>CM060942.1:508406978-518406978 GCA_030765085.1 Allium cepa
TGTTGACAGGCAGGTAATGATAAAGTGGACATATGGAATGAATTTCCATTTATAAATATTAACACCCTGATTGTGAAATTGTTGTTTAAAATGACTTGGACTTTCAAAACTTATCGTTTAGATTGGAAGAGTCCGGGATTAGATATCTGCATTATCCGAAGCCACTTCAATCCAATAACCACTATGAACCTTTATCGTTTTGATTATAGAACCCAATATGCTAGAGTTTAATTAATTTAACAAACTCGATTATTGTAATAAGTATTTTATATTAGACATTATTATAATGCCATTGGATTTTTCTGTAAAAGTGTTTTGGTTACAGTAAGATAAAAAATCATCGTATTTGTATGAGTTACCTTGGTTTTTGAAGGATTTTAATGACTTAAGTATTTCAAATTAGGTGTTTTAATCACGCTGGTTTCCAGCCTGACTCAGGTGTTACTTTATTGTAATGCTCGGGTCAGACCAAGTATTACAATTTCAGGTTAGGATGCTTTTGGAGTCTGGAGATGAGCTGGAAGTAAAAGACGTATTGCTCGTATTTGATTATATTCCACTGTGTATTGTAGGCTGTATATTCAGCATTTAGGGACAAGTTATTATAACTGCCCAGATTTATTTTTTGATGATTGTACTCCGATGGCTTATATGTATATTAACAGCTACAATTTTCCCTTGTCTAAAATGCTGTTATTGTATATTATATTTGTTCCATTGCGTTTGTGAGATTCTGCGTTGTGATTATTTCTGTTTCTTCTTCTATCTCTTTTCTTCTTAAACTCTAACAACCTAGTATTTCCGGTATTCGATTGCTCGGCACTCTATACAATGAATGTATTGATTTCGACTTTCGGGGTCCAAAAATGCCTGGTCGTTACACAAGTACGCTCTCTCATGTATACACTCAATGACTCATTCTAGGGTATTACTACCATATTCTCTAATGAGTCAAACCCTACGAAGCTAAGATTATCGCTAAACCAAAGTTTTGATACCAAATGTAACGATCCACCTTTTTGGATGGTTTAAATTGACAATAAATCACACATGTCAAACTCAGTCCATTCTAAAGGGAGGACTGGTATGGGATAAATAAGTAAAAGAAGAGAAAGGAAAGAAAACAAAACACAGAATCTCGCAACGAAATAACAAAATATAATAATCAAATAAACATTTCATGAAGCTGTTTACAAATAACATTTAATTACACTTTTACAATACAAATCAGAGTTACATACAACAGAAATAAATAAAATGCACTGGAACAACATGATGTAGTGGGATAGATAAAATAATATAGTATACAAATCCTCATCTTCGTCCTCTAGAAATAAATAGTCTTCAATACACTAAAAAGCTCATATTGACCCGAGCGTAATGAAATGACAAAACACTCGAGTCAGAACTAAAAGACCTTATGTAAGTGAAATCAACAATAAATAAATATGAGTGTGACAGCTTTAGAGATGTTTATGCGGTTTGACATCTCTTATCCAGTGTCTAACATGCATGTAATAACTTAAGAGATGTTCGTGATTCCATCTCCTAAGGATCCGTTAAACTATCTACATACATAGTACAATACACTATTATAATAGTGTCTACGGTAAAGTATTAAAGCAGCATTAAGGCGTTACCCATATCCCCCTTAACACATTTTTATATATTCCCATAGTTTATACATTACCGTAATTCCTTCATAAACTGGAGGGCTATCAAAAGGCACTCCATAGGTACGGTACAAACCAAACTCGTAATGGGCTCAATAAGGCATATGACAAGGCACGCGAGGCAATGCCAGGGTAGCATTCTACCGTTTGCAGAACCGAGTTGGTGGTAATGCATAATAGCTACTACCACCTACCTTGGAACACACTCCCATAATCAAATCGAGGGGCGCCACCAAATCAATCATAAAGTTAGAATATGGTATCGAAGAAGCATGTCCAATTGGAGGTGCGACCTAAATTGGCATAGGAATAGCTCCTCTTTTAGTCACATCAAGCTGACTTGAGAGAGTTAGGGCTACGTTAATACCTCATACAGAATCGTTTTCCAAACCATCCTACTTCATTTTAGAATCTCTAACATGTACACAGTTGTTAAAGTGGTTTTCGAAAGGAAGAGAGTATTTAAATATCTGATCCCGGTCTCTTTAACAACCAAACGCTTATTTCGCACCGGATGGTTCTTTTACCTTTCCAAAACCATTTCATATTGATATCAAAATATCATATTCAGTTTAAACCATATCACTTTCAAAATCATATTCACTTTTGAAAACATATTCACCTTCGAAATCATATTCACTTTCGAAATTATATCAAAAAATATGTTAAATCCTCATTTCAAAATCATCATATTTAATCAAATATGTTATTTCACTAGAAAATATCATTTCAAACCCCAACTTAGGTTATAACATCATTTAACAATATTCGCTTCTAAATCAAGGATTTAAATATAAACATTTCAACTTGCACAATCTAAAATTTAGAAAATATTTTGGATAGTCATAAATAGTTCTAAAAATAGTTTAAAATAGTTAAAATACTTTAAAATACTTTAAGTGGTTTAAAATAGTTTAAAATAGACTAAAATAGTTTTAAATAGTTAAAATATTTTAAAATAGTTTAAAATAGATTAAATTAGTTTAAAAATAGATTAAAATAGTTAAGTAGTTTAAAATAGGTTAAAATAGTTTAAAAATAGATTAAAATAGTTTTATAGTTTAAAATGGATTCAAACAGTTTAAATAGATGTAACACAGTTTTAATAGTTTAATATAAAATATTTTGATTATTGGAAATGGTTTATATAGTAAATAGTTTGAAAATCTAAATAAATTTGAATTTAAAATAATAAATCTTCATCTAAAGCAAAATCATCGTCCAAAATAACCGACAAAACTCTAGTACATTGCTATGACCATATTCTCCCATCGGTAGCGTATAGAGCTCCCTCTTCTCTGAATGAGCAACCTAACTCCTCTATGCCAACTATTTCGCCAGCGTCCAACACTGTCATATCACGAGAACAATGAAATTAAGCCTGTTGAACTGCAATAGCTTTCCAACATAACGTGTTTCTTGGCAATTCCCATGCCAGGTCATCGAATAAAGTAATTTTAAATTTTGGGCTACCTTTTAGTCTTGGTGGTTTGGACCGCTTTATGTAACTGGGCTTTCTTGTTTTAACCACTTGCTTTTGCATAGGGTTATGCCGCTTCGGGTTTGCTACTTGGTGTTTCAGTGCATCTATTTCTATCTGTTCTATTATGTAATCTAGTAACTGTGGTGCTCTATTCTACCCAGTTTACTATTCGTGTTTCACTGGATCTTGTTCCAGTTCTATAATCGATTGACAATCTGTCAATCTCCTGTATTTCATGTTCTTATTATTTTTTAAATAATAAATGGTAGTGGTACATTCAACCCAGTTGGCTATGCAAAAAAATCTTTAAACAGTTTACATTAAAATAATTAATTTGAAATTAATATCAAATTAAACTATTTCTTCAATTTCAACAAAACTAAATTGTCTTTCAATACTCCCAAATCATTTCAATTTATATCGATTTCAAATTCATGTTTGAACTCTAATTTTAAAACACTTCAAATTCATAGATTTTAAAGTTTAAATATTTGAATATTTCAATAAATCAATTTCGATAAATTTCATTTATATTTCACAATTCCACTTTGAAATTTCAATTTAAATTTCTTTAACAATTCCCTTAAACAAATTTCCATTTTAACATTTTAAAACTTACATTTAGAAAATAATTCAGTTTATATAAGTTAAGCTTCATTTCAAAATATCATTTAACATAATTCAAAAAATTTAAGGATTTAAAAATCATTTAATTTAACCAACCCGGGTCCGTATATAATTTTCTACCTTATTGTCAAGTGATACAGATATATATCATTTCAACCCGTAACAATTTAAAATTTATTTCAACTCACAATCCCAATTTAAAATTCAGAATCCATAAAATCGCTCGAGTCTATCATTTCTACCCATAACAATTTTTCCTTAATCTATAAATCGTTCGACTATGTATCATTTCAACCCATTGTGATTTGCTAACAATAGACTAAGCGAACTTGCAGTGTGATATATAGCATAACATTCAGTCATCCAATATCAACAGTTAAACATCCATCACAATCACCATTAAAATCAACCAATAAACAACAACAGTTAACCGATTATCATTAACAGGTTTCTAACAAGTAATTTAAACTTCAATATTAAATTAAATGGTGATTAAATTCAACAAAAGTCAGATTTAACTGGAATGACAATTTAAATATATCAGACAGCAAATAATCAACTTCTAATCACATCATAAATTTAATTTAACTAACATAAGTCAATTTAGTAGTTGTGAGTGGGTAAAAACACTCATCTTTGATTTCGAATCGATTTAAAATTCAATTATAGCCTGAAATTTGAATTGTCTCAAAATTCATCCATACCAGTTCTATTATGTCTGGAATTTTGATATAATCCCATCGGAGAAAACCGCGTGTGAATCCGAGCTCATATGTAAAAGTTATAGACATTAGAAGTTTGAAATTCAGAATTAAATAAAATAATACAAACAAATAATAGTTACCACGTCATCTCTTCATTCGTACGAAACCTTAGCTATCGGTCGACATCGACTATGCACGTAATAGAAGCATGACACCATCACATAATCGCTTGTCGCCACCACCAGTGGCCTCCGTGCCAAGATCTAGGGCCGCCATGCTCTCTCCGTCGAGACGCCCCTTTGGTGAACCAGTGACCACCTCCGCCCACACCTAGGTCTACCGCCACCGCCAAGCTTTGAAGGCAATTTCTGGCGATGCCTTTGACCATCTCGACAAATGAGCAACACCACTACAACCTGCTCTCCACCATCTTCCCAACGCCACCTCCCGATCATCGATCGGATGAAGATCCACCATTGGATCGCGAAAACCTAATTACAACGACCGAGGTTCATCCTTGATTTCTCATTAAACGACGCATCCAAATAAAAAATAATCACAGCAGAAGATTACGCTCATAGAGAGCTTTCCAATGATATATAATTCGATATAGTATTGAGGAGTTTGATTTTTGATTTGAAATTGAAATTCAATTAGGGTTTGTAATTGGAATTTGATTTCTGCCATTAGAAGAAGGAGTAGGCAGATAGAATTATGCGTACAGAATATCCGAATGCCTGCTAGGGTTTGAGAAATAAAATCTATTTATATAAACTAGGCCTGATAAGAAAGAATGAACAACATATCGAATAGGTCGAAACGACAGTAATGACCCAAAAAGCCCGTTTCATTTCCAAAATGAAAATGGATCATCCCATATATCAAAATAAATGTTTTTGATATTTTTAAATTCAATGGAATAGGATTAAAGTCTGAATTCCATTGTATGAATAAGTTATCTTTTAAAATCAGCTTACTTTCAATTAAATTCATTAAATAGATTTCTACGCGTTTGAAGCCCGTACGATCAAACGACAAGTCCGATCGCTATGAAACTTGAACCCATGCAATAATTCACCGCTATAGATCCGATGAAACGGATTTCTTCAAAATTCGAAGCAGTGGCCAAAAAAAGCAATTTGCACGTTAATTAAATATATTATTGCTAAATTGATTAAATCACTTTTTATTTCAAATTTAATAACTAACAATTTTTATCATTTTTGATCACTTGGACATTTACAATAATTTAAAACAAATTTACATATCAATTCAGTGTTAAATATTACACTAATTATATTATTCAGTTTCAATTTTAAATAAAATCCAATTAATTATATTTTAATTATAATAAATTGATTTAATTTGATTTCAATCTTTTTATTGAATCAGTCATTACTCTATGGACTACTTAACATTGTTTTCTATCTTATTACACTAATATTCTACAATTGTCATCCTAATTAACATTAACGTAATAAAAATATTACATTTAATTGCAATTTATTTCCAATTTAATTCAACAAATTGAATAAGCGGGTAACAATTAACAATTGTCACCTTTTTACTTAATTTAATCACATTTATAAGTTTATCATCTATAAACAAATGTTATAACTGCTTACGCAACAACTAATTTTATCCAATTACAATTAATTATATTTTATTTCACCAATTAATATAACATTTAAATCATTTCCTTATTAACAATCAATAACTAATTATAACTTTCTAATCATTTCAATTAATTGGAATTACATTAAAGTAGTTATCCATTGCCTTAAATTAACATTACTTACATTACATTATAGTTATCCTTTCATTATTAAATCTTAATTTTTTTTTTAAATTTCACAACATTAAATTCCAAACTTATTTAATTAATAAATTTAATGATCGAAATTTACGGGTCGTTACAATATATTATAATATTAATTATATTTATACTTATATTTATATCAAATGTATATATGTCTTATAATCATCTTTTATAATAAATATTTATAGATAAATATTTAATTACACATTAGACGACAAGTATGTACACAGAGGGGTAAATTTACCCATGGTGATGTAAATCATAGCATCCTTACATGTGCATGTTAATTATATACACCTTCTATGTTGCATGCACGCGTACACACATATGTGTATATGATGCACATATTATACTATATATTAATTGTAATATTAATATAATAATACTTTATTATAAATTAAATGAAATATTAATTTTATTTAAAAATAAATTTAGATAATTTAGGCTTCATAGGCCCAATAAGATCTAACATGGAGTAAGAATTTTGAAATTTACTCATTTACCACACTGCGTGCTGGTTCATTTCCAACAATGGTATTGGAGCCATATAGCCTATGTGGTCTAAATTAGTAGTACTGGAACTAACTTATTAAAGTACACCAATATGGTAGGGTGTTTATAAAAGTAGTGTCTATGGTTGGATTTGAGTAATCAAGTACTCTGCCCTGCTTGACAATTAACTTGGCTCGAACGAATGAGTTAGGCCCTAATGTTATCTCTAATAGAAAATGCCTAATTTAAATTAGACATTAGGCTAATTTCAATAATAGTTTTAAAATTAAAATAAAAGTTTTAAATTTAAAAGTTAAATTTAATATAAAACACATATTATAAAAGTTATAATATAAATTTTCAAAATGTTATAAAATAATTTTCGAAATTAATCAAAATTTAATTTACACTGTTTAATTAAATAGATTAATTAATAAATTAAAACACACACACATATATATATATCTTATATATAAGTGTATTACTGCAATCGTTATAGTATATAAATTCAATATAATACGTCATAATTGAATAATATAATAATTAATTAAAGTGTTAATTAATTAAATTAATTAATTAAATTAATTAATATAATGCTATAAATAAAATATTATTAAGTTAAATAAAATATAAAAGTTATGTAATAATAGAACTATATAATATAATGTATAAAATAAAGGTGGAACATTAAAGAAACCCAAAATTGACGTAAGGAATAAATACATATGTAATAGTATATATACCATGATTTCTGATGTGTCCGACACTTGAATCATGATGGTATTTCATAAGATTTATGTTATTGCATAAGTAGACATCAATCAATTTAGTATATTAAATATTATGAACCTTTTGATATAAATGTTGTCCTCTACCATTGTATACTAATAAATTACTCGCATGCTCTCTGGTTATTGAGCAAACTTAAGCAAGATATGTTATGAGTAGTATTATTAATATATTGAATAGATGAGTTAAAATAACTATATGTATTTGTTGAGAAAACTCAAGGTACATATACTATGATTAGGCTGTCACGAATTGGTTAGGCACCTCTGGAATTGTTTTAGAGATTGGCAATACAACGTTATTCAAAAGACGAAAAAAGCTGGCTTGGCGCTGGTATTTGTAGCCAATAAACTTAGTGAAACTATATTAGCTCACCCGGTTATCCTAAAGACGAAGCATGATCCGCAATTATAGTCATGACCATCTGGCATGTCTGCGTATGCTTTGAACATTGTTCCAGCTTCATCGAGAGCTCCATCGATGGCGGAGAAAGGGAACAACATCGTTACACAAGATACGCTTTCTATTTTTGATACACCTGTACATGTTTTATTCGATACTTGGGCTTCACATTCCTTCATATCTAGTGATTTGGTTAATAGACTAGGATTGAAACCCGAGATAGTTGACTGACCTTTGACCGTAACAAACCCTATTGGAGGATGACTAGTCTTTGCTGAAGGAACTGGGTGTAACGACCCGTAATTTCGCTACTTCGAAAATGAGAGATTTTGTTCGATTTAAATATAAAAAGGAGTTTAAATCTTAAATAATATGTTATATATAATAAATAATTATCGATTCTTATAGTTAATAAATTAAAAAGTATAAATTTGGATTTTTGAACAAATCGACAAAAGTTAAAAATAACTAAAGGCTTAAATAAATGAATTTAAATATCTATTTAAATAGGTAAATCTTATTTAAAACGTCTAATAAAGATAATAAAAGTATGTTAAAAGATTTAAAAGTTTGTTAATAATCGTTTTACAAAAATAAGCAAAATCTGTCGCATTTTGACAGTTTACACGCATTGTAAAATTAGAGATTTTGATACTAATTAAATATGTTTTTAAAATATAAAGAGGCATGTTTTAAATTAATTAAAGAAGTAAAAAGTTCATTTTAAAGTTTGATTTACTTCAATATATAGCTTAATAAAAACGTCAAATTTTGACTGTAAACTTTGTCGTCAAAAACACCGTTTTCAACCAAAACAAGTTGTCGACAAGTTGTTGCAACTTGATACATTTTCTAACTTATAAATACAAATTTACAAACTATATAAACACTATACATTTAGCACTAAAAGCAAAAGGAGTTTACTTTTGAAAATATTTAAATAAATGTATAAAAAGTAAAAAGTATGATTTGACAAATTTAAAAATTATTAAAGCTTTTATAAAACAACATCATTACTCTACTTCACATCTCATTAAAAAAATGTTACGATTATACATAGAAAAGGAGCAAATTGAAAAGCGAAAAGAAAGCTAATTTAAGGAATTAATGACACATACATCCATGCATTTAATGCAAATCGAATCAATGCAAAGTCTCCTCTTTAAACATAAAAAATAAGAAAGAAATGATAAGTAATCATTTCTATTTCCAACCATCACCATTAATTCATATCAAATCACTCTTTTTCACATAAAATAAAAGTATATTTAAATCCAAAAATGAAGAGGGTATTAATGTCATTTATCACTAAATATGTTCACTTATAAATACAACCACACATCTGTTCATTTTCACTACACTTTCATTTTATAAAAAAATTCAAAAACCTTCTCTACTTCCACCATTTCCCTTCTACCTTCAAGCTATCACCTCCATACTTCAAATCATCACCTTACACAAGCCAAACTACCACCTATCCACCTCCTCCTCACCCAAAACCCACGCCTACCCTTCCCGACACCCACGACCGAGCCACCCTAAGCCCAAGCCGAGCACCACCTCACCAAACTCGAGCTCCTACCCCCTAGGCCGAGCACCACCTCACCAAAACCCAAGCCTATACACTCCTACCCCTTCCTACATGCCTATAACCCAAGGCCACACTCTCTCCTCCTTCCCAAAAAAGTTCACGTCCTCCATATAAAAAAGGAAAAAAAAGAGAGAAGAAAAGGAAAAAAAGAAAGAGAAAAGAAAAAGAAAGGAAATCAAAAGCGTTCGGCAAGGAAACGGCAAAAGGCGAGACGTTGGAAATAGCGCGATAGCGAAAGACGGAAATCTTACGTTAAAATTTGACGGAGTGGATATGCAGGTGAGAAATTCTCACCGCCTTTTAAATTATATTGATTATCATGCTTAATTGTTATGTTAGATAATCACTATTTGGTGATATGGATGTTTGGTTGATTGTTTGGATATGTTGGATAATCCGTAGTAATGTTATGACATTTATCGTATTGAATATGTTAATGTTATATGATTGTTGTATGGATGATAATTTGGACATCAAATTTCAATTAATTTAGTAATCCCTTTGTTTAAAAAGACCATATTTTAGTAAGATGATATATTATGGAAAAATAAGTCTCTTTCCATTTATAAGTGAAATTAAAGTTAAAATGAAAGAGAATTTGAAATTTGAAGTGAAACGGATATGAAAAGGATAGTTAATTAGAAATTGAAATTAAGATGAATAGTGAAATTGAAATCGATTTTGAAAAAGTGAAGTTTAGTTTGAGGTTGAATGGAAGTTTAAATTGAATTTAGATTCAAATCAAAGTTTTAAATATGTTTAATTTGAAGTTAGAATTGAAATTGGAATTTAAAATTTAATATTAAAATAATGGGAATGTAATAATATTATAATGTGGTAATAGTGAAAATATATTTTAAATACTTTAAAAAGTAAAATTATTGATTTAAAATGATTTGTAATGATTTTATAAGTGTTGAAATCCAATTTGAACAGAATATTTCAAATATTGAAAAATAAGTTAAAACTAGACGCGTCGCGCAACGATAGTTCGCGATTTCGCGCCAAAAAGTTCAAATAAATGTATAGAGTGAAATATGGCTCGGAATTCTTCGAGATAAGAAAATTTCGGACTATTATATCCATATCTTCTAAACGAAGAAAGAAAATCAAAGTTTGGATAAGTAGATTTTGAAATAAGTCCAAATCAATTTTCCAGAAAAATCGCGCTAGTGTAGTTTAGTGACCATAATAGGAAATCTGTTTAAATGAACATTTTAATTATGGAAAAGTATGAAATAAATTTGATAAATCTATTTAAGTGGTTTAAAAGAGATTTGGATTGGAAAATATGATTTATCGAATGTTTAAAAGTTGTTTTAATCAAATAAGCTTATACTGCACTTTCCGCAGCACTTTTATGCTGTGAATTGTGTAACTTTTAAAATGTGAGTTTAAATGTAATGACGTTTTCCAAAATCAATTGTGAATATTTTAAATAAGGATAATTAAGCATTTAGAAAGATAATTTGGAATATTTATAAGCAATTCCAAAATAAAGTTGAAAATCTAAGTATGCGGAAAGGACAAGTACATTTGTCCCGCCTGTGAGATCTGGGAAGATAAAAAAAGGTGTTTAACTAAGGTTAGGGATGGAGCAACCAGTGCCCTGCAACTTATCAGGCTTATGTTTTCTTTTCTTAGGCGAGGGGTGGAACAGATCGATGGGAAAACCCTGATGCTCTTAAATAAAAACATTATGTTAAGTTTTCGAAAATAAAAGAGGATTGGTATTATCCAAAATTTAAAGCAATTTCCAAAATGAATGATTTCTATGATCCTCTTGACTCAAAAATGTTTGCTAAGATCGATTTAGGGTTTGTCGTAAACGATGTCTTCAATAACATTGTTTTTGACCTGCCTAAAAGTTAATGAATTTGATCGAGAATTGAGTAAGGAAATTTGAGATATTTTCCAAAAGAAAAAGAATGAATTACTTAGAATTATCCTAAGTTAAAAGAAAGAGATTTCGAAATCATCCGAAAAGAATTAAAGTGAAAAGAGACTGAATAAATCCTATATGCTCATATTCACTTTTATAGATAATGGGATTTCGAAGGAACCGGAGTCGGATTTGGTTAATTCCTATCCGAAAACCACTTCGAACCAATGTATACATTCGAACGTGAAGACATGTTGAAGATGGTGATTGAAGACCGTGGATCTTCCTAGCGTGAAGACTGCTTGTTGAACATGCTCTGGTTGGCCCCCATTATAGAGTTATTTATAGCAGCGGTCTGTTCATGATGGAGATTTTGCGAATTGCAAGGGCATCTCGCCTAGTAATGGCCAAGGAAAGCGCCTTCGGTTTGTCTTGTTCTCGGACAACTTGTATGGACGTTTGTCTGACATTGCATTTCTAACGATTACGTACATTGGTTTTTACAAACGTACATCAGTGGTGGCGGAGAAGGGCAACTTCTCTTAGCTTAACACCCTCCTTGAGACATACGAGCTCAAGGGTTGTATTTTTGTGGAAGGCAATTAGTAGTTAAACGGAAACAGCAATGTGGCATTCAAAGATGTGATATGTGCTGTGAGAAAAGGTAATCGTTTGCGTCAAGCCTCATCAAACCAAAAATGACCGAAACAGGATTAGATGCAACAAGGCTAAGTGGGTCATTCCCAATTAGGATATGGTCATCCTCTTCTAGATATATTTCTTCCCGCTATGACGTCGGGGTGTAAATTAATGCGGTGTATGCTAGGTGGCCCTCGATAAAGGTTGGTAACGACTTGAGGATGTCATATTCGGTATCATCTAGTAATAGAGGTGGGCCAGTCTTGTGTTGGTAGAGGATCCTTTGTGATGGTCCTCGGGACATCCATCTAGAGGTGTACCCCTTTCGTAAGTTAGATCCTGCGCCTGATCATTTGTGTGGAAATCCATTCCCTAATAAGAACCTACGGTTTTGTTTGTAGAGCCTAGTATGCTAGAATTTAATCAATGTAACAATTTCGGCTAAGATTAATAAGATTATTTGCAAAGGTTTTCAAAGAATGTCATTAGAAATAATATCAAAGATTTTGACATAAAAGTGTTTTAGTTATCGTAAGGTAAAAACATGTCCGTGTTTATGTATGGACTTGTCTTACGAGATACTCTTTCTTTGTAACGACTCGAAATTTTCGATCTCGAAAATTCCAGATAGATATGAAAAGAGGAAAGAGATAGAAGAAGAAGATTAGAAACATCAACATGTCACATTCGCAGCAGATAAAGTATAATAATAAATAATAACAGTTTACAAAGCATTATGTATCTGTCAATTACATTTATAATATATCAGAGTTACACATATATACAGTTACTGAATATACACAATTATCATGTTTCAAATTTACAATAATATAATACAGCGGAAATACTCTATACGTTCTTGCCATCCAGCCCGTCTCCCATGCTCTAGAATGTTCCTACCTGGAAATCTGTAATACTCGGTCTGACCCGAGCATTACATCAAAGTAACACCCAGGTCAGGCTGGAAACCAGCGTGAGTAAACCCATCTAACATAGAATACAAGAGCATATAACTTATATAAACCCGGGGTAACTTGTATCAATTTACAACTTCTCGAGTCGTTATAGCCATCACTTACATCACACATCAATTTCTAAGTACTAAACTTAGGTTAAATGATCCAATTCACTTAAATCGTTTCATTTCAGCCTATTGATTCCACATATCAAATTTGTACAGAATTATTATAGATTATAAATCGAAGTGGCTTCGGGAATTTATAAATACCCGACTCTGGTCTCTTCGCATTCAGTGTCATCTTAACCCACACTATTCAGAAGACTTAATTCAATCTTTAATCACAAGATGTCACTCTTTTACATAACAATTCGTCATCGAACGATAACCATATAATCACTATTCAAGACAAATATATCATATCTCAAACATTTCATATCAGAAATACCAACCAATCACTTATAAGCAAGATTAATTAGTCACCCATTTCTAATTAAATCAAATCAATTTCTTTAATCACTTTTAAACTTTCTTATTTAATAATAATTAATCACAAACCAATTAATTAATCATCATCTTAATTAATCATCCTAGATTAATTATCCTATAATTACATTAAGTAATTAACCCTTGATTAATTACATCCAGTAATTATTCACTAATTACTTCACTAAGTAATTACACTCCATTAATTACATTAAGTAATTATACTTAACCCATCATCAAATGATTACCTTTAATTAATTAAACTTAATTAATTAACTAAAATTATCCACATCAACTTAATTAATTATACCGAGTAATTAATTACACTAATTACTTCACTGAGTAATCGCTCTTCTTATATAAAGTAATTAGTCCCTAATTACATCCATTAATTAATTATTGCTTATTTAATTAACATTAGATTACTTAGAATAATCAGTCCTAAATCAAGTAATTAACTACTCTAAATTAATTACTCAAATTGATTAATCTTAATTTAATTACCTTTGTAAATAAAACCTTATTAAATTAAGATAATCCAAACATTTCATTAAACTCTTATCTTCCATTTTAAATTTAAAGTAAATTTAAAAGCTTGAGTTTGGTTTACACAAAATCATCATCTTTTAAATTATTCAAGTTAAATTTCTTTACCTTAATCAATTTCAATTATATAAATAACATCTTATTTGAAACCATTTGTATATCTATTACATAATTTAAATAAGTAATATTTATAACCAAAACTATTTTTCAGCAAAAGTTTAAATATTGAAATTTCCAAATTTTAAAACTAAAATCCTTTCTAAACATCATACTTTAATCAATCATTTTATACATTTTAAAAACTAACTAAAACTTTGTTTTAACATTTAACTTTGCCTTAAAACTTTTGAAATTCATTTTTTTTTTTAAATTTAAAACTGGACATGACTTGGTTTCTGGAAACAACTTTAGTTGATAATTTTAGACATCAATCCGAGTTTTATGATTTCACAAATATAACATCAGGTGATATAAGTTGGAAAATCTTTGATGTTCCGTAAGTAATTAAATCTATAACCAACTTTTTTATCATTTGTTTATCTTTTGATACATCCCAAAATGGAGTGGAATTATTATCAGCCCGATACCTAAATTACAACAGTGTAAACCAGTTTGGGCCGAAACCCAACGTCCCAAACTTCTTCCTTCTCCACTTCAAAACATTCTACCTACAGACGAATGCCCACTTGAAAACGATAACACCAACCGGAGGAGAATCAATCACCGATCCACTCAACAATCCTCTCAGAAAAGAACAAATCACGAACGCAATACTTCCCACATCGATCCTTCTTCTTACCTAACCCAAAACTACCCTACCGATCATCTCATGCACACGGTGCACGTGCACGCCATCGCCAGTAGCCATCTTCCTGCTATGGCATCGCGACCAAGTCCTGAACTACCCCCAGATCTAAACGCCGCAACATCAATGATAGGAAACCCCATCTATCGGAAAACAACCCTCAACCTCGCCTAAATCTCCTACCAAAAACGAACACCCCCAACAAATCAGACTACTGCACCCACGATCGACCCATAATTCACACACCACCCACCACGCTCGATAGCCCACACACGCGGTCACCTCTCCGCCTAATATCCTTCCTAAAATCACCACGTGTCAGGGTCAAAACGAAACCCCCCAAAAACCCTAAACCCACACAATACCTCCAATCAAAGCCCAAACCAGAAATTCTACCATGGTCGTCATATGCCTTATGTCTATCTACACCTCCCTGACCTGACCGCTCCACCCCACGACGACAGAATCGCCTAAATTTTATTTTTGAACTGAAAAGGTTCATCTCCCAATTTCTCAAACCCTTGTTCACTAAAAATTAGGATTCCTTCACTAAAATTCAAATTTTCATACAAAAATCACAGTTGCATGTTTGAAATCTAGAATTAAAACTATTTATTTTTCACAAAAATATGGGTGTTTACTATAAATTTGAACCCTATCGAACTACACAGCATGTATTTTCACAAATCTATTTTTAACACAAGCTATACTAGAAAACAAACAGATTTCTAGTTAACATCAACATGCAGAATGGTCTAGGTGAAAGGATATTGATTTTTGAATGCTAAACCAATATAAACATTTACAGAAAACAGAGTTCCAGATTTTGAAATTTAGTTTCTCACCTCTTTTGTCTTGAACAGTGCAGGTTTAAATTTGAAATCTATAAGTTGCTTAGATTTTTAATCTCGCAAATGCTTGAAAATTGAAATTCTTTGGTATATTTAGTTTGAGTGCAAGAATGGGGCCAGTACGGAGGTACACACACACACACATATAAACATGTACTGCTACCTTCCACAGCAAGCTGCTCTTTTTTTTCTTCTCTTATGTTTTGCTTAATAACCTTGACCTGATTTTAAAAGTTTTGATGTTATGATTTTGTAGGCTAGGATGTGATGTTTTTATGTGCTTGAGATGATAATATTAAATGTTTGTCCCCTTACAAGTTTACATACTTATTATATATATATATATTT
Source organism: Allium cepa (assembly GCA_030765085.1). Lineage (NCBI taxonomy): Eukaryota > Viridiplantae > Streptophyta > Magnoliopsida > Asparagales > Amaryllidaceae > Allium > Allium cepa. Next base: position 508,423,074 of record CM060942.1, read on the forward strand.
TATATGTATATAGATATTTTGTTTTCTTGCATTGCTTACACATATAAATTTCCATAGTATATTACTGTAATTATCATATGTATTTATTTTATGTTTTCATAGAACCATAAAATTTTACCTTAAATATTTATTTCTAACATAAATTCTTGTCTTTATTTATTTCTATTTTAACTATCAACATTTACTTTATATTCATATGTTTTATACTTATATTTTATACTTATATTTAATATTGATAGGATTGATTTTATTTTTAGCATTATTAATTAAATTACATCCATATATATATCAAATGTTAATAATCTAAAGCATTTTAATTTAATTCAATGTAAATAAGATAAACATTTATTCTGAATGTTTTTTGAAAGATTTTATTTTAAATTTTCAAATCATATTTTTCTTCACAAATACATACATACATATATAAATGGAAAATGTCCCAAAAGTCTCATTCATTTTTAAAATGATAAGTTTGTATTTTATTTAATTAGATTAAATGCTTGTTAAAATGATATTGCCAAAATCTCGGGTCGTCACATTCCTCCCCCTTTGAATCTTTTCGTCCTCGAAAGGAAGGAAACCAGAATTATTAAAATGCTTAAAATCAGATAAATTTTCTTTGATCATTTTTAAAATACTTTAAAAATCTATATAATATTACTAAAATAGTGTTGTTTTTATACAAATACTTTTATAACTTGATGTCTTAACCAGTCCATCCTTGTCCTTACAGAAATTCAATCATATGTTGATCAGGCGTACGACTGAAAATCTATAAGTGCTTGACAGACCCGTTTTCAACATCCGATGAAAATACTTTGAAATTTTTTTTATATATAAAATATCGCAAACATTTTAAAAATAGGGGAAATGTCTTTGGTGATAATGCTCTGGAAATCATCAGCCCCATCCATGGTCGCAGTTACATCCTGGGTTACGTTGCCATCACAGCAAAAGTCCATGTAACTGTAGGCACTCCGCGCCCCTCGATTGCGCCATGGAACCCACAACAGATCGCAGTTACATTCCAGAGTTACGTTGCCATCACAGCAAAAGTCCATGTAACTGTAGGCATCAGCGCCCTTGATTTTCACTGTCAAAATGAATCTTCTCCACTCCTACATAGGTCGCAGTCTACCGATGTAGAATCAAACGCAGACTGTTGGCTCTCAGCGTCACACACGACTTTCGCTATGGTCTGTAGTAGATCGAAGTGACATCGAGTTATACTGTCGTCACAGCATAACCCAAATGCCTCTGTAGGTATCAGCACCCTTCGACTTTCGCTACACACTACTCATAATCCTCAGGAACTAGTTTTGCTCAGACTCCTTACAGGATCAACTTTAGAACCCCCCCTTAGGGTTCAAGGCGGCACCACGGGTGGCACTCCTGAGAAGTTCATTTCAAGGAAGCGCCTTTTTCCCTAGAGCCATCATCAAAACACTTTATACTATACACATATAGTATCTTTCAAATCATACACCTAGTATGATCTCATACAAAGCTCCTTTACATAAATTCGATTATCCCAAAATCGATAATTCTCAAACTAGGCTTTCCAAATCCAATATGATTTTACCCAAAAATCAAAAGCCTTTCTAAATCCAAAGGTTCCCAAAACCTTTTTCTAAAATCCTCATAAGATCCTTTATATATATAGATATATATAACTTTAAAAATCTTTGGATCATTTCAAACTTGTGTAAAACTCCTTTTATACTTCAAACACTTTTAAAATCCTTTCCATCCGGCAATAGATTCAACAAGGGGAGATTTATCTTATATAATAAAGAAATGTAACTTTGTTTGTTCTAAATCAAATATTCAAATTTGATCACTCTTTTATAAAGTCACTTACTAAATTTACTCACTCCCATAAAGTAAATTTTTACCATAGAAATATCCAATTTCTATTTTATTTCACCATATATTTTACCAAATATATTTTCATTCAAAAACCATTTCACATTACTTATCCACAAATTCCCAATATCAATTTCATTCAAACCCGTATGATGTACACATATCATCCGTATGCTATACCAATCTGATCGTTCACTCGATCACACGATTTCACTTCTAGACTAGTAACGTCCACCCGACTTCCTAGTGCGGACTCGGATCTGGTTTCTTGATCAGAAACCGTCATTATCCTTGCATAGCTATAGCTATGATAGAGAATATCCAGAACCAATCAACAATCCATATCGAGGTTCGCCATCGGAAATCGAGTGAAAAATCCGAACTCGGATCGATATATCTATCTCAAAATTCTGTGATCGAATCTGGATCAAATCACTATGCAAATAGAATAATATACGTACATCTTACGTAATTATCTTCATTGATTATTAGCCAAATCAATTTCATTTCTATTCACATTTCCATTAATTTCTATCCCCATAATCACAATTGTTTCAATTCCATTGGATTATCACTTTAATCCTTATCCCAAATGGATATTCAATCATAAACAGTTTGAACTCTGTCCAATTTGAATTTAGAAAATAGCTTGAAAATTTTAAAATAGATTGGTCGTTGAAAAATAATTTATTAATTTGCAAAATAGCTGTAAAATAGTTAACTAATTGCAAAATAGTTGGAAAATAGTTAAATAGTTTCAGAAATTTTAAATAATTGCAAAATAGTTGTAAAATAATAATTAATTCATAAAATAGTTGAAAAATAGTAACTAGTTTATAAAACAGTTGAAAAACTGTTAAATAGTTCCAAAAATAATCGTAAAACAAATATAAAATAATTTGGCTTTAAAAAGAAAGTTTGTATATGTTAAATAGATTGGAAAAAAATAAGTTTATATTAAAACAATGTATATTGAAAATAGTCCAGAGTCAAAACTGTTCACTTCCCCTTCAATTCAATTTAAATTTCCACTTCCATTTAAATTGACTCAATTCCACTTTAAATAACTTCAATTTCCATTGAAATTGATTTAACTCCAATTCAAGTTGAATCAATCTTGATTTCTTTCTAAATTCAAATCAAGTTTTATTTCAAATTGAATCCACTTCAATTTCAAATCATTTCAATTTCTATAAATTAGTCCCAATTCCCATTTGAATTTGAACTCAATAAATCTTTGATTTTACTTCAAATTAATCCAATTCAAAATTTTCATTTGAATTTTAGACTTATCCATCTTCAATTCTAATTAATTCAACTCAAATTTCAAATTTAAACCATCCCGAATTATATAAACTCAAGTTAAATTTTTAAATGTTGATTTAACCCCTTAAATCAAATTGCCCCTTATTTTTTTAAATCAATAATCCAAATCTTTGAACCGTTTAATTATGAGCCCAATTCTCAAAATTCCATTTTAAATTATCTTTACTTAACCTTTTCAAAGTTCAAATAAGAGTTCAAAACAATTTTATCTTAAAAATTTAATTTATATTCAATTTTATCTTCCAGTTTGAAACTAGTTCCTTAAACAATTTTAATTTACAAATGTAATTATTCAAATTTTTATTTCAAAATAATCCCATATCCTTAGTTTCAAATTAATGTTTAATTCCCCTTTTGTCTCAATAATGCATATATTGCCACACTTCATTCCTCATTCATTTAATCAAATCCCAATTTCATCTTAAAATTTCCAAATCAGGTTGCTTATTAACTTATTTAACTTTCCCAAAGTCCAATTCTATTTGCTTAATACAGCCAACCTTACCCAATTTGAATTCCCATTTCAAATTTTAAACTTCACATTAATAATTGTGTAAGTTCAAAACTTATCACCCTCGGTATCACATCTCATTCCAAATTTAAAACTCAACATTTAGAATTTATTCAAACTATTTTTGATGTTATGTATATTCCTTATATATACATATTATTTCCTCCACACACTAAGTCATCCTTAAATTTTAAACCACCTTTGGTTTTTAAATCAAAACAAATTTCTCTAAAACTTCCAAACAACTTCTTATTTTAAAATTAGTTTACATTCAAAATATTCTGAATAATATTATTTATTCTTTTCTTTATCACTTCGAAAATAATTTTCAAATTTCTAGATCTAGATTTGAATCTTCACAATTCAGATCATCCTCAATTCCCATTTATAAGTCATACTTACCCAAATGTTTTACTTCCTTAAAAACATTTCATTTTGCTTACTCATTAACACACATTTCATTATTAAACACAACAATCCTTTATGATAATAACCAAGACTATCATATCGGGGAAACAATTCATTATTATCTTATTCTGAAACTTTTCCCCAAATTCAAGATTTAATTTCAGTTTGAATCCATTTCAACTTAACTTTATTTAATTTCATTTTGGTTGTATTTCTATTACCTCTTAATTTAATTTCAATGATTTAACAACCAATCACCTTAATATTTATTAGAAGGAAATATTGCTTTATATATCAAAATATATTTTTATATAAAATCATTTAAAACCTTTATATAAGAAAATAACAAGTATGCTCTCATATATGTATACATATACTCAACTCATCCCAGAGTACTACGGACTCTATTTAAGGAGTAATCCCTACCAGAGCCAAGGTACTCGCTTAACCTTTCAGCTCTGATACCAATTGTAACGACCCGAAATTTTCGATCCCGAAAATTCTAAATAGTTATGGAAAGAAGAAAGAGTTAGAAGAAGAAGAAGATCAGAAACATCAACATCTCACATTCGCAGCGAATAAAATATAATAGTAAATAATAATAGTTTACAAAGCATTATATATCTGTCGATTACATTTATAATATATCAGAGTTACACATATATACAGTCACTGAATATACACAATTATCATGTCTCAGATTTACCATAATATAATACAGCGGAAATACTCTATACGTTCTTGCCATCCAGCCCGTCTTTCAAGCTCCAGAATATTCCTACCTGGAAATCTGTAATACTCGGTTTGACCCGAGCATTACATCAAAGTAACACTTGGGTCAGGCTCGAAACCAGCGTGAGTAAACCCATCTAACATAGAATACAAGAGCATATAACTTATATAACCCAAGGTAACTTGTATCAAATTACAACTTCTCGAGTCGTTATAGACATCACTTACATCACACATCAATTTCCAAGTACCAAACTTAGGTTAAATGATCCAATTCACTTAAACCCTTTCATTTCAGCCTATTGATTCCACATATCAAATTTGTACAGAATTATTATAGATTATAAATCGAAATGGTTTTGGTAATTTATAAATGCCCGACTCCGGTCTCTTCGAACTCAATGTCATCTTAACCCACACTATTCAGATGACTTAATTCAACCTTTAATCATAAGATGTCACTCTTTTACACAACAATTCGTCATCGACAGATAACCATATAATCACTATTCAAGAAAAATATGTCATATCTCAAACATTTCATATCAGAAATACCAACCAATCACTTATAAACAAGATTAATTAGTCACCCATTTCTAATTAAATCAAATCGATTTCTTTAATCACTTTTAATCTTGCTTATTTAATAATAATTAATCACAAACCAATTAACCAATCATCATCTGAATTAATCACCCTAATTAATTATCCTTTAATTACATTAAGTAATTAACCCTTAATTAATTACATCACGTAATTATTCATTAATTACTTCACTAAGTAATTACACACCATTAATTACATTAAGTAATTATACTTAACCCGTCATCAAACGATGACCTTTAATTAATTAAACTTAATTAATTAACTAAAATTAGCCACATCAACTTAATTAATTATACTGAGTAATTAATTACTCTAATTACTTCACTGAGTAATCGCTCTTCTTATATTAAGTAATTAGTCCCTAATTACATCCATTAATAATTATTGCTTATTTAATTAACATTAGATTACTTAGAATAATCGGTCATAAATCAAGTAATTAACTACTCTAAATTAATTACTCAAATTAATTCATCTTAATTTAATTACCTTTGTAAATAAAACTTTATTAAATTAAGATAATCCAAACATTTCGTTAAACTCTTATCTTCCATTTTAAATTTAAAGTAAATTTAAAAGCTTGAGTTCGGTTTACACAAAATCATCATCTTTTAATTTATTCAAGTTAAATTTCTTTACCTTAATCACATTTCAATTATATAAATAACATCTTATTTAAAACCATTTAGATATCTATTACATAGTTAAACTAAGCAATATTTATAACCAAAACTATTTTTGAGCAAAAGTTTAAATTTTGAAAATTCCAAATTTTAAAACTAAAATCCTTTCTAAACATCATACTTTAATCAATCATTTTATACATTTTAAAAACTAACTAAAACTTGTTTTAACATTTACTTTGCCTTAAAACTTTTGAAATTCATTTATTTAATTTAAAACTGGACTTGACTTGGTTTTTGGAAACAACTTTAGTTGATAATTTTAGACATCAATCCGATTTTTATGATTTCACAAATATAACATCAGGTTATATAAGGTTGGAAAATCTTTGATGTTCCATAAGTAATTAAATCTATAACCAACTTTTTTATTATTTGTTTATCTTTTGATAATCCCGAAATGGAGTGGAATTATTATCAGCCCGATACCTAAATTACAACGGTGCAAACCAGTTTGGGCCGAAACCCAACGTCCCAAACTTCTTCCTTCTCCTCTTCGAAACATTCTACCTACAAACGAATGCCCACTCGAAAATGATAACACCAACAGAAGGAGAATAAATCACCGATCCATTCAACAATCCTCTCAGACAAGAAGAAATCACGAACGCAATACTTCCCACATCGATCCTTCTTCTTACCTAACCCAAAACTACCCTGCCGAGCATCTCGTGCACACAGTGCACGTGCACGCCATCGCCAGTGGCCATCTCCCTGCTATGGCACCGCGACCAAGTCCTGAACTACTCCCAGATCCAAATGCCGCAACGTCAACGACAGGAAACCCCATCTATCGAAAAACAACCCTCGGCCTCGCCTAAATATCCTACCAAAAAAGAACACCCCAAAAAATCAGACTATTGCACCCACGATCGACCCCTAGTTCACACACCACCCACCACGCTCGATAGCCCACACATGCGGTCACCTTTCCGCCCAAAATCCTAAATTCCGGTCACCTCCTCGATACTCAAAATCACCGCGTGTCAGGGTCAAAACAAAACCCCCCAAAAACCCTAAACCCACTCAATACGTCCAATCAAAGCCCAAACCAGAAATTCTGCCACGTTCGTCATCTGCCTTATCTCTATCTGCACCTCCTTGACCTGACCACTCCACCCCACGACGATAGAATCGCCTGAATTTTATTTTTGAACTGAAAAAGTTCATCTCCCAGTTTCTCAAACCATAGTTCACTAAAAAATGGGATTCCTTCACTAAAATTCAAATTTTCATACAAAAATCACAGTTGAATGTTTGAAATCCAGAATTAAAACTATTTTTTTACAAAAATATGGGTGTTTACTGTAAATTTGAACCCTATCGAGCTACACAACATGTATTTTCACAAATCTATTTTTAACACAAGTTATACTACAAAACAAACAGATTTCTAGTTAACATCAACATGCAGAATGGTCTAGGTGAAAGGATATTGATTTTTGAATGCTAAACCAATATAAACATTTACAGAAAACAGAGTTCCAGATTTTGAAATTTAGTTTCTCACCTCTTTTTTCTTGAATAGTGCAGGCGTAAATTTGAAATCTGTAAGTTGCTTAGATTTTTAATCTCGCAAATGCTTGAAAACTGAAATTCTTTGGTATACTTAGTTTGAGTGCAAGAATAGGGCCAGTATGGAGGTACACACACATATATATGAACGTGTACTGCTACCTTCCACAGCAAGCTGCTCTTTTTTTTTCTTTTCTTATGTTTTGCTTAATAACCTTGACTGATTTTAAAAGTTTTGATGTTATGTTTTTGTAGGCTAGGATGTGATGTTTTTATGTGCTTGAAATGATAATATTAAATGTTTGTCCCCTTAAAAGTTTACATCCTTATTATATATATATATATATATATATTATTTTATATGTATATAGATATTTTGTTTTCTTGCATTACTTACACATATAAATTTCCATAGTATATTACTATAATTACCATATGTATTTATTTTATGTTTTCATAGAACCGTAAAATTTTACCTTATATATTTATTTCTAACACAAATTCTTGTTTTTATTTGTTTCTATTTTAACTATCAACATTTACTTTATATTCATATGTTTTATACTTATATTTTATACTTATATTTAATATTGATAGGATTGATTTTATTTAAGCATTATTAATTAAGTTACATCGATATATATATCAAATGTTAATAATGTAAAGCATTTTAATTTAATTCAATGTGAATAAGATAAACATTTATTTTGAATGTTTCTTGAAAGATGTTATTTAAAATTTTCAAATCATAATTTTCTTCACAAATACATACATATAGATATATATAAATGGCAAATGTCCCAACAGTCTCATTCATTTTTAAAATGATAAGTTTGTATTTTATTTAATTAGATTCAATTCTTACTAAAATAATATTGTCGAAATCCCGGGTCGTCACATTCTTTTCAAAGGATTTTTATCCAAAGGCTAATATATGACACTGTCATTTATTATTGAGTTTTTCTCACGCTGGTTTATCAAGCCTGATCCGGGTATTTTCAATACTCGGGCCAGATTCGAGTGGCTTCAGATTTAGTCGAAGATGGTTGGAGTTTCCAGAGGAGAGCGGGAGATATTCATCGACATATGGATATTCTATTATCCGCTATACTTAGTGAATTTTGTTTGATGTTTGTCAGCATTTGTAAGGGCAGGTTTTGTGACTGTCTAAGCTGAATTTAGGTTAGACTCTGATATATGCATTTAAAAGTTTTATGCTGTAAAAATATTTGTTCAATATTATATGTTATTACGTTCGTAAGAGATTCTGCTATGTCTACTTTTCTTTATCACCCTTAAAGATCCGACTTTTCGTACAGTTTGAGTTGGACATGTATGGTTTATTATCGATTCAAAGAGTATGGAAAAACGGACCTTTACATTTGGTATCAGAACTGAAGGTTAAGCGAGAACCTTGGCTTTATTATGGGTAAAAGTTTCATCGGGGAAAGGATTGGTAATATCCTAGGATGAGAAACTCATTAGAGATAGGGCTAGTAACACCCTAGAATGAGTTATGAGAGTATTATATATATGAGCACGTATTTGTTAATTTTATAAAAGTGATTTTGTTTTAAAGAAATTGGTAAATGAAATAATTTTACCTTGGGTTTATATTATAAATATTAAAGGGGACATTATTACCTTTTGGGTTAGAAATTAAGGATTGATTGTGATTTTTGCTTAGTAAAACTAAAATATGAATATCTTGTGATTAGAATTGCACAATTTGACTATAAGATATTCCTATAAAAAATCAATTGTTGAAAACTATATAACTTTCATAACCCTAGATATTCAGCCTTAAGAAATGATAAATGATAAATGATTTGATAAGTATAAAATGGGTACATAAGAACAAATACCTCGTGAATTAAATTTCACAATTTGACTATAAGGTATTTGATGATAATATGTAAAGAAATAATATTCTTTTCAGGAAAGACCAAACCCTCTGAACTTTGCTTCACTTTATTGGGAGTTCGATTTCTTAAGACAAAGGAAGTTCTCGGGATAAAAAAGATTATAGAAGCTAAGAATTGGTTAAGCAAATGTGATGAGCAATACCTTAAAATTCGAAGATGCTATTCTACAGCCGACTACTGAAGCACCAGCCAAGAAAATAAGGAAACAGAAGGAAGAAAAACCTGTTCGAAAAGATATACGCTGCTTTAATTGTAAGAAGCTAGGACATTTTCTACATGATTGCCCTAGAACAAAGAAGAAACCCAAAGCCCCAAAAGGGAAGGAAAAGCGTTGTTATCGGTGCAAAGAATTAGGATATATAGTCAAAGAATGTAAATTAAGAGCAAACATCAAGACCTTTAAGAAAACTGTCCCCAAGAGTTGTTATTACTGCCACATTTTAGGACATATCGCCAGAGACTGTCCAATGCTCAAGGCGGTAGAACAGCCGAGGCCTTTTATTACCCTTACTCGTCCACCAACTACTGCAGAAAAAGCGATAGTGGAAGTTTAAGTTAGTTAAGCATGTATAAGTAAGCTTTATCTAAGTATTTTTAATGGTAGGACTTTTTGTAAAACTTTTTGAGTGTACTTCATAGAAGTCACTTAGTATGAATGTATTTTGGAGTCAATATATAAGCTATCACTTTGCTATTTTGTCAATGTCCAAATTCTGCTAGAACCCATTAGAGAAAAAAAATGATGATGATGATGATAATTAAGTAAGAAGCACTTAATAAAATAAAAAATAAGCTAAAAATGGAATCTTTAACAGAAAATGATAACTAATTTGAGTTCTCATATATAAAATTGTAGAAACCAATCAAAGCTGAAAGACTAGCACATAGGCAAAGATTTAGGGAAGCCTTATCTAAATACGGAGACTTGGAAGTTGTTGATACGCCGATCACGAGTGATGAGGAAGATATACCTGTAGGAGGACCCTCGGGTATAGTACCGGGATCATTTGACCACCCGATAGATATCTCCAACGATGAGGAGTTGATAGTTGTTCCAGATATTGGGGATGTGTTTCCCGCAGACATAGAGATCGATGCAGGAGCGGAGGCAGATGATGAGGCAAAGGATGAGGCGGATGACTGGATGTTAGATCCCTTGAGTGACGATAAGGAACCGGAGGAAGAGGAACCTATGGAGGAGCCCATGGAGATTGAGCCACTGATCGAAGATCCCATGGAGATAGAGATGGAAGTTTCAAGGACTTATGATGCGAGGTTTTACGAGGAAGATGATTCAAAAGATGATGAGCCGATTATTTGGGATATGGGTACGCCCATTCAGGAGATAGGATCTCCCATTCCGATGGTAGCTGAGGATATCGGTTTAGAGGATATTGAGATAGAGCAGCATGAGCCATGGTTCCCAGGAGGCCAGCAGTGGCAGCCATTAGGGTGGGATATAGTTCCAGAGATAGATGAGGAGGAGCCGGTTGAGGAAGATGAGGAACCAGAAGAGATAGACTTAGAAGCACCATCAAAGGGTTCATCCGATGATTAGTGTTTCACTTTGGGATATTTTGGGGTTGTTGTATTATAGCAGTTATGATTATCTTAAGCACGTAGTACGCGCTAAGATATGGGATGTAGTCTTTTTTGTATGATATTTTGGGTTGACTAATATAGATAGTTGGCTTACCTCAAGTGTGTAGTATGCACTCCGGTTAGGACCAGGATGAATGATTGTACTTTATGATCGGTATTTAGTGATAGTATTTCCTTTGACATATATTGTTGACCTTTATAGTTCTGTATCTTTGATTTCATTTAAAGGACGAAATGCTTTTAAGTAGGGAAGAATGTAACGACCCGTAATTTCTCTACTTCGAAAATGAGAGATTTTGTTCGATTTAAATTTAAAAAGGAGTTTAAATATTAAATAATATGTTATATATAATAAATAATTATCTATTCTTATAGTTAATAAATTAAAAGGTATAAATTTGGATTTCTGAACAAATCGACAAAAGTTAAAAATAAATAAAGGCTTAAATAAATGAATTTAAATATCTATGTCAATAAGTAAATCTTATTTAAAATATCTAATAAAGATAGTAAAAGTATGTTGAAAGATTTAAAAGTTTTTTAATAATCGTTTTACAAAAATAACCAAAATTTGTCGTATTCTGACAGTTTTACATACGTTATAAAATTAGAGATTTTGATACCGATTAAATAATTTTTTGAAATATAAAGAGATATGTTTTAATTTATTTAAAGAAGTAAAAAGTTTTAAAGTTTGATTTACTTCAAAATGTAGCTTAATAAAAATGTCAAATTTCGACTATAAACTTTGTCGTCAAAAACACCGTTTTCAACCAAAACAAATTGTCAACAAGTTGTTGCAACTTGATCCATTTTTTAACTTATAAATAAAAGTTTACAAACTACATAAACATTCTACATTTAGCACTAAAAACAAAAAGAGTTTACTTTTGAAAATATTTACATAAATGTATAAAAAGTAAAAAGTATGATTTGACAAATTTAAAAAATATTAAAGCTTTTATAAAACAACATCATTACACTACTTCACATCTCATTAATAAGATGTTATGCTTATACATAGAAAAGGAGCAAATGGAAAAGTGAAAAGAAAGCTAATTTAAGGAATTAATGACACATATATCCATGCATTTAATGCAAATCAAATCAATGTAAAGTCTCCTCTTTAAGCACCAAAATCTAAGAAAGAAATGATAAGTAATCATTTCTATTTCTTATCACCACCATTAATACATATCAAAACACAATTTTTCACATAAAATAAAAGTATATTTAAATCCAAAAATGAAGAGGGTATTAATGTCATTTACCACTAAAGATGTTCACTTATAAATACAACCATACATCTCTACATTTCCACTACACTTTCATTTCATAAAAATTTCCAAAAACCTTCCCTACTTCCACCATTTCCCTTCTACCTTCAAGTTATCACCTCCATACTCCAAACCATCACCTTACACAAGCCAAACTACCACCTATCCACCTCCTCCTCACCCAAAACCCACGCCTACCCTTCCCTACACCCACAGCCGAGCCACCCTAAGCCCAAGCCGAGCACCACCTCACCAAACCCGAGCTTCTACCCCTTAGGCCGAGCACCACCTCACCAAAACCTAAGCCTATACACTCCTACCCCTTCCTACACGCCTATACCCCAAGGCCACACTCTCTCCTCCTTCCATAAAAAGTTCACGTCCTCCATATAAAAAAGAAAAAAAAGAAAGAAGAAAAGGAAAAAAGAAAGAGAAAAGAAAAGGAAATCAAAAGCGTTCGGAAAGGAAACGACAAAAGGAGAGTCGTTGGAAATAACACGATAGCGAGAGACGGAAATCTTACGTTAAAGTTTGACGGAGTGGATATGAATGTGAGAAATTCTCACCGCTTTTTGAATTATATTGATTATCATGCTTAATTGTTATGTTAGATAATCACTATTTGGTGATATGGATGTTTGGTTGATTGTTTGGATATGTTGGATAATCCGTAGTAATGTTATGACATTTACCGAATTGAATTTGTTAATGTTATATGATTGTTGTATGGTTGTGATGATAATTTGGACATCAAATTTCTATTAATTTAGTAATCCCTTTGTTTAAAAAGACCATATTTTAATAATATGAGATATTGTGGAAAAATAAGTCTCTTTTCATTTAGAAGTGAAATTAAAGTTAAAATGAAAGAGAATTTGAAATTTGAAGTGAAACGGATTTGAAAATGATAGTTAATTAGAAATTGAAATTAAGGTGAATAATGAAATTGAAATTGAAATCGATTTTGAAAAAGTGAAGTTTAGTTTGAGGTTGAATGGAAGTTTAAATTGAAATTAGATTTAAATTTAAGTTTTAAATGTGTTTAATTTGAAGTTAGAATTGAAATTGAATTGAAATTGGAGTTTAAAATTTAATATTAAAATAATGGGAATATAATAATATTATAATGTGGTAATAGTGAAAATATATTTTAAATATTTTAAAAAGTGAAATTATTGATTTAAAATGATTTGTAATGATTTTAGTGCTGAAATCCAATTTGAATAGTTTATTTCAAATATTGAAAAATAAGTTAAAACTAGACGCGTTGCGCAACGGTAGTTCGCGATTTCGCACCAAAAAGTTCAAACAAATGTATAGAGTGAAATATGGCTTGGAATTCTTTGAGATAAGAAAATTCTGGACTATTATATCCATATCTTCTAAACGAAGAAAGAAAATCAAAGTTTCGATAAGTAGATTTTGAAATAAGTCCAAATCAATTTTCCAGAAAAATCGCGCTAGTGCAGTTTAGTGAGCATAACAGGAAATCTGTTTAAATGAAGATTTTTAATTATAGAAAAATATGAAATAAATTTGATAAATCTATTTAAATAATTTAAAAGAGATTTGGATTGGAAAATGAATTATCGAATGTTTAAAAGTTGTTTTAATCAAATAAGCTTATACGGCACTTTCCGTAGCACTTTTATGTTGTGAATTGTATAACTTTTGAAATATGAGTTTAAATGTAATGACGTTTCCCAGAATCAATTGTGAATATTTTAAAAAAGGATAATTAAGCGTTTTGAAAGATAATTTGGAATATTTATAAGCAACTCCAAAATAAAGTTGAAAATCTGAGTATGCGGAAACGACTAGTACATTTGTCCCGCCTGTGAGATCTGGGAAGATAAAACAAGGTATTTAACTAAGGTTAGGGATGGAGCAACTAGTGCCCTACAACTTATCTGGCCTATGTTTTCTTTTCTTAGGCGAGGGGTGGAACAGATCGATGGAAAAGCCCGGATGCTCTTAAATAAAAAGATTCTGTTAAGTTTTCGAAAATAAAAGAGGATTGGTATTATCCAAAATTTAAAGCAATTTCCAAAATGAATGATTTCTATGATCCTCTTGACTCAAAAATGTTTGCTAAGATCGATTTAGGGTTTGTCGTAAACGATGTCTTCAATAACATTGTTTTTGACCTGCCTAAAAGTTAATGAATTTGATCGAGAATTGAGTAAGGAAATTTGAGATATTTTCCAAAAGAAAAAGAATGAATTACTTAGAATTATCCTAAGTTAAAAGAAAGAGATTTCGAAATCATACGAAAAGAATTAAAGTGAAAAGAGACTTAATAAATCCTATATACTCATATTCACTTTTATCGATAATGGGATTTCGAAGGAACCGGAGTCGAATTTGGTTAATTCCTATCTGAAAACCACTTCGAACCAATGTATACGTTCGAACGTGAAGACATGTTGAAGATGGTGATTGAAGAACGTGGATCTTCCTTGTGTGAAGACTGCTTGTTTAACATGCTCTGGTTGGCCCCCATTATAGAGTTATTTATAGCAGTGGTCTCTTCGTGATGGAGATTTTGTGGATTGCAAGGGCTTCTCGCCTAGTAATGGTCGAGGAAAGCTCCTTCGGTTTGCCCTGTTTTTGGACAACTTGTATGGACGTTTGTCTGACATTGCATTTCTAACGATTACGTACATTGGTTTTTACAAACGTACATCAGTGGTGGCGGAGAAGGCAACTTCTCTTAGCTTAACACCCTTCTTGAGACATACGAGTCAAGGGTTGTATTTTTGTGGAAGGCAATTAGTAGTTAAACGGAAATGACAATGTGGCATTCGAAGATGTGATATGTGCTATGAGAAAAGGTAATCTTTTGCCCCAAGCCTCATCAAATCGGAAATGACCAAAACAGGATTAGATGCAGCAAGGCTAAGTGGGTCATTGCCAATTATGATATGGTCATCCACTTCTAGATATATTTCTTCCTGCTATGACGTCAGGGTGTAAATTAATGTGGTGTACGCTAGAGGGCCCTCGATAAAGGTTGGTAATGACCGAAGGATGTCATATTTGGTACCATCTAGTTATAGTGGTGGGCCGGTCTTGTGTTGGTAAAGGATCCTTTGTGACGGTCCTCGGGGCATCCATCTAGAGGTGTACCCATTTCGGAAGGTAGATCCTGCGCTTGGTCATTTGTATGGAAATCCATTCTCTAGTAAGAACCTACAATTTTGTTTGTAGAGCCTAGTATGCTGGAATTTAATCAATGTAATTATTTCGGCTAGGACAAATAAGTTTATTTGCAAAGGTTTTCAAATAATGTCATTAGAAATAATATCAAAGGTTTTGATATAAAAGTATTTTAGTTATCGTAAGGTAAAAACAAGTCCGTGTTTATGTGTGGACTGTCTTACGAGACACTCTTTCTTTCCAATGGATTTTTATCCGAAGGCTAATGTATGACACTGTCATTTATTATTGAGTTTCTCTCACGCTGGTTGATCAAGCCTGATCCGGGTATTTTCAATACTCGGGTCAGATCCGAGTAGTTTCAGGTTTACTCGAAGATGGTTGGAGTTTCCAGAGGAGAGCTGGAGATATTCATCGACATATGGACATATTCTGTTATCCGCTGTACTTCGTGAATTTTGTTTGATGTTTGTCAGCATTTGTAAGGGCGGGTTTTATAACTGCCCAACCTGAATTTAGGTTAGACTCAGATATATGTATTTAAAAGTTTTCCACTGTAAAAATATTTGTTCAATATTATATGTTATTCCATTCGTAAGAGATTCTGTTCTGTCTACTTTTCTTTATCACCCTTAAAGATCCGTCTTTTCGTACAATTTGAGTTGGACATGTATGGTTTATTATCAATTCAAAGGGTACGGGAAAACGGGCCTTTACACTGGGCCAGCGCGCAACGGAAAAATAGATGAATTTCATTTTTTAACCATTTTGGATCTTTAATGGGCCTAAAAGTCTAAATTTCATTTAGAACTTTTCTAAATTTGGTTTAAATAAAATGTTGTAATCTATTTAAAATCGTTAAAGGAAAGTTTAAACAAATTTAATTTCAAATATATAGTGCATCAAATGCACCTAACATTTATTTATAAATATTATTGTATATGGAATGAAACCTTCATTTCTTTCTCTAAAACAATAATTAATTGAAAACATTAATTGTATAAAATGGAGAGAGAAACCATTCATTTTCTCTCCTTAATTTTAGTTGATTGATTCATTAAATGTCATTATTAATAATTATTCATAGCAATGTTTATTACTGTGTCCATATGTATTCTAACTGTACAATACGTAGTTTGAGTAATTTATTTTATTTATTTATACAAGTATACATACACACACACACACACACACACACACACACATATATATATATATGCATGTATCACTCACACACATATACATATGTGTGTGTGCATGTGTAACATCATAATCCGTTAAGGGTATAATGTGTTCATATATAGATGTTGAGATTTACATTGCAACGAACACATAAGCTCATTTTGTGCATATTGTAATTTTTCCAAATATGTGCTTATATAATATATAAAAACAAAATACAAATATATGTGTATCTATTTATATATAAAACTTATCGAATAAAACAATTTCCGCCACAACAAATTAATGTGAAATAATTATATGATAATAATACTAGTTTTTAAAATTTTAGGAACTCTGGAATTTATGGAATTTTTTACAATTAATATAATATTTATTATTAAATAATTGATAATAGCCCGTAATCAAATTAATTCTTAAAAATAGAAAATCAAGTTAAAATATGAGACATATTTTTGGCTTAGAATTTTTTTTTGGAATTTCACAACTAAAATAATATTTTTAACTAAATAATTAATTGCATTTTGAAAATAAACCAATTCAAAAAATTAATGAGTTAAGTTCTAAATATAAAAATATATTTTTGAAGGTTCCAGATATATATATTTAAGCATTAACAAAATTTTCTAGAATTTCTCAATTGAAATTATATTTTTAATTAAATAATTGGTTGTTGGATGAAAGTAGATTGATTTTAAAAAATAGTAAATTAATTTAAAAAATATGAAAATGTTACTGTAATCTTGTTACATGGTGCAGAAAATATAAAAAATATAAAATTAAAATTATGAACCGTTAATTATTTTATTCATAATAAATAATTCACCAAATCATTAAATAATAATAAATTTTGGATATACATATTTAATAAAATATTTTTATATTTTAAGATTCATAATAGATACAAATCATCATGTGAAAATTTTAAAATTAAATATATATGATATATAAATACATATACAATTATACATATTTATAATTCGTAGATCTGTACACATTTTAGAGATGATTTTAGCGGAAAGTTACTATAAATGAGGAGGAAAAAAGAAGAAATTGGCGCCTAAAAAATTAATTGGCTGGCAATTAGGGTTTTGAGTTGGCTTTTACATGGATAGGCCAAGAAAGCAAACAATGATCTCAACCACACATCTCAAAACCTAATCACACGTATTGTATCCATATCCTAAACCAATGCCTATCCTCTCCAAATCTCATGAGTCGTGAGCCCGTTTAACCCAAATTAAATATATACAATCATATTTAACATATTTTGTTATCGATATCTCATATCATTTCACCAGAAGGACAAACTTTACAGTCCAATTAGTTTCTAGGACAAAAATTTAAAGAAATTACTTCGAAGGCCAAAGTCAGCAGAATAATTACTTTTAAGGACAAAGTCAGCAGTCCAATTACTTTCAAGGACATAATTTCGTAGGTTTTTAGGCGCTAGAAACTAATTATTATTTTTTGTCCTTGAAAGTAATTATTTCTGTTGTGTGTCCTAGAAACTAATTCCACTTGCTGAAGAGGCCCTTGTGGCTAATTTCCAATCAATATATTTATAACTTTTATAAATATATACAACAATTTTAGATCTGAAATCACATTTAAAATTCATAATTCATATTTCATAAGTATTAATTTATTTAATTTATTTATAACAATTATAAACTAATTAAATTGTTTGGTCTAAAGAAAATTCATCGTTTCGGTTCTGTGACTCTTGGTGTAAATTCAGTCAGCGATTAACATCGAACTATTCGAACATTAACATTCACATTTCACTTAGCAGGTGGTGTGCTATTATTGCCAAATTTATCACTTGCTCATTTTTGGAAAAATTTCATAAGCATTTCCTAGTTGCTATAATTATTTACACCAATTTTCTTCGTTAAAACTGTATCAATTTGGAATTGCTGAATTTGGTAACGTCAAAATTCCAACATCATCCAGATTCAACTCTATAATCCAAACACAATGTCCTTGGTTCAATAATAATTATTATTATCAAAGGAACTACTATAGATAGAGATTTTGACTTTGGGTTGACTTGAGTTGACCGTGATACTAACCCCATATAACCGAGGAGGCGAATTCTCTTTTGAATAGTGCTTCACTTCTAATACTTCCACTCGACCCAACTATAGTCATTCGACGGACGCTATGTAACTATTTGATTATGATCAAAGCCAAGATTTCATATTGAAGATTCATAGTATTATCAATTCGAAAGAATCGCGTAAATTAGTCGCATTTTGTTTGACCTTATTTATATTAACCAACAAAAAATTGCGGAGTTGGTCATTTCATAGTTATCCAATAACTATTGGTGCTAACGTCTAGGTGTCTCCAGCAGTCATGAGTAATACATTGCCCAATATTTAGAGAGCGTTAAGTACTCTAATCTCAATGGATACATCGATATCCAGTCCCGATGCGTCTTGATTATGAACATTTAAAATGATATATTTGTTTCATTGTGATAAATTACTCACAGTTACAACATTCTGTAACTATTATCACAAAATGTACCATACATGGATTTTCAGTTAAATATACTTTTAGTTAAATTAATTAATTAATATGGCCATAATATATCCAGTATATAATAGAAATAAAACACCTTTATTTCAAACAAGATTGGTCAATGAGTTAGATATATGTAATAAATTTCATAATTGCCCACTAGGGCATATCCCTAACCCAATCAATCTTCCACTTGCACTTGGGGTCAATTATGGAATCTTATTCCAACATATCTAATTGGTTTTTCTCAAAACTAATTGGGTCAGTCCCTTTGTGAACGGGTATGCTATTTTTTTCAATTATCTACTTTGTTAATCAACTCTCTCTGGCGGTGGTAAACTATTTTATCATGTGGAACAATTCGAAGTATGTCTCTCGACTTCTGGTAAACTCTAAGTTCTATTACAAACTATATCATGACATTGTTATCACATAACAATGTTATGAGATTCTCAACATTTGGAATTGGCATAGTTATGAATTTTTGTGGTTATATATTTATATATATTGTTTTTATTGCGGTGCTATTCAAGATGACGTACTTAGCCTTTTTCATTGAACCAGCCACAATCTTTCATTTGGAACATTTCCAACTTAAAGATTCTCAACTTTAATTTGTTATTGACATATTATACGCAATATCACTTATGATGTTTGAGTCTGAACACTCCTTCATAAGGTGTTTTTGTTTTTGTAAACAATTCCCTAGTATTTCATAATATATGAGAACACTTCAAACAACCATTTAGTGATATCAATTTGGATTTGATATTTTCTTCATGTATCGAACACATAAACAAATTATCATATCATAACCAACATAACATGTATGATAATTTCTATTTTCAATGCATAAGGAACTCACATGTTTCGTATTAAATAATTTAGTAAGGTGTAAATACATATCGATTTGCAACATTCCCAATATCTTTTATATTCACTATAAAAGACATCATTAACAATCCAAAGTTGAGTATTAAAATAATTAAGGTTGATTTCAACGGAAGTACGCCATTAAAATCGACAATGTGTTGTTTACTTGCAGTTTAGAAATATCAATTTTTAACGTTCTTTCTTATGAACGCAATCTTCCTCTGCATTTTGATTGTGAAAATCAAATTATATGATTTCAATCAAAATACTTATTCAATCTTTATCCATATGAAATGATGCTTTCGTATCATTTCTTGGATCATATCCAGAGACTCATAAACTCAATATCACTTCCACTTACTTCGAGATATTTTTGATAAATATATTTAAACTTCTTATACTAAATTGTTATTTAGAAATTTCTGTTTCATAACATATGTACCAAAACACCAAGTCTTATCAAGCGATAATTTTGTGAGTAAATCCGAATTAACTTGAGCATGTTGAATACCGAATCTATTATACTAATTTGAACAATGGAAATTTGCGATGTTATGCTTATCAACATTGCTTATTTCATTCCAACTACATTAGTCTTTCTCATAAAGACACAATTTCGACAGATAGATCGTATCCCTACAGTTATGGCCATCAAATTCATATTTTGATAGCATACTTGGAATTCTTTCAGATTTACGCATTGTACCATATAGAGCCAACACTATTAATGTTTTAACTAAACAACTGAGGATTATATAATTTTGGCAGTAATAAGAAACTCATAGTTTCTCTTTGACTTACGAGAATACTTATTAGACATTCTAATGCTATGTGTTCATATAGGTTAGTTAATTTCATTTCACCTCATATAATCAGTTCTATCTTTGGATCATAACCAATTCAATTTAACTACTACTCATTCCTCAAAGGAATTCCTTTACAATGAAGTTAGTATATAAAACAAAAAAATTTCTCAGTACGAATATAATATGGATTCATAAACGCTTTATAAATTTACTTATTTATAAAATTGATTTGGTTTTAGTTTAAAAAAATTATGTTCAAGACATATCTATGACATTCAATGACGGCCCTTTCCAAAATCCTTTTGGGAAGATTCATACAAGATCCCTTATAAACAATTTTTACGTGCAATCTTTTGTCATACATAACTTGCCGACTCCTTGGCCTAAGATATGTTGGATTTTCTAGTAAACCCTTATCTTGTAAGATTTTGTAAACTGTTATTCGGATGAAATAATATTAACCTTGTGTACTATCTTAAGTACAATAATTTATAGAAAGAAACTAACTCAATTTCACTCACAATTAATAAGTACATTGTCCAACAAAGTTCGATTACTCCATATCGATGCATCATTATATATCATATGAAGGAGTTATTTTGAGATTGAATCTTTACATTTAAGGTACGTTGGAACCTTTTCCAATATACTTACTCATTCGATTAAATCGAATAATTTCTATCGCGTGTTATTTTTACTTATGTTTTATGTTCAATGAGTTTACCATAAACATACTACATGTATATCAAATACACATATCCATGTTGATGATGACTCATCAGTGAATATGGCGAAGTATGTGGAACCGTTTTGGTATTTATAGAATTACGATTGCATACATCTATATGTATCAATCTGAAGAGTTCATCAACTCTTATGATGCTCCCACTTAATGGATGCATAGCACTTTATTGTTTGAAATATAATTAACAAGTATCATATTATTCAAAATCATATAATAAAATTATTTTGTCAAAACTATGAATTAGTCTATAATTCCATAATAATTGTAAAAAAATATTAGATATTTATGTATTTTCCAATGCATCACTTTTGTTATGAAAATAAATACCACATTATAATTTTATTTCATAACGAATATTTATAATATTCGTAGAAATATAGCTATGTCTATTTTTTCAGTCGATAACCAAAAATAGACATTATATCATAAATAACGTTTGCTACGTTGTACAAAAATAGTTTTCATAATTTGATGCAATCAATAATGATATATGACATGCTCTACTATTTCCACCATTACTATAATAGTGTACTAAATTTGAAGGTCCATCATTCACTTAATATAGATTTATTTTATTTCATATAGGACAACTAGTTTACCATGGAGAGTTCTTTGATCAATATCTTGAATTTAAAGAAACAAATCTCATAGGAAACAATTTTCTGTATGAAAAATACATTTCGGAATAGATATCATATTCCTCATTCCAATGTTAAGTATCAATCATTATTATTACAATTCTCGTTTCCGTTGTTTCTTTATGAAGAAGAAATGACTATTCACTCTTTTCATCTCAACTACACCTTTTATCACATTTGCTCTTATACATTAATTTTCCTTTCTAAATGATCAAACCATTCAAAAGTAAACCCTTACTACAATATCATAATGAACTCTTTACGAAAGTGCATTTGATTATCTTTAACATTTAAGGACATCAAATATGTTGCTCTTTGTATAAACTAATTAAATTGGCATTTTAGCGACCGAGTTCTTAGATATATCTTGTAGTTTTGGTCTTATGCTACAATGAACACAATATGATCTTTTATGTAATCAATCAAATTGAATACTGGATCTCATATTACAGTTTTTTGGCTTTATTCGAATGAACCATATTCACCGAAGTATCTTACATTACGAACCATGATCGTTAACCATATAACATTTTATATGTGATAGTATATGGATTGAATATACATCCATGGTCTTGTATTTCTTTTAGAGTTCGAAACTCTTAAAATGTAAAAAACGATCTAAACCAAAAAAAAACATAAAAGATCATTTTACGAATGTATTAAGTAGTTGTAAAAATTTAGCACTTTCATGGGTATAGAAAACATTAACATGCAATAGGCATTTAATAGTAGGTATTATATTTCTATTTATCACCTTTTAATTTAGTTCGTTTGTATATGTTAATTGATAAATGTTTACCAATCATATTAAATGCATAAATTTATCATTGTAGATAATTATAATATTATTTAGCATATGTGCCTACAATATTAGAAAAGTTAAATGTTCCCATTTCATTTTTCTAATAAGGCTCCCAGTAGTATTTTAGGTTTCACCAAACCCTAAGCTAAACATAAAAGTCTTACAACTTCACTAGTGGGTACTAGGACTCATATGCCATGGGATTCTGACCTTGAGGAATGCTCAACAAATCATAGGCCGACATATGATGGATAACTCTACATCGGTTATATCACATACAACTTCTAACCTTTGGTACGTTGTCTTAATTCCACCTTTACCTTGAGGAAAGCTCAACAAGTAAAGTGGGACTATTCACTCGGACCTATCATTTTGCAACGACCTAAGTATAATGGACGTATCTTGAGGAAAGCTCAATAAATACACACATAACATCCCGACCTTGAGGAAAGCTCAACAACTAAGGAGTATGCAAGTAATATATTAATATATAAATGATAGAGGAGAACTTTATATATTAAAGATTCATAACCTTTAATATTATATCGAGTGATATCGACTTAAGGAATAATGTATTTCTTTTGAAATACTCTTGATTCAAGTATCGGACACATAAGAAATCATGGTATACATACATTTACGCATGTATTTATTTCTTAAGTCTATTTAGGGTTTCTTTAAAGTTCCACCTTTTGTTATACATACATATTACATAAGCTGAATTGTTATATAACCTTTGTAACTTAATTAGCTTATATAATTGTCTTACCTATAATATTATATTAATTAAATCTTATTTAATTAACTTTAATTAATTAACTCTTTAATTAATTTTAATTAATTAACTCCTTAATTAATTTTGTATTATAATTCCAATACAACCTTTATACTAGACATATTTACTATAATGTTTATAGTGAACGCTATAACCTTTATAATATAACACAGATATATATATATATATATCTTGTATATGTATATGTCATTTATTTAATTAACCTTTAACTAATTTATTCAATTAAAAAATTTTGAATTTTTTTATTAATTTCAAAATTTTATCCGACATACATACATGTAAACTTATGTTATCCTAAACATTTTAAAATAACATAACAAATATCAACATATATATATATATATAATGTATGCATATATGTATTAATTAATTAACATATTTAATTAATTAATCTTGTTAATAAATTTTAGATTTTGGAATTAGTATATAAATATTTTCAAACATTTTGAAAACTTATGTTGTATTATGACTTTTATAACAAACATGCTTTTATTTTAATTTTTAAAACAATTTGGAAAACTAGTCCAAGGCCCAATTAAATTGTGCTTTTCTATCTTTTGGACTCACTCACCTCTCAAGGCAGGCTGGTAACCATGTAGGATAAGATACTTGATTACCCAATTCCAAGCCTAGACACTACCTTTCTAGACACCACATTTACCGGGCAAGTTTAATTAGTTAGCCCTAACATAACTAATATAGACTGCATAGGCTATCGGGCTCCGATACATTGAAGGAACTAGGCTGCCCCGTAGCAAATTTCAAAAAATTACCATTTTGGATCTTTAATGGGCCTACAAAGTCTATATTTCATTTTAAACTTATCTACATTTGCTTTAAATAAAATTTTATATTCTAAAATAGCTAAAGGGTATCTTAAATAAATTTAATTTCAAATGTATAATGTATCAAATACACCTAACATTTATGTATAAGTGTTAATGTATAGGGGACAAAACCTTTCATTTCTTTCCCTAAAATAAGAATTAATTGAGAGCATTAATTGTATTAAGTGGAGAGATAAACTTTTCATTTTCTTTTTAATTTGAATTGATTGATTCACTAAATGTCATGTTAATAATTTATTCATGGTAATATTTACTATTATGTCCATATGTTTTCTAACTATATATTTTGTAGGTTGAGATTTATTTTATTTATTTATAAAATTATATATAAATATACGTATGTATGTATGTATCATATATAAATATATGTATGTGTGTGTACGCACGTGCATGTTTAACATCATTATAATTTGTGAATGGTATAATGTGCCTGTATATAGACGTTGTGATTTACATTGTAACGGACACATTAGTTCATTTCGTGTGCACTATAATATATCCAAATATGTGCTTGTGTAATATATCAAAATAAAACATTAATATGTGTATATGTGTGTGTATAATTTACTGAATGGAATAGTTTCTGTCATAAAAAATTAACGTAAAATAATTATATGATAATAATACAAGTTTTTAAAATTTTATAAAATTTGAAAACACATTTTGGACTCAAGATTAATTTATGGAATTTTTTATAACTGGAATAATATTTATTACTAAATAACTGATAATAGCCCGTAATCAAATTAATTTTGAAAAACAAGAAATCAAAATGAAAAATTATAAAAATATATTTGAAGGTATCTGAGTCATATCTTAGGCTTTAGAATTTTTTTGAAATTTTCTCAAATGAAATTATATTTTTAATAAAATAATTAAATGCATTACGAAAATAAATTAATTCAAAAAATTAATAAATTAGGTTATAAAAATATGAATTTTTTTTGAAATTTTCAAATAAATATTTAAGCCTTAACAAAAGTTTATATAATTTTTTTTTGAAATTATCGCTTCAATGGCTTCCAGATCTAGATCTGGAGATTAGGGTTTTTACTCTTCTCCTTTTTTTCTTTCGATTCTTACATCTAATCGCTTACTCTTTATTCTGTCTTCAATTCTTTCTCCTCTAAACATGGGATCACTGCGTGATGATGAAGGTTGGGAGGAGGTGAGAAGAAAAAGGGGCAAACTGCCTGCGCCTAGTGGACCCAATACTCGTCTTAATTTGGGAGGCTTCAGATCGAATAAAAATACACCTGATCGGTATCTTAGGACTAAGATGCAGGCGGCTGCGGGTATGTCAACAACAAAATCTCAACATTATCAAAGCAGGCCGCGGTGAAGATAGGAAGCTATCCGAAAATTAAATTCACTGTCTCTGAAAACGCTAAAAAATTCTCGTACAGTGAGGCAGTGAAGATTGGTGCAGTTGGAGATATAGGCAACCTTGATCTTGAATATATTGAACCTACTATAGTAGATGGCAAAAGAATAGGTACTCTAACAGCTGAGGCTATCAAAGAAGCAGAGGGTGGATGGGATTTATGTATCTTATTGTATGTTGTTGGATATAAACCTTGGCTTAAGACTTTTGAAGGATATGCAAACAGAGTTTGGTCAACTCAAAAGCCGTTCTCTGTTCAGTCTAGGAATAATGGATTCTTCGTTGTGAGATTTGGTTCGGAGGAAGACTGCAGCAAAATTCTTAAATCAGGTCCATGGTTTATGGACAGGAATATGATAATCATGAAACGACTGTCACCTGATATGAAAACAGATAGAGATCTTCTTACGTCTTTGCCAATGTGGGTTAGACTTCCTGGGCTAAGTTTTAAGCTGTGGGGCAATAAAGCTATCAGTGCGCTAACAAGTACTATTGGGATCCCAATAAAGATGGACAAGGCAACGAAAAACATAAACAGATTAGCTTATGCCAGAGTTCTGATTGAGGTTAATGCATCCTTTGGTATGCCTAACAGCATTGTTGGAATGGATGATGAAGGGAGGAGCTTTATACAGGAAGTGGAATATGAGAACCCTCCGCCTATTTGTGACAAGTGTATTTGTTTAGGCCATTTATCTGAGGATTGCCCAATGACCAAGTCATGGGTCCCTAAAAAGAACCAAGTTGATGACTCTATTGATGAAATCATTATAGAAACAGGCAAGGAAGTTGGGGAGGAAAGAAGAAAGGATAACACTGTGGAACAGGACAATCAGGTGCAGGTAGAACGTCCTATCGAACCACAAAACATGGAGCTTATGGACGGTATGCGTCCACCTGATGAAATCATAAGGAACATCGAGGAGATGGTCTCAAATGGAGAGGAGGGAAGTCAATCTATGTCGAAGGAGACAGGGACAACGGGTAATTTAGCACCAATATCTGAGGCCAGGATAGATGGTGACCCGAGGAACGATGAATCGACCAATGCTGCGGAAGTCAAAACACCTACTCCGAATTCTCCATCAAATCAAATTATTATTCTTAATCGTCTTTCGCCAATTTCTAATAAAAATTCACTTGATACAACTTTACTTCCTACTGATATCTGTATTGAAGATTGTCTTATTAATAATGTTAATTATATGAGAGGTACTGAACAGTGTAATTATATGCAGGTACAGGAAGAGCTCGGTCAGGATTCAAGATTGAAAGAAGTAGAAAAGGAACATTGTTCTTATGATATTATTGAGTTGCCTCAGGGGGAACAGGATATCCCTAAGTCTCAAGACAAAGAATATGAAAATGTGCTTAAGGATAAGCTTGTTCGCAAAAACCCCAAGTGGGTTCAGATGCTAGGCATTAATGAAGAAGATATAGAGGAGTCCTCTAGTAGAAGGTCACAGAGGACACGGAACAACAAAGCATAATGACGATTGCTTGTTGGAATGTGAAGGGGTTTCATAACCCCAATAGATTGAAAGAAGTGAGAAATATAATTGACAAGTATAATATAAGTTGCTTTGGTATTTTAGAAAATAAGATGTTGTTGTCAGAAATCTTGAATTTAGAAAGACTTTTTGATAACGGGTGGAATATTATTAGCAACATCTCCTGTTATTATAAATGTAGAATCATCATCCTTATCGACAAAAATTCCTGGGACTATAACTTCATTAGTATGAGCGACCAACATATCACCCTTGAACTGGTTAACAATTTGAAATTTAAATGTAATTTATCCTTTATCTACGCTCAGAATTTTTCTAAGCTAAGGATGAAACTATGGGATAATTTACAAGAAGATGCTATTAATATTTTTAGACCATGGTTAGTCCTTGGAGATTTTAATTGTATTCGTAGTTCTTCTGAAAGAAAGGGTGGTAATTCAGTGTCATTTGATAAATTGTTTGAATTAGATGATTTGTCTAATTATACAGGACTTAAAGAAATTGACATTAAAGGTTTTGAATTCTCTTGGTGGTCTGGCCCTAGTAGAAACATATTTTCCAAAATAGATAGGGTCTTTGCTAACTTAGAATGGATCAACTTATTTCCAGACCTATCGGCCTTCTATTTACCTCCCTCGGTGAGCGACCATAATGCTATTATAGTCTCTCTTATTTCCAGACCTAGAGACAAGAATAGACCTTTTAGGTTTATGAATCATTGGCCGCTATGTGATCATTACTTCTCTCTCATAGAGAGTAAGTGTACTTCTAATCACGATGACAGACCTTTATTCCAACTCTTAAATATCCTCAAGAATATCAAGAGAGAGCTTAAGATTTGGAGTGCTAATTTGAGGAATACCAAACAGGAGGTTCAATTTCAAAGAGAGACCTGTTCTAGACTCCAAAAACTTTTGGAAAAATCAAATGATCAAGATTTAGTCCTGGAATTCCATGATGCCAAAATTAAACTGGAAATGGCGCTCAAAAAGGAGTATCTGGATTCCAAGCAAAAGGCTAAATGCGATTGGTTGAGGTTGGGAGATGAGGCTTCTTCTTTCTTTTATGCTAAAATGGCTAGCAGAAGAAGCAAAAATCGTGTGATTAACATTGAAGTAGATGGCAAAGTAGAGACAGAGGACAAATTTGTCAACTCGTCTATCAACTTTTACAAGCATATTTTTAACCGTCCCCTAAGAAATGAGTTCCCAGAAGTTGTTTGTAAATTGATTATCACAGAATATGGTGCTAATTTCCTGAACGAAGATATATCTATGGATGAAATTAAATTTGCATTGTGGGACATTAAAGATACGTCTTCCCCAGGCCCAGATGGTTTTAATGCTAAATTTTTCAAAATACACTGGAATCTTGCAAAATACATTATTTTTAAAGCACTGAATGATATTTTCCAGAAGGGTTTAATTATTAAAGAATGGAATCATACCTTCTTGCATTTGATTCCAAAAAAAGTCCATTCAACTAGTATCCATGATTTTAGACCCATTGCTTGCTGTAATACTATTTATAAGCTTTTCACCAAAATTCTTTGCAGTAGAATGACCCCATTTTTGAATAAGTTGATATCCCCAAATCAAACGGCATTTATAAAAGGAAGATCAATAGGGGACGGGATTCTATTTGCTCATGAAATAATTAGAGGCCTAGGCAGAAAGGATAATAATTATATGTGCATTAAAGTTGATTTAAAGAAAGCATATGATTCGATTAATCGAGATTTTGTTATACACATGTTAATTAGCTTGGGTTTTCTAGGAAAATGGGTGAATGTTATTAACAACATCATATCGACTCCTGTGTTCTCACTCATTGTTAATGGGGAATCGCATGGATATTTCCAGAGTTCAAATGGCCTTAGACAAGGCGACCCAATATCCCCCATTCTTTTTACATTGGTCATGGAATACTTTACACTATTAATGGATGAGAAATTAAGAGAAGGTCAAATCTCTTATATCACAGATTTTGATAACAAGCTGACACACATCATTTATACAGACGACATTATAATCTTTACTAAAGCCAACGCACGAACAGCAAAGGCCATTAGTGATGTTTTTCAAACTTTGGGAAGAGTATCAGGACTGGAACTCAGTTGTGAAAAATCTAATGTTTTCTTTGGGAAAGGAGTAGATAATTGCTCGGAGATTAGCAATATCCTCAATATACAACAATCGGATCTGCCTATAAGATATCTTGGAATACCATTGTCGAGTGTCAATTTGAGGGATAAGGACTGTGCGATGTTGATTGAAAAAATCAAGTTAAGAATTGGAGGATGGGAGAATAGGATGCTGAGTCTAGCTGGGAGACTCGAACTTATTAAATCTACCATTTACCCCATAATACAATTCTGGATGCAATGTTTTTGTCTCCCAATCACTACTATCCAAAAAATTAAACATTTAATTCTTAACTTTCTTTGGAAAAGTCGTAGCAGTAAAATTCCTTGGGAAATCTTATGCAGACAAAAAGAGGAAGGTGGAATGGGTTTAAGAAATTTAGAAGAGATGAATCGAGCGCTATGCACAAAATTGATTTGGAAAATAATAAATGCAGAAGGAATTTGGGCAAAACTTATACGTTGTAAATACATTGGGCATAAAAGTTTTTGGGACATTAATCAACGTTCAGACGATTCGGGAGTGTGGAAATTTATCTTAAAAAATAGACAAGTTACACTAAAATGTCTTTCGCTCAATATAGCTGATGGTAAAACTACTTCTTTATGGTACGATCCATGGCTGAATGGTAGCTCTATCATGGAACGTATAGGTAGAGACACTGCATTTAGAACTGACACAGAGAATCTTCTTCTAAGCAAAATTATTCAGAAGGGAGAATGGAGATGGGACTCATGTAGCTTCTTATTTCAAATTCATGCAGAGCTAGAAGGCGTTATTATTCACAAGGATAGGGATAGGGACTTTTGGTCTTGGAAATGTATGAAGAATGGAACATACCAGTTCAAAAATGTCTGGAACACAATTCGTACCAATTTCGAAAATAAATATTGGTCGAATTTGGTCTGGAACAAGATCCACGTTCTAAAAATGGCGGTGTGCCTTTATAAAGCCATTAATGACTATCTATTGACAAAAGATAGATTGATTCAAAAGCAGATAGTCGTGGATCCCTACTGTGTTTTTTGTAATAATCACATTGAAACTATAAATCATTTATTCTTTCAATGTGATTATACGGAAAAAATTTGGCATTGGAGTTGTAAAAAAATTTTCAAGTCACCAAAAAATGTGCTGTCGTTCTCTTTAGAGGAAGATTTATAGAAAATCGTTTCTTATTCAAAAACAAAAAATCTCAGTTCAGACTTGTTTCAACTATCTTTATCTATTGGTGTTTGGCATATATGGAAAGAAAGAAATGATAGAATATTTCAGAATAGGTTCTCAGACAGTACACATATATGTAACAGAATTCATCAAACCATGAGCATAAGAATGATAAAGTCCAAGCATTTCAATAACCTCACAGGCATGGATGAGAAAATAGTTATGAAATGGGGATATACCTCCCAACGCTGAATTGGGGTATGCTCTGGATTATCATAAGTTGCGACATCCTGCTCTCTTTCTTCAATCTTTGAATCCTGACTTAGCTCTACAGCTACCTGTATTATTTACATTGACCTCACCTCCTCTCTTTAATTTACATTTTAATAATCAATTAACTATACTTTTTGATGTAGTTTGTCTAGTTGCAGAGTATCATTCCTTGGACAGCTTTGAAGACACCCTCTGCCTCCTGGATTGACAGGCATTCAACAACATGAGAAGTACACAAAATCATACATATTGTCTTCAGTTCAGAAATACAAAGACTTATCTGGTCATTCAGTCCAAGTAGACTTGGTCATTTGGCTCCATCGATGCTGGTTGTTGCTTAAATCTACATGCTTTCGAGAATATTAATCAAATCAGACCAAGATATTAATGAAGTGATCACAAAATAAAAGATAGGAACTGTATGGGTGCCCAAAACTTATCTGTTAGACATTTCTCCTCGATTTACAAGTGAAGACAGTAGCTTTTTGCTGGATCTAAGTTCTTTTCATGAATACAGTCATCAATTCAAGATAGTTAAAGCAGATCTGGAAGATACACTGAAAAAATTCTCAATTCAGACACTTCCAGTAAAGTAATGAGTTATTATAACTTCTCAGTGCTACAAAGCTTAAAGGCATAATCTTTAGCAAAGAAAAATCTCACCTTGACCAGATTAACTCTCGCTACTGAGATTGTAGTTCGTTTCCATGAATCGGGTCCTTAGGGTCTTCCTCCAGATCCTCTTTTGTAGTAGAAGTGGGATTAGGGAATCAGAGATGTATAAAGAAGAGAAGCGTCCACCATTAATGAGTTTTTAATTGTTTTTTTCTCTTCGGAACCGAAGAATGAAGTGATGAAAGAGGCGACATACTTTATTTACCATGCGGTTCTAGAATGCTCTGCTATGTTGTTTACATTTACAAGTATGTTGTTTTTCTTTAGTTTCGAACTGATTAGTTCTTGGTTATCGTTTGTTATGAACCTGCCTTAGGGCATTTGTACATATTTTCTTTTTGCTCTTAATAGAAAAAGTTGAACCCTCTTTCAAAAAAAATTTTTTTTTATATAATTTTCACAATTGAATTTCTATTTTTTGTTAAATAATTAATTTGTAACAACCAACAAATTTTGAAAATATTTTAAATGAAAATTTATTTGAAACTTTGAATATAATTATTTTAAACTTGATAAATTTGGAAATTTAATGCATAATTTTGAATTTTGATGTGAAATATTCTTCTAAATTTAATAAAATAAATTTTTCTTAAAATGCAAATTTTGGTCAACTTTGGTCAAAGTTTTATTTTCTGTGAAAATTTTAAATTTTGAATTTTTAACTTTTACCTTTTTTATGAAGATGGATTTAATTCCAACATTTTCGTTATTTTTCGTTTTGTTAAATTTTGATTTCTACTTCTAAAATTTTAAACTTTTGGCGTATTATACGTAGTTATTTTCCCTATAACTTTTATCTTATTTATATGTTGATTTGTTTGGGCTTGTATTATTGCGCTAGGAATTTCTTTAGTAGATGAGAAGCCACCTGTTGAGATGACTATATAATATCCTAGGGTTTTCTAGACTCCCATTCTTCATTTGTGCCTCCACAGAAATCAATGTAAGTTTTCTTCTTCATCTTCCTCCTCAAAACCCTAGACTTTCTTCCTCTTTTCCTCTATAATTTTCTTCCTCCTCTCCTCAACAACTTTTAGCCATGCTTGCCACTACCTCCATCTCCTCTTCCTCCAACCAAAAACCCTTGCTAAAACCCACTTCTCCTCCTTCCTTTTCCCTTTTCCTCTCCGCAAATTTCGGCCTCTACCTCCTCTCTTCCAACCAAAACTTATACCCAAACCATCACCTCACCCTTCCCCTTGCTTTGCCTTGGCTATGACCACCTGCACCATCACCAAACCCCTAGTCCAGGCCTCCACAACCAAAATCCTAACCCTAGGTTGAGCCTTCTCCACCAAAAGCTGGCCTAGCCAACTCAAAACCCCTATGGCCGAACCCACCTAACCCAAAACCTAGCCATGGTCGAGCCTAGCATAGTCCAAACCCCACCGAAATCTAGCCTAGACCGAACCCAAACAAACCCTAGACCAAGCCTATGCACCCCTTAGATAAGCCCTCTCCGTATGTTAACAAAAATATATTTTTCTACTTTATTTTTCTATGTGAATTATTTGTTTACCTATTGTTCGTCGATGGAAATTCTATCAGTTTAAAAAATCATCGAACGGATTTAAATTAAAAATAACCACAAGCGTACGATGTACACTTATAGTATGTAGCGAATACGAGTCGATCCGTAGGGAATTGATGATTTTAAAAATTCAATTCAATCAAATTATACCAATTTTAAGTGAAAGTTAAGCTAGAGAATTAATTAACTAGCTAGAAGAAAAGAGATGCAAATATAAGAGTTAAATGACAATTTAGAGAATAAATCCACTCTCTAGATCATGTAGTTCAACACATATGAAATCGTAATCTCTCTTTTATGATCATTAGTGCTTTAATTGATGTGCTTATCATAAGTATGGCATATTTGTGCTATTGATGAGCCAACATAAGCCATAAAACTATAACACACCCTTAAACCACTTACTAACTTTCATGAAATTTGACAATGAAAATGAAATCTATTTTAAATATGGCCTATTAACTATTGATTAGAAATATAGACCATCAAATTTTAATTTCAAATCACTTTCTTTTGTCATAATTATATTTTGATGAAGAGGCAATTAGTGTTAGTGATTGTTTAACCATAGCCTATTTGATGTCAACAATAAAGGCTGTCAAATTCAAAGAAAAACAACTAGTAAACCATTAATATCATCATCATTAAGCACAAAAAGAGAGCATGAATTGACAAATAGTTGAAGCTACATAATTTGAGAGCTTCATTACCCCTAAATTGAAGGGGTTTAGTCTCTCATATTTGTCATTTGATTAACAAATGTAGCTAACAACATGAAAGCAAAATGAAAATAAAATGAAAGCTTAATGGAAAAAGAGAGCTGATTAACAAGAATTAAGACTATTCTACTTGTGTGGAAAAGAAATCTATAATAACATGAAAGGAAATAAACAATAGAAGAAAAGAGCATGTATTTAAAATTGCATATAAAGGAAAAGAAAAATTACATGAAATAAAAATGGCTAAGTAGCCATGAAAAGAGAAAGAAAACTTGTCTTTGATTTTGAGCCTAAACTAAACTAAGAGAGACTAAGGGAGAGAGGGTTAAATGAAACATAAGGGATATATACATATACGTGTGTTAAACCCTAATTCATATTTTTGGGGAAAGCCCAAAATACCCTTGAGAAAGTGTGGAGGCCAAGTAAAAATTAGCTTCTACTAATCATCATTTAAGTGTACATGAAGCCATTAATTCCATAAGCATGTGCATTAGCCTCTAATTTGGACATTAACGTAGGTGGGTAGATGGGGTCCTCCATGTTCTTCACTTTGAATTATTTTCATCTTCATTCATTTGTATTCATTTTGTGCATGCATGTGTCGTCATGAAACCACTCCTATTTGAGATCAAATTCCTGCACAAATATATATAAATTTCCAATTAATTTTTCACAAAAAAATATACGCACACAAATGACCGTTTTGCCCCTATATGAAGATGTATATGTGACAATTTGGAATTAATATGAATTTTGGTTAAAACAAGTTAAAATATCCAATATGATTATTTATTTAATTTAAATAGATTAAATATGGTGGTAAAAATATGCACATTTACATGCACATCAAATACCCCCACACTTATCTTTTTATTCGTCCTCGAATAAAGAAAAGCTAAGATAAATCCGTTTTCGTAGGGAGCACGATTGCATTGAGCGTAGGCAACAAGCCGTTAAACTTCTGTGTGTCCCCAATAGGACGAGTGTTGTCTCATAGGGGTTTTCAGTGGATACTACCCACAAAATCCAAATGCAGGATGAAAATATTTACAGAATGCAAGATTATTTATAAAGAGAGGAATGTGGTTTTTTGAAAATATTTAGAAAGATTACTTTTAAATAGACATAAATAAGTTAAATATAGGTTTCGGTCATTATCTTGAAAATTTAAGTCACTTACTCGTCAAAATTTCCAATAAAAATCAAGTTATCATAACAAATAGACTATAGTTTAACTCGTAGTTTCAGTCGATAACAAAGTGTGATTATGAAATGGATCCTTAGTTGATTAGCAAAATTTATCAAAGTGGTATTTTCATTTATTTTCAATAACAAGTCAAATCAAATAAGTTAAAATAGTGCTTGGATTTCATTTGCGTACTCTCTCCATTTTTTTTTCCTTTTGAAAATTATATTGATATTAACAATATTTACATATGCCTAACTCAGATAAACTGAGGCCAGATATATTACCCATGCACTGCCTTACTGACTGATGTGAGGGGAATATAGAATGTGGCGAGTGAACACACAAGTGTGAGCACTTATCGACTGTAGGCGTTATTAAAAAAGAGTTTTTATATACATACACGTAACTCAGATAAACTGAGCCCAGATGTACTCATTGTGCATTGCCTTTCGGGCTTACGTGAGAATGGTACAGAGCATGGAAATTGAACACATGAGTGTGAACACATGACTCTAGGTGTTTATTAAGAAAAATATACATATATAGAAGTAATATTTATTTTGTATTTTTTTCTTTTTGTTTCTTTTTCGAAGAGAGAGTTTTGCAAAATCATCTTAGCACCATTTAACTTAGAAGACAAAAAAATGTTATATCTTTACTTTAAATTAACCATTTTAGAACAAAGATTTTCAATTAGGATGTATTTCATAAATAACACGTATGAATCTTCCTCTATACTAGTTAAATCGTCGTTATTTGTAATCAAACTTGATTTTTATTTTTGTTAATACAAATAAATTTTCAAAAATTTCAATTTAATAAACCAAAACCGTATATTTATCCTATATTGTTTCTTTAAAAATAAATCAAAATGCTTAAAAAATAAATTTTAATTTTTTTTGAATTTTTTTAGGTTTTTTCTTTAATTTTGGAAAGAGAATGCAAAAATAAACCATGAAAAATTGAAAATGAAAACGATGAGACTTCCCCCACACTTGATTTTGGTTGTGTCCCCACAGTCGACCCGTGTGGAAGCAGAAAAATAAAAATGAAAATAAAAACATGACCTTTATTTAAATGAAAATGAACGGTATTTACATGAGATCAGAGAGTATATCGTTAAAAAGTAAATGAAATGGTCTTCCAAAGACCGATTCATTTGTCTCATCAAGTATACGAGACACAGCTTAAGCGCTAAAAACTAAACCATAAAAGATTTTGAAGTTGAATGTCTATTTGGAAAAACGAATGTCGTTTTATTGAAAATCATATGAATTGTTTTATTTTCGATTATTTTTTAGGTTGATTAAACAATTGATCGAAAATCAAGTTTATTTTCACCAAATTGGAAGTTAAGCTCAGATCAACAAATTTTTCAAAATTATTGATTTCAAAATTGAAATGGTGATTCAAATCTTCCCCTTTAGAATTTAAAAACTCATTTTTGCAAAGTCCAAAGAAATCGTGTTTATTAAATTCGTCTTCCTTATTTGAATTATCAACAACTTCATCATATATATAAGTTCAAAATCCAAAGTTGTTGTATTCAAATTTTCAGAAAAAGGAAGATCGAAATTTAAATCGAGTTTCTCACCCTCCAAAGTATTGAAATCCAACTCAATTACCAAATTTTCAACAAAATCAATAAGATCATAATTTTCCATTTCAAAATTTGTTATTTGAAAATCATCGATTTGGGTAAAAGATGGATTATCGCTTGACTCGTCACACATTGGGATTTGAATATGTTTATCACGTTAATTCAAATATGATTCGAACACCCAATCCATGTGATCATTGTACATTTCATTCATTTGTTCAACAAAGTCAAATTTGTGATTATTAACTTGAAAATTTTCGATTTGGATTTGTTGAGGACAAGAACCGTCAATTTCGATAAATGGTGGATTTGATTCTTCGGAAGTTGGGATTTGATTACGATTTTCACGAAAAGTTTTGTATTTCTCAAGTAATAAATCCTCGTTATCTGCTTACATTTGGTCAACAAAATCAAATTCATGATTATTCGTTTGAAATTTTTCACTTTGAATTTGATGAGGACCAAAATTTTCAATTGTATTGTGGTCGAGATTATTCCCATTGACAAAATTATGTGAAAATTGGTTCACATTTTCCTCTTGATTTTGAAATTCATTTTGAAGCTCGAAATTGAATTGGCATAGGTTATACTCGAAATCATTTGAATTTTGTAGTTGAATTCAAATTTTGATTATTTTTACTTGAATTATTGCACAAATATGAGTTACATAAATCGTTCATACTTTGATTTTGTTGTGCAGAGAGTTCAAGTAAAGATGAAATGCTATTTTCAAGATTTGACGGTTGCTCGTTATTTTGAAAATTTTGTGGTTCAAAATTTGAATCGTTTAAACAATAGTTGGTCTTAAAATATCTATACGAATTTGTAGTGAAATCGTATGGATTATATTGATTTTCACAACTATTGTAAAATTCACATAAGTGGGGAAACTCGGACATTTTCTAGAATGTTTTTAGTTTTTTTTTTCATCTTAGAAAGGGAAAATATTTACAAAAGGAATTTTATTTTTCAAAAGGAAAATTTGATTTTTGTTTTGTTTTGTTTTTTTTTTGAATTTTCAAATTTTTTCTTTGTTCTTGAAAAGGTTATACATTTTTTATGATTTTTGTTTTTGATTAAAAACAAGTCAAAAAGAAGGATTTAAAAATTTTAAGAGAAAGGAATATTGACAATTTTTCAGTTTTGGATTTTTGATTTTTTTTTAAAATATGCATGAACTAATGCAACTAAATGAATGCAGGGGTTTTACAAATGATTTATCCTAAATTAATCCAAAATTGTATACTCACACATTGTCTTAGATAAATAAGATAGTTCTCAGCCAGGTAACAGGCAGGATTTATCGGTGCGCCACGAATCACCGTAGCAATGCAGCCGAAGGTTTAAGTACCTTCAGAGGAACAACCACTATAATATTCATGAATCACCGTAATATTTATAAATGATTATTACTCTACCTTTGCCTAGACACCAACAAATTAAATTGTTCAAAGAAGATAAATTGTCAATATACAATTAGAAGTAATTGATGTCTAACCATTATTGTTAATCAAAATCTAAGATGAAATGCAAAAACTGAAATTAAACGTGTATTAACAATGCAATTACGAATGAATTTTTATTTTTTTAAAATAAATATGCAAGAAAACAACAATGCAATGCAAATAAAAAACAATAGTATTGTAAGCAAGTAGTTTTTTTTGGGCAAGCAGGGCTAAGTAAGCTTCTCCTCCAATCTACTTTGGCAACCTGAAAATAAAAATAAGATATATACAAGTTTTTGTTTTTGTTTTTTACATATACAAAACTAAAACAAAAGAAAACACTTTTTTTTACGAAGTAAAGATAGGAAGCTGAAATAATTAGACACAACAAGGTAAACAAAAGAAATTGCTTTTTTTAATCCAACAAATAAAAATTAAACTAATGAAATCAAAAACTATTTAAACAACAATCGGGCCACATAATTCAACAAACCCGGCCCACTAAAATATGTACTCAAAATCCTGCAAGTACCAATTTTTTTAGTTTGATTTACGAAATGAACGATTTTCAATCTCCCCAATTTTCAATTCGCGAATTCTTAGTTTCGCAGCTTTTCTGACACTGAGTGTTAATTGCAATTTGGGTTTCAAGCGATGCTCGATGGCTTGTTTAAGGTCGCGGCTTGTTCTATTTGGCTTCGTGGTCATTGGAGGAAGGCGGTTCTGGTTGGGCAGTTCGAAGGTGATTGGGATTGCAGTTCGCGCTGGTAGGCGATGATCTCGAATTTAGTTGAAATGTCGATTGAAGGTTGAATGTTGGAGGCTGGAAGAGGATATGTGGGTCTGGAAGGGTTCTATGAAAGTGAAGTTGTTGTTCAAAGTTGATTTGGATAGTGGTGATGAAGCGCAGTTGGCTTGAGTAGCAGCAGACATATGGATGGAAAAGTGCAGTGACTGATTGAACTCGAGGCGAGGAGGCGTTTGCGAGCACACTGTAGTGAGGAGGTGAATGAGTAATTGCATTATTTTTTTCCTATTCTTGGAGTGATGCTTGTTGTGGTTAGTATGGCAGTGATACAGAGGAGGAAATGATGTTGACGGTGTGGTATTGGAAACCAGTGCAACGTTGACAGTGGATTTTGGAGTGGTTGATCTGTGGTATTTAAGGAAGTCGGGCAAGTCAGTATTGCTGTGTTTGACAGTGGGAGCAAGTGTTTTTTTGTATGAAGTAAAGCAAGTTGATGGGGGTGAGTTGATTGTATGTATGGAGTGGTGATTGGTTTTGGTCACTGATATATATGGAGTGGCTGAGCTTGTCGAACTGAGATGAAGGAACAACAGTGTAGGGGGATGGTTGTTTGTCTATTGGTGGAGGATGATGTAAGTGTGGTATCAGTTTGGAGTACAGAGCAAGAAGGGGTTGTATGACTGTTGTTGTATGGGATGAAGTGATGTATGTTGTTTGGTGGATGTAGTGTGGTTGTGGGTAGTTTTAGAGGGTAGTGATGGAGTAGAGTAGAGGGGCAGAGTTGTGAGATGACTGGAAATGTTGTGGAGCTGCTGTGTTTTAGTATGAATGAATGGTGGCAAGTAGGCAGTGGAGAAGGGGAGGGTAGTATGGTGGCAGGCAGGTTGAGTTGTGAATGGTAAGTTGTTGTAGTTGAAGTGAATGCTGATGGTGGTAGTGTCAGGTTTGGTGCAGTAAGGAGTTTGAAGGTGACATATTGACAAGGCAGTGGAATTATAGTTCTTGAGCACTGAATAGTGTAAAATTTTTGATGCAGTTTGATGAGGCAAGCTTGGCAGTAGTGGGAAATGGTTGTATAGGGGTGGCAGTTGAATGGTCTGGTAGTCGGGAATGCAGTGAATTGGTGAATGCAGTCTTAGTTGAAGGAAGCAAGGGATGTAGCAGTGGGGATAAATGCAAGCAATTTTTTTATCAATGTAAATGTAAAATTGTAAAGGAAAAAGAAAGTTGTAAAAAAAATGAATAAAAAGAAAATTTATTTGTGGAATGAAATTGTGGATGCTCTTATTTTTTTTTGGATAGAAAATGCGATGCAAATGAACAAAATACTAGAAAAAAACAACACAATTACACACACACAGAGAGAGAGAGAGATATATATATGCAAACACACAAAAATAAAACGAAAATAATTAGAAGAATAGAAAATCAAAATCAAAACAATTCCTCGGCAACGGCGCCAAAAATTGTTCGTCGGCGGAAATTCTATAGGTTTAGAAAACCGTCGAATGAATGTAAATTAAAAATAACCGCAAGCGCACGGCGTACACTTGTAGTACGTGGCGAATACGGGTCGATCCGTAGGGAATTGATGATTTTAAAAATTCAATTCAGCCAATTTATACCAATTTCAAGTGAAAGTTAAGCTAGAGAATTAGAGAATTAACTAAGTAAAAGAAAAGAGATGCAAATAAAAGAGTTAAATGACAATTTAGAGAATAAATCCACTCTCTAGATCATGTAATTCAACACATATGAAATCATAATCTCTCTTTTATGGTCATTAGTGCTTTAATTGATGTGTTTATCATAAGTATGGCATTTTGTGATATTGATTAGCCAACATAAGCCATCAAACTATAACACACTCCTTAAACCACTTACTAACTTTCATGAAATTTGACAATGAAAATGAAATCTATTTTATGCATGGCCTATTAACTATTGATTAGAAATATAGACCATCAAATTTTACTTTCAAATCACTTTCTTTTTCCATAATCCTATTTTGATAAAGAGGCAATTAGTGTTAGTGATTGTTTAAGCATAGCCTATTTGATGTCAAAAATATAGGCTATCAAATTCAAAGCAAAAACAACTAGTGAACCATTTATATCATCATCATTAAGCACAAAAAGAGAGCATGAATTGACAAATAGTTGAAGCTACATAATTACAAAACTTCATTACCCCTAAGTTTAAGGGGTTTAGCCTCTCATATTTGCCATTTGACTAACAAATGCGGCTAACAACATGAAAGCAAAATGAAAGCTTAATGAAAAAGAGAGCTAATTAACAAGAATTAAAACTATTCTACTTGCATGGAATAGAAATCTATACTAACATGAAAGGAAATAAACAAGAGAAGAAAAGAGAATGTATTTAAAATTGCATAAAAAGGAAAAGAAAAATTACATGAAACAAAAATGGCTAAGTAGCCATGAAAAGATAAAGAGAACTTGTCTTTTATTTTGAGCCAAACTAAACGAAGAGAGACTAAGGGAGAGGGGGTTACATGAAACATAAAAGTATATATACATGTGTTAAACTCTAATTCATATTTTTGGGGAATGTTTAAAATGCCTTTGAGAAAGTATGGAGATCAAGTAACCAATAGCTTCTACTAATCATCATTTAAGTGTACATGAATCCATTAATTCCATAAGCATGTGCATTAGCCTTTAATTTGGACATTAATGTAGGTAGGTAGGTGGGGTCCTCCATGTTCTTCACTTTGAATTATTTCCATCTTCATTCCTTTGTATCCATTTTGTACATGCATGTGTCTTCATGAAACCACTCCTATTTGAGATTAAATTCTTACACAAATATATAAATTTCCAGTTAATTTTTCTCAAAAAAATATATGCAGACAAATGACCTTTTTGCCCCTATATGAAGATGTATGTGTGACAATTTGGAATTAACATGGATTTTGGTTAAAACAAATTAAAATACCTAATATGATCATTTATTTAATTTAAATAGATTAAATATGGTGGTAAAAATATGGACATTCACATCACGTATGGAATTTATTTGATTTTTCAAAGCGTTGGATTTGGGTTCTTCTCTCATTCAAGCTTGTCCGTAATTTGTTGTGCTTATCGTAGTAGTTGTGTTGCGTTTTGAATCACTTCTCTAGCCAAAGAAAGGTGAGTAATCACTCTTGACAACATACTTATATTTTGGTGAATTGGCGACAATTGAATTGTATGGATATGTATATGCAAGTTAGAAATTTCATCTATGTTTATACATTATGTTATTTCATATGTTTTTATTATGTTATTTCATATGATATTAAACTTGTTATGATCATATGCAATGATATGTTGAACATTATTATGTTTATTAAATATTCTGTTCTCACACTGCAAGTTCCTTCACTATGGGTTGAAACAATACATACCCGAACGATCTTTAGATTAAGTAAATTGTTATGGGCTGAAATGATAGGCCTGCGCAATTTTATTTGACTTGGGATTAGGGGTTTGAAATCATATAAAACCCGAAAAATTAATAGATGGAGGATTCAAATGATATATGTCCTTATTTACTTGAACCTAGGGTAGAGAATTTTGTACATACTCTGTGATTGATATAAAAATGATTTTCTAAAAATTATTAAGTATTTTGGACTTTTATATATGAATCCCAACTAAAATTTAATGTAATGATTTCTGTAAAAAAAATTACATATGTTAAATTTTTTATAATAAATAAATAGTTGGAAATGTAAATTTTGGAATCTAATTTATAGTATGAAGGTTAATTGAAATCTAATAATTCGAGTTGACTTAATAATGGTATTTTATTCTAACCTATAAATTGTAAGTTTTAATTCATGTAAAAGTGATTAGAATGATAAATGTTTTGTGTGGAAAAATGTATAATGTAAATAGTATAACTTAGGTAATAAAAAGGATAAATCTTAATTACCGAAAAGAAAAAAATGTAAGTTAAATTACTTTTAACTTAGCATAAGGATTTCAACTTTAAAATTTGATATTATAGTAACAAAGATATTTAACTAAAGGTGTGGTTTCGTTAATGACCAAATAGCTAAAATTGAGTAATATAGTAGGAATGATAGAATGACTATGATAAAAACTGTAAATAGATGCACTATTTGATTATATAAACTATTGTAGTAGGAAGTATTACAGTAGCAATTCAAAACTGTTTCTTACGGTTGCTTAGAACTGCTGCGATTTCTTACCGTAACAATTCTACACTGCTGCGGATTCTTACAGCAGCACTTCTGCACTGTTGTGAATTCTTGCTGTAACAGTTCTGCACTGCTGCAAGTTCTTATAGTAGCACTTATGTAGCGCTGTGCTTTCTTAAAAGTGACTTTTTAGAATGCTACCATTTTCTAAAGGGTTATAGTTCCGAATGTTATGGTTCTAAAGGTCACATTTTTTAAGTGCTATGATCTCTGAATTATTACGTTCCATGGGGTTATAATTAAATGAATTTGGAAGTGTTACGACTTTGAAAAAATGAATATTATTTTAAAAGAATAATGATACGGAATTTATATAGTTTGAAATGAAAATGTTTGATATGAAATATAAACCATTTGAAATTTATGTAACCATGGGTTATAATAATTGTTGGTTGTTAAAGAGACATGGATCAGATATGGGTATACTCTCTATCGATATTGTAAACCACTTTAACAACTGTGTACGCGGTGGAGATTCTAGAATGAAGTAGGATGGTGGCGACGATCCTAAAGGTATATTTACGTGGACCTAACTACCGTGAGTTAGCATAAGGGGCTAAAACATGAGCAATTGACGGGCCAAGTGAGGTAGCTCCTCCGATCAGACACACTTCATCGTTAGCCATTCTATTACATTGTGATTGATTTGGTGCACACCTTTGATTCGGGAGTGTGGATCGAGTTGGGCGGTAGTTGTGGATATGCTCACCAACAGTCCGGAAGTGTAATTGGCATATCTGCCCTGGCACTGCTTAGTTGTGCTGTTTCACCTACCCTAGCACGCCTTCTATGAGTTTGTTTTGTTCCATACCTATGGAGTGCCCTCTGACGACGTCAAGTATGGGTGGGATTATGGTAGTGTATAGACTATGGGAATATAAAATGTATTAAGAGGGAAAATGTAAAGTCTTAACGTTATTTTAATAGTTTACTTTACTTTAGACATTATTATAATAGCGTATGTTACTACATAGTAGATAGCTTAACGGATCCTTAAAGGATTGGCGATCCCAAGCATCCTTTAAGTTACTGATGCATTTCTTTTACAGTTCACTT
Source organism: Allium cepa (assembly GCA_030765085.1). Classification (NCBI taxonomy): domain Eukaryota; kingdom Viridiplantae; phylum Streptophyta; class Magnoliopsida; order Asparagales; family Amaryllidaceae; genus Allium; species Allium cepa. The sequence goes on from CM060942.1 coordinate 508,467,579, forward strand.
GGGTTGATTTACATTTTATAAGTATGTATGTCCTGACACAAGTGTTTTATGTTTTGCTTTACGCTCGGGTCAGCCCGAGTTTCACAGCTTTGGATTCATCCTCTTTTTGGAGCTAGAGATTCGCTAGAGATTTAGCTGTCTACTTGATATTATCATTTCAGTTATTTCCACTCAACTTATGCTTTTGTAGTAGAGAACTTATGTATCTAACTTTCCAAGTGTATTTGTTTCCAGACTTTGGTATTATAATTAGTTTTGAGACTCTGTATCTAGGAGCTTCATGAACTACTATAGTTATTTTATTCCGCTGCGAGTTATTCTGATATTCTGTGTCTGTGATTCCGTGATTGATTTTATTTTCCCCAAATTTTATTAACAATCTATTGTTATGAATTATCCAAGTCTGACATATGTGGTTTTATTGTCGATTTGAATGGTCCAAAATGGTGGGATGTTACAGTTGGTATCAGAGCCAGGTTTTAGGCAAACCTTAGCTTACAGGGCAAAAACTCATTAGAGATAGGGTAGAAATACCCTAGAATGAGTAAAATCAATCTTAGAATCATTCTTTGCGAGAGAACATATTTTCAAGTATAAAATGGTTTTCAAATGATTTTCACATGATTTTAAAGGATTATTTTAGATATAAAATTTCTCTTGTTTTAAAATTCCTTTTCTTAGAATTTCCTTCTTTTCGAATCCACCTTGTTTAATAGAATTCTTTGATTAGGATTTCCATTCTAGCTGAATCTTGTCTTTTGTTTCTCCTCTATCTTGATCCTAAAAATTCATTCTTGAATTTCCAGGATGAATCGTACAAATGCCAGTGGTCAAGGTCGTGGTGTTGCCCCAATTCCAACACTAGTTGCACCCATTCGGTTTACCTTTCTATGTAAGGAGTTCACTCAGCTAGGTGGTACTAATTTTTCGGTATCATAGACCATCATTGAGGCTCAGCAGTGGCTGAGAAGTGTGGAAAGGATTTTCGCTGGTTTGGAGATCACCGACGCTCAGAAGTGCTAGTTACCAACTTGACAATGGAAGGAGGCAGCACTGGATTGGTGGTAGTCTGTTACAGCCAACACTATTGAGGCATATATTTCTTGGGAATAGTTTAGGGAGGCTTTTGTGATGAAGTGGATGCTAGAAGCTGGGAAGTCTCAGCTATACAGGGAGCTTATGGATCTTAAACAAGGGGACATGTCATTTTCTGAGGATGAGCGGAAGTTCGACGAACTTTCCAAGTTTGGTCCTAGCTTGATTGATACCCCTATTAAGAAGAATGAGAAGTTTATAGCTGGATCTCTCCCAGAGTTTTATGATCGTATGATTTCTCAGTGCACAGCCCATTTACCGGATTGATGGATATGGCCATTAGATATGAGAACCCCACTTCTAATGAATCTTCTGTTGCTTGTGCAACTCCATCTCAACGTTCTTATGTCTAAGAAGAGAAAGTCTAATTTCCATCATCAGAAGAAGAATTTGTAATGGCACGGAATTTTTGATCCCGAAAATTCTAGATGGTTAGGGAAAAGAAGAAAAAGATAGATGAAAAAGAAGAAACAGAAACACCAAAACACAGATTTTCACATTCGCAGCGGATCAAAATATAATATTGAATAAAATAGTATTTATACAAAGTAAAAATTGTATCAGTTAATTTTCATCAATAGATTAGAGTTACAAACATTTACACAAACGCTGGACAGTTAAAATCAACATGCCTCAGAGAAACTACAACATATCACAGCGGAATACTCTCCATACGTTCCTGACATCTAGCTCGTCTCCTGAGCTTCAGAACGTCCTAACTTGAAAAGCTGTAATACTCGGTCTAACCCGAGCATTACATCAAAGTAACACCTGGGTCAGGCTGGGAAAACAGCATGACTAAACCCATATACATGAAATACCAAACTATAGCATATGTGAATACCAGGGTAACTCATACCTTTGCGAGTTTTTACTTTATTGTAGTCAAACAATTCTCACACACATCAGTTCTTAGGTTAAATGTCCATGTTACTTTATCCCATTCCAGCCTGTTTAATTTTATATATCCAACTTATAAGGAATTTGATTACTAATCGAAGTGGTTTTGGGTATTTACTGATTACCTGACCCCTGTCTCTTCGATTTCAATGTCATGTTTAATTCCAGTTTAACTAGATACAAATCCTCTATAATACAAGGTATCATAGTCGCACAACAAATTAATTATCAATTGATACTCCGTATTATTACTGTTCAATCCATCATATCATATCACCATACATCACAACTCAATATCATAGATATTCACAATCCAAGTCATCCAATATCATTAAATCATCCATAAGCAAGATTTATCATATATAATTCCTAATTAATTTAATTAATCTCTAATTAAATTAATCATCAACCATAATCACTTAGATTATCGTTAAATTCTGCTTACTTAACATTAATTAATTACAAATAAATAAATTAATCATCCATTAAGCATTCATCACAATTAATCATCCTTTAATTATCTATCTAAATTAATTATCCATAAGTTCTTTCATTAAGTAATTACCCCATTGGTTAATTCTTCTTAATTAATTAACCCTGACAAATTAACCTTAGTAATTTTATTGATTAAATAATCCTCAATTAATTAATTAATCACATTATTTAATTATTAACTAATTAACCTTAAATAATTAATTAATTAAAACAATCAACCCTTAATTACTCTTATTAATTAATCTTTAATTATCAAACAATTAATTACTCTTTAATTACCTTTATTAATTTATTTAATCGTAATCACCCAAAACTTAATCAATTAAAAGGTAATTCATTTACCTTAATTAACTTCTTAATTATCATTTAAAATCTTATTAATTAAGTAAACTTTAAGAATTAACTTACTAAGTTAAATGATTAATTCAACTTAATTAATCAGCCACTTAAATAAATACTTTATTTATCAAAGAATGATTAAGTGTATTATTAAAACTAACTATAAAACACTATGTTACAATCTAACCTTACCCGAGTCAAAACCCAAGGTTACTCAAACCAAAACCGAGTCTCCAGACTTTCTTCTTCTTTTTTTTTAAAAAACTTCTCTAAATTTTAAACTGCTGCAAGATATTATACACGCTAACAAATCACAATCGAGAACCCGAGACCATCCAGAATTAACCCGAATCCTACCCTCATCTTCCCGAGCACATCATAAAATTCCTACTCCTCCTCTACCTCAAGTTGTACACGAGAACCACTCGAGAAAATCCCAAGCCAAAAGCTTCATCTTACCCAAACATACGTGCCCGATCACCATGCACCGTGCACATCATTTCGATTGCCATCGATCGATGCCATAGCCATCTACCAGTCGGAGACAACTACGCCATCCTCCCCGATGAATCAGATCAACGGAAACACTTACAAATCGAAAACGAGCACCTCGATTAAAGCTGGAACCCATTCCGAAATCGAAAAATCCATCCGACCAATGCCTCCGACCATCATATATCATGCCGACCTATCCTAAGCCACTCCATATCACCACGCTTCAAATCCACCTTTTGCGATCACCCTTGGCGGTCGATCGACGTCGCGCGAAGCACACAAAAACCCCGACCAAAACAAGCCTCCGAACCCTAGATCACCGATGTCTGGCGAACACGGTCCTAGATAAATTCCTTTACCATTTTTCCAGAGATTCCCGACACCCCCGCCACCTCTAGGCCAAACCCTGAGCTCCAGATTGTCATCGATCGCCGTCGATTGCCAAAATACCCAAAACTGATCAACGCAGATGATCTCATCCATTATAATCTTAAAAATCTTAAATTAACCACCAAAATTCATAATTTCCAAACACGAATCTACATATATAATCAAAACAAAATTTTCCAAATAATTAATTTTTTACCTGTCTTGATGTTTCTCTGCAATTTGTCATTTTTGAAGAAATTTCCTTAATCTAAATTCTTGATAATATTTTTTAGAAACACTATTACACATCCACAATCATTTTCTATTTAGGGATCGAGACATAAAATTGAATGTATAAGGTGGATTTGAATTTATTTGAGAGAATTTGAACCTGTAGAGTTAACAGAGTTTTATATATATATATATATATATATATATATATATATATATATATATCATATACACAGCCACATCATATATACATACATGGATTCATATTCATGAACATATGCACCCATTTTCTACAAAATTTCATCATAACATTTAAGCGAAAGAAAACCGTTTTTAAATAAATGTTTACTCACAATTCTGGAAGAATCAGAGAAGCCTGGGTCTTCTTTGGAAATTTGAATTTGCTTCCTGTTCTTGATTTTAAACTGCTGCTTTTAATTCAATAACTGAGTTGATCTTTGTTTTACTTCAATTTCCCTCTGATCTTGCTTGATTGATCTAGTTGAAAAGTTATTGCTTGATATTTTTGGTTTGCTAACCTTTTGTTTATAGGTTTTTTATGTTAATTTGAGAATTGGTTACAGTGTATTGAACTTGAGTTGTTAAAATGTTTATGGCGTTTTAATTTGATATGGTGATTGCTTTACAGGTTTTGATTATGAGTTTACTTGCTTTTGAAATGAAGAATAGGAAAAGAAATGAAGAAAGTAGATAGGAGTTTATATAGTGTAAATTAGGATTTATTAAAATTTAAAGAAAATGAAAATAAAAAGAAATTACACTTGTTACATTAGTTAACATTTGTCATCTACAATCCTTTATTGATTTACACATGTTATAACAAGCTTTTATAATCTAACATTTGTAAAAATGCTTTTTCTTATTATTATAAAATGTTAAATTATAGCTTTTACATTTATTCTCCAATATAATAAATAGTTTTCTAAATTTATATAAATTAAACTCTTTAAAGAAAATAAAAATAAAAACCAATTATATTCTAAATAAAATCATATATTTAATTCCAAAATATATTTAAGATATATATCTTTTTAAATTCAAGTTTAAATCCAAATTCAGATTCAAATTAAATTTAAAAATCCAATTTAAAATCAACTCAAAAATATATATACATATATTTTAACTAACACAAATTAAATTTGTAAATTTTAAGTAATTATATTAGGAGATTATCAAATAAATATCCATCCAAATGTTTAAAATCCAGCATTTATTATAGTTCAGATTCTTCTATATACATATCCAGATATATATATATATATCTCATAATTTCGTTTGTTCAATTTACAAATGAGTACTTTAGTAAATTTAATCCTGTTGATTTCCAATTAATAGATGCCCAAAAAAAAATTCAGGTAATCACAGAATTGGCTTAAGAATTCAAGTTTAGGATCTTCTTCTTCCCGAAGGCAGCTTATTGATCTTTCTTCCATCACTTGCATCAAGTGTGACCTGAAGGGACATTATGCCAATGGTTGTCCTACTTTAGCCGAAGCTGCTATTCCTCCAGCTCAAATGACTAGGCGTGATCTTTGCCATATTTGCTTGTAGCCTGGCCAAATCAAGCAGGATTGTCCTACTCAGTAGAATGGAAAGCCATCTGGTGTCTTTGCAGTTACTTCATCTATTCCACCTGCTCCTAGTGTTACCCAAGGTACTCTCCAGAGCACCTATACCTTGTTTAATCTTCCTGTTTGTGTTTTATTTGACACTGGAGCTTCACATTGTTTCATTTCTATGGATCTTTGTGATAAGTTTGAGCATATCCTTTCACCTGAGTATGCAACTATACCTTTGTGTGTTACTAATCCTATTGTTGGTCCCGCGAACAGTAGTAGGATTTGTAACAACGTGAAACTCTTTTTTCCGACCATCGATTTTCTGGTGACTTTTATATTCTTAGTTTCGATGCTTTTGATCTATTGCTTGGAGGAGATTAGCTGAAGAATCATGAAGTGGTAATCTCTTGTAAAACCCAGACTGTTTCTCTTGTTGATGATTTTGGAAACCCTTTGGTGACTCGTGCCGCATGCCTTCGGATTATGCAGACAGTTTTATCTATTCTCTTGATTCTTTCCTTAGTGATCTTAATTCTACTCCTGTGGTGAAACTCTATCCCGATGTATTTGGTGAAGTCAATTCTTTACCTCCTAAATGGCAAATCGAATTCCACATTGATCTCATTCCTAAAGCTCGACCTGTATTTCTTCCTCCTAGAAGAATTGCGCCCCATGAGAAGGTTCAGTTGAGGAAGAAAATCGAAGACTTGTTCTCCAAAGGTTTGACCAGACCCGGTCATTCCGAATGGCGAGCAGCAGTGGTTTTTATCACTAAGTCTGATGGTTCTTTGAGGATGTGTATTGATTATAGGGTGCTGAACAAGCTTACTATGAAAAACAGATACCTATTCCTCGTATTAATGATATGTTCGATTAGATATATAAAGCTATTGTATTCTCTCTGCTTGATCTTGCCACCGGTTTCCACCAGCTCAGAATTGCTGAGGAAAGTATTCCTGAAACCGCTTTCCGTTTTGAGGATGGTTTCTTTGAATGGTTAGTTATGCCTTTTGGTTTGACTAATGCCCATCTTTCTTTGTCGACCTTATGAATTGTGTTTTTCGTGATGTTCTTAATAAGTTTGTTCTAGTCTTCATCGACGATATTATTGTTTTTCCAAGTCAGTGAAGGAGCATGAATCTCATTTGAGCTTTGTTCTGGGAACTCTTAGGAGTCATCAGTTAAAAGGCTAAATTCTCAAAATGCTATTTCTGGAAAGATGAAGTCCGACTTCTTGGACATATTGTTTCTGATAATGGAGTTTCTGTTGATCCAGTTAAGATCGCTGCGATCAATGTAAGTTTATCTCCTCTTCTTTCCTTTGTACATTAATTATTCTATCTCTTTCTCGGTTCTTATTTTCCCTATCCTATTTTAGAATTGGGAAACTCCTAGTACTCCATCTGATATCCATAGTTTTCTTGGCCTTTTCGGTTATTATTGGAGATTCATTAAGAATTTCGCTCAGATTACTGCACCTTTCATCGCTCTAACTCATAAGAATGCTAAGTTTAGATGGAATGATAAGTATGAAGCGCATTCAATGAGTTGAAGCACAAGCTTACTTCCGCACCAGTTCTTACCATTCCAAATGGAAATGAGGGACTAAAGGTATACACTGATGCTAGTCATGAAGGTTTGGGAGCCGTTCTGATGAAGGATGGGAAGGTTATCGCTTATGCCAGTCATCGGTTGAAGACTCATGAAGCCAATTATGCAGCCCATGATTTGGAATTGCTTTTTGTAGTTTTTGCTTTAAAGTTTTTGGAGACATCATCTATTGGGAACTAAGTTTGAGCTCTTTAAGGATCATAAGTCTTTGAAATATATTTTCACCCAAAAGGACTTGAATTTGAGGCAGGTTAGGTGGCTTGAGTTTCTAGCTTCTTATGACCTCGACATTAGCTATACCATTGGAAAAGCTAATGTTGTAGCCGATGCTTTGAGTAGGAAGAAGGCAATGTTATGTCAGCTTGTTGTTTCTTCTCCTATTATGGATCGTATTGTTGCTAAGCAGGATGAGGATAGGATAATTAGTCTTATTAAGAAGAATGTTCATAACAGAATTGGTGGTAGTAGCCATGATGGAAGTGGAGCTCAGATCGACGATAGAGGGATTTTGAGGATTAATAATAGCATTTGTGTCTCGAATGTAGATTGATTGAGGCAAGAGTTACTTCGGGAAAATCATCGGTCCAAACTTTCTATTCATCCATGTGTGACGAAGATGTATCATGATATGAAGAAGCTGTATTGGTGGAGTGGTATGAAGCGTGATATCTCCCTTTTTGTTAGTAGATGTGCGACGTGTCAACAGGTTAAGGCTGATCATCAGATGACCGCTGGATTATTGCAACCTCTTGAAGTTCCCAATTGGAAATGGGAACAATTTTCTATGAATTTTATTAATGGATTACCGAGGACTAGGAGTGGCAAGAATGTATTTGGGTAATTGTGGATAGATTGACCAAGTCAGCTCATTTCATTTCGGTTAGATTTAACCGTTCTGCTTCGAGTTTGGCTGAGATTTATATGCGAGAGATTGTTCGTCTTAATGGTGTTTCAGTCGGTATTGTTTGCGATAGATACCCCATCTTTACCAGTCACTTTTGGAAAGCTTTTCAGGAATCTTTGGGTACTCGTCTGAATCTAAGCACTGCTTACCATCCACAGACCGATAGTCAAACAGAAAGAGTGAATCAGATTCTGGAAGATCTTCTTCGTGCATGTGTCCTTGATTATGGAGGATCTTAGGAAGATCATCTCCATCTTTTTAAATTCACCTATAACAATAGTTATCAGGTATAATCTCAAATATCTGTTTAAGGTTGCCTTAAACATTTATCTATATTATTCCATTTTTGAATTCAGGCTAGTATCGCAACGGCTCCATTTGATGCTCTTTATGGACGCCCTTGCAAATCTCCATCTTGCTGGATTGAATCCGGTAATCATTTGGTTCTTGGTCCTGATATAATTCTAGAATCGTCTGAAAAGGTTAAGGAGATTAGGACAAAGATGAGGATTTCTCAGGATAGACAGAAGAAGTATGCTGATGGGGGTAGGAGGAATTTGGAGTTTTCTATCGACGATCAGGTTTTTCTTAAGGTCTCTCCATTAAGAAATGTGATTCATTTTGGTCGAAAGGGGAAGATAGCTCCTAGGTTTATTGGTCCTTTTCGCATCTTAGAGAGAATTGGTTCCTTAGCTTATCGTCTGGAATTGCCTAAGAAGCTTTCTGAAGTGCATAATGTGTTCCATGTTTCACATCTTCGACGGTATCTTCATGACCCATCTTTCATTGTCTAGCCTTCTGCTCTCAAGGGTTTGGATGTTGAGCCAAATCTTACTGTCAAGAGGATGCCATTTTGTATTATTGATAGAGGTACAAAGCAGCTTTGATGAAAATCAGTCAACCTAGTCAAAGTGCAACGGAGCACTGATGCTCGAGTTTGTACTTGGGAAACAGAAGAGAGCATTCGTGCTTCGAATCTGGAATTGTTAATTCCAGGTACTATTTTTTATCCCACCTTATCCTTCTTTGTTTTTTGGGTCTCGTTCCTTTTCGAGGATGAAAAGTTTTGAGTGGGGGAGAGTGTAACAACCACAAATTTTGAAAATATTATAAATGAAAATTTATTTGAAACTTTGAATATAATTATTTTAAAATTTATAAATTTGGAAATTTAATGTATAATTTTGAGTTTTGATGTGAAATGTTCTTCCAAATTTAATAAAATAAAGATTTTTCTTAAAATGCAAATTTTGGTCAACTTTGGTCAAAGTTTGACTTTCTGTGAAAATTTTAAAATTTGAATTTTTAACTTTTACTTCTTTTTATGAAGATGGATTTAATTCTAACATTTTCTTTGTTCTTTGCTTTGTTAAATTTTGATTTCTACTTCTCAAATTTTATAACTTTTGGAGTATTACACGTAGTTATTTTCCCTCTAACTTTTATCTTATTTATATGTTAATTTGTTTAGGCTTGTACTATTAGCTAGGAATTTCATTAATAGATGAGAAGCCATTTGTTGAGATGACTATATAATATTCTAGGGTTTTCTAGACTCCTCATTCTTCATTTGTGCCTCCGCAGAAATCAATGCAAGTTTTCTTCTTCATCTTCCTCCTCAAAACCCTTGACTTTCTTCCTCTTTTCCTCCTCTCCTTAACAAGTTTCGGCCATGCTTTCCACTATCTCCATCTCTTCTTCCTCCAACCACAAACCCTAACCAAAACCCACTTCTCCTCCTCCCTTTTACCTCTTTCCACTTCACAAATTTTGGCCTCTATCCCCTCTCCTCTAACCAAAACTTATAGCCGAACCATCACCTCACCCTTCCCCTTGCTTTGCCTTGGCCGTGACCACCTTCACCATCACCAAACCCCTAGGCCGAGCCATCACTACCAAAACCCTAGGCCGAGACTTCTCACCAAAGCCAAGCCTAACCTAGTCAAAAACCCTATGGTCGAACCCACCTAACCCAAAACCTAGTCATGGCCGAACCTAGCATAGTCCGAACCCCACCCAAATCTAGCCTAGACCGAACCCAAACAAATCCTAGACCAAGCCTATGCACCCCTTAGACAAGCCCTCTTCATATGTTTACAAAATATATTTTCCTACTTTTATTTTTCTATGTGAATTATTTGTTTATGCATGGAATTTATTTTAAATTTCAAAGCGTCAGATTTGGATTCTTCTCTCACTCAAGCTTGTTCGTAATTTGTTGTGCTTGTCGTAGTCGTTGTGTTGCGTTTTGGATCGCTTCTCTAACCAAAGAAAGGTGAGTAAAACTCTTGACAACGTACTTATATTTTGGTGAATTGGCGACAATTGAAATATATGGATATATATATATATATATATATATATATATATATATATATGCAAGTTAGAAATTTCACCTATGTTTATATATTATGTTATTTCATATGTTTTTATTATGTTATTTCATATGATATTAAACTTGTTATGATCATATGCCATGATATGTTGAATATTGTTATGTTTATTAAATATTTTGTTCTCACACCGCAAGTTCCTTCACTACAGCTTGAAACGATACATACCCGAACGATCTTTTGATTGAGGAAAATTGTTAAGGGCTAAAATGATAGGCCTGAGCAATTTTATTTGACATGGGATTGCAAGTTCGAATTGATATAAAACCCGAAAAATTAATAAATAGAGGATTCAAATGATATATTTTCTTATTTACTTGACCCTAGGGTAGAGAATTTTATACAGACTCCGTGTTTGATTTAAAAATGATTTTCTAAAAATTATTAAGTATTTTGGACTTTTATATATGAATCCCAACAAAACTTTAATGTAATGATTTTTGTAAATTTGTTTACATGTATTAAATTTTTTATAAGGAATAAATAGTTGGAAATGTAAATTTTGGAATCTAATTTACATTATGAAGGTTAATTGAAATTTAGTAATCCGATTTGACTTAATAATGGTATTTTATTCTAACCGATAAATTGTAAGTTTTAATTTATGTAATAGTGATTAAAATGATAAATGTTTTGTGGGGAAAAATGTAAGTTAAAACGTACATTTGACATGTAAGTTTTAACTGATGTAAATGGTATAACATGGGTAATAAAAAGGATAAATCTTATTTACCGAAAAGAAAAAAATTGTAAGTTAAATTACTTTTAACTTAGAAAAAGGATTTCAACTTTAAAATTTGATATTATAGTAACAAAGTAATTTAACTAAAGTGTGGTTTCTTTAGTGACCAAATAGCTAAAATTGTGTAACATAATAGGAATGATAGAATGACTATGATAAAAACTGTAAATTTATGTACTATTTGATTATATAAACTATTGTAGTAGGATGTATTACAGTAACAATTCAAAACTGCTGCAATTTCTTACGGTTGTTCAAAACTGCTGCGATTTCTTACTATAACAATTCCGCACTGCTGCGGATTCTTACAGTAGAACTTCTGCACCACTGTGAATTCTTACAATAAAAGTTCCGCACTGCTGCGAATTCTTACAGTAGCACTTCTGTACTGCTGCGTTTCTTAAAACCGACATTTCCACAATGCTACCATTTTCTAAAGGGTTATAGTTTCGGATGTTATGGTTCTAAAGATTACATTTTTAAAGTGCTATGCTCTCTAAATTATTACGTTCCAAGGGGTTATAATTAAATGAATTTGGAAGTGTTATGACTTTGGAAAAATGAATATTATTCTAAAGAATAATGATATAGAATTTATATGGTTTGAAAGGAAAATGTTTGATATGAAATATAAACCATTTGAACTAATATAACTACGTGTTATAATAACGATTGGTTGTTAAAGAGACATGGATCGGATATGGGCATACAATATGTCGATACTGAAAACCACTTTAACAATTATGTATGCGGTGGAGATTCCGGAATGAAGTATGATGGTCGTGACGATCCTAATGGTATATTTACGTGGACCTTACTCCCGTGATTTAGCATAAGGTGGCTAAAACAGGAGAAATTGACGGGCCAAGTGAGGTAGCTCCTCCGATCGGACACACTTCACCGTTAGCCATTCTTTTACATTGTGATTGATTTGGTGTGCACTTTTGATTCGGGAGTGCAGATCAAGTTAGGTGGTAGTTGCGGCTATGCGTTACCAAAAGTTCGAAAGCGTAATTGGTATATCTACCCTGTCATTGCCTAGTTGTGCTGTGTCACCTAACCTAGCGTGCCTTCGACAAGTTTGTTTGTGGCATACCTATGGAGTGCCCTCTAACGACATCCAGTACGGGCGGGATTATGGTACCGTACAGACTACGGGAATATATAAAATGTGTTAAGGGAGAAAATATAAAGTCTTAACGCTATTTTAATAGTTTACTTTACTTTAGACATTATTATAATCGCGTATATTACTACATAATAGATAGTTTAACGGATCCTTAAAGGATTGGAGATCCCAAGCATCCTTTAAGTTAGTGATGAATTTCTTTTACAGTTCACTTGAGTTGATTTACATTTTCTAATTATGTATGTCCTGACTCAAGTGTTTTATGTTTTTTTTACGCTGGGGTCAGCCTGAGTTTTACAGCTTTGGTTTCATCCTCTTTTTGGAGCTTGAGATCCATCGGAGATTTAGCTGTCGACTTGATATTATCATTTCAGTTATTTCCACTCAGCTTTTGCTTTTGTAGTAGAGAACTTATGTATCTAACTTTCCAAGTGTATTTTTTTTAGACTTTGGTATCATGTATTAGTTTTAAGACTCTGTATCTAGGAGCTTCATGAACTACTATAGTTATTTTATTCCGCTACAAGTTATACTGATATTATGTGTCTGTGATTCCGTGATTGATTTTATTTGCCCTAAATTTTATTAACAATCTGTTGTTTTGAATTATTCAAGTCTGACTTGTGTGGTTTTATTGTCGATTTGAATGATCCAAAATGACGGGATGTTACATAATTATATGCTGAAAGTAAATTAATTTTAAAAGTAATAAATTAAGTTTAAAAAGTCTAATTTTTTTACTATAGTCTTATTACATAGTGATGCAAATATAAAAAATAAAAAATAATTTTTTTGAATAATTAATTGTTTTATTCATAATAAAAATTTTTACTACGTCATTAAATAATAATGAAATATGTATATACATATTCACAAAATATTTTTATACTTATGGTTCATAATAGGTACAAATCATCATAAGAAAATTATTAGATTAAATAATATGATATATAACATGCATACAATTATACATATTCATAACTTGTAGATCTGTACACATTTAATCTATATATATATATATATATATATATATATATATATATTAATATAAATCACAAACAAAACCATTTCTAAGAAGATTAATTAAAAAATAAAAAATAAACAAAATATTATTACAATCACATAACCAATCTAACCATTACAAATACATGTACCCATAAAAGCTCACCTAATTTAAGTAATAACAGATCTGAATATAAATAGAGGATTTGGATGTAAATCAACTTTTAAATGGTAAATTTAAAATCAAAACATTGATGATGAATAAAATTCCACCTCCTAATGAAGCCTTTGAGTCTACTTTAAACAGTGATTACTTTCTAAGAACAATTCACAATCTGTCAGGTTGCCAATTCAAGATTGGAGATCTTCTACTACAAACTAGTATTTTTTAACTTTGAATTAGATTCAAGAATCTTAGGGATAATTTTAGAGGAAATTTTCTGCAATTAAAATGAGGAGGAGGAGGAGGAAGAAAGTGGTGGCTCAAAAATTAATTTGCTTATAGTTAGGGTTTTCAGTTGGCTTTTACTTGGATATGACCAGAGAGCAAACAATGATCTCAACCACACATCTCAAAATCGAATAAACATGTTGTAACCATATCCTATATTTTTACAAACCAATGCCTATGCTCTCTAAATCTCATGGGTTGTGAGCCCATTTAACCCAAATTAAATATATACAATCATATTTAACATATTTTTTTATCGATATCTTATATCGATCAATATATTCATAACTTTTACAAATATATACAACAATTTTAGATCTCAAATCACATTCAAGATTCATAATTAATATTTCGTAAATATTAATTTATTTGATTAGTTTACAACAACTATAAATTAATTAAATTATTTGGTCTAAAGAGAATTCATTATTTTTGTTCTGTGACTCTAGGTGTAAATTCGATCAGTGATTAATGTCTAATTATTCGAACATTAACATTCGCACTTCACTTAGCAGGTGGTGTTTTATTATGACCAAATTTATCACTTACTCATTTTTGGAAAATTCTCATAAGCATTACGCAGTTGTTACAATTATTTACCCCAACTCTCTTCGTCAAAACTATATCACTTTGGACTTGCTGAATTTGATAACGATCAAAACTCGAACATCATCCCAATTCAACTCTATAATCCGAACACAAAGTCCTTAGTTCGATAATAATAATTATTATCAATGGAACTACTCTGGACAGAGATTTTGATTTAGGTTGACTTGAGTTGACCGTGATACTAATCCTATATAATCGAGGAGGTGAATCCTCTCTTGAATAGTGCTTCACTTCCAATACTTCCACTCGACCCAATTATAGTCACCTGATGAACACCATGTTATTATTTAACTATAATCAAAGCGAAGCTTTCATATTGAAGATTCATAGTATTATCAAGTCGAAAGAACTATGTAAATTAGTCAATCGATATTTTCTTATTGACTTTAGTTATATTAACCAACAGAAAACTACCGAATGAGTCGTTCCTTAGTTATCTAATAACTATTAATACGTAACCCTAGGTGCCTCTAGTAGTCATGAGTAATACATTGTCCAACATTTGAAAAGCGTTACGTACTCTAGTCTTAATGGATACATCGATGTTCAGTCTCGATGCATCTTGACTAGGAACATTTAAAATGTTATATTTGTTTCATTGTGATAGATTACTCATGATTACAGCACTTTGTAACAACTATCACAAAACAAACTATTTATGGATTTTTTTACTAAACTTACTTTAATTAATTTAATTAATATAACCACATTATATCTAGTATATAATAGAAAGAAAATACCTTTATTTCGAGCAAGATTGGTCAATGGGTTAGATATATGTAACAAATTACATAATTGCCCCATAGGGCATACTCCTAACTCTATTAATTGCATGGTTTGCCGAGTCTTGGCTTTATCGAGTCATGAATGTTTGTTTGCTTGTGATTCTTTGTTTTTGGTTTCGTAAAGTTTATATTAAATTTGGGATGTATTGACTATAAAAGTACAGGGTAATGATGGATTGTAAGGGATCGTTGTTGATGATAGGGATGGATGATGGGTGTAGGTTGGAGATACACTGCCTACTTGACGTTGAGGTGATGGTTAGCTCTATGTATTCACTCAAGATCCTGCATGATGAGTTATCATCTATGCCTATATCTAAAGATTATCCGTACATATTCGAGGAGGTGACCAGATTACCACCACATATGGAGATTGAGTTTCGTACATATTTGTTGAAGGATGCCAGGCCGATTGTTATGTCATTAAGGCGTATGGCACCGAAAGAGAAGTCGGAACTGGAGGTGTAAGTGAATTACATATTACAACGAGGGTTTATTTTATGAAGTAAATCTGAGTGGGGAGCACCTACAGTGCTCCCCACAGTGCTCGCCACTAAGGCGGAAAGCCCTTTGAGATTGTATGTAGATTACTGTGACTAAACAAGGTGATGAAGAAGAACAACTATCCACTTTTGTGTATTGTTGACTTGTTCGATTAGCTTTATGGTGCTAGGATTTTATCTTAGTTGGACCTTGCGATGGGGTTTCATCAACCAAGAGTGGCGAAGGACAGCATGTCGATTACAGCTTTTTCCTATGTCTCTGGATTCTCTAAGCGGTTGGTTATGCCATTTAGGCCAACTAGTGCTTCACCTAATTAAGTTTGTACTTATTTTCATGGATGATATCCTTGTTTGTTCGAGGATGGAGGAAGAACACAAGAAGCATTTGAGGATTGTGGTCGAGGTGTTGAGGGGGCACCGATTGAAGGTGAAGTTTTCAAAGTATCACTTCTGGAGGAGGAAAGTGCAATTTTTAGGTCACATCATTTTTAAGAAGGGTATTGTTATAGATCCTGTGAAGGTGACAACGGTACAAGATTAGGAATGACCCAAGACTGCTACAGATGTGAGAAGTTTCCTTGGATTGGCAGAATACTATGGACATTTTATCCAGGACTTCTCTAAGGTAGCAGCGTCTTTAACTAACTTGACGAAGAACACTCAGGCATTTACTTGTGATGCGAGGTGTGAGTACGCATTTGTGAGTCTGAAGGAGAGATTAGTGAATGCGCTGGTGTTAGTTATTATGAATGAGAATGTGGAGCTGATAGTATACACAGATGCCTATGGTACTGGACTAGGCGTGGTGTTAATACAGACAGGAAAGGTTGTCACCTATGATAGTTAATAGTTGAAACTACATGAGAGAATGTATCTGACTCGTGATTGGGAGTTGGCGGTAATAGTATTAACCTAGAAGATGTAATGACACTACTTTCTTATAGAGAGGTTCGATTTGTATATAGACTACACGTTGTTGAAGTATTTCTTCTTCAAGAAGGATCTTAACCTTTAGCGACAACGATGGTTAGTATTCCTAGCCTCCTACGACGTTGACATTTCCTATACGCTTGGTAAGGGAAATGTAGTCGCTAATGCTTTGAGTTGGAGACACACCAGCTTAGAAGCAATGTTCATAAAGTGGAAGGAATTGGAGTTGGCTAGCTTGAAAATAAGACCTACATTAATCAAGCGGATTTATACTAGTCATAGGTGAGATGCTAGACTAGAAAAGATCATTCTAATGATAAAGGAAGGATTAAAGTCCGAGGAGATGAAGCAATATGATTTCAACTATGATTGTTGGCTCCTTAAGGATGGGCGATTGTTTGTGCTTAATATCGATAGATTAAGGAATGATATGCTACGAGAGTGCCACCATTAAAAATTGATTATACATCCCAATGGAAATAAAATGCACCATGATATAAGGAAGAAATTTTATTAGAAAGGGGTGAAAAAGGATGTTGGGGCATTCATCTCAAAGTGCATGAACTACTAGTTGGTAGAGGAAGAGCAAAAGAAGGCGAGTGGTTTTCCATAACCGCTCATGATTCCTGAGTGAAAATTGGAACATATTTCGATGGACTTCATTGATGGATTGTTGAGGACCAGATAAGGGTACGATAGCATCTGGGTCATAGTCGATCAATTGACGAAGAGTGCTGGATTTATACCTGTAAATCTAGTAAAGGACATCCGAATTGGTTGAGTTATATGTGAAGTAGGTTATGTGATTCCCTATATGATGAAGACATTGCGAATGACCAAGACCCCTAATTCACTAGCAGGTTTCGAAAGACTCACAAGAGGTGCAGGGTGTAAGATATCCTTCAAAATATGACTCACCTACTAGGTATGCCCATTAGTTTGTGGGTGATATGATATACTCAGATGCAACCTTTGGCTAGTGGGATGATCATTTGCATTTAGTAGAGTTTTTATACAACAGTTATTAGTTCAGCATCAGTATGGAACTATTTGAGTTGGTATATGGCTAACCATGAAACGGTCCTTCATGTTGGTAGCCAGTGGATGAGAAACTAATATCTGGGCCAGATATAGTAAGAGAGATTTTGGAGAAGATCGAGATCATTTGGCGACTAATGAAAGCTTCTCAGAATAGGCAAAGAAGCTACGCTGCTGGAAGACGATGTGACTTAGAGTTCTCTGTCGACGATATGTTATTTGTCAAAATCTCTCTACTGAAGAATGTTGCTCAATTCGGTACTAGGGGGAAACTGGCATTCAGATTCGTTACTTCTTTTCCTATACTTGAAAGGGTTGGGAGCCATGCTTATATGGTCAACTTACCTCAGAAGATGGCGAGTGTGAAAAACATGTTCCATGTCTCTTACTTGCGGAAATTTATGCATGGCTCAGGCATTGTAGTTGAACCGGATTAGCTTGATGATATCAAGATTGAATAAGAAGCTTCGAGACCTGGTAGGCTTATTCGTATCGTCAACTGTGATATGAATCAGCTTAGGAGGAAGATAATAGAGCTGGTGAAGGTTCAACCGAGTGAGAGTGAAGGCGATTGTACTTAAGAGACTAGGGAGAGCATGAGGACTGCTTTTCCAGAGATCTTTACTTATCGATACTTTCCATTTGTCGCATTTGCTTTCACTTTCGAGTCATATAGGATAGTTTAGTATCCTACATGTTAGGTTAGGCGAAGCTATCATTTCTTGCTTATGTGTGAATGTTTGATGTTTGATATGAGTGCTCGTCGTTGTTAGGCATGTGGGAAAGCTATGTTTGCTTCCGCCTTTGTTGTATTCAGAATTTCATGAATGAAATTTCTAAAGGGGGAGAGTGTAGCAACCTGTATTTAATGTATCGATGGGTCGTAAAATGTTAAAAATTCGTATTGGCTCATAAGACACTATAACTTCAGGGGATGTTGAGTAGGGACAATTTTGACCTTGAGAAATTTTATCAAACAATTTTATCGCTAAAAATTTACAACAGCTTTAAATTTTGATAAAATCTGAACTAGGGCCCAAAACCAATTCTACTACAAAGATGTGATGGTTTCCCTTTACGTAGAGTGGTCATAATAGGATTTGAACTATTTGGCTATGAGGTAAGATTATTTGAAGTTTGGCAGTATTTGAAGCAGCTTAATGCTTACTTAGTAATATTAGAGATATGCACACTAACTCATTTTGGATTTGAGACTATTAAAAGCTTAATTTACATCCTTCCCCAAATAATTTTTACCATCTTCCAAATAGATCTAAGCCTCTGTTAACCTTTCTTCACCATAAAATTCTCGTCCAAATGAAAGAATAAGGGTAGTTTAGCAAAGGGATTAGTTAGAGATCTTCGAATTTATATTTTAGGAAAGAAAAATTGATGCTTGGCTATTTATTCTTAGATTTGCGTGCAAAAATTGGATTTTAGAGGGTTTGGTGAGTGATTTATCATCTCACACCTTACTCTCTCTCTCTCTATATATATATTTATTTATAGGTTTTAACATATTTTGGATCCATTTCTAAAGTTAAAATTAAGTGTTAATTCTATTATAAAACCCTACACGAGTCAAAGCATAAATAAATAGATATTTAGTATTCTAATCATGTTATTTGGATGTATGATTGCCTTGATATATGTTAGGTCATGTTATAGATGAACCGTATGGTAGTTGCAATGATTTATTATACGTTTTGCATGATTGAGTGTTGATTGATATGTCTATGCTGTTTGTGTATATGCTTGAATGGTTGAAAATGCCAATGGAGCAATTTAGAGGTAGAAACTATGAAATCAGACTTCGATGGATTAGCTCAAGGACTTTAAGAGTCATATCGATGCATACCGAATGCGCAAAGGTCAAAGAATGGAGCATAACCTTGAAATTGGCATGAAATTTGAAGTTGGAGCTATTGTAGAATTCCCGCCCAAGGGTGCTTTGAGTCTTGCTTTGGTTCGGCTAAGGTTGTAATTGGGGTTGACTTCAAATCGACATTGGGAAGAATCAGACAAAAAATGCTTTCCGGCGGCGCTATGTTTATGACCGGGTAGAATTTCTGTCCAGGGATTGCTTTGGGTCTTGCTTTAGGAAATAAAGGAGGTGTGGCTTGATTCGGTGCCTGGACAAGGAAATTAACTCATGTTTTTAGAGTTGCTCTAGTCAGGGAGAATGTAGCATTGAGATTTTGCAAGGGAAGCTTATGGTTCGATTGTGAATTTACCCAAACATGTCTTAAGGTTTTGAGAAATTGGGTCCTGGGAGGGAAATAAATTGGAACTTCTTTTTAACTTCCGAGGGGGTCTTATGAGTGATATGGAGTAAGGTAAATAACTCCAATGACTCATGTTGTCCTTAAAATTTTGGGACAACAACCAATGAAGTGCGACGACTTCAACAACTCGATGTGCCAAGTGACTATAGCATTTGGTATTGAACTAAGAGGATGGGTTCTACATGATGGCTCATGGGGAAGAACATGAGGCTATGATTCTCATTCATGGAATATGGTAGTCTATGTGTACCCATATTTTTGAATGCATGCTTGTGTCTAGTCCTTTCGCATCTGCATGGGCATGAGTTGAGCATCTATGAGGAAATTCTATTATTAGTACATATGATGGGTATCGATGGGTAACTCTTGAGTTGTGATGCTCATTTGGGGCAAGATAGTCTGCGTATACCTAGAGTAGTCTGCGTGTACATATCTACATGTGTCCGGTCTTTAGTTATCTGCATAGGCAATGAGTTGAGCATCCATAAGATTTATTATATATCCAGCGCACTTAAGTATGAGATGCAAGGTTGTGTGATGGTTGTCATACTGTGTACTTGATATGTTGTATGGTACCTTTGTACTCTATATTTTCTACATATGACAGTAGTTTAGCATAACTGTGTTCATGTGCTAATGCAAGTACATGTCAGGTATGATTCTACATTCCCTATATCCTTATTAACATATATTGTTTTTGCCGTATTTTGAGATGATGTATCTCTCATACTAGACTATTGCCAGATAGGAGGTTTTATACTTTACTTTTTATTATCTCGGGTACTCTTAAATGAATAGATTAAGGATAATAGGTCCAGTGCGAATGGAGCTGTATCGAGTACGACAAGAGGCTATTGTTTCATATATCATATTTTGGAGCTTACTATCACTTTATTCCGTCATGTGATACTATGGAGCTATGTCAGTGCTTGTATTGCTTAGATATACTTATAGAGTTTATCTCGGAGATTATGATATATAAACTCTATTATTTTTGTTTTGCATAACTATGATGAACTTACGAACTCTTATTATTCTGGTTCACTTGGTTATATCCTGCCTCGCCTTTTTAGATCTATTTGATTATTATGTCTTGTTTATGTGCTGTGGGATGATCTACAAGTTTTGTGTTTGGATTTTCTTTACTTTACACCCTTGACTATCGTCTTACATCAGCTGGGTACCTCCTGAATGCACTACAGGTATATTGGTTACTGGAGTTGTAGGGTGGTTGTCACATTAAAAGAGTTAAAATAATTTTTATAAAGTAATTATGTTTTTGAACTAGGGTATGTCGATATATCCTTGTGAAGTATGTCAACATACTAGCCGTTGAATGAAACTCCTCCTTTTAAACGAACATACATTTCCTTTCACTTTTCATGAAAAGGCACCTTTCTTTATCTTCTATACAAACTTTTTAAAATGTGAATTTTTAATAGATTTCCCCATCATTTATGCAACGACCCATAATTTAGTCATTTTTAAATTTCAATATTTAATATATTTTTAATTAATTAATAAATATTATAACACAAATAAAACTCTTTTAATAATAACTAATGATGGTGAAATGATTTTCAAAATTTGTTTAAAAAATAGGTAGCTCAAAGAAAAATAGAAAATGTGATCATTAATCATTTTTTGAATTTCAACTTTTCGATGTCTAAAATTTGTCGGAAACATTGTGTACATTATGGTTAACATATACAAACATTTGCAAATAATATAAATAAGGATAAGGTTAATTATAATAAGATAAATATATATTTACTAAAGTAATAAATAAAAGAAAGACGGTGTGACATAAAAATGAAGTAAAGTGTAAATTTTAACTTAAAGTACATGGATACAAGTTATTAACCACCATACCTTCATTTATCTTGTACTTTGATGTGAGAAGGTGCAAGAAAGGGTGGTAATGTTTTTATGAGGGAAAGGAAGGAGGATAAAGTGATGATGTGGAGAAAATTGAATGGTAGGCATGGTTGTTTAGGTTAGTGTAGCAATTTTACAATTTCCATTTACATAAAACAAACTCTAAACTTTCTCTCTCTTTCACCGTTTCATTTTCTACTTGTTCAATATTTTTTACATCTTCTTCCTAAGCTTTTCAAATCTTCTTAATAGCTTCTTAACTTCAAATTCAAAAGTCCATTTTTTCACTTCTTTCTAAAAGCGAAAACACAAAAGTTAGCTCCTTTCTTCTTTACATCACTTAACCAAAAGAAGACCCATACTCCCTAAAACAACCATGGCCAGGCCCATTTCTTTCATGGACAAACCACATAGGCTTCTATAAGGCTCAATAATTCCATCTTGCATAAGTTGAAGCTAAGATTTAGTGTCGACTGAGAGTACGGTGGAAGTTTCTGTCGTTCAAGTGAGCAAAATCTCTTTTTTTTTAACTATAAGTTATTAGCCTAGTTTTTGCTTATAACAGTGATTGCTATTTGCTAGTTTTCATGTATTGTAAAGTGATGATATTTCATATGATTTCCTATTTAACAAGTTGACATCTTAGTAATTGTTAACAACTTGAAGTTGGTTCGAAAAGGTTTAAGTATATAATGTTAGAATGCTCTCTACATGACATATAGTTATTACACTCTTTTGTATTTACCTTCACCCTTATGTTATGTATGTTTGGTTGAAAAAGTGACATGTTGAAGTGTTTTTCGAAAGTGTCCATACTGCGACTATCGCTATATCCGGCACTTTTGAAACCAACATCTTTTTTTGGGTCATTGGTTTAAAACTTGTATTTGGGTTTCATAAGATTAAATAATTTCTTTACTAATGATTTATAAATTTAGTTATTCATTTTTGTAATGATGGTTCAAGGTTAATTGATTATTTAGTAATGATATTATAAATTTAATTAAACATTTTAAATAATGATGATGAAGGTTAATTAATTATTTAAATAATGATGTGATTAAGATTAATTAATAATTTTCGTAATGATGTTTTTAAAATTAATTAATAATCTTAACTAATGATGTTCAAGGCTAACTAATTATTTAATTAATATCATATTAAAGTTAAATAATCATTTTGCTAATGAGATTTTAATATTAATTAATCACTTTAATAATAATGTTTTAAATTTAACTAATCATTTTAGTAATGATGTTTGAGGGTTAATTAATTATTCTAATAATGATGTTTTAAAGTTAATAAATTATTTAATCAAGGATGATTAAAGTTAATTAATTATTTTAAGCAGTGCTGTTTTAAAGTAATTGATTAAGATTAAAGCTAATTAATTATTTTAAATAAATTTTCAAATAATTAATCATTGATTAGAGTGGATAAATCATTCTAAGTAATGATATTGAAGAAATTGATTAGTTTTAAAATTTAATAAATCATTTGTTAAATTTTTTAAAGTTATTTTTTGAAATGTTAAATCCTTACACTAATTTGGTTTTTAAAAGTAAAAGTTCGATTTGTTCCATAATCCGATATCGCTTATATGGGAAGGATTTAGTCATCCTATTAACACTAAACATCGAGGCAAGAACTCGTTTCTATCTCGAAGGTTAAAAATATCGTCAAGGAAATTCCTAATGGTAATACTACCTCAACTTGCTTGGCTTTATTTTCAACCAAGGGATGACACTTGTTTGGAATCGACACATGGTTGTAAGAATATGAAATTTAATTTCCATATACGATCATTTTTAATTATCTCGTATAGTTGATCTATTAGCTATCGGTTCAGCTTTCTTCATTGTGTATCGTCAATCTAAGACAATTATTTTCTCATTTGATCATTTTTATCCTTTGTCCAAAATGACTAAAACCAGAAATTGAGTGGACGTCAAGTTATGTGGGTTGCTCCTATTAGGGTATCTTCGCATCTACTCTAGATTTGGATTGGTTATATACACACTAAATGTTGAAATACTAGGATTCTTGGTGAGGTTGGCAGGGTTCGGCTTATATATTTTCGAGAGGAGTCACAGGAGAAAATAACCCTCTCAAGTACTTTGTCTAGAGGTATACTTTTGGTCAGAGGCGCACCCTCCTAGTCATTTGTTGGAAAATTTCCCTTCTTTTTTTTACCTTTGATTCCAAAATTTTAAAGTTACTTTTCGTAGTTGCATCGGCTAGTGTTGTGAGCACTTCACGGTGTTTAATTATTTATACCCATTGTTGCGATTGGATGTTGTTAATGTGAAGGGAAACCCATTCCGTATTTAGTGGTGTGGTCTCACATATTGTGTTTATTACCACCCTTTTGTTTAGAGTTTTTGCTCATACTAGACTTACTGTTTGACCCTAGTTGTTTTTTTTGCTAAATTCTCAGTGTACTTAATTATATTTGAGTAATCCGAGAGTAACAGGTTTCCTTTAGGCTCTTTGAAAACGATGGACAACCAGGAGGCTCCTTCACCTATTTAGTTATAGATTTCTATTGTATTATTATATATGTGTATTTTGTATTAAAAAATGTAAAGGCAGAATGTATAATTGCCTAATCTAATAGTTATAGTACTTTTGTGTAACTCTGATTATTCCATGTTGGGAGTCTCCTGATGTACTATATCATTTTTGTATTATATGCAACTGTTCCAATTTGAGACTTTTCTATTCTGATTTTTGCTTCACTCCACGACAACTCATCTTTCAGAGTCTTGGGCAACATCACATGGACCCTTAGGTTGTGTTAAGTGTCATTCGCAAGGGTTAGAATGGTGGGTCATTACAACTGATATCAGAGTTTTGATTAAATGAACACCTAAGCCTAATTGGGGTATAACTCATTAGAGATGGGATAAGTGATGCCCTAGAATGAGTTAATCTTGAGAGAGCTTATTTGTAATTTTATTTCAAAATAATGATATCTATCCTCTAAAGATTCATTCTAGATACATTTGTTTTGTTTTCCTTCAAAGTCTTTTGATCCTATTCTTGTGTTCTAAAGATACTTGTCGTCTGTCCAGGTGATAAAAGATGAATAAAAAAAGAGGAGGAAGGGGCGGATCTAGAACTAGCACGACTAAAAATGGCAGAATAACTAGAAATGTGCCAACTATAGGTCCTATATAGGAAGTAATAGCGCTGGTTCAACCACCCATGAACTTTGCGACTTGGTGCAAGAATTACACCACTCTGGGTGGGAAACCATTCTATGGTACTGAGGATATTCTTAGAGTGTAGACTGGGATTAGGTCCTATGAAAGCATATTTGGAGACCTTAGGTTGGAAGATGTAGAGAAACATCTATAAGCATCGCGATAGCTTCAGAAATGGGCGATGGACTGGTGCGAATTTGTAACGGCTAATACTCCAAAGGAGGAGTTCTCTTGTGCATATTTTACGTAAGTCATTAAAGCGAAGTTTATCCTAGATTTCAAAAGGATGCACTTGTTTAGTATTTTTCTGGATTTGAAGCAAGGTGATATCACTATGGCATAGTATGCGCACAAATTTAATGCATTATCCCGTTTTGGACTTGGATTATAGACACGCTGCTTAAAAAGAACGAAATGTTTATGAAAGGGATGTAATTAGAGTTCCATCATGAAATGACTAATCATCTCAATGGTACATCCACCAACCTTATTAGTACGACTCTAAGGTTTGAGGCTCCCGATATTGAGGAAGGAGTCTAAAAAAGAGTAGTGCCAGCACTTAATGCCAAGCCTTTATCAGTGGTACCATTTGGAGGCAAGTCAAATTTCAACAGCAAAGGAAAGATTCAGTAATCAGGAAAGAAATCTAGACGTGGAGCCTCAATGTAGAAGAAGCCCCAGGACTTGTCCAAAATTCTTTATTTCCAATGCAACAAGATGGGTCACTTCACAAATCATTGCAGTAACCCTACTAGGGATCCAATCTGCTACAATTGTAATAAGCATTGACACATGAAGAATGAGTGCCCTTTTCTGAAGAAGGGGATGTAAGGACTAGCTTTTGCTGTCGAGGAGATACCATCCACACCTTCAAGACAAAAGGCAAATCAGATGTTGAAAAGTACACTATCCATCCATGAACTACCTATTAGGATATTATTCGATATGGGTGCTTCCTATGGTTTTATTTCTATTGATCTTATTGATAGATTTAACCTTAAACCCATCATTTTGAGTAATCCCCTTTAAGTGTCGAACCCTATTAGGTGTCCAACAAACCTTAATACTATATGTTTGCACGTACCTATCTCTAATCGAAATAATTTCTTTCTTATCGAAATCATTTCTTTCTCTATTATCTGTTTGTTCTTAGGTTCATGGATTTGCAAGTGTTATTGGGAATGGATTGGTTATCTAAGTTTAATTCCATCTTGGATGTGGTAGGAAGGTCATGGTAAAAGATGCGGTAGGAAGAAGCATTGATATGTTTTGTGAAGAGCCTAATGAAGTAATGAGAATTTTTCTATATTCGCTTGAAGAAGCTAAGGAAGAGCTTCGGGATATACCTGCTGTTCAGAATTTCATGGATGTTTTCGATGAAGTGCAAGGTCTACCTCCCCACCATGAAGTGGAGTTCCTTATTGATTTGATTGTAGAAACCAGATCTACTGCTTAATTTGCATGTAGAGTAGCTCTAAAAGAAAGGTGAGAGTTAGAAAGCTAGACATTTGACTTGCCGTAGAAAGGAATGATTAGATGTAGTACTTCTACTTAGGGATCACCAGTCATCTTTGTTACGAAGGTGGATGGTTCTTTAAGGTTATGTGTCGATTACCAGGAGTTGAGTAAAAGATTATTAAAAATATATACCTTCCCCTTAGGATCGATGACATGTTTAATCAACTCCATGATGCTTGGATATTTTACCAGTTGGATCTTGCTATTGATTCTCACCAATTAAGGGTAGAAAAGGAGAGTGTACTCTTAATAGCTTTAGGACTTCAGATAGTTTCTAAGAGTGGTTTGTAACGTTGTTTGGGCTAACTAATGCATTCACTTTCTTTTGTGGACTTAATGAATCGAGTGTTTCGAGATGTTCTTAATAAATTTGTTCTCATCTTTATTAATAAATTTTTTGTTTATTCGAAGACGAAGGAGGAGCATGAGTACCATCCCCAATTCATAGTCGATACCCTAAGGAGTCATGTGGTGAAGGCTAAGTTTGCTAAATGCCATTTTTGGAAATTTAAATTCATTTTTTGAGGCATGTTGTTTCGGGAGAAGGCATATCTATTGATCGAGCTAAAGTTGTTATAGTTCATGACTGGATGAAGCCCGAAAATATGATGGAAGTTAGAAGTTTCTTGGGATTGGTTGGATTTTACCGTTGTTTCATCAAAGATTTCTCGAAGATTGCTTCTCATCCAATGAGAAGAAAGATGTCAAGTTTGTATCGACGCCTAAGTGTGATCACACATTCAAGGAATTAAAGGAGAAGTTGACCAGCGCTCTTGTTTTGACTATTCCCGATGGGATTTAGGGTTTAACGGTATATACGAATGCTTGTAGTTCTAGTTTTTGAGCATTTCTGATGCAACATGGGAAGGTTATTGCCTATATGAGTCGACAATTAAAGCTATAGAAGAAAAATTATACAACGTACGATTTGAAGTTTTTGGTCGTTGTCTTTATACTGAATATTTGGAGGCATTATCTAATGGGTGAAAAGTTCAAATTATACACAGACCATAGGTCTTTTAAATACCTATTAATTAGAAAGATTTGAATTTGAGGCGGCATATGTAACAACCTGATATTTTCATCCATTCGCAGCCACACATGTCGGACTTGAATTGCTCAAAATACCGCATTGTAAATAAATTTGGAGCAAACGAAATACAATCACAGAATCACAGACACAGAACAAACAGAATACCTCGCAGCGGAATATAAAATACATAGTAGTTCATGAAGCTACTACGACAGCGTCTCAACCAAATACATAATACAGTCTGAAATATAGAAATCCCAAATACATAGAAGTTCACTAATACATGAGATAAACTAGAATAGCTGAAACAGAGACTAGATATAAATGTAGATAAACAGAAACTCCAGTAAAGACCAACCCTAGAAAGAGAATCCAAAGCTGCGAATACTCAGGCTGACCCGAGCGTAAAGTAAAACACAAAACACTCGAGTCAGGACAATATATACTTATATGATGTAAACCAACTCAAATGAACTATGGTAGAAATACACAATAACTTAAAGGATGCTTGGTATCGCCCATCCTTTAAGAATCAGTTAAACTATAAATTAAATACATCCCGTGGTTAAAATTTCAAAATGGTATTTTATACTTCAAAATCAAATATCATTTTCGAAATTCAATATCATTCAAAATCCATTTCAAAATATCAAAATATCTTCCAAACCACATTCATTTTTATTTAATTTAAATACCATTATAAAACATATTTCCAAATAGTTTGTATTTCGAAACAAATTACTTCATTTTAAATCATAAAATGAAGTTATTATATTTAATAATTAAATTATTAGTTTCCAAAATTTTAGTCTTTCAAAATTAATTTATTCACTTAATTTATTAAAACAGATGAAAACTCAACTTTTGCAGCATTTACAAATTGCTACAGAAAGTTATATTCATACATTTCAATTTAACAAAAGATAGCATAAAAAATGCTGTAATAGGGTTACATTTGTTTGCACAAAAAATGGGAAAACACCTCCAAGTCGTGTGATTTAGTCGGTTATATGTTGTTCTTGGTGATTTGGGTGATTTATGCAAATATGTAAAAAGCAGGGACTAAACTGTAAAAGACACACAGATTTATAGTGGTTCGGCCAGAACGTGCCTACGTCCACTTTATATGTTATTCTCCTTTTTTTTATTCAGATTACAAGTACAAAGCTTTGTATATCAGTATATGAAAGTAGTTTGAAAGTTCCGTCCGTGCTTGAGCTCTCAAACTTGTCCCCATTGTTGTACCCCTTCCCCTCTATTTATAGAGTGAGGCTGGGGGCAGGGTTCTTAGATGTATATGGCTGCTGGTGGGCCTGGGCTGAAGCAATCTGGCCTGGCAACGTTGGATCGGCAAGGCCCTGGTTCGGTGGTGGTTGGTCCGGCTTGGTCTTGGAGATGAGATGGTTCGGTAGTAGTGAGGATATGGGTTAGTTCGGTGCCTCGGTTGGTTCGGTTAGGAGTTGGTATGTCGTTTGGACCAGTAGTAGGTGGTGTGAGGGTTGGTCCGGTGATGGAGGAGAGGCTTTGGTTCGGTGGTAGAGGCTGGGGTTTGGTTCGGCTGGCACGAGAAAAGGTTAGTTCGGTATTGGCTTTCCTTCGTCCGGTCCGGTGGTGGAAATGCGCCCAACAATTTCCCCCCAAAGTAGGGCATGTGCATGCACATGGCGTGCTTTGTCATGAACTTGGGTGTTTCCATCCGGTCTCTAACGCCGATCCAACTGGTCTGGTTATTGATATTTGCTTATAAATAGGGGCCTAACGCTTCCGTTTTTTCCATCAGCCGAACCACCCCCTGTCTTTGCCGGATCAAACTATCTTTTCTGTCGAATCGAACGTGTTAGCCGAATCAAACCCTTATCTTCGCCGAACCAGGTGAGGCCCTACTATGCCGAATGAGCTTTCGTTTTTAGTTACCGAATGGACTCGGGGACCTCGTGTACCGAATGAACCTGAAAACTTTGATTTACCGAATGAGTTCGGGGCCTCCAATTACCGAATGAACTTGCCGAATGACCTTTTGCCCTTGAACTAATGTTTGAGTTACGAGTGAAATCCCAGACTACATGGTTTATATGTTTTAACGATGTACTTTCTTGTATTGCAGATAAATGTCTCATAAAGTGGAAACTCGATCAGAAAAAAAGGAAATCCAAGGACGAAGGGGAGTTCTCCGTAGTGCCCCCGGCTCAACCAGGGCCGGAACGTCGCGGACCCACCCAGAGATTGCTAGTAGATGGGTAGGGTCCCCAAAAGCTTCTGATTTCTCCGCCTGACTGCTTTCCTAGCTCTCTCAGAGAGGAGCAGCTTAATGTTATCTCCCGCTCCTTTGGGATTGATAGAGCACGCATGATGTCGCCAGGGAAGAGGGTCATGCCATATAATCCCCCTGAAGGATACTTCGCTTATAGTAGGTACCACTGCATGTATGGGGCCATTCCTCCAATCAATGCTTGGATAGTTAGCTTCGTCACCTATTTGAAGGTGGCCCCTTTCCAGCTCCAGCCCAACTCCTACGCTATCTTGGTGTGCTTATTTGTGATTTTCCAAAGAAAGTACGGGCGCCCCCTTCTAACCGGAAAATTCGATATCTATATAACTTGAGGGGTTACAAGAAGGGGTCTCCATACATCAGCTTGGAATCGGCCATGTCCTTCAAGCCGGTCCTGGAATTGTATTCAAAGTTCACCATGTTTAAGAAGGAATGGTTCTTCGTCCAGGATGAAACCGTTTCGATCCACCGCTTCACCTCTGGCTGTAAGTTGAAGCTTATTTATAATTTCTGTTCTGACTGAGATGCTTTTTCTTATGTGTTTTTATTTCTTGCTAGCGACAGGTGGCTTTGCGGTCATGGAGAATGATCACCTGGTTCAGATGGCCGCGGAGATAGAGGCCATTTCGGGAAGGGATAGGTCAGCTTCTTACCTAATCAAGAATGCCACTCTCCTGGAACATAACTTGATTCTACCACATCAGTCTGTGGTCAAGCAGAGGGATACGACTGAGGAAAGAGCCGCCAAAGCCAAAGGAGGGGCCACGACAAAGAGCAGCAAGAGGAGACCCTTCTCGATACCTCCAGTCGTCGGGGGAAAGAAGCTCAAGAAATCTAATGGACCCTCTCCCAGCACATGCCTAGATGTTCCGGAGGAGGAAAGTGGAGAGGAGGAAAAAGGTGAGGAGGAGAGCGGAGGTGACGGAGAAGGTGATGGTGGTAACGGTGGTGAAGGACAGAGTGGTAGTGGAGTTGGTGCCTTGACCCCTGGGCAAGCAGGTGAGATTCAAGAGTGGACGGATGATGCTTTCCGCCAAGCCTTTGAGGGGTTTGAGGAAGGGTCGGCCTTGGTGGAGAAACCGAAGAAATCTGATAAGGCCGGGACTGGTGCCAGTCCATCTTCTGAGAGCCTTTCAGCTAGGGCAACTCCGGCGGTTCAAGTTGAATTTTCGACTCCTCTTTTAATTTCACATGTTCCTTGGATTATAGTCTCATGCACGCTTGTAACACTTGGTTTTTATTCCAGGAACGGGTAAGGCGGCCAAGACATCAGACATTCAGCGCCGCCTCGAGCAATTCAAACTCTTTAAAGCTTCTGCTAAACCGAAGCCCTCGACTGACCGTTCCGGGGGCGTAGTCAGCTACCGTCCTCTTATCGGAGTCATTGAAGAGGACATTCAAAAGAGAAAGAGGAGGCATTCCATGTTCAAAGCTTCACTTGGACCTCAGTCCCCGACCCAGCCTATTCATGACATCACGGGGGAGGATACTGAGTCCATACCATCTCCGCATCCATCAGAGAACCCTTCCGTTACTCATGTTGATCGTCCCGGCTTGGCTCGTAACCCATTTGCGGGTCATCCAGATCTGGACCCGAGTTCTCATGATATTTCCTTCGATGAGGTTACCGGTGAGCACCTCCTACCCCGCAATCCTATGGTAAGGGTGCTTGATGAGGCTAAGTCTTTGGATCTCGACTTGTTGACCACTCGGATTGTGACTATGGGGGATGAGGCCAAGGCAAACATCGATCGAGTGGCTGAAGAGACCAAGAAGTTGATGGGGCATCACGCCCGACAGGTCAGGGCTGTAGAGGAAATCGGAAGTGCTAACATTCGGCTGCAGCTTATGGTTTCCGATCAGGCCAAACAGCTTGCCGATCAGCCCATTCAGATCTCCCAGCATGAGGCAGCCTCCAGACGGCTAAAGAAAACTATGGAGGAGGCTAGCAGAGCCGAGCTGCGAAAAATGGAGGCCACCTGCAAGGAACGAATCGATATGGCCATTGCCACTGTGGATGAGGTTCGGAGAGCGGATCTTGAGTAGGTAGAGGAGTTATCTGGGAGGCTTGAGGCCGTAGAGCTTGCTCAAGCCAAGTAGAAGGAGGAGATGGAGGCGATGCGGAAATCCCTTTAGGCTTACTGCTCGAGATACCGATTGGAGAGAGATGCTGTCGTTGCAAGGCTGTCGGCTTCCGAGGCCCGGATGAGGGAGTTTGAGGAGAACGAGAGGATGATGGATGAGATGCTCTAGGACATGAACTTCCATACTTGGAAGCAGGGCAACCTGTCCTGGATGGACGATTATCCCCGGGTCATGGCTAGGATATATCTCTGGGCTTTGGAGAAGGCCAAGGCTGAGGTGGATAAGGAGGGTGGTGTAGCTTTCAGAATGGATGTGGTCACGGCCCAATTTACCGAGGAGGAGAAAGTGGCAGTGAAGGAGGGCATGCGGCTGCTTACCGCTGAGGAAGTGGGTGTGCAGTTGGGCGATGATGATCAGGGAGCTAAGTCTTCCCTCTCAATCTTTTCTTACCTTGATTGCATATTATTTATCTAATGGATTCTTCTCCTGAATCGGACAGGTGGGACCTCTAGCCAGCATGCTGGGAGTTCTGATCCTGTGGTCAAGTAGATCCCGGAGGGCTAGCAGGATAGAGGCGGAGCCCTGCTGCAGCCGACTACTTTTTTGGTTTACTTGGCTTTTCTGAATATACTAGTCCAAAACATTAATGTACTTTCAGGCTGTAATTATG
Organism: Allium cepa; assembly: GCA_030765085.1. Lineage (NCBI taxonomy): Eukaryota > Viridiplantae > Streptophyta > Magnoliopsida > Asparagales > Amaryllidaceae > Allium > Allium cepa. Next base: position 508,500,124 of record CM060942.1, read on the forward strand.
TAATTATGCCGTTGTAGCGAATGATTTTATTCTTATATAACATAAGCTGATTCTGTCGTATTTGAATGCTGTCGTTATTTTGATGTGTTACATAAGAAATATAGCTGTGTATATGCATGTGCTTTAATCGTGTTTGATGCTAAGCTTTTGCTTAAAATATATTTTCATGTCTCGTAATGTTAGTGTGATATGTGAATAGGCTATAGCTACATGTTTATGTACAAGAAAAGGAAGTACCGCCCTTCATGTTTTAGTTGTAGACGGTAGCTTTGAATGTCTTGTGTGACTGAGGATGGAATGCAGCTGAGTGACCTGTTATCCAGTTGTGAGTTCTCACTTCCACTAGCGAGTGTCTCCCATTTTGTGTCCTGTACTTTAGTGATCGTTATAGAGAATACGAGGAAAGTTTTTATAAATAAAATGGAAATATAAGAAATGGTAAAACTTCCAATCATGGAAGGCCTTCGATGTGCTTAAGTTCATGGCGAACGGGTTTTGTAGTCACTTTCCCTAGCTGTGGGTCTTGGAGACATTCGTCACCCATCTTACGCCTCTGCGGGGAGTTTTCTTTTTTACCACAGCCGTACTTAAGACACATCGGAGCCGAGATCGCACACAGTAACTACCCGGGCCATTATGGCCCGTAACCGTGGGTATTATACGATTTACCGTGGCCGGCTAGCGTGGGTGCCGATCGTTAACTGTGAACTGCCCCTGGCAGGCCACACCTTATGTTGGGGCTTATAATCGGTTCACAGTCGCCGGCGAGCCGAGCGCCGTAATGAGCTGCCTCGGCTATAGTCGGCCTTCTCGGTGGCTTATGATCGGCTCATTACAGTTGGCTTTGAGGGCCGTCGCGAGCAATGAGTTAACCTGCAGCAGAGGGATGCTGGAGCAAAAGTGTCTCATTGACGAGGGCATAGTTTCGTATAGTACCTGTTGGGTCTTGTCCAGGTGTGTTTGTGCCGTGAAGTGTCCAGAATCGAAATGCCGTTATATAGGATTTTGTTCAAAAGAAAAAGATAAAGCTTAACAAGCAGCCAAGATATAAAGGAACAAGTTAAAAAAGAGACAAGATTTTTAGAGTGGTTCGGCACGAAAATGCCTACGTCCACTGATTCTCTTTATTAATTCACTTCATATGGGTAGTACAAGTTAAGAAAAGTATCGACGAAGGTGTTGGATGTTCCATGCCATCTGGAACACCTCTCCGTCCACTGTTAACAAAATGTAAGCTCCGTTGTGGAGATCTTTATGAATTACATAGGGTCTGTCCCAGATTGGATCTAGCACTCCGGGGCATGGAAAGATCCGTTTGAGGACAAGATCTCCTTCTTGTAAGCTGCGGTGTTTGACCTTGGAGTTGTATTGTGCTGCCACTTTTTGCTTGTGAGCTACTGCTTTGAGTGCTGCATCATTTCTTCTTTCTTCAATTAGGTCCAAAGACATGTGTAGGAGTTCTTCATTCTCTTCTGGGTTGTAGTGGATCCTACGGTGGGAGGGCACTACAGTTTCAACTGGGAGCATGGCTTCTGATCCGTATGCCAAAGAGAACGGAGTATGTCCTGTTGATATTCTGTAAGATGTGCGGTAGGCCCAAAGTGCCGTAGGAAGTTCATCCACCCAAGCGCCTTTTGACTTTTCAAGTTTCTTCTTGATTAGAGTTTTGAGAATTTTGTTGACAGCTTCGACTTTTCCGTTTGCCTGGGGATAAGCTACAGATGAGAAGCTTTTGTGAATTTCGTACTCTTGGCACTAGTCGATGAATTCGTCGCTGTCAAATTGAAATCCATTGTCCGATATGATTTTGAGTGGAACCCCGTACCTGCATAAAACATTTTTGATCAAGAAGTTAATAACTTTTGCCGAAGATATTTTATTTAAAGGTTCCGCTTCCACCCATTTGGTGAAATAGTCGACTGCCACTATAGCATATTTGGCTCCGCCTCGGCCCATCGGCAGTTCGCCAATCAGGTCAATTACCCATACCGCAAAGGGCTAAGGACCGGTCATCTGAGTAATCTCGTTGGTTGGTAGTCGAGGGATTTTAGCAAAAGTCTGATATCTGTCGCATTTTTTGACGAAGTCCAAGGCGTCTTTGTTTAAGGTTGGCCAGAAATATCCATATCGGAGTATCTTCTTTGCCAGAGTCTGCCCTCCAGTGTGGTCTCTGCAACTTCCTTGATGGATGTGGGATAACATTTCCTTGGCTTCCCTTCCGGCGATACGTCTTAATAAGGGGTTAGAGAAGCCGCGCCGATGGAGGATGCCTTCTTGTATCGTGTAGCGGGAAGCACTCCTCAAGATTTTTCTAACTTCATTACGCTCGTTGGGTAGTGTGCCATCTTGCAAGTATTTACGGATAGGAGTCATCCAAGTTTCTTCTTCGATTGCAGCTATCAGATCCTCTTGTTTGAAACTTGGGGCTAGTTGTTTTGAGATGGCTACCGTTCCAGAAATGGTGCTGTTCTTCATGCTAGCTTGCTTTGCCAGTTCGTCGGCCTCTCGGTTCTCTTCTCGAGGAACGTGTTTGATTAAACAGTGATCCAATTGATTGAGCAACAGCTTGGTCTTCTTTAGATATGTTGTGAGTCGTTCTCCTCGAGTCTCGAATTCTCCTAGTATTTGATTTATAATAAGTTGAGAATCGCTATGGAGACATAAAGAACTGATACCAATTTCTAAGGCAAGTTCCGGTCCTGCTATTACTGCTTCATATTCTGCATCGTTGTTGGTGGCAGCGAATTCCAACCTTAGGGCATAGTGCAGCTTCCTTCCCCTGGGGGTGACTATCACAATACCTGCCCCCGAGACCTGTTCGTTCGATGCTCCATCCATAAAGAGATTCCACTTGATATCTTTTGCTATTTCAGATTGATTCTTACCTTCGTTGGTAGTGAATTCGGCAATGAAATCAGCCATGGCTTGTCCTTTGATGGCGGTGCGGGAATGGTAGGTGATATCATATTGACTCAGTTCAATGCCCCACTTAAGTAGTCGCCTAGAAGCGTCGGGGCGATGGAGTACCTGCCTTAGCGGTTGATCGGTTAAAACTCTGATGGAATGAGACTGGAAATAGTGCCGCAGCTTTCGTGACGTGATTAGCAGACAGTATGCTAGCTTCTCAAGTTTAGGGTACCTGGCTTCTTCCCATGTAAATCTCTTGCTTACAAAGTATACGGGCTGCTGCGTGCGGTTGTCTTCTCTCACCAAAGCGGCGCTTAAAGCATGGGATGATACAGTAAGGTATAGTTCCTCGCCTTCATTTGGAGTTGAGAGTAATGGTGGTCTCAGGAGGTGTTCGATTAGGTTAAGGAAGGCTGTCGAGCATTCGTCAGTCCATTCGAACTTTCCTTTGTCTTTCTTTAGAGCTTCAAAGAAAGGGATGCATTTGTCGGTTGCTTTAGAGATGAACCTGCTTAGGGCGGCCACTTTCCCATTTAGGCTTAGCATCTCTCTTCGAGTGGATGGTATCTTGATATCCTGCAAAGCCCGGACTTGTTCGGGGTTTGCTTCAATCCGCCGGGCATGGACGATGAATCCCAAGAACTTTCCCGACGATACTCCGAAGGAGCACTTTAGAGGATTCAGCTTCATTCCATATTGGCGAAGTACTTGAAACATCTCGTCCAGGTGGTTTATATGATCGTTGGCTTTTCTCGATTTTACCAGCATGTCATCTACATAAACTTCCATAGTTCGTCCTATTAATTCCGCAAACATCTTGTTGACGAGGCGCTGATAAGTAGCTCCGGCGTTTTTAAGTCAAAAAGGCATTACTCTGTAGCAGTACAATCCTCGGCCAGTGATGAAACTAGTGTGGTCTTGATCGGGGGCATGCATAGGGATCTGGTTATATCTTGAGTATGCGTCCATAAATGATAAGAGTTCGTGTCCGGCTGTGCTGTCCACGAGTTGATCGATTCAGGGGAGTGGGAAGCAGTCCTTCGGGCAAGCGTCATTTAAGTTGGAGAAGTCGATGCATGTTCACCATTTCCCATTAGCCTTCTTTACCAGTACCGGGTTGGCGATCCATTCTCGGTAGATGGCTTCTCGTATGAAGTTATGGGCAAGTAGATTCTTTACTTCTTCCTCGAGGGTTGCTGATCGTTCTGCCCCCATGCTTCTGTTTTTCTGTTTTACTGGCACCTTGGTAGGATCGATGTTCAGTACGTGGCATGCTATGTCTGGGGAGATTCCAGTCATGTCAGCGTGTGTCCATGCAAATACATCCATGTTGTGGCGAAGAAAATCGACGAGTTGATCCTTCAATTCCGCTCTTAACTGAGACCCGACTCTCAGTAGTTTACTTGGGTCGTGTTTGTCTACAGATACAAATTCCATAGCCTCTGCAGGCTTGGTGGTGGCCTCCTCCTCCTTGTCCCTGGGGTCTAATTCGTTGAAAGGATCACTGGTATATCGAAGAGAAGGGGCTTTCTTTAATTGCTACGCTTCCAAATTTTTCTTGCAGAGAGAAATCTCTGCATCCTTCCCTTTATCCTTCCTGCGGTTATTGCGAAGTTCTGTTACATAGCAATCTCGAGCGGCGTCTTGATCTCCCTCTATTTCTCCTATTCCGTTATCCGTTGGAAGATTCATCTTCAGGCACCACGGGGCTAGGACAATTTGGAAGTTAGACAAGGCTGGCCTTCCCAAAAAGGCGTTGTAGGTCGAGTGGTTCTCTATTAGCACAAATGTTTGTTTTCGCACAACGGAGCGGGGATGACTTCCTATTTCGACAAAGAGGTCCAATTGCCCGAGGGGCATCTTCGCATCTCCAGTGAAACCATGTAGCGGTTTGCTGCAGGGAGACACATCCTTCATTGACAGCTTCATTTTGTCGAAAGTATGCTTGTATAGGATATTTACTGAGCTTCCAGTGTCTACTAGAATTCGAAAAACCTTGGCTGGATCGAACCAGGCAGAGATGACTATTGGATCCATGTGAGGGTACTGCCTTCCCTCTAGATCACGCCTACTGAATGTGATGTCATCATTCTCTTTCCGTTTCTATTGGCGTTCTTCTGTAACAGAATTAACGTAGCCTTCATTGTTTCTAAGTGACTTACCGTATCTCTCCATCTCTGCCCAGCTTCCGTCGGCGATGTGTGGTCCTCCTGATATGGTAAGGACCACTATCTTCTCTTGACTGGAGCCGCTGGTGTTGCGATTTCCTCCTCCTACTTCCGGGAGGGGCAGCCCTGGGTTTTCATTGACAGGAGTTGAAGTCCTGTTCTGACCTTTCACATAGCGCTCTAGTCTCTTCCTTCTGATGTGTTCTTCAATCACGTCCAGGAGATGATGGCATTCATTGGTGTCATGCCTATGAGATTCGTGGAATCGGCAGAACTTTCCAGACTTAATTGCATTATCTGATTCCTTCTTGTGCGGGGGGCGCTTGTATCTAACTTCGTCCTGGGTGGCCAAGAAGATGTTTTCGATTGTTTCATTTAGAGGAGTGTAAGAGTCAAATCTCGGTCCTGGCCTATATAAGCACTTTTCCCCGTTCTTGCCCCCAGCACTATCCCTGGAGTCATTTCTTCGAACGTACTTTGCTACTGCAGATGTGTTGCCATGAGCTGCCTTAGTTTGTTGTCTGCCTTCCTTTCAATGGCAGCGTCTTCAAGTCTCATATATTTCCCGGCTTCGTGGAAGAAATCGGGTAAGATAGCTGGCTTTTCTTTCGTTAGTCTCCTAGCAAATTTAGTATCCGGGTGTACACCACCGCAGAGGGCCATTAGGATAAGTTTCTCGTCGGCATCTTGGAATGCGGCCGCTGCGGCGTTGAATCGGGTTAGATATTGCTGCACTGTCTCTCCGGGTTTCTATTTGATATTAGATAGGGAATAAGCGTCCTTGGGTTGTTCCACATGAATGCGGAATTGGCTGATGAACTTTTCTTTCAACATTTCCCATGAGCTGATGGATCCTTGGGGCAGATGGCAGAACTAGGAGGTAGCTAGATCTGCCAAGAATAGTGGAAAGCATTTACACAACACTCCCTCTGTTGCTCCGCTCATGAGCATATGTTGTGTCTATCTCTGCAAGTGTACAACGGGGTCAGAGGTTCCTTTGTAAGGTTCCATTGTTGGCATTTTCCATTCCCGGGGGGTGATGGCAGTTTCGATATTGCAGGTGAAGAGGCTGGTTACCCTAGCGCCTATCGCTCGATCCCTTTGTTCTCGTTGGATGCACTCTCTGAACAATCGTGCCATCCTTTCTTCAGAACTTGGAGCGGATAGAAATGAGTTTGGTTCTTCCCTGCGGGATTGACTCCGTCCAGATGTCCTGTAGGGATGGTATCGTCTATCACTTCTAACATTCTCCAATGGCTGCCTCTGGTCTTCCGGGGGCACGCTAGGGTCGGCCACAGTTGGCCCTTGCCTTGATCTTCCCCTGCTGGGTTCTGTTCTCAGCACTTCCTTGGGTCCAACTTCGGACGGGACTCCAGCTCGGCCCCGTCCATTGGTATTTCCGTGGTTAGGTAGCATGACGGGCTCAGCCACATCTGACCCATGCCTGGTACCTCCCTTGTTGGGTTCGGTTCCAAGTGTTTCCTCGGGTCGGAATTCGGGCTGAGGCGGGGCTCGATTCCTACCATAGCTGTTTCTGTTGTTAGCCTCTTCGAAGAAGAAAGACCTTTGTCTTCTCCTAGATCCTCCAGAACAGGACTCACCCCATGATTCAGTGTTGCGGTTGGTTTCTTCAACATCCCTTAAGCGTGACATGAGTTGATCCACCAAGGCTTCTTGTTGAGATGCGAAGCGGTTAGTTACTTCAGCAACAGCCCTGTCCAGATCCACCCTTGTAATTTGTTGTTCCGTAGCAGGAGCTGTCGGATTCGCCTGATTTACATTTTCTGTTGGAACCGGATGATTGCCTTGGTCTCTGATCACTGGATCTGGGATACTGCCAGTTGCGATGTTCTTTCCTTTGTTAGCATCTTTCTTTCGTCCGGGAGGCATGTTTTCCAAGCAATGAACGATGCTGATAGGAAAAGGGTTAAGTGGAAGAAGCTGAAGCTCCGAGCTCCTGAGTTCTTTTCTCAGTGAAAGAACCAAAAATGTTTGCACAAAAAATGGGCAAACACCTCCAAGTCGTGTGATTTAGTCGGTTATATGTTGTTTTTAGTGATTTGGGTGATTTATACAAATATGTAAAAAGCAGGGACTAAACTGTAAAAGACACACAGATTTATAGTGGTTCGGCCAGAACGTGCCTACATCCACTTTATATGTTATTCTCCTTTTTTGTATTCAGATTACAAGTACAAAGCTTTGTATATCAGTATATGAAAGTTGTTTGAAAGTTCCGTCCGTGCTTGAGCTCTCAAACTTGTCCCCGTTGTTGTACCCCTGCCCCTCTATTTATAGAGTGAGGCTGAGGGCAGGGGGCTTGGACGTATATGGCTGCTGGTGGGCCTGGGCAGAAGTAATCTGGCCTGGCAACGTTGGATCGGCAAGGCCCTGGTTCGGTGGTGGTTGGTCCGGCTTGGTCTTGGAGGTGAGATGGTTCGGTAGTGGTGAGGATATGGGTTGGTTCGGTGCCTCGGTTGATTCAGTTAGGAATTGGTATGTCGTTTGGACCGCTAGTAGGTGGTGTGAGGGTTGGTCCGGTGATGGAGGAGAGGCTTTGGTTTGGTGGTAGAGGCTGGGGTTTGGTTCGGTTGGCACGAGAAAATGTTAGTTCGGTATTGGCTTTCCTTCGTCCGGTCCGGTGGTGGAAATGCGTCCAACAACATTAGTTTCAAATAAAACTTAGTTACATTCAACAATTATAACATTTACAAAAATGCTATAATAGCCTTTAATTAAACTTAGTCATTTGGTTCATTATTTTCAACTACAACATTTACAAATGCTATATTATCATTTACATTAGAATTAATAGCATTTCTGAAATGCAGTTAATTAACTTCAAATATTCAGTATAATTTCATAAACAATTATATTTTTATTTAAATCATATTTAACTTATAAAATCATATAATTTCACTTTTAAAACAATCATTCAAATACCCTTTATTCATGACTTTATAAAGTTAAATTTCCACTCAAAAATCAAAATTTAATAATAATTCACTTATTAAATTCCAACATAAAATTTCAAATTAATTAAATTTAATTTAATTTAACACTTAAGTTTAAAATTTTCTAATATAACTTAATTTCATTTTTATTTACTTAACTTAGAATTCACTTTTAAGCCAAATTCACAAATTTCCAATTTTAGTTATATTTCTAAATTTCAACTTAAATATTCATTCATTTCACATTTTAACTTTATTCAAAAATCATTAATATATTATAAAATCATTTTAAATTCATTTAATTCAAAATATCATAAATTTATCATATTTTCATATTTAATTTAAATTACATTTATCACCAAATTATAATTTCCAAAATAACTTACATTTCAGATTTTCTAACTTTACCACTTATTTATTTCACTTATAAATTTTCAGAAAATGAATGATGCTTTTCAAAAATCATTTTTAATCCAATTTAAATCAAAATATTATAATATTTAAATTTCTAAAATATTTTAAAATTTTAGAAAAACATATTTTAACAACGGGTCTGTATTTCATTTTCTAGCCTAGGTAAAGTGATACGGGTAATATATCATTTCAACCCGTAATTTACAAAGAAAACCCAGGTTTGATCATTTCAAACCCGCAATCCCAAGTAAAAGAAAATAATTGAAAATCATTTAGGCCTATCATTTCAGCCTATAACGATTTTCTCCTATTCTAAAGTCCGTTCGGGTATGTATCATTTCAACCCTTAGTGATTCTAGTCTACGAGGAACTTGCAGTGTGATAAACTGATGAAAGTAACAAAATAGATGAAATAATAGTAACATATGATATAACAGGTGTAAATATAGGTGTGAACATCGTATGAATATAGTATAGCAGTAATAACAGGATGATATGCATTTACAGATTCAGGTGATGTCAGTTTATCACTATATAAGTACATATTAGTCTGGTGAGATTTACTCACCTGTTCAAAGCTGGAGATCGCTACCAAAGCAACAATACTGACACTACGAAGGCACGACAACACTACTACAAATTTGAGAGGGCAGAGTCAAAGCTATACCCCTTGAAATATTTAAACAAAACAATACAATATACATGAATAAACACTTCACATATATTTGAATAACTTATATATACAAGCACAAATCAAATCCAAACCAATTGCACTTGCCTCCATCTCGCATAGACTCATCCATGTCTGGAAAATACACGACTATGGCATGTTCTAGGGTTTGTTATGGACCTATAATGGTCGGCCTAATCTAGAGAAATTGGTGCAAATATTTGTGAAGCAAGATCTAATGTTCAAAGGCAAAAGCATGGATTTCAAAGCATCTTATGGCTCGACCAAGGCCAAGGGGGCATGGCTATTTCAGGTGGGGTAAGGTAGTGGTGTGTAGAGGAGTTCCATGTCAGAATTTGGCTGGTGGAGGTGGTGTTTGGTCGGCCTAGGTGGAAGAGAGAGGTGGTGATAGGTGAATGGTCTTGGCTAGGCATGTAGGTGGAGTTTGGTTCATTTCTAGGTGGATCAACATCATTATTGTGCACAAATATGGATGGGGATAGGCTGGAGGAAGTGTTGACCTGAGGGGGTGGTGGAGGCGGCCAAGGTGGTGGAGGTGGCTATGGTGAAGGAGGAGCAAGGGTCGAGCAAAATAGGTGAAGGCAAGTGCACAAAATCAACATAAACAAGCAGAAAAACAATGGAAAAAGAAATAAAATTTACCAAACTTTTTCCCAAAGAGAATGGACGAATTTTTTTTAGATTTGAGGAGAAAAAATTCACGTGAAATGTTATTGGAGTGATTGGCTGAAGAGAATGAGTTAAGGCAGCCAATTGAATGAAAAATGATGGTAGAAATGTGAAAAGGTGTGAATACAAAAGGACTTAAGCAAATCAATGGTCACAACTCTTCACATTTCTCTTATTTCTTTTGCAAATTTTAATAAACGAAAAATTACTTATAATTACAGATAAAAACACGAAAATATAGTAAATAAAAATAAATAAATAAATAAATATTAATTATATATAATTTAATTAATAAAAACAATAAAAATTGCAAACTAGTCATGAAAATATGAAAATAAATGCAATGAAGTTTGGAAATTTTTTATGTATTTGAAAATTATTTATAAATAAAGATAAGAACACAAAATAAAAATGAATTCACAAAATACATAAATAAATATTAATTTAATATAATTTAATGAAGAAAATAGCAGAAAAATGGAAACTAGCCTTTAAAAATAGAAAATAAATGCAATAGACTTTGGGAAAATTTAAACGCCACTTTAATAAAATTTAAAATACAAAATATATATAAAATGACATATTGTCACATTTTAAAATAAAATATGAAAATAAAAATATAGTTTATATTATTTAAAATAAACAGAATTGCTAAATAAAGCAGATTACACTCAATATTGGAATATACATAACTTTCACAATTAAATCTGTTTTCAACGAAACGAAAAGCAGTATTCAAGTTATTAAGTCTATTTTCATAATAAAAGATAAAATTTAAGAATCTAAATATTTAAATTTGAAGCTTAAAAATCAAAGTTTGACCCAAATTTACCGAAATCAACATTTCAGGAAAATATTCAATTTATACCATTTTGGAATTATAAATCACATAATAATCAAAGTTTATATTTAAAAATGAAAAGTTTGAAATGGAACCAGTTAAAAAAATGTAAAAATGAAATAAAGTAAAAACTAAAATATACATAAAAATCTAGGGTTGTTACACTCTCCCCCACTCAAATCTTTTCGTCCTCGAAAAGGAAGGAAGTGGAGAAACAACTAGAAAGAGAAATAGGTTGGAAGACATTCGAAAGAAGGTAGGGAGAAAGTAGCTAGGAGGGAAAGCAGATTGAAAGACAAGGATGAACCATTATTTAAACCATTATACATTTCAATTAAAATTTCATAATATTTTAAACATTTTATAATAGAATGAATAGTCATTTGATTCAAATCTAATGGTTCAAAGTAAACAATTTTTAAACATTTTAAAATCTCTAGAAGGGAAAATAAATGATCAAAATATTCTTTATATAGTACTTTATCAAGATACTTTTATCAAAATACTTTTATAACTCGATGTCTTAACAAGTTTACTTTCGTTCCTGCAGACTCTGGCTATGCGTTGATCAGGCGCAAAGCTAGAATTCTCCAGGTACTTGGTAGACTTGTTTCAACACCTAGTGAAAATATTGAAAACACTTTTAAAAACAGATATGGAAAGTACAATCCAAACAAATCAACCAAACTGAAACGGTTGTCTAACCATGGATCGCAGATACACAATGGTTACGCCTGGATCCCCAGGAAACAATCTGTATCCATAAGCTTTCTCAACCCTGCGAGTTACGCCATGATGACGAGTAGAATGCAGGATACACAATGGTTGCGCCTGGATCCCCCAGGAAACAATCCGTACCCCCAGGCCAGCTCATCCAGGCATTTGCGCTACTAATGCGACCTACATAGAGTGCAGGATACACAATGGTTACGCTGGATCCCCCAGGAAACAATCCGTACCCCTAGGCCAGCTCAGCCAGGTAGCTGCGCTATGCAGTCGCGATCATAAGACCATGGAGATCGCCATGGAATTCGATGGACACTCGAGTATCATTTCTGGAAAACCCAAATCAAAGAGAGAGAATAATATCGATAGAATGAATCCACAGTGTGGCCACAAAGCGGATATCAAGCAGAAGGCACTTTCCATATCTTTACTTCGAAAATATGTATCATATAGTACCTTTCAAAATCACTTTCAAATATCATACTTATATAAAGTCCATTTTATATAAGATTTCATTTCAAATCAAATACTTTCAAAATACTAGTATATCAAATCACACTAATATAGATTTCGATTATATAAGATTTCACTTTTCAAAATTGGGTACCCTTTCAAATCAACAGTTCCAATTCAACAGTTTATGTAACGACCCATAATTTAATCACTTTGAACATGAATAGTTAATATGTTTTTAAATGATTAAATAATGGATTTTATATCTAGAAGTATAATTACTTGCCTAATAAAACAAGAAAGAATTATTAACGTAGCCTAATAAAACAAAATAGTATAATTACTTGCCTAGTAAAACAAGAAAGAATTATTAACGTAGCCTAATAAAACAAAATAGTATAATTAGTTGCCTAATAAAATAAAATAGCATAATGATTATTATATTTCATGCGGATGGTTGCCATTGGACCAAAATCTGGTCGAATCATGTTATGCCATGCAGATGGTTGCCATTGGACCAAAATCTGGTCGAATCATGCTATGCCATGCATATGGTTGCCATTGGACCATAATCTGGTCAAATCAGGTTAGGCCATAGTTGATAAGGAGGATTCCTATTGGACCAAAAGGTGGTCGAATCAAATTAAGCCACAAGGATGTTTTCTATTGGACCAAAATATGGTCGAATCAAATTATGCCATATGGCTAGCTTCTATTGGACCAAAATCTGGTTGAATCAGGTTAGGCTATAGGAAATTACTAAAGTACCCTTCTCTTCACCTATAAATAGCCAAGTCCATATATCATTTTATTTCATTCAAAAACTAAAGAAAAGAACTAAAATTCATTTTAAAAGGTGAAGTATTCCAAGTCTCCATCAAAGCAAATAGGATGTGAGTATATTTCATGTTTTCATAGTTTAGTGAGTATATTTCATGTTTTCATAGTTTAGTGAGTATATTTCATGTTTTCATAGTTTAGTGGGTATAACTTATTCTGCGAGTGCATTCCTTGCTTTCATAGTTTAGTGGGTGTAACTTATTCTGTGAGTATATTTCATGTTTTCATAGTTTAGTGGGTATAACTTATTCTGTGAGTATAATTTAATTATTTTACAGTCAGTGTGATCTTAATCTCTTTCCTTTTACTCATTCATATTTTAACGAATGTTGTGTTAACTATTGATTGTAAATTGTTAATAATAATGAGTCTGTTATTATTCTTGTTATTATTCTTGTTTGGTTGTTTGATTTGTGCTCGGCCAGTTTATGAGCAATAACTTTGATGTTTAGTTAAAGGGAACTTACACCACCTTTTAACTTAGGATTGACATTTAGTGACTTTTTGGTTAAAAGGAAACAACACCCCTTTTAGCTATCTCATTTGATTAAGAGGAAGCTTCACCCCCTCTTAGTTGTAATCTCCTTTAAAGATGATGGGTTTAAGTTATGATTTGAATGGAAGTTTTAAATCTTTGTTTAAAGTATTTTAAAGGAGCTTCAAAATTTATATAATAATTTAAATGAGTTATTTATAAGTAGTCCTATACTTGGCACTAAAAGCCGATGAGTAGATTGATTCTCTATCTGTGAGATCTGGAACCGAAGTGTCTAGGCAAGGCTAGGAGCAACCAGTGCCCTGACTTACCTGGCTTTGTTTCTGGGCGAGGGATAGAGTAAGTCGAGAATATCGGAAACGTGACAAGTGTAGGAGATTTAATTTCCATAAATGATCTTTATAATTATAATGGAAAACGTTTGCATTTCTTATAGACAATTGTTTTGACCCATCTAAGTATGCTTTTGAAATATGAAATCCTCTTAATTGTTTTGAGAATATGCTTATACCGATGGGATAATTATATGGATATTTTCCAAGTACTTAAAGAGTATAAGATTTAATTTCCATATACGATCGTTTTGTTATCCCCGATAGTCGATATCTTGACTATCAATTTCGATACCCTTCTTCCTTTTATTTTTGTTTCGTCAATCTAAGACGATTTGTTGCTCAATTTGAGCATTGATATCCTTTATCGGAAATGACTAAATAAAGAGCGAGTGGGGGCCAAGCTATGTGGGGTTGCTCCCATTAGGGTATTTTCACATCTACTCTAGATTGGTTCCGGTTGTATACGCACGGAGATGTGAAATAGTCGGATACTCGGTAAGGATGGCGGGGTCCGGCTTGGAGGTTTCCGAGAGCCATCGTAGTTCTCAAGTATATTTTCTAGAGGTTTACTTTCGATAAGGGGGGCGCACCCTCCTAGTCATTGTTGGAAAAAATTACTTTTCCTTATTTTTGATTCAAACCTTTGGATTGATTCTTTCTTAATTTCATCGGGAAGCGTCTTGCACTCTTTGCGATGTTTAATTATCTGTATCCATTCTTTTATACTTGGATGTTGTCCTTGTGAGGGAAAAACCTGTTCTGCGTTTTTCCGATGTGGTCTCACTAGTTACTTTGTGTGTTCTATTTTTGGAGTTTACTCATACCAGACTTATTGTCTGACCCGAATTGTTTTTTTCCTCTAAACGTTTGGGTACTCATTTATATTTGAGTAGTCCAGAAATGACAGGTTTCTTTGGGCTCTTTTGAAGATGGTGGACGAGCAGGAGGCTCCTTATCCATCTAGCTATTTATTTCCGCTATTATGAGATGTTGACTCTATGTATGTATATTTAAAGGCAGGTTGTTATAACTGCCTAGACTGGTAGTGGTACTTTTGTTGTAACTCTGATAACTCCATATTGGGGAGTAACATTATGTACCGTCTTATTTTTATGTTATATTTAACCATTCCGTTGTGAGATTATTATTCTGTTCTTATATTTTTACCCCATGGCAACTCGTCTTTCAAATACTTGGGCAACGGCACATGAATACCATGGATGTATTAAGTGTCGTTCTCAAGGGTCCGAAAGGTGGGTCGTCACAGTTGGTATCAGAGCTTCGGTTGAGCGAACGCCTTAGCCTGATTGGGGTGCAACTCACCAGAGATAGGGTAAGTGATGCCCTAGAATGAGTTAATCCTGAGGGAGTGTATTTGTAATTTTTGTAATAATAATTATTATTATCCTCTAAAGTCTAGTTTTAGTTAAACCATTTTAATCCTATTTTTGTATTCTAAAGATACCTGTTATTTGTTCAGATAATAGAAAATGAATACAAGAAGAGGAGGAAGGAGAGGATCTAGAACTAGCACGGATACTAATGGTAGGGTACCTAGAAATGCTACTATGTCAGTTGTAGATCCGGCAGAGGAAATGCTAGTGCAAGTTCATACCCCTATGAACTTTGCATCTTTGTGTAAGAATTTTACCACTTTGGGTGGGAAACCATTCTATGGGACTGAAGACATTCTTGGGGTGCAGATGTGGCTCCGAACTTGTGAAAGAATATTTGGAGATCTTCGGTTGGAAGATGCTGAGAAACGGCTGTTGGCATCACGACAACTTCAAAAGTCAGCGATGGATTGGTGGGATTCAGAAACAGCAAGTACTCCAGAGGGGGAGTTTTCTTGGGCCCAGTTCAAGGAAGTTTTTGAAGCACAGTTTATTCCAGAAGCCGGAAGAACTCAGTTATTTAGAAGTTTCATTGACTTAAAGCAGTGTGATATGACCGTGTCGCAGTACGAGCATAAGTTCAATGCTTTGTCTCGTTTTGGACTTGGATTGATTGACACACCACTCAAGAAAAATGAAATGTTTGTGAATGGAATGCGACCATAGTTCCATCGTGAAATGACCAATCATCTTATGGGTACATTCACCAACATTATTAGCATGGCTTTGAGGTTTGAGGCTCTTGATATTAAGGAAGGAGTCCAGAAGGGCGTAGTACAAGCAATAAGTGCCAAGCCTTTATCGGTTATACCGGTTGAAGGTAAGCCAAACTTCAAGCGTAAGTTTAAGGGAAAGAAGCAGGGTGCAGGGAAGAAACCCGAAGATGGCGCTCCAGCACAGAAGAAGCAGACCAACTTGGCAAACATTCTTTGTTTTAAGTGCAATAAGATGGGCCACTTTGCAAATCATTGCCCAGTTGCCACATGTTTTAATTGTGGCCAGCCAGGACATATGAAGAATGAGTGCCATTTTCCTAAAAAGGGATCTCAAGGACAAACTTTTACCATTGAAGAGATACCATCCACTTCTTCAGATAAAAAGGGGAAGCAAGTGTTGCAAGGTACATTATCCATCTATGATATTCCTGTAAGGGTGCTATTTGATACAGGAGCTTCCCATAGTTTTATTTCTTATGATCTAATGGACAAATTAAACCTTAAATATGTTATCACAAGTAACCCTCTTTGTGTGTCAAACCCAATTGGAGGTCCGACAAATCTTGACACCGTGTGTCTAAATCTACCTATTTCTTGTCGAAATCATCTCTTTCCTTTTGACTTGTTTGTTCTTGGGTTTATGGGTTTTGGAGTGTTGTTGGGAATGGATTGGTTATCTGAGTTTAAAGCTATCTTGGATTGTGGTAGAAGGCTTGTTAGAGTTAGTGATGCAGGAGATGTTGGTGTTGATATTAGTTGTGAAGAGCCTAAGAAGTTAATGAGCTGTTTTCTCTATTCACTCGAAGTGACTAAAGCGGAGCTTGGAGATGTGCCGGTTGTTCGAGATTTCATAGATATTTTTGACGAGGTGCAAGGTTTACCTCCTCACCGTGAATTCGAGTTCCGTATTGATTTGGTTCCGGGAACTAGACCTATTGTACAACCCTTACGAAGGATGGCTCCAAAAGGGAAGAGGGAGTTAGAAAGGCAGACTTATGACTTGTTGCAGAAGGGCTTGATCCGACGTAGTACCTCGAGCTGGGGATCGCCAATCGTCTTTATTACAAAGGCAGACGGTTCTCTAAGGTTATGTGTAGACTATCGGGAGTTGAACAAAAGGACTATCAAGAATAAATATCCTTTGCCAAGAATTGACGATATGTTTGATCAACTCCATGGTGCTCGGATATTTTCTCAATTAGATCTTGCCATTGGTTTCCACCAATTAAGAGTGGCAGAGGAGAATGTTCCTTTAACAGCTTTTCGAACTCCTGAAAATTTCTACGAGTGGTTAGTTATGCCGTTTGGATTGACTAATGCACCCGCTTATTTTGTGGACTTAATGAATCGAGTATTTCGAGAAATTCTTAATAAATTTGTTCTCATCTTTATTGATGACATTCTTATCTATTCAAAGACAGAGGAGGAACACAAATATCATCTCCGTGTCGTATTCGATACCTTAAGGAGCCATGAGTTGAAGGCTAAGTTCTCCAAGTGCCATTTTTGGAAATCTGAAGTTAGATTTCTAGGGCATGTTATTTCGGGAGAAGGTATATCGGTGGATCCAGCTAAAGTTGTTGCGGTCCAAGACTGGAAGAAGCCCGAAAGTGCGACGGAAGTTAGAAGTTTCTTGGGATTGGCTGGTTTTTACCGTAGGTTTATCAAGGACTTCTCGAAGATTGCTTCTCATCTGACGAAGTTAACAAAGAAAGATGTTAGGTTCGTTTGGACTTCTAAGTGTGATCAAGCATTCAATGAATTGAAAAACAAGTTGACTGGCGCTCCTGTTTTAACCATTCCAAATGGGAACGAAGGTTTAACCGTGTATACAGATGCTTGTGGAACCGGATTAGGAGCAGTTCTGATGCAGCATGGGAAAGTTATTGCCTATGCGAGTCGACAGCTAAAGCCGCATGAGAAAAATTATGCTACGCACGATTTGGAACTTTTGGCTGTTGTCTTCGCACTAAAGATGTGGAGGCATTATCTTTTGGGTGAAAGGTTTGAGTTATACACGGACCACAAATCCTTAAAATACCTTTTTACACAGAAAGATTTGAACTTGAGGCAGATCCTATTTTAGCTCGACTTAAGAAAGATGTTGAAGAAGGTGTTGTTTCTAGCTTTAAGATTGATCTCCGGGGCATATTGAAAATGAATGGGCGTATTTGTGTTCCAGACTTTGATGGACTTAGGCAAGAAGTGTTAGCCGAATGCCACCATTCAAAGTGATCTTTTCATCCAGGAGTGACCAAGATGTTCAAAGATATGAAGAGGGTATTCTGGTGGAAGGGGATGAAGCGAGATATTTCAATCTTTGTGAGTCGTTGTGCAAACTGCCAGCAGATTAAGAGTGACCAGCTGAAGACAGCTGGATTGCTTCAGCCACTTGAGATCCCAAAGTGGAAGTGGGAGCAGATCTCTATGGACTTTATTGATGGGCTTCCTAGGTCAAGAAGAGGTAATGATGGCATTTGGGTTATAGTCGATCGACTAACCAAGAGTTCCCATTTCATTCCTGTTAAGCTGACTAGGACTGCTACGAGTCTGGCGAGTTTGTATGTGAAGGAGATTGTGAGACTCCATGGGATTCCTCGTAGTATTGTAAGTGACCGAGACCCGATATTCACTAGTAGGTTCTGGGAGGGACTGCAGACTGCTTTAGGGACTGAGCTAAGTCTAAGTACAGCTTACCATCCCCAAACAGATGGGCAAACAGAGAGAGTGAACCGAATCTTGGAAGATTTATTACGAGCATGCATTCTAGACTTCTAGGGTTCTTGGGAAGATCATTTACCGTTAGTTGAATTCACTTATAATAATAGCTATCAAGCAAGCATTGGTATGACCCCTTTCGAAGCTCTGTATGGTCGTCCATGTCGTTCTCCTTCGTGATGGGTTGAATCTGGAGATAAACTTGTTCTTGGACTAGACATAATTTTAGAAGCCAATGAGAAGGTAGTTGATGTTAGAAGAAAGATGAAGGAAGCGCAAGATCGGCAAAAGTGTTATGCAGATCAAAGGCGTAGGGATCTAGAGTTCTTAGTCGGGGACTTGGTATTTGTAAAAGTCTCTCCTCTAAGAAGTGTCGTAAGGTTTGGGAAGACAGGGAAGTTAGCCCCTCGATATATTGGCCCTTTTCCCATACTAGACCGAATTGGTAAACTTGCGTATAAAGTGGAGTTACCAGATCGACTATCAGATGTGCACAACGTATTTCACGTATCTCATTTACGTAAGTATGTACACGACCTTTCGATGATAATAAAACCAGGCGAACAAGTTGATTTGGAGGTTCAGCCTAACCTAACCATTCTTAGGCGGCCTATTCGTATTGTTGCTCGAGATATAAAGCGATTAAGGAAGAAGATTGTGAATCTTGTTAAGGTTCAGTGGAGTGGAGATGTTACAGATTGTACTTGGGAAACCGAGGACTATATTAGGGATTCTTAACCCGAGTTGATGTAGTTGTTGTTGTATTTTGTTGTTTTTTTTTAGTGTACTCACGGGTTGTATTAAGGTCACTTTCCTTATATCTTTGTGTGGTATATATGATATCATTTGGGTTCTTTGATATCTAGAGTTTATTCGATTAATTTCGAGGACGAAATTTCCTTTAAGGAGGGGAGGATGTAACGACCCATAATTTAATCACTTTGAACATGAATAGTTAATATGTTTTTAAATGATTAAATAATGGATTTTATATCTAGAAGTATAATTACTTGCCTAATAAAACAAGAAAGAATTATTAACGTAGCCTAATAAAACAAAATAGTATAATTACTTGCCTAATAAAACAAGAAAGAATTATTAACGTAGCCTAATAAAACAAAATAGTATAATTAGTTGCCTAATAAAATAAAATAGCATAATGATTATTATATTTCATGCAGATGGTTGCCATTGGACCAAAATCTGGTCGAATCATGTTATGCCATGCAGATGGTTGCCATTGGACCAAAATCTGGTCGAATCATGTTATGCCATGCAGATGGTTGCCATTGGACCATAATCTGGTCAAATCAGGTTAGGCCATAGTTGATAAGGAGGATTCCTATTGGACCAAAAGGTGGTCGAATCAAATTAAGCCACAAGGATGTTTTCTATTGGACCAAAATATGGTCGAATCAAATTATGCCATATGGCTAGCTTCTATTGGACCAAAATCTGGTTGAATCAGGTTAGGCTATAGGAAATTACTAAAGTACCCTTCTCTTCACCTATAAATAGCCAAGTCCATATATCATTTTATTTCATTCAAAAACTAAAGAAAAGAACTAAAATTCATTTTAAAAGGTGAAGTATTCCAAGTCTCCATCAAAGCAAATAGGATGTGAGTATATTTCATGTTTTCATAGTTTAGTGAGTATATTTCATGTTTTCATAGTTTAGTGAGTATATTTCATGTTTTCATAGTTTAGTGGGTATAACTTATTCTGCGAGTACATTCCTTGCTTTCATAGTTTAGTGGGTGTAACTTATTCTGTGAGTATATTTCATGTTTTCATAGTTTAGTGGGTATAACTTATTCTGTGAGTATAATTTAATTATTTTACAGTCAGTGTGATCTTAATCTCTTTCCTTTTACTCATTCATATTTTAACGAATGTTGTGTTAACTATTGATTGTAAATTGTTAATAATAATGAGTCTGTTATTATTCTTGTTATTATTCTTGTTTGGTTGTTTGATTTGTGCTCGGCCAGTTTATGAGCAATAACTTTGATGTTTAGTTAAAGGGAACTTACACCACCTTTTAACTTAGGATTGACATTTAGTGACTTTTTGGTTAAAAGGAAACAACACCCCTTTTAGCTATCTCATTTGATTAAGAGGAAGCTTCACCCCCTCTTAGTTGTAATCTCCTTTAAAGATGATGGGTTTAAGTTATGATTTGAATGGAAGTTTTAAATCTTTGTTTAAAGTATTTTAAAGGAGCTTCAAAATTTATATAATAATTTAAATGAGTTATTTATAAGTAGTCCTATACTTGGCACTAAAAGCCGATGAGTAGATTGATTCTCTATCTGTGAGATCTGGAACCGAAGTGTCTAGGCAAGGCTAGGAGCAACCAGTGCCCTGACTTACCTGGCTTTGTTTCTGGGCGAGGGATAGAGTAAGTCGAGAATATCGGAAACGTGACAAGTGTAGGAGATTTAATTTCCATAAATGATCTTTATAATTATAATGGAAAACGTTTGCATTTCTTATAGACAATTGTTTTGACCCATCTAAGTATGCTTTTGAAATATGAAATCCTCTTAATTGTTTTGAGAATATGCTTATACCGATGGGATAATTATATGGATATTTTCCAAGTACTTAAAGAGTATAAGATTTAATTTCCATATACGATCGTTTTGTTATCCCCGATAGTCGATATCTTGACTATCAATTTCGATACCCTTCTTCCTTTTATTTTTGTTTCGTCAATCTAAGACGATTTGTTGCTCAATTTGAGCATCGATATCCTTTATCGGAAATGACTAAATAAAGAGCGAGTGGGGGCCAAGCTATGTGGGGTTGCTCCCATTAGGGTATTTTCACATCTACTCTAGATTGGTTCCGGTTGTATACGCACGGAGATGTGAAATACTCGGATACTCGGTAAGGATGGCGGGGTCCGGCTTGGAGGTTTCCGAGAGCCATCGTAGTTCTCAAGTATATTTTCTAGAGGTTTACTTTCGATAAGGGGGGCGCACCCTCCTAGTCATTGTTGGAAAAAATTACTTTTCCTTATTTTTGATTCAAACCTTTGGATTGATTCTTTCTTAATTTCATCGGGAAGCGTCTTGCACTCTTTGCGATGTTTAATTATCTGTATCCATTCTTTTATACTTGGATGTTGTCCTTGTGAGGGAAAAACCTGTTCTGCGTTTTTCCGATGTGGTCTCACTAGTTACTTTGTGTGTTCTATTTTTGGAGTTTACTCATACCAGACTTATTGTCTGACCCGAATTGTTTTTTTTCTCTAAACGTTTGGGTACTCATTTATATTTGAGTAGTCCAGAAATGACAGGTTTCTTTGGGCTCTTTTGAAGATGGTGGACGAGCAGGAGGCTCCTTATCCATCTAGCTATTTATTTCCGCTATTATGAGATGTTGACTCTATGTATGTATATTTAAAGGCAGGTTGTTATAACTGCCTAGACTGGTAGTGGTACTTTTGTTGTAACTCTGATAACTCCATATTGGGGAGTAACATTATGCACCGTCTTATTTTTTTGTTATATTTAACCGTTCCGTTGTGAGATTATTATTCTGTTCTTATATTTTTACCCCATGGCAACTCGTCTTTCAGATACTTGGGCAACGGCACATGAATACCATGGATGTATTAAGTGTCGTTCTCAAGGGTCCGAAAGGTGGGTCGTCACAGTTTACTTATGCAGATCATTTTTATATAAGTTCGATAGCTCCCAAATCAAGTATTTAAGAAAACAAGGTTCTAAATTTCAAACCATTTCGATATCAATTCAATTTTAAAATCATATATGATGTCACCAAATCATTTCTTTCAAGTTATATATATTCAGTTTCAAAATTTCTTAAAACAATAGGTTTAGAAAATACTCCTGGTTTCCAAATCAACAATATTTTTGGTCAAACACATTCATTTCCATTTTAAACCTATATTCACTTCAAAATCATAATACTTTCAAAGTTATAAATCTTTCGAAACCAAAATACTTGAAATCATTCTACTTTGAAAATCATACATTTGAAATCATAAAACATTCCCTTGATTCTTTACATTTCACAAATTTATTCAATTAAACTTAAATCTAAAATTTTCAAATTTTAATTCAATTCAAACCATCAGTTCAATTCACTTAATATTTTTTTATAGATTTGATCCACAAAATAAACTATTCAGTCTTAAATATATTTCAAGGCTTAAATATACCATATTTCAAGACTAAATTTTATAATTTCGTATATCTCAAATTTTACTTCATTATTACTTAAAAATGTCAATATTTCGCAACATTACATTCGATCGTTCGCTTGATCACACAAGTTCGCTTTCGAACTAGTATTGTCCATTCGACTTCCCTAATGCGGACTTCGATATGGTTTCTCGACAAGAAGCCATCGGTCTCCTTGCATAGCCATATACTATGATAGAGAATTCTAGAATCAAGCCCAAAATCCATATCAAATATTCGCCATCAAGAATCAAATGAAAAATCCTAATACAAAATGGTGTAATTCACCTCGAACTTGTGTACTCAAACTTGGATCAAATTAATTATGCGAATAAAACAGCATACGTACAACTTATGTATCTATTCCAACTTGTTAAATAAATAGTTTGATAAAGATGTTACTAAGTTAAAACATTTAAAACCATATTTTTCTCAAACATTTGAAGACTAATTTTTATCCAAAACAATTTCAAACTAAATTTCATATTAGTATGATTCAAAATAGTCTTATTTATTTACTTAACAAAACAGTTTCAACTTATAAAAATCATATTATTTCATACTTGAAACATACAAACTAAACTTATATTCTTTATCAAATACCTTATACCTTTCAAAAAAAAATTTGGCTTTGAAAAGTTAACCTTGATTTGGAAATGCTCGGATCTTCAAATAGTCGAAGAAATCATATTTTCAATCCAAGAGTTGGAAATCAACACTAAATCAGTAAATCAATTTCAAAAGTTAGGTTTCAAAATCTGAAACTCGAGGAGTGAACATCGGCTTACTTTCAATCTTTTCAAATATATATATACAGATCTATCTTTCGAATATCAAACCATACTTCGAAATCTGAAATCAAAATTGGTTTCACAAAATCACTCGCATAGCAAAGCTACTAGAGTGGCCTCTTTCTCACTCAGAAACTCAAAAATCAATGTCGATGATGCATGCATTCATCACCGAAATTATTTTCCAGGGACATAAGTGAGTTCTGGACTTCAATTAACTTTGAAAAACTTCTTTGAAATTCCTTCGAAATCATTGAAATTCATTCGAATACATTTGAAACATTTCTTATTTGAAATATATATATATATATATCTTTAAATCATATTATTATTATATATTTTCCAAAACCTTAAAACCGATTTCAAAACACCGAATTCGATTCCTCGAAATTCAAATTCAAAACCCTTTAGTTATAAATCATTTTTGTATAAATCAAGTTCGTATAAAATTTTCAAAATTTCAAATTCGTTCGAAATTTCAAATTTCCATTTTGAAAGGTATATAATCCTTATCGAAAACATTTCACTTTTATATATAAAAATATGGCCATCCTTAATAATTTCGATGTATGCACAATTTCAAAATACAACCAAACACAAATTTCCAAAGGATGATTCAAGGAAGGATTTCAAACAAACAAAGATTCAAAATTAGAGGAACTCTAATCAAATAGAATTCTAGTTCGAAGATAAACTCAAACGAAGATGAGATAATTTAATTACCAAACAGAGGATAGATAAGCCTATATAAATCGCGGGCGACCTTAACCGGTCAACCGAGACTTTAGGAATATAATCAATACGGAAATCTAAGGCAAATCGTTCTTCGATCGCCAGAGATAGAATCCGGGTAGAGCAGGAGATAGATAGAATCGACATCCGAGGATACAAAAATCTTCAGTGAATCAATGCCATTTGTAAAGGAGTTTCACCCTTTACAAATCATTCAAAGATTTACGGAATCACCGCTCTCTAGAGAGGTCATTCCAAAGTAGAGTTACAGAATGCTCCAAAATTAAAAGGAAAAATGGGGAAAACAAGACTGGATTCCAAAACAAGTGGGAGTGTTCCAAAGTTCAAGGAATCCTAGTCGATAAGAATCTTAACCAAGAGATTTCTAACAAGGTGGATACCAAAGAGATGAAGTTTAGAAAATATTAATTTCGAAATAAGAACATTTTTATACCAAAATAATCTTTGAAAATCTTTTAAAAATCATTTGGAAATCATTTATACTTCGAAAATACATTCTCTCACAAAGAAAGGATTCTGAGATTGATTTCACTCATTCTAGGGTATTTCTACCCTATCTCTAATGAGTTTTTGCTCAGCAGGCTAAGGTTTGCCTAAAACCAAAGCTCTGATACCAACTGTAACAACCTGATATTTTCATCCATTCACAGCCGCACATGTCGGAATTGATTTGCTCAAAATACCGCATTGTAAATAAATTTGGAGCAAATGAAATACAATCACAGAATCACAGACACAGAACAAACAGAATACCTCGCAGCGGAATATAACATACATAGTAGTTCATGAAGCTACTACGACAGAGTCTCAACCAAATACATAATACGGTATGAAAACAACATAATAGAAATCCCAAATACATAGAAGTTCACTAATACATGAGATAAACTAGAATAGCTGAAACAGAGAGTAGATATAAATGTGGATAAGCAAAAACTCCAGCAAAGACCAGCTCCAGAAAGAGAATCCAAAGCTGTGAATACTCAGGCAGACCCGAGCGTAAAGTAAAACCCAAAACACTCGAGTCAGGACAATATATACTTATATAATGTAAACCAACTCAAGTGAACTATAGTAGAAATACACAATAACTTAAAGGATGCTTGGGATCGTCCATCCTTTAAGAATCAGTTAAACTATAAATTAAATACATCCCGTGGTTAAAATTTCAAAATGGTATTTTATACTTCAAAATCAAATATCATTTCGAAATTCTATATCATTCAAAATCCATTTCAAAATATCAAAATATCTTCCAAACCACATTCATTTTTATTTAATTTAAATACCATTATAAAACATATTTCCAAATAGTTTGTATTTCGAAACAAATTACTTCATTTTAAATTATAAAATGAAGTTATTATATTTGATAATTAAATTATTAATTTCCAAAATTTTAATCTTTTAAAATTCATTTATTTACTTAATTTATTAAAACAGATGAAAATTCAACTTTTGCAGCATTTAGAAATTGCTACAGAAAGTTACATTCAAACAGTTCAATTTAAAAAAAGATAGCATAAAAAATGCTGTAATAGGGTTACATTAGTTTCAAATAAAACTTTGTTACATTCAACAATTATAACATTTACAAAAATGCTATAATAGCCTTTAATTAAACTTAGCAATTTGGTTCATTATTATCAACTACAGCATTTACAAATGCTGTATTATCATTTACATTAGAATTAATAGCATTTCTGAGATGCAGTTAATTAACTTCAAATATTCAGTATAATTTCACAAACAATTATATTTTTATTTAAATCATTTTTATCTTATAAAATCATATAATTTCATTTTTAAAACAATCATTCAAATACCCTTTATTCAAGATTTTATAAAGTTAAATCTCCACTCAAAAATCAAATTTTAATAATAATTCACTTATTAAATTCCAACATAAAATTTCAAATTCATTAAATTTAATTTAATTTAACACTTAAGTTTAAAATTTTCAAATATAACTTAATTTAATTTTTATTTACTTAACTTAAAATACACTTTTAAGCCAAATTCACAAATTTTCAATTTTAGTTATATTTCTAAATTTCAACTTAAATATTCATTCATTTCACATTTTAACTTTATTCAAAAATCATTAATATATTATAAAATCGTTTTAAATTCATTTAATTCAAAATATCATAAATTTATCATATTTTCATATTTAATTTAAATTACATTTATCACCAAATTATAATTTCCAAAATAACTTACATTTCAGATTTTCTAACTTTACCACTTATTTATTTCACTTATAAATTTTCAGAAAATAAATGATGCTTTAAAAAAATCATTTTTAATCAAATTTAAATCAAAATATTATAATATCTTAAAATTTTAGAAAAACATATTTTAACAACAGGTCTGTATTTCATTTTCTAGCCTAGGTAAAGTGATACAGGTAATATATCATTTCAACCCGTAATTTACAAAGAAAATCTGGGTTTGATCATTTCAAACCCACAATCCCAAGTAAAAGAAAATAATTTAAAATCATTTAGGCCTATCATTTCAGCCCATAACGATTTTCTCCTATTCTAAAGTCCGTTCGGATATGTATCATTTCAACCCATAGTGATTCTAGTCTACAGTGAACTTGCAGTGTGATAAACTGATGAAAGTAACAGAATAGCATGAAATAACAGCAACATATGATAAAACAGGTGTAAATATAGGTGTGAACATCGTATGAATATAGTATAGCAGTTATAACAGGATGATATGCATTTACAGATTCAGGTGATGTCAGTTTATCACTATATAAGTACAAATTAGTCTGGTGAGATTTACTCACCTGTTCAAAGCTGGAGATTGCTACCAAAGCAACAATACTGACACTATGAAGGAACGACAACACTACTACAAATTTGAGAATGGAGAGTCAAAGCTATACCCCTTGAAACATTCAAACAAAACAAGACAATATACATGAATAAACACTTCACATATATTTGAATAACTTATATATACAAGCACAAATCAAATCCAAACCAATTGCACTTGCCTCCATCTCGCATAGATTCATCCATGTCTGGAAAATACACGACTATGGCATGTTCTAGGGTCTGTTTATGGACCCATAGGGGTCGGCCTAATCTAGAGAAATTGGTGCAAATATTTGTGAAGCAAGATCTAATGTTCAAAGGCAAAAGCATGGATTTCAAAGCAACTTATGGCTCGACCAAGGCCAAGGGGGCATGGCTATTTCAGGTGGGGTAAGGTAGTGGTGTGCAGAGGTGTTCCAGGTCAGAATTTGGCTGGTGGAGGTGGTGTTTGGTCGGCCTATGTAACAACCCGCATATTTAACGAGTTTGTATTTAAATATTTTATTTAAATATTAACTCGTTAATCGGATTTTGGTCCGAAAAGTTACCTTTTGCAAACGGTCAAATTAGGACTCGAGACCACTTCCATTGAGTTCGAAATGCCGTTTACAACTTTTTTAAGTATAAGCATCGATAGGTTTGGAGTTACTGAAATTTCACTAGCTTTTCCCGCTTTGGACTTTGGGTTAGTTTAGCCTATTAAGCCCAAGTTCCAACCCTCTTCTCCTCACTCTTCATAAATTTCCTAACTAATCAAGCTTTGGCATTAATGGTGGAGGGAATGGGAAATTAAAATTCCAAAACTCAAATTCAATTGCAATCCATCTTTCTACTCCAAATTCAAGAAGAAGACATTGGATTCAAGCTTCTTGTGCTTAGATAGAAGAAGGATTGATTCTTGCTTGCTTAAAACTTCATTTTCATTGATATTTGGTGCAAAGGTGAGATTTTTATCTCACGATTCTAGTCTATAACCATATTGGACTGTTGGGAATGATTCCCTATCACTTTTGCATGCACATTTGCCTTTGGTTTGGATTGGATTGGCGAAAAACACCAATTTTTAGCATTTTTGGAAATTTCCTGCACTTAGCTCGTTCTGGCCACTTGACTCGTTCGGTGATAGGTCACAAGGTCACTGGGTCGTAGGTCGCAGGGCTTTAGGTCGTTCTGGAAGAATTGGCACTTCGGAATTAGGTCGCTCACGAGTTAACTCGTTAGGTCGCTCGCGAGTTAGTACCATAGGTCGGAGGGCTTTAGGTCATTCTGGAAGTATTGGCACTTCGGAGTTAGGTCGCTCGCGAGTTAAGCCTTAAGTCGTAGGTCGCTCACGAGTTAGGCCTTAAGTCGTAGGTCGTTCGCGAGTTAAGCCTTAAGTCGTAGGTCGCTCACGAGTTAAGCCTTAAGCAGTAGGACGTTCGCGAATACCTTAGGTCGTGAACCCTGTTAGGTCGTTAGGCCTATAACCCGTTAAGTCGCGAATACCTTAGGTCGTGAACCCTGTTAGGTCGTTAGGCCTATAACCCGTTAAGTCGCGAATACCTTAGGTCGTTAGACCCTTGAGTCGTTAGGTCGTTAGACCCTTGAGTCGTTAGGTCGTATGACCTTATAACCCAGTAGGTCGTTGGACCTTTAACTCATAGGTCGTTGGACCTTATCCCGATAGTTCGCGTGACCCCTTAGACCCTTAGGTCGTTAGACCTCATTTTGTCTTCACTAGGCCGTACCGTTTTGGTCGGGGCGCTGCCCCGCACCCCGCTGGGGGCGCTGCCCCCTGGACCCCCGCGACCTGACCGGGCAGGTCGAACCCCGTAAGAGGTGGCGTTGCCCCCGCACCCCCACCATGGAGGGTTGCCACCCCCCCTGGACCCCCCTCCGTAGGGGATCTTATCTGAAAAACATTGAGCTGATTTCCTTGGATTTTATTCACATCTCCGTATGCGATTTTTGTGACTGATTGTTTCTACAATTGCTTCTGTGTTTTGTCACTTTATAATATAAAGGTTTAAATACTAGTAGTAAATATCAAAACTTTTTTAGCAAACAATTTCAACTCTATTTTTAATAACAAAGCTCTTTTCTTAAACCGTTTTCCAATCTATTAGTATATACAAACCTTTACCTCACTCGGATGAGAAATCTAATTAAACGACTTAGTAAAACAAGTGGTATGAAACGTTTGCGTTCACTTCGTCGGTTAATTCTTAGACTTGTTCGATTGAACCTCTTGTGACAAATTTATTAGTGAAGATTTACAGTTTGTTCGTAAATATTTAAGTTAAGCAAGTGGTTATGGGACATGAAGCTAAACTTCTATATTTACTAGCTTTGTGTAATTGACACTTCTCGTTGATCATGACGATCATTCTGATGATTTAGACTAGCAACTGTGCGATGTCTCTTGTTGCGAGGTTAGACTAGACACCACTTGTGTGATTCCACTCACACATACCTTTTTGCTTTTTGGTTAGTCTGGACCTTAATCTGTGTGATTCCATTCACACATGTGGGGTAGCTCCCCTTGGTCTTCGGACCATCATGTGATAGGCCTCTTTCTCTTTTCTATGATTTCTGGACTTCTTGCATTGATTTCTAGAATTTATGTCATTGACTTGTTATGAGTACAAGTTTGGGGTATGATGCTCTTTCCGAATCTTTGAGAAGATTCTTGTGATATTGATTATTTCTTATTAATTGATCTTCTGTTGATCATTATTTACATACTTATGGTGGTATGTCATTATGGATATTTTATGTTTATGCCATATCTTTTATGTTATATCATGTCATCTGATATTTATAGCTAGACTGACCCGTTTATTATTTTCTTAAATAATACTCGGGTCAGACCGAGCTGTTACAGGTGCTTCTGCTTGACTTCTTCCCAGGGATTCATCACTCTGACTTTTGGCTAACTGTTTAGATTAGCAGTTTTTGTTGTATACACTTGAGATATAGACTCATAGTTGTATTCTTTTGTATAGCACGTGTTGCTATTCTTTTGTATTATCGTGGATCTTATGGACCACTACTCTGATGTACACTTTTATGTGTTAGTTATATATTCATATCTTCTTCCGCCTTTGTGATATGGATATTTGTGACTGATTTGTGTTATGATTATTTCTATGTTTGTTTTCGAAGATTATTTATAGCCACCGTGTGATAAGCAATTACATGGATGGTCGCTTCTCAACAGCCTTATTCTCCATGCTAGTTGACAGCACTACTCCGTAGTATTCTTGGCTAGTGTGGGTATAGAGGTGGGGCGTCACAGCCTAGGTGGAAGAGAGAGGTGGTGATAGGTGAATGGTCTTGGCTAGGCATGTAGGTGGAGTTTGGTTCATTTTTAGGTGGATCAACATCATTATTGTGCACAACTATGGATGGGGATGGGCTGGAGGAAGTGTTGACCTGAGGGGGTGGTGGAGGCGGCCAAGGTGGTGGAGGTGGCCATGGTGAAGGAGGAGCGAGGGCCGAGCAAAATAGGTGAAGGCAAGTGCACAAAATCAACATAAACAAGCAGAAAAACAATGGAAAAAGAAATAAAATTTACCAAACTTTTTCCCAAAGAGAATGGCCGATTTTTTTTTCATATTTGAGGAGAAAACATTCACGTGAAATGTTATGGGAGTGGTCGGCTGAAGAGAATGAGTTAAGGCAGCCAGTTGAATGAAAAATGATGGTAGAAATGTGAAAAGGTGTGAATACAAAAGGACATAAGCAAATCAATGGTCACAACTCTTCAAATTTCTCTTATTTCTTTTGCAAATTTTAATAAATGAAAAATTACTTATAACTACAGATAAAAACACGAAAATATAGTAAATAAACAAAAATAAATAAATATTAATTATATGTAATTTAATTAATAAAAACAGCAAAAATTGCAAACTAGTCATGAAAATATGAAAATAAATGCAATGAAGTTTGGAAAATTTTTATGTACTTGAAAAATATTTATAAATAAAGATAAGAACACAAAATAAAAATGAATTCACAAAATACATAAATAAATATTAATTTAATATAATTTAATGAAGAAAATAGCAGAAAAATAGAAACTAGCCTTTAAAAATAGAAAATAAATGCAATAGACTTTGGGAAAATTTAAACACCACTTTAATAAAATTTAAAAGACAAAATATATATAACATGACATATTGACACATTTTAAAAAAAAAATGACAATAAAAATATAGTTTATATTATTAAAATAAACAGAATTGCTAAACAAAGCAGATTACACTCAATATTGGAATATACATAACTTTCACAATTTAAATCTGTTTTCAACGAAACAAAAAGCAGTATTCAAGTTATTAAGTCTATTTTCATAATAAAAGATAAAATTTAAGGATCTAAATATTTAAATTTGAAATTTAAAAATCAAAGTTTGACCCAAATTTACCGAAATCAACATTTCAGGAAAATATTCAATTTATACCATTTTGGAATTATAAATCACATAATAATCAAAGTTTATATTTAAAAATGAAAAGTTTGAAATGGAACCAGTTAAAAAAATGTAAAAATGAAATAAAGTCAAAGCTAAAATATACACAAAAATCTAGGGTTGTTACAACATAGAAGCATGAAGTTTCTCATTTCTTATGATTTGGAAATTCTATACACTTCTAAGAAAGCAAATGCTCTTGCAGATGCGTGGAGTAGGAATGTTGCAATGGTTGCAAACTTGGAAGTCAAGTCAGTATTGATAAATAGGATTGCGGTTAGTCAAGAAGAAGATCCTATTTTGGCTCGACTCAGGAAGAATGTGCATGATGGTATTATTTCTAGTTCTGAGATTGATTATTAGAGCGTATTAAGAATGCATAGGCGTATCTTTGTTTCGGATGTTAATTGTAAGAACCCATTTTTTAACCACCTTTATTAGCCATTATTAATTGAGTAAACCAAATTTCAATTGAGTTTAAATTGAGAAATAAGGTTAATAATGAATATTTGTGTAAATTTGAGTGTGTGATCTTTTTAAAGATCAATGTGGAGAATTTTGAAGTGTTTTAACTTATTTATAAAGGTTAAATAAGTTAGAGAATGATTTGATATAGTATAATGTGTATTTTCCTTAATATTGGGTCAGTAAAAATAATGGATAATGAGGGGTTTTTGTGCAAACTTCCCAATGAGAACTCAGATAAAATATTATTTATATTTTAAAAGTGATTTATGATTTTTATGTTTAAGAAATAATAATTGGGAGGATTAAAATCCATGTTTGACATGTTTTGCAATTTTGTAAAAATATAAAAAGGTCAATTTTTATTAAATCATTTGAAGGGTCAAACAACCTCGGAAAATAGTACTTTTGGTTCATTAGAAAGATGAGTTAATGAACTTATTTTTAGTGTATTCACATAAATTTTATGTGTCTTAATCTAGTAGATAACTAGTATTGAAGATGAGTTAAAATGTGTTTTGTGCAAAGTCAAATTCACGTTTTAATTAATTAAAAGAGGGTTTGGGCTTTAGGCTTATTTCAGCCCATTTAGTACTTAGTGAAGTTTGTGAATTCATTCTCCTGTATGCTCATTTTCATAAACAGAAAATTTCTCAAACCTTTCTTCCTTAAAAACCAATGAACTTCAAAACCAAGTAGCAAACAGATTGATGGCTTATATTCAAATAAAATCCCAGAAATTCATGTAAAATCAATGTAGCTTCATCTTCCATATCTCTAGCTTTTGGAAACATCAATTTATGATTTTGGTTGAGTTTGTAATGTTTTGTATAATTTTGTAAAATTGAGTTCTAGGTTTAAAATTGGGAAATTTGAGTTGTAGCTTGAAGGTGAAAGCTAATTAGAGTAGTAGCAAGGCTTTAAGGTGAGAATTCCATTCTCACAACTATCTATAGAATATAGAAATTATCCTAAAATGATTGTTGTTTGTATGTTAATTTATTGTATGATTGTTATATATTTGCACAAGAGTTGAATTGGTTACTTAATTTTATGTCAAATTTAGGTTCATTAAATTGTTCAGAAATCGCTTTCGAAGAAATATAAATCTGTAATAACTGGTTTCAAATTCGGATTTGAAATTTTGGATGAAGAAACTAGACTGATATTCAAAGCTATAAATGGTTTGAATTGAAATGATTAAAATTTTGAATTTATATGATTTTTGCGAAGTGGGTATATGTAAATTGAGTTTTTCAAACCTGAGCTGAAAATGGTTGTTAAAGAACCACAAAACTGTACCATGTACTTAGGAATTTAACTTTGAAATTTTATACACATAAAAGAGATTGATATTCAAAGTCACTGTAAAAATTTTGAGTTAAAATGATTGAATTTCGAATTTATATGATTTTCGCAAAGTGGGTATATGTAAACTAAGATTTACAAATCTAAGATGAAAATGGTCGTTAAAGAATATGAAATACGTACCAATTGTTTAATAATTTGGCTTTTAAATTCTGCATATATAATCTAGACTAATATTCTAAGCAATTATGAAATTATTGAGTTAAAATGGTTAAACTTCAAATTTATATGATTTTTGCAAAAAGGGTATATGTAAACTAAGAATTGCAAATCTGAGCTGAAAATGGTTGTTAAAGAATATGAAATATGTATCAGTTGGTTAAGAATTTGGCTTTTAAATTCCACACATACAATCTAATCTAGTATTCAAAGCAACTACAGAAAATTTGAGTAAAAAAGATTAATTTCGAATTTGTATTATTTTTGCAAAGTGGGTATATGTAAACTAAGATTTACAAATATGAGATGAAAATGGTTGTTAAAGAATATGAAATGTTCTACATATAAAATAAACTGCTATTCGAAGCTAATATAAAATGTTTGAGTCACTTGGCTTAGTGCATTTAAATATGTGTTTTCTAGACCTTTATTCTGCTGTTTTGCACTGTTTTCTTCTGTATTTTCAAAGATGAATTGTGATGTTTTCAAAAGGCTATTTCTATACATTAGAAAGCCAACATTCCATGATGAATTTAAGTTGCAATGTGGTTGGTTTATTTGAGTTTCGATTTGAGAAAACTTCGTTGAATTTTGATTGATTTCGTGCACGGATTTTATAATCGATTTCAAAATGAATTTTCGATTAAAAAACCGAATTTGATATAAATATTTTGCCAAATCGATTTTTCAATATGAATTTATTATCAAGCCTATTTTAAATATTATATAATATAACAAACTACTTTTAAAAGGATTTTAAAGGAATTTTAAAGGAAATAATTTCCAAATATTTTTAGAAAAAAATCGTTTTTAACTTGTTTTCTCGAAGTAAATTATTTTCTATAAAATTACATGTTTTTGCACTCTTCGAGCGAAGAGGAAGTGACTTAAAAGATTTAGCAAAACATGTGGTATGGACACATGCGTTTACTTTTTCGGTTAATTCCGGACTTGTTTGTTTGAGGTCATGCATGAGAGTGAAATTAACTACCTTATAGTAAACGATTAAGTGAGAACGTGTGGTATGGGCGCACTGTTGTCTCTTATTATAGTTACTACTTGGAAATTTATGACACTTTATGTTGAACCTTCGGGTATGTTGATTGCGAGTACAAGACCTTCGGGTCATTCATTTGGCTTTCGGGCCATTTGTTGGACCTTCGGGTCATCTGTTGGGTGCCAAATTTGTTGTTAATACTATTGGTTGGCTTCGACCATTTGGTGTTAATGCACGTTCAGCGTAGCTTAGGCTCGTCATTTGTTGGGATCCACCTTTTTTGTTGTTTTCTAGATTTCATTATTTTTTATTTGTTGATTTTCAAATGTTTTCCCCATTTTGTTAGATGTTAGAGTTATACATAGCCTTTATGCTATTTGATGATGATGATAGGGTGATTACATTTTTGTTGTTTTGAACTCCTTAGTGAGTTTGATATGTTGAGATTTATGATGTTTCGGTGACATGGCTTATAAGCCTTATGTTGTTTAATATATTGGGTTTTATGCCTTATTTGTTTAGTGATTTGGCTTTTAAGCCTTATTTTGTATGTTGATTTGGCTCATATGCCTTATGTTGTTACATGATTTGGCATATATATGGTGCATGGGCATGTTTATTTGATATGACTTATGATTAGTCATAAATTTTGTAGTACGCATATATATATATATATATTAATTATTTGAGCATACTTAATTGATATGACTTATTTTTATATGGTTAAGTCATATATATTCTTGTTATAAGTATCTTACCCTTTTGATATTTATAGATTGTCTGACCCGAGTGTTATTTTGCTCGGGTCAGGCCGAGACTTTTTAGGTTATAGGTAGACTTTCAGATGATTGGGGTATCTGGGGAGATATCCTATTTGGAATTCTAGTTTATCTCATTTAGCCATTTGGACTTTGTATAGTTGAGATTATAGAATTGTCATCAGCATATTATATGAGTCAAGTATTCTATGTTGTGGACTCGAAATTTTTATAAGTTATGAAAATTATTGTTCCGCTGTGATCTGTGTATCTTTGATATTTGTTTTATATTTTATTATGTTCTAAATACCTATTAAATTGGTGTTTTTATTACTTTGTATTAACATTGTACACGTCAAATTTAAATTCATATATTAATTAAAAGGTATAAATGACGTGTCAGTGTTAGTATAATGATATATTCACATTCGATCGCCCTTAACAAGCTATACTCTTCGGAACAGCAGAAGACAATACTTGTAATTTTGTTTGCTTAACTTAGCATAGCGATGGGTTGTTACATTAATGGTCCTAGAAGAGAAGTGTTAGGTGAATGTCACCATTCAAAGTTATATTTTCATCTAGGAGTAACTAAGATATTCGAGGAAACGAAGAGAGTCTTTTGATGGAAGGGGATGAAGCTAAATGTTTCGATATTTGTGAGTCAGTGTGCAAACTGCCAGAAGATTAAAAGACACCAGCAGAAGTCAGCTGAACTGCTTCAGCTGCTTGAGATCCTGAACTGGAAGTGGGAGCGGATCTCTATGGATTTTATTGATGGACTTCCTAGGTCAAGAAGAGGGAATAAAGGTATTTGGGTTATAGTCGACCAGCTGACCGAGAGTGCTTATTTCAATCCTATTAAGCCAAGTAGGACTGTTGAAAGCCTGACGAGTTTGTATGTGAAGGAGATCGTGAGGTTTCATGGTATTCCTTGTAGTATTATAAGTGACCAAATTCCGATGTTCGCTAACAGTTTCTGGGAGGGACTGCAAATTGCCTTAGGGATCGAGCTGAATCTGAGTACAACTTACAATCCTTAGATAGGGGGATAAACAGAAAGAGTAAACCAAATCTTAGAGGATTTATTACGAGCATGCATTCTCGACTTTGAAGGCTCTTAGAAGATCATTTACCCTTAGTAGAGTTCATTTACAACAACAGCCATCAGGTAAGTATCAGCATGGCCCCTTTTGAAGCTCTTTGTGGTTTTCCATGTCATTCTCCTTCATGTTGGGTGGAGTCTAGTGATAGGATTGCTCTTGGGCTCGACATGATCTTAGAAGCAACTGGGAATGTAGCTGATATCTGAAGGAGGATGAAGGAAGCACATGATCTGCAGAAGTGTTATGCAGATTGAAGACATAGAGATCTTAAGATCGCAGTAGGAGATTCGATGTCTGTGAAGGTTTCACCGTTGAAGAGTGTTGTGAGGTTTGAGAAAAGGATGATAGGGAATGTATGTGGGAAACCAAGGATTATATTAGAGATTCGTATCCCGAATTATTGTCATAGTCGTTTGTATGTTGTGGTGTCTTTTAGTGCACTCACCGGTTACGGTGGAGTCACTTTCTTTGTACTTGTTTGATTAATGATATCATTTGGGTTCTTATGGTCTCTTTTGTTTTGTATGATAAATTTCGAGGATGAAATTTCATGTAAGGAGGGGAAGATGTAACGACCTACCATTTAATCACTTTTAATTTCAATATTCAATATATTTTTAAATAAATAATTTAAAAATATTATAACACAAATAAAATCTTTTAATAATAATTAGTGATGGTGAAATGTTTTGAAAATTTGTTTACAAAAATGATTAGTTTAAACAAAAATAGAAAATGTGATCGGAAGTCGTTTTCTGAATTTTCGACCTTTTGGTATCTAAAAGTTGTTGGAAATGTTGTGTACATTATTTCTAACATGTACACACATTTAAAAATAATATAAGTAAGGTTAAGGTTAATTATAATAAGATAAATATATATTTACTTAAGTAATAAGTAAAAGGAAGAAGACGTGACATAAAATGAAGTTAAGTGTAAATTTCTACTCAAAGTACATGGATACACATTATTAACCACAATACCTCTATGTATCTTGTACTTTGATGTGAGAAGGTGTAATAAAACTTATTTATAAAGGCAAGGAAGGAGGATAAAGGGATGATGTGGAGAAAATTGAATGGAGGGCATGGTTTCTAAGGTTAGTTTGGTGATTTTACAATTTCCATCTACATAAAACTAACTCTAAAATTTCTCCTTCTTTCAACATTTTATTTTCTACTTTTTTTTATGAAATTCACATCTTCTTCCTAAGCTTTTCAAAGTTTGTTAATGGCTTCTGTAATTCAACAGTCCATTTTTTTGGCTTCTTTCTAAAAACAAAAACATACAAATTAGCTCCTTTCTTCTCTATATCACTTCACGAATAAAAAAAATGATACTCCCTGAAGGCAACCATGGCCGAGCCCATTTCCTTCATGCCGAACCACATAAGCCCTTATGAGGCTATAAAATTCCATCTTGTACAAGTTGAAGCTAAGATCTAGTGTCGATTGAGAGTTTAGTGGAAGCTCGTGTCATCTCATTTTTTTAATTAGAAGTTATTAGCTTTATTTTTTCTTATAATAGTGGTTGCTAGTTTGCTTGCTTCATTGTACTGTAAAGTGATGTTGTTTGGTGTGGTGTCTGTTATCTGGCCTTTTGGCTTGGCTATATTCAGACTGACTGGACAAGCTAGACTAGACGATCATCAAGGAAGACAGCACAAAGAGATGATTATTAGGCTCAGAAATCAAGCGCGGGCAATGATATGAAGCAACATTCAATTGAGGCCAACGGATTGGCTCTCCAAAATATTCTAAGTACGGAAAAATGCCCCCCCCCAAGGTGGGAGTTCAATGCCTATTCCTTTTCTTAGGGGATTGGTATGTATCCTCAATTAATGTCCCAAACTTGGTAAGATCGATATAGACTGACAAAGAAGGCCTCATGAGACCACATTCCAAGTTTCAAGTCATTTGGAGTTCGTATTTTCAAGTTATGGGCAAATTACTTCACCTATCAAATGGGGTCGGTATAAAAGGGGTCGTTATAAAAGGGATCGGTATAAAAGGGATCGTCCATATTCAGCTTTCACTACATATTGCAACAACTCAAAATATACTGATGCTGTCAACATGAAACTTGGAGTATAAGCTGATTGGGACATGTGGAACACCCCATAGGGATCGCATGGCATATGGAGCAATTTGGAGGGATCGGTACATATCCCTCTAGAGGGATCGGTAGAAATCAGAATTCAAGCAACACAACTTCACGGAAAATGCGATATCTCACAAATCATACGTCGGAATTACATAAAATTTATGGAGCAAGTAGCTAACATCGTGGGGAATCCCTTATAGGGATCGCAGCCCATTTGGATGTACTTATAGGGGTCGATACTAACCCCTATTATGGGCCCTAATGGGCATGCAAATTTTTGGGTCGCCTCATCATGGTCTCCTGAACCTTCTATCAAAATTTTGGTCCGATCCGTGCAAGCTTTGCCATTTTTATACTTCACTTTCGTACTATTGGGTTCCAGCTGATCCAAACACTCTTGTAATGATAATCGAGTGGAATATCAATAAAAATATGAAGTGGACGTAGACCAAGATTGTCGAACCACTACAAAAATCTGTGTGTTCATTTATAACTTCTGCTCTATTTTAATTTCATTTTTCATTTAATCTCCATGAGATTCTACGGGTGCTGATGCCTGTTTTTGGCATCAACAATTTCCTATTTAAAAAGTTGGCATCTTGGTAATTGGTTAACAACTTGAAGTTATTCGAAAAATATTTATGTGTATTTTGTTAGAATGCTCTCTACATGACATATAGTTGTTGCATGCCTTTACATTTATAGTCACCCTTATGTTATGTATGTTTGGTTGAGTAAGTGACATGTGGAAGTGTTTTTCGAAAGTTTCCATATAGCGAATATTGCTATATCGACACTTTTGAAACCAAAATCTTTTTTCCTGGAATCTTTGGTTTAAAACTTGTGTTACAAGATCAATTAGTTACTTTATTAATGATGGATAAATTTTAACTAATCGTTTTTCTAATGATAGTTCAAGGGTAATTAATTATTTTAACAATGGTAATTTAAATTTAGTTAATCATTTTAGATTATGATGATTAAGGTTAATTAATTATTTAAATAATGTTGTGATTATGATTAATTATATTTATCTCAATGATGTTTAAAATTAATTAATCTTCTTATCTAATAATGTCTAAGGATAATTAATTATTAGTTAATAATG
Organism: Allium cepa; assembly: GCA_030765085.1. NCBI lineage: Eukaryota > Viridiplantae > Streptophyta > Magnoliopsida > Asparagales > Amaryllidaceae > Allium > Allium cepa. The sequence goes on from CM060942.1 coordinate 508,539,560, forward strand.
TATTAAATTTAATTAATCATTTTGTTAGTGATATTTTAAGATTAATTAATCATTTTAATAATAATGTTTTAAATTTAATTAATAATTTTAATAATGATGGTTAAAATTAATTAATCATTTTAATAATTTATTTAAGGGTTAACTTATTATTCTAATAATTATGTTTTAAAACTAATATATCATTTAATCAAGGATGACTATTAAATAGTGTTATTTTGAAGTAATTAATCAGGATTAAATAATTATTTTAAATAAAGATGTTCGAAATAATTAATCCTTGATTAAAGTGGATAAATCATTCTGAGTAATGATATTAAAGAAATTGATTAGTTTTAAAAGTTAATAAATCGTTTGTTAAAATTGTTTAAAGTTATTATTTGAAATGTGATATCCCAAAACAAGTTTGACTTTAAAAGTAAAAGTTCGCTTCGGTTATGAAAATGAAGTTTCTATAATCCGATATCACTTATATAAGAATGGTTTAGTCATGTTCTTCGTACTAAACATCAAGGCAGGATCTCATTCCTATCTCAAAGGTTAAAATGCGTCAAGGCAAATATCACTACCTCAAATTGCCCGGCTTCTTTTTCAACCGAGGGGTGACATTTGTTTGGAATCAATGAGTGGTGAAAAAAAAATATGAAATTTAATTTCCATATACGATCATTTTTAATTGTCTTGGATAGTTGATTTATTAACTATCGGTTCAGCTCTATTCATTGTGTATCGTCAATCTAAGATGATTAGTTGCTCATTTGAGCATTATTATACCTTGTCGGAAATGACCAAACCAGAAACCAAGTGGACGTTGAGCTATGTTGGTTGCTCCCATTAGGGTATCTTCACATCTACTTTAGATTAGAATCGGTTATATATGCACTGAGATGTGAAACACTCGGATTCTTGATAGGGTTAGAGAGGTTCGGCTTGTACAATTCAAAGAGGAGTCATAGGAAAAAATGACCCTCTCAAGTATATTGTCTAGAGGTATAATTTCGGTTAGAGGGGTGCCCCTCCTGGTCATTTGTTGGAAAATTTCCCTTCTCTTTTCTTTGGTTCCAGAATTTTAAAATTACCGTTTTCTTAATTGCTTCGGGTAGTGTTGTAGAACTTCATAATGTTTAATTATTTGTATTATTGTTGCGATTAGATGCTGTTTTTTTGAGGGAAAACCCGTTCTACAGTTGGCGGCATGTTCTCACATATTATGTTTATTTCCATTATTTTGTTTAGAGTTTTTCTCATACCTGACTATTGTCTGATCCGAGTTGTTTGTTTTCCCAAAACTCTCGGGTACGTAATTATATTGTAGTAGTCCGTGAGTAGCAGGTTTCCTTTAGGCTATTTGAAGATGATGGATGAGCAGGAGGCTCTTTCACCTATCTAGTCATCTATTTATGTTTTATGATTATGTATGTGTATTCTGTATCAGAAAATGTAAAGGCAGAATGTATAACTTCCTCGTCTGATAGTTGTATTACTTTTGGGTAACTCTAATAACTCCATATTGGGAGTATCTTGATGTACTATATTATTTTTGTATTATATGCAACCATTCCAATGCGAGACTTTTGTGTTTAATTCTGACATGTTCTTTTTATTTCGCTGCACGACAACTCAACTTCCGGATTCTTGGGCAACAACAGTGAACATCGAGGTTAGGTTAAGTGTCGTTTTCAGGGGTCAGAAAGGTGGGTCGTCACAATTTCGCTCACTCTATTCTCCCTTAATTTTGTAGGAAAATCAAATTGCTTGTATGTTCTTATACATTGTGTATCCTCTCTCTTTCCCTCTATTTCCTTACGGATCTGCAATCTACTAAAATATCAAAGAGTTTATTATCAAATCTCTGTCATTTACTCTATATTCTTGTTCTATTCCTTAAAAAAGTTAAAGATATATTGCTATTGGAGATCTATAAGAAGTAGCATTAATGACTTCTTGAATTGTGATCATAAGTTTTGATTTCCTAAAGAAGTTACTCTGCATTTTGTTTGTAAAGGTGCATCCTGCCGTTTGTAGAGAATAAGATTGTATTGGTGTGTACTACCACCCATGGAAAATTGGGATAGGTGTTCTTGCCAAAAGGTTCAAAGTTAAGAAGGTCTAGGCTTGTCCTGCTACCCATGGGAAGTCAAGTCTGGTGTTACTTTCCACTTAGTTCAAACTCAAGTTATAAAGTTTCCTTGCCACCTATCGAAATGCAAGTTGGTTATAACAAATTCTATATTAGGTACAAGACTAGATGTAGGATTGGAAATTTGAACTAATATAATTTTTTTTGTACCTTCTCGTTACTTTTGTACACATACATTATTCAAATTATAAAGTTGTTAAACATTTCTGTATACACACACTGATATTTATACATAAACATTTGTAAAAATAAGTGGTGGTTAGCACTAAAAATATAATTATTAAATTAATTAGTAAAGTAATAAAGTAAGGAAGACCTTTCTTTCTTATTTTAAAATGATAAATACTATGTAATACATAAATTTGTGTGCTTCGTTTTGTGTTATGGTTGTATTTTAGCACATAGGTTGCCATATGGGAGAGGATATCCCATGGTTGAATTTTATTAGGGTAGTTAGATAATTTGGTAAAAGGGTAAGTGAAATCATTTGCCATTTTTCAAATTCGACAAATAAAGCACCTTACTTCGTTTCCACCTTTACATTTTCCATTTCTTTCTCTTATTCTTTCTTTTTCTCCATCTTCTTCATTTTCTACCTTAAATATTTCTAACATAAACCATAACCAAACACGTATTTTCTCCTTAAAATTCTTATTTAAGTTTGTAATAATATTGCAAACATCACCTTCTTCTCATAGTTGCAAGTTTTGGAGCCAAGCATATCCATTTCCTTTATGGCCGTAAGCTTAGGGAATTTTTTAGCATGGATGTAGGCTTTTGGAGAGGAAGGAGGGAGCTTGGACCTAGTTTTGTTGTGATAGGAAGTTATGATGTTTTTCTACTTTGTTAAGGTTGGAAGTATTGCTTCATCTTTGGTTCAAAAGTGAGTTAAACTTACTTTAAAATGATTTAAAAGTTAACTAAAATGTTGTAAAATATTATATTGCTTTCTAGGATGTTTATATTTATGTGTTGTATATATTATTACTTGTTCTCACTTGGTAGAAAATGGCATAAATTACCATTTTTTGCAGGGGACAAAATGCAGAAGGAATCCAAAGTGTTTTCGTAGCTAATAGGTTGCTACAGAACACTTCGAAGAACATACATATATAAGATTTACAAAGGCTTTGTTGAGAGACCCTTAGGGGTTTCTCGCCATTATTGATATACCTTTATTTGCATCTTACTTATATAAATGTTTGGTTGTTGTTTGAGATGTTAAAATAGAAAAAATATTTTTTAGTGGAATAGTCTTGCTTTCGTACTTTGAAATCGCATTATTGCACTTTGAAATCCCACCTCTTTAATTCCCATGTTCAGAGTCTTGTGCTTGTTTCCATATAACCAAAATAGGTTGCACTTTTTCATTTTTAAAATGTTGCTTGAACCAAGTATTGGTGGCATGGAAAAGGTCATAATATCTAACTATAAAGTGTTTAAAAGTTACAAAGGTTTTGGTCGTAGTTTTACAGTTCGATAGTTAACTTTTAAAACAATTTTCAAATGAGTTTGTTGACTTCAAACATCTCTAAATTTTGGTGAATGCATACTAGACTCATAGTATGGTGTTCTAAAAATAAAATACAGTATTCATACTTTGTAAAAATGTGGGGAAAATGTCATTTTGGAAAGAACTGATTTAAAGGAATTTTCCATACTCGTTTTAGCGGCAGTTTTGCGGCACTATTTCAAACTTTTATAAAAAGGGTTTTAAACTTGATTTTTCTTCTTTAATCTTTTTTTAAAATCTTTCTAACCTATATTGAAGTGTTTTAAAAGTTATTTGAAATGTATATAAATATTAAAAAGAAGAAGTTTTTATTTTGAAAATAAGGAAAGAAAATGCTTTTGAGTTTTATTATATATTAAATTTGAGATTTTTGTTTCAAGTAATAATGAAATGGATGTTTCAAAAACTATATTTCGAGTATTTTTGAGGTTATTGAAAGTGAAAAGGATATATATATTACAACATCGTTGTTGTAATAAATGTTTTTCGAGAATTGAGAAAGAATCATCGATTATAACATTTTGTTATAATAAATGATTTCATAAAGTTATTAAGAAAACTTGTTACTTTACTTAATAAGTGTTGATATTCTTAAATCTTTGGAGAAGTTTTGCTTAAAGAAAATAATAAGTTGATTTATAAATGATATTTTATAAATGAAAAATTCTTTAAAAAGATTGTTTTAAAGATAGAGATAAGTGTAATTGGCTTGTGTAATGACGCAGAATTTCTGTCATTCGATATTCATATGTTTAATTAATTTTAAATGTGCATAAGCAAATTTAATAAGTCGAATAACTTATATTTCGAATATCTAGATTTAATTGGATAGTTAAATTGTTAATTTAATATTTGAAATTGCGTAAATAATTGGAAATTGGATTTAATATGTATAAAAATGATTTATAAAGTTGAAACAAATTCTAGTTGAATTTAAATGATGTTAGTAAACTTTTAAAACTGAATTAAAAGTTAATTTGTTAAAATTGAATATTTTAATATTTAATTAACGTTTAAAAATAGACATTTTTCAAAAAGTCTTAGATTTCGACGAAACTAGTTTCATCGGATCTGTAAAGTTATATTATTGTAAGATTTCAAATCTTGTGTGAATCGGATTTACAGTTTGTCCGGGGCAAGCTAAAACGCGTAGAAATCTATTTAAGTGAATTTTAAATTTGAATTTGTCGATTCGAAAACCTAACTTCCAAATACAATCAAATTGGCCTCCGATATATATTATATTGTGTTCGGAATAGGGATAAAACATTATGAACGCCAGGCGGCACACTTTATTTTGAGTTCGGAAATTTTCTAGATGAATAGTGCACGAATATTTTCTATAAAAGGACCTCAATTTTTCACATTTGCAAAGCATTAGGGTTTTAAACCCTAGCCGCCACACTCTGTTTTATTGGCCAGAATTCGATCATCTTTCCTCCTCGATCTCTTCCAATCCATGAATAATTGGAGAAAACTTCCAACTACAAACTGATAGAGCTCGTCAAGGCCTTTCAATCCAACTGTGGATTTTCTTTATCATCATCGTTTGGAGCCATATTTCAGCCGCGTTCATCACAAAGTCACGCACGTTTTTCCATGTTATGGCACAACCGAGCTCGACGTGGTCATAGCCGAAGGTAGAGTGGAGCACGTGCTTTCGTTTGACGCTAGCGGATCGTCGTATAGCTCGATGATGGTGAAGCATAATTTAATTTACATACGGCGGCTATGGGTCCCATTCTTTCGAACGAGCCTGTAACAAATGCGTGAAGAGGAAGATGTTTTCGATGGTCATGATCTGATGCAATGAAATCTACGGCCGAGATAATCTAGGGTTTGAAATTTAAAAATAAAATATTCAAATTTATTTATTAAAACTCGTATAAACTTCTAAATGCTATAACTTTTTGATATGAGGTCCGTTTGCACAAAACAAATTGCGTTGGGTTCGTATGGACGAGCACTACGCGATGGAGCTAGTTTGGAGCTGATTGGAGCTGCTGTGAATTTTGGGTAAAATTAAACGGTCGTTTAATTTTAGTCGGAATAAAACACTACAACTGCTATTGGAACCAATATGAGTACAACTCACTCTTTCTGACTCATTGATATTTTTATATAAGTGAGAAATAATTTATTATATGACGATTGATGATTGTTTGGATGATATATGATATATTGATTAGTATTTGGATATATAACTGCCTATTGGAGCAGATGAGACCCTATAAGTTTCCCTGTATGGATGACCCTTTGTATGCGCGTCTGCCTTGAAGCGGACATTGTACACATATTCTAATATATATATTTGCTGCAGGTGACAGGTTGGGGGATCCAACTGGATACCTTACCCGTATTGATTTATTTACGGATATTGTGATATATTCTGTTATCATATGATATATGATGTTTTAGATGCCGTGATTGTTATATTTAGCGTTGTTGCAGCATTGGGCCTATATTTTGGAGTTTTAAAAATGTTAAAGTAATGATTTCGAATTTAAAAGGATTTTAAAGTGATTTTGGAAATAAATGTTTTATTTATTTTGGAATCATTAAGAATTGATTTATTTTGAATAAATAAATGTGATAATTTTTATGTTATAAAAATTATGATGTTTTGGGAAATAAATAGAAATTATGATTTTTGTGAAATAAAACGAGAATATGATTTTTGTAATGTAAAGTTAACTATTTTGTAAAATGGTTTAATTGAGATTTTTGATTTATTATAAATGATTTATATAAAAGATTTATAAAATTGGTATTTTATAAATTAAAATATTGGAATTGTAAAATGAGTTTTATAAGCGTTAAAGTAAAGTTATAAATGGATTTTTACAAGTGAATAAGGTTTATAATTTATGAATAAAATGAATGAGTTTGTGAAATAAACGATTTATAAGCAATTAACTTATAAATTGGATTTTTGAATGTAAATAAGGTGTAAATGGAGTTTGTTAATAAAGTAGATTTATAAATTGACGTTTTTATAAGATATATAAATGTGAATTTATAAACATTGTTTTATAGATCCGAAACCAATTGAATTTGATAAATTAGATATAGAAGTTTATTAAAGGAGATACATTCACTATTTTGGACAGTGAATTGTCCTTTAAATTAAATGTAGTAATAATGAAGAATTTGATTAGGAATTATATCCACGATTTTGGACAGTGGATTATCCTTTAAATAAAATGTAGAAGTATTGAAATTGTTGAACGAACTATATTCACGATTTTGGACAGTGAATAATCCTTTAATAAATGTTTTGGGAAGTGATATTTTAAAGGAAGTTAAATGATTAAAAGATGTTTTAAAATACCTTAAGGATCGAAACCATAAATTTCAACATTCATTGTTGAAATATACGTTTTCGATAAGTAAGGAAATGATGGACTATAACACTGTTATTATAGTAAACGATTTCCGAAAGGAAATGTTTTTGTGTAGTATTGGGGTTTATGTATTTATCTTATTTTCGAATCCCTATACTAGTGATTTTGGGTTGTTGTAACAATGTTTTACGCAACATTCATTTTGACCCAAAATAAAGATGTTTAAAGAGTCTTTTCCTTGAAGAATAAAATATATACTTAATCGTGATTTAAGTATATGTAATATTTTCTAAGTGTTGAAAATAAATTGAATTGTGAATTACTTATTATTAAATAAGTATATGGAAATGTTTTCCAATATAGAAAGTTGAAATGGTTATGAGAATATGTCTTTTTAAAGATAATTTGAAGTGAATATTTGGCAAGTAATTTAATTAATAGAAGATTAATTAAAAAGGGCCTAGTGATGTTATGGTGTTGAATATTTGTTTGTTTGTTTGTTTTGATAGTTGAATAACCGACTATCAAACTTTGCCAAATTTTAGTTCCTCAACTTGATGTGGGAATTATTTAGTCATACACTTAGTACGTAGCCTTCTGTGTAGGCTTGATTATCGTTTGTGTTGAGGATGTTGATTCATATAGTGCGGAGTGTTACTCCAATCTATCGAGCTTCCTCCTTGGCCCGAAGGATAGCAAGTTGAAAGTTGGAGACGTGATAAGTCTATGACACTTTGTTTCTGTGTGAGGTTAAGAAATGCTTTTGCGTTGTTGGTGCAAAGAGACCGGGATCATATTTGCTTAGTGATGTTCGTACATGTAGGGGGTTCTCTCTTCTTGTTAGGTAGCGAACGGATGACTCTTACTCTTACATGTCCCTGAGATCAAGTATCGAGGGGTTGGTTTGGTAGTTTGCCTTACAATCGAGAGGTTGGATGTAAAAGCAAACCGTGAGGTGCCCATGTGAGCTACGGTGGAGTTTACCCACTATCGATGGTTGCAAAGCCTAGATCGTCACATTTGGTATCAGAGCTTAGGTTTTGTATATTCCTAAGCTTTGATGTGTACTCAGTATAGATAGGGACAGTAGCACCCTAGATTGAGTTTGAGTATATTATATATATGAGCGCATAATTGTTAGTGAATATAAAATGTTTTGTATTGTGTTTACTTATCCGTTGAGCTATTTGTGAATTTTGGTCAGCATATGGGATGCCATATCATCGATAGGGATTTTCAAACACTTAAACGAGGCAAGGCGACATAGTTTTATTTTAAATTGGGTAAATGAAATAATTTTACCTCGATTATATTTTGTATATAAAGAAACAATTTTTCAGAACTATTAAAGTGTTTGTAAACTGATTGTTTAGTTGTTTGAAAATGTAAATATATATGAGTTGATAAAAACATATTTGAATAATCTTAATTGAAGACAACAATTGTAAAAGAATAAATTATATAAGCAAATGAATTATAAAGTATTGAGTTATAATTAATACGATTTACAACTGTGAAATAATCTTATATATAAGAAGTGAAACCATATGAATATATTTGTAAATATAAGTTGTAAATGAAAATGGATTTAAACTAAGCATTTGAAAATTTGAATCTTGTTTATTTTTGAAGTTATTTTTCAAAAGTAAAAGAGGTTATATTATTATAAATCTAAATAAGATAAAAGAAGTTGTAATGAATCTTATATAATAATGGTGAAATAGTGAAAATATATAAGTAAGAAAAATTATAAATTTGATTTATGAATATAAAGAAATTTTTAAAAGAATATAAAGCACTGAATTCACTACTGTTGCTGAAAAATAATAAGGGTGATGACTGCAGCATCATCAATATCATTTTCGAGTTTCTATGTGATGGATTTGCTACAAATAGTAAATTGAAATTGAAATTTTGTTTGGATAAACAAATTTGATTTAAAATCCAAGTTGTTATTGATAAATATAAATAAAATAAGTTTTGGACTTATAATATGAAGGAAGAATTTACTTTAGTAAAGATGAAAGAAATTTGAGTTAGTGAGGGAATTATATGATTTGAAATTTAACTAAAGAAGGTTAAATAAATTGAATCGGATTTAAATTGGATTAGATATGTTATTGAAATCAAAACTAAACTTAAGGTAGTAAGTGGTTACATAGTATGAATTTGGAAGTTTATAAAAATAAGTTGTATGATATATAAAATGGGATAAGGTAAGTAAAACCAATTGTTTAAGTGGTTAAGTAATTTTGTTAAGTGAAACAAAATCTGAATTTGAATAGTGAGATGAAATTTGACTTAAGTAAGAGTTAAATAAAATAGAATTTGAATTAAATTAGAGATGAACATAAGTTGTGTAGTGAAAGAACATGTAAATGAAGTTGAAATAAAATATAACTTAAGTTATATTGAATAAAGTTGATTTTGGCATTGAAGTAAATTAATAAAGTGAATTAGATGAACATGGACTTGAGTTATATAAAGAAATTCAACATGAAATGTATAATGAATCAGCATTAGAAATGTTGTTGTTTAGAAGTTGTGAATTGAATAGAATGGAATTAATTGACTTGGAAGTGAAAAAATTGGAATATGAATTAGTGAATGTAAACTAATTGAATATGAATAAATGAATGTTTGTAAAATCGAATGTTAAAGAATCAAATGTGATTAAATTGAAACCAATTCATTGAATATTAATGAGAAGTGAAAGTGTATTGATTTGGTTATGGATGTTAGTTGGATGATAGTTGGTTGATGGTTGGATTTGTTGTGGTGGTTGCATTTGCTATATTGACATATATAGTTGTTGGTATATGTTGTATATTGATATTACTTTCATATGTACATGTTTCTCATTTGTTTGTTGAGTGTTTAGTAGGTGCGGATGGCGCTTGCTTCGCATTTGGAGCTTGCTTTCGCTCTATATTAGCCGTATATGCTCGCTAATAATATATAAGGTACATATCTCGGATTACATATCTTACGTTTCCACTTTTTTCCCTTCGGGATGCCTCATCCTTGATGATGAGATGTATATTTGTGATATATATTGCCATTTTTTTCGGATCGAACCGCGCAAAGGAGACTATGGCGAATTTTTTTGGAACTTTAAGGCGTTAAAATTTATTTTGAGAAATTGGGAAAATAATTTTGATAACTAAATTTTGGGGTTTTTGAATTAAAAGTTAAACGACAGCAGTTGGTTTTGAAAAGATAACTATGGATGTATTTGAAAACTTAGTAAATTTTTTATAAGAAGTTTAACTAATGGGTTTTGAGAAAAGTTAAAAGGTTTAAACTTTTGGTAAATCTAGTTTTAACGAATTGTTTTGAAAAGTTAATGGATTTAGCGACTTTTCTTACTTGGTAATTTCGAGGACGAAATTATTTTAAGTATGGGAGAATGTAACGACCCAGAATTTCTGTCATTCGATATTCATATATTTAATTAATTTTAAATATGCACAAGTAAATTTTATAAGTCGAATAACTTATATTTCGTATATCTAGATTTAATTGGACAATTAAATTACTAATTTAATATTTGAAATTGCGTAAATAATTGGAAATGGATTTAATATGAATAAAAATGATTTATAAAGTTGAAATAAATTCTAATTGAATTTAAATGATGTTAGTAAACTTTTAAAACCAAATTAAAAGTTAATTTGTTAAAATTGAATATTTTAATATTTAATTAACGTGTAAAAATAGTCATTTTTCAAACAGTCTCGGATTTTGACAAAACTAGTTTCATCGGATCCGTAATGTTATATTATTGTAAGATTTCAAATTTCATGTCAATCGGATTTACGGTTTGTCCAGGGCAAGCTAAAACGCGTAGAAATCTGTTTAAGTGAATTTTAAATTTAAATTTGTCGATTCGAAAACCTAACGTCCAAATAAGATCGAATTGGCCTCCGATATATATTCCATTGTGTTCGGAATAGGGGTAAAACATTATGAACGCCAGGCGGCACACTTTGTTTCGAGTTCGGAAATTTTCTGAATGAATAGTGCATGAATATTTTCTATAAAAGGGCCTCAATTTTTCGCATTTGCAAAGCATTAGGGTTTTAAATCCTAGCCGCCACCCTCTATTTTAATGGCCAGAATTCGATCATCTTTCCTCCTCGGTCTCTCCCAATCCGTGATTAATTAGAGAAAACTTCCAACTACAAACTTATAGAACTCGTCAAGGCCTTTCAATCCAACGATGGATTTTCTTTATCATCATCGTTTGGAGCCATATTTCAGCCGCGTTCACCACAAAGTTGCACACATTTTTCCACGTGATGGCACAACCAAGCTCGACGTGGTCATAGCCGAAGGGAGAGTGGAACACGTGCTTTCGTTTGACGCTAGCTGATTGTTGTATAGCTCGATGATGGTGGAGCATAATTTAATTTACATACGACGGCTATGGGTTCCATTCTTTCGAACGAGCCTGTAACAAATGAGTGAAGAGGAAGTTGTTTCGATGGCCATGATCTGATGCAATGAAATCTACGGCCGAGATGATCTAGGGTTTGAAATTTAAAAATAAAATATGTAAATTGATTATTAAAACTCATATAAACTTCTAAATGCTATAACTTTTTGATACGAGGTCCGTTTCGCACGAAACAAATTGCATTGGGTTCGTATGGATGGGCACTACACAATGGAGCTAGTTTGGAGCTGATTGGAGGTACTATGAATTTTGGGTAAAATTGAACGGTCGTTTAATTTTATTCGATATAAAACAATGCAACTGCTATTGGAACCAATGCGAGTGCAACTCACTCTTTCTGACTCACTGATATTTTTATATAAGTGAGAAATAATTTATTATATGATGATTGATGATTGTTTGGATGATATATGATATATTGATTGGAATTTGGATATATACCTGCCTATTGGAGCAGATGAGACCCTATACGTTCCCGTGTATGAGCGGATGACCATTTGTATGCGCGTATGCCTTGAAGCGGACATCGTACACATATTCTTATATGTATATTTGTTGCATGTGACAGGTTGGAGGGATCCAACTGGATTCCTCACCCGTATTGATTTATTTATAGATATTGTGATATATTCTGTTATTGTGACGACCCGGAATTTTCATGCATTTAAAATCGGAATATTTAATAGATTTTAATTATTTAAATAACTTAAATTATGAATATCATAATTTATTTGACAATTAAATTATTGAATTGAATAATTCGAAGTGGGGTAACTTGTTGAATCTAGAATTTTAAGTCTGTTAAAAATAATTTGAAGGCTTGAAAAATTTATATTGATAATACTGAGGATAACAGAAGTCGTAAAATTGAAATTAACAGTGATTTGTTCAGTTTTAAAATTTATATCGTTTAAATTGAATTTAAAAATAGCCTTCCGAGGCACAGTCTCGGAATTCGACGAAACCAGTTCCATTGGGTCCGTAATATTGAATTATTATCGGATTTCAATTTTCGCAGTGTGTGGGTTTACCGTTCGATCGTACAATCCGTAAATGCATAGAAGAATTAATTAACTTTAATTTTCTTAGTCAAAACTTTTCTTGGAAGCTTCACTCTTTTAGCTTCTTACGCAAGCTCATTTCCCCTTAAATAATTCACTGAAGCATTCCCCTTGAATCATATACTCAGTAAAAAAAAGGGGGGGAACAAAATCAAGGCTGAACCGTTTCCTTTCTGACTTTATTCTCGAATCAGTTCGTGAGCACGACCAAGAGAGGGATGCCGACCATTGCAGTGAAGTCGTGGTGCTCAATAACTTCAGGTATGGTGTCGCGACCAAGGCCGTAGGGAGGAAAGGGCTAGCGATTTCAATCGCGTCACACTTCGCGGGGCTCGAGAGTGTCTAATCGATTTTTGGGTTTCATCTTACCTCGAGCTCGCCGTCGAGGCAATGGGAGGTGGCGATCTGGAAATTTGTGGTGACTGAAGGGGGCGGCCGCGTTCGCGATTGAGGTGGCGATGCAGACATGAGAATTCGACTTCATTGCTTTGGGGTTGGCAGGAGATGGCTCGAATTCACTGTGAGGTGTAATTTAAATTTTTATTTTAATCAAAATTGATTTATATGTATATATTTGTATGTACTCAGTACAGAAAAAAAAAGATTTACAGTAACATAAAGTTTGATTTGTGATAATAATTATCATTTTTGTTTTACCGAAAAGAAATTAATTTGGCAGATAGAGTTCGATAATAAATTTTGGTTACTAAAATTAATCATTAAAGAGAAAATAATATATTTAGGATGATTAATTAACTTAAGTTACCAAAAATATTTGTTATAGGAAAATTAGTTTGAGATTAAATTATTAGTTAACCCAAATTAATAAATGGTGATTAATTAGTTTGATTATTTAAAAATATTAATGAATCGTATAACTGTTATACAAGGTTTTAAATCATGGAAACAAGCTGGATTGAAATTGAATTGGGATGGTCTGCAAATTTTAAGTCAAAGGTGAGTAAATCTCACTCAGTTTAAATTTAAATGATTAAATTTAAATAATTGTTGGATGGTTGAATTGATTGATGTGATATAGTAGGATATTGTGTATTGGTGTATTATGTTGTGCTAACGTTTATGTATGCAGGGAAAACAGGTTGGAGGGATCCAACTGGACCCCTCAACTTTTATTTACATTATTTTATATTCTCTGTTTTGATTGTTTGATATTCTGTAATGAATTATGTGGAAGTATTGAATGCTATGGCTTGGTTGATATAATTGGGTATAATGGATTACCAAAATATAAATTTGATTTGGAAATGAAATTAAAAGAAGTGAAACTGCAAGTAAAATAATTATAGAATAAATTTAAGAATAACTTGGAAAAGAAATAAAGTGACTTTAAAATTCTAATAAATGAATTTTGAGAATGGAAAAGAAGTGAAACTGCAAGTAAAATAATTATAGAATAAATTTAAGAATAACTTGGAAAAGAAAATAAAGTGACTTTAAAATTCTAATAAATGAATTTTGAGAATGGAAAGGAAAATGTGAACAGACAGGAAGTTAATGAATGTTAAAATGCAGTATTATTAATTAAAAAGAACAAACATTTATTTAGAATTTAAGATTTGGATTATTGAAAGAGTAAAGAAGAAATAAAATAATAATAATAATAAAGTCCATAACTACTGATTTTGGAAATGAACTGATAAGTAAAAGAATTTATTTCAAATAAATTAAATTGGAAATCAATTTGGGAAATTGATTTAAGTGATTGAGATTTGAAATTCTCCCTGGATAACCAAATACGTTTCAAAGTAAATTTTTAAATATAAGTTAAAAGATTTTGAAGTTGTTTTAAAAATTATGTTTTGTAAAATTTATTATTTCTAATATTTAAAGTCTAGAGCAAGTATTTCCTTTTAATCTATTATAACAATAATTATTTAAAGAATGATTTGGTATTTTGAATAAAGAAGAAATCCAATGTTTGGTTATGAGGTAACCTTGTTTAATTATTTCTAGCATTATTTAAAATTAAGTATTAAAGTAATTTTTCTAAATTAAACGAGAACTGTTTTTTTTCAATAAAGTGTTTTAAATTACTTTAAAAAAAAATCTAGTTTTGTGCTTGGTGATTTCAGTGGGGATATAAAATATTTGGGAAAGTTTATCCTGAAAAGAATGATGGTTGGAAACTATTTCAAAGGAATGTGAAAGTGAAAATAGATCTTGTAAAGATATTTTGAGATGAATAATTAATTAGGAAATTATTTATTGGTTGATGGTTGTTTGTGAATATTAATTGATAGTTAAATAACCGACTATCAATATTGGACAATGCGTTGATCATTTCGAAGAGACCGGGATCGAGATTTATTTCTCGAAAACCACTTCGATCCGGTTTGTACGTTTCATGTAAACGAGTTTGGATTCGAAGATGGAGCAGTGAAGTACAAGGGCTAGTCGCTACTAATCCTGAGGATATTTCCAAAATGGATGTAGTAGGAATAGTGCCTTCGGTTCCGTTCGAACCCAGGACGGACTTGTATGGATGAATGCTTGCGAAACGTCGTCAGGTGGACGATGGGCATTCTAAGGAATATATTCTAAAAAGGTAACGCTTAGCCTCAAGCCTCATCAAATGGGAATGGCTGAAAATCAGGGGATATGAAGCAAGGCTTCGTGGGTAGCCCCCACTGGAGGGTGAGGTCATCCCTGTCTAGATGTCCCTTTATTTCGGCTTAGTGGGCGGTTGCTGATCCCAACAGCGGGGTGATCTTGCTCGGGATTGTCCAGTAAGGAATGGTTCCGGTCTTGTGTTGCAGGGGTGTTAGGGTGGCTCCTCGGTACGATGATCTAGACCAGGTACTGTGACAGGTGGTACCCCAGTGCCTAGCCATTAGTTGGAATCCATTTTCCATACGCGCCCGTACGGTTTTGATTGTGCCCAACTATTGCTGAAACGTGAGATGCAAGCATTTCAGCTAGATTCTATTTACTTTCTATAGACCCTATTATAATATCAGAGGATTTCTATAAAAATTGTTTTAGCTATCGTAAGGTAAAAACCCGACATGTTTATTTGTGGCGTGGTCTTACGAGATGCTTTTGTTTTCAAAGGATTTTGAAACTTTAATAATCAATTGGGTGTGATTTTCTCACGCTGGTATTCCAGACTGACTCGGGTGTTATTTAACTGTAATGCTTGGGTCAGACCGAGTATTATAGACTACAGGTTTTGATGCTGTGGAGCTCAGGAGATGAGCTGGATGACGATACGTACTCACGTACTTGTATATATATAAATTTCCGCTGTGTTGAGTTGTTGTGTATCCATTTGTATGTTATTGATGTTGAGTTGTGATTGATGTACTCTAATGATGTAATATATATAAACTGATATATTTGATTTTGAGTAAAGATCATTATTATCTATTATATTTTATCCGCTGCGATGGTTAGATTCTGTTGTTGTTTTCTATTTCCTTCTTCTACCTCTTCTTCTTTAACCCAAATGGTTCGTATTTTTGTGCAACTTGAGTTGATTTAGATAGAATAGTGTTGACTCAAGGGGTACGAATTTGCGGGCTGTTACACTTGGTATCAGAGCTTAGGTTGGAGATAACCTTGGCTCTGGTGGAAATTACTCATAAAATAGAGTCCGTAGTACTCTATAATGAGTTTGAGTGTATTAATAAATATGAGTGCGTAATTGTTAGTGAATATAAATTGTTTTAATATTGTGTTGGTTGATTTATTGAGTGGCATATGAACCTTCTTCGGCACAGTCTGTACAACTGTATCGAAGGGGTTTCTAAACACTTGAATAGAACAATTGACACGATATTGTTTTAAATGTGGGTAAATGAAATAATTTTACCCAATAACATATTTTTGATATAAACAATAGTTTTTGTAAACTATTTTAGCTAATATATGGTTGCTTGGATGTTAGGAAGAATAATATTAAATTGTTATCATTGTCAAGTGAAAACTTAACTAGACATTGAAATATAACAAAAGTTTAAAGGAAATAAATTCACTATAAAATGAAATTTATAAATATGAATTATAAATGAAAATTTTAAATTGAAATATGATTAAATGGGAATTTGTATAAGCGTAAAATGTGCAAATGCATTATAGTTAAAATTTGAATTAAAACAGGATTTGGAAATTCAAATCCTGTAGATTTTGGAAGTGTTTTGAAAATAAATAATAGCACAATTGTTTTGGAGATATTTCTGAAAGGAAATTTGTTTAAAAATGGTTTTTTGAAGGGAGATAGCATTGAATTCACTTTTGACACTGGAAAATAACTTCGGTAATGACTGCAGCATCATCGATGTTCATTTTCAGGTTTCGAAGTGATGAATTGCAGCCAAATTATTTGTTCAGGAAAACCTGTTTGTTTCTGAAATTTCAAAGGAAATTTGTTGGGAAATAAAAACAAGGATTGGTTTGACTTTTTAGAAATGTGATTTGAGATGTTGGGGATTTAAAAATGATTTGAAACAAAAGCCGGGAGTTTAAAAATCCTGATAAGATAAGTTGTAAGCTTATAAATGGAAATGATTTGTAAATCAGGAAGAAATTTAAGCTTTGGATAATGGAATATAAATCTAAAGTGAAAGGTTAAAATGAAATTAACTTGGATTGGAGAATAAAATTTAACTGGATTAAAATAAATTGAATAAGCTGAAAATAATATCCAGCTGTATTCAAATTAAGTTGAAATCGAATTGAGTTAAATAAAACTGAGTTAAAATAAAATTGAATTGGAATGAGAATTCAACTGAATTAATGAATGGAATTAAATTCTTAGCTGAACGAATAGGAAATAAATTGAATAAGGATTGGAAATTGAAGTATATAAATTAGAATAACTTATAAAAGAATCAGAATTAAATTGCATAGAATAAAAATATGCTTGGCCTATAAATAAATAGAAGGCTTGAGTTAAAAATAAAAGATGAATATATTCAAGCCTAGAATGAGTGTGATTGTATGAAATATACGTTGTGACTAGTTAAATTTGAAGGTGAGATAGAAAACCCAAAAATAAATATTTTTGGTGAATTGGAAAATAAACAGAAAAGCCAAACTTGAATTATAAAATAATGTGAACTAAGAAAATTAATTGAAGTGATGTTTGGAAACAAAATCAAGTATAGTACTATAAATAGGAGATAACTAATTTGTTAATAAATTAGTTAATGAAATTGAATTGTGAGTTTATGATGAGGTTTGAAAATAAAATTCAAGTTATAATTAAATTCGACTTACATTGTCGATGAAGAAAATATAACTAAAAGTGGCCTTGCAATTAATTAATTGATTTGTGAATGAAATTGCAATGTAAGTTAATAAAATTGGATGGTAATTTAAAAGTGAATGATAATTTGATAATGGATAATGGATCCAGAACTTGAGTTATAGATTAAAATTTAACTTGGAGTGTTAACAAATTAAATATGATTGGGAATATATTGAATAAAAATGTGATTTGATTAAAATAGTAATGGGACGGTTTGTATTGTGAATAAAATCCAAATATGTGGAAATAAATTGGAAATGGCCTTGTAATCAATTGAATGAGCTGAATCTAAAAAGTTAAAGTGTATAATAACCGATCAAATAAATTTGTAGTTTGAAATGGGATTAAATTGGATTAAAATAGAATCAAGCTAAATTGAAAAGAGAAATTTATTTGCAAAATGAGAATGAGCTTAAGTATAAATTTGAATGAAATTAAAGTCAATTAACTTAAGCCAATTGAATAGATGAAGGAGATCAACCTAAACTAAGTGTAATGATATTGGGTTGAATTGGAATCAAGTGAAAATAAACTTGAATCGAAATAGAATTTGGTGGGTTATAAATAATATTTAAGGAAATGTAAATTCAAAATGGATTGAGTGGATAAACTAATTATATTGGATAAATAAATGGATGAAATAAATAAGAATCAAATGGAAGTGAACTTAAGTTTGAAGCGAAATAAATTGAGTAAATTAACTTAATTTGAGAATAATTAGAAGCTCGACTACGAGTAAAATTGGAAGACCATTAAATTAAAGCTTGGTTTGAATTAATTTGGGAATGGTTAATAATATGCAAGCTTGTAATGTGTCCAGCTAAATAAATGGTTGTGAATGAATTAAAAATAAAAATGAAAAGAAAATTTAAGTTGTAATAAAGATGAACCCAAGCTGTTAATTGTTTTGAATAATGAAACTAGTTTGGTGAATTAAATGTAATGCAAGTGAATGGATTCAAAATTTAAAATGCAGTGAAAGTGAGAATATATGGATTGTGAATAAATTTGGAAATCGAATAGAATTAAGAATAAAATTGAGTGAAATCAATTTAAATTGGTTATAAAACATAAATACTTATTTATTCACATAAATCTCGTCAAATTGAATAGAATTAATTGTCATTTGATGTAAATGGAAGTAATTAAAAATTCTATGAATTGATAGGAGTAAAATAAATTGATTTTGAAGCAATTGAATTAAATATGAGTTCAGTTTGCTTGAGAATAAGTTTAATGTAAGCGATTTAGTTTCAAACCATTCAAATTGATGAAGTGGTATACGAATGGATTGAAAACCGTTCAAATTAAATGAAAATGGTCATAAATTAATTGGAACAGTTGAATTAGCATGGAAATTATATAAATTCCTTACGGAAAAACGTTTGGAATGAGTTTCTGTTAGGATTCATATGTTTTAACTATTACAACTAAGTGTAATATTGTTAAACTGCATATATTTGGCACTTACATGTTTAAATTGAGTAAGTACAGGTACCTGGAAGCCGTATGACTGGATTTGGTTGTGCTATTTGCTAAAAATAATAAGCCGCTTGCTTAAAATGCAAAATAAGGTACGCCTACGCAATAAAAATAGGAAATATGAACTGTTTTTGGTTTTTCCGACCGTGTGGGTCGATGTATATATATTTATATCTTTTGTCAAATTGCAAAAGCTCCTCCGTACAAAGGAGACTCTGCCAAAAAATTTCAGAAATTTTGGGAGTTAGAAATTTTTTGAAAGATTTTGGAAAATTTTGCTAACGACAAAACGATTTTAAACTAGAAATTGAAATAAATAAGTAAATGAAACTAATTAAACTAATGACATGAATTAGCAATAAATGAAAAATAAAATTTAAAGTATTCAAGGTTGATGATAAATAGAATTCATATAGAAATGGGAAAATCAATTTGAATAGAAATAGATATAAACTGAAGTGGTAAGATGGAAATAAATAAAGAAAACATATAAAATGCTTATGTTAACTTAAGTAAGGAATGGTCAATTCTTAATTGGAAATTTAATATTGCAAATGTATTCTAAGTTGATATTTGGGATGTTGACATTTTGTGAGGAAGTCGATAAAATGTTTTGGAATATTGTGTTTGGATATTGGTACTAAGCAGGTATGCAGGTATTATAAAGGAAAAAGAAAATTTGGTTTGATATCAAAAGATAAAATTTGAACTGCCCGACAAAAGGTATGTATTTAAAATTTGGTATGAAATTTGATTGGGATTTGAATTTGGATGGAGCCACTTGGCTTTTTGTTTTCTTTTTGGATTTGGGAGGCCGTAGAGCCATTTTGTAGTTGTACCGAGCTAGCCGCCCAAAGGAGACGCTGGCGAAATTTTTCAGAAATTTAAGGAGTTATAAAAATTTTGAGAAAATTTTGATAATTCAAAATTTGGATTTAAATTAAATTTGAATAGTTAAATAAGTAATGTTATTTGGGGAACTAAGGAAAAGTTAGGAAGGTTAACAAGAATAATAATGAGTCTTTTAAAAAAAAATAATTGGTGCGATGTTGAATTGTTAGAAACTGTTTGGTTTAGGGATATAATTAACGGGTATTGGACCATTCTTCCTAGTTAGTAATTTCGGGGACGAAATTCTTTTAAGGGGGAAGGAATGTGACGACCCAGAATTTTCATGCATTTAAAATCGGAATATTTAATAGATTTTAATTATTTAAATAACTTAAATTATGAATATCATAATTTATTTGACAATTAAATTATTGAATTGAATAATTCGAAGTGGGGTAACTTGTTGAATCTAGAATTTTAAGTCTGTTAAAATTAATTTGAAGGCTTGAAAAATTTAGATTGATAATACTGAGGATAACAGAAGTCGTAAAATTGAAATTAACAGTGATTTGTTCAGTTTTAAAATTTATATCATTTAAATTGAATTTAAAAATAGCCTTCCGAGGCACAGTCTCGGAATTCGACGAAACCAGTTCCATTGGGTCCGTAATATTGAATTATTATCGGATTTCAATTTTCGCAGTGTGTGGGTTTACCGTTCGATCGTACAATCCGTAAATGCATAGAAGAATTAATTAACTTTAATTTTCTTAGTCAAAACTTTTCTTGGAAGCTTCACTCTTTTAGCTTCTTACGCAAGCTCATTTCCCCTTAAATAATTCGCTGAAGCATTCCCCTTGAATCATATACTCAGTAAAAAAAAGGGGGGGAACAAAATCAAGGATGAACCGCTTCCTTTCTGACTTTATTCTCGAATCAGTTCGTGAGCACGACCAAGAGAGGGAAGCCGACCATTGCAGTGAAGTCGTGGTGCTCAATAACTTCAGGTATGGTGTCGCGACCAAGGCCGTAGGGAGGAAAGGGCTAGCGATTTCAATCGCGTCACTCTTCGCGAGGCTTGAGAGTGTCTAATCGATTTTTGGGTTTCATCTTACCTCGAGCTCGCCGTCGAGGCAATGGGAGGTGGCGATCTGGAAATTTGTGGCGACTGAAGGGGGCGGCCGCTGTAACAACCCGGTATTTCGCGTCTATTTTTAATCGACATTAAATGATTAATATGATTGCAAATTTCCATTTGAAGTTTTAAATTTTGAATTTTTAAATTTCTTTTATTAATTTATATTGTTTGATGCTGTGAAGTTTTCGAGTTATAACCGTTCCCCTCTTCATTTCTGTTGGCTAACCCGATCCCTCTCTCTCATTTTCAATTATTCGAATCCTAAAACCTAGCTCACGAAGAAAATAGAATGGTGGCGGCTCAAAGTTTTCATTCGTCTCCAAATTAGGGCTTCGAGAGAGAGCCGGCTTCGTCATCTCATTCGAGTTCAACTTCGTCACTTCGAACGGCGATTCAGGGTTTCGGCCACTTCGACAAAGCAAAGGTGAGTAATTTACATTACTCACATCTATTTCGAACTGGTCGAAGTCGTTTGTTGTTTTCGTTTCTTTGGCTTTGATCTGATTTTGTTTGTTGTCGATGCTTTTCTGCCTTGAATTGATTTTTTGGGGCTGTTGATTCTGAGTATGGCTTGACTCGTTCGAATTTCTGGAAATTTATTTTAGGTTGACCTTGACATTCTTTGACTTCGGCATTGACATTGGTCGTGGTTATTTTGGCCCTTTTGATTTTACTGCCGGGTATTGATCGAATAGTATACTGGATTTCGTGACGAGAAAAACTTTGGGCTTGATCGACTTTTGTCACGCATTTCACTGTGGCATTTGTCTATTCATTTGGTTTCTTCGTTTTACATGTACACGATTTTTGGGTTGTTCTGTGTTACTGCATATTACTTGAGTCATTCACTGATGTAATGTGTGTTGCCATTCACTTAAATTCAGTTGCATTCCTCGGATTCATTTCACGTTTGAGACCATGTGATAGTTGTCTCGAGCACGGTTCATGCCTTTACTTCAGTAGCTTGTCTTCATTAAGGCTTAGTCTTTAGTCTCTGTTCGACCTGAGTTTGCATTGGGGTTGTTCTCCTGTAGCGTATTTCTGAAAGAACCATTGCATTGTTGTGTAAGCACTCGAACCAAATACTTTTAGATGTTTGTTCCGTCCAGCTTCATGTTGTTTTTCGAGTATCCCCGCATACTATGTGCCACTCCGGCAGTTGCAGTTTATTTACATGTGCTGGATTGCTTCAATGTGCTGTTCACTGCTGCCTATCACCGCATTTTTATCACTGCACTGTTTTCCTGCAAGTAAACTTGTGTTCTTTGTATACTTACCCTTGTTCAAGTCTGATATTTTGAAGTTCCCATCTGTAGTTAGTGGTTCATGTGTTGGTATTGATTTCCTTCACATTGATTATGTGCTTTGTACATGTTACTCCTTTGGTATGGTTGCAGACCACCTAACTATTGTTCATGTTGCCTTGTCCTGTTTCATATAGTTGTTTGTGGACCACTGCATTATTCATTTGCAATTGGTCTTGATGTTTTACATCACTGTGCATTCTTCCACTTGAAGTTGTAGCCTTTGTGCATTGTTCACTTTGATTGCTATTACATAAAAATGCTGTCAGTGTCTTGTGGTCAGACCATCATATACTCGAACCATTTTGTTGCTTATTTCTGAACATCATAGTTATACTTGTTGATGCCTCGAGTATGCTATGGGTTTTGGCCATATCTTTGTTTGCCTTCACTTTACCATATTGTCACTGTATATTGCTGCGAGTCCATTTCACTGTGTTGGCTTGTTATATGCTGTTACATTTCCTCACTCATGTATGTATAGAGGTGTATTTCGTCTTGAGTCTTGTCTCAGGCCATTCTTTGGTCTCTGACATTGTTAATTCACTATTTGGTTGTTCTGGTCATTTTGTAGCTTTCTTGCAGTTATGTTGTGACTGCACTTGAGCCTTGTTGTACTTCATATAGGTACTGGGTATTAGTTGCATCCATGTTTTTTTACTTTGAGCGTTGCAGTTTTACTTGCTGTCTTCGTATTGCGACTGTTTTGAGTTGGTTATGTACATTCACTTGTGTACATTCTTACATTCACTTGTGTACATCATCACTGTAGTGGCACGGCAGTGCACGCAAGCGTGAACTGCAGCCACACGGTATTCATTGGGTACATCGTCACTATAGTGGCAAGGCAGTGCACGCAAGCGTGAACTGCAGCCACACGGTATGGCGTGTATGATATTCTTTTTGTTTTGAATTATGGATCTTTTTGCGTATTCCATATTCCGTAGTGGCGAGGCAGTACACGCGTGCGTGTACTGCAGCCCTACTCATCTTAATGTTTTAATTGATATTTCAATGGTTTGAACTGTTTGTTCATTTCAATTCGATATTCTGAATTGCATTCTGATTTGGTTTAATTACTGTCGTCTATTCATTATTTAATTATTATTGCTTCTGTGCACTAATAACTGAGTTTGAATTAGACTGACCCGAGTATTATTTTCTTTTGAATTTAATACTCGGGTCAGACCGAGTATTTCAGGTTGTAGATATTCTGCTTTGGGTTGCTGCTAGAGCTATGAAGTTCTTTCATATCTTTTGGAGTAGTCGTCTTTTGTAGTAGACTGTATTATTGTATAGGAAGATATGTATTCATGTATATTATATACGTTAATGTACTTGTATATGTAACTTCCTGAGTCGACTGTTGTAGTTGTATCATACGTACCGTGTGAATGTATTGTAACTGACATCGGTTATTATATATATATGAGACTTTCTGTTTCATCTGTGTTCCGCATTTATATTATCTGTGTTGTTATTTTATATTTACTGTTCTAAACTATTACGAACCATCGTAGTTCGTTTTATACTGGAATTGGGGTATGTCGATGGGAGAAAATAAATCAGAGATGAAAAATGAAAGAATATATATATTTATATCACTCCCATCGAGATAACCAATACTAGTGTAAGGCCAACTATTGATGGCCGCTCCTCAACAGCCTTATTCTCCGTGCTAGTTGACAGCACTACACCGTAGTGTTCTTGGCTAGCGTGGGTATAGAGGTGGGGCGTCACAGCTTGGTATCAGAGCCTGGGGTTTAGAACAAATATAAAACATAACTTAGATAGTACATGTGTTACAACTATTTGTCGATGTTTTATTTCACATCTTTGTCTTAAGATCATCTTTGATTGTTAGGAATGAATTCCTAACGCTTATTCGTGAGCATTGCTGCTATTCTCTATCGCACTTGCTCACTTGAGTTTACACTTCTAAGTATCAGTGTATATATGCTCTACCAAGTTGCATATTGCTGCAACTAGTACCCACTTCGATTTGAACTCGCATTGTTTATTCGAACTGCTATCTATAGGCATTCTTATCTCTGATTCGTGTACTTAATGCAGTCTCCATACAATTGGGTTTTGGGTATCAATCTATGAGACAAATTGCATTCCAATTGTCGACTCTGTCTGTTTATCCATGGTTTTTGGCTTTCATGTGCCTCTCTCTGATGGTTTTAAAATTTCTTTGGTATAAAAGAAATTGTCTTGGACTTTGCCTTGTCGATATCGACGTTGACTTGACTTTTACTTTTGCTAAAGTCATTCAAGCATTTATACTCATTCTGCTTTGTTTTTCCAATTGTTGATCGGTTCTTCTTTTCCGGTTAGTTGTTATCACCTTTGTCGACTTTGATAACTTCTATTTCAGGAATTTTGGGTATTCCTACTTTGATGGATTTGGATTCGAATTCTTTGTATTTTATTCACGTCTTCGAATGTGAATCTTAGTGAATTGATTTGGTTTTCGAATTTAATCGATTCTTGATTATTTCCCGATTTGTTGCTATCATTTATTAGCAACTTTGATGACCTTTTCTTCGGGATTTTTGTGAACATACCTTTCGATGAATTCGGTATCGATTTCTTTGGATTCTATTCACGTCTTCGTATGTGAATTCTTATGATTGATTGTTTCTACAATCATTTTTGTGATTTGTCACTTTAAAAATATAAAGGTTTCAATACTAGTAGTAAATATCAAAATGTTTTCAACTCTATTTTCAATACCAAACTCGTTTTTGAAACTGTTTTTCAATCTATTAGTATATACAAATCTTTATTTCACTCGTATGAGAAATCTAATTAAACGGCTTAGTAAAACAAGTGGTATGAAACGCTTGCGTTTACTTCGTCGGTTAATTGTTGGACTTGTTCGATTGAACCTCTAGTGACAAATTTTATTAGTGAAGATTTACAGTTTGTTCGTAAATATTTAAGTTAAGTAAGTGGTTATGGGACATGATGCTAAACTTTTACATTTACTGACTTAGTGTAATTGACACTTCTCGTTGATCATGACGATCATTTTTACGGTTAGACTAGGCCTCATCGGTGTGATTTCGTCTCACACATATCTCTTGGGCTTTGAGGATTGTCTAGACACCACTTGTGTGATTTCATTCACACATACTTTTCTTTTGATTGTGAGGTTAGACTAGACACCACTTGTGTGATTCCACTCACACATACCTCTTTTGATTTTTTTTGGTTAGTCTGGACCTCAATCTGTGTGATTTCGACTCACACATGTGGGGTAGCGCCCCACGGTCTTCGGGCCATTCGTGTGTCAAAATTAATGGCTTGCAACCATGAGATAGCGTCTCGTTATGCGTTGCACGTGTTGATGATTTTTCATGCTCGCGGGTGGGTGAGATTCTGTGCTCCCGTTCTCGCTTTGCGTTGCACGTGTTGATGATTTTTCATGCTCGCGTGTAGGTGAGATTCCGTGCTCCCGTTCTCGCTTTACGTTGCCCGTGTTGGTGATTTTCATGCTCACGTGTAGGTGAGATTCCGTGCTCCCGTTCTCGCTTTGCGTTGCACGTGTTGATGATTTTTCATGCTCGCGGGTAGGTGAGATTCCGTGCTCCCGTTCTCGCTTTGCGTTGCACGTGTTGATGATTTTTCATGCTCGCGTGTAGGTGAGATTCCGTGCTCCCGTTCTCGCTTTGCGTTGCCCGTGTTGGTGATTTTCATGCTCGCGGGTAGGTGAGATTCCGTGCTCCCGTTCTCGCTTTGCGTTGCACGTGTTGATGATTTTTCATGCTCGCGTGTAGTTGAGATTCTGTGCTCCCGTTCTCGCTTTGCATTGCACGTGTTGGTGAGTTTTCATGCTCGCATGTAGGTGAGTTTTCGTGCTCCCGTTCTCGTTATGCGTTACATGTGTTGATGAATTTTCATGCTCGCGTGTTGGTGAGTTTCCATACTCTCCTTTGAGTTTTCATACTCTGTTCGAGTTTTCATACTCCGTTTGAGTTTTCATACTCTGTTCGAGTTTTCATACTCCGTTTGAGTTTTCATACTCCGTTTGAGTTTTCATACTCTGTTCGAGTTTTCATACTCCGTTTGAGTTTTCATACTCCGTTTGAGTTTTCATACTCTGTTCGAGTTTTCATACTCCGTTTGAGTTTTCATACTCTGTTCGAGTTTTCATACTCCGTTTGAGTTTTCATACTCCGTTTGAGTTTTCATACTCTGTTCGAGTTTTCATACTCCGTTCGAGTTTTCATACTCCGTTTGAGTTTTCATACTCCGTTTGAGTTTTCATACTCCGTTTGAGTTTTCATACTCCGTTTGAGTTTTCATACTCTGTTCTAGTTTTCATACTCCGGTTCGAGTTTTCATACTCGCGTTCGAGTTTTCATACTCCGGTTCGAGTTTTCATACTCGCGTTCGAGTTCTCATACTCTTAGCTTGTGTTTTCTGGATTTCTTGTGAGGATTTCTAGAATTTGTGCTTCACCAATTTTCGTGATTTCTATTGATAAGTTTTATCAATTCTTGTGCATTGGTGAATTCGTGTGTTATTGACTCGTTATGAATACAAGTTTAGGGTATGATATCCCTTTCTATCTTTGAGAAGATTCTTGTGACCTTTTTGATGAACGAAAATTCATTGGTATTATATTTTGATGCCAATTATTTCGATGAAATTTTGACGTATGTCGAAGTTGCTACTGACATTGCTATTTTAATCACGTGTTTTAAAAATTTGTTATTCTTCAAAATATTTCAAAATATAAATCAAAATTGTTTTCAAAATCTTTACGATTTGCGCTTTCAAAAGAATGAGGAAGTGAATTAAACGTTTCAGAAAAATCGAGAACTATGACCCCTTTCTTTTACTGATTCGCTTAATTCCGGACTTGTCCGTTTGAGAACGTAAAATGTTATTTATTTAAAATACACAATTTAACACTTTCAAGGAAACGATGAAGTGAATTAAACGATTTAGTAAAACTCGTGGTTATGAGTCATGTGCGTTTGCTATTTCGGTTAATTTCGGACTCGTTAATTGAAAAATTTGTAATTTGAAATTTGATTACCGTTGTGGTAATTTCTGATTATCGTTTTGATAATTGGATGTTTATGATTTCTGATTTATCGTTTTTGATAATCAGATATTTATTGTTTCTGATTATCGCTTGTGATAATCAGATATTTGAGATCTAATTATCGTTTGTGATAATTAGATATTTGTGATTTGATTATCAATTGTGATAATTAAATAATCGTTGATTCGTGATTTCTGATTTATCGTTTTTGATAATCAGATATTTATTGTTTCTAATTATCTATTGATAATTAGATATTTGAGATTTAATTGTCGTTTGTGATAATTAAATATTTGTGATTTAAGATTGATTTTCGATTTTGATAATCGAATACTTGTTGATTTGATTATCGTTTTTGATAATCGAATATTTGTGATTTGAGATCTCTGAATTATCTATTGATAATTAGATTTTGTTGATAATTTGTGAATTTCCTTTATGAAATTAAAAGATTTCTTTGGCGTTTATATTGTACTACGCCAGTGTACCGGCTCAATTTTCTGCTATTCATGACGTTTTCCACGTCTTCCAATTACGGAAATGCCTTTGGGATTTCCGATCTTTATTCTTGAGCCCGGTATTATTGAAGAAATTGAAGTTTCACTAGATTTGACTTTGAGCAAACACGTTCTGGCTTGCTCCTTCATGCTCTTTATGGTGAACTTCATATTTCGAATTTCTTCATCTTGTGATGATATGCTCTTTTGGTTGTTACCTTTTGCCCATTTATTCCTTACGATTGCGAGGACGCAATTTCTTTAAGGAGGGGAGTCTGTAACAACCCGGTATTTCGCGTCTATTTTTAATCGACATTAAATGATTAATATGATTGCAAATTTCCATTTGAAGTTTTAAATTTTGAATTTTTAAATTTCTTTTATTAATTTATATTGTTTGATGCTGTGAAGTTTTCGAGTTATAACCGTTCCCCTCTTCATTTCTGCTGGCTAACCCGATCCCTCTCTCTCATTTTCAATTATTCGAATCCTAAAACCTAGCTCACGAAGAAAATAGAATGGTGGCGGCTCAAAGTTTTCATTCGTCTCCAAATTAGGGCTTCGAGAGAGAGCCGGCTTCGTCATCTCATTCGAGTTCAACTTCGTCACTTCGAACGGCGATTCAGGGTTTCGGCCACTTCGACAAAGCAAAGGTGAGTAATTTACATTACTCACATCTATTTCGAACTGGTCGAAGTCGTTTGTTGTTTTCGTTTCTTTGGCTTTGATCTGATTTTGTTTGTTGTCGATGCTTTTCTGCCTTGAATTGATTTTTTGGGGCTGTTGATTCTGAGTATGGCTTGACTCGTTCGAATTTCTGGAAATTTATTTTAGGTTGACCTTGACATTCTTTGACTTCGGCATTGACATTGGTCGTGGTTATTTTGGCCCTTTTGATTTTACTGCCGGGTATTGATCGAATAGTATACTGGATTTCGTGACGAGAAAAACTTTGGGCTTGATCGACTTTTGTCACGCATTTCACTGTGGCATTTGTCTATTCATTTGGTTTCTTCGTTTTACATGTACACGATTTTTGGGTTGTTCTGTGTTACTGCATATTACTTGAGTCATTCACTGATGTAATGTGTGTTGCCATTCACTTAAATTCAGTTGCATTCCTCGGATTCATTTCACGTTTGAGACCATGTGATAGTTGTCTCGAGCACGGTTCATGCCTTTACTTCAGTAGCTTGTCTTCATTAAGGCTTGGTCTTTAGTCTCTGTTCGACCTGAGTTTGCATTGGGGTTGTTCTCCTGTAGCGTATTTCTGAAAGAACCATTGCATTGTTGTGTAAGCACTCGAACCAAATACTTTTAGATGTTTGTTCCGTCCAGCTTCATGTTGTTTTTCGAGTATCCCTGCATACTATGTGCCACTCCGGCAGTTGCAGTTTATTTACATGTGCTGGATTGCTTCAATGTGCTGTTCACTGCTGCCTATCACCGCATTTTTATCACTACACTGTTTTCCTGCAAGTAAACTTGTGTTCTTTGTATACTTACCCTTGTTCAAGTCTGATATTTTGAAGTTCCCATCTGTAGTTAGTGGTTCATGTGTTGGTATTGATTTCCTTCACATTGATTATGTGCTTTGTACATGTTACTCCTTTGGTATGGTTGCAGACCACCTAACTATTGTTCATGTTGCCTTGTCCTGTTTCATATAGTTGTTTATGGACCACTGCATTATTCATTTGCAATTGGTCTTGATGTTTTACATCACTGTGCATTCTTCCACTTGAAGTTGTAGCCTTTGTGCATTGTTCACTCTGATTGCTATTACATAAAAATGCTGTCAGTGTCTTGTGGTCAGACCTGCATATACTCGAACCATTTTGTTGCTTATTTCTGAACATCACAGTTATACTTGTTGATGCCTCGAGTATGCTATGGGTTTTGGCCATATCTTTGTTTGCCTTCACTTTACCATATTGTCACTGTATATTGCTGCGAGTCCATTTCACTGTGTTGGCTTGTTATATGCTGTTACATTTCCTCACTCATGTATGTATAGAGGTGTATTTCGTCTTGAGTCTTGTCTCAGGCCATTCTTTGGTCTCTGACATTGTTAATTCACTATTTGGTTGTTCTGGTCATTTTGTAGCTTTCTTGCAGTTATGTTGTGACTGCACTTGAGCCTTGTTGTACTTCATATAGGTACTGGGTATTAGTTGCATCCATGTTTTTTTACTTTGAGCGTTGCAGTTTTACTTGCTGTCTTCGTATTGCGACTGTTTTGAGTTGGTTATGTACATTCACTTGTGTACATTCTTACATTCACTTGTGTACATCATCACTGTAGTGGCACGGCAGTGCACGCAAGCGTGAACTGCAGCCACACGGTATTCATTGGGTACATCGTCACTATAGTGGCAAGGCAGTGCACGCAAGCGTGAACTGCAGCCACACGGTATGGCGTGTATGATATTCTTTTTGTTTTGAATTATGGATCTTTTTGCGTATTCCATATTCCGTAGTGGCGAGGCAGTACACGCGTGCGTGTACTGCAGCCCTACTCATCTTAATGTTTTAATTGATATTTCAATGGTTTGAACTGTTTGTTCATTTCAATTCGATATTCTGAATTGCATTCTGATTTGGTTTAATTACTGTCGTCTATTCATTATTTAATTATTATTGCTTCTGTGCACTAATAACTGAGTTTGAATTAGACTGACCCGAGTATTATTTTCTTTTGAATTTAATACTCGGGTCAGACCGAGTATTTCAGGTTGTAGATATTCTGCTTTGGGTTGCTGCTAGAGCTATGAAGTTCTTTCATATCTTTTGGAGTAGTCGTCTTTTGTAGTAGACTGTATTATTGTATAGGAAGATATGTATTCATGTATATTATATACGTTAATGTACTTGTATATGTAACTTCCTGAGTCGACTGTTGTAGTTGTATCATATGTACCGTGTGAATGTATTGTAACTGACATCAGTTATTATATATATATGAGACTTTCTGTTTCATCTGTGTTCCGCATTTATATTATCTGTGTTGTTATTTTATATTTACTGTTCTAAACTATTACGAACCATCGTAGTTCGTTTTATACTGGAATTGGGGTATGTCGATGGGAGAAAATAAATCAGAGATGAAAAATGAAAGAATATATATATTTATATCACTCCCATCGAGATAACCAATACTAGTGTAAGGCCAACTATTGATGGCCGCTCCTTAACAGCCTTATTCTCCGTGCTAGTTGACAGCACTACACCGTAGTGTTCTTGGCTAGCGTGGGTATAGAGGTGGGGCGTCACAGCTTGGTATCAGAGCCTGGGGTTTAGAACAAATATAAAACATAACTTAGATAGTACATGTGTTACAACTATTTGTCGATGTTTTATTTCACATCTTTGTCTTAAGATCATCTTTGATTGTTAGGAATGAATTCCTAACGCTTATTCGTGAGCATTGCTGCTATTCTCTATCGCACTTGCTCACTTGAGTTTACACTTCTAGTATCAGTGTATATATGCTCTACCAAGTTGCATATTGCTGCAACTAGTACCCACTTCGATTTGAACTCGCATTGTTTATTCGAACTGCTATCTATAGGCATTCTTATCTCTGATTCGTGTACTTAATGCAGTCTCCATACAATTGGGTTTTGGATATCAATCTATGAGACAAATTGCATTCCAATTGTCGACTCTGTCTGTTTATCCATGGTTTTTGGCTTTCATGTGCCTCTCTCTGATGGTTTTAAAATTTCTTTGGTATAAAAGAAATTGTCTTGGACTTTGCCTTGTCGATATCGACGTTGACTTGACTTTTACTTTTGCTAAAGTCATTCAAGCATTTATACTCATTCTGCTTTGTTTTTCCAATTGTTGATCGGTTCTTCTTTTCCGGTTAGTTGTTATCACCTTTGTCGACTTTGATAACTTCTATTTCAGGAATTTTGGGTATTCCTACTTTGATGGATTTGGAATCGAATTCTTTGTATTTTATTCACGTCTTCGAATGTGAATCTTAGTGAATTGATTTGGTTTTCGAATTTAATCGATTCTTGATTATTTCCCGATTTGTTGCTATCATTTATTAGCAACTTTGATGACCTTTTCTTCGGGATTTTTGTGAACATACCTTTCGATGAATTCGGTATCGATTTCTTTGGATTCTATTCACGTCTTCGTATGTGAATTCTTGTGATTGATTGTTTCTACAATCATTTTTGTGATTTGTCACTTTAAAAATATAAAGGTTTCAATACTAGTAGTAAATATCAAAATGTTTTCAACTCTATTTTCAATACCAAACTCGTTTTTGAAACTGTTTTTCAATCTATTAGTATATACAAATCTTTATTTCACTCGTATGAGAAATCTAATTAAACGGCTTAGTAAAACAAGTGGTATGAAACGCTTGCGTTTACTTCGTCGGTTAATTGTTGGACTTGTTCGATTGAACCTCTAGTGACAAATTTTATTAGTGAAGATTTACAGTTTGTTCGTAAATATTTAAGTTAAGTAAGTGGTTATGGGACATGATGCTAAACTTTTACATTTACTGACTTAGTGTAATTGACACTTCTCGTTGATCATGACGATCATTTTTACGGTTAGACTAGGCCTCATCGGTGTGATTTCGTCTCACACATATCTCTTGGGCTTTGAGGATTGTCTAGACACCACTTGTGTGATTTCATTCACACATACTTTTCTTTTGATTGTGAGGTTAGACTAGACACCACTTGTGTGATTCCACTCACACATACCTCTTTTGATTTTTTTTGGTTAGTCTGGACCTCAATCTGTGTGATTTCGACTCACACATGTGGGGTAGCGCCCCACGGTCTTCGGGCCATTCGTGTGTCAAAATTAATGGCTTGCAACCATGAGATAGCGTCTCGTTATGCGTTGCACGTGTTGATGATTTTTCATGCTCGCGGGTGGGTGAGATTCTGTGCTCCCGTTCTCGCTTTGCGTTGCACGTGTTGATGATTTTTCATGCTCGCGTGTAGGTGAGATTCCGTGCTCCCGTTCTCGCTTTACGTTGCCCGTGTTGATGATTTTCATGCTCACGTGTAGGTGAGATTCCGTGCTCCCGTTCTCGCTTTGCGTTGCACGTGTTGATGATTTTTCATGCTCGCGGGTAGGTGAGATTCCGTGCTCCCGCTCTCGCTTTGCGTTGCACGTGTTGATGATTTTTCATGCTCGCGTGTAGGTGAGATTCCGTGCTCCCGTTCTCGCTTTGCGTTGCCCGTGTTGGTGATTTTCATGCTCGCGGGTAGGTGAGATTCCGTGCTCCCGTTCTCGCTTTGCGTTGCACGTGTTGATGATTTTTCATGCTCGTGTGTAGGTGAGATTCTGTGCTCCCGTTCTCGCTTTGCATTGCACGTGTTGGTGAGTTTTCATGCTCGCATGTAGGTGAGTTTTCGTGCTCCCGTTCTCGTTATGCGTTACATGTGTTGATGAATTTTCATGCTCGCGTGTTGGTGAGTTTCCATACTCTCCTTTGAGTTTTCATACTCTGTTCGAGTTTTCATACTCCGTTCGAGTTTTCATACTCCGTTTGAGTTTTCATACTCTGTTCGAGTTTTCATACTCCGTTTGAGTTTTCATACTCCGTTTGAGTTTTCATACTCTGTTCGAGTTTTCATACTCCGTTTGAGTTTTCATACTCCGTTTGAGTTTTCATACTCGGTTCGAGTTTTCATACTCCGTTTGAGTTTTCATACTCTGTTCGAGTTTTCATACTCCGTTTGAGTTTTCATACTCCGTTCGAGTTTTCATACTCCGTTCGAGTTTTCATACTCCGTTCGAGTTTTCATACTCCGTTTGAGTTTTCATACTCCGTTTGAGTTTTCATACTCTGTTCGAGTTTTCATACTCCGTTCGAGTTTTCATACTCCGTTCGAGTTTTCATACTCCGTTCGAGTTTTCATACTCCGTTCGAGTTTTCATACTCGCGTTCGAGTTTTCATACTCCGGTTCGAGTTTTCATACTCCGTTCGAGTTTTCATACTCCGTTCGAGTTTTCATACTCGCGTTCGAGTTTTCATACTCCGGTTCGAGTTTTCATACTCGCGTTCGAGTTCTCATACTCTTAGCTTGTGTTTTCTGGATTTCTTGTGAGGATTTCTAGAATTTGTGCTTCACCAATTTTCGTGATTTCTATTGATAAGTTTTATCAATTCTTGTGCATAATAATCACCATTTATTGATTTGTGATAATAATTATCATTTTTGTTTTACCGAAAAGAAATTAATTTGGCAGATAGAGTTAGATAATAAATTTTGGTTACTAAAATTAATCATTAAAGAGAAAATAATATATTTAGGATGATTAATTAATTTAAGTTACCAAAAATATTTGTTATAGGAAAATTAGTTTGAGATTAAATTATTAGTTAACCCAAATTAATAAATGGTGATTAATTAGTTTGATTATTTAAAAATATTAATGAATCGTATAACTGTTATACAAGGTTTTAAATCACGGAAACAAGCTGGATTGAAAATGAATTGGGATGGTCTGCAAATTTTAAGTCAAAGGTGAGTAAATCTCACTCAGTTTAAATTTAAATTTAAATGATTAAATTTAAATAATTGTTGGATGGTTGAATTGATTGATGTGATATAGTAGGATATTGTGTATTGGTGTATTATGTTGTGCTAACGTCTGTGGATGCAGGGAAAACAGGTTGGAGGGATCCAACTGGACCACTCAACTTTTATTTAAATTATTTTATATTCTCTGTTTTGATTGTTTGATATTCTATAATGAATTATCTGGAAGTATTGAATGCTATGGCTTGGTTGATATAATTGGGTATAATGGATTACCAAAATATAAATTTGATTTGGAAATGAAATTAAAAGAAGTGAAACTGCAAGTAGAATAATTATAGAATAAATTTAAGAATAACTTGGAAAAGAAATAAAGTGACTTTAAAATTCTAATAAATGAATTTTGAGAATGGAAAAGAAGTGAAACTGCAAGTAAAATAATTATAGAATAAATTTAAGAATAACTTGGAAAAGAAAATAAAGTGACTTTAAAATTCTAATAAATGAATTTTGAGAATGGAAAGGAAAATGTGAACAGGCAGGAAGTTAATGAATGTTAAAATGCAGTATTATTAATTAAAAAGAACAAACATTTATTTAGAATTTAAGATTTGGATTATTGAAAGAGTAAACAAGAAATAAAATAATAATAATAATAAAGTCCATAACTACTGACTTTGGGAATGAAATGATAAGTAAAAGAATTTATTTCAAATAAAATAAATTGGAAATCAATTTGGGAAATTGATTTAAGTGATTGAGATTTGAAATTCTCCCTGGATAACCAAATACGTTTCAAAGTAAATTTTTAAATATAAGTTAAAAGATTTTGAAGTTGTTTTAAAAATTATGTTTTGTAAAATTTATTATTTCTAATATTTAAAGTCTAGAGCAAGTATTTCCTTTTAATCTATTATAACAATAATTATTTAAAGAATGATTTGGTATTTTGAATAAAGAAGAAATCCAATGTTTGGTTATGAGGCAACCTTGTTTAATTATTTCTAGCATTATTTAAAATTAAGTATTAAAGTAATTTTTCTAAATTAAACGATAAATGTTTTTTTTTCAATAAAGTGTTTTAAATTACTTTTAAAAAAAAATCTAGTTTTGTGCTTGGTGATTTCAGTGGGGATAGAAAATATTTGGGAAAGTTTATCCTGAAAAGAATGATGGTTGGAAACTGTTTCAAAGGAATGTGAAAGTGAAAATATATCTTGTAAAGATATTTTGAGATGAATAATTAATTGGGAAATTATTTATTGGTTGATGGTTGTTTGTGAATATTAATTGATAGTTAAATAAACGACTATCAATATTGGACAATGCGTTGATCGTTTCGAAGAGACCGGGATCGAGATTTATTTCTCGAAAACCACTTCGATCCGGTTTGTACGTTTCGTGTAAACGAGTTTGGATTCGAAGATGGTGCAGTGAAGTACAAGGGCTAGTCGCTACTAATCCTGAGGATATTTCCAAAATGGATGTAGTAGGAATAGTGCCTTCGGTTCCGTTCGAACCCGGGACGGACTTGTATGGATGAATGCTTGCGAAACGTCGTCAGGTGGACGATGGGCATTCTAAGGAATATATTCTAAAAAGGTAACGCTTAGCCTCAAGCCTCATCAAATGGGAATGGCTGAAAATCAGGAGATATGCAGCAACGCTTCGTGGGTAGCCCCCATTGGAGGGTGAGGTCATCCTTGTCTGGATGTCCTTTATTTCGGCTTAGTGGGCGGTTGCTGATCCCAACCGCGGGGTGATCTTGCTCGGGATTGTCCAGTAAGGGATGGTTCCGGTCTTTTGTTGCAGGGGAGTTTGGGTGGCTCCTCGGTACGCTAATCTAGACCAGGTACTGTGACAGGTGGTACCCCAGTGCCTAGCCATTAGTTGGAATCCATTTTCCATACGCGCCCGTACAGTTTTGATTGTGCCCAACTATTGCTGAAACGTGAGATGCAAGCATTTCAGCTAGATTCTATTTACTTTCTATAGACCCTATTATAATATCAGAGGATTTCTATAAAAATTGTTTTAGCCATCGTAAGGTAAAAACCCGACATGTTTATTTGTGGCGTGGTCTTACGAGATCCTTTTTTTTTCAAAGGATTTTGAAACTTTAATAATCAATTGGGTGTGATTTTCTCACGCTGGTGTTCCAGACTGACTCGGGTGTTATTTAACTGTAATGCTCGGGTCAGACCGAGTATTATAGACTACAGGTTTGATGCTGTGGAGCTCAGGAGACGAGCTGGATGACGATACGTACTCACGTACTTATATATATATATATATTTCCGCTATGTTGAGTTGTTGTGTATCCATTTGTATGTTATTGATGTTGAGTTGTGATTGATGTACTCTGATGATGTAATATATATAAACTGATATATTTAATTTTGAGTAAAGATCATTATTATCTATTATATTTTATCCACTGCGATGGTTAGATTCTGTTGTTGTTTTCTATTTCCTTCTTCTACCTCTTCTTCTTTAACCCAAATGGTTCGTATTTTTGTGCAAATTGAGTTGATTTAGATAGAATAGTGTTGACTCAAGGGGTACGAATTTGCGGGCTGTTACACTTAGTATCAGAGCTTAGGTTGGAGATAACCTTGGCTCTGGTGGAAATTACTCATAAAATAGAGTCCGTAGTACTCTATAATGAGTTTGAGTGTATTAATAAATATGAGCGCGTATTTGTTAGTGAATATAAATTGTTTTAATATTGTATTGGTTGATTTATTGAGTGGCATATGAACCTTCGTCGGCACAGTCTGCACAACTGTATCGAAGGGGTTTCTAAGCACTTGAATAGAACAATTGACACAATATTGTTTTAAATGTGGGTAAATGAAATAATTTTACCCAATAACATATTTTTGATATAAACAATAGTTTTTGTAAACTATTTTAGCTAATATATGGTTGCTTGGATGTTAGGAAGAATAATATTAAATTGTTATCATTGTCAAGTGAAAACTTAACTAGACATTGAAATATAACAAAAGTTTAAAGGAAATAAATTCACTATAAAATGAAATTTATAAATATGAATTATAAATGAAAATTTTAAATTGAAATATAATTAAATGGGAATTTGTATAAGCGTAAAATGTGCAAATGCATTATAGTTAAAATTTGAATTAAAACAGGATTTGGAAATTTAAATCCTGGAGATTTTGGAAGTGTTTTGAAAATAAATAATAGCACAATTGTTTTGGAGATATTTCTGAAAGGAAATTTGATTAAAAATGGCTTTTTGAAGGGGGATAGCATTGAATTCACTTTTGACACTAGAAAATAACTTCGGTAATGACTGCAGTATCATCGATGTTCATTTTCGAGTTTCGAAGTGATGAATTGCAGCCAAATTGATTTATTTTGAATAAATAAATGTGATAATTTTTATGTTATAAAAATTATGATGTTTTGGGAAATAAATAGAAGTTATTATTTTTGTGAAATAAAACCAGAATATGATTTTTGGAATGTGAAGTTAACTATTTTGTAAAATGGTTTAAATTGAGATTTTTGATTTATTATAAACGGTTTATATAAAGGATTTATAAAATTGGTATTTTATAAATTAAAATATTGGAATTGTAAAATGAGTTTTACAAGTGTTAAAATAAAGTTATAAATGGATTTTTACAAGTGAATAAGATTTGTAATTTGTGAATAAAATGAATGAGTTTGTGAAATAAATGATTTATAAGCAATTAACTGATAAATTGGATTTTTGAATGTAAATAAGGTGTAAATGGAATTTGTTAATAAACTAGATATATAAATTGAAGTTTTTATAAAATAGATAAATGTGAATTTATAAACATTGTTTTACAGATTCGAAACCAATTGAATTTGATAAATTAAATATAGAAGTTTATTAAAGGAGATATATTCGCGGTTTTGGACAACAAATTATCCTTTAAATTAAATGTTGTAATAACAAAAAATTTGATTGGGAATTATATCCACGATCTTGGACAATGTATTATCCTTTAAATAAATGTGTAGAAATATTGAAATTGGTTAACGAACTATATTCATGATTTTGGACAGTGAATAATCCATTAATAAATGTTTTGGGAAGTGATATTTTAAAGGAAGTTAAATGATTAAAAGATGTTTTAAAATGCGTTAAGGATCAAAACCATAGATTTCAACATTCATTATTGAAATAGACGTTTTCGAGAAGTAAGGAAATGATGCACTATAACGCTGTTATTATGGTAAATGATTTTTGAAAGGAAATGTTTTTGTATAGTATTGGGGTTTATATTTCTATCTTATTTTCGAATCCCTATATTAGTGAATTTGGGTTGTCATAACGATGTTTTACGCAATTATAGTCACTGGAAATGGCCGTGTGGCATTCAAAGTGATGTGATATGTGATTGTGAAAGGTAATCGTTACCTCTAGCCTCATCAACCGGAAATGACCACAACAGGGTTAGATGTAGCAAGGCTAAGTCGTCATTCCCAAGTAGGATATGATCATCCTCTTCTAGATATATCTTTACACACTATGACGTCGTGTATCTGATTATTGTGGTTTGTATGCTATGAGGGCCCTCGGTAAAGGTCGGTAACGACCGGAGGACGACATATTCGGTAACATCTAGTTATAGAGGTGGGCCGGTCTTGTGTTGGTAGAGGGCAGATGTTCTTTGCCTCGGGACATCCATCTAGAGGTGTACCCCTTCGGAAGGTAGTCCCTTCACCTATTCATTTGTATGGAAATCCAAACTCAAGTGCGTGCTTGCCATTTTGATTGTATTACCCAATTGGGCTATATGCTGGAATTTAATCAAACAATTTCGGCTATGATTAATATTATTTGTATATAGTAGACACTACTATAATATAAGAGGATTTGATAAGATAGGTTTTAGTTATCGTAAGGTAAAAACATGTCTGTTTTTATGTGTGGACTTGTCTTACGAGATACTTTTGTTTTGAAAACTAAGGAAAAGTTTTGGTAATTTAATAAATTTAGTTGAGTGTGTTTCTCACGTTGATTTACCAGACTGATCTAGGCATTCTTCCCTTTCAATGCTCGGGTCAGACCGAGTATATTTACAGGTTAGATTGGTCCTTTTGGAGCTTCAGCAGGAGAGCTGGAGATCTTTATTTTCGTATACACGTACTTGTTTTTTGATTATCCGTTGTGCTTTGTTTGTTGTTGTATATTATCGGCAATTGTGAGGACGGCTTATTATAACTGTTCAAGCTAATAACTATTGATTGATTGTTGGACTCTGATTGATGTGTATATATATACAGTTTCTGCTTTGTAAGATCATTGATATGATATTATATATTATCCGCTGCGATGTGAGATTCTTTATTGTTCTGTTGGTTCTGTCATCTCTCTTTCTTCTCTTCACTTCTTCACTCTTCTTTTCTTTCTCTTGATTTTCCGTCAGTTTGTGCTTTTTGGGTCGGACATGTGTGTTTTATTGTCGATTCAGAGGGTACAGATTTGCGGGTCGTCAGAGTTTGGGTTTATAGTAAACAAAGTTTTAATGACATTTTTTAACCTTTCTTTTTGATACACTTAGAAATGTAATTAACTCTTAAAAATAATATTTTAAAGAGTATCTTTAAAGTGTTTTACAAATATTGGTGAAATGACCCGAAATTTTAGTCATTTGATTTTGATTATTTAATTAATTTTTATTATCAAATTATTGGTTTAAAAGCTTTAAAACTTGAATTAAGTTATAGAGATTGTTTAAAACATTTGAATTGTGGATTAATATTTGAACATTGTTTCAGATAACTGGATTTTCAATTAAAAATTAATTTAATCGGTTTAATGGTCTTATTTAACTCCTTTTAAATTTATAAATAAAATGGTAAATTCATTTCGTAAATTTATTTGTAGTAATAAATGGTTTGATATATAATCAGAAATTTTATTTCTAATATAACAACTCGATATTTATTGACGTGTTTTAATTTTTTTATTTGATTTTTTCTTATTTTTAATTTAAAAATTATATAAATTCTCATTTGACGATTTTTCGACAAACGACGGTATTTTTGTGATTTTACAGAATTAGTAAATCAGTTTATATTAGTATTGTTTTGAGGTTCACTATTCTTAGCGCGACCATTTTTTGTCGTTTCTAGCCCATAACACGAATGAAAATCTATGCAACAGGATGCCAGAAAATTGAAAATAAATATAACCCATCACTTTTAATACCAAACATATTCTCTGATTCTCTTTTCTTTGTCTCCAAAATATACTTCCATTAATGCACTTTCTGAAACAAAGAAAAGCAAAGATCCTCCTCATTGTGAAAATCAGAACAATTGCAACGACCCTTATTTTTCGATGGTTAAAATGTTAAAATTAATAAGATTTTAGAATTTAATATTACGAGAAATTAAAAATTTATGATTTATCAATGAGAAAACTAACTAGAATGAAATTCAATAATGTTATTTTAATGTAATTGATGACTATTTTAATGTAACTTCTATCAACTGAAATAATTGTAAAGTTAATTTGGTTAGAAATCGTAAATACGGAAATAAATTAAATGTCATATTAAATGCCGAGATATTATGTAATTAATTAAAATTGAATATAATCAGTGTTGTATAAGTAGTTATGACATTTTTTTGTAGATAATAAACTTATAAATCTGATTAAATAAAGTAAATGGTAACAATTGTTATTTATCGCCTATTTATTTAATTTATTGAAATTAATTTGGAAATCGATAAAAATTTAATAAAATTGAAATATTGTAATTAATATGGTAAAAGATGATAACTATAGGCTACTGATGATAAATGGTAAACCAATGTTAATTATATCCACAAGATGATAGTTCATCGAACAGTAAGATATAAATCAAAATAAATGAATGTATTTGAATTCTAATTTTAATAAATGAATTTATTGCAATTGAAATGGAACATTGTCATTAGTGCAATATTTAACATTGGATTTGACTTGGAAATTAATTTTAAAAGATTATAAATTTCTAGGTAATAAAAAATGATAAAAAATGTTAGTTATAAAATTTGAATTTGAAAGTGATTTAATTAATTTAATAGTAATTTATTTAATTAATGTGAAAATAGCCATTTTGGCCACCGTCTCAGATTTTGACAAAACTAGTTTCATCGAATCCGTAATAGTGAATTATTATAGGATTTCAGGTTTTGTAGCGATTGGACTTGTCGTTTGATCGTGCAGGCTTGAAACACGTAGAAATCAATTTAATGAATTCAATTTAAATAAGCTGATTTTAAAAGCTTACTTCTATATACAATGGAATTTGGGTTTGAAACCTGTTCCATTAACTCAAAAACACCGAAAACATCTATTTTGATATATGTGATGACCTACTTTAGTTTCGGAAGCGGAATCGTTTTGACGTTTCGAACCATTTTAATATGTTCATTCATTCTTATCGGGCTTTGTCTATATAAATAGATTTTTCTAAACCTAACAACCATTTTATTTCTTATCTCTGTACGTATTTGTCAATTCCATTTATCTTCTTCTTCCTTCCAATATCTGTAGATCCAAAAGCCTAATTCAATTTCAAATTCAAATCAAAATTCAAACTCATCAAACTATGTCAAATTATATATGGTTTCTAAGATCTCGACGAGTCAAGTCAATGCGTGGTGTTCGTTTTTAATAATAGTGCTCAGATTAATCACAAATTGCGGTCAAAGCATGAAATTAGGAAAACCCTAATTGCCATTTTGGGGGTTTCGATTTCGGCATCAATCAATGAAATTGATTTGTGGGTTTTGCTGTGCTCGCTGCCTGGAGTTGTTTGGAGGTGGTTGCGTGACCTGAAACTTGTTGTGGTGGCCGAAAATTGCAACTTAGGGTTTTAAGAATCCCTAAAGTTGTACAGAGGCCAAGGGATTTTGGGCGACTAAGCTTTAGTCGTTAGTAGACGGCGGTGAGACAAGGAGGCTGGCGATGGTGCCAGGGCATGTTGTAGAGTGTAGGGGAGCTGTCGCTAGTTAACCACGTTGATTTTGGGGGTTCGTGCTGTCTTTGTTCGTGCGTGATTTTTCATATGAGAAGGTTATGTGGCCTATTGTTTTTATTTTTTTATTATATTCAAATTTGAATTTCAATCGTTCTAACGTTACTCACTTTTTCATAGGAGGTCAGATTCACGCGCGGTTTGTTCCGTTAAGATTGTATCGAAATTCTAGACATTATGGAACTTGTTTGGGCCTTTATTTGGATTTTAAATCGATTTGAAATCAAAGGTGAGTGTTTTAACCCACTCACGACTACTAAATTGTCTTATGTTAGTTGAATTAAATGTATAATGTGATTAGAAGTTGATTGATTGCTGTTTGGTGTATTTGATTTGTCATTCCAGTTAACTCTCCATTTTTCAAATTTAATTGCCATTTAATTTAATATTGAATTTAAATTGCCAGTTAACCACTTATTAATAATAATCAGTAATTTTTATTATTTATTGGTTGATTTGAATGGAGATTGTGATGGATGTTTAACTGTTGATGCGGGATGAGTGGATGTTATGTTTATTTTACATATTGTTATCACACTCTAAGTTCCCTTAGTTATTATTAGGAAAATCACTATAGGTAGAAATGATACATATCTGGACGATCATATAGTTTAGGGAAAATTTTTATGAGTTTAAATGAAAACCATGAGTGATTTTATGGATTTTAAATTTTATCCAAGATTGCGGGTTGAAATGATATATACCCATAAATTTTAAATTATTGCAGGTTGAAATGATAGATATCCGTATCACTTGACCATAGGATAGAAAATTATATATGGACATCGGATTCGTTAAATTAAGTGATCTTAAAACCTTAAATTTTAGATTCCGGTGTGTATTTTGACATAAAATTGATTTATTTTAAAAATCCAAGCTTTAAACGTTAAATTGAAATTGGTTTAAATGAATTGTTTAAGAATTAAAATTAGAATTTTAAAGTTAGCTTTTGGAATATAAATAAATTTTATCAACGATTGAGTTATTATAAATGTTTGAATATTTAACATTAAAATCTATTGAATTTGAAGTGGTTTAAATTTATAGTTCAAAAATGGGTTTGAAATTGATATAGATTTAAGGTTTTAAAGGAGAAACTGAATTGAAAGACAAATTTGAATTTGTTGATTTGAAAGATGGATATGGTCCAGATGTGCTGGAAAAAAAAATGTCTAATTTGATATTAATTTCGAATTAGTTATTTTAATACAAACTATTTAAAGATATATTATTATAAATCTACATTTATTCAAATTTTCAAACTATCTACTATATAACCATTTCAATAATCAAACCATTTAACTAATTAAACTAATTTTAACTATATTAAACCATATAACTATTTTAAACTATTTTAATATAATTTTAATTTATTTTAAACTATTTTAAACTAATTAAACTATTTACACTATTTTAAACTATTGTATATTTTAATATATTTTTAAAACTATTTAAAACTAGTTAAATTATTTTAATTTATTTAAACTATCTTAATTATTTTGATCTAATTTAAACTATTTTGAACATTTAAACTATTTTGAACCATTTAAACTATTTTAAAGTAGTCTAAACTATTTAAACTATATTAAACTATTTTAAACTATTTATGACTACCTAACTATATTTCAAAAATTCAAAAATTTCAAAAATTCAAACGGTGCAAGGTTGAATTGGTTATATTTAAATCCTGGATTAAGCGAATATGGTTAAATGATGTTATAATCTAAGTTGGGATTTGTAATGATATTTTCTAGTGAAATGACATATTTTGAGTAAATATGTTGATTTTGAAATGAGGATTTAACCTATTACGGAAGTATGATTTTGAAAGTGAATATGAATTTGAAAGTGATGTGGTTTGAATTGAATATGATATTT
The DNA here is from genome assembly GCA_030765085.1 of Allium cepa. Lineage (NCBI taxonomy): Eukaryota > Viridiplantae > Streptophyta > Magnoliopsida > Asparagales > Amaryllidaceae > Allium > Allium cepa. The sequence continues at coordinate 508,584,099 of CM060942.1, forward strand.
TGATATCAATATGAAATGGTTTTGAAAATGTAAAAAACCATCCAGTGTGAAATAAGCGTTTAGTTGTTAAAGAAACCGGGATCGGACATCGTCATACTCTATGCCAGTACAAAAAACCACTTTAACAACCATGTACGTTGGTGGAGATTCAGGAATGAAGTAGGATGGTTCGACGAATGATTCTATATGACGTATTATCGTAGCCCTGACTCCCTCGAGTCAGCTTGATGTGGCTTAAATAGGAGCTATACCGAGTCAAGTGAGGTCGCTCCTCCTATCGGGAACATTTCTTCGATATCATATTACGACTTTATGATTTATTTGGTGACCACCCCTTGGTTTTGATTATGGAAGCTTATTTTGATGTGGGCAGTAGTAGCTGCTATGCGTTACCATAAGTCTAGGAGTGCAAACGGTAGAATCCTTCCCTGGTATTACCTCGCGTGCCTTGTCACATGCCTTATCACGCCCATTATGAGTTTGATTTATGTCATACCCATAGAGTGCTCCCTTACAGCCCACCAATTTGGTGGAGTTTACAGTACAGTATAAACTACGACATTTAAATAAAATTTGTTAAGGGGGTATGGGTAACGCCTTAACGCTATTTTAATATTTTACTTTACTGTACATATATTATAATAGTGTATTGTACTATGTATGTAGATAGTTTAACGAACCCTTACGAGATGGAGTCCCGAGCATATCCTAAGTTATTACAGTCATGTTAGACATTGGATAGGAGATGTAAAATCCCGTAAACACACCGACGTCGTTACACTCATATGTATTAACTGTTGATTTAACTCACATAAGATCTTTTAGTTATGACTCGAGTGTTTTGTCTTTTCATTATGCCCGAGTCAGTCTGAGCTATTTAGTGTATTGAAGACCTTATTTCTGGAGGACGAAGACGAAGATTTAGTGCTATTATTATTTACTATATTTATCCCACCGCATCATATTGGAATTTTGGTAAATTTGAGTTAATAAATTTACCAAGTGATGTAATTCAACATTTAATTGTTGAAATAAATCCAAATTGATGGAAATAAAGTTTTAAAAACTTTATTTTGAGATTTTGGAGTGAAATTAATAACTTATGGTATTTTAATTAAGTTAATGTGATAATATTGGCAATAATGTGACTAAATTAAGTAAAAGGTGACGGTTATTATTTGTTACCTATTTATTTAGTCAATTGAATTTAATTGGAAAACGATGTGGATTTATGTAATTTAATATCATAGTTAATTTGATATAAAATGGAAATTGAAGAATAATAAATGCAATAAAAGGGTAAACTAATGTTAAGCTTATCCTTGAAGTGTTCTTTGATTGAATAACAAGAATGAAATCAAAATAAATTTATTTGTTTGAATTTAAATCTTAATTGATGAGGCCATTGCAATTAGAATTGAACATTGTAAATTTTGCAATATTTAATATTGAGTTTGTCAAAGAAATTTAGCTTAAAAGATTATAAATTACTAGGTAATCAAAAATGATAAAATTTGTTAATTATGAAATTTGAATTTAAAAAGTGATTTAATTAATTTAATAATAATTTATAAATTAACATGAAAATAGCCATTTTGGTCACTGCCTTGGATTTTGATGATACCAATTTCATCGGATCTGTAAGGTGAACTATTGTAAGATTTCAAGTTTCTTAGTGATCGGACTTGTCGTTTGATTATGCGGGCTCGAAACGTACAAAAATCAATTTGTTGAAATCAATTTGAAATAAGCTGATTTTAAAAGCTAACTTCTTCATACAATGGAATTAGGATTTGAAACCTGTTCCACTGGATTTAAAAATATTGAAAACAACTATTTTGATATATAGGATAACCTGCTTTCATTTCGACGACGGAACGTGCTTTTCAGGTTGTTATTGTCGTTCGAACAAATTCGATACGTGTTCATTTTCTTATCGGGATTATTCATATAAATAGCTTTGTTTCTCAAACCCTAGCAGTCCTTCAGTTTCCACTGTACGTATAATTCCTTCTGTCCTCTCTTCCTTCTTTTAATGGAAGAAACCAATTTCCATTCAAAACCCTAATTTTAATTTCCAAACCAATTTTAAAAATCATACTCCTCGATACTATGACATAGTATATATCATTGGAAAGTTCTCTACGAGCGTAATCCACTCCAATAATACATTTTCCAACTGGATGCATCATTTGACCAGAAGGGGATGAACCTTGGCCGTCGAAATTAGGATTTCGGGATCAAACGGTGAATTTTTTTTCCGATCGACGATCGGGCAGTGGCGTTGGGAAGGAGGTGTCGAGTAGGTCATAGTCATATGTTCATCCATCCCTAGGTGGTCCTAGTTTTCCAGAATTTGGGTTTAAACTATCACGGCAGCGGTGTCGCTAGGAGAGGCCAGAGGCGTTCGCCTAGGCAACGTTGGTGCAGCCAATTGTGGTGGTGGCTTCGGCGTGCTCAAATCCAGGTGCAATGGTCGGAGATGCGGAGATTTCGAGTTGAACATGGTGGCTCCTTCGTGTTGTTCGAACGTGACCATTCCTATCCTAGGGTTCCATGCAACGACGGTGATGTGGGCATCTAGATGAACATCGTGTCGTGGTACGTATTTCGTTCTGTTTTGTTTAGTTTATTTAATTTTAATTTTCATATGTCCTAATATCCATATCTTTTCCATACGAACTTGGGTTCACGCGTGGTTTGTTCCGCTGCGATTGTATTGGAATTTCGAACATTCTGGAACTTATTTGGACAAATTCTAAGACAATTGAAATTTGGTTCTTCATTAGATTTTTAAATCGATTTTAAACCAAAGGTGAGTGTTTTAGGCCACTCACAACTACTAAATTATCTTATGTTTGTTAAATAAAATTTATGATGAGACTAGAAATTTATTGGTTGATGTTTGGTATATTTAAATTGTTCCAGTTAAATATGACTTTTGTTGCATTAAATCGCCATTTAATTTAATATCAAAATTTAATTGTCAATTGAATACTTGTTATCAATAATCAGTTAATTATTGTTGTTTATTGGTTGATTTGAATTGTGATTTGATGGATGTTTAATTGTTGATATTGGATGATTGGATGTAATATTTATATTGTCATAACACTGCAAGTTCCCTTAGTTTATTGTTAGAAATCCATATGGGTTGAAGTGATACATACTCGAATGATCTATAGATTAGGGAAAAATCGTTATGGGTTAAAATGATAAATCTGAGCGATTTTTTGGATATTGAATGTTAATTCAGGATTGTTGGTTGAAATGATATATACCTATAAATTAAAGTTATTGTGGATTGAAATGGTATAGGTCCGTATCACTTGACTATAGGGTAGAAAATTATACACGGAGACCGGATTGTTTAAATTAAATGATTTTAGATCCTTAAATTTTGAATTTAGTTAAATGATATTTTTAAGTCAAATTGCATTTATAAAACTGAATTATTTTTGAAAATCCAAGCTTTAATGTCGAAATTGGAATTGGTTTAAAGGAATTGTATAGAAATTTAATTGAAATTTTAAAGTTGAATTTGAAGTATAACAGAAATTTATTGGATTGAGTTATTGAAAATTGAAATGTAACTTTGAAATCTACTGAACTTAAAATAATTTAAATTTTTTAGTTTAAGCTTGGATTTGAAATTGATATGATCTAATGGTTTTAAATGAGAATATGAACTGAAAATCCAAAATTGGTTTTGTTGATTTGAAGCTGGACCTGGTCCGAATGTGTTGAAATGAAGGAAATAGTTTAATTTGGTATTATGTCAAATTTATTATTTTAGTATAAACTATTTAAAATATATTATTTTCAAATCCTGATTATTAAGATTTTCATACTATTAAACTAATTTAATCTATTTTAAACTATTTTAATCAATTTAAACCATTTTAATTAATTTTAATCTATATTTAATCTTTTTAAGTCTATTTAATCTATTTTAAATCCTTTTAATCTATATTATATCTATTTAAACTATCTTAAATCCATCTAAACTATTTTAAAGTATTTAATTTACTTTAAACTATTTAAAACGATTTTAAACTAATTTAAAACTATTTAAACTATTTTCTAAAAAATAAACCGTGTAAGGTTGGACTGCTATATTTAAACCCTTGATTTAAATGCGAATATGGTTAAATGATGTTATAATCTAAGTTGGGATTTGAAATGTTATTTTCTAGTGAAATAACGTATTCTGAGTAAATATGATGATTTCAAATGAGGGTTTGACTTATTTTGGAACTATGATTTCGAAAGTAAATACGATTTCGAAAGTGATATGATTTCAAAAGTGAATATGACTTCGAAAGTGATATGGTTTGAATTTAATATGATATTTTGATATCAATTATGAAATAGTTTTGGAAATTTAAAAGAACCATCCAGTGTGAAATAAGTGTTTGGTTATTAGAGATACCAGGATCAAATATTATCATACGCTCTGCCAATACCGAAAACCACTTCAACAACTGTGTACGAGGTGGAGCTTCTAGAATGAAGTAGGATGGTTTGGTGAACAATTCTATATGAGGTATTTACGTAGCTCTGACTCCCATGAGTCAACTTGATATTGCTAAAATAGGAGCCATGTTCGGCCAAATGAGGTTGCTCCTCCTATAAGGCATATTTCTTCGATACCATAATATGACTTTGTGATTGATTTGGTGGCCACCCCTCGCGTGCCTGGGCATTACCTTGCGTGCCTAGGCATTTCCTTGCATGCCTTGTCACATGTCATATCACGCCTTCTACGAGTTTGGCTTTTGTCATACCTATGGAGTGCTCCCTAATAGCCCACCAGTTTATGGTGGAGTTTACAGTACTGTATAGACTATGACATTATATGAAATGTGTTAAGGGGGAAATGGATGACGCCTTAATGCTATTTTAATACTTTACTTTACCGTAGACACTATTATAATAGCATATTGTACTATGTATGTAGATAGTTTAATGGATCCTCAGGAGATGGAATCGCAAGCATCTTTTAAGTTATGCACTCATGTTGACATTGGATAGGAGATGTCAAACCCCATAAACATCTCTGAAGCTGTTACACTCATATTTATTTACTATTGATTTAACTTACATAAGATATTTTAGTTCTGACTCGAGTGTTTTGTCTTTTCATTACACCTGGGTCAGTCTCACCTTTTCTGTGTATTAAAGACCTTATTTCTGGAGGGTAAAGATGAAGATTTTGTACTAATATTGTTTATTTTATTTATTCCGCTGTATCATGTTGTTTCGATGTATTATTTATTTATTACAGATGTATGTACTCTGATTTGTATTGTAAAGGTGTAATCAAATGTATTTGTAAAACAGCTTTATGAAATGTTTTTTAATTATTATATTTTGTCATTTCATGTGAGATTTTATGTTTTTTTATTTTTTCTCTTCTTTTACTTTTTAACCCCATAACAATCCTCCCTTTTGAATAGTTTGAGTCCGACATGTGTGGTTTATCGTTGATTTAAACCGTCCTAAAAGGTGGGTCGTTACATTTAGTATCAGAGCGAGGTTTAGCGTTAACCTTAGCTTTGTGGGGTCTGGCTCATTTGAGATAGGGTAGTAATACCCGAGAATCAGTCGTTGAGTACATATATGAGCGTATTTGTTAGTGTTATAATTTTTTTATATTATGTTAAATTGTTCTTTTTAGTATTTATAAATTTTAGTCAATACATCGCAATGGCATCGATAGGGATTTCTAAACACTGAATATGGCAGACCGACACAATATTGTTTTGAAATATGGGTAAATGAAATAATTTTACCTAGTATTGTATTTTGTATATGAAAGAATAATTTTTATAACTAATATAGGTTGATGTGATATGTTTGTTTGTTAGGAATTGAAATTTTAGAATATTGGTTGCAAAATGGGATTATAAATAAAATAAATATAAATTGGAAATTTGAGAACTTAAGTTCCAGGATTTTTGAAATATGTTTTCAAAGGATTTTAGAATATGATATTAGTATTTTTTAGAAGTATTTCCAAATATAAATATTTCCAAAGTGATTTAGAAGAAATGTTTCTAAAGGAATTTTGGAAGGAAATAAGTTCGGTGCTTCCATCTCTGTCGCTGGAAAATAATTTCGCTGATGAGTGCACACATCTTCGACATTCATTTTTGATTTTCAAAGTGGGAAGACTGATGTAGTAGTTTTACTATATATCCTTTTTGATGAATAAATCTTAATTTTGAATTCCTAAATATGATTTGATCTATAAAGGATATAAATAAATAAATTATTTTCAAAATGTGAAATGAATCTGGGATTTAGTTCTTAAAACTTTCTAAAAATTAGTAGCTTTCAGTTATTATATTAAATGAAATCTTGACTATGTCAATAATTGAATAAGAAAATAAGGAATTAGATGCTAAGTGATTAACGGAATATATAAGAAATTGGAAACTTGTAAATTAAAGAATAATGAAAATAAGAAAAGTAACCATTGAACATGTTGTTAACTGAAATAAATAAGATAAACTTGTGTAATATTCAATTACATTCTAGAAGACATATATATAACTTACCAAAATGTTAAAAGTTGTGATTTTAAATAGAAATATGTGACAGAATATTATATAAGTAAAACTTAAGTAATGAAGTGTTCAGTGGAGTTATGTTTATAAATGAAAAATTAAGACATATAAGAACATTTTAAACTTGAGTTAATAGTTGAAGCTATTTATAATTAAAGTGAATAATAAAAGTGAACACTACATTAAGTAAATAATTATAACTTCTGAAATATTGAAATGATTCATAAAATGAATTTAATATTCAATGGCACTACAAAATGAAAGATGAATGTAAATTTTGAATCTAAGGAACATAAGTATGAATTTATTCATTAATGAATATTAATATTCAATGGAAATCAAGTATATGATTAAATAATGAATGTGAACTAAACTGAAATAAAATGTATGCAATACTTCAATAATGAATTCATGGATGATCTAAATAATTAAAATGGAATAACTTATGTAAGCAACGAATGTAACATGATGAAAAGAAAAAAATAGCAATTTATGTATGAATGTAAATGAAATTTTGTAAGTAATGAAGTTAATTAATAAAAAAATAAGAATTATATGAATGAATGAAACTAGAAAACAGTAAATAACGTGAAAGGAGATTAATAAGAATAAACTTATATGATATTTGAAATTATTGTTTGTTTTGGCTTATAGGATAGTTGGGAAGTGATACTCTGAATTGTTTAAGATGTATAAATAATCTATTAAGTTTTATCTAAGACTATTGAGTGTGTGGTATGCTTAGTAGTTATTTATCATTTTATACATTTAAAAGTTTATGACCTGAACAAACCATTGTTTGGTTGCTATGTATGGATGGTTGATTACCTTGATTGCATGTGATTATTTTATAGTTTTGTTTGCATGTGACTATTGTCCTATTGGGTTGATTTTTTTGTTGTTAATTGAAACAACATAAATATTTCTCTTTTACTTAATTATTAACCTCTTTGGATTATGTACATGAAATACAGGTTTATGGAAGTAATAGCTATTGCTTTTGGTTTCATAAATAAAACGTTGTTTGCACGACTGTAACGACCCGCTATTTTAGACCATTCAAATCGACAATAAAACCATACATGTCCGACTTGAATAATTCAAAATACCGAATTGTTAATTAAAATTTGGCAAAACTTAAAATATACAGTAAATAAATCAATCACAGATCACTTACACAGAGTAATACAATGCACCGGAATAGATAAAGAATAGTAGTTCATGAAGCTACTATATACATTGGAGTTAGAAATAAAATACAACTGAATATCTTAGATGTAGTGAAATCTCCAGTATGCGCAGATGACTTCTCTGAACAAATCAACAGGATGACTGAAAGGATAGATAGCCGGATCTTCAAGCAAGGCTCCAACTTCGAAGGTGAGTCTCAAATGCTGTATCACTCAGTCTGACCCGAGCGTAAAGCAAAACACAAAAAACTCGAGTCAGGATTAACATTCTTATATCAATAAATCCAACTCAAGTGAAATATCAACTGAAATACAAATAACTTAAAGGATGTTTGGAATAACCATCCTCTAAGGGTCCATGGAACTATCTACAGGGTAGAAATATACACTATAACACCGTGGTTCTTTCATCTTAATTTATACCTCAAAATCAAATATCATTTCACTTCAAATATAGCTATTTTCCCAAAATAGTATTTATATATAATAAATAATTTATAAAGTCAAGTATTTTCAATTTCCTCAACTTAACAAATCGTTTAACATCAACCGACCTTCCCATTTAAATCTATTTCAATCTCAATTTATCAATTTAAATTCAACTCAATTTATAAAATAACCGCTTATTTTTTTGATCTCAAATTCGGATTTATAATCCCAAATACCCCTTTATATTTTCATATATTTCAAAACTTTAAGTATTCAACGTTTCATCTAAATTTTTCATTCAATTTAGTTTTCTAAATAATCAATTCAAATTTAGTTCAACCTAAATTTCCATTTTAATTCAATTTAGTTGCTAAACAAACTCAACTATATTGATTTCAAACAGATCCGAATCTCAAAATAAACCATTTTAATTCCATTATAGTTCAAGGCTTAAATATTTAAATGTTCAATATAACAGTTTCATAAAGATCTCGCTTTTAGTTTTGAAATACTTCCTCATTAGGTTCAATATCATTTAAGTAGCCTTAAATTACATTTTACTCAATATTTCTTTAATTTTATTTAAACTTGAAATATTCATTAAATCGCTTAAATCAAAAATCCAGTTACAAAATCATACCCTTAAATTTCCCGTTCAATAATTTCAAATTGATTTAATTAAATAAATCTTTATTTAAATACCCTTTTTAAATAAACCCATAATTTTCTCCCAATCTTAGTTAATTGCAGAAATCTATTTGGGATAAAATTTTCATAAATATTTAACATAATTTATGTATTAAATCAAATTTTGACTACATTAAATATCCTTAAATCTATATATGTCATTTTCCTTTATATATACAAATTCAAGATTTAACATTTAATAAGACCATATATCTCATTCCAAACAATGAATTTAATTTCAAAATATTCATAAATGGACCAACGGTGTCTGTATATATTTCTAATCATAGGGTCGAGTGTTACGGATATTTATCATTTCAATCCGTGCACTAAATGTATACGGATGGACAACATTTCAACCCGTAATCCCAAATTCAATTAAATGAAAATCGCTTGGGTTTATCATTTCAACCCATAACGATTTCCTCCTATTCTAAAGTCTGTTCGGGTATGTATCATTTCAACCCATAGTGATTTCTATACTAACATGGAACTTGCAGAGGGATAACGGATATGAAAATAATAATAACAACAGGCATATATCATCAAAATAAATATATAAACAATAGGATATGGTGTCATATCCCATAAGTGAACAGTTACAGATAATAGCATATATAACGATTCGAACAACAACAGCTTCATATTTCAATTGTCGTTTCAATTGAAATCAAATTTAATAAATAAAAGAACGTTAATCGTGAGTGGTTGCTCACCTTTCAAGGCTAGGGAGATGGACAACGAAGCTGATTTGAGTTACGAATCAAAACGAAAGAAAGATCAGAACGAATCCGACGATCAAGGCTGATGAGGAGAAATCGATGAAATCAAATCTGAATTTTGATAGAAGAATCCATGATAGATTTATTTATTATTATCATAATTCCATGAAATCGATTTTTAAATTTAAAACCAATAAATAAAAATAAATCATCATATATATGTAAGATGGAATATAAATGTTTGAATATTATATTGACTTATATCCCAAACCAGTATCCAATGCAATCAAAATTTAAATCTTTATAAAAGTAAACTTATATATATATATAATATTAAGAAACAATATCCATATAATATCATAAATATTCTTTCAAATGGAAAGACAATGCATGCAGACACTACAAAAATTTTAATGCAGCCTTTAAATCATTACTTAAAACATATACATATATATAATCAACAGACGATAACTAAACTAAACCAATATGCATAAAAATCTGTATACTCTAGCGTATATATCAAGTTTAAGTAAATATATCTTAAAGTATACATGAACATAAACAAACCTTCTAGAAAATAAAATATAACACGTATATAACTTCTTATTTTAACTCTCTTATAATAATACTATGTAGACTTCATGATATGCTTTAGTTCTACTAATATAAACTTCTGTATTGAAAGTAACTTAATATATAAAATGGGATATATGTATGCATCCAACTGGAAGAAGACACGTGCCATATATACAATCAAAATATGTGCATACCTGAGTATTTAAATACACATATTTATGTAATATGTAGTTTAAAACAAATGCACAGACATCAGTAAAACAGTATGTTACCTTTCAAACATTATATGATATATGCAGACATAGTTTACAAAGTGCACAATATTTAAAACTAGTATACTTCATATATAGGCCGAACTCACCTATATAACCTATGTTAGTAAACTATAGATTTTACACAGTAGTATATATATAAAGTAAACTATTAATTTTTTTTTCATTATTATTATTGAAACTCAACGGACTAATATGCTTAACTTATATAGGAACACTGTGAACATAGCGTAATACCTAACAAGTATATGTGCTACTTAAATTTTTGCAAATCTGAATGGATGAAACATATATTTGTATGCACTGTAACTTAGAAATAAATTTGTTTATAATATAACACCTACATCTCTTTACGTATATACTAATATAACTAACTATAACTTTTGTATAAAGGCATAGGAACAACTGTCCCACTTTAATCTAACCTATATATGCAATACTGTAGGTAAGTAAGGTATAAAACAAAAGAACCCAAATATATAAAATTATTCAGCATATCCATATTATAAATAACTTACTCATAAAAAAGAAGAAGAAGAGGAGGCCGACATGGTGGAAAGAAGGGGTAGTTGGCTGCTGCCGATGTGGAGAAGATGGAGGCGGGGAAATAGGCCGACGCTCGGGTTTGAGGTGGTTAAGTTGTCGGAGGCCGGTGATCGGACAGTGGCAAAGCTGCGTCTATGGTTGTCGAGCTCAGCTGGGTGGCTCGAGAGGGAGGCAGGTTAACACGGTGGGGATTTGGACATTGGGCTCGGTTTTTGGGAGGAAAGGTGAAGGCTGGTGGGTTAAGAGGAGGAGGGTCTAGCGGGTTGGTGGAAGTGGATGCTGTCGGGGTCGGAGCACGGGAAGGAGAGGTAAACATCTAACAGTGAAAATAATTGGAAAAAGAGGACGAAGGAGAAAAGCAGGGGAATTGCTTCAAGTTGAATGGGAAAAAAGGATCTGGGAAGAGGCAATATAAAAGAGGAGGAGAAATATGAAACGAATATAAATAAAGTAACCAAAAATATCAACAATCTCGTGCCATGAATTCAGGTGAGGATTGGTTTGGTGATAAATAATAACGTTGATTCAGAAAGAAAAATAAGGAAATTATTAATAGTATGTTTTCAAATTTGAAGAGTCGGGAAAAGTACTATCAAAAATTAATACGCAGTTAAATGAATAGAAACTTTCCCTGAGATTCCGCTGAATAATAAAAGCAAATTATAAAGTGGTCCATCTTGTGCGCTTCAAATTTCGAAACCGTAGGAAACGGTAAAGTCACACACTGGTACCGGTACGGTTACAACTTTTCGCGGTTTCTACTGTGAACCGAACATCAAAAACAGAAGCGAATACACCGTAGAGATCGCCATTACGAGACGATCGCAATGGTATATAGATATCAGTGGCATAATTGAATTATAAAGATTCGAATTTCCGCTAGTGGAAGAATGCGGCAAAAACGTAGAAAAATAAGATTGACGGAGCCAGAGAAGTCCGAATTTGATGAAACGAAAAATTATGTTTTAGTCAGAGAATGATTTAGAATTTTTCTATGTAAAAATATTCTGGTTTGGAAATAAATTTATTACTATCAATTATTAACTGATTTGAATTAAATAGAATTGCATAATAAAATAAACTTTCATAAATTTTTTGAGAATTTGCCTTTGGCTATGTTTAATAAGACGTATTTCAAATATAAAATTTTATTTTAAAATTTTATTATTTAAAATTTCTCAAAAGTTTCAATTAATTACGTTAAATAAAATCATTTAAAACTATTAAAATCTACAGGTCGTTACAATGACAAATAGGCATGTTTTCAGATTATGGTTTTCTAGTGATATTATATTGTTTTCCCATAGTTTGGGATATTTATTTTTGAAATATGATATACGTGTATATATATATATATATATATATATATATATTGTTATTATTAATATTATTATCTCTCTCGAACCTCTCCGTACAAAGAAGACTTTGCCGAAATTTTCCATGAATTGGACTTAGAAATTTTTTGTGAAAGTAGAAATGTTTTCAAGCTTTTATTTGACCTTGAATATGAAAGGAGTCAATGGCTTATAAATTGATATATTTTATTTAAATTATTTAGTTATGAAAATTAGCTGTTTATAAATTGTATACTTTGAATAAGATATTGCAATTCCTTAATTCCTTCTTTTTTCTTTTCGAGGACGAAAAGCTTTGATTGGAGAAGAGTGTAACGAATTGCAATTTTCCATAATTAAATTCATTAATTAAATTATTTCGGAATTTAATGTTGTGGAAAAATTAAAAATTTAAGATTTATTAATGAGAAAATAGCTAGAAAGTGAATATGATTTCGAAAGTGATATGGTTTGAATTTAATATGATATTTTGATATCAATTATGAAATGGTTTTGGAAATCTAAAAGAATCATTCGGTGTGAAATAAGCGTTTGGTTGTTAAAGAGACCGGGATCGAATATTGTCATACTCTCTGCCAATACCGGAAACCACTTTAACAACTGTGTACGTGGTGGAGATTCCAGAATGAAGTAGTATGGTTTGGCAAATGATTCTGTATGAGGTATTTATGTAGACCTGACTCCCGTAGTCAGCTTGATGTTGTTAAAACAAGAGCCATGGCGGGCCAAATGAGATCGGTCCTCCTATCGGGCATATTTCTTCGATACCATATTATGACTTTGTGGTTGATTTGTGGGCCACCTCTCGATTTTGATTATGGAAGTGTGTTCCGACGTGGGCGGTAGTAGCTGCTATGCATTACCAGTAGTCCGGATCCACAAAATGGTAGTATCCTACCTTGGCATTGCTCACATGCCTTGTCACATGCCTTATCACGTCTTCTATGAGTGTGGTTTGTGTCCTATCTATAGAGTGCTCTCTGATAACCAACCAGTTTACGGTGGAGTTTGCAGTGTTGTATCGACTATGAAATTATATAAATTGTGTCAAGGAGGGTATGGGTAAAACTTTAACGCTATTTTGATATTTTATTTTACTGTAGACACTATTATAATAGCGTATTGTACTATGTATGTATATAGTTTAACATATCCTTAGGAGATGGAAATCTCGAACATCTCTTAAGTTATTGCACTCACGTTGACACTGGATAAGAGATGTCAAATCCTGTAAACATCTCTGAAGCCGTTACGCTCATATTTATTTACTATTGATTTAACTTACATAAGATCTTTTAGATCTGACTCAAGTGTCTTGTCATTTCATTATGCTCGGGTTAGTCTGAGCTTTTCAGTGTATTGAAGACCTTATTTTTAGAGGATGAAGACGAAGATTTTGTACTATTATTATTTATTTTATTTATTTCGTTGTATCATGTAGTTCAGCTACATTATTTATTTATTACTGTTGTATATACTCTGGTCTGTATTGTGAAGGTGTAATGAAATGTGTAAAATAGCTTCTTGAATTGTTATTTGATTATTATATTTTGTCATTCTGCTGAGAGATTCTGTGTTTTTTATTCCTTTCTCTTCTTTTTCTTATTTACCCCATAAAAATCCTCCCATTTGAATAGTTTGAGTTTGATGTATGTGGTTTATCGTCGATTTAAACCGTCCAAAAAGTTGGGTCGTTACATATTTTATAAATATTGGTTGCAGAATAGAGTTTACAAATAAAGTAAATATAAATTGGAAATTTGAGAACTTAAGTTTCAAGATGGAAATTTGTTTCCAAAGGATTTTGGAATATAATTTTAGTATTATTTGGAATTATTTTCGGATATATATACTTCAATGTGATTCGAAAGAAATGTTTTAAAAGAATTTTTAAAAGGAAATAAGTTCTGTACTCCTCTTTCTGTCGCTGGAAAATAATTTCGATGATGGGTGCATGCGTCATCGATGTTCATTTTCGAGTTTCAAAGTGGGAAGGCTGTTGTAGTAGTATTACTGCACATTTATTCTGATAAACAAATCTTGATTTTAAATTTCTAAATATGATTGATATATATATAAGAAATGAGTATGTATATTATTTCAAAGTTATTTAAATGAATCCAAAACTTGAATTCTTGAGCTCTGTTAAATTAATGATAATAGTTAGAATTAAAGTGAAATTTTATTAGTTGGAAACTTCTAAAATGAAAATTAGAAATGAGAAGCTAATTGATTAATGAAATATATAAGAAAATGGAAATTTATAGCTTGTAAATTTAAAATATAGTAAGAATTTAGAAGATGCAATTATTGAACATTTTGTTAATTAAAATGAATAAGATAAACTTGTGTAACATCCAATTGCAATCTTAAACATTTATATAACTTACCAAAAATGTTAAAAAGTTGAAATGTTAATAAGAATATGCAATAGAATATTATACAAGTAAAGCTTGAGTGATGAAAGTGTTCGATGGAATTATTTCTATAAATAAGAATTTTGAGGTACAAAATATTATAAACTTAAGTTAATAAATTGAGATGCTAGTAATTAAATTTAATAGAAAAAGTGAATACTGTAAGTAAATGATTATAAAATTAAGTAAATGTTTGAAGTTATTTATAATTAAAATAAGTAGTAAAAGTGGATATTGTATTAAATAAATGATTATAATTTTAGAAAATGTGAAATGATTCAAAAATAGGTTTAATGCTTAATAATAATATATATAAAAAATGTGAAAACGAAATAGTCTATTAATGGTGAATTAAATTTGCAAAGAGACTTACATAATATTTTAAGAACTAATTATGGACGATCTAAATAGTTGAATGGAAATAACTTATGTAAGTAAATGAATGTAAATTTTTGGAAAAATTGCATTGTATGAATTAATGGGAAATTTTTTTTTGCAAGTAATGAATTTAAATTAATAAAATAATCATTGTATGAATGAAAGAAAATGGATAAATAGTAAACAACGTGAAATAAAATAAAAAAGAATAAACTTAAAAGAATATTGGAAATTCTTAGTTGTTTGGCTTATGGGATGTTTGGGAAAGGATGTTTAAAGATATATATAAATAATCTATTAAGTAATTATCTGAGGTTTTTGATGCAGCTAAGGTCAAAGAAGAAGTTGTACAATTTTTAAGCAGGAGTCTCACGCAGTGTAGTATGATGAGTCGTCCACAACTCAATGCAGGTTTGAGTCGTTTCCGACCTAAGGAGTTACAGGGGGGAGTGATAACCATAAGTCGCATAGAGGAGGTATCGGATTTGAGTCGGTCGCGAGTCAATGATAGCTTGAGTCGGTTACGAGCTAAGGAAGGATGGCAGCGACCTAAGGAAAGACTGAAGGAAGAGATAACTGGATACAAAGAGGAAGGGTGCCGAGTCAACGAGTTACGACTCATGATGAGTCGACCTAATTTGAGTCGTGAACGAGTCAGTGAAGATATGAGTCGTTCCCGAGCTAACTGGCTATCAAAAGGAGACTGTGCCGAGTCAACGAGTCACGATCTAGATGAGTCGGCCAGAGTTAACTCGCTTGAAGAGACATGCCGAAGGGAGGCTATGAGTCGGTGAAGCCTTGAGTCGTATGAGTCGTTGTGTGATGAAGTGTTGTGTTGAGTCGTGGGTGTATAAGTCGTTACCGACTTAGTATAGGTCGTAAGATATGTTGTTGTAAGTATGTATAGTACTAAGTCGTGTACGACCTAATGTTGAGTCGGCAATAGCCTGAGTCGGTCCTGTAAGTAGATAAGTTGAGTCGTACATCATTGAGTCGTGTAAATTGTGTTGTGTCGTTAAGTCGGCAACGACTTATGATGAGTCGGGGGGGGGGGGGGGTTTCATGAGTCGCATACGACTTAAGAAGTGGCGTGAGTTGTAAATGCTATAAATAGCCGTGTGTGTCATTTGTAAAGGTTGTTGATTTTTGGAATAAAATTCTCTTTTGTTAGCTTTGTGCTTTCATACCAATTGGTAGTTGAGTGTAATCTCCTATCTCCTCTTTCGGTTAATCGAGTGCGCTCGATTCAACAATCGTAGAAGCCGATTCACGGAATCTAGTGCGCTAGATCAACGTGCGAAGAATCGTAGATCTTAGAACACGGTATAGTGCGCTATCAACGTGTTTGAGATAGCTAGAGTTCGGTATCTTTGGATCAACGAACTTGGGCATTTTGGTATCTTCAACTCACCGATTGCTACATTCCATCGATTGAAGTTTTGTTCGAATTATCCGCTGCGTCAGTTTTTAAGCATATGATACACTTGATAGGTTATTTATTAACCTTGTACGATCGAAAGTGTCTGAATCTGAACAAACCATCAGTTTGGTTGTTATTGGCTGACTGATGATTCTTTTGTTACATATGATGGTTGTATTGTTTTGTTTGCAAGTGACTAGTGTTATGTTGTGTTTATTTGTTTGTTATAAATTGAAAAAACTTAAATATTTCTCTTTTACATAATTATTAACTTCTTTGGATATATAAGTGAAATACAGGTTTACTGTGATGACTCGCGAACCCATACCCTTTAAATCGACAATAAATCACACATGTACGACCCAAAAAGTACAGACTGACGGAAAGTCAAGAGAAAGAAAGGAAGAGAGAAGAAAGAGAGAAGAGAGAACCAAACAGAATAATACAGAATCTCACATCGCAGCGGAAAACATATAATATGATATCAATTATCTTTATAAAACATAAACTTTATATACATACATCAATCAGAGTTCAACAATCAGTCACTAGTTATCAACCTGGTCAGTTATAATAACATGTCCTCACAATTGCCTATAATATAAACAACAATACGCAAAGTGGATAATCAAAACAGATACGTGTATACGAAATAAAGATCTCTAGATCTCCTGCTGAAGCTCCAAAAGCACCAAATCTGAACCTGTAAATATACTCGGTCTTTCCCGAGCATTGAAAGGCAAGAACGCCCGGATCAGTCTGGTAAACCAGCGTGAGAAACACACTTAACTGAATTTATTAAATTACCAAAGTTTTCCTTTCAAAACAAAAGTATCTCGTAAGACACGTCCAAACATAAACACAGACATGTTTTTACCTTACTATAACTAAAACATCTCATATCAAATCATCTTATATTATACTAGTTTCTAATATACGAATAATATCAATCATAGCCGAAATTTTTTGACATTGATTAAATTCCAGCATATATCCCAAAATGGGTAATACAATCAAAATGGAAAGCACATAGTGGCGTTTGGATTTCCATACAAATGAACAGGTAAAGGACTACTTTCGATGGGTACACCTCTAGATGGATGTCCTAAGGCACAAAACATTTTCCCTCTACCAACACAAGATCGTCCCACCTCTGTAACTATATAGTACTAAATATGTCATCCTCCGGTCGTTATCGACCTTTTCCAAGGGCCCTCATAGCATACAAACCACAATAATTTACATCCCAATGTCATAGAGGGAAGAAATATATCAAGAAGATGATGATCATATCGTAATGGGAGTGACCCACTTAGCCCTGCTACATCTAACCCTGTTTTGATCATTTGGTTGTTGAGGCTTGAGGTAATGATTACCTTTCATATATCACATATCACATTACTTTGAATGCCACATGGCCATTTCCGTTGACTACTAATTGCCTTCCATAAAATTACAATCCTTAAGCTCATACGTCTTAAGGAGGGTGTTAAGCTAAGAGAAGTTGCCTTCTCCACCAGCACTGATGTACGATTGTAAAAACCAATATACGTAATCTTTAGAAATGCAATGTCAGACAAACATCCATACAAGTTGTCCAAGAATAGGACAAACCGAAGGTACTTTCCTACAACATCCTGTTGGGAAATCCCTAGGATTAGTAGCGAATAGTCCTTGCAACAGATATTTCATAACGAAGAGACTACTGCTACTGGATGTATATTGGGATTTTAATCGCAAACGATCAACAAGCAGTCCTCCACTATGAAAATCCTGAATATCAATATCATCGACCAACCTGCACAATCGTCGCATAAATGTTGGTCCGCAGTGATTTTTGGATAAACCGATCCCAGTCTCTTCGCACCAACAACATAAAGGCGTTTCCCAACCTCACATAGAATCTAGGTCTCGTAGATTTATCACATCTTCAACTTTCAACTTGCTATCCTTCGGCTGAGAAGGAAGCTCGATTGACTGGGGTAATACTCTGCACTACACGAATCAACATTCTCAACACAAACGATAATCAAGCCTACACGGATGGCTACGTACTAAGTGTACGACTACATAATTCCCACATTAAGTCGAGGAACTAAAAAAGGCTAAGATTTGATAGTCGGTTATTTAACTATCAAAGCAAAAAACCAATATTTAGCACCATAAAAAATCAGTATGCCCTTTTAATTAATCTTTAATTAATTAAATCATTTGCCCAAATATTCACTTCAAATTATCTTTAAAAAAGATATATTCTCAAACCATTTCACTTTTCACTATTTGTAAAACATCTCCATATACTTATTTAATAATAAGTAATTCACAAATCAATTTATTCTCAACACTTTAAAAAATATTACATACACTTAAATCAGGATTGAGTATATATATTGTATTCTTTAAGGACAACATTCTCTTAAACATATTTATTTGGATCAAAACGAATGTTGGTCGTTACGACAATCCAAAATCATTATTATAGGGATTCAAAAAATAGATATATAAATCCCATATACTGTACAAAACATCTCCTTTCAAAAATCATTTACTATAACATCAGTGTTATAGTCCATCATTTCTTTATTTCTTCAAAACATCTATTTCAACAATGAATGTTGAAATCTATGTATGTTAGTCCGTGAGATGATGGTTTTGATGACAACAACCTTATAATAGGATTATAAAATATAAATACTAACATTATAGTTTAGAAATATATGTACATGCAGGATTTAACCATGCAGGTACCAAGAATGAAGACTGTACAGTATAGAGATTCAAGATATCAAGACTGAAGACTCATGAGTATCAAGAATATCAAGATTGTCAAGAGTTCGTGATTTCAAGTAATTTATTTTTTAATTAGGATTTTTTTTAAAACTCCTAGAAAAGCACTGGCATCTTAAAATCCAGTTTATTCGTGGAATGGAGTCCACTTCGAGCTTGTTAAAGGGATGGAACCCTAAATAGGATGGAACCTACTAAAAATCTAGTGGAACATTGTTTTGTATCCGCTAACTTTTTATTCAAATGATTTTACAAAATTATCTTGTTTTCAAAATGATTTCACAACCTTCCTTTTAAAAGAATAAAAAACATCTATCCTGATTTTAAATACTTTTACCCTCAAAATAATCTTTATTTTCAAAATCAAATTATCCTCAGTTTAAAACTATCTTTAACAATAATATATTTAACTTTTAATTTTATACTTAGATTTAAATATAAAATTATAGTAAAACTATATATATATATTATTCTCTATATTTATTTATGTATTTTAACTATAGTTATGTATATTTATAAAAGTTTAAAATAGTTTTAATATAAGATAAAAGTTATTTTCAAAGAAAAACAAACCACCAAAATTTCCTTTGGGATGTCGACATACTCAATATACCTATGTCGACATAGTGTCAGTTAATTTCAAAATTTAAATTTTCAAAAGAAGTGTCTATTCGTCATATCTCTTCACGAATGGACATGGCTATTGTTCTTCTATAAATAGGGGTTGTTTTCAACGAATTTTCATAAATATTTTTGGTTTTCATTTCTCTTCTTCCTCCACATTTCTTTATACACATTCCTACCATTCCTCTATCGAAATCAACATTGAATCTATCTAGATTATCTCTGGTTTGATTCTCTATCACTATCTCAACAAGATCCTCAGTGCTTTTCAGAGTTATAGGCTTCTTTGTAATCAATTAAACGGGAAAAGGTGTGATTTGTGGCCTTGGAAATCAATCAAGCGAGAAAAGGTGTGATTGTAGCCTTGGAAATCAATTGAGTGAACTTGTTGCCAGGAAAATCAAGTATCTCTACCCAGGGGATTGTGAATCTGAAGGGTGTGTCTCGTAGCCTTGAAATCAAGGGTGTGTCTCGTAGCCTTGAAATCAAGGGTGTAATTGTACAAATACTTTTGGAAGGAAATCCATACTTGTGTGCAGGACCGAATGTAGGGTAACTCCGAACCAGTATAAAATCCGGTATGTTCTTTCCATTGCTGCTTTTACTTTATTTCTGCATCTGTGTTTGATTCGGTGATTATATCTGTGTCTGAATATTGCATACATTTGTGTTCAAATAACAAAAAATCAAAAATATTTAATAATTCCCTAAAACACTATTCACCCCCTCTACCGTTTATCCTAGCCTTAAGATCCGTAATCCACATTTCTCACATTTGGTATCAGAGCAAGGTTTTCAAAGTTTCATAACTTGAATTTTGAAAAGTTTTTCAAAATGGCTACCAACACTGGTACTGTTACTAACACTAGTATACCTGTTGTTAACTCCTCTATTCCACGGCTCAGCGACCTAAGGAAATAAGCGACCTGAAAGAATTAAAGTATGAACGACCTAACGACCTAAAGACCCCCAACGACTTAGCGACCTGAAGATATCGCGATCTAGCGACCTAAGCTTATCAACGACCTAACCATCAACACAGGGCAACAACATATCACAACAAAGAGGCTTCGCGACATTACTGGCTAAAGGTACAAGAGATTTGCGACCTAATGACCTATGGACTAAAGCGACCTAGGGACCTAGTAGCTAAGAGACCTAGCGATCTAAAAGATCCAGCAACCTAGCGAGTTATCATTGAATGAAGCCGCTTGCTTATAGGCCGCTTCCAACCTTAAGTCACCAACCATCCTCCCCTAGGTCGCTCACGACCTAAACAATACCGAAGTAACTTCGTGTGCCGCTTCCTCCTTAAGTCGTTGAGGACCTATGACTTGCCGGTTTATTCAAAGTGATCAAGTGCACCCTAGTTAAGCCATAAACCGCTTCCACTAGGTCGCTCACGACCTACGACGTATCCAAGGTCGCTCATGACCTACGACCTAATTCAGAAAACTCCCTATAAATACCCCACCTACTCTAACTGGAAAGGGATCTTTGGGCTCATTTCTGGAACGCCTATACTCTGCTAAATTCTCGACTCACTCGACACTTCAAACACGAAAGACATCTCAGTGAACTTCAAGAAGAAATCTAGCACATTCGACATGGGTTCAAAGAGTTCTTCTACATCGAAGTTCTAGCTATTTGTCCTAGCAGTGTTGTAATCGAAGATTGTTGTAAAGTTGTAATTGATTCAGCAATAAAGAAGATTAAAGTGGATGTAGGCTTAACTTGAAGCCGAACCACTATAAAAATGTTGTCTTTTTACTGCTTTCTCTGTGACTTTCTACTTACTTCTAATTCCCGTATTTGTGGGTGGTGCTTTCACTTAATCTCCACTTACACCGGGGTGTTAGCGTTCAATTTTAAGCGTTAACATTTTTGGTGCTTTCACTGAGAACCCAACTCAGGCTAGTTTCATCATTGCTTCACAAAAGTTTGTTGAAAAAACCTCTCTCAAAACCAGAAGTCTATCAGAGATAATGGCTCCTGGAAGAAAGCGCGGATCTACTAGACCCAATGATGTTCGTGAAAATACCGCCACTTCTCCTTCGTCAAGTCAAGCAGCACCAAGTGCTGGAATTACACGAGCAGAGTTAGATGCTGCAGTATCTGGGTTATACCAGCAGGTGGAAACCCAGAATGTTTTAATGCTTGAAAGGTTGAATGCATTGCTCGAAGCTAACCGCCAACCGGTGAATAATGAAGAAAACCTTGCAGATGATGCTCATAATCCTAAAGAAAGAAATATTCCTCAAAGAGCAGCTAGCCCCGCCAAAGAAACACCTCCTCAAGCTGGAGGATCGAGACCACAGCCAACTCTCCGCGAACGTTTGTCCAGACAAACTTCCGAGAAAATGGCTGAAGTCTGTCCTGCAGAGCCTTTAAATGATGAGGAATACCTTTCAGGCATGGTGCGACAAATCATGAATGAGAGCATGCAGAGGGATGAAGATGAAAAGGAATGGGGATTCGCTCCGAGCAAAACTCCGTTCACTGAAAAGATTTTGAAAGCTGAATTTCGAAGAAAGTTTGTTCCTCCTACCATTCCATCTTATAAGGGAACAAGTGACCCTAACCAATTTCTGTATAAGTATGACCGGCACATGACTGGTGCTAGAGCATATGATGAGATTGAATGCCGGTACTTTTCGGTATACTTGGAAGGAGTGGCTCTACTCTAGTTCACAAAGCTACCGGTCCGATCCATAGACCAGCTCGCCGATTTGACTCGGAAGTTTAGAGAGCAATTCAGGTTGTATGCTTCAAAGGCAAAGGATATTATGTCACTGTCAAGCCTGGAACAGAATCCTGGGGAATCTATTAGATCTTTCTTGAACCGCTTCAACATAGCCTTGGCTGAAGTGGACAATGCGGAGCCACGGATGGTCTTGACATACTTGATGAGGGCAATCGACAAATCAAGTGAATTTGGGAAGTGGCTGAAGATGAAAGAACCGAATTCGCTTGAGAAATTCTGTAAGAAAGCTGATGAGTTCATGCGCTTGGAAATCCTTCATGCACCGGATAAAGTGACATTGACAGAGGTCAAGAATAACACTGCTGCTCCTACCAAAAAAGAATCCGGAAGTCAGAAAAGGGAAAATAATGATGGGAAGAGGCAGAAGGACGTGAAGAAACCTCGCTTCTTAAAACCTTCAGATTTCACTCCTTTGACTGACACCCAAGAGAATATCTTTTTTGCTACCAAAGATGCGGTAGAATATCCTAAACCGCCTGAGATGAGAGTTGGGAAAAAAGATGCTCAAAGTGGGAGATTCTGTCGGTTTCATAATCAACCCGGTCATGATACCAACGAATGTCGCCATCTGAAAAGTCTGATTGAAGAACTGCTGAGAGAGAACAAGTTGCAGCAATATGTTAAAAGAAATAGGAGTGACCCAACTTCATCTACGAAGGGACAGCAACTTCCTGCTCATCCATCTGGCTCGGGTGAGAGGAACATTGTGCATGAATCAGAAAGGCCTGTTATTAATGTGATTACGGGAGGTCCTCACCAAGCAGGCGGAAGCTGGGGCGAGATGGAAAGATATGCCCGTGCCTTGAAATACGCACCAACAGAAGAGAGTGTTTTTGTGCTAGAAGATGCTGCACCTTTGAAGCAGCAGAAAACTTTCAATGATGATATTGTGTTCAGATCCAAGGACTCTATGGGCATTGAAGCTCCAACCATGGATCCCTTGGTTATCTCTGTAGGCATTGGACCGGCTATTGTAAGGAGAGTACTTATAGATTGGGCCGCCTCTTGCAACGTTCTCTTCAAAAAGACATTCGATCAAATGAAAATTCCGATGGTTGATGTTCAAGCTTCATCGCAAATTTTTTTTGGGTTTTTGGGGAACCAAAGCAGCCAATTGGAACTATCGACTTGTTCATGAAGCTTGGAGAGGGGCAGAAAAAGGTTGTTCGAAAACAGACTTTTGTAATTGTTGATGAATTTTCTGCCTACAATGCCTTCCTAGGCCGACCAACTCTTACGACTTTTAAGGCAATTCTCGCCCCGTGGTGCCTTACTATGAAATTCCCCACGAATAATGGAGTTGGTGTTATTAAAGGGGATCAGAATGCTGGGCGAGTATGTTATCTTATAGAGTTGCGTGAAGCGAGGAAGAGAGAGATGGGAAAAGATGCGGCAGCTCCAGTCCGCATCAAAGAACCAACCTTGTAGCAATTACAGGGTAGACCCTGCACTGGCGAGTATAACGGGGCACAACGAGAAATGGATCCCAGAAAAGCTAGTGCAGGGGAGAATAGAGTGGTGCTAGTGGAGGTAACGGTGCCAGTACCTGTTGACCTGAAAGATCCGAACAAAGTGGTGAATGTGGGTTCGCAACTTAGTGTGACGGTTCAAAATTCCTTGATATCATTCTTGAAAGCAAATCTGAACGTATTTGCTTGGACTCATGCTGATAAGTGTGGAATATCCCCAGAAATTGCAGTACATACTCTGAATATTGATCCAAAGTTTACACCGGTAAAGCAGAAAAGAAGAACCCATGGTCCTGAAAGGTCAGCAGCATTGAAAGAAGAGGTAGGCCGGCTCATGGAGAATGGTTTCATCAGGGAGTCTACTTATCCGAATTGGGTTTCAAATCCAGTACTGGTTAAGAAAGCTAATGGGAAGTGGAGAGTATGCATCGACTTCTCAGATTTAATCAAAGCCTGCCCCAAAGGCTGCTTCCCGTTACCCAGGATAGACCAGTTGGTGGATGGAACAGCGGGGCATGAATTGTTATCTTTTATGTATGCTTACTCCGGATACAACTAGATCATGATGCATGAGCGGGATCAGGAGGACACGAGCTTCATCACCGATGTTGGTCTCTACTGCTATAGGTCATGCCCTTCGAACTTAAAAATGCAGGGGAAACTTACCAAAGACTCGTCAATGCTATGTTCAAGCCACAGATTGGAAAAACTATGGAAGTTTATGTTGACGATATGCTGATGAAATCAAAGAAGGCAGTAGACCATATGGATCATTTGTCAGAAATGTTTACAGTCCTCCGAAAGTACGGAATAAAGCTTAATCCTTTGAAATGTTCGTTTGGGGTGGAGTCCGGAAAATTCTTGGGTTTCATTGTGAGTGCTAGGGGCATTGAAGCTAATCCTACTCAGATTGCTGCCTTAAAAGAAGTCAAAGCTCCTAGAACGAAGAAGGAATTGCAAAGTCTTAATGGAAAAGTCGCTGCCTTGAGTCAATTCTTTCCAAAGCTACTGATAAATGCATTCCATTCTTTGATGCTCTGAAGAAAGGAAGGAAATTTTTTGACTGGATTCCGGAATGCCAGAAAGCTTTCGATGAGTTGATTCGTCATATGGAAACGCCTCCAATACTTTCTAAGCCCGACGATGGTGAAGATCTTTTCGTATATTTGGCAATCTCATCTCATGCTCTTAGTGCAGCGTTGGTACGGGAAGACGCAAAAATTCAGTGCCCGGTCTATTATATCAGCAAAAGATTCACTGGGGCAGAGATGAATTATTCAAAATTGGAAAAGCTCGCATATTGTCTACTGATCGCATCAAGAAAGTTGAGGCCGTATTTCCAAGCTCATCCTATCAAAGTCTTTACTGATCAACCTCTGAAGCCAGTCCTGTTTCGTCCTGAGACTTCGGGTCGTCTTCTGAAGTGGAATATTGAACTCAGCCAATACGACATCACTGATCATCCTCGAAGAGCAATCAATGGACAAGCTTTGGCAGATTTCACCGCAAAATGTACAGATAAAGGTGATATTAAGGAAGAGGTGACTGATAATACCCCAATTCGATGGAAGTTATACGTTGATGGTGCAAGAAACGATTATTATTCTGGAGCTGGGGTTGTGCTTGAAACCCCTAAAGGGCAGTCATTGTGCTATGCATTGAGATTGGAATTCCCTTCAACAAACAATGAAGCAGAATATGAAGCTTTTATTGCCGGCTTGAAAATTGCTAAAGAATTGAATGGCAAAGTGTTGCAGATCTTCAGTGATTCACAGCTTATTGTATGTCAAGTCAAGAAAGAGTTTCAAACTAAAGGAGGAAATCTGCCTGCTTACTTGTAAAGAGCTTGGGAACTTCTCGATGATCTTGACCATTATACGATAAATCATATACCCCAGGAAGAGAACATGAAGGAAGATTCTCTCGCAAAGTACGCAAGCACCGGTGAAGCTCAATTATTGGGATTAGTTGCTGTGGAAGTCCTGTCAGCTCCAAGCATTGATGAGATGGATATTGACTGGATCATGACTATATCTCAAGAGCAGGAATCATGGATGACTCCGATAATGAAATATCTGCTCAACGGTTCTCTACCAGAAAATTCAAAAGAACGACAGAAGTTGCTAAGAAAAGCCTCTAGATATATAATTCAAGATGGCCGATTGTACATGCGGGGATTCTCAATGGCATTACTCCGATGTGTGACCAAGGAAGAAGCTAAGAAAATTCTAGCTGAAGTACACGAAGGAGAGTGTGGAGATCATTTAGGTGGTCAAACACTAGCAAAGAAAATTCTCCGTTATGGGTATTTTTGGCCAGATATTAATCGTGATGATGCAAGCTATGCCCGAAAATGTGACCGATGCCAGAGATTTGCATAAATCCCAAGAGCACCTTCCACCGAGATAACACAGATGGCCAGTCCGTTGCCATTTGCTATTTGGGGAATAGATCTCATCGGGCCTTTGCCAACCGCCAAGTCCGGAATCAGATATGCTATTGTTGTTGTTGATTATTTTACTAAATGGGCTGAATCTGAACCATTAGCTACTATTACCTCTAAAAAGATGATAAACTTTGTAACTAAGAATATCATTTGCAGGTATGGTGTGCCTTAAAAGATAATTTCAGACAATGGAACCCAATTCGAAAGTGAAGAGTTCCAAGATTTTTGCAAACGATTCAAGATCCAAAAAAGCTTTTCAGTAGTGGCTCATCCGCAGGCAAACGGGCAAGTGGAAGCAGTAAACAAAATTATCAAATCAACCATCAAAAAACAGCTGGAAAAAGCGAAAGGTAGTTGGGTCGATAAGCTACCACTAGCACTATGGGCATATAGAACTACTCACAAAACTACGACTGGGCACACTCCATTTTCATTGGCATATGGATCAGAAGCAATGATTCCGGTGGAAACAGAAGTCCCTTCACATAGAAGAATTCATTTCAACCAAGCTGAAAATGAAGTGTTGCAAATTGAAGCACTTAACTTCCTTGATGAAAAAAGGGAAGAGGCTTAGCTCAGAATTGCAGCCCATCAACAAAGAATTGCCAGGCACTTCAATTCCAAAGTTCGCCAACGCAGCTTTGAGATTGGAGATCTAGTCTTGAAAAGGATCATGACAACAACAGGAGTGTTTGCGCCAAACTAGGAAGGTCCGTATGTCATTGGCAAAAAACTTCTTGATGGCACTTTCAAACTGACAACTGTCGAAGGAGATCCAATTCCAAGGGCTTGGAACAGCAATCACTTGCGCCCATATTTTACTTAAAAGCTTTACTGAAATACTGTAAAAGAATTGTGGATGTATGATTCTTGTATTGAAAGCCATTGTAAAGCTAGTGCAAGTGAATAATAAGAACTATAAAGTGGATGTAGGCCCAGTTCTTGGCCAAACCACTATAAATCTTGTGTTCTCTACTATTATAAACTGCCTGTTTTATTTCGATATATAAAGTACTTTACTTGTATTGCTAAAATGTCGATTTAATATTGCAGGCCATTAAAACGAAACTTACCCATCACAAGACTAAGCGATCCCTGACATCACTCAATAAATGAATGTTCAGCCACAAAAATTCCAGACTCAAATCCTATATAAGAAGTGCTTTAAGCAAACAGTTAGTGGTTCCGCCGGAGGTGGACCTTTCCTAACTAATTGTGATCGTTTGTGCAAACGAACATCTGATTAATTAGCCTGTGTTTACCCCTGCGAACTCATTTAACAATAAAGTACACTTCTTTGGATAAAATAAACTACTTGCAAAAGAAAGGAATGTGTGCTTGAAAATGATAACAGGGAACCGCTGATGCGAGCAAATGGCGAAAAGACATGGGCGAGCAGGCAGGAAACAGCAAAAGACCTCTCGGAGGCACAAGCCCTCTTCGGAGGATAAAGGCCTCTAATGGGACTTGCCAGAAAAAGAAAGTTCTCTTTCTCAACCAAAAAAGGTTGGTGGAATGACCGATGGCACAGGGCACTCGTTAACTAGCTGAGAACGTTTGTGCAAACAAACATCCAATTAACTTGTGTCCGCCACGTGAATCCATCCAACCATGAGAAAGAAACTTCCAGGCAAAAGCCCTACTCGGAGGCACACACTTCACCGTGATCTGAAATAAAACTTCACACGAGTAGAAATGTGAAAAGACCTCTTCGGTGGCACACATTCCACCGAGATCTGAAATAAAACTTCACAAGTGTTGGAATGTGAAAAGCCCTCTTCGGAGGCCCATTTCACCAGAGTTGAAATGCTAAAAGACCTTTTCAAAGGCACACATTTCACCGCAATCTAAAATAAAACTTCACACGAGTCGAAATGTGAAAAGCCCTCTTCGGAGGCCCGCTTCCCAGCGAACAGGAAAAAACAAAAGCCTCTCCCCAGAGGCAGAAATAAAAAGCCCTCTTCGGAGGCCCGCTTCCTCGCGTACAGGGAAAACACAAAAGCCCTCTCCCAAGAGGCACACACACAAAAAAATCCCTCTTTCCAAAGGCATAATCAAACAAAATCCCTCTTCGGAGGCACAAACAGGTCGAAGCCCTTTTCCGGATGCCTACTTTATCGCGTAGGAAAATTCACTTGCCAAAAATAAAAGCGACTTTCTCCGAAAGTGAAGTGTAAAAACTTCTCCACAAAAAAAAGAGAAAGAAAGAGAAGACTTCTCCAATACGAAGCGCATTCTACTAAATCATAAGAATATTTCCTTAAAATGGAAAAATTATTCTATAAAGTACAGATGCAAACCTCATTCGAATGGAAAAGTTGTTCTCTAAAGAAAGAGTATAAGTCTTCTCGAAACAGAAGAGTTGTTCTCCAAAATTTTGCCAATGTGAAAGAGATTGCAATAAACCATGGTATGAGGGCAATATAATATAGTTACAAAAATAAAAGCAATGCTCAAGCAACATACCATAGGTTTACTGCAACATCACACAGAGAAAATAAAGAAACTTGTATGAAAAAGAAGAATAAATGCATTCTCAAATACAGACAGAAGTTTGTACAAGTAAAAGAATCATTTTTTTTCATACTATGAAATTTATACATGTGCAGGTTTCAAAACAAAAGAAGGCGGGGACCGATACCCGCACAATCTCCGGTCAACACAAGTCTTTATACATACAAGCAAAAAATCAAAAAGCATAGGAGAAGAGAATCACTTCTTCTTCCTGCCACCTTTCGAGCCCTCGCCTGGCCGGATGACTTACTTTTTGGGTCGGCTTGTGAGAGTAGGGGAAGAAAGCGGAAGGGGCACAATTGGACTTTCTTCTGCTTTCTCTTCACCGGCAGAAGCTTCTCTCTTTTTCTTTGAGACTCCACGCTTCCCCTTCTTCCTTGAAGAAGACTCACTGCCCGGGGAGAAAGTGTAGACAACTTTATGTCGTCAGAAATAGTTTGCTCCGGCTTTCTTTCACCTTCTTCAGGTTCTTCCGCCTTCTGTTCTTGAGAAGCGACCATGTCATCCAAGCCTTGAAGAGCTTCTATCTGCTCCTCTTGTGACCCCGATTGAGAAACGGAAGGGGGAGTAATCTGAAGAGGCGGAGAGGAAACAGCTGGAAGAGGGGAAGGCTGAACAAAACTTGGTGCTTTCACTACAGGAGAAGAGAAGTTAAAGTTAGTATCTCTCATAAAAAGAGGAGAAAGTGGCGCGTCAAGATTTAAGTAATAATCAAAATGTTCATCAAGCTCATGTGAAGTAAACAAGCAGTCCACTTGAGCAAGATCAGCATTGAGTTTACCTGAAGAAGTAGGCTTTACTACGTCAACTTCAAAGTCCTGCGCCTCAGTGCTTTCTTGAGTCTCATCTCCGGTGTGGGCAGTTGCACTTTCAATAACAGCTTAAGCAGGAGGTGGAGAATGGGAACTGGAGCCAACAATATCGATGTCGGCCGAAACCAAAGGTTAAACTGGGTCGGTTGAAGTTGCCTTCCCTAAATGTTCTCCTTCTGCCTTTTCGGCTCTCTCTTTGGCGAGTTGCTCCTTTCCCCTGGCAAGAGCGGCACATGCATCATCATCTAGATAGTACGCCATTAAATCTACTTCAGCATATCCAGCTCCTCCAAGCATATCATGTGCATCTTCCCACACTTTGGCCAAAGTGATTTCATACTCCGGTCCCAAAAATTTAAGGATACCGCGCCCTAGAACACTATGAATGTAAAACTCGAATAGAGTGGAGCTGACTTCAGCTTTAGTTGCCATATGAGATTCTTCGGCTGCTGCTTTGCCGGCAATAGCTTCATCACGCTCCTTTTCAGCCTCAGAAAGCCGAGCTTTTAGCAGTTCAATTTCCAAGTTCTTGGAGTTGGTTTTTTCTCGCTGATGAGCAACGTCAGCTCGGTAGCTTTCCACAACTTGCTGCTGTGCTACAAATTTAACTTCAACATCTCTCTGTGCAGCGTGAGCATCTCTCACCTGTTTTTGAAGCACTTCTTCTTTTTGAGAATAGGAAGTGGAAGAAGTGGCGAGCTCTTCTTTAAGTTTTTCAACCTCCGCTTCAAGCTTCTCATTATAAGCGGCAATACTCTTCATCTTCGCATCATGCTGATCGAGTGTTTTCTGCCACTCGATTTATCATTTCCATAGTCAGCAAGGCTTCGAGATTTGCGCGGTTTACTCTTTGAAGCTCGTCAACAAGTTTCTGCCAATCAGACATTCTCTCTATATCGAGTTTGACGGCATCAAGTTTTCGCGGCATGGCTTGCTTATCGATTGGGACCAAGTCAAGATCGAAACGCACTCCTTTTAAGCATCAGTGCGGAAACCGACTTTGAAGAGTTGCCGGACCCTGCCCAACTTGATACGGGGGCCTACTGATGATTGTTTGAATATCAGCTCTTTGAAAGGCGGAAGAGCTAGAAGGAATTTCTAAAGAGACGGGAACAGTGGGCTTTTCAGAGATTTCAGATGTCGGTTTTTCACCAAGTTTGGCCCGTTTACTCGGATCCTTAGTGACATGGCTTTTCCCCTTGTCATCACGGGATTTTCGCTTGTGAGAATCTTCCTCTCTTTAGGAATAATCATGTCGTTCATCCTGTCTCCCATAGCGTTCTTCATAAGCACGCTTCTCACGAGCTTTCCTCGCAGCTCTTTCTTCATCAGTTTCCCAAGAGGCAGGAAGATACCTCTTGGGGTCATAAGAACCGCGCCTCCCATAACGCTGAAAATCATCGTAGTAGGATCCACTTCGTCCCATTGGAGAACCTGAAACTAAAGGAAAGATAAACTCAGAAATCTTCAAAGAAAGGAAGTTGAATGCATATAAGTGCTGAAAAGTCCTAAGTGTGTGTAACGTGCAAGCTACGCGCGTCAAACTACGAACCACTCCTTGGTTGGGGGTGATGATGGATTTTACAGCTTGTGTCAACTCTTGGGCTGATGGAGTTTGTTGCAGGACGGATGTCGCTTCAACTGCTGGAGAAGTAACTTTAGCAGTAATAGGATCATCTTTAAAAAGCTCCTGTGAGGTAATCATCAGGTCGCTCAACCCCTCAAAAGTATCATCACCGCTGCGCTTGGCGGGACTCGTTCTCTCAGTTCCTTCGTCACCAGATTTCCCGGATTGTTGGGGAGGTTCCTCTTCTTCGATGACAGGGGCAAGTACAAGTTTTCCGGATGGCCCGGCAACATCAACTGTAGTAGAACACTTTACCAATGAAGCCTCAACAGTAGGTTCTTTCATAAGTTCTCCGACGGAAACTGGGGCATCCGATGTCTCTACTGGAGAGTCAGGGACTTCATGAGGCTGAGTAGATCGGGCCATATTGGTGAAGAAATTCGTCTTTCAACAGAAAATTAATACTTCTTTCCTCAACCGCCACGGCACTTAATCTTTCAAAAGTCGGCTTGTGGCTGGGATCTCTAGAGGGAGGAGGAAGTGCTGTAAAAGAAAAGAACAAAATTAGTGCCCAACAACTCGGACTTTGAAAAGCTCAAATGGAAAAAGTGGGAGTGAGCAATCTTACTTCCTACTCTCCAGATGGCATAAAATCCTAGAGGGCGACGAACGAAGAAGAATTGATTTAAGAACCAGTGGGCACTTTCTGGAAGATCGACGATCAATCTACGGTTCATGGCGCTTCTCACGAGTGTGATAGAGGGATAATCTTTGTTCTTTGCGAATAAGCACAAGTAACAGATTTCTTCAAAACTCGGAAGACGATCGAGTGTCTTCCTGAATAGCATGCAAAGTCCCATTAGGATGGCGTGTCCATTGGGATGCAATTGGAAAGGAGAGATAGTCAATCAGAGAAGGAGTCGCTAAAGAAAGTCATTAAAAGGAGGAATAGCACCACACAGGCACATCTGACGGTTGACAGCAATAAAACCGAGAGGTGGCCCATCAGCAGTATCGTTTGGCCCGAGAAGCAAAGCGTCTGCTTCAGCAATACCAAACTGAATACGTAATTGGTTGAAAGCCCGCTGACTCAGGGTAATTGGAGTTCTTTCCGGAGGATTATCCAACGGATTGGCTATCGGGAAGACCCCTTCAGCTTACTCTATTATCTTTTCTTGAGAAGATATTCTACACAAGGAGCTGGATATTCAAATATGAAGGTGCACGTTTTCTAAATGTGTGAAGTGTTGTGCAAAACTAACAAAATGACAAGCAAATATAACTGAAATTAAACTAACAGGCATTTTTCAATTATAAAGTTTCAGGGCTTGCTGTTTTCAGTCCAAATACAAGTGCCGTGTTGATGCAAACAAATCGGTTTTAATTGATTAACATTGCTTTGCTTTAATGCTTTACTTGAGTTTGTTGATTCATAGCATTTCATATAATTTCTTTAAGTTGATTATCTTTTTTCGACTAATCTGTCATTCGATGTGGGCGATCAGTGGCAGTATATTCGTCCCATTTTTCTGCAAATGTTGTATTTAACAGGTTATTAGCGTTAAAGTTAATGAAATCTGTAAAAAAGTACAACAAGTTCAAGCATGTTATCTCGACAGTTCAAGTTGGGAATTCAATTCAGCAATGTCATGTTCATTCAAGTTGAAAGGAGTTCAAGGCAATGCAGGATAGACTAAGTCCTAGGTCGTTCAAATGCGTACGCGACCTACGACCTACGACCTATGCCACAAGAAGCTAAGTCATCAATCTCCTAGGTCGCTCTGCTTTAAAATTTCATGTCATTCCAACAAGTTCAAGACATAAAGCTTGGGGAAAAGGCATGGCAAATTCGGCTATGTCTTAGGTTGCTCAAGCATACACACGACTTAAAGTTAAGTCGCAGGAAGATAGGTCGCAAAGGGTGATGCCGCGAGCAGCTGGGTCAGATATGAAAGGCCGCAAGTATGATAGGTCACAAAAAGTTAGGTCGTAAGCAAGATAGATCTTATGATTCACGATTAAACCGGTAGGCCCAGGGCCTGTCCTCCACTCGAATGCAGCCACGTGTCCATAACCTCACAATCACCAGGAGCGCAACAATTCGACCTGGAATCCAATAACCCATCAACCCGTTAAGAACCTTCTCACATCCTCCAAACTCACAAACCAGATAACTCGAGGCACTATAATTCACCATCTCCTCCTCAAAATCGTCAAGGATCACCCAAAACCGAATTGAGCCACCTCAATTCCATCATAAATCGATCGTGGCATGGTTTGTGATGAAACATAAGAATATGAAATTGGATCAGAGGTTAAAGATGGGAATCCAACGTGATTTAATGATGATCGTAAGTTGACCAGAGAGCAGATTCACTTACGTGATGAAATTGCAAGGATGATCGGTGACTGGTGAGTTCAGATTGAAAGTTTCTTCAATGGCGTTTTTAAAAGGCTGAAGCGAGTAAGGAGGAAGAAACGACTTAGCGGATTATATAGGGGGAAAAGAGAAAGGCGAATGGACACACGAGTTAGCTTATCCCTTAGGTCGCTCACGACCTAGCAGAGTTAAGTCGAAGCACACGACCTATGGCATAGGCGTATACTTCGAGGGGAAAATGTTAACTCCTCTATTCCACGGCTCAGCGGCCTAAGGAAATAAGCGACCTGAAAGAATTAAAGTATGAATGACCTTACATCCTAAAGAACCCCAACGACTTAGCGACCTGAAGATATCGCGACCTAGCGACCTAAGCTTATCAACGACCTAACGACCTAACCATCAACACAGAGCAACAAAATATCACAACAAAGAGGCTTCGCGACTTAACTGGCTAAAGGTACAAGATATTTGCGACCTATGGACCTATGGACTAAAGCTTCCTAGCGACCTAGTAGCTAAGCGACCTAGCGACCTAAAAGATCCAGCGACCTAGCGAGTTGTCACAGAATGAAGCCGCTTGCTTATAGGCCGCTTCCAACCTTAAGTCGCCAACCATCCTCCCCTAGGTCGCTCATGACCTAAACAATACCGAAATAACTTCTTATGTCGCTTCCTCCTTAGGTCGTTGAGGACCTATGACTTGCCAGTTTATTCAAAGAGATCAAGTGCACCCTAGTTAAGCCGTAAACCGCTCCCACTAGGTCGCTCACGACCTACGACCTATCCAAGGTCGCTCATGACCTACGACCTAATTCAGAAAACTACCTATAAATACCCCACCTACTCCTACTGGAAAGGGATCTTTGGGGTCATTTCTGGAACGCCTGTACTCTGCTGAATTCTCGACTCACTCGACACTTCAAACACGAAAGACATCTCAGTGAACTTCAAGAAGAAATCTAGCACATTCGATATGGATTCAAAGAGTTCTTCAACATCAGAGTTCTAGCTATTTGTCCTAGTTGTGTTGTAATCGAAGATTGTTGTAAAGTTGTAATTGATTCAACAATAAAGAAGATTAAAGTGGACGTAGGCTTAACTTGAAGCTGAACCACTATAAAACTGTTGTCTTTTTACTGCTTTCTCTGTGACTTTTCTACTGACTTCTAATTCCCGTATTTACGGGTGGTGCTTTCACTTAATCTCCACTTACACCGGGGTGTTAGCGTTCAATTTTAAGCGTTAACACCTGTCACTAGTTCATTTGTATAAGTTCAGTCTATTGTCAGAACACCATTTTTTAATGGTAGTAACTATGCATATTGGGCATGTAGGATGAAAATATATTTACAATCTATAGGATTAGACACTTGGAATATCACATAAGCTAAATATTCTGAACCCACAGCTGATTTTGCACAGTGGACCATTGAGCAAAAGACCGTTGCACAAAATAATTCTAATGCAATGAATATTCTGTTTCGTTCACTTGGTAGGAATGAATTTAATAGAGTGTGAGTTTGTAAGTCTGCATATGAATTTTGAAAAACTTTGCAAGTGACTCATGAAGGAATAAGCAAAGTTAAACAGACCAAAATTTCCATGCTCACAAATCAGTTTCAATTATTTAAAATGAATTCTAATGAGTCTATTCCAGATATGTATAGTATATTTCAGGATATTATGCATTCTCTAATAATCTTGGGAAAGGAATTTTCGGAAGAAGATCAAGTCTGAAAAATTCTAAATTCTCTTACTCTAGAATAGGATCAAAAGACACTTGCGATCGAAGAGGCAAATGACATCAGTACGTTAAAGATATAAGAATTAATTGGAAATCTAATGTCGTTTGAAGTCCAAATGATCGGCAGAAGAGAAAGCAAACCATATGAAAATAAATCAATGGCATTTAATGCATTGACTGATGGATCAGACTCAAACAGCGATAATGATGAAGAGATAGCATATATGATCAAGAATTTTTGGAAATTTCTAAAATACAGAAAGATGAATAATCTCACACGAAACAACTATTAGAACTCTGGAAATCAGAATGTAGTACCAAACAATGTCAAATGTTTCAACTATGATGAACCAGACCATATCAAAATAGACTGTCTGTATCCAGATAGGGAAAATCCTCCTATAAACAATGATTCAGTAAAGAAACGGAAGCGTGCATTTACGGCTAATATAGATGACTAAGACTCGTCCTCAAGCTATGATGATCAGAAGACAGATAATTCAAATATGAGTTTCACAGCAGTTTATGACTCCGATGAATTCAGAGAAACGGGCTCGGAAAAAGGTACTTTAGTACAAGAATGAGGTGGAGTTATATAGGTTGGAGTTATTTTTTTGTTAATGACAAAGGGGGAGAAGTATAAAATAGGATAGTTAGGCATAAATTAAGGGGGAGTTATGAGTTATTAGGATAGAAGTAATATTTTATAAACAAAGGTTGTCATCATCAAAAAGGAGGAGATTGCTAGTCTGTGAGATGATGGTTATGATGACAACAACTTTAGAATAGGATTATAAAATATAAATACTAACATTATAGTTTAGAAATATATGTATATGCACGATTTAACCATGCGGGTACCAAGAATGAAGATTGTACAATATAGTGATCCACATTGAGCCAGCTAAATGGATGGAACCCTAAGTAGAATGGAACCTACGAAAAATCTAATGGAACATTGTTTTGTATCCGCTAACTTTTTATTCAAATGATTTTACAAAATTATCTTCTTTTCAAAATGATCAAAACCTTCCTTTTAAAAGAATCAAAAACATATATCCAGATTTTAAATACTTTTAGCCTCAAAATTATCTTTATTTTCAAAATCAAATTATCCTTAGTTTAAAACTGTCTTTGATAATAATATATTTAACTTTTAATATTTATACTTAGATTTAAATATAAAATTATAGTTATATATATTATTCTTTATATTTATTTATGTATTTTAACTGTAGTTAAGTATATTTATAAAAATTTAAAATAGTTTTAATATAAGATAAAAGTTATTTTCAAAGAAAAACAAACCACGAAAATTTCCTTGGGACATCGACATACTCAATATACCTATGTCAACATAGTGTCAGTTAATTTCAAAATTAAAATTTTCAAAAGAAGCGTCTATTCATCATATCTCTTCATGAATGGACATGGCTGTTGTTCTTTTATAAATAGGGGTTGTTTTCAACGAATTTTCGTTCATATTTTCTGGTTTTCATTTCTCTTCTTCTTCCACATTTCTTTATACACATATCTACCATTACTCTGTCGAAATCAACATTGAATCTAACTAGATTATCTCTGGTTTAATTCTCCACACTATCTCAACAAGATCCTCAGTGCTATTCAAAGTAATAGGCTTCTTTGTAATCAATTAAACGAGAAAAGGTGCGATTGTGGCCTTGGAAATCAATCAAGCGGGAAAGGTGTGACTGTAGCCTTTGAAATCAATTGGATGAACTTGTTGCCCGGGAAATCAAGTATCTCTACCTAGAGGATTGTGAATCTGGAGGGTGTACCTCGTAGCCTTGAAATCGAGGGTATAATTGTACAATTGCTTTTGAAAGTAAATCCGTACTTATGTGCGGGACTGTAGGCAGGGTGACTCCGAACCAGTATAAAATCCTGTGTGTTCTTTCCTTTACTGCTTTTATTTTATTTCTACATCTGTGTTTGATTCTGTGATCATATCTACGTCTGAATATTGCATACATTTGTGTTCAAATGAACAAAAACTCAAAAAGATTTAATAATTCCCTAAAACACTATTCACTCCCTCTAGTGTTTATCCTAGACTTAAGATCCATAGTCCGCATTTCTCACATTGGTATCATAGCAAGGTTTTCAAAGTTTCATAACCTGAATTTTGAAACGTTTTTCAAAATGGCTACCAACACTGGTACTGTTACTAACACTAGTATACATGTCACTAGTTCATTTGCAGAAGGTCAGTCTACTGTCAGACCACCATTTTTTAATGGCAGTAACTATGAATATTGGGCATGTGGGATGAAAATATATTTACAATCTGTAGGATTAGACACTTGGAATGTCACACAAACTGAATATTTTGAACCCACAACTGATTTTGCACAGTGGACGGTTGAGCAAAAGACTGTTGCACAAAATAATTCTAAAGCAATGAATATTCTGTTTTGTTCACTTGATAGGAATGAATTTAATAGAGTGTCAGTTTGTAAGTCTGCATATGAAATCTGGAAAACTTTGCAAGTGACTCACGAAGGAACAAGAAAAGTTAAACAGACCAAAATTTCCATGCTTACAAATAAGTTTCAATTCTTTAAAATAAATTCTAATGAGTCTATTTCAGATATGCATAGTACATTTCAGGATATTGTGCATTCTCTAATATCCTTGGGAAAGGAATTTTTGGAAGAAGATCAAGTCAGAAAAATTCTAAATTCTCTTACTCCAGAATGGGATCAAAAGACATTTGCGATCGAAGAGGCAAATGACATCAGTACCTTAAAGATAAAAGAATTAATTGGAAATCTAATGTCGTTTGAAGTCCAAATGATTAGGAGAAGAGGAAGCAAAGCATCTGAAAAGAAATCAATGGCATTTATTGCATTGACTGATGGATCAGACTCGAACAGCGATAATGATGAAGAGATAGCCTTTATGACTAGGAATTTTTGAATTTTTTTGAAATACAGAATAATCTCAAGAGAAACAACTATAAGAACTCTGGAAATCAGAATGTAGTGCCAAACAATGTCAAATATTTCAACTGTGATGAACCAGGCCATATCAAAAGAGACTGTCCGTATCCAGATAGGGAAAATCCTCCTGCAAACAATGATTCAGTAAAGAAACGGAAGCGTGCATTTACTGCTACTCTAGATGACTCAGACTCGTCCTCAAGCGATGATGATCAGAAGATAGATAATTCAAATATGTGTTTCACAGCAGTTCATGACTCCGATGAATTCAGAGAAACGGACTTAGAAAAAGGTACTTTAGTACAAGAATGAGGGGAAGTTATATAGTTTGGAGCTATTTTTTTGTTGATGACAAAGGGGGAGAAGTATAAAATAGGATTGTTAGGCATAGATTAAGGGGGAGTTATGAGTTATTGGGATAGAAGTAATATTTTATAAACAAATGTCATCATCATCAAAAGGAGGAAGATTGTTAGTCCGTGGATGATGGTTTTGATGACAACAACCTAGAATTGGATTATAAAATATAAATACTAACATTATAGTTTATAAATATATGTATATGCGGTATTTTACCACAAAGGTACCAAGAATGAAGATTGTACAGTATAGGGATTCAAGATATCAAGATTGAAGACTCATGAGTATCTAGAATATCAAGAGTTCAAGTTTTCAAGTAATTTATTTTTAAGTAGGAATTTTGTTAAAACTCCTAGAAAAGCACTGGCATCTTAAAATCCAATTTATTCATGGAATGGAATCCACTTCGAGCCCGTTAAAGGGATGGAACCCTAAGTAAGATGAAACCTACGAAAAATCTAGTGGAACATTGTTTTGTATCCGCTAACTTTTTATTCAAATGATTTTACAAAATTATCTTGTTTTCAAAATGATTTCAAAACCTTCCTTTTAAAAGAATAAAAAACATCTATCCTGATTTTAAATACTTTTACCCTCAAAATAATCTTTATTTTCAAAATCAAATTATCCTTAGTTTAAAACTATCTTTAACAATAATATATTTAACTTTTAATTTTATACTTAGATTTAAATATAAAATTATAGTAAAACTATATATATATTATTCTCTACATTTATTTATGTATTTTGACTATAGTTAAACATATTTATAAAAGTTTAAAATAGTTTTAATATAAGATAAAAGTTATTTTCAAAGAAAAACAAACCACCAAAATTTCCTTTGGGATGTCGACATACTCAATATACCCATGTCGACATAGTGTCAGTTAATTTCAAAATTTAAATTTTCAAAAGAAGTTTCTATTCGTCATATCTCTTCACGAATGGACATGGATGTTGTTCTTTTGTAAATAGGGGTTGTTTTCAACGAATTTTCATTCATATTTTCTGGTTTTCATTTCTCTTCTTCCTCCACATTTCTTTATAGACATTCCTACCATTACTCTGTCGAAATCAACATTGAATCTAACTAGATTATCTCTGGTTTGATTCTCTATTACTATTTTAACAATATCCTCTGTGCTATTTAGAGTTATAGGCTTCTTTGTAATCAATTAAACGAGTAAAGATGTGACTGTGAACCTGGAAATCAATCAAGCAAGAAAAGGTGTGATTGTAGCCTTGGAAATCGGTTGGGTGAACTTGTTGCCCGAGAAATCAAGTATCTCTACCCAGAGGATTGTGAATCTGGAGGGTGTACCTCATAGCCTTGAAATCGAGGGTGTAATTGTATAATTGCTTTTGAAAAGAAATCTGTACTTGTGTGCGAGACTGGATGTAGGGTAACTCTGAACCAGTATAAAATCCGATGTGTTCTTTCCTTTACTGCTTTTACTTTATTTCTGCATCTGTGTTTGATTCTGTGGTCATCTGTGTCAGAATATTGCATACATTTGTGTTCAAATTAACAAAATCTCAAAAAGATTTAATAATTCTCTAAAACACTATTCACCCGTCTAGTGTTTATCTTAGCCTTAAGATCCATAATCCGCATTTCTCACATTGTATTCGACACTTAACGCATTTTAAAACATCTTCAAACCATTTAACTCCATTTAAAAAAAATAACTTTTCAAAACCTTTATTTAACTTCAAAAGATTATTCACTGTCCAAAATCATGAATATAATTTATTTACCAAATTCATTACTTCACATATTTATTAAATTATCCACTATCCAAAATCGTGAATATAATTCCTTCAACAAACTTTCATATTTAACCTATCAAATTCAATTGATTTTGGATTTATAAAACAACGTTTATAAATTCTCATTTCTATTTTATAAAACTTTCCTATGTAAAATACTTTATTAACAAATTCCATTTATCTCATTTATAGGCCAAAATACAAATTATAAGTTAGTTCACTTATAAATCCCTTATTTACAGAATCATTCTTTTTATAACATCTTCAATTCATAAATCTATAAATCTTATTTACTTATAAGATCCATTTATAACTCCATTTTAACACTTATAAAACTCCTTACAATTCAAAAAATTTGATTTATAAAGCTTCAATTTATAAAACTTATATATAAACCATTTAAACTAATTTATAATTCTCAATTTAAATTATTTAACAAATGAATCAACTTCATATTTCAAAAATCCCATTTCTGATTGTATATCACAAAAATCATAATTTTTAAAACATAAAATTATAACATTTAATTTATTTCAAATAAATTCATTCCTTTAACAATTAGAAAACTAGTAAAACATACAATCACTTTGAAAATCCTTGTTATTTGAAATCATCACTTTAACCATTTTAAATTACCAAAAATAGGCTGCAACAGCACTAAATACGTCAATTACGGCAACCAAACATCATATATCACATGATAACAGCTTATATCACCATCTCTGTAAAATAAAATCAATACCGGAGATGAATCTAGTTGGATCCCTCCAACCTGTCACCTACAACAAATATACATATTAGAATATGTGTAAATGTCTGCTTCGAGGTAGATGCGCATACAAAAGGGTTATCCACTCATACACGGGAACGTATAGGGTCTCATTTGCTCCAATAGGCAGGAATACATCTAAATACCAATCATTAGATAGATAATATACCATACATCATCTAAACAATCATCAATCATCATAAAATAAATTTATTCTCACGTATACAAAAATATCAGCGAGTCAGAAAGAGTGAGTTGTATTCACTTTGGTTCCAATAGCAGTTGAAGTGTTTTATTTCGAATAAAATTAAATGAGCATTTAATTTTACCTAAAATTTTCACTAGCTCCAATCAACTCCAAACTAGCTCTAAATGTAGTGCTCGTTAATACTGACCCAACGCATCTTGTTTCATCAAAAACGGACCTCGTATGAAGAAGTTAAAGCATTTAGAAGTTCATACGAATTAATATATATATTAATTTACAATTTTATTTTATTTTTTGAAACCCTACTTGATCAAGGCCATTCATTTCTAAGATAGCAGATCTCGACCGCGAGTCGTTTTCTTCTCCATCCCATTCAAACTCATGTGCAAAACAACCCAAAGCCGTCGTTATTCATCCAATTTCGAGGACCACCACACGATGCTAGAGGATAATCAACCACCGCCATTACGGAGCTCGTGCTCCACTCTCTCTACGCCGTGAGCATCTCGAGCTCGTTCACCACCTATGAGAGATCCAACCCATTGAATGCGGCCACAATGCGAGGCCCTTGCTCTCTTTACGTCGCGAATTGGATGATCACCACTGTTGAATTGGAAGATCTCGATGTGCTCTATGTTTTTGTAGTTGGACGTTTTTCGTAAAAGTTAATAGAATTGGAGAGATCGAAGGGACAAGAATCGAAATTCCTGGCCATTGAAAATCACAGTGGCCGCTAGCCTAGGTTAGGATTTTGTTAAAAAAAGAAATTTATATGACCTTATATCGAAAATTTTCGTGCACTATTCATCTGGAAAATTTTCAAATTCGAAACGAAGCTATTGCCAGGCGTTTATAATGTTTTACCCCTATTTCGAGCATAATGGAATATACATCGAGAGCCAATTGGATCGTATTTGGAAGATAGGTCTTCGAATCGCTTATTTAAATTAAAATTTACTTAAATAAATTTTTACGTGTTTCAACTTACCACGACTAAACCGTAAATCCGATTGACACAAAGTTTGAAACCCTACAATAATATAGCATTACGGATCTAATGAAATTGGTTTCGTCAAAATCCGAGAATGTGAGAAAAATGACTATTTTTACACGTTAATTAAATATTAAAATATTCAATTTCTGTAATTTAACTTTTGAATCAATTTTAAAAATTTACCAACATCATTTTAATTCAAATAGAATTTATATCAACTTTATATATCATTTTCATTCACATTAAATTCAAATTTCAATTATTTCTGCGATTTCAAATATTAAATTAACCATTTAATTATCCAAATAAATCAAGATATTTGAAATATAGGTTATTCAACTAATAAATTTAACTTGTGAATATTTAAAATCTATTAAATATACGAATTTCAACTGACCAAAAGTCTGGGTCGTTACATTTATGGAAGCAATAACTACTGCTTTTGGTTTCATAAATAAAGCGTTGTTTGGCCGACAAATAGGGACGTTTTCGGACTACGGTTTTCTAGTGATGTTATATTGTGTTTACGGTGGTTTGGGATATTTTATTTTTGAAATATGATATATGTTGTTATTATTGATATTATTATTTTTTCGGACCTATCCGTACAAAGAAGACTCTTCAGAAATTTTTTCGTGAATTTTAGACTTAGAAAATTTTCGTGAAAAGTGAAATATTTTCGAACTTTTATTAAACTTGAATATGGAGGATTTAATTTCTTATAAATCGATATTATATTTAAATACTTAATTATGTAATTTTAAACGTATATAAATCGATCATTGGAATAAAAATAAGTTAGTTTTTTAATTCCTTCTTTACCTTTTCGAGGACGAAAAGTTTTGAGTGGAGGAGAGTGTAATGATCTGTATTTTTCGATGATTAAAATGTTAAAATTAATAAGATTTTGGAATTTAACATTGTGATAAATTAAAAATTTATGATTTACAATTAAGAAAACTAGCTAAAATGAAATTCACTAATGTTAATTTAATGTAATTGACGATTATTTTAATGTAATTTCTATCAGTTGAAATAATTATAAAGTTAATTTAATGAATTTAGTTTAAATAAGCTGATTCTAAATGCATAGAAATAAATTTAATAAATTCAATTTAAATAAGATAATTCTAAAAGCTAACTTCTTATATCACATTTCTGATTATATATCAGAAAGATTGAGTTGTACTCACTTTGGTTCCAATAGCAGTTGCA
Organism: Allium cepa; assembly: GCA_030765085.1. Lineage (NCBI taxonomy): Eukaryota > Viridiplantae > Streptophyta > Magnoliopsida > Asparagales > Amaryllidaceae > Allium > Allium cepa. Next base: position 508,628,052 of record CM060942.1, read on the forward strand.
GTGTTTTATTTCGAATAAAATTAAACGAGCGTTTAGTTTTACCCAAAATTTTCACTAGCTCCAATCAAATCCAAACCAACTCTATAATGTAGTGCTCCTCAATACGGACCCAACGCAACTTGTTTTGCCAAAAATGGACCTCGTACGAAAAAGTTATAACATTTAGAAGTTTATACGAATTAATATATATTAATTTACAATTTTATTTTATTTTTTAAAACCCTATTTGATCAAGGCCGTTCATTTATAAGATAACAGATCTCACCCACAGGTCCTTTTGTTCTCCATCCCATTCAAACTCATGCGCAAAACAAGCCAAAGCCGCCATTATTCATCCAATTTCCACGACCACCACACGATGCTAGAGGATGATCAACCACCGCCATTACGAAGCTCGTGCTCCACTCTTCTACACCGTAAGCATCATCCAGCTCGATCACCCCCTATGCAAGATCCTGTTGATACGCTATATTTTGATCAATGACAATGTGCTTCCACAAATAGGAAGAGATATGTGCAAAACTAAAGGAAGGACTATGAAGACCAAGGATATTATAAGTATTATACATACATACATACATACATACATACATACATACATATATATATATATCATAATCTTAGTTTTATTATCCTCAAGAAACTTGCACAAACATAAGAACACATTTCATAACTTAATATTTTGGTCAAATATTTACTGTGCATAAAATACCAATTCAGTCGACTGAACAGAAAATTTCAGTCGAATGAACATGTTATAGAACTACAACATGTACACAGTTTCAGTCGACTGAAATTGCCTGTTCAGTCGACTGAAATTGCATGTTCAGTCGACTGAAATTGCCTGTTCAGTCAACTGAATTCAAACCTGCGAATTTTTTATGAAGATACCTTCTTCTTCCTAAGAGTTGCAACCATTCTCCAATGTTAATAGATGCATCTCTTGCCTGAATCTTTTTCAAATAGATACACCTCTTCTACACTTATAAATACATGATTCTATCATTTGCAAATCATCAATTCTAGTTGCTTTAATCTCTCTATTATCTTGATCATATGTTCTGATTTCTTAAAGTTTTCAAAAGCATTCAAAACCACTTCAATTGCTTGAATCTCCGACTTATCTTAAATATTGTTTGATTCATACCAATTCATATTTCTTAAATCTTCATATACACATTTCATAATCTTGGGGATAAGATTATAGGAAAGTTGTACTCAATTAGACTCATTAGTGCTATCAAGAACACAACAAGTCAGAAATACTTTTTGTACCTAGTTGAAGTCCTCTTCGGTAGTTGAGGCAAGAAATCCCGTTCGGTGGTTCGGGTAAGTTGTAAACCTATTCCTCCGGGTTAAGTGCGGGTTGTTAGTTAGTAAAATTCCTAAGAGAAGCTTAGGGACTGGACGTAGGACAAGAAGTCCAAACCAGTATAAAATCTTGGTATCTACTTTACTTATTGTTTATTGCTATCTACCTAGACCATTTCACTATTCCATATTATACGATCCTACCGCATAGATTCTTTCAATTGGTATCAGAACAAGGTTGTCCTATAACCATAACACTGTTACTTGACATATTGATAATATGGAAAATAACACAAGCACAAGCACAACAACTGCATATAGCTCTACAACTGCAGAAGGACTATCTACCCAAAGACCTTCTCTATTCAATGGACTAAACTATAAGTATTGGGCTACAAGAATGAGAATTTATATGCAAGCAACAAGCTTTGAAGCCTGGAATGCAACTCAAATAGAATTCGTTATACCCACAACTGATTACTCTACATGGACACAAACTCAGAAGAATGAAGCTAGTGCAAATGCCAAAGCTATGAATATGCTATTTTGCGTTTTGGATAGAAATGAGTTTAATCGTGTTAGCATTTGTACTACTACACATCAGATATAGGATACACTTAGAACCATACATGAAGGCACAAACAAGGTCAAACAAACAAAGATTTCCATGCTAAAAAACCAGTTCCAAAACTTTAGAATGGACAGAATGAATCCATTAATGACATGTACTCGAGATTTCAAGACATTCATCATGCCTTAATAGGATTAGGAGAAAAGTACATAGATTTTGATATTGTATCTAAGGTCCTAAATTCACTCACTGATGAATGTGAGAGAAAAGTCTTAGCAGTCGAGGAAGCAAACGATCAATCTACAATGAAACCTGAAGAATTAATTGGAAACCTTATGTCTTATGAAGTTAACATGCAAGATAAGAAAGACCAAGCACAGGAAAGAAAAAATGTGGCTTTTCACGCCGAAAAGGAAGAATCGGAGTCCGAAGATGAGGATTTAGCATTTATTGCCAAAAATTTCAAGAAATTATCAAAATATAGAAAAGGAAATAAAAACAGTTTCAAAAAGAATTTCTTGAACAAACCTTCATCCTCAAATATAGAATGCTTCAATTGTCACAAGAAAGGATACATGCACATGGATTGACCAGAACAAAAGAAAGAGAAATAGAAAAACTTCAACAACAAGAATAAGAAAGACAAATTTAAAAAGAAAGATTTTTCTGTCACATGGGACGATTCATCTTCATCTTCATCCGAAAGTGACAGTGATAGCGACAATGAACAAGCAAATGTATGCTTCATGGCTCAAGAATCTGAGGTTAGTGATTCATCTTATGATGATTTAATAGAAGTAAACACTGAATTTTTAAATACTATAAAAATTCTCAAAAAGAAACTTAAAGAGACACGTGAAAATCAAAACAAAGCTGAATTTGAAAGAGATATGTTAAAAGACGAAAAAAAATTATTGGAAGAAGAACTTGAAAGAGTTCAAGAAACTCTCTCAAACTCAGATAGCCAACTTTTACTTTTGAGCCAAGAAATTGAAACTCAAAAAGCAAAGAATGATAAATTATTTCTGAAAATCACAATTTAAAAAATAAAATAAAACAAGTTGAATTAGACAATACTAGTCTTCAAATTAAATTAGATAACATTACTAAAAATGTTTCTAATTTCAATAAAGGAAGAAAATTTATCTAAAATTCTCAAAAATTCTCAAACCTCTTCAAATAAAAATGGATTAGGTTTTAAAAAGGAATCAAAAATTCTTCCAAAGAAAAATGCTAATTTTAAGAAGGAAGAAAATTCAAAACATAGTATAGTATTAAAAAATAACATACCAAGAAACGCTAAAAAGAAAAAGGAAATCAAAATATGGGTTCCGAAAACAAACAATAATTTAATTCAGAACAAATATATAAATTCTTTTATATAAACAGTTCACAAAAATAGTAATTATCTTTATAAAAGGGATACTAAACCCACTTGGATTTGGCTTCCTAAGGTCTAACTCTTAGGACCCTATTAAAAGTGGGTACCAATATATCTATTAATATTTTTTACAAGTCCCATTCAAGAAAAGAAAATGGATTTTGGATAGTGGTTGCTCAAAACACATGACCGGAGACAAAGAAATGCTTACAAATATTTCATACTTCGATGGAGGCTCTGTTACCTTCGGAGATAACTCAAAAGGTTTCATCATTGGCAAAGGAGATGTGTGCAACTACGGTATATCAAATTTACCCCTTATTACAAATGTTTCTTTAGTTAATAAATTAAAACATAATTTATTAAGCATAAGTCAACTATGCGATAAAGGTTTTAAAATAACTTTTTCTGAAAATAAATGTTCTATTTTTGATCAAAATAAAAATCTTATTTTTGAAGGAAAAAGAGATAGAAATATTTATATTTTAAACATGAAAATTAATAATAATAATAAAGATATGTGTTTAATGGTCAAAGATAATGATCCTTGGTTATGGCATAAAATATTTTGTCATATTAATTTTAAATCTATTCAAAAACTTTCAAAAAATGAATTAGTCAAAGGATTACCAAAAATAAATTTTAAAATAAATAATATTTGCGATGATTGTCGGTTAGGAAAATTAACTAAATCATCTTTTAAATCTAAGAAAGTTATTTCAACTTCACAACCATTAGAATTATTACATATGGATTTATTCGGACCAACACAGGTTCAATCTATTAACCATAATCGATATATTTTTCTAATAGTTGATGATTTCTCAAGATATACATGGACTATTTTATGAAAAACAAAAGTGATACATTTGAATATTTCAAAAAAATTATTAAAAGAATTCAAAATATTAAGAATTTAAAAGTCAAAAATATAAGAAGTGATCATGGAGGCGAATTTCAAAATGAGTCATTTGAATTATTTTGTAAAAAGAAAGGAATAAATCATAATTTCTCATTTCCTAGAGCTCCACAACAAAATGGAGTTGTAGAAAGGAAAAATAGAACTCTTGAAGAATGCGCAAGAACGTTATTAAATGGAAGTACATTACCAAAGCATTTTTGGGCAGAAGCTGTAGCAACTGCGTGCTATGTATTAAATCGTATTTCCATACGACCTTTAACTAAAAACACTTCATATGAACTTTTTAATGGAAGAAAACCTAATATTTCGTACATAAAAATCTTTGGGTCAAAATGTTTTATTCTTAACACAAAAGACCAACTTGGAAAATTTGATCCAAAAGCCGACCATGGTATTTTTTGTAGGTTACTCAGAATGAAGTAAGGCATATCATGTTTTCAATAAACGAACAAATATAATAGAAGAATCTTTACATGTATCTTTTGATGAAAACTTTAATAAAAATACAATCATCAAAGATGATGAAGAAATTATATACGACACAGAAAATATAAGTTTCGAAAATAATGAAAAATTTAATCAAATCAATAACATTCAAATTAGATCTCCTCCTAGAATCCTACGAGATCATCCTACACAAAATATAATTGAAGAAATTGACTCGCAAGTTCAAACAAGAAGTCAACTAAACCAAATGGGACATGTTGCCTTTATTTCAACAGTAGAACCTAGAAATCCTAAAGAAGCATCAACAGATGAATACTAGATTATTTCCATGCAAGAAGAATTAAATCAGTTTGAACGAAATAATGTATGGGAGTTAGTTCCTCGTCTTGATGACCAATCAGTTATTGGAACTAAGTGGGTCTATAAAAATAAAGCAGACGAATTTGGAAATATTACTAGAAACAAAGCAAGACTAGTAGCACAAGGCTATAATCAAGAAGAAGAAATAGATTGCGAAGAAACGTTTGCTCCTGTTGCAAGATTAGAAGCAATACGTATTCTATTAGCTTACGCTTGTTTTCATAATTTTATACTTTATCAAATGGATGTTAAAAGTGCTTTCTTAAACGGATATATTAAGTAAAATGTATATGTTGAACAACCGCCTTTATTCACTCATGAAAATATCCAAATCATGTATATAAATTAAAGAAAGCCTTATATGGTCTTAAACAAACACCTCGTGCTTGGTATGAGAGACTTAAGAACTATCTAACAGATTCAGGATTTCAAATCGGAAAAGTAGATCAAACTCTATTCATTAAAAACACTACTAAAGACATATTAATAATTCAAATATATGTAGATGACATTATTTTTGGTTCCACTAATGAAAAATTGTGTAAAGAATTTCGAAATATAATGACTAAGGAATTCGAAATGTCTCATATGGGAGAATTAACTTATTTTCTCGGACTTCAAATTAAACAATTAACAAATGGAATTTTCTTAAACCAAGAAAAATATTATGTTAATCTACTTAAATGTTTTGGAATGGAAAACACTTCTTGAAAACCTGCTCCTATGAGTACCATAACTCATCTCGATCGAGATGAAAATGGCAAGAGTGTGGATCAAAAGTTGTTTAGAAGTATGACAGGCTCTTTAATTTATTTAACCGCTAGTAGACCAGACATAATGATGAGTATATGTTTATGTGCACGTTTTCAAGCTAATCCTAAAGAATCACATTTAAGAGGCGTAAAACGAATTATGTGATATCTTAATAATACCAAGGACTTTGGTCTTTTCTATCCAAAAGATTGTCCATTCGAATTAGTTTCATTTAGTGATGCTGATTTTGGTGGATCTCGAACATATAGAAAAAGTACATGTGTACATGCCATTTCACTGGAAAATCACTTGTATCTTGGTTTAGTAAGAAACAAAATTGTGTTTCGCTTTCAACTTGTGAAGCGGAATATATATCTGCCGCTTTAACTAGTACTCAAGTCATACATATGCAACAAACACTTAAAGATTTGAATATAAATTTAACAAACTCTACAATATATTGTGATAATACAAGTATAATAAATTTATCCAAAAATCCGATAAATCACTCTCGTACAAAACATATTGATATTCATCACCATTTTCTACGTGACAATATCGAAAAAGGAATTATCAATTTAGAATATGTTACTACCAAAAATCAAATTGCCGATATATTTACTAAACCATTACTAGAAAACTCACTCATAAAATTATGACGAGAATCAGGAATAATATCCTTCAAAGATATTTAATAACAAGAATTATGACGGTGAGAAATCTAATACATAAGTATCATATCTCATACTTAATTAACTTCATCTAAACAAAAGTTAGACATGAATTTAGTTTACATAAATATGGGTTTTAAAAAAACATAATCATTTAATTTATACATTTGAATTAATATTTCATACATAACCATCCATTCAAAGTAAATTATTAACCATTAATTCAATTTCTGGTTCTAAATTCTTGATGATTCTACACCACATTTTTATTGTAACTCTAAACCTTTATATACATATTAATAAAAAAAAAAAATATATATCTCTGTAGAAAAATATCATCCAACAAATCAAACTCACCCATCATCATCACCTTTTCAAACGATAGCTCAACAGATTCACCTCATCTTCCTACGCCAACACCAACACCAACACCAACACACGAGCCTGTTTATAAATGGGAAAATTATCAAACCGGTTATACACCGGATTCCAAGAAGGCCAAACGTTTGCTATTTATTTCTCCCGATATGAAGAAAAAGATCGATGAAATTCATCATTATCAACTGAAGCAAATAGACCTTCAACGAGAATTGTATTTTGAACAGAAAGTAACGGCTAAATGCTTAAGCTTTCTTGAACAAATTGGTTTTAAATTTTGTAGCTCGAAGAAAAAGGATGTAAGTGAACCCTTACCTCGACCAGTTAATGCGTTTGATCCATCTTCGTCATATCGTACATCAAACTACCCAATAAATCCTTGCGTCTCGCCTCAAAGACCTCAATAAAGTCCAAATTCATGGGACAAGAAGTATATGGCAAATGAAGGATATAAAACACCAACGAAGAAGAATCCATCTCCCAAGATTCCATCCACCAAGAAATGATGGTTTTGTGGTCAAAATAATGTTATTGTATAATAATATTAATATATAATTGTAATTATTTTATTAAATAAAACATTTACATTTAAATAAGTGAAGAAAAACCAAAAATGCATAATTCAGTCGACTGAAATTTCCTGCTCAGTCAACTAAATATATAACAGAGACTTTCAGCCAATAGTTCAGTCGACTGAAATTCTCTGTTCAGTCGACTGAATTTTAGCCAGAAATATTTGGGCTTTCTTTTCAGTCGACTGAACAGAACATTTTGGTCGACTGAATGCATTTTACCCAGTTTTTGTCCACCATACTTAGCCATCTTTGACATTTTTACCTTTACTTTTCACCGTTTCCAAACTTCATCTTCCCAATTCTAAGAAAACCCTAGCCCCAAAATTTCCGTTTTTCTAAATTTCTTCCTCAAATTTCAACAATTATGCCTCCTAAACGTTCTAGAGCTTCAACTTCATCCTCCTCCGAGCCAATTGATGCCCAAATCGCTCAATGGCTTTAAAATGGAGTGGCGGTCACACGGTGGAACAAGATGAAGAAATCAAGGATCTTCGAGCACTCTTTTGTTGATTTCCAAGGTCTACAAACCTACAATTTTCAAGCTTTGACAGACCAAGCCAATTTGACATTGCTTCTAGACATTAATTGAAATGACCATGCCATCAACCATATTATGGTCAAGTTATTCTATGCCAACCTCAACATCGGACACCAAACTCCATGAAAACTGAATGACAGTGTTTGGAGTATGGTATGCGGGAAAAAGGTATGGTTTTCACTTGATCGCATTGCTCACATTCTAGGATCCCCAAACATTGGTAGAAAGCTTGAGGAAATAGATTTCAATCCTCATATTCGTGTCAATATAAATCATCAATTTTTAGAAGATCATATCAATAACCGAGATATCAAATCCACTTCTTTAAGACCAAGAGCAAGGCTTATACACAAAGCTCTTATGAGGACCATAACACCACGCACCGGCTCCTATGAAATAGTGTATCCGAATAACTACCGGGCACTATACGCTATATGGGGAAAATATTAAAGTCAACTGGGTGCAACTGATACTTGATGAATTTCTTTTATTCAACAATGGGAAAATAAGAACGATATATTTTGGTGAATACATAATGCGACTTCTCCTAGACGTTGATATGCCACTACCAAATTCAGAAAATACGATGGTTCATCAAATCAACCATCGGACTATAAGCCTAATGCAACTACCAGTAAGGCCTCCTCGTATCATATCTCTAGCCGAATGGGAAGCACGTCAACAAGCACCTCACCAACCTCAACCTCAAGCACCACAAAAAGAACCACTTGATCAAGATGATGAAATCCGTCTTGTTCAACCAGATTTTACTACAAATCAATCATTAGGAATTCTTTCAAGGAATCAACAAATCCTTGATACCCGTCTCAAAAAGGTTTATCACAAACTTGATAGGATTAAAGGATTCTTCAACAAACTATAGGATGTCATTTAATGCACCAGCACCACTTCTGCTTCTACCTCTCGCGGCAAGCGCCCAGCTCCCATGTTCACGTGGACATCTCCCAAGGAGAATCCGAGCAGCAGCACTAGTGGTAACTGTGGTGGTCAAGGAGGAGGACTTTTTCGACAACCAACCGGTGGACATGTTATTCGTGAACCAGAAGGAGGACATGAAGGCTGTTATGATTGGGATAGAGATCCTTGATCATTTTGATGGTTCGATTTCCAGAACTTTTTATTAATCTTCAAACTTCTAAAAAGGCTTGTATAAATAGCCTTCTTTTATTAATGAGACTCTATGGTTTGTATAATGTACACTATGGTTATGCATCAATGTGGTTACTTTGTTTAACAATTATATACTTCTACAAATTATTACTTCCTTTTTTTCGATGACAAAGGGGGAGAAAAGTCTATGTCACTAACTTTGTTTTGTAGGAAAGATAGTGCACATATTCAGGGGGAGGGAAGATAATAGGTATTGTCATCAATCAAATAGGGGGAGAATGTTGATACGCTATATTTTGATCATGACAATGTGCTTCAACAAATAGGAAGAGATATGAGCAAAACTAAAGGAAGGACTATGAAGACCAATGATATTACAAGTATTATATATATATATATATCTCGTAGGCTTAGTTTTATTGTTAAAATCTATCCTCAAGAAGCTTGCACAAACACAAAAACACATTTCGTAACTTAATATTTTGGTTAAATATTCACTGTGCATAAAATACCAGTTTAGTCGACTGAGCAGAAAATTTCAGTCGACTGAACCTGTTGCAGAACTACAACATGCACACAGTTTCAGTCGATTGAAATTGCCTGTTCAGTCGACTGAATTCAAACCTGCGAATTTTTTATGAAATGACACCTTCTTCTTCCCAAGAGTTGCAACCATTCTCCATTGGTAATGGATGCATCTCTTGCCTGAATCTTTTGCAAATAGATACACCTCTTCTACACTTATAAATAGATGATTCTATCATTTGCAAATCATCAATTCTAATTGCTTTAATCTCTTTATTATCTTGATCATATTGTCTGATTTCTTAAAGTTTTCAAAAAAAACCACTTTAATTGCTTGAATCTCTGACTTATCTTAAATACTGTTGATTCATAGCAATTAATATTTCCTAAATCTTCATATACACATTTCATAATCTTGAGGATAAGATTATGGGAAAGTTGTACTCAATTAGACTCATCAGTATTATCAAAAACGCAACAAGTCAGAAATACTTTTTGTACCTAGTTGAAGTCCACTTCGGTAGTTGAGGCAAGAAATCACGTTTAGTGGTTCGGGTAAGTTGTAAACCTATTCCTCCGAGTTAAATGAGGGTTGTTAGTTAGTAAAATTCCTAAGAGAAGCTTAGGGACTAGACGTAGGACAAGAAGTCCGAACCAGTATAAAATTTTGGTGTCTACTTTACTTATTGTTTATTGCTATCTACCCAGACCATTTCACTATTCCATATTATACGATCCTACCGCATATATTCTTTCAGATCCAACACCTTAAATGCGTCACAATGCGTGGCCCTAGCTCTCTCCACGTCGTGAATTAGATGATCACCACCGTTGAATTGGAAGATCTCGACGTGCTCTACATTTTTATAGTTGGACGTTTTTCGTAAAAATTAATAGATTTAGAGAGAACGAAGGGAGAAGAATTGAAATTCCTGGCCATTGAAAATCGAAGTGGCGGCTAGCCCTAGTTAGCTTAGGGTTTTGTGAAAAAAGAAAATTTATACGGCCTTATATAGAAAATTTTCGTGCACTATTCGTCCGGAAATTTTTCGAACTCCAAACAAAGTGCGCCGCCAGGCGTTTATAGTATTTTACCCCTATTCCAAATACAATGGAATATATATCGAGAGCCAACTCGATCGTATTTGGAAGATAGGTTTTCGAATCGACTTATTTAAATTAAAATTTACTTAAACAAATTTCTATGCGTTTCAGCTTGCCATAACTAAACCATAAATTCGATTGACACGAAATTTGAAATACTACCATAATATAATATTACAGATCCAATGAAACTTGATTCGTCGAAATTCGAGACTGTGTGAAAAATGACTATTTTTACACGTTAATTAAATAATATTCAATTTCTACAACTTAACTTTTAAATCAATTTTAAAAGTTTGCCAACATCATTTTAATTTAAATCGAACTTATATCAACTTTATAAATCATTTTCATTCACATTAAATTCAAATTCTAATTATTTCTACGGTTTCAAATATTAAATTAACAATTTAATTATCCAAATAAATCAAGATATTCGAAATATAAGTTATTCAGCTTATAAAATTAACTTACGAATATTTAAAATCAATTAAATATACGAATTTCAAATGACTGAAATTCTAAGTAGATTCATTCTTCCCTACTTAAAAGAATTTCATTCTTGAAATTACCAAGAAAAAGCCATGAAATCCATTAACTTTTCAAAATAAATCTTTCGAATTAGATTTACCAAATCCATTTAAACCTTTTAACTTTTCCAAAATCCATTAGTTAAACTTCTTTTAAGAACTTTTCTAAGTTTTCAAATCCATTCACAATTATCTTTTCAAAACTAACTAATATTGTTTAACTTTTAACAAAATATCAAAATTTTAGTTATAAAAATATTTTTTCCAATTTTTCTCAAAAATTTACAAACGCCTTAAATTTTTTTTTTTTGCCATAGCCTCCTTTGCACGATTTGGTCATAGTAGGATCACAACATATACATACATACATACATATATACATACATATATATATATATCACAAATATACATCTCATCTTTGAGGTTGAGGCATCCCATAGGGAAAAATACAAAAGCACGATATGTAATTCGAAATATGTACCATATATATTATTAGCGAGCATATACGATAATATAGCGCAAAAGTGAGTTCTAAATGTGAAGCATATGCTATCTGCACTTACTAAATACTCAACGACTAAATGAGAAACATTTATATAGAAAGTAATGCCAATATACAACATATATCAATACAACAACTGTATATGCTAATATAGAAAATGCAATCAAAAGCAACAAGTTCGACCATCAAACAACTATCATCCAACTAACATCCAATATCTATCTAATCAATCCATAACCAAATCAATATACATCCACTTTTCATTAATATTCATTGAATTATTTTTTCAATTTATTCACATTTGATTCATTAACATTGGATTTTACTAACATTCATTTCATATTCAGTTAGTTTATATTCACTAATTTACATTCAAGTTTGGTCACTTCCAATTCAGATCTAATTGAATTCTATTTAAGTTCAACTACTTCCAATGTGAATTCAATTATTTAGCTTTCAATTTCATTGATTCCATCTCATATAAATTTCTACACAATCAACTAACATCCATCTACCAACCAATGCATATCCAACATAACCAAATTTATTTAATTTACACTCAACATTCATATTTACTTTATTTACCTTAAATTTGGTTTAACACATTCAATTCCAATTGATTTGTTATCTAACTGGATTTCATTCAATTATTCAATTCCCAATTTTATTAGCTTTTAATGAATTAACACTTACACCTATTATTCGATAACAATTCATTTATATAATTAAATTGCTAATTCATTTAACAACTAAGGTTGAATTTCAATATATAACTCAAATTTATACTCATATTCATCACTTCAACTTTTTAACATACCTATTAATTCATTTTGACATCAAATTCAACTTCATTCAACATTACTTAAGTTACATTTCCATTTCATTCTACTTGCATTTACTTAACTTAAATTTCATCTCTAAATTTGTTTTATTTAACTATTACTTAAGTCAAATTCATGTCACTATTCAAATTCAGATTTTGTTTGCTTAAGAAAATTGTTTAACCATTTTAACATTTGATCTCACTTACATTTTTCCCATTTTATAAGTTATACAACTTGTTATTATTTAAACTTTCAAATTCATATTATAATCACTACCACTTAAGTTTAATTTCCATTTCAATAATTTATCTAATTCAGTTTAAATCTAATTTAATTTATTTAATTTCCGTAAAATTAAATTTTCATTTCATACTATAAGTCCAAAACTAAGTTTACTTATGTTTATCAATTCCAACTTGGATTTTAAATTCAAATTAGTGTATCACAACAAAACTTCAATTTCAATTTACTAACGGTAGCAAACCAATCACACAGAAACTCAAAAATGATACTGATGATGCTGCAGTCATCACTCTTATTATTTCCAGTAATAGTAGTAAATTTAGCGCTTTATATTCTTTTTAAAAAAATTCCTTTCATTCCAAAATCACACTTATGAATTCTTACTTATAAAAATTCACTATTTTACTTGACTTATATAGGATTCATTCCAAATTTATTTATCTTATCTAGAGTTATAACAATATAACTTCTATAAACTTTGAAAACGACTTTCAGAATCAACGGGATTCAAATTTTCAAATTCTTAGTTTAAATTCATTTTTTATTTATAACTCATATTTATAAATATATTCATATAGTTTCACTTCTTATATATAAGGTTATTTCACAGTTGTAAATCATATTAATTATAATTCCATACTTTATAATTCATTCGCCTATATAATTTGTTCTTTTACAATTGTTTTTTTATTTAGATTATTCAAACAACTTTTATTAACTGATATATATATTTACATTTTCAACAACCAAACAATCAATTTATAAACACCATAATAATTTTCTGAAAAATTAATCCTTTATATATAAAATATAATCGAGGCAAGATTATTTCATTTACCCAATTTAAAAACAATACTATTTCGACTTGCCTCATTTAAGTGTTTAGAAATCTCTATCGATAACATGGCATCCCACATACTGACCAGAATTCACAAATAGCTTAGGGATATGTAAACATGATATAAAACATTTTTATAATCACTTACAAAGAAGCGCTCATATTTATAATACACTCAAATCAATCTAGGGTGCTACTGTCCCTATCTATACCGAGTACACATCAAAGACTAGGAATATACAAAACCTAAGCTCTAATACCAAATGCGACGACTTGCAAATCCATACTCTTTGAATCGACAATAAACCACACATGTCCGACCCAAAAAGCACAGACTGATGGAAAGTCAAGAGAAAGAAAAGAAGAGAGAAGTAGAGAAGAAAGAGAGAACCAAACAGAATAGTATAGAATCTCACAGTGCAGCGGAAAACGTATAATATGATATCAATGATCTTTATAAAACACAAACTGTATATACATACATCAATCAGAGTTTAACAATCAATCACTAGTTATCATCCTAGATGGTTATAATAACATGTCCACACAATTGTCGATAATATAAACAACAATGTGCCAAGCGGATAATCAAAACAGATACATGTATACGAAATGAAGATCTCCAGCTCTCCTACTGAAGCACCAAAAGCACCAAACCTGAACTTGTAAATATACTCGGTCTGACCCAAGCATTGAAAGGGAAGAACGACCGGATCAATATGGTAAACCAGCGTGAGAAACAAACTCAACTCAATTTGTTAAATTACCGAAGTTTCACTTTCAAAACAAAAGTATCTCGTAAGACATGCCTATACATAAACACGGAAATGTTTTTACCTTACGATAACTAAAACATTTCATATTAAATCATCTTATACTATACTAATGTCTAGTATATAAACAATATCAATCATAGCAGAAATTGTTACATTAACTAAATTCTAGCATATAGCCTAAAATGGGTAATACAATCAAAATGGCAGGCACGTAGTAGATTTTGGATTTTCATACAAATGACCAGGTGAAGGGACTACCTTCCGATGGGTAACCTCTAGACGGATGTCCCAAGGAGCGGAACATCTACCCTCTACCAACACAAGACCGTCCTACCTCTCTAATTAGATTGTACCGAATATGTCATCCTTCGGTCATTATCGACCTTTTTCGAGGGCCCTCATAGCATACAAACCACAATAATTTACTCCAAACGTCATAGCGGGAAAAATTATATATAGAAGAGGATGATCATATCCTAATGGGAGCGACCCACTTAGCCCTACTGCATCTGACCCTATTTCGGTCATTTTCGCTTAATGAGGCCTGAAGTAACGATTTCCTTTCACATATCACATATCACATCACTTTGAATGCCACACGACCATTTTCGTTGACTACTAATTGCCTTCCACAAAAATACAACCCTTAAGCTCATATGTCTCAAGGAGGGTGTTAAGCTAAGAAAAGTTGCCTTCACCGCCACCACTGATGTACGATTGTAAAAACCAATGTATGTAATCTTTGGAAATGCAATGTCAGACAAACATCCATAAAAGTTGTCTAGGAACAGGACAAACCAAATGTACTTTCCTACCATATCCTGTTGGAAATCCCTAGGATTAGTAGCGAATAGTCCTTGCAATGGATATTTCATAACGAAGAGAGTGTTACTACTCGATGTATATTGGGATTTTAACCCCAAACGATCAACACGCAGTCCTCCACTATGAAAATCCAAAATATCAATATCATCGACCAACCTGCACAATCGTCGCATAAATGTTGGTGCGAAGTGGTTTTCAGATAAACCGACCCCGTTCTCTTCACAGCAACAACGCAAAAGTGTTTCTCAATCTCACATAGAAACTAAGTCTTATAGACTTATCACGTCTCCATCTTTCGACTTGTTATCCTTCGGCCGAGAAGGAAGCTCGATAGATTGGAGTAATACTCCGCACAACATGAGTCAACATTCTCAACACAAACAATAATCAGGCCTACATAGATGGCTACGTACTAAGTGTATGACTAAATGGTTCCCACATAAAGTCGTGGAACTAAAAATGGCCAAATTTTGACAGTCGGTTATTTAATTATCAAAGCGACAAACAATTATCTAGCACCATGAACAATCAGTAGGCCCTTTTGATTAATCTTTAATTTACTAAATCATTTTCTCAAATATTCACTTCAACTTTAAAAAGATATATTCTCAAACCATTTCACTTTTCACTATTTGGAAAACATCTCCATGTACTTATTTAATAATAAGTAATTCACAAATCAATTTATTCTCAACACTTTAGAAAATATTACATATACAAATCAGGATCAAGTATATATATTGTATTCTATAAGGAAAGCATTCTTTTAAACATATTTATTTGGGTCAAAACGAATGTCGTGTTAAACATCGTTACGACAACCCAAAATCATTAGTATAGGGATTCAAAAATTAGATAAATATATAAATCCCATATATTATACAAAAAATCCTTTCGAAAATAATTTACTATAACAACAGTGTTATAGTCCATTCTTTATTTCTAGAAAACTCGTTTTCAACAATGAATGTTGAAACCTATGTATTCGAACTTAAGACATTAACATCTTAAGATCATTTTACTCCATTTTAAAAAAATCGCTTTTCAAAACCTTTATTTACCTTCAAAAGATTATTCACTGTCCAAAATCGTGAATATAATTCCTTTACCAAATTCATTACTTCTACATATTTATTAAAGGGTTATCCACTGCCCAAAATCGTGGATATAGTTCCTTTAATAAATTTTTATATTTAACTTATCAAATTCAATTGATTTTGGATTTATAAAACAATATTTATAAATTCACATTTCTATTTTATAAAACTTTCATATGTAAAATCCCTTTATGAACTAATTCCATTTATCTCATTTATATGCCAAATCCAAACTATAAGTTAATTCGCTTATCAATCTCTTATTTACAAAATAATTATTTTTAGAACATCATCAACTCATAAATCTGTAAATCTTATTTACTTATAAGATCCAATTATAACTCCATTTTAACACTTATAAAACAACTTGACAATTCCAGCATTTTGATTTATATAAATTCAATTTTATAAATCTTATATATAAACCATTTATAATAATTAAAAAATATCAATTTAAATTATTTTACAAATAAATCAACTTCATATTTCAAAAATCCCATTTTTGATTATATATCACAAAAATCATAATTTTTATAACATGAAAATTATAACATTTGCTTATTTGAAATAAATTCATTCCTTTAAAAATTAAAAAATTAGTAAAACATCTATTTTCACAATCACTATGAAAATCCTTTATAATTTGAAATCATCACTTTAACCATTTTACATTAGCAAAAAATAGGCCTAATGCTACAACAGCACTAAATACGTCAATTACGGCAGCCAAACATCATATATCACATGATAACAGCATATATCACCATATCTGTAAATAAAACCAATACTGGTGAGGAATCCAGCTGGATCCCTCCAACCTATCACCTGCAACAAATATACATATTAGAATATGTGTACAATGTCCGCTTCAAGGCAGACGTACATACAAAAGGGTTACCCACTCATACACGGGAATGTATAGGGTCTCATCTGCTCCAATAGGAAAGAATATATCCAAATACTAATCAATATATAAATAATATACCATATATCATCCAAACAATCATCAATCATCATAAAATAAATTTATTCTCACTTATGTAAAAATATCAGTGAGTCAGAAAGAGTGTGTTGTACTCACTTTGGTTCCAATAGCAGTTGAAGTGTTTTATTTCGAATAAAATTAAACGAGCATTTAATTTTATCTAAAATTTTCATTAGCTCTAATCAACTCCAAACTAGCCCTAAATGTAGTGCTCGTTAATATGAACCCAACGCAACTTGTTTCGTCAAAAACGGACCTCGCATGAAGAAGTTATAACATTTAGAAGTTTATACGAATTAATATATAAATTAATTTACAATTTTCTTTTATTTTTTAAAACCCTACTTGATTAAGGCCGTTCATTTCTAAGATAGCAGATCTCAGCAGAGAGTCCTTTTCTTCTCCATCTTGTTCAAACTCACGTGCAAAACAACCCATAGCCGCCGTTATTCATCCAATTTCCACGACCACCACACGATGCTAGAGAATGATCAACCACCGCCATTACGAAGCTTGTGCCCCACTCTCCCTACATCGTGGGCATCATCGAGCTCATTCACCCCCTATGCAAGATACAACCCATTAAACACGGCCACAATTCAAGACCCTAGCTCTCTCCATGTCTTGAATTAGATTATCACCACCGTAGAATTGGAAGATCTCGATGTGCTCTACGTTTTTGTAGTAGGACGTTTTTCATAAAAGTTAAGGGATTTGGAGAGATCGAAAGGGGAAAAATCGATATTCTTAGGCATTGAAAATCACAGTGGCGGCTAGCCCTAGTTAGGTTAGGGTTTTGTGGAAAAGAGAAATTTATATGACCTCATATAGAAATTTTTTATGCACTATTCATCCAGGTATTTTCCAAACTCTAAACGAAGCACGCCGCTAGGGGTTTATAATGTTTTACCCCTATTCTGACACAATGGAATATACATCGAGAGCCGGTTCGACCGTATTTGGAAGATAGGTTTTCGAATTGACGTACTAAAATTAAAATTTACTTAAATAAATTTTTATGCGTTTCAGCTTGCCATGAATAAACCGTAAATCCGATTGACACGAAATTTGAAATCCTACAATAATATAACATCACTAATCCAATTAAACTAGTTTCATCGAAATCCGAGAATGTATGAAAAATGACTATTTTTACACATTAATTAAATATTAAAAATTTCAATTTCTATAATTCAACTTTTAAATCAATTTTAAAAGTTTACCAACATCATTTTAATTCAAATAGAATTTATATCAACTTTATAAATCATTTTCATTCACATTAAATTCAAATTCCAAATATTTCTGTGATTTCAAATATTAAATTAACAATTTAATTATCCAAATAAATCAATATATTTGACATATAAGTTATTCAGCTTATAAAATTAACTCGTGAATAATTAAAATCAATTAAATATACGAATTTCAAATGACTAAAAGTCTGGGTCGTCACATTGATGGAAGCAATAACTACTGCTTTTGGTTTCATAAATAAACCATTGTTCGGCCAACAAATAGGTACGTTTTCGAATTATGGTTTTCTAGTGATGTTATTTTGTTTTTCCATGGTTTGAGATATTTTATTTCTGAAATATGATATATATATATATATATATATATATATATTGTTATTATTGATATTGATATTATTATTTTTTCGACCTATCCGTACAAATGAGACTTTCCAGAAATTTTTCATGAATTTTAGACCTAGAAAATTTTCGTGAAAAGTGAAATATTTTCAAACTTTTATTGAACTTGAATATAGAGGATTTAATTGTTTATAAATCCATATATTATATTTAAATACTTAATTATGTAAGTTCAAACGTTCATAAATTGATCATTTGAATAAAAATAAGTTAGTTTTTTAATTCCTTCTTTACCTTTTCCAGGACGAAAAGCTTAGAGCGGAGGAGAGTATAATGACCTGTATTTTTCGATGGTTAAAGTGTTGAAATTAATATGATTTTGGAATTTAACATTGTGAGAAATTAAAATTTTACGCTTTATTTATAAGAAAACTTACTAAAATGAAATTCAATAATGTTAATTTAATGTAATTGACGACTATTTTAATGTAATTTCTACCAGTCGAAATAACTTTAAAGTTAATTTAATGAATTCAATTTAAATAAGCTGATTCTAAAAGCTAACTACTGTATACAGTGGAATTTGGGTTTGAAATTTATTCATTGAATTTAAAAATATCGAAAATATCTATTTTGATATATGGGATGATCTACTTTCGTTTTGGAAGAGGAACGGGCTTTTCGGGTCGTTATTGGCGTTTTGAACCAATTCGGTATGTTAATTCATTCTTATCAGGCTTTGTTTATATAAATAGATTTTTCTAAACCTTAGCGGCCTTTTTATTTTTTATCTCTGTGCGTATATGTATATTCCATCTATCTGCTTCTTCTTTATTCTAATGACTGCAGATCAAAAACCCTAATACAATTTCAAATTCAAATCGAAATTCAGACTCATCAAATTACGTCAAATTATATATGGTTTCAAATATCTTGATGAATTGAGTCAACGTGTGGTGTTCGTTTTTCATAACCGTGCTTGGACTAATCGCAAATCACGGTTAAAGCAATGAAATTACGAAACACCGATTGCCACTTTGGGGGTTTTGATTTCGGCATCAATCAATGAAATTGATTTGTGGGTTTTGTTGTGCTCGCTGCTTGGAGTTGTTTGGAGGTGGTTGCATGACCTAAATTTGGTTGTGGTGGACAGAAATTACAACTTAGGGTTTTGAAAAATCCTAAAGACAAACGGCGACCAAGAGATTTTGGGCGAATGGGCTTTGGTCGTTGGTAGGCGGTGGTGAGACAAGGAGGCTGGCGGTGGTACCAGGGCGTGCGGCAGAGTGTAGGGAAGTTGTCATTGGTCAACGGAGCCGATTTCAAGGGTTCATGTTGTCTTTGTTCATGCGTGTTTTTCATATGAGATGGTGATGTGGCTTATTGTTTTTATTTTTATTTTTTATTCAAATTTGAGTTTCAATCGTTCTAACACTAATAACTCTTTCATACAAGGTCGGATTCATGCATGGTATGTTCTGTTGGGATCGTATCAAAATTTTGGACATTATAGAACAAGTTTGGATGAATTCTGAGATTTCTCAATTTTGGACCTTTATTTGGATTTTAAATCGATTTGAAATCAAATGTGAGTGTTTTAACCCACTCACGATTACTGAATTGTCTTATGTTAGTTAAATTAAATGCATAATGCAGTTGATTGTTGTTTGGTATATTTAATTTGTCATTCCAGTCAACTTTGAATTTTTCGAATTTAATTTCCATTTAATTTAATATTGAATTTAAATTGCTAATTAAACACTTGTAAATGATAATCAGTAATTGTTGTTTTTTATTTGTTGATTCGAATGGTGATTGTGATCGACGTTTAACTGTTGATATTGGATGACTGGATGTTATGTCTATTTTATATATTGTTATCGCCGTACAAGTTCCCTTAGTTATTGTTAGGAAAATCACTATGGGTTGAAATGATACATACCCGAACGATCTTATAGATTAGGAAAAAACCGTTATAATTCGAAATGATAAGCTCAAGCGATTTTATGGATTTTAAATTTTATTCGGGATTGCGGGTTGAAATGATATATACCCATAAATTTGAAATTATTTTGGGTTATAGTGATAGATATCTGTGTCACTTGACCATTGGGTAAATAATTATATACGGATTGGTTTAATCAAATGATCTTACAACCTTAAATTTTTGATTCTGGTTAAATGCTTTTTAGATGTAAACTTGGTTAATGTAAATCGAATTATTTTTAAATCCAAGCTTTAAACGTTAAATTGAAATCGGTTTAAATGAATTATTTAAGAATTTAAATTGGAATTTTAAAGTTGGCTTTTGGAATATAAATGAAATTTATCAAAAATTGAGCTATTGTAAATGTTTGAATATTTAGCTTTAGAATCTATTGAATCCGAAGTGGTTTAAATTTATAGTTCAAACATGGATTTGAAATTGATATAGATTTAAATGATTTTAAATGAGAATCTATATTGAAAGACAAATTTAAACTTGTTGATTTGAAAGCGGGATATGGTCCAGATGTGTTGAAAAGAAAGAAATGTTTGATTTGATATTAACTTCAAACTAATTATTTTAATATATACTGCTTCAAGATATATTATTTTAAATTCAGATTATTTAGATTTACAAGCTATTTACTATATAAATCATTTCAGTAATCAAACCATTATACTAATTTAAATTATTTTTAAATATTTTAAACCATATAACTATTTTAAACTATTTTAATCTATTTTAAGCTATTTCACACTACTTTAAACTATTAAACTATTTACACCATTTTAAACTATTTTAATCTATTTTAAAGTATTTTTAAACTATTATAATCCATTTTGAACTATTTTGATCTAATTTAAACTATTTTAAACCATTTAAACTATTTAAAGTATTTTAAACTATTTATGACTATCTAAATTATATTTCAAAATTCAATCGGTGCAAGATTGAATTGGTTATACTTAAATCCTAATTTAAAAGCGAATATGGTTAAATGATCTTATAATCTAAATTGGGATTTGAAATGATATTTCTTAGTGAAATGACATATTTTGAGTAAATATGATGATTTTGAAACGAGGGTTCAACCTATTTTGGATGTATAATTTTGAAAGTGATATGGTTTGAATTGAATATGATATTTTGATATCAATATGAAATGGTTTTGGAAATGTAAAAGAACCATCCGTTGTGAAATAAGCTTTTGGTTATTAAAGAGACCGATATCGGACATTACCATACTCTCTGCCAATGCCGAAAACCACTTTAACAACCATGTACGTGGTGGAGATTCCAGAATGAAGTAGGATGGTTTGGAGAACGATTCTATATGAGGTATTATCGTAGCCTTGACTCCCTTGAGTCGGCTTGATGTAGCTAAAACAAGAGCTCTACCGGGCCAAGTGGGGTCGCACCTCCTATTGGGCACATTTCTTCGATACTATATTATGACTTTGTGATTGATTTGGTGGCCACCTCTCGATTTTGATTATGGGAGTGCGTTCCGAGGTGGCGGTAGTAGCTGCTATACATTACCACCAATCCGGATCCGCAAAATGGTAGTATCCTACCCTGGGCATTGCCTTGCATGCCTTGTCGCATGCCTTATCGTGCCCGTTATGTGTTTGGTTTGTGTCAAAGCTATGGAGCGCTCCGGCTTGATAACCCGGTGGTTTAGTGGAGTTTATAGTACTATATAGGTTACGGTATTCATTACACTCATATTTATTTACTATTGATTTAACTTACATAAAATCTTTTAGTTCTGACTCAAATGTTTTGCCTTTTCATTATACCTCGGCCAGTCTAAGCTTTTTAGTGTATTGAAGACCTTATTTCTGGAGGATGAAGACGAAGGTTTAGTATTATTATTATTTACTATATTTATCCTACCACATCATGTTATTCCGCTGCATTATTTATTTATTCCTACTGTATGTAACGTGATCTGTATTGTAAAAGTGTAATAAAATGTAATTTGCAAAACAGCTTCATGAACTATTATTTATTTATTATATTTTGTCATTCCGCTATAAGATTTTACGTTTGTTTTATTCCTTTCCCTCTTTTTTCTTATTTACCCTATAATAATACTCCATTTTGAATGGTTTGAGTTTGACACGTGTGGTTCATTGTAAATTTAAACCATCCCTAAAGGTGGGTCATTACAACAATTAAAATTTAAATCAAAAAAAATAATTTTTTTATACCTTTGTGTTTTGGATGGTGGGATCTATAATCTAGGCGAGTTTAGTTATGTTTGGTAGTTACGCGAAGCTTGAGACAGTGAAGGCACGAGCTAGAATAGACTAGGGCTTGATTTTCTTGGAATTCAAGGTGGAGTTTGGGTATTCCAAGCTTGGATTTAGGCTAATGGTATCAATTAGCATCGGATTGGGAAATTTAAGGGGTTAATGTGGCTTGGGTCGAACCACGAATAGCTTAGGTTTGTCATTTGGTTTAGGGTCATAACTCTAGGGAGCGTTCGAATGTGAATTGATGGGGTCGTGGTGATGTAGCTCGAGAAGGAGAGTTCAATGACGGAATTAATTTTTGGTTTCATTATGTATGAAGAGAGAAGGAGGCAAAGGAAGGTTTGGCCATGGTGAATTATGAAGTAGGTGGAGGTCAGAATGGTATGAGGGAGAAAGATTAAGTTTAAAATTTAGGTTATTAGTGTTTAAATGTAATTAGTGAAGTAATTATTATATTTGTAAATCGGTATCTTATAAATTATATGATTTTCTCATGCAAGGTCCAAATCGAACATGGTCAGTTGCATTGTGCTCATGGAATTGTTATATCCACTGTGGAATTGGATTGGTTGAGATTGGAGCTTATCGAATTTCAAGCTAAAATCAAACGCTCGATTTTAGATGGAACCAGAATGTTTCGGTAAGAATTGGAATTTTGGAAAGTTAAAATTCACCTTTTTGATTTGTCAGTAAGATATATAGTAAATAAATTTTACTGTTCATGTTTGGTTGAAATTATTGGTTGTATGCTTGGATATTTAAATTTGTTGATTATTTGGTTTTGATGAATTGTCGCTTTTGAAAACGGTCAACATATAAAATCATTTGCAATGAATTTATCTAACATACAAGAAATTTGTATGGTGATTTAATGAGATTCCTTGCCCATGTTGATTTATTTTCAATAATACTCTTGTTATTTGAATTATTAAATATCGAACTTGATTTTTTCTCTCTATGGGATATGATATTGTTATATATTGAAAGCTTAACCCCTTTAGCGATAAAAATTAATAACGACATTGGTTAAGTGCTTTGGCAGCTGTTGCTTCAATTTAGTATTTTGAAATACTATTAATTACTAGTTTGACTTGCAAATGGTTTGATTTGGATAATGATTTTAAGTCTAACCTTTGGGTTTTCTTGAATATATTTATTTATTTGAACTTCTCTATTTTACCACAACCCTTTTTATTTGTCTTTTTTAAATCATGAAATGTTTTGATGTTGTTTAACTATTATTTAATAATGATTTAAAGTTGTTTAACTATTATTAAGTAATGTTTAAAAGTTATTTATCAATATTTAATATTGTCTTAAAGTTATTTGTCAATATTTCAATATTGTGAAAAGTTATTTATTTAAATGCTTAATATTATTTGAAGATAACAATAATTATTTACTTAAAATGTTTGTAATAATAACAAGTATTTATTAATAATGTTTTAGAAGTTAATAATTATTACTTATTAATAAAATTTTGGAATTAATAATTATTATTTATTAATAATGTTTTGTGATAATAAATATTATATTTATAATGTTTTTGAAGTTAATAATTATTGTTTATTAGTAATGTTTTGAAGTTAATTATAATAATTATATAATGATGTTTTGAAGTTAATAATTACTCTTATTAATAATGTTTGTTGTTAATAATTATTATTTATTAATATTGCTTTAGAATTAATATTTATTACTTATTAATAATTTTTTGGAATTAATAATATTCACTTATTAATAATGTTTTGGAAGTTAATTATTATTTATTATAATAATGTTTAAAGATTACTTTTTAGTATATAATAATCGTTTGGAGCTAATAAATTGTTTTATTAATGATGTTGGAAAGTTAATTTATTATTTATTTAGGATGCTCAAAGTAAATAAATTTACCTGGTTAATGATTTTTATAAATAACACATTGATTTATAAAGGGAATCTCATTAATAAAAGGGATTTATTAAAGTGTTTATAAATGAAAATGGAGTTTTGCATTTAAAAGAGATTTTCATAAAGGCTTTATAAAGGATTTTTATAAAGGATTATTTAAAGGAGTTCATAAAAGGATAGAGTTTTATAAATTATTTTGGAGATTTATAAAAGTAGCTTATAAATGATTTTATAAATGTTTTTAGAAATTTGTACAAGAGCTTTATAAGTGGCTTAGTGATTTATAAAAGGAATTTATAAATGATTTTTGAGTTGCATAAAAAGGGAATTTATAAAAGAAGAGGATATTTGATTTCCATAAATAATCTTTTAATAATTAGGGTGTTGTGGAACATCTTTCCATACTTAATACCAATAGGAAATCTTTCTTAGTGTTTGTGAATATAGGTATACCATTGAGATAAGCATATGAATATATTTTCTAAGTAGTGAAAGTGTAATGTTTTTTGTGAATATACTTACACCATTGAAATAAGTATGTGGATATTTTCCAAGTATTGATAAAGTATAAAGGTTTATGAATATATCTCTATAAAAGTATTTTGATACAAGTATTTACAAAGTGATTTTAATTAAAGAAAGGATTAATAAAAGAGTCTAGTTGTTGCTTATGTGTTTAAATAGTGTTTTTTCCCTATGGAAATAAATCCCTAATTGGATTGTTTTTATTTGATAGTTAAATAACTGACTATCAGACTTAGCCAATTTTAAAACATTGGGATCGGATATATTATCTGAAAACCACTTTGAACTGTCAAAAGCATCCGAGTGAAAGATATCTTAGCGAGGGTTTCTAAGATGGAGTTATTTGATGTACAAGGCTACTTGCTACTAATCTTGAGGATGATTCCAAAATATATTTAATAGAAGTGGTGCCTTATTCAGAACCAGAACAAACTTGTATGGATGAATGCTAGCATTGCATTTCTGCTTAAAGGGCAGTGTTGGCTTTCCAAGTGGGAATTACTAGGAGGAATCTAGCAATCGTTACCTCGTGAGCCTAACACCCAGTAAATAACCAAAGCCGAGACATGTTGTAAGGATATGTGGGTTGCTCCCATCAGGGTAGGATCACCCCTTATCTAGAGCCAATATTTATGTAAGCTTCAAGGACAATTATGGTTCTCGATCAGCCTAGGGGTGATCATATTCGACGCTATCCAACAAGGGGTAAGGCCGGTCCTAAGTAGTTGAGGTGAAACGCGTTGTAGCCTCCAGTACATTTTATCTAGAGGTGTACTGATTCGGTGGTAGACCCTTACTCTTTCATAGTTGGAATCCATTTTCCAATACAAGCCTTCAGACTTGATTGTATACTTATTATATTGGAATTTAATAATGTAACAATTTCGCCTACGATTCCATATTCATTTTAAACCCTAGACACTATTATAATATCAGAAGATTTTCTATGAAATGTTTTGGTTCTCACAAGGTAAAAACCCATCTTTGTTTATATATGGCATGGTCTTACGAGATACCTTTGTTTTCGAAAGATTTTTATAACATTATAAATTCAATTGAGATGTGTTTTCTCACGCTAGTTTACAAGACTGATCTGCGCGTTATTTTTCTTATAATGCTTTGGTTAGACCGAGCATATTTTTAGGTCTAATTTGGATGCCTTGGAGATTCAGGAGATGTGCTGGATGCCCAATACGTATCTCTCGTATATTCTTTGTTTTCGCTGCATTGTTTGGTTTTTATATTATCACAAAATTATAAGGACATGTTGTTATAACTGTCCAAGCCGATAATAGATTAGTACTCTAATTGATGTACAGATATATATATATATATATATATATATATATTATAGTTTTCTTTTATTAAAAGTCAATGTGTATATTATAGTTTACATGTTACGATGCGAGATCATGTTCTTTCTTCTATTTTCTTACACCCTAACAATCTATCTTTTCGACACTTGGATACTCGGTACGTGAATACCATGGATGTATTAGTGTCAAATTTTAAGGGTCGAGAAGGTCGGTCATTACAATTAGTGATGTGAAAATCGAGCATAAGTGTGAGTCAAATATTTTAAAAGTTTGATTTCGTTTCATGGTTTAGTCTTTCCATAATACCAAACAACGAGAAAGTAGATTTCATCACTATTTCTAAGATTTAAAATTGGAGCATCTAAGCATGGCCTGAAGCATCCTGTACCATGACTTACCTAGCTTCATTTTTAAGCGAGGGATGATACGAGTTGTAATTCGAAATTTGGTGATAACGGCAAGAAATTTGATTTCCATGAGCGATATCACTTATATGAAAGGATTTAGGCATATACTTAACGCTAAACATTGAGGTACTAGAACTTGTCTCTATCTCAAAAAAAAAGAATATACATTGAGGCAAGGTCTGAAAGGCAATAATGCCCCCAACTTGTCCGGCTTCATTATTAACCGAGGGATAGTATAAGTTCAAAATCGATGAGTGGTGATAAGTGCATGAGGTTCCACATACGATCATTTATTTATTCTCAATACTTGATTCATTGACTATTGATTCTACTATTTTCTTTGTGTTTCCTCAATCTAAGACGATTTGTTGCTCATTTGGAGCATTGATATCCTTTATTAGAAATTGACTAAAAAAAAGAGTGAGTGGATGCTAATCTATGTAGGGTAGCTTCCATTAGGTTACCTTCACATTTAGTCTAGATTGGATTCTCTTGTATGCATTTAGTGATGTAAAATACTCGGATTCTCAGTAAGATTGATGGGGTTCAGCTTGACCATTACCAAGGGAGTCACAAAGTATATGACCCTCTCAAGTATATTTTGTAGAGGATACTTTCGGTATGAGAGTGCACCCTCTTAGTTATTGTTGACAAAATTCCTTCTCCTTGTTTTTCATTCAAACCTTTTAACTGATTCTTTCTTAATTGCATCGGGAAGTGTCTAGCACTCTTTGCGATGTTTAATTATTTATGTCGTTTTTTTGATTGGATGTTGTTCTTCTGAGGTAAAAAACTTTTCGTATTTGGAGGCGAGCCCTCTTATATTATGATATGTTAATCGTATTTCTTAAGTTATCTCACGCTGGTTTTTCGAACTGATCTGGGTGTTATTTTCTTATAATGCTCGAGTCAAATAGAGTATTTTCTAGATTATCGTTGATGGGACATGGAGTCATGGAGGGGAGTTGGATGTTCACCTGCCATAGTATTTTTATTTTTCACCACATTATTATTCACACCTATCAGCAAATTATAAGGTCAAGGAGTTATAACTACCTAGGCTGATGAAGTTTATTTTTAACTTGGATGTACTATGTATTTTAAAGTGACAACTTTTACTGTCTTTGTTATATTATATGTTATCGTTTCGCTGTAAGATTCTGTTTCCCATGTTGTTTTTCGTTTTCTTTTGCCCTAACAATCTGCCTTTTTAGCACTTAGATGCTCGACAATCTAATACCATGGGTGTATTAAGTGCTGACTTTCAAGGGTTGAAAAGCCGAGTTGTTATATTTGGTATCATAGCTGAAGGTTAAGAAAGAACCTTGGCTTTGGAGTGGCATATCTCATTTGAAATAGGGTAAGTGACACCCTAGACATTAGTTGAGAGTATTATATATATGAGAGTGTATTTGTTATTGCTATAAAAACGTATTGTGCAAACGGTCTAGTGAGTGGTTTATGAATTCTTATCAGGACATGGGATGATACAATGTTGATAGCGATTTCTAAAACATTTAAACAAGCCAGATAGGATATTGATTTTTGAAAATTTGGTAAATGAAATATTTTACCTAGGATTACATATTTTATACAAATAAAGAAATAATTTTCAAATTTATATATTTATTTATGGCGGGTTTGTTTGTTAATGATAATATTTCTTTCTTGTCATTATTGTTTGATTTGTCATGCTCGCGTAGTTTAAGAGCATTGATTATTGTTTGTTGATTGATGATTTATGTTCGACTAGTTTTTGATCATTTATTGCTTACGGTAATTATGAATACATTAAAATGAACCCCTTGTGAATATAGTTTCATAGTTTAACTATAAGGTATTTGGTGAAAATATAAAGTTAAAAGTCGTCTTTTAATAAAGTGGTTTAATATAGTCTAAATGGGAAGATATGACCTTTAGAGTATAAATATTTGTGGAAAGTTTATTATGACAAAGGAAAGTTATTATAATATAAGATGGATTTTAAAGGTAGATTTTATATGAAAAAGGTACATAAAATGATTTATATTATTTATAAAGGGTGTTTTATAAGTAAAAGGGTTTTTTGGAAATTTTAGTTCTAGTATTGCTTGAAATGGTTTCATAAAGATTTTTAGAAAAGTAATGATAGCATTACATGGAAGTAATTATAAGAATAAATATTTCAAAGAGAATTTTAAGAAAGACGCATTTTATTTTGATAGTTTAGGGAAAACATCTTGATTATTTTTTGTGTAACCTGAATAATCTTCTAAGTAATGATCGAATGTTTGCTTAGGCAAATGTTGTAGTGCACTTAGTAAATTGTTCTCTTTATCATTGTACGATCAAAATGAATTTAAATACGAATGAATCCAAAGCTATTGTTAGTGAATAAAATTTTAAAGTTATTATATATATAGAAACATATATTGTGTGATTTCAAAAAGTGTTTTGAAACAAAACTAGGCATTTAGTTCTTAAGTTTCCTTAAAGGAAATTGATTTAAAATAAAAGGTATTTTGATAAAAGAAATAATTTGAATGTTTTAATAAACTTTGTCTTATCAAACCGTATCTTTTTTCAAAAATCTAAGTCATATAATTATTTGATGCTATTGGCCCGACTAATAAACATCTTTACTTTAGGGATATCTACGGAAAATTAGGATCAAGGATAGAGTTTGGATACTAGCATCGTACTCTTTTGGCTATTTACTAAATCGCGTAGATAAAGAGGTCGAAGTAGTTGACTCGATTTTAAGACCCATATTATGTTTGGGCCTCCACTAAATTTTGAAATGTAAAATGAAATTAACATTTAGTTTATACTCTTAGGGTATAGAAGAGTATTGTATAAGTAAATAAGAGTGGAGTAATTTTTTTATTTAATATTTGTAAAGATGAGTCCTTATAAAATGTTTATAAACATAAATGGAAATTTATGAAATGATTCATAAATAATATTAGTATTGGATAAAATACTATAAATGAAAATGAAAGTGATTTAGAAAGAGATTGGTGTAGTTTAAAGCCCAATAGGATTAAGTATGCAACTTGTATATAGATCATCTTATTCGCATAGTTCTTGATCTAGGATTTGATCACATGACTTTAGGGTAATTCAGACAAATCTGAACAATGATTTCTCACTTGATTCTTGAGGGCGAAAAATAGATTCAAATTCTTGAAATGATAGTTAGGTTTTCTATCATAGTATATGGCTATGTAAAGAGAACGAAGGTTCTAATCATGGAACCAGATCGGAGTCCGCACTATAGAGGTCGAGTGAGCGATACTAGTTTTAAAGTAAAGTTTATATATCCCAACAAGTGGTCGGATTAGATATTGAGTATGGATGGTCCATGTTCACCTAACGGGTTTAAGTATACTTGTATACCATGTTTATGGCTTAGGAAATTTAGAGTTACTTTTAATTTTGTTCTAAGGTTGCTTAGATAATCTTCTAAGCAATAACCAAAGATTGATGAGTGTAATGATATGCTTAAGAAATTATCTATATCCTTAGACAATAGAGAAAGTTGTGAACCTAAGCAAATTCTAAATCTTATTTGTTAGCCATTTAATGTTATATGTTAGTTTATTCCTTTAGGAATTTTATTCGACTGATAGCGTGATTTTTATACTACGGTTTATAAAGTATGACTTTATAAGTGAAGGATTTTAAAATTGTTTATTAAGACTTAAATCCCCATGCTTTTGAAAAAGTGATTTCAAAAGAGTTTGTGAAAGAAATAGTAATATTATTATTTTGCGAACTTTGGTGAAGTGTTACTATTTTAGGACATTTGAAAAGAGTTTCTGTGAAGCGATTTTTTCAAACGTTTTTGGTATGACTAAAGTTGGGCGAATGGGGGTTTTACAATATGGACGACTTGTAAGGTGTATTTGTTTACTCTGGTTATTATTTAGGAAGGAACCAGAATACCACTAGATGTTTCATATTATTTTGATTCTAAAGTTTTACCATGCTTAGTAAAAGGAGCCCCTTCCTTGACATGATTGATTTTAGTTTCGATATATTTCTCTTTAAAGAAATTTAAAAGAAAAAAATCTGGGCATTTAGTTCTAAATTTATCTTTCGAAAAGTTTGGATGCATAGTGTTTTATTATAGAGTTTTCTCTATAACTTATGTTGTAGCTTTTAATATGAATTTGTTTATAAAGAAAAATGTATCTAACTATATTACTAAAATCCAATTAAATAATTTGATTTTGAGTATGGATATTATATTTTCCACTCTGTGATAATTTCAGGGACAAAATTCTTTTTATGGGAGGAGAGAATGTTACATGCAGGAAATGTGGACACTTCATATTCAAATATGAGGATTATTTAAATATTTGAATTATGAGTTAAATATTATTTAAAATGGATTTAATAGCCTTATTAAACTCCTTTTAATTAACAAACAATAATGGTAAACTTATTATGTAACTTGTTTACATAACTAATTGTTTGATGGAAAAATTGAAAATGCAATTGAAATTCGTTTTTTATATTTTTAACTTTTCGTCAAATGAAAGTTGTTGCATACACATGTAAATATTTGTATACATACATATAATAAATAAGAGGTGGTTAGCAATAAAATATAATTAGTAAATTAATTGGTAAGGTGATAAAGTAAGTAAGGCTTTCTTCTTTATTTTAAAATGATTAAGTACTAAGTAATACATAAATTTTTGTGTTTTTTTTAGTGTTATGATGGAAAGTAATTTAGCACAGGCGTTGGCACATGAGAAAGGGTATACCATGTTTGAATTTTGTAACGGTATGATGGAAGTAAGGTGTTATGATGGAAAGTGATTTACATGAGACTTTGTAAAGAGACCCTAAAGGGTATCTTGCTATTATTGATATAATTTTATATGCTTCTTGCATATATAATTGTTTGGATGTTGTTTGAGATGTTAAAATAGCAAAAATGTTGAACAGTGCAATAATCGCGCTTTCGCGCTTTGTAATCAGGTTATTGAACTTTGAATTTTAGCCTCTTTAAATCTTATTTTAGAGTCTTATGCTTGTGTTTGCATTGTTAAATATTTTGTTTCGCTTTGTGTATTTAAAATGTTGCTTGAACCATGTATTGGTGGCTCGAAAAATGTTATAACACCTAACTCTAATGTGTTTAAAAGTTAGAAATTTTTTGGTCATAGTTTTATAGTTCGAAAGCCAAGTTTTAAAACAACTTTCAAATGGGTATTGTTTACTTCAAAAGTCTCTAAATTTTTATGAATGCATATTAGGCTCATAGTATGTTGTTTAAGAATAAAATATAGTATTCATACTTTGTAAAAATGTGGAGAAAATTCCATTTGGAGAGAAACGATATAAATGAATTTTCCGTACTCTTTTTTGCGGCAGTTTTGCGGCATTATTTCCTATTTTTATAAAAAGGGTTTAAACTTGATTTTTCTTCTTCAATCTTTATGGAGTACCTTCTAACTTATATTAAAGTGTTTTAAAAGTGGTTTGAAATGTATATAAGTATCTAAAAGAAGAATTTCTTATTTTGAAAATAAGGAAAGGAAATTGTTTTGAGTTTTAATACATATTAAGTTTGAGATTTTCATTTTAAGTAATATTTGAAATAGATGTTTTAGAAGCTATATTTCAAGTACTTTTTAGTTCATTGAAAGTGAATAGGAAACATGGATTACAACACCATTGTTTTAATAAATGTTTTTTGAGAATTGAGAAAGAATTCATGGATTATAACCCTCTTTTATAATAAATGATTTTGTAAAATTATTAAGAAACTTCTTACTTGACTTAATAAGTGTTGATATTCTTAAATCTTTGGAGAAGTTTTGTTTAAAGAAAATAATAAGTTTATTATAAATGATATTTTATAGACGATAAGTCTTTAAACATATTATTTTCAAGATTGAGCTAAATGCAGTTGGTTTTGGGTTTAAATTAAACAATGGTTTAATGACATTTTTTACTCTTCTTTTTATGCACTTAGAAATATAATTATCTCTTTGAAAGAATATTTTAAAGAGATTTTTTAACAATTTTTACAAATATTAGTGATGTGAAAATTAGGCACGAGTGTGAGTCAAATGTTTTAAATGTTTAAAATTTTGATTTTACTCGTGGGAAGGAATTAGTCTTATCCTTAATACCAAAAATCGATAAAGTAGATTCATCACTACCTATGAGATTTAAAATTGGAGTGCCTAGGCAAGGATAGGAGAAACCAGTGCCCTGACTTACTTGGCTTCATTCTTAAATGAGGGATATTATGAGTTGTAAATAGTAGCTTAGTGATAAGGGTAAGAAATTTGATTTTTATAAGCAATATCACTTATACATAAAGAATTAAGCATATATTTAACAGTAAACATCAAGTTATATAAATTCATCTCTATCTAGAAAGATAAGAATGCACATCAAGGTAAGATCTGAAAGGCAACAATGCCCCAACTTTTTCGGCTTCATTATTAACCGAGGGATAGTACAAGTTTAAAATCGATGAGTGGTGATAAATGTATGAGGTTTGATTTCCATATATGCTCATTTTTGTATTCCCAATAGTTGATTTATTGACTATCGATTCAACTTTCTTCTTTGTGTTTCATCAATCTAAGATGATTGGTTGCTCGTTTGGAGAATTGACATCCTTTATTAAAAATGATTAAAACCAAAGAGTGAGTGGACACCAAGCTATATGAGTTTGCTTCCATTAGGGTACTCTAGACTAGATTTGATTGTATGCATGCACATATGTGATATACTCAATACTAGTACGGTTGGTAGGGTCCAGCTTAAGCATTTCTGAGAGAGTCATATAGTATATGACCCTTTTAGGTGTATTTTCTTTCGGTAAGGGCCGCACCCTCCTAGTCGTTGTTGGAAAAATTGCTTCTCCTTATTTTTAATTCAAACCTTTAAATTGATTCTTTCTTAATTGCATCGAGAAGTGTCTTACGCTCTTCACGATGTTTAATTATTTGTGCCCATTCTTTTATGCTTGGATGTTATTATTTTGAGGTAAAATCCATTTCATGTTTGATGGCAAGGTCTCTAATATTATTATATATTCTTCATATTTCTTGAGTTTTCTCACGCTAGTTTTTCAATTTAATCAAGGTGTTATTTTCTTATCATGCTCGAGTCAGACCGAGTATTGATCCAGATTTTCATTGGTAGGACATGGAGCTCATGGAGGAGAGCTGGATACTCATTCGCCATAGTATTTTTATTTTCCATTGTATTTTTATGTATACCCATCAGCAAGTTGTAAGTTCAGGAAGTTATAACTATTTAGGTAGACGAGGTTTTCTTATTAGCTCCGATATATTATATATCTTAGAGTAACTGCTTTAACTCTCTTTGTTATATTATATGTTATCTTTCCGCTATGTGATTATGTTTTCCCCTATTCTTGTTTATTTTATCCTAACAATCTATCTTTTTGGCACTTAGATGCTCGACATTTTAAAACCATGGATGTATTAAGTTCCAATTTTCGAGGGTCGAAAATGTGATCATTACAAATTATTGAGAAGAACTCTATAGATGCCGAGGTAGGTAGGGAGGCTGTGGTTAAGGATAGGGCAAAGGAGATAGCTTGGAGGGAGTGGCATGAGGCAAAGAACAACAAGTTGTCGATAGACTTGGAGGCTAGCCATTAAGAGGCAAATGAGAGGTGAGGCACACTACAACAACACTTGGCTTGTGCCATTCCAAAGCAGCAAACGAAGATAAGGGATGACAATGTTTGGGAGTGGAATGGCAGTCCGAAGAAAATGTTGAAGTCAATTTCTGTAGCTAATTACCAACTTCCCTTGGCGATCTACTTCCTCGCCAAGAGAAATACGATGAAATTTGGTAAGAAGTGACATAAGAGATGGTAATGGATGGAGTCTCCTGCTACAATTCTAACTTAGGAGTAGATTGCCTCCTCCTTTACAGGCGGCCCGAGTGAGTCGGTCACTAATGATGTACAATTGTGGACAAGCAGTTGTTTTTTAACGATGAGTGCAAAATCATATGGAAATTCTCGTCCTTTTGAGTGGTGGAGTAACTACAGGTCTTTTTAGGTTTTTTTTTACTCATCTTCTTTTTTATTGATCGGGAAAGGCCCTATGATGTAATGAAACTTTTTGTTGAATATAATGAACTCCTCTTATTGTATCAACCCTTTTCTTCATGTTGATATCTTTATGATACGTTCTGTTGTTTGAATGCTTTATGTTCACTTCTTATTTTTCAATTTGTATTATGCAAATTTGTATTTGGCTTCCACGCCTACTTGACTTCTATTTGTTTCTGTGTTGGAGGGATCAAATAGCCCTTGGTATTTTAAGTAAACACATAGACTTGGCTTCTTATGTACAATATAACCAACAAGTAGACATATGGAAAGCAAAGGGCAAATAAAATAAACCACCTCATCTTTTATTAAGGTGATTGGTCCCCGTTTTGGAGTAAGGGACATGAGTCGAAGGTAGCAAGGCAATAGGTTAATTCTACAAGTTCTTGTCGGTCCTTCTTTTGTTGTTTCTACTTGTAGTCTAGGAAGGTCAACTTTGCTGGATAGGGCCACTTTTGATGCTAAGTCAGCTAGAACTACAAATGTTTGCTTTGAGGTCAAAGCATGGATAAACACAACTCCATAGCACAATACCCCTACCCTGTTGAAGGGACGGGAAGCGTCATGGGAAAATAAATCGAGACTACGACGTGGGTGGCTACCCCATCAGTTTCTGTTGCCTCCGGCATGGAAGAGAGCATTAAGTGGCTCGTGCATCCTCAAGGAGCAGCACCATGGATGCTAGGTTCGAGCTATAACTTGGTAACTGCACCTCCATGGCACCAATGCTATGCCTTATTGAAGGGATGAGAAACATCATAGGCGAATGAACCAGGACCTAGACAAGTGCAATGATGTTATTGGTTTGTCGATGCCTTCGGCATGGTAGGGAGCATTATATAGCTTATGCATCCATATAGAGAAGCACTACATACGCTAGGTTCAGGATTATAGCATGGGTAACATGCCTCTATGGCACTATGTCCCACCCCACTAGAGGGATTGGCAACATAACATGCAAATGAATCAAGACATATGTTTGGTTATGCCATCTGTTCATTGATACCTCCAGCATGGAAGGGAGTATTAATGGCTCATGCATCCTCAAATAGTAGTTTTAGCATTCCCTAGTTATAGACGAGAGCTCTTTATTCCCTGTCCTCTCTGGATAGCCTTATGGATATTTGAGTGATAAAACCCTAGAATGTTTTTTTCCTTTCCATTCCATACTTATAATTTTTACAGGATTATTGACCTTATAATCGTGGCTTACAAAGTTCCACACATAAAACACTTGAAGATATTCTGGATTCCAAGTGTGAGGCGTGTGGGTTTCGTCCAGCGTTAAATGTGGCAACAACCACATGCAGACCTTCCTAGTTTTTGGCCCAAATACACTATTAGTTAGGTTTCTGGTGTTTGTAAAGACCTGGAACAATACTGAGTCTTTGACCTTAAATTGATACAACCTTACACTTGCATTGTAGTGCTCAGCAATATATCTTTTATACACCTCAGTGTGATGCTCCATCTTGATTTTTTTTTTAAAAGACAAGTACGAGCATGAGTAGTTCTTCAATTTACTTAGATTCGTGAGTAAGTTATCTTAGAGATGTTATACCAATTTTGATAAGCAGCATGGTTTAATACCTATAGGCTAAAGAGGATGGGAATTCCCGGTTGATGTGTGGCTCGAGGTATGATAGGACCAAGGTACAAGCGGAAGGTCTTTTACCTAGTATTATGTTTCCTTGGTGAGGTTGTTCTTTAATGTTGATTTGATGGTCTTATTTATGACCTTAACCTGCCTGTTTGCCCGTTGATGGGGTGACTTAAGAGAAGCACTTCACAATTCATTTACGGCTACAAAACCCTTGGAATAGCCTACTTCCAAATTGTGTGTCATTATCCGTGATGATATTCTTTAGAAGGTGAATCGACAAACGATGTTCTTGATTATGATGTTTGGAATCCTAGGTGTGGTAATCCTAGTGAGAGGCTCGTTCTCAACCCACTTTGTAAACTATTTGATGGATATTATGGCATGGTCATATCTACCTTTAACATTATAGAACTTTCCATCAAATCAATTCCACATGTGTCGAATGGCCGGGGGATGTTGTGGGAGTTAAAAGATCATGGAAACCCTTGGAATCTTGGAACTTCTAACGCTAGTCGCACTTCTTGACATAACTCCTTGCATCTTTAATCATAGCGGGCCAGTAGTAATCTTTACTGGTTGCTTTCAGTAGGCTTTGCACCCTGGTATGATCTCTGCAAAAGCCTTTATGTTTCTCTCTAAATATATGGATGGCTTCCGCGTTTGTGGCATTGAGTTGAAAGGGAGTCGAATACCCCTCTTTGGTAATGCTTTCTACTCATAATTGTATAGTAAGGTGCCTAGTACTGATTTTTTGGGTCTTCTTTCTATATAAGGTAATTACCTACTTATAAAGTTTTTCGACGGCAGCGTCATCCAGACATCGGTTTGGACCTCATCGTGGTTTCCCCTAATTCAAATCAGTGGATGACCCACACCACCATCGAGACTTATTGAAGGCTTTCTTCAGGATTGATTGCCACCTTGGCCGTTTGGTCTACTTTGGAATTTCACTCATAGGGGATTTGCTCTAGCTTAAAGTTTATGAAGGTACTGATGAGTTTTTAGGCTTCTGTAACATATAAAGCCAATGACTTTCCTTTGAATTGGAAACATCCTCTGATCTGGTTAACAACTAATGAAGAGTCACTAAACATGTGCAAGTACTCCATTTGTAGTTCGCTAGCCACCCTAAGAGCGGTTAGGATAACTTTATACTCAACTTCTTTATTTTGAGCGTTAAAGTTTAGGCAAACATCGAAGCATTGTTCTTTCCAATCTGGCATGAATAGGACTATGACAACCTGTAACAACCCGAGATTTTAGAGATTACTGTTAATATTAAATTATAATGCAAATTATAATTTAATATTGTGTTTAAAAATGATTTGGATAAAAAAAATGAGGGATTATATTGTTATTTTATATAAACAATATCTTGATGAATATAATTTGAGATTTGAAATTTAAAAAAGTAACATTATTTATTTGAAGCATTTTTCAACATTTGATGGTTGAAAAAAAGAGTAAATGAATGAAATAAAGTTTGAAAAACTTTATTTAAGGATTTGGATTGAAAACAAATAATTGTTATGGTTTAACTTTTAGTTAATCGGTACGATTGGAAATTTATTCCAATGTTAGCCTTTTATTGTAAAATAAAAGGAATAATATGAAAATAAAATAAAATTGAAAGTGTAATTAGTTTTGGAATGATGTATTAATGTTATAAAAATGTTAAAACATTTTAGTACACTTCATTAGACTTAAAAATAAATTTTATTTGGTTGAAATGGATGAAAATAGTGATTTTTCACCAAAAATGTGAATATTGGTAAATATTGTTAAAAATTTATGTTATATGGAGAAAAATAATATTTTTATTTGGAAATTAAATTTTCGATGTCACTAGCATGTTTCTTTTATTAAAACATGAACAATGCAACTTGTTTCATGTGATTTGGAAATTCTATGCAAAAGTTATGTGTAAATTACTAAAACATATATGCATATTTTCTCTAAGTATTTTAGGTTGGGCTTATAGGGTAAGGTTTGAACCCAAAACCCAACATATGGAGACTTCTGTTGAGTACTAGTACGTATTTTTTTTTCCTTTTACTTCTTCTTCTCAAAAGGCTTATACAGTAAATAGAAACATGAAAAGCAATGGCCTCCTCAAACAAAAACAAAAAAATTATATTTTCATTCAATTTGCTGCAAATTCAAAAGTAAATCCACCAAATAAAGATTAGAGAAGGATATTTGAAGTAGTTTCTTCCTCAAAGCTTCAACCTTTCAGCTACAAATCTGTGTTTTACCATACAAAATCACAAGGTGAGTATCAAAACTCACATTTTCTAGCTTTGATTGAGATTTCAATGTAAGAAATCTCATTTTCGTTTATTGCATGTTCATTTGTAAATTGCTGTCAGTATATTATGCATAACTTTTTCAATTCTTAACCAAATTTGATAAATTTAGATGTTCTGGAAAACTTAGATTATGGGCTAGAAGTTTCATGTTTTGTGTTTTCCCAAATTTTGAAGTTTGGTTGCTTAAAATTATGCTTGTTTGTTGCTGTCCCGAGAGCAAATTTACAGCAACAACAATCACAGGCCTAAGTAGTATTTTGGCCATAAGTTACTCGTTTCTCATCCGATTTAAGTCAAATTTTTTTTGTTCGAAACTAGATTCAATAAGAAATAATTTTTCTTCAGGTTATATTTCAATATTTTAACATTTGATTGACCTGAAATAGATTTGAAAACAGAAGTATAGTTTTGCCTTTGACATAATTTCCTGAGTTTGAATCTGATAT
The DNA here is from genome assembly GCA_030765085.1 of Allium cepa. Classification (NCBI taxonomy): domain Eukaryota; kingdom Viridiplantae; phylum Streptophyta; class Magnoliopsida; order Asparagales; family Amaryllidaceae; genus Allium; species Allium cepa. The sequence goes on from CM060942.1 coordinate 508,667,782, forward strand.
TGTTTGAGCTATATCTTTCTCATTTTAGATCGGAATTCCATGATTTTTAATGTTCTAGAAAGCTTAATTCATGTGCTACAACTTTCATATTTTGTGTTCTTTGTAATTTTGAAGTTAGCTATGTCAAAATTCAATTTTTCTACTGCTAACCCGAGAGCAAATCCAATACTTGCTCTGTCATTGAAGCTGAAACGAATTTGATCATAACTCCTTCATTTCCTAACCGATTTTGATAATTTTGGATGTTTCGGAAAGCATAATTCATGTACCACAACTTTCATGTTTTGTATTTTCTGAAATTTTGAGGTTAGATATGTCAAAATCTAATTTTTCTAGTGCTAACCCGAGAGCAAAACTATTGTTTGCTCTGTGCTTGAAGCTGAAACGAAATTGGGCATAACTTCTTCGTTTATTAACCGAATTTGATAATTTTTGAAGTTTTGGAAACTGCAGAAAGAATGTGACAACTTTTATTTGTATCACTTTCTGTAATTCATTGATTAAAATGTTGAAAAATCTCTTGCAAACTCGCTGTCTTGTTGTTGTAGTGTACTCAGTGTTTTGTGCAAACCTGAGATAGTATTTTGCGCATAACTTTCGCGTTTCTTATCCGAATCCAATAAATTTTTAAGTTTTGGAAACTGCAGAAAGAATGTGACAACTTTTATTTGTATCACTTTTCGTAATTCGTTGACTAAAATGTTGAAAAATCTCTTGCAAACTCGCTGTCCTGTTGTTGTAGTGTACTCAGTGTTTTGTGCAAACCTGAGCTAGTATTTTGCGCATAACTTTCACATTTCTTGTCCAAATCCAATAATTTTTGAACTTTTGGAAACTACATAAATAATGTGACAACTTTTATTTGTATCACTTCTTTAAATTTTATGATTAAAGGGTCGAAATAGCTGATGCAAGATCGCTGTCCTGAGCACTTGCATGTAGCCTTGTGTGTTGTATTTGCTTTGGTTGATGAGTTTTCTGATGATGATTTTCTTTTCACTTGATTTGCGAATAGTTTGAGCTTAGATGATTAAACCATTCCATAAATAAATCATATATGGTTGGGGATTTGAGGATTTGTTCTTATTTTCTAAGATTTTATAATTTATTAAAAACTCTGAAAATAAGCCGTTTTCTCTCTAAAATCTTTTCTATAAATTTGCTGGAAATTGTTTTAAAATCATGTTTTCTCGTGAAAAATATTATATGTATAATTTTACTTATTTTTACTATTTATATATATATATTTTCGGACGTATAAGAAAATAAATTAAACGATTTAGTAAATCCTCGAGGAATGGGACTCGTGCATTCACTTAATCGGTTAATTATGGACTTATACGATCGAAACGACATTGAGGAATCTTTTTGATTTCCTCCTTGGGATTTACCACTTTTTGGTTTGGGATAGAGTGTTACATTAGTCTTTTAGACTAATAACTTTAGTCTAATATTTCATATTCGAGAGCATATACGACATGGGACTATCTTGGGAAAAACACTATTGCCGATGATATGAGGCAATTGTTTTATATGAGATTTTCTGAGATTTATGATTTTATGGAATTTTCCACTTGCCAATGAGATGAGACAGGTTAGATATTTTATGCCTTACGCCAATGACATGAGGCGATTCTTTGAGATTTTGATGCTTTTGTTAGTGTGGCATCGACTAGCGGCTAGAAAACCGCTGAGTGAGGACGTGCGGTATGGGACACACGTAACCACTTTTCGGGTTACTATCCGAGAGTTGTTGACACATTCTGCGAGAACTACCAGTACTTAGAGTCCCGATCGGGTTAAGTAATACTTGACTCGATCACTTTTGATGGCGGGGACTCAGCGGACACCGATTGGAGTGAGGTGCTCCAATCACTTTTGATGGCGGGTGTTCGGGGAGAATATAGATGACGTCATAGACCGGATTAATTCGAGATGAGGATTCCGGTCGAGAGATGGATATGGTACCATGATGGTGAACAGTACTGGTAAATAGCACGTGCAACATGCTTTTGCATGTAATAATTGGCCAATATGAGATTTCTTTTATGAGTTATGATGATTTCGATTTCACCATTTTTGATGTGTTTACCTAGCCTTATAGATGTAAATAAGGCAAATATGATTTCTTTGAGGATTTTGGTGATTTCGAATTTTATGGATTTATACTTGGGATTTATATACGACTTGAGAGATTATTTATTCATGGATAATGTTTGAATGTTTTCCCTTATACCATATACATGAATTCCTTCAGATTAATCCAAGTATATGTATATGCAAACCACCATAGAGACATAGTGAAGTTACTTGATATCAACCCTAGATGTTCATACCTACTTATGCTATCCCGTTGCGAAGCTCTTCTCTTTACCTTATCGTATTCCTTTCTAACGATAAGATTTAGTTGCCTGACCCGTGTGTTTATCACTCGGGTCAGACCGAGTTGTTTCAGGTATCATCTATTGGACTTAGCTTGAAGTTGATGTTGGATATCAGCTCTTCTTTCTCTTGAGTAGTTTTTTTGTTCTTCCGCATACTCTGATGTAGTTACATTTTATTCGATATTTATGGTGTGGTCGAGTACCACCTTTATTGTATTCATATTGTATTGTACTAAACATGTATCAGTGTATATGTATATATATGATGTTGGTTACTGTTCTGTGATGTGATTTACATTCAGTTGTTATATTTTGTTCTGATAGATCCGTTAACCACCTATAGTTTTGGATTAAGCATTTACTGGGTATGTCGATCCACTTGAGTTGAAAAAAAGAAGTTATATTGCATTTATCGACGTATTCAACAGATGTTTAAGACAAAATTATAGATGGTCGCCCTTAACCAGCCCTATTCTCCGCATTAGTAGACGGAATTACTTGTTAATTCTCTTTACTAAGGTGGGTCTCGGGGTGGGGCGTTACAGCTTGGTATCAGAGCCGGGTCAGAACAAAGTATAATAAACACAGAACAGTACGTATATCACGATACGTCAAAGTACAATATGAGTGAATCGTTGTCCTTTATTCGAGCTTATTTTCGAATCGTGCTTTGATTCCTTTTCGAATTTTGGAATATGTTGAGATGGCATATGTCTAGGAATATAAATTGTATTCCGTAGTATTCCATAATTGAGTTTGATGTTATCTTATCTTATGAATAATCTTCTTTGGGATTATTCTATTCTTATGTTTGTCAATGCGAGCGGGTTCGTATCATGAAGCTTATTGATTCCTTAGAGTATTCTTGTTGTTTTCCTTTGAGAGTTGTGAATCATATTGAGAGGATCCACATCGATTGGCTCGTTGTGAGCATTCTGAGATTTCTATTTGATAATGATTTTGTGAGTATTTGGTTGTTACTCGCAATCTTGAGACGAATTTGATTTGAGAAGGATTGACTTATTTGATATTAAGTCCAATCCTTTGTTTTATAGGATCCTATTGTATATTTAGGTTTCCTATTTTGATTGTTTTATTATTTCTATCTCTTTGGAACGTTAATTATGATTCCGAAGTTTCTGAATTCACTATTGAGTATCGAGATGTTGATGATATAACTCGAATTCCAGTCAAGGTGACTTTATTGAGTTTTGTGAGTCCATTTGCATTTGACATCCAATCGGGCAATCGAGTGTTGAGGTAACCTAATTTCTGGCTTTTAGCCTTCGGCTATCCTTCCACGAGGACATCCACTAAGGAATGAGGTGAGTTTCTAGATTGTTCGAGTTTGATTGAGTTTATCATTCAGTTTCTTTGAGTTATCCTTTTCAAATACTCAATCGGTGTTATCCTTTGTAGCATTACTTTGTTTGAAGTAATGATTTGTTGTTTGTGTGCTTCTTCTCCTTCGAGAAGAATATCTTGCTTATCTTTTGTCTTGATGATTTCCGAGAGTGGCTCGTCGGCTTGTAGGAGTTGACGAACACTCCATCTTCTTCTGTTGATTTTGTGAATCGCATATTTTAGGAATATCTTGATGCATTCTCTTAATGTTCTTTGGTTTGAGTTTTTGAAGTTATATATACGAGTTTTATAAAGAGAAATTGGAGTTTTGAGATAAAAATAAAAATAAATAATAAATCAAAGAATATTTTGAGAATATATTTACATGAGTAGTATTTCTTTTATGGAAATAATTTGAGAGTGTTGGATTGTCCATCGAGTAGTTAAGAGTTCTGGTCGATATGCCCGATCAACGTTATCGATAGGAATCTCCTAAATGCTATGATGAGGCAATCAGACACGATGGTTTGTGTTTTAAAAATTGTGATTTTGAAAGTATATTTTGAGATTTTAGAATTTATATTATATACATTAGATGTTTTAAGAGAAGAGTTATAAGAGGATTTGAAGATTGTTTTAAACTTTTTAAGTGGTTTAATAAAAAGAGTAAAGAGAATTTGAACCCTTAATTTATTTGGAGGAATATTATTATGGTTTTGCAAAATTCTTTGAAAATTAATTTTGACATAAGAGAAGAAATTTGGACTTTTAATTTGAGTTTTAAATTACTTACTAAGTAATATAGTAAAGAGTTGGAAATTTTCAAATGTAGAAAATTGAGATTTAAAATTTAAAAGATGTTGCGATTTAAAAATTATAAGTATCTTGGATTGGAAATAATTTGAGCTTATATTCTTGTTCTTGAGTTCACTCTATTCTTGTGCTACTGATAACGACGTGCATTTTTACGGTCGTTCGAATTTGGCGGCCTCGTGAGAAGCCTTTTTTTTGTGATTTATTAATCTTGTCTATTGTGTTTATCCTATAGTGAGGATGTTCTTTCCGTATTATTATGCGGAAAATTGTGTCAATGATCATTTTTGCTGCTTAGAGTTGTGGTTTGAACGAGTTTGATCCCGACTCTATTTGTAGAGCTTTGAGAAATCTATCTTATTTGATAGATTATTTGTTGAGCTTTTTACTGAGTATTGATTCGAAGACGGGATATCTTCGAAATTCTTTCGAGTTGCTTGAAAAATTCGATGGTTTGCTAAACACTATATTAGCATATGATGGACCATTGGATTAACCAAGGGAGTTTTTCCTTATTTCTCTCAACCATTTTATGCTGAAAGTATGAATGGTTTGAGTTTCGAGCTTGTCTATCACCTTTGTTGATTGAATTTTTGTGTTGTTTACAGCCTTTTTCCAATAGAAATTGCGAGGACGCAATTTTGTTAAGGAGAGGAGTCTGTAACAACCCGAGATTTTAGAGATTACTGTTAATATTAAATTATAATGCAAATTATAATTTAATATTGTGTTTAAAAATGATTTGGATAAAAAAATGAGGGATTATATTGTTATTTTATATAAACAATATCTTGATGAATATAATTTGGGATTTGAAATTTAAATAAGTAACATTATTTATTTGAAGCATTTTTCAACATTTGATGGTTGAAAAAAAGTGTAAATGAATGAAATAAAGTTTGAAAAACTTTATTTAAGGATTTGGATTGAAAACAAATAATTGTTATGGTTTAACTCTTAGTTAATCGGTAATATTGGAAATTTATTCCAATGTTAGCCTTTTATTGTAAAATAAAAGGAATAATATGAAAATAAAATAAAATTGGAAGTGTAATTAGGTTTGGAATGATGTATTAATGTTATAAAAATGTTAAAACATTTTAGTACACTTCATTAGACTTAAAAATAAATTTTATTTGGTTGAAATGGATGAAAATAGTGATTTTTCACCAAAAATGTGAATATTGGTAAATATTGTTAAAAATTTATGTTATATGGAGAAAAATAATATTTTTATTTGGAAAATTAAATTTTCGATGTCACTAGCATGTTTCTTTTATTAAAACATGAACAATGCAACTTGTTTCATGTGATTTGGAAATTCTATGCAAAAGTTACGTGTAAATTACTAAAACATATATGCATATTTTCTCTAAGTATTTTAGGTTGGGCTTATAGGGTAAGGTTTGAACCCAAAACCCAACATATGGAGACTTCTGTTGAGTACTAGTACGTATTTTTTTTTCCTTTTACTTCTTCTTCTCAAAAGGCTTATACAGTAAATAGAAACATGAAAAGCAATGGCCTCCTCAAACAAAAACAAAAAAAATTATATTTTCATTCAATTTGCTGCAAATTCAAAAGTAAATCCACCAAATAAAGATTAGAGAAGGATATTTGAAGTAGTTTCTTCCTCAAAGCTTCAACCTTTCAGCTACAAATCTGTGTTTTACCATACAAAATCACAAGGTGAGTATCAAAACTCACATTTTCTAGCTTTGATTGAGATTTCAATGTAAGAAATCTCATTTTCGTTTATTGCATGTTCATTTGTAAATTGCTGTCAGTATATTATGCATAACTTTTCCAATTCTTAACCAAATTCGATAAATTTAGATGTTCTGGAAAGCTTAGATTATGGGCTAGAAGTTTCATGTTTTGTGTTTTCCAAAATTTTGAAGTTTGGTTGCTTAAAATTATGCTTGTTTGTTGCTGTCCCGAGAGCAAATTTACAGCAACAACAATCACAGGCCTAAGTAGTATTTTGGCCATAAGTTACTCGTTTCTCATCCGATTTATGTCAAATATTTTTTGTTCAAAACTAGATTCAATAAGGAATAATTTTTCTTCGGGTTATATTTCAATATTTTAACATTTGACTGACCTGAAATAGATTTGAAAACAGAAGTATAGTTTTGCCTTTGACATAATTTCCTGAGTTTGAATCTGATATTATTTGACCTATATCTTTCTCATTTTAGATCGGAATTCCATGATTTTTAATGTTCTAGAAAGCTTAATTCATGTGCTACAACTTTTATGTTTTGTGTTCTCTGTAATTTTGAAGTTAGCTATGTCAAAATCCAATTTTTCTACTGCTAACCCGAGAGCAAATCCAATACTTGCTCTATCATTGAAGCTGAAACGAATTTGATCATAACTCCTTCGTTTCCTAACCGATTTTGATAATTTTGGATGTTTCGAAAAGCATAATTCATGTATCACAACTTTCATGTTTTGTATTTTCGGAAATTTTGAGGTTAGATATGTCAAAATCTAATTTTTCTAGTGCTAACCCGAGAGCAAAACCATTGTTTGCTCTAAGCTTGAAGCAGAAACGAAATTGGGCATAACTTCTTCGTTTATCAACCGAATTTGATAATTTTTGAAGTTTTGGAAACTACAGAAAGAATGTGACAACTTTTATTTGTATCACTTTCTGTAATTCGTTGACGAAAATGTTGAAAAATCTCTTGCAAACACGCTGTCTTGTTGTTGTAGTGTACTCAGTGTTTTGTGCAAACCTGAGATAGTATTTTGCGCATAACTTTCGCGTTTCTTATCCAAATCCAATAAATTTCTAAGTTTTGGAAACTACAGAAAGAATGTGACAACTTTTATTTGTATCACTTTTTGTATTTCGTTGACTAAAATGTTGAAAAATCTCTTGCAAACTCGCTGTCCTGTTGTTGTAGTGTACTCAGTGTTTTGTGCAAACCTGAGCTAGTATTTTGCGCATAACTTTCACATTTCTTGTCCAAATCCAATAATTTTTGAAGTTTTGGAAAATAGATAAATAATGTGATAACTTTTATTTGTATCACTTCTTAAAATTTTATGATTAAAGGGTCGAAATAGCTGATGCAAGATCGCTGTCCTGAGCACTTGCATGTAGCCTTGTGTGTTGTATTTGCTTTGGTTGATGAGTTTTCTGATGATGATTTTCTTTTCACTTGATTTGCGAATAGTTTGAGCTTAGATGATTAAACCATTCTATAAATAAATCATATATGGTTAGGGATTTGAGGATTTGTTCTTATTTTCTAAGATTTTATAATTTATTAAAAACTCTGAAAATAAGCCGTTTTCTCTCTAAAATCTTTTCTATAAAATTGCTGGAAATTGTTTTAAAATCATGTTTTCTCGTGAAAAATATTATATGTATAATTTTACTTATTTTTACTATTTACATATATATATTTTCGGACGTATAAGAAAATAAATTAAACGATTTAGTAAATCCACGAGGAATGGGACTCGTGCATTCACTTAATCGGTTAATTATGGACTTATACGATCGAAACGACATTGAGGAATCTTTTTGATTTCCTCCTTGGGATTTACCACTTTTTGGTCTGGGATAGAGTGTTACATTAGTCTTTTAGACTAATAACTTTAGTCTAATATTTCGTATTCGAGAGCATATACGACATGGGACTATCTTGGGAAAAACACTATTGCCGATGATATGAGGCAGTTGTTTTATATGAGATTTTCTGAGATTTATGATTTTATGGAATTTTCCACTTGCCAATGAGATGAGACAGGTTAGATATTTTATGCCTTACGCCAATGACATGAGGCGATTCTTTGAAATTTTGATGCTTTTGTTAGTGTGGCATCGACTAGCGGCTAGAAAACCGCTGAGTGAGGACGTGCGGTATGGGATCGGGTTACTATCCGAGAGTTGTTGACACATTCTGGGAGAACTACCAGTACTTAGAGTCCCGATCGGGTTAAGTAATACTTGACTCGATCACTTTTGATGGCGGGGACTCAGCGGACACCGATTGGAGTGAGGTGCTCCAATCACTTTTGATGGCGGGTGTTCGGGGAGAATATAGATGATGTCATAGACCGGATTAATTCGAGATGAGGATTCCGGTCGAGAGATGGATATGGTACCATGATGGTGAACAGTACTGGTAAATAGCACGTGCAACATGCTTTTGCATGTAATAATTGGCCAATATGAGATTTCTTTTATGAGTTATGATGATTTCGATTTCACCATTTTTGATGTGTTTACCTAGCCTTATAGATGTAAATAAGGCAAATATGATTTCTTTGAGGATTTTGGTGATTTCAAATTTTATGGATTTATACTTGGGATTTATATACGACTTGAGAGATTATTTATTCATGGATAATGTTTGAATGTTTTCCCTTATACCATATACATGAATTCCTTCAGATTAATCCAAGTATATGTATATGCAAACCACCATAGAGACATAGTGAAGTTACTTGATATCAACCCTAGATGTTCATACCTACTTACGTTATCCCGTTGCGAAGCTCTTCTCTTTACCTTATCGTATTCCTTTCTAACGATAAGATTTAGTTGCCTGACCCGTGTGTTTATCACTCGGGTCAGACCGAGTTGTTTCAGGTATCATCTATTGGACTTAGCTTGAAGTTGATGTTGGATATCAGCTCTTCTTTCTCTTGAGTAGTTTTTTTGTTCTTCCGCATACTCTGATGTAGTTACATTTGATTCGATATTTATGGTGTGGTCAAGTGCCACCTTTATTGTATTCATATTGTATTGTACTAAACATGTATCAGTGTATATGTATATATATGATGTTGGTTACTGTTCTGTGATGTGATTTACATTCAGTTATTATATTTTGTTCTGATAGATCCGTTAACCACCTATAGTTTTGGATTAAGCATTTACTGGGTATGTCGATCCACTTGAGTTGAAAAAAAAAGTTATATTGCATTTATCGACGTATTCAACAGATGTTTAAGACAAAATTATAGATGGTCGCCCTTAACCAGCCCTATTCTCCGCATTAGTAGACGGAATTACTTGTTAATTCTCTTTACTAAGGTGGGTCTCGGCGTGGGGCGTTACACAACCCCGAGCCCTTTCTCATTATATACGACATCGACATACAATTGCTATGCTTGCTAGTTTGTGCGATCTCTTCTTTGTTGTTGTTCGAGCTGGAGAATTCTTCTATAAAATCAGTCACAGCCTGGCCTTTGATGAAAGTTTGTAGGTCACATGGGACAAGCCGCTTCAAGTACTATGTACCGCATCAAGAGTCTTCCCGCCATGTCAGGCCAATTTATTACTTCCTTGATTGGCTGCTTGATGAAGGCCATAATCAAATGTGCTTGGAAATACGGTTGAAATCACTAGGCCACCATCAGCAGGCAAAAATCTAACTTCTCCAGTGTGATGTATCTTGTTTCTAGGTCTGACAAACTTTTACTTGCAAAATAGATTGTCCAATGGATTTTATTTTCCTCTTAAATGAAGGAAGCACTAATCGCGTGGTTAGTAATTGCATTGTATAAATATAAATCTTCCCCATCTAACGTTTTGGAAAGCACGAGGAACAACGAAAGAAACTTACTACAAATCGATGGATCACTTCTTCGGTTTGAGCCTTGTGTTATGCTTATAGAGTATGTTTAAAGTTTTAGCTAGGTTCTCTACATGCCCCTGCCCTTTCTATATTTCACTGGCATGCCATCCACTTATGCCTCCACAGACCGACCAATTTATTGGTCAAACATTCTATTGACGAGCCATTGGTAGGTCGCACCTGCATTAAGTAGTCCAATGGACACGGTCCGGTAGTAGTATAGGCCGATGTTGTGATGAAGGAGGTGTGTTCTTGATCATGACCATGTATAACGATGTAATTGTACCCTGGGTAAGCATCCATGTATGTGAGTAACCCGTGTGTGCTATTTTCATCGCTAAGCTAGTTGCTGTAGTTTGAAGGGAAGCTGTCATTCGAGTAAGCCTTATTAAGATCTGAGATATCAATAGAAGTTTTCTAGGCCCTACTTAGTTTTAGATTAATACTAAGTAAGCTATCCAAATAAGGTATATAGCCATGTGGATGAAACCCTATATCACTTGATGTTGAGTGGTCCTCTCTTTTGGAGGACCGAGTGATCCATTGGGTTGATGTTTAGATTGTGGCAGATGATTAAGTGATCTAAGCTGGTAATTTCAGCGTAACCCCAGGAAAACACATCTTTATTTTTCCTTGAAAATAGATCAAATCATCCCTCACTTCCTAACTTGGTTTAGAGCCTATTTGTATGACCTAGTTGGGATCGCTATACATCGACATATATCCCCTCAAGCGGAGTTGTCGATCCACTATCGATGTTTGAGTCTCCCACATAGGGTCAAGCAGTTCATTATTGTTATCCTCCATGTTTTCTCTCAAGTCTGGCTGGTCTAATGCAATATCATGCACTCAACAACTTCGTCGACTGAGACAGATGTCCATGCCTAAACCAAAGAGCCATGGCTTCACTCGACTCACGTAGATGAGTATATTGGTTTTAAGAGGGAAGGACTAGTGGTATCTGAAAGTAACTATGGATCCTATAATATAGAATATTATACAATCTATCTACTTATGTGGAATGAAAGTATAAAATTAAAGCAGTAAAGTAAATGACACTAGGAATTTTCATACTGGTTTGAAATTTCACATTATACGTCCAATCCCACACTCCTTCTGAAATTCAACTATCAACCCTCTCTTAACCTGGAGGAATAGCTATTACACCGCCTGAGTAACTAAACAGGACTTCAATCGCCTAATCAATAGAGTAGGACTTTTAACCGCCTGAGAAATTGAACATGATTTCAATAATAACGAAATATATGACTGATTATGCCCTTTGAATAGCACTATTAAATCTTTATAATACAGCCTTCCTATAATCTTCTCCTTTGTGGTATATCGTGTATTTTGTGAAGAAATGATGTTTATTTGATTAAACAAGAATAGACTTGAATATATAAATGATCAAATAGAGTTCTTGTGCATAGAAAGCTTTTGAGTATAAATATCAAGAATGGATAGAATTAAGAAAATTGAATTAATTTTAGACGTTGGATTTTTTTGATATTTATAGAAATTAAAAGGTTGTATGTTCATGAAGAGAAACCACGAAGAAATATTGAATAAATCTTTTGAATCAAGTGTTGTTTCTGTTCATTGAAAAGAAGCACCCTTTCAAAAACTAGCCGTTGTGAAGCTTCAGCCACTTGTATTAAATATTTCAGCCAACTGAATCAACTAAAACTTGAAAAACAAGAAATTAGTGCAAAATAGAGATAATTCATCCATTTGAATATTATAAGCCAACCGGCTGAATGTTCATGTATATTTTTAAACATATACAACATTATGTTGGCTGAAAGGGGGCTTTCAGCCAGCTGAATGCAATGTTTTTATATAGTTCTTTTGTATTGCCAATATTTTTTTATGAGTGTATGTGTATACCACTTCGGAGAGAGTTTAACATTTATCTATAGTTAGACTCGGACTCAATTCCTAACAAAATCACTGTAGCAACATTCTGAAATCTTGTCTTCATATGTATTATATTATCTTCTCCTGCAAACTTGGTTAGTTCATATAATATTTACTCATATAGTTGTCATAATCAAAACATCAAAATTTGAGGTTCTAACATTCTCTTCCTTTTTGATGATGACAACTATATAAGTTTTAAATATGTAGATTAATTTTTCTCCCCTTGATTGGATACTTCCCCTATCAATCTTATTCTCCCATTTTGTCATCGACAAAAAGGAAAACAACTAGTTGATATGAGAAATAAAATAGGTAGACATTGGACACAAGCACATACAAGTATTGCATAAAGACATTGCACATAGAAAATGGTAGTATTGATTACGAAAATAGCACAAATACATAAATATCACAAAGTTTCAAGATAGAAACATGTCCTAACCACATAAAATAATCATAAAACATATTGTCACGAATTAAACATCATAGGAGCACAACAAATAGTACATATATTTGTGCTTAAAACAAAGTAGTCACAAAAGATAGAGTTATGGTTAGATAATTATGAAAAGCATACCAAATCGATCTTCACTACCTTCTTCTTCTTCCTCTCCTTCTTCCTTCAAGCTTGTCTAAGTAAATGTTGCCGGATTTTCAAGAATACACGTTGAAGTGGATCTGAAAAATGAAACTTTTTCCCAAATTTTAGTCAAAAAACCTTTTATGGAGTTTAGCTTTTTATTATCTTGGAAATGCTTTTCTCAACAATAGTTAAACATCTATTAAGTTTTCTTTGATTTCGAGATAACGTGTCAATAGCTTGCTTAGGAGGCACATTAATATTTAGTTCATGAATTTCATCATCCTCTTCTTATTGTTGAGGGTGTTAAGAAGAAGAGGCAATATTCGTGTCTCGAGGTTGCAGAATTCCTTGATTGCAATTGGCGACCCATTCTTGAAAACTAATGATTTTTTGACTTTCGAGATGCTTAGGAAGACCCATGAGACTAAAGGCTTTGGAGTTAAGCTCACCTATTGTCCTTAAGTCGGAATTAGGCAAAGGAACTATAAAACTTTGTAGTATCCACATTATGTAAGCTCCATAATGAATGGTTTTGTAGCTTCTCTTATGATTGATACTAAGAAATTCATCCAATATAATTTTACCCCAGTTAACTCTCTGAGAGGAATAAATAGCATAGAGGGCTTCAAAGTCACGTTTATAAACCTTAGCTTTCAGTTCGTGGTTGAAGAGAACATACGAGCGCACGATGAATAATTCTTACTTTAGGATGTAAAACACTGGATTTTAGTTTGGTTAAATCATTAGACAATAGTCTATGTGACACTTCATCACGTTCATACATATTAACATCAACCATTTCAATGTCTAAACCATCGGATGGACATCTTAAAATATGTCCTAATCTTTGTAAAGGTAAGTAAATTTTAACGCCACAGAACAAAGTTCAAATACAATCGTCTTTGTTTAAGGATTATGATGGTTTAGATTCATATTATCATAAAAAAGCTTGATCAATAGAAGATAATTTTAACATTATTAGCATCATGCCCAATAAGAGAATTGAAACCATGCCCTTCTGCAAGTTCTCTAATAGCATATCCATTAAAATATGGAAATTTCATAAATGCTCCCTCAAAAAGCTTGAATTCTTTATGCTATTAATTCTACTGACAGCCTTATCGTTGTGGAGCCATGATCTAATTCGGCTCTGAGATGGACCAGCAAATTATTCTCTTGTTCTTTTCGATCTTGGTGGCATTTTTTTTGAAAGAGAAGAGAAATTGGATTTGGATTTGGAGGATTAGGTTCTGAAGAGTGAATAGATGGGCAGAGGGCGAATGAATATGTAGATGATAACAAGTAGGAGTTTAGATTGGTTTCTTGCTTTGAAAAACGTGCGTTTCTAAAAATAAAACAGAAAATAGTTGGACCATCCGGCTAAATTGTTTATGGGCAGTCAGTTGACTAACCCGTAAGAAAATAGTTGAAAAGGGTATGATTCAGTCGGTAGAGGTGATGGGTTCAGTCGGCTGAATTCTTGGTAAATTTTTTATATTTACGAATATTTAGTCAATTGAATCCTTAGATTTAGTCAGCTGAATTTGTTGATTTTTTTGGTTAACATATTTAAGTAATTTTTATTTAGGTTAACAATGTATGCCCCACCCCCACCACACACACACACACACACACACACACACACACACACACATATATATATATGTTTGGTAGCTTTGTTATCATATTAAAAATATAATTTTATTAAAAAAACATGTAACAACCCGCATATTTTACGATTGAATATTTAAATATTTTGTTTAAAATAATTCATCGTTAGTCGGATTGTTTTTTTCCGAAAAAGCTACTTTTTTCAAATAGTCAAATTAGGACTCGGGACCACTCCCATTGAGTTCAAAATGATGTTTGCAATCTTTTTAAGGTATAAACTTTGATATGTTTGGAGTAAGTGGAATTTTGCTACTTTTTCACTTAGGGCTTTGGTTTTGTTTTAGCCCATTAGACTCAAGCTTCAGCCCTCTTCTCTTCTTTTCTTCATTTCTATTTCCTAATACTCAAGCTTTGGCAACAATGGAGAGAGGAATGGGAAATTAAAAACTCCATGCCCTAGTTTCCATTTGCAAATCAAGTTCTAGCTCCAAATTTATAGAAAAAGCTTTGGTAAGCCTCCTCTTCTTCTTCTCCAACTCATTCTCTTACCAATTTCAGAAATTCCTAAACCTAACTTAGGAAATGTTTCTCTTTTTAGCTTAGATTCAAGCTTGTTGGGTTGAAATTGAAGAGTGATTGTCCTTGCCTTTACTCTATAGCTTCTTCTTCATTTGTTTTGGGTTCAAAGGTGAGATTTTTATCTCACATCTTAGTCTATAATTATCTTCGATTGTTAGGTATGAATTCCTAACACTTATTCTTGTGCAATTGATTATGGTTTGGATTGATGTGGTGTATATTCCAATTTTTGGTGTTTTGAAATCAAAATCTACGTAAATCTTATTATGGATATTTGGATATTGATATTTGAGGCATATCGAAGAGCCTTTAAGGCTGGGTTGTGTAGGATCTAGATTAACCCTAGAGGGGGGGTGAATAGGGTTATAGCAAATTTTCTCGATTTAAAACGTAAAAACAAACTGCAGAAATAAATATGCTGAAAAGTAAATCACACACAAAATTTACCCAGCTTCGGCAACCCCTTCCTACTGCTGCATTCCCAGATTTCTATTAGAATTAAACAGTATCCCGCTTACAAACACTCTACTAGACTCGCAAACCCTTTTGCTCCGCTCACAAACACTCTACTAGACTCACACACCCTGCTCCGCCTATAGAGTTTCGCTTACTCCCAAACTCTGCTCCGCCTATAGAGTTTTGCAAACTCGCACACCCTGCTCAGTGAACTAATTCTAACTAGACAATCTGACACTACCTACATCCTAGGTGGTGATTTACCAATTCTTTGACTCGAAACGAAAAAA
This sequence comes from Allium cepa, assembly GCA_030765085.1. Lineage (NCBI taxonomy): Eukaryota > Viridiplantae > Streptophyta > Magnoliopsida > Asparagales > Amaryllidaceae > Allium > Allium cepa. The sequence continues at coordinate 508,683,368 of CM060942.1, forward strand.
CAACTTCAAAAATAAAAACAGGAGAAAAAATTAAAATACAAACTTGAATGCAAAATTTTTTGCTCAAATAAAAATAATAATAAAAAAAACCCTTTAAAAACAAAAATCTCCTTTGTAATAAACAAGGCCGGCCCCTTGTTATTTTTCACCCGATCCACTTGTGAAAAATGTCGGCCTCTTTATTCTTCCTTCTGAGTGCAATTGCAGCCGATCCCATTGTCGAATTAGGGCTTCGTTCTTCTGTGAAATTTGGGGCTTTGTTCTGATGATCGATTCTCTGACTTGCATTGCTCTTTCTCACGCTCGTTCTCTGATGACCGATGGCTTGCGTCGCTTGTTCGCAGCTGCTCCTTTGATTGTTTTATGAAATTTGGACTTGGTTGCTTTGAGATGATCGAGTTCACTGTTGCGGTATGTAATCTTTTCGTTGCTGGTTTGATTGTTTGCTTTTTAACTCGATGTCGATGATGATCACTTGGTTTGGTATTTATATGAGTTCGAGTACACTTGAATTCGTTCGTATCAATTCGATACTTTCCTGATTTTCACTTACTTGATGCGCACGATTTTCCTGATATAACTTCAACCTTGATGCGCACGGCTTTGATTTTGTTGCATTCGATTTTCTAGTTTCATACGACATTAAAACTTTCCAATTTTTTTAATTACTTTGACTATTTCAAAGAATATAGATACGCATTTGATTTTTGACTTCGGCTTGATTTCTGCACTGTTGAATCTCGTTCATCCACTGTTGCTTTCGACTTTACACGACATTGATTCTCTGGCCCCTGTGAGCTTCGTCTCTGGCCATTTTCTTTGGTCGGTTTAACATGAACGTGACTTGAGCATTTTGTATGTTTCATTGCTGCACTGACTTGTGTCTGCATTGTATATTTATGATGCTTTGATTTTCTGTTGCTCGGCTTACTTGTTGATTTTCATAGTTCACTCTGATATATATATATATGCACTTGCCACTGTCTTGTGTTCCCTGCTGCACATTCACCTGTTTACTATATATGTGCATACATACATATGTATGTGTTTATGCATATATTCTTGGGTTTGTACTTGGATTTGAACTGCTTCATGTTCTGTTGATCTTGATTTTGTTTCTCAGTCATGTGTTCACTGTTGAGTCTTTGGTGGTGCTTCCACTTTGAATTTTCTTGCAAACTGTCTTGTAATCTGCATCCATTCTTTGTAATTGTTGCCACTGCTTGCATTTGTATCACTGGTATTTGCATACATGTGAACTTGTATATCTTGTCTCCATGTATTCATGTACACTACTGTGTTGTATGCTTGATCACTGAGCACTTGAGTTGTTTGCACCTCTGGTATGCTGCAGCTTGTACTTCTGGTTCTTGTTTAGTCTGCATACAGTTTTCATTCACTTGAGTCTGCCTTGTTGAAGTTGTTTGTTGCAGTATCTTGTGGTTGCTGTTATATCACTTCGAATTGCATTTATTTGCTCGTACTTGTGTTCTGGTCATTGCTTGGTCATTGAGTCACTTCTATACATGAGCATGTATTACTTGTTGTCTTCATTTCATATGCTTGCAACCTTGTTTCATACCTCTGGCTTGTTTCACTATCTAGATACACTACATATATGTATGTGTTCATATTTTAATTTTCATCTTACTTTGTATCATTCTTGATCTCGGGTTGCTCCATTATGACCTGAACCTTGTTTGCTGTGGCACTGAACGTGATCTTCTGATGTTGTTTATGTCTTCATGCACTGATGCGTTTGGAATTGGTCTGTTGATCCAATTCATCATGCATTGTTCCATGTATCACATTTGTAGTTTGCATTGTTCATCTCAACTTGTTCTTGTATTCACTGTCCTCACATGTACATTCTGTAGCATGATCTAGAGTTTTTGTACTTGTGGTCTTGCATTTGGTATATTTGAGTAGCAGAACTTGTTACTGTATTCATGAGTTTTTGATGCTCTGTTGTTTTCTGTACTTGTAGTTGTTCAACTTTGATGCTTTGTTCCTTGTGATCACTGTCTATCCATACTATTGACATTTGGGTTTGTTTTGACACAGATGCTTCACTTGTTCATATTGCCTTTGTAAACTTGTTGCTTGAGTCGCTTGCATTTGTTTGAGATTCTGGTGGTCATGTTGCTTTCATTGCTGTGCACATTGTTGCATTGTTGATGTTCTTTGTAGTTTGGTCTGGTATGGTCTGGATACATGATTGTTGCAGTCCCTTTTGCTGTTGCTATCCACATTGAATTGGCTTTGATGCACTTTTGATTTGTCAAATCTTTGCATTCTTCATGTAGCCTTGTGTTGAACCCAGTTTTAAATACTCGGGTTTGACCTTGTGCTCATGTCGTGATTTTGAATATATTGCATGTGTGTTGAAACCGGTTTTTCAATTGGGCTTGACCTGTGCTCACCTGTTCCTATAGCATTATCAAGTGTATATCGATGTGCACGGCGTTGTGGCATGTACAGTGATACACTGTGCATGTCACATTGTTCGTGTATGATGAATTCAAATGTGAATGATGACGAACAACCCAAATAACTGAGGCAAATCATATTTTCAGAAATCATATTTCATTTTATATTTCAAAAATATTTCTTTTTCAATTTTACTGCGTTAGTGAATATTTTTGCAGATTGCTCAGATGCTGGATTCAAACTGGAATGCAGTTGAAGACAAAATATGAGTGTGAGTGATATGTAGTGAGGTTATTAATGTAAATATGAAATCGTGATGTATTCAAAAATGTATATGTATAGTGAGAGCTTGAATTTGTACTATTCAAGATTGTAATAAATATTTGTTTGAATAAAATTTCTGTTTGAATTCAAATTCTGTGCAATATATTTTATTCAACAAATATTTATTTAATCTATGAAAAACAAAATAGTACATTACCAAATACATTTAAATGAATATATATGTTTATTATCATCAAACAAAAACATATAAGCGCATATTCATACAATCTCCCCCTTTTGATGATAACAAACATATATTTAAGATTTTGACCGAGGTAAATGTATTTGACCAATTATATACTCTAATTGCTCCCCCTATTTAAATGCTTCATCTCTACATGATGCTCCCCCTACATATATGCATACAAATAGAAATATATAAATGAGCCGAGATGCAAATGGAAAATTATTTGACCTTTGCTTGATTCTATTTGACAAAATCTTAACTTTTCTCTCCCCCTTTTGTTATCAGCAAAAGAATAATAGTGTTAGAGAAAATATAGATAGAGTGATCGTTATTAATCCAACATTAAACTCAAATTGAATATAAATATTAAACTTCAATAAGAATCAAACAAAAACCATAACTACCCTTGTTAAGCGCATATTCCACTTTCAGAAATGATGGATATGATGTTCATATAAAATCATACAATTGTATCAACTTGTGGTACATTTATATCAGGAATTCGAATATCTACTAATCATGCATAACCGTTAGGACTTTTAAATGAGATTAGTAGTATTCCAATTTAATTTTTAAAAATGAAATCAAGTATCTTCTAACCACGCATGACCCTGAGGACTTTTAAATGGGATTAGAATCAACTTGTCTACTTAATGAATTAATTTTGATGTGCGTTCCATACATGCATAAACATAAGGACTTTTAAATGAGCATGGAAGCACATAATCAAAAATCCAAGTAATTCACCCATGCATAACCATGAGTACTTTTAAATGAGAGTGAATACTTTGGATATTTATTTATTTAAAAAAAATGTGAAATGAAAAACAAATGATCCCTGATTATAGTACCACATATCGACAAACTATATTGAATATTTGATAAACCCTGGTCGATAGAAATAATGATAGATATAGAAATGGTCATGGAATCTTTACCCAACAAAAAGTTTTATAATTCTTGTTTTAATTCCTAAATAAAATTTTCAAATATACTCTCTTGAGTAATGTATGTTAAATATCAACACTTATCACCTTTTCAATCACTATTTATCTTTTTGATAATTAGTAGGGAGTCGGATTAGTCAAAATTTTGTCATTTAAAATCAAATAAAATGACTAATCTAAAAATATGGTCAAACAATCATTTTCTCGAAGGGGTTATATGAGAAAAAAAATTCTGCTAAATGAAAAATTATTTCAAGTGAAAAATATGCAGATATTTTCTTTGAAAAACGATGCAGCAAATGCATGTTTCAAAAATTAATCACGTTACACTAGTAATTTTTCTATCAACTATATTACCAGTGTAATCTGCATCTGAATTTCTTATTCACTCCAAAATCTCACCAACTAAAATTGATAAACCAGACCATGAAGTGTGCATCAAAAATTTCAAACTCAATTTTAACAACAATTTAAATGACATTCTTTGAATTTGAATTGAAGCCATGTAAACAATCACAAACTGAGAATATAGAGTTAGCCGAATTATGACCAAATGTATCCAACAAAACACAATGTTTAATCCAAACAAATATGTATGAAGTAATTCAAAAAATGGTGTTTTTGGCATTAATATAATTGGCTAATTATGTAGATCAAGTCAGAATCAAAAAATCATCATCTCTTTTCAACATCTCAATAGTGGCTGATTTCATTCAGAATACGGTGCAGATTATCACAATTAATATATCGATTAGATAAGTATACCTTCACCTGTTTTACCTTTACGATAATATTTCGTGGTTGCCCATTGTGATTCTGTCACCTTTGTACTAGGCTAAGGAACTTTTGCTTTGTCGCCCGTTGTGTTCTGGAATAGCCAAAATCCGGAGAACACCGTTGTTGTTCCTTAGCCTGCCACCATACCTACACGATGAAAGATTTTTGTGACCTATTTATAGGTCCATGATTGTTAGTGGCAGAAGCATTATGAATAAACACACCCTTTGGAACCCAAACTTGTTTAGTCCTTTTATTCTTGTTCCAATAGACATGAAATTTGTTTGTATAATTCTTAGGAACCCAAACTTGTATAAATTTTGTGTTCTTGTTCCTATGACTACAATTTTCAACACGATGTCCAATTATTTCACATCTATCAAAGACACTCTTAATTATTGCATTATCCTCAACTTGTGTTTTCCCAAAACGTAGTCCTTTTCTGTTGTTAGAAAAAATTTGATTTCCCAATAGCATGTTGAAAGATTTTTCGCCTCTTGAAAAGTTATTCAAAGATCTCTTAAGATTTTGGACTTTTCTTTTTAGTGTTGTGTTTTCAATGACAAGTGAGGTGCATCGATTTATAAAATCCTTTTTCCTAGTGTCAATGATTTCCTTAAGACTCAAGTTTTCTTTTTCAAGATTCTCAAATCTATTCTTAAGTCTTGTCAATTCTGAATCTAAAATTTTACATTTTTTACATTCTAGGTTTTGAATGTTTTCAAGTTCAGTTTCTAACCTAAAATTTTCACGAGCAAGTTCTCTCCTATCAGATTTCAGTTTTTCAATTTTAGATTCAAGAGCATCTACTACTTTAGTGGGATCAAGACACATAAAAACAAGATCTCTATAGGAATACTCACCTGCCTCACTAGATTCCTCAAAGCTTGCTTCTGATTTTGATTTTGCCATACAACACAAGTTAGCCTCCTCTGAGCTGTTATCCGAAACTTCCTCTCCTTCTTCATCATCCCAAGTCGCTGCAAAGACCTTCTTCGTCTTTTTCTTTCCTTTGTTGTATTTGAGAAGTGGGGATTCTTGTTTGAAGTGGCCAGACTTGTTGCAGTTATAACACGTCAGTTCATCATCGGAGTTGTCAGAATCTTTTGACCTATTGCCCTTTGTTTTCTTCTTGCGTGGCTTGAATCTCGACCATTTTCTAAGATTATTGACAGCCATTGCAAGCTCTTCGATTGGATCTTCTTCTTCTTCATCGCTTTCTTCTTTTCTTTTTAAGGCAATCGTCTTCTTCTTTGATTCGGAGTTGTTGCGTTCCTCCTTTGCTTTTAGCTCAAGCTCATATGTCATCAAGTTGCCAATCAACTCCTCCATGCTTAGTTTACTCAGATCTTTCGATTCTTGTATTGCCGTGACTTTTTCCTCAAAGTTCATCGGTAAAACTCATAGCACCTTCCTCATAAGCTCTACCTCAGTGAATACCTTCCCAAGCGCTCTAGCGTTGTATACCAAGGTTGTAAAGCGTCCAAACATATCCTTTATGCTCTCGCCTTTGTCCATCACAAAGTTTTCGTATTCATTGCTGAATAAGGCTAGAGGAGACTCCTTGACTTGAGAAGTTCCTTCATGTGTCACCTCCAAGGTATGCCAAATTTCCTGAGCTGTTGTACAATGAGGAATTCTATTAAATTCATTTTTATCAAGAGCACAGATCAAAGCATTCATTGCTTTGGAATTTGTAGTTTTTAATTTCTTATCGTTAGCATCCCACCTATCCTTAGGTTTAGGAATATCAGTACCACCAACAGTTATAGTGGGAGGTTTATAGCCAGTTTCAATAATATCCCAAACATCATAATCAACGGAACTAAGATAAATACTCATCCTAACTTTCCAATAAGCATAATCATTCCCGTTAAACATGGGTGGCCTAACAATAGATTTCCCCTCAGAAAAAGCATTATTTGATGAATTCATGACTCTAGAGTTAAAGAAAAATACCGTGCTCTGATACCACTTGTAGGATCTAGATTAACCCTAGAGGGGGTGAATTGGGTTATAGCAAATTTTCTCGATTTAAAACGTAAAAACAAAATGCAGAAATAAATATGCTGAGAAGTAAATCACACACAAAATTTACCCAGCTTCGGCAACCCCTGCCTACTGCAGCATTCCCAGATTTCTATTAGAATTAAACAGTATCCCGCTTACAAACACTCTACTAGACTCGCAAACCCTTTTGGTCCGCTCACAAACACTCTACTAGACTCGCACACGCTGCTCCGCCTATAGAGTTTTGCAAACTCGCACACCCTGCTCACTGAACTAATTCTAACTAGACAATCTGACACTACCTACAACCTAGGTGGTGATTTACCAATTCTTTGACTCGAAAAGAAAAAACAACTTCAAAAATAAAAACAGGAGCAAAAATTAAAATAAACTCTTGAATGCTTAATTTTTTGCTCAAATAAAAATAAAAATAAAAACCCCTTTAAAAACAAAAATCTCCTTTGTAATAAACAAGGCCGGCCCCTTGTTATTTTTCAGCCGATCCACTTGTGAAAAATGTCGGCCTCTTTATTCTTCCTTCTGAGTGCAATTGCGGCCGATCCCTTTATCGAATTAGGGCTTCGTTCTTCTGTGAAATTTGGGGCTTTGTTCTGATGATCGATTCTCTGACTTGCGTTGCTCTTTCTCACGCTCGTTCTCTGATGACCGATGGCTTGCGTCGCTTGTTCGCAGCTGCTCCTTTGATTGTTTTATGAAATTTGGACTTGGTTGCTTTAAGATGATCGAGTTCACTGTTGCGGTATGTAATCTTTTCGTTGCTGGTTTGATTGTTTTCTTTTTAACTCGATGCCGATGATGATCACTTGGGTTTGGTATTTATATGAGTTCGAGTACACTTGAATTCATTCGTATCAATTCGATACTTTCCTGATTTTCACTTACTTGATGCGCACAATTTTCCTGATATAACTTCAACCTTGATGCACACGGCTTTGATTTTATTGCGTTCGATTTTCTTGTTTCATACGGCATTAAAACTTTCCAATTTTTTTGATTACTTTCACTATTTCAAAGAATATAGATACGCATCTGATTTTTGACTTCGGCTTGATTTCTGCACTGTTGAATCTCGTTCATCCACTGTTGCTTTCGACTCTACACGACATTGATTCTCTGGCCCCTGTGAGCTTCGTCTCTGGCCATTTCATTGGTCGGTTTAACATGAACGTGACTTGAGCATTTTGTATGTTTCATTGCTGCATTGACTTGTGTCTGCATTGTATATTTATGATGCTTTGATTTTCTGTTGCTCGGCTTACTTGTTGATTTTCATAGTTCACTCTGATATATATATATATATATATATATATATATATATATATATATATATATATATATGCACTTGCCACTGTCTTGTGTTCCCTGCTGCACATTCACCTGTTTACTATATATGTGCATACATACATATGTATGTGTTTATGCATATATTCTTGGGTTTGTACTTGGATTTGAACTGCTTCATGTTCTGTTGATCTTGATTTTGTTTCTTAGTCATGTGTTCACTGTTGAGTCTTTGGTGGTGCTTCCACTTTGAATTTGCTTGCAAACTGTCTTGTAATCTGCATCCATTCTTTGTAATTGTTGCCACTACTTGCATTTGTATCACTGGTATTTTCATACATGTGAACTTGTATATCTTGTCTCCATGTATTCATGTACACTACTGTGTTGTATGCTTGATCACTGAGCACTTGAGTTGTTTGCACCTCTGGTATGCTGCAGCTTGTACTTCTGGTTCTTGTTTAGTCTGCATACAGTTTTCATTCACTTGAGTCTGCCTTGTTGAAGTTTTTTGTTGCAGTATCTTGTGGTTGCAGTTATATCACTTCGAATTGCATTTATTTGCTCGTACTTGTGTTCTGGTCATTGCATGGTCATTGAGTCACTTCTATACTTGAGCATGTATTACTTTTTGTCTTCATTTCATATGCCTGCAACCTTGTTTCATACCTCTGGCTTGTTTCACTGCCTTTATACACTACATATATGTATGTGTTCATATTTTAATTTTCATCTTACTTTGTATCATTCTTGAGATCGGGTAGCTCCATTATGACCTGAACCTTGTTTGCTGTGGCACTGAACTTGATCTTCTGATGTTGTTTATGTCTTCATGCACTGATGCATTTGGAGTTGGTCTGTTGATCCAATTCATCATGCATTGTTCCATGTATCACATTTGTAGTTTGCATTGTTCATCTCGACTTGTTCTTGTATTCACTGTCCTCACATGTACATTTTGTAGCATGATCTAGAGTTGTTGTACTTGTGGTCATGCATTTGGTATATTTGAGTAGCAGAACTTGTTACTGTATTCATGAGTTTTTGATGCTCTGTTGTTTTCTGTACTTGTAGTTGTTCAACTTTGATGCTTTGTTCTTTGTGATCACTGTCTATCCATACTGTTGACATTTGGGTTTGTTTTGACACAGATGCTTCACTTGTTCATATTGCCTTTGTAAACTTGTTGCTTGAGTCGCTTGCATTTGTTTGAGATTCTGGTGGTCATGTTGCTTTCATTGCTGTGCACATTGTTGCATTGTTGATGTTCTTTGTAGTTTGGTCTAGTATGGTCTGCATACATGATTGTTGCAGTCCCTTTTGCTGTTGCTATCCACATTGAACTGGCTTTGATGCACTTTTGATTTGTCAAAGCTTTGCATTCTTCATGTAGCCTTGTGTTCAACCCAGTTTTAAAAACTCGGGTTTGACCTTGTGCTCGTGTCGTGATTTTGAATATACTGCATGTGTGTTGAACCCGGTTTTTCATTTGGGTTTGACCTGTGCTCACCTGTTCCTATAGCATTATCAAGTGTATATCGATGTGCACGGCCTTGTGGCATGTACAGTGATACACTGTGCATGTCACATTGTTCGTGTATGATGAATTCAAATGTGAATGATGACGAACAACCCAAATAACTGAGGCAAATCATATTTTCAAAAATCATATTTCATTTTATATTGCAAAAATATTTCTTTTTCAATTTTACTACGTTAGTGAATATTTTTGCAGATTGCTCAGATGCTGGATTCAAACTGGAATGCAGTTGAAGACAAAATATGAGTGTGAGTGATATGTAGTGAGGTTATTAATGTAAATATGAAATCGTGATGTATTCAAAAATGTATATGTATAGTGAGAGCTTGAATTTGTACTATTCAAGATTGTAATAAATATTTATTTGAATAAAATTTCTGTTTGAATTCAAATTCTGTGCAATATATTTTATTCAACAAATATTTATTTAATCTATGAAAAACAAAATAGTACATTACCAAATACATTTAAATGAATATATATGTTTATTATCATCAAACAAAAACATATAAGCGCATATTCATACAATCTCCCCCTTTTGATGATAACAAACATATATTTAAGATTTTGACCGAGGTAAATGTATTTGACCAATTATATACTCTAATTGCTCCCCCTATTTAAATGCTTCCTCTCTACATGATGCTCCCCCTACATATATGCATACAAATAGAAATATATAAATGAGCCTAGATGCAAATGGAAAATTATTTGACCTTTGCTTGATTCTATTTGACAAAATCTTAACTTTTCTCTCCCCTTCTTGTTATCAGCAAAAAATTAATAGTGTTAGAGAAAATAGAGATAGAGTGCCAACATTAAACTCAAATTGAATATAAATATTAAACTTCAAAAAGAATCAAACAAAAACCATAACTACCCTTGTTAAGCGCATATTCCACTTTTAGAAATGATGGATATGATGTTCATATAAAATCATACAATTGTGTCAACTTGTGGTACATTTATAACAGGAATTCGAATATCTACTAATCATGCATAACCGTTAGGACTTTAAAAGATTAGTAGTATTCCAATTTAATTTTTAAAAATGAAATCAAGTATCTTCTAACCACGCATGACCCTGAGGACTTTTAAATGGGATTAGAATCAACTTGTCTACTTAATCAATTAATTTTGATATGCATTCCATACATGCATAACCATAAGGACTTTTAAATGAGCATGGAAGCTCATAATCAAAAATCCAAGTAATTCACCCATGCATAACCATGAGGACTTTTAAATGATAGTGAATACTTTGGATATTTATTTATTTAAAAAAATGTGAAATGAAAAACAAATGATCCCTGATTATAGTACCACATATCGACAAACTATATTGAATATTTGATAAACCCTGGTCGATAGAAATAATGATAGATATAGAAATGGTCACGGAATCTTTACCCAACAAAAAGTTTTATAATTCTTGTTTTAATTTCTAAAGAAAATTTTCAAATATACTCTCTTGAGTAATGTATGTTAAATATCGACACTTATCACCTTTTCAATCACTATTTATCTTTTTGATAATTAGTAGGGAGTCGGATTAGTCAAAATTTTGTCATTTAAAATAGAATAAAATGACTAATCCGAAAATATGGTCAAACGATTATTTTCTCGAAGGGGTTATATGAGAAAAAAAATTCTGCTAAATGAAAAATTATTTCAAGTGAAAAATATGCAGATATTTTCTTTGAAAAACGATGCAGCAAATGCATGTTTCAAAAATTAATCACGTTACACTAGTAATTTTTCTATTAACTATATTACCAGTGTAATCTGCATCTGAATTTCTTATTCACTCCAAAATCTCACCAACTAAAATTGATAAACCAGACCATGAAGTGTGCATCAAAAATTTCAAACTCAATTTTAACAACAATTTAAATGACATTCTTTGAATTTGAATTGAAGCCATGTAAACAATTAGAAACTGAGAATATAGAGTTAGCCGAAGTATGACCAAATGTATCCAACAAAACACAATGTTTAATCCAAACAAATATGTATGAAGTAATTCAAAAAATGGTGTTTTTGGCATCAATATAATTGGCTAATAATGTAGATCAAGTCAGAATCAAAAAATCATCATCTCTTTTCAACATCTCAATAGTGGCTGATTTCATTCAGAATACGGTGCAGATTATCACAATTAATATATCGATTAGATAAGTATACCTTCACATGTTTTACCTTTACGATAATTTTTCGTGGTTGCCCATTGTGATTCTGTCACCTTTGTACTAGGCTAAGGAACTTTTGCTTTGTCGCCCGTTGTGTTTCTGGAATGGTCAAAATCCAGAGAACACCGTTGTTGTTCCTTAGCCTACCACCATACCTACACGATGAAAGATTTTTGTGACCTATTTATAGGTCCATGATTGTTAGTGGCAGAAGCATTATGAATAAACACACCCTTTGGAACCCAAACTTGTTTAGTCCTTTTATTCTTGTTCCAATAGACATGAAATTTGTTTGTAGAGTTCTTAGGAACCCAAACTTGTTTAAATTTTGTGTTCTTGTTCCTATGACTACAATTTTCAACACGATGTCCAATTATTTCACATCTATCAAAGACACTCTTACTCATTGCATTATCCTCAACTTGTGTTTTCCCAAAACCTAGTTCTTTTCTGTTGTTAGCAAAAATTTGATTTCCCAATAGCATGTTGAAAGATTTTTCGCCTCTTGAAAAGTTATTCAAAGATCTCTCAAGATTTTGGACTTTGCTTATTAGTGTTGTGTTTTCAGTGACAAGTGAGGTGCATCGATTTGTAAAATCCTTTTTCCTAGTGTCAATGATTTCCTTAAGACTCAAGTTTTCTTTTTCAAGATTCTCAAAGCTATTCTTAAGTCTTGTCAATTCTGAATCTAAAATTTTACATTTTTTACATTCTAGTTTTTGAATGTTCTCAAGTTTAGTTTCTAACCTAAAATTTTCACGAGCAAGTTCTCTCCTATCAGATTTCAGTTTTTCAATTTTAGATTCAAGAGCATCAACTACTTTAGTGAGATCAAGACACATAAAAACAACATCTCTATAGGATTACTCACCTGCCTCACTAGATTCCTCGGAGCTTGCTTCTGATTTTGCCATACAACGCAAGTTTGCCTCCTTTGAGCTGCTATCCGAAACTTCCTCTCCTTCTTCATCATCCCAAGTCGCTGCAAAGACCTTCTTCGTCTTTTTCTTTCCTTTGTTGTATTTGAGAAGTGGGCATTCTTGTTTGAAGTGGCCAGACTTGTTGCAGTTATAACACGTCAGTTCATTATCGGAGTTGTCACAATCTTTTGACCTATTGCCCTTTGTTTTCATCTTGCGTGGCTTGAATCTCGACAATTTTCTAAGATTATTGACAGCCATTGCAAGCTCTTCTATTGGATCTTCTTCTCCATCATCGCTTTCTTCTTTTCTTTTTAAGGCAATCGTCTTCTTCTTTGATTCGGATTTGTTGCGTTCCTCCTTTGCTTTTAGCTCAAGCTCATATGTCGTCAAGTTGCCAATCAACTCCTCCATGCTTAGTTTACTCAGATCTTTCGATTCTTTTATTGCCGTGACTTTTGCCTCAAAGTTCATTGGTAAAACTCGTAGCACCTTCCTCACAAGCTCTACCTCAGTGAATACCTTCCCAAGCGCTCTAGCGTTGTATATCAAGGTTGAAAAGCGTCCAAACATATCCTTTATGCTCTCGCCTTTGTCCATCACAAAGTTTTCGTATTCATTGCTGAATAGGGCTAGACGAGACTCCTTGACTTGAGAAGTTCCTTCATGTGTCACCTCCAAGGTATGCCACATTTCCTGTACTGTTGTACAATGAGAAATTCTATTAAATTCATTTTTATCAAGAGCGTAGATCAAAGCGTTCATTGCTTTGGCATTTGTAGTTTTTAATTTCTTATCGTTAGCATCCCTCCTATCCTTAGGTTTAGGAATCTCAGTACCACCAACAGTTATAGTGGGAGGTTTATAGCCAGTTTCAATAGTATCCCAAACATCATAATCAACGGAACTAAGATAAATACTCATCCTAACTTTCCAATAAGCATAATCATTCCCGTTAAACATGGGTGGCCTAACAATAGATTGCCCCTCAGAAAAAGCATTATTTGATGAATTCATGACTCTAGAGTTAAAGAAAAATACCGTGCTCTGATACCACTTATAGGATCTAGATTATCCCTAGAAGGGGGGTGAATAGGGTTATAGCAAATCTTCTCGATTTAAAACGTAAAAACAAACTCCAGAAATGAATATGCTGAAAAGTAAATCACACACAAAATTTACCCAGCTTCGGCAACCCCTGCCTACTGCTGCATTCCCAGATTTCTATTAGAATTAAACAGTATCCCGCTTACAAACACTTTACTAGACTCGCAAACCCTTTTGCTCCGCTCACAAACACTCTACTAGACTCGCACACCCTGCTCGGCCTATAGAGTTTTGCAAACTCGCACACCCTGCTCCGCCTATAGAGTTTTGCAAACTTGCACACCCTGCTCACTGAACTAATTCTAACTAGACAATTTGACACTACCTACAACCTAGGTGGTGATTTACCAATTCTTTGACTCGAAAAGAAAAAACAACTTCAAAATTAGAAACAGGAGCAAAAATTAAAATACAAACTTGAATGCTTAATTTTTTGCTCAAATAAAAATAATAATAAAAAAACCCCTTTAAAAACAAAAATCTCCTTTATAATAAACAAGGCCGGCCCCTTGTTATTTTTCACCCGATCCACTTGTGAAAAATGTCGGCCTCTTTATTCTTCCTTCTGAGTGCAATTGCGGCCGATCCCTTTGTCGAATTAGGAATTCTTCCTTCTGTGAAATTTGGGATTTTGTTCTGATGATCGATTTTCTGACTTGCGGTGCTCTTTCTCACGCTCGTTCTCTGATGACCGATGGCTTGCGTCGCTTGTTCGCAGCTTCTCCTTTGATTGTTTTATGAAATTTGGACTTGGTTGCTTTGAGATGATCGAGTTCACTATTGCGGTATGTAATCTTTTCGTTGCTGGTTTGATTGTTTGCTTTTTAACTCGATGCCGACGATGATCACTTGGGTTTGGTATTTATATGAGTTCGAGTACACTTGAATTCGTTCGTATCAATTCGATACTTTCCTGATTTTCACTTACTTGATGCGCACGATTTTCCTGATATAACTTCAACCTTGATGCGCATGGCTTTGATTTTGTTGCGTTCGATTTTCTTGTTTCATACGGCATTAAAACTTTCCAATTTTTTTAATTACTTTGACTATTTCAAAGAATACAGATACCCATTTGATTTTTGACTTCTTCTTGATTTCTGCACTGTTGAATCTCATTCATCCACTGTTGCTTTCGACTTTACACGGCATTGATTCTCTGGCCCCTGTGAGCTTCGTCTCTGGCCATTTTCTTTGGTCGGTTTAACATGAACGTGTCTTGAGCATTTTGTATGTTTCATTGCTGCACTGACTTGTGTCTGCATTGTATATTTATGATGCTTTGATTTTCTGTTGCTCGGCTTACTTGTTGATTTTCATAGTTCACTCTGATATATATATGCACTTGCCATTGTCTTGTGTTCCCTGCTGCACATTCACCCGTTTACTACATATGTGCATACATACATATATATGTGTGTATGTATATATTCTTGGGTTTGTACTTGGATTTGAACTGCTTCATGTTCTGTTGATCTTGATTTTGTTTCTCAGTCATGTGTTCACTGTTGAGTCTTTGGTGGTGCTTCCACTTTGAATTTGCTTGCAAACTGTCTTGTAATATGCATCCATTCTTTGTAATTGCCACTGCTTGCATTTGTATCACTGGTATTTGCATACATGTGAACTTATATATCTTGTCTCCATGTATTCATGTACACTACTGTGTTGTATGCTTGATCACTGAGCACTTGAGTTGTTTGCACCTCTGGTATGCTGCAGCTTGTACTTCTGGTTCTTGTTTAGTCTGCATATAGTTTTCATTCACTTGAGTCTGCCTTGTTGAAGTTGTTTGTTGCAGTATCTTGTGGTTGCTGTTATATCACTTCGAATTGCATTTATTTGCCCGTACTTGTGTTCTGGTCATTGCTTGGTCATTGAGTCACTTCTATACTTGAGCATGTGTTACTTGTTGTCTTCATTTCATATGCTTGCAACCTTGTTTCATACCTCTGGCTTGTTTCACTGTCTTAATACACTACATATATGTATGTGTTCATATTTTAATTTTCATCTTACTTTGTATCATTCTTGAGCTCGGGTTGCTCCATTATGACTTGAACCTTGTTTGCTGTGGCACTGAACTTGATCTTATGATGTTGTTTATGTCTTCATGCACTGATGCATTTGGAGTTGGTCTGTTGATCCAATTCATCATGCATTGTTCCATGTATCACATTTGTAGTTTGCATTGTTCATCTCGACTTGTTCTTGTATTCACTGTCCTCACATGTACATTCTGTAGCATGATCTAGAG
The DNA here is from genome assembly GCA_030765085.1 of Allium cepa. NCBI lineage: Eukaryota > Viridiplantae > Streptophyta > Magnoliopsida > Asparagales > Amaryllidaceae > Allium > Allium cepa. Next base: position 508,699,358 of record CM060942.1, read on the forward strand.
TTGTTGTACTTGTGGTCTTGCATTTGGTATATTTGAGTAGCAGAACTCGTTACTGTATTCATGATTTTTTGATGCTCTGTTGTTTTCTGTACTTGTAGTTGTTCAATTTTGATGCTTTGTTCTTTGTGATTACTGTCTATCCATACTGTTGACATTTGGGTTTGTTTTGACATAGATGCTTCACTTGTTCATATTGCCTTTGTAAACTTGTTGCTTGAGTCGCTTGCATTTGTTTGAGATTTTGGTGGTCATGTTGCTTTCATTGCTATGCACATTGTTGCATTGTTGATGTTCTTTGTAGTTTGGTCTGGTCTGGTCTGGTCTGCATATATGATTGTTGCAGTCCCTTTTGCTGTTGCTATCCACATTGAACTGGCTTTGATGCACTTTTGATTTGTCAAAGCTTTGCATTCTTCATGTAGCCTTGCGTTGAACCCAGTTTTAAAAACTCGGGTTTGACCTTGTGCTCGTGTCGTGATTTTGAATATATTGCATGTGTGTTGAACCCGGTTTTTCATTTGGGTTTGACATGTGCTCACCTGTTCCTATAGCATTATCAAGTGTATATCGATGTGCACGGCCTTGTGGCATGTACAGTGATACACTATGCATGTCACATTGTTCGTGTATGATGATTTCAAATGTGAATGATGACGAACAACCCAAATAACCGAGGCAAATAATATTTTCAAAAATCATATTTCATTTTATATTGCAAAAATATTTCTTTTTCAATTTTACTGCATTAGTGAATATTTTTGCAGATTGCTCAGATGCTGGATTCAAACTGGAATGCAGTTGAAGACAAAATATGAGTGTGAGTGATATGTAGTGAGGTTATTAATGTAAATATGAAATCGTGATGTATTCAAAAATGTATATGTATAGTGAGACCTTGAATTTGTACTATTCAAGATTGTAATAAATATTTGTTTGAATAAAATTTCTGTTTGAATTCAAATTCTGTGTAATATATTTTATTCAACAAATATTTATTTAATCTATGAAAAACAAAATAGTACATTACCAAATACATTTAAATGAATATATATGTTTATTATCATCAAACAAAAACATATAAGCGCGTATTCATACAGGTTGTCGCTTGGCGTAAATACTTAGTCGTCGTTGCTCGTCCGATCGCTTCCGATATTTATTTTGGCCATTTTTGGTCTAGGTTCAGGGAATGCCCTGAACCCCAGTTTCAGACGTCTGAAACGTTAGATTCAGATGTCTGAATATTATTCTGGGAAGATTTTTATTCCCATATTCAGACATCTGAATCTATATTTCAGACGTCTGAATTGGTTTGATTTGGACCAGAAAGAAAATAGGCTAAAAATTGCCTATTTCAGATGTCTGAAATATTGGGTTCAGACGTCTGAATTGTGTTCTGGAAAACAATTATTTTTCCAGATTCAGACGTTTGAATCCTTGATTTCAAACATCTGAATATGCTCTCTGGGCTCTATTTTGCCTATTTTGCTTGAGATTCCAATTTTAAAGATTCGTGTTGATTCCCTTTTGTTGTTATCATCTATTATCGACTTTGATGACATTTTCTTTGGGATTTTTGGAGATATCCATTTTAATGGATTTGATATCGATTTCTTTGGATTCAACTCATGTCTTCGTATGTGAATTTTGTTGATTAATTGTTTCTACAATCATTTTCGTGATTTGTCACTTTAAAAATATAAAGGTTTCAATACTAGTAGTAAATATCAAAACTCTTTCATCAAAGCGATTTGAACACTATTTTATTACAACTCGTTTCTTAAACCGTTTTCCAATCTACTAGTATATACAAACCTTTACCTCACTCGTATGAGAAACCTAATTAAACGGCTTAGTAAAACAAGTGGTATGAAATGCTTGCGTTTACTTCGTTGGTTAATTCTTGGACTTGTTCGATTTAATCTCTTGTGACAATTTTCTAGTGGAGATCTACAATTTGTTCGTAAATATTTAAGTTATGCTAAGCTCATATATTTACTAGCTTAGAGTAATTGACACTTTCTTGATGATCATTGAGGATAATTTTTGTGTTTTAGACTAGCGCTATGCTATGTTTCTTTGTCCACGAAGGGGACGGTACCGCGTTTTATTGAGTTTCGTCTCATTTTTGTTATAGGCTAACGACCTATTTATTTCTTGGGGTTTCGACCCAAATTTTATGGGCAAGCGACCCACGTTTTTATGGAGTTCGGATCTTCGGGCGTACCGTTGTACTACATCGTTGTTCCGAATTTTACAAGTGTCAGGTTCCTCGGGCGTACTATTGTACTACGTCGTTGCACCGAATTTTACGAGTTTCAGGTTCCTCGGGCATACCGTTGTACTACGTCGTTGCACCGGCTCTATGGTTAGCGACCATGGGATAGCGTCCCATTTTGTGATACACGTGTTGGTGAGTTTTCAGGCTCCCGTTTTGTGATAGGCCTCCCCCTTTTTGTGATTCCTGGATTTCTATTGATGATTTCTAGAATTTGAATTTCACCAATTTTATGATTGGCTTTTATATATTGTCAATATTTGTGGCTTGGTGAATGAAATAAGGAGTATGACATTCCTTTTGATCCTTGAGAAGATTCTGGTGATATTGATTAATCTCTTGTTGAATTTCAATTTTTATACTTATCACAGTATGGCTTTATGGTTATCATATGTTATGTCATATCTCTTATTCTGTATCATTTTATCTGATATTTATAGCTAAACTGATCCGTTTATTATTTTCTTATAAATAATACTCGGGTAATACCGAGATGTTACAGGTGCTTCGTCTTGATTTCACTTCTAGGATTATCACCCTGACTTTTGGCTAACTACTTAGATTAGTAGTTTTTATTGTATACCTTTGAGATATAGACTCCTAGATGTATACATATTCATTTGTCTTGAACTTGTAACCATTCTTTTGTGATATTGTGGTTCTTGTTTGACCACTACTTTGATGTACACTTTCATGTGTTATATTCATATCTTTTCCTCCTTTGTGATATGGATATCTGTGACTGATTTGTGTTATGTTTATTTCTATGTTTGTTTCCAAAGACATTATAGCCACTGTGTAATAGCTTTGAGTTTGTATCGATGTGTTGGATTTTCTCCTGAAACAAATGCTTGTTGTACTATCTGACATATTGGTGCTCGCACAAAGATATTACATGGATGGTCGCTCCTCAACAGCATTATTCTTAGCACTAGTTGACGGCATTACACCGTGGTGTCCTTGGCTAGCGTGGGTATAGAGGTTGGGTGTCACAGCTTGGTATCAGAGCCAAACTACGGAACAATAACAGGGATCATCGTCCTAAGTCCATCTTAGGAATCGTGCATTAGGATTTAATTCGAGTCTTCGTACCGATTCATCCTATTTTCTTTATGATTCCTTATTTATCTATCAAGATTGCTTGATATTCGTTTGTGAATAACCCTTTTTCTTCTTCCTTCTTCTTTCTTAAGGAAGAGAAATGGTTAGACCTGGCCGTCCCTGCGCCAGTCAATCTCGTGCTACTCCCCAGGATGGAGTATTTATGTCTGCCCAGTAGCTTCTTGATCTAGTGAGGAATGCTCAAGCAGCCGGATCTAATTCGGAGTCTACTCACCCTAGGTCTGGATTTGCACGTTTGTGCAGCGATTATACCAATTTAGGTGGGAAGCCATTCAAAGGTTCTGAGACTATTATCGAAGTCCAGGCTTGGCTAAGATCGTGCGATCGAATCTTTTCTCGCATCAATCTTATTGATCTTCATCGTGTTCAGGTGGCCTCTAGTATGCTCCAAGAAGGAGCATTAGATTGGTATGAGCTTCTTGTTTCTGAAATAGTTGAAGCAGATCTTACTTGGGAGAAATTCCGAGAACGCTTCGAATTAAAATTTGTACCAGAAGCTGAGAAGGTGACTTTGGCTCGCCGTTTCATTGACCTTGTTCAAGGTGAATCCTCCGTGGCAGACTATGTCGCGTCTTTTGAATCTCTTTCTAAATACGGGGTTGAATACATTAATACCCCATTGAAGAAAAATCAGAGATTCGTCTATGGCTTGAATAAAAATCTCAAGAAGCCATTACTTCTAAAGCTAGAAGTTTCTTTTGATCAACTTGTTGATATCACTCTTCAACTTGAAGAGGCAGATAAAGAGAGTGATGCCGACGTTGTGGGTGCCAAACCAAAATTCAACAACAACAAGAAAAGGCCTATTAAGTTCAAAGGGTCTTATCCCAAAAAGAAAGGGAAGCAAGCAATTCCGGTAGCAAAGGCTTCTGCCCCAGCAGTGGGCAATGCTACAATTGTGGTTCTAAAGACCATTACGCTAATAGATGTCTGAAACCTCTCTTTTGTCGCTATTGCAAAAGTTCGGATCATTATTTATCTTCTTGTCCCAAACTTCAAGGTAGGAAGGAGGGAAAGCTTAATGTTGCTCAAGCCCTTGGCAACACATCTCGTGGTAAAGGTATTTCTCATTCTATTCTTGATGGCATTATTTTATTTCGTGGTCATCCTATTCGAGTTCTTTTTGATACGGGTGCGTCCCATTCTTTTATTTCAAAAGAACTTGTTGATACTTTTTCTTTGGATGTTTTTTGTTTAATGACTTCTTTGAGAATTGCGACACTATCAGTTTATTGTGTAAAGATGTCGAGATTATTTTGTGTGATCTTTCTTTCCATGCCGACTTGCATGTTATGCGCTATTTAGGCTTTGGAATGATTTTGGGTATGGATTGGCTTAACCGTTATGATGCCCAAATCCTATGTCCCGAGCGGACTGTTCATCTTCGACATTCTCAATCTGTCAAGCAGATTTCTATTGATCCTAAAGATTCGGATTCCAGTTTGGTTGCATCTTTATATTCCTTAAATCCTCATGATGACGATAATGATGATGAGAAGATATAATTTCTCTTATTCACGTTGTTCGTGAATTTTCCGACATATTTGAGCCCGTTTTAGGATTACCACCTAAGTGAGCAATTGAGTTCAGAATTAATCTCATCCTGAAGCTCAACCTATTACCCTTCCTCCTTATTGCATGTCCAATAAGGAAAATGAGGAGATGCGCAAACAATTATCCGAATTGGAGACGAAGCAATTTATTTGCTCTAGTTCCTCTCCTTGGGGAGCTTCGGCTATTTTTGTGAAGAAATCCGATGGTACACTTAGGCTTTGCGTTGACTACCGCAGCTTAATGATCTTACTATCAAGAATAAATATCCTTTACCTCGGATTGATGATCTATTCGATCAACTTAGTGGTGCTAGAGTCTTTTCACAATTAGACTTAGCTACCGGTTTTCATCAGCTTCGTATTGCATAGGATAGCATTCCTTTGACATCGTTCCATACTCGTTATGGATCTTATGAATGGCTTGTTATGCCATTTGGTTTAACAAATGCTCCAGCTTATTTCGTTGACCTTATGAATAGAGTTTTCAAAGACTTCCTCGATCAATTTGTTCTCATCTTCATTGATGATATTCTTGTGTATTCAAAAACCGAGGAGGAACATGAAAAGCATCTTCGGATTGTGTTGGAAACTCTTAGGAGTAATCAGTTGAAAACAAAATTTTCTAAATGCCACTTTTGAAAATCTCGTGTGAAGTTTCTCAGTAATATTATTTTCGAATCCGGAATTTCCGTGGATCCTTCAAAGATTGAAGCAACTCAAAACTGGAAGAGACCGGAGAGTGTGACGGAAATTCATAGTTTCCTTGGATTAGCCGGTTATTACCGTCGTTTCATAAAGGACTTTTCCAGAATTTCTGTGCCCCTTACTAGCTTGACGGAGAAGGGAATTAAGTATATTTGGTTGGACAAATGTGAAGCTTCTTTTCAGAAATTAAAAGAACTCCTTTCTGATGCTCCTATTCTTGTGATTCCCGAAGGAAACTAAGATTTTATTGTTTATACCGATGCCAGTCGTGTTGGTTTGGGTGCCGTTCTTATGCAAAGGGAACGTGTTATTGCTTATCCTTCTAGGCAATTGAAGCCAACCGAGTCTAGATATGCCACTCATGATTTAGAACTCCCAGCTGTTGTTTTCGCCCTTCGTATTTGGCGTCATTATCTTTTGGGAGAAAAATTTATTCTTTACACCGATCATAAATCCTTGAAGTATCTATTTTCTCAAAAGGAACTAAATTTGCGTCAACAACTTTGGCCCGAGTTTCTTGCAGCTTATGGTCTTGATATTCTTTATACTCCCGAAAAGGGAAATCGTGTTGCCGATGCACTTAGTCGTAAGAAACAAACGGTCGTTTCTATGATGATATCCGAATGGAATGATCTCGGAATTCTATCCACTTGTGAGATTCAAGATCGTGTTTTCGATTTATGTTCATCTCTTGCTTTATGTAGCCTTAAGGCTCCTCCTTCTCTTTTAGACCGCATTCTTGAAGCTCAAAAGCTAGATCCCGAATTGGCTCTTCTTGGCCAAAATTTTAGGGATAAAATTGATATTGAAAGTTTGAAAGACTTTGATATTGATTCTCGTGGAGGCGCCCGAAAATTTGGTAGACTGGTCGTGCCAAATATTAGTAATCTTCGTAAAGACATTTTTGAAGATTCTCATCATTCTAAATTTACCATTCATCCCGGTAGTAGTAAAATGTACGCGGATATGAAGCGACTTTATTATTGGGAGGGAATGAAGTCTGATGTTGCTAACTTTGTTAAGGGTTGCATGACTTGCCAACTTGTCAAGGCCGAGCATCAAAGGCCCGGTGGGTTATTACAACCTTTAGAAATTCCAATTTGGAAGTGGGATCAAATTTCTATGGATTTTGTAAATGGCCTTCCCCGTTCTCGTTCGGGTCATGATAACTTATGGGCAATAGTTGATAGACTTACTAAATCCGCCCATTTTATTCCCGTTCGGTCCAATCGAACCGTTCTTTTCTTGGCCAAACTCTTTGTTAAAGAAATTGTAAAATTCCATGGAGTCCCTTTTTCTGTTGTTAGTGATCGTGATCCATTGTTTACTAGTGGATTTTGGAAGAGTCTTCAAAAAGCTTTGGGAACGAAGCTTAATTTTAGCACCGCTTATCATCCCCAGTCCGATGGACAAACTAAGCGTGTGAATCAAACTCTTGAAAATCTTCTTCGTGCATGTGTTCTTGATTTTGGTGGAAGTTGGGAAGATCATATTTCTCTTGTTGAATTTTCCTATACTAATAGCTTCCAATCTAGTATTCGTATGGCACCTTTCGAGGCACTCTATGAAAGGCCATGTCGATCTCCTTCTTGTTGGCTTGAGGCCGATAAGAGGCTGGTTTTAGGTCCAAATTTTATTCGTGATTCCACAGAGAAGATTGATCTTATTCGACATAGGATGAAAGAAGCCCAGAGTAGAAAAAAATCCTATGCCGATAACCGGAGAAGGAAATTAGAATTTTCTATGGGAGATCTTGTGTTTATTCGTGTTTCGCCTATGAAGGGTGTTGTACGTTTCAGTCGATCGGAAAAGTTAGCGCCTCGATACATTGGGCCATTTCCTATCACCGAACGTATTGGTTCCATGGCTTATCGCCTTTTATTACCGGCTCAATTTTCTGCTATTCACGACGTGTTTCACGTTTCTCAATTACGGAAGTGCCTTCGAGATTCCGATTCTATTCTTGAGCCCGGTGTTTTGGAAGAAATTGAAGTTTCGCCTAATTTAACTTATGAGCAACATCCTATTCGTATTATTGCTTCAGAGGTCAAGCGCCTTCGAAATAAAGACGTTCCGCTTGTTAAAGTTCAATGGTCCTCAAATCCTAAGGATTGCTCTTGGGAATCTAGAGAATTCATCGAGCGAACACATCTGGACTTACTTTCTCCTGCTCTTTGAGGTGAACTTCTTATTTCAAATTTTCTTTTGTGTTGAATATGCTTTTATGGTTGTTACTATATATTTTCTTCTTAAATATCGCGAGGCGCAATTTCTTTAAGGAGGGGAGTCTGTAACAACCCGCATATTTTACGATTGAATATTTAAATATTTTGTTTAAAATAAGTCATCGTTAGTCGGATTATTTTGTCCGAAAAAGCTACTTTTTGCAAATAGTCAAATTAGGACTCGAGACCACTCCTATTGAGTTCAAAATGACGTTTGCGATCTTTTTAAGTATAAACTTTGATATGTTTGGAGTAAGTGGAATTTTGCTACTTTTTTACTTAGGGCTTTGGTTTTGTTTCAGCCATTAGACCCAAGCTTCACCCCTCTTCTCTTCATTTCTTCATTTCTATTTCCTAATACTCAAGCTTTGGCAACGATAGAGAGAGGAATGAGAAATTAAAAACTCCAAACCCTAGTTTCCATTTGCAAATCAAGTTCTAGCTCCAAATTTATAGAAAAAGCTTTGGTAAGCCTCCTCTTCTTCTTCTCCAACTCATTCTCTTACCAATTTCAGAAATTCCTAAACCTAATATAGGAAATGTTTCTAGCTAAGATTCAAACTTTTTGGGTTGGAATTGAAGAGTGATTGTCCTTGCCTTTACTCTATAGCTTCTTCTTCATTTGTTTTGGGTTCAAAGGTGGGATTTTTATCTCACATCTTAGTCTATAATTATCTTCGATTGTTAGGAATGAATTCCTAACACTTATTCTTGTGCAATTGATTTTGGTTTGGATTGATTTGGTGTATATTTCAATTTTTGGTGTTTTGAAATTAAAATCTACGTAAATCCTATTATGGGTATTTGGATATTGATATTTGAGGCGTATCGAAGAGCTTTTAAGGCTGGGTTGTCGCTTGGCGTAAATCCTTAGTCGTCGATGTTCGTCTGATCGCTTCCGGTATTTATTTTGGCCATTTTTAGTCTAGGTTTAGGGAATTCCCTGAACCCCGGTTGTAGACGTCTGAAACGTTAGATTCAGACGTCTGAATATTATTCTGGGAAGATTTTTATTCCCAGATTCAGACGTCTGAATCTATATTTCAGACGTCTGAATTGGTTTGTTTTGGACCAGAAAGGAAATAGGCTAAAAATTGCCTATTTCAGACGTCTGAATCCTTGATTTCAAACGTCTGAATCTGCTGTCTGGGCTCTATTTTGCCTATTTAGCTTGAGGTTCCAATTTTATCGATTCGTGTTGATTCCCTTGTGTTGTTATCATCTATTATCGACTTTGATGACATTTTCTTTGGGATTTTTGGAGATATCCATTTTGATGGATTTGATATCGATTTCTTTGGATTCAATTCATGTCTTTGTATGTGAATTTTGGTGATTGATTGTTTCTACAATCATTTTCATGATTTGTCACTTTAAAATTATAGAGGTTTCAATACTAGTAGTAAATATCAAAACTCTTTCATCAAAGTGATTTCAACACTATTTTATTACAACTCGTTTCCTAATCTGTTTTCCAATCTACTAGTATATACAAACCTTTACCTCACTCGTATGAGAAATCTAATTAAACGGCTTAGTAAAACAAGTGGTATGAAACGCTTGCGTTTACTTCGTTGGTTAATTCTTGGACTTGTTCGATTGAATCTCTTGTGATAATTTTCTAGTGGAGATATAAAATTTGTTCGTAAATATTTAAGTTAAGCTAGTGGTTATGGGACATGAAGCTAAGCACATATATTTACTAGCTTAGAGTAATTGACATTTTCTTGATGATCATTGAGGATCATTTTTGTGTTTTAGACTAGCGCTATGCTATATTTCTTTGTCCACGAAGGGGACGGTACCTCGTTTTATTGAGTTTCGTCTCATTTTTATTATAGGCTAACGAACTATTTATTTCTTGGGGTTTCGACCCAAATTTTGTGGGCAAGCGACCCACGTTTTTATGGAGTTCGGATCTTCGGGCGTACCGTTGTACTACATCGTTGTTCCGAATTTTACAAGTGTCAGGTTCCTCGGGCGTACTATTGTACTACGTCGTTGCACCGAATTTTACGAGTTTCAGGTTCCTCGGGCATACCGTTGTACTACGTCGTTACACCGGCTCTATGGTTAGCGACCATGGGATAGCGTCCCATTTTGTGATACACGTGTTGGTGAGTTTTCAGGCTCCCGTTTTGTGATAGGCCTCCCCCTTTTTGTGATTCCTGGATTTCTATTGATGATTTCTAGAATTTGAATTTCACCAATTTTATGATTGGCTTTTATATATTGTCAATATTTGTGGCTTGGTGAATGAAATAAGGAGTGTGACATTCCTTTTGATCCTTGAGAAGATTCTGGTGATATTGATTAATCTCTTGTTGAATTTCAATTTTTATACTTATCACAGTATGGCTTTATGGTTATCATATGTTATGTCATATCTCTTATTCTGTATCATTTTATCTGATATTTATAGCTAGACTGATCCGTTTATTATTTTCTTATAAATAATACTCGGGTAATACCGAGATGTTACAGGTGCTTCATCTTGATTTCACTTCTAGGATTATCACCCTGACTTTTGGCTAACTACTTAGATTAGTAGTTTTTGTTGTATACCTTTGAGATATAGACTCCTAGATGTATACATATTCTTTTGTCTAGCACTTGTAACCATTCTTTGGTAATATTGTGGTTCTTGCTTGACCACTACTCTGATGTACACTTTCATGTGTTATATTCATATCTTTTCCGCCTTTGTGATATGGATATGTGTGACTGATTTGTGTTATGTTTATTTCTATGTTTGTTTCCGAAGACATTATAGCCACTGTGTAATAGCTTTGAGTTTGTATCGATGTGTCGAATTTCCTCCTGAAACAAATGCTTGTTTTACTATCTGACATATTGGTGCTCGTACAAAGAAATTACACGGATGGTCGCTCCTCAACAGCCTTATTCTCCGCAGTAGTTGACGGCATTACACCGTAGTGTCCTTGGCTAGCGTGGGTATAGAGGTGGAGCGTCACAGAACATATAATATATCTAAATTACAATAACAATTTTATGAACATAAATTTATGAAAACATAAACGTTATTTTTCAGAGGCCTTGGATTCATCTGATGAGGAAATTTCAAATGAGTTTGGTTCAACTTTGGTTTCATCTCATAATAAATTAATAGGAGACCAAGTATTACATTGAATAGAAGCACCTTGATTCCAAAAAATTTGAGATACATAAGGTCATTGAGGAGATGGATTGTGCACACCTTGTTTAGGGGTAGTTCCACGGAATTTTAAAGCAAATTGTTTAAGAAAATTTAAACTTATTCCATGGTTGTTTTTACTCATAATACATCTCACGTTGTATACTTAAAGTTTCACGCTGGTAGTGATTAATATCATCAATTTCTTCTTGGTAGAATGTAAGGACTTGCAAATCCGTACTCCTTGAATAGACACTAATCTCCATTGATTAACTCAAGATGAACGGAAATACGAATTCTTAGGGTTTTAAAAAAAAAAGATAGAAGAAGAAAGAAAAGATAGAACATAACAAAAAGAAAACAGCAGAACAATATCTGAATCTCACAATCGCAGCAGAACAACATATAATGGATAAATGAATAATCTTTTAAAAAAGGAATTATATCAGTTATTACGTTACATTACATTACATCATCAGAGTGTACAATAATCAAACAACAATAAATAGCAGAAAAGAAATACTATATACTAGTGAATACGCCATGCCATCCATCTTGCCTCCAGCAACTCCTGAATTCCAGAATATCCTGATGAACTAACTCTAGACTGCCCATGTGGAAATTTGTGGGCACCCAGAGTTTAGGAAGGAAAACAATAAACTCCAAGTCAGTCATGTGACTGGTGTGAGAACTCAAAACAGTTTACCTTTAAAACAAAGAATAGGATAATTTTAAAATAGATTCGCAATGCTTTTTAAAAATGAGACTACCATAAGGCCTCCCACACACACACACACACAATGCAAACGCAGAATCGGAGGAGATTTCTCCTTATGATAGTCAAAGATGCTTGATACGTATTAAAAAGAAACATTTGATATTATTACTAGTGCATAGTGTAGGGAAAATCATTTCGAGAATAAAGATATAAATCTTAGCCAGCATAGGCATTTCGCACTTATGCCTACTATAGCTACCATGTTCAATAGCAGGTTATCGCCATATTCCATGGTAGGTTATACAACTAAAACCGTACAAGATCGTGTTGTTTCTTTGGATTTCCAACAAATGGTCAGTCCAAGGAACTTCCCATTGCCACATGGAAACGCCTATGGAATGACGTCCCGAGAACCAAACCGGATCTCTGCCAACAAAAGGCCGCGTTACTCCTAACTGGGTAACTACTGACACGAATATGTCATCCCCCGATCGTAACCGATCTACATCCGAGGATCCTCGATTTCCAACAACCACAAAGTAATAAGTTTGCAGCAACAACATAAGTTAAGTATCTGGGCTCCATACCATGATACCACCTCTATCCAGAAGGAATGACATACACTAAAGGGCGCTACCCCTAATAACCTTGCTGCATCCTTCCTGTTTTGACCATTTCCGGGGTGTGAGGTCCGACGAAGTCTCGTCCATAAAGCCACGCTTTGGTACAAACCATGCTTTGGGTCAACAAATGATCAAAGTAAAGATCACAAAGATAAATGATCAAACAAATGACCATATCATAAATGATCAAACAATGATCATTTCACAGCAACACTCAGCATGTCACATTACCAAATTGCAAATATATCGCTGATAACCATCAACTACATAACCTCTGAGCTCATACGTCTCAAAGAAGAGTGTTAAGCTAAGAGAATAAATTCTCCGCCACCAACAGAAATATATTTGAAAGAAATCAGCTTTATATCTCAATTTGTAATGTCAGACATACTATCCATACAAGTCTAATCCGGAATCGAACAGAACCGAAGGCACTTACAAAGAAGTCCTTGCAATCCGGATATTCACTAATCACGTCCGGACTTCCCATCACATATGTAATTTCTATACCGGGGCCATTTGGTGCAGAAACATTCGACGGTAATCCTTCCGTTTTCAAAAATATCGGGTCTCCAACACCGGTCTTCAAATGCAATTCATAACGACGTATCACATATTCGGAATGGGTCATACGACCTCAAAGTCCTTCCCGGCTAACCCGAATAGTGAGTGCTTATTCAAAAATAAGTGTGGAATTCAAATTCAAGCAAATCACAACAAATACCTATTTAAAGGTAAATATTGATAGTCGGTTATTGAACTATCAATGGATATGCATAACATCACCAGATTCCAAATAATTTTCCAAATTATTTATTTTCCAAAAATATCTTTACAAGATATATAATTTACACACTTCAACCATTTGAAAACAATTTTCAAATCACTTTTCATCTTTACCACTTTTGAAAACAAATTTCAATCATTTTCCTTACGCGTAAATACTTTCATTTCAACAACCAATTAAATAAATCCTTAACGATTTACTTTATATATACGTTCAAAATCCGTAAATTTATTCCCACACTTCAAAAATAAATCAACGTTTATTTTTAAACAAATTCCCCCTTTTCATTTATAAATTCCATAATAAATTTACATTAAAAATATTTATGAATACACGATTTCAATTATTCATTTTTAATTTATCTTCAAAAGGATAAATTCTCAAAACGTTTCATTTCTCATTGGAAAAACATTTCCATACTTATTAATAATAAGTAATTCACAAATCTATTGATTTTCAACATTTGAAAAATATTCAATATACTTAAATCGAAATTAAGTATATATTTCATTTTTTAAGGAAAACATTCTCTTAAAACACATTTATTTGGGCCAAAACGAATGTTGCGTAAAACGTCGTTACGACAACCCAAAATCACTAGTATAGGGATTCGAAATTAAAATAGATATATAAATCCTAATACTATATAAAACATTTCCTTTCGGAAATCATTTACTATAACAACAGTGTTATAGTCCACCATTTCCTTCTATTTCTCAAAAACGTCTATTTCAACAATGAATGTTGAAATCTATGGTTTCGAATCTTAACACATTTTAAAAACATCGTTAGATCGTTTTAATTCTATTTAAAACATCACATCCAAAACATTTTCTTTAACATATTATTCACTATCCAAAAACGTGAATATACTTCGTTAACCAATTTCATCATTTCTATACATTTTATTTTAAAGGATTATTCACTATCTAAAACGTGAATATAACTCCATTATTAAACTATAACAATTTACTTATCAAAATAAGTTTGCGGATTTATAAAACAATGTTTATAAATTCCATTTCTATTTAATTTATAACAACTTCCTTTTATAAATCTCCTTTATTAACCTATTTCAGTTTATAACGCAATTATATACTAAAGGTCCATATTATAAGTTAAATACTTATAATTTATTTGTTTACAAAATCGTTCTTTTAAACTTCCCAAATTATAAATCTTATAACTTATAAGATTCATTTATTTACCCATATCTATTCTTTTAATAACCTTACAAATTTTATAAACCTACTGCTTATAAAATTCCATTTATAACTTCACCGTTTATAATTCTATGAATTTCATTCACTTATGAAGTTCATTTACAATTCATTCTAACACTTATAAAAACTCGTTTTATAATTCCAATATTTTAATTTATAAATATCAATTTATAAATCTTTATATAAATCAATTTATATTATTATTTTTAAAACGTCTTTAAACTCCTTTATAATTTCATCATTTTGATTTATAAAATAATCAAATTTTATAAATCCAATATTTAACTTTTTATAATAAATTCAAAAATCCCAATTTAAACTATTTTATAAAATCATTTACCCCAAATTTTCAAAAATCAACTTTTAACTATATTTCTCAAAAATCATAATTTTTATAACATTAAAATTATAACGTTTATTTATTTAAAATGAATCAATTCCAAAAATATTTTATAAGCGTATACTTTCAAAAATCACTTTAAAAATCCTTTTAAAATTCCAAAATTGGCCCAATGATGCTACACACCAAATAGTCAATCAGGACGACAACGACATCATGTATCTGTATATGATAATCAACGAATATCAAAATATCCATAATCAATAAATATTGTTGAGGAGTCCAGTTGGATCCCTCCAACCTGTTTTCCTGCATCCAAAGATGTTAGCACAATACCAATTCCGTTCCAGTACGGAATTATCGCGCTATGTAGGATTTAAAATATTATTCGCTTAATAGGCGGCACAATAGGGTCTCATCCGCTATATAATGTAGGAAATCAACTCCAAGTACATAAATAATACCAATTTCACTGTACTGTGAAATATTCGCGGTATATGTTTTTAATAAATAACCTCCGCTTACTAACGGCGTATAATGTCTATTTTAACAATCAATAGATGACAATCATCATTCAAACATACATTTAAGAATTTTAAATCTAACTATTTAAAATTAGAATCGAAACCGATTCGATTGAGTGAGAAGTTCTCACCTTGCTTTCAATTTCGTTTTCAGCTTTTATTTCGAATAAAATTAAACGGACGTTTAATTTTACCCGAAATTTTCGCTAGCTCCAAACGACTCCAATCCAATTTCATAGCGTAGTGCTCGTCCATACGAACCCAACGCAACTTGTTCGTGCGTTTCCGACCTCGTATGAAAAGATACGTTAATTTAAAGTTACACGAATTTATAATTATAAATTTACAACTTTTTTTTTATTTTCTAACCCTAATTGATCTCTGCCGCTCAATCCATCACCTGCAAATCTCGGCTGTCCCTATCTTTCTCCCCCTTCCCAGTAAACATCGCACCATAGAACCCAATGCACGCCGCTTTCATCCCTCCAAAACGCGACCACCTTCGGCAACGAGAAGACGATCGGCGAGTGCCATTCCCTCCGCCTACGTGAGAGCTACCCACGGCCACGACCCGGTCAGGCTCGGCTTTCATCATACCTCGATTTTCGTGCACGAACGCACCACCATTACATGCGATTTGCCGACAATCTACCGCTCCATAAACGATCACGACTGTATGAAATTGAAGCTCTTGCAATCCTCTACAACTTTACAGTTGAAAGTTTGTTGAATAGATTGACGGATTTGAAGAGATTAGAGGAGGAAGATTGAAAATTTCTGGCCATTGAATATTCCTAAGGCCGGCGGCTCTGGTTTAAACCCTAGGCACTTTTTCCTTTTGCAATTGTGAAGAGTAGAGGGGCTTATAAAGAAAATTCAACGAACACTATTCATCCCGGAATTTCCAAACTCCAAACGAAGCGTGCCGGTTGGCGTTCCTAAGGTTTATCCCGCGTTCCGAACACAATGGAACGTGTTTCGGGAGCTAATTCGATCATCTATGCGAGTTATGGCAATAAACGTCCGATTTAAAATTAAATCGGTATATCAAATTTCTAGACGTTTTAGCTTGCCCCGGACAAACGGTAAATCCGATTGACACGAAATTTGAAACCATGCAATAATATAACATTACGAATCCGATGAAACTGGTTTTGTCAAAATCCGAGACTGTTTGAAAAATGGCTATTTTAACTCGCCAAATAAATGTTAAAACAATTTCGATGTGTTTCGAGCTGCCACGGTCAAACGAAAACTCCGATTGCTACAAAAATTGAAATTCAACAATAACAAACTATTACGGATCCAATGGAACTAGTTTCGTCCAATTCTGAGACTGTTCGAAAAATGGCTAATTTCACTAGTCGATTAAATATTAAAATATTCAATTTTCACAAATTAACTTTTAATTCGATTTTAAAAGTTTCAAAATATCATTCTAACTCCAATATGATTAAATAAAATTTACAAATCAATTTCAATCATATTTAACCCAATTTTCAATTATTTCTGAAATTTAACATATTAAATTATCGGTTTAATTATCCAATTAAATCTAATTATTCGAAATAAAATTTATTCGACTTATAAATTTCACTTATTAATATTTAAAATTAATTAAATATACGAATTTTAATTAATAAAAATTCTGGGTCGTTACAAACTTCCCCCCTTAAAAGAATTTCGTCCTCGAAATTACTAAGTAAGAAAAGTTACAGAATCTATTAATTTTTCCAAAATCCATAGTTAAACTTCTTACAATAACTTTGCTAAGTTTTCAAATCATACTTAGTTATCTTTTCAAAAAAAACTATTGTTTAACTTTCAATTCCAAATCAAAGTTATAGTTTTCAAAATTTTCCTAATTTTCCCAAATGTTTTCTAACGCCTTAAATTTTTGGAAAAATTCGCCAGAGTCTCCTTTGCGCGGCTCGATCCGAAAAAAAATGACAATATATTTATCACAAATATACATCTCATCATGTGATGAGGCATCCCGTAGGGAAAAAAGTGTAAAAGTGCGATATTTAATCCGAGATATGCACCTTATATTTTATTAGCGAGCATATATGGCTAATATAGCGCGAAAACGAGCTCCAAATTCGAAGAAAACGCGATCTGCACCTACTAAACACTCAACAAACAGATGAGAAACATGTATATAGACAATAGTATCGATATACAACTTATAGCAACATAATAACTATATATGCCAACATAGCAAATGCAGTAAAAGCAATATATTCAACCATCAGCCAACTATCATCCAATAACATCCATAACCAATAAATATTCATTCATATTCTCATTTATATTCAATGAAATGGGTTTTCAATTTAATCACGTTCGATTCATTAACAGTGGATGTTTTTACTAACATTCATTGTCAATTAGTTTATATTCACTAATTCATATTCAAGTTGGTTCACTTCCAAATCAAATACAATTCTATTTAAGATTCACTTAACTTCCAATTGAATTTCAATTACTTTAACTTTCAATTTCATTAACTCAATTTCATATGGGTTTTTATACAATCAACTAACTATCATATTACAACCAATGTATATTAATTACAACCAAATTCCTTTGCTTATATTCATTCAATTTGGTTTAACACCTTCACTTTCAATTGGTTTAATTAAATTGATTTTTCATTCAATTTTTCAACTTCCAATAACATTAGATTTTGATGAATTACACTTACATTCATTATTTCATATCAACTTGATTTACATTTAATTGATTAACATTCAATTCATTAATTCAATTCAATTCAATTACAAAACTAGAATTTCATTTATATAACTCAAGTTTATATCCATCACTTCACTTTATTAATTTACTTTGATACCAAAATCAACTTCATTCAACTTCACTTAAGTTATATTTCATTTCATAAACATCACTTGGTTTTACTTAACTTAAATTCCTACTTATAAATCCAATTCAGATTCCAAATTCTGAAGTAAAATTTTATTTAACCTTAAATTCATTTTTATTTAACCTCAAATTCATTTTTATTTACAACTCATATTCATGAATATATTCATATAGTTTCACTTCTTATATATAAGTTTATTTCACAATTGTTAAATCACATTAATTATAATTTCATACTTATAATTCTTTAGCTTATACAATTATTCCTTAATTTAGATTATTCAAACATCTTTTAATTAACTTATATATATTCTTACATTTTCAACAACCAAACAATCAACTTATATACACTTTAATAATTCTGAAAAATTATTCCTTTATATATAAAATATAATCAAGGTAAAATTATTTCATTTACCCAATTTAAAACAATATCGTGTCGGTTTATCTTGTTTAAGAGTTTAGAAACCCCTATCTACGATAGTTAGCTAGACTACATCGACCGGAATCTATAAAAAATCAACCGATAAGTCAACACAATACAAAACAATTTATATTCACTAACAAATACGCACTCGTATCTATTATTACACTCAAACTCATTCTAGAGTACTACTGACTCTATCTCTAATGAGCAATACCCAACAGTGCCATGGTTGTCGCTTAACCATATGCTCTGATACCACATTGTAAGGACCTGTAAATCCGTACTCCTTGAGTAGTCACTAATCTCCATTGACTAACTCAAGATGAACGGAAATACGAATTTTAGGGTTTAAAAAAAATGAAAATGATAGAAGAAGAAAGAAAAGATAGAACAGAACAAAAAGAAAACGGCGAAACAATATCAGAATCTCACAATCGCAGCGGAACAACATATAATAGATAAATGAATAATCTTTAAAAAAAAAATTATATCAGTTATTACATTACATTACATCATCAGAGTGTACAACAATCAAACAACAATAAACAGCGGAAAAGAAATACTATATACTAGTGAATACGCCATGCGATCCATCTTGCCTCCAGCAACTCCTGAATTCCAGAATATCCTGATAAACTAACTCTAGACTGCCCGTGTGGAAATTGGTGGGCACCCAGAGTTTAGGAAGGAAAACAATAAACTCTGAGTCAGTCATGTGACTGGTGTGAGAACTCAAAACAGTTTATCTTTAAAACAAAGAATAGGATAATTTTAAACTAGGTTCGCAATGCTTTTTAAAAATGAGACTACCATAAGGCCTCCCGCACACACACACAATGCAAACGCAGAATCAGAGGAGATTTCTCCTAATGATAGTCAAAGATGCTTGATACGTATTAAAAAGAAACATTTGATATTATTACTAGTGCATAGCGTAGGGAAAATCATTTCAAAAATAAAGATATAAATCTTAGCCAGCGTAGGCATTTCGCACTTATGCCTACTATAGCTACCATGTTCAATAGCAGGTTACCGCCACATTCCATGGCAGGTTATACAACTAAAACCGTACAAGATCGTATTGTTTCCTTGGATTTCCAACAAATGGTCAGGCCAAGGAACTTCCCATTGCCACATGGAAACGCCTCTGGAATGACGTCCCGAGAACCAAACTAGATCTCTGCCAACACAAGGTCGGGTTACTCCTAACTGGGTAACTACTGACACGAATATGTCATCCCCCGATCGTAACCGATCTACATCCGAGGATCCTCGATTTCCAACAACCACAAAGTAATAAGTTTGCAGCAACAACATAGTTAAGTATCTGGGCTCCATACCATGATACCACCTCTATCCAGAAGGAATGACATACACTAAAGGGCGCTACCCCTAATAACCTTACTGCATCCTTCCTGTTTTGACCATTTCCGGGGTGTGAGGTCCGACGAAGTCTCGTCCATAAAGCCACGCTTTGGTACAAACCATGCTTTGGGTCAACAAATGATCAAAGTAGTGATCACAAAGATAAATGATCAAACAAATGATCATATCACAAATGATCAAACAATTATCATTTCACAGCAACACTCAGCATGTCACATTACCAAATTGGGAATATATCGCTGATAACCATCAACTACATAACCTATGAGCTCGTATCTTTAAAACAAAGAATAGGATAATTTTAAACTAGGTTCGCAATGCTTTTTAAAAATGAGACTACCATAAGGCCTCCCGCACACACACACAATGCAAACGCAGAATCAGAGAAGTTTTCTCCTTATGATAGTCAAAGATGCTTGATACGTATTAAAAAGAAACATTTGATATTATTACTAGTGCATAGTGTAGGGAAAATCATTTCGAAAATAAAGATATAAATCTTAGCCAGCATAGGCATTTCGCACTTATGCCTACTATAGCTACCATGTTCAATAGCAGGTTACCGCCACATTCCATGGTAGGTTATACAACTAAAACCGTACAAGATCGTATTGTTTCTTTGGATTTCCAACAAATGGTCAGTCCAAGGAACTTCCCATTGCCACATGGAAACGCCTATGGAATGACGTCCCAAGAATCAAACCGGATCTCTGCCAACACAAGGCCGGGTTACTCCTAACTGGGTACCTACTGACACGAATATGTCATCCCCCGATCGTAACCGATCTACATCCGAAGATCCTCGATTTCCAACAACCACAAAGTAATAAGTTTGCAGCAACAACATAGGTTAAGTATCTGGGCTCCATACCATGATACCACCTCTATCCAGAAGGAATGACATACACTAAAGGGCGCTACCCCTAATAACCTTGCTGCATCCTTCCTGTTTTGACCATTTCCGGGGTGTGAGGTCCGACAAAGTCTCATCCATAAAGCCACGCTTTGGTACAAACCATGCTTTGGGTCAACAAATGATCAAAGTAATGATCACAAAGATAAATGATCAAACAAATGATCATATCACAAATGATCAAACAATGATCATTTCACAGCAACACCCAGCATGTCACATTACCAAATTGGGAATATATCGCTGATAACCATCAACTACATAACCTATGAGCTCGTACGTCTCAGAGAAGGGTGTTAAGCTAAGAGAATAAATTCTCCGCCACCAACAGAAATATATTTGAAAGAAATCAGCTTTATATCTTAATTTGTAATGTCAGACATATTATCCATACAAGTCTGTTCCGGGATCGAACAAAACCGAAGGCACTTACAAAGAAGTCCTTGCAATCCGGATATTCACTAATCACGTCCGGACTTCCCATCACATATGGAATTTCTATACCGGGGCCATTTGGTGCAGAAACATTCGACGGTAATCCTTCCATTTTCAAAAATATCGGGTCTTCAACACCGGTCTTCAAATGCAATTCATAACGACGTATGACATATTCGGAATGGGTTATACGACCCCAAAGTCCTTTCCCGGCTAACCCGAATAGTGAGCGCTTATTCAAAAATAAGTGTGGCATTCAAATTCAAGCAAATCACAACAAATACCTATTTAAAGGTAAATATTGATAGTCGGTTATTGAACTATCAATGGATATGCACAACATCACCAGATTCCAAATAATTTTCCAAATCATTTATTTTCCAAAAATATCTTTACAAGATATATAATTTCCACACTTCAACCATTTGAAAACAATTTTCAAATCACTTTTCATCTTTACCACTTTTGAAAACAAATTTCAATCATTTTCCTTACGCGGAAATACTTTCATTTCAACAACCAATTAAATAAATCCTTAACGATTTACTTTATATATACGTTCAAAATCCGTAAATTTATTTCCACACTACAAAAATAAATCAACGTTTATTTTTAAACAAATTCCCCCTTTTCATTTATAAATTCCATAATAAATTTACGTTCCAAAATATTTATGAATACACGATTTCAATTATTCATATTCAATTTATCTTCAAAAGGATAAATTCTCAAAACGATTCATTTCTCATTGGAAAAACATTTCCATACTTATTAATAATAAGTAATTCACAAATCTATTTAATTTCAACATTTGAAAAGTATTCAATATACTTAAATCGAAATTAAGTATATATTTCATTCTTTAAGGAAAACATTCTCCTAAAACACATTTATTTGGGCCAAAACGAATGTTGCGTAAAACATCGTTACGTGAGAGCTACCCACGGCCACGACCCGGTCAGGCTCGGCTTCCATCTCACCTCGATTTTCGTGCACGAACGCACCACCATTACATGCGATTTGCCAACAATCTACCGCTCCATAAACGATCACAACCGTATGAAATTGAAGCTCTTGTAATCCTCTACAACTTTACAGTTGAAAGTTTGTTGAATAGATTGACGGATTTGAAGAGATTAGAGGAGAAAGATTGAATATTTCTGGCCATTGAATATTCCTAGGGCCGATGGCTCTGGTTTAAACCCTAGGCTCGTTTTCCTTTTGCAATTGTGAAGAGTAGAGGGGTTGATATAGAAAATTCAACGAACACTATTCATCCCTGAATTTCCGAACTCCAAACGAAGCGTGCCGGTTGGCGTTCCAAAGATTTACCCCGCGTTTCGAACGCAATGGAACATGCTTCGAGAGCTAATTCGATCATCTGTGCGAGTTATGGCAATAAATGTTCGATTTAAAATTAAATCGGTAAATCAAATTTCTAGGCGTTTTAGCTTGCCCCGAACAAACGGTAAATCCGATTGACACGAAATTTGAAACCATAAAATAATATAACATTACGGATCCGATGAAACTGGTTTTGTCGAAATCGAAGACTGTTTGAAAAATGGCTATTTTAACTCATCAAATAAATATTAAAACAATTTCGATGCGTTTCCAGCTGCCACGGTCAAACGAAAACTCCGATTGCTACGAAAATTGAAATCCGATAATAACAAACTATTACGGATCCAATGGAACTAGTTTCGTCCAATTCTGAGACTGTTCGAAAAATAGCTAATTTCACTAGTCGATTAAATATTAAAATATTCAATTTTCACAAATTAACTTTTAATTCGATTTTAAAAGTTCTAAAATATTGTTCTAACTCCAATATGATTAAATAAAATTTTATAAATCAATTTCAATCATATTTAACCCAATTTTCAATTATTTCAGAAATTTAACATATTAAATTATCGATTTAATTATCCAATTAAATCTAATTATTCGAAATAAAATTTATTCGACTTATAAATTTCACTTATTAATATTTAAAATTAATTAAATATACGAATTTTAATTAATAAAAATTCTGGGTCGTTACATAGAAGGTGATCCAAATTCTAAATTTCTTCTAACTCGTTTTCCGTTTGGTTTATATCCGGTATGATGATTAGGAGATGGAGTAATCTTTACTCGAACATACACTGGAGTAGACTTATTAGACGAATCCAAAGTTGGAGAGCCGAAAATAATTGATGAGAGTTTGAAATTCTTTCAGACGACATTTTGTAAGATGAAGTGGATGGTTGTTTATTTTAAAAAATTCTCTTCATATATATTGATTTCATTTTCTATTTCTAAAGTTGAAATTTTCTAGTTAGCATTACTTTTTAAACTTCATCCAGTTCTTTTATTTTACATATATGTTATAAATAGTTATAAGTCTCTAAGATGAAAAATATAAATGATTATTACCATATATAAAATAGAAAGGAGGAAACATCTTAATGCAAATAATAAAAGCGAACATTCGAAAAATACATATCTAACTCCCATGAGTGTAGAGTTCGAGTGCTATCAGTTCCAATTTTTTATTCAATTTTTTCACTATATTTTTATTCATTTACAACCTTTTATTCATCTATACTTTATTTTTGATTAATAAATCATGTAATGACATAATTCGGCGTTCACATCCTAATTTTAGAAAACTATTTTCATTTAAAGGTTTGGTAAATATGTTTGCAACTTGGTTTTCTAACAATACAAATTCAAGAGAGATGGTACCTTTTTCTACGTTGTCACGTAGAAAATGATGTTGAATGTCAACATGTCTAGTTCTTGAGAGGTATATTGGATTTTTCGATAAATTTATAGCACTTGTATTATCATAATAAATTATTGATTTAGATAAATTTAAATAAAAAACTTTAGGTATTTGGTGCATATATATTACTTGAGCGCATGCTAAAGCATAGAAATGCAGTCTACTTCACACGTCG
Organism: Allium cepa; assembly: GCA_030765085.1. Taxonomy (NCBI): domain Eukaryota; kingdom Viridiplantae; phylum Streptophyta; class Magnoliopsida; order Asparagales; family Amaryllidaceae; genus Allium; species Allium cepa. The sequence goes on from CM060942.1 coordinate 508,723,596, forward strand.
AAAGTAAAATACAATTTTGTTTCTTACTAAACCACAATACTAAAGACTGTCCACTGAAATGACATGTATCAATTGTACTCTTTCGATCCGTTCGACATCATCCAAAGTCAGCATCACTATATGATACTAACTCAAAAGGACATTCTTTCAGGTAAGAGAGGCCATAGTCTTTAGGCTTTCTTAAGTAGCACAAACTTCGTTTCACTGCTTGCAAATGTGATTCTTCGGGATTTGCTTTAAATCATGCACATTAGAAGATGCTCGTCATTATCTCAGGTCGACTAGGAGTTAAGTAAAGTAAAGATCCAATCATACTTCAATACAATTTTTGGTCGATACTTTTCCATTTTCATCTTTATCGAGATGTACCATAGTACTTATAGGTGTTGGTTTAGCAGAAGTATTTTCCATACCAAAATGATTTATTAGATTATCAATATTTTTCTTGATTAATAAAGATACCATTATTTAATTTTTTGATTTGTAACCTAATAAAATATGAAAGTTCTCCAATATGAGACATTTTAAATTCTTTTATCATATTGTTTGTAAATTCTTGACATAATTTTTCGTCTATGGAACCAAAAGTGATGACACCTACATATCCTTTTTATCTTTTTATATAAATAGAGTTTGATATAATTTTCTAATTTTAAAACCGTATTTATAAGATAACTTTTAAGTTGATCATACCAAGCACGAGGTGCTTATTTTAAACCATATAAGGCTTTCTTTAATTTATAGACATGGTCTGGTGTGTAAATAGAGGTGGTTTTTCTACGTACACATTTTATTTTATAAATCCATTTAAAAAAACACTTTGTTCATCCATTTTCTATAGTTTAAAGTTATAAAAACATGCGAAAGCTAATAAAATATGTATTGCCTCTAGTCGGGCTACAGGAGAAAACGTTTCTACGTAGTCTATTCGTTCTTCTTGATTGTAGCCTTGAGTGACTAATCTAGCTTTATTTCAAATAATATTTCCTTGCTCATCGGCTATATTTTTGTAAACCGACTTACTACGAATGACTATTTGATTATTAGGTTTAGTAACTAAGTCCCAAACTTCATTTTGTTCAAATTGATTCAACTCTTCTTGCATAGCTATAATCCAATAATCATTAGTTGAGGCATCTTTAGCATTTTTAAGTTCATTGTTCGATAAGAAAGCTACATAATCCATTTAATTTAATTGATTTGGTGTTCTTACATTAGAATTTATTTCTCCAATAATATTTTCAGCTGGGTGATTTCTTAGTAATTTTGATGGAGATCGAATCTCATTTTCATTAGGGTAAGTTGTTGTTTTCAATTTCTGTATTATTTTCAATATTTTCAATATCATCTTCTGTGATATTAATTTGATTTTGAAATTACATCTTCATCTTTATTTTTATTTTAAGTTTGAAATTTTTATCGTGAAGTGTTTCTTCGATTATTTTAGATCTTTTATTATAAATTCTATATGCCTTGCTTCGTTCCGAGTATCGTATGAATATTCTTTCATCGGATTTAGGATCAAATTTACCAAGTTGGTTTTTTGTATTTAATAGAAATATTTTTAACTGAAAATCTTAAAATATGATGTGTTAGGTTTTCTTCCATTAAAAAGTTCATATATAGCATGTTTCATTAATGGTCTAATAGAGACTCAATTTAAAACATAACAAGCAGTTGCTACAGCTTCTATCCAAAAATGTTTAGGCAGAGTGCTTCCATTTAATAAGGTTCTAGAGCATTCTTGAACCGTTCTGTTTTTCCTTTCTACCGCTCCGTTTTGTTGTGGAGTTCTAGAAATTGAAAATTTATGAAAAGTTCCTTTCGTATTACAATATTTTTAAAAAATATCATTATTGAATTCACCACCGTGGTCGCTTCTAATTTTTCTAATTTTTATATTCTTAATATTTTGAATTCTCTTAGCAAAGTTTTTAAAATTTTCAAAAGTATCACATTTTTTCATAAATATTATCCAAGCATATCTCGAAAAATCATATACAATTACAAAAACGTATTTATTACGATTTATAGATTGAACTTAAGTTAGTCCAAAAAGATCTAAATGTAATAGCTCAAATTTTTGTAATACAGAAATGATTTTCTTTGATTTAAAACATGATTTAGTTAATTTTCCTAACTGACAAGGATCACAACTGTTGTTCACTTTAAAATTCGCCTTTGGTAAATCTTCTACTAAATTATTTTTAGATAATTTGCTTATTGATTTGAATTATGTATGACAAAATATTTTGTGCCATAACCAAGGACCATTTTCTTTGTCTATTAGACAAATATTTGTCTTATGATTAAATTTCATATTTAAGATGTATATATTACGTTCTCTAGTTCTTTCAAAAATAAGATTCTTGTTTTGATCAAATATATTACGTTTATTTCTGAAAAAGATATATTAACACCTTTATCGCATAGTTGGCTTATGCTAAGCGAATTATATTTTAAATTTTTAACTAGTAAAATATTTGTAACAAGAGGTAAATTAGATGTATTATCATTGCTCACATTATATTTGCCGATGATATATCCTTTGGAATTGTCTCCAAATGTGACAGATCCTCAATCTAAGTGGATAATATTAGTTTGCATGTCTTTTGTTTCCTTTCATGTGTTTTAAGCAACCACTATCAAGTATGCACTTTCTTCTTTTCTTTATCGATACTTGCAAAAAATATAAAAACGATGTTGGTACCCACTTTTTTGTTAAGGACCTAAGAGTTAGGTCTTAGGAAGCCAAACCCAAGAGGGTTTAGAATTCCCTTTGTAAGTAAAATTTTCACTTTTATTAATTGTATCTATAAATGTCTTTATATATTTATTTTTAATGAAATAATTATTTGTCTTTAGAGCCCAAATCTTAATAGATTTTAGATGGTTAAAACCTTTTAAAACAGGTTTTACAAAAGTATTTTCTTTATTTTCTAAAGTTTGTACATAAAAAACTATTATTTTTAGGAATTTTTGTCGTCTTATTATATCCTAATCCTGTTTTATTTGAAGTAGCTTGTGAATTTTCTAAAATTCTAGAAAGTTTTTCTCTTCCTTTATTAAAAATAGAAATTTTGTTGGTAATATTCTATAATTTTGTTTTAAGACTAGAGATATCTAATTCTAATATTTTAATAGTAGATTTTAGTTCATGATTTTCGTATAAAAAGATATCATACTTCTCTTTTTGAGTTTCTATTTCTCTACTTAGCACCGTAAGTTGAGAGGTTCTGTTAAAGCAAGATTCTTGAGCGATTACAAGTTCTTCTTCTAAAATTTTCTTCACATCTTTTAACATATCTACTTCAATTTAAATTCTATTTAACTTTCCTACTGTATCTTTATATTTTCTTTTGATATCCTTAGTGTATCTAGTAGTTTCGAGTTTATATCTACTAAATCATTAAAAGAAAGATCACTTACATCGTCATTTGTGGCCATAAAGCTTACATTGGCTCGTTCTCTGTCATTACCACTATTACTATCAAATGTGGAAGATTATTCTGAATCAACCCATGTAACAGAGAATGCTTGCTTCTTCTTATATTTGTCCTTTTTATTTTTGTACTTGTAATTCTTACGATCGGGATAATTCTTCTTTATGTGACCCTTATTGTGACACTCAAAGCATTCCACATTTGAAGCTGATGGTTTTTATTGTTCTTGTTATTTCCAAATTTCTTTTTTTTTTAAATTTTAACTATAAACGCCATATCATCTTCATCCGAATCCGATTCTTTCTTTTCTATCTGGAATGCTATTGTCTTTTTGTCTTGTGCCTGAGCTCTTTTTGCTTGTAAATTTACTTCATATGACATTAGATTTCCTATCAACTCTTCTGGTTTTATAGTTGAAATTCCATTAGCTTATTTAATTGCAAAGACTTTTCGTTCCCATTCATCCATAAAATAGTTGAGGATTTTTGAAATGATATCAAAATCTATGTATTTTTCTCCTAATTCCAAAAGTGAATGATATTTATCTTGAAATATCATTTATGATTTCATCTTACTTCATTCTAAAGTTCTGTAACCGGTTCTTAAGCATAGAAATCTTGCTTTGTTTAACTTCGTTAGTACCTTTATGTGTAACTTTAAGTGCACGTCAAATTTCATATGTCGAATTGTACATATTAACTCTGTTAAACTAATTTTTGTCTAATGAACAAAATAACATATTCATGGCTTTAGAATTAGCAGTAGCAACTAATTTTTACGTGCTAGACCATTGTGCATATGGTGTAGTAGGTACTGTGTTTACATTCTGAGTGATATTTCCAAGTATCATACCATTTTCTTGCATATAAAATCTCATTCTAGTTGACCAATAATCATAGTTTAATCCATTAAACAGTGATGGTCGTGCAATGGATGGACCTTTAATCAAACTTGTGCTAGTGTTATTTTCCATAATATTTGAATATCAAATAATTGTGTTATGGTTATATGATGACCTTGCTCTGATACCAAACGAAAGTAAATATGGATCATACAATATGGAATATTAAACAATCTATCTACTTGTGTGAAATGTAAGTATAAAATTTAAGCGGTAAATTAAATGACGCAAGGAATTTTTATACTGGTTCGAACTTTCATGTTCTACGTCTAGTCTTAGACTCCTTCTAGAATTTAACTATCAACCCCCACTTAACCCGAAGGAATAAGTATTACATTGCCTGATCAAACAAAAAGGACTTCAACTGCCTAAGCAATATAGTAAGACTTTTAATCGCCCGAGCAACCGAACAGAACTTCAATAACAAAGAAATATTCGACTGATTATTCTCTTTGAATAGCACTGTTAATTTTTTAGAGTACACCCTTCCTATAATCTTCTTTTCTTTGGTATATCGTGCATTTCATGAAGAAAGGAACTTTATTTGATTAAACAAGAATATACTTGAATACAGAAATGATCAAATAGAGTTCTTATGTGTAGAAAGCTTTCTTAGTATAAATAGCAAGAATGGATAGAATTAAGAAAATTGAATTAACTTTAGATGTTCAATCTTTGTTATTTATAGAAATTAAAAGATTGTACATGTTAATGAAAAGTAACCATGAAGAAATATAGAAGCAATCTTTCGGTTGTTACTGTTCGTTAAAAAGAAGTACCCTTTCAAAAACTAGCCGTTATGAAGCTTAAGCTATCTGTATTAAATATTTTAGCCAGTTAAATCGATTAAAATTTAAAATTGTAAGAAATTAGTGCAAAATAGAGATAATTAAGCCATCTGAATATTATAAGTCAACCGACTAAAAGTTCATATATTTTTTTGAACATGTACATCATTCAGCCGGCTGAAAGGGGACATTCAGCCGACTGAATGCAGTGTTTTATGTAGTTCTTTTGGTTTGCCAATATTTTTGTTATGAATATATGTGCATATCACTTCGGAGAGATTTTAACATTTATCTACATCTAGAATCAGACTCTATTCCTAACAAAAACATTGTAGGAAAATTCTGGAATCTAATCTTCATACGATTTTGGATTATCTTCTCCTGCAAACTTGGTTAGTTCATATAATATTTACTTATATAGTTATCAAAATCAAAACATCAAAATTCGAGGTTCTAACAGTATCTTCTAACCTTATGTACCAATGAGGGTGAACTTTCTCATTCCATGCTGCTTTGAGTTCTTTATCTTACATGGGTGGATTAAGGAGAGAAAGCCCTCTTTAGCCATGAAACACCCCACGCCCCTTAATATATCCTAAAAAGGGCACACTATAGAACATGGCGAATTTTAGGTATAGCTAAAAACTTACAAAGATTAAGATTCACAAGACAAAATAAATAAAACAGCGAAAACATTTAAAAACAATAACTTATTAAAAATCAAACTTCATAAAATAAGTCATAACAAAAATAATTCTCTAAATACCATATATGTCTTATGGAAAACATCATCTTGGTCACAATATCAGAGTACATACATAAAACCATCCCTCTCAACAAGTCCTAGTACATGAAAATAAAACTGAAAAGAAGAATAATAAATGAAGAAAAACTCCACAGCTGAATCTCCAAGAAAATCCGAAATCTACTGTCTCTGCCTCTACTGGTCTATAGGGGAAAATGGGAAATAGAGGAGTGGGTCAAACTAAAAGTCTGGTGAATAAAAGTAATTACTAGTATTCTTAAGCAAAGTAAAGATAATAGGCTTTGCAACAGTTCTGTATAAAAGGAAATAAAGGAAAAGATAAAGCTGGAATAAAATACGGTTTAACTGTTTGTTTGCTTAGATAGTTCGGTTAGATTGTTTGCACTTTTCTAAAACTGCTTTAATTAGGCTGAAATTTCAATCCTAGTTTAATTAGGCTAAAGTCCTAATTCTACCCTTTGATCGGCATTCTATCTCTGTTGTGCCTACTGCGAGCTAGTCCCATCTTGTGGGTCCCACAGCAAAAGACACACGTTTAGCACTTGGAACTCAGTAGCGACTTATCTCCCTGCACCGTGGTCGCACGCTCGACCACCGTTAGGATCTCGCTACATGTTGCTCCCTCTTTAGACCTCTTATTTACCCTAAACAGCATAAGCATGCCTAACCTCACCTCTGTAAGTTGTAAGACCATTAGTTCCTGACTGAAGGGGAATGCTGCCGGTACGGGTCCTAACAAACAAAATTTAGTTGCTCACCTTGTCCAAATCACCTGATTTGAACTTCTAATTATTGACCTCTTATCTACCCTAAACAGCATTAACGTATCTCAATGGAAATGCTGTCGGTATGGGTCCTACTTCTACCTTTTCTTATTAACTTAGTATAAGCCTTTAAAATAAGCATTTTCTATTTTGTCTCTAATTATAACATGTGTGTTATAACTTTGCTTATTTACTTAACCCAAGGCTTAAGTATAAAAATAAGCTACTTATGTTATTTCTTCTATTTTCTCTTTTAGTTATAATTACATGTTGTAACTATGCTTGGAAATGTCTTAAATTTGCCTATTTCAGTTTAAGTCCAAGTTGTTACAGTTCTTTTTATTTTACATCCCATTTTATTAAAATTCGGTGTTCTTATATTTTAGTCCATATTAACGAATTATTTTCTTCTCTTTATTCTATTCGTGTAAAAAGGGAATTAATGTAACGTTGCGATTTTTCGATGCTCGAAAACCGACATCAATACATCCACTGTATCAGCTGCCGAGCAATCAAATGCTGGAAAACCGAACTGTTATGGTTAAAGAAGAAGAAGATAGAAGAAGAGAGAAAGAAGAAGCAACAGAAAACAATATCAGAATGTCACAATCGCAGCGGAACAACATATAATAGATAAATGAATAATCTTTAAACCAAAGAACTATTAGTTGTTACATTACATCACATCACCATTACATTACATCATCAGAGTGTACAGCAACAAACAGCGGAAAAGAAATACTATATACTAGTTTGATACGCCATGCCATCCCGCTTGCCTCCAGATTTCTACGGCAACCCCGAATCCAGAATGACCTGATAACCTAACTCTAGACTGCCCGTGTAGAAATTGGTGGGCACCCAGAGTTTAGGAAGGAAAACAATAAAATCCAGGTCAGTCATGGGACTGGTGTGAGAACCTAAAACGGTTTATCTTTTAAAAACAAACCAAGGTATATTTTAAAATAGATACGCAATGTTTTTTGGAAAATGAGACTACCATAAGGCCTCCCGCACACACACACAATGCAAACGCAGAATCGGAATAGATTTCTCCTTATGATAGTCAAAGATGCTTGATACGCATTAAAAGAAACATTTGATATTATTACTAGTGCATAGTGTAGGAAAAATCATTTCGAAAGTAAAGATATAAATCTTAGCCAGCATAGGCATTTCGCACTTATGCCTACTATAGCTACCATGTTCAATAGTAGGTTACCGCCATATTTCATGGTAGGTTATACAACTAAAACCATACAAGATCGTATTGTTTCTTTGGATTTCCAACAAATGATCAGGCCAAGGAACTTTCCATTGCCACATGGGTATGCCACTGGAAAGAAGACCCGAGAACCTAACATTACGGTTAGATCTCTGCCAACACAAGGCCGGGTTACCCTTCAAACTGGGTAACTACTGACACGAATATGTCATTCCCCGATCGTAACCGATCTATATCCGAGGATCCTCGATTTCAACAACCATAAAGTAATAATTTTGCAGCAACAACATAAGTTAAATATCTGGGCTCCATACCATGATACCACCTCTATCCAGAAGGAATGACATACACTAAAGGGGCGCTACCCTCTAATAACCTTGCTGCATCCTTCCTGTTTTGACCATTTTCGGGGTGTGAGGTCCGACGAAGTCTCGTCCACAAAGCTACGCTTTATACAAAAGTTGTGCTTTGATTCAACAAATGTTCAACATCACTTAGCATATCACACTACCAAATTGGGAGTATATCACTAATAACCTTCAACTACATAACCTCTGAGCTCGTACGTCTCAGAGAAGGGTGTTAAGCTAAGAGAATAAATTCTCCGCCACCGAATTGGGAGTATCCATTACGACGTATCACTGTTCGGAATGGGTTATACGACTCAGAGATTCTTTCCCGGTTAACCCGAATAATGAGCGCTTATTTAAAAATAAGTGTAGCATTCAAATTTAAGCAAATCACAACAAATACCTACTTAAAGGTAAATATTGATAGTCGGTTATTTAACTATCAATAGGCATGTACAACATCACCAGATTCCAAATAATTTTCCAAATTATTTATTTTCCAAAATATCTTTACTAGATATATTTTTGCACACTTCAAAAATAAATCAATATTTATTTTTAAACAAATTCCCCTTTCCTTCATAAATTCTATAGTGAATTTATATTTCAAAATATCTACTGATATACGATTTTCAAATCGTTTTCCAATATTCATTTTCAATTTATCTTTAGAAAGATAATCCTCAAAACGTTCATTTCATATTGGAAAAACATTCCCATACTTATTTAATAATAAGTATTTCATAAATCTATTTATTTTCAACATTCGGAAATATTCAATATACTTAAATCACCGTTAAGTATATATTTCATTCCTTAAGAAAATATTCTCTTAAATACATTTATTTGGCTCAAAATGAATGTTACGTAAAACATCGTTACGACAACCCAAAATCACTAGTATAGGGATTCGAAATTAAGATAGATATATAAACCCCAATAATATATAAAACATTTCCTTTCGGAAATCATACTATAACAACAGTGTTATAGTCCACCATTTCCTTATTTCTCGAAAACTTCTATTTCAACAATGAATGTTGAAATCTATGGTTTCGATGTTTAATATATTTTAAAACATCTTTAAAACAATTAACTTCATTTTATATATCACTTTCCCAAAATATACCCATTTTATTTAATAATATATTCACTGTCCAAAATCGTGAATATAATCTCTAATCCAAATTCAACACTTCTACATATTTAATTAAAGGATTTATCCTTCATCCAAAATCGTGGATATAATTCCATTACTAATTTCTATATTTACTTATCAAATTTATTTGATTACGGATATATAAAACAATGTTTACAAATTCCATTTTTCACTTTATAAAAACTACTATGTATATATATGAAAAAAAAATCTTTTTATTAACCAATTCCGTTTATAACACGATTATATACCCGAAAGCCAAATTATAAGTTAATAACTTATAATTCATTTATTTTACAAATCATTTATTTTAAAACTTCACAATTTTAAATCTCATTCACTTATAACCTCCTTTTATAACTTCATTTTAACTTTTATAGAACTTGTCTAAAATTTAATTATCTTTATTTATAAAATATTGATTTTTATAAATCTCTTACATAAACCCTTTAATATAATTCAAAAACCTCTATTTAACTTTATTCTATAAAATAGTTAACTCCATATTTCAAAATTTACATTTAAATTTTATTCCTCAAATATCATAATTTTAAGTATAACTTCCAACCTGAATTTTCAAAAATCAAATTTTATTTGTTTCCGGTATCTAACAATACCAGAATTTTATTCGGCTAAATTTTTGCCTTCAATGATTTCAATCATAAAGATAATCACACAGGGATTATAAATACACAACATCGAAACAAGTTCAATCTATTTGAGGAATCCAGTTGGATCCCTCCAATCCATTTCCCAGCATCCATAGATGTTAGCACAATACCAATCCCTTTTCAAGACGGGATATCACGGTATATAGGATTTATAAAATATTATCTGCTATTATGCGGCGCAATAGGGTCTCATCCGCTATATAATGCGGGAAATCAACTCCAAGTACATATATAATACCAATTCCACTTCAAGGTGGAATATGGCGGTATATGGGTTTAATAAATAACATCCGCTTAATCGGCGGCGTATAGGGTCTATTTCAATATAATAGATCGCAATTTATCACCCAAGCATATAATCAACTAAATCAAGAAATTTCAAATCTAACTATTCAAAATTTAAACAAAACCCTTTGAGTGAGAAGATCTCACCTTTGATTTTTAATTTGCAGTCCATTTCCATCTTGACTCGATTTCCTTGTTTTATACCTATTTAAATATTTACACAATTCATTAATATTCAAATCAACTGAACAATTAATTTCCGTTTAATAGTTTTTTGATTAGCTGATAATTCTTTTTAAACCAATTTTCTCCTTTTATAAATTTATCTAACTAATGATTAAATTTCTCTTTTTAATAAATTTAATTATATTTTAAACCAATAATCTTGGTTTAAACTAATTTCTTTTCAAACTTCCAATTCTTTAAAGAATTACCTTACTTAAGATTTTCCATTTCGATTTATTTTCTCCACAATATTGACCTTGTATAAGCATTGTAAGATTTATTAATATTTAAACTGAACTGAATAATTAATTACCATTGAATAGATTTATTTAATTTAAACTAATAATTTGATTTTAAACTAAATTTCCTTCAAGTTTTAAAATTCCTATTATTATTTATTTTTTTCTTTTCCCAGTTTTATCTATATAAATAATTCTCGTTCATAAATTTATTTAAGATTAAATTTTAAACTACATTTCCTTTAATAAATCATTTTATCAAATAATTGAATTTATAACAAATTTTCTTTTACCAATCCATTTAATAAAATCGAATACCCATTTAAAAATCTTAAGGAAATTAATATTAATTTTCTCAGAGAGTCCTTTTTATAAAAATATCCTTAGTAATTAAAAATAGTTGAATACGGTAATTAAACAAATTTATCTCCATAATTTATTTAATTTTTCTGTGAAGCCTCACTAAAACAAAATTCTTATTATGTCTTACAGTTAAATAAAACTTTTGATTTACACTTATACATTTTTCCTATTCCTATCCAATATATATATATATATATATATATATATATATATATATATATATATATATTAAATTTTAAATTGATCATGTATTTTACTGTTATTAAATTTCTAACATCTTTATAACTACACAAATATATATAGAATAAACAAAAAGGGGTTGTACCTGACTCTCGACCTCGATGCCTCGAACGAATCGCGAAACCACGAATCCCACTGTCTCCATCACGCGACTAATCTCGCCATTGTACTCCTGCTCGCCAACATCCATTCGAGCCCGCTCCAGAATCTCGTGCTTGCGCACGCATCCCTATCCAAGCCTCGCCACTTGTGGTTGCCATCCTACCGAAGTCGAGCTCTACCCCACACGCATCACCGCCAGGCACTAAGATCCAAATCGCAAAGCCCTAGCTACAGGAACCTACGAAATACATCGCGACCCCGAGATGCACTTATTCGATCTTCATGCTTGTCGTGTCCTTCGTGTTGTTCGACGATTTGTTGTCGTACTCCCCTCATTCGTACGCGGCATCGATCGACTATCCCAATTCACACGATTTGAACGAGGCTTAATTTGAACAGATCTCGTTCGTAACTTGATTTCTGGGAAGATTTGAATTTGAGGAATGAAAATTAAACTAAGGGATTGGGTTTTGATTTAAACTTCGGCCATTTTGTTTTTCCTCTGTGAATTGATTTTGAAAGTGAGGGAGAGGACGTGAATATTTAAAATTGAAAGAGGCATGGTTTACACGATCTCTTCGTGATTGTAGGCGTAATTCAAGCGTGCTGATGTGATTATTATATTATTATTTTTTTAATTTAAATTCAATTTGATTCGATATAAATTTTATTTGACACGTTTATATGTCGTACACTCACTCAACAACTCCAATCACTATGAAGCTTGAAACCCGATAATAATACACTACTACGGATCTAATGGAACTAGTTTCGTTGAAATCCGAGACTGTGCCACGGACGGCTATTTTTAAATTCAATTTAAATGGTATATTTTTAAAACTGAAAAAAAAACTATTAAATTAAACTTTTAAAGTTCTATTACCTTCAGTATTATAAATACGAATTTTACAAGCCTTTGAAATATTTTTAATCAGCTTAAAATTGAAGATTCAAATTTTTTTATTCAACTTTCATTAGATTAAATTTTATAATTTAATCGCCAAATTCATACTTATATTGGGAATTCAAGTAAACCATCATTCAAATATTTAAAATTAATTAAATATTTTCAATTTAAATTGTCCAAAATTTTGGGTCGTTACAGACTTCCCCCCTTAAAAGAGAATTTCGTCCCAAAATTACAAGTTAGGAAGAACGATTCTTAATCCGTTTATTATTTTTCCAAAACTAAACAGTTTTACCAACTTTTCAAAACAAATCTTTTTATTAAAAAACCATTATCATTTCAACTAGCTTTCCAACTTCAATTATAAGTTTCAAGCAACATTGTTTACTTCACAATTCGAATTTAGATTCAGATTCAAATTTCAAACTTTCAAAATTTTTCAAAATTTTTCAAACACTCTAAATTTTCGAAAAATTTCGCCAGCGTCTCCTTTCCGCGCCTAGCTCGGTACGACTACAATATGGCACCACACGCCCTCAAATCCCAAAAGAAAACAAAACGCCAAGCGGCTGGACAAGAAAATCACCAAATTTCATACTGAAATTGAAATACGTCCCTTTTTGTCGATCAATTCAATTTTATCTTTGAAATCAAAATCCCAATTCCATTTCTTTTAATAAACCTGTATATCCTGCTAGCAGTAGTATCCAGTTACAATATTCAAACCATTTTGCCAATTCCATTACAAAATCTCGATACATACTTCTTATACATTTTTACTTCACTATTGAAGTTACATATCCATTTTCATTCAATTTTGCATTTCAATTTCATTTGAATGCAATTCACAATTTCAATTCTATTTGAATTCAATTTATCTTCTATTCTGAATATTGGATTTTATCTTTCAATTATAACTGATTCATATTACTATTTTAAATTAGTTTCATTCACAAATTTACTTCAGTTTGCAATTTCGAAATCGTTTGTTGCCAACAAAAATCTTTCAATAATTTTCAAAAAATTTCTAACTCCCAAAATTTTTGGAAAATTTTGGCAGAGTCTCCTTTGTACGGAGGATCTTTTGCAATTTGACAAAAGACATAAATATATATACATCGACCCACACGGTCGGAAAAAAACAAAAACAGTTCATATTTCCAATTTTTATTGCGTAGGCGTACCTTATTTAGCATTTTTAAGCAAAGCGGCTTATTATTAGCATTTTAGCGCGACCAAATCCAGCCAAACAGCTCTCATGTACCTGTACTTACTCAATTTAAACACATAAGTAACATATATAGGAAATTCATTTACATTTCACTCATTTCAATAAAAAGCAATGCATGCGATATACATTCATAAGCACATATTCAGGGTTTCAACACTAGTTTTAATCAACCAATTTACATACCATTCCATTCAATTCAAGTGATTTACAATTCACTTCCTTCCATTCAATTCATTTTATTTATTTTTATGAAACGAACTCGTATTCATTTCAATTGATTCAAAAATCAATTTTATTGGCTTTCATTAACTCATAGAATTTTATCCAATCACGTTTGCGTCAAACGACAACCATTTCTATGCAAATTCGACGATATTCACTTAATAGAATATCTAATTTAGTTTATAACGAATTTAAATTGATATCAACTCAATTTACTCTTTATTCTATTTCATTTCCAATCGATTCCGTTCAATTCATATTTAATTCTCTTACAATTCCAAGTTGAATTTCTATATATAACTCAAGCTTCATTTCCAAACTCTATTATTTATTCACAATTCAACTTTAAATTAACAATTTCGAGTTCCATAGTTCATTAACTAATTTATTCCAAATTTAAGTTTATTTCTCACTTTTAATTCAGTGTTTGATTTTATTTTCAAAAATCATTTGAATTCAATTTTATTCAATATTCTCTATAACTCACTGAATTCTCAATCCAATTCATTATCATTAACTTTGCTTAAGTTAATTTGATTTTATTTAATGTCTTCAAGTTATTCCAATTCAAAACTCAAATTTATTTTCCTTGTAACACTTCCAAATTTAAATTCCTGATTTGTTTTTCATTTATCAAATCCATTTCATCAAATAATTTAATTCAGTTAGTTTTATTAACTTATCCATTTTAATTCCAAATTTCCATTCTCAATTTACCTTGAATTCATTTTATCAATAACAAGGAAATTTTCCATTTGTTTCAACTTACTTGAATTTATCTGTAAATTTAACTAACAATTCAAGTTTTAAATTAACTAATTCAACTTTCCTATTCTGAATTAATGAATTATCATATTAATTTACTTGGATTCAATCCATTTTATTTATTTTTCTGAAGTTTGGAATTTTATTTTATTTTTTTTATTCAATTTTGATCCAAATCAAATCTCATTGGTATATGAAATTTTTTTTATTTTTTATTTCTTAGTTTTTTTTGATTTCAATTTCTTATTCAACAACCAACGATACTTTTAATATTATCATCTCTTAGCAACCAAGCAACCATATACTGTAATAATTTACAGAAAATCATTTCCTTTCTATACAAAAATAGCTTTGGGTAAATTATCTCATTTACCCTATTTTAAAACAATACTGTGTCGGTTTATCTAGTTTAAGAGTTTAGAAAGCCCTATCGAAACAGTTGGCCAGACTGCACCGACCAGAATCTATAAACAATCAACCGATAAGTCAACATAATACAAAACAATTTTTATATTCACTATCAAATACACGCTCATATCTATTATTACACTCAAACTCATTCTAGAGTACTGCTAACTCTATCTCTAATGAGTGATTCCCAACAGATCCATGGTTGTCGCTTAACCATATGCTCTGATACCAAATGTAATGTTGTGATTTTTCGACGCTTGAAAACCGACATTAATACGTCCACAGTATCAACTGCCGAGCAATCAAATGCCGGAAAACCAAACTGTTATGGTTAAAGAAGAAGAAGATAGAAGAAGAGAGAAAGAAGAAGCAACAGAAAACAATATCAAAATCTCACAATCGCAGCGGAACAACATATAATAGATAAATGAATAATCTTTAAACCAAAGAACTATTAGTTATTACATTACATCACATCACCAGTACATTACATCATCAGAGTGTACAACAACAAACAGCGGAAACGAAATACTATATACTAGTTTGATACGCCATTCCATCCCGCTTGCCTCCAGATTTCTACAGCAACTCCCGAATCCAGAATGACCAGATAACCTAACTCTAGACTGCCCGTGTAGAAATTGGTGGGGCACCCAGAGTTTAGGAAGGAAAACAATAAAATTCAGGTCAGTCATGGGACTGGTGTGAGAATTTAAAACAGTTTATCTTTTAAAAATAAACCAAGGTATATTTTAAAATAGATACGCAATGTTTTTTGAAAAATGAGACTACCATAAGGCCTCCTGCGCACACACACAATGCAAACGCAGAATCGGAGGAGATTTCTCCTTATAATAGTCAAAGATGCTTGATACGCGTTAAAAGAAACATTTGATATTATTACTAGTGCATAGTGTAGGAAAAATCACTTCGAAAGTAAAGATACGAATGTTAGCCAGCATAGGAATTTCGCAATTATGCCTACTATAGCTACCATGTTCAATAGCAGGTTACCGCCACATTCCATGGCAGGTTATACAACTAAAACCGTACAAGATCGTATTGTTTCTTTGGATTTCCAACAAATGGTCAAGCCAAGGAACTTCCCATTGCCACATGGGTACGCCTCTGGAAAGACGACCCGAGAACCTAACGTTACGGTTAGATCTCTGCCAACACAAGGTCGGGTTACCCTTCAAACTGGGTAACTACTAACACGAATATGTCATTCCTCGATCGTAACCGATCTATATCCGAGGATCCTCGATTTCAACAAACACAAAGTAATAATTTTGCAGCAACAACATAGGTTAAATATCTGGGCTCCATACCATGATACCACCTCTATCCAGAAGGAATGACATACACTAAAGGGGAGCTACCCCCCTAATAACCTTGCTGCATCCTTCTTGTTTTGACCATTTCCGGGGTGTGAGGTCCGACGAAGTCTCGTCCACAAAGCTACGCTTTATGCAAAAGCTATGCTTGATTCAACAAATGCTCAATAGCACTTAGCATATCATACTACCAAATTGGGAGTATATCACTAATAACCTTCAACTACATAACCTCTGACCTCGTACGTCTCAGAGAAGGGTATTAAGCTTAGAGAATAAATTCTCCGCCACCAACAGATATGTATTTGAAAGAAATCAGCTTTATATCTCAATTTGTAATGTCAAACATACAATCCATACACGTCTGTTCCGGGTTCGAACAGAACTGAAGGCACTTCCAAAGAAGTCCTTGCAATCCGGATATTCACTAATCACGACCGGACTTCCCGTCACGAAGGGTAATAAATTTCTATATCGGAGATCGGCCGATGCAGAAACATTCGACGGTAATCCTTCCGTTTTCACAAATATCCGGTCTTCAAGACCGGTCATCAAATGCTATCCATTACGACGTATCACTGTTCGGAATGGGTTATACGACTCAGAGGTCCTTTCCCGGTTAACCCGAATAATGAGCGCTTATTTAAAAATTAGTGTAGCATTCAAATTTAAGCAAATCACAACAAATACCTACTTAAAGGTAAATATTGATAGTCGGTTATTTAACTATCAATAGGCATGCACAACATCACCAGATTCCAAATTATTTATTTTCCAAAATATCTTTACTAGATATATTTTTCCACACTTCAAAAATAAATCAATATTTATTTTTAAACAAATTCCCCTTTCCTTCATAAATTCTATAGTGAATTTATATTTCAAAATATCTACTGATACAAGATTTTCAAATCGATTTTCGATATTCATTTTCAATTTATCTTTAGAAAGATAATCCTCAAAACGTTCATTTCATATTGGAAAAACATTCCCATACTTATTTAATAATAAGTATTTCATAAATCTATTTATTTTCAACATTCGAAAATATTCAATATACTTAAATCACCGTTGAGTATATATTTCATTCCTTAAGAAAACATTCTCTTAAATACATTTATTTGGGTCAAAACGAATGTTACGTAAAACATCGTTACGACAACCCAAAATCACTAGTATAGGGATTCGAAATTAAGATAGATATATAAACCCCAATACTATATAAAATATGTCCTTTCGGAAATCATTTACTATAACAACAGTGCTATAGTCCACCATTTCCTTATTTCTCGAAAACGTCTATTTCAACAATGAATGTTGAAATCTATGGTTTCGATATTTAATATATTTTAAAACATCTTTAAAACAATTAACTTCATTTTATAATATCACTTTCCCAAAATATACCCATTTTATTTAATAATATATTGACTGTCCAAAATCGTGAATATAATCTCTAATCCAAATTCAACACTTCTACATATTTAATTAAAGGATTTATCCTTTATCCAAAATCATGGATATAATTCCATTAGTAATTTCTATATTTACTTATCAAATTTATTTGATTACGGATATATAAAACAATGTTTATAAATTTCATTTTTCACTTTATAAAAACTACTGTGTATATATATAAAAAAATCCTTTTTATTAACCAATTCCGTTTATAACACGATTATATACCCAAAAGCCAAATTATAAGTTAATAACTTATAATTCATTTATTTTACAAATCATTTATTTTAAAACTTCACAATTTTAAATCTCATTCACTTATAACCTCCTTTTATAACTTCATTTTAAAATATTGATTTTTATAAATCTCTTACATAAACCCTTTAATATAATTCAAAAACCTCTAATTAACTTTATTCTATAAAATAGTTAACTCCATATTTCAAAATTTACATTTAAATTTTATTCCTCAAATATCATAATTTTAAGTACAACTTCCAACCTGAATTTTCAAAAATCAAATTTTATTTATTTCCGGTATCTAACGATACCAGAATTTTATTTGGCTAAATTTTAGCCTTCAATGATTTCAATCATAAAGATAATCACACAGGTATTATAAACACACAACATCGAAACAAATTCAATCTATTTGAGGAATCCAGTTGGATCCCTCCAACCTGTTTCCCTACATCCACAGATGTTAGCACAATACCAATCCCATTTCAAGACGGGATATCGCGGTATATGGGATTTATAAAATATTATCCGTTATTATGCGACGCAATAGGGTCTCATCCGCTATATAATGCGGGAAATAAACTCCAAGTACATATACAATACCAATTCCACTACAAGGTGGAATATCGCGGTGTATGGGTTTAATAAATAACATCCGCTTAATTGGCGGCGTATAGGGTCTATTTCAATATAATAGATAGCAATTTATCAACCAAGCATATAATCAACCAAATCAAGCAATTTTAAATCTAACTATTTAAAATTTTAAAAAAACCCTTTTGAGTGAGAAGATCTCACCTTTGATTTTTAATTTGCAGTCCATTTCCATCTTGACTCGATTTCCTTGTTTTATACCTATTTAATTATTTACACAATTCACTAATATTCAAATCAACTTAACAATTAATTTCCGTTTAATATTTTTTGATTAGCTGATAATTCTTTTTAAACCAATTTTCTCCTTTAATAAATTTATCTAATAATGATTAAATTTCTCTTTTTAATAAATTTAATTAACCAAAAATTATATTTTAAACCAATAATCTTGGTTTAAACTAATTTCTTTTCAAACTCCCAATTCTTTAAAGAATTACTTCGCTTAAGATTTTCCATTTCGATTTATTTTCTCCACAATATTGACCTTGCATAAGCGTTCTAAGATTTATTAATATTTAAACTGAATTGAATAATTAATTACCATTGAATAGATTTATTTAATTTAAACTAATAATTTGATTTTAAACTAAATTTCCTTCAAGTTTTAAAATTCCTATTATTATTTATTTTCTTTCTTTTCCTAGTTTTATCTATATAAATAATTCTCGTTTATAAATTTATTTAATATTAAATTTTAAACTACATTTCCTTTAATAAATCATTTTATCAAATAATTTGAATTTCTAATAAATTTTCTTTTACCAATCCATTTAATCTAATCGAATACCCATTTAAAAATCTTAAGTAGATTAATATTAATTTTCTCAGAGAGTCCATTTTATAAAAATATCCTTAGTAATTAAAAATAGTTGAATACGGCAATTAAACAAATTTATCTCCATAATTTATTTAATTTTTCTTTGAAGCATCACTAAAACAAAATTCTTTTTATGTCTTACAGTTAAATAAAACTTTTGATTTACACTTATATATTTTTACTATTTCTTTCCATATATATATATATATATATATATATTAAATTCTAAATTGATCATGTATTTTACTATTATTAAATTTCTAACATCTGTATGACTACACAAATATATATAGAATAAACAAAAAGGGTTTATACCTAACTCTCGACCTCGATGCCTCGAAGAATCGCGAAAACACGAACCCCACTGTCTCCATCACGCGACCAATCTCGCCATTGAACTCCTGCTCGCCAACATCAATTCGATCCCGCTCCAGAATCTCGTGCTTGCGCACGCATCCCTATCCAAGCCTCGCCACTCGTGGTTACCATCCTACCGAAGTCGAGCTCTACCCTACACGCATCGCCGCCTGCCACTTAGATCTGAATCGCCAAGCCCTAGCTTCAGGAACCCATGAAAAACATCGTGACCCTGAGATGCACTTATTCGATCTTCATGCTTGTCGCGTCCTTCGTGTTGTTCGACGATGTGTTGTCGTACTCCCTCATTCGTACGCGACATCGATCGACTATCCCAATTCACGCGATTTGAACGAGGGCTTGATTTGAACAAATCTCGTTCGTAACTTGATTTCTGGAAAGATTTGAATTTGAGGAATGAAAATTAAACGAAGGGTTCGGGTTTTGATTTAAACTTCGGCCATTTTGTTTTTCTTCTGTGAATTTATTTTGAAAGTGAGGGAGAGGACGTGAATATTTAAAATTGAAAGAGGCATGGTTTACACGATCTCTTCGTGATTGTAGGCGTAATTCAAGCGTGCTGATGTGATTATTATATTATTATTTTTTAATTTAAATTCAATTTGATTCGATATAAATTTTCTTTGACACGTTTATATGTCGTACACTCACTCAACAACTCCAATCACTATGAAGCTTGAAACCCGATAATAATACACTATTACGGATCCAATGGAACTGGTTTCGTCGAAATCCGAGATGGTGCCTCAGACGGCTATTTTTAAATTCAATTTAAACGGTATATTTTTAAAACTGAACAAAACAGTATTAAATTCAATTTTTAAAGTTCTATTACCTTAAGTATTATAAATACGAATTTTACAAGCCTTTGAAATATTTTTAATCGGCTTAAAATTGAAGATTCAATTTTTTTATTCAACTTTCATTAGATTAGATTTTATAATTTAATCGCTAAATTCATAGTTATATTGGGCCGTTACAATTAAAAAGAAACTATCGTCTACGGAATAAATCCCAACGTAGAATGAATGTAAATAAAAAGTAAAATACCGTAAATAACTGTAAATACTGTAAATAACTGTAAATAAGTAGGAAATCTATAACTAACAGTAAATAATTGCAAATAACTGAAATAGAATAGCTAAAAGAAAATAGACTGGAAAACAAGTCTAAAATTTACATAAAAATAAACTGTAAACAAATTTGCATAAAGGTTATCCCAAAATTGTAGAAAAACTACAACTATTGGAAGCTCTATTATTTTAAATTACTTAAAAAGCTAAAATAATTACTTAAACACTTACATTTGGTCCTTAGCTCTTTCCTTTGGCCTTCTTGGATCCACTTGTGCGGTATAAAATATTTTAATTAAAAAGGTCTTCTCCTTGGAAAAATATTTTTTTAGGGTCTAGCCTTAGGCAATGAACCCAGATGCAGAAAATCTGAATTAGAAAAATAGCTGGGCCTTGGTTCTTATTTACAGTGTCACTTGTGGATCTCAGACCATTGGATTTGGTGATTTAATCTGGTCAACCACGTCATAGGCTCGATGGTAACCGTCGGATGGAAGCACGGACGCACGAGATGAAGTAAAACTAGCAAAATGACGTGTTGAAATCGAACTGGACGAAGCCAGCATAAGAGAGCATGCGGTTCGACCTAGATGTCGACCTACCACTTGTTAGGGTCGACCTAGCCACGGTAAGGGTCGACCTTGCCTATATATGTGTGTGTGTTCTTTTGTTTTCTTGTTTCTTGTTTTTCCCTAACTTCTTCGTTCTAGCTCTGATTTTGACAATCTATACATGGAAATTGACCAAAAAATCGCAGCGGAACAACATATAATAGATAAATGAATAATCTTTAAACCAAAGAACTATTAGTTATTACATTATATCACATCACCATTACATTACATCATCAGAGTGTACAAGAACAAACAGCGGAAAAGAAATACTATATACTAGTTTGATACGCCATGCCATCCTGCTTGCTTCCAGATTTCTAAAGCAACTCCCGAATCCAGAATGACCTGATAACCTAACTCTAGACTGCCAGTGTAGAAATTGGTGGGCACCCAGAGTTTAGGAAGGAAAACGATAAAATCCAAGTCAGTCATGGGACTGGTGTGAGAACTTAAAACGGTTTATCTTTTAAAAACAAACCAAGGTATATTTTAAAATAGACACGCAATGTTTTTTGGAAAATGAGACTACCATAAGGCCTCCCGCACACACACAATGCAAACGCAGAATCGGAGAAGATTTCTTCTTATGATAGTCAAAGATGCTTGATACGCATTAAAAAAATATTTGATATTATTACTAGTGCATAGTGTAGGAAAAATTATTTCAAAAGTAAAGATATAAATCTTAGCCAGCTAGGCATTTCGCACTTATGCCTACTATAGCTACCATGTTCAATAGCAGGTCACCGCCACATTCCATGGCATGTTATACAACTAAAACCGTACAAGATCGTGTTGTTTCTTTGGATTTCCAACAAATGGTCAGGCCAAGGAAATTCCCATTGCCACATGGGTACGCCTCTGGAAAGACGACCCGAGAACCTAACATTACGGTTAGATCTCTGCCAACACAAGGCCGGGTTACCCTTCAAACTGGGTAACTACTAACACGAATATGTCATTCCCCGATCGTAACCGATCTATATCCGGGGATCCTCGATTTCAACAACCACAAAGTAATAATTTTGCAGCAGCAACATAGGTTAAATATCTGGGCTCCATACCATGATACCACCTCTATCCAGAAGGAATGACATACACTAAAGGGACGCTACCCCCCTAATGACCTTGCTGCATCCTTCCTGTTTTGACCATTTCCGGGGTGTGAGGTCCGACGAAGTCTCGTCCACAAAGTTACGCTTTATACAAAAGCTGTGCTTTGATTCAACAAATGCTCAATAGCACTTAGCATATCACACTACCAAATTGGGAGTATATCACTAATAACCTTCAACTACATAAACTCTGAGCTCATACGTCTCAGAGAAGGGTGTTAAGCTAAGAGAATAAATTCTCCGCCACCAACAGATATGTATTTGAAAGAAATCAGCTTTATATCTCAATTTGTAATGTCAGACATACAATCCATACAAGTGTGTTCCGGGTTCGAAAAGAACCGAAGGCACTTCCAAAGAAGTCCTTGCAATCCGGATATTCACTAATCACGACCGGACTTCCCGTCACGAAGGGTAATAAATTTCTATATCGGAGATCAGCCGATGCAGAAACATTCGACGGTAATCCTTCCGTTTTCACAAATGTCCGGTCTTCAACACCGGTCATCAAATGTTATCCATTACGACGTATCACTGTTCGGAATGGGTTATACGACTCAGAGGTCCTTTCCCGGCTAACCCGAATAATGAGCGTTTATTTAAAAATAAGTGTAGCATTCAAATTTAAGCAAATCACAACAAATACCTACTTAAAGGTAAATATTGATAGTCGGTTATTTAACTATCAATAGGCATGCACAACATCACCAGATTCCAAATTATTTATTTTCCAAAATATCTTTACTAGATATATTTTTCCACACTTCAAAAATAAATCAATATTTATTTTTAAACAAATTCCACTTTCCTTCATAAATTCTATAGTGAATTTATATTTCAAAATATCTACTGATATACGATTTTAAAATCGTTTTTCGATATACATTTTCAATTTATCTTTAGAAAGATAATCCTCAAAACGTTCATTTCATATTGGAAAAACATTGTCATACTTATTTAATAATAAGTATTTCATAAATCTATTTATTTTCAACATTCGAAAATATTCAATATAGTTAAATCACCGTTAAGTATATATTTCATTCCTTTAGAAAACATTCTCTTAAATACATTTATTTGGGTCAAAACGAATGTTACGTAAAACATCGTTACGACAACCCAAAATCACTAGTATAGGGATTCGAAATTAAGATAGATATATAAACCCCAATACTATATAAAACATTTCCTTTCGAAATCATTTACTATAACAACAGTGTTATAGTCCACCATTTCCTTATTTCTCGAAAACGTCTACTTCAACAATGAATGTTGAAATCTATGGTTTCGATATTTAATATATTTTAAAACATCTTTAAAACAGTTGACTTCATTTTATAATATCATTTTCCCAAAATATACCCATTTTATTTAATAATATATTCACTGTCCAAAATCGTGAATATAATCTCTAATCCAAATTCAACACTTCTACATATTAACTTAAAGGATTTATCCTTTATCCAAAATTGTGGATATAATTCCATTAGTAATTTCTATATTTACTTATCAAATTTATTTGATTACGGATATATAAAACAATGTTTATAAATTCCATTTTTCACTTTATAAAAACTACTATGTATATATATAAAAAATCCTTTTTATTAACCAATTCCGTTTATAACACGATTATATACCCAAAAGCCAAATTATAAGTTAATAACTTATAATTCATTTATTTTACAATTCATTTATTTTAAAACTTCACAATTTTAAATCTCATTCACTTATAACCTCCTTTTATAACTTCATTTTAACTTTTATAGAACTTGTCTAAAATTTAATAATCTTGATTTATAAAATATTGATTTTTATAAATCTCTTACATAAACCCTTTAATATAATTCAAAAACCTCTATTTAACTTTATTCTATAAAATAGTTAACTCCATATTTCAAAATTTACATTTAAATTTTATTCCTCAAAAATCATAATTTTAAGTATAACTTTCAACCTGAATTTTCAAAAATCAAATTTTATTTATTTCCGGTATCTAACAATACCAGAATTTTATTCGGCAAAATTTTAGCCTTCAATGATTTCAATCATAAAGACACAGGGATTATAAACACAAAACATCGCAACAAATTCAATCTATTTGAGGAATCCAGTTGGATCCCTCCAACCTGTTTTCCTGCATCCACAGATGTTAGCACAATACCAATCCCGTTTCAAGACGGGATATCGCAGTATATGGGATTTATAAAATATTATCCGCTATTATGCGGCGCAATAGGGTCTCATCTGCTATATAAAGCGGGAAATCAACTCCAAGTACATATATAATATGAATTCCACTTCAAGGTTGAATATCGCGGTATATGGGTTTAATAAATAACATCCGCTTAATAGGAGGCATATAGGGTCTATTTCAATATAATAGATTGCAATTTATCACCCAAGCATATAATCAACCAAATCAAGCAATTTTAAATCTAACTATTTAAAATTTAAACAAAACCCTTTTGAGTGAGAAGATCTCACCTTTGATTTTTAATTTGCAGTCCATTTCCATCTTGACTCGATTTCCTTGTTTTATACCTATTTAATTATTTACACAATTCATTAATATTCAAATCAACTGAACAATTAATTTCCGTTTAATAATTTTTTGATTTGCTGATAATTCTTTTTAAACCAATTTTCTCCTTTAATAAATTTATCTAACTAATGATTAAATTTCTTGTTTTAAGAAATTTAATTAACCAAAAATTATATTGTAAACCAATAATCTTGGTTTAAACTAATTTCTTTTCAAACTCCCAATT
The DNA here is from genome assembly GCA_030765085.1 of Allium cepa. Classification (NCBI taxonomy): domain Eukaryota; kingdom Viridiplantae; phylum Streptophyta; class Magnoliopsida; order Asparagales; family Amaryllidaceae; genus Allium; species Allium cepa. The sequence goes on from CM060942.1 coordinate 508,749,113, forward strand.
CTTTGAAGAATTACTTTACTTAAGATTTTCCATTTCGATTTATTTTCTCCACAATATTGACCTTGTATAAGCATTGTAAGATTTATTAATATTTAAACTGAATTGAATAATTAATTACCATTGAATAAATTTATTTAATTTAAACTAGTAATTTGATTTTAAACTAAATTTCCTTCAAGTTTTAAAATTCCTATTATTATTTGTTTTCTTTCTTTTCCCAGTTTTATCTATATAAATAATTCTCGTTTGTAAATTTATTTAAGATTAAATTTTAAACTACATTTCCTTTAATAAACATTTTATCAAATAATTTTAATTTCTAACAAATTTTCTTTTACCAATCCATTTAATCAAATCGAATACCCATTTAAAAATCTTAAGGAAATTAATATTAATTTTCTCAAAGAGTCCTTTTTATAAAAATATCCTTAGTGATTAAAAATAGTTGAATACGGTAATTAAACAAATTTAACTCCATAATTTATTTAATTTTTCTTTGAAGCCTCACTAAAACAAAATTCTTATTATGTCTTACAGTTAAATAAAACTTTTGATTTACACTTATATATTTTTCCTATTCCTATCCATATATATATATATATATATATATATATATATATATATTAAATTTTAAATTGATCATGTATTTTACTGTTATTAAATTTCTGACATCTTTATAACTACACAAATATATATAGAATAAACAAAAAGGGTTTATACCTAACTCTCGGCCTCGATGCCTCGAACGAATTGCGAAACCACGAATCCCACTGTCTCCATCATGCGACCAATCTCGCCATTGTACTCCTGCTTGCCAACATCCATTCGAGCCCGCTCCAGAATCTCGTGCTTGCACACGCATCCCTATCCAAGCCTCGCCACTCGTGGTTGCCATCCTACCGAAGTCGAGCTCTACCCACACGCATCGCCGCCTGCCACTTAGATCCAAATCGCCAAGCACTAGCTGTAGGAACCCATGAAAAACATCGCGACCCCGAGATGCACTTATTTGATCTTCATGCTTGTCGCGTCCTTCATGTTGTTCGATGATTTATTGTCGTACTCCTCCCATTCGTACGCGGCATCGATCGACTATCCCAATTCACGCGATTTGAACGAGGGCTTGATTTGAACAAATCTCGTTCGTCACTTGATTTCTGGGAAGATTTGAATTTGAGGAATGAAAATTAAATGAAGGGTTTGGGTTTTGATTTAAACTTCGACCATTTTGTTTTTCTTCTGTGAATTGATTTTGAAAGTGAAGGAGAGGACGTGAATATTTAAAATTGAAAGAGGCATGGTTTACACGATCTCTTCGTGATTGTAGGCGTAATTCAAGTGTGCTGATGCGATTATTATATTATTATTTTTTTAATTTAAATTCAATTTGATTAGATATAAATTTTCTTTGACACGTTTATATGTCGCACACTCACTCAACAACTCCAATCACTATGAAGCTTGAAACCCGATAATAATACACTATTACGGATCCAATGGAACTGGTTTCGTCGAAATCCGAGACTGTGTCTCGGACGGCTATTTTTAAATTCAAATTAAACGGTATATATTTAAAACTGAACAAAACACTATTAAATTCAATTTTTAAAGTTTTATTACCTACAGTATTATAAATACGAATTTTACAAGCCTTTGAAATATTTTTAATCAGCTTAAAATTGAAGATTCAAATTTTTTTTATTTAACTTTCATTAGATTAAATTTTATAATTTAATCGCCAAATTCATAGTTATATTGGGAATTCAAGTCAAACCATCATTCAAATATTTAAAATTAATTAAATGTTTTTAATTTAAATTGTCCAAAATTTTGGGTCGTTACAGACTTCCCCCCTTAAAAGAATTTCGTCCCGAAATTACAAGTTAGGAAGAACGATTCTTAATCCGTTTATTATTTTTCCAAAACAAAACAGTTTTATTAACTTTCCAAAACAAATCTTTTTATTAAAGATCCATTATCATTTCAACTAGCTTTTCAACTTCAATTATAAGTTTCAAACAACGTTGTTTACTTCACAATTCGAATTTAGATTCAAATTCAAACTTTCAAAATTTTCTCAAAATTTTTCTAACACTCTATATTTTCGAAAAATTTCGCCAGCGTCTCCTTTGCGCGGCTAGCTCGGTACGACTACAAAATGGCACCACAGGCCCTCAAATCCCAAAAGAAAACAAAACGCCAAGCGGCTGGACAAGAAAATCACCAAATTTCATACTGAAATTGAAATACGTACCTTTTTGTCGAGCAATTCAATTTTATCTTTGAAATCAAAATCCCATTTCCATTTCTTTTAATACACCTGTATATCCTGCTAGCAGTAGTATCCAATTATAATATTCAAACTATTTAGCCAATTCCATTACAAAATCTCGATACTTACTTCTTATACATTTTTACTTCACTATTGAAGCTACATATCCATTTTCATTCAATTTTGCATTTCAATTTCATTTGAATTCAATTCACAATTTCAACTCTATTTGAACTCAATTTATCTTCTATTCTGAATATTGAATTTTATCTTTCAATTATAACTGATTCATATTACTATTTTAAATTAGTTTTGTTATCCCACTTTTTGGCCAAAACTTGAATATCAACAAATTGGTAAGGAATGATGGATATCGGGATTAGAGATCGATTGGAAACGAGGCCACGATCGATGACGTCAAAGTTTGGTTGAGCTCCGATCGGAATCGATTGGAGATGATGATGAGGATTAGGAGAGGCTATGTTTCAAGTTTCAGGTCAATCGGAGTTCGAATGGAGGAGATATAATCGATACAAGGTAAGGAGGGCATACTGTTCGAATCCATCAGGGGGTCGAGGCGATGCTCATTTCGAATCCATCAGGTTCTGTTCAGTTCGACTCCATTAGGTTCGCATCGATCGAAGGCATGGCACAGGGATGGTTCGAATCGATGCACTTCGTATCGATCAGGAAGTGATGACTTCGAACCGATACCGTTCGTATCGATCAGCATGGACACGACTCGATGGTCTTTGTATCGATCAGATAGGAAGGCTAAGTGGATTTCGACTCGATGGCAACACACTCAGATTGGTACGCAAGCATGCAGAGGATAGGTAGAGATGGCATGCTTCGAATCGATACTCTCGTATCGATAGCAGATGGACTTTGGCATTCTCGTATCCATCAGGTAAAATCTCACTCGTATCCATCAGGTAAGGCTTCGTTCGTATCCATCATCGTGCATGGTTTCGTACCCATCTGTTTGCCTTCCATTCGTATCGATAACATTCAACGTTTTTGTATCGATCGGATTGATACGAAATACTCCCCTTGCGATCGATACGAGAGCGAACGGTTGAGTACATGAAGGAGTGATGGACACGTGCAAGCATGAAGCGTGGATACGTGCGCATCTCTAGGAAGGAAGCGTTCAACTCGGCGCACCACATGGAGTCAATACGCCGCATAATTGGAATCGATCCGGGAGGATTGCGCCACGTCATTGCGCGCATGTGCTTCAGATGGAGTCGAAGGTGATGGATTCGAACTAGTGGATTCGAAGACGACAGCCAGAGAAAAACCCAATTTCGAATCGATCATATCTCCTACACCGATGATCCAAATGCAATGAAATTTTCACAACAGCTCGCACACAAGGTAAGGAATGTTCCTGCCAAGTTTCTACTCGATTGGATCATTTCTTGATGGATACGAAATCACTTCGTATCGATCACAGATCGAGTCTAAACTTGGTGGGGTCGGTCACGTGGGCCCACTCACATGCCAGAAGATGTCTCCCGAAGTTTGAGCGCGATCTCAGCCTCTTACTCCTATAAATAGCACCCTGAAGCCTACAGAAAAGGGATCGTTTGGCTATTCGACGTCCAAACTCTGCCGGATTCGTTTCTATACTTCAATACAACTATTGTACTCGAGATTCTTCATTATTACTGTTGTAATCATCTGTAACCAGCAAGGATAATCAATAAAAGGGTAAAACTTTGGAGTGGATGTAGGCCGGAGATAGCCGAACCACTATAAAACTTGTGTCTCTGATCATTATTTTTGAATTCCTGTTTGATATTTGCTGAGATCTGATATTTGTTCTTGAATATCATTGGTTTGTGTTCATGCACTAGTGCTTTCACGATATTCGGGGTTTGTGACCAATTTTGGCGCAAACACTTTGGTGCGTTCACTGAGAAGGACTAGCATCCGCTATATCAGATTCGAAGTCCAGATTTGAAGATGTTTGAGGAGTTTGGATTTGAAGACAATGACTAGGCAAAATAGTAGAAGACAAAGGACTGAGAGAAGCCAACAAGGAGGAAGCCAGGAGGCATCCTCTGGAGCAGGAGAAGGACAGGCCTCCGTCTACATAACCCGGGATGAAATGGAAGCTATGGCAAATTCATTGCAGGAAAGATTGTTGAAAAGTCAACAGGAAATGATGCAGACTTTCTTTGAACAGATGAGAGCTGTAGGGGCGCAGAACTTAAGAACAGCTACAGCAGCTGTGGATGCAGGACAAAGGGCTAGGGTTGTAGAACCCAATGGAGGACAGGATACGGAGCCAGAAGGCAATCAACAAGGGCTTGGGGGCAGGCCCACAGGATCTAACACAGGAGGACCTTTGGAAGGAGTTCAACAGGTCAGGGCTAACATTGCTGCTAGTGAGCCACATGAAGAGTATGTGCCGGAGTTCCCTCGGGAGCATGGGGGGCAACCCCTAACAGACAATACAGGATTAGTGGAGATCATTAGAGAACTGTGTGAGGTGGTTTGACTGACAGAGACTTGGAAGGAGTGAACAGGAGTCCGTTCGCTCGGGAAATAAGGATGGCTCAGAATCCACCTAAGTTCAAGCTACCTAGCGTGGAGGTATATGATGGCAAAGCAGATCCAACTGATCACTTGATGAGGTACACTAGACACATGGAGGTGCTGGGGGCATCGGAGGAAGTAATGGCATGATGCTTTCCATTATACTTGACAGACCTAGCTGCAATGTGGTTTAGGCAGCTGGGAGAAGGGTCTATCAGGACTTGGAGGGAATTGGTGGAAAGGTTTTTGGGATAGTTTCGGGTTCACGTCAAGAGGCCAAAGAATGTGATGACATTGACATCGGTAAAGCAAAGGATGGATGAATCGCTTAGAGCTTTTCTAACTCGATTCAGTGCGGTAGTTGCTTCGGTGGATCGGCCTAATCCATCGATTGTTTTAATGGCAGCAGTATCAGGAGTCAGGGAGGATTTGGATTTCAAGGTTTCTCTAATACGAGATCCCCCACGGGATCTCGACGAATTCTTTCACGAGGCAGAGAGGTTCCTTCGGCAGGAAGGTGTGAGTACGGATTTAAAGTTGAAAAAGGTTAACGCAACTGAAGGTGGAGGACCATCTAGCAAAGGTTCGGATAAAGACAGAGGAAAAAGGAAGTTGGACGATGATTCTGGAAATGCTAGGAAGCGATGGAAGGATCCAAACTTTTCCACATACACAGGATTGAACGAGACGCTGGAGCGGATATACCAGGATACTCGGAATCGCCTTCCCTACCGAAGGCCGGCTAGGAGAGAACCCTCAGAACGGGAGAGGACATCAGGAAAGCATTGTCTCTTTCATGATTTAGATGGACACGACACCAACAGCTGTAGGCATTTAAAGGATACAATTGAGGAGCATGTCAGGAAGGGACTGTTGCCACAATATGTCGGAACTTGGAGTGCAACAGCGGAACAGGAGCAACCACCGCCTACCTCAAGCCACGATCGTGGGAGGCCCAGGAATGATGATCGATTGATCATACATTGACTAGGATAATATGAAATAAGTAGAGAACTATTGGCAAGCAACCAAGTCATTTACACATGTACGGGGACAGAGATAGCCCCTAGGCATGCTCTGAATGATGATAAACTGCAGTGCTATGGTTTGTGAAATTTATCTTTTGTTTTTGGATTGGGCACTGCTTTTCTTTTTGGATTTTGGTCTTGGAGTTTGGATTAGGCTTCTGGTTTTGCTTGCTTTTTGATTTGGATTTTCCTTTGGATAATTGTTTTGGGTTTTGGATGCCGGTTTGGATTTCTGGTTTTTTGGTTTCGATTTGGATTTTGGATTTGGATTTTGGATTGGATGTTGATTGGATTTTTATTTGGTCTTTGATAAACGGTCGTCAGGTATGGATTATGCCAGGCAAGGAGTGAGTCACTTTGCCCGAACATGATAAATTGACTCATTCAGGTCGTCGAGTATGGACTATGATTGGCAAGGGTCCGGAGTGACCAGGATTCGGTCTAGGACTTAGGCCCTGTATTATCGATTATTGTTTCAGGTCGTTGAGTATGGACTATGCTCAATAAGGGTCCAGAAAGACCAGAATTCGGCTTAGGACTTAAGCCATGGCTTTGTACAAACATCCAGGGACACTGGACCACGGTCGTCAGGTGTGGATTGCGCTTGGCAAAAACCCGGAGAGGTTAGCTCAACGTCCGGGGACACTGGACCAAGGTCATCAAGTGTGGATTACGCTTGGCAAGAGCCCGGAGAGGTTATGGATTTCGATATCGACCCGGAGAGGTCCTGGATTCGGTTATTGGCTATTGGATAAGGATGGATTTGGACTCGGTTGTCGATTTCGGATGGATATGGAATTGGCTAAGGCTTTGATTATTATATTTGGAATTGGGCATCGACTCGGAGCAGTCAAGGATGACATACTCTGGCAGTATGGCTATGGACTTTGGATATTGGAATCGGGACTATTCAAAACATGCCTTCTTATCACAAGGCATGTTTTGGGGGGCAAAGTGTTATCCCACTTTTTGGCCAAAACTGGAATATCAACAAATTGGCAAGGAATGATGGATATCGGGATTAGAGATCGATTGGAAACGAGGCCACGATCGATGACGTCAAAGTTTGGTTGAGCTCCGATCGGAATCGATTGGAGATGATGATGAGGATTAGGAGAGGCTACGTTTCAAGTTTCAGGTCAATCGGAGTTCGAATGGAGGAGATATAATCGATACAAGGTAAGGAGGGCATACTGTTCGAATCCATCAGGGGGTCGAGGCGATGCTCATTTCGAATCCATCAGGTTCTGTTCAGTTCGACTCCATCAGGTTCGCATCGATCGAAGGCAATGCACAGGGATGGTTCGAATCGATGCACTTCGTATCGATCAGGAAGTGATGACTTCGAACCGATACCGTTCGTATCGATCAGCATGGACACGGCTCGTTGGTCTTCGTATCAATCAGATAGGAAGGCTAAGTGGATTTCGACTCGATGGCAACACACTCAGATTGGTACGCAAGCATGCAGACGATAGGAAGAGATGGCATGCTTCGAATCGATTCTCTCGTATCGATAGCAGATGGACTTTGGCATTCTCGTATCCATCAGGTAAAATCACACTCGTATCCATCAGGTAAGGCTTCGTTCGTATCCATCATCCTGCATGGTTTCTTACCCATCTATTTGCCTTCCATTCGTATCGATAGCATTCAACGTTTTCGTATCGATTGGATCGATACGAAATACTCCCCTTGCGATCAATACGAGAGCGAACGGTTGAGTACATGAAGGAGTGATGGACACGTGCAAGCATGAAGCGTGGATACGTGCGTGTCTCTAGGAAGGACGCGTTCAACTCGGCGCACCAAGTGGAGTCAATACGCCGCATAATTCGAATCGACCCGGGAGGATTGCGCCACGTCATTGCGCATGTGTGCTTCAGATGGAGTCGAAGGTGATGGATTCGAACTAGCGGATTCGAAGACGATAGCCGGAGAAAAACCCAATTTCGAATCGATCATATCTCCTACACCGATGATCCAAATGCAATGAAATTTTCACAACAGCTAGCACACAAGGTAAGAAATGTTCCTGCCAAGTTTCAGCTCGATTGGATCATTTCTTGATTGATACGAAATCACTTCGTATCGATCACAGATCGAGTCTAAACTTGGCGGGGTCGGTCGCATGGGCCCACTCACGTGCCAGAAGAAGTCTCCCGAAGTTTGAGCGCGATCTCAGCCTCCTACGCCTATAAATAGCACCCTGAAGCCTACAGAAAAGGGATCTTTTGGCTATTGGACGTCCAGACTCTGCCGGATTCGTTTCTATACTTCAATACAACTATTGCACTCGAGATTCTTCATTATTACTGTTGTAATCATCTGTAACCAGCAAGGATAATCAATAAAAGGATAAAACTATGGAGTGGACGTAGGCCGGAGATAGCCGAACCACTATAAAACTTGTGTCTCTGATCATTATTTTTGAATTTCTGTTTGATATTTGCTGAGATCAGATATTTGTGCTTGAATATCATTGGTTTGTGTTCATACACTGGTGCTTTCACGATATTCGGGGTTTGTGACCAATTTTGGCGCAAACAAGTTTCATTCACTAATTTACTTCAATTTGCAATTTCGAAATCGTTTGTTGCCAACAAAAATCTTTCAATAATTTTCAAAAAATTTCTAACTCCCAAAATTTTCGAAATTTTTTGGCAGAGTCTCCTTTGTACGGAGGAGCTTTCGCAATTTGACAAAAGATATAAATATATATACATCGACCCACACGGACGGTAAAAAACAAAAACAGTTCATATTTCCTATTTTTATTGCGTAAGCGTACCTTATTTAGCATTTTTAAGCCAAGCGGCTTATTATTAGCATTTTAGCACGACCAAATCCAGCCAAACGGCCCTCATGTAGCTATACTTACTCAATTTAAACACATAAGTAACATATATAGGAAATTCATTTACATTTCACTCATTTCAATAAAAAGCAATGCATGTGATATACATTCATAAGCACATATTCAAGGTTTCAACACTAGTTTTAATTTATTTGCAACCAACTTACATACCATTCCATTCAATTCAAGTGATTTACAATTCAATTCCTTCCATTCAATTCATTTTATTTATTTTTATGAAACGAACTCGTATTCATTTCAATTGATTCAAAAACCAATTTTATTGGCTTTCATTAACTCATAGAATTTTATCCAATCACGTTTGCGTCAAACGACAACCATTTCTATGCAAATTCGACGTATTCACTTAATAGAACATCCAATTTAGTTTATAACTAATTTAAATTGATATCAACTTAATTTACTCTTTATTCTATTTCATTTCCAATCGATTCCATTCAATTCATATTTAATTCTCTTACAATTCCAAGTTGAATTTCTATTTATAACTCAAGCTTCATTTCCAAACTCTATTATTTATTCACAATTCAACTTTAAATTAACAATTCCGAGTTCCATAGTTCATTAACTAATTTAACTAATAATTCAACCTTTAAATTAACTAATTCAACTTTCCTATTCTGAATTAATAAATTATCATATTAATTTACTTGGATTCAATCCATTTTATTTATTTTTCTCAAGTTTGGAATTTAATTTTATTTTTTTATTCAATTTTGATCCAAATCAAATATCATTGGTATATGAATTTTTTTTCTTAGTTTTTGTTTGTTTTTGATTTCAATTTCTTATTCAACAACCAACGATACTTTTAATATTATCATCTCTTAGCAACGAAGCAACCATATGCTGTAATAATTTGCAGAAAATCATTTCCTTTGTATACAAAAATAGCTTTGGGTAAATTATCTCATTTACCCTATTATAAAATAATACTGTGTCGGTTTATCTAGTTTAAGAGTTTAGAAACCCCTGTCGAAACAGTTTGCCAGACTGCACCGACCAGAATCTATAAACAATCAACCGATAAGTCAACACAATACAAAACAATTTTTATATTTACTATCAAATATGCGCTCATATCTATTATTACACTCAAACTCATTCTAGAGTACGGCTGACTCTATCTCTAATGAGTAATTCCCAACAGAGCCATGGTTGTCGCTTAACCATATGCTCTGATACCAAATGTAACGTTGTGGTTTTTTGACGCTCGAAAACCGACATCAATAAGTCCACAGTATCAACTGCCGAGCAGTCAAATGCCGGAAAACAGAACTGTTATTGTTAAAGAAGAAGAAGATAGAAGAAGAGAGAAAGAGAAGTAACAGAAAACAATATCAGAATCTCACAATCGCAGCGGAACAACATATAATAGATAAATGAATAATCTTTAAACCAAAGAACTATTAGTTATTACATTACACCACATCACCATTACATTACATCATCATAGTGTACAAGAACAAACAGCGGAAAAGAAATACTATATACTAGTTTGATACGCCATGCCATCCTGCTTGCTTCCAGATTTCTGAAGCAACTCCCGAATCCAGAATGACCTGATAACCTAACTCTAGACTGCCAGTGTAGAAATTGGTGGGCACCCAGAGTTTAGGAAGGAAAACAATAAAATCCAAGTCAGTCATGGGACTGGTGTGAGAACTTAAAACGGTTTATCTTTTAAAAACAAACCAAGGTATATTTTAAAATAGATACGCAATGTTTTTTGGAAAATGAGACTACCATAAGGCCTCCCGCACACACACAATGCAAACGCAGAATCGGAGGAGATTTCTTCTTATGATAGTCAAAGATGCTTGATACGCATTAAAAAAACATTTGATATTATTACTAGTGCATAGTGTAGGAAAAATTATTTCAAAAGTAAAGATATAAATCTTAGCCAGCTAGGCATTTCGCACTTATGCCTACTATAGCTACCATGTTCAATAGCAGGTCACCGCCACATTCCATGGCAGGTTATACAACTAAAACCGTACAAGATCGTATTGTTTCTTTGGATTTCCAACAAATGGTCAGGCCAAGGAAATTCCCATTGCCACATGGGTACGCCTCTGGAAAGACGACCCGAGAACCTAACATTACGGTTAGATCTCTGCCAACACAAGGTCGGGTTACCCTTCAAACTGGGTAACTACTAACATGAATATGTCATTCCCCGATCGTAACCGATCTATATCCGGGGATCCTCGATTTCAACAACCACAAAGTAATAATTTTGCAGCAGCAACATAGGTTAAATATCTGGGCTCCATACCATGATACCACCTCTATCCAGAAGGAATGACATACACTAAAGGGACGCTACCCCCCTAATAACCTTGCTGCGTCCTTCCTGTTTTGACCATTTCCGGGGTGTGAGGTCCGACGAAGTCTCGTCCACAAAGTTACGCTTTATACAAAAGCTGTGCTTTGATTCAACAAATGCTCAATAGCACTTAGCATATCACACTACCAAATTGGGAGTATATCACTAATAACCTTCAACTACATAAACTCTGAGCTCGTACGTCTCAGAGAAGGGTGTTAAGCTAAGAGAATAAATTCTCCGCCACCAACAGATATGTATTTGAAAGAAATCAGCTTTATATCTCAATTTGTAATGTCAGACATACAATCCATACAAGTGTGTTCCGGGTTCGAAAAGAACCGAAGGCACTTCCAAAGAAGTCCTTGCAATCCGGATATTCACTAATCACGACCGGACTTCCCGTCACGAAGGGTAATAAATTTCTATATCGGAGATCAGCCGATGCAGAAACATTCGACGGTAATCCTTCCGTTTTCACAAATGTCCAGTCTTCAACACCGGTCATCAAATGCTATCCATTACGACGTATCACTGTTCGGAATGGGTTATACGACTCAGAGGTCCTTTCCCGGCTAACCTGAATAATGAGCGTTTATTTAAAAATAAGTGTAGCATTCAAATTTAAGCAAATCACAACAAATACCTACTTAAAGGTAAATATTGATAGTCGGTTATTTAACTATCAATAGGCATGCACAACATCACCAGATTCCAAATTATTTATTTTCCAAAATATCTTTACTAGATATATTTTTGCACACTTCAAAAATAAATCAATATTTATTTTTAAACAAATTCCCCTTTCCTTCATAAATTCTATAGTGAATTTATATTTCAAAATATCTACAGATATACGATTTTCAAATCGATTTTCGATATTCATTTTCAATTTATCTTTAGAAAGATAATCCTCAAAACGTTCATTTCATATTGGAAAAACATTCCCATACTTATTTAATAATAAGTATTTCATAAATCTATTTATTTTCAACATTCGAAAATATTCAATATACTTAAATCACCGTTGAGTATATATTTCATTCCTTAAGAAAACGTTCTCTTAAATACATTTATTTGGGTCAAAACGAATGTTATGTAAAACATCGTTACGACAACCCAAAATCACTAGTATAGGGATTAGAAATTAAGATAGATATATAAACCCCAATACTATATAAAATATGTCCTTTCGGAAATCATTTACTATAACAACAGTGCTATAGTCCACCATTTCCTTATTTCTCGAAAACGTCTATTTCAACAATGAATGTTGAAATCTATGGTTTCGATATTTAATATATTTTAAAACATCTTTAAAACAATTAACTTCATTTTATAATATCACTTTCCCAAAATATACCCATTTTATTTAATAATATATTGACTGTCCAAAATCGTGAATATAATCTCTAATCCAAATTCAACACTTCTACATATTTAATTAAAGGATTTATCCTTTATCCAAAATCATGGATATAATTCCATTAGTAATTTCTATATTTACTTATCAAATTTATTTGATTACGGATATATAAAACAATGTTTATAAATTTCATTTTTCACTTTATAAAAACTACTGTGTATATATATAAAAAAAATCCTTTTTATTAACCAATTCCGTTTATAACACGATTATATACCCAAAAGCCAAATTATAAGTTAATAACTTATAATTCATTTATTTTACAAATCATTTATTTTAAAACTTCACAATTTTAAATCTCATTCACTTATAACCTCCTTTTATAACTTCATTTTAAAATATTGATTTTTATAAATCTCTTACATAAACCCTTTAATATAATTCAAAAACCTCTAATTAACTTTATTCTATAAAATAGTTAACTCCATATTTCAAAATTTACATTTAAATTTTATTCCTCAAATATCATAATTTTAAGTACAACTTCCAACCTGAATTTTCAAAAATCAAATTTTATTTATTTCCGGTATCTAACGATACCAGAATTTTATTCGGCTAAATTTTAGCCTTCAATGATTTCAATCATAAAGATAATCACACAGGTATTATAAACACACAACATCGAAACAAATTCAATCTATTTGAGGAATCCAGTTGGATCCCTCCAACCTGTTTCCCTACATCCACAGATGTTAGCACAATACCAATCCCATTTCAAGACGGGATATCGCGGTATATGGGATTTATAAAATATTATCCGCTATTATGCGACGCAATAGGGTCTCATCCGCTATATAATGCGGGAAATAAACTCCAAGTACATATACAATACCAATTCCACTTCAAGGTGGAATATCGCGGTGTATGGGTTTAATAAATAACATCCGCTTAATTGGCGGCGTATAGGGTCTATTTCAATATAATAGATAGCAATTTATCAACCAAGCATATAATCAACCAAATCAAGCAATTTTAAATCTAACTATTTAAAATTTAAAAAAAAACCCTTTTGAGTGAGAAGATCTCACCTTTGATTTTTAATTTGCAGTCCATTTCCATCTTGACTCGATTTCCTTGTTTTATACCTATTTAATTATTTACACAATTCACTAATATTCAAATCAACTTAACAATTAATTTCCGTTTAATATTTTTTGATTAGCTGATAATTCTTTTTAAACCAATTTTCTCCTTTAATAAATTTATCTAATAATGATTAAATTTCTCTTTTTAATAAATTTAATTAACCAAAAATTATATTTTAAACCAATAATCTTGGTTTAAACTAATTTCTTTTCAAACTCCCAATTCTTTAAAGAATTACTTCGCTTAAGATTTTCCATTTCGATTTATTTTCTCCACAATATTGACCTTGCATAAGCGTTCTAAGATTTATTAATATTTAAACTGAATTGAATAATTAATTACCATTGAATAGATTTATTTAATTTAAACTAATAATTTGATTTTAAACTAAATTTCCTTCAAGTTTTAAAATTCCTATTATTATTTATTTTCTTTCTTTTCCCATTTTTATCTATATAAATAATTCTCGTTTATAAATTTATTTAATATTAAATTTTAAACTACATTTCCTTTAATAAATCATTTTATCAAATAATTTGAATTTCTAATAAATTTTCTTTTACCAATCCATTTAATCTAATCGAATACCCATTTAAAAATCTTAAGTAGATTAATATTAATTTTCTCAGAGAGTCCTTTTTATAAAAATATCCTTAGTAATTAAAAATAGTTGAATGCGGCAATTAAACAAATTTATCTCCATAATTTATTTAATTTTTCTTTGAAGCATCACTAAAACAAAATTCTTTTTATGTCTTACAGTTAAATAAAACTTTTGATTTACACTTATATATTTTTACTATTTCTTTCCATATATATATATATATATATATATATTAAATTCTAAATTGATCATGTATTTTACTATTATTAAATTTCTAACATCTGTATGACTACACAAATATATATAGAATAAACAAAAAGGGTTTATACCTAACTCTCGACCTCGATGCCTCGAACGAATCGCGAAACCACGAACCCCACTGTCTCCATCACGCGACCAATCTCGCCATTGAACTCCTGCTCGCCAACATCAATTCGATCCCGCTCCAGAATCTCGTGCTTGTGCACGCATCCCTATCCAAGCCTCGCCACTCGTGGTTACCATCCTACCGAAGTCGAGCTCTACCCTACACGCATCGCCGCCTGCCACTTAGATCTGAATCGCCAAGCCCTAGCTTCAGGAACCCATGAAAAACATCGTGACCCTAAGATGCACTTATTCGATATTCATGCTTGTCGCGTCCTTCGTGTTGTTCGACGATTTGTTGTCGTACTCCCTCATTCGTACGCGACATCGATCGACTATCCCAATTCACGCGATTTGAACGAGGGCTTGATTTGAACAAATCTCGTTCGTAACTTGATTTCTGGAAAGATTTGAATTTGAGGAATGAAAATTAAACGAAGGGTTTGGGTTTTGATTTAAACTTCGGCCATTTTGTTTTTCTTCTGTGAATTTATTTTGAAAGTGAGGGAGAGGACGTGAATATTTAAAATTGAAAGAGGCATGGTTTACACGATCTCTTCGTGATTGTAGGCGTAATTCAAGCGTGCTGATGTGATTATTATATTATTATTTTTTAATTTAAATTCAATTTGGTTCGATATAAATTTTCTTTGACACGTTTATATGTCGTACACTCACTCAACAACTCCAATCACTATGAAGCTTGAAACCCGATAATAATACACTATTACGGATCCATTGGAACTGGTTTCGTCGAAATCCGAGATGGTGCCTCGGACGGCTATTTTTAAATTCAATTTAAACGGTATATTTTTAAAACTGAACAAAACAGTATTAAATTCAATTTTTAAAGTTCTATTACCTTAAGTATTATAAATACGAATTTTACAAGCCTTTGAAATATTTTTAATCAGCTTAAAATTGAAGATTCAATTTTTTTATTCAACTTTCATTAGATTAGATTTTATAATTTAATCGCTAAATTCATAGTTATATTGGGCCGTTACAATTAAAAAGAAACTATCGTCTACGGAATAAATCCCAACGTAGAATGAATGTAAATAAAAAGTAAAATACCGTAAATAACTGTAAATACCGTAAATAACTGTAAATAAGTAGGAAATCTATAACTAACAGTAAATAATTGCAAATAACTGAAATAGAATAGCTAAAAGAAAATAGACTGGAAAACAAGTCTAAAATTTACATAAAAATAAACTGTAAACAAATTTGCATAAAGGTTATCCCAAAATTGCAGAAAAACTACAACTATTGGAAGCTCTATTATTTTAAATTACTTAAAAAGCTAAAATAATTACTTAAACACTTACATTTGGTCCTTAGCTCTTTCCTTTGGCCTTCTTGGATCCACTTGTGCGGTATAAAATATTTTAATTAAAAAGGTCTTCTCCTTGGAAAAATATTTTTTTAGGGTCTAGCCTTAGGCAATGAACCCAGATGCAGAAAATCTGAATTAGAAAAATAGCTGGGCCTTGGTTCTTATTTACAGTGTCACTTGTGGATCTCAGACCATTGGATTTGGTGATTTAATCTGGTCAACCACGTCATAGGCTCGATGGTAACCGTCGGATGGAAGCACGGACGCACGAGATGAAGTAAAACTAGCAAAATGACGTGTTGAAATCGAACTGGACGAAGCCAGCATAAGAGTGCATGCGGTTCGACCTAGATGTCGACCTACCACTTGTTAGGGTCGACCTAGCCACGGTAAGGGTCGACCTTGCCTATATATGTGTGTGTGTTCTTTTGTTTTCTTGTTTCTTGTTTTTCCCTAACTTCTTCGTTCTAGCTCTGATTTTGACAATCTATACATGGAAATTGACCAAAAAATTACTCCGGACACAATGGTGCAACTCCCGTGGTCTAATTTTGATAATTTCAAAAGGTTATTTTATTATTTAATTAATTCGTTAATTAATTACTATAGCTTAAATTTCGGATTGTTACATTCTCCCCTTCTTAAGGGATTTCGTTCTCGAGGTCTCTAAGGATAGAAGAATGAAATAAATATTTTCATCCAAGTTCTACGACCAACCACTCAACCATCATCCATTACATCCAAATTCCTTAAGTTTTTCTAATGCGGTTTATGATACATATGCAATTAGTGTAGTGCAAATGTCCCTAACTAATGCAAAATATTAGGCAGTCTACTGACTTGGTTGACCTCCTTTTGTGCAATCATTCCATGTCATGTATCCAAATGAATTCAAATTTCCTGATGATAACTGATAGTTCTATATACGTGCTACAATCATCATCCAAATGCAACAATCATGTGATAATCATCCATTTATAGCAACCATGGAATAAAATAAAAATAAGAATGCAAATGCACACATTCATATGCATATGCCCTAGTGTTAGGGCGATCCCTAAGAGATAATAATGCTTAGTGTAAGTATATGCATCCATTTGCATCCACTAGCAACAACTTGCAACCACTAGTATCCATCATACATAACATATTCTAATAACATGTTCACATCAAATCCTACCATCCATAGGTTAAATCCTAAGTTCTAACCTCCCAAAGGATAATAAAGGAAAGAACATATTCAAAACTAAAGATGGAAATGAGAAATTCATAAACTTACCATCAAAGTGATGTGGATAAGAGGTACGAATCTTCTCTTCAGCTTTCCACGTAGCATCTTCAACATCATCTCCCCACTGCACCTTCACTAACTGGACTTCTTTATTCCTAAGCTTCTTGATGTCACGTCCAATGATCTTAGTAGGAATATGACGAACTGATGCTTCTCTCTCCGCTTCAACCTCCTCCAGTTGACTTGGATCCAAAATCTCTGTTGATTAATGTAAGCACTTTCTCAAGTGTGAAACATGAAAAATATCGTGTACTCCCACGAGCCTCTCTGGTGGCTTTACTCGTACGTCATCTTCCCTACTCTCTCTATAATGGGGAATGGTCCTACGAATACGGGAGCTAGTTTACCACTCCATCCAAACCTCACCATCTTTCTTAGTAAGGATAGTTTAATGAAAACAAAGTCTCCTACATCAAACTCAATGTCCCTTCCCCGCTTGTCTGCATAAGATTTTTGTCTACCTTGGATTGTATTCATCTTCTTCTAATTAAATCAACCTTCTTTGAAGTCTCCTTAACCATGTCAGGACCAAGTAGCAATCTCTCCGTAGACTCCACCCAATATGATGGTGACTTGCAAGATCTCCCATAAAGAGCTTGAAAGGTTCCATCTCAATGCTAGCTTGAAAACTGTTATTATATGTGAACTCCACCAAAGGACGATCCTCCTTCCAAGTTCCTCCAAAATCAATAATGCATATCCTCAACAAATCCTCAAGCACTCTATTAACTCTCTTCGTTTGGCCATTCGTCTAAGGGTGATAGGCTGTACTCAATCTAAGCTACGTCCCTAAATCCTCTTACAAGCTTCTCCAAAACTCACTAGTAAAATAGGGTCTATCGCTCACTATGCTAGAGGAAACTCCATGAAGTCGGACTATCTCATGAACAGATAAGGATGCCAAATAAGATGTCCTCTTACTCTTGACCGGAATGAAGTGGGCACTCTTAGTCAATTGATCTATAATAATCCAACTTCTAGTATTACCCTTCCTAGACTGGGGTAAATCATCTATGAAGTACATCAAAACACTATCCCACTTCCATTCGGGTACATCCAATGGCTGAAGTAATCCACCGGGCTCATACTACTCTGCCTTAACTCTTTAGCACATAAGACACTTAGCTACATACTCCGCTACATCCTCTTTCATGCCACTCTAATAAAACATTCTCTTCATGTCCCTATACATCTTATTACCACCTGGATGAATAATCATTCGGGAATGGTGTGCTTTCTCTAGAACCGCTCTCAAAAAATCACTAGTGCGGGGGACGCAAAGTCTTCCGTCGCTCCTTTGCCACCCTTTGCTATTTATGGAATAGCGTTGGAGATGTCTAGAGACCTCTCCACTGCTAATCCTCTATAAAATATCCATAAGCTCTGAATTCTCTCGCTGCCTCGAGCCAATCTAATCTATGAGGGTAGGCTTAACCTCAAGTGCTACCAACAATCCCGGGGTAATGTCCGTAGAGGGCTTAAAATCAAAGATGGAAATAAACTCTAAGCTCTTCCACTCCATGAACATAGGACTAAGGGGTGCTTTCTTCCTACTCAACACATTTGCAACCACTTTTCCCTTGCCAGGGGTATAAGCTATCTCAAAGTCGTATGATGCCAAAAAATCCATTCATCGCTCCTGTCTCAAGTTTAAATCCTTCTATGAG
The DNA here is from genome assembly GCA_030765085.1 of Allium cepa. Classification (NCBI taxonomy): domain Eukaryota; kingdom Viridiplantae; phylum Streptophyta; class Magnoliopsida; order Asparagales; family Amaryllidaceae; genus Allium; species Allium cepa. Next base: position 508,767,949 of record CM060942.1, read on the forward strand.
GATAGGTATTTTAATGACTTATAGTTAGTGAAAAGCTCGAAACTCTCTCCTAGCAAGTAATGCCTCCATGACTTGAGTGCGAAAACTATATCAGCTAACTCCAAATCATGGGTAGGGGAGTTCTTCTCATGCATCCTCAACTGTCTACTCCCATAGCATACCACCCTCCCTTCTTGCATCAATACTGCTCCTAGACCCGTCCTACATGCATTAGTGTATACTGTAAAAGGCTTAGCTCCGTCGGGTAAAACTAAAACTGGTGCACTAGTAAGGACTCTCCTTAGCATCGTGAAGGAATCCTCACAGTCCACGTCCCACAAGAATTCTTTATTCTTCTTAGTGAGGCGAGTAAGCGGTGCTAAAATCTTGGAAAAATCTTTGATGAACTTCCTATAATAGCCAGCCAATCCTAGGAAGCTTCTAACTTCAGTAACATTCTTGGGGGCCTTCCAATCTTGCACTTCAATTACTTTAGCGGGATCCACAGCTAAACCCTCTCTTGAGATTGCGTGCCCTAAGAAACGTACCTCCCCTAGCCAAAAGTGACACTTCGATAACTTTGCCTTCAACTGATGAACACGAAGTGTACGAAGAACCTCATCTAGATGAACAAGATGCTCCTCCATACTTTTGGAAAACACCAATATGTTATCCACAAACACTACCACAAACTTATTTAGGACATCTCTAAAAATACATATCATCAAATCCACAAAATAGGCCAAGTCATTTGTTATCTCAAAAGGCATAACCAACCACTCAAAGAATCCGTCGGGTGTCCTAAATGCCATCTTATTAATGTTATCATCAGCGATCCTAAACTGATGAAATATAGTGGCTAAATCAGGATGAGAAAATACTGAGGAGCTAATTAACTGGTCGAAAACATCATCTATCCTAGGAAGTGGATAACGTTTCTTCTTCGTAAGCTTATTCAACTCCCTATAGTCAATGCAAAGTCGAAGGGAACCATGCACCTTATTAGCGAAGATGACTGGAACTCCCCTTTCAGATATACTTCTTCTAATGAAGACATTTCCAATAGCTTATGAATCTTCTTGCTCAAATCATTCCTTTCGCTAGGTGCCATGTGTCTCACGGGCAATGCCACTAGCTTAGCATTGCCATTAAAATAAATTCTGAAGTTGATCTTTCACTTAGGGGGCAGTACCCTAACCTCCTTAAAGATGTCTGGGAAATCTCCGACGACCGAAACTGAATCTAACTCTACTGATAACGAATCGAGGGAATAAAGGAAGCTCAACATGACGGACCCCTACGGGTCGCAAGAAAGCTTGAGAGTCCTACCGCTGCATGTCTCTAGTCTAACAACTCTCCTCTCGCAATCAAATGTCTCTTCATATATGGATAGCCAATCCATCCCAAAAATCAACCCATACCCTGAAAATCCCAATACATAGGCGTCACAATCAAACTCTACGCCTAGGATAATTTCAAACCCCTACAAATCATAGATAAATGTGTCGATCCTCTTATGGGGATTGAAACAACTATGGGGTGCACTACTAAAGAGATATCCAAGCGTAACAATCAACCAAGGAACTAGATATGAACGTGTGTGATGCTCCAGAATCGAAAAGGGTCTGAATGGGAAAATCAAAAATAGAAATCAAACCTTCCACGGTGACTTTCCTACCTCTATCTGGTCCGCTGCTGGAAGGTGTGGCATCCAATGCCTAAATCTATGCTGCCGGTGCACCCGCTGCCTGCCCCTTCTTCTGAGGACAAACTCTGCTAATGTGATCAGGCTGTCCACAATTATAACACTTTCACTTCATCCCTGTCTTCTTACATTCTTTTGCGTAATGACCAACCATCCTACAACTATTTCACTTCCCTCCTTTCTTAATCTGCTTCTTAGGCCTTCTCCTTTCTTCTTATCTTTATTGTTCTTCCGCCATTTCTTCTTAGAACCTTCCGTCTTAGGGACCTCCTTAGACTCTCCTTCCTTAGCTGCGTCAGACATAAGCGCCATCTCCACTAGTGACTCAAAGGTAGCTTCCATCAGTACATGAGTCAATAACAACCCTTGAAGGCGGTTGATTCAATACCTTCATGAACATCTTGGCCTTCTTGTGTGGCGTATTTATTAATTCCATCCCAAACCGTGAAAACTCATTAAATTGGTTGACATACTCCTTTATTAAAAGACTTCCTTGCTTCAAGCTAATAAACCTTTCCAACTGCATATTCTCTTTTGCTTGTGACAAAAACTTCCTCTCAAACCTCTCTCAGAATCCAAACCATCCAACGTCTCTTCCTTCCAACTCAACAACCTCCCACCAATTAGAAGCCTCTCCATTCAGCTGTTAAGATGCAAGCTGAACTCTCTGCTGATCCCCTAATCCCAATAGCCCAAATATCTTCTCTATACTCCTTAACCAAGCTCTCCTCTCCACAAAATCTGTACCGGAAAATGTCTTGCCTCCTAAATTGGCGAAGTCCTTGCATAACTTAGAGAAATTGGCTGTTGCGGGTGGATTGATGGGATTTTCACCCGCTGGTGCTGGATTGGGCGCTTTCCCTTGCACCTCTAGAGTCGTAGCTTGAAGGTATCTACAAAACCATCCTAGGACTTGGAAGCCCTCAGGAACATTAGGGGCATCCGCCATTCTATGCAAAGGAAAAGAGAATTTAGGCTTGAAAGATTCAAAGGAAGATTAAACTGGACTTCAAGAGGATTTTTATAAAGACTCTCTTTTATACTTGAAAACTTTTTCTAAGAGTTTCTTTTTGAAAAATGCTTTCAAAACAAGTTATTTCTGAAAAATACTTTATTTTTTAAAACAAATTTTTAGGAATCCTGTAACCCCTTTCTGATACCAAGTGAAAACCCCCCACACCCTATAATATACCTAAAAGGGCACACTAAGAATATGGTGCATTTTAGGTATAGCTAAAAATTTATAGAGATTAAGATTCACAAGACAAAATTAAAAAAATAGCGAAAACATTTAAAAACGGTAACTTATTAAAAATCAAACTTCACAAAATAATTCATAACCAAAATAAGTCTCAAAATACCAAATACATACGTCTTATTGAAAACATCATCATAGTCACAATATCAGAGTACATACATAAAACCATCCTTCTCAATAAGTGCCAGTACATAAAAATAAAAATGAAAAGAAGAAGAAGTAGAATACATGAAGAAAAACTCCACAACTGAATCTCCAGGATAATCCGAAATCTACTGTCCGTGTCTCTGCCAGCCTATGGTGGAAAAGGGGAAATAGAGCAGTGGGTCAGACTAAAAGTCTGCTGAATGAAAGTAATTACTAGTATTCTTAAGCAAGGTAAAGATAATAGGCTTTGTAACAGTTCTAGTATAAAAGGAAATAATGGAAAAGATAAAGCTGGAATAAGATACGGTTTAATTATTTGCTTTGCATAGATAGTTCGATTACATTGTTTTCAATTTTCTAAAACTACTTTAATTAGGCTGAAATCCCAATCCTAGTTTAGTTAGGCTGAAGTCCTAATTCTACCCTTTGATAGGCCTTCTATCTCTGTTGTGCCTGCTATGAGCTAGTCCCATCCTGCGGGTCCTATAGTAAAAGACACCTGTTTAGCACTTGGAACTCAATAGAGACTTGTCTCCCTGGAACGAGGCTGCATGCTCAACCACCGCTAGGCTCGCGCTACCGATTGCTCCCTCTTTAGACCACTTATTTACCCTAAACAACACAAGCATGCCCAGCCTCACCTTCATGTGTTGTGAGACTACCAGTTCCCGACTGAAGGGGAATGCTGCCAATACGGGTCCTAAAAAACAAAATCTAGTTGCGCTCATTGTCCATATCCCCTGATGTGAACTTCTAATTATCGACCACTTATCTATCGTAAATAGCATAAGCGTGTCATAAGGGAAATGCTGTCGGTACGGGTCTTACTTCTATCTTTGCTTATTAACTTAGTATAAATCTTTAAAATAATCCTTTTCTGTTTTGTCTCTAATTATAACATGTGTGTTATAACTTTTCTTATTTACTTAACCCAAGGCCTAAGTTTAAAAATAAGCCACTTCTCCTATTTCTTCTATTTTCTTTTTTTATTTATAATTACATGTTACAACTATGCTTGCAAATGTCTTAAATTTTCCAATTTCAGTCTAAGTCTAATTTATTACAGTTCTTCTTATTTTACATCTCATTTTCTATAAATTCAATGGTTTTATATTTTAGTCCATATTAACGAATTATTTTCTTCTATTTATTCCATTCGCATAAAAAGGGAACTAAAAAGAAACTGACATTTACAGAATAAATCCCAACGTAGAATAGATGTAAATAACTATAAATACATTAAATAACTACAAATAATTGGGAAAGCTATAATTAACAGTAAATAATTGCAAATAACTAAAATAGAATAGCTAAAAGAAAACAGACTGGAAAACAAGTCTAGAATTTACTTTAAAATAAACCGTAAATAAATTTGCATAAAGGTTATCCCAAAATTGTAGAAAAACTACAAATATTGGAAACCCTAATATTTTAAATTACCTTAAAATTTAAAATAATTTCTTAAACACTCACCTGTGGTCCTTAGCTCTTTCCTTTTGCCTTCTCGGATCCACTTGAGGGGTATAAAATATTTTAATTAAAAAGGTCTTCTCCTTGGAAAAATATTCCTTTTAGCCCAGATGGAAAATCTAAATGAGAAAAATGGCTAGGCCTAGGGTCTTATTTATAGTATCACTTGTGGATTTTAGATCGCTGGATTTGGAGATCAAATCCGACGTAACCACGTCATAGGCTCGATGGCAACCATCGGATGGAAGCACGGGCGCAAGAGATGGAGTAAAAATAGCAAATGGCCTGCTAACATCGAACTAGATGAAGCCAGCAAAAGAACGCACGCAGGTCGACCTAGGTGTCACCCTACCACTTGCTAGGGCTGACCTAGGCTCGACCCTAGAGTCGAACTTGCATATATATATATATATATATGTGTGTGTGTGTGTGTGTGTATGTGTGTGTGTATATACATGTTCTTTTGTTTTCTCATTTCTTGTTTATTTCGTAACTTCTTCGTTCTAGCTCCAATTTTGACAATATATATGGAGATTGACCAAAAAATTACCACGGACACAATGATGCAACTCCCATGGTCATTTTTTGATAATTTCACAAAGTTATTTTATTATTTAATTAATTCTTTAATTAATTAATATAGCTTAAATTTTAGGCTCTTACAAGCCAGGTTATTTGGACCTTTGGCACGAATGTAAGCAGTGAGCGGCTCCTACATTCTCTTAGGGGCATTTGTGGTTGTGAATGCTTCGATTTTGAGGCTTCGAGCAACCATAACACAAATCGGTGCATTGAGTGACTCCTCAAGTGCCTCATCTTGAGCCTTGCTAACACTTGTTGCAGCATGAGTACTTCTTTTATGACATCTCACCTCTATACCCATTCTGTCCAAGAGTATACTGAGTAATACTGCTAGATAATACAGTGAATAAGACGATATGGGGTATGTACGTGAATATGCCATTGGAGTAACACTGGTACGTATTTAAATATCAAACATAACTCACCAATAAATTTACATAGTATTAGAATAAACCAATAAACACATGTGCCTCCAGGACAGAACAATATATAATATAAAGTAAATAACGAGATAACAGAGTCAGTCGGAGTGGTAATAAACACACACACACATATATATGTCCATATACATCATACAGATATAAACATGAAAGAATATACAATACAGAATAATAATCAATATTATTAAATGTCTAGCCTCCTCAATACCTAGAAAATACAGGCTGGTCTCACTGTCCCTGTCCTAAAATGTCTCGAACTGACCAAAGTTTTATAAAAATAACTCATGGGTTAGACTATGTCAAATGAAAGATATGTAATAAAGGTAACCTAATGTAAACATATAATAATAATATGATAACTTTAACATTGACAATCAAATCGTCAAATGATTATATGTATAATGCCATAAATAATTATTAAAGCATCATATCGCTCAAATAACTCAAATCCATATGAAATTGTCAACACTGATATCAAAAGTTGTCAACACATCAAATCAAAATCAGATAATGATAAAGGATGAATCATGCATATCAAAAAACATCATCATAGAAAATGAAATTGTCAAGTGAATCGGGCAAGCACATAGCAATGCCTTAATATAAATATCATAAAATCGTATAACTAATAGATAATGTGAGATAGTCCACTAAATCATCCAAATAAGATATAAAACTATACAAATCACAAAGATAATCTATCATAATGCAAGTCATAATCAATACACAAAGGCTATCTCTAAAATATCAAACCAGAAGAGTTTGGATTTACAGGGACAGACTACACTTTAGACACAGTCTCTGATATAGCCAACTCATTGGATTGTGAATAATATATGTCAATCTACAACATATGCATAACTTCAAACCAGATAGAAAGACTAATAACACACAACACGCTCCAAGAACCCATGATCTGCTAGCCTCTCACTAATAGATCGATCTGTTCCTACAGTCTTTAGTTACCTTGATGGACATTACGACCTACATCCATGTATGGCTCATTTGCGCATAGCCTCGGTCACGATCCTGCACTTGCGCCTATGGTAACAGATTACTAGCATATGGACACAATGGGCTACCCACTACTAATCTAGTGATGCACGTCGATCTAGGACACGACCCCACGATCATGTTGCCATGATGAAAACTGTCCAATCTGGTTCACTCTCAAACCAAAAAGGGAGTTAAACACAAGTGGACCACATATAGTACTCAAATCCCATATCAACATATAAGCATGCCGATACATTACTCCAAATAAGTCAACATATGACTTTAATAACTAGAGCCCTAATCTGCTGCTGACACACGACTCTAACCATAACCCAACACATGGCTATTGTAATAACTTGCCTCGAAACGGGCCTACCAATAAAAGCCCATTGAACCTTAGGCTCATCTCAAGGCGAGTTGTTAAGTTGATCAAATTAAACAGTAAGTAGTACAAAGCGTTATCTGTAACAGCCTGATATTTTCAACCATTCGCGTCCACACATGCTAGATTTGAACTGCTCAAAATACCATATTGTTAATTTATATTTGGCAAAACTCAGCATATACAGTAAATAAGTAAATCATAGAATCACAAATACAGAGTAATATACAATATGCAGCGGAAACAAAAGATAGTAGTTTATGGAGCTACTATATATATAATAGAGTTAAATAAGATACAAAAGAAGTGTGGTATCCCGGAAATTTGGCAATATAAATTTAATAATCTGTGTTAAAAATTAAATGGATTTGTTAAATTTTGATAATAAAATTGGAATCGATCTAGAAATCTTCTTTTAATATATATTTAAATTGGAAGATTTTATCTTTTTAAAGCTAATAAATTGTTCTCTATTTATAATATATATAATTGTGTATATTGTAAATATATAAGCTTGGGTTTGGAATTTAGTAAATTAATTAATTTTATAATTCCCCCAGTAGCCCTGCCATTGGTGGAATCCAAAATCCAATTAGTGCCAACGGTTTTGATTGTATTACCCACTTTTGTGGCTAATAGCTGGAATTTAATAGATGTAACAATATCGGCTATTTCATATTTACTTGAAAACCCTAGACCTATTATAATATCACTAGATTTCCTATCAATTGTTTTGGTTAGCGTAAGGTAAAAACTTTTCCATGTTTATGTATGGGAAGTCTTACGTGATACCTTTCTTTTCAAAGGTTTTCAAAGTTAAGCAACTTTAACCTGTTACTCACACCAGACCCATGTCTGACCCAGAGTTTATCTTCTATTTTCTTAAACTCTTGGGTACTCAATTTTTTACGAGTAGCCAAGGGATTTAGGTTAGCCTTTGACGAATTGTGGAGGAGCAATGGAGCAGGAGGCTTCGGCGTTAGATATATAGTTCCGCTATGTGTAACCTTTGTTGGTATCTCTTTTATGAGTTGTATTGAGTTGTATAGCTAGACAGGTGTTGATAACTGTCTAGTATGTGATGTAAATTCTGTGTAACTCTGATTAGTGTTGAATACTATGTAATATTTATGTTATTAATATAAATTATTCGTTCCGCTGTTGAGATTTTGATGTTGTTTCTTCTTTATTCTCTTTCTTTTCTCTTTTCTATCCCTTTCTTTCTTCATGATGATACGATTTTCTGTGGTAAGAAAGTTAGGTCGTCACAATTGGTATCAGAGCGCTAGGTTGAGTGAATACCTAGGCTTTGAAGTAATTTCTTTCTTGAGAGAGCGTATTTGTAATTTTGAATATATATGTGTATATATATATATATATATATATATATATATATATTTCTACCTATTTGTTGGGTTACCCGTACAGGTTTTCCAATATAAGTTATAAAGGTAGATAAGGTAGCGGGTTGTGTAACACGACTACTACCATTGGTTGGAATTTGAATGTTGAGGTTGGAAGTGTATCTGTCGAGACGGTAGACCTAATACCATCTCGAGTGAGTTGTGAAGAGCGTAGAGATTTCATCGATCTCTGAAGGTAACTTGTAAAAGTTCGGAGTTCATCTTTGAATTGGATGAGTAGAGTTTGGATCTGTCGGTTGGGCAGAAGAAAATAATGGTATCTTGATACCTCAGGAATTAGTAGCTGTGTGATTAGACGCAGTGACTATGGATGTCTCCGAAGATTTTTCTTTGGAGCAAGTTTAGGAGGTATGTCTGTTTCGATGTTGTGGCTCGCAGCATGATGTTTCTGCTTGATTTGAGGTCCGAGTTTCTCGAAGAGTTTTGGATTAGGAAGTCTTTGGTGTTAGTGTCAGCAGTGCAGCTCGGAGTATTTTGTGTGCTAGTAAGAAGGTCTTATGGTTAGCAGTTTTCTAGAAATGGAGTTTAGAAGCAGCAGAGTAGACCCGTTTCTTCAATGGATTGGCTAGTTAAGCGTAAGCTGTTCTGATTGGTAAAGAGAGAACAGTTTTCTTTGGATATTGGGCTGGTTAATCGCAAAAGTGACTTTCCATAGTTTGAGTGTTCTCTTGAATTATCAGAAGTTTGTCCGTATCTGGAGATTGAGTTTTCTTATCGACTGGATTCCAGGAGTGCTACCGGTGGTTCAGTTTAGTAGAAGGATCAGGTGGGGCATCCGAGTTTTCTTTTATGGATATGTTGGACCATATATCTGAGATGTGTTGTCCAGTTTGTGCTTGTGTTCTTCATCAGCATTTTCTTCTACTCCAGATCAGAATTGTGCAGCGGAAGCAGTTTGGGAGTACTTTTTTTATTTTTTCGGGTAGGAGAAGTAAGTTAGTCTTTTGATGTTTATGGAGTAGAGTTGGTGTTCTTGGTTTGGATTGATCTTGAGGAGATCGTTTTATTGGATTGTTTTTGGTCTAGTTTGTTTCTAGAGACATCAACGAAGGTTGAGCTGACTGAGAGAGATAAAGGCAGCCCAGGATCGTCAGAAGTGTTCTGTGGATAAGAGACAAAGGAATTTGGATTCCAGAGTCGGAGATTTGAGAGTGGGTAAGACTGGGTAAGTCAGCTCCGAGGTGTTTTGGATCTTTTCTGTGTTCTTGTGAGGATTGGTCTTTGATTTTCAAGGTTGAATTGTCAGTTTGGCTAACTAGGATTCAATGTATTTCACGTATCTCTGAGGGAGTACGTGTATGATCTATTTCTGGTTGTGGAACCAGCATTTCAGGAGAATGTGATTGTTGAGTCAGACTTGTTTGTAGTCTGATATCCTGTTTAGTTTTGTAGATCTTGTTGGATAGGAGCTCTATAGCTTAGTAGTATAAATTGTTTGGATTTTGTAGAGCGAGTATCCCGGTATATATACTTGGGAAACTCTAGGAAATCCTATCCAGAATTTTGTCTGGATAGTTAGATTTGTTTGTTTGAATGAATTGGTTGCTATGGTTGTTAGCATATGTTTAATGATATATGCTTGTGTTTTAAAATAAAATCTTAAGATAGATTATTAAATTACCTTTGCTTTTAAATTTTGGGGATGAAATTCTTTTAAGGGGGGAGGAATGTGATATCCCGGAAATTTGGCAATATAAATTTAATAATCTGTGTTAAAAATTAAATGGATTTGATAATTTTTGATAATAAAATTTTGAGTTGATCTAATAATCTTATTTTAATAAATATTTAAATTGGAAGATTTTATCTTTTTAAAGCTAATAAATTGTTGTCTATTTATAATATATATAAAATTGTATATATTGTAAATATATAAGCATGGGTTTGAAATTTAGTAAATGAATTAATTTTTAATTCTAATTTATTTTTGGTAAATTTGAAATTTGATTTAAATTTAACATTTTAAATTTTCAAAGCAATTTAATAAATAGTTATATGGTTTGTAAATATTAAAGGAAAATCTAATTTGTTTTAAAATTTTATTTAATTAGCTTAATATGAATTTAAATTAGATTAACATCAAAGCTTTGTTTTATTTTCTTTTAAAATATTGCTTGAATTTTTATATAAGAATTTAAAATACAAATTACAAACGATCTTAATATATTGAGTAACTGAAGTAATTTATAATCTCTCTTATAAATTATTTAATATTGTTAAATTTGTTATTTTCAGATAATAATTATAATACTTAGTTTTTCATAAACATAAATAGATTTGAATTTAATGTTTTGAATATAATGTTTTGAATTTAAAAGAATAAATACTTAAAAATATTTGAATAAGCTTTTATTTATAAATTATTTCTCTTTAAATAAAAAGAGAGAAATTCATTTATATATACATAAGTAATAATAAATTAAGATTTAAAAGTTTTTATAAACAATTTAAATTAAAATTAAAATACACTTAATACATGTGTTAATCTCTTAATACTTAAATGACATGTGTAAGGCATAAATTAATATTGTTACAAATGTTAAGTTTGAAAACAAGTGTCCTAATTTATCTTTTTCATTTTCTTTTATTAAATCAAAAATTTACTTATATTAACACATCTCTCCTCATTTCATATTCTTTTTTATTCTTCTTTTTTCAAAATTTAAGATCTTCAGCTGTAAAAAGATTTGAAATCTTCCACAAAACAGAAAATCTTGTTCAAAAGACATTCCTGCAAATTTCCTCAAAATCAATCTTCTCGAAAAACCATCTGAATCATACTCAAACCTGAAGTGCAAATCTATTATAAACTTGTAACCTCTTCATATTCATCAACCTGGAAATCATTTGCAATATCCAAACCTGCATGCAATTGAAGATCGCTGTATTTCTGTTTTGAACTTCATCAAGCCTGCATGCAAACAAATGAAATCAGAGAGCTTAAGCATTTGTAGTAAAACAAGATGAATGTTTTTAAAGGCAAACTAAAATTTTTTTTAAAAAAAAACTACAGTTTTAAAAAGAACTTCAGCATCTCAAAGTTTTAAATCAAAGCATCATTCAAGTTCAGGCTTTTCAAAAACAAGGGCTCTGCTCCTAAAATTACTGTGAGTAACATTTTATTTTAAAGCTAATTTAAGTAAATATATTTGTTGATTGTTTGCCTGAGATAAACATGACTTGTTTGTGGATAAATATGATTAAATTTTCTGTATATATGTATGGTAGAATGCATGTTTACTGTTGATTTATTTTTGCCTGTTCTAGCATTCCAAGTTTAAACTCTGATTAAAAATCATGTTCTCGTGATTCAAATCTTGTTAAGGATTTAGATTTCAAACAATATTTGGTTATGAAATATAAGTTAAAGTTTTAATTTTATTTAATATATGAAACACAAAAATATAACAGAACAACTTATGGAAGTAGTAATTTAATTTGCCAGATTCATTGATTAAAGTTTATAAACCAATTACATTATCAAAGACTTGAATTTTAAAACTAAAATTGGAATTTATAGTTTGAATTTGGTTCAGTATTTCTGGTTTAACCAGAAATCCTATTTTGAGTTGGAGCTGTCGATCTAGGAGGTTGGGGTGGCCAGTATCTTTTCTGGTAATGGATTGTTGAACGAAGATTCAAGGAAAATTATTGTTAAATGGATTAATGCAGTGAGGTAGCGGTGATTTGGGTTAAGTATTTTAACCCTAAGTTTTCTGTTCATCTGAATATTGATCGCTGCAAACTCTAGCAGTGATCAAGTTCATCTAGATTCTATTTGGTGATTGATGGAGTATGGATGAAGGCGTGGCCGGAGGGAAAGTTTCTCTAGTGATCGAAGTTTGGGTTTTGAGGCGTTTCCAGGTTGCGTCATTGCTACAGTTTTTGGAGCTCGAGGCTTATTTTTTATTTTGGGGTTCTGCATTTTGATTTATGGTCGAAAACGTGTGGGAGGATGGTCGCTGACGTGCGCATGTGGTCGCGAGAGGTCGAAAATGGTTGCAGCGGCGGTGCAGGTGCACGATGATCGTGTTGTGTCAGCTATGGTTTTGGGGAAGATGGTACTCGAGTGATGTTCGAGTAGAATTGAGTTTTGCCCGAAGTATTTGAATGTTGGACTCGAAGGGGTTGATGTGTGGGCTCGGGTGAGAATGGATGGTACAGGTTTATGTATTAAACCTGTCACTTTTAATTTGAATGAATTCAAATGAGATTGTTAACTCGAGTTTACTCGTGTTATTTTGGGTTTTGCTCGAGCTAGATTTAGGTTAGGCTCGAGTGAATTATTTGGGTTCGAGTTTGTTTACAGGTTAGAAACCCTGTTTATGTTTTTAAATTTTAAAACTGAATTTTAGAGTATTAAGCAGAGATTTGAGATATGTTTTAAATCTAATTTTAAATTTATGAATTCAAGTTTAATTTGAATCTTAAGCTGGAAATGAATGAAGTTTTTAAATTTCAAATTTTTTTAAAATACTTTAAAAGGGGTTTATTGTTTAAATATGTTTTTAAAGAAATTTGAATTTAAATTAGCAATTAAATATAAAGAAGTGTTTTAAACAAAGTTTAGATAAGATTCAAATCTGGATTTGAATCTTTGTTTCAAAATAGATTTAAGTTTTTATTTATAAATTTAAGTGTTTAACAAATTCGAATGATAAAGAAAAATTTAAATGGTTTGAATTTAAAAAGAAATTTGTTTAATCTTGTAAAATTTCTTTTATAAGAAAGTATTATTTATCATGTAAATTTAAAGGGTTTTAAATTGATTTTAAAACTTGTTAGAGTTAAATTATAATTTAATGATTTGTTATGCATTTAATTATTAGGGTAATTAAATGAATAATTAATTTATTTAATAAATTAATGAAATTACTTAAAGTAATTAAAGGTTTAATCTTAAAGGTTTAAGATTAATTATTCTTAGAATAATTAACTTGTAATTTAAGAATCATTAATTAAATAAGATTTGATTTTTAATTAATGATTAATAATTAATCAAGTAATAAAGGATGTATTAAGTTACAGTTAACACTTAATTAATTAATTAGGAATTAATTAATGGGTTATTAATGGTTAACAAATTTGTAATTAATAATCATTAAAATAAGTTAATTATTTTCGAAGAATAATTAATGAATTGTTTAATAGTTAATGAAGGTTATTAGCTAAGGATTATTTAATAATTAATTAATGTGATTAATTTTAATAATTAATTAGATTAATTAATTTAAAGATAATTATTTGTGTAAATTGTTAAGTATAATTACTTATGGAAGTAATTAAGGAATTAATTACTAATTGTAATTAATTGAGTTTAATTTGATTAGATTAGGTTAATTAATTCATTTTAATTAATTTAGAATAAACAATTGATGATTTGTGAAGTATAATTACTTAATGTAATTAAATGAAGAGAAATTACTTAGAGAAGTAACTAATGGGTAATTACTGTATGTAATTAATTGAAGTGATTTGATGATAAAAGTAATTTGAGTATAATTACTTTGTGAATTAATCAAGTGATTGATTTGAGATAATTAATTAATGAGTAACTAATTTATTTGGTGAAGTAATTAAGGGTAGTTAATTACTAAATGGAGTTAATCAAGGGTGATTAACAAATATGGTTTAATTGTAGATTAATTACTTAATGTAATTAATTTTAAAAGAAAATATAATTAGAAATCATTAATTATTATAATTAATGATGTAATTAATAATATATTTATTTAGAAATAAATAATAAATGAAAGAATTAATTAATGTAATTAGTTTAGAATTAACGTAATTGATTTATAGTTAATTAATCTATGAAGTAATTAAAGATAATTACTGTATTTGGTGAAGTATAATTAATTTGAGAAATTAATTAGTGAATAATTACTTGAATGTAATTAAAGGTTAATTAATCAGGGATGATTAATTAAAATAAATAATTGATTGATGATTGATTGATTGATTGATAATTAATTAATGGTAATGTAAGCAAGTTTGGTAATGATGAAGTAATTAATTTAATTCACTTTAAATTAAATGTAATTAATTTAATTCATTTTAAATTAATTATATTTGATGTGATTATTAATCATTGCTTATATATGGATGGATGATGTTGTTTGCCTTGGATGGTTTGAATCTCAGAGATGAGATAAGTAGTTGAATGATATGGATGCATTGGTTGCATTGTGATGATGATTTGGATTACCTTTTGATAATGATAATAGGGATTATCTGTTGTGATGATAAAGTTGATTATCTATTGTGAATCTGTGGATTATCTATCTGTGTGTATATAGATAATTGAATTGTTTTAAACCTTTAAAACAACTTGGCCTTAAAAGATACGCTTTGGATTTCGATGAGACCGAGATCGGGTTTCCATATTTGGATATCCGAAAACCACATCGATCCAAATTAATGATAGGTCGTGAATCTCATGTGAAGAGTGAAGACTCGAGGTGTAAGGGCTATTCATCAGTATAACTCTATGGGTGATTCCGAGATGAGTTTGACGGGATAGTACTTTCATATTCAAGATAAAGATTCAGAGTGCAAGGGTTATCGTCGTTAACTCTGAGGGTGATTCCAAAATGAGTGTAACGAGATAATGCCTTCAGTTTCGTTCGAACCTGGAATGAACTTGTATGGATTGAATGCTTTCAGAATATCGTTAGGTGGACGATGAGCATTCTAAGAGATGTGTTCTCTAAAGGTAATCGTACCTTCAAGCCTCATCAACCGGGAATGGCTAAAACAGAGGAGGTGCAGCGAGGCTAAGTGGGTCACGCCCAAGTAGGATGAGATTTTCCCCTGTCTAGAGGTCCCTTTTTATTTCGGCTGTGTGGGCGGTTGGAACGTAAGCAAACTGCGGTGTTGTCTTGTTCGGGACTGTCTAGTAAGGGATGGTTCCGGTCTTGTGTTGCAGGGAATTGGGAGTGATCCTCGGTACGTTGATCTAGGCCACGTACTATGACGGGCGGTACCCCGGTAGCCCTGCCATTGATGGAATCCAAAATCCAATAAGTTCCAATGGTTTTGATTGTATTACCCACTTTTGTGGCTAGTAGCTCGAATTTAATATATGTAACAATTCCGGCTATTTCATATTTACTTGAAAACCCTAGACCTATTATAATATCACTGGATTTCCTATCAAATGTTTTGGTTAGCGTAAGGTAAAAACTTTTCCATGTTTATGTTTGGAAAGTCTTACGTGATACCTTCCTTTTCAAAGGTTTTCAAAGTTAAGCAACTTTAACCTGTTACTCACACCAGACCCATGTCTGACGCAGAGTTTATCTTCTGCTTTCTTAAACTCTTGGTTACTCAAATTTTTACGAGTAGCCAAGGGATTCAGGTTAGCTTTTGATGAATTATGGAGGAGCAATGGAGCAGGAGGCTTCGGCGTTAGATATATAGCTCCGTTGTGTGTTCTCTGTGTTGGTATCTCTTGTATGAGTCGTATAACTAGACAGGTGTTGATAACTGTCTAGTATGTGATGTAAATTCTGTGTAACTCTGATTAGTGTTGAATACTATGTAATATCTATGCTATTAATATAAATTACTCGTTCCGCTGTTGAGATTCTAATGTTGTTTCTTCTTTCTTCTCTTTCTTTTCTCTTTTCTATCCCTTTCTTTCTTCATGATGATACAATTTTCTGTGGTAAGAAAGTTGGGTCGTCACAAGAAGTCTCGAATACAATAGTTAAATACAAAATCAGAATACATTACTGGAATCAACTGAATATCTGAAAGATGGATAGATAGCTAGATCTCCAAGCGAAGCTCCAACTCCAAAGGTAAGTCTCAAAAGCTGAACCACTCAATCTGACCCGAGCGTAAAGCAAAACATAAAACACTCGAGTCAGGATTAACATTCTTATATCAATATATCCAACTCAAGTGAAATAACAACTGAAACACAAGTAACTCAAAGGATGTTTGGGATAATCATCCTTTAAGAATCCGTTAAACTATCTAATATGTAGTAATATACGCTATTATAATAATAATGTCTAAAGTAAAGTATAATATATTTAAAAATAGCGTTAAGGCGTTACACGTATCCCGCTTAGCACATTTTATAGTGCAAATAGTCTATACAGTATCGTAGTCCCTCCTGATCGGGAAGCCACCAGAGGATACTCCATAGGTACGACACAAATCAAACTCGTAGTAAAGCATGCAAGGGTAGGTGACACGGCACAATCAGGCAATGCCAGGGTAGATATACCAATTGTGCATCCGAACTGGTAATGCATAGCCGCAGCTACCGCCTACCTCAAGCCACACTCCCAAAATCAAAATCAAAAGTGGCCACCAAATCAATCACAAAGTCGGAATATAGTATCGAAGAAGTGTGCCCGATCAGAGGAGCTACCTCATTGGCCCGGAATCACTCCTGTTTTAACCACCTTCTGTCAACTCGTGAGAGTTGATTCCACGTATATACCTCAATAGGACGTTGTTACCATCCTACTTCATTCTGGAATCTCCACCACGTACACAGTTGTTAAAGTGGTTTTTGGAGTTGGCAGAGAGTATGACAATTTCCGATCCCGATCTCTTTAACTACCAAACATTGTTATAGCACCTCGGTCATTTTCAAAATAGTATAAACTTCAAAACCAAAATACTGTTGCCATTTCAAAACCATATCAATACGATATCATTTCCATTTCAAAACCAAATACGATATCATTTCCATTTCAAAATCAAATACGATATCATTTCAATTTCAAATATATCCATTTTCAGAATCATAGCATTTTCAAAGTGATAACACTTTCGGAACCAAAATACTTTGATTTGTAACACTTTCGAAACATAATACTATGAAATTCATAACTTTGAAAACATAACTTCCACCACTTAAACGGTTCAGATAATAAAATAGTATATATAACAAAATAGGTTATAAACTAAAATAGTTTATATAAAATAAATATAAGTTAAAATAGTTTATATTAAAATTGTTTATATGAAAATAATTCATAAAGTAAAATATTTAAATAGTTTTAAATTGAATTTAAAAATACTTTATTATGTAATAAAATAGCTTCCTCAAATTCACAGATCAGTTCCAAATCAATTTGAATTCCAAATTCAAATTTAATAAAATCTCAAATCATAAATTTCAATCCAATTCAGTTTCTCAATAAACATTTCAAATAATGTCGATTTCAAATACGGATTTGAACCACAAAATAAACCGTTTCAATTTCATTGTATTTCGAAGCTTTAAATGTTCAAACATTTCAAAACTAAATTTGAAAATTTCATATATATCTATTTTTAACTTCATTATTAGTTTTGAAATATCCACTTAATAAATCCAATATCACTTAATAAATCTCGAATAATCTAAATTAAATATTCCCTTCAATTTAATCAAACTTGAAATATTCATTTAAATCACCTTAACCAAAGACAAGTTATAAAATCATATCCTTTAAAATCTCAAATTCAATAAGCTCCAAATTGATTTTAATTAAATATAATTCTTAATTAAATAAAATTTCAAACCAGTTTCTAATCTATCTTCCCAGCCTTAATTTATTAAAAATCATTACAAAGTCTATATTAATATATGATTTAAATACTTAACCTCAATTATATTTAATAAAATCAAACTTTGTTATTAACTTATTTAATATTAAAACAAATTTAGACATAGCTTAAAATCAAGAATTTAACTATATATATAAAATAACATTTATAAATATTTGTAATCGATATTTATATAAAACTATATATTTATTTCCAAAACCATAGAAATCATTCCAAAATATTTTTATATATATATCACGGTATCTGTATAAAATTTTCTATCCTATGGTCAAGTGATACGGATATTTATCATTTTAATCCATAATTTAAATATATATGGGTATATATCATTTCAACCCGTAATCCTAAATTCAATTCAATGAAAATCGCTTGGGTCTATCATTTCAACCCATAACGATTTTCCCCTATTCTACAAATCGTTCAGGTATGTACCATTTCAACCCATAGTGAATTCTATACTAACAAGGAACTTGCAGAGTGATAACAGATATGATAATAATATAACAGGCATATATCATCAATATAAATAACAGATAATGGTGTCAGATGTCATAGGTGCACAGATACAGATAATTGCATATATATAGCAATGAAAATAACTAACAACAGTATATTTCAATTGTCGTTTCAATTGAAATCAAATTTAAATAATATAAGAACCTTAATCGTGAGTGATTGCTCACCTTTTGAGGCAAGAGAGACAAGAAGATGACACAGACACAGATACGCACACTGATACGGACACGAGCAATCAATAAGATGCTACGACCACTTGGACATTGGCGAGATCAAAGTAAGGCACGATAAACTGGATTTATGAAGATAAATGGTATAAGTGAGCAGGCATATATATAACTTTATATAACTATTCATATATATATATATAACTTATTCTAAATGCAAACTGTGACGACCCTGAATTTTAGGCAATATCAATTTAATAATCTTAATTAATAATTAAATTGAATTGATAATTTTCCTTTATAATTTTAATTTAAATTGGTAAATTTAATATTTTAAAGGTTAATAAATATTTAATTTGGGAATATTGATCAATATCTTTCTTACAATTTAAAATTGATAAGAAATATCTTTCAAAACTAATAAAATTATATTCTATTTATAATATATATATTTGGTATATATATTGTGAATAAAAAATCTTTTCTTTTAAATAAAGATTGAATTTTCAAATTGTAATATATATGTAAGTATATGTTATAGTTTGAAGTTGTTTTGAAATTTAACATAATAATTCTCAAAATTTATGTTAAAAATATTTCAACTTGAAATATATGCATATTTGTATATTGTGAAGTTTGGTTGGATTAACTAAAAGAACTTTCAAATTTTAGTGTATATATATATATAAATTGTAATTTAGAGAGTATAATTTAAAATAATACTTTTCAAAGGATATTTGGAATTTTAATTTATATCTCTTAAATAATAAAGATAAATGTTTTAGATTTTAAAAATACATGTATAAGAATTTATTTGTATTATAATTGGTTTATAATATTTTCTTTAAAAAGTAATTTATACATACATATATAAGAATTTATTAATTAAGTAAATTAAGTATGTAAGTTTATATTAACATTAAATTAAATGAAAATTTAATTAAAAATACTTAGGAACATATGTAAACATATTAGCACATCTTAGTAACATGTGTTGAACAATTAAGTAATATGAGTGACAAATGTAAGTTCTAAAACAAGTGTCATCATTTAAAAATTTATTTTCTTTAATTTTTAATAATAACTTAATTCATTAAAATATACTTTTCATCTCTTCACTCTTCTTTTCTTATTTTTCAGCTGAAAACAAAGATAATTCCAAGTCTGAAAACTTCTCAAACTAAAATTAAATAGTGTAAACATATTTCATATCTAAAACTAAACCAGTAAACTATTTTTCATTTTAAAATCTGTAATACTTTCTTCAACCTGAGAAATTTCAAACCAAGATGGAGTTTAACAGAAGCATTCAAGATAATTTTCAATTCAACAACTAGTTCAACTCAATAACAACTTCAGATCCCAAGCCTAAATCTGAAGATCAAAGCAAATGGAACTTTAACAGAAGAAGTTCAAATCAACGATATGGAACATGCTCTATTCTCTATAAAAAGGTGAGTAAACATAGTTTTTTTTAAAAAAAACAGTTTTTAATCTTGATTTCACTTTGGCTGATGTATAAAAATCAAGATGTTTGCCTGAAATGCTTGGATTAAATGAATGCATGTATGTAATAAGTATTGAATGCCTGTATAGATGGAAATATAGGTTCTGTTGTTTTAACAGACTTTGATTTTTCTCTCTAAATTTAATATCTCATTCTTTAACCACTGTTAGCCTTTGATTTGCAAATAAAAAATGATTGAAATCGTGAAACATCACTACCAAAAATCATTCGAAACTTTATAAATAACAGTGAAACCCAAATTTTTATAATAATCAAATTTCTTAATTTAAAATTTGCATTATAGGAATGAATTCGTGATTGAAAATCATGAATTTTGATATGCATTTCAAAAAAGTTAATTTGATATTCAATTTGGAATTTTGAGATGATCGTTTTCGGCAATTTGATGAATTGCCGATGATCAACTCGATGTTTGGGGCCGAATTCACGGTCGAAGCTAGCTATAGTATCGTTGATGAAGGGCAAAATACTCTCGAATTTTTCCTATGGCCGAATTGATCAGAATCGTTCAAAGTAGGGTTTAGTATCCTATTAATGAAGTCGACGTTTCAATGGGTTTTGCAGCGTCGTGGCATGAGTGGAGTCGATCGCGTGGCTTTCTGGGGAAAACGATGGTCGAAACGAAAGCGCGGTGTGGATGGCGAAGTTACTCAAGGTCTGTGGCGTCGGTAATGGTGAAGTTTCTGGCCATGATGGATTCTACAGTGTTGTGTTTTTGCTCAATTTTGATTAGCGTGTTTATTTTTCGATCTGGATGCTCGGTTGTAGTCGCGTGGGTTTGTAGGGTCGTCGAGGATAGCCGTGATGACCTACGGTGGTCGGAATCGATGGGGTACGTGCACCACGTGCATGATATATTTGGGAGGATGGTGTTTCGGGGAAGATGAGGGTTGACTTGGAGTGGTGCTCGCGTTTTCCTGGTGTCGACTCGAAGTTTTTGAGCGGGTGGAAGACTCGGGGCAGGCTCGTGTAGATTAGTGTTCGAACTCGAGTTTTTTATAGTGGTAATGTTAATCTGATTAAGTAAAGTGAAAACAAATTTTGGAAAAAAAAAGAAATCAAGTTTTAAATTATAAAACAAGTTTCCTAATAAATAGAAACGAAGATTTGAAATATTTAATTTAATATGTGCCAAGTTTTGAATATTTAAAATAGTTGATTTCAAAAGTAATTAACTAAATTTATCTTGAATTTTAATTCAAGATATTTTCAATTTAAAATATTAGATCAAGATTAAGAAAGTTCAAATGAGTTTGAAATAAGAATAAAGATATATCCAAGGTAATTATAAAGGAATGTTTAAATTAGATTTTAAAATTTATTTAAAATGAATAAGTTTAAAGGATATGAAAAATTGGATTTTCAAAGTTAAATAATTGTTTAATCTAATTTAATATGTTTGAAAGGATGTTCAAAGATTTCAAGTATATTAAAATTAATTGTTTGAATTGTTTTGTTAAAAGTAAAACCATATTTCAAATTGATTTTAAATTGGTTTTAATGAAGTTAATGATTTTAGAAAATATTTAATAAATGCGAAGTTTATTCTTAATTAGTTAAGTAGAAATTAATTATGAATAATTAATTAATAAAATAAATTTAAGCTTAATTACTTATTGGTAATTAAGAATAATTACTTAATGAAGTAATTAGTGGACGATAATAGATTATTTAGGAAGTAAGTGATTTGTTAATTGGATAATTAATTAATGTAATTAATTTTAGGTTAATTAATTTGTCTAATTAATTTAAGATAATCACTTTATAATTGAGTAAAATTACTTAGTAAAGTAACAAATGGTTAATTACTGAATGTAATTAAGAAAAGAGAAATTACTTATGAAAGTAACTAGTGTATAATTACTTATGGAAGTAATTGAGTGAAGTGATTAAGGGATAATCACTTGATATTATTAATTAAAGAATTAATTAATATAATTGATTTGAAGTTAACTAATTAAGGAGTGATTAATTAATTAAAGAATTAAGGTTAATTAATGATGTGATTAGTTACTTGTTAAGGTAATTAATTAAAAGAGTAATTAACTAATGAAAGTAATTTGAAGATAATTACTTAATGAAAGTAATTAAGGGTTAATTACTTAATTAATTTAGGTAATTAATTAGTGTGATTAACTAATTAATGAATGTAATTTATTTAAGATTAATTACTAAATGTAATTAATTAATAAAGTAATTAATTAAGGATTATTAATTAATCTAATTAATTAATGATTATGTAATAAAGTAATTGAAGATTAATTAATTAGTATAATTAATCAAGGATTAATATAATTAATTAAGAAGTTAATTAATTAAGAAGTTAATTACTTAAGATAAATAATTAAGAGTGTTAATTTCTGTTTATGATTAATTAAGACTAATGAATGAGATGGTTAATTACAAATTAATTATTTAATTAATCAAATGGTTAATTAATTAATAAGGATCATTAATCAATATAATTAATGAAACTAATCAGGGTTGATTAATAAAAGTGATTAATTAAAGTATGATTAATTAATTGTAATTAATTGAGGTTTAATGCAAATTAATCATAGTTAATTAATTAATGAAAGCGAATGAAGGATCATTAATTATTGTAATTAATGAAGTAATTAAAGGTTGATTACAGTATATGGTTAAGGATAATTAATTTGTGTAATTAATTAAAGGCTAATTACTTGAATGTAATTAAAGAATAATTAATCAATGGAAATTAATTAAGGAAGATCATTAAGAGGTGATTAAGTAATTTATTTGAAATTAACTAATGTTGAGTAAGAAGGATTAAGGTAATCCAATTGATTAAGAAAGAATCAATTTTGCTTATAGATGATTAATATTGGATGATTGATATTGGATGTTTGAATGATGTTGAATGATTTGGGTGTGATATCTCTGATATGTGATATGCTTCTTTGTGAGATAATTGGTTGATATGAATTATCTATTATGATAATGTGATTCATCTATCTGTTTATATTATTCTGAATATAAGTAAATTGTTTAAACCTTTAAACAACTTGGACATTAAAATGGCATTTGGATTTCGGTGAGACGGGGATCAGGTTTCTATATTTGGATATCCGAAGACCACATCGATCCAAATTAAATGTTAGGTCGTGAATCCAAGAGAAGAGCTTAGTGAAGACTCGAAGTGTAAGAAATATTCGTCAGTATAACTCCGAGGGTGATTCCGAGATGAGTTTGACGGAGATAGTACTTTTAGGTTCGAGATGGTGATTCAGAGTGCAAGGGCTATGGTCGTTGACTCTGAAGGTGATTCCAAAATGAGTGCAACTAGATAGTGCCTTCGGTTTCGTTCGAACCCGGAACAAACTTGTATGGATTGAATACTTTCATTACATCGTCAGGTGGACGATGAGCATTCTAAGATAGATGTGTTCTATAAAGGTAATCGCAGCCTCAAGCCTCATCAACCGGGAATGGCTAAAACATGGGAGTTGCAGCAAGGTTAAGTGGGTCATGCCCAAGTAGGACGAGATTTACCCCTGTCTAGAGGTCCCTTTCTATTTCGGCTTAGTGGGTGGTTGGTCGCGCCAACCACGAGGTGGTCTTGTTCAGGACTGTCCAGTAAGGGATGGTTCCGGCCTTATGTTGCAGGGGATTGGGAGTAATCGTTGGTATGGTGATCTAGGCCCCATACTATGACGGGCAGTACCCCAGTAGCCATGCCATTGGTGGAAACTCATTCATCCTATGAGACCCTACGGTTTTGATTGTATTACCCACTTTTGTGGCTAGTAGTTGGAATTTAATCATGCAACAATTTCGGTTATTTCTTATTTACTTGAAAACCCTAGACACTATTATAATATCACTGGATTTCCTATTAAATGTTTTGGTTAGCGTAAGGTAAAAACTTTTCCATGTTTATGTGTGGGAAGTCTTACGTGATACCTTTTATTTTCGAAGGATTTTCTAAAGTTAAGCAATTTTAAACTGTTTACTCACACCAGACCCCTGTCTGACCCGAGTGCTTATTTTCTGTTTTATTAAACTCTTGGGTACTCATATTATGTATGAGTAGACGAGGGATTCATGTTAGATTTGACGAATTATGAGGGAGTTTTGGAGCAGGAGGCTTCAGCGTGTAGATATTTAATGGTTCCGCTGTGTTAGTGATTATGCTTGTATTCCTGTGATATCTTAAGTTGTATGGTTAGACAGATGTTTATAACTATCTAATATGAAATGTATAAGTTATGTACTCTGATGTATATGATACTATGTAATATTTTATGTGATATATTATATTTCATTCGTTCCGCTGTGAGTATCTGATGTTGTTGAGTTTCTTCTTTCTTATCTTTTCTTCTTCTATCCCTTTCTTTCTTAAATCATGATGTGTCTTTCTGGTAGATGGAAGATGGGTCATGACAGAAACACAATTTAAATTGGATATATATATATATATGCATTTCAAATCATTGTTTAAATTAAACATATATAAAATATATAATTTATAATCAAACATGTATATAACAGGACAACAAAAATCATCACCATGGTTCCCTGAACTAAAGTACATACAATTACCAGCTTTACATAGATATATAGGTTTCAGAAAATATATAAATGCTATTTATTGAAACATACATATGCGAAATCCAAATATATAACGTAGAAGTATTGGTTTCCAAAGAAACAAAATATAGTCTAATAGAACTTAATATATTACTTTAAGATCCACATTTATTATAAAACTAATATTAAATTTAAAAACACAAACATGTAAAAATCAAAACATATATATCTCAAAACCAAATTCACTATATATATAAAAATAATGTATATACACATATATACAAACTTGCATATATATGGTCAAATACACACACACACACACATATATATATATTTTCAAATTCAATACAAAACTACAACTTAAAAGTCGACTGTAAAGAACCGTACATACAAATCAATTTCTTTCTTTGAAACCAAACTGTAAAATTGTTGCCTTTATACTACACGCATATCAATAACACACTCCTTCATCTAATATATAAATTTCAAACTATTATAAACAGTATATATATATATATATATATATATATATATGTACACCGGTATAATAGAAACACAATATATAAACTATTTATACTTTCCAATGACACATGCAAACAACATATTTAAAGCATATACGCAAGCTCAGAATGTAATAGATTATGTAACTTACATTGATATGGTTTATGTATTAAAATCAATATAGCTTGCGCAACATAAATATATAATATATATATATATAATTATATATACCAACGTACAAGCTTAATAATATAGATGCACCCCACACGAAAACTTTATTATATAACTTTATAGTATCTATATAATACACAAAAGTACAACAGGATAACTCCAAAATGCTTAAAAATTTATAATATACATACCTACATGCGTCATGCTGTAGACAATTTATATATATAATTATATTTTTATATAGTGATACACAAAATTGTGAAAACATACATATACTAATATATATGTATGCCACAAAAATGCAAGGCTAGTGCATGAGCACACTGCTAGAAAAATCAAGAGGAGCAGTGAGTGGCGGATCTGGGTGCTTGCTGAGACCGAAATACAGGCGAAGGAGGGAGGTGTTGGCTATGCATGAGAAGGTGAGTGTGGAAAAACAAGCAGGCTTTAAAGATGAAGCGGATGCAAAATCTACAGGCGAGCATGGTAGGAGAGGAGGCCAGTGAAAAGAATGCATTCATCATTTTTTTTAGAAACCGACTGAGCAAAATGAAAGAAGAAGTCGGAATGAACGAAGCAAGAAGTAACCGAATGAAATTTCTGTTGAAACGATACACACAGAATAGTAAAGGTTGGGCAATAAATTTGGGATATAAAAAATCTAATGGCTATTGGTATACTCAGCGCATAAATTAATGGTCAAGAAACTAGAGGTTTTTAAGAAAAAATCCAGTACCAGAACGAAACCGTTCTTCCCCGTATTCCGCTGCGTTCTGGACTTCAAAAGACAGAATTGAATATATTGTAGATATTAACACGACGAGACGATCATAATGGTATATAGATATGGGTGGTACGATCATCCGGTCGAATGTCGATATTGGTACTGAAAAATGCTGTTATTTCGCCGAAATAAGATCGACTGACCAATAACAGTCCAAATTTAAAGAAACGAAATATGACGTTACACACAGAAGATGATTTACAAATTTATTATATAAAAATATTCAGGTTTGGAAAATATTTTATTATCATCAAGTATTAACTGATTTAAATTGAAATACAATTACATTCAAAAATAAACTTCAATATTATCAGATGAAAATTTACCATTTGCTATGTTCAATAAGACGTATTCCAAATACCAATTTCATATTCCAAAATTTAATTATTTAAAATTTCAAAAAATTAAATTAATTAAATAAATAAACCACAAAAATTTACGGGTCGTTACACTCTACCCCATTCAAAACTTTTCGTCCCCGAAAAGGAAGGAAGTAGGAGAATAGAAACAACCAGAAAGGAAAATAGATTGGAAAGAAAAATAAAACAATTAATTTAAAACCATATAAATTTCAATTTAAATTAATTAATATCCAAAATTTTATTTTAAATTCAAGGTATTTCATTCAGTTAATTTAAATTTATTAACGTTTGTTACAAAATGGTTTCATTCAAAAACAAAATTTATCTTCTTTATTATTCAATTAACTTATTATTCTATTTATCTCTATTAACATTTTTATAATTAAAATTTAAGTATATAACATTCATTATAGCTACTCAAATTTTATTTGTAATTTCTTTTAACATCATTTCATACTATATATTATTCAATTACATAGTTAACTTCTGAATAATTTTGGTAAGTTATATTGGAATGCAATTGAGTATTATAAAAGTAAAATTTTCTTAATTCAATTATTTCAAGTTTAGATATTTATTCCAAAATTTTGGCTTCATTTTAAAATTGAAAACATTCTTAACATAAGATTTAAGAATTAGATTTTCGATTTCATTTTAAACCATTTAAGGATAAATATATACACACTATGTATATCAAATGAAATTCTAAAATCATATATATATATATATATATATATATATATATATCAAGTCATACTTTAAAAAACCAAATCAATTTAATTTCAAAAACAAAATTATAGCAAAGCTATGAATTGGTCTGTCCACTTCGAAACTCGAAAATGAATGTCGATGATGCTACAATCATCACCGAAATTATTTTCCAACGACAAAGAAAAGAGCACTGATTTAAAACCTTTAAAAATTCTTTGGAAACCATTTCTATCCGAAAATAATTCAAATAATATGCCCGCATAACCTTTAAACCGAAGTTTGAAATCACCAAAAATTAATTCTCAAATTCTTAACTTAAATACATTTTAAATTCTAAATCAAATTATAACAAAGTTTTATAAATTCATTTATTTATATTATGCAACAGTCAATGGTTTACAAAACAATAAATGAAAATCAAATATTATCGTTTCTGATAACAAATTCATTAACAATTTAATTTTAGAAAAATTTATACTTATATATAATATAATCATACAAAATTATTTTATTTACCAAATTTGAAAACAATATTGTGTCGGTTTGCTCTGTTCAAGTGTTTTGAAGTTCCTATCGATAGCGTTGATCAGATGAATCGATCAAAAACCCAAATCAACATAACAACTCAAACAACACAATATATAAAACATTTTTAATATTAATTTACAAATACACTTCCTCGCTCGAGGATACAAGAATGGATTTCAAAGCAAGAGTAGAGATTCAAATTTTTGGACTCAAATCAAAGTGAATTTTGATTCGAAGATAGGTTCAAAACAAAGATAAGATGATTAAATAACAAAATAGGAAGATGGATAAGTTTATATAAATCGCAGGCAACCTTAACCGGGTCGACCGTGACTTCAAGAATAAGATCAATGTAGAATTCTGAGGCAAATCGACATTCGATCGCGAGAGGTAGAATTCAGGCATAGCAGGAGATAGATAGCATCGTAAACTGAGGATATAGAAATCTTCGGTAAATCAATGCCTATTGTAAAGGAGTTTCATCACTTTACAAATCATTCAAAGATTGGTAAAACTGCCGAGTTATTATAGAGATTATTCGAAGTGGAGTTATTGGATACTCCAAAATCAAGAAGCACGAATAGGGAGAGTTAAGGATGGATTTTGAAACCGAAGGGAACGTTCCAAAATTTAAAGAAAGCCGAGTTAAAGAGAAAGATATTTAAGCTCGAACAAAAGTGATTCCATAATTGAATTTACTTTATATGCTAAGTTTTAGGCCGCCTAAAACCAAAGCTCTGATACCAACTGTAGCAGCCTGATATTTCAACCATTCGCGTCCACATATGTCGGATTTGAATTGCTCAAAATACTAGATTATTAGTTTATATTTGGAAAAATTCATCATATACAGTAAATAAATAAATCATAAAATCACAGATACGGAGTAATATACAATATGCAGCAAAAACAAAAGATAGTAGCTCATGAAGCTACTATATATAAAGCAGAGTTAAATAAGATACAATAGAAGTCACGAATACAATAGTCAAATAAAAAATCAGAATACATCACTGGAATTAACTGAATATCTGAAAGCTGGATAAATAGCTGAATCTCCAAGCGAAGCTCCAACTCCAAAGGTGAGCCTCAAAAGCTAAACGACTTAGTCTGACCCGAGCGTAAATCAAAACACAAAAACACTCGAGTCAGGATTAACATTCTTATATCAATAAAACTAAGTCAAGTGAAATAACAACTGAAATACAAGTAATTCAAAGGATGTTTGGGATAACCATCCTCTAAGGATCCGTTAAACTATCTACTATGTATAATATATGCTATCATAATAATGTATAAAGTAAAGTATAATATATTTAAAAATAGTGTTAAGGCGTTACCCATATCCCCCTTAACACATTTTATAGTGCCAATACTCAGTACAGTACCGTAGTCCCTCCTGATCGGGAAGCCACTAAAGGATACTCCATAGGTACAACATAAATCAAACTCGTAGTAAAGCACGCTAGGGTAGGTGACACGACACGATTAGGCAATGCCAGGTTAGATATACCAATTACGCATCCAGACTGGTGGTAACGCATAGCTATAGCTACCGCCCACCTCGAGCCATACTTCCAAAATCAAAAATCAAAAGTGGCCACCAATTCAATCATAAAGTCAGAATATAGTATCGAAGGAGTGTGTCCGATTAGAGGAGCTACCTCATTGGCCTGGAATCGCTTCTGTTTTAGCCACCTTATGCCAACTCACGGGAGTCGGGTCCACGTATATACCTCAACAGGACATCGCCACCATCCTACTTTATTCTGGAACCTCCACCGCATACACAATTGTTAAAGTGGTTTTCAGAGTTGGCAGATAGTATGAAAACTTCCGATCCCGTCTCTTTAAGAACCAAACGTTATTTTAGCACCGCAGTCATTTCAAAATAGTATAAACTTCAAAACTAAAATATCGTAGCCATTTCAAAACCATATCAATACGATATCATTTCCATTTCAAATATATCCATTTTCAAAATCATAGCGTTTTCAAAGTTATAACACTTTCGAAACCAAAACACTTTGAAATGTTAACACTTCCGAAACATAATACTTTGAAATTCATAACTTTGAAAACATAACTTCCACCATTTAAACAGATTAGATATTAAAATAGTATATATGATAAAATAGGTTATAAAGTAAAATAGTTTATATAAAGTATATATAAGTTAAAATAGTTTATATTAAAATAGTTTATATTAAAATAGTTTATATTAAAATAGTTTATACGAAAATAATTCATAAAGTAA
This sequence comes from Allium cepa, assembly GCA_030765085.1. Classification (NCBI taxonomy): domain Eukaryota; kingdom Viridiplantae; phylum Streptophyta; class Magnoliopsida; order Asparagales; family Amaryllidaceae; genus Allium; species Allium cepa. The sequence goes on from CM060942.1 coordinate 508,797,984, forward strand.
AATATATAAATAGTTTTAAATAGAATTTAAAAATACTTTATTATATAATAATGAAATAGCTTCCTCAAATTCATAAATCAGTTCCAAAATCAACTGGAATTCCAATTCAAATTTAATCAAATCTCAAATCATAAATTTCAATTCAATTCAGTGTCTTAATAAACTATTTCAAATAGTATCGATTTCAAATATGGATTTGAACCACAAAATAGAACGTTTCAATTTCAATATATTTCAAAGCTTTAAATATACAAACATTTCAAAACTAAATTTGAAAATTTCATATATATCTAAATTTAACTTCATTATTAGTTTTGAAATATCTACTTAATAAATCCAGTATCACTTAAATAAAACTCGAATAATCTAAACTAAATATTACCTTCAATTTAATCAAACTTGAAATATTCATTTAAATCATCTTAACCAAAGTCAAGTTATAAAACCATATCCTTTAAAATCTCAAATTCAATAAGTTCCAATTGATTTATTTAAATATAATTCTTAATTAAATACAATTTCGAACCGATTTCAAATCTATCTTCCCAGCCTTAATTTATTAAAAATCATTATAAACACTATATTAATATATAATTTAAATACTTAACCATAATTATATTTAATAAAATAAACTTTATCTTTAACTTATTTAATATTAAAACAAATTTAGACATAACTTAAAATCAAGAATTTAATTATATATATAATAACATTTATATAATATCTGAAATCAATATTTATAGAAAACCATATATTTATTTCCAAAATCATAGAAATCATTCCAAAATATTTTTATATATAGACCGCGGTGTCTGTATAAAATTTTCTATCATATGTTCAAGTGATACAGATATTTATCATTTCAATCCGTAATTTAAATATATATGGGTATATATCATTTCAACCCGTAATCCCAAATTCAATTCAATGAAAATCGCTTGGGTCTATCATTTCAACCCATAACGATTTTCTCATATTCTACAGATCGTTCAGGTATGTATCATTTCAACCCATAGTGAATTATATACTAACAGGGAATTTGCAGAGTGATAACAGATATGATAATAATATAACAGACATATATCATCAATATAAATAACAGATGATGGTATCAGATGTCATAGGTAAACAGATACAGATAATAGCATATATATAGCAATGTATATAACTAACAACAGCATATTTCGATTGCCATTTCAATTGAAATCAAATTTAAATAATATAAGAACGTTAATCATGAGTGATCGCTCACCTTTCAAGGCTAGAGAGACAAGAAGATGACAGGACACAGATACGCACACTGATACGGACACGAGCAAATCAATAAGATGCTACGACCACTGGACATTGGCGAGATCAGAGTAAGGCATGATAAACTGGATTTATGAGGATAAATGGTACAAGTGAACAGGCATATATATAACTATATATAACTATTCACATACATAAAACATATTCTAAATGCAAACACAATTTAGATTGAATATATATATATATATATACACATTCCAAATATTGTTTAAATTAAAAACATATAAAATATATAATTTAAAATCAAACATGTATATAACAGGACAGCAAAAATCATCATCAAGGTTCCCTGAACTAAAGTATGTGCAATTACCGGCTTTACGTAGATATATAGGTTTCAGAAAATATAAAAGTATTGTTTATTGAAACATATATATGCAAAATCAAAATATATAACATAGAAGTACTGGTTTCCAAAGGAAACAAAATATAGTCTAATAGAAACTTAATATACTACTTTAAGATCCACCTTTGTTACAAAACTAATATTAAATTTAAAAACACAAACATGAAAAAATCAAAACATATATATATATATATATATATATATATATATATATATCAAAACCAAATTCACTATACATATAAAAATAATGTATATACACATATATACAAACTTGCATATATATGGTAGAGTGTATATATATATATATATATATATTCTCAAATTCAATACAAAGCTACAACTTAAAAGTTGACTATAAAGAACTGTATATACATACAAATCAATTTCATTCTTAGAAACCAAACTGTAAAACTGTCGCCTTTATACTGCATGCATATTTATAATACGCGCCTTCCTCTAGTATATAAATTTCAAACTATTATAAACAGTATATATATACACACCGGTGTAATAGAAACATAATTTATAAACCATTTATACTTTCCAATGACACATGCAAACAACATATTTAAAACATATACGCAGGCACAAAATGTAATAGATTATCTAACTTACATTGATATGGTTTGTGTATTAAAATCAATATAGCTTGCGCAACATACAATGTAATATATATAAATATATATACACACACCAACATACACGCTTAATAATATAAATGCACTCCACTTGAAAACTTTATTATATAACTTTATATTACACAAAAGTAGAATAGGATAACTCCAAAATGCTTAAAAATTCATAATATACATACCTACATTCATCATACTATAGACACTTTATATAAATATATAAACAGATTTTTATACAGTGATAGACAAAATTTTGAAAACATATATATACTAATATATATGTACCTCATAAAAATGCAAGGCTATTGCATGAGCATGCAACCAGAAAAATCAAGAGGAGTAGTGAGTGGCGGATTTGGGTGCTTGCTGAGACCGAAATACAGGCGGAGGAGGGAGGCGATGGCTATACGTAAGAAGGTGAGTGTGGCAAAGTAGGCAGACTTTAAAGATGAAGCACTTGCAAAAGCTACAGGCGAGCATGGTAAGAGAGGAGGCCAAGGAAAAGAATACGTTCATCATTTTTTTTTGGTTAGAAACTGAACTGAGCAAAATGAAAGAAGTCAGAATGAATGAACCAAGAACCAACTGAATAATTTTTTTATTGAAATGATACGAACAGAATAATAAAGGTTGGATAATAAATTTGGGATACAAAATGTCTAATGGCTATTGGTATACTCAGCGTATAAATGAATGGTCAAGAAACCAAAGGTTTTTTAAAAAATCCGGTACCGATACAAAACCATTTTTCCCCAAATTCCGCTGCATTTTGGACTTCAAAAGATAGAATTGAATGTATTGCAGAGATCAGCACGACAAGATGATCAATACGGTATACAGATATCGGTGGTTCGATTATCCGATCGAAAGTCGATATCAGTACCGAAAAATGTTGCTATTTCACCGAAATAAGATCGACGGAGCAATAACAGTCCAAATTTAAAGAAACAAAATATGTCGTCACACTCATAAGATGATTTACAAATTTATTATATAAAAATATTCAGGTTTGGAAAATATTTTATTATCATCAAGTATTAACTAATTTAATTTGAAATACAATTACACTAGAAAATAAACTTCAATATTATCAGATGAAAATTTATCATTTGCTATGTTCAATCGTATTCCAAATATCAATTTTATATTCCAAAATTTTATTATTTAAAATTTCACAAAACTCAATTAATTAAATAAATAAACCACTAAAATTTATGGGTCATTACATTATCTATCTATACTTTATGAATCTCACAGTAGAATGGATAAAATATAATATCATAAACAAGTACTCATTTCATAAAAGAAAACCATTTCAGAAACGTAACATGTTAAATATTACAACATATCTACATAAAATCTCCCTAGTACACTATCCAAAATAACATAACTGTTTGAACTGGGTATAATAAAAATATTTAAAAAGAATAAATAGATAGATAACTATCACAAGTCTTCATCTCCACCTTCGTCTCCTAAATCAACATTGCCTTCTCTAACTTATGTATTGTAATAAGGAGTGGTTCAGAATAACAAATGTTTAGTGAAATGAAAATCTCAAACTTTACCATAATTGTACTTAGGCAGTATTATATACATAAGAAATATGTCTTAAGTATTAAAAATATACCATACTAATAACTTTAACTGTAAGTCCAAAGGTTGTTCCACTCCAATTCCAAAACTCCAACTCAACTAATGTTGATGATGCAAAAGAAAAGCACCCAAACTAATAAATAACTTTTATTGGGGATTAGGCAGACTCTAACCATTTAACACCTATAAAATAGGCAAGTCCCCGTCATTTAATACCTAACCCATTCCCAACGCAACTGTCATTGACGATGCAAGAAAGAACCTCCAAACCACTTTATACCTTTTTATTAGGGATTAGGCAGTCTCCCACCATTTAAAACCTATAAAATAAGCAAGTCCCTGCTATTTAAGACCTAACCCAAGGTGGGTCCTACATGGTTATAATTAGCTGACATCATAAGAAATCCCATCAGGTCACTTAATACTTTTTCTAAAGAAAAGAGGCGAAACTTACCATCTCCACTTAATACCTCTAACCCGAAGTGGAACTCTTCTAAAGATTTTTCCTACCGTGTTAATAGTGTAACTTATGACCCATAACCCAACTATTACACTCATATTAATCTGACTATTTGTAGGTACTGTTAGCCAAATTAACTGGTCAAATTTACCCTACAAATTTGGGACCAACCTCGTGTCCACCAGGGTTATTTATTATAAATGACGTCTTACACCAGTCCGCAAAACCACACCGGTAGTAGCCAGAGTTAACTGGCAAGATTTCTGTGTAACTATGGACTGGCCTTGCATCACTATAACTTATACTTCGTATGTATGAAAATTTTATACATACACCATCCTAAAAAATTATTAATTAAGGCCATATATGTTTACATTAATTATGGATTAATTTCCATAATTATTATTAACTACCTTCCTAAAAAATTAATCTTATTTACTACCCTTTTATTTCCAATCAATACGTTCAATACGCTATAATTATGATGTTATTGTTTAATTATGATGTTATTGTTAACTTTAATAACCAATACGTTAATATTATATATATGTGTGTGTGTGTGTGTGCGCATGAGATTCGAATAAAATATTTCCCGTCGCACGCTAAGAAAGTGCCTATTAATTTAAATGTCAAACTCATAGAAGTCCCAAACTCCAAGAGAAAGAATAGCTAATATCTTTAGCTAACTACTTGACTTGTAAACCAAAAGGAATAATTCCAAACTTATCTCATATTAGTACAATATAACTATCTCCTTTAATAAAGGAATAAACTTTATAATTTAAACCTTTTATATTTTATAATGCTTTTGCAATTACCACCTTGGAGTGAAAAAGGGATTCACACATTTAATTTACAGATATATGCGATGCAACACTAACAATCAAAAATCATATTTTGCACACCATTTCTAACTTTATTTATTTTTAGAGTCCTTTAACACTACTAAAGAAATCAAAAAAGATGAAGTGGAATAGATTATAAATTGCTTAAATCTCAACACAAATCCTATTCTACTATATTAATTTAAAACAATTGAAATTCCAACATATTCAAAGATTGACATTTATATAAGGAAATTCTGGGGGTTTTAGATATTATGTTTTTCTTTACCAAAATTTCCTAAGGCATACATCAAATCCAAATAAATACCATTCAGTTATAAAAATGTAAAAAACTTGATATTTCCACTAATAGAGAATCATTTGCTTCCTAACTGGATTTGATTCCACTATGCCAAATTTCATTGCAGTTCTCCCTCTTTTGGAATACATAACAAGGTGAATTGTATATAGAAATAAGATTTAGAATCAGAAACTAGAGAGGAATAGAATTCAAAACCAAAAGAATTGAACATCTAAATCTCTTACCAAAAAAATTCTTCTGAAATCCAAAGAAAAAGAAAAAGAAGAAGAGATCTGATTTATACCGCTCCTAATTCTCTATTAGATCTTCCTCCTATTGAATAGATAACAAATAGATTGTGTATAGATTAGATTTCAAAAATCAAAAGATAGAGAGGAGAAAGATTGGGAATTTAATTTAAATCAAAGATTAGAGATTAAAATTACTTACTAGAAAGTTTACTATTTCTGAAACCCGAAGGGGAAAGAATTTGACATAGCTTCATTGTTGCTAAATTTTTTTTAAGGAAAAGTAAGGGGTTTAGGATCCTTTTTATGGAGGTAAGAAGGAACCAGAACCATCAGATTAAAATAGTTAAATCCGAAATGTTCATTTATGTCAAAACCTGAGCCATCGACCACTCAGATCGGTCAACTACTAACTCCTACGGGTTGATCGCTACCGGTCAATCGTTCCAAGTTTTTGGTCGACTGGTGGAGTTGATTTTTAATCATGTTGGTTTCTTCTGTTATTTTGTTATTGTTAACTTAATTAATTCGTACAATAACTAGGTTAGCTCAAACGTTTTCTCAAATATTAATATCGGCCAATATGTTAAATACCAAAATTAAAACTTTTAATCTCAAATTCAAATATTTAAATTTTAAGGTCAAAAACTTCAAACATCCATAACTTCTCCGTTTAAACTCCGTTTTCAAATGTTATATATAGAAATTGATCATAAAATCGCCATGGACGCAATGATGCAACTTCTACTACTAAATACCTACATTTATAAAATTTTCATTTTTAACCTTATTTTAGTTTTTAAATTTTACGAGGTGGTATATTCTCCGCCTTTAAAAGGAATTTCACCCCCTAAATCACCAAGGGCAGATGGTGTATGCAACATATTATAAGTGAGCTCAATCTTAGCTTGAATGCAAGATCGTCACATATAGGCTTGTATGTAATCATCCTATATATATAACTATAGATGAGCGTAAAAATAATAGTGAAAAGTGTGGCAACCATCACCTACCATCCAATCTAGCGACCATGATGCAACAAAATGCCTATATTTTTGGAGAGAAAAGTTTATCACAGAAAAGCTCAGGATGAGAAACATGCAAATTTTCTTTAGTTTCTCATGTGCTTTCGCTTGGTTTTCTCCCCATCTACTTGAAATAACCAAATTTTCTTCGTTACAAAGTCTTTTAATACCTTGCTCTGTAATGTGTATGGTAGCATAGGGTAAGGGGGTGATGGTAGGGTGATGGACTCCATTTCAAAGCTAATTAATTGATCAAGCTCTATTACTGAGGTAATGTCGTGCAGACGTTTCCTTAAGTGTGGAACATGAAAGACATCATGGACTCCTGGTAACTAGTCTGGAAGCCCCACCTAATAAGAAAATTTTCCCCATCCTCTCTAAAATTGGAAATAGTCGAACGAACCTTGATGCTAACTTCCTATATGTACCAAATCTCATAACCTTAGAGGGGAAACTTGAATGAATACCATGTCGCTAATAAAAAACTTCAATTCCTTTCTTTACATGTTAGTATAGGACTTGTAATGGTCATGCGCATTCTTCATATTCTACCTAAACACTCTTACATGTTCCCAGATCCTCCAAAATCCATGATGTAAGCGCTCAATAAATCTTATAAATTCAAAGTCATTTTCGAAGTAGATTGCAAATTCCTCCAAAATTCTCTAGTGAGCAAAAGGGTCTCTATCGCTAACAATGCTAACTACATTCCATGTATTCACACCAATTCCTTGACATAACCGTGCTAGAGATGCTACAATCCTACTACCCCTAATGGAAATAAAATGAGCCAATTTACTATAACCTAAATAGCATCATTACCTCTAGTCAAACGATCTACAAAATCCATCGATATATTTTCCCATTTCCAAGTTGGAACCTCCAATTGTAATAACAATCCTTTAGGCTTGCCTTACTTAGCCTTAATCCTTTGGCACATCAAACATCTGGAAACAAATTCAGCAACTCTCTCTTCATCATTGACAGTTGGAAACTTCTCTTCATATCCCCATACAAATTATCACATTTGAGGTGAATGGTGACACTCCATAAGTTTTGGATTTGAAGCACTCTAACCTAATTTCCTTGCTAACTTTCAATCTTACCCTTTGTTTATCGCTAGTTAAGTGTCCTTATGAAATTTCCTTATTTATGATGTTCCTCAATATATATATTTATTTATCGGTGTAACCTCATGTAACAACCCGCATATTAACGATTATATATTTAAATGTTTTATTTCAATTTAGCGTCGTTAGTCGGATTTTGGGTCCGAAATGTTACTTTATGCAAATGGCCGAATTGGAACTCGAAACTACCTCCATTGGTTCCAAAATGGCGTTTGCGATCTTTTTGAGTATAATCTTTGATATGTTTGGAGTTTGTGAAAATTTGACCCTTATTCTATTGGGTTTTGGGTTTGGGTTCAGCCCACTAGTTAACTAATACCCTAACCCAACCTCTTCTCTTCATTCATCCTCATTTCATTTCATTTCTTAAGCTAGAACTGAAAATGGTGGAAGGGAAAGAGAAATAGAAATTTGCAAGCCCTAGTTTTCTCTTACAACTTGATTTTTGCTCCAAATTCATAGAGAAGACATAGGTAAGCTCTTCTTCATCTTCTTCAACTCTTCTCCTCTTCAATTTCAGAAAATTTCCAAAACCTAAATTGGGAAATATGTGTTTTATTCTTAGATTGAAGCTTGTTGAGTTGAAGTAGTGTTTGGTTGGTCTTCTCCTTGTTATTGAGCTCCATCTTCTTGTTTTTGGGTTAAAGGTGAGTTTTGAACTCACATCTACTTCTCTTGATTTCATTGATGTTGGGCATGAATTCTTAGCACTTGTTCATATGCACTTGCTTTTAGTTTGGATTGAATTAGTGAATACCCAAATTTTTGGTGTTTTGGGTTCAATTCTTTAGAGATCCTAACTTTGATGTTTTGATCATGTTTTGGTGATGCATTGAAGTGCTTATAGGGCCGGGTAGCCGCTAGGCGTAAACCCCTAGCGTCCGTGCTCGTCCGGTTGAAAGTTGGGAGAGTTTGCACTTCATTTGTTATAAGTAGGAAATGCAGGAAATTGGGTTCAGTCGACTGGATCCTCTGTTCAGTCGACTGAGCTGAAGCCCGAAATCTTTCTGGACAATTTTCAGTCGACTGAACAGGGATTTCAGTCGACTGACCTGCTCCTGTTTTCCTGTTTTGCCTATTTATGCTCGTTTTGATTGGTTTTCCGGATTTTATCGATTCATGTTGGTTCTTAGTGGTGGTTATTGCCTCTTTGACTTTGATAACTTATTTTTGACTTCATCCACGGGTTTTTATGAAATAATCTCTCGAATCACATTTAAAAGCTCGTTTCTCCAATTTATAAATTCTATTTAAAACACACACTTTCGCACTTCGAGCGAAGTGGAAGGGTGATTAAATGGTTGGGCAAAACACGGACCATGAATCTGTGCGTTTATCTTTTCGATTAATCCCCGACCTATTCAATTGATCGTTTTGACCTTTGGTTTGGTTTACCGATGATATGAGGTGAACTTTGTACTGCTTTGAGTGTGAAATTAACTAACGGATAGTAAAACGTTTAGTGCGAACGAGTGGTTATGGGACTCACATTACCACTTTTCGGATTCCTTTTTGGGAGTTATGACAAATTCCGCCAGTTAGTGGTGTCTAGTACTGGGTCTTAGACCTTCACCACTACGGTTTGTTGCCTTCGGGTATGTGCCTTCGGGTTTGTTGCCCTTTTGAATCGCTTCCGATGTTGGTCGTTATGAGCCGCATGGGTGATATTGGGTTGCCCTTTAGTATCGCTTCCGATGTTGGTCGTTATGAGCCGCATGGGTGATATTGGGTTTGGAGTCTTCGGGCTCATGGGTCCTTGTTTGTACAGTACTGAGCTCTAGCAAATTTTCTGATGTTTCATTCATATGTATATTCCCTAGGTATCGTCCTTCGATGTTGGTCATTATGAGCCGCATGATGCATAGCGTTTACCTTGTGGAACTTGTATACCTTATTGGTATTTGTTATTGCCTTTTGGCTTGCTTTGGGATATTCTTATCCTTTGTTTCTATATGTTGCCGATGATATGAGGCTTGTTCTATATGATTCATCTTTCGTTAGATGATTGTGTTATCTCTTTTAGAGATATCTATTATGCTTTGTAACCTTGCAGGTTTATTGTTGTTCAGTTTATCTAACTGATTTGTTTAGCTAGACTGACCTGTGTATTTCATACTCGGGTCAGACCGAATTGTTTCAGGTTAGGTGCTTTTGGGACTTAGCCTATTTTGCTTCCGCATGGACTATTCAGCTTGTTCCTTTTTGTCATAGCTTTTTGTATAGTCCTATTATGTTGTAACTCTGATATGTATTCTTTTGACTCGTCTGTATATTGTGGTTTGCTATACCACTTGACATGTATTAGTTAGTATACTCTGTTATGTATCTGTATATATGTATATGATGATTTACTGTTCTGTGATGTATATTACATTTGAGTTGTTATATTCTGTTCTGATAGATCCAACCACCTATGGTTTTGTTTTTTACGTATTCATTGGGTATGTCGACCTGCTTAGTATGTTTATTGTCGATGTATTCAATAGATAGTTAGAGCAAGGCTATAGATGGTCGCTCCTAACCAGCCTTATTCTCCGTGTTAGTTGACGGCATTACCCTGTAGTGTCCTTGGCTAGCATGGGTATAGAGGTGGGGCGTCACAGCGAGGTATCGGAGCTGAGTTCAGAACAAAGTGTGACAAACGTAGAATAGAGCACATATTACAGTACATCAAAGTATACAAGTGATACAAACCTTTGAATCATCGTGTCTCTTTATTCCATCAAGGTTAGATAGAATTTGGGGAATACGTCTAGGAATGCATTTTATTCCGTAGTATTCCGTAATGAAGTATCTACCTTGTGAATAATCTTGTTCTTATCTTACTTTCAGCGTATGGCTGGAAGAGGCAGGGGACGACGTTCGGATGCTGGGCAATCCAGTGGCACACATCCGGATGGCGTTTATATGTCTGCTGATCAGTTTTTGGAATTGTTTAGGAGCACTCAGCCTCCAGTTCCTCCTCGAGTATCTCCATCTCGCAAGTCTGCCTTTGCACGTCAGTGCAGTGATTTTTCTCATCTTGGAGGAAAGCCGTTTAAGGGATCCGAGTCTGTTCTTAAAGTCCAAGCTTGGCTTCGCACGTGCGAGCGTATCTTTTCTCGCATGGACCTTTCTGACCATGATAGAGTTCTTGTAACTTCTAGCTTATTACAAGAGCATGCTCTTGATTGGTATGAGCTTCTTGTAGCCGAGATTGATGAGTCTACTCTTTCTTGGACTCAGTTTCGGGGACGATTTGAACTCAAGTTCCTTCCAGAATCTGAAAAAGTTTTATTGACCCGTCGCTTCCTTGAGTTGAAGCAAGGGAGTTCTTCTGTTTCTGAGTATGTTGCATCATTCGAGGCTTTATCTAAGTATGGCCTTGAATTCATCAGCACTTCTTACAAGAAGAATTTGAAGTTTGTTTCTGGCCTTAAGAAATATCTTAAGAAATCTTTGTTGCTCCAACTTAAACTTTCTTTTGAGGAATTGGTTGATTCGGCACTTCATCTCGAGACCGTCGAGAAGGAGTGTGATAGTGATGTTGATGTTGAGGTTTCCAAGAACCCCAACAAGAGGCCGTTTCCAATTTAGAAGAAGCCTTTTCCTTCAAAAAAGAAGAAGACTGGTGGTCCTAGTTCTCAGCCTCAGTCTTCCGGAACACCTTTCGTTTGAAAGTGTTTTAATTGTGGTTCTCCGAATCATATTATTCGAGCTTGTCCTAAACCTCTCTTCTGCCGTTATTGCAAGAAGGAGGGTCATCATGTTTCAGCTTGCCCTACTGTTCCGGCTGGTGCTAAGTCTAGCAATCTTTATGCTACCAAGGCTTCTAAAGGTCCTTCTCAGCCCAATGGTATATCTCCATCCATTTTGGAAGGTTCTATTTTATTTTATGACCATAGTATACGAGTTCTTTTCGATACGGGTGCTTCACATTCTTTCGTATGGAAAAAGCTCATTGATGATTTATCTTTGGATGTTTCTTGTATGGTTACTTCTTTAAGGATTGCGAATCCTATTGGGGGATCCGCGACCCTTAGTTTGCTGTGTGATGATGTTGAGATTGTTTTATGTGGCTTTTCTTTCCGTGCGAATCTGCACGTTATTTCTTGTCTGGGATTTGATATGATTTTGGGTATGGACTGGCTAGTGAGATATGATGCCAGGATTATTTGTTCGGAGAGAATTTTGTATCTTCGACATCCGGATTCGCCTACTCAGTTATCTCTTGTTCTTCGGAATGTAGATAATTTCGAGATGGCTTTATATTATCTTGACTCGCGAGATGATGATGATATACCTCGTATTCCTGTTGCTTGTGACTTTTCTGATGTTTTTGAGCCTGTATCGGGTTTGCCACCCAAACGGGCAATTGAGTTCTGCATTGATCTTATTCCAGGCGCGCAGCCAGTTAGTCGTCCTCCCACGAGGATGTCTACAAAGGAAAATAAGGAACTCAAGAAGCAGCTTTTGTAGCTTGAGTCCAAGCAGTTGATTCAGTCCAGTTTTTCTCCGTGGGGTTCCGCGGTCGTCTTCGTGAAGAAGTCCGATGGAACTCTTAGGCTTTGCATTGACTATCGCAAGCTTAACGAGTTAACCATCAGAAATAGGTATCCATTGCCTAGGATCGATGATATGTTCGATCTATTGAGTGGTGCTAAGGTCTTTTCTCAGCTCGACCTTGCCACGGGTTTTCATCAGTTACGAGTTGCAGAGGATAGCATACCTCTTACAGCTTTCCGCACTCGATATGGTTCTTTTGAGTGGCTCGTTATGCCGTTCGGTTTGACGAACACTCCTGCTTTCTTTGTCGATCTCATGAATCGAGTATTCCGGGAATATCTCGACAAGTTCGTCCTTGTGTTCATTGATGATATCCTTATTTATTTTAAATCTGAAGCCGAGCATGCTAATCACTTGAGAATTGTCTTGAGTACTCTCCGTCGTCATCAGCTTAGAGCCAAATTCTCAAAATGCCACTTTTGGGAGAATAAGGTTAAATTCTTAGGCCATATTGTATCTTCCGATGGCATTTCTGTCGATCCCTCAAAGATCGAAGCCATCCAGAATTGGAAGAGGCCCGAGAATGTGCATGAGATTCGTAGTTTCCTTGGATTGGCGGGTTATTACCATCGGTTCATTAAGGATTTTTTTCGTGTTGTGCTTCCTCTCACCACCCTTACTCGGAAAGGCATTCATTTTGATTGGTCCGACAAGTGTGAAGCTTTCTTTCAGACATTGAAGGAACTTCTCACTAATGCTCCTATTCTTGTGGTTCCCGAGGGGAATCATGATCTTGTTGTTTACACTGATGCTTGTGGTAGTGGTCTCGGTGTTGTTCTTATGCAGAAGGATCGGGTAGTTGCTTATGCTTCTAGGCAACTGCGTCCGAATAAAGTTCGCTATGCCACTCATGATCTTGAGTTAGCCGCCATTGTCTTTGCCTTGAAGATTTGGCGACACTATTTATTGGGCGGGCGCTTCATTCTCTATACCGATCATAAATCCTTGAAGTATTTGTTCACTCAAAGGGAACTCAATATGAGACAACAGCGTTGGCTCGAGTTTCTTGCTTCCTATGACTTTGAGATCCAGCATACCCCTGGAAAGGGTAATCGTGTTGCTGATGCGCTTAGTCGCAAACATTCGGCTGTTGTTTCTATGATTCTTTTCGAATGGAATGTTCTTGAGACTCTATCTTTTTATGAAATTCGTGATCAAGGTTCATCTTCTGATTCTCCTATTCAATTGCTTAGTTTGGAGCTCGACCTATTTTGTTGGATCGTATTGCCGATGCTCAACGGCGTGATCCTAATTTGTTGCATTTTATTCAGCTTTGTGAGTCTGGATCTTGTGATGAGGCGTTGCAAGATTTTAGCATTGATTCTCATGGGTGTCTTCGTAAGAAGAATCGTCTTTTTGTGCCTTCTGATCGTGCACTTAGGCATGACATTCTTGATGACTGTCACCGTTCTAAGTACACCATTCATCTCGGTAGTAGTAAGATGTATGTCGATATGCATCGTCTTTATTATTGGGAAGGCATGAAACACGATGTGGCGAGTTATGTGAGCAATTGCATAACTTGTCAGCGTTTTAAGGCCGAGCATCAGCGTCCTTCGGATCTTCTTCAGCCTCTTGAGACTCCATTGTGGAAATGGGATCAGATTTCTATGGATTTCATTGACATCCTACCTCGTTCGAGATCTGGCCATTCTAGCATTTGGGTTATTGTTGATTGCCTCACTAAGTCTGCTCATTTTGTCCCTATTAAGTCTAATAGGACTGCTTCACGTTTGGCTAAGTTGTATGTCAAAGAAATCGTGAGACTTCACGGTGTTCCTAATTCTATTGTGAGTGACCGTGATCCTTTATTCACGAGTCATTTTTGGAAGAGTCTTCAGCAAGCTTTGGGAACGAAGCTTAATTTTTCTACAGCTTATCATCCGCAGTCTGATGGACAGACTAAACGGGTGAATCGTGTCTTAGATGATCTTCTCCGTATTTGTATTTTTGATTTTGGTGGAAGTTGGGAGGATCACCTACTTCTTGTAGAGTTCTCCTACAACAATAGTTTTCAGTCTAGTATCGGTATGGCTCCTTTCGAAGCCTTATATGGAAGGCCATGTCGATCACCTTCTTGTTGGTTGGAATCTGGAGAGAAGCTTATTCTTGGTCCAGATTTTGTTCGTGATTCTTCCGAGAAGATTGATCTTATCCGATTGAAAATGAAAGAGGCACAAAGTCGCCAGAAATCCTACGCGGACAACCGTAGGAAGCCTCTCGAATTCTCAATTGGTGATCTTGTTTTTATTCGTGTTTCTCCTTTGAAAGGGGTTATGCGTTTCAGTACGACTGGGAAATTGGCTCCTCGCTTTATAGGACCGTTTTCTATTACTGAACGTATTGGCCCTGTGGCTTATAGAGTTTCACTTCCAGCTCATTTATCTGGCATTCATGACGTGTTTCACGTCTCGCAACTTCGGAAGTGTCTTCGGGAGTCGGATTCTGTTATTACTTCTCCTGATTTGCAAGAGCTTGAGATCTCACCGGACTTATCTATTGTACAGCAACCTATTCGCGTGCTTGACACGGAGGTGCGACACCTTCGGAATAAGGACGTGCCGCTCGTTAAAGTTCAATGGTCCGCTAATCCCAATGACTGTACTTGGGAAACCAGAGAGTTTGTCGAGCGATCTTATCCGGGTTTTCTTTCTTTGCTTTGAAACGGTGAGTATGTCTTTTCATCTCGAGCTTATTTCCTTTTCTTTTGATTGATTGTATGTATGTAGTTATTACGAGTATCATCTCTAGGAATTGCGGGGACGCAATTTTGTTAAGAGGGGAGATCTGTAACAACCCGCATATTAACGATTATATATTTAAATATTTTATTTGAATATAGCGTCGTTAGTCGGATTTTGGGTCCGAAATATTACTTTATGCAAATGGCCGAAGTGGAACTCGAAACTACCTCCATTGGTTCCAAAATGGCGTTTGCGATCTTTTTGAGTATAATCTTTGATATGTTTGGAGTTTGTGAAAATTTGACCCTTATTCTATTGGGTTTTGGGTTTGGGTTCAGCCCATTAGTTAGCTAATACCCTAACCCAACCTCTTCTCTTCATTCATCCTCATTTCATTTCATTTCTTAAGCTAGAACTGAAAATGGTGGAAGGGAAAGAGAAATAGAAATTTGCAAGCCCTAGTTTTCTCCTACAACTTGATTTTTGCTCCAAATTCATAGAGAAGACATAGGTAAGCTCTTCTTCAGCTTCTTCAGCTCTTCTCCTCTTTAATTTCAGAAAATTTCCAAAACCTAAATTGGGAAATATGTGTTTTATTCTTAGATTGAAGCTTGTTGAGTTAAAGTAGTGTTTGGTTGGTCTTCTCCTTATTATTGAGCTCCATCTTCTTGTTTTTGGGTTAAAGGTGAGTTTTGAACTCACATCTACTTCTCTTGATTTCATTGATGTTGGGCATGAATTCTTAGCACTTGTTCATATGCACTTGCTTTTAGTTTGGATTGAATTAGTCAATACCTAAATTTTTAGTGTTTTGGGTTCAATTCTTTAGAGATCCTAACTTTGATGTTTTTATCATGTTTTGGTGATGCATTGAAGTGCTTATAGGGCCGGGTAGCCGCTAGGCGTAAACCCCTAGCGTCCGTGCTCGTCCGGTTGAAAGTTGGGAGAGTTTGCACTTCATTTGTTATAAGTAGGAAATGCAGGAAATTGGGTTCAGTCGACTGGATCCTCTGTTCAGTCGACTGAGCTGAAGCCCGAAATTTTTCTGGACAATTTTCAGTCGACTGAACAGGGATTTCAGTCGACTGACCTGCTCCTATTTTCCTATTTTGCCTATTTATGCTCGTTTTGATTGGTTTTCCGGATTTTATCGACTCATGTTGGTTCTTAGTGGTGGTTATTGCCTCTTTGACTTTGATAACTTATTTTTGACTTCATCCACGGGTTTTTTATGAAATAATCTCTCGAATCACATTTAAAAGCTCGTTTCTCCAATTTATAAATTCTATTTAAAACACACACTTTCGCACTTCGAGCGAAGTGGAAGGGTGATTAAATGGTTGGGCAAAACACGGACCATGAATCTGTGCGTTTATCTTTCCGATTAATCCCCGACCTATTCAATTGATCGTTTTGACCTTTGGTTTGTTTTACCGATGATATGAGGTGAACTTTGTACTGCTTTGAGTGTGAAATTAACTAACGGATAGTAAACCGTTTAGTGCGAACGAGTGGTTATGGGACTCACGTTACCACTTTTTGGATTTCTTTTTGGGAGTTATGACACATTCCGCCAGTTAGTGGTGTCTAGTACTGGGTCTTCGACCTTCACCACTACGGTTTGTTGCCTTCGGGTATGTGCCTTCGGGTTTGTGCCTTCGGGTTTGTTGCCCTTTAGTATCGCTTCCGATGTTGGTCGTTATGAGCCGCATGGGTGATATTGGGTTGCCCTTTAGTATCGCTTCCGATGTTGGTCGTTATGAGCCGCATGGGTGATATTGGGTTTGGAGTCTTCGGGCTCATGGATCCTTGTTTGTACAGTACTAAGCTCGAGCAAATTTTCTGATGTTTCATTCATATGTATATTCCCTAGGTATCGTCCTTCGATGTTGGTCATTATGAGTCGCATGATGCATAGCGTTTACCTTGTGGAACTTGTATACCTTATTGGTATTTATTATTGCCTTTTGGCTTGCTTTGGGATATTCTTATCCTTTGTTTCTATATGTTGCCGATGATATGAGGCTTGTTCTATATGATTCATCTTTCGTTAGATGATTGTGTTATCTCTTTTAGAGATATCTATTATGCTTTGTAACCTTGCAGGTTTATTATTGTTCAGTTTATCTAACTGATTTGTTTAGCTAGACTGACCTGTGTATTTCATACTCGGGTCAGACCGAATTGTTTCAGGTTAGGTGCTTTTGGGACTTAGCCTATTTTGCTTCCGCATGGACTATTCAGCTTGTTCCTTTTTGTCATAGCTTTTTGTGTAGGCCTATTATGTTGTAACTCTGATATGTATTCTTTTGACTCGTCTGTATATTGTGGTTTGCTATACCACTTGACATGTATTAGTTAGTATACTCTGTTATGTATCTGTATATATGTATATGATGATTTACTGTTCTGTGATGTATATTACATTTGAGTTGTTATATTCTGTTCTGATAGATCCAACCACCTATGGTTTTGTTTTTTAAGTATTCATTGGGTATGTCGACCTGCTTGGTATGTTTATTGTCGATGTATTCAATAGATAGTTAGAGCAAGGCTATAGATGGTCGCTCCTAACCAGCCTTATTCTCCGTGTTAGTTGACGACATTACCCTGTAGTGTCCTTGGCTAGCGTGGGTATAGAGGTGGGGCGTCACAGCCCATCTCTAAAACCAATACAATGGTAAAACAGAAACATGCCTATACCATATCAAACATTTTTCCTAAATGAGACTACTTGCGATTTCACCTAAAAAACTGTAAGAGAGATTTTATCTGGAAGCTTCCATCATTAACTGGTGTTAAGTATTTTGGGTCCTAACGATCCTTACAAATTTGAGATGGACATTCCTAAAATTTCATTCCACCTGCATTCCCTAATTTCCCTTCTTAGTACTAATTAACATCTATTACCCATAATCATTGGTCATTAATGTCAAAATTGACATTATCTAATCAGCCATTTTTAAATCCATTTCAATCTGTTACCGATTTAAGAATTTTCTTATTATGAGTATTTAGTTCCTTCATAAATACCATATTAGCTTTCTTAATCAGTTCCTTATCTAAATTCCTTTCTATCCTCTATTAATTACAATTTTATTGTCCCTTAAATATGTAATTAGTGTCTATAAATTCTAGCTGTCTGGGACTGATTTCAAATTTTTAGATTAGGTTGTACATACTACTCTTATTTTATTCATATCTTGAAACCTTTAACCTTTTTTTCCTACATAGTTATCCCTATCTACTCCATAAAATACAAACTTAGAAATCCATATTACGCTAGTATGTGACATTTGAAATTCAAACTTGTAAAAAATTTCCACCACTCGAAAGAAAACATTTAAGCATACTTTCTAAAAAAATTCCAACTTGTAAAAACAGTTTAGAGAATTGAATTCCTAAAAGAATCTAAACGTCGTATTCTATGTTTTTCCATATATCTATTCTATTTTTACTAAACATTTGGACAAACCCATCCAAAAATATTTAAACCCAACTTTTTACGATTTTCAAACATTTATCGCTTTATCCTTAACCCCAAATTTGAATGTTCTAAAATTGCTTAGTAAAATAATTTCCCTTCTTAAATACTTTTATCTCAAAGTCTTACTTTATTAAAAGTAGGATCTTTAACCCAAACTTTCAAAAACTCAATTGTTAAATCAAACCAGCAAAATTTCTTAAAGGATTGTTTAATACCAAAAAGAAGCAAAATAATTTCCCTTTTTCAAAAAAGTTTCTACATCAAAGATTTATTCCTTTAAAAGTTGGTCTTTTTAGTTCAGAACATTCAAATACATCCCTTTTAACCTTAAACAATGAAACGTGGAATAGACAAAGATAACTTTCATCTTACTATTCTCTTATCCCATTATCATCACTCCTCCTCTAGATTATCTCTGACCAGATTATTAACCCTACCTTATAAGTTCCTAACGTTATTCTTATCCAAATCTTCCAATATTATCTCTATTTCTATGTCTCCTACATAAGTTGATTCTATATATTTTTAATCAAGTTCCATTTCTATTTTAAAAGAAGAATTTAAAAAAAAATTCTAAATTTTTGAAATTTGAAAAATTGTCAAGTCCAACCTATTCGCTATTTTACATTTATTTCGACAAGAAAATATCTTTATCGAAAATCTTTAAATTGAAAACTTTTTGACCCAACAACTTTTTAGACTGAGTTTCAACAAAGAAAAACCCTATTACCAAAAATCTTTTAATCGGAACTTTTGACTCAACAACTTCTTTTAAAGTTATTATTTTCCAAATTTCCTTACTTTTCAAAACAACTTCTTAATAAATCTTTTGAAAAAAAATCTACTCAAAACATTTCAAGGAAGTTTCCAAAGAATGTTTTTTAACAAATTCTTTTCACATGAGGTTGGATTTTAGAAATTGACTTTAATTGTCCACCCTATTGAATTTTCTTCCCCCTTTCCTTTAGATGTTCACATCTATACCATTTATAATATTTAACTACCACCTGACATGCTTATTCGCTAATTCTATAATGTTGATTGTCCATAATAAACGATTATTATTCTAACAGGAAAATTCCTAAAGATGTTTATTTATTCATTCCAATCTTTCCTATTATCATTCCCCCTAGTAATCTCTTTTTGTTAGTCCATTTATATCCTTATTAAATTATGGTAACTCCCAACTTATTGCACACTTATTGCCCTATTAAATTTAGAGTTACTATCTCTTTCAAAAAAATTCCTTATGATACGACATCCATCGCACATTCCTTACTATATTTAATTTTTCAACCCATCATCGCCTCGCCCATCCATTCGGAATATTGTCGCAAATACTTCTATAGTCGGGGATTTGGAAGACTCTAACTATTTAATACCTATAAAATAGGTAGGTCCCCGTCATTTAATACCTAACCCATTTCCAAATTCTAACGCAACTGTCATTAACCATGCGAGAGAGAGAACCTCCAAACCACTTAATTCCGTTTTATTAGGGATTAGGTAGACTCTGACCATTTAAGACCTATAAAATAGACAAATCTTCATCGTTTAAGAACTAACCCAAGGTGGGTCCCTACATGGTTATCACTAGCTGACATTGTAAGTAACACATTAGGTCACCTAATATTTCTTCTAAAGGAAAGTGGCGGACCCTACCATAGCCACTTAATACCTCTAACTCAAAGCGGACACATTCCATAGATTTCACCTACCATATAGCGTAACTCATGACCCATAAGCCAACCATGATATCTCAGATTAATCCGACTATTCATAGGTACTAGTAGCCAAATTGACAAGGCAAGACAGATTTACCCTACATAATTGAGGCTAACCGCATATCCACTAGGGTTATTTATTATAGACGATGTCTCACATTATCTGCAAAGCCGCACAGTATTGGTAACCAGATTTAACTAGATAGACTTCTACGCAACTTTGGACTGACCTTGCATCCCTATAACTTAGTTATACTTCATATGTATGCAAATTTTATACATACACCATCCTACAAAATTATTAATTAAGGTCATATAAAGTATCCTCTTACTACGTCTTTAATTATGGATTAATTCCCTTAATTATGATTAACTACCATCCTAAAAAATTAATGCTATTTACTACATTATTAGTTCTAATTAATACGTTCCATACGCTATTATTACGTTATATTAACTTTAATAATCAATACGTTAATATTATTTATATACAGGCACACATACATAAGATTCGAATACAATATTTCCATTCACATGTAAAGAAAATGCTTATTAATTTAAATTTTACATTCATACAAATTCCAAACTCCAAATAAAAGAATAGCTAATATACTCAGCCAAAAACTTTACTTGGAAACAAAAAGGAATAATACCAAACTTATCACATATTAATATAATATAATTAGCTCCTCTATTCAAGGAACAAACTTTACAGTTTGAACATTTTATATTTTATCCAACTTTTTCAGTTACCACCTTGGAGTGAAAATGGAATTCATATTTATTTTAATTTACAAAATTAGGCGGTGCAAACTAAAAATAATCAAAAACCATACTTTGCAAACCATTTCTAAATTTATTTATTTGTAGAATCCTTTAACATTATAAGAGAAATCGAAACAGTTAAAGTGGAATAGACTATAAATTGCTAAAATTTCAACACGGATTTGATTATACTATTTTAATACAAAACAATTGAAATTCCAACATATTTAAAGATTGACATTTATTTAGAGAAATTCTATGATTTTTAGATGTTATGTTTTCATTTATCAAAATTTCCCATCAAATCCAAATAAATACTATTTAATTACGAAGTCTGAAAATGTGGATATTTTCGCTCATAGAGAATTGTTTGCTTCATAACTGAATTTAATTTCATCATGCCTATTGCCTTCCAGTCTTTCATTTTCGAATATAAAACAAAGTGAATTGTGTATGGAAATTAGATTTAGAATCAAAAGCTAGAGAGGAAAAAAATTAAAAATTAAAAGAATTAAACATCTAAACCTCTTACATAAAAATCCTAACCGATTCTGAATCATAAGAAGAAGAAGAAGATAAGATTAGATTTATACTACTCTTGATTCTGTGCTAAATCTTTGCCTTTTTGAATATACAACAAATAGATTATATATATAGATTAGATTTCAAAAATCAAAAGATAGAGAGTAGAAAGATTAAGAATTTAATTTAAATTAAAAATAGAGGATTAGAATTATTTACAGGAAAGTTTAATGTTTTTGTAATCCTAAGAGGGAAAAATTTGACAGAGCTTCGCCGTCGCTGTAGAATTTTATAAAGAAAAGTGGAAGGTCAAGCGGTCTATTTATAGATGTAAGAAGGAATCAGAACCGTTAGATTAAAATAGTTAAATTTGGAACGTTCATTTACATCAAAACCTTAGCTACCGACCAGTTAGACCGATCAGTCGCTTACCCCTACTGGTCGACCGCTACTAGTTGACGATTACAAGGGTTTGGTCGACTAGTATAGCTGATTTTTGAGCATGTTAATTTCTTTCCATTGTTTTGTTATTTATTAACATAATTAATTCATATGTTAATAAATTCATGTGTTAACTTAGATCAAAAGTTTTCTCAAATTCCTTTTTGAATATACCACTTATGTTATTCGAATAATCATTCAATGTTCATAAACCACACTCGAACCATACTAAATAACCATATATGGCCGTCCGATGAATAACCGAGAAAATGTCACCGAAAGTCTCATACCAAACAATGTCACTAATCCGTTTATTAAAATTCCTCGTCACAAAGAAATAAAATCACATAGAAGAATTTCTACGCCATATCATATTAAATCATCAACTAATTCAATATTAATAGTGAATAACCCAAACCGTTGGAATCAATATAATAAAGATAAATAATCAAAAATCAAATACTAATATAAAAATAGAATATTAAAATAAATATAAATAAATGACTGAATATTTAATAATAAAACATTTAAAACATATAATTTTATATAAGAAATAATAGTCATAAATGAACCAAAAAATGTCATCCAGGATTGATTAGAATTTATGTTAAATTATAATTTTATATTACAAAGAATAGCTAATCTCTCAATTTCAAATATAAGTAATCGATAATTAAACATTCACTAAATGTATTAGACGACTTATCTTTTTCATCATCATAAAAATCCAAAATAGTCGGTAAAACAAAATATTGCAAATAATATATATTTCATAACTTTCTATAACTAAATACTATTAAACTTAATTTATTAGTTAATTTAAGCTTTGAATTAGTTTAAAATCAGAAAAAAAAACTATACAAGGGTTCTAATTTGATTATCTTAATTTATTTAAATGAAAATATAAATGTATGTTGTAATCATCATATAAAAGAAAGATGTACAGACTCTAGGTTGATCATATTCGCAACAGAACAAATAAAAGGCTAATCCATTCATTACAGACAATAATCAAGTGTACATCGGAGCTAGACATGGCAGTACGGTGTTGCATAATCAAATTGAAAACAATTGATGGATATGAAAACAAAGATATGTCGGGGAATCCATTTAAGTATACAAATGCTAAAACACACATTATTGCACACCTCATTCCTACAATAAATACACGGATAAATTTTCCAAGCAGACGAGTTTTTGAAACTATTTCACGATTGGTGCTAGTTTTGAAACTTATTATCAAACAAGGCTGGTTTTGACACCGTCAGCAGCCAACTCAGCAGTTTTATAACTGGCAGGATAAAACGCAACTATGAGTCGCGCTATTTTTTTATAAATTTTTTTTTTGGACGCAACTATGTGTTGTGCCTCTAATTTTATTCTATTTTTCCGTTTACAATTTTCTTTTTGCACAATTTATAGTTGCGCTTCATCGAGGCAGTTACAAAATGGCTGAGTTGGCTGTTGGCTGGACAGAAACTAGCCTTATTTGGTAATAAGTTACAAAACCAGTTTCTATCTCGAAATAGTTTTGAAAACAGCATACTTCGAAAATTTGTCCTAAATACATACATTCACCAGTACGCACATACCCATGACTGTACACACGCACCCACTAATGACCCTGCACCTGCAAGATCATGCCTACATATACAACACACACACACCAGTACACGTCAAAAATCCTGAATTGCCCATACACACTATTGTGTACTGTGTACACACACCCACAAAACCACGTACACAAGAATGCGCGCATACACAACATTTACATAGCATACACACAAGAATACATGCACAACATCACGCAAAAAACAGATACACAGGCATGGAAACACACACCAGAAAAAGATACTCAACCAAAAATACATGCGGGAAGAGGAACGGGAGCCATAGAACAAAATAAAATGCTACATCACATTTAAACAAGTGCACGCATACATCCTTAAACACATGCACATAAGAACTAGCAGGCACGCACAAAACACGAGAAATAGGTCGAGTGTACTAGCATGCAAATGAGATCAGTGGAGCGATTGGATGCAGCAAAAATATGAAACAAAATGATATGTAAATACAAACACACACCATGCACGCAACTTGGACACTGCATGGTAACACTCGCATGGACACACACCATTACACACTTATATATTGACGCAGCGGGTAACCTCAAGTTGTGATCAAATGATGCACAACGAACAAATAACGATGGAATGATGCAAATATGGAATGATGGATTAAAGATACCAAGGATAAGTGTCCAAATCCGCTGATCTCAAAAGATACCGGATTCTATCTATCTCCAACACGTTGATCGCGCACGATACCGTGTTAAAAGATCCATGATTCTTCTACGTTGATCTCACGCACGAGATTCCGTGAATTGGTTTCAAATCCGTTGATTCAAGCGCACTCGAATAACCGAAAATGGAGAAAGGAGACAACGCTCAACTTCCAATTTTAAAGAGGCACAAAGCACTCAAAAAAAAGTTTATTCAAAATCAACCAAGCACAAATGATACAACTCACCCGCTATTTATAGAATTTTACAACTCACACAACTCAACATAACACAGCCGACCTAACACAAGCCGACCTAAACATACACGCGACCTACGACCTACAGTTACAACACACGAATTACACGACTTAAGCATAGCACGGTAAAAGTATGCTTGAGCGACCTTAGATTGAGTGGTCTAAAACTGGAGCGACCTAAAGTAAATGAGCGACCTAAGGAGATAGCTCGAATAACTCGTGCATTACTTCTTCCTTCCCTCTTATCTCGCTAGGTCGTATCCCACTAGGTCGCAGCCGACCTATAGCATTTTGCGCTGGATCACGTAGCTCGCTAGGTCGGTCCATTTGACTTGCTAGGTCGCTTGGGCGACTTATCAGCTCGCTAGGTCGCCGGCGACCTAAAACACACGTGAATTGCGCTGCATTCTCCCCTTTTGCATCATCTATCTCATTAGGTTGCAAACGACTTAAGGCTATCGTGCGACTTAAAGCAAATGAGTTAGCATTGTGCGCTGCATCATCCTCCCCTGGTTGTCAGGAATTCGACCCCGAATTCACACTTTCCTCTTCTTCGACACACTTATCCCCATGATATGGAATCAAGTGTTTGACATTGAAAACGTCGGCAGTATTGACATGATCCGACAATCTTAACCGATAAGCATTATCATTAATTTTCTTCAAAATTTCTACTGGACCAATCTTTCGAGCTTTCAACATATTGTAAGTTCCAACTGAAAAACGATCTTTCATCAATACTACGTAAACAAGATCACCTTCTTTGAAATCCACACTTCTTCACTTCTTATATGCCAGTTGTTTATACTTCTCATTTGACTTAAGCAATCACTCATGAACAATCCTGTGACACTATTGCAACTCAATCACGAAATCACAAGCTCGTTTAACAACTCCTTTCTGATGTGGCACTGTCGACAATTCCAACGGTCCCTTCGAAATTGCTGAATATACTACTTGAAATGGACTGAATCCAGTACTTCGATTAACAGCATGATTGTGTGCGAACTCAGCTTGACATAACTTCATATCCCATCTTTTCAAATTATCCTTCACAAGACATCTCAACATATTTCCCAAAGACCTGTTCACCATTTCCGTTTGCCCATCAGTTTGTGGATGATAGGCGCTACTAAAATTTAGCTTCGTCCCAACCATCTTCCACAGACTCAACCAAAAATGACTTAGAAATCGAGTATCCCGGTCAGAAACAATGGTCTCCGGTAGTCCATGTAGTCGATACATCTCTTTAAAGAACAATTGAGCAACACAGACTGCATCAGCGGTCTTTTTACAAGCTAAGAAATGTGCCATCTTCGAAAATCTATGCACCACAACATATATAGAATCATTCACTCGTTAAGTTCTTGGAAAACCTAAAACAAAGTCCATACTAATATCAACCCATGGTCTAGTAGGCACGGGCAATGGCATATACAATCCTGTATTCATAGTTGTCCCTTTGAAAACTTGACATATGTGACATCTCTCCACAAATCTTTCAACTTCTTTCCTTATAGAAGGCCAAAAATAAGATTGAAAAATCAACTGCAAGGTACGATCTCTTCCCACACGACCTTCTTCATGCAATTCTTTCACAGTCTTCATTTGCAAACTGCATTCTGGTGCACAATCGATTTCCTTTGAATAGAAAACCATCCACCAACAGATAATCATCCGTCTTTCCTTTTTCGACTTCATCTACAATCTTAGCAAAGTAAGGATCCTCAACAAAAAATTCTGGAAGTACATCAAACCCCGTCACTTCAACTTTCATCGTAGTCAACAAATGATTCCTTTTGCTCAATGCATCTGCCACAGGTTTGTAACTCCCGACTTATGCTTTACCACAAATGTAAACTGTTGCAAGTATGCGATCCATGAAGCATGCCTAGCTGCAATCTTATCCTGTCCTTGCAAATGCTTCAACTCTTCATGATCAGTATGCAACACAAACTCCTTATGAAACAAATAGTGTCTCCAATACTTCACAGCTTGCACAATAGCATAAAATTCCACGTCATAAGTATTATGTCTCATCTTTGCTCCCGAAAGCTTCTCACTGAAATAAGAAATTGGACGCCCCCTCTGACTTAACACTCCTCCAATTCCAACTTTAGATGCATCAGTATGCAATTCGAATAGTAACTGAAAATCCGACAAAACTAGAACTGATGCTGACGTCAAAAGTTCCTTGATTCGCTCAAAAGCAGATCCTGCTTCCTTTGTCCATGAAAACTGCTTTCCCTTCATACAATTAGTAACAGGTGCCATCACGCTACTGAAATGTGGAATAAACCTTCGGTAGAATGATGTTAAACCATGAAAACTTCTAACTTCTGTTATCGTCCTGGGTTGTGGCCATTCCTTGATTGCTTCAACTTTATTCTGATCCACATGTATTCCTCCTTTAGATACAACATATCCCAGAAATAAAACACTTCGAGTCATGAAGACGCATTTCTTTGTTGCCGCATAAAATTGCTCCTGGCGAAGTATCATCAACACTTCCCGCAAGTTTCTAGATGTTCTTCTGTACTTCCACCGTATATCAATATATCATCAAAGTATACCACCATGAACTTTCCAATAAACGGTCGAAAGATCTGATTCATCACTCGCATAAAAGTACTAGGTGCATTCGAAACACCAAATGACATGACCAGCCATTCATGCAACCCTTCCCGTGTCTTGAAAGCTGTCTTCCATTCGTCCCTTGGTCGAATTCGAATCTGATGATATCCACTCTTCAGATCAATCTTTGAAAAGATAGCAGCTCCATTCAACACATCTAACAAATCATCCAATCTAGGCATCGGAAATCTGTACCTCACTGTAATCTTGTTTAGCACACGACTATCTGTACACATTCTCCAAGTTCCATCCTTCTTCGGCACTAACAATGCTGGTACTGCACAACGACTTAAACTTTCTAATGCACGCCCTTGTTCAAGTAACTCCTCCACCTGCCTTCTCAACTCTTCGTGCTTCTTCGGACTCATTCTATAATGTGGTCTATGTGGTAACACAGCTCCGGAACAAGATCTATCTGGTGTTGTATGTCTCTCAACGGTGGTAATTCTTTGGGCAATTCTTCAGGAAATACATCTTCAAACTCCTTCAACACTGGCTTGACTTCTTCAGGAATTTCAATCGCTTCACTACTTTCACGTCCAATTAACAGAAATACTTCATGCTCATCCTCCACTTCCTTGACAAATTCCGTCAAAGATAACAGAGTCTTTAGTTCTTCAATCTCCTACAACTTACTTTCACTTTGTTATCGCTGTTTAGGAACTAAAGTGATTTTAGTACCCTCGAACATGAAACTATAGCAGTTAGTCCTTCCATCATGTTGCACTGCTCTATCGTTTGCCTCGGTCTGCCCAACAACAAATGACATACATCCATATCCACAACATCACACCAAATTTCATCTTTATACTTCTTTCCGATGGAAAAAGTTACACAAGCTCTTCGATTAACCTTCACTTCCCCACGTTTCCTCAACCAAGCTAACTTGTAAGGTTTGGGATGCTTTTCTGTCTTTAATGCTAACTTCCTTACAGCTTCTGAAGAGATGATATTATCACAACTTCCTGCATCGATAACAAACTTGCAAACCCTTCCCAAAATAATGCACGTTGACTGAAAAATGTTACTCCTCAACCAACTAGTCTCCTCTTTCTGCTGTGGTGTCAAGCAAGATCTCCTCATCATTAAAGAATATCCCTCGTCTCCCGCCAATAATTCTTCTTCCTCCTCAACTTGTGGAGAATTTGAATATTCTACTTCTGCATCCTCATCCTCAACCTCAGCAACCATCACTCGCTTCTTAGGATTCGGACATTCATTGCTCTTATGACCAAACTCCTAACAGTTATAACACTTGAAATTGTTGTTAGCCTTAGTCTTAGCAACTTCATTGACAATCGGTTTACTAACAACCTTGGAAACATTCGTATTGCTACAAGTCCCTTTCACTTGATTGTTGGAATTTGTAAACACACCATCTCCTCTTCTACCTTGCTTCTCCCACGCTAGAGCTTTTTGGTATGCTTCAGCAACGGACCTTGGATCAAACATATTCACCATATCCTGAATCTGCATTCTCAATCCTTCAACAAATCTAGCTGTCAATTGTTCCTCTGTCTCCATGATATCATTTCTGGCAATCAATTGATAAAATTCATCTGCATAATCATTCACCGACTTTGTTCCCTGTCTCAAATTTTGTAAGCATTGATACATAAGAGACTGATCATTACAAGGCAAGAAAGTAGCCTTCGTCAACTTCTTCATCTTCTCCCATGAAACAATCTTCGACTTTCCCATCATTTCCCGTGTAAGTTTAGTTTGTTGCCACTATGCCATAGCTCTTCCCCTCAATCGTGTAGCAACCAACTTAACTCTACGATGCTCGGGTACTTCCTTGAAGTCAAAAATTTCTTCAACATTTGATAACCAATTCAGAAACTCTTCAGCTATCATTCCTCCTTTGAATTTTGGAATCTCTGTTTTCATTCCCAACTTCCATTTACGGTCATCTTCTACATCCCGATAGTGATTTCATACTTGGTCTCGATCTCGATAATTAATACTACCTTTATCACCATCTTTATCATAATCAAATGTACTTCGATATCGATCTCGACCATCAACATTTCCACAATCACACATATCTCTTCTACTATGTCTTTCAGTATCTCGATATGGATCATCTCCAAACTCACGTGGAGTTCTTCTCTCTTCATTTCTATACTCATGGTATTCTCGTCTCATTGAAACTAATGATTCTCTTCTTTCTCGATAAGATTGTGGCGACACCTTCCTCCCATCCGCAACCGATGGCGAAACTCTGTTTCCTCCATGGTTCGAGATTGGTGACCTTCTCCTTTGACTTTGATTTATATCATTCATCAATTTCTCCAACTTCCCAATACCTTCATCAAACTTTTCATTAATACGTTGTTCCATTTGCTTGGCTTCTTGTCTACGATACACATCTTCAACATTTTGAAAACGGTTAGCACGTCTCGGCGGCATGATTATCACACAACAATCTCCAAACACACACTTCAACTCGCACAACTTCTATAAGTCTCGGCCTGCTCTTAGTCTCGGCCTGCACTTACTTGGCTCGGCTTTGATCAACAACTTCAACACTTCAACACTTCAAATCTTCTCCCAATAGGCTCGGCTTAGCTATGATTGGCTAAGTCTAGCTCAGATACCAAACTGGCGCAGCGGGTAATTCCAAGTTGTGATCAAATGATGCACAATGAACAAATAACGATGGAACGATGCAAATATAGAATGATGGATTAAATATACCAAGGATAAATGTCCAAATCCTTTGATCTCAATAGATACCGGATTCTAGCTATCTCCAACATGTTGATCGTGCATGATACCGTGTCAAAAGATCTACGATTCTTCTACATTGATCTCGCGCACGAGATTCCGTGAATCGGCTTCAAATCCATTGATTCGAGCGCACTCGAATAATCGAAAATGGAGAAAGGAGACAACGCTCAACTTCCAATTTTAAAGAGGCACAAATCGCTCAAACAAAAGTTTATTCAAAATCAACCAACCACAAATGATACAACTCACCCGCTATTTATAGAATTTTACAACTCACACAACGCAACATAACACAGCCGACCTAAATATACACGCGACCTACGACCTACAGTTACAACACACGACTTAAGAAAATACAAGCGACTTAACAATTTACAACACAGCGCCATATAACGACCTAACATATACATGACTTACGACTTAAGCATAGCACGGCAATAGTAAGCTTGAGCGACCTTAGATTTGAGCGGTCTAAAACTGGAGCGACCTAAAGTAAATTAGCGACCTAAGGAGATAACTCGCATAACTCGTGCACTGCTTCTTCCTTCCCTCTTATCTCGCTAGGCCGTATCCCACTAGGTCGCAGCTGACCTAAAGCATGTTGCGCTGGATCACGTAGCTCGCTAGGTCGGTCCATTTGACTTGCTAGGTCGCTTGGGCGACTTGTCAGCTCGCTAGGTCGCCGGTGACCTAAAACACACGTGAATTGCGCTGCATTCTCCCCTTTTGCATCATCTATCTCATTAGGTTGCAAACGACTTAAGGCTATCGTGCGACTTAAAGCAAATGAGTTGGCATTGTGCGCTGCATCATATATATTATACATAAGTACATTATTATATATATAAACCCTCTCATCTAGCTATACACACACACAGAGATATACATATATACACATATATGTGTGTGTGTCTATATATATATATATAGTGTGTGTGTGTGTGCGCGCACACGCGCGCATGCACTCACAAATCCATCGAAATACACACTCACACACACCGACTTCCACATGTACATGCTATGTTCCACACAAACACATGCAAGGCACATTGCACGTATACACGCACAACACACTACATTTATATATACAAATATTCATATTTATCAATATAAATAAGTTGAGCAATTTATAGAAGAGGGATCATGACAAATTTGCAATGGAAAGTAGGTGAACTAAACAAGATTATGAAAATACACAACACATATGGTCATGCATCAACACATGCACATATATACTAACGAAATATACTAGCAAAACAAGACCCCTAGATATGTTGACATGGAAGCAAGTGCATATATATTTGTATGTAACTCATGCAAACTACTGCAACCATACATACTCATGCACACAGGCTATGATCGTACCCACATACACACGTGTATATATAATTCACACACATGGGCATAGGACAGCACATCCCAACACAGCCTACACACACGAATACACAGTTAATATAAAAAATAAACACAGCTCATATACATATAACCACACAACACACACAAACACTACCCTGCATTCAACAGAAACCGAATAATACCCATTTAAAAATAGAATAAAGGCAACCCCAAAGCTTCAATATTGCTACATAAAATTTTAACAGCATGAAAATGTTGATTGGTGCTAAAATATTTTTAAACAACAATAACATAGTATCATATATAATGTTCGCACATCAGTCCCCAAAGCTCTCACTTTCTGGCCATTGTCACACACTCATTCGCCTTTATCCACAGAATATCCAAGATCCATTGTTATGTACTATCGAATGAAAATATAGAGCCGCAGCTGTCAAACTTAAAAGGACTCACTGTAATTGGAACGTATCATTTGTATTGGGCCACTATGAAGCCCATTTATCTTTTATAAATACCAAAGTGTAATCAGTACAAGAAAATAATTCAGTTGCACAAAATACATTCTGCAATATCAACAGTTTATTTTCCCATTCTCTGTTTCTCAAATATTATTCACAAAATCAAGATTCAATCTCTCAATATTCTTTCTTGGTATCAGAGCCGATACACTGCTTAACAGCAAAAGTAAAGATCATCAGAAAATCAACAACCGTACATTGCTTAATAGCAAAAGAGAAGATCATCAAAAAAATCAAAGGAGAAGAAGAGGACAGAAAATTGATCACCAGAAAATCAAAACAAAAAGGAGGAAAACACCAATCGTGCCGTGCCATTAATCTCTCAAAGAAGATCTCATCACAGAGATTAGGCTGCACTTAAAATCATCAGAAAATTAGCACTCTCATCATCTGATTTTGAATCATCAGAGAATTAATATTCTCTTCGTCTGATTGTGTATATATTAATCTAACCTGTTTTTGTCAAGCCTTCTCCTCCCTATTCAAAATTTCTGATCTCATTACTTTATTGCCTCGTCAACAAAGTACTTGTCAGAATCTACTTCATCATCCAATTGATTTCTGGCTGCACTTTTCTTGAAGTGTATTCATTTCCACAAAGTTCTCAGTAAAATCTCCTTGATCCCACAAAGTTCATGCATATGGCTGAAGGGGATATTCACAACTCAACATCTTTTGAAACAAGAACAACAACTCAGCATCTCAAACTGCCAATACCCAAGATCTCATCAAAGCCGTTATAAAGCCACAAAGTTAACTAGTCAGTGTTCAACTAGATGGAAGCAATTATTTGCTCTGGAAATTCCAGATAGAGACTGTAGTGAGAGGCTATGGCCTTGAGGATCATGTTCTTGGAACATTAGTTACACCATCAAAATACACTGCAGATAAAGATGGAAAACTGGTGAGCAATCAAGATTATGTTACACACCAAAGGCAAGACAGTCTAATTAGTGCATGGTT
This sequence comes from Allium cepa, assembly GCA_030765085.1. Lineage (NCBI taxonomy): Eukaryota > Viridiplantae > Streptophyta > Magnoliopsida > Asparagales > Amaryllidaceae > Allium > Allium cepa. The sequence goes on from CM060942.1 coordinate 508,830,770, forward strand.
GTTGTCTTCTATAAGTGCAAACATTCTACCACAGCTAATTGGGTGTAAGAGTGCACATGAAATATGGTCAACAGTGGAGCAAATCTTTAACACACAATCTGCTGCAAAGATCATGTATTACAAAAGGCAACTGCAAAGCATAAGGAAAGAAAACATGCCAATGAGAGAGTACTTGACCAAGATCAAGACACTCTGTGATTAACTTGCATCAGCGGGTCACAAAATCTCAGATACTGAGCAAGTCTTATGCATTCTAGATGGTTTAAGTGAAGAATATGAGGCAGTGGTAGCAGTCATTTCTTCAAAGGAAACAGCACCAAATATACAGTATGTCCACTCTACACTACTTGCTCATGAAGGAAGAATAGAATAAAGAAGGTCAACAATTTCAAATCTTACTGTAAACTTTGCCAGTAACAATAGGTTCAAGAATCAAGAAAGAAGTAACAACAATAAAAATCAGTCTAACTTTCAAAGAGGTGGTCAATCCTCTAGATCTGGAGGAAGAAATGGAAGATACAACAACAGCAATAATAGACCAAGGTGTCAGATTTGTGAAAAGTTTGGTCATGCAACTAACAAATGTTATTTCTGATTTGATGCCAACTACATTCCATCTCAACAAAACAACAACAGTTCAAGAAATCATAATCTCAGTGCAAACATGGTGATTATTCATCCAGATCCTAAAGAACAAGTAGATATCAAAAGTTCAGAGACTGCAAAAATTGATGATATTCAGGATGAAAGCTGGTATCTAGACTCTAGAGCTACCAATCATGTAACAATAGTCTCAATAATCTAAACTTGGAAAGCAGGGAGAACAGAGGTAAGCAATTAATTCATATGGGTAATGGTGAATCGGTGAAAATTACACACATTGGAAATGCAAGTTTCATTGGCAGAAAAGAACTCTTTCTAAAAAATCTACTAAGAGTTCCATCTATTAGGAAAAACTTATTGAGTGTCTCACAGTTTGCCCAAAACAATAATGTGTATTTTGAATTTTATCCCAAATACTGTTTAATTAGAGACATTTAACTAAGGAAATAATTATGCAGGGTAAGGAATTTAAGAGATTGTACAAATTTGATGTTGCAAAATAAGGAAACTCCGAATTCCATGGAAAATGGTGTAATGTTACTGAAATTGAACATGAAGATAATTGTAAAGATTTTGATATTTGGCATTCCAAACTTGGACATCCAAGTGTAAGCATTGTAAAAAAGGTGTTAAGTAATGATAATATTTCGGTCAAAGATATTGCAATGCCTTATGTATGTACATATTGTTAAATGGGCAAAAGCCATAAACTTGCATTTCCAGTCTCAAAAACAAATTACACAAAACCCTTAGAATTAGTTGCTTGTGATTTATGGGGTCCATCTCCTGTTAACACAGATTATGGCTACAAATACTGTATATCATTTGTTGATGCATATTCTAGATATTTATGGATTTACTTCTTGAACACAAAATTTGAAACTTATGATGCAGTATTACAGTTTATAACTCAAGCTGAAAGGCAAAAAAATTGCCAATTAAAAGTGTTGTAGACTGATGGTGGAACCGAGTTTCAACCACTTAAGGAATACCTTCAAAAGAAAGGTATAATTCATTGAACAACCTATCCATATACATCAGAACAAAATGGACTAGTTGAAAGAAAACAAAGACATAATGTTGAAACCGGGCTTACTTTGTTAGCCCAAGCATCTCTTCCCTTAAAATTTTGGCCAGATGCCTTTGCTACTACTGTGTGTTTAATAAATAGATTACCCACTAAAGTCTTACAGTTCAAAAGTCTAGTGGAAATCTTATATAAATTTAAGCCAGAATACAAAGTTTGAAAGTATTTGGATGTTTATGCTTTCCCTATTTAAGACCATACAATACACACAAGTTAAGTTTTAGGTCATCACCATGTACCTTCTTAGGCTATGCAGCCAATAAGAAGGGATACAAATGCTTGGATAGTAATGGAATTTTTTTTATTTCTAGACATGTTTAATAAAAAAATATTTCCCTTTAGTCAATCAAGTATAAAAACATCATAGAAAGTGTATAATTCAAAATTTTCTATACCACCAATACCTGAGCAACTTGATGTCATAACTCAAATTGGAGATAAAAGAATGCAGGATAACATAAATTTAGAGTCTCCTATCAAATCCACTTTGCAACACACTGTGCTCAGACCTGAGCCAGGTCATGAAGAAGATGAACAAGCTGGAAGCACAAGTCAGACATCTCATATGTGTCCTATTAATCAGTTAGACTGCAGTCAGCCATTAGATGATTTACAATCATCTAAAGATCAACAGGAAGTCACAGCTGAAGTGCCACATCAACGACCTGCACAAACTAGACATCACATGATAACAAGAGCCAAGAGTGGTATATTCAAACCAAAAATATACAGTGCTGCTATGAATACAGAAGAGCCAGATACCTATTACCAAGCTATGCAGAATGAAAACTGGAAGACTGCCATGGAAGAAGAATACAATGCATTGATAAAAAATAAAACCTGGGAACTAACTTCATTGCCAAGCAATAAAAATGTCATAAGCTACAAATGGACATATAGAATAAAGAGAAATGACGATGGTTCAGTTTCTAAATATAAGGCAAGGCTAGTAGCAAAAGGGTATTCACAGCAAAGTGGTTTTGATTTTACTGAAAGTTTTTCACCAGTTGTGAAACCCTCAACTATTAGAATTGTCCTTACCATTTCCTTACATAGAAACTGGAACATCAAGCAATTAGATGTAAATAATGCCTTTTTGAATGATATTTTACAGGAGGAAGTCTATATGGAACAGCCTCCAGGTTTTGAGCAAAAGAAGGCTGACAAGCTTGTACGCAAATTGAACAAAGCAATCTATGGACTCAAACAAGCACTAAGAGTATGGTTTGAGAAGCTGAAGTCAACATTCATTAGACTTGGCTACAGCTCAACAAAATCAGATAACTCTCTATTTACAAAATTTAATAATAATTTAATCATGTATGTACTAATATATGTTGATGATTTTATTATTACAGGCAGCAATGAATCAGAGATGAACAAACTCACAGAGCTCTTAAATAAAGAATTTTCAACCAAAGACTTGGGGAACTTAAATTACTTTCTTGGCATTGAGGTTAAAAGATTGCCACACATAGAAATACTTTTAAGTCAAAGAAAATACATCTCTGAAATTTAACGAGAGCAAAAATGGATCAAGCAAATGCAATATCTACACCTATGGCAAGCAATTCACATGTGTCAAAGTACAAAGGAGAATATATATATATATATATATATATATATATATATATCAAATGACAAGCAGTACAGAAGTATTTTAGGAGATCTATAGTATGTGACAATCACCAGGCCAGAAATTTCATTTAGTGTCAATAAAGTGACTCAATATATGCAAAATCCACTAGATGAACAATGGAAAGCAGTTAAGAGAATACTGAAATATCTTAAAGGAACTATAAATCATGGATTAAAACTACAATCAAGCAAATCTATCAATATAAAGGGTATGCAGATGCAGATTGGGCCACGGACATGGATGAGAGAAGATCTACCACTGGCTACTGCATATTTCTAGGCAACAATCCAATTTCCTAGTGCTCAAAAAAGCAGCCTACAGTATCTCGGTCAAGTACTGAAGCCGAGTACAGAAGCGTTGCCAATGCAACAGCTGAAGTAATATGGATAATTTCCTTACTCAACGAACTTCACATCAAGATTACAGACAAACCAACAATCTGGTGTGATAATCTGAGCACTGTTATGCTCTCTGCAAACCCAGTGCTACATGCTAGAACCAAACACATAGAACTGGATCTGTATTTTGTCAGAGAACAGGTAACAGAGGGAAAGATCAATATAAATCACCTACCATCATCTTACCAAATCGCTGACGTTATGACAAAGCCTCTATCAAAGAAGAACTTCATTCGCTTTAAGCAAGAATTGAAGGTCACTGAGCTCGACAACAACAATCGAAGCTTAACAGCATCGTCTACTCCAATTAAAGAGAGATTTCAAATGGCAATCAAGTGAAATCCCCCTTGATGGAGAAAACATGGCTCAATCTCTAGTGATTTAACCAAAATCGCATTCAACGGCTTATTCTCATCTCTTCAAATTCCGTAAAAAAAAGAGAGCTTTTTCATCACCAGAAAGTGCTGAGTGATAGATCTACACACTTAACAAACCAAAGCCCTCATCTTTCTTTGTGCGGCTGAAGAAAATCGCGAACCCTAACTTGAAGTTAGGTTTGAGGGGAGGTATCGAATGAAAATATAGAGCCGCAATTATCAAACTTAAAAGGACTCAATGTAATTGGAATGGGTCATTTGTATTGGGCCACTATGAAGTCCATTTCTCTTTTATAAATACCAAAGTGTAATCAGTACAAGAAAATAATTCAGTTGCACAAAATACATTCTGCAATATCAACTGTTTATTTTCTCATTCTTTGTTTCTCAAATATTATTCACAAAATCAAGATTCAATCTCTCAATATTCTTTCTTGTACTTTTTAAGTCTTTCTTCCTCGATTTGCACTAACGCACATGATCTGACTTCCAATGCATGAAACGAAACACAATTCCATTTCTTGAGAGAGTGTACATTGATGTTGAGAATTACATATTTAGAACTAATTTTTTTTTAACAATTTATTTGATTTAATTTTTAATTTATAACGCTAAGAAGGGTGTGTAAAAAATTTTGTTTTCTAGAGGTCGAGAATATAAATAAGGTAGATTACATTTATCAATTGGGTGAAACACTGAGAATAGAAAATATGGAAATGGGTTAGATGATGAGTACTTAGGCTTGAGCTTTGAACAATATAAATAAGTGTGTATATTTTTCTCTTTATTTCCTTTGTTTTTAAATGCAATACACATACCCCGCAGCAAGAGAAGACTTGGAGGAGATTGAGACATCCGACCTACAGATACAACAATACATTCCGTATAGGGATGTGGGCGTTTGGAGTGTAGACAATATGTAGGACCAAGCCTGTCTTGTCACTTGCATCATCCAACAAAACATCATCCCCAAGACAGGGAGTTTTGACCAGATCTACCCCTTAGTACAGAAGGCCATAGGTGGTATTGGAGTGTACTGGGCCAAGGCCATTATGAGCCAGCATATAGGCCCCGTAATTGAAACTCCAAGGAGCTATATTCTATATTGTTCCCTTTCCACTTACATCTTTAGATAGTACAAAGTAAATTTTTGTGGAGAACAAGTGCAGAAGAAGGCTCTTGCCCTATTAGATAGGTCCTCCTAAAGGAGGATGTGGATTAGAGAGGCGCAATAGAGGTTGGAGCACAAGAGGCTGTAAAACTGGTGTAAGAGGCCCAGGGCCTGTTCAGGATGCTGCGAAACCATGGAGCCCTAAGCTTATAGCGATTTGAAATTCTCAGCTTCGGATTGAGGCTGAGCTACAGGAGATACGAGCTGAAAAGTAGCGCCAGAGTAGTGAGAATGTGTGCATAGCCACTATGATGCATCCATTCAGGGGTCATGGCAATGGCTCGAGCTCCCGTCGAGAGTCAGGACCATGCCATTACCTGTAGATAGCAGTTAGGATCAGTATTAGCAGTTTTTATCTTTCTTTCAATGTTTTCTTTTATTTTAGGCTTTAGGTTTCAAGCATGAGTTGTCTTTGTTTATATAAAACACATAAGATATTTTATGAGAAATGTTTGTTTTTATTACCGTGTTGATTTTCTGCATTGACCGCAATATAGATTAAAAAATGGTACAAAAGAGAAAATCTCATGAAAACATTTAACTAATGCAAAGTATGACCAAAAGTTTATAAAATAAATTAGGAAATTTATCGAATTAGCTGCTAGAAGTAAATAATGTTAAGTCCCAAAAGCATAAAAATATAGGGGAGATATATTTTAACGGGCAAAGGACAGAAAAAGGTTGTTGTGGAACCATGTCTCATTATACTTATGCCTTAAAGGCTAAAATTTATAAATGTACTTATATGTTGTTTGTTGTGCTGAAGCAAAAGAAGAAGTTTTCAAAATTTGAACATTTACTGTGTAATAGGCCAGGGTCAGTTATAAGCGTTAACCCATAGATCAAACTCGATTATGCTAGGATGTGGACTGATTTGTTCTGAAAATATAAAAACTAAAACTTTTTATAAATCTTATTCAAAATTTCTGATTTTAAAATATAGAAAAAACTTTTGTAAAAGTTTTGAAAAAAAGGGTTTTATTTAAAAAAATTCAACTATTTCATAAACTTAATTGAAAAAGATTTTGAATGGAAATTGATTTTGATTTTTAAAATGCCATAGCATAGGGAAAGTCGACGATTTAGCAAATATGAATTTTACTGTTCAGTAGGAGTTAATGTATGTAAAACATAGATGATGATGAGGGAAAAGCTATTTTACCTTTGGAATTTCAATTTCCATTTCTCGTTGATCATAAAAAAACTTGTTTTTAAAAAAAGTATAATTTTATTTTAAAAAAATTTAAATAAATTTCCTTATGCAAAATGTATTTGGAAAATTTGAAAAATTTTGGATGCTCCAAAGTACAACGGAAGGGATACGCAAAAGAATGATGGAAACATAGAATTCTCCATCTAAATCCCTTTTCAACCATAATTGTATAGATTTAGAAAAATTGGATTTTTATAATTTTGGATGTTAGAATTTTGTGCTAGATATTGGTTATTAAGGATAGGATGCAAAATTGGTTGAACCATATCAAATTTATAGAAGTCGAAATTATTGTGTGAATAAGGATTTTTGATCTTTGATAATTTGCATACAAATAGAACTACCAATATATAGGTTGTCTGTATCATATTTTCGACATTGTTTTATAGAATGCATCATATAGGAGACGCCGATTTAGTATTGTCCAACATATATATTATGTGCTGTAATACATCATGCACTTGTGCTTGATTGGCTGCACACTAATAAGTTGGTCAGTTTAGAATAGTTGCACGTTATGTTACATGATTCAATCCTTGAGGAATTTAGAGATGAAATTCCTTTAATGTTGGAAAATGAAACAACCCATAAAATAGAAAGTAATTAATTTACAAAGAATTAATAAATAATTATTAAAGCTCAAACTTAGAAATTTTACAAACATTAGAATTTGTCTACAAAACATACGTCATTGTGCTCATGACAACTTTTTGATCAACTTGTATATACAAAATTTACAATATGGGTATAAAACGAAGAAGTTATTAATGTTTAAAGATTCCAAATCGAAAATAATCAGAAATTTATTAATCAAATAAATAGCATTAGCTTAATGGTAAAGTCAATTTTAATTAACATTAAAGTAATCGCCTGTAACGACCAGAAATTTCACCACTTTGATTTACGAATACTTATTAATTTTAATTATTCAAATAATATATTTTGTAATTAAAATAAAACTCTTTTAAATAGTAGATAATGATGGTGAATTATTTTTTCTAATTTGTTTTCAAAAACATATAGTTCAAAGAAAAATCGAAAATGTTACTGGAATTCATTTTCCGAATTTTCGATTTTTCGTTGACTAAAGGTGCCGAAAACGTTGTGAACTCTATGGTACAATATAACACTTTTTTATATTTGAGTTAGGATAGAAATTGGTATATGCATACTTAATTATACATATAGAAGTAATGCGACATTTTGTAAAATAAGAATTTATATTTAAAAATTAATATAAATTATAAAGATGCATTAGGTAACATTTGTAAACACAATGTACATTTGGCATTAAAAACATGTTGGCTAAGCAAAGGGAAGGGGAACAAGCTTGTTGATTGAGATACATGAAGATGAGGTGGTATGGTGTTGTGACAAGAGGAGATGGAGGGTAAAGGATCAAAGGTATTAGGTAATTTACTTTGTTTCTTGCTTATAAATGCCCCTTTCATTTCTTCAATTTTTCGTCCTCTTCCTTCTACTATGTTTTTCTCATATCTTATCCAAAAGAAGATTTTCTTTTTTCAAACCATTGAAAATTCTAGTTGTTAGAACTACTATTCGTACCACTTCTTTAAATTTTGAGTTTAGCCATATCCAAATCTCATTTCTTTCAGACCTATTTTCAAGTCCAAAAATACCTTTTCTTCTTTTGGCCATATCTACCTCAAAATACATCCAATATGATTAGTTATTTTTTTGAAATTGTGCAGAAGAGAAATTTAATGACATTTCTCTTTTACAACTTTTCCAAATTTTGTGAGAAACTAGTCAAAAAATCAGTTGGAAAATGATCCATTTTCGGGTTTAATTTTTGTGAATTCAATGGTAATATGAACCCCCTTTACCTTCCTTAGCTGAGCTCCAACATCCTTGGGCCGTGCGCACTATCCCTTGGTTGAACCATGAGGCCACCAAATCTTGCTCTTACCAAAGTCAAAGTTAGGATCTAGGTTGACCTAAAGTTCTAGTGGATGTTCGGAGTGGTTTGGTAGCTTTTGGATGAGTATAGCTCATGAATTCATTTAAAAGTTCTAACTTTGAATATGATGCTTACTTTGAGAATAATCATTGGTGATGGTTGTATATTGATGTTGATTAAAATGATTACAGATATATTTAATGTGATGTTTGGTTGACTTAGAGATCAAAGTTGAAATGAGTGTATGTATATAAAGTTTTATTCTTTGCTTGGTTATGTAAACCATGACATGTATATGTGTTATGTTTGTATTGTAAATGTGGAAGGTTAGCACTTGAATATGAGGTAACATGCAAAATGAAAAGTTAGTATTTGGAATTGTTGTTGCAACACTGAAATCCTCTGATTTTCAGAAACTTGTTTTCCTTACATACTTTTAGAAATGTTTTCGTTTAGTTTCAAAAAAAATACTTTATTTTTCCTAACACCATTTCTAAGTTATAAAAGTAAGCAAGCATAAAAGGATAGGTTTTTAGGTAGCAATTTAGATTATATATTAAGTTTTGAAATTATGGGTCTTATAGTGATAATTGCTATAAATGCAGTTTATAAGACGAACTCTCTTTGCAAATTAAAAGTGTTTTTCACTGAAGTATACATTTGAAAAGTGTTTTCAAAACATATTGTAAGCAACTAAAAGTAATTTTTAATTAATTTATTTATTTATTTAGTGATTGATTAATTACTTTAATAAGGTAATTAGTAATTAATCATTAGTTAATAAGGTAGGTAATACTTAAGTATTAATTAAGTATGTTAATTTTATTTTGTTGATTTATAAAAGGTTAATTATATATTTAATTAATTATTTAAGGATTAATAATTATTAATTATTTATTTAAGATTAATTATTTATTTGTAAAAGGGTATAAATATTTAATTAATCACTAGTTAAGCAAGATTATTTAAGACTTGATTAAGATTAATTTAATTTTTAATAAAGATTTAAATTATTGTTTAATAATTAATTAGAGATTAATTATGGTTTAAATATTTATTTGAATATTAAATATTATTTAATTGTTTATACAAAGGGTAATTATTATTTAATTATTTATTTAATAGTTAAATATTATTTACTTATTAATTAAAATTTTAATTATTATTAAGTAAAGAGTTTAATTGTTATTTAATTTTAAAATAAAAGTCTTAGAGTTTTAAACCACTTCATTTCTAAAGATTGGTTTTGTTTCAAAAGAAAGGAACTCCCATTGAAAGAATGTTTTAACTCCAAGAGATTTTTCTTTGTCGATTACCTTTAAATAACCTCAATCGAATTGGAACCAAAGGACATATGTTTAGCAGAATAAAAGGTTGTTCTACTAAGTAAATTATAGTTGATATTTGTTTAGCGGAATAAATCATTGTTTTGATAATTAACTTGTATTCGACATCTGTTTGGTAAAACAAATCATAGATCTACAATAGTTCACCAAGTATTATGTTGACATCTATTAGGCAATATAAAACCCATTCTATCATTGTATTGACTTAGATATGTGTTTAGTAGAACAAATCTCCAATTGTTATCGTAGTAACATGGACATTTACTTACATAATTGATTGTTATTGGCTAATTCCCTTATACGTATATGCTTATTATGTAAATACCAATGTTAACTTGAAAAGTAAGCCCAGATAATTGAAAACCGTTATAGTCACTAAGGTTCTCTTTGATTTTTAAGGTCAATCATACTCATAATGATGGTTTCAAGTTAAGTAATGATTTTAGTAAAGGTGTTTTAAATAATCGATTTGTTTATCGAAAGAACTTTATTAAATGAGTTTATTAAAGGAGTTTTGTTTAAATAAGGAATATTTATAATAAAGTTTTATAAATGATTTTGGATACTTATAAAGGATGTTGTATAAATAAATTTGATGATTTACAAGAAGATATACAATTGGTTTTAATATTAATAAAAGAGTTTTGTAAATATATCTTGGTGTGACGTCTTGGAGTTTTCAACCTTTGAAAATCGACATCAATACATCCACTGTATTACATGTCGAGCAATCGAATGCCGGAAATACCAGATCGTTAGAAGAAGAAAAAATAGGTGGTAGAAGAAAATAGAAACAATAATATAGAATCTCACAATCGAAGCGGGACAATATATAATAGATATAACATGTCTATATACAAAAAGAACTATAACTGTTACTTATACATTAGATCATCAGAGTACAGTACATCAATAACACATTACTGGACAGTTATGTTGAATATGCGAGTACAAGAGTTTTGTTTGATGATAATAAATATGTATATATTCATTTGAATGTATTTGTTAATGTACTATTTTATTTTTCACATAATTAAATAAATATTTGGTGAATAAAATAAATAACACAGAATTTATATTCAAACAGATATTTATTCAAACAAATATTTATTACAATTTTGACAAATTCAAGCTCTCACTATACATATACAACTTTGACTACAATACAAATTCAATTACATCACAACCTATCATTTACAAATAAACCTCACTACATATCGCTCATTCACTCGTAATTTATCTTCAACTTTATTCCAGATTGAATCCAACATCTGAGCAATCTGCAAAAATAAATACTGAATCAGTAAAATTGAAAAGGAAATTTTTTTGCATTATAAAATAAAATGTGAATTTTGAAAATAATATTTTCCTCAGTTATTTGGGTTGTTCGTCATCATTTAAACTTGAATTCATCATACACGCAGCTTGTGACATGCACAGTGTATCACTGTACATGCCACAAGGCCGTGCACACCGATATATACACTTGATAAAATTACAGGGACAGGTTAGCATAAGGTCAAACCCAAATGAAAATCTGGGTTCAACTCAAGTGCAATACACATAAAGTCATGACACAAGCACAAGGTCAAACCCGAGCTATAAGCTGGATTCAACACAGGTGCAATTCAAAATAAAAAATGTACAAGTATACGTGTGCACTGCCTCAACATCAGTTACATGAACATTGAGATCAATGAATAGAAGGAACAGCAAAAGCAATAGGTACAGCAGTGAACATGATAAAAGTAAAGTGGTAAAGCAGTAGAAAGGTCATAGGCAACCTCAAATCAGCAAAGTCCATGCATGCATACATGTCGACCAGGCAGCGAAAAAAGTCGACAAGTACTTCAAGGACGAATGCATAATTGGATGCATAAATAACACTTAGACCTAAAGTGACAAATATGCAAAGTCAACATGTATACAACAGTGAAATGAAGTGGATAATGCAACAATACTAAAGTGAAACCACCAATAGAACTAGACACGAGTCAAGTAGCGCACAGTGAAACGAATAACAGTCACGGAATTTCACAAATACTATGAGGATTGCTACCAAGCTAACGAACACAACATCATCAAAGACTAGTGCAAGCTCAACTGAATCAATATGTGCAGACATGATAAAGCCAGATACAATGCAACATGTACAAAGAAGTGATACAAGACCATCTATATGCAGATACTACAGGAACTGTCTCGAAGAACAGTGAGCGACTAGTGAAACAAAAATACCAGACTACACAAAGGCAGTTCAATAATCAAGTGAACACAACCATACAGTGAAACTCAATACATCAAAGACTCAAGTCAGTGCACCAGTGATGTCAACAAGACTCGACATGTACATGAAGGCCGCAAAACAGGTACAACATAATGCAATAGTGGACAAAGTCGAGGCTACAATCCAATTCATATGCAAACACACATGTATATTGAAACCAAACAGCAAGTAACAGGTTCAAAACAACACTGCACACATACACAAAGTCAATGAAGATTCATCAAGTCAAAAATTCACATAGCAACATCAAGTGGTCGAAATCAACAAGTGACAGAGATTCAAATGTAACAGCGGTTTTGAACAAAGCATCAAGTAGCAGTTTCAAATAATATCAACAGTAGTGTCAACGCCGATATTGAACAAGTCAGTGCCAAAGTTGAACCAGCAAAATCGAAACCGTGATGAGCAAGGCAATTCAAAGCCGTGAGTATCAAGTAAATCAAAAATATATGAATTTGAACAAGTCTGAAATCATCACAAACATTCAACTTAAATCAAATGGCTGAGAAGAATTCAAGCAAATTATCAGACGAACGAAAATCAAGGAATTCAAACCCTATATAAACCCATTCATCATCGGCCGAGATATGCATTCGAGTTCAAGTAACAACAGAGCATAATCATTCAACTTGAATCATCAATCGAGTTCAAGCAAGCAAAACAGAAAAAGAAAAAGGCATAAATTACATAACAAACTCAAGATCGAACTCGTTCGAGAAGCAGCTGAGTGCGAGTCAAGGAGACAGTCAATTGACGGAGCTAGCAACGCATAATCGAATATTCAATTGATCAATTTGAAGTCGGCAGCTTCCAATTTTACAAATGCCCTAATTTTGGAAGGAATAAGGAAAGGAAATTGAAGCAGCCATTATCACTAAAGCAAGCCGGCCGAATAATATAAGAAAAGGGATCTAATTTTTATTACTTTGGGCCGGCCTATATATTTAGGCTCTAATATATTCCAATTAGGGTTTTATATTAAGTTGTTTTTAAATTGTGTATTTTTTCCTTTAAACGATTGTAATTACTAGTCGTGTGACTAGGGGACAAACTACGTGGCGTAGTTTGAGAATTCGCAACTCAATGGCTGGGTTGTGGTAGGGTTTTAAGCGTAGAGTTAAGGCTAGTCGATAGCAGGTGTCGTGAGTTTACGTGTGTAAGCGTCTGAGAGCTTAATTTCTAACAGAAACCTTGGGGGCAGCACGTAAGCAGGGTTTTGCCAAAGCTGGGTAAATTCTGTGTCGTTCTATTTCTACATTTATTATTCTGCTATTATTTGTGCTGCTATTATCCTGATATATCTGCATTGAAATTATTTTATACAAACTTCCGCAATAATTTTTATAATTGATAGCGTCACCCTGTTCACTCCCCCTCTAGGGTGAAATCGAACCTACAAGTTATAATAACTTGTCTTCACGAAAGCTGAATATACATCCTATAATACACAGCAAAATAAAAATCAAGTATGCGTGATACGTCTTCGTCATCCAGCTCGTCTTCTGAGCTCCATAGCATTATATCATGTTTCTATAATACTCGGTCTAACCTGAGTATTATAATAAAATAACACCTGAGACAGTTTGGAAAACCAGCGTGAGAAAACACACTCAATTTGAATTATTAAAGTTATCGAAATCGTTTGAAAATAGAAGGTATCTCGTAAGACCACACTACACATAAACATGTTGGGTTCTTACCTTGCGACAACCTAAACATTTCATATTAAATCCTTTGATATTATAATAGTGTCTAAGTACAAATACTTATTCAAATAGCTAAAATTGTCATATTAATTAAATTCCAGCATACTATGTTGCATAATCAAAACCGTAATGGCATGTATTGGAGAATGGATTCCATACGAATGACTAGGTACTAGGGTATCACCTGTTACAATACATGTCTAGGAACATCGTACCGAGGACCAAGTCGGGATCCCCTACAACATAAGACTGGACTATCTCTAACCTAGATAGACCGAATATGCTATCACCCCAGGTGTTCCTACCCTATCCGAGCTCCTTCCATGTAACATAGTAATAATGTCCGAGGGTATCTAAGAAGGTGATAAACATACCCTAATTGGGTGCGACCCACTTATCCTTGATGCATCTCCCCTGCTATTCAATCATTCCCGATTGATGAGGCTAGATGCTACAATTTTCTTTTAAAGGAATTTTAACTTAGAATGCTCATTGTCCTCCATTGACAATGTACTGATAGCATTCATCCATACAAGTCCGTTCTGGGTCCAAACAGAACCGAAGGCGCTATTCACACTACATCCCTTTTGGAATAATCCTTAGGGTTAGTAGAGATTAGCCCTTGCACTTCACAGCTCCATCTTTGACTCCATACTCTGGTTTTCACTACGAAAACGTACTCGTTGAATCGAAGTGGTTTTAGGATAAATTATCTGATCCCAATCTCTTTAAAACAACGTTCGATATTTTCGATAAACTCAAGCCTGGTTCCTTAGGAAATAAACATATGAAAATAAAATCGAAGATCACCTCCTAACCGTTAGTGGATGGATTTCCTTATCAACGTCCTAGAGGAACGAAAGAATTTAATACGTACAGTATAGCACCTCGAATGGTAACTATACCATATAATTTCCGTATTTCTCCTAGATATTCCTAAAGTTATATTTTGGGTCCAAATTTGATAGTCAATTATTTAACTATCAAATAAACAACCACACAATCATAGATTCCATTTCCACTGAAAAACACTATTCAATTTAAATTTCAATCACTTAAATCTCATTATCCAAAATATGTACTTTCTTACCGAATTTAGTATATTCACAAACTATTCTTTTCAAAGACATTTCAAGACCTTTAAAATAATTTGGAAAGTACCACTACGGTATCAAACCATGGATTCATAACTCAATGGTTACATCTTTATCCCAGAGAAATCTAAAACTTAACTGCAGGCACTCACTGCCCCTGATTTCGCCACACAAGTATACCATAACTTCCCGAAAACTTTATTTATAATTTTTCCAAATAATACTTACGAAATTTCTATAATAATTTCCTAATTAAATTTAGGCGAATACTCTTTAAAATAAAATTTATTATATAATATTGAATATTGAATAATTTATCCCTTTAAAATAATTACACCGATAAATCTTTAAATAATAATTAACTTACTATAAACTAACTTGATTAATATTTAAATATACTTTAAACAATTTAAAACAACTAAATAGCTAATTTTTTTCTGAAATATTCTTTAATCATCTTTTAAAGTTACCCAGTTAATAATTAAAAATCCTTCTTTTAAAAAAAACTCAATTTCTCGACAATTTTTAACATTTATAGATCTCTCTCGATTTATTCCAAATTTGATTTACGCCCCAATTCCATAAATCCCCTTTTCACATTTCCAAAAATCAATCTACCATTTATTTTTAAACCAATCTGTCCATATCTTTATAAATCCTCACCGTGAATTTATAACTTCCATTTATCCACTGATAATTACTTCGCTTTATTTATAAACTTCATTTATAATTTCCATAGTCTCCTTTTCCGTTTATAACTGTTTCATAGTACTTAATCGATTTAAAAATAATTCCTAAATTAAATTCCAGTTTTAAATTAATTTCTTAGATAACCCGAATATATCCCAAAACCCACTTAATTCGGATTCCACTTTCTTTTCAAAATCTTATTAAAAATCTAGTATAACAATTTCATATATAATTTTCAAATTTCTTTTGATCTTCTCAACTATTTGGACTCTCGATTTCTAAAATAAATCCCTTTTACACTTAAATAATATTGCTTCATTTCTATTATTTAAAACCCTTTATTACATTATTCAGAATCTCTATTTTTCCCCATGTTTCGAAATTATTATGTACAAATTTAAAATCAAGTTGTTATTTTTTCTTTTTTCCAAATTCCTTTCCTTTAATAAAATCCAAATTTTACTACAAATATTTTGCTTAAATTTCCCTTTTTATTTTCTTCTAAAAATTCAATATTCATATTTGTGGTATTTTAAAATACCAAAATCTAAACTAGTAATATCATAGCATCAACCAATTCAAATTCCACTATAATCTATCACAGATTATTCAAACAATCATATATCACTATATATATATATATATGTATGAAAATTAAATTCAACATTTTTGAGGAATCCATTTGGATCCCTCCAACGTGTTTCCATGCAACCACAGATGTTAATGCAATATAAAAATACCAATTCCACTTCGAGGGGGATATCGCGGTATATAGGGTCATCCACTTTGAGGGCGTATAGGGTCTCATCCGCTATATATATGCGGGAATATCAGTCACTCCAATATATATAATTCTATACATAATACTACAATCAACCGATAATAATTTATCAATTCTATCAATCAATCAATCATTAATTTTAACTATTTAAAATTAATTATGGTAATCTAAAATTGAGTGATATTAACTCACCAGCATTTTCCATTGTCGCTACCATTTTCTGATTATCACTAGCTAAAAATTCTAGAAGCTCCACATCTTTCCAATCTAATTCCTATATGTCAAATACGTTATTACGAATACAACACAACAGGCTGCGTTCGAATCTGACCTAGAATGCATGAAATATTGCATTTATAAGAATTTGAATTTGTTTAAAAAAACAAGATATGTAACTAAATCAATTTCTTTTATTCATTACCCATCAACCCGAAGGTCCGGCCCAAAACACTCAGTTTACTTCTTCCTCGCTCTCTATTTTTTCATTGCCTGCACTGTTCCCTTTTTTCTTTTTCTTTTTTTCTCTTTTTCTTTTTTCTCTTTCTCTTTCTATTTCTTTTTTTAAAGACTTCGGCCCACAGCCCACAAAGAACGATCGCCCCAACCCCCTTTCTTGTTCCCCCTCATTTTCCATTGCACGCCTGTACATGAACAAGCAACCCCACCGTGCACATTTCCTGATGACACCGCCAACCTCTTGCCGAAACCTTGAATAACCATCTTTGACGAACTTCACCTCTGATTCCCCACGTGCTCGACCCACTCTCGATACTCAAATACCACCCCATCATGTCGCGTCTCGGTAGGCTACCCACAGCTCAGCAAATACCACGCCTTCCAAAACGACACCGACCACTGAAAAAACATGGCTGGAGATGTCAATCGCCACCATAAGTATGAATCCGTAATTCGATTCGCCTAACACCTACCTAATCGCTATAAAATCGAAACCCTAGCTGCTCGTCCAAAGAGCCGATCACCAGAAACACGCCGCAACGCCCACTACAGCTAGCAGATCGAAGCTTAAGCCAACTAGATTGTTAAAACAAATTTCATGGTTTTTAGACGAGTATGATTTTAGTTATGGATTATTGAAATTTTAATGAAACTTGTATATATTTTCTTTTTTTCTTCTACGCGTGCTGTGTTAATATAAAAGAAGAGGGAAACGTGTTTAAATGGGTTAAGGTAAAATCTTATGTGCCTGAGAAGAGACAAAAAAGCAAATTGATGTGAATATATTTGTCAAGTCAAATAAATATACATATTTATTTAAATTTAAATCGTCTAGATTTCATAGCTTAAAATCTTAACCTTCTATCGAGGCATGCCACTAGGCATTATAATGTTATATCCCTATTTTGAGCGCCATGGAAAAGGTTTCGAGTCCTAATTCGATCGTATGAAGAAGATAGCTTTTTGGACTCAGTTATGATATTGAATTTTCAATATAAATTTCAACACGTTTATATACTGTACGACCAAATGGTAACTCCAAACATTATGAAATTTGAAATCCGATAATAATACTTTATTACGGATATAATGGAACTAGTTTCATTGAATTCCGAGTCTATGCCCCGGAAGGCCATTTTTAAATGTAAATTCAAACGATATATTTTTAAAACTGAAAAAATCACTTTAAATTCAATTTAAAAGTTTTATTATTTTAATTATTATCAATATGAATTTTATAAGCCTTTAAATTATTTTTATTAAGCTTAAAACTCAAGATTCACTAATTTACCCAATATTCAATTATTAAATTTAATGACCAAATTACCCAATAAACCATTTTATTTGAAATTCGAGTTAAAAATTAACTTCTAAATATTTAAAATCAATCAAATATTCCAATTTCAAATATTCAAAATTCTGGGTCGTTACATTCCTCCCCTCTTGTAAGAATTTCGTCCTCGAAATTGCTAGGTAAGAAGAATGGTCCAAAACCCGTTACTATTTCAAAATCAATTAGTTGAAACTACTTTTCCAAAATCGATTTATTGAAACCACATGTGACGACCCACAAATCTGTACCCTTTGAATCGATAATAAACCACACATGTCCGACCCAAAAAGAACAGACCAACGAAATGTCAAGAGAAAGTAAAGAAGAGAGAAGAAGAGAAGAGAAGAAAGAGAGAAGAAAGAACCAAACAGAACAATACAGAATCTCACATCATAGTGGAAAATATATAATATCATATTAATGATCTTTACAAAACAGAAACTATATATACACACACATCAATCAGAGTTCAACAATCAAACAATAGTTATCATCCTGGACAGTTATAATAACATATCCTCATAATTGCCGATAATATAAACAACTAAGCAAAGCAGCGGAAAATCAATAATCAAAACAAATACGTGTATATGAAATGAAGATCTCCAGCTCTCCTGCTGAAGCTCCAATAGCACCAAATCTAAATCTATAAATATACTCGGTCTAACCCGAGCATTGAAAGGGAAGAACGCCCGGATCAGTCTGGTAAACTAGCGTGAGAAACACACTCAACTGAATTTATTAAATTACCAAACTTTTCCTTTATCAAAACAAAAGTATCTCGTAAGATAAGCCCACACATAAACACGAATATGTTTTTACCTTGCGAAATCTAAAACATCTCATATCAAAGCCTCTTATATTATAGTAGTATACTATATACAAATAATATTAATCATACCCGAAATTGTTATATTGATTAAATTCCAGCATATAGCCCAATTGGGTAATACAATCAAAATAGAAGGTACGTAGTGGAGTTTGGATTTCCATACAAATGACCAGGTGAAGGGACTACCTTCCCGCAGTACATCTCTAGAAGAATGTACCGAGGACCATCACAAAGGATCCTCTACCAACACAAGACCGGCCCACCTATATAACTAGATGGTGCCGAATATATCATCCTCCGGTCGTTACCGACCTTTGATGAGGGCCCTCACAAACCACAATAATCAGATACGTGACGTCATAACGTGTAAAGATATATCTAGAAGAGGATGATCATATCCTACTTGAAAATGACCAACTTAGCTTAGCCGCATCCAACCCTGTTTTGGTCATTTCCGGTTAATGAGGCTGGAGGTAACGATTATCTTTAACAAAGCACAATTACATCACTTAGAATGCCACACGGCCATTTCCATTTACTACTAATTGCCTTCCACAAAAATACAACCATTATGCTCATACGTCTCAAGGAGGGTGTTAAGCTAAGATAAATTGCCTTCTCTGCCACCACTGATGTACGTTTGTAAAAACCAATGTACGTTATCTTTAGAAATGCAATGTCAGACAAACATCCATACAAGTTGTTTAGGAAAAGGACAAACCGCAGGTTCTTTCCTACCACATCCTATTGGAAAATCCTAGGATTAGTAGTGAATAGTGCTTGCATTGGATATTTCATAATGAAGAGACCACTGCTACTATATGTATATTGGGATTTTAACCCCAAACGATCAACAAGCAGTCCACCACTATGAAAATCCAGAATATCAATATCATCACAAGCAACCTGCACAATCGTCGCATATACTTTGGTTCGTAGTGGTTTTCAGATGAATCTGATCCCAGACTCTTTACACCAACAATGCAAAAGCATTTCTCAACCTCACACAGAAACTAATTCTCATAGACTCAAAACGTCTCCAACTTTCAACTTGCTATACTTCGGGCCAAGAAGGAAGCCCGATAGATTGGAGTAATACTCGCACTATACGAATCATAATCCTCAACACAAACAATAATCAAGCCTACCCAGAAGGCTACGTAATAAGTGTATGCCTAAATAGTTCCCACATCAAGTCGAGGAACTAAAATTTTGGCCAAGTTGGATAGTCCGTTATTAACTATCAAAACAAACAAACAAATATCTAGCACCATATACAATCACTAGGCTCTTTAATTAATCTTTTATTAATTCAATCACTTGCCAAATATTCACTTCAAATTATCTTTTAAAAAAGATATAACCTCAAAATCGTTTCTACATTGGAAAACATTTCCAAATACTTATTTAATAATAAGTAATTCACAATTCAATTTATTTTCAACACTCAGAAAATATTCAATATACTTAAATAACGATTAAATATATATATTTTATTCTTTAAGGAAAACATTCTCTTTAAACACATTTATGGGTCGAAACGAATGTTGCGTAAAACAACGTTACGACAACCCAACATCACTAATATAGGGATTCAAAAATTAGATAGATATATAAACTCCAATACTATACAAAAACATTTCCTTTTGAAAATTATTTATTGTAACAACAGTGTTATAGTCCATCATTCCTTACTTCTCGAAATGTCTATTTCAACAATGAATGTTGAAATCTATGTATTAGATGCTTAACACATTTTAAAAGATCTTCAATCCATTTTAACTCCATTTAAAATATTACTTCCAAAACATTCATTTTATTCAAAAGATTATTCACTGTCCAAAATCGTGAATATACTTCATTTACCAAATCTCACATTACTATGCCTTTATTAAAGAATAATCCACTGTCCAAAATCGTGGATATAGCTCTTTTACCAAATCATTGCTTCTATATATTCATTAAAGAAATCCACTGTCCAAAATAGTGGATATATCTTCTTTAATAAACTTCTATATTTAACTTACCAAATTCAATTGATTCTGGATTTATAAAGAAATGTTTATAAATTCCCTTTATTATTTTATAAAATGTTCAGCTTATAAAATCCCTTTATTAACCAATTCCATTTAGTGTCAGACCGAGTATTACAGATTTTCAGGTTAGGATGTTCTGGAGCTCAGGAGGCGAGCTGGATGGCAAGAATGTATGAAGTATATTCTGCTATGTATTTGAGATTTTATTGATATTAGTCAGGAACAAGTTATTATAACTGTCTCATTTATTGAGAATGGTTGCACTCTGATGTATTGTTTGTAAATTGAAAAATACAGCTTTCCTTTGTATAAATGCTATTATTTGATATTATATTTTGATCCGCTGCGAATGTGAGAATTTGTGTTTTGTTTTCTGTTTCTTCTTCTACCTCTTTTCTTTTTTACCCTAACTATCTAGAATTTCCGACGTCCGATTGTTCGACACTTCTATAGTGAACATATTAGTGTCAAATTTTTAGGGTCGAAAATTTCGGGCCATTACATTTTTATATGCCAATAATCCAAATTATAAGTAAATTACTTATAAATCATATATTTACAAAATCATTCTTTTTATAACTTCTTAAATTATAAATCTTATCCACTTATAAAATTTGTTTATACTCCATTTTATCACTTCCAAAACTCCTTTATAATTTCATCACTTTGATTTATAAAAATTCAATTTTATAAATCTTATATATAAACCATTTATAATATTTCAAAAATCCCAATTTATATAAACTTATTCTTTTAATAATTTACAAATCGTTATTAAAGCTGATATAACTCCAAAATCATACATAAGTATTACTTCCCAAAAATCAAAATTTTATAACATAAAAATTATATCTTTCATTTATTTAAAATAAATCAATTTCCTAACAATTCAAAATTTAACAAAACATCTATTTCAAAATAACTTGAAAATCCTTTTAAATTCAAAATCATCACTTTAACATTTTTAAATTACCAAAAATAGATCCAATGCTACAACAGTGCATGCATCAATCACGACAAATAAAAATATTATATATCATGTGATAACAGAATATATCACAATATCTGTAAATAAATCAATATTAGTGAGGAATCTAGTTGGATCCCTCCAACCTGTCACATGCAACAAATATACATATTAGAAATATATGTTCAATGTCTGCTTCAAGGAAGACGCGCATACAAAGGGTCAACCGCTCATACACGGTAACGAATAAGGTCATCTGCTCCAATAGGCAGGAATATATCCAAATACCAATCAATATATAGATAATATATCATATATCTTTCAAACAATCATCGATCGTCATAAATAATATTATTTTTCACATATATAAAAATATCAGTGAGTCAGAAAGAGTGAGTTGTACTCACATTGCTTGTAGTCGTCGCGACGCAATTTATTCTGATTAAAATGAAACAAGCTTTTAATTTCAACCAAAATTTTCACAAGCTCAAATAAATCCAATCCAGCTCCATAATGCAGTGCTGGTCAATATGAACCCAATGCAATTTATTTCTTGCGAAACGGGCGTTGTATGACAAAGTTATGATTTTTAAAAGTTTATACAATTAAATCTATAAATTATTTCAATTTCCTTCTAATTTTAAAACCCTACTTTTATCATGGCCATGTGTTTCCTTTTGATGAGATCTGGGCCGATGGAATCTTCCTCCTTTATCGTTACAATTCGATCAAAGCAACCCACAGCTGTCGAAACGTCATTGAATTATACTCCCTCCACGATCATCTATACGACGATCAACCACTACCGCTTCGAAGCTCGACCACTCCTCTACCATCAAACGTAATGACGTGGAACTCTGCTGCACCAAAATCAGGATAAACTCCCCCAAATGTGTTACGAACGCAGGCCTGTATCCGGCGATTGGCTTCGTCAAAGACGATCTCCACCGTTGAAGTTGTTCGTCTCGTCGCGCTCTAGAGATTTGTAGTTGATGATTTCTGATAAAAGCGGATGGATTGGAAGAGATCATGGGAGGAAGCACATAAAATTCTGGTCATTAGTTTTGTGACGACCCGAAAATTTTAACGAATTAAATTGGAATAATTAATCGATTTTAAATTATTTGAAAGTTAATTTGAAACTTGAAAACAAGATATCAATATTTACTTGATAATTAAATCATTGAATTATATGTTTAAATATTGAATTTAATAAATGAAAATTGGGTAAAATGCTAAATCTGAAATTTTTAAGCCTGTTTAAATAATTTGAAGGCTTATAAAATTTATAATGATGATACTGAAGATAATAGAATGGTTAAAATTTAATATAAAGATGATCTGTTCAGTTTTAATAATATATCGTTTAAATTGAATCTTAAAAATAGCCTTCCGAGGCACAGCCTCAGAATTCGACGAAACTAGTTCCATTGGATCCGTAATAGTTAGTTATTATCGGATTTCAATTTTCGTAGCAATCAGAGTTGTCGTTTGACCCTGGCAGCTCGAAACGCCTCGATTTATTTTAATCGATTTAATTTAAAATCGATCGTTTAATTCCATAACTTGCACGTACGTTCAAATTTAGCCCCCGAAACATGTCCCATTGTGTTCGGAACGTGGGTAAAACTTTATTATCACCTAGCGGTATTCCTTAAGAGGAGTTCGGAATTTTAAATGGCAATTATCGAGTCGTTTTGAAAGTTTTATAATATAATAAATTTAGTGTCAAACGGTCAAAGATATTTCTCATTTACAAAAGCGTACTCAGGAAGCCTTACACCAAATTCTATTTTATTCCCGTTCCCTCTTTACCCAATTCACGAAGCAAATCTTCAGAAAAAAAAATTTAATTAAAATGGTGGCCGAGCGTGGTTCGATCTCGCGATCTCGCGAAATTCAAGCTTGGTTTGATCCTAATCCATAGCCGTAATTCAACAGTCTATCGCCGATTGTTCAAATCTCAAAGCATGTCAGGATCGAACCCTCTTCGCCTTTGTTAAAAATCGAAAGGGTGGGGCCTGCGAAATGAGTTCGAGCGAAATCTGGGACTAGGGTATGAGGCAAGCACAAACGATGTTGCTGCTCAACACGGGGAGGTTTCAGCGTACGGCATATGGGGTAGCGCGGGCTCGTGGTGGAGGCGGCGACTGCAGTGGTTGCGTGCGTGGGTAGCTGTGATGGAGTGGGTTCGAACCAGTCACTCGTGACGATGGAGGCTGTAAGGTAATTTTGTTTATTTTGATTCAGCTTGATTTAATTAAATATGTTTATGCAGAGAAAAATATATAGTTTTATTTGGATAAGTTTACTTTAAAGGAAGTGGCTTTGATGATGAAACTATTTTAAATAACTCATTTAATTATTTGGACTACTAAGGACAATTTGTTGAAGAAAACTTATTAGTGTTTAATATATATATATATATGTATGTATGTATGTATGTATATATATATTTAAATGAAAGTACAAAGTAAATTACGTAAATAAATGGTGGTTAGTTGTTCGATTAATTCACTTGTTAATAAATCATATAAACTTTTTATACAAGGTTAAAAATCGAGAAGGAGGCAAGTTGGATTGGAATGGATGCTAATAAAATGGAAAGGTGAGTAAAACCTCACGCTACTAAATTTTTATTTAAATTTAAATAGTTAAAGTTCAGTGATTGGTTGAATGGTTGAATTGGATTGATGTGTCATATTATATAGTACTATATAGTACATACTGGAATGATTGATATTCTGTGATGAATATTTTGAAAATTGGACTGTTCATTCTGTGGTTGCTTGAATATATCGATACCTTAAGTTACCGATATATATAAATTGGATTTTCAGAAGAAACATAAGGGTGATTAAATGGATGATTAATTAATTCAGTTAATTAATGATTTGGTTTGGTGAATTTAGTAATTCAGGGTTTAGATTACTTAATGAAAGGTTAAGTTAATTAATGAAGTGAAATCTGATTTAAAATAATCATTGGGTGGGTTAATAATTAATTACTTAATGTAATTAATAAAATAGAATTACTTTGTGTAATTAATTAAGAGATTAATTGAAATAAAAAATGACAGAGTGATTAATTTATTTATGAAGCAAATAAGAAGATAGTTAATTTCAGGTTGAGGGTGATCGAGAATGTTTAACATTGTGGCCGAATTAACGTAAAATATAATTGAAAATCATTAATTTATGTAATTAACGTTGTAATGAAGATCGATTAATTATGATTGATTAATCCATAACAAGTGACTTGTGAGGAATCAAATTTATATAAGAAATTAAGGATTAATGAAATTAATATAGTTACTTATTGATTCTGGGTTAAGTGAAATTAATATCGAGAAGTTTATCAAAGATAGTTGCTTAAATGTAATTGAAAGATGGTTAATCTAGAGTGAATAATTGAGGTGAATGGATAGGGGATAGTTGATTGCTTAATTGATTTGGAATTAAGTAATTAATGTAGGAATCTAAGTGATTGAGGTTTGAAATTCAATTAGAATCAATTTAATTGATTTGTGTGGTTAAGCTTTGCTTATGGATGATTGAATCATATTGGATGACTTGAATGAATTGATATCTCTGACACGAAATGTTGTGTATTTCATTTGGATAATTTGGGTTTGGATAACATGAGGTCCGAGGAAACCAAGATCGGGTATTAGAAAATACCCGAAACCACTTCGGATTAAAAACAAATTGATGTGTGAATAAATAGACTGAAATGAAATGATTTAAGTGAATTGGATTATTTTGTCTAAGTTTGGTGCTTAGAAATTGATGCGAGGAATAAGTGTTGACTATAGCAAAATTGTGAATTTATTAAATTAATATAAATTACCCCGGGTTTATATAAGTTATTTGTTTGGTATTCCTTGTTAGTTGGGTTTACTCACGCTGGTTTCCAGCCTGACCCGGGTGTTACTTTGGTGTAATGCTCGGGTCAGACCGAGTATTACAGACTTTCAGGTTAGGACGTTCAGGAGCTCAGGAGGCGAGCTGGTGTCAATATCGTATGGAGTTTATCCGCTGTATTTATATTATTGTTTATCTGAGTCATGGTAATTGTATAGATATTCAGTGACTGTATATATGTAAAACTCTGATGTACTAAAATGTAATTGACAGATATAATATTCTTTTGTAAACTATTATTATTTATTATTATATATTTATCCGCTGCGAATGTGAGATGTTTGGTGTTTCTGTTCTTCTTCTTCTATCTCTTTCTTCTTTTTCATAACTATCTGGAATTTTCGAGTTTGGAAATTCCTAGGTCGTTACATTTGGTATCAGAGCTGAAAGGTTAAGCGAGAACCTTGGTTCTGGTGGGGATTACTCACTAAATAGAGTCTGTAGTACTCTAGAATGAGTTGAGTGTATATATATATATATGAGCGCGTACTTGTTATTTTCTTATATAAAGGTTTTAAATTCTTTTATATAAAAGTATATTTTGATATATAAGACATTATTTCCTTCTAAAAAAATATTAAGGTGATTGGGTGTTAAATTATTGGAATTAAGTTAAGAAGGACTATAATACAACCAAATTCAAATTAAATTAATTAAAAATGAAATTCTAGAATTAGAACTCAGAAATTAGAATTGTTTGAAACTTTAAATGGACAAAGTTAAATTTGGTTTAAAAAGGTTAAACCAATCTTTGAGAATTTGGCTCGAATTATATAATTCGAGATGGTTTAAATGTGAAGTTGGAATTGAACTTATTCAAATTGAATCCGATTTGAATTAATTGGATTTGGATGGAAGATGTGTAAGTTCAAAAATTTAATGGAAGGTGGGAATTGGTTTAACATCGAAAAGGAATTTGAAATATAGATTGTAAATGTAATTCATTAATTGAAATACTTTATAAATAAATTGAGGTTATAAGTTGAAATAGAATTCCAGAGAATATTTGAAATAGAGTAAGATGAAATTCTAGAGTAATGTTTAAATATGAATTGGATGGATTGGGAATTTGGAATTTTTGGGAAATTTAAAATTCCTTTGGATTGAAAGTGGTTTCCAAAGGTTTTGGAATGAAATAATAATATTGTTTCAAAAATATTTTTGGTGTTGAACTTGAAATCTGGAAGATTTAAAATTAAAATGTTTATAAGTGTTTTAAAGAGATAAAAGCATTGAACTCTTCGGTCACTGGAAAATAACGTCGGTGATGACTGCAGCATTATCGATGTTTATTTTCGAGTTTCTAGAAGAGAAATTGCTACCAAATTGTTTTAAATTGGAATTGTTTGTGAATTGAGTTTGGTTTTGAAATTCAAAGGGATAATAGAATCTGTCAAAGAATTTTGGATATAGATAAATTCTAAGATGATGTTTAAGTTTTGGAAAATTGTTTAAACTTTGGAATCTGGATTTAAAATATTTATGGAATAATAAAATATATTAGATAAATAAAAAGTATAACTCCAAGTTAAAAGCAAAATGTGAATGTAATTGATTTATAAATAGAAGTTGAAAAATGTAAATTATAATTAAAGTTGTATAAGTTTAAAAATTTTAAATGGGAAATTGGAATGGATTAAATTGAAGTGATTTGGATTCTGGAATTAAATTGATAATAATTCAAATTAATTGGAATAATATGAAATTATAATTAAAATTGAACAGGATTAAAATCAATTAGAATTTGATTTAAATTTGGGAAGGAATCAAGTTTGATTCAACTTGAATTGGGAATTAATCAAGTCCAATGGAATTTGGAGTTATTTGGATTGGAATTGGATCAATTTAAATGGAGATTAAAATTGAATTGTTGGAGACTATTTTCAATATAAATTGTTTTCATATAAACTTATTTTTCTAAGCTATTAAATATATACAACCTTTCTTTCTTAAAGCCAAATTATTTTATACTTGTTTATGATTATTTTGGAGGTTTCTAACCATTTTTCAGCTGTTTCCTAAACTAATTACTATTTTTCAACTATTTCACAAACTAATTTCTATTTTACAACTATTTTGTAATTATCTACAAATTTTGAAAATATTCAACTATTTCTTAACTATTTTACAGTTATTTACCTATTTTATAGCAATTTTACAAACTAATAATTAATTTTCCACTATTTATTTATTTTTAGAATTTTCAAGCTATTTTCTAGATATAAACTGGTCGGAGTTCAAACTGTTATTAATTAAGTACCCAACTGAGATAAAGATTGAAGTAATAATCCAAATGGGGATTAATGTAAAGGTGAATAAGGAATGTGAAATGGTTCTTTTGAACTGAAAGAATATTTTGAGAAATATGAAATGAATAAAGATGGAAATTGGATATTTCTATGGTTTTTGAGAAGTGTTTGGAGTATAAAAGGTGTTTTATACAAGAAGGTAAGGATCCAAAGTTTTAAAAATTTATATATATATATATATCTGAATATATATAAAAAGGATCTTATGAGGATTTTGAGAAAGGCTTTTGATTTTTGGGAAAAAAATCAATATTGAGTTTTGGAAAGCCTATTTTGAAGAATTATCGATTTTGGGATAATCGATTTAGTGTAAAAGAGCTTTGATAAAATTCATACTAGGTGTATGATTTGAAAGATACTATATGTGTATAGCATAAAGTGTTTTGATGATAGCTCTGGGGAAAAAGGCGCTCCCTTGGAATGGACTTCTCAGGAGTGCCACTGGGTGGCGCTGCCTTGAGCCCCAAGGGGGTTCTAAAGTTGATCCTGTGAGGAGTCCGGACAAAACTAGTTCCTGAGGATTATGAGGTGAGTTACCATAGCGTAAGTCGTGTGTGCCGCGGAGAGCCAACAGTTACATGGACTTTTGTTGTGACTGCAACGTAACCCAGGATGTAACTGCGACCTATGGTAACATTGCGAAAGTCGTGTGTGCCGCTGAGAGCCAACAGTCTGCGTTTGAGTTTATCTCGGTAGACTGCGACCTATGTAAGAGTGGAGAAGTTTCATTTTGATAGCGAGATCAGAGGCCGCGGAGAGCCTGTAGTTACATGGACTTTTGTTGTGACTGCAACGTAACCCTGGATGTAACTATGATCTGTTGTGTGAGTTCCATGGCGTAATCGAGAGTGCCGCGGAGAGCCTGCAGTTACATGGACTTTTGTTGCGACTGCAACGTAACCCTGGTATGTAACTGTGACCATGGAATGGGGTGATGATTTCCAGAGCATCCTCACTAAAAAAATATTTTCTCTATTTTCAAAATTGTTTTCTATATTTTAATAAAATTGTTTTCCAAGTATTTTCACTGGGTGTTGAAAACGGGTTTACTAAGTACTTATAGATTTTCGGTCCTACGCCTGATCAACGTATGACTGAATTTCTGTGAGAACAAGGATGAACTGGTTGAGACATCGAGTTATAAGAAATAATTAAAAAAAAAGAAGCTATTTTAATAATATTATGAGATTTTAAAGGCATTTCTAAATTTTTAGAATGAAAGAGTTGGAATTTGGGAAAATAAAATGGGGAAACTCCAAACTGGAATTATAAAAAAAAAAAAAAAATTTGGACTCAGGAAAAATTTAATGAAGTAATTTTCTTTGTAATAAAAGTTGAAAGTAAGCTAATAAATAATTATTTGGTAAAGTATGTTAATAAAATTTAACCTTGGTAATTAAATGGATTGTAAATGAATAATGGAGTTTGGAAATGAATTAAAATTGTAAATAGAATTCGAGTTAGATTTGATAATGAATTATATAGGAGGGGATGTTGTAAAATAAAAAAATAAAATAGAGTTGGATTGAAAATGTGATGGTTTGAACTACAAATAAAATTGAAGGGTGATTTGAATAATATTTAATGAGATTTGCAAGTGGATTGGATATAAGAGAAGTGATTATAATAGAAATAGTTTGAGTTGCAAAGCAAAATCCAAGTGAATAGAAATAAATTGAGATGACCATGTATTAATAAAATAAATTCGAAATTGAATTAAATAAGTAAATTTAAAATTTAAAATGGGTTACTGGAATTATATAACAAATGGATGAAGCCTGAAGAAATTTTTTTTGAATCAAACCTTAATTGGAATTGGATTATCAGACTGGACTTAAGTTCGGTGGCATATGTGCCTGGATATTGTTTTGATAAATTGAGAAGGTGGATTTAATTTACAATGAAGGAGATGGGCTAACTGAACTAAAGTGGAATTTGATTTAATGAGAATCAAAATTTAATGGAAGTGAACTTAAGTTGATGTTGGAATAAGTTAAAGTAATTAACTTAAGTTTAAAGTTTATGGAAGCTTGGCTTCGAATAAGGATAAAAGCCTATTAAATTAAAGCTTGGATAAAATTAGTTTGAAAATGGTTATAAATTTAGAAATGTTGAATATGCTAAGCTTAATAAATAGTTTGAATGAAGTCAATAAGGTGATGAAATGTAATGCGTATGTATGGTTGGTGAATAAATTAAAATGGAATTGAATTAAATAAAACTGAGTTGGAATCAATTTTAATTGGTTATAAAACTTAAATAATTAATTATTCACATGGATATTATCAAATTGCATAGAAATGACTATCGTTTAACGTAAGCGAGTTTTAATCAAATTAAATGCTATGAATTAGTGGAAAGCGATATAATTGATTTTTAAATCAATTGAAGTGAATATGAGATTGTTTCGCTTAAAATGAGTTGAATGCAAATAACTAAGTGTAAACCATTAAAATTGAATGAAAAGGCATATAAATTTGGTTGGAAAAATTAGATATGCTTTAAAACATATAAATTGCTTATTGGAAGTGTTTGGTGCTTGTTATTTATGTAATGCTTGTGTTTAGCTATTAAAAGTAAGTGAAGTGTTAATAGATTTTCTATGTATGACACTTACGTATTTAAATTGAGTAAGTACAGGTACAGGGAAGCCGTTTGGCTAGATTTGGGTATGCTTATTGCTAAAATTTATAAGCTACTTGCTTAAATTGCTAAATAAGGTACGCCTACGCAATAAAAATAGGAAATATGAACTGTTTTTGCTTTTTCCGACCGTGTGGGTCGATGTATACATATTTATATCTATTGTCAAATTGCAAAAGCTCCTCCGTACAAAGGAGACTCTGCCAAAATTTTCCGGAAATTTTGGGAGTTAGAAAATTTTTGGAAAATTTTGATTAACGACAAAACAATTTCAAACGGGAAACTTAAAGTAAACTAGTAAATGAAACTAATATGAATCAATTTAAATGAATGATATAACTCAATATTAGAAATCGAAAATGAATTGAATTCATATGAAATGGCGAAAACTAATTTGAATAGAAGTGGATATGAAACTTATCTAAAGAGATGTATAAAATGATTTTGGGATATTGTGTCTGAATATTAGTGCTAAGCAGGATATGCAGGTATTATAAAAGAGAAGGAAATTGGATTTGATTCCAAGAATTGCCCGACTAAAAAGGTAAGTATTTTGATTCCGTATGATATTGGATTGGGTTTTTGATGTAGCCACTTGGCTTTTTTTTTTTTTTTTTTTGGAATTTGGGAGCCCGTAGAGGCCTTTTGTAGTAGTACCGAGCTAGCCGCGCAAAGGAGACGCTGGCAAAAATTTTCGAGAATTTAGAGAGTTAGAAACTTTTTGAGAAATTTTGATAATTCAAAAATTGGTTTTAATTTGAAATTTAATTGATTGAGCAGAAGAGTATTGATTGGATCTATAGAAGGTTTTGGGAAAGTTGAATAAGGTATTAGTGGACCTTTAATAAAAGATAAGTGTTAGGATGTTGAATTGTGAATTTTGGAAAAGATAAACGGGTATTGGTCAATTCTTCCTAATTAGTAATTTCGGGGACGAAATTCTTTTAAGGGGGGAGGAATGTGACGACCCGAAAATTTTAACGAATTAAATTGGAATAATTAATCGATTTTAAATTATTTGAAAGTTAATTTAAAACTTGAAAACAAGATATCAATATTTACTTGATAATTAAATCATTGAGTTATATGTTTAAATATTGAATTTAATAAATGAAAATTGGGTAAAATGCTGAATCTGAAATTTTTAAGCCTGTTTAAATAATTTGAAGGCTTATAAAATTTATAATGATGATACTGAAGATAATAGAATGGTTAAAATTTAATATAAAGGTGATCTGTTCAGTTTTAATAATATATCGTTTAAATTGAATCTTAAAAATAGCCTTCCGAGGCACAGCCTCAGAATTCGACGAAACTAGTTCCATTAGATCCGTAATAGTTAGTTATTATCGGATTTCAATTTTCGTAGCAATCAGAGTTGTCATTTGACCCTGGCAGCTCGAAACGCCTCGATTTATTTTAATCGATTTAATTTAAAATCGATCGTTTAATTCCATAACTTGCACGTACGTTCAAATTTAGCCCCCGAAACATGTCCCATTGTGTTCGGACCGCGGGTAAAACTTTATTATCACCTAGCGGCATTCCTTAAGAGGGGTTCGGAATTTTAAATGGCAATTATCGAGTCGTTTTGAAAGTTTTGTAATATAATAAATTTAGTGTCAAACGGTCAAAGATATTTCTCATTTACAAAAGCGTACTCAGGAAGCCTTACACCAAATTCTATTTTATTCCCGTTCCCTCTTTACCCAATTCACGAAGCAAATCTTCAGAAAAAAAAATTTAATTAAAATGGTGGCCGAGCGTGGTTCGATCTCGCGATCTCGCGAAATTCAAGCTTGGTTTGATCCTAATCCATAGCCGTAATTCAACAGTCTATCGCCGATTGTTCAAAACTCAAAGCATGTCAGGATCGAACCCTCTTCGCCTTTGTTAAAAATCGAAAGGGTGGGGCCTGCGAAATGAGTTCGAGCGAAATCTGGGACTAGGGTATGAGGCAAGCACAAACGATGTTGCTGCTCAACACGGGGAGGTTTCAGCGTACGGCATATGGGGTAGCGTGGGCTCGTGGTGGAGGCGGCGACTGCAGTGGTTGCGTGCGTGGGTAGCTGTGATGGAGTGGGTTCGAACCAGTCACTCGTGACGATGGAGGCTGTAAGGTAATTTTGTTTATTTTGATTCAGCTTGATTTAATTAAATATGTTTATGCAGAGAAAAATATATAGTTTTATTTGGATAAGTTTATTTTAAAGGAAGTGGCTTTGATGATGAAACTATTTTAAATAACTCATTTAATTATTTGGACTACTAAGGACAATTTGTTGAAGAAAACTTATTAGTGTTTAATATATATATATATATATGTATATATATATATATATATATTTAAATGAAAGTACAAAGTAAATTACGTAAATAAATGGTGGTTAGTTGTTCGATTAATTCACTTGTTAATAAATCATATAAACTTTTTATACAAGGTTAAAAATCGAGAAGGAGGCAAGTTGGATTGGAATGGACGCTAATAAAATGGAAAGGTGAGTAAAACCTCACGCTACTAAATTTTTATTTAAATTTAAATAGTTAAAGTTCAGTGATTGGTTGAATGGTTGAATTGGATTGATGTGTCATATTATATAGTACTATATAGTACATACTGGAATGATTGATATTCTGTGATGAATATTTTGAAAATTGGACTGTTCATTCTGTGGTTGCTTGAATATATCGGTACCTTAAGTTACCGATATATATAAATTGGATTTTCAGAAGAAACATAAGGGTGATTAAATGGATGATTAATTAATTCAGTTAATTAATGATTTGGGTTGGTAAATTTAGTAATTCAGGGTTTAGATTACTTAATGAAAGGTTAAGTTAATTAATGAAGTGAAATCTGATTTAAAATAATCATTGGGTGGGTTAATAATTAATTACTTAATGTAATTAATAAAATAGAATTACTTTGTGTAATTAATTAAGAGATTAATTGAAATAAAAAATGACAGAGTGATTAATTTATTTATGAAGCAAATAAGAAGATAGTTAATTTCAGGTTGAGGGTGATCGAGAATGTTTAACATTGTGGCCGAATTAACGTAAAATATAATTGAAAATCATTAATTTATGTAATTAACGTTGTAATGAAGATCGATTAATTATGATTGATTAATCCATAACAAGTGACTTGTGAGGAATCAAATTTATATAAGAAATTAAGGATTAATGAAATTAATATAGTTACTTATTGATTCTGGGTTAAGTGAAATTAATATCGAGAAGTTTATCAAAGATAGTTGCTTAAATGTAATTGAAAGATGGTTAATCTAGAGTGAATAATTGAGGTGAATGGATAGGGGATAGTTGATTGCTTAATTGATTTGGAATTAAGTAATTAATGTAGGAATCTAAGTGATTGAGGTTTGAAATTCAATTAGAATCAATTTAATTGATTTGTGTGGTTAAGCTTTGCTTATGGATGATTGAATCATATTGGATGACTTGAATGAATTGATATCTCTGACACGAAGTGTTGTGTATTTCATTTGTATAATTTAGGTTTGGATAACATGAGGTCCGAGGAAACCGAGATCGGGTATTAGGAAATACCCGAAACCACTTCGGATTAAAAACAAATTGATGTGTGAATAAATAGACTGAAATGAAATGATTTAAGTGAATTGGATTATTTTGTCTAAGTTTGGTGCTTAGAAATTGATGCGAGGAATAAGTGTTGACTATAGCAAAATTGTGAATTTATTAAATTAATATAAATTACCCCGGGTTTATATAAGTTATTTGTTTGGTATTCCTTGTTAGTTTGGTTTACTCACGCTGGTTTCCAGCCTGACCCGGGTGTTACTTTGGTGTAATGCTCTGGTCAGACCGAGTATTACAGATTTTCAGGTTAGGACGTTCAGGAGCTCAGGAGGCGAGCTGGTGTCAATATCGTATGGAGTTTATCCGCTGTATTTATATTATTGTTTATCTGAGTCATGGTAATTGTATAGATATTCAGTGACTGTATATATGTAAAACTCTGATGTACTAAAATGTAATTGACAGATATAATATTCTTTTGTAAACTATTATTATTTATTATTATATTTTATCCGCTGCGAATGTGAGATGTTTGGTGTTTCTGTTCTTCTTCTTCTATCTCTTTCTTCTTTTTCATAACTATCTGGAATTTTCGGGTTCGGAAATTCCTAAGTCGTTACATGTTTTGAAGGTGGCGGCTAGCCCTAGAGGATTAGGTTTTTGTGAAAAATGAAAGAAATCAAGGGCTTTTATAGAAAATTTCGAAACACTATTCACGCGAAAATTTTGAGAACTCGAAATGAAACATACCACCTGGCGTTTATAATGTTTTACCTCTATTCTGAACACAATGGAATATATATCGATAGCCAATTCGATTGTACTTGAAAGATAGGCTTTCGAATCGACTATTTAAATTTAAAATTCACTTAAATAAATATCTACGCGTTTTAGCTTACCCTGGACAAACCGTAAATCTGATTGACACGAAATTTGAAATCTTACAATAATTTAACATTATGGATCCAATAAAACATTTTCGTCGAAATCCAAGACTGAATGAAAAATGGCTATTTTCACTCGTCAATTAAATATTAAAATATTCAATTTCTGTAATTTAACTTTTAATTCAATTTTAAAGTTCTCTAACATCATTATAATTCAAATAGAATTAAATATAACTTTACAAATCATTTATATTGATATTAATTTCAAATTCCAAATATTTTTGTAATTTCGAATATTAAATTATCCAATTAAATCACTATATTTGAAATATAATTTATTCGGCTTATAAAATTAGCTTTTGAATATTTAAAATCAATTAAATATACGAATTTCAAATGAAGGAAATTTTGGGTCGTCACATTCTCCCCTACTTAAAAGAATTTCATCCTCGAAATTACCAAGTAAGAAATGGTCACAAAATCCATTAACTTTTCAAAACAATTCGTTCAAACTAGACATCAAATCTATTTAAACATTGTAACTTTCCCAAATCATTCATTAAACTTCTTACAAAAACTTTTCTAAGTTTTTCAAATCCATTCTTAATTATCTTTTCAAAACCAACTTATATCGTTTAATTTTTAACTCAAATCAAAAAAAATTGGTTATCAAATTTTTTCCAAGATTCTCAAAAACTTTCTTACGCCTTAAATTTTCAAAGAACTTCGCCAGTGTCTCCTTTCCGCGGTTCAATCGTAGTAGGATCACAACATATATATATATATATATATATATATATATATATATATATATATATAGAGAGAGAGAGAGAGAGAGACACCACAAATATACATCTCATCTTCGAGGATGAGGCATCCCGAAGGGAAAAGAGTGCAAAAGTACGATATGTAATTCGAGGTATGTACCTTATATATTATTAGCGGCATATATGACTAATATAGCACAAAAACGAGCTCCAAATGTGAAGCAAATGCCATCCACACCTACTAAATACTCAACAAACAATGAGAAACACGTATGTATTAAAATAATATCAATATACAACATATACCAATATGAAAACTATATATGTCGATATAGTAAATGCAACAAATCCAATCATCTAACAACTATCATCCAACAACTATCTAATCCATCCATAACCGAACCAATATACCTTCACTTCTTATTAATATTCACTGAATGGTTTTCAATTTAAATCACTTTTGATTTATTTACATTGGATTTTCTAACATTCATTTATTCAAATTCAATTAGTTTACATTCATAATTCAAATTCAAGTTAGTTCACGTACAATTCAAATTCAATTCTAATTAAATTTACTTCACTTCCAATTTGATTTCAATTATTTAGCTTTCAATTTCATTAATTCAACTTCATATGAATTTGTATACAATCAATTAACATTCATCTAACAACCAATGTATAACCAACATTATCAAATTCGTTTACTTCGCTTACATTCAATTTGGTTCAACACTTTTAATTTCCAATTGGTTGACATTCAATTCAGATTGAATTCTAGTATTCACCATAATCATATTTCTACACAACACTTCCAATTTTATTATTTAATTCAAGTTTATATTCATTCTATTACCTCATTTTAATAATTCACTTTATTAATTCATTTTGATATCAAAAATCAACTTCATTCAATATTACTTAAGTTACGTTTCATTTCATTTTTACTTGCATGTACTTTCACTATACAACTTAAGTTCACTACTAATTTAAATCAACTTCTATTTGACTTAACTTAAATTTCCACTTATAAATCCAATTCGGATTTAATTTCTTACCATTTCATAAGTAGCAAATCTAACTTTTCTTCTAACTCATCCTTTTATTTAACTTTTACTCGAGTCAATTTTCATTACTTATTCAAATCTAGATTTTTGTTTTGCTTAACAAAATTGTTTAACCATTTTAACAATGAGTTTTACCTACATTTTCCTTTATAACCTTTTAATTTAAACTTCCATAAACATTTAACTAAGTATACTTCCATTCACGTTTTTATAATTTCAAATCATGGTTATATAATCACTTTACACTCAGGTTTAATTTCATTTCAATAGCATATCCAATCTAGTTCAATCTAATTCAATTTATTTAACCTTCCTTTAGTTAAATTTCAAATCATATGTCTTATATGCTAACTAAAATTTATTTCAACTTTACCAAAGTTAATTTTTTTATTATTTCATGTTCTAAGTCCAAAACTTATTCTACTTATATTTATCAATTAAAACTTGGATTTTAAATTCAAAATTGTTTATCAAAACAAACTTCGATTTTACATTTACTATTTGTAGCAAATCCATCACATGGAAACTCGAAAATGATACCGATGATCCTGCAGTTATCACCCTTATTATTTCCCAGCAACAGTAGAGAATTCAATGCTTTATTATTCCTTTAAAAGAAATCCTTTTATATTTTTATAAATCACATTTACAAATCTTTTACTTATATAATTTTCACTATTTCACTCAACTTATATAAGATCGTTCCAAATTCTTTTATCTTACTTAGATTTATAATAACATAATATCTTTAACTTTGAAAAACAACTTTCAAAGTAAACGGGATTCAAATTCTCAAATAATTGTTTTATTATTTGTAACTCATATTTATAAATATATTCATATAGTTTCATTTCTTATATATAAGATTATTTCACAATTGCAAATCATTAATTATAATTCCATACTTATAATTCATTTTCTTATATAATTTATTCTTTTTCAATGGTTGTTTTTATTTAGATTATTCAAACAACTTTTATTAACTGATATATATTTACATTTTCAACAACCAAACAATCAATTTGTATACACTTTAATAATTTCTAGAAAATTGTTTCCTTATGTATAAAATATAATCATGGTAAAATTATTTCATTTACCTAATTTAATATAATACTATGTCGACTAGCCTCGTTTAAGTATTTGGAAATCCCTATCGATAACATGGCGTCCCATATACCGGCCAGAATTCACAAACAACTCAACGGATAAGCAAACACAATATAAAACATTTTATATCATTAACCAATACGGGCTCATATATATAATACACTCAAACTCAATCTAGGGTGCTACTGTCCCTATCTATACTGAGTACACATCAAAGCATAGAAATATACAAAATCTAAGCTCTGATACCAAGTGTGATGTCCCGCAAATTCGTACCCTTTGAATCGACAATAAACCACACATGTCCGACCTAAAAAGAATAGACCGACGAAAAGTCAAGAGAAAGCAAAGAAGAGAGAAGAAGAGAAGAGAAGAAAGAGAGAAGACAACCAAATAGAACAATACAAAATCTCACATCGAAGCGAAAAACATATAATATTATTAGCACCAAAATTGGTCACTAACACCTTTAGAAAGATTGTGTAGAGAGATTAATGAAGAAAGTAAATGAAAATAGAGAACAATAAATAAATTTAAATGCAGAGGACAAGAACACCAAATTTATAATGGTTCAGCGTAACTGCCTACGTCCACTTTGAAGTTAATTTTTATTGCTTTCTCCATTACTTGAGTACATATACAATCCATAAATCAATCACTTGAATACAAGTTTGAATGAAAAAGAACAGAGTACAAAAAATGGCAGAGCCTCCTCAGTGTTCTCGAAAAAGGATCATTTTCACTGTGCCCCTGCCTCTCTATTTATATACGAAGGTGGGTTGGACTTCCCTGGTGGGCCTAGCAGCTGGATATCACGACCCAAATGGAGTAAACTCTGTATGCCGACCCGAACATGCCGAACGACCAAATGCCGATCGATCATTTTCATGTCGAATGAGGTGGTGTTACGTAGGAAGAGTAGGCCGAGCAATCAATAGAAGCCGGACGAGATTGAAAGAGTGCCGAACAATCTTATGCCGAGCGTCCTTGTTATGCCGAACAATCTCCTCATGCCGAGCATAGCGAAGCCGAATGCTCTAAGTGCCACGGGAAGCATTTGCACCGAACGATACTGGAAGCCAAACAAGTGACTTGGCCGAGCGATGTTTGTATGAACGAGCAGAACCTAGGTCGGACGATATTTTGGCCGAACGTTACCCAGGCCGAACTATGTTTCGGTCGAACGATCCTTAGGCCGAGCAATGGTTATGCCGAACGGTAGTTAATGCCGGACAATCTTGCCATGCCAAACGTAGTGGTGCCGAACACCTAGGATGCCGAGCAATATGGAAGCATGCCGAATGAAGTGGAGCCGAACATTCTGAATGTCGGGCACCCTGTCTACCGAACACTTCCCAATGTCGAACGCTACAAAGTGCCGAGCGCTCCTTTCTGCCGTGTGTCCCCTTATGCCGAGCGCTCCTTAATGCCGAGTACTTGCTAGATGCCAACCGTGATGATATGTCGAAAAATCCAGAAGGGCCGAGTACCGAGTTTCCTGGTCAAATCTCCAGGAAACAAATATCATATCAATGATCTTTACAAAACAGAAACTGTGTATATATACACACACACACATCAATCAGAGTTCAACAATCGAACAATAGTTATCAGCCTGGACAGTTATAATAACCTGTCCTCAAAATCGTCGATAATATAAACAACTAAGCAATGCAGTGGATAATCAATAATCGAAACAAATACGTGTATACGAAATGAAGATCTCCTGCACTCCTGCTGAAGCTCCAATGGCACCAAATCTAAACCTGTAAATATACTTAGTCTGACTCGAGCATTGAAAGGGAAGAACGCACGGATCAGTCTGGTAAACCAGCATGAGAAACACACTCAATTGAATTTATCAAATTACCAAACTTTTCCTTTATCAAAACAAAAGTATCTCGTAAGGCAAATCCACACATAAACACGGACATGTTTTTACCTCACGATAACTAAAACATCCCATATCAAATCCTCTTATATTATAGTAGTGTCTACTATATACAAATAATATTAATAGTAGTCGAAATTGTAACATTGATTAAATTCCATCATATAGCCTAATTGGGTAATACAATCAAAATGGCATGTACAAAGTGGAGTTTGGATTTCCATACAAACGACCAGGTGAACGGACTACCTTTCGGCAGTACATCTCTAGAAGAATGTACCGAGGACCATTACAAATTATCCTCTACCAACACAAGACCGACCCACCTCTATAACTAGATGGTATCGAATATATCATCCTCTGGTCGTTACCGACCTTTACCGAAGCCCTCGAAACATACAAACCACAATAATCTGATACACGACGCCATAGCGTGTAAAGATATATCTAGAAGAGGATGATCATAACCTACTTGGGAATGACCCACTTAGCTTTGCTGCGTCCAACCCTGTTTTGGTCATTTTCGCTTGATGAGGCTAGAGGTAGCGATTACCTTTCACAACGATCAATCACATCACTTAGAATGCCGCACGGCCATTTCTGTTGACTACTAATTGCCTTCCACAAAAATACAACCCTTAAGCTCATACGTCTCAAAGAGGGTGTTAAGCTAAGAGAAGTTGCCTTCTCCGCCACCACTGATGTACGTTTGGAAAAACCCATTCACGTAATCTTTAGAAATACAATGTCAGACGAACATCCATACATGTTATACAGGAACAGGACAAACCGAAGGTACTTTTCTATTACATCTTGTCGAGAAATCCCTAGGATTAGTAGCGAATAGTCCTTGCATTGAATATTTCATAATGAAGAGACCACTGTACTATATGTATATTGGGATTTTAACACCAAACGATCAAAAAGCAGTCCCCCACTATGAAAATCTGGAATATCAATATCATCACAAGCAAACTGGACAATTGTAGCACATACGTTGGTCCAAACTAATTTTCAGATAAATCTGATCTTGGTCTCTTCGTACCAACAACGCAAAAGCATTTCTGAACCTCACACAGAAACTAATTCTCATAGACTTATCACGTCTCCAACTTTCTACTTGCTATCCTTTGGGCCAAGAAAGAAGCTCGATAGATTGGAGTAATACTCGCAATACATGAATCATCATCCTCAACACAAATGATAATCAAGCCTAAACAGAAGGCTACGTACTAAGTGTACGACTAAATAGTTCCCACATCAAGTCCAGGAACTAAAATTTTGGCCAAGTTTGATAGTCGGTTATTTAACTATCAAAACAAACAAACAAACAAATATCAAGCACAATATACAATCATTAGGCCCTTTAATTATTCTTTTATTAATAAAATCACTTACCAAATATTCACTTCAAATTATCTTTTAAAAAATATATAACCTCAAAAACGTTTCTACATTGGAAAACATTACCAAATACTTATTTAATAATAAATAATTCACAATTCAATTTATTTTCAACACTTAGAAAATATTCAATATACTTAAATAACGATTAAGTATATATATTTTATTCTTTAAGGAAAACATTCTCTTTGAACACATTTATTGGGTCAAAACGAATGTTGCGTAGAACGTCGTTACAACAACTCAACATCACTGGTATAGGGATTCCAAAGTTAGATAGATATATAAACCCCAATACTATACAAAAAGAATTCCTTTCGAAAATCATTTACTATAACAACAGTGTTATAGTCCATCATTTCCTTCTCGAAACGTCTATTTCAACAATGAATGTTGAAATCTATGTATTCGATGCTAAACGCATTTTAAACCATCTTCAAACCATTTTAAATCCATTTAAAATATCACTTCCAAAACATTTATTTTATTTTAAAGATTATTCACTGTCCAAACCATGAATATACTTCGTTTGCCAAATCCCACATTTCTATGCCTTTATTAAAGAATAATCCACTGTCCAAAATCGTGGATATAGTTCTTTTACCAAATCATTGCTTTTATATATTCATTAAAGGATTATCCACTATCCATAATCGTGGATATATCTCCTTTAATAAACTTCTATATTTAACTTACCAAATTCAATTGATTCCGGATTTATAAAACAATGTTTATAAATTCCCTTTATTATTTTATGAAAATTTCAACTTACAAAATTCCTTTATTAACCAGTTCCATTTAAACCTCGTTTATATGCCAAAAATCCAACTTATAAGTAAATTACTTGTAAATCATATATCTACAAAATCATTCTTATTATAACTTCTTAAATTATAAATCTTATCAACTTATAAAATTCGTTTATACT
Organism: Allium cepa; assembly: GCA_030765085.1. Classification (NCBI taxonomy): domain Eukaryota; kingdom Viridiplantae; phylum Streptophyta; class Magnoliopsida; order Asparagales; family Amaryllidaceae; genus Allium; species Allium cepa. Next base: position 508,873,197 of record CM060942.1, read on the forward strand.
CCATTTTAACACTTCCCAAACTCATTTATAATTTCATCGCTTTGATTTATAAAAATTCAATTTTATAGATCTTATATATAAATCGTTTATAATATTTCAAAAATTGCAATTTATATTAATTTATTCTTTTAATAATTTACAAATTGTTATTGAAGCTCATATAACTCCAAAATCATACTTAAGTATTATTTCCCAAAGATTATAATTTTATAACATAAAAATTATATCTTTCATTTATTTGAAACAAATCAATTTCCTTAAAAATTCAAAAATTAACAAAACATCTATTTTCAAAATCACTTGAAAATCCTTTTAAATTCGAAATCATCATTTAACATTTTTAAATTACTAAAAATAGACCCAATGCTGCAACAACACTAAATACATCAATCGGCAACAAAAACATCATATATCATGTGATAACAGAATGTATCACAATATTTGTATATTAATCAATACTGGTGAGGAATTCGGTCGGATCCCTCCAACCTGTCACCTGCAACAAATATACATATTAGAAATATATGTACAATGTCTGCTTCAAGGCAGACGCGCGTATAAAGGGTCATCCGCTCATACACGGAAACGTATAGGGTCATCTGTCCAATAGGCAGGAATATATCCAAATACCAATCAATATATAGATAATATATCATATATCATCCAAACAATCATCAATCATCATCAATAATATTATTTCTCACTTATACAAAAATATCAGTGAGTCAGAAAGAGTGAATTGTACCCACATTGCTTGTAGCCATCGCGATAGCGATTTATTCCGATTAAAATTAAACAAGCATTTAATTTCGATTAAAATTTTCACTAGCTCAAATAAATCACAATCTAGCTCCATAATGTAGTGCCCTCATTACAGACTCAACGCAATTTGCTTCGTGCAAAACGGACCTTGTATGACAAAGTTATTATTTTTCAACATTTATACAATTTAATATATAAATTATTTCAATTTCCTTCTAATTTTAAAACCTTGCTTTTCATCATAGCCGTGCATTTCCTCTTGATGAGATCTGGGCCGATGGAATCATCCTCCTTCTTCTTCATTACAGCCCGATCAAAGCAACCCATAGCCGTCAAAACATCATTGAATTATTCACCCTCCACGATCATTTATACGACGATCAACCACCACTGCTTTGAAGCTTGACCACGCCTCTACCAACGACCGCGACGAAGTGGAATTCGGCTGCACCAAAATCGAGATAAACGCCCCCAAACGAGTGATGATTGCGGGCCTGTAGCTAGCGATTGGCTTCGTCAATGATGATCTTCACCATTGAACTTTTTCGTCTCGTCGCGCTCTAGAGTTTTGTAGTTGTGGATTTCGATAAAAGTGGATGGATTGGAAGAGATGGAGGGAGAAAACGCATGAAATTCTGGCCATTGGTTTTGAAGGTGGCGGCTAGGCCTAGAGGATTAGGTTTTTGTGAAAAATGAAAAAAATCAGGGGCTTCATAGAAAATTTCGAAACACTATTCACCCAAAAAAATTCCAAACTCGAAACGAAGCATGCCGCCTAGCGTGTATAATGTTTTACCCCTATTCCGAACACAATGGAATATATATCGAGAGTCGATTTGATCGTTTTTGGAAGATAGGTTTTCAAATCGACTATTTAAATTTAAAATTCACTTAAACAAATTTCTACGCGATTTAGCTTGCCCCGGACAAACCGTGAATCCAATTGACATGAAATTTAAAATCTTACAACAATTTGACATTATGGATCCAATGAAACTGGTTTCATCGAAATTCGAGACTGTATGAGAAATGGCTATTTTCACTCGTCAATTAAATATTAAAATATTCAATTTCCGTAATTTAACTTTTAATTCAATTTTAAAAGTTCTCTAACATAATTATAATTCAAATAGAATTAAATGTAACATTACAAATCATTTTTATTCGTATTAATTCCAATTATTTCTACAATTTCAAATATTAAATTATCAATTTAATTGTCTAATTAAGTCACTATATTCGAAATATAATTTATTCGTTTTATAAAATTAACTTTTTAGTATTTAAAATCAATTAAATACACGAATTTCAAATGACGGAAATTATGGGTCGTTATACCACACTTAGCACTTTTAATAATTTCTAACTTCATCCATAGATTTCAAATACTATTATTTTCTCAACCCTTCCAGGTTATAATCTAAAATCACATTTTAGTTATTAAAAATTTTCTTCAAATTTTTTAACTTCTTGAATTTTCGAAAAATTTCACCAAAGTCTCCTTTGCCCGGCTAGATCTGAAAAACTACCAAATGACTCTAAGGGCCAAAATCATCAAAAGAAAACAAAAGCCAAGTGGCTCAATAAGAAAACAATCAATTTCAAACACAATTTAAATGTGTACCTTTGTCGGGCAATCAAAATTTTCTTCTGAAATCGAAGACATCAGTTTAGCTTTTGCTTTTAATTACATGCACCTTATTTACCAATAATATCCAATCATACAATTTAAAATCATTTTATTCATTTCTTTTTGAAATTTTCAATATTTTCCTTACTTAAGCCCGTACGATGTACATATGTCATCCATATGCAATATCAACTCTGGTCGCTTACTCGATCACACAATTTCACTTCTGAACTAGTATCGTTCACACAACTCACTAGTATGAACTTAGATCTGGTTTCTTAATTACAAACTGTCATTCCCCTTTCATAGCCATATACTATGATAGAGAATTCCAAAATCAACCAAAAATCCATATTCAGGGTTTGCCGTCGAAAATCGAGTGAAAAATTCTAACTCGGATCGATTTAAATCATCTCAAAATTCTATACTCGAATTTGGATCAATTCGTTATGCGAATAAACAAATATATGTACAACTTGAGTATTTATCTCAATTGATTATTAGCTATATCAATTTCTTTTATTCACATTTTCTCCCTTCCCATTCAATTATCCATGATTATCATTTTACACACCTTTTAATTAATCTTCATTCAAATATTTACTTAGTATATTCCCTTCCATACTAATTTCACTTAAGAATTTATCCAATTAATTTTCTTAGGTCAATTTATAACATTTTATACAAATGTTCATAGATTCATTTTCACTTCACCACTTAAGTTTATGTCCACTTTAATTCAATCAATTCTATTTCCAGAATTTAGTTTATTTACTCCAACTCAAACTAATTCTTCAATTTTAATTCCATTTACTTACAAATCAAATTAATTTGTTCATCCACTAATTCATTTCCAACTTAACAAACTCTGTTGCAATAACTAATCCACTTACCCTACTTGGGCTAAATTTTCAAATTTCTCTTATATTTATCTTAGTTCAAGTTAATTTCCATTTCAAATGAAATTTCAAATTTTACTAGTTTTCAAACTTATTTACATTCCATAAAACATTTTAGATCAAACTCCAGATTTTAAACAATTACTCAATATTTTAAGATCGTTCTTGAGATCATACATAACCTAAAATCTTTGTTATATCAAATCATCCCTTTATATTTCAAAACCAAAACCAATTTTGCAAACAAACTCCAATTCAAATCACTGAGATAGCAACTCCTCTCTTGGAAACTCAAAAATGAACATCGATGGTCTCGCGACCATCATCAGAATTATTTTCCAGCGACCGAAGTGATCAGAATTATTTTCCAGCGACCGAAGTGAGTTCAGTGCTTTTTCCTCTTTTGAAACCATTCTAAATACCTCAATTCACAAATATTTTCCAAATAACATCACTATCATTTTTCCAAAGCCTTTAAAAATCATTTTCAAATCCAACGGGATTAAATTGCCAAATTTTCAACTTTTAAATCCTTTATAAATCATTTTTATAAACCATATCATATTTAAACACTCCTTTAGAATTTCATTCCATTTCAAATTAAGCTCATATTTACAAATTCCATTTTGCTGTATGAATTATTTCTTAACTTTTGGTTAATATCAACTCTTATTCATTTCAAAGAACAATAGTGATAATAGTTTAATATTATCATTTCCTAGCAACCAAGCAAACCATTTATAACTACAATAATTTTTTGAAAAATTATTCCTTTATATATAAAATAATTTGGGTAAAACTCTTTCGTTTACCCCATTTAAAAACTGCCATGTCGAATTGCTCTGTTAAGGTGCTTAGAGATCCCTGTTAATAACGTAGATTACTCGTATTAACTAGAATCCATAACTACTCAACAAACCAATCAACATGATATAAAAAAAATTTATGTTCACTAACAAATATATGCTCATATCTATTAATACACTCAACTCATTCTAGGGTGCCACTGACCCTTTCTCTAATGAAAAATCCCCACCAAAGCCAAGGTTCTCGCTTAACCTTCAGCTCTGATTCCAAATGTGACATCCCAGATTTTTCAACCTTTGAAAATCGACATCAGTACATCCACTGTATTACATGTCGAGCTCTCGAATGCTGAAAATACTAGATCGTTAGGGAGAAGAATACAGAGGTAGAAGAAAAAAAATAGAAACAACAACACAGAATCCCACAATCGCAGCAGAACATTATATAATTGATATAACATGTCTATATACAAAAAGAACTATAACTATTATTTATAAATTGCACATCAGCATACAATATATCAATAACGCAATACTGGACAATGATAATAACTTGTCCTCATGAAAATTGAATATACGGCCTGCAATACATAGAAGAATAAAAATCAAGTACGTGTGATATGTCTTCGTCATCCATCTCATCTCCTAAGCTCCATAGCATCCTATCTTGCATCTGTAATACTCGATCTAAGCCGAGAATTATAATAAAACAACATCGGGTCAGTCTGGAAAACCAGCGTGAGAAAACACACTCAATTTGAATTATTAAAGTTATCAAAATCCTTTGAAAATCAAAGGTATCTCGTAAGACCATGCCACACACAAACACGACGGCTTTTTACCTTACGGTAACAAAAAAATTCATATCAAATCCTTTTATATTATAATAGTGTCTAAGTACAAATACTTATTCAAATAGCTGAAATTATTACATTAATTAAATTCTAGCATACTAGGCTCTATAATCAAAATCGTAAATGCACATATTAGAGAATGGATTCCATACGAATGACTAGGTACTGGAGTATCACCTGTCACAGTACACGTCTAGATACATCGTAACGAGGACCACACCGGGATCCCCTACAACATAAGACCTGACTATCCGTAACCTGGATAGACCGAATATGCTATCACCCTGGGTGTTCCACCCTTTTCGAGCTCCTTCCATGTATCGTAGTAACAATATCTGAGGGTATCTAGAAAGGTGAGAAACATAACCTAATTGGGTGCGACCCACTTAGCATTGCTGCATCTCCCCTGCTTTATAGTCATTCCTGATTGATGAGGCTAGAGGCTACGATTACCATTTAAAGGAATTTTCACTTAGAATGCTCATTGTCCTCTAATGACAATGTACTTGTAGCATTCATCCATACACGTCCGTTCTGTGTCCGAATGGGACCGAAGGCACTATTCCCTTCACATCCATTTTGGAATAATCCTCAAGGTTAGTAGAGATTAGCCCTTGTACTTCACGGCTCCATCTTCGAATCCATGCTCTTGTTTTCACTGCGAAAATGTACTCGTTGGATCGAAATGATTTTCAGATAACTTATCTGATCCCGATCTCTTCAAAACAACGTTCAATATTTTCTGGTAAACTCAACACCGGTTCTTTTGGAAATAAGCAGGCGAAAATAAGATTGGAGATCACCTCCTAACCATTAGCGGATGGATTTTCATATCAACGTCCTAGAGGAACGAAATGAGTTTACACGTACAGTATAACACCTCGAACGGTAACTATACCATATAATTCCCGTATTTCTCCTAGATATTTCCAAAGTTGTATTTTGAATCCAGATTTGATAGTCGGTTATTTAATTATCAAACAAACAATCATACAATCACAGATTCCATTTCCACTAATAAACACTAAGTCTTATTCAATTTAAATTTCAATCACTTAAATCTCTTTATCCAAAATATATATTTTCTTATCGAATTTAGTATATTCACAAACTATTCTTTTCAAAGATATTTGGAAACCTTTAAAATAAATTGGAAAGTACCACCGCGGTTTCAAACCATGGATTCACAGCTCAAGGGTTACGTCTCTATCCCAAAGAAATCCAAAACTTAACTGCAGGCACCCATTGCCTCTGATTTCGCCATGCGAATATACCATTACTTCTTGAAAACTTTATCTAAAAATTTTCAAATTAATACTTATGAAATTTCTACAATAATTCCCAAGTTAAATTTAGGCGAAAACTCTATAAAATAAAAGTTATTACATAATATTGAATATTGAATAATTTATCCTTTTAGAATAATGATACTGATTAATCTTTAAACAATAATTAACTTACTATAAACTAGCTTGATTAATATTTAAATATACTTTAAACAATTTAAAACAACTCAATAGCTATTTTTTTTCTGAAATATTCTTTAAACACCTTTTAAAGTTACCCAGTTAATAATAAAAAAATCCTACTTTTTATAATAAACTCAATTTCTCGATAAATATTTTTTCCAATTCCAATATAACCAGTCCAACATTTATATATATCTCTCGATTTATTCCAAATTTGATTTACATCCCAATTCCGTAAATCCCTTTTCACTTTTCGAAAATCAATATACCATTTATTATTAAACCAATTTTCCCATCTCTTTATAAATCCTCACCGTGAATTTATAACTTCAATTTGTCCATTGACAATTACTTCACTTTAATTATAAACTTCATTTATAATTTCCACAGTCTCATTTTCCATTTATAACTGTTTCACAATACTTAATCGATTTTAAAATGATTTCTAAATTAAATTCCATTTTAAATTAATTTATTAGATATCCCGAATATATCCCGAAACCCTCCAAATTCGGATTCCACTTTCTTTTCAAAATCTTTAAAATCTCGTATAACAATTTCATAACTTTTTTTCAAATTTCTTTTTATCTTCTCAACTATTTTAAATCTCGATTTCTAAAATAAATATCTTTTACACTAAAGAATATCACTTAAGTTTTATTATTTAAAATCCTTTATTAATTTATCCCAAATCTCTAACTTTCCCCATGTTTCGAAATTATTAAGCACAAATTTAACATCAAGCAATTTTTTTTCTTTTTGTCCAAATTCCTTACCTTTAATGAAATCCAAATTTTACTACAAATGTTTTGCTTTAAATTTTCTTCAAAAATTCAACGTTCATATTTATTGTATTTAAAAATACCAAAATATAAATTAGTAATACCATAGCATCCACTATAATCTATCACAGGTTATTCAAACAATCATATATCGCTATATATATATATATATATATATATATATATATATATGAAAATTAAATCCAACATTTTGAGGAATCCAGTTGGATCCCTCCAACCTATTTCGTTGCATCCACAGATGTTAGTACAATATAAAAATACCAATTCTACTTCGAGGGAGATACCGCAGTATATAGGGTCATCCACTTAGAGGGGCGTACATGGACTCATCCGCTATATATATGCAGGAATATCAATCACTCCAATATATATACTACTATACATAATATCACAATCAACTAATAATAATTTATCAATTCTATCAATTAATCAATAATTAATTTTAATAATTTAAAATTAATTACCGTAATCCAAAATTGAGTGATATTAACTCACCAGCATTTTCCATTGTCGCTACCATTTTCTGATTATGACTAGCTAAAAATTCTAGAATCTTCACATCGTTCCAATCCAATTACTTTACGTCGAATACGTTATTACGAACGCAAGCAAAAATTTGCATTCAAATCTGACCTAGAGTGCACAAGATATTGCAATTATAAGAATTTGAATTTGTTTAAAAAAACATGTTATGTAATTAAATCAATTTCTTTTATTCATTACCCATCAACCCGATGGTCCGGCCCAAAACACTCAGTTTACTTCTTCCCCACTCTTTGTTTTTTTCATTGCCTTCACAGTTCCCTTTTTATGCTTTTTCTTTTATTGTCTTTTTCTTTTTTTCCCCTTGTCTTCCTGTTTCTTTTTTTAAGACTTCGGCCCATAGTCGACAAAGAACAACCGGCCCAACCTTCCTTCTTCCCCTTGATTTTCCTATACACGCCTGTACACGAACAAGCAACCCTACCATGCACATTTCCTGATGACACCACCAACCTCTTACCGAAACCATGAATAACCATCGCTGATGAACTTCTCCTCTGATTCTCCACATGCTCAACCCACTCTCGATACTCGAATACCACCCTATCACGTCGCGTCCTGGCATGGCTACCCACAGCCTAGCAAATATCACGCCTTCCAAAATGACACCGAGCACTGCAAAAACTTGCCCAATCGCCACCAACAGTTCAAATCCATAATTCGATTCTCCTAACACCTCCCTAATTGCTACAAAATCGAAACCCTAGCTGCTTGTCCAAAGAGCCGATCACCATAAACACGCTGCAACTCCCAATACAGCTAGCAGATCGAAGCTTTAAGCCAACTAGATTTTTATAACAGATTTCGTGGTTTTTAGACGAGTATGATTTTAGTTATGGATTATTGAAATTTTAATGAAACTTGTATATATTTTCTTTTTTCCTTCTGCGTGTGTTGTGTTAATATAAAAGAAGAGGGAAACGTGTTTGAATGGGTTAAGGTGAAATCTTAGGTGGCTGAGAAGAGACAGAAAGCAAATTGATGTGAACATATTTGTCAAGTCAAATAATTATATATATTTATTTAAATTTAAATTGTCTTGATTTTGTTGCTTAAAATCTCGACCTTCTATCGAGGCATGCCGCTAGGCATTTATAATGTTTCCCCTTATTCTGAGCGTAATGGAAAAGGTTTCGAGTCCTAATTCGGTCGTATGGAGAAGATAGCTTTTTGGACCCAATTATTATATTGGATTTTCAATATAAATTTCAACGCATTTATATACCATATGACCAAATGGTAGCTCCAAACGTTACGAAATTTGAAATCTGATTTACGGATCCAATAATAATCTTCTATTACATATCCAATGGAACTGGTTCCGTCGAATTTCGAGTCTGTGCCACGGAAGGCTATTTTTAAATGTAAATTCAAACGATATATTTTTAAAACTGAACTAATCACTTTTAAATTCAATTTAAAAGTTTTATTATCTTCATTATTATTAATATGAATTTTATAAGCCTTTAAATTATTTTTATTAAGCTTAAAACTCAAGATTCACTAATTTACACAATATTCAATTATTAAATTAATAACCAAATTACCCAATAAACCATTTTATTTGAAATTCGAGTTAGAAATTAACTTCTAAATATTTAAAATCAATTTAATATTCCAATTTCAAATATCCAAAATTCTGGATCATTACATTCCGCCCCTCTTATAAGAATTTCGTTCTCGAAATTGCTAGGTAAGAAGAATGGTCCAAAACCCGTTTACTATTTCAAAACCAATTCAAATTCCACTATAATCTATCACAGATTATACAAGCAATCATATATCACTATATATGTACGAAAATTAAATTCAACATTTATGAGGAATCCAGTTGGATGCCTCCAACCTGTTCTCCTGCATCCATAGACGTTTATACAATATAAAAAATACCAATCCCACTTTGAGGGGGATATCACAGTATATAGGGTCATCCGCTATTATGCAGGGCGCATAGGATCTCACCCGCTACACATATGTGGGAATATTAATCACTCCAATATATATACTAATATATATAATATCACATTTAACTGATAATAATTTATCAATTCTATCAATCAATCAATAATTAACTATTAAATTAATCATGGTAATCCAAAATTGAGTGAGATTAATTCACCAGCATTTTCCGTTGTCGCTGCCATTTTCAGATTACGACTAGTTAAAAATTCTAGAAGCTCCACTTCATTCCAATCCAATTCCCATACGTTGAATACGTAATTACGAACGCAATGCAAAAAGTTGCGTTCGAATCTGACCTAGAATGCCAGAGATATTGCAATTATAAGAATTCGAATTTTAAAAAAAAAAACAGGTTATGCACCTAAATCAATTTCTTTTATTCATTACCCATCAACCCGAAGGTCCGGCCCAAAACACTCAGCTTACTTCTTCTTCCATGCTCTATGTTTTTTCATTGCCTGCACAGTTCCCCCTTTTTGTTACTTTTTCTTTTTTTCCTTCTCTTCTTATTTCTTTTTTTTAAACTTCGGCCCGCAGCCCATAAAAAACAACCGGTCTGACCTTCCTTCTACTTCCCCCTCATTTTCCTGTGCATGCTTGTACACGAACAAGCAACCAACCGTGCACGTTTCCCGATCACACCACTAATCTCATGTCGAAACCATTAATAACCATCGTTAAGGAACTTCTCCTTTGATTCTCCACATGCTCGACCCACTCTCGATACTCCAATACCACTCCATCACGTTGCGACCTGACATGGCTGTCCACAATCCATCAAATATCGCGCCTTCCAAAAGGACATCGAGCACCGCGAAAACTTGACCTGAGATGCCAATCGCCACCTGTAGTTTGAATCGATGATTCAATTTGCCTAACACTTCCCTAATTGCTATAAAATCGAAATCCCAACTGCTCGTCCAAAGAGCCGATCACCAAAAACACACCACGACCCCCCAATATAGCTATCGGATTGAAGCTTTAAGCCAACTAGATTTTTTAAACAAATTTTGTGATTTTTAGACGAGTTTGAATTTACTTACGGATTTCTGAAATTTTTATGAAGGTTGTTTATATTTTCTTTTATTTTCTGCGCATGCTGTGTTAATATAAAAGAAGAGGGAAACGTGTTTGAATGGGTTAAGGTAAAATCTTAGGTGGCTGAGAAGAGACGGAAAGCAAATTGATGAGAATATATTTGTGAAGTCAAATAAATATATATATTTATTTAAATTTAAATCATCTTGATTTCGTAGCTTAAAATCTCGACCTCCTATCGAGGCATGCCGCTAGGTGTTTATAATACTATAACCGTGTTCCGAATGTAATGGAAAAGGTTTTGAGTCCTGATTCGAACGTATAGAGAAGATAACTTTTTGATCCCAATTATTATATTGAATTTTTGATATAAATTTCAGCGCGTTTATATACCGTATGACCATTCCAAATGTTACGAAATATGTAATCCTATAATAATACTCTATTACTGATCCAGTGGAACTAGTTTCATCGAATTCTGAGACTGTGCCTCGGAAGGCTAATGTAAATTCAAATGATATACATTTAAAACTGAAAACTCACTTTTAAATTCAATTTAAATGTTTTATTATCTTCATTATGATTAATATGAATTTTATAAGCCTTTAAATTATTTTTATTAATCTTAAAACTGAAGATTCACCAATTTACCCAATATTCAATTATTAAATTAAATAACTAAATTACCCAATAAACCATTTTATTTGAAATTCAAGATAAAAATTAACGTTTAAATATTTAAAATCAATTAAATATTCAAATTTCAAATATCTAAAATTCTATGTCGTTACACTTGGCGATTTATAAAGAGTTTTGAAATTAGGTTTGGAACCTAAGTAAAGGAGATTCATAGATAAAAGAGATTTATTAAGAGTATCTATAGAAGTAAATTATAAAAGAGTTTTAGATGAGATTTCCTTTAACTGACCTTCTTAACTCTAGTGGTATGGACGGTAATTCCACACTTAACACTGAAGGAATATTTTTTGAACTTATCTTTAACTTAATCTAAATAACATTTGATTCTAACCCTTTGATATGAGTTGGAAATGAGAAATCTTGTGAATATAATTATGTTAGTGAGATAAGTATATGAATATTTTTGATAAACACTTTTGAAAGGAATATTAATAATGAAAAATTTAGTTTGAGGCTTAGTGGTTGCTATTGCTGTGGATAATTAAATCTCTGAATTTGTTGTTGTTTGTTCATTTTGATAGTTGGATAATCGACAATTAAATCTGGACCAAAATATAACTTCATAAATATCTAAAAGCAACATTTGACTTATATGGCATAGTCATCTTCGATGGCGACGTACTATGCATATAAATCACATCTCGTTCTCCTAGGACAAATGATATGGAGATCCATCCACTTAAACAGTTAGGGGTGACCTTTGCTCCTATATATTGTCTAATTGTTTCCGAAAGAAGTGGGTTTTTGTTTACCTGAACTATCAAAAGTTGTTACGAAGAGATCGGGATCGGATAAGTACAAATTATCAGAAAACCACTTCGATCCAACTCAAGCATTTCAAACTGAAGTTATCTTGAAGATGATTGAAGATGAAGATTTCGAAGTGCAAGGGCTACTTGCTACTAATTCTGAAGGTGATTCTAAAATGGATGTAGTAGGGGTAGTGCCTTTAGTTTTGTTCAGGCCTACAACGAACTTGTACGGATGAATGCCAACACTGCATTGCTGCTTGGAGGGCAGTGTTAGCATTCCAAGATGGTTTTCTATATAAAAGGTAATAGTAACCTCCAACCTCACAACTGGTAAACGAATAAATTAGGAATGTGCCGCAGGGCTATGTGGGTCACTCCCATTAGGTGTGATCATTCCATATCTAGTGTCGATATCTCTATATATGCTTGGGGGCCCATTATGGTTGTTCGATCGCAACCAAGGGGTAATCATATTCGGTGCCATCCAATAAGAGGTAAGACCAGTCCTGAGTAGTAGAAGTGCAATGTGTTATATCCTCACATACATTTTATCTAGAGGTGTATGGATTCGACGGGTAGACCCTTACCCTTTCATAGTTGGAATCTATTCTCCAATACGAGCCTTTGGACTTGACTGTATACCTATTATGCTAGAAGTTAACAATGTAAAATTTTTGGCTATGATTAATATGTATTTGTATCCTAGACATTATTATAATATCACTAAATTTTCTATAGAAAATGTTTTGGTTATCGTAAGGTAATAACTTATCCATGTTTATATGCAACGTGGCCTTACGAGATACTTTGATTTTAGAGGATTTTACAAGTTATAATAAATAAAATTTCTTCTAATTTGAGTTTCTCATGTTATTTTACCTGATTGATCCGATTGTTACTTTCTTATAATGCGCGGGTCGACCTAAGCATATTTTCTAGATTTAGTTGGATTCTTTGGAGCTTGCAGGTGGCGACTGGATTTTCCATGACGTATTCATGTATCTTAATTCTTCCGTTGTTCTATTTGTTTTGTTTTTTTTATATTTATCAGCAATCATAAGGAGAGGCTATTATAACTGTCCAGGCTAATAATAGGTTAGCGTACTCTGATGAAGCGTATAAAAAAGATGATTTCTTTTTATAAAGACTTATTCTTATTATATATTATTCGTAACATTTTTTGAGATTCTGTTCTGTCTTTTCTTTCTTTACTTAAAATGACCTATCTTTTAGACACTTAAATGATGGCACACGAATACGTAGGACATATTATGTGTCGTTTTTATGTGTAAGAAAGGAAGATCGTTACAATGTGGTATTAGAGCATAGATTGAGCGAACATCTAGGCTTTAGTGGGGTTGACTCATTTCAGATAGGGTAAGTGAGACCCTACGATGCGTTTGAGTGTGTATATTGAGTGCATATTTGTTAGTGCTATAAAAATGTTTTATATTGTGTTGATTTATTGGTTGAGTGGTCTATGAATTCTAGTCGAGAGGTGGAGCACCACTATGTCGATAGGGGTTTCTAAACACTTAAATTTGGTAAATCAACATATTATTGTTTTAAAATTTGGTAATGATATAATTTTACCTAGGAATGTATTTTATGATAAAGAGATAATTTTCAAAAATAAAGTATAGTTATATAAGATGTAATTGTTGTTGGGAGTTGATAATATTTAGTTATTATCCTAGGGTTTAATTAGTTATGCTCATCCTGTTTAAGCATTAACAATTGTCGAGTGGTCCATAAAAAAATTTCTTATTAAAGTATGGGTTGGCTAGATATAATTTGTGGAAACATTGAAACAAACACCTTGTGTATTAAGTTTCATAGTTTGGCTATAGGGCGTACGCTTATAATATCGGGTGAGAATTGGATTTTAATAAAAGGGCATTGTTAAAAATGAAGGAAACATATTTAAAAATAGACATTTGAGGATTTTTTCATATGATTGATAAATCAGAATTTAAGACTTTTAAATAATTTAAATCTCAGTGGCTTTAATAAAATTTTCAAATGATTCTTGGAAAAGAAAATGTAAATTTAATTAAAAATATTATAAGGTATAAATAATTTGATGGGAAATTTGAGAGTAATATTTTCTTTGGATAGTTCAGCAAATGAGTCTCGATCTGTTTTGTGATGATTAGAATAATCTTCTAAGTGACAATCGAATGTTTGCTTAGGCAGATGTGATAGTGCACTGGTTAATTATTCTCTTTGTCATTGTACGATCGGAATAAGTTCGAATTCAAATGAATCCAAAGTAAGTGGACGATAAATACTTTGGTAAACTATTTATTTGGAAATATATATAGTACGGTTTCAAAATGAGAATTTGAAAAAGAAAAATATTTTTGTAATTAACAAGTTTGAGTGACTCGAAAGTGACTAAAAACTGTAAATGGATGTGCTAGAATGGTAAACATTTCTCTTGAGTGTTACCTTTCTTGGCAAAGGGATTTAAGATACTATTTTGTAGTACCCGATTCTTTGATATCAATTTGGAATTACTCAGGATATATGTATATTTTCTAAGTGTTACAAATAAAGTATCATTTCAAAATGATTTGGAAATAAAATCCGGGTATTTGGCTTCTAAGTTTTCAAAATAATTTATTAAGAAGGTTTAATAAACTTTATTTTATTAAATCATGCCTTTTGAATTTAACATTTGGGAAGTGAAAAAGTATCTGATGTTATTGGACCGGCTAATAAACATCTTTACCTTAGAGGTGTCTAAAAATAAGTAGACTCTAGGACGAAGTTTAGATACTAGCATCCTACCCTTCTTTGCCACTAACCAGATCGATTGGGTAAAGAGGTTGAATTAGTCGATTCAGTTTTGAGACCCCAATTATTTTGCACCTATATCTAGATAGTTAAAGGTGAATGGAATTATAATCAGATATTTTGTATATACTCTTAGGTTATAGAAGAGTATACAAGTTAATAAATTAAAATGATTTTATGAAAAGGTTTTGTAAATAAGTTGTACCATTTAACTATTTCAACCTAAGTCGGAATTGTTTTCATAAATATTTTTTGGAAGGACTAATAGCAATTTGATAAATAAAGGACCTTTAGATGAGTACGTAGGTTGTACATAGATCATTTCCCTCTTTCATATAGTTCTCGATCTAAGATTCAAGTACGACTAAAGGTGTTTTATGCCATTTTGAAGAAGGATTTGTCACTCGATTTTTGACGGTGAACATTTGGTAAGGGTTTTTAATTTAGAACTAAAGTTTTCTATCATAGAATTTGGTTGTGTAAGAAAAAAAGTTTTCTAATAGAGAAGCTTGATTGGAGTCGGCACTAGGGAATCGAGTGAGCGATACTAGTTTGGAAGTAAAGCTATGGAGTGACTGATCAAATCAGATTTTTGGCATAAGAATGATCTATTGTATATCATACAGATTAGTATATAGTATTCTTGGTTGTTTGTGTTCTGTGTTAGGTTGTGGTAAAATTTCATGGTCGAAATTCTTTTAGGGGGAGAGTATAACAATCCAGAATTTCACCGCTTTGATTGGCGAATATTTAATTAATATAAATATTCAAATAATAGGTGTTATAAATAAATAAAATCATTTTTAAATTGTAAATAATGATGGCTCAATAGTTTTTCAAATTTGTTTACACAAATATTTAATTCGAAGAAAAATCGAAAATGTAACCGGAATTTTTTTACCAAATTTTTGACTTTTCGTCGACTAAAGGTTATCGAAAACGTTGTGAACTTTATTGTATTATATAACACGTACATTTTATGTTTGAGTTTGGATAGATATTGGTATATGTTGGCTAAAGGTTATCCTTAGGAAACATTTATTGGTATAACACACTGCATTGCTGCAACATTTTATAAAAATAATAAATTATGTTTAAAAATTAAAATAAAATATAAAATAGCCTTAGGAAACATTTATAAACAAAAAGTACATTAGGCATTAAAAACATGTTGGCTAAAGGTTATCCTGCCATTTAGCAAGGCTGTGATATCATCATCTTGGCTAGAAACGGATGGTCATCGCCCTTAGGGATCGATTGCATACAACATTATAGACGATGATAAGGCAAGTTCAGACCGAGTCCCAATCAAGGTGCAATCGACATGAAGTGACTGACATAGCCCTATGAAGTTATACTTTAGATTTGGAGTCAATCGGAGTTTGTATGCTCAAGTTACGAATGAAGCAAAGATTTGCACTGATTGATCGAGAACGATCCATAAAACAACTCAAATCGTTGGAGAACGATCAATATCTCAAGATCCACAAGGAAAATTCATTTGAAACTTCCAAAGCGTCAACAAAATAAAGATTAAAGCCTATAAAAATGATTGCATATCACAAAATTGAAATTAGAGGTTGGTCGATTGTTGTTGGTTGATCGTTTTTGCCTAGCATAAAAACGATCGGCGTATTTCGGTGCATGATCCAAGTACCAAAAAGATCTATCCATATTTCCCAAGTTATAAGATAGAATGATTCCATATTTTTATGAGCAATGCCAAGAGGCATATGGGACCCCCACAAGAAAATGACTGTACTTGAATTGGATGCAAGAAAAATGATTGGTGAAAGTTTAGCCGATCGTTCATGTTTGTCAAGTTGAGTCCACTGATCGGTATGGTGGGCCCCTATGGATCTAAAGAGCCTTTTGTCAAAGTCTTAGTGAAATACCTCATCATCTCTCCCAATAAATATAGGACTTGTGTTTCCTTTTCAGGATCTTTACACTGTTGGTTACTTTCGACTTCATTGTAATCAAGTGTTCTCTATTCTCAACCGTTGTAATCTAATTCAAAAGTGATCAATAAAGTTAATCTTTAACGTGGATGGAGGCATACAAGGCCGAAACACTATAAATCTCTTTGTTTCTGATTATTGCTTTTTATTTGTTGTTAGCTTAATATATTCCTCTGTTTTAATTTTGCTTTCTTCACTTACTTCTCTACTTACTTGGGTGTTTGTGACCAATTTTGGCGCAAACATTTTGGTGCTTTCACTGAAAACCATGATTCTTAGCTCGCTAGGATCCATTTGTTGCTACTGGATTAGATAAATACCCCAAAGGAGATCCATAGTTGTCTTCATAAAGTTATTTATACTATTCAGATTTGCTGAAATCTAAGTAAGGAGATTGATAATGGTGAGACATACTAGATCTACTTCCCAGGACATGGAAGTAAACGAGAATGCCAGCATTCAGCAAGGAGATTAAAGCTATCAACCAACAAATGTGAATGTTGATCCGTTTGAATTTCAGAATCCCACATGTGCTATTACAAGAGCTGAATTTATAATTTAATGAGAGTGTTAATGGAGAGCCGTCTACAGCTAAATCGGCAGATTCATGCCAATATCGACTTGATGAACCAAATCAATCAGCAGCAACGAGGCAAAGCAAGGAGGATCCCACCCTTTACTTGATGTCAAAAAGCTCTAGTTCATCGAATGGATACCATAGACATAGGCATCGTAGAACTGACGGATATCATTCAGCAACTTCAGGTGTCAATAGGTAGACCATCGTGGTTTGCCAGGAATGACCACTGCTGATCCGTCCGCTAAGGAAAGAAACTTACATGTGCAGGATGGGATTCAAACTGGAGCTGCTATTGTCAATTTGGATGATGGATTCTGATTGAATGCTGACCGGATTCTTCCCTAAAATGATGGTGAAATGAATGTACAATATGCACATTGCAAAGATGATGATCCAAGAAGGTGTGAAACAGCCCGCAGACATCGACCGGACCGTTCACGTGAGGTGGAACACGACCATCGCTTGGCACCAACCATCCAAACGCCTGACTTATTAGCCATGGTCGGACAATTGGTGAGATGGCACCAAGATTTAACTAAAGGTGACTAGGGATTCTCAAGAAGCTGTAACCTATTCATAGATAATGTTCCACAAACAGAATACCCAAGGAGGTTCAACGTGCCATCGATGTTGCCAACAAAGGAAAAACTTTCCCAAGGCAGCATATCATGAGATACGTAAGGTTGATGGATTCTACACAAGTCGATGATGTGACCAAGTGTAGATGCTTCCCCATAACTCTCTCTAGAATAACGACGATGTGGTTCACTCGACTACCCCCCAAATTTTATTTCTAGATTCGAAGACTTGGCAGCCAAGTTTATGGAGCAGTTTCGGATACATGCGACTCATCCTAAAGACATAATGTCCCTTTCCTACATGATCCAAGATCCCGAGAAGTCATTGAAAGATTGTATGAAGAGATTTCATATAGTTGTACGAAGGTCAGTAATCCAAATGATCATGCGATGCTCACGGTCATGACGAGAGTGATTTATTCAGAGTTTGATCTTAGCCATTGGCTAGCTGCAAGCCACCTGAAATGTTGGAACACTTTTACGCTAAAGCGGCTCAGTTTTTGAGAAAAGAGAAAGCCAGGTCCACCAGAAAAAATAATGTTATGGGACTAAGTCAAGAAGAAGTACAGAGTAACATTGCAATAAAAAAAATCTGATGATAGTTCTCAGAAAGTCCAAGTGAATGTTCAGAATAAACTATATCAACAAAAGAGATATGGAGATAGGAATCGAGAACAAAAGAGGGATTATGGAAGGTTGAAGCCTAGGATTCCAATGTATAATAATTACATGTCATCGAATATGTCCTTATAGAATATCTATCTGTCTACTTGCAATACCATGCAATATAGGAAGTCGCATCCAAAAGAATCAACAGAAAAGTAGAAATAGACTAGGAAGTACTGTCGGTTTCATGATTGTTATGGGAACAATACTAAAGAATGAAGGAATATCTCTGATTCGGGTAAGGTATTGCAATAGTTTGTGAAAGCCTCGCAGGATGGCGGGGAGGTAACTTCTGACCCCAGCCGAGGGCAAGCACCATGTAGGACTGAGGAGCCTGCATGGACTGGTGGAAGGCTTGTAATAAATATGATAGTCGGAAGACGTCACCTACTAGATATGAGTTGGAAGGAGATGGAGCGCTATGCTAGCGCAATTAGGCGTATGGATTTTGAATGTTGTTCGGATACGGAAGATGGAGCTCCAACGAAACAGCAACGAATGATGGTGGATGATATTATGTTTAAGTACAGGGATGCAAATAAAGTAAAGGTCCAACAATTGACGTAATGGTTATTTCGACCATGACTGGTCCCGCTTTGATGAGGAGATATTGATTGAATGTGGAAGTTCAGTAAATGTAATCTTCAAAAAGGCTTACGTTCAGATGAGGATGAAAGCCAAAAACTTAAAACCATATAAAGCTCGTATATACGGTTTTAATAGCCTCGCAACTGAAGCTATTGGTTATGTGGAATTACTTGTAGAGTTGGGAGAAGGTGAATGAAGGAGAGTGCGAACCTTGTCGTTTATTGTACTAGATGTTGACTCTCCGTAAAATGTATTTTTGGGTCGACCGACCCAGGCTGAATTCCAGGAAGTTCTTGCCCCATGGTCTTTGACTTTGAAGTTTCCAACAGGCAATGGTGTAGGAGTTGCTCATGGTGATCAAGCGACTAGACGTGTCTGTTATGTAGTTGAGTTGAGGGAAGCTGAGCACAAAGAGAAGGGTAAGTGTGTGGACAAGACTGTCCGCATCTAAGCTATAGAAGTTTAACAATTAGAGCCTATGCCTTGGCTCTGGCGCCACAGTCGGTTCAATAAAGATATAAATCCGAGGGATGATGAAGAGGAGCCCAAAGAAACCAAGGCTGCACCGGCTAAACTGATGAATGATGTCATGGTCAGCCACGACCACACATCACGAGTCCTAAGGACAGAGTCATTGCAAAGCCTTTCGATGACGAAGGAACTTGTTGGTTTTCTATGAGTGAATCTAGATGTATTCATTTGGACTCATTCTGACGTGTGTGGAATTTCATCGCCACTGCGAGCCATGCATTGAATATGGACCTAAGGTACATCTCGGTGAAGCAAAATAGGTGCACCATGGATCCAAAGAGATCTACCGCTCTCAAAGAGGAGGTGGATAGAATAAAAGACAATGGTTTATCCACGATGCCTTCTACCCTCAATGGATATCTAATCCTATGCTTGTGAAGAAAGAGAATGGAGAATATAGAGCATACATTGATTATTCAGACTTGAACAAGGCATACCAGAAAGGCAGCTTTCCCTTTCCAAGGATCAGCCAGTTGGTAGATTCATCCATGGGACAAGAATTGTTATCTTTCATGGACGAGTACTCAAGATTTAAACAAATTCTGATGCACAATCCCGATCAAGAGCACATCAATTTCATTACCAATATTGAATTGTATTACTATGTAATAATGTCGTTCGAGTTAAAAAATGCGGGAGAAACTTAGTCAATATGATGTTTAAAGATCAAATCAGAAAGGTAATGGAAGTGTACGTGGATGGTATGTTCATGAAATCACGACAATCAAGTGACCGCATTATGGACTTGGCAGAAATATTTGACATCCTTCGATATTATAAGAGATCCTTTGAAGTGTTCTTTTGGTGTTGCTTCAGGGAAATTCTCGGGTTTCATTGTTAATGCCCGTGGAATAGAGGCTAATCTCGAGAAGATTCGATTTATTGCAATATTCAAGCACCAAGAACTATTAAACAAGTGCAGAGTCTGAATGAGAAAGTTTTTACCTTAAGCCGATTCACCTCCAGAGCTACCATAAAATGCATTCCCTTCTTTGATCTGATTAGAAAAGGGAAAAGAAACTTTGAATTAACGCAGGATGGTAAAGACGGTTTCAAGCATTAGTGAATCATTTGGAAAGACCCCTATCTTGTCAAAGCTGGTGGATCATGAGGAGTTGTACATTTATTTGATTGTATTGGCACACCCCATAAGTGCTGCATTGCTTCATGAGGAGAATCGGATCCAATGGCCAGTGTATTATGTCATCAAACGATTAATGGGAGCTAAAAGAAAATATCCCAAAATAGAGAAATTGGTATACTGCTTACTAATTACGTACGAAAGCTTTGTCCATACTTCCAAGCAAATCCGATCAATATTTACACTAACTAGCCATTACGATAGGTCCTACAATGATATAAGACATCTGGAAGGTTACTCAAGTGGAACATTAAGTTCAGTCAATTTGATATTACTTATCTTTCTCGAAGGGCCATCCAGGATCAATCGTTGATAGATTTCATAGTAGAGTTTACTACGTAGGATGATTTTTCGAAAGGCAGCAAAATCCCTACCACGCAGTGGACATTGTATACAGATGGAGCATCTAATGATCATTGTTTCGGGGCTGGAATTGTGCTTGTAGCTCCCGAAGAACGATCGATCTATTATGCTTTAAAGATTGATTTCTTAGTGATAAACAACAAAGTTGAGCATGATGCTACGATTTCTAGACTGAAACTTGCTAGAGAACTCGAAATAAAAAAAATCTTGAAATCTTTTGTGCTTCATAATTGGTAGTGTACAAGTCAGAGGAGATTATCAAGCTAATGAACAACGACTTGCCCCATACCTTACCCGAGTCCAAGAGTTGTTGACAGAGTTCAAGTATAATGACATTTCACGTATTCTACGAGATCGAAACAGAGAGGTTTATTTATCGGCAAAGTTTGCCAGTACCAGCGATGCATAGCTCGAATTATTAAATACCCTAAGTACAAACATGATCGAAATCGACCAAACACTAGAAGTGGAGCTTGAAAGGGAATCGTGGATGATCCCAATCAAAGACTATTTACTGCATGGAACCCTACTAGATAAAAGAAATGAAAAGCGGCAAGTCCTTCACAAAGCTTTATGGCATATTATTTAAGAAGTAATTATGCATGAAAGTTTTCACAGTCACTCTACTCTGGTGTGTCGCTCATGATGGGATATCATAAGAGAAGTTCATGGAGGGGAATGAGGCAATCACATTAGGGGCAAACTCTATCAAAGGGAATACTCCATTACGAGTATTATTTTCCAACCGTGAATCGAGACACTGCTGATTATGCGAGGTGATGTGATAAATGCCACATATATGAAATGCCCCAAGAGCTCCGACTACAGGAGTCACGCAAATGGTCAGCCCATGGCCGTTTTCCATGTTGAGAATAATTACCGACTCCTTATAGATCTCTAATGATGTTGCAAAATACACTATCGTTGCAGTTGATTACTTAACCAAATAAGCCAAAGCCAAACCTTTAACCACGATCAAAATAAGAAACTGATCAACTTTTTTGTTCGAAATATCATATGTCGATATGGTTAACCATGATATATTGTAACGGATAATGGGAACCAATTCGACAGTATTGAATTTAAATACTTATGTCAAGAGATATCGTATTAAAAAGAGATTTGCAACAGTCGCTCACCCTCAGGCAAACAGACGGGTTGAAGCTATAAATAAAATCATAAAATCCATTATGATGAAGCGATTGGAGAAGGCTAGAGGCAAGTAAGTGGATGAACTCCCCATAAAACTGTGGGCGTACATGACCACCCACAAGTCAACGACTAGCATACTCCATTCGCCTTTGCTTATGGTTCTTAAGTTGTCGTTCTTATTCAATTTGAGGTTTCGTCTCACCGAGTGAGATACCACCTATGCAGTTAAAGCACTAGGCAGATTCAATACGATGGAGGTGCAAAAAATCAAATTGGAGATACGACAAGGATATAGCGGGATATAGCAAATGACTCTAAAATTACATATAAAACTCGTACTTAATCTTTTTACAAATATATAAATGGTAATTAAATGAAAAATTAACATTCAATTGAGTTATAATTAATACTAAAATAATTTTAAATAAAAAATCTACGATTATACTGTAAATAAACGTAAAACTGTTATATAACATAATTGAATTTAGTAGAATATTAGGGTATTTTCATTTTTGAAAATATATTAATAATTCAATTAAATAAATTAATTTCATAATTTTTATGATGTATAAATGTTTTTCAATTCATTTATTTTAAAGAAGATATAGAGGAAATAACGAAATATAGTTGAATAATGGGATATAGCAGAAATAGCAGGGCTTAAAAGCGGAAAGGCAATATTTAGGGCTATATGGAAATATCGTTACGGTAGAAATCCACTATGAGATATAGCAGAGTTATAGCGGGTAATAGAAGCGCATTAACTGCATAGTTTACTACGATCCTAAAACAAATAAAGGCCTCCTTTTGGAATCTCCTAACTTTATATTTGAAAAGCACGAGGAAGCCGATCCGAAGGCAGCTGCACATCGACACCGAATCGCCTAGTATCACGAAATTAGAATTCGACCTAGAACCTTTGAAATTGGCGATCTCATTCTAAAACTGGGTTTTTCTACCTCATCCTACATGATTCTGATCTAGGAGGGACAATATGTCATTGAACAGAGGCTTGGAGAGGGAACATTCAAGCTAGCGAGTGTCGATGACATCACACTTCCAAAGGCATGAAATAGCGAAGCGAGCATATACGATGCTTTTTCACTTAGTTTATTTATTTTCCATTTTAGTTGTATTTGCTATTAGAATTTTATTTAGTATTTGATTTTCCAAATATGTAATAAGATAGATTATGTTATTCTTTTTCACTTGGCAAATAAAGCCTTAACTTCTTTATATTTATGTTTACTGTACCATTGTGTATTAGTTACACGATGAGACTGAAATAAAATAAGAGAGACCATGAAATGACAGATTGCTCCCTAAATTAAACCCCTAAAAGTAGGGGGGAAGTCAATCAATCATGGAAAATACCATCCGACTACTCTTTGAAATAACACTAAGTCCCCAGAGTATAGAATTGGAGTACAAATAAAAATCGGGTATAAATCAATCACTCATGAAATAACTCTAATTCCCTAGAGTGCAGATTGGAGTATAAACATAATTCGGGTGTGAATCAACCACCGGCAAAATAACTCTAAGTCCCCAAAGTGCAGATTGGAGAACAAACATAAATTGGGTGTGAATCGACCATCCGCAAAATAACTCTATGTCCCCAGAGTGCATATTGGAGTATAAACATAAATTGGGTGTGAATCGAACATCCACAAAATAATTCTAAGTCACCAGAATCTGGGTAGGAGTATGGACAAATAGAGGAGTGATGTTCGACCGCTCACTGTTCCATAAACTTTAAACTAAAAACGACAGAAGGATTGTAAACCAACTGAGGATGGAGTTCGAGCATCCACCACTTAACTAGGGTAACCAGAGACCGGGACCAAGAATATAATTACCTAGATCATTGAGTTTGGAAAGCGTAACATTAAAGCCTGAACCTAGTGTTTGATACGACTCGAGGCCATGACCTCGGGGAGGCCTCCGGACAGATGAATCACATGACATCTGATCCGTTGAGCAACGAATCATAAGTACATAAAATGAAAAACAAGATAGCTCAAACATTTGAACAAACGAGTACAAGCATCATGCATAAGAATGAAAGAATTCTTGTTTATGCTAAACTTGATGTAATAAATAAGTTTATCCAAAATGCAAGACAAAAGTGAAGGGCCATGCCCAAACAAATGCGACCGACGAAAAGGAAAAGTAATCATCTAAGCTATTTACATCTTGCCCCAATCCAAAGATTATTTCTTGGATTTTCTATCTTTCCATTGCTTCTTTGGAGAGGCTTCTTCCACACTACCACTCGATCCTCTCTTCGACCTGTTTCCGCCTCGGCCTCTTTTTGAAGGAGTATCCTCGGTTGTGTGAATCAAGGCAGTATCATCTTTGGATGTAGGAAGATTGGATTTGCTCTCAGCACTAGAAGTGAAGGGGATATAATCTCGAGGAATTGTCCCGCCAAAGGGGATCATCTGGAGTGGAACAGGAATTGGATCATTGGAGACTGAATCAATAGGCTCAACTTTTACCTCCTTTTTCAACAGTTCTCTCTTTCAACCCATTCTTTCATGCTGAGCTCGTCAGTGGGATCAAATGAACTTGTGATCACCACATCTTCGATAAAAGGAATTTCATGGTGCGGGTCGCTTCCCCCTTGAATAATTCCTCCATGAATTGATCATTAATAACAAAGGCTTCTTCTTGAGCACCTTGAGTAGCGGTCGAAGTTGTAGCTTTAATGAATTCTATTACGGCCACTTGCAACTCCAACCGAGGCTCTTGTGAAGGGAGAGGAGCAACACCTGATAGATTCAAAGTAGAGAAAAAATAAGTGAAGAGATTAGAAATATCAACCGATAACACCCTAAATTTGTGAAAGATGTGAAAATTTGATAGAGTAACTTCCTTAATATAGCTTCCATGTTGAGCTGAAACATCCTCAGAACTATGCTAGGGAATTGGAGAAAGTTTTGGCTAGTTTAGATCATACTCGGGGTTGGTTGAACTGCCTGCTGTGGAGCTAGAGATGAATTGAGGTTCCAAGGGAAATTCGGTTGTAATATTGGGTTGCGTCGACCCGGATCCTTCACCCACTTCATGTGAAGAAGCAACAACAGACTCTTTCTCGAGCGAGAGTTGGATATCGTGCAATACTTTGGGTTTTTCGTCGAATAGTATTTTGTTTTCAAGTCTAGATAGGTTGATATCCTCTGAGTTAAGAAGTTTCTTCTCTTCTGCAATAAGAAATTCTCAAGCGTGCCAAAGCTGGTAGGGATAATCTTCGCTAAGCCATGTCAAATTCCTATGCTTGAGAATGTTAGCATTGTAAAGAACGAGAAGCGGGTCAAGCTCATTTATTATCTCCTCCCTAATTTTTTCCTCGCTAGCTTTTTCTTCACGTTGAATATGTGCATCGACATTTTTAGCCCTTTTGACAGCTATATCTCTCTGTAGTTAGACGTTTATCAACTCATCGCAAGCATCTTGAGAAATTTTTGGAGCATCCTTTTTTTCTTTATTTTCATACTCAACCTTGGCCTTGAGATCCGCTATCTCCTTCAAGGCCATGGATTCATTATCCCATGCTGTATCCCACTCGAGTGATATTTCTTGATTCCGATGATGCAACACTTGAACCATATCAAGATAGCTGGATTTCATCTCTTCCATGGATTTCACAGCAGCATTAGCTTTACCTTCGGCTTCTGCTAATGAGGTTCTGAGGCTTCTAACTCATTTTTCAAAGTGTTTATGATTCTTTTATCCTGAGCTTCTTGGCATTTTAGCTTTTCAATCTCCGCCGTGCGCTCGAATGAGACTTTCGACATTTTCTTCGCTGCCTATAACCATTCGCGATACTGTATGTGGATGTCAGTGACTAAGTCAGTGGTCATCTTCTGAACTTAGTTCGGAACTCTCTTTATGTTGGGAGGAAATAAAACCCTTCAAAATATAAGTTCGTAATTTATTCGCGAAGTTGTGCCATACGAGCAGATTAATTGATCGTAGAATCTTCACTAGCAGCTTCAATTTCAGTACTTCCTATGTCGGGCCAATAGGCAGTAGCATGTTCATTATGGCATTGATGTTCGCTCGGGCATGGAGAATGAGATGGAACCAAAGTCTGTGGGGGGCACTGAAGTGGTAAAAGGGCCACGAGAGGGATCGATAGGCAAGTCACTGGCGATCAACTAGCTTTTCGGGACACTTTGAAGGAGGAGATCTTGATCGATGTTTGTCCTATGATGGATTATCCATATCACCTCTATCTTGATGACCCAGTTCCATGTTGAGGTGATAGCTGGAATCGTAATAGTCACGACTACCACAATAAGAGCTAGAGCATGAACCTGATGATTGGTAGTGTATATTTTGGAGGCAATCAAACATGTTACTCTTCTTCAGCAAAAAAATAGAACTTAGTAAAATTTAGGCATTAAAGAGCACAAGTAAAGTACAATGCAGTGCAAATGTCCTTGTGTAGCCCCCCTGGACAAATCATATGCAGGAGCCTTGCTCATTGATGTAACTTCTCCTCCAGAAGTATGAATCTCAGCGCCAATTCTAGTGGGAGATTCTGATCCTTCGATGCTCACATCAGTAAAGTGCAAACATCAAGATCATGCGGAATTGGTAGACCATACAAAGAGTCAAGTGGTAAACTTGAACGCTTTGACGCTTGGAAAGAAGATTCATCTTGAACAACTTTAGGAGCAGACTTAGATTGATTAGAGAGATGACTTTTTGTAAATTTATATATGAATGTTTTCTTCTTTGTCCTATCAGGAATCGAGGGTTGTGAGGCCTGTGAGGATCCGACATCAATGCTAGGGCTAGATTTGTCGCCATTATGACTGGGCACATCAGCTCTATGTCCTCCGACATCAATATCAATGAACTATTGAGCACTCATAACTGGGAGCACAACAGGATTAGCTCGATTACCCCTTTGACTAATTATAGCCCATGGTGTTGTCCCTGCTGTTTGAGAAACTTTGGCTAGCCCCACGCTGATGCCTTCTTCTATTAAACAAAAAGTAACGAAACGTACATCCACAAGCAAATATTTGATGTTCCTATCCTCAAGCAAGGCATTTTATAGAATTGTGACCACCTCTTCATAAATATCGCTGCTAGGCTAGGTGAAGACACCTTCAAAGGAGTAACCTAATCAGGAATACAACTTGGATATTGTTTTTCCATGCTAACATGAAAGTAGTGGATAAAATTATGTATTTCCAACCATAATGTAGCGAAATCAACCGCGCAGCGAACAATGAACCATTTGCTTTTAAGGTCACTTAACTTGTTCCACGCACCAGTAAGAATCTAACACATCTTCATCAATTAAAGAAATGTAAACATGATACTCCATGTCCATCGCTTGAAAGTGAAAATGAATTGAATATTTTCGATGGTTGGAGGATGGTGCAGGAACTCCATAAATACCATGTAAGTACATTAAGGAGGGCGTAGCCATTTGGGTGGAGCTGTCCCGGAGCTGTCCTTAAATAATGAAGAATCTCCGAATGTATGAATTAAATGGCGGGATGCATCCGGCCCAGCATATAAAGTTGTTCCATGCTATATACCCTTCTTGGGGTTTGTGAGCCCTATCATCCAAGGACAGAACCAACATGTCATCGAAAGGAATTCCATGCCATATGTAGATTCTTTGGAGGGCATCTCCATAGATTTTAAAGCTACTGAATCAGTAGGGTTCTCCAGAATGAATGCATCCTCTAGAGTGTCGGGGGCAGGATCGAAAACCTCCAGTGGAAAGATAGGAACATCATCAGAGAGATTAAATTCAGGGTCTGGACTTTTCGGTTGTTCCAAATGATGAATAGATAGTGGACTATCAGACTCAATTGCAAGCTTGATTCGATGTCAAGATTATCCTATTGCGAAGATGATCCAATTGGCATAGCTGCATGGTGCGAAAAATGGTCTAGAACCTATAGCTATTAAAATAAGTAAAAAATCATGGTTAGATAAAGTAACCTGTACGCCCAATGTATAGTGGGTGCTAATGTGGTATGACAAAGTGATATACAGTATAGTAATAACTTATGAAAAACTGAAGATAGAAAGGATGATGAGATTTCGAGGTTCAACCAGAGAGACCATCATTCCTGACCATATCAACTATTTCCTTGTATTACCAGAAAATGATGCAGCTTGAATTTCACAATTGATTGTCAACCAGCATAAGTTTGGTTATTATCTAGGTTACTGATGAACTTCAAGATAATAGTCAAAGACATTGGTTCGTATAGTAGTTCTAAGGTCATTTGCTACCAAATATGCATTTCAAATCATATGCAAGTCCTAATGTCTGTTCAGGTATGCAAGGCCAAAGCTCATCATTTAGTTCAAGTTTACTTATATAAGTTCCATTTTGTGAAAAAAGTTCATTTCCAGACAATGTCGATCGTTCATGAATGTAACCAAGGCTGATCATTTCCCTAGATAGCATCATTCAGTCATTCGTAGTAGCCATTTCCACTGATTGTTCTTGTTGGCCTTCAACGCTGATCATTTTCTCTGTGCCATCAATTGATCGTCCCACTTCGCCCTATCTGCCTTAAGAGCCTCCAACTCCAAAGCATTGTTGATCGTTTATAGGAAATCTTCAAGCTCCAATGTCCCAGGGCTTCCAACCATCCAAGAACGATCATGGTGGACCGATTGTATGAATTCTTAATTTCCATTACACTATCCTCCACGACAAACGATTGGCTAAGGCTACAATTCGATCATCCTATATCAAGACAAGTCGTGTAATTTTCTCTACATACGATCATAAGAATTGGAAAAGGTAAAAGCATCAATCGAATGGATCAATTATCACAATGCTAATGAAGTTTAAAGCTTCGTCTATGAATTATAAACCAAGTTTATTACCTAGGTTAAAGATTTAGGAAAGGAGAAATATTCGAAATCGATTCGAAGCAAAATTCAAAGAAGGGAGATCATTTTTTGAGGTGGTGGATCATTGTTTGGACCGACAAGAAGAAGAAAAGGAGACTCGTTTTTCTTCGCTTTGGAACAGAACGATACAAAATAAGTCGAAGGAAGAAAAGAAATGGCTAAGTGTTGATGCCGATCATTATCGGCCCCAAAAATTATGTTGATCGTTCCATGTCAATGTCATATGCCAATCGATCCCCATACAAGCTTTATGATGATCGATCCAGCTCAAGGCTCTATGCCAATCATTCTATATCCAAACCATATGTGATCATTCTATAACCTGGCATATGTTGATTGTTTAACGATCACGAATGAATTGAAATTTATTTTCTAAGAAAAGTAGGATTATGGATATAAAAAAATAGTAAAAAAGGAAAAAGAAGAGAACATGCATAAAAGAATCACGACTAGTGGAAACTATTTATAGAAAGCTTATTTCCTTAAACTTGACAATGACTCGTGAACGTGTAATCATGATCGAGAGTCGGGTACATACACGTAAACATACAAGTATACGTTTCAGAATTTAATTTTTTGAAATTGGAAAAAAACCGAATAATCACCTGGAGTTGACCAGAGGAAAACTAAAGCTAAGTTGCCAAAGCTTAGAAATTGCCAGAGTCAAAACAAGATGATCGCTAACAAGTGTGATCCCATATTTATGCTATTAGAAATCGACTAATCATCATGGCGAATAAAGAAAATACAACCTTCAATAATAAAGTAGCTCAATGAAATGATAACAACTATTAGTTGAACTGGATGGATTTCTTTCAGAAGATTTTAGCTTGCGATGAATCAAAGAACGTCATGTTTGATATAAGACTTGGGGGGCAAATGTTATCCCATCTTTTGACAAGGCCATGATATCATCAACATGGCTAGGAACGAATGGTCATCAGCCTTATGAATCGATTGCATACAGCACTATAGACAATGGTCAGGAAAATTTGGACCAGGTCCTAATCGAGGTATAGTCCGCAAGAAATGACTAGTATAGCCCCATTAAGTTATATTTTAGATTTGAAGTCGATCAGAGTTCGTATGCTCCAGTTACGGAGGAAGCAAAGATTTGCATGGATTGATCGAGAACGATCTATAAAATAGCTGAAACCATAGGGGAATGATCAATATCTCAAGATCCACAAGGCCAATTCATTTGAAACTTCCAGAGTAACTACAAAATGAAGATTGAAGCCAATGAAAATGATCACAAGTTATAAAGTTGAAATTAGAGGTTGGCCGATCGTTGTTGACCGATCGTTTTTGCCAAGCCATAAAAATGATCAGCATATTTTAGTGCACGATCCAAGTACCACAAAGATTGATCCATATCTCCCAAGTTACATGTCAAAATGATCCCATATTTTAAGAGCAATGTCAAAAGGCATGTGGGACCTCCCTAAAACGATCGCACTCGAATTGGATGCAAGAAAAATAATCGGTGAAAGTTTAGTCAATCGTTCATGTTTATCAGGTTGAGTGCACTAATTGTTTTGGTGGGCCCCTCTGGACCTGGAGAGCCTTCTGCTGAAATCTTGGGGAAATATCTCATATCTCTCCCTATATATACAGGCTTTGTGGTTCAATTTCAGGATCTTTACGTTGTTGGTTACTTTAGACTTCATTGTAATCAAGTGTTCTTTATTCTCAGTTGTTTTAAATAGATTCATAATTGAACAATAAAGTCAATTTTCAACGTGAACGTAGGCATACAACGCCGAATCAGTATAAATCTCTGTGTTTTTTATTATTGCTTTTTATTTTTTGTTAGCTTAATATATTCCATGGTTTTAATTTACATTCTTTACTTCTCTTATAAATCTATTCTTGGGTGTTTGTGACTAATTTTGTTGTAAAAACTAAGCAACGAGAAGGTGGACAAGTTTGTCGGCTATGGTACATGAAGTGAGGTGGCATAGTGATGTGACAAGAGGAGGTGGAGGGTAAAGGACCAAGGGAATTATGGTAATCTACTTTTTTCTTGCTTATAAATACCCCTTTCATTTCGTCCAATTTTCTCCTCCTTCTTCTGCTATATCTTTCTCATATCTTATCGAAATAGATTTTTCTTTCAAATTGTAGAAAATTCCAGTGGCTGCAACTTTTATATGTACCACTTCTTCAAATTTTGGGCTTAGCCTTGTCTAAATCTCATTTCTTTCAAACTCATTTTCGGACCCACATTTATATGTCTAAAAATACCTCTTATTTATTTGACCATGTCCCTTTCAAAATAAGTCTAATTTGAGTGATTCTTTTTTGAAATTGTACATAAGAGAATTTTCAAGAAGTTTTCCATTGAATATTTTTTCAAATTTCATGAGTTAATTGTTGGAAAATTATTTGGAAGATGACCAATTTTCGGTTTGATTTTTGTGAATTCAATGATAATCCAAACCCCTTCTACCTTCCATGGCTGAGCTCCACCACCCTTGGCCCGTGTGCACCATACCTTGGTTGAATAATAAGGCCACCAAATCTTGTACTTACCTAAGTCAAAGCTAGGAACTTGGTTGATCTAAAGTTCTAGTAGAAGTTCGGAGTGGTTTGGTAGATTTTAAGTGAGTACGACTCTTGAATTCATTTAGAAATTCAAACTTTGAAGATGATACTTACTTGATAATAAAATCATTGTTGAAGGTTTGTATTATGATATTGATTAAAATGTTTACATATATGTTTGATGTGATGTTTGGTTCAACCTAGAGATCAAAGTTGACGTGTGTGTATGGATAAAAAGTTGTGTTCTTTGCTTGGTTATGTAAACCATGACATGTACATGTGTTGTGTTTATATTGTATATGTTGAAAGTTAGCACTTGAGTATAAGGTCATGTAAATGTCTTATCTCCGTACCTTTTGATTCGATAATAAATCACACGTGTCTAACTCAAAATGAGCGAAAATATGAATCATTAGGGGTAAAAAAGAAAAGAGATAGAAGAAAATAGAAAACAACAACATAGAATCTCATAATCGCAATGGAAAAAAATATAATATATAATAACATATCTTTATATAAAAAGGAATTGTAGCTATTAATATACATACAATCATTAGAGTACAACAATCAATACGTCAATACAGATAGTTATTATAACTTTTCCTCACTAGTGCTGACTATACAGCTTGACACACAGTAGAATATAATCAAGTATGTGATATACGACTGAAATCCTCCAGCTCGTCTCCTAAGCTCTGTAGCATCCTAACTCGAAACTCTAATACTCGGTCTGACCCGAGCAATATAATAACATAACACCCGAGTCATTCTGGAAAACAAGCATGAGAAATACACTTAATTTGTACAATTACTGTTAACAAAAATCCTTTGAAAAACAAAGGTATCTCGTAAGACCATGCCACACACAAACACGATGGATTTTTACCTTACGATAACCAAAACATTTTATATCAAAATCATTTGATATTATAATAGTGTCTATAGAAAATAAAATAGAAAATACCTAAAATGCTTGCATCTCACGTTTCAGTATAGTTGGGCACAATCAAAACCGCACAGGCTCATAGTGGATATTGGATTCCATACAATGACTGGGCTACTAGGGTATCGCCCGTCACAGTACATCTCTAGAAAAAAGTACCGAGATCGTACCTAATGATTCTTGCCGACACAGGACCATCCCACGCTTATTGGATACAATCGAATATGTTATCACCCCCGGTGTTCCCGCACTAATCAAGCATTCTCTTTTTCATGCACAACCATATCCATAATTATGATATATTCCGAGGTTATATAGAAATGTGATAACATACCCTAATTGGGTGCGACGCACTTAGCCCTGCTGCATCTCCCTTGTTTTAGTCATTCCGATTGATGAGGCTTGAGGCTACATTTACCTTAGAATATCATTCATACTTAGAATGCTAACATTTCCTTCCAAACCACGATGCCAATGATAGATTCCATCCATACAAGTTGTTCTAGGTCTGAACAAACCGAATCTCCTTCCAAACCACCATCTTTATTATCTTCGAGATATCACAATTTATAACGTAGAAATCAAATCAAAGTGGTTTTCGAATAATTAAATTTGATCCCGGCCTTTTCGAAACGATTAATGAATTTGGCCAAATTTGATAATCAGTTATTTAACTATCAAATAACATCCATAAGCAGTAACTAGGCTCTAATTTAATAAATCTTCAAAATATTAATTTCAAAATATCTTTACAAAGATGTATATCTAAATTTCTTCTACTATTTATATATTCGAAAACAAATTCAAATACTTATATCCATAACAGGATATTTTCAAACCATCTCAATACTTGGAATATTTTCTTCCAATTCCATTTATAATTTAATACTTTGAAAATATTTCTACAAAATTAATCTCGTAGTTAAAATATTTCAAATCCTTCCAGTCCAATATTGAGGAAATATTATAGATATTTTTTTTCGAAATCTACTAATTTCCAATACTTAGGAAATATTCCATTTTATTTCATACTTCTTAGAATCCTTTACAATTAATTCGAAAATTCCTAAACTCAACGGATTCCATAAATTTTCAGAGTTCGTGAATTAATTTCCTTTATAATTTCCAAAATCGATTATACTCGTCTATAATTACAACTGCCCATTTCTAACTTGTTTTATGAATTATAATTCATTTTCGAAGTTTCTATATTTAAATACTTTGGAAATTTCCTTAAGTTTCCTTGAATTCCATTTTTGAGAATTTCTCTTATAAAATAACACCTATTAAATAAACCCTATTTACAATTCTCAGGAAGATTTATAAATAAATTTCAATCATTGCAAAACTCTATATATATCATAAATATTTTTAAAGAATAATAATTTATTTTAAAACACGTTTCAGTAATTATTTAAAATATTAAAACACTTTAAATAAATATCGATAATACATTTCCAAATCATTTTTAAATAAAACTAATCGATTCACTATAAAAATGTGAATTCATTTCAATAAATATTAAATATTTGAATAATCTATTTCCCGAAATATTTCAAACTAAACAGCTTTAAATTATACATTTTAATAAATAAAATTTTCCTTTTAAAACAAATATAACTTCTCGACAAAAATATATTTTTAAAATTCTCATAACCAATTTCAGTTTCTAAATCCCACTCGATTCACTACACATCGATTTCTTTTGATTTCGTAACCATTCTCACATTTCAAAAAAGAATCCACTATTTTTTTTCCAAACCCGATTTCCATATCTCGATATAAATTCACACCGTGGAATTATATTTCCAATTTATCAACTGATACCATTTTCCTTATTTATAAATATCATTTATAAATTTTATAAACTCCTTTTGATTATCACTTATTTCTAAAAATTAATCTCATTTTTAAAATCTCATTTTATAAGTCCATTCCTTCATAAATCCTATTTATTTTTCAAATTTATATTTAATATCGATTTCAACTTCTTTTCCATAAATCTGAAAATATCACATAAAACTCGACGGTTAAAAAATCCTATATATAATTATATTTAAAATCTCCATTTAAAATATTTTATGAAATAGATAAGTATAAATTCTGAAATCAAATCATTTGTTTTATCCAACCCAATTCCTTATTAAATTACATCCAAAATTCAATATAAACATTTTCATTTCCAAAATCGCTTTTGAGTTCCAATTTTAAACTAAAAAATATTACTTATAGTATTTATAATACCAAAATTAAGGCTAGTGCTACTATAGCATCCAATAAATCCAAATCAAAACAAAATCTATATCATATTATTCACACGCATCATATATCATTGTTTATGAGATAAAATCAACATTTGTGAGGAATCTAGTTGGATCTCTCCAACCTATCTCCTTGCATCCATAGATGTTAGATGACATAAAATACCAATCCCTCTTTAAGGCGGGATATTGCGGTAATATAGGGTCATCTGCTACTATGTGGGGTGCGTAGTGTCTCATCCACTCTAATATGCGGGGAATATGTCCAACTACTAGTATATACTACTAATATATATATATATATATATATATATATATATATATATATATATATATATATAAAACCTGGCATCCACTGATAAATAATTAATCCATTTATCCAATCAAACAATCAATAATTTTAGTTACTATAAAATTAAAACACTTAACCAAATTGAGTGAAATTTACTCACATTGATTTTTAATTTGCTAATCGTTCCAATTTAAATTGTTTAGCTCAGATTCCACAGCTCTGATTCCCTCCCCTCCCTCCATGATTGATTCCATTCGATTGATCCTTGTATAAGCAAATTTCGAATGATATAAATTAACGATTACAATTTTAATTATAACTAATCAACAAATTATTTAATTCAAACTAATTGCTTATTAACGAATATATTTTTACAATAAGTTTAAACATGATTAACATTAGTAAAAATGCTTTTTAAATTAAGTTACCTTTTTCCCTCCTCAACATCTCCCTCATGATATCAAATCACCCAAGTCAACCTTAATTCATCGCGTCACCATAGGTTCCACCACACACCCCTCATTTAACGATGCATCGCCATCTCCGTAAACCACTACCACACACCCGAGTCCCCTCCCTGAATGTGACAATCCCTTTTTTCAATCCTCTATTGATGTTGCCACTACTACTCCACACGCCTACAGCCTATGTTCCCCCCATGTGCGTACACGATTTCGAGATCGCCACCTACACCTCCACACACGGCCCCCAAACGGCTGCGACTATACATCGGTCGCCGCCATTGACAACTTCTCCCATCGCTTCGCGATTTGAGGTTGACTCGAGAAATCTCAATACTACAAAGCCCTATATCAACAAACATGCCTCCACTAGGCCTTACAAGTGGTCGTCTCCGGACTGGGCCTTCCTCCTCGAGCGATCGCCATTCGACTTCGATTGTGTTTTATTTTTTTTCTTATCTCGTTCGAACTGATAGCCTTATAAGAAGAAGAATGCGATTTTAAACGTAGACGAGGGCGGCGTGTTCAAGAAGGTATGGTGGCCTATCTAGGACGGTTAAATTTCCTTTTATAAATATATTTTATTTTATATCTTAAATATCTTGTTTTGGGTAACTAAAAATCTACAACCTCTATCGAGGCATACCGCCTAGCATTCCTAATGTTATACCCCTATTCTGAATGCAATGGTATAAGTCATAAGTCTCAATCCGATTGTATGAAGAAGATAGCTTTTTGAACCCAATAATAATATTAAATTTCTGAGATTAATTTCGACGCGTTTCTATCCCATACGTTCAAAGAGTAACTCCAAATCCTATGAAATTTAAAATTTGATAATGATACATTATCACGGATCTAATGGAACTTATTTCGTCGAATTCTGAGACAGTGCCCCGAAAGGCTATTTTAATACGTCGATTAAATCGATGATTTCAAAATTGGAAAAATTGCTTGAAATTCCAGTTTTAACAACTTACTAACTCAATTTTAATTCAAATTGAATTTATATCCACTTTAGAAATCATTCCCATTCAAATTCAACTTAAATTTCAAATATTCATCATTTTCGTATTAAGATAAATGGTTATATTTGAAATTTAATTTCAATCTAAAATTTCAATCAAAATCCTCATATTCAAAAATAAATTTATATTCCAAATCAATATTTAAAACCATTTAAATATTCAAAATTAAATTTTGGAAAAATCCAGGACGTTACATTCCTCCCCCTTAAAAGAATTTCGTTCCCGAAATTGCTAAGGTAGGATGAATGATCCAAATCCATTACCTTTCAAAAATCCACTTAGTTAACTTGTTATTTCACCTTTCTAATTTTTTATTTCAATTCAGACAATTTGTGTCCATCTAAACCAAAATCCTTTACTTCAACTGTAATTCGAACACAAATCTTAGTTAGCATAATTTTCCAAAAAAATTCAAAAAAAATCTATCATCCTAAATTTCCGAAAATTTTTGGCAGTCTCCCTTGTACGGAGAGCCTTTTGCAATTTTACAAATATAATAAAAATGATATCATCGACCCACATGGTCGAAAACACATTATATAACAATATTTATATCTTTGATGTATTTAATCCGAAAGTGTACCTTTATTTAGCATTTTTAAGCTAGCGAGCTTAATTTATATGCGATTTCACAAGCAAAATGTAACAACCCGCATATTTATCGAGTTTGTATTTAAATATTTTATTTAAATATTAACTCGTTAATCGGGTTTTGGTCCGAAAAGCTACTTTTTGCAAACGGTCAAATTAGGACTCGAGACCACTTCCATTGAGTTCGAAATGTCGTTTACAATTTTTTTAAGTATAAACATCGATAGGTTTGGAGTTATAGCAATTTCACTAACTTTTCCCACTTTGGACTTTGGGTTAGCTTAGCCTATTAAGCCCAAGTTCCAACCCTCTTCTCCTCACTCTTCATAAATTTCCTAACTAACTCAAGCTTTGGCATTAATGGTGAAGAGAATGGGAAATTAAAACTTCAAGCTCAAAATTCAATTGCAAATCCAACATTCAGCTCCAAATTCAAGTAGAAGATATTGGATTCAAGCTTTGGATTGCTTCTCCTTGCTTTCAAGCTTCATCTTCATAAACTTTAGTGCAAAGGTGAGATTTTTATCTCACAATTCTAGTCTATAACTATATTGGACTGTTAGGAATGATTCCCCATCACTTTAGCATGTACATTTGCATTTGATTTGGATTGGATTGGCGAAAAACTCCATTTTTTAGTTGTTTGGTGAATTTCCTGAGCTTAGGTCGCTCTGCCTAGGTTAGGTCGCTCGGAATCATTAGCTCGCGTGCGTGGAAAAGTCACGGCCTGCATATTTTGTTCGCCTCGGATTTAGGTCGTAGGTCGTTGGACTTTAGGTCGTTCGCGTATAGGTCGCTCGCGACCTAACCCTTAGGTCGCTCGCGTGTTATCGCGCTAGGTCGCACTGCCTTGAATCTTCACTTCGGAGTTAGGTCGTTTCACTTTAGGTCGTAGGTCGTTTCTGGCCTTAAATCCCCCCTGCAGCGTTAGGTCGTTAGCCTCGGAATTAGGTCGTTTTCGACCTTATATCACAAGGCGGCTCTAGGTCGCTCGATCCTTCTAGGTCGTAGGTCGCGCATCACTTTAGGTCGCTCGCGTGTTAAAACCTTAAGTCGCTCGTGTGTTAAAACCTTAAGTCGCTCGCGTGTTAAACCCTTAGGTCGCTCGGCCGATGCACGCGCTAGGTCGCGAGTATTTAAGTCCTTAGGTCGCTTGGCATTGTGACCACTTAGGTCGCACGACCTTGTTAGGTCGCTCACCCTTAGCTCGCGTACCTTCTTAGGTCGCGCATCCCACTAGGTCGCTCGACCCTGTTGTATTTTTAGTTCGCAACCATTAAGTCGGTCGACCTTGCCTAGGTCGTTAGGTCGGTCGGTCCTATCCCTTGGGGGGTTGCCACCCCCCCTGGACCCCCCCTCCGTAGGGGATCTTATCTGAAAAACATTGAGCTGATTTCCTTGGATTTTATTCACATCTCCGTATGCGATCTTTGTGACTGATTGTTTCTACACTTGCTTATGTGTTTTGTCACTTTATAATATAAAGGTTTCAATACTAGTAGTAAATATCAAAACTCTTTTAACAAACAATTTCCACTCTATTTTTAATAACAAAGCTCTTTTCTTAAACCGTTTTCCAATCTATTAGTATATACAAGCCTTTACCTCACTCGGATGAGAAATCTAATTAAACGACTTAGTAAAACAAGTGGTATGAAACGCTTGCGTTCACTTCGTCGGTTAATTCTTGGACTTGTTCGATTGAACCTCTTGTGACAATTTTATTAGTGAAGATTTACAGTTTGTTCGTAAATATTTAAGTTAAGCAAGTGGTTATGGGACATGAAGCTAAACTTCTATATCTACTAGCTTAGTGTAATTGACACTTCTCGTTGATCTTGATGATCGCTTTATGAATTAGACTAGCAATTGCGCGATGTCTCTTTCATTGCAAGGTTAGACTAGACACCACTTGTGTGATTCCATTCACACATACCTTTCTGCTTTTTGGTTAGTCTTGACCTTAACCTGTGTGATTCCATTCACACATGCGGGGTAGCTCCCCATGGTCTTCGGACCGTCATGTGATAGGCCTCTTTCCCTTTTTATGATTTCTGGATTTCTCGTGTTGATTTCTGGAATTTATGTCATTGACTTGTTATGAGTACAAGTTTAGGGTATGATGCCCTCTTCGAATCTTTGAGAAGATTCTTGTGATATTGATTATCTCTTATTGATTGATCTTCCGTTGATCATTGTTTACATACTTATAGTGGTATGTCGTTATGGATGTTTATGTTTATGCCATATCTTTTATGTTATATCATGTCATCTGATATTTATAGCTAGACTGATCCGTTTATTATTTTCTTAAATAATACTCGGGTCAGACCGAGATGTTACAGGTGCTTCTGCTTGACTTCTTCCCAGGGATTCATCACTCTGACTTTTGGCTAACTGTTTAGATTAGCAGTTTTTGTTGTATACACTTGAGATATAGACTCATAGTTGTATTCTTTTGTATAGCACGTGTTGCTATTCTTTTGTATTATCGTGGATCTTATTGACCACTACTTTGATGTACACTCTCATGTGTTAGTTATATATTCATATCTTCTTCCGCCTTTGTGATATGGATATCTGTGACTGATTTGTGATATGATTATTTCTATGTTTGTTTCCGAAGATTATTTATAGCCACCGTGTGATAAGCAATTACATGGATGGTCGCTCCTCAACAGCCTTATTCTCCGTGCTAGTTGACAGCACTACTCCGGAGTGTTCTTGGCTAGCGTGGGTATTGAGGTGGGGCGTCACACAAAAAATCAAGCCAAACAGCTCCATGTACCTGTACTTACTCAATTTAAATACATAAGTACTAAAACATGAAATTTAATACCATTTCATTTATTTAACTAGTGAAAATACATAGAATTCATAACCAAGCATGTTATAGCATAAATTTATCAATGATCACAAGGTTTCAACATTCGACTATTTATTCCAATCGATTTATATACCATTTCATTCAATTCCAAATAATTCACATAACATTTACTAATATTCAATTCATATTTACACACAACATATTCATACCCATGCCACTTCATTTATGAACCATTTCATGAATTTATTTGAGCCAAGCTTCCATTTAAAAATATTAACTTAAGTTAATTCATTTACTTTCAATCATTTCAAGCATATAACTTAAGTTCATTTCCGTTGCACTCAAAGTCCATTTCATTTTAAATCAATTGCTATTAAATTTATTTATCTTCGATCGATTTGCATTTCTATTTACTTGGTATATCTCAATTTACACTACAATACTTGAGAATCATTTCGTAAAACTAATATTACAGTTTATTATATCCTTTTATACAATACATACATACATACATTCCCACTTCCAAACTTAATTTCATACTCGAATCCATTATAATAATATCTCAAAGCCATATTCAATTTATTTACACATAAATTGAATTTATTTATATCATTACCATTTCAATCTATTTAAATTTTATCCGACAACATTTCAAAATATATTTAATTCGCTTACATTTAAATCGAATTTCATTTATAACTCAAGTTCCACATTCAATTTCAATCCACAATCCATTTACTTAACCAAGTTAAGTTTCATCTCTATATTCAATTAACTAATTAATTTATCTAATTAATTCACTTCCATTTTTTAATTAAATATCTTATTTTTATTTTAGAATCACTTCAATTGGTTTGACTTGAATTCAAATTCATTTTATAATTCAAGTTTGGGTTTCCATTTAACTTTACTTAAGTTAGATCCAATTTCATATCTCGATTTCACATTTTTATTTTCTCATCTATACCATTTCTTAAATTATAAGTTAGAAACGTATTTTCGAAATTAGTTTACTTAGCTCGACTTAAATTCAATTCTATTTTGTGATTCAGATTTCCATTCCAAAAAATTACTAAATTTAACTTGACTTGAGCTAATCCCATTTTAAGTTTATAATTTATACTTAAAAATCATTTACAAATCAAATTTTTATATTTACTTCAATTTGATTTCATTTAAAACCCAATCCAATTTTATTTAACTTAGCTTAAGTTAAATTTCAATTCATGCAATTCATTTTAACTTACTTAAGTTAAAATTCAATTCCAATTCCAACTTAATTTAATTGAACTTAACTTAAGTTAAATTTTTAATTCACACATTTCCCTTTTATTAACTCGATTTATTTAACTCTACCCAAGTTAAATTTTATTTCATATAGAAATTCACATTTCCCAAGTTATAAATCCAAAAGCTTAATTTTCTTCCAGATTCACAAACCATATAGTTAAGAATTTCAGAATTCAACCACCCAGTTCTATTTCAAATTATTTTAAAATCCCATATATAAATATATCTTCCTTTCTATATACCAAATCTTGCTTTTGGAATTTTTAAATCAAAACATGATTTTTCCAAAAATAACACTGAAGCCAAACTATCTCAGTAGCAATCCATCACTTAGGAACTCGAAAATGAATACTGGTGATTTTGCGCAGTCATCACCGGGATTATTTTCCAGCAACTGTAGTGAGTTTAATGCTTTATCACTTTCAAAATCCATTTAAAACAATTTTTATTCCAAAAATATCTCTTAAATAACACTTTACTATTCTTTTCGACCACTTTGGAAAACATTCCCAAAACTTTTGAGATTTTAAAATTCCCAAATACTTAGTTCAAATCCATTTAAAACATTTATCAAAGCTTCAGGAATTTTAAATTTCCAATTCTGGCTTGAATCCAATTTTAATTATAATCACATTCATAATTTTCACCTTTGAATTTCCCCATTGGTTATATAACATTGGTTATATAAACCATTTCAATATTATGATCTTGTTTTGATTATAATAATATAAACCAAACACTTTAATATACTATATTAATCTCAGAAAATTATTTCATCAAAATATATCTTTGGATAAAATTATTTCATTTACCCTCTTTTTAAAACAATAATATGTCAGTTTACCTTATTTAAGAGTTTAGAAACCCCTATTGATACAGTTGCACTTCCCGTGCCATCCAGAATTCATAAACTCTCAACCAATAAATCAAAACAATATAAAATAATTTATATTAACTAACAAGTACATGCTCATATCTATTAATACCCTGAACTTATTCTAGAGTACTACCG
Organism: Allium cepa; assembly: GCA_030765085.1. Taxonomy (NCBI): domain Eukaryota; kingdom Viridiplantae; phylum Streptophyta; class Magnoliopsida; order Asparagales; family Amaryllidaceae; genus Allium; species Allium cepa. The sequence goes on from CM060942.1 coordinate 508,915,931, forward strand.
ACTCTATCTTTAATGAGTAATCCTTACCAAAGCCAAGGTTCTCGCTTAACCTTAAGCTCCGATACCAAGTGTAAAGGCCCGTATCTCCGTTCCCTTTGAGCCGATAATAAATCACACATGTCCAACCCAAACTGAACGAAAATACAAATCTTTAGGGTGAAGAAGAAAAGAGATGGAAGAAAACAAAAAACAGCAACATAGAATCTCACAATCGCAGCAGAAAAAAATATAATATATAATAAAAGATCTTTATACAAAAGGGAACTATAACTGTTAATATCATATAATCATATGAGTACAACAATCAATACATCAATATGGATAGTTATTATAACTAGTCCTCACCAGTGCTGACTATATAACTTAACACATACAACGTAATATAATCAAGTATGTGAAATACGACTGAAATCCTCTAGCTCGTCTCCTGAGCTCCATGGCATCCTAACCTGAATCTGTAATTCTCGATCTAACCTAAGCATTATAATAACATAACACCCGAATCATTCTGGAAAACCAGCGTGAGAAACACACTCAACTTGAAATATTACTATTATCAAAAATCCTTTGAAAAACAAAGGTATCTCGTAAGACCACGACATACATAAAAACGATGTGTTTTTCTCTTACAATAACCAAAACGTTTTATATCAAAATCATTTGATATTATAATAGTGTCTATAGGAAATAAATTAGAAAATAGCTTAAATGCTTGCATCTTGCGTTTCAGCATAGTTGGGCACATCAAAACCATACAGGCTCGTAGTGGATATTGGATTACATAAAATGACTGGGATACTGAGTTACCGCCAGTCATAGTACATCTTTAGAAAAATGTACCGAGATCATACCTAACGATCCCTACCAATACAGAACCGGCCAACCCATTACTGGATAGTACCGAACATGTTATTACCCTGGTTGTTCCCATCCTAATTGAGCGCTCTCTTTTTAATTCACAACCATATTCATATTTATAATATATTCCGAGGGTATCTAGAAAAGTGATAACATACCTAACTTGGGTGCGACCCCCTTAGCCCTATTGCATCTCCCATGTTTATTCATTTTCGGTTGATGAGGCTTGAGGCTACGTTTATCTTAGAATAGCATTCATATTTAGAATGCTAACATTATCTTCCAAACCATGAAGCAAATGATAACATTCATCCATACAAGTTGTTTTGGGTGAACAAACCGAATCTCCTTCCAAATCACCATCTCCATTATCTTTGATATATCACAATTTGTAACGCATAAATCGAATCGAAGTGGTTTTCGGATAATTAAATCCAATCCCGGTCTCTTTGAAATAATTAACGAATTAGGCCAAATTTGATAGTCGATTATTTAACTTATCAAATAAAATCCATAAGCAGTCACTTGGCCCTATTTCATAAATATTCAAAATATTTATTTCAAAATATCTTTACAAAGATATCTATCCAAATTTCTTCCAATATTTATATATTCAAAAACAAATTCAAATACTCATATCCATAATAGGATATTTTCAAACCATCTCAATACTTAGAAATATTTTCTTCCAATTCCATTTATAATTTAATACTTTGGAAATACTTCTACAAAAATTAATCTCGAAGTTAAAATATTTAAAATCCTTCCAATCCAATATTGAGGAAATATTATAGATATATTTTTTCCAAATCATTTAATTTCCAATACTTAGGAAATATTCCATTTTATTTCATATATCTTAGATTCCTTTACAATTAATTTGTAAACTCCTTAACTCGACAGATTCCACAAGTTTTCAGAATTCGTGAATTAATTTCCTTTAAAATTTCCAAAATCAATTATACTCGTCTTAATAACAACTACCCATTTTCTAACTTCTTTTATGAATTCTAATTCATTTCGAAGTTTCTATATTTAAATACTTTAGAAATTTCCTTAAGTTTCCTTGAATTCCATTTTTGAGAAATTTTCTTATAAAACCACACCTATTAAATAAACCCCGTTTAAAAATCTCGAGAAGATTGATAGATAAATTTCAATCATTGCAAAACTCTGTGTGTGTGTATATAATAAATATTATTAAAAAATAGTTATTTATTTTCAAACCAACCACCGAAGTCAACCTCAACTCATCGCGCTACCGTAGGTTCCACCACACACCCCTCATTTGAGGATGCCCCGCCATCTGTCTGAGCCACTGCCTCACATCCGAGTCCCCTCCCTGAATGCGACGATCCCTTTTTTTTAAATCCTTGATCGATGCTGCCACTAGTCCTTCGTGCACCTACAACCTATATTTTCCCCCTGTGCACAAGCGATTTCGAGATCGTCACCTACACCTCCCCACACGGCCGTGACTATACATCGGCTGGCGCCACTGACAACTTCCACCATCGCTTCGCGATTCAAGGTCGACTCGAGAAATCCCAAGACTACAAAGCCCTAGATCGACAAATACGCCTCCACTAGCGCACTCATGAGTGCTCACCTCCAGGCCAAGCCTTCCTCCTCGAACGATCGTGATTCGACTTCAATCATGTTTCATTTTATTTTTCTTATCTCGTACGAACAGATACCTTTATGAGAAGAATAATGCAGTTTTAAATGTAGACGAGGGCGATGTGTTCAGGAAGGTAAGGTGGCTTGTCTAGGACGGCTAAATTGCCTTTTGTAAGTAAATTTTATTTTATATCTAAAATATCTCATTTTGGGTAACCAAAAATATACAATCTCTATCAAGGTGTGCCGCTTGGCATTCCTAATGTTATTTACCTATTTTGAACGCAATGGAACAAGTCACAAGTTCCAAGTCGATCGTATGGAGAAGATAGCTTTTTGAACCCAATTACAATATTAACTTTTCGATATTAATTTCAACGTGTTTCTATCCCGTACATTCAAATAGTAACTTCAAATGCTATGAAATTTGAAATCCGACAATAATACACTATTATGGATCCAATGGAATGAGTTTTGTCAAATTCCAAGACTATGCTCCTGAGAGCTATTTTAACACGTCGATTAAATCGATGATTTCAAAAATTGGCGTAATCGCCTAAAATTCCTGTTTTAAAAACTTACTAACTCAATTTTAATTCACATAGAATTTATATCCATATTAAAAATCGTTCCGATTCAAATTCAACTACAATTTTAAATATTCATCATTTTCGTATTATGATAAATCATTATATTTGGATTTTAATTTCATTCTAATCTTTCAACCAAAATCATCATATTCAAAAAACAATTTATATTCCAAATAAATATTTAAAACCATTTAAATATTTAAAATCGAATGATGGAAAAATCCAGGTCATTATAGGTCATAAGTAAAGTTAGTATTTGGAATCGTAGTGGCAACGTCGAAATCCTCTGATTTTTGAAAAGCTGGTTTCTTTCCTTACTTTTAGAAATGTTTTCATTTAGTTTCAAAATTTTAATTTACTTTTAAAGAACTTTTTCTAAGTTATAAAAGTAAGTTAATAACAAAAGATAAAGTTTTTGGAAGTGATTTAGAACATAAATCAAGTTTTAAAATTGTGGGTCACATAGTGATAGTCACTATAAATTCAATTCGTAAGACAAACTCTTTTTGCAAATTAAAAGTGTTTTTCACTTAAGCATATTTTATAAAGTGCTTTCAAAAAAAATATTATAGGTAATTAAAAGTAATTATAATTTAGTTACTTATTTATTTAGTGATTAATTAATTAATTAATTTAATATGGTAATTAATATTTAATTATTACTTAATAAGGTAATTAATACTCAAGTATCAATTATGTAGGTTAATTTTAATTAGTTAATTAATAAAAGATTAATTATATTTTTAGTTGATTATTTAAGGATTAATTATTATTTATTATTTATTTAATAAAGGGTTTAAATATTTAATTAATCGCCAATTAAGCAAGATTACTTAAGGCTTGATTAAGATTAATTTAATTATTAATGAAGGTTTAAAATATTATTTTATAATTAATTAGAGATTAATTATGGTTTAAATATTTATTTTAACTATTTACATAAAGGATAGTTATTATTTAATTATTTATTTAATTGTTAATTAATATTTAATTGTTTATTAAAGGCTTGATTATTATTAAGTAGAGAGTTTAATTGTTATTTTAATTCTAAAATAAAAGTTTTAAACCACTTTATTTCTAAAGATTGGTTTTGTTTCAAAAAAAAGCAACTCCATTTTAAAGAATGTTTTAAATCCAACAAATTTCTTTGTTGATTACTTTATGTAACATCAATTGAATATGTAATCCAAGGACATATGTTTAGCATAATAAAACATGGTTCTACAAATTGAATTATAGTTGTCATCTGTTTAGCAGAGTAAATCGCCATTTTGCTAATTAACTTATATTTGACATTTGTTTGGTAAAATACATTACTGTTCAACCATAGGTCACCAAGTACACTTTGTTGACAGGACAAAACAAAAACTCATTCTGCCATTAAATTAACTTAGACATGTGTTTAGTAGAATAAATCACCGTATGCTATTGTAGTAATTTGGACATTATTAACCTACAAAATGGATCAACACCCTTGATTAAGTATGAAGGCACCGGTCTTGTTTATCAAGGCAAATAAAATAGAAAAAATCAGTAGTAGATCGTAGAAAAAGAAAAGAAACAAGATATTTTTATAGTGGTTCGACTGTTAATGAAGTCTATGTCCACTTAATAGCTTTTATTAATCAACTACTATTATAAAGAAGTTTGGATTACAATATGATTCTTATTTCCTAAGTTAGATCAAGCCACCATTGTTAAATATAACTGAAAAGATCTCGATTGCCCTTTAGTGGCTGTTGTGAGGGAGAAAAAGAGTGAAGAAATAATGGTTGAGTTTCAATAGAGATCAAAGCAGACCTCTTCTTCTGTTGTAGACGTGATTGTATTTATAGGGGTTAGAAAGCTCTTCGGCAGTGAATTGCTTTGTGATAAGTCTACAATCGCCATGTAAAGTGAGCTCAGCTGGTTTGGAACTAAAATTTCTTAGCCAATTTTTGGCTCTGATTTGTTTGGCCAAGATTTCTCTTTATAGTGATGCTCTCCATATAATTTCGTAGCTTATTGACTAATTTTGATGATGATTTACTTATGGGTTAGATTTACTTGTGGGTTAGATTGAACTGTATTCTGGATGAGATGAACTTTCACTTCTTGAACTCGGATGTTTGGAATGTTACCAAACTTATTGGGTAAGTTTGGATGAAGCACAGAATCACAATGCAAAAGGGTTGGAGACACCATGAACTATCAATTCAGATCTGTGCCGATCTGAAAAGATTGCATATTTTTTAACTAAACTTCTTGATGTCCTTTGTCTTGTATTTTTGGGCCTTCCAATTAAGTTTTGAGTGGTTCTGGTTTAATCTGAATCTTTAAACTCCCATTGAATTTTGCTAGGTTAAAAACCAGGTTAATATTTGCCTCATAGAGTACGCTTTCATTAAAAACAAGGTGTGCTTTGGAATTATTTATCTTTAGGTTTCTGTTTTAAGTAGTTACATTGGTCATGTTTGGCCATCTCGCAAAGCTATCTATGATGTATCGGCTAACTATCCAGTCCTTAGTTATGAATCTCCATTGTTTATAATTACGAAGTAATATCAAAGTGGCAATTTCCAGAATGAATATGAACATTGAAAAGGTCGAATAGGGAAAATTTGAGACCATTCAAGGGCGAAAATTTGGATTAGTACCGATCTAATTGGATCGGATCGGTACAGATCCATGAAATTTTCCAAACTTTCTCGTTCTTTTAATATGAGTCGACCCCTCACTTTCCTCATTTTCATTCAGTCCTTACCCTACCGATCCTAGCTTACCGTCCGTTTGGCAGTCGCCACCGACAATCTTACCACATAATGCTACCTACTATTGCCTTCTAGAGTCGCCATCGTGGAGATTACAACTATTTGGGGCACTGTCGATCCAAATCTTCTAGTACCCTGGTTTAGATTATCTTGAATCAAAAATCAAATCACTTTTCTCAATTTCGAAGGTCAGTCAAATGGATTTTGAAGAATTATTACATTATCGATTGGTGATGAGGTTGTTTTGGCGACGGATATAGTGGAAGACTTGAGCCAATTGTCACTTTATGGATGAAGATAGTAAATTGAGTCTTGAATTCTTCATAAAGCAAAGCTAGGGTATTGAATTCCTGCACTTTAGACAAATACGGGGCAAGATTCTCTCCTCGGGCCTGATATTCGCCTTTCACCTAATAGACGACTAGTTGAGAATCGCTCTAGATGTGTATGGACTTTATAACGAGTTTCTTCACAATTTTCAGCCTGGCTATCAATGCTTAATATTCTGCTTCATTATTTGTTGCAGGGAATTCTAATCCAAGGTATAGCAAATGGATCATCCTACGGGAGTTTCGAGCACGATTCCTGCCCCCGAGTAGAAGTTATTTCTCGACGAACAACTTCCAATGTGTCACCATTTCTGGAGTAATTTCTTCCTCATTATCTCGTGTTGTAAACTCGATAATGAAGTCTGCCAATACCTTCCAGTTGATCGCCCTTCGAGGATGGTATGTGATTACATATTGACTTAATTCGATGTTCCGTTTGATAGACCATCCAGAGGTCTCGGGGCAGTATAAGACTTGCTTCAAGAGTTGATCTATTAGCACTTTGATTAGGTGTGCCGGGAAGTATGGTTATAGTTTTTTGGAAGTGCTCAAGAGGTAATATACTAGTTTTCCCAATTTTGGACAGTTCTTCTTGGCTTAAGTGAATTGTTTACTGATGTAACATATGGGTCATAGGATCTTTGCTACTTCTCATGCGTGCGTAGAACTTAATGCATGTGGGGAGACCGCTAAGTAGATAAACAAGTTTTCTCCGTCTATCGGCTTGGATAGGACTGGTGGGGTTTCTATATCGCAGCAGCTCTTCGAAGGCAGTTTGACAAGCTTGATTCCATTCAAAGTTATTCTTTCCTTTCTTTAGCGCATCAAAGAACGATATACATTTGTCAGATGCTTTTGAGATGAACCGACTGACTATTGCAACCTTTCCATTCAAGCTTGGTAACTCTTCCTTGTTCCTTGAGGCCTCGACTTTCCGTAAAGTGGTAATTTGTTCAGGATTTGCTTCGATGCCTCTGGCGCTTATAATGAATCACAAGAACTTTCCAAAGGCTACCCCAAAGTGATAGTTAAATGGACTGAATTTCAGTCTGTTGTGGTGGAGTATTTCAAACATTTCGGCAAGATTGTCCAAGTGATTTGCAGCTATGTGTGAATTAACCAACATATCTCTACAAAGACTTCCATATTGTTCCAGATCTAATGTTTGAAGATAGATGTCACTAGTCGTTGGCAAGTTGACCTAGCATTCCTTAAGCTAAATGGAATCTCTTTGCAGCAATATAATCCCAGATCAGTAATGAAACTGGTGTTTTCCTGGTCAGGTTCAAGCATCATGATCCGGTAGTACCCTGAGTAGTGTTGTAAAAACCTTCTAGGCTCCTTCTTAGGCCCTACTTAGGCACTAGGCTAGCCTTACCGCCTACGATTTTGACTAATCCACCTGGATGAGACTTACTGCATTGTCTTAGCATATAAACCGGTTTATAAGCACCATTTATACACCAATTTAGGCTTGATGCCTCTTATAAGCATCAAAATGTTTGTTTCAGGAAATTTTGTCTCCTTGGTTGCTTCCAAAATCATCTAAATCTATGATATCACACTATGATTCAATTAATACTAAACAAAATACTAATATTTTATGCAAAATCCCTGAGTTTATCCAAAATGCCTAGCTCCAATTAATCTTTAATTAGTTCCTACTTAGATGATTATTCCCTATTCCATGCTTACCGCCTAGCACTCGCCTAGCTATTTCTATAAACTTGATCCCGAGTAAGTGTCCATAAATGATAGCAGTTCATGTCTGGCTATCCGATCCACAAGTTAGTTGCTTCTAGGTATAGGAAAGATGTCTTTTGGGCAAGCTTTATTTAGGTCCGAGTGGTCAATACAAGTTTGCCATTTTACGTTGGACTTCTTGACCAAGACCGGGTTTATCGGGGTAGGTTGCATCACGGATAAAACCATTTGCCATCAGATTATCCACTTCTTTTAGGTGCTTTGGACTATTCAGGTCCTAGGCTGCGTCTCTTCTACTCAATTAGTATATACTTAGGATCAATATTAAGGCGTGGCATGCAATCTTGGCTACACCCCACACATATTAGAATGTACCCAAGCGAATACGTCCAGGTTGGCATGAAAAAATTTGATTAGTCCTTGTCCCATCTTGTTTCCAAGTTGTGATCCTATTTTCAGGACCCGAGATGGGTCATCCATATCGACTGGGACAGGCACCGTCATTTTTTTCGGTTCTGCTATATCCTCCCCCGAAACTCTTCTTTCTAGCATCCAAAGCCTTATCGAATCCGCTATTGTCCCCAAGCCAGGGTTGGCTCTGTAGTTGCTATCTGAGAGATTCATGAATGTGAAGAGTTCTCCCCCACATTCTTTCCTTTTTCTTTTCTTCTAGACTTACGTAATTCTATGATATAGCATTCTCTAGCGGCACTTTGATCTCCTTTGATCACCGTAAATCCATTCTTTATCAAAAATTTCATGGTTAAAGACCACTGAGCTAAAGCAATCTTGAAATCTACTAAAGGAGGCCGACCTAAGATAACATTATAGGTGGATATTTCATTTAAAATAACAAAGGTCTATATTAGACCAACTCTTCCACCGCCTTTCCCATGTTCTAGGGTAAATCAATTGCTCTGACAGGTTGCTAAGTTTCACTGGTGAATCTTTGGATCTTTATTCGACAAGTAGATATGTATTTTATACCGATCTTCATTTGATCAAATGTGTGTTTGAATAGGATATTCAAAGAGCTATCACTGTCTACCAATATTTGTCGGACAATGGCTGGTCCCGTTCCCACCATTACGACCATGGGATTGAGGGTCAGAGCTTCTATTCCTTTAGTGTCTTCATTTTGAAACACTTTGTAACCGTTCAAGGTCCTCTGCTTCTTGGTAGGAGTTCTTTATTCAATCGTGACGCACAAATCTTTTGGATGTGTCATAATGAGCTTACGTATTGCTCCGTTTCTCCCCAACTCTTCTATGCGGGATGAGGTCCTCTAGATGTTGTTCCAATGATAAGTCTTTAGTCGGTCCATCTAGATCCTCCTTCGCTAGTTCTAGCTTGGTTTCCCCGGTCTCTAGGCGCTTGGAGTGCTGTAGGCCAGTTCAGATTTTATGGTTTCCTCACATATTGCTGAAGTTACCAAATCAGCTTTTTAATCAGGTTCTTCAGGTGACAACATTCATTCGTGTTGTGGACATTTTTTTCATGGAAGCTGTAGTATTTTCCAAAACGCTTTTGCTATTCAGTTGCTTCCATTTAGGTTACTTCTTTTACTCATCTATAGCTTATGTCACAAGGTAGATGTTTTTTGGAGTATCTTTAAGCGGGTATAGTCTTCGTGGCGTCAAGCCACTCACTTGTTTCCTCTATTTAGCTTGTTGGAATTCTAGTTCTTTCTTTTTTGGTTCACATCCTTCCTTGCGTTTGCTATAACGGCCCCGGTAGAATATGCGTTTTGGTTAACTGCCATTCCTTTCTAGCTATCTTTGATTGGTTGTAGGTTAGCGGTTTTCCTTCTAGCTCCTCTGCCTCTTCCAATCTCAAGTACTGGCTTGCCTTTCGGTTAAAGTCCTTCCTAGTGGTAAGTTGTTCCATTTTGATCCATTTCTGAATTCAGTGTCAGAACGGATGGCGCGGACCAGGGCCATGAAAACCATTTCTTTGTTTAGGTTACTTACTTCAGTCACTGCAGTGTTGAACCGACTCATGAAGGATTGCAAAGATTCTTTTCGTCCCTGGAATAGGCCAGATTAGGACGCTAAGTCTTTTGGTTATGTCGTGCGAATCCTAAACCAATCAAGGAAATTTGTTGTTAATTCGTTGAAAGTGGAGATGGATTTTGATGGAAGCTTGTTGAACCACATAGAAGCAATGCTATCCAGAAAGACTGGAAAACATCTACATCGAACAGCATTTGAAGCATTCGCTCCATCCATGTAACAGCTGTACCTATATGAGTGAGGTTTCGAGTCTCTAATTCCATCGTAAGGCGGAGTAGTTGGCACAGTGAACTTTTTAGGGTTTCATTCACTCAGAATGTCATCCGTGAAGGGAGTTTGGCTTGGAGTCGATCACTATTCATTATCTCTTCTGTCCTAACTTTTTTCCATCAAGCGCTTGATCATATCCATTATATATGCCTCAGATGTCTAGTAGTATGTGGGTTGGCCGTTAGTGGCTATACTAAGTGTTTGATTATGTAAACGATCTTGGTATGTGGGCTGAAGCCTAGGCTCTCCTGTCTTCTGAAGTGCCACTCCTCGTAGTTTCATTGGCTTACGGTTAGTTGGGTAGGGGCAATTTGGACCTCCCTGCCAGTATTGAGTGCAGTAGTGTTTTCTTCCAACTCGTCGTCATCAAGTTGCTTACAATCTTCAAAGTAGAAGAGATCCACTCCCATATCTTCCCGTGGGGTTTTCGCCCCTAGATTCAAGTTCATGGCTGGATACTTTGCAGTTGGTAGAGTGCTTGCATTTCCTTCTACACTTATTACTACTGTTCCACCCACTACTCCTTTTCGCTTATGCCTTCCATTTCTTCTCTTTTGGCTAGAAATGGATGGCTTTTCTTGCTCCATGGCAACCACCGATTCTGACATGGTTCTTGGAGTAGCTAGTGATTGCAAGGTCAGGATAGCATTTAATTTTTTCATAAGAGCTTTCTTCCTATTATCCATGTTTTGAGTGATTTCATCAACCATCTTTTTCAATTCTTCCTTAGCAACGACTTCATGCTTGATAGAAGTTCCTAGCACCTGATCTCCTATGTTGACTTTAGAATTTGTGTCGTTTGATGGATTATTGGCGCCATCAACCTCAACTTGTTGAGGACTGATCTTTTTTCCAGTTATTACAGATTCTATGGATCTTTTCATAAGTAATTCTCTTTTTCTCTGGCATAATTGATTCTTGATGGTAAATCTACTAAGTAGAGAACGAGGGTCTAACTTCTAAACCTATCTAATCCAAAGTATATAGCAAGATATAAGCCTGAGTTGATGCCTTCTCAATGAAAGCACCAAAGTGTTAACTTGAAAAAGGATCAACACCATGGATTGAGTGTGAAAGCACTAGCTCTATTTTTCAAGGTGAATAAAATAGAAAAAAACAATAGTACATTATAGAAAAAATAAACATATAAGAGACTTTTATAGTGGTTCAGTTGTTAATGGAGCTTACATCCACTTAACAGCTTTTATTTATCAAATGATGTTACAAAGGAGTTTGGATTACAATATGATTCTTCTTTCCTAAGTTAGATCAAACCATCATTATTAAAGGCAACCGAAAGGATCTCGATTGCCTTTAATGGCTGCTGTGAGGGAGAAGAAGAGTGAAAAATAATGATAGAGTTTCAACAGAGATTAGACCAGATCCCTTTTTTCTATTGCAAATGAGATGATATTTATAAGGGTTGGAAAGCTCTTGGGCAGTAAATTTCTTTGTGAGAAGTCTATAATCGCCATGCAAAGAGAGCTTAGAAAGTTTTCGATCTAGTTTGATCGGTAACAATCTAAATCCTTAGCCAAATTTTGGCTCCGATTTGTTTAGCCAAGCTTTTTCCTTCATAGTGATGCTCTCCGTATAATTTTGTAGCTTGTTGACTTGTTTTGATGATGATTTTCCTGTAGGTTTGATTGAACTGTATTTTGGATGAGATCAACCTACACTTCTTGAACTCGAATGCTTGGAATGTTACTAAACTTGTTGGGTGAGCTAGGTTGAAGCATAAAATCACAATGCAAAAGGATTGGGGCTACCACGAACTATCATTTTGGATCGGTACTGATCCAATTAGATCAAATCGGTGCTAATCCAAAAGGATTGCATATTTTCATAAAAAACTTCCTGGAGCCCTTTGTCTTGTATTTTTGGGTATTTCAATCAAGTTTTGAGCCATCTGGTTCAATCAGAATGTTCTAACTCCCATTGAATTCTGATGGGTTAAAAACTCGGTTAATAGACATTTACTTATATAGTTGATTGTTATTGGTTGTTTCATTTATACATATCTTCTTGTTATGTAAATACCTATGTTATAACCTTAAAAGTAAACTCAATTAAATGAGAACCACTGGGGCCACTAAGCTTTTTTTTAATTTTTAAGGTCAATTATACTTTTAATAATGGTTTCAAATTAAGTAATGATTTTAGTAAAGGTGTTTTAAATATTCATATTCTTATCAAAAGGACTTTATTAAATGAGTTTATTAAAGAAATTTTGTCTTAAGTAAGAAATATTCGTAAGAAAGTTTTATAAATGATTTTGGATATTTATAAAAGAAATTTTATAAATAACTTTGGAGATTTATAAAGAGATATATATATATGGTTTTAATAATTATAGAAGAGTTTTGTAAATTTAACTTGGTGATTTATAAAGAAGTTTGAAAATGGGTTTGTAATAAGTAAAGGTGATTCAAAAAAGTGATTTATTAAGAGGGTTTATAAAGGTCAATTATAAAAGAATCTGAGATGGGATTTTCTTTAACCGACCTTTTTAATTATAGCTTATGGAAATTCGTTCCACACTTAACACCATAAAAATATTGTCTGAGGTTATCTTTATATATAATTTAAATAACATTTTCTTTTGATCCTTTGATATGATTTGGAAATAATAACTCTTTAACAAATGTTTTATCAATGTACTTATGTTAGTGAGATAAGTATATGAATGATTTGATATACACTTTTGAAAAGAGTTTTAAATAATGAAAGATTTAGTTTGAGGCTTAGTGGTTGCTAATGGGTGATTAAATCTCTGAATTTCTTGTTGTTAATTTATTTGATAAATAATCGACAATCAAATCTGGACCAAAACATAATTCCAGAAATATCTAGGAGAAGCATGTGATTTCATAATCATCTTTGACGATGTTGTATTATACGTATAAATCTGGTTTTGTTCTCTTAGGACAAATGACAAGGAGATCCGTCCACGTAAACGGCTAACGGGTGATTTTTGCTCTGATGTATTGTTTGATAATTTCCAAAAAAACTAGTTTGAGTTAACTGAAACTATCCAAATTTGTTTCGAAGAGACCGGGACCAGATAAATATAAATTATTCGAAAACCACTTCAATCCAACTCAAGCATTTCGAACTGAAGATATCTTGAAGATGAATTGATGATGGAGCTTTCGAAGTTTAAGGGCTACTTGCTACTAATCCAATGGGTGATTCCAAAATGGATGTAGTAGAGTTCCTTCGGTTTCGTTCAGACCCAAAACAAACTTGTATGGATGAATGCTGATATTGCATTGCTGCCTGGAGGGAAGTGGTAGCATTCTAAGATGGTTTACTAGACAAAAGGTAATCGTAGCCTACAGCCTCACAACCGGTAAATGAATAAAGCAGGGACATGCTACAGGGCAAGCGAGTCACTATTATTAGGGTATGATCTTTACAGATCTAGTGTCATTATCTCTATCTATGCTTCGGGGCCCATTATGGTTGTTCGATCGCAATCAATGGGTGAACATATTCGCCACTATCTAGTAAGTGGCAGGGCCGATCCTTGGTAGTAGAGGTGCAACATGTTGTAGCCTTCCGTACATATTATCTAGAGGTATACAGATTCGGCGGGTAGACCCTTACTCTTTCATAGTTAGAATCCAGTCTCCAATATGAGCATTCCAACTTGATTATATACCTATTATGCTAGAGTTTATTAATGTAATAATTTTTCCTATGATTAATATGTTTTTGTATCCTAGATATTAGTATGATATCACCGATTTTTCTATAGAAAATGTTTTGGTTATCGTAAAGTAAAAACCCATCCGTGTTTATGTGCAGCGTAATATTATGAGACACCTTTGATTTTAAAGGGTTTTACATGTTATATGAAACAAAATTCCCTGTGCTTTGAGTTTATCATGTTAGTTTTACCAGACTGATCCAGGCGTTATTTTCTATAATGCTCGGTCTGCTTGAGCATATTTCCAAACTTAGCTACATTCTTTGGAGCTTTCAGGTAATGGGCTAGATTTTCCAAGACTATTCGTGCATCTTATATTTTTCTGTTATTCTATTTTTTTGTTTTTGTCTACATTTATCGGCAATTGTAAGTATAAGCTATTATAACTATCCAGGCTGATAATAGGTTAACGTACTCTAATGATGTGTATAGTAAAGATGATTTCTTTTTGTAAAGGCTTATTCATATTATATATTATTCGTCATGTTTCGTGAGATTATGTTCTGTCTTTTCTTTCTTTACCCTAAATGACCTATCTTTCGGACACATAAAAGATAGGCACACGAATACCAAAGATGTATAAAGTATCGTCTTTATGCACAAGAAAGGTAGATCATTACATTGTCACTGTCAAAACTAATAAAATCGACAATTAAAGGAAAGAAAGAAAATTAAATCAACGTTTAACCTAGACAATGGCTGGACCACTAACCAGTTGACACCTTCAATGGGTCGGGTCGACCGCCTCTAAAGGAGCGGTCGACCTGTTACTGCTGTGGCGGCTGAATATGAACTACGGCCTAAATGTTTGGATTTAATATAAATTAATCTAAGGGATATAATTGATTTGTGCGTCTATAGATATAGGCCTAGACCTTAATTTTCTTCTCACATTTTCTGAAGTAAGGAGCAAAGCTCTACCAATTTCTCTTCTCCAATAATTCCAAGAATTGTAAAATTTATAAGATACTATATATAAGTGGAGTAAAGTTGAAAATAAACGTGAACAAGAATAAGGGTGAATCGACTATGAAAAAGTATAAATTTTAGATATAAATTTAAACTATGCTTAATTCAAATCTCTTCTTAGATTTATAATTCTAATAAATATGTATGGACATTTGGGTACATATTTGGCAGAAAGAAGGGCAGCCAGATAAGGAGAATGAATTTAGATCTGGAGATTTGGAGGCTCAGGGGCAAGTGGAAATTATGTGTTTTACATAATATTATATTCATATCGTTTGTGAATTTGCTTCTTTATGTCTGAATATAAATTATGGAAATGTAGGCTCAAATATATATAGAACGAATTTGAGATCCTTACCTACACATTCAGTAGATTGCTAACATTGACTAAATGTTGTATACATCTAAATCTAGAATGTAAGGGTGAAAGCAATCCCTAAAAGTGACTAGATAAATTATTGATAAGATTGTATATTAATTCCAGAATACGTTGTTCGAATTTTATCAGTTATTATACATGAATTAAAGATGTTCTAATCTGATTTGGGATTTATATTTTATATCTTAATTCATTGGGATGAAGAATGTTTCTATGTGAATTTCTATAAATTACCCAACTTTACAATTACATATGAAAGTGTGTCGTTTGAAATAACAAGAAATATATCCAAAGGAAATAGATGTACAAAATAGGAATGTTTACCATATTTTCTACTATCTAGTTCAATAACCACAGAAAGGTAATTCCTTTAATTCCAAATACAGCACAATCCTTATTTTAGATAATTTGTGGGAAATTATAGTGGCAACATGCCTTTTTCGAAAAGATACATATTCAATGCATTAAATTGTACAAATCCCAAAACTTTAAATAAAAGTGTTATAAATAGAAAATAATAATAATTCCATCATTAGTTTAATATATGTAATTAAATATAGGTTAAGAAATAAACATTTAGCATTAAAAATGATTAAGACAATGAATTGAAGAATTAGGAGATTATAGTAATCAAGTTAAATGTCTGTTAATTTAAAAGAAGTAGTAAATGATACTTTATGACAATTATGAAATTTAAATAAGAAGAAGGTCCATAGTAAGTATATGAATGCTAATAATTAAACTTAGGAGGCATAAAAGTTTCCTAATTGGACAACTCCTACCCTTTTATTCATGTTGCAGAAGCTATATCTGATGCACTATTTCCTATGCCTATGGTGGCCTCTCCTTCAGTGAATGTTTCGCCCTTGATCTCGCCTCCTATCACTCCCCCTTCTGCTTCCATACACTATTCTTGGCCATTTTCCACTCCTCTAGTTGATTCAATTGTTATCCCCTCCAAGACCCCTGTTATCCCTGTTTTCTCTATTATTACTGGCAATGTGATTGAACCTAAAAAGATTTCTCCGACCATTAATGAGATTGTGTGAAATTCTTATGAGCGTTCATGAGTTCATGTTACATCCAAGATAGAACTATGCTAGTTATTATATGTGTGTTAGTGGAAAGGGTGAGGAACATAGGTTATATTATCACATTGATGGAGAAAATCTTATTTTTTGGCCTACTGGAGAGGATGGTGAAGAAAATAGAATTGTTTTGGCTGATGTGAATGGGGATTGGAAATACCCTTACTTATGTGATTCTATGGTATAAGTTCCTAACTTAGTAGCTCCTTTTGCTGATTTTATTCATGTCAGTGGTCCATCGTCAGATAACGACAATAGTGTCTCCTCGCTTAAGAAGGATACATAACTCTACCCTGTACTTAGTTGTTTTGGTGTCCAGTCAAACTCCTGTGTAGTTTTTAATTTCTTAGTGGTTTGGGCACTATAAAACCAACATAGCTATTTTGCACATATGTAGAACACCTGTTTTTCATTATTTTAATATAGCACGATCAACTATAAACGCGGCTAGCCTTATTAAAAATAATTTTTAGTTGGAGTTATACAGCGTCAAGAATATGTTTATAATGGGTGTGGATTATTGGGACTAGCCCAGTATTTAGATTAATTATGAATGATGTAGCCATTAGTATGGGTTTGGTGCAAGGTCAGTAATATTACACAATAGAAGTCAGCCCTCTATATGAGGTTACAGGCAGTTGTGTATACATCATGTTGATCAAGGACGGAATAAGTTGTAATTCTTAGTTGGGGACATGGTATTTGTTAAGGTTTCCCCTTTTAGCGACATTATGTGGTTTTGAACATCGGGGAAGTTAGTGTCGATATTTGTTGGCTTTTCCCGATTTTAGAGCAGGTAGGGAAACTTGCATATCAAGTGCAGCTTCTAACTAAGTTAGAGGGCATCCATATTATTTTTCATATATCGCATTCAAGAAGGTGTCTGCACAACACAACCACTATAGTAGAGCATGATAAGTTAGTAGATACAGACATAGAGCCGATAGCAGCCCTAAACGAAGTTAGGAAGCTTCATAACAAATAAATTAGGCTATTCTAAGTACAATATGAAGACTATCTGATGGAAAGCAACTTGAAGTCAGAAGAGAAGATGATGGCTACTCATCCATAGAATTTCTTTGGAAAAATTTCTATCTCTAGATTTAGTATTAAATAGGTTTTGGTTACATCTCAATTGCAAGATTGGATGGTAGGGGATGGTTGCCACACTTTTCTATGTTGTTTTTGTACTCATATAGAGTTTTATGTATTTTTAGGTTGTTCTCATACATGGCTATATGTCACGATCTTGCATTAATGCTAGGATTGAGCTCACCTATAAATATGTTGCATGTATAATCACATTACACTATGGTTGAGTAGATGGCTATGTAGATAACTTGATTATGCAACATGGTTTTAGAGTAGGCGTTACAATATCTGTCCATGGGAATTTCTCGACAAACTTTCTTTAAGGGGAGAGAATGTAACACCTTGAAAATTTAACAGGAAATTAATTAATTTGAGATAATTAATTAATAACAATTCCAAAAATGGAAATTGAACGAACATCATAATTTGACTATGAATTTCACACTATTGTGTTTGTAGCGATCTTCTGAGCAATTTTAATACATAAAGCTTTAAGATCGAAGTTAAAACGAAGAAGTTATTGATGTTTGAAGATTTTGGATCAAAAATCACTCAAACGAACCAAAATAATAAATATATTTAAGTAAATGTTAACATATTTTGGCTAGGAACCACCGATCAACCCCCTTTATGGGTCAGTTGGTTGCTCATAGTGACTGGTCGATTGGACGAATGGTTATGGCTGGAGTTTTCTTTGGTCTAAACGGTCTGGATTTGAAAATATTAGAAGGCCCTAAATCTGAAGGTCCTAACGCATCCATGCAAATATAAATAAGAAGCTAGCCCCCTCATTTTTCTTCACACAAATCTAAACCTAGTAACGAGATTATAGCCAATTCTTTTCCTCCACAAAAATATTTAAACTCAAATTCAAAAAGTTTATATAAACATTCAAGGATTAAGGGAAGGATTGAAGAAATCAAGCTAAGGAAAAGGGTAATGAAATATATATATATATATATATATATATATATATATATATATATATATATATATATATATATACATATATGTGTGTGTGTGTGTGTGTGTGTGTGTGTATTCTAAAATTTCCTAATCTATAGTTTCTAAACATAATACACATAAACAAATTAGTTACACATTATGAAATTAAAAAGGAAAAAAAATCAAAGGAAGAAATAGGTAATAACACGAAAGCAAAATCCAGGAAGATAGTAGTAAGGATTACCTGTGAGTTCTTTTTTTCCATCATAGTAATTTGTGTAATTTTTTTTGGTTTTGTACTGTTCCTTGGGGAATTTTGTATGCAAAAAGTTATCAATTTAAAACCCCAAAATTTCCTTATAATATGTGAATTTTTTGAAATTTTTGGAGTTCTAGCAATTTTATTTTAATATAGTGGAATTGGATTCATTATTACTTACAATACGAATAATTCTTATTCCATTGGATTTCACTTCCCAAGTAGTGATTGCAATGGCAAAGAATTTTATGATTTCTTTATTGTTTCAACGATATTGCCTAAAATGTTGAACGGAATATAAATGATTAGAATTGTAAATTTTCTTCTTTGAAAAGAGAGGCCCTGGTTCGACATAGTAACGTAAACTGAATTATATGTTTTGGATTCCGTTTTGAACATATACAAGTCTATTTAACATAGCCAATTTGTTGATGATGTTATCTATTATTAAATTTTGTTGTATTGGATTAGGACTTATTTAGAAATTAAAGTTGTTGACGCACTGAAATAATATATTACCTCGAATAAGAAAAAAATAAATTACTTGAATACATATAAAACTAGTTCGTCGCAATTTAATATTAAACATAAATGTAATAACAACATGTTCTTTTAAAATTTGAAATTGACAAGTTAAAATTACAAATTTGCAACGTAGCAATAAATAAGGCATTTCATAAAGAAATCGATAATTTAAAAAGGAGACTTTACACATAAATGATAATATGTACTCAATAGTAAATATAATAAAATGGTTTAAGAACAATTATGAAATTTAATCCATAAATAGAAGAGAAATAAACATTTACCTTATAAGGCCTTTTAATGTGTAAATACGAGTGAGGTGTATATTATATATGTGTGCGTGCATGTTCATGTGTATGTATATGTATTTGTGTTGGCATATTTCAACATTAAATGTTAGAAAGTGGAAATATGACTAAGCTATGGGGATGTGAGGTCATTTGAAAGCACGTATAAGTCTGCATAGCTAATCTAGCTACCAGCAATGTGACTTTTGTAACTAATGTAGGACATCGCCTATGATAAGTATCCATGTGGATGCAAGTTTAGTCGTAATTTTGTAGGGTAAACCTACCCAGATGATCTAGCTACTACAAATGTTCTAACTAATGCAAGATGTCACGGTTGGGTAATGGGCCATAAGGATGAGGAAATTCCAGGAGAAGTCTGCTTCATGGTTGAGTTATTAAATGGATGGTCTAGGGTGTGCCTCCTCCCTATTAAGAATATTAAATGACTTATGGAATTTCTCATATATAATGTCGGGTAATCCTTGGGCGGGCCTGCTTCAGAGTTGAGGTATTAAATGGTGGTTGGGGTATGCCTTTTCCCTTTTTAAGAAATATTAAATGGTCGGGATTTCCTTTAAAAAGATGTAGGGTAATTTCAAGATGGGCCTACTTTAAGGTTGAAGTATTAAATGGCTATTGGAGTCTGTCTCGTCCTTATTAAAGAAGTATTAAATGGTCGGAATTAACTTTTAGGTGCGTTAGTGGAAATCTCTTATAGGGGGATCCGGTTGAGGTATTAAATATCTAAGAAGTATTAAGTGGCCTTAAGATATTTCCTATGTTGCTTTGTAGGAAGTACCAGGAGGGGTTAGCTTTAAGGATCCATGTATTAAATGGCTAGAGAGATTTCCGATTACCTATTGAATAGGTCTTAGGTGACCCAAGTACTTTCTCTCACACTGTTAGGATATGATTGGACATGAGATGGATTGTTAAGTCCAAATTACTCCATAGTTGCGTTGCATCTTCATTTATAGTCATGGGTTAGGCTTGTAGGGCCATTGTCATACAATTAGAGATATACTTAAAGAAACATAATAAATAGGTAAGACACAATACTTATAAGAATGCTTACTATCCATATACTTTTATTCTAAAACTTGAGGTTTTCATTCACTAAATATTGTTGGTTTATCTCCCTCCTCATTATAATCTACAGTTTAGGTACAACGATAAGTGTGGAGACGATGGTGGAGACTTGGCAGTAGTTATCTATTATAGATATATGTTTATGTTGTTATGATATACCGAACATGGTTTATTCTATTGTAACATTTTACTCTTATGATTTGGTTTTATGAGATAGGTACTTTATTTGATTATTATATTCAATTCCTTCCGATATGTGTCATTGAAATCATGGATAGATAGCTACATACATTGTTTTCTTAAATCAATTATACCAACTAACAAACATCTTTGGAATGGACCTAAGGTTCGATGTGCTTTCATTGGACGGAAATTAGGCCGTTTCAGAAAGGGTTGTTACATTGTCCATAAATTGCTTTTTAAAGATGGATTTAATGATCTTATTCACTTCCTCTACCTTTTTAATCACTTATGTGTGCGCCAAAGCTACAAAGATTTTTTAAATTCGATATTTTTTTTGCAAAATTTTTGATTTCAACAATTTTAAGCTAGGTTCCATTGTCGACGATAATCTTTTGAGGAACTGCAAATCGACATATAATGTTATTCATTACACGATTAATCACATTTTTCATATAATCGTGGCCAGCGATTCTACTTCGTCCCACTTTGTGAAATAATCAGGTGCAACAATAGCATACTTCACTCCTCCTTTGGAATCGATAGTATGCCAATTGTCAAGTCACCAAACTGCAAATGGCCATGGACTGACCGTTTGTGTAAGCTCTATCGATTGGGCTATAGGAACCTTCACAAATCTTTGGCACTTATCGCACTTTCTAATGTAATCAATAGCATCTCAGTTGATTATGGGCCAAAAGTATTCGTAGTGAAGAATCCTCCTTGCTAAAGTCTACCCCCAATGTGATCACCACAACTCCCTTCATGAACATCGCCCATAATCTTCGTGAAATCTTCCTTGATGACACATCGTAGTAAGGGAGCAGAGAATCCACTCCCATATAGTACTCCTTCCTATATAATAAATTATGGTACTTTGCGTATGAGTTTCCTTCATTCATTTCTTCCATTTGGGAAATTTTTATTCAACAATTTTCCTTGGTTAGAGTCATCCATGACTCCTTTTCCAATTTATCCTCCAAGTCCCAATCGACATCCATCTAGTCAATTCCCAAAGTCGACAAAACATCCATTAAAACCAATCCCATATGGTGTGCATACCCTGAGCTGGCCAACTTGGTCAATGAATTGGCTTTCATGTTCTCCTCCTTAGTAATATGTATTATTATGCAATATTCAATATCATTTAATAGCTCTTGAACCTTTATTAAGTAAGGGGCAAGTTTATCTCCCTTAGCCTAAAATGACTTCTTTACGCAACAGACCACCAATTCAGGATCATTGTATATATCCAATGCTTTGACTAACAATTCTATCGCTGTTTGGAGCTCTACAATCGATGCTTCGTATTTAGCATCATTATTTGATGTGGTAAACTCAAGCTTCAAGGCATGACAAACTTTTCGTTCCTCCAGGGTTACTAAGACCACTTCTGCCCCAGAGCAGTATGCATTGGACACTTCATCTGTGTACAATTTTCACTGAGCAAATCAAACCACATTTTCCTTCCCTTCTCCATCCTAGGTGGTAAACACGGCAATGAAATCAGCCAATGCTTATCCTTATATTGTCCTCCTAGGATGGTAGGTAATCTAATACTGGCTCAGCTTGATGTTCCACTTCAATAACCTTTCCAAAGTATCGAATCGGTGCAACGCTTGTCTGAATGGTCGTTTAATCAACACTTTTATCGGATGGGCTTGAAAGTAAGGTCGCAACTTTTTCGAAGAAATCAATAAGTAATAAACTAGCTTCTTTAACTTTGGATAATTCTTCCATGCTTAAGTGAGCCGCTTGCTGATATAATATACAAGCCTTTGAATTCTAAACCCCTCACATAAGAGGGTTGCATCAGAACGGGAACATACATTGCCAAGTACACAAATAAGTCCTCTCCTTCTAAAGGCTTTAGCAACATTAGTGGTCCCTATGTGGTCGAGTAAGGCCTAGAAAGCTTTCTGACATTCCTCTACCTGGAAAAACTTTGATTTCTCTTTCTTAAAGGCATAAGGGATGACACACATTTATTCATTGCCTTTGAGATGAATCGACTTAGCGCAGTCACCTTGTCGTTCAAGCTCTATATTTCCCTCCTTATCTTCAAGGATTCAATATCTCCCAATGCTTTGATATGCTCTAGATTAGCTCCTATGGCCCTTGAGTTTACTATGAAACCTAAAATTTTGACTAATATGACCGAAAGAATATTTCAATGGATTGAGCTTTATCCTATACTTCTGAAGCACATCAAACATCTCTAAGAGGTCGCCCATGTGATTTACCGATCACTATGACTTCACTAGCATATGTCGACATAGACCTCCATTGTTCATCTGATCTGATGCTTGAACATTGAATTCACCAGTCATTGGTAGAAGCTCTAGCATTATTCAGACTGATTGACATCTCTCGACAGAAATACAGTCCTAAGTTGATAATGAAACTAGTATGCTCCTTATTTTGAACATGCATCATTATTTGAATTATAGCCGGTATATGCATCAACGAAGTGTAATAGTTCATATTTGAAAGTTGATGCCCCAGGTAGGTTATTCTTCGGTAGTGGGAAGTTGTCCTTTGGGCATGCTTTATCAAGGTTTGAATAATGTATGCATGTCCTATATTTTCTATTAGGTTTCCTGACCGTCACTGGATTCGATGCCCATTAAGGGTATATAGCATAACACATGAAGTCATTAGCCTTCAGCTTCACTTCTTTCTTTAATGCAACAGATTCTATGGACCCAGGCCGTCCCTTTTCTACTTCTCAAGAGGGCATCGTAGATCCACATTCAATGTATGGCACGATATCTCCGACGATATTACACACATAATGGAATGTGTCCAGTTATCCTATAGAAACCGTCCAACTCCTTTTTCATCTTCACACTAAGCTAAGATCCGATATTTAGGTCCCAAGTAGGGCCATCCTCGCCGATAAGGATGTCAATCATCAGCTCGGCTGGGGCCGCTCTTGCATCCTCAGGCTCTTTTCTTAGACCATAAATTTTAAAAATCTACTATGTCACCCAAGCCAGGACTTAAGTAGTGGTAGCTCTGCGTTGATTTGATGCAAAGAAACCAATCTGCACCATTTCCCTTTTCATGCCACTTCGCCTCTCTCAGCACTATGATGTAGCATTCACGTCCTGTACTTTTATCTCTTTGAATGGCGCCTATTCTATCCTTGGTCGAGAACTTCATCACCAAGCACCATGGGATAGGTCTACTGTAAAATTAGAAAGGACCAATCGGCCTAAGAAAGCGTGTAAATAAAGTACGTATCTATCAAATGAAGTTCTACACCTGGATTCTCTTGCGGTCA
This sequence comes from Allium cepa, assembly GCA_030765085.1. Classification (NCBI taxonomy): domain Eukaryota; kingdom Viridiplantae; phylum Streptophyta; class Magnoliopsida; order Asparagales; family Amaryllidaceae; genus Allium; species Allium cepa. The sequence continues at coordinate 508,939,878 of CM060942.1, forward strand.
CCTTCACTAACCTCCACCGATAGGTCAACACATCCAACAAGTTCTGTAGCCTCTCTAATAAATCTCTAGATGTGGGATTTACGTAGCTTTAGATCCTACCCATCCATCCTCATCTGATCATAATTTTTCTTCAATAGAATATTGATTGAGCTCCTACGATCATTGAGAACTCATTTCATAGCAACATGTCCAATCACGGCTGTAATAACTAAGGGGTCAAGTGTCGGCGCCTCTAGACCATCCGCATCACAATTTCTAACATAATATCATCAATCATCAACCTTCATTATTTTGTTGGAGATTCTTCTTCTACAGCAAAGCAGCTTCCTAAGCAACATGTTTTAATAAACTTCCATATCTCTCCGTCTCATCTAACTTTTCCTTGTCGAATGAGGTTTTCCAGTAATGGTATTAATCACAAGTCTCCTTTCAGGATGCTTTGGTCCTTCCGCACTAAGCACAACCTGTCCTCATTGAGACATCTACCACTGGGGCCTATTGTTCACTTGCCCGCCATCCTACATGTCCTTCACACTCTATTGAAGTTTCTTCTTCCTGTTCAGATCTTCAATGATATAGCTCAAAATGTCAATGCTCGTTCATATTGTGCTTATAGATCTCGTGGAAATGAAAATACTTCCCAAACATCTTCTTTCACTCAATCAACTCCCTCAAATCTCACTTTTTGTAATTTCAACGCCTTGCGTGGCAAGGTAAATGTTATCTATGGTTTCATTTAGCAGAATATTTGTTTTGGATACCTAGGAAGCATCTTGAAGTCTAGTTGTCTACCTCTAGCACCTGATCTCCTTTATTATGACTATTATTCTCGTTACTAACACTAATTGCAACATTACCGGGGCTCTCACTAGTTTGATTCATATTAACGTTGCTTTGTACAACTTCAGTTGATGATCTTCCACCAGCCTTTCCAACGGCCATATTTGCCTATTCCAAGCACATGAATTGAATTGATTTTTGTTAGAACTCTTCCGTGGTGGGCGGTGCCTTCATCTTCAACAAATTTCCAAAATCAGTGTCTAGATGAATTCCTCTAATCAATGTTATCAACACAATATCTTCCTTGGAATTATTCATTTTAGTCATAGCAGTATTGAATCTACTAAAAAATTTCTTTAGAGACTTTTCGAGACTCCAAAAATTGCTTGATCAGGACATCACATCCTTTGGTTAGGTAGTGTGAAGTTGGAACTGCTCCATAAACATCCTAATAAGATGGTCAAATGAACATACAGATGTCGGTATGTGCACAGTGAACCACATCGTAGTCACTTCTTATGGAAATATTTGAAAACATCCACTTTTCCAACATTAGTTGCCCTTGCACATCCATGTGTCATTTGTACTTCTAAAGATATTATCCCGGATAAATCATCTCATTTTATGATGACTTCATGGGCATTACAAATCTCCTGGATAATCTTTCGTAAAATGTCTTTAGAGAATAGGTTCCTACTAGGAGACAAACCCTATTCATCATTAATTCTATGTTGGTTCTCATTGATCAGCTTCCTCACCATATCACTAAGATATTATGGATCTATTGGTTCGATTGGAAGGCGATCGTCAAGGCCTTTCCCAAGTGTTTGGCTCCGCAAATGCTCTCAATTAGCTCCACGGCATCTGGTTCCCCTATTGTTGGGATAACCATTCATCCAGTTATTCGAATTCTAAGTTCTCTTTGTGATGGCTCAACGTAGTTGTTTGAACATTACCACTTCCACCACAATCTATTTGTTCAGTTCAACATCAGCTACATCCTACAACTATTATCTAAATCATCAATTACAGTGCGGGGTCTTATGTCGGTACCGACTTGTGGAATAGATTCAGTACCAAGTTCAGATTTCCCAACTTGAGTTTTTATTGTTCCTAAAAAGTTCCAACTTCCCCTCTTTTCATCATATGATTTCCATCCCTTTGGTTGCCATCGATTGAAGAAGAACTCTATTCCTTCAAATCAGAAACAACTCCTTACGACTCTTCATATGTATCTAGGGTTGATGAACCATTTGGTCAATACTTTCTTGCTTTTACTTTAAAATAACATCTAGGTTGTCTAACAGTCTCTTTTTTATTTCAAGCATCAACCTTTCCAAATCCACCCTGTTTACCATTTCTTGGAATTTTAATAGCAAGGGGTTGATTTATCTCTTCCGCGTATTGAGAATCTTCGTTCTTTGCATCGTTAGTGTGTCTAGAAGCAATTGATTTATCCTTAGAACTTTGGCTTCCATAGCTTTCTTGGATGTAATATTAGACTTTATGCAAACCTAGGTAATCATGGATCTTACAAAAATGGTTTCTAGATCTAATAAGTGGATTATGATAATCCTAGGGTTTATGGTAAATCTAAGAGTGAGAACTTTGAGATCTCTCAATGGAAGCACTAAAATGTTTGCATTAAAAATTGGACAAACACCTAATCAGATTATAATTAGGGATTAATGAAGAGTATAAAGGTAAAATGAGGTAAATAACATAAGATATTTATAGTGGTTTGGCCAAGAAAAATAGCCTAAATCCACTTCAACTTTATTAATGATTTTCAACTTTCTTGAGAACTATGATTTTACAACTTGGTTGCTTATAAGTCGATTAAGGATCTAACAGAATATCGGGGTAAAATCAAACAATTCCGAAAAAAGAAACAAGGTCCTATTTTTGTGCCTCTTTTCTCCTATTTATAGACGAAGATCATCAAATTTGGCTTTGAAACCTTCTCCTCATGATCTCCATATCTGGTAGTGGCTCTAGAAAAAGATCATGGCCGACTCATCACTTGACTTCTCAACTCGATACCAAGTTGAGGTTTACAAGTTAGTACCGAATTGTGATCTTTCTTTCCCTTGCTCTTTTCTTTACTTTTATCTTTAATCTTTTTAAGTGTATAGTGAGCCGCCACATCTTGATTTGGTTCCAAGTTACGGGTTTTAACTTGGTACTGACTTGAGACTTGGACTTCCATTCTTTAATTTTTCTCTTCACCACTTGACCTGTCTAGAAAGTGGCTTAGTGTCTTCAAGTGGAAAGCAAGGTTCTGCACGGAACCTTTTGACGTTACTCAAATTTTGGTTTCTAAATATGATTCATGACCTTTGGTTAATTTCACGACCATTCAGTAGTTCTGACTTGCTCGGATATTGCTTAATCCAAAAGCAGGATAACAAACGTAGATATAAATACATATATATATATATACATATATATATGAATACATATGTATGTATACATATATATGTATACATATGCATGTATACATATGTATATACATATATACATATGTATGTATCTGTATGTATATATATGCATATGTTTATAAATATTTTAATTTGTTATTAAATTTAGTAAATAAAATTTACTAAATACATTAAAATTTCAAAAACATTTGTTTTAATTTCTCAAACAATGTTGAAGAATTTGAATCCATTTTGTTACTTTACAAAATTTTCTGCTTATATTTTAAATTTAAGCTTGTAAATTTAAAATTAAAATTTCAAAATGAACTTGAAAACTTATCCAAGGTCCAAAATAATTTAGGCCATTATATTAAGCATAACCTTTAGGCTTACATCATCCTTTAAGCCGGGTCAATACCAGATTGGCAAAGTACTTGATTACCAACCAATTTTTGATATTACCTTTCTAGACATTCTATTAGATGGGTATGCTTTAATAAGTTAGCCCTGCTAATTTTGATCACATAGACCGTCAGGCTTTGATACAATTAAAGGAACTGGGCAAGTAAAAAGCAGATGAAATAGATGAATTTTAAAAAATTCTTATTTTTGGATCTATTGGGCCTATGAAGTCTGAAGAGTTTATTAGATATAATGAAGTCTAGTTCTAAATAAAAAAATTCTTTATTTTATTTGTTTAAAAAGGCTTGTAAATTTAATTCGTTGATACTATATTTGTTATAACGAGCATATCAAATACACTTATATGTGTATAGTGCACGTGCTACAAATATGAAGTGTACATGGCTAATGTGACTATATATAGGTGCTGACATACACAACGCAACAGACGCATTTGCCTCTTTATGTATGCTCTTATTGTGTATAGGTTTTTAATTATAAAAATGAACAATTGTAAATATACATATAGAATAATTACACATACATACGTGCTTACATACATACTGTGTGTTAATGATACTTTGACAATTCTATATGTTTTGAATTCTAGAATTAACAACTTTAAATCTAGTTTTAACTTAGAAAAGTTTTAAATTTAAATTTATGTTTTTACACAAAAGTACCTTTTATAAACTTTAACCCGAGATAATATACATACATGCATATACGTGTATAAATAATTACAATCAATGTTCCACATTTAAAACAACGTAAATTTATAAATTTGTAGTTTTATATACTTTGAAAATTAAAGTTAGCAAATTGAAAACAAGTCTTAACATATAAAGGATTCAAAATAGTTTTATGATATTTGCACAGAAGTCTACTTATGAGTTTTGAATTGAATTTTTTTAAGTATGCAAACAACAACCAAATGACTTTACATACAAAACCAACAAACATGTAAAATAGGTATTCAATTTTCAAAATGATTTCAAGTAGTTTAGCACATGTAGCTAATTATGTCAGTATATATAATACGTTAGAAAACAATATCAATTAATTAAATTTAGTTTCTAAAGCAAAATATATTTTTATTTAAACATTAATACTCAAATCGAAAACAAAATTCTATTGGACAACCGAGGCATATATAAATTCATTGTACAATATTTAGAATCTAAATTATACATGAAATATGAGCATGAAATCAAAAGGAAGAAGCATATTTGGATTTAAATATATTAAAATCATTTATTACATAATCAAATAAAATTAGAAAATTACATTCAAAGCCAAAAAGCGAATCTTGAATTAATAATAAAACTCGTAGATTGATAGCATCAACCTCTTGATTTTGCAAGGATTTAAGGGCAAAACACCTTAAATTTTTATTTTATTTTATTTGAATTTTCTTTGGGAATTTTTTATCCCATGGAGGCCATAAATTTTGGTAGAGAGAGGTTGAAGAGAAAGGAAAGACGGAAAAACCTGAATTGTTAGGAAGAAACTAAATGAATGATTGAAAAGAAATTTATTTTAAAGGCATCATTGAAACAATTCCTATCTCTTTCTTAAAAAATCTACCCTTTTTAATTACTCATTAAATCTCAATCAAATTATTTTCCATTATGATATATATTCGATAGCAAACTTGATGGATAAGATTAGTGAAACAAATGAATGAATTTGTTGTAAAAGAGAATTAAAGGCTAGAGATATTTTGCCTTCATTTAGTTACACCTTGTTTTTTCCAAATCAATTTCGAATATTTACCTTTTCTTCTTTCTTTAGTCAGCTATAAATGGGCATGATGGGCCTCTAGAAAATTCCTAAAACAATTTATTATTTGATATATTTAAATCAAATTAAAATTACATCAATATCGTATATCGATACGTGCACATATAAATTTTATCATTAAAAACCAGTGGAATTCAAAATATTAAACAAATATGAATAATTAGTATTTCATAAATATTAATTAATTTACTTTATATACAATAATTATAACTTAATTAATTACGGTTGTGCAACTCAAAAATGTAAATTTAGCAAGATTAATATCGAACAATTCGAATATATACATACATATGTCACCTTAGTTAGTGGTGTGATATTTTGGTTGAATTTATCGCTTACACATCCTTCCAATAAAAATCCAATTTTATTATGATAAACGGTACTTGTTAGTAATGATTCTCTACACTGATTCTCTTCATCAACACTATATCACTTTAGGACTTATCAAATTTTGGTTTTGGCAAAAATTCCAATATCATCCATAATCAAATTGGTTAGTCTAAACAAAAAAACTTAGTTCAATAATAACAACTATTATTAACCATACCACTCTGACCAAAATTTTTGACTTTGAGTTAACAATAGTTAACCATGATACTAAGCTCATATAACTAAGGAGAACAATTCTCCATTAAATAATGTATCATTTCCAATGCTTTAACTCGGAATCAACTATAGTCATTCGTTGAATGTCGTGCCATTAATTAGCTATAATTAAAGTGGAGTGTCCACATTGAAGTTTAGTAGTATTCTCAAGTCGAAGGAGCCATGTAATATTATCACTATTAGATTCTCTATTTGATCTTAGTTATATTAACCAACATAAAGCTCATGTGTGAGTCACTTTATAATTATCAAATAACTGTTAGTATGTGACCCATTAATGCACCCAATAGCCATAAGTAATATAGTGCCCAACATTTGGAGAGCATTATGTATTCACTATTATAAATTGGTTGTTTGCTTCGGTTGTTAACTCCATGTTACTTTTGTTCAACAACCAAAGCAAATGAAGACGATGCAACGGGCCAAAATTAGTTGCTTTGGTTGATGAACAGAAGCAAAAGAGGTCATTTTCTTCTATTGTTGAACCAAAGCAAAAGGGTAAAACCACGGCAGTAAATGATCACTTTTTTGCTTCAGTTATTATGAACAACCGAAGAAAATGTCCGTTGAAGCAAAAAATATGATACCGTTTCATGTTTTCAAACCTGATACTACATCAAATCATAATTAAATTTTTATGTTATCAAATATAATTCATGTTATCCATAATTGATCATTTGACAGCTAATATCCAAACATGTACCAATATAGAATATGCACACACAGTGCGAATAAAAAAAACCTAGCATAATGATGCCAATGAATTGTACATAAAAAATGTAATGTTTGGTATCACAATTTTGGTTCATCCAATACCATAAAACATAGCTTTCTTAAAAACCTAGAATCTATTCCTGATTCATGGGTCAAACCAATATGACCTGTTCTAGCAACATGCACATTTACATATTCATCTTTATTTTCATATGTAAAACACATTTTTTATTTATTTGTAGTAATTGTACTAAAATATATTCCTTGATTATTTATTCATTTACCATTTATTCCTTATTACACATAGCTGATGCATCTGTCATGTTATATAGATATATGAAAAAATCAGTTTAAGTTTTTCGTAGATATTAATTATAGAATGATCAAAGTACTGAAGCAAACCTTGAAAATTCCATATGGCTCAAACAATCTCTATAGCGCAACCATCTTGTCAAAGTCTGCCATAAGCTAGATTCAGATAATAAACCAATGTTATAAAAACGTAGTTGCATAATAAACAAAGAAAGAGAAAAGATTTGTGAAATAGACATGTTATATCTAGTGTATGTAATCTCTCATTACGTAATCCTACGAGCATGTCATACCTAGCATATATGAGTAGCTGCTTCCAAATATTACCATGGAAAAACTAGCAATGAATTAGACAATTGTTATGTTTCTCAACTTTATAATTATGCATCAAATAACCATATGTATAACGTATATTCAACTTGAAACATGGTCAAGATGACTATTATGATTATGGGGAAAACATTACAAGCAAATTGGAATAAAGACAAAATAGCGACTCTACGAGATTAAGATAACGAAGTCTTAGGAATATATAAACAATGATTAAAGTCAGTAAGCTAATGATTGAGTGAGGAAAATGCATGATTTGGATATTAAATTAAACGTGGGGGGTTGATTTTTGAAAGCGCAAATATGTTAAAATATTTGGAAATTAGCCTGATTCTGGAAGGGGTTTTGGTCAAAGTTAAATATAAATTTCTTTAGTAATCTCTTATATTAAGAGACAACTCTGTTGTTTGGGATTCTTGTCTAGCCATGACATTGTTATTATCATTATTATTATTACTGCTAATTCAAGTCCATGAGCATGTAATTTCATCTATGAACTTTTATTTTTCTACCAAAGTTGATTAGCTAGAGATGATGCATGTAAAAATGAAACATATAAAAGTGAATTTTATTTTCAATGTGTAAACTCTTGGATTTCTTGTAAACTAAAAATAAAGTATAAATAATACTATAAGTATCATGATGTGAGGTATTATATAGAGAAAACTAGCAACTGCCATTGAAATCAATCTTTGAGTAAAAAGATTTCTAACTATCATTAATTCTGGAAAGAAAATGAAAAGGAAAAATAAAGGAAATGAAACAGAACATGACTCATTCTAAAAAAAATTAAAATTATGTGTAAAGGAAATAATAATTTGTAATTTTAAAATGGATTATGTAACATAAATCATTAAATTGAAAACAATGATCTAAATTAAGCTTTCTGCACTAGGTCAACTACAATATACCTACAAGTAAAGAATGTTCTGAAAAATGGTGCAGAACCAAATTTGGAAGTAATGGAACTTGATAAATAAAATTGGGTAAGAACCATATTATATCAATGGTCTATGAAATGAATATCTGGATAAAGTGCCAAGTTCATGTTTTACTGTTCTAACAGTTTCATGTTGGCTAATTAGACAAAATATTAATGTTGCTTTATATTTGCATGAACATATGATGTTGTTGACTGTGCTGGATTAATAGTAAAGGAATAAATTGAGTTTCAATTGACCAAAAAATCTAAATATAAAAAATAAATTGGGTATCAAAGTACTATAAAATTAATATAAATCTAGTGCAATCGGATCAATATAGATGTTTTGAGGTCTTGTGGATTAAATTTTTGACTGAATCTGGATAAGACAAATATAAATGTAAATATGTGGACTCTAAATAGCAATAATGAAGAACATAAATTTAGGGAGGAAACAATATGTTCATAGTTAAAATAGCCATGCCCGAAACATTACATGCCTATAATTGCCAAGACAATCACAACAAGAGCAGAAAGAAGAGCTACATTATGAGGAGGTATGAATACATCCCCATGAACAAGTTTCCATCCAGATTCTTGGCTGGCATTTCTTTCCTAAATATTGAACATAGTAATTCAATAATTGTAAGTATATTAGAAAAACTGATTAAAAGGATATTCTTTTAAAGTCTAAAAATGAGTACACATAAGAGACTCTATACAATCATCTTTAAGGGCATATTTGCTTAACCATTTCTAAGCGTTCACATCAACATCATGGAGACTATGGGAATCTACAAATCATACAAGAAAAATATGATAAATCTAATTTACAGTTTATATCTTGTAAAATGGAAAACAAAATGAATATATTTAACTTTCTGCTTGAAGAGTGGATGGTGTAAGTAAACATCAAAATAACATATTTTTTCCCATTCTAAGAGCTACGAAAATTCTTAAGTGAAACTAACTTGGATTATCTAGTTATTAGGTAAAAAATGATACATTAGTAATAAGGGTATAATATAGTTATGTCAAGTTGTTGAACAAGACATGTCTAATGCCTATTATACTGCATAAGTACATTCTTGTGAGTGAAAAGATAAATATAAATGCAATTTAAGTTGTTTACTATAAGCTTTAACGAGCAATACTAAAGACAATTATATGGTTAACACCATGTCATAGTGATGGAAATAATAAGTTGTTAAACACTTAACAAAAAATCTATAACTTCTGAGAATCAAAGGTGGCAAATACAAGAATTTTATTGTTAACCATTGGGTTTACAAAACTTTATAATCGACTATTAATACAATTCTTTCATGAATATGCATAAATTACAAAGAAAAATTGTACAAGCTAAACATATGCAAAAATTATTTAAAACAGGATAGTAGCTATGGTTATACCAAGAGCAATAACATATATTCGTCAATGAAAATACATAACAACCAGAATTAATCAGTTTAACAATAAAATTACACAGTAATCAACAGATAAAATTAGTATGTAGTAAATATTCCATATAGTGAAGTAATTAATCAAATTGTAAACAGAACCAATTGGGCTAAATTAATTTTCTCAATCGATAACTTCCTAAAAGATTATGATAATAAATTTACAATACAATTAACAACAACTAACTAATTTCTGTTCAATTCCTAAAGTATGAAGCTCAATTTCAATTCTGACAAAAAATTGGAGTAGAGTAAACAGAAAAGGGAAAAAATAAAAAATATATAAACCAACCATTATAACCACAAATAATAAATAGAAATAACAATACCTAAGGAAGAATTCTTGAAAATTAGCATATTCTCATCAGTCTCACAATTTACAGACCTTGTAAGTGATTCTAATGTCAAGACTTCATTGACTCAATCGATAACGAAAACACTCAACAGCGGACCTTTTTTTGAATTAACATATTAGATATCGAATCTTACGACATCTCAAGGAACTTTAGGTAGACATGTGATTTAGGCAAGCAACGACATTCTAATAATCGGATTCATCTCTAAAAAAGAGTGGAAAGAACACAAGCATCGTCGCTTATTTCTAGCATCATTCTTGATTGAAGCAACTCAGTCAAACATTGACGTCAAGGAAATTTTGATCAGTTGCGAGGAAAAAATATTTTTACAGGGGCAAGTGGAGTGAGGGAATATCAGAAGGAAAAGGCAACAACACTATAGAGCTGCCTCCAACTACGCCTCGTCTCAAGCTTGCCAGATCACATGGTTTGCATTTTGGGGATTAGGGCTTTTGATTTAAGCCACCTAACCGCCATTTTAATTTTTACTTTTGTGATTTTTGATTTGATGATTGAATTGGGTACGAGTTTGTTAACTTGTGCTCAAGATGTTTTTAAGGGTAGCCTACAATCAATTGCTTCGACTGCATTAGCAAATGAAGGAAATAATATTATTTGCATTGGTTGCTAACAAAAACGAAGCAAATAACCTTATTTACTTTAGTGCATTTTCTTCAATCATAAACAACAACCGAAGAAAATTGCATTTTTACATTTTTTAATGCTTTGCATGTACCTATTGCTTCTGTTGTTATGGGAGAACCGAAGCTAATGGTATTATTTACTTTGGTTGTTAAAAGCAAATGAGGCGATGCAACAGACATATTTGTGCTAATGTCTCCACATATGAATCGATATCCTTTCTCGAAACATCTTGATTAGGATTATTTAAAATAATATGTCATTCTTCAATGTGATAAAATTTTCATGATTACAACACATTGTAAGTTACTATCACATGACATACTTGAAAAGTCGTCATGCTCTGATACCAAATGAAAAGTCCCTATGCTCTGGTACCAAATGAAAAGTCGTTTTGCTCTAATACCAAATGAAAAGTCGTTATGCTCTGATACCAAATGAAAGTGTGCTATGGATCATGTAATATGGAATGTATCATAATCTAAATGCGAAAACAAATAATAATAGAAAGGTAAATAAGAATAAACACACCAGGAGTTTTTATACTGGTTCGAACTTTACATTCTATGTCTAGTCCCAGACTTCTCTTTGAAGTATAAACTCAATAACCCCTCACTTAACCTGGAGGAATAGGTATACAACACCTGAGCCGCTAAACAGGATTTTTCCGCCTCAAACAGCCGAAAGATGACTTTTACCGCCTGAGCTACCAAACAGGACTTTTACTCGTATAAGAAAATAGTTTACAATTGTGTTCTGAATAACACTGATATGTCTTTAAGTGTACAACCTTCCTATAATCAAATCCTCAAGTATATATTGTGTGTGTGAAGATATAAAAGGAAGATGTTGCTTAGAATCAAAGAATATATTGATTAGTTCATAGACTTAAGCAATGTAAAGATTGTGATTACTTTTAGAATGCAGGGATAGATAGTAGAGAGTATGTTCATAAAAAAAAAAATGAAATTCAGTTATTAGAGAAGTGATTCTAATGTGTTTATATAGTAGACAAACAACTACAACTATTCACGAAGAGTTTTGATCAAAAGATGCAGCCATATCTCTTCAATTTGGATCGTAACTCTTCGCAAATGGAAGTGTCTCTTAAGGAAAAATAGCCACTAGAGTCATTCAGTCGACTGAGCAAAATCGACCAGTCAACTGAATATTCAAAGATGGTGTAAAACAAAGTATATCTGTGCAATTAAACAGGTTCAGTCCTCAGTCGACTGACCTGGTTGTCAGTGCATAGTTTACACCTTCTTTAAAGAATTTAGACTTTAGAGCTATTTTGAGCATGTGCAAACTACTTGAGAATATATTTTAACAACTATAAACCATATCAAAGACTAAATAAATATACTATACTCAGATTTGTAGTCTCATCTCCTTTGTAGTTTAATAGCCTGCATAACTAATTCTCTTTTTGTCGCTTGACCGTATAATCTTATCACTGATCGTTTAATCTTTTTATCATGAATCAAAACTCATGATTCAATAATACCATTTAAAGATTTTCTATCTAATATACTTTAGTCAATTATTTAATTAATTATACTACATTATAACAAAGTACATAATAGAAATCAGACCCTTTTATTATGAACAAGATTGGCAATCAAGTTATACATATATATGTAAAAATTTCATAATTGCCCCTAAGGGGCATACCACTAATTCTTTCAAAAGGAAGGGTGGATTTCATCATGGCAATGGAAGAGGAATTGTGGTCGAAAATTGTAACTTTGAGAGAAAAGAATTTAATCTTTGTGGTCGAGGAAGAAACTACGGAAGCTTATAGGCATCAACATATGGTCATGGAGGATCATCATATTCAAATATCCAACGTTATAAATATAAAAGACATGGGAGCACATCTAGATTTTGTTGATTCAGGTGAAATTATGAGAACAAAAGCGACTTGTCAATTATCCATAAGAATTACTATGATGGAAAAGGTAGTGATGCTTTTTTCATGACATGCGAAAATATAGAGGTGGTGCATGATGAAATATGATATATTAATAATGCTTACAGCAATCACATGACAAGCAACAAACAACCTTTCACATGTCTGAAGAATCAGTACAACATGGAATAAGAATAGTTGATAATAAAGTGTTGTAGGTGCAGTGGTGTGGATAAATTCAGATCGGCACAAAGAAGATGGTGAAAAGCATGATCGATGCATTTTATGTATTTTTTTTTTTTGAAAAGATTGGTATTTAATTTATGAAGAGCACTCATTTGATGTCTTAGGTGATCAAACCCAAGACCTCTAGGACAATAATCCAGAGATCTTACTGCTTGAGCTAGTGGTCCTTGACTATGTAGCTGGACTTAAACATAATTTGTTAACCAATGTTAGCGCCAAAATTGGTCACTAACACCCAAATGTAAATGAAAGCACCAACTAACGGTCACAGGCAATAGATAGAATACATGTAGAGAATAATAATATAAAGAACAGTCGAAACTAAAATGAAAGCAGTAAAGAACACAGATTTTATAGTGGTTCTGCTAACTCTGACCTACGTCCACTGTAGATGTTTCCTTTTTATTGATGTTAGAATCAAATACAGTTACAAACAGATAGAGTAACCTTTAGCCTTAGAAAATATAAAGTTAGAGAGTGGAGAGAAGAAACTCCCTTTTCTGAACCTCCATGTGCTGTATTTATAGGCGAATCCTGAGTTGTTGGGCCTCCTGAATAGCTTGGCCCCAAGAAGGCCATTACCGAACCACGTATATCCTTCGTCCCTGACCGAGCGGCATTTGCCGAGCCACCTGGGCAGAGCCATATCCCATCAATGCCGAGCCACTTGATGCCGATCCATGCATACCGAATGATGTTGGTTGAAATAGAGAATGCTGAACGAGGTAGTCGTGCCGAACGCACTCGTATGTCGAACGAGGTAGCCATGTCGAACGCACTCGTATGCTGAACGAGGTAGCCGTGCCACACGACACTCATATTCCAAATGAGGAGTTCATGCCGAACGACATTCGTATGCCGAACGGGTTACTCATGCCCAACGAAGCATCACGCCGAACGGTCCATCATGCCGAACGGCCCATCATGTCGAACGATCCACCATGCCGAACGACCCATTATGCCGAACAATCCGTAATGTCGAACGATCCATCATGCCGAACGATCCATCATGCCGAACGATCCACCATGCCAAACGACCCATTATGCCGAACGATCCATGATGCCGAACGATCCACCATGCCGAACGATCCACCGGGCCGAATGACCCATTATGCCGAACGATCCATCATGCCGAACGATCCATCATGCCGAACGATCCACCATGCCAAACGACCCATCATGTCGAACGATCCATCATACCGAACGATCCATCATGCCGAACGATCCATCATGCCAAACGATCCACCATGCCGAACGATCCACCATGCCGAATGACCCATCATGCCGAACGACCCATTATGTTGAACCGTACTTTCAGAACCAAAACACCTCACCAATGTCGAGCGGCATGATCTTATCATAATGCCGAATGACTTCTAACTTTCCAGACCGAACCAAATTTCCTAGACCCAAATTATAGTCGATCCATCTTTATCCAATCCAATTTCCATTTTCCAAGTGCGTTGTGTCATCCATCCATCCAGTCGACTAACTCCACCGTACACCAGCCTCGACGACCGAGCAGTCAATAACGTTAAATCCGCCTGTCCACGGCCTTGCTAAAAGGCGGGTTAACACTTGCCCCTCAAAACATACCTTGCTGTTGGAAGGTGTGTTTTGAATAGCCTCAAATCCGACATCGAAAGTCCATATCCCTTTCCTAAAATTTTATCATATCCATGACCTATCTAGGTTTAACCTTGAATCTATAGACCTTGTCGGGTCATGTTATCCTGTTCCAGCCTTGACCTTCTTATCAAGGGCTTTTACGTTCTCCGACCATAGCACTCCGGCCAAGGACTTTGACATTCACCGGCCTCGGCACTCCGGCCAAGGACATTTGATATTCACCGGCCTTGGCACTCTAGCCAAGGAATTTTGATATTCACCGGCCTCGGCACACCGGCCAAGGACTTTTGATATTCACCGGCCTCGGCACTCCGGCCAAGGACTTTTGAAATTCACTGGCTTCGGCACTTCGGCCAAGGACTTTGACATTCACCGGCCTCGGCACTCCGGTCGAGGACTTTTGAGATTCACCGGCCTCGGCACTCCGGCCAAGGAATTTTGAGATTCACCAGCCTCGGCACTTCGGCCAAGGACTTTTGGCATTCACCGGCCTCGGCACTCCGGCCAAGGACTTTTGACATTCACCGTCCTCGGCATTACGACCAAGGACTTTTACATTCACCGGCCTCGGCACTCGGGCCAAGGACTTTGACATTCACCGGCCTCGGCAATCCGGCCAAGGACTTTGACATTCACTGGCCTTGGCACTCCGGCCAAAAACTTTTAATATTCACCGGCCTCGGCACTCCAGCCAAAGACTTTTTAATATTCGCCGGCCTCGGCACTCCAGCCAAGACTTTTAATATTCACCGGCCTCGGCACTCCGGCCAAGGACTTTGACATTCACCGGCCTCGGCATTTCGGCCAAGGACTTTGACATTCAACGGCCTCGGCACTCCGGCCAAGGACTTTGACATTCATAGGCCGCGACACTCCGGCCAAGGACTTTTTATATTCACCGGCCTCGGCACTCCGGCCGAGGACTTTGACATTCACCGGCTTCGGCACTCCGGCAAAGGACTTTTGATATTCACCGGCCTCGGCACTCTGGCCAAGGACTTTGACATTCACCTGCCTCGGTACTCCGGCCAAGGATATTTGATATTGGAGTCGCCCCCGAGTGTCCAAGTAAATTCTTTCAAGATTCTCAGTTAAATCTGTGTAAGAAGAAAACTTTTGACTCCCTTCGAGGTTTCTTTGAAGTGCCACCGTTGCCATTTGTTTTCCTTTTTCATTTATCGTCTTTACTTGGATCCTCGAAGGGTGAACCTCCACCCCTCACTGCATAAGCTTCAGCCTCTCTCCTTATTCTCTCAGCTTGTGCATCCTCCTATCTTAAGAACCTTTCCGCCTCATGGTAGAACTCCCTGAGATCCCTCGGTGGGTCCCTTTCTAATGATATTTGAAGTCGAATCATCCATGATTCCCGAGACTGCTGCCATCAAAAACATTGACGGATCTGGTCGATCCACTGAGGATACTGCTATGTTAAATCTAGTTAAGAAGTTCCTTAGCGACTCTCCCCTCCATTGTTTCATCGATGTCAAGGTCATTACGTTCTTGGGTCTGACTATATGGACCCATAACTGTTTCATAAATTTTTTAATCAGCTCCGTCCATGTGCCAATAAAACCACTCTCCAGCTGTCTGAACCACATAGCTGCGATATCCATCAAAAACAATGGAAAGCAACAAGCCATGACCCCGTACGATGCCCCCAATACCTCCATATGCCTCATGTACCTTGTTAGGTGAACGGTGGGATCCGTCCTCCAATTATACATATCCAACATTGGTAGCTTAAAGTCCGGTGGATTCCTAGCTCGCTTGATTGTAGGAATAAAGGGACTCCTACTCACATCCTCTAAGTCTCTATTTACCAATCCACCTCTCATAGCCCGTCTGACCATTTTCGCTAGTCTGTCGTTGTCGTCAAGCTACAATCCTTGTCCGTTACCTCTGGTCTGCCCTCCGAGTTAACGAGGAAATTCTGGCACATACTCCTCATCTCGTACTCCTGCTCCCTGCTAGTGTCGGGCTGCGCTGCATCATCTGGCATCCCTCGATAAGCAGGTCCAGCATTTCCTGGTCGCATGCCCCCGAGTCTAGATCCATCTAGGTTGGTAGCCGTCTGCTGATTGGGGGTGCCCCCTGCTGGGCCATTCCCTCTGCTTGTTGGTTGAGTGCTTCTCTTCCACCTCCACGGATCTGAGCTCCTGCATTTCCTGCTTGTGCAAATTGTCTGAGAAGAGCCTGTATCATCTCCTCTTGTCTTTTCATCATTTCTTCTGTTTCTAGAGGAGCCTCTTGACTTCCCTCCTGATTGCTCCTTTATATCACCTGCTTCCTTGCTGATAGCCAAACCATTGTTTCCTAGAATCCATGTCCCTAGCTCTAGAAATCCTAAGTGCTTGCGTTCTTAGTAAAAGCACCAAAATGTTAGCGCCAAAATTGATCACTAATACCCAAATGTAAATGAAAGCACTAACTAACGGTCACAGGTAACAGATAGAATACATGTAGAGAATAATAATATGAAGAACAGTCGAAATTAAAATAAATGCAGTAAAGAACACAGATTTTATAGTGGTTCGGCTAACTCCGGCCTTCGTCCACTCCAGAAGTTTCCTTTTTATTGATGTTCGAATCAATTACAGTTACAAGCTGATAGAGTAACATTTAGCCTTATAAAATAGAAAGTTAGAGAGCGGAGAGAAGAAGCTCCCTTTTCTGAACCCCAATGTGTTGTATTTACAGGCGAATCCTGAGTTGTTGTGCCTCCTGGATAGCTTGGGCCCTATAAGGCCATTGCCGAGCCATGTATATCCTTCATCCCTGACCGAGCGGCATTTGCCGAGCCACGTGGGAAGAGCCGTATCCCATCAATGTCGAGCCACTTGATGCCGATCCATGCATACCGAGCGAGGTTGGTTGAAACAGAGAATGCCGAACGAGGTAGCCGTGCCGAACGCACTCGTATGCCGAACGAGGTAGCCATGCCGAACGCCCTCGTATGCCGAACGAGGTAGCCATGCCGAACGCCCTCGTATGCCGAACGAGGTAGCCATGCGGCACGACATTCCTATTCCAAATGAGGAGTTCATGCCAAACGGCATTCGTATGCCGAACGGGTTGCTTATGCCGAACGATCCATCATGTCGAACGACCCATCATGCCGAACGACCCATTATGCCGAACGATCCACCATGCAGAACGACCCATTATGCAAAATGATCCACCATGCCGAACGATCCACCATGCCGAACGACCCATAATGCCGAACGATCCACCATGCCGAAAGATCCACCATGCCAAACGACCCACCAAGCCGAACGATCCATCATGCCGAACGATCCACCATGCCAAACGACCCATCATGCCGAACGACCCACTATATCGAACCGTACTTTCAAAACCGAAACACCTCACCAATGCCGAGCGGCACGATCATATCATAATGCCGAACGACTTCTAACTTTCCAGACCGAACCAAATTTCCTAGACCCAATTTATAGTCAATCCATCTTTATCCAATCCAATTTCCATTTTCCAAGTGCGTTGCGTCATCCATCCATCCAGTCGATTAACTCCATCGTACACCAGCCTCGACGACCGAGCAGTCGATAATGTTAAATCGGCATGTCCATGGCCTTGCTAAAAGGCAGGTTAACACTAACCATTGTGTAACTTCTTTGCAAGAACTACAATGTATATTCAAATATGGAGCGTAGGAGATTATGGAAGAAAGTATGAATCTTGCTGCAATGGTAAAGATGATAGAGAATATGATGATTCCGTTGACTCTCAAAATTGAAGGACTTCCATTTTTCAACATCTTTGTTAAAGATCGGCCATGGTTATGGCATCTTCGACGTGTTCATTTAAATTTTACCTCTTTTGTGAATATGTGCGAAGATCATATGGTTTGTGGTCTTCCAAATATTATTCATTGAGATCAAACTTTTGAAGGATGTGTAAAGGGAAAGTAAAGTGAAATTATTTTCCCAATGGAAAATCACAGCATGCACCATCAGTTCTTGACTTGGTTCACACGAATTAATGCGAACCAATGCAGACTACTTCCGCTAGAGGAAAGCGATATTTACTAACATTTATCAATGATTTTCGTCAAGAGATGGCGTATACTTTTTGAAAGAAAAATCGAAGACATTTTAATACTTTTAGAGATTTCAAATATTTGGCCAAAAAGAAAAGTGGATATGCATTGAAAACATTACGTTCCGACCAAGGCTGTGAATATTTCTGCATAGAGTTTGGAAAGCACTTGCATGATCATGGTGCTAGACCTTAAAAAACAACAAGGTGTAACCTTAGCAAAATGGTGTGGTGGGGAGGAAGAATCGAATGATTATGGAGATGGCGAGATGTATGCTAAAAAATAAAGGGATGTCGAATATAATTTGGATAAAAGCCATGGCATGTGTGATTTATCTTTTAAATTATACATTAACCAAAAGTGTAGAGCATATGACATCTCAAGAAGCTTGTAGCAGACTTAAACCTACCTTGAATCATTTACATGCATTTGGCAGCATTGCTTACTCTCATTTTCCTAATGAAACAGGGTGCAAGTTAGATGACAGATCTGAGAGGCGTATATTTGTGGGGTATAGTGATGACTCAAAAGCCTACAGATGGTATACACAAGTTGCTAAGAACATTTTCATAAGTAGAGATGTTAAATTTGATGAAGAAGCATCTTGAAAATGAGAAGAATCGATTGAAAAAAATTACAAGCATATTAGTATCAATTTAGAAAATAACATTGATCAAAGCAATGATATCAATAATAGTGATTTTGAAGTTAAGAATCCCTCTTCACCTACTTCCATTGATAGTGACTCTCTTATTGATTGAAAGATGAGAAGTATTGCTGATATTTATGCTTTTTCGAGTGAAGTGAATAATTACATAAACTTCGCTGTTTTTCCAATGTTGATTTTTTATTATTTTCTATGTTAAAGCATTAAATTTTAAAGAAACGTCTTGGAATAACTAATGGAAGGATGCTATAGATCATGAAATAGGCTCAATTATGGAGAATAAGACATTAGAGATTGTTGATCTTCCCATTAGAAAGTAGCAATTTAGAGTCTAGTGTGTACTTAAGATGAAGTTAAATGAAAACAGTAAAGTCCAAAAATTAAAAGCTTAACTTGTAGTGCAAGGATACAAAAATTATTGTGCTAATTGTACTAAAATGTTTACTTTTGTTGCTCATCTTGAAATAATTTTTTTTGGTTTTAGGTTTGGCTATACAAGAACTATGGAAGGTATATCAAATGTATGTCTAATTAGCATTTTTGAATCGAGTCCTTAATGAAGAAATTTATATGGAGCAACCAATTGATTGTGTAAAGAAAGGAAATAAGAAGAAGGTATGTCATTAAAGAAGACTTTGTATAGTTTCAAGTAAGCGTTGAGGGCATGATAGATTCATATTAATGGATTCTTTATGAAGGAAGCATTTAAATGATGTCTTTATCAGCGTGTAGTCTATGTCAAACAAGAAAAGCAAGAAACTATTTGGCAATGTGCTTAAATGTTGATGATTTGATATTTACTGAAAGTTCTAGTAATTAATGTGAAGAATTTAAAGCATGCACATTACGAAAGATTCAAAATGATTAACTTAGGGAATCTCTATTACTTTCTTAGTATCGAGGTCCTAACCATAATTATAGATATGGGTTTTAGCTGGAGAGGCTTGCCAATAATTTGTTATGAACTAATGAGTAGAATACCTAGAAAATAAATTGGGAAAATACCTGTAAAAAAATCTAAATCAAAAATAAAGTTTAATGGATGAATTTAAAAGATAACTACAGGTTGTTGGTTCTATCCAGTTCAAATTTAGTGAAAGAATCTAAAGAATACCATTGGGGAGGATTCTAGGCAATATCAGACTAAAGACCAATCTAAAATGAAATTGACAAGGGACTGCGTCAGGGGAGCAAGTTAAAAGGAAACCGCATAAGAGTGCATAAGGTGTAATAGTATTAGGAAATTGCATAAGTGCGCCTAAGGCATATTAGTATATGTTAACTGCATAAGAGCACTGTAGTAGTATTAGTAAATGGGAACCATGCAAACTATAATCGTTTCATTTATGATATTGTGAATAGTGAAGGGAAACTTGTTCCTTGTTGTACGACATGGCCTGTGCTTGTTTATTTTGGGTAAGTGTTATTCATATTAGACTTTTTATCTACCTTGTATTTTTATTATTGTTTTCCCCGTAAACTCACAGGTACCCATTTGAATATGTTGAATCTATAGGATTAGACGGGTTTATATCAGAAGTCACAGTATATAAATCGAAGATGGAGCATAAATCTTTGTATAAAGATGTTGTTTTCACCATTTTAAGGAGTTCATGCGACATCATCATAGGTTGACTTGACTCTTTACTATATTATTTTCTATTTTTATTTGGTTTCTACATGGGCACAATTTTGACTGGGAAAAAAATTATGTAGTGAATATCAATAAAATTTATGACGAGCCACCTTTCACTCCACAGAAATACGTATCATCATTAAGAAAAGAAATAGATAGAAATAGAAAAGATAGAAAGAAAGAACAACAACATCAGAATCTCATAGCGGAAACGGAACAAAATATAATATTGCACATATCCGTTACATAGTTTTACATATCAAATTACACAAAATAATACAACTTCATTACATTAGGCAGTTATAAGGGTCTGCCTAACCATTACATCCAGAATACAACTTCCAAAAGTCACAATAAAATGGATAAAGATAGATATATACGTCTGGGCTCCAGCTCCCAGCTTCCAAAACATTTGACAATCCTAACCTGATCACTTGGCTACTCATGAAAATTTGAGTACCCAAGAGTTTAATAAAAACAAAATAAACTCCGGGTCAAACATGGGTCTGGTCTGAGTAAACAGGTTAAAGTTGTTTAACTTTTAAATCATTTGAAGACAAAGGTATCACGTAAGACTCCCCACATATATACATGGGTAAGTTTTACCTTGTGCCAACCAAATCATTTGGTAGGAAATACAATTATATTATAATAGGGTCTAGGGTTTCCTAGTAAATAAGAAATAGCTGAAATTGTTACATGATTAAATTCCAGCATACTAGCCACAAAGTGGGTTATACAATCCAAACCGTAAAGGGCACGTAGGAAGAATGGGTTTCCGTCAATGACAGGGCTACTAGGGTACCACCCTTCATAGTACGGGGCCTAGATCACCGTACCGAGGATCACTTCCGATCCCCTACAACACAAGACCAGAACCATCCCTTACAGGACAGTCTCGAACAAGACAACCTGGCAGTTGTGGCCAACGAATGCCCACACAGCCTAAATAAAAGGGACCTCTAGACAGGGGTAAATCTCATCCTACTTGGATGCTACCCACTTAACCTTGCTACACCTCCCCTGTTTTAGCCACTCCCGGTTGATGAGGCTTGAGGCTACAATTACCTTTATAGAACACATCTATCTTAGAACGCTCATTGTCCACCTGACGATGTTCTGAAAGCATTCAATCCACATAACTTCGTTTCGGGTTCAAACGAAACCGAAGGCATTATCTCGTTACACTCATTTTGGAATCACCCTCAGAGTTAACGACAATAACTCTTGCACTCTGAAACTCCATCCCGATCTTCACTTTGAGATGTCACGACCTAACGTTTAACTTGGATCGATGTGGTTTTTGGTAATCAAACTTGATTTCCGATCCTGGTCTCATCGAAATCCAAACGTCATCTTAAATGTCAAGTTGTTTAACGATTTAAACAATTCAATTTAAAATATTGAATCCACACAGCATTATCCATAGATTATAACAAACATCTATCACGGATATATTCAACATCTCATCACAGAATATCATAGATTATCATCCAATAGATATCAACCAAATCCAGACATTCAACTCAAAACAATCATCCATAAGAAAGCATCTTTAATCCATATTATAATTAATTTAATTAATTCAAATTAAATTATTACTTTAGAATTAACCACTTAACCTTGCTTAACCAATCATTACTTAATTAATCATTTAATTAATTAATCATTTCTTAATCAAGCTCATAATCAATTAATTAATCTTTAGTTAATTAATTACCCCTAAACAATTAATTAATAACCTTAATTATTAATTATATATTAATCAATTCCTAATTAACAATTAATTAATTCTTAATTACTTAATTAATTAATTTTAAATTATAAATTAATTTATCTTAATTACTCAATTAATTATCCCTAATTAATTAACCTTAATCACTTGATTAATAAATTCTTAATCATTTAATTAATTTACTATTAATTATAAATTAATTAATGCTTAATTACTTAATTAATTAACCCTAATTACTTGATTAATTAATTATTAATTAATAATTAATCACTAATCACTTAATTAATTAATTACTAATCATTGATTAATTAATATTTAGTTATTTAGTTAATTAACTATTAATTACAAATTAATTAATCCTTAATAACTTAATTAAATTAATAGTTAATTATCAGTTTATTAATCCATAATTAGTTAACTTAACTTTTATAAATTAATTAATCCAAAATTATTAATTAATTTAACTTTATTAGCTTATTAATTAAAGTAATCTTTAATCATAAAAACTTAACTAACTTTCACATAAAATATTTTGATTGATTACTTAAATTAATACGTGTTTAAAAAATTTCATCTTTGTTTAAACTTAATTACTTTTAAAAATTAAGTTTTAAAAGAATACTTAAGCATCTCAAATTTAGTTAACAAAGTATAAACTTCTTTAAATCAAATAGTTTAAACATTTATCATATAGTAGTATAAAATAATTTAAATTCAAATTTTAAAACTAGTTTTGAAAAAATCTTTTCAAAACAACAACCTAACTTCGGGTTCGACCTGCTACCAACTCGAGTGCTGACTCGAGTTTCCATTTTCATTTCTCCTTCTCTTTCTTTTGTAAATTTAGTTTAGCTTCAAGTTAAAAACAAAACAGGGAAGACACACCAATAAACTCGGGTTCCAACCCAAGGTATCTTTCTTCACACTCGAGCATCTACCCGACTTGCCCACGATCCCAACCCTGACATAAGACTGATGCAGTGCACAAGCACAGGCCATCAACGGCACCGCTACCTCCGGCGACACCATGCACACGCCGCCGATCGACCTCACGTACGATCTGACCTTCGAGCGAACATCGTGTAGCCTAAAATAGAATTTAGTCTTCCAATCGAAACTGGAACTCACGACCTCATCAGAAATCACCTCGCCTGAGCAATTCCGCCACCAGAATCACTACGCCTTCGCCAACACCTACATCCACGTCTCAGGTACGTCCCCTCCAAACCTGGCCAAGCTCGATGCATTGATGAAACCACAACGACCCATTCTTCAATACCAGATAAAACTAGGGTTTTGAAACCAATTTGCTTATCACCGACGCCACGGCGAAAGAACACCACATCCACCAATTTTACAAACTTCAACGATCACCATGCCATCTCTAGACAAAGCCCCGATCACCAGAATCAACCCAATCGCTTGATTTTGACCAATCTTCCATTTCTGATCATCTCAGAAATGCAATCCAAAAACTCAACAATAATTCGAGATTTTTGTTTTAAAAATCAAGTTTTCCAATGGCAATTCAAATTGCATGCTTGAATCTAGAAAATAAAATGTTTTATTTTTATAAATTTTGAAGATTTTACTGTCTTTTCTTAATTTCACAGGATTTCTAAATTTAAAAAACCTTAAACATGATTACATAACTTAGATTATGGTTACACAATCTGGATTTGCTAGAAACTCTAAATCTATCAGTGACTAGATAAAATATATTGAATTTCTGGCTTAGTTTCAACTCTGTAACCAAGCAACAGAGAAGAACAGGTATGTTCAACATACACAGAACAAACACATATATACACAGAGATACATACTTAAAAAAATACACATGCAAAGCAAAATTAATCCAAGAATCACATGCACATATCTTAGTTTACTTAAGCTTTTAAATAATGTGTTTACTCACCTGACTGTTTGAAGCAGAGATTTTAAAACTGGAGTGCTTTGAAAAAAAATTTGAAATCTGTTGTAACTGGAATGCCTAACTTGATTTAGTTGTTGAAGGATTTGATTTTGTTTTGGTGCAATGTTGAAATGATCATATTCTTTTAAAATCAACTGAATTGTTGAGGCTTTTGAAATCATAGAAAATGCTAGTTTGATACCAAGCTTTGAAATTGTTTGCAGATTTAGAATCTCGGAAATGAACTTGATTTTATGTTTTAATTTTTGGTTGTAAAGGTGGAAGTTGATAACATTTTCAGATTTGTAAATTAATGGCTTACTTCTTTTGCTTTTAGAAAATGAGATGGGAAAAAAATGAATGAAGAAGATGAAGTAAGACTATATAGATTTTAAATTTTTGATTTATTAAAATTAAAGAAAATAAAATAAAAATGTGACACTTGTCACTAAACTCATTTAATTTCTTAACACATGTTATTAGGAGTGATTACAATTTAACACATGTATCTTCATGCATAATTAGATTTTTAAAATCTTTTAAAATTAATTTTCCAATTTATAAATAAATATCAAATTATAAATAAATCTCTTAAAAAGAAAATAACATAACACAATTTTATGTTCTAAATAAAATCATGAAAATACATTTTAAAACCAAAGTATGATTTAAGATATGAATAACTATCTTTGGAATTTCAATTTAAATGTCCAAATTCAAATTAAATTTCAAATTAAATTTAAAAATCAAATTTGATATATACATATAATTTTAACAAATCCAATTCTATTTGTATATAATAATTCTATTTGAAATCTGTATATATACAACACAATTTATTATCATTGTTTTAAAATAACAGTTTTATCAATTTTAATTAATTTATAATGGAGATTATCACATTTAAATTTGGTTTGAAATTCCGGGATATCACATTCCTCTCCCCTTAAAAGAATATTGTCCCCGAAATTTAAACAAAAGATAATCAAATTTTTTTATTTCAACAAATTTCAGGCATACATATCACCCATACATTAACAATCAACAAACGATTCATCCAAACAACAATATATTCAATACAAACATCTTTAACTATCTGGACATAAATCCAGATAAGCCTTCCTAAAACTATCCAGAGTCTCCTAGGTACAATCTCTGGGTTCCTCGCTCTACTAGACTTTGACAAGCTTCACTATCTTGCTCCTGAGTTGCCTCTCGTCTTGATCAACAATATGAACAGGATGTTTGACAACCGATAAGTCTAGCTCAATCTTTAAGTCTTCTTGCACAGTTGACTCCACAATAAGAGATAAATCATGCTCGTATTTCCTCAGATGAGATACGTGAAAAACATTGTGAATTCCAGCCATCCGGACCGGCAATTCAATCCTGTAAGCTACGACACCAATCCTCTTGAGAACTCGGAATGGACCAGTATATCTCGGGGCGAGTTTTCCCGTCTTCCCAAATCTTACTGCTCCTTTTATCAAGGAAACTTTGATAAAGACTAAATCTCCAATCTTGAATTCCAATTGTCTTCGTCTTTTATCCACATACTTCTTTTGACGGCCCTAAACAGCTCTTATCCTCTTCTTAATAAGCTTGACTTTCGCAGATGCTTCACGTATCAAATCTGGTCCAAGCACAAGACGATCTCTCGACTCTATTCAACAGAATATGGATCTACGCGGTATTCCATACAGAGCTTCATAGGGAGGCATCTTAATACTTGCTTGGTAACTGTTATTGTAAGCGAATTCCACAAGATGTGGATGGTCTTCCGACGATCCACCAAAATCCAATACACAAGCTCTCAGCATATCTTCTAGAATTCGGTTAAGCCTCTCCGTTTGCCCATCTTTCTGTGGATGATATGTTGTACTCAATCTCAAACTCGTGCCCATAGCTGATTGCAAAGCCTCCCAGAATTTGCTGGGAAGATGGGATCTCGATCACTTACTATACTGACTGGAACACCATGCAATCTGACCGTCTCTCTCAAGAAAATCTCTGCCAGAGAAGCTGTACGGGTTGCCTTAACCGGAATAAAATGGGCGCTTTTGGTTAGACGATCCACAATCACCCATATTCCTTCATTTCCCTTCTTGGTTCTTGGCAATCCGTCAATGAAATCCATCGAAATCATTTCTCATTTCCACATTGGGATTTCCAAAGGTTGCAACAAACCGGCTGTCTTCTGTTGATCTCCTTTAACCTGCTGGCAGATAGCACAACTATTGACGAACCTAGCAATAATTTTATTCATGCCCGGCCACCAGAAGACCCTCTTCATATCCTTATACATCTTAGAGATTCCCGGGTGAATATTCAGTCTGGAGAAATGACTTTCAGATAAGACTTCTTGCTTCAATTCCTTAAAATTCAAAACACGGATCCTTCTGTTGATCCTCAATGTCCCTTGGTCATCAATCTTAAAACTGGAACATTGACCCTTCTTAACTCTCCTGATGATTCCCTTTAATCTACTATCAGATCCTTGCCTACTGGAAATCCTTTCCAGAAGAGATGGAACATTTCCAAAAGAGGCAGAACTGCATTCCTGCTAAGAGCATTTGCCACAACATTTGCCTTTCCCGGAGTATACAGGATATCCAAATCATACGATGCCAAAAACTCAACTCATCATTGCTGCCTCAGAGTAAGATCCTTTTGAGAGAAAAGATATTTCAATGGTTTGTGATCCATGAATAACTTGAACTTCTCTCCCAAAAGATAGCGCCTCCAGATCTTTAAAGCAAAAACAATGGCTAGTAGTTGCAGATCGTGCATAGCGTAGTTCCTTTCATGTGGCTTCAATTGTTGACTTGCATACGCAATTACCCTACCATTTTGCATCAGAACTGCACCCAATCCAACAATGCAGGCAACCATATAGACCTCAAACTTTCTCTTCCCATCCGAAATAGCCAACGGAAGCACTTGTTAGCTTTGCTTTCAGATTCTAGAAAGCTTCCTCAGATTTAGGGGTCCACTTGAATTTTGCTCCTTTCCTTGTCAGTTTAGTTAGGTGTGAAGAGATCTTGGAATAATCCTTGATAAACTTCCTGTAGTAGCCAGTCAATCCAGAAAACTGCGAACTTCGGTTGGTATCTGCGACTGCTTCAACTCCAGAATAGTCTCAATCTTAGCTGGGTCTACAGATATACCTTCTCCAGAAACAATGTGCCCTAAATATTTGACTTTTGATTTCCAAAAATGGCACTTAGAGAACTTCGCCTTTAGAACATGCCTTCTCAGAGTTTCTAACACTATTCTCATATGCTGCATGTGCTCATTTTCAGACTTAGAGTAGACCAAAATATCATCGATAAACCAAAAAGAACTTATTCAACACATCTCTAAAAACTCGGTTCATCAGATTGAAAAAATAAGCAGGAGCGTTGGTTTACCCGAAAGGCATAGCCAACCACTCATAGAAACAATTGGTTCCCCTAAATGCAGTTAAGGGAATATTGTCCTCACTACCCTTAACTGATGGAAACCTGGTGCTAAGTCCAGTTGGGAAAAGACAGAAGCTCCATGCAGCTGGTCAAAGAGATCACCAATACGGGGAAGAGGATACTTATTTCGAATGGTCACTTTGTTCAACTCTCCATAGTCAACACAAAATCTAAGCGACCTATCCGACTTGGTGATAAACACCGCAATAGAACCCCAACAATAAAAACTAGGCCTAATCAATCCCTTCTCCAACAGATCCTGAGTTTTCTTCACTAGTTCCTCACTCTCCCTAGGAGCCATCCTCCTACTAGGCTAAATCACTGGTACTGCTCCTGGAACCAAATCAATGCGAGACTCTATTTCTCGGTGTGGAGGTAAACACTTGACTTCCTCGAATACATTAGGAAAATATTGGACCACATCGATATCTTCAACCTCCTCTTGAGAAGTCTCAACTCCATGTAAAAGACTACTCAAGTGAATTCCAGAATTATCACACATCACTCTAGCAGTCCTACCTAGATCAGCTTCCAACGAAACTGTTCTCTCATCACAATTCAGGATAGCCTTACATTTATCAACCCAATCCATTCCCAATATAAGGTCAAACCCCTTAAAATCCAACACATAAGGGTCACACAAAAAACTATGGGATAGATAGAAAATTCTCAAATCCTTACAGATCATATCTAATTTGGTTACCCCTCCTATAGGATTAGATACAAAGATGGGACGATCTACAGTACTAGGGGTAAGAAAGAACTTCTCTACTGATTCCAAAGAGATAAAACTCAAAGAGGCACCCGAATCAAAAAAAACTATAATATACTTGCCATCTAAATGTAATGTACCTTCCAATACTCCTTTGCCTTTAGATGAAGTTGATGGTGCACCCTCCAAAGCAAACACCTTATTCTGTGGAGCTTTATGAAGTAGCGTGCAATCCTTGATCATATGACCCGGTTGGTGGCAGTTGAAGCATAGAGATTTCTGAACCAAGGCCGAACCCGGTCCACTTTGATGTGACTACTGCTGCTGTTGAGATCCTTTCCTGGGACACTAATTCGCCAAGTGACATTCTTGCTGACATATATAGCACTTGCGAGGTCCGTTGTTGCTTCCGGGTTTCTTCTTATTCTGCTTCTTCCAATTGGAATTGAACTTTCTCTTGTTTGGGTTAGAAGAATTCCCTCCAGATGATGCTACTGGTGCCACTAATCTCTTATTCATCAAATCCTCATATCTCAAAGCCATATCAATTAACTCCACAAAATATCCTTTCAAATGCGCTTTCATCTTTTCGTGACATTCTGGCCTTAATCCTTGCACAAACATTTCGTTCTTTTTGAGAGGAGTGTCTATGAGTCCTGGTCCATAGAAAGATAGTTCACTGAATTTGGTCTCATAGTCTGCTATTGTCATGCTTCCCTGCTTCAAATTCAGAAAATCCCGGTGTAGATGAGTTTTCTCTGCTATTGGCATGAATTGCCTCTCAAACATTTCCTTAAATCTTCCCCAAGAAATGTCGTCCTCAGAGACATTTGCAGTCACTGCATCCCACCAGGCTGCAGCACCTTCTTGCAATTGCCATGAAACCATTACCCTTTTCTGCTCATCCAACAATTTCATACTCTTAAAGATACGCTCGTAAGAGCGTAGCCAAGCTTGGACCTCAATTATAGTCTCTGATCCTTTAAATGGTTTACCTGCAAGGATGTTGAAGTCCTTGCATAAGCAGCAAAACTGACTTGAGGCGGTGTTGGATTAATAGCCTCATTATCAGTCTGACCTCTCCAATCATTGGACGATGTGCTTCCTACTACTCTGCCCCTTCTGCCTCTTGAACTCATTTTGGTTACCTGGACAGGTAATCCAACCAATTTAGATAGGGATATAGTTATATATAAAAATTACATATACGTACTCTCAAGATAGAACTATTCTAGAGCCTAGGTGTTTCTCAACCTATGCTCTGATACCAACTGTGACGGTCTAGGATTTTCAACCATCGACAGTGGCCACTCTCCGCCGTGACTCACATTGGTACATCGAATTTTCTTTTACGGCCAGCCTCTTGACTCGCAACCAACCCCTAAAGGCCTTGTACTATCTTAGGGGACATGTAGGGGTAAGTGTCTCCCGTTCTCCACCTAACGCAAGGCGAGAACCCCCTATCATGCTGTAATGTAGCAAACCCGATCCTTTGTAACACAAGGCCGAAACCATCCCTTACTGGACACTTTCGAACAAGACAACCCTGCAGTTGTGGCCAACAACTGCCCACACAGCCGAAATAAAAGGGACCTTTATAGAGGGGTAAATCTTGTCCTACTTGGGTGCTACCCAGTTGACCTTGCTGCACCTCCCGTATTTTAGCCATTTCTGGTTGATGAGGCTTGAGGCTACGATTATCTTTATAGAACACGTCTATCTTAGAATGCTCATCGTCCACCTGATGATGTTCTGAAAGCATTCAATCCATACAAGTTCGTTCCGGGTTCGAACGAAACTGAAGGCATTATCTCGTTACACTCATTTTGGAATCACCCTCAGAGTTAACGACAATAACCCTTGCACTTTAAAACTCCATCTCGATCTTCACTTTGAGATGTCACGACCTAACGTTTAACATGGATCGATGTGGTTTTCGGATAACCAAACTTGATTTCCAATCCCGGCCTCATCAAAATCCAAACGCCATCTTAAAGGTCAAGTTGTTTAAAGATTTAAACAATTCAATTCGATTTAAAATATTGAATCCACACAGCATTATCCACAGATAATAACAAACATCTATCATAGATATATTCAATATCTCATCACATAATATCACAGATTATCATCTAATAGATATCAACCAAATCCACACATTCAACTCAAAACAATCATCCATAAGCAAGCATCTTTAATCCATATTATAGTTAATTTCATTAATTCAAATTAAATTAAATATTAAGAATTAACCACTTAACCTTGCTTAACCAATCATTAATTAATTAATCATTTAATTAATTATCATTTCTAAATTAACCTCATAATCAATTAATTAATCTTTTATTAATTAATTAATTACCCTTAAACTATTAATTAATAACCTTAATTATTAATTAATAAAACATAATTATAAATTAATCAATTATTAATTAAAAATTAATTAATTATTAATTACTTAATTAATTAATTTTAAATTGGAAATTAATTTATCTTAATTGCTTAATTAATTATCCATAATTAATTAACCTTAATCACTTGATTAATAAATTCTTAATCATTTAATTAATTAACTATTAATTATAAATTAATTAATGCTTTACTACTTAATTAATTAACCCTAATTACTTGATTAATTAATTCTTAACTATTAATTAATTAATCACTAATCATTTAATTAATTACTAACCATTGATTAATTAATCTTTGATTATTTAATTAGTTAACTATTACTGACAAATTAATTAATCCTTAATTACTTAATTAAATTAATAGTTAATTATCAATTTATTAATTCATAATTAATTAATTAAACCTTTATAAATTAATTAATCCAAAATTATTAATTAATTTAACTTTAGTTACCTTATTAATTAAACTTATCTTTAATCATAAAAACTTAACTAACTTTCCAAAAAAGCAATTTCATTATTTACTTAAATTAATACATGTTGAAAACATTTATCTTTATTTGAACTTAATTACTTTTAAAAATTAAGTTTTAAAAGAATACTTAAGCATCTCAAATTTAGTTAACAAAGTATAAACTTCTTTAAATCAAATAGTTAAAACATTTATCATATAGTAGTTTAAAATAATTTAAATTTAAATTTTGAAACTAATTTTGAAAAAACCTTTATAAAACAACAACCTAAGTTCGGGTTCGGCTCGCTACCAACTCGAGTAGTGACTCGAGTTTCCATCTTCATTTCCCCATCTCTTTTTTTTTTTTGAAATTTAGTTTAGCTTCAACTTAAAAACAAATAGGGAAGACACACCAATGAACTTGGAGATATCTTTCTTCACACTCGAGCATCTACCCGAGTTACTCACGATCCCAATCCCGGACAGAAAACTAATGCCGTGCACGTGCTTAGGCCATCAACGGCGCCGCTACCTCCGGCGACACCACGCACACGTCGCTGATCGACCTCACGTACGATCCCGGCCTTCGAACGAACATCGCGTAGCCTAAAATAGAATTTAGTCTTCCATTCGAAACTGGAACACACGACCTCATCAGAAATCACCTCGCTTGAGAAATTCCAACCACTAGAATCACTACGCCTTCGCCAACACCTACATCCACGTCTCAGGTACGTCCCCTCCAAATCTGGCCAAGATCGATGCATTTATGAAACCACAATGACCCATTTTTCAATACCAGATAAAACTAGGGCTTTAAACCAATTTTCCTATCAGCGACGCCACGGCAAAAGAATACCACATTCACCATTTTTACAAACTTCAACGATCACCATGCCATCTCCAGCCAAAGCCCCAACCACCAGAATCAACCCAGTCGCCTGATTTTGACCAATCTTCCATTTCTGATCATCTCAGAAATGCAATCCCAAAACTCAACTATAATTCAAGATTTTTGTTTTAAAAATCAAGTTTTCCAATGGCAATTCAAGTTGCATGCTTGAATCTAGAAAATAAAAGGTTTGATTTTTATAAATTTTGAAGATTTTACTATCTTTTCTTAATTTCAGAGGATTTCCAAATTTAAAAATCCTTAAACATGATTACATGACTTAGATTATGGTTACACAATCTTGATTTGCTAGAAACTCTAAGTCTATCAGTGACTAGATAAAAATATATTTAATTTCTGGTTTATTTTCAACTCTGTAACCAAGAAACAGAGAAGAACAGGTATATTCAACATACACAGAACAAACATATATATACACAGAGATACATACTTAAAAAAATATGCATGCAAAGTAGAATTAATCCAAGAATCACATGCACATATCTTAGTTTTCTTAAGCTTTTAAATAAGGTGTTTACTCACCTGACCGTTTGAAGCATAGATTTTAAAACTGGAGAGCTTTGAAAAAAACTTGAAATTTTTTGTAATTGGAATGCCTGACTTGATTTAGTTGTTGAAGGATTTGATTTTGCTCTGGTGTTATGTTGAAATGATCATATTCTTTTAAAATCAACTGAATTGCTGAGGCTTTTGAAATCAGAGAAAATGCTAGTTTGATACCAGGCTTTGAAATTGTTTTTAGATTTAGAATCTTTGAAATGAACTTGATTGTATGTTATAATTTTTGGTTGAAAAGGTGGTAGTTGATAAAATTTTCAAATTTGTAAATTAATGGCTTATTTCTTTTGCTATGAGAAAATGAGATGGGAAAAAAATGAATGAAGAAGATGAAGTAAGGCTATATAGATTTTAATTTTTTGATTTATTAAAATTAAAGAAAATAAAATAAAAATGTGACATTTGCCACTAAACTCATTTAATTTCTTAACACATGTTATTAGGAGTGACTACAAGTTAACACATGTATTTTCATGCACAATTAGATTTTTTAAAAGCTTTTAAAATTAATTTTCCAATTTATAAATTTATATAAATAAATCTCTTTTAAAAAGAAAATAATATAAAACAATTTTATATTCTAAATAAAATCATGAAAATACATTTTAAAACCAAAGTATGATTTAAGATATCAAAAACTATCTTTTGAATTTCAATTTAAATATCCAAATTCAAAGTAAATTTCAAATTCGATTTAAAAATCAAATTTGATATATACATATAATCTTAACAAATCCAATTCTATTTGTATATGATAATTCTATTTAAAATCTATATATATACAACACAATTTATTATTATTGTTTTAACATAACAATTTTATCAATTTTAATTACTTTATAATGGAGATTATCACATTTAAATTTGGTTTGAAATTCTGGGATATCACAAAATTTCTTTGAAAATTATTTAGTTGCTCTTTTTGCTTTGTTTATATTTGAATATACCGAACTCCCTTCCATCGCTAGAAGATAATTCTAGTGCTGACTGCAGCATTATCAGTGTACGTCTTCGAGTCTTGTAGTGGGAAATGTTATAGTTGTTATCAAAGCAAAGGTTAGGGAAACTTGAGTAAAACATAGCTAAAACTAAAAATAACTTGAGGGAGGGTATAAATTATCATGTAAACATGGCACTCATGCTTTGCTGAATAGACATACACACACACTCACACACATATTTACCTTCTCAAATCCATATAAACAAGATGGATTTGAGACGTGGATGAGTTACAATAGTTAGGACAAGGGCAAGGAAGGAGGCTTTGACGACCCGTAAATCCATACCCTTTGAATGGACAATAAACCACACATGTCCAACCCAAAAAGCACAAACTAATGGAAAGTCAAGATAAAGAAAAGAAGAGAGAAGAAGAGAAGAGAAGAAAGAGAGAAGATAGAACCAAACAGAACAATACAGAATCTCACATCGCAGCGGAAAATAGATAATATCATATCAATGATCTTTTTAAAAGAAAAACTGTATATATACATACATAAATTAGAGTTCAACAACCAACCAATAGTTATCATCTTGAACAGTTATAATGAACTGTCCTCACAATTGCTGATAATATAAAACAATTAAGCAAAGCGGATAATCAATAATTAAAACAGATACGCGTATAGGAAATGAAGATCTCCAGCTCTCCTGCTGAAGCTCCAAGAGCACCAAATCTAAACCTGTAAATATACTCGGTCTGACCCGAGCATTGAAAGGGAAGAACGCCCGGATCAATCTGGTAAACCAGCGTGAGAAACACACTCAAGTGAATTTATTAAATTACCAAAACTTTCCTTTATCAAACAAAAGTATCTCGTAAGACAAGTCCACACATAAACACGGACATATTTTTACCTTACGATAACTAAAACATATCATATCAAATCCTCTTATATTATAGTAGTGTCTACTATATACAAATAATATTAATCATAGCCGAAACTGTTACATAGATTAAATTCTAACATATAGCCCAATTGGTAAACATATTCAAAATGGCAAACACGTAGTGGGTTTTGGATTTCCATACAAATGACCAGGTGAAGGGACTACCTTTCGGCAATACATCTCTAGAAGAATGTACCAAGAAACCATCACAAAGTTTCTCTACCAACACAAGACCGGCCCACCTCTATAACTAGATGGTACCGAATATGTCATACTCCAGTCGTTACCGACCTTACCGAGGGCCCTCTAGCATACAAACCACAATAATCAGATACACGACGTCATAGCGTGTAAAGATATATCTAGAAGAGGATGATCATACCCAAATGGGAGCGACCCACTTAGCCTTGCCGCATCTAATCCTGTTTGGGTCATTTTCGGTTAATGAGGCCTGACGAGTTAACGATTACCTTTCATAATCACATATCACATCACTTTGAATGCCACAAGGCCATTTTCGTTGAATACTAATTGCCTTCCACAAAAAATACAACCCTTAAGCTCATACGTCTCTAGGAGGGTGTTAAGCTAACAGAAGTTTCCTTCTCCACCACCACTGATGTACGTTTGTAAAAGCCAATGTACCTAATCTGTAGAAATGCAATGCAGACAAACATCCATACAAGTTGTCCAGGAATACGACAAACCGAAGGTACTTTCCTACCACATCCTATCGGGAATCCCAGGGATTAGTAGCGAATAGTCCTTGCATTGGATATTTCATAATAAAGAGGCCACTGCTACTGGATGTATATTGGGATTTTAACCCCAAACGATCAACAAGTAGTCCCCACTGTAAATCTCCAGAATAACAATATCATCACAAAGCAACCTGCACAATCGTCGCATATACGTTGATCCGAAGTGATTTTCGGATAAACCAATCCCGGTCTCTTCGCACCAACAACGCATAAGCGTTTCTTAACCTCACACAGAAACTAAGTCTCATAGACTTATCATGTCTCCAACTTTCAACTTGCTATCCTTCGGGCCAAGAAGGAAGCTCGATAGATTGGAGTAATACTCTGCACTACACGAATCAACATCCTCAACACAAACGACAATCAAGCCCACACAGAAGGCAACGTACTAAGTGTATGACTGAATAGTTCCCACATTAAGTTGGGGAACTAAAAATTTTGGTTTGATAGTTGGTTATTTAACTATCAAAGCAAACAAACAAATATTAAGCACCATTAAAATCACTGAGGCCTTTTAATTAACCTTTTATTAATTAACTATTTGCCAAATATTCCCTTTAAATTATCTCTAAAAAGATATAATTCCAAAATCATTTCAACATTGGAAAATATTTCCAAATACTTATTTAATAATAAGTAATTTCCAAATCAATTTATTTTCAACATTTAGAAAATATTCAATATACTTAAAACACGATTAAGTATATATTTTATTATATAATGAAAACTTTCTCTTTAAACACATTTATTGGGTCAAAACGAATGTTCCGTACAACATCGTTACGACAACCCAAAATCACTAGTATAGGGATTCGAAATTAAGATAGATACATAAATCCCAATACTATATAAAAACATTTCCTTTCGAAAATCATTTACTATAACAATAGTGTTATAGTCCATCATTACCTTATTTCTCGAAAATGTCTATTTCAACAATGAATGTTGAAATCTATGGTTTCGATCCTTAACACATTTCAAAACATCTTTTAAACCATTTAACTCCATTTTAAAATATCTCTTTCCAAACCATTTATTTAATATATTATTCACTGTCCAAAATCGTGAATATAAATCATTTACCAAATTCAATATTTCTACACATTTATATTAAGGATAATCCACTGTCCAAAATTGTGGATTTAGTGCCTAATCAAATTCATTACTATTGCACTTTTATTAATGGATTATCCACCGTCCAAAATCGTAGATATAGTTCCTTTAATAACCTATATTAATTAATTTATCAAATTCAATTGATTTCGGATTTATAAAACAATGTTTATAAATTCCATTTCTATTTATAGAAACTTCAATTTATAAAATCCTTTTATTTACCAATTCTATATATATCATACTTATATTCCATAGTCCAATTTATAAGTTAATTACTTATAATCCGTTTATTTACAAAACCCATTCATTTTATAACTTTACAATTATAAATCTTATTTACTTATAAAAGTCCATTTATAACTTCATTTTAAACACTTTCAAAACTCCTTTTATAATTCCATTATTCCGATTTATGAAAATTCAATTTTATAAATCTTATATATAAACCTTTATAATAAATCAAAAATCTCAATTTATACTATTTCACAAAATAGTTAACTTCCTATTTCAAAAATCATATTCTTATTTCCCAAAAGTCATAATTTTTATAACAACAAAATTATCACATTTATTTATTCAAAATAAATCAATTCTTAACGATTCAAAAATAAAATAAAATATTTGTTTTCAAAATCACTTTTATAATTCTTTTACGTTCGAAATCGTTACTTTAACATTTTTAAATTATCAAAATAGGCCCAATGCTGCAACAACACTATATACATCAATCACGACATCCAGAACGTCATATATCATATGATAACAGAATATATAACAATGTCCGTAAATAAATCAATACTGTTGAGGAATCCAGTTGGATCCCTCCAACCTATGTCCTACAACAAATATACAAATATATGTACAATGAACGCTTCAAGGCAGACGCACGTACAAAGGATCATCCGCTCATACACGGGAACGTATTGGGTCATCTGCTCCACTAGGCAGGTATATATCCAAATACCAATCAATATACAGATATATCATCCAAACAATCATCAATCATCATATAATAAATTATTTCTCACTTATATAAAAATATCAGTGAGTCAGACTGAGTGAGTTGTACTCACATTGCTTCCAATAGCAGTTGTAATGTTTTATTCCGAATAAAATTAAACGCGCGTTTAATTTTACCCAAAATTCACACTAGCTCCAATCAGCTCCAAACTAGTTCCATCGTGTAATGTTCGTCAATACGAACCTAAAGCAATTCGTTTCGTCAATTTTCGACCTTGTACGACAAAGTTATAGCATTTATAAGTTTGAACGAATTTATATTATATAATTTATAATTTTATTTCTTATTTTCAACCTTTTATTCATCCTGGCCGTTGATTTCCTCTACTACAAATCTGAGCCACCCCCCTTCATCTTCTCTCACGCGTATCTTCCTTTCAGGTGAAAAACGCACGCAAGAACCCAAGTAGGACGTTCTCACTTACTAGCCGCGCCCTATACGAACATCAAGAACACGATCAACCACCGCAAATCGAAAGGCCATCGCCTACTTTACCAACGTCGGAAACATATCATGCTCGGCTCTGAATCTTGCTCGAAAAACAAGATTGAACATTGGCCATTCAAACTACAATTGACATTGATCGGCCTCGTTTTAGACGATCTCCGCCATTGGATCGAAAGATCTCGGTGTACTTGACATTTTCCTAGTTGAAACTTTTTTGTAATTGTTGATGGATCATGAGAAAAACGAGGAAGAACGAGGGAAGTTTCGGCCATTGAAGATGTAATGGCGGCTAGGGTTTCATTGATTAGGGTTTGACGAAAATTATGAACTATGGTGGCCTTTTATAGAAAATTACGCGACACTATTCATCCGATTTCTTTCCGAACTCGAAATGAAGCGTGCCACGTGGCATTTATAACGTTCACCCCTATTCCGAACGCAATGGAATATATATCGGGAGCGAATTCGATCGTAATTGAAAGATAGGTTTTCGAATCAACTATTTAAATTTAAAATTCACTTAAACAGTTTTCTACGCATTTTAGCTTATCCCGGACAAACCGTAAATCCGATTAACATTCAATTTGAAATCTTACAATAATTTAATATTACGGATCCAATGAAACTGGTTTCGTCGAAATCCAAGAATGTTTGAAAAATGACCACTTTTACTCGCAATTAAATATTAAAATATTCAATTTTCTGTAATTTAACTTTTAATTCAATTTTAAAAGTTTTCTAACATCATTTAAATTCAATTATAATTTATTACAACTTTATAAATCATTTTTATTCATTTTAAATTCTATTTCCAATTTTTTCTGAAATTTCCAATATTAAATTAACAATTTAATTATCCAATAAAACCATTATATTTGAAATATAATTTATTCAGCTTATAAAATTACTTGTGAATATTTAAAATCAATTAAATATACGAATTTCAAATGACTGAAATTCCGGGTCGTTACATTCTTCCTTACTTAAAAGAATTTCGTCCTTGAAATTACTAAGTAAGAAAAAGTCACAAAATACATTAACTATTCAAAATAATTTGTTCAAACTAGATTTCAAATTAATTTAACTTTTCCAAAATCCAATCGTTAAACTTCTTACAAAAACTTCTAAGTTTTCAAATACATTCATAGTTATCTTTTCAAAACCAACTACTATCGTTTAACTTTTATAACTCAAAATAAAAATTTATTTTCCCCAAATTTTTCCAATTTTCCCAAAAATTTCTAACGCCTTAAATTTTTAAAAAAATTCGCCAGCGTCTCCTTTGCGCTGTTCGATTAGAAAAAAATAACAATATATATCACAAATATACATCTCATCATCAAGGATGAGGCATCCCGAGGGGAAAAAAGTGTAAAAGTATGATATGTAATCCGATATATGTACCTTATTTATTATTAGCGAGCATATACGGCTAATATAATGCGAAAGCGAGCTCCAAAAGCGAAGCAAGCGTCATCCGCACCTAGTAAACAATCAACAACAATGAGAAACATGTATATATGAAAGTAATATCAATATAATACATATATCAACAACTATATATGCCAATATACCAAATGCAATCACCACAACAAATCCAACCATCAACCAACTATCATCTAACTAACATCCATAACAAATCAATCAATAATCAAATCAATATAAACTCATTTTCTCATTAACATTCATTGAATTGGTTTTCAATTTCAATCACATTTGAATCATTAACATTGGATTTTACTAACATTCATTCATTCATTTTCAATCAGTTTACATTCACTAATTACATTCAAGTTTGTTTACTTCCAAATCAAATCAATTTCATTTCTATTTATTCTTACTTTACTTTCAATTTGAATTCAATTATTTTACTTTTGATTTTATTAATTCAATTCCATATGAATTTTTATACAATCAACTAGCTTCCATCTAACAATCTACGAATATCCAACATTACCAAATTAATTTACTTTGCTTTGTTTACATTCAATTTGGTTTAACACATCTAATTCCAATTGGTTTAATATTCAATTTCTAATTCATTTAACTATTGCATTTTCATTCGATTGATTAACATGCAATCCATATTTCATTATTTCAACTGCTAATTCAATCTACAAATAAAGTTGAATTTCTTTACATAACTCAAATTCATATTCATTTAATTCATTTTATTAATTTACTTCGATGCCAAAATCAACTTCATTTAACCTTACTTAAGTTATCTTCGATTTCAATTTATATTTTTTTTTAGCTTTACTTAAGTCAAATTTCATATCAGTATTCAAATTCAGATTTTTATTTTGCTTAACAAAATTGTTTAACCATTTTAACAATGGGTTTTACTTACATTTTCTCACTTTATAAGTTATACAACTTATTTATTCATACTTGCAAATTCATGTTATATAATCACTTATCTTTTAAGTTTAATTTCCATTTCAATAACTTATCAAATCCAGTTAAAATTCAATTTGATTTAACCTTCCTTAGTTAAATTTCAAATTATATAATTCACTTACTAACTCAAATTTCTTTCAACTTTACTAAATTAAATTCTTTCTTCATATTATAAGTCCAAAACTCATTTCACTTATATTTATCAATTACACTTGGATTTTAAATTCAAATTTGTTTATCAAAAAAAAATTTCAATTTCAATTTACTATTGGTAGAAAATCCATCACACAGAAACTCGAAAATGATACTGATGATGCTGCAGTCATCACCCTTATTATTTCTCAGTAACAATAGTGAATTTAGTGCTTTATATTCATTCAAAAATTTCTTTTTATTCATAAATCGCATTTATAAATCTTTTAGTTATACGATTACACTATTTTTTTACTTTAATTATATAAGATTCATTTCACATTTAGTCATCTTATTTAGATTTATAATAATATAATCTCTTTAATTTAGAAAAACAGCTTTCAAAATAAACCGGATTCAAAATTTCAATTTCTTAGTCTAAATTCATTTTTATTTATAACACATATTTATAAAATATATTTAGATTGTTCCATTTCTTATATATAATATTATGTCACAATTGTAAATCATATTATTTATAATTCCATATTTATAATTCTTCATTATACAATTTATTCTTTTACAATTGTTGCTTTTTGTTTAGATTATTCAAACAACTTTTAATAACTTATATATGTTTAGATTTTCAAACAACCAAACAATTCATTCAATTTATATACACTTTAATAATTCTTGAAAAATTATTTCTTTACATATAAAATATAATCGAGGTAAAATTATTTCATTTACCTAATTTAAAATAATACTATGTCGACTTGCCTCGTTTAAGTGTTTGGAAATCCCTATCGATAACATGACGTCCCACATACAGACCAGAATTCACAAACAGCTCAACGATTTAGCAAACACAAAATAAAATATTTTATATCACTAACAAATACGCGCTCGTATATATAATACACTCAACTCAATATAGGGTGCCACTGCCTCTATCTTTAATGGGTACACATCAAAGCTTAGGAATATATAAAATCTAAGCTCTGATACCAAATGTGACGGGACGCAACCGGTGGGTAATACCCACCGTAGCTCACACTGATACCTCACGTTTTGCTTTTACGACAAGCCTCTCGACTACAACCAACCCTTTCACTCTAGGGACATGTAGGGGCAAGAGTCATCCGTTCGCTACCTAACAAGAAGCGAGAACCCCCTATCAGGCTGAACATAATCAAGAAAAACCGATATACGAACCTCAATAAACAAAGTGGATAATTAATAATTATAACAGATACGCGTATACGAAATGAAGATCTCCAGCTCTCCTGCTGAAGCTCCAAAAGCACCAAATCTAAACCTGTAAATATACTCGGTCTGACACGAGCATTGAAAGGGAAGAACGCCCGGATCAGTCTGGTAAACCAGCGTGAGAAACACACTCAACTGAATTTATTAAATTATCAAAACTTTTCCTTTATCAAAGAAAAGTATCTCATAAGACAAGTCCACACATAAACACGAACATGTTTTTACCTTACGATAACTAAAACATATCACAACAAATCCTCTTATATTAGTGTCTATTATATACAAATAATATTAATCATAGCCGAAATTGTTACATTGATTATATTCCAACATATAGCCCAATTGGGTAATACATTCAAAATGTCAAACACGTAGTAGGTTTGGATTTCCATACAAATGACCAAGTGAAGGGACTACCTTTCGGAAGTACATCTCTAGAAGAATGTACCGAGAAACCATCACAAAGTTTCTCTACCAACACAAGACCGGCCTACCTCTATAACTAGATGGTACTGAATATGTCATCCTCCGATCATTACCGACCTTACCGAGGGCCCTCTAGCATAAACACCATAATAATCAGATACACAACGTCATAGCATGTAAAGGTATATCTAGAAGAGGATGATCATACCCTAATGGAAGCAACCCACTTAGCTTTGCCGCATCTAACCCTGTTTTAGTCATTTTCGGTTGACGAGGCCTGATGATGTAACGATTACCTTCCAGAATCACATATCACATCACTTTGAATTCCACAAGGCCATTTCCGTTGGCTACTAATTGCCTTCCACAAAAAATACAACCCTTAAGCTCATACGTCTCGAGGAGGGTGTTAAGCTAAGAGAAGTTTCCTTCTCCGCCACCATTGATGTACGTTTATAAAAGCCAATGTACGTAATCTGTAGAAATGAAACGTCAGACAAACATCCATGCAAGTTGTACAGGAACAAGACAAACCGAAGGTACTTTCCTACCATATGCTATTGGGAAATTCCTAGGATTAGTAGCGAATAGTCCTTATATTGGATATTTCATAATAAAGAGACCACTGCTGCTGGATGTATATTGGGATTTTAACCCCAAACGATCAACAAGCAGTCCCCCACTATGAAACTCCAGAATAACAATATCATCACAAAGCAACCTACACAATCGTCACATATACGTTAGTCCGAAGTGGTTTTCGGATAAACCGATCCTGGTCTCATCGCACCAACAACACAAAAGCGTTTCTCAACCTCACACAGAAACTTAGTCTCATAGACTTATCACGTCTCCAACTTTCAACTTGCTATCCTTTGGGCCAAGAAGGAAGCTCGATAGATTGGAGCAATACTCCGCACTACACGAATCAACATCCTTAACACAAACGATAATCAAGCCTACATAGAAGGCAACGTACTAAGTGTACGACTAAATAGTTCCCACATCAAGTTGAGGAACTAAAAATTTTGGGCAGTTTGATACTCAGTTATTTAACTATCAAAGCAAACAAACAAATATTCAGCACCATAACAATCACTGAGCCCTTTTAATTAATCTTTTATTAATTAAACCATTTGCCAAATATTCCCTTCAAATTATCTTTAAAAGATATAATTCCAAAATCATTTCAACATTGGAAAACATTCCCAAATACTTATTTAATAATAAGTAATTCCCAAATCAATTTATTTTCAATACTTAGAAAATATTCAATATACTTAAAACACGATTAAGTATATTGTAACGACCCGGAAATTTCGGTCTCGAAAATTCCAGATAGTTAGAAAAAAGAAGAAAGAGATAGAAGAAGAAAAACAAAAAACACCAACATCTCACATTCGCAGCGGATAAAATATAATAACAAATAATAACATTTTACAAAAGAATACAATATCTGTCGATTACATTTTAATACATCAGAGTTACACACATACTCGAACATTGGACATACACAATTATCATGTCTTAGATTTACAATAATATAATACAGTAGAAATACTCTATACGTTCTTGCCATCCAGCCCGTCTCCCAAACTTCAGAACGTCCTTACCTGAAAATTTATAATACTGGGTCTGACCTGAGCATTACATCAAAGTAACACCCGGGTCAGGCTGGAAACTAGCGTGAGCAAACCCATCTAACATGGAATACAAAGCATTCAACTTATATAAATTCGGGGTAACTTGTATCAATTTACAAAGCCACAATTTATTATAGACATCACTTATTCCACACATCCATTTTCTAAGTACCAAGATTTAGATTTAAATAGTCCAATTCCTTTAAGTAACTTCATTCCAGCCTATAGATTTCACATATTAATTTATAAAAATTCGAAGTGGTTTCGGGGATTTTCTAATACCCGTCCCCGGTCTCTTCGAGTCTCATGTCTTCCTAACTTAAGTTATC
Source organism: Allium cepa (assembly GCA_030765085.1). Taxonomy (NCBI): domain Eukaryota; kingdom Viridiplantae; phylum Streptophyta; class Magnoliopsida; order Asparagales; family Amaryllidaceae; genus Allium; species Allium cepa. The sequence goes on from CM060942.1 coordinate 508,984,362, forward strand.
CAAATGAAATACACAACATTTCATATCAGAGATATTAAATCATTCAAAGCATTCAATGCCATCAATCATCCATAAACAAAGCTTGATCGCAGCCAAAGTTAATTTAATTAATTCTAATTGAAATACTAACCTCAATCGCTTAAATTCCTTCACTTGACATTAATTAATTTCAAATCAATTAATTAATCATCCCTCTTAATTAATCATCCTGGATTAATTATCCTTCAATTACATTCAAGAAATTATCTTTAATTAATTTCACAAATTAATTATTCTTAACTAAATTCAATAATTAATCTTTAATTAATTTCACAAATTAATTAACTATATTAATTACATTAATCCTTAATTACTTATAAATTAATTTCTCATAAATCACTTAGTATTGATTAATTAATCTTAAATAATCAATCCTTAATTACATCATTGATTATATAAATTAATGATTTCCCATTTACATTTCAATTTATCCTAAACTAATTTAATTACATTAAGTGATTAATCATTAATTAAACCACAAATATTAACCACTCTTGATTTATTTCATCCTGTACTCATCTACCTTTTTATTTACTTCATTAAATAAATTAATTACTCCTTAATTCATTATCTTGATTAGTCTCTTGATTAATTACACAGAGTAATTATATTTTATTAATTACATTAAGTAATTACTTATCAAACCACCCAATGATCATTCTAAATTAATTAGAACTTAAATAATTAACCTAAATCATTAATTAACTGAATTAACTAATTATCCATTTTAATTACCCTACCAATTTAATGAATCACAAATCATTAAGCCCTTATTATCTTTAAAATGAAACATTTTCTTATTTATGATTTAAGTTTAAAACAATTTAAAACCCGAATACTTTGAGTCAAACAACAATTAAATCGAGAACCAACCAAAACCAAGGTTACCAGATCATCAGTTCACAGTGCACATCAAATCTATTCAATCATTCAACCAATTATTTAAATTTAACTATTTAAATTTAACCATTAAAATTTAAATAAAAATCCAAAAGAGTGAGATTTACCCACTTTTGCTTTATTTGCAATCCAATCCAATCCTGACTTGTTCTCTTCCCAGCTGTTGACCTTTTATACACAATTAATCCACCAATTGATCACCATTCACTTATTTAATTTAACTTATTATTTGATTTAATTTTTTTTACACTAATAGTTTCTTTTAACAAATTATATTTAGCAACCCAATAGTTTAAGTAAGTTAATTAAAACAGCTTAATTATAAAACCCATTCTCTTTTTATTTTTATTTTTATAAATAAACTAGTAGAATAAAAATTACTCATACACGTATATTATTTTATTTTTGAAACTACATACATGTCTATAGAATAATCCATAAAGATTCCAAAATCAAACCCTTTTCAACACTTAAAAATCCTTACATATATTTACTAGATTAAAAACAAAATTATTTTACACTTACTGAAATAAAAATTCTTCTGACATATATTAAATCAAGATGGCACTGTTCTGAAATTAGCAATTTCAAATTTACTGTAAAACAAATCTTTTTTTAGCATATAATTCATAACAATAAATAAACTACCTTGCTGCCCAAATCCAACCCGAGATGCTCAATGTTGCAGCACCAACCCTAGCCGATATCGCATCACATCACCCCTCGATGTCTTCAACATCGCGACAGTCGTGAGAACGACTCGCGATCACCGACCTCCTATGACGACGTCGCCCAACATCAATCGCGACTGAAATGAACCACGCCGCTTCGATCTCCCCTTGCCTCGAGAGGCGCCTCCATCAGCGAAACCCACGAAAGGCTCGAGCTTGACTCGCTGTTGCTCTGACGACGTGGCCGTGCTTACCCTCGAAACTGCCTCTGCCAGCACGAGATGATTTCGACCACCCCCTTCCTGATGTTGATCGAAGTCGAGCAATCGGCTCGCGTTGATTTCTCAGGTGTTTATTTATTATTATTATTATTTATTTATTTACAGAAACGATTTGGAGATTTGGGAAGTAGGGGAGAGGCGGGCTTTGATTTGAGGAGGACGAGAGCTGTTTGATAAGGGAAATTAGGGACGCGGCCATAGATTTCAAAGCTTCTGCTTTTTTTTCTAATGAAAATGAATTGAAGTAACAGGGAAAGATAATGTTATTTTAGCTTCTGAGGGAAGACAAGGAGTACGTGATTAAACAGGCAGAAGTAGGTCGGCTTGCTCAGGAATAGGATGGCTGAGAAGACAAATGGATAAGATTTGATTTAATTAATTATATATATAAATATAATTTATTCTCAATATTACACATCTCAAAATCTCGAACCCCAATAGAGGCGTGCCGCTAGGTGTCCATAATGCTAAACCCCTATTCTGAATGATATGGAAAAGGTTTCGAGTCCTAATTCGATCGTATGGAGAAGATAGCTTTTTGGCTCAGTTATTATATTTAATTTTCGATATAGATTTCAGCACGTTTATATATATCGTATGCTCAAACAACAACTCCAAACATTACGAAAATTGAAATCCTATAATAATGCCATATTACGGACCCAATGGAACTGGTTTCATCGAAATCCGAGACTGTGCCTCGGAAGGCTATTTTTAAACGTCAATTTAAACGATATATTTCCAAAACTGAACAAATCACCTTCAAATTAACTTCCAACCATTCTATTATCTTCAGTAACATCATTATAAATTTTACAAGCCTTCAAATTAATTTTAACAGGCTTAAACCTGAAGAGTTAATACTCCACCCACCGTTCAATTATTAAATTCAATAATTTAATTATCAAATAAATTGTGATGTTTGGAATTCAAGTTAAAAAAATAATCTTTAAATATTTAAAATCAATTAATTATTCCAACTTAAATTGGTAAAAATTCCGGGTCGTCACATTCCTCCGCCCTTAAATGAATTTCGTCCCCGAAATTACTAGTTAGGAAGAATGCTTCAATACCCGTTTACTTTTCCCACAAAACCAACAGTTCAACATCCTACTAACTATCTTTTATAAAAGACCCCTGATCATTCTTACTAACTTTCCAAACTCTCCCACAATTTTCAAACAATACCCTTTTTCTCAATCATTCAAATTTCAATTTTAAAACCAAATTTTGAATTATCAAAATTTTCTCTAAAATTTTCTAACTCTCTAAATTTTCGAAATTTTTCGCCAGCGTCTCCTTTGTGCGGCTAACTCGATACAGCTATAAAATGCCTCTATAGGCTCCCAAATTCCAAAGAAAACAAAAGGCCAAGTGGCTAGATCAAAAACCCAATCCAATTTCATACAGAGATTTAAATACATACCTTTTAGTCGGCAATTCAAATTATCTCCTGAAATCAAATCCAATTTTCCTTTCCCTTTATAATACCTGCATATCCTACTTAGCAACAATATCCAATCATAGCCTTAAAAATCATTTTATACATTTCCTTACAGAAGTTTCATATCTACTTCTATTCAACTTAGTTTTCCCATTTCCATATGAATTCAATTTATCTTCAATTCTGAGTATTGAATTTTATCTTCCATTTATAACTGATTCATATTAGTTTCATCTACTAATTTATTTTAATTTCCAATTTGAAATCGTTTTGTCGCTAACAAAATTTTTCTAAAAATGCTCAAAATTTTTCTTAACTCCCAAAATTTTCGAAATTTTTTGGTAGAGTCTCCTTTGCACGGAGGAGCATTTGCAATTTGATAAGAGATATAAATATATATACATCGACCTACACAATCGAAAAAACAAAAAAAGTTCATATCTTCTATTTTTATTGCGTATGCGTACCTTTATTTAGCATTTTAAGCAAGCGGATTATTTATTTAGCAATTAGCGCAACCAAATCCAGCCAAACGGCTTCCTGGTACCTGTACTTACTGAATTTAAATATGTAAGTGCCATATATAGAAAATTTATTAGCATTTCACTTACTTTCAATAGCTAAACACATGCATTTGATAAGCAACAAGCACCAAACGCTTTCCATAAGCTATTTATATGATTTAAAGCTAATTCAATTGCTTCCAACCAATTCATATGCCATTTCATTCAATTTTAATAGTTTACAACTCAATTTCTTACATTCAATTTATTTTTAATCCAAACAAGCTCATATTTACTTCAAATGATTCAAAAATCAGTTTTACTTGCTTCTATTAATTCATAGAATTTCTTTACCTTCGTTTACATCAAATGACAACTATTTTTATGCAAATTCGGCAATATTCGCTTAATAGAGTATCCATTTTAGTTTATAACTGCTTCAAATTAATTTCAACTCATTCTGTAATTAATTCCATTTCATTTCTAATTTATTCACCAACCATTCATTGCATTTCATTCCATCTCCATATTGGATTCATTTTAAAACTATTTCATTGAGCTTAACTCATTTGATGCTTATATTAATATCCATTTTCCCAATAAATTTAACCCAAACTTTTCTTTAATGGTCTTCCCTTCTTACTCAAAACCAAGCTTTTATTAACTTAAGTAATTTTACTTCAAATTAATACACCTCATAACTTAAGTTTATTCCGATAACCCAATTCCAAATAAAACTTTAATTTAATTTTTATTCAGTCAGACTACATCCAACCAATTATTTAATTCAATTAACCCATTTATTCACCCCATTTTAAATTTTTAATTCACCTACTTAATTCATTTTCAAATTTATTTTATTTATACAAAGTCATTCTCAATTTATTTTTACTCGCCTGGGTTTAGTTAGCAACTCAAATCATTTCTATTATAATTCAATTCCATTTTATTTTTGCAACATCTCCACTTATTTTAATTCATCATCAAACCCAAGTCGAATTCTATTTATAATTCGAGTTCATTTCCAATGTGATGACCCGAACTCGATGTCCGACAAACAACATCAAATTCGTATCGCCAGGGCTTGCAACAACATTAGATGATAAATAACACATAAAATGTGATATCACTGATACAACATGAATACAATATCCAATACATCAATTTGATACAATGATAATCATCAATATCAGAGAATACGAAATACAACGGAACATGACAAAATATGAGATAAACCTTCACAGAATCCAATACTGCAACTCTGATCCAAAAGCTCCAAACACAAAGCTCCAAAACTCCAAGCTCGATCAACCATCAACTTTCACCTAGATGAGAAAGTCCGGTCGTGGACTCCAAAGACTCCAAAATGTATCAAACAGAAAGCTTAATGCTACCAAAACGATATCTACTACCTGACTATCTGAAAAACCAAACTCTAGACTGCCCGTGTGAAAAATGGTGGGCACCCAGAGTTTAGGAAGGGAATAATAAACTCCGAGTCATTCATGGGACTGGTGTGAGCAAACAAAAAAAACATTTGGTCTTTAAAACAAACAAAAGAATTTAAGTTTTGAAATCGGCAATGCTTTTGGAAAATGAAACTACCATAAGGCATCCCGGCACATACATAATGCAATCGCAGACATGGGGGAGATTTCTCCTTATGGTAGTCAAATATGCTTACTACGCAAAAATTATTTTTGATATTATTACTAGTGCATAGTGGAAAACCTTTTGAAAATATAATATAAATCCTAGCCAGCATAGGTACCATGATATTATGCCTGCTATAGCTACCACCTAAGGTGGTAGGTAATATAACTACAATCGTAAAGGGCTCGTATTGGTTGATTGTCTTTCCAACAAATGGTCAGGCTAAGGAACTTCTTATTGCCACATGGGAATGCCTTTGGCGGGACGCGCCGAGAATCTACCCGGCTCTCTGCCAACACAAGGTCGGTTTCCTCCCTGCCCGGGAGTAATACCTTAAGATATGCCACCCCCGGTCCTTTAGGACCTTTAACCGAGGATCCTCTAAACCAACAACATCACACGGTAATAATAAATATACTACAATGCCCACATGAGTAAGAATCTAGGCTCCACACCATGATACTACCCTTTTCCAGAAGGAATGGTCATACCCTAGAAGAGCTACACCTGAAACCTTGCTGCATTTTTCCTGTTTCGACCATTACCGGTTTGTGAGGCTCGATGAGGTTTCGTCCACAAAGCTATGCTTTACACGAAAGACATGCTTTGATCACAAATGATCAATAAATGATCATCAACATACAGCAGCACTTAGCGTGCCACACTACCAAATTGGGAGTATATCGCTGATAACCTTCTACTACATAACCTCTGAGCTCGTACGTCTCAGAGAAGGGTGTTAAGCTAAGAGAATAAATTCTCCACTACCAACAGATATGTATTTGAAAGAAATCGGCTTTACATCTCAAAGTGTAGTGTCAGACACACAACCATACAAGTCTGTTCCGGGTTCGAACAGAACCGAAGGCACTTCCGAAGAAGCCCTTGCAAATCCGGGGATCCACAATCCCGACCGGACTTCCCTTCACTTAGGGAATCTCTATATCGTAGCTACTCAGTGTAGAGACAATCGATAGGTCATCCTACCGTTCTTTCAAATATCGGGTCTTCACCACCGGTCTTCAAATGCTATCCATAACGTCGTATCATTATTCGAAATGGGTTATATGACACAAGATCCTCTCCCAGCTAAACCGAATAATGAGCGTAAAGTTTAAAAACATATGGATATGGATTTCAGTTAAGTCACAACTTTAAAATTCAAAACCCTCTTTCAGATGGTTTAAACCCATTACCATTTTAAATCTTTAAACAAAAAGATTTATTCCACAAAGTTTACCCAGTTTCACAAAGATCCACTCACGGATTCCAAAACAATTTCCATTTAATTGGATTAATCCATTTAACCTTTAAATCAAAGATTTCACTTATATCTTTCAAACCGTTTCCTAAGATTCATTCATAACTTGGAAAACCATTTCATTTCAAATTTGAAATTCCTATAATACAAATCGAAAATTCATTCCTTATATGAAAGCTTTTATCATTTGAAAAACGACAGTTTTTATTTCGGGAAAATCCGATTTCAATTATAAAAGTTAAAGTTTTTCAAACTTGGGTTAAATTTAATTCCCAAAACAACACTTTAAAAATGGTTTAAAAACCCATATAACTTGTATGACCTTTTACTTCATAAATTCTCAAAATAGAATTTAATTTCAAAATCTGAATCCAAATTTAAATTGAATTATTAAGTTTCAAAACTTTATTAAGTTATTTGAAATAACTTTTATTTTAGAAATTCTTTTCCAAAAGCTTTTCATTTTAAAACCCGATCCATTTCCAAAATAATTTAGATGTAAAAGTTCAAGTTTACAATTTATTTCAAAAATCTGTGACTTGACCAATTTCCACGCGCAATCCATATTTGTGTGTGTATAGTGTAGTCCAAGGGGTTTTACACAATAGTGCAATATCAATCATCACAGATATATCGATAAGCGGTATAACCCATAACGTTTATCTTCATTCACAGATTCATAGATAAGTAAATTTATCAATCACAAAGATTCACTAATAGATTCGATGTGGATCTCGGATAACAAACTGGAATCCGACTCCCTCTCGCATCGAAATTAAAATGTCATTTACGGGTCAAGGGGTTTTCATATTCATATAACCATATATTTATCATAGATATAACAGCTTAGCACAAAGCATTACATAGCGTCACATCACATATCAAATATATCAATCCATCACATAGCATTCAACAACAATCAAACATCTACAATTAAGACGAATAAATGGGATTTTTTTAAATTTATCAACCACATAATTACTTTCATTAGTAATCTTTAGTCAAAGGTTAAATTCATTAACTACAATTTATTTAGTCTTAATCACCTTCATTAATTAAATCATTTCTTAATTAATTATCTAAATTAATTAACCCTTGATGGTAATTAATTAAATCTTAATTACTTTTATTAATTAATTATTCCCTAATTAATTACTTTAATTAATTACTCCTTAATTAATGATGATTTCTTAATCACTTTAAGTTAATTAACCTTTAATTAATTATTCTTAATTTAATTACCTAAATTAATTAACCACATTAGTTGATTATTCTTTAAAGTAATTAACCCTTAATATCTGATTAATCGATCTTCAATCATTAATTATCTACCCTTAATTACTTTCACTAAGTACTGACTATTTTTATTTAATCATTCATTAATTACTTGATCAATTAACTTAAATTACTAATTAATATACTTTAATTTATAAATCCTCAATTATTAATTAATTTAATCTTAATTATAACTAATTATCCATTAATTGATTTTCTTAATTATTAATGAATTAATCTTAATGACAAATTATTACTTACTTGATTATTATTAACGATATAAATCAACTTACTTTTAAGTTAAAAATTTGAAACGTTTGTTTTTTATTTTAAAATCACTTATGAAGTTTCATTTAAAATAACTTGTTACAAATATAAATTTAAAACTTAATTGTTTTAAAAATCCTTTATTTTCAAAACTTTTAATTTATAATTTCTACTTAATAAATAAATCATCATTTATAAAAAGGAATAGTTTTAGGAATTCATTTAACAAATTCATTAAAGTTTTAAAACTGGAAAACATAAAAAATTAAGCCAACCCGAGTGTTCCTCGAGCTAAACCCCGTCATACTCGCGCCTTACTTCAAGTTTTTCCAAAATTTACCCGAATGCTCCCTAAAATTTCGACCTTAAAAGTTTCTAAGTGTTTTTACCCTCGCCCCAAACATTCTACTTCGAGTAATAACTCGAGCTACCCTCGTTTCTTCCCGAGCTCATCTTCGAGTTGCGCCATTCTTCCCCCAAACGACTCAAACCACTGATACAACGTTGCACGTATACGTGCACAACCACGCTAACCATTGTCGATCGACGACGAACTCACCATAACGTCACTGATGATCCCCAGCCTTGATTCGAACAACCCAAAACCCAAAATCGTTAATAATTCAAAATCGAACCACTGCGTTGAAACTGGAACGAAACCCATCATCACGAAACCGCCACGCTTCTCCTCCTCTGACCACCTGAACGTCACCACCTCCGGCCACGTCTCTGACGAACCCCAAACTAACACCTCCCCGAGTACCACTACACTCGATCAACCAGAAAGCCCACGCCGAATCAAAACTCTCAGCTCAACCAAAATTAGGGTTACAGAAGAAGATTCATTACCGCCAACACCCCAAGGCTCTGATCACCATCAGAACAATTTTTCCGAAGCCTCTGATCATCGATGCAACTCCACGCGAAACCTCGACGCACCCAGTAGCGTTGAGTACCGGAATCTTCTCAAAACCCGATTTCTGATTAACCCAGAATTTCTCACAAAATTTTCAACTAAAAATTATGATCTTTGTTTTAAAAAATCGTGTTTTCCCAAATCAATTCAAGGCATAAACATGAATCAAGTAATCTCAACATCTGGTTTATCATATTGTTTTGCTTACTGTTGTATTTCTTGATTTTTCCAAATAATGTAGGAACAAATCATAATTAAATATATTTTTTATTTTAGTTTGAGCTTAAACAAGGATAACTTGTTTTGAAAATCCTAAGTCCACAAAAATTTAATAGAGGGAATATGAATTTATATTTAATGGTCATGCCTGTTATTCAAACAGAGGTTCAAAATATTGTCATGCCCAGTCATTCACATGTATATATACATGTAAACATAATTTAACAACTGAATAAACAGTTATCATGGAAAAACTTCAAGTATCAAACACAGCAATCAAAATATTCAAGTTTGGGATCAAAAAGAAGAGGTTTGCTCACCAGTATATGAAGAATGGAGAAAGCTTTAAATTTTTTTTTGAGTATATTTGAAAATCCTTCTTGATCTTTTGCTTTGAATCTATTTTATTTTCTGCTTTTTTTCAGTTTTTCTTTGCTTTCCTTTTGCTTCAAAATTTGGTTTCCAGCTCTATGATTTGATTTTGATTTTCCAAAATCAAATTCCTCCCAAATTTTGGTTCCAGCATTTTCTCTTGAATCTGGGTCTAACTTTTGCTTCTCAGGTTTGACTCCCTGTTTCAGTTATAAACTGAAGCTCTTTATTATTTTAACAGGTTTTAGGTTTTCATATTTTTGAAGAGAGAAGGGATTTTGAACTTCTGGTTTTAACTTTGGTTTCAGATTTTTTTGTTGATGATGAGTCTTGCTTTCTCTGGTTTCTTATTTTAATTTGATTACTGATTTCAGATTCCTTTAGGAAGTTAAATGGCCTGCCTAAATTTTTTCTGATTCAAAAGTGGAATCCCATTTGTCCATTTTCCTTTTGCATGTTCTACATTGTAGTTTGTCTGAAAAATTGTGTTTAAATCCCTTGACTCAAATTGTCTTGTAAATTTTAGTTAAATCCTTCATGTAATTATAATTTCATGTATACATATGTCTTAATTTCTTTAAAGCTGTTTTATACTTTTATTTGTTTATATCCTCTTTTATATTTATATTTTACACAAATAAAAATCTCTATTTATTTTTCGCATTTCAAATTTTTTTATCTTGTTCACTATTTTTACATACAACTAATTTATACCTTTCATATTCATGCTTTCTTTTATTATTTATTTTTTTGGTACAACTTTTAAAAAGAAAAGAATGATTTAAATTTTTTTGATTTCATATTAACAAATGATTACTTTTATTTATATAAGTATATACACAAGAAGATAAATCTTAAAAGATAATATTTTGAAAATTATTACATTAATTCTTAAATTACAGTTTCCAAATATCAATATGTTTAAAAATTTAGAAATGACCTTTTTATTAATTTAAAGCTTTTAATTCTATTTTATTTTTAATACATTTTATTTTGAAACCCAATATTTGTTTTATAAAATATTTATTCTTATACTTCAAATCAATTTTTTATTGACCTTCAAATCAATATTTATTTTTAAATCCAATTTTATTTGCGAAATTACTTTATCCTTAATTTTAAACCAAATCCTACTTTAAAATCTAAAATTTTCATTTATCCTAGAAATTTTCTAATTAATCCATGAATAAATTCACAATTTATTTTCAAAAATAAATGTCAAATTAAACGTAGTTGATTTCCGGGAATGTTACAGATTCCCCCCTTAAAAAAATTTCGTCCTCGAAATTTGCTAGAGAGACGAGAAAGAATAGATGATAGATAATGAAATGATTTATTAGATCAGATCGAGATATTTATTCTGCATTTGGTTTACCAAATCAGAATATCAACAAATATGAGAATCAACTCATTCAATTACGAAACAATTGGGTTATATGATCTATGAAGTATACAGGGGTATTGGTTAGTTTGAAGGGATTACTAACCGTTCGTAGAATATATTGAAACCCAATGAAACAGACAGAAATAGATTTGACTACTATCTCAGATCCAAGATTTAACTTATTTACAAATTGCTAAGAAATAAAACTATGGGTAGTTCCTATAACGAACCAAACTCGAATAATTTCATCATAAACGAGAAGGTTACCTTATAAAATTTCTTTTCCTTTATCAGCCTTTGAGGTTGAAGAATCACCTTTGATTGCATACGCCCTCGCTGCTTGAGCTTGCTTCAATGCTGGACAATTCATGATCCTATGTCCCGGCTTGCAGCAGTAACAATATTCCCTAGATTCCTGTTTTGGCTTCATAATTGGCTCTCTCATTCCATGTTTCCTTGGATTCTTACAATTGTTCAAGTAATGGCCTTTCTCCAAGCAGTTGAAACAAGTAACATCTTTCACCTTTTTCTTCTGAGTATTCTTCTTTTCTTTATCTTGACTCGATTTCTTTCCACCAAACTTCTTTTTCCTCCAATTTAGATTCCTTGTATTTCCATCCTCCTTTGGGACCTCCTGCTTATCCAGAGTATCATATCTATAACCAATATCAATTAATTCAGAAAAAGATTTCTTAACGTGAGTAGTCATCCTCTCCTGAAATTCCTTGTTCATTCCCCGAATAAACTTTTCATTTTTCTTTAATGGTGTATTCACCCATTCTGGACCAAATCAAGATAATTTGTTGAATTTGTTTAAGTATTCCTCAAACGATAAGCTTCCTTGCTTCAAATCCATAAACTCCTTGTACATTCTAGAGATACTAGCAGATGGCATATATCGTTGCTCGAACACTTCCTGGAAACGACTCCAAGTAAATTCATCGATCGGCTCATCCAAGGTAACTGTTTCCCACCATGCTAAAGCCTCTTCCTGGAGTTGCCAAGTAGCTATCAATTGCATCTGATCATCTTCCAATTTTAGTCCTTTGAAAATCCTTTCATACGATTGAATCCGGGCTTGTGCTTCGATAACAGATTCTTTGCCAGCGAATGGCTTTCCACCAAGTCCAGAAAAGCTTCAACATAAATCAGCAAGATTTGATTGAGATTGAATAGGAATATCTGTCATTACAGGGCCTTGCCCAGTTGAAGTGGTACTTCCTTGTCCCAAATCTCGTCCTCTTCTTCCACTCATCCTCACTATCTGTAATAGTAGGAAAACCAATTTAGGCTTTTGGACGAAATATCTTAGAGAATAACAACAGATAAAGAGAATAGATTGAGAAATTTGGATTTTTGGTTTCATTGGTTATACTCATTCTAGGGTATACTTCACCTCTCTCTAATGAGCCAACTAATGTGTTACACTCCATGGCTAAAGTTCTTACTCAACCTTTAGCTCTGAAACCAAAACTGTGACGACCCAAACTCGATGTCCAATAAACAACATCAAATTCGTATCGTCGGAGCTTGCAACAACATTAGATGATAAATAACACAGTGGAAATAAAAGATGATATCACTGATACAACATGAATACAATATCCAATACATTAATTTGATACAATGACAATCATCAATATCAGAGAATACAAAATACAGCGGAACATGACAAAATATGAGATAAGCCTTCACAGAATCCAATACTGCAACTCTGATCCAAAAGCTCCAAGCACAAAGCTCCAAAAATCCAAGCTCGATCCACCATCAAGTTTCACCTAGATGAGAAAGTCCGGTCATCGACTCCAAAGACTCCAAAATGTATAAAACAGAAAGCTGAAGGCTATCAAAACGATATCTACTACCTGACTATCTGAAAAACAAAACTCTAGACTGCCCATGTGGAAAATGGCGGGCACCCAGAGTTTAGGAAGGGAACAATAAACTCCGAGTCAGTCATGGGACTGGTGTGAGAAAAAAAGAACATTTGGTCTTTAAAACAAACAAAAGAATTTAAGTTTTGAAATCTGCAATGCTTTTGGAAAATGAAACTACCATAAGGCCCCCCGGCACACACACAATGCAATCGCAGACATGGGGGAGATTTCTCCTTATGATAGTCAAATATGCTTACTATGCAAAAATTCTTTTTGATATTATTACTAGTGCATAGTGGAAAACCTTTCAAAAATATGATATAAATCCTAGCCAGCATAGGTACCATGATATTATGTCTGTTATAGCTACCGCCTGAGGTGGCAGGTAATACAACTGCAATCGTAAAGGGCTCGTATTGGTTGATTGGATTTCCAACAGTCAGGCTAAGGAACTTCCTATTGCCACATAGGAACGCCTCTGGCGGGACGCCCCGAGAACCTATCCAACTCTCTGCCAACACAAGGCCGGTTTCCTCCCTGCCCGGGAGTAATACCTAAAGATATGCCACCCCCGGTCCTTTGGGACCTTTAACCAAGGATCCTCTACACCAACATCACACAGTAATAATAAAAATACTACAGTGCAAATATGAGTAAGTATCTGGGCTCCATACCATGATACTACCCTTTTCCAGAAGGAATGGTCACACCCTAGGAGAGCTACCACTGAAACCTTGCCGCATCTTTCTTGTTTCGACCATTACCGGTTTGTAAGGCTCGATGAGCTTTTGTCCACAAAGCTATGCATTACATGAAAGCCATGCTTTGATCACAAATGATCATTAACATACAGCAGCACTTAGCATGTCACACTACCAAATTGGGAGTATATCACTAATAACCTTCAACTACATAACCTCTGAGCTCGTACGTCTCAGAGAAGGATGTTAAGCTAAGAGAAAAAATTCTCCGCCACCAACAGAAAATTATTTGAAAGAAATCGGCTTTACATCTCAAAGTGTAGTGTCAAACACACAACCATACAAGTCTGTTCCGGGATTGAACAGAACCGAAGGCACTTCCGAAGAAGCCCTTGCAAATCTGGGTATCCACAATCCTGATCGGACTTCCCATCACTTAGGGAATCTCTATACCGTAGCTACTCAGTGCAGAGACAATCGATATGTCATCCTATCGTCCTCGCAAATACCTGATCTTCACCATTGGTCTTCAAATGTTATCCATAACGTCGTATCATTATTCGGAATGGGTTATATGACACAAGGTCCTCTCCCGGCTAAACCGAATAATGAGCGTAAAGTTCAAAAACATATGGATATGGATTTCAGTTAAGTCACAACTTTAAAATTAAAAACCCTCTTTTAGATGGTTTAAACCAATTACCATTTTAAATCTTTAAACAAAAAGATTTATTCCATAAAGTTTACCTAGTTTCAAAAAGATCCACTCGCGGATTCCAAAACAATTTCCATTTGATTGGATTAATCCATTTAACCTTTAAATCAAAGATTTAACTTATAGCGTTCAAACTGTTTCCTAAGATTCATTCATAACTTGGAAAATCATTTCATTTCAAATTTGAAATTCCTATAATACAAATTGGAAATTCATTCGTTATATCAAAACTTTTATCACTTGAAAAACGACAGTTTTTATTTTGGGAAAAATCTTATTTCAATTATACAAGTTAAATTTTTTCAAACTTGGGTTAAATTTAATTCCCAAAACTACACTTTAAAAATGGTTTAAAAACACATATAACATGTATGACCCTTTACTTCATAAATTCTCAAAATAGAATTTAATTTCAAAATCTGAATCCAAGTTTAAATTGAATTATTAAGTTTCAAAACTTTATTAAGTTATTCAAAATAACTTTTATTTTAGAAATTCTTTTCCAAAAGCTTTTCATTTTAAAAATCGATCAATTTCCAAAATCATTTAGATTTAAAAGTTCAATTTTACAATTTATTTCAAAAATCTTTTACTTAACCAATTTCCACGTGCAATCCATATTCGTGTGTGTATAGTGTGGTCCAAGGGGTTTTACACAATAATGCACACATCAATCATCACAGATATATCGATAAGCGGTATAACCCATAACTCTTATCTTCATTCACATATTCATAGATAAGGTAAATTTAACAATCACAAAGATTCACTAATACGATTCGATGTGGGTTTCGGATAACCAACTAGAATCCGACTCCCTGTCGCATCGAAATTCAAATGTCATTTACGGGTCAAGGGGTTTGCATATTCATATAACCATATATTCATCACAGATATAACAGCTTAGCGGAAAGCATTAAATAGCATCACATCACGTATCAAATATATCGATCCATCACGTAGCATTCAACAACAATCAAACATCTACAATTAAGATGAATAAATGGGTTTTTTTTAAATTTATCAACCACATAATTACTTTCATTGGTAATCTTTAATCAAAGGTCAAATTCATTAACTACAATTGATTTAGTCTTAATCATCTTCATTAATTAAATCATTTCTTAATTAATTATCTAAACTAATTAACCTTTAATGGTAATTAATTAAATCTTAATTACTTTAATTAATTAATTATTCCCTAATTAATTACTTTAATTAATTACTCCTTAATTAATGATGATTTCTTTATCACTTTAAGTTAATTAACCTTTAATTAATTATTCTTAATTTAATTACCTTAATTAGTTAACCACATTAATTGATTATTCTTTAAAGTAATTAACCCTTAATATTTGATTAATCGATCTTCAATCATTAGTTATCTACCCTTAATTACTTTCACTAAGTAATTACTATTTTTATTTAATTATTCATTAATTACTCGATCAATTAACTTAAATTACTAATTAATATACTTTAATTAATAAATCCTCAATTATTAATTAATTTAATCTTAATTATAACTAATTATCCTTTAATTGAATTTCTTAATTATTAATGAATTAATCTTAATGACAAATTATTACTTACTTGATTATTATAAACGATATAAATCAACTTACTTTTAAGTTAAAAATTTGAAACGTTTGATTTTTATTTTTAAATCACTTATGAATTTTCTTTTAAAATAACTTGTTACAAATATAAATTTTAAACTTAATTGTTTTAAAAATCCTTTATTTTCAAAACTTTTAATTTATACTTTCTACTTAATAAATAAATCATCATTTATAAAAAGGAATAGTTTCAGGAATTCATTTAACAAATTCACTAAAATTTATAAACTGGAAAACATAAAAATTCTAGCCGACCCGAGTGTTCCTCGAGCTAAACCCCGTCATACTCGCGCCTTACTTCGAGTTTTTCCAAAATTTACCCGAGTGCCCCCCCAAAATTTCGACCTTAAAAATTTCTAAGTGTTTCTACCCTCGCGCCAAACATTCTGCTTCGAGTAATAACTCGAGCTACCCTTGTTTCTTCCCAAGCTCATCTTCGAGTCATGCCATTCTTCCCCAAACGCCTCAAAGCACTGATACAACGTTGCACGTATACGTGCACCACCACGCTAACCATTGCCGATCGACGACGAACTCACCATAACGTCACCGATGATCCCCAGCCTCAATTCGAACAACCCAAAACTCAAAATCGAGCCACTGCGTTGAAACTGGAATGAAACCCATCATCACGAAACCGCCACGCTTCTCCTCCTCTGACCACCTGAACGTCACCGCCTCCGGCCACGTCTTTGAAGAACCCCAAACTAACACCTCCCCGAGTACCACTACACTCGATCAACCAGAAAGCCCACGCCGACCCAAAACTCTTAGCTCAACCAAAATTAGGGTTACAGAAGAAGATTCATTACTGCCGACATCCCAAGGCTCTGATCACCATCAGAACAATTTTGCCGAAGCCTCTGATCATCGATGCAACTCCACGCGAAACCCTGACGCCCCCAGTAGGTTTGACCACCGGAATCTCCTCAAAACCCGATTTCTGGTTAACCTAGAATTTCTCACAAAATTTTCAACTAAAAATTATGATCTTTGTTTTAAAAATCATGTTTTCCCAAATCAATTCAAGTCTTAAACATGAATCAAGTAATCTCAACATCTGGTTTATCTTGTTGTTTTGCTTACTACTGTATTTCTTAATTTTTCCAGATAATGTAGGAACAAATCGTACTTAAATATATTTTTTATCTTAGTTTGAGCTTAAACAAGGATAACTTGCTTTTAAAATCCTAAGTCCACAAGAATTTAATAGAGGGAATGTGAATTTATATTTAATGGTCATGCCTGTTATTCAAATAGTGGTTCAAAATATTGTCATGCCCAGTCATTCACATGTATATATACATGTAAGCATATTTTAACAACTGAATAAACAGTTATCATGGAAAAACTTCAAGTATCAAACACAGAAATCAAAATACTCAAGTTTGGGATCAAAAAGAAGAGGTTTTCTCACCAGTATATGAAGAACAGAGAAAGCTTTAAATTTTTTCTGAGTATATTTGAAAATCCTAATTGATCTTTTGCTTTGAGTCTGTTTTATTTGCTGCCTTTTTCAGTTTTTCTTTGCTTTCCTTTTGATTCATAATTTGGTTTACAGCTCCATGATTTGATTTTGATTTCCCACAATCTTCTTCCTCCCAAATTTTGGTTCCAGCATTTTCTCTTGAACCTGGGTCTAACTCTTGCTTCTAAGGTTTGACTCCTTGTTTTAGTTATAAACTGAAGCTCTTTATTATTTTAATAGATTTTAGGTTTTCAAATTTTTAAAGAGAGAGGGGATTTTGAACTTCTGGTTTGAACTTTGTTTTTAGATTTTTTTTATTGAAGATGAATCTTGCTTTCTTTGGTTTCTTGTTTTAATTTGATTACTGATTTCAGATTCCTTTGGGAAGTTAAATGGCCTGTCTAATCTTTTTTAATTTTTAATTCAAAAGTGGAATGCCATTTGTCCATTTTCCTTTTGCATGTTGTACACTTGTAGATTGTATGAAAAATTGAGTTTAAATCCCTTGACTCAAATTGTCTTGTAAATTTTAGTTAAATCCTTCATGTAATTACAATTTCATGTACACATATGTCTTAATTTCTTTAAAGTTGTTTATATTTTTATTTTTTTATATCCTCTTTTATTTTTATATTTTACACAAATAAAAATCTCTGTTGTTTTTCACATTTCAATTTTTTTTATCTAGTTCACTATTTTTACATACAACTAATTTATACCTTTCATATTCATGCATTTCTTTTGTTATTTATTTTTTTGGTACAATTTTTAAAAAGAAAAGAATGATTTAAAAAATTTTGATTTCATATTAACAAATGATTACATTTATTTATATAAGTATATACACAAGAACATAAATCTTAAAAAAAATATTTTGAAAATTATTACATTAATTCTGAAATTACAGTTTCCAAATATCAATATGTTTGAAAATTTAGAAACAACCTTTTTATTAATTTAAAGCTTTTAATTCTATTTTATTTTTAATACATTTTATTTTGAAACACAATATTTGTTTTATAAAATATTTATTCTTCTATTTCAAATCAATTTGCTATTGACCTTTAAATCAATATTTATTTTTAAATCCAGTTTTATTTATAAAATTACTTATCCTTAATTTTAAACCAAATCCTACTTTAAAATCTTAAATTTTCATTTATCCTAGAAATTTTCTAATTAATCCATAAATAAATTCACAATTTATTTTCAAAAATAAATTAATTGTCAAATTAAACGTAGTTGATTTTCGAGAATGTTACATCCAAACTCTATTATTAACTTACAATCCATTTATTTAACCGGGTTAAATTTTATTAATATATTCTATCAAATAATTTATTTAGCTGATTAGCTTACTTCCAACTTTTATTACAAAAATCACTTCATTAAATTTTCTGGACTTAAATTTTTTTCATAATTCCAGTTTGGATCTTCTTTCATTTTCCAAAATTCTAAGACTTTTACTTTAAAAATTTAGAAATACTTTTAAATTTATATAATACTATTAAAATAGCTTTTTATAATAAAAAAAAAATCTGATAACTCGATGTCTCAACCAGTCCATCCTTGTTCTCACAGAAATTCAGTCATACGTTGATCAGGCGTAGGACTAAAAATCTATAAGTACTTGGTAAACCCGTTTTAACACCCAGTGAAAACACTTGGGAAAATAATTTTATTAAAAATATAGAAATCGGTTTTTTTGAAAATAGAGGAAATATCTTTGGTGAGAATGCTTTGGAAATCATCACTCCCATCCATGGTCGCAGTTCCATCCTGGGTTACGTTGCCATCGCAGCAAAAGTCCATGTAACTGTAGGCACTCCACGCCCCTCGATTACGCCATGGAACCCACAACAGATCGCATTTACATTCTAGGGTTACGTTGCCATCGCAGCAAAATTCCATGTAACTGTAGGCATCAGCGCCCTCGATTTTCGATGTCGAAATGAAACTTCTCCACTCCTACATAGGTCGCAGTCTACCGATATAAAATCAAACATAGACTGTTGGCTCTTAGCAGCACATACCACTTTCGCTATGTTACCATAGATCGCGGTCTACCGATATAAAATCAAACGCAGACCGTTGGCTCTCAACAGCGCACACGACTTTCGCTATGGTCTGCAGTAGATAGCAGTGACATCGAGTTACACTGTCGTCATAGCATAACCCAAATGCCTCTGTAGGCATCAGCTCCCCTCGACTTTCGCTACACATTACTCATAACCCGCAGGAACTAGTTTTGTCCGGACACCTCACAGGATCAACTTTAGAACCCCCCTAAGGTTCAAGGCAGCACCACTTGATGGCACTCCTGAGAAGTTCAATTCAAGGGAGCGACTTTTTCCCCAGAGCCATTATCAAAACACTTTATACTATACACATATAGTATCTTTCAAATCATACACGTAGTATGATCTCATACAAAGCTCCTTTACACAAAATCGATTATCCCAAAATCGATAATTCTTAAACTAGGCTTTCCAAATTCCAATATTAATTTTACCCAAAAATCAAAGTCTTTCCAAATCAAAAGGTTCCCAAAACCTTTTTCCTAAATCCTCATAAGATCCTTTATATATATATATAAGTATATATAAAAAAAATTGTTTAAAAACTTAGGATCATTTCAATCTTGTATAAAACTCCTTTTATACTTCAAACACTTTCAAGATCCTCTCCTTCCGGTAATAGATACAAGAAGGGAAGATTTATCTTATATAACTTTGTTTATTCAAAATCAAATATTCAAATTTGATTACGCTTTTCATTATCAATTTCATTCAAATCCGTACGATGTACCATATCATTCGTATGCTATACCAATCTGATCGCTCGCTCGATCACACAATTTCACGTTCGAATTAGTATCGTCCACCCGACCTCCTAGTGCGGACACGATCTGGTTTCTTGATTAGAAACCGTCATTCTCCTTGCATAGCCATAACTATGATAGAGAATATCCAAAACCAATCAACAATATCCAGGTTCGCCGTCAAAAATCGACTGAAAAATCCCAACTCGGATTGATATAACTATCTCGAAATTCTATGCTCGAATCTGGATCAAATCACTATGCGAATAGAATAATATGCGTACATCCTATGTATTTAACTTCATTGATTATTAGCCAAATCAATTTCCTTTCTAGTCATCCTCACTTTGAACTTTATCCACTTAATCACATTTGCCTTAATCCCCATTTGGATTATCACTTCAATTCTTATCTCAGTTGGGTATTTAATCAGTAACAGTTTGAACTCCGACCAGTTTATATTTAGAAAATAGCTTGAAATTTTTAAATATAGAATAAGTAGTTGAAAAATAATTATTAGTTTGCAAAATAGTTAACTAATTGTAAAATAGTTGGAAAATAGTTGAATAGTTTCGAAAATTTTAGAAAATTGCAAAATAGTTGTAAAATAATAATTAATTTGTAAAATAGTTGAAAAATAGTAAGTAGTTTATAAAAAAGTTGAAAAATGGTTAATTGTTCCAAAAATAATTGTAAAACAAATATAAAATAATTTGGCTTTAAAAAGAAAGGTTGTATTTATTAAATAGCTTGGAAAAATAAGTCTATATTAAAACAGTTTATATTGAAAATAGTCCATAGTCAAAACTGTGCACTTTCCCATCAATTCAATTTAAATTTCCTCTTCCATTTAAATTGACTCAATTCCCATTTGAATAACTTCAATTTCTATTGAAATTAATTTAACCCCAATCCAAGTTGAATCAATCCTGATTTCTTTTCTAATTTAAATCAAATTCCATTTGATTTTAAACCTGCTCAACTTTAATTACAATTCCTAATTATTCCAATCCATTTAGACTAATATCAATTGAACCCACTTCAATTTCAAATCTTTCAATTCAATCCAATTCAAATTTCCCATTAAAAATTTTAAACTTACTTTACTTTGGGTTTCACATCACGTTCCAAGGAAAACTCAAAACTCAGCCTTAGAGTTTATCTCATATTTATTTCCTTTACACACCAGGTTACTTTTAAATTTTAACCACTTTTGGTTTTAAATTTAAACAAATTCCTTTTAAAAATTTCAAAAGATTCTTGTTGAATCAAGCTCTATCATTCAAATCATATTACATAACATTATTTATTATTTCTTCATTACTTTGAAACAAAATCTTCAAATTTAAACCATTCTGAATTATATAAATTCAAGTTAAATTTTTAAATGTTGCTTTAGTCCTTTAAATCAAATCAACTTATCTGTTTAAACCTTTTAACTCTGAATCCATTTTCAAACTTATCTTCATTTAATTTTAATTTGATTGTATTTCTATTACCACTTAATATAATTCCTATTCAAGATTTCAATTTGGTTGTATTATATTACTTCTTAATTTAATTCCATTTATTTAACATCCAATCACCTTAATATTTATTAGAAGGAAATATTGCTTTAAATATCAAAATATATTTTTATATAAAATCATTTAAAATCTTTATATAAGAAAATAACAAGTACGCTCTCATATATATATACTCAACTCATCCTATAGTACTATGGACTCTATTTAAGGCATTATCCCCAATAGGGCCAAGGTTCTCACTTAACCTTTCAGCTTTTATACCAACTGTAACGACCCGAAAATTTCGGTCTCGAAAATTACAGATAGTTAGGAAAAAGAAGAAAGAGATAGAAGAAGAAAAACAGAAAACACCAACATCTCACATTTGCAGCGGATAAAATATAATAACAAATAATAACATTTTACAAAAAAATACTATATCTGTCGATTACATTTTAATACATCAGAGTTACACACATACTCAAACATAGGACATACACAACTATCATGTCTCATATTTACAATAATATAATACGGTGGAAATACTCTATACGTTCTTGCCATCCAGCCCGTCTCCCAAGCTTCAGAACATCCTTACCTGAAAATTTGTAATACTCGGTCTGACCCGAGCATTACATCAAAGTAACACCCGGGTCAGGCTGGAAACTAGCGTGAGTAAACCCATCTAACATGGAATACAAAGCATTCAACCTATATAAACCCGGGGTAACTAGTATCAATTTACAATGCCACAATTTATTATAGACATCACTTATTCCACACATCCATTTTCTAAGTACCAAGATTTAGATTTAAATAGTCCAATTCCTTTAAGTCACTTCATTCCAGCCTATAGATTTAACATATTAATTTATAAAAATTCGTAGTGGTTTCGGGTATATTCTAATACCCGTCCCCGGTCTCTTCGAGTCTCATGTCATCCTAACCCAAATTATCCAAATGAAATACACAACATTTCATATCAGAGATATCAACTCATTCAAAGCATTCAATACCATTCAATCATCCATAAGCAAAGCTTGGTCGTAACCAAAGTTAATTTAATTAATTCTAATTGAATTACTAACCTCAATCACTTAAATTCCTTCACTTGACATTAATTAATTTCAAATCAATTAATTAATCATCCCTTAGTTATGCCTCTTAATTAATCATTCTGGATTAATCATCCTTCCATTACGTTCAAGTAATTATCTTTAATTAATTTCACAAATTAATTAACTATATTAATTACATTAATCCTTAATTACATATTACTCAATTTCTCATAAATCACTTAGTATTGATTAATTAATCTTAAATAATCAATCCTTAATTATGTCAATGGTTATATAAATTAATGATTTCCCATTTACATTTCAATTTATCCTAAACTAATTTAATTACATTAAATAATTAATCATTAATTAAACCACAAATATTAACCACTCATGATTTATCTCATCTTTACTCATCTACCTTTTTATTTACTTCATTAAATAAATTAATTACTCCTTAATTCAGTATCTTGATTAATCTCTTGATTAATTACTCATAGTAATTATATTTTATTAATTACATTAAGTAATTACTTATCAAATCACCCGATGATCATTTTAAATTAATTAAACTTAATTAATTAACCTAAATCATTAATTAATTGAATAACTACCCATTTTAATTACCCTACCAATTTAATGAATCGCAAATCATTAAGCCCTTATTATCTTTAAAATGAAAACATTATCTTTAAGCCCTTATCATCGGCCTCCTCTGATGACGTCGCCTAACATCAATCGCGACTGAAATGAACCACGCCGCTTCGATCTCCCCTTTCCTCGAGCGGCGCCTCCATCAGCGAAAGCTACGAAAGGCTCGAGCTCGACTCACTGTTGCTCTGACGACGTGGCCGAGCTTGCCCTCGAAACTGCCTCTGCCAGCACGAGATGATTTCAAGCACCCCTCTTCCTGATTTTGATCGAAGTCGAGCAATCGGCTCGCGTTGATTCCTCATGTATTTTTTTTCACAGAAACGATTTGGAGATTTGGCATGTAAGGGAGAGGCGAGCTTTGATTTGAGGAGGACGAGAGCTGTTTGATAAGGGAGAATAGGGACACAGCCATAGATTTCAAAGCTTCTGCTTTTTTTTGATGAAAATGAATTGATGTAACAAGGGAAGATAACGTGATTTTGGTTTCTGAGGGAAGACAAGGAGTACGTGATTAAGCAGAGAGAAGTAGGTCGGCTTGCTCAGGAATAGGATGGCTGAGAAGACAAATGGATAAGATTTGATTTAATTAATTATATATATAAATATAATTTTTTCTCAATATTACACATCTCAGAATCTCGAACCCCAATAGAGGTGTGCCGCTAGGCGTTTATAATGATAAACCCCTATTCTGAATGCAATGGAAAAGGTTTCGAGTCCTAATTCGATCATATGGAGAAGATAGCTTTTTGGCTCGGTTATCATATTTAATTTTCGATATAGATTTTAGCATGTTTATATATATCGTACGCTTACACAACAACTCCAAACATTACGAAAATTGAAATCCGATAATAATGTCGTATTACGGACCCAAAGGAACTGATTTCGTTGAAATCCGAGACTGTGCTTCGGAAGGCTATTTTTAAACATCAATTTAAACGATATATTTCCAAAAATGAACAAATCACCTTTAAATTAACTTCCAACCATTCTATTATCTTCAGTAACATCATTATAAATTTTACAAGCCTTTATTTTTAACAGGCTTAAATTAACCTGAAGATTTAATATTCCACCCGACTTTCAATTATTAAATTCAATAATTTAATTATCAAATAAATAATGATGTTTGAAATTCAAGTTAAAAAAATAGTTTTTAAATATTTAAAATCAATTAATTATTCCAATTTAAATTGTTAAAAATTCCGAGTCGTCACATGTATATTTTATTATATAAGGAAAACATTCTCTTTAAACACATTTATTGGGTCAGAACGAATGTTGCGTAAGACATCGTTACGACAACCCAAAATCACTAGTATACGGATTCGAAATTAAGATAGATATATAAATCCCAATACTATATAAAAACATTTCCTTTCGAAAATCATTTACTATAACAACAGTGTTATAGTCCATCATTTCCTTATTTCTCGAAAATGTCTATTTCAACAATGAATGTTGAAATCTATGGTTTCGATCCTTAACACATTTCAAAACATCTTTTAAACCATTTAACTCCATTTTATATCCCTTTCCAAAACATTTATTTAATGTATTATTCACTGTCCAAAATTGTGAATATAAATCGTTTACCAAATTCAATATTTCTACACATTTATATTAAGCATAATCCACTATCCAAAATCGTGGATTTAGTGCCTAATCAAATTCATTACTATTGCACTTTTATTAAAGGATTATCCATTGTCCAAAATCGTGGATGTAGTTCTTTAATAACCTATAATAATTAATTTATCAAATTCAATCGATTTCGGATTTATAAAACAATGTTTATAAATTCCATTTCTATTTATAGAAACTTCAATTTGTAAAATCCCTTTATTTACCAATTCTATATATATCTTACTTATATTCCAAAGTCCAATTTATAAGTTAATTACTTATAATCAATTTATTCACAAAACCCATTCATTTTATAACTTCACAATTATAAATCTTATTTACATATAAAAATCCATTTATAACTTCATTTTAAACACTTTCAAAACTCCTTTTATAATGCCATTATTCTGATTTATGAAAATTCGATTTTAAAAATCCTATATATAAACCTTTATATATATCCATTTATAAGTTTTTTCTATCCCGGTTTGGGTTTATTTCTCCCAAATTCCTTCTGCTTTACAGCCGTTGCTTGGTTTGAATTGGCTTGCGTGCAATATTGGAAAATTGAAATGTTTTGACTCTAATACGGTGGCGCGTGATAAGCTTGTTTTCGCCAAAGCCTTGATTGAGATTACACCCGATAAGCCTCTTCCATCCTCTATTCCTGTTCAGCTAGCCGTTGGTCATGTGGTGGATGTTCGCGTTCGTTATGGTTGGGTCCCTGACATTTGTACCTCCTGTCAATCCTTTGGACATATTGACGCTGATTGCGTGCGCTCTGTTGTTCCTGATGCTGCTCCTAAGATTCCTCTGCCTCGTCCTCCGCTTAGAAAATGGGTTCCCAAGGCCTCTCTGGTTGCTGCTGTCCCTGGTCCCTCCCTTTCCTTAGTGACTCCTGTTTCCCCGGATCCTGGTATTGCTCCTCCTATTCCCCCTGTGGTTCCGGTTCTATATCCGCCGCATGTTGTTTGGGCTAAGTCTGAACATTGTTGGGTTGATTGTCGTTCTGACATGAGATACAACCCCGAGGATAACTACTATTTTCGATACATATCTGATGAATTATTGGATCTTCGTTGTCTTTATTATAGTATATCTGGTGATTCCTTGGTTCTTGACATGGATGGTTCGTTTGCTGCGATGAATTCTACTCTTCTTGCTGATTCTGCATGGGATCGAGCTTTTGTTTACTCTCCAGGCATTGATTGTTATGATCCTTCCCTTGCTGCTCTATTTCGCCCCTTTATTGGTCTTCTTGAGGGTGGATCTATGAAAACTACCAAGGATGATGAAGGAGTGAGTGTTTCTTCCTCAGAGGAGGAGTAGTAGCCTTTTTATTTCTAGTAGTTGTGACGTATCTGTCATACTCCTGCGCTGTATTTGTTTTTTTATTTTCATACTTAGTAGCTAAGGTGCCTCTACCTTACTCCTGTACTTCAACCTTATTACTTTCGTAATAAAAGTGGTCGGTCCACTATAAAACCGTCGGCCTTGCCAAAAAAAAATAAATCAAAAATCTCAATTTATACTATTTCAAAAAATAGTTAACTTCATATTTCAAAAATCATATTCTTATTTCCCAAAAATCATAGTTTTTGTAACAATAAAATTATCACATTTATTTACTCAAAATAAATCAATTCTTAGCGATTCAAAAATTAAATAAAACATTTATTTTCAAAATCACTTTTACAATTCTTTTAAATTTGAAATCGTTACTTTAACGTTTTTTAAATTATCAAAATAGGCCCAATGCTGCAATAGCACTAAATACATCAATCACGGCATCCAAAACATCATATATCATATGATAACAGAATATACAACAATATCTGTAAATAAATCAATACTGTTGAAGAATCCAGTTGGATCCCTCCAACTTGTCACCTACAACAAATATACATATTAGAAATATATGTACAATGTCCGCTTCAAGGCAGACGCACGTATAAAGGGTCATCCGCTCATACACGGGAACGTATAGGGTCATCTGCTCCATTAGGCAGGTGTATATCCAAATACCATTCAATATATTGATGTATCATCCAAACAATCATCAATCATAATATAATAAATTATTTCTCACTTATATAAAAATATCAGTGAGTCATAAAGAGTGAGTTGTACTCACATGGCTTCCAATAGCAGTTGCAGTGTTTTATTCCAAATAAAATTAAACGCGCGTTTAATTTTACCCAAAATTCACACTAGCTCTAATCATTTCCAAACCAGCTCCATCGCATAGTGTTCGTCAGTACGAACCCAAAGGCAATTTGTTTCATCAATTTTCTCCCTCGTATGACCAAATTATAGCATTTAGAAGTTTGAATGAATTTATATTATATAATTTATAATTTTATTTCATATTTTCAACCGTTTATTCATCCTGGCCGTTGATTTCCTCTACCAAAAATCTGAGCCGCCCCCTTCATCTTCTCTCACGCATATCCTCCCTTCAGGTGAAAAATGCACGCAAGAACCCAAATAGGTCGTTCGTCACTTACTAGCCACGCCCTATATAAACATCAAGAACACGATCAACTACCGCAAATTGAAAGGCCATTCTACCAACGTCGGAAGCATCGTCATGCTCGGCTCTGAATCTTGCTCCAAAAATAAGATTGAACGTTGGTCATTCAAACTACATTTGACGTTGATCGACCTCGTTTTAGACGATCTCCATCATTGGATCAAAAGATCTCGGTGTACTTGACATTTTCCTAGTTGAAACTTTTTTGTAATTATTGATGGATCGTGAGAAAACGAGAAAGAATGAGGGAAGCTTCTGGCCATTGAAGATGTAATGGCGGCTAGGGTTTCATTGATTAGGGTTTGATGAAAATTGTGACTTATGGTGGCCTTTCATAGAAAATTACGTGACACTATTTATCCGATTTTTTTCCGAACTCGAAACGAAGCGTGCTGCCTGGTGTTTATAATGTTTTACCCCTATTTCGAACGCAATGGAATATTTATCGAGAGACAATTCGATCGTATTTGAAAGATAGGTTTTTCAATCGACTATTTAAATTTAAAATTCACTTAAACAGTTTTCTATGCGTTTTAGCTTGCCCTGGACAAACCGTAAATTCAATTGACACGAAATTTGAAATCTTACAATAATTTAACATTACGGATCCAATGAAACTAGCTTCTTCGAAATCCGAGACTATTTGAAAAATGACCATTTTTACTCGTCGATTAAATATTAAAATATTTAATTTTCTGTAATTTAACTTTTAAATCAATTTTAAAAGTTCTCTAACATCATTTAAATTCAACTAGAATTTATTACAACTTTAATCAATTTTATTCATTTTAAGTCCAATTTCCAATTTTTTCTAAAATTTCCAATATTAAATTAACAATTTAATTATCCAATTAAACCACTATATTTGAAATATAATTTATTCAGCTTATAAAATTACTTGTGAATATTTAAAATCAATTAGATATACGAATTTCAAATGACTGAAATTCCAGGTCGTTACAGAGGCTGAAAGTACTCGGACCAATGAAAAGAATAAGAAACCCCTAAAGTAGTAGGAAGGAAGCTGTGCAGCTCGCTAATACTGCCGGCATTGATGTGAATACTTTGTTTAGGGAGTTTATGTTTCATATAATCAGGGCGAATGTGCTAGAGGCGGTTCAGCCTAGACCTGCGGCAGTGAGAGAGGACTTATTAGTGGGTGACAGTAATTGCAGAGACCGTAGAGAGGGAGATTACTTTGGAGCGATTTAAGGGAACGTTCGAGGCTCGGTTTATATCAAAGTATCAACAAACTATGCTATTAAGGAAATTCATTAACCTAAAATGGAGTGGCCTTATAGTGAATGTGACGCCACACCCCTATGCCCAAAATAACAAAGAGTATTAAAAGAAATACTGTCTGTTATTACGAAGAATAAGGCTGGATAGGAGCGGCCATCCGTAATTAGGCCTTACACTAGTATTAGTTATCTCGATAGGAGTGGTATATATTTTTATTTTCCATCTCTTATTTATTTACTCCCATCAACATACCCAATTCCAGTATAAAACGAACTACGATGGTTCATAATAGTTTAGGGCAATATATATAATAATAACACAGATAAACTAATGGGGAACACAGATAACAAAAGTCTCATATATATATATATATATATATATATATATATAACTGATGTCAGTTACAATACATGTGATATAGTACATATGATACAACTACCACTGTCAACTCTGGAAGTTACATATACAAGTACATTATCGTGAATAATATACATGAATATATACCATCCTATACAAATACACTGACTACTATGAAATGACGACGACTACTCCAAAAGATATGAAAAGACTTTGTAGCTCAAGCAGCAACCCAATGCAAGATATCTACAACCTGTAATAACTTGGTCTGACCCGGGTATTAAATTCAAAGAAAATAATACAAGGGTCGGTCTAATTCAAACTCGGTTATTAGTGCACAGAAGCAATAATAATTAAGTAACAAATAGACGACAATCACAATAAATCTCGTCTATCCGATCATTAAATAAAGAAATCGGATAACGATATTTATAACACGTACTAGTGTTAAACAAAAAATCGGCAAATCCAAATTATCAACGAAGATAAATTAAAAAGATTATCAAAGAAAATAATTTAGAAAAACATCAGAATTGCCTAAACGACAATTAACAATAAAATCTATTTATTAAATAAATAATTAGAAACTCATAATCTAATTATCAAAAAGATAATTAGATATCAACAAAATCATTAAATTAAACCAAATCAAAATACAATTCAAAATATTGAATTGGACACACAAAATATTTCAAACAATTGAAATATCAATTAAAATGTCAATTCAGGTAGGTTGCAGTACACGCACGCGTGTACTGCCTCGCCACTACGGCATATGGAATACGCAAAAGATCAATAGATAATAAAAAAATAGAATATCATAAAAGCCATACCGTGTGGCTGCGGTACACGCTTGCGTGCACTGCCTTGCCACTACAGTGATGATGTACACAAAAACTCAACGTAAGTTCACAACACGAGCACAAGGTCAAACCCGAGCGTTTAAGCTGGATTCAACTCAATGTACAAATCAATCTACAGGCCAAATACAACAATGTCTAGATCAAATACTATCAATATGGTCGAACATAGACTCCAAGCATACAAGAAGATATGCATAGATCTGAAACAAAGAATGGCCAGACCAAACAACACAATGCAAATGAATTCGACAAAGCATTTCACAAATCGATGACCAATGTCAACGCAAGCTAGTAGCTCATGCTACAGATCAGGTCAAAGTGATCCAATACCAATGAAGTCAAGACAATGAAACCAGACCATTCATGAATCAGAATGGAGCCAGACTCAAGCTCATGCAAAAACTGATACAAGTGAAAGTGAAATGGAGCAACTACTGTATGAAACAAGTCAAAGAACCAAGCTATAGATTGAAGTACACTGGAATACAAAATTGAAAACCAGACTGGAAATCACTCAAGAAGAACACAACCAAAAAGGCTACCACTTCAAACAACATATATACATATATGCTCATACATGTACACATGTATAAGAGCTCGAAGCAGTGACAGTGACCAATGCGCAAATGTATACAAAGACTCCAAGCCTTCAAGCAACATGCAAATGAAACCAGCAATAAATGCATACATAATAGGTACAACATGGAAGCATGGCATATAATATGTTTTTCTGTCATATACAAAAACAGGTACAACAAAATGCATCAGTGAAACAAGTTCAAGAGAGGTGGCAACAAGTTCGAACCAAGTCAAACATTATCACCAGCCAAGTTAAAAAAAATGCAAACTGACTCGGCGTCTCACAACATGAAATGCATAGGCAAGGCTACTACATAATGTAGCAGACACACACGCCCAGGGTCAAAGGCACAAACACTATATAAACTTATGGAGCAACTTAAGTACAGACCAACGAATGCAACTCAAAATGTTCCAGACTCGAGTATAACAACCCAGAGACACACTGAACGAACAGGTATACAGTAGACACAAGTGATGAACCAGCTATGCAACGACATGATGACTGGAAACTGGAACAGGCTACGACAGAGAATCACAACCCAAAAATGTCAAGTGAACACAAAAGCACAATACTAGGAAGATGTATTCATATACATACACACATGTTACATAGCCAGGCAACACACTGTACGGGTCGATTAAGGGCATCAAGGCAAACCCAGTGGAGCAATATGGTATAGACGAGAATGCACACACACAAGCTAGTGACTGAAGTCAATTACAAAGCAAGCTGTGGTTATCATGAATTCAACACGTCGGGTTTTAAATGCCGGAGCAATATCTTCACAAAAATCATGGTACAGCAATTTCAATTCAAAATAGTGTTGAGATAATATGAAGAACGCAAAAACAACATCACATAAATGACATCACATAAACGAAATCCACTGCAGTACAAACCACGAAAGTCAAAATCATCACAATAGCGACATTACAAGCCGAAGTGAACTTCACAGAATTAAAGTCAATATCAAAATTAAACTCAATCAAGGGTTCAAAACCAAGAAAAGTGAAAACATTAGAAAAATCAACAACATTCACGAAATTAAACTGTCGAAGTGCGAGTTGAAGGAGATGTGAGTAAAAAAGTTCACTCGCCTTAGTCGAAGCAATGGCGAGCTCAAACAAGCAGCCGCGAGCATCTTCAGAGGCGATCGACTATCGACAGCTTCAAATTAAAAAACCCTAATTGCCAAAAAGAAGAACACGACCTCCATTTCCTTTTTTCGTTTGTTACTTAGGGTTTTTCGAAGAGAATGAAAAGAAAGGGGGTCGGGTATTGGATTTATCGCGGCGCCATGAAAACATGGGCCGGTACTAATTTTAAAGCCCGCCTAACTTATAACCAATATTAAAGAATTTCAACCCGATTTCTAAAAAATCCAAACTGAAATTAGCAAACAATATTAATCGTCAAACAACGATAATTAATTGTTGTAAAACCCCAGGTTGTTACAGACTCCCCTCCTTTTAAAAATTGCATCCCCGCAATTTTCCTAATTAAAGGCGTCAGTAACAATTATTTTTCTAACCTAAACTGGTTAAGCTAGAAAAATAAAGGTCGGGAACCCAAACACCAAAGAAATCTTTTAATTTCATAAAAGAAATTCACAAATTCTCAACAAAATTCTAATTATCAAGTAGATAATCAGAAAACAACAAAACTTAATTATCAACAAAGACAATTAGAAACACCAAATCACAAATCACAAAATTGCAAACATCTAGTTATCCAACAGATAATTAGAAAACACAAACTTCAAAATCAGCAAACTCTAACTATCAACAGAGATAGATAGAAAACAACAACTCCATATAATCAGCATAATCTAGAATCAATTAGAGACTAGAAAATCCTATAATCAGCAAAATTAGCAATTTTCTAATTATCCAAAATAATAATCAGAAATCTCAAATCAACAAATATCGAATTATCAAAAACGATAATCAGAAATCACAAATCAACAAAAATCCAATTATCAAAAACGATAATCAGAAATCACAAATCAACAAATATCTAATTATCACAAACGATAATCAGAAATCCCAAATCAATAAATATCTAATTATTACAAATGACAATCAGAAATCTCAAATCAACAAATATTTAATTATCAAAAAAGATAATCAGAATCAACAAATATCTAATTATCAAAAAGATAATCAGAATCAACAAATATCTAATTATCAAAAACGATGATCAGAATCAATAAATAACTAATTATCAAAATGATAATCAGAAATCAACAAATCAATAAATATCTAATTATCACAAACGATGATCAGAAATCTCAAATTAACAAATATCTAATTATCACAAACGATAATCAGAAATCTCAAATCAACAAATATCTAATTATCAAAAACGATAATCAGAATCAACAAATATCTAATTATCAAAAACGATATCAGAATCAACAAATATCTAATTGTCAAAAAGATAATCAGAAATCAACAAATCAATAAATATATAATTATCGCAAACGATAATCAGAAATCGCAAATCAACAAATATCTAATTATCCCAAACGATAATCAGAAATCTCAAATCAACAAATATCTAATTATCACAAACGATAATCATAAATCTCAAATCAACAAATATCTAATTATCAAAAACGATAATCCGAATCAACAAATATCTAATTATCAAAAAGATAATCAGAAATCAACAAATCAATAAATATCTAATTATCACAAACGATAATCAGAAATCCCAAATCAACAAATATCTAATTATCAAAACGATAATCAGAATCAACAAATATCTAATTATCAAAAAGATAATAGAATCAACAAATATCTAATTATCAAAAACGATAATCAGAATCAACGAATATCTAATTATCAAAAACGATAATCAGAACTCATATCAACAAATATCTAATTATCAAAAACGATAATCAGAATCAACGAATATCTAATTATCAAAAAGATAATCAGAATCAAAAAATATCTAATTATCAAAAACGATAATCAGAATCCACAAATATCTAATTATCAAAAAGATAATCAGAAATAAACAAATCAATAAATATCTAATTATCGCAAACGATAATCAGAAATATCAAATCAACAAATATCTAATTATCACAAATGATAATCAGAAATATCAAATCAACAAATATCTAATTATCAAAACGATAATCAGAGTCAACAAATATCTAATTATCAAAAAGATAATCAGAAATCAGCAAATCAATAAATATCTAATTATCACAAACGATAATCAGAAATCAGAAATCTCAAATCAACAGATATCTAATTATCAAAAACGATAATCAGAATCAACAAATATCTAATTATCAAAAAGATAATCAGAATCAACAAATATCTAATTATCAAAAACGATAATCAGAACTCATATCAACAAATATCCAATTACCTGTAGATAATTGGAAACAACAAATATCTAGAAATCAATTAAGATAATCTAGAAAATCAACATAAAAGGTTGGATCGATCCCATCAGATGGCGAGTTTTTAAGCTACGCCGCACGTGCATCAACAAATGTCTAAAGCCTACCAAGTACTATCATCATAATTTTGGCGCCCAACAAATGTCCCGGAGGTCCAACAAATGAGCCGAAGGTCTAGTACCGGTATTGACCCGAAGGTCCAACATATGACCCGAAGGTCCAACATATGACCCGAAGGCCCAACATAGTGGCTCGAAAGCACACGAAAATCATCAAAATCATCAAAACAGCAAATATTTCCATTAACGAGTCCGGAATTAACCAAAATAGCAAACGCACATGTCCCATAACCACGAGTTTTACTAAATCGTTTAATTCTCTTCATCATTTCCTTGAAAGTGCAAAATTGTGTATTTCAAAAATAACATTTCACATTCTCAAACGGACAAGTCCGAAATTAAGCGAATCAGTAAAAGAATGGGGTCATAGTCCTCGATTTTGCTGAAACGTTTAAATCGCTTCCTCGTTATTTTGAAAACGCAAACTACAAAACTTCTGAAACTAATTTCATTTATTTTATAAAAGTAATAATTTACATTCTCAAACGGTCAAGTCCGAAATAAGCGAATCAATAAAAGAAAGGGGTCATAGTCCTCGATTTTGCTGAAACGTTTAAATCGCTTCCTCAATCTTTTGAAAGCGTAAACTGTAAAAATTTTGAAAACAATTTTTTTATTTATTTTGAAACAATTTTTAAAACACGTGATTAAAACAGCAACATCAGTAGCAACTTCGACAAGGAAATTGCATTTCTCAAAATACCACAAAAACAGACAACAAAATCAGCATTTCGGGATAACCGCTTGAAACTCCACTTTAAAATTGACGGTTACTGAAGTCAAAGCGACAGTAATTCTAAATGTCATAATCTCATCAAATAATTTACCTCAAAATATAATACCAGTGAATTTTCGTTTATTAAAAATGTCAATAAAACACCGTGCTTCAAAAACTTAGCACCAGTGTGAAAATCCCGTTATGAAATAATGGCAACAAAATACGTTTAAACCCAACACCGGTTCAACGTAAAATTAATACAGTAACATGCAACTCAAATTTGCACGTATACCACAAAATGAACAGAGAAATCATTCAA
The DNA here is from genome assembly GCA_030765085.1 of Allium cepa. Taxonomy (NCBI): domain Eukaryota; kingdom Viridiplantae; phylum Streptophyta; class Magnoliopsida; order Asparagales; family Amaryllidaceae; genus Allium; species Allium cepa. Next base: position 509,019,746 of record CM060942.1, read on the forward strand.
ATATATCTTCAATGAAGATAATTCAAAATAGCAAAAATCTAAACAAAATCACATAACTGCAATCACTTCGAATCCTCAAATCGGGCTCGAAATTTCCAAAGAAAATAAAATAAACACAGCTATGAAAACAACAAATGAAATTTATTTCAGTTTCATATTTTGATTCTTAAATCAAAAAGGGATATCAGCTGTACTCAGCGAAGACAGTCTCACTGTTTCCCGTACGCACTCTGATAAATAGAACACAAATTAATCAATCAACAAAACACAAATTTTCTTTTATTTTTAAATAAAGATATTTAAAAATTTCATCATAATTTCAGAACTTTAGTTTTGACTCAAAGCACAATTAAAACATCGACAAATAGTTGTAACACATGTTCCATCTAAGTTATGTTTTATATTATGTCCATAAACCCCAAGCTCTGATACCAACTGTGAAGCCCCACCTCTATGCCCACAATAACAAAGAGTATTAAAAGAAATACTGTGTGTTATTATGAAGAATAAGGCTGGATAGGAGCGGCCATCCGTAATTAGGCCTTACACTGGTATTAGTTATCTCGATAGGAGTGGTGTATATTTTTATTTTTCATCTCTTATTTATTTACTCCCATCAACATACCCAATTCCAGTATAAAACGAACTACGATGGTTCATAATAGTTTAGGACAATATATATAATAATAACATAGATAAACAAATGCGGAACACGGATAAAAAAAGTCTTATATATATATATATATATATATATATATATATATATATATATATATAACTGATGTCAGTTACAGTACATGTGATACAGTACATATGATACAACTACCACTGTCAACTCTGGAAGTTACATATACAAGTACATTATCGTGAATAATATACATGAATATATATCATCCTATACAAATACACTGACTACTATGAAATGATGATGACTACTCCAAAAGATATGAAAAGACTTCATAGCTCAAGCAGCAACCCAAAGCAAGATATCTACAACCTGTAATAACTCGGTCTGACCCGAGTATTAAATTCAAAGAAAATAATACAAGGGTCAGTCTAATTCAAACTCAGTTATTAGTGCACAGAAGCAATAATAATTAAGTAACAAATAGACGACAATCACAATAAATCTCGTCTATCTGATCCTTAAATAAAGAAATCGAATAACGATATTTATAACACGTAACAGTGTTAAACAACAAGTCAGCAAATCCAAATTATCAACGAAGACAAATTAAAAAGATTATCGAAGAAAATAATTTAAAAAAACATCAGAATTGCCTAAACGACAATTAATAACAAAATCTAATTATTAAATAAATAAATAATTAGAAACTCATAATATAATTATCAAAAAGATAATTAAATATCAACAAAATCATTAAATTAAACCAAATCAAAATACAATTCAAAATATTGAATTAGACACACAAAACAATTCAAACAATTGAAATATCAATTAAAATGTCAATTCGTGAAGGGCTGCAGTACACGCACGCGTGTACTGCTTCGCCACTACGGCATATGGAATACGCAAAAGATCAATAAATCAAAACAAAATAGAATATCATAAAACCCATACCGTGTGGCTGCAGCACACGCTTGCGTGCACTGCCTTGCCACTACAGTGATGATGTACACAAAAACTCAACGATTCACAACACGAGCACAATGTCAAACCCGAGCGTTTAAGCTGGATTCAACTCAATGTACAAATCAATGTACAGGCCAAATACAACAATGTCTAGACCAAATACTATCAATATGGTCGAACATAGACTCCAAGCATACAAGAAGATATGCATAGATCTGAAACAAAGAATGGCCAGACCAAACAACACAATGCAAATGAATTCGACAAAGCATTTCACAAATCAATGACCAATGTCAACACAAGCTAGTAGCTCATGCTACAGATCAGGTCAAAGTGACCCAATACCAATGAAGTCAAGACAACGAAACCAGACCATACATGAATCAGAATGGAGCCAGACTCAAGCTCATACAAAAACTGATACAAGTGAAAACTAAATGGAGCAACCACTATATGAAACAAGTCAAAGAACCAAGCTACAGTTAAAGTACACTGGAATACAAAATTGCAAACCAGACTGGAAATCACTCAAGAAGAACACAACCAAAAAGGCTACCACTTCAAACAACATATATATACATATATGCTCATACATGTATACATGTATAAGAGCTCGAAGCAATGACAGTGACCAATGCGCAAATGTATACAAAGACTCCAAGCCTTCAAGCAACATGCAAATGAAACCAGGAATGAATGCATACATAACAGGTACAATATGGAAGCATGGCATATAATATGTTTTTCTGTCATATACAAAAATAGGTACAACATAATGCATCAGTGAAACAAGTTCAAGAGAGGTGGCAACAAGTTCGAACCAAGTCAAACATTATCACCAGCCAAGTTAAAAAAAATGCAAACTGACTCGGCGGCTCACAACATCAAATGCACAGGCGAGGCTACTACATAATGTAGCAGACACACATGTCTAGGGTCAATGGCACAAACAATATATAAACTTATGGAGCAACTTAAGTACAGACCAACGAATGGAACTCAAAATGTTCCAAACTCGAGTATAACAACCCAGAGACACACTGAACGAACAGGTATACAGTAGACACAAGTGATGAACCAGCAATGCAACAACATGATGACTAGAAACTGGAACAGGCTGCGATAGAGAATCACAACCCAAAAATGTATGGTGAACACCAAAGTACAATACTAGGAAGATGTATTCATATACATACACACATGTTACATAGCCAGGTAACACACTATACGGGTCGACTCAGGGCATCAAGGCAAACCCAGTGGAGCAATATGGTATAGACGAGAATGCGCACACACAAGCTAGTGACTGAAGTCAATTACAAAGCAAGATGTGGTTATCATGAATTCAACACGTTAGGTTTTAAATGTCGGAGCAATATCTTCACAAAAATCATGGTACAACATTTTTAATTCAAAACAGTGTCGAGATAATATGAGGAACACAAAAACAACATCACATAAATGACATCACATAAATGAAATCCACTGCAGTACAAACCACGAAAGTCAAAATCATCACAATAGCGACATTACAAGCCAAAGTCAACTTCACAGAATTAAAGTCAATGCCAAAATTAAACTCAATCAAGGGTTCAAAACCGAGTGAAGTGAAAACATCAGAAAAATCATCAACATTCATGAAATTAAACCGCCGAAGTGCGAGTTGAAGGAGATGTGAGTGAAAAAGTTCACTCACCTTAGTCGAAGCAACAGCGAGCTCAAACAAGCAGCCACGAGCATCTCCAGAGGTGATCGACTATCGACGACTTCAAATTAAAAAGCCCTAATTGCCAAGACGAAGAACACGGCCACCATTTTCTTTTTCTTTTTATTGTTACTTAGGGTTTTTCGAACGAGAATGAAAAGAAAGGGGGTCGGGTATTGGATTTATCACGGCACCAAGAAAACATGGGCCAATATTAATTTTAAAGCCCGCCTAACTTATAACCAATATTAAAGAATTTCAACCCGACTTTTAAAAACTCCAAACTGAAATTAGCAAACAATATTAATCGTCAAACAACGATAATTAATTGTTGTAAAACCCCGGGTTGTTATAGTGAAGGTGTACATCCAAAAGTTTAACTCTTTGGCTAAGTATGATAGAGATATCATTAATACTCCAATGAAGAAAAACGAGAAATTCATTAGGGGTTTGAAGCAAGGTCTTGAACATAGGCTGATGGATCATCTAGCATGTCATTTTTGAGTTTGAAGTTAACATGGATCAAAGGTACGAGAGTACCGATATTAAAGAAAAGTGGAGATGAGGCCCAAAGTAGAGCAGAAGAAGTTTATCCCATATACCAAAAGCATGATGGGAGTGAAAAAGGGAAAAGGTGGCGAGGTCGCCACCACAAAAGTGGTCATTTATAACTATGGACAAAAGAGGCACTACATTATGAAGTGCTCGACATCGAAGAATCTTGGAAGAGTGAGGTCCTTTAAGTGTGATAAGATAGGGCATCTAAAGAAGGGCTGCCTATAGCTTAAAGCGCAGTTTTATGCTTTGGGAGGACCAAGGAAAGGACCATCTACCGAGGAAAGAGGCAAAGAGAAAATTCTGGAAGGTATGGCTTTGATTTATGGTATTCCAATTAGAAGACTATTTGATATTAGGGCTACACATTCATTTATAGCTAAGAATCTGGTATACAGACTTAGGTTAGGAGTCACCTATTTAGTCACTTCCATACATGTAGCGAATCTAGTGGGGGATTATGCTACTCTCAGATTGAGGTGCACTAACTTAGAAATTGATTTAGACGGGTTTAAGTTTTTGTGTGATCTCTACGTGTTCGACTTCATAAGCTTCGGACTTAATTTGGAGTTACACTAGGGCATACTGCTATGAAAGAATGATTAGTTTGAGTCATCCAGACGACAAAGATATAATGCATATATCCTTGGATTATTATAAGGCAATATGTAGAGGCATACTATTTTCTTTATCTTTGGAAGAAGAGGATCTTGGAGTAGTGTATGGAGTAAAGGAGTTCCCAGTTGTATTTGAACCGATTTCGAGACCGCTACTTCTGAGAGCGATGGGTTTCATATAAATTTACTACTAGCCATTGAACCATTCAATCGACCTCCCAATAGAATGTCTCTGAAGAGGATGGTGAAATTGAAGAAGCAGTTGGTAGAGTTTGAAGGAAAGTGATTCATAAGGCCGAGTAGCACACCTTAGGGAGCGACGGTAGTATTTGGGAAGAAGTCTGATGGGTCTTTAAGACCATACATAGACTATCGAAAGCTGAATGAAAGAACAGTAAAGAACAGGTATCCTTTGCCAAGGGTTGATGAAATATTTAATCAGTTGAGTGGAGCTAAGTACTTTTGCAGTTAGACTTGGATTCAAGATTCCATGATTTGAGAGTAGTAGAGGAAAGAATTCCTTTAGTTCAAAACAAGATACAGTTTATATGAGTGACTAGTAATGTCGTTTGAACTAACCAATGCACCAACGTTCTTTGTAGACTTAATGAATAGAAATTTTCGAGACCAGTTGAATAGATATGTGTTGGCATTCATAGATGACATCATAGTATACTTGAAGAATGAGGTAGAGCACGCAGTTCACTTAAGGCTTATACTGGAGATGTTAAGACAACAAAACTTGAAAGCATAATTTTTGAAGTGTTGGAGAAAGGAAGTGAAGTTCCTAGGCTATATGGTTTCAGAAGACGGTTTGGCAGTAGATCCTTCAAAGGTTGGCATAGTAAATGAATGGAAGTAAATCGAGACGGTGATCACGGTGTGAAGTTTTCTAGGATTGGAAATCTATTACTAGAGATTCATTGAGAACTTCTCTTGTATAATGAGATAGACTCATAAGAGTGAGAAGTTTACTTGGCCTTAAGAGTGTGAGATGACATTCCAGGAAATGAAGCATTAGTTGACTAATGGACTTGTGTTAGTGATACCAGAAGAGAATGATGGTATGACTGTGTATACTGATGCTCAAGTAGTTATTATTGGTATCAGGTACGTATTGGTCAAGTATCAATATGATATATTTTAAAATATAGAAATAATATCGATAAAATATCGAACATATGTAGAACATATCGATAAAATTATATTAATGTTAATTTTTCAAATATTTGGATAAATAATGCAAAATTCAAAGACTAATTGCATATAGTTTACATATTACAATCCATTTATTGAAGTATTTTATTAAATACAAATCATAGTAATAAGCTCATAAAAACTGAAAAATTTGTATGTTACATCTTTATTGTTTTCTTCATTTTTAGATTATATTCATTATTTCTTCAGTCATATGTCATCCATATTACTTTAATAAATTTTCCATATTTACAGTTTCTTCTTTTCATTTTCTCTTAATTTATCAAATAAGCAATGTTTATTTGATACCAATTACTACTTCAGCTCGTTCCTTATCGATATGTGAAATATATAACTTTACTTCTCATCAACTTTTAGTTCTTGCTGCATGATAATAACTAATTAATGGAATATTCATAAGCTAACTTACCAATTAGAAATGGTGAATAAAAAATAACTAAAAAGAGAAGTAGCGCTTCCATGATCTTCGTTTTAACTGGTAATTATTTTTGGAAAATAAAACATGTAAATTAATGGAATGAATAGAGCTTTCTTGGTTAAAAGACTAATGATAAAGAGTAAAACAGTATACTTAAAACTGAAAAATTAGATTATTGGGTTCCCTAACCTGGTTTAGATATTGTCATTCACTATATAGAAAAAACAAATATTGAGAATGTAAAGATACTTATTTGTAAATATAAATACATGCAGTAATAAACAATATTCTTAAAAAATATCGGGTGTATTATAGTAAATATCAAAGTGATATATCAGCAAATGGTGGATGATATATCGATAATGATATTTTAAGCTATATTTTCAAAAAAATATCAATTTAGGAGCAATATGATATATATCAGCGATATATCGACGATATTATCCGATATTAACTACATAGCTAATATGCCAAGGTCAGAATTAAGGGTATAATTGATCTAGAAGGGCAAAGTAATCGCATATGCATCTAAGCAGTTACGACCCCATGAAGTTCGGTATCCTACTCATGACTTGGAGTTAGTGGTCATTGTCTTTACATTAAAGATTTGAGATATTATCTCTTAGGAGAAAGATTTGAGTTATTTACTGACCATGTTCTTAAGATATTTTTCTCATAGAAGGAGTTGAACATGAGGCAGTAGAGATGGTTAGAGTTTTTAGCATCATATCAATTCAAGATATAGTATACCTCAAGGGAGGGGAATATGGTAGCTGATGCCCTAAGTTAAAAACAACAGAGCTGTGTTTTGGTTATGATAGAAGAATGGAATGTCTTGGAAATGTTGTTTACATGGAATGTGCAGTTTCAAGCAGTATTTCCGAGATGCTATCATGCCTAGAAGTAAGGAATGTGCTGGTGGAAAGGATTATTGCACTCCGGGAGGAAGATAAGTTTTGCGACAACTTAATAAGAGGATTAGACTCAAGAACCGAGTCAGTATAATCAAAGGGGTTCAGAGTTGATAGAGAAGCGTATTACAGAAGAATGAAAGGTTGTATGTTCCGATTATAGAAGGACTGGGGAAGGACATATTGGATGAATGTCATCGTTCAAAGTACACCATTCTCCCTGGAGGTACCAAGATGTATCAAGATATAAAGAGAATTTTTCTATAGGAAGGAATCAATAAAGATGCGGGAGAGTATGTAGAAGTTGTCTTACATTCCAATAGAAGAAGGTAGAACATCAAAGCCTAGTAGGCTCCTGTAACCATTGGAGATTCCAGTTTAGGAATGGGATTCATTATCTATGGACTTCATAGATGGGTAACCAAGGTCAAGGGTAGGGAATGAAAGCATGTGGTTCATGGTTGATAGACTGACTAAGTGTGCTTCTTTTCATATCAGTGAAGGCCATGAGAACTGCACTGAGTTTAGCATATGTATGCAAGTAGTCAACAAGTCTCTTAAAACCTTGTTGACTCTTTTAGTCTGCCCATATGTCTACCTAACATCTTTTATAAGCTATATGTTATTCGCTGGTGAGTTTTGGCATAGCTTATGGAAAATGTTAGGTACAAAGTCGTGCATGAGTACAACGTACCATTCACGGACAAATGGGCAGAATGAAAGAGTCAACAAGGTTTTAAGAGACTTGTTGAGTGCTTGCATATTAGACATTAGGGGATCTTGAGAAGATTACCTATACCTAGTAGAATTTTCAAACAACAACGGCTAGAAGAGCAGTATTGGGATGATCCCATTTGAAGTGTTGTATGGAAGGCCATGTAGATCACTAGCATGTTGGTTAGAGATAGAGGACTAGATTGTATTAGGACTACATGTAGTAAAGGATGTTATTGAGAAAATTGAGTCGATCCGAGTTAGGATAAAGGTAGTATAGTCTAAGAAAAAGAGATATTCCAACACGAGGAGGAAGGAATTTGAATTCACAGTAGATGATCAGGTGTTTGTGAAAGTTTTGTCAGAACCCTAATTTAATGTTTTGATGATGGCAACTATATCTCTGTATATCTAGTGTACAAAATGGTGCAGGTATAACAAGCTACTGAATCATAGAATCGGGGGAAAGTGAGAAGGATTGTCTACGTTTCAAAAGATACAAAAATATGGTTTGTTAACTCGAATTTATGTATTTAGTCCTAGATAAACTTGTAAAATCTCCTCGGTGAATCACATGCACAAAGATATACATATGCATACAAATATTTTTAATTATCAAAGAGGTCTAACAAGTTTTGAGAAGTATAATTCTATAAAAACAGGTTTTTTATTATTCGATCGACCAAATACTATTTCAGTCAACTGAACTTCATTGTTTTATTGTATAAACTTCATTTTAAAAATTAGTGATGTTATCCGGCCTTTTGACCCTGCTATATATCTAGGCCGATTGGACAAGTTAGACTTGATGGTAGATAGAGAAAGCAGTTCGGAGAGGTGATAACAGAGCCCAAAGATCAAGCATAGATGGCAATATGAAGTAATGATTAAATAAAACCGAGAGATGGACTGTGCAGAACATTCTAAGTATGGATTACAGTCTAAACTAAGCTAGGGATTGGGTATAATCTCTAACACTATACAAGGGATCAGGTTCGCATTATCTTAGCAGTTCAACTCAATGGAGATTGATCGATATCTCAAAATCCAAAAGCCAAATATGCAAACACTTTTAGATTAATTTAAAGGGAGGCCCACCAAAGGGGACATGAGGCCCTATGTGGCCATTAACTGGGATCGAGACCGATCCCTATTCCTTGGTTTTTGAGCCCAAAGGTCATTCATGTGACCTTATCGCATCTGCAGATACCGCTGGCGATTTTTCAGAAGATATTTGGCCATCTCCCCCCACAAATACAGGCTTCAAGGTTCATTTGAAGGATCTTTATGCTATTGTTTCCTTTGTACTCCATTATTTTCACGAATTTCGATCTAATCCCTATTGTACTCAAAATTCAAAGTCATTAATAAATCATTTTCCCCTAGTGGATGTAGGCTTCCAAGGTCGAACGATTATAAATAGTCGTGTTCTTGTTTTTTCTTATTTTCTATTATTTTATTACTTGTTTCCTCCGTTTTCATTTAGATTTCTTCATTTATTTCTCCATAAAATCTCCATTGGGTGTTTGTGATCGATTTTAGCGCAAATATTTTGATGCTTTCATTGAGAAATCAGTTCTCAGCTTGATTAGATCTCATCATCTACTAGTGGATTCCATTATCCACGAGATAAGATCTAGATTTTTACCTACAAAGTTTCTGTTTCGACTCAGATTTGGAAAAGATCTAGAAGGAAGCTGGTAGAAATGGCCAAAGGAACTAAGTCTAATTTCCATGCTTCTACTGAAGGCAACAACGATGCTAGTGTTTAACAGATTGATCAGAATGTACAATCAACTGCTACCAATCCACAGTATCTCGCTGATACCATTAACATAGCTTATTTTGAAGTCCTGATGAATAGTTGTCAGCGTCTCAACTAGCAGATGAAAGCTAACATTTATTTGATGAACTAGTTAAGGTATAAGCATGGGAAAATAGAAGGGAGCACACTCCATATGCAGGATCATAAAACTCCACTTTATAAAAAGACTGTTACAAAGTCAAACGTCGCAAAACTGAAGTGTACATCGCTGAGACATCGGGATAGAGCCAAGAAGCCCACTTTTAGTGACCGGCACCGATCAGCCTTGATCCCTCCAAAGGGATTGGTGTTGATCCCTCTTCTGATGGAGGAAACCACAAATCAGCCGGAGGAGCCCTCTCTATGATGTGCTGCAATTGATCAAGGCGCTAAAGCTTTGGTGAATGTAGTTGAACCACGATTGAGAGGTAATGGTAGGATCGCAGCTTAAAAGATGGATCAGTAGTAGGAGAAGCCAAGGCAATGTGGTACTATCCGTAGACATGGATGGGGACATTCTCTTGAGGTGGAACACGACCATCACTTGGCACCAACTCTTCAAACACCAGATTTAACAGCCATGATGAGGCAGCTTGTGAAAGAAATTTAGGGCTTAACCAATGATGATTATGGACTATCCAGGAGCCATACTCCATCCACCGCTAATATTCGACAAGTAGAATATCCATGGAGGTTTAATATGCCTTCGATGCATGCTTATAGGGGAAAAATTGACCTCAGGCAGCATCATATGAAGTACAAATGACTAATGGACACCGCCAGGGCTCTTGATGTAGTCATGTGCAGATGTCTCGCTAATTTTCTAGAGGAGTTGCTAGCATGTGTTTCATTAAGTTACCAACATGGTCTATTTCTTCGTTTGATGCGTTGGTTTCTGGAGTAGTTCCACATGCATACACCTCGCCTCAAAGATGTTATATCTCTCTCCAACTTGGTTCAAGCACCAGGGGAGTGGCTTAAAGATTACCTAGAAAGGTTCAATATAGCTGTTATGGAAGTCAGTAATCTAAATAGTGATGTAATACTCATGGCACTGACTAGGGGAATCGACCCTTATTCTGAATTTGGTGATTAGTTGGCAGGAAAGCCTCTTTCAACATTAAATCGTTTCTTTTCAAATCTTGCTCAATTTCTGAGAAAGGAGAGGCAAAGCGAAAAAGAAAGAGGAATGTTACAGGCTCAAGTGCTAAAGGAGTATAAAATAATGTAGGAGTAAACCAGTCTGGCGACAGTTCTGGGAAAATTTAGAGTAATGTTTAGAATAAACCAAATGAGCAAAAAAAGAGGTGATAGAAACCACGACCAGGGATGAGACTTTAGAAAAGGGAAGCTAAGGATCCTTAGGTACGACACATACATGCCTTTAAACATTTAGTTAGAGAACATATGTCCATCAACCTATAGAACTATGCATTACCCAAAACCGTCTCCGAGAGAGTCGATGGAGAAGGAGAAGTGGACGTGGAAATGATGTAGATTCCATGAAACCTATGGTAATAATATAGAAGAGTGTCATCACTTACATGATATCATTGAGAAGTTAATTTATAAGAGAAAATTGCAACAGCTTGTGAAAGCCCTATAGGATAGTGGACCGAGGACATCCAACCCTAACCGAGGACAAGCTCCACCTAATGTTGAGGAATCTAGGTGGATTGGAGGAAGACTAGTTATCAATACCATTGTAGGAGGACCGCATCTAGTTGACAGAAGCTGACATGAAATGGAACAATATGCGAACACGATCAGGCATGTTGATTTTGAATGTTTCTCAAACATGGAGGATGGTGCTCCGACCAAGCAACAGCGTATCATAACAGATGACATAGTATTTAGAAGTAGAGACATGGATAATGTTGAGGCCCTTACGATCGACTCGATGGTGATCTCGTCCACAATCGGCCCTACCTTAGTGAAAAATATTTTGATAGATTGTGGCGGTTCTGCAAACATTATTTTGAAGAATGCTTATGACCAGATGAATGGAAGCTAAAGATCTGGAACCATGTAAAGCCCGCCTTCATAGCTTTAATGGCGTTGCGACTAAAGTGATAGGCTATGTCAAGTTACCGTTGAGTTATCAGATGAAAACCATAGGAGAGTGCAAATGATGTTGTTTTCCATTTTAGATGTAGGCTCCCCTTATAATGCCATTTTGGCCAGATCGGCCCTTGTTGAATTTTGGGGCAGCTACCCCCTTGTTGTTTGATACTAAAATTCCCAACATATAGTGGCGTAACAGTTGCATATAGAGACCATGTGACCGGACGTGCCTGTTATGTGGCTGAGTTGAGAGATGTTGAGCAAAAGACAAAGGAAAAGATGTGGAGAATTCTTTCAACACCAAAACCAGCGAAGCTTAGCAACCAGCGTCTGGGCTTTTGCTCGGGCATCACTGTCAGTTCTATAAAGACATTGACTCGAGAGATGAAGAAGAAGAGCCTAAAGAATCCAAGACTGCACCTACTGAGTCGGCGATCGACATCACGGTTAGTCACAACGACACCTCACAGGTCCTGAAGGTTGATTCATGGCTTAGCACAATGATGATGGAGTTAGTTAGTTTTCTAGTAGTGAATCTTGATGTGTTCGTTTGGATCCATTCTAACATGTATAGAGTCTCACCGATCATTGTGAGCCATGCATTGAATATCAACCCGAGGCATGTCTCGGTGAAGCAAACACGGCGCGACATTGATCATGAGAGATCTGCCGCACTTAAAAAGGTGTTGGATAGGCTTAAAAGCAAGGGTTTTATCCATGACGCCCTCTACCCAAAATGGGTATGTAATCCTTTTAACATAAGAAAAGCAAACGGGAAGGGGCACACATGTGTTGACTACTTAGATCTGAACAAGGCATGCCCAAAGGATAGCTTTCCACTTCTAAGGTTCGACCGTTGGCAGACTCAACTTCTAGACATGAATTACTTTCATTTATGAACTTGTACTCTGGATACAATCAAATCCTGATACACATCCCCTACCAGTAGCACAAAAGTTTCATTATCGATCTGGGACTGTATTGTTATGTTGTAATGCCCTTCAGATTAAAGAATGTTGGAGCTACCTACTAGAGACTGGTCAATCGGATGTTCAAAGACTAGATCGAGTAATCGATGATAGTATATGTGGATGACATGCTTATGAAGTCATGGCGATTATGACCACATCAATGGCTTGGTGAGATAGTTCGTATTCTCCAAAAATGTGGAATGAAATTTAATCCCTTGAAATGCTCTTTCAGCGTTGCCTTAGGGAAATTTATGGTTTCATCGTTAACTCTCATGGAATCAGGGAAAATCTTAAGAAGATTCAAGCAATTCAAAACATCCAAGTGCCAAGGACGATTAAGCAAATACAGAGCCTCAATGGAAAGGTTGCCGCCTTAAGTAGATTTATTTTTAGGGCTACCGACAAGTTTATTCCCTTCTTCGACTTAACTAGGAGAGGGAAGAGGAACTTTGAATGGACGCAGGATTGCATTGCCATGTTTCAAGCTCTGGTAGATTGCTTAAAGAGACTTCCCATTCTGTTAAAGCTGCTAGATCATGAAGACTTATACATATACTTGGCAGTGTCGACGCATGCCATAAGTGCCGCACTTTTAGGCGAAGAAAATCAGATCCAGAAGCTACTATATTATGCACGCAGCGACTGACATGTTATGGGTGAAATTACCTGAAGTGGAGAAAGCTCGCATATTGCCTTTTGATTGCATCTTGAAAACTCTATTCTTAATTCCAAGCTCACCCCATCAACGTCTATACCGAGCAGCCGTTATGAAAGGTCTTATAGTAGCATAAGACATCTAGAAGGTTGCTCAAGTGGAACATCGAATTAAGCTAATTCGATATCACTTATCTCCCTCGAAAAGCTATCTAAGGATAGGAATTAGTAGACCTCATAATTGAATTCACGTGCTACACGGCTCATTAGAAAGCAGCAAAGAACCGACCGTTCGATGGAAGATGTATACAAATGGAGCATCTGATGATCGGTGTTCCATCATCGGAGTCGTGTTAGTGACCTACGAGGAATAATCGATATGCTATGCCCTGAAACTCGACTTCCCTGTAAAGAATAACGAAGCCGAGTATGAAGGCTTGATTGTCAGGTCAAACTGCTAGAGAACTGGGAGTGAAAACTCTACAAATCTTTTTATGATTCCTAGTTAGTAAAATGCCAAATGAAGGAAGATTATTAGGCCAAAGAACAATGACTTGCTCCTTATCTTGACCAGATCTTGGATCTATTTACCGACTTCGAGTACTACACCATTACACACATCCCCAGAGAATAAAATGAGAAAGCCGACTTGCTGGCAAAGCTGGCCAATTCCGGGGATTTGGACTTTGTCCTGGTTGAAGTACTAATTGCTCTAAGGATCGACCAAATGGAGATTGATTAGGTTCTGGAGGGGGAGCTAGAAAAGGATTCGTGGATGACTCCTATCAAATATTATCTACAATAGAAATCCTTTCCAAATGGAGGAATGAAAAATGATAGATCCTCCGTAAAGCTTTACGCTATACCATCCAACAAGGAGTTATGTATAGAAGTTGTTCCCTTACTTCAGTGTATCGCCCATGATGAAATCAAAAGAGGCTTGAGAGAAGCCTGTGAAGGAGAATGCAGCTATCACACCAAGGGGTAAACCCTGGAAAAAACAATCTGTTACGAGTATTACTGGCCAACTGCCAATCAAGATGTAGCTAGATAAGCTAGTTGATTCGATGAGGACTGGATGTTTATAAAATTCCAAGATCCCCGCTGGTGGAAATTACTCAAATGGTCCATCAATGGCCATTCTCCAATAGGGGTATTAACATTATCGGCTCCCTATCGATTTCTAAAGATGGTGCAAAGTATGCCATCGTAACAGTTGACTACTTCATCAAATGGGCTGCAAATGAACCTTTAGCACGATCGTAATGAAAAAATAATCAACTTTGTTGTTCGAAACATCATATGTCACTTTGGTCTCCCCCGAACAATCCTCACTTATAATGGGACCCAATTCGACAATTTTGAATTTAAAGACTTCTTCCACCGGCATCAGATTGAGAAAAGAATTGCAACAGTTGCCTACCCTCAAGCAAATGGACAGGCCGAAGCTGTAAATATAAACATAACATCCATTCTGAAGAAGCGTTTATAAAAAGTCGGTGGCAAGTGGGTCGAAGAACTCCGGTTAGCATTATAGGCATAGCAAACCATGCATAAGTCCACGATTGGTCATACTCCATTCGCTCTCACATACTGCTCCAAAGCCATGATTCCTACAGAACTTGAAGTCCCTTCTCATCGAGATACTTACTACAACCCCAGAACTAACCGATATCTCCTTTTGAAATCTCCAGACATGGTCGATAAGAAGCATGAAGAAGCTGATTTGAGGGCAGCTGCGTATCGATATCGAGTTGCCCGATACTACAATATTATTTTCAGACTAAGACCTTTCAAATTGGCGATCTTGTCTTGAAATGGGTTTTTTCTATACCTGTCCATATGGATCTGAAATGGGATGGACCATATGTAATTGGCCAAAAAAGGGAGATGGAACCTTTAAAGTAATGATCGTCGATAGCATTGCACTCCTAAGAGCATGGAATAGCGAGCATCTATGACGTTATTTCACTTTTTTAATTTGGTTCGGTTGTATTTCATTCATCATTTTCTTTTGCGTTTCAGCTCAAAGCCATGTAATAAGACAGATTTTGTCACTTCTTTTCAGTTGACTTATAATTTGAGATTTCTTCCATATCCATGAATTTTTTGTGTACGATATAATTGTTTGCACCAAAATTGGTCACAACACTCTTCGGGAGTCCTTGAAGAGATAATAATGAAGAATGTAAATTCAAAATGAATATTATCTAACAAAAACTCCAATCAACAGTAAAGTAAATGCGTAGACAAGCGATATATAGTGGTTCGGCGTGTTGCCAACGTCCACTGTGAAGTTTTTTGCAGTTTTATTGAATCTCTTTCAATGATTACAAGTTGTTACAGCGATCAACAGCGAGTTACAACTGGAAATTCAAAATCAACAGCAAAGTTATAATGTAGGATGATGGAGATCTCGATCCGGCAGAGTCTGGGTGCTTGAGAGTCGAAAGATCCTTTCTCTGTTGGCTCTGGAGCTATATTTATAGATGTAGGACGTTGATATTTCATTGAAAACTTGGGAGACCACTTCTGGCATGTGAGGAGGCCCATGCGCCCGGCCTTAGGAAATTTGGGCCCACTTTGGGATCGATTCGAACTCCTTTCGAATCGATCATAAAATCATCCAATCGAGGTGAAATTTGGTGTGGACATTCTTCAACATGTATGCAAGCTTCTGTGAAAATTTCGTGGCATTTGGATCAGTAAATTGAGAGATATGATGGATACGAGATGATGTTCTTTGTGCAGCTGTTTGATTCGAAACCATCCCTCCGAACCGATGGTTTCGAATCGTTGGTGGCACGTGCCTCTGTGATGACGTGGAGCGCAAACTTCGAATCGATCCGGCATTCACTCCGAGTTGACCGCGTCGACTCCATATATCTCGGCGCGTTCGTACCAATGAATGACACGTCACCATGGCTAGTTGACTTGGTGGATTCGAACGAAGCTTCATTGATGGGTTCGAACAGGGCTTTACTGATGGAGTCGAACAACCAATGCTTGATGGATACGAACTAGCCTTTCTCTGATGGATACGAGCTTTGCAACTTCTCCATGGATACGAAATCAATTGGTGCGAACTTGAACCCTTCGATGGATACGAAGGATGACGATCTGATGGATGCGAAGCATGCACTGGCTGATGGATACGAAATGGGTCACCTGCTGATGGGTACGAAGTCCATCGATACGAACTCGATGGATTCGAACATGGCCGCTTATGATCGATATGAACTCGATGGATTCGAACATGGCCGCTTATGATCGATACGAACTGGGATACTTCGATGGATTCGAAGGTGACATTCGAACTAGAATTCGGCGATGGATTCGAAGACACCTACAACGATGGATACGAAACCAGTGCTTTTCCCTACAAATTGAATCGATTATAACTTGATCGTATGAACTCGGATTGACTTGAAATTTGAGATGATGACTTCTATGATCTTTCTTGTCGTGTCCTAAAAATTGTAGCTTAATCTGGACTCGGACAAAATTCATCGATATCTATAGCAAACCCACGTATGCTCGATATCCAGGAAGAGAGATCCTTGGTATCTCGACCTTGCTAAAAGGTGGGATAACATTTGCCCCCACAAAGTAAGTCTTGTGGAAACATGACGTGCTTTGTAAAGCTGCAATTTCTCTCTGAACAATCATTGCTCTCTTTTTTGTTGAGACTCGTACTCTGTATTGTTGTAACCTTGTGTTGATATGATTGATTCCTGGATAATAGTGCTTAGCTGTTGGTTGCTGTATTCGTAACAAGATGAGTATTTGATCCATGTAAATGTTTAAAATCGAATATTAGTCTGACATATATGCATATATGTTAGTTCGACCCTCGTTAACGTCGTGCGTCCATGAGACGTTGTCAGTTTTGTTTGCTATTGAATTTCGTATTGATTCTCTCCTGAATCGATTTGGAAATTTAAGTTGAGACAACGCTTGATGGTTGCTTTGAAAAGTCCCTTCGTACCAATGAAGTGTGAGGGTAACTTCGCATCGATGTGGCCTTAGGCAAATGGGTTCGAACGGAGATTTCGAACCGATCTGTGTTTTGACTGGTTGCGACCAGTCAAGTTTACTGGGAGGCGAATCGTCTTGGTTACTTTCATGGTTCCATATAAATAGCAGGGGCTTTGCCACTTTTTCACTTTTTCACTTTTCACCGTTGCCTTGTGTTTACTGTGCTTTGCATCGACTCGAAGCTTCAGAGAGAAAAGCACTGTGTCACGTCTTTGAAAATCAAGATCCAAATCTTTTAATTCCTCGAATTCCACACTCAAATTAGGTAATTAACCACGAATCCAAACGGCAAGGCTATTTCAAACCTACCTCTTCTTCATCGATTGACTTCTCTGGTGATTGATAAAATTTGGAGGAGCTTCGAATCGATCTGGGGACTCGTGTTCAAATCGTTGAGGGCGGCATCATTTTTCTTTGGATTTCGCATCGATCCCTGGGATGTCCTCATGGAGGTGACGCAGTTTGCACCGATTGACTATTGTGATGGGTCGCATCGATACGAAATGATCGATACGAGAAATAGCTATTGGTCGATTCGAAGTCCTTAACTTTACATCGATAAGAATTACATCTTTATGACCGATACGAAAGGTATCGATTCGAACGTGATCGATGTTAAGTTGAGGTTTTCCTGATCGGTGCGAACCAGTTAACCAAGGATCGATTCGAAGTCATCCTTCATGGATGGATACGAACTCAGCACTTGATCATCGATTCAAAGCGCGCCCCTCTGTATCGATTCGAAGTGGTATCATGATGGATTCGAACGAGCTTCCTGCGATCGATTCGAAACCCTCCATGATGGATACGAAAGTTTGACATTTTCTTAGCACAATTCCGACGGGCTTCATTCCTACATATTTGGACTTGAATATTAAACTGCATACTTGACTACCTTTCGAAGCTCGTCGATGGAACCATAATAACTTCTAACCGAATCAATTTCCATCATATAAATAGTTCAGTGATGATGGTCAGCGATGACGGTCATTATAACTGGACTCCGTAGCCTCGTCGTTTGCATGTTTCCTTTAACTCTGCGGCATTTATTAACGTAATGCACACCACTGCACTACACACACACATCCATACACTTTACATTGGGGAATGCATGGGTCCTTTGTCGTCTAACGATGGTTTTCATGAGTTAGCTAGTCATGGAACCTTCAAGTTCGCAGCAGCAGGAGATTCAAAGTACAGTTACTTCGAGGCTAGAGGTTCCGGATATTGAACCTGAGATCATCGGTCCAGCCCCGGATGAATTTCCCAATGCGTCTTTTATTGCCAATCCATCAGACTCCGTTCAATCCAATATTTCTGAAGATATGTTGGGGAGGATATGCTTAAGGCATGGCATGTCACTGGATGACGTGCTATTACCGGGACCAAATGTTAGACTGCACAATCCGCTGGAGGGATACACCCATTCAATCGCCATGCGTGCGTGGCAGGGACGCTTCCTCCATTTAATGAGTACATAAGAGAAGTACTTTCTTTTTTGAGGATCGCCCCATCTCAACTACACCTGAACGGATATGCTTCCGTGAATAGCTTGTTCATTTTCTTCATGGAGTACCTTTATAGACCACCGATCCCAACCGAGATCAGATATATATTCAATTTCAAAACTCGAAGTGATTACCCCTCCTTCACATTTTTGGAAGCAGTGAGGAATTGTCAAGTGGTCACCGGGTCTTGGACCAAGCTAAGCTATTACAGGACGGAATGGTTTTACGTCAGATGTCCTCCAAGGTTTGCCCGACGATGGTTATTCAGACGTGAGTATAGTTGAGTTCTCAAATAATTACCGAGGCAGTTGCAGTCGAAGTGAAACTTATATATATATTATTATTATTTACAACAACGATCCAGCGACCCGAAGGTGAACACTTTAAGGAGATAGTGCGAGTATTCCGAGAAGTCCCAAGCGAAGATAGGGATATCGAGTTGCTTTTGACGGATGGGAATCTCCAGACTTTTGGGTTGATCGAAAAAGGACAGAGTATAAAGTTTGACGGGGCACTAAGGACCGTATCGAAAAAACGAGTAAAGCACAAGAAGCCCAAAGTTATTATAGCCGAGGAAGCTGATTCTGAAAGGACCCATATTGATGATGAGCCATTGGCCGGGCCTACAGATGTAGTTCAGGATGTCGTAGAGCAGAGAAAAGGCAAGGCGGCCGTTTTTAAGTCGCTCGAAAAGGGAAGACGGAAGTCGGTCATCATGTCCCGGCTCACCCCCGGAATTAGAATTTCGGAGAGGTCTCCTCCAAGGACAGAGAGTCTTTGAAGGGCTTACCGATCTTCCAATCCCGGGTGATGTGTCTTTTCAACATGATGCCGGGTTGGAGGAATTCCATTGTACTCTAGAATTGAGCGAGCCTATTATTACTAGCATGGTCGACACTTCTGGTTGGTCGGGGGGAATGCATATTCATACTCATTTCACGACACTACATAACCCTTAGTCGTAGGTCATCGGTTTCGAAAAACCACTAACTTTGTTCTCATTTCGCTTTGCAGATATTATGACTGGACGCGGTTCGATGCTAGGAAGTCTGCGACATGCTCGTAAATCTTCCTCGTATTATGAGTCGCAACGAAGAGACGGAGATAGGGATTATGATCGCAGGTACTCCGGGTATTCTAGCCAAGAACGGTATGAAAGAGATAGGGACTACAGGCGTCGGTCTCGATCTCGCACTCCTCTTCCCAAAGCTCCTATACAACCTCCTGCCTATGTGTCTCATCCTTTCGAATCTTCTCGATACAAGTCAGCTTCTCAATCTTCTAGATCGGAGCCCCACCATCTCAGATCTGAGGCAATGTCTCCAATAGTTGCGGAACAGTCTCCTACTGAAATTTCGGGGGAAGGAGCAATCAGGCTTGCACAATTAAAGAAGGACTTCCCGAATATTTTCTTTGATAACTACATCTTTCCTCTTCACTTGAAAAGAATCCCGCCGGAGGCCGAGCAGGTGGTGCACGATTATGTGCACGATTTTTATGCCCAATACAAGACGTGGTATAAGGCGGCCAAGCGAGCGTCGTCATTGGCCTTCGAACGAGCGGCTATCATCGAAAAGCTTCAAGCCGAGCTGGCTCAAAAAGATCGCATCATACAAGTGCTGAACACAGAAGCTGAATCGCCTCGAAAATCCGAGATGGAGGCTCTTACGAAGGCGGATGAAGCTCAAGCGGCTATGGATAGGATGAAAAAGAGCACTATGTCACGGTGGAAGACATAGGCCACCGGAACACCATCGTCGCCGTCGAGCGAGATGCGGCTTTGAAAGAGCTTAAGGCTAAAGTTTCTGAAATTATGAAGGAAAGGGATACCGCCAATATTTCCGCACAGGAGGCATGTGATCAGGCGGTAGAATTCCGGACTGAGCGCGATGCTGCGATGGCTAAAGTAATGGAGATCGAAGCTGATGTTGGTAGAAAAATTGAAATCGCCGAGTCCAAGATGGAGGCGGACATTGAAGACCTCCTTATCACTTACAATGCCAATGTGTTAAGGCATAGGAATTTGTCTTGGCTCAAGAATTATCCGGTACATCTCCACAGCGCGTGGAATCGGTTGATTGAGGAGGAGAAAGCGGCGCATCCGGATGAATCAATTAACCAGTTTGAGCTTGAAAACTGGTTGATGACCGAAGACGAAAAGAAAACCTTTCATGACTCCATGATTTCTTATTAGAAGGAGACAGTCGGCGCCTGTCATTTGGAAGTCGGGGAAGGTTATGGTGTTGAGGATCGAGCTACAGTTCTTGAGATCACCGCTCCACTTCCGTCAGTGCCCACATCTGCGGTTGACTCACAGTCAGTCCCTGCCTATAATCCAGAGCAACCATAGCTATCTCCTATCCGGGAGCATGTTTCTGAAGCTGCCCCGTCGTCAGCAGGCCACGTTGAGGAAGGTATTCTGATTTTATCTCAAGTGTATTCCAAATAGGGAGTTTGTTTAGAAGCAGTTATTAATAACTTCTTATTTTTGCTCAGTGACTGGAGTTGCGCCGATTGCCGCGACTCAAGAATTAAGTAAAGGGGAGAAGGCCATCATCGCTGATACGACCGTCGTGACAGCAGTGTCAACTGAGGTGACGCAGGGGAGCGCACTATCTCTTGATGAGCAAATGGTGAGCGAGCTGCTCGGCCAGCAGGGTGGCTTCTCTACGGACTTGCCGTTCATCGTTAGTGACCTCCCGCCAACCTCTAGCTCTTCAATTCAGATTGCAGATGCCCCCAGCCAGGCCCAAGCGATTCGTGATCAAGAAATTCTGGCCGAGATTAATGCAGAATTAGAGGCTGCGGGGCAAGGTGGCAACATCGGTTGGCATTACGGCGGCGCATAGCTCAGCACCTTTAAGGATAATATCATCGGCTGGCACTATCCCATCTTCCGTTGCAGGTCCAGTCCCTCCAACTCCTCCAGTGGAAAGCCTTCATTAGGTTCAAGCTCCGAGGAGGATGTGGACATTATGCCTCCATTCGAAGAGCAGCCACTGGAGAGGAAGCACTCCAAATGAAGGATCTCTCTTTCTAGTGAGTCCGAGGACGACCCGCCGATAAGGAGACTAAAAAAGAAGAAGTAGATGGGCTATTTAAGCGGATTTTTTGATAGATAGGAACTTGTGCTTGTTTCCCGTTAGTAGGCCGTGTATAGACGCAGGTTTGGCCCCTGCTAGTAGGAATTCTTTTTTGGAAGAACTTATTTTCATGTAAGTCCTTGTCTCTGGTTAGTTGAAATAAAATTCAATTTCTTCGTTTCAATTCTTATTTCATTTGTGCTTAAGTATTTGCGGTGTTTAGCTTTTAGTCCGGTGTACTTGTGGTGTTTTTACCATCAAGTAGAGTTCGTTTTATTTGCTAAGTCTGAAAATCTTGGTCACATGATGTTTCGATGAATAAGTTGAACTTCGGACATTGTATCACTTTGGTTAGTGATTAACACTTGGCTTTTTTGCCCCCCGGGCTCGGGGAACAACATTTGCATCTTGGTGGTTGATCGCACTTATTGCAAATCTTAAGCACATGTCCACGCTCTAGGGACTTAGGATAATTTGAGATCGATAATCCGGTTCGCACTTCGGGAATTTGAGAGTTATCGATGTTTGTAACACGGCTCGCGCTCCGGGAACCTAGAATTGATGTTTATACTCCACTTCACACTCTGGGAACTAAGAGTTAGTATTGATATTTCGGTTCGCGCTCCGGGAACTTTGACTTGGTATTTGTGCTCCAATTCGCACTTTGGGAATTTGGAGATAGCATGTATGTTTGGGTTCGCGCTCCGGGAACCTGTAATTTATGTTTATACTCCATTCACGCTCTGAGAAGTTGGAGTCCGTTCGCACTCTGGGAACGAGTTATTGGGTGTTTATACTCCAATTCGCACTCTGGGAAGTTGGAGTCCGTTTGCGCTCTGGGAACAAGTTGTTGGATGTTTATACTCCAATTCGCACTCTGGGAATTTGGAGTCCGTTCGTACTCTGGGAACGAGTTGTTGGATGTTTATACTCCAATTCGCACTTTGGGAATTCGGAGTCCGTTCGCACTTTGGGAACGAGTTGTTGGATGTTTATACTCCAATTCGCACTTTGGGAATTTGGAGTCCGTTCGCACTCTGGGAACGAGTTGTTGGATGTTTATACTTCAATTCGCACTCCGGGAATTTGGAGTCCGTTCGCGCTCTGGGAACGAGTTGTTGGATGTTTATACTCCAATTCACACTCTGGGAATTTGGAGTCCGTTCGCGCTCTGGGAACGAGTTGTTGGATGTTTATACTCCAATTCGCACTCTGGGAATTTGGAGTCCGTTCGCGCTCTGGGAACGAGTTGTTGGATGTTTATACTCCAATTCGCACTCTGGGAATTTGGAGTCCGTTTGCGCTCTTGGAACGAGTTGTTTGATTTTTATACTCCAATTCACACTCTGGGAATTTGGAGTCCGTTCGCGCTCTGGGAACGATTTGTATGATGTTTATCCTCCAATTCGCACTCTG
Organism: Allium cepa; assembly: GCA_030765085.1. NCBI lineage: Eukaryota > Viridiplantae > Streptophyta > Magnoliopsida > Asparagales > Amaryllidaceae > Allium > Allium cepa. The sequence continues at coordinate 509,043,016 of CM060942.1, forward strand.
GGAAGTTGGAGTTAGTTTTAGGACTGTCGTGTGTCGGTCAAGTTCAGCCTTTGATGTGGTGGCTTGCCCCCGAGATGGGGTTTCACTTAGTGAGTGGCCGGTCGTATCACAATCGCTCGCTATTTGAATAAATTCCATTGTTTGATGGAACTTAGCTCTTCGTGCATCGTGATTGTTGAATGTTGCATTCGGTGAATCACAGTTCTAGCTTGAAGAGATAGTAATCTATTGCTGAAATAAGAAAATATGGCAAAGTCAGTGCCTTATTACAAGTTCAAATTTCAGAATGTAAAGGAAATTGCAAAGTATTCATAGATTGAATGAGCTTGTCATGTGTGACATTGACGAAGATCTTCGTCGTTCCAGGCTCCTGAGAAAGTTGGTCTGCCACTGATGGCGTTTATCACCAATCTTCCACGGGGACAAGTGGAGTCCTCCTGTCTCGGTCGTCGATTAGGTTCATTGTTTTGATTTGATGGGCCCGCTTCTCTGGGCTGCGGTGTCTGCACAAACTGTTCCAGCTTCCTTTCTCTGATCAGTTTTTCAACGAGATCTTGTAAGTGACGACACTCGTTCGTATTGTGCCCGTAGGTTTCACGGAACCTGCAAAATTTTCCCGTCTGAATTTGCCTCTCTGACGACGGCTTCGGTGCAGGTTTTTGTACTGAATTGTGTTACAGGTTTGTAAGTACAAGTCCTCTAGTGATGTATTCAGAGGAGTATAACCGTCAAACATTGGATTCTTGCGCTGCGGGCCATGATTTTGATCTTGTTTTCTATTTTGATTCACGCTCTCTCTCCGCCGAGCTTGTTTGTTTTTAACATTCAACAGAACTTTTTTGGAGCTCTCACCGGACTGTTTGATTGCGACATTGCTTTGGATTCCTTCCGTGCTTGGCCCTGCATCAGTTTGCTTCCTAGACTATTTTGCATCTTCCCTTCTCAGGAATTGAGCCGCCTTGGCGTGGAAATGGTCCAATGATGCAGGTGGTTTTCCAGCTAACCAGTTGCCAAACTCAGAATCGTGGTCGATCACCTTAGTCAACGACATAAGGATGGAGTTATCGTTCGGATTGCTGATCTCCGCACATGCAGTATGGAATCTCTCTAAGTAGTGTCTGAGCGTCTCTCCAGGAGCTTGACTGACGCTAGATAGAGTGTTGACATCCTTTGGCCTTGCGACGTGCATGCGGAACTGTTCAACAAATTTTATGGCCAACTGGTCAAACAAAGAGATGGATCGAGGTGGCAATCGAGTGAACCACATGGTAGCGACGCCCCCTAAGGATATGGGGAAACTACGACACTTCACTGCATCGTCAGCTCTGGCAGCGGTCATCGGCCATTCATATTTCAGAATATGTTGGTTGGGGTCGGAGTTTCCTTCGTACATGGGTAGAGTTGGCATTCTGAATCGCCGTAGGGGTTCAGAAGTAAAGATATAGTCCGTAAAAGGAGCGTGACTTCGGAAAACTCCCCAATCGTCATTTGTGAATCCCTTGCTCTCACGGATCATCTGACGTATCATAGTTGGAAGATCCGGTATTTGCGCATTTTGTGTGGCTTGCGCTGGAGTATGATTACGTTCCATACTTTGGGGTTGGACCGGACGTTGTCGGCGGTCCAAGTCTTGCCTCCTCAGCTCATAGTCCTCTGGGACGTATGGTTTAGGAGTACGTCCACTATGACGACGGTCCAGGTTCGACTGATCTTGGGCGTCGACCCCTGGTTCAACCGCAACGTTAGTGGTGCGGTGTGGTGAGGGACGGCACCTCCTCGGGAGGAGGGTCCGGTTTGGAAACTGGCTGATGGACCAACTCTCAGTTGTCCAACGGTCAGTGTTGGTTGATCTCTAATGGATGGCGTGTGACTCCCATCTAGCCGAGGTCGTGGAGATCGATTATGATAATCAGAAGATGAAGAATTTTTTCTGGAAGAGCGAGAAGCATGGTCTCTCGTGGATCTCTTTCGCTTCTGGCGATCCAGCTTGTTGATCAGCTCGGCATTAGCACGTAGTTGTTCTGCTAGTTGTTGCCGACTCTGGGTCAGCTCTTGGAGTAGCGACTGTAACTCTTGTCGGGTAACAGGACCTGACGGTTCTGAGTGTCCAGTAGCATCTTGATTAGATGGAGGTAGTAGGGCAAGATTCTGTCTATCCTATTCTTCCTGATTGACAGCGTTTGAGGTGGTTCTTGTGCTAACCATCTTGAAAGTTGAATTCCTTTCCTAGACTTTGTGCAAATCTGAATAGAAGGGAAGGAAGTTTGGACTTGATAATCTGGATCTCTCTCTTAGATTTATTCAATCCGATATCAATGACAGATCCAAAGAGCAGGAGAAAATCTGGGTTCTCTCAATGAAAGCACCAAAGTGTTTGCACCAAAATTGGTCACAACACTCTTCGGGAGTCGTTGAAGAGATAATAATGAAGAATGTAAATTCAAAACGAATATTATCTAACAAAAACTCCAATGAACAGTAAAGTAAATGCGTAGACAAGTGATTTATAGTGGTTCGGTGTGTTGCCTACGTCCACTGTGAAGTTTTTTTCAGTTTTATTGATTCTCTTTCAATGATTACAAGTTGTTACAGTGATCAACAACGAGTTACAACTGGAAATTCAAAATCAATAGCAAAGTTATGATGTAGGATGATGGAGATCTCGACCCGGAAGAGTCTGGGCGCTTGAGAGTCGAAAGATCTTTCTCTGTTGGCTCTGGAGCTCTATTTATAGGCGTAGGATGCTGATATTACGCTGAAAACTTGGGAGACAACTTCTGGCGCGTGAGGGTGCCCACGCGCCCGGCCTTAGGAAATTTGGGCCCACTTTGGGATCGATTCGAACTCCATTCGAATCGATCATAAAATCATCCAATCGAGGTGAAATTTGGTGTGGACATTCTTCAACATGTATGCAAGCTTCTGTGAAAATTTCGTGGCATTTGGATCAGTAGGATCAATAGATTGAGAGATATGATGGATACGAGATGATGTTCTTCGTGCAGCTGTTTGGTTCGAAACCATCCCTTCGAACCGATGGTTTCGAATCGATGGTGGCACGCACCTCTGTGATGACGTGGAGCGCAAACTTCGAATCGAGCCGGCCTTCACTCCGAGTTGACCGCGTCGACTCCATATCTCTCGGCGCGTTCACCGATGATTACCATGGCTAGTTGACTTGGTGGATTCGAACAAAGCTTCATTGATGGGTTCGAACAAGGCTTTACTGATGGAGTCGAACAACCAATGCTTGATGGATACGAACTAGCCTTTCTCTGATGGATACGAGCTTTGCAACTTCTCCATGGATACGAAATCAATTGGTGCGAAATTGAACCCTTCGATGGATACGAAGGATGACGATCTGATGGATGTGAAGCAGACACTGACTGATGGATACGAAATGGGTCACCTGCTGATGGGTACGAAGTCCATTGATACGAACTCGATGGATTCGAACATGGCCGCTTATGATCGATACGAACTCGATGGATTCGAACATGGCTGCTTATGATCGATATGAACTAGGACACTTCGATGGATTCGAAGGTGACCGATTCGAACTAGAATTCAGCGATGAATTCGAAGACACCTACAACGATGGATACGAAACCAGTGCTTTTCCCTTCAAATTGAATCGATCATAACTTGAGCGTATGAACTCGGCTTGGCTTGAAATTTGAGTTGATGACTTCTATGATCTTTCTTGTCGTGTCCTAACAATTGTAGCTCAATCTGGACTCGGACAAAATTCATCGATATCCATAGCAAACCCACGTATGCTCGATATCCAGGTAGAGTGATCCTTGGTATCTCGACCTTGCTAAAACGTGGGATAACAATAATAGTTTTGATACGCAACCAGCTTGCATTTACATATGCCTAATATAAGCTAACGGTAACCAAAGTCTGGTGCTAACCAATTATTTAAGTCCATAATCGAATTAAACAAAATAGATGTGACTCGGCCATCTATTAACCAATTCTGTCCCACCATTTAATGGAAGAAACATGAAGTTACAATGATCATGGTACGATCGATCACTCATCAACCCTTGCCCAAGACCCTGGGGAAAAATAATCAACTAAGGAAAACATGGTTCGACCATTTTCTGGAATAACTTTAAGTCCTCAGAGCATGAATTGTAGTATAAGCATCAAACAGGTGCGATCGACCACCCATTGACTAATCTAATCCCCAGAGTGCGGATAAGAGTATAGACAAACGAATGAGTGTGATTCACCCGCTCATTAACTAACCCCAACCTGAATCCAACATGAAGAGTATAAACTTATCAAGGGTGTAACCATACCATCCACTGATTAACTTCGCTAGCCTGAACTGGTGGAAAGAATATTATCACTTAACCGATGAATTCGACAATGTAACACCATGACTTAAGCCTAGCATCTAGTATGACTTAAGACAACGGCCAAAAGGAGGCCTTGAGATGAAACAGATCAACTCTCGAATTAAGGGTTGACCGTATGACACCATAATTCAGATGATGAGCAACAAAATACAAGTACATTGAATGGAAAATATAATAACTCCAATACTCAAACAAACTCACACAAGAGTTGAACAAAAACAAAAGAAGTTTTATTTATGTATTAAACTTGGAAGCTAAGTACAAGTTTATGTGCAACAAACTAAAAAATAGGAGATTTCTGTTGTTTTGAGCTATAAAGAAGTGTAAACTTAGAGTTGTTGATTATGCGAGTATATGATTTTTGTTTGATGATAATAAACGTATATATATATATATATATATATATATATATATATATATATATATATTCATTTAAATGTATTTGTTAATGTACTATTTTATTTTTCACATAATAAAATAAATATTTGGTGAATAAAATAAATAACACGGAATTTAAATTCAAACAGATATTTTATTCAAACTAATATTTATTACAATTTTGAATAGTACAAATTCATCTCTCACTATACAATTTTGTTTACAATACAAATTCAATTACATCACATTCTTTCGTTTACAAATGTTCTCACTACATATCGCTCATTCACTCATATTTTATCTTCAACTTCATTCCAGATTGAATCCAACATCTGAGCAATCAACAAAAATACACACTAACGCGGTAAAATTGAAAATAAAATATTTTTGCAGTATAAAATAAAATGTGGATTTTGAAAATAATATTTGCCTCAGTTATTTGGGTTGTTCGTCATTATTTAATTTTGAATTCATCATACACGAACAGCTTGTGACATACACCGTGTATCACTGTATATGCCACAAGGCCGTGCACATCGATATGCACTTGATAAAGTTACAGGGACAAGTAAGCACAGGTCAAACCCAAATGAAAAGCCGGGTTCAACTCAAGTGTAATAAAAAATAATGTCACATTATCAACACAAGGTCAAGCCCGAGCTCCAAGCTGGATTCAACACAAGTGCAAGTTCAATAAAACGGTCAAGAGAAACAAAACCAGGCCCAAATGTACATGAAAAAATGTCAACGGCCAATGGTGAAGCAATTTCAAAAAGATAGATATACAACAATAATATGAATTCAAAGCAGCAGCGAGCATGCAAATACAAATCAAGGAACAACATATCATAGATAGTACACATGCCCAGGCTTAAAAAAAATCAACAAAGACAGTATGCAACCTGACTCGAAGCAATGCAGTGATATGCACAGTGCACAACAACTACACAGTGATAACATAACAGATTCAATGTCAAGCTGCAGTTCAAAACACTGTGTGTGTATATATGTGTGTGTGCAGAAAATCTCGAGGCAATCCAACATCAAGTATATATGGAGGCTACAAACACATAAAACAGTGATGAACCATTTCATGTCGAACGAGACAAAGTCAAAGACTAGGCACCAAGTATACGGTGAACCAGACCAGCTTATAAATACAAGTCAAGCTCAATGAAGTACATCAAACGAGAACAGCAAGTGGAACTGACCATACAAGAAAAGCTTACCAAGTGGTAAACAAATAACACATGAAAATGAACCAAATCCTTCTGTAGTGAATAGAGCAACAACAATGATGAACCAACAGAGTTCGAGTTTCAAACATAAGAACTCGATGCATCACTGTGACATAGTTACAAGCTAAAATGCACACTGCACTAATCCAGACAGCATGAACAACATGAATGATCAAGCACCAATGAACCAAGTAAGTGTATAGGTCTGTGACAAAATCAAGTGAAGGCCACAACAGCTCAAATGAGCAATCTCAAACATGATACAATGACAATATGGATGCAAGTGAATGCAGCATTTCTACAAGACATACATATGTATCAATGAGGCAGTGCAGCAGTAAATGGCAGCAACTCGAACTCAAGTCAAGCTACATGAAGACTAGCAGTAAGCAGTGCCAAAAGAACAGCAACCTAAATGTGCAAGTGAAGCCACCAGAATTTCATATCAAGCAAGTTCAGCATTAGGTTGAAAATACAACAGGGAAATCAACAGAGATGATCAAGTGACCCAATCCAAAGCTAACACATATATATTTGATGCAAATGCACAAGTACAGGCCGAGACAAAATCAAGAAATAATTTTTCAAAAATGACCAAAGCCAAATGTAACAGCAGTTTCAAATCAGCAGTTTCAAATTAAGTCAGAGTCGTGACAAAAATGTCATCACCGAATTCACCAGCAAATCAACGACGTGATGACCAGGGCAAAAAGAACGAACCAAGTCAGGAATCAAATAAGCCGTGGTGGCCACGATAGCAATTCAAAGCCACATGAACCAGGTAACACAGGAAATATAAGAAATTGACAAAGTCAGAAAAAATCACCATCATCCATATGAAAATCAATGGCCGAGCTATATCAATTGAAAAATTCAATTAACTCCAGACGAACGAAAAATTAAGAATTCGAATCGTATATAAACCCAATCATCATCGGCGTTGAAAGGCATTCGAGTACAAGCATATCATAGATTACAACATCAATCAGGAACTCAAATCAAAGTCGAGTAAAGTATAAATCGAACAAGGAACGAACTTACCAATTAGCGCAACATTCAAACTCAACTTGGTTGAAGCTGCCATAGAATCAATCGAAGAAAGCAATCGAAGCATTAACTATAAATTTAATCGGCGACTTCAAATTACCCAGAAGCCCTAATCGCTCAGAGAGGAACGAACGAGCATAAAGGAAGCGGCCATATATTTTCACTACAGTAGAGATAACAGGCCGAAGAAATATAAAAGAGAATAAAAGAAAGGGAATTCTTTTTATTGGGCCAGCTTTAAAATTGTCACTTTGAGATTTTAATTTAAACTAGGGTTTCTATTTTTGTTTTGTTTTTGAATTTGTATTTTCTCTTTTTAAACTCGTGTAAATTATAGTCATGTGACTAGGGGACGAGCTACGGTGGTGTAGTTAGAGAATTCGCAATTTAGTGGCTGAGTTATGGCAGGGTTTTGAGCATAGAGTTAAGGCTAGTCAATAGCGGGTGTCTCGAGTTTACCTGTGTAAGCCTCTGACTTCTTAATTTCTAGTAGAAACCTTGGGGGCAGCACGTAGGCAGGGTTTTGCCGAAGCTGGGTAAATTCTGTGTCGTTCTATTTCTGCATTTATTGTTCTGCTTTTATCTGTGCTGCTATTATTCTGATGTATCTGCATTGAAATTATTTTACAAACTTCCATGATAAATTTTTATAATTGATAACATCACCCTATCCACCCCCCTCTAGGGTGAAATCGATCCTACAAGAGTTACTTCTTCTTTGACGAACTTTGTTTCTTCTTCTTGGAATCAAGAGAAATATCGCTCAAACTTTCTCCTTCTATTTTATTTCCTCTTCTACCACTCCCTTTACCCTTGAGTGGAGTGCTCTGGGTTGATCCATCAAGTTTGCTCTACGAAGTTCCAGATCGAGGATTGGAAACTGGGATGTTCCAAGAGGACACTGTCGAGAAACTCCAACACCTCCGGATGGATAGATGTAAACGGGGCAAAAATTTCCTCCTGGGCAGAACTATAGATGTAGAAGGAGGAATGATTTTGCTTTTATTGTTTAATCTCTCTTGCAAGAAGAATATTCGCCTCAAGTTTCTGCTTCATCTCATGCATGGAAGGACCCAATGAGGAATGGGAAACCCTGATAACAACAATGTCACCATCAATCTTAGTCTGTTGATTCAAATCACCTCCTTCCTTCAACAAAGCATCCGTTAAGCACTCATCAAAGTACAAAATTTACTCATTTGAAACATTTTCAGTTATTGTCGAATTACGGTTACAACTCAGTCGTTGGGATTTTTGGTTCTGGATGATATCCCTGGGGAGGAGCAAAGCAATAATAGGCAGATCTGAAGCTACAGAAATACAACGGGAGAGATTATAGATGTGAACTGGAAATATATCGACCTTTTAGAAAATAGGAGAAGTCAACAAAATACCCTCTTCAGTTTGAACTTCCACGTGAGCTGGAGTACCATCGGATGCTCTTTCTAGTGTGGGAGAGAAAAAAGTGAATTTTTGCAGTAGCGATTCCTTTAGGTTATAGCCAATGTTGATAGAGGAGTCCATATTGGAGCTAGGGACAGTTTGGGTCCTCGAAGTTTAACAGTCTTAGCATCATGCTGCATGGATTTGGAATCCTCATCTCTTTTGTTGATAAGCTGTGGTAGTTTCTTCTTAGATCAGGAGTAGGCCTTCATGCAAAATTCCGGGTTCATTGCCCTACATGACTTCTTTTTCCAACTGCGTCAGATCAATCTCTTCAGCCCCAATATCTCTGTTCTCATCTTCAACTATCTATTTCCAAGCGCGTACAAGATGGTAGGTATAGTTGCCCTGGAGCCATTCTAACTTTTTGATCTTCAAGACATTAGCATTATAAGAGATAAGTAAGGATCCATTTCATCCATAACTTCCTCCCTGGTTTGTTTCTTTGCAGCCTCTACTTCTCTCTTTACGGGAGCATTAATATCTTTAGCCTGCTCAACAGTCGCATCCCCCTCAAATCTAACCGTGACTAGTTCATCATAAGTCTCATAGAATTTTTTTTGCACTTCGTCTTTCTCTTTTACCCCATGCTCAAGCATGGTCTTTAATTCAGCTGCACTTCTTCGAGTGGTATCTCTCTTAATCACCTACAGATGATTTCGATGGTGCAACTACTCAACCTCAATCAAGCATCTTGATTTCTCCCCTTCGAGTGCTTTGGAGGCTTCTTCGACTCTTTTTGGGCCTCTACTTGAGATTTCCTAAAGACATCCAACTCAACATCAAGAGTGGAAACAATATGTTTGGTTTGAGATTCTTGGTAGTTTGGCCTTTCAATTTCCTCTGCCTCTCTTTAGATACTTTGAAGATCCTCTCCGCCACCCTCATCCATTCATTATACTGCTTATGAATATCGGCCACATAGTCAACGGTCATTTACTGGACCTTAGTAGGAACCCTCTTTAGATTAGCTAAAAAAATAAACCCGTTGAGGAAAATTTTCGAATTTATCTCTAAGCTAGGCCATGGGGGCTGAATTATCGACATGTTGGTCTTTAGTAACGACTTGAGTAGCAGCGCACTCTTTGCCTAGCCGATGCTAAAGACCCTTAGAACCACTTTGACGTATGCGGTCAGACGATGTCCATCATATGGTGATACATTTAGTTGTGTAGGGGCTGAAGCTGAGGGTGGGCCTCTTGAAATGTAGGCTGAGAGAATGTCATCGCACTGATCCAACTGCCGGTCTGGACCTTTTGAAGAGTGGAACTTAATCTAGAATGATGCTTGGAATCAGAGTCATGCAAAGAGCTATCCCTATCACCCTATCACGATAGTCTCGATTTCAACTGGAATGGTAGCTGGAGACGTTTTCATGACCGCTACTTTGGTGATACGACCTCGATTGAGGCCTTTGCCACTACAAGAAAAAGGCAGAATACCGACAGCCAAGACCGACGGCTTCCGACGGCCATTTTCCGACGGCTTTCGACGGGCCGTCGGCGGCCGTCGGAAGCCGTCGCAAATTTGCGATTATACCAGCCAGCCGAGCCCTTTCTTCCTCCTCGATTTCATACGAAAAAAACCCAAAAAACCCCCCAAATTCAACCCCTAAGCTTCCAATCCCTAATTTTTAGCTTCCGGATCTTCCAACGCACTCTAATCAAGCTTCAGTACTCTTAATCTCAGGTATAATCTCTTATTTTTATGAAAAATTCAGTTTTTACCCTAATTATAGATTTGCATAAATTGATAAATTAGGGCGAATTAATGATTGCAATTGTTTCCACTAGCGTAATAACGGTTTATAGCATCACATGGTATACCAATTTCATCTTTTATCGTGAAATTGTGATAAACACGTATAATTTGTGCATGTTCATGTATATGTATTTTGTTGTGTATGCCTTGATTCGACGATTGTATACGTTATTTGGAATAAGATAAAATGATTGAATGAACTAGGAGTATTATATTGTGCACGTTTTTACTTATGACACAAAAAAAATGCATTACTCTAAATTATAATTGTGTGTATTGAAAAATGACAAAATGTTAAACCAGCCCTAAGTTGATGCGTAATACGTCGAATAAATGTGTGAAATTAATATATAAATGTGAACAGTGAGTAAAACTGTATTTTTGAGTAAAATGCGCGCATGTTAACCGACAAATGTCCCTTAGAGAGTTTTTGGCCCCGTCTGACGAGTGTTGTACATGATCGTTGTATAAATAGTCGTTTTTTTCGAAAAACGACCATTTATATTCATCTGGTACAATGTTTGTCGGATTTGTCCCTGTATTGGACAAGTTATGAACACAGTAAGAATTTACATTTTGTATACTACTTCGTCTCAAACGGTTCATAAAATTTCGCCCTAACTTTTCTTTTTTGTTTCCTGCGTACACGCATTTGTGTACAATGCAGGGAACAAAAGGGAAATGCTGCCGAAATTTTATTGAATCGTTTGGGACGAAGTAATATACGAAATGTAAATGCTTACTGTGTTTGTAATGGGAGGTAGGATGTCTGACCAATGAAAAAAAATTATATATTTTTAATCGTTACGTACGTTAAAAAATGAAATGTGCCCTATTTGAAAATATTTTTAAATTTGTGAAGTTGTTCTTTAAATTCAAAATATTATACGAACATGAAAATAATCTTTTTCGAATGTGTATTCTTCAAAATAAATATTAAATTTTGAATTTCTCAAGACCCGCGGAGGAGGTGTTTCTATTTAGATGCAATTGGTTTAGCAATGTTCCAGGTTCTGGAATTAATGTGCATAAGGATTATAATCTTATCGAAATAAAGCATACATCGCACTATCACAAGTATGATCCTTTTGTACTAGCCAAACAAGCATTGCAAGTTTATTACGCTCCTTATCCGTCTCTAAAAAGAGATAAAGCAGATTGGTCTGCAGTTTTTAAAACAAAGGCCAGATTCACATTCGATGGGAAGAATATTCCGGACGAACAAGCTTATCAGGCAGATCTTGAGCAAAATAACGAAATAATAATTACAGACGATCATACAGATTTTGGTCCTTTGATCGATGAATCAAATGTTTTGGTAGAAGCGTTTGACAGTGCAGAGGAAAATATCGTCGAAAACGAGACCGAATCTGAATCAGAAGACGATGATGACTGATATAAATTTGAATCTGTTTTTTTGCAATTGATGTAACTATGTTGAATTCTTGATGTATTATGAAATTGATGTAACTATGAAACTAAATCCGTTTACTATTGTTTTATGTTATTTCAATTTGTCATTTATTTAGCAATTTTTATTAAAAATGCAATGAACTCTGCTTATCGTAGGAAGAGTACACCCATCATGAATCAGGTATAACAAACTTACATGTCTATTTACATTTCAGTCATTATAATTAAGCAATTTATACCATTGATGTCATGTTCATATGAAATATATTTCATTATCATGTTTTTATTCTCTTATATAATGATGTGTAAACGTCACAGGTTTATCATTATGTCACATAGAGGGAGGAGCTCTTCCCGTTCTTCAGGAGGCGATGGCAGTGGCCCATCGCAAGCGCCACACCGTCCAGTTGTTACGTTAGCCCCCAAAGCAGATGGGTAAAAATTAAATCTTATTCATCATCTTATTTTTTCTATACTATACGTATGTACTTATCTGTATCGTACTTAAAAACAGGGGGTTCGAGCTACTACCCACTAAGGTAGTGTTGGACGTCTCCAGAGCAGCATATCGTAGTAGGATGAGTGCGTGCTGGCCAAAGTGGGATACCATCCCTCCGCACATCATAGAGTGCATATGGCAGGATGTCCTAGTATGTGTAATTTTTATGTTTTCCATTTTTAATTCGTTTTTGTCGTTTTTCTACCGTTTATCGTTTAAAGTGTAATCTTTTTTTAACACAGGCTGAGATAGACATCCAGACAGATGATATGCAGCTGGCACGAGCATACTGGATGAGGAAGATGCGAAAGAACTACAGAGACACGATATCTGAGGTTAAGAAATCCGGGAAGAGACCACGGTGGATGGGGGAGAGCGTGTGGCAAGCTTGGTTGAGCTACTGGGAGACGGACGAGGCGAAGGCAAGTATACTAATTTTTTTTCAATTATTAATTTAACGTGATTGAAAAATAATGTATCAAATTTTGAATGTACAGGCAGAGTCAGATAGAAACTCTGCAAATAGAAATAAGAATCCCGTTACTCATCGCGGAGGATCGAAGTCGTTTCAGCAGTATCGGCAGGAGTTGGTAAATTTAATTACTGAATAATAAATGTAAATAGTTTATGCTATATGATTTTAAATGTATAATAATTGTATGTAACAATCAACTTCAGGAAGCCGAGGCACATGGTCCTGTCAGCTATATGGACGTGTTCACCCGTACGCATGCTGTTGAGCATGTTAATCCAGACGGGACTGTTTCGTACACATGGCAGGACGATAAATCCAGTAAAAGCCATGTAAGCATATTTCATTTTATTCAGTATTAGTAATTGTTTTAGTTGTCAAATTATTATGAAATAAGATATGATATTATTAATTTGTCAATGCAGGAGATGTTTATGGAGCAGCGACAGAAACTCCTTTCTGATACGGGTCGAGAGCAGCTGACGACCGATGAAGAGGACATTATTTTTGAGTCCGTTATGAGTCCACCAGAGCATGGTCGACGATACGGATTTGGCAATTTAGCGGTAAATAATTTAATTTTTCTTAAAATACTTAAAATATGATATTCTTACCTTTTCAAAACAATAAACTTTGATTTTATTTATTTTTCAATTATTGCAGTCCAGTAGTCAGAGTAGGAGACGGCGGAGTAGACCTCAGAGCGAGCTAGCAAGTATAGAAGAATTACAGACTAGAGTTCAGCAGTTGGAGGAGCAGAACCGCCAACAGGCCATGCAGACGGCACAGTTATTTGAGTACATGCAGCAGTTTGGTGGCCGCTTCCCTTCATCGGCTGGCTCTGGATCTGGGGCAGATTGATTCATTGCTTTCTAATTCGTTCGTGCAGGTATGTTTAGTTTTAGTTTACAATGATTTGGTAGAAGGAACAATTAATTGTTGATATGTATAATTATGTATAATACACTTGGTTCTGTAGCTGTATCAGGATATGCATGATTAGAACAGTTATTGTTAGTATTATTGTTAATGTTGGAATGTTATGTATATTTTGTATTTTATTTTTATTCTAATTTAGTTTATTTCTGTGTCTATTGAATATTTTGGAGTATTGGTTTGCATGTTTGGTTGGATTATTGTTTATTTGATTGTGCAGTATTGATATTGTAGTGTTTGGAAGAGAAATGTGGTTGGAAGGCTCTATTTGCAGCAGATTTTAAAAAAAAACAGCAGGTTTCCGACGGCTTCCGACGGCTCTCGACGGCTTATTGGTCGAAATTTCCCGGCGGTTTCCGACGGGTTCCGACGGCTTATTGGCCTGATTTCCGACGGTTTCCGACGGTTTCCGACGGCCGTCGGAAGCCGTCGGAAACCGCCGGAAACCGCCGGAAACCGTCGATAATGTATACGGCATCACCCGTCGGTGGCCGTCGGAAATACTGCTTCCCGACGCCTTCATTTCCGACGGCTTTTTCCGACGGCCGCCGACGGCTTCCGACGGCCGCCGACGGTTTTCAGCCGTCGGAAATCCCCCCTCCCCTTGTAGTGGTCTGGCATATGTATTTTGCAAAGTATGGAACATATGTTTCTTTTCCTCATGGATCTTAAAAGTAAAAAGGAAACTGGTTAAATTTCAGATTTAAAGGGCATGTGACAAGTGGATTGCAGTGTTGTGGAGTGTATGTGTGTGGATGTTAATGTCTTGGTGTCCCCCCAATGGACCAAATGTGAGAGCATGGTAGATTGGATTAGCCTCTCTCCTGATGTTGGGAAGAATATCAACACTAATTCTGATAAGAGAATAAGAACCCCAACGCTCATATCAGTAAAGTTACATGTCTCAACGTGATCTAGAATCGGAATATCCGACAGCCCTTCAAATATGTTTTCTATAATTTTCGATGGTTGAGAAGTAGAATATTTTGGAGCGACTTGAGGTATGACGGATAGTTTGGGTTTCTTGGTAACTTGGCCTTTACGAAGCTTGTAGATGATTTTATTCTTTTTTCTCTCCTTTGATGCAGGAGGTTATGTGATTTGTGAGGATCCGACTGTAAGTTCATGGCTAGAACCCTTCACCATGTCCATATTTTTCATCATCACCCCTTGCTTTGCCCTCTGTGGCAGCATTCTGATCCACATCGATTGGGGGCACAACAAGATCGGCACTATCACCACCTTGCCCAACAACATCTCCTCCTTTAGTAGTATCCTCCTCAGTGTTCCTAGAAATCTCGATGCTAAGACCCTCGTCTTTATAGGAAAAAGGTGAAAAGGCACTCATCGGTAATGATAAACATAATATCTCTATCTTCTGCAGGAGTATCCTTGAGCATAGAAATCGCTTTTGGGTAATGACTATTGTTGGGTCGTAGGTGACTACCTGTAATTTTTAGAATAACTACTTAGTTCAGGATACAACTTGAATAAACCACTCTGAGTTAAATTTGAAGAGACATTTATGTCCTTTCAGCCGATGTCCCATGAAACCAGGCGGGTGATGCACATAGAACCACTTATTGTTGAAAGCGATAAGTTTGTTTTGAATGCCGATTATGACTTGACAGTTAGGCGCCGCCTCGAGGAAGTTATACGAGAGGCTTCCCCTTCATCGCTTGAGATTATAAATGAACGTGATGTCTTCTAGAGTTGGCTTATGGTGTAAGATTTCCAAAAATATCATATATGTACTGTGAAGGAATGCATAGTTGTTCGGATGTAGCTAAGTTTAAGCCAGTCTCAAATAATGTAACATATTCAGGACAAAGGCTTGGAATGCATCCCACCCCAACACAAGAACTTACTAAAGGAAGTGTTCCCCGCTAGGGGAAAATGAGCTCTATCATGACAAGATGGAGCTAATACATCATCTGGAATCCCGTGCTTAATGAAAATTCTCTAAAGAGAAGCCTCGTCAACTTTCGAAGCCACAGAGTTTAGCAGATAATTCCAACAATATAGCATCTTATAGAGTGTTAGGATCTAGCTTATCGTCAGAACATTGTGGAATTTCTTGTAATTCATGGGAGCTCCTAGGTTGTTCAGATTGGGAATCGAGAGTGTTTCGGGAAGATATGGTTGTCGAATTGGATTCAGCATTAGAACTATCATGTGGAGAAGCTTATGTAGTGCCCATAGCTAAACGCTCCAAGCGTCTCAAACCTATAGCTATTCAAACTTAGTAGATAGTTATTATTAGAGAAAATACTTGTTCCCCCTGTGCTAAGTGTTACTAGTTTAGTGTGGTGCAGTGTTGTGTTGTGTAGCAATAAATAGTTCAGGATTAAAATGATTATTATGACTAGACTACGATTCGACGGGAATGACCGTCATCGCTGGCCATCCCAACCGGCTTTCAAAGTCAATGATTGTGGATTTCATATAAGATACGAGATCAGTCATCAGCATTTAGGGGCATGATATCTGCACTCAAGTTTATTCAAGACCATATGATATACCTGTTCGAGTCCAAGTCATATTCAAAAATGTGTGACTTTGGTTTCCAATGATTCAAGTCATATAAATTCAATTGTGAAGCCCAAACATTCACATTCTAAGTCATATGCATGGGTATTCATGTCAAAGTGCCAAAATCATGTTCGAGCCCTTTTAGAGTTTAAATTTTCGAGCTCAGGTCCAATATGGGATACGTAAACGTTCATCTTCGAGTTTGTTCACATGTTCATGCTGCTATAGAAGGGTTTGGGTTCGGTCATGCATGCAAGTCCATGTGTATATAATCAAGTTTAAGTCTACACTCGAGTAGGAAAAATGCCAAAAGTACCCTAGGAAAAGGATCGGTATCAATCCCTCACCTAGGCGGTGTTGCCTTAAGCCATTTCAAACTCCACATGCCTTCAACCGATCCTTATAATAACCGATCCCTCCATTCAACCAAGCGATCAATTCCGATATGGTGTCACCCAGCTCAACTTTGGTGTGCCAACCGGTTGCATATCACTACCGATCCCTTAGATTTCACTACTTCACTTTACCTCTGACATACTTCCATTTGGTCCCGTGAATCAATCCCACATCAACTGATCCCTCATCCTCATCATTTCACTTCATCTATTTCACATTAATGATGGATCCATATTGATCCCTCTATTCCAAAACCAATAATGATCCTCAATGCAAACTAGCAACTGAATCCTAAGTTCACAATCCACCAGATGAATAATCCTAATCGAATCATCGCATAACCCTACTCTAAATTGTATGCAACTAGAATGAAACCGACCTATAAAAAGAGGCCTAACTTGATCGAAGAAATTCAAGATGAGTTGAGGGTTCGGGTATAATTGATGTAAGATCGAATCGGTAGAAGGTAGGTATTGGAACCTAATTAGAGACGATGGCATACTCGTAGACGATGGATAGGGGGCGAATATAGGAAGAAACTAGAAGGGTTGGTGAAATCCTAGGGTTTTTTAATGGCAACGAAGAAGAAGAGAGAGAGGTGTGATTTGTTAGTAGAGGCAAATAAAGCAAGTGAGAGGAGAAGTAAGCTATGTGATTGGCTTATATATGATATGTAACCCACTTACTTGGGCTCGAGAATTGCTTAAGTACACCTAGACAAAGGAATCGGTACAATCCCTTGCTTAGGGAATTGGTACCAAATATCCCTTTCCATTGCTAAAAGAATTTGCAATGCAAATATATTTCAACTACATGATCTTGGTAATGACCATATGCATATGAGTGCCTTCGAGAGCCAACGACAAATGTGTACGTGAATGTGCATGTGAACATATCCAAAATTCAATTTATCGAATCGATAGGAGTTAAATTATTACCTGGGTTTTTAGAAAAGAAGTCACTACGGTAGCCAAGGCCAACTAGCTTAATTGATTGACTCAATGGAACATAGTATCGACAAGTTATAATCCAATATTTATACCATTGATTATTGACCAAGTGTCATGATGAATAGAGAG
The DNA here is from genome assembly GCA_030765085.1 of Allium cepa. NCBI lineage: Eukaryota > Viridiplantae > Streptophyta > Magnoliopsida > Asparagales > Amaryllidaceae > Allium > Allium cepa. The sequence continues at coordinate 509,060,583 of CM060942.1, forward strand.
AGATACGGTTCTTCGGAAGGATATCGAATGTTTAGAAAAATGAACAGAATTCCTCCCAGCAACTCTAACTCTGCTTCCATTCAAAGCACATCATGATCGAAATTAGATGTACCTTGGAGGGCAGGTATTATCCGGCCTTTTGACCCGGCTATATATCCAGGCTGATCAAACAAGTTAACCTTGATAGTAGACAGAGAAAGTAGTTCAAATAGGTGATAATAGAGTCAAAAGATCAAGCATAAACGGCAATATGAAGTAATGATCGAATGAAACCAAGAGATGGACTCTACAGAGCATTCTAATTATAAATTATAGTCTTAACTAGGCTAGGAATTAGGTATGATCCCTACCTCTGTAGAAGGGACCAGGTTGCATCAACTTAGCTGTTCAACTCAACAAAGGTCGATCGATATCTCAAAATCCAGAAGCCAAATATGCAAATATTTTGGTGACATAGACTTAACAGAAGAGGGACCCACCAAAGGGATCGTGAGACCCCACGTGGAAGTTAAGGGGGATTAGGACTGATCCCTATTCCTTGGGGTTTGAGCCTGGCGATCACTTATGTGATCTCGTATGCATCTGGAGATTCCACTGGTGATTTTTCAGGAAGATATTCAACTGTCTCCCCCATAAATACAGGCATTATAGCCCATTTGAAGGATCTTTATGCTGTTGTTTTTTTATAATCCATTGTATTCACGGATTCCGATCCAGTCCCTATTGTATTTAGAATTCAAAGTCATTAATAAAGCATTTTCTTTAAAGTGGACTTAGGCTTTCAATGCTGACCCACTATAAATCATTGTGTTCTTGTTTTTTATTATTTTCTTTAATCGCTTATTTCCTTTGTTTTCATTTTGATATCTTCATTTATTTATCTATATAATCTTTATTGGGTGTTTGTGACCAATTTTAGCTGAAACGGGCACATACTTCAACGTTCTTATTTAGTAGACTAACATTTTATACTCAGGTGACTGATCATTCCATAACGGTTAATTTTTCAAAAAACAGTTCTAATAGTTGCGAGCGTTCATGAGCATCTCTACGAATAGAAGTGGCTGTGATTGAATGATTGCAGCTATTCAATGTAACTCTTTATTACCTATATGTAGAGATCACATTAGAAATCATTTTTAATTTTTTGAATCCATCTTTCTTGACTCTACCCTCTTTAGCATACTCTCCAATACTGCATTCAAATTCAAATCTATACTCAAGATTATCTGATACACTTCCATAATCATAAAGCGCAATCTTTAATCATCAAGGATATTATAGGAATTCCTATGCTTCAATTGACTGTATTCGAGTAATCAATAACTCATCAGAAGTCAAAGAACTATTCTTGTTTTGTAAAGTCGCATTGGATATCTTCAGGAAAAGGTAGAAGTCCTTTATGGCTGCTCATGCATTTTGTAATATATATGTTCCCATGGGTTAAGTGAGGGTTGGTTAGTTTATTCTAGAAGGAGTCTGGAACTGGACGTAGGACGGAAGGTCCGAACCAGTATAAATACACTGATGTGATTGTTTTTATTTACTGTACTATATTTTGCTAGTTAGTATTGCTACGTTTGGAATATACACTCTAATGCACATCTAAGTTATATATTACGATCCGTGCACACATTCATCTGGATCAGAGCTAGGTCATTCAAAATACCATAACAAAGTATTTGAAACATCATTAGAATATGGAAAGCACTTTCTAGAAGGTCGGTCAGTTACATGTCCTCCGCTATTCACTAGATCCAACTATGCTTATTAGTCCATACATATAAGAATATTTATGGAAGCTAATGGTCTAGAATCTAGCAAGCTGCTCGAACTAAATAGAAGTGCCTACTACTGATATAAGTTCTTGGATAGCCACGAAAAGAAAGAGAAGATCTTTGATTTATTTACTAAGCTAAAAACTAAGTAAGAGAGGAGAAAGAGGCTTGGAAGACATTTTTATTTCATTCATCAAAGAGCTTACAACTTACTTTCTTAATTTCCTAACAAATTTCCAAGAGTAGAATATGTTCATGTACATAAGAGGGCTATTTATACATGCATAAAACACTAATTCTAATTTTAGGGAGCTTCCTAAAGTGCCCTTTAGGAAGTATGGCCACCAAGTAACCATTAGCCACTAATTAATCCATTATTTGTTGTGCATGAAGCTTTAACCTCCAGCTAGTTGTCCATTGGCTTCTAATTGTATATTTAGGCAAGTGGGTAGGGTCCTCCATGTTCATGGTCTTGAATTATTTTCCTCTTCTTTCCTTTGTATTCATTTGTGCATGCATGCATCTTCATATAAGATTCTTCCATATGCATCCAAATTCCTATAAAAATTATCAAAAAATATCCAAATAAAAATTATCAAATTTACACATGCACAAAAATGACCATTTTGCCCCTGAATGAAGATGAATATATGATGATTTGAAAATAATTAAACTATGGTTTTAAACATGTTAAAATGCCCAAATATGACTTTTATTTAAATAAAAGTAGATAAACCATGGATGTAAATATATGCACATTTACGTGCACATCAACAACCAAAAATACTAAAGCGATGAATGTCTTATTCTGTTTACTTGGTAAAAACGAGTTTCCAAGAGTTATGCTTTGTAAAACTGCATATGATATCGGGCATACACTACAAGTCACTCATGAAGGCATGACTAAAGTAAAAACTAACCAAAATATCAATTTTACAAAAATCAGTTTTCTTCATTCAAAATGAAAGAAAATGAGACTATTATTGACATATATACTAGATTTCAAACAATTCAACACAATCTGATGGCACTAGGATTCACTTTTATAGATTTTGATCTAGTTGCAGACATTTTAACCTCTTTAACCGCTGAATGGGAAAGAAAAACTTTATTTATTGAAGAAGCTAATGATCTTTCTCAACTAAAAGTTGAAAAACTAATAGGAAATTTAATGTTGTACGAAGCTAATTTGCAAGCAAGGAAAGAGAAAAACCAAGAGAAAGCGAGTATAGCCTTCTAATCCAATGAAGATGACACACACTTAGATGATGATGAAATGGTGTCTATCGCCAAGAACTATAATCGATTCAAGAAGTTCAAGAAGTTTATAAAGGTGCAAAACAATGATAATTCAACAAACTCATTTAAATAGACATTAATCAAGTGTTATGAGTGTGACAAAATTGGCCTTATAAAGAAAGATTGCCCACAACTAAACAAAGAGAAGAAGGAAAAAAAGTTCAAATTATTAATAAAAAGAGAAAGGGGTTCCAAGCTACATGGGACGATTCAGACTTATCTTATTTAGATAAAGATAGAAATATTGATTCGGAACAAGCAAACGTCTATTTTGTGGCCACTACTATAGTGGAAGTCCTAAACTCTCTTATAACGCGATTTTGGAAGTAAGTATAGAATTAGATGACAAACTTAGAGAATCAAAGAAATTGTACAAAGAAAATATAAGAAAATTAAATAAAGCTGAAGTGGAAATTGACTTGTTAAAAAATGAGAAAAGTATTATGGAGGAGGAGCTAGAAATTTCATAAAAAACACCTCTAACGAATGAAATTAAAGATAACAAAACTGAGAATGATAAGCTTAGCAAAGAGAATGTAAATTGAAATCAAGTTTAGACTTAGCTACAAGTGAAAATTTTGAACTAAAGCAAAAATTGGAAAAAATTACTAATAATATTTTGAAATTTAGTAAAGGAAAGTAGAGTAAAATATTTAATTAAAACTTCAAAACCTTCTGGCAATAGAAATGGACTTGGTTTCAAAGCTAGACAAAGTAATGAGAAATATAATACTTTGTATACTAGGTTCAATAAGTCTAGAGAAAATGTTAAAACAGGTAATTCAATTCAAAAATTGTAAAAATTTGGATTCCAAAAATTAATAAACTGATTAGACAGAAATATACGGATAACTATCTGATAAATGTCGTTAATAGTAGTAATTATATTTCTAAAGGTCCCAAACCCTCTTAGATATGGCTCCCTTCTTCTACTAACTCATAGACCCTAACATAGGAAGTGGGTACTAATGAAATTCCTATTCTTATGTAGGTACCCAAAAACTAACGAATTTACAAATATGTTGGTAAATATTTTTTCAAAATATATTTGACCCGTATTTACTTATTTACTAAAATATCTTTAGAAACTATATATGAATGTTTTTTATGAAAAGGAAGTTGACCAAAATTGCATGGTAATATTTTGCATGCCTATAATTTTGAATTCCTATTTTTAGCTATGCTTACATATGTAAAATCATATTAAAGTTTAAAATACAATCTCAATATACGATTCTCAAATTTCGGAATCTTTAAGAGCAATGTTATCACCAGACAACACTTCATCTTACATCAGTATATCTACCATAAACGATGACCGTATTGATGGTTTACAAATTATCAAGTTAAATTCATGCTGCTCCATAAAGAGATTTACTGGAAGCAATAGAGATAAAGGGAGCATTTGAACTTTATTAAAATAAAGCTTATGGCTTTCTACAGGAAATAAACATCAAAGTAATACATTAGCTCTAAGCTTTTCGAAGCAGCTTTGCTCAATATAACTCTAAGAGGGAAAGTATTTTCATTATATATACATATATACATATGTGTGTGTGTGTTTATGTATGCATATGTATAATTTAAACATATGTAATACTATATATAAATAAGCTTGTAATATGAATATATAAGCAAATCGAATATTTTGAGTATATATAAGTTATAAAATATAACAAGTAGTTTAAAGAAAATATAACCAAAAATACTCAGAACACCATTTTTCACCCTTCAGTCAACTGAAAAGCTTCCACAGTTGACTGAACATAAGCCAAAAACAAATAACTATAAGAGAATAAAATAGTCGATATTATACAGAGTTTTCAAATCACCTTGTTCAGTCGACTGAACAACATTTCAGTCGATTTAGCTCATATATTTCAGTTGGCTAACTAAATACTTAACAACCGACTAAATTTTTCAACTTTACCCTCGGAAATCCACCTTGTTAGATTTCATTCGATTGACTGGTAGTCCCAATCGATTGAACTATCAGTTTGTGGTTTTTTAAAACAATTTAACAACCATGCCTCTTCACTCATACCCATCTTTACTTTTTCAAAATTCAAACTCTAGCTTTTTAAAATACAAACTGGTGGTCCAAGAGAGAAAATACTTGTTACAAAGAAGAGACAAAAAAATAAAGCACTGGCATCTACAACCAACCCAACTCACCCAAATTCGCTTCCAATGAGAAAATTCTCCTTTAGTTGAGTAACAACGAAATAACCTTAAAATACTTCAAATAATTAAATGAAAAGGTGTTTTACAAGATATGCTCTATAAGATGTCAGATTTCGAAGCTTTTGGGATAGTAGCTCTAACTCGTGAACATGGACTGCTCTTATTAATTGATGCAAATCAATATAAGGTAAAAATTTATCCTTTTCTAGTAAGAATGTTCTATGTTAATTTGTGTGGAAAATTTTATAAACCTAAAAACAATGAAGGGTTGCTTTGGAGTCAAGTGCTTGGTGTTGATATTAAGCTATCTGTAGAAGATTTCGGTTCAATATTTGGTTATTCTAGTATGAGATATGGGTTAGATTATACAGATCATGATGAATTTTCTTATAATCCAACTAGCTATCTATTTTGTACTAACAAAACTCCTAACACTTCGGTTAATCTTCGTCACGAAGCCCATGTACTGATAGTTCATAGCATCTTGCTTAAAACCGGGAGTTTTGAAAAAAAAATGCATGATAACAACTTAAAGGTTCTATATGCTATTTACTCTAACAAGAAATCAAATTGGGCCAAGATAATGCACAACGAAATTAAGAGTTTTCATGCTCGATCAACACATATATTGTTCTTTGCTTCATATTTGACTAAGATTTTCATTGCGTACGGCATTGACATAGCTAGCCTGTAAGATTTCGCCTTGCCTAAAGTGGTGGATCGAAAATACAACTCACCAACAAAGTATCGCCAAAGGATGGAAACTCTTCTGCCATATAATGTTCATCTATCTCGGACGGTACAAGATAACATAGTCCAATCTTCTTCCCAACCTTAACCAGCCATTCAATAACAACAAGAGATTGCCAAAGAGGTGGAGTGGTCTTCCAATGATGTCGAACTACTTACCTTTGTTGAGCCATCCAAAACAGTGTCCGCTAATGCCACCATTCTAAAAAACCAAGAAATTCTCTACAAATGACAAAGAAAAATAAATAATTGCCAAAAGACATTTGAGAAGACTATGCTTGGTTTCTTGGAAAAGATATGGAACAAGCTCTCCTAATGCTCACGAATATCCTCACATCATGACATGGAGCTAAAGAGTTAGATATGCATCTTTGGAAAGCCTTTTACTTTGAATGGTTTTCGAGATGGTCCTTGCTTTTCTTTGTATTCTTTCTACTGTATTGGACTTGTCATCCTTTTGTTCTTGTTATGTTAGTTTGTGTTGTTATTGGTGTTGAATTTTTGTATTTCATTTCAGGTTGGTATGGTAGTTGTTTGTGACAGAAACTTGTAATGTATTTATGGTAGCGATTTCTACTTCCTGTTAAACTTATAATGTGTGTTGCCATTCTCAAACTACTAAGTTGGTTTTATGTTGTTTGTATCAAACTCATATACTTTTGTTGTGTAAGTTGCTATGTACATTGAAATGAACTCATGTTATGTTGTTATTGTTGTTGTTGATGTTGACGTTCGTTTATTTTGTTAAATATGAATTTGTATATTTGCTTATTTACTTAGAATTGTAATTCATCAACATCCCCTATGATATATCCTTGTATACTGTAATCTCTATTGTATTCTCACTTTTTTGTCGATGCCAAAAGGGGATAGAATACTGATAGGAGGAGAACGTATTAAGGGGGAGAGACACATATGTTTTTGTTCAATAATTCATAGGTTGTCATCATAAAAAATGAGGAGATTATTAGAACCTTAGTTTAATGTTTTAGTGATGATAGCTGTATCTCTATATATCTAGTAAACAAAAATGTGCAGGTATAACAAAATATTGAATCAGAGAATTAAGGGGAAAGCAAGAAGGATTGTCTACATTTTAAAGGCTACAAAAATATGGTTCTTTAAATTGAATGTATGTATTTAGTCCTAGATGCACTTGTAAAATCTCTTTGGTAGTTCATATGTAAAGGCACAATATATATGCATACAAATACTTTTAATTATCAAAGAGGTTTAACAATTTTTGAAAAGTATAATTTTATAAAAATAGATTTTTCACTGTTTAGTCCACCGAATACTATTCTCAGTCGACTGATGGCAGTCGACTGAGAATACTATTTAATCGACTGAACTTTAGTGTTTTATTATGTAAGCTTCTTTCTAAAAACTAGCGCGTACTTCAGCATTCTTATTCAGTAGACTGACTTTTATACCTAATCGATCAATCATACCATAATGGATATTTTATGAAAAGACAATTCCAATAGTTTCGATCGTTCATGAGCATCTCTACGAATGAAAATGGATGTGATTGAATGATTGCAACTATTTAACGTAACGCTTTGGTGCGTGTATGTATACATGCACACATATCACATTAGAAATCATCTTTAACTTTCTGAATCTATCTTTCTTGATCTCTACCCTCTTGAGCATATTCTCTATTCTATTGCATTTAAATTAAATTCTATACTCAAGAATTATTTGATAAAATTCCATAATCATAGAGCACACATCTTGAATCATCAAGTAGATTATAGGAAGTCTTATACTATAATGATTATATTTGAGTCATCAAGAACTCAACAAAGTCAAAAATTATTCTTGCTATGTGAAGTCCTATTAGAAATCTTTAGGCGAAAGTAGAAGTCATGTTCGACTGCTTAGGCATTTTGTAAGATATCCGTTCCTCCAGGTTAAGTGAGGGTTGATTAGTTAATTCCAAAAAGAGTCTGGGACTGGACGTAGGACGAGTGATTCGAACTAGTATAAAATCCCTAGTGTAATCATTTTTATTTACTTTACATCACATAATCTGCTAGTTAGTATTGCTTAGTTTTGAATGTATACTTAAATGCAAGCCTAAGCCATATTATACAGTCCATGCACACTTTCAAGTTTCTCCGATGTGAACTGTGATACGTTTTAAGAAGGAGGGAAAGTTAGCACACAAATATGCAGGTCCATTTCCCATCATAGAGAAGGTTGGAAAGGTGTATAGGGTAGAACTTCCTAGTGCTTTTACAAGGATTCATAATGTGATTCACGTATTACATATGTGAAAATACATTAGAGATCCAGGCATAGTGGTTAGTCCAAGGGCGGTAGGAGATCTGGTCATAGAGATGAATATGACCTACTTGCACAGTCCGATTCAAATAGTGGATCGGGATGAGAAGCGGCTTAGAAACATGGTGGTGAAGCTAGTATTTGTTAAGTAGAGCGTTGGTCGAGAAGACTACACATAGGAAACATAGGATAAGTTTATAGGGACCTATCCAGGATTGTTCGTTTCAGATTAGCCTATGAGCAACGTGTGAATTGTATTGTTAACCATATATATATATATATATATATATATATATATATATGAATATGAATATTATGGTTGATTGTCGTATTAGTATACAACACTAGTACATTTCCATGAATTGAGAATTCATGGGTTTATGCTTAAAAGTAAGTTAGTATTGATTGGCAATCACTAACGTGCCTTAACTAAATTTCGAGGGAAAAATGCCTTAAGGGGAAGACTCTAACAATGCACAATTATTAATTAATTTTATTAATTAATTAAGGGGCCAAGACAAGCTCAATGAAAGGAAAAAGGGGTGATAATATAACTTAATGAAAAAAAGAACAAGGGCCTAAGCCTAAATTACTGTGGGACAATAAACATTAATCTTTCCATTTATTCATTTAATTCCACTAAAAGTAAAATAAAATCTTAAGAGCAGTGTAAATGGTGATAGATAAAGAGATAAAATAAAGAAAAGATAAGGAAACGCAAGTGAAAGAGGGATTAATAAGACTAAAGTAACATATTTCAAAGATCAGGATAAGTAATACAAAACTTATTCTAAAGCAAGATATTTCAAAGATCTGGATAAGTAATACTAAAACTATTTTTCCATAAACTATTATTTGGTTGTGGTATGATTTTGTTTGCTTTTATATATGATGGGATTTCATATGGATTTTTATTGAACAAGTAAAATGGTTAATCGATGTTTTGGGAAAAATAGATGAATATAGGTTATTAAGATATATTTCCCTAATCTAGTGATTTCTAAATGCTATGAAAGTTTCACATGAAGTTCTAACCATTATTTTAGAAGTGATTTTTGTATTAAAGGTTTCCTACGTCATAATAATTTATTATGAATCATTGAAGTAAAACAGCTAGAAAATAAGAAAATAACTGTGAAAATCTTGAATCAAGAATAAAGTATATTGAAATAGATGTCCATGAATTTTCTAAGATTTTATTAAGGTTCTCTATGAAGAAAATAGACTATTATGAGGTGGATACTGTGCTGGGGTGTAGGGAACTACTCGGTCATCTAAAATTTAAATCGTTATGGTAAAATAAGTGTTGGATAAATAGGAGATAAAATCGATATGAAAGCTGAAAAGGAAAAGTTAATAATAGAAAGTGAAATTGTGATGAATTAGGTAGTGACACATCTAAAGATACTTGCAGACGTATTAGACTTTGTCTAGTCTAAATCTAAGGCGACGATCTAACGTTTTATTAGGAAACAGCGCATACAGGAACGGGGTAGTGATTTGCCAAGGGATCCAGGGACTTTCAAGGGAACGTAGATCTGCGCGCTGCAATATGTGGAAGACATGTTGTGCCATAGACTATAAAGTTGGAAGAAATTGAGTTGAGTCGCCATGTGTAAATGGCATACTGCGCCGCATTTTGGAAGCATTCTCTTATAAGTAAAGGGCGTATTGCGCTAATAGGGTAGGGTGGTTCTGTGCCAAGGAAAGGCATGAATGAAACCTAATATAAGACAATTAGTAGGGCTCCAAGTGAGTCTATGGCTATTAAGGGAAAAAGCTCATATGCTAGAGGTAGGGTTGGAAGGGCTATTGACGCCAAGTGGGGACGGTCACTTGAATACATACCTTAGAAAGGTAAGGAAAGGCATTCAACTTCCTAAAGACTGTGGTAGGTAGGTTATATGCAGTTTCAAACTATACAAGTATTTAGTGACTTCGGATGGCTGTTTCATACTTACCAGAAATTAAGTAAATAAATACATATAGACCGCATGTGGCTGTTTCTTTATGGTCTAGAGTTTGACAAATAAATGAATTTAAAGAGTACTATAAGGGGTTGGGTTTATGAAATTTAAATTTAATGAATGAATCTAAACGATACTATATGTGATTGGTTCTAGATAGAGACTAATCTAAAATAGAAACTGCAAGGGGAATGCGCTGGGACCGCAATAATACAAAGGAAACCACATAAGAGTGCATCAAGCATAGTAGTATAATGAAATCATATAAATGCGCATAAGGCACAGTAGTAGAGGTGAACCGCATAAGAGCACGGTAGTAGTATTAGTAAGTGTGAACTATGCAAACTATGATTGTTTCATTTATGATGTTGTGGATAATGAGGGAAAAATCTGCTTTGTTTTGTACGGTCTGGTCTCACTATATGCTTATTTTGGGTAAGTATTATTTACACCAAACTTTATGTTTGATCTATGTTTTTATTATTGTTTTCCCATGAATTCATGGGTACTTATTTGAATAGGTTGAGTTTATGTGATTAAATAGGTTTATATCAAAAGCCACAGTAAGCAGACAAAGCATGAGGCTTTGTTAGCAAATAAAGATGGCATTTCCGCTATTTTAAAGAGTACAGGCGGCATCATCATATGTTGACTTGACTCTTTACAATGCTATTTTCTATTGTTATTGATCCTTACGGGGTATGACTTTGGGTTATCTTTGGAAAAAACGTATGTAGTGAATATTAAGAAAATTTCTATGAAAATATTCAGCCACTCTATTTACTTTGTCATATTAGAATTTACCAAACTTACTTCCATCGCTGGAAGATAATTCTGGTGATAAGACCCACATTCCCATCGCTTGGGTTCTAGTGAAAAGACCCAGGTTCGATTTCTACCATGCGCTTTTCTATCCTATATAAATTTACCCGGGGATGTGGAGGCTTAGATCAGCGGACGGCTTTACTATACCCTCCTCGGGAGTTTACCGGTCCGCCGTGTTCTCCTGGGTTTTCAAAAAAAAAATCTGGTGATAACTGCAGCATCATCATCATTCATCTTCAAGTCTCGAAGTGTGGATGTTATGGATATAGTATAAAAGGTGAAAGATCCATGTTTGATTGGATTTTGTGGTAGTTAATGGGTAGGAAATACCGATGATCGTAAAAGTACCACAAGTTATGTGTTTAACTTTGATTCAAGTGCTTCTTTGTGGAGTTCAAAGAAGTAAGATATTTTTACCTGAGTTGTAGAGCATTTTAGCTTAGGTGGATGTTAAAAGAACAGAAGAATGATCAAGGTAAAACTATAAATATTTTGTGATAATAATGTAGCGGTTCACTTGTCAAATAATCCCTTGTTACATCGTAAGTGCAAGCATATTCGAACTAAGTATCATTTTATTTGTGAGTCGGTGAAAGATGAAGAAATTGATGTGGAGTATTGCAAAACAAAAATTTAGTCAGCAGATATGTATACAAAGGCATTGAAACGTGAAACTTTTGTAAAACATAAAGAAAAATTTGAGTTTTTAAAGTCAAGCTTAAGGGGGATATTGGAAAGATAAGCTTGACTTGAATGGTATATTGAAGAGTGTGCAGTCATTTCTTAACATGTTTCAATTTTTGAGAGAACTTTTCGAGTTGAATCTATAACAACCTCCACCTTAATGGGGTCGAATTTTGAAAAAATTGAAACCGAAGTCCATTGGTGTATGGATCATTGGGTTATGGTAACTTGTAATAAACATAAGTATACCGAAGATTGATCAATAAAAGTCACTGCAGAAAAAAGAACAAGATCAAATACCATCGAGACTACATCAACTGCATCCCACGGACATCCATAAGCCTCATTAAAATCGAGCATGAAAATAAATAACTCTCCATCAACCATTCCATCAGCTTCAGTGGCCAGTTCCTTTATATATATCTTGTGGGTTGTTATAGAATCTATGGTTTTTTTCCATTGAAATAGTGACTAAAATATTCAATGTAATAATATCTATTTATTTCAATATTTTGTAAGGCTATTGTATGAAGTCAAGCTTAGTTTGTAGGGTATGAAAATAACAATTGGGTTGTATCTTCACTTATGATATATGATTATACAACTGGAGAATAATTTTCTTCTCTTGTTCATGTGTTTATGTTTACTTATAAAAAATTGCAATCCTCTTCCTTCTTTCCTCATTACACTATTATTTATCATATGTTTTTACATGGTAGGGCTCAAAAACATACATTGGACCTCATGTATTTTAAGTTCGGTTTTGAGTAAATGAGTTCCGCACGCATTTCCAAAATGAATGTATAATTATGCAAACATTTGCATAATAAATATATTCTTGCAAAAGTTTGCAGCTAAGTGATTAATTTTGAAAATATTTGCAAAATGACTAGGCCATACACATGGTTAAATGAATATGAAAATAATTTGAAAACAGATGAGTGATTATTTTCAAAAATTTGCAAAATTAAGGGAAAAAAGATTTTCAAGAAAGGACATGATGCTAAAAAATTCACACTTGTGAAAAAGATGGCCATTAGAAAGTCTAGAAAATATTAAAGTTTAAAAAAAAAGAAATCAAGTAAAAAAGAATTGATATATCGAATAGTTAGGGGTTCAATATTAGACGTTGACATTTATAGTGAAGCAATATAACAAAAGAAAATTTAAAAAGAAATTATGCAAAATTGCTATACACAGTCTAAATAGAAGAGTAGTTTAACAAATAAATTTAGAAGGCCAATTATATTCATGTATTGTAAAAAAAAATTACCTGCATCATAAAACTTTGAATATAACTTTTGACAAAAACGACCTTAGTTAACACAAAAATAATTAAATCGATAATAAAGAACAAGAAATTCATAGTATACTCAACATAATTTCTTTTATACAATATCTGAAATCTCTAAATCATCGAAAAAATTAATTTTGAATTTCTTTCAAGTATCAAATTGTATGCACATATAATTTATATACATATATAGTCAATTTTGATAGTTATCATTTCAACTTTAACATAAAACTTAAATCTAAAATCGAGTACCAAAATTAGTATGATTCATTGAGTGCTAAAATTTCTCTATCTTTTACTTCAATTAAATCATGTTTAAATTTAACATCAAAATACTAATAGTTTTACATTTAATGTTCAGAAATTAAATTCAAATTTCTATACACACATAAATAATTAAACAAATTTAATTTCGTTAAGAATATTGGAATTTGAAATTTGAAATTTGCAGAAGTGAATCGGGGGAATTTCTGAATCTTACTTTGGTTAGCACGAGAGAGAGTCGGTGGAATGCGATAAATATTTTTATTTCATTCCAAAGTGAGGGTAGATTTGCAATATGTATAATGTATATTAAATAAAAGGCAGTATATATGATTATAGAAAAATTTCAGATACAGTAATTTACGGTGTATGAATAGAATTGGTCGATTTGAAATCAACTATGTGATATGATATGCACTTAATTTTAAAATATAAAAAAATTAAATTAACTGTAACTTAGAGAGAAAAGTGGATAGATTTTGGAATTTCAAATAACGTGAATTTGAAGGTGATAAATTAAAATATATATTTCTAATCAAAATTTACCATAAAAATCAACCAAAATTTACCATAAATATTTTTGCTTGTTCGATTTCGATCTCTTTATTTTGGTGCCTCCGTTTGCTGTTTAGGTGTTGGTGCCATTTTTAGCGTCAACATTTTGGTGTTTTCATCGAGAGTGGGCTAGATTTCACAGCTTAAAGCTTGGAACTGAAGTTTGAAAAAGATGAAGAGACCTAACATTAGATATAAGATTGTAGGAAGCCAATAGAGCATGTAGATAGTTAGGAGGGGGGCTAAAATTCTAATCCTTACATCTACTTGACCAAAAAGGAGATGGAGAGGATGATGAAAGAAATGCAAAATGAAATAGTGGCTTGACAACAGGAACTGCTAGATTAATTTTCCAAAGGATAGGACAACAAGGAATAACTAGAGCTATTGGAATTCATAACTAAAGGCTAGGAACAAACGTAGGAACATTTAGAGTTAGAGTGGAGCAAATTGGAACAATGCCTCCATAATCAAGACCACTCAGTGCCTACTCCAGTCCTTTTGGTACCGAGAGGAAAATGCTTGAGGTTTATGTTGGATTGAAATTGGGGTATGCTGGAATGTCGAGAATGGATGATGCTGGGCCAGAAATGCAAGAAAGAACATAAGTGTAAAACAACCAGAGGAATATGTGCCATAACTTCCCTGTAGGAATAGAGGACAAAATAGAGCCAGAGGTGCAGATCAAAGCGCAAACATGCAACTAGATGGGTATGTGCCAGAATATGTATCAGAGTTCCCCTATATTAGTAGAGGCAAAATGTAGCTAGTGATCAAAGACTTCCATTAGGCGACAACAACCAAATAGCTGTAATGATCAGAAAGATAGTTAGTGGAGGATCCCCCAACTAGAGTTTGGGGGACGTAAACAGGAATCCATTTACCCATAATATCTGAAATGCAAGGAATCCCCCCGATTTCAAGCTTCCAACATTGAAAGTGTATGATGGAAATACAGATCGAACATTTCATTTAATGAGGCACATCAGACACATGGAAGTGTTGGGTGCTTCGAAGTAGATCTTAGGATGGTGCATTCCATTATATCTGATAGATTTAGCAGCGATGTGGTTCAGACAATTGGAGAATGGGTCCATAAGAACATGGACCGACGTAGTGAATAAGTTCATAAGAAAATTAAGAGTTCACATTTTCCAACCAAAGAACGTGCTGATGTTATCAAGCGTAAAGCAAAGCCTCGAACAGACGTTGAAAAATTATCTAACGAGATTTAACGTGGCAGTCACTGTGGTTGATAAGTCGGATCCATCGATAATTCTGATGGCGGTAGTGTCACAAGCAAGATTGACTTCAAAATTGCACTAGAAAGAGATCCACCAATGGATCTCGTGGAGTTTTACTATGAAGTTGAAGGGTATCTGCATCAAGAGGACGCTGAGGCTAATGATGCTGATATTAATACCGTGGATGGTGGAGGACTGCCTGGTGCGAGATATGGCAAAGAAAAAGAGGAGCGAGAAGCTGATAACAACTTCGGGGAACCAAAACGACAAAGGAGGGAATTGAAATTCTCTTCCTACACAGATCTAATTGAAACCCCAGAGAGGCTATACCTAGATACTATGGGGCAGATCCCTATCGGAGACCAGCTAAGAGAGAACCCATAAATATGGGGAGAAGAACTGGAAAGCTTTGCATTTTCCATGAGTTGGATGGACATGACATAAACGAGTGCCGACATCTTTATGATCTGATAGAACAACTGGTTCGAAGAAACCGGCGACAACAGTATGTAAGAAATCAAACTACGATAGTGCGGCCGAAGCAGCCACCATCTGCAGTGAATGCATCAAGACACGACCAGAGACTGCGTTGAGGATGGTAATCCCATGATCGAGATGGACATGAAAGGTTCAATTTCCGTACCTTTCTTTCCATTTTGAATAATTAAGAAATAATAATCTCGGACCACTTACATGTGTACATGATCTTAATTGATCTCTAGGCACACCGCTTAAATCTGTATGAGATCTTGATCGGTCTCTAGACACGCTCCGAATTGGATGTCTGAGATGAATAATTAGGACTTTTGTGTGCTTGTTTGCTTTGGTTTGAATATCTAAATGCTTAAAAACCCCACTTGAATGTGATGACTGTTATAGATCATGGTAGTTCTGTCTGGAGAGATGGGGCAGTGACCGCAAGGTGCAAGTTCCCTTGCCAAAGTGCAAGTGGATGGACTTGTATGAAAAGTAAGTCCCCACATCGGAGAGTCAGTTGGATGGGCTTGCTTAGTCTTAAGTCCCTCGCCGGAGAGTGAGCTGATTGGGCTCTGGAATAATTCGGAGGGATCAAACCCAACATTGGGTGATAGACGATCCGATGAGAACAAACTCTGTACTGGGTGATAAACTATCCAAAAAGACCGAACCCTAGATTGGATGATAAACAATCTGGAGAGGTCGAACCCTAGATTGGGTTAGAAGCAATCTGGAGAGATCGAACCCTAGATTGGATGACAAACGATCCAGAGAGATCAAACCCTTAAATGGATGTTGACTTGATAAAAGGATTTGAATGCCTTGTAATCAGAATGAGATGAATAAGATCTGGGTGACCACGGGACGATTTTTGATATGCAATATGAAACCTCTGGATAGAGACAAGCTGCTTATGATTCACGGTTGATACCTAAGAAAAAGTTGGAGTCCTTAGATCTACAGGTCTGGAACGACCTTTGGTTTGCAGGAGAATCCGAGTGAACTGGACGGTTCACCAAGATCGAGATCAATGGATGGCCAAAGAGCTCAACTATCGGAGACTAACTACTGACCGAACTTCACACCTTATATTCGAAAGCATACTTTATGGGGCAAGTGTTAACTCGCTTTTTGACTAAGCGGATTATGATCAGAATTAAAAGGCCAAAAAAAGGATGAAGCAATTCACGAACTTGGAAATGCAATCAAAAGAACTAGGGAGTAGAGCTCAAGAAGTTTCACTGGAAAATAAGCTGAGTAAAGGACTCGGTACCAAGAGGAACTTCTCGGTACCAGGACAATTTTCTTCCTAACCACACCTTCCAAACCGCATATATTTCATCCACAACTTCAATCACTCGTCAGCAAGTACTTTTCTCGGAAAGAAGAAAGGAAATATCAAGTATTGATGTAAACAAAGCAAAGAAAGCAGAACAAGATAAACAATATCAAGCAAATCACTGGAAAGGTCTCAACCTTAATGAAAAAGAGCTTGGAATACTTCAAATCAGAGATAGGATAGCAAAGAAAGAAAGTTAATTAAGTTTTCACGAGCAAAATTCTCTCGGTACAGGGAGAAACTACTCAGTACCGAGAAGTCCTCTTTAGTTTTAGAGCCAGCGTGCTCTCTTATGGGCCTTAGGGCTTATATCTGGACTCCGCACTTCATGTACTTTTGAGTCTACTTGCAAGTTTCTCTACAAATACTAGCCCTACTACTACTAAAGAGGGATCTTCACTCCGATTGAGACTCTATTTCTTCTTTATTCCAATCTTCTTCCTCAAAGATACTCTAGAAATTCCATTGTAAATCTGAGATCCACTAGATTGTGATCAGATCTGATATCACTAGTTGTAATCAAGAGAGAAAATAACTAACAACAAAGATTAAAGTGGACGAGGGCCGAAGATTACGCCGAAGCACCAGAAAAAATTTTGTGCCTCCTTTAACTTTCTTGTTATTTTCATTTGTTTGATCTGAATCACTACATTTTGGTGCTTTCATCTGGTATTTGGATGTTGGTGCTTTTTGGCATCAATAATAGTTCAAGCAGAAGAGTTTTTTACCAAATAAATTCGAAACGCAAATTCTTTTCATGTACCATTAATTATTTATACCTACACCATAAAATTTTGAATAAAACTTTTAACAGAAACGACCTTATTTAACAAAGAAATTTAAATCGATAATAAAAAATAAAAAATCATGGTATAGCCAACATAATTTATTTTATAAAATAACTAAACTTTTTATAAATCATCAACAAAAGTAAATTTAAGTTTCATCGAAGTATCAAATTTTATTCATATATAATATAGATGCATGTGCAATCAATTTTAATAGTTATCACTTCAAATTTAACAGAAAAATTAAATCTAAAAATCCAGTACCAAAATTAGTATGATTCATCGAGTGCTAAATTTTTCTCTATCTTTTACTTCAATTGAATCATATTTAAATTTAACGTCAAAATACTAATAGTTTTACATTTTAATATTCAGAAATTAAATTCAAATTGCTTTACATACATAAATGATTAGGCAAATTTAATTCCGTTAAAACTATTAGAATTTGAAGTTCGAAATTTGAAATTTGCAAAAGTAAATTGAGATAATTTCAGAACCTTACTTTGGTTGTAGCAAAATTTTATATACCGTTAGAATGTATGAATAGAATTTGCCAATTTAAAATCAAATGTGTGATATGATTTACACTTAATTTTAAAATATAAAAATTAAACTAACTATAGTGGCAAGAGAAAAGTGTACAAATTATTTACATAACGCAAAGTTGAAGGTGATATATGAAAGGGGTATTTATTGTAAAGGACAAAATATCCAAATAATTTATCCTCAAGGACACATGCCTATAATTTTATCCTCAAGGACAGGCCCAAAGCCCATTTTTTCTCAAATGCACAAATCTCTCTTCCCCGTGCCTATTCAATCCCGTTTTCAGCTCCGACCACCTTATCCTGCGTCAACGCCATCTCCTCACCAGCGCCGCCGCCTCCTCACCAGCGCCACTATTGCCACCTCCTCCTTCACCCGTTTTGCAGCAACCACCTTGTGCCACCTTCTCCACCCGTTTTGTGTTCACCATCGCCGCAGCGTCACCTCCTCACCAGCGTCGTGCAACTACCCCATGTCATCTCCTCCACCCGCCAACGCCACCCCCTCACCAGCACCATGCTCTTAAAAGCTGATACTGATACCAGTTTTTAGGTATCAGTTTTGAAATTTTAGGTATCAGTTTTCAAATTTTAGGTATCAGTTTTTAAATTTTAGGTATCAGTTTTGAAATTTCTTCTGATGCAAACCCTACAAATCGCTTCCAAATACCACACACTATACCACCACCTTCACAGTTTCGTCAAACCAATAACCCATCAGAAATTTTCCACCACAAATCCATACTATTTCCTAAACCACCACAAATCCACTGATACCACATCGCATACAAAACTGATACCCAAAACTGATATTATGTTATTTTATTAAAACTGATACCATCGCATACAAAACTGATACCCAAAAACTGAACACAGTAGAATGATTTCCATCCTCTCGTCATCGCTTCCTCCTCTCGTCCACGGTCTCCTTCATCGTCTTTTCGAAATCCTCACTCACGTGCTTGATCTCCATCCCTAACTTTTCATAGTCGCTCTCCGCTTCCTCACGTGCTCTTTTCTTCTCCGCAAGCTCCTTCATCTCAGATTTTTTCACAGACTCCATCTTCTTCCGAATTCGTCTCTCGAGCTCGAACTCCGCGCGCAGGTCCTTGATTTCTACCAAGGTGTTGTCGAGATCTGAGAGGTCGACGTCTCGGTCGGAGTTTATCGGGTTGGAGAAGGAAGCGATGGTGTGGGTTTTGTAGCAAGATGTGGAGTTGGAGAGGCAAGTTGCAGTGATTTGTCCTTGAGGATAAAATTTTAGCGGGCTGTCCTTGTGATTAAAAAAGCCCTAATTTTTGTCCTTGAGGAAAATTTCCTGTATATGAAATTATACGTTTCTAGTCAAAATTTACCATAAATATCTGATCTAGGTTAATTGATTATGTTAAGATATTTTTGAAACCTGCGTGATATTCATTGGATAACTTAACCTTATAAATACTTCACCGTCACGCAACTTTACTCAGATCAAAGTAAATTTCTAGGGTTTAACGTTTAAGAAAAGAATTCGACAAGCTCCAACTTTCCAATGGCTAAGACAAAAAAGATGATAACTTTGGTCAGTAGTGACAATGAATCTTTCGAAATTGAAGAATCAGTGGCCAAGTTGTCGAGAACAATCGCTAACCTAATCGAGGAAGGCGTCGATATGGACGAGGGAATCCCAGTTCCTATTGTGCATAGTACTACATTGGCGAGAGTAGTCGAATACTGCAATAAACACACGGAAGAGACAAATAAGAAGAAGGACAGGGCGGATGAAGAGGGTGCTTTCGCTGATTGGGAGAAGGAATTTCTGGGTACTGATTTTGACGGCTTGTTTGCAATTCTTGTGGTAAGTTTTGTTTTTGAATTCCTTTTGCTGATGTTATCGATTTTTTGCTTTGGGAATTTTGGATTGTGTTTGCTGATAATCGAGTTCTATTATACTTATTCCATTGATATCTAATTTTTTTTTTTCTTTTTTTATTAAAAGCATGTTTTGTTTCAAAAAATTGTCAAAATTTCATGCCATTTTTATGTTTGTCCAGATTATGATAATAAATGAAGATTGATGCATACCAAAGTTCATTAATTGAAGTTATAAGTTGTGTTAATTATTATTATCTTTCTGCTAGGCTGCAAATTATCTGGATATAAAGTGTTTATTGGAGTGTGGTGCCCAAACCGTTGCTGATTTGATCAAGGACAAATCTGTTGAAGAAGTTCGTGAAATCTTCAATATTGAGAATGATTACACTGCTGAAGAAGAAGCTGAAATTCGCAGAGAAAATGCATGGGCTTTTGAGGGCTGAAATTTTCGAATTTACTCGTACAGTTTCCTGTTGATTCTTTATTTTTATTTTATTTTCCACTGTTTTGGGAAAACAAACAAACAAATTACTTCGGGGTATTTCTCTATTTTTATCAAAGCAGTTATATGGTATGGTTAATTTACTATAAAAAGTCTAGTGGAATTTCAGGCTTGCATTCTCTTTTGAGGATATTTTATACTATCTCTGTTGATTTTTAGCAATCTTTTGTATTCATAATTAAGGACATGCTGGAGAAAGTTGTTTGATGAAATATATGCATGTCTATAATCTGTATACAGTAAACTGTATCTTTTTACATGCTAATGCATAAAGCTTGCATGACATATAGAGACTTAAAAATAAATCATAACTATCAGACTATGCTTAACATATTTTTCTGAAGTTTAAGTGTATTCAATCTGTTGAGTTTGAGACCAGTGTGTATTACTTGTTTTTATTACTTGTTATAAAATACTCTTGTGAAGTTTGAAAATTGCAATAACAAACATCTTTAAAAACGATCCAACATTTGTTTGAAAGTTCTACTTAATATTCTAGACACCGTCAACTTTTGAATTTACATATTTTTATCCATAATCATAGGAACGCTACTTAACCTTTTTATCTGTGTTCTTTCAGTGTTTTGCCACGCTAATTATTTTAGCTACATATATTCTTGTTTACTTAAACACAATGTATACACTGTTCAATCATAACCAGCATCGCATTTTCTATCACATATAATACTTTTATTATGGACAAAATACTCAAAAAACAAAACAAAACAAATTTCTTCTCCACTTTCTTTGCATTTGCTGTTCGTTCAGATCCGTACATCAGCGGCCATGGCATCGAATCCGTACATTAGCAGGAATTCAAGTTGTCACGCATTAATGCAGTAGAACTTGACAATATAATGAATCCTGATTTCAAAGATGACTTCCATTGCATCACATCCTGCAGGCTATTTTGAAGATGGTACCAGCATGCTTAAAAATTTAAGCCTTTGTGGCGGTCAATCGATGGAAGTACGGATCGACTTTGACGGACATCAATCCCAACTCGATGTTACATTGTTGGTTATGGGAACGGCAAAGCCTAGTATGCCGCTTATTATAAACTTTGATGCTTGATTGGTTTCGCAGGAGCAGGGAATCCCATTCATGTTTATCACTATGTTCTTGGATGGAGTTTTAAGATGAACGGCATAGCAAAAGCACTCGATTACAACAAGCTTCCATCAATTCCAGTGGCTAAAGGGAAATCGGATGTTTTAGTTGTATGGTTGCCTGTTTGTTCAAGTTTGTTTACATTCTCAATGGTTGCTTTCATTGTGTTTATGGTGCATAGAAGGCTAAAATTTGCCGAGGTACGGGAAATGAATGGTAGGCTTGGCCATTTTGGACTAGCTAGGTTGTATGACCGAGGAAAAGATCCGAAGACGACGCATGTGGTTGGGGGATATTTGGCGTCGGAGCTAGTTTTGATTGGTAGGGCTTCGACACAAATGGATTTGTTTACCTATGGGACTTTTTTTTGTTGAAGTAGTGTGTGGAAGGAGGCCCAATGGGCCGTGTACCAAATACGGATAGGAGCTGGTTCTTGTAGATCGAATGATGTGGCGAAATTGTTGTAATATATATTAATAATAGGAATGAATATGCTAAATAAAAAAGGGCATTATTATAATCTACAGTAAATATGGAGTTTGATTTGTATGGTAAATATTATCTGAGGTGAATAATAAAATGTCTTCTCTTTAGTGGCTTCTATTCTTATTTTACTTTACAACACATTATCAGCATGATGTTTTAATTTTTTGTTGGTTTAGGTCACTGCTTCCATACATGAATCATGTGATGTGTACGCATGAATTTATTTTGTTTAATTTTTTTTTTATATACTTTAGTTACATATTCTATAAGTTTAGATATTTATCATTTTATTCAGGAACAGTTTGAACAAGCCTTTCTAAGTATCATATTTTCGTCTTCTTTTACTCGTTCTCCTTGAAATATCTACTGCATAATTTTACCTTATAAATATTTATAAGCTACATCCAGTCCACATCTTATTAGGCTTACTTGCAGTACAACCTTTATTAAAGGTACTTCAATACTTCGTTTCTAATATTTTTAGTTGATATAATGTTGTAACATAAAGTTTTAATAACTTTTATTCTATTAAATGTCAATTCATTGATACTTTCTCCAACTTATTTCTTTGTAACTTATTTACTATTTTTTTATCTCTCGTTTTTGTATAAATAAGGTAAATATATTCAGTTGATATGATGCAGAACTTGCATCTTCCAATTAGCCTTCTTTTCTTTCCCAGTCAGCCTTTTCCTTTGGCTTTGATATGCCTCTGCCTATTGTTTTCATTTATTAGTTGCTTTTCTGATAGATGCTTGCATGCCTTTATTTTATTTTTATTTTTTTTAATTGTTGTATATGTTGATTGTTGATGAATCGCCTTTCATTTGTAATTTTTAACCTAACCCTCTTGTTTAAATTTTGAACGGTTAGCCCGTCTTTGAAATATTAAACTACGATTTACATAATTGTAGGGAATTATGAACGAATCATTCGATCCTATACTTTCTATGTTGGTCGTTTGAATCTTGGATCTATTCTTCCTTTTTGGATCTAGATCCTACTATCAATCAAGCTTCCCTTTTGGATTTGCATTCTATGATTATTTTATTATAAGTTTTGGTCAAATTTGCTGTATACTGCAACACATATTGTGTCAATTTGGAGCCAATTTGCAGAGCAAATACGCTGTGGAAAAGATGGCGAATCATTTGCATTGAAGGTTGGCGATAACGAATTGCAGTTCTCCATGCCTTTCAAATCATTTAATTCAGAGTGATGTTTATTTTATTTTGGTAACCCTGTCAAGTCTTAATTTTATATATATATATATATATATATATATATATATATATATATATATATATACACAGAATTTATGGCAAATATAGCTAAACTTGAATTCAAAGCATTGGACATATCGAAGATAACTATTTGTCATGGATACCGGATGCTGAAATCCACTTGCAATCTCAGTGTTTAGAAAATACAATTAAAAATGGCAATACTATATCCCAGCAGGACAAAGCAAAGGCTCTAATACTTTTAAGACGTCACATCCACGATGACTTAAAAACAGAATATTTAACGGAAAAGGATCCTCTTCACTTGTGGAACTCTCTGAAGGAGCGTTATGATCACCAGAAGACGGTCATACTTCCAAATACTAGGCAAGAATGGTTGAACCTGAGCTTTCAAGATTTCAAATCCGTAAGAGAACATAATTCTGCTATGTTTAGAATTACTTGTAAACTGAAATTATGTGGAAAAATGTAGATAACGCACAAATGCTTGAAAAGACTTTCTCAACATTTCATGCCACGAATATACTCCTGCAGCAGCAATATCGAGAGCGTCATTTTACAAAATATTCTGAACTCAGAGTGCTTACTAATTGCCGAAAAAAATAATGAATTTCTTATAAAAAATCACTCCTCAAGACCAACTGGTTCAACTGCATTACCTGAAGTTAATGCTAATTTTGCCCACTCTGGAAGAGTAGGGATCGAGGTCGAGGTAGAGGACGTGGTCATGGACGTGGATATAACTCCGACAGAGGCGGTTATGGTGGTTTTAAAGGTAACAAAACCATCAACTTCAAAAAGCAACAAAAGAAAATTGAGTCTGTAAAGAACAATGATTCAGCTTCAGAAATAAAAAGCATTATGAGGAAGTTTGTTATAGATGTGGACGATCTGGTCACTTGTCACGTACATGTAGATCATCAAAGAAAACAGTTGAAGAATATCATCACTCAAAGAATATTGAGGCAAATAATGCCCAAGAGTTACATGAAAACACTAACATGTAGTTAGATGATTTCTTCGAAGATGACAATGGAAACTTCATTAATGATGAAAATCTAAGTGCAATGATCAATGATATGACCGAGTTAATCAATTAGAAATGAATTGATATTTGTTATATGGTTTTCGTTTTATTTCATTAGCTTACATTAATAAATTAGTTTGAAGTTTGTGTTCATTCGTTTGTATTTCCCTTTGCAGAACTAGTTAAAAATAATGTGTAATATGGATATTGTTTTTAATCAATAGCCTTTTTTAATCACATTACTTTGTTTGTTTATATTACATTTATTATGCGTACAATTTTTTTTATATAATTGACTAATTATTGTCTTTAATTCTTAAGATATGAAACGCCATTTGGGTGATGATATATGTTTACTAGATAGTGCAACTACTCATACAATTTTGTAAAACCAGAAGTTTTTCTCTGAACTATCTGAAAATTTCTCAGTTAAAGTCTCCACTATAGCTGGATCTGCTAATATAATTGACAGGTCCGAAAGAGCCCATATAATATTACCAAATGGTACACATATCTTTATTCAGAATGCATTACACTCAAGCAACTCTAAAAGAAATTTGCTGAGTTTCAAAGATATAAGAGTGAATGGATACCATATTGAAACTATAAATGAAAACAACAAAGAATATTTTTGTGTTATTTCTAGAATTGAAAGCCAAAAGCTTATCCTAGAAAAATTTGGTACAATTTCAACCGGTTTATATTTTACAAAAATTGGCATAGTTGAATCTCACTCTATAAACATGAGCCAGAAGCTCACAAATACAAAGACATTGATTCTTTGGCATGATCGCTTGAGTCATCCTAGATCTACCATGATGCGTAAAATTGCTAAAAATCCAAATGGGCATGATTTATTAAGCCAATTGAATTTACTAGGTGATTATTTATGTGCCCCTTGTGCACAAGGAAAATTAATCACTCAACCTTCGTATAGTAAAATCACTTCGGAATCTCCAACATTTCTACAAAGAATTCAAGGTAATATACGTGGTCAATCCACTCTGAATGTGGACCATTCAAATATTTTATGATATTGATTGATGCATCAACTCGTTGGTCTCATGTCTGTTTACTTTCTACAAGAAATTAGGCATTCTCCAAGCTGCTTGCTCAAATAATAAAATTGAGATCACACTTCCCTGATCATCAAATTAAATCAATTCGACTGGATAATGCTGGAGAATTTACTTCTCAAGTATTTGATTATTATTGTCTATCACTGGGAATTGAAATTGAACATTCAGTAGCTCATGTTTATACTCAAAATGGTCTAGCAGAATCATTAATTAAGCGCTTGCAACTTATTGCAAGACCATTGCTTACGCAGTCAACACTATCCGTTTCAGCTTGGAGACATGCAATTTTGCATGCATCGAAATTGGTTAAAATTAGACCAACAGCTTATCATCAGATTTCACCATCATAGCTCTTAACTGGATCTCAACCAAATATTTCACATTTACGAAATTTTGGTTGTGTTGTGCATATACCTATTAATCCCCCACTTCGTACTAAAATGGGTCCTCGACGACGGTTGAGAATTTATTGATTCCCCACCGATAATTCGTTATCTTGAACCTCTTACAGGTGATGTCTTCACTGCAAGATTTTCAGACTGTAAATTTGAAGAGACTATCTTCCCGCCGTTAGTGGAAGGAAAGACAGTTCCAGTAGAACGACGTGAAATATCATGTAATAATCCATCTGTCTTATTTGGATCCACGTATCAAAAAATGCCAATATGAGGTACAAAGAATTTTGCATATTCAAAATACTACAAATCAACTGCTAGATGAATTTAGTGACACTGCAAAAATAACTAAATCTCGCATTCCAGCAGCAAATGCACCAGCAAAAATTGATGTCCCTGAAGGATCAAAAGTAATTGTAGCAGCAAATTAATCTAAAGCGAGACAAAAACGTGGAAGGCCAATTGTCAAAAGACTTGGCGCCTAGAGAAAAAAGTCTAACGAAAAATCATCAATTATGGAACCTCCTGAAAAGGTTATAAATGATCAAAATGATCACTTAAATGAAAATCTCAATTCTCCTAGAAGTGCGGAAGGAAATATTATCCCAGAAGAGATAAAAGAAGCTTCCAACGATAAAATGGTACCTAATAATAATGAGATCTCAATATTTTATACAAATTATGGAGAAATATGGGATCAAAATAAAATAATAATTGATGATGTATTCTCATTCGCAGTAGCTACTGGAATAATTGAAATTCATGACTATAATGAGAATGACGATAATGAACCAAATAGCATAAATGAATGTCCAAAAAGGCAAGATTGGCCAAAATGGAAAGATGCTATCCAAGTGGAATTAGATTCACTTCAAAAACATGGTGTATTTGGACCAATAGAGAAAACACCAGAAAATCTTAAACCAGTAGGTTATAAATGGGTATTCGTTAGAAAACGAAATGATAAAAATGAAGTCGTAAGATACAAGGCACGACTTGTCGCACAAGGTTTCCTGCCGAGACCAGGCTTTGACTTTAAGGAAACTTACTCCCCTGTTATGGATGTCATAACATTTCGATATTTAATAAGCCTTGTAGTTTCTGAAAAACTCGATATAAGGTTAACGGATGTTGTGACAGCTTATCTTTACGGTGAATTAAATACCAATATTCACATGAAAATTCCAGATGGATATAAATTGCCTGAAGCAAAATAGAGTCCATGTACTCATTAAAACTAAGATGATCACTATATGGCTTGAAACAATATGGAAGGATGTGGTATAACCGTCTTAGTAAATATTTGGAAAAAGAAGGATACGAAAACAATCTCAATTGTCCATGTGTCTTTATAAAAAAATCGATAAAGGGATTTACTATCTTAGTAGTTTACGTTGATGACATAAATTTGATTGGAACTCCCGAAGAGATTGATGAAACAATAAATTACTTAAAGAAAGAATTTGAAATGAAGGATCTTGGCAAAACCAAATATTGCCTCGGTCTACAAATCAAGCATAATATCAATGGCATACTGATTCATCAATCAAACTATATTGAGAAAATTCTGAAATGTTTTCAAATGGATAAAGCATATCCACTTAGTACGCCTATGGTTGTCATATCTTTGGATATTAAAAAGGACCCTTACCGTCCAAAAGAAGATGATGAAAATATGCTTGGTCCAGAAGTATTATATCTTAGTGCCATTGGTGCATTATTATATTTGGCCCAACGCATAAGACCAGATATTGCATTTTCAATAAATCTTCTAGCAAGATACAGTTTAGAACCAACAAAACGACACTGGAATGGTATAAAACATATCATGAGATATCTTCGTGGAACGACAAATTTGGGTTTGTTTTATTCTAACACAGGCAATAATCCAAATCTAGTTGACTATGCTGATGTAGGTTATCTTTCTGACCCACATAAAGCAAGATCAGAAACTGGATATGTGTTTAACAACGGCAATGCAGCAATTTCATGGCGATCTATAAAACAAACATTAGTAGCAACATCATCCAATCACTCTGAAATACTAGCACTACATGAAGCAAGTAAAGAATGTATTTGGCTGAGATCACTAATTGAGGATATTCGAAAAAGTTGTCAACTCCCATCAATAACAGAAGGGTCAACTATTATTTATGAAGACAATGCAGCTTGTGTAGCACAAATTCAAGCATGTTACATTAAGTGTGATAGGACGAAACACATTTCTCTTAAATTTTTCTTCACACATGAATTACAAAAGGATAATAAGATAGAAGTGAAACAAATCCGATCCCAAGAAAATCTGACGGACCTATTCACTAAGGCGCTTCCAAAATCAACATTTCAGAAGATGGTGTACAAAATTGGTATGCGTCGTCTGTATTAACAGACTAATTGAATAATGCGTTATTATTCAGGGGGAGCGTATGAAATACGCTATAATGTACTCTTTTTCCTTCACTAATATTTTTTCCCACTAGGTTTTTATTAGTAAGGTTTTAATGAGGCATTATCTTGATCCAGAAGTATCAACTCTCGTAGTAACGTTATAAAATATATGTTACTTAAAGATGAAATCAAGTTGCACTCTTTTCTTGTTTTATGATTTTTTCCCACTGGGTTTTTCATAACAAGGTTTTTAATGAGAAAATTACTCTTATCATCTTTACATACGCATATTCAAGGGGGAGTGTTGTAATATATATTAATAATAGGAATGAATATGCTAAATAAGAAAGGGCATTATTGTAATCTATAGTGCATAAGGAGTCTATAAATATGGAGTTTGATTTGTATTGTAAATGTGATCTGAGATGAATAATAAAATGTCTTCTCTCTAATGGCTACATCATAAAATTTTGAATAAAACTTGTAATAGAAACGACCTTATTTAACAAAAAATTTAAATCGATAATAAAAAATAAAAAATCATGGTATAGTCAACATAATTTATTTTATAAAATAACTAAACCTTTTATAAATCATCAACAAAATTAAATTTAAGTTTCATCGAAGTATCAAATTTTATTCATATATAATATATTTGCATATGCAATCAATTTTAACAGTTATCACTTCAAATTTAACAGAAAAATTAAATCTAAAAATCCAATACCCAAAATTAGTATGATTCATCGAGTGCTAAATTTTTCTCTATCTTTTACTTCAATTGAATCATGTTTAAATTTAACATCAAAAAACTAATATATAGTTTTACATTTTAATATTCAGAAATTAAATTCAAATTCACTACATGAACGACACCTGATAGCGACGGCTTTTAGCCGTCGTCGGCCGTTGCTGGCCGACGCTATTTACCTCGTCGGCCAATAGAATTGCGACGGCTTTAGCGACGGCTCCGTCACATAAATAGCGACGGCTCGCGATTTCAAATGTGTCACGTAGAAATTTTCCAACGTCTAAATGCCGTCGCAAGCCGTCGCTAATCTGAACAAAATGGCCATCGCTAGCCGTCGCTAATCTGAACAAATGTTCATCGCTAGCCGTCGCTAGTCTGAACAAAACAGCCGTCGTCAGCCTTCGCTATACTGTACAAAATTCTGTGCACTTGCACAGCCCATATACACTTCAAACAATAACCATCAAATACCATCATCACAGCCACTATACACTATATTCATCAACTATAACCATCATATATCCATCATATAACATAACTATATATTCAAACAATATAAAATCCAACTAAACCAAACAAAATCATATACAATCCCAACAACAATACATATCATGTCAACTAATACAGGTCATCAAAATATGTACATAGTTTCCCAACCAAAATGTATGCATAGTTCTCCAACCACAACTACAAACCGTTAATCCAAACAAACCGTTAACACAACTACAAGTCATCAAAATATGTACATAATATCCTAAAATATATACACACCAAACCAACCAAAATATGTATATACCAAACTGAAACATGAGCAAACAAGCACACCTACTCCTCACCGTCGCTGCCATCCTCTTCAGACATCCTCCCATGCTATTGCAAATAACCTACAATCCGCTCATCCAGCTGTTGCTCGAAGAAACTCTTCCTCCAATCATTTATTTCATCCACTGTTTGCCTCAACTGAGCAATCTCCTCTTCTTGCTGGGGCCTCCTGTATGCACTCTACAATCTCATCGCCTGTAAAATAGTTCATAATTATTTATATATTAGTATATATATAATATTATTAAAATTGTTTAACTATTCATATGCATGTGAATTTATATATTAGTACGTGTCAAAATTTACCTCCAGATTTCCATAGCTACACCGCACATTGGTCCGAGAAGGCGGGTCAATAATAGCATCCCAGATATTGTTCGCCTCCTCTAGCGTAAGCTCTTCCCGACCAGTGGACTGTGCTACCCGAGCCCGCTCAGCTTCGTACCTCTCCTGCGATTACAAACAATTGTTTTACATGATAAAAACAGAATTTCAAGTTTTTGAAAATAAAATAAGACAAAATATTGTTATTAACAATAAATTAGTTTACCATTACGGATTGGGATTCGTCATCCATCCACTCGTACGAAACATTGCCTTCTTCATCAGTCTACTCCACGGCATGCGTCACCTTGAACAACTCGGCCATAGTGGGCTTGCAGTTGTATCTCGCGGTCTGAAAATATGTAAATATTATTGCTAATCTGACGATAAATTATTTTAATGAAATGTAAACACATTTTATAAATTTAATTACCAGCTCTCTCTTATGCTCCTGGAAGGATTTGGAGTCACCACGGTGCAATGCAGAATTTTTATTCCTGTTAGCTCGGTTCCGCGCAGATAATTCCTACAAACTAAGATAAATTATCACGTATATATCTTGCGAGATTTATATTAGATTTAAATAACAAAGCAAATATATATTACTTACTTTTGCTGCCGGAGTGTCCCAAAGCCGAAGAAAATCAGCTCATACACCGTCACCCATCCAGTTCGGCTTTTTGCCTGAATTATTAGCCTTGGACAATGTATCCCTGTAATTTTTCCTCGTTATTTTGTTTCAGTGATTTAAGAAAACGTCCATGTCGTAAGGATCAATGTGGACTGCAGCATGTAAATTAAAATTATTTTAAGTTATATAGATTATATTAATTTACAACTGAAATTCAAACTACTACTTACAAGTAAATCGGCCTGTATTGCGTTCTTGACATGAAGGAGGATGTCGTCCCAACGAGGCCAACAACCATCCATTCGGCTCTGAAAAGTCTTCCTCGAAACCTATAGAATATAATCTGATGGCTCCACCTCAAAGCCCTTGCAAAAGTTATACATACATGTTTATTGGATTTTAAAACTTATACTTTAAATAAAATTGATACTTACCCGGCACTTCTCGGAACAACTTCTGCCATCAGATGTAAGTCCGGTGTAGTGCCACTACCACCTGCACCGGGAGATGGTTGTGGCGTGCCTGTCATACTTCGTCTCTCGCCAGACATATCTTGTAACAACCCTGTATTTTCTGATTATTGTAATTGTATGTTTTAATTATTTTAATTTAAATTCCTAGTTTAAAAACTTTATTTTATTTATTAAAATGAATATATTTTGTTAATTGGAATATAAATGTTGATTTTGATGTGGATTAGAATTTCAAACATGCATAAATTGAATATTTCCAGAAAATGTGAATTTTGGTTAATCTGGTCAAACTTTTACTTTTAAATTTAAATTTTAAAAGTTTTAAAATTCTAATTTTTTTCTTTTATTATGAAAGTAAATAAAATTTCAAAAACACTGCTTTTCGTTTCTTTGAAATCCGAATAATATTGTGAAAGTTATGCTTTTTACAAAATTGGGTGTAAATTGTTTTATTTAACACTACTTTTTATTTTAAATTATATAAATAATCTTTTTAATTGTCATATATTATTCTAAATTGTATTATATGTTATGTTACATATATTTTTACCTTTTAAATATTTTAAAGTGATGTTTGAATTTTTCCAAAGCTCATTGAATTTATTTTCTATTTTTAAAGGTTAATTTCCATTTTTCTGCTATTTTCTTCATTTAAATTATATTTAATTAAAATTTATTTATTCATTTTTATGTATGCATTTTATTTTTATGTTTTCATCTTTATTTATAAATATTTTTCATGTACAAACAATTTTCCCAAAGTTCATTTCAATTATTTTCAAATTTTCAAGCCTAATTTACATTTTCTTTGTTATTTTCTTAATTTAATTATATTTAATTAATATTTATTTATTTATTTTTGTTTGTTTACTATATTTTCGTGTTTATCTGTATTTATACATATTTTACATGTATTTAAATTTTAAAAAAGAAATTAGAAATTCAAAGAGACAAGGCTCTTCATTTCTTGTGACTTTTCAATAACTAGTCTCTTCATTTCCTTGGTTTTCATTTTCCCCTTGATAGCCGTACATTTTCCATTGCCTTTCACGTGAAAATACTTCTTATCCTCTTCAACTCATGGCTATTTCTCATTTGAGAAAAAAAATTCCAAGTTAATGGCTTCTCTTTATCCTTTTCTACCTTTCTTCCTTGAATTTGCCTTGTTTTCTGCTTAAATTTGCCTTGACTTCACATATGATTCTCGGCCTATCACCTCCACCATCAGCTCCACCATCTCCTCCACCATCTACAGCAGCAAACATATCCTCCTCCTCTGACCATGACAAACCATGTCATCCAATTGAAGCCATCTCCACCAAACTTTGCTTAAAACTCCAAATATTGCCTAATCGAGCCTTGTATTCCCATTTCCTTCATGTTTAGCCTTGGCCACCACCTCTAACACCGCCACCACTTGCTGCCATGACCTATAGCCATCATCATCATCTCTGACCTGACCTGAAGATGCACCAGGCCGAGCCCATAGGACCATAGGCCGAGCCTATGTACACCAAAACCTTCCATTCCTTGACCCAAACCCCTTGCCTCCTTTACTTTCCACTTGTTTTGCCTTTATCTTCCACTTTCATGCCCTAAGCCTTGTCTCTAGGCCATGGCCGAGCCATGTTGACACCTAGGCTGAGCCTAGTGTGGTGAGGTCAAGCCCATTTGATCATGTGACAAGCTTATGTTGTCGTGTGCAAGTCTTTTGCTTCTAAGGTTTAGTCATCTCTCTTGTTTTGCAACTGTTCTACAAACTAAAGTTGTTGATTATATTTGTATGTCGATATCTATATTTGTGCTTATGTATGTTATATTTTGTGTTGTTTACAAGGGTCTCTATCAATTCAAATCAAATCGTGCTTGTCATGCCTTTGGAATCGCTCTTGTTTGTGTTGTTTGTCTCTAGCTTCGTAAAAGGTGAATCTTTCTCACTCTGACATATTTACTTATGAAATAGTAAATTGATGGCAAGTGTATAGTAATATAAAATGTTTATGCAAGTTAATGATGATCATATGATATGCTATGCTATGTTATTACCATGTTAAAACTGTTAGTTATCACCTGACATTTGATATATTGCGACATTGACATTGTTTATATTGTTTATGCATAAGATCACACTGCAAGTTCCCTGTTAGAATAGAATCACTATGGGTTGAAATGATACATACCCGAATGGACTTTAGAATAGGAAAAAATCGTTATGGGATGAAATGATAGGCCTGAGCGATTTTTATTGTATTTTATTTGACTTGGGATTGCGGGTTTGAAATGATAGAACCCGGGTCTTCTTTGTAAACTGCGGATTGAAATGATATATATCCGTATCACTTGACCTGGGTTAGAAAATTATATACAGACCCCGTGGTATATTTTTAAATGATTTTTATTAAAATATGTATTTTTAAAAGTATGAAATTTTGATTTAAAAATATATATTTCATGGTTTCAAGAAAATTAAATATTAAGTCTTGAAATTGTGAATTTGAGTACGTAAATGTGAAATAATTGAGATTTTAGACTTTAACTTTTATTTTAAAATGTAAATAAATAATGGAAATTAAATTTAAAGTTTTAAAATTATATATGAAGTAAAATTTTAAGTTTTATTTAATTTATATGTTAATAAACAGTAAATTTTGACTTAATAAATGAATGGAGTTTTTAAATTGAATATTTGATCTAAAAATTTTGTTGTGTTAAATCATATGTTAAAATGATTTTAAATGTGAAATTTTGAAGTCTAGAAATATGACTTTTAAGTTATAATAAAAATTTGGAGTTTTATTATTATTTTCGAAAAGCTAAAATGAAATCTGGAATTTTATAGCATTTTCAAAATGTTGTAGTCATTTGACAGCATTTTTAAATGCTATTGTTTTGAATCTAACAATGTTTGAAATAACTAAATATCTATTACGACATTTTATAAATGCCGTTATTCTTGAACTAAACCATTTTTGGAATCTATAATCTACGATAGCACTTTATAAATGTTGTCATTGCTATAATTTGACAATGTTTGAAATGTCATAGATTTTAACACTGTTTGAGTTATATTTTAAAGTGTTAAATGATTTAAGTTTTGGAAATTATTTAGTTGTGAAATTTAAGAAGTTTTGAATATATTTTATTATTTAAATTTGAATTTTTAAGGAATTTAAATTTGAATTTGAATTTAAATAGGGTTTACTTGGTTAGGTGTTAAATGGAATGAAATGTAATGAGATAAATGAATTTTTGAATGGAATTTTTAATGTATTTTGTAATGATACTTGAAATAACAGATGAATGACTTATTTGATTTAAAATGGTATTTAAATTTGAGTATTTGAATTTGAATTCAAATAATGATTTGATAATAAGGTTTGGAAATGATTTGATCTTTATTTGATAAAGAATATGAATTGGAATGATATGTACTTTTGATAAATGAATATTTGAAGTTTTTATTGGTATGAAAGGATATTTAGTATAATTGTAAATTGAGTTTATTTAAATAATATTGGATTTATGAAATGAATATTTCAAAACTAAGTAATAATGAAACTAGATTTGAGATATATGAAATTATAAAATTTAGTTTTTGAAATGCGGGATATTAAAGCTTTGAAATATATTAAAAATTGAATAGTTTAATTTGTGAATCAAATCTATATTTGAAATTGATATGACTTGGAAATGGTTATTAGGAAATTTAATTGAAACTGATGGTTTGAATTGAATTAAGTTGGAAATTGAAAATTTGGGATTAATTGAATGAATTGTAAAATGTAAAGAATTAAATGAATATTCGATGATTTCAAATGTATGATTTTGAAATGTTATGATTTTCAAAGTGTAATTGTTTCAAGTATTTTTGGTTTCGAATGAGTTATACTTTGAAAATATTATGATTTTGAAATGAATATATGTTTGAAATGTTTTTGGTTTTGAAGTATAAACTATTTTGATTGAATAAATAGTTTTGAAATAAAAATGGTTTTGGTTTCGAAGTATAAACTATTTTGAAAGAAATATAGTTTGAAATGAAATGATTTGATCTTTTTGAAGTATAAACTATTTTGAAATAACCACGGCGTTATAATAACGTTTGGTTGTTAAAGAGACCAGGATCAGAAGTTGTCATACTCTCTGCCAACTCCGAAAACCACTTTAACAACCGTGTACGCGGTGGAGATTCCAGAATGGAGTAGGATGGTGGCGACGTTCTTGAGGTATATTACGTGGACCCAACTCCTGTGAGTTGGCATAAGGTGGCTAAAACAGGAGCGATCTCGGGCCAAGTGAGGTCATTCCTCCGATCGGACACATTCCTTCGATACTATACTCTTACTGGTGATTGATTAGATGGCCATCCTCCGATTTTGATTGGGAGTGTGTTCCGAGGTGGGCGTATGTGGCTGCTGCGTTACCACCAACCCGTGTGCGTAATTGGTATATCTACCCTGGCATTGCCTTGTGTGCCGTGTCACCTACCATACCGAGCCTTTACTACGATTTTGTTTTTCTCCCGTAGCCCGTGTGGTATCCTCTGACAGTCACCCAGAGTGGAGATGGCATGATATTGGATGGACTACTGGGACTATTATGTGTGAAGGGTGATATGGGTAGCCCGGAACGCTATTTAAAAGTATGTTTATTTTACTGTAGACATTATTATAGTAGCGCAATATTACTACATAGTAAATAGTTTAACGGATCCTTAAAGGATGGGCGATCCCAAGCATCCTTTAAGTTACTGATGCATTTTTGTTACTGTTCACTTGAGTTTATTTACAGTTCATAAGTATTTATGTCCTGACTCGAGTGTTCTGTATTTTGCTTTACGCTCGAGTCAGATTGAGTGAGTTAGCATTCAAGATTCACCTTCGGAGTTGGAGCTTTCCTTGAAGATCCAGCCATCTATTTTGCTTTCTGTATCTAGTGATTTCAGTGATGTATTCTGAATTGTACCTGATGTATCTTGTTACTTTTTGTTGTATCATGTTTAACTCTGATGTATCTTATTTTTATATAGTAGCTTCATGAACTACTATTTCTTTTTCATTCCGCTGCATTATTAAATACTCAGTGTCTGTGATCTGTGATTATGTATTTACTGTATATTCTAAGATTTGCCAAATTTTATTTACAACGCGGTGTTTTGAGCAATTCAAGTCCGACATGTGCGGATGTGAATGGTTGAAAATATCGGGTCGTTACAGTTGATATCAGAGCTTCGGTAGCTCTAGGCAAAACTCAGCATATGGGGTAAATGTATTTACAGAATCACTTTCATTCGAGTTTAAACCTCTTCCTTTTTAACTCGATTCCTTCGAATTTTGGAACATTCCCTGTGGTTCCAAAATCCATTCGTGTCCCTCACTATTTATCTTCTTTTGTTTCTGGAGTATCCCATAACTCAACTTCAAAAGATCTTCATAATGAGTCGGCGGTCTCGCCAACCTCAAATTTATTTGTAAAGGGGGAAAACTCCTTTACAACAACATCAATTCACCAGAGATTCTATATCCTCGGTTTAGATGCTAGTATCTCTTATAATTTCGAACTCTACATCTTGAGATCGAATGTCGATTTACCCAAGAAATCCACATCGGTCTTATTCTTTAAGTCACGGTTGACCCGGTTAAGGTTGCCCGCGATTTATATAAGCTTATCCATCTTTCTATTCTGTTATTTAATTATCTCATCTTTGTTTCCAAATTATCTTCAAATCATTCTTGAAGTGTAATTTTAAACTAATATTAAAAATGTTTTATATATTGTGTTTTTTGAGTTGTTGATGCTGATTTGGGTTTCTAATCGATTCGTCTGATCAACGCTATCGATAAGATTTCCAAAACACTTGAACAGATCAAACTGACACAATATGTTTTTAAAATTTAGTAATGAAATAATTTTGTGAAATAAATTTTGTAACTATATTATAAATCTTTTCTGAATTTTATTGAATGGTTGTTAAGAAATAATATTTGGTTTTATATATCATTATCTCTTGTTTCATTTATAAATAAGTGAACTATGAACATGGTTATAAATTTATTTGGAAATTTAAAATGAATTTAAACAAGAATTTGGGAATTTAATTTCCAATGCTTCCAAACCTTGTGTTTAAAGTTTTAAAGAATGTACTATTTAATGTATTTTCGAGTAGAAATTTGTTTCCAAAGAATTTTAAAGTTCAAAATTTTGTGCTCTTCTCTTTGTCGCTGGAAAATAATTTCAGTGATGACTGCAGCATCATCGATGATCATTTTCGAGTTTCGAAGTGAAGAGACTGTTCTGTAGTCTTGCTACAGCTTTGTTTTGGGAAATTTAATTGATTTGAAATTCTAAAATATGATTTGATTTATAATATATATAGATATTTGATTTAAATTTGATTTGACTTATTATGTATATATAATTACTTATCTTCAAATGGTTTGGAGGTAATCAGAAATTTAGTTCTTAAATTTTATATTGAAGAATAATTTCAATTATAATTTCAAGATTTGGATAAATATTCAAGCTTGAAATAATTGAATTAGAAAGTTTTATTTGTATAATACACAATTTCATTCTAATATAACTTACCTAAATTTTCAGAAGTTGAATATGAAATTGGATAATATACAATATAAAATGATTTTATAAATAAAATTGGAATGGTTATAATAAATGTTATACACTTAAATCTTAGTTATAAAATAATTAACAGAGGTAAATATAAGAAAGGATAATTAAATAACTTGCAATAAAATAATGTTAAAAGAACTAAGAATAAGATATAATTATAATTAGGGTGAGTATATTTAACATAGGTGATAAAATATATTGAGAGGAATAAATTTAATTTTAATTAGTAGTGAAGAAGAATTAAATTTTATTTCATAGAGTATAATAAAAGATTTTTCAAATAAATGATTTTAGGGATTTGTTAATTTAAGATAATTGGATGATAAGGTAATGAAATTAGAGACGCTTAAGATTTATTTGACTTATGTAAAATTAATTTTCAGTTTAAGTTGAAATTTTATGGTTTCAAATTTATTATCTTATTTTGTTTTTCAAACTATCTTTTGGTTGTCCTAATTTCCCTTATCTTGCTACAGAATGAGAGGTTATTGCTTATACCAGTCTGTTTAGAAATCTTTCTATAATCATTAATAATCTTTGGTGCTCATCTTTGAATCTAAGCACTGCTTGCCATCCACAGACCGTCGGTTAAACGGGAAGGGTGAATCAGATTGTAAAAGATTCTTTTTCATGCTTGTGTTCTTGATTCTGGAGGATGTTGGAAAGATCATCTCCACCTTGTTAAACTTACCTATAGCAACAGTTATCAAGTATAATTTTAATCTTCTTGTCATCTTGTCTTAATACTATTTCATTCTATCTTTTTTTGTACTTTCCCGTACCTCATTCCTTTTCGGAGACGAAAAGTTTTGAGTGAGGGAGAGTGTAACAACCCTGTATTTTCTGATTATTGTAATTGTATATTTTAATTATTTTAATTTAAATTCCTAGTTTAAAAACTTTATTTTATTTATTAAAATGAATATATTTTGTTAATTGAAATATAAATGTTGATTTTGATGTGGATTAGAATTTCAAACATGCATAAATTGAATATTTCCAGAAAATGTGAATTTTGGTCAATCTGGTCAAACTTTTACTTTTAAATTTAAATTTTAAAAGTTTGAAAATTCTAATTTTTTTTCTTTTATTATGAAAGTAAATAAAATTTCAAGAACACTGCTTTTCGTTTCGTTGAAATCCGAATAATATTGTGAAAGTTATGCTTT
This sequence comes from Allium cepa, assembly GCA_030765085.1. Classification (NCBI taxonomy): domain Eukaryota; kingdom Viridiplantae; phylum Streptophyta; class Magnoliopsida; order Asparagales; family Amaryllidaceae; genus Allium; species Allium cepa. Next base: position 509,099,750 of record CM060942.1, read on the forward strand.
TTACAAAATTGGGTGTAAATTGTTTTATTTAACACTACTTTTTATTTTAAATTATATAAATAATCTTTTTAATTGTCATATATTATTCTAAATTGTATTATATTTTATGTTACATATATTTTTGCCTTTTAAATATTTTAAAGTGATGTTTGAATTTTTCCAAAGCTCATTGAATTTATTTTCTATTTTTAAAGGTTAGTTTCCATTTTTCTACTATTTTCTTCATTTAAATTATATTTAATTAAAATTTATTTATTCATTTTTATGTATGCATTTTATTTTTATGTTTTTATCTTTATTTATAAATATTTTTCATGTACAAACAATTTTCCCAAAGTTCATTTCATTTATTTTCAAATTTTCAAGCCTAATTTACATTTTCTTTGTTATTTTCTTAATTTAATTATATTTAATTAATATTTATTTATTTATTTTTGTTTGTTTACTATATTTTCGTGTTTATTTGTATTTATACATATTTTACATGTATTTAAATTTTGAAAAAGAAATTAGAAATTCAAAGAGACAAGGCTCTTCATTTCTTGTGACTTTTCAATAGCTAGTCTCTTCATTTCCTTGGCTTTTTATTTTCTCCTTGATAGTCGTACATTTCCCATTGCCTTTCACGTGAAAATACTTCTTATCCTCTTCAACTCACGGCTATTTCTCATTTGAGAAAAAAAATTCCAAGTTAATGGCTTCTCTTTATCCTTTTCTACCTTTCTTCCTTGAATTTGCCTTGTTTTCTGCTTAAATTTGCCTTGACTTCACATATGATTCTCGGCCTATCACCTCCACCATCAGCTCCACCATCTCCTCCACCATCTACAGCAGCAAACATCTCCTCCTCCTCTGACCATGACAAACCATGCCATCCAATTGAAGCCATCTCCACAAAACTTTGCTTAAAACTCCAAATATTGCCTAACCGAGCCTTGTATTCCCATTTCCTTCATGTTTAGCCTTGTCCACCACCTCTAACACCACCACCACTTGCTGCCATGACCTATAGCCATCATCATCATCTCTGACCTGACCTGAAGATGCACCAGGCCGAGCCCATAGGACCATAGGCCGAGCCTATGTACACAAAAACCTTCCATTCCTTGACCCAAACCCCTTGCCTCCTTTACTTTCCACTTGTTTTGCCTTTACCTTCCACTTTCATTCCCTAAGCCTTGTCTCTAGGCCATGGCCGAGCCATGTTGACACCTAGGCCGAGCCTAGTGTAGTGAGGTCAAGCCCATTTGATCATGTGACAAGCTTATGTTGTCGTGTGCAAGTCTTTTGCTTCTAAGGTTTAGTCATCTCTCTTGTTTTGCAACTGTTCTGCAAACTAAAGTTGTTGATTATATTTGTATGTCGATATCTGTATTTGTGCTTATGTATGTTATATTTTGTGTTGTTTACAAGGGTCTCCATCAATTCAAATCAAATCGTGCTTGTCGTGCCTTTGGAATCGCTCTTGTTTGTGTTGTTTGTCTCTAGCTTCGTAAAAGGTGAGTCTTTCTCACTCTGACATATTTACTTATGAAATAGTAAATTGATGACAAGTGTATAGTAATATAAAATGTTTATGCAAGTTAATGATGATCATACGATATGCTATGCCATGTTATTACCATGTTAAAACTATTAGTTATCACCTGACATTTGATATATTGCGACATTGACATTGTTTATATTGTTTATGCATAAGATCACACTGCAAGTTCCCTGTTAGAATAGAATCACTATGGGTTGAAATGATACATACTCGAACGGACTTTAGAATTGGAAAAAATCGTTATGGGCTGAAATGATAGGCCTGAGCGATTTTTATTGTATTTTATTTGACTTGGGATTGCGGGTTTGAAATGATAGAACCCGGGTCTTCTTTGTAAACTGCGGACTGAAATGATATATATCCGTATCACTTGACCTAGGTTAGAAAATTATATACAGACCCCGTGGTATATTTTTAAATGATTTTTATTAAAATATGTATTTTTAAAAGTATGAAATTTTGATTTAAAAATATATATTTATGGTTTTAAGAAAATTAAATATTAAGTCTTGAAATTGTGAATTTGAGTACGTAAATGTGAAATAATTGAGATTTTAGACTTTAAATTTTATTTTAAAATGTAAATAAATAATGGAAATTAAATTTAAAGTTTTAAAATTATATATGAAGTAAAATTTTAAGTTTTATTTAATTTATATGTTAATAAACAGTGAATTTTGACTTAATAAATGAATGGAGTTTTTAAATTGAATATTTGATCTAAAAATTTTGTTGTGTTAAATCATATGTTAAAATGATTTTAAATGTGAAATTTTGAAGTATAGAAATATGAATTTTAAGTTATAATAAAAATTTGGAGTTTTATTATTATTTTCGAAAAGCTAAAATGAAATCTGAAATTTTATAGTATTTTCAAAATGTTGTAGTCTTTTGACAGCATTTTTAAATGCTATTGTTTTGAATCTGACAATGCTTGATAACTAAATATCTATTACGATATTTTATAAATGCCGTTATTCTTGAACTAAACCATTTTTGGAATCTATAATCTACGATAGCACTTTATAAATGCTGTCATTGCTATAATTTGACAATGTTTGAAATGTCATAGATTTTAACACTGTTTGAGTTATATTTTAAAGTTTTAAATGATTTAAGTTTTGGAAATTGATTAATTGTGAAATTTAAGAAGTTTTGAATATATTTTAATATTTAAATTTGAATTTTTAAGGAATTTAAATTTGAATTTGAATTTAAATAGGCTTTACTTGGTTAGGTGTTAAATGGAATGAAATGTAATGAGATAAATGAATTTTTGAATGGAATTTTTAATGTATTTTGTAATGATATTTGAAATAACAGATGAATGACTTATTTGATTTAAAATGATATTTAAATTTGAGTATTTGAATTTGAATTCAAATAATGATTTGATAATAAGGTTTGGAAATGATTTGATCTTTATTTGATAAAGAATATGAATTGGAATGATATGTACTTTTGATAAATGAATATTTGAAGTTATTATTGGTATGAAAGGATATTTAGTTTAATTGTAAATTGAGTTTATTTAAATAATATTGGATTTATGAAATGAATATTTCAAAACTAAGTAATAATGAAACTAGATTTGAGATATATGAAATTATAAAATTTAGTTTTTGAAATGCGGGATATCAAAGCTTTGAAATATATTAAAAATTGAATAGTTTAATTTGTGGATCAAATCTATATTTGAAATTGATATGACTTGGAAATGGTTATTAGGAAATTTAATTGAAACTGATGGTTTGAATTGAATTAAGTTGGAAATTGAAAATTTGGGATTAATTGAATGAATTGTAAAATGTAAAGAATTAAATGAATATTCGATGATTTCAAATGTATGATTTTGAAATGTTATGATTTTCAAAGTGTAAATGATTCAAGTATTTTTGGTTTCGAAAGAGTTATACTTTGAAAATATTATGATTTTGAAATGAATATATGTTTGAAATGTTTTTGGTTACGAAGTATAAACTATTTTGATTGAATAAATCTTTTTGAAATAAAAATGGTTTTGGTTTCGAAGTATAAACTATTTTGAAAGAAATATAGTTTGAAATGAAATGATTTGATCTTTTTGAAGTATAAACTATTTTGAAATAACCACGGCGTTATAATAACGTTTGGTTGTTAAAGAGACCGGGATCGGAAGTTGTCATACTCTCTGCCAACTCCGAAAACCACTTTAACAACCGTGTACGCGGTGGAGATTCCAGAATGGAGTAGGATGGTGGCGACGTTCTTGAGGTATATTACGTGGACCCAACTCCCGTGAGTTGGCATAAGGTGGCTAAAACAGGAGCGATCTCGGGCCAAGTGAGGTCATTCCTCCGATCGGACACATTCCTTCGATACTATACTCTTACTGGTGATTGATTAGATGGCCATCCTCCGATTTTGATTGGGAGTGTGTTTCGAGGTGAGCGTATGTGGCTGCTACGTTACCACCAGCCCGTGTGCGTAATTGGTATATCTACCCTGGCATTGCTTTGTGTGCCGTGTCACCTACCATACCGAGCCTTTACTACGATTTTGTTTTTCTCCCGTAGCTCGTGTGGTATCCTCTGACAGTCACCCAGAGTGGAGATGGCATGATATTGGATGGACTACTGGGACTATTATGTGTGAAGGGTGATATGGGTAGCCCGGAACGCTATTTAAAAGTATGTTTATTTTACTGTAGACATTATTATAGTAGCGCAATATTACTACACAGTAAATAGTTTAACGGATCCTTAAAGGACGGGCGATCCCAAGCATCCTTTAAGTTACTGATGCATTTTTGTTACTGTTCACTTGAGTTTATTTACAGTTCATAAGTATTTATGTCCTGACTCGAGTGTTTTGTATTTTGCTTTACGCTCAAGTCAGATTGAGTGAGTTAGCATTCAAGATTCACCTTCGGAGTTGGAGCTTTCCTTGAAGATCCAGCCATCTATTTTGCTTTCTGTATCCAGTGATTTCAGTGATGTATTCTGATTTGTATCTGATGTATCTTGTTACTTTTTGTTGTATCATGTTTAACTCTGATGTATCTTATTTTTATATAGTAGCTTCATGAACTACTATTTCTTTTAAATTCCGCTGCATTATTAAATACTCTGTGTCTATGATCTGTGATTATGTATTTACTGTATATTCTGAGATTTGCCAAATTTTATTTACAACGCGGTATTTTGAGCAATTCAAGTCCGACATGTGCAGATGCGAATGTAGGATCTAGATTAACCCTAGAGAGGGGGGGTGAATAGGGTTATAGCAAATTTTCTCGAATTAAACACAGAAATATAATAGCAGAAATAAATATGCTGAAAAGTAAATCACACACAAAATTTACCCAGCTTCGGCAACCCCTGCCTACTGCTGCATTCACAGATTTCTATTAGAATTAAATAGTATCACGCTTACAACAACTCTACTAGACTCGCAGACCCTTTTGCTCCCGCTCACAAACACTCTACTAGACTCGCACACCCTGCTCCCGCCTATAGAGTTTCGTTCACTCGCAAACACTGCTCCCGCCTATAGAGCTTTGCAAACTCGCACTCCCTGCTCACTGAACTAATTCTAAATAGACAATCTGACACTACCTAATCCATAGGTGGTGATTTACAGATTCTTCGACTTGAAAAGAAAAAAACAACTTCAAAAATAACCGCAGGAGCAAAAATTACAATACGAGCTTGAATGCGTGATTTTTGCTCAAAATAAAAATAACTAAGAAAACCCCTTGTTTTTATTAACCAACTTAAGCCCTTTTATAATTGAACAAGGTCGGCCCCTTGTTTTTATTAACCCGATCCACTTTCTTTTGAGAAGAAAAAAAATGGCGGCCTCTTGTCGTTCTGAAATTAGGGCTTGCGATCCATAATTGGGGCTTTTCAATATTCGATTCCTTTGAGATTGCTCGCGCTCGTTCTCTGATGATTTGGTTGACTTTGAGATTGCAGCTGCTTCTCTTGATCGAGTTCACTAAATTGCGGTATGTATTACTTTCGTTACTGGTTCAATTGCTTGCTTTAACTTGATTGCACTTGATTGGACTCGATGGCCGATGATGATGAATTGGGATTGTATTTATATGAATTTGAGACACTTGAATTCGTTCGAATTAACTTGATACTTTCCTAAATTCTTAATTACCTGTTGCGCACGTCTTTCCTGATTTTCTTTCTCAACGTGATCAATACGGCAGTGATTTACGTGGTCACCACGGTGTTGAATTCATTTGACTTTTTCAAAGTTACACACTTGAATTTCTTACTTGGTTTTGTGCCCTGATCATCACTGCACTGTTTTGATTTCTTGAATCATATCCACGGCTTCAATGTTTACAGTGTTCATCCCTGTTGCTTTCGACTTTACTGACTTCACTGAGTTCTGACTTGATTAGTATTTTACTTCGATCATCTCTGCAATGTTGAACTTCGTCAATACTGTATTCGTACGTGAATTTTTATCACTGCGTTACATTTGTACGTCTGCATTGTTATTTTTCGACTTTGGCACTGATCCATACATTTGTCTTGTTGACATGATTTGCACTTTCACTGTTGCTCTCGAGTTTTGTTCATCCAATTCGTTGATACTTGTAACTTTCCGCACATATAAACTTGCATTCTGTTTGCATACATTTCGTGCAGTCTTCAGTTTGTACTTCTGGAGCTTGTATAATTTGAGTTGTAGCTTGATGGTTTTGCAGTTGTTCTTCTAGTTGGATACTGATGCATACATGAGCTGTGTACACTCTTTGTTCTTGCATCTTCACCTGGTTGTTCCCTGTACTTGTGTTTCTGGTCTGTATCATGATTGAACATAGCATTCATGTTGTTGTTGGATACTTAGAACTGTTGACAACAATTCGACTTCGACTTGGTCTTTGGGCATTGCATCGTTGTAGTTGCATTTATGATTTGATGCTGCAGTCTGCAGTTTCCATATTTGGTCATGTTGCATTATTCATTGCAGTTTGCATGTGCTCAGCACTGTGTCTTGTTCACCATGTTGCAACTGGACTTGTTGCTGGACTTGTTGTGGCTCTATATCTTGTGCAACTTTCACTGTGTCACTGAGGTCTTGCCACTGACTTGCTGTTTTTGTTGTTGGCATTGTCTTCATGCCTGACTTGATTCATTTGTATTCTGGTCAGTCTTGTACTGTCCACTGCCCTGTAATCTTGAGTTAGTGCTTCACCATATCACTTTTTGATTGATGCTACATCACTTGTAGCTTTATGTATTCATGTGCTTGTCTGCATTCACTCTGGCTTGTGTTATGATTGCTGTGAAGTTGCATTGATCTCTGTAGTACTTTATGTTGACATTTTCTTTGACACTGTTTTGTTGTGTATACCTGTGGCTGTAGTCTTACTACTGTGTTGCTGTGCACTTTTGTGCTTTGCCCCATTCACTGTTGCTGTTTGGTCATTTTGTACTTCTCTTATGTACACTTGCACCTGAACTTTGACACTTACATGCATTTCTGTAGCTGGTCTTTTCTTAACTTTACTTGAGCATCACTTATCTTGTTGAAGTTTTAACTGGACATTTGAGACTTGTACTTGATGTTGTTGAACTTGGTATTGTGTTGGTTACTGATTTGCCTAAGTTTGTTTACTTGGTGGCATGCATTTGTGATCTGCCTTGTTGCTTGACCTGTCTGGTCTCTGTTCTTTGTTCATTGGTCATTGTTGTAGTGTTCATTGACTTTCTTTGCACTTGCACACTTGCTCTTGTTGCCCACGCACATGAGTTGGCGAGGCAGTGCACACGTGTATGAATGTACACGTGTGTATTGCAGCCACTTATGGTTACCTGTCCCTGTAATATCTATGTGCACGACTTTGTGATGAATTCAAGTGTGAATGATGACGAACAACCCAAATAACTGAGGCAAACCATATTTTCAAAAATCATATTTAATTTTATATTGCAAAAATATTTCTTTTTCAATTTTACTGCGTTAGTGAATATTTTTGCAGATTTCTCAGATGCTGGATTCAAACTGGAATGCAGTTGAAGACAAAATACGAGTGTGAGTGATATGTAGTGAGGTTATCAATGTAAAAATATTTGTGATGTAATCGTGATGTAATCAAAAATGTATATGTATAGTGAGAGCATGAATTTGTACTATTCAAGATTGTAATAAATATTTGTTTGAATAAAATTTCTGTTTGAATTCAAAATCTGTGTAACTTGTTCTGTTTGAATTCAAATTCAAATTCTGTATAATTTATTTTATTCAACAAATATTTATTTAATCTATGCAAAACAAAATAGTACATAACCAAATACATTTAAATGAATATATATGTTTATTATCATCAAACAAAAACATATAAGCGCATATTCAACAATCTCCCCCTTTTGATGATAACAAACATATATTTAAGATTTTGACCGTGTTAAATGTATTTGACCAATTATATACTCTAATTGCTCCCCCTATTTTAATGCTTCCTCTCTACATGATGCTCCCCCTACATATATGCATACAAATAGAAATATATTCAAATGAGCCTAGATGCATATGGAAAAATTATTTGACCTTTGCTTGATTCTATTTGACAAAATCTTAACTTTTCTCTCCCCCTTTTGTTATCAGCAAAAGAATAATAGTGTGAGAGAAAAATAGAGATAAAGTGATCGATATTAATCCAACATTAATCTCAAATTGAATATAAATATTAAACTTCAATAAGAATCAAACAAAAAACATAACTACCCTTGTTAGGCGCATATTCCAATTTTAGAAATGATGGATATGGTGTTCATATAAAATCATACAGTTGAATCAATCTTGTGGTATTTATATCAGGAATTTGAATATCTACTAATCGTGCATAACCGTTAGGACTTTTAAATGAGATTAGTAGTATTCGAATTTAATTTAAAAAAAAAACGAAATCAAGTATCTTCTAACCACGCATGACCGTGAGGACTTTTAAATGGGATTAGAATCAACTTGTCTATTTAAACAATTTAATTTTGATATGCGTTCCATACATGCATAACCGTAAGGACTTTTAAATGAGCATGGAAGCACATAATAAAAAATTCAAGTAATTCACCCATGCATAACCGTGAGGACTTTTAAATGAGAGTGAATACTTTGAATATTTATTTATTTATTTAAAAAAATATGACATGAAAAACAAATGATTCCTGATTATAGTACCACATATCGACAAACTATATTGAATATTTGATAAACCATGGTCGATAGAAATAATGATAGATATAGAAATGGTCATGGAATCTTTACCCAACAAAAAGTTTTATAATTCTTGTTTTAATTCCTAAAGAAATTTTCCAAATATACTCTCTTGAGTAATGTATGTTAAATATCAACACTCATCACTTTTTCAATCACTATTTATCTCTTTGATAATTAGTAGGGAGTCGGATCAGTCAAAATTTGTCATTTAAAATCAAATAAAATTAACTAATCTGAAAAAAATGGTCAAACAATTATTTTCTCGAAGGGGTTATATGAAAAAAAAATTCTGCTAAATGAAAAATTATTTCAAGTGAAAAATATGCAAATATTTTCTTTGAAAAAAAAACGATGCAGCAAATGAATGTTTCAAGAATTAATCACGTTCAACTCGTACGTTTTCTATCAACTAGATTACCAGTATGAACTGCATCTGAATTTCTTTTTCAATCCAAAATATTACTAACTGGATTTGGTAAACCAGACATGAAGTGTGTATCAAAAATTTCAAACCCAATTTTAGCAACAATTTAAATGACATTCTTTGGATTTTGAATTGAAGCCATGTTCACACTCAAACAAATATCATGGTGTTAATTTCAGAAACCATAGGATAAACAATTATATTCATGAGTAATCAACAGTCAATCAACATTTTAATTATTTCGAAAACAATTTCTTGAAGTTTCAACAATTTCTTAAAATCCTTTTTCACATGAGTTTGAAATCGTGCAAATTTACAAGCAGTGATCAAAATGTCAAAATATGTCTAAGTGTAGCACGAGTAATCAAGGATCAATAAGATACCATAATTTGACCAAACAAATTAAATTCAATGATGAAAGGATGGTTGGTCTTCTTTTAAACACAAATCAAAGTAAGAACAAGTCAAAAGAAATCATATCAATTAAGAATAAGTCAGAATTAAAGGCATCATCTCATTATCACAATTTTGGATGATTTAATTCAGAATATGGTGCATATTATCACAGAATTATACCTTCACCTGTTTTACCTTTACGATAATTTTACGTGATTTCCCATTGTGATTCTGTCACCTTTATACTAGGCTAAGGAACTTTGCTTTGTTTCCCGTTGTGTTTCTGGAACAACCAAAATCCAGAGAACACCGTTGTCGTTCCTTAGCCTGCCACCACACCTACACGATGAAAGATTTTTGTGACCTATTTCTAGGTCCATGATTGTTAGTGGCAGTAACATTATGAATAAACAAACCCTTTGGAACCCAAACTTGTTTAGACTTTTCATTCTTGTTCCAATAGACATGAAATTTGTTTGTAGAATTCTTAGGAACCCAAACTTGTATAAATTTTGTGTTCTTGTTCCTATGACTACAATTTTCAGAATGATGTCCAATTATTTCACATATATCAAAGACACTTTTCCCTTTTTCATTATCCTCAGCTTGTGTTTTCCCAAAACCAAGTCCTTTTCTGTTGTTAGCAAAAATTTGATTTCCCAATAGCATGTTGAAAGATTTTTCGCCTCTTGAAAAGTTATTCAAAGATTTCTCAAGATTTTGGACTTTGGTTTTTAGTGTTGTATTTTCAGTGACAAGTGAGGTGCATCGATTTATAAAATCCTTTTTCCTAGTGTCGATGGTTTCCTTAAGATTCAAGTTTTCTTTTTCAAGATTCTCAAAGTTATTCTTTAGTTTTGTCAATTCTGAATCTAAAACTTTACATCTTTTACATTCTAGGTTTTGAATATTTTCAAGTTCAGTTTCTAACCTAAAATTTTTACGAGCAAGTTCTCTCCTATCAGTTTTCAGTTTTTCAATTTTAGATTCAAGAGCATCAACTACTTTAGTAAGATCAGAACACATAAAAACAAGATCTCTATAGGAATACTCACCTTCCTCACTAGATTCCTCTGAGCTTGAATCTGAATTTGATTTCGCCATAAGACACAAGTTAGCCTCCTCTGCGCTGCTATCCGAAGCTTCTTCTCCTTCTTCATCATCCCAAGTTGCTGCAAATACCTTCTTCGCCTTTTTCTTTCCTTTGTTGTTTTTGAGAAGTGGGCATTTTGGTTTGATGTGGCCAGGCTTGTTGCAGTTATAACATGTCGGTTCATTATCGGAATTGTCAGAATCTTTTGGCCTATTACGATTTGTTTTCTTCTTGCGTGGCTTGAATTTCGACCATTTTCTAAGATTATTGACAGCCATTGCAAGCTCTTCAATTGGATCTTCTCCTTCTTCATCACTTTCTTCTTTGCTCTTTAAGGCAATCGTCTTCTTCTTTGGTTCGGAGTTGTTGCGTTCTTCCTTTGCTTTTAGCTCAAGCTCATATGTCATCAAGTTTCCAATCAACTCCTCCATGCTTAGCTTACTCAGATCTTTCGATTCTTGGATTGCCGTGACTTTTGCCTCAAAGTTCATTGGTAAGACTCGTAGTATCTTCCGCACAAGCTCTACCTCAGTGAATACCTTCCCAAGTGCTCTAGCGTTGTACACCAAAGTTGAAAAGCGTCCAAACATGTCTTTTATGTTCTCGCCTTTGTCCATCACAAAGTTCTCGTATTCATTGCTGAATAGGGCTAGACGAGACTCCTTGACTTGAGAAGTTCCTTCGTGTGTCACCTCCAAAGTGTGCCAAATTTCCTGTGCTGTTGTACAATGAGAAATTCTATTAAATTCTTTTTTATCAAGAGCACATATCAAAGCATTCATGGCTTTAGCATTTGTTGTTTTCAATCTCTTATCGTTAGCATCCCATCTATCCTTAGGTTTAGGAATCTCAGTACCACCAACGATTATAGTGGGAGGTTTATAGCCAGTTTCAATAATACCCCAAACATCATAATCAACGGAACTAAGATAAATACTCATCCTAACTTTCCAATAAGCATAATCGTTCCCGTTAAACATGGGTGGCCTAACGATAGATTGCCCCTCAGAAAAAGCATTATTTTGTAGACTCATGACTCTAGAGTTAAATATAATATATACCGGGCTCTGATACCACTTGTAGGATCTAGATTAACCCTAGAGGGGGGGGTGAATAGGGTTATAGCAAATTTTCTCGAATTAAACACAGAAATATAATAGCAGAAATAAATATGCTGAAAAGTAAATCACACACAAAATTTACCCAGCTTCGGCAACCCCTGCCTACTGCTGCATTCACAGATTTCTATTAGAATTAAACAGTATCACGCTTACAACAACTCTACTAGACTCGCAGACCCTTTTGCTCCCGCTCACAAACACTCTACTAGACTCGCACACCCTGCTCCCGCCTATAGAGTTTCTTTCACTCGCAAACACTGCTCCCGCCTATAGAGCTTTGCAAACTCGCACTCCCTGCTCACTGAACTAATTCTAAATAGACAATCTGACACTACCTAATCCCTAGGTGGTGATTTACAGATTCTTCGACTTGAAAAGAAAAAAACAACTTCAAAAATAACCGCAGGAGCAAAAATTACAATACGAGCTTGAATGCGTGATTTTTGCTCAAAATAAAAATAACTAAGAAAACCCCTTGTTTTTATTAACCAACTTAAGCCCTTTTATAATTGAACAAGGCCGGCCCCTTGTTTTTATTAACCTGATCCACTTTCTTTTGAGAAGAAGAAAAATGGCGGCCTCTTGTCGTTCTGAAATTAGGGCTTGCGATCCATAATTGGGGCTTTTCAATATTCGATTCCTCTGAGATTGCTCGCGCTCGTTCTCTGATGATTTGGTTGACTTTGAGATTGCGTTGCTCGGCTTTCTTGTTCTCTTGATTTGAGAAACTAGGGTTCGGCTTTAGTTTCTTCTATTCGTTGATGACTCGGTATTGCAAATTGTTTGCAGCTGCTTCTCTTGATCGAGTTCACTAAATTGCGGTATGTATTACTTTCGTTACTGGTTCAATTGCTTGCTTTAACTTGATTGCACTTGATTGGACTCGATGGCCGATGATGATGAATTGGGATTGTATTTATATGAATTTGAGACACTTGAATTCGTTCGAATTAACTTGATACTTTCCTAAATTCTTAATTACCTGTTGCGCACGTCTTTCCTGATTTTCTTTCTCAACGTGATCAATACGGCAGTGATTTACGTGGTCACCACGGTGTTGAATTCATTTGACTTTTTCAAAGTTACACACTTGAATTTCTTACTTGGTTTTGTGCCCTGATCATCACTGCACTGTTTTGATTTCTTGAATCATATCCACGGCTTCAATGTTTACAGTGTTCATCCCTGTTGCTTTCGACTTTACTGACTTCACTGAGTTCTGACTTGATTAGTATTTTACTTCGATCATCTCTGCAATGTTGAACTTCGTCAATACTGTATTCGTACGTGAATTTTTATCACTGCGTTACATTTGTACGTCTGCATTGTTATTTTTCGACTTTGGCACTGATCCATACATTTGTCTTGTTGACATGATTTGCACTTTCACTGTTGCTCTCGAGTTTTGTTCATCCAATTCGTTGATACTTGTAACTTTCCGCACATATAAACTTGCATTCTGTTTGCATACATTTCGTGCAGTCTTCAGTTTGTACTTCTGGAGCTTGTATAATTTGAGTTGTAGCTTGATGGTTTTGCTGTTGTTCTTCTAGTTGGATACTGATGCATACATGAGCTGTGTACACTCTTTGTTCTTGCATCTTCACCTGGTTGTTCCCTGTACTTGTGTTTCTGGTCTGTATCATGATTGAACATAGCATTCATGTTGTTGTTGGATACTTAGAACTGTTGACAATAATTCGACTTCGACTTGGTCTTTGGGCATTGCATCGTTGTAGTTGCATTTATGATTTGATGCTGCAGTCTGCAGTTTCCATATTTGGTCATGTTGCATTATTCATTGCAGTTTGCATGTGCTCAGCACTGTGTCTTGTTCACCATGTTGCAACTGGACTTGTTGCTGGACTTGTTGTGGCTCTATATCTTGTGCAACTTTCACTGTGTCACTGAGGTCTTGCCACTGACTTGCTGTTTTTGTTGTTGGCATTGTCTTCATGCCTGACTTGATTCATTTGTATTCTGGTCAGTCTTGTACTGTCCACTGCCCTGTAATCTTGAGTTAGTGCTTCACCATATCACTTTTTGATTGATGCTACATCACTTGTAGCTTTATGTATTCATGTGCTTGTCTGCATTCACTCTGGCTTGTGTTATGATTGCTGTGAAGTTGCATTGATCTCTGTAGTACTTTATGTTGACATTTTCTTTGACACTGTTTTGTTGTGTATACCTGTGGCTGTAGTCTTACTACCGTGTTGCTGTGCACTTTTGTGCTTTGCCCCATTCACTGTTGCTGTTTGGTCATTTTGTACTTCTCTTATGTACACTTGCACCTGAACTTTGACACTTACATGCATTTCTGTAGCTGGTCTTTTCTTAACTTTACTTGAGCATCACTTATCTTGTTGAAGTTTTAACTGGACATTTGAGACTTGTACTTGATGTTGTTGAACTTGGTATTGTGTTGGTTACTGATTTGCCTAAGTTTGTTTACTTGGTGGCATGCATTTGTGATCTGCCTTGTTGCTTGACCTGTCTGGTCTCTGTTCTTTGTTCATTGGTCATTGTTGTAGTGTTCATTGACTTTCTTTGCACTTTCACACTTGCTCTTGTTGCCCACGCACATGAGTTGGCGAGGCAGTGCACACGTGTATGAATGTACACGTGTGTATTGCAGCCACTTATGGTTACCTGTCCCTGTAATATCTATGTGCACGACTTTGTGATGAATTCAAGTGTGAATGATGACGAACAACCCAAATAACTGAGGCAAACCATATTTTCAAAAATCATATTTAATTTTATATTGCAAAAATATTTCTTTTTCAATTTTACTGCGTTAGTGAATATTTTTGCAGATTTCTCAGATGCTGGATTCAAACTGGAATGCAGTTGAAGACAAAATACGAGTGTGAGTGATATGTAGTGAGGTTATCAATGTAAAAATATTTGTGATGTAATCGTGATGTAATCAAAAATGTATATGTATAGTGAGAGCATGAATTTGTACTATTCAAGATTGTAATAAATATTTGTTTGAATAAAATTTCTGTTTGAATTCAAAATCTGTGTAACTTGTTCTGTTTGAATTCAAATTCAAATTCTGTATAATTTATTTTATTCAACAAATATTTATTTAATCTATGCAAAACAAAATAGTACATAACCAAATACATTTAAATGAATATATATGTTTATTATCATCAAACAAAAACATATAAGCGCATATTCAACAGCGAATGGTTGAAAATATCGGGTCGTTACATATCTACTATAGAAAAACTATATCATCACAGAACAATTATAGAAATTCACTACTACATAGCTTGTTTCAATCACTTTCACAGAAACAATTATAAAAATTTACTAGTACAAAACATGGATAAAAATTAAATAAATGGTCATCACAGAACAATAATAGAAATTCACTACTACATAGCATGTTTCAATCACTTTCACAGAACAATTATAAAAATTTACTAGTACAAAACATGGATAAAAATTAACTAAATGATCATCACAGAACAATTACAGAAATTTACTATTACATGGCATGTTTCAATCACTATCACATAACAATTATATCAATAACGATCAGTCTTCATCATTTTCTGATTCAGACTCAGTCTCGTATTCTATCTCATTTTCTTCGATACTTTTGAATGCATCAAATAAGACGTTCGATTCATCATTCAAAGGCCCTACAACAATATCATCAGTTATTATTATTTTTGTATTTGGTTCAAGATCGTCTTGATATGCTGCTTCATCTGGAATATTATTTCCATCAAACGTAAACCTTGGTTTTATTTTGAAAACAGCAGACCAATCCACTTTATCTCTTTTCAAAGATGGATACGGAGCAAAATAAACTTGTAACGCTTGCTTGGCTAATACAAAAGGATCATACTTATAGTAGTGTGATGTATGCCTTATTTCAATAGGTTTATACTCTTTGTGCACGTTGATTTCGGAACCAGGAACGTTACTGAACGAATTGCACTTAAATATAAAACCTTTTCTAAAGGTTCAACATAATATGTCAACTCTAGAATCTGTGTTAAGATGCCGTAAAAATCTTTTAAATGCTCATCTGGATCATCACTGCCTTTGACAAATACCCCGCTGTTATATGTTAATTTTTCAGCCCCGTAATCTTTCGTGTTGAACTTAAACCCATTGACGAAGAATATTGGATAAGTCTTCACATTTCTTTTCGGTCCAATCGAAAGATGTCTTAAGCCTTCATCAACGACACAGTTTCTTGGCTCATAAACATAGTTCAAAAACCATTTGGCAAATTCTTTACTGAGATCGCCGGATGGATACTGTGATTCGTAGATACTGCATATATGTAATATGTGTTATAATTACTATGTATATACAAGTAAATTACAAGTGAATTAATTATTGCCTGACAAATGGTGCGACTTCGACACAATTTAAAAGAACATACGTGTGTGCTACATGGTGGTCTCTATCGTCCAACCATATTTCCACACATTTTCCACCAGGTCTACCATGTTGTCTAAAAACAGATAACATTGTTTGAGAAGAATTTTGTTCAACGACTTCCTCATTTCGAGGAATAGTTACAAACGATAAGTTCACATCGTCCTTGAAGTAGTGAGAGAAAAAAAATGAGGCTTCTTCTTCAAGATACGATTTGCATATTGGACCCTCAACTCGGGCTTATTGTCCTTCTTCTTCAGATGATTCAGGTACCTATTAAGATATTTATTACATATTTATATATACAAATTTGAATTTGAAATTGACATGAACATTGCACATGTTAATTTACCTCTCAAACGGATACATCCATCCATATTGCACAGGACCTCGAAGAAGTGCTTCGGATGGAAGATGAATAGGTAGATACTCCATTACGTTAAAGAAACCAGGCGGAAGTATTTTCTCCAGTTTGCATAGCAATATGGGTATTTCTACTTCAAGTTTACGTATACGATCCACCTTTAATGTTGTCGAACAAAGCTGTTTATAAAACAAACATAACTCTGTTATAACGTTCCATACTTTTACGGCAACAGTTCTTTGAAAGCCACGAGTAGTAAATACTCCATCATGATATGACAATCGTGACTTTTCATCCCACTCAGTTTACTATTTTTGAAGTCAACACATCTATGAAGATTGGAAGAAATCCCATCGGAAAATCTTAATTATTCCACCCACTTTAGCACAAGTTTTTCTTGCTTATTGTATAGCTCGTAGCATGCTTTCGGTTTTTTATTGTCATTAGGCTTCATATGAAGTTCCGAGTGCTTACAATAGTTTGCTATATCAAGGCTTGAATTCAAATCGTCCTTGTTTTTGCCCTTTACATTCAAAATTCTATTAAACAGATTATCAAACACGTCCTTTTCGTTGTGCATCACGTCGACATTATGTCGGAGTAAGAGATCTTTTCAATATGCTAACTCCCAAAATATACTTTGTTTGCACCAATTATGAATGTTTGACTTTCCTGGGATTTCAATCTAGACTCCAGTTCATGTATCTTTGGATAGTCCCTTACAATTTCGTATATTTACTCGTCTGACCAAACCTTGGGTGGTTTCAAATTCTCTTCTCTGTTAGCTATGAAAATTTTCTTATCTCTTCTAAAAGTATGATTGGGATGAAGAAAACACCGATGACAATCAAACCACGAAACTTTCTTCCCATATCGTAACGAAAATGCTCATGTTTCTTCTATACAATAAGGGCATGCTAGACGACCGGCCGTACTCCAACCAAAAAGCATCCCGTATGTAGGAAAATCATTAATAGTCCATAACAAAGAAGCGAATAACCGAAAAAAAATTTAGTTGATACATCATAAGTTTCGACTCCTTCATTCCACAGTTTCTTCAACTCTTCGATCAATGGTTGTAAATAAACATTAATTTCTTTGGTTGGATCATGAGGGCCGGAAACGACAATGGTGAGAAACATATATGGTGTCTTCATACACATCCACGGATGTAAATTATACGGAGTAACGATAATTGGCCAGGATGAATATTTACTACCAAACTGTGAAAATGGTGAAAATCCATCTGTACATAAACCAAGTCTGACATTACCGCTTTCCGCAGCAAATGCGGGATAAGTCTTACCGAAATGTTTCCATGCTTCTCCGTCGGATGGATGTATCAAAGTTCATTCTTCCGCTGTTCTCACACTATGCCATTGCATATAACAGGCCGTAGCAGAAGATGCATATAATCTTTGAAGTCTGGGAGTGATGGGTAAATAATGCATTCTCTTGTACGGGACTTCTTTCCTTTTCTTCTTTCTTGGTTTGTATCTTTCTTCGTTACATATTTTGCATTTTCTGAGGTCAACGTCGTCTTTCCAATACAACATGCAACCTTTCACACATGCATCTATCTTCTTGTACGGTAGAACGAAAGCGGACATAATTTTTTTTTACTTTACAATGACTATCGCACATCAGATTATTGGGTGGCATGTGTCGTTTTGCAGCTTGTACAACTGCTGTTAATGCAGCTTCCGTAAGGTTGAATTTTGATTTCATAGTTATGTATTCGGCGGTTACTGAAAGTTCGGTCTCGCTTTTACATCCGTCCCACAACGGCCTCTTAGCAGAATCCAACAAATCGTATATTTTTTTAGCTCCCGCGGTCGGTTCTTCTTCGACATTTTCGTCTTCATCAACAGCTTCAGTTGTAGGAAACATTGATCGTGCTGCATCATCCACCATATTTTCTATCGAATTCGTCATCATATTAGCGTCCTCTTACTTCAGTATTAGGTGTAGGTTCAACAAGTTCTCCATGACGATCCCAGAAATAATAATCAGGCACGAAACCATATTGATACAAATGTACTTCAACTATATCTGGTTTTCAATGCTTCAAATGTTGGCACTTACTACACGGGCAACGAATTTCTGTGTTGTTTCAGTTATTAGATTTAGCAAATCTAGTAAATTCGTGTACATCATTGTAGAAATGTTGCTTTATTGATCCCTTCTTTCCAGTTCTGACTTCATACATCCAAGTACGGTCGAGAAAATAATTGAATATTTTTCCTGATTTGAAAATGTATGTTAGACAATTTAAACCATTAATTTTCAACCATTCTCCATTGTAAACAGTTCATCATTGCAGAAAATTCAAAATACAAACTTCACTTTATTTTTTTATTTTTTGGTATTTTGGTTTTCACTTCGGTGGTCAGTCATCCTACTTTCCATTACAAACACAATAATGTAATTACATTTTATAAATCATTTCAAATTAAACGGTTCAACAAAATTTCGGCAGCACTTCCCTTCTGTTCCCTGTATCGTACACAAATGCGTGTACACATGGAACGTAAAGGAAGTGCTGTTGAAATTTTGTAACCGTTTAAAATGAAATGATTTATAATATGTACTTACTTTATTGTGTTTGTAACTTGTCCAATATAGGGACAAATCCGACAAATATTGTATCAGATGAATATAAATGTCCGTTCTGTTACAAAACGAACATCCATATAATGATCATATACAACACTTGTCAGACGGGGCCAATGTCAATCTAAGGGATAAAAAAATTTCTTTAAATTTTATCAAATATTGTTGTTCTTTGACAATGTTTCAACTATTTAAATTTTATTTCATAAATTTGTGTATTTAAATTTTAGTTCAACATTCAATTAACAATTTTAGTTCAATATACATTTCTTTATTTTTTTTTATGACATAGATTTTAGCGGAATATTTGTTGTTGTTATATTCATTTCTTAATTTCTTTACAAAATCGATTTTAGTACAATATCAGTTGTTTTTAAAGTCATTTCCTATTATTTTTTAAAAAATTAGATATTTGCAGAATTTTTAATGTTCTCATATTCATTTTTTAATTTTTTGTATAAACTTTATTTTTATACAATATATACAACCTTTGGCATTTTGGCCGTGCTAGCCGTTGCTAGCCATCGCTAAAATTATTAAAATGGCCGTCGCTAAATCAACAAGATAAATAGAAGAATTATCAATGAAGATAATTATAAAACAACAAAATCTAATTATCGAATAGATAATTAGAAAATAATAAAAATCTAATTATTAAATAAAAATTTGTCAACTTAAATTCACTTAACAACTTAAATTTGTAATTTATCAATTTCATAAATTATGAAATACTTTCATGTAAATTTATCAATAACCAAGTTAATCATTAATATACACTAATTTTTCACCTAACACAACTAACCATGTTAATCGCCAACACTATCTACATCAACCATTTATTCAACTTCATGATAAACTAATTAATCTAATACCTAATTTAACTTCATGATAATAAACTAATTAATCTACCAAATCAACATACGATACTACTAATACCTATTTTAACAACACTACTAATACCTAATTTAACAACAAATCCTAATTTAACAATAAATCCTAATTCAATTAAGGTTTAAACTAAACCTAAAAAATATCAAATTTACATTCAAAATAGATATTAGAAGCATATCTAGGCGAACTTGGGTGATTTGGTGGCGGCGAAAGGCGGGGCGGCGGCTGCGGTGACGGGGGGCGACGAATTGGGGGGAAGGAGGGTTTAATTTTGGTGGGAAGAATGAAATTCTACTCGAGGGAAGCAGATCTGTATATTTCGGCTAGCGACGGCCGTATTTTTAGCCGTCGGTAGCCGTCGCTAGGTTCCGTCGCTATCTGAGCTGTTTCTAGCAGTGATGTCTTTACATGCATAAATGATTAGGCAAATTTAATTCCGTTAAAGTATTAGAATTTGACGTTCGAAATTTGAAATTTGCAAAAGTAAATTAAGATAATTTCAGAACCTTACTTTAATTATAGCGAAAATTTCATTAACCGTTAGAATGTATGAATAGAATTTGCCAATTTAAAATCAAATGTGTGATATGATTTACACTTAATTTAAAAATTAAACTAACTATAATGACGAGAGAAAAGTGAACAAATTATTTAAATAACGCAAAATTAAATTTAAGTTTCATCGAAGTATCAAATTTTATTCATATATAATATATATGCATATGCAATCAATTTTAATAGTTACCACTTCAAGTTTAACAGAAAAATTAAATCTAAAAATCCAGTACCAAAATTAGTATGATTCATCGAATGCTAAATTTTTCTCTATCTTTTACTTCAATTGAATCATGTTAAATTTAATGTCAAAATACTAATAATTTTACATTTTAATATTCAGAAATTAAATTCAAATTGCTTTACATACATAAATGATTAGGCAAATTTAATTCCGTTAAAAGTATTAGAATCTGAAGTTTGAAATTTGAAATTTGCAAAAGTAAATTGAGATAATTTCAAAACCTTATTTTGATTATAGCAAAATTTTCATATACCGTTAGAATGTATGAATAGAATTTGCCAATTTGAAATCAAATGTGTGATATGATTTACAATTAATTTTAAAATATAAAAATTAAACTAACTATAATGGTCGAGAGAAAAGTGAACAAATTATTTAAATAACGCAAAGTTGAAGGTGATATATGAAATTATACGTTTCTAGTCAAAATTTACCATAAATATCTGATCATGGTTAATTGATTATGTTAAGATATTTTTGAAACCTGCGTGATATTCGTTGGATAACTTAACCTTATAAATACTTCACCGTCACGCAACTTTACTCAGATCAAAGTAAATTTGTAGGGTTTAACGTTTAAGAAAAGAAATCGACAAGCTCCAAATTTCCAATGGCTAAGACAAAAAAGATGATAACTTTGGTCAGTAGTGACAATGAATCTTTCGAAATTGAAGAATCAGTGGCCAAGTTGTCGAGAACAATCGCTAACCTAATCGAGGAAGGTGTCGATATTGACGAGGGAATCCCAGTTCCTATTGTGCATAGTACTACATTGGCGAGAGTAGTCGAATACTGCAATAAACACGCGGAAGAGACAAATAAGAAGGACAGGGCGGATGAAGAGGGTGCTTTCGCTGATTGGGAGAAGGAATTTCTGGGTACTGATTTTGACGACTTGTTTGCAATTCTTGCGGTAAGTTTTGTTTTTGAATTCCTTTTGTTGATGTTATCGATTTTTTGCTTTGGGAATTTTGGATTGTGTTTGCTGATAATCGAGTTCTATTATACATATTCCATTAATATCTAAAAAAAAAATTTAAAAAAAAAAGCATGTTTTGTTTCAAAAAATTGTCAAAATTTCTGTTTGTCCAGATTATGATGATAAATGAAGATTGATGCATACCAAAGTTCATTAATTGAAGTTATAAGTTGTGTTAATTATTATTTTCTTTCTGCTAGGCTGCAAGTTATCTGGATATAAAGAGTTTACTGAAGTGTGGTGCCCAAACCGTTGCTGATTTAATCAAGGACAGATCTGTTGAAGAAGTTCGTGAAATCTTCAATATTGAGAATGATTACACTGCTGAAGAAGAAGCAGAAATTCGCAGAGAAAATGCATGGGCTTTTGAGGGCTGAAATTTTCGAATTTACTCGTACAGTTTCCTGTTGATTCTTTATTTTTATTTTATTTTCCACTGTTTTAGGAAAACAAACAAACAAATTACTTCGGGGTATTTCTCTATTTTTATCAAAGCAGTTATATGGTATGGTTAATTTACTATAAAAAGTCTAGTGGAATTTCAGGCTTGCATTCACTTTTGAGGATATTTTATACTATCTCTGTTGATTTTTAGCAATTTTTTGTGTTCATAATTAAGGACATGCTGGAGAAAGTTGTTTGATGAAATATATGCATGTCTATAATCTGTATACAGTAAACTGTATCTTTTTACATGCTAATGCATAAAGCTTGCATGACATGTAGAGACTTAAAAATAAATCATAACTATGTTTAACATATTTTTCTAAAGTTTAAGTGTATTCAATCTGTTGAGTTTGAGACCAGTGTGTATTACTCGTTTTTATTACTTGTTATAAAATACTCTTGTGAAGTTTGAAAATTGCAATAACAAACATCTTTAAAAACGATCCAACATTTGTTTGAAAGTTCTACTTAATATTCTAGACACCGTCAACTTTTGAATTTACATATTTTTATCCATAATCATAGGAACACTACTTAACCTTTTTATCTGTGTTCTTTCAGTGTTTTGCCACGCTAATTATTTTAGCTACATATATTTTTGTTTACTTAAACACAATGTATACACTGTTCAATCATAACCGGCATAGCATTTTCTATTATACATAATACTTTTATTATTGACAAAATACTCAAAAATACAAAACAAAACAAATTTCTTCTCCACTTGCTTTGCATTTGCTGTTCGTTCAGATCCGTACATCAGCGGCCATTGCATCGAATCCGTACATTGGCAGGAATTCACGTAGGCACGCATTAATACAGTAGAACTTGACAACATAATGAATCCTGATTTCAAAGATGACTTCCATTAATTGCATCACATCCTACAGGCTATTTTGAAGATGGTACCAGCATGCTTAAAAATTTAAGCCTTTGTGGCGGTCGATCGATGGAAGTACGGATCGACTTTGACGGACATCTATCCTAACTCGATGTTACATTGTTGGTTATGGGAACGGCAAAGCACAGTATGCCGCTTATTATAAACTTTGATGCTTGATTGGTTTCGCAGGAGCAGGGAATCCCATTCATGTTTATCGCTATGTTCTTGGATGGTGTTTTAAGATGAACGGCGTGGCAAAAGCACTCGATTACAACAAGCTTCCATCAATTCCAGTGCCTAAGGGGAAATCGGATGTTTTAGTTGTATGGTTGCCTATTTTTTCAAGTTTGTTTACATTCTCAATGGTTGCTTTCATTGTGTTTATGGTGCATAGAAGGCTAAAATCTGCCGAGGTACGGAAATGAATGGTAGGCTTGGCCCTTTTGGACTAGCTAGGTTGTATGACCGAGGAAAAGATCCGAAGACGACGCATGTGGTCGGGAATATGGGATATTTGGCGTCGGAGCTAGTTTTGACTGGTAGGGCTTTAACACAAACAGATTTGTTTACCTACGGGACTTTTTTTTGTTGAAGTAGTGTGTGGAAGGAGGCCCAATGGGCCCTGTACCAAATATGGATAGGAGTTGGTTCTTGTAGATCGGATGATCGAGAATTGGCGAAATATCTTTATTAATAGTTGAAATACAAAAACACTCTTTTGCTCCGACTGTAAAGTTTCAAAAATATTCTTATAGACAAACAAGAAGTAAGGAATTTGAATCCGGCAAAATAAACAAATATTAACATCACTTTAAAACAGAAATTTTGAAATGTAGATAATCTTATAAGTTTGAAGCTATGTTTCAACAAAAAAAATTTAATTTTTTTATATTTTTCATATTACTTTTATCATAGAAATTTTAAATTTTATAAAAAAAATTATGCATTGCATTTCCATGAAATACAGATGAAGTGTTGCAGACTAAGGATGCGTTTGCGACGAAAGGAAAATTGGCATTTAAGTGAATGAGAAATGGGTTTGGGGCTACAAATGAAGTATTTGAGCAGGGTATCTGAGTTGTAATTTTTAATTTAATTGATTTATAGTTAACTGATTATTTGTTTTGATGTGTAGTATGCGTTTAATTAAAATGTCAAAACGGTATAAAAAGCTAATAAACGGAATAACTCGATCTGGAGGTAAGTGTGACATTACGTGTGTACCGTCTTTAACACCAACTCAGTTTCTAAAATATAGATAGTACCGGTTTGAAGTTCTATATGGTCTGAAACGGTATTAAATTGAGGATCATCTGGCTTATAAACAAGCTAAAATTATGCTACACGACCTTCAATATCTTTCGCTCATTTGTCGATTTGAAAGCGCTGCAGATATGCTGTATATGAATAGGACAACTATTTCTATGATTGTAATTCCTTCTATTGTCGTTGGACCATAATTTTGCAGCCTGTCGTATAATGAGAGGAAAAAAAGCCTATTCATTCAAAAATCTTGTTGATAACATCCTTGATGCCAATTTAGTATGTCTTCCACCCACGTTAAACCGGTATATTCTAACGTATACATTCAGATGAGATGACTCTTTCTTCTATATAAATACTCTAATATAATGACCAAATCTTATGGATCTTTGTAATCGGAATCCGTTTCAAATTTGGCATTATTTAGATTGAAGATGAAAGTAGAGAGGAGAAGAGATACAAATTATAGTGTGGAGAAGAAGGAGCATAATGTTGGTTTATAGGGGAAGGGGAAGAGGATAGAAATGGGACGTTGGGTTGATAATAAAATTGGAATCTGATGTATCTGACATGACAGACTCCAACATTATACTTTCCAACGATCGGAAAATGGGGCAGTTGAAGGGGAAAGTAACGTTGGAGCGTCCGACGGCTCGAACGCGTCACCAACAATAACGAAAAAAAACAACTGCAAATGCTACCTAACATTCTTGGATATGCAGCAAAATAATAAGTGCATGAAAAGGTGCACGAGGCTAAATCAGATGGGAGTGTAAAATGAAAACAATGTGCTGATAACTCAATTCCTATGTCTTGATTTTAGTATATACTATGTCCAATTGAATCTCAACCATGCATCAGATCATTTAATTCCTAGTGGGTCCCACCATACTATTAAATTAAACAAATGATACAAAACTTTTGATGATTGAGATGAATCTGACATATGGAGACGGGAAAAACTAGAACAGAAGAATTGGACTACAAAAGTGACCTAACGTGCAATTTGCATAATTAGACTGCTAACCAATTGAGGTTACACAGAAAAATTGATAAGCTTGGAATAATGCTCTGAAATCCACTGAAGTAGTGTAAAAGACTGGAATGTTGGTATAATGGTGAGGCAACATGCGAAAATTCTCTTGTGTGGTGAACAGACTGATGTGCATAACAACTAAGTTGAACGGCTGTTTGTTGAAGCGCGATATATACGAACGTAATGAACTGTCCTAGGCAAGCTACATTTGTTCTCTTCTTAGTAACCTATGATGTTCTTTGTCTATAACCATAATTTCTCTAATATTTGAAGAACATAACATATAGAATATAAGAATAATTGGATAAAATTCCAAGGTATCTAGTTTCATGGAGTATTATATTATGTAAGTATAGATAATTTGCATTTAATTCAAGCTACATTAGTGAACTATAGCTCGAAAGTTATGTCCAGTCTTACTAGAATCATCGAATACACTTCTATTGAGAGAACCCGATGAAATTTTCTTTTCCACATGTGTATCCTTTCTTTAATTGAAATGTTCTTTAAATTTGTTTTTATCTTTCCATTTTAAACCCAATGTTTTTTTGACTATGTTCAAATGGCACTAGAATGTTGACGCAAATTCATGTTGGAAGTTTTTTATAAAATTACCTAAATTGATTGCCACTACGAATGATGGTTGTAACGACCCGAAATTTTGGACTCCGAAAATTCCAGATCGTTAAAGAAAGAAGAAAGAAGAAAGAAGAAAAACAGAAAAAACAACATCTCACATTCCCAGCGGATAAAATATAGTAACAAATAATAGCATTCTTATAAAGAAAAGCTGTAATTGTTACTATACATCACTACATCAGAGTACAATCACATACACATAACTGGACAGTTATATCCACATGCTCCAGACTACAATCGATACAGACTACACAGTCTCATACATACAGCAGAAAACATTCCATACGTTCCTACCATCCAGCTCGCCTCTTCAGCTCGAAAACGTCCTTACTTGAAAAGCTGTAATACTCGATCTGACCCGAGCATTACCTCAAAGTAACACCCGAGTTAGGTTGGAAACTAGCGTGAGTAAACCCATTAACAAAAAAATTTCAAATGCATAAAGCTTCTTTAAAAACCCGGGGTAACTCGTACCTCGCTATGAGTCCTTAACTTACCATAATCAAATACACATCTTACAATCATATCTAAGTATTATTACTTAGATTAAATGACCAAGTTTACATCATTTATTCCTTTCCAGCCTATTTATTCAGATAATAAATCCAGAAGAATTATTATAAATTACAAATCGAAGTGGTTTCAGGTATTTACTGATACCCGAATTTGGTCTCTTCGAATCCAATGTCATTCTTTAAACCAAAGCTTTTTAAGTTTAAAGCATTCCATTTATATCAGAATTACCATTTTACATAGCCATTCACAGTTAGACAAACCATATTATCACAGTTCAATCCAAACATATCATATCCCATAGCATCACAATTACTTATCATAGATATCAAATAATCCAAGACATATAATATCATTCAATTATTCATAAGCAAGATTAATTTTTCACACCATTCCTAATTAATTTAAATAAATTAAACTAATTACTTCAATCACTTTTAATCCTACTTACTTAACATTAATTAATTACAAACCATTACGTAATCATCCCTTAGTTATTCTCTTAAATTACATTAAGTAATTAGCCTTTAATTAATTACACAAATTAATTATCCTTCGCCCATTCACATAAATTACATTTATCCTTAATTAGTTACTCAAGTTAATTATCCAATAATCACTTACATTGATTAGTTATCCCTTAATTAATCACACTCATTAACTCACCCTTAATTGCTAATTAAATTAATTAACCCTCAATAAATTAATCTTTAGTTACTTACATTAAGTAATCATCATTTAAGTAATTAATCTCTAATTACTTAATTAATTAATGCTTAATTATAACTTAGTTACTTAATTAATCTCCAATCATTAATTAATAATCTCTAATTATCTAATTAATAATCCTTAATTATTAATTTATCAATTCTAAACCATTAATTAAATTAATTAATTATACTTAAATTACTTAACAATTTAATCAATCTCAACTCATTAAAACCTTAATTAGCTTTTAAGGTAAACCATTATCCTTTATTAATTACTTAACTATCATTAGCATATTTAAAACATTTAAAACATTTATCTTTATAATTACTTACTTAGTTAAATCATTTAATTAAGTTTTACAATCAAATAACATTTTAACTTAACAAATTAAAGTTAACAAAATTATATAACTTCCAAAT
This sequence comes from Allium cepa, assembly GCA_030765085.1. Taxonomy (NCBI): domain Eukaryota; kingdom Viridiplantae; phylum Streptophyta; class Magnoliopsida; order Asparagales; family Amaryllidaceae; genus Allium; species Allium cepa. The sequence continues at coordinate 509,127,524 of CM060942.1, forward strand.
GAAATATTAAGAAAACATTTATTTTAGATAAAGAAATTTATTTAAGAAAAAGTTTTTTAATGAAATTTAATTTAAATTTCAAAACCATGTTTATTTAAAAGATAACTTTTAAAACTTGATTGAACCTGGCTTCGTGTCAAACCCGAAGATCACTCGAGACCTACCCGAGTTTTCTTCTTCTTCTTTTTTAAAAAACTTAGTTAAAATTTTTAAAGTTTAAACCTAGAAACGACACACATAAAAATCCTAAAGACTCACCCGAGTAAATCATCTGATACTCCGAGTATCCCTTTGAGATAACTCCGAGCATCATCTTCCTTCCTAATCCTTCGAATTACCCAGGTACACTGAAAAATCGTGAACGTGCATCACCGATTCTGATCACCTCTAACCTTCACTCCGATCGACCCAAGTCATCTACGATGTGCTCAGTCGCTCTAAGCACCCAGACTATTTCAAAACCCCTCGAATCAAAATTTAGAACTCGACCCCAAAACTAGGCTAGAAACCATCGTCGATCGCTGCTTCTCCCAGCCACCTCTGTACACCGAAGGCCTCGAAATTCCATCACCACCACCGCCAAAAATAACCCTTTCCTTTTCCCTCCTACCGCAACCTCCAAACACCCTTTTGACGCCGCAGTTCAAAAGAAACCGCACTCCATCAAAACCACATCCCAAACCCTATTCCCTCTACACCTCACCACTACGGTGATCATTAAAATATGTCACCATTTTTCTCATGACCGCCCACCCTCGGTCCTCTTCTGGCTTCAATCTCGAGGATAAAATCTTCATCGATCACTAGAATTCGAAGAAAAACTAACTTTCATTCATCACTCAATTTCATCATGAATACGAACTAAAAAAATCACGATTCCACTTTTAAAAATCATTTCTTTTGAAATCAAACAAAATGATATAATCCAAACAAGAAACCCTGATGCTTGAATTTCTAACATGCTTTGAGTTTTTCATATATTCTCTAATTTCTAGAGAATGTTAGACTAATTCTACTTAAAAATCATTTCTAAACTTGAATCATGTTAATCAAAACATATTTTTTTTAAAAAATTGAAGCCTATAAGAGAATGGGTAAAAAGATTTTGGGGTTTGAATTTGTTTTAAACACTGTAAACCTAGAACAGAGCAACTGTTCCTGTTTCCACACATGCATACCTCATTTTGACATATACATATACATGCAAGCAATTTTTCTTTTCATTCAAACTTCAATGATCATATCATACAGATCAAAATACAGATGGTTTTTGAAATGCTTAAAGAGCAGTTTACTCACCTTTATTATTTATAAGCGGAGAACAGTTTTGTTGTTTGATCTGCTACTTGGACTGGAATTTTAATTTGCTTTGAAATTGATCTTTGTTTAAAACTGAATTTGAGACTTGAATCCTACCCTTAAAGTTTTGCTCTGCTTTGTTTTATGAAAAACTAGAAATTGCTACTGATTTTGTTTTCTCAGGTTTTGGAAGAAAAAAATTTACTGATCAAAGAAAATGAGAGATAGGGAAAAGATGTGTTTATATAGACTTAATTTAGGATTTATTAAAAATAAATAAAATAAAATAAAAATGGTGACACTTGTTAAAAAACTAAACACCTGTCTTTTACCATACTTTATTCATTTACATTTGTTATTAAAGAGAATTATAATGTAATATGCATGAATTTATTAATTTGTAAATGATTTAAAAAGGTTTTATAATTAATTTCCTAATTAATAAATACATATCTTAATTTATATAAATGAAATACTTTAAAATAAAATAGAATAAAACAAACTATATTCTAAATAAAATCATATATAATATATTTTTATATCCAATATATGTCTAAGATATATATATATATATATATATATATATAAATCTTTCTTTTGAATTTCAAATTCAAATACAATTTTAAAAATCCAATTTAAAATCAACTCATATATAATATATTATTTTTTTAAACACACATATTTAATTTTTTTCAGAAAAAATAAGTTTGCCCATTCTAATAATTATAATAGGAGATTATCAAATAAATATTTATCCAGATACAAATAATTATTATCAGATTTATTTGTTTAATCAAATAAAATTAGTATCTCAATAGAGAAAATCAGTTAATTATCCAATTACCGGATGTCCAAAAACTCGGGTTATCACATTCTACCCCCTTTTGAATCTTTTCATCCTCGAAAAGGAAAGAAGCCAGAATTTATTAAAATACTTAATATCAGTTAAATTTTCTCTTTGAAAATTTTTAAAACGCTTTAAAATATATATAATATTACCAAAACAGTTTTTATAAAAATACTTTTTATAACTCGATGTCTCAACCACTCCATCCTTATTCTCACAGAAATTTGGTCATACGTTGATCAGGCGTAGGATTGAAAATCTATAAGTACTTAGAAGACTCATTTTTAACACCCGTGAACATATTTGGAAAACATGAAAACTTTATGAAAATGTAGAAAAAAAATTGAAATAGAGGAAATATCTTTGGTGAGAATACTCTTGAAATCATCACTCCCTCCATGGTCGTAGTTAACCCGATGGTTACGTTGCCATCCCAGCAAAATCCATAGATAACTGTAGGCGCTCCACGTCCCTCGATTATACCATGGAACCCGCTACAGATCGCAGCTACATCTGGGGTTACGTTTCTATCACGGCAACAACCCATATAACTGTAGGCATCAACGCCCTCGAATTTTGCTACCAGAAAATTAAACTTCTCCACTCCACTCGATCATAGATCGCAGTCTACCGATGTTAGGTTGCCATCCCGGCAAAATCAAACATAGAATGCTGACACTCATCCCCACATGATTTCCTCTATGGTCCACAGTAGATCGCAGCGACATCGAGATACACTGTCGTTACAGCATAACCCAAATGCCTTTATAGGCATCAGTGCCCTCAATTTTCGCTACCCAATAATCCTCAGAAACTTCAGTTTGTCTGGACTTCCTCGAAGGATCAACTTTAGAGCCTCCCCCTTGGGGCTCAAGGCAGTACCAACCTATGGTACTCCTGAGAAGTTCATTTCAAGGGAGCGTCTTTTTCTCCAGAGCCATTTTCAAAACACTTTATGTTATACACATATAGTATTTTCCAAATCATACACCTAGTATGAATCCCATATAAATCTCCTTTTCTCAAAATCGATTATCCTAAAATAGATAATTCTCAAACTAGGCTTTCGAAATTTCCAAAATTAATTTCTCCCCAAATATCAAAAGCCTTTCCAAAATCCATAGGTTCCAAAACCATTTGCCAAAACCAGTCTCATAAGAACCTTTATATATATACACACACACATGAATATATATAACTTTGAAAATCTATGGATCACTTCATACTTGCATAAATTCACTTTTTATACTTCAAATACTTCCAAAAACCCTTTTTATTATGGCTATAGATTCAACTAGGGGAGAATTATCTTATATAACAAAGATATATAATTTTATTTTTTCCAAATCAAATATTCAAACGTTGATTACTCTTTTATAAAGTTATTAACCATATTACTTTTCTTCATAAAGTGAACCTTTAATCATAGAAATATCCTATTTCTATTTTATTTCATCATTTATTGTTCAAAATATACTTTTCCATTTCAAAAATCAATTTACAGTTCTTATCCACAAATTTTCAATATCAGTTTCATTCAAACCTGTACCATGTACATATATCATTCGTACACAATTTCAAATTTATTTGCTCACTCGATCATACAATTTCACTTCCGAACTAGTATCGTCCATCCGACTTCCTAGTGCAGACTCAGATCTGGTTTCTTGATCAGAAACTGTCATTCTCCTTACATAGTCATAACTATGATAGAGAATTTCCAGAATCAACCAAAAATCCATATCCAGGTTTGCCGTCGAAAATTGAGTGAAAAATTAGAACTCGAATCGATATACTATCTCGAAATTCTATGCTCGAATTCGAATCAAATCACTATGAAAATAGAATAATATACATACATCCTAAGTACTTATCTTCATTGATTATTAGTTAAATCAGCTCTTTTCTATTTTTCTTCACTTTGATCCTATTCACTTTTTCACAATTTGCTTCCACTTCCTTTTGGGTTATCACTTCAATTATAAACAGTTTGCATTCTGACCTACTTAATTTTAGAAAATAGCTTAAAATTTTATAAAATAGATAAGTAGTTGAAAAATAGTTATTAGTGGTAAAATAGATGTAAAGTAGTTAAGTAGTTATAATATAGTTGTAAAAATAGTTAGATAATTTCAAAATAGTTGTAAAATAGTAATTAGTTATAAAGTAGTGATTGGTTTGTAAATAGATGTAAAATAGTAATTAGTTTTCAAAATATTTATAAAATAGGTATAAGATAGTTTGGGTTTTAAAAAAGAAGAGTTGTATAGTAAATAGCTAGGAAAATAGATTTAAAACAGTTTATATTAAAACAGTTTATATTAAAATAGTCCTAGAGAAAAAATGTTTAATTCCCATTCTCCATTTCCAAATTTAAATTTTCACTTCCATTCAAATTGATTCAATTTCAATTCAATTTAAATTAACTTCAATTCTTATCCAAATTCAAATCAATTTCCATTTGAATTTACTTATTCAACTTTAATCACAATTCCAAATCATTCAAATCAAATTTCAATTTGGACTAGTTTTCACATTGAACCAATTTCAATTTCAAATCATTTCAATTCCTATTTGAATTAATGCCAATTCCAATCTCCACTTTTTAAATCATCTTAAATATATAAATTCGAGTTAAACTTTCAAATGTTGATTTAATTCCCTTAAATCGAATTAACCTTTACTTTTAATTTAACAACCCAAGTCCTTACATACTTAAACTTTGAGTCCAACATTTTAATATTTATTCAAATCACTTTTACTTATCTCAAGTTTTCAAGTAAAAGTTTAGAACCCTTTAAACATTTAATTCTGAATTTCAAAATTCCATTTTATATTACCTTTAATTAACTTATTTCAAAGTTCAAATAATAACTCGAATTCTTTTTAAACAATTAAATCTTTGAAATCCAATTTACTACCCAATTTCAACTTTGAAACCAATTTCAACTTTGAAACCAATTTTCAACAATTTTAGTTGTAATTTATCTTAAACAGTCAAATCTTAAGTCCAAAATGATTCCATTTCTCTATTTCAAATTTTGTTCCAAAAATAAAAATCTTTTAATTAACTTCAAAATAAGGCTCTATTTCCACTTAATCTCAGTAATGGATATGTAGATTATCTCAATTCATTTCTTAATTCATTTCAATCAACCAAATTCACAGATTCATAAGTTATTGATAACATCAGGATGATATTAGGATAAGCCACGGTAAATAAACATCCAATTTATATAAAACATTCATCAGTAGTATTCATCACACAATTCCCAGAACTCAAACCCGATTGAGATCTTATATAACTCCCTTTCACATTAACTCATTTAACTTCCCCTAAGTTGAATCCCAATTTCATCTTGAAATTTCAAATTCAAGCTGTTCATTTCAAACTTATTTAACTTCTTCTAAGTTAAGCTCAATTTAATCCCGTTAACCTTACTCAATTTTGACTTTCCACTTCCAACTTCAAATTTCCATCAATATTCTTTCTTACTTATAAGTTCAAAAACTCATTTCACTTTAGGTTTTTAGATCACACTTCAGGGAAAATCAAAATTCAACACCTTAGAGTTTATTTCAAATCATCTTTGATATTATGTATATTCACACATATACATATTTATTTCTTAGTCCACCAAGCCATGCTTTAAAATTTAAACCACCTTTGGTTTTAATCCAAAACAGTTTTCTTTAAAGTTTTCAAACAACCTCTTATTTTTAAATAAGACTCAAAAATATTCTAAATAATATTATTTATTCTTTTCTTTTAACACTCTGAAATAATCCAAATGTTTCTAGACAGAGGTTTTAAAATTCCGCTATTTAAATCCATTCTAATTTACAAATTATACTTATCTAAAAGTTTACTTCCTTAAAACATTTCATCTTTCTTTATCAATAATTATTATTAGAAAAAAACATCATAATAACCATTTTATTTTCTGGTTTGAACCCATTTCCAGTTTATCTTACTTAATCCTTATTTGGATATATATATATATATATATATAACTTAAATTCTTATTCCATTTTCAATGACCAACAACCAATTTCATTATATAATGATTGGAAAATTATTTGCTTTATATATCAAAATATAACCTTTTATAAAAATCATTTATTTTTAAAACCATTTAAAATCATTATATAAGAAAATAAAAAGTATGCTCTCATACACACACACACACACACACACACACACACTCTCAACTCTTTCTAGGGTAGTACTAAACCTACCCTTAATGAGTAAACCCACTGGAGCCAAGGTTCTCGCTTAACCTTCGGCTCTGATACCAAATGTAATGACCCGAAGTTTTCGATTTCGAAAATTCCAGATCGTTAAAGAAAGAAGAAAGAAGAAAAACAGAAACAACAACATCTCACATTCGCAATGGATAAAATATAATAACAAATAATAACATTCTTATAAAGAAAAGCTAGAATTTTTACTATACATCATTACATCAGAGTACAATCATATACACATAACTAGACAGTTATATCTACTATTCCAGTCTTCAATCAATAGAGACTACATAGTCTCATACACATAGCAAAAAACACTCTATACGTTCCTGCCATCCAACTCGCCTCCTGAGCTCCAAAATGTCCTTACCTGAAAAGCTGTAATACTCGGTCTGACCCGGGCATTACATCAAGGTAACACCCGGGTCAGGCTTGAAACCAGTAAGTAAATCCATTTAACAAAAAATTCAAATGCATAAAGCTTATTTAAAAACCTGGGGTAACTCATACCTTGCTACGAGTGCTTAACTTACTATAGTCAAATACACATCTTACAATCATATCTAAGTATTATTACTTAGATTAAATGACCAATTTTACATATTTATTCCTTTCCAACCTATTTATTTCAGATAATAAATCCATAATTTTTTTTATAAATTACAAATCGAAGTGTTTTCGAATAAACTAATACCTGACCCTAGTCTTCGAATTCAATGTCATTCTTTAAACCGAAGATATTTAAGTTTGAACAATTCCATTTATATCAGAATTACCTTTTTACATAGCCATTCATCACAGATAGACAAACCATATTATCACAGTTCAATCCAAACATATCATATCCCACAACATCATAATTACTCATTAGAGATATCAAATAATCCAAGGCATATAATATCATTCAATCATTCATAAGCAAGATTAATTTGTTACACCATTCCTAATTAATTTAAATAAATTAAATTAATTACTTCAATCCCTTTTAATCGTTCTTACTTAACATTAATTAATTACAAACCATAATTAATCATCCCTTAATTATTCTCTTAGATTACATTAAGTAATTAGCCTTTAATTAATTATACAAATTAATTAGCCTTCAACCATTCACATTAATTACATTTATCCTTAATTAGTTACTCAAGTTAATTATCCTACAATCACTTACATTGATTAATTATCCCTTATTTAATCACACTCATTAACTCACCCTTAATTGCTAATTAAATTAATTAACCCTCAATAGATTAATCCTTTAATTACTTACATTAAGTAATCATCATTTAAGTAATTAATATTTAATCACTCAAATAATTAATGCTTAATTATAAATTATTACTTAATTAATCTCTAATCATTAATTAATAATCTCTATTTATCTAATTAATAATCCTTAATTATTAATTTATCAATTCTTAATCATTAATTAAATTAATTAATTATGCTTAATTAACTTAATCAATCTCAACTCATTAAAACCTTAATTAGCTTTTAAGGTAAACCATTATCCTTTATTAAGTACTTAACTATCATTAGCATATTTAACACATTTATCTTTACAATTAACTTACCTAGTTAAATCATTTAGTTTTGTTTTAAAATCAAATAACATTATGACTTAACAAATTAAAGTTAATAGAATTATATAACTTCCAAATCAAATGTTAAGAAAATATTTATTTTAGATAAAGAAATTTATTTAACAAAAAGTTTTTAAACTAAATTTAATTCAAATTTCTAAACCTTATTTATTTTTAAAAACAAACTTTTAAAACTTGGTTGAACCTTGCTTTGAGTCAAACCCGAAGATCACTCGAGACCTACCCGAGTTTTCTTCTCCTTCTTTTTTGTTAAAACTTAGTTTAAAATTTTAAAGTTTAAACCTGGAAACGACACACATAAAAATCCCGAAGACTCACACAAGCAAATCATCTGATACCCCGAGTATCCCTTCAAGATAATTCCGAGCATCATCTTCCTTCCCAATCCTTCGACATTACCCAGGTACACTGAAAAACTGTGCACATGCACCACCGATTCTGATCACCTCCGACCTTCACTCTGATCGCCCCAAGTCATCGACGCGTGCTCAGTTTCTCTGACCACCGAGACTATTTCAAAACCCCTCGAATCAAAATATGAAACTCGACCCCAAAACTAGGCTAGAAACCATCGTCGATCGCTGCTTCTCCTAGCCACCTCTGTAAACCGAACGCCTCGAAATTCCGTCAGCACCACCGCCAGAGATCACCCTTTCCTTTCCCCTCCTACTGCAACCTCCAAACACCCTTTTGACGCCACAGTTCCATGGAATCCGCACACCATCAAAACCACATCCCAAACCCTATTCCCTCTACTCCTCGCTGCTGCGCCGATCATAAAAATACGTCACCATTTTTCTCATGACCACCCACCCTCGGTCCTCTTTTGGCTACAATCCCGAGGATAAAATCTTCTCGATCACCAAAATTCGAAGAAAAACTAACTTCTGTTCATCACTCAATTTCATCATGAATATGAACTAAAAAAATCATGATTCCACTTTTAGAAATCATTGCTTTTGAAATCAAACAAGATGATATAATCCAAATAAGAAACCCTGATGCTTGAATTTCTAACGTGCTTTGAGTTTTTCCTATATCCTCTAATTTCCAGAGAATGTTAGACTAATTCTACTTAAAAATAATTTCTAAACTAGAATCATGTTAATCAAACATGCTTTGTTTAAAAATTAAAGCTTATAAGAGAATGGGTAAAAAGATTTTGGGATTTGAATTTGTTTTAAGCATTGTAAACCTAGAACAGAGCAACTGTTCTTGTTTCCAGACATGCATACCTCATTTTCACATATACATATACATGCAAGCAAAAAAAAATTCATCCAAACTTCAATGATCATATCATACATATCAAAATACAGATGGTTTTTGAAATGTTTAAAGAGTAGTTTACTCAACTTTATTATTTATAAACGGAGAACAGTTTTATTGTTTGATCTGCTACTTGAACTGGAATTTTGATTTGCTTTGAAACTGATCTTTGTTTTAAACTGAGTTTGAGACTTGAATCCCGCCCTTAAAGTTTTTCTCTGCTTTATTTCAGGAAAAACTAGAAATTGCTACTGACTTTGTTTTCTCAGGTTTTGGAAGAAAAAAAATTACTGATCAAAGAAAATGAGAAATAGGAAAAAGATGTGTCTATACAGAATTAATTTTGGATTTATTAAAAATAAAGAAAATAAAATAAAAGTGGTGACACTTGTTAAAAAAATTAAACACTTGTCTTTTACCATACTTAATTCATTTACACATGTTATTAAAGAGAATTATAAGCTAACGCATGTAATTTGCATGAATTTATTAATTTTTAAATGGTTTAAAAAGCTTTTATAATTAATTTCCAAATTAATAAATACATATCTTAATTTATAAATGAACTCCTTTAAAAGAAAATAGAATAAAACAAACTATATTCTAAATAAAATCATACATAATAATATTTTTATATCCAATATATCTAAGATATATATCTTTCTTTTGAATTTCAAATTCAAATACAATTTTAAAAATCCAATTTAAAATCAAATCATATATAATATATATATTTAAAAAAAACATATTTAATTTGTTTTGAAAAAAAATAAGTTTTCCCACTCTATATAATTATATTAGGAGATTATCAAATAAACATTTATCCAGAGATAAATATTTATTATCAGATTTAGTTTTTCAACCAAATAAATTAGTATCTCAATAGAGAAAATTAGTTAATTATCCAATAACCGTATGTCCAAAAATACAGGCTATCACAGTGGTCCAGGGTGAAAACCATCCTAGATGGAGTGCAGGGGCAAAAGAAGCCTTCTCCTTACATACACACAATAATACTTCATTATCGAATTATAACTTCTTTCTTACTTTCTGAGTCAAAATATTATACTCGCATTATATAACCATTTCAAGTACACTTCTTATTTATGTAAGCGTTCACAATTTGCAAAACCTACTCTGGTATATCCTTAAAAAGGTTTTCGACAACCCTCTATGAGCTGAGATAGGGGGAATTTTTTTCAAATAAAAGCAATTCAATCATGCCTTGGAGTGATATATCTACACAATTTTCAATAATTCAGTCTTTATAAACCTAATAGGAAAGTCTACTGAAAATAGGTTTAGAAACCAAAATATGAGAAATGAAATATTAATGTAAAAACTCGGCTAAAAATAGTTTGTTTGCACTAACATTATATCTCTTTCTCTACTATGCCCTGATTGCTGCAAGGCAGCATGCATGTGCAAAATATCTGAACAAGTCTGTTGAATAAAGAAGTTTCAAGGCTTGGCCAGTTAAGAGGTCGAATAGGGAAACCCACTATGGAGGGGCAACAATTTAGAAAGAGGATGTAGGAACAATAAAAATATATCTAAAATTATAAGGTCGTTAGGTACTTTCAAACCTAATTATTTTGTAGTGTAATGGCTAAGGTAACATATATATTAGTAATATGTTGGGAGTCCAATTTCAATGTGTGATAAGACTAATTTTGATACAAATATGATGCTTGTTAATGGCATCCTGGACGAGGGAGATAAAATAATTATTTGTGGCATGTAATGAGTTTTTGTGAAAACTTCTATTGATATTTTATGTTCGCTACCCTTTTTGTTAAGCTTGCAAACATGACATTTGTTTCAAGAACCGGTTAGGACCAATGTTAACTTCATTTACTCCATACGAAAAGTAAGAATTGCTTATTAATGTTAGCATTTACTAATGATTTGTTGTAATTATTTTATTTGCAATTTTATAAACTCATTCAGCATTTTTGAGCATATAAATTTTATGAGCTCAAAAACTTAGGATCCATTTGGGTTGTAAAGTGTTTTGTGTTTCTAAAGTGTTTTCAAAAGCGAACAGGGTGGGCTCGGTTCGTTATAGTTTAGACTACGAGATTAAAGGTCATGCGTTTAATCTTTGAAATCGACACTTGTTGGCACTAATAAACTATGTTAAAAAAGATGCATTTCAAAATGCATAGGAGTGAAGAAACAACTACTAGAAAAATTACTGTTTACCTATTTGATATTACCGACATTCCGTCTATGCCATTATTAAGGCATCCGCAAGTCGTAGGTAAACCACTACCTACCCAATAATATCAATACCTTACTGATGTTCTAATATTGGAGTTGGTGCGACGTTGGCTGGGTGCCACCCCTCTCCATAACTCCACAGCCGACACTTCTTTTCATCATTTTTAATTCATTACAACAATAACAACAAAAATTTGATTCCCTGCTCATCATGTCCTAGCCTCCACCACCATCCATCCTACCTATCCATCCACCAGCCTCTATTTACCCTAGCCTATCGTCAGCCTCCATCCGGCCCAGCCAATCGCCAGCCTCCTCTATGATTTGTAAGCATCCCTCCACTCTCTAGCCTATGCTAGCCTTCATCTGGACACCAGCCCCAACCCCCACCATGAATTAGCCTCCATCTGCCCTCTCCAACAAGCCAGCCTAAGAGCCATCCCTCACTAGTCCCTGCCTCTGTGCATCTGCATATGCCTGTAGCCTATCACAAGCACTAGCCCATAGTCGAAGCCCCCATGTCGCATCTGTAACAAAGCAATTGTTGTTGGCAACACCACCATCAAAAACCTATCATATGTTATTTATCAATGTCCTACCAATACCTTTATGGCATCAGTAAATGGCTTAGTTTTTGTAGTAAGCGGTAGAAATAGTCAATTTGAAAAATGTTTTTAAATGAATAAAATTGAAAATGATTCTTACTTCAGAATTTTGAATGGCAATACAAATCTGGGCTATTTTTCTCTTCAATTTTGAATTTGAAATTTGTTGCGCCCTATCCCTTTTCGTTTCACTCGTAATTTCAAAATTTGCTTCCTTTAGGGCTCAACTGTGCTCATGGGGAGTCGGCTAATCAGCTAGCGTTGCCATGTCTGGTTGTCCTCTGTCTTTTTCTGACGAGGCTTTGCTCACACTATAGCTTGGATTCTGGGCAATACTCCTCCTACCATTACTTTGTCAATGTCACTTGTGAGTATTTCTAGTGGCGCTAGAAATTTAGGAGGTAACTTGTCTGTTGGTGATTCTGGTCTAAGCAAGTGGTTGAAGTGCAGGCTGCGGTTGTTCCGTCTATTTCAAGCATAGTTTGCGATGTTGGTCTGATATCCCATATGGATGGTATTTACACTACATCGGCTTTAGATTCTACTACATCCCATGAAGTTCTTCCTTAAGTTGATATGTTTATTGATATTCAACTATGCTAGGTAGCCCCTTTACTTCCTTTGTTGTCTGATAATGTTATTGAAAGCAATGGTAATTGCAACAATTTGGTTGCCAATTCAGCATGTGCTTAATTTAATAATAAGAACCGACCCCCTTAATGACTGGTCGTCATTGTTTAAAAGAAAGCTAGGAAACATTGGGTTGTATATCCTTAAACAATATGCGCTTGATTTTAATGGTTTTCCTATTCCCCACTAAAGGAAATTATTGAGGGCTAGCATTTCCTTCTGGAAGGACCATCTTATTGGTTTCTTCTTAGATGAACCTTCTTTTGTGACGACCGCCCTATACCATTGTCACCAATAGCATATAAATAGTGCGCCACAGCCATGCCTAGCCAATATAGGATAATCATCAGCACTGAATAAAATAAAACACAGCATATAACATGTCGTATATCTCACAGCGTACGGACAAAATATAATACCACATATACAATTGAAGAGAAAACAATAACAATGTGAACCAATCATCAAAGTATAATATCCATTGAGTTATACATTAAATGTCATAGAGTTTGTTCAATGAAAACAAACTCAACAACTGCCACAAATACATGTAATAAGAGGTCATTGCTAAGCCTCTTCAGTGCTGCACATCGAAATAAGCATAGAATCTATATAAGTATATAATACAAGATAGCTTCATCCTCTGAACAGCTACTGTGTTATCTAGACTTGTCCTTAGTCTCGTGCTGTCCTTAGTCTCCCATGTACAATCATTATCACGCCGCTCCATTGTATTTTAACAAGTTTCACGGACTTTCTCCTCAGCTGTTTCATATCGTACCAATAATATAAACCGGCCTACGATATTTAAAAGCTTCTGGTTCTACCTCAACATCCTCTAGTTGATCCAGTAAAATCGTCACGGCTGAGTTGTGCACAAACTTTCGTGGATACGAGACATAGAAAACATTGTGCATGTCTGCCATCTTTTGAGGTATGTCGTCTCTATATGCTAGGTTTCCATTCCTCTCGATTATCAGAAAAGGACCTACGATTCTCAATGCTAACTTTCCCTTTGTACCAAATCGAAATGCATCCTTTAAAGGAGAAACCTTCATAAAAACCATATCTCCAATAGATAATTCTAAATCTCTTCATCTCTTATCAGCTTATTTCTATCGATCTTGAGCTGTTTTCATTCATTGTCGAATGATCTCAATCTTCGTCGATCTCTCTCCAATCATATCTAGCCCAAATATCAATTTCTCGCTTGCTTTCCACCAACATAAAGGCTACATGGTCAGCCATACAATGCATCATAAAGTGCCGTACCAATACTGAACTGATAACTATTATTGTACGCAAACTCCAAAGATGTAGATGGTCATCCCATGATCCTCCAAAATCTATAATGCATACTCACAAGAGATCTTCCAATAACGATTTACGCTCTCAGTCCGCCTGTCCATTCGCAGGTGATAATTGAACTAAGGTGCAGCTCGGTCCTTGATGCCTATTGTATGCTCTTCCAAAATCCATTGGTGAAAAACGAGTCACGATCACTCATAATGCTCGTTGGTACAACGTGAAATCGTACTATCCATTTCACATATGGTTCTGCCAGCTTAGATGCTATTTTATTTGACTTAACGGGTATAAATTTTGCAATCTTGGTCAACTAATCAACTTTGACCCAAATGCCATCGTACCATGCTCGAATCCCCAGCAATTCAACTAAAATTCGTCGATACTTGCTCCAGTTTCCACTTAGGAATATTTAGTGGTTGCAATAATCTGCTAGGTTTCTTCAACTTTGCCTTTACTAACTGGCAGTTCATACACTTTGAGATGAATGCCTCAATGTCCCTCTCCATGCCTTTCTAGTAGTAAGTCTTCTTCATATCTCTATACATTTTGTTACCACCAGGATGAATAGTCAATCTGTAAGTGGTGACACTCTCGCAACACTTAATCTCATAATCCATCAACATCAGGAACAACCAACCTCCCGTCTTAACGGAGCCAACCTTCTCGATCGAGTTCATATTGCTTCATGCCTTGTGATTTTACTCCTTCCTCTATTTCTACTTTGATTATGCAAGCCAGGCATCTTGCTTCCGACTAGCACCGATCCGTTCAATCAAAGTATGTCTAATCATAAGTTTGCCAACATTTCAGGTTCTAACTTGCAGTGAAGCCTAAAATCAAATCCGGCAATATAATCCATTTGCTATATTCCAAGAACATTGCTCCCAACCTAGCATGTCTTCTACTCAATGCATCAACGACTACATTCCCTTTTCCCGAGTACAAGAAATAATGAAACCATAAGGGCTAAGAGTTCTAACCACCATCGCTGACGAAGGTTGAGATCCTTTTGAGAGAAAAGATACTTCAAGGATTTGTGGTCCATGAATAGCTCAAACCTTTCCCCTAACAAGTAATGCTTCCATATCTTCAAAGAAAAAATTATTGCAGCCAATTTTAAATCATGAGTCAAGTAATCCATTTTGTGCGTCTTTAGTTGTCGACTAACATAATCTACAATCTTCCCTTTTGCATTAACACCGTATAACGACTTGGAATTTTCGATCCTAAAAATTCCAGATAGTTAGCAAAAGAAGAAAGAGATAGAAGAAAAGAAGAAACAGAAACACCAAAATACAGATTCTCACATTCGCAGGGTTCAAAATATAATATCAAATAAAATAACAGTTATACAAAGAAAGCTGTAATTGTTATATTACAAACATTTTATCAGAGTTACAATATTTTCACAACAATGGACAATTAAAGCAACATGTTCCAGATAAACTACAGTATATCATAGCGCAATACACTCCATACGTTCCTGCCATCCAGCTCCCCTCCTGAGATCCAGAATGTCCTTACCTGAAAAGTTGTAATACTCGGTCTGACCCAAGCATTACGTCAAAGTAACACCCAGGTCAGGCTGTAAACCAGCGTGAGTAAATGCATCAAACTAGAAATTCTAATGCATAAATCTTACTTAAAACCCGGGGTAACTCGTACCTTATTACAAGTAAAAAACATGTATAATCAAAACTTATTTCCACAAATCAATATCTAGTACCAACTTAGTTTAAATGGTTCAAATTATCCCATTCTAGCCTATTGATTTAACAAATCAAGTCTATAAAGAACCATTGTATGTTATAAATCGAAGTGGGTCTAGGCATTTACTAATACCCGACCCCGGTCTCTTCGAATTCAATACCATCATAACTCAAGTTATTCAAGTGAAATACAATTTAATTTTAACTACAGGATGTCGTTTTTTTACATAGCAATTCATCATCGATAGATATCCACATTATCACAGTTTAAACCAAACATATCATATCGCATAGCATCACAAATCACATATCAGAGATATCAACTAATCTAAGGCATACATTATCATTCAAACATTCATAAGCAAGATTAATTTGTCATACCATTTCTAATTAATTTAAATGAATTAATTACTTCAATCACCCTTTAAATTCTGCTTACTTAATCATTAATTAATTACAAACCATTAATTAATCATCCTTTAATTTTCCATTAATATTCCATAATTACTTCCATAAAGTAATCATCCCATTGGTTAATTATCCTTAATTAATTAACCTTAAATATTAATTAATTTAACCTTTAATTACTAATTAAATTAATTAATTCTTAACGAATTTTACTTCAATTACTTGCATTAGTAATTATCATTTAAGTAATTAACCTCCATTTACTAACCAATTAATCTCAAATTACCAATTAATTAATTAACTGATAACCCCCAATTATAAATTAATTTATAATTGACCATTAATTAATTAATCTTCTCTTTAATTTCTTCATTAATTCAATTAATATATAATTACCTAAATCTTAATTAAGTTATGAATAGCCCATTTATTTTCTTCAAATTTCTTAATTATCATTATTATAAAATTAAGCTTTAAACCTTTAAGTAAATCAAAACTTTATTTAAGATAACTATTTATCTTTAAGACCTTATTTAAATAACCTTGAAATTTTGATTCCCGTTTACTTATAGGTTATCATAGATTAATAATTTAAAAATAACTTACCATTTTAATTTTAATTCCTTAAATACACTATCTAAATTCTTTCAAATATGACTTAAGTATTAACTTAATTTCATTCAAGTTAAAACTATATAAATCTTCCATTATCTAAATATTGTATAACATTTTTATTCGAAAGAATTTGTTCAAGGAAAGAAATTAAAACTTGATTTAATTCAAATCTGCAAACTGGATTTATTAAATTTCAAAACATAGTTATCACTAATCTGACCCGAGTCAAAAAAATCAAATTACCCAAGTCATTGTTCAAAATCCTTGAGTCAAGCCTCGAGTTCAACCCTAGCTAATTATTTTTGATAATATTAAACTATCTTCTAGTAACACATACAACCCGATCACACTCTCGAGCTCAAACTCCACCTCCCAGAGACCAAAATCGAGCTACCATTTTCAACAGCAACCTAGCACACCGATACTCCTCGATGCCATGCACATGCACTGAGAATTGAAGCAACTCCGACCAACTCCGATGGCTCCTCCCAGTCGCCTTCAAACACCACGACTCATATACTCCACCAGAAATCACGATGAACACCAGAAACGAAAACGGGCAAGTGAAGCACCTAACACACACTTGTATACATGTATATGGACACATTTTAAAATTTTCAAAAATAATAGAGTTTACACATATTTATATCTATATTTAATGATTTACTATTAGATTCATCATTTTAATTCAACTATTATTATAATTTCAAATTCACTTATATACATCTAGACATCCGTAATTATCAATTTCATCTGTTTAATTCAAACAGAATTAACATCCCCGTAGTTTACAATCAGTTAATCATCCAATTAACAGTTGTTCAAAATCCGGGTTATCACACACCGCATCCAGTCCAGTACCACATGCATCGGTGTATATTGTTGACTCTTCATTTCCACTTAGAATGATCAACATTGTTGCAATCATCAACCCCTCCTTCAAACTCACAAACGCATGCTCACATTTTACTTTCCAAACAGAAATCTGATTCTTCTTTATCAAATTAGTCAACGATGCTGCTATCTCAGGAAGTCCTTGATGAAGTGTCTATAATGTGCCGCCAATCCTAGGAAACTGCTTATATCTGTAGCATTCTTGGGTCGATTTCAACCATGGACTGGTGCTATCATTTTAGGATCCACTGCTATACCCTGTCCCGTAACGACATGACCCAATAATCTCATTTCTTCTCTCCAAAAGTGACACATAGAAAACTTTGCTCTCAACTTGTGCTTCCTTAATATCTCTAGCACAATCCTCAAGTGCTTCTTGTGCTCCTCTTTAGTTCTAGAGTAGATAAGAATATCATCCACGGACACAAGCACAAACTTATTCCTCTGGCCTTTGAAAACCTAGTTCATGAGATCCACAAAGTATGTCGGAGCATTGATCAAGCCGAATGTCATCACCAACCACTCATAAAAACCCGATGGTGTACAAAACACAGTAATAGGCACACTCTCCTTCGCTACTCTAAGCTAGTGAAATCCCATTGCAAAATCCATCTGGGAGAAAAACTTCGCACGGTAGGGCAGATCAAACAAGTCATCAATACATAGCAGTAGATACTTGTTCTTCTTCATCACTTTATTCAGTTGATGATAGCCACACACAACTTCAAAGTGCTATCTTCCTTAGTCGCGAATACTACATGTGCATCCTACTCAGATATGCTTCTTCGAATAAACCCTCTCCTTAATAGGTCATTCACTCGTACCTCTAATTCCTTCTGCTCTTTAGGCGCCATATGCCTCAAAAGCATACCTATCGGTCTAGCATTTTTAGCCAAGTCTATCTGAAACTCGACTCTTTATGCGGTGGCAATCCAATTACTTCCTCGAAGACATCCATGTACTCTTTAGCGATAGGCATAGTGACAACCCCTCTTGCGGAACCTAAACAAAATATAGAAAGCTAACCATCACGCATTCCTATGGTAGGCAGCTAATCACTACAGTTTGCCTATCCACATCTCTAATTGTCATTAAGAGTTTCCTGCAATATACTATAGTCAGTCCATTCCCAAGATAATCCCGAACCCAATAAAATTCAAAATAAAGCAATCCAAAGAAAAGAGTATCCATGACTCGATTAGACTAAACCACCACAAACCATGCACAAGCTAGTGGAGCCTCCAATAAGGTTTTTTACGATCAAATGTTGGTCTACTTTCTTGGGTCTCAATCCAACCTGTCTACTAGATCACTACATTTGAATGAATATGAAACTCTTGCATCAAGTGAATTTCGAATAGGAACATCATCAACATAAAACATACGTTGAATAATGACTCTTTTCCCCTTCTCCTTCATCGAGGGAGCACCCAACAAAGTCAGGACTGCATCCAAAGCATATGCTATCAGAATCTGCTTATCCTTTATAGGTTCTGGACAATCCTTCTTTAAGCGCCCATGCTTATCATAGTTATAGCACTTCTTATCACTCACTTTGTTATCCCTTATCAAATGACTTTTCTCCATGCACCCATAGAAAATAAGTTCACATTTACCCTTCTTCTGACCATTCTTCCCTTGAGACTACTTACTCTTTCCATTTCACTTCGTCTTGCCTCCATAATGTTATTGTGGTTTTGGCTCTTCCTTTTCAGTGGAAACAACCATAGCAGTCTTAGCCCTAAGATGTAGATTCTGATGGTGAAGTGCTTTGTAATAAGTCTCTCGAAAGTCTCATCAATATGGTTCACTAGCTTTTCTCCAAGATAGTTATCCAAGAAAATGATAAACTTCTCATTATTTCTCAACTTAGTGTCGATAAATGACATTCTATACTATGACAAAACATCAAACTTTGCCACATATTCAGAAACTGACATCTCTCATTGCTTCAGTTTTGCAAATTTCCTAAACAAAACAGACTCTCGAGTAGCCGGAATGAACTTCTCTTCAAACCTTGTCTTGAACTGGTTCGAAATGAGCTGATCCTCTGGAGTAGCAATGGTGTCGAGATTCCACTAGTTCACAGATCGTCCTTGAAGTTGTCTAGAAGCCGACTTTCCTCTTCATAGAACTATCCACTTCTATTTCACCAAAGATGTGCTCACAAGTATCAATCCAATCTTGCACTTCTATGGAAAATTCTGTTACATGGAATGGATTTCCTCCCAAAGTGGAGTAATTCTTACTCAACTTAGCAAAAGTAGGCCTAGGTGCTTGCATGGGAGCACCTCCTCCACCCACCATACCAGGAGTGTTCTCATCATCGTCACTATCATAACATTGAACATGTCTTGGAAATCAAGCGAAGCAGCTTATGATTCTGCTCCTTCTTAAACTCCTAAAGAAGATACCACAGAATTCCTTGTATGCTGGCTCATTATTATATGTAACAAGAATGATCTATATCTCATAAAGAAGATTGTGTATATAGTGCTTATGTGCATGCGACTTATACTATATAATATATTACTACATAGTTTTAAAAACCAAAGCTTATAACAGGTATGCACTCTCTCGTATATATACACTCCAGATCTATTCTAAGGCCGATAATTCCTTCCTTTTCTCTAGTGGATCACGGTATCAACTCACGTTAATCATGTGGCCAAAGCTATGATACCAAATGTGATGGCTACCATATACCACCGGCACCAATAGTATATAAATAGTGCGCTATAGTCATGCTCGTGCGATATAAGACGATCATCAAGGTTGAAATAAAACAAAACACAATATATAAAGTATTTCTCACAACACATAGACAAAATATAATATCACATATACAATAGAAGAGACAGTAATAACAATGTGAACTAATCATTAAGTATAATATCCATGGAGTTATACATCAAATGTTAGAGAGTTTATACAATGGAAACAAACTCAAAAACTGTCTCAAATACATGTAATAAGCAGTCACTGCAAAGGCTCCCTAGTGCTATATAGTGGAATAAGCATAGACTACATATAAGTATGTAACACGAGATAACTCCATCCAGCTTGTCCTCTGAACAGCTACTGCATCACTTAGACCTGTTATCTACTTTACTCATTTAAGAGTACCCGAGATAATAAGATGCAAAGCATAAAATCTTGAGTCAGACAACAGTCTGGTATGAGCAATAAAACGAATCTCAAAATACCATACAAGTGAATATGGTAAGGAACAAGAGGATGCGAACCATACCTGGCCTATCCCTATAACCAAAGAGTTAGCACATAACACTAAAATATACTACTCTACAATATCATAAAGGTACTGTACAACATAGAATGGTGGATGTCCAGGTATCCCTTTCTCCAGTACCTGCTCCCATAATATCCCTAAGTGATAGCCGTTGAAGAAAACAATCAAAGCAACCATGGCATCCATCAAGCAATACTCACTATCACTCGTCCATTGTTTTAAATATATGATAACTCATATGGCCTCCTTACTTCCAAGGACTAATGGAAATCCTAGTTTTCTATGTACTCTCGTATCATGCAGCCCAATGTTCGATACGTGTCTTCCGGCCCAAAGCTAGACACTAGACCCAAAGCCACTAGTCCAGGGTATACAGGTCCCTCAATTGACCCATGAGCGTCCCCACTTATGATACCCGTCCTTATAGTATATAAGAAAACACTCAGAGCATCAACGATTGCTTAGTACGTACTCATTTGAGCCCTCCTTTCCTATATTTGGATTCGAGCTAGTCCTTTGCTTAATCCAGTTTCCATTATTCAGGAACCTACTACATTCCCCATTCTCGGGCTCCCTCCTTTACCGAGCCACTATCTTTTGTACCTACTTCCACCATGAGTCACGAATTAGAGATTCCAACTTTTGGCATGTTGTTACATCGCCATCTAACGACAATGCGAACGAGCCAACCCTCCAACATGATCTACATGACATCAACTTCGTCCCCCAAAAATTTCACATCCATAGAATCCACCAGGATAACTCGGTATTAACCTATTCATGTTGATACCGACCTCTACACTTAACCCATCTTTGGCTAAATTTTCTTCCTCGCCTTCCTTACTTCTAGTACTCCGATCCTAGATGCTTTAACCCCGACCTATTAATCCAATATAAATCGTCCACTCTTCAAAACATCCAACTTTAAGTTCTAGCCTATATCACCTAGCCTATCACCAATATCTTGTTATAGGCAACCTCTACTAGCCATAATCTATCATCCCATGCCAACCACCAACTTGTTGGACGAACCAGCATAATTCGATACCGACCTGTTCATGTCGGTGCTGAGTTATGAGCTTACAGAATTTTGACCCATGACTTGAACTCCGAGTTCTTCCCATACTCCAGAGTCTCCCATCTAAGTCTCATCCAATTTCGATTAACTTTGCCTTTGATTTGTCCAATTCACTAACATATCTTTCTATGTATCCAAACACTAACAAAAAGAAATCAAAGAACAACATACAAACATAGAATAACTTGCATTCACATCCAATCACATAGGAAATACGTGGAATTATAGCAATCAAATAATTTCTAATCCAAATCTAAGCATTCAATGAACATGTGAATTTGAACAAGGTGAATTACATTGCTACTTCTACAAATCATTTTAAAATTCATCAACTTAGGTCATAAACATATGTCAAAATGTAATTTAGGTTAGTCTAGAATTTGAAGGTAAAAAACAATGTTAAACCTCTAATTCTACCATATAAACATGCACAGTATAATGAGAAGGCATAAACCAATCACCAATTACCAAATTCAACTAATTTGAATGTAGATCTAATGTAGATAGTGATGAAAAGCAATTCAAATCGACTAAAGTGATGATCTCTATCATCTAGTCGATGATCAATACACTTATATACGACTAAATTTTATTTAGAAAGAAATTTGGGTGATTTTGGATGAAATTAGGGCTAATGGTGGTTTGGATCTAGTTTGGAAGAGAGAGAAGGAAAAGTTTTAATTTGACTCTCCAACCCACTATTTATAGCGATTCTTTAATTATACCAATGAGATTACTTATGCACTAATTCTGGCCAACAACTATTAATACTTAAAACAGGCATAACTTCCGACTTTAAGTCCATTTTTTAATTATGACCACTTTACAAAATCGAACCGTCATCCTGAAGCAATTGAACTAGTTTGAGACCCTAATTCTACTTCAATCAAAATATATAGACAAATAAGGTTTTTAAGGTCAAAATAGTCACATAAATATTTGGAAAAATCATAGGCACGTAAAATGTCCATAAGAGTCATATCCCAAAATTATAGAGTCATACGACCTCATACTAATAAAATAAAAATATTTTACGATAATACGGGTCATTACACTTTTTCTTTGGTAAAAAAGCATATCCTTAAGGCATGGAAACTTCATGGAACAGTTGGTGCAAGCTGTGACAATTATATGCACTTCTTTTAATTCCCCTTCCTTTTAGAGAGATTTTGGATTTTGGAAGCGGATCCAATAATTATTAATGGTAAAGTGTTTGTTATTACGCAGTTTACACCTTCTATTGACCTAGTTCGTGAACAAATTCTATCAACTCCTGTATGGGTGCATCTGCCTAACATCCCATCCGTTTTTCAAACTTTAGAATGTATAAATTGGATTGCAAAGCATACTGGCCATTTAATCTGCTTTGACATATTTGCAGAGAGACGATACCATCTCATGTTTGCAAATGTCCCTGTTGAAGTTACTATCTCAAGGCAACTACCTATTGATATACTCATTCTCCTTGGTGAAAATCGGACTACACACATGAATGTGATCACTAGTGGAAGCATCCAGTTTGCAATAATTGTAGCTCCTTTGGGCACGTTGGCTTGACTTGTCCCTTTCTGGCACCCGCCCCTTGAACTCCCTCGAAAAATCCCCTTTTCGAAGCCAACTTTTCTTAGATGGAAGCCTAATGAACCCACTACCTTGGCCGCCTCATTTAGTTGCTCGCTTCCCTCTCCTATCGCTTAAGCCGTCATAGCCTTAGCATGTCCAACAGCTATCATATTGGTCTCTCCCGAGATTTCTTCACGACATGTCGAAACTGGGCCATCATGTAGTGGGTTAAATAGGTGAATTAAAAAAAAATCCATTTTGTGTCTAATTAGGCCTATGAAGTCTAAATTGATATAGATGTGATCCTAACAAATTTTAAATTATGTTATTTAGTTTGCTAATAAAAGTTTAGAGGGATATTATATTTATACTATTTAATATGTACATGCGTATGATATACACATGTACATATATATGCACGTGTATGTAAACAGTATGCATTGTTTAACATGCATGTATCTAATTATTGGAATCTACATCGCAACGGATATGCAATATCGAAAAAGCATTATAATTTATATACTTGCATATGTAATTATATAACAGTTTATAAATACAAATATAGATGATTGTGAATTCAGATTCATAATTATAATTTCAAATTTCAAATCTTGATCTAGATAAAAATATCTTATAATTTCAAATTTTGATATTGTAAAAAATTATAATTAAAATATATATACGAAAGTAATATATAATTTTTAACGAAAATGTGCGTGTGTATATGAATTAATATTTTAAAACATTAATGATAAATAAAGAATATATAATGGAATAAAAAATTATATATAAAAATACACTTTTTGGTCATTTTGTATCTTGAAAAACACAAAAAAATTTCCCTTCAAATTTATTTATTTTTTATTAAATAATTTTGGTATGGAAATTGATAAAAAAATAGTTTTATATTTGTGTGAAAAAATTACAATATAGTGTATGTGAATTTCATGCATATTAAATATATATACATTTATATTTATAATATATAAATAAAAATTTAATATATAATATTGAAACTAATATATGCATATGTGTGTGTATATAGAATTCGAATAGAATAAATATTATATTAATTTTTTTTGCAATGACAGTTTATATGTATAATTTAAATACTAATTTTTTTACTATAATATAAATATTTTATTTTATTTAAAAAAAATCAATTTTTGTTTAAAATTTCTTTTTGAATCATTACAAAATTTGATTTTTTTTTTAAAACCCATGGCTGAGACCATACTATATGTATATATGAAAGAATAATCATTATAATAACAATAGGTTTGATTTTATAGACGCACACACATTGGACAATACACCCATATAGGATTCATGAAAATTGTATTTGATCAAGCTATATACAAGTCATAATAATGAAATATATATATATATATATATATATATATATATAATGTAAATAACGTTGTTACCTTTACTAAAGCCTAACAATTACACTTTGAATGTTGAATCTGATTGACTCCTTCGTATCCAAATCTAGTCTCTTGTAGAAAGAGCTACTCGACTGAAAGATCTACACACCTTTGCGTTGTTTAATTTGTATTTGCATTTCTGAAGCTTGATATGATGGCTAGTAGGCTACGGGGAGCTTGCGGCCTGAAAATGATAAGATGGAGAGATGAAAACACTATAAAGTAAGGGATTAAAGAAGTTTAAATAGGAGAGAAAGGAAGCAGCTAATTATGGATTCGAATCCACTATTTCCTCTGCCAATTCAAACCCTGCTTAAATCAAATTTAACCCCTTCTCCCCTAAACTCTATAGCCTACTAAACATGTTCCTACATAGGCCTCCATTCCCGTTTAGATCTAATTAGATACTTCATTTTTAAATCAAATTTAAACAAGCATTGATATCATATATTGATACGTGTGTAATCAACTTTTATGTATGCACTATTTTCAATACGGATCAACAGAAATCAAATAAAATTTTGTGATTTATATTTCACTAATATTAATTAATTTGACTAATTTATAAAATTTATAATTTAATATAAGCAAGCAGTAGTAGGATTCAACATTTCGGCTGTGTGACTCTTAGGAGTAAATCTGGTTAGAGACTAATATCGAACAATTCAAAAATTAACGTTAACACTTCACCATAGCTAGTGGTGTGATATTATGGCAAAATTTATCGCTTATACATGTTAGCCATAAAATTTACTTAAAGAGCAAAGGCACGAAAGAAGAAAAGAAAATTGCCAGCTCCTACTGAAACTATAGATACAAGTTTCGACATGGACCATGAAAGAAG
Source organism: Allium cepa (assembly GCA_030765085.1). Classification (NCBI taxonomy): domain Eukaryota; kingdom Viridiplantae; phylum Streptophyta; class Magnoliopsida; order Asparagales; family Amaryllidaceae; genus Allium; species Allium cepa. Next base: position 509,153,345 of record CM060942.1, read on the forward strand.
GTTTTGAAGGCATGAAAAAGGCTTTTGAAGGAGTCGCAAGCAGCAGACATCCTCACAAGTGATAAATAATGTAAAATCCATCGAAATATATTAAAAAAGGAGTAACATGGCTATCTTTCCACCTCTTTCAAACATTTCGACCTGGATGGATTAGCAAAGTCAGCTTTAAAACCCCTTTCGAAGGCAATGAATGTTAATCTCTCGTGTGCATGCCTAACCTTTCAGAGCCAAAGGTTTCGCCTTTATAACAATCCTTTTGAAAGCATATCCAAGCCTTTCAAACCAATTGAGGCCAATGACATCAGGAAAAGGCTCCACAGCAACCAGTATGCATGCATTTGGAAGTTACCTACTGCATTGAAAACATTGATGCTTCAATATCTTCAAAGTCCCTATGAAAAACCTATCGACAGAGTCGAAGGGCTCCCATCTTTACTGAAAGTGCGGTGTGTATATAATTATATGTGCTAATATAGTACACACGGATCGTGTAATATGGACTACAATATAAATGCGGAAATAGATGATAATAGCATAGTAAATAAAAAATAGAAAAATCACACCAGAGATTTTTATACTGGTTCGGAGCTCCGTCCTACGTCCAGTCCCAGACTTCTATCTGGAATGTCACTATTAACTACCTCGCTTCACCCGGAGGAACAGGTTTACAACACCCGAACAACCGAACGGGATTTCACGCCTCTAATACACTGAGGACTTCAACACTTTCCTCTTACAACACAGAGGACTTCAACAAAAGAACAAATACAATTGTTGTTGACAACTTGTGCTCTTGAAAACACGGATTTGTCACTAGTAGTACACCCTTCCTATAATCTTATCCTCAAAGTATGCGAATGATGTTTTGAAAAGATTAAGGAAAGTATATTACTTATTGAATCAAAAGATATGAAATAGTTTCAATGATTCAATAAATAATCGAGAGCTTTTTAGAATGCAGGAGTATATATAAAGTAAGATCAGAGATTAGAGTAAAAAGCATATAAAATCATGTTTTCATGTATCTTGAATCAATGATTTAGATGAGTATATATAGAGAAAAATAGTTGTAACTCTTTATGAACAGTTGCCATTAATAGATATGATTATTTGATGAAAGGTAAGAGATGCAACCATTGGAGAAAGAAGTGTCTTTTGGAAAAGGTTGCTCTCTGTTTAAAAAATGACCAGTAGGCAGGAATTTGAATATATATATATATACGTTATGTTCACTTGTGCACATTATCTGTGCATTCTGGGCAAAAACGGTCGACCACCTGGTTTTGACCGGTCGACCGGTTTTGTCCAGACTGCACAGTTAATGTGCACTCATATATATTTTTATATATATTCGAAGATTAAAGGCATAAGATTATTTGAGGATAGATTTTAACATAAATAATCATTACTAACATACAAAATAATTAACCTCTAATCATAGAGTACCATATGTAGCTCTTTATAGCCATAATGACCTTGTTTTGTCGATCGCCTTTATTTCTTTGTCAGAAATCAAAACCTTCATAGAACTTGTGACTCAATATTCTCCCCCTTTTTGATTGATGACAATATATATCTGAAAATCTGAATCTCTCCCTGAGTATGCGATCTCCCTCTTTGAATTATATATGTATGTTCCTACAAGCAATTGTTAGCCCTTTCTCCCCCTTTGTCATCGACAAAAAGGAGTTGTTTAAATGGAGGATGTAAAAGAGATTATAAGCAACATAAAACTACTACCATAGATCAAGAGTAACATTCACACAAGATGATAATACACACAAGTCTAGTACGAATTAAAACACGACACTATTTAGTACAAGTGCCAGATAATATCTTTAAAGCTCCACCTAAGTATAACATCTCCCCCTAAGTATAATATCTCCCTCTATTTATATGCATATGAATTTCTCCCCCTTTGTCATTATCAAAAAGAATGGGGAATTATATAAAATTATATAAAATATCTTGTATATAACGAGATAAACTCATTATTAATTATGAAGGAAAAGTAAAATAAATTTTACCATATTTACCGAAGTCCATATTTTATTGTAAGCACGTAATTCTATTAAACATATGGAACATTCTTTGAAATTCCAAAATCTATCATTTTCCTTTTGTTTCTCTGAGTACCTGCAAAAAAATTAATAATAATTTTCGGTACCCATTTACTATGTTAGGGTCCAGGGGGTTAGGTCTTTGGAAACCATACCCATTTGGGTGTGGTTGAACCTTTATAAATATAATTTTCATTACAAATTACATTCTTATAATAGTTGCTAATATAAAGTTGTTTATCATGATCAATCATATTAGCTGGAATCCATATCTTAATACTATTAGTCATTAGCTTAGTACTTGAAGAATAATTTCTATCATTTCTAAACAAAGTACTATTATGACTATAACTGATTTTAAAATTATCTTGATTACTAGTACTAGCACTAAAGTTAGTATACATGAATGCATATCTAGTACTATTTTTACTTTTAGCTTGTTTATAGCCTACATCACTTCTATCATTGTGAGCTTTTGAATTCTTAACATAACCTAATCCCTTCTTATTTGAAGCAGGTTGAGAATTTTCAATAATCCTGGATAAATTTTCTCTCCCTTTATTAAAATTGGAAATATTTTTAGTAATGTCATCAAGCTTAGTTTTGAGACTAGTGTTATCTAACTCAACAATTTTAATTTTTGTTTTTAACTCATGATTTTCAGAAGCTAGAGCATTATTCTTTTCTTTTTGAGCTTCCATTTCTTGACTTAATAGAGCGAGTTGAGAATTGTCTGAATCTTGAATTTTCTCAAGTTCTTCTTCTAATATTCTCTTCTCGTCTTTAAGCATATCTCTTTCGAATTCTGCTTTCTTCTGATTTTCCAGAGCTTCTTTATATTTTCTTTTGAGACTTTTTAAAATGTCTAGAAGTTCTGAATTTATTTCTATCATATCATCAAAAGTTAGATCACTAACCTCGTTATCTTTTGCCATGAAGCATTTGTTTGTTTGCTCCTTTGATTGTTCTTTATTGCTCTTCCTCTTCTTATTGCCTTGACTAGATCTCTTTGTAGCCATTTATTCTAGGATGTTGTTACGATCTCTAGAAAACCAGGCTCTGATACCAAATGAAAGTGCGGTGTGTATATAATTATATGTGCTAATATAGTACACACGGATCGTGTAATATGGACTACAATATAAATGCGGAAATAGATGATAATAGCATAGTAAATAAAAAATAGAAAAATCACACCAGAGATTTTTATACTGGTTCGGAGCTCCGTCCTACGTCCAGTCCCAGACTTCTATCTGGAATATCACTATTAACTACCTCGCTTCACCCGGAGGAACAGGTTTACAACACCCGAACAACCGAACGGGATTTCACGCCTCTAATACACTGAGGACTTCAACACTTGCCTCTTACAACACAGAGGACTTCAACAAAAGAACAAATACAATTGTTGTTGACAACTTGTGCTCTTGAAAACACGGATTTGCCACCAGTAGTGCAGCCTTCCTATAATCTTATCCTCAAAGTATGCGAATGATGTTTTGAAAAGATTAAGGAAAGTATATTACTTATTAAATCAAAAGATATGAAATAGTTTCAATGATTCAATAAATAATCGAGAGCTTTTTAGAATGCAGGAGTATATATAAAGTAAGATCAGAGATTAGAGTAAAAAGCATATAAAATCATGTTTTCATGTATCTTGAATCAATGATTTAGATGAGTATATATAGAGAAAAATAGTTGTAACTCTTTGTGAACAGTTGCCATTAATAGATATGATTATTTGATGAAAGGTAAGAGATGCAACCATTGGAGAAAGAAGTGTCTTTTGGAAAAGGTTGCTCTCTGTTTAAAAACGGTCGATAGGTCAAAAAATGACCAGTAGACAGGAATTTGAATATATATATACGTTATGTTCACTTGTGCACATTATCTGTGCATTCTGGGCAAAAACGGTCGACCACCTGGTTTTGACCGGTCGACCGGTTTTGTCCAGACTGCACAGTTAATGTGCACTCATATATATTTATATATATATTCGAAGATTAAAGGCATAAGATTATTTGAGGATAGATTTTAACATAAATAATCATTACTAACATACAAAATAATTAACCTCTAATCATAGAGTACCATATGTAGCTCTTTATAGCCATAATGACCTTGTTTTGTCGATCGCCTTTATTTCTTTGTCAGAAATCAAAACCTTCATAGAACTTGTGACTCAACATTTACTTCCAACAGTAGTAAGGCAACATGAAGAGAAAGGCTCACTTGAGGACCTTTCAATAATGTCGAAAGCAGTTCTGTAGAAAGCAGAGAAAAGGAATACTAAAGACTCAACAAAGGTGAAAGGTTTCAACTTAGTTGAAAGGTCTGGGGAAAGATAGGGAATGTGCATGGGTAAGTAAAAGGACTCGAAAGAGATTCCTTTCGACCACATCAAAGGCAGACGAGGCCTTTTGACCTAGTCAAAAGACATGAGGTGGCATATAAACAAGGGCCTTTCGACTGGGTCGAAGGCATAGGCGTGGAAGGGGGCCGACCTGCATCTATAAATAAGACCCAAGAGGTCCAGTTTGGGGTACCAGATTCTGGGAATCCTAAACTCGTTTCTTTTAATCTAATTTCTTTGCTACAACAAAATACTTGTAAACCCTAAATTGATTTGAGGAAAAAGCTCTCATAATTGTAACTCATTTTGGATTAATAAATATGAAGAAATGGCTGGTTCATTAAGGATTTCGATTATGAGGAATATCATTATGCTCATTAGATAGACGAATGATCCACTGCACATGATTCTATCTTATTCTCTTAACTTCTTTTTGTCTAAGCATTATATAGGATCAACTTGGATATTCATATTTGAAACATATCACCGTTGAGACCAATATTGACAATGGAAGTAAGAAAGGTGAAGGTGTTTCGACATTGGTGAATTTATTGGCTTAGAATTATCCAAGTTGACCTTATTCAGAGTAAACTAAAGAAGCTTAGACAACTGCAATCTGGACTTATGTAGAAAGGATGAAGCCCCTTTCAACCTGGTCGAAAGGGGCATTCCAAAAGGAATCCAGTTCGTAGTTTGCAAGCAAATGTCAAGAAAAGAATTCATTCGAAAGGGATTTACCACCCACTACATCTTTAACCCTTTCGAAGGGATTCATCAATCAAAAGGGTGAGACCAACGGAGTTGAAAGCAGCTATCTCATTTTAATAAAACATGCATACCTTTCGATGGGGCCGAAAGGGCCAAAACGAACCTTTTGACTTGGTCGAAAGCCTCTATAACAGCAGCATTCGAATCTTTCGAAAGATAGGTTTCAAGTTAAATGCTTTTTCATAGCCTGCATTTCCAATTTAACCACCAAATCTATTTTGACTTGGTCAATCAGGTCAAAAGGTGGGTTATGGAAGAAGCAATTTCTTTGATTTCCTAATCATATTTGACCTATCTGGTTATTCACATAGCCGTGGGGATGTTGACAAGATTTCTTGTTAACATATTTAGCGCTAAAAGAAGGGCTCGAACCTCCGACCTCATTACTATCTTATAGATTAATTTTAGATCATTTCACTTGGCGTAGGAAAATGGAGTCTAAATGGCTAAGCAGAATGGAGGAAGGGGTTATCTATACGATAACTCTTGAGGAGAAGTAGCTCCGTCCTTTAATTTGGACAGGGTTATTCAAAGGAAATCTTTGTCACCAACTCAACGAGATGAAAATACTGCAAAGATCAAACTCTTAGCGTAGTAGCTGCAAGAAATGCAAGAGCTCCTCAAAATGGCACTGTCTCATAAATCTTAAAAATGGCTAAGCCAACACAAGCGGATGAGGTAATCTCCCCAAGAAGGAACTTGAAAGCTAACTCGAATGAAAATAAAATCAAAATAGATCTAACAACTTCGAGGAAGAAGTAGCACCCTCGGTCTAAACTTAATCATTATGGGAGAGTGCTCGATAAATAGCTTGAGCAATCCAGCAGCTCTACTCTAAAGAATACTTTCCAGACTAGAAAAACTATGAAAATGTTGAGACCTGTCTGAAAGATGCTGCAGAGCAAGTAATGAATACAAGAGGGAAGAGGACTACGGATGAACGAGCCAATGGTAATGAACGAGTGCCACCTTTTACAAACGAGATCATGGCAACAGTCATCCTGTCTTATGTGATGTAACGACCCGAAATTTTCTAAGCCGAAAATTCCAGATAGTTATGAAAAAGAAGGAAGAGATAGAAGAAGAAGATCAGAAACATTAACATCTCACATTCGCAGCGGATAAAATATAATAATAAATAATAATAGTTTACAGAAGAATACTATACCTGTCAATTACATTTAAATACATCAGAGTTACACATTTATACAGATATTGCATATACAATTATCATGCATCAGATTTACAATTATATAATTACAGCGGATATATCCTATATGTTCTTGTCATCTAGCTCGCATCCTGAGCTCCAGAACGTCCTTACCTGAAAATCTGTAATACTCGATCTGACCCGAGCATTACACCAAAGTAACACCCAGGTCAGGCTGGAAACCAGCGTGAGTAAACCAAACTAACATGGAATACAAAGCATTCAACTTATATAAAACCCGGGTAACTCATATCAATTCACAAAGCCAAAATTTTCCTATAAACATCACTGATTTCACCCATCAATTTCTAATTACCGAATTTAGATTAAATAGTCTAATTCACTTAAATCATTTCATTCCATCCAATAGATTTTACATATCAATCTATAAACATTTGAAGTGGTTTTGGGTATTTTCTAATACCCGACACCGACCTCTTCGAGTCTCATGTCATTCTAACCCAATTTATCCAAATGAAATACACTACATTTCATATCAGAGATATCAACTCATTCAAAGTATCCAATACCAATCATTCATTCATAAGCTAATTTTATCACTTTTAAATTAATTCAATTGATTCTAATTGAATTTCTAACCTCAATCACTAGATTCCTTCTTTTAACATTAATTAATTCCAAATCAATTAATTAGTCAACACTTCATTATTCATCTTAATTAATCACCTTGGATTAATTATTTTCAATTACATTCAAGTAATTATCTTTATTTAATTTCATGATATTAATTATTCTTAGCCAAATTCAATAAGTAATCTTAATCACTTCATAAATTAATTAACTATTATAATTACATTAATCCTTAATTAATTATATTAGTTAATTTTTCATAAGTCATTATTTATGGGTTAATCAATCTTAATTAACCAATCTTTGATTACATTATTAATTATATAGATTAAGGATTTCCAATTATATTTTAAATTATCCTAATCTAAATTAATTACATTAAATAATTAATCATTAATTAAATCATAAATATTAATCACTCTTGATTTATCTCAACCAGTAATTTACTATCTTTCTATTTACTTCATTAAATAAATTAATTACTCCTTTATTTAACTATTTAATTAATCTCTTGATTAATTTCACAAAGTAATTATATTTTATTAATCACATTAGGTAATTACTTATTAAACCACCCAATGATCATTCCAATTTAATATAAACTTAATTAACCCAAATCATTAATTAATTTAATTAATTAATTTTCCATTTAAATTATCCTACCTATTTAATGAATCACCGATCATTAAACCCTATTTGATCTTAAACAGAACCATTTTCTTATTTATGATTTATGTTCAAAACCATTTAAAACCCAAATACCTCTAGTCAAACCACAATTAACTCGAGAAACAACCAAATCTAAAATCACTAGATCATCAGTACACATCCAAACAATTCAATCATTCGTCCAATTATTTAAATTTAACCATTTAAATTTAAATAAAAATCCAACAGAGTGAGATTTATTCACCTTTGATTTTTGTTACGCAATCCGACCCAACTCAGCTTGTTTTCTTCACAATGTATACCTTGTATAAACATTATATAAGTTATTAACATTTGAAATAAATCGAAAATCAATTATCATTATTCATTAAAAAAATTGGACTAATAATTTAATTAAACAAATTCTCTTTTAATAACATATGTGTCTTTAATTTCTTTCCTTTTCTTAAAAAACTATCTAAACATATTGTTCCTATCTGCCTATAAAAATTGGATATATAAATTTTTAAATTACTTTACTGTTAACATAATTTACTGGAGTAGAAATAATTTCCCTAGTACATAACTAACCCAAGGAAAAACTTGAACCTGAACAGTGGTAAGAACCTTGGTCGGCATCGAGCACTATCCTCCGATCGCCTATCCTCTATCGAGCAAAATGAGAATCCAGGAGCATCGCACCACTTCCCAACGCGCCGCAGTCTCCCATCCCCTCACGTGCTCGAGTCCTTACCACCACGCGACCGAAACAAAAATCGCGACAACACTCGCACCACCCCTTGCCTCGACTTCATGCCTGACTTCGACCACCATAAGCTATCGATGCCGCCATTCTTCGTGAACATACCCCAAAGCATCTCCCCTTGCCTATTTGAACGTGGCAGTATTCGCCATCCTCCCTTCTGATCTCCTCACGCGACGCCCCAATCCTTGCCATCACGCACGAACACGACTTCACTTTACACTTCGAGAATTCCAGATCGAAACCCCCTTTTCGATTTCTACCTGATTTAGAAAGTGAAGGCTTCGGCCCTTTCTTTTCACTTTTTTTAATTGCGTTCGATTATCTGCTTCCAAATTGAAGAAAGGGACGGAATGAGATATATGATGGTGTAAGGATTCTCGAGTACGCGTTTTAATGAAAATATCTTTGACTGATTGACCAAAAATTTATTATAATATAAAACTTTCATACGTCTTGCTAATAGACCCTTTAAAATTTTGAACTCCACTTAAGGCATGCCGCAAGGCGAATATAAGGTTTTACCCGCGTTTCGAACACAACGGAACATGTTTCGAGGGCTAATTTGATCGTATGCGCGAGTTACAGAAGTAAACGGTCAATTTTAGTTTAAATCGATTAAAATAGTTCGAAGCGTTTTGAGCTGCCACGGTCAAACGACAACTTTGATTGCTACGAAAATTGAAATTAGATAATAACTAACTATTATGGATCCAATGGAACATGTTTCGTTGAATTCCGAGACTGTGCCTCGGAAGGCTATTTTCAAATTTCAATTTAAACGATATATTATTGAAATTGAACAAATTACCTTTAAATTAAATTTCAATTATTCTATTATTTTCAATCATCGTTATAAATTTTATAAGCCTTCAAATTATTTTAAACAGGCTTAGAAATTTCTGATTCAACAATTTACCCAATTTCAATTATTAAATTCAATATTTAAACTATATAATTGAATGATTTAATTATCAAGTAAACATTGATATCTGGAATTCAAGTTAAAATTAACTTTTAAATATTTAAAATCAATTAAATATTAGATTGTTAAAATTTCCGGGTCGTCACATTCCTCCCACCTTAAAAGGATTTCGTCCTCGAAATTGCTAGTTAGGAAGAATGAACCAATACCCGTTTACTTTTCCCTAAAACCCACAATTCAACAGTTTTATCAACTTGCCACAATATATTCTTTATTAAAGTTCCATTATTACTTCAACCAACCTCCAAAACCTTTCATAGTTTCCAACAACACCATTTTGCTCAATCATCTAAATTTCAATTTAAAACCAAATTTTGAATTATCAAAATTTTTCCTACTCTCTAAATTTCCGAAATTTTTGCCAACGTCTCCTTTGCGCGGCTAGCTCGGTACAACTACAAAATGCCTCTATGGGCTCCCAAATTCCAAAAGAAAACAAAAGCCAAGTGGCTAGATCAAAAACCCAATCCAATTTCATACAGAAATTAAATACATACCTTTTTGTAGGGCAATTCAAATTTATCTTTTGGAATCAAATCTAATTTTCTTTTTCCTTTAATACCTGCATATCTTACTTAGCAACAATATTCGATCTTAACCACTCAAATCATTTTATACATTTCCTCACATAAGTTTTCACAACTACTTCTATGCAAATTAGTTTCCCCCGTTTTCATACGAATTTCATTTATTTTCAATTTTGAATATTGAATTTTATCTTTCATTTAGAACTGATTCATATTAGTTTCATCTACTAATTTACTATAGTTTTCAATTTGAAAACGTTTTGTCGTTAACCAAATTTTTCTCAAAATTTCCAAAAATTTTCTAACTCCCAAAATTTTCGAAATTTTTTGGCAGAGACTCCTTTGTACGGAGGAGCTTTTACAATTTGACAAGAGATATAAATATATATACATCGACCCGCCCGGTCGGAAAAAGTAAAAACAGTTCATATTTCCTATTTTTATTGCGTAGGCGTACCTTTATTTAGCATTTTTAGCAAGCAGCTTATTAATTTAAGCAATTAGCGCAACCAAATCCAGCCAAACGGCTCTTCAGGTACCTGTACTTACTCAGTTTAAACATATAAGCACTATATATATGAAGTTTACAACATTTCTCTTACTTAAACAACTATAACACTTCAATTCTAAAAGAAATGCAATCAAAATAACTTCCATGAGCAATTTACATGTCTTCAAAACTAATTCAATTGCTTTCAACCAATTCATAAGCCATTTTATTCAATTTTAATGGTTTGCACCTCAATTTCTTACATCCAGTTGATTTTTAATCCAAACAAGCTCATATTCACTTCAATTAATTCTAAAACCAATTTATTTAATCTCTATCAACTCACAGAAATTTAATTACTTTTGTTTACGCCAAACAATAATTATTGTTATGCAATTTCGACGATATTCGCTAAATAAAGTATCGATTTTAGTTTATAACCACTTTAAATTAATTTCAACTCATTCTGAATTTAATTCCATTTCATTTCTAATTTATTTACCGACCATACATTGCATTTCATTTCATCTCCGCATTGGATTCATTCAAAACAATTTATTAAGCTTGGGACATTCAACTTATAAATTAGTAACCAATTCCAATTTAATTTAACCCTGACTTTTATAATCTTTTACTTTTGCTCGAAGCCAAAATTCTATTAATTTTAAACTTAAGTTAATTTACTTTCTTCAAATTATTTCAACTTCATAACTTGAGCTCACATCATTTGCAAATAAATTTTCTTTTCACCTTAACTTGATTTTATTTCATTCAAATCTCATTTCAATCTACAAATTCATTTGATTAGTCACTATAAATTGAATTCCCAAATTCAATTCGTTCACGACTCATTTAACTAATTACAAGGCCATTTTCAATTTATTTCTACTTACCTGTGTTTTGTTTGCAACCCAAACTCTGTTTATTATTATTCATTTTCATTTCATACGACAACACATCTCTTCTTATTTAATTCATTATTAAATCCAAGTCGAATTTTATTTACAATTCGAATCCATCTCCAAATTCCTTTATTAACTTACAATCCATTTATTTAACCGAGTTAAATTTTATTTATAATTCCAGTTTGGATTTTATTTCATCTTTCAAAATTCCAACACCTTTATTTAAAAAATTTAGGAATGCTTTAATCTTAGATAATACTATTAAAATAGATTTTAATAAAAATATTTCTTATAACTCAATGTCTCAACCAGTCCATCCTCGTTCTCACAGAAATTCAGTTATATGTTGATCTGGCGTAGGACTGAAAATCTGTAAGTACTTGGTAAACCCGTTTTCAACATCTAGTGAAAATACTTGGAAAATAATTTTATTGAAAATATAGAAAACGGTTTTTGAAAATAGAGGAAATATCTTTGGTGAGAATGCTATGGAAATCATTACCCCCATCCATGGTCGTTGTTAACCCGATGGTTACGTTGCCATCCCGACAAAATCCATAGATAACTATAGGCCTCCGCGCCCCTCAATTACGCCATGGAACCCGCTACATATCGCAGCTACAACTGGGGTTACGTAGCTATCACAGCAGAAACACATATAACTGTAGGCATCAGCGCCCTCGAATTTCGCTGCCAAAAGAATGAAACTTCTCCACTCCACTCGACCATAGATCGCAGTCTATCGATATTGCGTTACCGTCCCAGTAAAATCAAGTGTAGACTGTTGGCACTCATCCTCCACAGCACTCATCCTCCACACGATTTTCGCTATGGTCCCCACAGTAGATCGCAGTGACATCGAGTTACACTTTCGTCACAGCATAACCCAAATGCCCCTGTAGGCATCAGCACCCTCGACTTTCGCTACCCAATAATCCTCAGAAACTAGTTTGTTCGGACTTATCATAGGATCAACTTTAGAACCCCCCTTGGGGCTCAAGGCAGCACCACTCAATGGCACTCCTGAGAAGTTCATTTCAAGGGAGCACCTTTTTCCCCAAAGCCATCATCAAAACACTTTATACTATACATATAGTATCTTTCAAATCATACACCTAGTATGATCTCATACAAGGCTCCTTTACACAAAATCGATTATCCCAAAATCGATAAATTTCAAACTAGGCTTTCCAAATTCCCATATTGATTTTACCCAAAATCAAAAGCCTTTTCAAATTCAAAGGTTCCCAAAACCCTTTTCCAAAATCCTCATAAGATCCTTTATATATAAAAATATATATAAAAAAAAATTTAAAACTTTTGATCATTTCAATCTTATATAAAATTCCCTTTATACTTCAAACACTTTCAAAAATCCTTTTTCTTCCATCAATAAATTCAACAAGGGGAGATTTATCTTATATAACAAAGATATATAACTTTGTTTATTCAAAATCGAATATTTCAATTTGATTACTCTTTTCAATATCAATTTCATTCAAATCTGTACGATGTACACTTATCATCCGTACGCCATACCAATCTGATCGCCCACTCGATTACACAATTTCACTTCCAAACTTGTATCGTCCATCCGACTTCCTAGTGCGGACATAGATCTGGTTTCTTGATCAGAAACCGTCATTCTCCTTCAATAGCCATAACTATGATAGAGAATATGCAGAACCAATCAACAATCCATATCCAGGTTCGCCGTCGAAAATCTAGTAAAAAATCCCAACTCGGATCGATAAACTATCTCGAAATTCTATGCTCGAATCTGGATCAAATTACTATGCGAATAGAATAATATATGTACATCCTACATATTTATTTTCATTGATTGTTAACTATATCAATTTCCTTTCTATTCACAATTGCCTCAATTCCATTGAATTATCACTTCAATCCTTATCTCAGTTGGGTATTTAATTAATAACAGTTTAAACTCCGACCAGTTTATATTTAGAAAATAGCTTGAAAATTTTAAAAACAGATAAGTAGTTGGAAAATAATTATTAGTTTGCAAAATAGCTATGAAATAGTTAACTAATTGTAAAATAGTCGGAAAATAGTTGAATAGTTTCAGGAATTTTAAATAATTGCAAAATAGTTATAAAATAGAAGTTGGTTTATGAAATGGTTGAAAAATAATAACTAGTTTAGAAAACAGTTGAAAAATGGTTAAATAGCTCCAAAAATAATTGTAAAACAAGTATAAAATAATTTGGCTTTAAGAAAGAAAGGTTGTATATATTTAATAGCTTAGAAAAATAAGTTTATATTAAAACAATTCATATTGAAAATAGTCAAGAGTCAAACTGTTCACTTCCTCAACAATTCAATTTAAATTTCCACTTCCATTTAATTGAGTCAATTCTAACTTGAATAACTTCAATTTCTATTGAAATTTATTTAAACCCAATTCAAGTTGAATCAATCTTGATTCCCTTCCCAATTTAAATCAAATTCCATTTGATTTTAATCATGTTCAACTTTAATTATAATTTCAAATTATTCCAATCAATTTGAATTATTATCAGTTGAACCCATTTGAAATTCAAATCATTTCAGTATAATCCAATTCAATTTCCCATTTAAATTCTTAAACTTATACATCTTCAATCACCAATCCAATTAATTCAAACCAAATTCAATTTTGAACTAATTCAATTTCAATCTTGAATTTTAACTATCTCGAATTATATAAATTCGAGTTAAATTCTCAAAGGTTGGTTTAAATTTTTAAACCAAATTAAATTTTATTCAAAGTTTTTAATAAATTTAATTTCTGAGTCCAATTCTCAAAATTCCATTTTAAATTATCTTAACCTATGTATTTCAAGGTTCAAATAAGAGTTCAATACAATTTTATTTTAAAATTTTAATTTATTATTAAATTTTATCTTCCAGTTTGAAGCCAATTCTTAAAAAAAATAATTTACAAATTCAGTTATTCAAATTTTCAGTTTAAAGTGATTCCATATCCTTAATTCCAAATTAAAGTTAGATTTCCCTTTTATCTCAATAATGGATATATTACCACACTTCATTTCTCATTCTTTTAAACAATTCCAATTCGCCATTTAAGGATTTTTAATAACAATAGGATGATCTTATCCATTTTATTTTAAAACGTCCATCCATTTCCAATTTTCAGATCTCAAACCTATTTTGAGATCACACAAACTAGCAATTCAAGTTGTTCATTCAAACTTATTTAACTTCTCCCAAGTTAAATTCAATTTACTTAATCCAATCAACCCATTTCAATCCTTAAACTTCACAATAATAATCTTCCCACTTAAAAACTTATCACTTTGGGTATCACATCCCATTCCAAATTTCAAACTCAACATTTAGTGTTTATTCAAACTATTTTTGATTTATGTACATTCCTTATTCGTACATATTATTTCCTTTACACACGAGGTCATCCTTAAACTTTAGACCACTTTTGGTTTTTTAATTCAAATCAAATTTTCAAACAACCCATTGTTTGCAACAAGTCCCAGTTATCTAAATAATACTTATTTATTATTTTTCATCACTTTGAAACAAAATTTTCAAATTCTGGGACCAGATTTAGAATTTTGTTTTCAATTACTTAAATTTTAATTTGGTTGTATTTCCGTTTTTACTTAATTTAATTCCAATTCAAGACTTCAATTTGGTCGCATTATATTACTTCTTAATTTAGTTTCAATAATTTAACAACCAATCGCTTTAATATTTATTAGAATGAAATATTTCTTTATATATCAAAATATACTTCTATATAAAATCATTTAAAACCTTTATATAAGAAAATAACAAGTACGCTCTCATATATATATACATACACTCAACTCATTCTAGAGTTCTACAGACTCTATTTAATGAGTAACTCCACCCAGAGCCAAGGTTCTCGCTTAACCTTTCAGCTCTGATACCAAATGTAACGACCCGAAATTTTCTAAGCCGAAAATTCCAGATAGTTATGAAAAAGAAGAAAGAGATAGAAGAAGAAGAAGATCAAAAACATCAACATCTCACATTCGCAACGGATAAAATATAATAATAAATAATAACAGTTTACAGAAGAATACTATATCTGTCAATTACATTTAAATACATCAGAGTTACACATTTATACAGATATTGCATATATAATTATCATGCCTCAGACTTACAATTATACAATTACAGGGGATATATCCTATACGTTCTTCTCATCTATGTGACGACCCTGAATTTTTAAGCATTTGTAATCGGAATATTTAACTGGTTTTAAGTATTCAATGGGATAATTTTAACTTGAATTACGAATATCACAATTTATTTGATAATTAATTATTGAATTAAATAATTTTGAAGTTGGGTGAATTGTCGAATCTGGAGTTTTAAGCCAATTAAAAATAATTTGAAGGCTTATAAATTCTATATTGATAATACTGAAGATAATAAAAGTGTTAAAATTGAATTTAACAGTGATCTGTTTAGTTTTGAAATTTTATCGTTTAAATTGAATTTAAAAATAGACTTCCGAGGCACAGTCTCGGGATTCGACAAAACAAGTACCATTGGGTCCGTAATATTAAATTATTATCGGGTTTCAAATTTCATATTGATCGGAGTTAGTATGTGAGCGTACGATATATAAACACACTTAAAAACTTAATTGACATAATCTAATGAAATTCACTTAGTAAAGCTTCTCATATATGCCTCTTCTTTTAAGTTAACCGTGATCCCCTTTCTCTTCTAAAAGGGCAGGCAAATTCGATTCCTTCTCAAAATTGAAATCACTCGACAAAAAAAATAAAAAAAAATAAAGGGGCCGACCTCGTTTGATTGCGCGTGTTCCTCTACAAATTATAGATCGACTCAAAGCTTCAAATTGCCTGCGTGCGATTGGGTTGACTGCGTAAGTTCGAGCTCAAGCTCGAACGATAGGTGATGGCGTCGCGTTGAATCGTGCTCAAAGCTACAACATGAAACGAGGCAGAAGGGGAGGCCGCGAATCGCAGTGGAGCCTAGGCTTTTGGATGCGACTAGAGGAGGTCGTGTGCACATGGCCTAGGGTGAGCCTAGCGACTCGGAGGCATCGTAAGATTGAGTTGCGCCTAGGGTTTAGTGATCGTGTTTCCTGTTCAAGCTAGGATTGGGGAAGTGAGGTATTCGAATTTTATTTCTTTCAATTAATTCTGATTTAATGCTCATATAGATGGAAGATAAATATATGTGGTTTAAACGAAAAATAAAATATAAAGTAACATTCTGCTCATATAGATGTAGCAGTAAGATATTTATGTAGTTGCTTTTTATTCTTCATGTTTTAATTTAAATTTAATAACTTATGTGTATGAATGTTACAGGAAACAAAGAAGAAGGAATAATAAGATATTTTATAGTGAGAAATATGTAACAATTCTGTTTTTAATTTGATATATAGGTTGAGGGGAATTTAATTTATTTAGAGTTTAATGTGTGTATGTGTGTATATGAGATTTTGAAGAAAAATAGGGATTTTTAATTTTGTGGGGTTTATATAAAAATTCAATTTTTAAATCTATATAGATTATTTTAAGAATATATGTGGTTTCAGAAAAATAAATATACATGCTTTAAACTTACCATTTAATTTTAAAATAATGCAAGTGATTTAAATCATTAGTTAAATTTAATTATTAGTTAAAACAAAATTATAGGTTTAGATTAAATTAATAAATGGCAATTGATTGTTCGATTAGTTTGAATATTAATAAAATCACATAATATTTATTCAAGGTTTGAAATCGTGAAGAGAACAAGCTGGGTCGGATCAGATTTGTATATTAAAATCAAAGGTGAGTTAATCACTCAGTTAATTCAAATTTAAATGATTAAATTTAAATAATTGTTTGAATTGTTGAGATTGATTGATGTGCTACAGTATGGAAATTTTGGAATTGGCATATTATATTGTGCTAACATCTGTGGATGCAGGAAAAACAGGTTGGAGGGATCCAACTGGACCCATCAACATTTATTATTTAATATTCTCTATTGTGATTACTTGGTATTCAATGTTGAATATATTGGAATACTGAATGATATGATTTGATTGGATATATATTGGGTATAATGCATTACCAAAAATATATAAATTGTATTTTGGAAAGAAAATAAAGGAAGTAAATTTGTAAATGAAATAATCTTAGAGAATTTAATAAATTAAGAATGAATTGAGGAAGAAATGGAAGTATGTTAAATACTAATAAATAACTTTGAATATGAAAAGAAAAGGATTTGAATAAACAGTAGTTAACGAATTGTAAAATTATGTGATATTAATTCAAAGGAACAAAGAATTATTTTAAAACTTAAAGTTTTAAACTTATTTAAAGGAATAAGAAGTAAATTGAGAAATCTAAACTTATATTTCAATTAAAAGTAATTTAAATCATAATTAAGGAATAAAATCTGAAATTAAAGGATTTTTGAATAAATGAAGTAAATTGAAAATCCATTTGGGATTGATTTAAGTGTTGAAATTGGATATTTGGAAGAATAAATTCAGGTGGGAATTTATTAAAGGAATGAGAAAAATTGTTTAAAAATAAATAGTGATTTATATTTAAAGGTTGTGAAGAAAAGTATATTTCTCTGGATAGCCAAGTACGGTTTAAGTAAGTTTTAAATATAAGATAAAAGTTTAAGGTTGTTTTAAAAAGCATGTTTTAGAAAATTTATTATTTCTGAAGGTTTAAAATTCTTAAGTAAATATTTTGTTTCAAATCTATTATTGTAATAATTATTTAAGGGCGACTTAGTATTTTGTTTTAACAAGTGAAAACTAGTTTTATATTTATAAAGTAAACATTATTTTCAAATACTCATATAGTATGTATTTTTAACAAATTTTTGAAATAGTTTTTAACTTAAGGGTTTTAAGTATATTTCAATAAAGTGTTTTAAAATTATTTTAAAAATCTAAATTTTTATGCTTGGAAATTCCACTAGAAATAGAAATACTTGGAATTTATTCTGAGAAAAGCAGATAGTTTTGAAAACTGTTTTCAAGGAGTTTGAAATGTGAAATTATATCTTATGAAGATATTTTTGAGATAAATAAATAATTTGGAAAATTATTTATTGTGTGATGGATGTTGTGAACATAAATTGATAGCTAAATCACCAACTATCAATATTGGCCAAATGCGTTGATCGTTTCGAAGAGACCGGGATCGAGATTTATTTCTCGAAAACCACTTCGATCCAGTTTGTACGTTTCGTGGAAAACGAGGATTCGGAGTTGGAGCAGTGAAGTGCAAGGGCAAGTCGCTACTAATCCTGAGGATATTTCCAAAATTATAGTAGGAATAGTGCCTTCGGTTCCTTTCGAACCCGGAACGGACTTGTATGGATGAATGCTTGCGAAACATCGTCAGGAGGACGATGGGCATTCTAAGGGATATGTTCTAAAAAGGTAACGCTTAGCCTCAAGCCTCATCAAATGGGAATGACTGAAAATCAGGGGTTATGCAGCAAGGCTAGGTGGGTAGCACCCAAGCAGGGTGAGGTCATTCCTGCCTAGATGTCCCTTTTTATTTCGGCTTAGTGGGTGGTTGCTGATCCCAACCGTGGAGTGATCTCCCTCGGGATTATCCAGTAAGGGGTGGTCCCGTCTTATGTTGCAGGGGAGCAGGCGTACTCCTCCGTACTATGATCTAGGCCACGTACTGTGACAGGTGGTACCCCAGTGCCTAGTCATTAGTTGGAAATCCATTCTCCATATGAGCCTTGTACGAGTTTTGTTTGTATTACCCACTCTGTGGCTAGTAGCTGGAATTTAATAGATGTAACAATTTCGGCTATTTTATAAGTATTTGTATATAGACCCTACTATAATATCAGAGGATTTCTATAAAAATTATTTTAGCTATTGTAAGGTATAAACCCAACATGTTTATTTGTGGCGTGGTCTTACGAGATGCTTTTGTTTTCAAAGAATTTTTGAAACTTTAATAATCAATTGAGTGTGATTTTCTCACGTTGGTATTCCAGACTGACTCGGTTGTTATTTAACTGTAATGCTCGGGTCAGATCGAGTATTATAGGATACAGGATATGATGCTGTGGAGCTCAGGAGACGAGCTGGATGACGATACGTACTTCCGTACTTGTTTATTTATATGTTTCGCTGTGTTGTTTAATTGTGTACCCAGTCGTATGCTATTGATGTTGAGCCGTGATTGATGTACTCTGATAATGTAATATACAAACAAAGATATATTTGATTTTTGAGTAAAGATTTATTATTATCTATTATATTTTATTCCGCTGCGATGGTTAGATTCTGATGTTGTTTTCTATTCTCTTCTTCTACCACTTCTTCTTTAACCCAAATGGTTCGTATTTCTGTGCAACTTGAGTTTATTGTTGTAGAATAGTGTTGACTCAAGGGGTACGGATTTGCAGGCCGTTACACTTGGTATCAGAGCTTAGGTTGGTGATAACCTTGGCTCTGGTGGGAATTACTCATAAAATAGAGTCTATGGTACTCTAGAATGAGTTTGAGTGTATTAATAGATATGAGCGCGTATTTGTTAGTGAATATATGTTTTTATATTGTGTTGATTTATCGGTTGAGTGTTTATGGATTCTGGTCGATATATGGGACGCCATGTCATCGATAGGAATTTCTAAACTCTTAAACAAGATAAACCGACACAGTATTGTTTTAAATAGGGTAAATGAAATAATTTTACCCAAAATGATTTTTTTTTATAAAAGAAAATGATTTTTCGTAAATTGTCATAGTTGTATATGGATGTTTGGTTGTTAGAAAGTGCTAATATTAAATTTATCATTGTATGATAATTGAATAAGAATTGAAATAATAACCAAGATTAAGGGATAAATTAATAAATTAATGAAATTTTTAAATGTGATTATAATTGATTAAGGAATCGAAACTATAATTAAAAGCTAAGAAATCAATTTATATACAAATGAAATTTGTAAGTATAAACTAAATGTAAATTTTAGTGTGATTAATAATTAAAATAAGATAAAACTCCAAAGTAATGTTTGAATATAAATTTAAAGAGTTTGAAAATTTGGAAATTTAAATTCCTTTGAATTTGGAAATGTTTCTCAAAAGTTGAGAAGGTAATATATATTGAGAAATATTTTTGAATCGGATGTGAAGTCTAGAGAGATTTGGAATTTAAAAATATTTGAAAGGTTTTTAAGAAAATAAAAGCATTGAACTCTTACAGTCGCTGGAAAATAACTTCGGTAATGACTGCAGCATCATTGATGTTTATTTTCGAGTTTCCAAAAAGAGGAATTGCTACCAGGATATTTTGGATTAATGTTTGTTGGAGGAATTTGGTTGATTTGAGAATGCAAAGGAATAATTTGGTGATATATATATATATATATATATATATATATGTTTTCAAAATTTAGTGTTGAACTTAAGTTTGGAAAAGAAAATTAGTTAAGTTGGATTAAATAAACAAAGTTTTAGGATTGAAATTTATAAGTAACTGACTAGTTACTATGGTATGCAAATGAAATGAAATAAAATTGGATATTGGATGATGTTTGATTTAAATGTGTAAAATAAGGAACAAAATAAGTTCAAATGGACTAAAAATAATTAATGTAAATTAAAATTTAAATTGATAAAAGAATAGACTAATCGAATAAATTAGTGAAATGGTTGGGATTTGATCAAAGGAAAATCAAATCAAAGATTGTGAATATGTAATAGAGTCTGGAAATAAAGCTTGAGTTGTACGAAATTGGATTAAAATAAAAATGATTTGTGATGAAATAAATCCAATTCGAGTATGAATAAATTAAAACGAGAATGAACTTAAGTTATAAAATGGTGGTGAATTGAAGTAAATTAACTTAAGTTTAAAGCTAGTTTGAATTTTCAAATGAATCCAATTCGAGAAAGAATGAATTAATATGGCCTTAGGTATAATTCTAACAAAATTTAAATGGATGTATGAGAATGGCTAATTAAAGTAAATGATTACATGAGTATCAAATAAATTGGAAATTAAATTAAGTATGAAGTTGAAATAAATAAATTAACTTAAGATTAAAATTTATGGAAGGGTGATTTCGAGGGAAGTGGAAAATTTATTAAATAAAAGCTTGAATAATTTAAGTTGAATGAAATAAAATCCTTATTCGAATAGAAATAGTTGGATAAGGATTAAATTGAATAAATAAACTTCGATTGCTTATCAAGAGAAATTTAATTGCTTGAAATGAAAGTATGTTTGGCTTAATAAAGGTAAGATCTTGAGTTAAAAGTGAAAGATAAATGTGATTGGGTGTAGATGAATGGAAGCGGGGGAAAATAAATGAATGTGTGACTTATAAAATTTTAAAGTGGAATAAATAAGTCAAAATGAAATATTTTGTATCTTGGAAATGATATAGACATCCAAACTTGAATTATAAAATTTGAATTGAACTAAAAAAAAAATACAAATATTATGAAGTGATTTTGTAATAAAAATCAATATTTAATTGAAAATGGAAGTAAACTAATTTGGGATAACTTAATAAGTTGAATCGAGAGTTAATAAACTTTGATTATGACACAGAATTGAGTTATAAATAATATTCAATGCATATTGTCAGTAAACTAAATTAAAGTATTGTCGAATGAAAGAGTTAGATTATGGAATGAATTTCAAATAAATTCAAGAGAATGGAAATAAAATTTTGAATGGGCCTTATAATTAAATAAATAAATGCAGAAAAGAACTGCGAATGTGAACTAAAAATTTTCAAATAAATACATGAATAAGCAAAGTGAGTTTAGTTAGTAAGTGAAATGGGTTTATTAAATAAAAATCAAATCAAGAATATAAATTGGAGATTGTTTATAAAAAAAATAAAAATAAATAAATAAATATAAACTTGGGTTATAAAGTTGAAAAAAATAAATAAGCTAAGCAAATAATTGAATGGAAGTTCGGCTTAAATAAATATGTTGAATGGTTGCTTAAGGGAGTGTTTCTAAGCCGAATAAAATGGTTTGAATGAAACCAAGGTAAATATGAAATAAAATGCAAATCTATAGTTTGTAAATAAAAATTGGAATGGAATTAAATATAAATTGAGTATGAATTAATTTTAAAATGATTATAAAATTAAAGAAATTGTTTATTTAAATAAATATCGTCGAGATTGCTTAACTTGGTCGTTCGGCGTAAACGAAGGAAAATAAAATTCCATGGATTAATAAAAGTAAATAAAATTGATTTTTGAATCAATTATAATAAATGCGAGTTGTTTAGACATAAATATGAATTGAAGGTAAGTAAATGCGTTGTAACTCACTTGTGATGAATGAAAATGGTATATGAATTGGTTAAAAGCAAATTGAACTAGTTTGGAAACTATACAAATTGCTTATGGAAGTATTTATAATGCATTACTTATGTTGTTGATATGTTGTAGCAGTTTAAATGAATGAAATGTTGTAAATTTCATAGATATGTTACTTATGTGTTTAAATTGAGTAAGTACAGGTACCGGGAAGCCGTTTGGTCGGATTTTGGTCACGCTAGATGCTAAGAATATAAGCTGTTTGCTTAAAAATGCTAAATAAGGTACGCCTACGCAATAAAAATAGGAAATATGAACTGTTTTTGGTTTTTCCGACCGGGCGGGTCGATGTATATATATATTTATATCTTTTGTCAAATTGCAAAAGCTCCTCCGTACAAAGGAGACTCTGCCAAAAAATTTCGGAAATTTTGGGAGCTAGAAATTTTTTTGAAATTTTTTGGAAAGATTTTAGTTAGCGACAAAACGATTTCAAAATTGGAAACTAAAATAAAGTGATGAGTGAAAATAATTTAAAATAACGATATGAATGAATTATATAAAAAAATAATTTATACGGAGTTGAAAATAAATTGAATTCGGACAGAAATGGAAGAATCAATTTGAATAGAATAGATATAAACTAAAAGTGGTGAAGTGAAAATAAATAAAGAAGCATGTTAAATATTTATACCAAACTTAAGAAAGGAATAGTGAATTATTAATTGGAAATTGATAATAGAAATATATTCCAAGTTAATATTTGGATGAATAGATATTGACATTGGTAAGGAAGTCAATAATATGTGTTGAAAGTTGAGATTGGATATTATTGCCAAATAAGATATGCAGGTATTATAAAGGGAAAGGAGAATTGGTTTTGATTTGAAAAGATAAATTTGAAATTGCTCGACAAAAAGGTATGTGTTTAAATTTTTATATGAAATTTGATTGGGTTTTTGATCGAGCCACTTGGCCTTTTGTTTTCTTTTGGTATTTGGGAGCCCGTAGAGGCCTTTTGTAGTTGTACCGAGCTAGCCGCGCAAAGGACACACTGGCGAAATTTCTCGGAAATTTAGGGAGTTAGAAAATTTATGAGAAAATTTTGATAATTCAAAATTTGGTTTTAAAATTGGATCTTGAATGGTTAAACAGATAGTATTGTCTAAAACTATTGGGAGAATTGAGAAGTTGGTAAGAAAGATATATGGGTCTTTTATAAAGAATAGTTGGTAGGATGTTAGATTGTTGGTTTTGAGAAAAGCAAATGGGTATTGGATCATTCTTCCTAAATAGTAATTTCGGGGACGAAATTCTTTTAAGGGGGGAGGAATGTGACGACCTTGAATTTTTAAGCATTTGTAATCGGAATATTTAACTGATTTTAAGTATTCAATGGGATAATTTTAACTTGAATTACGAATGTCACAATTTATTTGATAATTAATTATTGAATTAAATAATTTTGAAGTTGGGTGAATTGTTGAATCTGGAGTTTTAAGCCTATTAAAAATAATTTGAAGGCTTATAAAATCTATATTGATAATGCTGAAGATAATAGAAGTGTTAAAATTGAATTTAACAGTGATCTGTTCAGTTTTGAAATTTTAACGTTTAAATTGAATTTAAAAATAGCCTTCAGAGGCACAGTCTCGGAATTCGACAAAATCTGTTCCATTGGGTCCGTAATATTAAATTATTGTTGGGTTTCAAATTTCATATTGATCGGAGTTAGTATGTGAGTGTACGATATATAAACGCGCTTAAAAACTTAATTGAAATAATCTAATGAAATTTACTTAGTAAAGCTTCTCATATACGCCGCTTCTTTTAACTTAACCGTGATCCCCTTTCTCTTCTAAAGGGGCAGGCAAATTCGATTCCTTCTCAAAATTGAAATCACTCGACAAAAAAAATAAAAAAAATAAAGGGGCCGACCTCGTTTGATTGCGCGTGTTCCTCTACAAATTATAGACCGACTCACAGCTTCGAATCGCCTGCGTGCGATTGGGTTAACTGCGTAAGTCCGAGCTCAAGCTTGAACGATAGGTGATGGCGTCGCGTTGAATCGTGCTCGAAGCTACAGCATGAAACGAGGCAAAAGGGGAGGCCGCGAATCACAGTGGAGCCTAGGGTTTTGGATGCGACTAGAGGAGGTCATGTGCACGTGGCCTAGGGTGAGCGCGGCGACTCGACGGCGTCGTAAGATCGAGCCGCTCCTAGGGTTTAGTGATCGTGTTTCCTGTTCAAGCTAGGATTTGGGAAGTGAGGTATTCGAATTTTATTTCTTTCAATTAATTCTGATTTAATGCTCATATAGATGGAAGATAAATATATATGGTTTAAACGAAAAATAAAATATAAAGTAACATTCAGCTCGTATAGATGTAGCAATAAGATATTTATGTAGTTGCTTTTTATTCTTCATGTTTTAATTTAAATTTAATAACTTATGTATATGAATGTTACAGAAAACAAAGAAGAAGGAATAATAAGATATTTTATAGTGAGAAATATGTAACAATTCTGTTTTTAGTTTGATATATAGGTTGAGGGGAATTTTATTTATTTTGAGTTTAATGTGTGTGTGTGTGTGTGCATGAGATTTTGAAGAAAAATAGGGATTTTTAATGTTGTGGGGTTTATATAAAAATTCGATTTTTAAATCTATATAGATTATTTTAAGAATATATGTGGTTTCAGAAAAACAAATCTACATGCTTTAAACTTACCATTTAATTTTAAAATAATGCAAGGTGATTCAAATCATTAGTTAAATTTAATTATTAGTTAAAACAAAATTATAGGTTCGGATTAAATTAATAAATGGCAATTGATTGTTCGATTAGTTTGAATATTAATAAAATCACATAATATTTATTCAAGGTTTGAAATCGTGAAGAGAACAAGCTGGGTCGGATCAGATTTGTATATTAAAATCAAATGTGCGTTAATCTCACTCAGTTAATTTAAATTTAAATGATTAAATTTAAATAATTGTTTGAATTGTTGAGATTGGTTGATGTGTTATAGTATGGAAATTTTGGAATTGGCATATTATATTGTGCTAACATCTGTGGATGCAGGAAAAACAGGTTGGAGGGTTCCAACTGGACCCCTTAACATTCATTATTTAATATTCTCTATTGTGATTACTTGGTATTCAATGTTGAATATATTGGAATATTGAATGATATGATTTGATTGGATATATATTGGGTATAATGCATTACCAAAAATATATAAATTGTATTTTGGAAAGAAAATAAAGGAAGTAAATTTGTAAACGAAATAATCTTAGAGAATTTAATAAATTAAGAATGAATTGAGGAAGAAATGGAAGTATGTTAAATACTAATAAATAACTTTGAATATGAAAAGAAAAGGATTTGAATAAACAGTAACTAACAAATTGTAAAATTATGTGATATTAATTCAAAGGAATAAAGAATTATTTTAAAACTTAAAGTTTTAAATTTATTTAAAGGAATAAGAAGTAAATTGAGAAATCTAAACTTATATTTCAATTAAAAGTAATTTAAATCATAATTAAGGAATAAAATCTGAAATTAAAGGATTTTTGAATAAATGAAGTAAATTGGAAATCAATTTGGGATTGATTTAAGTGTTGAAATTGGATATTTGGAAGAATAAATTCAGGTGGGAATTTATTAAAGGAATGAGAAAAATTGTTTAAAAATAAATAGTGATTTATATTTAAAGGTTGTGAAGAAAAGTATATTTCTCTAGATAGCCAAGTACGGTTTAAGTAAGTTTTTAAATATAAGATAAAAGTTTAAGGTTGTTTTAAAAAGCATGTTTTAGAAAATTTATTATTTCTGAAGGTTTAAAATTCTTAAGTAAATATTTTGTTTCAAATCTATTATTGTAATAATTATTTAAGGGCGACTTAGTATTTTGTTTTAACAAGTGAAAACTAGTTTTATATTTATAAAGTAAACATTATTTTCAAATACTCATATAGTATGTATTTTTAACAAATTTTTGAAATAGTTTTTAACTTAAGGGTTTTAAAGTATATTTCAATAAAGTGTTTTTAAATTATTTTAAAAATCTAAAGTTTTGTGCTTGGAAATTCCATTGGAAATAGAAATACTTGGAATTTATTCTGAGAAAGGCGGATAGTTTTGAAAACTATTTTCAAGGAGTTTGAAAAGTGAAATTGTATCTTGCGAAGATATTTTTGAGATAAATAAATAATTTGGAAAATTATTTATTGTGTGATGGATGTTGTGAACATAAATTGATAGTTAAATCACCGACTATCAATATTGGCCAAATGCGTTGATCGTTTCGAAGAGACCAGGATCGAGATTTATTTCTCGAAAACCACTTCGATTCGGTTTGTACGTTTCGTGGAAAACGAGGATTCGGAGTTGGAGTAGTGAAGTGCAAGGGCTAGTCGCTACTAATCCTGAGGGTATTTTCAAAATGGATGTAGTAGGAATAGTGCCTTCAGTTCCGTTCGAACCCGGGACGGACTTGTATGTATGAACGCTTGCGAAACATCGTCAGGAGGACGATGGACATTCTAAGGGATATGTTCTAAAAAGGTAACGCTTAACCTCAAGCCTCATCAAATGGGAATGACTGAAAATCAGGGGTTATGCAACAAGGCTAGGTGGGTAGCACCCAAGAAGAGTGAGGTCATTCCTGCCTAGATGTCCCTTTTTATTTCGGCTTAGTGGACGGTTGCTGATCCCAACCGCGGGGTGATCTCACTCGGAATTATCCGGTAAGGGGTAGTCCCGGTCTTGTGTTGCAGGGGAGTGGGCTTACTCCTCGGTACTGTGATCTAGGCCACGTACTGTGACGGGTGGTACCCCAGCGCCTAGTCATTAGTTGGAAATCCATTCTCCCAACGAGCCTTGTACGAGTTTTGTTTGTATTACCCAATCTGTGGCTAGTAGCTGGAATTTAATAGATGTAGCAATTTCGGCTATTTATTAAGTATTTGTATATAGACCCTATTATAATATCAGAGGATTTGTATAAAAATTTGTTTTAGCTATCGTAAGGTAAAAACCCGACATGTTTATTTGTGGCGTGGTCTTACGAGATGCTTTTGTTTTCAAAGAATTTTTGAAACTTTAATAATCAATTGAGTGTGATTTTCTCACGCTGGTATTCCAGACTGACTCGGGTGTTATTTAACTGTAATGCTCGGGTCAGACCGAGTATTATAGGATACAGGATATGATGCTGTGGAGCTCAGGAGACGAGCTGGATGACGATACGTACTTCCGTACTTGTTTATTTATATGTTTCGCTGTGTTGTTTAAATGTGTACCCAGTTGTATGTTATTGATGTTGAGCTGTGATTGATGCTCTCTGATAATGTAATATACAAACGGAGATATATTTGATTTTTGAGTAAAGGTCATTATTATCTATTATATTTTATTCCGCTGCGATGGTCAGATTCTGATGTTGTTTTCTATTCTTTTCTTCTACCTCTTCTTCTTTAACCCAAATGGTTTGTATTTCTGTGCAACTTGAGTTGATTGTTGTAGAATAGTGTTGACTCAAAGGGTACGGATTTGCGGGCCATTACAATCTAGCTCGCATCCTGAGCTCCAGAACGTCCTTACCTGAAAATCTGTAACACTTGGTCTGACCCGAGCATTACACCAAAGTAACACCCGGGTCAGGCTGGAAACCAGCGTGAGTAAACCCAACTAACATGGAATACAAAGCATTCAACTTATATAAAACCCGGGTAACTCATATCAATTCACAAAGCCACAATTTTTCTATAAACGTCACTGATTTCACCCATCAATTTCTAATTACCGAATTTAGATCAAATAGTCCAATTCACTTAAATCATTTCATTCCAGCCAATAGATTTTACAAATCAACATTTGAAGTGGTTTCGGGTATTTTCTAATACCCGACACCGACCTCTTCGAGTATCATGTCATTCTAACCCAATTTATCCAAATGAAATACGCAACATTTCGTATCAGAGATATCAACTCACTCAAAGCATCCAATACCAATCATTCGTTCATAAGCAAATTTTACCGCTTCCAAATTAATTCAATTGATTCTAATTGAATTTCTAACCTCAATCACTTAGATTCCTTCTTTTAACATTAATTAATTCCAAATCAATTAATTAGTTAACACTTCATTATTCATCTTAATTAATCACCTTGAATTAATTATTTTCAATTACATTCAAGTAATTATCTTTATTTGATTTCATGATATTAATTATTTTTAACCAAATTCAATAAGTAATCTTAATCACTTCATAAATTAATTAACTATTCTAATTACATTAATCCTTAATTAATTATATAAGTTAATTTTCCATAAGTCATTATTTATGGGTTGATCAATCTTAATTAATCAATCTTTGATTACATCATTAATTATATAGATTAAGGATTTCCAATATATTTTAACTTATCCTAATCTAAATTAATTACATTAAATAATTAATCATTAATTAAATCATAAATATTAATCACTGTTGATTTATCTCAACCAGTAATTTACTATCTTTCTATTTACTTCATTAAACAAATTAATTACTCCTTTATTTAACTATTTTAATTAATCTCTTGATTAATTTCACAAAGTAATTATATTTTATTAATCACATTAGGTAATTACTTATTAAACCACCCAATGATCATTCCAATTTAATATAAACTTAATTAATTAACCCAAATCATTAATTAATTTAATTAATTAATTTTCCATTTAAATTATCCTACCTATTTAATGAATCATCGATCATTAAACCCTATTTGATCTTAAACAGAACCATTTTCTTATTTATGATTTAAGTTGAAAACTATTTAAAACCCAAATACCTCGAGTCATACCACAATTAACTCGAGAAACAACCAAATCTAAAATCACTAGATCATCAGTACACATCCAAACAATTAAATCATTCATCCAATTATTTAAATTTAGCCATTTAAATTTAAATAAAAATCCAACAGTGTGAGATTTACTCACCTTTGATTTTTGTTACGCAATCCGACCCAATTCAGCTTGTTTCTTCACAATGTAGACCTTGTATAAACATTATATAAGTTATTAACATTTGAAATAAATCGGCAGTCAAGTATCATTATTCACTAAAAATTTTGGACTAATAATTTAATTAAACAAATTCTCTTTTAATCACATATGTGTCTTTAATTTCTTTCCTTTTCTAAAAAAACTATCTAAACATATTGTTCCTGTCTGCCTATAAAAATTGGATATATAAATTTTTAAATTACTTTACTGTTAACATAATTTATTGGGGCAGAAATAATTTCCCTAGTACATAACTAACCCAAAGAACTCGAACCTGAACAGTGGTAAGAACCTTGGTCGGCATCGAGCACTATCCTCCGATCGCCTATCCTCTGTCGAGCAAAATGAGAATCCAGAAGCATCGCACCACTTCCCAACGCGCCGCAGTCTCCCATCCCCTCACGCGCTCGAGTCCTTACCACCACGCGACCGAAATAAAAATCGCGACAACGCTCGCACCACCCCTTGCCACGACTTCATCCCTTGACTTCGACCACCATAAGCTATCGACGCCGCCGTTCTTCGGGAACATACCCCAAAGCATCTCACCTTGCCTATTCGAACGTGGAAGTATTTGCCATCCTCCCTCCAGATCTCCTCACGTGATGCCCCAATCCTTGCCGTCACGCACGAACACGACTTTGCTTTACACTTCGAGAATTCTTAGATCGGAACCCCCTTTTCGTTTTCTACCTGATTTAGAAAGCGAAGGCTTCGGCCCTTTCTTTTCTCTTTTTTTTAATTGCGTTCGATTATATTCTTCGAGATTGAAGAAAGGGACGGGAATAAGATATATGATGGTGTAAGGCTTCTCGAGTAAGCGTAATGAAAATATCTTTGACTGATTGACTAAAAATTTATTATAACATAAAACTTTCAAACGTCTCGCTAATAGCCCCTTTAAAATTTTGAACTCCACTTAAGGAATGTCGCAAGGCGATTATAAGGTTTTACCCGCGTTTCGAACACAACAGAACGTGTTTCAGGGGCTAATTTGATCGTATGCGCGAGTTACAGAAGTAAACGATCAATTTTAGTTTAAATCGATTAAAATAGTTCGAAGCGTTTTGAGCTGCCACGGTCAAAAGACAACTCTGATTGCTACGAAAATTGAAATCCGATAATAACTAACTATTATGGATCCAATGGAACTGGTTTCGTCGAATTCCGAGACTGTGCCTCGGAAGGCTAATTTTAAAATTTCAACTTAAACGATATATTTTAAAATTGAAAAAATTACC
This sequence comes from Allium cepa, assembly GCA_030765085.1. Lineage (NCBI taxonomy): Eukaryota > Viridiplantae > Streptophyta > Magnoliopsida > Asparagales > Amaryllidaceae > Allium > Allium cepa. Next base: position 509,184,282 of record CM060942.1, read on the forward strand.
CTTAAATTAAATTTCAATTATTCTATTATTTTCAATATCATCGTTATAAATTTTATAAGCCTTCAAATTATTTTAAACAGGCTTAGAAATTTTTGATTCAACAATTTACCCAGTTTCAATTATTAAATTCAATATTTAAACCATATAATTCAATGATTTAATTATCAAGTAATTATTGATATTTGGAATTCAAGTTAAAATTAACTTTTAAATATTCAAAATCAATTAAATATTGAATTGTTAAAAATTCCGGGTCATCACATGTGAAGATCCAAACAATGAAATACCATGGAGTTACAGATCCGAATGATCATTTAATGGCTTTCAATGGCCAAATGGATTTATACAATGCATTAGGAGCTGTCAAATGCCAATTATTCCCTATCACTCTCCAAGGAGCAGCGGCCAAATGGTACAGGCAGTATCGCAAGAAAACCATTTATATTTGGAAGCATACGAATTCTCCATCCAGTTCTACATTTATAAAGATCTCACTGTAGATTATAAGTCTTGGCCAACATAAGGCAAAGGCCAAGGAAATCCTTGGGAGACTATCTGATGAGATTCAATGCTGAAGCACCAAAAGCAAAAGACATGAATGACCGAGACAAACTTGTCGCGGTATATTCTAGTTTAATAGAGAATACCCCTTTTAGAAGCAGCTCTTCGTTAATGGATGTAAAGATTTACAAGATTTTCACTTCCAGGCCGACATGTTCATTCAGATGGATGAGTTGTATTATGCCAAAAGAAAAGCGATTCCAAAGAGGGAAGGAGGAATATTTGGTTAAGACCGAGGACATAAAAGAACAAAATGGGAGGAGCCAATTGCTAATGCAGACGCTTTGAACAAGCCAATATCCTACATGTATGCTGTAGCAAAAGAAAGAGTCAACTTCCCAATCTCTTTTAAAGCTTAGAACAATCCAGAAAAAAGATAGGGAGGTGACTACTGCGTATATCACAAGGCAAATGGTCACAAGACTAATGAGTGCAGAGTTTTGGCTGGAATTATCCAAAAACTGATCAGCGAGGGTCATTTGAGAGAATTTATTTAGGATAAGCAAAATGCTCAATGGAAAGGGGATGGTCCAAAAAAGCATCCTGGCAATGCCATTAATGTCCTAGAGGATGGGGACCCACTAAGCTTAAGCCCACCGATAAACAGAATTGACGTAATTCATGATGGGCCGTATCAGGTAGGGAACAATAAAGGGACCCAAAACAGATACATTAAGGAAGCTAAAGAAGGCGTCCTTGCAGTCCAAGAACCCCTAACGAGAATCCACGACTCAGTATTCAAGTGTCGAACCTTGTTGTCACCCCTCAAGAGCTGAAAAAAGGGGTTCACCATCTGCACAACGATCCACTAATGATTACTGCTCAAATGGGATTGTGCATCGTCTCTAAAACTCTTGTAGACACAGGCAGTGCAGTCAATGTTATCTTCAAGCATGCCTTTGATCAAATGAATATTCCAGAGGACAAACTAGAGCCCAGCATGGAACCCGTCTTCGGATTCAATAACAAGGGTCAACTCCGGTGGGGCTAGTGAAGCTACTTGTGCAAATGGCGGTGCAACCATCTTGCAGAACTTCCAAGACTATTTTTGTGATTATCAACCAGCCATCTTATTACACCGCTTTCTTTGACAGGCCAGCATTCGAAGAAATAGATGCATTTGTCTCCCCAAAGTAGCTAATGGCAAAATTCTTAACATAGAGAGGATAGGGCACCGTCCGAGGGGAGCGGTACAACTCTCAAGAGGTGTATTTTGCTACCCTAGACCAGAATAAAGTGAGCATTCCGCTTACTTTGATTCTTCCACTATTTTACAGCCTTCGGATGATGGATCTTTACATCCAACATCCGAAACAAAAGTTAAAATTAATAAATCTAACAAATCTATGTATGAAAGGTACATTCCACCTAGAGACAAAAGGAAGAGAATCAGTGCTAATTCTGATGAAGAAAAGCCGAATCATCATTGATTTTGATTGCAGAGGGAAAATAGAAGGGATAAACCATATTAAGGACCTTGAGGAGGCGTGCATAGATTCAGATGATAATACTAAGATTGTCAAAGTGGGAAAGGATTTGGATAGTGACTTGAAGAAGGATTTAATCCCATTTCTTAAAGTCAACAAGGACGTATTTTCCTCGTCACATTCTGATATGGTGGTGATTGATTCAAAGGTCATATGTCATGCACTCAATATCAATCTAGAAGCAAACCCTATTAGATAGAAAAAGTGATAGTTAGACAAGGTACGATCAGATGCATTGAAAGAAGAAATTAACAGACTTCTTGAGAATGGGTTTAATCAGGAAATATACTACCAAAGTGGTTAGCCAATCCAGTTTTGGTAAAGAAATCAAATGGAAAGTGGAGGACTTGCATTGACTATACAGACTTAAACAAAGCATATCCAAAAAATTGCTTCCCACTACCACGAATTGATCGGTTAGTAGATGCAACAAGTGGGCACAAATTATTGTCTCTCATGGATGCCTATTCAAGGTACAATCAAATACCAATGTTCAAGCCAGATGAAGAACACACTAGCTTCATAATTGAATGGGAATTTATTGGTATAAAGCAATGCCATTTGGACTAAAGAATGCAGAGGCAATATACCGAATGCTGGTCAGCACAATGTTTAAGAGAAAATTAGTCGGAATATGGAGGTCTATGTGGATGACATGCTTGTAAAATCAGGCGATGCTCAGGATCAACTTAAGGATCTATAAGAGATGTTCAGGGTATTATGGAAATATCAAATGAAATTGAACCCACAAAAGTGCTTTTACAGAGTCCATTTGGGAAATTTTTTAGGCTACCTTGTAAGTGCCCAAGGGATTGAGGCTAGTCCTGACCAGATTCAAGCCATTAAGGACATGGCCGAACCCAAAACCAGCAAGGAGTTGTGAGCTTGAATGGAAGGGTGGCCACCCTAAGTAGGTTCATTTCCAAAGCTACCGATAAATGTATTCCCTTCTTTGATGTTATCAAGAAGAAGAAGAACTTTGAATGGAGGAAGATTGCATAATAGATTTTTAGGAATTGAAAAGCCATCTGGAAAAGCCACCAATACATTCTAGTCCTGAGAATGGGGAAGTCTTATACTAATATATGGCAGTTTCTGAACAAGTGGTCAGTTCATTATTGATTATAAAAGGAAGTGGAGCTCAACTTTCAGTATATTATGTAAGTAGACAATTAAAGGATATGGAAGTCTGATACCCAGTGATAGAGAAGCTAGCTTACTGCTTAATTCTCACAGCACGAAAACTTAGAGCATGTTTTCAAGCACCTCTGATCAGGGTATTGATCAATTTCCCCCTAAAGCAAATTTTCAGTAAACTAGAAACATAAGGAAGGTTGGTAAAATGGGGAATCGAGCTCAACCAATAGATATAGAATTTAACCGCGAGCCACAATCATGGGGCAGGCATTAGTAGATTTCATTAATGAACGCACTAACTTCATTAAAGAGCAATCGAAAAAGGAAAGGGATTGGAAGCCTATGTGGCAATTGTTCGTTAATGGTGCGTCAAATGAACAGTGGGTTGGCATGGGATATGTGATAATAACGCCAGAAAGGCACCACCTACATTATGCCATGAAATTAGGGTTCCCCGTAATGAACAAAGTGATAGAATACGAGTCTATGGTAGCAGAGTTAGCAGAGTCAACCTTGGCATTGGAACTCAAGATTCCACGAATTCAGATCTTTAGTGATTCCCAGCTAATGGTAAATCAAATGAAGAGAATATATCAAACAAAGGACTCCAAGCTATCTTTATACGTGAAGAAGATACCGAAAATGCTTACTTTGTTTGAAGACTTTTCAATACATCAAATTCCAAGAGCGGAAAACTCACAACAGATTCGCTAGCAAAACTAGCCAGCTCAAGGGTATCCCTGGAAACATGAATTGTTCCAATAGGATATCAAGAAATTTCGAGCATTCAAGAGGAAAAATCCAAACAAGGAAAGGAATTATTAGTTCTGAAAAGGTCCCGAGCTATCCAATAAGAGAAAATAGGGAAAGAAATTGATAGAGAAATACTAAATGAGAAGAAATACCAATTGACAAGTAACTTGCACTTGGATGTCACCCATAATTGAATATCATACTAAAGGAATACTCCCTCTAACGAGGGTGAAGCAAGAAAAATCAGCCGACAAGCACCAACTTTTACAATAATGGATGGAATCCTTCATAAGAAGGGATATGCGCTTCCCTATTTAATATGCGTAAGTCAAGATAATGGAGTAAAATTGCTAGTAGAAGCACATGAGGGATTCTGTGGGGACCACTTGAACGGAACAAAATTGGCAAAAAAGATAATAAGGCAAGGTAATGATTGGCCTCGTATGGTAAGCCAAGCCACCGAGTAAGTGAGAAGATGCGAGAAATGCCAAAAATTGTTGGAAATTCCTGCATTACCTTCAAGTCGGTATAACTCCAATTGCAAGTCCAGGCCCTTTGATGTTTGGAGAATAGATTTAATCGGCCCATTGCCAATTTTGAAAGGGAAAGCAAAGTACGCCATGGTTGCTATAAATTACTTCACTAAACCGGTAGAAGCGAAACCACTTCCAAAGATACATCTAGGAAAGTACTCAGATTCATCATCAAAAATACCATAACCAGATTTGGAATTCCCCATAAGATAATTTCCGACAATGAGGCACAATTTGAAAGTGAAGAATTTTCTCACTTTTTCCATAAGAACGGAATTATCATGAGCTTTTTCTCCATCGCATACCGAAAAGCAAATGGGGCAGTTGAGGCTGCAAACAAAGCCATTATGACAATTATGAAAAAGCAACTAAACAAAGAAAAAGGAAATTGGGTACAAGAACTGCCACTTGTATTATGGGCTTATCGAACATCTACCAAAACGGCAACGAGACATACCCCTACTCTTTGACATATGGGTGTGAGGCAATGCTACCAATCGAGATTGAAATACCTTCACATGGAAGAATCGCCTATGCATTCAATATGAATCAAGAACTGAAGAAATAATCCTTGGATTTGATACATGAGTTGAGAGAAGAAGCAGTAATATGCACAATAAAGTATCAAAAAAGAATTTCAAAATACTATAACTCAAAAGTGAGAACACGATCATTTCAAGAAGGATATCGGGTACTCCGAAGAGTAATGGCGAATACAAGAAACCCTGTAGATGGACCCCTGGGACCAAGTTTGAAAGGACCATTAATCATTTGCAAAGTGATCCCCCCAGGAGCTTACAAATTATGTCGAGCAAACAGCGACATGGTCCCGAGAACATGGAATGTCGAACATTTGACCATATTTTATAAAGATGAATGAATAAAGCATCCCTTTCTTTAAAAGGAAAATCTACATGGTTGGTAGTGAAATACTTCTTACATTTGGATAATGCCTAAGATGGTAGTCTACCTAAGATGGTAGAAAGCCTCTGTCCGCGCCGAGTTGGCCAGGGCAAAGTTGCTCCTGGAGGAAGGGCAAAGTAAGCCTTTAACCACACCACGTTATGGCCAAGATAAAGCACCGGACAAGCACTTGGTCGCGCCTCTAGTTAGGTCAAGGCACTTCCTGGAGGAAGGATTGAGTAAGCCTTTATCTGGACCATACTATGTTCAGGTAAAGCACGGAACAAGCCCCTATCTGTGTCATGCTATGGCCAGTGTAGGGCGCCTCTTGGAGGAGGGAAGGAGTAAGCCTTTATCCGCACCACGCTATAGCCAGTTTAAAGCACCGAACAAGCCCATGTTCATGCCACACAATGGCTAGGGCAGGGTGCCTCATAGAGGGAGGTTGGGTAAGTCCTTGGCACCAGCCTTTAAGATGAGCTAACCAAGAGCATCAGACAACAATGGACCAAGATGTCCAAGCCCAAGAAGAGGCTTATCAAGTAATGGACAAAGATGTCCAAGCCCAAGAAGAGGCTCATTGAATAATGGGCTAAGATGTCCAAACCCAAGAAGAGGCTCATTGAATAATGGACTAAGATGTCCAAGCCTAAGAAGAGGCTTAACAAATAATGGACTAATATGTCCAAACCTAAGAGGCAGTATATCTCCGATGGACTAAGATGTCCGGGCCCAAGAAGTGGCACATCGGATTATGGTCTAAGACTAAGCTTGAAAAGCAGCCAATCAGATTATTATTATATACAAGGACAAAAGGATATATGCATGTAAAAGGAGACAAAATTTAAGGAGTAAAGCAGAACTCCATTACCCGAATATGTGTTTCATGACTTTAATTTCTAAACTTCGTCTATTAGTACCTGAATCTGGGTCTCGGGTCTTTATCAATCACTTATAACCTTTATGATATCTGAATCTGGATTTTGGTATTATTATTCAACTTCATTTAACGCCTTAATCTAGGCCGAGGATTTCTATTATCAAAATAATAACCATGAATTTCTGCTTATCCAACATATGCCCTAATATGGGCCGACGATTCCTATTATAAAGATGATTATTATGGGACCTGATTATCCCACATATGCCTGAATCTTGGCTGGAGATACCTACTACTAAGATAATTGTTGATAATTTCTTATTATCCGATATATGCCTTGATCTGGGATTGGGATTTTTGACATGAAGACATCCTGAATCTGGGTTTGAGAATTCCATTCTGAAAACTATTTATAGTTCTTGCTTTTTAAGACCGCAATCTGGGTTCTTGATTTCTTACTGTTATTCTGGATTAGGTTTCAAAACCTCCTAAATTCATATCGAATCCCGAACCAGGAGTATAAAGTGGTAGAGTTGTAGTTGCAATAGGCGTCAACATCATCAACTAGAAACTTCAAACTGGTCTTCATAATACCTAAACTAGGGTTAATGTTTTATAACTCTAAATGGTGCTTACTGATATCTAGATGAAGACTTCGGGATCATTCTAGTCTTTGGAAAAATTTCCAAATATATATATTAAGATTGATGGGTTACAAAGGCTTATTTCCAAATAGTAGCTTATAGCCCCAATTTACAACCCTTGGCCATTTCCCACAAGAAGTTAGAAGATTACAATTATCATATGCATAATTGGCTATCGGTTACATACCTTATATCCTTTATTGAATCAAGGTTATAATCAACCAGCTGTCTATATATTGAAGTGCTAATATGTAGACTTATTATGAAGCATGCATAAATATCATAATGATTTAGGAAATATAAAATATCACTTACTTTGAACTTTGTAGGAAAAATCAAGTTATAAAGAGCAAGGAAGTTTTGAAATTTTTGTCCTAAAGAACAAAGGCTTCTTTCATACAAGGAGGGAAAAATGTTAGCCTTAAAATCCACTTAAAGAGCAAAGGCATGAAAGAAGATAAGAAAAACTCCAAATCCTACTGAAATTATAGATATAGGTTTCGACAAGGACCATGAAGGAAGGTTCCGAAGGTATGGGAAATGCTTTCGAAGGAGTCACAAGCAGAAGACACCCTCACAAGTGATAGTCAATGTAAAAGCCATCGAAAAGGATTAAAAAAAGTAGGAACCAGGCTATCTTTCCCTTCTTTTAGACCGTCCGACATGGATGGGTTAGCAAAGACAGCTTCGGAATCCCTTTTGCAGGCAATGAATGTTAATCTCTCGTATGTGCACCAAACCTTTCGGAGCCAAAGGTTTCGCATTGATAACAACCCTGTCAAAGGCATACCCAAGCCTTTTGAACTAGTCAAGGCTAATGACATCAGGAAAAGATTCTATATCAACCAGCAGGCATGCATTTGGAAGTTACCTGCTACGTCAAAACCATTGGTGCTTCAATATCTTTGAATCCCCTATGAACAACCTATCGATGGAGTCGAAGGGCTCCATCTTTACTTCCGATGATTGCAAGGCAACATGAAGAGAAAGGCGCATTTGAGGACCTTTCAACAACGTCAAAAGCAGTTCTGGAGAAAGTAAAGAAAAGGAATACTAAAGACTCAACAAAGCCAAAAGGTTTCGACTTATTTGAAAGGTCTGGAGAAAGATAAGGAATGCGTAGGGGTAAGTTAAAGGACTCGAAAGAGATTCCTTACGACCACTTCAAAGGCAAACAAGACCTTTCAACCTAGTTGAAAGGCATGAAACGACATATAAAAAGGGGCCTTTCGACTGGGTCGAAGGCATAGGCATGGAAGGAGCCGACCTGCATCTATAAATAAGAACCAAAGGTTCCAGTTTGGGGGACTAGATTATGGAAATCCTAAACTCATTTCCTTTACTCTAATTTCTTTACTTAAACAAAATACTTGTAAACCCTAAATCGATTTGTGGGAAAAGCTCTCATAATTGTAACTCGTATTGGATTAATAAATATGGAGAAATGGCAGATTCATGAAGGATTTTGATTACAAGGAAGATCATTATGATCATTAGCAAAACTAATGATCCATTGCACATGATTCTATCTTATTCTCTTAACTTCTTTTTCTTGAAGCATTATATAGGATCAACTTGGATATTCACATTCGAAACACATCACCGTCGAAACCAATACTAGACAATGGAAGTAAGAAGAGTAATGGTGTTTTGACATTGATGAATTTATAAATTTAGAAGTGTCCAAGAAGATCTTGTTCAGAGTAAACTGAATGAACCTTAGGCAACTGCAATCTGGACCTATTTAGAAAGGATGAAGCTCCTTTCGACCTGGTCGAAAGGGGCGTTTCAAAAGGAATCCAGTCTGTAATTGGCAAGCAAATGTGAAGGAAAGAATTCATTCGAAAGGAATTTACTCCCCACTACATCTTCAATCCCTTCGAAGGGATTCATCGATTAAAGGGGCGAGACCAGTGGAGTCGAAAGCAGCTATCTCATTTTAATAAAACATGCATGCCTTTTGATAGGGTCGATAGGGTCAAAATGAACCTTTAAACCTTGTCGAAAGCCTCTATAGATAGCTGACTTCGACTCTTTTGAATGATAGGACTCGAGTTAAATGCTTTTTTCTTAGCCCGCATTTCCAGTTTAGCTACCAAATCTATTTTGACTTTTGGTCAATCAACTCGAAAGGTTAGTTTCAAAAGAAGCGATTTCTTTGGCCTCCTAATCTTATATGACTTATCTGGTTATTCACATGGCTTTGGGGATGTTGACAAGATTTCTTGTTAACAACACAGTTTCAGCAAAATAAAATTTTACTTATTTTATGCGATCTCTGGTAGTGATATTTATTTACACGAGTTCTTTTTGTTAAAATTATATCACATTAGGACTTGTGCAATTTGATAATGGTCAAAATTCCAATATCGTCAGCATTCAACTGTATAGTCCAAACACAATGTCTTTAGTTTGATAATAGCAACTACTATTAACAGAATTGCTATGGCTAAAAACTTTGACTTTAAGTTGCCTTCAGCTGACTATGATATTAAGCTCATATAATCAAGGAGATGAATTCTCTATTGAATAGTGTTTCACTTTTAATGTTTCAACTCAACCCAACTATAGTCATTTGATGGATGTCGTGTCATGATTTTACTATAGTCAAAATGGAGTTTCTACATTGAAGTTCGATAATGTTCTCAAGTCAAGAGTGTAATATAATCACATCGATATTTTTGTTTGACCTTAGCAATATTAATCAACGGAAAACTATCGAATGGGTCATTCCATAGTTGTCGAAAATCTATTAGTACGTAACCCCTTGGTGTCTAGCAGCCATGGTAATGCACTGTCCAACATTTGGAGGGTAGTACATGCTCTAATCTTAAAAGATTTATCAATATTCAGAGTTGATACATCTTTACTAGGAATATTTAAAACAATATTTTAGTTAAGTTTTGGTAATTTGATCATGATTATAGCAAATTGTAATTACTATCACAAAGCATACCGGCTATGAATTTTCTATTAAACATACTTAAATTAAGTAATTAATTTAACACATTATAACAAGTATATTATATAAAGAAAAACACTTTTTATTTCGAATGAGATCTTATTATCGAGTAAATAATTTACAATAAATTAGACAATTTCTCCTAAGGCATGTCCTTAACTTTATAAATCTCCCGCTTGCACTTGGGTCAATTATGAAATCTCAATCCCATCCATTCAACTAGCTTGACGAGAGTCGACTGAGCTAGTTCCTTCGTGAATGGATCTTCTTTGTTTTCCTTGGTATTTACTCTTTGTATCATGATCACTGTATTCTCAATGAATTCTCTAATCAGGTGGAACTTTCGAAGAATGCGTTGTGATTTCTTATCTTCTCCAGGCTCCTTTGTGATCTATATCACTGCATTATTATCAAAAAATAATGTCATTGGATTCTTTATATCGATAATTACTCCTAGCTAACTTAAAAACTTGCGCATCCAGCCTAGCTGCTTCATTAAGGGCGACGTACTTGGGCTCCATCGTGGAACCAGCTACTCTTTCCTATTTTGAACCTATTCAACGTAAGTCCCACCAATAATAGTAAAAACATAACCCGAGATATCACTTTGAAAGCTAGAGTCAGTACCCATTCATAACAAGGTCTTCATTCCTATATGAGGAGTAAGTCCCCAATATTTCTCAAATACTTAAATATACATTTTACAATCATTCAATGATTTCTCTAGAATTAGACTGGTATCGGCTTATGCATCCTAATGTGTATTCCATGTTTTGCCTAGTACAATGCGTACATTATGGAACCAATTGTCAAAGCATATAGTATCGTCTTTATACACACTTTTTTTTAATCAATTTAAGGAGCGTCCCTATTAGAAAGAATGATTCCAGATTGCATCGGAACATTTCCACACTTAGAATCCTTTATACCAAACCTTTTCCATAAGGTATCTATGTATAGGGATTGGAACAATCCCAACAGCCTCTTAGAACTAACTTTATAAATTTTATACTTGCTATACAGGCTACTTCTCCTAAACCCTTCACGTAGAAATTCTGGCATATCCAAGTTTTCACTGAGGAAACGCCATTGCCAATCAACAGAAGATCATCAATGTTTATGAATAAAAATACGATAGTAATTTCTTTTTCCTATCGGTATAATCATGCTTTCTTTGTGTTTTTATCAAAACTAAACTATTTTATTACTTTATACAAACACTTATTCCAAATTTTTAAAGCTTGTTTATATTTGTTACTCAAAAAATCCACCTTTTGACTAATTCAAAAGTTCTTCTAGCAAAGACTAAAAAAAGGAGTTCAAATCAAACCTTTTAAAGGAGTCGAAGGGATGCGGTCTACAGCAGTAGCAGTCCTAGACCTTTCGAAGGGAACAAAGGGTTTCATTTTTCAACATTCAGAGAGTTCATACCTTTCGAAGAGGGTGGAGAAGTCAAAGCAGGTGCAAGCAACTCTATACTGACCTTTTCGAAAGCATGGAAAGCCTTTCGAACCAGTTGGAGCATGCCCAAGATACCATTCGATAATGTCGAAAGGTTTATGAAGAAAGCTACAGTCATGAATTAGAAAAGAATGAGAGACAACCTTTCAAAAATGTCAAAGGGAAGCATAACTCTCGACAACAATTAAATGAAGAGCAACCTTCTGTCAAGGTTGAAGGGTTCAAAATAACTAACAAAAGAGAACCTTTCAACAAAGCCGAAAGGTCCATAATAGCATATGAAAGGCAGGTCCATAATAGCAGATGAAAGGAAGGTCCATAATAGCAGATAAAAGGGAGACCTTCCGACCCTATTGAGAGCATAGAGTCGAAAGGAAGGCTGTCGGCATCTATAAATAAGACATAAGAGGTCCTGTTTTAGGGATCCGAATTCTCTCATTCTAATCTTGTATTTTCTCAATCAAGACATTCTAACCCTAATTGGTAATAATTTAGGGATTTGATAAAATAGAGTTTGTCATGAATACAAAGGGAAGTCTTGTGTTCAATCGGTTACTTTATTATTTTGCTTAAGCTTTTTCGGATTAACTGTTAATTTTAGGTTTAATACCACCGAAAGTTTCCTGCTGACAAGGTCGACAACACTTTTGATTCAATTAGTGACTGCAACCTTTTGAAGCCTTCAACCTTACAGATTAAACCTTTCAATAAGGTCAAAAGCGCTAATGTTATAAAATATCAATAACCTTTCAAAGATTTAATCCAAGTGGTCAGACCTTTCGACTTGGTCGAAGACTGATATAGGTTTACAAGGCTTATTCTATAAGGAGTCGTTCCCATACCTTTCGACAAAGATCAAAATACACCTTATAAGTAATCTAACCTTTCGACAAGGTCGAAAGCTTCTACACATCTTCAAAGGAGTCTAATACACTACTTAAACCCAAAGAAGGCAATCATCATAACCTTCGGTAAGATAAAATCCATCCTCTGAAGGACAAATTCAAGGGAATTCAATCTAAACCAAGAAGGAAACTCTGAAGAGAATGTTACACTAACTCAATAAAGCCGGAAGGTTTCATAACCAAGCACCTAAACCTTTTGGCGGCGTCAAAAGGTCTGATTCAAAAGACATTTACAAGTGAAAATACAAAGGCAATCGCTAATGATATCAATCTCTTCATTCAAATCAGACTAATCACATTACTTGGAACAACTTTAAGATGTTAACAAGAAACTTTTATAACATTTTTAGCGCTAGAAGGAGGTCTCGAACCTTCAACTTGGTTTACCCTCTAGCACTCTGACCCCCATTGGACCAACTCTACGTCAAGTTCACCCATTTTGGTTTACTCATGGCCAAAAGGTTTAAGAGATCTGAATAAGGGTCTTCTGAACCATACTTGACAAGATACTCCCAAATAGACATCAAAAACTCCAATCAGGATGAATAACAAATACTAAGGCTCGAAGCCTTAAGGATTATAAAAAAAGCAGAATCTTACGATCCTAAGAAATGGAGTCCAAACCCCTTTAATATTGGCCCTACCCCAATCTTTGCGCTTGGAAGAAGAACAAATGGAAATGAAAACATCTTTAATCAAATGAGAAGATCCATTCAGTCATATTCCCAAGGGACTATCTTTGAAAAGGAAATGGTAAAGGATTATGATAATTTTACACATAAATGGAGTAAGATTATAAATTAGGCTCGCCATTCAAAGGAAAACCATGAACGTGTAGAAAATCCACGACTAAAGAACTAAGGATAATAAAGGACTTACCAAGTGGAAGTATAAAGATTAGTAAGAAATTTTCGACCGAAACCCTAAGATTGAAAGAAAGGCCCTTGAAAGAGGATCAACGGACAACAAAAGGAAACCTAATCCTCGAGAAGAAGTACTTGAACCAAGCCACAAAAGAATTAAATGCCAATCAAAGATGGCTCAAAAATCAAGACTTCTTAGAGAATATAATCTTACTACCTTGATTGAAGACATCTATATTCGAACCAAAGAAGAACTGAATTATTGGCCTTCTCAGAAAAGAAGCAAGAATTTGAAAGGAAGCTCAAGGGATTGTATTGCAATTTTCATTTGATAAACGAATATTATACAAACCAATGTAAGGTACTTGAAAAGATGGTCCTACACTTTCTAAGGCAAGTAAAACTTAAACAGTTTGTAAAGGATTGAACGAGTTATGAAATAAAAATTCTATTCTTAAAATAAGAGAAGTCTACATCATCGAGAGTAAAATTATCCTTAAACATGGACTACCTAAAATGGTAGCTTAACAATAATAGTAGAAAGCCTTTGGCTGTGCCAAGATGGCCAAGTCAAGGAACCTCTTAGAGGGAGGGCGTGCGACTTTAGCCGCGCCAAAGTTATAAATAGCCAGGTTAAAGCAGCCTAAGCCCTTATCCGCGTCACGCTATGGCTAGGATAAGGCGCCTCCTGGAGGGAGGACGGGTAATCACTTGGTCCCGCTATGCTATGGCCTCACCAAGGTATTGAACATGCCCTTAGCCGTGTCTCCAGGTTAAGGTGCCTCCCAGAGGGAGGTCGGGTAAGTCCTCGGGCCCTACTTGAGAATAAGCTAGCTGAGCGCATCGAAAATCCAGACAAAATGTCTGGCAGACTAAGATAAGTCCCTGCCTAAAATGGCAGCCACCAGAAATCGGTACCACTAAAATGGCAACTGTTTAAATAAGCGTGAGAATTGGGCAAAAGAGTCCTAGCCTGAAATAGGCCAAAACAAATGGATAAAGAAAACTCTGGCCCGAGAAAGAAAAACCATGCAAGATAATAACTTCAAAGCCTGATGATGGCACATTCAAGAAAGGAATCAAAAAGAATTCTCTGACTTCTCCTCATGAAAGTCTGCCAGATTAGTTTTCTGGTCTTCCATTACTTATTACCAAATTGGTTTTCTAGTCTTTCGTTACATCTTATTGGAAATGGTATTCTGGTCTACGATTATTAATTACCAGAAATGGTATTCTGGTCTTCTATTATTAATTCTCAAAATGGTATTATGGTCTTATTTTATTAATTACCAGAAATGGAATTTTGATCTTCTATTGTTACATACCAGAAACAATATTCTGATCTTCTACTACTTATTACCAAAATTGGTATTTTGGTCTTCTATTACTTATTACCAGAAAACGTATTCTGGTCTTCTATCACTTATTGCTAGAAAGGTATTTCTGGCCATCTATTATCAGATTGACATCATAGACTTATCACCAGACTTGGGTTTTTGGATTTATTCTAACAACAGACATTACTATCTCTGGATCCTAAAAGATGATTCTTAACTTGTTTTTCATCTATCAATATCTAAATCCGGGTTTTGGGACACTCATTCCATAGCTTCACTATAAAAGCTCGAACATGGGTTTTGGGTCTTCCATATAAAATTTCATCATCTAAATTCCAGAATCTGGGTTTCAAGTCATTATCAATCGCTAACATATTATACCTGAATCTTTGTGTCAAGGCTGCCGTTTAATTAAGCCCTAGTCTAGGGACGAGATTTTTGGACTTCTATTCATCTCAAGTGCCTGAATCTGGGCCGAAGAATATTGTCAAAAAGAATTTTATTAAGACTCTCTGAATGGGATATTTGGGCTTCTAATCATTTAAATCCCATTAATGTCAAAGTAATGGGTAAAAGAGTTACTACTTCAAAATTCTGACATGAACTCCTGAATCAGATTCTTCATTTAATGAAATTTATATTTTAGCATTCACTACCGTACGATAAGGCGGAATCTACTACCAATAAGTTTTATGCGTTCCAAACAAGTGGAAGGAGTTAAATCCATGATCATTTCTTATCATGGTTAAAGATGAGATCTTAGCATTTTGTATAAATTACTTTTCATACAATTGACAAGATGATTTTCTAATCTAGGTAAATGATGTACACGGACAAATGCGTCAATTTCAGGCTAACAATAAAAAATATGGTTTGATACTTGTTTCTTAGGGAAATAAGAGTGACAGGGAGTAACAAAAGATTCAGGAAGCACAAAAGTTGTTGAATGAGTAATTCAAAGGCATATTAAAAGTTACATTATAAAAAAAGGGTCATAGACCAGGTGGTATTTACAAAAAAATTGTAATGTATGAAGTCATTTAGAAATAACACAATTATGTACAAGATAAATTTACGTGGCTCAAATATATTAACTACAAATCCTGAGCTGCTATATATGAAGGATTTACTACATGATTAATTGATGTGTGGAGGACTTCCCTAATCTTTTTCTCCTTTCTCATAATTATATTCTCATCATCAATAGTGTCAATGTTAGTTTTTAAGGCACGATTAAAGGCCTTATTTGCAGCTTTAAGGGTTTTATTCTCCCTTTCTAACTCAGCAACACGCTTGTCAAGCAAGTAATTATCATGCTCAAGCTTCTGATTCCTAGCAGCATAATCATTAATAATTTGCGAACACTTGATTTTCTTCTGTTCATTGAAATACTTGGCAATTTCAAATTTCACCCTCCGACACCAGTTTCCAACATCATTATCATCTAAACCTGAAGGAGGATTTTGCATGGATGGAAATTTCTGAGCCATAATAATTTTTGATCTAGTAGACTTGACAATGGGAGGGGCATCTTGAGAGACCAGAAGATCAGTATTGGGAGTCTTTTCCTTTAAGAGGAATTCTAGAGAGGCACATTGAGCTTGACTATCTCTCAATTTTAACTCTATATCATTTATTTGCAGAATGAGCTCGGACATCTTTTTATCGAAGTTGATTGTGGGATTCGACCTCACTTGCTGTTTAAGCATGATAATCGCTTTGTCTTTTCTCCTAATCTCAGCCTCAAGATAGTCAATGTAATTCTTACGATTGTTTGCAATGGTTTTTTGGATAAGATATCTTTTGTGCCATTTTGCGGTGCCAAAATTGCCACCAAAATGTTCTAATAATACTTCATCTTGAATCACGATTGCTCCACTCTCTGTTAATAACCTCTCTCTGATTACGTTAACATGAAATGTTAAGCTTTAAGCAAGAGAGGTTATAGACGACTACGACTCCTATTTAAGGAATTGAAACAAAATAAAATCAGAATTGAGATAAAAGATTTCTTTATTACTGTAGTAACGAAATACAACTCAAAATAGACGTAAAGGCAAGAGATATAACAACCACTTTCATCACATCTAAGGTTGAGAGACAACATTCCTAAATTTGTCTAAAGCATTAGCAGAAAGCACAAATGTTGAGTCAAATGGTATGGTAACTCCTTCAGGGGTGATAACCGGTGGACATTTACTATAATCCCATTTTTCGACAGGTGGACTATCACGACCGAAAATCACCTTTGAATGTAATATTCTGACCTGTTTTAAGAAATTTTCCTTCTCTTCACCAAGGAAACGAAGCGGAGACGAGGGTATCCCAAATATAATTTTGGTAAATCTCGAAGAAAGCAATATCTCGCTAACTTCGATATCTTTAAGAGTGGTGCATTTTTAGAGTAAAACATTCTCAGGTTAACATATTGACATGGATGGTCTCTTGGGACAACATGGCCTAAAGAACTGATATCCAGAAATAGCACAGAAAAAAGAAGCTAAGTATAGGGAGCATTATAAAAACATGCATTCATAAACCAACTATCTATTACATATTAACAATAACTCATCAGGTTCATACAAAATGGACTTAAATAAAAACTCAGAAACAAATTTATCCTTATAGTACTTAAGCTTTTCGAGGGAAGATCTTGTGGAATCGATCTGACCTATGATAAATTCCAGCAGGCTCCAGGATGTTGGTCAGAACCACATTCATCTAAGAATCTCTTATGAAAACTTTTGAGTAAACCCCCAGTGGATTCTCCTAAATACAAAAAATTTATGATTAAGTGTCTACAGTACACATTATACAAAAATTAATTAAAATATCTCTCTTTTCCATCATCATCCGGAATAGAGTTGTTAACTCTCTATTTTCCATCAAGAGGGCATCGTGTCATATACGCGCTTTCTTTAGTAAAGAAGCTGCCCTCTTATATTTAAAAGATGCTAAAGTGGAGCTACTCCTATCCAGACTATGGTAGTTCTGAGATAGAGCATTGTGTTCCTTTATTAATTTGTCCAACTCCCAATATAGCTTGTTAATTTCCATCTGTTTTCTCTCAAGTTTTATGCCATAAGGAAAGTTTGACTTCCGCTTTATCTAAGACAGATAATGTATTGCTAATTATTATCTTCGAGGTGCAAGATACTTAAACAGGGAATTACATACCTGTGAAACTAGAATGGAAGCTTGCTCCTTCTCTTGAGGACCCTCGAACTGAGTGGAAGCAGTTTCCTCCTCTATAGGGGCAATTGGTTTAGAGGATGTTGGATGCAAGGGGATGACTCGTTTTAGAAGGTCTAGTTAAAACATCACCATCTTTTTCTATGGCACCTGACGGACCCCCTTTGTCTCCACCAAGGCCTGGACCTAGAGGGCTTATCATCATTATCATCATCCTCGTCACTGTCCTAGTTGATATCATCACCATCATCATCTTTTCCCTTAGGATCATCATCTTTATCATCCTCCTCTTCAGAATCAAACTCAATGTTGAAGGAGGAATATCAAAAGAAAGAGCTTCTGAGATATTAGGTATCTCCTCCTCATCTTCAGGCTCGTTATCCTGCCTAGCTCAATCATCCATGACTCTTTAGCTAAAATTGGTCAAGAGAAGGAAAGCTAAAGTTAGGACATTTTTCACAGTTGTCGGTATAGGCGTGCATGAGGGCATCCTCATAACAAATTAGCATCATAGGCCCCAAGGTGGATTCATCTTGAATTTAGCTTTCAACGGAATGCACTTAGTAACCAAGCAAGTTTACTCCTCCTCCAAATCCTTCAAAACCAACTCCATAACAAAATTTTCATCAGAGTTGAGTCGATGGGCTTACCTTTCAGCTCTAGTTTAGAGGAAGTGGCATTTTGAGTAGTCATCAATGAAGCTAGTTGATTTTTCAATTCAACATTCTCCTTATGTAGCCTGGAGGACACAAAAGAGAGCCTGGAGGCATATTCATTAAGAGAAATCCAATTCTTGAAATCTGCAACAAAGAAGAAACACAAGTTAGCATTTGGAAAGATCCAGCGACGATAGGATTAATTTGATAAGAACTTACCAAGAGTTGTTGCTCCATGAAAGAGCGGCGATTTTTTGCCAAGTCTGGGGTAAATGACGGAAGAGAAGAAGTGAACGATTCTGAATAAAGGATGAGCTCGATGAGTTCGTTGAAATTAGTTGGCGGAGAAGTGGAAGATGACGACTCCGGAAGAGTGTGTGACTTAGAAGGAGTCTCAAGAAGAGCAAGTTGCATCTGTGCCAGTGCAACTGGAGAGTTGGAAATTGTAGTATGCAGAAAGGGAGCAGGTGCTGGTGGAGTTGGCTCCACTATGTCATTTGGATCTTCAACAGTTGGACTCTTTGAAGCTTTCTCAAAAGATATACGCTCTTCTTCCTCCTCCACATCAGTGATCTTTGCTACTTTATCTGAAGGAGCATTCTTGGAGGGCATTGTTCGTTTTCTTTTTAAAGATCTCTTAGACATAGAAAAAGCCTTCAAGACTAATAGAACATCCGAAGATGACGAGGGAGGAACGGTGTCACTTGAAGAAACGATGGCCTTGGAGGGAGCTAAAGCAAGTTCAAACAGGTATAAAATCAGTCAGAGAAATTCTGTGAAGACCCAGAATTTTTGGTTGTTTGAAAACGAAATATTTAATTGATTTTAAATATTTAAAAGTAAATTTTTAACTTGAATTCAAATATCACTATTTATTTGATAATTAAATTATTGAATTAAATAATTTGAAGTTGGGTAAAATGTTGAATCTGGAGTTTTAAGCTTGTTAAAAATAATTGAAAGGCTTGTAAAATTTATATTGATAATACTGAAAATAGTAAAAGTGATAAAATTGAATTTGGTAGTGTTTTGTTCAGTTTTGAATTTATATCATTTAAATCGACATTTAAAAATAGCCTTCCGAGGCATAGTCTCGGATTTCAACGAAACCAGTTCCATTGAATCCGTAATATCGTATTATTATCGGATTTCAAATTTCGTAGCGTTTGAAGTTGTTGTGTGAGCGTACGATATATATAAACACATTGAAATTTATATCGAAAATTTAGTATAATAACTGGTCCAAAAGCTATCTCCTCTATACGATCGAATTAGACCTCGAAACATTTTCCATTGCGTTCGGAATAGGGGTATAGCATTATAAATACCTAGAGGCATGCCTCGATTGGTGATCGGGATTTTTGGCTTCGTTTTCTCAACAATTTAAATTTGAATTTAAATTTAAAGATGGATAATGAAATTGCATTGAATACTGTAGATAGCATCATGTATAGAGATTTAAAAGCTCGTGTTACCTTCTTTAATATGCTTCTTCGTTTGATTAAAATAAAGTAGATATTTTTCTTCGTTCAGAAAACAAAGCGAAACCTCTCTCTTTCTTCATTCGAATTCAAGCTAATGGCCGATCTAAAATCATTCGCCTTGTCTCCTTCGTATTCAAATTCAACCGAAAGCCTATTCTAAAAAAATGGAGAAGTCCTAAATCGATTCGAACTGCAATTCGTTCGAATCAAAATTTATGGCCGCTGTGGATTGAATTTAATTTGAGTTCGCGTGAGATCATCGGAGGGTTGCTCGCGATTTTCTGCTTAGGGTTTCTCGTGCTGCGTGAGGCGGTGCCATGGTGTTCATCGTCTGGGAGGAAGGGGTGCGTCGTGTGAAGTGGGTCGCAAAGGAGGAAACCAGAGTGACAGTGGTCGTGATTCGAGGGGTCGCGTTGGTGGTCGTCTCGAGCCTGAGCTGATTCTCGTGTGTGCTGGAGCTTTAGCAGAGGAAGGAACGAACAACTTTGTTAGTGAGGTAATCTTTAGCCTATATTATTATTATTGCATAATTAACTTTAAAAAAAATGTTGTTATCAGTAAAACAGAATATATATATATATAAGTCATTTTAAGTATAAATGTTGGTTTCATGTTTACTTAAGGTAATTTAATTTTAAACTTTAATTAGGTTTAAAACTTATAAATGATTTCTTGATTTTTATTCCTCTTATCATTACTGTTTAGTTTAATTTAAATAAATAATTATATATAATTTCACTTGCTGTTTAGTTTTAAAAAAATAAAAAATGATGAAGTGGTAAACGTATTTAATTAGCTTATTCAATTATTTCAGATACTGAAAATAATTTATTAAGGGGAAGTTTGTTTAAAATCAATTTATTAGTTTAAAAACAAGATATTAGTTTAAATTAAATTAATAAAGAGAAATTAAGGTGTTCGATAAATTCAAATAGTAATAAATCGTAAATTGTTTGTTACAAGGTCAAAAGATAGTGAAAACACACTAGAATGAAAATGGATTGCATGCAAAGCAAAGGTGAGTTAATCTCACTCATCTGGTTGATATTTAAATTTAAATGGTTAATTTTAAATATTTGGTTAAATGATTGAATTGTTTTGGATGTGTTATACTATAGTATATAATATATCTTGGAATGATTGATTTCCCGCATTATATAGCGGATGAGACCCTATGCGCCGCATAATAGCAGATGATTTTATATTTAAAACTCATATACCGTGATATTCCACCTTGAAGTGGAATTGGTATTTTATATTGTGCTAACATCTGTGGATGTAGGGAAACAGGTTGGAGGGATCCAACTGGATTCCAACATTTATTTAGACTATTTAATATTCTCTGTTATGATTATTTGATATTCTATGATGAATTTCATTGGAATATTGAATGTTATAGTTGCTTGAATATATTTCGGTACACTGGGATATCAAAATATATAGAATTGGATTTTTGAAAAGAAAATAAAAGAATGAATTTTTAAGAAATAATTATAGAGAATTTAAATAAATTAAGAATGAAATGGATAAGAATAATAGTAGTTTTTAAAATTCTAATAAATAAATTACGTATATAAAAAGAGGATTTTGAATAAACAGGAAGATAAAGAATTTTAAACTTCAGTGTTATTATTTAAAAGAACAAAACATTTATTTTAAATTTAAGATTTAAATTTTTGAAAAGAGTAAAGAAGTAATTGGGAAAATCTGAAATTTGTCTGTTTCGGTTAAAAGATTTAAAATCAAACAGAAAATAATAATAATAATAATAATAATAATAATAATATAGTCTATAATTAATGGATTTTGAAATGAATTGAGTAAGTAAAGAAATTTATTTCAAAATGGACTAAATTGGAAATCAATTTGAAAATTGATTTAAGTCGTTGAAGTTGGAACTTTAAAAGAGAAGTGGGACTTTGGAATTTATAAACTAGGTTTATAAAAGTAAAGTAATATATCAGTGGACATTTGGAGAAATAAATTCATGATGGAAAGCTATTAAAGAAATGGAAATTTGTTTAATAACGAATGGTGTTTTATTTTTGAAAAATAGAAAGAGAAAAGTATTTCCCTGGATAACCAAGTACATTTTCAAAGTAAAACTTTTAAAGGTATAAGTCAAAAGTGTTAAAAAGTATGTTTAAAAAAACTTATTATTTCTAAATATTTAAATTCTAAAGTAAGCATTTTTTTAAAAAAATTTATTATCGTAATAATTATTTAAAAGATGATTTGGTAATTTTTTTAAAGGAGAAAATCTAATTTTATATTTTATAAAGTAACCTTGTTTTAAATATCCTAAAGTATTATCTTTAATTAAGTATTAAAGTAGTCTTTTTCTAAATTCAAATGTTAAAGCATATTTTATAGTAAAGTGTTTTTAAATTATTTTTAAAAGCTAAAGTGTTGTATTTGGTGATTTCAGTGGGGATAGAAAATATTTGGGAAATTTATTCTGTAAAAAAGAGATGGTTTCAAAACTGTTTTCAAAAAAGATTTGAAAGCAGAAATATATCTTGCGAAGATATTTTGAGAATAATAAATAATTTGGAAGATTATTTATTGTTTGATGGATGTTTGTGAATGTTAATTGATAGTTAAATAACCGACTATCAATATTGGCCAAATGCGCTGACCGTTTCGAAGAGACCGAGATCAGGATTAATTTCTCGAAAACCACTTCGATCCGGTTAGTACGTTTTCGTGGAAAAACGAGTTCGGAGTCAAAGATGGAGCAATGAAGTGCAAGGGCTAGTCGCTACTAATCCTGAGGATATTTCCAAAATGGATACAGTAGGAGTAGTGCCTTCGGTTCCGTTCGAACCCGGGATGGACTTGTATGGATGAATGCTTTCGGAACATCATCGGGTGGACGATGGGCAGTCTAAGTGAAACGTTCTAAAGATAACGCTTAGCATCAAGCCTCATCAACCAGGAATGACTTAAAATCAGGAGTTATGCAGCAAGGCTTGGTGGGAAGTACCCATTTTCGGGTGAGGTCATCCCTGTCTAGATGTCCCTTTTTATTTCGGCTTAGTGCTGCGGTTGCTGATCCTAACTGTGGGATTACCTTACTCGGGATTATCCAGTAATGGGTAGTCCGGGTCTTGTGTTGCAGGGGGTCGGGAGTGATCCTCGTTATACTGATCTAGACCAGGTACCGTGACAGATGGTACCCCAGTGTCTAGTCATTAGTAGGAAATTCGTTCTCCCTACGCGCCATTTACGAGTTTTGTTTGTATTACCCAAAACTGTGGCTAGTAGCTGGAATTTAATGAGTGTAACAATTTCGGCTATTTTAATAAGTATTTGTATATAGACCCTATTATAATATCAGAGGATTTTGATAAAAAGTGTTTTAGCTATCGTAAGGTAAAAACTCGACATGTTTATTTGTGGCGTGGTCTTACGAGATGCTTTTGTTTTCAAAAGGATTTTGAAACTTTAATAATCAATTTGAGTGTGATTTCTCACGCTGTTATTCCAGACTGACTCGGGTGTTATTTAACTATAATGCTCGGGTCAGACCGAGTATTGTAGATTTCAGGATATGATGCTGTGGAGCTTAGGAGATGAGCTGGATGGCGATACGTACTTCCGTACTTGATTTATATTCCGCTTTGTATCCAGTTGTATGTTATTGATGTTGAACTCTGATGATGTACTCTGATGATGTATGTATAAACAGATATAGTTTTCTTTTGTGTAAAGATCATTGATTATCTATTATATTTTATTCCACTGCGATGATTAGATTCTGATGTTGTTTTTTTTCTACTTTCTTCTTCTACCTATTCTTCTTTAATCCAAATGGTTCGTATTTCCGTTCATCTTGAGTTGATTGATGTAGAATAGTGTTGACTCAAGGGGTACGGATTTACAGGTCGTTACAGTTGGTGTCAGAGCTTAGGTTGGTGGTAACCTTGGCTCTGGTGGGAATTACTCAAATAGAGTTAGTGGTACTCTAGAATGAGTTTGAGCATATTAATTGATATGAACGCGTATTTGTTAGTGAATATTTTTTTTTTAATATTGTGTTGGCTTATTGGTTGGGTGGAATATGAATTCTGATCGAGTAAGTTGGCCGCTATTCGAGAAGAGTTTATAAACACCTGACACGATAAATTGACACAGTATTGTTTTAAAGGTGGGTGAATGAAATAATTTTACCCAAAAATGTATTTTGATATAAAATAAAAGTTTTTGTAAACTATTTAGCTAATATATGGTTGCTTGGATGTTAGGAATGATAATATTAAACTATTATCATTGTTGTGTGGAAATTTAACTAGAATTGAAAATATAACCGAAGGCTAAGGAAATAAATTCATTTATAAAATGGAATTTATAAATGCGAATTATAAACGTGATTTATAAATTGAAATATAATCAAATGGGAATTTGTATGAGCATAAAGTATACAAATGATTTATAGTTAAAATTTGATTTAAGCCAGAATTTGAAAATTTAAAATCCCGGAGATTTTGGAAGTGTCTTCGAAGTGTTTTGATGATAAATAATAGCATTATTATTTTAAAGGTACTTCTGAAAGGAAATTATTTCAAATAAATTTTTTGAAAGGGATATAGCATTAACTCACTTCAATCGCTAGAAAATAACTTCGGTGATGACTACAGCATCATCGATGCTCATTTTCGAGTTTCTAAGTGACGGATTGCTACCAAATTGATTTTCTCAGGAGAACCAGTTTGTTTTTGAAATTTTAAAGGAAATTTGATGGAAAAAAATATATGATTTGTTTAAAATTTTGAGAAGGGTGATTTTGGGATAATGGTGATTTCAAATGATTTGAAACCAAAGGCCGGGTGTTTAAAAATCCTGATGAGATAGGTTATAAGCTTATAAATTGAGTTTTTTTTAAATCGGAAAGGAAATATGAGCTTTGAATGTTGGAATGAAAATTTAAAGTGAAACATTAAAAATGAAATTAACTTGGATTGAGGAAGAAAATTGAATCGAATTGAATTAAATAAATCTGAGTTAAAATAGAATTCAATTGGAATAAAATTCAATTGAGTTATAGGTGATATTGAATGGAATTAGATCCTTACTTTAAAAAAAAGGAAAGTAAGTTGGATAAGAAATAAGTTGGATAAGAATTAAATTAGAATAAATAAATTAGAATAACTTATACAAGAATTAAAAATCCATGGAATAAAATATGCTTGGGTTATAAACGTAAATCTCGAGTTAAAAATAAATGATGAAAATATTCAAGCCTAGGATGAATGGAAATGTCTAAAATAATAAGTTGTGACTTATAAAATTTAAAAGTGAAATAGAAGCCCAAAATAAATATTGTTTGATGTTTTGGAAAATGAAACAAAAATCCAAACTTGAATTATGAAATAAATTGAACTTAAGAAAATTAAATGAAGAGATTTTGAGATTAAAAATCAAGTACTGAAATATAAATAGGGAAGAACTAATTAGGTAGTAAATTAGTTAATGAAATATGTAAATGGAACCTAATGTAGATAAATGGAAGCTGAATTTGTGAGTTAATATTGAAGTTTGGAAATAAAACTCAAGTTATAAAATCAAATTCGACTTGAATTGTTAGTGAAGTAAATATAACTCAAAATGTTGCCAAATAAAATGAAATTGGATTAAAGTAGGGATGGTTTTAGTTGTAAATAAAACCCGGATGAATTTGGGAATAAATTGAAAATGGCCTTGTAATCAATTGAATGAATTGAATCCGAAAATTTAAAATTTACAATAACTAATCAAATAAATTTGTAGATTTAAATGAGATTTGACTGAAACAGAATCAAGTTAAATTGAAAAGGAAAATTTATTTGTAAAATGAAAATACGCTTCAGTATGAAATTTGAATAATTTGAAGTAACTTAAGTTAAGTTTAAAATTAGTGGAAGCTTGGCTTCGAGTAAGGGTAAAAGTCCATTGAATAAAAGCTTGGGTAAATTTAAATTGGGAATGGTTATTAATATATAGCATGGAATGGATCAAGCTTAATAAAATGGCCTCAAATGAAACGAGGGAAAATATGGAATGAAACGTAAATGAATGGATCATGAATAAAATTAAAAAGGAATAAAATTGAAATAGAATGTGTCGAGCTAAATAAAATGGTTGTGAATGAATTAAAATAGAAGGAATTAAATAATAAATTGAGTTGGAATCAATTTAAAACGGATATAAGCTTAAGTAATTGTTATTTGCACGAATAACGTCAAATTTGCATAGAAAACTTGTCATTTTGTCGTAAACGAATGTAAATGTATTAACAGAGGTGAATAAAATTGAATTTCTTATCAAGTGAAATAATATGGGTTTGTTTAAAATTAAAAATGAATTGAATGTAAGGAAGTGGATTGTAAACCATTCAAATTGAATGAAAATGGTATATGAATTAATTGAAAACAGTTGAATTAGTATTAAAACTATATAAATTGCTTACAGAAAAAGTTTAGTGTGCATTGCTTTTCATGTGTTTAACTATTGTAAATAAGTGAAATGTTGTTAAACTTCATATATATGACACTTACATGTTTTAGCTGAGTAAATACAGGTTCAAGGATGTCGTTGGGTTGGATTTGATTGCGCTAACTCCTAATTAAATAAGCAGCTTGCTTAAAAATGCTAAATAAAGGTACGCCTAAGCAATAAAAATAGGAAATATGAACTGTTTTTGTTTTTCCTACCGGGTGGGTCGATGTATATTTATTTGTATCTTTTGTCAAATTGCAAAGCTCCTACGTACAAAGAAGACTGCCAAAATTTTCCGGAAATTTTGGGAGTTAGGAAATTTTTGAAAATTTTTGGGAAAATTTCTGTTAGCGACAAAACGATTTCAAATTGAAATTGAAATAAATTGGTGGATGAAACTCATTTAAAATAATGATATGAATCAGTTATCAATGGAAGATAAAATTCAATATTCAGAGTTGAAGATAAATTGAATTCATATGGAAATGGGAAAACTAAATTGAATAGAAGTAGATATGAAAACTTATGTAAGGAAATATATAAGATGATTTTAAAAGCTATGATAGGATATTATTGCTAAGTAGGATATGCAGGTATTATAAAGAGAAAAGGAAAATTGGTTTTGATTTCAGAAGATAAATTTGAATTGCCCGACCAAAAAGGTATGTGTTTAAACTTCTATATGAAATTTGATTGGTTTTTGATCTAGCCACTTGGCCTTTTGTTTTCTTTTGGAATTTGGGAGCCCGTAGAGGCATTTTGTAGTTTTACCGAGCTAGCCGCGCAAAGGAGACGCTGGCGAAATTTTTCAAAAATTTAGGTAGATAGAAAATTTTTGAGAAATTTTGAAAATTTAAATCTTGGTTTTGAATTATAATTTGAATGGTTGAATAAATAAAGTTTTTTGGAAACTATGGAAAAGTTTGGAAAGCTAGTAAGATGGATAGTGTGTCTTTAATAAAGATTGTTTGGTGGTTGTTGAATAAAACTGTTTGGTTTTGGAAAATAGTAATGGGTATTGGATCATTCTTCCTAACTAGTAATTTCGGGGACGAAATTCTTTTAAGGGGGAGGAATTTGACAACCGAAATTTTTGGTTGTTTGAAATCAGAATATTTAATTGATTTTAAACACTTAAAAGTAAATTTTTAACTTGAATTCAAATATCACTATTTATTTGATAATTAAATTATTGAATTAAATAATTTAAAGTTGGGTAAAATGTTGAATTTGGAGTTTTAAGCTTGTTAAAAATAATTGGAAGGCTTGTGAAATTTATATTGATAATAATGAAAATAGTAAAAGTGTTAAAATTGAATTTGGTAGCGTTTTGTTCTTTTTTGAATTTATATCGTTTAAATCGACGTTTAAAAATAGCCTTCCGAGGCACAGTCACGGATTTTGACGAAACTAATTCCATTGGATCCGTATTATTGTATTATTATCGGATTTCAAATTTCGTAGCATTTGGAGTTGTTGTGTGAGCCTACGATATATATAAACGCATTGAAATTTATATCGAAAATCCAATATAATAACTGGTACAAAAGCTATCTTCTCCATACGATCGAATTAGACCTCGAAACCTTTTCCATTGCGTTCGGAATAGGGTTATAGCATTATAATCGCCTAGCGGCACGCCTCGATTGGTGATCAGGATTTTTGGCTTCGTTTTCTCAACAATTTAAATTTGAATTTAAATTTAAAGATGGATAATGAAATTGCATTGAATACTGTAGATTGCATCACGTATAGAGATTTAAAAGCTCGTGCTACCTTCTTTAACATGCTTCTTTGTTTGATTAAAAATAATAATAAAAAGTAGATATTTTTCTTCGTTCAGAAAACAAAACGAAAGCTCTCTCTCTTTCTTCATTCGAATTCAAGCTAGTGGCCGATCTAAAATCATTCACCTCGTCTCCTTCATTTTCAAATTCAACCGAAAGCCTATTCTAAAAAAAAGAGGAGAAGCCCTAAACCGATTCGAACTGCAATTCGTTCGAATCAAAATTTATGGCCGCTATGGATTGAATTTAATTTGAGTTCGCGTGAGATCATCGCAGGGTTGCTCGCGATTTTCTAATTAGGGTTTCTCGTGCTGCGTGAGGCAGTGCCGTGGTGTTCATCGTCTAGGAGGAAGGGGTGTGTCGCTTCAAGTGGGTTGCGAAGGAGGAAACCGGAACGACAGTGGTCATGATTCGAGGGGTCACGTTGGTGGTCGTCTCGAGCCTGAGCTAATTCTCGTGTGTGCTGGAGCTTTAGTAGAGGAAGGAACGAACAGCTTTGTTAGTGAGGTAATCTTTAGCCTATATTATTATTATTGCATAATTAACTTTAAAAAAATGTTGCTATCAGTAAAACCGAATATATATATATAAGTCATTTTAAGAATAAATGTTGGTTTCCTGTTTACTTAAGGTCATTTAATTTTAAATTTTAATTAGGTTTAAAACTTATAAATGATTTATTGATTTTTATTCCTCTTATCAGTACTGTTTAGTTTAGTTTAAATAAATAACATATATATTTTCACTTGCTGTTTAGTTTTAAAAAAATAAAAAAAATAAAGTGGTTAACGTATTTAATTAGCTTATTTAATTATTTCAGACACTAAAAATAATTTATTAAGGGGAAATTGGTTTAAAATCAATTTATTAGTTTAAAACCAAGTTATTAGTTTAAATTAAATTAAATAAAGAGAAATTAAGGTGTTCGATAAATTCAAATAGGAATAAATCGTACATTGTTTGTTACAAGGTCAAAAGATTGTGAAAAACACACTAGAATGAAAATGGATTTCATGCAAAGCAAAGGTGAGTTAATCTCACTCATCTGGTTGATATTTAATTTAAAATGGTTAATTTTAAATATTTGGTTGAATGATTGAATTTCTTTGGATGTGCTATACTATAGTATATAATATATCTTGGAATGATTGATTTCCCGCATTATATAGCAGATGAGACCCTATGCGCCACATAGTAGCGGATGATTTTATATTTGAAACCCATATACCGCGATATTCCACCTCGAAGTGGAATTGGTATTTTATATTGTGCTAACATCTGTGGATGCAGGAAACAGGTTGGAGGGATCCAACTGGATTCCTCAACATTTATTTAGATTATTTAATATTCTCTATTGTGATTATTTGATATCCTATGATGAATTTTGTTGGAATATTGAATGCTATAGTTGCTTGAATATATTTCGGTACACTGAGATATCAAAATATATAGAATTGGATTTTTGAAAAGAAAATAAAAGAATGAATATTTAAAAAATAATTATAGAGAATTTAAATAAATTAAGAATGAACTGGATAAGAATAATGGTAGTTTTTAAAATTCTAACAAATAAATTCCGTATATGAAAAGGGGATTTTGAATAAACAGGAAGATAAAGAATTTTAAACTTCAGTGTTATTATTTAAAAGAACAAAGCATTTATTTTAAATTTAAGATTTAAATTTTTGAAAAGAATAAAGAACTAATTGGGAAAATCTGAAATTTGTCTGTTTGAGTTGAAAGATTTAAAATCAAATGGAAAATAATAATAATAATAATAATAATAATAATAATATAGTCTATAATTAATGGATTTTGAAATGAATTGAGTAAGTAAAGAAATTTATTTCAAAATGGACCAAATTGGAAATCAATTTGAAAATTGATTTAAGTCGTTGAAGTTGGAACTTTAAAAGAGAAGTGGGACTTTGGAACTTATAAACTAGGTTTATAAAAGTAAAGTAATATATCAGTGGATATTTGGAGAAATAAATTCACGACGGAAAGGTATTAAAGAAATGGAAATTTTTTTAATAATAAATAGCGTTTTAGCTTTGAAAAGTAGAAAAAGAAAAGTATTTCCCTGGATAACCAAGTACGTTTTCAAAGTAAAACTTTTAAAGGTATAAGTTGAAAGTTTTAAGTTGTTTTAAAAAGTATGTTCTAAAAAAAACAAAAAAAACTTATTATTTCTGAATGTTTAAATTCTAAAGTAAGTATTTTTTAAAATTTTATTATCGTAATAATTATTTAAAAGATGATTTGGTAATTTTTTTAAAGGAGAAAATCTAGTTTTATATTTTATAAAGTAACCTTATTTTAAATATTCCTAAGTATTATCTTTAATTAAGTATTAAAGTAGTCTTTTTCTAAATTCAAATGTTAAAGCATATTTTATAATAAAGTGTTTTTAAATTATTTTTAAAATCTAAAGGGTTGTACTTGGTGATTTCAGTGGGAATAGAACATGATTGGGAAATTTATTCTGTAAAAAGGAGATGGTTTGGAAATTGTTTTCAAAAAAGATTTGAAAGCGGAAATATATCTTTCGAAGATATTTTGAGAATAATAAATAGTTCGGGAGATTATTTATTGTTTGATGGTTGTTTGTGATTGTTAATTGATAGTTAAATAACTGACTATCAATATTGGCCAAATGCGCTGATCGTTTCGAAGAGACCGGGATCGGGATTAATTTCTCGAAAACCACTTCGATCCGGTTCGTACGTTTTCGTGGAAAAACTAGTTCGGAGTCGAAGATGGAGCAATGAAGTGCAAGGACTAGTCACTACTAATCCTGAGGATATTTCCAAAACAGATGTAGTAGGAGTAGTGCCTTCGGTTCCGTTCGAACCCGGGACGGACTAGTATGGATGAATGCTTTCGGAACATCGTCAGGTGGACGATGTGCATTCTAAGTGAAACGTTCTAAAGGTAATGCTTAGCCTCAAGCCTCATCAACCGGGAATGACTGAAAATCAGGGGTTATGCAGCAAGGCTTGGTAGGTAGTACCAATTTCCGGGTGAGGTCATCCCTGTCTAGATGTCCCTTTTTATTTCGGCTTAGTGGTGCGGTTGCTGATCCCAACCGTGGGGTGACCTTACTCTGGATTATCCAGTACGGGATAGTCCAGTTCTTGTGTTGCAGGGGGTCGGGAGTGATCCTCGGTATACTGATCTAGACCAGGTACCGTGACAGGTGGTACCCCAGTGCCTAGTCATTAGTTGGAAATCGATTCTCCCTACGCGCCTTTTACGAGTTTTGTTTGTATTACCCACGACTGTGGCTAGTAGCTGGAATTTAATGAATGTAACAATTTCGGCTATTTTAATAAGTATTTGTATATTGACCCTATTATAATATCAGAGGATTTTGATAAAAAGTGTTTTAGCTATCATAAGGTAAAACCCGACATGTTTATTTATGGCGTGGTCTTACGAGATGCTTTTGTTTTCAAAAGGATTTTGAAACTTTAATAATCAATTTGAGTGTGATTTCTTACGCTGGTATTCCAGACTGACTCGGGTGTTATTTAACTATAATGCTCGGGTCAGACCGAGTATTGTAGATTTTAGGATATGATGTTGTGGAGCTCAGGAGACGAGCTGGATGGTGATACGTACTTCCGTACTTGATTTATATTTTGTTCCGTTCCGCTGTGAGAATCCGATGTTGTTGTTCTTTCTTTCTATTCTGTTCTATTTCTATCCCTTTCTTTCTTAATGATGATACGTCTTTCTGGGAGTAGAAGGGCGGGTCATCACAGTTGGTATCAGAGCGCTAGGTTGAGCGAATACCTAGGCTCTTGAGTGATTTTCTTTCTTGAGAGAGCGTATTTGTAATCTTTATATATATATATATATATATATATATACATATACACACACACACCTATTTGTTGGGTTACCTGTTCAGGATTCCCAATAAGTTATAAAGGTAGATAGGGTAGTGGTGTGTGTAACACGACTACCCGTGGTTGGAATTTGAATGTTTGAGGTTGGAAGTGTATCTGTCGAGACTGTAGACCTATTACCGTCTCGAGTGAACTGTGGGTGGAGTAAGGATTTCATCGATCTCTGAAGGAGAGCTGTTAAAGTTAGGAGTTCATCTTTGAAGTGTAAGTTTGGATGAGCTAGAGTTTGGATCTGTTAGTTGGACGGAAGCAAGTCATAATATCTTGATACCTCAGGATGTAGTAGCTGTGTGATGAGACACAGTGACTATGGATGTCTCCGAAGATGTTTCTTTGGAACAAGTTAAGGAAGTATGTCTGCTTCGGTGTTGTGGCTAAGTTCAGTAGGGTGTTTCTTTTTGATTCGAGGTCCGAGTTTCTCGAAGAGCTTTGGATAGGAAGTCCTTGGTTATCTGGGTCAGCATTGTAGCTCGAAGTGTTCTGTGTGCCGTCGAGAAGATTTTCTGATTAGCAGTTTTTCTTAAGGACATTTCAGAAGTAGCAGAGTGGGCCCATTTCTTCGATGGATTGGCTCGATCAGTATAAGGCTGTTCTGAATTGTGATGAGGGGACAGTTTCTTTGGAAATTGATTTGGGTAGGATTGCCAGAGTGTCCTGTGGAAATTGAATAAGTTTTTTCTAGTATTCATCGATGATATTCTGGTCTTCTTAGTCGGAAGAAGAGCACAACAGCATTTGAGGATAGTGTTGGAAACACTGAGGAGTCATGTTTTGAAGGCGAAGTTCTATAAGTGCCATTTTGGAAATCGAAAGTCAAATTTTTGAGGCACATTGTTTCTGGTGAAGTATCTCTGTAGATCCAACGAAGGTGGAAATTATTCTGGAATGGAAGCAACCGAAGTCACCGATGGAAGTTTGCATTTTTCTGTGATTAGCTGGCTACTACAGGAAATTTATCAAGGATTATTCCAAGATTTCTCCACGCCTGACTAAGTTGACAAGGAAAGGAGCTAAGTTCAAATGGATACCCCAGTGTGAAGAAGCTTTCCAAGAGTTGAAGATGAGGCTTACCAGTGCACCAGTACTTGCTATTCTAGAAGGGAAGAGCAAATTAGAAGTTTATATAGATGCTTGTATAGTGGGATTGGGAGCAGTTTTGATGCAGAATGGAAAAGTGATTGCGTATGCGAGTCGGCGATTAAAGCCACATGAAAAGAACTACGCTATGTACGATCTTGAGTTGTTAGCCATTGTTTTTTCTTTGAAGATTTGGGAGACACTATCTCTTGGGAGAGAAGTTTGAGTTATTCACGGATCACAACCTCTCAAAGGGATCTTAATTTGAGGCAGTAGCGATGGGTCGAGTTTTTGGAATCATATGATTTGGATATTCTGTATACCCCGAGAAAAGCAAATGTTGTGGCTGATGCTCTTAGCAGAATGCAGTTTTGTTTCTTTTGGAAGTGTTCCATCTCTCCTGGTCAGAATCATAAGTAAGAGAATGGAGGATAGATCTTTTGAGGAACTGATTCTTGGATCTAAGGATGGTCGTTTGTATGTGCCTAATATAGGTGGATTGAGGCGAGGAATCTTGGCTAAGTGTCATCGCTCCAGACTGAATATTCATCTAGGAATTTCTAAGATGTATAAGGATATGAGAAGAATTTTCTATGGCCGAGCATAAAGAGAGATGTAGCTGTTTCGTTTATAGTTGTGCTATCTGTCCGTAGGATAAAGGAGATCAACAGAAGTCAGCCGTTTTGTTGCAGCCTTTGGAAATCCCAGAATGGAAATGGGAGATGATTTCGATGGATGGTTTGCCAAGAACCGGGAAAGGAAACGATGGAATATGGGTTATTATGGATCGTTTAATTAAGAGTGCCCATTTTATACCAGTTAAGGCAAACTCGTACTACAGTTTCTCTGGCAGAAATTTTCTTGAGGGAGATAGTTAGATTGCATGATGTTCCTGATCGTGGTCCTATTTTCACTAGAAAATTTTGGGAGACTCTACAATCATCTTGGAAACAAGTATGAGATTTAGTACAGCCTATCATCCTCAGACAGATGGACTGACGGAGGGACTGAACCGTATTCTAGAGGATATGCTCCGAGCTTGCGTTTTGGATTTTGGTGGATCGTGGGAAGACCATCTTCATTTGGTAGAATTCTCCTATAATAACAGTTACCAAGCTAGTATTAAGATGCCACCTTATGAAGCATTTTTTTGGAAGCCTGTGTAGATCCCTATCCTATTGGATAGAGTCGAAAGATCATCTTGTGCTTGGATCAGATTTGATTCGAGAAGCTTCTGCTAAAGTTGAGCTTATCAAGGGAAGGATGAGAGCTGCTCAGGACTGTCAGAAGTAGTACGCAGATAAGAGAAGGCGATGACTGGAATTTGAGATTGGTGATTTTTTTTTGTTAAAATTTCCTAATTAAAGGAGTTATTAGATTCGGAAATACGGGAAAACTTGTCCGAGATATATCGGACCATTTTGGATATTGGAAAGAGTTGGTGATGCAGTTTACAAAGTTGAATTGCCAGAACGGATGTTTGGAATTCATGATGTATTCCATGTATCCTATATAAGGAAATTTGTTCATGATCCATCATTAGTTGTAGAACCAGCAGTCCAAGAAGATTTGGAAGTTGGGTCGAATTTGACTATGGTCAGGAATCCAGTTCGGATTGTTGATCAAGACGAAAGGCAACTCAGAAGTGAGGTAGTGAAGCGTGTCGTAGTGCAGTGGAGTGAAGATCCCAGGGATTGTACCTGCGAAACTCTAGATAGTTTTAGGGAAGCTTATCCGGATTTGTGTCCGGATAGCTAGTGATGTTTGTTAGGATATACTGTTTGATTGTTTGCTAAAGTATGAATGATATGTATGTTTGAATGGTTGATATAATAGCTTTTGAATTATCTTTGTTTAAATTTCGGGGATGAAATTCTTTTAAGGGGGGAGGAATGTAATAATCCTGGATTTTGGCCCTATTATTTTAATAAATATTTAATCGAATTAAATAAAATGTAAACTAATCATTTAAAATGAATATGACTTCTGGGAATAATTGCCATTTATTTGTATGGATTTGTATTTTTTAAAGGGAAGATTTGATTTGAAAATTTGAAATAAATTTCTCAGTAATATTTACAATAAAAATTTATCTTATATGATTAAATTAAAATGCTCACCTTGTTAACATCTAATAAATGAATATGTATAGATAATAATGTTTGAAATGAAATCAAATTCTATCAGTATAAAATATAAGAAAACCATAAGAATATAATTGAAATATTGATAGTTAAAATATAAAACATAAACATGAATAAGTAAGCATGAATATAATTTAAATGTTACTGGCTAAAATATAGATATAAGTGAGTAAACTTATGAATATAACTTAATTTTTAACAGTTAACATACAAATAGAATTAAAATGAATAAGCAAGCATTTAACATAACTTTAAAATGTGTAAGCATAAAATAAAATGACACAAACACATGTATATGAGTTGTGTAACTAAAGGTTAATAAAACAAATGTTTTCAAACAAAATATCTACATATATACAAAGACCAAAACCAACCTGTAAAGCAAATAAATACATAAAAAAATGTCTTTATAAACAAAGCCGAATGTAAAAGGTAAAACCTGACATATATATGTATAAACTATTCAAACTGAAGTTAATAACAAAACAAACTGTTTTATAAAAGTACCTTCATATACACAAGCCATAGGGCTAACTGCAAAGTGAACATTTCATACAAATATATGTACGCAGCAAAAACATAATGATGTATATATAAACTATTCAAGCTAGTAGTTAATAAGAACAAACATCTTTACACAATATCTTCACATGCAAGCCAAGTTTACTTGCAAAGACTACAGTCGCATACAAATATCTATATACAACATAATTATAGTATGTAAACACAATAGGAAACCTAAACATTAATTGCTATCTTCTTAGCCAACAATTTTGTCATTTCAAAATATTTTGAAAACCTGTTCACAAAGGATGAAGCTGACCAGTTACCAGCTTCACTTGTACATCCTGACATCTTATATATTTGTGTATAATCTTCTCTTAAGTTCGTTCAGCAAATCCTAGAAAACCTGAGAGAAACAAGAAGGAAAAAGAAGAAACAAACTCAAAAATAATTTCAAAAAAAAAACAGAAAAAAAAAATTCAGTACAGATTCAAGAGGAAGTTTCAACTGCAGATTCAGGAAAACAGGAGTGTTCTTTGTTCAAAAGAATTTGCAGGTGAGTAAACTTAATTCTTGAAGCTTTAAGTTTAAATTAAACAGTTCATGATTATATGATATGGTATGTACTTTATCTTGTATACATTTCTGTGTTGCTCTATGCTCTCTGTTGTGTTACAGTTTGCATATTTTTCTTTCAAACTCCAATATTTTTCATCTAATCATGGTAATTTTAGAATTCCAAAATATACAAGTTGATTAAACCCTAAACTAAGATTTCTAACACTGTTTTAAGCATGTTGCAATAATAGTAACCCTAGAAACTATGTTTACAGGAAATTAAATAAAAATTTGATAAATCCAATTGATGTAAAAAGTTAATTCATGTTCATAATTTGAAATATTACTAAAATTCATGATTTTTAAAACAAAAACAAGGATTTTTAATTAAGTATTTCAAGAGCAGTTTGAAATTGAATAAGGGTTGCATTTTTCTCAATTCCTGACAATTGAATCATTAATAATTATTGAAATTTGATTTGAAGCATGTTTGAACATCTATGATGTTGGGAAAATTGTTGAATTTTTTTTCAAATACAAGAATTGGTCAAACGAGATGGATTTAGGGTTTGGGTTCAAGTTTTTAGTCTTGTCTGTAAATGTGTCGAGTTCATCTTCATCACGCGATCGAGTGGCACGAGTTTTTGGAGGTTGATGGTTTATCGTATTGTCGTCGTGTAGGCGAAGGTTTGGGTGCCGTAGGTGGCTGGAGCGGCGGTGGCGAGGTGTTTTTCCGAAGGAGTTTGACACAGTTTTTTTCAAGCGAATGGTAAATTTTCGAATTCGAATTTTCCCAGGCATTTTGAATTTTGATTTAGAGCTTAGTGACAGATTGCAACTTGCTGATGATCTTGGGAGATTACCAGAGCCTAGCGTGCCGCCGTGCACGTGTACGGCGAGGAGATGGGTGTCTGTTTGTTGATATTAGGCGACTCGAGTCATTTCTCGAGTTGAATTGATGTTTGCTTCGGATTTCCATCGATGCGTGAGTTTGGTCCTAATCCTATAATCTAAAGTTAAAACTTAACTACAGAAAAAAGATAAAGATAAAGAGAAGAAGAAGATGGATTTCGAGTGGAGTATGAGAGAGACTCGAGAAAAGTTGGTGGGAACACGAAGTACCACTCGAGTTTTAATAGGGAGTGTCTCGGCTTGTTTTTAAACTACAGCAATATTATAAAATTTTGTAACTTGATTTTCTACATGTTTAAGCACTGCAATTTAATAAAGGTTTAATTGCTTAAGTCAAGAATTTAACACAAGTCTTAATTATTTTTGTTAATACTTTAACGATGCTTCAAACACTTAATTATTATTAAGTAATTAATTTAAGTAAGTATAAAATTAATTAAGGTTTAAAGTTTGTAGTTAACGATAAATTGGATTTCAAAATTTAAAGAAGACTTATAAAATGTTAATTAAGATGAGTAATTAATATAAATTAATTACTTTTGGGAAGTAATTAAGAATAATTACATTATAATTGTAATTAGAGTTTGGGTTAATAAATGATTAAGTAATAAATATATTTATAATTAACTACTTTATGTTAATTAATTAATGATTAGTGGTTAAGTAATTAAGTAAATTAATTAAGAATTAATAAGTGGTTAATTAAGCAATTAGTGGTTAATAAATGAATAAATAAGTTTTATTAATTAATAATTAAGGTTGTTAATTAAGGAATAGTTAATTAAGGTTAAATAAATTAATTAAGAAATAATTAATTAAATAGGGTGAATAAAATAATTAAGTAATTAAGTAATTAAGCAATTAAGACTTAATAATCGATTTAGAAATGATTTATTAATTAAATAAATGATTTGAAAAGAAACATGTAATTAATTGATAATTAATTAATGATTAATTAAACAAGCTTAAGTGATTAACTCTCAAGTAATTATTTCTAAATTGAATTAATTACAATAAGACTCAAAGATGACTGCTTATGGATTGTATATGTAGAATATCTGATAGTGATATTTATTTGATGATATTCTGTGATGTTTCTATGATATGCTCTTGATATATCTTTGATGATTGTGTATGATTTATCTGTGATAAATGTTATTTGAATTTAATTGTTGAATTTAAACTGTTTAAATTAAGTAAACAACTTGGCATTTAAAATGCCATTTGGATTTCAATGAGACCAGGATCGGGTGTCAATTTGATTATCCGAAAACCACATCGATCCAAATTAAACGTTAGGTCGTGAATTCTCATGTGAAGATCGAGATGGTGTTTTCAGAACGCAATGGTTATCGCCGTTGACTCTGAGGGTGATTCCAAAATGAGTGTG
Organism: Allium cepa; assembly: GCA_030765085.1. Classification (NCBI taxonomy): domain Eukaryota; kingdom Viridiplantae; phylum Streptophyta; class Magnoliopsida; order Asparagales; family Amaryllidaceae; genus Allium; species Allium cepa. The sequence goes on from CM060942.1 coordinate 509,222,803, forward strand.
ACGAGATAATGCCTTCGGTTTCGTTCGAACCCGAAACGAACTTGTATGGAGTGAATGCTTTCAACACATCGTCAGGCGGACGATGAGCATTCTAAGAGATATGTTCTATAAAGGTAATCGCAGCCTCAAGCCTCATCAACCAGGAATGGCTAAAACAGGGGAGGTGCAGCAAGGTTAGGTGGGTCATGCCCAAGCAGGACGAGATATACCCCTGTCTAGATGCCCCTTTTTATTTCGGCTGTGTGGGGTGGTTGATTGCAACAACTTTCGGGGTTATCTTGTTCGGAACTGTTCAGTAAGGAATGGTTCCGGCCTAGTGTTGCAGGGGAGTTAGGGTGGCTCCTCGGTATGGTGATCTAGGCCACATACTGTGACGGGCGGTACCCAAGTAGCCCTGCCATTGTATGGAATCCAATCTCCAATGAGTGCCGTACGTTTTGATTGTGCCCAACTAGTTAGAATGTGAGATGTAAGCATTTCAGCTATTTCTATATTTTACTTGAAAACCCTAGACACTATTATAATATCACTGGATTTCCTATAAAATGTTTTGGTTAGCGTAAGGTAAAAACTTAACTGTATTTATTTGTGGGGAGTCTTACGTGATACCTTTATTTTCAAACGTTTTTCAAAGTTAAACAACTTTAAACCGTTTACTCATACCAAACCCATGTCTGACCCAGAGTTTATATTTTGGTTTCATAAACTCTTGGGCACTCAAATTTTTATGAGTAGCCAAGTGATAGATTTTGGACTTTGATTTTTGGAGGAGCTGGGAGCAGGAGTTCCAGACGTATATATCTATCTATCTAGTTCCGCTGTGTTGTTAATGAATGTTGTATCTTTGATGTATGTATTGACAGATGTATATATGACTGTCAAGTGTATGATTATGTATAACTCTGATGTATGTAAACTATGTAATAGTTATGTGATGTATTATATTTTGTTCCGTTCCGCTGTGAGATTCTGAAGTTGTTGTTCTTTCTTTCTATTCTTTTCTGTTTCTATCCCTTTCTTTCTTAATGATGATACGTCTTTCTGGGAGTAGAAGGGCGGGTCGTCACAGATGACTTGGAAAGTAAAGAGAATCCCTTCGAAAGGGGGGAAATCTTACTCAAAAAATCCACCTTTCGACAAAGTCGGAAGGTCTTTCAGAAAAATAAAAAAAAGAAGTTCAAATCAAATCTTTTGAAGGAGTCGAAGGAATGCAGTCAATAGTGTGTAGCAGTCCCAGACCTTTCGAAGGGAACGAAGGGTTTCATCTCTCAATATTCAAAGAGTTTATACCTTTGAGGGTGGAGAAGTCAAAGCAAGTACAAGCAGCTCTATAATGACCTTTTCGAAAGCATGGAAATCCTTTCGAACCAGTTGGAGCATGTCCAAGATACCTTTCGACAATGTGGAAAGGTTTATGAAGAAAGCAGCACTCATAAGTCAACAAAGAATGAGAGACAACCTTTCAAAAATGTCCAAGGGAAGCATAACTCTCGACAACTATCAAATGAAGAGCCACCTTCGGTCAAGGTCAAAGGGTTCAAAACAATCAAGAAAGAGAACCTTCCGACAAAGCCAAAAGGTCCATAATAGCTTATGAAAGGCAAGTCTTCCAACAAAGTCGAAAGGTTCACAACCGCATATAAAAAAGAGACCTTCCGACCCTATAGAGAGCATGGAGTCGAAAGGAAGGCAGCCAGCATCAATAAATAAGACCCAAGGGGTCCTGTTTTAGGGATCCAAATTCTCTCATTCTAATCTTTTATTTTCTCAATCAAGACGCTGTAACCCTAATTGGGTAATAATTTAGGGATTTAATAAAATAGAGTTTGTTATGAATACAAAGGGAAGTATTTTGTTCAATCGCTTACTTTTTTGCTTTACTTAAGCTTTGTCGGATTAACTATTAATTTCAGGTTTAATACCACTAAAAGGTTCCCATCGAAAAGGTCGACAACACTACTGGTTCAATTAGTGACTGCAAATTTTCGAAGCCTTCAACCTTACATCTTAAGCCTTTCGACAAGTCAAACGCGCTTGTGATGTAAAATATCAATAAACCATCCAAAGATATAATCCAAGTGGTTATGTAACAGCCCGCAAATCCGTACCCCTTGAGTCAATACTATTCTACCTAAATCAACTCAAGTTGCAAAGAAATACGAACCATTTGGGTTAAAGAAGAAGAGGTAGAAGAAGAAGATAGAAAACAATATCAGAATCTAACCATCGCAGCGGAATAAAATATAATAGATAACAAATGATCTTTACTCAAATCAAATATCTCTATTTATATATTACATCAACAGAGTACAACAATCACAGCTCAACATCAATATCATACAAATGGATACACAACAACTCAACACAGCGGAAATATATATATACAAGTACGAGAGTACGTGTCGTCATCCAGCTCGTCTCCTGAGCTCCACAGCATCATATCATGTATCCTGTAATACTCGGTCTGACCCGAGCATTATAGTTAAATAATACCCGAGTCAGTCTGGAATACTAGAGTGAGAAAACCACACTCAAATGATTATTAAAGTTTCAAAAATCCTTTGAAAACAAAAGCATCTCGTAAGACCACGCCATAAATAAACGTGTCGGGTTTTTACCTTACGATAGCTAAAACATTTTTATTAAAGTCCTCTGATATTATAATAGTGCCTATAGAAAGTAAAAAAGAATCAAGCTGAAATGCTTGCATCTCACGTTTCAGCAATAGTTGGGCACAATCAAAACCGTACGGGCGCGTAGGGAAAATGGATTCCAACTAATGGCTAGGCACTGGGGTACCACCTGACACAGTACCTGGTCTAGATCAGCGTACCGAGGAGCCACCCTAACTCCCCTGCAACACAAGACCGGAACCATCCCTTACTGGACAGTCCTGAGCAAGATCACCCCGCGGTTGGGATCAGCAACCGCCCACAAAGCCGAAATAAGGGACATCTAGACAGGGATGACCTCACCCTCCAATGGGGGCTACCCACGAAGCCTTGCTGCATATCCCCTGATTTTCAGCCATTCCCATTTGATGAGGCTTGAGGCTAAGCGTTACCTTTTTATAATATATTCCTTAGAATGCCGATCGTCCCTGACGATGTTTCGCAAGCATTCATCCATACAAGTCCGTCCCGGGTTCGAACGGAACCGAAGGCACTATTCCTACTTCATCCATTTGGAAATATCATCAGGATTAGTAGCGACTAGCCCTTGCACTTCACTGCTCCATCTTCGAATCCAAAATCATTTTTCACGAAAACGTACAAACCGGATCGAAGTGGTTTTCGAGAAATAAATCTCGATCCCGGTCTCTTCGAAACGATCAATGTATTTGTCCAATATTGATAGTCGGTTATTTAACTATCAATTAATATTCACAAACAACCATCCAACAATAAATAATTTCCCAAATTATTTATTAACCTCAAAATATCTTCACAAGATATATTTCTATTTTCAATCCTTTGAAAACAGTTTCAAAACCATCTTTCTTTCTAGAATAACTTTCCCAAATATTTTCTATCTCCACTGAAGTTACTAAGCACAAACTAGATTTTTTTTTAAAAATAATTTTAAAACACTTTACTTTGAAATATATACTAAACATTTAAATTAAAACTATTTCAATAGTTGGTTAAAAATACATACTATATAAATATTTGAAAATATGGTTACTTTATAAAATATAAAACTAGGTTTTCACTTTTTAAAACAAATATTTAGTCACTCTTTAAATAATTATTGCTATAATAGATTAAAAAGGAAAGACTTGCTTTATAATTTAAATATTTAGGAAAATAAGTTTTCCAAACTTGATTTTTAAATCAACTTAAAAACTTTTAACTTATATTTAAAAACTTACTTTGAAAACGTACTTGGTTGTCCAGGGAGAAGATCCAACTTAAATCACTTAAATCAATTTCCCCAAATTGATTTCAAATTTATCCCATTTGAAATAATTTCTTTACTTACTTAATACAATTCAAAATTCATTAAGTATGGACTTAATTATTGTTGTTATTATTATTTTTCATTTGATTCTAGAACTTTTAACTGAAATATACAAATTCTAGATTTTTCCCAGTTTCTTCTTTATTCTTCAATAATTTAAATCATAACTTTTAAATAAATGTTTTGTTCTTTTAAATAATAACATCGAATTTTTAAAATTCATTAACTTCCTGTTTATTCAAACTTTCCTTTCTATACTCACAATTTATTTATTAGAAATTTAAAGTCACTTTATTTCTTCTCAAATTCATTCTTAAATTTATTCAAATTTTCCTATAATTATTTTACTTACAATTTCACTTCTTTTATTTTCTTTTCCAAAATCCAATTTATATTATTTTTTTGGTAATTCGTTATACCCAATTATATCCAGTCGAACCATAACATTCAATATCACAACATCATTCATTATAGAGTATCAAATAATCACAACAGAGGGTATTAAACAATTTAAATAAATGTTGAGGGATCCAGTTGGATCCCTCCAACCTGTTTTCCCTGCATCCACAGACGTTAGTATCACATAATATGCCAACTTCAAATTATACTATACTATATCATATCACTCAATTCAACCATACAATCAATTATTTAAATTTAATCATTTAAATTTAAATTTAAACTGAGTGAGATTAACTCACCTTTAATTTAGTTTGCAATCCACTTCAATTTTGTCTTGGATTTCCAGATTTTTGACCTTAATTAAACATTGTAGGATTTTATTAATACTTGAATTGGTCGAACAATTTATTATTATTTATTCATTTAAATTTAAACCAACAAATGTTCTTTAAACTAATAGTTTAATTTTAACTTAATTTCCTTTTTAAATAAAAATATTTTTATCAATTAATAATTTAGTTTAAACCAATAATTTCCCATCCAAATTGATATAAAAATAAATTATATATGCCAAATCTTATGTATATGCATATTCCATGCTTTGAACCTTATATATACATATATATATATATATTTATAAAGTCTTATAAAATACTATCTCCTTTTTAACCTATATATTAAAACAAAATTATCTTATTACAGTAAACTATAAAATTTGATAACCCTTTTTTATATTATCATCCTATAAATCGAAAAAATTTCCTATAAAAGATTTAAATCAAACAACCCAAAATTTTATTTAGAACAATTAAATTTCCAACTAAATTTTTAAAGACAAATTCCCTTTAATAAAATACTTCCAAATATCTCTTAATTGTTTCAACATCCTACTGCAATATAATTATTTTTATTTTAAATTTAAACCAATACCTTACTGGAACGAACCCAGGCCATCCCCCTCGACCCAAATCGCAGCATCCCAAGACATCGGCCTCGATCCCTTCACCTACGTCGTTCGCGCGAGCGACCCAATCGAACGCTACACTCGCCAGAAACTCGAACCCTCCTTTCAACACGCTGCTCCCAAATCTGCGATTAACCTCGCGAGCTCCACGACCAGGAACAACTCTCAGCAACACAACGATCACCCCAAGCCTCGCCTGCCTTGCCTCAATCTTTGACTCCTCATTCAACCTAACTGCCGTGCTTCCAAATCACTGCCGCGGCAAGCCCCGAAGGTCTCGAAAACGAAGCCCACATCGTAATCGATCGCGATTCACCCTGACCCCAGCTGTCGTTCGACGAAGCGTAAGAATCAAAATTACAGCCACGCGCCTAACGATGCTCGACCCTTCCTAGTCTCACAGCCGCGATGACTTTGATCAATTAGGATTTTATATATTTTGTTTTTTTTTCGCGAACAGGATTGGGGCTTTGAAAAGAAGGAGAGGGTGCGGCCATTAATATTTTAAAACGAACAGATCGATCTTTTTTTTTAAAAGAAGGTGTAACAACCCACATATTTATTGATTTTTTTTATATTTAAATATTTTATTTAAATATTTTATCATTTGTCGGATTTTAGTCCAAAAAAAAGTCACTTTTTGCAAACAGTCGAATTGGGACTCGAGACCCCTCCCATTGAGTTTAAAATGCCGTTTGCGACCTTTTTGAGTATAAGCTTCGATATGTTTGGAGTAAGTTGATTTTTTGCTACTTTTTCACTTAGGGTTTTGATTTGGGCTGAGCCCACTTATGTATTCAGTTCCAACCCCTCTCTTCGTCGTTCACTTCCTTTCTATTTTCCTTTTTTTCTCAAGCTTTAGCAACAATGGTGGGAGAGATGAGAAATTAAAACTCAAGCCCTAGTTTTCTTTTGCAAATCAAGTTCTAGCTCCAAACTAATAGAAGAACCCATTGGTAAGCTTCTCTTCTTCTTCTCCAACTCAATCTCTTATCAATTTCATAAATTCCTAAACCTTACTTTGGGAATTTTCTTCTTTTAAAGCTTAGAATCAAGCTTCTTGAGTTGGATTTGAAGAGTGGTTGAGTCTCCTTTGCTTTCAAGCATCTTCTTCAATCGTTTGGGTTCAAAGGTGAGATTTTTATCTCACATCTATGACTATAATTATCTTTGGTTGTTGGGTATGAATTCCTAACACTTCTTCATGTGCATTTGCTCTTGATTTGGATTGGTTTTGTGAATATTCCAATTTTTGGGTTTTTAAGTCAAATTTGTGTGAAAATCCTTATATGGATGTTTGATCGTGCCTTTGGTGATGCATCGAGAAGCATATAGGGCCAGATTGCCGATTGGCATTTTAGAGCCAATGCTCGTCCGGTTGCATTTTGGAAGAGTTAGCTCTTCATTTGGATAGGTTGAAAAACAGCCCAGGCAAGATTCAGTCGACTGAAAAGTCTGTTCAGTCGACTGAACCTGGAACCCGAAAGTTTTCAGGTATGATTCAGTCGACTGAATCCTCTGTTCAGTCGACTGAACCTAGAAACAGAAAGTTTCCTGAACCTGGAAAATTTCCAGGTACAGGGTCAGTCGACTGAAAACTCTGTTCAGTCGACTGAACTTGCTGTTTCAGTCCATTTTGCCATTTTGGATTGAATTTCCAACGTTAATTGATTCGTGTTGATTCTCTTTTGTTATTATCACTTATTATCGACTTTGATGACATTTTCTTCGTGATTTTTGGGAATATCCATTTTGATGGATTCGGTATCGATTTCTTTGGATTTTATTCACGTCTTCGAATGTGAATTTTAGTGATTGATTGTTCTTACTATCTTCTTTGTGATTTGTCACTTTAAAAATTTAAAGGTTTTCTATACTAGTAGTAAATATCAAAACTCTTTCTTCAAATGATTTCAACACTATTTTATTACAAAGATCATTTCTTAAAACCGTTTTCCAATCTACTAGTATACACAAACCTTTACCTCACTCGTATGAGAAATCTAATTAAACGGCTTAGTAAAACAAGTGGTATGAAACGCTTGCATTTACTTCGTCGGTTAATTCTTGGACTTGTTCGATTGAACCTCTTGTGACAATTATCTAGTGGAGATCTACAATTTGTTCGTAAATATTTAAGTTAAGCTAGTGGTTATGGGACATGAAGCTAAATTTGTATATTTACTAGCTTAGTGTAATTGACGCTTTCTTGATGATCATGACGATCATTTTTGTGATTTAGACTAGAAATGTGCGATGTCTCTTTGTCTGCGAGGGAGACTAAACCCCGTTTTGTGGGGTTTCGACTCAAATTGATGGGGTAGCGCCCCATGGTCTTCGGATCATTCGTGTGTCAAAAATTAATGGCTAGCTACCATGAGATAGCGTCTCGTTCGTGTGATACATATGTTGGTGAGTTTTCATGCTCCCGTTCGTGTAATAGGCCTCCCTCCATTATTTTGTGTGATTTCTGGATTACGTGTGTCGAATTCTGGAATTTTCTTCTTCACCTACTTTTGTGATTTCCATTGATAAGTTTTATCAACTTTTGTGCATAGGTGAATTCGTGTGTCATTGACTGGGTTTCTTGAGATGATTTCTAGAATTTGTGTTTCACCAATTTTCGTGATTTCCATTGATAAGTTTTATCAATATTTGTGCATTGGTGAATTTGTGTGTCATTAAATTTTGTGATTGACATTGATATAATCGTCAATATTTGTGGTTTGATGAACGAAATAAGGAGTATGACATTTCTTTGATTCTTGTGTAGATTTGGTGATATTGATTAATCTCTTGTTGATTTTTCAATTACTTATATATATCACAGCTTGGCATTGTGATTATTATGTGTTTAGTCATATCTCTTATTCTATATCGTTTCATCTGATATTTATAGTTAGACTGATCCGTTTATTATTTTCTTATTAAGTAATGCTCGGGTCAGACCGAGATGTTACAGGTGCTTCTGCTTGACTTTACATCCGGGATTACCTCCCTGACTTTTGGTTAACTACTTAGATTAGTAGTTTTTGTTGTATACATTTGAGATATAGACTCCATAATGTATACTTATTCTTTTGTGTAGTTCATGTAACTATCCTTTTGTGATATTGTGGATCTTTTTAGACCACTACTCTGATGTACACTTCCTAGTGTAATATTCATATCTATTTCCGCCTTTGTGATATGAATTGTCTGTGACTGACTTATATTATGTTTATTTGTATATTTGTTTCTGAAGATATTAGAGACACTGTGTAGTAGCTTTGAGTTTGTGTCGGTATGTCGGATTTCCCTCTTGAAAAAGAAATGCATGTTATACTATCTGACATATCGATGCTCGCGCAAAGCAATTACACGGATGGTCACTCCTCAACAGCCTTATTCTCCGTGCTAGTTGACAGCATTCACCATAATGTTCTTGGCTAGCGTGGGTATAGAGGTGGGGCGTCACAGAAGGGGATCTCGTTTGTGAAGGAAGGGGACGAGATATCTAAAAGAAATAGGAAGGAGATCTCTATTTTTTTTCATTCGACATGGCTTTGAGTTGTGAGCAGGAAGCGTGATAAAAGTAAACGAAAGGGAACAAGATGTGATGTCGATCAGAAAGTGGCTTGCAAAAGAAGGCTGCACCGACAGCGAAAAGTTTAGATGTGAAAGAATACGGCTGAAGGTTTGATTAGTATAAATATTTAATTTAAATTCAAATTCAAACCGTTTCGATAAATGTAACTTACAATTTCGAATTCCTATCGAGGCGTGCCGCTAGGCATTTACAATGTTATGCCTCTATCCCGAACGCAATGGAAAAGGTTTCGAGTTCTAATTCGATCGTATGGAAAAGATAGCTTTTTGAACCCAGTTATTATATTGAATTATCGATATAAAATTCAACGCGTTTATATATCATACGCTCACACAACAACTCCAATCACTACGAAATTTGAAATCCGATAATAATACATTATTACGAATCCAATGGAACTGGTTTCGTCGAATTCCGAGACTATGCCTTGGAAGGCTGTGTTTAATTTCACTGTAGACGATATATTTTTAAAACTGAACAAATCACTGCTAAATTCCATTTTACAACTTCTATTATCTTCAGTGTTATCAATATAAATTTTACAAGCCTTCAAATTATTTTCAACAGGCTTAAAACTCCAGATTCATCAATCCACCCAACTTTACTTATTTAATTTAATAATTCAATTATCAAATAAATAGTGATATTCGTAATTCAAGTTAAAATTACTCTATTGAATATTCAAAATCAATTAAATATTCCGATTTAAAGGCTTAAAAATTCCGGGTCGTCACATTCCTCCCCCCTTAAAAGAATTTCGTCCCCTAAATTACTAGTTAGGATGAATGGTCCAATACCCGTTTACTTATCCTCAAAACCAAACAATTCGACATCCAACCAACTATTTTTTTACAAAAGACCATTATTATTCTTATTAACTTTCCAAACTTTTCCAAAACCTTTCATAGTTTGCAAACAATCCTATTTGTCCAAACATTCAAGTTTTAATTTTAAAATAAATTTTGAACTATCAAAAATTTCTCAAAAATTTTCTAACTCTTTAAATTTCCAAAAAATTTCGTCAGCGTCTCCTTTGCGCGGCTAGCTCGGTACAACTACAAAATGGCCCTACGGCCTCCCAAATCCAAAAAGAAAACAAAACGCCAAGTGGCTCGATCCAAAATCCCAACCAAATTTCGTACCAAATTTAAATAAATACCTTTTTGTCGGGCAATTCAATTTATCATCTGAAATCAAAACCAATTTTCCTTTTCCTTTTTATAATACCTGCATATCCTGTTTAGCACCAATATCCAATCACAACTTTCAACACATATTATTGACTTCCTTGCCAATGTCAATATCTATTCATTCCAATATTATCTTAAATCATATTCCTAGTATCAATCTTTCATTTAAGAATTCACCATTCCTTTCTTAAATTAATATAAGCATTATATATGTTTCTTATATTTATTTTCACCTTACCACTTTAGTTTATATCTATTTCTATTCACATTGATTCTTTCATTTCTATACGAATTCAATTTATCTTTAACTCTGAATATTTAAATTTTATTTTTCATTTATAATCAATTCATGTCATTGTTTAAGTTAGTTTTATTTACTAATTATATTTCAATTTCCAGTTTGAAATCGTTTTGCTGTTAACTAAATTTTTCAAAAATTTCAAAAATTTTCTAACTCCCAAAATTTCTGAATTTTTTTGGCAGAGTCCCCTTTGTACGGAGGAGCTTTTGCAATTTGACAAAAGAGAAAAATATATATACATCGACCCACCCGGTCGGAAAAACCAAAAACAGTTCATATTTCCTAATTTTATTGCGTAGGCGTATACCTTATTTAGCATTTTTAAGCAAGCGGCTTAAAATTTTGGCAATTAGCATAACCCAATCCAGCCTCACGGTTTCCAGGTACCTGTACTTACTCAATTTAAACATGTAAGTGCCAAATATATGAAGTTTAACAGCATATCACTTATTTGCAATAGTTAAAACATATGAATTCTAAAAGAAATTCACACCAAACATTTTTCCGTAAGCAATTTATATAATTCCCATGCTAATTCAACTGTTTCAACTTATTCATATCCATTTTGATTCAATTTGAATGGTTTTCAACCCATTCGTATACAACTCCATCAATTTGAATAATTTAAAACTCAATTGCTTACATTTAATTTATTCTTAAGTAAACTGAACTCATATTTAATTCAATTGCTTTCAAAATCAATTTATTTTACTCCTAACAATTCATAGCATCTTAATTACTTCCATTTACATCAAATGACAATTAATTCTATGCAATTTGACGAGATTTATGTGAATAAATAAGTACTTATGTTTTATACCAATTTAAATTGATTTCAACTCAATTTATACTTAATTCTATTCCATTCGAATTTATTCACAATCCGTGTATTCTCATTTTTTATTGCATTTAAAGTTTAATCCATTCACTTACATTTCCTTCTATTAACCAAACTAGTTCATACAAAACTATTAACATCTTAGGTTCGTCTTCATTACCAATTTAATTTCCCTTTTATTTTAATTCATTCACAATTATTTATTTAGCTCGACACATTGCATTCCATATTTGTTTATTCTAAACTGTTTTATTTAGCTCAAAGACAATCTAAGCTATTTCATTCAATAACCATTTCAAATTTCTTTATAGACTCCAAGTTATTTCAAATCCTTAACAATTTAAATGGTTTACAATTATTTATTTAAGAATTTCATTCCATTAAATATTATCTATTACTCACCGAATTCTATTTCTATTTAAATTTATTTTCACTTGATTTAAATTCAATCCAATATCATTAAACTTAGTTTAAGTTGAATTAAATTCAACTCTCTTCCATTTGTTCAGCTTTTAGTTAATTTACTTCAATTTATTCAAAATTTATTTTTAAGCTCATTTTTATTTTACAAGTAAATTTTCTTTTCTATTCAACTTAATTCTATTTCAATTAAATCTCATTTCAATCTACAATTTCCTTTGATTAGTTTTTATAAAGTTTAACTTTCAGATTCAGTTCAATTTATTACAAAGCCATTTCCAATTTATTTCCACTTATTTGGATTTAATCTGCAATTCCTACCATTGCTATTTAATCTATTTTATTTTCCTTTATTCGACACATTCCTAATTATATTTAATTTGTTAACACTTTAAGTTAAATTTTAATTTGAAACTCAAGTTCCGAATCTACTATCCATTTTCAATTTACCATCCAATTTTATTAACTCATAATTCAACTTCATTCTCAATTTCTTCCACTTCATCAACAATTTAAGTTGAATTTTATTTATAACTTGAGTTTTATTTCCAAACTTCACCATAAACAAACAATTCAGCTTTTATTTAACTACATTAGGTTCTCATTACATATTTCATTATCTAATTTATTAACAAATTAGTTCTTCCTTATTTACAGTTCAATACTTGATTTTTAATCCCAAATATCACTTTATTTAATTTTCTTGGTTCAATTTAGTTAATAATTCAAGTTTGTATTTTCTTTTCATTATCCAAAACATCAAACAATATTTATTTTGGATTTTCTATTCCACTTTCAAAATTTATAAGCCACAACTTATTATTTAAACAATTCCATCCATTATAGGCTTGAATATATTCATCTTCAAGCATATTTTATTTCTATGGATTTTTAATTCTCTTATAAGTTATTCTGATTTATTTATTCCAATCCAATTCTTATCCAACTTATTTCCATTTATTCAGGTAAGAATCTAATTCCATTTGATAACTCAATTGGATTTTTATTCCAATTCAATTTTATTTTAACTCAGATTTATTTAACTCAATACGATTTCAACTTGATTCGAATACAACTGGATATTATTTTCAGCCTATCCAATTAATGTCAATCCAGTCAAATTTTTATTTCCCATCCAAGTTAATTTCATTTTAACTTTTCTCTTTAAATTTAAATTCAAACATTCAAAGCTTATATTCCCTTCCTGATTTAAAAATTATTTTAATTTATAAGCTTACAACTATCACATCAGGATTTTTAAATACCCGGCTTTGGTATCAAATCATTTTGAAATCTCCAACATCTCAAATCATACTTCTCAAAAATTTAAACCAATCCTGGTTTTATTCCCAACAAATTCCTTTGAAATTTTCAAAAACAACTAGTTTTTTTTGAATAAATAAATTTTTGGCAGCAATCCATCATTTAGAAATTCGAAAATGAATACCGATGATGTGGCCGTCATCATCAGAATTATTTTCCAATGATCCAAGTGATTTCAATGCTATTTCACTTTCAAAATCCATTTAAAACAACTTTCCTTTCATAAATACCCCCACAATAATGCTATCCTTTATCTTCAAAACACTTCCACATTTCTGGGATTTTAAATTTCCAAAGCCTGCTTAAATCACTTTTAACTATAATTCATTTGCATAGCTTATGCTCATTCAAATTCCCATTTAATTATATTTCAATTTATAATTTACATTTATAATTCATATTTATTAATTTATTTTTATAATGAATTTTATTGCCTTAAACTTTGGTTATATTTTCAATTTTTAGTTAAATTTCACTCAACAATGATAATAACTTAATATTATTCTTCCTAACATCCAAGCAACCATATATTAACTAAAATAGTTTACAAAACTTTTATTTATATCAAAATATATTTTGGGTAAAATTATTTCATTTACCCACATTTAAAACAATACCGCGTCAATTGTTTTATTCAAGTGTTTAGAAACCCCTTCGATACAGTTGCGCAGACTGTGTCGACGAAGGTTCATATGCCACTCAATAAACCAATCAACAAAATATTTAAAACAATTTATATTCACTAACAAATACGCGCTTCTATTTATTAATACGCTCAAACTCATTATAGAGTACGACGGACTCTATTTTAAATGAGTAATTCCCACCAGAGCCAAGGTTATCACCAACCTAAGCTCTGATACCAACTGTAACAGCCTGCAAATCCGTACCCCTTGAGTCAATACTATTCTACCTAAATCAACTCAAATTTCACAGAAATACGAACCATTTGGGTTAAAGAAGAAGTGGTAGAAGAAGAAGATAGAAAACAACATCAGAATCTAACCATCGCAGTGGAATAAAACATCATAGATAACAAATGATCTTTACTCAAATCAAATATCTCTGTTTATATATTACATCAACAGAGTACAACAATCACAGATCAACATCAATGTCATACAAATGGATACACAACAACTCAACACAGCGGAAATATATACATAAGTACGAGAGTACGTGTCGTCATCCAGCTCGTCTCCTGAGCTCCACAGCATCATATCCTGTATCCTATAATACTCGGTCTGACCCGAGCATTACAGTTACATAATACCCGAGTCGGTCTGGAATACCAGCGTGAGAAAACCACACCCAATTGATTATTAAAGTTCAAAAATCCTTTGAAAACAAAAGCATCTCGTTAGACCACGCCACAAATGAACATGTCGGGTTTTTACCTTACGATGGCTAAAACATTTTTATTAAAGTCCTCTAATATTATAATAGTGTCTATAGAAAGTAAAATAGAATCTAGCTGAAATGCTTGCATCTTACGTTTCAGCAATAGTTGGGCACAATCAAAACCGTACGGGCGCGTAGGGAAAATGGATTCCAACTAATGGCTAGGCACTGGGGTACCACCTGACACAGTACCTGGTCTAGATCAGCGTACCGAGGAGTCACCCTAACTCCCCTGCAACACAAGACCGGAACCATCCCTTACTGGATAGTCTCGAGCAAGATCACCCCGCGGTTGGGATCAGCAACCGCCCACTAAGCCAAAATAAGGGACATCTAGACAGGGATGACCTCACCCTCCAGTAGGGGCTACCCATGAAGCCTTGCTGCATATCCCCTGATTTTCAGCCATTCCCATTTGATTAGGCTTGAGGCTAAGCGTTACCTTTTTAGAATATATTCCTTAGAATGCCCATCATCCCCTAACGATGTTTCGCAAGCATTCATCCATACAAGTCCGTCCCGGGTTCGAACGGAACTGAAGGCACTATTCCTACTACATCCATTTTGGAAATATCCTCAGGATTAGTAGCGACTAACCCTTGCACTTCACTGCTCCATCTTCGAATCCAAAATCATTTTTCACGAAAACGTACAAACCGGATCGAAGTGGTTTTCGAGAAATAAATCTCGATCCCGGTCTCTTCGAAACGATCAACGTATTTGTCCAATATTGATAGTCGGTTATTTAACTATCAATTAATATTCACAAACAACCATCCAACAATAAATAATTTCCCAAATTATTTATTAACCTCAAAATATCTTCACAAGATATATTTCTATTTTCAATCCTTTGAAAACAGTTTCAAAACCATCTTTCTTTCCAGAATAACTTTCCCAAATATTTTCTATCTCCACTGAAGTTACCAAGCACAAACTAGATTTTCTTTTTAAAAATAATTTTAAAACACTTTACTTTGAAATATATACTAAACATTTAAATTAAAACTATTTCAATAGTAGGTTAAAAATACATACTATATAAATATTTTAAAATATGGTTACTTTATAAAATATAAAACTAGATTTTCCACTTTTTAAAACAAATATTTAGCCACTCTTTAAATAATTATTGCTATAATAGATTAAAAAGGAAAGACTTGCTTTATAATTTAAATATTTAGAAAAATAAGTTTTCCAAACTTGCTTTTTAAATCAACTTAAAAACTTTTAACTTATATTTAAAAACTTACTTTGAAAACGTACTTGGTTGTCCAGGGAGAAGATCCAACTTAAATCACTTAAATCAATTTCCCCAAATTGATTTCAAATTTATCCCATTTGAAATAATTTCTTTACTTAATTCATTTCAAAATTCATTAAGTATGGACTTAATTATTGTTGTTATTATTATTTTTCATTTGATTCTAGAACTTTTAACTGAAATGTACAAATTCCAGATTTTTCCAATTTCTTCTTTATTCTTAAACAATTTAAATCTTAACTTTTAAATAAATGTTTTGTTCTTTTAAATAATAACACTGAATTTTTAAAATTCATTAACTTCCTGTTTATTCAAACTTTCTTTTCTATACTCATAATTTATTTATTAGAAATTTAAAGTCACTTTATTTCTTCTCCAATTCATTCTTAAATTTATTCAAATTTTCCTATAATTATTTTACTTACAATTTCACTTCTTTTATTTTTTTTTCCAAAATCCAATTTATATTATTTTTTTGGTAATTCATTATACCCAATTATATCCAGTCGAACCATAACATTCAATATCACAATATCATTCATTATAGAGTATCAAATAATCACAACAGAGGGTATTAAACAATTTAAATAAATGTTGAGGGATCCAGTTGGATCCCTCCAACCTGTTTTCCCTGCATCCACAGACATTAGCATCACATAATATGCCAACTTCAAATTATACTATACTATATCATATCACTCAATTCAACCATACAATCAATTATTTAAATTTAATCATTTAAATTTAAATTTAAACTGAGTGAGATTAACTCACCTTTGATTTAGTTTGCAATCCACTTCAATTTTGTCTTGGATTTCCAGATTTTTGACCTTAATTAAACATTGTAGGATTTTATTAATACTTGAATTGGTCGAACAATTTATTATTATTTATTCATTTAAATTTAAACCAACAAATGTTTCTTTAAACTAATAGTTTAATTTTAACTTAATTTCCTTTTTAAATAAAAATATTTTTATCAATTAATAATTTAGTTTAAACCAATAATTTCCCATCCAAATTGATATAAAAATAAATTATATATGCCAAATCTTATGTATATGCATATTCCATGCTTTGAACCTTATATATACATATATATATTTTTATAAAGTCTTATAAAATACTATCTCCTTTTTAACCTATATATTAAAACAAAATTATCTTATTATAGTAAACTATAAAATTTGATAATCCTTTTTTATATTATCATCCTATAAATCGAAAATTTTTCCTATAAAAGATTTAAATCAAACAACCCAAAATTTTATTTAGAACAATTAAATTTCCAACTAAATTTTTAAAGAAAAATTCCCTTTAATAAAATACTTCCAAATATCCCTTAATTGTTTCAACATCCTACAGCAATATAATTATTTTTATTTTAAATTTAAACCAATACCTTACTGGAACGAACCCAGGCCATCCCCCTCGACCCAAATCGTAGCATCCCAAAACATCGGCCTCGATCCCTTCACCCACGTCGCTCGCGCGAGCGACCCAATCGAACGCCACACTCGCCAGAAACTCGAACCCTCCTTTCAACACGCTGCTCCCAAATCTGCAATTAACCTCGCGAGCTCCACGACCAGGAACAACTCTCAGCAACGCAACGATCACCCCAAGCCTCGCCTGCCTTGCCTCAATCTTCGAATCCTCATTCAACCTAACTGCCGCGCTTCCAAATCACTGCCGCGCCAAGCCCCGAAGGTCTCGAAAACGATGCCCACATCGTAATCGATCGCGATTCACTCCTGACCCCAGCCATCGTTCGACGAAGCACAAGAATCAAAATTACAGCCACGCGCCTAACGATGCTCGACCCTTCCCAGTCTCACAGTCGCGATGACTTCGATCAATTAGGATTTTATATTATTTTTTTCACGAATAGGATTGGGGCTTTGAAAAGAAGGAGAGGGTGCGGCCATTAATATTTTGAAACGAACAGATCGATCTTTTTTTTTAAAAGAAGGGGATCTCGTTTGTGAAGGAAGGGGACGAGATATCTAAAAGAAATAGGAACGAGATCTCTATTTTTTTTCATTCGACATGGCTTTGAGTTGTGAGCAGGAAGCGTGATAAAAGTAAACGAAAGGGAACAAGATGTGATGTCGATCAGAAAGTGGCTTGCAAAAGAAGGCTACAGCGACAGCGAAAAGTTTAGATGTGAAAGAATACGGCTGAAGGTTTGATTAGTATGAATATTTAATTTAAATTCAAATTCAAACCGTTTCGATAAATGTAACTTACAATTTCGAATTCCTATCGAGGCGTGCCGCTAGGCGTTTATAATGTTATACCTCTATCCCGAACGCAATGGAAAAGGTTTCGAGTTCTAATTCGGTCGTATGGAAAAGATAGCTTTTTGAACCAAGTTATTATATTGAATTATCGATATAAATTTTAACGCGTTTATATATCATACGCTCACACAACAACTCCAATCACTACGAAATTTGAAATCTGATAATAATACATTATTACGGATCCAATGGAACTGGTTTCGTCAAATTCCGAGACTGTGCCTCGGAAGGCTGTGTTTAATTTCACTGTAAATGATATATTTTTAAAACTGAACAAATCACCGCTAAATTCCATTTTACAACTATTATCTTCAGTGTTATCAATATAAATTTTACAAGCCTTCAAATTATTTTCAACAGGCTTAAAACTCCAGATTCAACAATCCACCCAACTTTACTTATTTAATTTAATAATTCAATTATCAAATAAATAGTGATATTCGTAATTCAAGTTAAAATTACTCTATTGAATATTCAAAATCAATTAAATATTCCGATTTAAAGGCTTAAAAATTCTGGGTCGTCACAGGTTAGACCTTTCGACTTGGTCAAAGACTATACTTTGAGTACAAATATCTGGGTTTAAAAGGCTTATTCCATAAGGAGTCATTCCTATACCTTTCAAAAAGATCAAAATACGCCTTATAAGTAATCTAACCTTTCGACAAGATCAAAAGCTTCTGTATATCTTCAAAGAGGAGTCTGATACCCTACTTAAACCCAAAGAAGGCAATCATCCTAACCTTTCGATAAGATAAAATCTGATCTCTGAAGGAAAAATTCAAGGGAATTCAAACTAAACCAAGAAGGAAACTCTTGAAAAGAATCTCACACTAACTCAACTAAGGATATCAGCCCCTTTATTCAACTAAGACTAATCACACTACTTAGAACAACTTTGGGGTGTTGATAAGAAATCTTGTTGACAAAGTCCATAAATAGATCTTAACAACTTGCAATCCTTTCCCTCACCCCTACTGACTCCTAGGGTGGTATCTTCAAAATCGCCATTGAGAATGTTGTCTTTATGTGCATTTGCCATATTTCATAGTCATATAATGCAGCAATAGTTATCATTATCCAAATGGATTTAAGCAGTGTTACGGGCTAAAATGTTTCATCATAATCAACACCTTAAATTTGATGAAATCCTTTCACAACTAACCTTGCTTAATAAGTCTCCGCTCGTCCACTTGCTTTAGATTTTCTTCAGAATCCATTTCTAGTCGATGGGATTTATCTCTTCGAGTATGTCAGCCAAAGTCCAAACTTTGTGTTCATATATGAAATCCATTTAGATTTCATAGCTCCAAACCAAAGTGTAGAGTATTTACTCTGCAGTGCTTGTTGGACTGATATAGGAGTGTCATCATCTAATACATGGTCCTCTTTCTTTCCATCCATAAGAAAACTTTATCTCTCTAGTGCATAAGACTATTGACTGGACCTTTTGATAAGCTGCGTGTTTTTATGTATGGTTGAATTCGGCTCTTCCACTAGTTCTGCATTTATGTTTATTTCCCGGATCTCATGTAAGTCTATAATCTCCCTGTTAATTTCTTTTGATAGAAATTCCTTTTCTAAAAAGATAGTATGTCAAAAATAATAACTTTTTGTTCCTCAGAATTATAAAAATTACATCCCATCGAGTTTTATGGATATCCTATAAATTCACACAATGTTGATCTTGCCTCGAGTTTATTGGGTCAACATTCTTAAAGTAAGCTGGACAACCCCACACTTTCAAATACTTGAGTTGGGGTTTCTTCCCATACTACATTTCATTTGGTGCCTTAGGCATAGATTTAGTTGGCATCAAATTCAACATATGTGTTGCGGTTTCTAGCACATATTCTTAATAGGACAAAGGTAACTCAACCTTACTCGTCGTGGAACGAATCATATCTAATAAGGTTTGGTTCCTTCACTCCAAAATACAATTGTGTTGTAGAGTACATTATAGAGTAACCTAAGAGATAATATCATTATATTTTAAGTACTATTGAAGCTCTTGTCCAACATATTCACCTCCTCGATCGGAACAAAGTATTTTAATGTTTCATTCGTCTGATTTTCAATCTCATTTTATATTCAATAAATTTCTCATATACATCGGATTTTTTCTTTATAAGATACACATATCATAATCTTGAGAATCATCAGTAAATGTTACAAAATAAGAACAATTATATTTAGTGACTACAGGCATCAGGCCACATAAGTAACTAAGTATGAGACCTAAGAGTTTGTTAACTCTTTCATTACCAATAAAGGGGTGCTTGATCATTTTTCATTTGAGACATCATTCACATATATCAAATGATTTAGACTTAAATAATGGTAGAAAAATATCGGTTTTCAACTTGGGTAGTCGTTTCTTACTGATATGACCTAGCCTACAATGCCAAAGCTAATTCTTATTTATACCATCATTTAAAGAATTACTTGAAACACAAGCATAATTAGTATTGATCGCATAAATGTCATTATCTAAAACACATAACAGACATTATTACCATCTAACATAATGTTCATAATATTATTAGCACAGTGAAATATGTAACTAGTCTTAAATAATTTAGATACAGAAATAATACCATAAATAAAGTCTTTTACATAATAACAATTATTTAATATCAAAGCTATCCCACTAGGAAAACTTAATGAAAAAGAGATCCATCGATAGTATGAAGCATCATCTCTCCCTTTGCCACATGATTTATATTCCTAAGACCTGTAATGAATTATGGATGTAAGTTCTAGATCTAATATCAAAACCCAAGATAACTTATTAATTGCAAAACAATTTGAACCATAAATATAAGTGTATGAGCAACATAACTATTCTATTTCACATCTTTGATAATATTTTAGGTACTCCAGACGGTTCCATTTCCAGTGACCCTTTTTGTGACAGTGATAACATTACCTTTGTCAGCTGGAGTAGTCTTCTTGTTCTTCTTATTAACCCTTTTTTGTTTCCTCAAACCTTTCGAAGATGATGTGCACCCCTTAATCATGAGCACTGCATTCTGTTCTTAGGATGAAGATTCGGTTGACCTCAACATATTGAGCATCTCATTGCATATGAACAGCTAAAATTGAGGAGTAAGAGACCCTAATATCATATCAACTTACAGCTCATTGCATATTGTATCGTCCAATTGAGCATGTTTATCAATATAGTTTTTCATCATTAGGACGTAATCATCCACTTCCATGCCCTTCATTATCTTCATATTAAATAGTTTCTTTTAAAGTTTGTACCTTGTAAAATGAGACTGTTCCTCAAACAAAGCTTTGAGGGTATCGGAGATCTGATGAACATTCATGATTTTGCGTTGTCTCTACTGGAATTAGGTCAATCGCAACAGAAGAAATGAGAAAATTTCAAAAAAAAAATCCTTTTTGGATTTTTATTGGGCCTATGAAATCGAAATTTATTTAGGACTTTTCTAATTTTTCTTTAAAATAAAATTAGTGTTTAATCTAAATTTGTAAATAAATTTTTATTTTATGTATTTTGAATTATGTTTTAAATATGTGTATCATAGACACATATATGTAAACATGCACGTGCAACATAATAATGTATACATGGTTTAATATACCTGTATTTAGGTGCTGGGATTTACATTACTAAGAACACATTATTCCTTATTATATTCGATTATACCATCTAAATGGATGTACAAGTGCACCAAGTTTTTACAAACATAACACATTCATACATACATGCAAACACACACATATATATAAGTGTGAAAATAAAGGAATATTAATTTTAAATAATGAAAGAGTTTAGATTGGGAGTATGTAAGTTTTAAAAATGAAAGACTAAGTATATTAAAGGAAAAGAATTAGATGGTAATTAATACTATTTGTAACTTATACAAACTCTAAAGAAAAAGAATTAATGCGGTAATAAGTACTCTCTATAACTTACATATCCTCTTTATTTCAAAACCAAAAATCAAAATACATATTAATATATGTATATGTGAAACAGTGATAAATTTTATGATATATATATGTATGCATATGCATAAATGAATAAACATGTAAAGATTATATATATACACATATATTCATAAAAATAAACAATAACTTATAATGCTCTCAGCCTAGGTTTTTTTGTTATTTTTAATAAAAATAGCGTGAAAAGACAACAGAACAAAATTAAATAATCTCCAAAATAAAAGTAAATATAAATATTTCATAATTTTGTACATTAACTTATCATTCTAGATATATATATATATATATATATATATATATATATTCACTTTTAAATGAATTTTATAAGTAAGATTTTGTATATATTCTATAAGTATGGGTGTATGTGTGTATGTGTGCGTATACCTTTTTTAATACCGAATGACAATACTGTATAGATAAAAAAAAGTTTCAAAACTGAGATGTAGTTTATATAATATATACGTATTATACAAACTTGGAGAGTTTAAGAACAAATAGTAATATATTTAATTTTGAAATAATTTTTTTAGGGTGTGAGATATATGGAAATTATCTTTTACAAAGTGAAATTTATTTTATTTAATTTTATTATATGCACCTGTAACATACAACCATCGATGTATGATGATAAATCAATACCAGGATTCTTTATAAACAAGATATCTAGCAAATATACGATATAAAATGTAAATAAATCAAAATTAAATTAGAAATACACCTTTCACCGAAGCCTTGAATTCACACTTTAAAATGTCCTTGAATCGAATTTCTAGTTCTGAAGTTGCTATCTTTTGAACTGCCCAACCATTAATGATTGATTCATGTTATTTTTAATGTAAAATGAACTTGGATTATTTTCTATTACTTTCTACACGCCATGGCCAAAATTTCTGATGTTGAGGTGTCGTTTTGGAGAGAATAGAGAGTAATGAAATGAAGAGGCAATGTTTATTAAAGTAGTATAATTAATGTATGATTAATGTGATCATTAGTCTCCTTTAACACTTGCCTTTTCATTTCAAATTTAAAAATAAAAAATTCCCCTTTTTATATCACGGCCAACCACATCGAACCAATTAATGGTCGACTATATGTGCTTGCTTATGAACTTTAAACACATTAAGTCTGTACAAAAATTCCTACATTTAAATCCAATTTAAATGCGCACCGATATTGTATAGCGTTCAATATATCAATCATAAGTACTAATTATTTTAATTAATTTATAATAATTAAAATCAATTAAATCAGTTGGTCAAAGGAATATTCAACGTCGGTTGTGTGACTCTTGGGTATAAATTTAGTCAGCGATTTATATCGAACAATTCGAATATTAACGTTCATGTGTTACTTAGCAAGTGGTATGACATTTTGACTAAATTTATTGCTTACATGGTTTCAGTAAAATCCATTTTTACTTTGTAAAGCGTTACCCGGTAGTGAGATGATTATTTACACTAATTACTTTATCAAAACTATATCACTTTGGACTTGTGAAATTTGATAATAGTCAAAATTCTAATATCATCCGTATTCAACTCTATAGTCTAGAAATAAAGACCTTGGTTCAATAATAACAATTATTACTAACCGATTGGCTAGATATTTTGACTTTCAGTTCACTTTAGTTGATCATGATACTAAGCCCTAAAACGAGGAGACGGTTCCTCTCTTGAATAGTTTTTCACTTCCAATATTTCCACTTGACCCAACTATAGTCACTTGATGGACGTCATGTAACAATTTAACTATAATAAAAGTGGATCTTTCATATCAAAGATCGATAGTATTCTCAAGTTAAGAGAACTGCATAACTTAGTCACTTCGATATTTTCCGTTTGACCTTAGCTATATTAACCAACAGAAAAACTATCGAGTGACTTATTATATAGTTATTTAATAACTATCAGTATGTAACCTCGTGGTGCCCCTAGTATCCATGAGTAATACACTACCCAAAATTTGGAAAGCATTACGTACTCTAGTCTCAACAGATGCGTCGTTGTCCAGCCTTGATACATCTTGATTATGACATGCTTACGTACTCTAGTCTCAACAGTAGCCATGCTTATGATATTCTGATATAATATTCACAGTTAAAACTATTTTAAACACTAACACAAATACATTGTTTATGGACTTTATTTTATATATATACTGAAATTGACTAATAGATTAATTATAACCTTTTCTTAATAAGTATATTTAGAAAGGAAATGCCTTTTATTCCAAACAAGATTAGTTATCGAGTTAGATTTATGTAACAAATTAAATAATTTCCCCTAGGGCATACCCTGAACTCTATCTATCTCCCACTTGCACTTGAAGTCAATTATGAAATCTTATTTCAACTAGTTTACTCGATTTCTTCAAAATCAATTGGGTCAGTTTCTCAATGAATGGGTATCCTATTATGTTTCAATTATCTACTATGTCAATCAACTCTCACCGTTGCCGGTAAACTGCCTTTATCACATGGAACCATTCAAAGTATCTCTCTCGACCTCCAGCGAGATCTAAGTTCTGTTATGACTATATCACAACATTGTTATCATATAACAATATTATGATAATCTCAACATTTGGAATCACCCTTATCTTAATTACAAATTTATGTTTTTATTATGTATATACATTGCTTTTATTATGGCGCACTTTAAAAGCGATATACTTGGCTTTTTATTCAATCATCCACATCTCTCATTTAGAATATTTTTAACTTAAAGTTTCTTAACCAAGCTTTGAATATGAATTTTATATTGACATTCCATACATAATATCACATATGAAGTCTGAGTTTAAATACTCTTTCACAAGGAGTTTGTTCTTTCTAGAAACAATTCTTATGTATTTCGTAAACAGACGAGAACACTTTAAATTATCATTTAGCATCCTTGATTTGGATTTGATATTTTCTTCATGTATCAAAAACACAAACAAGTCACGATATGTAAATAACATAATATGTATGATGATTCCTATTACTAATGCATAAGAACTCCATCTTACAGGTTTCTTATTAAACATTTTAATAATGTGTTTTTGCATGTTATCTGGGACATTCCCAATGTCCTTAATGCTCACTATAAAAGACCTCGTTTGCAAAATCAAAGTTGAGTATTAAAACGACTTAAAGTTGATTTTAACCAAATACTTTGTTAACAATCAACTTATTATGTTTGGAAATACCAATGTACCTTCAACTTTCTTTCTTATGGACACAAGCTTCTACTGCATTTTGACTGAAATCAAGCTATTCGATATAAAATACTTGTTCAATTTTAATGCTTGTCGAACAATACGTTCATTCGGTTCTTAGATCGTATCCAAAACCCACTAAATTTATATTTTTCTCACCGACTATGACATATTTTGGTTGCTATGTGCACAGTCTATTCTAACTTTATATTTAAAAAATTTCGTTCTAATATATATAAACCAAAACACAAAGTCATACTTGGCTATAATTTTATGAGTAAATCGAATCAAGTTGAGCATATTAAATAATGAATCCATCATGCTAATTTCAATAATTGGAATTCATGATGTTATTCTTATCAATATAGCTCACTATATTTCAACTACATTTGTCTTTCTTTTAAAGACACATTTGTAACCGATGGATCATCCCTTTGGGTACAAATACCAAAATCATATTTTATAATGTACTTGGAATTTATTTTGGGTTTGTGCATTATAGCATATCATAGAATCAATGCTTTTAATGGTTTAATTAAACAACGGAAGATAACTTATTCTAGACACTAACAAGAAACTCATGGCTTCTCTTTGACGCGCAAAAATACTCATTATGTAACAACCCAGAATTTTGGTAGTTAGATTTTGAACTTTTAATTCATTTTAAATGTTAAATGTGGATTTTGAATTGATTTTGAAGTAAGAAGATTTTGGTTAAATCAATATAATTAGTTAAAATATCGAGTACGGTCATTCAATTGGATTTGAATAATAATAATTATATATTGGAAATAGGGATAATAGGTGAATCTGGATGTAAATAGTTATGAAAATGGTTTCTAATGTTTATTTTAAGTTTAGTTTGATTTGAATTTTTATATTGGAATTTTTTTAGATGGAATTAAAAGTCGATAAATTGAATTTGGAATTTTTCTATTAATTTAATAATGGAATTTAATATGTAGTGATAATACAAATAATCGAATTTTGATTCGAAATGAATCAGAATAATTTCTAATGTGATTACAAATTCTATATGATTTATAATTAAGTTAGTAAAATTTTAAAAAGTGAAATCTTAGATGATTTCGAAGATTTTGAAAATCGCTCGAATTAATCGACGAGTGAAAATAGCATTCCAGGGCCCAGTCTTGGAATTCGACGAAACCAGTTCCATTGGATGCGTAATAGTTAGTTATTATCGGATTTTAATTTTCGCAGCAATCGGAGTTGTCGTTTGACCTTGGCAGCTCAAAACGCATAGAAATTATTTTAATCGATTTAATTTAAAGTTGATCGTTTATTTCCGTAACTCACATATATGACCGAATTAGCCTCCGAAACATGTTACATTGTGTTCGAAACGCATGTAAAACCTTATAAATGCCAGGCGGCATGTGTTGTTTGGAGTTTGTTTGTAAAAACTCGTTAAAATTGAGAATATATTAAATAATATTTTATACGTATATAAATACGTTTACAAAATGGTGATCCTAGCTATCTTTGTCATGACCGCCTCCAGTTCATTCCAATGGCCGAAACTTCATCATAATCCCTCGTTTTTTCTTCGAATCCATGAATTTTCGTCAGGAAACTTCAACTAGAAAGTAGTAGGGTGCATCGATCTCTACGGATCCTACGGTTGAGATTGCTTTTCGCGTCGCATGGAGGGAGTTTTCGAGCTGCATTTGTCAGGAGTTCGTGCTCGCTTTTGGCATCAAGCGTAGCACTGAGCTTCACAGCTTTTGGACCAGGGGAAGGTAACGCTACGAGCTACAACGTGGGCCCAGTTGATCGTTTCCTAGTGATGAGAAGAGGGAGCGATGTGGAACCCTAAAGGCCGATAATGGTTTCGAGCGACCGAGAGACAACGAACGAGCAAACAGGGAAGATGAAGTATTTGTGGCCTTGATTTCGATTTTGGACGACCGATGGTATATTATTAAAAAAATAATTTAGTTTAAATTATATTTAAAATCTTTAAATTTGAATATCTTTTGCATACATTATCAGATTCCGACGAATTTGGTAGCGCCGGAATCGCAGCGACGAGCAGCGCGCTGTGGTGCAGATCTAGGATCATTTTGAGAAAGCAAAATTTTAAGTTAAATCGAACATCGTTCGATTCAATTTAAAATTTGAACGCTCGTCAAAAATTCAAGGTGAGTTAATCTCACTCACATCTAGAATTTCCTGTTAATTTAAATAGTTAAAATTTAAATGAATGAATGATTGGTTGAATGTAAATATTATTATCAGTCTGGATATGATATTTTGTCTGTTATGCTAACATCTGTGGATGTAGGGAAAATAGGTTGGAAGGATCCAACTGGATTCCTCACAATATAGAAATTATTTTCGTAATTGATGATGTGTTTTATTTATATACTGTGATAGATTAATTTGAAAATTAAATTATATTATGCGATGATTGGATGAATACAATCTAGGAATTTAAAATAGAAATAAAATAAATTGGATTTAAAAGAAAATAAAAGGAATTTTTAAGTAACGAATTTAAGGAAACTAAATTCAGTAAATTGTTTTGGAATTTGTAGTGTTTTTGAAATGGTATTTAAAAAGGAAATGAGGAATGAGAATTTATAAACTGGGTTTATAAATGAAGTGGAATATTTATCGAAGGATAATTTAAAGTATAGATTACCGTGGGAAATTCTATAAGAAGTGCAAATCTTTTACAAGAGCATTGAGACTGGTTTTAAAAGATGGAAAGTGCATGCCCTAGAAAATTAAGTATGTTCTCAAAGAAAAGTTTTCAAAATATAAACTAAAAGTTTAAAATGTGGTTTCAGAAATATTTTCTAAAAAATATATTATTCTTAAATATATTTTAAGTAAGTAAATATTTATTTAAGAAATTATGGAATTTAAATTATTAAAAGGTAAATTATTATTAAATTTCCAAAAGGGGAATTTTGATATAAATATTTGATTTAATAACCCTATTTTAAAAAGTAATTTCAGTTTAAATTACTTAGAAACTCCTCTATATTTTCCTAAGTATTATTTTCATTTAAGTAAACTTTTGGCAGCCTTATTTTAAATAGTTTAAGCATATACTTTGAAAGTGATTTTCCGAGAAATGGGAAATGTGTTAAAAATAAAAAGGTGTTTATTTTTAAAAGTATGGGTAGATATTTACGGGATTTAAACGTAAATTTGGGTTGGGATAAATCAAGCAGGATTTATAAAAGGATTCTTTGGTTTATTCTGAAATGAAAGTGTATTTCCCTGAAAGCCAAGTACATTTTAAAGCAGATTTTTAAGTAAAAGTTAAAAGTTTAAATTTGATTTTAAAAGAATGTTTTGAAGAAAATTCTTATTTAAGTTGTAAAAATTTTAAAGGAAAATATGTACTAAATAGTTATAGTAGTAATTATTTTAATGGCGTAATTGGTATTATGTTTTAAAGGAATATTACTAATATTTATATTTTATAAAATGGTTTTGTTTTAAAGATAATGGGTTAAAGTTTTTATTTGAAAATTGTATAGGGATTTGTAACCCTTCTTGTAAAATGTAGTTTAATCGAACTTTTATTTTAAAATTAACTTATATTTTATAAAGTAGTTTTGCTTTAAATATTTTTAAATATATATTAAGTTATAATTTAGAATAAAGTGATTTAAATTATTTTAGAATCTAAAGTATTTGGACTTAGTTATTTTCAGTGGAAATATAAAATGTTTAGGAAAAATTTATTCTATAAAATGGAAGATGGTTTGAAAACTGTTTTCAAAAGGGTTGAAAATGAAAATATATCTTGCGAAGATATTTTGAGGGTAATAAATAATTTGGGAAATTATTTATTGTTTGATGGATGTTTGTGAATGTTAATTGATAGCTAAATCACCGACTATCAATATTGGCCAATGCGTTGATCGTTTCGAAGTGACCGGGATCGGGATTTATTTTTCGAAAACCATTTCGATCTGGTTTGTACGTTTTAGTGGGAAACAAGTTTGGAGTAAAGATGGAGCAGTGAAGTACAAGGGCTAGTCGCTACTAATCCTGAGGTGATTTTAAAATGGATGTAGTAGAAGTAGTGCCTTCGGTTCCGTTCGAACCCGGGACGGACGTTTATGGATGAATGGTTTCGGAACATCGTCAGGTGAACGACGGGCATTCCAAGTGAAACATTCAAAAAGGTAATTCTTAGCCTCAAGCCTCATCAACCGGGAATGACTGAAAATCAGGGGATATACAACAAAGCTATGTGGGTAGCACCCATTAGGGTGAGGCCTTCCCAGTCTAGATGTCCCTTTTTATTTCGGCTTAGTGGCGCGGTTGCTGATCCCAATCGTGGGGTGATCTTACTCGGGATTATGCAGTAAGGGGTAGTCCCGGTCTTGTGTTGCAGGGGACTGGGAGTAATCCTCGGTACGGTGATCTAGGCCATGTATTGTGACAGGTGGTACCCCAGTGCCTAGTCATTAGTTGGAAATCCATTCTCCCTACGTGCCTTTTACGAGTTTTGTTTGTATAACCCACTTTGTGGCTAGTAGCTGGAATTTAATAGATGTAACAATTTCGGCTTTTTGAATAAGTATTTGTATATAGACACTATTATAATATCAGAGAATTTCGATAAGAAATGTTTTAGCTATCATAAGATAAAAATCCGACATGTTTATTGTGGCATGGTCTTACGAGATGCTTTTGATTTTCAAAGGATTTTGAAACTATAATAATCAATTTGGGTGTATTTCTCTCACGTTGGTATTCCAGACTGACTCGGGTGTTATTTCATTATAGTGCTCGGGTCAGACCGAGTATTATAGATTACAGGAAAAGATGCTTGGGAGCTCCGGAGAGGAGCTAAAGACCGAGATGTATTATCCGTACTTGTTTATATCCGCTGCTATGACTGTTTGGAATTATCAGGTTGGTAATTATTAATTGTCTCTGATACTCTGATGATGTAATATATAAAACAGATATATTTTTCATTTTGTGTAAAGTTCTGATATTATGTATTATATTTTGTTCCGCTGCGATTGTGAGATTCTATTATTGTTTAGTTCCTACTTTCTTTTGTCTTCTTTCTTTTTCTTAACAATCTGTCTTTTCCAGTACCCGATCGTCGGCATATTATACTGTGGCATATTTTGTGTCGACTTTCGAGGGTCGAGAAGGGCGGGTCGTGACATTGTGGTATCAGAGCTTAGGTTGGCGATTACCTTGGCTCTGGTGGGGAAATTACACATTAAACAGAGTCAATAGTACTCTATAATGAGTTGAGTGTATTAATAGCTATGAGAGCATACTTGTTAGTGAATATAAAAATTGTTTTTATATTTTGTTCACTTATCGGTTGAGTGTTTATGAATTCTGGTCGGTACGGGGAGTACAACCGTTTCGATCGGGGTTTCTAAACTCTTAAACAAGATAAACCAACATGGTATTGTTTTTAAAGTGGGTAAATGAATAATTTTACCAAAATTATATTTTGATATAAAAGGAATAATTTTCTGAAATTATTATATATATTTGGATGTTTGGTTGTTAATATTATAATCAAATATAAGAATCTAAAATTTGAAATAGTTTATAACCAAATAGAATTATCTAAATATTGGTTTAAATAAAAAGAAGAATAACTAAAATTTGATTTAATCTAGAGTTTAATCCCGAAAATTTTGAAAGGTGTTTAAAATGAATTTAAACAAAAAGTTTGGGGATTTAAAATCTTGGAAATGTTTGAAATGTTTTCCAAAATTTGAAGGGAATAATGGAGTATTATTTTGGGAAATATTTTTTAATGGAAATTGTTTGAAAGGAATTTGTGGAAGTAAGGGAGTACGGAACTCACTTCAGTCGCTGGAAAATAATCCTGATGATGATGGCCACATCATCAGAATTCATTTTCGAGTTTCTAAAGTGATGGATTGCTGCCGTGGTGATTGGTTATGATATTTTTTGGACTTGTTGGATATACTGATTATTTAGAAATTTCAAAAGGGAAATTGTTTTGGCAAAAACAGGTTGTTTTGGAATCTGGAGATTTTATTTGATATACCAAGTAGGAACGAGTTGATTATTATTTCAAAAAGTTTTGAAATAAAACCGGACAATTGAATTCTGGAAATGCTATTTAATAATGTGAAATTTAGATGAATCAACTATTGAGCTTATAAAATGAAGTTGATTTAAGTAAGAAAGGAAAGGAAAGGAAAAATGAAAATTTAGTCCTGGAATTAAAATTTAACTTGAGCAAATGGGAGTGAATAAAATATATTTGAATTTAGCTCCAGATAAGTTAAATCAATTTGAAATTGAAATAAATCGGATAAAGTTGAAATGTGAAATGATTATAATTATGGATTATAATTGTGTAATGAAAATTTATACCCTTAAGCTTTTAAGTGTTATAATCCGAAATTGTGATTATAAGATGGAAATGGACTTAAATGAACAATATAAGATCTTAAGGAAATAAGTAAGTCGAACTGATGAATAGAAGATGGAATTATAAACATAAATGGGTAATAGTTGAATGGTATGGTAAATTCAAAATTTAATCCTAAATGAATTGTAAATTGAAATAAGGTGAAGAAAATAAAATGTGAATGGACTAAGGTTAGTAAATAAGTTTTAAAATTTATATATTAGAATGTAAAATTTTAAATTGAATGGGGAAATAAAATTAGATCAAATTGGATTTAACTTAATTAAAAGGAATTGAGCTGAATTTGGATTGAAATAAAAATCAAAATTTAGTTGTGTTATGAATATTATTGAATGAAATTCAATTCTTATTTAAAATAGTAAAGGAAATGGTATGAATTTAAGTTGGCTAAATGAAATTTAGTTGGACTTGAATTAAATTTGGAAAAGAATTGAATTAAATGGAATTTAAATTAAGTAATAATGATATTGAATGAAGTAAATGCACACTCAACTAAATCCAAAGGAATTGTTTGAGGATGAATTTAGTGTAAACTAAATTAAATGGAAATTGTATTGGAATGAATAAAATTTTGGTAGCTTGCTAAAAGTTTGAAAGCAAAGTAAAACCTAGTTCTGGTTTAGAATAATTGGGATGGTTATGTTTCAATAAATAAATTCAGAAGTGAATTTAGAAGGTGAATTAAAATTATAAGGGATCGAGTAAATAAACAAATTGAATTAAAATTTGTAATGGATTGGAATTTGATTGAATAAGTATCAAATTAAAATGGAAATAAGATTAAGGTGAGAAGAAATGGAGTTATTTTGGAGTTGCAATAACTTAAAAAAAATTGTGTAAGGGTTGTTGTCGAGCTTTAAGTGATGATTTTGAATAAACCTATATGGATAATGAATTAGAAGTGTAAGAATAGGAATTTAATTTGATAATGGAATAAAAATGAGGATGTTTGGGTTGTAAATAATCCAGAATGGAATAATATTAATACAAATTTATGTTGGAATTGATTTTAAATGGTATAAGCTTAAGAAATGGTTATTTGTTTTAATAACAACAAACTTGCATAGAAATTAGTCGTTTTGCCGTAAACTAAAGTGAATGAATTAAGAGAGGTAAATAGAATTGTTTTTTAAATCAATTGGAATGGACTGAAATTTTATTAAGTGGATTTGTATATAAATGCAAGTGAATCATAAAAGAAATGAAAATATATCAAATTGAAAATAAAATTTGATTGTGAATCAATTTGGAATTGAACTGAAGTAAAGTGACGTAAGCAAAGCATATGTAACCATATTGAAGTGAAAATAATTTGGTTATGGTTAATATGAATTGAGCAAACTTGGGTGTGAATTCTTTTGGGTAGAGTAAATGAAATATGGATTTGCAAAGGAGATTAGAATATTATCAAAACGTGTGGGTTACTTATATAGATGGATAACTTGCAGGATTTCGAAAATTGTTGTGTGGGCTTTGAAATTGACATGTTTGGTTTAGATTAATAAATGGAATGTTGTTAAAAATCTCATATTATTGAAAACTCGTCTGTTTGTTTGAGCAAGTATAGGTACGGGAGGAAATCGATAGAGTTGGAGCGCGTAAATGCAATATATATTAGTCGCTTGCTTTTAAAATGCTAATCTAAGGTACGCCTATGCAATAAAATTTGAAAAATGATTTATATATATCGTGGTATATTTTGTTTTCCGACCGTGTGGGTTGATGTGTGTGTATATATATATATTTATATCTATTGTGATATTGTAAAACGCTCTCCGTACAAAGGAGACGCTGTCAAAAAATTCTAAAATTTTGGGAGTTAGAAAATTTTTGGGAATTTTGAAAATTTTGGGTTAACTAGGAAAGTGATTTTTGAAGTGATATTGAAAACAAGCTTTTGAGTTAGAAATAAAGGCAAATGGTTTTGGATTAAGCTAAAAGGTTTTGAGAAGTGAATGTGAGTTTTAATTGAATGAATTTTGGGGTAAGTAAATGAGTTTAGTAGCATTTTTATACCTTAGCCAATTTCGAGGACGAAATTTTTATAAGGGGGAGGAATGTAACGACCCAAAATTTTGGTTGTTAGATTTCGAACATTTAATTCATTTTAAATGTTAAATGTGGATTTTGAATTGATTTTGAAGAAGAAGATTTTGGTTAAATCAATATAATTAGTTAAAATATCGAGTATCATAATTCAATTGGATTTGAATAATAATAATTAAATATTTGAAATAAGGATAATGGGTGAATCTGGATGTAAATAGTTATGAAAGTGGTTTCTAAGGTTTATTTTAAGTTTAGTTTTATTTGAATTTTTCTATTGGATTTTTTAGATGGAATTAAAATTCGATAAGTTGAATTTGGAATTTTTCTATTAATTTAATAATGGAATTTAATACGTAGTGATAATACAAATAATCGGATTTTGATTCGAAAATGAATCAGAGTAATTTCTAATGTGATTATAAATTCAATATGATTTATAATTAAGTTAGTAAAATTTTAAAAAGTGAAATTTTAGATGATTTCGACGATTTTGAAAATCGCTCGAATTAATCGACGAGTTAAAATAGCCTTCCGGGGCCCAGTCTCGGAATTCGACGAAACCAGTTCCATTGGATCCATAATAGTTAGTTATTATCGAATTTTAATTTTCATGGCAATCGGAGTTGTCATTTGACCCTGGCATCTCAAAACACATAGAAACTATTTTAATCGATTTAATTTAAAATTGATCGTTTATTTCCGTAACTCGCACATATGATCGAATTAGCCTCCGAAACACATTCCATTGTGTTCGGAACGCTGGTAAACCTTATAAACGCTAGGCGACATGTGTTGTTTGGAGTTTGTTTGTAAAAACTCGTTAAAATTGAGAAAAATATTAAAATAATATTTTCTACGTATATAAATACGTTTACAAAATGGAAACCCTAGCTATCTTTGTCACGGCCGCCTCCAGTTTATTCCAATGGCCGAAAAATCATCAAAATCCCTCGTTATTTCTTCGAATCCATGAACTTTTGTGTGGAAACTTCAACTAGAAAGTTGTAAGGTGCATCGATCTCTACAGATCCTACGGTTGAGATTGCTTTTCGCGTCGCGTGGAGGGAGTTTTCGAGCCGCGTTTGTCAGGAGTTCGTGCTCGTTTTTCACGTCAAGCATAGCACCGAGCTTCACAGCTTTTGGACTAGGGAAAGGTGACGCTACGAGCTACAACGTGGGCTCGGTTGAGCGTTTCCTACTGATGAGAAGGGGGAGCGATGTGGAACCCTAGAGGCCGATGATGGGTTCGAGCAACCCAGAGACAACGAATGAGCGAACACAGAAGATGAAGTATCCGCGGCTTAGATTTCAATTTTGGGTATGGACGGCCGATTGTATATTATTAAAAAAATAAAAAATAAAAATAATTTAGTTTAAATTATATTTAAAATCTTTAAATCTGAATATCTTTTGCGTACATTATCAGATTCCGGCGAATTTGGTAGCTCCAGAATCGCAGTAACGAGCAGCCTGCTGTGGTGCAGATCTGGGATCATTCTGAGCAAGTAAAAATTTAGGTTAAATTGAAGGTCGTTCGATTTAATTTAAAATTTGAACGCTCGTCGAAAATTCAAGGTGAGTTAATCTCACTCACATCTGGAATTTCCAGTTAATTTAAATGGTTAAAATTTAAATGAATGATTGATTGGCTGAATGTGAATATTGTTAATAGTCTGGATATAATATTTTATCTGTTATGCTAATATCTGTGGATGCAGGGAAAATAGGTTGGAGGGATCCAACTGGATTCCTCAAAATATAGAAATTATTTTCATAATTCATGATGTGTTTTGTTTATATAATGTGATAGATTAATTTGAAAATTAAATTGTGTTGTGCTATGATTGGATGAATACAAACTGGGAATTTAAAATACAAATAAAATAAATTGGGTTTAAAAGAAAATAAAAGGAATTTTTAAGTAAGGAATTTAAGGAAACTAAATTCAATAAAATTGATTTGGAATTTGAAGTGTTTTTGAAATGGTGTTTAAAAGGGAAATGAGGAATGAGAATTTATAAACCGGGTTTATAAATGAAGTGGAATATTTATCGGAGGATAAATTTAAAGTATAGATTACCGTGGGAAATTCTATAAGAAGTGCAAATCGTTTACAAGAGCAGTGAGATTGTTTTTAAAAGATGGAAAGTGTATTCCCTGGAAAATTAAGTATGTTCTCAAAGAAAAGTTTTCAAAATATAAACTAAAAGTTTAAAATGTGATTATAGAAATATTTTTGAAAAATATATTGCTCTTAAATATATTTTAAGTAAGTAAATATTTATTTAAGAAACTATGGAATTTAAATTATTAAAAGGTAAATTAGCGTTAAGTTTCCAAAAGGGGAATTTTGATATAAATATTTGATTTAATAACCCTATTTTAAAAAGGTAACTTTTGTTTAAATTACTTATAAACTCCTTTATACTTTCCTAAGTATTATTTTCATTTAAGTAAACTTCTGGCAGCCTTATTTTAAATAGTTTAGGCATATACTTTGAAAGTGATTTTCCAGGAAATGGGAAATGTGTTTAAAAATAAAAAGGTTTTTATTTTTAAAAGTATGGGAAGATATTTACAGGATTTAAACATAAATTAGAGTTGGGATAAATCAAGCAGAATTTATAAAAGGATTCTTTGGTTTATTCTGAAATAAGTGTATTTCCCTGAAAAGCCAAGTACGTTTTAAAGCAGATTTTTAAGCAAAAGTTAAAAGTTTAAATTTGATTTTAAAAGAATGGTTTTAAGCAAATTCCTATTTAAGTTGTAAAAATTTTAATGTTAAATATGTACTAAATTAGTTATAGTAGTAATTATTTTAAAGGGGTAATTGGTATTATGTTTTAAAGGAATATTACTAATATTTATATTTTATAAAATGGTTTTATTTTAAAGATAATGGGTTAAAGTTTTTATATGAAAATTGTATAGGTATTTGTAACCCTTCTTGTAAAATGTAGTTTAATCGAACTTTTATTTTGAAATTAACTTATATTTTATAAAGTAGTTTTGCTTTAAATATTTTTAAATATATTTTAAGATATAATTTAGAATAAAGTGATGTAAATTATTTTAAAATCTAAAGTATTTGGACTTAGTAATTTTCAGTGGAAATAGAAAATGTTTGGGGAAAATTTATTCTGTAAAAAGGAAGATGGTTTGAAAACTGTTTTCAAAAGGGTTGAAAATGAAAATATATCTTGCAAAGATATTTTGAGGGTAATAAATAATTTGGAAAATTATTTATTGTTTGATGGATGTTTGTGAATGTTAATTGATAGTCAAATCACCGACTATCAATATTGGCCAATGCGTTGATCGTTTCGAAGAGATCGGGATTGAGATTTATTTCTCGAAAACCACTTCGATCAGGTTTGTACGTTTTCATGGGAAACGAGTTCGAAGTCAAAGATGGAGCAGTGAAGTACAAGGGCTAGTCACAACTAATCCTGATGTGATTCCAAAATGGATGTAGTAGGAGTAGTGCCTTCGATTCCGTTCGAACCCGGGACAGACTTGTGTGGATGAATGGTTTCGGAACATCGTCAGGTGGACGATGGGCATTCTAAGTGAAACGTTCTAAAAGGTAATGCTTAGCCTTAAGCCTCGTCAACCGAGAATGGCTGAAAATCAGGGGATATGCAGCAAGGCTATGTGGGTAGCACCCATTAGGGTGAGGTCATCCCTGTCTAGATGTCCCTTTTTATTTCGGCTTAGTGGTGCGGTTGTTGATCCCAACCGTGGGGTGATCTTACTCGAGATTATGCAGTAAGGATATTCCCGGTCTTGTGTTGCAGAGGATTGGGAGTAATCCTCGGTACGGTGATCTAGACCACGTACTGTGATAGGTGTACCACAGTGCCTAGTCATTAATTGGAAATCCATTCTCCCTACGCGCCTTTTACGAATTTTTTTTGTATAACCCACTTTGTGGCTAGTAGCTAGAATTTAATAGATGTAACAATTTCGGCTACTTGAAAAAGTATTTGTATATTGACACTATTATAGTACCAGAGGATTTCGATAAGAAATGTTTTAGCTATCGTAAGATAAAAACTCGACATGTTTATTTGTGGCGTGGTCTTACGAGATGCTTTTGATTTTCAAAGGATTTTGAAACTTTAATAATCAATTTGGGTGTATTTCTCTCACGCTGGTTTTCCAGACTGACTTGGGTGTTATTTCATTATGATACTCGAGTCAGACCGAGTATTATAGATTACAGGAAAGGATCTTGGGAGCTCAGGAGAGGAGCTGGAGACTGAGACGTTTTATTCGTACTTGTTTATATCCGCTGCTGTGATTGTTTGGAATTATCAGGTTGGCAATTATTGATTGTCTCTGATACTCTGATGATGTAATATATAAAACAGATATAGTTTCATTTTGTGTAAAGATCTGATATTATGTATTATAATTTGTCCCGCTGCGATTGTGAGATTCTGTTATTGTTTAGTTCCTTCTTTCTTCTGTCTTCTTTCTTTTCCTGAACAATCTGTCTTTTCCGGCACCCGATCGTCGGCATATTATACTGTGGCGTATTTTGTGTCGATTTTCGAGGGTCGAGAAGGGCGAGCCGTGACACATTAGACAATCTAATCCAATATGTTCATTTAAGTTTGATTTATTTCGTTTCATCCCTTACAATTAGGTTTAACCTTGGATTATATACATGTCAATGTTATTACTAATAATTTATCAAAGCAATTCATTCGCCATCAAGTTGGCATATCTTGAAACAACGGTTACTTCTTACTGCAATGGAACATACATCCATAAAAAATTTATGAATCGCCTTATATAAAATAGATTTGGTATTAATTTACGACTATCATTCTCAAACTTCTTTTGGTGTGATTCACACAAGATCCCTTATGAACAATTAGTCTATATAGTCTTTTGATTCACATAACCAGCCAACTCCTTGGGTTAGGACATAATAGGATTTTATAAACCCTTATCTTGTAAAATTTTGTAAACTATTTTTTGAATGATATTAATTTTAATCTTGTGTACTGCTCTTAAGTACACACCTTATAAAAAAAATCTAACTCAACTTCACTTAATACTAATCGTGTTTTATCTAATAAAGTTCAATGACTCCTTATCAATACATCATTATGTACTATATGGGTAGTGACTCTTGAGACTAAATCAATATTCATTTTGAAAGAATCGAGCTAGTCGAAAGTGGGATAATAGGGTAAATTCCAAAAAAAAAAATTTGTAGGATCTTTTTTGGGCATATGTATTCAAAATACATTTAGAACTTTTCTCAATTTTCCTTTTAAATTTTCTTCATATTATTATAATTTTTTTAAAGATTGCTTAACTTAATTTTAGTTAATTGTATATTATGATGAGCGCATCAAATGCACTCATGTATATAGTGTAAGTGCAATATATGAAACGTGTACATAGTTAGTATGAACGTTGTTTAGGTGTTAGGATTTACAATGAAACAAACTAATTTCCCCTCTATACATGTCTTTTTCATCTAAAATATGAAAGACTATAATAATTTTAAAATGTGTGTGTGTGTGTGTGTGTGTATCTTCGTGTGTATGTGCGCGCTTACAAGGATACACACACAATAAATATTTTGCATAGCAGTTTAAATTGAGATATACCTTACATGCAATAAACCAACGAACATAATGGCCAATTAAAGTAGTATAAAAGTTTACACTACATCTTACAAAAAAACCCTTTTGAAACTTTGAGTTAAATATAAATACACATGCATAAATGATATTACATAAATATATAAACTGTACACATAAAAACCAAAATAAAATTCTAGACAAAACAAAATAATATACATATAGTTTTTGAAATAGGATGTTTCCTTTAAACAAAGATTTAGTACTATTTTTAACACAATTATAAAACAAGGAATAAATCATTAATTTAATATTTCCTATTTTGTTTTAATTAAAAAAAATTATTTTATAATAATTTATAGCACAACACAATTAAATCACCATATTATGTTGTCAATAAAGATTAATTAATGCAATTCTTTCAAAGTTTATTCACACGGCAATTTATGCGTAAACATTCAAAACTAAATCTTTTAATATGAAACTGACTTATTAATATGAATATTCCAAAATTTAATTTTGTTCTATTTTTAAGTAACAATAATAAAATCAAACAACATAGGCATATACAGATTTGTGATAAGAAGGTCCAGATCTAGGTTAGACAAACTAGATAAATAAACATATAGAATAGAGACAAATAAAATTATTACTGTTTATAGCAGCATGGTAGAGAACATAGAAGGGTTTTTTGACATAATAAGGATATATAGTTGTTACAAGAAGGGGGTTTGAGAGTTCAAATCAAAATTCAAATTCACACATATGAATAAAGAGGAGAGATAGAGAATTAAGAGGGTGTAAACAAAAATTGAAAGATATGTAAGTATATGAAATTACCTTAGATGAAGCATGAAGAAACTACTTGAATGATTGAACAATTCCTAGATCTAATGGATTATTCTGTAGGTCTATAGAAATCAAGAGACAACCAACATTTTCTATTTAATTTTGCTTAATTAAATTTTGAAATTTTTGGAGCTTTTCCACCATGAAAATTAGACCTAGAGGTTTTGTAGAGGGGAAGGAAAATAACAGAGAGAAATCTAATTAATAGAGGAAATAAAGTTTTAATGAAGATATGATCTTTTTCCCTTCTTCAATTAAGATCGCACCTTCATTTTAATTTCAAAAACCCCTCCCCTTCTGTACATCATGGGAAGCCATCATATTGGGTGATGGGTTCAAAATATTTCCAAAATCTAATTAGTATTGCCTTCATTTAAATTTCTTATTCATATTGAATACCGATGCGTGCGTTTATAACTTTTACATAAGCACATTATTAAATACCAATGGAAATCAAGCAGATCAAATAAGAAATATTTTTAACAATTAATATTTAACAAATATTAATTTTTTTATTTATTTAAAGCATATTTCAGTATTTATTTTACTTAAATCAAATAAACATTTTACCGATATTGTATATCGATACACGCTTTATAACTTTTGTTATGCACTTTTCTAAATCCCAAGGGAATCCAACAAATTGAATAAAATTCACAATTAATATTTCTTAATTATTAATCTAATTAATTTTCAAAACCTAAAAATTAATTAAATCATGCAGTTGATTTGGAATATTCATCATTTTGTCTATGTGACCCACAAGTGCAAATTCAATCAGCGATTAACATTCAACAATTCAAATATTAACGTTCACACATCACCTTAGCTAGTGATGTGACATTTTGGCTAAATTTATCGCTTACATGTACTTTGGTAAAAATCTAATTTTACTTATTATAAGCATTACCCATTAATGATAATTATTTACATCAATTCTCTTCGTCAAAACTATATCACTTTGGACTTATGGATTTGGTAATGGTCAAAATTCCAATATCGTCTATATTCAACATCATAGTCCAAACACAAAGTTCTTGGTTTGATAAGAATAATTATTATTAACCAAACTATGCTGGCCAGAGATTTTCACTTCGAGTTGACTTCATTTGACTGTGATACTAACCCCATGTAACTGAGGAGACAAATCATCTCTTGAACAGTGTTTCACTTTCGATACTTCCACATAACCCCACTAGTCATTCAATGGACTACGTGCCATGATTTGACTATAATCAAAGTATATGTTTCATATTGAAGATTGACCATATTTTCATGCCAAGAGAACTATGCAATTTAGTTACATTAATATTTTCTATCTGATCTTAGTTATATCAACTAGCATGTAACATTCTCGATTTTTAGGCCAGAATTAAT
Source organism: Allium cepa (assembly GCA_030765085.1). Classification (NCBI taxonomy): domain Eukaryota; kingdom Viridiplantae; phylum Streptophyta; class Magnoliopsida; order Asparagales; family Amaryllidaceae; genus Allium; species Allium cepa. The sequence continues at coordinate 509,264,242 of CM060942.1, forward strand.
TAAGTAATTAATATAAAATTTTGGGTTTATTTGTGAGCCAATTGGTAATTAAAATAAAATTTTGAATTAATTGGTGAATAAATTTGAAAACTTCCAAATTAAATAAGATATTTGTTTTTTTACATATATGTATGTAAACTTATTTTGAATTGAAATTCTAAAATAAATATTTTGAGAAATAATTTAAAACTGATAAAAAATTATTTTCTAATTATAATATACATATGTAATATATATTTTGAAAGTTATATTTTAGAATTTGATACAAATGATTTTCAAAAGTTAAAAATTAAAATTCTATAAGTAAGAACTTATATATATATAAATATATGCGTTTATTTATTAATATATAATTTGTTTCAAATTATTTTTCTTTAATTTGTATTGATATAAATAATAAGGAAAATGTATGAATATATTGAGAGTATAATAAAACAATTAAGACAAATTTAATTGAAAATAAGGTTTGAGAAAATTTTTATATGCTTTCTTTTTGAAATTGCTTGAATTAAATTTGGCTTGTAAATATATATGAGATTAATTAAATGGTTAAACTTCTTTTTAATTTTAGTTTGTATATGTGTTATAATTTATTACACAAGGGTTTAAACATAATTTTTAAATTTATTTAAATTAAGGGTTTTAAACACAATTTATAAATTAATTTAAGTAAGGATTTAAACAAAAAAAATTCATTTTGACATTTGTAAAACAATAAGAAAAGGGATTAACAAGTGTATAGGAATTAAAAGCATGCATATTACACATGTTAACCAAATAAACAAGTGGCATTCTTTTAATTTGAAAATGTAAATAAAAAAATCGAAAATTTTAAACCAAGCTAATGCATAATCTTCTTTCATCATTCATATTCAAAAACAAACTGGAAAACGTAAAATCAAAACTGAGATGAAAATCACAAACAGACCTGAGAATTAAAAAAGAAAAATCAAAACAAAACAGCAGTCCAAAGATCAAAAGAAGATCAAACCTGAGAAAAAAATCAAATAAAATTAAAGAAAGGAAGCTTGGAAAACAAACCTAAGATCAATGGAAACAATTCAACTTCAACAATCTTCAACCTGTTTAGTTTGAAGCAAGTGTCAACCTCAGTTTCAAAATCAAACTCAAGGAAATCAATTTCCTGTTCAACATCAAAAAGATCATAGCATCAAAACAAAGCTTCTGTTTCAAATTAAAATTCCAGGTCTTTGTTCTTTTCAAGCGAGCAAACCCTTAAATCCACTTATTTATTCTGGTTGCATGTGATCAATATTTGATATATGTTGTGAAACATGTTTGTATGGATGAAATACGTCTATATATGTGTGTGTGTGTGTATATATAAAAGACTGTGTATATATCTCTATATCTATTTTCAAGTTCTAGGTTTTAAAACAATTCAAAAATCAATTAATCTTCATTAAATTCCCTATAGGTTATGAATTATAAACAAAATGATTTGGATTGGTAAGATATTATTTTTTTAAATAGGTTCCAGTTAAAATTTTGAATAAATATTGCTAAAAACAAGGAAATTACAGGGATGATTAAATTTAAGTCCTAAATCAAATGACTGGATTTCAAGTCTTGATCATAGGATAGATTCGCGTTGAAAAATTATGATTTTTAAGTTCCTAATCGTTGAGGAATCTTATGTTGATCGAAAATGGGAATTTCGTCAAATCCTGGTGATCGCGGTGGTTAGGGATCTCGAGTTTGAAGTAGGGGGTGGCTGATGTTATGGTGGTTGTTGGAAAAATGATAGGTGATTTTATAATACGCAGTGGTGATTGATCGACGTGGATTTAGGGTATTAGGGATGGTTTTGTTCGTCGGGGTTTGCGAAGCAAGTTTGTCGGTGTGAGTAGACCGAGGTGGACCGGACCTAGGAGATCGAAGCGAGGGAGTTTGACGAAGCTCCAGTTGAATTTGCATGGTCATCGGTGGTCGATGGTGATGGTTCGAGGCGGTTTTAGGTGACAGGGTCGGGTTCCAGACAGTGGTCATTAGCTAAATTTTGATTGTCGGTGCAATCGTGGAACTGGGTGGTCGAGATGCACGTGGACGTCGTCAGTGATGAGTTGGCAAGAGTGAAGTCGATTGGAATGGCTCCGACCGCTTGTGCATGTGAATGTGTATCACTATGTATACGTTTTGTTGATGGATTTGGAGAAGGGCGGTAATTATCAAGATCGACATAAAGTAGTTGTAGTTTTTCTCGAAGTAAATCGTGTTGCGAATGTCTCAGGGCTAGATTCGGGATTTAAGTGATTTGGCTCGGGTTTTATGTAAACTTGAAGATTCAATGAGTTTTCGAATAAATGTTGGTCAAGTTCTAAGGTCCTTTAGATTGAATAAGTTTTTAATTAACTTAAGTGATATAGGGTAATTAACTGTGGTAATTAAGGATCATTACTGTAATTAATTAATTATGTGAGCAATTAAAAAGTTAATCACTTAGTGAGATTAATTAATTAACGTGATAAATTTAAAGGATAATTAATCAAGGTGATTATTTACGTGATTAACTAAAGGTTAATTAATTAAGGTAATTAATTAAAAGATAATTAATTAAGAGTTAATTAATTAAGGTGATTAAATAAGGATTAATATTTAATTACTTAAAAATTTGATGATGTGATTAATTAAAGGAAAATTAATCAAGGTGATTAATTTATTTATGTGATTAATTAAAGATTAATTAAGGTAATTAATTTAAAGATAATTACTTATTTTAAATGTAATTAATTAATGATCAAATTTGATTTATCAAGTGATTAAAATTAATTTGTGATTTATTAATATAAGTGATTAGGAAAAATCACTCATTATTTAGGATGATTAATTAAGTGACAATTAATTAAGGGTTAATTAATTAATGTAATTAATGTGATTAATTAATTAAAGAATAATTAAATAATTAGAGGTTAATTATTTAATGATTAAAGGTTGCTTTATTTATTAATTAGGGTTGATTTATTAATTTTTAAAAGTTAATTAATTTATTGTTAAAGGTTAATTAACTAAAATAATTTTTAATTAATTAATGTTAATTAACCTGGATTAGTGATTAATCTGGCTTCAATTACTCAGATGACTAATTAACCGGATGTTTGGTTTGCATAGAATGCTATGAATTGTTTGACATCCTCGATGTGTGATACTTTATGATATGTTATTCTGATTTGAGCTGCGATGAATGTAATTTATTTATCTATGAATCTATAAATGAAGATAAGCGTTATAGGACTATACCGCTTATCGATATTGTTGTGTTTGGATTATGATGATTGATGATGTTGCACTATTGTGTAAAACCCCTGGACTACACCATACACAAACAAATATGGATTTCATGAGGAAATCGATTAAGTCATAGATATTTTGAATTTAAACTTTATTTTGTTTAAAAGTTGAATTTTAAATCCAAATAATTTTGGAAATGGAATTAGGTTGAATTTGAAAAGCTTTCGGAAAGAAAGTTTGAAATTGAAAATTGGTTTGAATACAATATTTCTTGTTTAAATTTTGAAATTATTTTGGAAACTATGGTTTGAAAGGTAATGATACAAGTTATATAATACATATGGATTTTAAACCATCTTTAAAGTATTTTAAAAATATTATTTTGGGAATTTAAATTTAACCCAAGTTTATACTTTAAAGGCTATAACTTATGCATATTTGACCGGATTTTTCTGAAACAAAAACTATTTGTTTTCAAATGATAATAGCTTTCATATAAAGGAAGGGTTTCTAATTATTGTTGAAAAGATTTCAAGTTTGAAATGGAATTGTATTGAAAGCTATGAATTAATCTTTATGAAAGATTGGTGAACTTTGTGAAGTGAATCTTTTTGTTTAAAAGATTAAAAGTGAAAATTTGTTAAACCATTTAAAAGAAAAGGTTTTGGGCTTTAAGTTGTGACTTAACTAAGATCCCATATATCCATATGTTTTTAAATATTGCGCTCATTATTTGATTTAGCCGGGAGAGGGCTTTGTGTCATATAATTCATTTCGAATAATGATACGACGTAATGGATAGCATTTGAACACCAACGGTGAAGACCAAGTATTTTCGAGAATGAAGGGATTACCCGTCGAATGTCTCTGCACTGAGTCACACCAGTATAGAGATCTCCATATGTGATGGGAAGTCCAATCGGGATTGTGAATACCCGGATTGCAAGTGCTTATTTGGAAGAGCCTTCGGTTCTGTTCGAACCCGGAACAGACTTGTATGGATGTATGTTTGACATTACACTTTGTGATGTAAAGCCGGTTTCTATCAAATACATTTCTGTTTGGTGGCGGAGAATTTATTCTCTTAGCTTAACACTCTTCTCTGAGACGTACGAGCTCTGTGGTTATGTAGTTGATGGTTACTAGTAATACATTCCCGATTTGGTAATGTGGCATACGAAGTGTTGCTGATCATTTGTTGATCAAAGCATGGCTTTTGTGTAACGCGTAGCTTTGTGGACAAGACCTCGTCGGACGTCGCAACCCAGAAATGGTCGAAACAGGAAGAATGCAGCAAGGTTATGAGGGTCACGCCCTTTAGGGTATGTCCATTTCCTTCTGGAAAAGGGTGGTATCATGGCATGGAGCCTAGGTATTTAACCTATGTGGTTACTGCAAATTTATTACTTTGTGGTTGTTGCTTTGTTGTTGAGGATGCTCGGATAAAGGTGGGTAACGACCAGAGGATGGCATATTCGTGTAGTAGTTACCTAGTTGCGGCGGTAATACGGCCTTGTGTTTGCAAAGAGCTGGTTAAGTTCTCAGGGCGTCCCTCCAAAGCGTACCCATGTGGCTCAGGAAGTTCCTTTGTCTAACCATTTGTTGGAAATCCAAAGAAACAATACATGCCCTGTACGGTCTTAATTATATAACCTGCCATGGAATGTGGTGGTAACCTGCTATTGAACATGGTAGCTATAGTAGGCATAGTACGATATGTCTATACTGGCTAAGATTAATATTATACTTTCGAAATGTTTTCTGCACTATGCACTAATAATAATAGTAAAGGGATTTTGCGTATAAAGCATGTTTGACTATCATAAGAAGAAATCTCCTCCAATTGTGCGCTTGCATTATGTGTGTATGGGGAGGCCTTATGTTAGTTTCACTTTCCAAAAAAGCATTACAGATTTCTTTTAAATTTCTCTTGTTTGTTTTGTTCAAAGATAAACTGTTTTTGTTTTCTCACACCAGTCCTATGACTGACCTGGAGTTTATTGATCCCTTTCTAAACTCTGGGTGCCCACAAATTTCCACATGGGCAGTCAAGAGTTAGATTTTCAGATAGTCAGCTAGTAGATATAGATTCAATAACATCCAGCCTTTGGATTTGGCGATCGCATTTATTTCTCTGGGATCGGAGTTGCTTAAGTTCAGCATTGATGATGGTTCGAGCTTATAGCTTGGAGATCTTTGGAGCATTGGATTAGGATGCAGTTTGTGGATTCTATATCATATTGTATCAAATGTTGTATATCAATAATGTTATTCATTTCTTTTTCTGGTATGTTGTTGTACTTAATGTGTTATAAGCTCCGGCGAACTAGATTCGACGTTTGAATCTGTGGCATTCGAATACGGGTGATGTATTCAGTGTCGATTTTCGAAGGTCGAGTCAGGGTCGTCACACAACAGAAAAACAATTAAGTGGGTGATTCCATAGTTATCCTGTCACTATCAGTACGTAACACCTAAGTGTCCCCGGTACTTATGAGTAATACACTGCAGCATTTTCAAAGCATTATGTACTATAGTCTCAAATGATGCATCAATATCCAATCTCGATGTATCTTAACTAGGAATATTGAAAATGATATATTTGTAATATTGCGATACAGTACTCAAGATTACAGCTATTTATAATTACCATCACAAACACATCATTAATGAATTTTTAGTTAAATATACTTTAATCGAACATTTGATTATTTACAACATATTATAATAAATATATAATAGAAAGAAAAGACCTTTATTGTGAATGAGGATTGATTACAAAGTTAATAATTTATAATAAATTACAAAATCGTCAAAAAGGCATATCCTAACTCCATCACATTTTGGAACTCTTTTCAATATACTAATACATTCGATCAAATCGAATAATTTTGTTGAATGTTACTTTATTTACTTCCATTTTATATTCTATGAACTTAGCATAGACATGCTCCATATATGTCAAATACACATATTCATGTTTGTGATTATTCATCGACAAATATAATGGAGTGTATGGAACCGTTTTGGTATTAACATACTTGTGATTGCAAACGTCTATATGTATCAATCCGAAGAGTACATCAACTCTTTTGACGCTTCCATTAAATTGGTGCTTTTCTCTTAGTTGTCCGAGGTATAATTCACTAGTGTTATATGAATCATAATCATATGATCGGAAAATTACTTCTCAGAACCATAGTTTAGCCTATAATCCCAAAATAAATTGTAAATAATTTTAGATGCTTTGATATTTTCCAATGCATTTTTTTTTATAAAAAACAATATCACATTATAGTTTTGTTTCATGACGAATATTCTTAATTTTTCCATTGAAATAAAACTATGTCTATTCTTCAACCATCACCAAATAATAGATATATTGTTGAATATGCAAGTATATGATTTTTGTTTGATGGTAATGAACATATATATATATATATATATATATATATATATCCATTTAAATGTATTTGTTAATGTACTATTTTATTTTCACATAATTAAATAAATATTTGCTGAATAAAATAAATAACACAGAATTTAAATTCAAACAGATATTTTATTCAAACAAATATTTATTACAATTTTGAATAGTACAAATTCAAGCTCTCATTATATATATACAATTTCAATTGTAATACAGATTTTATTACATTACAATTTTCAATTTACATGTGCACCTCACAACATATCACTCACACTTGTATTTATCTTCAACTCTATTCCAAATTGAATTCAACATCTGAACTATCTGCAAAAATACACACTGACGTAGTAAAATTGAAAAGGAACTATTTTTACAGCATAAAATAAAATGCATATATTGAAAATAATATTTTGCCTCAGTTATTTGGGTTGTTCTTCATCATTTATTTTGAATTCATCGTACACGAACAGCTTGTGACATGCACGGTGTATCACTGTACACGCCACAAGGCCATGCACACCAAATGTACATTTGATAAAATTATAGGGACAGGTGAGCACAAGGTCAAACCCAATCAAAAGCCGGGTTCAACTCAAGTGAAATACAAATAAATCATGATATTAGCACAAGGGCAAACCTAAGCTATAAGATGGATTCAACCTAGGTGCAATCCAAATGTACACATGAACTTCAAAGTAAAGCCACAATGAAACTGCACCAGACTAGAAAACAAAGACCAAGCAAATATACACATAAAAGTCAACACAAAACAAGAACAAGCAGCTTCCACATGTGACAATAGTAAAATGAAAACCAGGATGAACCAATGTGTACTACAACAGTCCGGACCAAATAACAAAATTCAACTCAGGTGCGATTTCAAAAATCAACATGAAGTTCAAAGTGAACCAGACAAGGCAAAGGCCACATAAAGACATATTCAAGTACATCGAACTACACAGCAGTGACAACCTAGCTCAATATCACAAGAACTAAGTACACATGAATTACACGACTCGAGAACAAAAACATGTTCAAGTTTCAAACACAATAGGCCATGCTAACAGTTACCACCAGATGAAGCAGTTAAATATCGAACCAAACCAACTCGAGCAAGTCCAGCTACTATATGAATGCAAGCATACGGAATCAATTACCATACCACAACATCCAAGCATGCAAATACAACATGAATGTACAGACTCAATGAAACAACACTGCAACACTATAGATGCAAGCAAAGACTAGTCAACAACAGCCTCAACAAAGAACATACAGTGAACAAGGAAGTGAAATAAGACCGGACAACATGAACTACAGGGATGCAGTAAACAACATGTAGTGATATACAGCGATATGTATGAAACAAGTCAAAGACTGCAACAGTACAGGCATGAACACACAAAACCAAAACAATGACACGGTAGTTTTGAACAAAGATAGAGAAGTCGAAAAAAGGTAGCAGTTTCAAATCAAGTCAATGCATCGGGAATTTTAAATTGATCAAGTCGGTGCCAAAGTCAAACATTATTACATAAAAAAAGTCAATGCCGAAGTAAAAAAAGAACCAAATCAAACAAACCGTAGTGGCAAAGAAATCAATCGAGGTCATAGGAATCAAATAATACAAAATATTCAAATTTGAACAAGTTAGGAAATCATAGTCATTCAAACATAATCAAGCGGGCGAAGAAAATTATCAAACAAATGAAGAAATAGGAATTCGAATCCTATATAAATGATTAGTATCATCGGCCTAAATCACCGAGTTCAAGGAAATTAACCAGTAAATTAAAGAGCATAAAATCACATACCAATTCATAGAGAACTTGATCAAATTGGAGTAGCCATGTGCAAAGTGAAGAAAGAATCGATCGTCAAAGCAATCATGAAAACACCCATTTGATCGATCAATAATAGTAAGCTTCTTCAATTTTGAAATAAATTTGGAACAAATGAAGAAAAGCAGCCATTTTCAAAGATCAAAGAACAAGGAGCTTGGCCGAAGAAATAAAAGAGAAAAGGGAATCAGAAATCTAATTACTTGATTTAATTTGGGACGGTTTATATTTTGAGATGTTATTATTGAAAATTAGGGTTATGATTTAAAAAAAAAATTGTATTTTCCTTTTTTGAACTTTTGTAACAAGGGGATAACTACGATGGTGTAGTTCGAGAATTCGCAACTCAATGGCAGAGTTGTGGTAGGTTTTGCCGAAGCTGGGTAAATCTGTGTGTTCTATTTTCTGCTTTTATTATTCTGCTATTATCTATGCTGCTATTATTCTGGTATTGTATGTGTTGAAATTATTTTATATACTTGTGCAATAAATTTTTATAATTAATAGTATCACCTTATTCGCCCCCCTTTAGGGTGAAATCGATACTACAAGTGGTATCAAATCTAGGAACTAAAGCCCTTTTTGTTTCAAAAATTGATTTTTCAAAAACCAATTTTTGTTTTACAAATTTGAATTTTTAATGGCTTCTTTAGTGATACTTTTGCTGAGGTTGGTCTAATATTATTCCTCCTGTTTTTGATGGAATAGATTTTTTGAATTGGAAATTAAAAATATAATTTTATCTAAAACCTATTAATGATAAATGTTGGGATATTATTGAAAATGGGTGTGATAAAATAGTCGAGAAAAATCCTTCGATTAATTCTCTTTCTATGTATATATTGTATTCTTATATTAACAAGATAATTTTAACTTTATCTCTCATTGTGAAAATGCATAGGAAATCTAGAATACTTTTGATGCAATATATGGTGCAAAAGTCAACAGCGATGAGAAATTCTCCACAATCGACTCAGTTAAAGAAGCATGCTTAGCAGGATTGGTAAAAGGAAGTAGTGATGATGATAATGATGATGGAGCAGCTGAGCTGGTGCTACTTATAAAGGGATTCAAAAAGTGAAACCATGGATACAAAAATCCAATTCTAAATCACCAATTGAAAAGCAGAATAATCAAAGCATTAGACAACTCAGAAGAACAGAATATCAACTAACATAAGTGCAACAAACCCAGTCACATTAAGCTCGATTTTCCTTATGATCGACAAGACCTAGAAAAGAAAACAAATGTAACATTCCCGGATTTTGGCCAAGTTTAATTTCATAATTAATTTAGTTTTTGGAATATTATATGAATTAATTGAGAATTAATTTGAAAATTTCAAATAAATAAATAAATACGTGTGTATATGTATATATATGTATGTATATAAGATTTTAAATAAATGATTTAAGTTGGAAATCTAAAATAGATTATAATTTGGAATTTTAATTTGAAATTCAAACACATATATGTTGAAAATAAACATTGGAAATAAATTGGATATATATATATATATATATGAAAGCTATATTTTAAAATCAATATATTAAAAGTTTAAAAATAATTTTATATTATTGTGTTTATTTATTTAAGTATAATTATATTTTAAAATCATTTTCTTTTGAAATTATACAAATATTAATAATAGAAAATATATAAGACATAACTAAGTATAATTTGTTTAAATTAATAAGAGGTTTAAAACACTTTCCCTTTATATTTGTAATAAATAATTTGTGTATATATATATTAATAAACATTTAAAAATATATATATATAAACATATATATGTGTAATATATACTAAGATGAAAAAGAAACATATTTAAAACATATAAGAAAATATTAATGCATTAAAGATTACATGTGTAATCATTTTAGCAATAAAATTAACATATGTAAACATTTCAACAAAGCATTAATGCAAGTGTAACCATCTTTATTGTGAAATTAACAAGTGTCCTATTTTTTTCACTTTCTTTGATAAAAGAATTTTAAAGTTATATACATATTCATTTTCAAATCTGAATCAGGTTTCTTGGAGATCTTTCCTCAAACCCGTGATCCTGTCAAGTGAAATCATTTCATTAAAAGTTATAATTTGTTCCATTATTAACACCTTTCAAAGATGTCAAAATCAAAATGAATTCAACAAATTTCATATGTTCAACCTAGTTCATGACCAACTCAATGAACAAGAAAAAGTTTAAATTCAGCAGCAATTCGACTTCAACATATCATCAGCTTCAGATAAAAAAAGAGCAATTCCAGATTTTTGAATTTGGAACTTGTGTTCTCTAATCAAAGCCAAAACCTGGGAAAATAGGAAAAGTCAATCAAAGAATAAGATCAAACAACAAAAGCCTGAAACAAGCATAGATTCAGCAAATTCATGTACAAAGCAAAGAAACATCAACTTCAAATTCAACAACTAAGTAGCAGATACAAATTCAAGATCCAGATGAAAGAAAGAAAAAAAATCTATTCTTTATCTTTACAAATCCAGGTGAGTAAACTTAATTTTGAAAAGCAAAATCTCCTTGATATCCTGATATGATTGATAGTAGTGATGTAAATATAGTTTGCACGGATGAATTGTATGGTTGCTTTGATAAGCAGGTTTTAAAATATACTGTATGTATATATACATACCTCTGTTGTGTAACAGGTTCTATAAATTGAAAGAAAAATTCATATCCTCCTATTTAAATCATTTCAAATTATGATTACTGAAACGAAATTGTTCATAACAATGTATAGCCATTTCTAAAAATAATATTAGGCTAAAATATTAAGTAAATATTGTGAAAATAAAATTTACAGTAAAATTTAAAAGTATGACAAAATTCGACTTAAATGAATTATTGTCTCGTTTATATAATCCGTTTTGTAATCAAAAAATATGATTTTTAAAATAGTTTCAAGATTTTTAGTTTTTTTTTTTGGCAAAGCCAAAGATTTTTAGTTTTGATTTAAGGTAGTATTTGCAAGTTGAACAGGAAATGGTAATTCTTCGATTTTAGACAAATGACGATGAGGTGTGAGCGGTTATTTTTGATTCAAATTTATAAATGTTATAACAGAAAAAAATCTAATAGCAGTAAAGTATTTCATTCTGTTTTATCAAATCACATGCATGTGTGTTAGTTATTTTTCAACTTAAAAATAAATAGTAAATATGCGTATTTATGGATAAGGTTTGTAAAAAAATTATATAATAAATAAATATATGATAGGAATATAAAAGAAAAAGGTTTGAGAGTTTATATAAAATTAGATTTTTGAATTCTATAGATAATGTCATAAATGTGTATGTAGTTCCTAAAGAAAGTAAATATACATTTGTATGTTTTAAATTTACTAAATTTATTTTTTAAAATAATGGTTTGGTGATAAGTTTGTTTTATTAACCTATTTAATTATTTAAGCTACTAAAAAAATTTATTAAAGGAAATTTAGTTTTAATTTATTTTTAGTTAAATAAATAAATTTATTAAAGGAGGAATTAGGTTTAAATAAAACTACCAGTTAATTAAACTATTAAATGACAATGGATTATTCGATTTATTTCGAATATTTATCACTTGTATAAATGTTTATACTAGATCTAAAATGGAGAAACAAGCCAGAATGGAAATGAGTTGGAATAGATTGCAAATTAAAGGTGAGATCTTCCCACTCAATTGGAATTTCCAGTTTAAATTTTAAATAGTTAAATTTAAAATTGTTGATTGTGTTCTTGGATGATAAATCATTATCAGTTACATTGAATTAGACCATATGCGCCGCATAATAGCGGAGGATATTTTATAAACCGATATACCGCGATATTCCACCTCAAAGTGGAATTGGTATTATATATGTATTTGTAGTGATTGATTTCCCGCATTATATTGCGGACGAGACCCTATGCGCCGCATAATAGCGGATGATATTATATTGATCCTATATACCGCGATATTCCACCTCGAAGTGGAATTGGTATTTAATTGTTGTGCTAACGTCTGTGGATGCAGGGAAATAGGTTGGAGGGATCCAACTGGATTCCTTAAATATTTGAATTTATTTCATATGTTGTGTAATGGTTTATTTATAATCTATGTATGATTATATTTGTGATTGAAACCGTTGAAGGCTATAATTTAGCTGAATATATTTTTGGTATCGTAGAATACCAAAAATAAAAATTTGAAATTTAAGTGGAAAATTTATAATAAATTCATTTAAAGAATTGGGAGAATTTAAAAGAAGAAAATTTAAACAGAAAAAGTTTTATTTTTGAAATCTTATTGAATAAATCCCAAAAATAGGGGAAGGATTTTAATAAATGGGTTTTGAGTAATATTGCTTAATAGTTGAAGAATTTATTTAAAATTCATATTTTAAATAGTTTGAAAACGATAATGGAATTTATTTTGAAAGGAAATAAATTTAGAAATTAAATTTGGGATTTAATTTGGTGTTTGAAATGATTTTGGAAATCGATTTTTGAATTTGATTTGGTGTCTTTAAAATAAATTTGAAAATAAATTTGGAAAACAATTTAGTGTTTGAAATAAATTTAAGAATCAATTTGAAAATTGATTTGGTATTGGAAAAATAAATCTTTGGAAAATTGATTTGGTGTTGAAAGTGAATATTTGGAAATCAATTTGAAAATTGTATATTAGAGATATTTAGAAAATTTAAATTCACGATAGGGATTTGAATTGGAAAGGGAAATTTATTTTAAAAATAAATATTGGTTTATTTTTTAAAGTGTAGAAAGAAATTTACGGATTTGGAATGTAAATTAAAATAAGTTAAGAAGGATTTATAAATTGATTTAAATGGACTATTTTGAAAGGGGAAGTGCTTTTTCCCTGGAAAGCCGAGTATATTTTCAAAGTAGCTTATAAACATAACTTTAAAGTTTCAAAGTTGGTTTTAAAAAGAATGTTTGTTGTAGAAATTCTTTTTGTAAAATTGTTTTTAAATCTTTAAAGTAGATATTATTAAATTAATTATAGAAGTGATTATTTAAAGATTTAATTAATATTAGAAAATGGATATTTAAATAGTTATACCCTATCTACTAGTTCTATTTTAAAATTAGTTTTGGACTTGAAGTTTTATATGAGATATTGGTATAATGTTTTCATAGCTAATATTTAAATAAGTGTTTAGAAATAGCTTTTATTCTAAATATTTCCAAGTATATTTTGGATAAGTAACTTAAATTATTTTAAAGTATTTAAACTCGGCAAATTTTCAATGGAAATAAATATTTGAAAATTTATTTCATGCGAAGAAAGTGATTTGAAATTTGTTTTCAAATGATTGAAGTGTTAAAATTATATCTTGCGAAGATATTTTTGAAAATAAATAATTGGGGAAAATTATTTAAATCTTGGTGATTGTTGTGAATGTTGACTGATAGTTAAATAACCGACTATCAGTATTGGCCTTTTAATGACATTTGAATTTCGATGCGACCGGGGTTCGGATTCCAAATGGATATCCGAAAACCACATCAAACCTTTGTGATTGCGATGAATCTTTTATTTAAAAGATCAAAATGGGAATTTGTTTTGATTTATTTGAAATCTGAATGAACACTTATTTTTAAACATAAGCGCTCGTTATTCGGATTAGCTGGGAGAGGACCTTGTGTCATAAATCCGATTTCGAATAATGATACGACAAAATAGGATTGCATTTGAAGATAGTGTTGAAGACCGGGTATTTTCGAAAATGAAAGGATTACTGTCGAATGTCTCTGCACCGGGTTGTTCCGGTATAGAGATTTTATCACCTTTGTGATGGGGATTCCGGACGTGATTAGTGAATATCCGGATTTGCAAGGGCTTCTTTGGAAGTGCCTTCGATTCCGTTCGATCCCGGAACGGACTTGTATGGTTGTATGTCCGACATTACAATTTGAGATGTAAAGCTGATTTCTTTCAAATACATATCTGTTGGTGGTAGAGAATTTATTCTCTTATCTTAACACCCTTCTCTGAGACGTACGAGCTCAGAGGTTATGTAGTTGAAGGTTATTAGTGATATACTCTCAATTTGGTAATGTGGCATACGAAGTGCTGCTGATCATTTGTTGATCAAAGCATGACTTGGTGAAAAGTGTAGCTTTGTGGACGAGACTTCATCGGGCCTCACAACCCGGTTATGGTCGAAACAGGAATCGTGGCAGCAAGATTATTTAGGGGTATCACCCCCTGAGGGTATGTCCATTTCCTTCTGGATTATAAGTGGTATCATGGTATGGATTCCAGATACTTACTTTGTGGTTGCTGCAAATTTATTGCTTTGTGGTTGTCGGTTGAGAAGCGCTTCGGATAAAGGTTGGTAACAACCGGGAGGTGGCATACTCGTGTCAGTTGTTACCTAGTCACAGAGGTATCCCGACCTTGTGTAGAAGAGATCCGGTTAGGTTCTCGGGGACATCCCTCCAGAGGCATTCCATTTTATGTGGGAAGTTTCTTTGCCCGACCATTTGTTGGAAATCCAATCATCCAATACAAGCCCTTTACGGTTTTAGTTGTATAACCTGTCATTTACTTATGGTGGTCACCACTGTTTAGATGGTAGCTATAGTAGGCATGGTACGAAATGTCTATGCTGGCTAATATTAATATTATACTTTCGAAATGTTTTCACACTATGCACTAATAATAATATATAAAAGTGTTTTCCCGTATCAAGCATTTTTTATTGTCATAAGGAGAAATCTCCTCTAAGTTTGCGTTTGCATTGTGTGTATGTGGCGGGAAGCCTTATGGCAGTTTCATTTTCCAAAAGCATAGCGGATTTCTTTTTATTTTCTTTGTGAAAATAATTATTTTTAAGATCTCACACCAGTCCCACGACTGACCTAAAGTTTATTGTTCCCTTTCTAAACTCTGGGTGCCCATAATTTTCCACACGGGCAGCATAGAGTCAGGTTATCATTATTCTGGAGCGAAGTCAGAAAAGAGATGTTGTGGAATCAGGAGTTGGAGCTGGATGGCAAGGCATATCACTTAAATATGTAATATTTCTTTTTGTTATTTGTTGTTGTAACACTCTGATAATGTAATGTGATGTAATGTAATAACTGATATGGTTCTTTGTTTTAAAGATTATTCATTTATCTATTATATTTGTTCCGCTGCGAAACGGGTGATTCTGTTATTGTTTCTGTTTCTTCTTTCTTCTTCTTCTACCTCTTCTTCTTTAACACTAAAGATTTGTAAGTTTGTTCCTCTTTGGGCTGAATTGTTGTGGGATTTTGCCAGCTCAAAAGGGGTACGGATTTGCGGGCCTTTACAAGTGGTATCAGAGCATTTGGTTAAGCGATAACCTTGGCTCTGTTGGGTGTTACTCATTAGAGATAGAGTCAGCAGCACTCTAGAATGAGTGTGAGTGTAATAATAGATATGAGCGAGTATTTGTTAATGAATATTAAATTGTTTTATATTGTGTTGATTGGTTTTTTGAGTGGTATATGGATTCTGGTCAATACGAGTAATTAACGTTATTGATAGGGATCTCTAAACACTTGTACAGAACAAATTCGACACGATATCGTTTTAAAATTGGGTAAATGAGATAATTTTACCCAAACTATTTTCGCATATAAAAGAAATAAATTTTCTGTGAATTAATATAGTATATGGTTGCTTGGTTGTTAGGAAGTGATAATATCAAACAATTATCATTGATTATTGAATAAGAATTGAAATCATAACAAAGAGTAAAGAAAATAAAATCCATATACAAATGAGAATAGTAAATTGTAAATGTGATTTGTAATTTGAAACGTAATTCCAAAGAAGTATTTGGAAAAGTTTTGAAAAGAATTTGAAAATTTTGAAGATTTGGGAAGTTTAAATCCCTTTTGATTTTGAAGATGATTTTCAAAGGTTTTGAAAAAGTGTTTTGAAGGGATGAAAGCTCTAAACTCTTTTAGGTCGCTGGAAAATAACATCGGTGATGACTGCAGCATCATTGATGTTCATTTTCGGGTTTCCAAAAGAGGGATTGCTGCCAAATTGTTTTGAATGAAAGTTGTTTGCAAAACTGGTTTGGTTTTGAAATTCAAAGGATAATTTGAATTATTTTCGACAATGGTTTTGGAAAAGGTGGAAAGGCTCTGGAATTTTATTAAAAGTAGTTATGGAATAATAAGTTTGAAGACTTAGAAAAAATGCAGATTTAAACTAAAAATTAACTTGAGTTACTTTGAATAAAGGTAAATTGGTCTAATAGGATAAATGATTGGAATAAAATTTATTAAGGTGGAAAATAAATTGTGAATGAATAAATTTGCAATTGCAAGTACATGAAGTGAATTGAATGTTGAAATTCATTTCGAATTTATAAGTAAATAGAACTGGAATTGGAATTGAATTTGGTTTGTAATAAACAAAGTGAAATATTGAAATAAAATTAGTAAATAAAACTAATTAAAGGAATGACGAAACTGAATATGATTTGAAATGAATCGAAATTCAATAATTATAAATGAAAGGTAAATTTTGTATTGGGAATATACCAGGTTAATAATTAAGTGAAGGTTAAATTGGAAATCGTGAAATGGTAATTGTGAGTAAGAGAATTGAACAAAAGAATAAAACTGGAATTGAAATTGAATATTGGAAACCAAATTGGATTGGGTGAAATAAAATGAAGTTGAAAAATTGGTTTGAAGTGAACTAAAGATAATAAAGATAGAAATATAAAAAATGGTCTGAGATGAAATGAATTAGAACTTGTAATGAATTGGTAAAGAACTGATTTAAAATAATGATATGAATCAGTTGTGAATGAAAGATAGTTGATATAATTCAATATTCAGATGTTAAACTGAATCCAAATAAATTGAAATTGTAAATTGAATTCAAATAAAATTGGAAATGTAAGATTAAATGAAAATGAGTATATAACTTCAATAATGAAGTAAAGATGGTATAGGACTAAGTATTCAAACTTTTGTGAAGAAATGTGCAAAAATGATATTTGAATGTTGTAATTGGATATTATGGCTAGCAGGATATGCAGGTGTACTAAAGGAAATGGAATTGGGATTTTGATTTCGAAGATAAATTTGAATTGCTCGACAAAAGATATGCGTTTGAATTTTAGTATGAAATTTGGTGATTTTCTTGTTTAGCCATTTGGCTTTTTGTTTTCTTTTGGAATCTGGGGGCCTGTGGTGCAATTTTGTAGTCGTACTGAGCTAGCCGCACAAAGGAGACGCTGGCGAAATTTTTTAAAAATTTAGTGAGTTAGAATTTTTTTTCGAAATTTTTGGAAATTTAAATTTAAATTTGAATTGTTAAGAAAACAATATTGCTTGGAATCTATGATTAATTTTGGAAAGTTAGTTGAAATTATGGTCTTAAATAAAAAGATTTGTTTGGTAAGTTGATAAAACTGTTTAGTTTTGGAAAGATAGCAAATGGGTTGAGGATCATTCTTCTTAACTTGTAATTTCGGGACGAAATTCTTTCAAGGGGGAAGGATGTGACGACCCAGAATTTTGAACATTTGAAATCGAAATATTTAATTGATTTTAAATATTTGGAAGTTAGTTTAACTTGAATCTTGATTACAAATATGAATTTGACAATTAAATTATTGAATTTAATTTATTAAAGTTGGATAAAAATTTGAATCTTCAGTTTTAAGCTGATTAAAAATATTTTGATAGCTTAGAAAATTTATATTGATGATACTGAGGTTAATGGAAGCTTCAGAATTGAATTTGACACTGTTTTGTTCAGTTTTGAAATTATATCGTTTAAATCGATATTTAAAAATAGTCTCCTGAGGCATAGTCTCGAAATTCGACGAAACCAGTTCCACTGGATCCGTAATATTGTATTATTATCGGGTTTCAATTTTCGTAGCAATCGAAGTTGTCATTTAACGCTGGCATCTCAAAACGCATATAAACTATTTTAATCGATTTAATTTAGAATTGATCATTTACTTCCGTAGTTTGCGCATATGATCGAATTAGCCTCCGAAACACGTTCCATTATGTTCGGGATGCGGATAAAACCTTATAAAGGCCTGGCGGCACGCCTCGATAGGAGTTCGCGATTTCGAGTTAGGTTATACGAGATATTTTGAATATAAAATAATAACAAATCAAATGTCAACTCGAGCCACCTAACCATCTATGCGCGCCACTCTACTGTTACCCCTATGCGTACGAAACCGGCTCCTTTTCACTTGAAAACCCATCTTCTCCCTCTTTCCCTTTGTTTTATGACAGAAAGAAAAATAAAATAAAATAAAAATGGAGGCACTCGCGACCTGATCACGCGATTGGAGACGAACGATAATTCGTTCGAGTGGGTGGCGATCGAATCGAATTCGATCGACTAGGGATAGCGGCAAGTCGAGGCGTTCGTGGTAGCGCGATTCTGGTCTTCGATTGTGCCAGGATGGAGTGTCATTCGCGTTGGTGAGGGCGGCAATTCAATTGCTCGCGACTGGCGATTGTGGTTGTCAAGGAAACGAGATCACTGCAACACCTAGGGTTTCGAAGTCGCGAGCTGACCTAGGCTGGAGCATGGGAATTCGAGCTTGGGTTCGGCGAGGCAGCAGCGTGCGGAGGCAATTACGGCTTGGAGGGATTCGCGAGGCAAGGTGGTGTTCGAAGCTGTTGAGGGCACGATGATAGTGCAGTGTCGAGTTCGACCCCAACGGGAACAGTTGATCATGCTCGATCGAGTGGGTATGCGATACATTTATTCTTTATTTTGTTTCATTTTAATTTATAATCATGTCTAGGAATATACACACACACACACACACATACACATATGATTTTCAGTGGGATATATGTACATGCAGTTTTCAAAGTTATATGTTTATATTCAGAAGGCAGAAAATCTTTACACTTAGATATAAAGAAGAAGAAAATTAGATTTTTAACTCGTATAGATTGTTTTATATGTAGTTTGGAATAAAGGAAAATAAAAACTATATTTATTGGGTTATGAAGTATATATAGGATGACTAATTTATTTAGTAAACTTATTAGTTTAAAATTTTAAAATAAGTCATTAAGGTGATTAATTTGTCTAATTAACTTGTTTAAATTTTTAAAAGGTTTTAAAAAGGGGAATTTATTTGTTAAAATCAAATTGTTAGTTAATTAAAATTATCAAATGAAAATTGATTATTCGATCATTTCGAATATTAATAAATTATGTAATTGTTTGATATAAGGTCTAAAAATCGAGAAATAAGTCAAATTGGAAATGGATTGCAAAATAAAGGAGCAAACATGAGAACTTCTCACTCAATCAAATGTTGTTCTGATTTAAATTTTAAATAGTTATATTTAAATTGATTGACTGTGTGCTTGGATGATTGATAACTATTCACTGAATTTTATTATATATATAGTAGTATATATTATATATTGGAGTTGTTGATTTCCTGCATTATATAGCGGATGAGACCCTATGCGCCGCATAATAGCGGATGATATTTTATAAATCCCATGTACCGCAATATTCTACCTCGAAGTGAAATTGGTATTTAATTGTTGTGCTAAACGTCTGTGGATGCAGGGAAAACAGGTTGGAGGGATCCAACTGGATTTCTCAAATAATTGAATTTGTTTCAATATTGTATGTTGATTATTTATAATCTATGTGTGACTGTTTGTGATTGAAACAGCTGAAGGCTAAAAATTTAGCCGAATATATTTTTGGTATCGTAGGATAACAGAAATAAATAAAATTTGATTTTTGAAATTTAGTAGAAAATTTATAGTAGATTAATTTTAGAAAATTGAATAAATTTATAGAAGGAATTTGTTCTAAAAGGCAATAAATTTGGTGTTGAAATAAATTTAGAAATCAATTTTGGGAATTGGATTTGTAATTGAAATAATTTGGAAATCAATTAAAGAATTGATTTGGTGTTGAAAGTGAATATTTAGAAAACAATTTGAAAATTATATACCTGTGGATATTTGAAAAATAAAATTCACAATAGGAATTTTTTTTAAAAGAAAGAGAAATTTGTTTTAAAATAAATAGTGTGGAAAAGAATTTACGGATTGGAACGTAAATTTAAAATAAATCCAGAAAGATTTATAAATTGATTTGAATAAACCATTTTAGAATGGAAGGTGTACTTTCCCTGGAAAGCCGAGTATGTTTTCAATATGGTCCATAAATATGAAATTGAAGCTGTGGAGATGGTTTTACGGAAAGATTATTTTGGAGAAATTATTTACTTGGGTTATTTTAAAAACCTTTAAAGCAAAGATATATTTTAATTTATTATAGAAGTGATTATTTAAAGTTTTAAATGATATTTGTTTTAGAAAATTGATATTTAAATAGTTATATCCTATCTATTAATTTATTTAAAAAAAAATAGTTTGACTTGAATTTTATATGAGATTTTAATATAATATCTTCACAACTAATGTTTTAGATAAAGTGTTTTAAAATAGTTTTTATTCTCAATGTTCCAAGTATATAAGTTTGGATAAGTAATTTAAATTATTTTAAAGCATTTGAACTCGGCAGATTTTCAGTGGAAACAGATAAATATTTGGAAATGTTTTCCGTGTAAGGAAAAGTGATTTGAAATTTGTTTTCAAAGTATTGAAATGTGGAAAGTAAGTTGAAATTTGTTTTCAAATGATTGAAGTGTGAAATATTTCTTGCGGATATATTTTGAAAATAAAAAATTTGGGAAAATTATTTAAATCTTGGTGATGGTTGTGAATATTTATTGATAATTAAATTACCGACTATAAATATTGGCCTTTAAACTACATTTGAATTTCGATGCAACCGGGGGTCGGATTCCAAGTGGATATCCGAAAACCACATCGAACCTTTGTGATTTGTGATAGATCTTTTATTTAAAAGATCGAAGTGAAAATTTTTGTAATTTGTTGAAATCTGATTGAACACTTATTTTTAAACATAAGCGCTCGTTATTCGGATTAGCCGGGAGAGGTCCTTGTGTTACAAAACCCATTCTGAATAATGATACGACGAAATGGGATTGCATTTGAAGATGGTGTTGAAGACTAGGCATTTTCAAAAATGAAAGAATTACCTGTCGAATGTCTCTGCACTGGGTTGCTTCGGTATAGAGATTTTATCACCTTTGTGATGGGGATTCCGGACGTGATTAGTAAATATCCAGATTTGCAAAGGCTTCTTTGGAAGTGCCTTCGGTTCCGTTCGATCTCGGAACGGACTTGTATGGTTGTATGTCCGACATTACAATTTGAGATATAAAGCTGATTTCTTTCAAATACATATCTGTTGGTGGAGGAGAATTTATTCTCTTAGCTTAACACCCTTCTCTGAGACGTACGAGCTCAGAGGTTATGTAGTTGAAGGTTATTAGTGATATACTCCCAATTTGGTAATGTGGCATACGAAGTGCTGTTGATCATTTGTTGATCAAAGCATGACTTTGTGAAAAGTGTAGCTTTGTGGACGAGACTTCGTCGGGCCTCACAACCCGGTTATGGTCGAAACAGGAATCGTGGCAGCAAGGTTATTTGGAGGTAGCACCCCCTGAGGGTATATCCATTTCCTTCTGGATTATAAGTGGTATCATGGTATGGAGCCCAGATACTTACTTGTGGTTGCTGCAAATTTATTGCTTTGTGGTTGTCGGTTGAGAAGCGCTTCGGATAAAGGTTGGTAACAACCGGGAGGTGGCATACTCGTGTCAGTTGTTACCTAGTCACAGAGGTAAGCCGGCCTTGTGTAGCAGAGATCCGATTAGGTTCTCGGGGACGTCCCTCCAGAGGCATTTCATTTTATGTGGGAAGTTCCTTTGCTCGACCATTTGTTGGAAATCCAATCATCCAATACGAGCCCTTTACGGTTTTAGTTGTATAACCTGCCATTTACTTTTTGTGGTCACCATTGTTTAGATGGTAGCTATAGTAGGCATGGTACGAAATGTCTATGCTGGCTAAGATTAATATTATACTTTCGAAATGTTTTCACACTATGCACTAATAATAATATCTAAAAGTGTTTTCCTGTATCAAGCATTTTTTACTGTCATAATGAGAAATCTCCTCCAAGTTTGCGTTTGCATTGTGTGTGGCAGGAGGCCTTATGGCAGTTTCATTTTCCAAAAGCATAGCGGATTTCTTTTTATTTTCTTTGTGAAAATAATTATTTTTAAGATCTCACACCGGTCCCATGACTGACCTGGAGTTTATTGTTCCGTTTCTAAACTCTGGGTGCCCATAATGTTCCACACGGACAACCTAGAGTCAGGTTATCATTATTCTGGAGCTAAGTCAGAAAAGAGATGTTGTGGAATCAGTAGTTGGAGCTGGATGGCGAGGCGTATCACTTAAATATGTAATATTTCTTTTTGTTGTTTGTTGTTGTAACACTCTGATAATGTAATGTGATGTGATGTAATAACTGAGATGGTTCTTTATTTTAAAGATTATTCATTTATCTATTATATTTGTTCCGCTGCGAAATGGGAGATTCTGTTATTGTTTCTGTTTCTTCTTTCTTCTTCTTCTACCTCTTCTTCTTTAAGCGTAAAGATCCGTAATTTTGTTCCTCTTTGCGTGAATTGTTGTGGGATTTTGCCAGCTCAAAAGGGGCACAGATTTGCGGGCCTTTACAGGGCAACAACAACAAAATTATCGTAAAGGTAAAATAGGTAATAGTATATTTTAAACGATTTATTACATGTGATAATCTGCACCAAAATTTGATGTAAATCAGCTAGTTATGTGATGAAGAAATGAATGTTGATCTTCATTCTGGCTTATATAAAATCTTTTGGCCAGTTATCTTTTTATGTCGAGAACACTACATGTACCTCCAGAATCTTTGAACTACTTCATATAGATTTGTTTGAAATAATGGTAGTGTTTTATTAATTACTGATCACTCATGGTACAAGTGGATATATTTGTTCTGACATTATGGTCACTGTTCATCTATTTACACTGTTTCAATTCAAATTCAAAAGAATTCCATTTAAATGCTGTAAAAGTGATTTTAAGAAAATTTATTGCAACTTCACGGTCTGGTCTATAACATCCAACTAATGACAATCTTGAGTGAAAGAAAAATTCAGATGCAGATTACACTGGTAATCTAGTTGATAGAAAATTACTAGTGGAACGTGATTTATGTTGAGACATTTCAGTAGCTGCATCGTTTTTCAAAGAAAATATCTGCATATTTTTCATTTCAAATAATTTTCAAATAGCAGAAATTTTCTTATAAAACCCCTTCCAGAAAATCGTGTTGTTGACCTGGTTTCAGATTTGTCATTTTTGGAAAATTTGATTTTATAATTATCTTTGGATTTGATTTTAAATGATTACATTAACTAATCTGACTCCTTGCTAATTATCGATAAGATAAATAGTGATTGAAAAAGTGATGAGTGTTGATATTAATCATATATTATAAATTAAGAAAGTATATTTAGTAAATTTCTTTAGAAATTTAAACAAGAGTTATAAAAACTTTTTGTTGGTAAAAATTTCATGACCATTTCTATTGCTATCATATTTCTATCCACCATCACTCATCAAAATCCAATATAGGATGTCAAAATATGGTGTTTTAAATAGGAATCGTTTGTTTTTCATTTTATTATATTTTTAGCAATAAAAACATCCAAAGTATTCACTCTCATTTAAAAGTCCTCATGGTTATGCATGGATGAATTGCTTGGAATTTTTGATTATGTGCTTGCATGCTCATTTAAAAGTCCTTACGGTTATGCATGTATGGAACGCATATCAAAATTGATTGATTAAGTAGACAAGTTGATTCTAATCCCATTTAAAAGTCCTCACAATTATGCATGGTTAGAAGATACTTGAATTCATCTATTTTTAGAAAAAATTAGAATACTAATAATCTCATTTAAAAGTCCTAACGGTTATGCATGGTTAGTAGATATTCAAATTCCTGATATAAATATACCACAAATAGACAACTATATGGTTTCATATGATGACTTCATTTCTATCATTCTAAAGTGGAATATGCACCTAACAAAGTTTTATGATTTTTGTTTGATTTTTTATTGAAATTTAATATTTATATTCGATTGAGTTTTAATATTATATTAATGTCAATCACTTTATTTCTATTTTTCTAACACTGTTACTCTTTTGCTGATAACAAAAGGAGGAGCAGAAAGTTATGATTTTGGTAAATACAATCCAAATATTTAATTTTGTATTTTCTATATGCATCTAGGCTCATTTGTATATTTTTATTTATTTTCATGCATATATGAAGGGGGAGCTTTGTGTAGAGAGGGAGCATTCAAATAGGGGGAGCAAATTGATGATTAAATACATTTAATGAATTCAAAATCTCAAATATATATTTATTATCATCAAAAGGGGAAGATTGTTGAATATGCAAGTATATGATTTTTGTTTGATGGCAACACACACACACACACAGATATATATATATATATATATATATATATATATATATATATTTGTTCAAATGTATTTGTTAATGTACTATTTTGTTTTCACATAATTAAATAAATATTTGCTAAATAAAATAAATAACATTGAATTTAAATTCAAACAGATATTGTATTTAAACAAATATTTATTTCAATTTTGAATAGCATAAATTCAAGCTCTCACTGTATATATACAATTTCAATTACTACATTACAAATTTCAATTTACATGTGCACTTCACTACATATCATCCACACCAATATTTATCCTCAACTCTATTCCAGATTGAATCCAGCATTTGAGCTATCTGCAAAAATAAACACTGACGCAGTAAAATTGAAAAGGAAATATTTTTGTAGTATAGAATAAAATACGTGTTTTGAAAATAATATATTGCCTCAGTTATTTGGGTTGTTTGTCATCGTTTGTTTTGAATTCGTCATACACAAACAGCTTGCGAGATGCATAATGTATCACTGTACATGCCACAAGGCCATGCACACCAAATGTACACTTGATAAAATTACAGGGACAGGTGAGCATAAGGTCAAGCCCAATCAAAAGCCGGGTTAACCTCAAGTGAAATACAAATAAAGTCACGATATTAGCACAAGGTCAAACCTGAGCTATAAGCAGGATTCAACGCAGGTGCAATCCATATGTACACATGAAGTTCAAAGTAAAGCCACACTGAAACTACACCAGACCAGAAAACAAAGACCAGGCAACTATACACATGAAGTCAACATGAAACAAGAACAAGAAGCTTCCACATGTGACAACAGTAAAATGTAAAGCAGGATAAACCAATGTGTACTACAACAGTTCTGACCAAATAACAAGTTTCAACTCAGGTGTGATTTCAAAAATCAATATGAAGTTCAAAGTGAAACAGACAAGACAAAGACCACATAAAGACATATTCAAGTACATCGAACTACACAGTGACAACCTGACTCAAGATTATAAGAACTAAATACATATGAACTACACGACTCAAGAACAAAATCATGTTCAAGTGTCAAACACAACAAACCATGCATTAGGAATTCTAAATTGATCGATTCGGTGCCAAAGTCAAACATTATTACATAAAAAAGTCAAGGCCGAAGTCAAAAAGGAACCAAATCAAACAAACCTGGTGGCCAAGAAATCAATCGAAGATGTGGGAATCAAGTAACAAAAAATAAGAATGTGAATAAGTCAGAAAAATCACAGTCATTCAAACATAATCTAGTGGCTGAAGAAAATTATCAGACAAACGAAGAAATAGGAATTCAAATCCTATATAAACGATTAACATCATTGGCCTAAATCATCGAGTTCAAGGAAATTAACCAGTAAATCAAAGTGCATAAAATCACATAACAATTCATAGAGAACTCGATCAAATTGGAGCGGTCGTGTGTAAAGTGAAGAAAGAATCGATCGTCAAAGCAATCACGAAAACACCTACTTGAAGGATCATTAAAAGTTGGCTTCTTCAATTTAAGTCCTAGTTTGTAAATTTGGAATGAATGCAGAAAAGCGGCCATTTTCAAAGATCTAAGAACAAAGAGACGGGCTAAAAAAATAAAAGAGAAAAGGGGATCAGAATTCTAATTACTTGATTTGATTTGGGTTGGCTTATATTTTAGGATGTTATTATTAAAAATTAGGGTGTTGATTTTTAAATTTTTTTATTTTGTATTTTTCTTTCTATAAATTTTGTAATTTTTAGTCATGTGACTAGGGGACGAACTACGGTGGTGTAGTTCGAGAATTCGCAACTCAGTGGCTAAGTTGTGGCAGGGTTTTGAGCGTAGAGTTAGGTTAGTCGATAGCGGGTGTCGCACGTTTACTTGTGTAAGCGTCTGACTACTTAATTTCTAGTAGAAACTTTGGGGGCAGCACGTAGGCAAGGTTTTGCCGAAGCTGGGTAAATCTGTTTGTTCTATTTTCTGCTTTTATTATTCTGCTATTATCTATGCTGCTATTATTCTGGTATTGTGTGTGTTGAAATTATTTATTTATACTTCCGCAATAAATTTTTATGATTAATAATATCACCCTATTCATCCCCCCTCTAGGGTGAAATCGATCCTACAATTATTTCATAAATAATATGACACACATTTTACAAGAATAATTTTTATAACTTGATGCAATCAATAAATGCTATGTGGTATGCTCCCATAATTTCCACCATTGCTATAATAGCGTACAGAACAAAGAGGCCCATCATCCACTTTACATGGACTATTTATTTCATATATTATAACTAACTTATAGTGGGGAGTTCTTTGATCTATTATCTTTACTCTGGACAAATCTCATAGAAAACAATTTCCATATGAAAATATTTCGGAATAGAAATCATATTTCTTCAAATGTTCAGTATCAACTATTATTTTACAATTTTCATTTTTGATGATTCTTTATGAAATAGAAGTAAGCATTCGCTCTTTTCATCCCAACTGTACCTTAGATCAAGTTCACTTTTGTACATTCATTTTTATTTTTAAACGGTCGAACCATTCAAAAGAAAAACCTTACTACAATATCGTAATGAACTCTCTACAAAACTGCATTCAATTATCCTTAACATTTAAAGATATCAAATATTTTGACTAACATTTTAGCAATCGAGTTCTTCGATCTCATTTGTCGATTTGGTCTAGTGTTACATTTATCACAGTATGATCTTTATTGTAATCAATCAAATTGATTACCCGATCTTATAGTAAGGTTTATTTGCTTATTTCTAATGAACTAATTTCATCAAAGTATCATACATTACAACTTATGACCGTTCACCATATAAAACAAATACGTGATAGTATGTGGATCAAATATCCATAATCTGTTGCTTTAGAGTTAGAAACTCATAGTGTGTAATAATAGCCTCAGCTAAATAAATACGTAACTTACCAAATCACGAACGTATTAGTAGTTGTGAAATTAGTCGATTGCATGGGTATAGAAAACATTAACATGCAAGAAGCGTTTAATACTAAGTATATATTATATTTTTATTTTTTAATCTTCAATTCACTTCAGTTGCATATTTTAATTGATAAAAAATTTAAATCGTATAAAATGTACAAATTTATTAATGTAGATTATTATAAAATTATATCCATATGTTTTTACGATATCAGAAAGGCTAAATGTTACCATTTTGTTTTTCTAATACGGCTCCCACTACTCTTTTGTGCTTAATGAAGCCTTAAGTTGAAACATAAAAATCTTTTAATTTGATTAGTAAGTGTTCGAACTCGTATGCCTTGGGATTCTAACCTTGAGAAAAGCTCACAAATAATAGACCCACATATGATGGATGATATTTTATCGATTATATCACATACAACTCCAAACTCATGGTTATTGTCCTAATCCTATCATTACCTTGAGGAAAGCTCAACAAATAAGAAAGTATTATTCCTTCATATCCACTATTTCATGAAAGCCTAATTATAATGCACATACCTTGAGGAAAACTCAACAAATATGTGCAGTTGTCTTGCCTCATCTATTTAATATATTAACAGTACTACACATAACATCCCTAGCTTGAAGAAAGCTCAACAACTGAAGATTATGCAAGTAATCTATTAATATATAAATGGTAGAGGACAACATTATATTTAAAGATTCGTAATATTTAATATATTATATCGAGTGGTATCGACTTATGAAATAATATATTTCTTATGAAATACCCTCGTATTTCAATTATCGGACACATCACAAATCATGGTGTATGTACATTTATGTATGTGTTTATTCCTTAAGTCTATTTAGGGTTTCTTTAATGTTCCACCTTTAATTTATACATTTGTATTATATAAGTTTTAATTATTATATAACTTTTATATTTCAACTAACTTATATAATAATATTAGTATCACATCATATCAATTAAATCTTATTTAATTAATTTTAATTTATTAACTCTTTGGTTAATTTTATATTATTCTGATATACCATTTACATTGAATAATGTATATATATATATAAGTACATACATATATAATGTAACTTTTATAATATAACACATGTATCATATATATTTGTATTTTTGTTTAATTAATTCACTTTTAATTTATTTATTTAATTAACTAACCTTTAATTAATTTATTTAATTAAATAATTTTAATTAAATTATACTAATTTCGATAGTTTATTTTATATACATATAACTTTTGTTATCTTAAACATTTTAAAATAACATAACATATATCAATATATAATACATCCATATATTTTTTAATTAACTAGCTTATTTACTTAATTTATTTTATTAACGTTGTTAATAAATTTTAAATTTTGAAATTAGTGCTTAAATATTTTCAAACATTTTGATAATATCATTATCTTTTCAAACATTTTAGAAACTTAAGTTGTATCATAATTTTAATAATAAACATGTTTTTATTTTAAATTTAACTTTTAAATTTAAAATTTTTACTTAATTCTTAAAAAATTTGAAAATTAGTCTAAGGTCTAATTCAAATTGGGTCATTTTTATTAGGGTAACCTTTAGGCTTGCCTTACCTTTTGGGCCAGGCAGGTAGCTAGAGAGGGCTGGGTACTTAATGACCTAAGTCAAAGCCTAGATACTACATTCTAAGCACCATATTTGATTTGCGAGCTTAGTTAGTACGCAAAACATGACTAGTTAGACCTCATAAGCTATTAGGCTCTGATATCGTTATTGGAACTAGCCCAGCTCGCAATGAAGAAATGGATAGATTTCAAAAAAAAGTCATTTTAAATTCTGAATTGGCTTATGAAATATAAATTTGTTAAAACTTTCCAAATTTTCTTTTAAATAAAAACATATAAATAAAATTTTTATTTATTTTGAATATGATTTGAACATTTATATCATATGTACACGTATAAACATACGTGTAAACATGCACTGTCAACATAATAATGTTTATATGGTTTAACATGCCCGCATTTAGGTGTCAGGATTTACACAACTACGGACATGTTATCTCATTTTGTATTCAATTATACCATCTTAAGGTATGTACGAATGCATCTATGTTTTACAAATATAATTTTTGTTTTGTGTGTATAAGCGTGAAGATGATGGAATATTAACTTTATATAATGTTGGTGTTTAGCTTTGGATGTGTAATTTTTAGAAATGAAAGCTAAGTTGTATTGATGAAAAAGAATTAAAATAGTAACTATTACATATTGCAACTTACATAGCCTCTAAAGAAAAAGACTTAATGCAACAATTAATACTCTTTGTAACTTACATAGTGTAATGACCCAGAATTTCAGTCATTTGAATTTGAAATATTTAATTGATTTTAAATATTGAAAAGCTAATTTTATAAGTTAAATAACTTGAATTTCAAATACAGTGATTTATTTAATAATTAAATTGCTTAATTTAATAAATGGAATAGTTTAAATAATTGAATCTTGAATTTAGTATGAATGAAAATGATTTCAAAGGTTGACTTAAATTCTTTTTGAATAAGAAGGAAGATATTAAACTTTTAATTTAAAAGTGATTTTGATTTTGGAAATAACTCATTTTAATTAACATGTAAAAAATAGCCTTTTGGAGCACTATCTTGGATTTCGACGAAATCATTTTCATTGGATCCATAATAGTGAATTATTATACGCTATCGAATTTCATAGTGATCGAACATATCGTTTGGTCGTACGAGTTCGAAACACATGGAAATTACTTAAAGGAATTTAAATTAATATAATTTTATTTTGAAAGGTTAACTTCTGTATATGATGGAATTGGCTCCCGGTATATATTCTATTGCGTTCGGAATAGGAGTAAACATATAAAATGTTAGGCGGCACACTTTGTTTGATGTTCGAAATTTTTAGAAGTGAATAGTTCCTTCAAAATTTTCTACAAAAGGGCATTAACTTTCTTCATTTGCAAAGCCCTAACCCTAAAGCCAACATAAGCCATTAAAACCATATCTTTATCCAACGGCTATAATTTCTCTGACTTATCCAAGCAAAATATGCCAAAAGTTCAACACAAAAGTTATTTGCCCTCATCCCTACGACTTCATCCATATAATTTGATCATTGAATCAAGTCTCGATATAGCGGTGAATTCGATTTGAAGAGGTGTAGTTTTCGGGTGATTTTTGGGCGAACGGCAGTGAGGCAGGTGAACGGCAGTGAGTAGAGCGGCGACAGGTGCACACAATTAGGCGGCGACGGTGGCAGTGATTAAGGAATTAAGAGTTTTCAATTTATGTAAATTATAATTTAATTATCTCATGCATTCGTTAATCCATAACTTTTTTATGCGAGGTCCAAATCAAGCGCGACAAGTTGCATTGTATCGTATCAGCACATACTACATTATGGAGTTGGATTGGATGAATTTGGAGCTAGGAAAAATTTTGGATTAAATTGAACGACATTATATTTTAATTCAAACCGGAGCGCTTTAGCGATTTCTGGAATTTATAAGAGTAAACTCACCTCCCTGACCCTTTATATCTCTATATTCGTGTGGATAATTTTATTTATGTTATTTGTTGCTTGTTTGGATGATTTACTATATTTATTAGTTGGTTTGGATACATTCCCGCCTATTGGAGTGTATAAGACCCTTATTACGTTCCATGTATGAGTGGATGCCCTTTTGTGTACGATCCCGCCTTGAAGCGGTTGATTTATATTACTTGATTATGTACTGTATATGATGCGGGGAGACATCTTGGTGAGATCCCACAGGATCCTCACACTATTGAATTTACTTTTCATACATTTTGACATATGATGTGTTAGATACCATATTTGATGGCATGGATTGTTTTTCCTTATTTAGTACTATAATAGCACTAGGCCATATTTTTAGTATTTTGAAATACTAAGTGATTTTGAATTGTAACGATTTGATTTTGGAAGTATATATGTTTTAATAGTTTTAAATTATTAAAAGTAATGAATTTATTTTTAAACAAATTAAAATTATGATTTTTGATGTTATAAAAGTATAGTTTTGATTTGATTAGGAATTTTTGAATATGTTTATATAAAGGATTATAAAAGTGATATTTTATAAATAAAGAAATAGATTTATAATCGGAGGTTGTAAATATTTGTAAATGAATTTGAAATTTATTTAGTAAATGGATTTTGTAAATAAATTAGATTTATAAAGAAATGGATATATAAGCGGATTTTGATAGTAAAAATGAATTTTTATTAAAGAATGACTTATATATAGGATTTTATAAAATAGAAGTTTTATAAAAATAGAAAGGAGATTTATAAACATAGTTTTATAAATATGGAAATGGTGTATGTTGAGATATAAATATGGATTTTTAAATAAAGGAAATACATTCAAGTTTTTAAGAGTTAAATTATCTTTTAAAGGAATGTTTTGAAAGAATATTTTTGATAAAGTTAATGGTTTTTAAAGTGATAAACTTTAAAAGTAAAGTTGCAAAAATAACAATTCCAAATGGAATTTAGTAGTTTGAAAAATGATTTAAAATGTGATAGGTATCGAAACATAGTTTTCAACATTTTTGTTGTAATAGAGTTTTTGGGGAAGTATGGAAGGCATGGACTATAAAACTATTATTATTTTAAATGATTTTTGAAAGAAAATGTTTTATATAGTATATGGGATTTATATTTATATATATAATTAGTCAAATCCCTATACTAGTGATTTCCAGTTGTCGTAACGCTGTTTTACGCAACATTCGTTTTGACCCAATAAATTGTGTTTTGACCTTCCATTGTGAATTACATGAATTGATTCCTATGATCGTATTAAACGCTTGGTGGTATATGAAGCATTGCTTCTTATACTTAACACCCGTTCTGATCTTGTGAACTCAGAAGTTGTACGGTTATAGGAATCTATTTAGCGTGTATCTAAAATGGTAGTGTTATTAAATGTACTTATACCATTAATATAAGTATATGGAAATGTTTTCCAATATCTAAGGATTGAAATGGTTTTGTGAATATATATTTTTAAAGATAATTAGATGTAAATATTTGGAAATTGATTTAATTAATAAAAGATTAATTAAATGGACCTAGTGACTGCTTATATGTTAAATATTGTTTGTTTCTTTGATATTTAAATAACCGACTATCAAATTTGGCCATTTTTATTTCCCTGACTTGATGTGGGAACTGATTAGTCATGCACTTAGCACGAAGCTGACTGAGTAGGCTTGACTTTCATTTGAATTAAGAATGTTATACGAGTAGTGCAGAGTGTCTATGGTACTCTAATATACCGGGCTTCCTTCTTAGCCAAAGGATAGCAAGTTGAGAATTGGAAATGTGCTAAGTCTATGAGACTTGGTTTACATATGAGGTTGAGGGTCTCTTTATCATTGTTGGTCCAGAAAGACCAAGGTCAGATTTGTCCAAGAACTACTTTGGACCAATGTATGCATTTGAAATTGCAGGTTTATGATGATGACTTATGAAGACCGAGATCTTCATGATGTAGGGTTACTCGCCACTAGACCCGCAATGCATATTATATATATGTATATGGTGGCAGTAGTGCTTCGTTATGTAAATTTACGATATGCAAGAACTTTTTGCTACTAATCCTATGGTTAATTCTTGATAGGATGTGGTAGGAGAGTTCCTTCGATTTGTCCTATTCCTGGACAACTTGTATGGATGAGTGTCTGATGTTGCATTTCTAATTACATTGGTTTATCTCTATGAACGTATCATCTGTTTGGTGGTGGAGAATGTACTTTTCTCTACGAGCTCAAGAGTTATAGGTTTGTAGAAATCAGTTATGTGATTGTAGGAATGGCAGTGTGGCATTCAAAGTGGAATGTGCTATGTGAAAGGTAACACTACCTTAAGCCTCATCACCTGGTAATAGCTTAAATATGGTACGTCGTAATGCTATGTGGTTCGCAACCATAAGAGTATGATCGTAATCTTTTATATGTTGGGTATGTGGTGTATGCTATGAGATTTCTCGAATCGGTCGGTAACGACCAAGGTGATGACATATTCAATTTCTATCCAAGCCATGTATGAGTGCCATTGCCAATGCGGAGGATTGTTTGTGTGTCCTCGGTACATTCCGTTAGAAAAGTACTGTATGGAAGGTAATACATTACCTACCACTCTATGGAAATCCATTCTCCAATACGTGTCTACCATTTTGTTTGTAAACCTATTATGCCATTAAATTTATCCAATGTAACAGTTTTGGCTGTTTTAGTATTATTTCTATACAAGTCACTAGTATAATATAACAGAATTTGATATGAAATGTTTTGGTTATCATATGGTAAAAATCTGTCCGTGTTTATGTACGGCATGGTCCTACGAGATACCTTTGTTTAATAAAGAAATTTTTTATAACTTTAAAATTCAGTTGAGATGTATTTTCTCATGCTGGTTTACCATACTGATCCGGAGATTCTTCCCTTTCAATGCTTGGCTCAGACCAAGCATTTTTACAGATTTAGATTTGGATGCTTTAGAGCTTCAAAAGATGAGCTCAATACAAGAAATTTTATTTTTGGTGGTGCACAAAAAATGCAACTTATGGTAGCGTTTTCATAAACGGCGTGATAAAGACCGCAAAAAAAATCCATGATTTATAGTTGCATTTCAACACCACTATATATCCTTTTATTGCAGTGTTTCTCAAACTCTACCATAAATCTTTTTGTAGCGCTTTATAAAAGCCACCAAAGGTTTTTTCCCTACCAACAGGGTTTCCAAATTTACCCTTACTTTACGGTCGCGTTTACTCAACGCCACCATATGTATTTCTATAGCTTTTTTGAAATGCTACTAAAAGTTGTTGATCATTATGCACCATTTTTTCATGCTATTATTTTTTATGATGGTCAATTTTGTTTCTACTATATGAATCAACAATCAC
Organism: Allium cepa; assembly: GCA_030765085.1. Lineage (NCBI taxonomy): Eukaryota > Viridiplantae > Streptophyta > Magnoliopsida > Asparagales > Amaryllidaceae > Allium > Allium cepa. The sequence continues at coordinate 509,299,121 of CM060942.1, forward strand.
TCACATAATCATTATATTCAAACAATTAAAAAAAACTTATTAATCATATAATCAAATAAGATATATATATAACCATTCTAATACAAAAGTCTTTTGATAAAATGAACAAAATCACATACAATAACCATTCGTATACAAATTACACACCCGGTACTAATAAAATGTTGTACCAAACTGGTGTTAACAAAGTGCTTGATTACTCATAATTCTTTGTTGCATGCACAAGGGAAAGCTAGCACCATAAAAGTTCAACCCTGCTCTCTTCGGAAATCCAATCCCTGCACAAGTGAAAGCACAACATATAGTCAAACAATAATGTCGGTTCGTAGGACTTCAAATCTAACATCATACATCTACAACATTGTACGAGTATATCATATTATAGATAACGTCATAGGAATAATCAAAGTTATAAACTAAATGAAATAAAATAAAGTTCGATCTTACAGTTATATATAAAATGTTGTTAAATTAGTTATATTATTATTATTCATAAAATTTAGTTAACTTAAACTTAGTTAATTTTATAAAACTTGTTTAATTTTAACAAAACCTAGTTTATTTTTATTAACTTGGTTAATTTAATTTATTATTATTATTTTTCAAACTCAGTTAACTTAATTATATTATTATTATTGTAAACTTAGTTAAAATTTATAAACTAAGTTAAGTTATCGCCATCATCGTTATTAATAAATCTTTGTTAAATTAGTTATATTATTGTTATTTATAAAATTTAGTTAACTTAAATTTAGTTAATTTTAACAAAACTTAGTTAATTTTTATTAAATTAGTTAATTTATGATTATTATTATTACTAAAACTCGGTTAATTTAATTATATTATTATTTTAAACTTAGCTAATTTTTTACAAACATTGTTAATTCATCATCATCATAATGTTGTTATTATTTATAAAACTTTGCTAAATTATTTATATTATTATTTATAAATTTTAGTTAGCTTAAACTTAACTAATTTTATAAAACTTGTTTAATTTTAACAAAACTTAATCAATTTTTATTAACTTGGTTAACTTAGTTAATTTATTATTATTATTATTGTTATTGTTATTATTATTATTGTTATTATTATTAAAAAACAAGGTTAATTTAATTGTATTATTATTAGTATAATTATTATTAATATAAACTTGGTTAGTTTTATAAACTTAGTTAATTCATCATCATTGTCATCATTGTTATTTATAAAACTTTGTTAAATTAGTTATAATATTATTATTTATAAAATTTAGTTAACATAAATTTAGTTAAATTATTATTATTATTATAAACTTAGTTAATTTTTATAAACTTAGTTAATTCATCACCATTATCTTCATCATTTATAAAACTATGTTAAACTAGTTATGTTATTGTTATTTAAATTTTTAGTTAACTTAAACTTAGTTAATTTTATAAAATTTATTTAATTTTAACAAAACTTAGTTAAGTTTTATTAGCTTGGTTAATTTATTATTATTATCAATTTATTACTATTTCTCATTTATACACCAATAGGTTTAATGAGCCAAATTTGATGTCAAAAGAACATCTAATAAGGAATAAATGAAAGCAATTATCAAAATCTAATGGTTATCAAGATGCATCAACTACTACAATTTCCCTATACAGTGAACATCATGACAATAATAATGTCATTATTGTTTATAAAATTTAGTTAACTTAAACTTAGTTAATTTAGTAAAACTTGTTTAATTTAACAAAACTTAGTTAATTTTTATTAACTTGGTTAATTTATTATTATTATTATAAAATTAGTTAATTTTTATAAAATTAGGTAATTCATCATCATCATTATTTATAAAACTTTGTTAAACTAGTAGTATTATTATTATTTATAAAATTTAGTTAACTTAAACTTAGTTAATTTTATAAAACTTGTTTAATTATAAAAAAATTAGTTAATTTTTATTATGTTGGTTAAATTAGTTAATTTGTTATTATTATTATTATTCATAAAACTCAGTTAACTTATTATAGTAGGAGTTAGGATTGGATGACTTGTACAACTGTGTCTATGAATCGTATAAATGCTTTATCATATTAACGAATTCTCTTTATTGGCAATACACTTTATACAATAGTGTACTGAGTAAATAGTTTCATGGGTGTTTCTATCAAAGTTTAAACTACAAAGTTCATGTATAACTTCCAAATTCTAGTACAAAACATCTAAGTTCAAAGTGCAAGTACAAAAAATGATATGTGTTTAAATATCAAAGACCGCACAAATAATTTGCATGAATGTAAATCATACGATACCAAGAAATTACCTAAACTCCTGCAACAAATGCTTGGAAAATTGAAACTATGGGAGAAAATTGAGTCGCAATGTGCTACCATCATGAATTTTCTCAAAATTGACTTTGATATGCTTTACTTTATTGCATCTTTAAAGGTCACAACAATGAAAGTACTGGTATCACCAATAATTGAAGAAGGTATATCTCTTACTACTTTCCCCAAGGCACAAGACTCCTGCATCAATTGTCAAAGAATAAACATGGCATATGAATAATTTATACAAGACAAATCAAAGTTTCAGTTTATACAACAGTGCATGAGCCATTCCCAGCCCCTGACATGTATTTATGTACAAACCCAACTTAACATATATTTTCGATACAAAAACTAATAATAAGAAAAAATACAAGCAGATAAAATAATTTATTTCTAGTGATATAACAGATAAACAAGTATTTTTATACTTATTTTATCCCGCAGGAACCACATAGTTTATTTTGGCGAGACAGAACTATTAGAGGCTCAAATGGAGCTAGACCATCTCCTACATCTACATCATATATAGCTCTAACACTGTGACTACCACAATACATAATCACACCTTTCTCCAACCTACACAATCTCCTAAATAAAAACAAAATCCACAACGACAACTTTATGGATTTTTCTTAAAATGTGTCCTTTAAAAATATTCACCAAAAAATTATATGTTATTATCCACTAAGAGAATGTATACGCTAATGCCCATTCTCAACCTATGGTAGCTTCAGATTTGTCCTGGGGTTGAAGTTTTTATATGTCACTTCTTAAAGTATTGTCATCCAATCTTCCAGCATGCTAGCTACAATCTTTCTAGTGCCAGTGCATAGTATATCTTCTTCAATGGGACCTGCTCCCATACCATCTAGCCCTTTGATGAAAACTCCTTATTTATGTTTTAAATTACCCTTAAATGGTAACTCGATTTGGGATCTAGCCGTGCTTGCCTATAGTGCCGATAGTTTAAAAGGCTTACAAATAGGAACTTAGTGGTACAAAATTGAGAATTTACGCTAGTATCTTAATAACTAAAACAAAAATCTAGTATACAATAAGATACGCTAGTGTCTTAATATTTCCCCATACAACAAAGATAACAATTTTGTACATTTTTGTTCAAAGAAAATATCTATGAAAAGAAATATTCAACAATACTTCAGTTAGATAGAAAGGTGTCTTTGAGTGAAGCCATTTATCAAACTCATTAAAGGACAAAGCAGAAGCTAAGACTAAATTTGGAAAACATTGCTTTACAATTAGATCATGTAGATGCATATTCCTAAAATCTAAATATTATTTTATTCAAATTAACTATTAATTTGTATTCCTAAACGATGTAACTTTATATATTAAACATGCATTTATCATTTTAAGATAAAAACAATGTTGGTTATCTGAACTTACCCGAAACACTTACCTGGAGTTTCTTGATGTGTTGATTATTGGGACTTACGTGTAACTTCTTTTACTTGGCTTCTCTCTATCATAAAATTTAATCACATAGAATAGGGGTACTAGTACAATCGTTATAAGGTATGAGCAATCAATGTTACCTCTTTCGTACAAATTATGTGCACATATTGGTTTACATTACAATATAAATATAAAATTTATTTCGGTATTAAACAAATGTTCTCTATGGTATTACACAATTTGGGATAACAAAGTTATCTGGTACTATAATTTCCAGAAAAAGTTAATATATTGATAAAGGCGTACAAGGATATATATATATATAAGTAGAAGTCAGATAGTAAGCAGCTAATCATTAAATCGGCTTTTAATGAATTGCAGCTGATAAAGTACTATAATTGTTTAATGTAGTTGATAAACAGAGTTGATAAAGTACTATAACGGTACAAAGCAGTTGATAAACAGAGTTTGAATGAACAATAGTTGTATTAGCTTGTTGCAAAACAATGATTGTTACTAGCTTTAGAAAGAAGCTACAATGATTCGAGCCAGAAGCATGAGCGGTTTGAGATCGCAAAGGAAAATAGTGAATTAATTCAAATTACGTTGTACATGAATGTAATAATCAAATAGATGAATTTAGTAAACTAATTCACTTGCTTGACAAAACTTTCTTGAACTGAGAACCGCCACCAACAGCTTCCTTCATTTACTCCTTTCAGAAGTGATTCTTTGTTTGATAAAAGAATTCAAATTGTCTTGCATTTTGTTAAGGGAAATGACTTATTAACCTGAATATAGTTTCAAAAACTGAAGTTCCATAGTTCGCCCCTTTAAAACAGAAATAAGGTGACAATAAATATGATGTTGTAACAGATTATTGGACAAATAAATAATTACAACATGCATAATCACCCAGGTTTAAACATTATTCTTATTTTTCCAAGCAGTGTGATGTAATCTCAGCATCCAAGACTAAAGTGTACCATACAAAATCGACTGGATACCAAGTAATCTCATCTTCCAGTAGTTATTTTCTATGATGCTGTTAAAAATTAGGATGTTCAAAATCCATACATAAATGATTCATATTAAATATAAGGAAAATTATATATAAAAAAACTAAACAAATATTGGTATCTAGGAACTGTGATTTTTTGAAATACATGCTAATTCGTTCGATTTTTCGTCCAAAGTATTCCTTAAGAGGATTGCCATAATATATTTTTTGTAGATGCTGGAATATGATAAGATGCAGAATTATCCATTGAACCTGAATGCATAGGAACGGCTGTCAGATCACCTAATGCAGATACATCATAAGAAGGAAAACATATAGATGGTTTCATTATTCCTATCAATTAAAAACACATAGTTCTTTAAACGCTGACAAGCAAATGTTATTGTATTCATGTCATTCATATATAATAAAGTTACATGTCTAGAATAAGGATCCAATGTATTCTGAAGGTCATAGTAGCATAAAGATAACTGACACATGAAATATAAATATGTCATGTGTATATAACCAGCATAATATTGCTCTGTCATAGCGTTTGTGCATCTCAGGTGTCCCATTTCTTGTCCACCTGACAGGGTGCCTCAAAATTGTACTTAAAAATGCATCCAAAGAAGAACAGTTTTTATAACTAAATTAACAGATGGTATTGAGGATAAGATAAGTTATGGATGATGGGATGTAGGAAAAGAAAGAAAGCTGGATAGCAAGGCTATAGATTACCATTTTTACTTGAAAACGAAGATATTTTTGTCGAAGGTAACTTGCATCATTTTATCACTATGCAATTTGTTTGTAAACTATGTTTATACATAGTTTTTAAGTTTTATGACTTGAAGTGATGTATTATTAAATTTTCAGATGTGTATATAGTTTCTACCAAGCAGATTTACTTAGGCAATGAATTTGAAATACCCAGGCTCGAACCAAACTCTGATTATAATTTTAGTATATGGTATTGGATCTAGATTTTAATCCATTCAAACAGTATCCGATAAATTAATAGGTATACTTGTTAGCACTAATAACATGCATTAAATTTCACACATAGTTCACATTTGCATCAAACTTTGATGTAGCTACTATCATGGTTTTCACCATAATTTCTACATGAATATTTTTGTATTAAACACCAATCAAAGCTAGGAATGCTATTTGATTAATATTTCTTTATCATAATAGTAAGTACACAGTCACAATACAAATGTCATATTTAATTTAGTTAATTTGGTAACATGGGTCAAGTTTATTTACGAAAGAAAAGGGTGGTATTTGTAAACTAAATTCATGTCCAATATTATGACTTTTTAACCTAGAATGTTTATTTCTAAACATTTAGATTTCAGATTTCAAACTTCTACTATCCAGCAAATAACATAATTTATGCCACAATGCCCTTTCCAACTACACAAAATGGAAAGGTGCAATTTTGAAACTGTGAGTCTTTTTTAAACAACCCTTACAATGGATTAAATTTAATAAAACAATAAAAACTCAAGAAACAATGTCAATAAATCATACCCTTTCGAATTTTAACCAGGCATACTAGTTTTAGATCCAATTTGAGCTACGAGAAAATCGGAATCTGTTCTATTAAATAGAATCTCAACTTCATCGACGACCATCCTGACCATTACCATCATCGACGGCCACGGATGCCTTGACCTGATTCTCTGACTAGTGCGAGTCTGCTTTAATACCTGATTTTCATGACCTTATCCTTCAGGATGAGACGGAGTAGATTGTTGATTTGGTGATTCAGGACGACGAATCAATAGAGTTAGATCTCTTCGAACTTTAACGAACGGGGACCTTCTCTTCTTTGGTGTTATCATCGCGATTGTTACTTCTATGAGAGAAATTTAAGGGTTTGATAGTGTGAATATAGGAGGGACAGAACTGATTGAAGCGAATTGTTAAGGGTAATCTTCCTTCTTTGAAAGGAGATGAGAAATAAAAATGTTGGCGGGGTATTTTGCTAAGGGTAATAAAAAGGTATTTGAGAGGCCACGAAAACTTTCAAGACGAATTGTTGGCGGGATATTTTGGTCGCGTTTAGTTACCTAATTCTACCTTTTTATATGATTAGTGGTAGCACTTGGTGTTGAACTCTACTAAAATATGCCACTAAAAGCAATTTTTCTTATAGTGGCTAGGGGTCTTCTGGTCGTATACACGTATATATTTATTTTCCGCTGCATTATTGTCTAAATTATCAGCATTTGTGAGGACATGTTATTATAACTGTCCAAGCTGATGATTGTGATTTGATTGTTGTATTCTGATGGATGTATGTAAATTATACTACAGTTTCTCTTTTTGTAAAGATAATTGATATTGTATTATATACTGCTCCGCTACGATTATGATATTTCATGTAGTTTTATTTTCTTTTTCTCTTCTTATTTTCTTTTCTTCTTTCTTTCCCATAACTATTCGCATCTTTGTTCGATTTTGGTTGAACATGGGTGGTTTATTGTCAGCTTGAATTGTATGGGTTTGCGGGTCGTTTTAGCTGGTATGAGAGCTTAGGTTGTGCGAACACCTAGACTTTGATTGGGAACTCATTATAGATTGGGTCGGTAGCACCTTAGAATGAGTTTGAGTGTATTATAGATATGAGCACGTATTTGTTATTGATTATAAAAAAGTTATACATTATGTTAATATATATCTATCGAGTGGCTTATGAATTCTGGTCAGTATGGGAGATGCCACGTTATCGATTGGGGGTCCTAAATGCTTGAACAAGGCAAATCGACATAGTATTATTTTAAGAATTGGTAAATGAAATAATTTTGCCTTGATTATATTTTATAAATAAAAGAATATATTTTCAGAAATTGTTATAGTTCTATATGGTGTGTTTGATTGTTAGTGAATGATAATATTTGATTATTATCATTTTTTGTTTGTGTTCTAATAAAAGTTATTATTATTATAATGTAAACAAAGATAAACAATTAATAAATGGTTTTATATAACCAAAGTGAAATTATATATATAAGGAAAATTTATAAATATGATCTGTCAATAAAAAGGATTTAAAAGAAATAAAAAGCATCGAACTCACTCGATCACTGGAAAATAATTATGGTGATGACTACAGCATCATTAGTATTCATTTTTGAGTTTCTAAGTGAAGGATTGCTACTATAATGATTATCTATAGAGGTTTTGTTTTGGTAAAACTAGTTTTGATTTTGAAATCCAAAATGATTTGATATAAAAAGGAATTGTGTATAAATATGATTTCAAAATGATTTGAAAATAAAAAAGGCTGGGTGTTTAAATTCTTGGAAGCTGTTATCTAGTGTTTTGCTGAAAACATATGGAACTAAGTTTTACAACTTATGAATTTTAAGAATTAGTGAGTATAAAAAATTTTAAAAAATTTGTTGAATATAAATGTTAAGAAAAGTAAATTTGAAAATTGAATTACAAAAAGAAATTTAACATAAGTTGTAAAATGAATTGAATATGCTTTGGAATATTGTTTGCTAGAAATAAATATGAATATAAGTTGTAAAGTGAAAATAAACATAAGTATTACATACAAAGTTTATAATAGACTTAAGTAATGGTTTATGAAATGGTTTATAAACGATATTAGTATTGAAAGAAATATACTAAGTAATAAATGAATGTGAATAATAAAGTAAAAAGAATCCGATATAATAAGAAACTAATTGAAATAAATACGTGAGTTGTACGTATATTATTTTATTCGTGGAACTGTTTGATTTAGATTCGAATATATGGTTTCGAGGTGATTTACACCGATCCAAGTTAGGATTTTTCACTCGATTCTTGACGGTGAATGCTGGGTATGGATTTTTGATTGATTCTGGTATTCTCTATCATAGCATATGACTATGCAAGGAGAATGAAGGTTTCTTATCAATGAATCAGATCTGAGTTCGTACTATAGTGGTCTTGTACACGATGCTAGTTCGGAAGTGAAATTGTGTGATCGGGCAAGTAATCAGGTATGGTTTTGCATTTAGCAAATTAAATGTTGACGTTGGAAAATACAAATTCATATGGTTATGAATTAACTGGATGGATATTAATTGTTCGATGGTTTCTCTTATTACCTTTGCTACATTTTCATATAGTTATTGTATATTCTATGTTAGATATTGATATTACTTTCCCTATACTTCTTCTCGTTAGTTATTGAGTGATTACTAGGTGACGATGGCATATGCTTCGCATTTGGAGCTCACTTTTACATTATATTGATTGTATATGAATGCAAATATAATAAAAGGTACACAACTCGGATTACATATCATATTTTAATATTTTCCCTATGGGATGTCTCATCCTTGAAGATGAGATGTGGATTTGTGATTATATATTTATTGTAAAAAAATTCGATCGAATCACGTAAGGGAGACGCCAGCGAAATTTTCCATAAATTTAAGGCGTTGGAAATTTTTTTGATAATTTTGAAAATAATGTTAATTACTAAAATTTGGATTTATAACTTGGAACGGTATTAATTCAATATGAAAGACTTAGAAATTGTATAATCCATTTTAACTAATTGGTTTTGAAATTTAATGGGTTTGCGGTAATTTTTCTTACCTTGGAAATTTTGGAAACGAAATTCTTTTGAGGGGAGAATGTAACGGCTCGAAATTTCAGTCATTTGAATTTGGAATGTTTTATTAATTTTAAATATTGAAAACTTACTTTTATAAGTAAAATAAATTGAATTCCAAATACAGCGATTTATTGGTAATTAAATTGTTTAATTTAATAATTGGAATTGTTTAAATAATTGAATCTTGAATTTAATATGAATGAAAATAATTTCGATGATTAATTTAAATTCTATGTGGATAAGAAGGATGATAGTAAACTTTTAAACTGGATTTAAAAGTAATTAAACTGATTTTGAAAATAACTCGTTTTAATTAATGTGTAAAAAATAGCCTTCTGGGGCAATGTCTCGGATTTCGAAGAAACCAGTTTCATTAGATCTGTAATAGTGAATTATTATATGCTGTCGAATTTCGTGGTGATCGGACCATCATTTGATCATGGGAGTTCGAAATGCATAGAAATTATTTAAAGGGATTTAAATTAATATAATTTGATTTTGAAAAGTTAACTTCTGTATATGATGGAACTGGTTTACTATATATATTTTAATATGTTCGAAATAAGGGTATAATATATAAAATGCCACGCGGCATGCTTCGTTTGGAGTTCGAAATTTTTAGAAGTGAATAATGCCTTCAAAATTTTCTATTAAAGGGCATTCACTTTCTTCATTTGCAAAACCCAAACCTTAAAGTCAAGAGCCGCCATTAAAACCATAGCTCCATCCAATGACAATAATTCCTCCGACTCATCCAAGCAAAATTAGCTAAAACAACACGAAAGTTGTTGCTCTCATCCCCACGACTTCATCCATATAATAAGTTCATCGAATCGTGGCTCGACGTGGCGGCGGTTTTGATTTAAAGAGGCGCAGTTTTTGGGTGATTTTTGGGCAAGCGACGGTGAGGGGAGCGGCAGTGGCATGGCCGGCGCACGCGAGCAGGCGACGGTGGCGACACCATTTGGTTAATTGCGATCGTTTATAATAAAAAAGGAACACGGCCTGGGATGAACATGTACGAGCAGGAGAGGCGAGAAGGGGGAAAGGTGATTAAGGATTTAAAAGTTAACTAATTTATGTTAATTATAATTTAATTATCTCGTACGTTCGTTAATCCATAACTTTTTATACGAGGTCCAAATCAAGCGAGATAAGTTGTGTTGCGATCGTATCAACGAGCACTACGTCATGGAATTGGATTGCATGGATTTGGAGCTAGTAGAAATTTTGGATTGAATTGAACGACCGTTCAATTGAGAGCTTTAACGATTTCTGGAATTTCTACGAGTAAAGCCACCTCTCTGGCCCGTTTATATCTTTATATAAGTGTGGATAGTTTTATTTATGCTGTTTATTGCTTATTTGGATGATTTACAATATTTATTAGTTGGTTTGGATATATTCCCGCCTATTGGAGAAGATGAGACCCTATTACGTTCCCGTGTATGAGCGGATGACCCTTTGTATACGATCTCGACTCAAAGCGGTTGATTTATATTATTTGATTTATACTGTATGTGATGTAGGGGGGACAGGTTGGAGGGATCCAATAGGATTCCTCACGCAGTTGATTTTACTTTTCATATATTTTGATACATGATGTGTTGGACGTCATATTTGATGACATGGATTGTTTTTGCTTATTTAGTGCTATAATAGAACTACGCCATATTTTTAATATATTCAAATATTATAAATAGAGATTTTGAATTGAAATGATTTTCAAAGTGATTTTGGAAGTATGTTGTTTTAATAATTTTAAATTATTAATGTAATGAATTTATTTTTAAACAAATAAAAAGTTCTGATTTTTGATGCTATAAAAGTAAAGTTTTGAGGAATACTTTGATTAGGAATTTTCGAATAAGTTTATATAAAGGATTTATAAAAGTGATGTTTTATAAGTAAAGGAATAGATTTATAATCGGAATTTGTAAATAATTTCTAAATGGATCTGAAATTTATTTGGTAAGTAGATTTATGGATGGATTTTATAAATTAGATTTATAAGTGAATTTTGATAGTAAAATTAACTTTTATAAGAGAATGATATAAATAGGATTTTACAAATAAAGAGATTCTATAAAATAGAAGTTTTATAAAATAGAAAGGAGATTTACAAACATAGTTTTATAAATATATAAATGATTTATGTTGAGATTTAAATATGGATTTTTATACAAAGGAAATACATTCAAGTTTTTAAGAGTTAAATAATCGTTTGAAGGAATGTTTTGAAAGGAATATTTTGAAAAAGTTAATGGTTTTTAAAGTGATAAGCTTTATAGTAAAGTTGTGAAAATAACAATTCCAAATGGAATTTAATAGTTTGAAAAATGATTTTAAATATGATACGTATTGAAAACATATATTTCAACATTTTTGTTGTAATAGACGTTTTTGGGGAAGTATGGAAGACATGAACTATGACACCGTTGTTATAGTAAATGATTTTAGAAAGGAAATGTTTTATATAGTACATGGGATTTATATAACATACATACATACATATATATATATACAGATATATAATTAGTTAAATCCCTATACTAGTGTTTTCGGGTTGTCGTTACGACGTTTAATGCAACATTCGTGTTGACCCAATAAATTATATTTTGACCTTCCATTGTGAAATACATGAGTTGGTTATGACGATCGTACTAAAGGCTTGGTGGTATAGAAAGCATTGCTTCTTATACTTAATATCCGTTCTACTGCATATGAACTCAGAAGTTGTACGGTTATAGAAATCTATTTACGTATCTCCAAAATGGTAGTGTTATAAATATACTTATACCATTGATATAAGTATATGTAAATATTTTCCAATATCTAAGGATTGAAATGGTTTTGAGAATATATCTTTTTAAAGATAATTTGAAGTAAATAGTTGGAAAATGATTTAATTAATAAAATATTAATTAAATGGGCCTGGTTACTGCTTATGTGCTAGATATTATTTGTTGTTGTGATAGCTAAATAATCGAATATCGTCATTTTTAGTTCCTTGGCTTGATGTGGGAACTGATTAGTGTGCATTTAGCACGAAGCCGACTAAGTTGGTGTGATTATCGTTTGAATGAAGAATGTTGATGCGAGTAGTGCAGAGTTCTATGGTACTCCAATCTACTAGGCTTTCTTCTTAGTCGAAGGAAGCAAGTTGAGAGTTGCAAACGTGATAAGTCTACGAGACCTGGTTTCCATATGAGGTTGAGGGTCTCTTTATCGTTGTTAGTCTGGTGAGGTCGGGGTTGGATTTATCCAAGAACCACTTTGGACCGATGTATGCGTTCGAAAGTGCAGGTTTATGATGATGATTTATGAAGACAGAGATCTTTATGATGCAAGGCTCCTTGCCACTAGATCCGCAATGCATATAATATGGTGGTAGTAGTGCTTCATTATGAAAATTTACGATATGCAAGGACTTCTCACTACTATTCCTAGGGGTAGTTCCCGATAGGATGTGATAGGAGAGTTCCTTCAGTCTGTCTTATTCCTAGACAGCCTGAATGGACGAATGTCAGACGTTGCATTTCTAATTACATTGATTGATCTTTATGAATGTTTAACACCCTTTCCTCAGATGTACGAGTTCAGGAGTTATACATTTGTAGAAAATAGTTGTGTGATTGTAGGAATGACAGTGTGACATTCAAAGTGGAATGTGCTATGTGAAAGGTAAATGTTACCTTAAGCCTCATCATCTGGTAATGGTTTGAATAGGGTATGATGTAAGGCTATGTGGTTCGCAACCTTAAGGGTATGATTATCACCTTTCTAGATAACCCTTTATCTGTCGGGTATGAGGTGTATGCTACGAAACGTCTTAGATAGATTGGTAACAATGGGGTGATGGAATATTCGATTTCTATCCAGGTTATGTATGAGTGCCAATTACGTATATACCAATCTTACTAGATGCGGAGGATTTTTTTGTATCCTCGGTACATTTCTCTAGAGATGTATTGTATGGAAGATAGTCTCTTACCTATCATTGTATGAAAATCCATTCTCCAATATGTACCTGCCATTTTGTTTGTAAACCTATTAGGCCATCAAATTTAACCAATGTAACAGTTTCGGCTATTTTAATATTATTTGTATACTAAACACTAGTATAATATAACAAGATTTGATATGAAATATTTTGATTATCTTAAGGTAAAAAATTGTCCATGTTTATATGGGGCGTGGTCCTACAAGATACCTTTGTTTGAGAAAGAAAGTTTTTATAACTTTGAAATTCAGTTGAGATGTGTTATCTCACACTGGTCTACCAAACTAATCCGGATGTTCTTCCCTTTTAATGCTCAGGTCAGACTGAGCATATTTACATATTTAGATTTGGATGCTTTGGAGCTTCAGCAGATGAGTTGGAGGTCTTCGAGTCGTATTCACCTATATATTTATTTTCCGCTGCATTTGTTTAAATTATAAGCTTTTGTGGGGAGAGGTTATTATAACTGTCCAAGATGAAGATTGTGATTTGATTGTTATACTTTGATGGATGTATGTAAATTATAATGCAGTTTCTCTTTTTGTAAATATCATTGATATTATATTATATGTTGCTCCGCTGTGACTGCGAGATTCTATGTTGCTTTAGTTTTCTCTTTCTCTTCTTCTTCTTTTCTCTTCTTCTTTCTTTCCCATAACTATTCTCATCTTCGTTCGATTTGGGTTGAACATATGTGGTTTATTGTAAGCTCGAATTATATGGATTTGCGGGTCGTTTCACATAGCCTCTTCATTTCTTAATAAAAAGATCAGAAATACATATAATATATGTGTATATGAAGCAATGATAAACTTTATAATATATAATATATGCGTAAATGAATAAACATGTAAAGAATTATACACACAATCACACACACACACATATATATATATGTATATTAATATAAAATAAAAATAAATTTCGTAAAGATATACAATAGCTTATATTCTTTCGGCCTAAAAAAATTGTTATATATTTTTCTTAATAAAAAACAGTGCGAAAATACAAAAGAACAAACCTAAATAATCTATGACATAAACATATAAATTAATATTTTAAGCATTTTGTACATTACTTATCATTTCATACACACACACACATATATATAAACACACACATTTAATCAATTTTAAATGAATTTATAAGTAATATTTTTTATTTATTCCTTTATTTAAAATATAATTTATTTTTTATTGTCGATTGACAATAATATATAGATTAATAAAATCCAAATTTGAAACATAGTTAATATAGTATATATTTATAATACAAATTTACATAGTTTGAGAATGATTAAACAATATTATATTTAATTTTGAAATAATTTTTTTAGGATGTGAGCAATATAATAGCCATCTTTTACAAAATAAAATTTATTTTATTTAATCTTATTATATGCACTTGCAATATATAACCATTGATACGTGATCGATAAAAAGGATTTGTTACAAACAAGCTACCTAGCAAATACATGATATAAAATAAAAATAAAACAAAATTAAATGAGAAATACACCTTTATCCAAAGCCTTGAATTCATGCTTTGAAATGTTGAATTTGCTTCTTGACTTGATTTTCTAGTTCTGGAGTTGCTAGCTCTTAAACTAATCAACAACTGATAATCGAATCATGTTATTTTCGATGTAAATTGAACTTGGATTTTATTGTATTTTTTCTACAAGCCTTGGCCTGAAATTTCTGATGTAGTGATGTCTTTTTGGAGAGAATGGAGAGTAATGAAATTAAGAGGCAATGTTTTACTAATGCAATAAAATCAATATATGATTAATGAGGTCATTAATCCAATTTAACACTTGCTTTTTCATTTCCAATTCAAAATAAAAACTCCCTTTTTTTAATGTCATGGTCGACAACACTAAGCAAATTTATGGTTGACTATGTGTGCTTGCTTGTGGTCTTTATACACATTTAAGTCCGCATAAAAGATTTCGGAATTAAATCCAATTTAAATGCCCATCGATATTGTATATCGTTCGATATATTTATAACTATGATAAACACACTGTTTAATCATGTTTGATACATCTAACAAAATATTATAATTAATATTTCATAAATATTAATTATGTTAATTAATTTATAACAATTATAAATCAATTAAATTAGGTGGTCAAATGAACATTTAATGTTTCGGTTATGCGACTCTTAGGTGTAAGTTTGGTTATCGATTAATATCGAACAATTCGAATATAACGTTTACATGTCTCTTAGAAGATGGTGTGACATTTTGGTCAAATTTATTGCTTACTTGGTTTATATAAAATGCAATTTTACTTTTGATAAGCATTACCACGTAGCGACGATTATTTACACCAATTCTCCTCATCAAAACCATATCACTTTGAACTTATGAAATTTTGGCCAAAATTCCAGTATCGTTCGTATTCAACTTTACAATCCAAACACAAGGTCCTTGTTTCAATAATTTAATAATCATTATTAATCGAACTACTATGGCTAGGGATTTAAATTTTGAGTCGGCATAAGTTGATCGTGATACTAGGCTCAGATAATTAAGGAGACAACTCCTCTCTTGAAAAGTGTTTCACTTCTAATATTTTCACTCGACCCAACTATTGTCGTTCGATGGACATTAACTATTATCAAAAAGGGAGCTTTCATATTCAAGATCAACAATATTCTCAAGTTAAAAGGACTGTGTAAATTTGTCACTTTGATATTTTCTATTTGACCTTAGTTATATTAACCAACAGAAAATTATCGAGTAAATCATTCCATAGTTATCGAATAACTTTAAGTACGTAACTCGTTGGTACCCTGAACAGCCATGAGTAATAACCCAACATTTGGAAAGCATTACATATTTTAGTTTTCATGGATGCACCGATGTCCATGCTCGATACATCTTGACTAAAAATATTTAAAACAATGTGCTTATCATATTGTGATATAATACTCATCGTTATAACTATTTTAACTGCTACTAAAAACACATCATTTATGGACTTTCTATCAAATGTATACTTAAATCAACTAATTTATTATTATAACATTTTATAATAAGTACATAACAGAAAAGAGACACCTTTTATTTCGAACGGGATTGGTTATCAAGTTTGATTTTATGTAATAAATTACGTAATTTCCCCTAGGGCATACGTATACTCTATCAGTCTCTACAACGGTTTGTCTATCATAGACAGTACATAAACTTAGAAGATCTCTAGATCTGAGACCCATTTGTTATATAGGCTAATCTAAGTTCAGGGTCCACATAATCGGTGGATCTAACCCTTTGAGGTTCGGTTATCGACGACCATAAATATTCATTTTTAGTGTTATCTTTATTGTTCTTAGCCAGTCTATGTAGTCAGGTCTGGTGAGTTTGTCATTTTCAAAAAACAACTTGGATGTAGACATTATACGCAAATTTTAATTTAGTAGGTTAGGACATTATTCATAGTAGATGTCCTTATAATATCTTGTTGGAAATTTCTCGATATAGAGGAACTCCAAGAGAGACAGTGGACCGACCAACTCCAAGAGGGGATTAAGTCGCGTTTGTCCGCTTTAACTCATGGCACCTACATCCCCAGGGTACTATTTTTGGCAAGAAGTGTATGCAAGACAGGGCTGAACACAAAAGTTCATTTTAGCAATAAGCTCTCATTAGTCTTTTATGTTTCTCCAAACCCTAAGACGAAACATAGAAATCTTTCGACTTCACCGGTGGGTGTTAGGACTCGTTTGTCTTGGGATTCTGAATTTGAGTTTGCTCAACTCATAACTCCACAAACGATGGATAACTCATTATCAGTTATATTATATACAACTCTTATCTGTAGTTTTTGTCCTAATCTCATTTCGACCGTGAGTTTTCTCAACAAATCGAAAGAGATTATTCACTCATACCTATCATTTCATGATGGCCCAAGTATAGTATCCGTACCTTGAGTTTGCTCAACAAATACATATAGCTATATTACCTCGTCTATTCTATATATAAATAATGCTACACATAACGTTTCTAGCTTGAGTTTGCTCAACATATAAAGAGTATGTACGAAGTTTATTGATATATAAATAGTAGAGGACAACTTTATATTAAAGATTCATAACCTTTGATATATTTAATTGAGTGATATCATCATGTAGAATTTTGTATTTTTTATGAAATATTCTCATGATTCAAGTTTTGAACACATTAGAAATCACGCAATACGTACTATACGTATTTATTTATTATTTAATTTTATTTTGAATTTCTTATTGTCCCACCTTTCGTTACACATATATAAGTTTTAATTATTATATAATTTTTATAATTTTAATTAACTTACATAATAGTCTTATGAATAATGTTATATTTATATTATTGATTAAACCTTATTTAATTACTTTAATTATTTAACTAATTAGTTTTATATTATTAAATTAAACATTTTATATTGAATATGTATACTATAACATTTATAGTCATACATATACATATGCATATAAATATACATATACATATACATATATATATCATTATACATTTGTAATTTTATGTTATTAATTAACATTTAATTTATTTATTTGATTAAACAACTATAAATAATTATTTTAATTTTGGAAATTATTCATACACACACACTTACATCATCTCAAACAATTTAAGATAATGTAATGTGTATCAATATATATGTTATATATAATTTAATTATTTGATTTATTTACTTAACTAATTAGGATTAATCAATAATTTTTAAATTTTCAAAATTTATTTATAAAACTTTCATAATAATTTTGAAAATCATATTATAACATTTATAATATTTTTCTTATTTTTATTTAACTTTTAAATTTAAAAATTTATTTTAATTTCAAAACAGATTTTGAGAATCAGCCCAAGCATAAATTCAAATTTGTCATTTTTTATTAGGGATGACCGTTGTGCTCACTTAACCTTTAAGGCCAGACTAATAACCAAATAGGACTAGATACTTGATTACCCTAACCCAACCTAGACAGTATTTTTCTAAATACCATACTAAATGAGTAAGATTATTTAGTTGGCTCAAATATAACTAATTTAGACAACATGGGTTACTAGGTTCTGGTACCATTGTAGAAACTGGGCCAACATGCAACGGGTTAAATGGGTAATTTCAATTTTTTTATACCGTTTTGGTTCTTATTGGGCCTATGAAGTATAAATTGATTTAGATTCAATCTTAATTAATTTTAAATAAAATCATTATTTTATTTGTTAGTAACAGTTTAGATTGTATTATACTCATATTGTGTAGTAAGTACATGCATATCATATATACATGTGCATTTACGTGCATGTACAACATATACTGTGTATATGATTTAACTTGCATGTATTTAAGTGTTGAGATTTACATTACAACGGATATGTTAGCCCCTATATATACATATGTGTTGTCTAATACACACTCACATAGTTAGGATCAATGGCCCTTTTTATTTAGCACCATTTGTAACCCCCTTATATCAGCCATAAGTTTATATTTAAATATTGTAGCCATGTGACATGAGAAATAAAGAACAAATGTGTATTACTAGTGGAAATATGGTATAGACTAAATGCACCACCTACCATTGATCCATATTAGGTTTTCATTATTATCATTAAATCTACACAACCATTTTCCTTCTGAAGGCAATTAAATTATGTAAATATATAATTCATAACTTTCACTCCTCTTTAGATTTACATACCATTTTACATTTTAATAGACAGTTTGACCTGCTATTAGGGTTATCCACACTCCATAAAAAATCTCTTTTGATTTATCTATTTTATCAATTACCCATTTTGAAAAGAGATAAAACGACATCAGTATATGAGTAGTGCTAATAAAATAGAATTAATAAAAACAATCCTAACCGCCTTCAATAAATACTTATCATTCTATCTGGATAATCTTGTATTAATTTTTTCCATATTAACTAATCATTATGTTTAGGTTTTCTTAGCCTTATTAAAAACACTAAGGGTGCATTTCTTTACGACACCAAATGGGCATGGTAAAAGGACATGAAAGTGGAACGACTTGCAAAAGGAACATGTGTTCATGTGTTACAAAAGGATCATTCTGAATGGGGAAGTGATAATTTCATTATACTAATTATATTGCTAACAATTTTGTATATTTTTAAAAGAAGACGTATTCCCAGAATGTAACTAAATAAGAAAATTTGATAATAAAACTACAATAATGGTACAAGTACACTTAAACCAGTACAACAATTTCAAATTTAAAATACAATACCAATACAAGTGCAGTTACAAAATACAAATTACTAGCGTAGTCCAACAGCAACTGATTCTCGATCGTTGTTTTTGGACGTTTGAATATTATAGTACTCTTGTAAAGAAAGTTTAAAAACTAGATCGAGATCATCGTCATATGCCAAAAATTTAAGGTCTCCTTCGTTATATCTTCGTATCAAATTGTGAATAGTCATTATGGCAGTTACAACTTTTACTGGAATCTTATAATTGTACGTTAGCATGTTATGTAAAATTGCAAAAAAAAAATCCAAATTCTAAATGTTCTTTCGATTGTCATGCGTAAATTCGAATGATAATAGTTGAAAATTCCATTTTCTTGCTAATGTGTTTCATTCAAACCTGGAATGTGGTATCTAACATTACGATAGGATGGTAAGTAGTCATCCATTAGTGGATACTCCAAGTCAATTAAATAATATTGTACGGCTAATGAGTAAGAAAATTTCAAATTTTTAGCATTTAAAGTGACGAAGACTTTAGCATCGTGTGCAGTGCCTTCCCTCCCTGCCCTTATAAACGTAAATGCTAAATCAAACGCGCATACAACCATAGTATTACGTCCAACATATCACTGAATCTCAGCAACATGTACATATGCAACTACATGTGTACCATCAATAGCCCCAGTACAAATTTTTAAATATGGGTAATATTAGTTTAATGTCCTAATTTATTCTGCAAAGCTATTAAATTCATAGCAAACCGGCTTAGAAATATCCTTACACATTAACAGAACAAGTATCAAAACTTCATGAAAATAAACACAAACCGTACTATTCGATCATCGAAATCCTTCAATAACCTACGGTATAGGGAGAGCCAAAGCAATTTTATATAGAAAGATGACCATCATTTCCCTAACACAAACATCAGACGTTTCCTTCAAACCGTAACTTTTCAACGCTCATATAATGTTAGAAAATAAAGTCTTTTCATTCGAAAGTTTCATTGACAACGTTTTAAGTGATCGTAAAGTTTATCGTTAATCCAGCGAATTTATTTGTGTTCAAAAGTGTGAATTCGATCGATTGGAATTTTCTGTAGCACTCTAATTCTCATAATTACTTGTATATCAACCAAATCTTCGATATCGGAATCTGACTGATAACCTTCGTCGAACAGTTTGACCATTGAAGTAAAGTCGAAGAAGATGATGAGTTGGAGATGAAACAAAGAGGGTAGTGTGGAAAAGAGAAGAGTGTAGTTTATAGGGGGTTAAGCACACCATTTACATAATTAATGGTTGGTGCCTGACGCCAACGGTTAATTTTACCCCATTCACTAAACATGCCATTATAATGGGACCCACATATTACGCGTTTGACGTGCCTAACTCGACATGAACATGAACTCGGCTAAATAACTCCATGAATGCACCCTAAATATTCTATGAGTAATTTCACAATTTTACGTTCAATGTACAGGAAATTTGATTCTTTAGCCTATCTAACACGTTCGGTACTAACACAAAACTTTAATCAAATTTAAAATTTAATTCAGATAGAAGTTCAAAACTGTACAATATAAACTTAAGTGCTGTGACATGTCTTGGTAAATGAAAGGTAAAGAACATGATATCATATACAAACTAGAGAACGAAGATTCCTCTAATCGTAATCTCATTTCCAACATTATCTAAAACTCTGT
Source organism: Allium cepa (assembly GCA_030765085.1). Taxonomy (NCBI): domain Eukaryota; kingdom Viridiplantae; phylum Streptophyta; class Magnoliopsida; order Asparagales; family Amaryllidaceae; genus Allium; species Allium cepa. Next base: position 509,320,411 of record CM060942.1, read on the forward strand.
TATTAGTGGCTAGCTTAAAAATCATAGCAAATACATCAACAATTAGATTAACAAAAGAGGCAACAAAGGATCACCTTGTCAACATCCAAGTTTTGATTGAATTTTATTTCCTAATGTACCACTTAACCATCTAATACTGAAACCCCTATCTAATTGTAGAATTTTCAGAATAACTCAATCAATTGAATCAAAGCTTTTGCAATATCTAATTTTAAAAGCGCACAAGTGATGTAATTTTTATAGTAATTAATAAATTCTTAAACTACTACTACATCATCTATAATGTTCCTTCCCTTAATAAATGTCATTTGTACAATGTCTATTAGATCATTCATTTTAGAACTTAGCCTATTTAGCTAAGACCTTGAATATAACTTTAAATGAGCAATTTAATATTAAAATTGGTCTAAAATCTTTTAACACATTGGCCCCTACTTTTTTGTACAATAAAATTACATTAACGAAATTAAACCTATCCAATTGTAAAGTACCCTCATAAACTTAACTAGACATTTTAAATATATCACATTTTAAAATGTTCTAAAAGGTTTATAAAACAAAATAGAAAACCTAAAGTGCCATTAGGCATAATCCAACCCCTTTTATTTGTTATAACAAACAATAAATTTAGCACAGTAGTTTATATGATGAGAGTCGAGAATTATTCAATACAGATGCTTGAGGTTGGCTTTTCCCACTTCAAAACATATATATCTTTGTTTGAAGTCTAGTTACATAAAAAAATGTAGCATTTTAATTTAAGGTCCATATATAACGGGTGGATCAGACCTAAATTATTGTGGACAATTGCAGATTCAAGTTATTTTTGTTAAATAAAGCAAATATTGAGAAATTTATATATAGAGATCCTTATGACTAAACTTACCTGGTTATATTTAATAAATTTATTTGTGGTGTACCTTTAAATCTGTAACTCTATAGCAATTTCCCTACTAAATACAATATATTAATTATAAATATCATGCTTTAGTTCAGTTCCAAATTGAACATTATATTTTTGGTTAGTTGGCATGTTTGAAAATGATCAGAATGAATTATGTAATTATTTCTATTTTATTAGTATTATTCCATCTAATATATAATGGGCATTTTCGAGCTATAGATCACGATCGGTTCAGAAGAACAAAATGTGACAATTCAGCAATGTCTAGAGAAATTAAATTAAATTGTATAAATATAATCAATAATTAGTTGACATGGGGAGAAATTTTAGTATATGGATAGTCAAGCTATCTCACCCTAAGCTTTGTTGTGGCTTGGATAGTCAATAGTTAGTTTGAACCTGGACGACCATTACTCCCGTTCATATGGATTAAAGCGTCTCTTTTTTCCTCATAAATAGGGGTAACAGTTACCCTACAATAAATTTACACAATATTACCTTGCTAGGAGGCAACACAACAAAGTAATTCTACTTGAAACTTCCAAATAAGTTTCCATGCTTCTATTATTTAACAACTAACTACCACAGAGACATAAAGATGAACATATGGACATTGCTGAGAAAAATCTTTTGCTCTGGTACCAATCTGCTGCACAAAACTTTAATTAAAGTCACTCTATTGCCAAACTGTTGTGAAAAACTTATGCTTTTGTGCAAAAACAACAAAAAGGATCTAGCTTGTTGATTAATTATCAAAAACTAATTCAATGGACAATAATCACCGAACAAAGAACAATATAAAAGTAGGGAACATAGAGATTTAACGTGGTTCAACCAAATTGAAGTTAAATTTTGATGACACTATATGGAGAATTGTAGAGGTCGGAAGTAGCTTCATAAAGGAGAAAACGGTTCGCAAATCGGAGTTTGGAGGTGGAAGTTATAAGGGAAAAGGTGAAGTGGGCTGAATTGACAGAGTCAGACGTTTGAGGAAAAATTCGGATGTCTGAGCCTTCAGCAAATCTGTACCGGATTTGTTCCAAAGAAAGAGGTCAGACGTCTGACCAAAATGGTCAGACGTCTGAGTCTGTGCAGAATTGGTTCTAGAGCTTTTAGTCGGACGTCTGACCAAATGGTCAGACATCTGAGCTGAAGAGAAACTTTTCCAGTAACTCAAATCAGACGTCTGACCATTTTGGCCAGGCGTCTGAGGCGACTTTTGCCTGTTTTTCACCTGTGGACTTAGCATGAATATCTGCGATATCTACATGGGCGATTTCGGAACATTGCCTAGGGTTTCCATTCTCCTATATAAGCTAACTTCAGGTTCTAGATCTAGGGTGTGCATGCAAGCAACTGCAAGAGATTAGCCTCCATAAATTAGGGTTTATCAAAACTTAATTTTCTTCAATTCACTTCTCCACAAATCAATTTCTAATTAGAATTTTGATCGTTGTATTCAATCTCTTGTACTCTTCTCATCAATATTAATAAAAACTCTCTTTTAAAGTGGATGTACACTAACACAACGTTAGTGGAACTATTATAAATCGCTGTGTGATTTAGTTTTCATTATTGCTTTGATTTCTATATTGCTTATTTGGGATTGTGATTGCTTTTGGATTATTTGAGAGTGAAATTGAGTTATTGGTTGGTTGTTTTTACACTTCTTATCACGATCCCGTCTTCTGCTGTGCTTGTGGGGTTTCGATTTTAGTGGTCTCGGGTTGAAATTCCACCCCAACATTTGGTATCGAAACTTTGGTGTTAGTAGGTGGTTGTAGAAATGCCAGAATCAAGTAGTAACTCTAGTAGTTCCTCAAAGGGTAATCCAAGTGGTGTAGCTCCTTATGTACGTGGTTCGTATGCAGCTTAAGGATCACAATTGGTAATAGATAAGTGGAATGGCGATAATGATTTTGAAAATGGCAATGGAAAATGAAAGCGGTTCTAGGGATGAATCGGATGCATCGGGTAGTGTTTGATACACATTTATTACCAGCGGACATCTCGGATGTTGAGAGAGGGGAGATGGAAGAGTGGCATTCGCTACACTTCAACTTGCTATGGGAGAGAATGTTATCTCTGAAATTAGTGGTGAGACAACCGCTAAGAGTATTTGGGACAAGTTGGAAGAGTTGTATATGAAGATGTCACTGACAAATCGTTTGATCTTATTGCGAACGTTCTTCACCTATAAGATGAAGGAAGGTACTTTGCTAAAGACGCATTTAATTTTTTTTGATGATTTGCTAATGAAGATAAAGGCGGTAGATGTTATCCCACCTTTTGATAAGGCCGTAAAAAGGCAAATTTAACTAAATTGACTACTCATTTTTTCAAGATTGGAATACGATGGACTTGAGCTAGTTGGATGGATAGAGGATCGATCATATATGACTCGGCATTGGAAGTAGCTCGGCATTGGAAGTCGCTCGGCACAGGAAGTCGCTCGGTATAGGAAGTCGCCCGGTGCAGGAAGTCGCCCTTTGCAGGACGTCGCTCGATGTAAGAAGTCGCTCGGCACAGGAAGTCGCTCGACGTAGGAAGTCGCTCAGCACGGGAAGTTGCTACAGGAAGTCGCTCGGCACAGGAAGTCGCTCGGCACAGGAAGTCGCTCGGCATGGGAAGTCACTACAGGAAGTCGCTCATATCATGATGAAGGATGTTGGCTCGCTATGGTCTTGATGGGCCCGGACTACTCAAGAAGCCCAGTAACTCAGGATTTTCCTATAAATACAGCATGTAGGGCTTTAGAAAAGGGATCTGCTCTTCGGCTCTCTCACTTTCTCTTTTTTAAGGCCAAGGCTACTCTATCATTTTGTAACTGTAATCGGTAATTACAGAAATAAAAGGAAACTTCTGAAGTGGACGTAGGCTGAAGTTAGCTGAACCACCATTGTTCTTTACTGCTTTTATTTTAATTTTGATTGTTCTTCATATTTATACTCCATACATACACTATCTGTTATCTATGACTATTGATTGGTACTTTCATTTACATTTGAATGTTAGTGACCAATTTTGGCACTAACATTTTGGTGCTTTCACTGAGAATTGAACTCAGGGATTTTTGAAACTTGGATTCTAGAACGCAATGGCTAGACAACCAACAAGGAAGCAAACAACTGAAAGGAGCAACCAGGAGGGAAGTTAAGCAGCCACTTATGGAACTGGAGCGAATCATGCATCCATCTACATCACCAGGAATGAGATGGAGGCTATGGTGGATTCAATTCATGAAAGATTGTTGAAGAGCCAACAGGAAACGATGCAAAGCTTCTTTAAGTAGATGAGAGCAGCCGGAGCACAGAACCTTAGACCAACTACAGTGGCTGCAAACACAGGACGTGGAGCAAGAGTCACAAAGACCGACGGAGGTCAGATCTAAGGTCAAAACGAAGAACCTAAAGGCAATCAACAAGAACCTGGGGGCAGAACCTCAGGATCTGACATTGGAAGACCCATAGATGGAGCTCAGCAGGCTAGAACCAACGTCAACATGAATGGGTCACATGAACAATATTACCCAGAATACCCTTCGAGACCTAGGGGCAGGATGGAAATATGCTAAGGAGACAACCCGTGTATGGAGATGAAAGAATGGATGGATTAGTGTGACGGATAATGAGGGGAGGACTGTCGAGCGTAAGCTTGGAGGAAGTCAGTCGGAGTCCGTTCACTCCGAATATCAAAAATGCAAGGAATCCTCCAAAATTCAAGCTACCCACGCTGGACCCTTATGATGGGAAATCACACCCAACCATGCATATTACTAGATACATCAGGCATATGGAAGTGCTGGGGGCATCTGAGGAAGTGATGGCACGATGTTTCGCTCTATATTTATCAGATTTGGCTGCGCTTTGGTTCAAGCAGCTAGAGAATGGATCAATCATTTGGAGAGTCCATAAAATATTTTTTATTACGATTCAATGCAACTATGGCTTTAGTAGATCGCCGGATCCATCTATGATTTTGATGGCGACGGTAGTAGGAGTTGCGGAAGGCACAAAGTTCGAGGATTCTATAGCAAGAGATCCCCCGCAAGACCTTGGAGAATTTTATCATGAAGCCGAAAGATTCATTCGGTTAGAAGATTCACGCGCCGAGATAAGAGAAACAAATGTTGTGCAAGGCGAAGGAACCACCAAAGAACAATCCAAAGCAGACAAAGGGAAGCGAAAGCAGGACGATGGGTACGATAGTTTTGACAAACGGAAGAAATTCCGAGAACCCAGATTCAGACAGTATACGGACTTGACGGCAAACCTACAAAGGATTTGCACGAAGACTCGGGGGAACCTCTCCTATCGAAAACCATCCAGGATAGATCCCATGGAACAGGAATGTAGAATTGGAAAGTACTGCCTATTCCATGAGCTGGAAGGGCATACTACCGATGAATGTCGTCATCCGAAGGATGAGGTGAAAGAACATGCCAGAAGTGGTAGATTGCCACAACACACCAAAGATCGAACAGCGACCGTAGGACCTGAGCAACTACCATCTCCACCCAACAGAATTAACCCAGGATCGGGATCACGGCTCGTCATCAATTGATCATGATGGCAAGGGCCAAGTTGAGGACTTGAACTTAGGTTGATCGTTTAAATTTCTTAGATTTGATTTCAAAATAAAACGGCTATTCCACTTACACATGTACGAAAACCAGAGAGATCCCCAGGCATGCTCTGAGATGGCAATAGACCGCTATGCCTGGAGAGACAATATTTAGATTTTTCCTTTGTTGGTGATTGAATACTGGAACTAGAATTTAATAAATGAACTTGAATTTCATTAAATAAACCCTTGACCAGAGGGTTAAAGGATGAATATTGAAAATTGATTTGAAATCGATCGCTTTATAACCCTACTCGGAGAGGCGGGGTCCGGAGTGCAAGAAAGACCAAGACATCGTTTCCCCTTCACTCACTCGACGTCGTTTCCCCTTCACTCCAAAGTGACAGGATGGGATCCAGTAAGAGACCGGAGAGGCTATGATCGATCTAGAAAGACCAAGACATCGCTATATGCCCTCGCTGGGGTCAGAGTGTAAGGGAAAGAAAGCAATGCCAGAGCGCAACAAGATCTTTCTATTCGACCATCGAGTTTGGAATGGACTTGGCAAGGGTCTGAAGTGACCATTGATAGTCCGAAGAGGCTGCAAAATTTAATTCCTGACTTCCATAAGTGGAAATGAATACCAATTTGGCTTCGAACAGCCACGAACTTAATCAAATATACTATAGCTATTAATAAAATAGGGACTCACGATATTGCATTCGAAGCCATTCAAAACACGCCTTTTACCAAAAGGCATGTTTTGGAGGACAAAGTGTTATCCTGCCTTTTGGCAAGGCCATAAACAGATGGATTTAACTAAATTGACTACTCGTTTGTCAGGATTGGAATACGATGGGCTTGAGCTAGTTGGATGGATAGACGATTGATCATATATAGCTCGGTATTGGAGGTCGTTCGGCACAGGAAGTCGTTCGGAACAGGAAGTCGTTCGGCATAGGAAGTCGCTTGGCACAGGAACTCGCTCACTATAGGAAGTCGCTACAGGAAGTCGCTCGGCATAGGAAGTCGCTCGGCACAGGAAGTCGCTCGGTACAGGAATTCGCTCGGCATAGGAAGTCGCTACAAGAAGTCACTCGACACGGGAAGTCGCTTTAGGAAGTTGCTATAGGAAGTCGCTCGTACCATGATGAAGGATGTTGGCTCGGCTATGGTCCTGATGGGCCCGAACTACTCAAGAAGCCTAGTAACTCGGGATTTGCCTATAAATACAGCATGTAGGGCTTCAGAAAAGGGATCTGCTCTTCGGCTCTCTCACTTTCTCTTTTCTAAGGCCAAAGCTACCCTACCATTTTGTAACTGTAATCGATTATTACAGGAATAAAAAGGAAACTTCTGGAGTGGACGTAGGTTGAAGTTAGCCGAACCAATATAAAATATGTTGTTCTTTACTGCTTTCTTTTTAATTTTGACTGTTCCTCGTATTTATGCTCCCTACATACACTCTATCTGTTATCTATGACTGTTAGTTGGTGATTTCATTTACATTTGGATGTTAGTGACCAATTTTGGCGCTAACAATAGATTTGAAGATTGAGGAAGAGCAAAAGGCGATGACATTGTTTTGTTCATTGCCAGATCGCTATACAGGTTTCTCAAATAGTTTGATCTATAGCCGAGATACATTGACTCTTGATGATGTCAAGACGGGTCTTCTTAACAAGAAGTAGTGGGATCAAATGAAGGATTTAGGTGATGGAAGTGGTGGTGCTAGTAATGGTCATGGTTTATTTATGAAGAAGGAGAGGTATGTGAAGAAGGAGAACCGGGGGTGTTTTGAACCAAGAAACCTCGGTTGAAGAGGAAAGTCGAAGGAAAGAAAAGGCAAGTGCTCTATTTGTAGGAAACCCGGTCATTGGAAGAATGAGTGTTCGGACAAGGAGAAGGCAAAGAAGGAAGTAGCATTTTCATCAGTAGCGGTGGAGAGTGGAGTTGGTGAGGGAGATGTAGATGTTTTGTCGGCAGTAGCATCGGTTGTTTCGGGTAGCAAATGGGTGCTCAATTCGGGGGCGTCTTATCATATGACTCCAAACAGAAATTGTTTTTCTTCTTACATCGACAAAGAAGAAATTCAATTGTTATGGAAAATGATGCTATTTGTAAGTCGAAAGAAATTGGTTCTGTGCAAATTCGGATGTTTAACGGAGTGGTCTGTGCTCTCACTAATGTGCGCTATGTTCCGAGACTTAGGAAATCTCTTATCTCTTTGGAGTAGCTAGATTCTTTAGGTTGTAAGATCACTATTGAGAGTGATAACGTGAGGGTTTCGAAGGGTGCGCTTGTGGTGATGAAGGGTGTTAGGACTCATGGTATTTATTTGCTTTGAGGAGTGACTGTAGAAGGTGAAACTTTTATAGGAGTTGATAGTTCTTGTGGATTGGATGTGACTAGGTTATGGCATTTGAGGTTAGGTCATGTCTCGAAGAGGAGTTTAGATGTTCTTCGGAAGAGGGAGATGATTAATGGAGAAAGTTTCAACAAGTTAGAGTTTTGCAAAGAATGCGTCATGAGAAAGCAAACTAAAGTTTCATTCGGTGAGGAAAAACATGATTCGAGAAGGGTTCTTAAGCATGTTCACACGGATGTTTGGGGACTGGCACCTATAGCTTCTTTAGGTGGAGCTCGCTATTATATTTCTTTTATATATGACTTTCTCGAAAAGTTTGGGTGTATGTAATGAAGGCCAAGTCAGAGGCATTTTCAAAGTTCAAAGCATGGAAGGCACTTGTTGAAAATGAGAGTGAAAAGTCTTTGAAGGTTCTAAGATCTGATAATGGCGGAGAGTATGTTTCCGGAGATTTTTGGAGTTTTGCAAGCATCATGGTATTCGGAGGCATTTGACTACACCTGGAGATCCACAGTCGAATGGTGTTGCAGAGATAATGAATCGTACTCTACTTGAGAAAACTAGATGCTTGAGATTGACATCCGGTTTGGCTAATGGATTTTGGGTTGAAGCTTTGTTAACCACAGTGCATATTATTAATCGAATTTCGTGCTCAGCTATCGGTAAAAAAATTCCAAAGGAAGTGTGGAAGGGAAAGAGCATTGACTTAAGTAATCTTCGTGTGTTTAGCAGTCAAGTTTACGTGCATGATCTGGGAAATGATAAGCTTGAACTTAGAGCTTTCAAGGGGATTTTGCTTGGCTATACGGACAGAGTAAAAGGCTATCGGATTTGGAATCCGAAAATGAAGAAGGTAATGAATTCTCGTCATGTTACTTTTGATGAGTCGGCGATGTTCAAGAAGAATGTGAGCTCATCGGATGTTCCAGATTTGGTTCATGGTGAATCAAATGAGAAGGAAATTATTTCCACATTTTGTCCTAGGAGTAGAGTAGTTGGAGATGCTTGTGAGGAAGTAGCGGTTGATGTTACATCACATAGTCTACAGGATTCCTTGGTGATGTACTTGATTCTAGAGAAGATTCGGTTCAAGGTGGAGCCGAATAGAGTTTGGGTGATGGTATTGGTACTCGGGTTGGTCGTCGTACTATAAGACCACCCGAAAGATATGGTGGTTGGAACTATCTTAACTTTTGTGATAATTTGGACAATGCTCTTCATGTAGTCCATGATGAGTCGATAGACCTTAATGACGTCATGGAGTCGAGTGATTGCTCGAAATGGATTTGCATCATGGAGGAAGAGATGCAATCATTGTTGAAGAATCAAACTTGGGATTTGGTTCCACTTCCTAAAGGAAACCATGCTATTGGGTGCATATGCATATACAAGGTGAAGGACGATGGGAGATAAAAAGCTAGACTAATGGTGAAGGGATTTGCACAAAGGAAGAGAAAGGAGTATGATGAGATATTCGCACCAGTTGTGCGCCATACTTCTATCATGATATTACTTGCTATAGTTGCTATTCACGACTTCATATTGGAGCAACTTGATGTGAAGACCACCTTCTTGCATGGGGACTTGGATGAAGACATCTACATAGAGCAACCTAAAGGTTTTGTTGTGGATGGTAAGTCAAATTTGGTTTGCAAGTTGAAGAAAACACTATATGTTTAACGTAATCACCAAGACAATGGTACAAGAGGTTTGATCATTTTATACTTGAAAATGATTTTTATAGAAGCATCAATGATGCTTGTGTTTATTTCAAGATGTTGAGAAATGATTGTTGGGTGTATTTACTCTTGTATGTGGACGACATGCTCATTGATTCTATGGATAAGAATGAAATCAACAAGCTAAAACTGAGTTTGAAATCAGAGTTCGAAATGAAGGATCTTGGAGAAGCAAGAAGGATATTGGGCACGGAAATTGTAAGGGATCGAAAGCATTTGGAGTTGAAACTAACTCAAAAAGAATACATTGAGAAAGTGTTTCGCCGGTTTAGCATGGAGAATGCAAAGGCGTCAAATGCACCTTTACCTTTGCATATGAAGCTTTCGAGTAAATGATCACCTATCTTGGAGGAAGACAAGGCTTATATGGCCAAGGTGCCATATGCTAGTGCGGTTGGATGCCGAATGTATGCAATGGTGTGTACAAGGCCCGATATTGCAAATATCGTCGGGATGGTTAGTCGATATACGGCTAATTCAAGAAAATCGCATTGAAAAGCTATGAAGCTTATATTGAGATACCGTAGAGGCACGTCATCTCATGGTCTTGTTTTTTGCGGTAGTAAGGCGATGAATTGCAATTTGGTTGGTTATTGTGATTCGGACTACGCCGGTGATAGGGATCGAAGAAAATCAACTTCCGGATATGTCTTCACACTTGGGGGTACAGCCATAAGTTGGACATATATATTGCAGACCGTAGTTGCTTTATCCACTACGGAGGCGGAGTTGATAGCCGCAGTGGAGGCGGCAAAAGAGGCACTCTATTTGAAGCGATTATTGTGTGACTTGGAATTCAGGCATGATAGTATTGATGTTCGATGTGATAGCCAGAGTGCTATTCACTTGGCAGAGAATTTGACGTTTAGCTCACGAACTATGCATATTGAGGTGAGAGAGTCATTTCTAGTAGCCATGGATGAGGATAAGCAAGTATATCTTTGAAAAGTACACATAAAGGATAACGCGGCGATTATGTTCACTAAGGCATTGCTGGTAGGAAAGTTCGAGCATTGCTCGAACTTGATTCGCTTGGAAAAGTGCTAGGTACCATGGGGTGGCACCGTTAAGGGAGAAGCTTGGTGGTAGATGAGGAAGAGTATCGGTGAAGACTGAAGTTTTATCTTCTTGATAAGTGCTAGTCTTTGATGTGATAGCTTATGATTTGGATGTTTTCAACATTTGATTAGCGGGCAGGGCTTTGCCTGAGCTCGTTGGTGGAAGTGCAATGGGCGGTGGTTTTGCCGGAGCTCACTGGGAAAGCATTCATGTTTGGTTGAAGGTAAAAGAAGATATAATTAGTGCTATCGGTTGTCGTTGATGGTATGGTACTATTGGAGTTGGAGATGGATATAGTGTCGAGGTGGAATGCCAAATTTTAATGACACTATATGGAGAATTGTAGAGGTCGGAAGTAGCTTCATAACGAAGAAAACGGTTCGCAGATCGGAGTTCGAAGGTGGAAGTTATAAGGGAAAAGGTGAAGTGGGCTAAATTGACAGGGTCAGACGTCTAAGGAAAAACTCAGACGTCTGACCCTTCAGCAAATCTGCACCAGATCTGTTCCAGAGAAAGAGGTCAGACGTCTGAGTCTGTGCAGAATTGGTTTCAGAGCTTTTAGTCAGACGTCTGACCAAATGGTCAGACGTCTGAGCTGAAGAGAAACTTTTCCAGTAACTCAAGTCAGACGTTCGACCATTTTGGCCAGACGTCTAAGCTGACTTCCGCCTGTTTTTCACATGTGGACTTGGCGTGAATATTTATGATATCTGCAAGGGCAATTTCAAAACATTGCCTAGGGTTTCTATTCTCCTATATAAGCTATCTTTGGGTTTCAGATCTAAGGTGTGCTTGCAAGCAACTACAAGAGATTAGCCTCCACAAATTAGGGTTTATCAAAACCTAATTTTCTTCAATTCTCTTCCCCACAAATCAATTTCTAATTAGAATTTTGATCATTGTATTCGATCTCTTGTTCTCTTCTCATCAATATTAATAAAAGCTCTTTCTTAAAGTGGATGTACACTAACACAACGTTAGTGGAACCACTATAAATCGCTGTGTGATTTATTTTTCGTTATTGCTTTGATTTCTATATTGCTTGTTTGGGATTGCGATTGCTTTTGGATTGGTTGGGATTGGAATTGAGTTATTGATTGGTTGTTTTTACACTTCTTATCACGATCCCGTCTTCCGTTGTGCTTATGGGGTTTCGATTTGAGTGGTCTCGAATTGGAATTCCGCTCCAACAAAAAATAAAGAACTATAAAAAAGATCTAGCTTGTTGATTAATTATCAAAAACCAATTCAATGGACAATAATCACCGAACAAAGAACAATATAAAAGTAGAGAACATAGAGATTTAACGTGGTTCGACCAAATTGCTACGTTCACAGACCCAACAAATATTCTTTTTGTAGAAAAAGAATACAAGAAAGATATTACAAAATTATAGATAGTAATGTAGAGAGATTAACTTATAATACAGATTGAATAATTAATTTCTTCAAAAACTTGTTTGTGCTCAAAACACATATTTAATATGAACTTCGTCTTAAATAGATTTAAGAATAAATGAGTTCCTTAGAGACTAAGTAAGTTGATTACTTGATTATCATGGAATCTTCCTAAATTTCACTGATTTGATTTCCATGCAAATAAATAACTCTTATCCTGTTTTGCATACTTTCTCTTTACTTGATTGATTTTTGATGCCCAGTCTATTCTTTCTTCATATTGCAAAATCAATTAATTGATTGTATCAATTAACTATTTTTTTTTTTTTTCATATGTATCTTAATTGTGTGAATCAGTTAATTATTTTTCTTTCTTCTTTGACAGATATTTAAATCGCACAAATTTAACATGGCCAAAACAAAAACAGTGGATATGACTACTTAAGAAGTTTAGATTGAAGACCATCTCTCACTGTCCCAATATGCTGTGTTTGCAGCAATAGACTACAGGCACTACTTGTTTCAGCATCATAAAGAAATAGTCTCCACAAAAAAACAGTGTCAAGAAGATGTGAAATAATAACGATAAGATCAATGAATTTGTTTTGGATACCTACTAATCTCTTTAATAATTGATTTTGCAGGATTATCAGTGTCATAATATATTTACCGAATAATTTGATGAACTACATGTTTGGATCCAGTAAGTACCTGAATATAAACAGAAGTTACAATAAGCTTAAGAATCATATAATGCGTATGTATGTGGTGTGTGCGCGCTGATTGATTTGGCTTTTAAGGCTATATAATAAATACATATCCTGGGAAGGTGTGGCAGTGTAAATTTGTATTGCAGTACCAGTGCCGATATTTCCATTAGTCCCCATTTTCCTGGCTCTAAATCCTTGTAAGCGACACAATCGATGCAATAAAAATGAAGTATATCACACTTTTAGAAACTGCCATGAGATATTTCTTGTAGCCTCAGTAGTGTATTTCTGCAACTACCTATAAAGCCTATAATATATTAATACGCTTTGCTTATGATTATGAGAGTTTGGTTCATCATGGCACATATACACTTAAGACATACATATCATGCTATATGATGCATCTCATTAGTTAGTCACATATACTCTGGGATTTAGCTGAACAATTCACTTGTCATCCTCTCCTATAGAAATAACTATAGAAATTTTAACAGTTGACAATTTGAACATGATGAGAAAAGTTCAAACTTACCTTAAACCAAACAGAAAATGTTCAAACTGAAATTTGAACGTGATGAGAATAACTACATGGAACTCTAGTTTTAAACATACCTTAAACAACATGAGCAAATAAAAAAGTACAGATATGCAATGAACCAACCGATAATCCAATTTTTATAAATATTGATAAGTTTAATGTAGCAACTTATGAAAGTGATATAACTTCAGTGAAATCTTAACAAATTCAACAACCAGCCTAGAATTTTTTTTTTTAAAATAAAAATAAAAATTATACTCAAGAGAATCCGGCGGACCAGTAAACTCCTGAGAGGAAATTAAGTTGTGTTGTGTCTGTCCGCTAACTCATGGCACTTGTAACCCCGAAACTCTATTTTTTGCGAAAAGTGCGTGCAAGGCAGGGCTCGTACTGTTACCAGACCTATATCTATTTTCCATCGCGCCACACCTATGGGAACCGGCCTAGAATTAGAATAACAAGAAGATAAGGTGGTAGATCTAAATTTTGATCAAAGTTTAAAAACTTCCAAAAGTTCCAAATTGCAACTTCCGACATCAAAAACTCCGATATTCCAGTAACTAAAGATGATTTATTTGGAGACAATTTAAATGAAAAGGAATTTTTTGTTGAAGATGACTTGATCGAAGGTGAACTTACAAATAAATATCTGAGTCGCTTGAATTGATCCAAAATGAGTTGATGCAAATTCACCATCTTGATTGTAAAAGCGTTGGCTCTGAAGAAATTGCCAAATATGAATTAGAACTTTTAAATGATGAAAGTAAACTACGAATCTAAATTAATCAATATATTTACCCTGCAAATCCTAGTGAACAAAACAACTCATGAGAATTCTCTTAAAAAAAAAAAAAATTGTTTTTCCAAATTCATGCTCCATAAGATCTTTAATATTTGGTTTCTCAAGCTACATAGTTCACTCATTTTATCAATAATGAGGCGAATTCATTGCCTCTAACGAATCAATTAATATACTTTTTAACAATATATATTCTAATATTCTATCATGTTGGCATGTTGATTATTAATGGACATACAGTTTATGAATAACAAGTGTGGATGCAAGTGGTAAGTAAAAAGTGGATTAATCGAGAAACTATTTAATAAAACCAGGGACTTGTATAAAATTTCCATACAGTAGGATTATCAATAGCACCAATTTAGAGAATTTTAGGAAAATTTGAAATCAATTTCAACATCCTATATCTACAGAAGTCATCTTGATCAGGACCGCAATGACTTTTTGTTTAGATATTGGAGCCAGCGGAATCTAACCATGTAATTTAAGGGGATCAAGATTCAAGATGGACAAAATTCAATGTATAATGTAGACATAACATGCTTAACGAAAGATAAAATCAACTAATAAGCGATAAAATACAGCCAATAAGTCATTTGTTGAAGGAGGTCACAAGTATCACAAAATCTAGGGGGCCATTAATATCATAAAATCTAGGGGATCATTAGTATCATAAAATTTAGATAAAATTAAGAGATGATATATGGTGAAAACTGTTACCAAAATTTAAGTAGTGCAGTTTCATTATCATTAGTACCATAAAAATTGTTGATTTAATTCAAACAAAACATCACCTGCACTTCTATGTAATTTGCTGTTTGCAAATGTTACATAAACAGATGAAGACAGTATAGTTATAATACTTAACTATTGTGTATTCCCCATGCACGCGAGCACGCAATTGTTGATTTAATTCAAACAAAACATCACCTGCACTTGTATGTAATTTGCTGTTTGCGAATGTTACATAAACAGATGAAGACAGTATAGTTATGATACTTAACTATTGTGTATTCCCCATGCACGCACGCACGCAGTTGTTGATTTAATTCAAACAAAACATCACCTGCACTTCTATGTAATTTGCTGTTTGTAAATGTTACATAAAGAGATGAAAACGGTATAGGTATAATGCTTAACTATTGTGTGTTCCCACGCACGCGCACGCACACGCACACATGATACTGCTATCACATATACTATATATAGTTATATGCATCCCAAGCCATAAACTACTCTGTCTGATCAAGTTCTGGATGAACAAATATAAAAAAATCTATGATACTGCTAGTAGGTAATAAGTCACAACAGTTGAACTACATGATTTAAGTTAAATTATCTTAATTCAAATGTCACTGCTTAGTTTACTTAACTAAAGTGATATATCTGAGCTAGCAATAATTTCTGTGTTGCCATCTTCCATGAGCTAGAACAATACAAACCAAACAAGACAGGTGCGCGCGCGAGGGTAAGCACTACCACTTAATTTATTGGTAAAATGTTGACTGCGTAGGTATAGAAATCTATGCTACCTTTCCAAAATTACCTTTTTTCCTACAACTCTTAATAATAGTTTTAACAACTGATTCTATCCAAAAATTCCAAATTAGTTTCCAAGCTTCTATTATTTAACAACAGACAAACAAGAACATATGGATAGAACAAAAATAATGGATATGACTACCTACCAGTCAGCTTGAAGACCATCCCTCACAGTGTGCAAGCATGAAGTGTGTGTTATATAGCTTAATTCAGCATCATAGAGAAATAATCCCTGTAAAAATTATAGTGTCAAGAAGATGTGAAATAATGATGACAAGATCAATGCATTTGTTTTGGATACTCAATTATCTCTTTGATAATTTCTTTTGCACGAGTATCTGCATCATAATATTTACCGAAGAGGGTAATTTTGTCTATATCGACAAGAATAACTAGTTAATCCACATTTTGACTTTATTGAGTTAATCCGCTAATTTATCTTTAGTTTATCCACATGTTGATTAACTAATAATGAAAAAAATCTTTTATGTTTCTTCTCTTCCAAACCTTAAAAAAATGAATATTCATACAAATAATCCAATATACATTATCATTCAATTCCTAGTATGCAATCAACTCTCTTACTATTAACATGGCAATTGAATCTTGCTTGTTTGAATTTATAGTCGTAATTTTTTTAAGTTTTTGTAGAGCATAATGATGCAAAGAGATTTTTCGGTTTCCTTTATTCTGGATATTGGTTATGCACATTCTCTTTGTTCTGAATATATTGATTGTGCATTGAAATTCCTCTTATTATTGGTTAATTGCTTCAAGCTTAAGCTTGAATAATTCTTAACGATGGCTGAAACTATTATACTTTTACATGTAGGAGCTAAATAAATACCGTAGATAAACTAAATAACTTACAAAAGTCAAATAATGCTTATAATTAGGGTGGATTAACTAAATAAAATGGTGGATGGAAATAAAATTACCCTTTGATGAACTTCATGTTTGGATCCATTAAGTACCTGAGTATAAAAACAGAATACATAAATAAATTACAACTTATGTGAACCCACGCTACGCACACAACATTTTTGGATAAATGTTTTAACTATAATTTAATTTCATGTCATAAAGTTTATCTTTTACAACAAACTGAAGAAAAGTAACATTTCATTTCTCAGCTTATATTTTCTATGCAAAATATTATCTTAAATGTTGATTTGAAGGTATAGTTACAGATTAAAAGGAAAGAAAGAGCCTTCATCACTCACTTCGCAAATGTTTCCAAAATGTCTAAACTTCATTCCATATAGTCTATAACGAATTGACTTGACTTTTTATTTTTCACTTGTTCTAAATTCTAATATCAAGGTTTTTTGGTGCTATATACTGGTTTGACAATAATTACACCGTGATACATGTGCTATTTTCAGTGGTAATATGGCAAACACGAAGTGATACTCCTATGAAGCAAGATTAATGCATAAAGCATAACTACCCCTTGGTTTCAACATTTATTTCATGAGGATACGGTATCGTATTATTTTGTTGGATCTTCGACATATATTTTTTGTTAGAATTTAGAGAAAAGTGTCCAACAATATATTTAGAGTTGTGGTAAATGCACCCCAAATGAATATCGAAATTAACAGAAAAAAATTCATAAAAAGGAAAAAAAAAAAGGGTCTTACAAATATTGATAGACAAGTTTTACGGTACGATTTTGCTTGTATACGCATAACAATTTAAAAAAAAAAGGTGTAAGTTTGACATACCTTTTCCATGATAGGAACGAAGGAGCTTTTTTACTAAAAGATCTTGCTTCAGCATACAGTAAGGTGATATTGCATGAGAATAAGAATGATATCCATGGTAGGCAAATTCATCATGTTCCTAGTATAAATCAACAAACATTTGAAGAACTTTGTTCAATTAATATTTTGGAACAGTCTTGCATAGAATTTGAAAATAACATCATGCACGCACGCATGTGTGTGTGTATGTATGCACGTATGTATATACATACTATTTGTTCAATTTGAATTTGCACATGGTAGTTTAAGGTTTATGCAAGTGCATATACTCTGTTGATAGTAAATATCATCCATTTCTGGATATATGAAAGTAGGAATCAGGAATATTACTTGCATATAAGAAATCTGCATGAACTATCCATTCTCACAAATACTATTTTTGACATATTTTTTATTAGAAGTAATGAACAGAGATTTAACTTACCAAGGTACACGCCCTCGTATTCGGCCATCTTTCTGATATAATCCGTTTTCCAGAGTACAGTCTTCAAAGGTAGTTAGTCCAGACAGAATATTGTTACCAAAGAATCGTCCCTCGTATTATATAAGTAATTTACTTTTTAATTCCATGATTTATATTCCATATTGTTACCTTGATGGTGCGAGTAAATTAGATATCTACCAATTGATATACATTCTGGTATTTGAATTCTGCACATCATATTAGTATAATGTCGAGCAGCAAGCACATTGGCACAACTTCTTGCACCTGAAGAGTATTGCGCTCAACACCTACCAAATAGAGCACCCTGAAACCTTACTGTTTTAAGGTGAGACATCACCAAAATTTGGTTGGTACATATCCCATCAAGTAAAGTATTTCATCTCATGACCAAAAAAATAAAGTACTGACAAAAAATAAAAGTGCTCCATAAATCCTCTTAAAAGACTTCCGTATTTTCTTCAAAAACATGATTTGTGTACTCCAAGGATATAAAAGCATTTGTATAACACCGACGCCAGAATGTTAATTCAGCGATGAGAACAACTAGGACGATTAATGATCTGGAAAACAGTGTAAAACCTATCTAAAAGAGTTTTAAAGTCAGAAAGCAAAAGCCATAATTTGACTATATGGATTATAACGCAAGAAACCATTCTGCGTTCATTGAACGTCACTGTAGTTCAAAGGCTGGTGCCTATAAAATGGTTGAAAGAAAACATACGGCTCTTGAGACTATTACAAGGTTTGGTTATCACACCCTGAAAGATTTTGTACTGAGAATGAATAACCTGTAAATAATAGTGATATAAATACTTGTATTGCACTACTGCTGTTTATAATCTTGTTACGCATACATTATCACACCTGATTTACCAGGAGCAAAGTATTGCAAGGTCTACTTCATAACCCATAGGGAATTGTTTGCACAAATAACGCAACATTAGCATGCACTTGTACCTTTGTGAGTTAAATTTCAGTGATATAATACCATGAAACTTGGTATCTCATACCGTTAGGACCATGGGAATAGGCACCGTAATGTGTCCAACAAACACAGATATGCTAAAGAAACCATCAACAAAATAGCCATTGGATAAAAGTTGTAAAACCGTATCAATTTTGCTCTGGCGTGACGACTTATCTTATCAGCAACAATGTTCCACCTCCTTCCCTAGCTGGAGCGGCACTGAGGAGGACCGAACCAAACTGTGGCTTGGTGTTGAGGCTATGAAGGCCGAACGAGGAATCTCGTTCGGTGGAGGAGCAGTTTCATTCGATGCTAGGACTTTGTTCGGGGTTTGAAAGTGCAGCGGCATTGGTTTAGAGTGGTGAAGAGGAAGACCGAACCAAAGTTTTCGTCCGGTGATCTGGTGATGCCGAACAAAATATCTCGTTCGGTATTTTCCGAACCAAGTAGGTGAAGAGGAAGACCGGTCCAGATGTATGCCGGTCCAAAATTGTGCTTGCTGAGCCAAATGGCATAGTGTTTTGCCGGACCAGATTTTATGAAGAATACCGATCCAAATGCCGATGCTAGTGCCGAACCAGCTTTGTATGTCTCTGCCGAACCAAATGTGTGTCGAACCAAATGGTGCCGAACCAGATTGCTGAGTTGCTATATAGCAGTTGTCTTCGCTCTATAAATACTGAAGTTTCTGGACCAGACGGTCATCCTAAAGGGCTGAAACTCTACAAAATTGTCTGTGTTATTAATTCTTTTTATGTATAGCATCCAAAAATTAATCAATCTTGTAACTTTAATCTTTCGGTGGTTAATAAAATATCCTCTCGCCAAGTGGACGTACACTGTTTCGCGGCAGTGGAATCGCTATAAATGCTGGTGTTATTTATTTTTCTGCATTACATTAATATGTGATTGTTTGTTCTAGTGTTTATCTATGTTTGTTTCGTCTCACTACAATCACGATCCAATTATTTTTCACTGCGTTGGGTTTTTTGTTCGCTTAGACTAATCATCTGAATGGCTTTTCCCCAACAGTCTGGTATCAGAGCTGGTACATATCCCAATAGACTAATTATCTATTATATTTAACATCTTTAAATTTTAACTTGAATTCAAATATTAGAAAATGCTTACTTTGGAAAATTTTATTAACGATAAAACGGTTTCAAATTTGAAATTAAAATAAACTACTGAATGACACTAATTTAAAATAATGACAGGAATGAGTTATAAATGGAAAATAAAATTCAAATATTCAGAGTTAAAGATAAATTGAATTCATATGGAAATGAAAGAATCGATTTGAATAGAAATAGATATAAACTAAAGTGGTAAGGTGAAAATAAACAAAGAAGCATATAAAATGCTTATACTAAACTTAAGAAAGGAATGATGAATTCTTAATTGGAAATTGATATTACAATTATATTCTAAGTTAATATTTGAATGAATAAATATTTACATTTTGTAAGAAAGTCGATAAAATGTTTTTTGGAAAGTTGGGATTGGATATTAGTGCTAAGCAGGGTATGCAGGTATTATGAAGGGAAAAGAGAATTGGTTTTGATTTCAAAAGATAAATTTGAATTGCTCGACAAAAGGTATGTGTTTAAATTTCGGTATGAAATTTGATTGGATTTTTGATCGAGCCACTTGGCCTTTTGTTTTCTTTGGAATTTGAGAGCTGTAGAGGCCTTTTGTAGTTGTACCGAGCTAGCCGCGCAAAAGAGACGCTGGCAAAAAATTTCGAAAATTTAGAGAGTTGGAAAATTTTTGAGAAATTTTGAAAAAATTAAACTTGGGTTTGAATTATAATTTGAATAGTTGAATAAATAAAGTTGGTTGGGAACTAAGGAAAAGTTTGGGAAGTTAGTAAGAAAGATAACGGGTCTTTTATAAGTAGGTCGTTAGAAGGATATTGATTTGTTTGGTTTTGAGGAAAAGTAAACGGGTATTGTATCATTCTTCCTAATTAGTAATTTCGGGGACAAAATTCTTTTAAGGGGAAGGAATGTGACGACCCAGAAATTTTGAGCATTTAAAATCGGAATATTTAATTGATTTTAAATATTTGAAAGTTAATTTTAACTTGAATTCAAATATCACTATTTATTTTATAATTAAATTTTTGAATTAAACAATTTGAAGTTGAGTAAAATATTGAATCTGGAATTTTAAGCTTGTTAAAAATAATTTGAATGCTTATAAAATTTATACTGATGATACTGAAGAAAGTAAAGTGTTGAAATTGAATTTAACAATGATTTGTTCGGTTTTAAAATTTTATAGTTTAAAATTAAATTTAAAAATAGCCTTCCGAGACACAGTCTCGGAATTCGACGAAACCAGTTCGATTGGATCCGTAATATTGTATTATTATCGGATTTCAAATTTCGTATTGATCGGAGTTGTTGTGTGAGCGTACGATATATGAACGCGTTGAAATTTTTATCGAAAATTTAGTATAATAACGGGTTCCATAAAGCTATCTTCTCCTTACGATCGAATTAGACCTCGAAAATTTTTCCATCGCGTCCGGAATAGAGGTATAACATTATAAACGCCTAGCGGCACGCCTCGATAGGAGTTTGAAATTTTAGATTGCTTTTGAATTTGAATTTAAGTTGAATATTTATACTAATCAAACTTGCAGCTGTAATCTTTCACATCTAAACTTTTTACTGACATTGTAGCCTTCTTTTGCAAGCCACCTTCTTATCGACATCACATCTTGTCTCCTTCGTTTTCTTTTATCACGCGAGCAGTTTCTTTATCGCTCAGAAGAAATAAAAGAATAATAATGGCCGATGATAATCTCGTACCCTATCTTCGTTCCTCTTTCCATCCTTCACGAGTTCAAAAATCAATAAAAAATAGGGCGTCCTCTTTCCCCAGAACCCTATTCGTTTCTGTTCAAAAGTAAAACGGAGAAGGTCATTCGAATCAAATCGCGTAGGGGAGGAGGGCCGGTAGCGTCGCGAGATGAAGTAGGCTCGGCGATGGGGTCGTCGATCGATTGTAGGGTTTAGCGAGTGGTGGCAGTCGCGTGTCTAGGGTTAGTGAAGTGGGGCAACGAGTCGCGACGATGCTCAGGTCGCGTGGAAGCGGGACCAGTGGCCAAGCCGTTGTCTTGTTGGGGTTCTTCGTGTGTGAGGTAGAGGTTGCGTTGTCAGCTAGGGCAGTGGCGAATTCGCATAGCTCGATCTTGGACGAGAGTGTCAGGCTTGTGTGTGCTTTGTCAAAGCAGTAAGGTATACTTGTTATTCATTTGAATTTAAATTCGAATTTATGGATGTACAGAAAATAGGAAACTATTTCTATAGTAAAATATACATATGACAATTCTGTTTTTAATTTAATATTTATATGTATATATATATATATATATAAAATTGGGGTTTGAAAAGAAAATAAAAGAGTGAATCTTTGAGTAAGATAATCATTGAGAATTGATTTGAAATGTATATAGGTCATTTAGTATAAGTAGTTTCAAAGAAGTAAATAAGTAAATAAATATATATAATGGATTTGGGAATTTAACTGTTTAATTAACCTATGAAATTTATTTTGGTTACTAAAACTGTTTAAGGAAAAAAACTTAATTAGTTTAAATTACACTATTAAGTGTTAATAGACTGTTTGGTTAGTTCAAATATTTATAAATCATATGCATTTTTGTACAAGGTCTAAAATCATGGAAAACAAGTCGTAATGGATTGGATTTGCAAAAAAAATCAAAGGTGAGTTAACCTCACTCAACTGAATTTAAATTTAAATTTAAATGATTAAACTTAAATAATTGTTTGAATGGTTGAATTGATTGATGTGCTATAGTATGGTATACTTTGAAATTGGTGTTTTATATTGTGCTAATGTCTGTGGATGCAGGAAAAACAGGTTGGAGGGATCCAACTGGACCCCTCAACATTTATTTAAAATTATTTAATACCCTCTGTTGTGATTATTTGATATTCTATGATGAATTATATTGGAATATCGAATGCTATGGTTCGATTGGATATAATGAATTACCAAAAATATATAAATTGGATTTTGGAACGAAAATAAAAGAAGTGAATTTGTAAGAAAAATAATTATAGAAAATTTGAATAAATTTAAGAATGAATTGGAAAAGGAATAAAGTGACTTTAAAATTCTAATAAATAGATCTAGAGTATAGAAAGGAAATTTTTAAATAAACAAGAAGTTAATGAATTTTAAACTTCAGTGTTATTATTTTAAAAGAACAGAACATTTATTTAAAATTTAAGATTTAAATTATTGAAAAGAATAAAGAAGAAATTGGGAAAAGCTGAAATTAGTATATTTCGGTTAAAAAGATTTAAAATCAAACGGAAAATAATAATAATAATAAAGTCCAAAATTAACGAACTTTGAAATGAATTAAGAAAGTTAAGATATTTATTTCAAATGGAGTAAATTGGAAATCAATTTGGGAAATTGATTTAAGTGATTGAAGTTGGAATTTTTCTCTGGATAACCAAGTACGTTTTTAAAGTAAATTTTTAAATATAAGTTAAAAGTTTTAAAGTTGTTTTAAAAAGCAAGTTTTGAAAAATTTATTATTTCTAATATTTAAATTCTAAAGTAAGCATTTTCTCAAATCTATTATAGTAGTAATTACTTAAAAAGTGACTTAGTATTTTGTTTTTAAAAGTGAAAATCTAGTTTTATATTTTATTAAGTAACTTTATTTTCAAATATTCATATAGTATGTATTTTTAACAAATTATTGAAGTAATTTAACTTAAATGTTTTAAAGTGTATTTCAAAGTAAAGTGTTTTAAATTTATTTTAAAAATCTAGTTTTGTGTTTGGTGATTTCAGTAGAGATAGAAAATACTTGGGAAGTTTATTCTGGAAAAGAAAGAATGGTTTGAAACCGTTTTCAAAGGGTTGAAAATAGAAATATATCTTGTGAAGATATTTTTGAGGCTAATAAATTATTTGGGAAGTTATTTATTGTTTGATAGTTGTTTCTGAATATTAATTGATAGTTAAATAACCGACTATCAATATTGGCCAAATACGTTGGTCGTTTCGAAGAGACCGAGATCGAGATTTATTTCTCGAAAACCACTTCGATCCGGTTTGTACGATTTCATGGAAAACGAGTTTGGATGCGGAAAGGAGCAATGAAGTGCAAGGGCTAGTCGCTACTAATCCTGAGAATATTTCCAAAATGGATGTAGTAGGAATAGTGCCTTCGGTTCCGTTCGAATCCGGGACGGACTTATATGGATGAATGCTTTCAGAACATCGTCATGTGGACGATGGGCATTCTAAGGGATATCTTCTAAAACGGTAACGCTTAGCATCAAGCCTCATCAAATGGGGATGACTGAAAATCAGAGGTTATGCAGCAAGGCTAGATGGGTAGCACCCAAGCAGGGTAAGGTCATCCCTGTCTAGATGCCTCTTTTATTTCGGCTTAGTGGACGGTTGCTGATCCCAACCGCGGGGTGATCTCACTCGAGATTATCCAGTAAGGGGTAGTCCCGGTCTTGTGTTGCAGGGGAGCGGGCGTACTCCTCGATACTGTGATCTAGGCCACGTACTGTGACAGGTGGTATCCCAGTGCCTAGTCATTAGTTGGAAATCCATTCTCCTTACGAGCCTTATACGAGTTTTGTTTGTATTATTCACTCTGTGGCTAGTAGCTGGAATTTAACAGATGTAACAATTTCGGCTATTTCATAGTATTCGTATATAGACCCTATTATAACATCAGAGGATTTCTATAAAAATTGCTTTAGCTATCGTAAGGTAAAAACCCGACATGTTTATTTGTGGCGTGGTCTTACGAGATGCTTTTGTTTTCAAAAGGATTTTTGAAACTTTAATAATCAATTGAGTGTGATTTTCTCACGCTGGTATTCTAGACTGACTCGGGTGTTATTTAACTGTAATGCTTGGGTCAGACCGAGTATTATAGGATATAGGATATGATGCTGTGGAGCTCAGGAGACGAGCTGGATGACGATACGTACTTTCGTACTTGTTATATATATATATATATATATATATATATATATCCCGATGTGTTGAGTTGCTATGTATCCATTTGTATGTTATTGACGTTGAGCTGTGATTGATGTACTCTGATGATGTAATATATAAACAGAGATATTTGATTTTTGAGTAAAGATTATTTATTATCTATTATATTTTATTCTGCTGCGATGGTTAGATTCTGTTGTTGTTTTCTATTTTCTTCTTCTACCTCTTCTTCTTAACCCAAATGGTTCGTATTTCTGTACCACTTGAGTTGATTTAGGTAGAATAGTGTTAAGTCAAGGGGTACGGATTTGCGGGTCGTTACAGTTGGTATCAGAGCTTAGATTGGTGATAACCTTGGCTCTGGTGACAATTACTCATTGAAATTAGAGTCTGTAGTACTCTAGAATGAGTTTGAACGTATTAATAGATTTGAGTGCGTATTTGTTAGTGAATATAAATTGTTTTAATATTGTGTTGATTGGTTTATTGAGTGGCATATAAACCTTCGTCGGCCTAATCTAGACAACTGTATCGAAGGGGTTTCTAAACACTTGAATAGAACAGTTCGACGAGGTATTGTTTTTAAATGTGGGTGAATGAAATAATTTTACCCAAAATATATTTTTTGATATAGGGAAAAGTTTTTCTTAAACTATTTAGCTAATATATAGTTGCTTAGATATTAGGAATGATGATATTTAAATTATTATCCTTATTGTATGGAAATTTAACTAGAAATTGAAAACATAACCAAAGGTTAAGGAAATAAATTCATTTATAAAATGAAATTTATAAATATGAATTATAAATGTAATTTATAAATTGAAATATAATCAAATGAGAATTTGTATGAGCATAAGCTATGCAAATGAATTGTAGTTAAAAGTTATTTAAGCAGGATTTGGAAATTTAAAATCCCGGAGACTTTGGAAGAGTTTGCAAAGTGTTTTGAAGACAATATAACATTATTGTTTTAGAGGTATTTCTGAAAGGAAATTTGTTTTAAATGGATTTTGAAAGTGATATAGCATTGAAATCACCTGATTATTGGGAAATAATTCTAATGATGACGGCCGCATCATCAGTATTCATTTTCAAATTTCTAAGTGACGGATTGCTGCCAAAAATTTATTTGTACAGAAAAGCTAGTTGTTTTTGAAAATTTCAAAGGAAATTTGTTGGCAATAAAACCAGGATTGGGTTGACTTTTGAGAAAATGTGATTTGAGATGTTGAAGATTTCAAAATGATTTGAAACCAAAAGCCGGGTGTTTAAAAATCCTGATGAGATAGTTGTAAGCTTATAAATTGAGATGATTTTTAAATCAGAAAGAAATATAAGCTTTGAATGTTGGAATTTAAAGTGAAAGTTAAAAGTGAAATTAACTTAGATTGGAGAATAAAATTTAACTGGATTGAAATTAATTAAATAGGCTGAAATTAATATCCAGTTATATTCGAATTAAGTTGAAATTGAATTGAGTTCAATAAATCTGAGTTAAAATAAAATTGAATTGAAATAAAAATTCAATTGAATTATTGAAATGGAATTAGATTCTTACCTGAATAGTGGAAAATAAGTTGAATAAGGATTGGATTGAAATAAATAAATCAGAATAACTTATAAAGGAATTAAAAATCCATGGTAATAGAAATATGCTTGGGTTATAAATAAGCGTAAATTTCGAGTTAAAAATAAAAGACGAATATATTCAAGCCTAGAATGAATGGAAATGTGTAAAATGATAAGTTGACTTATAAAATTGAAAAAAATGGAATACAAAATCCAACATAAATATTGTTTAATGTTTTGGATAATAAAGCAAAAATTCAAACTTAAGTTTATAAAATAAATTGAACTTAAGAAAATTTAATGAAGAGATTTTGAGATTAAAAATCAAGTATTGAATAGATAGGGGAGAACTAATTTGATAATAAATTAGTCAATGAAATGTGTAAATGGAGTTCAATGTAGATAAATTGAAGCTGAATTGTAAGCTAATAATGAAGTTTAGAAATAAAACTCAAGTTATAAATCCAATTCGACTTGAATTGTTAGTGAAGTAAATATGATTGGAAATAGATTAAAGTAGGATTGTTTTGATTGCAAATAAAACCCAGATGAGTGAGAATAAAATTGAAAATGGCCTTGTAAGTAATTGTATGAATTGAATCTGAAAATTTAAATTTTATAATAATTAGTCGATTGTGAGTCAATAAAATTGGATGGTAAATTAAAAGTAAATGGTGGAATCAGAACTTGAGTTATTAATTAAAATTTGACTTGAGGTGTAATAAACTAAATATAGTTGGAAAGGTATTGAATAAAAATGAAATTGGATTAAAGTGGTAATGGTTTGTATTGCAAATAAAATCCAAATAAGTGGAAATAAATTGGAAATGGCCATGTAATCAATTGAATGAGTCGAATTTGAAAAGTTAAATTTTATATTAGCTAATCAAATGAAATTGTAAATTTAGAATGAGATTTAATTGAGATAGAATTAAGTTGAATAGAAAAGCAAATTTACTTGTAAAATGAAAATGAGCTTAAGAATAAAATTCTGGGTCGTCACAAGAGCTGCAAGGATGATTGAGAAGTGTTAGACGCTATGGCAGAATATGAAGTGACTTCAGTTGTTATAAGACCACATACTAGAGGGATATAAATCGCATCAGAATCACAGTTGTCAATTAAGAAATGAAATGGGGATAAAGACTTCGAGAAGTGACAATGGAGGATAAAGGCTATTCTAATGAGGAATGAAGTCCATCCAGTAGTGTTTGCTCTTGAGGAGTTGACGACAGACATTTCAGTCGGGGAAAGGAAGGAGATGGAGAAATAGACGTTTACTACTTTACAACTAGCTATGTGAGAGAATGTTATCTCAGAGATTAGCAGTGGGACCACTGCTAGGGGCATTTGGACCAAGCTAAAAAATATCTACTTGAAGAAATCTCCGACTAACCGCCTGATATTGCTGAAGACATTTTTCACCATGCGGATGAGAGAGGGTACTTCGGTGAAGGAACATCTTAATTTCGTTGATGATCTTGTTATGAAGATGAAGACTGTTGACTTGAAGATGGATGAGGAGAAAATGACAATGATTCTTTTGTGTTCTCTTTCGAAGCGATACATAGGTTTCGCTAACAGTCTTATCTTCGCTAAAGACACATTGACAGTGGAAGATGTGAAGTCAGACCTTCTATCTGAGGGCTTGAGAGATCAGATGAAGTAGATAAGTGAAGGAAGTAGATGTGAAAGTAGTAGTCAATGACTTGAGTATGTGCATATGATGAGATATTCTGTAACGATCCTGACTCGTCCTTCGAAAATCGGCACCGAATACGTCACTCGTATTCAAATGCCGCAGATTCAAACGTCGAATCTGCTTCGCCGGAGCTTATAACACATTAAATACAACACAACGGAAGAAAACAATGAAATAATATCATTGACATACAACATTTGGTACAATATTCAGATACAATGATGATACAATCAATATACATCAAAGATATGATACAAGACAATAGCAGCGGAAAGAATATCTTCAATAGAATACATCTCCAAACGAATCCAATTCCATAATGAAACTGCAACTCCATCTACAAACTAAAGATGGCTCGAACCATCATCACGATGCAATAAGCAACCTAGATAACTCCAGAATGAAGCAAGTGTGATCGCCAAGATCCAAAGGCTTCAAAGATATCGAATCTACTCCTACTACTCGATTGTCTGAAAAACCAAACTCTAGACTGCCCATGTGGAAAATTGTGGACATTGAGAGTTTAGGAAAGGAACAATAAACTCTAGATCAGTCGTGAGACTGATGTGAGCAAACAAAAAAATATTTTATTTTTAAAAAAAACAAAAGAAATTAAATTTGAAATCCGCAACGCTTTTTGAAAAATGAAACTACCATAAGGCCTCCCGGCACACACACCATGCAATCGCACACTTGGGGGATTTCTCCTTATGATAGTCAAACATGCTTGCTACGTAAAAATTATTTTTGATATTATTACTAGTGCATAGTGGAAAACATTTCAAAAGTATAATATTAATCTTAGCCAGCATAGGTACCATGATATTATGCCAGCTATAGCTACACCTGAGGTGGTAGATTATACAATTGCAATCGTAAAGGGCTCGTATTGTTTGATTGGGTTTCCAACAAATGGTCAGGCTAAGGAACTTCCCATTGCCACATGGGTACGCCTGTGGAGGGACGTCCAGAGAACTTAACCAGTTCTCTGCCAACACAAGGCCGAGTTACCTCTGTAACTAAGTACTACTACACGACTATGTCATCCCCCGGTCATTTACGACCTTTATTCGAGGGCCCTCAATCATAAAGCAACAACCACACAGTAATGAGATTGCAGCTACCACATAGGTTAAGTATCTGGGCTCCATACCATGATACCACCTTTTTCCAGAAAGGAATGACACACCCTAAAGGGTGCAACCCTCATAAGCTTGTCGCATCTTTCCTGTTTCGACCATTTTCGGTTTGTGAGGTCCTGATGCAGTCTCGTCCACAAAGCTATGCTTTACACGAAATTCATGTTTTGATCAACAAATAATCAGCGGCACTTCGTATGCCACATTACCAATTTGGGAATGTATCACTAGTAACCATCAACTACATAACCTCTGAGCTCGTACGTCTCAGAGAAGGGTGTTAAGTTAAGAGAATAAATCTCCACCACCAAACAGAAATGTATTTGATAGAAACCAGTTTTACATCTCAAAGTGTAATGTCAGACACACATCCATACAAGTCTGTTCCGGGTTCGAACAGAACCCAAGGCACTTTCAAAGAAGCCCTTGCAATCCAGTTTATTCACAATCACGATCGGACTTCCCATCACTTAGGGAATCTCTATACCGACGCGACTCGGTGCAGAGACAATCTATGGGTTATCCTTTCGTTCTCGAAAATACCCGGTCTTCACCACCGGTCTTCAAATGCTATCCATAACGACGTATCATTATTCGGAATGGGTTATATGACACAAGGTCCTTTCCGACGCAATATTTAAAAACATATGGATATGCGATTTCGGTTAAGTCACAACTCATTATCCAAAACCTTTCTTTCAATTGGTTTAAACAAATTATCACTTCAAATCTTTTAAACAAAAGGTTCATTTCACAAAGTTTACCAATTTTCCACAAAGGTTCATTCATGGCTTTTCAAAACACTTTCATTTCAAATTGGATTAACTTATCCAATCTTTAAATTAAAGATTTAATTCATAACTTTCAAACCATTTTCAATTCAAATCTTTTATATGAAAGATATACCATTTAAAACTCTCTTCGATTTCAAAACAAGGTTTAATAATCTTTCACAAAGTTAAACCTGATTACATTTACATAAGTTAAAGCCGTTCAAGTATAAAACTTGGGTTTAAATTTAAATTCCCAAAACAATACTTTTTAAATGGTTAAAACCCATATAAACACCTTTATAACTTGTATAATCTTTTAAAACTATAATACCCAAATTTTTGAATTCAATTTCAAATATTGAATTCAATTTTAAATCAAATTATTTAAATTTTCAAACTTTATTAAGTTATTCAAAATAACTTTTATTTTTGAAACTCATTTTCAAAAACTTTCAACTCCCATTCCAAAACTACTTTGGATTCAAAAATTCAATCTTTAAAATCAATAAAAATCTGTGACTTAACCGATTTTCTCGTGCAATCCATATTTGTGTAAGGTGTAGTCCAGGGGGTTTTACCCAATAGTGCAACAACATCAATCATCACAGATTCAATAACAATATCGATAAGCGGTATATTCCGATAACGCTTATCTATATACACAGATTCACAGATAAATAAGTTACATCACGAATGAGTAAATTACATCACGGATGAATAAATTACATCACATATTACATCACAGTTTACAGCACAAATCAGAATAATTCGTATCACAAAACATCACCTATGAGGAATATCAAATCATTCAAACATTCAATAGAATCCAAACATTCATAAGTAAAATTTATTAATCAACTGATTAATTTAAATTAGATTAATTACTTATGAATAATTTACTAATCATGGTTAATCAATACTAATTAATTACAAATCAATTTGATAGTTACTCTCTAATCATTTATTAATTAACCTTTAATTTATAATTAATCCTTTGATTAATTATCCTAATTACAATAATTAATTAATTAATCCTTAATTACTCGATTAATCAGCTTTAATCATTTAATAATTACTTGTAAATTAAGTAATTATCTTTAAGTAATTAATTACTTTTAATTAATAAATACTTTAATTTATTATATTAATTACTCTTTAATTTAATCGCAACAATTAATTAACCTTAATTTGATTACACAAAGGAATTAGTTTTAATCTAATTACATAAGGTACTTAGCTTTCAAATCAATTACACAAAGAAATTAGCATTAATTTAGTTACACAAAGTAATTATCCATCAATTATTTTAAAACATTTACTTTTCATCTTTGAAAACAAAATTATTATTATTCATAAATTAAATTAAGACTTTAAAGACAAACAACCTTCAAAATTAAATCCTTGAGACTCGTTTAAAATCCTGTTTAACGAATTTACGTGAACGTTATTTATAAATTCACTTTTAAAAATTGTCAATTATGTTTGGAAACTTCTTTTTTTGAAAGCTTCCATTACCATTGCTTTTAAAAACTAGTTGACATATTTTGAAAACTTCATTAACAAACCCGTTATTTTACTTTGCTTTTAAATCTGGTTTTTATCAATTCTTTAAAACCTGGAATACTTTGTTTTAAGTTTAAAACCTGTTATTATTTAAAACTGGGTATATAACTAAACAAACCCAAGACATCATCAATCCCCTCTCGAGTACGACTTCGAGTCCAACACGAACGGTTTCAAGCAAAAACCCAAGAAAACCGATCATCTCCTTCTTCCTTCTCTCAGTACTGATACAATGGGCCACTGGTGCACATGCACGATCAACTGATCATGCTCCGAACATCGCCATAACCTTCGACGCACCACCCATGACCTTTTCGATCACCACGACCACCTAGTTCGACGCAAACGAGAGCGAATCGAAATCGAGTCGTTCGACTAAAACTGTAACCAACCCTGAACGCAACTCCGGTCAAACAATTGCTTCGCCCAGTCGATCCAGCACACCTGAACCTTCGCCATCTCGCTCATCGCTTCGTCAACGAACCACGTTTCAAATCCACCAGCCTCAGTCAAGTCCGATTCAATGATGACAACGAAATCTTCCCGAGAACAGGCTCAACAGAAACCTTAGTCTAAACCCTAAAATGTCGAACCCAAACCACGACAGCGATCTAAAATCCAAGCGAGCATTTTTCTCGTAACCCTCGACACCCAAGCCTTGTCCAGGTTCAAGATTGATGATCAACACAACGTTGATCGTTAGAACTTGATAAAAAACCCAAATTTGGTCATCTCGTGAATTCTCTTTAAACATAAGCTTTAAAACTCTGAAATGATTATCAAAAATCATCTTTTTACCATACGAATTTATCCCTATAATCAGAGTTTGAAACCCTGATATTTGGTTTTTCTTAGGTTGAAGAAATTTTACTGCAAAATTCAAATCTAAAATCGTTTGCTGAATTTAAAATTCTGAAACTATTTTTATAATAATCATTATACTTTAACAAACAATTTTTATTTATATGTCAAAGGTTAATACTGACTCTATTGAGAGATATGAATTTTTGAAGTTAACTTGTGCTTGTAAACAACAAACAGGGGTGTACACAAGCCTGTACACACACAACTACTTATCTATATAAAACATGCAGGCATTTTTCACACAATCATATATACTTCATAACTTCCAGTATAAATCCAAGCACTAAGATATAAAATAGGTTTAAGTGATTTGCTCACCTGGATTGGGAAGGAACAGAGAAATTTGTCTGGAAATGATTTGTTTGAAAAATCTGGAATTTGATTTAACACTGAAGTGAACTTGAGTGTTGTTTGAACTTGGATTTGATCTGCCTGTTTGATTTGGATCTGGTTTGAAATGCTTTGATTGATTGAGATGCATTTGCATGCTTTTGATCCAGGTTGATCTGAACTTTGCTTTGATCTCAGATTTTAGTTGAGATGCTTTTGTTTTTCTGTTTTTTTTCTCCTTTTCGTTTGATTTGTTGTTTTTCAGGTTTGGAGAAGCTGTGAATGAAAGTATAAAGCCTGGTTTTTGGTTTTGAATTGCTTTTGGTTTTCATGTTTTAGAAAAATTTGAGAAGTGAGAAAATGAAACATTTTATTTAATTTTATTAATCTCAAATTCAATCAACTGCTACTTGTTTACATTGCATGCCAATTCAACTACACTTGTAATCCTACATACCTATTTGTTTCACAAATGTCATTTGTTATAAATTTATGTTTATATCCCTTCTCTTAAATTCATTTGTACATTTTGTTTTTTAAACCCTCATTTTATCTTAATTTATAAACATGTTTTATATTAATGTGTTTATTGCAAAAAGGTATATTCATAACAAAGCCTTTATATTTATTCTAACTATATTCATCTTTAATTATATAAGAGGAAAGCATTTTAAAATTTTAATTAAATCTAATTTATTTCATATTTAAAAAATTTATTTTAAATCCTTAATCAATTTGTGAATTGATTTATCTTATGTGTATTTTAATACTTATGCTCATATTCCAAAAGATATATACACATCAAAGCTTTTTAAATCTAATCTATCTATTAAACCAATTTTATTCCCAACATATTTATTAAATTTCAAAAGGTAAATATTTTATTTTCATTCTTGTTTTAAATTTTAAATTCAAGTCATTGTACAAATCATAACTTTTTAAAGAAATTAATTTCAAAGTTTAGTCGTATTTTAATAATAAACACATATATAGATTATATATGTATATAAGTCTTTAGAATAAAGGTTTAACTTCAAACAACTTTTAAAATCCATTTCATAAAATTAAATTCAAATATCTTTGTATTATTTTCTATTTATATTTCCTTTTATAACTATTTATACATCTTTAAGAAAATAATTCTTATATTGATCTTAAATCCTATCTTCCAAATCATAATATATACATTTACATACATGTATACAATAGAAAACAAATCTCTACTAGTTTATAAAATTCTTAAATCCAATTTATTTCTCAGAATATTTATTCTTGAATTTCAAATTCCAGATCCAATTTAAAAATCCATTTATATACATATATATAAATTTTAAAGCTTTTATCAATCACTGTTTTCACAATCTATTTATAAAACCCACATTTTAATTGTTTTTGGAGAAACTCAAATAAATTTTACCAATTAATCTCACAATTTAATTCAAAATTTTATATTAATTATCAAATATTCCAAAGCTTAATTCCAAAGATCAAATTAATTATTAAATTAATTTGGCCTTAAAATCAGGAATGTTACATATTCTCTCCAGTAGTGAGGCATACGTCCATCCGCATATGGGTGAAGGTACATTGAGGATTAGGATGTTTGACGGAGTGATACACACTTTGACAGATGTCCGGTATGTTTCAGGTCTTCGAAAGTCCTTAATTTCTTTAGGACGATTAGCATCTTTGGGATGCAAGGCAACTGTCGAGAAGGATGGTCTGAAGGTTTCGAGAGATGCACCAGTTCTTATGAAAGGAGACGTGTTCTAAAATTTGTATTTACTGAAAGGAACCACAGTTCTTGAAAATTCGTGTATTGGAGTAGACAGTTCCGTGCATTGGATGCCACTAGGCTTTGGCATCTCAGATTGTGTCATATTTCAGAGAATAACTTAGAGTTGCTTCGGAGACGGAAGATGGTCATAGGAGAAAGCTTCGAAAAGATGGACTTTTGCCAGAAGTGTGTGTTAGGAAAGCAAATTAAAGTGTCTTTTGAAGTTGGACTCATAGATCGAGACAAGTACTTGAGTACGTGCATACAAATGTCTGGGGACCAGTTGCTACTCACTCTTTTGGAGGAGCAAAGTATTTTATATCTAAAGGTTTTGAGAAGTTCAAAGACTGAAAAGCTCTTGTTGAGAACCAATCTGGTGCTAGGTTGAAGATGCTGAGATTTGATCATGACGGTGAATTTGTCTCTAGAGAGAACCTCGACTTTTGTAGACAGCATGACATTCAGAAACATTTCACTACACCCAGCGATCCGCAATACAACGAGGTTGTAGAAAGGATGAACATGACTCTATTGGAGAAGGCTCGTTGCTTCAGATTGACGGCGACTTGTCTAGAGGCTTTTGGGCTGAGCCATTATCAACTACAGCGCATATCATAAATCGAATTCCATGCTCAACCATAGATGAGAAGATTCCAAAGGAGAAATGGAGAAGTAAAGCGGTGTATCTTGTTTACTTTCAAATTTTTGCTTGTCCTGTGTATGTTCACCATACAGGTGATGATAAGTTGGAGGCTGGAGCATACAAGGGCATACTAATGGGATACACCGATGATATCAAAGGGTATCGAATTTGAAACCATGTTGATCGAAAGATTGTTCATTCCTGACATGTTACTTTTGATCAGTCTGCTATATTCCAAAGAAGTAGCTACCTACCACATCAGAAGATTCTGATAGGCCTAAGGAGATGGAAGAAGTTTTCGTGTTCCAACCAAATAGTAGAGTTGTTGTATATGCTGTCGAGAAAAAAGCAGTTGATGAAACATCACAGGACAGTCCACAGGTAACTTCTAGTAGTGCTCGTGACGTGCATGAATCTAGAGGAAGTTCAGTTCAAGGCGGAACTAAAAGGAGTTTAGACGAAGCAGTGCCTACCCGGGTCAGTCGTAGGACTATTAGGCCATCCGAAAGGTATGGTGATCGGCAGTTTGCGAACCTTAGCCTTGGTGATCAGTTTGACTATGCTCTACATGTGTTCATGAGGAGCCGTTTGACCTTGATGATGCTTTGAAATCATGTGACAGTTCGAAGTGGATGTGCTCTATGCAAGAGGAGTTAGAGTCACCGAAGAAGAATAAGACTTGAGATTTGGTACCACCTCCTCAAGGAAGTCGAGCCATATGTTGCAAATAAGTGTTCAAGGTGAAGGATGATGGAAGACACAAGGTTAGACTAGTTGCTAAGGGTTTTCACAAAGAAAGAGATTGGAGTATGATGATATGTTCTCTCTAGTAGTGAGGCATACGTCCATCCGCATTTTGCTCGCTATCATCGCAGCTCATGACTTGGAGCTGGAGCAACTGGACGTGATAAACACTTTCTTGCATGCAGACTTGTATGAGACCATTTGCATGAAACAGACAGAAGGATTTGTTGTAGATGGAAAAGAAAATTGGGTTGAAAATTGAAGAAGTCATTATATGGACTTAAGCGGTAACAGCCCGCACCTCACTTAACGCAGACATTGTCACCAATTTAGTTATCTCCGCCTCATGGGCCAAGCCAAGGTATAAGGTTTTGTTCCTCAAAAGGCCTCGACGTTATTATGAGGTGAAGACTTTGGTATATAAGCACCCACTTCATAGTGTTTTTCCACGATGTGAGACTATTATTCCTGTTTTGAATGGGTGTTACGATCTCCCCCTTTTAGAGCCCAACGCCCTCGTTGGCTCATGAACACAACACTACCCAAACGTCGTGGCTGTAACACGTACATACCATAATTTCGGCTGGGTATGGCCCTGATACCAATGTAACAGCCCGCACCTTACTTAACGCAGATATTGTCCCCAATTTAGTCACATCCGCCTCATAGGCCAAGTCAAGATATGGGGTTTTGTTCCTCAAAAGACCTCGACGTTATATAAGCACCCACTTTATCGTATTTTCTACGATGTGGGACTATTATTCTCATTTTGAAGCGGTGTTACATAAGCAATCGCCTAGACAATGTTATAAGAGCTTTGACTCTTTTATGCTTTCACTTGGTTTTGATCGTAGTATCAAAGACGCTTGTGTGTACTTCAAGCATTTAAAGAATGGTAGATGGGTGTACCTACTCTTGTACGTGGATGACATGTTGACTGCTTTCAAGGATAAGGCTGAAATCGATAGTTTAAAACGAAAGCTAAAAGCGGAATTCAAAATGAAAGACCTTGAAGAAGCAAAGAAAATTTTGGGTATGCAAATCCAAAGAGATAGAAAGCTAATCTTTTGAGCCTCACTCAAAAGAAGTACACTGCCTCGTAGTAGTGCAACCACTATAAATACTGGTGTTATTTATTTTTCTGCATTACATTGATATGTGACTGTCTATTCTGGTGTTTATCTCTGTTTGTTTCGTCTCACTGCAATTACGATGTAGTTGTTTTCCCCTGCGTTGGGTTTTTATTCTCTTAAACTGGTCATCTGAAGGGATTTTCTCCAACAATCAGGACGGTGTGTAAATCCATAATATAGCAGTGCTCATTCCCTTATAATCTGAAATGGATTTTCCGCCATGATTAATGAGACTAAATGGGCCTACTTGACAAAGTTTTAAGGCCGTTGAGGAGAAAGTAACTAAGTTATTAATGAAAAATAGTAGTAAATGAGTAGGCTTAAGAACTTCATACAACATGTTTGCAGTCAAAATATCATAGATGCTACTTGAGATAAAAACTAGGCAAGTGCTCAATGTAATGCTTTATACAAAAAACATCAAATTGGTATATGCTTAGTTTTTCCATTACTTACTCCACGCTACTAAAATCATAATCAAATTCATTTCAATTATTTGGGAAGTATGAGTGGTAAAACTTTAGCAATAATTAGCAGATCAAATACTTTACTACCAACTCCCAATGAAAATAATCAGATTGTCATTGGAGCTTATTGATCATTGTGGAAAACACAAAACATAAGGCAATTTCACATTCTCGTGACCGGGCATCGTAAGACCTTTTCTTGTCGGCGATAAATCATCGGTTAGTTTTTCTAAATGTTTCGAAGCGATAAAATGCTAAAGCTTTTCGTCTGTGAGTAAATAGTGTTTCAAATTGTTTTGAAGCAACGAAACACATATACACCCATATGATTATCATATCGATATTATAATAGGCCTTTGAAGTGGAAAAAATTTCAAAATAATCAATGTCAAAATTTTGAAAATAATCAGAATTACAAATTTTATACAAACTTTGATGATTGTAATTATGAGACTAATCTACGTCAAACTATGTTTAAAACCCAAAACAATTTTTATTGAAATAAATATGGGTAGAGAATTATTTTGTAAACAGTTTTGGCATTAGAAATGAAATTGATTATAATTTGCACAATTTTCAAAATGAATAAAATTTTGGAAATCATCTACATCAAAATTTTGAAATAAGCAAAAGTACAATTTTTCTTCAAATTTTATTAATTTTGGATACGAACCTAATCCATACCGTAATGATAATTTTGATCATGAGAGTGCCCCTTTTTTAAAGGAAAACTAAACTGAAAATGTTCAGACTGAAATTTTGAACGTGATGAGAAACGTTACATGGAGTCTAGTTTCAAACTTATCTAAAAGTACATGAGCAAATGCATAAAGTACAAATATGCAATGAACTAGTTGATAATCCAATTTTTACAAATATCAATCAATTTGATGTACCAACTTTTGAAAGTGATAATGATTTCAGTGAAATCTTTAACAAATTTGACAACCGGCCTAGAATTAGAATTACTAGAAGATATGATGGTATATCTAAATTTTGATCAACATTTTAAAAAAAAAATCGAAAATTCCAAATTTCGACTTTGGACGTCAAGCCTCTAACATTCCAGTAACTAAAGATGATTTATTAAGGAACAATTAAAACGAAAAAGAATTTTGTGTGGAAGAGCGATTGATCGAGGGTGAACTAACAAATGAGGAAGTATTTGAGTCACCTCAACTGATCGACAATGGGTTGTTAACTACTGACGATTCACCGTATTGACTCTAAAAATGTTAGCGCTAAAGAAATTGCCATACATGAATTATAACTTTTACATGGTGAAAATGAATAGGGATCTAAACTAATGATTAAATTTACCTCAAAAATCTTAATGAAGAGAACAACTCATAAGTAAGAACGTCAACGGATAACCAAAAAGATCTGAAATTCGTTTGCACCTGTTTGCGTAAAGCGGTTAAATATTCGAAATTTGAAAAAAAAGAATACGAATACAGATACGAAAGCATTTGCATCCGAAAATTATCTATTCGTTTTTTTAAGATTATAGTTTATTTTATGTGTATATTGGTACAATGAAATATATGTATTTATTCTTTCAGCAAGTTAATAGTTTATATTATATGAATTCAATGGATATTAACTATACAAAAATATTTATTATCATCATAGTCGTTTACTTTTCATACTTTTATAATCGGTGGATTGAAAAAATATGTTGAATGAATTTTTTTTTGTCTATGTATAACGACCCGTAATTTTAGATATTTGAAATTGGAATATTTAACTGATTTTAAATATTCAAAAGTTAATTTTTAATGTGAATTTCAAATATCACTACTTATTGGATAATTTAGTTATTGAATTAAATAATTGAGAATTAGGTAAAATATTAAATCTTGAGTTTTAAGCTTGTTAAAAATATTTTTAAGGCTTACAAAATTTATATTGAGAATACTAAAAATAATAAAAGCTTTAAATTGAAATTGGAAATGATTTTTTCAGTTTTAAAAATATATCGTCCAGTTTAACATTTAAAAATAATCTTCCGAGGGACGGTCTCAGAATTAGACGAAATCAATTCCATTTGATCCATAATAGTGTACTATTATCGAATTTCAAATTTCGTAGCGTTTGGAGTTGCCGTGTGGCCGTACGGTATATAAACGCGTTGAAATTTATATCGGAAATTCAATATAATAATTGGATCCGAAAAGCTATCTTCTCTATACGATCGAATTAGGACTCGAAATCTTTTCCATTCCATTCGGAATAGGGGTATAACATTATGAACGTCTAGCGGCACGCCTCGATCGAAAGTCAAGATTTTAAGTAATGATTTCGAGACAATTTAAATTAAATAATATTATATATAAGTTGACTAGTCAAATTATTCACATCGGCTGAAATTTTATTCACATCAAACCTTTTTCCTGCACTTCAGCTTTTTTTTTTCAAGGCACTGTAGCTTGATAATTTCTTCACGCAAACAATTCAAACAGGTTAACCATCGCTTCTTGTCTCCCTCCTGGTATACGCTACCTTCATCTTTTCAGTCGTTAAATCATGTCTTGCCTCCTTCAATCTGTAGAGAGGAAATTTTAACCGGGACTTCCTCTCCTCTTCATTTTCAAAATCGAAATCGCGTTCTTCTTATCCCCTTCCAGTTCGAGTTTAAAAACGAAGAGAAAATCATGGCCGAACTGTTTAAAATAAATATAGCTTGCAATTCTTTTCGCCCTTCTTCAAAATCGAGAAAATGGAACCGTGTTCGAAATCGAAGAAATCGGCGAGGTCGCGAGTTGGAATCGCAAAGTCTGCAAGCACGGCGAAGCAGCGTGGGGGATGTCGACTTCGATCGGGATGCAGTCGACTAAAAGGGATCGGGACTTGCGTGATCGACCTCTCTGAGATTGGAATCGCGACGAAGGAGGGGAGCTCAGGTGAAGACGCATGCGAGCACGAGATGTCAAGAAAGGTCAAAGCTGTTGGTGCTGTCGGCGACGAATCCTGGTGGGGGTGGTTAGGCGTAGTGATGAGGGCATGGACATCTCGAATTCGACCTGAGGCAGTAAGGTATGAACCTGTTTTGGTTTTAATCATATATATGTATGTATGTATGTATACATATGTATGCTAAAAAGAAAGAAAAAATTTAACAGTCAAGTATATAAAACAGCTTATTTTTACAATTTAAAAATATACATATATGGGCGATCAGACAAAATATATTTAAATATAAGATTTTGAAAAATATAGGAATTGTAAATGTTGTAGAGTTTATATAAAAATTTGATTTTTAAATCTATATAGGTTATTTAGTATATGTGGTTTTAAAGAAAAAAAATGAATATATTTTCACGTACTAGTTTATTTTAAAATAATGTATTATGAAGATTAACTTATTTAATTATTTTAGTAACTTAAAATTTACTTATCATAGGAAAATTAGTTTAAATAAAAATTATTAATTAATTAAATTTATTAAATGGTAATTGATTATTCGATTAGTTCAAATGATAATAAACCGTATAATGTTTATACAAGGTCAACAATCATGGAAAGACAAGCCGGTTTGGAATGGGTTGCAAAATAAAGTCAAAGGTGAGTTAATCTCACTCGAATTGGATTGCTGGTGAATTAAAATAGTTAAAATTAATTATTGGTTGATTGCTTGAATTGATGATTTATTACCTATCTAGATGAGATATTATATATAATAGTATATATATTGGAGTGATTGATATTTCCGCATTATATAGCGGATGAGATCCTATGCGCCCCGCAAAATAGCGGATGACCCTTTATACCGCGATATCCCCTCGAAGTGGGATTAGTATTTTTATATTGTGCTAACACCTATGCATGCAGGAAAACGGGTTGGAATGATCCAATTGGATTCCTCAAAAATGTTGATATTCATTTCATATTCAGTGATATGATTTATTTGAATAATCTGTGGTTGATTATATTGAGAATTGAATTTATTGAACGCTATGGTATTGCAGGGTATATTTTTGGCATTTTAAAATATAAAAAATATAAGTTTTGGACTTTTGAAAGAAAATAAAAAGGTAATTTTAAAGTAAACTAATTTTAGTGAAGTTGAATAAATAAAAAGGGTGAATTTGAGAAAAGTAAATAGTTGACTTAAAATCCTATTTAATAAATTCTAGAGAATAGGAAAATAGAGAATTTTGAATAAATGGAATAAAAGAGTTTTGAAGACTTAAACGGTATTGTTTAAGAATAAAAGGATTTATTTTCAAATTCAAGATTTAAATGAGTTGAAAAAAATAAAAGGAGAATTTTGAAATAAAGTATGATATTA
Source organism: Allium cepa (assembly GCA_030765085.1). NCBI lineage: Eukaryota > Viridiplantae > Streptophyta > Magnoliopsida > Asparagales > Amaryllidaceae > Allium > Allium cepa. The sequence goes on from CM060942.1 coordinate 509,362,225, forward strand.
GTATTTCAGATTTAAATAAGGTTTTAAATCATAAATAAGGAGTGAGTCTGGAGTTAATGGATTTTGGAATAAATTTGGATAAATTGAGAAATAAATTTTAAAGGGGATTTAACTCAGCAAATCATTTGAAAAAAGATTAAGTGTTTGAAACAATGATTAAGGGAAAAATGGGACTATGGAATTTACAAACAAAGTTTTATAAAGTGAAGTAATTATCAGTGGATAATTTGAAATTTATAAATTCACGATGGGGATTTATGAGGGGATGAGTAAATCGTTTTAAAAATAAAAGAGCAGCTTTATTTTTAAAAGTGTGGGAATTTTTTTTACGGGATTCGGGCATAAACTAAATTGGGATAAATCGAGAAGAATTTATAAAGGATTAGACGGGCTATATTGGAAAAGAAAGTGTATTTTCCTAAAAAGCTAAGTATATTTTCAAAGAAAGATTTTTAAGTATAAATTAGAAGTTTTAAAGAGGTATTAAAAGAATATTTTAGAGGAATTTATTATTTAAATTGTTTTAAAAGGTCTTAAAGTAAATATTAAGTTAATTACAGTAGATAGTTATTTTTAAATGTTAAATTAGTATCATGATTTAAAAGTAAAACTATTAAATATTTATACCTTATATAGCAGTTTTATTTTAAAAGTAGTTTTTGGGTAACGTTTTACTTGAGAAATTATTATAGAATTTTGTAACTATTATTTCGAATAAAGTGGTTTAAGTGGTTTTATTTTAAATATTTTAAGCATATATTTTTGGATAAAGTCTTAATTTTTTTAAAATCTAAATTTAATAAGACTTGGTGTTTTTCAAGGGAAATAAAATAATTGGTTGAATGATTGTTTAATTTGATAGTTAAATAACCGACTATCAATATTGGCCAATGCGCTAGTCGTTTCGAAGAGACCGAGATCGGATTTAATTATCCGAAAGTCACTTCGATCCGGTTTGAACGTAGCGAATGAAGACCGTAAAGATGATGCAGACGGTGATTCGGTTTGTGCAGACACAAGGCAACTTGTATTGACGAATGCTATAAGACCATCGTTATTGAAGGACGATGAGCTAAGTAAATGTGTTCTAAAAAGATAACGCATAGCCTCAAGCCTCATCAACCAGGAATGACTAAAACATGGAAGGTGCAACAAGGCTAAGTGGATAGCACCCAATTAGGGCAAGGTCACCCCTGTCTACAGTCCTTTTTAATTTCGGCTGGGTGGCCGGTTGCTGATCCCAACCGTGGGGTGATCTTATTCGGACTATCCAGTAAGGGGTAGCTCTGGTCTTGTGTTGGAGGGGATCGGAAGTGGTCATCGGTACGCTGATGTAGGCTAGGTATTGTAACGGATGGTACCCCAGTAGCTCTGCCATTGTATGAAATCCATTTTCCAATAAGTGTCTGTACGGTTTTGATTGTGTCCAACTATTGCTGGAACGTGAGATGCAAGCATTTCAACTAGATTCTATTTTACCTGTTATAGACACTATTATAATATCAGACGGATTTGATAAAAATGTTTTGATTATCATAAGGTAAAAACCCGACATGTTTATTTATGGCGTGGTCTTACGAAATGCCTTTGTTTCAAAGGATTTTGAAAACTTTAATAATCCAATTGATTGTGTTTTCTCACGCTGGTTTTCCAGACTGACTCAGATGTTATTTTATTATAATGTTCGGATCAGACCGGGTATTACAGATACAGAATAGAATGCTACGGAGCTCAGGAGACGAGCTAGATGACGGAGACGTATATCACGTATCTGACTTATATTCTGCTGTGTATGGTATGTTGTATATTCAGCCTTGTGATGACAAGTTATTATAACTGCCCAGTATTGTGTTATTGTTTGGTGTTGTACTCTGATGATGTAATGTATAAAACAGTAATGGTTCTTTTTGTATAAAGATCGGTTGTTATCTATTATATATTGTTCCACTGCGATTGTGAGATTCTGATGTTGTTTTCTCTTTCTTCTTCCACCTCTTTCTTCTTTCACATAATGGTTCGTATTTCCGTCCAATTTGAGTTGAACCGATGGAGAGTATTGTCGACTTAAAGGGGTACGGATTTGCGGGTCATCACACTATATTTCTTGTTTTGTCGATCGTTAACGGATAGCATAACTATCCAATATATGTCTGTGTCCACGGATGGAGACATCTGATTTTTGAAAATGATTACAAACGCGGATATAACACTATCCGCATCTGAAAGTATCCGATGACAGACCTGCTCATAAGAATCTCTCTAAAAAGACATTTGCTTTTCCAAATTCGTGCTCCATTAAATCTTTTAATATTTTGTATTTCAAGCTACATCATTTAATCATTTTAACAATAACGAGGCAAATTCAATGGCCTTTAACAAACTGACTCATATACTTTCTAATAATATACATTCTAGTATTCTATCATGTTGGCATGCAAATTATTAATGGACGTATAGTTTATGCGATAACAAGTGTGGATGAAAATGAAAAATGGATTAATCAAGAAACTAATTAATAAAACTAGGGACTTGTAGAAAACTCCATATAGTAGGCTTATCAACAGTATCAACTTAGAGAATGTTAGTGAAATTTGAAATTGATTTCATCATCCTACATTTACAGAAGTTGTTAAATTTTGACGGCACTATATGAAGCATTGTATAGGTCGGAAGTAGCTTCGTAATGAAGAAAACGGTTCGTAAATCAAAGTTCGAAGGTAGAAGTTATGGAGGAAAAAGTGGAGAAGTGCTGAAATGACAACGACAGACGTCTGTGGAAATCAACAGACGTCTGTCGTTTCAGCAAACTAGAACCCGTGTCGTTTCAGGAAACCTGTGGCGGTCTCCTATATAAGCCAGGTTCAGGTTTCAGATCTAGAAGCGAGGAAGCAAGCAATAGAAAGAGTTTTACCTCCACTAATTAGAGTTTATCAAAACCTAATTTTCTTTAATTCTCTTCTCCACAAAATCAATTCTATTAAAAATTTTGATTATTGCAATCAATCTCTTGTACTCTTCTCATCAATAATAATAAAAGCTCTCTTTTAAAGTGCATGTACATTAACACAACGTTAGTGTAACCACTATAAATCGCTATGTGATTTATTTTTCGTTATTGCTTTCATTTTTATATTGCTTGTTTGAGGATTGTGATTGCGTTTGGATTGTATTGTTTGGAATTGAGATGTTGATTGATTGTTTTTACACTTCTTACCACGATCTCGTTTTCCGCTGTATTTTTTGGGTTTTGATTTGAGTGGTCTCTAATTGAAATCCCATCGCAACAAAAGTCATCTTGATCAATGCTGCGATAAAATTTTGGTTAGATGCTGGAGTTAAGGAGAATCTAAAAATGTATTTTAGGGGGATCAAATTTTATGAGGGGGAAAATTCAACGTGCTCAACTAAAGATAGTTCAACTAATAAGCACTAAAATGCAGTCAATAAGTTATTTGTTTATGGGGTGGGGAGGGGATGCTCCTTGTCAGCTCGATCAGTATTCATCCTTGATTGGAGCAATATTAACTATTGATAGATCTCTAATTCTGCATTATTTTTAGACCAATTGAACTGTAGAATGCAACGATATAGGTATCTGAAAGATATTAGTTCATAAAAAGAGTACTCTCTGGACAAATAATTTTGTGTGGTATTGCAAAAGCATGGCAAAGTACAGGAAGCAAGGTCGGTATATCGTGTGAGCTGTAAACTAATACACTGTAAACAGAATTTCATTAGAAAATGGTTTGTACCTCAGTGGTAGAGCATCTGATTGCATCAGCAGGCCTCCAGTTCAAATGCATAACGCCCATTATCCCCTGCATACGGGTTAAGACAACACTTTTTTTTCTACAACTCTGAGTAATAGCTTTACCTATAAGAAATTTAGACAAAACTTACCTTTCCTAAAAGAACCAAATTCTACTCGAACCTTCCAATTTAGTTCCCATGTTTCTATTTTTAAAATCTGACAAACATACAGGATAAGGTAACCAACTGTTGCAGCACAAATGTTTTTTTTGCCAAAGATGAACATATAGAAAGAACAAAAATAGTAGATATGACCACCTGCCTCGTTCAGCTTGAAGACCATCCCTTATTGTCCTAGTATATTGTGTACGTTATGCAGCAATAGACTACAGCGTACAGACACTGCATAGTTCAGCATAATAGAGAAATGAACTCTGCAATAAGATGTGAAATAACGACGATAAGATCAATGCATTTGTTTTGGATACTCAGATACCTAATTGATAACTGTTTTTTGCAAGAGTATTAGCGTCATAAGTGAATAATTTGATGAACTTCATGTTTGGATCAATCAAGTGCCAAATAATAAAAACAGAATATAGATATAAGTTATGACATGCTTAAGAATCATCGTTCATGGTCTTCCGGTTTAAATTTTTATTGCCTATTAGTGCCAATATGTCCATTAGAGTCTCTAATTTCCAAGTTCCGAAGTCTAATGGCTGGAGAGCATATCGTGAAGGAAAAACTATGAATTGGAAAAAAGGTAGAATGACGTTTAAAATTTAATTTTTTAACAAGATTAAGTGTCCAAATTCCAATGGTTTATTTGATCTCGCACGACATTGCAAAAACAATATGGAAAAGACAATGAAGAATGAGATGAGTTATTATCTTTTATCAAGTAAAAAAGCAAAAGAGTTATATTTTTTATGTTAATATAAGATCGACACAGCATCCACACTAATATGCTCTCCACTTATTATTATTTTGTGCTCTAAATAACCAAAAATATAATGAAAATAACTACTACAAAACAAAGTAACACATCGTATGTTATGGCACCTTGAGATGACATTGACAATCTTTTATCTCAAATAGTAATCAGTATATAAATGTTGTAGTTTTTGCTCCTTGACATGCGCTCTACCCGTGCATGCATATCTTCACCCAACAGAGATACTATGTTACTTTATGTAATATTAATGGAAAACAAATTCAATTGTTTTGATTTCTGTCTGTCATAAAGACGTTTGAATTTAATAATGGTTCATGTCATATGTCACGTTGACATGCCCAACAGGAGTTTACAAAAACTTAAATCAGTGAATTGAATAAGATTATAAATAATGAAGGCATATATAATTATATGTTTACCTTTTTCCTTTCATTTTTCTTTTTGTTTTTTATAAATAGATTGAATAGGATCATCAATACTGTTACAAATTTGATGTTAACATTAGAAAAAAAGGACCAAACAATTCAGAAAGGGATTCAAATGCAACAACTACAAAAAAATTTGATTCGTTATGTTTCCACAGAATGAAGTGCCATGGATACATGAAAATCAAAAAGGAAAGCCAACCTGTTGAGCAAAAAAGGATGTGGTTGGATGTGTGGGCTTGATTTTTCCAGTTCAATTTTGATGCAAAAATGTTATATCCAACTGCATTGCCAATCCAAAAACAATACTTCTTTATAAAAATAGCATAATCTGATTCATATCAGTAAAAATTGTAAATCCACAGTAATGCACACGTTATTAAGCTAAGTATGGGTGGTAAGTTTATATTATTTTTTTTCCATCACCATATTAATGTTGCAAAACTTTATATTTTTATGACACTATAAACTTTTAATATTAGAAAATTTCAGCTATTACCATATAAGTTTTTATATCGAAAGTAAGTATTCTATTTATATTCTTTAATTTTTTATTTTTTATGTTTTCTATTGTCATGCCAATGTACATATAATTTTCTATTTTTTTTCCTGCCGTTCACAATGTATGAGTGTGATAAAATTAACTTATAATGTATAATATTGCCCACTTTCTACGATCAGTTCCATGAGATAAAATTCACGAACACCGTCCTTGAAAGTTATCAATATTGACATGGCAGTCTCAGCAAATCCATCTCCACCTAAGTCAGCAAGTCTTTCAGCCAGGGGAGCCACTAGCAGAGCGAAATGGTTAAAGGCTTTGATTTAGTTAGAATCATATTCCATGCGTTTAAAATGTAGATCATAATCATTCCAATAGAGGTACCACATGGTCATGCCTGTATATTATATACATTTGTTGATGTTATTCCGTCTTTTGGTTAGGCCGGGATATCACGGATTTGGCTAAAGTGGATGAATTGGAAATTGATTGCACTGGAAACTATGGATAATAGTTGAATAGATTCGGATGGATAATGCTCTAAAAATGGCTAAGTATCCAATCAAAGTGTAAGCAGTATGAAGTGACAAGGAATGCTCTATGATGCCACATTTCAAATTTCAAGTCAATCGGAGTTCGTATGCTCGAGTTATGAACAAATGAAGAATTTATATGGATAGATTTAGAACAATCTATAAAAAAACGTAAATCGACGAATATCAATCAATATCTCAAGATCTACAAGACCAATTCGCTTGAAACTTTCATAGCGTCAATAAAATGGGGAGTGGAACCTACAAAAACGATCGCATGTCAAAACATTGAAGTTCAAGGATGGCCGATCGTTTTTTCGATCCTTAACAGCGATCTGTACGACTCAATGAACGGTCAGAGTTCAACCAAGATTGATCCATATCTCACAATCAACAGCTCAGATTGACTTCATATTTTAAAAATAAGTTCAAGAGGCATGTGGGACCCCCTAAAATGATCGTATGAAAATTAAAGACAAAAATATCGATCGGCTAAACTTTGGCCGATCGTTCCAAGATATTGAGTTAGATCCACCAATCATTATGGTGGGCCCCTATGGACCAAAAGAGCCTTCCGTCGAAACCTTAGCTAAGTATCTCATCATCTCTCTCTATAAATACATGTCTCATGGTTCATTTTCAAAGGTGGACGTTGCTGGTTACAGGAGACTTCATTATAATCAAGTGCTATCTTTATTTCTCCATTGTAATCGGATTCATAAGTGATTAATAAAGGCAAAACTTTAAAGTGGATGTCGGCATACAGCGCTGAACCACTATAAATCTTTGTGTTTCTGATTGTAGTTAATTCTCAGCTGTTTGTTGATTTATCTTCTCGTTTTAATTCTGTTTTTCTTCATTTATTTCTCTACTAAATCTATTTTTGGGTGTTTAAGATCAATAGTGGCGCAAACATTTTGGTGTTTTCATTGAGAGGGCTAGCCCCCGCGAATTTGGAGTTCAGACTTAAAACCAACTAAAGAACTTGGAATTAGAGAAATAGTGACACCGTTAACAAGGAGACCAAGAGCGGATAGAAGCCATCATGAAGGGAGTCATTCCTCAGGGGCTAATCAAAGCTCAATCTTTATTACCAGAGACGAGATGAAAAGGATGATGGATACTATGCAGGAAAAGATGCTAACGAGACAAGACGAGATGATGTAGAATCTACTTCGACGGATTAGGCAAGCTCGAGCGTAATCCAAGGAAATGGCATAGCAAGAAACGTTGAAAATATAAATCATGGAGTTGTAGTAGGAGCGGAGGAAATCCAGAATCAGGACTAATGAAACGATGCTAACAGGATGCAGGATGGAGTGGAACAGCAGAGAGCGGCCCCTGACCAACCAAGAACGATCGGGGCTGATCAATCCATACTTGAGAGCATCCCCCGGGGTCATGCTAGATCGATCCCAGGCAGGATACCAAACGGTGCTATGCAGTTTGACATCAATCGAAATATGGATGCTCGTCTAGAAGGGCAGATATCAGGATTCCCCCGTGAACTCGGAGGACAGGTTGGAGACAGTGATCGAAGACTACCATTGGATGACAATAACAAATTGGTGGAAATGATCAGACGGACTATGAGAGGAGGATTGGTAAACAAGGATCTAGAAGATGTAAATAGGAGTCCTTTCGCTCCTAATATCAGGCAGGCTAGAAATCCACCGGAAGTTAAACTACCAACGCTTAAGAAATATGATGGAAAAACGGATCCCCCTTTTTATCTGACGAGATACATGACACATGGAAGCATTGGAGACATCGGAGGAAGTCATGGCACGGTGTCTTCCCTTGTACTTAACGGATATAGCTGCACTATGATTCAGAGAGTTGAAAAGTGGTTCTATTAGCACAAGGAGGGAATTGATCAAAAGGTTTATGAGGCAGTTTAGGATTCACATCTCGAGACCCAAAAATATGATGAGTTTGGCAACACTGAAATGGAGGACCGAAGGGTCCCTGAGGAGTTTCCTAACACGGTTTAATGTCATGGCGGCATCGGTAAATCATCCAGATCCAAGCATGGTTTTCATGGCAGCTGTATCTGGTATTGTTGATGGCACAGAGTTCAATTATTCACTGGCGCGGGATCCACCTATGAATCTCGAAGAGTTTTATCACGAAGAAGGTTCCTGCGGCAGGAAGACACACAAGCAAACAAACCATAGGTGAATGCCGTGAAAAGTGGAAAATGATCAGAAGGTGTAAACAAGAATGATAAAGGAAAACAGAAAATGAATGATGACATAATGTGTCGAAGAGGCAATTGAGAGAACCAAAATTCTCTTCTTATGCGGATTTGACCTAATCTCTGGGAGGATTTATTTGGATACTCGAGGACGCCTTCAGTATCGAAGACCGACAATGAGAGAACCCTCCGAACACGAGCGGACATCAGGAAAGCATTGTCTATTCCATGAGCTAGATGGACACAATACAAATGACTGCATTCATTTAAAGGATATAGTTGAGGAAAATGTGAGGAGCGGTCAGTTGCAACGATACGTGAGGACACGGCTGCGGCAGTGGAGTAGGAGCATCCACCTTGAATAAAAAGGGCACTGAATCAAGTCATCATCGTCAACTTGTTATCAATTAATTGGGATGGCATGAAATAAGTAATAAACTCCGTAGTAAAACGGCTAAGTCACTTACATATGTATGCGATCGAGGACGGTCCCTGTGCATGCTCTAAGACGATGATGAACCGTAGTACTTAGGTTTGTGAAATTTTTTTCTTGATTACTTCGAACTCGGGTTTATTTTCTGATATTTTGGTTTGTTAGTTATTTTATTGTACGGATTCTTACTTATATTTTTCCCAATTGACTTTTGAGTGCTTAAATCTGAACTAATGTAATAAATAATACAAGTCAGGCTGTGGCCCCGACCAAAGAGACAGAGCAATAACCGTAAGTCACGAGTCATTTCCTCGGAGAGCGACGGAATGGATTCGTACACGGATTAAGCCTTCGACAGAGGGATCAAGGCCAAAGAAGGATATCCTACGGATTAATTCCTCGACTGGGGATTGAGGCCAGAGAATGATAACCCTTGGATTAAGTCGCCTACTAGGGATCGAGACCGGAAAAGGATACTCCATGGATTAAATCCTTGACCAGAGAGTCGAGGCCAAAGAACAAAACCCAACAGGCCATTAGGTATGGACTATACCTTGCAAGGAGTAAATCGCTTCGCCGGGGAGCGATAGGATCGGCCTACTCAGGTCGTCGACTATGTATTATGCTCGACAAGGGTCCGAAGAGACCATGAACTCGGATAACGATTCAGAGAGATCTCAAATTGGCATACTGACTTCCAGGATTTCAAATGGTTATGAATTTGGATATCGATATAGAGAGGTCGCGGATTTAGATACGGACCCGGAGTGGTCTCAGATTTGGTTAACGACCAAAGAGGTCATGGATACGGATATTAGTTTCGAATAGCAATGAATTTGGCTTTAAATGAACACGGATTTGGATAAAACGATTCGAAAAGATCGTGGATTTGGCTAATAAATTAATAATGGATTCGGAATTGGATATTGACTTTAAACAGTCATGGATTTCACTAATGATCCAAAAAGATCAAAGAATTGGATTAGCAACGGATTGGATTCTGGATTGAATAATACGTCTATCAAAGGATTATGGACTTCGGATTTTGGATGTATAGCGATTCAAAACACACATTCCCACTGCAAGGCATGTTATAAGGGGCAAATGTTATCCCGCCTTTTGGATAGGCTGGGATATCACGGATTTGGCTAAAGTGGATGAATTGAAAATCGATTACACTAGATACTATGGACAATAGTTGAATAGTTTCAGATGAACAATGCTCAAAAAATGGTTAAGTACCCAATCAATGTGTAATCAGTGTGAAGTGACAGGGAAGACCCCATAAGGTCACATTTCAAATTTCAAGTCAATCGAAATTCGTTTGCTCGAATTACGGACAAATGAAGAATTTTTATGGATCGATTTAGAACGATCCATAAAACATCATAAATCGACAAATATCGATTAATATCTTAAGATCCACAAGACCAATTCGTTTGAAACTTTCGGAGCATCAATAAAATGAAGAGTGGAGCCTATAAAAAACGATCGCAGGTCAAAACATTGAAGTTTAAGGATGGTCGATCGTTTTAAACCGATCGTTTTTGCCAATCCTTAACAACGATCGGTTCGTCTCAATAAACGGTCCAAGTTCAACCAAGATTGATTCATGTCTCACACTAACAGCTTAGATTGACTTCATATTTTAGGGACAAGTTCAGAAGGTATGTGGGATCCCCCTAAAACGATCGCACGAAAATTGAAGACAAAAATAATGATCGGCTAAACTTTGATCGATCGTTCCAAGATATTGAGTTAGGTCCACCGATCGTTATGGTGGGCCCCTATCAACCTAGAGAGGCTTCTGCCGAAGCTTTAGCGAAACGTCTCATAATCTTTCCCTAGAAATACAGGCCTCATGTTTAATTTTCGAGGCTGGACGCTGTTGGTTACAGGAGACTTCATTGTAATCAAGTGCTATCTTTATTTCTCCATTATAATCAAATTCATAAGTGATTAATAAAGGCAAAACTTCAAAGTGGACATAGGCATACAATGCCGAACTACTATAAATCTTTGAATTTCTGATCATAGCTAATTCTTAGTTGTTTGTTGATTTATCTTCTCGTTTTAATTTTTTTTCTTCATTTATTTCTCTACTAAATCTATTTTAGGGTGTTTATGACCAATTTTAGCGCAAATAGTTGACAAATCAAGCACAATGAATGTATGCACGCATCAAGGTTGTAAAAATCATTAGACGACAAGCATGGACTTGAGATTAATCGTTTAGGCTGCGATTAATCCAAGAATAACCAAAGCTAGGCGTTTTTGATAAACTTATGTATTTTGAGATAAAAAATTGGTATTTCATTATTATAATTGATCCAAAAATAAAATCTAGGGATTTGGATAGGCTTGGCAGCAGCCATTGAGGCAAAACCGCCTGAAAGTAGCATGTGAATGCTTGAACGAGACATCAAGCCTCAACTAGTGTCTAAAAAGTGCTTCTATACTTTTTTAGATGCTTAGATGATGCAGTATCCTCGTTAGTTGGCCAAGCCGAATGGCTAGGCCATGAACCTCGCCTAGTGCCTAGGCAAGGCCTAAGCGAGGCCTAAGCGGAACGTTTAACTATTTAGAAGCTCCTTGTCAGCTCTATCTGTATTCATCCTTGGTTGTAGCCACATTAACTATTGATGGATCTCTATTTCTACATTATTTTTAGACCAATTTACTGTATAATACCACAATGCAGGTATCTAAAAGATATTGGTTTATAAAAAAGAGTACTCTTTGGGCACATAATTTTGTGTGGTATTGCAAAAGCATGGGTTAAGTACAGGAAGCATAGGTTGGTATATCGTATAAGCTGAAAACAAAAACACTATAAACAAAAATTCTTTGGAAAATGGTTTGTAGCTCAGTGTTAAGCATCTGATTGTATTAGCGGGGCTAGAAGGATTTTTACCAGAGGCATGCATATAAAAGAGCGAAAAAAGAGATGCTAGTTTTTAATATTTTGATAGGAAATTAAAACGATGACAGAAAGAGAAGTTTGTGAGGTAACATAGAAAGTGTGTATTTTCTTTACCTTAGTTTCCATTAAAAAAATCACAACTCAGATGGCATTATTTACACAAAAAAATGTCTTATATATTAATATATATTAATAGCCATGTTTCACAGTAAGGTATTGCTGCATACATTTTAACCCGTAATAATTTTCAAAAGATGTGTTAATTTGACATACCATTTCTGTGATGGGAAATGAGGGAGCTTTTCGACCACAAGGTTCTTGTTCCAGCATACAATTAGGTGGTTTGCATGAGAATAAAAATGACATATATGAACAGGGAAAATCCATACCATGTTCCTAGTATAAATCAACAAACATCATTCCCTTCAAATTTTTGAACAGTCTTGCATATTATTTGAGAACAACATAAGAAGCTAAACATATAATTATAGATGGTGATATGTTTAATTCGAACATACATATGGTAATGTAAGTGCATATACTGTGTTGATAACAAATACCATCCATGTCCGGATATAAGAAAGCAGGAAGATCTATTAACATACAAGAAACTTGCAACAGCAATCAATTCCTACAAATACCATTGTTGATATAATTTTTGTTAGAAGCGATGAACAAAAAGTTAACTTACCGAAGATGAAACTCGTAGTCTGCCATCTTGGTAATGGAATCATATGAATAATACAAAATAACAACCATGCCAAAATATAACTTATGCTTAATTACCACAATGGTGTGTATGATAGCAACTTCTTGCTATAATTACCATGCAATTATAAAATATGCTTTTACATAATACAACAGATCACACAAAATTGTTGTTCAATTGTTGAAATCAATATATCATAATGAAACCATGTCTCTCATATAGGGTAATGAAGGTTTTTATGCCCAAGAAGCACATAAATTTGATAAGAGAGGAAGACAAGCAAATTTATGTGTACCGGGAAAGCACGAAGAGCATAGAACATATTCAAGATAACATATAAGAATGGCACCATGACTGCAAACATATGAAGAACTTCTAAGCTGTGTTACTATGTTTGGAACCGACAGTTGACCAACTAAGTTAGAAAATGTTTTCGTTTCTTGAAGTTAGAAAATGTTACCGTTTCTTTATGTTTACTATAAGTACATTAACCCATGTCACCACTGAAGATCGGTTTCAGGAATCAATTTCCAGTCAATCCGAGGCAGACAATTTGTTTTATACACATCACTATCCCTATAGTAAGTAAATTTATGAAATTTCTTATACACATGATGCCTAAATGATCAGCATAAACAACTAGCTTATTACAGTGGACTCCAGCTTCAATTATCAAAATGTTTTTCCATTCTAATCGTGTTCTATATTACCTAACTAAGCATAAAACAATAGTTTTATATCAACTAGCAGCATTGAAAACTAGATTTAAATGAGTTTTAAAACTGCAAAACACAAAAGTTCACTTCACTCGTAATTCTATAAGATGGTGCCATTAGAAAGATACAGTGCTAGACAACAAATTTAGAAATTTTGTAGTCAAAATTCACAACTCTTACTATTTATTCCATTTGTAATTTGCAGAGAGATGAATATACATTGAAATGCTAAAAAATGCCAGAAAATGTTAGATAGCTTGAACGTGAAGAAATTCCACAAAAGAGGAAGAACAAAAATGCATTAAACTTACTGATACACATGGATTCTATGAACCATAGATAAACGGTGGCTACACTAAATGTCAGAAAAATTAGAAGGAATATATGTGAAGTCCACAAATTACCTGACATCATCACGGTAACTTCATAGCCAGCAATAATTTTTTTGAAGCTAATGATATCAGTAAAAGGGGGCGACATAGACAATAGCATCGGTTTACAAATGAACTGGAACTGGGAAAGGTAATTTTATTAATGAGAAGTCAGTGGAGAAATGAAAGAAAACAGTTTTGTGCAAAAAATTGCACAAATGCGGAAAAAACAATAGACAAGATTTAGATTTGCCAATTGGAACATCATCCAATCTAACAGTAGTTATTTAATTATTCCAAATAAATAGTAAAACAACAAACAAACATGATTACTTCCTTGTTACCATAACTTCCTCCTCGATGCTCCGAAAGACCTCCCGTCTCTTTTATAGTGAAGAACGCATGATTCTCTTCAAAATGACATATAATTTTAATCATAGAATCTCAACAAATGGTACAAAAGATTAGGCGTTATATCCATTTTCATGTACGGAACAACTATGCAAAGAAAACCAAAACTGAAACATTGGACAAATCGATATTACTTAAAAGTTATATCTATATTCACGTAATTGCAATATTTTTTCAGGCTGAATAACAACTAAAGACACTACATTAAAACTGAATAAAATTAGACGGTTCAAACAGGTATGGATGGTTATCAACAGCGTAACACGTTGAATTAGGAACATGCTCCGAAAATCCACTGCAGTTACCACTGAAGACATTAGACTGATCTGACTCTTGTACCGCCAAACATGTGACAATCTGCTGGTCATTCATATCACCACTTGAAGAATCACTTCCCTTAAACAAGTTCTTGACTGAAAATTCATCATCATGTTCATGACAGTCTGCAGCTTCTGTAGCCATTTGCATATCATCGGATGAAGAATCAATTCCCCTAAGCAACTCCTCAACTCCAGTCGAATAAGGAAGGTTGCCATGTCAATTACAATGTGTGCAGACTCTTCAGTAGCGATCTCCACCTCCACCTCCTTACATTCCCCATCTCCATTCAACTTCCCAGCATCAACACCATTTTCCACATCTTCTTCAAAAGCAAAATCATGCATATACGACTGCAACAATATTCTCCCTTGGACTTCCATCAACATTGAATCCAAAAACTTGATTGTTGCATTTACCATGATCTCGTTTTCCATCCTCAACCGATTCAACTCAAGCTACTTCTTCAATATCCGTGACCGAATCATGCTTTTCGAATTCTGCTTGTACCTTTTCCCAAATTTGTTGTTAACTGAGTTGTAAGCATGCACTTCATCTTTGTTTTCAGGAAGTTTCAACCTTGCCATCCGAGTCAACTGAAATTACCAGCGATAGAACATCACAAAGTTCGGAAACTTCATAAGCCTTTTTCTTTAAGCCAACAAGTTGTTCCTGTAAACAGATTTCCGCAAACTTCCATTTTCTATCAACCTTATTTGAACTCTACCTCGTCTCATTCTTTTTTTTACATAATTAGATGGATTATGATCAAAACAAGTATCCAATAACAGAACAGTTTTTCCGAATTTAAACAAACACATTATATGCATCATTAAAATGAATAACCTAGACCATAAAGCAATATATAAAAAAATTAATACTCTTAAACTATGAAAAACACGGTAATATGAAGACATCATCGGCTAAAGATAATAGGACTGAAAGAATTTAGGAAAATTTGAGGTACCTCTACGCAATTTTCGAATGAGAACCGCGAATGCCTAATATTAGCGAGGAAGTAGATCCCAAAAGGACGAACGTGGCAGGGAACGGTGATCGATTGTTATTTCATCAAAACCTAATCACCTCGACTATGTTCAGTAGAACTCGCAGAACTTTGTAGATAAAGGCAACGCGTTTTGGCGGGATTGAAGAGGATTGGCTCCACTTGGAAAGGTCATCTGATTGTAAACGACGGAGATGCTTTTAATTCGTCCAACAATGTGAAGTTAATTAATCAAATGAACGGGTGTAAATCGGTTGGACCAAACCAGACGGAGGTATGTTCAGTTTATGTCATAAATAAAGTCGGATCGAACATGGACCGGATGAGAATTATGTTCGTACAAATTTTGTTATCCTATTTCGTATGCTAAATGAAATTGGACAGACTCGTACATACATTTTTCGGACACAGCATAAACGGACATGAATGGACATTACTATTTACATCAAATTTTACGCTGTTTGATAGAATTTCCATCAAAATATACCGACTTATAAGAAATTCGGACAAATTCTAACGAACTCGGACCGGACAATATTTTTGCTCATACAAATTTTGTTGTTCTAACTCGTGTCCTAAATGAAAATTGGATGGACTCGGACGGAGTATTTCAGTTAGAGACATGAATGAACATCGGACACTCGTACAAAATTAACAGCCCTAATTCAGATTATTATTGTCTTGTATTATGATGTAAACGCAAGTTTATTTGTATCATTATTTGTAAAGTGCTTTCCTACATTTCATTTAGTGTTGGGCCAGTTTAGTTCAAGTTTAGGCTCGAGCCCAAAGGTTTGCTACAATATGAAGTTTGTGATGGAAGTGGAAAAAACTAGCATCATTGAAGCTCAATGTTTAAAGTCTGTACAATCAGACTTATTAAACTTCCATGCTTTAAAATGTGTGTAGCAAAGACTAATGATTTCAAGAACAAGACATGAATAAAATATTACAAATAATTTCAACTACCTGTACTTAAAAATAAGGGGCATTTCACTAGAAGGATAAACTTTGCAGTCCAATTAGTTTAAAGGACACGCATCTACAGAAATTAATTTCAAGGTCAAAGTTAGCGGAATAATTACTTTTAAGAACAGAGTCAGCAGTCCAATTACTTTAAAGGACATAATTTCATAGGTTTTTAGGCCTTGGAAACTAATTATTTTGTATTTTGTCCTTAAAAGTAATTATTTCAGTTGTGTGTCCTAAAAACTAATTCCACTTGCTAAAGAGGTCCTTGTGGCTAATTTCTACTAAAAAAATAAAGTATATGAAACTCTGAAAATATATTCTGAAAACTTTAGCCCCGAAAGATCGGCCAAATATGAATATATATTTCAATAATGAGCTATTGTTTGAAGACAGAGTTATATAAGTAAAACGTTAAACATATATTTGTAAAGCCAAGTGAAGCATATATTTATTTTCACTCAAAGGGCTTTTTTGCAGGATAATAAGTTTTAAGGACGACACTATTGAAAAATTAGTTTTAAGAACAATTTACAGAAAAAAGATAAATGAAGTTATCAATTTCAGTTATACAGAAATAACTCTAGACTGAGAAGCCCTCCAACTTAATTTTCACTTTCTATTTTATGGTATTAATACCAGGTCAGTTCAAGATAAATTTGATCTCTGGGCAATGGAACAAAATTTAGAATTATAAGTTTGAGTTACGACCTTGACTTTTAGGAAAAAGCTCGCCTACAATTTAATTACAGCACAATTCCATATTATTGTAGTTGGTAGGACTTGAACCTACATCAACTAAACATTGAAAAACAAACTCAACCGTTGACATGCACTAAACTTAACATTTGTTAACTGAAGTAAAAAAGTTACATACCACTTTTGAAACAAGGATTAAAAAGTTTCGGCCCTATCTTCAAATTGGGTCGTCGTCCGACTAGACCTAGCCTGGGGTCGATCCTGGTTAGTATTATAAATGAATAAATTATAAACTTAGTATGGGAAAATATTAAATATTTAAGAGTTGAAACTCCAACACATAATCTTAAAATCAAGATGTTTTTTTGTTATGAGCAGAATTCAAACTCACAACCTCATAAATAAAAATAAACATTTTTGCAAGAGTAGGATTCATACTCATTACCTTTTTTGTATCAACATAAGATCATTTGAAAAGTTCACATTACACAAAAACGTTCGACCTCTATATTGAACCTATTACTATATATGTTGCCACGTATATGCATATTTTGCTTCCAATATAAAATCAATTACATTTGAAAACAAGACTAAATAATAATAAAATAACCATAATTGTTTTATTTATTTTTTTGCACTAATGGTCCAATTAAGACTTTTCTCAGAGAAACATGGATTGACTTATCCCAACTATACCAACAAGTTTAGGAATGTCAAAATTGTGCTCATCGACGATATCCTATACCGCTTAGTCACTAACTCTCATCTAAGTAATTTTGACGAGGATGCTGATAGAGTTAAGGGTTGTCATATGCGTGATTCCATAATTTGTTATATAAACTCAACTTTGTAAACAATCTTGTTCGTAATAAAGTATGTTTTTTGTTTTATTTTATATTATATGAATCATTACTTAGTAATATAAATAATGAATTAATTACTAAAGATATATAAGTAGAAAATCCTTATAAGTGTTTATCGATTATTTTAACGAATGTGTTCGTAATTGTTAATATTGGATCGATATAAACGAAAACACTAACTCTTAACTGTTCCTAGTCATGATGTATTGAGATATGATATTGATACATCTATCAAGACTAGTGTGCAATGGTTTATTCATGACCATTTGGAGCACCAAAGGCTTACGCACTTGGAGTTGTTTGTAACAACTCGATATTGAGAACATATTAATAAGAATTTACAATGAAGTTTCAAATAATTAAAATGAGTTTTTAAATGTTAAAATGGAAATAAAAATGAGACTAAAATTATAATATTGGAATTTAATAATGAGTTGGAAACATGAAATTTTATTTGGCATTTATATGAAGTGTTTTGTGAAGTTAAGAATTTTAATGATAAAGTATTTTGTTGGACTTGGGAAAAAAGATGGTTTGATTACTGATAATTGGTTTTAATGGAAGGTATTATTTGTCAAAGAGATTATTAAATGAATTATTTTAATAAATAAATATTTGAAGTGATAAATTATCAATAAAAGTGATTTTAGGATGGTTTTGAGTTTAAATTGATATTATAAACTTTAAATGATCTTCAAAATAAAGTAAAAATGGACAAATAATTTCATGCAGTAAAATAATAATAAATAAAAGATTATGGAAATTATTGTAGAGAAGAACGAATTTGATTCGGTTATCTAGAATAATGAATATTTTTTGTTAAAATGGGTCTAAAGTTCTAATTTTGGAATAATTAATTATAAAGTTAGGAAAATTATGAAATATAATTTCTGCAAAATTATATAATGATGAATAAATGCAGTTATCGAATAAATATGATTTTTAAGTGAGGTTTAGAGTTATTTTGATTGAGTAGAATAATTAATTTTTTGAACATGAATGATGAAAATAAAGTGAGAAAATAATTTGGTTGAGGCCCAAATAAAGCCCAAAACCTCAGCCTAAGTGGATAACCAGCTTATTACCTTTGTCTCAATTACTCTTGATAATTCGAGAGCATTTTCTATCTTACTTCAAATCCTCTTCTACAGAACACTTCTCCTCATTTTTCTTCATTTGCTCCAAATAAAACTAAGCCCTTACTTCTTCATTCAAAAATCAAAACAAATCAAATAAATTACCAAAAGTTATTGTTAACCATAAAGATCAGTCAAGAATGTAGGAATAAAAGAAAGCCTGCGAAGCATTGTAAAAGCTTCGCAAGAATTAAAGAGAAGGGTTCTGCCATGATCCAAAAGCAGGATTTCGAAAGCATTGAAGTAGCTTTCGAAGAGATTGAATCGGTGTTACAAGCATTTGTTGCTTCTGCAAATATTAAATGGAGTATGGGCTTCCGAAGGAGTCGAAAGGGGTCAAAGCTATCCTTCTACTTCAGTCGATCCTTCTGAAATAGTTGGTTCCACGTGCATAAAGGAGTTTCGTATGTGTTAAAAGCACCTTTCGAAGGTATCGTAAAACAAACTTCCCACATATATCAAGCCTTACGAAACTGTTTGTTTCGCCACTGTTTCCTTACACAGAGGAACATTTTATCAAAGCGTCCTTTTTGAAAGTGTAGATGAGCCTTTCGAATCGGTTGAACCCTTCCGCAAGTATAAGGGAAACTTCACATGTGACCAGTATTACTTTCCCAAGCACCAGAGAATGAGGCTTCCGCATTGATCAACAAGAATACTTTCGAAAGCCAGCCTCCTCAAGCGACCTTTTGCAATGATCCTTCCGCAACCATTAAATCCTTTCTAAACCATCCAAACGCCGTACCTTACTCATACTAATAGTAACCTATCATGTTAGCATCAATCCTTAATAACAAAGGAAAGGCTTCAAAGGTGATGAATAAGTCCGAAGTGCTTCCGCTTATATTCAAATAATGCAACGAGGAACCTTGAATCATTCACCACTAAAAGAAGCATACCATTCTAAGGTTTCGAAAGGCTCCAGAAGTACTCGAAAGCAGTATCGATGAATGTCAAAACAGTATCCATTGTTAGTATACCTTCGATGGAGATGGGAGGGTTAATCCAAGCATAACAAAAGACCCGAATACCTACTTGCAAATTTAAGACTACGAAAGCGGAAGGACAAAGGTGAAAGGATAGGTGCGATTGGTCAGGAGTGAGACCATTCGACAGCTTCAAAAGAATGGGTGTGGAAGGGTCCAATCCGCATCTATCTAGGGGTCCAGGTTTGGAAGGGGTTTTCGAGAATTCTTGGATTTTCTTTTCACTTCTTAGCCGAATCAAATTCTTATAACCCTAGATCAAATTGGAGGAAAATTCTATGACTTGTAATCTATTCATGAGAAATGAAAATGAGAGGATGCATGGATCTAATATTGATTTCGAATATGAGGATGATCATTTCGGCCATTAGCTTGTCTAATGACCAATTGCACATGATGCACACCTATCTTCTTAACCTTTATTTGACATATGCTATGCTATGGAGTTTATTTGGATATCTTGACTTTATAGCATATTATTATCATGTCCACGGCCTATGTAGCACTAAAGCGATGTGGTGATGATACTTCAATGTTATTAAGTCAATTTGACTTATGATGTTTATCCAAAATAAGATTTCATGGCAAATTGAATCAAATTTTTGCTTAATATTTATATGTTATGTTCTGAACCCTTTCGAAGGGAACTGGTCCTTTAAAGGGATTCACCATGTGGTCATTGAAGTTAATCCTTTCGGGAGGACTCCTTCAAAAGGTATTTAAATACTTTGAAACATATCTTTACTCTCGAAGGAATCCTCCCCATGACTACAGTATCAACATCTTCAAAGGGGTTCCTTTCGAAGGCATGAAGGCCCTTTCGACTCAGTTAGTTCTCAACCATCCCTACTGGGAAATAACCTCAGGATACTCCACCTAGTTCAAAATGGGCTTTGAAGGGATCATTTACTTCCTTAACTTTAAGGTGTTGACAAGATTTCTTGTTAATATTTTTGATGTTAGGAGGGCTTGAACCTCTGACCTTGTTATTTCCTTATAGTCTAATTATGAAAAGTTTGACTCGTTGTAGGAAAATGAAATCGAAAAGACTTGGTCGATTGGATGAGGAAGAAGTACACACAACAGTTCTAGAGGAAAATATTTCTTCAACCTTCAACTTAGAAGGAGTTATGCCATGACAACCATTAACTCTAGTACAACCAGATGACAATGCAGCTAAGATAAGACATTTAGAGCAACAACTACTAGAAATGCAAGAGCTCTTGGAAGCAACCCTTGCTTAGAAATCTTTTAGAACTACTAAAATAACAACAGGAGACAAAATAGTCTCCCCAAGGAGGAACTTGAAAGCCTATACGTTTGAAGGCAAGAGCAAGATCAACTTAACTTTATCAAAGAAGAAGGAACATTAGGCAACCAAAGTGGATCATCAAGGTAGAGTGCAGGATAAATCTCTGGAGCAATCTAGAAGCTCAACTTCAAAGGAATATAATCCAAATCGGAAAAGCTATCATAATTGTAAAGTCTTGTTTTTCCGTACTCTTTGAATCGACAATAAACCACACATGTCCAACTCAAATTGCACGAAAATACGGATCTTTAAGGGTAATTAAGAAAAGTAGACAAAACATAATCTCACTCGAATGGAATAACATATAATATTGAACAAATATTTTTACAGCGAAAGCCTTTTAAATATATATATCAGAGTCTATCCTAAATTCAGCTTGGACAGTTATAAACATCTGTCCTTACAATTGCTGACAAACATCAAACAAAATACACTAAGTACAGCGGATAATAGAATATGCTCATACTTCGATGAAATTCTCCAGCTCTTAGGGATGGCAATGGGGCGGGTCTTGGGTTTAAACCCGGTAGACCCGCCCCTGTTTTTATCCATCTGGACCCGCCCCATTGGGTCATCGAGGCGGGTAGACCCAGACCCGCACAAAAAAGCTCCGGGTCTAGGGTCGGGTTGGGGCTTGGACGACCCGCCCCAACCCGACCCGCACTACGACGATCGCATGAGAACGCTTTATTGCTATAAAGATGATATATTAATCTATTTACACATAAGTGGTTATAACATGAATAATCTAATGTTCCATTCAATAAGTTATATTATTTTATGGTATTAAGTTGCATCACTAATAATTATATAATAACATATACATGTTTTTACTAAATCGTTATCATGTGCCTTATTTTTATAATCTAACTTTATCATTGTAAACACATTGATATCTATATTTATTGTATCATTTAATGACAATCCCTTCTACAAATATAATGAATAAATATATTTATATTAACACATAATTTTGAATAAATATGCAAAGTATCACCGGGTCTTGGGGCGGGGCGGGTCTACCCTGACCCGCATAGGTTTTGGGTATGGAACGAAAGTTCAGACCCGCACCGGGTCTACGGGGCGGGTTTGGGGCAGGGTTTAAAAAACCCACGGCGGGTCTGGGGCATAAAAAACCCGCCCCATTGCCATCCTTACCAGCTCTCCTCTGGAAACTCCAACCGTCTTCGACTAACCTGAAACTACTCGGATCTGACCCGAGTATTGAAAATACCCGGATCAGGCTTGATAAACTAGCGTGAGAAAAACTCAATAATAGATGATAGTGTCATATATCAGCCTTTTTATAAATCCTTTGAAAATTAAGAGTATCTCATAAGACCACGCCCACACATATACACATACGAGTTTTTACCTTATGATAACTAAATCACTTTTATATCAAAACGTTTAATATTATTCTTAATGACATCTCTTTGAATTTTTTTTCAAATAAACTTATTAATCTTAGTCTAAATTGTTACCATTATTAAATTCCAGCATACAAGGCTCTACAAACAAAACCTTAGGTTCTTATTGGAGAATGGATTTTCATACAAATGACCAGGCGAAGGATCTACCTTCCGAAATGGGTACACCTCTAGATGGATGCCCCGAGGCACAGAACATCTGCTGTAACAACCCGCATATTTATCGATTTTATGTTTAAATATTTTATCGTTCGTCGGATTTTGGTCCGAAAAGCAACTTTTTGCATACAGTCGAATTAGGACTCGAGACCACCCCCATTGAGTTTAAAATATCGTTTGCGACCTTTTTGAGTATAAGCTTCGATATGTTTGGAGATAGTTGATTTTTGCTACTTTTTCCCGCTTATGACTTTAGTTTGGACTGCACCCTTATTAGCTCAGCCCAACCCCCTTCTCTTCATAACTTCTCCTATTTGCTTAAACACTCAAGCTTTAGCAACAATGGTGGAAGAGAATGGGAAATAGAAATTCCTAAGCCCTAGCTTGCTTTGCAAATCCAACTTCTAGCTCCAAACTCTAGTGAACCCATTAGTAAGCATCTCCTTCTTCTTCTCCAACTTATTCTCTTACCAATTTTAGAAATTCCTAAACCTAATTTTGGGAATATTCTTGTTTTGAGCATAGATTCAAGCTCATTTGGGTTGTGTTGAAGAGAGGTTGATTCTCCATTTGCTTTCAAGCTTCTTCTTGTTTGATTTTTGTAAAAAGGTGAGATTTTTATCTCACATCTTTGTCTATAATTATCTTCGATTGTTAGGTATGAATTCCTAACACTTATTCACGTGCAATTGATTTTGGTTTGGATTGATTTCGTGTATATTCCAATTTTTGGTGTTTTGGTCTAATTTATGAAAATCCTTTTATGGATATTTAGGCATTGATATTTGAGGCGTATCGAAGAGCTGTTTAGGCTGGGTTGTCGTTCGACGTAATTCCTTAGTCATCGCCATTTGCTCGTTCGATCGTTTTCGATATTCGTTTGGCCAATTTTGGCCTAGGTTTAGGGAATGCCCTGAACCCCAGATTCAGACGTCTGAAACGTAAGATTCAGACATCTGAATATTGTTCTGGGAAGATTTCTATTCCCAGATTCAGACGTCTGAATATATGGTTTCAGACGTCTGAATTGGTTCATTTGGAACCAGAAAGGAAATAGGCTAAAAAGTGCCTATTTCAGACGTCGGAAACACTTGATTCAGACGTCTGAATTGTGTTCTGGAAATCTTTATATTTCCAGATTCAGACGCTTGAACTACTTGTTTTAGACGTCTGAAACTGCAGTGTTTTGCCTGCTTGCCTATTCGCTTGAGAATTCCAATTTAAATCGATTCGTGATGATCCTATTTGTTGTTATCATTTATTATGCCTTTGATGACTCCTATTTAGGGATTTTTGAATATCCATTTCGATGGATTCTTTATCGGTTTCTTTGGATTTTTATTCACGTCTTCGATTGTGAATTTTAGTGATTGATTGTTCTTACAATCTTCTTTGTGATTTGTCACTTTAAAAATATAAAGGTTTTCTATACTAGTAGTAAATATCAAAACTCTTTCCTCAAACGATTTCAATACTATTTCAATATCAAATTTGTTTATAAAACCGTTTTCCAATCTATTAGTATATACAAACCTTTACCTCACTCGTATGAGAAATCTAATTAAACGACTTAGTAAAACAAGTGGTATGAAACGCTTGCGTTCACTTTGTTGGTTAATTCTTGGACTTGTTCGATTGAAACTCTTGTGACAATTTTCTAGTGGAGATCTACAATTTGTTCGTAAATATTTAAGTTAAGCTAGTGGTTGTGGGACATGATGCTAAGCTCATATATTTACTAGCTTACTGTAATCGACACTTCTCGTTGATCATGACGATCATCTTTGTGATTTAGACTAGCAATGTGCGATGTCTCTTTGTCTACGAGGGAGACTAAACCCCGTTTTGTGGAGTTTCGACTCAATTTGGTGGGGTAGCAACCCATGGTCTTCGGGCCGCTTGTGGAGCTTCGACTCAATTTGTGACGGTTAGCAACCATGGAATTAGCGTTCCGTTTGTGATACACGTGTTGGTGGGCTTTATGCTCCCGTTTGTGATAGGCCTTCCTCCCCTTTTGTAATTTCTGGATTTCTTGAGATGATTTCTAGAATTTATGCTTCACCAATTTTCGTGATTTCCATTGATGAGTTTTATCAATATTTGTGTATTGGTGAATTTGTGTGCCATGGACTTTTGTGATTGACATTGATATAATCGTCAATTGTAACGAGACGGATTTTGCCCGCTCGAAAATTGACATCCATACTTCAAATCGTATTCGAATGCCATAGATTCGACCGTTCAAATCCGATTCGCCGGAGCTTATAACAATCATTAAGTAAACAACACAGCGGAATAAAAGAATAATACATTGATATACAGCTTTGATACAGTATCTGATACAACAGATGATCCAATAGATATCAATATACATCAGAGATATGATACAATAAAGTAGCAGCGGAAAAGAAAACGATAGATAACATCTAGCAGCGAAACAAATAACTCTAAAATAGTCTTCAAGGAAGAACTCCAGAAATAACTGCAACTCCATTTCCAAGAACCAATCCAGCAATAGCTCGAACTCACAATAACGATGCATCAAGCTAAGCAAGACTGGTGCGATCCAAAGACTGAACTAACTCCAGATAATCCACTATATCTAACTATCTGTAAAACCCAACTCTAGACTGCTCGTGTAGAAAAGAATGAGCACCCAGAGTTTAGGAAAGAAAACAATAAACTCCGGATCAGTCGTGGGACTGGTGTGAGCAACAAAAACAGTTTATCTTTTAAATAATCAACAAAAGATTTTAAAGTCAATTCGCAATGCTTTTGAAAAATGAGACTACCATAAGGCCTCCCGCACACGCACACAATGCAAACGCAGAATCGGAGGAGATTTCTCCTTATGATAGTCAAAGATGCTTGATACGCATTAAAAAGAACATTTGATATTATTACTAGTGCATAGTGTAGGAAAAATTCATTTCGAAAGTAGAATATAAATCTTAGCCAACATACGACCATTATCGTATGCCTACTATAGCTAACCATGTTCAATAGCAGTTTACCGCCACATTCCATGGCAGGTTATACAACTAATACTGTACAAGGTTCGTATTGTTTCTTTGGATTTCCAACGAATGATCAGGCCAAGGAACTTCCCATTGCCACATGAGAATGCCTCTGGATGGACATCCCCGAGAACCAAACCGGATCTCTACCAACACAAGGCCGGGTTACCCCTAACTGAGTAACAACTGACCGAATATGCCATCCCCCGGTCCTTTGGGACCTTTCAACCGAGCGCTCGTAATCAATTCACACAATCATAACAAAGTGTTTTCAACATGAGTAAGTATCTGGGCTCCATACCATGAAACCACCCTTTTCCAGAAGGAAATGCACACATCCTAAAGGGCGCTACCCCTCATAACCTTGCTGCTTCTTTCCTGTTTTGACCATTCCCGAGATGTGAGGCTCGACGAAGTCACGTCCACAAAAACATACTTTATACAAAAGCCATGCTTTGGGTCAACAAATGATCATAGAAATGATCACCAAGATAGACGATCAAATAAATGATCCTATCACGAATAATCAACACAATGATCATTTCACAGCAACACTCAGCATGTCACATTACCAAATTGGGAATATATCGCTGATGACTTCAACTATATAACCTCTGAGCTCGTACGTCTCAGAGAAGGGTGTTAAGCTAAAAGAATAAATTCTCCGCCACCAACAGAAATATATTTGAAAGAAATCAGCTTTATATCTCAATTTGTAATGTCAGACATACTATCCATACAAGTCTGTTCCGGGCTCGAACAGAACCGAAGGCACTTACAAAGAAGTCCTTGCAATCCGGATATTCACAATCCCGATCGGATTTCCCATCACTTAGGGAGTTTCTATACCGGCGCGACTCGGTGCAGAAACAATCGATAGGTCATCCTATCGCTTTCGCAAATACCCGGTCTTCATCACCGGTCTTCAAATGCTATCCATAACGTCGAATCACATATTCGGAATGGGTTATACGACCCAAAGGTCCTTTCCCGGCTAACCCGAATAGTGAGCACGATATTTCAAAAACATATGGATATTGGGATTTCAATTAAGTCACCACTTAATAATTCAAAATTTTATTTCAAATGGTTTAACAAATTACCATTTTCAATCTTTAAACAAAAAGATTCATTTTCACAACCTTTAACGGTTTTAAACAATTTTCACATTTTAATCTTTTAAATAAAAGATTCATTCACAGATTTTCCAAATCAATTTTCATTTCAATTTGATTAACTCGTTAAATCTTTAAATCAAAGATTTAACTTATAGCCTTCAAAACAATTTCATTTCAATTTGATTTAAACAAATCATCAATTTAAATCTGTTAAAAATAAACAGATTTAATTCATAGCTTTCAAAAAGAATTCATTCATAACTTAGGAAAATCATTTCTCTATTCAATCTTGAAATTCCCCTAATTAACTGGAATCTCAGTTCTTATCTAAAAGTGTTTATCATTTGAAAACAACAGTTTTCATTTTTGGAAATCTGATTCATTTATACGAGTTGAAATCCTTGAGTTAAATTCAAATTCCCAAAAATAATACTTTAAAATGGTTTAAATTCATACAAACCTGTTTATAATATCTTTAACCATAATTTCCAATCATCGAATTCAATTCCAAATATCGAATTCAAATTTAAATTGAATTATTTAATTTCAAAACTTAATCAAGTAAATTAAAATAAATTTTAACTTGAAATTTCATTCCAAAAGCTTTTCACATTTATTCCGATTCCATTTCCAAAACATTTGAATTCAAATATTCAATTTTTATAAATCATTTCAAAATCTGTGACTTAATCGATTTCCTCGTGAAATCCATATTTGTGTGTGTATGGTGTGGTTCAGGGGTTTAACACAATGGTGCACAGCCATTCAATCATCACAGATCAAATACGACAATATATTCGATAAGCGATATAAAATATAACACTTATCTTTCATACACAGATTCGCAGATATATATATATATCACAGATAATAAATTACATCACAGATCACAACACAAATCAGGATAATCATAAAGCATCATATAACAGGGATATCAAACAGTTTAACATCCAATATAATCCAAGCATCCATAGGTAGGATTAATTCAATTATCTGATTAAGATAATCAGATTTATTTCTATGAATAAATTTGTTGGTTATGGAAAATTAATCATCAATTAATTTAAAAACATTTAGTAAACTATCTTTTAATTAATCATTAATTTATCCTAAATTAATAATTATTCTTAATTAATTTTTTTTCTTAATTAATTTATTAATTACTCCTTAATTAATGATTTTTCCTTAATCACTTTCATTAGTTAATTAACCTTTTATAAATTAATTATTCTCAAATAAATTACCTGGGTTAATCTATCACATTACCCTTAAATTTAATTTATTGCTTAATCGCTTGATCAATCAACTTTAATCATTAATTTATATCAAATTAATAATCCTTAGTTTATAAATTAATTATTCCTTACTTAATTTAAACTTTTAATTACTTATTTAATTAACCCAAATTAATTAAGTAATTACCTTTTTATTTTATTAAATAATTAATGGATTTTAATTATTAAATCTTCATTAACTTATAGTAGCGTTAATTTTAATATTGATTTACTTATCACTTACCAATATGTTTGAAACCATTCATCTTAAATTTTCTTTTGAAACTTCATTCTAAATTTTCAAGTTTTAAAATGAATACCAATCGATCTTTAAATAAATCTTAAACTAACTTTTAAATTTTTTTAAATATACAAGTTAACATAATACTTTAATTAACTTCAAACTCTGAATTCAAATATAAGTTTAAATCTGGTCCTCACAATTGATTTAACTTTGGTTTATAGCTTAGTTTTAAACTTTGCTTTATACTTGGAAATTTACATTTAAATTTAAGAACAGGTGAAACCTGGGGAAAAAAAACTCTTCTACCCGAGCCATTGAAATCCCGCTTCGAGTTCAACACGGAGGGACTTCGAGCCATCACTCGAGACAATCCAACTACACTTCGAGACATCCTTCTTCTCCAAATTAACTCCTCACTGATACACACTGATACGTGTGCATATGCACCAGCGTCCGCCACCTCTCCGACCATCACCGTTGCCACTCACAAGTCTTCGCCGACCACCTCAACCCAATCGACCACCCAGAGACCACATCGAACCCCAAAATCAAAAACGAGCGTACAACCCAAACCTGGAACATGCGAGACCCATCACTTAGCAAACCTGTCAACACGTCGTCCCCCACGCTCCGACCATCGTACGCCACCAAACTCCGGCAGAAGCTTCACCTTCGACCCATCCCCCGTTCCTCCAAACGGCATTGAACTCGATGCATCCAATAGGGAGAACGAATCGAAAGTTTTCAACACTCCAAAACTAGGGTTTAAAACTTTGCCCCGCTACCGCCAACGCCACCATCACTTCCACCAACTCCGGCCATTTTTCCTAGCATCTCCGTAGGCTCGTCTAGCACCTCGAGCAACCCCACCCAACACGAATCACTCAAACACGAGAAATTGATTTTTAAGCAAATTTTGTTCTACTGTCACTTGCTCATGATACACACAACTAAAAATCACTATATTTCTCTTAAAAATCCTATCTTGGGCTGTTAATTCAAGCTATATAATTGAATCCACAATTCAAGAATTTTGAAATTTCCAGAGACTTAAGTTTTTACTGTAAAAACTTGATCTTTCCCTCTACCTACCTTTATACCTTATAAAACCATTTTTAAATCACAGCCTATACTTAAACACAAAAATCTTGTTTTGAAACTGAGGCCAGATATGGGTTATAAAACAAGATATGAATTTTTTTTTCTTGTGGGTTGATACTCTGTAGCTAACAGAGAATGAATACACTAGCATCAGCATATACACAAAGCAATGGCAATACACATTCAAGTTTGAACAACTATATGCCACTCACCTTGGTTTTCACAGAAAGGAAGAACAGAGTTTGCAAATGTTGAATAAGTTTGAAAAAAAATGCAAGCTTCCATTTTATCTTATTTTCCAGAGCAACACTTAAATTAGTTTTAATCTGAACCTATTTTAAATCCCTACTCTATCCTTTAACAACAAGTTTTTGTTTAAAAATCATCATAACATAGATTTGATCAGGGGATATGGACTTTTGTTTGCAAATCTGGGTAAAACAAAGAACAGAGGTATCTAAATAAACAGATATGCACATATCATTAACCAAAAATTCTAACAATATCAATACCCAAATATACTTCACAACACAATATTGATCACAACAGTAACATGCAGCCAGGATTTTACTTCATGTTCAAAGTGAAGTTACTCACCTGGAAAGTGGAGGCAGAGAACAAAAGATAGCCTGGGAAACTTTAGAACTGTGATGATTGATTTGCTTTTGATTTCCAGGCTTTAATTCTTGTTTGAGTTCAAGCTTTTGTTTAAGTTTAAGTTGAATATCCATTTCAGTTTTTCTTAGCTTTGAAGGTGAACGAAACTAAAAAGAAGGAATTGATTTGTATATAGAAAGAGTTGTGCATGGAAAGGTACAGGCAAGTACAATAGGTATGTTGCATTAATTGCCTTACTTCATTCCATACTTACTTGTCCTTGTTTATATGTGAATATATTTTACTTCTATGCTTTTGTTTTTATTCCTTTACAATCCTGCAGGTTGCATACCTATACATGAATACATTCTATTTTGTTTTAATTCATACTTTGCTTATTTATTTGTTTTATACTTACCTTGCATATGTTTATTTGTGTTGTATTTTATTATTTTGTATACTTTGCTGAAATGTATTATATCTTGTACTTTATTTTATTTTTAGTTTACTATGGATACTGACTTTCCTTATCTCATACTTTAATAAATATGTTTCTATGTTATATTTTTAAACATTTATTTTAACTTGGTAAGTGCATTTGTTTCTTATTTTTATTCATAACTTAAAATTATTATTACTTTACAAAATAAGTGAACTTCTATTTTTATTTTTGAGTATTTATTTTATCTTACATACAAATTGTTTTGTATCTTTCTATATATTTATTTCAATAGTTTATATTTTAAAAGATATTTTGTTTTGTTTATGTTTGTGTTTTATTTTACTTTGCATGTTATTTCTTTTGTTTGAATACTTCATTTATATGTTTACTTGTTTCTTGTCTTGCTTCTTCATTTTATTTGCTTTGTATTTATTGTCTTGTATTTATTATATATATTTTAACCATCAATAATAAATTAACAATTCACTTATTTATTCATTTCGTACTTGTGTCAATGTATATACTTTAATATTTATTTTTCAAACCATTAATATAAGATTTAAATTCAAATCAAAATATATATATACACACAAGATTTTAAAATTTCAAATTGACTCATATATACCCAAATATACATATATATATATTCACATATATACATATATACATAATATTTAAAAATTTAAATGATTTATATAGAATATATTTGAATTCGGGGAAACTCGTATCTATTTATAATTAATTTTACAAATTTTTTTATTCAAAATTTCATTTAATTATCAATTTAAATTAAATTAAAATCTAGGGTCGTTACAGACTTCCCCCCTTAAAAGAATTTCGTCCTCGAAATTTGCAGGCACGAAAACAACAAGGATAGATGAAAGATAGAGAAATATCTTTTCAGATCAAACTGGATATCAATTCTGCATTTGGCTCACCAAATCAAAATATCAATAATAGATACAAGAAATTATAATAGAATTTCAAATTCGGTTTTAAACGATGTCGTTTTATCGATACTATTCAAATTATCCTTCATATTCTATTAATCAATTTTAACTAAATTTTAAAATTTCCAATTCATTTAAAATTCCTAATTTCAAATTTTCGAATTCATATTCATTAAGGTTTAAAATCAAAAACCGATAAGAAACCGATGAAGATACGAAGTAAAAATTTTCCCACAACGATTCGTAGGATCATCACCGCACCGAAACTTCTTTGTGGAGCTGTCACGAAGAATTTCAAAAGAATTTGGAAACGAATCAAAGAAAATTGATAGAGAAAGTTATTTCCACCGTTGTTACAGAGTTTTGACTAATTGTAGTCGTATTTCCCTGTCCCCTATCTCGTTCTCTTCTTGCACTCATACTCACTATTAGTAGATAGTAAGAGAATTTACCGAGGCATTCAAACAGATATCTTAAGGATTACTCATTCTAGGATTTACTTCACCCTATCTCTAATGAGTTACTTAATGTGTTACACTCCTGAGCTAAAGTTTAACCCTTAGCTCTGATACCAAATGTAACGAGACGGATTTTGCCCGCTCGAAAATTGACATCCATACTTCAAATCGTATTCGAATGCCATAGATTCGACCGTTCAAATCCGATTCGCCGGAGCTTATAACAATCATTAAGTAAACAACACAGCGGAATAAAAGAATAATACATTGATATACAGCTTTGATACAGTATCTGATACAACAGATGATCCAATAGATATCAATATACATCAGAGATATGATACAATAAAATAGCAGCGGAAAAGAAAACGATAGATAACATCTAGCAGCGAAACAAATAACTCTAAAATAGTCTTCAAGGAAGAACTCCAGAAATAACTGCAACTCCATTTCCAAGAACCAATCCAGCAATAGCTCGAACTCACAATAACGATGCATCAAGCTAAGAAAGACTGGTGCGATCCAAAGACTGAACTAACTCCAGATAATCCACTATATCTAACTATCTGTAAAACCCAACTCTAGACTGCTCGTGTAGAAAAGAATGAGCACCCAGAGTTTAGGAAAGAAAACAATAAACTCCGGATCAGTCGTGGGACTGGTGTGAGCAACAAAAACAGTTTATCTTTTAAATAATCAACAAAAGATTTTAAAGTCAATTCGCAATGCTTTTGAAAAATGAGACTACCATAAGGCCTCCCGCACACGCACACAATGCAAACGCAGAATCGGAGGAGATTTCTCCTTATGATAGTCAAAGATGCTTGATACGCATTAAAAAGAACATTTGATATTATTACTAGTGCATAGTGTAGGAAAAATTCATTTCGAAAGTAGAATATAAATCTTAGCCAACATACGACCATTATCGTATGCCTACTATAGCTAACCATGTTCAATAGCAGGTTACCGCCACATTCCATGGCAGGTTATACAACTAATACTGTACAAGGTTCGTATTGTTTCTTTGGATTTCCAACGAATGATCAGGCCAAGGAACTTCCCATTGCCACATGAGAATGCCTCTGGATGGACATCCCCGAGAACCAAACCGGATCTCTACCAACACAAGGCCGGGTTACCCCTAACTGAGTAACAACTGACCGAATATGCCATCCCCCGGTCCTTTGGGACCTTTCAACCGAGCGCTCGTAATCAATTCACACAATCATAACAAAGTGTTTTCAACATGAGTAAGTATCTGGGCTCCATACCATGAAACCACCCTTTTCCAGAAGGAAATGCACACATCCTAAAGGGCGCTACCCCTCATAACCTTGCTGCTTCTTTCCTGTTTTGACCATTCCCGAGATGTGAGGCTCGACGAAGTCACGTCCACAAAAACATACTTTATACAAAAGCCATGCTTTGGGTCAACAAATGATCATAGAAATGATCACCAAGATAGACGATCAAATAAATGATCCTATCACGAATAATCAACACAATGATCATTTCACAGCAACACTCAGCATGTCACATTACCAAATTGGGAATATATCGCTGATGACCTCAACTATATAACCTCTGAGCTCGTACGTCTCAGAGAAGGGTGTTAAGCTAAAAGAATAAATTCTCCGCCACCAACAGAAATATATTTGAAAGAAATCAGCTTTATATCTCAATTTGTAATGTCAGACATACTATCCATACAAGTCTGTTCCGGGCTCGAACAGAACCGAAGGCACTTACAAAGAAGTCCTTGCAATCCGGATATTCACAATCCCGATCGGATTTCCCATCACTTAGGGAGTTTCTATACCGGCGCGACTCGGTGCAGAAACAATCGATAGGTCATCCTATCGCTTTCGCAAATACTCGGTCTTCATCACCGGTCTTCAAATGCTATCCATAACGTCGAATCACATATTCGGAATGGGTTATACGACCCAAAGGTCCTTTCCCGGCTAACCCGAATAGTGAGCACGATATTTCAAAAACATATGGATATTGGGATTTCAATTAAGTCACCACTTAATAATTCAAAATTTTATTTCAAATGGTTTAACAAATTACCATTTTCAATCTTTAAACAAAAAGATTCATTTTCACAACCTTTAACGGTTTTAAACAATTTTCACATTTTAATCTTTTAAATAAAAGATTCATTCACAGATTTTCCAAATCAATTTTCATTTCAATTTGATTAACTCGTTAAATCTTTAAATCAAAGATTTAACTTATAGCCTTCAAAACAATTTCATTTCAATTTGATTTAAACAAATCATCAATTTAAATCTGTTAAAAATAAACAGATTTAATTCATAGCTTTCAAAAAGAATTCATTCATAACTTAGGAAAATCATTTCTCTATTCAATCTTGAAATTCCCCTAATTAACTGGAATCTCAGTTCTTATCTAAAAGTGTTTATCATTTGAAAACAACGGTTTTCATTTTTGGAAATCTGATTCATTTATACAAGTTGAAATCCTTGAGTTAAATTCAAATTCCCAAAAATAATACTTTAAAATGGTTTAAATTCATACAAACCTGTTTATAATATCTTTAACCATAATTTCCAATCATCGAATTCAATTCCAAATATCGAATTCAAATTTAAATTGAATTATTTAATTTCAAAACTTAATCAAGTAAATTAAAATAAATTTTAACTTGAAATTTCATTCCAAAAGCTTTTCACATTTATTCCGATTCCATTTCCAAAACATTTGAATTCAAATATTCAATTTTTATAAATCATTTCAAAATTTGTGACTTAATCGATTTCCTCGTGAAATCCATATTTGTGTGTGTATGGTGTGGTTCAGGGGTTTAACACAATGGTGCACAACCATTCAATCATCACAGATCAAATACGACAATATATTCGATAAGCGATATAAAATATAACACTTATCTTTCATACACAGATTCGCAGATATATATATATCACAGATAATAAATTACATCACAGATCACAACACAAATCAGGATAATCATAAAGCATCATATAACAGGGATATCAAACAGTTTAACATCCAATATAATCCAAGCATCCATAGGTAGGATTAATTCAATTATCTGATTAAGATAATCAGATTTATTTCTATGAATAAATTTGTTGGTTATGGAAAATTAATCATCAATTAATTTAAAAACATTTAGTAAACTATCTTTTAATTAATCATTAATTTATCCTAAATTAATAATTATTCTTAATTAATTTTTTTTCTTAATTAATTTATTAATTACTCCTTAATTAATGATTTTTCCTTAATCACTTTCATTAGTTAATTAACCTTTTATAAATTAATTATTCTCAAATAAATTACCTGGGTTAATCTATCACATTACCCTTAAATTTAATTTATTGCTTAATCGCTTGATCAATCAACTTTAATCATTAATTTATATCAAATTAATAATCCTTAGTTTATAAATTAATTATTCCTTACTTAATTTAAACTTTTAATTACTTATTTAATTAACCCAAATTAATTAAGTAATTACCTTTTTATTTTATTAAATAATTAATGGATTTTAATTATTAAATCTTCATTAACTTATAATAGCGTTAATTTTAATATTGATTTACTTATCACTTACCAATATGTTTGAAACCATTCATCTTAAATTTTCTTTTGAAACTTCATTCTAAATTTTCAAGTTTTAAAATGAATACCAATCGATCTTTAAATAAATCTTAAACTAACTTTTAAAATTTTTTAAATATACAAGTTAACATAATACTTTATTTAACTTCAAACTCTGAATTCAAATATAAGTTTAAATCTGGTCCTCACAATTGATTTAACTTTGGTTTATAGCTTAGTTTTAAACTTTGCTTTATACTTGGAAAATTTACATTTAAATTTAAGAACAGGTGAAACCTGGGAAAAAAAAACTCTTCTACCCGAGCCATTGAAATCCCACTTCGAGTTCAACACGGAGGGACTTCGGGCCATCACTCGAGACAATCCAACTACACTTCGAGACATCCTTCTTCTCCAAATTAACTCCTCACTGATACACACTGATACGTGTGCATATGCACCAGCGTCCGCCACCTCTCCGACCATCACTGTTGCCACTCACAAGTCTTCGCCGACCACCTCAACCCAATCGACCACCCATAGACCACATCGAACCCCAAAATCAAAAACGAGCGTACAACCCAAACCTGGAACACGCGAGACCCATCACTTAGCAAACCTGTCAACACGTCGTCCCCCACGCTCCGACCATCGTACGCCACCAAACTCCGGCAGAAGCTTCACCTTCGACCCATCCCCCGTTCCTCCAAACGGCATTGAACTCGATGCATCCAATAGGGAGAACGAATCGAAAGTTTTCAACACTCCAAAACTAGGGTTTAAAACTTTGCCCCGCTACCGCCAACGCCACCATCACTTCCACCAACTCCGGCCATTTTTCCTAGCATCTCCGTAGGCTCGTCTAGCACCCCGAGCAACCCCACCCAACACGAATCACTCAAACACGAGATATTGATTTTTAAGCAAATTTTGTTCTACTGTCACTTGCTCATGATACACACAACTAAAAATCACTATATTTCTCTTAAAAATCCTATCTTGGGCTGTTAATTCAAGCTATATAATTGAATCCACAATTCAAGAATTTTGAAATTTCCAGAGACTTAAGTTTTTACTGTAAAAACTTGATCTTTCCCTCTACCTACCTTTATACCTTATAAAACCATTTTTAAATCACAGCCTATACTTAAACACAAAAATCTTGTTTTGAAACTGAGGCCAGATATGGGTTATAAAACAAGATATGAATTTTTTTCTTCTTGTGGGTTGATACTCTGTAGCTAACAGAGAATGAATACACTAGCATCAACATATACACAAAGCAATGGCAATACACATTCAAGTTTGAACAACTATATGCCACTCACCTTGGTTTTCACAGAAAGGAAGAACAGAGTTTGCAAATGTTGAATAAGTTTGAAAAAAAATGCAAGCTTCCATTTTATCTTATTTTCCAGAGCAACACTTAAATTAGTTTTAATCTGAACCTATTTTAAATCCCTACTCTATCCTTTAACAACAAGTTTTTGTTTAAAAATCAAATCATAACATAGATTTGATCAGGGGATATGGACTTTTGTTTGCAAATCTGGGTAAAACAACGAACAGAGGTATCTAAATAAACAGATATGCACATATCATTAACCAAAAATTCTAACAATATCAATACCCAAATATACTTCACAACACAATATTGATCACAACAGTAACATGCAGCCAGGATTTTACTTCATGTTCAAAGTGAAGTTACTCACCTGGAAAGTGGAGGCAGAGAACAAAAGATAGCCTGGGAAACTTTAGAACTGTGATGATTGATTTGCTTTTGATTTCCAGGCTTTAATTCTTGTTTGAGTTGAAGCTTTTGTTTAAGTTTAAGTTGAATATCCATTTCAGTTTTTCTTAGCTTTGAAGGTGAACGAAACTAAAAAGAAGGAATTGATTTGTATATAGAAAGAGTTGTACATGGAAAGGTATAGGCAAGTACAATAGGTATGTTGCATTAATTGCCTTACTTCATTCCATACTTACTTGTCCTTGTTTATATGTGAATATATTTTACTTCTATGCTTTTGTTTTTATTCCTTTACAATCCTGCAGGTTGCATACCTATACATGAATACATTCTATTTTGTTTTAATTCATACTTTGCTTATTTATTTGTTTTATACTTACCTTGCATATGTTTATTTGTGTTGTATTTTATTATTTTGTATACTTTGCTGAAATGTATTATATCTTGTACTTTATTTTATTTTTAGTTTACTATGGATACTTACTTTCCTTATCTCATACTTTAATAAATATGTTTCTATGTTATATTTTTAAACATTTATTTTAACTTGGTAAGTGCATTTGTTTCTTATTTTTATTCATAACTTAAAATTATTATTACTTTACAAAATAAGTGAACTTCTATTTTTATTTTTGAGTATTTATTTTATCTTACATACAAATTGTTTTGTATCTTTCTATATATTTATTTTAATAGTTTATATTTTAAAAGATATTTTGTTTTGTTTATGTTTGTGTTTTATTTTACTTTGCATGTTATTTCTTTTGTTTGAATACTTCATTTATATGTTTACTTGTTTCTTGTCTTGCTTCTTCATTTTATTTGCTTTGTATTTATTGTCTTGTATTTATTATATATATTTTAACCATCAATAATAAATTAACAATTCACTTATTTATTCATTTCGTACTTGTGTCAATGTATATACTTTAATATTTATTTTTCAAACCATTAATATAAGATTTAAATTCAAATCAAAATATATATATACACACAAGATTTTAAAATTTCAAATTGACTCATATATACCCAAATATACATATATATATATATTCACATATATACATATATACATAATATTTAAAAATTTAAATGATTTATATAGAATATATTTGAACTCGGGGAAACTCGTATCTATTTATAATTAATTTTACAAATTTTTTTATTCAAAATTTCATTTAATTATCAATTTAAATTAAATTAAAATCTAGGGTCGTTACATCAATATTTATGGTTTGGTGAACGAAATAAGGAGTATGACATTCCCTTTGATTCTTGAGTAGATTATTGTGATATTGATTAATCTCTTGTTGATTTTCAATTACTTATATATCACAGCTTGGCATTGTGATTATTATATGTTTAGTCATAGCTCTTATTATATATCACTTCATCTGATATTTATAGCTAGACTGATCCGTTTATTATTTTCTTCTTAAATAATACTCGGGTCAGACTGAGATATTATAGGTGCTCCCTCATGGCTTCCTATCTGGAACCATCCTCTGACCTTTTGCTTACTACTTAGATTAGTAGTTTTTGTTGTATACTCTTGAGATATTGACTCATTGATGTATTCTTTTGTATAGCACATGTTGCTATTATTTTGTGTTATTGTGGATCTTTCTGACCACTACTCTGATGTACAGTTTTATGTGTAATATTCATATCTTATTCCGCCTTTGTGATATGAATTGTCCGTGACTGATTTATATTATGTTTATTTCTATATTCGTTTCTGAAGATATTACAGCCACTGTGTAGTAGCTTTGAGTTTGTGTCGGTATGTCGGATTTCCCTCTTAATAAGAAATGCATGTTATACTATCTGACATATCGATGCTCGCGCAAAGCAATTACACGGATGGTCGCTCCTCAATAGCCTTATTCTCCGTGCTAGTTGACAGCATTCACCGTAATGTTCTTGGATAGCGTGCGTATAGAGGTGGGGCGTCACATCTGCCCTCTACCAACACAAGACCGGCCTACCTCTGTAACTAGATAGTACCGAATATGTCATCCCTCGGTCGTTTCCGACCTTTAACCGAGCGCTCGTTTCCA
This sequence comes from Allium cepa, assembly GCA_030765085.1. Lineage (NCBI taxonomy): Eukaryota > Viridiplantae > Streptophyta > Magnoliopsida > Asparagales > Amaryllidaceae > Allium > Allium cepa. The sequence continues at coordinate 509,401,639 of CM060942.1, forward strand.
TACACCACATTAATTAACATCCCGAACGTCATAGCGGAAAGTAATATATCTAGAAGGGGACAATCATACCCTACTTGGGAATGACCCACTTTGCCTTGCTGCATCTAATCCTGTTTCGGTCATTTCCGGTTTGATGAGGCTTAAGGTTACGATTACCTTTTCACAAAGCACATATCACATCTTTGAATGCCACATTACCATTTCTGTTAACTACTAATTGCATTCCACAAAAATAAAACCCTTGAGCTCATATGTCTCAAGGAGGGTGTTAAGCTAAGAGAAGTTGCCTTCTCCGCCGCCACTGATGTACGTTTTTAAAAACCAATGTGCATAATCTTTAGAAATGCAATGTTAGACAAACGTCCATACAAGTTGTCCAAGAATAGGATAAACCGAAGGAACTCTCCTACTACCACTAGTAGCGAACAGTCCTTACAATCCGCCAAAAGCTACCCTGCCAACCTGAATAAAGCTACAAGCTATCCTGCAAACCAATCAAGAGAAAAACCAACAACCAACCTAATCCAAACCTGAAACATAACTAGGAAATCAAGTTAGAAAGAATCACATATATGTATATAAATAGAATTTATATACATATATGTGAGAATAAAAACCTAAGAGAGAAAAAAAACTAGAACAAAAAACAAACAATTCTTAAAAAACAAGAAATAAAATTATGGACCTAAAATTAAAAGAGAATTATGGTGCATCAAGTGATCATTATTGTAACCAGCAAAGGGATAAATATAAGAATTATTAGAAACAAAATTATTGATGTTAAATTTGTAAAAATTAATATTATTTCTAACCTTGTTAAGGTAATCCTTAAAACCATTAATTTTGGCTAATTTATATTTGGGATTAGAAATCCAATTTAAGCAGAAATTAGAAATTATAATAATCAAATTATTATAATGTTGATTTTTATTATTAAAAATCCTTTAATTTCTTTCAAATCAAATGAACCAACAAGAAATAATGAAAAGAGTATCAAGCAAGAATCTAAAATCCTTATCAAACAAAAATCTAAAAGAGTCCCAATAGAAAAAACAATCAGAAATTCTAGTACTAATATTAAACTCAAAAATATTAAGGGTCACAATAAGAATATAATGAGTATCAAAGCAATCATAATAAATATGATTAATATCTTCAGAGTGTGAGTTACAAAAATAACATTTATTATCAATGATAATATTTTTCTTTTTTAAAAATTCAATAGTATTTAATTTACCATGAATAATGAGCCACATATGGATCTTTGATTTTGGAGGAGCATTAGACTTCCAAATAAATTTAAAACAATTGACAAAAGTCCCCGAAAAGTTAATAAATTTGTAAAAGGATTTAGAAGAAAATTTCTTACTCTTATCTCATTCCCAACTAATATAGTCATTATCATTGTCAATGTTATAAAGATTAAGCTTAGCATAAAGTAAATAAAGTTGTCTAAGGGTAGAACCTACTAAAATTCTATTAAAGCTGAAAATCCAAGGAGGGTCACTATCAGAGTTAAAAACATCAGAAATAAGCGCAAATTTAAAGTTACAAATATCATATAAATCTTTGAACTCATTCTTCAGAGGAATGGAGGAAATCCAACTATCATGCCAAAAAGAAGTATTATTACCAGAGTGAACAATAATATTAATACCCAGGTTAAAAATATCACAACATTTCAAAATTGATTTCCAAAAATAAGAAAGCTTATTATACATCGAAGGACTGATATGATATAGGTTATAACTACCATTATAGTAATGTTTAGAAATAAACTCCTTCCAAAAAGCATTATCATTAGAATCTCTAAATTTCCATAACCATTTACTGATAAGAGACAGATTCATATTATGTAAATTAATGACTCCTAAACCACCCACATTTTTAGACTTACAAACAGTATCCCAGTTTACTAAACATTTAATACTACTGTTAGGATTATCACCGCTCCAAAGAAAATCCCTTCTAATTTTATCTATTTTATCTATCACCCAATCTGGAAAAAGATGCATAGACATCCAATAGATAGGGAGAGCTGATAGGACAGAATTAATCAAAACCAGTCTACCAGCTCTAGATAAGAATCTCACATTCCAATTACAAATCCTATTTTTAATTTTATCAATGATAATCAACCAATCATCGTGCTTAAGTTTTGAAGGTCTAATAACAAAACCAAGATAATCGAAAGGAAAACTCATAGTTTTACAATTTAAAGTATTAGCAACTAAATTTTCAACATTATTAAAATCATTTAAAACTAATACAGAACTTTTATCAAAGTTTATTTTTAAACCTGATAAAAGTTCAAAACTATAAAGAATAAACTTGAGAGCAATAATGTGATTGGGAAGATGGGAGGAAAAAAGCAAAGTATCATCAGCAAATTGAAGGACAGATAAACCTAAACTTGAAATATCATTACCAATAAAACCCAAAAGATTGTTGCTAACAACATTCTTAATAATTTTAGAAAAGACATCAGCCGCTAAATTAAACAGAAGGGGCGATAAAGGATCCCCTTGTCTTAAACCTTTCTTGGATTGAATTTTATTACCTAAAACACCATTAACCATGATACAAGAGTTACCCGTTTTAAGCAAGTTAATAATCCAGTTGATCCATCTATTACTAAAGCCTCTTACAAGGAAAATGTCAATAAGAAAATCCCAATCAACCGAGTCAAATGCTTTAGCGAAATCTAATTTTAAAATAGCACAAGTAATATTATTATTACAACAAAAATTAATATATTTTTGAACAACAGCTACACCATCCGTAATATTTCTACCTTTAATGAAAGCTGTTTGAGAGCAATCAATTAGATCATTCATTTTTAAACTAAGTCTGTTAGCTAAAACTTTAGAAATAATTTTAATAGAGCAATTAATCAAAGAAATGGGCCTAAAATCTTGTAGAGAGTTAGCACCAACTTTTTTATGTAATAAAATAACATTAGCAAAATTAAAACAACCTAATTGAAGATTACCATTATAAAAATCATTAAACATACAAATTAAGTCGAATTTTAAAAGCTCCCAAAAAGATTGATAAAAGAAAATAGGAAAACCATCCGGGCCTGGAGATTTATCTCCAGGTAAATCAAAAATGGCTTTTCGGATTTCCTCTTCAGAGAAAGGAACATCTAAATCAGAAAGATTAATGTTAGAGACAGATGGATAAAGATCATCCCATCTAACACTAACTCTATGTTTATTTTTAATGCCAAAGATTTCTTTATAATATTCAGTAAAAGCAATGTTAAGGTCACGTTGGTCAACTAATTCCACATTATTAACTAAAATGGAATTAATTGTATTACTACGTTTTCTACAATTAGCAATATTATGAAAAAATTTGGTATTATTATCACCTTCATTAATCCAATGAAAATTAGATCTCTGTTTCCACATAACTTCCTCTTTAACAAGAATCGAATTAAGTTCATTTTTTAAGTTATTAAGAACATTTCTCTCACTTAAACTTAACTGTCTAGATTCTTCAATCTTATTAAGTTTAAGCAACTCATTAAGAATATTCTCCTTTTTAATTTTGACATTACCAAAAACATTTTTATTCCAGCTTTTAAGAAAAATCCTAAGTTTTCTAAGCTTGAGCACAAAAGCTTTGGCAGGATTATCACGATATTTAATACTATAAAAACTCATAGAAGACCATTTATTGATGATTAAATTTGAAAAACCAGGTTCTAGAAACCACATTTTTTCAAATTTAAAGGCTCTACTAAAAATTCTATGACTGTCACAAGAAAGGATAATGGGACAATGATCTGAAAGAGTATAAGGTAAACCAGACACTCTACAGATAGAAAATTTATCCTCAATTTCATCACTAACGAAAAATCTATCTAATAGAGCAAAAGAGGGAGAATCCCTATTATTTCTCCAAGTAAAAACTCTATTGGATAAAGGAATTTCGATCAAATTAGAATGAATAATAAATTGATCAAATTCCTCCATAGCCGAATAATCGCCTTCTCGGGGAGAACGCTCCCCAATAAAACGAGTAACATTAAAATCACCCTCCAATATCCAAGCACCGGGGGCAAGAGATCTAAACTCAAGACATTCATTCCAGAGAATACGTCTATCAATTTTAGAGTTGGGCCCATAAACATTAGAAATATTTAAAAAAGAATTATCATCTAAATTAATTAAAATAATATGTAAAGAATGCTGCTTATGAATACACTGAAGTAATTTAAAAAGATTATCTCTCCAACCAATCATTAAACCCCTGATAAACCCACCGATGGAAGGAAAACCCATTTACTAAAACGAAAGCCACCTAATCTTCTAAAAAAACGAAAGTCAGGACATTCTATTTTAGTCTCTTGTAAAAGAGCAATATCAATAGAAAAGTCTTTAAAAAAGATTTTAACTTTATCACATTTATTAAGGTCATTTAAACCTCTAATGTTCCAACTAATGACTCTCATAAGCCCATAGATCTAGCCCTTTCAAGTTCCTTATTTCTAATAAACTCACGATCTAGCTCAAGGTCAGTGAAAATAAAAGCAGAGCTACTAGCTAACTGACTGAAAGCAGAAGCAGATAAGTCACCCAAAGCATAAGACGAATAAGAGCTACCCAAATCAAAATGCGTACCTGAGCCTGAATCCGAAACACCGCTCACAGTGTTCGAACCAGGAAACTTACCCGAAGGCAGAGAGCAACTGTCACGAATCCTGACACTTCGACGAACCAACCCGCTAGAAGCTGTTTGCTTTTACGTCTACCTCTCCTCGAAGAGGAAATAGAATAAGCAAACGCACTACCATTCTCACCTAACTGCCCAGACAATGAACTCCCAGAAGCACAAACCAAATCACCAGATACAAAAGAAACAGCAGGACCCTTATATTCCACTATCTTATTCTCAGTTCCATCCAAATGAACAACAGATATTAAATTTTAAATTCCAATTTTAACTCAATTTCAATTGTAATCTCAAATTAAACTCATTTAAAACTTAGATTTCAAATCCAATTTCAATTTAAACTTCAATTCAACCTTAAACTAAACTTCACCTTTTCAAAATCGATTTTAATTTCACTATTCATCTCAATTTCAATTTCTATTTAACTATCATTTTCAAATCCGTCACTTCAAATTTCAAATTCTCCTTTATTTTAACTTTAATTTCACTTCTAAATGAAAAGAGACTTATTTTTCCACAATATCTCATATTACTAAAATATGGTCTTTTCAAATAAAGGGATTACTTAATTAATAGGAATTTGATGTCCAAATTATCATCACAATCATACAATAATCATATAATACTAGCATATTCAATATGGTAAATGTCATAACATTACTAGGATTATCCAGCACATTCAAACAATCAATCAAACGTCCATATCATCAAATGGTTATTATAAAACATAATAATTAAGCATGATGATCAATATAATTCAAAAGACGGTGAGAATTTCTCATATTTATATCCACTCCATCAAACTTTAACGTAAGATTCGCGTCTCTCGCTAACGTGTTATTTCCAACATCTCGCCTTTTACCGTTTCTTTTCCGAACGCTTTTATTTTTCTTTTCCTTTCTCTTTTCTCTTTTCTTTTTTTATGGAAGAGAAGAGTGTACAGCCTTGAGCAGGTGGACGTGGAGGAGGGTATGGCTTGTAGGTGATTGGGTAGGTGGGTTTTAGGCGCGGCTTGGGTGTAGGGGGTACGGCCTTGGTGTAGGAGCTCGGCCTTGGATGGAGATGGCCTTGGCCGTGGGTTTTGGGTATGGGTGTGAGGTGTTGAAGGCTTGGAGGAGGCAGGTAGGTGATTTTGGAGATGGGTAAGGTAGTTTAGGTAAAGGTGTGGCTAGGTATTGATGATGCGGTGGTGATGGCTTGGAGGTAGAAGGAAAATGGAGGTGGAAGAGAGGTTGGATGCCATGGAAAAGGAGGTGAAGATGAAGGAGAAAGCGAAGAAAATGTAGAGAATGAAGTGTGAAAAATGAAAGGCATGGTTGCATATTTATACTTAAGCTTTGGATGATAAATGACTAAAATACCTTTCTCTACTTTTTGACTTTTAATTTACCTTTCTACCCTTGATTTAACCCTTACGGACATGCATTTATGAAAGGAAAGGATGGCTCATAAATGTGATTCGAATTTGTGAAATGATTACTCTTTTTCTCTCTCTTAAAGTTTGTATTTTAAAAAGAAGACTTTTGCATGATTTGATTTGCACTAAATGGATTTGTAAGTATGCATTAATGGTGAGCATATGTGTCATTAATTCCTTTAGTTACTTATCTTTTCGTACTTTATTTTGTTTGAATTCAAGGTGTTTAGTTCACATCATGTATAAGAGAAAAGAAAGATATGTAATGATGTTGTTTTATTTGTTTACTTTTACACTCTTTTGTCAAATCATAACTTTTACATTTTTTTTATTTATGTAAACTATTTTCAAAAGTAAACTCTTTTTTTATTTAGTGCTAAATGTAAAATATTTAAATAGTTTGTAAACTTGTATTTCTGTGTTAGAAAATGTGTCAAGTTACAATAACTTGTTTTGGTTGAAAACGGTGCTTTTGACGACAAATTCTACCGTCAAAATTTGACGTTTTATTAAGCTATATATTGAAGTAAACCAAACTTTAAAATGAACTTTTTACTTCTTTAAATAAATTAAAACATGTCTCTTTATATTTTAAAATCATATTTAAGTAATATCAAAATCTCTAATTTTACAGCATATGTAAAACTGACAAAATTCGAATTTTTTTAGTTATTTTTGTAAAACGATTATCAATACTCTTTTAAATCTTTTAATATACTTTTACTATCTTTATTAGATTTTTTAAATAAGATTTACCTTTATAAATAAATATTTATATCCATTTATTTAAGCCTTTATTTATTATTAACAAAACTTAACTTTTGTCGATTTGTTCTAAAATCCAAATTTATACGTTTTTATTTATTAACTATAAGAATAGATAATTTATTTACTATATATAACATATTTATTTTAAGATTTAAACTCTTTTTTAAATTTAAAACGAACGAAATCTCTCATTTTCGAAGTAGCGAAATTACGGATCGTTACATTCTCCGCTACTTAAAAGCATTTCGTCCTCGAAATGAAAGTTAGATAAATGAATCTATCTCATATTCTTATCCTCAAACATTCTAACTTATTTATATCGATGATAGAAAAGAAGAAGGTCGATATCATAACAACACTAAAACAAATGTTTCCAAACGTACATATAAAGATTCCACATATTAACCTAAGTATCTATCACGTACTTACAGTTATATGTATATACATCAAGTCAAACTTCTATCATACTCATCCTAGTGCATGCTGCACACTTAAGATAATACATACAACAACCCAACAAAAATACACATCCAAAAACAACCACTTTGTACTATATCAACATAAATGAATACATCCACATAACTCATCCTTTGTCCTGAACATGTACTATACCTGAGGTCTATATGTATACATACCAAAACATCGGTCCAACCACTATATCTTAGTGCCTACTATTTGAGACAACTATCCAACTACTAAGTAGACAGACCCAAAATACCATATTATATATGATATTTGATTCGATCTATTATTCAAATCCACAATTTTACTTCCGAACTAGTGTCGATCCCTCGATTTTCTAGTGCGGACTTTGATCAGACTTCTTGATCATAAACCCTTGCTTTCCTTGCATGGCTCTCAACTATGATAGAAAACTTGTGTACATAATCATAACTCTCTGTAGGATCGATTTCACCCTAGAGGAGGGGGGGGGGGGTGAATAGGGTGATGGTGTTAATTATAAAAATTAATTGCGGAAGTTTATAAAATTATTTCAACACAGATCACAGAATAATAGCAGCACAGGAATAAATAGCAGAATAATAAAACGCAGAAATAGAATGACACAGAATTTACCCAGCTTCGACAAAAACCCTGCTTACGTGCTGCCCCCAAGGTTTCTACTAGAAATTAAGTAGTCACACTCTTACACACGTAAACTCGTGACATCCGCTACTGACTAACCTAACTCTATGCTCAAAACCCTGCCACAACTCAGACACTGAGTTGCGAATTCTCAAACTACGCCACGTAACCTGTCCCCTAGTCACACGACTAGTAAATACAACGGTTTAAAATTTAAAAACAAATTTAAAAAGCAATTTAAAAATAAAATACAAAAACCCTAATTAAAAAATTAAAAAGCCCTTAAATAATAAAAGAGAAAGCTCTTTAAAAAATAGGCCGGCCCCCTTTTGATAATTCGGCCCGATCCTCTTTGCTTTGTTTGTTTCTGTGAATATGGCGGTCGATGCTCTTTCTACAGAAATTAGGGTTTTCTGAAATTGGGAGATCGCGACTATAAATGTTTGATTTTCTTGCTCTGTTGGTCGCTCATATCTTGAGATGACTTCGGCTGCTTTATCGAGTTAGTTTCTACTTCAATAAACTTGTTCGCGGCTCTTCCTCCTAGATCAAGTTCAGATTTGATTTGCTATGTGAATTTCTCTTTTTGATTCTGGTTTCAATGCTCGAACTCTATGCCTTTGTCGATGATGTTGATTGGATTTTTAATGCTTGAACTCGATCCTTTGAATGCCGATGATGTTATCCTTTTATATGAGTCGAATACCTAAGTATTCGTTCGTATATATTCGTCTGATGATTTTTGAATTTGTCAAAACTTTTTCTCTGCCGCTTGATAATGCTTGAACGTTTTAGATTTAACTAACGAATTCAATTCGAATATTTCCCTTACTTCACTGTTACGGCTTTAGCTTGAGATCGTTCGATCCTTCCTTGATCGTTACGGCGGCTACTTTCCTATTTTATTTTTGACTTTTTCAATTCTTTTCTTGCGTTGAATTCTGACTTGGTTTAATATTCATCTGACCTTGGCTTTGACTTTGTATATGCTATTCCATGACTTTGGCTTTGACTTGAGATCATAAAATAAAATTTGGTGGTAATGTCGAACTGTACCATCTATTCCATTATGATGGATTCTGTTTCTTCGTGCATCACTGAAACTCTTTGTATACAGTTGAGTTTTGTTCATTCAATTCATTGAAATTGATATTGTACTTCAATGTGTATATTTGTCTGCACTGTGCAGTTGAGTTGTTGTCGTTCCACTACTTTGGTTGACGTTGTGTATATGATGTCTTGATTTTCATTTGGCTTCACTTGTGTACACTGTGTCATTTGAGTTGCTGTGTTGATCTTGCTTGCTACCTGGTCGACACTTGCAGTTTACTGTGTCAAGTTGTTGTCTTCATATTGTCACTATATCATGTTCGATACAGTTTGCATTTCAATTGTTTGATTGACACACTTGAACTATACATTCGAGTCTGCACTCATCTTTACCACTGAACTATTTACTGACTTGAGTCATGTTGCATTAAGTTTGTCTGGTTCCTTTGTTGCTGTTATGTTGGTGGTTGTTGTTTGTTTTTATTGTTGTTGTATCACTTGTATACTGAGCATTGCGGAGTCTTTGGATTTGTGCATCACTATACATCTGTTGCATCCATTTGTTTGTTTGCATATATCACTTGCTTGACTCTTGCATATGCTCTCTGTTTATTCTGGTCAATCATATATATGTTTGGTCGAAGCATTTGCTGTTTGAACCCTGTAGTATTGTCATCTTGAGATGTTTGCATATTTCTGCGTATTGAGTCTTGCTCTTTGATTGATTCATTTGTTTGGTACACATCCTTGACCTGTTGCACTTGTGTACTTCGGTAAAAGTGTTAATTGCTCTGTTGTATTTCCTTTTCGTCTACTGGTCTGTTGGTTCATTGTGTACACTTCAAGTATCTTCACGTAGCTTGTTCTCTGGTTTATGTGCACTGTTTTGAGTTCGAGTCTTGTTGTATACCTTTTAATTCATGCTGCACTGAGACTCCAGTCTGCTTGCATCTGCAGCGTAGCGCTGTTGTTCCATTGAGTCTGATTTCAAGACTTGTTTGCAGTCTTGTGTCATATGTGTACTGTGTCTTTGAGCATTGCATTTGTGTACATATTGCATTTTCACTTGTTTGGAGCTTTATACTGCTGTCACTTGAAACTGTTTTGTCAATGTCTTAACCACTTGATTGTATTTGGATTTGATTTTCGTATTACAGCTGAGTTGAATCTGGCTTGGATTTGACCTTGTGCTGAATGACATTATTTTATTGCACTTGAGTTGAATCCTGTATTTGGGTTTGACCTGTGCTCACTTGTCCATGTAAATCGATCAAGTGTATATTTCGGTGTGCACGGCCTTGTGGCATATACGTGATACACTGTGTATGTCACAAGTTGTTTGTGTATGATGGATTCAAAAATTAAATGATGACGAACAACCCAAATAACCGAGGTAAATATTATTTTCAAAATCCAAATTTTATTTTATATTGCAAAAACATTTCTTTTTCAATTTTACTGCGTTAGTGAATATTTTTGCAGATTGCTCAGATGTTGTATTCTAACTGGAATGAAGTTGAAGATAAACTACGAGTGTGAGTTATATGTAGTGAGGAATTTATATAAATTGAATTAAGATGTAATCAGAAATTGTATTGTAATTGAAATTGTATAGTGAATAGTGAGAGCTTGAATATGTACTATTCAAAATTGTAATAAATATTTGTTTGAATAAAATTTCTGTATGAATTCAAATTCTTTGTTATTTATTTTTATTCAGCAAATAATTATTTAGTCTATGAAAAATAACATAGTACATTAACAAATACATTTAAACCAATATATATATATATATATATATATGTTTATTATCATCAAACAAAAATCATATAAGCGCATATTCAACAATCTCCCCCTTTTGATGATAACAAACATATATTTAAGATTTTGAATGTGTTAAATGTATTTGCTCTATAGATATATCCTAATTGCTCCCCCTATTTAAATGTTTCCTCTCTACACAAAGCTCCCCCTACAAATATGCATACAATTAAATAATATGCAAATGAGCCTAGATGCAAATGGAAAATATTTGACATTTGCTTGATTTTATTTGACAAAAACTTAACTTTTCTCTCCCCCTTTTGTTATCAGCAAAAGAGTAATAGTGTTAGAGAAAGTAGAGATAAAGTGATCGATAATAATCCAACATTAAAACTCAATTGAATATAAATATTAAATTTCAATAAAAAATCAAACAAAAATCATAACCACTCTTGTTAGACGCATATTCCACTTTTAGAAATAATGGAAATGATGTCATCATATAAAACCATACAGTTGTATCTGTTTGTGGTACATTTATATCAGGAATTTGAATATCTACTAACCATGCATAACCGTTAGGACTTTTAAATGAGATTAGTAGTGTTCCAATTTAATTTAAAAAAATTCAAGTATCTTCTAATCACGCATAACCGTGAGGACTTTTATATGGGATTAGAATCAACATGTTTACTTAATAAATCAATTTTGATATGCGATCCATACATGCATAACCGTGAGGACTTTTAAACGAGCATGGAAGCACATAACAAATTCCAAGTAATTCACTCATGCATAACCGCGAGGACTTTTAAATGAGAATGAATACTTTGGATTTTATTTTGTTTTATAAAATGAAAAACGAATGATTCCTATTTAAAGTACCACATATCGACAAACTATATTGAATTTTTGATGAGCGATGGTCGATAGAAATATGATAGACATAGAAATGGTCATGGAATCTTTACCCAACAAAAAGTTTTATAACTCTTGTTTGAATCTGTAAAGAAATTTTTCTAAATATACTATCTTGAGTAATGTATGATAAATATCAACACTCCTCACTTTTTCAATCACTATTTATCTTTTCGATAATTATTAGGAAGTTTGACTAGTCAAAATTGTCATTTAAAATCAAATTCAAAAATGATTATGAAATCAATTTTACAAAATGACTAATCTAAAAATGATTTTCTTGAGGGGGTTCTATGAGAAAAATTTCTGCTATTTGAAAATTATTTGAAATGAAAAATATGCAGATTTTTCCTAAAAAACCGATGCAGTTACTAAATGTCTCAACAAAAATCACGTTCAACTAGTAATTTTTCTATCAACTAGATCACCAATGTAATCTGCATCTGAATTTCTCTTTCACTCAAGATTATCACTAATTGAATTTGATAGACCAGACCATGAAGTATGCAACAAAATATCTCAAAATTAAATTTAACAGCTTTTCAAATGACATTCTCTTGAATTTGAAATGAAGCCGCGTAAATAATCAAAATCCATGAATATAGAGTTAGCCATATTATAGCCAAATGTATCACCATCCAACAAAAGACGCTATTATTAATCCAAACTATGATATATGAAGTAATTCAAATGCTATAGAGATTTTTATAGTGTTTTTGGCATAAGAATATAATTGGCCAACAAGTCAGAATCAAAATCATCATCTTTTCATCATCTCAATATCGGCTGATTTAATTCAGAATTTGGTGCAGATTATCACATTTAATATATCGTTCAAATAAATATACATTACCTGTTTTACCTTTACGATATTTTTCATTGTTGTCCATTGTGATTCTGTCACCTTTATAATAGGCTAAGGAACTTTACTTTGTCGCTCGGTGTGCCCTTGGAACAGCCAGAATCCAAGTGGCACTATTGTTGTTCCTTAGCCAGCCACCACACCTACACGATGAAAGATTTTTGTGACCTATTTGGTTTTATAGGTCCATGGTTGTTAGTGGCAAAATATTTTGAAAAATAATTTTGTGGAGACCCAAAACTATTTATATATGTTCCTTTTGGCACCCAAATTTGTTTAACTTTGAGAGATTTTATATTAGTGACCTTTGGAACCCAAATTGATATAGTTTTCACATGTTTGAGTCTATACCAACAATTATTGTGATCGTGTCCATATTTTATACAAATTGTGCACATAGAATTTTCTTGATTAATATTGCTTTCAACATTTTCAGATTGATTATATCCAAGTCCTTGTCTAATTGTATTACCAGTTTGCTTTCCTAATAGCATATTCCACGATTTTTCACCTTTTGAAAATTTATCTAAGGTCGTCGACAATTGTTGGACTTGTGTTTTGAGAGATTCATTTTCGTTTAACAATTGTATGCACTTTTTAATAGAGTTCTCTCTCCTCGTATTTTCACTTTCTTTCAAAATCGGAATTTCATTTTCAAGTGATTTTATATTAATTTCTGATTTTTTTGATTTCTTCTTCGAAAGTTGGACACTTATCACATTTAGGGATCCTACTTTGATAGGTTTTAACTAATTGGTCAAGTTGTTTATTTAAATCTATCAAAGTATCTTTTTGTGATTCAAGTTTGGCATACTTCTCCCTAAGTCGTTCAAAACAGCCATTCACTTCGTGGAAATATATAAGTAATTCTGAATGAGAAAGTTTTGATACCTTACTTGGCTCGTCATCAGCACTGTCAGTTATTTCACCATGAAGACACATGTCTGCTTTCTCACTCTCACTATTAGTACTTTGATTATCTTCATCATTGGTATTCCACGTGGCTGCAAAACTTCTCCTTTTTGATTTGTTTTCAAAGTCGCGTCGATTTTTAGGACAATTGGGCTTGATGTGTCTGGTTGGTTGCACTTATGACAGATGATCTTTTGTTCTTCTGGATTGTCCAATATTTTATTTATTCTGCTTTTCAATTTTTGATTTAGAGCTGGATTTCCGTATTTGTAATTCCACCTTTTGACTTTCTTTATAATCAGCTCTAACTCCGCTGCTCCATCGTCATCGTCATCGTCATCACTTTCAGTTGTTCCTTTGAGAGTTATAGATTTCTTTCGAGTATCTCCACCTTCACGCTCTTCCTTGAATTTCATTTCTAGCTCATAAGTGGTGAGATTTCCGATGAGTTCTTCGACTTTCATTTGTTTCAAATCTTTTGATTCTTGAATGGCAGTTACTTTGGCTTCAAAACTTCGTGGAAGGACTCTAAGGATTTTTCGGACTATCTCCAACTCTGTGTATGATTTTTCAAGAGCTTTTGATTTGTATACGATATTGGAAAGTCGTCCATGCTTCTCTTTAACATTTCTTCCTTTGCCATTGTGAAATTTTCGTATTCGCTGCTTAGCATGGTAAGGCGAGATTTTGACTTGAGATGTTCCTTCGTGAGTCACTTCTAGTGTGTGCCATATTTCCTGCGCAGCTAGACAATGTGAGACATGATTAAATTCAAATTGATCCAATGAACAGATAATAGAATTCATAGCTCTAGCATTAGCATTTTGTAATTATTTATTTTCTAGTTCTGTCCATTGATCCATCGGTTTATCCATTTTCTGATTATCTACAATTATAGTTGGTGCTCTATAACCTGTCTCAACAATGTTTCAAGAGTTAATGGTTTTCAGAAAAATTTTCATTCTATTTTTCCAATAAGCATATTCACCATTGAACATTGGTGGTCTAATTACGGACTGGCCCTTTCAGCAAAAGCATTACTAAAAGAAGCCATTTTAAAAATTCAAACTTTTAAACAAAAACTGATTTTTGAAAAATGAATTTTTAAAACAAAAATTGACTCCTATTCCAAGCTCTGATACCACTTGTAAGATCTATTTCACCCTAGAGGGGGGGGTGAATAGGGTGATGGTGTTAATTATAAAAAATAATTGCAGAAGCTTATAAAATTATTTCAACACAGATCATAGAATAATAGCAGCACAGGAATAAATAGCAGAGTAATAAAATGCAGAAATAGAACGACACAGAATTTACTCAGCTTCGGCAAAAACCCTGCCTACGTGCTTCCCCCAAGGTTTCTACTAGAAATTAAGTAGTCACACGCTTACACACGTAAACTCACGATACCCGCTACTGACTAACCTAACTCTACGCTCAAAACCCTACCACAACTCAGCCACTAAGTTGCGAATTCTCAAACTACGCCACGTAGCTTGTCCCCTAGTCACACGACTAGTAAATACAACGGTTTAAAATTTAAAAACAAATTTAAAAAGCAATTTAAAAATAAAATACAAAAACCCTAATTAAAAAATTAGAAAGCCCTTAAATAATAAAAGAGAAAGCTCTTTAAAAAACAGGCCGGCCCCCTTTTGATAGTTCGACCCGATCCTCTTTGCTTTGTTTGTTTCTGTGAATATGGCGACCGTCCTCTTTCTACAGAAATTAGAGTTTTCTAAAATTGGGAGATCGCGACTGTAAATGTTTGATTATCTTTCTCTGTTGGTCGCTCGTATCTTGAGATGACTTCGGCTGCTTTATCGAGTTAGTTTCTGCTTCAATAAACTTGTTCGCGGCTCTTCCTCCTTGGTCAAGTTCGGATTTGATTTGGTATGTGAATTTCTCTTTTTGATTTCTGGTTTCAATGCTCGAACTCTATGCCTTTGCCGATGATGTTGATTGGGGTTTTAATGCTTGAACTCGATCGATCCATTGAATGCCGATGATGTTATCCTTTTATATGAGACGAATACCTAAATATTCGTTCGTATATATTCGTCTGATGATTTTTGAATTTGTCAAAACTTTTTCTCTGTCGCTTGATCATGCTTGAATGTTTTAGATTTAACTAACGAATTCAATTCAAATATTTCCCTTACTTCACTGTTACGGCTTTAGCTTGAGATCGTTCGATCCTTCCTTGATCGTTACGGCGGCTACTTTCCTATTTTATTTTTGACTTTTTCAATTCTTTTCTTGCGTTGAATTCTGACTTGGTTTAATATTCATCTGACCTTGGCTTTGACTTTGTATATGCTATTCCATGACTTTGGCTTTGACTTGAGATTATAAAATAAAATCTGGTGGTAATGTCGAACTGTACCATCTATTCCATTATGATGGATTCTGTTTCTTCGTGCATCACTGAAACTCTTTGTATACAGTTGAGTTTTGTTCATTCAATTCATTGAAATTGATATTGTACTTCACTGTGTATATTTGTTTGCACTGTCCAGTTGAGTTGTTGCCGTTCCACTACTTTGGTTGACGTTGTGTATATGATGTCTTGATTTTCATTTGGATTCACTTGTGTACACTGTGTCATTTGAGTTGCTGTGTTGATCTTGCTTGCTACCTGGTCGACACTTGCAGTTTACTGTGTCAAGTTGTTGTCTTCATATTGTCACTATATCATGTTCGATACAGTTTGCATTTCAGTTGTTTGATTGGAACACTTGAACTATACATTCGAGTCTGCACTCATCTTTACCACTGAACTATTTACTGACTTGAGTCATGTTGCATTAAGTTTGTCTGGTTCCTTTGTTGCTGTTATGTTGGTGGTTGTTGTTTGTTTTTATTGTTGCTGTGTCACTTGTATACTGAGCATTGCTGAGTCTTTGGATTTGTGCATCACCATACATCTGTTGCATCCATTTGTTTGTTTGCATATATCACTTGCTTGACCCTTGCATATGCTCTCTATTTATTCTGGTCAATCATATATATGTTAGGTCGATGCATTTGCTGTTTGAACTCTGTAGTATTGTCATCTTGAGATGTTTGCATATTTCTGCATATTGAGTCTTGGTCTTTGATTGATTCATTTGTTTGGTACACATCCTTGACCTATTGCACTTGTGTACTTCAGTAAAAGTGTTAAGTGCTCCGTTGTATTTCCTTTTGGTCTACTGGTCTGTTGGTTCATTGTGTACACTTCAAGTAGTCTTCATGTAGCTTGTTCTCTGGTTTATGTGCACTGTTTTGAGTTCGAGTCTTGTTGTATACCTTTTAATTCATGCTGCACTGAGACTCGAGTCTGCTTGCATCTGCAGCGTAGCACTGTTGTTCCATTGAGTCTGATTTCAAGACTTGTTTGCAGTCTTGTGTCATATGTGTACTGTGTCTTTGAGCATTGCATTTGTGTACATATTGCATTTTCACTTGGTCGGAGCTTTATACTGCTGTCACTTGAAACTGTTTTGTCAATGTCTTGACCACTTGATTGTATTTGGATTTGATTTTCAAATTACAGCTGAGTTGAATCTGGCTTGGATTTGACCTTGTGTTGAATGACATTATTTTATTGCACTTGAGTTGAATCCTGTATTTGGGTTTGACCTGTGCTCACTTGTCCCTGTAAATCGATCAAGTGTATATTTCGGTGTGCACGGCCTTGTGGCATATACAGTGATACACTGTGTATGTCACAAGTTGTTTGTGTATGATGGATTCAAAAATTAAATGATGACGAACAACCCAATAACTGAGGCAAATATTATTTTCAAAATCCATATTTTATTTTATATTGCAAAAATATTTCCTTTTCAATTTTACTGCGTTAATGAATATTTTTGCAGATTGCTCAGATGCTGGATTCTAACTAGAATGAAGTTGAAGATAAACTATGAGTGTGAGTGATATGTAGTGAGGAATTTATGTAAATTGAATTGATGTAATCAGATATTGTATTGTAATTGAAATTGTATAGTGACTAGTGAGAGCTTGAATTTGTACTATTCAAAATTGTAATAAATATTTGTTTGAATAAAATTTCTGTTTGAATTCAAATTCTGTGTTATTTATTTTTATTCAGCAAATAATTATTTAGTCTATGAAAAATAACATAGTACATTAACAAATACATTTAAACGAATATATATATGTTTATTATCATCAAACAAAAATCATATAAGCGCATATTCAACACTCTCATCAATGTTTGCCGTCAAGAATCGAGTGATAAATCCTTTTTCGGATTGGTGTGAACATCACAAAGTCTTGTACTCAAATCTTAGATCAAAATTTATGTACAGAAATGATCTACGTTTAACTTATGTACTCATTCACATTCATTTTTACCTAATACATTTCTTCAAAATTTCTATTAATCCAAGGTAATTTCACAACCATTTACTTTCTTCTAAATACATTATTACTTAAGCAAACAGATATGACTTAAACTTGTATAATATCCCTTACTTCCTAAGAGTATATATACATATCCCCAAACTTCAAATCGTTATTACCTTAATTAGGGTCTTCAACAAATGTGGAATTCTATTATTCCAAATAAATAAGTTATAAAACTTAATCCTTAGTTTTATTTACCTAAGGTCTTGATTTAGCTAACATTGTTTATCTTATCCATATATTAATAAGACTGCTTTTCTAAGTGTACATCTTTTCCTCACTAATTCTATGATTGACTACTTAACTTATTTACCTATCCATTTTCTAAATCAAATTTCTTAACCTTAAATCCATCAAATACCTTATAGTCAAATTGTGTAACTTAATTCACATGGTATTTGTTATTTAAAATTTTCATCCAACAATCAACCTACTAACCATATTTTTCAAAACTATCCACTTCTACTCTTTCTTCATTTTGAATTACAATTGTTACCCTAAATGTATCACTAATTCAAATTTTTATATTGGGATGATATTTCCTATATCTCTTATTCCTAAATTTCACTTTGATTTTAACCCAGTCAAAGTGTCTAAATTTCAAATTAACTTAACTCCTTTATAAGTTATAGAACTTACCCTTTCATATTATACTTACCCAAAATTTCAATTTTGGCTAATCTTTTTCTATTTTATTAATAATTTTTTTCTGTGTGTACATTTCTCTTTACTTTCTCTACTTACAACTTGTAGCTTCAATATTATCATCAAATATCTTACAGTCAAATTGTGAATTTTACTTTACAATATATTTGTACTTAGCTTTTAGATCCATCCATTATGATAATCACTTAATCATTATTATTTCTTAATACTAAATATCTAAGGGTATATGATTAAAGTTCTAAATTCTAGCTTTCAACTAATTGATTCTATATGGAATATTTTATAGTCAAATTGTGCAATTCTAATCACAAGATATTCATATTTTAGCCAAGCTAAATTACAAACAATCCTTAATTTCTGACCCAAAAATAATGTTATCTCCTTTAATATTTATAGTATAAAACCAAGGTAAAATTATTTCATTTATCAATTTATTTAATACAAAATCATTTATAAAATTAACAAATACACTCTCGTATATATAGTACTCTCATAACTCATTCTAAGGTGTTACTAACCCTATCTCTAATGAGTTACTCATTCTAGGATATTGCTAATCCTATCTTTGATGAGACTTACCCCTATCAGGCTTCGGTGTTCGCTCAACCAAAAGCTTTGATACCAAATGTAAAGTCCCGTTTTCCCGTACTCTTTGAATCGACAATAAACCACATATGTCCAACTTAAATTCATGAAAAGACAGATCTTTAAGGGTAATTAAGAAAAGTAGACAAAACAGAATCTCACTCGAATGGAATAACATATAATATTGAACAAATATTTTTACAGCAGAAAACTTTTAAATACATATATTAGAGTCTAACCTAAATTCAGCTTGGACAGTTATAAACATCTGTCCTTACAATTGCTGACAAACATCAAACAAAATAAACTAAGTACAGCGGATAATAGAATATGCTAATACGTCGATGAAAATCTCCAACTCTCCTCTGGAAACTCCAACCGTCTTCAATTAACCTGAAACTACTCGGATCTGACCCGAGTATTGAAAATACCCAGATCATAAACCAGCGTGAGAAAAACTCAATAATAGAAGACAGTGTCATATATCAGCCTTTTTATAAATCCTTTAAAAATAAAGAGTATCTCATAAGACCGCGTCCATACATTAACACGTACGGGTTTTTACCTTATGATAACTAAATCACTTTTATATCAAAACATTTGATATTATTCTTAATGACATCTCTTTGAAAACATTTGCAAATAAACTTATAAATCTTAGTCGAAATTATTACCATTATTAAATTGCAGCATACTAGGCTCTACAAACAAAACCGTAGGGTCTTATTGGAGAATGGATTTCCGTACAAATGACCAGGCGAAGGATCTACCTTTCGAAATGGGTACACCTCTAGATGGATGCCCCGTGGCACAGAACATCTGCCCTCTACCAACACAAGATCGGCCTACCTCTGTAACTAGATAGTACCGAATATGCCATCCCCCGGTCGTTACCGACCTTTAACCAAGCGCTCGTTTCCATACAACACATTAATTAACATCCCGAACGTCATAGCGGGAAGAAATACATCTAGAAGGGGATGATCATACCCTACTTAGGAATGACCCACTTAGCCTTGCTGCATCTAATCCTGTTTCGGTCATTTCTGGTTTGATGAGGCTTAAGGCTACGATTACCTTTTCACAAAGCACATATCACATCTTTGAATTCCACATTACCATTTTTGTTACTACTAATTTCATTCCACAAAAATATAACTCTTGAGCTCGTAAGTCTCAAGGAGGGTGTTAAGCTAAGAGAAGTTGCCTTCTCCGCCACCACTGATGTACGTTTGTAAAAACCAACGTACATAATCTTTAGAAACGCAATGTCAGGCAAATGTCCATACAAGTTGTCCAGGAACAGGACAAACTGAAGGCACTCTCCTACTACCACTAGTAGCGAGTAGTCCTTGCAATCCGCGAAATCTCCACAACAAGGAGACCACTGCTATATATAACTCGGGAGCTACCCATAGCAAGTCAACAAGCAGTCCTCACGCTATAAAGATCCACGGTCTTCAATAATCGTCTTCAACGTGTTTTCACATTCGAATGTATACATTGGTTCGAAGTGGTTTTCGGATGGGATTTACCCAAAATCCGACCCCGGTTCCTTCGAAATCCAATTATCGATAAAAAGTGAATATGAGTATACAGGATTTATTAAGTCTCTTTTCACTTTAATTCTTTTCGGATGATTTCAAAATCTCTTTCTTTTGACTTTGATAATTTCTAAGAAATTTATTCTTTTGCTTTGGAAAATATCTCAAATTTCCTTACATAATTCTTGATCCAAATTTCTTTACTTTTTTGTCGGGTCAAAAACAATGTTATTTAAGGCATCGTTTACGATAAACCCTAAATCAATCTTAACAAACATTTTGAAGTAAATAGGATCATAAAAATCATTCATTTTGGTGATTGCTTAAATTTTGGATAATACCAATCTTCTTTTATTTTGGAAAAACTTAACAGAATCTTTTATTTAAGAGCATCCGGGCTTTCCTTTCAATCTGTTCCACCCCTCGCCTAAGAAAAGAAAATATAGGCCAGGTAAGTTCAGGGCACTGATTGCTCTATCCCTAACCTTAGTTAAACACCTTGTTTTATCTTTCCAGATCTCACAGGCGGGATAAATGTATTAGTCGTTTCCGCATACTCAGATTTTTAATTTTATTTTGGAATTGCTTATAAATATTCCAAATTATCATTCAAAAACGCTTAATTTTCCTTTCTAAAACATTCAAAATTTATTCTGCGAAACGTCGTTACATCAGCAGAAAAGTGCTGCGGAAAATGCTAAATAAGCTTATTTGAATTAAACAACTTTTAAACATTCAAAAATTCATATTTTTCAATTCAAATCTCTTTTAAATCATTTAAATAGATTTATCAAATTAATTCCATATTTTTCATAATTAAAAACATCCATTTAAACAAATTTCTTGTTATGGTCACTTAACTGCACTAGCGCGATTTTTCTGGAAAATTGATTTGGACTTATTTAAAAATCTAATCAACGAAACTTTGATTTTATTTCTTCATTTAGAAGATACAGATATAATAGTCCAGAATTTTCTTATCTCGAAGAATTCCGAGTCATATTCCACTCTATACACTCATTTGAACTTTTCGGCGCGAAATCGCGAACTACCGTTGCGCGACGCACCAAGTTTTAACTTATTTTTCAATATTTGAAATAATCTATTCAAATTGGATTTCAACACCTAAAAAATCATTACAAATCATTTTAAATCAAATATATTTTCACTACTACCATATTATAATATTATTATATTCCCATTATTTTAATATTAAATTTTAAATTCCAATTTTAGCTCAATTTGAATTCTAATCTCAAATTAAACTCATTTAAAACTTAGATTTCAAATCCAATATCAATTTAAACTTCAATTCAACCTTAAACTAAACTTCACTTTTTCAAAACCGATTTCAATTTCAATTTCACTATTTATCTCAATTTCAATTTCTATTTAACTATCTTTTTCAAATCCGTTTCACTTCAAATTTCAAATTATCCTTTATTTTAACTTTAATTTCACTTATAAATGAAAAGAGACTTATTTTTCCACAATATCTCATATTACTAAAATATGGTCTTTTTAAATAAAGGGATTACTTAATTAATAGGAATTTGATATTCAAATTATCATCACAATCATACAACAATCATATAATACTAGCATATTCAATACGGTAAATTTCATAACATTACTATGGATTATCCAACATATTCAAACAATCAATCAAACATCCATATCGTCAAATGGTGATTATCTAACATAACAAGCATGATAATCAATATAATTCAAAAAGCGGTGAGAATTTCTCACCTTCATATCCACTCCGTCAAACTTTAACGTAAGATTCTCATCTCTCGCTAACGTGCTATTTCCAACGTCTTGCCTTTTGCCGTTTCTTGTTTGAACACTTTTGTTTTTCCTTTTCTTTCTCTTTTCTCTTTTCCTTTTTTATGGAAGAGAAGAGTGTACGGCCTTGGGTAGGTGGATGTGGAGGAGGTTATGGCTTGTAAGTGATTGGGTAGGTGGGTTTTAGGCTCGGCTTGGGTGTAGGGGGGTACAGCCTTGGTGTAGGAGCTTGGCCTTGGGTGGAGATGGCCTTGGCCATGGGTTTTGGTTGGGGGTGTGAGGTGTTGGAGGCTTGGAGAAGGCAGGTAGGTGATTTTGAAGAGGGGTAAGGTGGTTTAGGTGAAGGTGTGGCTTGGTATTGATGATGTGGTGGTGATGGCTTGGAGGTAGAAGGAAAATGGAGGTGGAAGAGAGGTTGGATGCCATGGAAAAGGAGGTGAAGATGAAGGAGAAAGCGAATAAAAGGTAGAGAATGAAGTGTGAAAAATGAAAGGTATGGTTGCATATTTATACTTGAGCTTTGGATGATAAATGACTAAAATACCTTTCTCTACTTTTTGACTTTTAATTTACCTTTCTACCCTTGATTTAACCCTTAAGGACATGCATTTATAAAAGGAAAGGATGCCTCATAAACGTGATTTGAATTTGTGAAATGATTACTCCTTTTCTCTCTCTTAAAGTTTGTATTTTAAAAAGAAGACTTTTTCTTGATTTGATTTGCATTAAATGGATTTGAAAGTATGCATTAATGGTGAGCATATGTGTCATTAATTACTTTAGTTACTTATCTTTTCATACTTTATTTTGTTTGAATTCAAGGTGTTTAGTTCACATCATATATAAGAGAAAAGAAAGATATGTAATTGTTTTATTTGTTTACTTTTACACTCTTCTGTCAAATCATAACTTTTACATTTTTTTATTTATGTAAACTATTTTCAAAAGTAAACTCCTTTGTCTTTAGTGCTAAATGTAAAATGTTTAAATAGTTTGTAAACTTGTATTTATGTGTTAGAAAATGTATCAAGTTGCAACAACTTGTCGACAACTTGTTTTTTGGTTGAAAAATGTGTTTTTGACGACAAATTTTACCGTCAAAATTTGACGTTTTTATTAAGCTATATATTGAAGTAAAACAAACTTTAAAATGAAACTTTTTACTTTTTTAAATAAATTAAAACATGTTTCTTTATATTTTAAAATCATTTAATTAATATCAAACTCTCTAATTTTACAGTGTATGTAAAACTGACAAAATGCGACAAATTTTGGTTATTTTTGTAAAACGATTATCAATACTCTTTTAAATCTTTTAATATACTTTTATTATCTTTATTAGATGTTTTAAATAAGATTAACCTTTATAAATAAATATCTATATCCATTTATTTAAGCGTTTAAAAATTTAACTTTTGTCGATTTGTTCTAAAATCCAAATTTATACTTTTTTATTTATTAACTATAAGAATAGATAATTTATTTACTATATATAACATATTTATTTTAAGATTTAAACTCCTTTTTAAACTTAAAGTGAACGAAATCTCTCATTTCGAAGTAGCGAAATTACGGATCATTACAATAATGCTGAAGCTTATTTGAAGGATGTCGCGAAGAAGGCTATTAAAGACATGCTAAATGCTAAAGAGAAAAGAACTCTAAACGAGCGGGTGAATGACAACGAACGAGTGGCTTTGTTTAGTGAAAAAATCATGTCAATGGTTATCCCATCTCATGTTAAGATTCCAACAACGAAATATCATGGTAATGCTGATCTTGACGACCACTTGATGGCTTTTGACAGCCAAATGGATCTATATAACACTTCTATAGCAGTGCGATGCAGGTTGTTCCTAGTAACACTTCAAGAGGCTGCCGCAAAATGGTACCGCCAATATTAGGAGAAAACAATTTACTTATGAAAACAATTCTCCTACGAATTCTCTACTCAATTCTGCATATGAAAAGATCAACAGTTAACTACACTGTTTTAGCAAACATCAAGCAAAGGCAGGGAGAATCACTGGGTGATTACCTCAAAAGGTTCGATACAGAGGCATTGAAGGCCAAAAACACGAACGATACAGATAAGCTAATTATGATGCATTCAGGATTGATAGATAACATGCCATTTTGGAAAGAGCTCTTCGTCCATGGATGTATTGATTTGCAGGATTTTAACTTTCCAATTGATAAATTCATCCAAATGGATGAATTATACTATGCTAAAAAGAAAGCTAATCCTAAAAACGAGAGTGGAAGATTTGGTTTGAACGAGGATACAAAAGGTCAAGTTGGGAAGAGCCCAACACTAATTCAATTGCTTTGAACAAGTCGTTGTCTTATATCTATACCACAACTAAAGAGATGGTTAATTTCCCAAGTTCATTCAATGCTAGAAACTACCCTTAGCAAAGAAAGGGGGATGATTATTGTGCTTATCACAAGGCAAATGGCCATAAGACTGAGGAGTACCGAGTGCGGGCCGGAATTATTCAAAAGGTGATCCATGAAGGACACCTGAAAGAATTCGTCTAAGATAAACAAAAAGCACCCCGGACTGGCGATGGACAGCAGAAAATTTCCTAGTAATGCTGTGAATATCTTAGAAGTTGAAGATCTATTGAATTGGAGTCCATGGATAGAATTGATGTGATTCATGAGGGACTGCATCCAGCGGGAACTAATAAAGGAGCCAAAAACAAATATGACAAGGAAGCTTGGGAAGGAGTGTTCTCTATCTACGAAGGGTCCCCATTCAAAAATCCATGACTTAATATACAAGTGTCAAATCTTTTCATCGCTAAAGAAAGAAATTCATCATCCCATAATGATCCCCTTATGATTAGAGCTCAAATCGGGCTTCCCACACTATCCAAGATTTTAGTAGACACTAGAACTGCAATTAACGACATCTTTAAGAACGCCTTTGATATGACAAGGATAAGCTAGAGCCTAGTCTTGAACCTATCTTTGGGTCCAATAATAAGGGGTCAACTCCGGTAGGGCAAGTAAAGTTGCTGGTATAGATGGGAATACCACCTGCTGCAGAACTTTCGAAACTCTCTTTGTGATCATTAATCAACCACCATATTACAATGCATTCTTTGGTCGTCTTACGCTTGATGAGGTGGATGCTTTTGTCTCACCGAAATATCTGATGGTAAAATTCTTGACTAAAAGAGGTTGGGTACTATTCAAGGGGAACAATTTAGCTCCCCCGAAATATATTTTGCAGCTCTTGATCAATACAATAAGGAGTACTCTTCTTATTATGATTCCTCTACTATTTTTCAGCCTTTGGATGATGGACTTTTACATCCAACATTCAAAGTAAAATCTATATCTAATAAAATGAATAAACATGTGTTTGAAAGGTACATCTTGCCTAGGAGCAAAAGGAAGAGGACCTATGCCAACTCCGTAGAAGAAGGCGAGATCATTACAGAATTGGATTGCTGTGGGGAGATGGAGAGGATAAAACATATAGAGGATCTTGAGAAAATGTGTATAGATCCAACTGATTCAGCCAAAATAGTTAGGGTGGGGAAAAAGTTAAAAAACAACTTGAATGTAGACTTAATACAATTTATTAAAGTTAAAAAAGATGTATTTGCATGGTCCCATTTGTATATTGTCAAGTTTGGCCCATCACATGTGCCATGCACTAAATATTGATCCAAACATGACCTCCGTCCGATAAAAGAAGAAACAATTTGACAAAGTTCGATCTGACGTCTTGAAAGAAGAGGTTAAAAGGCTACTTGAAAATAGATTCATTCGGAATTTTTTTATATATCTAGAATGGCTAGCAAACCCAGTGTTGGTAAAGATGTCAAATGGCAAGTGGAGAAACTTCTTTGATTACACTGATCTAAATAAAGCATGCCCAAAAGGCAGTTATCCGCTACCCTGGATAAAACAATTAGCTGGTGCACTAGTGGATACAAGTAATTATCTCCCGTGGATGCTTATTTAGGATATAATCAAATACCCATGTTCAAACTAGACGAAGAACATACAAGCTTCATTACCGATTAAAGAACTTTCTATTATAAAGCAATGCCTTTCGGGTTAAAGAATGCAGGGGCCACTTATCAAAGCTTGATCAATAGAATGCTCAAAGAATAGATTGGATGAAATATGGTGGTTTATATGAATGATATGCTAGTAAAATCTCACAAAGCTGAGAGTCACCTTAAAGATCTTGAAGAAATGTTTGGAGTATTACAAAGGTACCGGATGATGAATCTTTAAAAATGTTCTTTCGGAGTTATTTTCAAAAAGTTCTTAGGTTACATAGTTAGCGCACAAGGGATTCAAGCCAGTCCTAACCTGATCCAAACTATCAAAGACATAGTCGAGCCCAAAACTAGCAAAGATGTAATGAGTTTGAATGGTAGAATTGCAGCCCTAAGCATCATCTCCAAGGAAACCGATAAATGCATCCCCTTCTTCAATGTGATTAAGAAAAGAAAGAGCTTTGAGTGGGTAGAAGATTGTTGGAAAGCCTTCCAAGAATAAAAAACTCACTTAGAAATGCCACCAATATTATCCAGCCCTGAGGATGGAGAAAGCTTATACTTGTATATGGTGGTTTTAGAATATGCGGTTAGTTCGGTTCTGATTAGAGAATAAAATGAAACTCAACTTCCCATTTATTATGTGAGCAGATGATTGAAGGACACCGACATTTGATATCCATTCATAGAAAAGTTAGCTTACTATTTGATACTGACAGCACAAAAACTCAGTGCGTACTTTCAAGCACATCCAATTAAAGAATTAACTAACTTTCCACTCAAGCAGGTTTTCGGTAAACCTAAGACTTTGAGTAGGATAAAGAAATAGGGAATTGAACTTAGCCAACACTAGTACAAAACTGGTCATTTGTGTCGGTTGTGTAACCCCTATTGTGTCGGTTTTACAACCGACTCATATGAAGACGACACAAAAGACATTTTTCTGTTGTGTCGGTTGTACGACCGACACAAATATCAATCATTTGTGTCGGTTGTTTGAAAAGAACCGACAAAAAACTATGAACAGTTGTATCGGTCTTTCTTAAAGGACCGACACAAATCAGCTTGTATAGTGAAGCAAACCGCCGTTTATTGTGTCGGTCCTTTTAGAAAAACCGACACAACTGTTCATAGTTTTGTGTCGGTTCTTTATTAACAACCGACACAAATGATTGATATTTGTGTCGGTTATGTTTGTTTTTAAACCGACACAATTGATATACAGTTGTATCGGTTCCCTTTGCAGTAACAACCGACACAAGTAATATCTGAAGCAAAAAAATAATATTATTACCGTTTAAGATTATAAAAACAGTCTGAAATTGAATTTTAATTTTTTATAAACCAACGTTACTATGAACTAATCGAACAAAAAATATAATTATATTATCCATCAACATAATTCATGTTTACAGACCAAAGTAGAATATAATCTATCACAAACATAACGTACATAACAAAATACCAACGTACAATACAAAAGATCAGCGTACACAACAAAAAACAACTACATCCAATTATACATGATATAACTAGCTAAATTCCCTCGAACCTCGTCTATCTCTTGTTGGTTATAAGAACCGTCTTGTACAAAGTCCTGCAATTAAGAGAATTGTTATACAAAAGACAATAATTAAGTCAGGATTTAATACTCTGCTTAAAAGAATCTGAGAGGAATTAATGAAATTCAAACACAGGTTGAACCATAAGCTGAATGTTGTGAACAAATTAAATGATAGCTACAAGGAATATTGGAAACAAACACAGGTTGAATTAAGTGATAAACAAACACAGTAACATCTACAATTACCAAATGTTGGTCTGAAAATGTTAATAACTCAAGTTTGTATATGATTCACTGCAGGTTTCAACAAATCCTAGTGCAGTTGGAGGGTGCAGTTGTAAAGTCTCTTTCATGGTCCAGTAATTGACAGTGGCTTGAGATTACCACTGTGCCATTGCCAAACCACTTCAACCCAAATACATCCACTTCAACCTGACAGCAATCATTCAACAACTTCATCACACTCACCTTTAACCGCTGTCAACATAATCTCTAACTTTCCCCCTGCCTGCAACCCATACAACAGAACTACTGTCATCTCCATCACTGACATCTTCTTACATCTTCCATACATACTATATACTTCATACCACACTTCCATCTTCTTACATCTGCATACATACTAGTACCCACCCTACTTCACTCCTCTCCCATCAACATTCACTGCCGCCCACATACATACCATACAGTCATCACCACTGCTTCAACACTTACCAGTCAAAACACCAAGCCACTGTCAATTGCCTCTACCTCAACATCACCATTACTACTGCCTTACCCCCTTCCACCATCACCAGTTTCACTTCAGCATCCTAGTGACAACATACCTGCACAGTCACCATTGCATCACATCCTTCAAACTACCATACCAAATAACATCACTGTGCTACTTTCAACCTGCCAACTCCTCCTTGTAAATACCATTTTCTACGGCCAACTACATCTAATTTGCATATAACCATCCACTGCCATCAGTCACCCTGTCAGCACCCTCCTCTGCTCATACAACAGTGCCATTCTTCCCCGCACATAACATTTCAGCTCCACCACCCTGCCTACTGATGTGCATGTGCACATCAAATACACATTCTCTTTACAAATTATCACAAATAGTTACAGCTTCCACCTGCTACTTCCCCCCACACGTGCTACTGCTGCTGCACAATTACTGCTATTGTGCATGTGCCCATACACCTCCCTATTACACGACCTTGCCACTGCTACATACCACAGTTGCAATCACCCAACTAACATCAGTCACATTCACTCATCAATACACTCTGTCACCATCCCCTCAACCTACCAGCCTTCTATCAACTGCACATCCCTGCATCCTGTCATACAATCAGTCCATCACCTTACATCCATCCCTTGCTGCACATTCACATAAATCACCAAACTGCTCCTCTGCATATCACTCCAAACCAACAGAGAATATCACACACTTTCACAATTCATCCAACTCCTCTACATACCACTGATACATACACACTGCCCATCGACCACAGCTACCATCTTCACCAGTGCACATCTGCTATATCTGCAGTTCACCACTGCCTCAACATTCATCTGCTTCTACATCGACCCACCCTCTGGCCATCTCGTTCATCCACAAAGTCGACCTCAAATACCACCACCATCCCTCTTACAAAAATGCCTGCATTTCTTTCCCAATTACAGATCATACACCCATTCAAACCCAATCATCAACATCACACCATACCACAAACTGAAATGTAAACCAGACTAATTTTGATTAACTTATTGATTTACCGGTTTATACTTTTAACTGAAATGTCGTCACCATTCCGGTCCATTACTCTCATTACTGTTTTTTGATAGATTTACTGTTAATTATGGAAAATAATACAATAATCAATTAGGTAACAGTCGAAAGAAATCATCTAATTAAAAAGAATATAAACCAATTTCCAATCTGCTTGGTGCATCACTACACATTTTCTCGGTTTATTTTTCTTCTTCAAATACATGAACTGAACAGTAAATAAAGACTTGGCATTTGATTTCTTCTAACTAGCATTGCAACAATGATTTGATCGAAATATACCTATAATGTAGCTAATGTATAATATGAAGGAAAAAAACTAAAGTAGTACCTTTTGTAAATCGATGCTTTGATTGTAGTTTTTCACTATGTCATGCATATACCTCATCACATAATATACACAGTCAGTTGCTCCTAATTGTTGAGGACACTACAGCAATATTACAAGATAACTTAATAGTTAGTTTAAAATGAATTCATATGCCAAACAATATATAGTATTTATTTTATTTTATTTCTGTTTGAAAATCAAATCACCTTAACATGCTTCCATTTCAAGGTACTTCCTCGAGACTTGCCGCCGAATGCCTTGTAAATTTTGAAGGCCCTACACATGCAAGAAAATGTTAAATAATAACTACTCTGGCACCCGCATTTACATACACTAATTTCATGCATATATTTTTAATTTTACCACATATACTAACTTCATATAAGAGAGCAAATATATACAACTTACGTGCTCACTTGCGGTTTAATTTCAAGTTTATGTTTGCGTTCGGCCTGAGGATCAAAAACATAAATCTCATTCATTTCTACACAGAAAACAAGCAGTATACAATGTTTCCTGCGTTACAAGATTTATAGTAAGTTAAAATTGGCATCAAATTTGTAAACTAGTTACTAAAAGTTTAATGTTCATACCCTTCATACTGTGGGGCTAAAAGTAAGCTTTTAGATTGCAATGCTTTCCATGTGTTCGACAAATATGTATTTGTCGCATCTGGATGTTTTCGCACTTGGGAAAGCTTTTTGGGACACATAAACCCAATGGTCTCTACTTTGAGATCATTGCACATATGATTTAACCACCTAAACAAATTTAAACATATATTATTAGTTTTTTAAAAATTGACTATTCATCAAAAAACTAAGATGGTTATATATAAAAAAATTGCTAAGGAAAAAATACTCACATGATGTATAGTTGCAACCATGATGCATTCAACCATGTCATACCAAGGAATTGGATAATGTCGTCCATCGTGATATGAATTTCAAAGTCCTCATCGTATGTGAATAAATCCTTATTCACTTGAATTGCATTGATGGCACTATCATTGGATAACATTTGAAGTATTAGGTCATGGAAATATCTGCACTCGCTCGTTAAAGTTTTGAGAATCTCTTCATCCACGATTGATTTGCGTTTTGCAGACTCATCTGACATTGTATTCACGACCTTATCATTACTATTTTCAAACAAATCCTTGTTTGGTTGAGATGTAGGCACCTAATTCAAAATTTTAAGTAGATGTTTGAAATGATGTTGCCAAAAGAATAGATGAATGCTAAGAATTCAAATTCATATGTTAACTACTTTCCGATAAGTTTATAAATAGCTAAATTATCTATAATAAGTTCTAGTATGAAGAAATTTTACTTCTTTAATATGTTCTAATATGAAATAGAGGAGTTTAGCAAGCTAAATTAAGGAAGAAAAATGCATTCATTACCGTATCATTATCTCTTAAAAGCACAAGGCTTTTAGGCCATTGAACAAAACTCCCGACCGCTTCTCCTATCGTGTTGTGATATTTAGTTGGAACAGGAAGTGAGGTTCCTTCATGACTAGACTCCACTGCACCAATTCCAACTTTTACACGATCAACCAAGATTTGTTGATTATGACATTGATCTCCAGACCTTGAAGCGGGATGTACCATGCCATGACCCACTACAACAATTTTGGAGTCCACATTCACGGCCAAACGACATTTAATCGGTTTCTAGAATGGAAAAGTACAAAACCAACATTTTTCACTTAGCACTTGTCAAATACATAAAATCGTATACGTTTATAAATTCAACCATTAATTGTTTACCTGCAAGTCTGCAAAGGGATCCGTCTCTTGAGTTTTGTTTGCATATTGTAATTTGCTCGGGTGCGTTGATTGACAATTACTACGATGATCAGTTAATGGTGTGTTGATCTCCACCTCCTTGGGCAAATTCATCGTGTTCAAAATGTTTGCAATCTGCTCTTGAACCATTGTATTCATCTCTTGTCTCAATTTTTGGCTCACTTTAGCCTCTATTTCCTGAGTGAGAACATGCAGCTCATCAGC
The DNA here is from genome assembly GCA_030765085.1 of Allium cepa. NCBI lineage: Eukaryota > Viridiplantae > Streptophyta > Magnoliopsida > Asparagales > Amaryllidaceae > Allium > Allium cepa. The sequence goes on from CM060942.1 coordinate 509,433,821, forward strand.
TGATATTACACCACTTCGACCTTTCCTTTTCTCTACATCCCCAAATACGTTTTTTATACCAACCGTCCCACCAATCCCTCTAACTCGGCCAGGATGCTCTCTTTTTTCAAGACCACGACTCAAGACATCATCATACCTATCTGGAACCCATGACCCTTCAACGGCTTTTCCTCTCCAATCATTCTATCAACAAAAAAAGCTAAAACATAAGGTGGCATGCTTTTCACTATCATATGAAGATTAAAAAAATTAAAATAGTGCTATAGTATCATGCTTTTTACTGAAATGTTAGCACCACACGTTTGCTGGTATGATAGTATGATTATTCGAAGCATGTGCACTGGTATTATGTTTACAGCAGTAAGTATGCACTGGTATTATGTTTACAGCAGTAAGTATTTGAATGCTGCTCATAAGTTATAATCAAAGATAGCTTAGGTTGCGATTGTCCCAAGATTTTCTATAGATGGAGTAGCTACCATGCCTAGTTCCAAAATTTATAGTGAAGTTTTGTGATTCAAGTTGTTGTATTATCAGAATTTAAACAATGACCATATCTGACACTTGGAGATTTGTTTATGGTAATTACATGTTTTTAGGAGAGTTGTAATTTTTTACTTTCGCACTTTGCTAAGTATATTTTCCCACTGCTTTAAGACTTCAAGGTTTGTGTGATTGGATACGAATAATAATTCATGTAAAAGAAGAAGGCAAATAGGCTGCCATTGTGTTGTGTTAAAAATACGATGTTCAACTGATGTTGGAAGTTCGTGTTCAACTGATGCACGAACTACTTTCATTTACTCGTGTTAAAATGTAGATTCATCGGTCTGATAATGGCAACAAGACTTAAATGCAGTTAACATGTCAATAAAGATATGTTTTTTCTACAAGCATTATTAGTTTAAATTTAACGGGTATATAAAGGGTAAGTACCAGAAGAGTGGATATCAAAATAGCAAAGTCCGTTTTTCCTAAAATTTATGTTTATATGTAATGTCTAGTTTATAGGACGATAGATTAAAAAAAAAAATCAAAACCAGCTTCATCATTCAAAATAAAAGTTGATAGCTTGTCAAAATTACCAAATAGCAGTTAGCTTAGCAAATCATAACAAAGCATGAGAAACTTTTTTTAAAAAACTTTTCCAATTGGATTATAGTCTAGTCAGTTAGTATCCTTGTGCATAGTTTAAGATTCATAATCATAAAAAAACATGAGAAATATAAATTATTGTACAAGAGAATACAAGTATATGAGCTGGGAAGGATACATTTTAAGATTCATAATCATGCTGTCGCCAGCTGGATATAATATGGTGATTACCGTGTGAATGGGAAATAACAGTGTAGCTTCAAAACAGTGTGGATAGGCTTCGAATATTCATAAAATTTTATAACACGGGACAAATCTTTTGTTAAGTCTATCCATGCACTTAATTCAAGTGAGCATGATATCGAATTTTGGGATGCCTCGCGATCTCGCATCAAAATGAATTGGAGGTGGTGGGGTGAACAAAATTATTCCCAAATTCTGATATAGAAAACAATGATATCAACTTTTTCTCTCTCTCTATGTAGGAAATCAAATAAAAAAAGAAAAATTAAATTTAGTTTTGACCGTATTTCTCCAAATATGATTCGATTCTCAGATTTTAATATAAAACTCAAGTTAAGATGCAATTGGGAAAAATAAACAATCTATTCATTCTGAAACACTAAATAAATATCAAGATATTCAATTTGAATTTCATTTCTTTCAAAACAATATAAAAGAAGGTTTATATTCATTTCTTTCTTTCTTTCGTTATTTATTTATTTATTTATTTTATTTTATTTGTCCTGTAGGTTAAGGTAGAGAAGCTCAAATATCAAATTCGTTATTAAAAATAGTATCTATTTCAATGTAATGGAGAAACCTATCCTTTACATTATTACATACTTCTAGTACCACATAAAAGAGTTCAGTGGTCACAGCAGTAAGTATGCACTGGTATTATGTTTACAGCAGTAAGTATGCACTGGTATTATGCACTGGTATTATGCACTGGTATCACAGCAGTAAGTATGCACTTTCATTGTGGGGTAGTTAACAGAGAAAAATGATTGTGCTTATATCCTAGAGCCTTCTATTCATAACCCAAGTATTAGCGAAGAGAATGGTGGAGCTACAGAGAGGCTTCCTCGAGGGCACAAACATAGAGGTCCCAGACCATTTGCTACCATCACTTTAGGGATTGCTCCTACATTGCCTTTAGTATATATAGGGGGACCCAATCATCCAAAACCAGAAAACATAAGGTGTCATATTTTATCTAATAAAGAATGCTGGGTCGTGTGTGTTTTCAGTTTAAAACATGTAAAGCGATAAAACACATGGAAACTAGTCGTACCATTTTATCTACGACCATCTTAGTTTTCTCATTAGGGATGGCATAATTTCCATCGGCTCCTTTTTTTGATCGTGCCAAAATCCAATCAATACTCCGATCCAAAACAGGTCCACCTGGCAATATGGTCGAGGAACTATGGCCTTCAATTATCCATTTAGCCTTCTTCCCTGCATATCCAGCTTGTCCTAAATAGTGAGGATGCTCGTTGCATGCCTGACTCTTCCTAGCCTTCTCACTTATTTGCTGTTTTATGACATTGCAAAATTCAGCAAAACAGAATAGCACAAGCCGTAGAACAGTTGCAATTTGCACAAATGTTTGTACTATTTCTCTATGTATGAGCAGTATGCATTTAGTATGCAATGATAAAAGAAGAAAGAAAAATATGCAAGTCAAGGCAGAATAAATTTTCGAAAATTTGCGAAGTAGAAAGCATGGTTGTGTCCATATTTCAAAGCAAAGGACAATGAGGTGCCTCATTTCTTAAAGAAACAATGAAACATATTGAGATGTCCTCATGTATTAAATAAAATTATGCATATATATACAAGACATCATACAATTCTCATTTCTTTTAAAATGGTGTATTACTATTACATATATATATATATATACAATGCTATATATATAAACAGTTACTCAAAACAATTGAGTTTATTTGATTTACAAAATACTTCACTAATTATTCATGATTAAACTGATTTAAAAAAAATCAAATTTAAGAAAGTATACCTCAGATATATGTAGTTATACATAAGCAAGAAGATTCACAAAGTTCATAAAATGTTTTTACTTAGTATCCAAGAATCTGATTTAGAACACCAAGTGATACTATATATGAACAAGACACAAAGGCAAGAAAACATGGATGGATATACAAAATTATATAACAGTCATCCATTTAATTCAACAAAGAAATAAAGCATCAGGTCAGGTGCACAAGTACAACAGGGGAGGTGCAAATTAAGAACCATTATTAAAAAAAAAAATGAATCTGAAAGGTGAAATGAACTAAACTCTAAAGATGAAATGAACTGAATCCGAAAGGATGGGATAATTATTTTAGAATGCTTAGTGTGCTTCAAGTATACTCAGCAACTAACTGCAAATTGAAAAATTCTACCACCAAGAGTAAGTATGACATGACTTAGTACAACTATTTGTTTTATGTATTAGTGTAATTCTTTATGGATAAATAGGGGTAACAAAACGAAGAAGCAATGCAATATTGGGTATGCAGCTTTAACAGTGACAATACTACGTGTGAAGGAAAGAAAAAACCAGGGTGATTGTGACAAATGACTTGGTGAAATATGCAGCTAAAGAGCAGTTTTCATACAGCTAAAGAGCGTGTGACTTGTGGATATGGCATAAAAAACATTCCTTAAACTCCTCGGTTTCACAATACTTCTTAAATGTTTCCCATTGTGTTTTTGTAACCCCATCATAACATTCGTATGGCTCTTTATGGTTTTCTGGAAGCTCTCTGGTCTTCGTAATCCAACCACTAACCAATTTTGTTTTGAAACCCTTCCATGCTCCACAAACACTTTTTAACACATTATTTTTCATTTTTTCCTCGGCTACAGTACCTTCTACGATACTAGCTTCAGGTCTATATCTATTCTTTGTTTTTCTTTTTAAAGTTCCCATGTGCATTTCGAACGGATACATATACCTCATAAAAATAGGACTGCAAATCTTGATTTCTCTTACCAAATGTACAACCAAATGCACCATAACATCAAAAAATGAAGGGGGAAAATACATCTCAAATTGACACAAGGTAACAATAACATCGGCTTGTTGATCATCCAACATATCAGGATCAATCACCTTACTACAAATTGCATTAAAAAAAATACAAAGCTTTGTAATAACATGTCTTACATGTTTAGGCAATATACCTCGAATAGCAACAGGCAACAAATGTTGCATTAACACATGACAGTCATGGGACTTCATGCCCGTCAATTTCAAATCCTTCATTGATACACGACTGCTAATGTTCAAAGAATAACCTGATGGAACCTTGACACCACGAAGACACTCGCATAAACTAGTTTTCTCTTTTTTGGACAATGTATAACATGCATGAGGCAAATAGATACGTTTACCTTTCTCCACTGGTGCTAACTCCTTTCGAATACCCATTTTCAACATATCTTGTCTAGCTTTCTCACCATCTTTTGTCTTACCAGGTATATTCAAGAGTGTTCCAATGATACTGTCACAAACATTTTTTTCTATATGCATTACATCTAGACAATGCCTAACTTGTAAATGTTTCCAATATGGAAGTTCCTAAAATATAGATTTTTTCTTCCACATGCCTTCTTAAAGAGGAAAGGCTTTGCCAAATACATTTTCAATATCCTTGATCCGTTCATATACATCATTTCCTGTTAATGGCAAACGAGCAACTCCGCTTTCTATCTCCCCGTTAAAAGGTTTCTTCTTTTTACGATAAGGATGATTGAGAGGGAGAAATCTACGATGATGCATATACACATTTTTCTTGCAAAAATGCAAGCGCTTAACAGCCATGTCGTCTTGACAAATTGGGCATGCTCTAGCACCTTTTGTACTATATCCAGACTAGTTACCATATGCGGGAAAATCATTTATGGTACAAAAAAGCATGGCGCGTAATGTAAATTCACTTCTACTATATGCATCAAATACGCACACACCTTTATCCCACAAAAGTTTTATATCATCAATAAGAGGAGCTAGATAAACATCGATGTCATTTCCCGGTTGTCGTGGTCCCAAAATCATAAGAGACAACATAATGTACTTGCGCTTCATACTCAAGTAAGGTAGAAGATTGTAAACCACCAAAAGAACCGGCCAAGTACTATGTTGACTGCTAAGATTGCAAAATGGATTTATGCCATCTGTGCAAAGACCAAGTCTGAGATTTCTTATTTCTTCGCCGAAACTAGAATACATGGTATCGATATTTCTCCACTGCGGAGAATCGACTGGATGCCTTAGTAATCCATCATCCTTCCTCACATCTGCATGCCATCTTAAGTTTTTTGCATTTTCTTTATTTGCAAATAAACGTTTAAACCTTGGTATAATGGGCAAATACCATAAAACCTTTGCTGGAGACCATTTCTTATCTGGGTCGTTATGAACATTTTCTCGCGACTTGTAACGGGATAATCCACACTTAGGACACTCATGCAACCTCTCATATTCATTTCGATACAATATACAATCATTTGGACATGCATGTATCTTTTTGTATCCTATGCCAATTGGACATATAATTTTCTTTGCCTCGTAATTAGAAGTAGGAAGCTCGTTACCTTCCGGTAGCATGTCTTTCAAAAGTTCCAACAATGATGTAAAACTTATATCACTCCACCCGTGTTTTGCTTTTAAATTGAAATGCTTGAGCACAGCAGTCAATATTGTAAACTTAGCACAACCAGAATACAAAGGCTTCTCAGCATCAAGTAATATTTTTTCGTACAATTTTGGCTCTTCCATCAAATGTTCTTGAACATCATCAAACATCTCATTAACATTGTCGATCTCATCAGTCTCATCATTTACCTCGTTATTCACGGTACCTTCCTGGTCATCCTCATTAGTGTAATGATTACTAGAGCTAGGTGTACTAAGTGTGCTTTCACCATGCCATATCCACTGTGTATAATTTTGCTTGAACCCATACCGAAATATGTGATCCCTGATCTGATCTATGTTACGAAATCTCCTCCTATTCTGGCAACGTCTATCAAGGACAAAAAATTGTTTCTTCTCTTCTTGTTAATTGATCATTCAACGCACACTTGATGAATCCTTCCATTTTGTTCAAGAACTCATCATCACTACGTTTCACGTTATACATCCAATTACGATCCATGTGAAATTGCTAGAGACGCACTACATAAGCAAAAAAAAATCATAAGTGTTTCTTATGTTTGTTTGGATATTTCAATTATTCCTCAACATCAGATCATATAAACTTAGATATTGAAAATGAAGAAGTTAGAATTTCTGTTCTTGCAAGTGCATTGCTTGATGGATAGTTGATTATAAATTAAAGTGTATGAATGAGTAAGCAATGATCAATAGCTAGATTTTTTATAGAAGCCATTTTAGAGACCAAGAGAGAGAGAAAGAGAGTGTTTAAAATAATCAACCATAGATGATTCGGAAATGGATATAGCATGTATAGTAATGTAGGGTTACTGTGAAAAGTGAAAAAAATTGTTTATTCTCAACCTCAACCAATCTAAGCCTCCTAAAAGAATGTTAAGGGATCGAAAACATGGTAAATGACTATCATTATTTGGAATGTCGCGGGAGGAGGGGGGATTAATACTGATCCCAAAATGGATCAGATAATCTCCATTCGCGTGATCCAGTCTGCTATAAATTGATGCATTGTATACCAAGTGAAAAAAAGCTAACAAAAAGTTGATGTGATGCAACGAGATTCCAAAACGCCAAACACTCTTATTTCACAAAATAAGAACAAACATTTTTATATCAACAGTGCTTAGTATCTTTCAAAATGTTCTAGTGACCATTCGCTCATCATTGTCTACATATGAATCATTGATAGATGCATGAGGATTATCAACATGTGTTTGAAAAAGGTTGGACGGATATAGAAAATGGCTACCTATTGTATTGTTTGGTGAAAAAGAAAAGAAATTTGAACTAATAAAATCCACTTACTGGAGAATCAGATATGTCCATAAGCTGCTTCAATAGTTTACATATGATCAATAGTTTCAAGGTGCTGAGAGCAGTAACCTCAGTATATTGACATGCTCATACCTCTACTGACAAGTTTGACACGAGTTAAGAGAGCGTTATTTAACACCTTCCATAGCATCAGGTTATTGGTGGCCGGACTTAATCTTTTCCAAACAAAGGAGTGCCATTTGCAACGAGGTAGGAGGTAATTACCAAAGAGCGGATTGTACATTGATTTAGAGGAGTACCTTACATTCTTCTAGACCCAAGAAACTTTTCTAGTCATAGTAGATTTAAACTCAGTAGCTTGTATTGGATTCCATAGACATGTAATATTTTGATTTGAACTTGATGGTAAGACAATTTTGCAGTTATGGATGAATGTGCTAACCACTGCATTTTCACCCACACCAGACTGAGTTAGATCACTATGACTTATGAGTCTACGAAGTATAATGCCTGGTTTGAACCATGGATCATTCCAGAAGCTAACCTGATTTTAAGGTGAGATAATATACTGCGTGTGAGGAAGGACAACTTCCCATGGCTTAAGCAAATTTCTTTAAATCCAACCAATTTTTTGCGGAGGTGTCATCAGCTAAATGTTCCTCCCCTTTGTTACATATTTAAGCGACTATTTTACCCATAGGCTATGTTTACAGTTGATGTTTCATATACCAGTGAAATCCTAATTTTCAATTCAAAGATGAATTAATAATAATAATATTTCAACAAAATATTTTGCTAAACAATTTAAAACAAAATATAGATTTCTTTCCAGTAAAGTAATAATAATAAAGAGATTTTTTTTTCTAAAAATCTTATATACCAAAATAACAAATAGACTTAGTAAAACCATTATGTAGAAAATAAGTTTACCTTATTTATATAATAATTACCAAAAACAAAGATTAAAACACTATTATTTACTTTAAATATTGAAATATTTAATTTGAATTCAAAGTATTTATAAATCAAACCATAATATAATCTCAAACCATTCCAGGTAAATTAGGAAAGTTATTTTAATTATGAAAACATAACCAAACTTCTTTCAACAAATCAATAAACATCTTTAATTAAATTATATATTGAATTATATATTTACTTTTTTTAATAACAAAAGACAATAATTCACCTCTGAATCCTTTTATACACATTTTCCAAACTTCCAAACTACTTTGCAATTCAAAATAATTATTGATTCATTTCATAAATTTCTATAGCCAAATAATACTTTAAAATATATTTATAAATCACCAAAATAATTCTTTTTAATTTAAACCGTAATTTATGATTCAAATCCTTTATAATATATATATATATATATATTCAATTCTCTAATAGCTTGTATAGATATTATTTCAAATTCAATTTTATTATTTTCTATCATAGAATACTATTTCAATATTTACTTATTTATTTATTTACTTCAGAATAAATTATACTTATTTCAAAATATAGATTTCAATCTAAAACTTCGCTATATGCTCAAATCATTGATAACCAATATCAAAATCACCTGATAACATTTAAAATCAATTCATAATCTTCCATAATTATGAAATATTTGTAGAAAAATTAATAACTTGCAGAATAAGTTTTACAGGTGATGAAGCCAATTCTTTTTAAATAAGCTAGATCATATCATATGCGTACAGGCGAAAACTGAATAGACCCATTTATAATCTAAGACCCATTTATCGAGGGCAAACTATCCAACCCTACTGAACCCTATCATATTTGTTGAATTTCATTGCTGCGTTGTTACAGCTTTAGTGCGTCCCTACTGAACCTAGGCAATATGATTGAAACATTTGTAATTGTTTATTTTATTTATAATTCATAACTATGACAATCGACCTAACACTACCACTGAGCACGATCATTTTCCTTCAAGTTTATTTTTTATTTTCTTGAAATATTCAATCTATACAGGTTTGTAGTTCTTTATTAAAAAAATTGTTGTTCTCTAAAATTTTTGAATTCAGAAAATGCAGGCCAATCATGTATAGTTGCATGCATCATGTTGGGCTAACAAAAATAACACTAAGAAAACAATTAATTATAGAAAGAGGGATAATGTTTCAGTTCAATTAAAGATTACAAATTGAATTTTCATTTTATTTTCCTGTATAAAATCAGACCGTGAATCAGAAAGAACATCTGTATTTGACTCTGCTTCATTTAGTAAAATATAAGCAAAAAATTATTTCAAAACTTGAAACAAAACAGAATAAACTTTCAGATTGGATATAGCTAATTGGGACAGTAAAAATTTTAGATAAATAAAGGGAGTGGACGAACTAAACATGTTACTAATCAACACTGAAGGCCCAGAGAGCCTACAGACATCAACCAAGCCATTTTCTTGTATACATCAACCAAAATTTTCAGACTAGATATAGCTAATTGGGACAGTAAAAAAATTAAATAAATAAAGGGGGTGGATGTACTAAACATGTTACTAATCAACACTGAAGGGCCAGAGAGCCTACAGACATCAACCAAGCCATTTTCTTGTACACATCAACCAAACAAAAATAATAAGTGACCACTTCAACATCAACCAAACAAAAATAATAAGTGACCACTTCAACATATCAACCAAACAAAAATAATAAGTGACCACTTCAACATCAACCAAACAAAAATAATTATAGATAAACTGAGTTTGTGCACGCCTAAGTTCACATGTACGTAAATTTCATAGACAAGCATATAACTAGCAAACTAAATAATACAAGTTCACATCCTCATAAATAGTTTTTTATGGTAGAACAACTTAAGTATGCCTTCACGATCTTCCTAACATAGCTAACACTCAACACATCACTACTTAATAGTTTTTTGTGAATCAAACCCATTGGGTCATGTAAACTACTGGTGAAGTATAATGGTGTACTATATGATGTTTATTGGAATTTCACTTGATGAAATGAATAGTTAAGGTACAAAATAACAATGGCCCTGCAATGATTTCATGGTGCCAATATTTGCCTGGATGTAAGTATATGCGACATGTAAAAGGCTTGTTAGGATTTTATATCCATTGGTAAAAGCACATTACACATCTAAGCACCTTAATTAAATATTAGATGTGGAAAGTAATCTTTATGTTTGTTGTACTAATAAATGTAGCATATACAGCAATTATGTATATAAAAATCATTGATGATGACAGCCTATTTAAGCTAGCACGCAACACATGATCCTCATCTTTACGCTTTGGTTCTCAGTACTTCCAACCTTTTTGTAAGCTGATATTCACGATTTTCAACCTTTTTTCTAAAGTCCTGCTTATTCAAATCCTAGCAAGTTTGCACTTGTTTGTTTTTCCATAGTCAGAAGTCTTCAATAATTCATAAATTCAACCGAAAAAACCCAAAATCGCAAATCGAAAAAACCCAAAATCGCAAATCGAAAAAACCAAAGTCTTCAATAATTCAATAAGGCATACCTAAAAGATCGAAAATCTTGATCTAGAAGCAGACGAAATCACAACGCAAACTCTTCAATCACTCGACCCTAGTTCAAAAGAGAGAGAAGCATGAGGAGACAGGAAAAAAGCGATTGTTGTTTTCTCTGTTTTTTTTTGCTAGAGAGAACGGTAGAGAGAAGAAGGAATAAAGTTTAATTTTAGCGTTCGCGGGTGGAGACGAAGAAGAAAAGAAGAAGGCGGGTCGGGTACGTGAAGGCTAAATTTTCCCTTTAAAATTTAGCGTTCGAAGGAAAAGATTGGGCGGCTGAAATGGATTGAGGGGGAAAAGTTGTGCGCCTATTGTGTCGGTTTTTGGACAACCGATGCTATTGTAGTTAATTGTGTGGGTTGTTCAAACAACCAACACGAATAGATCTATTGCTTCCTTCAATTGTGTCGGTTTCTTAAGAACAACAGATGCAAATTACATTTTTAACATTTTCTTCTTACCCCATGAGTAAATAGTTTCGGTTGTTAATGAACAACCGACACAAATTAGACTATTTGTGTCGGTTTTATGGACAACCGACACAAAAGAGGCGAAGCAGCTGATCTGTTTTGTACTAGTGCAATATGACATTGAATTTCAGCCATGAGCAGCAACCGAAGGGCAAGCATTAGCAGACTTTATCAATGACTGTACAAACTTTGTTAAAGAACCGTCTGAGAAAGAGAAAGATCAAAAGCCCATATGGAAACTATTTATGGATGGGGCATCAAACGAGCAGGGAGTCGGAGTAGCATATATCATAATCACACCAGATGAACACCATCTACATTATGCAATGAAGTTAGGAGATCCTGCAACAAACAACGTAGCTGAATATGAATCGATGGTGGCGAGATTAACTCCGGCCCTATAACTTAAAATTTGATGAATTTAAGGCTTTAGCGACTCTCAACTGATGGTAAATTGGATAAAGCAGATATCTCAGATTAAAGAGCTAAACTATCCCTATATGTTAAAAAGGTGTTGAAAATGCTTACCTTATTTGAAGATTTTTCTATATACCAAGTCCAAAGGGGAGGTAACTCTCAAGTAGTTTCGTTAGCAAATTTGGCTAGTTCATGAGGAGCTCCAAAAACCCATATCGTACCAGTAGGATATCAGGCAAATGCCAGTATTGAAGAGAAAATACTCGAATAAGAGAAAGAACTACTGGTTTTAACTAGATTCCAAGCCATCAAACAAGAAAGAGAAGAAAGAGAAGTTAATGAAAAAATTCCATATGAAGAGCCCAACCATCAAAGGGCGGATAACTGTTACAGTAATACTTGGATGATGCCTATAGTAGAATATCTTACCATTGGGATATTGCCATCTGATAGAATGGAAGCTAGGAGAATTAGACAACAGGATCCGACCTTCACAATGACAGACATAATTATATATAAGAAAGGATATGCTCGTCCTTATTTAAGATGTGCAAATCTAGAAGATGGGTTGAAATTATTAAAAGAAGCGCATGTAGGATTTTGTGGAGACCATTCCAATGCGATAAAGTTGCTTAAGAAAATAACGAGACAAGTTTTCTATTGGCCTCAAATGATTAGTCAAGCTATAAAATATGTAAAGAAATGTGAAGGGTGTCAAAAATACTCAAAGATTCCCCATTTACCACCAAGCCAATTAATTACGATCTCTAGTCCATGGCCCTTTGATGTATGTGGAATCGATTTGATCGGATCATTGCTGATTTCTAAAGGAGGAGAAAAGTATGCTATAGTGGCCGTTGATACTTTACTAAGTGGGTAGAAGCAAAGCGATTCCCCAAAATCACTTCTGGGAAAGTGCATAGATTCAATATTAAGAATATTATCACTAGATTTTGGGCCCCTTACAAAATTATATCTAATAATGTAACACAACTTGAAAGTTAAGAATTTTTCGATTTTTCCATAAGGACGAAATTACAAAAGCTTTTCTTCCGTAGCACACAATGGAGTCGTCGAAGCAACCAAAAACACTACTAAAATCATCTTGAAAAAATGATTGAATAAGGCCAAAGAAGATTGGGCGTAAGAATTACCACTTGTACTCTGGGCATATCGCACGTCCACCAAAACTGCTATAGGTCATACCCCTTATTCTCTAACATATGGTAGTGAAGCAACGTTACCAGTTGAAATTGAATTACCTTCACATCGAAGAATTGCATATGCGTTTGATCCAAGCCAAGAGTTAAAAAAGAATCATTGGATTTAATACATGGGCTAAGAGATGAAGTAGCTACTCGAACTATTGAATATCAAAGAAGAATCTCAAAATACTACAACTCGAAAATAAAAACAAGACCATTCCAAGATGGAGATCTATGCTTCGAAGAGTGATGACAAACATTAGAAACCCCAAAAATGGACAACTAGGACCAACCTCTAATTGTGTGCAAAGTAATTCCTCCGGGGGTTTACAAATTATGTTAACCAGATAGAAATATGGCCTAGGACATGAACTAGAACGTTTATGACTGTATTTTCCCATTTTAGATAAATAAAGCGCCTCTTTTCTAAGAAAAGTCTACATGATTGGAAGTAGAATTCGCCTTAAACTTGGAAACTACCTTAAATGGTCATAAGCCTTTCTTCGCTCCAAGATGGCCAGATCAAAGCACCTCCTGGAGGGAGGATAGAGTAATCTTTTTATATGTGCCATGCTAGGTTAAAGTATTTGGAAGCCCTTGATCATGCCACGATATGGCCAGATCAATGCGCCCCGTGGAAGAGGGACGAAGTAAGCCTTTGAACTCGCCACGCTATGGTCAGGTCAAGGCACTGACCAACCTTCAGTCTCGCTTATAAGGCCTGACTGGAGCACCTGCTGGATGGAGAACGGGGTAAGCCCTTAATCCTGCCACACAATGGCCTGGTCAAGGCATTAAACAAGCCTTCAGTCCTGCCTACAAAGCCTGACTAGAGCGTCTCCTAGAGGGAGGTCGGGTAAATCCTTAGGTCCTACTTATGGATAAGCTAACCAAGCGCACCAAACAAAAACGGACTAAGGTGTCCAAGCCCGAGAAGTGGAACACCAAACAATGACAACATACAAAGCCCAAAAGGTGGCACATGTCAAGAGAATCAAGAACCATAAGAGACGTCATGATGCAAAACATTTGAACAATTAAAGCCCAAAAAGTGGTGCAGAACGAAAGGCTCAAATAAAAATTTACAGCCGTTGGCTAATTTTAAAAGTATGATTTCTGGACTTCACTTATTAATACCTGAATCTAGGCTTCAGGTCTTTTACTATTAGTTTATGGCTTCACTTATTAATACCCAAATCTGAATTTCGGGTCTTTTACTATTAATTTTTGGACTTCACTCATTAATGCTTAAATCTGGGTTTCGGGACTGTTGCTATTGAGACCTCTATTATGGACTTCTAGTCCTCTGCTAACTTCTGGATCTATCTTGCTAATACTTGAATCAAGGTCTCTAGTCTTCTACTACTAACTTTTAGGCAACACTTATCAACACCCTAATTTGGGTTTCAGGACTTCTATTATTTCCAAAGAATGATTTCTAAACTCCTATTACTTATCCTTAAATGAGGATTCCTGGTCTTCTATGGTTTATTTCTAAATAATGATTTCTGAGTTTATATTATTTCCAGACAATTTTTATTGGGCTTTTATAATTTATTTGTAGAAGATGATTTCTAAAATTCCATTATTAAGGTGAATTTGAATCTCTGGCCCTTTATTATTAATTTTATAATTAGATTTATAGACTTCTTTGAACAAAGATGAATGGTCTTCTCTTAGTGTTACCAAAGTTGAATCTCAAGACTTCTATTAAAGTTCCCAATTGTGAATTTCTCTTTATTTACTATCCTCAAATGATGATTTGTTAATTTCCATTACTTAGGTTTCTGGGATTCTATTATCAAGGATTCTAATACTATCACCAAAAATATGGATAAACTATTGAACATATTCTTATATAAGTTTCGAATTACAATAAGAAGTGTTGTCTAATTTGCACTTTGCAGGGAAAGAAATTTGGTAAAGAGGACCACCGAGGATGAAATAATGCAAAAAGGGAGTGCTTTAATTTTTTCCCTAAAGAACAAATGCTTCTTTCATACAACCGGTGGAGTGGGGGCAAATGTTAACCATAAAGCTCACACAAGAATGTAGGAATAAAAGAAAGCCTGTGAAAGCATTGTAAAAGCTTTACAAGTATTAAAGAGAAGGGTTCCTCCATGGTCCAAAAGTGGAGTTTCAAAAGCATTGAAGTAGTTTTCAAAGAGATTGAATCGGTGTTACAAGCATTTGATGCTTTTGAAAATATTAAGTGGAGCATGGGCTTTCGAAAGAGTTGAAAGGGGTCAAGGCTATCCTTCCGCTTCAGTTTATCCTTCCAAAACATTTGGCTCCGCACGCCTAAAATATTTTCATATGTGTTAAAAGCATCTTTCGAAGGTATCAAATAATAGACTTCTACACATATATCAAACCCTTTGAAATATTTGGTTTCGCCACTGTTTACCTTACATAGAGGAACATTTTACCAAAGTGTCCCTTTCGAAAGCGTAGATGTGCCTTTCAAATCGTTTGAACCCTTCTGCAAGTATAAGGGAAACTTCACTTGTGACCATTAATACTTCTCCAAGCACCAGAGGATGAGGCTTCCACATTGATTAACAAGAATACTTTCAAAATCCACCTACCGCAACTAATCCTCCTCAAGCGATCTTTTGCAATGATCCTTCCGCCACCACTAAATCCTTCCTAAACCATCCAAATGCCCTTCCTTACTCATTCTAATAGTCACCTATCATGTTAGCATCAGACCTTAACAGTAAAGGAGGTGCTTCGAAGGTGGTGAAGAAGTTGGAAGTGCTTTCGCTTATATTCAAACATCGCAATGAGGAACCTTGCCTTGTTCTCCACTAAAATAAGCATACTATTCTAAGGTGTCAAAAGGCTCTAGAAGTACTCGGAAGTAATATTGGTGAATATCGGAACAATATCCATTGTTAGTATACTTTCGATAGAGACGGAAGGGTTGATTCAAGCATACCAAAAGACCCGAATACCTACTTGAAACTTTGAGACTACGAAAGAAGAAGGACGAAGGCAAAAGGATGAAAGAGAGACCTTTCAACAACTTCGAAAGGATGCGTGCGGAATGGTCCAGTCCGTATTTATAAATATGACCCTAGGGTCCAGGTTAGGAAGGGATTTTTAGGAATTCTTGGATTTTCTTTTCACTTCTTAGCCAAATCAAATTCTTGTAACCCTAGATCAAATTGGAGAAAAATTCTACTACTTGTAATCTATTCATGAGAAATGAAAATGAGAGGATGCATGGATCTAATATTGATTTCGAAGAGGAGGATGATCATTTCAGGCCATTAGCTTGTCTAATGACCAATTACACATGATGCACACCTATCTTCTTAACCCTTATTTGGCATATGCTATGCCATGGAGTTTATTTGGATATCTTGACTTTAAAGCATATTATTATCATGTCCAGCGCCCACGTGGAACAAAAGTGACATAGTGATGATACTTCAATATTATTGAGTCAATTGGACTTACGATGCTTATCTAAAATAAGATACTATGGAAAATTGAATCCACTTTTTGCTTCATATTTATATGTTATTTTCTGAACCCTTTCGAAGGGAACTAGTCCTTCGAAGAGATTAACCACTTAGTTATTGAAGTTAATCCCTTTGGGAGGACTCCTTCAAAAGGTATTTAAATGCTACGAAAAATATCTTTACTTTCGTAGGAATCTGCCCCATGATTGCAGTATCAACATATTCAAAGGGGTTCCTTTCGAAGGCGTAAAGACCCTTTGAACTCAGTTAGTTCTGAACCGTCCCTAATGGGAAATAACCTCGGGATACTCTAACTAGTTCAAAAGGGGTTTCGAATGGATCATTTACTTCCTTAACTTTGCTTTGAGGTGTTGACAAGATTTCTTGTTAATAGTTATGAAATTTGAATATAAGCTTCTTAACAAACTACACCTGTGGAAATCATCAAAGAGGGATTTTGGGCTGGTGGAATATTGGAAGAAGCAGTGAAAGAAGAAGGAAGTTTGGAGGAGCAGTGTATTGCAAGCGAAGAATCTTGTGCTTGCTAGTATTCAAGTGAGTGTTCTTGACTCATAAATCTATATTAGAATGGTTTGGTTGTATCTTTGGTTAATATGTTTGAATTGGTTATTTGCTTTATGTTAATAAATCCATTTACTATAATCATCGTTACTTGCATTTGTGTGCTACTGATAGAGGTAAGCGTTTGGTTGGTCTAATCACAAAAATTGTTTAACCAAGCTAAAACCAATAAAATTGAAAACCAAATCAACTGAATTAAGTTTGGTCGGTTTGGTTGGTTATCCGATTTAACCGAATTAAAAATGATGTACGTTTTATGTTTGGAATATTCATTATACTTTGAAATAAAACATAAATTTATTATTAAAGTATTCTTATATGGTAGGTTGATGCTTTTTTATAGTAACTTTGACACATAAATGATAAATAAAATCTATTTACACTGGTAACTTAATCTAAAAAAATATTATAACATTAGTAATTTTGTTAATGTAAAAGTTTGATTAATTTTGTTAAACCGATAACTAGACTAATTTTGATTAATTTTGTTAAACCAATAACTGGACTAATTTTTTAACGGGTCGATTATAAACCATTTTAGTTTCAAATCCAAACTAAACCGATCGAAATAAACTAGTTTGGTTGGTTTATTTTGTTTGACCAAAGATTGCTCAACCCTAACCGCTTAATGTGATTTGGATGCTAGAATGGGGTTAGGGTCAGTGACAATGAAGTCGAGTTCGAATAGGAAAAAGAATGAACGTTAAAACATCCAGGCAATGCATGGCCTAAAGCAAACATTGCTCTGAGCCATGTCATCAGTTAACCAACCGATTGACTAATGGTCTCAACAAATGGACCAGTCCGGTTAGACCGGTGCACCAGTAGGAAAGCTTGGAGCAAAGCTCCAAGCTAATGTTGTGCTACATTTTTCTTCTTCAAATATATGTATATTTGGAAAACTAAATAAAAATATGATTTGGAAATTAGAAAAAAGAAATTTTCCTAATATAAAGTTGTTTTTGGAAATTCATTTATTTTCACCAAATATTATTTAATTAAAGAAAGATGATTTAAAATTAAATAGAATTTGATTTTGGGCTTTAAAATTTATTTAAAAAAATTCTATTTACTTTCAGAAAATTAAGGAATGATTTCTAATAATTATTACCAAGTTTTTAAGGGTTTCTATAATTTATATATATATATATATATGAGATTTTAATTATATCTTATATAGTTTAAGTAGGAATTAATCTAAAGGTCTTTAAATTCATTTAAAAATCATATTTAACTATAGAAAATTATGGGATGATTTTCATAAGTAATATTTGATTATAAAAGCATTTGAGAATTGTTTATTACGTTTAAAATCATTACTTTAGGTTTAAATAAATGAGAGAAATTAAATTTTATTCACTTTTAACTAATATAAAGACTTTTGGAAGTCTTAATATATTTCTAACAATGAAATCTCTTTTATTTTCATGATTGTTATGTTTTGTGCAATAATCTCGTTTAGGTGATTGGATATTGAATAAATGTAATTGTAATACTAATTGGCACAAGACTTTCAGTAATATTTACCCAGTTATTCTTTGGACTTTCTGAATAAAAGATTATTGGATGAAGCGAGTGTGGTATACAAACATTGAGTAAATGAATGAGTAACACCTAGTGGTTGAGGACGCCGAAGTTGATATTTGTTTGGTTACTCCATATAAGTAAATGGCACTTGAATGAGGATAGTAGTACCGAGGTATTGCATATGCTATGTGAATAAGGTGATGCTCGTTGGAGTGAGCATGACCGTTTGCCAATATATATATATATATATATGTGTGTGTGTGTGTGTGTGTGTGTGTGTGTGTTTGTGTGTGCGTGTGTGTATCAAAGTATATATGTACGCATGTATGTGAATGTTTATCATTTTGCGTAGTCCTATTATTTTGGTGAGGAGTAAACCAAATTAGGCGAGTATCCATTCTAGCTGCATGTAATTTCCCTAGGTCACATAAGCCAGCGTCTGTTATTATAGATGTGATGCGTCGGCTTCAATGGCTGAAATATCAGAGGGAGTTTACCATCCAATAGGTCATATCAATGAGCATGAAATGAATGATCTCTCATGTACACTACTTTGAGTCAATATAGATATGTTTTAATACCTGAATACATCTGAAGTAATACGTATCTCATCTCGATGCAAGGCAATGTACATGAGTTCTAAAATCGAGTAATACAATATTAGAAACAAATAATAATTTCCTAACCACTAATTGAAGTGAACAAAATGATGAATTTTATATCATTTAATGTTTGATACATCATCTTATACATATACAACACAACACATAATATCAACCAATATAACGATATTTCAATATAAATAGAATAAATATTCGCTATTGTCATTTGTTCCAACTCTATATTGTTGCCTACAAAGCATATACAGTCATAATACAAACCTGTAAAACAACCTTGGACTGACATGAGGTTGTTAAATAAATAAAAAATCTCAAGTCAGGCTAGAAATATAACTGTAAGTATGATAATACTTAATAATAACATATAAGTTTGATGTCAGGTATACATATGTAACATATTAATCAAACATAATGGTGCCACTCACACCAAACAATATCACACCCATATTTCATTAAAATAGTTTAAACATAAGTGTCACGGCTCTAATCACCGTGACTCATAGCTTCCAATCTAATCAATTGAAATCACAATCATTCATACTATATGAGTTTCTTTCAATTTGGAATTCAAGTACACTATTTTTAGATCTCGGAAGTCTGATTTCATTGTTTACCATAGTATGGTAGTTTTCAACTGCATATCCAAACAGTTAACATTTGTATGCATTCTCTTTTATTATAGTATGGTCTTTTTCAACCACATATCTAAAAAATATTCATACTTATTGCGAAATCGATATATATATATATATATATATATGTATGTATGTATATATATAGGAGAGTCATACCTTAACTCTCTTCCTTGAGTTCTCAATAGGAATACTCGTTAGTAATCCTTTCTGGATTCACCCTCTACATAGATTAACTTCCTCGACAAGCCCGTGCAGTCTTTTTCACACATTTCTTACAACTAGTCGCGACTGCACTTCACACAATCTCTTGGTTACATTTTCATACTAGCTTCTAAAATGCATAATTTTAATGCTATAGTAACCTGCCTAATTCCATCTTCAGGTGCTAGCTCTCATGGTACTACATCACCAGTATGTTACTATATGACACATTGTCCGTGAAACAGACCATTGGACGTTTTGATGAGGGACAAAGTCATCATGATTCATGTTGTGATCCTCGAATCAGTCCATAAGGATGGATTCCAGTGGTTTAGTAGTCAATTCCTTGTATCATTCTTATCAAATGTCAAGATTTTATCTTTCAAAACCATTTGGCTACCCAAAACATCATTATTCCCAAAATGATGTTATATCCAAATTTCATCAAATAATGTCATGACATGCTCAAAGTATCAAGCAATAGTGCATTCAAAGCACTTTAATTCAAACGTAGCTATTCATCCATTCAAATCAATTTTAGTGGGATATAATAAGCTTGCTTATAAATCATGGTTAAAAATACATATCGTAAATTCTATATTGAACTTTTATGATTCAAACAAGTATTTAAAATCACCCAATTCAATTATATCATCAAGTTCAAATCAAGCAAAAATTTCAACCATTTATCATAATATGGGTATACTAAAATTTTATCTAGCGTTTTGACTATGCAGTATTTAGATCGACTTGATGAATAGAACTTGGAATCTATCGAGGTAGGAGGCCCGAAGAGATAACCATAGAGTCTAGAAACTAAGTATAATCAAGGTCACGAGACAAAGACCAACCCATCCCAAAAGCCCTAAGATCCAATCCATCAATCTGATGGATCGGTACCGATTCATGGCAATGGGTCAGGACCGATCCATAGAATCTCCCCAAAACCACTCCATTTTCATACGCTACTTAGTCTTTATGCGAAAATCCTATTCCAAGCTCCATGGATCGCTCACATTCTAGTTATTGTCAAACATTTCAAGCATCATAAACCAACAAGTTTGTTCCTCCACCGATCCATCTAATTGACTCATAAATAAGCCCATATCAATGCAAACAATTTTGGAAACACAAAGATAATGATATACCACTTCTATCTAAAGTAGCCAGAACCATCCATAAGTCAATCTTATGGATCAGTACCGATTCTTGCCTCTAGATCATTACCGATCCATAAATGATTGTTGAGATGACCAAGTTTTCTTGAGTGCAACTACTGCTGTATCATGGAGATTGTGGAGGAGAACGCGGTGGAGCCTTTTTTATCGATACACAATTATAAATAGGTATGGAAGGGTACCATTTTAGGGAACTCTTGGCTCTTTTGGAATTTTCATGCTTTTCTTATAATTGGTTATCGATGGTACCAAACCATAAGAACATCATTTGTAAAACAAACATATCGTCAATGTAATACTCAATTAGATGTAGGCTTAGATTAGCCAAACCACTATAAACCTTGTGTGTACTATTTCAATTCATTTTCATTTACTTTTTCTTTAGTTTCATTCTCTACATAAACTATTGGATGTTGGTGCCAAATTTTGGTACTAATATTTTAGTGCCTTCACTGAGAAGGATATTCTTAGACCTATTTGAATCCATAATCTATTATTGGATTGCCTAAATCCTTAAGATAGATCCACTTTTCTCTATTTTTGGAAGTTCTAGCTACTTAGTTTTTCAAGAATCCATATAAGCGCTTGCTACAATGGTCCCTAATAAGAGACCGTTCCACCACCTCACTTGCCACTGAAGATGTTGAGGAGATCAATCACTAATAGGTTAAAGAGATCACGCAGCCAACTATTATAGATGTTCAAAACGCAGATGATGTGGTCACCAGATTTGAAATGGATCACATGATGAAGAAGAGGAAGAGAAGTCCAGGAAATCCATAATGAGTTGAATGCATAGATGAATCAGAGCTCAGACTTATTGAATCAACTAACAAGCTATCGTAGGAGAAGTAAGAGGGAGAGAGCACCTTATGATTTAAAATTTGATAGTTCCTTATCGTCGGAGCAAAGGCATAAGTACAAAAGGCAAAAGATGTTAAGGAAGGAAGCCAGGAAGTCGAGACAGAAGGTGAGACCGAGCCATGACCAATGCTTATGGATCGGTATAGATCTATCAAACGTAGGTCCTGGTGGTTGACTCTCGGATGATGCTGCTAGCTTGGCTTCTGGACATGCTGTCGATAGTCAAAATGTTAAAACATAGGCAGGTGTTGCAGATCTTCCATGAAGAGACTACGTGCAAGGAACCACTGAACGAATGGTTCTCCCGATGTCAGGGGAACCTAGGTATCATGAGATTAACCGAGAGCATTTAACGGGCCAAACACTCTAGGCTGATTACATTTATCGCCGTTCAATAGATCTACATGAACCAGATTTTAGAAAATGGTCAGGAGTTTGATAAGTGAGAATCAACACTAGATGAATGATGAGTGGGGTTCCTCCTCGAGCCGAAATCTGTTCTAGAAGATATCCTATGCGAGGAGTACCCACAAAGATTTTTAATTGCAACAATGTCGTCTATCATGGAATGATGGATTCGAGGCAACATTTGATGAAGTATGATTGACACATGGATTCGGCTAGGGTTACCGATGCCATTAGATGTCATTGTTTCCCAATATTCCAAGAGGGGTGATGACGATGTGGTTCACCCGGCTATCATCGAGATCCATATCGTCTTTTGATCTACTGGCGTGAAAGTTCATAGAGCAATTCTACATGCATACAACACGTTCGAAGGACGTTATGTCACTTTCTAACCTCTTTAAGGTAGCAGGGGAGTCTTTGAAGGTTTTTCGCATAAATTTCATACTGCAAAGGTAGAAGTAAGAAATTCTTAGGAGGATATCGTATTAATGGCCCTGACTAGGGGGATTCATCCCGAAACTGATTTTTGGAGATTGTTGGAATTGAAACCCCATTCGACGATGGAAATTTTTTACAAGAAGGCTAATCAGTTCTTGCACCTGGAAGGGGCATGCACTCATCCCCGAAGGGACGATACATGGTATTCAGCTGAATTGATATAGAGCAATATTGCTGTGAAATAGTCCGGAGGGAGTTCCAGGAATATGGAGATAAATGTTAGCGACAAGAAAGATGGTCAGTAACGACGTAATAGCAGCGCCTAAAAGCGAAAGTTGGATAATAGTAATCGTCCACGGATTCCTATATATGATTGGTACACTGAATTGAATTACTTAATAGAGAATATATACTGGCAACTCAAGGTACCGAGCAGTACAAGAAACCACCCCAAGATAGTCGATTGAGAAGGGGTAGAAATCTGGCGAGTTCTATAGGTTCCATGAGAGACATGGTTGTAACACTAGTGAATGTAGACATTTACGTGATATGATCGAGGAGTTGATTCGTAAAATAGTTTTACTAGTTTGTGAAAGCCTCATAGGATGGCGGGAAAGGAAATGCAACCCCCTTGGGTCGTCATCCCAGCGGGGGCAAGACGGGCCTAATGATGGCGGGCCTAGGCGGCTTGAAAAATGTTTAATGATCAATACCATCATCGGCGGACTGCATCCAACAGAGAAGACTTGGAACGAGATGGAGTGGTATGTTGGTGCTTTAAAGCATGTAGTGTGTAACAACCCATCCCACAATAGGTTCAAATTTCGATCCAAAAAAGGCCAATCGAAACTTAGATCCATCCTAAGGTAAGTTATTGGTAGAACTAAGAAAATAATAGTATAGAGCCATAACTAGACTTTTAGAACTCACAACAGATGGAACAAAATATAATAGCAAAGTGTACCTATTTATTTCAAAATCATAAAAATGTCATAATACAAAATTCCATAAAAACTGTAACATAATATCCGTTATAACAATTATCTAAATACGTGGTTACACATAAAAGCAAGTAATAATAACAAATACTGCAACAAGCCAATCTCCTTCATCTCTAAACATCATCACCATTATCACTCCATCCTTAACCTATGTTGTAATGAAGAGGGAGTCAGAACAACAAGTGTTTGGTGAATAAAAACCCCAAGTCTTACCTTTTTCGTACTTGGGCAATATATTTTGAAATAATAATATGTCTACGAACATATAACCATTAAAATTATTTAATACTTCTTTATAAGGAAAGGAGGTGGGTCCAACCACTTAATAACTTCCATTCTAGAAGCAGGTTTCTAAAATCCTATATCCTAATCATAAGTTATAAATAGCTAATGATGTGAGAGGCAGTACCCAAGCCACTTAATACTTCCAAGTGCAAAATAGGCAGACTCTAGTCATTTAAGACCATAACTAAGGCAGAACCCATCATTTAAGATCTATTTTTAGAAATGTTCTCCTTAATGGTATTATCTGTTAACCTGCCTTTTGGCAAGGCAGTGTACAGGCAGATTTCACCCAAACGACTGCACAGTGTTCGAAGTTGGATTGTCATGGACTTGGATATAGTATAGTCGATGGACAAACAATACAGGATACTTGAGTATGGGTTTCTTGAGAAGGTCGAGCTGCTCCAAGATCACAATGGTTTACTTCGGGTTTTCAGGAGGATTGCTTCGAGTCAAAGAGGTGTTTGCTTCGGCTCACGACAGGGCATTCTTTGAAGGGGATGGCATTGGACCTCCTTGGATCAGCAATGTCTTGTTTCAGGTCATCTCAGCATTCACTTCGAGTCGCTAGAGGGGATACTTCGGGTCCGAGTCATGAATCAATCAAGATCCATGTAAAACCCCTCAATTTTGTATCCATCAAACCTCATCTATCACTTTGTATCCATCCCCATCCATTTCGTATCCATCAACCCACAAATATCAATCCATATCCATCCATCAAGACCTTTTGGTTCGTATCCATCAAGCAATAGCGGTATGCTTCGTATCGATGACTCACTTGATTGATATGAAGAAAAGAGCTAGGTATCGATATGGAGGGAAGACTTTGACATCGATACGAAACCATATGAGAAGCATCGATACAAAGGAAGGAGGCATTCATCGATACAAAGAGCTTGGCAACCGATGGATATGAAGGAATAGTTCAAATCAAAGGAAATAATCACTTGGCATGAAATGTGGATCTCCCCACAACTTTCGCTCCCATCATCGATATGAAGGAGCATCGATACGAAGATATCGATAAGCAGCCATCAGCCTATCTGAAAAATAAACCTTGGATTAACTCAAAAACTACAAGTCCAAAAGCCTCAAAATTTTCACAGAAGCTTTCCTATCAATCGAAGAACCACTATGATCGATCTCAGCCCAAATAGAGCCAACCTTGATTGATAAGAAGGCAATAGGGATCGATCCCAAGTGACCCTAGATCGATCTGGTGGGCCTATCCACATGTGTGAAGAGGTATTCAGAGCTTTGAGGGAGATATTTCGAGATCTACTCCTATAAATAGCACCCCTATGCCTACTGAAAAAGGACTTTTGGCTCTTCTACGCTATTACTCTGCTGAAACTCCATTAAGGAGCAGCAGAAGCAGAGGAAGTCTAGAACTCGTGTACATTTGGTTAAATCCACTTTCCTAGAACCATTAAGGTAGGTAATGCTGGAAATGTGGATCGCAAAGCCGGAGCAGCAGGAGCAGAGGAAGTCTAGAACCAAAATAAGGGGAACGGAGCAACCAGTATATAGGATACAGTAGGGCCATTGGGAACAGCCCCCGAACTTGGTGGCATGCCCCCGGATCAAGGTGGCTCAATTCCAGGTAGGATACCAGACATTGCTATGTAATTTGGCATCGATAGAGGTATAAATGCTCGTCTAGGAGAGTAGATTTTAGGATTCCCACGAGAACTCATGTAACGACCCGTAACTTCGCTACTTTGAAAACAAGAGATTTCATTCATTTTAAATTTAAAAGGAATTTAAATCTTAAGCGAAAATGTTATATATAATAAATAATTACCTATTCTTATAGTTAATAAATTAAAAAATATAAATTTGGATTTTAGAACAAATCAACAAAAGTTAAGTTTTATAACAAAAAAAATAAAGGCTTAAATAAATATATTTAAATATTTATTTGATAAGTTAAATCTTATTTAAAACATTAATAAAGTTAATAAAAGTATATTAATATATTTAAAAGTATGTCAGTAATTGGTTTACAAAAATAACCAAAATTTGTCATATTTTATCAGTTTTACATACACTATAAAATGAGAAATTTTGATATTAATTAAGTATGATTTTTCTATATAAAGAGACATGTTTAAATTTATTTAAAGAAGTAGAATGTTCATTTTAAAGTTTGGTTTACTTCAATATAAAGATTAACAAAAACGTCAAATATTGACTGTAAAATTTGTCGACAAAAACACCGTTTTCAACCAAAACAAGTTGTCATCAAGTTGTTGCAACTTGGTACATTTTTTGACATATAAATACAAGTTTAGAAACTTTTTAAACACTTTACATTTAGCACTAAAAGAAAAAAGGAGTTTACTTTTGTAAGTTTAAATAAATGTATAAAAAGTGAAAAGATATGATTTGACTAATTAGATTTTATTTTAAATCCTTATAAACAACATCATTACTTTACCTCTTATCTCAATAATGTGATGTTATGCTTATATATAGAAATGGAGCAAATTTATGTTTAAATAATTACAAACCATAAGAAAGTGACACCTCTTTACCTCGTAACACACTCTTGCATAACCATCATTCCACACAATAAATGCAACTCAAATCAAAGCTAATCAAAGTTCAAAAGTAAATAAGGCTATTTGTGTCATTTACCACCAAAATCACCGCTTAGAAATACAACCTTAAATCCCTTCCTTTTCACTTCACTTTCATTTTACAAAATTTCCAAAATCCTTCTCTACTTCTTCATTTCCTTCCACCACCATCATCAAACATCACCACACCTCCACATCACCAAAACCTAGCCACACCATCACCGTACACCCTCAAAACTCACGCTTAACCCACCCACTCCTTCCAAAACTCTAAGACCGAGCCCAAAAGATCCAAACCCGAGCACCTACAAGCCAACCCGAGCCAAAACTTCCACCTACCCACCTCCCATACCCACCTGCACACCTTTACTCCACAAAACCGAGCCCAAAGATCCCATACCCGCCATGTACAAGCCCTACCTGAGCCCAAAGCAACTATCCAAGCCGCACACACCCCACTACCCTAGGCCGTACCCTCCCATATAACTCACGCACCTCCAAAAAAAATAAAAAAAGAGAAAATAAAAGTAGAGGAAACGACAGACTCGAGACATTGAGAAACAAAAGCATGCTAGTTCAAAAAAAATTGATGGAGTGGATATGAAGGTGAGAAACCATCATCGCTTTTGAAATTATATTTCGATTATGTTAAAACAATCACATTTACACCCTTATGGCGAATGAATGTTTATACCAGTTGATTGTTAATATGGATGATTTGATAGTTGGTAAGATAATTGAATTATGATAATATATCCCGTTATGGTAGTAATAGCGAATGTTGGATTTGAAATCATATGTTATGTGATTGGTTGAATTGTCATGTTAGTGATAAATATGGATATTGGTTATGTTCATTTTTGAGTTAACAATCCCTTTGTTAATAATGCCATATTTTAGTGATATGAGATATTTAAAAAAAAAGTCTCTTTTCAATTAGAAGTGAAAATAAAGTAAAAATAAAAGAGAATTTGAAATTTGAAGTTTTACGGGATTGAAAAGGATAGTTAAATTGAAATTGAGATGAATAGTGAAATTGAAACTGAAATTGATTTGGAAAATTAAAGTTGAGATTAAGGTTGAATTGAAGTTTAAATTGAAATTAGATTTGAAATCTAAGTTTTAATTGAGTTTAATTTGAAATTAGAATTGAAATTGAATTGAAATTGGATTTAAAATTTGATATTAAAATAATAAGAATAAAATAATATTATAATATGGTAATAACGAAAATACATTTTAAATGCTTTAAAAAGTGAAAATATTAAAAAAAATGTAATGCGGGTGATTTCCGTCTCTTGCGCTGCCAGGTGATTTCCGTCTCTTGCGCTTTCTCATACATCTCCGTGAATGCTTTCTCCTATCTGTTCCCCCTTCCCAATTCATGTCCCCTTCTCCTCCTCCTTCCAAACGTATCCCCTCCCCCTCTTCTACTCGTTCTGGCCGTCGTTTTAGGAGTATGGCTGCTGATGACAGCGTTCTTCCTGACCTTCGCTCGCCCCAAGATTTCCCCCCTCTTCGTGCTTCTGATCGGTCTCCCTCTGTTCCATTTTCTCGCCCTGCTCCGAACGAAGCTACAGCTGATGCTTCCTGTTCAACTGATGTGGCTTCGACGTCGTTTTTTTCTGGTGCGCCACTCTCCCTACCTAAGTCTGGTTCCATTGTAAGTAACGACGTTATCTCCGGTTGCGTTTTGGGTGAACAAGTCTTGGGTGCTTTAGTTAGGGACAGTGATTTACATGGTCTGGAAGGTTTTGACAATGGCAAGGTGGACTCTGTTGTGCCAGTCAGATGCACTTCAAGTGTTTGTTATAATGCTGCAGTTGATTGTAGCACGCCATGTGTTTGTTACAATGCTTCTGTGGGAACTGGAACTATAATCGGTGTGAAAAGTTCGGCCCCCCTAATGTGTGATGCAACTCCTGTTCTACCATCAGTTTTAGTGTGTCCAGGTCCTTCCCTTGCCTGTCCCAAAGCTGGTAATGCTAGTGGCTCGTTGCAGTCTATTGTC
Source organism: Allium cepa (assembly GCA_030765085.1). NCBI lineage: Eukaryota > Viridiplantae > Streptophyta > Magnoliopsida > Asparagales > Amaryllidaceae > Allium > Allium cepa. The sequence goes on from CM060942.1 coordinate 509,462,305, forward strand.
AATGTTGTTGATGTTCCTGCGAACAAAGATATCATGCACACAGTTTCCTCTCCCGTTAATGCACAATGCCCCAAACCTGATGTCTCTTCTGTTGTTGTTGGATGTCGGCCTGCTGCTCCTTGCCCGGCTATACCCAAAACATGGTCTTCGCTTTTTAAATCCATGCCATGTAATGCGGGTGTTTATGAACCAGTTGAGTTCGACATCGTTGAAGAAAATGGAGTAATGATCCCTCCCCCCTGTGTTATGCAAGCCGGTCTGGACTTTTGGTCTGGATATGTGGTTGGATTCTTTTTGGATCCTAATCATCGTCTACATGATGCAGCAGCTGTTTGTCGTAGGGCTTGGAGACTACAGGGTGGGCTTAAAGTTAAGATGGTTGATTCCTTGTACTACCTATTGTTCTCCTCCGCGGAGGAACGTTGTCGGGTTCTTGAGTCTGAGCCTTCCTTCTTTGACGGACAGCCTTTTATTATCACCCCCTGGTCTCCGACGGTAGCTTCTGTTCGTGATCAAGTATTTTCTATCCCTGTATGGGTTTATTTCTCCCAAATTCCATCTGCTTTACAACCGTTGCTTGGCTTGAATTGGCTTGCGTGCAATATTGGTAAATTGAAGTGTTTTGACTCTAATACTGTTGCGCGTGATAGGCTTGTTTACGCCAAGGCCCTGATTGAGATATCTCCCGACAAGCCTCTTCCTACCTCTATTCCTGTCCAGCTAGCTGTTGGTCACGTGGTGGATGTTCGTGTTCGTTATGGATGGGTCCCTGATATTTGTTCCACCTGTCATTCTTTTGGTCATATTGCCTCTGCCTGCGTGCGCTCTGTTGATCCATATGCTGCTCCTAAGATCCCTCTGCCTCGGCCTCCGCTTAGAAAATGGGTTCCCAAAGCCTCTTCGGTTGCTACTGCCTCTGGACCATCACTTTCCTTAGTGAGTCCTGCTTCCCCAGATCCTGGTGATGTTCCTTCAGTTCTTCCTGCTATTCCAGATTTCTCTCTGCCGCACGTTGTTTGGGCTGAGTCTGAACATAGTTGGGTTGACCTTCGTTCTGATATGAGATTCAACCCTGTGGATGACACCTATTTTAGATATATATCTGATGATTTATTGGATCTGCGTTGCCTTTATTATTGTATTTCTGGTGACTCCTTGGTTCTTGACATCGATGGTAAGTTTGCTGAGATTAATGCCACTCTTCTAGCTGATTCTGCCTGGGACAGATCTTATGTTTACTCTTCTGACACTGACTGTTATGATCCCTCTCTTGCTGTTCTGTTTCGCCCCTTTTTTGGTCTTCTTGGGGGTGGATCTTCCGTGGTGGGCAAGGGAGATGGTGATTCTTCCTCTGCGGAGGAGAACTAGCCTTGATATATATTTCTAGTAGTAGTGACATGTCTGTCATGCTCCTGTGCTGTATTATTTTATTTCTCATTCATAGTAGCTAAGGTGTCTTTACCTTACTCCTGTACTTCAACCTTATTACGTTCGTAATAAAAGTGGTCGGTCCACTATAAAACCGTCGGCCATGCCAAAAAAAAAAAAAAAAAAAAAAAAAAAAAAGTGAAAATATTGATTTAAAATGATTTGTAATGATTTTATAAGTAGTAAAATTCAATTTGAATAAATTTGTTCAAATATCGAAAAATAAGCTGAAACTAGGTGCATCGCGCAATGGTAGTTCGCGATTTCGCGTTGAAAAGTTCAAACGAATGTGTAGAGTCGAATATAACTCGGAATTCTTTGAGATAAGAAAATTCTAGACTGTTATATCCATATCTTCTAAACGAATAAAGAAAATCAAAGTTTGGTTGAGTTGATTTTGACTTAAGTCCAAATAAATTTTCTAGAAAAACCGTGCTAGTGTAGTTATGTGACCGTAACAGGAAATCCGTTTAAATGAACATTTTTAAAATTGAACAATTTGAAATAAATTTAATAAATCTATTTAAATGGTTTAAAAGAGATTTGGTTTGGAATATATGAAGTATCGAATGTTTAAAAGTTGTTTAAATCAAATAAGCTTATATAGCACTTTCCGCAGCACTTTTATGCTGCAAATTGTATAACCTTTTGAATGTGAGTTTAAATGTAACAATTTTTCTTGCAATCAATTGTGAACATTTTTAAAAGGAAAACTAAGTGTTTAAAAGATAATTTAGAACATTTAAAATCAATTCCAAAATAAAGTTGATAACCGAGTATGCATAAACGACTACTACATTTTTCCCACTTCTGAGATCTGGGAAGATAAAACAAGGTGTTTAACTAAGATTAGAGATGGAGAAACTAGTGCCCTGAACTTACCTGACCTATATTTTCTTTTCTTAGGCGAGGGGTGGAACGGATCGAAAGGGAAGCCCGGATGCTCTTAGATAAAAAGCTTCTATTAAGTTTCCAAAATAAAAGAAGATTGATATTATCCAAAATTTAAGCAATCTCCAAAATGAATGATTTCTCTGATCCTATTTACTCAAAAGGAATTTTTTTTGCTAAGATTTATGTTAGGGTTTATCATAAACAATGTCTTAAATAATTTTTTTTTGGATCCATCTAAAAGTTAAGGAATTTGGATCGAGAGTTAAGTAAGTAAATTTGAGATATTGTCCGAAGCGAAAGAATGAATTACTTAGAATTTTTCTACATCAAAAGAAAGAGATTTTGAAACCATCCGAAAATAACTAAAATGAAAAGAGACATAATAAATCATGTATACTTATATTCACTTTTTATCGATAATTGGATTTCGAAGGAACCGAGGTTGAATTTGTTTAATTCCTATCCGAAAACCACTTCGAACCAATGTAACGTTCGAATGTGAAGACATGTTGAAGATGATGATTGTTGAAGACCGTGGATCTTCAAAGCGTGAGGACTGCTTGTTGACTTGCTCTGGGTCACACCCATTATAGAGTTATTTATAGCAATGGTCTCCCCGTTGTGGAGATTTTTCGACTTACAAGGACTACTCGCTACTAGTGGTAGTAGAAGAGTATCTTCGGTTTGTCCTGTTCCTGGACAACTTGTATGGACGTTTGTCTGACATTGCATTTCTAAAGATTGCATACATTGGTTTTTGAAAACATGCATCAGTGGTGGCGGAGAAGACAACTTCTCTTAGCTTAACACCCTCCTTGAGATGTACGAGCACAAGGGTTGTATTTTTGTGGAAGGCAATTAGTAGTCAACGGATATAGTGGCATTCAGATGTGATATGTGCTATATGAAAAGGTAATCATTGCCTAAAGCCTCATCAAACCAGAAATGACGGAAACAGGATTAGATGCAGCAAGGCTAAGTGGGTCATTCCTAAGTAGGGTATGATCATCCCCTTCTAGATATATTTCTTCCCGCTATGATGTTTGGGATGTAAATTAATGTGGTGTATGTAAACGAGCGCTCGGTTAAAGGTCAGTAATGACCGGGGGATGACATATTCCATACTATCTAGTTATAGAGGTAAGAGGAGCTTTCTGATGGTTCCTCGGGACATCCATCTAGAGGTGTATCCATTTCGAAAGGTAGATCCTTCACTTGGTCATGTGTATAGAAATCCATTCTTCAATAAGAACCTACTGTTTTGTTTGTATTAGCGTAATGAATAGCCTTGAAATGCTATATCGGTAACCATTTCGGATAAGGTTAATAAATTTATTTGCAAATGTTTTCAAAGAATGTCATTAGAAATAATATCAAAGGTTTTGATATAAATGTGTTTTAGTTATCATAAGGTAAAAACCCGTCCGTGTTTATGTGTGGGCGTGGTCTTATGAGGTGCTCTTTCTTTTCAAAGGATTTCTATTCAAAGGCTGATGTATGACACTGTCATTTATTATTGAGTTTTTCTCACGCTGGTTTATCAACTTTGATCTGGATATTTCCAATACTCGGGTCAGATCCGAGTGGTTTCAGGTTAGTCAAAAACGATTGGAGTTTTCAAAGGAGAGCTGGAGATATTCATCTACATATGGACATATTCTATTATCCGCTGTACTTGGTTTGTTTTAGCTGATGTTTGTCGGCAATTGTAGGACAGATGTTTGTAACTGTCCAGGCTAAATTTAAGTTAGATTCTGTCATATGTAATTAAAAGTTTTTCGCTGTAAAGATATTTGTTCAATATTATATGTTATTCCAATCGTGTGAGATTCTATTCTATTTATTTTTCTTTATTACCCTTAATGTTCCGTATATTCATGCAATTTGAATTGGACATATGTGGTTTATTGTCGATTCAAAGAGTATGGAAAAACGGACCGTGACAACTCAGGGGGTAGGTCTAAAGCAACGGACAAGGTCTACCACTTAGCGATAGTGATAGATTGGCAGAAATGGTCAGACGGGCCATGAGAGGAGGATTGGTGAATAAAGATTTGAAGGATGTGAAGAGGAGCCCCTTTGCTCTCACAATTAGGCAGGCTAGGAATCCACCTAAATTCAAGCTACTAATATTAGAGACGTATGATGGAAGGACGGTGCATGTTGTTCGTCTGACAAGGTATATGAGGCACATGGAAGTACTATGGGCAACAAAGGAGGTCATGGCCTGGTGTTTCCCTTTGTATTTCATGGATATAGCAGCATCGTGGTTTAGACAATTGGAAAGTGGCTCCATTGGAACGTGGACCGAGTTGATCGAGAGATTTATGTGACAGTTTAGAGTTCATATTTTAAGACCTAAGAATGTGATGAGTTCGACAACACTGAAATAGAGGACCAGAGAGTCTCTGGGGAATTTTTTAACGCGATTTAATGTAGCGGCAACATCGGTGGATCATCTAGATCCATCCATGGTTCTGATGGCAGTTGTGTCTGGCATAGCTAATGGCATAGAATTCAGGAATTCATCAACAAGGGATCCACCTAAGGATCCAAGAGAGTTTTACCATGAGTAGAAAGGTTTTTGTGACAGGAAGATAAGAAAGCTGAAAGAGAGGAAAGAGAGGAAGTTGTTTTATATGCGATCAAAGACGGAGATCCGCCCGAAAAAGATTCAAACAAGGATAAAGGAAAGCGAAAAGTATAGAATGGCTTTGATGAGCCGAGGCGGCCGTGAAAGGAACCGAGATTCACCTCTTATACAGAGTTGAGTGAGAATTTAGAACGAACATACCATGACACTAGGGGGTTGGTTCCCTACCGAAGGCCAATCAGGATGGAGCCAACCAATAATGAAAAGAAATCAGACAAATATTGCCTGATCCACGAGCTAGGTGGCCATAATACAAAAGATTGCGAGTACTTGAGGGATGAGATCGAAGGACATATCCAGAACAGCATGTTGTTGCAGTACATGAAAAATCGAGCAGCGACGGTGGAATAGGAGCGACCACCATCTGTAACAAATGAAGACGGCCCTGGATCAAGACGTCAACTTATCATCAACCGATCAGGGTGATAAAGAATAAGTAATAAACTCCACAACAAAATGGTTAAGTCACTTGCACAGGTATGGGATCACAAACGGTCCTTAAGCATGCTTTGAGATGATTATAAACATCTATAGTGGAGATACTTGCACTTTGATGTTTCTGTTTTGCTTTTGTTTTCTCTTCTTTGTATATGGACTTGATTTTCTTAGTTAGACATTTCAATTGTAAGACTCATTTGATTGCTATTTATAATTCCAAAAGCCGACCTCGTATGGTAACAATTCGCCTCGAAAGGCACCCGACCTCTCACGGTCATAATTTGCCTCAAACGGCATCCGACCTCTCACGGTCACAATTTGCCTCGAAGGGCCCCCGACCTTGAATGGTCACCATTCGCCTCAAACGGCATCCGACCTCGAACGATCATGATTTTCCTTGAATGGCACTTGACCTCGAACGATCACAATTCGCATTGAACGACACCTATCCATGAACGGTCACATATCGCCTCGAATGGCATATGATCTCGAACGATCTCGATTCACAATCAGGTAAGATTAACGATCTCTTCACAGGTCATCATCAGATTCCGAACATCAAGCTTATGGCGCTACAAAACACACCTTCCTATCGCAAGGCATGTTTTGGGGGGAAAATTGTTAACCCGCCTTTTGGCAAGGCAGTGTACATGAGGATTTAACCCAATCAACTACACAATGATCGAGATGGATTGTCACAGACTTAGTTCAGGAAAATGGATGGATGATCAATCGTGGATAATAAACATGATTATGAGGCCAGCATATAGCATAGTCGATGGACAAACAACATAGGGTACTTGAGTATGGGTTTTTGGAAAAAGTTGAGCTGCTCCGGATCATAATGGGTTTACTTCGGGTTTTTGGGAAGATTGCTTCGAGTCAAAGAGACGTTTGCTTCGGGTCGACAGGGCATTCTTTGAAGGAGATGGCATTGGACCTCCTTGGATCAGCATTGTTTTGCTTCGTGTCATCACAGCGTTCACTTCGAGCCACTGGAGGGGTTACTTCAGGTCGGAGTCATGAATCGATCGGTTACTTCAGGTCGGAGTCATGAATCGATCAAGATCCATGTAAAACTCCTTAATTTCATATCCATCAAACCTCATCTATCACTTCGTATCCATCCCCATCCATTTCCTATCCATCGACCCACAAACATCAATTCGTATCCATCTATCAAGACCTTTAGGTTCGTATCCATCAAGCAATAACGACATGCCTCGTATCGATCACTCACTTGATCAATACAAAGAAAAGAACCAGGTGTCGATACAGAGGGAAGACTTTGGCATCGATACAAAACCATATGAGAAGCATCGATATGAAGGAAGGAGGCAGTAATCGATACGAAGAGCTTGGAAACTGATGGATACGAAGGAATAGTTCAAACCAAAGGAAACGGTCACTCGGCATGAATGGAACTCCCCAGAACTTTCGCTCCATGTCATCGATACGAAGGAGCATCGGTATGAAGACATTGATATGCAGCCATCATCCTACCTGCAAAATCAACCTTGGATCGATCCTAACTCAAAAACTACATGTCCAAATGCCCCAAAATTTTCACAAAAGCTTTCTTATCAACTGAAGAACCACCATGATCGATCTCAGCCCAAATGGAGCCAATCTTGATCGATAAGAGGACAACTGGGATTGATCAAGGATCGATCCCAAGCGACCCTAGATCGATATGGTGGGCCCACCCATGTGTGTGAAGAAGTATTCCGAGCATTGAGGGAGATATTTCCAGATCTACTCTATAAATGGCACCCCAACGCCTACTAAAAAAGGATTTTTGGATTTTCTACGCTATTACTCTGTTGAAACTCCATTATAACTTAAGTGCTATTTATTGTACTATGGTAAATCAGTTGAGAATCATCAATAAATAAAAAATCTTCAAAGTGGACGTGGCAACAATGCCGAACCACTATAAATCTTGGCTTTTTACTTCTTTCTTTTTAATTTTTATCGTTCTTCATATTTATGTCCTCTTCATATATTCAAACTGTGATCTGCGACTGTGAATTGGTGCTTTCATCTGTGATCGGGTATTTGTGACCAATTTTGATGCAAACACTATCTAGCCGACATCATATAGAATCTCATAGGCCACTTGATACTTCAAGTGGAAAATAGGCAGACTCTGGTCATTTAAAACCTTAATTAAGGCGGTCCTCATCATTTAAGACCTACATTTAGAAGCGCACCCCTGTAGAGACACCAAACATGCCCCTTGGCCATTTAATACCTCATTTGAGGAAAAGAGGTGGGTCCAACCGCTTAATACCTCAAGACCCCTAAGCAGGCCCCTCGTCCTATGGCATATACTCATAATGACATCTTATATTAGTCTTCTATTCATAGGAACTGGCAGGCAGATTAGCTGGGTAGATTTCCCCTACAAAATTTGGGACCAACCTTGCGTCAGTACAAATATTTATCATAAGGATATCTCACATCAGTGAAATCATACACAACTGCTGGTGGTCTCAAAGTGAAGGGTTGACTTCCTTCATGTAACTCTATTGACCTTGCAACCTTATAACTTAGCCATACATCAATTACTCTATTTATATACCCATATCACCGCTTCATAAATAAGGCCTTATAAGGAATCTTCCTTATTATGCCTCAAAATAGTAATTTGGCTATATAAGAGTATCCTCTTATTTACACTAAACAATTAATTTACTTCTTGATGTGGGAAAAAATGAAAATAAATTCCTAATTGATTATGCCATATACGCAATAATTATACGTTAATTACGCAAATAGAGATAAATAAATATCCGTGCCTAATAAGTTCTAAACGCATGGATTTTACGCTCAAAACTAGCGTTAAATGTCAATTCCTTAACCAAATATTATTACAAGTTCATTTTCTTCAAACTCCTAAGATTTCATGTTATTGCAATTATACAAAATAGGGAATAAATATTCATAACCAAAACTGCAATAATAGACTTGTAAATAAAATAGTAACTTAATGTATTACACTAATTCAATGGAATATCTTAAACGATAAGAATTGAATCTAACCCCATATTCTGTCCAACTCCTCTTTTACAAAGAAATAGATAAGAATAAGTGGTGAGAACTACAAATATAATTCATAATCTAAACTCCTTATTTTATTGAAGAATCACAATTTGACCCAAAGAAGAAGGAGAAGTGGAATAGACTATGAAATTATCAAAAATTGCATAAATGGAACAAATTCCATCAAATTGTTGTAAATTATTGGGAATCTCATTATAGAATTAACATATCGAAATGAAAAGGAATTTTAGGGTGTTTTATCTGTCATAATTTTGAAATCCCAAAATCCTAAAGTTATAACCAAATCCAAAAAGAAATACACTAAATAATTGCTGAAAAGAAATACTAAAGTTTCCATACATAGAATAGCCTTAACTTCACCTTCCTTGGATTTGCATGCCTCACAATCTCTTTCAGAATCTCTCTCTTTTGATATACACACACAATAGGAAAGTGGTATGTATATTTATTAAATTCGGAATGGTTGGTAGATAAAATAATAAGAATAAGTTAGAGGAAGAAGAAATGAATAGAAAATAGATTGGATTCTTACCTGAATTCTCTACAAAGTTTCCGAATCTAATTTGGAAGATAATAATGGCAGAGTTTCGCTATCGTTTATGAAATATTTGTAGATAAAAGTGAAAGGTCTAGGATCTAATTTATAGTGGTTAGAAATGTACTAGAATGAGAATATATAAAAATAGACAAATCTGGACCATACAACTCATCAAAATAGGCTCTACAACAAGGAAGTGATTGACCCCCATTCTTCAAGCGATCGACCTAACTGTGACGAGCCGGAATTTTTAAGCATTTAAAATCGAAATATTTAAATTATTTTAAATATTTACAAGTTAATTTTGAACTTGAATTTCAAATCTAAACATTCATTGGATAATTAATTTTTGAATTTAATTATCGGAAGTTGGGAAAATTGTTGAATTTGGAGTTTTAAGCCTATAAAAATAATAATTTGAAGGCTTATGAAATTTATATTGATAATACTGAAGACAATAGAAGTGTTAAAATTGAAATTAACAGTGGTTTGTTCAGTTTTAAAATTTATATCGTTTAAATTGAATTTAAATATAGCCTTCCGAGGCATAGTCTCGGAATCCGACGAAACCAGTTCCATTGGATCCGTGATATTGAATTTTATCGGGTTTCAAGTTTCATTGTGATCGGAATTGTTGTGTGAGCGTACGGTAAGTAAACACATTAGAAATTTAATTGATGATAGCCGATTCGGAATTTAAAAATATATTTTGGTTAGTCAAATTCATCCCATCAGCCGCTTTCCTATTATTTCGATTTACTGTAGCTCGATATTTACTTCACACAAGCTTTCCCCACACGCCACTTTCAGAAATAAAATATGAAGGGCTTCTCGTTCTTTCTCCTCTATATACAGCTCGAACGAAATCAATCTACGAAATAATCGCCGCCTCCCTTCCAGATTTAATCCACTAATGCGTTCGAAAAAAATAATATAGAAATCGAAACCCTAGCTCCTCCTCCTCAAATTCATTCAGGAAACCGATACCCCTCCTCAACGATCACAAATTCCCCTCTCCGGTTCGATTAAATAATGGCCCTCCTTTTCAATTTTAATTCGCAATCTTCTCCTCAATTTAACCGCGTGCCACCTTTCTCTTTCTTTGCTCAATCAAGATCAAATCAATGGAAGGGTGTAGCCGAACCAAGGCATGACGTGGTCGCGATTGAAGGCACGTCCGGTTAGGGCTATACGGGTTTTGGGGCGCGATGGTACTAATCGCGAGCTCGCAAGTGACTCAAAGAGGGCATAGGGGATCGTTACAGGCAGTACGCGGCGACGAAGGCGTTAGCTCACACGTCGACGCATCTCGAATCAGAAGGCCGGTCGTATGGGACTTGTGACTTGACTTCGTCGACGTGATCGTTGGGGGGGGGGGGGCGTTTCGTGTTGCCGCGAGCATCGCAAGGCGGCGAGGGAGTGTTGGACTCCGTTGGGAATTATAGTAAGTTATTTTTTTTTTAGTTTATTGGTTTCTTCATTTTCTAGTTTGATTTAATAAAAATATTTAACATAAATATTCTCTCTATTTAAGTTAATTCATATATGAAGAGATCAAGTATATAACAGTAAAGTTTATAACAGAAATAGTTTTGTACAGAGAGACATTTCTAGATGAAATTTTATACTGTTTTTATAGTATTAAACTGAAGGGTATATAAGATTTATGTAAGCAGAAAATTTAAATGTTGAATGAGAAAGATATGTATATATAAAATAGTAGATTTGGTGGATAAATTGTTAAATTAACGTATTTAATAAACTTATTCGATTTATATTAGTTACTAAAGATTTCAAGGGGAAAATTAGTTAAATCAAATTTTAAGTTAAAATTAAATGTGTAAATGGTGATTAATTGTTTGATAAATTCAAATATTAATAAATCGTAAATTGGTTTGTACAAGGTTAAAAATCGCGGAAACAAGACGAGTTTGAGGTGAATGGAAACCTTAGGCCAAAGGTGAGTTAATCTCACTCAGTTAATGTAAATTTAAAATTTAAATGATTAGATTTGTATAAATATTTGAATGGATGAATTGATTGATGTGTTGTATAGTATAGTATATATTTGAAATTGGTATTATATATTGTACTAACATCTGTGGATGCAGGGAAACAGATTGGAGGGATCCAACTGGATTCCTTAAATTTTATTTAGATCATTTAATATTCTATGTTATGAATATTTGATATCCTATGATGATTTTATTGGTTATTGAAATATTGGGTGGTATGATTGAATTGAATATCTCAATGTAATGAGTTATCAAAATCTGTAGAATTGGATTTATGAAGAGAAATAAAAGAACAAAATTTTAAATAAAATAAATTCTCGGGAACTTGAATAAAATTATTAATGAATTGAAAAAAAAATTAAAGTAAAAGCAATTTCAAAATTCTAATAAATATGGAAAAAGAGGGAATTTTGAATTAACAAGGGGATAAATTTTAAACTAAAGTGATATTAGTTTAAAGATTTAAAGAAGTCATTTTTAAATTAAGGGTTAAATTTAATCAAAGGATAAGAAGGAATTTTGGAAATTTGAAATTGGCATTTTTGAAAGAATTTTAACTCATAATAAAGAAGTAAAAAAATCTTAAAGTTAATGGAATTTAAAATAAATAAAGTAAGTGAAGGAATTTATTTCAAAGTGAAGTAAATTAGAAGTTAATTGTAAATTTTATTTAAGTGTCCGGAATTGAAATTAAAGAAAAGTGATATTTTCAATTTTATAATCTGGATTATAAAGGTGAAATGGATTTGGAAGTATAAATTCAAGGCGTGAATTTATTAAAGAAATGGTGAATTTGTTTAAAAATAAACGGAGATTTATTTTTAAAGGATGTGAAAGAGAAGAGTATTTCTCGGGATAGCCAAGTATGGTTTTCAAAGCAATTTTAAATATAAATAAAAGTTTTTAACAATGGTTTTAAGAAGCATGTTTAGAAAATTTATTATCTCTAATGTTTAACTTTTTGAAGAAAGTGTTTTCAAATCTATTAATGTAGTAATTATATAAAGGTGACTTGGTATTATGATTTGAAAGAAAATTAGTGTACATTTTATAAAGTGGTTTTATTTAAAATATTCTTAAAGTATATATATATTTTAATAAAGTATTAAAGTAGTTTTGATTTTAAAGTTATAAAGTATGTTCTATAATAGAGTGCTTTTAAAATTTATTTTAAAATCTAAAAGTATTTTGAACTTGGTGTTCCAAAGGAAATAAATATCAGGGTAATGTATTCCGTGAGCGGAAACTGGGTTGGAAATGTTTTAAAAAGAGTTGAAAATCTGAAATATATCTTGTAAAGATATTTTGGATAAATAATTAATTTGGAAAATTTTATTTATTGGTTGATGGTTGATTGTGAATAATAATTGATAGTTAAATCATCGACTATCAATATTGGACAAATACGTTGATCGTTTCGAAGAGACTGGGATCGAGATTTATTTCTCGAAAACCACTTCGATCCGGTTTATACGTTTCGTAGAAACGAGTTCGGAGTCGAAGATGGAGCAGTGAAGTGCAAGGGCTAGTCGCTACTAATCCTGAGGATATTTCCAATATGGATGTAGTAGGAATAGTGCCTTCTGTTCCGTTCGAACCCGGAACGGACTTGAATGGATGAATGCTTGCGAAACATCGTCAGGTGGACGATGGGCATTCTAAGGAATATGTTCTATAAAGGTAACGCTTAGCCTCAAGTCTCATCAAATGGGAATGACTGAAAATCAGGGGTTATGCAGCAAGGCTAGGTGGGTAGCACCCAAGCAGGGTGAGGTCATTCCTGTTTAGATGTCCCTTTTTATTTCGGCTTAGTGGGCGGTTGCTGATCCCAACCGCGGGGTGATCTCACTCGGGATTATCCAGTAAGGGGTAGTCCCGGCCTTGTGTTGCAAGGAAGCGGGTGTACTGCTCGGTACGGTGATCTAGGCCCCGTACTGTGACAGGTGGTACCCCAGTGCCTAGTCATTAGTTGGAAATCCATACTCCCTACGAGCCTTGTACGAGTTTTGTTTGTATTACCCACTCTGTGGCTAGTAGCTGGAATTTAATAATGTAAAAATTTCGGCTATTTTAAAGTATTTGTATATAGACCCTATTATAATATCAGAGGATTTCTATGAAAATTGTTTTAGCTATCGTAAGGTAAAAACCCGACATGTTTATTTATGGCGTGGTCTTACGAGATGCTTTTGTTTTCAAAGGATTTCTGTAACTTTAATAATCAATTGGGTGTGATTTTCTCACGCTGGTATTCCAGACTGACTCGGGTGTTATTTAACTGTAATACTCGGGTCAGACCGAGTATTATAGGATACAGGAGATGCTGTGGAGCTCAGGAGACGAGCTGGATGACGATACATACTTTCGTACTTGTTTATATATATATATGTATTCCGCTGTGTTGAGTTGCTGTGTATCCATCTGAATGATATTGATGTTGAGCTGTGATTGATGTACTCTGATAATGTAATATATAAATAAAAATATTTGATGTTGAGTAAATATTATTTATTATCTATTTTATTGTATTCCGCTGCGATGGTTAGATTCTGTTGTTGATTTCTATTTCCTTCTTCTACCTCTTCTTCTTTAAACCCAAATGGTTCGTATTTCGGTACAACTTGAGTTGATTGTTGTAGAATAGTGTTGACTCAAGGGGTACAGATTTGCGGGCCGTTACACTTGGTATCAGAGCTTAGGTTGGTGATAACCTTGGCTCTGGTGGGAATTACTCATTTAAAATAGAGTCCGCAGTACTCTATAATGAGTTTGAGCGTATTAATAAATATGAGCGCGTATTTGTTAGTGAATATAAATTGTTTTAATATTGTGTTGATTGGTTTATTAAGTGGCATATGAACCTTCATCGGCATAGTCTGTACAACTGTATCGAAGGGGTTTCTAAACACTTGGATAGAACAATTGACACGATATTGTTTTAAATGTGGGTAAATGAAATAATTTTATCCAAAAACATATTTTGATATAAAGAATAGTTTTTGAAAACTATTTAGCTAATATATGGTTGCTTGGATGTTAGGAAGAATAATATTAAAGCATTATCATTGTTAAGTGAGAGTTTGACTAGAAATGGGTACGTAACTAAAATTTAAGGAAATAAATTCGTTATAAAATGAAATTTATAAATATGAAATATAAATGTAAATTATAAATTGAAATATAATCAAATGGAGATTCGTATAAGCATAAATTATACAAATGCATTATAGTTAAAATTTGAATTAAAATAGAATTTGAAACTTTAAAACCCCAGAGATTTTGGAAATATTTTGAAGATAAATAGTAATATTATTGTTTTTGGGTTATTTCTGAGGGAAAATCGTTTCAAATAAATTTTGGAAAAGAGAGATAGCATTGAATTCACTTCAGTAACTGGAAAATAACTTCGGTGATGACTGCAGCATCATCGATGTTTATTTTCGAATTTCTAAGTGATGAATTGCTGCCTAATTGGTTTGTTCAGGAAAACCTGTTTATTTTTGAAATTCCAAAGGAAATTTGTTGGAAATAAAAACCAGGGTTGTTTTAAATTTTCTTTTGAAAAGTGTGATTTGTGATGTTGAAGATTTCAAGGTAATTTGAAAACCAAAAGCCGGGTGTATAAAAATCCTGATGAGATAAGTTGTAAGCTTATAAATTGAGATGAGTTTTAAATCAGGAAGAGAATATAAGCTTTGAATGTTGGAATGTAAATATAAAGAGAAAAGTTAAAAATGGAATTAACTTGGATTGGGAAATAAAAAATTTAACTGGATTGAAATTAATTGAATAGGTTGAAAATAATATCCAGTTGTATTTGAATTAAGTTGAACTCGAATTGAGTTAAATAAATTTGAGTTAAAATAAAATTGAATTGGAATAAGAATTCAATTGAATTATTGAATGAAATTAGATTCTTACCTGAATAATGAAAAATAAGTTGAGTAAGGATTGGATTAAAATAAATAAATCAGAATAACATATAAAAGAATTAAAAACCCATGGTAATAAAATATGCTTGGGTTATAAATAAGCATAAGACTTGAGTTAGAATAAAGGAAGAATATATTCAAGTCTATAATGAATGGAATTGTGTAAATAATGAGCTGTGACTTATAAAAATTTAAAATGGAATATGAAATCCAAAATAAATATTGTTTGATGTTTTGGATAATGAAACAGAAATCCAAACTTAAATTATATTATAAAATTGAGAATTTGAAATTAAATTAAATCTAAATGAATTGGAATTAAATTGAATAGGATATAAAGGTGAAATGTAAGTTGCTTATAATTGCATAAAGAACTTCATATTCATAAGTTATTAAGTGTTATAATGTGAATTTGTGTTTATAAAATGGAAATGGACTTAAATAAGTAATCTAAACTCTTGAACAGAAGTGAATTTGTAATTCATAAATGGAGAGAGTTGAATGGTGTGGCAAATTCAAAACTTTACCATAAATGAAATGTAGAGTGTAATGAAGCAAGTGAGAATATAAGGATGGATGTTCTAAGTTAGCAAATAAGTCTTGAACTTATGTATGGGAAAATGAAATTGTTTTGATAATGAAATTGAAATTGAATTTTAGTTGTGTAATAAATAATATCGAAAGAAATTTAGATTCTATTTAAAGGAGTGAAAAGTAAAGGGTGAAAATTAAATTTGCTAAATGAAATAATTGGAAAATGGTCATGTTATAAATGAATTCAGAGTGAATTGAGGAAGCGAATTAAAACCTAATATGGATTAGGTTAGAGACTAAATTGAATTACAATTAAATGGAATTTGTATTGTAAAGGGTATAATTTTGATAATTGGTCAAAATTCGAATAATTAAAAAAAAAAATCCAGTTTGGAATGGGATTTAATTTTGGTAATAAGTAGTGGAAGTGTGGAAGAATACTGGTATTGGATTTTAATGGTGATGGTTGAACCGTAAATAAAATCCAAGTGTGTAGAATGATTTGAAGTGACCTTATTATCAATAAAAGATTAAATTATTGAATATGAACTAGAATTGGATGGATATACTAGTTTGAAATTTAAATTTGGTAAATGTTTAAGCTAGTTGAATCAAAATTAATAAATAGTTGATTTGGTAAAGAATCGATTAAAATGGAAATAAAGAAAAATATTATGAAATTGGAAGTTATTGAAGGGAATAGTGAGATGGTTTTTGATGGAACCTGTTTGAATAATGAAGTGAATGGATTCAAATTTGAATGCAATGAAAATGAGAGTATATGGATTGTGAATAAATTTAAAAATGGAATATAATTAAGTATAAATTGAGTGGAAATCAATTTAAATTGGTTGTAAACATAAAAACTTATTTATTCACATAAATCTCGTCGAATTGCATAGAATAAATTGTCGTTGGATGTAAATGGAAGTAATTAAAATTCTATGTGTTGATAAGGGTAAAATAAATTGATTTTGAGAGCAATTGAATTAAATATGAGTTCAGTTGCGTAAAAATAAAGTAAATGTAAGTTTGTGTGCTGTTAACCATTCAGATTAAGTGAAACAATATGTGACTGGTTGTAAACAATTAAAATTAATGTTGGAATATTTAAATTGCTTATATAAAGTGTTTAATGGGTATTTCTTTTAGAATCCATATGTTTAACTATTGCAACTAAGTGAAATATTGATAGAACTGCATATATTTGGCACTTACATGTTTAAATTGAGTATGTACAGGTACCGGGAAGCCGTGTGGCTGGATTTCATTGCATTATCTACTAAATAAATAAGCTGCTTGCTTAAAAATGCTAAATAAGGTACGCCTACGTAATAAAAATAGGAAATATGAACTGTTTTTGGTTTTTCTGACCATGTGGGTCGATGTATATATATTTATCTCTTTTGTCAAATTGTAAAAGCTCCTCCGTACAAAGGAGACTCTGCCAAAAAATTTCAGAAATTTTGGGAGTTAGAATTTATTTTGAAATTTTTGAAAAAAAATTATTAACGACAAAATGATTTCAAATCGAAAATTGAAATAAGTTAGTAAATGGAACTAATTAAAATAATGACATGAATTATAATAAATGACAAATAAAATTTATATATTCAGAGTTAAAGATGAATTGAATTCATATGAAAATGAAAGAATTAATTTGAATAAAAATAGATATAAACTAAAATGGAAGATGAAATAAATATAAGAAGCATATAAAATGCTTATACTAAACTTAAGAGGGAATGGTGAATTCTTAAATGAAAATTGAAACTACTAATATAATTTAAGTCAATATTGGAATAAATGGATATTGGCATTTTGTGAGAATTCGATAAAATGTTTTTGGAATGTTGTGATTAGATTAGTGCTAAGCAGGATATGCAGGTATTATAAAAGGGAAAAGAGAATTGGTTTTTGATTTCAAGAAGATAAATTTGAAATGCTCGACAAAAAGGTATGTATTTAAATTTCGTGTGAAATTTGATTGGGATTTGGATTGAGCCACTTGGCGTTTTGTTTTCTTTTTGGATTTGGGAGGCCGTAGAGCCATTTTGTAGTTGTACCGAGTCAGCCGCGCAAAGGAGACGCTGGCGAAATTTTTCGGGAATTTAGAGAGTTAGAAAAATTTTGAGAAATTTTGATAATTTAAATTTGGATTGAATATAAATTTGAATGATTGTATAACTAGAGTTGTTTGGAAACCAGAAGTTTGGGAAGTTAATAAGAATAATAATAATTCTTTTATAAGAAGATAGTTGACAGGAATGTAAGTTGTTTAGTTTTGGGAATAGATAAACGGGTATTGGATCATTCTTCTTAACTAGTAACTTCGGGGACGAAATTCTTTTAAGGGGGAGGAATGTGACGACCCGGAATTTTTAAGCATTTAAAATCGAAATATTTAAATTATTTTAAATATTTACAAGTTAATTTTGAACTTGAATTTCAAATATAAACATTCATTGGATAATTAATTTTTGAATTTAATTATCGGAAGTTGGGAAAATTGTTGAATCTGGAGTTTTAAGCCTATAAAAATAATAATTTGAAGGCTTATGAAATTTATATTGATAATATTGAAGACAATAGAGGTGTTAAAATTGAAATTAACAGTGGTTTGTTCAGTTTTAAAATTTATATCGTTTAAATTGAATTTAAATATAGCCTTCCGAGGCACAGTCTCGGAATCCGACGAAACTAGTTCCATTGGATCCGTGATATTGAATTATTATCGGGTTTCAAGTTTCATTGTGATCGGAATTGTTATGTGAGCGTACGGTAAGTAAACGCGTTGGAAATTTAATTGATGATAGCCGATTCGGAATTTAAAAATATATTTTGGTTAGTCAAATTCATCCCATCAGCCGCTTTCCTATCATTTCGATTTACTGTAGCTCGATATTTACTTCACACAAGCTTTCCCCACACGCCACTTTCAGAAATAAAATATGAAGGGCTTCTCGTTCTTTCTCCTCTATATACAGCTCGAACGAAATCAATCTACGAAATAATGGCCGCCCCCCTTCCAGATTTAATCCACTAATGCGTTCGAAAAAAAATATAGAAATCGAAACCCTAGCTCCTCCTCCTCAAATTCATTCAGGAAACCGATACCCCTCCTCAACGATCACAAATTCCCCTCTTTTCCGGTTCGATTAAATAATGGCCCTCCTTTTCAATTTTAATTCGCAATCTTCTCCTCAATTTAACCGCGTTCCACCTTTCTCTTTCTTTGCTTAATCAAGATCAAATCAATGGAAGCGTGTAGCCGAACCAAGGCATGACGTGGTCGCGATTGAAGGCACGTCCGGTTAGGGCTATACGAGTTTTGGGGCGCGATGATACTGATCGCGAGCTCGCGAGTGACTCAAAGAGGGCATAGGGGATCGCGATAGGCAGTACGCGGCGACGAAGGCTCTAGCTCGCGCGTCGACGCATCTCGAATCAGAAGGCCGGTCGTATGGGACTTGTGACTTGACTTCGTCGACGTGATCGTTGGGGGAGGGGGTTTCGTGTTGCCGCGAGCATGGCAAGGCGGCGAGGGAGTGTTGGACTCCGTTAGGCATTACAGTAAGTTTTATTTTTATTTTTTTTAGTTTATTGGTTTCTTCATTTTCTAGTTTGATTTAATAAAAATATTTAACAGAAATATTCTCTCTATTTAGGTTAATTCATATATGCAGAGATCAAGCATATAACAGTAAAGTTTATAACAGAAATAGTTTTGTACAGAGAGACATTTCTAGATGAAATTTTATACTGTTTTTATAGATTAAACTGAAGGGTATATAAGATTTATGTAAGCAGAAAATTTAAATGTTGAATGAGAAAGATATATATATATATATATATATATATATATATATATATAAAATAGTAGATTTGGTGGATAAATTGTTAAATTAACGTATTTAATAAACTTATTCGATTTATATTAGTTACTAAAGATTTCAAGGGGAAAATTAGTTAAATCAAATTTTAAGTTAAAATTAAATGTGTAAATGGTTATTAATTGTTTGATAAATTCAAATATTAATAAATCGTAAATTGGTTTGTACAAGGTTAAAAATCGCGGAAACAAGACGAGTTGGAGGTGAATGGCAATCTTAGGCCAAAGGTGAGTTAATCTCACTCAGTTAATGTAAATTTAAAATTTAAATGATTAGATTTATATAAATATTTGAATGGATGAATTGATTGAATTGCTGTAAAGTATAGTATATATTTGAAATTGGTATTATATATTGTACTAACATCTGTGGATGCAGGGAAACAGATTGGAGCGATCCAACTGGATTCCTCAAATTTTATTTAGATCATTTAATATTCTGTGTTATGAATATTTGATATCCTGTGATGATTTTATTGGTAATTGAAATATTGGGTGGTATGATTGAATTGAATATCTCAATGTAATGAGTTATCAAAATCTACAGAATTGGATTTATGAAAAGAAATAAAAGAATAAAATTTTAAGTAAAATAAATTCTCGGGAACTTGAATAAATTTATTAATGAATTGAAAAAAATAATAATAAAGTAAAAGCAATTTCAAAATTCTAATAAATATGGAAAAAGAGGGAATTTTGAATTAACAGGGGGATAAATTTTAAACTAAAGTGATATTAGTTTAAAGATTTAAAGAAGTCATTTTTAAATTAAGGGTTAAATTTAATCAAAGGATAAGAAGGAATTTTGGAAATTTGAAATTGGTATTTTTGAAAGAATTTTAACTCATAATAAAGAAGTAAAAAAATCTTAAAGTTAATGGAATTTAAAATAAATAAAGTAAGTGAAGGAATTTATTTCAAAGTGAAGTAAATTAGAAGTTAATTGTAAATTTTATTTAAGTGTCAGGAATTGAAATTAAAGAAAAGTGAGATTTTCAATTTTATAATCTGGGTTATAAAGGTGAAATGGATTTGGAAGTATAAATTCAAGGCGTGAATTTATTAAAGAAATGGTGAATTTGTTTAAAAATAAATGGAGATTTATTTTTAAAGGATGTGAAAGAGAAGAGTATTTCTCGGGATAGCCAAGTATGGTTTTCAAAGCAATTTTAAATATAAATAAAAGTTTTTAACAATGGTTTTAAGAAGCATGTTTAGAAAATTTATTATCTCTAATGTTTAACTTTTTGAAGCAAGTTTTTTCAAATCTATTAATGTAGTAATTATATAAAGGTGACTTGGTATTATAATTTGAAAGAAAATTAGTATACATTTTATAAAGTTGTTTTATTTAAAATATTCTTAAAGTATATATATATTTTAATAAAGTATTAAAGTAGTTTTGATTTTAAAGTTATAAAGTATGATCTATAATAGAGTGCTTTCAAAATTTATTTTAAAATCTAAAAGTATTTTGAACTTGGTGTTCCAAAGGAAATAAATATCAGGGTAATGTATTCCGTGAGCGGAAACTGGGTTGGAACAATTTTAAAAAGAGTTGAAAATCTGAAATATATATTGTAAAGATATTTTGGATAAATAATTAATTTGGAAAATTTTATTTATTGGTTGATGGTTGATTGTGAATATTAATTGATAGTTAAATCACCGACTATCAATATTGGACAAATACGTTGATCGTTTCGAAGAGACCGGGATGGAGATTTATTTCTCGAAAACCACTTCGATCCGGTTTGTACGTTTCGTAGAAATGAGTTCGGAGTCGAAGATGGAGCAATGAAGTGCAAGGGCTAGTCACTACTAATCCTGAGGATATTTCCAATATGGATGTAGTAGGAATAGTGCCTTCGGTTCCGTTCGAACCCGGAACGGACTTGTATGGATGAATGCTTGCGAAACATCGTCAGGTGGACGATGGGCATTCTAAGGAATATGTTCTATAAAGGTAACGCTTAGCCTCAAGCCTCATCAAATGGGAATGACTGAAAATCAGGGGTTATGCAGCAAGGCTAGGTGGGTAGCACCCAAGCAGGGTGAGGTCATTCCTGTTTAGATGTCCCTTTTTATTTCGGCTTAGTGGGCGGTTGCTGATCCCAACCGCGGGGTGATCTCACTCGGGATTATCCAGTAAGGGGTAGTCCCGACCTTGTGTTGCAGGGGAGCGGGCATACTCCTCGGTACGGTGATCTAGGCCCCGTACTGTGACAGGTGGTACCCCAGTGCCTAGTCGTTAGTTGGAAATCCATACTCCCTACGACCCTTGTACGAGTTTTGTTTGTATTACCCACTCTGTGGCTAGTAGCTGGAATTTAATAATGTAACAATTTCGGCTATTTTATAAGTATTTGTATATAAACCCTATTATAATATCAGAGGATTTCTATGAAAATTGTTTTAGCTATCGTAAGGTAAAAACCCGACATGTTTATTTGTGGCGTGGTCTTGCGAGATGCTTTTGTTTTCAAAGGATTTCTGTAACTTTAATAATCAATTGGGTGTGATTTTCTCACACTGGTATTCCAGACTGACTCGGGTGTTATTTAACTGTAATGCTCGGGTCAGACCGAGTATTATTGGATACAGGAGATGCTGTGGAGTTCAGGAGATGAGCTGGATGACGATACGTACTTCCGTACTTGTTTATATATATATATTCCGTTGTGTTGAGTTGCTGTGTATCCATCTGAATGATATTGATGTTGAGCTGTGATTGATGTACTCTGATAATGTAATATATAAATAAAAATATTTGATGTTGAGTAAAGATTATTTATTATCTATTGTATTTTATTCCGCTGCGATGGTTAGATTCTGTTGTTGATTTCTATTTCCTTCTTCTACCTCTTCTTCTTTAAACCCAAATGGTTCATATTTTGGTACAACTTGAGTTGATTGTTGTAGAATAGTGTTGACTCAAGGGGTACGGATTTGCGGGCCGTTACACTAACCACTTGAAGTGCTGGGTCGACTTCTTCCATTATTTTGGGAAAGTATTTATTTTATTTTACCGTTGCTTGATTATTTATTGATTTCATACCTTAACTAAATTTTTACATTAATTGCTTATTTTTTACATTACTTAATCCCCAAGTCTAATCACAGTTAATTTCAAATTTCAAATTAGGGAATTAATTATTTATTTGAATCCTATTCAAATTACTTTAAATCTGAAAACTTTAAATGCTCATAACTTCTTTGTTCGAGCTCCGTTTTCAGCATACTATGTACGACGATTAATCAGAATTTCACCACGAACGAAACAATATAACTTTTCGTGGTCAAATTCCAACTTCTATAAAATTTCCATTTTCTACCATATCACATTTAATTTACTCCATTTATTCATGGTTCATTTTATGGGGTGTTACATAGTGAATGGGAACTATTTTTACATCAAACAAAGTGCTCTGACGAAGAAACTCAGAAGTTCGACATATGATATTGTTTTTTGTAAAGAGACACTAATGGGGTAGAGACCCCGACTATTGACCCGCTCATTATTTCGGCAATTATTGGCCCTGCTATTGTGAGGAAAGTTTTGGTTGATTTTGGGGTTCAGTCAACATTTTTTTTCAATAGTGCATATGGCTAGATGCGTTTGGAAGCTAAGGACTTAAAGTCGTGTAAATCTTAGATCCATGGTTTAACCTGACGGAACTGAGACAATGGGATGTACAGATCTGTCGGTGGTTTTTGGAGAGGGAAATTGCAAGAGAGTGTGGGTCATGCCTTTTGTTGTGGTGGACATTTACTCTACCTATAATGCCTTTTTGGGTCATCCAACCTTTGTTGAATTCAGAGCGACATCACTCCTTAAGGTTAAATGATGAAATTCTTAAGCAACAATAGTGTAGGGATTTTTCAAGGGGATTAGGGGCTTGGCTGCGAATGCTACATTGTCGAGTTGAAAGTGGCAGGTCGAAGGGGAAAGGGAAAGGGTGTAGAGAGGACTCTGTGCATCAGGGCTCTGGATGCATAACAACCACTGCCTGAGCCCTGGCTCGTCTAATGCAGTCGGTTCCATAAGGATATGGATTCGAGGAAATGAAAGTGACAACTGTGTGGCTAGTTATCACTTAGGATTGTGTAATATGAAATATTAAATTAGTGCATAAATATAATCTAGATAAAAGTTAAAGTAAATGAAATAAGCACATCAGAACTTTTTATACTGGTTCGAACTTTCCGTTCTATGTCCAGTCCCAGACTACACTCTGGAATTAAACTCTATAAACCACTCTCTTAACCCGAAGGAATAGGTATACAGCACTTGAGCAATCGATCAGGATTTTTCCGCCTTAACAGCCGAAGAGGACTTTTACCGTCTGAACAACCAAACAGGACTTCTACAGGTAAACAAAATAGTTGACACTTATGTTCTGAATAATAGAGATATGTCTTTCAATAGTACACCCTTCCTATAATCAAATCCTTAAGTAAATATTGTGTGTGTGAAGATATGAAAGGAAGAGATTGCCTAGAATCGAATAATATGTTAATTAATTTAGAGATTCATGCAATATATAGACTGTGATTGCTTGTAGATTGCAGAGATAGATAGCAGAGAATATACCAAGAAATAAAAATAAAAATTGGTGATTTGATAAGTGATTCTAAGGTGTTTATATAGTGAACATATAGTTACAACTATTCACAAAGAGTTTGAACCAAAAGGTGCAGTCATATCCCTTCAATTTGGATCGAAACTCTTCGCAATTAGAAATTTTTAGGAAAAATAGCCGTTAGAGTTGGTCAGTCGATTGAGAAAAATCGACCAGTCTATTGAATATTCAAATATAGTGTAAAACAGTGCACATCTGTGTACTGAACATGGTCAGTCGACTGGCTATTTTCGGTCAGTCGACTGACCTGGTTGTCAGTGCACAGTTTGCTCATATTTTCTAAAAATTTGAATCTTAAAACAACTTTGATTATGTGTAAACTACTTGAGGATAGATTTTAACAATTATAAACTATATTTAAGACTAAAACTTCAGTAAATAATCATATTATACTCAGATTTGAAGTCTCGTCTCCTTTGTAGTTTAATAGCTAGCATATCTCATTCTCTTTTTGTCGCTTGATCGAATAGTCCCATCACTGATCGTTTAAGCTTTTTATCATGAATCAAAACTCATGATTCAACAAGAAAGAGCTGGTGGATGGAAGGGATGCACCAGCCGAGCTAACGATAAACATCCATGTCAGCTAGGATGATATGACACAAGTCCTAAAAATTAGATCGCAGCTTTGCATGAGAATGATAAAGGGATTAATTGGTTTTGTCTAGGAAAAATTGGATGTGTTTTTATGGACCCGCTTAGATATTTGTGAAATATTGCCGGAGGTAGTGAGCCATGCATTAAATGTAAAACCAAAATGCATTCCTATGAAGGAGTAACTCCATAGCCTGGGTCTGGAGAGATCTGTTGCATTTAAAGAATAAGTGAAAGATAATGGATTCATCCACAATGCCCTAGACCCAAAGTGGGCATCAAATCCAATTTTAGTGAAAAATACAAATGGAAAGTGGAGGACATGGGTCAATTATTTTGATCTGGATAAGGCATTCCCAAAGGACATCTTCTCACTCCCAAGGATATATTAGCTAGTGGATTCAACAATTGGACATGAGTTGCTATCGTTCGTGGATGCATACTCTGGATACAATCAGATCCCGATGCATGTAGCAGAGCAGGAACACACCAGCTTCATAATGAATTTAGGACTTTACTGCTATTTTGTTATTTCGTTTGAGTTGAAGACACTGGAGCGACTTACCGGAGACTGGTGAACTAGATGTTTAAAGATCAGATCAAACGCTTGATAGAGCTATACGTGGACGATGTGCTCGTGAAGCCACGGCAATCATGCAACCACATTGATGATTTGGTAGAGATGTACACTATTCTCTAAGGGTATGAGATGAAGCTTAACCCTTTGAAATGCTCATTTGGCGCTGCGTCGGGGAAATTATTAAGCTCCACCATTAACTCTCATGGGAGTGAAGCTAATTAGAAGAAGACCGAAGCACTGCAAAACATCCAAGCCCTAGAGACGATCAAAGACGTCCAAAGCTTGAATGGGAAGGTCACCGCTATGAGTCGATTCACCTTTAGAGCCACTGACAAATGCATCCCTTTGTTCGATCTGATCAATAAAGGAAAAAGGAATTTCTCTTGGACGTAAGAATGTACAGACCCCCCGTTCTAGCGAATCCATTCAATGACGAGGATTTATTTATTTATCTAGCAATGTTAATGCACTCTTTAAGCACTGCACTCATGCACGAGGAGTCCCGTATCCAAAGACCAATGTACTATATCGGTAAGAGGTTGACAAAAGCATGAAGAAATTAACCAAAACTGGAAAAGATAGCATATTGCCTACTGATTACTTTGAGGAAACTCCACCCCTACTTTTAGGCTCATCCGATCAAAATTATAACTGATCAGCCATTGAGATAGGTCTTGTAATGATCTAAGACCTCTGGAAGGCTGTTAAATGGAACATTGAATTGAGCCAACATGACATAACCTATTATCCCCGAAGGGAGATCTAGGGTCAAGCTTTGGTGGATTTCATTGTTGAATACAATATGCAAGATTACACTCTAAGAGCAGTGGAGGGCATAAATCTAGATAGAATATGTACACAAATGTTGCATCAAATGAGCATTGTTTTGGCATCGAATCATGCCAGTGCCTCCTAAGAAATATCTGATTTGTTATGCCCTGAAGCTTGATTTTCTTGCAACGAATAACGAAGTAGAATACGAGGCCTTGATTGTAGGTCTCAAAATTGCCAAAGAAAGGGGAGTTAAAATTTTACACATCTTCTGTGATTCCTAGCCAATGGTATGTCAAGTGCAGAAAGAGTTTCAAGCAAAAGGTGCAAGGCTAGCTCCTTAACTAAACTGAGCCCTTAAGTTGCTTAGTGATATTGAATACTACACGATAACGCATATTCTCAGAAAGGAAAATGCGAAGGCTGACTCGTGAGCTAAGTTAGCCAATTTCAGAGATGCGCAGCTCATGGGCCCGGTTTCGATTTAAGTACTATCAGCTCCAAGCATCAACTAAATGGATGTCAATTGGATATTAGAGCCAAAACTTGAGAAGGAGTCATGGATGAATTCGTTAAAGGACTATCTATAGAGAGGAATCCTTCTAGACGGGAAGAACGAATGATGCCAAATCCTTCATAAAGCTGCAAGATTTATCATGCAAGAAGGAATACTTTACAGGAAGGACTCTCTGTCTTTATGCTTCCGTATGTAGCCAACGATGAGGCCAAGAAAGTCCTGAAGGAAGTTCATGGAGAGGCTTATGGCAACCAAAGCAGAAGGGCAAACCCTAGAGAAGGAGATCCTTCGTTTTGGGTATTTCTAGCCAACTGTCAACCGAGATGCAGCTGATTACACCAGAGAGTATGACAAGTGACAGAAATTCACCAAAATGCCAAGAGCTCCACCAATGGAGATTATTCAAATGCGAGTTACTGGTCTCTTATCATTGGTGTATTGCCAAAATCTACAGGTGGTGTGAAGTCCGTCATTGTCTTAGTTGATTTTTTCACCAAATGGGTTGAGGCGGAGCCATTAACCACAATCAGCACAAAGAAAGTGATCAACTTTGTGGTCAGAAACATCATCTGTCGTTTGGAGTTCCATAAACGATCATTTCCAATAGCGGGACCTAATTCGTCGGTGCTAAGTTCAAAGACTTCTGTTGCAGGCAACGTATCGAAAAGAGGTTTGCTGTAGTGGTGCATCCTCATATGAATGGATAGGTTGAAGTAGTAAACAAGATTACAAAGTCCATTCTGAAAAAGCTATTGAAGAAGGTGACTGGCCACTCTCCATTCGCCCTAACTTATGGATCAGAGGCTGTGATCCTAGTTGAACTTAAAGTACCTACTCATCGAGTGACTCACTATAATCCACAAACAAATAAGGAACTCTTGTCGGAGTCTCTCAATATAATTGACGAGAAGCAAGAAGAAGCTAAGTTGAGAGTGGCTGTAGATTGAAATCGAGTTGCCTGATATTACAATACAAAGGCAGGACTCAAACCTTTGAAATTGGCGATCTCATTCTTAAATGAATCTTCTTTGGCCCTGAGAACTTAAGCCCAACTTGAGAGGGTCCGTATGCAATCAAACAAAAACTTAGAGATGACACGTTCAAGCTGGCAATGGTGGACTGGATCTCACCCCCGCGGGCATTTAATAGAAAACTCTTGCGATGCCATTTCACTTGAATGTAAATTTGTACATCATTTCCATGTAATCGGAGAGAATCTGCCATTTCTGCTGTTTTATACAGGGAATGACTTTCGGAGCTCATAAATTTGTTTGTACTTGATCTTACACTGTGAATGGTGTTATGTTTGAATAACTTGCATGTGTAAAATGCAGGTGTGCATGTGCCCAAAGATATGTGCGGACTTAAATTCCATAGTCTATGATCGAACGCGTGAAGTTCAACCACATTTGGCATCCGAAGCTATACACCAAATAACTCTTTAACTCAAGACTCAGGGTAGGAGTACAAATTTTCAAAGGATGAACAAAACAATTCACCTTTACTGCTCATGCTCAGAGTTTGACATAGCATACACACCTTGCCAGAGTATGCAAGATGACAGTTCTACGCCTAAAGATAGGTGTGATCTTATTTATGAACTTCGATCAATGCCCAAAGTTAGGCACGATCGAAGACAAACGTCTTGGGTGAGGATGTTCTGACCATTATCTTAAGCAGTTAACTCTAACCGACGCCCAAAGTTTGGCATGGTCAGAGCATGCGTTTTAGTAAAGGATGTCCAGAGAGCCATCTGAAGGTGAATTACTTCAAGTAACATTCTGAAGATAATTCTTTACTCACAGGCAATGAAATGGACTAAAGACTTAGTCCGATAATGACAATGAGAAAATGGAATGCAAACACACTGAATGTAAAGTGCACTTCTCAAACACATAGACTAATTCCCACAAGGTTTGAAGGAAACAAAAAGCTTTATTATTCATATTACGAAAAGTTAGAAGGAAGTACAAGTGTTTTTAATACTGAAGCAAAAAACCAAAATTAAAAAAAGTCCTACAACAACACAACCAAAAATATGAAGGAGACAAGCGATCATTTTTTAGTCTTGCACTTCTTGTCTTTTCTCCCTTTCTTCAATTTATAAAACATCATTTATAAATATATTCTTTTATTTGTAAAACATAATTTATAAATCTTTCTTTCTATATAACATTTTGTATAAAACATTTCCCAAGTATTTATTCCAATATAATTCTTTCTTGTTCTAAAACAGAATCACATTATTATAAAAGATAAATTCCTCTATTTTTTTTAATAAACATTACAATAAATACTTCTCAAAATACTTTTAATACATTTCCATATATGTTAGAAAAGACTAACAAAAAGGTTGAAGTAAAAGATAGAAGTCCAAAAGCCCATTTCTAATAAAAAGGTCACCAAAAATTCCAAAGTCACTTTCAAAATCATCCTTCAAATCAAAATTATTTTAAATCAAGAACAACAAATCATATTATTTCAAAATACTATGATGTGGGCCGGTGCTACTATGGACTTAAAAAACATTATTATTGTTTTCATTTCTAAAAAGAATCCAACTTTTGTGACATTGCAAAGTCACATCCAATATGCCCAGGCTACCAAGCTTCTGGCACTCAACAATTAACAATCAATAGTTAACACATCATTTTTTCAATATTCATTAATCCATATATTTATTAACTTCAAAAAACATCATTTTACTTTGCAAGCATAGAACGAGGATTTACTCTACCCAATAGATGTTCAAAATAATCTATTCAATTTAATTATAACAGAACAATATTTTATTCTGCCAATTAGATATCACAAGCGAAGTACAATTGATTTAAATACATTATTATTAACATCAATATAATTATATTCAATCACTATTAATTTATCAATATTTATACTTCTATAAAACCATCTATCATTGATATTGCATTGTTATATCGTCAATACGAGTTAAATGCAAATATCCGCAGGTTAAATGGATTTAAACTGAACAATATATCCAATTTTCAATACAATACATTTAATTAATGTGTTAAACAAATAAATTAAAACTGCTTCTCACCCAAAACCGAGCCCAAACCATTAGCACATTACAAACCCGACCTGCTTCTCCATCTCCCCTTAAATTGCCCCTATCTTGTACACAAACATGTGTACCGCCATGCATGCATGGAAAACTACCCACCACACTCCACTATCCAACAAAGTGAAAACATCGACCGACTCCACTTGCTGAGCTCTATATGTCTGTACCCTCGCCACCAACTTTGACTATCCCCTCAAATTATGACCATTACCCCTTAACTCGAAATAACCCAACATGTATATTCCTCGTTCACCACCGCCTTGATCAACTATAGCCCATGCCGCCACCACCATCAACTCTACAACCCAATCCCTCACCTTCGAGCCCAACTTCCATGAACTCACGGCCTCCTCTACCACTGGCAAGTCGTAAATAAAACCTAAAAATAAACAGTATAGAAACCCTAATTTGAGCTCCTTTAACCAACTCCGACAATTGGACATGTCACCTTCGCCACCCACACCTCCACCTTGACTTAAGCCTCCTCCAGTCACCACTGCTCCTTCTTTTGATCGCCGTAGCACTAGAAAAAGAAAGAATAATGGAAAATGTTCACTGAACCACCGTGACTAACCCTAGTCTCCTAAAATCAAGCAACTAGTTATAAGAAAACATTTCTTACAGAGACAAACACGATCATGTATTTCAATCTTTCATTTGCGTTCGTCAAAAAACCACCATCATTTGACAATCACTGTTATACGACGATTTCCACCGCTTCGCTCGATGAAAAGATGAGTGGCTATTTTTAAATAATATTAGAGATGATGGCGAACAACTTTGCAGTTGATTACTTTAGCTAATTTTGATTGATTTAAGATATGTTGAATTTGGAAGCAGAAGGTGGTTTTTTTCACGTTCACAGGAAAGAAGGAAGGACGAAGGAAGGAAGAGAACTGAAGTGAAGTGGATCAAATGAAGTAATGTGTTGAGTTGATATGCATACTTATAACCAAACCAACTCATTGCTTCTAAATTAATAAAATCACCCAAATTCAAGACAAGCATCATATCAAGATCAAGTCACATTGATGGATTGTTGAAAAAAGTTTTTATATGATTTGAAAAGAAAGATTTATGCTATCCCATTATACAATATCACGTTCGCATATAGGCCGCGAATGACAAAAATAAAATACGATCGCGTACGACAACGCAGCACTACATAAAAAATTAATGAAATACACTGGTTATCTTATCCTGTGAAATTTCAAAAATACCAACGTTTGCCGAAAACTACATCAAATAGAAATTTAAGTATTTCCCCAAATTAAAATTTATGGAAAAATCATATGAATTCATCTAAAAATACATAATAAAAATTTAAGTCATTATTAAAAATTAATTTTATTATTATTTATTACATTTGAATCAATTTTGAATATTTAAATAAAATAAGTATTCCTATTCGAAACATTAAAAATTTCGTGTTGTTACATTCTTCCCCCTTATTTCGTGCTCGAAATTTCATCACTATCAAACCAAGAAAGAACTAAGCCCCATAAATACTAAAAATTTTCCATAAGCCCGTACGATGTATATAGATAATATATATATAATATCTGATTTGATCACTTACTCGAATACACAACCTTTACTTTCGAACTAGTATCTCCCACCCGACTTCCCTAGTGCAGACTCTGGTCAGGCTTCCTAATTAGAAACTTTTGTTCTTCTTACATAACCCTGTACTATGATAGATGAAATTAGTAACATACCAAGAATCCTTATTAAGTGTTCTCTGTCAAGAATCGAGTGATAAATCCTTATTTGGGTCAGTGTAAATCACCTCAAAGTCATGTACTCGAATCGTGGGTCAAGAACCATGTAAAGAAATGATCTACATACAACTTACATACTTATTCTTATTGGTTCTTACTTATACCAATATCATTTTACCTTTAAAATCATTTATGAAAATATTTCATAAAACTTAACTTAGGTGTATTAACATTTTATAACTCAAGTCTGTATTCATATAATACTCTTTTACATCCTAGGAGTATATATACAATTTAGATTTGTTTTACTTAACTAGGGTGTTCACCAAATTTTAAAACTTGTTTTAACTTACTATCTTTCCATTCGAGAGTTATAAATTATCCTTTTATATTTTTAACAAACACACTTAGCTTCAATTTCTACATCAATTCGTATGTTTTGGACCATCCAAAATCGTCAAAAATTCCGTTTCATTTCAACAAATGAAAATTACCAAACAACACACCATAATGAGATGCACAAACCAAACTACCGTAATGTATAGGATACAAGCATCCATAAAATAACTTAACAGAAAACTTAAGAACTAAAGAATGGGTTTTTATTTTAAATCATTTAAATTAATAATAATACACATATCTCCTTTTGTATATCAAATCTTACTTCTAGAATTGAAAAAAAAAATTGTTTTATCAAAAAACTCTATAGCAAATTACTATCGTAGCATTCCCCACTTAAAAACTCAAAAATGAATGTCGTTGATGCTGTAGTCATCACCAGAATTATTTTCTAACTATGGAAGCAATTTTAGTGCTTTCTATCTCTTTTAAAATTCTTTTAAAGTATTTCTATTCATAAATACTTTCAAATCAATAAGAATACATACGACAAGTTATGGTGTCGTATGCAACATCAATACATCAGGCATATATCAACAGTTGCAAATTTAAATATAATATATACGACAAGTTATGGTGTCATATGTCATAGGTAAATAGTTACTGATAATGGCATATCATATATAATAATTAAAATACTAACCATTGAAATTTTAACAGCATATTTCAATTGTCATTTCATGCGAAGTCGAGTTTACTAAATATAAGAATGTTAATGTGAGTGATTGCTCACCTTTCGAGGCTAGATAAACAAGAAGATGACACAGAAACGCACACAGATACAGACGCAGACATGAACTAGCGAGACAGTGACAAACTAGGAATTGCT
This sequence comes from Allium cepa, assembly GCA_030765085.1. Classification (NCBI taxonomy): domain Eukaryota; kingdom Viridiplantae; phylum Streptophyta; class Magnoliopsida; order Asparagales; family Amaryllidaceae; genus Allium; species Allium cepa. The sequence goes on from CM060942.1 coordinate 509,494,834, forward strand.
GCGACAGATTCGATATTGAGAAGGTAACTCAAGATGGAATAGAGATCGATGAAACAAAATGTATACATATTTGTATGATATATATATATATATATATATATATATATATATGCAACTATATATTTTTATACTAAAATCAATATTTAGTTCGACCCATATGTAAGATAAAACCTATATATATTATATTACAAAAATCATTACTTAGTTTAAAACACATATACTTTAAAATTAAAATGTATTTGTGTGTGTATATATATAAGAATGTAAAAAAAATCAAAATTCAATTTAACACTTATCAAAACAAACATCGTATTGTTATAAAAAAATCAAAATATAGGCAAACTTATATTTATAAGCTATATACATATTATAACAAACAATATATATATATATATATATATATATATATATTTCTAGATATTTGTATAAAGCAGATAGCACGCAACAAACATACTTATATAAACTATCATTATTATTATATCTATACCTGTTGTATCTTAAGATCCAAATCTATTATAAAATCAAGTAAACCTACTTTATTATAGTTTATATACAACTCAACAGATCAAATATAAACTTATATAAATATATATATATATATATATATAACTTATAAAATCTTATATATATATATATATATATATATAAGAAAACAGATTGTATAGTTTCGATAAGCTTTTCTAAACTCCAACAGATCAAAAATATAAGTTAATATATATACACACACACACAAAAATCAAAATGAATTTGAGAGTACCTTGGGAGATGAGATAGCAGGTTCCTGTACCTCTGTATATACATTAAAAGAAAGAAGGCTGCTTGACTGCTTGGGTGGAGAGATGGAGCATGGCAGTGGACAAGGCGGAGCCTGGAGCACAGAGGCGACTGGGTGGCTTTGGGTGGAGTATGCGGCTGTTATAGTTTGAAGGTGGAGATGTTAGCGTGGGAGATGCATGACTGCCTGTGGTGAGTTGAAGGCTATGTGCGATGAAGATAAATGGAGTTTCGATGGTTCGATGTGGGTGGCCACTGTCAGGTGGTTGTCGAGTGGGGCTTTGAGAGCGGTGTGCGGTTATCGGAGGCGGTTGTCAGAGCGGGTGGTGGTGTTCAAGGCGGAGGTGTGGTCGAGCGGAGGCAAAGGGGTGGTTAGAGAAGGCTACTCGGTGGCATTGGAGGGTTGGGTCGATGGTGGGCATGGGGAAGAAGATAAGGTCAGAGCACTAGGTGAGGTGGTGGGTGGACTAGGAGATGCTCACGGTTGCAAGGTTGAGGGGTGGGTGATCGGTTATAAAGTGGAGCATGCGCAGACATCCAATCATGCAAACTAAATATAAATGAACATAATTTTTTTTCTTTTATCAAATGAGTGAACAGATGAAGAAAAAAAGAGAGGAGGGTGGAGGAAATGTAGGAAGCTCGGTTGAGGGGCTTGGGTTTGGATACAGTGGCAAACAAGTTAGGGACGAGCAAATGAAGGTGGGAAGTGGATCGAGTGCTCTTTGGGTGGAAGGCATGGGTGATGCTGTTGTTTTAGGCACAATATGGTTGCATATGTATTATTATTATTATTCTTATATTATTTTATAAATAGAAACGAAAAAGAAAAGAAAAAATGAAAGGGGGAAAGAAATCAAGGGGAAGGGAAGAAGGTCAGGGAGCAGGAAATGACAATAAGCAGGAAGCTAAACCATGAATGCAAACTAAAAAAATTGTATACATTATATATTATATTATTACTCAAGTGGAAAGGAATAAGTCAAAATGAAGCATGCATCAAGTAGGCTTGAAGAAGAAAAGTTTCACAGCAAAACAAAGAATACACTACATATTTTTATATATTTTTTTTTTTGAAATGAACAAAGATCTAGAAATGAAAGGACAACCAAGAATAAATATAACCAATGGGAATGTTGAAAGGCCCTACGTTGATTTCGGAATTTATTAAAAAGAAATTGGCTGTTTGGTTATACGACTGGCAATTGAAAAGATAAAGGAAAACAAAATCTTAAATACGGAACCGATACGACAAATTATTTCGTCGATTTCGCCGTGTACCGGACATCGAATCACAGGAACAAATATATTGCGGAAATCAACACGGCGAGACTAATAGAATGGTTCATAGATTTCAGCAATACGACCATCCTATAAAAAGTCGATTTTTCGTTTACAAAAATGCTACTAAAACGTTGAAAATAAGATAAACGGGGCTAGAGCAGTCCATATTCGGCGAAACGAAATATGACTCTCTCGCTCAAAAAATGATAAACATTTTTATTATATAAAAATATTCAAATTTCAATAATATTTTATTTTCATCAAATTTAACTGATTTAAAAATCATTAAAATTTATGGGTCGTTACACTCTCCCCCACTTAAAACTTTTCGTCCTCGAAAAGGGATGAGATAGGAGAATAGAACCAACTGAAAGGAAAAATAGATTTGAAATACATAGCACTAGATACAAAAATTAATTAAAACCATATAAATTTTATTTTGGACATTCTGTTGCTTACATTTATATTGTATATTATTCAATTCATATTCACATTACATTTAAACTTTTGTATATTTCAGGTAAGTTATAAATGTTTTAGAATACAATTGAATATTACATAAATAAATTTTATCCTAGTTCACTGTTTAAAGTTGTTTCAAATTCATTTTCTTATATTAGACACTCGAATATTTTAAATTTTGTCTTTATTTCAATAATTGAAACCCATTACTTAACACAGAATTTAAGAGTTAAATTCTCGGTTTCACTTCAAACCATTTTGAAATAATATTTACACACACACACACAGATATATATATATATATATATATATATATTATACATCAAATCATTTTCAAGAAGTTCAGATCAAATCCATTTTTCAAAACAAAATGTAGCAAAGCTACTAACTCATCTCTCCACTTTGAAACTCGAAAATGAACGTCGATGATGCTGCAGTCATCACCGAAAATTATTTTCCAACGACAAAGAGGTGGGCACTGACTTACTTCTTTTAAAATTCTTTGGAAATAATTTATATTCGAAAATACTTTCAAATAATATTTTTTTTTCCAAAACATTGGAAACCAAATTTAGAAAAGCACCAGAAATTAAATTCTCAAATCCTTAATTTAAATTTATTTTATTTGCAAAACAGCTTTATAAACCATGTTTTAAAATTTCATCTCCTTATAACAAACAACAATAGTTAAAAGGTTTAGGAATGTTAATAATAATAAATGATAATCTAGTATTATCATTTCTAGCAACAAATTCATCTAACTATCCAATTTCAGAAAATTATACCTTTTTATATATAATATAATCATGCACAAAATATTTCGTTTATAAATTTTGAAAACAACATTGTGTGAGTTTGCTCTATTCAAGTGTTTTGGAATTCCCACCGATAGCATTGGCTAGACGAATTGATTGAAACTCCAAATTCAAACTTAACATCTCAAACAACATAATATATACAACATTATTATATCAATTACAAATACACTCCCTCACAGTATGATTCAAGAATGGATTTAAAAATAAGGAGAGAGAGACTCAAATTTAGCGGAACTTTAATCAAAGAGAATTCTGACTATGAATATTGACTCGAAGGAAGATAGGATAATTAAATTACAAAAGAGGAAAGATGGATAGACTTATATTAATTGCGACGACCTTAACCGAGTCAACCGAGACTCAGAAAGACGAGAGTATCATCAAAGTAATGGAAAAACATGGTGAGAATATCGCAGAAAACGAGATTCATGAGATCGACGAAGAAGGCAGGAGCATTGGTTAATCCAAAAAAGATGACTAACCATTCATAGAACCATTCGCCTGAGAGATAGGACAATGGGTCAAGCACCAGGTGAAAGATTGATGCGGTATTCAATTTCTCGTCTAAAGGGAGAGAAATGACTTCACTAAATCATTAGAATAATCCCCGACCATCAGTTGGAGTCAAGATTACTAGGTTGAGAGTCAAGCGGAAAGATGAACTGTCCGCAAAAATCCCACAGCAATCGATATTCGATCACAAAAGAATTACCCTAGTCGTTTACTAGAGAAATGATTCAGGCTTTGAAAGGGATAATAACATCATAACCAAGGATGTAGAGATCTTTGGTGAGTTGACACCTGTTGTAAAGGAGTTTCACTCCTTTACAAACCATACCGAGGTTGGCGGACCGCCGATGTGATTAGTCAATCACATGGATGCAGTTGACAGTTGAGGTTGAAGCTATGGGATGCTCCAAAATCAATAAACACGAACGAGACAAGATAAGAATGGATTTCAGAACAATGGGGAGTTCCAAAATCTAAAGGGAATCTGAATCAAAGAAGAAGAAATTCAAGCTCGAACGCAGGTGATTTGATAATTAATTTTTACTCCATATGCTAAGTTTGCCAAAACCAAAGCTCTAATACCACTTGTAACGACCTGCTATTTTGAACCATTCAAATCGACAATAATCCACTCACGTCAGACTTGAATTTCTCAAAACAACAGATTGCTAAATTATATTTGGCAAAACTCATCATATAGAGTAAATAAATCAATCACAAAATCATAGATACAGAGTAATACAACAATAAGCAGCAGAACAGATAAATATTAATTCATGAAGCTACTATATAAACATTAGAGTTTATAGTAAAATACAACATATATCTCGAATACAGAATAGTATCTAATATAAAAACAAATGACAAGTCTAAAAAAATCAACTGGAAACAATTGAGAAGCTGAATAGATAAAGATAGGTCTTCAACCAAAGCTCCAAAGGCGAGTCTCAAATACTGTGACACTCAGTCTGACCCGAGCATAAGGCAAAACATTCAAGTCAGGATTAATATTCTTATACCAGTAAATTCAAAATAAGTGAAATGTTAACTGAAATACCAGTAACCTAAAGGATGCTTGGGATTTCCATCCTCTAAGGATCCGTGGAACTATCTACTATATAGTAATATATACTCTTATAATATGTCTATCAGTAAAATAAAGTATTAAAATAGCATAAAGGCGTTACCCATATCCCCTTTAACATATTTTATACATTCCCGTAATCTATACAGTATCATAAGCTCCACCAAACCGGTGGTTTACTCAGAGGGCACTCCATAGATACAGTACAAAACAAACTCGTAGAAGGCGCGATAGGGTATGTGGACACGGCACGCAAGGCAATGCCAAGGTAGATATACCATTTGTGGATCTGGACTGGTGATAACGCATAGCAGCTACTACCGCCCACCTCGAGACACACTCCCAAATAAAAGGTGCATCCAATCAAATCCTAAAGCAATAGAATGGTATCGAAGAAATGTGTCCGATCGGAGGAATGACCTCACTTGGCTCGGCATGGCTCCTGTTTTAGTCACATCTAAGCTGACTCGCGGGAGTGAGGGTTGCGTTAATGCCTCATATAGAATCGTCGCCAAACCATCCTACTTCATTCTGGAATCTCTACCATGTACACGGCTGTTAAAGTGGTTTTCTGTATTGGCGGAGAGTAAGAAAATATCCGATCCCGGTCTCTTTAACAACCAAACGCTTATTTCACGCTGTGATAATTTATATTTCAATAGTTTATAAGTCAATATCATATTATTTTAAAAATCATACCACTTTCAATATCATATTCGCTTCCAAAAAATCATAATCACAAAATAGTTTAAACCATCATATCAAAACATTCGCATTTAAATCTATTAAATCTAAATCGTAACAGTTCCATCTTGAACAGTTTAAATTTTAAAAATAATATATATATATATATATGTATGTATTGAAATAGTTATAAATTAAAAGTAGTTTATATTTAAAATAGTTATGTACTAAAAATGATGTGTGTGTGTATATATTAAAATAGTTTATATATTAAAAGAGTTTAAATCAAAAAATAGTTCCAAATTCGAATTATTTCCTCCAATTTTACAAATCAATTCAAATCAACCCTAGTTCCATGATTCAATTTTAAATCAAATCTCAGTTTAACCATTTCAATTAAGATTCAATTTGAAATTCTCATTAAAACCATTTTAATTTATATCAATTTCAATCCAGGTCTGAACAACAAATTTAACCACTTCTAATTAAATAGGTTTCAAAGTATAAATATTTAACAATTCACTATATTTCAATATGATAAATTTATATTTCAAAATTTAACTTTAATTTTGAATTAACTTTGAAAATATTCATTTTATCATTTTCATAAGCATTTAAATAAAATTCCATATTACAACTTAAATCAAATTTAAATATTCAATTTTTATTTAAATTTGAAAATATTCATTTAATAATCTTAATCAAATAAGGTTATAAAGTTATAAAAATCATATTCTTAAAATCTTGAAATCAATAAGTTCAAATCAATTCTTATTTATAACCAATTGTTAAACAAATAATATTTCAAATCAATTTCAATTTATCTTCCCAACCCTAATGCATTAAAGTTATTACAAAATTTATTTTTAAAATATCATTTTAAATAAATATTTAAACATAATATATATATTAATTAAATTAAACTTTATTGAATTAAATCTTATTTTATATATTTTTAAAATAATAAAGTTATAAAAAAAATCTTAAAATTTATATTTCAAAACTAACTTATAAATTTAAAATTTCTGAAACCTATACTTTTAGAAATCTAAAGTTAGACATATAAAAATAACATTGTTTTATTATTTTTTTAAAGGTCAATATTTATTAAAAGCCAAATGTTTCCTTTTAATACTTTGGAAATCATTTTCAAAATATAGACCAATGGTGTCTTTATGTAATTTTCTACCCTACGGTCAAGCGATATAAATATTTATCATTTCAATCCGCTATTTAATATTTAGGTATATATCATTTCAATCTGCAATCCTAAAATTTAAATCAAAGAAATTCACTTGGGTTTATCATTTCAACCCGTAACGATTTTCCCTTAATCTATAAGGTCGTTCGGGTATATATCATTTCAACCCATAGGGAATTCTAAACCATAGAGAACTTGCGGAGTGAGAACAAGTATGATAAAAATGTAACATATCAACATCAGGCATATATCATCAGTTGCAAACTTAAATATAATATATACGACAAGTTATGATGTCATATGTCATAGGTAAACAGTTACAGATAATGACATATCATATATAGAAATTAAATAACTAACAATTCAAATTTTAATAGCATATTTCAATTGTCATTTCATGTGAAGTCGAGTTTACTAAATATAAGAATGTTAATCGTGAGTTATTGCTCAACTTTCGAGGCTAGAGAAACAAGATGATGACAAGGACACGCACATTGATACAGACATAGACACGAACTAGCGGGATAACGACAAACTAGGAATTGCTGCGACAAATTCAATATTGAGAAGGTAAGTCAAGATGGACTAGAGATTGATGAAACAAAGTATATTCATATTTGTATGATATATATACGACTATATAACTTTTATATTAAAATCAATATTTAATTCAACCCATATATAAGATAAAACCTATATATATATTATATTACAAAAATCATTACTTAGTTTAAAACACATATACTTTAAAATCAAAATGTATTTGTGTGTGTTTATATATAAGAATGTAAAAAAAATCAAAATTCAATTTAACACTTATCAAAACAAACATCGTATTGTCGTAAATAAATCCAAGTTCAGGTAAGCTTATATTTATAAGCTATATATATATATATATTATAACATACAATACATATATATATATATCCAGATATATGTGTATAGCGGATAACACACAACAAACATACTTATATAAATTTAATTGTTATTATATATATATACACCTGTTATATCCTAAGATCCAAATCTATTATGAAATCAAGTAAACCCACTTTATTATAATTTATATAAGCAAACTGATTGTATAGTTTCGATAAACTTTAATAAACTTCAACAGATCAAAAATATAAGTTAATATATATATATATATATATATATATATATATAAACACACACACACAAAAACCAAAATGAATTTGAGAGTTTCCTTGGGAGATGAGATAATAGGTTCTTGTACATCCTTATATACATTAAAGAAGGTTGCTTGGCTGCTTGGGTGGAGAGATAGAGCATGGAAGTGGAAAAGATGGAGCCTGGAGCACGGAAGCGACTGGGTGGCTCTAGGTGGAGTGTGTGGCTACCTGGGGTGAGTTGAAGGCTACGCGCGATGAAGGTAAATGGAGTTTCGGTGGTTCGGCATGGGTGACCACCGTCAGGTGGTTGTCGAGTGGGGTTTCGGGAGTGGTGCACGGGTTTGGATATGGTGGTGAACAAGTTGGAGACGAGTAAATGAAAGTGGGAAGTGGATCGGGTGCTCTCTGAGTGAAAGGCATGGGTGCTGCTGTTGTTTCAGGCACAATATGGTTGTATGTGTGTGTGTATATATATATACACATTATTCTTGTATTATTTTGTAAATAGAAACGAAAACGAAAAGAAAAAATATGAAAGGGGGAATGAAATCGAAGGGAAAAATAGAAGGTTAGGGAGGTGGAAACGGCAATAAGCAGGGAGCTAAACCATGAATGCAAACTAAAGAAAATGTATACATTATATATATTATATTATATTATCACTCAAGTGGAAGGAACAAGAAGAAACGTAGCATGCATTAGGTAGGTTAGGAGAAGAAAAGTTTCACAGCAAAATAAAGAGCACACTCATATTTTTATATATAATTTTTTTTTGAAACGATCAGAGATCAAGAAAAGAAAGGAAAACCGAGAATAAATATAACAAATGGGAATGTTGAAAGGCCCTACGTTGATTTAAGAATTTATTAAAAAGGAAATGGCTGTTAGGTTATACGGCTGGCAATTGAAAAGGCAAAGGAAAACAAAATCTCAAATACGGAACCGATACGACAAATCGTTTTGTCGATTTCGCCGTGTACCGACACAAACCACATGAATGAATATATTGCGTAGATTAGCACGACAAGATGAATAGAATGTACATAGATATCAGCAATATGACCATCCTATCAAAAATTAACTTTTCGCTGCCGAAAATGCTGGTTAAACGCCGAAAATAAGATAAATAGGGCTAGAGCAGTTCAAATTCAGCGAAACGAAATATGACAACTCACTCAGAAAATGATAAAAATTTTTGTTGTATAAAAATATTCAGATTTCAAAAATATTTTATTCTCATCAAATTTAGCTGATTTTAAATTGAAATTGAAAATTACACAACAGAACTAACTTCCATATTTTCCGATGAAAATCTGACACTTGCTACGTTTCAATTGACGTATCTTAAATATCAAATTTCCATAACTAAATTTTATTATTTAAATTTCATGAAAAATTCAATTTAGTATGTTATTAAAAATCGTTAAAATTTATCGGTTTTACACAACTCAATTCACAAGTTAACGTAGTATAAAGACATTTTTATGGCACTAACAAATACATGCTCTCTCACACACATACATATACACTCAACTTATTCTAGGGTGTCACTTACCATATCTCTAATGAGTTTACCTCACCAAGGCGTAGGTATTCGTTTAACCTAAGCTTTGATATCATGTTTAATGGCTAGCCTTTTCGACCCTTAAAAGTCGACACTAATACATTACGGTTTTCGTGTGCCGAGCAACCGAGTGCCGAAAGGCGGATTGTTTGGTAAAAGAAAACAAAAGATATAACAAAATATCATAAATTGACAAGTAATATATTATATACCAATGATATTTACAAAATAATTCTATAATATACATACATCAATCACTGTAAAATAACCTATCATCAGTCTGGACAGTTATAACAGCATGTCCACACAAATACTGAGAAATACTAACAAGAAATGCAGTGGAAATAAAGATATGGGATTACATCATGGAGGCATCAAGCTCGTCCTTTGAAGCTCCAAATAATCCATAACTAAATTTGGAAAAATGCTCAGGCTTATCCGAGCATCATAAGAAAAAACCGTTCGTATCAGACCGGTAAACAAGTGTGAGAAACGCAAATCATATAGATTTTTATATTTATCAAACCCTTTAAAATTAAGATATCTCATAAGACCACACTGCACATAAGCATGGACGAGTTATTACCTTATGATAAGAAACCAATTTTTGTTAGAGAATCAATGATATTATAATAATGTCTAGAATTGAAAATACATAAGAAGTAGCTATATTGTGCATGATTGTATAACACAATAATAATAGGTATACAAATCAAACTGCTAAGATGAATTCCCTAATCGTCTAGGATTCCACAGAGATGCCCTCATAACCTCTTGGACAATCCTCCTACACAAGGATCAGAGATATCCTTCCAAAGCACTTACATCCCTAGCTGATGTACCATTGGAAATATATAGCTGGCCGCCAAGGCCCAGTGCACTACTCACTGCGTGCATAATGATAGTATGTACCTCTAAGGTAGAGTTGCCTGCACCCTTCGAGTTAGCGAAACCCCTGGTGTATGCATCATATCTCTGGTTTTAGCCATCTCCATTGGTGAGGCAATGTCTGACATTCGAGCACACAAGTCACCACTCGAACAGTACTCGAAACCACACATAGATTCCCATACCTCAATAGTCTTGTAATCATATATGGATTCACACATCCTAAATAGATCCCGAATAAAAAAATATGTTCGAGCATCTTAAGCATATCTCGAATCTCCATATAGATTCTAGCATCTTAAACCAATCACAAATCTTTTTGAAAGTATAGAATGCGTATATGGTTTTCAAGTGGTTATGGTTTTAAGTCATCTCACGTAAGTACACTCCCACGCTTATTAGGCGCTCCAAAACCAATCGATAGTTTCCAGTAATCTCAACTCTGATTCTGTGAGAAATAAATAGACAATACGTAAGAGCAGAGATCATATTCTAACTGTTTAAACAGATGGATTTCCTTATCATTTGTCCAAGAAGAGCAAATAGAGTTTACATGTACAGTATAGCATCATCGAGGATAACTGTATCATATAATTCCCTTGTGTATTCTAGATATTTATCGAGTGTATATGGTCAAGATTTGATAGTCAGTTATCTAACTATCAAATAAACAATCAATCAAATAGAGGTTTAATTTCACATGAAACCAAGCACAATTAAGCACATAAGCAATCATTAGACCTCTTTAATTAATCCTTTCATTAACTAAAATCACTTTGTAAATACTTGTATCAAAATACTTTTACAAAGATATATATAAGTATACTACTCATTCACTATTCATTTATACTCTTTCAGTGCTTGGGAAAACATACACATACTAATCTCATCGGTATAGGTATATTCACAAAATGCTACAATTTTAATACTTAGAAAATGTATCTATATACTTGTCTCAACGGTATAAGTATATTAACAAATATTAAGGCAAATTTCCTCTTTTTAGAAAGCCAAAAAAATGTTATTTAACACATTTTTTACAATAAACCCAAATCACTTCCCTTTTGTTGTTAAGTATGAAAAGAATACTTTCCACACCACCACAAGTTCTTCTCTTTACCTTCTTGGATCTATTATTCGAATTTCTATTTCTATACCAGTAAATGGGCTGGGGGCCACCCAAACCCACCTAGTTAGCTACTACCGATAAGTCATATTATTTATTCTTAATTTGTAGAAATCAAATCTCATTCCCTTTATAAAATTACTTTTATAAACCTATTTCATATTTACAAGTCCTTTTATAAATCTCCAAATTAATTTAAAAAATCTCCTTTTTATAAATATCTAAAATTATTTATAAAACTCCTTTATAAATCTCCAAACTATATCTCATATACTTATCACATATCTTCGGTTTTAAGATAAAATCAAATATTTTTCATAAAACGATCATTTCATGTATCACTATAAATTCAAAAATGTGATTTATTATTTCAAATTATCAAAATGATTTCATTTCCTCTTTATAAAATAAAATTTACAAATATATTCTTTTATTTATAAAACATATATAAATCTTTCTTTCTATACAACATTTTATATAAAATGTTTCCTAAATAATTCTTTCTGCTTTTGAAATAGAATCACGTTACAATAAAAGTTAAAATTACTCTATTTCTTTGTAATAAACATTATAAAAAAATTATTCCCAAAATACTTTTAGAACATTTCCATATATATTATAAAAGACTAACAAAAAGGTTGAAGTAAAATAGAGAAGTTCAAAAACCCATTTCTAAATAAAAGGTCACTGAAAATTCCAAAGTCACTTTTAAAATCATCCATCAAACTAAAACCATTTTAAATCAAAAACAACAAAAAATAGTATTTTAAAATACTATAACAAGGCCCAAGGAAACTATGCACTTAACCAATGTTATCTCTGTTTTCATTTTAAAATGAATTCATTTTTTGCGACATTACAAAGTCACATCGAATATGGCCAAGTTAACAAGCTTCTAGCACTCAGCAATTTTTAATTAATAGTTGACACATTATTTTTCCAATATTAATTAATCCACAAACAAATTAACTTCAAAAATTATCATTACTTTGTATGCATAGAACGAGATTTATTCTGTTCAATAGATGCCCAAAGTAATCTATTCGATTTAATTATAGTAGAAGGTTGTTTCATTCCACCAAACAGATATCACAACCAAAGTATAATTAATTTAACTACGTTATTATTAATATCAATGTAATTATATTCAATCACTATTAATTTATTGATATTTTATAGCTTTTTAAAACCATCAACTATTTATACCATAGTGTTGTATTCGTCAATTTGAGTGTGCAAAAATTTGCTGGTTAAACAGATTTAAAATGAACAATAAATCCAATTTTCAATTCAACGCAAATAGTCAATATATTAAACAAATAAATTAAATTTGTTTCTCACCCAACACCAAGCCCAATCCATTAGCACATTCCACACCCAGCCCACTTCTCTATCTCCTCCAAATTGTCACCCTTTCCTGTACATGAATGTGGGCACCACCGTACATGCATGACCAACAACCTACTACACTCTACTATCCAACAAACCGAAACCGTCGACCAACTCCACTTGCTGATCTAGATAAACCTGCACCCTCGCCACCAACTCTGGTCATCCCCATCAAATTTCGACCATAGCCCTTTTGACTTCAAAATGAACCCAAATGTGTACATACCCTATTCACCATAGCCTCGACGAACTATAACCCACGTCGCCACCACCATCAGCTCTACAACCCAACCACACACCTTCGAGTCCAACCTCGATGAACTTGACGGCCTCCTCTATCGCCGACATTTTGAAAATCAAAGCCAAAAATAAATAGGATAGAAACCCTAATTTGAGCATGTTTGACCAACTCCGACCACTAGACCTATCGTCCCACCGCCTAGACCTCCACCTTGACTCAAGCCTCCTCCATTCGCCACCGCTCCTCCCTTTGACCACCAAAGCTCCAAAAAAAAACAAGATGAACAGAAAATGTGCATCGAACCATTATGACTAATCCTAATCTCCTAAAATCAAGCGACTATCTCTAAAAATCATTTCTTACAGAGATGATTCCCGCATGACTGTGTACTTCAATCTCCCATTCAGATTTGTCAAAAAACCACATCATTCGAAAATCACTAATATCAAACAATTCCCGCCACTCCACTCGATGAAATAATGAGCGATTATTTTAAAAATATTAGAGATGAGAATGAATTTGCAGTTGATCTGTTTGTCTAATTTTTATTGGTTAAAGAGATGTTGAATTTTGTAGGTGGAAGGTGGAGCTTTTCACATTCACATGAAAGAAGAAAAGAAAAGGGAAGGAAGAGAACTAAAGTGAAGTGAACCAAATGAAGTGTTGAGTTGATATGCACACTTATAACCAAACCAACTTATAATTATAACTTTAGCAAATCGCCAAAATTCAGGAACCATCATATCAAGAGAAAATCACATTAATGGTTTGTTGAAAAAATGTTTTTGAATTAATATGAAAAAAAGTTTTGAAAAGAAAGATATTCGATACCACGCTATACAATATCACGTTTGTATACAAACCGCGAATGACAGAAATAAAAATACGATCGCGTACAACAGTACAACACGATCAAAAAACAACAATAAAATTGACTGTTTATCTTATCCTATGAAATTTCAAAAATACCAACGTTTACCCAAAATACATCAACTGAAAATTTAAATATTTTCCCATATTAAAATCTCTACAGAAATCATATATATTCATTTAAAAACGCGTCATTAAAAATCAAGTCATTTTATCAAAAATTGATTTTCTTATTGTTTATTACACTTGACTTAAATTTGAATACTTAAATAAATTAAACATTCTCATTCGAAATGTTAAAAATTTCTGGTCATTACGCATATTGTTTTAAATATTCCTAATCAAGTTGTATCGAGACCGGATGTTGGTAAATCCATTAAGACTAGAGTACATAATGCTCTCCAAATTGTTTACATCATATTACTTATAACTACCAGGGGCACTAAGGGGTTAGACACTGATAGTTATTGGATAACTATGGAATGACTCACTCAATAATATTTTGTTGGTTATGATAGTCAAGGTCAAACAAAAAATATATCGTGTGACTAATTTACATAGTTTCTTGACTTAAGAAACTATCAATCTTCAATATGAAAGCTCCGCTTTGATTATAGTCAAATCATGGTATTACATCCATCAAATGACTATAGTTGGGTCGAGTAGAAGTATTGAAAGTAAAAAACATTTAAAAAATAATACATTTCCTTATTTATATAGGGCTGGTATCACGGTCAAATACAGTCAATTCAATGTCAAAATCTCCGATCAGAGTAGTTCGGTTAATAATAATTATTATTATCGAACTAAGGACTTTGTGTTTGGATTATAGAGTTGAATATGGACGATACTGGAATTTTGACCGTTTTCAAATTTTGTTTATCCAAAATGATATACTTTAATTAAGAAAATTGGTGTAAATAATTGTCATTAAAGAGTAATGCTTCTAAGAAATAAAACTAGATTTTTACTAATAGATGTGTAATCGATAAATTTAACCAAAATGTCATACCACTAGCTAAGATGATATGTGAACGTTAATATTTAAATTGTTCAGTATTAACCGCCGACCGAATTCACATCTATAAGTCACACAACCGAATTGATGAAGATTCCAAGTGAACCACACGATTTAATGGTTTTTTTACAGTTGAAAGTTAAATAATTAATATTTTTGAAATATTAATTATTAAATTTTATTTGATTTAAATGTCATTAGTATTTGTTAAAGTGTGTGGATAAAAGTTGTAAATGAACATATCGATATACGATATCAGTAGAATGTTTAAAGTTGATTTAAACAGAATAAATACTAAAAAAAGGCTTTAAATAAATTAAATAAACTAATATTTATAAAACAATAATTGTTAAAACATTATAATTTGATTCATTTGATTTCCATTAGTATTTAATAAAGTGCATATATAACGGTTATAAGCGCGCATGTCGGTATACGATATCGATAGAAAATTTTAATTGGATTTAAATAGGAATAATAAAAATTGGTTTTTAGAATGTTTTGGAGCCTAATTAGCTAATGTAATGGTTGGCTATACTTTAAGGAATAAGAGAAGTCATTTGTTTTGAAATTAAAAGGAAATCTTACTAAAAGGAGAGGAATCAACTTATTAAATGACCATAATTATTTTCTCGTTTAATAAAATTTTCTCTATGTCATTTGCCTCTCTTGTTCTCATCTTCTCAAGGTCAAAATTTCCATAGGGAGGAGGTTCTCAAAATTTCAAAAAAAATTCAAACAAAACAAAATAGAAAAAAGGTGGTTGTCTTTAGATAATTGCGGCTCTGGAGATTGTTTTGTAGAATATAGGAATTCTTCTTCATTCAATGTGTATTCTCTAGGCTTCATTTAAAAGGTAATTTTGTTATATATATATATATTCATGTTCAAACTAATTCTCCACATCTTCTATTTCTTCTCCTAGTATATTTTTGAGTTATTCATGATTACTAAAGTTCTACTTTTGAATCATTTGTTTTGTCATTATATTTAATTTAATTTCCCTTTTATCTATCACACATGTGATATTAGCAGTATTCATCATTGATTCGCCTTTCCTTGAAAGTGTGCTATGGATCGTGTAATATGGATATATGATAGTACAGAGTATAATGATGATAATAATACTGTAAATAGTGCAGAATAAAAAGCAGTATAGTAAAATGACACCAGAGATTTTTATACTGGTTCAGAGCACCGTGCTGTCCAAGACTCCTTCTGGAATTTCACTAAAACAACAACCCTCACTTAACCTGGGGGAATATGTCTATACACCCCTGAGAAGCCGAATGGGGATCTGAGCAGTATAACAGGGTTTCGCCTCAACAGCCGAAGAGGATTTCACTTGCCTGAGCAACAGAACAGGACTTCAATAAATACAAAAGATTGTTTGACTTTTTGTGTGTTCTGATAACACTGATTTGTCACTTGTAGTACACCCTTTCTATAACCTTTTCCTCAAGTATGATGTGTATATTTGAAATTTATGAAGATTAGAAAGGAATATATTGCTTAGAATATATAAACCTGATTTATGCAATAAGTATGCAAGAATAAGAAAGTTAGATAAGAGAGAAAAGCAGATTCTTTGTTTTGAAATCAAGTTAGAATATGTATTTATAGATGTTAAAAAGCAGCGACCATTGACGAAGAGATTGAAGTGTTTTGTCCAAATCTCTTTGTAGAGGTTCGTAACTCTTCACAAATGGTCGCGTCTTTTAAGAAAAATATAGCTGTTATATAAATTCAATCGACTGAACCTCTGAGTCAGTCGACTAAATATTCAAACGAATTTTAAATAAATATTTGAATATTTTGTGCACCTATGCATGTTGCATAAATTTTTTTCGGTCGGTCGACTGAGCTGGTAATTTCTGTGTAATTTGCACAGTTTTACACAGGTTTAGTAGGCTGTTTATAGATATTCAGTCGACTGAATGACTTGTTCGGTTGGCTTAGTTTTGTTGATAATCAAAAATCATCATAGCTCATTTGGTTAGAGCACTTGCCTTCTAAACTAGTGACTCGGGTTCAAGCCTCACTCCATGCATTTTTTGAAAACATGATTTTGATTAAAATATGCAAGTTTATTTGAATGTGAATGATGATTCTTGAGGAAAGATTTTAACAAAGCACTAGACTAGACTCTATATACATATTTTATGACTCTTGCTAAAAAACATATAACTATATGAACCATACTTTGAGTCGTTGAGTCCGGATATTGTCGTAGTCGTAGATTCGTGAATTGTTGTTTCATGTCAGCAATCAAAACCTATGATTCAACATTCTCCTCCTTTTTGATGATGACAACTCCATTTGCTACGGACGAATATTCGACAAGCTTTGCTGACTTATTTCTTCCCCAAAATATATTCATGTAATTGTGCTATAGATTTCTCCCTCTGAATCTATGCTATATATTCCTGTAAATAATTAATCTTTTCTCCCCCTTAATCTGAGCTTGCATCATTTATTCTTGCAAATAGTGTTAGAGCAATATCTTTCTTCCCCTTTGTCATCGACAAAAAGGAGAGTTTATATAATGATATAAATTATATTTTTACATAAGTGTTAAAATAGAACAATATAAAACAAAAATAATTACTGCTTATAATGTAAGGTATCAAAAAAATTAACATTTAAAGCATGCGATACCCAAGGTTCTTATAATTTCCTAATTTTTAGGAAACCATACCCATTTGGGTGTGGTTGAACCTTTATAAACATAATTTTCATTATTAACTACCATATCAAAATAATCATCAATGTATTTTTCTCTATTTTTCTAATTAACAGGAACCCAAATACTTAGCTAACTTTTATTCATATTTCCCATCAATGATTTTGTACTACTAAAGAAATTATAATTATTGGTCATAGAAGTATTTGAATTTCTATAAAAATTGAATTTAGACTTTTTCCGTAATCTAGTACTAGCACTAACATATTTACTACACATGAAAGCGTGTCTAGTGCTATTTATACGATCTGTTTTATTATATCCTAAACCATGTTTATCATTTAAAGGTCTAGAACTAGATAAAATCATGTTTAAATCATTTTGACCTTTATTAAATTTTGTGACTTCAGTGTTAAGTTTATCAAATTTAGCCTTAAAGTCACAATTATTATTTTCAAAAGAAATATTACTATTATTCAAAATATCAAATTTTTTATTTAATTCAAAATTCTCGTTTTTTAATGTACGGTTCTCATTTTTGAGAAGAGAATTTTGAGATTCTGAATTATCTGAAGAGGATTTTAATAAATTATTTTATATTTTAAAATCAAAATTTTCTTTTGAATGTTCCACTCTCTCTTTTTCAAATATGGTGTTTTGTTCATCTAGAGAATCTTTAATAGTTATAAAATTATTCTTTAAAACACCAAGTTCTAAATCTAACTTCTCATTTTTCAATTTCTCATTTTCACGTTCTATAGATTTCATTTTTTATAAAATAATAAAATTAAGCTTTGAAATCTTATCGCTAATACTAACTAATTTATTATTATCTTTTACTGAAATTTGTAAATCAGAAAGTAGTTTTTTGTAGTCCTCGCTAGTGGTTTTGCCAGGGATTTTGCCCGTTGTATTTCGTCTGGATCATTTTCTGGCCATTATTCTACGATGTTGTGACGATCGATAGAATTCCAGGCTCTGATACCAAATGAAAGTGTGCTATGGATCGTGTAATATGGATATATGATAATAATACTGTAAATAGTGTGGAATAAAAAGCAGTATAGTAAAATGACACCAGAGATTTTTATACTGGTTCGAAGCACCGCCCTACGTCTAGTCCAAGATTCCTTCTCGAATTTCACTAAAACAACAACCCCCACTTAACCCGGAGGAATAGGTCTATACACCCCTGATCAGCCGAGCGGGGACCTGATCAGCAGAATAGGATTTCGCGTCAACAGCCAAAGAGGACTTCACTTGTCTGAGCAGCAGAACAGGACTTCAAAAAATACAGAAGATTGTTTGACTTTTTATGTGCTCTGATAACACAGATTTGTCACTTGTAGTAGACTCTTCCTACAATATTTTCCTCAAGTATGTGTGTATATTTGAAGTTTATGAAGATTAGAAAGGAATAGTATTGTTAGAATATATAAATCTAATTTATGCAATAAGTATGCAAGAATAAGAAAGTTAGATAAGAGAGAAAAGCAGATTTTGTGTTTTGAAATCAAGTTAGAATATGTATTTATAGATGTTAAAAAGCGGCGACCATTAACGAAGAGGTCCGGTTGAAGTGTTGTGTCCAAATCTCTTTGTAGAAGTTCGTAACTCTTCACAAATGGTCGTGTCTTTTTAGAAAAATATAGCTGTTATAGAAATTGAGTCGATTGAACCTCTAGGTCAGTCGACTGAATATTCAAACGAATTTTAAATAAATATTTGAATATTTTGTGCACCTGTGCATGTTGCACAAAAATTGTCAGGTCAGTCGACTGACCTGGTAACTTTTGTGCAATTTGCACAGGTTTACACAGGTTTAGTAGGCTGTTTATAGATATTCAATCGACTGAATGTCTAGTTCAGTTGACTGAATTCTGTTGGTAATCAAAAATCATCAGAGCTCATTTGGTTAGAGCACTTGCCTTCTAAACTAGTGACTTTGGTTCGTGCCCTGTTTCATGCATTTTTTGAAAACTTGATTTTGATTAAAATATGCAAGTTTAGTTGAATGTGAATGATGATTCTTGATGAAATATTTTAACAAAGCACTAGACTAGACTCTATATACATATTTGACGACTCTTGTTAAATATATATAACTATATGAACCATACTTTATATATAGCAATCAAAACCTATGATCCAACATTCCTTTCTTTTGTTTGATCATTTTGTATATATGTAATTTAGATATAGAGCTGATTGTCACGAACTCATGTATGCTTAATTTGTCTAATCCTTTTAATTTAGAAAATAATATTTAAATAAAATTTTGGAATCATTGTATTAATAAATCATATTGTATATTACAAAGTTATGGATTGAAGGATGTTTTACAACTGTCTTGGAATATTTGGATTATTTGTTACATGTAAATTAATTGAATTTATACTTCATATATTGTTTCCCAAATAAAAGGGGAAAGGGAAACCTTTATATTTCCATTGATTTGTTTCTTAATTTAAAGTTTAGATGTATGATAAGCTATTTTGTTTTGAAAATATGGTTTTTAATTGCAAATTGCTTAAGTACAGTGTTGTGTTGCTTTGTTTCAAAGTATTAATTTAATTTGTATACATATACATTCATGTATGTATGTGAATTTTTGTGTGTGTGTATTTTGAAGTTCACAAAATCTTCTTTAAAATAAATGTAATGATGTTTGAACTACCTTTTAATCAAAGTTAATTTTAAATTGCCTTCTATATCTTACATACACATATTTTTACATCTATATACATATGCATATGTAAACAAATAAAAAATGAATTTTCTTCTTTGGATGACAAAGGCATATACGGAGGGGATATGTAACAGTTATTGTGGAAGACACAATACCTAAAACGTTTAAATTTGCTATGCATACATTCTATATGTAACATTCACACATGAGCGCATTTGATGCGCTCAACAAACAATAAAAATAATAATTTAGAATTAAATCAAACTAACTTTAAAAAATTATAATAAAATGAACTTTTTATTTAAAAAAAATTAGAAATACTCTAAATAAATTTAGACTACATTGGCCTAATAAAGATTTAAAAGGAAAAGTTTTGAAATTTACCTAAAGCACCCCATTTTTGACTAGCCCGATTCTTTCAATGTCATTAGAGCTCAATAGTCCATTCTATTTAAATTAGTCATGCTAGAGCTAACTAATTAAGCTTTTCCACTTAATACGGTGCCTAGAAAGGTAATATCTAGGATTAGAATTAGGTGATTAAGTACCCTCATCCTACCTGGTTACTAACTAGGCCTAAAAGATAAATTGAGCCCACGGGTTGCGTCTAATAGAAAAGGCCCAATTTAAATTGGGCTTGGACTAATTTTTAAAATTGTATTGAAAATTAAAGTAAAGATTTTAAATTTTAAATGAAATATGTTTATTATAAAAGTTATAATATAACATAAGTTTTCAAAATGTTTGAAAAGATAATAAAATTTTCAAAGTATTTGAAAAATTAAAATTTAAACATTAATTTCGAAAACTAATTTATTAATAAGTTTAATAAAATAAATTAATAAAATAAGTTAATTAATAATATATGTGCATGTATTATATATATTGATGTATGTTATATTATCTTAAAATTTTTAAGAAAGTATAAATATACATGTATGTGTATATAAAATGACTTTCGAAACAAATATAATTTATATAAACATGTTTAATTAAAAAACTAATTAAATTAATGATACATACATCCATACATATATACACACAAATATATATATATATATATATATATATATATTTGTGTGTGTGTGTGTGTGTATTACTATGAAGGTTATAATGTACATATCCAATATAAAAGTTATACTAAAATAATAATATAAAATCAATTAAAGAGTTAATTAATTAAAATTAATTAAATATAATTTAACTAGTATAATGTTTTTTAGTAAGGCTAGTCGGCTTTTGAGTGGGCCATCCACTTTTATAATTGAACATTAATAATTGGTGTTTGATATAAGCACCGGAACAACTAAAAAAAATAGGACATAGGCAGAAGCACCTAAACTACTATCTAATAAAAGAAAACTAATCCCCATCATCAAAACTGTTGTCACTAGTAAAAACAAACCCTGAAACATGCCTGAACCTAGCAAAAAGAAACGCCAGGTTAGACGCAAAGTGTACAGAATCACCAGTGTATAAATATTTCCTATCCCCATTAACATCCTGTAATAATAACTTATTTTGCTTACTGTCTTCTCTACCAGGGAATGATTGAGGCAAATCAACAACGCAAGCCTACACGGTGTGATTAAAAGATTAGCAAGTTGTGCATATAATCAATTTCAAATTGTATCGAACATAACATCCACATCATGACCCTAAATTTAGATGGTAATTGCTTTTCGAGAGTGATTTCAATCAAAGCCCTAGCATATTCAAGTCTTTTCCTGGCAATTGTATTAGCATCAAAACACTTAACCTTGCCAACGAGACTAGCTAACCAGTCAAGTCCAATCATGGGTTGCAAAATAGATGGTATATGAGAGAAGTGCGTCCAAATAGGGATCGAAAACTTGCTTCCTAGCCCTATCGACCGAGCGGCTCTAGTAATTATGAAAGGCTTTCCTCCTATGAGGATTGGGCCATACACAAGAACACGTTGCCTTTCATCAATTCTCGAAAATTTGAAAAAGAACATTGAGTTATCGAAATGCACCTATAGACCACCTATGGGTTCCCATGCTTGACGAAAACACTCTTTAACTAGATGATACGACGTGAGAGAATCTAGGAAAAATCCAACCAAATAGTCAGACTAATAGTCAACTTCCGCTTGCAATACTTCGATAGGAGAACCATCACCAGTTTATCTCAACTAAATCAATGGTTCGAGGAGTATAAACCTGTAAGACCCCACCACGATGCCCAGTATAGCAAAGAACATTGCAAATAATGTCGTCTGCTAACCTGGAGAATACGGCTTGTTAGGGGGCGATCGAATGTGAATATACCTTTCTACTAACACTGACATGTTATTTATACCTTTTTCACTTAATATTTGAACTGAATTTGACATGTACAATATTAATACAAAGTAATAGACATACTGGTTTCCCAAAGGAGAACAATATATCATATAAATAACAGTCACAGATCATAGCGGAATAAAACCCAACTTATACATATACAAATTATTTAGTTTACAAAATGAAATACTAAACTTGATTGATTATTATACAAAATTTGCAATTCTCTAATCTCAATTGTACATCTTATAAACATATTCATAAATTTCCAAAATGAGATAAATTAAAAAGTCCAAAGCGTTTATCTCCTTGCTAGCCCAAACATCCAAAGGTCAACTTATCCTGTAACCTGAAAAGACTCGGCCCGATCTGAGAAAAATAACACCCGGGTCAAACTATCTCTAAATATCTAATAAGGTGGGAACAGAAGTCAATGAAACAATACGTCATAGGAATTAATTTAACATAGAGTTCATTACAAGGCACATGGTTATACATTTAAATCTTAAACACATATTAGTCACTAAACAATGAATTCATAGAACAACACAATATCTCTAAGCACACAAATATCAATGATCAATTCGAAACATGGTTATAAGTTTAAGTCTTAAACACAAACTTGTCCCTAAATGCAGAATAATAGAATTAACTTAACATCCATCACAAGACACAAGAACATAAATCTTTATTTCACAAACACAGAATAGTCACAAAATTCAAATATCCAGAATCCAAGAGATCTTAATCAAACGATTGTAATGATCATCCAAAACAATCATAATGATTGTATTCAATACCCGTGGAAAACAAACAAACAAATTGGTATCACTCAAACCGATTATATACCAAGGATCGTACTCACACTGGTAACACAGAATAACAAAATGATCTCAAAGATAGTCCATACCGATCAAGGTGACCGTAAAAACCATGACTCGATAAATCTACATTTATTTAATATTATTATATTATTATATTTGAACAGAAATCCTGGAATAATCTTCTTAAGGATCTAGCAGCCACTTGCCGCGCACGGTAAGAGAGTAAACTCTAAAGTGCCAAATACTATCGCCTTCAATAATCACTTGAATTAAACCAATATGTCTCATACCGCATGGTAAAATTCAAGTATTTACTAAAAGTTAATAAATATCACTTATACGAATACTACTGGAAAACCTGAATAACATTCTCTTAAGGATCTAGCAACCACTTGTCGCACACCAAAAGAGAATGCAACTCTAAAGTGTAAAATACTTCCAAATAGCAATCACATGAATTTCACCAAGGCATCCCATACTACCTAGTGAAATTCGAGTATTCGCTAATTAGTAAGTTCCACTCAAACTTTCTATTCAATAAGTTATACCGTATTCGACGAAGCGTTATTCGAAAGTATTTAAACCAGTCGATGACACTAAGTCCATTATCAGTAGTCCTCAAATTATAGAATTAAGGCTCTCAAAACATTTTTCTCTTTTGAGTTTATTATTTAAAAAACTTAATATAATTTCCATAAATCTGTTCATTATTTAACTTTATAAAAATATTCACAGATTTGTTAAAATATTCCATAACCCTGAATTTTTCCAAGTTTTTACTTATATACACCAAGTTTTCTCAAATTTCCATATGGTTGTATTATTCACAAAACTATACAATAAAACCATATTTAATTACCCTTCTAAATCCATATTAAAATATAACCATTTTATTTAAAAATAAATTAAGTTTATAAGTTGTAAAACTATAATTCCAAATTCCATGAATCCTAAATTATTTATTTAATAAATCGTGATATTTATATTCCAAATCCATAATCACTTTTATGTAAAAATAGACTAGATTTGTATTTCCAAATCCATAAATATTTTACTAAACATGCTAAATAAATAAATAACTTGCTAAAAAATCATTTTTAATATTTATAAACTTAATTTAAAAACAATTCTAAGATTTATGAACAAAAAATAATAATTCTCTTACGTAAAATTACATGTATACAAAGCTTGTCGATTTACGTCATTTAACTCAAATTTATGGTGTAAAGATATGTAGTTTTGACCACCTGAATCTCATAATTTTACAAAACTTAAAATATGAAATTTGTAGACAAAAGTCTCATCTTTTAAATAAGAAAAATATAATCTAATTTGAAATTATGGTTTAAAATTTACGAATGAAATAATTTTTAGATTTAAATTCATTGTCGCTGTCGTTTATTCTCAAGGCAACGACAAAAATTATGAGTTGACTATTTATAGCTCAAAATTTAGCAAAACAACTTAAAAGTTATACCTAAAAGTATAAGTTTTCAAAACATTAAAAATTATCAAATTCTGATTAACGACGAAAAAGATACGGCCAAAATAATTCTGTGTTTCAAAGTTAAAATAAAAAACACAGGATAGAGAGGTTACCTGCTCTTCAAACACATATTACAGTTATAAAATTGTAGATTTATAGAAAATGATAAGCATAATGGTTATTCCTTATAGATATACCTTTCAACTGGAAAAAGTCTCACTCCATTCCGATCTATCATTCAAAAGTTATGGTGATTTTAATATGGTTTCAACTAAGAAAATTACATAGAGCAGAGCTATGTACATTATTTTAAAACTCAATTTTGACCCTATAAACAATATAATTTCATAAAATAATTAAAAGGATCTTGTAGCTAATAGAAATTTCTTTCAATTACAAAAAGATTGAGCTAATTTGGATAATTTTTCACTAAGGCATTGCTATTTTATCGCAGTGATTTTTCACAAATAATTTTCGGCAAACCACAACCAAACAATCATTCAAATTCACAATCCTTCATCATACAAAAATTATATGTAAACATGAAATTTAAAGATAGATGTGTAAGGGTTAATTCGCCTTGATTCATATGAAGAAAGAATAGAATTTGATTAGATTGAATACTAGCAATCATCTTCTACGGCTCTTGCTCTAATCTTTCTTCTCTAATTTCCCTAAAAAAATAGCCCTTTCCTAATCAAAAATTTCAGAAATTACTAGCTAATCAAAACACCAAATTGATTATATGATATGGTAGAATAGATGATAAGGAGTTCATACCTATCATCCTTTTCATTTATAGCAATTGATTTGAATTTCTAAGAATAAAATAGGGCCTTTGTTGATTTCTTCTTTTCACCATTTTCTTTGTTTATGAAGAAAGAACGTGAATTTTTTTGATGTTCAGGAGGTTTTGATTTGGGTTAAGCTAAAGGATTAAGGGTATTAGGTTAACTAATGGCTAGTGGACTTGAAACCGAGCCCAACTTTCACTAAGTAATGTAATGAAATTATTTTCTTTCGCCTAATTATTCCTAAAAAAAATATTTAAACAAAATCCTAAACCAAATTATTATCTAAACTAAATCAAAGCTCAAATTGAAATCTCACCTCCAAATAAATACATAAATTCCATATAAATAATTCACCAATTATTGATATTATATCTAACTAAACCAAAATCTATTTGTTTTAAATATCTCATTTCTAATAATATTAAGTAATTATACCACTTTAAATATACTTTTGAAAACTAAAGTTGTCCTCGTTATATTGTTATAAACATAAAATAAATTTATAAACCTCATTTTAAAAAATAATTCACAACATTAACACCATATTAAAAAAATAAATTCATTAGTTGATTTACTCATATCTCAAATTTTAAATATTATATTGTTTAAGAAATGAAACTCATTTCTTAATTAAATTAATTCAACTATTCTTCAAAAATTGATTTAATTTCAGAATTAAATTTCACAAATCACAACTAACATCGATTATCTATAATTAAACTTAATCTGTTAAGCTATTAACAACAGAGTTGTTAAAAGCTTCGTCCTAAAAGAAATTGCGTCTCCGCAATTTCCCTAGTGAAAGAAAACCATATTGTAGATTTTCTCTTAAATAATTATTCGTTAACTTGTTTTTAATTCCATTTTCAAAACATTCAATTAATACCACTCCAAGTATAATGCTAAAAACCAAATTTTTTTAGTTGTCAAAATTTAAAAAAAATTGAAAATTTTTCAAACGCCTCAAATTTTCGAAATTTTTTGCCAACGTCTCCTTTGCGCAGCTAACATTTCGAAAATTGATAATATAAATATAATTACATAATATAATATCATCTCAAGGATGAGGTATCCCATAGGGAAAAACATAAAAATGCGATATGTAATCCGAGATACGTATTTTATATTTGAAATATTAGCGAGTCCACTAATATTCCTTAAGAAAACAATTTGTGATCTTTTAAACGATATCTACTTAACTTCAGATACCTGCACCTATCTTAAAAAATTATATTAGTGTTTAATATCAAATTCATATCATGTATGAGATATTAACAAATCATAATTACACTTTAGTTAGATTAACATCATAATATTCCATAATGGAAGAAATCCATGCTTGAATTTCCAACTTTTAATTATTACTTATGCCAAAATGTCACGTTCGATATTTAGGAACTCCTATCGATAACATGGCATCCCACATATCGATCAGAATCGTTAAACAATGTCCAGATAAGTCAACACAAAAGATAATCTCAAGTTTAGATGCATTTATTTTATTATCACTAACATCCATGCATCCAATTTTAAATAAATGCAACCAAGCAATCAATTCCTAGCAACCAATCAACTAATCAACCAAAACATACATAATGAATTACAAAGGAACAATTCAATGTCTAAAATTCTGCTTTGCAACCTCATTATTCCTAGATCATTTAAATATTATACTTATTCACTCAAATTTCCTAAATTTTCTATTGAAAGAAAATAGTTTGCTTTAATACAATTCATTCCAATTTAATTCAAGATTTTTCTCAACTCTAAAACATTTTTCTCACTATTCACTAAAGGTTTTAATGTCACAAATTCCAGATTTTCAATTAAATTTTTTTAAATCAATTTATGCCCCAAATGATTATCCCAATAATCATTTTACATTCCTATCCCAAACTAGATAATTGATATAACTATCTACCACACACCTTAGGAGATAGAACTTTAAGTCATCTAGGTCTCGGATCCGTAATATTATATGTTATAATGTTCTGACACATCTCTAATACCAAACTGCAATTACCCCATCGCGATGCCTAGTATAGCAAAGAACATTACAAGTAACGTCGTCTGCTAATTTGAAGAATACGGCTTGTTATGGGCCATTGTATGTGAACATATCTTTTCGCTAACACTAACACGTTATTTATACCCTTTTCACTTAATCTCTGAACTGCATTTGATGTGCACAACATTAATAAAGTAATAGACACACCGATTTCTTAGAATCAGAACAATATATCATATAAATAACAGTCATAGATCACAACAGAATAAATCTCAACTTATATATATACAAATTATTTAGTTTATAAAATGAAATACTAAACTTGGTTGTTATACAAAATTTATAATTCTCTAATCTCAATTGTACATCTTATAAACATATTCATAAATTTCCTAAGTGAGGTAAACTAAAAATTCAAAAGCGTTTATCTCATTTCTAGCAAAAACATCCAAAGGTCAACTTGTCCTCTATGTTGAGTCACAAGTTTTATGAAAGTTTTGATTTCTGACAAATAAGGCGATCGACAAAACAAGGTCATTAGAGCTACATATGTTACTATAGATTGATTATTTGATATTTACTATAGATATATTAGTGATAAACTTGTTAAAATCTATCCTCAAATAATCATGCATTTTCAAGAAAATTAATATATATACAATTGGAATATAGTTGCACATTCAGTGTGCAACTTTACAGGGACCGGTCGACCGGTCACAATATAGGCGATCGACCGTTCCTGCATAATTTGCAAATTGAACATGCACACATGCACATAACGTATATATATTTAAATTCCTGTCTACTGGTCACTTTTTAACCTGTCGACCGTTTTTAAACAGAAAGCAATTTTTCCAAAAGACACTTCTCTTCTCCAAAGGTTGCATCTCTTACCTTTCACCAAAGATCATATCTCTTAATGGCAAAGAGTTACAACCATTCTTATCTATATAAACTCATCCAATTCGTTGATTAAATAACAACAATTTCATATATTCTTTTTAATCTAATCTCTGATCTTACTTTATATACTCCTGCATTCTAAAAAGCTCTCGATTATTTATTGAATCATTGAAACTATTTCATATCTTTTGATTCAATAAGTAATATACTTTTCTTAATCTTTTCAAAACATCATTCGCATACTTTGAGGATAAGATTATAGGAAGGGTGTACTGTTAGTGACAAATCCGTGTTTTCAAGAACACAAGTTGTCAACAACAATTGTATTTGTTCTTTTGTTGAAGTCCTCTGTGTTGTAAGAGGCAAGTGTTGAAGTCCTCAGTGTATTAGAGGCGTGAAATCCCGTTCGGCTGTTGTAAACCTGTTCCTCCGGGTGAAGCGAGGAAGTTAGTAGTGAAAATCCAGATAGAAGTCTGGGACTGGACGTAGGACGGTGCTCCGAACCAGTATAAAAATCTCTGGTGTGATTTTTCTATTTTTTTATTTACTATGCTATTATCATCTATTTCCGCATTTGTATTGTAATCCATATTACATGATCCGTGTATACTATATTAGCACATATAATTGTATACACAATGCACTTTCATTTGGTATCAGAGCACGGTCATCATATAACCGTAACACAGTTATTTGATATATTATAGTAATATGGCAAATAACGTAAGTACTAGCACTCAAAACACCACTTACACGGAGGGTCAATCGACACAAAGACCTCCATTTTTCAATGGTCTTAACTATAGTTATTGGGCAACACGTATGTCATTCTTTATGCAATCAAATAGCTATGATGCTTGGAATGCCACTCAAAGAGAAATAGTGAATCCAACAACTGATTATTCAGAATGGACTGCAGCTGAGAAAACGGCAGCAGCCGTAAATGCAAGAGCAATAAATATGTTGTTCTGTGCATTAGACCAAAATGAATATAATCGTGTTAGTATCTGCACTACTGCATATCAAATTTGGCAAACACTAAAAATCACTCATGAAGGTACTAACAAGGTTAAACAAGCCAAAATAGCCATGCTGAAAAGTCAATTTCAAAATTTCAAAATGAAACCAAACGAGACAATCAATGACATGTATTCACGGTTTCAAACTATTCACCATGCACTTATTGGCTTAGGACAAAAGTATTCTGATTTCGATGTTGTTTCAACAGTCCTACACTCTCTGACTAGTGAATGGGAAGGAAAAGTATTAGCAATTGAAGAAGCTAATGACCTTTCCGTCATGAAGCCAGATGAATTGATAGGAAATTTAGTGTCCTATGAAGCAAATCTGTAGGCTAGAAAAGAACAGAAAGAAGAAAAGAAAAATGTAGCATTTCATGTTGAGAAAGATGAAAATGAATCAGATTCTGAAGACGAAGATTTGGCATTCATTGCGAAAGGATTCAAAAAATTCTTAAAATATCGAAAAGCCAGTCGTTACAATAAAAGGAAACCTGGATCAAATAAACCATCTTCATCTGCTATAGAATGTTTCAACTGTCACAAAAAGGGACACATGCAGAAAGATTGTCCAGAACAAAAGAAGAAGTCAGAAAATGACAAATTCAAATATAAGAAGGACAAATCTAAGAAACGAGCCTTCTCAGTAACATGGGATGATTCAGAATCATCTTCATCAGAAAGTGAAAGTGATTCAGAGAATGAACAAGCTAATGTGTGTTTTATGGCAACAGAAGATGAGGTACAAATTCCTACATTTGATGAATTACTTGATATTAATGCTGAATTAATAGTCAAATATAAAGACATAAAACGTCAATTAAAAGTAGTCAAAGCAGATTTAAGTAGAGCAGAGTTTGAACGAGATATGTTAAAAGATGAGAAGAAAATATTAGAAGAGGAACTTGAAAATATTCAAGAATCATCATCTAATGTTGACTCTCAAATATCTCTTTTGAGTCAAGAAATAGAAACTCAAAAAGAGAAAAATAATGCTCTCACTACTGAAAATCATGAGCTTAAAGCAAAAGTCAAAATTCTAGACCTAGAAAAAGCTAGCTTACAAACAAAGTTTGATGACATTACTCAAAATGTTTCTAATTTTAACAAAGGTCGAGAAAATTTGACAAAAATCATTGAAAGTTCACAATCTATTTCAGACAAACAAGGATTGGGATTTAACAAACAAGAAACCAAGAAACATCTTGGAAATAAAAGGAAAAAGAAAGTACAAAAAACTGAAGCTAAGAAAAATCTTAGTCTATTATATTCCAAACCAAAACCAGTTGTGAAATTTCAAAAGGAAAATGTCAAGACTATCAAAATATGGGTTCCTAAAACAAATAATATTTTTATTAGGAACAAATACATTCAGCAATTCTTGAATACTGTGCATTTTAATAATAATTATATATATAAAGGGGATACCGGACCCAAATGGGTTTGGACTCCTAAGACCTAACTCTTAGGACCCCATAAAAAGTGGTTACCATGGACTTAATTATATTTTTTGCAGGTCCCACTTAAGAAAAGAGGAAAGTGGATATTGGACAGTGGTTGCTCAAAGCACATGACGGGAGACAAGAGTTTATTAACAAATATTACATATTCAGATGGTGGCTCCGTCACTTTTGGAGACAATTCAAAAGGCTATATCATCGGCAAAGGCGATGTGAGCAATTGCGGTACATCTAACTTACCTCTTATTACTAATGTCATGCTAGTTAGAAATTTAAAACACAATTTGCTTAGTATTAGTCAGTTATGTGACAAGGGTTTTATAATTTCATTTTCAAATAATAAGTGTAGTATTTTAGATAAAACCATAATTTGGTTTTCGAAGGTTATAGAGACAGAAATATATATATTTTGAATATGAACATTAATCATAATTCAGATATGTGTCTTGTGGCTAATGACAATGATCCATGGCTATGGCACAAACGCTTCTGTCATATAAACTTCAGAACTATTGACAAGCTAGCCAAAAACAATCTAGTTAGAGGACTACCCAAAATGAGTTTCAAAGTTAACAACATTTGTGATGCATGTCAATTAGGAAAATTGACCAAATCATCTTTTAAATCCAAGAAAGTCATATCAACATTACAACCACTTGAGTTACTACACATGGATTTATTTGGACCTACTAGAGTTCAATCAATAAATCACAGTCAATATGTGCTTGTAATTGTTGATGATTTCCCTCGTTATACATGGACAATTTTCTTAAAAAATAAAAGTGACACTTTCGATCATTTCAAATCTTTCGTCAAAAGAATTCAAAAATCAAAAGGGATTAAAGTTAAAAATATAAGAAGTGATCATGGCGGAGAATTTGAAAATAATGAATTTGAACATTTTTGTACAAAGAAAGGTATATATCATAATTTTTCGTTTCCCAGAACTCCACAACAGAACGGAGTTGTAGAACGGAAGAACCGAACTTTACAAGAATGTGCAAGAACATTATTGAATGGAACCACCTTACCAAAACATTTTTGGGCGGAAGCTGTGGCAACTGCCTGTTATGTTTTAAATCGTGTATCCATAAGACCTCTTACCAAGAATACTCCTTATGAATTATTTAACAAAAGGAAGCCTAAAATCTCATATTTCAAAGTTTTTTGTTCCAAGTGCTTTATTTTAAATACAAAAGACCAGCTTGGCAAATTCGATCCAAAAGCCGATGAAGGAATATTTGTCGGTTATTCGGAACGAAGTAAGGCCTATCGGATATTTAATAAACGAACCAAAACTATTGAAGAATCACTTCATGTCTCTTTTGATGAAATCTATCAGCACCCTCACACTATATCAGATGATGACGAATCAATAGTCACTGACAATCAAATCATCACAAATATTGATTCTGACTCGGAAATAATTATTGAGAATATTCCTCAAACATGTGAGTTACAATCACCACCAAGAATATTAAGAGACCATCCGGCTCAAAATATAATCGGTGAAATAACATCACATGTCAGAACAAGGAGTCAACTCAATCAAATGGGTCATGTCGCTTTTCTCTCAAATATCGAACCTAAGAATCCAAAAGAAGCTGCTACAGATGATTACTGGATCATTGCCATGCAGGAAGAACTAAATCAGTTTGAGCGCAATGACGTTTGGGAACTTGTTCCACGACCAACTGATCAGTCAGTAATTGGTACTAAATGGGTCTATAAAAATAAGGTCGACGAACAAGGAAATATCACCAAAAATAAAGCAAGATTAGTAGCACAAGGATATAATCAGGAAGAAGGTATCGATTATGAAGATACTTTTACACCAGTTGCTCGACTAGAAGCTATTAGAATCCTATTATCTTTTGCTTGTCACCATAATTTCAAACTTTATCAGATGGATGTCAAAAGTGCTTTTCTCAATGGATTTATCAAAGAGAATGCCTATGTCGAACAACCTCCTCTGTTCGTACATGAAAAATATCCAGACCATGTGTTCAAACTTAAGAAAGCTTTGTATGGTTTAAAACAAGCACCTCGTGCTTGGTATGAACGACTACGTAGCTATCTTATTAGCTCAGGATTTCAAATAGGCAAAGTCGATCAAACTTTGTTTATTAAACATTCTCGAAAAGATATTCTAGTTATCCAGATATATGTAGACGATATCATCTTTGGTTCAACAAACGATAAACTTTGCAAAGAATTTGCAAGTATTATGACCAAAGAATTCGAAATGTCTCATATGGGAGAACTATCTTATTTTCTTGGACTTCAAATAAAGCAACTTTCAAACGGCATTTTTATCAATCAAGAAAAATACCGTGAAAACATTATCAAACGCTTCGGATTAGAAAATACATCTGGTAAACCAACTCCTATGAGTACAACTACACATCTTGACAAAGATGAAAGTGGTAAGAATGTTGACCAGAAATTATATCGAAGCATGATTGGTTCTCTTCTTTATCTTACAGCTAGTCATCCAGATATAATAATGAGTGTTTGTTTATGTGCTCGTTTTCAAGCCGATCCAAAGGAATCACATCTACGAGCAGTGAAACGTATAATTCGTTATCTTAATAATACCAAAGATTTCGGTCTTTTTTATCCAAAAGAATGTCCATTTGAATTAGTATCATATAGTGATGCTGATTTCGGTGGCTCAAGAACGGATAGAAAAAGTACAAGTGGTACGTGCCATTTTATTGGAAAATCACTTGTCTCTTGGTTCAGTAAGAAACATAATTGTGTTTCACTATCAACATGCGAAGCTGAATATATATCAGCAGCTCTCGCTTGTACTCAAGTACTATATATGCAACAAACACTTCAAGATTTTGATATTCATTTATCAAATTCTATTATATACTGTGATAACACTAGTGCTATAAATCTCTCTAAAATCCAGTAAATCACTCTAGAACCAAACACATTGATATCCGTCATCATTTCCTTCGAGATAATATTGACAAAGGAAATATATGTCTTGAATATGTTCATACTGACAATCAATTAGCAGACATTTTTACTAAGCCTCTGCTCGAATCTAATTTTATTAGATTATGAAGAGAGCTTGGTTTAATTTCAAGAAAAAATCTTGACTAAGTAATTTCTAAAGAACGCCTTCTTGTTAGTTATCCTTTAGTTATTCTTTTTAGTTATCCTTTAACCATAACTTTTGCATAAACTATTTTTCTTACATTAAATATAAGCCACTGCTTTATTTAATGGTTAAATTCTCTTTACTCATTTTTTTTGTGATCGTCCTTTCCTTTCTCATTTTATAAATTCAGTTTTAAAAAGAAAGCTATTTTTAGATTTACAATAAAATTTCTGCTTATGTTTTCTTGGTTAAAATATTTCATTAACTCACATCCATAAGTTTATACAAAAGAAACTTGTATATAAGCTTGCAAAAATTTTATATTTTGTTCATCTTTTTTATCTAAATATTCTATACAACATACACTATGGCTCACATTTGTGATAAATGTGCTCAAGAATCATACATTTCAATTACGAGTTCTGAGTCGGAGGAATTTTATTCTCCTACAACTCTAAAACAAAATCAAGTTGTCATCATCAATGCTCTTGTATGTCTGATAAAACTCCAAATTCAAAATGAGTGAAGAGGACATTATTCTATTCTCCTCGTACCAAAGCTCAAATCGATGAAATACACCACTACCAGAAACATCAGATAGACCTTCAGAGACAGCTCCATTACGGGCAAAGTCAACTTTATCACGAGCAACAGCGGACATCGGCACGATTATCCGTTTTAGAAAAGTTGGCAACATTTTTCTGCGGTTCCAACAAGCATGACGTGCATGAACCAATGCCGTCTAGGCCATCAACATCTAAAAGTCCTAACTCGTGGGATCGGAACTATGAGAAGAATGAAGGAGCTCAGAAACAATGGAGTCCATGGTCAAAACGTATTGAAGGAAACAATGATAATTCTAATGATGAATTTTCTCATTAGATTTATATATAGTTATTATATCTTTATATATCTCTTGTGTAATGACGGTTATATCTTGTATTACAAATAAAATATAATATATATAGGTTAATATACTATAAAAAACTTGCAAAATAACATGATTTACTCAGCAGACCAGTACCGGTCGACCGCCCCTGTTATAGCCGGTCGACCGTTTGCTCTCTGGTTGAAAACGGTCGACCGGCCAGAATTAGTAGGTCGACCGGTTGACGTATTTTCAGTTTTTTATATAAACCTATGCGTCATTCTTCCCTCTCCCCTCTTTCACTTTTTACTCAAGCTGTTCTTTTACCCAAAATCAAAAACCCTAGTTTCCTATTTTCAATTCCCAAATCTCAAATCCTCCAACAATGGCTCCTCCTCAAAAGAAATCCAAGAAAGGAGCAACCTCTGAAACTTCATCTCCTACCATCTCCGTCAAAAAATGGCTTCAAAGTCCAATTGCTGTAACAAGATGGAATCAGATGACAAATTACAAGTTTCATCCAGGCTCTTTCATCAAATTTGATGATTTCACGGCTTATGGAGTTCGAAGGTTAGCCAATAATTCCAACATTACTCCATTAATCGATTTTCTAGAAAATAGTGTGGAGATAAATTATATCAAATTGTTTTACGCCAACATGAATCTTGATGAGTATCAACCTGATAATCCAAACGGCGTCATCTGGTCTGTGGTCTGTGGCAAGCAAATTTTTCTTACTCATGCTAGAATTGCCTCTATACTTGGTATACCAAATCGAGGCGAAGAGTTTTCATCTAACTTCTGCGAAGTCTTCACTCGAAATAATACTAGTCATCATTTCATAGAAGACGATAGTGATGGCACTAAGTCTATTGGACTTCGACCGACAGCCAGACTACTTCATCGGGTTTTGATGCATTCTCTTTTTCCTAGACTTGGAAATTATGATGCAGTGTACAAAGAAAACTTCAAGGTACTCTATGCTATTTATGGTGAAATCCAAATCAATTGGGTTCACATGCTTTTTGATGAAATTCTCAAGGTAAATAACTCAACACGGCCTCATTTCTTCTACAATGAATATATCATGCGACTTTTGTTAGCTTGTGGGGTCAATCCTCCTGATTCTGCAACCTCAAAACCAAAATGCATTGATTCCATAACCATCAAACAAATGAGGCTTCCTCCACCTTACCTTGAGATTATGCCTTTTGAAGAATGGCAACAAAGAGGACCAAGGAAACAACGAGCAACTTCCTCTCGTCCTCGTTCCGATGAAGTAAAACTATTAAAATCAAAGTCATCTACAAAAGAATCACTTGAAACAATCGCGCGTAACCAATTTTTGCTTGAATCACGTCTTAAGCGCATGGACTCTAAAATCGATAAGCGCTTCAATAAGGTCAAGTCATTCTTTGGTATGCTATGGGATGCTATATCATGTTCCACATCCACCTCTGTTCAAGCACAAGACCCAGGAAAACGTCCTGCTGCTCCAGTTTTCACCTGGACATCATCTGACGAGTCTACAGGAATGAGTGGTCATGGACATGGAGAATCATCTAGAGGGCACAATGATGAGGAAGAAGAAGATGATGACGATGACGACGATGATGATGATGAAGAGGAGATACGATCTGCTTCATCCTAGATTCTATTATGGTTTAGCACTTTAAAAACATTCTTCGACACTTGTACTTAATAGTGTCGTTATTTTTGTTTTTCATTTGACATTATGTTCTGTAGTAAACTCTGTTATGTTTTTGATGTGTTAATGATTTATTTTGCTATGCATATCATATTCATTCTACTATTCTAGTATCTGTTACTCCTTTTTGTCGATGACAAACGGGGAGAAAGGGATAACAATTGCTTGCAGGAACATACATATAAGGATTCAATGAGGGAGAGATCACATACTCAGGGGGAGATTCAGATTTGCAGATATATTGTCATCAATCAAAAAGGGGGAGAATGTTGAGTCACAAGTTTTATGAAAGTTTTGATTTCTGACAAATAAGGCGATCGACAAAACAAGGTCATTAGAGCTACATATGTTACTATAGATTGTAGATTGATTATTTGATATTTACTATAGATATATTAGTGATAAACTTGTTAAAATCTATCCTCAAATAATCATGCATTTTCAAGAAAATTAATATATATACAATTGGAATATAGTTGCACATTCAGTGTGCAACTTTACAGGGACCGGTCGACCGGTCACAATATAGGCGGTCGACCGTTCCTGCATAATTTGCACATTGAACGTGCACACATGCACATAACGTATATATGTTTAAATTCCTGTCTACTGGTCACTTTTTAACCTGTCGACCGTTTTTAAACAGAAAGCAATTTTTCCAAAAGACACTTCTCTTCTCCAAAGGTTGCATCTCTTACCTTTCACCAAAGATCATATCTCTTAATGGCAAAGAGTTACAACCATTCTTATCTATATAAACTCATCCAATTCGTTGATTAAATAACAATAATTTCATATATTCTTTTTAATCTAATCTCTGATCTTACTTTATATACTCCTGCATTCTAAAAAGCTCTCGATTATTTATTGAATCATTGAAACTATTTAATATCTTTTGATTCAATAAGTAATATACTTTCCTTAATCTTTTCAAAACATCATTCGCATACTTTGAGGATAAGATTATAGGAAGGGTGTACTGTTAGTGACAAATCCGTGTTTTCAAGGACACAAGTTGTCAACAACAATTGTATTTGTTCTTTTGTTGAAGTCCTCTGTGTTGTAAGAGGCAAGTGTTGAAGTCCTCAGTGTATTAGAGGCGTGAAATCCCGTTCGGCTGTTCAGGTGTTGTAAACCTATTCCTCCGGGTGAAGCGAGGAAGTTAATAGTGAAAATCCAGATAGAAGTCTGGGACTGGACGTAGGACGGTGCTCCGAACCAGTATAAAAATCTCTGGTGTGATTTTTCTATTTTTTTATTTACTATGCTATTATCATCTATTACCGCATTTGTATTGTAATCCATATTACACGATCCGTGTATACTATATTAGCACATATAGTTGTATACACAACGCACTTTCACTCTAACCTGAAAAGTCTTAGCCTGACCTGAGAAAAATAACACTTGAGTCAGACTATCTCTAAATATCCAATAAGGTGAGAAAATATGTCCATGAAACAACGAGCCATGGGAATTAATTTAACTTGGAGTTCATCAGAAGGCACATGGTTATATATCTAAGTTACGAACACATATTAGTCACTAAACACTGAATTCACAGAACAACATTATATCTCTAAGCATGCAAATATCAATGACTAACTCAGAACATGGTTATAAGTTCAAATCACAAACACGAACTAGTCCCTAAACGTAGAATAACATAATTAACTTAACATCCATCACAAGACACAATAATATATATCTTTATTTCACAAACATGGAATAGTTACAAAATTTAAATATCCAGAATCCAAGAGATCTTGATCCAAACCGATCGTAATGATCATCCAAAACAATTGTAATAATTGTACTCGAAACCCTGGGCAAATAAATAAATAAATTGGGATCACTCGAACCGATCTGATACCAAGGATCGTACTCAGGCGAGGACACAAAATCACAAAATGATCTCAAGGATACCCCATGCCGATCAAGGTGATCATAGAAACCATGACTCGATAAACCTACATTTGTTTAATATTATTATGTTCGAAAAGAAATCTAGGAATAAACTTCTTAAGGATCTAGCAGCCACTTGCCGCACATCAAAAGAGAGTAAACTCTAACGTGCCAATTACTATCACCTTCAGTAATCACTAGAATTTAACCAATACATCCCTTACTGTATGGAAAAATTCAAGTATTTACTAAAATGTAGTAAATATCACTTATTACGAATACCGGTGGAAAACTAAACTATATTATCTTAAGGATCTAACAACCACTTGTCGCACACCAGAAGGGAATACAACCCTAAAGTGTAAAATACTTCCCAATTGCAATCACATGAATTTAACCATGGCATCCCATACTAACCGGTGAAATTAGAGAATTCGCTAATAGGCTAGTAAGTTCCACTCAAACATTCTATTCAATGAGTTA
This sequence comes from Allium cepa, assembly GCA_030765085.1. NCBI lineage: Eukaryota > Viridiplantae > Streptophyta > Magnoliopsida > Asparagales > Amaryllidaceae > Allium > Allium cepa. Next base: position 509,534,131 of record CM060942.1, read on the forward strand.
TACCATATTCGATGAAGCATTCTTCGAAAGCATTTAAGCTAATTGATGACACTAAGTCGATTAATAGTTTTCCTCAAATTATAGAATTAAGGTTCTCATAACATTTTTCTCTTTTGAGTTTATTATTTAAAACACTTACTGTAATTTCCATAAATTCGTTCAATATTTAATTTTATAAAAATATTCAAAGTTTTGTTAAAATATTCCATAACCCTGAATTGTTCCAAGATTTTACTTATATACACCAAGTTGTCTCAAATTCCCATATGGTTGTATTATTCACAAAACTATACATTAAAACCATATTTAATTACTCTTCTAAATTCACATTAAAATATAACCATTTTATTAAAAAAAATAAGTTTATACTTTTCAAAACTATATTTGCAAATTCTATAAATCCTATAATATTTATTTAATAAATCGTAATACTTATATTCCAAATCCATAATCACGTTTATGTAAAAATAGATTAGAATTGTATATCCAAAGTCATATTTCCAGATCCATAAATATTTTATTAAACATGCTTAATATATAAAATAACTTGCTAAAAAATTATTTTTAATATTTGTTAACTTAATTAAAAATAATTATAAAATTTATAAATAAAGAAAAAAAAATTCTCTTTCATAAAATTATTTATATACGAAGATTGTCTATTTATTTCGTTTAACTCAAATTTATGGTCTAAAGTTATGCAATTTTGACCACCTAAATCTCATAATTTTACAAAGCTTAAAACAAGAAAGTTATATACAAAATTATTATCTTTCAAACAAGAAATAGATCGTCTAATTTGACCTTATGTTTTAAAAGTTAGGACCGAAATAATTTTCTGATTTAAATTCATTGTCGCTGTTGTTTATTCTCAGGGCAGCAACAAAAAATATGATTTTAACTATTTAAAGCCCAAATTTAGTAAAACTAAAACATAAAAGTTGTATCTAAAAGTACAAGCTTTCCAAAACATTAAAAATTATCAAATTTCGATAGACGATGAAAAAGATATGGCCTAAACAATTCCGTGTTTCAAAGTTAAAATTAAAACACATGACAGAGAGGTTACTTGCTCTTCAAACACATATTATGCTTAGAAAAATGTAGATTTACAGAAAATGGTAAACATAAAAGTTGTTCTTATAAATATACCTTTCAACTTAAAAAATCTCACTCACTTTTGATCTATCATTCAAAAAATTTGGTGATTTTAATATCAGGTTTCAACGAAAAAAATTGCACAGAATAGAGCTGTGTACATCAGTTTCAAACTCAATTCCGACCCTCTAAAGAATAGAATTCATAAAGTAATTAAAGGAAAACTTGTAGCTAACAGAAATTTCTTTTAACTGAAAAAAGGTTAAGCTAATGAGACGACCCGCCTTTCTCTCTACAGAAAGACGCATCATCATTAAAAAAGAAAGGGATAGAAAAGAGAAAGATAGAGAAGAAAGAACAAAACAACATCAAAATCTCAACAGCAAAACGAACAAATTATATTAATCACATATGTTATTACATAATATACAACATCTATCAGAGTTATACAGCTTATACATCACACACTAGACAGTTATAAACACCTGTCTAGTCATTACAACTCAAATACAACACAGAGACACCAAACAACGGAAAACTATATATCTACAAACGATGAAGCCTCCTGCTGCATATCTCCTCCAGAATTCGTCAAAGCTAACCTGAATCCCTTGGCTACTCGTAAAAATTTGAGTACCCAAGAGTTTAAGAAAACAGAAAAAAAAACTCCGAGTTAGACATAAGTCTGGTGTGAGTAACAGGTTAAGGTTGCTTAACTTTGAAAAACTTTTGAAACAAAAGGTATCTCGTAAGACATCCCGCACATAGACACGGAAAAGTTTTTACCTTACGATAATCAAAGCATATGATAGGAAATCCAGTGATATTATAATAGGGTGTAAGGTTTTCAAGTAAATAAGAAATAGCCGAAATTGTTACATTTATTAAATTCCAGCATACATAGGTAACAATCAAAACCGTAAAGGACGCGTAGGAAGAATGGGTTTCCATCAATGGCAGGGCTATTGAGGTACCATCCATCACAATACGTGGCCTAGATCACCGTACCGAGGATCCACCTTAAATCCCCTGCAACACAAGGCCGGAACCATCTCTTACTGGACAGTCCCAAACAAGACAACCCCGGCAGTTGTTGCAATCAACTGCCCTATAGAGCAAAAATAAAAGGGACTTCTAGACAGGGGAAGACCTTGTCCTACTTGAGTGCGACTCACTTAGCCTTACTGTCCCTTGTTTTATCCATTCCCGGTTGATGAGGCTTGAGGCTACGATTACCTGTATAAAACACATCTATCTTAGAATGCTCATCGTCCACCTGACGATGTCCTGAAAGCATTCAATCCATACAAGTTTGATCCGGGTTCGAACGAAACCGAAGGCACTATCTCGTTACACTCATTTTGGAATCACCCTCAGTGTTAACGACAATAGCCCTTGCACTCTAAATCTTCATCTCGGACCTGAAAGTACTATCTCCGTCGAACTCATCTTGGAATCACCTTAGAGTTTTAACGACGAATAGTTCTTACACTTCAAGTCTTCACCTTGATCTTCACGACCTAACGTTAAATTTGGATCGATATGGGTTTCGGATATCCAAATTTGGAAACCCGATCCTAGTCTCATCGAAATCCAAAATGCCGTCTTTTAGAGCCAAGTTATTTTAAAGTTAAAACAATTTGATTCTATTATCTATATTCACACAGATAAATAATTCACATTATCACAAATAGATAATCCATATCAGCACAATTCAACCAAAGTATCTTATATTATAGATCAGCACATATCTCATACCAGAGATATCAAACCATTCAAGGCATTCAATATCAATCAGCTATTCTAGTTAATTACATAAAGTAATTATCCTTCAAATTAATCACATAAAGTAATTAAACCCAATTTATGCTTCCACTAATTAATTATCCTTCAACTAATTACATCTAGTTATTATCATTAGTTATTTCACTAATTAATTACACTTTATAAATTACATTAATTAATCATACTAATCAAATCATCAAGTGATTATCTCAAATTAATTAAACTAATTAATTAACTTAAACTAATCATATTAACTTAATTAATTACATTAAGTAATTAACTCTTTAATTACTTTCATTAAGTAATTATACTTAACCAATTCCACAAATGATTATCCTTACTTAATTAATCTATTTAATTATCTATTAGTCACATTATTTAATCATTTATAATCCCTAGTTAATGATCTTTACTTTAACTATTAACAATTCTTAATTACTTCCCTATGTAATTATGCTTTAGTTAATCATTATTAATTACAGGGTAATTAATTCGTAATTACCAATTACTTCATCTCTAATTACTAAATTAATTAAGTTCTTAACTGTAACACCAAATTAATCTTTAATTACTTGATTAATTAATTTATAATCATTAATTAATTTTTTTTAATTATTTAATTAACGTTCATTAATTACAAATTAATTAACCCCTAATTAATTAATTTACAACCCTTAATTACCTATTTATTAATCCATAATTATTTATAAATTAAAGTAATTAATTACTCTTTAATTTCCTTATTACTTTAATTAATTTCAAATCATTAAATCTTAATTAATTTAAGATAAAACATTATCCTTATTAATGACTTAATCGCCATTAACATGTTCATTTAAAACATAACACTTTTAAAACTTACTTTTAAGTTTCATTTCAAATTTACGTTTTAAAATGATTACATAATTTAACTTTAACAAAATTTAAAAACAATTTACAAACCTCATAAACAAATGTTAAAGAAAACACTTATCTTATATAAAGTGATTATAAGAGTTTTAAACCAAATTAATTTAACTTCAAAATCTTGTTTTTATTTTTAAAACTTTTTAAAATCTGTTCTAACATGCTGCTTCGGGTTCAACCCGAAGCCTACTCGAGTACTTACCCGAGAAAACTCACCTTTTCCTTTCTTTGAAAAATTTGTTTAAATTTTAAAGTTTACTTTCAAAAAACTTAAAAATGGAACAAACCAGCTTACCCGAGCCCAACCCTCAAAACACCGAGCCAAAACTCACAAATCTTCGAGCCTCTCACGCAAATGACTTGCGAAAAACTCGAGTACCCATCTTCTTCAATTCGAAGCTTCACCAGGTAAAAAAATGCACCGTGCACATGCACGGTGGCTCCGACTACTTCTGGTCAACGTCACTACCTTCCCACAGTCGGCGACCACACCTTCTGACGATCCAAACCCCAACCTCTTCGATTCTCTCTCAAAATAAAAATCGAGCAATACTGCTCAAACCTGAAACGTACCCACAACCTGGAAATCACCTCAAACTCACACCTCTGATCACCAAAACGCCTAAGTCTCCGGCCACAACCTCGCCAACACCCCTGCTTCCATTTCCCAGAGTCTAGTGGAACTCGATCCTTCAGAGATGCCGTGATGAACAAATTCTCGATCACCAGATAAACTAGGGTTAAAAACAATATCGACTACCTTCCGCCGCCACAGTTGCTAGCCCGTCCATCCGACATTTTTGCCGACCTCACCAATCATTCCACTACCTCCAGTGAAGACCGCAACCTCCCCGATCACCTAGATCGTCAGAAATTACCCAGAACACACATTCTGGTCAGACTCGAATTGCTCACACAATCCAGTATTAAAATTTATGATTTTACTTCTAAAAATCATGATTTTGTTTAAGGATTCAGATCATATTGCCCGATTTGATGAATTAAGATGTTGAATTTTTTTAACAAAACTCAAGCTTGCACCGTACTTGACTTTCTAAAGCAATTTCAATTTTAATCCATTTAAATAAAATTTTAAACTTGAACTCACGATTAAACAAACAAATTTTGTTTGAATCCTAAGTCCTAACAGTGATTGGTTCAAGAGATAATGAAATTTTATCAAAATCTTAGCTTTTAAAACTAAGAACAGGCAAGAACAGATACAACAGCAAGCATACCTCTATACATTCATATATACACAGAAACTCACTTATACACACACACACAAAGCATACTTATTTCCAACAATTTCACATGCAACCAGATTTACAAATACTTAAGCTTTTAGAAAGATATTGCTCACCAGAATAAGATGAAGAATAGAGCACTTTATTTTGAAAAAACAAACTTGAAAAAGTGAAAACTTGAATGTTGAAAAATATGCTTCTTTGATTTTGAAAATGGATGTTAGGATCTTGAAAACTTGCAGAGATGATTCCTGCTCTGATTTTTCTTCTTGAGTTATGCTTAGATTAGATCCTAAGTTGAAGAATGCTTGTAGGCTTTGATTTGTAAATTTGAATGCCTTTGCTTTTAAAAAGTGTATGCACAGATCTGAAACTTGATTTGTTGAAGAAAATGTTTGCAAGCTAATGGTTTGATTTTAGAAAATGGTTTGCAATTTATTGACTTTGATTTCTGGTTTGAAGTATGTTGATTACCAGATTTGTTTTTTTTTTGAGAAATTGTTTTGAGTTTTGTATAGGCTGAAGTTTCTTATATTAGAATGAAGATAGAAAAGAAAATATAAGAGAAGGAAATATATGTTTTATATAGGTGAAAATGTGTTTTATTTAAAAAGAAAAATCAAAATAAAATGGCACGTGTTTAACATCTCAACATTTGTCATTACACTAGTTTATTAATTAACACTTGTTATAAATGTGTCTTAATGTATTAACACTTGTCATAACATAATTTTTATTTATTTAAATGTTAATAAAAGGCTTTTATATTAAATTTACAATTTTATAAATGATTATCTAAATACATATATGAATTTCTTTAAAGAAAATAAAATAAAACAAATTATATACAAAATTAAACCTTATTTATATATTCTTGAATCCAAAATATTTCAAAATATCTATCCTTTGAATTTCAAAATTAAATCCAAATTGAAATTAAATTTAAAAATCCAATTTAAAGTCAACTTATATATATATATATATACACAACACATTAAATTTGAAAATAACAGTTTTATTTTATTAAAAATCTATTTATATCTATATATAAAAACAACATATTATTAATATTGTTTGAAAATAACAATTTATCAATTTTAAATAATTTATAAAAGAGATTATCTCATTATATATAAATTACTTATTTTACTAAATGAATAAATATATCATAGGTTTTATATGTTTGTAAATTGAATTTTAAACTTTTTATATATTTACAAATCATATTTATCGAGTAATATTTAAAAATAAAATAAAATAAACCTTTTTTGTTAATCTTATTTAAATTTAAAATTAAGCTAAGATATAATTTAAATAATTTAAACATTTACCTTAAGTAATTTAAAACTTACAGTTAACTATTAAATAGCTTTGAAAAGTTTATATTAAATTAATCATAATTTCCAAATTACCAAAATATATTAGAATTTGAAAACATGATTTTATTTGTTAAATTCAAACCAAAGCTTTTCTATTTACAATATATACAGATATATATATATATACATTATAAATTGAAACATTTTATTAGCTTTTAAAAGATAAAACTCATCAATTAAATATTCATTTTCTTTTAAAAGAATAAATTTACCAATTTAAATTACAATTATAAAAGAAAATGATCAAATCAATTTAGTTATTAATACAAATTATTAAATTAATATTGCCCAAAATTCCGGGTCATCCCAATCCTCCCCCCTTAAAAGAATTTCGTTCCCTGAATTTAAAAGCAAAGATAATTTAACAATCCATCAAAGATTTTAATTTTAAATCACAAGCATATACTATCAACCATATGCTAACAATCATATCAATAAATTCACTCAAACAAACAAATCTAATGATCCTGACACAAATCAGGATAGACCTTTCTAACATTATCAAGAGTTTCCCAAGTATAAATACTGGGATACTCGGTCTATTGAATCCAAACAATCTACACTACTAAGTTACTAAGCTCCTACTCATCTAGATCTATAATCCGAACAAGATATCAGACCATAGTCAAGTCCTGCTTGACTATCACATCCTCTTGAACTGCTAGTTCCACAACTAGTGATGGATCAGACACGTACTCCTTCAGAGACACGTGAAACACATTGAATCCCAGTCTTCCAAACTAGCAATTCAACCTTGAAAACAAAAGCACTCATCCTTACAAACACAGAAAGATCCAATACGCCTCGTAGCTAGCTTCCTAATCTTACAAATTTTATAGCTCCTTAGATCGAAGAAAACTTATCCAAAATCAAATCTCCGTCTTCGAAATCCAAATTCCTCCGTCTCTTATCCACAAAATTCTTCTGACGATTCTGGGCTACCTTCATCCTTCCTGATCAGCTCAACCTACGCTGATGCCTCTAGAAACAAACCGGACCAAAAACAACCCAACAAAATGATCCTCTCAAGATCAACCAAAATCAAGAACATAAACTCTACTCCATAAACATCAGTAGACTTCAAACTTACTTCTCCTATCCGGAAAAGACAAAACAGGAGCATTCGCCAATCTCGCCTTCAGATCCTGAAAACTTCCTGTAGAAACCCTCTAATCCAAAACGCTGCAACTTTCGGGGTTGCTTCCAATCTAGAACAACTTCTACCTTGCTTCCGCTGCACAACTCTGATCTAGAGTAGATGAGAATGCTGATGATGAACACGAACATAGACTAGTCCGACACAACTTGGAAAATACGGTTCATCAGATCCATAAAGAGAAAACTCAGAAGTTCCACCAAAACCTGAGCTGTTTTACCAAACCCTCTCTCTAGGAACCATCCTCCACTTAGCTGAACCACCGGTACCACCCATGGAATCCTAGTCGATACGAAAACTCAATCTCCAGATGCTATGGCAAACCTCTAACCTCCTAGATGACATTCGGAAAAATCTCTGACAACTCTGATAACTCCTACATTTCCTAGAGATGCCTCGATCCATGCAAAAGATCACCCAAGAGAACACTCAACTATCGCAAGTCACTTTTGCGATCAACCCAGCCTACTATCCAAAGAAATTATTCTATCTTTACCAATCAGAATGGCTTATGCTTATCAAGCTAATCCATCGAAGAAATGGATCCACTCAGCTGCTTCTGAATTCCACCTCTAGAAAACTGCTGACAGATGACCTTCTTGCTGGCATACAGAACACCTCTGAGCTGCAATGTTGCCACTGATGCCAAAGACTTACTATCCAAAGCTCTTCGAACCTCAAAGCCATATCACCCAATCCCATATAGAGCCTTGAGATGGGCATACATCTCCTTAAGAAACTCGGGCCTTAAACCAAACACAAATACCCTGCCGAACTCACTCTCATCTCCGATGCAGATACACTTCCTTAAACTTGCTCCAAAGAAACATTTTCGGATACATCCAAAGTCACTACGTCTTACCACGCAGCTGCTTCTTCCTGAAGTTGCCAAGATACCATCACTTGCTTCAGCTCAACCGACAGATCCAAAATCTACTTATCCAAACTTGCACTTTAATGATGGACTCCGAACCTTAAAAAGGCTTTGTTCAGAGATTGGTGAAATCCTTACACCACAGCAAAGCTCACACGAGACGGTATTGGGTCTACAGTCTTGGCAAATGTACTTCTAACCTCAAAACTCAAACTTCTACCATAGGTAGTCGTGCTACACACACCACTACCTTTCCTACCTCTAGAACTCATATTGGAAAACCGGAACAGGTAACCCAACAAATAGGTAGACACACACACACACACACACACACACATATATATATAAATTACAAGTACGCTCTCTCAAGAAAGAAATCACTTCGAAGCCTAGGTATTTACTCAACCTAGCGCTCTGATACCAAGTGAGATGACCCGTCTTTCTCTCCATAGAAAGATGCATCATCATTAAGAAAGAAAGGGATAGAAAAGAGAAAGATAGAGAAGAAAGAACAAAACAACATCAGAATCTCAACAGCGGAACGAATAAATTATATTAATCACATGAGTTATTACATAATATACAACATCTATCAGAGTTATACAGCTTATACATCACATACTAGACAGTTATAAACACCTAACTAGTCATTACAACTCAAATACAAAACAGAGACATAAAATAGCGAAAAACTATATATCTACAAACGCTGAAGCCTCCTGCTTCATATCTCCTCTAGAATTCGTCAAAGCTAACCTGAATCCCTTGGCTACTCGTAAAAATTTGAGTACCTAAAATTTTAACAAAACAAAAAATACACTCCGGGTTAGACATGGATCTGGTGTGAGTAACAGGTTAAGGTTGTTGAACTTTGAAAACCTTTCGAAACAAAAGGTATCTCTAAGACTTCCCGCACATAAACACGAAAAAGTTTTTACCTTACGATAACCAAAACATTTGATAGGAAATCCAGTGATATTATAATAGGGTCTAGGATTTTCAAGTAAATAAGAAATAGCCGAAATTGTAACATTTATTAAATTCCAGCATACATATGTATACAATCAAAACCGTAAAGGGCACGTAGGAAGAATGGGTTTCCATCAATGGCAGGGCTACTGGGGTACCATCCATCACAGTACATGGTCTAGATCACCGTACCGAGGATCCACACTAAATCCCCTGCAACACAAGGTTGGAACCATCACTTCTTGGACAGTTCCGAACAAGACAACCTCGGCAGTTGTTGCAATCAACTGCCCCACATAGCCGAAATAAAAGGGACTTCAAGACAGGGAAAGATCTTGTCCTACTTGAGCGCGACTCACTTAGCCTTGCTGCACCTCCCTTGTTTTATCCATTCCCGATTGATGAGGCTTGAGGCTACGATTACCTATATAGAACACATCTATCTTAGAATGCTCATCGTCCACCTGACGATGTTCTGAAAGCATTCAATCCATACAAGTTCGTTCTCGGTTCGAACGAAACCGAAGGCACTATCTCGTTACACTCATTTTGGAATCACCCTCGGAGTTAACGACAATAGCCCTTGCACTCTAAATCTTCATCTCGAACCTGAAAGTAATATCTCCTTGAACTCATCTTGGAATCACCCTCAGAGTTTTAATGATGAATAGTTCTTACACTTCGAGTCTTTACCTTGACCTTCACTTGGATTCATGACCTAGCGTTTAATTTGGATCGATGTGTTTTTCGGATATCTAAATTTGGAAACCCGATCCCGGTCTCATCGAAATCCAAAACGCCGTCTTTTAAAACCAAGTTGTTTTAAAGTTAAAACAATTTGATTCTATTATCTATGTTCACGCAGATAAATAATTCACATTATCACAAATAGATAATAGATAATCCATATCAACACAATTCAACCAAAGTATCTTATATCACAGATCAACACATATCTCATATCAGAGATATCAAACCATTCAAGGCATTCAGTATCAATTGGCCATTCATAAGCAAAGATCTATTAATCACACCATCTCTAATTAATTTAAAATGAATTAAATTAATTACTTCCATTACTATAAATCTTTCTTACTGAGCCAGTAATTAATTACAAACCAATTGATTAATCATCCTTGATTAATTATTCTTTATTTACTTCAAGAAATAACCTTAATTAATTACACAAATTAAGTATCCTTAACCATTTACAGTATTTAACCTTTAATTACCCTCATTAATTAATTAACTATAATTAATTACATTAATCCTTAATTAATTACATTAATTAATTACTTACCCTATAATCACTTATATTGATTAGTTATCCTTACTTAATTAACCCTTAATTAATTTTATTAATTACATTAATTAATGATCCATAATTACTTCTTAAATTATTATAATTATCATATTTAATTCATTAATCTTTAATTAATTACATTCATTAATCCACCTTGATTAATCACATTAAATAATTAATTACCCTTAATTAATTACATTACTAAATTAACTTCTAAATAAATTTTATTAATTAATTCTTAAATTTATTACACTAAGTAATTAATTCTTATTTACTTTACTAAGTAATTATCCTTCTAATTAATTACACAAAGTAATTAAACCCAATTTCTGCTTCCACTACTTAATTTTCCTTCAACTAATTACATCTAGTTATTATCATTAATTATTTCACTAACTAATTACAATTTATAAATTACATTAATTAATCATACTTATCAAATCATCAAGTGATTATCTCAAATTAATTAAACTAATTAATTAACTTAAACTAATCACATTAACTTAATCAATTACACCAAGTAATTAACCCTTTAATTACTTTCATTAAGTAATTATACTTAACCAATTCCACAAATGATTATCCTTAATTAATTAATATAATTAATTATCTAAAATTAATCACATTAATTAATCATTTATATCCCTAGTTAATGATCTTTGCATTAACTATTAGCAGTTGTTAATTACTTCCATAAGTAATTATGCTATAGTTAATCATTATTAATTACAAGGTAATTAATTCTTAATTACCAATTACTTCATCTCTAATTACTAAATTAATTAAGTGCTTAACTGTAACTTAATTAATCTTTAATTACTTGATTAACTAATTTATAATCATTAATTAAAAATCTTTAATTATCTAATTAATGATCCTTTATTACAAATTAATTAACCCCTAATTAATTAATTTACAACCCTTAATTACTTATTTATTAATCCATAATTATTAATTAATTAAATTAATTAATTACTCTTTAATTTCCTTATTACTTTAACTAATTTCAAATCATTAAATCTTAATTAACTTAAGATAAAACATTATCCTTATTAATGACTTAATTGTCATTAGCATGTTCATTTAAAACATAACACTTTTAAAACTTACTTTTAAATTTCATTTTAAATATAAGATTTAAAATGATTACAAAATTTAACTTTAACAAAATTTAAAAACAATTTACAAACCTCATAAGCAAATGTTAAAGAAAACACTTATCTTATATAAAGAGATTATAAGAGTTTTAAACCAAACTAATTTAAATTCAAAATCTTGTTTTTATTTTTAAAACTTTTAAAAATCTATTCTAACATGCTGCTTCGAGTTCAACTTGAAGCCTACTCGAGTACTTACCTGAGAAAACTCATCTTTTCCTTTCTTTCAAATATTTGTTTAAATTTTAAAGTTTACTTTCGAAAAACTTAAAACTGGAACAAACCAACTTACCCGAGCCCCCTCGAAGCCCCAAGCCAAAACTCTCAAATCTTCGAGCCTCTCACGCAAATGCCTCGAGAAAAACTCGAGTACCCATCTTCTTCAATTCCAAGCTTCACCAGGTACAAAAAAATGCACCGTGCACATGCATGGTGGCTCCGACCACTTCTGGTCAACGTCACTACCTTCTCAAAGTCAACGACCACACCTTCTGACGATCCAAACCCCAATCTCTTCGATTCTCTCTCAAAATCGAAATCGAGCAATACTGCTCAAACCTGAAACATACCCACAACCTCGAAATCACCTCGAACTCACACCTCTGATCACCAGAATGCTTCAGTCTTCGGCCACGACCTCGCCAACTGCCCTGCTACCATTTCCCAGAGTCTGGTGGAACTCGATCCACCAGAGACGCCATGATGAACAAATTCCTGAAACTTGGGTTAAAAACAATATCGATCACCTACCGACACCACATTGGCTAGCTCATCCGTCTGACATTTTTACCGACCTTACCAATCATTCCACTACCTCCAGTGAAGACTAACCTCCCCGATCACCTAGATCGTCTGAAATTACCCGAAACACACATTCTGATCAAACTCGAATTGCTTACATAATCCAATATTAAAATTTGTGATTTTACTTCTAAAAATCATGATTTTGTTTAAGGATTCAGATCATATATCTGAATCAATGAATTAAGATGTTGATTTTTTAACAAAACTCAAGCTTGCACTGTTCTACTTGATTTTCCAAAGCAATTTCAATTTTAATTCATTTAAATAAAATTTTAAACTTTAATTCATGATTAAACAAACAAATTTTGTTTGAATCCTAAGTCCTAACAGTGATTTGTTCAAGAGATAATGAATTTTTATCAAAATCTTAGCTTTTAAAACTAAGAACAGGCAAGAACAGATACAACAGCAAGCATACCTCTATACATTCATATATACACATAAACTCACTTATATATATACACACACAAAGCATACTTATTTCCAGCAATTTCACATGCAACCAGATTTAGAGATACTTAAGCTTTTAGAAAGACGTTACTCACCATAACAAGATGAAGAACAGAGCACTTTGTTTTGAAAAAAAAACTTGAAACTGTGAAAACTTGAATGTTGAAAAATGTGCTTCTTTGATTTTGAAATTGGATGTTAGGATCTTGAAAACTTGCAGAGATGATTCCAGCTCTGATTTTTTTTCTTGAGTTATGCTTAGATTAGATCTCAAGTTGAAGAATGCTTGCAGGCTTTGATTTATAAACTTGAATGCCTTTGCTTTTGAAAAGTGTATGCACAGATCTGGAAACTTGATTTGTTGAAGAAAATGTTTGCAAGCAAATGGTTTGATTTTAGAAAATGGTTTACAGTTTATTGACTTTGATTTCTGGTTTGAAGTATGTTGATTACCAGATTTGTTTTTTTTGAGAAATTGTTTTGATTTTGTATAGGCTGAAGTTTCTTGTATTAGAATGAAGATAGAAAAGAAAATAGAAGAGAAGGAAATATATGTTTTATATAGGTGAAAAGGTGCTTTTTTAAAAAGAAAAATCAAAATAAAATGACACTTGTTTAACATCTCAACATTTGTCATTGCACTATCTTATTAATTAACACTTGTTATCAATGTGTCTTATTGTATTAACACTTGTCATAACATAATTTTTATTTGTTTAAATTTTAATAAAAGGCTTTTGTAACGACCCGTAAATTTCGATAATTAAATTTGACATTTTTAATAAGATTTTTGTAATTAGATCTAGTAAGAAATAAAAAATTACAATCTAATATTGAAATGAAAGCTAAAATGATATATAGCAATGTAATAGAAAAATAAAAACTAATTATTAGTAATTTGAATACGATTCTAATAAATGAAGTTGTGAAAGTGTATACCTGGATATAAATTGAATATGAGAAAATAAAAGATAAGTATTGAATTACTCAATGTAATAATAAAGTGTTAATAATAATTAGATGTAAATGAAGGAAATATGTTAATGCAAGTTATTAATTAATGAACTTGAATGAAATTCAAGTTAATAAAATAATTTCAATGTTATGACTTGGTTATAAATAGGAGATGAGGAAGCAAATGTAATTATTGAATTAATGTGTGAAATAATATAATAGATGGTAATTGGTTAGGAAGAATGAACATACAAGTATTATAAAGGGTATAACGGTGAAAAATGGCTGTTACTAGTTAATTCACCAAACAAATAAAGAAAATTAAATGTACTTAATGATAATTAATATAATAAGGGAAAGTGTGAATGTAAATTAAAAAGGAAACGTAATTTTATTTATAAAGTAGTAATTGGTGTAATAGAAAGCATGAGTCCAAGTTAATAAATTTATTGAGAATATTAATTGTAATTAATGTGAATCAAAGTAATAGTAACGGTCGTAAGTTACTATTTAATTGTCCTATTAATTTGTTGTAACTGTTATACTTGGGAATGATATTTTATTATAAGTAAATAAAGGTAAGTATTGTATGAATATATGAATTAATATATGATTTATGCTAATAGAATAAATTCATAGGATGTAAGTAATTATAATAAATAATTGAAATGATAAGCCTAAGTGAATTTTTAAGGCTATGGTAACAATCATCATAAATTACCAGAATATATCTAGTCTACCAAATTAATTGGAAAATAATAACATTAAATGAAAGTAAATGTCTCATTAATGAGGGTAAGCACTGTAAATGTAAAGTGTAAATGTAGTAAAGCAACGGAAATGCATATTTTATTCATAAGTTAATATAAAGGAATGAAACCTATTGAATGAATTAATTGAGGTACTAATTTTAAAAAATGTATATATTTGACAACTTCAATATATTTGGAAATAATAGTTAATAAAAAGGGAAGCTGGAAATTTTAATATGTAAATGGAATGAAATGTGAGACAAATATTAACTGCATTACAAAGTAATAATAGACTCAACTAAAGGGTTGGAATTGAATCTAACCAGTTTAATTGGAATTTATTAAAATTAATTGGACTCAATTTATAATAAAGGGACTATTTTAAATAAATGAAATAAATATCTAGATACTACATTTATGGAAATTAAGTTGAAAATTTAGGAATAATAATGTAATAAACCGTGAGCCAATGTTAATTTTATCTACTTGGTGATAATGGAGTGAATAACATAATTAAGAATCAAATAAATTGATTTATTTGAATAGTGATTGATAATTAATAAATTTATAAAAAAAATTGGAAGTTAAACATTGTAGTTGTGAATTGGTTAACTTTAAATTGGTATGGGAATTGGTTATAAAGGGTTATAAATTACTAAAGTAATCTAAGATGATAAAATTTATGAATTATGGAATTTGAATTAAATGGTGATTTAATTATTTAATTATTAATTTATTTAATTAATGTAAAAATAGCCATTTTGGCCACTGACTCGGATTTCGATGAAACCAGTTTCATCGGATCCGTAACGGTGAATAATTGTAGGATTTCAAGTTTCGTAGCGATCAGACTTGTCGTTTGATCGTACGGACTTGAAACGCCTTGAAATCAATTTGAAAATTTTAGATTTTAGCATAACTTCTTCATACGATGGAATTTGGACTTGAAACCTTTTCATTACGTTTAAAATATCTTAAAACATCTATTTTGATACACGGGTTGACCCAGTTTCGTTCCGGAGTCAGAATGGGCTTTACGGGCCATTCATCGTTCAGCGCGTTTATAAATCGGGTCCATCTATTCTATTTCAACCTTGCCTATATATACCCTGTTATAAACCCTAGCCTACCTCTATTTCTCATTTGTATGTGCGTACAATCCCTCTTCACCTCCTCCTCAATGGCAGAGAATAAAATAGCAGATCCAATTGAAATTCCAAATTCAAATCCAAAGCCAAAATTTCAAACTCCTCAAACTATTACCAAATTTTATATCAATCTGAAGCTCTCGAAGAGCGTAACTCAGATCTGCACTTCGTTTTTCGATTCTTTGCATTGTTTGTCTGGGAATCAGCTAAATTATTTCGGCCATTCATTTGTGGGGGTGTGGATTTGTGGTGGATCTTCGTTTTTAGGGCAATTGAGTGGTATGGGCGTGTAGAGGGTGTTGAGGGGATGTGATCTATATGGTTGAGTTGTGCCAGAGATCGTCGAAGTTGCCTGAAAAATCATGAGAAAGGGGGGCGACTGTGGATGGACGGAGGCGGTTCTAAGGGGCGACCGTGGTTGGACGGAGGCGGTTCCAGGGGGCGCCGTGGTCGCGCGACCCAGTAGTGGGTGCGGCTTGAGGTGCTCTGGTCGACGGCGTCGCCTGATCCGGTTGCAGGCAAATGATGCGGCGGTGGAAATTTGGGGTTTGGTGAAGGCCGTTCATGTGCGTGCTGAAGGAAACTAAGGTCGGCTCTGTTTCGTGAAGGTGATGACGTGTAGCATACGTATTTTTCTACTTATTTTAAATTTAAATTTCAACCTTCTAATTTCGATAACTGTTGCATACGAGGTCCGTTTCATACACGGTTTTCTCCGCTAGGTTCGTATTGGGATTCCGGACACTTTGAAGCTAGTTTGGACGAATTCTGAGACAGTCGGAATTTTGGGTTTAAATTGGATTTAAATTCAATTTAAATTCAAAGGGTGAGTGTTTTAACCCACTCACAACTTCTAAATTTCTTATGTTTGTTAAATTAATTTTTGGTGTGATTTGAAATTTGTTTATTGCTATTTAGTATATTTTTATCATCATTCCAGTTAATTTTTATTTATTGAATTAAATTGTTGTTTAATTTATTATTCCATATAAACTGCCAGTTAAATAGATTGTTTAATTTATTATTGAATATAGACTGTCAGTAATTACCTGTTATTTATTATATGCTCTATATTGATGTTATTGTTTAAATTGAATGATGATTGTAATAAATGCTTGATGATTGATATTTGATGAATGGATGTTGTATTTTATATTGTTTAAAACTACAAATTTGATATGCACTTTATTTCATTCGGGATTGCGGTTTGAAATGGTATATAACCGTCGTTTTATTTTAAATTACAGATTGAAATGATAAATATCCGTATCACTTGACCATAGGGTAGAAAATTATATACAGACACCGTGATCTATATATAAAAATATTTTGAAATGATTTTCTATGGTTCACAAAGAAATATACGATTTTTGGAGATATTGATTTGGATATTTATAAAGGTTCTTTTATAGTTAAATCCTTGGTTTAAGCTATGAATAAAATTTGTTAAAGTATAAATAAGTTTAATAATAAAGTTTGATTTTATTAAAATATAATATGGATATGGATTTACTTATTATATTTTTAATATAGGGTTTATATTGATTTTTATAAATCAAGGTTGAGAAGATAGTTTGAAATTGATTGAGATTTTATCTAATTAAGAACTATATTCAATAAGAATCCAAATGGAACTTAATTTAAAAGAATATGGTTTTATAACTAAATTTGGGTTTAAGACGATTAAGTGAATAAATTGAGGTATATTCAGTTTTGAAATTTGAAGTTTTATTTAAAGGATATTGGTTTTAGTAGGAAAATATTTCAAAACTATATAATAGTAAAAGTGAAATTTGTATATAAATGAATTGTAAAATTTAGTTTTGAAATATTGAATATTTAGCTTTGAAATATATTAAATTTAGAAATCTAGAAATTCGGGTTGTTTTGGAATTGATTTGTGAAAGTTAAAGAAGCTATTTTGGTTATATAAAGTATTTTAAATACTTAAACCACATCAGTGGTGGAAGTTATAAGTTTTGAGGTAGTATAAATTGAAAGGGTTATACTTCTAGCATTTTGATTTCGAAGTGTTGTATTGTTGAAAATGTTACGATTTTTTTTGAAAAGGATATATTTGAAATAAAATGATATTATATTGATTTGGGTTTTTATAAAAGTAATATCGTATGGATTTGGTTTTAAAATGGAAATGATATCGTATTTATATGGTTTTGAAATGGATGTTATATTCTGGTTTTGAAGTCTAAATTATTTTGAAATGACCGCGGTGTTATAATAACTTTGGTTGCTGAAGAGACCGGGATCGGAAGTTGTCATACTCTCTGCCAACTCCGAAAACCACTTTAACAACCGTTTACGTGGTGGAGATTACAGAATGAAGTAGGATGGTGGCGGCGTTTCCTTTGAGGTAAATACGTGGAACCGACTCCCGTGAGGTGGCAAAAGGTGGCTAAAACAGGAGCGATTGATGGGCTAATGAGGTAGCACCTTTGATCGGACACATCCCTTCGATATTATACTTTGACTTTTGGATTGATTCAATGGCCACTTTTGATTTTTTTATTTGGAGGTGTGGCTCGAGGTGGGTGGTAGCTGTACGCTACGCGTTACCACCGGCCCAGAAGCATAATTGGTATATCTACCCTGACATTGCCTAGTTGTGCCGTGTTACCAAACCTAGCGCGCCTTGTACGAGTTTGATTTGTGTCGTACCTATGGAGTATCCTCTAGTAGCCTCCCGATCAGGAGGTATTAAGGTACTATATAGACTATTGGCACTATTACGTGTTAAGGGGAATATTGAGTCACTCCTTAACGCTATTTAAAAGTATGTTTATTTTACTAATAAACATTATTATAATAGCGAAATATAACTACATAGTAAATAGTTCAACGGATCCTTAGGAGATGTGAATCCCGAGCACCTCTTGAGTTACTACACTCACGTTAGACACTGGATAGGAGATGTCAAATCTCATAAACATTTCTGACGCCGTTACACTCATATTATTTACCGTTGATTTAACTTACATAAGATCTTTTAGTTCTGACTCGAGTGTTTTGTCTTTTTAATTCGCTCGGGTCAGCCTGAGCATTTCAGGAATTGATGGCCATATTTCTGGAGGACGAAGACGAAGATTATATTATTACTATTATTTACTATAGTGTTCCACTGCATCATATTGTTCTGCTACATTGTTATTATTCTTTGGTATGTGTAACTCTAATATATATATATATATATATATATATATATATATATATATTGTATAAGAATAATCAAATGTTATAGTAAAACAGCTTCATGAACTGTATATTTGTTTATTATATTTTATCGTTCCGCTGCAAGATTCTGTTTCGTTCTTTTTCTTTCTCTGCTTTTTCTTATTTACCCCATAACAATCCGCGTTTCTGTATGGTTTAAGTATGACGTGTGTAGTTTATCGTCGATTTAAAGCGTACAAAAAGACGGGATGTTACATTTGGTATCAGAGCTAGTTTTAGCGATAAACCTTAGCTTTTTGGGGTCTGACTCTTTACTAATAGGGTAGTAATACCCTAAGATGAGTCACTGAGAGTATATATGAGAGAGCGTATTTGTTAGTGTTATAAAAAGGTTTTAATATTGTGTTAATTTGTTCCGTTTTGTATTTACAAATTCTGGTCGATGCATTGGACGCTATGACGTCAATAGGGATTTCTAAATACTTAACAGGACAGACCGACACAATATTTGTTTTGAATATAGGTGAATGAAATAATTTTTCCAATTATATTTTCTATATGTATAAAATAAATTTTTATAAATAATATATATATATATATATTTGGTTGCAATATGTTGGTTGTTAGGTAATGGAATTTTAAATAATAGTTGAAATAAGATTGAAAAAAATGAAAATTTGGAATTTAGAACTTAAGTTTCGGGTTTTGGAAATTTCTTTTGAATGATTTTGGAATATAGTAAAAATACTATTAGAAGTATTTTCTGATATAAATATTTCAATATAATTTGAAAGAATTGTTTTAAAGAAATTTGGAAGGAATAAATTCTGTACTCCCCTCTCTGTCGCTGGAAATTAATTTCGGTGATGAGTGCATGCATCATCGACATTCATTTTCGAGTTTCGAAGTGGGAATGCCACTGTAGTAGTTTACTGCAGATTGATTTTGATAAACCAAATATAAAATTTTAAATTGTTTTAAATATAATTGGATATATAAGTTGTAAGTACATATTTATCTATTATTTTAAAATGATGTGAAATTAACCCAGTATTTAGTTCTCAAGTCTCCATTGATAAATAGTTTCAGCTATTGTAGTGAAATGGAGTGTAACTAATTAATAATTGGAGCCTTTAATTAAAATAAGAGATTTAAAGTTAGGTTATAAAGGAAATTAAAAGAATGTTGAAATTGTAACTTATAAGACAAAGGATAAAATTATTCAACAATGAATTAATTAAAAGAAATGAGAATACTTGTATAACTTTCAGTTACATCCTTAAAGCATATATATGTATGTATGTATGTATGTATGTATGTATGTATGTATAACTTACCAAATATTAAAAGTTAAAATGTTAGAGATTTGTAATGGAAAATTTTACAAGTAAACTTATGTAATGAAATGTTCAATAAATTGCTTTTATTAATAAGAATTGATGTTATAGAGTATAAACTTAAGTTGTAATTGAAATGTTACTATAATTAAATATAATAGAAAGGTAAGCACAAAATAAATAAATGAAATTGAGAAATGAATAAATGTAAAGTAATAAAAAGAAACTTACATGACCTGAAGAAATGAAAATGAATAAATTTTAAGTAATAAATGAAAAGAAAAAATTTGAAATGAAATTAATAGTAATAAACTTAATCTGTTATTTGAAATCGTTGTTTGTTTGGTTTATGGTTGTTTGGGCAAGGATGCTCTAAAATTGTTTAGATGAATAAATAATCTATTTAGTTTCATCTAAGACTGTTGAGTAAATGGTGCACTAAGTAGTTTATTTTCCATTCTGTGCAATTTAAATTTGAACCAGAACAACTATTTGTTTTATTTGATATGAATGAATGATTGATATGTATTGATTCTATGTGATGATTATATGCCTGGTTGCAAGTGATTGATGTTTGTATTGATTTGTTTGTTTATGGTTGAAACCACTTTAAATAATTCATTTTACAGAATTGTTAACCTTTTTGAATTATATAAGTGAAATACAGGTTATGGAAGCAATTGCTACTGCTTTTGGTTTCATAATTAAGCATTAATTGCCCGACAAATAGGTACGTTTTCAGATTACGTTTTATAGCGTTATATTATTATTTTTCTCGGGTTGGGATATATATTATTTTGGAAAACATATGTTGTATATTGTTATTTTAGATATTATATCTTCTCCCGAGCATCTCCGTACAAAGGAGACTCTGCCGAACTTTTCCGTAAATTTTGGACTTAGAAACTTAAAAAAATGCTTTCCAAAGTTTATTAATTTAAGTATAAAAAGATTTAATGGTTATAAATTGATATATTTTATTAAAATTATTAAATTTGCAAATTTATTTGTCTATAAAGTTAATATTTTTGAATAAGATGTATTGTTTACTTAATTATTTTTTACCCTCCTTTTCCTTTTCGGGGACGAAAAGTTTTGAGTGGGGGAGAGTATAACGACCCGTAAACTTCGATAATTAAATTTGTCATTTTTAGTAAGATTTTTGTAATTAGATCTAGTAAGAAATAAAAACTTACAATCTAATATTGAAATGAATGCTAAAATAAAATATAGGAATGTAATAAAAAATAAATACTAATTATTAGTAATTTGAATAAGATTCTAATAAATGAAGTAGTGAAAGTGTATACCTGGATATAAATTGAATATGAGAAAATAAAATATAAGTATTGAATTACTTAATGTAATAACACAGTGTTAACAGTAATTAGATGTAAATTAAGAAAATATGTTAATGCAAGTTATTAATTAATGAACAAAAGACAGCGTTTAAAATGCTGTAATAGAGTTACATTAATTTCAAAGAAAACTTAGTTTAATCCAACCATTATAGCATAAAAATAAAATAAAATGCTATAATAGCCTTTAATTCAATTTAGCTATTTAGTTCACTTATCAACTACAGCATTTACAAATGTTGGTATTATCGTTTATATTAGATATAATAGCATTTCAAAAATGCAGTTAATTAACTTCAAATTTTCAATATAATTTCTCAACAATTATATTTTTCTTTAAATCACTTTTAACTTATAAAATCACACATTTTTACTTTTATAAGCACCATTTAATTTTCCCTAATTTCATTTAAAAATTCATATTTATCACTAATTCACTTATTAAACTACAATGTTCAATTTTAAATTCATTACATTAAATTTCAACCTAACAATTAAGTTCAAATTCTCAAATATAACTTAGTTTTATTTTTATTTACTTACTAAAAATTCACTTTTAAGTCAATTCCATAAATTTCCAATTCTAGTTATATTTCAAAATTTCAACTTAAATATTTGTTAATTTCACATTTCAACTTTATTAAAAATCATTAATATGATATAAAATCACTTTAAATTCATTTAAATTCAAATTATCATAAATTTATCATGATTTCATATTCAATTTAATTTCCGATTATAATTAAATCAAATTTTCCAAAATAACCGACGTTCAAAATTTTCTAACTTTTCCATTAATTTAATTCACTTATAATTATTTAGAAAATCAATAATATTTTACAAAAATCATTTTTAATTAGATTTAAATCAAAATATTTTAATATTTACATTTCTAAAATAATTTTAAACTTTTAGAAAACATACATTAACTACGGGTCTGTATATAATTTTCTGGACTAGGAAAAGTGATATGGGTAATATATCATTTCAACCAGTAATTTACAAAGAAAATTCGGATTTTATCATTTCAAGCCTGCAGTCCCAAGTAAATGAAATAAATTTGAAAATCATTCTGGCCTATCATTTCAGCCCATAACGATTTTCCCTTTTTCTAAAGTTCGTTCGGGTATGTATCATTTCAACCCATAGTGATTCTGATCTAAAGGGAACTTGCAGTGTGATTAACTAATAAAATAACAAAGCAGCAATAATATAACAGTAACATATGATATAACAGGTGTTTAATCATGTGTGAACATCATATGATAGTGACATAGCAAATAAAATATGGTGATGCAGTTTACATATTCACAAGCGATCGATTTACTATTCATATAAGTATAAAACTGTTTGGTGAGAATAACTCACAGGTTTGAGCTGATGACCCAACGACAAATTTCACAAACGGGATCTACACAAGCACAATAGAAAGACACAGATTCGAACGGAGGAGCCAAATGTCAAATTCCTTGGATACACATCAAACAAAACAATATAACAACGATGAGTTTCAAATCAACTACGATCAAAACTACACTAGAATAGACTGCACAGAATCAAATAGAAATGCTTGCACTTGCTTTTAACCTTTACTAGGCTCATCCATAAGGGGAAATAAAAAATAATGGCAGGTGTTTGGGTCGGGTTATGTTGGGTATGGGTCGGCCTAGATGTCATTTATGATGGTGCCAAAGTGGGTGAAGGGAATAATACACATAAGCATGAATACTTGCATTTGGTCATGTATTTGGGCTCCGCCAAGGCTCAAAAGCGTCACAGCCAGAGGTGTGGGGTCCACTGTGGTGGTGTGGCCGAGGGTTCTGGAGGTTCCGGAGGTGGTGGAGGCGTGGTAGGTGGCAGTTAGAGGGGTGGTGAGGTGATGGAAGTGATGTTGTGCTCGACTAGGCTAGGAATTCGGGTTGTTTTGGAAAGTTTGTGGATGGGCATCACCAAGGGGGTTCACGGCATAGTTGGTTGGTGAGGAGGAGGTGTTGGTGGTGTGCCATCAGGTGCTGAGGCGGCTAGGCAGCAATGGAGGCATGGCCGATCCTAAAAGAGGTGAAAGCATGTGCAAAAAATCAAACTAGAATAAGCAATATAAGTAGAAAAAGAGATAAAAGAAATAATTTTTTTTACCAACTTCCCAAGCATGTGATGGAAGAAATTTTTTTCCCAGGAAGGAGGAAAGGAAGATACGTGAAATGAAAATGAATTAGTCAGCTGAAATGTGGGGAGTTATGCCAAAAGAAATGAAGAGTTGTGAGGAAAATGAAGAGGTGGAATTCAAAAAGGCAAAAGGCAATTCAAAAGTCAAAAACTCTTCATATATCCTTATTTAATTTATATAACTTTATATTTCTGGAAATAATAATAACCCCAGATAAAATTTCGAAAATTTATCAAAATATAAAAATTTATATAATATTTATTAATTATATAAAGATAAATTAAGAAAAATAGCTAAAAATAGTGAACTAGACTAGAAAATTTGAAATTAAATAGAATAATTTTTAGAAAACTCATATAAGCTTGTAAAATATTTTTAAACATAAATAATAACATAAAATAAAAATACATTCACAAAATAAATATTTAAAATTTAATTTAAATATAATTTTTAATGAAGAAAATAGCAGAAAATAGGAAAACGGCCCTTAAAAATAGGAAATAAATACAGTAAATTTTGGAAAAATTCTATTATTATTTTAAAAATATGCAGAGATGAAATTTAAAAATTAAAACAAGTTTAAAATAATTTTGAAATGAAATAAAGTCAAATTCAAATTTATAGTCAAAATTTAGGATTGTTACACTCTCCCCCACTCAAATCTTTTCGTCCTCGAAAAGAACGAAAAGGAAAATAAAGAGAAACAATATAGAAAAGCAAAATAGTGCCTGAAACAAATAATTCCGGATTCGAAGCACGAATTTTCTCTTCCGTTTCCCAGGTACAATCTCGATCGTCAGTACTCCACTGTACTTTGACCAGACTAACAGATTTCCTTCTGAGCTGCTTCGTATCTCTACCAACAATATGAAGTGGCTTCCTCTCAACAGTCAGGTTAGGCTCAATATCCAAACTATCAAGAGCATAAGGCTGGACAATAAGAGATGGATCATGAAGATGACGGCGAAGATGCGAGACATGGAATACATCATGCACTCCAGAAAGCTTCTCGGGCAAATCCAGACGATAAGCCAAAGAACCAACTCTTTCCACAATGCGGAAAGGACCAATGAACCTAGGAGAAAGCTTCCCTCTACGACCAAAGCGAATGACATTCCTCAAGGGAGAAACCTTA
Organism: Allium cepa; assembly: GCA_030765085.1. Lineage (NCBI taxonomy): Eukaryota > Viridiplantae > Streptophyta > Magnoliopsida > Asparagales > Amaryllidaceae > Allium > Allium cepa. Next base: position 509,559,299 of record CM060942.1, read on the forward strand.
AGGAACACCTGATCACCAACAACAAATTCCAAATTCCGCCTACGCATATTGGCATACTTCTTCTGTCTATCTTGAGTGGCTCTCAGCCTCTTCTTAATGTCCTCAACTTTCTCAGAAGCTTCCAAAATCACTTCAGGACCAAGAACCAAACGATTACCGGATTCAATCCAACAAGATGGAGATCTATAAGGTCGTCCATATAAAGCAGCAAACAGAGACATTTTGAGACTGGCCTGAATATAAAGATGGAATGAGATAGATAAAAGATCAAGAATAGACTGAAAACAGAAGATAAGATTATACCTGATAGCTATTATTGTAGGTAAATTCGGCAAGATGGAGATAATCTTCCCAAGATCCTCCATAATCAAGCACACAAGCACGAATAAGATCCTCGAGAATCTGATTTACTCTTTCCGTTTGACCGTCGGTATGAGGATGGTAAGCAGTGCTCAGATTCAAACGAGTACCCAAAGATTCCTGAAAAGCCTTCTGGAACTGACTAGTAAAAATAGGGTCACGATCACAAACAATACTGAGAGGGACACCATGGAGACGAACGATCTCTCTCATGTAAATCTCAGATAAAATAGAAGCAGAGCGAGTAGACTTGATTGGAATAAAATGAGCGGACTTGGTCAGTCTATCCACAATAACCCAGATACTCTCATTGCCCTTCCAAGTCCTCGGTAAACCATCAATGAAATCCATTGAAACCTGTTCCCACTTCCAATTAGGAATCTCAAGGGGCTGTAACAAACCAGGGGTCTTCTGGTGATCGGCTTTGACTTGCTGACAAGTCGCACACCGGCTAACAAAGATAGAAATATCCCTCTTCATCCCCTTCCACCAATAAAGCCTCTTCATATCCTGATACAACTTCGAAACACCAGGATGAATAGAAAGTCTGGATCGATGATTCTCTTGAAGCAACTCCTACCTCAAGCCAGCAACATTCGGGACACAAATTCTACCATTAATCCTGAATATCCCTCTATCATCATTCTGAGCTCCACTACTACCACTACTACCACCAACTCTGCTACGAATTCCCTCCTTTATCAATCTAAGCATCTCATCCTCATCCTGCTTAGCCATAATCCGATCCAGAAGAGGAGAAGAAGAAACAACAAGCTGACACAACAAAGCCTTCTTCCGACTCAGAGCTCAGCCACAACATTAGCTTTACCGGGAGTATAGTTAAATTCGAGGTCGTAAGAAGCCAGAAACTCAAGCCAACGAACTTGCCTCTGATTCAGATCCTTCTGGGATAAGATATATCTCAGAGACTGATGATCTGTGAAAAGCTCAAACTTGGTTCCAAGAAGATGATGCCTCCAAAGTTTCAATGCAAAGACAACAGCAAGTAACACTAAATCATAAGCAGCATAATTTGCTTCGTGGGTTTTCAACTGACGGCTAGCATAGGCAATAACCCTACCATCCAGCATGAGAACAGCACCCAAACCCTCACGACTAGCACCAGTATAAATTGTAAATCCCTCACTTCCATTCGAAACAGTAAGAACTGGTGCGGAAGTTAGCTTGCTCTTCAACTCACTGAATGCAGCCTTACATTGATCACTCCAAACAAATTTGGCATTCTTCCGAGTCAAAGCTGTGAGAGGTGTAACAATCCAAGCAAAATTCTCAATGAATCTCCGGTAGTAACCGGCAAGGCCAAGGCCCAGAAAACTACGAATATCATATGAAGTCTTTGGAGTTTCCCAATCCTGGAACAGAATCGGGAGAAAATAAGGACAAAAGGAAAAATAGAATTATTAAAAATGATAGAGAAAGAGAAGAAAGAAAGACTTACATTGATTGCAGCAATCTTAACTGGATCAATAGAAACTCCATTACTAGAAATAATATGCCCGAGATAACGGACTTCATCCTTCCAGAAATGGCATTTAGAAAATTTAGCCTTTAACTGATGATTTTTAAGAGTCTCAAGAACATATTTCAAATGCGACTTATGCTCATCCTAAGTCTTAGAGAAGACAAGGATATCATCAACAAAGACTAGCACAAATTTATTAAGCACATCACGAAAAACACGATTCATCAAATCAACAAAGAAAGCAGGAGCATTAGTCAAACCAAAAGGCCTGACTGACCATTCATAAAATCCATTCTCAGTGCGGAAAGCAGTCTTGGGAATGCTATCCTCAGCAACCCTGAGCTGATGAAAACCTGTGGCAAGGTCAAGCTGAGAGAAAATAGTGGCACTATGAAGCTGATCAAATATATCATTTATACGAGGCATTGGATATCTGTTTTTCATAGTGAGCTTGTTCAGCTCCCTATAATCAACACACATCCGAAGAGAACCGTCAGATTTGGTGACAAAAACCACCGCAGCTCCCCATTCAAAAAAACTAGGCCTATTCAGACCTTTGGAAGATAAGTCCTCAATTTGCTTTCCCATCTCAACCTTCTCGCGGGGTGCCATTCTTCTAGGAGGAAGAACAACAGCTCGAGCACCAGGAATAAGATCAATCCGAAAATCAATTTCCCGCTTCGGAGGTAAAGAAGTGATTTCACCAAATACATCGGGATATAGTCTAACCACAGGAGTAGAATCAAGATCACTGGGCGAAGAATCCAAAGAATAAATAAAGTTGCTAGCAAAATCCTGAGGCATGCGACACTGAATAATCAAGGAATTCCCATGATCATCAAAGAGACGAATAGACCGGGCTTTACAAGAGATATGAGCATCATGATTCACTAACCAATCCTGCCCAAGCAATAAATCAAAAGCATCGAAGCCCAGAATATAAAATTTACCACTAAATCGATGATCAGAATGGAGAAGTTTCACTTCTCGACAAATCCGATTAAGGTTAGCAGGACCCCCAATAGGATCTGAAACACATAACGAAACAGAAGTATACTCAGGAGAAAGGAGATGCTCAAACTTATCACACAAATCAACAGAAATAAAACTGTGTGAAGCACCAGTATCAAATAACATACGAACAGGATGATGAAATAAAGTAAATGAACCCTGGAGTGTACCTTGGTCATCGCTAGGAGCAGGAGTAGGTGGAGGAATTGGAGACGAGGCAGAAGTGACAGCAAATATACCATAAGGAGTACCCCTCTGCTAGGTAGGGCAATCCTTCTTAAAATGACCGGGCTGGAGACAGATATGGCAGAGATCACGTCTAGCCGACTGAGCGGGTGGAGGAACAACAGCACCAGATAATGTGGGATAGCTATTGGCATAGTGCCCTCTCTGATCACACCTAAAGAAAGTGATGGAGGAGAGATCAGCTGGTTGCTTCTGAGCAGGAGCAGGTGATGAAGATCCCAAACCTGAACGGTTTAGCCAATTCTTCTTCTGCTACCGGAAGTTTGGCTTACGCTTCTTGGAAACTACAGAGGAAGACTGAGCACCAGAAAAAGAAGGACCTTTGGATGTGGGTTTCTCATAGCGAATAGCCATATCCATGAGCTGGGTGAAAGAACCATGAACATGAGAAATGAGGCGACTATAATATTCTGGACGAGCACCAGCAATAAATTTCTCATTCTTCTTAAGAGGAGTATCAATAAGGCTAGGACCGAATTTGGAAAGTTCATTGAACTTCCTCTCATACTCAACAAAAGACATGATACCCTGCTTCAAATCCATAAAATCACGATAAAGCTGAGATTTTCCGGCTCCTGGCATCCATTTTGCCACAAAAGCCTCCTTGGAAAAGAGATACAGAAAACAGGCTTAAGATAGATTCAAAGAAAGGAAAAAAAATAGGAACAAAATTAAGATAACACAAAGGATACCTAAACTGCTCCCAAGTGAGATCAGCCTCGACGGTGTTAGCCGTAACGGACTCCCACCAATCTAAAGCAGAATCACGCAACTACCAAGCTGCTAGCTGACGCTGCTGGGCATTAGTAATATCAAGACCGGTAAATATCCTCTCAAGACTCCGCAACCACCGTTGAGCCTCAATGATAGTCTCTGAACTAGTGAATGGGGTTCCACCTAGTTGAGAGAATTCCTTACAAAGAATAGTGAACCTGACTGGAGCAAGAGGTTGAGGAGCTAGGGCAATACCGCGACCCCTACCTCTAGCATTTCCTCGATTCAACCTGAAAAATATCAAGATTGAATTTAGGATAAGAATAATGACAAACCAACGATAAATTTAGATAAGACAAGATAATACACTTGGATGAATATCTTAAAGAAAGAAAAGATCCTCACAAGGTAGATACGAAAGAAAGGAAGGTTAGAAATATTTGAAAATCCTTTAAAAGGAAGAAAAATTTATATATCAAAATAATCTTTGAAAATCCTTTGAAAACATTTTGAAAAAAAATCATTTTATACTTTGAAAATACGTCTCTCACAAAGATACGATTCTGAGATTGATTTCACTCATTCTAAGGTAGAAATACCCTATCTCTAATGAGTTTTTGCTCCGTAGAGGCAATGGTTGCTAAAAACCAAAGCTCTGATACCAACTTGTAACAACCCCAATTTCGTACCATTCAAATCGACAATAATCCACACATGTCGGACTTGAATGATGCGAAATAATAGATTGTAAATAAATTTGGAGCAAATAAAATCAAATATACAGAATCACAGTACAGAACAAAAGAATAACTCGCAGCAGAATATAAAAATACATAGTAGTTCATGAAGCTACTACAACAGAGTCTCAAACCAAATACATAATATAGTCTGAAAACAACAGAATAGAAATCCCAAATACATAGAAGTTCACTAATACATGAGATAAACTAATACAGCTGAAACAGTAATAGAAATATATGTAGATAAGCAGAAACTCCAGCGAAAGACCAGCTCCAGGAAGAGAATCCAAAGCTGTGAATACTCAGGCTAACCCGAGCGTAAAGAAAAACACAAAACACTGGAGTCAGGACAATATGTACTTATATAATGTAAACCAACTCAAGTGACTGTAATCAAGATACAAGTAACTTAAAGGATGCCTGGGACCGCCCATCCTCTAAGGATTCGTCAAACTATATACTATATAGTAATATTTCTCTATTACAATAATGTCTACAGTAAAATAAACATACTTTTAAATAGCGTTCCGGGCTACCCATATCACCCTTTACACATAATAGTCCCAGTAGTCCATCCAATATCATGCCATCTCCACTCCGGGTGACTGTTAGAGGATACCACATGGGCTACGGGAGAAAAACAAACTCGTAGTAAAGGCTCGGTATGGTAGGTGACACGGCACACAAGGCAATGCTAGGGTAGATATACCAATTACGCACACGGGCTGGTGGTAACGCAGCAGCCACATACGCCCACCCTAAACAACACTCCAAAATCAAGGGGTGCATCCAATCGATCACAACAGTAATAGAATGGTATCGAAGAAGTGTGTTCAGCCAGAGGTGCTACCTACTTTGGCCCGAGATCGCTCCTGTTTTAGCCACCTTAAGCTAACTCACGGGAGTTAGGTCCATGGAAAGTAACTTACGAACGTCGTCACCATCCTACTTCATTCTGAAATCTCCACCGCGTACACAGTTGTTAAAGTGGTTTTCGGTATCGACAGAGAGTATGTCCATATCCGATCTCGGACTCTTTAACAACCAATCGTTATTATAACCCGTAGTTATAATTTAAAAATGGTATTTATTTCTCAAATTCCAATATCATTTCAAATCCATTTCAAAATATCAAACTTATCATTCATTTGAAAAACATATTCATTTTATTCAATTTAAAAATACCATTTCAATTCACATTTCAAAATAGTTTAGTTCCAAACAAATTACTTCATTTAAATCATAAAAATATGAAGTTATTACATCTAATAATTAAATTATTAAATTTCCAAAATTTTCAACTTTGAAAGTTCATCCTTTCACTTAATTTTTATCAAAACAGTGAAAATTCAACATTCGCAGCATTTGGAAAATGCTACAGAAAGTTATATTCAAAATAGTTCAATTTAACAAAAGACAGCGTTTAAAATGCTGTAATAGAGTTACATTAATTTCAAAGAAAACTTAGTTTAATCCAACCAATATAGCATAAAAATAAAATAAAATGCTATAATAGCCTTTAATTCAATTTAGCTATTTAGTTCACTTATCAACTACAGCATTTACAAATGTTGTATTATCATTTATATTAGATATAATAGCATTTCAAAAATGCAGTTAATTAACTTCAAATTTTCATTATAATTTCACAACAATTATATTTTTCTTTAAATCACTTTTAACTTATAAAATCACACATTTTTACTTTTATAAACACCATTTAATTTTCCTTAATTTCATTTAAAAACTCATATTTAACACTAATTCACTTATTAAACTGCAATGTTCAATTTTAAATTCGTTACATTAAATTTCAACCTAACACTTAAGTTCAAATTCTCAAATATAACTTAGTTTTGTTTTTATTTACTTACTAAAAATTCACTTTTAAGTCGATTCCATAAATTTCCAATTCTAGTTATATTTCAAAATTTCAACTTAAATATTTATTCATTTCACATTTCAACTTTATTAAAAATCATTAATATGATATAAAATCACTTTAAATTCATTTAAATTCAAATTATCATAAATTTATCATGATTTCATATTCAATTTAGTTTCCAATTATAATTAAATCAAATTTTCCAAAATAACTGACATTCAAAATTTTCTAACTTTTTCATTAATTTATTTCACTTATAATTATTTAGAAAATCAATAATATTTTACAAAAATCATTTTTAATTAGATTTAAATCAAAATATTTTAATATTTACATTTCTAAAATAATTTTATTTTTTTTAGAAAACATACATTAACCACGGGTCTGTATATAATTTTCTACACTAGGAAAAGTGATACGGGTAATATATCATTTCAACCCGTAATTTACAAAGAAAATCCGGGTTTTGTCATTTCAAGCCTGCAGTCCTAAGTAAATGAAATAAATTTGAAAATCATTCAGGCCTATCATTTCAGCCCATAACGATTTTCCCTTATTTTAAAATCCGTTCGGGTCTGTATCATTTCAACCTATAGTGATTCTAATCTAAAGGGAACTTGCAGTGTGATTAACTGATAAAACAGCAAAACAGCAATAATACAACTGTAACATATGATATAATTGGTGTTTAATCATGTGTGAACATCATATGATAGTGACATTGCAACGACCCAGAATTTTGAACAATTTAATATTGAAAATATTTAATTAATTTTAAATATTTGAATGATGTTTTGACTTGAATTTCAAATTATCAGAATGAATTTAGCGATTAAATTATAGAATTTAATCTATTGAGAGTTGAATAAAAATTTGAATCTTCAATTTTAAGCTGATTAAAAATATTTCAGAAGCTTGTAAAATTTATATTGATAATACTGAAGATAATTGAATCTTCAGAATTGGATTTGGAAGTGATTTGTTCAGTTTTAAAATTTTAATCGTTTGAATCGATATTTAAAATAGCCGTCCGAGGCACAGTCTCGGAATTCGACGAAACCAGTTTCATTGGGTCCGTAATATTGAATTATTCTTGGATTTCAAATTTCGTATTTTTCGGAGTTTATATGTGAGCACAAGGTGAGTAAACGCGTTGAAATTTTCAACGAATTCAATTTAAATTTAAAATTTAAATTGGTCAAACACAACACGTTCTTCCCTAACATCACGCCTAGGATCATGCCTAAATTCACGAAATAAATCGTGTCGAGCATACTTCTTCCAATTTTAAATATCCCTCTCCCTTATCGTTCAAAAATCAAAATTATATTCAATTCAGATCCCGTTAAAAACTCACGAAAATAAAACAAATTAATGGCCACTTAATTTCGTTCGTATCTCCCCCTCCCTTTTCAAAACCTATTAACGAAAACCAATCATGGCCGAAGCTTGCTTCATATCCCAAAATCAAATTCCGTCCTCAGTTAAAAAAAAACCGAACGTAATCGAAGTCGCGAGCGACATTGAGGCAGGGGGAGGAGCACGAAGGTTGAAGCTCGCGCGACCTTGGGTTTCGCAAAGCATAGGCGGCGCGCGCTCACGCGAGGCAGTGGGTGGTTTCGTCGCGATGGGAGTGTGGTCGCGCGATGTGAAAGGGGAAAAATCGCGAGGCAAGGCGAATCGATGCATGTTAGGGCATCAATGGAGTGGGCGCGCGTAGGAGGGGTGCGCAGGCGGCGACGCTCGCAAGCGCGAGGTGCGGCGGCGCGCGATGGTGGATGCGGCGATTCGGTGGTCGCGTGGTCTCTGGGATTGAGGTCGAGCAATGGTCTGAGTTCGTGATTTACAGTAAGTTATTTGCTAATTCTATTTTTTATTTAAATTTAGGATATATATATATATATATACATACACGTATATGTATGTACAGTAGAATGGAACTGCTGTTTTATAAAAAAAATTATAAAATAGAAAATAATGAAAGTAGTTAAAGAAAAATAAATGTTGGTGGTTAGTTTATTTTATTTATCTGTTAAGTCAATTTAACTACAAAAAATAATTTATTATAAAGGGATTAGTAAAAAAATCACATTTTGAATTTTTAAATGAAATTATTGGTTGAGTTAATAAATTTTTTATAATTATTTAAAAGAAATTGATTTAAAAAGAAAATTTAGATTGAATAGAGATTATGTAAGGAAATTAGTTTGAAATTTAATTAAAATTTTAAAACGATAATAAATTATTCGATCTGTTCGAATATTAATAAATTGTGTAAATATTTATACAAGGTATAAATCAAGGAAATCAAGATGGAAAATGGATTGCTAATAAAAAGCAAAGGTGAGAACTTCTCACTCAAAAAAATTTAAAGTTGGATTTGTAGTTATTTATTGATTGTTTGCTTGATTGTGATATTAGATATAGTAGGATATATCTATATATATAGCAATATATATATATTTAATGGCATATGTATATATTGCAGTTGATTGATTTCCCGCATTGTATAGCGGATGAGACCCTATTGCGTCGCCTATTAAGCGGATAATATTTTATAAATCCCATATACCGCGATATTCCACCTCGAAGTGGAATGGGTATTGTGCTAATGTCTGTGGATGCAGGGAAACAGGTTGGAGGGATCCAACTGGATTCCTCACAAATATTTACTGATTTTTGATATTGATATTTGATTGTTTATCATATCGATATATGATGTTTGAAAGTCATGATTGACTATTTGATGTGTTGCATCATCGGATCCAATTTTGAAGTTTAAAAATAACGATTTTGATTTTTAAGGGATTTCTAAAGTGATTTTTTGAAAGTATACGTTTATAAAATATTTTTGGAATTGATTCATCTTAAATAAATAAACGTTATAATTATAAAAATTATGATTTTTGAGAAATACAGTTAAAAGTTGATTTTTGAAAATATGTGATTAATGATTTTTTTCTTTTAAAATAGTTTAAACTGGGATTTCTCAATTTATTATAAAAAGTTTAAAAATAGGATTTATGAAATTTGATTATTTTATAAATCAAAATGATGAATTATAAAGGAGTTGAAAGACATTTTAGAAGAATAATATAAATTGATCCATATAAAAGATTTATAAATTGATATTTATGAATTAATAATATTGAAATTGTAAAACGAGCTTTTATAAGTATGAGAATGAATTGTGAATGAATTTCATAAATGAATGAAATTTATAGAATTATAACGGTGAAGTTATAAATGGAATTTTAGAAACAGTAGGTTTATAAAATTTGTGAAGTTATTTAAAGGAATAGATTTGGATAAATAAATGAATCTTATAAGTTATAAGATTTATAATTATGAAGTTTAAAGGAACGATTTTGTAAACAAATAAATTATAAGCATTTAACTTATAATATGGACTTTCGGTATATAATTGAATTATAAATCGAATAAGTTAATAAAGGAAATTTATAAGAGGAAGTGTTATAAAATAAATAGAAATGGAATTTATAAACATTATTTTATAAATCCACAACGACTTATCTTGATAAGTAAATAGTTGTAATTTATTAATGGAGTTATATTCACGTTTTAGACAGTGAATAATTCTTTAAAATAAAAGGAATAGAAATGATGAAATTGGTTAACAAGTATATTCATGTTTTTGAATAGTGAATAATATGTTAAAGAAATGTTTTGAATGTGATGTTTTAAATAGAATTAAAACGATCTAACGATGTTTTAAAAGTATTGACTATCGAAACCATAGATTTCAACATTCATTGTTGAAATAAACGTTTTCGAGAAATAGAAGGAAATGGTAGATTATAACACTGTTGTTATAATAGATGATTTCCGAAAGGAAATGTTTTGTATAGTATTGGGATTTATATATCTATTTTAATTTCGAATCCCTATACTAGTGATTTTGGGTTGTCGTAACGATGTTTTACGCAACATTCGTTTTGGCCCAAATAAATATGTTTAAGAGAATGATTTCCTTAAAGAATGAAATATATACTTAATTTCGATTTAAGTATATTGAATATTTTCCAAGTGTAGAAAATAAAAAGATTTGTGAATTACTTATTTTTAATAAGTATAGGAATATTTTTCCAATATTAAGTGAATATTTTGAATTTATCTTTTTGGAGATAAATTGAAAATGAATAATTGAAATCGTATATTCATAAATATTTTGGAATGTAAATTCAATATGGAATTTGTAAATGAAATTTGGAAAATGGGTTTAAAAATAAATATTGATTTATTTTTGAAGAATGGAAAATATATATCTTGTAAAGATATTTTTGGAAAATAAATAATTTGGAAAATTATTTGGAATCTGGTGATGTTGTGCATATCTATTGATAGTTCAATAACCGACTATCAATATTTACCTTTAAATAGGTATTTGTTGTGATTTGCTTGAATTTGAATGCCACACTTATTTTTTTAAAATAAGCGCTCACTATTCGGGTTAACCGGGAAAGGACCTTGGGGTCGTATAACCCATTCCGAATATGTGATACGTCGTTATGAATTGCATTTGAAGATCGATGTTGAAGACCGGATATTTTCGAAAACGAAAGGGTTTCTTGTTGATTGTCTCTGCACTGGCTGATCCCCGGTATAGAGATCTCCATATGTGATGGGAAATTCGGACGTGATTAGAGATTATCCGGATTGCAAGGACTTCTTTGTAAGTGCCTTCGGTTCTGTTCGATCCCTGTAACATCCCGCCTTTTTGCACACTTTAAACCGACACACGTGCCAATTCAAAGCATACGCAAGGGCGGATTGTTATGGGGTAAATAAGAAAACAGAGAAGAAATAAAAACAAAAATAGAATCTCACAGCGGAAGGATAAAATATAATAACAAATATACAGTTCATAAACAGTTTACAAAAGCTTGATCCTTCTTTTACAATAAATATCAGAGTTACACATACCAATACAAGCAATGCAGCGGAATAGAAAGAGTGTGGTGTAATACTATATATAACATAATACTTATTCTTCGTCTTCGTCCTCCAAAGCTAAAATCTGCTATCCTGAAATGCTCGGACTGACCCGAGCGAATTTGAATAGACAAAAACACCCGAGTCAGACTAGAATATCTTATGTGAGTTAAATAAACAGAATATAAATATGAGTACAGTAACTCAAGAGATGTTCGGGATTTACATCTCCTAAGGATCCGTTAAACTATTTACTATGTAGTATATTGCGCTATTATAATAGTGTCTATTTATAAAATAAACTTACTTTTAAATAGCGTTAAGGCTTTACATTTTCCACCTTAACACGTAATAGTCCCAGTAGTCCGTCCAATATCATAGCCCCTCCTGATCGGGAAGCCACTAGAGGATACCACACGGGCTACGGGAGAAAACCAAACTCGTACAAGGCGCGATATGGTAGGTGACACGGCACAACTAGGCAATGCCAGGGTAGATATACCAATTGCTATCCAGGCTGGTGGAAACGCGTAGCCGCAGTTACCGCCCACCTCGGACTAACTCCCCAAAATCAAAATATAGAAGTGGCCACTGAATCAAATCCAAGTCAAATTATAATATCGAAGAGGAGCGTCCGATCAGAGGAATGACCTCATTGGCCTGAGAATCGCTCCTGTTTTAGCCACCTTATGCCAACTCATGGGAGTTGGGTCCACGTATTTACCTTACAGGAAACGTCGCCACCACCTACTTCATTCTGGAATCTCCACCGCGTACACGGTTAGTCAAAGTGGTTTTCGGTATCGACAGAGAGTATGTCCATATCCGATCCCGGTCTCTTTGCCAACCAATCGTTATTATAACACCGCGGTCATTTAAAAATAGTTTATACTTTTAAAACCAGAATATAATCCATTTCAAACCGTAATATTACGATATCATTTCTTCTTTTAAAACCCAAAACAATATGATATCGTTTATCCCAAATAAAATTATTCCTTTCCAAAAAAATTATGTCACTTTTTATTATTTAATATCCCATGTAACCAATATTCTGTTTGTAACTTTCAACATAATTCTTCGAAAATCCATAGTATTTTAAAACCATTATTTTCAAAACTAAATGGTTTGGATATTCAACGGTATGCGAATTAAAAAGGTTTAACTTTACTGTTGCTTTACAAAGAAATAAATTACATGGCTTTCCAAATATTTCTTCTTTTAAAGTTAAACCAAAATCCAAAATATTACTTCAAGTCCCAAAACCATTTCAATTTTATATATATTTATATCCATTTTTGAGCATTAATATTTCAACTAAAGTTGGATTTTTATCCTTTCAAAATCAATATTCTATTAATTAATCTTGACCATTCACATAAAATCCATAATTAATAAGACTTCAATTTCTAGTAAAATATATATATATATATTTCCAAATTCAATTTTTACTAGAATATTCATTTCAAAATATTTTGGGAAAAATCCAATTATAAATATCATATCTTTAAAATTTCCAACTTAATATTTAAACATAGGATATAAATCATCAAACTCCATTTTCTTAATTTCTTCCATTTTCAATAAAGAAATTTATATTCCTTTTAATTTCAAAATTTCAACTTCATAGGTATATAAATATGAAATAAAATATTTATACAATATAAATTTAAGATTTATAGACCGTATTCAATCCAAACCATAGAAATCACATTAAAATAGTTATATATAGACCGCGGTGCCTGTATATAATTTTCTATCCTATGGTCAAGTGATACGGATATTTATCATTTCAATCCGCAATTTAAAAAAATAAAACTTTGCGGTTTTATCATTTCAAACCACAATCCCGAATGAAATGTAAAATGTATGCTAACTTGCAGTTTAATGATATCAAATAAAACATCCATTCAACAAAACATCCATCATCCAGTCACAAACATCAAGCAATATCAATCAATAACAATTATATATATGATCATATATAACAGGTGATAACTGGCAGTTTATTCAAATTAAAATTTTCAACTATTAATCTAACAATTTATATTCAGTGATAATTGACATAACTGTTAACTAGCAGTTCATATGCAACCAAAAATTTCTAACAGCCAATTAACACGCAATAAATCAATTAAATTAACAGTTACATTCAATAAAATGCAATTCAACAGATATGAATGCAATAACATGCCAAAAGCTCATAACTAAATTTCTATTCATTTCTAAAATTTATTTAACAAACATAAAAGCTTCTAGTAGTTGTGAGTGGGTTAAAACACTCACCTTTTGAATTTAAATTGAATTCAAATCCAATTTAAACCCAAAAATTGGACAGTCTCCAAATTCATCCAAACCAGTGCCAAAACGTCAGAAATTCCGATACGATCCCAGCAAAACAAACCGCGCGTGAATCCGAGCTCGTATGCAAAAGTTATGAAAATTTGAAAAATGAAAAATTCTGGTCCTGGGTCAACTTCGGGTTCGACTTCGGGGCGCCGCCTCATTTCCCCGATGCTTGCTTGGAGTTTTCGCCAAAACGACCCGGAGCGACCCGAGTCATTTTCTTCCTGACCCGAAGTTGCTCTAGGGTTTTCTCCTCTGAAACCCGAAGCGCGACCAGAAGCTGCTGCAGATCCACAAAATTTTTTTTTTTTTTTTTTTTTTTTTGAAATAAAATTTTGGAATTTGGGAATTAGGTTTTTTTCTGCCATTGGAATGAGGAGTTGAGAAGGAGATGTACGTATAGAAAAATGAAAATAAGGAATGGCTAGGGTTTATAATCGCAAATATATAGACAGATAAAAGAAGGCTAGGTGGGTACGGATAACGAACGTGCTAAACGATAGTTGGCCCAAAAAGCCCGTTCTGCCTCCGGAGTCGAATTTGTTAAAACTATATATCCAAATAGGTGTTTCAAAATATTCTGAACGCGATGGAAAAAGTTTCGCGACCAAATTCGATCGTATGAAGAAGTTATGCTAAAAAAATAAAAATTTCAAATTGATTTCAAAATGCGTAAATTTCAAGGCGTTTCGAGTCCGTACGATCAAACGACAAGTCCGATCGCAACGAAACTTGAAACATTATTATAATTCACCGTTACGGATCCGATGAAACTAGTTTCGTCGAAATCCGAGTCCGTGACAAAAATGACTATTTTTAATATTTATTAAATAAATTAAAATAAATCATAAAATCCAAATTTTCTTTCAACTTTAAATATTGGCCAAATTTCATTACTTATATAATCCAATCAATTCCCAATAATTTAGCAAGCTTGGATGTGAATTAAAATTTATAAGTATATAAATTTCGCAGTGTTAACCTCTGCGTTTTCTTATTATTTGGGAATTATAAATTTTATTCGCAAAACCCAATTATTTAATCATATACTTATACTCTCATCTTAAATCTAATTATATAAATAACTTGATTTCTATTATCCAACTCAAAATATATCAATTATTCTCCAACTACATAGTTAACGTTTCTTTTATATATCACTGTGGTAATATTTCAAAATGTTCATCTTTTGTTTTCATAAATTACTGTATTTAGATAAAATTGTAATTTTGGTAACTTATCACATAAATAACTTAAAACCTCAACTAATACATTCCACCTTTGTTTCATCTTATTCATTCACTCATCAATATTCCGTACTAACTACAAAATTTAGTGTATTCCTTTAAATTGATCAAAATAAGACTTATCAACTAATAGAAAGATTTACGTACAAAATTTATTGTCATACATCTAATTTACAAGCCTATACTTAATTATTATCCTACAATACGTTTTACGTTACTATAATGTTCATTCTTCCGTTCCTACGTTTCTATAAATTTATTCCTTTATAATTTATTTAACGCAACACTTAATCTACACCTATTGCGATGTTTCAAATTTACTTGAATGAACAATTTCTTTACTTAAAATAGTTGTTGTAAACTCTTAATTCCACATTTATAAGTGTATTATTATTTTCACTCAAATATTATACATATATATAGAGTATTGGGTTTTTATTTAATCATCATTTATCATATATATTAATTAATTAAATTCAATACTTAAGTCTGACTAAATTTATTCCCCAAATACACATTTACATTTCTCAACCAATAAATATAACCAATCAAATTCTCATTTTATTAAACCTTGGTCAATTCCACACGTTAATTTTACTTAAAGTCTCAATTAATTAATTTACCTCGGTTTCATTACCTTATTACCTTATATGCATAATTGACATGGTTATATCTTCCATTACATCAATAATTTATCATTTCATTTCTATGCAATATATACTCATCTTATTCCATTTATTTGGTTACTGCATTGAAATCTATTTATTAACCAATACTAACGTTATTATCATAAAAAAAAATTTGATTCCCAATTTTATTCAATACTTAGAACAAAAATTTTCACATTAAATCAAATCCTTCTATTCAAACCAAGTATCATGCTATGATAATATTTTACGTTGGTTACACTGAAAAAAAATCAACTTTTTATCGTTATCAATTAAACATACATTAATTGCACAAATTAAAGGAATTAATTGCCATTTATCAAATTAAATTTTTCATACATCAATCTATTTCATCTAAATCCTTACCTATGAATATTATAACCTTTAATTCCATTAAATACCAATTAACCCAAATTATTTCATTTATTCTAAGTCATATCACTAAAATAATTCATCATAATAAACTTAAAATCTATACGTTTATTGATTTATTTCTATTTGTCTTATGTTAAATTCTAAATTTAGTAAGACAACCTAAAGTACTCCACTCAATCGACAGTCCCTTTCAATTGTTAATACGTACTTAAATTTCTACAGTTGCCTTCCATCTGCACTTCCGTTACTATGATAAAAATTAGTAACGTTTATGCCATCAATCCATCATAATTACTTACCCTTAATTGAGTTTGATTTCCAAATAAATTTGCTGACCCTTAATTAGACAATTTATAAAAGTTTGTCATCATACCTATAGTTCTACGCTTATGCTATGTCTTAAATTTCAATAAATTTATAAATTTTGAGATGTTCATTAGGGTTTACAAATTTATTGACTTGCAATAACAGGGTTTCTTAATCTATTCAATTTATCGTTCACAATCTTTTATTGCATTAAATTGGTTTAATATTCCCATATTAAATTTTATGTACAGGTAAGAATTTTTCTTTCTTTCTCTACTTAATTCATTTGAATTTTATTCAAATGTCTTTAAATAGGTTTCTAAGTCACTTCTATATAATTTATTCTAGCCTTCATTTTAATACTTATCTACCACCTTTATTCTTTCAACTAAAATAAATTACAAAATCCTATTAAACAAACAATTTTAAATGGTCGAACTTAACGGGTCGTTACACTCTCCCCCACTCAAAACTTTTCGTCCCCGAAAAGGAAAAAGAAGGGAGAAGGAAGAATAAAACAGTACATCTCAATTCAATATTAGCTTATAAATAATAATTTACTGGATTAATTTCCTTTAATGAAATATACCCGTTTTATAGCCATTATAAACTTTTATACTTAAATAATTAAAGTTGGAAAAACATTTTCAACAAAATTCTAAGTCCAAAATTTACGGAAAATTTTGGCAGAGTCTCCTTTGTACGGAGAGGCTCGGGAGAAAATAAAATATCAAAATATAACAAATATATTACAAATATTATCAAAATATTATATCCCAACACGGGCAACTATATAAAATAGCGCTTTAAACGTAATCCGAAAACGTACCTATTTGTCGGGCAATACGCTTATTATTATGGAACCAAAAGCAGTTGCTTCCATCACCTGCATTCACTTATATAATCTAAAAGGTTAAATATTTATATTAAAGTTAAATGTTTAGGTGGTTTCAACCATTAATCACCCAATCAATACAACAATTATCAATCTTACAAATAACATACATACACAAAGTGAAGCAACCATTTAAACCATCAAACAATTAGTTGTCTGGGTTCAAATTTGAAATTTGTATGAAATGAAATTAACTATCAAGTGCATCCTTTACTCAACAGTCTTAGATGGAACAAGGATAGATTATTTATTCCCCAACAACTTCAAATTCCTTACCCAACAACATAAATCAAACAATAACAATTCAAACTAACAGCCAAATTAACTTATTATACATTTATTTCATGCTTCGGTGGTTTGATTTTCTTTCTTTCATTTATGGAGGGATTTCTTTGTTTCTTACAATTTTCATTTTCCATTTGTTACAAAATTCATTATATTGTATTCCAATTTATTGACTAAGGTTTATATCATCTATTTATACTACTTACCCTTTCTTATATAGTAAAATTTCCAATTTAACTTAAGTTTATACAGTTAATTCTCATTTATAACAGCAAATTTATTGAATACCTTAATTACCTCAAGCTTCACTTGTAAGATTTCCCCTTACATTTTCTTACTAACATTGCAACTTTTATTATATTTAATTACAGTAACCCTCTACTTACACTTAAATTATTAACCTTAAAACCTCCATTTTTATAAATAAAGGATTTTATTAATTCATTATCTAGGGTTTACAGACATTTATTTATATTACCTACTTTTTATTATATTACTAGTAGCATTTTAAATCATACTTAAGTTTATAACCCTACACATCAATATTAAAGAATTTCATTTTATTTACTTAAGTTAAAATCACCTATTAATAATACTCACCTTTAATTTGGGTAAAATTTCAATTATCACTTAAGTTTATACCAATAAATTCTTTCATTATTTCCTAAATTCCTACTTGTAAAATATTCAATTCCAGTTTCTCATTTAACACTTCAACTTTTATATTTGGGTAAGTTATTTATGTTAAGGAAATTGCAATTGAACTTATACAAGTTTAATCTCCATTCTTTTAATTAAATTTAATGTTTATTCATATTACCCTTTGTCTCATATGTATGCAAATTCCTCTTTATAGCTTTGCAGTTATTCTCTTATTCCAATTAGAGGTTTCAATTCATTCATTCTTCAATAAATCTTTTCCATTATTTATCAGTTAAAAACTTTTACTTCCCTTATCCCTAGCATTAACTTTCTTACTTAATATTTCACTAACAAAGTTTAAACAATTAATTAACGGAAAAATTTAGAATTAAATACCGGGTCAAATTTTAATCTATTTCAAAATAATAGATAAATAAGTTCTTACAACTTTTATATCTCTAATTATATTTAGAACAATAAAAGAAATTTTTTAGAAAATTTCAAAAATAAATCTGCAGTAGAATTTACTACAGTGGCCTTTCCCCTTCGAAACTCGAAAATGAAAGTCGATGATGCGGCCGTCATCACCGAATTTATTTTCCAGCGACAGAGAGGAAAGTACAGAATTTAATTCTTTTCCAAAATCTTCTTTAAAACAATTCTTCCAATTTATACGAAATATTTATATAAGAAAATACTTATAAACCAAATCAATAAATTTCACAAATTCTTTGAAAGCAAATTTTCAAAAATCCCGGACTTAAGTTCTAAATCTCCAAATTTGGTTTATTATAATTTCACTTAGCTTCAGTTATTATAAATATTTTTATTGCCTAACATCCAATCTATAGCAACCAAATATATATATATCTTTATAAAACTATTTTTATATATAGAAATATAATAGGCAAAATTATTTCATTCACCTATATTAAAAACAAATATTATGTCGGTCTGTCCTATTAAGTGTTTAGAAATCCCTATTGATGACATAGCGTCCCATGCATCAACCAGAATTTATAAATACAAAGCGGAACAGATTAACACAATATTAAAATCTTTTTATTAATACTAACAAGTACGCTCTCTCTTATATATACACTCAGCGACTCCCATAGGATATTTCTACCCTATTAACAAAGAGTCAAACCCCACAAAGCCAAGGTTTATCGCTAAACCAAAGATCTGATACCAACTGTAACATCCCGCCTTTTTGCACACTTTAAACCGACACACGTGCCAATTCAAAGCATACGCAAGGGCGGATTGTTATGGGGTAAATAAGAAAACAGAGAAGAAATAAAAACAAAAACAGAATCTCACAGCGGAAGGATAAAATATAATAACAAATATACAGTTCATAAACAGTTTACAAAAGCTTGATCCTTCTTTTACAATAAATATCAGAGTTACACATACCAATACAAGCAATGCAGCGGAATAGAAAGAGTGTGGTGTAATACTATATATAACATAATACTTATTCTTCGTCTTCGTCCTCCAAAGCTAAAATCTGCTATCCTGAAATGCTCGGACTGACCCGAGCGAATTTGAATAGACAAAAACACTCGAGTCAGACTAGAATATCTTATGTGAGTTAAATAAACAGAATATAAATATGAGTACAGTAACTCAAGAGATGTTCGGGATTTACATCTCCTAAGGATCCGTTAAACTATTTACTATGTAGTATATTGCGCTATTATAATAGTGTCTATTTATAAAATAAACTTACTTTTAAATAGCGTTAAGGCTTTACATTTTCCACCTTAACACGTAATAGTCCCAGTAGTCCGTCCAATATCATAGCCCCTCCTGATCGGGAAGCCACTAGAGGATACCACACGGGCTACGGGAGAAAACCAAACTCGTACAAGGCGCGATATGGTAGGTGACACGGCACAACTAGGCAATGCCAGGGTAGATATACCAATTGCTATCCAGGCTGGTGGAAACGCGTAGCCGCAGTTACCGCCCACCTCGGACTAACTCCCCAAAATCAAAATATAGAAGTGGCCACTGAATCAAATCCAAGTCAAATTATAATATCGAAGAGGAGCGTCCGATCAGAGGAATGACCTCATTGGCCTGAGAATCGCTCCTGTTTTAGCCACCTTATGCCAACTCATGGGAGTTGGGTCCACGTATTTACCTTACAGGAAACGTCGCCACCACCTACTTCATTCTGGAATCTCCACCGCGTACACGGTTAGTCAAAGTGGTTTTCGGTATCGACAGAGAGTATGTCCATATCCGATCCCGGTCTCTTTGCCAACCAATCGTTATTATAACACCGCGGTCATTTAAAAATAGTTTATACTTTTAAAACCAGAATATAATCCATTTCAAACCGTAATATTACGATATCATTTCTTCTTTTAAAACCCAAAACAATATGATATCGTTTATCCCAAATAAAATTATTCCTTTCCAAAAAAATTATGTCACTTTTTATTATTTAATATCCCATGTAACCAATATTCTGTTTGTAACTTTCAACATAATTCTTCGAAAATCCATAGTATTTTAAAACCATTATTTTCAAAACTAAATGGTTTGGATATTCAACGGTATGCGAATTAAAAAGGTTTAACTTTACTGTTGCTTTACAAAGAAATAAATTACATGGCTTTCCAAATATTTCTTCTTTTAAAGTTAAACCAAAATCCAAAATATTACTTCAAGTCCCAAAACCATTTCAATTTTATATATATTTATATCCATTTTTGAGCATTAATATTTCAACTAAAGTTGGATTTTTATCCTTTCAAAATCAATATTCTATTAATTAATCTTGACCATTCACATAAAATCCATAATTAATAAGACTTCAATTTCTAGTAAAATATATATATATATATTTCCAAATTCAATTTTTACTAGAATATTCATTTCAAAATATTTTGGGAAAAATCCAATTATAAATATCATATCTTTAAAATTTCCAACTTAATATTTAAACATAGGATATAAATCATCAAACTCCATTTTCTTAATTTCTTCCATTTTCAATAAAGAAATTTATATTCCTTTTAATTTCAAAATTTCAACTTCATAGGTATATAAATATGAAATAAAATATTTATACAATATAAATTTAAGATTTATAGACCGTATTCAATCCAAACCATAGAAATCACATTAAAATAGTTATATATAGACCGCGGTGCCTGTATATAATTTTCTATCCTATGGTCAAGTGATACGGATATTTATCATTTCAATCCGCAATTTAAAAAAATAAAACTTTGCGGTTTTATCATTTCAAACCACAATCCCGAATGAAATGTAAAATGTATGCTAACTTGCAGTTTAATGATATCAAATAAAACATCCATTCAACAAAACATCCATCATCCAGTCACAAACATCAAGCAATATCAATCAATAACAATTATATATATGATCATATATAACAGGTGATAACTGGCAGTTTATTCAAATTAAATTTTTCAACTATTAATCTAACAATTTATATTCAGTGATAATTGACATAACTGTTAACTAGCAGTTCATATGCAACCAAAAATTTCTAACAGCCAATTAACACGCAATAAATCAATTAAATTAACAGTTACATTCAATAAAATGCAATTCAACAGATATGAATGAAATAACATGCCAAAAGCTCATAACTAAATTTCTATTCATTTCTAAAATTTATTTAACAAACATAAAAGCTTCTAGTAGTTGTGAGTGGGTTAAAACACTCACCTTTTGAATTTAAATTGAATTCAAATCCAATTTAAACCCAAAAATTGGACAGTCTCCAAATTCATCCAAACCAGTGCCAAAACGTCAGAAATTCCGATACGATCCCAGCAAAACAAACCGCGCGTGAATCCGAGCTCGTATGCAAAAGTTATGAAAATTTGAAAAATGAAAAATTCTGGTCCTGGGTCAACTTCGGGTTCGACTTCGGGGCGCCGCCTCATTTCCCCGATGCTTGCTTGGAGTTTTCGCCAAAACGACCCGGAGCGACCCGAGTCATTTTCTTCCTGACCCGAAGTTGCTCTAGGGTTTTCTCCTCTGAAACCCGAAGCGCGACCAGAAGCTGCTGCAGATCCACAAAATTTTTTTTTTTTTTTTTTTTTTTTTTTTTTGAAATAAAATTTTGGAATTTGGGAATTAGGTTTTTTTCTGCCATTGGAATGAGGAGTTGAGAAGGAGATGTACGTATAGAAAAATGAAAATAAGGAATGGCTAGGGTTTATAATCGCAAATATATAGACAGATAAAAGAAGGCTAGGTGGGTACGGATAACGAACGTGCTAAACGATAGTTGGCCCAAAAAGCCCGTTCTGCCTCCGGAGTCGAATTTGTTAAAACTATATATCCAAATAGGTGTTTCAAAATATTCTGAACGCGATGGAAAAAGTTTCGCGACCAAATTCGATCGTATGAAGAAGTTATGCTAAAAAAATAAAAATTTCAAATTGATTTCAAAATGCGTAAATTTCAAGGCGTTTCGAGTCCGTACGATCAAACGACAAGTCCGATCGCAACGAAACTTGAAACATTATTATAATTCACCGTTACGGATCCGATGAAACTAGTTTCGTCGAAATCCGAGTCCGTGACAAAAATGACTATTTTTAATATTTATTAAATAAATTAAAATAAATCATAAAATCCAAATTTTCTTTCAACTTTAAATATTGGCCAAATTTCATTACTTATATAATCCAATCAATTCCCAATAATTTAGCAAGCTTGGATGTGAATTAAAATTTATAAGTATATAAATTTCGCAGTGTTAACCTCTGCGTTTTCTTATTATTTGGGAATTATAAATTTTATTCGCAAAACCCAATTATTTAATCATATACTTATACTCTCATCTTAAATCTAATTATATAAATAACTTGATTTCTATTATCCAACTCAAAATATATCAATTATTCTCCAACTACATAGTTAACGTTTCTTTTATATATCACTGTGGTAATATTTCAAAATGTTCATCTTTTGTTTGCATAAATTACTGTATTTAGATAAAATTGTAATTTTGGTAACTTATCACATAAATAACTTAAAACCTCAACTAATACATTCCACCTTTGTTTCATCTTATTCATTCACTCATCAATATTCCGTACTAACTACAAAATTTAGTGTATTCCTTTAAATTGATCAAAATAAGACTTATCAACTAATAGAAAGATTTACGTACAAAATTTATTGTCATACATCTAATTTACAAGCCTATACTTAATTATTATCCTACAATACGTTTTACGTTACTATAATGTTCATTCTTCCGTTCCTACGTTTCTATAAATTTATTCCTTTATAATTTATTTAACGCAACACTTAATCTACACCTATTGCGATGTTTCAAATTTACTTGAATGAACAATTTCTTTACTTAAAATAGTTGTTGTAAACTCTTAATTCCACATTTATAAGTGTATTATTATTTTCACTCAAATATTATACATATATATAGAGTATTGGGTTTTTATTTAATCATCATTTATCATATATATTAATTAATTAAATTCAATACTTAAGTCTGACTAAATTTATTCCCCAAATACACATTTACATTTCTCAACCAATAAATATAACCAATCAAATTCTCATTTTATTAAACCTTGGTCAATTCCACACGTTAATTTTACTTAAAGTCTCAATTAATTAATTTACCTCGGTTTCATTACCTTATTACCTTATATGCATAATTGACATGGTTATATCTTCCATTACATCAATAATTTATCATTTCATTTCTATGCAATATATACTCATCTTATTCCATTTATTTGGTTACTGCATTGAAATCTATTTATTAACCAATACTAACGTTATTATCATAAAAAAAAATTTGATTCCCAATTTTATTCAATACTTAGAACAAAAATTTTCACATTAAATCAAATCCTTCTATTCAAACCAAGTATCATGCTATGATAATATTTTACGTTGGTTACACTGAAAAAAAATCAACTTTTTATCGTTATCAATTAAACATACATTAATTGCACAAATTAAAGGAATTAATTGCCATTTATCAAATTAAATTTTTCATACATCAATCTATTTCATCTAAATCCTTACCTATGAATATTATAACCTTTAATTCCATTAAATACCAATTAACCCAAATTATTTCATTTATTCTAAGTCATATCACTAAAATAATTCATCATAATAAACTTAAAATCTATACGTTTATTGATTTATTTCTATTTGTCTTATGTTAAATTCTAAATTTAGTAAGACAACCTAAAGTACTCCACTCAATCGACAGTCCCTTTCAATTGTTAATACGTACTTAAATTTCTACAGTTGCCTTCCATCTGCACTTCCGTTACTATGATAAAAATTAGTAACGTTTATGCCATCAATCCATCATAATTACTTACCCTTAATTGAGTTTGATTTCCAAATAAATTTGCTGACCCTTAATTAGACAATTTATAAAAGTTTGTCATCATACCTATAGTTCTACGCTTATGCTATGTCTTAAATTTCAATAAATTTATAAATTTTGAGATGTTCATTAGGGTTTACAAATTTATTGACTTGCAATAACAGGGTTTCTTAATCTATTCAATTTATCGTTCACAATCTTTTATTGCATTAAATTGGTTTAATATTCCCATATTAAATTTTATGTACAGGTAAGAATTTTTCTTTCTTTCTCTACTTAATTCATTTGAATTTTATTCAAATGTCTTTAAATAGGTTTCTAAGTCACTTCTATATAATTTATTCTAGCCTTCATTTTAATACTTATCTACCACCTTTATTCTTTCAACTAAAATAAATTACAAAATCCTATTAAACAAACAATTTTAAATGGTCGAACTTAACGGGTCGTTACAATCCCGGAACAGACTTGTATGGATAGTATGTCTGACATTACAAATTGAGATATAAAGCCGATTTCTTTCAAATATATTTCTGTTGGGGGCGGAGAATTTATTCTCTTAGCTTAACACCCTTCTCTGAGACGTACGAGCTCAGAGGTTATGTAGTTGAAGGTTTTTAGCAATATATTCCCAATTTGGTAATGTGACATGCTGAGTGTTGCTGTGAAATGATCATTGTGTTGATTATTTGTGATAGGATCATTTGTTTGATCGTCTATCTTGGTGATCATTTCTATGATCATTTGTTGACCCAAAGCACAGCTTTTGTATAAAGCGTGTTTTTGTGGACGAGACTTCATCGAGCCTCACACCCCGAAATGGTCAAAACAGGAAAGATGCGGCAAGGTTATGAGGGGTAGCTTCCTTTAGGGTATGTGCATTTCCTTCTAGAAAAGGGTGGTATCATGGTATGGAGCCCAGATGCTTACCCAGGTTGAAACACTTATTATTATGGTGTGATGTTGATTAGAGAGCTCTCGGTTAAAGGTCCCAAAGGACCGGGGGATGGCATGCTCGTGTCAGTAGTTACCCAGTTAGGGGTAACCCGGCCTTGTGTTGGCAGAGATCCGGTTTGGTTCTCGGGGATGTCCTTCCAGAGGCGTTCTCATGTGGCAATGGGAAGTCCCTTGGCCTGACCATTCGTTGGAAATCCAAAGAAACAATACGATCTTGTACGGTTTTAGTTGTAGAACCTGCTTTCTCAGGAGGTAGCTATAGTAGGCATAATATAATGGTACCTATGCTGGCTAAGATTTATATTCTACTTTCGAAATGTTCTCTACACTATGCACTAATAATAATATCAAATGTTTTTCTTTTTAATACGTATCAAGCATCTTTGACTAACATAAGAAGAAATCTCCTCCAAGTCTGCGTTTGCATTGTGTTTGTGGCGGGAGGTCTTATGTTAGTCTCATTTTTAAAAGAATTGCGAATTGACTTTAAAAATATTCCTCTATTTTGATTTTAAAGAAAAATAAACTGTTTTGAGTTCTCACACCAGTCACATGACTGACTCGGAGTTTATTGTTTTCCTTCCTAAACTCTGGGTGCCCACCAATTTCCACACGGGCAGTCAAGAGTTAAGATTTATCAGGATATTCTGGAATTCAAGAGTTGCTGGAGGCAAGCTGGATGGCATGGCGTATTACTAGTATATAGTATTTCTTTTTCCGCTATTTGTTTGTTGTTGTACACTCCGATGATATGATGTAATGAAATGTATAAAATGTAATAAGTGATATAGTTCTTTGTTTAAAGATTATTCATTTATTTATTATATGTTGTTCCCCTGTGAATTGTGAGATTCTGATGTTGTTCTGTTGTTTCTTTCCGTTCTATTTTCTGTCTTTTCTACCTCTTTCTTTTTCTTTTCTTCTTCTTAAACCCTAACATTTCGTTTTTTCGGCAACGAAAAATCCGAAACGTTACAAACATAGCAAATAAAATATGGTGATGCAGTTTATATATTCACAAGCGATCGATTTACTATTCATATAAGTATAAAACTGTCTGGTGAGAATAACTCACAAGTTTGAGCTGATGACCCAACGACAAATTTCACAAACGGGATCTACACAAGCACAAAAGCACGACAAAGATTCGAATGGAGGAGCCAAATGTCAAATTCCTTGGATACACATCAAACAAAACAATATAATAACGATGAGTTTCAAATCAACTACGATCAAAACTTCACTAGAATAGACTGCACAGAATCAAATAGAAATGCTTGCACTTGCATTTAACCTTTACTAGGATTAGCCATAAGGGGAAATAAAAAATAATGGCAGGTGTTTGGGTCGGGTTATGGTGGGCATGGGTCGGCCTAGATGTCATTTGTGATGGTGCCAAAATGGGTGAAGGGAATAATACGCATAAGCATGAATACATGCATTTGGTCATGGATTTGGGCTCGGCCAAGGCTCCAAGTGTCATGACCAGAGGTGTGGGGTCCACTATGGTGGTGGGGCCGAGGGTGCTGGAGGTGGTGGAGGCATGGTAGGTGGCAGTTAGAGGGGTGGTGAGGTGATGGAAGTGATATTGTGCTCGGCTAGGCTATGAATTCGGGTTGTTTTGAAAAGTTTGTGGATGGGCATCACCAATGGGGGTCACGGCATGGTTGGTTGGTGAGGAGGAGGTGTCGGTGGTGTGCCATCAGGTGCTGGAGGCAGTTAGGCAGCAATGGAGGCATGGCCGATCCTAAAAGAGGTGAAAGCTTGTGCAAAAAATCAAACTAGAATAAGCAATATAAGTAGAAAAAGAGATAAAAGAAATAATTTTTTTACCAACTTCCCAAGCATGTGATGGCCGAAATTTTTTTCTCAGGAAGGAGGAATGGAAGATACGTGAAATGAAAATGAATTATTCAGCTGAAATGTAGGGAGTTATGCCAAACGAAATGAAGAGTTGTGAGGAAAATGAAGAGGTGGAATTCAAAAAGGCAAAAGACAATTCAAAAGTCTAAAACTCTTCATATATCCTTATTTAATTTATATAACTTTATATTTCTGGAAATAATAATAATCCCAGATAAAATTTCTAAAATTTATGAAAATATAAAAATTTATATAATATTTATTAATTATATAAAGTTAAATTAAGAAAAATAGCTAAAAATAGTGAACTAGACTAGAAAATTTGAAATTAAATAGAGTAATTTTTAGAAAATTCATATGAGCTTGTAAAATATTTTTAAACATAAATAATAACATAAAATAAAAATACATTCACAAAATAAATATTTAAAATTTAATTTAAATATAATTTTTAATGAAGAAAATAGCAGAAAATAGGAAAACAGCCCTTAAAAATAAGAAATAAATACAGTAAATTTTGGAAAAATTCTATTATTATTTTTAAAATATGTAGATATGAAATTTCACAATTAAAACAAGTTTAAAATAATTTTGAAATGAAATAAAGACAAATTCAAATTTATAGTCAAAATCTAGGGTTGTTACAATGCGCAATCCACACCTACTAAACACTCAACAAACAATGAGAAACATGCATATAGAAAATAATATTGATATACAACATATACCAGAAGCAACAACAATATGTGCCAATATAGAAAATGCAACAAAAGGCAACAAATCCAACCATTAAACAACTATCATCCAACTAACATCCAATATCTATCCAATCAATCAATAACCAAATCAATATAAATTCGCTTCTCATTATATTCAATGAATTGGTTTTCCAATTTAAATCACATTTGATACATTAACATTGGATGTTTTTACTAACATTCATTTATTCATATTCAATTAGTTTACATTCACTAATTTACATTTGACTTAGTTCACTTCCACATTCAAATTCAATTTCATAGCTTCCAATTTTATCAATTCAACTTCATTAACACTTAATGAATTATATACAATCAACTAACAATCATATAACAATTAATGTATATTCAATACAACCAAATTCGTTCAATTTACTTTACTTTACATTCAATTTGGTTCAACACTTTTAATTTCAATTGGTTTCATACTAAATTGACTTCCATTCAATTATTCAATTTTTTCTCAATTTCATTAGCTTCTAATGAATTAACACTTTCATTCGTTATTCTATATCAATTCATTTACATTCAATTGATTTACATTCAATTCGTTCATTAATTCAATTGCTAATTCATTTTACCATATAAAGTTGAATTTCATTACATAACTCGAGTTCATATTCATCACTTCACTTTATTAATTTACTTCGACACAAAAATCAACTTCTTCAACATCACTTAAGTTATATCCCATTTAAACATCATTTGTTTAACTTAACTTAAATTTCCACTTATAAATCCAATTCTAAAGTAAATTCTATTTAACTTTTACCGAAGTCAAATTTCATCACTTATTCAAATTCATATCTAGTTTTGCTTAACAAATTGTTTAACCATTTTATCATGTGGTTTCACTTACATTTTCACATTTAATAAGTTATACAACTTATATATTAAAACTTCCAAATCCATTAACTTTTCCAATCTGGTTCAAATCTGAGTTAATTTATTTAACTTCCTTTAGTTAAATTTTCACATCATATATTTACTATGCTAACTCAAATCCTTTAACTTTACCAAAGCTAAAATCTTTATTATTTCATATTATAAGTTCAAAACTCGTTTCACTTATATTCAACAATTACAACTTGGATTTTAATTTCAAATTTGATTATCACAACCAAGCTTCAATTTTTTTTTTCCAATTATTATGGTAACAAATCCATCACACAGAAACTTGAAAATGATATTGATGATGCTGCAGTCATCATCCTTATTATTTTCCAGTGACAGCAGTGAATTCAGTGCTTAATATTCTTTCAAAAAATTCCTTTTATTCATAAATCTCATTTATAAATCTTTTCTTATATAATTTCACTTATTATATAAGTATTAGATTATTTCACAATTGTAAATCATATTAATTATAATTCCATCTTAATAATTCATTTGCTTATACAATTTATTCTTTTATTCAGATTATTCAAACATCTTTTAATTAACTTATATATATTCTTACATTTTCAACAACCAAACAATTAATTTTAATACACTTTAATAATTTTGAAAAATTATTCCTTTATATATAAAATAAAATCAAGGTAAAATTATTCCATTTACCCAATTCAAAATGATACTATGTCGGTTTATCTCGTTTAAGAGTATAGAAACCCCTATCGACGACAGTTAGCTAGACTGCACCGATCATAATCTATAAACAATCAACCGATAAGTCAACACAATACAAAACAATTTCATATTCACTAACAAATATGCGCTCATATCTATTATTACACTCAAACTCATTCTAGAGTACTACTGACTCTATCTCTAATGAGTAATTCCCAACAGAGCCAAAGTTGTCTCTTAACCATATGCTTTGATACCAAATGTAAAGGTAAGGATTTTCGACTCACGAAAGTCGACATTAATACATCCACTGTATCAACTGTCGAGAAATTAAAGATCGGAAAACCGTACCGTTAGGGTTAAAAAAGAGGTAGAAGATAGAAGAAGAAAGAAAAAGCAACAGAAACAATAACAGAATCCCACAATCGCAGCGGAACAACATATAATAGATAAATGAATAATCTTTAAATCAAAAGAACTATATCAGTTATTACATTACATTACATTACATTACATTATCAGAGTTTACAACAACAAACAACGGAAAAGAAATACTATATACTAGTTGATACGCCATGCCATCCAGCTTGCCCTGATCTCCACAGCAACTCCTGAATTCCAGAATAACCAGATAACCTGACTCTAGACTGTCCGTGTTAAAATTGGTGGACACCCAGAGTTTAGGAAGGAAACAATAAACTCCAGGTCAGTCATTTGACTGGTGTGAGAACTTAAAACAGTTTATCTTTAAAAAACAAACAAAGAAATATATTTTTAAAATAGATCTGCAATGTTTTTGGAAAATGTAACTACCATAAGGCCTCCTGCCACACACACAATGCAAATGCAGAATTGGAGGAGATTTCTCCTTATGATAGTCAAACATGCTTGATACGCAAATTTCTTTTCAATATTATTATTATAAGTGCATAGTGTAGGAAAATATTTCGAAAGTAGAATATAAATCTTAGCCAGCATAGGTACCATTATAGTATGCTTACTATAGCTACCATATTAAATGGCAGGTTCTACAACTAAAACCGTACAAGGCTCGTATTGTTTTTTTGGATTCCAACAAATGATCAGGCCAAGGAACTTTCCATTGCCACATAGGTACGCCTCTGGAAAGATCCCCGAGAACCTAACCGGATCTCTGCCAACACAAGACTGGGTTACCCCTAGCTGGGTAACAACTGACACGAATATGCAATTCCCCGGTCGTAACCGACCTAAATCCTGAGATTCACCAACAACCATAAAGTAATAAGTTTGCAGCAACAACATAGGTTAAGTATCAGAGCTCCATACCATAATACCAGCTCTATCCAGAAGGAATGACATACACTAAGGGGGCGCTATCTCCTAATAACCTTGCTGCATCTTTCCTGTTTTGACCATTTTCGAGGTGTGAGGTCTGACGAAGTCTCATCCACAAAGCTACGCTTTATACAAAAGCCACGCTTTGATCAACAAATGCTCAACAGCACTTCGTATGCCACATTACCAATTTGGGAATGTATCACTAGTAACCATTAACTACATAACCTTTGAGCTCGTACATCTCAGAGAAGGGTGTTAAGCTAGGAGAATAAATTCTCCGCCACCAACAGAAATATATTTGATAGAAACCAGCTTTACATCTCAAATTGTAACGTCAGACACACGTCCATACAAGTCCGTTTTGGGATCGAACGGAACCGAAGGCACTTCCAAAGAAGCCCTTGCAATCCGGATATTCACTAATCACGACCGGACTTCCCATCACAAAGGGTGATAAAATCTCTATATCGAAGATCGGCCGATGCAGAAACGTTCGATGGTAATCCTTCCGTTTTCAAAAATATCCGGTCTTCAACACCGGTCTTCAAATGCTATCCGTTACGACATATCAATATTCGGAATGGGATTTATGACACAAAGGTCCTCTCCCGGCTAAACCGAATAATGAGCGCTTATTTTTTTTAAAAAAAGTGTAGCATTCAAATTCAAGCAATCACAACAAATATTCAGCACCATAACAATCACTCGGCCCTTTTTTATTAATCTTCCATAAATTAAATAACTTGCCAAATATTCACTTCAAATTATCTTTAAAAAGATATATTCTCTAAACCATTTCAAATTCAACATTGGAAAACATTTCCAAATACTTATTCATTTTTACTTGAAAATGGTTCATTTAAACCAATTAAATAAATCCTTACCGATTTACTTCAAATTTACGTTCCAAATTCGTAATTTTATTTCCACACTTCAAAAATAAATCAATATTTATTTTCAGACAAATTTTCCCATTCCTTTATAAATTCCATGTGAATTTTAAATTTTCAAATATCCATTGATATACGATTTTCAAATCGACTTCAAATATTCACTTTCAATTTATCTTTAAAAGATATATCTCAAAACATTCCACTTCATATTGGAAAAACGTTTCCATACTTATTTAATTATAAGTAATTCACAAATCTATTTATTTTCAACATTTGGAAAACATTCAATATACTTAAAACACGATTAAGTATATATTTCATTCTTTAAGGAAAACAGTCTTTTAAACACATTTATTTGAGTCAAAACGAATGTTGCGTAGAACATCGTTACGGCAACCCAAAATCACTAGTATAGGGATTCGAAATTTAGATAGATATATAAATCCCAATACTATACAAAAACATTTCCTTTCGAAATCATTTACTATAACAACAGTGTTATAGTCTACCATTTCCTTATTTCTTGAAAACGTCTATTTCAACAATGAATGTTGAAATCTATGATTTCGATCCTTAACACAATTTAAAACAACTTCAAATCGTTTTAATTCTATTTAAAATATCACTTTCCCAAAAAATTTCTTTAATATATTATTCACTATCCAAAATCGTTTTATATACTTCGTTAACCAAATTCAACGTTTCTACACATTTTATTTTAAAGGATTATCCACTGTCCCAAAATCATGAATATACTCCTTTAATAAGCTATAAAAATTAACTCATCAAATTCAATCAATCTTGAATTTATAAATCAATATTTATAAATCCACATTTATATATTATAAAAACTTCAAGTTATAAAATCACTTTATTTACGAATTCTATTATATCTTATTTAGTTGCCAAATCCAAATTATAAGCAAGTTTAACTAAAAAACTTTTATTTTACAAAATCTATTCATTTTATAACTTCACAATTTATAAATCTATAAATTTCATTCACTTATGAAATCCATTTATACTTCATTTTAACACTTATAAAAAATCATTTTATAATTCCAATATTTTGATTTATAAATATCAATTTTATTAATCTTTTATATAAACTGTTTATAAAAATTCAAAAATCCCAATTTAAACCATTTTACAAAATCATTAACTCCATATTTTCAAAAATCACATTTTAACTATATATCTCAAAAATCATAAATTTTATAACATTAAAATTATAACGTTTATTTATTTAAAATGAATCAATTCCAAAATTCAATAAAAATGTATACTTTCAAAAATCACTTTAAAAATCCTTTTAAATTCAAAATCGTTATTTTAACATTTTTAAAACTCCAAAAATAGGTCCAATGCTGCAACAGCACTAAATATAACAATCACGGCATCCAAAACATCATGCATCAGTATGATAACAGAATATATCGCAAATATCTGCAAATAAATCAATACTGTTGAGGAATCCAGTTGGATCCCTCCAACCTGTTTCCCTGCATCCACACACGTTAGCACAATACCAATCCCGTTTCAAGACAGAATATCGCGGTATATGGGTTCGTATAAAATATTATCCACTATTATGCGGTGCAATAGGGTCTCATCCGCTATATAATGCGGGAAAATCAACTCCAAGTACATATATATTACCAATTTCACATCAAGGTGAAATATCGCGGTATATGTGTTTAATAAATAACCTCCGCTTAATATACGGCGTATAGGGTCTATTTAAAACAACAGATAATAATTTATCATTCAAGCGTACAATCAAGCAATTTTAAATATAACTATTTAAAATTTAAATCGAAACAGTTTCGATTGAGTGAGAAGTTCTCACGCTGTTTTCAATAACAGTTGTAGTGTTTTATTTCGAATAAAATTGAACGCGCGTTTAATTTTATCCAAAATTATCACTAGCTTCAAACGACTCCAATCTTACTCCATCACGTAGTGTTCAACAATACGATTCCAACGCAATTCGTTTCGTGCGAAACGGACCTCGTATGACAAAGTTATCAATTTTTAAGTTCGTACACATTATAATATAAATTAATTTCAATTTCTTTTATATTTTTATTCCCAGATTCAATCAGAGCCGCTCGATTCCCTTCCCACCAGATCTGGCTACTGTGATTCTCTTCTCCTTCGTTCATGCGTTTCGTTCCTGGTCGAATGAACGAAAATAACCCATCTCGCCGCCCCTTGTTTTGAATTTTCACTCCTCCATCTCGAGGCTAGACGTCGATCAGGAACCATTATCATGTAGCTCTTCCTCGCCTCTACCCACAGCCACCATGGCATGAAGCTCAGTCACGGCTAGGGCTTGAAAAACGTGCGTGACTCTATGATGAACGCAACCGATTTTTGGCCTCCCTGATGCTTCGTTTTCGATCACAGCCGTATGGATGTGAAGATCACATGAAGCTCTACAAATTTCGTTTTGGAAGTTTATCGACTAGATGTGTGGATAGGAAGAGATTGAGGAGAGAAAAATCATGCATTTCTGGCCGTTGAAAAGCTTAGTGGCGGCTGAAGAAAAATGGCTAGGGTTTTGCAAATGGAAGAGGATGGGTCCTTTTATAGAAAATTGCCAAAAACACTATTCACTTGATTTTTCCGAACTCCAAATCTCGCACCGTGACCGACGTTTCTAGGGTTTAACCCGCGTTCCATACATAATGGAATAAGTATCGAGAGCCAATTCGATCATCTGTGCAAGTTACGGCAATAAACGATCAAATTTAAATTAAATTGGTTAACCAGATTTCTATGCATTTTAGCTTGCCCCAAACAAACCGTAAATCCGATCGACACGAAATTTAAAATTTTACAATAATATAACATTACGGATCTGATGAAACTAGTTTCATCGAAATCCGAGACTGTTTGAAAAATGGCTATTTTTAACTCGTCAATTGAATTTTAAAATATTCAATTTCTACAATTTAACTTTTAATTCAATTTTAAAAGTTCTATACCATCATTCTAACTCCAATATGATTTAATACAACTTTATAAATCAATTTTAATCACATTAAACCCAATTTTCAATTATTTTTGTAATTTCAAATATTAAATTATCGATTTAATTATCCAATAAATCTAAATATACGAAATAAAATTTATTCGACTTATAAATTTTACTTGTTTAATATTTAAAAATCAATAAAATATATGAATTTTAATTGACAGAAATTCTAGGTCGTTACATGGGCGGTAGCTGCGGGCTACGCGTTACCGCCGGCTCGGAAGCGTAATTGGTATATCTTCCCTGAAATTTCCTAGTTGTGCCGTGCCACCTACCCTAGCACGCCTTGTACGAGCTTGATTTGTGTCATTCCTATGGAGTATCCTTTGGTAGCCTCTCGATCAGGAGATATTACGGTACTGTATAGACTATTGGCATTATTACGTGTTAAGGGGAATATTAGATCACTCCTTACCGCTATTTAAAAGTAAGTTTATTGTACTAATAGACATTATTATAATAGCGAAATATTACTACATAGTAAATAGTTTAACGGATCCTTAGGAGATGTGAATCCCAAGCATATCTTAAGTTACTACACTCACGTTAGACACTGGATAGGAGATGTCAAATCCCGTAAACATCTCCGACGCCCTTACACTCATATTATTTATCGTTGATTTAACTTACATAAGATCATTTAGTTCTGACTCGAGTGTTTTGTCTTTTTAATTCGCTCGGGTCAGCCTGAGCATTTCAGGAATTGATGGCCTTATTTCTGGAGGACGAAGACGAAGATTGTATTATTACTATTATTTACTATAGTGTTCCACTGGATCATATTGTTCTACTGCATTGTTATTATTCTTTGGTATGTGTAACTTTGATATATATATATATATATATATATATTTATATATATGTATGTATGTATTGTATAAGAATAATCAAATGTTTTAGTAAAACAGCTTCATGAACTGTATATTTGATTATTATATTTTATCGTTCCGCTGCAAGATTCTGTTTCGTTTTTCTTGTTTCTCTGCTTTTTCTTATTTACTCCATAACAATCCGCCTTTCTGTATGGTTTATGTCTGACGTGTGTGGTTTATCGTCGATTTAAAGCGTACAAAAAGGCGGGACGTTACAGCTTTTATATTAAATTTACAATTTAATAAATGCTTATCTAAATACATATATGAATTTCTTTAAAGAAAATAAAATAAAAAAATCATATACAAAATAAAACCTTATACATATATTCTTGAATCCAAAATATTTCAAAATATCTATCCTTTGAATTTTCAAAATTGAATCCAAATTCAAATTTAAATTAAATTTAAAAATCTAATTTAAAGTCAACTTATATATATATACACAACACATTAAATTTTAAAATAACAATTTTATTTTCTTAAAAATCTATTTATATCTATATATAAAAACAACATATTATTAGTATTGTTTGAAAATAACGATTTATCAATTTTAAATAATTTATAAAAGAGATTATCTTATTATTTATAAATTACTTATTTTACTAAATGAATAAATATACCATAGGTTTTATATGTTTGTAAATTGAATTTTAAACTTTTTATATACTTACAAATCATATTTATCAAGTAATATTTAAAAAGAAAATAAAACAAACCTTTTTGTTAATCTTATTTAAATTTAAACTTAAGCTAAGATATAATTTAAACAATTCAAACATTTACCTTAAGTAATTTAAAACTTATAATTAACTATTAAATAGCTTTGAAAAGTTTATATTAAATTAATGATAATTTCCAAATTACCAAAATATATTAGAATTTGAAAACATGATTTTATTTGTTAAATTCAAACCAAAGCTTTTCTATTTACAATACACACACACATACACATTATAATAGAAACATTTTATTAGCTTTTAAAAGATAAAAGTCATCAATTAAATATTTATTTGCTTTTAAAAGAATAAATTTGCCAATTTAAATTACAATTATAAAAGAAAATGATCAAATTAACTTAATTATCAATACAGATTATTAAATTGATATTGCCATAAATTCTGAGTCATCACAGCTAATTTGAATAATTTGCACTAAGGTATCGCTGTTTTACTACAGCAATTTTTCACAAACAATTTTCAGCAAATTACAACCAAACAATCATTCAAATTCACAATCCTTCATCACACAACAGTTATATGCAAACCTGAAATTTAAAGGTAGCTTTGTGAGGATTATCTCACCTTGATTCATATGAAGAAATATATGAATTTGATTAGATTGAATACTCACAATCATCTTCTGCAACACTTACTCTAATCTTTCTTCTCTAATTTCCCTAAATCAAATAGCCCTTTCCTAATCAAAAATTTCAGAAATTACTAGCTAAACTCGAAATTGATTATATGATGAAGTAGAATAGACGATAAGGAGTTCATACCTATCTCTTTCTGATTTATGGCAATTGATTTGAATTTCTAAGAATAAAACTAAGGCTTTTGTTGATTTCTTCTTTTTACCATTTTCTTTGTGTATGAAGAAAGAACGTGAATTTTTTTGATGTTCAGGAAGTTTTGATTTGGGTTAAGCTAAAGGATTAAGGGTAGTAGGTTAAGTAATGGCTAATGGACTTGAAACCAACGCCCAATGCTCACTAAGCAATGTAATCAAATTATTTGCTTTAGCCTAATTATCCTTAACAAAATATTTAAACAAAAGCCTAAACCAAATTATTATCTAAACAAAATCAAAGCTCAAATTGAAACTTTAGCTATGCCATACATCGAAGTGGTATTTGCAACAGAAACTGCAAGCGAATCATTCAACACAACAAAAGGGTTAAGGATTACCAACGGAACTACTGCTTTGGAGCTCTAATTTGGCGATGGGCGACTGGACAGAGGCGTACCCAAAGGAAGGAACTCTATGGCTACGTTAGCATGAGGAGACAGTCCATTTATAGTAGAAGATAACGTGTTACCAAAAGTTTGTGACGACCACCCATGACTCCCGCACCAAATCAAGGGAATAGTGCGCTGAAAGGTGTGCAAGGCAACCATGGATGATAGTCAGGGTAAAATAATTTCGCAGAATCTCTATCCTAGCTCACAGCGCATGGATAAAATACAATAGAGAAATATATAGTGAAGTCTCATAACAGAAAAATCATCATATAAGCATCACAGAAGTTTTATACAATCATCTCAACAAATCCATACATCAAGACCTCACTACAAACACTCATCAAATACAGCAGCGGATACCCAGTACATATAAGAAAATAATATGCATAGCCTCCTGCTCGTCTTCGTCATCATCAGCGGAAAACTCTAAGCACAACACCTGCCACCTGCTACCTAGTCTGCCCATCCCAAACATGGATGAACAGCCCAAGGTAATAAGAGGAGACATAAAACCTTGAGTCAGACAAAGTCTTAGTGAGCAGTAAATTAACAATCAAACATACCAAAGAGCATAAGGGATAAAAGGAATAGGAACCAAACCATCCCACTCCACCTCTTTCTACAGTGATAGCCCCCAGACACACACTAAGGAGAAGTAAGCATAACATAGCAGATAAGTAAGGTAAAGCAATAATCACTCGAGTCAAGGACGATGTTTTCCAAATACAAACCCCCAAGGCCTAAACCAAGATCAGATAAGCACCCAGAAAACACCGCTCTTGAAGCCGAATGATGATACAACCAAACATCCAAACATCCATGACTCTGGCTATCACTGTTATCATTGCCTTGATTTCACCGTTAGTTGAATGACCGCCTGTCAAGGGCTAATGGTAACCCCGGTTTAGCCATAACTCCGCACGTCATCGTGACCCGTGCCTAAGCCGAACGCATCAGCCCAGAGTACTAGCACGTCATCATGACCCGTGCCTGGAACGTCATCGTGACCCGTTCCAACGTACCCTTGCTTTGAGTATGCTAGAACCTTCAACAACGATGAGATCTTAGCCTCCTAGTCATCCTCCTCGACGACTACTTCCATACTAGCTCAAGCGCCTCTCAAGCTAACCATTATCCACCCCAACCCGGACCGCATCACCGAGTTATAACTTTGCACGTCGTCATGACCCGTGCTTGGAACGTCTTCGTGACCCGTCCCATCACAACATATGTCTTGCCTCATCACATCATAGCAAAGTCTCTCAACTTGGAACGTCATCATGACCCGTCCCATCTCAACACAAGCCTTGCCTCATCATATCATCGCAAAGTCCCAACTCAACCATGCTTTGCCTTCTCGCATCATGGCAAGATCCCACATCCTCGAATCCATCCATATGAGCTTCCACATCCGCTTCATATGCCATTGGCAGCTTTCACCATTCAAGAGCCTTTCCACTTAGCTTTTGAATCATCTTCAACCATCTTGTTCCAAATCAACTACAAGCTAACTTGGAGCAATCAAATCTAACATACATTCAAACATTCAACCATTCAAACAAGATCTATTAAGCAATATCAATTATAATGGCAATTTCGTAATTAAGTGAGCAAAAGTCCAACATACGTGAAATCATGGTTTTTAGCATAGATCTGTCAAATCTAAAACATGGGTCTAATACTTGATAAATAACTTTCATAGATAAACATCTTCAAATATGATGGATCTACATGCAGACTTAAGGAAAATGCGAGAAAACGCTAACTTTAACACATAAACATATCACCAATCCACTACACTCCTTTGGGTCCGTGTGAGAGATAACTACCACTCACCAAATCACCAAAACAACCTAAAATGAATCAACTACAGATCTGGACAGCAAGGACTTGGACTTGATCCGGAGAAATTTCACTTGAAACGGTGAAATCTAGCCTCTTCGGATGAAAATCTTCAACTTTGGCTCTTGATCTTTGATCTTGGATGGATGTTAGAATTAGATTGGAATGGAGAAAAGAAGATGAAGAAATGTTGTAGTCGAGTCTTCAAAATGGCAGCACTTCGTCGCTTCAAAAACCGGTGCCAAAAAGTGAGCCAAACCCCTCTATTTATAGGCTGGAAACCCCTTAGGTCGTCGCCCCTTAGGTCGTCCCCGACCTAACTATGAGTCGTTGCCGACTCATCAGCCCCTACGACCTACGACCTAACCAACACAACATACAACCAAGGCCGACTTACGACTCAACGTACTGCCGACCCAACTGTCACACGACTCAACACACTGCCGCATTTCCTAAGTCCTAGGTCGCATGACGACTTAACTAGCATGCCAACCTACGACCTAAGACCCTGCCGACTCAACTCCTTGCCGACCTAACACAAGCCATTCACACGACTCAACAACTTCACGAGACAACACCCTGCCGACTTAAACCCCTGCCGACCTATGTCCCCAACGACCTAACAAACACACAATACAAAAGCCTCCGACCTAACTTAGGTCGTTGCCGACCTATCATGCTACGACCTAACAACATAGCCGACTCACGACTCAACCTATTTCCTTTAGGTCGCGCTAGCGACCTAACGACTCATCTACCAACGACTCAAGCATGCCTCTCTAAACCCTAAGTCGGCTACTTTCCTGGGTCGGTCCATCTCTAAGTCGCCTAACCTTTAGGTCGCTACCCCCTCTTAGGTCGCTCTCCACTAGGTCGGTCACTTTCTTAGGTCGTTCCTCTATCCTAGGTCGCTCAACCGACCTAACTCTCAACACATTAACATCCTAACCCGTTAGCTCCTTAGGTCGCTCACCCCTACCTACGACCTATCCTATGAGTCGGCCCTCTATGAGTCGGCCACGACTCATCACTTGACCCCTATTTCGCCCCTCTTCTTAAGTCGGCAACTACTATGCCGTTCTATCCCTTAACTCGGTCCATCCCCTTAAGTCGTCTACGACTTATCTATGAGTCGGTCACGACTCATCACTTGCACTCGGGTCAACTCCTAAACAACTCAAGCTAGAGGCCACACAAACAACACTATCGACCTGCAAATTCTACGTTTTATCGACACGTAAAATACGGGTCGTTACATTCTCTCCCCCTTAGGAATTTCGCCCCCGAAATTCCAAGCAAACAACAGCAATCAAAATTATTCCGCATGCCTATCATCCATGGCAATCAACAATCCATGCAACCAATTCTAACCTAGCATGCAGAATTCTAAGACTTAGAACAAGCTACAAATTCATGAGATGTCACGACACTTTAGGGCCATACCTCGAAGAGTTCGGGATGAGCTGCCTTCATCCTCTCTTCCTCCTCCCACGTACAGTCGTTAACATCATCACTCCATTGTACCTTGAGCAACGTAATCGTCTTCCTCCTAAGCTGTTTCGTATCGGTTTCAACAATACGAAGCGGCTTACGAGGTCTCGAAACAACAGGATCAACCTCCAAGTCTTCACAGCTATCAGCAGAAACCACCGTAGTTGGGTCGTGCACATACTTCCGTAGATA
Organism: Allium cepa; assembly: GCA_030765085.1. Classification (NCBI taxonomy): domain Eukaryota; kingdom Viridiplantae; phylum Streptophyta; class Magnoliopsida; order Asparagales; family Amaryllidaceae; genus Allium; species Allium cepa. The sequence goes on from CM060942.1 coordinate 509,600,595, forward strand.
AGATACATGAAAAACATTGTGCACACCCGCCATCTTTTCCGGTAACTCCAATCTATAAGCGAGCTTTCCAATACGCTCGATAATCGGGAATGGTCCAACAAATCTCGGAGTCAACTTTCCTTTCTTCCCAAACCTTATAGCATTCTTTAATGGAGAAATCTTCACAAAAACCATATCACCTACGTCGAATTCCAAATCCTTACGACGATTATCGGCATAACTTTTCTGACGATCTTGGGCTGCCTTCATTCGTTGCCGAATGATCTCTATACAATCTGAAGTCTGTCGAATCATCTCTGGCCCAAGTATCAGCTTTTCTCCAGTTTCCAACCAACATGTCGGAGAGTTACACGGTCTTCCATATAATGCCTCATATGGTGCCATACCGATACTCGACTGATAACTGTTATTATAAGCAAACTCCACCAAATGAAGGTGATCTTCCCATGATCCTCCGAAGTCCAAAACACATGCTCTAAGAAGATCTTCCAAAACTCGGTTGACTCTCTCAGTCTGACCATCTGTTTGAGGGTGATAAGCTGTACTCAAACACAACTCAGTTCCCAAAACTTCCTGGAAGCTCTTCCAAAATCTACTGGTGAACAATGGATCTCGATCGCTCACTATACTCTTCGGAACACCATGGAAACGAACTATCCACTTCACATATAATTCAGCCAACTTCGATGCAGTCCTAGTCGATCGAACAGGAATGAATCTTGCACTCTTGGTCAAACGATCTACGATGACCCAAATCCCTTCATTCCCTGCTCTTGTCCTAGGTAGACCACCGATAAAATCCATCGACACCTGCTCCCACTTCCATGTAGGAACCTCTAATGGCTGAAGCAATCCACTGGGCTTCTTCTGCTCAGCTTTCACCAACTGGCAATTCATACATTTGGAAATAAAATTTCCAACATCCTTCTTCATACCTTCCCAGTAGTAGGTTCTCTTCATATCCCGATACATCTTATTTCCACCTGGATGAATTGTCAACTTCGAGTGATGACTCTCCCTCAGAACTTCATCTCTCAATCCATCTACATCGGGAACAACTAGTCGCCCTTGCTTTCGAAGCCAACCCTCTCGATCGACTTCAAATCCTTTATTCTTCTCTGGGTCCAATCCAGATTCCAAATCTCGGATAACCTTGACAAGCTTATCGTCTTGCTTTTGACCCTCGCCAATTCTTTCCACAAGAGTAGGCCTTATTGATAAGTTTGCCAACATCTCAGGTTCCAATTCGCATCTAGGCCTGAAATCAAATCCAGCCAAATACTCAAGACTCTTCCATTCTGAAAACATGGCTCCCAATCCTGCATGTCTTCGACTTAACGCATCAGCCACTGCGTTACCTTTCCCCGGAGTATAGGCTATACCAAAATCATAAGATGCTAGGAACTCTAGCCACCGTTGCTGTCGAAGATTTAAATCCTTTTGGGAGAACAGATACTTCAACGACTTATGATCTGTAAACAACTCGAATCTAACTCCCAATAGATAATGTCTCCACATCTTCAAAGCAAACACAATCGCCGCTAACTCCAAATCATGAGTCGGATAGTTCCTTTCATGCGGCTTCAGTTGTCGACTAGCATACGCAACAACTTTATCCTTCTGCATTAGCACCGCTCCTAGTCCAGTGCCACATGCATCGGTGTAAACCACCATCTCATCATTCCCACTCGGAATAGTCAAAACAGGAGCACTTGTCAGTCGCTCTTTCAGGATTATGAAAGCTTGTTCACACTTATCATTCCATCTGAACACTTGATTCTTCTTCGTCAATCCTGTCAACGGTGCAGCTATCTTGGAAAAGTCTTTGATAAACCGACGATAATATCCTGCTAATCCAAGAAAACTTCTCACATCAGATGCATTCTTAGGTCTAACCCAATCCTGGATCGCTGCCACCTTAGCGGGATCAACCGCTATTCCATTTCCAGAGATAACATGGCCTAAGAACCTCACTTCACTCTTCCAGAAGTGACACTTCGAAAACTTAGCCTTCAGCTGATGTTTCCACAAAATTCCCAAAACAATCCTCAAGTGCGTCTTGTGCTCTTCCTCGGTTCTGGAATAAATCAGAATATCATCCACGAACACAAGCACGAACCTATTCAACTGATCTCTGAACACTCTATTCATAAGATCCACAAAATATGCTGGTGCGTTAGTCAATCCAAACGGCATTACCAGCCACTCATAAAACCCGGATGGTGTCCTGAAAGCAGTCTTCGGCACACTATCCTTCGCCACTCTCAACTGGTGAAATCCCGTTGCCAAATCCATCTGAGAAAACACCTTAGCCTCGTGAAGCTGATCAAACAAGTCATCTATTCTCGGCAATGGATACTTGTTCTTCTTAGTCACCTTATTCAGCTCACGATAATCCACACACAACCTCAACGATCCATCCGCTTTGGTTGCGAACACAACTGGCGCACCCCATTCGGACACACTTCTCCGAATGAATCCTTTCTGCAAAAGGTCATCAACTTGCACCTTCAGCTCTTGCTGCTCCCTCGGTGCCATCCGCCTAAGAGGCATCACAACAGGTCTGGCTCCCTCAACTAGATCGATACGAAACTCGATCTCCCTATGCGGCGGCAACCCTTTGACTTCCTCAAAGACATTCTCAAACTCATTCACAATAGGCACCGATGACAGTCCATCCCGTGGAACAACTAGCGAATACATGAAGCTCATGAAGACGCCTTCTTCATGCTTACATCGTATCACAACCTTTCGCCCTTCCACATTCCCGACTGTCACCTCAAGCCTCTCACAATCAATCCTAGCCGCATACTTCCTAAGCCAGTCCATACCCAAAATAATTCCGAACCCCGCAAAGTTCAGAACAAAGCAATCACAAACAAACGAGCAATCATGACTCGACACAACTAGACCACGGCATATCATACACAAACATGACGAACCCCCAACCGGATTAGTCACAACCAATGGCCTATCAACAATATCCGGTTTCATACCTAACCGGCATACCAACTCATCACAAACAAAAGAATGCGACGCTCCAGTATCAAACAACACTCTAACTGGAACACCACAAATAGAAAGAGTACCTTGAACCACCACACTCTTCCCCTTCTCCTCAGCAGTAGGAGCTTTCGAAGACGATGGAACAGCCCCCAAAGCATAGGCTTGCACAACCTGCCTATCTTTCCTCGGTTCTGGACAATCCTTCTTAATGTGTCCCAGCTTATCACAGTTGTAACACTTCAACTGCACCTTCGGATTCTTGCAATCCCGAGAAAGATGACCCTTCTGACGGCAGTTATAACAAGTCACCTCGCCCTTTGGCTTCTTCTGACCATCCTTTCCCTTCTGTTGCTGCTGCTTCCTCTTCTTATTCCCACTCTGCTGTGGTTTAGATCCTTCCCTGGTTACTGCAACAACAGAACTTTCCCTAGGAAACAAACTCTCATGCCTCAGAGCTTTCTCCACCAGCTTCTCAAATGGATCGTCCAGATGATCCACTAACTGCCTTCCTAGATAAGCATCCAGACCAGTCACAAACTTTTCATTCTTCTGGTAGGGAGAATCAATATATGATCTGGCATACTTAGACAAAGCTTCGAACTCAGAAATATACTCCAGAACAGGCCTTCCGCCTTGTTTGAGCTCCACAAATCTCTTGAACAAAACAGACCTCTGAGCAGTAGAGATGAACTTGGCTTCAAATCTAACTTGGAACTGCTCCCAAGTAATATCCTCTTCTGGTGTATCTATGGTGATAGAATTCCACCAATCAGCAGCTCTTCCCTGAAGCTGTCTCGATGCAAGCTTTCTCTTAGTTGCATCCTCAATCCCTAAGTCACCAAAGATCCTTTTGCAAGCATCAATCCATCTCTGCACCTCAATAGTCGACTCCGTCCCCAAGAAAGCTTTTCCTCCAAGAGAAGTATAATCCTTGCAAAGCTTAGCAAAATCCACCGGTCTTGGAGCTTGAACTTGAACTCCCACATCCACTGATGATCCTGAAGCTGGTATCCTTCTCATGATCGAAGTCATCATCGCTTCGAACATAGTTCCATAATCAACAGCTCCTTCATCAGCACGGCTTTCCCTTGCAGCTGGTCTCCCTCTTCGACTCATCCTTAGTATCTGTAATAAGAATGATTAGAACACCTTAAGAAACAACCGCATAAGGAGTTCAAATCCTTCTAGGCTACTATATTATATATAGTAATCATCCATCAAAATACAATTACGTCTCTCATACGTAGTTACGTCAGCGAGCGTTGGCTGAAATCGATTCACCAAAGCTCTGATACCAAATGTGACGACCACCCATGACTCCCGCACCAAATCAAGGGAATAGTGCGCTGAAAGGTGTGCAAGGCAACCATGGATGATAGTCAGGGTAAAATAATTTCGCAGAATCTCTATCCTAGCTCACAGCGCATGGATAAAATACAATAGAGAAATATATAGTGAAGTCTCATAACAGAAAAATCATCATATAAGCATCACAGAAGTTTTATACAATCATCTCAACAAATCCATACATCAAGACCTCACTACAAACACTCATCAAATACAGCAGCGGATACCCAGTACATATAAGAAAATAATATGCATAGCCTCCTGCTCGTCTTCGTCATCATCAGCGGAAAACTCTAAGCACAACACCTGCCACCTGCTACCTAGTCTGCCCATCCCAAACATGGATGAACAGCCCAAGGTAATAAGAGGAGACATAAAACCTTGAGTCAGACAAAGTCTTAGTGAGCAGTAAATTAACAATCAAACATACCAAAGAGCATAAGGGATAAAAGGAATAGGAACCAAACCATCCCACTCCACCTCTTTCTACAGTGATAGCCCCCAGACACACACTAAGGAGAAGTAAGCATAACATAGCAGATAAGTAAGGTAAAGCAATAATCACTCGAGTCAAGGACGATGTTTTCCAAATACAAACCCCCAAGGCCTAAACCAAGATCAGATAAGCACCCAGAAAACACCGCTCTTGAAGCCGAATGATGATACAACCAAACATCCAAACATCCATGACTCTGGCTATCACTGTTATCATTGCCTTGATTTCACCGTTAGTTGAATGACCGCCTGTCAAGGGCTAATGGTAACCCCGGTTTAGCCATAACTCCGCACGTCATCGTGACCCGTGCCTAAGCCGAACGCATCAGCCCAGAGTACTAGCACGTCATCATGACCCGTGCCTGGAACGTCATCGTGACCCGTTCCAACGTACCCTTGCTTTGAGTATGCTAGAACCTTCAACAACGATGAGATCTTAGCCTCCTAGTCATCCTCCTCGACGACTACTTCCATACTAGCTCAAGCGCCTCTCAAGCTAACCATTATCCACCCCAACCCGGACCGCATCACCGAGTTATAACTTTGCACGTCGTCATGACCCGTGCTTGGAACGTCTTCGTGACCCGTCCCATCACAACATATGTCTTGCCTCATCACATCATAGCAAAGTCTCTCAACTTGGAACGTCATCATGACCCGTCCCATCTCAACACAAGCCTTGCCTCATCATATCATCGCAAAGTCCCAACTCAACCATGCTTTGCCTTCTCGCATCATGGCAAGATCCCACATCCTCGAATCCATCCATATGAGCTTCCACATCCGCTTCATATGCCATTGGCAGCTTTCACCATTCAAGAGCCTTTCCACTTAGCTTTTGAATCATCTTCAACCATCTTGTTCCAAATCAACTACAAGCTAACTTGGAGCAATCAAATCTAACATACATTCAAACATTCAACCATTCAAACAAGATCTATTAAGCAATATCAATTATAATGGCAATTTCGTAATTAAGTGAGCAAAAGTCCAACATACGTGAAATCATGGTTTTTAGCATAGATCTATCAAATCTAAAACATGGGTCTAATACTTGATAAATAACTTTCATAGATAAACATCTTCAAATATGATGGATCTACATGCAGACTTAAGGAAAATGCGAGAAAACGCTAACTTTAACACATAAACATATCACCAATCCACTACACTCCTTTGGGTCCGTGTGAGAGATAACTACCACTCACCAAATCACCAAAACAACCTAAAATGAATCAACTACAGATCTGGACAGCAAGGACTTGGACTTGATCCGGAGAAATTTCACTTGAAACGGTGAAATCTAGCCTCTTCGGATGAAAATCTTCAACTTTGGCTCTTGATCTTTGATCTTGGATGGATGTTAGAATTAGATTGGAATGGAGAAAAGAAGATGAAGAAATGTTGTAGTCGAGTCTTCAAAATGGCAGCACTTCGTCGCTTCAAAAACCGGTGCCAAAAAGTGAGCCAAACCCCTCTATTTATAGGCTGGAAACCCCTTAGGTCGTCGCCCCTTAGGTCGTCCCCGACCTAACTATGAGTCGTTGCCGACTCATCAGCCCCTACGACCTACGACCTAACCAACACAACATACAACCAAGGCCGACTTACGACTCAACGTACTGCCGACCCAACTGTCACACGACTCAACACACTGCCGCATTTCCTAAGTCCTAGGTCGCATGACGACTTAACTAGCATGCCAACCTACGACCTAAGACCCTGCCGACTCAACTCCTTGCCGACCTAACACAAGCCATTCACACGACTCAACAACTTCACGAGACAACACCCTGCCGACTTAAACCCCTGCCGACCTATGTCCCCAACGACCTAACAAACACACAATACAAAAGCCTCCGACCTAACTTAGGTCGTTGCCGACCTATCATGCTACGACCTAACAACATAGCCGACTCACGACTCAACCTATTTCCTTTAGGTCGCGCTAGCGACCTAACGACTCATCTACCAACGACTCAAGCATGCCTCTCTAAACCCTAAGTCGGCTACTTTCCTGGGTCGGTCCATCTCTAAGTCGCCTAACCTTTAGGTCGCTACCCCCTCTTAGGTCGCTCTCCACTAGGTCGGTCACTTTCTTAGGTCGTTCCTCTATCCTAGGTCGCTCAACCGACCTAACTCTCAACACATTAACATCCTAACCCGTTAGCTCCTTAGGTCGCTCACCCCTACCTACGACCTATCCTATGAGTCGGCCCTCTATGAGTCGGCCACGACTCATCACTTGACCCCTATTTCGCCCCTCTTCTTAAGTCGGCAACTACTATGCCGTTCTATCCCTTAACTCGGTCCATCCCCTTAAGTCGTCTACGACTTATCTATGAGTCGGTCACGACTCATCACTTGCACTCGGGTCAACTCCTAAACAACTCAAGCTAGAGGCCACACAAACAACACTATCGACCTGCAAATTCTACGTTTTATCGACACGTAAAATACGGGTCGTTACAAAGTTCATCTCAGAAGAAAGTCTAGAAAGCTTGCCGATACTGGAGCAGGACATGAAAGGCGGGAGATAGCGAAGATGGTGAGACGCAAGGGGAAAGAGGAGGATGGAGATTAAGAGGCTCCGGGTAGGACTTAATTAATACAATTTTATACATAGACTATGCTATAAGCTAATTTATAATATAAAAGTTATATGATAATACAACTTTTATTATATAAATGTATAAACCAAAGGTGGAACATCAAAGATATCCCTAAATAGACTTAGGGTGTGTTTGTAGACAAGAGTTTAGGTGAACATTTAACGGTAGTGAATTTTTACATATGTCTTAACTGATCTATGTTGGACGTAAAAAATAAGTTAGTGAGCTACCAACGTTTTACCGCTCTAAAAGAGAGAGAGTATTTTTTGGGCATAATATTTACGTCTAATGTAAATCAGTTAAGTCAGACGTACAAAATTAAGTTTGGAAAATCGCGTATATAAACTTCCCTACCTAACTATTTTTAACATATTTTCAATCCTTCTTCCTCATATTAATTCCAATAATGTCCAGATACGATTTTGCATATAATATTTTAGACAGTGATTCATAAAACAGATGACTCAATTAACAACGATGATCTATCTAACTTGGATGATGCAGATGAGTATGATGAGGATCTCACTTAAATTGTTGGAATGATTGTAAATCATACTCAATTAATGTCTATTCCACATCATATTCTTTTTACATTGGACGAATGTGGGATGATGATGTTCTTAATGATCATGAAAACAGAAGTCAATATCATTTCTGAACGAAAAGTGCTGCTTTCAAACACCTTTATAATATTCTAGTTAATTGATATAGCTTAATCTCAACTTAAAAAATAGACCTTTCTGAAATGATCAGAATGTTTTCTTACATAATTGGTCATGGAGCATCACAAAGGTTGGTAGGTGAAAACTATAATCGATCTGTTAGCATTATTAGTTTATATGTTTCTAAGATTCACACTATCTTAATTTTGGTCAAATATAATATCAAACATGTAAATTTCAATGGGAGTTCTAATGAAATTATGCATGATACACGATACCATCCTTTTTTTTAAATGTTGTTGGAGCTATAGATGGAACATTTGTTCCTACATGATTAGTAAAGAAGAATTATCAGTGTATATAGAAGCGATGAGTTTCCAAAACATAATATACTTGCTACTGTTAATTTTAATTTAATATTAGTTTCATAATGTCTAATTAGGAAGGCTCTGCCCATGATAGTGATTGTTAAATCATGCAATTGAAAAAGTTGAAATATTTCCACATCCGCTACCTAGTAAGTATTACCTTATAGACTTAGGGTACAAGCTTAGAAACAGTTGTTTAGCATTTTATCGTAATGAAAGCTATCATGTTCTAGAATTTCAAAAAAGTTTGAATGTTCCAAAATCGCATAATGATTTTTTTAGTTTTTATCGTCTAATCTGAAAATGTCTGTAAAAAGAACATTTGGCATTTGAAAAAAAATCAATGTTTCACGAGATACGCCAATATATAGTTTTGCCAAAAAAACAGTTGCAAGATGTTCTATCCATAATTTTATTAGAAAATACAATGGTACATACACTAATTTTGAAGAAATAGCCAATAAAGAAGTTCCATGAATTTATGTAGGAAATTGGCATGAACATCTTCAACACAATCATGCAGGTGTAAGTTCATCAAACGCACAGCAGATTGTTGTAACACATGATGAAATTAGAGACGCTTTGATTCCTGCAGGATAATATTGGTCAATGTATTGTGTTACCATTGTATTTCAGCTAAAGTTCTATGTGATGTCGTGTTTGTATTTCGATTAAAATTAGTAGTTAGTTTATAAAATTTGTATTGGAATTTAAAATTGAAATTGAAATTGAATTTGCGTTATTAGTTCTAAAATATTTATTTAATTAAATACAAAATTTAACTAATTAATAATTAACAATTAAAATTATTAATTAATTATTACAAAATAAATAACTATTTTTAAATTGCTAAACTTTTTTATGTCTTACCCAACCTCTAATCAAACAGTTGTCCATGAATGCTCTATGCTCTAACCCAATTTTCTGCGAACACACTACTAAGGAATAAATACATATATAAAATTGTGTATACCATGATTTTTGATGCGTTTGACGCTTGAATCATGAGGGATTTGATAAGAAATACATCATTCCATAAGTCTATTTTCATTAATTAAATATATTTAGGATTATAAATATTTAATATAAGGTTTGTCCTCTACCAAATGTAAATTAATAAATTACTTGCATACTCTCTGGTTATTGAGCTTTCCTCAGCTAGAGATGTTATGTGTTAGTATTAGTAATGTACAGACTATATAAGGTAAGATACCTATACATATTTGTTGAGCTTTCCTTAAGGTATGTATAGTATACCTAGGCCCTCGTAAAAAGATGGGTATGAGTGAATAATCTCTTTTTATTTGATGAGCTTTCCTCAAGATACAAATGCGATTAAGACAAAGGAACCAAAGGTTAAGAGCTGTATATGATGCAACCGATATGGCATTATCCCTCATATGCGACCCTATGATTTGTTGAGCTTTCCTCAATGTCAGAATCCCAGGGAATATGAGTTGTAACACCTCTAATTTTTATAACATTATCCAGGAGATTTAATTAGATGAATTAAATAAAATAATGCAAATACTAAAGTGATAAGGGGTTTAAGATCTGAAAGTAAATTAGAGGCCGAGCTAAATGATATAAATGAGCTTATAAATGATTTTAATTGTTAATTAACAAGGAAATTGATGCAATGGCTTATTAGTAAATTTCCACACCATTCCCTTCTACTCTCATTTCGTTCTCGTACACGATCATTTTTATAAAACAAAAACAAAAGTAAACAAAGAGGAGCCAGCCATTACTAGGTGAAAGGAGGAATAAATCAAATTAAAGCCAAGGATTAAAGCAAGGGGAATTAATCTCAATCAAATCTCAAAGTCCTTATCCTAATAAGGGGAATAACAATCCAAACCATCTCTATTTTTATTCTTATGATCATTTGATTTTGGGTTTAAGGTTAAATCCATTATTATGACTTTGTTGATGATATAATTGGATTTACAGCATTGTTGATTTAAACAAGATTATTTGAATATAGTTTTGTACGGTTTTAAGGGTAAAACCGATTATAATGAACTTGGAGTCCATGAGGAAATTATATGTTATGTAAAACATAATTTTAAATAAATGTTTTAATTTTCATTATTTTCCAAGCTATGAAAAATTTATTATACATTTTTAAAGAAAAATATGTATAATTGGGTTTAGAAATTAATTTCGGTTATTTTATGAAGAATTTAGGTCTGGAATTTTTATTTGTTAGATAACATATTAAAAGTGAGTTTCTGTAATTTTTGGGGATTTTCCCTAAGTAATTTATAGTGGAAAGAAAATTATTTTAGATGAGAGACTTAATTGTTTTATTGGATTTGCTTCATGGAAGGGCTTAATTATTAAATTAATCATTGTTCAGATCTGAAATTGGTTTGCAGTTATTTTGGTAAAGAATTTGATAAGTATATGACAACCAACAAAATGTTTACAACTACATAGGTTAGTTATAAATAATTTACTTTAATTGGCATTAAATCAGTTTTACCCAGAAAAGTAGGTTCTGCCTCTTTTAGAAGCACCTTTCGACTATATGCTTCTGCTTTTGCAAGTCAAAACTTATCAGGTTGAAACCAACTAAGTCGAAACCTGTAACGACCCGCTATTTTGGACTATTCGCATCCGCACATGTCGGACTTGAATAATTCAAAATACCGAATTGTTAATTTAAATTTGGCAAAACTGAGATATACAGTAAATAAATAGTCACAGCATCACAGACACAGAATAATAATATGCAGCGGAAATAAAAGAGATAGTAGTTCATGAAGCTACTATGTAAATATATAAGATACATCAGAGTTTACAACAAATGAGTAATATGATACATCAGATATAAATCAGAATACATCACTAGAATCATCGAATACTGAAAACAGAATAGATGGCTGGATCTTCAAGCAAAGCTCCAACTCCAAAGGTGAGTCTCAAAGCTGAACCACTCAGTCTGACCCGAGCGTAAAGCAAAACACAAAACACTCGAGTCAGGATTAATATTCTTATATCAATAAATCTAACTCAAGTGAAATAGCAATCAAAATACAGGTAACTCAAAGGATGTTTGGAATAACCATCCTCTAAGGATCCGCTAAACTATCTATTAGGTAGTAATGTACGCTAAGTAGATAATGTCTATCAGTAATATAAAATATCAAAATAGCGTTAAGGCGTTACCATAATCCCCCTTAACACATTTTATATTCCCAAAAGCATATACAAGACCGTAGTTTCCCCAAAACCGGAAGTCACCAGAGGGCAATCCATATACTCAAGGTACAAATCAAAACGTAGTGGTCGCGAATAGGATAATCAGTATGACAAGGTACATGAGGCGATACCAACTAGGATACTAGTAGTTGCGTGATCCGGACTGATGTTGAGCATAGCCAGCAGCTATCTCAACACCGCGAAACAACACTCCCAAATCGAGGGGTGCACCCAAATCGAATCACAAATGTAACGACCCGCCGCTCTGACCGCCTCTAGTCGGTAATTAAACCAACTAGAAACGTTCAAAATGACGAATTGTTAGTCAGTTTATAAAGTTTAAACAGAATCAGCCACAGAATCACAGAATAATCATAATATTATTCATAATTGAATTTTTCTTACATACATATATCAGAGTTTGTACAATGCATTAAATTTTTATATACAGCGGAATATATATCTTTTTAGAGTACAAAGAAAATTTTACTGAAAACTTTAGTAGAGCTTTAATCCCCCTCTCTCTAACTTCGCGGCCTGAAAATCTTCAAGCTGTAAAAATACTCGGTCTGACCCGAGCGTTAATTGCAAAACACAAAAACACTCGAGTCAGGATTAATCTTAACTCAAGTAAATAAATTTGAAATGAACTGAATAAAATGGATCACATGAATCAATTTTAATCTATTATGAATTTTTAAAATCTGACGATCTCGTGTGGCTGCAGTACACACGTGTACTTTGCACACATGTGCACTGCCTCGCCGACACGCGTGCGAGCGCAAATCAGACAAATCACTGCAAACTCGACTTAACTCAATGAAATTCAAACCGTAAGTCCAAAACAATACACAATGCACTAAGCATTGAATAAGTGCACAAATGAAAACACATGCAGCAACAACCTGCAGCAGCAGCAAAAATGCACACGGATCGTGCACAGGTAGTGAAGCAAGTACAGTGAAACAACTCAGTGATCAACACAGTAGCACAAAGGCAAACCCGAGGCAACACAGAGGCAAACCCGAGGCAACACAGAGGTAACACAGAAGTAACACAGGGATAACACAGAGGGAACACAGAGGCAACAGAGACAACACTGGGTTTACATAATTAACAGTGTCATGAAGCATCAAATATTAGCAGATGGAATGTGCCACTCAAATCCCAAAATGAATCATTGGAGATGGACATATATAAAAAATTAATATGGCAAGGCAGCAGCACTTCTGCACTGTTGGTTCTGACTAAAATTGTGTTACATCTTTCAATTATTTGTTAAGTCTATAAAATGAGGCAATAATGATTTGCCTGTAGAAACATAAATTTACTTCATGCATGCTAGCACAGACCACAAAGAAGTGCTCAAAGCAACTATTTTTACAACCATCTGCAGACATCTACAAAGTGCAGTGGTACCATCGAATGCACTAATGCGACAAAAATTCAAAAGCTCTTAATGACAATTTAAATTCTATTCAAATGTTAGAAATTGCAGAGCTACAGGATTTTATTCCTGAACTGTTTTGCTTTAAACTTGTTTAAAAAGAATTTAAAACTTGTTTAAATTTATAAGTTTACTTTTAAACTTGGAATTCAAAACTGCCTTTTTAATAGAGCATTAAAATTTGTAATATAACTCAAGTACAAATTCAAATCTGAATATTGTGATGAAGCAAACATATTTGTTTAAGTCATAACTCAAATGAAGAATCAAACTAAAAGACAATGGGAAGTATTACATCTAACTAAAACTTGAATCAGAGAAACCAGAAATGTTCAGGGAATCAATCATGCACACACATACAAACATATCCATATACATATTCACAGCATATTTATAATATAATTTCATACCTAAATCAAAGTATGCAATCAACTTTTACCTATTTAAAAACTTAAAAAAAATTGAGTTACTCACAGGTAAAAGAAATAAGGAAGTCTGGTTTTAGAAGAAGGGTTGCTCATAGGTGAAAGAAATAAAGAACCCAGTTTTTTTTTTCTTTTTTTTTTCTTTTTTTTTTTTTTTTTTTTAGGATAAGAAGCTTACTCACAATAACATGTAAATGCATAACACATTCATTCAACACCCATGAACAGAAGCTCAAACAAGCACATGCAACAAATTTTTCCTCATCTAGATTAAAAATCTATTATATGCAGCAAAACCAAAATAGGCAAAGTTTTTGATAGCACCTGTTCTTATTAGTTTTAAAAACAAAATTTGGTAGCATCTGTTCTTATTAATTTAAAACAATGAATTACTAGCATCTGCTCCCATCAGTTAAATAACAAATTAAATAGCATTTGTTCTTAACAATTTAGAAATAAAATTTATAGTATCTGTTCATATCAGAAAAAAAAAGTATCAGATATAACATCTGTCATTATCAATTTAAATCAAGATTTGAGTAGCATCAGTTCTTATCAGTTGATAGTTCAAGAAATCGAGCAAGTGACAGCAAAAGTATCTGCTTTTATCAGTAAAAAATTCAAGCAAATCGAGCAAGAGACCGCAATTACCCCCAATTGATTCAGATTCAAGTAACCGAGCCAATGATAACAAATAACCCCCAAATCATAGCATGCAAATTAACCGAGCAATTGATAACCAATAACCCCCATGCAACCAAAATTCAATGCAAACAAATTTAAATACTTTCATTAAGATAATCGTGAGCCAAAAGACTCACCTTTCACTGAATCGAAATGGAGCGCACGCGAGAGATTTGAAGCAAGTAACAAAGAACCGATCGAGCAAGGCAACACCAAACAATCCAGAGAATCGATCGAATCTAATAGGCGCTTTGAAAAGGCCCTAATTTGTTGAAGGTCGGCGAAGAAGATTTACACGGCCGCCATTTTTTTTTTCTTTTTATTTTTCTTTCGTCTGAATGAAGAAAGTGGAGAGGGGTAGGGTTATAAAACAGAAGAGATCGTGTTTAAAGCATGGTCACGGCATGTATCATGGTATGTTGAAGGTATGGAGGAATGCTCAAGGTAAGGTAATGTTTACTTTTTTATTTTTTTTATTTTTTTATTTTCTCTTTTAAATTTAATTAGTTTTTTTTTTTATAATTTGTTTGCTTTGTTTTTATTTTGTTATAATTATGTTGTTAAAATTTTAACTAAATATATGTTCTTTATTTATTTTATTATATATATATTTTTATTTATTTTTATATTATATTTTCTTTCTTATTTTAAATCCAAACTATTTTTCTAAATCATTAATTCAAATTTAAAATATAAGTTCAATATTAAATTTCAACTTCAAAGTCAAAATTCAAATTTCTATTCAACTTTTAAATAGATTAAATTCTAAATTTTAATCACCAATTCATTCTGATAATTTGAAATTTAAGTCAAATTATCATTTAAATATTTAAATTAAATTAAATATTTACAAATTAAATTGTTCAAAATTTAAGATCGTTACAGTCTCCCCTACTTAAAAGAATTTCGTCCCGAAATTATAAGTTAGGAAAACGATTGCTAAAATCTCACCGATATTTATATCCTACATAATTTCACTCAGTTTCAAACTCATAAATAAATATAGGATTCATTCCATTTATTTCATTTCACTAGTTTTGTTCATCAATTTCAATAATCAAGACACAAAAGTCTTTTACCAAATTTTTGATTTACAAAACTCGGATTTTTAACTTGAAATCTTTCATGCTAAATATTTGCATAATATATCTTATCCAAAACTGTGGACTTTCAAGATATTCAAAAAGATCTTCTTCCTTAATTCATTAAGTTAGAATCATGTAATTCTAATTTCAGATTATTGATTTTCTATTCAAAGTTTTGAAAATACTTGATAACTCAAAGTTTAACAAGTCCATCGTCGTTCTCACAGACTTTAGACATACGCTGGCCAGGCGCAAGACTAAAAATCTCCAAGTACTAAACATACTTGCTTCAACTCCCAGTGAAAATACTTAAAAATCTTTTAAAAATGGATATGGAAAGTCCGTTCCCCCATGGATCACAGTCACCCGGCGGTTCCGCTACTATCTCAGTAGAATCGCTTGTAACTTAGATTTCTCATCACTCCTGAATTTCGCCATCGTTGTCGCCTTAGATCGCGGTCCACACGGCGGTTACGCTACTATCTCAGTAGAATCGCTCGTAGCCTTAGGCATCACGCCCCTCGAATTACGCTTCGGTTCCCAGATCGCAGTTTACTCGGCGGTTGCGCCACTATCTCAATGGAATCGCTTGTAACTTTAGGTATCACACCCCTCGAATTACGCCAGCATCAATCACATAATCCCAACACAATGGGATATCAAATCAGTCCCATTGGACATTCCACTAAGGGAATTCTACGTAGCTACGATTTACAATGGACACTCCACCGAGTTCCAATCACCTTCACACATAATAATTTGGAAGGTACATTTCCATATCCTCAGTTTTTAGAAAACATATGTCATATACATATAGTACTTCATTCACATTTCGTACATATCATATCTATGTAACCCTACATAGGATGATTTTTCTAAACTGATAGTTTTCGATCGTATTCACATATATAAGTTACGAAAACTCATTTCACATTCACAACAAATAGAGGATTCAAAATTTTCCATCACGTTTAAAATTTTCCTCTCAATCGATTTGAAAATTTAAGGTTATCTCTAACCTAATTCACATTCACAATCCAATTCATTATCGATTTCACATTCGATTTGGATTTCATGTTACATCGTCAATTCTCAACACATAATTGATGTCTATCGATATATAACCTCTAAGCTCGTACGTCTCAGAGAAGGGTGTTAAGCTAAAAGAATAAATTCTCCGCCACCACAGATATATATTTAATAGAGATCAAATGATATGTCATCAATTCACAACATTAGACATACAATCCCAATCGACTATCCAAAATTCAAAGCTGAACTTATATTGTTTTTGGTGTCAAAGTTAAACTCAATTTTAACTCTAGATTCACTCTTTGAAAAATTTCCAAGTTGAACTAATTGTTCAAATTTCTCAAAATAATATCTTTACAAGATATATAATTTTCACACTTAGCCATTTGAAACTAATTTCAAATATTCATTTTTCAATTTATCTTTAAAAGATAAAATTTCAAACCTTTCATTTCACATTGGAAAATATTTCCATACTTATTTAATAATAAGTAATTCACAAATTCTTTCATTTTCAACACTTTGAAAATATTCAATATACTTGAATCAAAATTAAGTATATATTTCATTCTTTAAGGAAATCATTCTTTTAAACACATTTATTTGAGTTAAAACGAATGTTACGTAAAACATCGTTACGACGACTCAAAATCACTAGTATAGGGATTCGGATTTAAAAATAGATATATAAATCCCAATACTATCAACAATATTTCCTTTCGGAAACCATTTACTATAACAACAGTGTTATAGTCCACCATTTCCTTAATTTTTCTCGAAAAACGTCTATTTCAACAATTGAATGTTGAAATCTATGTATTCGATAGTTAATGCATTTTAAAACATCTTTAAAACTATTAACTTTTTCAACCTTTCTTAATTCATAGTTTGAATTCCTCATACTTTTCACAATATTGGTTTTAAACCGATTTCAAACTTTTCAATATTAAGTTTTTCACTTAATTTAATTTTCCGCACGTTTAAATTCAAATTCATCACTGAATTTATTTAAACCTATAATGGATTATCATGTTGACAACTTCAAATTTGAAATTAAATTCTATTTGAACTTTGCATTTGCTTTCTATTTCAAAAATAGTCAACTAGTTCTTTAGTAAATTGTTCATCAATTTAGCTCCATTAAATTCATATCTCCACATTTACTATTTTAGACAATAGTCTAAACTTAAAATATAAACTTCACATCGAAATTAGTTTGATTCATACAGTTAAATCAACAATTAAACTTCATTTCATAATATCACTTCTCAAAATACTATTCGATTAAAATATTTCCTCCATACGAAATTTTACATAGCTTAATACTTTTAAAAGACGTACATAGAAGATTGTGGATTACAAAAGATAGTATTACAAAATATATCGATTGGTTTAAGATTCAGAATAATTAAGGACTAACGACTTCTTGTCCGATAGTAGGCATCCTTGCCAAACTTTCATCTTCGGATGACACTACTTCATATTGCGTTAAAGGAGGATTAACACATTCAAAATCCACATGTCCCCATTCCTTACAGTTATTGCAATAATATGAGATGTTTCCATCTTTATCTATCACCATAACACTTCTCGCTCTAGCTGGTCGGGCTATAGCTTGCTCTCCCCGTTGTCTTTCGGTGCAGTTTCTGGCTATATGTCCAGTCTGACGACAATGGTAGCAGATTGTCAATCTATCGACGGGTAAATTGAGTACGCACTTTTTCCTTTTCACTTTAGGACAATGACTAAGAAAATGCCCTCTCTCTTGACATTTAAAACACACAATCTCTTGACGAGCGAATCGGTCATCCACATTCCTTTTCTTTCTTCTCTCTCGACACTGACGGGCATAATGTCCCTTTTTATGACATCGATAGCAAATAACCTCATCATATGGACCAGGTGCTTGCCTTTCAGTGAATCTCCTTTCAATTTCCGCACGGGTCGCTTCTGCTTCTCTACGAGCAATTGCTCTTCGTTCACGGCGTACTGCTTTCTGTGCTTCGGTTTTCGCCATTATAATTAACAAGGTGTTTTCGAAGTTTCCTATCAATATTCGAAATCCTTTATTAGCAGAGGTTGGATTATTCAATCTTTTTCCCTAAAACATATCTGTTTTATTCACTAATATATTCACTGTCCAAAATCGTGAATATACTTTGTCAACCAATTTCATCATTTCTATAACTTATTTTTATTTTTAAAGGATTACCCACTGTCCAAAATCGTGGATATATCTCCTTTAATAAGCTATAATAATTTACTTATCAAATTCAATTGGTTTCGAATTCATAAACAATCTTCATAAATTCCTTTTCTATTTATAAAACTTCAATTTATAAATCTTTTTATTTCACAATTATTACTCGAAATATTCAAGTTATTCGATTTAAACCAATTTAAACCAATTCACTAATTTATTAGTTCACTTAACTCATATTTCATTTTTCATAATCTCAATAATTCGATAATGAGTTTCTGAACGATCGAAACTCAAATCTAACGAGACCTCACCGAATATAAACTATCGCAAACTCACATTTAGAGAGGGGAATTTTCAAAATAATTTTAACTTTCCAAAATACTTTTTGAAGAAAACAATTTTTTTATACTTCTTTAAATTTGAAAAACACTTTCTTTATAGTGGTTCTAGTAACTATTCATATTAAACATCATAAACTGAGCTTTGAGTAAACCAAAGCTCTGATACCACTTTTGTAACGACCCGCCGCTCTGACCGTCTCTAGTCGGTAATTAAACCAACTAGAAACGTTCAAAATGACGAATTGTTAGTCAGTTTATAAAGTTTAAACAGAATCAGCCACAGAATCACAGAATAATCATAATATTATTCATAATTGAATTTTTCTTACATACATATATCAGAGTTTGTACAATGCATTAAATTTTTGTATACAGCGGAATATATATCTTTTTAGAGTACAAAGAAAATTTTACTGAAAACTTTAGTAGAGCTTTAATCCCCCTCTCTCTAACTTCGCGGCCTGAAAATCTTCAAGCTGTAAAAATACTCGGTCTGACCCGAGCGTTAATTGCAAAACACAAAAACACTCGAGTCAGGATTAATCTTAACTCAAGTAAATAAATTTGAAATGAACTGAATAAAATGGATCACATGAATCAATTTTAATCTATTATGAATTTTTAAAATCTGACGATCTCGTGTGGCTGCAGTACACACGTGTACTTTGCACACATGTGCACTGCCTCGCCGACACGCGTGCGAGCGCAAATCAGACAAATCACTGCAAACTCGACTTAACTCAATGAAATTCAAACCGTAAGTCCAAAACAATACACAATGCACTAAGCATTGAATAAGTGCACAAATGAAAACACATGCAGCAACAACCTGCAGCAGCAGCAAAAATGCACACGGATCGTGCACAGGTAGTGAAGCAAGTACAGTGAAACAACTCAGTGATCAACACAGTAGCACAAAGGCAAACCCGAGGCAACACAGAGGCAAACCCGAGGCAACACAGAGGTAACACAGAAGTAACACAGGGATAACACAGAGGGAACACAGAGGCAACAGAGACAACACTGGGTTTACATAATTAACAGTGTCATGAAGCATCAAATATTAGCAGATGGAATGTGCCACTCAAATCCCAAAATGAATCATTGGAGATGGACATATATAAAAAATTAATATGGCAAGGCAGCAGCACTTCTGCACTGTTGGTTCTGACTAAAATTGTGTTACATCTTTCAATTATTTGTTAAGTCTATAAAATGAGGCAATAATGATTTGCCTGTAGAAACATAAATTTACTTCATGCATGCTAGCACAGACCACAAAGAAGTGCTCAAAGCAACTATTTTTACAACCATCTGCAGACATCTACAAAGTGCAGTGGTACCATCGAATGCACTAATGCGACAAAAATTCAAAAGCTCTTAATGACAATTTAAATTCTATTCAAATGTTAGAAATTGCAGAGCTACAGGATTTTATTCCTGAACTGTTTTGCTTTAAACTTGTTTAAAAAGAATTTAAAACTTGTTTAAATTTATAAGTTTACTTTTAAACTTGGAATTCAAAACTGCCTTTTTAATAGAGCATTAAAATTTGTAATATAACTCAAGTACAAATTCAAATCTGAATATTGTGATGAAGCAAACATATTTGTTTAAGTCATAACTCAAATGAAGAATCAAACTAAAAGACAATGGGAAGTATTACATCTAACTAAAACTTGAATCAGAGAAACCAGAAATGTTCAGGGAATCAATCATGCACACACATACAAACATATCCATATACATATTCACAGCATATTTATAATATAATTTCATACCTAAATCAAAGTATGCAATCAACTTTTACCTATTTAAAAACTTAAAAAAAATTGAGTTACTCACAGGTAAAAGAAATAAGGAAGTCTGGTTTTAGAAGAAGGGTTGCTCATAGGTGAAAGAAATAAAGAACCCAGTTTTTTTTTTCTTTTTTTTTTTTCTTTTTTTTTTTTTTTTTTTTTTTTTTTAGGATAAGAAGCTTACTCACAATATCATGTAAATGCATAACACATTCATTCAACACCCATGAACAGAAGCTCAAACAAGCACATGCAACAAATTTTTCCTCATCTAGATTAAAAATCTATTATATGCAGCAAAACCAAAATAGGCAAAGTTTTTGATAGCATCTGTTCTTATTAGTTTTAAAAACAAAATTTGGTAGCATCTGTTCTTATTAATTTAAAACAATGAATTACTAGCATCTGCTCCCATCAGTTAAATAACAAATTAAATAGCATTTGTTCTTAACAATTTAGAAATAAAATTTATAGTATCTGTTCATATCAGAAAAAAAAGTATCAGATATAACATCTGTCATTATCAATTTAAATCAAGATTTGAGTAGCATCAGTTCTTATCAGTTGATAGTTCAAGAAATCGAGCAAGTGACAGCAAAAGTATCTGCTTTTATCAGTAAAAAATTCAAGCAAATCGAGCAAGAGACCGCAATTACCCCCAATTGGTTCAGATTCAAGTAACCGAGCCAATGATAACAAATAACCCCCAAATCATAGCATGCAAATTAACCGAGCAATTGATAACCAATAACCCCCATGCAACCAAAATTCAATGCAAACAAATTTAAATACTTGCATTAAGATAATCGTGAGCCAAAAGACTCACCTTTCACTGAATCGAAATGGAGCGCACGCGAGAGATTTGAAGCAAGTAACAAAGAACCGATCGAGCAAGGCAACACCAAACAATCCAGAGAATCGATCGAATCTAATAGGCGCTTTGAAAAAGCCCTAATTTGTTGAAGGTCGGCGAAGAAGATTTACACGGCCGCCATTTTTTTTTTCTTTTTATTTTTCTTTCGTCTGAATGAAGAAAGTGGAGAGGGGTAGGGTTATAAAACAGAAGAGATCGTGTTTAAAGCATGGTCACGGCATGTATCATGGTATGTTGAAGGTATGGAGGAATGCTCAAGGTAAGGTAATGTTTACTTTTTTTTTATTTATTTTTTTATTTTTTATTTTCTCTTTTAAATTTAATTAGTTTTTTTTTTTATAATTTGTTTGCTTTGTTTTTATTTTGTTATAATTATGTTGTTAAAATTTTAACTAAATATATGTTCTTTATTTATTTTATTATATATATTTTTTTATTTATTTTTATATTATATTTTCTTTCTTATTTTAAATCCAAACTATTTTTCTAAATCATTAATTCAAATTTAAAATATAAGTTCAATATTAAATTTCAACTTCAAAGTCAAAATTCAAATTTCTATTCAACTTTTAAATAGATTAAATTCTAAATTTTAATCACCAATTCATTTTGATAATTTGAAATTTAAGTCAAATTATCATTTAAATATTTAAATTAAATTAAATATTTACAAATTAAATTGTTCAAAATTTAAGATCGTTACAACAAAAGTAATAGATATGGTATCGAAGAAGTGTGTCCGCTAGAGGTGGCGAACCTCAATGGCCCGGCGCGGCTCCTGTTTTAGTCATGTCAGGGGTCATCCAATATCGTTCTCTTTCTTCAGTCAACGCGTTCACCAAACCATCCACTTCATTCTGGATCAACACGCCGCGTATAATAGTTATTAAAGTGGTTTTCGGTATCGACAGAGAGTATGTCCATATCCGATCCCGGTCTCTTTAATAACTACGTATTATTACACCGATTGGTCGTTTAATATATTTCAAAACAATCAATTTCAATTTCAATTTCAATTCGAAAACCATCATTTCATTTGTCTTTCTAAATCAATTTCCACCATTTACATTTCAAAGTTTCCAAATTATCATTTCAAAATCTTACAATTCAATTTTAATTTTATTTAACAAAACAAATATTGATTCAAGTTCGTACATAAGTTTTATTCCGAAATTATTTAAATTAGTTTAATTTAACATTCAAAATCAATTTAAATTTATTTATCGATTTTATTCAATATTCATTAAGTTAATTTAACATCCAAAACAATTCTTTTAAATTTCCAAGTCATTAAATCAATTACTTAAGTTCAACTTCATTATATCAAAACTTCAAATTTAATTAGATTAAATTCGTCAAATCAAATTTCTTAAATTACAAGTCTTACATTTATTTCAATAAAACGCATTTTATTTCTTGTCAAAGAAATTCAATTTCATTCATTCACTTACTTAAATAATTCCCAAAACTTAATTAACAAAGAAACTCAATTTCACTTATTTACGAAGTTGCAATTCACTTATTCAAAAGTTCAATTTCTCTTATCAAATAATTCAATTTTTATTCGATTATCAAATAATTCAATCTTATTCAATTATTGAATAATTTCAATCTTAATTATTAATAATTTCAAAACTTAATAATTTTAAATTTAATTATAAATTCAACCTTAATTATTAAATCATTTCAAAACAACGTCCTTTCATCAGTTATTACATTAATATCTTGTTTCAGATTTCAATATTTACATTTTCCTTTTATCAAAATTTACGTTCCAATTTTATTTCAAAACCTTATTATTCAAATAAAATCTTATTTTATTTTAAATCAAATTATTGACCAATCGGGTTTTATTAAATTTTCTATCCTAAGTCAAGTTCATTTGGGTATGTATCATTTCAACCCGATTCCATTTCAATTTAAAATCAAGCAAAATAAAGGGAACTTGCAGTGTGATAACAGGGATGGTGTCAAAGTAAATAAACAAGCAATAACAACAACAAAACAATTCAAATAATCAATTTTAAATAATCCCGAAATAATCGTATTAATTCGCATTGTTATTTGTGCGAATTAATATAATTATTCCTAGAATCTACACTATCATTTCATGTAGATTAAAGATTTTTATATTCCGGTTTTCACTTGTCGTTCAATTTCAGTTTAATACTTCAACAATTAATACAAACTACGTTCAAAGTTCAAAGTACAATTTATCAAATTCTACGACAACTAAAGGGTCAAATTTAACTAATCAATTTTTGTCATATATAATCCGTTTTAATTTGTTAACTATTCTACATTAAATTTAACTTGCAAATTAATTATCACTTAACAATACTAACTAACATCCAATTCAAACAACAATCAATCAATCAATTTATCAACCAAACTATATTATTATCCAATAAATAATTAACAGATAATGGTGTCAGATGTCATAGGTATACAAATACAGGTAATAGCAGACATAACAGAATAAACAACTAACAAAAACATATTTCAATTTTCGTTTCAATTGAAATCAAATTTAATAAATAAAAGAATATTAATCGTGAGTGATTACTCACCTTTCGAGGCTAGAGAAAATAGAAGATGGCACGGATACGCACACTGATACTGACACTGAAATGGAGTTACAAATCCAAGCATGATTCTCAGAGCAAAGTAAGATTGGCACGAATCGACGAGCAAAACTGTTAAATAGGAATTGCCGAAATCAATCAAAACATTCAACATAGCAACAATTACAAAACATGCCCTACGTCAAAGTTTAACAATATAATTCTATGTGCTACCGAGATCGAAATGGTCTGCAATTTGGTATGAATAAAAATCAAAACTTGTTTTTCAAAACTGCAAAGAATCACTTGATTCCGACATAAGACGGAGGAGATACGATGCGTCAAACATGAACTCAAGTCGTGTTTGCAGCAGTGTAAAATAAATTCTAAGTACAAAAGAATATCTGTCTGGGTCTAACTTCCAGATCCTCGACAACAAATCAAACGATGTCGGATTTTGCTGAAATTTGACACGCATAAACTACGTAACTTAAACTCCTTTTTTAAAAATAGAATCAACTCATTCCGATAAAACATGAGTGAGATACGATGCGTCAAACATGAACTCAGGTCGTGTTTGCAGCAGTGTAAAATAATTTTAAGTACAAAAGAACATCTGCCTGGGTCTAACTTCCAGATCCTCGACCACTAATCAAACGATGTCGGATTTTTCTGGAATTTGACACGTATAAACTAGGTAACTTAAACTTCTTTTTAAAAATAGAATCAACCCATTCCGATAAAACATGAGTGAGATATGATATCGTGAACATGAAGTCTAACAGCTGTTCAGAAAAAAATAAATAAAATAAAATAAAATAAAATAAAATAAAAAAAATAAACATGCAAACATATATGTTACAACTTAAAATATAATAAATGATACTTCTCTTGACAAGGATGTATACATAAACAAATCAGTAGATTAAAACTTATAACACACATATACAAAACCTGTAAACACATACGTATTGCATTGCAATGTCTAAAATATAGGTCTTCAAGGTTATACATTACATATAAAAAAACACACTAATACTTCCCAGTATAATATCATACTTACGCATGCTACCCATAAAATTTTGAAATCAATATCTAGTAAAACCAAAATACTACTTTCAATACCAAAATATCCATTTCTATATACATCTCACATCAACAGCAGTTTATATATGAGCTGAACATATTTCATAATAGTTTATATGCAAAATGGACATGTTAAAGACCTATATATATATTCATCAATAGATTTGCTAACAAGTAATACTTTTATATAAATACTTTGTAATAGTATAAGCTTTATGATACATATATACTTACCTAAATATAACAGGGTAGGTCCACGTGAGCATACGCAAAAGAAGGAAGTGAAATGCTCGGCTAGAATGTAAGTTTGCTGACATAACAAAGGAGAGCAAGCTTGATGTGGAGGGAAGGAACCAGAGGAAGGGAGGTGATGGGTTTCAAGGCGAGCAAACTCGGGAAGTGGCTGCTGTTGGCGACCCAGGTTAGCGCGGTGGAGCAGCGGTTATGGAGAGGCTGCTTGTTGCAAGGTGAGGGGGTTGCGGGAGGAGGAAGAAGGCGGAGGGAGAGGGAAGGTCGATGGTAGAAGGAGGCTTGGTGGTGTTTTCCTCGGCTTGAGCAGTGGGCCGATGGAGGCAGGGCGTGGCCATGCGGGCTGTTGCCGAGGTGGTGGTAATTGTGAGGTGAGGAGGCCGCGTGCGGGAAGGCTGTGTACTGGGCGGGGGGAGGCGAGGGGAAGCTCTACAGGCATCAACATTCTTTCTTTGTTTTTTTGTTTTTTGTTTTTTGTTTTTTGTTTTTTTTTTTTTACACAGAGCATTTGTAAACAATTGTGAGGGGAGAAGAGAATAGAAGAGTGGGGAGGAGAAAAATGAAGAAGAGAGGTTGGATTGGAGGAAGGCGAGCCTGTAAGAGACGTGAAGGCTAGGAAAATGATGATGAGCTGGATGATAAAAGGTGTGTATCTTGATAGACGTGTGCATTAATATCTTTTGACAGTAAGAGGCAGAGAACACGCAAGGAGCCAGGGAAAAGCAAACGTCTCAATCAAACAGCTGGCTGAACTCCTTAAACTTGAACGTTGGAAAGTCGGGTACCGGTTTGTGATGCGTTAATAATTATAATTTGCAACGCCGAACACCGATTGACACAAATAAATATACCGTTTTGGTCAGCGCGACGAGACGATCAAAACGGTATACAGATATCAGTGATACGATTGAATTATAAAAATTCGAAATTTTCTACTACGGAAAATGCATAAAATTTGCCGAAAAATAAGAACGACGGAGCCAAATATGTCCGAATTTGAAAAAAACGACAAACTGACAAATTGCTCAAAAGATGGTTTAGAATTTTTCTATGTAAAAATATTTAGGTTTCGAAAACGACTTATTTTCATTGATTACTAACCGATTTAGATTGAAGTAAATATACGCACGAAATGAACTTTCATATTTTCGGACGAAAATTTACCAGTAGCTATGTTTAAATAGACGCATTCCAAATATGAAGTTTGAATGGCATCGGAATTATTTTGTGAAAATTCGAAATTCTACAATAAATAAGCAAATTTAAAAATTTTAAACTGGGTCTGAATTTCAGGGTCGTTACATTCTCCCCCACTCAAAACTTTTCGTCCCCGAAAAGGAAGGAGGTAGAAGAATAGAAACAACCAGAAGAAATAGACTTGAATTACAAAATAAACAATTAATTTAAAGCATAGAAACTTCAATTTAAATTAATTTATATTTGACAATTTGACTTTAAATTCAAGACTTCCATAAAATTGATTTGATTTCACATATATTAATGTTAGGTATAAAAGATTCCCTTCAAATGAAATTCAATTTAAATTCAATTTAAACTTTCAAAACAAAATTTTCTTCTATTAATCACACCTATTATTTATTTAACTAATTATTCTATTTATCTCCATAAACATTTTATAATTAAAATTTCAGTGAATAACATTTATTATACGCACTCAAATTTTATTTGTAAGGAATTTTTTTTTTTATTATCCAATTTTCTTAAATTAACAACTTCAAAATCATAAATTTGAATAGTTATTCATTATAAACATACTTTATTATAACCACACAATTTATTCATACCTTCAACATCATTTATATTGTATAATGTTCAATTACATAGTTACCCTTTGAAAATTTAGGTAAGTTATATATAATGCAATTTGAGTACTATCCAAATAAAAATTTTCAATTCAGTTATTTCAGGCTAAGTATTATATAAAATAATTTGGCTTCATTTAAAATTGTAAAATCATCCTTTAACAATCTTAAGAATTAATTTCCGATTAGCTTCCAACAACTTGAGATAAAATAAATATATATTCATAATATATGAAATCAAATTTAAATCTTCAATATATATTATAAATCAAGTAATGTTTAGAAATTCAAATCAATTTATTTTTCAAACAAACCATAGCAAAGCTACAGAATAGTCTCTATACTTCGAAACTCGAAAATGAATGTCGATGATGCGGCCGTCATCACCGAAATTATTTTCCAGCGACAAAGAGAAGAGCACTGATTTAAACATCTAAAATTTCTTTGAAAATATTTCTATTCGAAAATACTTTAAGTAATATACCTTTTAAAACTTAAAAGCCAAGTTTGAAATCACCGGAAATTAAATTCTCAAATTCTACTTTAAATCCATTTGAATTCCAATCAAAATATAAACAAGCTTTATAAATTCATTTATTTATATCATGAAATAGTCAATGATCTATAAATCAATAAATGAAAATTAAAATTTTAACTTTTCAGAACAGATTCATTAACCTTTTAATTTCAGAAAATTTAAACTTTTATATAACATAATCATTCAAAATTATTTTATTTATCAGATTCGAAAATACTATTGTGTCAGTTTGTTATGTTCAAGTGTTTTGGAAATCCTATCGATAGCGTTGATCAAACGAATCGATCGAAAACCCAAATCAACATCAACAACTCAAACAACACAATATATGTAAACATTTTTAATATTAATTTATAAATACACTTCCTCGCTCGAGATACAAGAATAGATTTCAAACAAGTATAGAAATTCAAATTCGATGGAAATCAAATCAAAGAGAATTTTGATTCGATAATAATTTTGAAATAGAAGATAAGATAATTCAATTAACAGAATCGGGAGATGGACAAGCTTATTTAATTCATGGGCAACCTAAACCGGGTCGACCGTAACTTCAAGAATAAGATCGATGCAGAATTCCGAGGTAAATCAGCATTCGATCTCAAGAAATAGAATTCAGGTATAGCAGGGAATATATAGCATCGTAAACCGAGGATACCGAAATCTTCGGTAAATCAATGCTTACTGTAAAGGAGTTTCACCCCTTTACAAATCATTCGAAGTTTGGCGAGACTGCCGGTTCATTATAAAGGTTATTCGAAGTGGAGTTATGGAATACTCCAGAATTGAAAGAAGACGAATAGTGAGGGACGAGAATGAATTTTGGAACCGAGGGAGCGTTCCAAAGTTCAAAGGAAACGAGTCAAGAAGAAGAGATTGAAACTCGAGTGGGAGTGATTCTGTAAATACATTTACCCTATATGCTAAGTTCTGCCTAGAGCTACCAAAAGCTCTGGTACCAACTGTAACGACCCGCTATTTTGGACTATTCGCATCCGCACATGTCGGACTTGAATAATTCAAAATACCGAATTGTTAATTTAAATTTGGCAAAACTGAGATATACAGTAAATAAATAGTCACAGCATCACAGACACAGAATAATAATATGCAGCGGAAATAAAAGAGATAGTAGTTCATGAAGCTACTATGTAAATATATAAGATACATCAGAGTTTACAACAAATGAGTAATATGATACATCAGATATAAATCAGAATACATCACTAGAATCATCGAATACTGAAAACAGAATAGATGGCTGGATCTTCAAGCAAAGCTCCAACTCCAAAGGTGAGTCTCAAAGCTGAACCACTCAGTCTGACCCGAGCGTAAAGCAAAACACAAAACACTCGAGTCAGGATTAATATTCTTATATCAATAAATCTAACTCAAGTGAAATAGCAATCAAAATACAGGTAACTCAAAGGATGTTTGGAATAACCATCCTCTAAGGATCCGCTAAACTATCTATTAGGTAGTAATGTACGCTAAGTAGATAATGTCTATCAGTAATATAAAATATCAAAATAGCGTTAAGGCGTTACCATAATCCCCCTTAACACATTTTATATTCCCAAAAGCATATACAAGACCGTAGTTTCCCCAAAACCGGAAGTCACCAGAGGGCAATCCATATACTCAAGGTACAAATCAAAACGTAGTGGTCGCGAATAGGATAATCAGTATAACAAGGTACATGAGGCGATACCAACTAGGATACTAGTAGTTGCGTGATCCGGACTGATGTTGAGCATAGCCAGCAGCTATCTCAACACCGCGAAACAACACTCCCAAATCGAGGGGTGCACCCAAATCGAATCACAAAAGTAATAGATATGGTATCGAAGAAGTGTGTCCGCTAGAGGTGGCGAACCTCAATGGCCCGGCGCGGCTCCTGTTTTAGTCATGTCAGGGGTCATCCAATATCGTTCTCTTTCTTCAGTCAACGCGTTCACCAAACCATCCACTTCATTCTGGATCAATACGCTGCGTATAATAGTTATTAAAGTGGTTTTCGGTATCGACAGAGAGTATGTCCATATCCGATCCCGGTCTCTTTAATAACTACGTATTATTACACCGATTGGTCGTTTAATATATTTCAAAACAATCAATTTCAATTTCAATTTCAATTCGAAAACCATCATTTCATTTGTCTTTCTAAATCAATTTCCACCATTTACATTTCAAAGTTTCCAAATTATCATTTCAAAATCTTACAATTCAATTTTAATTTTATTTAACAAAACAAATATTGATTCAAGTTTGTACATAAGTTTTATTCCGAAATTATTTAAATTAGTTTAATTTAACATTCAAAATCAATTTAAATTTATTTATCGATTTTATTCAATATTCATTAAGTTAATTTAACATCCAAAACAATTCTTTTAAATTTCCAAGTCATTAAATCAATTACTTAAGTTCAACTTCATTATATCAAAACTTCAAATTTAATTAGATTAAATTCGTCAAATCAAATTTCTTAAATTACAAG
Organism: Allium cepa; assembly: GCA_030765085.1. Classification (NCBI taxonomy): domain Eukaryota; kingdom Viridiplantae; phylum Streptophyta; class Magnoliopsida; order Asparagales; family Amaryllidaceae; genus Allium; species Allium cepa. Next base: position 509,630,942 of record CM060942.1, read on the forward strand.
TCTTACATTTATTTCAATAAAACGCATTTTATTTCTTGTCAAAGAAATTCAATTTCATTCATTCACTTACTTAAATAATTCCCAAAACTTAATTAACAAAGAAACTCAATTTCACTTATTTACGAAGTTGCAATTCACTTATTCAAAAGTTCAATTTCTCTTATCAAATAATTCAATTTTTATTCGATTATCAAATAATTCAATCTTATTCAATTATTGAATAATTTCAATCTTAATTATTAATAATTTCAAAACTTAATAATTTTAAATTTAATTATAAATTCAACCTTAATTATTAAATCATTTCAAAACAACGTCCTTTCATCAGTTATTACATTAATATCTTGTTTCAGATTTCAATATTTACATTTTCCTTTTATCAAAATTTACGTTCCAATTTTATTTCAAAACCTTATTATTCAAATAAAATCTTATTTTATTTTAAATCAAATTATTGACCAATCGGGTTTTATTAAATTTTCTATCCTAAGTCAAGTTCATTTGGGTATGTATCATTTCAACCCGATTCCATTTCAATTTAAAATCAAGCAAAATAAAGGGAACTTGCAGTGTGATAACAGGGATGGTGTCAAAGTAAATAAACAAGCAATAACAACAACAAAACAATTCAAATAATCAATTTTAAATAATCCCGAAATAATCGTATTAATTCGCATTGTTATTTGTGCGAATTAATATAATTATTCCTAGAATCTACACTATCATTTCATGTAGATTAAAGATTTTTATATTCCGGTTTTCACTTGTCGTTCAATTTCAGTTTAATACTTCAACAATTAATACAAACTACGTTCAAAGTTCAAAGTACAATTTATCAAATTCTACGACAACTAAAGGGTCAAATTTAACTAATCAATTTTTGTCATATATAATCCGTTTTAATTTGTTAACTATTCTACATTAAATTTAACTTGCAAATTAATTATCACTTAACAATACTAACTAACATCCAATTCAAACAACAATCAATCAATCAATTTATCAACCAAACTGTATTATTATCCAATAAATAATTAACAGATAATGGTGTCAGATGTCATAGGTATACAGATACAGGTAATAGCAGACATAACAGAATAAACAACTAACAAAAACATATTTCAATTTTCGCTTCAATTGAAATCAAATTTAATAAATAAAAGAATATTAATCGTGAGTGATTACTCACCTTTCGAGGCTAGAGAAAATAGAAGATGGCACGGATACGCACACTGATACTGACACTGAAATGGAGTTACAAATCCAAGCATGATTCTCAGAGCAAAGTAAGATTGGCACGAATCGACGAGCAAAACTGTTAAATAGGAATTGCCGAAATCAATCAAAACATTCAACATAGCAACAATTACAAAACATGCCCTACGTCAAAGTTTAACAATATAATTCTATGTGCTACCGAGATCGAAATGGTCTGAAATTTGGTATGAATAAAAATCAAAACTTGTATTTCAAAACTGCAAAGAATCACTTGATTCCGACATAAGACGGAGGAGATACGATGCGTCAAACATGAACTCAAGTCGTGTTTGCAGCAGTGTAAAATAAATTCTAAGTACAAAAGAATATCTGTCTGGGTCTAACTTCCAGATCCTCGACAACAAATCAAACGATGTCGGATTTTATCTCTCTCTTTTCCTCCTCCTCCGGTTCCTTTTCTCTTTTTCTTTCCTTTTTCTTCTTTTTTTTCTTTTTCCTTTTCTTTTCCTTGTTTCTCTTTCCTCTTTTTTTTCAGGTCGTGTTTGCAGCAGTGTAAAATAATTTTAAGTACAAAAGAACATCTGCCTGGGTCTAACTTCCAGATCCTCGACCACTAATCAAACGATGTCGGATTTTTCTGGAATTTGACACGTATAAACTAGGTAACTTAAACTCCTTTTTAAAAATAGAATCAACCCATTCCGATAAAACATGAGTGAGATATGATATCGTGAACATGAAGTCTAACAGCTGTTCAGAAAAAAATAAATAAAATAAAATAAAATAAAATAAAAAAAATAAACATGCAAACATATATGTTACAACTTAAAATATAATAAATGATACTTCTCTTGACAAGGATGTATACATAAACAAATCAGTAGATTAAAACTTATAACACACATATACAAAACCTGTAAACACATAAATTTTTATATTTATTAATATAAATTTTATTTATTAAATATATTAATTAGTAATATTATTACCTTATTTTTATAATTAAAAAATAATTTATATTAAAATTTTTAACCATAAAATTTTGAAATCAATATCTAGTAAAACCAAAATACTACTTTCAATACCAAAATATCCATTTCTATATACATCTCACATCAACAGCAGTTTATATATGAGCTGAACATATTTCATAATAGTTTATATGCAAAATGGACATGTTAAAGACCTATATATATATTCATCAATAGATTTGCTAACAAGTAATACTTTTATATAAATACTTTGTAATAGTATAAGCTTTATGATACATATATACTTACCTAAATATAACAGGGTAGGTCCACGTGAGCATACGCAAAAGAAGGAAGTGAAATGCTCGGCTAGAATGTAAGTTTGCTGACATAACAAAGGAGAGCAAGCTTGATGTGGAGGGAAGGAACCAGAGGAAGGGAGGTGATGGGTTTCAAGGCGAGCAAACTCGGGAAGTGGCTGCTGTTGGCGACCCAGGTTAGCGCGGTGGAGCAGCGGTTATGGAGAGGCTGCTTGTTGCAAGGTGAGGGGGTTGCGGGAGGAGGAAGAAGGCGGAGGGAGAGGGAAGGTCGATGGTAGAAGGAGGCTTGGTGGTGTTTTCCTCGGCTTGAGCAGTGGGCCGATGGAGGCAGGGCGTGGCCATGCGGGCTGTTGCCGAGGTGGTGGTAATTGTGAGGTGAGGAGGCCGCGTGCGGGAAGGCTGTGTACTGGGCGGGGGGAGGCGAGGGGAAGCTCTACAGGCATCAACATTCTTTCTTTGTTTTTTTGTTTTTTGTTTTTTTTTTGTTTTTTTTTTACACAGAGCATTTGTAAACAATTGTGAGGGGAGAAGAGAATAGAAGAGTGGGGAGGAGAAAAATGAAGAAGAGAGGTTGGATTGGAGGAAGGCGAGCCTGTAAGAGACGTGAAGGCTAGGAAAATGATGATGAGCTGGATGATAAAAGGTGTGTATCTTGATAGACGTGTGCATTAATATCTTTTGACAGTAAGAGGCAGAGAACACGCAAGGAGCCAGGGAAAAGCAAACGTCTCAATCAAACAGCTGGCTGAACTCCTTAAACTTGAACGTTGGAAAGTCGGGTACCGGTTTGTGATGCGTTAATAATTATAATTTGCAACGCCGAACACCGATTGACACAAATAAATATACCGTTTTGGTCAGCGCGACGAGACGATCAAAACGGTATACAGATATCAGTGATACGATTGAATTATAAAAATTCGAAATTTTCTACTACGGAAAATGCATAAAATTTGCCGAAAAATAAGAACGACGGAGCCAAAGATGTCCGAATTTGAAAAAAACGACAAACTGACAAATTGCTCAAAAGATGGTTTAGAATTTTTCTATGTAAAAATATTTAGGTTTCGAAAACGACTTATTTTCATTGATTACTAACCGATTTAGATTGAAGTAAATATACGCACGAAATGAACTTTCATATTTTCGGACGAAAATTTACCAGTAGTTATGTTTAAATAGACGCATTCCAAATATGAAGTTTGAATGGCATCGGAATTATTTTGTGAAAATTCGAAATTCTACAATAAATAAGCAAATTTAAAAATTTTAAACTGGGTCTGAATTTCAGGGTCGTTACAAAACCAATACACAAGGTATCACGATGTTGGTATGAAGTAGATTGGAGAAATGTGGAAGGCATGGTGTTCAAACCATTCCTTTCAATGGGGTCGAAACCTTTGTTTACTCTCAAAAGATATGCACCTGCTTTGTTTTCAAAAGGATGCTTTCGATTAAGTCGAAACCTTTGTTTACTATCCAAAAAAGGGCGCTTTCCAGTTTTACTAAATGCTTTCAAGGAGGGCGAGACATATGCTTTCGAATCGAAAGGGATCGTCGCCTCTTATTTAAATTGTAGCTTCCGAAGAAGTTACTCAGTTTTATATTCATGCTTTCGAAAAGGGTAGTTTTGACCAAGTCGAAACCTTTCTGCCATCCATACGCATTTTAAAGGGATTGAAGTCGTCAATATTTTTGAAAGATAGCTTTTTTTTTAAACATGTACTAAGTCACTACCTAAAGCTTTCTAACGGGTTAAGGGGCTTCAAATTCAATAATTTCGAAAGGGGATTCGAAGCTATCCTTCAAATGTTTTACATAAATGTTTTGAGCTTTCGAAAGGATGGTTCCAAAGCAATCAAATCTTCCCCCAACCAATTTTATGTGAAGATTAAAGGTCTCGAAAGGGGTACCTTTGCATGAATTCTCTTTGACCCAAAAGATATTTTTAAAGATAAACCCAATGTTTTCGAAAGGGGTATTTTCAAGAGGTTTCTAAGCCATGCTTCTATGTGTAACATCCAGCCCTCTCGAGCAATTTAAGTCGACTCAAATTATTCAAAACGACGGATTTTTATTAAAATTTCGGGGTAAAATAAAAATCATATCAAAAAATTCACAGATCACAGACATAGAGAATTAAATATTTCAGCAAATAAATATGCTAGGATCACCAGAGTTTCAAATCAGGTACAGAACAGAGTTTAAACAAACACAACAGATATCGGTACATAAAGGTCCCTAATAAAAAAAACCAAACGATATAAGTTCAATGAAATAGAAACTGAGAACTGAGAAAGAAACTTCAGGTAGAGCTCCAGCACCTTGTCTTCAAGAATAATTTCCTTTAAGCTGCAAACTCAGGCTGACCCGAGTGAAAAATAAACAAACACCCGAGTCAAGACTAACATTCTCATCTAAGTGAATAACTTGAGTGAAACATCTACTGAAATGTACAAATAACTTAAAGAATGTTGGGATCGTCATCCTTTAAGGATCCGTTAAACCAGTAATATACGCTATATACAGTAATGTCTAATCAGTAAAGTATAATCATATAGAAAATAGCGTTAAGGGGATGGTGAACCTTAATGCAGCCGGATCTTAAAACCAAAATCGTAGTGGGCTCGATATCAAGAGATGACATGGCACGCGAGGCAATGCCAGGGTGGATACACCGTTTGCACTCCCAGACCGGTGGTGACGGCAAGCCAGCAGCTTCCGCCCACCTCGAACAATACCCCAATCAAAGTGGCGCCACCAAATCGAATCACATAAGTAATAGAATGGTTTCCGAAGAAGCATGCTCGATAAAAGGGTGCGACCCTTTGTGTAGCCCGGTATAGCTCCTGTTTTAGTCATTTATGCCAACTCATGGGAGTTGGGTCCACGTAATATACCTCGAGAACGTCGCCACCATCCTACTTCATTATGGAATCTCCACCGCGTGCACAGTTGTTAAAGTGGTTTTCGGTATTGGCCGGCTATAGGACAATATCCGATCCTGGTCTCTTTAACAACCAATCGTTACATTTTTCACACCATTGTTGGTTTTATAAAATTGTTGTACTATTTCAAGCCATTTAGAAAATACATAACTTAAATTTCTCAGTTTGGAATTGTACAGTTGTAGTTTATCAAATTTCCATTTTTAAATCTTCAAATTGTTTCCGTGTATCTATATATAAAGTTTAAGAAAATAATTATTTAAACATTTTAGAGTAAAGCTTTTGAAATCTTAAGATAATAATTTATGAAAATAATGATTTAGTAGGTTTCAAAAATTTTGTCGCACTATAAAGTTTAAAAACTTACAATCATATTGGTTCCAACAACATTCAGAATTTCCAGTTTCAAACACTTATCGACCATATAAAATTTTCAAAAACCAATTTTTTCTCAACCATTGTGTCCGTATATAAGTTTTCTAACCTATGGTCAAGTGATACAGATGTATATCATTTCAATCCGTGTTAATTTCTACTTACGGGTATTTATCGTTTCAATCCGAAATCCCAATAAAGGTTTTGAAACATTCGGGCCTATCTTTCAACCCGAAGGAGATTTCTGACTAACAAGGACCTTTAGAATATTCAGGAATTTAAACACAACATGGAAATGAATCAGTTGCTATCAAATAACATTGCATGAAGTGATACTACATGAATGATACTACATGAAATGATTCTACGTGACATGGCATAAATTATTCGATGACAATGATGCATTTAACATTTAATTCTACAAGCACGCCTACCATACGGGAAATAGTTCAGTCGTTACTTCATCAAAATAAATTCACTTATTAATCGAATGAAAGTCGTGAGTGATTACTCACCTTTGTCGACAGAGATGTTTGATGGCAGAAGTGACGGAGAGCACATACCAGATGGTGAACAGATAACTCCTACGTTATTGGATTCCGGCTGTGACAATGTATTAAAACCATAAGTTAATATTTACGTCGCTCTGTATTTCCATTAGAAATTATTTAAATATTGGGTTGTCATTACAATGTCAGCTTATATATACTGACTACGTGTATACAAGTTAAACATTGCACGTTCACGGTTGTTTATTAATATATTTTTCTTCTTCTTTTTTTTATATATAAATACAGTGCAAAATAACTTGTATAAACATCCGTGATCAAGTCAACTCTACACCAAACAACAAGGAAAAATTTACAAACCTAGATCTGTGTGAGTTTTAACCCAACACCAGAAAACAGTACACAACAAAATGAATTTTTTCACAAACTAACTTGTATACGGGTCTGGAAAATTTTTAATTCAACTAAAAATGAAATTTCTAGCCTATAGGAATATTTAGTGAACACAATCTAAAAAAATGAACTCATCACAACAAAAGTACAACTATCCTTTAACACAAGCAGTAAAGCTTACCTGCGAGCAAAATTTCCAACTTGTAGAGTGCCAATTTTAATTAATCTTTCACTATGTTAAAATTTTCAAGGTACTAATTTGGTGAAGTGGAGAAAAGGAAGTAAACATATAACAAAAAAAATTAACGCAAATTTTTTCAAAGTAAAGAAAATGTTGAAATCCAAACTGTAAAGAAATTTTAGGAAACATAGGTAATTTTTAAACCGTAAAACTAATGTCAGATACTCAAAAGAGAGATTGCAAACCGACAATGGTAGCAAATGGAAAGTTGAAACTCAATCTGAAGGAAACTGTGAATTTTCGTGACATGACACTGGAAACTTCGGGTGTTGCAAGTAATCATCTAAGCATAGTGCAAATGTAGCATAGCTTTTACACTGATTGTCTATGCCGTATTGGACGTAACACAAATTTAATTAACAATATTACCGATGAGCAAAACAAAAACGATTTCACAAAATAAATTTCTTAGTTTAAACGAAAAATTTGTTTGTTCGGCCACTCAACAACGCATATGGCTGCTGAAGTGTATAGGCTTGCAATGTTTTCACTGTCTCCTTTTACATCTCCCCTCTTTATATATATAACGTACGTAACTTAGGCAGCAAGAAGAAAAAAAAAGCAAAGGAAACTCACTACACGGCTGATGGTGTTCGGCTGAGGCGGCAGTGGTGTAGGGTGGCGTCGGGGAGGCTGGTCGGCTGAGTTTGGTCGTGTAAGGGAAGTTGCGACCGTGGGGAGGTGGGTGTTTCGGTGGGGGTCGTGATTCAGGCTGGCAGCTAAAGCACGGCGGGCGGTGGCTGATGCGAAGGGTGTGGCGGCTTTGGGTACAGGGGAGAGGCGATTTGTTTTGGGAAAATATGAAACGGCTGTTGCGTCTTTTGCAGGGCGAGGAAGAAAATGACGTAGCCTAAAATTTTCTTTTCGTTTTAGATGGCATGAGAGGATCCAGAGGGGAGCTGATCTAAATATAAGGGGACCGATGGTATTTTCAAACGTATCGTAAATTTTTGCAACGTATCAATAAATTTTTAGTAACCTACCTATTAAATTTTTTTGCTACAGCTGCATAATACGTTTAGAAATTTAAATTTTGAAATGTTTATTAATTAATTTCATTTTATAACGGCAATTAACAATTTATATACGGACCCATATACACACACAAAACCGTGCATAACTTCCACATCGGACCTCCAAATTCAACAAATAAGGTATTGTTGCGTTCGTCTTGTTAGCACGAGTCTAATAATATAAAGAAAAATCATGTTAGTTCTTCCAGATAAATATTCATTTTACGAAATTTGCGGTCGCTGACACAGCTAATTGGACCATAAAAATGAATTTGATTGCGTTAACGTTACCTGAAATCTACAACAGACGTTATTATGTTTTTATGATAAATTTCTCTTAAATATTACAACATAAAATATGACATTCCAAAAATAAAAATTTATGCAAATTAATTACAAAATACGTTACCCACAAATTTAATAGGTTATTTTATTTAAAAGTTCTTTTATTCCAAAAATCTAGATATTTGCAACAAATTCTTACGTTATTAAAATTTTGTTTTCAAATTTGTCGTCAATTTCCGCAGGAATCCAATTTATTAGCAGTAAATTTTTTTCGGGTCGTTACACTCTCCCCCACTCACAACTTTTCATCCCCGAAAAGAACGAAGCTAAATGGGAAGAGTATCAAAGGAAGAATCGGATCAAAATAGAGAAGATTAGCATAACATACCTATTCAAATAGTTCGGGGTTTGAAGCACGGATACTGTCTTCGGTTTCCCACGTGCAGTCACGATCATCGTTGCTCCATTGGATTTTAACAAGACTAACAGACTTTCTCCTGAGTGTATACCTATCAACAATACGAAGTGGCTTTCTCTCTACAGTTAGATTGGGTTTAACGTCGAGATTCTCTAGCGAAGCAGGTCGGATATGAAGCGATGGATCATGAAGATATCTACGGAGATGAGATACGTGAAACATGTTTTGAACCTTTGCAAGTTTCTCTGGTAAATCCAAAAGGTAGGCTAAAGAACCAACTCTTTCAATGATACGGAAAGGGCCTATGAACCTGGGAGCTAGCTTCCCTTTCCGACCGAATCGGATGACGTTCTTAAACGGTGAAATCTTGAGAAACACTTGATCTCCTACGGCAAACTCCAACTTCCTTCTTCTCCTATCTGCGTATTTCTTCTGTCTATCTTGGGCAATTCTCATTTTTGTCCGAATATCCTCGACCTTCTTGGAAGCTTCAAGAATTAGGTCGGGCCCAAGAACTAATCGATCACCCGATCCAATACAACATGATGGGGATTTGCACGATCGTCCGTACAGAGCAGCAAAAGGGGATGTTTTGATGCTAGCCTAAATTCAAGGATAGAAAATTACCGAATTGTATTTCAAATAAGCTGGAATTTGAATTAGATCATACCTGATAACTACAGTTGTAAGTGAACTCAACGAGATGAAGATGGTCTTCCCAGGAACCACCATAGTCAAGAATACAGGCACGGAGAAGATCTTCTAGAATCTGATTCACTCTCTCTGTTTGTCCATCGGTTTGAGGGTGATAGGCGGTGCTCAGATTCAGCTGTGTACCTAGAGCTTCCTGGAATGCCTTCCAAAATTTGCTAGTAAAGATTGGGTCTCGACCACACACAATACTGACTGGAACTCCATGAAGTCTGACGATCTCCCTCATATAAGTCTCGGCTAGACTAGAAGCGGTACGATTCGACTTGACCGGAATGAAATGAGCAGATTTAGTCAATTGATCGATAATAACCCAAATGCTCTCATTTCCCTTTCTCGTCCGAGGTAGTCCATCGATAAAATCCATCGAAACTTGCTCCCATTTCCAATTAGGTATCTCAAGAGGTTGCAATAAACCAGCGGTTTTCTGGTGATCAGCCTTAACCTGTTGACATATGGCGCATCTACCAATGAAAGAAGAAATATCATGCTTCATACCGTTCCATAAACATATTCTTTTCATATCATGGTACATCTTCGAAACTCCAGGATGTATGGAAAATCTAGATTGGTGATTCTCCTTGAGTACCTCTTGTCTTAAATTGTCAACATCCGGAACACAAATTCTACCTTTAATTTTTAAAATCTCATATTTGTCGATTTGTGCATCCATTTCTCTTTGATTATCACCCTTTCTCTTTCGAACATTCGCCTTCATTTTTACCAACATCGGGTCTTCGTTCTGCTTAGCTGCTATGAGGTCCATAAGGGATGGGGTAACCATAATCACACAAAGTATCGACTTCTTCCTACTCATAGCGTCGGCAACAACATTTTCTTTCCCGGGAGTATAGTTGATGTCTAGGTCATAGGCTGCTAAGAATTCGAGCCATCTCACTTGTCTTTGATTCAAATCTTTCTGATTAAAAATATGCTTTAGCGATTTATGGTCCGTAAAGAGTTCAAACTTAGTCCCCAAAAGAGGATGCCTCCACAACTTCAAGGCAAATACTACCGCAAGTAATTCCAAATCATGGGCGGCATAATTCAATTCGTGGGTCTTCAACTGTCGGCTAGCATAGGCGATAACCCTTCCGTCTTGCATCAACACAGCTCCCAATCCTTCTTGGCTAGCATCAGTAAATACCGTAAATCCCTCACTCCCATTTGGGACGGTAAGAACTGGGGCAGATGTTAACTTGTCCTTTAACTCCTTGAATGCAGCCTTACACTTATCACTCCAGACAAATCTAACATTCTTACGAGTCAGAGCCGTAAGCGGAGCAGCAATCTTAGCGAAATTCTCTATGAATCTCCGATAGTAACCAGCTAAGCCTAAGAAACTTCGAATGTCGGTAGGGGTCTTAGGTTCTTTCCAATCATTGATAGCAGTGATTTTAAGAGGATCAACGGAAACTCCATTTTCTGAAACAATGTGTCCAAGAAATCGGACATCATCCCTCCAGAAGTGGCACTTAGAGAATTTAGCCTTTAGTTGATGTTTTCTAAGTGTTTCAAGGACATAAGTTAAGCGTGTTTTGTGTTCCTGTTCGTATTTTGAGAAGACGAGAATATCATCCATGAAAATTAGCACAAATTTATTAAGGACATCACGGAAAACACGATTCATGAGATCAACGAAGTAAGCGGGTGCATTTGTTAGCCCAAAAGGCATGACCAACCATTCATAGAATCCATTCTCTGCCCGGAAAGCTGTTTGGGAATGCTCTCTTCAGCTATGCGGAGTTGGTGAAAACCGGTAGCAAGATCAAGTTGGGAGAATACTTTAGCTCCATAGAGTTGATCGAACATATCATTAATGCGTGGCATAGGGTATCTGTTTTTGAGAGTAAGCTTGTTCAGTTCCCTATAATCTACACACATCCTCAAGGAACCATCAGACTTAGTGACAAATACTACGGCTGCTCCCCATTCAGAATAGCTTGGCCTAATCAAGCCCTTTGAAAATAAGTCTTCGATTTGGCATTTCAACTCCGCCCTTTCTTTCGGGGCCATCCTTCGTGGAGGAAGGACTACAGGTCGGGCTCCAGGAATTAGATCGATACGGAATTCTTTTTCCCGTGGAGGAGGAAGAGAAGTAACTTCGCCAAATACATCGGGAAAATTCTTAACAACAGGAGTGGAATTAAGTTCATTAGGATGAGCATCAAGCGAAAAGATGAAACTGCCTACAAAATCTTAAGGCATTTGACCTTCAATCATTAAGGGGTTACCCTTATCATCAACTAAGGAAACAATCCGCTCCTTACAAGAGATATGAGCACTGTATTTTCTCAGTCAGTCGCCTCCAAGTGAAATATCGAATGCATCGAACCCAAGGACATAAAAATTTCCAATGAAAGGATGTAAGCCATATGTGAGTTTCACTCCCTTACAAACCATTTTAAGATTGGCGGGACCACCAATGGGATTTGATACGCAAAGCGACTCAGACGAATATTCGGGTTTTAATAGGTTCTTGAGTTTATCGCATAAATTAGTGGAAATAAAGCTATGGGAAGCTTCGGTATCAAATAAAACACGAACATGATGAGAATATAGAGTGAAGGTGCAACGGAGTGTACCTTGAGCATCATCAGTTGTCGGGTCGGAAGAAGTCATAGCGAAAACTCCAGAAGTCTTGCCCTTTTGCTGAGTGGGACAATTATTTTTGAAGTGACCTGGTTGCAAGCAGATGTGGCAAAGGTTGTTTCTGGTTGCTTAGGATGGAGGGGGAATAGCGGCTTCGGTCGGAAAAGGACAACTGTTTGAGTAATGGCCCTTTTGGTTACATTTGAAGTTGTAATGTGGGAGATGTCAATAGCTTGTTTCTGGGGAGTAAAACCAATGCCTTGAGAAAGTTGCCACTTCTTCTTCTGTTGCTGGAACTTATCCTTCTTCTTCATTGGACTAGTAGCGGTTTTAAGCAAACTCTGAGTAGAGGCAGCCTGCTTACCCTTACAAGTTGAGTTCTCAAATCGGGTGGCCATGTCTACCAAGCTAGTGAAAGTCCCATGCACATTCTGTATCAATCGGTCGTAGTACTCAGGATGTAAGGACCCAGAATTTTTGTTAATTAAAATTTGAATATTTAATTTATTTTAAATATTAATAAGTGAATTTATAAGTCAAATAAATTTTTATTTGAATTATTGGATTTAATTGGATAATTAAATCAATAATTTAATATGTTAAATTATGGAAATAATTGAAAATTGGGTTAAATATGATTGAAAATGATCTGTAAAATTTTATTTTTTCATATGGGAGTTAGAACGATATTTTAGAACTTTTAAAATCGAATTAAAAGTTAATTTGTGAAAATTGAATATTTTAATATTAAAATCGACTAGTGAAAATAGTCAGTCTCAGAATTGAACGAAACCAGTTTCATTGGATCCGTAATAGTTAGTTATTACCGGATTTCAATTTTCGTGTCAATCGGAGTTATCGTTTGATCGTGGCAGCTCGAAACGCATCGGTTTATTTTTAATTTAAATTTGGCGAGTGAAAATAGCCATTTTTCAAAAAGTCTCGGATTTCGACGAAACCAGTTTCATCGGATCCGTAATGTGATATTATTGTAAGGTTTCAAATTTTAAGTCGATTGGATTTACCGTTTGTCCGGTACGAATTAAAACGTCTAGAAATCGATTTAAATCGGTTTAATTTAAATCGAGCATTTTTAGCCATAACTCGCACAGATGTCCGAATTAGCTTTCGAAACCTGTTCCATTGTGTCCGGAACGTGGAATAAACCCTAGGAATGTCAGTTTCGGCGCCTAAATCGGAGTTCGGAATTTCCGGGATGAATAGTGTCGTTCGAAATTCTATAAATAGCCCACCATCCTCTTCATAAATTAAAAAAAAAAACAAACAAAACCCTAGCCGCCTCCATTGTCATGCACGGCCAGAAAAGCACGAAACTTTTCCCCTTTGATCTCTCAATCCATCAAGTTTTGGCTAAAACTTTCAACATGAAAGATGTAGAGGGCAACGAGACGAAGAGATTCAACGGTGGAGATCGTGTTTGGAGCGACGATGGGAGAGATATGGGGCCGCGTTTGCTTCGACTTGTGCACGCATTTCCATGCAGATAAGGGGGCCGAGTGCCACAGGGGTCAGGCCGTGGGTAGCTAAGGGGGAGGCGACCGTGTGGTGGCGACGTGATGAAGTTTCGTCGTGTATTGATGTCAAAAATTTAAACCCTAATCTACGTTTATGGGTTCCTGTTACGGCTTCGTGATGTTCTGGAGAGAGAGCAACATGATGGGGAGATGTTAGCGTGCGGCTGTGATGGAATGGAGTTGAGATCTACGGTGGATGCTAGCTTAGGGTATTAAAATATAAAGATTTATGTTGAAATTAATTATTAAAATCGTGTACAAACTTTAAACTGTCATAACTTTTTCATACGAGGTCGAAAAAATGCAAACTCAGTTGCGTTGGAATCGTATGGACGAGCACTACGTGATGGAGTTGGTTTGGAGTCGTTTGGAGTTAGTGAGAATTTTGGGTAAAATTAAACGTCCGTTTAATTTTATTCGAAATAAATCGCTAAAACGGAAATTAAAACCAAGGTGAGAACTTCTCACTCAATCGAATCAGTTTCGATTTTATTTTAAATAGTTAGATTTAAAATATTTGAATGCATGTTTGAATGTTGATTGATATCTATTGATTGTTAAAATAGACATTATACGCCGCTAATAAGCGGATGTTATTTATTTAAAACATATACCGCGAATATTTCATAAACAGTGAAATTGGTATTGTATATAGTAGCAATATATATATATATTGGCATATGTATATATTGGAGTTATTGATTTCCCGCATTTATTTGTTTAGCGGATGAGACCCTATTGCGCCGTTATTAAGCGGATAATATTTAATAAGAACATATACCGCGATAATTTCGTACTGGAACGAAATTGGTATTGTGCTAATGTTTGTGGATGCAGGAAAACAGGTTGGAGGGATCCAACTGGATTCCTCAACAGTTTTTATTTGATTTCAGATATTTTGATATTTGATGGATTTTCATATTGATATATGATATCGTTGTAGTCGTGATTGACTATTTGGTGTGTAGCATCATTGGACCCAGATTTTGGGATTTTAAAATGATTTATAAAGTGATTTTTGAAAATATACTATATGTTTGGAATTTGATCTATTTTAAATAAATAAACGTTATAATTTTTAATGTTATAAAAATTATAATTTTTGAGAAATATAGTTAAAAACTGATTTTTGAGAATGTGATGCTAATGATTTTATAAAATAGTTAAATCGGAATTTTTGAATTTATTATGAAAAGTTTAAATATAGGATTTATAAAATTTAATTATTTTATGAATCAAAAGGAAGAAGTTTTTAAAGGAATTTAAAGACGTTTAAAAAGAATAATATAAATTGATTTATATTAAGAGATTTATAAATGGATATTTATAAATTGAAATATGGACATTTTAAAACGAGTTTTTATAAGTGTTTGAATGAAGTGAAAATGAATTTCATAAATGAATGAAATTTATAGAATTATAAACTGTGAAGTTATAAATGGAATTTTATAAACAGTAGGTTTATAAAATTTGTAAAGTTATTAAAAGAATAGACTTGGGTAAATAATTGAACCTTATAAGTTATAAGATTTATAATTATGAAATTCTAAGGAACGATTTTTGTAAAATAATCGTTTTATAAGTATTTAACTTATAATATGAACTTTTAGTTATAATTGAGTTATAAACTGGAATAGATTAATAAAGGAAATTTATAAAAAGGAAGTTTTTATAAATAAATAGAAATGGAATTTATAAACGTTGTTTTATAAATTCACAAACGACTTATTTTGATAAGTAAAATTGTTATAACTTATTTATGGAGTTATATTCACGTTTTAGACAGTGAATAATCCTTTAAAATAAAATGAATAAAAAGGATGAAATTTGTTAATGAAGTATATTCACGTTTTTGAATAGTGAATAACACGTTAAAGAAAATGTTTAGAATGTGATGTTTTAAATAGAATTAAAACGATCGAACGATGTTTTAAAATGTGTTGAGATTCGAAACCATAGATTTCAACATTTATTGTTGAAATAGACGTTTTCGAGAAATAGAAGGAAATAGTAGACTATAACACTGTTGTTATAGTAAATGATTTCCGAAAGGAAATGTTTTGTATAGTATTGGGATTTATATATCTATTTTAATTTCGAATCCCTATACTAGTGATTTTGGGTTGTCGTAATGATGTTTTACGTAACATTCGTTTTGGCCCAAATAAATATGTTTAAGAGAATGATTTCCTTAAAGAATGAAATACATACTTAATCTCGATTTAAGTATATTGAATATTTTCTAAGTGTTGAAAATAAATAAAATTTGTGAATTACTTATGAATAAATAAGTATGGAAATGTTTTCCAATATAAAGTGAATATTTTGAGAATTTATCTTTTTGAAGATAAATTGAAAAGGAAAATTGAAATGAATAATTGAAATCGAATATTCATTGATATTTTGGAATTATAAATTCACTAAGGAATTTATAAAGGAAGTGGAATTGGTTTAAAAATAAATATTTATTTATTTTTGAAGTATTGAAATTATATATCTAGTGAAGATATTTTGGAAAATAAATAATTTGGAAAATTATTTGGAAACTGGTGATGTGTGCATATCCATTGATAGTTCAATAACCGACTATCAATATTTCCCTTTGAATGGGTAATTGA
This sequence comes from Allium cepa, assembly GCA_030765085.1. Taxonomy (NCBI): domain Eukaryota; kingdom Viridiplantae; phylum Streptophyta; class Magnoliopsida; order Asparagales; family Amaryllidaceae; genus Allium; species Allium cepa. The sequence continues at coordinate 509,647,089 of CM060942.1, forward strand.
TGTGATTTGTTTGAATGTGAATGCTACACTTATTTTTGAATAAGCGCTCACTATTCGGGTTAACCGGGAAAGGACCATGGGGTCGTATAACCCATTCCGAATATGTGATACGTCGTTATAATTGCATTGAAGATCGGTGTTGAAGACCCGGTATTTGCGAGAGCGATAGGATGACCTATCGATTTACTCTGCACCGAGTAGCTACGGTATTGAGTTCTCCATATGTGATGGTGAATCCGATCAGGATTGTGAATATCCGGATTGCAAGGACTTCTTTGTAAGTGCCTTCGGTTTTGTTCGATCCCGGAACAAACTTGTATGGATTGTATGTCTGACATTACAAGTTGAGATATAAAGCCGATTTCTTTCAAATATATTTCTGTTGGTGGCGGAGAATTTATTCTTTTAGCTTAACACCCTTCTCTGAGACGTACGAGCTCAGAGGTTATATAGTTGAAGTTATCAGCGATATATTCCCAATTTGGTAATGTGACATGCTGAGTGTTGCTGTAAATGATCATTGTGTTGATTATTGTGATAGGATCATTTATTTGATCGTCTATCTTAGTGATCATTGTGTTGATCATTTGTTGACCCAAAGCATGGCTTTTGTATAAAGTATGTTTTTGTGGACGTGACTTCGTCAAGCCTCACACCCCGGAAATGGTCAAAACAGGAAAGATGCGGCAAGGTTATGAGGGGTAGCACCCTTTAGGGTATGTACATTTCCTTCTGGATAGAGGTGGTATCATGGTATGGAGCCCAGATATTTAACCTATGTGGTTACTACGAATTTATTACTTTGTGGTTGTTGGCTTTCGGGATCCCGTGAGAAAGGTCGTTTACGATCGGGGAATGGCGTGCTCGTGTCAGTAGTTACCCAGTTAGGGGTAACCCGGCCTTGTGTTGGCAGAGTTCCGGTTTGGTTCTCGGGGATGTCTTTCCAGAGGCATTCTCATGTGGCAATGGGAAGTTCCTTGGCCTGACCATTTGTTGGAAATCCAAAGAAACAATACGAAACTTGTACGGTATTAGTTGTAGAACCTATCATTCACTTATGGTGTCGCAACACTGTTTGGATGGTAGCTATAGTAGGCATACGATAATGGTCGTATGTTGGCTAAGATTTATATTCTACTTTCAAAATAATTTTTCCTACACTATGCACTAGTAATAATATCAAATGTTATTTTAAATGCGTATCAAGCATCTTTGACTATCATAAGGAGAAATCTCCTCCGATTCTGCGTTTGCATGTGTGTGTGTGCGGGAGGCCTTATGGTAGTCTCATTTTTAAAAAGCATTGCGAATTGAATTTAAAAAATATTCCTCTATTTTGATTTTAAAGATAAATAAACTGTTTTGAGTTCTCACACCAGTCTTGTTAAGCTTTGGGCTATGTGATGGGGGGTTCTCGCTTCGCGGTTAGGTGGCGAACGGGAGACTCTTACTCCCACACATCCTCTTTTAGGGGGTTGGTTAGGTGTAACCTGAGACAGTTGAGAGGTTGGCCGTAAAAGCAAGGTCTGGGGTACCGGTGTAAGCCACGGTGGGGCTGGGATGGTTGAAAAGCCTACCGGTTGTGACCGCTGACGGCGCGTTCTTTACATTTGGTATCAGAGCTTATGGTTAAGCGACAACCATGGTTCTGTTGGGTATTACTCATTAGAGATAGAGTCAGTAGTACTCTAGATTGAGTTTGAGTGTAATAATAGCTATGAGAGCGTATTTGTTAGTGAATATAAAATTGTTTTATATTGTGATGATTGGTTTATTGAGTGGCATATGAACCTTCGTCAGCACGGTATGTACAACTATGCCGAAGGGGTTTCTAAACACTTGAATAGAACAATTCGACATAATATTGTTTTTAAACTGGGTAAATGAAATAATTTTACCTTGAGTATATTTTTATATATAAAAGGAATAATTTTTCAAAATTATTAAAGTGTATATAAGTTGATTGTTTAGTTGTTTGAATAATCTAAATAAAAGAATAATTGTATAAGTGAAAGAATTATAAGAATTGAATTATAATTAAAGTGATTTACAATTGTGAAATAAACTTATATATATAAGAAGTGAAACTATATGAATATATTTATGAATATGAGTTGTAAATAAATGTGAATTTAAGTTATGTAAATGAAATTCAACTATTGTAATTGAATTGAATGATTGGATTGAATGATTAATCAATTAAATGTAAATAAAGTTGATATGAAATGATGGATATAAGTGTTAATTCATTGAAATCAAATGTTATTAGAAGTTGAAAGATTGAATGAATATAAACAAAGGAATTTGGTTGTAACTAATAAACTTTGGTTGATGGTTGAATATATATTGCTATTGAATGCATTTCTATGTTAGCATATATAGTTATTATGTTGCTATATGTTGTATATTGATATTACTTTCATATGTGCATGTTCTCATGATGTTTGTTGAGTGTTTAGTAGGTGCGGATCGCGTTTGCTTCGCATTTGGAGCTCGCTTTCGCGCTATATTAGCCGTATATGCTTGCTAATAAAGTATAAGGTACATATCTCGGATTAAATATCGTACTTTTACACTTTTTTCCCTTCGGGATGCCTCATTACTTGATGAGATGTATATTTGTGATATATATATACTGTCATTTTTTTTCGGATCGAGCCGCGCAAAGGAGACTATGGCGAATTTTTCCGGAAATTTAAGGCGTTAGAAAAAATTTGAGAAAATTGAAAAATCTTGAAAACTTAAACTTTGATTTTGGAATTGAAAGTTAAACAATAGTAATTGTTTTTGAAAAGATAACTAAGTATGATTTGAAAACTTAGTAAAGTATTGTAAGAAGTTTAATTATGAATTTTGGAAAGTTAATAGATTCTATAACTTTTCTTACTTAATAATTTCGAGGACGAAATTCTTTTAAGTGGGGAAGATTGTAACGACCCAGAATTTTTGTTAATTAAAATTTGAATATTTAATTTATTTTAAATATTAATAAGTGAATTTATAAGTCAAATAAATTTTTATTTGAATTATTAGATTTAATTGGATAATTAAATCAATAATTTAATATGTTAAATTATGGAAATAATTGAAAATTGGGTTAAATATGATTGAAAATGATCTGTAAAATTTTATTTTATCATATGGGAGTTAGAACGATATTTTAGAACTTTTAAAATCGAATTAAAAGTTAATTTGTGAAAATTGAATATTTTAATATTAAAATCGACTAGTGAAAATAGTCAATTTTTGAACAGTCTTAGAATTGAACGAAACTAGTTTCATTGGATCCGTAATAGTTAGTTATTACCGGATTTCAATTTTCGTGTCAATCGGAGTTATCGTTTGATCGTGGCAGCTCGAAACGCATCGGTTTATTTTTAATTTAAATTTGACGAGTGAAAATAGCCATTTTTCAAAAAGTCTCGGATTTCGACGAAACCAGTTTCATCGGATCCGTAATGTGATATTATTGTAAGGTTTCAAATTTCAAGTCGATTGGATTTACCGTTTGTCCGGTACGAATTAAAACGCCTAGAAATCGATTTAAATCGGTTTAATTTAAATCGAGCGTTTTTAGCCATAACTCGCACAGATGTCCGAATTAGCTTTCGAAACCTGTTCCATTGTGTCCGGAACGCGGGATAAACCCTAGGAATGTCAGTTTCGGCGCCTAAATCGGAGTTCGGAATTTCCGGGATGAATAGTGTCGTTCGAAATTCTATAAATAGCCCACCATCCTCTTCATAAATTAAAAAAAAAAAAACAAACAAAACCCTAGCCGCCTCCATTGTCATGCACGGCCAGAAATGCACGAAACTTTTCCCCTTTGATCTCTCAATCCATCAAGTTTTGGCTAAAACTTTCAACATGAAAGATGTAGAGGGCAACGAGGCGAAGAGATTCAACGGTGGAGATCGTGTTTGGAGCGACGATGGGAGAGATATGGGGCCGCGTTTGCTTCAACTTGTGCATGCATTTCCATGCAGATAAGGGGGCCGAGTGCCACAGGGGTCAGGCCGTGGGTAGCTAAGGGGGAGGCGACCGTGTGGTGGCGACGTGATGAAGTTTCGTCGTGTATTGATGTCAAAAATTTAAACCCTAATCTACGTTTATGGGTTCATGTTACGGCTTCGTGATGTTCTGGAGAGAGAGCAACGTGATGGGGAGATGTTAGCGTGCGGCTGTGATGGAATGGAGTTGAGATCTACGGTGGATGCTAGCTTAGGGTATTAAAATATAAAGATTTATGTTGAAATTAATTATTAAAATCGTGTACAAACTTTAAACTGTCATAACTTTTTCATACGAGGTCGAAAAAATGCAAACTCAGTTGCGTTGGAATTGTATGGACGAGCACTACGCGATGGAGTTAGTTTGGAGTCGTTTGGAGTTAGTGAGAATTTTGGGTAAAATTAAACGTCCGTTTAATTTTATTTGAAATAAATCGCTAAAACGGAAATTAAAACCAAGGTGAGAACTTCTCACTCAGTCGAATCAGTTTCGATTTTATTTTAAATAGTTAGATTTAAAATATTTGAATACATGTTTGAATGTTGATTGATATCTATTGATTGTTAAAATAGACATTATACGCCGTTAGTAAGCGGATGTTATTTATTTAAAACATATACCGCGAATATTTCATAAACAGTGAAATTGGTATTATATATAGTAGCAATATATATATATATTGGCATATGTATATATTGGAGTTATTGATTTCCCGCATTTATTTGTTTAGCGGATGAGACCCTTTTGCGCCGTTATTAAGCGGATAATATTTAATAAGAACATATACCGCGATAATTTCGTACTGGAACGAAATTGGTATTGTGCTAATGTTTGTGGATGCAGGAAAACAGGTTGGAGGGATCCAACTGGATTCCTCAATAGTTTTTATTTGATTTCAGATATTTTGATATTTGATGGATTTTCATATTGATATATGATATCGTTGTAGTCGTGATTGACTATTTGGTGTGTAGCATCATTGGACCCAGATTTTGGGATTTTAAAATGATTTATAAAGTGATTTTTGAAAATATACTATATGTTTGGAATTTGATCTATTTTAAATAAATAAACGTTATAATTTTTAATGTTATAAAAATTATGATTTTTGAGAAATATAGTTAAAAACTGATTTTTGAGAATATGATGCTAATGATTTTATAAAATAGTTAAATCGGAATTTTTGAATTTATCATGAAAAGTTTAAATATAGGATTTATAAAATTTAATTATTTTATGAATCAAAAGGAAGAAGTTTTTAAAGGAATTTAAAGACGTTTAAAAAGAATAATATAAATTGATTTATATTAAGAGATTTATAAATGGATATTTATAAATTGAAATATGGACATTTTAAAACGAGTTTTTATAAGTGTTTGAATGAAGTGAAAATGAATTTCATAAATGAATGAAATTTATAGAATTATAAACTGTGAAGTTATAAATGGAATTTTATAAACAGTAGGTTTATAAAATTTGTAAAGTTATTAAAAGAATAGACTTGGGTAAATAATTGAACCTTATAAGTTATAAGATTTATAATTATGAAATTCTAAGGAACGATTTTTGTAAAATAATCGTTTTATAAGTATTTAACTTATAATATGAACTTTTAGTTATAATTGAGTTATAAACTGGAATAGATTAATAAAGGAAATTTATAAAAAGGAAGTTTTTATAAATAAATAGAAATGGAATTTATAAACGTTGTTTTATAAATTCACAAACGACTTATTTTGATAAGTAAAATTGTTATAACTTATTTATGGAGTTATATTCACGTTTTAGACAGTGAATAATCCTTTAAAATAAAATGAATAAAAAGGATGAAATTTGTTAATGAAGTATATTCACGTTTTTGAATAGTGAATAACACGTTAAAGAAAATGTTTAGAATGTGATGTTTTAAATAGAATTAAAACGATCTAACGATGTTTTAAAATATGTTGAGATTCGAAACCATAGATTTCAACATTTATTGTTGAAATAGACGTTTTCGAGAAATAGAAGGAAATAGTAGACTATAACACTGTTGTTATAGTAAATGATTTCCGAAAGGAAATGTTTTGTATAGTATTGGGATTTATATATCTATTTTAATTTCGAATCCCTATACTGGTGATTTTGGGTTGTCGTAATGATGTTTTACGTAACATTCGTTTTGGCCCAAATAAATATGTTTAAGAGAATGATTTCCTTAAAGAATGAAATATATACTTAATCTCGATTTAAGTATATTGAATATTTTCTAAGTGTTGAAAATAAATAAAATTTGTGAATTACTTATGAATAAATAAGTATGGAAATGTTTTCCAATATAAAGTGAATATTTTGAGAATTTATCTTTTTGAAGATAAATTGAAAAGGAAAATTGAAATGAATAATTGAAATCGAATATTCATTGATATTTTGGAATTATAAATTCACTAAGGAATTTATAAAGGAAGTGGAATTGGTTTAAAAATAAATATTGATTTATTTTTGAAGTATTGAAATTATATATCTAGTGAAGATATTTTGGAAAATAAATAATTTGGAAAATTATTTGGAAACTGGTGATGTGTGCATATCCATTGATAGTTCAATAACCGACTATCAATATTTCCCTTTGAATGGGTAATTGATGTGATTTGTTTGAATGTGAATGCTACACTTATTTTTGAATAAGCGCTCACTATTCGGGTTAACCGGGAAAGGACCATGGGGTCGTATAACCCATTCCGAATATGTGATACGTCGTTATAATTGCATTGAAGATCGGTGTTGAAGACCCGGTATTTGCGAGAGCGATAGGATGACATGTCGATTTACTCTGCACCGAGTAGCTACGGTATTGAGTTCTCCATATGTGATGGTGAATCCGATCAGGATTGTGAATATCCGGATTGCAAGGACTTCTTTGTAAGTGCCTTCGGTTTTGTTCGATCCCGGAATAGACTTGTATGGATTGTATGTCTGACATTACAAGTTGAGATATAAAGCCGATTTCTTTCAAATATATTTCTGTTGGTGGCGGAGAATTTATTCTTTTAGCTTAACACCCTTCTCTGAGACGTACGAGCTCAGAGGTTATATAGTTGAAGTTATCAGCGATATATTCCCAATTTGGTAATGTGACATGCTGAGTGTTGCTGTAAATGATCATTGTGTTGATTATTGTGATAGGATCATTTATTTGATCGTCTATCTTAGTGATCATTGTGTTGATCATTTGTTGACCCAAAGCATGGCTTTTGTATAAAGTATGTTTTTGTGGACGTGACTTCGTCGAGCCTCACACCCCGGAAATGGTCAAAACAGGAAAGATGCAGCAAGGTTATGAGGGGTAGCACCCTTTAGGGTATGTACATTTCCTTCTGGATAGAGGTGGTATCATGGTATGGAGCCCAGATATTTAACCTATGTGGTTACTACGAATTTATTACTTTGTGGTTGTTGGCTTTCGGGATCCCGTGAGAAAGGTCGTTTACGATCGGGGAATGGCGTGCTCGTGTCAGTAGTTACCCAGTTAGGGGTAACCCGGCCTTGTGTTGGCAGAGTTCCGGTTTGGTTCTCGGGGATGTCTTTCCAGAGGCATTCTCATGTGGCAATGGGAAGTTCCTTGGCCTGACCATTTGTTGGAAATCCAAAGAAACAATACGAAACTTGTACGGTATTAGTTGTAGAACCTATCATTCACTTATGGTGTCGCAACACTGTTTGGATGGTAGCTATAGTAGGCATACGATAATGGTCGTATGTTGGCTAAGATTTATATTCTACTTTCAAAATAATTTTTCCTACACTATGCACTAGTAATAATATCAAATGTTATTTTAAATGCGTATCAAGCATCTTTGACTATCATAAGGAGAAATCTCCTCCGATTCTGCGTTTGCATGTGTGTGTGTGCGGGAGGCCTTATGGTAGTCTCATTTTTAAAAAGCATTGCGAATTGAATTTAAAAAATATTCCTCTATTTTGATTTTAAAGATAAATAAACTGTTTTGAGTTCTCACACCAGTCACATGACTGACTTGGAGTTTATTGTTTTCCTTCCTAAACTCTGGGTGCCCACCAATTTTCCACACGGGCAGTTAAGAGTTAGGTTTATCAGGATATTCTGGATATTCAGGAGTTGCTGGAGGCAAGCTGGATGGCATGGCGTATTATTAGTATATAGTATCTCTTTTTCCGCTGCATTGTTGTTGTTGTAAGATGTTGTACACTCTGATGATATGATGTAATGAAATGAAATGTAAAGTAATAACTGATATAGTTCTTTGTTTAAAGATTATTCATTTATTATTATATGTTGTTCCGCTGCGATTGTGAGATTCTGATGTTGTTCTGTTGTTTCCTTTCTTTCCCGTTCTATTTTAAAATTTTCTGTTTTCTTCTCTATCTTTTCCCTCTATTTTCTCTCTTCTTTCTTCTTCCTTTTTCTTAAATTCTTTTTAAAACCCATAACATTTCGGTTTTTCGGCAACGAAAAATCGAAGCGTTACACAGGATGTGCACCATTTACAAACTTTTTGTTCTTCTTAAGCGGGGTGTCTATCAAGTTGGGGCCATACTTAGACAACTAATTGAATTTCCTTTCGTATTCTACAAAAGTCTTGTTGCCTTGCTCTAGGTTCATGAAGGCTCGATAAAGACTCGATTTTCCCGCTTCTGGCACCCATTTGGTGATAAAAGCATCCCTAGAGAAAACTCAAGATTTAAGCTAGATTCAAGATAGATATGAAAAATGGAAATGGATAAAGATGGAAAAAATTTAGATGTCACCTAAACTGCTCCCAAGTGATATCTGCTTCTACAGCCTGGGCAGTAACGGATCTCCACCAATCTCGAGCAGCTTCTTGCAACTGCCAAGCCGCTAATTGGCGTTTCTGGGCATCATTGATCTCGAGCCCGGTAAATATCATTTCTACATTTTCCAACCATTGCTGGGCCTCGATAATGCCCTCAGAACCTGTGAACTTGGTTCCTCCTAGCTGGGTATACTCCTTGCACAAAGTAGTAAATCTGACTGGGGCAACTACTGGGACCGGTGCAGCTGCAGGAGCAGGTTGAGCGTTTCCTCTTCCCCTAGTACCTCTTCTGTTAGCCATCTGGGAAGTTCAAAATAGGTTTAGAACAAAGATGAAGATTATATTTAAGATTTTCGAATCAAGGGAAGATTTCTAGCCAGTAAGATGAATTGTGAGTGAAAGGAATTCTGTGATGTGATTTTACTCATTCTAGGGTATTGCTACCTTATCTCTAATGAGATTTTACCCCACAAACCATCAGCTCTGATACCACATGTAACATCCAGCCCTCTCGAGAAATTTAAGTCGACAATAAGTCGACTCAAATTATTCAAAACGACGGATTTTTATTAAAATTTCGGGGTACAATAAAAATCATATCACAAAATTCAAAGATCACAGACACAGAGAATTAAATATTTCAGCAAATAAATAAGCTAGGTCACCAGAGTTTCAAATTAGGTACAGAACAGAGTTTAAACAAATACAACAAATATCGGTACATAAAGGTCTCTAATACAAAAACCAAATGATATAAGTTCAATGAAAAAGAAACTGAGAACTAAGAAAGAAACTTCAGGTAGAGCTCCAGCACCTTGTCTTCAAGAATAATTTCCTTTAAGCTGCAAACTCAGGCTGACCCGAGTGAAAAATAAACAAACACCCGAGTCATGACTAACATTCTCATCTAAGTGAATAACTCGAGTGAAACATCTACTGAAATGTACAAATAACTTAAAGAATGTTGGGATCGCCATCCTTTAAGGATCCGTTAAACCAGTAATATACGCTATATATAGTAATGTCTAATTAGTAAAGTATAATCATATAGAAAATAGCGTTAAGGGGATGGTGAACCTTAACGCGGTCGGATCTTAAAACCAAAATCGTAGTGGGCTCGATATCAGGAGATGACACGGCACGCGAGGCAATGCCAGGGTGGATACACCGTTTGCACTCCCGGACCGGTGGTGACGGCAAGCCAGCAGCTTCCGCCCACCTCGAACAATACCCCAATCAAAGTGGCGCCACCAAATCGAATCACATAAGTAATAGAATGGTTTCCGAAAAAGCATGCTCGATAAAAGGGTGCGACCCATTATGTAGCCCGGTATAGCTCCTGTTTTAGTCATTTATGCCAACTCATGGGAGTTGGGTCCATGTAATATACCTCGAGAACGTCGCCACCATCCTACTTCGTTATGGAATCTCCACCGGGTACATAGTTGTTAAAGTGGTTTTCGGTATTGACCGGCTATAGGACAATATCTGATCCCGGTCTCTTTAACAACCAATCGTTTTATTTTTCACACCATGGTTGGTTTTATAAAATCGTTTTACAATTTCAAGCCATTTACAAAATATATAACTTAAATTTCTCAGTTTGGAATTGTACAGTTGTAGTTTATCAAATTTCCATTTTTAAATCTTCAAATTGTTTCCGTATATCTATATATAAAGTTTAAGAAAATAATTATTTAAACATTTTAGAGTAAAGCTTTTGAAATCTTAAGATAATAATTTATGAAAATAATGATTTAGTAGGTTTCAAAAATTTTGTCGCTCTATAAAGTTTAAAAACTTACAATCATATTGGTTCCAACAACATTCAGAATTTCCGGTTTCAAATACTTATCGACCATATAAAATTTTCAAAAACCAAATTTTTCTCAACCATGGTGTCCGTATATAAGTTTTCTAACCTATGGTCAAGTGATACGGATGTATATCATTTCAATCCGTGTTAATTTATACTTACGGGTATATATCGTTTCAACCCGAAATCCCAATAAAGGTTTTGAAACATTCGGGCCTATGTTTCAACCCGAAGGAGATTTCTGACTAACAAGGACCTTTAGAATATTCAGGAATTTGAACACAACATGGAAATGAATCAGTTGCTATCAAATAACATTGCATGAAGTGATACTACATGAATGATACTACATGAAATGATTCTACGTGACATGGCATAAATTATTCGATGACAATGATGCATTTAACATTTAATTCTACATGCATGCCTACCATACGGAAAACAGTTCAGTCGTTACTTCATCAAAATAAATTCATTTATTAATCGAATGACAATCGTGAGTGATTACTCACCTTTGTCGAACAGAGATGTTTGATGGCAGAAGTGACGGAGAGCACATACCAGATGGTGAAAGATAACTCCTACGTTATTGGATTCCGACTGCGACAATGTATTAAAACCATAAGTTAATATTTACGTCCCTCTGTATTTCTGTTAGAAATTATTTAAATATTGGGTTGTCATTACTATGTCAGCTTATATATACGGACTACGTATATACAAGTTAAACATTGCACGTTCACGGTTGTTTATTAATTTTTTTTAATATAAATACAGTACAAAATAACTTGTATAAACATCCGAGATCTAGTCAAATCTACACCAAAAAACAAGGAAAAATGTACAAACCCAGATCTATGTGAGTTTTAACTCAACACCAGAAAACAGTACGCAACAAAACGAAAAGTTTTCACAAACTAACTTGTATACGGGTCTGGAAAAATTTAAATTCAACTAAAAATGAAATTTCTAGCCTATAGGAATATTTAGCGAACACAATCTGAAAAAATGAACTCATCACAACAAAAGTACAACAATCCTTTAACACAAACAGTAAAGCTTACCTGGGAGCAAAATTTCCAACTTGTAGAGTGCCAATTTTAATTAATCTTTCACTATGTTAAATTTTTCAGGGTACTAATTTGGTGAAGTGGAGAAAAGGAAGTAAACATATAACAAAAAAAATTAACGCAAATTTTTTCAAAGTATAGAAAATGTTGAAATCCAAACTGTAAAGAAATTTTGGGAAACACAAGTAATTTTTAAATCGTAAAACTAATGTCAGATACTCAAAAGAGAGATTGCAAACCGACAATGGTAGAAAATGGAAAGTTGAAACTCAATCTGAAGGAAACTGTGAATTTTCATGACATGACACTGGAAACTTCGGGTGTTGCAAGTAATCATCTAAGCATAATGCAAATGTAGCATAGCTTTTACACTGATTGTCTATGCCGTATTGGACGTAACACAAATTTAATTAACAGTATTATCGATGAGCAAAACAAAAACGAATTCACAGAATAAAATTTTTAGTTTGAACGAAAAATTTGTTTGTTCGGCCACTCAACAACGCATATGGCCTCTGAAGTGTATAGGCTTGGCAAAGTTTTCACTGTCACCTTTTACATCTCCCCTCTTTATATATATAACGTACGTAACTTAGGCAGCAAGAAGGAAAAAAAAAAAGAAACTCACTGCACGACTGATGGTGTTCGGCTAAGGCGGCAGTGGTGTAGGGCAGTGTCGGGGAGGCTAGTCGGCTGAGTTTGGTCGTGTAAGGGAAGTTGCGACTGTGTGGAGGTGGGTGTTTCGGTGTGGTCGTGATTGAGGCTGGCAGCTAGAGCACGGCGGGCGGTGGCTGATGCGGAGGGTGTGGCGGCTTTGGGTACAGGGAAGAGGTGATTTGTTTTGGGAAAATATGAATCGGCTGTTGCGTCTTTTGCAGGGTGAGGAAGAAAATGACGTAGCCTAAAATTTTCTTTTCGTTTTAGCTGGCATGAGAGGATCCAGAGGGGAGCTGATCTAAATATAAGGGGACCGATGGTATTTTCAAACGTACCGTAAATTTTTGCAACGTATCAATAAATTTTTGGTAACCTACCTATTAATTTTTTTTGCTACAGCTGTACAATACGTTTAGAAATTTAAATTTTGAAATGTTTATTAATTAATTTCAGTTTATAACGACTACTAACAATTTATATACGGACCCATATACGCACACAAAACCGTGCATAGCTTCCACATCGGACCTCCAAATTCAACAAATAAGGCATTGTTGCGCTCGTCTAGTCAACACGAGTCTAATAATATAAAGAAAAATCATGTTAGTTCTTCCAGATAAATATTCATTTTACGAAATTTGCGGTCGCCGCCACCGCTAATTGGACCATAAAAATGAATTTGATTGCGTTAACGTTACCGAAAATCTACAAAGACGTTATTACGTTTTTATGATAAATTTCTCTTAAATATTATAACATAAAATAATGACATTCCAAAAATAAAAATTTATGCAAATTAATTACAAAATACGTTACCCACAAATTTAATAGGTTATTTTATTTAAAAGTTCTTTTATTCCAAAAATCTAGATATTTACAACAAATTCTTATGTTATTAAAATTTTGTTTTCAAATTTGTCGTCAATTTCCGCAGGAATCCAATTTATTAGTAGTAAATTTTTCTCGGGTCGTTACACTATGAGTTAATAAGAATTTTTTTAATACATTTGAAAGGTATTTTTAAAGGTTTTGAAGGAGATGTTTTGAAGTGTTTTGGAGGGCACATGCTTAGTGTTTTAAAAAGAAGATTTATACGCTTTCGAAAGGAGGTTTTTCGATGGTTTTGAAAAAAAAGATTAAAGGTTTCGAAAGCCTTGGTTTTCAAAACAAAGAACCCAATCTCAATCTTGAAATGGTGAAACCCATGGCATTATAAAAGTGCTTTTAAATGCTTTTAATTTGGTGATTTTGAAGAAGTATTCCTTCAAATAATAAGTTATAGGGATTGACCATATTTTATAAGAAATTGATTTTAAGGATATTCAACCACAGGTATTGGTATTGATATATTAATATGTTTTCTTCTTCTAATATGCATATTCACTTTAAAATGGATCCATAACCATATTTTGGGGGTAAAATGGTGGAATAACTAGCTAGGTTGACCTAGTAGTGAATATAAACTGAATTAACTCATGGTTGAGTAGAATTGCATCCAGGAGGTTAGACAGACCAAAATGTAGGATGCTTAAATGTTGAAGTTGTCAAATAGACAGGTGCATAGTAAACCCATGAAAGCTATATATAGATAGAGTAAATAGCAGGAGCCAATAGGTTTGTAGTGAACCCATGAAAACTATATCCAGATTAAGTTATTGATAGAAGTTGATAGGTTCCTAGTCAATCCATGAAAACTAGGATAAGAGGGAAGTTATTGGTGTTACCAATAGGTTTAGGGAGAACCCATGAAACAATGAAGTTATTGGCAGGGGCTAATAGGTTCTTAGTGATCCCATAAAAACTATGTAACCGAATAGTGAGTCCATAAGCTATGAATAGGTTATTAATCAGCCTATGAAAAATAATAGGTTAATAGTGACCCTCGAAACTATAAAGGAGACAAATAGTAAAAAAATGAACGGTGATGGGGAATCGAGAATTGATTTACTTATTTGCATATCATCATACTATTTTAATTTTCTATGTTTTGATCATTATGGACGTAGGAGCATAGTATATGGCTTTATAAAGTTTTGAATAAGATACTAGTGAGGGAAAAACCCGTTCCGCTAAGCGACATGGTCTCACTAGATATCTAAATGGCCTGAGATTGTAGATTATTATTCATACCAGGATTTATGTCTGACTCAAAGTTTATTTTTTCTCTTTAACCTCTCGAGTACTTAGTTGATTTTGAGTAGTTTGAGAGTTGAGTTTTCAAGTACCTCATTAGAAAATAAGCTTTCGGAGACGTGGCAGGAGGCATGATAGCTATCTAGTGTTCTTTTCTATTTTTGATTTCGATGTGTTGTTTGTGTTGTAAAGGAAAAACTGTTCACTGGCCAAGTTATATACTCTGATCATCAAGGAGGCATCTTCATATGTCGCTCTTGGCGTATGTTTTGTTAATTACATTTTCTCTCAACATGGATTCTCGTATTTGGGATTTTGTAATGAATCTGAAATGTGGATATGAAATGTAATGAGAAAAGTTGTTTTTAAAATCTATGATTTTTTTCATATCCATGTGTTTTTGCTGTATTAATGAATCTAACATTACCACATTTGGTCACTGAGGATTAATAACTATGGACGACTGCAACATCCATTGCCGTTAGTTTTGGGCCTCCTAGTGGGGATTTACTTGAGTCTTAGCACTCACCAGGGAAGTAGAAGACTTATATGTTTTTCCTAAGGTTTTCATAAATTTAAAAATTTGGCGAGAGACTTATTAGAAAATGAATTGGTAACATTTAATATTTCTAATATTGTAAGAACATTTTCTATTTAATGTTTAAAATAATCTATGTCAATAATTTTTTTCAATTATTATAATTGATAAAATGTTTATTATTTAAGATATTCAAATAAATTGAATTAAATATTGACGAAAAGAAATATATTGAATACTTACTTTAGATCCTTTGCATGTTTTCTTCTAAGACCGATGCAAGAGCCTAATTCTACAACTACTAAATACCTTCATACCTAAGTCACTAGAAAGTTTATTTGGCCAAGACTATGTGTTGTCTTTTGAGTTATGGACTCATGAGCAATACAAGAAATTTGATATTTTAGGCATATTCAATCACACACAAA
Organism: Allium cepa; assembly: GCA_030765085.1. Lineage (NCBI taxonomy): Eukaryota > Viridiplantae > Streptophyta > Magnoliopsida > Asparagales > Amaryllidaceae > Allium > Allium cepa. The sequence goes on from CM060942.1 coordinate 509,662,535, forward strand.
ATTTATATGGTGAAAAGTCATTGTTTATAATGTATGAAACATCAATGAAATTAGTTCATTTGGAATAAGCAAATAAATATAGTGCAAAATTGTGTATTCAATATAATTGATTATAGTAAGGATTTTCATTAAATTGTTCAAACATTATGGAAAGGAAAACAAATGTATAAGAGTAGATGTATCATATGACACAGTTGGGATGAAGATTGTGAATGATCACTTCTGCTTTATAAATAAACATCGAAAATGAGAATTTTAAAATAATAACTGATACTTAACATTGAAATAAGAAATATTGTTTCAAAATGTATTATTATATAATTGTTTTCTATGAGATTTATTCCTTTGAGTTCAATATGTTTGATATGAAAACTCTCGAATGTAAAATGGTTACAGTAAATGGAATAAATAGCTTACATTAAGTGGTTGAAAGGACCACCACATTTCATATTCTATTAGTAATGGCCGAAATAGTGGGAGAATGCCATTTAGAACTTATTGGTCATACCAAGTTACGAAAATTATTTTCGTAAATTATACCTAGCATTATTTATAAAATAATCACTATTTTTCATTATTGACCAATAAATTGTCATAGTTTTATTTCAATACGAATATTCGATACAAAAAAAACTATAATACTGGTAATTGTTTTCATAACAAAAGTGATGCATTGGAAAATACATAAGTATCTCAAATTATCTGCAATCATTTAGGGATTATAAACTAAGCCACAATTTGGAGAAATAATTTTTGATTATATGATTATGAAACATATTGTCACGATCCAAAATCCAGCGTTCAAAATCGACATCAAATACCTCACTTGTATTCGACTGTTGGAAATTCAAACGTTGAACTCCGGTTCGGATGGAGCTTATAACAACATTAGATGAATACAGAGCAGCGGAAAACAAAAGATGATATCATTAAACATAACACAGATACAACATTGGATGTAATATTCATTACAACATTGATCGCCAACACTAGAGTGTGATACACATGATACAAAAAACAATGACATCACAGCGGAGAATAACAGAGTTTTCAAAAAGTTTCCAACATACTTCAACTTCGATATGGTCTTCAAAAACTTTAAACACTTCAAAAGATTTCCAAGCCAAAAGCTTTCCGAAATCCGATAGCTTCCGAAAGACTTTTAAATCCCAGCTGGCTCCAAAACATGGGTAACCTGCTTCTAGGCTGCCCATGTGAAAATTATGGACACCCAGACTTTAGGAAGGGAACAATAAACTCCGGGTCAGTCATGAGACTGATATGAGTAAACAAAAACAGTTGTTTATATAAAAACAGTTTATAAAAGAAATCCATTCTTGCTTTTGAAAAATGAAACTACCATAAGGCCTTCTGGCATACTTGCACAATGCAATCGCACACTTGGGGGAGATTTCTCTTTTATGATAGTCAAATATGCTTAATACAAGAAAACTCTTTTGATATTATTATTAGTGCATAGTGTGAAAACATTTCGAAAGTATAATATTAATCTTAGCCAGCATACGTACTATTATAGTATGTCTACTATAGCTACCATATTAGATGGTAGGTTCTACAACTAAGACCGTACTGGGCATGTATTGGTGATTGGATTTCCAACAAATGGTCAGGCTAAGTGTAACGTCCCGCCTTTTCGCACGCTTTAGATCGACACACGTGCCAATTCAAACCATACGGAAGGGCGGATTGTTATGGGGTAAATGAAAAAAAACAAGAAAGAAATTAAATAAACAGAATATCACAGCGGAAGGATAAAATATAATAATCAAATATACAATTTATAAATCTGTTTACAAAACATTTGATTATATTTATATAATACATATCAAAGTTACACATACCAATAATAGTGCAGCGGAATTAAATAGTATAGTGGAATATAATTAATAATAATAGTAGAAATCTTCGTCTTCGTCCTCCAGAGCTAAATTCTTCAAATCCTAAAACGCTCGGATTGACCTGAGCGAATTGAAAAGACAAAATACTCGAGTCAGAACTAAAAGATTTATGTAAGTTAAATCAACAGGAATAAATATGAGTGCAGTAACTCAAAAGATGCTTGGGATTCACTTCTCTTAAGGATCCGTTAAACTATTTACTATGTAGTATATTTCGCTATTATAATAGTGTCTATTTATAAAATAAACTTACTTTTTTCTTAGCATTAAGGGGTTACCCATATAGCCCTTAGCACGTAATAGTCCCAGTGGTCCATCCAATATCATAGTCCCTCCTGATCGGGAAGCCACCAGAGGATACCACACGGGTTACGGGAGAAAACCAAACTCGTACAAGATGCGATAGGGTAGGTGACACAGCACAACTAGGCATTGCCAGGGTAGATATACCAATTACGCTTCCGGGTCGGTGGTAACGGGTAGCGCGCAGCTACCGCCCACCTCGAGCCACACCCCCAAATAAAATCAAAAATGGCCACTGAATCAATCCAAAAGTATAATATCGAAGGGATGTGTCTGATCAAAGGTGCTACCTTATTAACCCGTCGATCGCTTCTGTTTTAGCCACCTTATGCCAACTCACGGGAGTCGGGTCCACGTATTTACCTTAAAGAAAACGCCACCACCATCCTACTTCATTCTGGAATCTCCACCGCATACACGGTTGTTAAAGTGGTTTTCGGGGTTGGCAGAGAGTATGACAACTTTCGATCCCGGTCTCTTCAACAACCAAACGTTATTATAACACCGCGGTCATTTAAAAAGTTTATACTTTGAAACCAGAAAATAATAATCCATTTCAAAACCCATAAATACTATATCATTTCCATTTCCAAGACAACTCGTTTTGATATTAATTTTTAAAAAACCCTAATCAATAATATCATTTTTATTTCAAATATATTTCTTTTCCAAAATCATACTGCTTAAAATTTATAATATGTGGAAACCAAACATTTGGATTATAACTTTCAAAACATAATACTTCAAAATTCATAGCTTTAAAAACATAACTTCTAAAACTTGAATGGTTTTGGATATTCAACAGTATATAGAATAAAATAGTTGATTTCATATTACTTTATAAAGTAAAAATCTTCACGGCTGTACAAATTTATGCATTTAAATTTTAATCTAAATCCATAAAATTTAAATTCACTTTCAGTTAAATAAACCACTTCAATTTCAATATATTCCTAACTTTGAGTATTTAACAATTTCAAAACTTAAGGTTGGAAATTCTATTCAACAATTTATTGTCCTATTATTTAGTTTTAAAATATTCATAAAATAAATCCATAAAATAAAACTCAAAATTTCTAACAATTAAATATTTCCTTCAAATTATTTATACTAGAAATATTTATTTAATTTATCTTGAATAAAAATCCAGTTATAAATATCATACCCCTAAAATTTTCAAGTTTAAATAAGTTACATCACTTATAGAGTTTAATTCTTAAATACGCTCAATTCCAATTTAATTTTTAATTTACCTTCCAATATAGATTGATTTAAATCATTAGAACTCCATTATTCAACTTATTTAGTTTATTTAACAAATTTATACATAGCTTAAATTCAAAAATGTAACTATATATGTACATAAAAAAAAGATTTATTTAAGGTCAAAAATTAATACTTATTAAACCGTATCATATCCAAAACCATAAAATCCTTTCAAAAATAATTTTATATATATACCGCGGTGCCTGTTTATAATTTTCTATCCTATGGTCAAGTGATACGGTATTTATCATTTCAATCAGCAATTTAATAATAAAATGCGGTTGTATATCATTTCAAACGACAATCCCGAATGAAATGAAATGCATAACAACTTGCAGTTAATATAAATGAACATTCGTTCATCCAAATATCAATCATCAACCATTTATTACAAATCATCATCCAATTTAACCAAACATCAATATAGAGCATATAAAATATAACAGGTAATAAATACAGGTATTAACTAATAGTTTATATTCAATAATAAATTTAATAACTGTTTAACTAGCAGTTTATACGCAAATAAATAAATTTTAACTTTCAATTTTTATGCAATAATAAAATTAATTCACAGTTAATTTAAATAAATGCGATTTAACTGAGATAATGAATAAAATATGCCAAACAGTCATAAATAAATTTCTACTCATATCTAAAATCAATTTAACAAACATAAGAAATTTTAGAAGTTGTGAGTGGGTTAGAACACTCACTTTTTGAATTTAAATTGAATTTAAATCAAATTTAAATCCAAAAATTCGACGGTCTCTAAATCCGTCAAAACCAACGTCAAAGTGTCCGGAATTTTATTACGATCCTAACAAAAAAATCGCGCATGAATCGGAGTTCGTATGTGGAAGTTATTCGTATTTGAACACGTTTGAAAACAAAATAAAATTAAATTAAAAAAACAACTTACCCCTCAAAAAAACTCCACGTCATCAACCTCTTTACAGATTCAAACGCACGCATCCTCCCAGCCGAGACACGGCCTGCCCTACCCACCGTTGACCGCCTCAAACCCACGTGTAAGGCCCTCATATGTCACGCCGCTACCACCACCGCTCCCTATTTCTCCGGCCGCACCCAAGGCCAAAGTCCGGCCATCCATCTTGCTGCCGGCCGCCGCCCCTAAATTGGTTTACCAAAACCCTAAATGCCTAAAATCAGACGCCTCGGCCATCAATTGAAGCTACGACCACCACCAAACGACTTGACATCACGATCTCTCGAGAACCCAGAAACCAATTGTTCAATTTCTACCCCAATCGAAAACGCCCAAAACGACACGTATGCTTCGCGAATTTTGACCTTTGACTGGTTTTTCGGATGATTCGTGCATCGATTGCAAAAACAGAAATTGCGTGCAGATTCGTATCGATGAAATCTACAACATATATTTTTTTGGAATTTTTCTGAGGACTTTAAATTTTAGGCTTTGGATTTGATTTTTGAATTGCATTTGGATCTAATTTTTGCAGCCATTGGAAGAGGAGGAGCTGTGATTGTATACATAAACAAATGAGAATAGATGGAGGCTAGGGTTTATAACTGGGTTTATATAGATAAAGTTGAAAACTAGATGGATCGAGTTGATAGATATACGTGCTACTGCTAACGTGGCCCAAAAAGCCCGTTTTGACCCCGGAACGAAATTGGGTAAAACCACATATCGAATTAGGTGTTTAAAAATATTCCGAACGCGATGGAAAAAGTTTCACGTCCAAATTCCATCGTATGAAGAAGTTATGCTGAAACCAATATTCTCAAATGGATTTCAAATTGATTTCAATTAAATTGATTTCAAGGCGTTTCACGTTCGTACGATCAAACGACAAGTCCGATCGCCGCGAAACTTGAAACCCTACAATAATTCACTGTTACGGATCCGATGAAACTAGTTTCGTCGAAATCCGAGTCCGTGACAAAAATGGCTATTTTTATATTAATTAAATAAATTAAGAATTAGTAAATAAATCCAATTTTTTATATTTAAGTTTTAGAATTGGAAATTTTTATCACTTATGATTCCTAAATCATCTACAATGATTTTAAACAAATTGAAAATGTAAATTTAGATGATTGATTTATAAATTTCAATATTAATTCTCAATTTCGTTAAATTCAAAGTTATAAATTAACTTCCGAATAATTCTATTAAATTAAAGGAATCAATGATTATTCCATTCATATATTTCAAATAGGTGGATTTAAAATCTATTATTTTAATATGCTTCGATTACACTTAAACCTCTATTAACGTAATATTTAGATGTTAAATTTTCATTTATTTCAACTAAACCTATTATCATACATTACTTCAATATACTGAAGTTATAAATAAATTTAACAATAGATTCATACTTATATTACATAAATGACTACCCTTTTATCTAAATTAATATTTACGTAATTTTAAATATTTAATCCATTTAATTGCAATTAATCTTTTCATTAAATTTTAGATTCAAATCAATTTATAAAGCTTTATTTCCATTCTTTTTATTCACAAATCATCACATTATGAAGAATATTTACATTATTCCCCATTTATTTCCTTAATTTATTTTATCGTAACATTAAATTTATATTTATTGCAATGATTTCCAATTTAATTGAATGAACTAAGTATATAACTCATAATAATTTGTTGTAAAACTCTAAAGCCATAAGTTTATTATTTCCACTCAAATATTATAGATATCTACAGAGTATTTGATTTCATTAAGTCATTATTTATTATATATATTAATTTACTAAATTCAATATTTAAGTCCGTTGAAATTTATTACCAAATACCCATTTACCTTTTCCGACAAATTTGAATCCCATTTAATTACCATAACCATCATTTTCCTATCCACACCTTATTATCAACCCATAAGTATTGCAATTCATTATCTTATATTGATTTTATACAATTAACATTGCGTTTACATTCAATTACTATTTAACGTATATTTATTCATCAATCAATTCGATATTTACGTTTGTTTCCTTCAAATTGATTTATACCTTAGTACACATTTATGTTAGTCCCATTTCATTCCATTCATTAATGGGTATTGCACTAACCTTATTACTTTACATTACATTCAGATTCCAAATCTTATAGAATTAAATTCTAATTACATACCATTTAATCCATCAATTATTGATTCTATCCAAACATGCATTTAGATTTTATTTTAATTAATTTATTCAATATTGACCTCCACTTAGTAAAGTTTACTTCCATTTATATAGTTGCAATTAAACTCAGTTATTATTTCATTAATACTATTTCCAATTTATTTCTTCCAATATTAATTTCACAAATCAAATTTAATTAACAAATTATAACTTATAACCAAGTATGCCAATTTACGTTATTTTAATTTATTGCCATATAAATATTAAATTGTTAACCTTTAATTAATTGCTTCATCTAATTTTCTACATTCACTCCAATATAAATTTTTAAGACTTTTATTATTTTCTAGATTAAATTAGAAATCCTGATAATTAACTTATTTTAAAATCATCGAATTTTACGGGTTGTTACACTAAGGAACTTTCTATGCCACATGGGTACGCCTCTGGAGGGACGCCCCGAGAACTTAACCAGCTCTCTGCCAACACAAGGCCTAGTTACCTTTGTAACTAGGTAACTACTGACACGAGGGCCATCCCCTGGTCGTAACCGACTTTTAACCGAGGCCTCGACACCAAAAAATTCCAATAACAACCACATAGGTTAAACATCTAGGTTCCATACCATGATACCACCTTTTATCCGGAAGGAAATGCACATACCCTAAGGGGCGCTACCCCCAATAACCTTGCCGCATCCTTCCTGTTTCGACCATTTGCGGGTTGTGAGGTTCAAGAAGTCTTGTCCACAAAGCTACGCTTTACACAAAAGCCATGTTTTGAACAACAAATGATCAGCAACACTTAGCATGCCACACTACCAAATTGTAAGTATATCACTGATAACCATGAAATACCTAACCTCTGAGCTCGTATGTCTCAATGAAGGGTGTTAAGCTAAGAGAATAAATTCTTCGGCACCAAATAGAAATGTATTTGACAGAATTCAGATTTATATCTCAAAGTGTAATGTTAGACATACAACCATACAAGTCCGTTCCAGGTTCGAACGGAACCGAAGGCACTTCCGAAGAAGCCCTTGCAATCCGGGCATCCACAATCCCGATCGGACTCCCCATCACATATGGAGATCTCTATACAGTAGCAACTCAGTGCATAGTCATTCGATAGGTTATCCTATCGTTCTCGAAGACACCCGGTCTTCACCACCGTCTTCAAATGGTATCCATCTTGTTGTATCACTATTCAGAATGAGTTATATGACACAAAGTCCTCTCCCAGCTAAACCGAATAGTGAGCGCTTAATTTAAAACACATGGATATTTCAATCATAAAGATTCATTATTAAGGTTTGATGTGGGTTTCGGATAACCATCTGGAATCCGACTCCATGTCGCATCGAAATTCAAATGACGTTTTACAGGCCAAGGGGTTTTCACATTCACACAGAAACAAAACACAGATATCACAGTTCAATTCACAACAATTCACATCACAAAGTATTACAATCACATAACAGGGGTATCAATCAGTTCAAGGCATTCAACAATAGTCAATCATCTACAAGTAAGATGGATTAACCATGTGATTATAATTAATTAATCACATAATCATTTTCATTAATTATCCTTAATTAATGATTAATTATCCTTAATTATTAATTAATTAAATCCTAATTACCTTCATTAGTTAATTATTACTTAATTAATTACCCTAATTAATTAATCTTTAATTATAAATAAATTAACTTAAATTAATAATTAATTAACCTTCATTACATAATTAGTTAACCTTTAATTAAGTAATTATTCTTTAATTATTAAGTAATTATAAATCATTTAATTTAATTAATCACTTAATTATCATTAAAACTTTAATTAACAAACATTGTAATTAGTTAACATATAGATTAACTCAAGATATTTAGGTTGATTAATGATTTAAAAATATTCTTTATAATTAACTCTTTAATTTCATTATTTATTTAAAATAATTTTAAGAATTAATTTATAAATGGTGATCACATAATTAAATAAAACTTAATTACTTCTTCACTAACTTTAAACTTGAATCAAAACAATTAATTAAAGGATGAGTTAAAATGTTTAAAATTTGAATTTGGTTTAAAGTCGTAAAACTTGTTTTTAGATCGAACTCGAGACCTCCCCGAGCATCTCCCGAGCTGACACGCCCCTTACTGCGAGTTTTCCCCCAAACCAACCCATATGTTTTTTTTCAAACTTAAATTTTTGTTTAAGTGTTAAAACCCGGTGTATACACGAAATTTCCCGAACAAAACTTCGAGCCTGCTCCCAAATTTCCCGAAGAACATTCAGGTCAACGTCCATTCCCAGGCTAACACCCCCCTTACTTCGAATTTTCCCCCAAACCAACCCATATGTTTTTTTTTCAATCTTAAATTTTTGTTTAAGTGTTAAAACCCGGTGTATACACGAAATTACCCGAACAAAACTTCGAGCCTTCTCCCAAATTTCCCGAAGAACATTCAGGTCAACGTCCATTGCCAAACACTGATACCACTAGAACCACCATGCACATGCACTCATCAACTCCAGAGCTTTGCCCTCCAAGACCACCGCCGACAGATCGCCCTTGACCCACTCTTGCCACCCGACCACCTAGAAGCACAAATCAAACTCGAAAACAAAATCGAGTTCCCTCGATCAAAATAGGCACAACAGGCATCACCAAAGGATCGCATCAAATTGCCCACGCAGACCACCGGAATTTCTGAGACTCCGTCCACACCTCGCTGGCCTTCCCCGCTACTATTTCCCAAAGTCTCGTGCAACTCGATCCACCAGAGACGCCGCGGTGACAACAATTCCGACCTTGGCCTATTTTACGGCTTAAACCCTTCACGATCTAATTTCGATGCCACAACGACTAGGAAAGTCACCCATCATTTTTCCTAGCCTTGACAACTCCCCAACCACCTCCAGGCAAAACCCCGACCACCCCAAATGCATCGACCGCCAGCAAAGCCTCAAAACCCATTTTCTGATCATCGTCAAAATGCTCACTTTATACACAATTTAAAATCTTGATTTTAGTTTTAAAAATCAATGTTTTCAAAGACGTTTTAGGTTATATAATCAAATCAAATAATTAAAGAAATCAATTTTTTATCATGAGTTGAGTTTACTATATTTCCTTGTTCCAGACTACATACACTTGTTGTTTGTCTTTAAAAGTATTTTTAAAATGAAGTTTTAGTGTATTTGAATGCTTTTTATTTTAGCATCTCAAACTAAAAATAATTAGAAGCAGAGAATTTGGTGATTTTGGCAGGTTTTTGAAAACCCGGAACTAAAAAAACAGGGATGAATAAACCTGTATAGGAAAAATGTACACATATACACAGATCTATACACATGCAAACCAATGTTCAATCTTGCTTCAGGCATGAATTCAAACCACATATCAAATACTAGAGTTTCAAAAGTTTTACTCACTTTGATCAAGAAGAAACAGAGAGCCTGTAAAAATCCTGGAAGCTGTTTCTAAGTTGAAAATCTGGAAATTGCTCTCTGGTTTTGATCTTTGCTGTTTGATCTGAAAAATCTTTGATTTAGTTTAATTGAAGCTTTGAGTTTGCTTAAGGTTTGAACTTGAAATCCCTACTATGATGTTTGAGATGATTTTCAGGCTACAGATTGTAAAAGGGGTTTGAATTTTCTTCTTTTCTTTTTTTCTTTTTAATTTTCTGGTTTGATTTGTTCTTAGAATTACTCGATGATTTTTTTCTTTCTGGTTTGAGAATTTGTACAGGCTTTGGAAATGAAGATAAAAAGAATGAGAAGAAAGGAGAGTAGAAATGTTATATAGCTTTATTTTCTTTTTTATAAATTTTCCTAAAAAAAACAAGAAGATGACACTTGTTCATTTTTATTAGAAGATTATTACACTTGTTAAACAACTTGTTATATGAATTACACTTGTTAATATTTGTATTAAAAATTTAACACTTGTATTATAATTATTATATATATATATATATTTAAATTGTATTTTTTCTATTTTATAAATACATTTCTCTTTTATTTAAATATATCCCATTTAAAAGAAAATGGTTCAAAACTAATTGCACATTAAATAAATCATACATATATTATTTTAAATCCAAATTATTTCACTAAGATATTTATTTAAACTTGAAATTCAAATTCAAATTCAAATTCAAATTCAATTGCAAATTCAAATACAAACTCAAATCCACCCATATATATATAAATTCAAACAACTTAAGATATTTATTATTTTGGATTTTAAACTCAAATATAAATTACAATCTTACTCATATACACAAATCAATACTTATTTAATTGTTTTGGAAATTTCAAATTTATTTTAATTCAATTCCAAAATTTTATATTAATTACTAATTTTAAACTAAATAAAAAGTAGGATATTACAGGTTCCCCCCTTAAGAAAATTTCGTCCTTGAAATTTGAAAGAGAGAGAGAGAGAGAGACAAAAAAGAATATAAGAAAACTGAAAAGATAGAGAAATGGTTACCAATCGAGCCGGAATATCTATCCTGCAATTTGGATAGGACTTCTGCATGCTATCCTCCGTTTTCCAAGTACAGTTATTTGGATCACCACTCCATTGCGCTTTAACCAGTTTCACTACTTTGTTCCTCAACTATTTTTCAACCCGATCAATGATCTTTAATAGTTCTCTTTTAATTGCCAGATTTGGTGTGATCTCCAAATCTTGCTGAGTAGCCTCCTCAATAATACAGTCTGGATCGTGCACATACTTTCGAAGGTGAGAAACATGAAACACCTCATGCATGCTAGATAACCAGTTGGGTAGCTTCATACGATAAGCCAAAGGACCGATCCTTTCTAGTGTAGGAAAAGGACCAATATATCGTGGTGCCAGCTTACCAGTTTTTCCAAACCTCAACACTCCACGCATTGGAGAAACTTTTAAGAAAACAGAATCTCTAACCTGAAATTCTAAAGCTCTTCTCCTACGACCAGCATAACTTTTTTGAGACTGAGCAGTTTTTAATTTGTTTCGAATAAAATCAACTTTTTCAGTAGCTTCCTTTATCATTTCTGGTCCAAGGACGAGCCTATCACCTGATTCAATCCAAGATGTAGGTAATCGACACGAACAACCATATAAAACTTCGAAAGGAACCATTTTGATACTAGCTTGATAGCTATTATTATATGAGAACTCAACCAGATTTAAATGGTCCTTCCATGAACCACCAAAGTCAAGTATACAAGCACGCAAAAGGTCTTCTAAGATTCGGTTTATCCTTTCAGTCTGCCTATCATACTGCGGATAGTACGTAGTACTGAAGTTCAGTTTAGTTCCTAGTGCGGCTTGGAAGGCCTTCCAAAATCTTCTAGTGAAGATTGGGTCATGACCACTCACTATACTGCTCGGTATTCCATGGAGACGAACGATTTCTTTCACATACAACTCAGTCAAGCTTACTGCTGTCTGGTCAGATTTTTAGTGGAATAAAGTGGACAGTCTTGGTCAGATGGTCCGTAATAACCCAAATTGCTTCATTCCCCTTTCGAGCGCTTGGCACCCCATTTATAAAATCCATAGACACTTGATCCCACTTCCACTTAGGTACCTCCAATGGCTAGAGTAAACCCGCCGTCTTCATCTGATCACTTTTAATTTGTTGACAAGCTGCACAACGAGTGACATAAATAGATATATCCCTTTTCATTATTTTCTACCAGAAAGTTCTTTTGATATCCCGATACATCTTATTAACTCCTGGATGGGTATTAAGCTTGGACTTGTGGCATTCATCCAACACTTCCCGTTTTAGATCCGAAATGTCTGGGACACACAACCTGCCTTTTAGTCTTATAATTCCACTATGATTGATTTCGAAGCTGGAATCTTTGCCTCGAAGGATTCTTCCATAAATATCTCGAAGAAACTTATCTTCTTTTTCCATGTTAGCAACTTTCTTAAGGAGAGTAGGAGTGGCAACAAGATAAGCAAGAATAGCATGTTTTCTACTCAAAGCGTCGGCTACTACGTTGGCTTTTTCGGGTGTATATAGAATATCTAGGTCGTATGACGCTAGGAATTCTAACCATCGTTGTTTCCTCAGATTTAAATCTTTCTATGTGAAGAGATATATTAGAGATTTGTGACCGGTAAATAATTCGAAATTTTCACCCAGAAGATAATGACGCCATATTTTTAAACCAAAGATAACAGCTAGAAGCTCCAGATCATAGGTTGGGTAATTTTTCTCATGTGGAAGTAATTGTCTACTCGCATAGGCAATTACTCTACCATTTTGCATTAGCACCACACCCACACCATCGCCACAAGCGTCAATATAAACAGATAAGCCTTGGTTCCCATTAATAATAGCGAGAACAGGAGCAGTAATCGATCTTCTCTTCAATTCCTAGAATGCTTCTTCGCACTTCAGAGTCCAATCTAACTTAGCATTCTTCATCGTTAGCTTAGTCAACGGATTGACAATTTTGGAAAAATCTTGGACTAGTTTTCTGTAGTATCCTGCTAAACCCAAAAAGCTTCTGACTTCTTTCGGAGTTGTGGGTTGTTTCCAGTCTAGGATAGCGGAAATCTTGCCCGGCTCTACATAAATTCCCTCTTCATTAAAAATGTGCCTGAGAAATCTAACTTCCTTGACCCAAAAATGACACTTAGAAAATTTGGCGAACATAATATTCCTTCTTAATATCTCCAAAACAATCCTTAGATGCTCAACATGCTCCTTTTCGGTTTTGGAGTAAATCAAAATATCGTCAATAAATACAAGAACGAATTTATTCAATAATTCTCGAAATACACGGATCATTAAAACTACAAAGTATGCGGAAGCATTGGTTAGCCGGAAAGGCATGACTAACCATTCGTAGAATGTGTCTGGACCTCTGAAAGCTGTTAAGTGAATACAGTCTTCGGTAATTCGTAGCTAATGGAATCCTTGAGCTAGATCCATCTTCAAAAAGAAACGAGCGCCGTGAAGTTGATCGAACAGATCATCGATTCTAGGCAACGGAAATTTGTTTTTGAGAGTTAGTTTATTGAGATCGCGATAGTCCACACACAATCTCAAAGATCCGTCAGACTTGGCTACGAACACCACAGCCGAACCCCAATCGGAAACATAAGACGTATTAATCCTTTTTCTAGCAAATCTCGGGATTAATTGACTAGTTCTATTCTTTCCCTAGGTGTTATCCTGCGGCTTGCATGAACAACAGGACGAGCATTAGGAACCACGTCGATTCTAAATTCAATTTCTCTGTGTGGAGGTAAAGATTTGACTTCTTCGAATACGTCTGGAAATTCCCGGACTATAGGTATAGATTCCAGACTAGGATCGGGATATCCCAAAGTATACATCCGTTTATCTCTCTTAGGACTTGGATCCTCACAAGAGATTTCAATAAAATTCCCAAATTTGGTTTTAACCGAAATTGTTCGATTGTTGCAATCTAGTTTAACTTTGTTTTGGTTAACCAATTCATTTCGAGTAAGATTTCAAATTCGTTAAATTCAAGAACATAAAGGTTGATAGGAAATTGATAGCAAGAATATGAATAGGGACTTTCCTAAAATATAAACAAAGATTTGCCGGACCAGTAACCGTATTCTTCACACAAATGGGTTCGTTGACAAATTCAGGTTTAAATCTTAATTCATTTACGGTTTGTTGGGAGATAAAGCTATGTGTAGCACCTGTGTCAAACAAAACTCTAACAACTCTATCTTAAATAATAAGGTTACCTTATGAAACTTCTTTTTCTTTATCCGCCCTTGAAGTTGAGGGTTCATCTTTAATCGCGTACTCCTTAGCCACTTGAGCTTGCTTCATTGCTGGGCAATTTTTAACTACGTGTCCAGGCTTGTGACAATTATAGCATTCTTTGGCTCCCTGACTCGTCTTCATAGGTTGGTCTTTCTTTACTTGTTTCTTTGGATTCTCACATCTACTAGAGTAATGGCCATTTTCCTGACAATTATAACAAGTAATATTCTTCGCTGGGTTTTCCTGGTTGTTCTTCTTCTCCTTGCCTTGATACGGTTTCTTTCCTCCGAACTTCCTTTTCTTCCAATTCAGACTGCCTGCATTTCCTTTCTCCTCCGGAACTTCTTGCATATCTAGAGTAGCATATCTATAACCCATATCAATTAAATCAGAAAAATATTCTTTTACGTGGGCTGTCATCCTTTCATGGAATTTCTTATTCATTCCCCGAATGAATCTTTCATTCTTCTTCAGGGGGGTGTTCACCAGCTACGGACCAAACCGAGATAATTCGTTGAACTTATTCAAGTACTCCTCAAATGATAAACTTCCCTGCTTCAAATCCATGAACTCCTGGTACATTCTTGAGATACCAACAGACGACATATATCGTTTCTCAAACACCTCCTTAAATCGTTCCCAAGTGAACTCATCTTTTGGCTCATCCACTGCAACTGTCTCCCACTAGGCTAGAGCTTCCTCTTGGAGTTGCCAAGAATCTATCAACCGCATTTGATCGTCTTCCAATTTCAGCCCTCTAAAAATTCTTTCACACGATCTGATCCAGGCTTGTGCTTCGATAATAGATTCCTTGCCTGTGAACGGCTTACCGGCAAGTTTTGAAAAACTTTGATACAGATCAGCCAGATCTGGCCGAGGTTGAGTAGGTATAGCTGCTTCTACTATTGCAGGGACTTGACCAGTTGTAGTGGTATTTTTCAGTCCCCTACCTCATCCTCTTCTCCCACTCATTCTCACTGTCTGTAAACAGTAAGAAAACTTGATTTAGGTATACGGACGAGATATCTTAAGGAATATCAATAGTTTAAAGAAATAGACCATGGAATTCTAGGGTTTCGGTCTCTCGGGTTATACTCATTCTACGGTATTCTTCACCCTATCTCTAACGAGCCACCTAATGTGTTATACTCCATAGCTAAGTTCCTACTCAATCTTTAGCTCTGATACCACTTGTCACGGGCTGCGCCAGTGGCGATCGGTAGGCTTTGCAACCATCCCAGCCCCACCGTGGCAGACATTAATATCTCGAATTTGCTTTAACGGCCAGCCTCTCGACTCGCAACCAACCCAAGGCCTTATACTACCTCTCAGGGACATGTAGGGGTAAGAGTCTCACGTTCGCCACCAAACGCGAAGCGAGAACCCCCTATCATGCTGTACTGAAGCTATAACATCTCGCCTTTTCGCACGCTTTAAATCGACACACGTTCCAATTCAAAGCATACGCAAGGTCAGACTGTTATGGGGTAAATAAGAAAAACAAGAAGAAAAAAAACAAAACAGAATCTCACAGCGGAAGGATAAATTATAATAACCAAATATACAGTTTATGAAGCTATTTTACAAAAACATTTGATTATATTTAAATAATAAATATCAGAGTTACACATAACAATAACAATGCAAAAACAATTGTCAAAAATAAATATATTACCTCTGTAATGGTCGGCTTCCCCTTTTCCAAGCGATTTCCAGATCTCGCGTCCCCTTCTTCCTCCCCGTGATTCTTCTAGCCCCTCTCACTCGCCCCCTTCATGTCCTCTTCCCCTTCTCCTCATAACCCTAAGCGTCTGCCCTCCCCCTCCTCAACACGATCTGGTCGACACTTTGGTGTCATGGTTTCTGATGTCAACGCTCGACCTAATCTACACTCGTCCCGTGATTTTCCACCTCTTCAAGCGTCCAAGCAGTCCCCTCTTGTTCCTATTGCCCCCCCTTGCTTGAATGATGAAACAATTGCTACTTCCTGTAACCCTAAAGTGAGTTCGGCTTTGAATAATTATCTTGGGTCTCCTAGCTGCGAATTGGGTCAGCAAGTTTTGGGGGTTTTGGAAGTAGAACGCGATGTTGGTAGTGGTAGTGAGCTTGTTGTTGGAGTTGGCATAAGCTCGGTTGAGACTGTTGTGCAAGATTGTTGCACATCAAGTGTTTGCATCAATGATGCAAGGGGATCTGGACACGTTACTGCGAATTTTTTGTCATCACCTTCGTGTGTTGGCACTCCTGTCCTGCCGTCTGTTGCTGACAGTCCTGGACTTCCTTCGGCTACGCCTATTGCAAGTGACACTCAATCTGTAAGGCATTTTGTCAGTGCCGATGTTAACCCAGGTCATATTAGTCTGAATCCTGGTGGCAACATGAAATCTCCCAATGTAGCTCTTGACCCCATTCCTGTGGCCACTTCTGGTGTGGAGTGTAGCCATAGCCAATCAGTACCCAAATCTTGGTCTTCACTTTTTACTTCCATGCCTCGTAATGCGGGTGTTTATGAACCGGTTGTGTTTGAAATCCATGAAGAAAACGGAGTTAAAATCCCTCCCCCCAATGTTATCCAAGCCGGTGTGGACTTTTGGTCAGAGTACGTGGTTGGATTCTTTTTGGACCCTAAGCATCGTCTTCCTGATGTGGCTGCTGTATGTCGTAGGGCCTGGAGACTTCACGGTGGTCTTAAAGTTAAGTTGGTTGACTCCTTGTACTACCTATTGTTCTCCTCCCCTGAGGAACGTAGTCGTGTTCTTGAGTCTGAGCCTACCTTCTTCGATGGACAGCCTTTTATTATTACCCCCTGGTCTCCGACGATTGCTAGAGTGCGTGAACAGGTTTTTTCCATCCCAGTTTGGGTTTATTTCTCGCAAATTCCTTCTGCTCTTCAACCGCTGCTTGGTTTGAACTGGCTTGCTTGCAATGTTGGTAAATTGAAGTGTTTTGACTCCAGTACTGTTGCGCGTGACAAGCTTGTTTACGCAAAGGCTCTAATTGAGATTTCTCCCCTGAAGCCTCTTCCTACCTCTATTCCTGTCCAGCTTGCTGTTGGACACGTGGCGGATGTGCGTGTTCGATATGGATGGGTCCCTGACATATGTTCCTCCTGTCACTCTTTTGGCCACATAGCCTCTGCCTGCTCGCGCTCTGTTATATCGGCTTCTGCTCCTAAGATCCCTTTGCCTCGGCCTCCACTTAGGAAATGGGTACCCAAGGTCACGCAGGATGCTTCTCTATCTACTGACCCTAACCCTCCCATCTCCTTAGCGCGGCCTGCTTCCCCTGTTCCTAGTGCTGTTCTTCCGACTTCTAAGCAGGATCGTGTGGGTTGGGCTGATTCTGAACATTGCTGGGTTGATCTTCGATCTGATATGAGATACAACCCTGAGGATGACACCTATTTAAGATATGTTTCTGATGATCTTCTGGACCTACGTTGCCTTTATTACACAGTTTCTGGTGATTCCTTGGTTCTTGACTTGGATGGTTCGCATGCTCTAATTAATTCTGTTCTTTTAGCTGATTCTGACTGGGACCGATCTTTTATCTACTCTTCAGACGTTGACAGTTACGATCCATCTCTTGCTGTTCTATTTCGCCCCTTTTTTGGTCTGCTACCTGGTGGATCTCTGGTTTCTACACGTGTAGATGTGGGCGTTTGTGATTCCTCCTCTGCGGAGGAGAACTAGACTAGTTATCTTTATCGAGTAGCTGTGACTTGTCTGTCACACTCCTGTGCTGTATTTTTATTTTTTCTTACTTAGTAGCTAAGGTGACTCTACCTTACTCCTGTATTTCAAGCTTTATTACGTACGTAATAAAAGTGGTCGGTCCACTATAAAACCGTCGGCCTTGCCAAAAAAAAAAAAAAAAAACAATAACAATGCAGCGGAATAGTATGAGTGTAATGCAATAGAATAAATAATAATAATACGAATCTTCGTCTTCGTCCTCCAAAGCTAAATCTTCGATCCTGAAACGCTCGGACTGACCCGAGCGAATTTGAAAAGACAAAAACACTCGAGTCAGAACTAAAAGATCTTATGTGAGTTAAATTAACAGAAATAAATATGAGTGCAGTAACTCAAGAGATGCTCGGGATTTACATCTCCTAAGGATCCGTTAAACTATTTACTATGTAGCATATTGCGCTATTATAATAGTGTCTAATTGTAAAACAAACTTACTTTTAAATAGCGTTAAGGCTTTACATTTTCCACCTTAACACAGTTATATATTCCCATAGTCTATACAGTACCGTAATCCCCCCGTACTAGGCGTCGTCAGAGGGCACTCCATAGGTATGGTACAAAACCAAAATCGTATAGGGCGCGCTAGGGTAGGTGACACGGCACAATTAGGCAATGCCAGGGTAGATATACCAATTACGCATCCGGGCTGATGGTAACGCATAGCCGCAGCTACCGTCCACCTCGAACAAACACCCCCAAAAACAAAGAAATCAATAGTGGCCACCGAATCAATCCAAAGTCAGAGTATAGTATCGAAGGAGTGCGTTCGATCAGAGGAATGACCTCATTGGCCCAAGAATCGCTCCTGTTTTAGCCACCTTATGCCAACTCATGGGAGTTGGGTCCACGTATTTACCTTATAGGAAACGCTGTAACCAACCTACTTCATCCTGGAGTCTCCACCGCGTACACGTTTGTTAAAGTGGTTTTCAGAGTTGGCAGAGAGTATGACAACTTCCGATCCCAGTCTCTTTAACAACCAAACGTTATTATAACACCGCGGTCTTTAAAATAGTTTATACTTTAAAACCAGAATAAAATATCTATTTCAAAACCATATAAATACGATATTATTTCCTTTAAAACCCAAATCAATATGATATCATTTATTTCAAATATATTTCCTTTCCAAAATCATACCACTTTTAAAATTTATAATACCTCGAAACCAACATTTGAATTATACTTTTCAAAACATTATACTTCGAAATTCATAGCTTTAAAACCATAACTTCTAAACTTGAATGGTTTGGATATTCTATGGTATATAAATTAAATGGTTTAACTTAAAGATTACTTTGTAAAGAAAATAATTTCCATGACTTTACAAATATATTTTCTATAATTGAAGTTTAAGCCATAAGTTTAAATCTCACTTTCAATTTCCATAACCACTTCAATTTAGCATATATTTCAAACTTTAAGTATTACACTTCAAAAATTTAAGATAGGAAATTATTCAACCATTAAATGTCCTATTATTTAGTTTGAAATAATTTCATAATAAACACGTAATCATTTAAGTAAAACTCAAATTTCTTATAAAAGAAAATTTCCATCAATTTATTTATACTAGAAATATTCATTTAATTCACTTGAAAATAATTTAGTTATAAATATTATACATTTTTAAAATTTCAAGTTAATAAATTTTACATCAACCTATAAAGTTAATCCTTAATTAAACTCAATTTCAAATAAATTCTTAAATTTAACTCCAAATCTTAATTTATTAATCATTTAAAACTCTATATATTTCAATATCTTAATATGTACTTAACAATATAATATAAAATAATCAAACTCCATTATTCAGCTTATTTATTTTATTAAACAAAACCATACATAGCTTACATTCAATACTTAACTATAGATGTATAAAATAAGATATAATATCAAAATTTATATTTATTAACCGTATCCTATCCAACCATAGGAAATTCATTTCAAAAATAACTTTTATATATATACCACGGTGCCTGTATAAAATTTTCTATCCTATGGTCAAGTGATACAGGTACTTATCATTTCAACCCGCAATTAAAAAATAAAATGCGGTTGTATATCATTTCAAACCGCGATCCCGAATGAATGAAATGTATGATAACTTGCAGTTTATATAAGATAGAACACATCATCCATTCATCCAATATCAATCATTAACCAATTAAATTCAATCATCATCAATTTATTTCAAACATCGTCAATTTAAACAAACATCAATATATAGCATATGCAATATAACAGGAAATAAATGACAGTTACAAACTTAACAGTTTATATTCAAAATAAATTTAATAACCGTTTAACTAGCAGTTAATATGCAAAAATAAACGTAAATTTAACTGGCAGTTAATATGAAATAAAAATTTAGCATAACCATGACTGGCAGTTAATATGCAAATAAATAAACTCTAACTGTCAAATTTATATGCAATAAATAAAATTAATTAACAGTTATATTAAATAAATGCGATTTAACAGAGATAATGAATAAAACATGCCAAACAGTCATAAATAAATTTCTACTCATATCTAAAATTAATTTAACAAACACAAGAAATTTTATAAATTGTGAGTGGGTTAAAACACTCACCTTTTGAATTTAAATCCGATTTAAACCCAAAAATTCGACATCTCCAAATCTTTCCAAACCAGCGTCAACGTGTCTGGAATTTAATTACGATCCTAACAAAAAAAATCTCGCGTGAATCGGAGTTTGTATGTGAGAGTTATGTCGAAAATTGCACTTGAATTTCAAATTTAAAAATAAACAAAGAATGCTACACATTCACTTACAATACCTGCCACGTCACTACACAAACCCTCCCTCCAGAAACAGCGCACGCACAAATCACCCTTCTCCCATTCGCCCCTTAGCAACGCACGCACGCGCACAGAAAGAACTCCACCTCGAATACGTAGACCCGACTTGCCAGAGCCGCCGCCGCCTTCCGTGCCCTCCATCATCACGCGACAAACTCGCGTTCGCCCTGACAAGACACGCAGCCGCCACTTGAATTAACTAACCCCAACGAATCTAGCTCAAGATCCAACCGTTTATCAACCAAACAAATTACTCCGATGCGAAGCATACGCCGATCTCCACCAAACCCAGAAAGAAAATTTCGATCCGACGAAGTTCGTCGCGGCGATGATGAACGGCCGAAAATAAATTGCTCCGATCTGGACACACAGAAACTCCAATCGAAAAACGGATAGCACCAGCAGATTACGCTCTTCGAGAACTATGACATATAATTTTTTTATGGAATTTTTAGAGGAGTTTGAATTTTTATTGGATTTTGAATTGTAACCGGATCTAGGTTTTGCAACCATTGGGGAAGAGAGAGAGTTCAAGAAAGTGAACGTACAAACCAATGGAAATAGATGGAGGCTAGGGTTTATCACAACCTATTTATAGACAAACCGCAATAGAATAAGTGGTAACGAATCTATAAACGTGCTAAACTGTAGTTGGCCCAAAAAGCCCGTTCTGACCCCGGAACGAAATTGGTAAAACCCATATATCCAAATAGGTATTTTAAAATATTCTGAACGCGATGGAAAAAGTTTCACGTTCAAATTCGATCGTATGAAGAAGTTATGCTGAAATCAATATTTTCAAATTCAATTGATTACAATGCATAAATTTCATGGCGTTTCGAGTCCGTACGATCAAACAACAAGTCCGATCGCTACGAAACTTGAAACATTATTATAATTCACCGTTACGGATCCGATGTAACTTGTTTCGTCGAAATCGGAGTCCGTGGTCAAAATGACTATTTTTATATTGATTAATTAATTGATTAAATCCAAATTTCATAATTTAAATTCTAGAATTGGAAATTTTATCACTTTATATTTCTCAAATGTTACAATGATTTTAACCAATCTAAATGTCAGTATAGAGAAAACAAATTTATCGAGTCAAATGTAAATCTCACTTTAAATGATAATTTCATTGAATTCACAAAATTATAAATTTCAGTTCCCAAAATTTCTATTAAATTAAATAATCAATGCTTGTTCCATCTATAAATTTTAAGTAGATGGATTCCAGGTTGGGTTCAAAATCTATTGTTCCACTATTCTTGAATTTCAGTTTAATCTATATAAACGTAATATTTAACGTTAATTTCATTTATTTTGCAATACTTTAAATTAAACTACAAATATCGTTTTCTATACTTAAATCTATACTCCAATTGATTCATTCAATTTGCACTATTATGCATTATTTTAACAACTCATTCATAACTTTGAATCTATTCCCCAAATTTCACATTTCTATTGTTACATAAATTTGAATTGATTACTATTTATTATTATTCCTTCACTGATAAATTTAATATTTGCATTGGTTTTGCTTATGCTAAATTTATTCCCCATATAAAATAAGGTTTCAAACAGTCAATAACATTGCCTTAGCCCCATCCCCCCTTTTCTAATTATTTTCCTTCAAATAATTCATGTCTCTATAAAAACTTACATTTACACTTTATAGTTATTTTAATACCTATTCCACACTCTTAACCCTTATCTTTACGTTCACCCACTTGTAATACTTAATTATATTTATTACAATTCAATGTTGGCATTTATTACTATTAATTTATTCAATGTTTACTGCCCCTTATTTCAATTTCTTCCATTTGCAGTTGCGACTTCACTATTCACAGTTACTTTTGTATACTCCTTTCCTATTTAAACCAAATATAACAAATTCCAATTAAATCCAATTTATTACCCTTAGAATAAGTCTTAACATTTGAATATCTCTATTAAATTAGAATGTTTCATTTTTGTTTATAAATGATCCACTTGCATTAACATAATTCTTTATTTCCTCATATTCAAAGTATATCTAGGTAAAATCTTTCCACTACTTAATCTATTGAATCTTATGCAATTTTTGCTATAAGTAAGTTTTGAAATTACCATTAACTGTACATTCAATTTCTATTCAATGTATATTTATGCTTTAATCAATTCGATATATACGTTTGTTTCCTTCTATTTGATTTATAACCTAGTATACATTTTCCTAAATCCTATTTCATTACATTCATTGATGGGTATTGCATTGAAATCAAATTTATTAGCTTATATCACAATATTACCATAAATTACAATTTGCTTACAAATTCTTATTCAATGCCCTAAATAAATAACATATTATTCAATACTTACTACTGTTTTCTCATATTCCATCAAAATCAAATCACAACTTTTTACATTATTTCATTGAATTGGAATTTCATTTTTTTATATTGTTAACCTTAAATTACAAACTTATTTATTTAACCAAATTAAATCTTATGAAATTTACGGGTCGTTACGCTCTCCCCCACTCAAAACTTTTCGTCCCCGAAAAGGAAAGGAAGGAAAAAGAAGAAATAAGAAATCAATATATCGTTCTTAAATGTTAAATTTATAAACAAATAGGCTTACAAAATAAAATAACTTAAAATAAAATATACCAATTTATACCCATTTAAATCTTTTATACGTAAATTATTAAAGTTTGAAAAACTTTTTCAAATTTTCGAATTTTTTTGGCAGAGTCTACTTTGTACGGAGAGGCTCAAAAAAAATATAATATTAAATATAACAAAATATCACCTATAATATCCAAAATGGTATATCCCAACACGGGAAAATATATAAAATAGCGCTATAAATCATAATTCGAAAACGTACCTATTGTCGGGCAATTTACGCTTAATTTATGGAACCAAAAGCAGTAGCAATTGCTTCCATGACCTACATTTCACTTATATAATCTAAAGGGTTAACTATTTATATAAAGTGAAATAATTAAGTGGTTTCAATCACTAACAACAAATCAATACACAACTATCCATTTCAACAAACAGCATACACAAGAAACAAAACAACCATTCAATCAACAAGCAAATAGTTGTTCAGGTTCAAAATTTGAAATTGTATAGAGTGAAAAATAACTATCAAGTACATCATTTACTCAACAGTCTTAGATGGAACGAAATAAATTATTTATTCATCCAACAATTTCGAATTTCCTTACCTGACCAACCATAAATCAAACAATAACAATTCAACCCAACAAATCAAATTAACTTATTATAAATTTTATTTCATACTTTAGTTGTTTGATTTTCTTTCTTTCATTTATTGAGTGATTACCTCATTTATTTTCATTTATTACTTACAATATTCATCTTTCATTTTAATGTCATATAGTTTCTTTTTATTTCATTCCATTTAGGCATTTATAAATTTTATTTATTTATTTCTCACAGTTTCATTTATTATAGAATTTCATTCTATTTACTTAAGTTTTAAAATCATCTAATTATAGTACTTACCTTTAATTATGGTAAAATTTCAATTTACAACTTAAGTTTATAACATTAAATTCCCATTTATTACA
This sequence comes from Allium cepa, assembly GCA_030765085.1. NCBI lineage: Eukaryota > Viridiplantae > Streptophyta > Magnoliopsida > Asparagales > Amaryllidaceae > Allium > Allium cepa. Next base: position 509,687,096 of record CM060942.1, read on the forward strand.
ACAAATTCATTAAATACTTTCATTACCTCAAGCTTTACATGTAAGATTTCCCCATTACATTTTCTTACTAACACTGTAACTTTTATTATATGGTAAGTTATATATATGCTTTAAGAATGTAAGTGAAAATTATACAAGTTTCTTCTCAATTCCTTTAATTAATTTATGGTTCAATAATTATATATTCGTTTTATAAGTTACAATTTCAACTTTCTTTTAATTCCATTCATTTATTTAATGTTTACATTTCTCTTATATTTAATAATAGTAACATTTTAATTACACCAAATTTGTAACCTTATAACATCAATTCTTATAAATGAAGAATTTCATTAATTCATTTACTAAGGTTTACAAACACTTGTTTCCATTACTTATCTTCCTATTATATTAAATTTTTTACTTTAATTAAAGGTTCCAATTATTAATTACTAACCTTTCATTTCATTATAATAATTGAAACAATTTATTAATGGAAATTTAAGAATTTAATACCGGGTTAAATTTCAAATTATTTAAAATAATAGATAAATATATTTTTACAACTTTTATATCTCTAATTATATTTAAACAATTCAAAATTTATATATTTTCAAAAATAAATTTGCAGTAGAACTACTATAGTTGCCTTTCCCCTTCGAAACTCGAAAATGAATGTCGATGATGCGTGCACTCATCACCGAAATTATTTTCCAGCAACAGAGAGGAAAGTACAACTTATTTCTTTCCAGAATTTCTTTAAAACCATACTTTCAAATTATATTGAAATATTTATATCATAAAATATTTCTAAATACTATTATTATACTTCAAAATCCTTTGAAAGCAATTTTTCCAAATCCCGGGCTTAAGTTCTAAAATTTCCAAATTTCATTGAATTTATTTTAAATCTTATTTTACCTATATTAAATTTTATTCCTAACAACCAATATATTGCAACCAAATATAGATACCATTTGAAAAAATTTTATTTTATATATAGAAAATATAATAGGCAAAATTATTTCATTCACCTATAATAAAAACAAATATTATGTCGGTCTGTCCTATTAAGTGTTTAGAAATCCCTATTGATGTCACTGCGTCCCATGCACCAACCAGAATTTATAAATACAAAACGGAACAGATTAACACAATATAAAAACTTTTTTATATCACTAACAAATACGCTCTCTCATATATATACACTTAGTGACTCCCATAGGGTATTACAAACCTATTAGTAAAGAGTCAAACCCCACAAAGCTAAGGTTTATCGCTAAACCAAAGCTCTGATACCAGATATAACATCCCTCCTTTTCGCACGCTTTAAATCGACACATATTCCAATTCAAAGCATAAGCAAGGGCAGACTGTTATAGGGTAAATAAGAAAAACAAGAAGAAGAAAAAAACAAAACAGAATCTCACAGCGGAAGGATAAAATATAACAATCAAATATACAGTTTATGAAGCTATTTTACAAAAATATTTGATTATATTTACATAATACATATCAGAGTTACACATACCAATAACAATGCAGCGGAATAGTATGAGTGTAGTGCAATAGAATAAATAATAATAATACGAATCTTCGTCTTCGTTCTCCAAAGCTAAATCTTCGATCATGAAACGCTCGGACTGACCCCAGCGAATTTGAAAAGACAAAAACACTCGAGTCAGAACTAAAAGATCTTATGTGAGTTAAATTAACAGAAATAAATATGAGTGCAGTAACTCAAGAGATGCTCGGGATTTACATCTCCTAAGGATCCGTTAAACTATTTACTATGTAGTATATTGTGCTATTATAATAGTGTCTAATTGTAAAATAAACTTACTTTTAAATAGCGTTAAGGCTTTACATTTTCCACCTTAACACAGTTATATATTCCCATAGTCTATACAGTACCGTAATCACCCCCGTACTGGGCGTCGTCAGAGGGCACTCCATAGGTATGGTACAAAACCAAAATCGTATAGGGCGTGCTAGGGTAGGTGACACGGCACAACTAGGCAATGCCAGGGTAGATATACCAATTACGCATCCGGGATGATGGTAACGCATAGCCGCATCTACCGTCCACCTCGAACAAACACCCCTAAAAACAAAGAAATCAATAGTGGCCACCAAATCAATCCAAAGTCAGAGTATAGTATCGAAGGAGTGCGTTCGATCAGAGGAATGACCTCATTGGCCCGAGAATCGCTCCTGTTTTAGCCACCTTATGCCAACTCACGGGAGTTGGGTCCACGTATTTACCTTATAGGAAACGCTGTCACCAACCTACTTAATTCTAGAATCTCCACCGCGTACACGGTTGTTAAAGTGGTTTTCGGAGTTGGCAGAGAGTATGACAACTTCCGATCCTGGTCTCTTTAACAACCAAACGTTATTATAACACCACGGTCTTTAAAATAGTTTACACATTAAAACCAAAATAAAATATCCATTTCAAAACCATATAAATACGATATCATTTCCTTTAAAACCCAAACCAATATGATATCATTTATTTCAAATATATTCCCTTTCCAAAATCATACCACTTTTAAAATTTATAATACCTCGAAACCAACATTTGAATTATACTTTTCAAAACATAATACTTCGAAATTCATAGCTTTAAAACCATAACTTCTAAACTTGAATGGTTTGGATATTCTACGGTATATAAATTAAATGGTTTAACTTAAAGATTACTTTGTAAAGAAAATAGTTTCCATGACTTTACAAATATATTTTCTTTAATTGAAGTCTAAGCCTTAAGTTTAAATCTCACTTTCAATTTCCATAACCACTTCAATTTAGCATATATTTCAAACTTTAAGTATTACACTTCAAAAATTTAAGATAGGAAATTATTCAACCATTAAATGTCCTATTATTTAGTTTGAAATAATTTCATAATAAACCCGTAATCATTTAAGTTAAACTCAAATTTCTTATAAAAGAAAATTTCCTTCAATTTATTTATACTAGAAATATTCATTTAATTCACTTGAAAATAATTTAGTTATAAATATTATACACTTTTAAAATTTCAAGCTAATAAATTTTACATCAACCTATAAAGTTAATCCTTAATTAAACTCAATTTCAAATAAATTCTTAAATTTAACTCCAAATCTTAATTTATTAAATCATTTAAAACTCTATATATTTCAATATCTTAATATGTACTTAACAATATAATATAAAATAATCAAACTCCATTATTCAGCTTATTTATTTTATTAAACAAAACCATACATAGCTTACATTCAATACTTAACTATAGATGTATAAAATAAGATATAATATCAAAATTTATATTTATTAACCGTATCCTATCCAACCATAGGAAAATCATTTCAAAAATAACTTATATATATATACCACGGTGCCTGTATAAAATTTTCTATCTTATGGTCAAGTGATACGGATATTTATCATTTCAACCCGCAATTAAAAAATAAAATGCGGTTGTATATCATTTCATACCGCGATCCCGAATGAATGAAATGTATGATAACTTGCAGTTTATATAAGATAGAACACATCATCCATTCATCCAATATCAATCATTAACCAATTAAATTCAATCATCATCAATTTATTTCAAACATCGTCAATTTAAACAAACATCAATATATAGCATATGCAATATAACAGGAAATAAATGACAGTTACAAACTTAACAGTTTATATTCAAAATAAATTTAATAACCGTTTAACTAGCAGTTAATATGCAGAAATAAACGTAAATTTAACTGGCAGTTAATATGAAATAAAAATTTAACATAACCTTGACTGGCAGTTAATATGCAAATAAATAAACTCTAACTGCCAAATTTATGTGCACTAAATAAAATTAATTAACAGTTATATTAAATAAATGCGATTTAACAGAGATAATGAATAAAACATGCCAAACAGTCATAAATAAAATTCTACTCATATCTAAAATTAATTTAACAAACACAAGAAATTTTAGAAATTGTGAGTGGGTTAAAACACTCACCTTTTGAATTTAAATCGAATTTAAATCCGATTTAAACCCAAAAATTTGACGGTCTCCAAATCTGTCCAAACTAGCGTCAACGCGTCTGGAATTTAATTATGATCCTAACAAAAAAAAATTCGCGTGAATCGGAGTTTGTATGTGAGAGTTATGTCGAAAATTGCACTTGAATTTCAAATTTAAAAATAAACAAAGAAAGGTACACATTCACTTACAATACCTGCCACGTCACTACACAAACCCTCCCTCCAGAAACAGCGCACGCACAAATCACCCATCTCCCGTTCGCCCCTTAGCAACGCACGCACGCGCACAGAAAGAACTCCACCTCGAACACGTAGACCCGACTTGCCAGAGCCGCCGCCACCTCCCATGCCCTCCATCATCACGCGACAAACTCGCGTTCGCCCTGATAAGACACGCAGCCGCCACTTTAATTAACTAACCCTAACGAATCTAGCTCAAGGTCCAATCATTGATCGACCAAACAAATTACTCCGATGCGAAGCGTACACCGATCACCACCAAACCCATAAAGAAAATTTTGATCCGACGAAGTTCGTCGCGGCGATGATGAACGACCGAAAATAAATTGCTCCGATCTGGACACACAGAAACTCCAATCGAAAAACGGATAGTACCAGCAGATTACGCTCTTCGAGAACTATGACATATAATTTTTTTCTGGAATTTTTAGAGGAGTTTGAATTTTTATTTGATTTTGAATTGTAACCGGATCTAGGTTTTGCAACCATTGGGGAAGAGAGAGTTGAAGAAAGTGAACGTACAAACCGATGGGAATAGATGGAGGCTAGGGTTTGTCACAGCTTATTTATAGACAAACCGCAATAGAATAAGTGGGCACGAATTTATAAACGTGCTAAACGGTAGTTGGCCCAAAAAGCCCGTTCTGACCCCGAAACGAAATTGGTTAAACCCATATATCCAAATAGGTATTTTAAAATATTCTGAACGCGATGGAAAAAGTTTCACATTCAAAATCGATCGTATGAAGAAGTTATGCTAAAATCAATATTTTCAAATTCAATTGATTACGATGCATAAATTTCAAGGCGTTTCGAGTCCGTACGATTAAACGACAAGTCCGATCGCTACGAAAGTTGAAACATTATTATAATTCACCGTTACAGATCCGATGAAACTGGTTTCGTCGAAATCCGAGTCCGTGGCCAAAATGGCTATTTTTATATTGATTAATTAATTGATTAAATCCAAATTTCATAATTTAAACTCTAGAATTGGAAATTTTATCATCTTTATATTTCTCAAATGTTTACAATGATTTTAACCAATCTAAATGTCAGTATAGAGAAAACAAATTTATCGAGTCAAATGTAAATCTCACTTTAAATGATAAATTTCGTTGAATTCACAAAATTATAAATTTTAGTTCCCAAAATTTCTATTAAATTAAATAATCAATGCTTGTTCCGTCTATAAATTTTAAGTAGATGGATTCCAGGTTGGGTTCAAAATCTATTGTTCTACTATTATTGAATTTTAGTTTAATCTATATAAACGTAATATTTAACGTTAATTTCATTTATTTTGCAATACTTTAAATTAAACTAAACATATCGTTTTCTATACTTAAATCTATACTCCCATTGATTCATTCAATTTGCACTATTATGTATTATTTTAACAACTCATTCATAACTTTGAATCTATTCCCCAAATTTCACATTTCTATTGTTACATAAATTTGAATTGATTACTATTTATTATTATTCCTTCACAGATAAATTTAATATTTGCATTGGTTTTGCTTATGCTAAAATTATTCCCCATATAAAATAAGGTTTCAAACAGTTAATAACTTTGCCTTAGCCCAATCCCCCTTTTTTTCCAATTATTTTCCTTCAAATAATTCATGTCTCTATAAAAACTTACATTTACACTTTATAGTTATTTTAATACCTATTCCACACTCTTAACCCTTATCTTTACGTTCACCCACTTGTAATACTTAATTATATTTATTACAATTCAATGTTGGCATTTATTACTATTAATTTATTCAATGTTTACTGCCTCTTATTTCAATTTCTTCCATTTACAGTTGCGACTTCACTATTCACAGTTACTTTTGTATACTCCTTTCCTATTTAAACCAAATATAACAAATTCCAATTAAATCCAATTTATTACCCTTAAAATAAGTCTTAACATTTGAATATCTCTATTAAATTAGAATGTTTCATTTTTGTTTATAAATGATCCACTTGCATTAACATAATTCTTTATTTTCTCATATTCAAAGTATATCTAGGTAAAATCATTCCACTACTTAATTTATTGAATCTTATGCAATTTTTGCTATAAGTAAGTTTTTAAATTACCATTAACTGTACATTCAATTTCTATTCAATGTATATTTATGCTTTAATCAATTCGATATATACGTTTGTTTCCTTCTATTTGATTTTTGACCTAGTATACATTTTCCTAAATCCTATTTCATTACATTCGTTGATGGGTATTGCATTGAAATCAAATTTATTAGCTTATATCACAATATTACCATAAATTACAATTTGCATACAAATTCTTATTCAATGCCCTAAATAAATAACATATTATTCAATACTTACTCTTGTTTTCTCATATTCCATCAAAATCAAATCACAACTTTTTACATTATTTCATTGAATTGGAATTTCATTTTTTTATATTGTTAACCTTAATTACAAACTTATTTATTTAACCAAATTAAATCTTATGAAATTTACGGGTCGTTACAGAAGCAAATCCGATCCCGATCGAACTACCCATCACATATGGAGATCTCTATACCAGAGCAACTCAGTGCAGAATCATTCGATCGGTTATCTTATCGTTCTCGAAGACACCCGGTCTTCACCACCATCTTCAAATGCTATCCATCTCGTCGTATCACTATTCATAATGGGTTATATGACACAAAGTCCTCTCCTAGCTAAACCGAACAGTGAGTGCTTAATTTAAAACATGTGGGTACTTTAATCACAAAGATTCACCATTAAGGTTCGATGTGGGTTTCAGATAACCATCTGGAATCCGACTCCCTGTCGCATCGAAATTCAAATGCCTTTTTACGGGCCAACGGGTTTTCACATTCACATAGAAACAAAACACAGATATCGCAGTTCAATTCACAACAATTCGCATCACAAAGTATCATAATAACATAACAGGGGTATCAATCAGTTCAAGGCATTCAACAATAGTCGATCATCTACAAGTAAGATGAATTAACCGTGTGATTATAATCAATTAATCACATAATCATTTTCACTAATTATCCTTAATTATTAATAAATTAATCCTTAATTGTTAATTAATTAAATCCTAATTACCTTCATTAATTAATTAATCTTTAATCATAAATAAATTAAATTAAATTAATAATTAATTAACCATCATTATATAATTAGTTAACCTTTAATTAAGTAATTATTCTTTAATTATTAAGTAAATATAAATCATTTAATTTAATTAATCATTTAATTATCATTAAAAATTCAATTAACAAACCTTGTAATTAGTTAACATTAACACATAGATTAACTCAAGATATTTAGTTTGATTAATGATTTAAAAACATTCCTTATAATTAACTCTTTAATTTCATTATTTATTTAAAATAATTTTAAGAATTAATTTATAAATGGTGATCACATAATTAAATAAAACTTAATTACTTCTTCACTAACTTTAAACTTGAATCAAAACAATTAATTAAAGGATGAGTTAAAATGTTAAAAATTTGAATTTGGTTTAAAGTGAAAAACTTGTTTTTAGATCGAGCCCGAGACCTCCCCGAGCATCACCCGAGCTAACATGCCCCGTACTTCGAGTTTTCCCCTAAACCAACCCGTATGTTTTTTTTTCAAACTTAAATTTTTTTTTAGCTGTTAAAACCTTGTGTATACATGAAATTACCCAAACAAAACTTCGAGCCTGCTCCCAAATTTCCCGAAGAACACTTCGGGTCAACATCCATCCCTAAACACTGATACCACCGTGCACATGCACCCATCAACGCTAAAGCTCCGGCCTCCAAGACCACCGCCGACTGATCGCCCTTGACCCGCTCTTGCCACCCGACCTAGAAGCACAAATCAAACTCGAAAACAAAATCAAGTTGCCTCGAGCAAAATGGGCATAGCAGCCATCACAAGAGGTTCGCCTCAAACTGCCCACGCTGACCACCGGAATTTCTGAGACTCCTGCCACACCTTGCTGGTGTAACGACCTATAAATTTCGATAATTAAATTTGTTAATTAAATAAGACTTCTGTAATTAAATCTAGTAGAAAAAAAACTTTGTAAATTAATATTGAAATGAATGCTAAAATAAAGTATAGTAATAGTAATTAAAACCTATTTATTAGTAATTTGAATAAAACTCCTAAATGGAGTAGTGAAAGGTTTATACCTAGATATAAATTGAATATGAGAAATTAGAGGTAAGTATTGTATTGATTAATGTAATAAAACATGGTTAATAGTAATTAGATGTAAATTAAGGGAATACGTTATTGCAAGTTAATAATTAACGAACGTGAATGAACATTCCAATTTAATATAATGATTCAAATGTTATGACTTAGTTTTTGGCAAAGCCAGCGGGGTTAGAAATGGACCTCTGCCATTTATTGATATACCAAGAACGATGTACAACAAAGAAGAAACAATGCCACCTAAAGAATTAGGCAGGCAAGAAACTCAGAAACAAGAAAACAAGGAAAACAGGCATATCAAAAAAGAAAAAAAAAACAAAACACAACACAATAACATAATGACCACCTAGGATCTGGATAGGGCAGACAGGAAATCGGGTTCAAATCGATGACTTGAAGCAGCAATCCCAAACTTCATTCTCCCAATGATATTATCTTTCATTTGATATAAGATTTCCTTTTTGCACAGAATATGATAGCATTTCTCTCCTCCCATATTGTCGCAATGAATATTTTCAGGTGAATAGCAGAATATAAGATGATTCACCTCTCCATCTAGTTGCCTTGAATATGATATCCCGTTCTTCCTCACTATCATTAGCTACACTCCTACCAGAGATGAAAGAAATAGTTAAGCACCATAACCTGTGGACATATGGATAGTTGAAGAACAGGTGAAGCGTATCCTCATCCACAGCAAGGCAAAAACTACAAGTTGTATCAATAATGAGCCCTCTCTGTCTCATCTTGATTTTTGTTTTCAAAGCATTACCAAAAATCTTCCATAACATAAGGTTCTGACTTTCAGAGTTATGATTCAACCAAATATGTTTATGCCAACTGAGAGTAGCAGTATTATTCTGGCAAACGAAATGTTTGTACATTCCACCAATCATGAATCTGTCACTGCAACAGGACCATGAAATACCATCATCAGGATAAAAATTAACATGACTACCTCTCAAATGATTCCAGAGTTGTCTAAAGTTCAGATTGCTTGAGAATGGGAGATCAACACTACCATCAGTAATACAATCCAATGCCAGTGCATTAGTACTAATTCCAGATTGCACTTGTTGGTTGTAAGAAAGAAAGTGACACAGAATAGTTCCTTCCTTCACCCACGGGGTCATGCCAGAAAGACGTACGTCCATTAATAGCAATTTTACTTCAAGCATATGGGAGGATATCAGATCTGATTTTGAGGATACTACGCCAAGTCCAGCTACACGACTGAGGAATATCCATGGCCCAAAAGTTTTTGTTGCCGGTGATATATTTGTAGGACCAATTCACCCATATACAGTCTTTATGATTCAAAAGATTGTCAATGTGATACACCATAGCCGCACGATTCTACAGAAGCAAGTTTTTAATTCCCAAACCACCTCTGGATTTTGGCTTTTCAAGATTGGAGAAAGCACATGGGGAAAGCTTATTGGAGTTAATAGAACTGTGCCAGAAAAAGTTGGACATAGCAGACCTAATCATTTTGATTAACTTGATAAGAAAGATGAAGGATCGAGACCAATACACAGTCATTGCGAAGATAATGGAATTTATTGGAGTGAGCCTATCGGCTTGACTAAGAAATCTATTAGACCACAAAGAAAGCTTAGCAGTTATTTTGTCATACAGAGGAATACATTAAGCGAACGAAATTCTCGATGTTGCCAGAGGGATTCCAAGGTATATGGATGTCTCAGCTCTATGCGAGATGGTGGAGAAGCTTGTGATTTGAGAGATTAAGACACAATCCACACCAGCTATCATTAAATCGAAATCGGTTAATTTAATGGATAAGCCCGATATTTTGTAAAATTTATCGAGACCATCCATAATTGATTTAACAGTCATCATATTAGGCTTAAAAAAAATAACCAAGTCATCAGCAAACATTAAAAAAGTGACTAGGGGGTTCCTACATTTTGGGTGAGCCGAGAAACTACCATCGTGGACGGGTTGGATAAGATTTCGAGTTAGAATTTCCATCACGAGAATAAATAGGTAGGCAGACATAGGGTCGCCCTGCTTAATACCCTGTTTACCTTGGAAAATCCAACAATGCAGTTGTTGACCATAATTGAGAACCAAGGGGTTGATGTGTAGGAGTGAATCCGTGCTACAAAATGTTTGGGGAAATTCATTAACCCCATAATCCTAACTACACAGTCCCAATGCAGAGAGTCGAAAGCTTTTGAGATATCAAGCTTGAACATAGCTCTGGGGGAAACATGAGAGTTGTTATAACCCTTCAACAATTCGTGAGACATCATAACATTATCGAGAATGCTTCTACCTTTTAGAAATGCAACTTGGTTGGAGGAAATGACTCTATCAAGAACCATTTTGAGCCTATTAGCTATAATCTTTGAAATGCACTTGTATATGGTGTTACAACAGGAAATAGGCCTAAAGTCAGAAACTCTACATGCATTCTCACCTTAGGGATAAGGGCAATGTTAGTGGCATTGATGAAACCTATCATTTGCACTTCTTAAAGAAGTGATGGACAACCTTCAAGAATGTTTGGCCAACAATTTCCTAAGAAGTGGTAAAAAAATAGGCATTAAAGCCATCAGGACCACCAGTGGAATTAGCATTAAGGGAAAAAAGGCAGTTTTAATTTCACTGTCTGAAATAGCAGAACAGAGGAAGGCATTGTCTTCAGAGGATATTCTGGGAATATTAATCGAATCCAGGAGCTTAAGCGAAGGATTGAATTGATTACAATTTCCGTGCAACTTACTGAAATGATCAAGAAACATTTTAGCAATATGGTTAGGGTCATTAATGTACTCACCATTATCATCAATAAGGGTACTGATTAACTCTCGTGACTGCTTGGCTTTTAGAGAGGAATGGTAGAAAGCAGAGTTTCTATCACCATCCTTAAACCACTGCAACCTCGTCTTCTGTTTAACCATAGCACCTTCAATCATTAATGCCTCAAAAAGTTGGGAAGATAAGGTAGCCTCTTTAGCCGCTAGCTCACTATTTGATGTGTCAGTCAACATAGAGTCCCTAATATGATGGAGTTCGTGTAAGAGAGTGGAGGATGCTAAGTTTCCTAGACCAAATTTGCTCAATGTCCACTCTTTCAATTCAGTTTTAACAGCTTTCAGCTTGCACTGCAAGATATACATAGGATTACCAAAGAATTTAGTAGACCAAGCCTTGTTAACAATTTGAAAAAAATCAAGGTAAAGAGCCCATGTATTAAAAAATTTAAAATTTGTATTTCTTTTTCTCAAAGCAGCACCAAAGGATAATATCTAGGGAGAGTGATCCGATAAGCCAAGCATTCGGAGAAGGTTAAGTAAATTAGGCCATTTGGAAAGAGCAATGAGATTCGAAAAAGAGAAATCAATTTTGGAGAAAGTATGTGGGGAAGTTCTTCTAGAGTTATTCCATGTGAAGGGGGCAGCCGATAGAATTTATCTCAATAAGGTCTGATTGGGAGATAGTACAGCTAAGGGGTCTTATTTGACGAAGAGATAAGGGATTTCCACCTTGTCTATGAGATAAGAGGAAAGAGCAGTTGAAATCTCCAATAACTAACCACGGATGTGTTTCTTGTCTCAAAGAAGAGAGGAGATTAAGATAAGATTGTCTAGCTAATACAGAGTTATGACCATAAATAACAGTAATATAAAAAGAAGTCGAAGATGAAATGTGAATACAGTGAAGGTGGATAAGCTGAGAAGTTGTCAAGATAGGATTTAGCAAAAAGATAGTGAGATTAAATAAAATTAGAATTCTACCAAATGGAGCTTCAGAAAGATTATTTATCATTTTTCAAGTCGGATTAATGAAGGCAGCTGCCTTGGACGAGAGAGAAGCATTAAGCTTAGTTTCAAGAATAGCTAAAAGACTCAACGAATGAGTAGAAATAATATTTTTACATTGGTTTAATTTAACTTCTGAGTGGCACCTCTGATATTCCATGCGCCAATGTTGTTCAACATTGAGCAAACAATTGTTTTTGTTGAAGTTTCTTCTTGCTACCCCTGGTTAGGGGTGATGATTGAACATTTGTTACATAAACAGAAGAGGAAGATGTTGATCCAACACAAGGGTTGAGATCCAAGTCAGAAGGCAGATTAGATTTGGTTGCCTTACTGTTTCAAGCTGGGGAATTGCTTACTTGTAACATCACAAGTTGATTAGCATTACTAGAGGGAGGGCTTGAATTTGAAAAAAAAGAGTGAAGGAGGAGGGGGTTTCCATTCTTGGGGAGCAGTAATATGAATATATGGTTGATCAGATTCATGGTGGTTAGCAGAAACTTTTGAAGTTGAAGATGATGTGGAAACTGGACTACATTTGGTGTCACTAGGGTTGTGCACGTGCACGGAGGAAACATGCACAGCCTTGGCTTGAGATGTTGGATTTTGGTTTAAAGCACAAGAGGTTTCTTTGTTTAAGGAAGAAGGAGAAGAAGACAAAACTGGATTTGATGGGGGGATGGCATTGTTGATGGAAGCTTCAAAATTGCTTTTGCATGGTGGAATAGGGATGGAATTGCTTTCAGAAATATTGCATGCAACTGGAAAAACAACTTCAATTTCACCTTCAGTAGTTTGAAAATATGTTTCACCCATTTTGACTTGAGATGTTGGATTTTGGTTTAAAATACAAGAGGTTTCTTTGTTTAAGGTAGATGGAAAAGAATTCAAAACTGGATTTGAAAGGGGGATGGCATTGTTGAGGGGGCATCAATATTGCTTTTGCATGGTAGAATAGGGATGGAATTGCTTTCAGAATTATTGCATGCAACTGGGTAAACAACTTCAAGTTCATCATCAACAGTTTGAATATGTGTGTCACCCATCTTTTTGGCATTTGAAGGTTCATAATCACTAGAATTATTAATATCATCACTTATATTCTTCTCAGTATCATAAATTTTGCAAATTTCCACTTCTGTATCATTCCCACACAACTCAGTTAGAATATGAAAACCATTATTTTTCAGCAAATTAAAATTTTCATGATCATTTATCTCTCCATGCTCAGCAGAATTATCAGACATACCAATTCCTATCTCACCTTCCTCAATTTCTTCACCAACTGACATCATATTCAAATTAGTGTTGTTAACTTCATGATCATCCAGCATATGATCTTTCGTTATAGATGAATTATTTTTCTGTTTTCTAGATTTTCTCACAATTTTCCATTTTTGTTTCCTTCGCCTAAACATAATACCATTATCTTTAGTATTTTCCTTGATTTCTTTATCATTGGCTGCTCCAGGTTTAATTTTCTTTTCAATCTTCTCCGCAATAACAGAAGACATAATCTTTTCACAATTGGGCATCGAATGACCACAGATACAACAACTCGTACAAATATCAGGCTTCCAATGATATTCAATGTGTATATATTGGGTTCCTCCATCAAGAAGTTGAACTGGAAAGGAATCAATGAGACCGCGATCTGGTTTTATTTCAATTAAACACTTAACGAAAGACAGTCTCTCCATTTTTTCAGTAGATTCATCCATACAAACAAGCTTTCGCTATCTGCTTGCTAACCAATTTATGCCGAAATGGGACCACGCAAACATATGAATATTAGATAGTTTAACACACACTGGCACAGACAAGATTATTGCACAAGCATTACCAATAAATGGATCCCATTGCTTAACAATAAATAGTTTGTTTCGCATGACTATGGGGTCTCCCTGTAAAATTCTGGTCCTATCTTCATCACAAGCTAGGTGAAACAAGAACAAAAATCCATTAGATCGGACTTTGATCGCTCCCTTCAATTTCCAATATTTCTTCAGGAAATTAATAACCACAAAATACGGCAGTGGCTTGTCAAGAAAGAACCCAACAAGGTAACTGCTCCATACTTCAGCTCCAGCTTCAATGACACTTGATGGAGGGATCATTATCTCATTCACGAACTCAAGGGACATCTCAACTGGAATGTACTTCCCTGCGTTACTTGGCTTACACTTGAAAAGGGAAGTCCATGGAAGTTGAGAAGGATGTAAAGGAACAGGGGGGAGAGGAGGAGATGAAGGTTTAGGGACCTGGGATGAGGATGGGACGTTGAGAGATGACGAAGAAGGCAGAGGCGGAGGAGGGAGGTCAGGAGCATGACGAATATGACATGATAGAGCAGACGTTTCAATAGAGGAGGAGGACAGGGGAGGTACGGGAGGGGATGGTGGAAGGACAGGAAGTATGGTGGGATCTGCCATGACTTAGTTTTAATTGTAATATAGTATAAACAAATGCAATTAGTGTATTAATGTGTGAAATAATATATTGATTTATTTGTTACTGAATGTAAATTTATGCAATTATGTTAATGTAAGTTAATAAATAATTAATTTAATGCAATCTCGATTAATTGAAATAACTGTAAGGTCATAATTTGTGTATCTAGTTAATTTGGAAATTTAATTCCAATAAATGTAATAAAGTATTAGAAATGTATTTTTTTTCCATAAGATAGTATAAAGGAATGTAAACTTGTGATCTATGTATGAAATTCAAAGTTATATTTACTGCTGAAGTAATCCGTAACAATTTGAAGATTTATACAATCAATGGTAGAAATGTAATTTTAATGTTCGTTGTTGATAATAAACGTTACTTTAATGATTATTAATATAATAACGGAAGTGTGAATGAAAATTTAATAGAAACAATGATAATTTATGTTAAAGATTAATGAACTTGCATAAAATTCCAATTATAGAAAATAATCTAAATGTTATGTTTGGCTATAAGTTGAACGTAAGTGAATGAAATTAGTAGTATGAAAATAATTGGGAACATTGTTTTGTAAGTAGTAAGAGCTTATTTATGTGATTAAAGGTAACGGTAATGCTTATTGTATGCTACCTATTGTTAATTGAAATTTGAAATGAATTTTTAATAAATGTAAATTAAATAGAAACATAAGTTTATTTTAAGGTAGTAATTGATAAATTGGGGGAAAATATTTCAAAGTATGTTAATTGATGAATTAATACGCAATGTATGTGGAGTAATAAACTAGTATAAGAATGGAATTAAGGTAAATTCATTTATTGGTTTTAAAACCTTAATTTATGTGTTTAATCGATAGAAGTACATTTAGAAATATAATATTTATTCAAATTAAGATGTAAATAGGCGTATATTAATATAATGAAATAAAATTAGCGTTGAATATGGAATTATAATCTGGATTGATAAGTAACGAACTTACAATTAAAAGCAAATAGGGGGCAATTAATATAGGTGACTTGTTTATGTAAGGTGTTAAGTAACTTTGGTAATAAATTGTAATAAATCAAAATTCAACATCTTGTCAATGTAATGGATTTGATTCCAATATAAATTTCATCAGTTGGTTAATAATAGATTTTAAATAGAATGAAAAGTAAATTTATTGGAATTATTGTAAATTTAATTTATAATTTCTGAATGTAAGAAGAATGAAATTTAATGATGAAACTGAAGAACGAATCAACGTTAAATAGACAACTAAATTGTTTAAAACTTGTATAAATGATTAAGAAATTTAAAAGTGAGGAAAATTGTCAATTACAGAATTGCAATTAAAAATTAGATTAATTAATTAATTTTTAACTTATTTAATTAATATGAAAATAGCAATTTTGGCCACTGACTCGGATTTTGACGAAACCTGTTTCAATGGTGAATTATTGTAGGATTTCAAGTTTCGTAGCGATCGGACTTGTCGTTTGATCGTACGAACGTGAAACGCCGTGAAATCAATTTAATTGAAATCAACTAAAATCAATTTGAAAAATATTGATTTTAGCATAACTTCTTCATACGATGGAATTTGAACTTGAAACCTTTTCCATTATGTTTAAAATATTTTAAAACACCTATTTTGATATATGGGTTGACCCAATTTCGTTCCTGAGTCGAAACGGGCTTTTTAGGCCATTTTGTCGTTAGCGCGTAAATCTGTCTTATCCATCCATTCAAATGTCAACCCTGCCTATATATATCCTGCTATAAACCGTAGCAGCCTCTATTCCTCATTTTTATACGTACAGAAACTTCTGATCCAATTCAAATTTCAATTCAAAAACCAAAGTCAGAAATCCAAACTCCTCAGAAAATTCAGAAAAAAATATATTACGAAGCTATCGAAGAGCGCAAGTCAGATATGTAGTCCGTTTTTCGATCTGGATTTTCGTTTGACCGGAAATTTAGGATGAATTTTCGGCCGTCCGCCACGCTCCGATCAATTGCGACAGATCATCAAATCCTTTTTGGGTATTGCAGAGGGGACTAAGGGGAGTCGATCTATGTGGGTTTCGTGGCGAGTTAACGGCTGGATCGTCAGAAAATTTCAACTAGTGTTTAATATTTGAGGCGGCGGCTGTTTACGGTTGTGCGCGATGAGCTAGCGCATGGAGGCGTCTTCGGGGGGGGGGGGGGGGGGGAGGGGGGAATGGGCGCGCGTGTCAGGCACCGTGGCGGGGCCGCGTGGTTGCGACGTGAGGCGGTGGACTTTAGCGCACGCGAGGGTTTGATTTGGCGGCTGGGCATGCGTGTTCGTGCGTACTGGAGATGTTTGGACCGGGAGTAGATGACGTGGAAAATGGGGGTGAGATAAATGTGTTCTTTCTTTTTTATTTTTAATATTGAAATCCAATCGCACTAATCGTCATAACTTTCTCATACGATGCCCGTTTTACGTGCAATTTCTTTTGTTAGGATCGTGTTGAAGTTTCGGGCTTTTTGGCGCTGGTTTGGACGAATTCTGAGACTAGTTAAATTTTGGGTTTAAATGGAATTTAAATTCAAAAGGTGTGTGCTTTAACCCACTCACCACTTCTAAAATTTCTTATTTTTGTTAAATTAAATTTTTGTTGTGATTATGCATTTATTTATGACTTATTCGTATAGTTTTAATCATCATCTCAGTTATTGCATTTATTTAAATAAAATCGTTATTTAATTTATTATTGAATATAATTGCCAGTTAAATACCTGTTATATATATTATCAGTTATCTATTGGTATTGATTGATTGTTTTGGATGATGATTATGATGGATGTGTGATCTGTTGATGGATGAATGGATGTTGTACTATATATTATTTTAAACTGCAAGTTGTTATGCATTTTATTTCATTCGGAATTGCTGTTTGAATTGATATATAACCGTAATTTTATTTTAAATTACGGATTGAAATGATAAATATCTGTATCACTTGACCATAGGATAGAAAATTATATACAGGCACCGCGGTCTATATATAAATATTTTGAAATGATTTTCTATGGTTTTGTAAAGAAATATACGGTTTTATGAAGTATGGATTCAAATATTGTATAAATGAGTTTTATGTATAGTTAAATTCTCGGTTTTAAGCTATGTATAAAATTGTTTTAAAGTATAAAGGAAGTTAAAAAAAAATAAAGTTCGATTTTATTAAGATATAATATGGTTAAGTATTTATTTAGATTTATAATTCTGGAGTTTATAAAATTTGAATGAGATTAAGGTGGGAAGATAATATGAGATTGATTTGAATTAAATTATTTAAGAATTATACTCGAATAAATTTGATTTGAAATTTAAATAAAATTGAGATTTTAAAGGGCATGATATTTTATAACTTAAATTGGTGTAGTGTGATTTAAATAAATATCGAGTTGATTTAAATGAATATATCAAGTTAACCAAATTTAAAGAATATCCAGTTATTTGAAGTTAAAGGTTTTACTTAAATGACATTTGATTTATTAAGCAAACATTTCAAATCTAAATAATAGCAATTGAATTTGAAATATATATATATATATATATAAGGAATTATCAAAGAATTAGTTTTGAAATGGTGGAATATTTAAAGCTTCGAAATGTATGAATTGAAATGGTTTATTGAGAAGTTCAAATCAGTAATTGGAATTTATTTGTAAAAATTAAAGAAGCTATTTTATTATGTAAAGTAATTTAATATTTAAACCATTGAAGTATATTAAGTTGTGTTTCAAAGCTATATATTTCAAGGTATATAGATTTGAAAGTGCTAAGATTTATTGAAAAAGGATATATTTGAAATAAAATGATATCATATTGATTTAGGTTTTAAAATTGAAATGATATCACATTTTTATGGTTTTGAAATGGATATTATATTCTGGTTTTAAAGTATAAACTATTTTGAAAAGACGCGGTGTTATAATAACGTTTGGTTGTTAAAGAGACCGGGATCGAAAGTTGTCATACTCTCTGCCAACTTCGAAAATGTAACAACCCATATTTTGATGATTAAAAATATTAAATTTAATAAGGTTTTGGGCTTTAATATTGTTAGAAATTAAAATTTATGATTTATTAAATTGAATCTTATTAGATTTGAAATTTTGACTTTAAGATAAATCTTAAAACAAATAATTTTATGAGATAAAACATATAATTGGCTAATATTGATTGAACGTAATTGACTACTATACTATGTTAACGTAATTTCAATCAATTTAAATAATAAAGGTTAATAAGGAATAGAATAAATGATGTGTAAATTGATGTAATCTTATGTTATTAATTGCAATTGGTTTTAATATGGAGTATGAAATCAATTATTTTGTACGTAAATTTATTAACCTTTGTTTGTAAAGAATAAGTTAATAGATATAGATTATTAACGTATAACCATTGTTTCATTTATTTTCTTATTATTAAATCGGTTAGCAATTTATTTGGTAATTAATGGAGAATTAACGTAATTAAAATATTACAATTGATATAAGAAGAAACGTTAACTGTTGAGTGGTGAGTGTAAAACTTATGTCAATCAATTGCATAAGGGAATAGTAGATTTAATAATAAGAATGTAAATCAAAATAAAAGGATTTGTTTGAAATTTAAATATATAATGAACAGTTTTATTACACTTGTAATTAAATGATGGAATTAAATTAGTATACAGATATTGGGTTTAACATAGAAAATTGGATTTCAAAGGAAACAATTGGATTAATTATCTTCCCTGTATTAAGGTATGTTTTGAGATTTAATCATTGTAAGTAATAGTAATTATATCTTGCCATTAATAAGAGATAGAAGTAAATGGTAATTAATTAATGATATGTGCAACATATGTTTTATGTTAAAAATATAATGAGAATTTCATTGAGAAATATTACGCTCAAATTGTAAGCACTTAAATTTGGTACAAATATAATGACAATATGAAATTAATTGATAAAGAAATGATGTGGTTGTACGAAGTATTATTTCTGTGACTCTTTAATGGGATAATCTTTAAATATAAGTTGGTTTAATGAAAAGAACATTTATTATCAAATAAAATGGATCTTTCATTTGTGAATGTAGTTTTAATTTCATTAAAATAAAGAATAGAATGATTGATTTAAAGGAAGAAATATAAGTATATTTGAACTGTGTTTTAGCATATAGATGGATTACAAGAGTGGAAAAATAATTTATTTAAGTAAGTTATTTATTTCTCTACTGTATAAGCAACAAATTTATAAATGTGCTTAAATGACTAAAGGAAACAATTATTCTATTTTTCATCCATCTTAGTTGTCTGTTTTGAAATTTAACTTTATAAGTAACTGTAATTAATATAATTGAAATATTTCAATGAGAAGGGAAGAAAACGTTGACTGCAATTAATAGATTTAATAAAAGAAACGCATCTTTTGTGTTAAACAGAAAGGATGTTTTAATGGAAATAAAAGATCATTTTGGGAAAACCAAATTAAACGCTTTCATTTTTATGGTAAGTAATTTTATTTATTATGCATAGATAAAAATATTAAACGCGTACAAATTTGAATATTATTTGAGTTAATGAAGTCAATTTGGTTACGTTTCACAAATTGAATTTCAAAAAGGTTGTGCGATGTACATGGTCCCTTCATTTCTTTTGTTATTAATTGTTGCATGTTTGAGACATATAAAAATAAAACTTTCATTTTGAACAAAAATGATTTTGGATAAAAAACTTGAATTTTAGAATAACATGCACACACACACGCACATTAATATTCAAACTTTTAAATATATCAGAGGGTTCATGGTTGTGTAAATATCGTGGAATCAATTAGAAATTACTTTTTTTTACAGTTGTACATTGATTACATAAGTTTATATTCATTTTTCCATTTTATATATGGTTAAAATTTGTAAATGGGTTGCATTAATGCGACCATTGCTGTAATTAAAAAGTAAAGTAAATCATTTTTATAGTGCATAGGTTGATATATATGCATTAATCAATAAAATTTGTTTGAGTAACGTAAATAAATATATATTGAATGTTTGATTAATTGATTGATTGATTGTTAATTGATTGATTGAGTTAATGTAGTGTGCACATATATTAGCGTAAAACGAATGTTTTAATATGGAATTTAATAATGTAAATATACGTATATTTGGGTTTATTGATATAAATTAATTGGAGAAAGTTTTGGAATGTGGACCCAAAAGGTTTGTTTATAGGAAATAGGTGGTCCCTTCATTTACTTTACATTTATTATCACCTTGCAATCTCGCTTTTTCGTTTTCAAGTAGTCTAATAATTAAACTACTCATTCATTTCATATAAATTAATGGTTGCTTCATTTGATTTGTTTATAATTAATAATTTCCACATTCTTTACATTTGTTTCTCCTTTATTCGTTTTCTTTTTTTAATTGCTTTACCTGAAGTTTTTCCTTTTCTGTTTTTTTTCGTTTTTAATGCGAACATCCAAATTAATATGCATGCCCTCTAATTAGCATTTACTATTTTACGTTTCAAAAGTTTATTTTGCTTATGCATCCTTAGTTCTTGTAACTTCCTTTCATTCGCAATTCTTGAAGCTTCATATTTAAAACGAAAGATTTATTTTTATCTTTATTGATATATTTACTCCTTTAGTTTACATCTTTCAATACTACATTTTAGGGTTATTCATATTTTTACTTTATTTCAATTCCTAGTTTGTTTATATATACCTTATTAGCTTTTCATTTTTTTTCCATCTTCATTCATGTAGCCTCATTTCAAATCTCATCTTCTGTAGCTTCATTTTTCGAAATAAAATTTTCATCTCATTTCTTGTCACTCTTCACCTTCCTCATTCCCTTTTCTTTTTTTTAAAATCTCCTATTTTTATGCTTTTTTTGCTTCATTTTTATGCTTTTTTTTAATTCTTCTTCAAATCTTCTTCTTCTTTTTCAAAGCTTCCTTTTCTTTTTCAATTCTTCATCTCTTTAAATTTTCTTCTTCTTTTCCAAGCATTCTTCTTTTTCCAAATCCTTTTCTTCATATCCAGATCTAGACAAACTTCTCTGTCTCTTCCAAAACATTCAAAAAAAAAAGATTAAGATAATAAGGAAATAAATCAAAAGGAGGAAGTAGTAGCGGATTCAAATCCGACTAGACAAGGAAAATCCAAAAGGTGAGTGTTTAAACTCACTCACGAAATACTAAAATTTTGTTGCAAATTAAACTAGGTCATATAGTGATAAATTTTTGATTGTTGGTTTGGAATATGTATAAATATTTAATTTGAATAGCTAAATTCTAATATGTGATGACTAATAATTACTGTGACATGTTATTGAATTGGTTGTTTTGTTGAATTGATTGATTTGAATGTTGAATGGATTGTGCTTGAATGTATGTTTGTTCATTTATTTGATATATCCTTATTATCACCCTATAGTTTATTGTAATTATTTAAATTTTCATATTGATTATTTGCACACTGAATAAGGATGTAAAACCCATGAATTTCAAGTATTTACATCAGAGGAAAAATTGTATGTTTAGATTTACTATTTGAACCATAAAAATGATTTTGGGAAGTAAACCGTCGTTACCTTACTTGAAAGTTTTTCAAAATTAAATTTTGAAACATTGGGAAGTTTCCAAAAAGTGAATATTGAAACTTTGGAACATTTTTATAAATCAAATCTCTAAAACTATGAAATTTAACTGGGAATTGTTCTGTAAATTTGGAATCTACTAGAATGGATCTATTGTGAAATCCATTTTATTTTGAATATGGAAATAATAACATTTCCAAAAATTTGAACCTTCAAAAATTATAGTTATCTACATTCCTTATTTCATATACTTTTGATTTAATTTGCATAAGAATTTTAGTTCTGACTCGAGTGTATTATCTTCCTTTATGCTCGGGTTAGCCTGAGTTTTTCAGCATTGAAGACTATTTCTGGTGGGCGAAGACGAAGATTCAGTATATTATTGCTATTTATTATTCCACTACATTCTTTGTTCCGCTGCATTATTGGTTATTTATGATATATGTATAACTCCGATTTGAATTTGTAAATGTGAAATCAAATGTTATTTGTAAAACAGCTTCATGAACTGTTTATTTGATTATTATATTTTGTCGTTACGCTGCGAGATTCTGTATTTTGTTTTTTTCTTTCCTTTTTTTTTCTTATTTACCCCATTAACAATCCTCCCTTTTGAATGGTTTGATTCTGACATGTGTGGTTTATTGTTGATTTGAACCATCCAAAAGAGTGGGTCGTTACAGTTGGTATCAGGGCTTAGGTTTAGACATACCTTAACCTGTTTGGGGTTAACTCATTAGAGATAGGTTAGTAATACCCTAGAATGAGTTGTCTGAGTGTATATACGAGAGCGTGTATTTGTTAGTATTATAAACATGTTTTATATAAATTTTGAACTGAAATTATTTTTCCTAATATTATATGATATATATAAAGGAATAAATTTTTAAGACTAGTATAGTTATTTGTAATGTGTTTGATTTATGAAATGGTAATATTTAATTATTATCATTTTGTTGACTTGTTGTATTTAATCAAATTACAAACATTGGTTAATTATTGTTGATTGAATTAATGGACTAAACACGAGTTTAATAATGGTGTATTAAAGGGAATAAAATGAATAATTAGGATATTTGTTTATGAAATTGAAATGTTGATGTGAATTTTGTTGTTTGTTGTCATGTAGTTTCACCTATTGGAAAAAAATGGAATATTTGGATATTTTGGATAATTGACACCCTTTTGTATTAATATATGAGTGAAACTTGATAATTAAGTTGAATTATATAGTTGAATTGATAACCTTAATTTGAAAGAAAGTAAAATAAGGTTTAATTTGTTATATCTATGTTTAGTAAATGAATGTAATTGGGGTATACATTCTTGGCATGAAATGTAATAATATACAAGTGTGTACTTTAAGCCTTTGGATCTTTAAATTGAAATTGTGATTAAGGAAATGTTGTAAATACGATTAAATTGGAAAAATATGTTTATAAACTTAATTAACATTTACGAAACATGTCATAAATAAATTTAAAGGTAAAGGTGAAACTAAATGGAATAAGCAATATGAATTAAAAGTGAAATGATTTCAAATAAATCCATAACTTGTAAATTGTTATGAAATAAATAGATGTTGCAATAAATGGTTATAAATAAAGTTGTGATAACTTTAAACTCAAACAATATCTTATAAAAAGGAATTAAGTTTTATAAATTGGTCATAAAGAAATTCCTTATGAAATATTTGAAATTTGAGAACCTTATATTATTAAGCACTTGATTTGGGAGTGGTCGAACTTATATAAAATGGATTGTATAAGTATGAAGTTGATTTGAAAGGTACTCAATTTGGAAAGAGATTTTATATAATCGAAGTCTATATAAGTATGATTTGATCTACTATTGATTTTGGAAGTATTCGATTTGGGAAAAATGGAATCCTATATATATGGACTTTATATAAGTACGATATTTGAAAGTGATTTGAAAAGGTATTATATGATATATATTTTCGAAGTAAAGATATGGAAAGTGCCTTCTCCTTGATATCCGCTTTGTGGCCACATCGTGGATTCATTCTATCGATATTATTCTCCCTGATTTTTGGTTTTCCGGATGTAATACTCGAGTGTTCTCACCGTGGCGTAACCCATGGTTTTTTTTCTCTCGCGACTGCATAGCGCAATTGCCTGGCTGAGTCTGGCCTAGGGGTACGGATTGTTTCCTGGGGGATCCAGGCGTAACTATTGTGTATCCTGCAATCTGTGTAGGTCGCGAATAGTAGCGAAACTGCCTGGCTGAGACAGCCTAGGGGTACGGATTGTTTCCTGGGGGACCCAGGCGTAACCATTGTGTATCTTGCACTCTACTAGTCATCATGGCGTAACTCGCAGGGCTGAGAAAGCTTACAGATACGGATTGTTTCTAGGGGGATCCAGGCGTAACCATTGTGTATCTGCGAACCATGGTCAGACAAAGGTTTTGGTTTTTTGTTTGGATTGTACTTTCCATATCTGTTTTAAAGGTTTTTCAAGTATTTTCACTAGGTGTTGAAACAAGTCTACTAAGTACTTGAAGAATTCTAGCTTTGCGCCTGATCAACGCAGGGCCATAGTCTGCAAGAACGAGGATAAACTTGTTGAAACATCGAGTTATAAAAGTATTTTCGAAAGGAAAATTTATTTCGATATAATAGTATTTTATTATAAAAGTATTATTATAAAGGCATTTATTATAAAAGTATTTTTCCCAACAAAGAAATTTTGAATTAATATTTGAAATTTAAAATTTTATGGTTTGATTTAACGATTCGTGCCCGATACTATTCTTTTGAATCTGCTTTATCTGCTCAGCTTTAGTTGTTCACCTATATTCTGTTTTCAGAATCTACCTTCCTTTCCTTTTTGAATATAATATTTAAAATATTTTTTATTTATATACTACATGTTTTAATAGAAAATTATAAGTATCTTGGAAGTTATTAATTAAATAAAAATATTTAAAGCAAATGATTATTGATTTATTAATAATGTTTGCAAAGTGTCTTGAGGTAAATTAATAAATTTATGAATTATGGATTTAATGCTTTCAAATAACTTCCTTGTAAATATAACTAATGATGTGAATAACTGTTTCCAAATAGTTTTCAAATGTTTATAAAGGTGTCATTTAAACATTTAAATGTTACTTATAAAGGAAGCAGGAAATTTTACAAATGGGTTTTGAAAATTTTTAAAGTACTAAAGATAATTGAATTGCAAATGAAGCTTTCAAATGAATATTGCAAGTAAAATTTATATAAGTTTCTTTGAATGTAGAATTTAAAGATATTATATAAATGGGAAAAAAAATTGATTTGCGAAGTTTATTTATAGCAATATACTTGACAAATAAATTTGAATCCCTATGTTTGAAATATAGTTTGAAATATTTACTTGATTTCAAAGTACAAATATTAAAGTTTATAGGTTTATTTACTATTTAAATTTTGTATTAGAATATTCATTTTGAAACAAGTGTTTAAATCAATTATGAAGGTATAAAATTTTATACTTTGATTTAGAAATTTAATGTAAGATTTGAGCATACTATTAGTTTCAGTTTAATAATATTGAGTTTATACTTATTTTTGAGTCTAATAAATTTTTTGGATTTAAGGAACCCTATTTTAAAGCTTATTATAATGTTTGATATGAATTTCTAACATTGTTTTAGACTTTTGAAAAATCTT
Source organism: Allium cepa (assembly GCA_030765085.1). Classification (NCBI taxonomy): domain Eukaryota; kingdom Viridiplantae; phylum Streptophyta; class Magnoliopsida; order Asparagales; family Amaryllidaceae; genus Allium; species Allium cepa. Next base: position 509,713,077 of record CM060942.1, read on the forward strand.
TGCATAATGCTTTGAGGATGTTTTAAATATATCTTATATTTTTACTAAGTGAATGAGGTTAAATGTTTTAACTAAACTTTTAGATATGTTGAAATATTTCTTTTCTCTTCAAGGGCGAATACCAAAAAAACACTTAAATTTTTATTCAATAACCGAATGGAGTTATTTTCAAATTTATATTAAATTTGAATATGTAAGTTAAATTGTTTATAAATTGATCATTTTGAATAAAATATTTCAAACTCCTCGATTCCTTCATGTTCCTTTTCGAGGACTAAAAAGTTTTGAGTGGGGGAGACTGTAATAACCCATATTCTGATAATTAAAAATATTAGATTTAATAAGTTTTTGGGCTTTAATATTGTCAGAAATTAAATTTTATGATTTATTAAATTGAACCTTATTAGATTTGAAATTTTGACTTTAAGATAAATCCTAAAACAAATAATTTAACGAGATAAAACATATAATTGGCTAATATTGATTGAATGTAATTGACTACTATACTATGTTAACGTAATTTCAATCAATTTAAATAATAAAGGTTAATAAGGAATAGAATAAATGATGTATAAATTGATGTAATCTTATGTTATTAATTGCAATTGGTTTTAATATGGAGTATGAAATCAATTATTTTGTACGTAAATTTATTAACCTTTGTTTGTAAAGAATAAGTTACTAGATATAGATTATTGACGTATAATCATTGTTTCATTTATTTTCTTATTATTAAATCGGTTAGAAATTTATTTGTAATTAACGGAGAATTAACGTAATTAAAATATTACAATTGATATAAGAAGAAACGTTAACTGTTGAGTGGTGAGTGTAAAACTTATGTCAATCAATTGCATAAGGGAATAGTTGATTTAATAATAAGAACGTAAATCAAAATAAAAGGATTTGTTTGAAATTTAAATATATAATGAACAGGTTTTATTACATTTGTAATTAAATGATGGAATTAATTTAGTATATAGATATTGGGTTTAACGTAGAAAATTGGATTTCAAAGGAAACAATTGGGTTAATTATCTTCCCTGTATTAGAGTGTGTTTTGAGATTTAATCATTGTAAGTAATAGTAATTATATCTTGCCATTAATAAGAGATAGAAGTAAATGGTAATTAATTAATGATATGTGCAACATATGTTTTACGTTAAAAATATAATGAGAATTTCATTGAGAAATATTACGCTCAAATTGTAAGCACGTAAATTTGGTACAAATATAATGATAATATGAAATTAATTGATAAAGAAATGATGTGGTTGTACGAAGTATTATTTCTGTGACTCTTTAATGGGATAATCTTTAAATATAAGTTGGTTTAATGAAAAGAACATTTATTATCAAATAAAATGGATCTTTCATTTGTGAATGTAGTTTTAATTTCATTAAAATAAAGAATAGATGATTGATTTAAAGGAAGAAATATAAGTATATTTGAACTGTGTTTTAGCATATAGATGGATTACAAGAGTGGAAAAATAATTTATTTAAGTAAGTTATTTATTTCTCTACTGTATAAGCAACAAATTTATAAATGTGCTTAAATGACTAAAGGAAACAATTATTCTATTTTTCATCCATCTTAGTTGTCTGTTTGAAATTTAACTTTATAAGTAACTGTAATTAATATAATTGAAATATTTCAATGAGAAGGGAAGAAAACGTTGACTGCAGTTAATAGAGTAATAAAAGAAACGCATCTTTTGTGTTAAACAGAAAGGATGTTTTAATGGAAATAAAAGATCATTTTGGGAAAACCAAATTAAACGCTTTCATTTTTATGGTAAGTAATTTTATTTATTATGCATAGATAAAAATATTAAACGCGTACAAATTTGAATATTATTTGAGTTAATGAAGTCAATTTGGTTACGTTTCACAAATTGAATTTCAAAAAGGTTGTGCGATGTACATGGTCCCTTCATTTCTTTTGTTATTAATTATTGAATGTTTTGAGACATATAAAAATAAAACTTTCATTTTGAACAAGAATGATTTTGGATATAAAGGTTGTGCGATGTGCATATTAAAGGTTGTGCGATGTACATGGTCCCTTCATTTGATTTGTTTATAATTAATAATTTCCACATTCTTTTCATTTGTTTCTCCTTTATTCGTTTTCTCTTTTTAATTGCTTTACCTGAAGTTTTTTCCTTTTCTGTTTTTTTCATTTTTAATGTGAACATCCAAATTAATATGCATGCCCTCTAATTAGCATTTACCATTTTCCGTTTCAAAAGTTTATTTTGCTTATGCATCATTAGTTCTTGTAGCTTCCTTTCATTCGCAATTCTTGAAGCTTCATATTTAAAATGAAAGATTTATTTTTATCTTTATTGATATATTTACTCCTTCAGTTTACATCTTTCAATACTACATTTTAGGGCTATTCATATTTTTACTTTATTTCAATTTCTAGTTTGTTTATATATACCTTATTAGCTTTTCATTTTTTTTCCATCTTCATTCCTGTAGCCTCATTTCTAATCTCATCTTCTGTAGCTTCATTTTTCCAAATAAATATTTCATCTCATTTCTTTTCACTCTTCACCTTCCTCATTCCCTTTTCTTTTTTTTAAATCCCCTTCTCTTTTTTTTGCCTCATTTTTATGCTTTTTTTATTCTTCTTCAAATCTTCTTCTTCTTTTTCAAAGCTTCCTTTTCTTTTTCAATTCTTCATCTCTTTAAATTTTCTTCTTCTTTTCCAACCATTCTTCGTTTTCCAAATCCTTTTCTTCATTTCCAGATCTATAAAAACTTCTTTGTCTCTTCCAAAACATTCAAAAAAAAAGATTAAGATAGCAAGGAAATAAATCAAAAGGAGGAAGTAGTAGCAGATTCAAATCCGACTAGACAAGGGAAATCCAAAAGGTGAGTGTTTAAAATCACTCATGAAATACTAAAATTTTGTTGCAAGTTAAACCAGGTCATATAGTGATAAATTTTTGATTGTTGGTTTGGAATATTTATAAATATTTAATTTGAATAGCTAAATTCCAATATGTGATGACTAATAATTATTGTGACATGTTATTGAATTGGTTGATTTGTTGAATTGATTGATTTGAATGTTGAATGGATTGTGCTTGAATGTATATTTGTTCATTTATTTGATATATCCTTTTTATCACCCTATAGTTTATTGTAATTATTTAAATTTTCATATTGATTATTTGCACACTGAATAAGGATGTAAAACCCATGAATTTCAAGTATTTACATCAGAGGAAAAAATAGTATGTTTAGATTTACTATTTGAACCATAAAAATGATTTTGGGAAGTAAACCGTCGTTACCCTATTTGAAAGTTTTAAAAATTAAATTTTGAAACATTGGGAAGTTTCCAAAAAAGTGAATATTGAAACTTTGGAACATTTTTATAAATCAAATCTCTAAAACTATGAAATTTAACTTGGAATTGTTCTGTAAATTTGAAATTTACTAGAATGGATCTATTATGAAATCCATTTTATTTTGAATATGGAAATAATAACATTTCCAGAAATTTGAACCTTCAAAAAATGTAGTTATCTACATTCCTTATTTCATATACTTTTGATTTAATTTGCATAAGAATTTTAGTTCTGACTCGAGTGTATTATCTTCCTTTATGCTCGGGTGAGCCTGAGTTTTTCAGCATTGAAGACTATATCTGGTGGACGAAGACGAAGATTCAGTATATTATTGCTATTTATTATTCCACCACATTCTGTGTTCCGCTGCATTATTGGTTATTTATGATATATGTATAACTCTGATTTGAATTTGTAAAAGTGAAATCAAATGTTATTTGTAAAACAGCTTCATGAACTGTTTATTTGATTATTATATTTTGTCGTTACGCTGCGAGATTCTGTATTTTGTTTTTCTCTTTCCCTTTTTTTCTTATTTACCCCATTAACAATCCTCCCTTTTGAATGGTTTGATTCTGACATGTGTGGTTTATTGTTGATTTGAACCATCCAAAAGAGCGGGTCGTTACAGAAAACCACTTAAACAACCGTGTACGCGGTGGAGATTCTAGAATGAAGTAGGATGGCGGCGACGTTTCCTTTGAGGTAAATACATGGACCCAACTCCCATGAGTTGGCATAAGGTGGCTAAAACAGGAGCGATTGACCAGTTAGTGAGGTAGCACCTTTGATCGGACACATCCCTTCGATATTATACTCTAACTTTTGGATTTATTCGGTGGCCACTTTTGATTTCTTTGATTTGGGGGTGTGGCTCGAGGTGGGCGGTAGCTGTGGCTATGCGTTACCACCGACCCGAAAGCGTAATTGGTATATCTACCCTGGCATTGCCTAGTTGTGCCGTGTCACCTACCCTAGCGCGCCTTATACGATTTTGTTTTGTACTATACCTATGAAGTGCCCTCTGACGACGCCCAGTACGGGGGAGATTACGGTACTGTATAGACTATGGGAATATAAAAGTGTGTTAAGGGCTATATGGGTAACCTCTTAACGCTATTTTTAGTATATTATACTTTACTTTAGACACTATTATAATAGCGTATATTACTACATAGTAAATAGTTTAATGGATCCTTAAGAGATGTGAATCCCGAGCATCTCTTAAGTTACTGCACTCACGTTAGACAATGGATAGGAGATGTCAAATCCCGTAAACATCTCCGACGCCGTTACACTCATATTTATTTCAGTTGATTTAACTTACATAAGATCTTTTAGTTCTGACTCGAGTGTTTTGTCTTTTCAATTCGCTCGGGTCAGCCAGAGCATTTCTGGATTTGGAGACCTTACTTCTGGAGGACGAAGGCGAAGATTTTATTACTATTATTTATTATAGTACTCCACTACATTCAAAATGTTCCGCTGCATTGTTATTATTCTTTCGTATGTGTAACTCTGATATATATTGTATAAGTATAATCAAATGTTTTCGTAAAACAGCATCATGAACTGTATATTTGATTATTATATTTTATCATTCCGCTGCAAGATTCTGTTTTGTTCTTTTATTCCTCTACTTTTTCTTATTTACCCCTTAACAATCCGCCCTTCCATATGGTTTGAATTGGCACGTGTGTCGATTTAAACGTATGAAAAGGCGGGATATTACATCTGGTATCAGAGCTTTGGTTTAGCGATAAACCTTAGCTTTGTGGGGTCTTACTCTTCATTAATAGGTAGTAATACCCTATGATGAGTCGTTGAGAGTATATATATGAGAGAGCGTATTTTTTAGTGTTATAAAAAGGTTTTAATATTGTGTTAATTTGTTCCATTTTGTATTTATAAATTCTAATTGAGGCATGTGACGCTATGACATCAATAGGGATTTCTAAACACTTAATAGGACAGACGGACACTATATTTGTTTTGAATATAGGTGAATGAAATAATTTTGCCTATTATATTATATATATATAAATTAAATTTTACAAATAAGGTTATGTTTGGTTGCAATATATTGGGTGTTAGGTAATGAAATTTATAAATAATAGTCGAAATAAGATTGAAAATAAAATAAATGAAATTGGAAATTTAGAACTTAAGTTCCAGGCTTTCGAAAATTTCTTTCGAATAATTTTGGAATATAATAATATTGTTTATAAGTATTTTATGATACAAATATTTCAATATAATTTGGAAGATTTTCTTTAAAGAAGATTTTGGAAAAAGAAAATATAGTTCTGTACTCCCCTCTTTTATCGCTGGAAAATAATATCGGTGATGGTAGCCGCATCATCGACATTCATTTTCGAGTTTCGAAGTGGGAAGGTCATTGTAGTAGTTTTACTACAGGTTTATTTAAAAAAAAGAGTTTTTGTTAATTTTAAATTGTTTTAAATATAATTGGATACATATATATATGTTGTAAGTATATATTTATCTATTATTTTAAAATGGTTTTGGATGAAACCCGGTATTTTATTCTTAAGTTTCCATTAATTAATAGTTTCAATTATTGTAGTGATTTGGAACGGAGGTAATTAATAATTGAAACCTCTAAGGGAAATAAGAGATTTAATGCTAAGTTATAAATGAAACTATGAAAAAGTTGAAATTATAATCTATGAAGCAAATGATATAATTATTGAACAGTAAATTTATTAAAGGAAATGTGAAAACTTGTATAACTTTCAAGTACATTCTTAAAAAGCATATGTATAACTTAACAAGTATTAAAAGTTGAAATGTTTAATAAGAAAATGTAATGGAAATTGTACAAGTGAGAGTATGTAATGAAGTGTTCAATAAATTGCTTTTATTAATAAGAATTGATGTCTAGTTGTTATGGACTTAAGTATAATTGAAATGCTACTAACGTAGTAATAGAAAAGAAAGGTAAGCATTATAAATAAATAATAATAAACTTAAGTAATAGGTTGAAGTTACCTCTGAATAAAATAAGAATAAAAGATGAAAAAAAGTGACTATAAACTTAAGTTAATAAATTTACCTACTAAGAAATTTGATTGAATATGAATAATATAAATAAATAAATGTAATGCAATAAATAGAATTTGGCATTATATAGATAGATGAAAATGAATTGGTAGGCAATGAATAGAAATAGATAAAAATAAATAATGAATGAAAAGGAAATCAAACAACAAATATATGAAAATGAGTTTAATATAAATTAACTTTATACATTGTTTGAAATTGTTGTTTGTTTGATTTATGGTTGTTTGGGCAAGGATACTTTAAATTTGCTTGGATGTATGAATAATCTATTTAGTCTCATCTAAGGCTATTGAGTAAATGATGTACTTGGTAGTTTATTCTTCATTCTGTACGATTTAAAGTTTGGAACCCGAACAACTATTTACTTGTTTGATAGGAATGAATGATTGATTGTATTGACTCTATGTGATGGTTGTATGCCTTGTTTCAAGTGATTGTTGTTTGTATTGATTGCTTGTTGTAGTTGAAACAACCTTAAATATTTCCTTTATATAATTATTAACTCTTTCAGATTATATAAGTGAAATGCGGGTTATGGAAGCAATTGCTATTGCTTTTGTTTCATAATTTAAGCGTTGGTTGCCCGACAAATAGGTACATTTTCGGATTTCGGTTTATAGCGATATTATATTTTTCCCGGGTTGGGATATATATTATTTTGAAAAATATATATTGTATATTGTTATATTTGATATTATATTTTCTCCCGAGCCTCCCCGTACAAAGGAGACTCTGTCGAAATTTTCCGAAAATTTTGGAGTTAGAAAATTTTTTGAAAACATTTTCCAAACTTTATTAATTTGAGTATAAAAGATTTAATGGTTATAAAATGGGTATACTTTATATAAAGTAATAAGTTTGGTAAATTATTTGTTTATAAGGTTAATATTTTGAATAAGGCGCATTGTTTATTTAATTCTTTCATCTCCCTTCTTTTTCCTTTTTTGGGGATGAAAAGTTTTGAGTGGGGGAGAGTGTAACGACCTGTAACGACCCGTGTAAATTCGATGTTTAAAATGAATTAAATTATAGGATTTCTAATTTAAATTTAGGAAGAAACAGAAATCTTATTTGTTTACATGAAAGAGAATGTTGAAATTTGATGAATCAAGGGTTAAATTTTTACAAATTTAATTTTGTATTTCAATTAATTGGAATAGTGAAAATTTGGAAATAGATTCAAATTTATGTAAGACAATGAATTGAAGTAATTAAAGTTAATAAATCAATGGATTAAATGGAATAATTAATTGTAGTTAAGATCTAAATTTGTATGTGAGCATTCATTGATATTGGAATATAAAAGGGTAAATTTATAGTATAAAACGTAGACATCACCTTTAAGATGATGGGTTTATAATTGATGCATAATAGGGAAATCAAATGAATGGGTTTAATTGAATAACAATTAGCAATTAATGAATGAAGAGAAATTTTAAGGGCGTAATTGTTTTCGTTAAATTAATTTTGGTAACAAATTGTATTGAATATAGATTTAACGTTGTGTGATGTATTTAAGTAATAATTGGAGAACAATGTAAATTATATCCGTGAATGGTCAATTCAATTAAACAACAAGATTTTTAAATAAATAAACGTTTTTATTTAGGTTTCAATTTGTTAATTTATGAAGTTTAATGGGAAATCAATTGCAATAAATTGCCCTAATTTATGCAGTTAGAGGAGATTTAGATTTGCATTATAGATGGAAGTATAATCTAAATTGATAGGTAACAAACTTAAGAATAAAATTTAGAGCTAATAGGTGGAAAATTTATATAGTTGTTTATTTACGTAATGTGTACGTAAGCTTTGGTAAACCGATTTCTATCGATCCAAATCTAATGATTTGTTAATATAGATTTAAGTATAGGAGCAGTATTTATTAATTAAATTGAAGTATTGCAAAATAAATGAAATTCAACGTTTAATATTACATTATTGTAAGTAAGATAATATGTGTAAGTATTATTAAGGTTATTCATATTTGACAAATTTATTGAGTTATAAGGATTGATACATAAATTAATGTTGGTTTAGGATATCATTACTTGGTGATTTATTATAGAGTAACGGGAGTGTGGACGTAAAATAATAAAAGCATAGATTCATGGTAGGACATAATTTATGGTTTTGGGAATTTAAATCCAAAGATTTATTTATTTGAGAAAATAATACGTATTAAATCTCAACTTGATATAATCAATGCAAATTTAGTAATTAAAAATAAATTGCAAGTTGGTAATTTAGGATGTTTGTGAGTAAATTTGCAGGTAAGATAACTTTTAAAGTTTTACCCATTCATATAATTTATTTAAATATATATAAATCAAATGGCAACATTGTGTTAATAATAGTCGTAAGTGAATTTGAATGCTAAAGGGGTAACAATCGTTTTAGGTTAACCGTAATATATTAAGTCTAGACTGGTAATCGATTGAAATAAAAAAAAAAATTTGTTTTATTAATGTGACTTAGTTAATAAAGAGGAATTTATATGAAATGAAGCATGCATGAGAAATGCATTATAATTCAATGTTATGTTTACCCATTAAATGTATACTAGGTTAAGTATCAAATAGAGGGAAAGAAAAGTAAATATTGAATTGATTGATGAATAAGTATTCATTGGATAGAAATTTAATGTAAAGTTGATATTAATTGTATAAAATCTATCTAAGATAATGAATTGCAATAAATTATGGGTTGATAATAAGGTGTGAATGGAAATTTGATTTGTTATATTAAATGAACGGATTCAAATTTATTGGGAAAGGTAAATGGATATTTAGTAATAAATATAAACGGACTTCAATAGTGAATTTAGTTAATTTGAATATATAATAAATAATGATTTGATGGAAACCTATACTCTGTATATATCTATAATATTTGAGTGGAAATAATATATACTTACAAATGTGGGATTTAGAGTCTTACAATAATGATTAGGAGTGATATAATTAGTTCATCCAATTAAATTTGAAAACATTGCAATAGATGTAAATTAAGGGTTGTGTTGAATAAAGTAATAAATGGGAAATAACGTAAATGTCTTCATAGTATGGTGATTTGTAATTATTATGTAAATTTAAATTATCGTTCAGCGCATTTGTTTATCAGATCCATCTGCTCTAATTCTAACCTATCTATATAAACCCAATTATAAACCCTAGCCTCCATTTATTCTCTTTTATTTGTGCGTTCATTTTCTTCAATTCTTTCTCTTCCTAAATGGATGCAAATTTCAGATCCAATTCTATTCAAAATCAAAAAAAAAATTCAAAGTTCTCAGAAAAAAAAAGAAAAAAAATTATTGTGTAGTTTTCATCTACGGATCTAAGCGCAGTCTCTGTTTTTGCAATAGTCGCTTGAGACAACCAGAAATCACGATCAAACGTGTAAAATTCGAAACCCAAAAGGTTGAATTGGGGCTTTTTGATTTCTTCATCTATTTGCGAAATTGGAACATGGGTTTGGTGAGATTAGTCACTAGGGGTGCGCAGGAAACGCTGACGTGGCAAGTGGTAATAGGTAGGTTTATTTTGTTTGAATTTAATTTAATTTTGATTTTTCAAACGCGTTAATACATTTAACTTCCACATACGAACCCCGTTTCATGTGCGATTTTTTTTGTTAGGATCGTAATTAAATTCCAGATCTTTTGATGCTGGTTTGGACAGATTTGGAGACCATCGAATTTTTGGGTTTAAATCGGATTTAAATTCGATTTAAATTCAAAAGGTGAGTGTTTTAACCCACTCACAATATATAAAATTTCTTATGTTTGTTAAATTAATTTTAGATATGGGTAAAAAAGTTTATGACTGTTTGGCATGTTTTATTCACTATTTCTGTTTAAACGCATTTATTTAATATAACTGTAAATTGATATATTTATTGCATATAAATTTGACAGTTAGAATTTATTTATTTCATATTAACTGCCAGGCATAGTTATGTTAAATTTTATTTCATATTAACTGCCAGTTAAGTTTACGTTTATTTTTGCATATAAACTGGCAATTAACAGTTATTAAATTTATTTTGAGTATAAACTGATAATTGATACCATTATTTATCACCTGTTGTATGTTGATGGTTGTTTGAAATTGGACGATGACTGTTATAAATGGATGATTTATTTTATTAATTGCAAGTTGCTATGCATTTCATTCATTCGGGATTGCGGTTTGAAATGATACACAACCGCATTTTATTTTAAATTGCGGATTGAAATGATAAACATCCGTATCACTTGACCATAGGGTAGAAAATTTTATACAGGCACCGCGGTATATATATAAAATATATTTTGGAATGTTTTTAGGGTTTTGTAAAGCTATATATATATGGTTTATGGGATATTGAATTAGTTACTTATATATATATATAGTAATTTTCGGGTTTAAGCTTTGTATAAATTTGATTTGAAGTATAAAATAAAGTTTGATTTTTAAGATCAAATACGACTAAGCATTTATTTAAAATCTAATTTCTGGAGTTTTTATGACTTAAATGAGAATAAGATTTGGAAGATGAATATTAAGTTAAACTGAAATTTAATAAAATTAAATTTTTTAAAGGATATGATTTTTATAAATTGATTTTTGTGTAAAGTGCTTTAAATGAATTTTAGGTTGATTTAAATGAATATATCAAGTTTAATAAATTGAAAGATTTTTCAATTATGTGAAGTTAAAGGTTTTACTTAAATTATATTGAATTCATTAAGTAAACATTTCAAGTCTAGATAATAAGTAATTGAATTTGATATATATGTGTTTGTCAAATGAGTTTGTTTTTGAAATGGTGAAATATTTAAAGCTTTGAAACATAAGAATTGAAATGGTATTTGGTAGTTTAAATCGATATTTGAAATTGATTTGTGAAATCTAAAGAAGCTATTTTGTTTTATAAAAGTAATTTAATATTTAACCATTTAAGAGATGGAAATTTTGTTTCAAAGCTATGTTTTCAAGGTAGTATAATTTGGAAATATTATATTCAAGAGTTTTGATTTCTAAATATTTTACTTTGAAACCACTATAATTTTTGGAAAGAATATATTGGAAAATAAAGATGATATCATATTGTTTTGGGGTTTTAAAAGGAAGGGATATCATATATATATGGTTTTGAAATGGATATTATATTCTGGTTTTAAAAGTATAAATGAGTTTAAAGGACCGCGGTGTTATAATAACGTTTGGTTGTTGAAGAGACCGGGATCGGAAGTTGTCATACTCTCTGCCAATTCCGAAAACCACTTTAACAACCGTGTATGTGGTGGAGATTCCATAATGAAGTAGGTTGGTGGAGGCGTTTCCTTGAGGTAAATACGTGGACCCAACTCCCGTGAGTTGGCATAAGGTGGCTAGAACAGGAGCGATTCTCGGGTCAATGAGGTCATTCCTCTGATCGGACGCACTCCTTCGATATTATTCTCTCACTTTTGGATTTGGATTCGGTGGCCACTTTTATTTGATTTGGGGGTGTTGTTCGAGGTAGGCGGTAGTAGCGGCTACGCATTACCACCAGCCCGGATAGCAATTGGTATATCTACCCTGGCATTGCCTAGTTGTGCCGTGTCACCTAACCTATCGGGCCTTGTACGAGTTTGGATTTCTCCCGTAGCCCGTGTGGTATCCTCTGGTGGCTTCCCGATCAGGAGGGACCATGATATTGGATGGACTACTGGGACTATTACGTGTTAAGATGGAAAATGTAAAGCCTTAACGCTATTTAAAAGTAAGTTTATTTTACAAATAGACACTATTATAATAGCGCAATATACTACATAGTAAATAGTTTAACGGATCCTTAGGAGATGTAAATCCCGAGCATCTCTTGAGTTACTGCACTCATATTTATTTCTGTTAATTTAACTCACATAAGATCTTTTAGTTCTGACTCGAGTGTTTTTGTCTTTTCAAATTCGCTCGGGTCAATCCGAGCGTTTCAGGATTGGAAGATTTATCTCTGGAGGACGAAGACGAAGATTTATATTATTATTATTTATACTAGTGCACTACAAACTGTTCCGCTGCATTGTTATTGGTATGTGTAACTCTGATATGTATTATATAAATGGTTTTGTAAACAGATTTATAAACTGTATATTTGATTATTATATTTTATCCTTCCGTTGTGAGATTCTATTTAGTTTTTTTTCTTCTCTGTTTTTTCTTATTTACCCCATAACAATTCGCCCTTTCGTATAGTTTGAAGTGGCACGTGTGTCGATTTAAAGTGTGCGAAAAAGCGGGACGTTACATTTGGTATCAGAGCTTTGGTTTAGCGATAAACCTTAGCTTGTGGGGTCTGACTCTTTTGTTAATAGGGTAGTAATACCCTATGGGAGTCGCTGAGTGTATATATATGAAAGAGCGTATTTGTTAGGGTTATAAAAAGATTTTAATATTGTGTTAATCTGTTCCGTTTTGTATTTATAAATTCTGGTTGGTGCATGGGACGCTGTGACATCAATAGGGATTTCTAAACACTTAATAGGACAGACCGACATAATATTGGTTTTGATATAGGTGAATGAAATAATTTTGCCTATTATATTTTCTATATATAAAGTAAAATTTTCAAATGATATCTATATTTGACTGCAATAGATTGATTGTTAGGTAATAAAGTGTATAAATAATAATAGAAATAAGATTGAAAAAAATAAATAAATGAAATTTGGAAATTTAGAACTTAAGTTCCGGGGTTTTGAAATTTTGGAATATAATAATTTTATTTATAAGTATTTTCTGATATAAATATTTAATATAATTCGGAGGAAAATGTTTTAAAGAAGATTTTGGAGAAAATAAGTTTTGTACTTTCCTCTCTGTCGCTGGAAAATAATTTCGGTGATGGCGGCCGCATCATCGACTTTCATTTTGGAGTTTCGAAGGGGGAAGGCCACTGTAGTAGTTTTACTGCAGATTCATTTGTGAAAAATATACAAATTTTGAATTGTTTTAAATATAATTAGAGATATATAAGTTGTAATAATATATTTATATATTATTTTAAAATAATTTTAAATTTAACCCGGTATTAAATTCTTAAATTTCCATTAATTAATTGTTTCAATTATTGTAGTGAATTGAAACATAGGAAATTAATAAATTAAAACCTCCAAAGGAAATAAGAGATTTAATGATAGGTTACAAATGGTATTAAATGGAATTTGAAATTATAACCTACGAAATAAAGAATATTATTATTGAACGTTAGATTAATCATAGGTAATGAGGAAACTTGTGTAACTTTCAAGTACATTCTTTAAAAACATATATAACTTACCAAATATAAGAAGTTGAAATGTTTTGATAAGAAATGTAATGGAAATTGTACAAGTAAAAGTAGGTAATGAAGTATTCAATGAAATTGCCGTTAAATGAGAATTTAATGTTACAAACTTAAGTTATAATTGAAATTTTACCAAGTAAAATATAATAAAGGTAAGTATGACAAATAGATGATTATAAACTTAAGCAATTAAAGTGTAAATAAAAGAGGTCATGCAATAATAAATGAATGAATAATAGTAATTAGTAAGTGAAAATAAATGAGTGTAATATAATAAAGGGAAATTGTAAACTTAAGAAAAAGGGTTGAAGTTAATTTCTAAACAAAATAGAAAGAAATATAATGAAAATAAATGACGTAATGAAAGAAAGGAAATTAAACAGCTAAAGTATGAAATAAATTTATAATAAGTTAATTTGGTTTGTTGGTTTGAATTCTATTATTTGATTTATGGTTGGTTGGGTAAGGAAATTTGAAATTGTTGGCTGAATATATAATCCATTTTGTTCCATCTAAGACTGTTGAGTAAATGATGCACTTGATAGTTATTTCCATTCCGTACAATTTCAAGTTTTGAATCCGAACATTTGTTTGTTTGTTTGTTGAATGGTTGTTTTGGATTTGTTGTGTATGCTGTTTTGATGGTTGTTGTACTAATTGGTTGTTAGTGTTTGAAACCGCTTAATTTCACTTTATATAAATTGTTAACCCTTTGGATCTTTATAAGTGAAATGCAGGTTGTGGAAGCAATTACTGCTGCTTTTGGTTCCATAACTTAAGCGTAAAATGCCCGACAAATAGGTACGTTTCAGATTACGGTTTATAGCGTTATTTATATTTATATTTCTCGAGTTGGAATATAATATTTTGGATAATATATGTAATATAATTATTATATTTTGATATTATATTTTCTCCCGAGCCTCCCCGTACAAAGGAGACTCTCCCAAAAAATTTCCGTAAATTTTAGACTTAGAATTTTTTTTTTACAAACTTTAATAATTTAAGTATCAAAAGATATAATGATTTTAAAATGGTATATTTTATTTAAGGTAACAAATGTTGTCAATTATTGTTTATAAGTTAATATTTGAATTAGATGTACTATTATTAAATTCTTCCTTCTCCCTTCTTTTCCTTTTCGGGGACGAAAAGTTTTGAGTGAGGGAGAGTGTAACGACCCGTGTAAATTCGATGTTTAAAATGAATTAAATTATAGGATTTCTAATTTAAATTTAGGAAGAAACAGAAATCTTATTTGTTTACATGAAAGAGAATGTTGAAATTTGATGGATCAAGGGTAATTAAATTTTTACAAATTTAATTTTATATTTCAATTAATTGGAATAGTGAAAATTTGGAAATAGATTCAAATTTATGAAAGACAATGAATTGCAGTAATTAAAGTTAATAAATCAATGGATTAAATGGAATAATTAATTGGAGTTAAGATCTAAATTTGTATGTGAGCATTCATTGATATTGGAATATAAAAGGGTAAATTTATAGTATAAAATGTAGACATCACCTTTAAGATGATGGGTTTATAATTAATGCATAATAGGGAAATCAAATGAATGGGTTTAATTGAATAACAATTAGCAATTAATGAATGAAGAGAAATTTTAAGGGCGTAATTGTTTTCGTTAAATTAATTTTGGTAACAAATTGTATTGAATATAGATTTAACGTTGTGTGATGTATTTAAGTAATAATTGGAGAACAATGTAAATTATATCCGTGAATGGTCAATTCAATTAAACAACAAGATTTTTAAATAAATAAACGTTTTTACTTAGGTTTCAATTTGTTAATTTATGAAGTTTAATGGGAAATCAATTGCAATAAATTGCCCTAATTTATGCAGTTAGAGGAGATTTAGATTTGCATTATAGATGGAAGTATAATCTAAATTGATAGGTAACAAACTTAAGAATAAAATTTAGAGCTAATAGGTGGAAAATTTATATAGTTGTTTATTTACGTAATGTGTACGTAAGCTTTGGTAAACCGATTTCTATCGATCCAATCTAACGATTTGTTAATATAGATTTAAGTATAGGAGCAGTATTTATTAATTAAATTGAAGTATTGCAAAATAAATGAAATTCATCGTTTAATATTACATTATTGTAAGTAAGATAATATGGTAAGTATTGTTAAGGTTATTCATATTTGACAAATTTATTGAGTTATAAGGATTGATATATAAATTAATGTTGGTTTAGGATATCGTTACTTGGTGATTTATTATAGAGTAACGGGAGTGTGAACGTAAAATAATAAAAGCATAGATTTATGGTAGGACATAATTTATGGTTTTGGGAATTTAAATCCAAAGATTTATTTATTTGAGGAAATAATTCGTATTAAATCTCAACTTGATATAATCAATGCAAATTTAGTAATTAAAAATAAATTGCAAGCTGGTAATTTGGGATGTCTGTGAGTAAATTTGCAGGTAAGATAATTTTTAAAGTTTTACCCATTCATATAATTTATTTAAATATATATAAATCAAATGACAACATTGTGTTAATAATAGTCGTAAGTGAATTTGAATGCTAAAGGGGTAACAATCGTTTTAGGATAACCGTTTATTTAATATATTAAGTCTAGACTGGTAATCGATTGAAATAAAAAAAATTATTTTGTTTTGTTAATGTGACTTAGTTAATAAAGAGGAATTTATATGAAATGAAGCATGCATGAGAAATGCATTATAATTCAATGTTATGTTTACCCATTAAATGTATACTAGGTTAAGTATCAAATAGAGGGAAAGAAAAGTAAATATTGAATTGATTGATGAACAAGTATTCATTGGATAGAAATTTAATGTAAAGTTGATATTAATTGTGTAAAATCTATCTAAGATAATGAATTGCAATAAATTGTGGGTTGATAATAAGGTGTGAATGGAAATTTGATTTGTTATATTAAATGAATGGATTCAAATTTATTGGGAAAGGTAAATGGATATTTGGTAATAAATATAAACGGACTTCAATAGTGAATTTAGTTAATTTGAATATATAATAAATAATGATTTAATGGAAACCTATACTTTGTATATATCTATAATATTTGAGTGGAAATAATATATACTTACAAATGTGGGATTTAGAGTCTTACAACAATGATTAGGAGTGATATAATTAGTTCATCCAATTAAATTTGAAAACATTGCAATAGATGTAAATTAAGGGTTGTGCTGAATAAAGTAATAAATGGGAAATAACGTAAATGTCTTCATAGTATGGTGATTTGTAATTATTACGTTAATTTAAATTATCGTTCAGCGCGTTTGTTTATCAGATCCATCTGCTCTAATTCTAATCTATCTATATAAACCCAATTATAAACCCTAGCCTCCATCTATTCTCTTTTATTTGTGCGTTCATTTTCTTCAATTCTTTCTCTTCCTAAATGGATGCAAATTTCAGATCCAATTCTATTCAAAATCAAAAAAAAAAAAAATCAAAGTTCTCAGAAAAAGAAAAAAAATTATGTTGTAGTTTTCATCTACGGATCTAAGCGCAGTCTCTGTTTTTGCAATAGTCGCTTGAGACAACCAGAAATCACGGTCAAACGTGTAAAATTTGAAACCCAAAAGGTTGAATTGGGGCTTTTTGATTTCTTCATCTATTTGCGAAATTGGAACATGGGTTTGGTGAGATTAGTCACTAGGGTTGCGCAGGAAGCGCTGACGTGGCAAGTGGTAATAGGTAGGTTTATTTTGTTTGAATTTAATTTAATTTTGATTTTTCAAACGCGTTAATATATTTAACTTCCACATACGAACTCCGTTTCACGTGCGATTTTTTTTGTTAGGATCGTAATTAAATTCCAGATCTTTTGATGCTGGTTTGGACAGATTTGGAGACCATCGAATTTTTTGGTTTAAATCGGATTTAAATACGATTTTAATTCAAAAGGTGAGTGTTTTAACCCACTCACAATTTTTAAAATTTCTTGTGTTTGTTACATTAATTTTAGATATGGGTAGAAATTTTTTTATGACTGTTTGCCATGTTTTATTCACTATTTCAGTTTAAACGCATTTATTTAATATAACTGTAAATTTATTTATTTATTGCATATAAATTTGACAGTTAGAATTTATTTATTTCATATTAACTGCCAGGCATTGTTATGTTAAATTTTATTTCATATTAACTGCCAGTTAAGTTTACGTTTATTTTTGCATATAAACTGCCAATTAACAGTTATTAAATTTATTTTGAGTATAAACCGATAATTGATACCATTATTTATCACCTGTTATATATTGATGATTGTTTGAAATTGGATGATGACTGTTATAAATGGATGTATGATTTGATGGATGAATGGATGATTTATTTTATTAATTGCAAGTTGCTATGCATTTCATTCATTCGGGATTGCGGTTTGAAATGATATACAACCGCATTTTATTTTAAATTGCGGATTGAAATGATAAACATCCGTATCACTTGACCATAGGGTAGAAAATTTTATACAGGGACCGCGGTATAAATATAAAATATATTTTGGAATGTTTTTATGGTTTTGTAAAGCTATATATATATATATGGTTTATGGGATATTGAATTAGTTATTTATATATATATATATATAGTAATTTTCGGGTTTAAGCTTTGTATAAATTTGATTTGAAGTATAAAATAAGGTTTGATTTTTAAGATCGAATACGATTAAGCATTTATTTAAAATCTAATTTCTGGAGTTTTTATGACTTAAATGAGAATAAGATTTGAAAGATGAATATTAAGTTAAATTGAAATTTAATGAAAATTAAATTTTTTAAAGGATATGATTTTTATAACTTGATTTTTGTGTAAAGTGATTTAAATGAATATCAGGTTGATTTAAATGAATATATCAAGTTTAATAAATTGAAAGATTTTCCAATTATGTGAAGTTAAAGGTTTTACTTAAATTATATTGAATTCATTAAGTAAACATTTCAAGTCTAGATAATAAGTAATTGAATTTGATATATATGGGTTTTTCAAATGAGTTTGTTTTTGAAATGGTGAAATATTTAAAGCTTTGAAACATAAGAATTGAAATGGTATTTGGTAGTTTAAATCGATATTTGAAATTGATTTGTGAAATCTAAAGAAGCTATTTTGTTTTATAAAAGTAATTTAATATTTAACCATTTAAGAGATGGAAATTTTGTTTCAAAGCTATGTTTTCAAGGTAGTATAATTTGGAAATATTATATTCAAGAGTTTTGATTTCTAAATACTTTACTTTGAAACCACTATGATTTTTGGCAAGAATATATTGGAAAATAAAGATGATATCATATTGTTTTGGGGTTTTAAAAGGAAGGGATATCATATTTATATGGTTTTGAAATGGATATTTTATTCTGGTTTTAAAAGTATAAATGATTTTAAAGGACCGCGGTGTTATAATAACGTTTGGTTGTTGAAGAGACCGGGATCGGAAGTTGTCATACTCTCTGCCAACTCCGAAAACCACTTTAACAACCATGTACGCGGTGGAGATTCCAGAATGAAGTAGGTTGGTGGAGGCGTTTCCTTGAGGTAAATACGTGGACCCAACTCCCGTGAGTTGGCATAAGGTGGCTAAAACAGGAGCGATTCTCGGGCCAATGAGGTCATTCCTCTGATCGGACACACTCCTTCGATATTATACTCTGACTTTTGGATTTTGATTCGGTGGCCACTTCTATTTGATTTGGGTGTGTTGTTCGAGGTGGGCGGTAGTAGCAGCTACGCGTTACCACCAGCCCGGATAGCAATTGGTATATCTACCCTGGCATTGCCTAGTTGTGTCGTGTCACCTACCCTATCGCGCCTTGTACGAGTTTGGATTTCTCCCGTAGCCCGTGTGGTATCCTCTGGTGGCTTCCCGATCAGGAGGGACCATGATATTGGATGGACTACTGGGACTATTACATGTTAAGGTGGAAAATGTAAAGCCTTAACGCTATTTAAAAGTAAGTTTATTTTACAAATAGACACTATTATAATAGCGCAATATACTACATAGTAAATAGTTTAACGGATCCTTAGGAGATGTAAATCCCGAGCATCTCTTAAGTTACTGCACTCATATTTATTTCTGTTAATTTAACTCACATAAGATCTTTTAGTTCTGACTCGAGTGTTTTTGTCTTTTCAAATTTGCTCGGGTCAGTCCGAGCGTTTCAGGATTGGAAGATTTAGCTCTGGAGGACGAAGACGAAGATTTATATTATTATTATTTATACTAGTGCACTACAACTGTTCCGCTGCATTGTTATTGGTATGTGTAACTCTGATATGTATTATATAAATGATTTTGTAAACAGATTTATAAACTGTATATTTGATTATTATATTTTATCCTTCCGCCGTGAGATTCTGTTTAGTTTTTTTTCTTCTCTGTTTTTTCTTATTTACCCCATAACAATCCGCCCTTCCGTATGGTTTGAATTGGCACGTGTGTCGATTTAAAGTGTGCGAAAAAGCGGGACGTTACATGACCCGTAAATTTTGACAATTAAATTTGTTAATTAAATAAGACTTTTTTAATTAAATTTAGTAGAAAATAAATTTATAAATTAATATTAAAATGGATGCTAAAATAAAGTATAACAATGGTAATTAAAACCTATTTATTAGTAATTTGAATAAAACTCTGATAAATGGAGTAGTGAAAGGTTTATACCTACATATAAATTTAATATGAGAAAATAGAGGTAAGTATTGTATTGATTAATGTAATAAAACATGGTTAACAGTAATTGGATGTAAATTAAGGAAATACGTTATTGCAAGTTAATAATTAACGAACGTGAAAATGAACATTCTAATTTAATATAATGATTCAAATGTTATGACTTAGTTTTAAATGGAATATAGTATAAACAAATGCAATCAGTGTATTAATGTGTGAAATAATATATTGATTTATTTGTTACTGAATGTAAATTTATGCAATTATGTTAATGTAAGTTAATAAATAATTAATTTAATGCAATCCCAATTAATTGAAATAATTGTAAGGTCATAATTTGTGTATCCAGTAAATTTGGAAATTTAATTCCAATAAATGTAATAAAGTATTAGAAATGTATATTGTTTTCATAAGATAGTACAAATGAAAACTTGTGATCTATGTATGAAATTCAAAGTTATATTTACTGCTGAAGTAATACGTAATAAATTGAAGATTTATACAATCAATGGTAGAAAAGTAATTTTTAATGTTCATTGTTGATAACAAACGTTACTTTAATGATTATTAATACAGTAACGGCAATGTGAATGAAAATTTAATAGAAACAATGATAATTTAAGTTAAAGATTAATGAACATGCATAAAATTCCAATTATAGAAAATAATCTAAATGTTATGTTTGGCTATAATTTGAACGTAAGTGAATGAAATTAGTAGTATGAAAATAAATGGGAACATTGTTTTGTAAGTGATAAGAGCTTATTTATGTGATTAAAGGGTAACGATAATGCTTATTGTATGTTACCTATTGTTAATTGAAATTTGAAATGAATTTTTAATAAATGTAAATTAAATATAAACATAAGTTTAGTTTAAGGTAGTAATTGATAAAATGGGGGAAAATAGTTCAAAGTATGTTAATTGATGAATTAATACGCAATGTATGTGGAGTAATAAACTAGTATAAGAATGGAATTACGGTAAATTCATTTATTGGTTTTAAAACCTTAATTTATGTGTTTAATCGATAGAAGTACATTTAGAAATATAATATTTATTCAAATTAAGATGTAAATAGGCGTATATTAATATAATGAAATAAAATTAGCGTTGAATATGGAATTATAATCTGGATTGATAAGTAACGAACTTATAAATGCAATTAAAAGCAAATAGGGGGCAGTTAATATAGGTGACTTGTTTATGTAAGGTGTTAAATAACTTTGGTAATAAATTGTAATAAATCAAAATTCAACATTTTGTCAATGTAATGAATTTGATTCCAATGTAAATATCATCCGTTGGTTAATAATAGATTTAAAAATAGAATGAAAAGTAAATTTATTGGAATTATTGTAAATTTAAATTATAATTTCTGAATGTAAGAAGAATGAAATTTAACGATGAAATTGAAGAACGAATCAACGTTAAATAGTCAACTAAATTGTTTAAAACTTGTATAAATGATTAAGAAATTAAAAGTGAGGAAAATTGTCAATTATAGAAATGGAATTGAAAATTGGATTAATTAATTAATTTTTAACTTAATTAATGTGAAAATAGACATTTTGTCCACTGACTCAGATTTCAACGAAACATGTTTCATCGGATCCGTAACGGTGAATTATTGTAGAATTTCAAGTTTCGTAGCGATCAGACTTGTCGTTTGATCGTACGAACGTGAAACGCTGTGAAATCAATTTAATTGAAATCAATTGAAATCAATTTGAAAAATATTGATTTTAGCATAACTTCGTCATACGATGGAATTTGAATTTGAAACCTTTTCCATTGTATTTAAAATATTTTAAAACACCTATTTTGATATATGGTTTGACCTAATTTCGTTCCGAAGTCGAAACGGGCTTTTTGGGCCATTTTGTCGTTAGCGCGTAAATCTATCTTATCCATCCATTCAAATGTCAACTCTGCCTATATATATCATGCTATAAACCCTATCAGCCTCTATTCCTCATTTTTATACGTAAAGAAACTTCTATGCTCCTCTTCCTCAATGGCTACAAACCCTAATTTATCCAATTCAAATTTCAATTCAAAAATCAAAGTCAAAAATCCAAACTCATCGGAAAAATTCAGAAAAATATATATTTCGAAGCTCTCGAAGAGCGCAAGTCAGATCTGCAGTCCGTTTTTCGATATGGGTTTTCGTTTGACCGAAAATTTAGGAAGAAGTTTCGACCGTCCGTCGCGCTCCAATCAACAGCGACGATCATCAAATCCTTTCTGGTATTGCAGAGGGGACCGAGGGGAGTCAATCTGTGACGCCCCACCTCTAAACCCACGCTAGCCAAGAACATTACGGTGAATGCTGTCAACCAGCACGGAGAATAAGGCTGTTGAGGAGCGACCATCCGTGTAATTGCTTTGTGCGAGCATCGATATGTCAGATAGTATAACATGTAATACTTTATCAAGAGGAAATCCGACATACCGACACAAACTCAAAGCTAATACACAGTTGCTATAATATCTTCGGAAACAAATACAGAAATAAACATAACATAAATTAGTCACAGATAATTCATATCACAAAGGCGGAAGAGGATATGAATATATAATTAACACATGGAAGTGTATATCAGAGTAGTGGTCAAAAAGATCCACAATAATACAAAAGAATAGCAACACGTGCTATACAAAAGAATACAACTATGAGTCTATATCTCAAGTGTATACAACAAAATAAACTACTAATCTAAGTAGTTTTCCAAAAGTCAGAGTAATGAATCCCTGGGGAGAAGTCAAGCAGAAGCACCTGCAACATCTCGGTCTGACCCGAGTATTATTTAATAAGAAAATAATAAATGGATCAGTCTAACTATAAATATCAGATGAAACGATATAGAGTAAGAGATATGACTAAACACATAATAATCACAATGCCAAGCTGTGATATATATGAGTAATTGAAAATCAACAAGAGATTAATCAATATCACCAAATCTACACAAGAATCAAAGGAAGTGTCATACTCCTTATTTCGTTCACCAAACCATAAATATTGACGATCATATCAATGTCAATCACAAAAGTCAATGATACACGAATTCACCTATGCACAAAAATTGATAAATCATATCATTAGAAATCACAAAAATAGGTGAAGAAGAAAATTCCAGAATTCGACACACGAAATCCAGAGATCACACAAAATAGGGAGGGAGGCCTATCACACGAACGGGAGCATGAAAACTCACCAACATATGTATCACACGAACGAGACGCTATTTTATGGTAGCTAGCCATTAATTTTTTTTGACACACGAACGGCCCGAAGACTATGGGGCGCTAACCCACATATGTGAGTTGAAACTCACACAAACGGGGTTTAGTCTCCCTCGTAGACAAAGAGACATCGCACATTGCTAGTCTAAATCACAAAAATGATCGTCATGATCATCAATAAGTGTCAATTACAGTAAGCTAGTAAATATATGAGCTTAGCTTCATGTCCCATAACCACTAGCTTAACTTAACTATTTACAAACAAATTGTAGATCTCCACTAGAAAATTGTCACAAGAGATTCAATCGAAAAAGTCCAAGAATTAACCGGCGAAGTAAACGCAAGCGTTTCATACCACTTGTTTTACTAAGCCGTTTAATTAGATTTCTCATACGAGTGAGGTAAAGGTTTGTATATACTAATAGATTGGAAAATGGTTTTATAAACGAATTTGGTATTAAAATAGAATTGAAATCGTTTGAGGAAAGGGTTTTGATATTTATTACTTGTATTGAAACCTTTATATTTTTATAGTGACAAAACACGAAAATGATTGTAGAACAATCAACCACCAAAATTCACATTCAAAGACGTGAATAAAAATCCAAAGAAATCGATCTGAATCCATCAAAATGGGTATTCCCAAAATTTCCAAGAATAGAAGTCATTAAAGTCGTAGCAACAACAAGTGGGAAATAACACGAATCGATGGAATTTGGAAACCAAGCAAAAATATGCACAAATACGCACAATTAGGCAAATAGGTGCAGATCAGTCGACTGACTAAAAGGTCCAGTCGACTGGACCAGAGGCATGAAAAATAATTTCCTACAGTCAGTCGACTGACCTAAAAATTCAGTCGACTGAATGCAGGGGAAACAGAGGACCCGAGCCTCAAGTAGTTGCCTTTGGAATGCCTATGTGCTACAGCCAGTCGACTGACTCAAAGGTCCAGTCGACTGACTGGCATCAAGGCTGCTTTCCAGCCTATAAAATGAAGATGCAATCTTCTTCAAAATGCAATCGAGCGAGCACGGTCACTAGGGGTTTATGCAAATCGACTACCCGGCCCTATAAGCTCTTCGATGCATCACCAAAACAAGTTCAAACAACAAAGCTATGATTTTTTTTGAAGATTTGAACTCAAAACACTAAAATTTGGAATGTTCACAAAACCTATCCAAATCAAAATCAAATACACATGAATAAGTATTAGGAATTCATACCTAACAATCAAAGATGATTATAGACCTAGATGTGAGATTAAAAATCTCACCTTTGAACCCAAACGATTGAAGAAGATGCTTGAAAGCAAAGGAGAATCAACCACTCTTCAAATGCAACTCAAGAAGCTTGATTCTAAGCTTTAAAAGAAGAACATTCCCAAAGTTAGGTTTAGGAATTTCTGAAATTGATAAGAGATTGAGTTGGAGAAGAAGAAGAGAAGCTTACCAATGAGTTCTTCTATTATTTTGGAGCTAGAACTTGATTTGCAAAAGAAAACTAAGGCTTGGGTTTTAATTTCTCATCTCTCCCACCATTGTTGCTAAAGCTTGAGTATTAGGAATTGGAAATGAAGTAAATGAGGGGGAGAGGGGTTGGGACTGAATACATAAGTGGGCTCAGCCCAAATCAAAACCCTAAGTGAAAAAGTAGCAAAAATCAACTTTCTCCAAACATATCGAAGCTTATACTCAAAAAGGTCGCAAACGGCATTTTAAACTCAATGGGAGTGGTTCCTAGTCCTAATTCGACCGTATGCAAAAAGTAGCTTTTCGGACTAAATTCCGAGTATCAAAAAAAATATTTAAATAAAATATTTAAATATAATATCAACAAATATGCGGGCAGACTCCCGTCTTAAAGAAATTGCGTCCTCGCAATATTTAAGAAGAAGATATATAGTAACAACCATAAAAGCATATTCAACACAAAAGAAGTTTGAAATAAGAAGTTCACCTCAAAGAGCACGAGAAAGTAAGTTCGGATGTGTTCGCTCGATGAACTCTCTAGATTCCCAAGAACAATCCTTAGGATTTAAAGATCATTGAACTTTAACAAGCGGAACATCTTTATTTCGAAGTCGTTTGACTTCCGAAGCAATGATACGAATAGGATGTTGCTCATAAGTTAAATTAGGCGAAACTTCAATCTCTTCCACAACACCGGGCTCAAGAATAGAATCGGAATCTCGAAGGCATTTCCGTAATTGAGAAACGTGAAACACGTCATGAATAGAAGAAAACTGAGCCGGTAATAAAAGGCGATATGCCGTGGAACCAATACGTTCAGCGATAGGAAATGGCCCAATATATCGAGGCGCTAACTTTCCCGATGGACTGAAATGTACAACACCTTTCATAAGTGAAACACGAATAAACACAAAATCTCCCACAGAAAATTCTAACTTCCTTGTCTGGTTATCGGCATAGGATCTTTGTCTACTTTGGGCTTCTTTCATCCTATGACGAATAAGGTCAATCTTTTCTGTGGAATCACGAATAAAATCTGGACCTAAAACCAGCTTCTCACCGGCCTCAAGCCAACAAGAAGGAGATCGGCATGGCCTTCCATAGAGTGCCTCGAAAGGTGCCATACCAATACTAGATTGGAAGCTATTATTATAGGAAAATTCAACAAGTGAAATATGATCTTCCCAACTTCCACCAAAATCAAGAACACATGCACGAGAAGATCTTCAAGAGTTTGATTCACACGCTCGGTTTGTCCATCGGACTGAGGATGATAAGCAGTGCTAAAATTAAGCTTCGTTCCCAAAGCTTTTTGAAGACTCTTCCAAAATCCACTAGTAAACAATGGATCACGATCACTAACAATACAAGTAGGAACTCCATGTAATTTAACAATCTCTTTAACAAAGAGCTTGGCCAAAAGCGGAACGGTTCGGTTAGACCGAACAGGAATAAAATGGGCGGATTTAGTGAGTCTATCAACAATCACCCAAAAGCTATTATGACCCGAACGAGAACGGGGAAGGCCATCTATAAAATCCATGGAAATTTGGTCCCACTTCCAAATTGGAATTTCTAAAGGTTACAATAACTCACCGGGCCTTTGATGTTCGGCCTTAATGAGTTGGCAAGTCATGCAACGCTTAACGAAGTTAGCGATGTCAAGTTTCATTCCCTCCCAATAATAAAGTCGCTTTATATCCGCGTACATTTTGCTACTACCGAGATGAATGGTGAATTTGGAACGATGAGAATCTTCTAAAATATCTTTTCGAAGATCACTAATATTTGGCACGATAAGTCTACCAAATTTCCGAATGCCGCCACGAGAATCAATATCAAAGTCTTTCAAACCTTCAATACCAATTTTATCCTTAACATTTTGGCCAAGAAGAGCCAATTCAGGATCTAGCCCTTGAGCTTCAAGAATACGGTCTAAAAGAGAAGGATGAGCCTTAAGGCTACATAAAACAAGTGATGAGCACAAATCGGATACGCGCTCTCGAATCTCATAAGTGGATAAAATCTCGAGATCGTTCCATTCGGATATCATCATAGAAACAACCGCTTGTTGCTTTCGACTAAGTGCATCCGCAACGCGATTTCCCTTTCCGGGAGTATAAAGGATATCAAGATCATATGGTGCAAGAAATTCGAGCCAACGCTGTTGACGCAAATTAAGTTCCTTTTGAGAGAATAAATACTTCAAGGACTTATGATCGGTATAAAGAACAAATTTCTCTCCTAAAAGATAATGACGCCAAACACGAAGGGCGAAAACAATAGCCGTGAGCTCTAAATCATGAGTGGCATATCTAGTCTCAGCGGCTTCAATTGCCTAGAAGCATAAGCAATAACACGTTCTCTTTGCATAAGAACGGCACCCAAACCAACGCGACTAGCATCGGTATAAACAACGAAATCTTGATTCCCCTCGGGAATAACGAGAATAGGAGCATCAGAAAGAAGTTCTTTTAATTTCTGAAAAGAAGCTTCACATTTGTCCGACCAAATGTATTTAACACCTTTCTTCGTCAAGCTAGTGAGAGGCACGACAATCTTAGAAAAGTCTTTGATAAAACGACGGTAATAGCCCGCCAATCCGAGAAAACTACGAATCTCTGTCACACTCTCCGGTCTCTTCCAATCTTGAATCGCATCAATCTTTGAAGGATCCACGGAAATTCCAGATTCGGAAATAATATGACCGAGAAACTTCACACGAGATTGCCAAAAGTGGCATTTAGAAAATCTTGCCTTTAATTGATTACTCCTAAGAGTTTCCAACACAATCCGAAGATGTTTTTCATGCTCCTCCTCGGTTTTAGAATACACAAGAATATCATCGATAAAGATGAGAACAAACCGGTCGAGGAAGTCTTTGAACACTCTATTCATAAGGACAACGAAATAAGCCGGAGCATTCGTTAGACCAAATGGCATAACAAGCCATTCATAAGATCCATAGCGAGTACGGAACGATGTCAAAGGAATACTATCCTCTACAATACGAAGCTGATGAAATCCAGTAGCTAAGTCTAATTGCGAAAAGGATCTAGCACCACTAAGTTGATCGAATAGATCATCAATCCGAGGTAAAGGATATTTATTTTTGATAGTAAGATCATTAAGCTTGCGGTAGTCAACGCAAAGCCTAAGTGTTCCATCGGATTTCTTCACAAAAATAGCTGAAGCTCCCCAAGGCGAGGAACTAGAGCGAATAAATTGCTTCGTCTCCAATTCGGATAATTGTTTACGCATCTCCTCGTTTTCTTTGTTGGACATACGATTCGGAGGACGAGTGATAGGTTGAGCTCCTAAGATTAATTCTGAACTCAATTGCTCACTTAAGTGGTAATCCTAAAACGGGCTCGAATATGTCGGAAAATTCACGAACGACGTGAATAAGAGAAATAATATCGCCCTCATCATCATCATCATCATCATCACGAGGATTTAAAGAATATAAAGATGCAACCAAGCTGGAATCTGAATCTTTAAGATTAATAGAAATCTGCTTAACAGATTGAGGATGTCGAAGATGAATAGTCCGCTCAGGACATAGGATATGAGCTTCATAACGGTTAAGCCAATCCATTCCCAAAATCATTCCAAAGCCTAAATAACGCATGACATGCAAATCGGCTTGGAAAGAAAAATCACACAAAATAATCTCGACATCTTTACACAATAAACTGATTGTCGCGGATCCACCAACCGGATTCGCAATTCTCAAAGAATTCATTAAACACAAAACATCCAAAGAAAAAGTATCAACAAGTTCTTTTGATATAAAAGAATGGGACGCACCCGTATCAAAAAGAACTCGAATAGGATGATCACGAAATAAAATAATTCCATCCAGAATAGAATGAGAAATACCTTGGCCACGAGATGTGTTGCCAGGGGCTTGAGCAACATTAAGCTTTCCCTCCTTCCTATTTTGAAGTTTGGGACATACATGCATAAAATGGTCCGGGCTTTTGCAATAGCGACAAGTACGAGGCTTTGAACACTTGTTCGCAAAATGTTCTTTCGAACCACAATTATAGCATTTCCCTTGAGTAGAGGAAAAGGTCTTTTCAACAGGAGTTGCTTGTCTCCCTTTCTTATTGGGATAAGGGCCTTGGAATTTGCTTGGCCTCTTCTTGTTGTTGAAGTTTGGTTTGGAACCCACCACTTCAACATCATTCTCCCTATCCGCATCTTCAAGACGAAGAGCGATATCAACGAGTTGGTTGAAAGAAACTTCTAATTTTAGAAGTAATGGCTTCTTGAGATTTTTGTTTAAGCCATAGACGAACCTCTGGTTCTTCTTTAAAGGGGTGTTGATGTATTCAACCCCATATTTGGAAAGCGACTCGAAGGAGGCGACGTAATCAGTCACGGAGGACTCATCTTGAACAAGGTCTATAAATCGTCGAGTCAATGTCACTTTCTCTGCTTCTGGTACAAATTCCAACTCGAAGCGTTCCCGGAATTGCTCCCAGGTGAGATCCGCTTCATTAATCTCAGAAATAAGAAGCTCGTACCAGTCCAATTCTCTTTCTCGGAGCATACTAGAGGCCACCTGAACTCGATGAAGGTCAATAAGATTCATGCGAGAAAAGATTCGATCGCATGACCTTAGCCAAGCCTGTACTTCAATAATAGTTTCGGAACCTTTGGATGGCTCCCCACCCAAATTAGTTTAATCGCTGCACAAGCGTGCAAATCCCGACTTTGGGTGAGTAGGTTCCGAGTTAGCTCCAGCTGCTTGAGCATTGGTCACTAAATCAAGAAGCTGTTTGAGCAGTCATAAAAACTCCATCCTGGGGTGGAGTGCTAGATGGTACGGCTCTGGGGCGGTCTGGTCTAGACATTTCTCTTTCTTTAGAAAGAAAGAAGAAGAAGAAAAAGGTTATTCACCAAATTCAATATCAAGCAATTCTTGATAGATAAAACAAGGAATCATAAAAGAAAATAGGATGAATCGGTACGAAAACTCGAATAAAATCCTAAAGCATGACTCCTAGGAAAGACTTAGGACGATGATCCTTGTTATAACATTCCATATTGTTCCGAAGTTTCGCTCTGATACCAAGCTGTGACGCCCCACCTCTATACCCACGCTAGCCAAGAACATTACGGCGAATGCTGTCAACTACCACGGAGAATAAGGCTGTTGAGGAGCGACCATCCGTGTAATTGCTTTGTGCGAGCATCGATATGTCAGATAGTATAACATGCAATACTTTATCAAGAGAAAATACGACATACCGACACAAACTCAAAGCTACTACACAGTGGCTATAATATCTTTGGAAACAACAGAAATAAACATAACATAAATCAGTCACAGATAATTCATATCACAAAGGCGGAAGAGGATATGAATATATAATTAACACATGGAAGTGTATATCAGATTATTGGTCAAAAAGATCCACAATAATACAAAAGAATAGCAACACGTGCTATACAAAAGAATACAACTATGAGTCTATATCTCAAGTGTATACAACAAAATAAACTACTAATCTAAGTAGTTTTCCAAAAGTCAGAGTAATGAATCCCTGGGGAGAAGTCAAGCAGAAGCACCTGTAACATCTCAGTCTGACCCGAGTATTATTTAATAAGAAAATAATAAATGGATCAGTCTAACTATAAATATCAGATGAAACGATATAGAGTAAGAGATATGACTAAACACATAATAATCACAATGCCAAGCTGTGATATATATAAGTAATTGAAAATCAACAGGAGATTAATCAATATCACCAAATCTACACAAGAATCAAAGGAAGTGTCATACTCCTTATTTCGTTCACCAAACCATAAATATTGACGATCATATCAATGTCAATCACAAAAGTCAATGACACACGAATTCACCTATGCACAAAAATTGATAAATCATATCAATAGAAATCACAAAAATAGGTGAAGAAGAAAATTCCAGAATTCGACACACGAAATCCAGAGATCACACAAAATAGGGGGGAGGCCTATCACACGAACGGGAGCATGAAAACTCACCAACATATGTATCACACGAACGAGACGCTATCTCATGGTAGCTAGCCATTAATTTTTTTTGACACACGAACGGCCCAAAGACCATGGGGCGCTACCCTACATATGTGAGTTGAAACTCACACAAACGGGGTTTAGTCTCCCTCGTAGACAAAGAGACATCGCACATTGCTAGTCTAAATCACAAAAATGATCGTCATGATCATCAATAAGTGTCAATTACAGTAAGCTAGTAAATATATGAGCTTAGCTTCATGTCCCATAACCACTAGCTTAACTTAAATATTTACGAACAAATTGTAGATCTCCACTAGAAAATTGTCACAAGAGACTCAATCGAACAAGTCCAAGAATTAACCGGCGAAGTAAACGCAAGCGTTTCATACCACTTGTTTTACTATGCCGTTTAATTAGATTTCTCATATGAGTGAGGTAAAGGTTTGTATATACTAATAGATTGAAAAACGGTTTTATAAACGAATTTGGTATTAAAATAGAATTGAAATCGTTTGAGGAAAGAGTTTTGATATTTACTACTAGTATTGAAACCTTTATATTTTTAAAGTGACAAAACACGAAAATGATTGTAGAACAATCAACCACAAAAATTCACATTCAAAGACGTGAATAAAAATCCAAAGAAATCGATCTGAATCCATCAAAATGGGTATTCCCAAAAATTCCAAGAATAGAAGTCATTAAAGTCGTAGCAACAACAAGTGGGAAATAACACGAATCGATGGAATTTGGAAACCAAGCAAAAATATGCAAAAATATGCACAATTAGGCAAATAGGTGCAGATCAGTCGACTGACTAAAAGGTCCAGTCGACTGGACCAGAGGCATGAAAAATAATTTTCTGCAGTCAGTCGACTGAATGCAGGGGAAACAGAGGACCCGAGCCTCAAGTAGTTGCCTTTGGAATGCCTATGTGCTACAGCCAGTCGACTGACTCAAAGGTCCAGTCGACTGACTGGCATCAAGGCTGCTTTCCAGCCTATAAAATGAAGATGCAATCTTCTTCAAAATGCAATCGAGCGAGCACGGTCACTAGGGGTTTATGCAAATCGACTACCCGGCCCTATAAGCTCTTCGATGCATCACCAAAACAAGTTCAAACAACAAAGCTATGATTTTTTTGAAGATTTGCACTCAAAACACTAAAATTTGGAATGTTCACAAAACCTATCCAAAGAAAAATCAAATACACATGAATAAGTATTAGGAATTCATACCTAACAATCAAAGATAATTATAGACCTAGATGTGAGATTAAAAATCTCACCTTTGAACCCAAACGATTGAAGAAGATGCTTGAAAGCAAAGGAGAATCAACCACTCTTCAAATGCAACTCAAGAAACTTGATTCTAAGCTTTAAAGGAAGAACATTCCCAAAGTTAGGTTTAGGAATTTCTGAAATTGATAAGAGACTGAGTTGGAGAAGAAGAAGAGAAGCTTATCAATGAGTTCTTCTATTAGTTTGGAGCTAGAACTTGATTTGCAAAAGAAAACTAGGGCTTGAGTTTTAATTTCTCATCTCTCCCACCATTGTTGCTAAAGCTTGAGTATTAGGAATTGGAAATGAAATAAATGTGGAGCAGAGGGGTTAGGACTGAATACATAAGTGGGCTCATCCCAAATCAAAACTCTAAGTGAAAAAGTAGCAAAAATCAACTTTCTCCAAACATATCGAAGCTTATACTCAAAAAGGTCGCAAACGGCATTTTAAACTCAATGGGAGTGGTCCCGAGTCCTAATTCGACCGTATGCAAAAAGTAGCTTTTTGGACTAAATTCCGAGTATCAAAAAAAAATTAAATAAAATATTTAAATATAACGTCAACAAATATGCGCGTTGTTACACGATCTATGTGGGTTTCATGGCGGGTTAACAGCTGGATTGTCAGAAAATTTCAACTAGGGTTTAATATTTGAGGCGACGGCTGTGCATGGTTGTGCGCGATGAGCTCGCGCATGGAGGCATCTTTGGGGGGAAGGGGAGAATGGGCGCGCGTGTCAGACGCCGTGGCGGGGCCGCGTGGTTGCGACGTGAGGTGGTGGACTTTGGCGCACGTGAGGGTTTGATTTGGCGGCTGGGCATGCGTGTTCGTGCTTACTGGAGATATTTGGACAGGGAGTAGATGACATGGCAAATGGGGGTGAGATAAATGTGTTCTTCCTTTTTTATTTTTAATATTGAAATCCAATCGCACTAATCGTCATAACTTTCTCATACGATGCCCGTTTTACGTGCGGTTTCTTTTGTTAGGATCGTATTGAAATTCCGGACTTTTTGGCACTTGTTTGGACGAATTCTGAGACTGGTAAAATTTTGGATTTAAATTTAATTTAAATTCAAAAGGTGAGTGTTTTAACCCAATCACAACTTCTAAAATTTCTTATGTTTGTTAAATTAAATTTATTGTGATTATGCATTTATTTATGACTTTTCGTATAGTTTTAATCATCATCTCAGTTATTGCATTTATTTAAATAATATCATTATTTAATTTATTATTGAATATAACTGCCAGTTAAATACCTGTTATATATATTATCAGTTATCTATTGATATTGATTGATTGTTTTGGATGATGATTGTGATGGATGTGTGATCTATTGATGGATGAATGGATCTTGTATTATATATTATTTTAAACTGCAAGTTTTTATGCATTTTATTTCATTTGGGATTACGGATTGAAATGATATATAACCGTAATTTTATTTTAAATTACGGTTTGAAATGATAAATATCTGTATCACTTGACCATATGATAGAAAATTACATACAGGCACCGCGGTCTATACTTATAAATATTTTGAAATGATTTCTATGGTTTTGTAAAGAAATATATGGTTTTATGAAGTATGGATTTGGATATTGTGTAAATGAGTTTTATATATAGTTAAATTCTCGGTTTTAAGCAATGTATAAAATTGTTTTAAAGTATAAAGGAAGTTAAAAAATAAAGTTCGATTTTATTAAGATATAATATGGTTAAGTATTTATTTAGATTTATAATTCTGGAGTTTATAAAAATTTGGATGAGATTAAGGTGGGAAGATAATATGAGATTGATTTGAATTAAATTATTTAAGAATTATACTCGTTGGAATTTAAATAAAATTGAGATTTTGAAGGGTATGATTTTTATAACTTAAATTGGTGTAGAGTAATTTAAATAAATATCGAGTTGATTCAAATGAATATATCAAGTTAACCAAATTTAAAGAATATCCAGTTATCTGAAGTTGAAGGTTTTACTTAAATGACATTTGATTTATTAAGTAAACATTTCAAAT
Source organism: Allium cepa (assembly GCA_030765085.1). Taxonomy (NCBI): domain Eukaryota; kingdom Viridiplantae; phylum Streptophyta; class Magnoliopsida; order Asparagales; family Amaryllidaceae; genus Allium; species Allium cepa. The sequence goes on from CM060942.1 coordinate 509,747,591, forward strand.
CTAAATAATAGCAATTGAATTTGATATATATATATATATATATATATATATGGAATTATCAAAGAATTAGCTTTGAAATGGTGGAATATTTAAAGCTTTGAAATATATGAATTGAAATGGTTTATTGAGAAGTTCAAATCGGTATTTGGAATTTGTTTGTGAAAATTAAAGACGCTATTTTATTAAATAAAGTAATTTAATATTTAAACCATTGAAGTATATTAAGTTATGTTTCAAAGCTATATATTTCAAGGTATATAGATTGGAAAGTGCCACGATTTCTTGAAAAAGGATATATTTGAAATAAAATGATATCATATTGATTTGGGTTTTAAAATAGAAATGATATCGTATTTATATGGTTTTGAAATGGATATTATATTCTGGTTTTAAAGTATAAACTATTTTGAAAAGACCGTGGTGTTATAATAACTTTTGATTGTTAAAGAGACCGGGATCAGAAGTTGTCATACTCTCTGCCAACTCCGAAAACCACTTTAACAACCGTGTATGCGGTGGAGATTCCAGAATGAAGTAGGATGGTGGTGGAGTTTCCTTTAAGGTAAATACGTGGACCCAACTCCCGTGATTTGGCATAAGGTGGATAAAACAGGAGCGATCAACGGGTTAGTGAGGTAGCACCTTTGATCGGACACATCCCTTCGATATTATACTCTGACTTTTGGATTTATTCGGTGCTCACTTTTGATTTCTTTGATTTGTGGGTGTGGCTCGAGGTGGGCGGTAGCTGCGGCTATGCGTTATCCCCGACCCGGAAGCGTAGTTGGTATATCTACCCTGGCATTTCCTAGTTGTGCCGCGTCACCTACCCTAGCGCGTCTTATACGATTTTGTTTTATACCATACCTATGGAGTGCCCTCTGGCGACGCCCAATACGGGGGAGATTACAGTACTGTATAGACTATGAGAATATAAAAATGTGTTAAGGGCTATATGGGTAACCCCTTAACGCTATTTTCAGTATATTATACTTTACTTTGGACACTACTATAATAGCGTATATTACTACATAGTAAATAGTTTAACGGATCCTTAAGAGATGTGAATCTCGAGCATCTCTTAAGTTACTGCACTCACGTTAGACACTGCATAAGAGATGTCAAATCCCGTAAACATCTCTGACGCCGTTACACTCATATTTTATTTTAGTTGATTTAACATACATAAGATCTTTTAGTTCCGACTCGAGTGTTTTGTCTTTTTAATTCACTCGGGTCAGCCTGAGCATTTCAAGATTTGAAGACCTAACTTCTGGAGGATGAAGGCAAAGATTTTATTACTATTATTTATTATAGTACTCCACTACATTCAAAATGTTCCGCTGCATTGTAATTATTCTTTGGTATGTGTAACTCTGATATATATATTGTATAAGTATATCAAATGTTTTCATAAAACAGCTTCATGAACTGTATATTTGATTATTATATTTTATCGTTCCGCTGCAAGATTCTATTTTGTTCTTTTATTGCTCTACATTTTCTTATTTACCCCATAGCAATCCTCCCTTCCGTATGGTTTGAATTGGCACGTGTGTCGATTTAAACGTATGAAAAGGCGGGATGTTACAGCTGGCCTTTCCTACTACCATTTCCCAAATTCTCGTGCAACTCGATCCACCAGAAACGCCACGATGACAACATTTCCGACCTCGACCTATTTTAGGGCTTAAACCCTTCACTGATTGAATTCCGATGCCACAGTGACTAAGAAAGTCACCCGTCATTTTTCCTAGCCTTGACAACTGCCGAACCACCTCCAGGCAAAACCCCAACCACCCCAAATGCCTCAATCGCCAGCAAAGCCTCAAAACCCATTTTCTGATCATCTTCAAAATGCTCGCTTTATACACAATTTAAAATCTTGATTTTAATTTTAAAAATCAATGTTTTCAAAGATTTTTTAGGTTATATAATCAAATCAAATAATTAAAGAAATCAAATTTTTATCATTAGTTGAGTTTACTGTATTTCCTTGTTCCAATCCACATACACGTGTTGTTTGTCTTTAAAAGTATTTTTAAAATTAAGTTTTAATGAATTTGAACACTTTTTATTTTAACATCTCAGACTAACAATAATTAGAGCAGAGAATTTGGGGATTTTGGTAGGTTTTTGAAAACCTGGAACTTAAAAAACAAGGATGAATAAACCTGTATATTAACATGCACAGGCAAAATATACACATATACATAGATCTGTACACATGCAAACCAATGTTCAATCTTGCTTCAATCATGAATTCAAACCAGAGATCAAATCCCAGAGTTTCAAAAGGTTTACTCACTTTGATCAAGAAGAAACAAAGAGCCTGTAAAAATCCTGGAAGCTGTTTTTAAGTTGAAAATCTAGAAATTGCTCTCTGGTGTTGATCTTTGTTGTTTGATCTGAAAAATCTTTGATTTAGTTGAATTGAAGCTTTGAATTTGCTTAAGGTTTGAAGTTGAAATCCCTGCTCTGATGTTTGAGATGATGTTGAGTCTACATATTGTAAAAGGGGTCTGATTTTTTTTTTTTTTTGATTTTCTGGTTTGATTTGTTCTTAGAATTGCTTGACGATTTTTTCCCTTCTGGTTTGAGAATTTGTACAGGCTTTGGAAATGAAGATAAAAAGAATGAGAAGAAATTTGATTAGAAATGTTATATAGCTTTATTTTCTTTTTTTATAAATTTTCCCCAAAAAAACCAAGAAGATGACACTTGTTCATTTTTATTACAAGAATATTACATTTGCTAAACAACTTGTTACATGAATTACACTTGTTAATATTTGTGTTAAAAATTTAACACTTGTATTATAAATATTTTATGTATATTTTTAAATTGTATTTTTTCTATTTTATAAATACATTTCTCTTTTATTTAAATATATACCATTTAAAAGAAAATGGTTCAAACTAATTGCGCATTAAATAAATCATATATATTATTTTAAATCTAGATTATTTCACTAAGATATTTATTTAAATTTGAAATTCAAATTCAAATATAAATTCAAATCCACCTATATATATTCAAATTCAAATAACTTTAAGATATTTATTACTTTGAATTTTAAACACAAATATAAATTACAATCTTATTCAAATGCACAAATCAATACTTATCTAATTTGTTTTGAAAATTTCAAATGTATTTTAATTCAATTCCAAAATTTTATATTAATTACTATTTTAAACTAAATAAAAATTGGGATGTTTCACATATGGTACTAGTGAATTATACCTCAAACAATAAAGGACAAAGTGCTTATGAATGAGAGCACTATAAGAGTTGATGAACTCTTTAGATTGGTGCATATAGATGCATGTAGTCATAAGCCTAAAAATACTAAAACGTTATGTATACTTCGTTATATTCAATGATGAGTCATCACAGACATAACAATTCTATTTGATAAACATGAAGCATGTCTATGATAAGCTCATAGAATATAAAAACGAAAAAAAGTAACATAACATATGATAGAAAATAAAATGATTTGATTGAATAGGTGAGTATATCGAAAAGAGTTCTGAACATATCTAAAAATGAATAAAAATTCAATATCAAAAGTCACTCCTTCCTATGATGCATAATGATGCATTGATAAGAAGTAATCAAACCTTTTTGAATGAAGTACGATTAATTGTGAGTGAAGTTAAGCTAACTTCTTTCTATAAGATCGTGTACTTAACAGTAGTATACTAGGATAAAATTACTTTTATATAAATAATACTTTACAAAATCATAGTAGATAATGGTTTATAAGAAACCCTAACATATCCTAGGCTAAGAAATTGGCATGTTGTGCGAGTCAAAAGACAGCACCTTACAACTGTTCAAGAAAAATCTTTTATGAATCTCCCTAAAAGTTGTTTGGAAACGACTGTCATTGGATGATCAATTAAGCTTTGAACATAAGTATTGTAGACTAAAATCAAATTATTTTCATAGATAAGAAAATTCATAAAATTTTATGAATACTTATTCTGTTACATTGGGAAACAATTGTTATTTTAAGGAATACCAACTGCATTGTGAAGGAATTTCTTTTAGAAAAGTAGATTTGGACACGATAATGATGAAACTAGTTATGTAGGATGAAATGATATTAACCAAAACTCAAATGAACACAATAAGTTAGAATAACTAATAAACATTCTTGCACAATGAAGATAAATACAACTTTCTTACCATAATCAAGAATAGATAATCCTTAGTAGTCAATTAGATCATTAAAAGTATTGACACCGTGTTATGTTATATGTGTAAATTCAAAATGGATTCCACATAGAGTATCAAAATATATTTTGATAATTTTACCCGAAGGGATATGTTCCATCAACCATGAATGTGTCTTCAATAGTTCGAATATAATGAGCAAAGTTGATAAGAAGAACATTATAAATTTCAATTATTGAAATTAGTAGATTCGTTATTCAAAAGTTAAATCTATTGTACTCACAAAATTATCATTTGGTGGGACTTTGTATTTGGAACAATGTGTTGAAATGGACAATTCTAAATAATGATGATAACCAAAGTATCTCAAAGTCAGTGGGAGCGATATTAAATTTGTGGGGTTTTCGAATATGAACTGAGAAATTATACAAAAGTATCATTCTATAAGCATCAAAATCAATTAAGATTTTGATAGAAAGGGAAAGTTGTTTGATTTTCAATCAAAATGCGGAGGAAGCGTGTGTTCTTCAGAAAGAACTATTAAAGGTACTAAAATATTTCTAAAAAGGTAATTAATATATTATTGATTTTCAACAATGTACTTATGTTAAAGTCAGTAGTACATTTGCTGTTTAACATTCGTTATTGGATTTTTAAATTATATACTTTATAATTAGTTTAAAGGATGTTGAGAATATCCTAAACGATATGCAAAGACATCTTATTCATATATTTAATATGGAACATGCTAAATGGATTCCTTATGTATTGATAATAAGAATTAGTTTACATTTTGTCTTGTCTACATTATCGTAGTTTTCTTATGTACGTGATACATGACGAAAATACCAAATCCAAATTAAGATAACTAAATGGAAGTTTAAAGTATTCTCGTGAATTTACGAAATACTAGAGAATTGTTTACAGAAGCAACAAACTTCTTATAAAGGAATGTTTGGACTCGAACTTCATAACTGATATCGAGTATAATATGTCAATATTAAATTCATGCTCAAAACTTAGTTAAGGAGCTTCATGTTGAAAGTGTTCTAAACAAAACATTGTAACTGATTTAATGAAAAAGCTAAGTACACATTCTTGAACAGTGCCACAATAAAAGCAATGTATAAATACATAAATTTATAACTGAGCTAGGGGTAATTCCAAGAATTAAGAATACGACACTATTGTTATATGATAACCGTGAAATGATAAGAGCTTATTAGAAGTTAAGAAACATACTTCGACTAGTTTCACATAATAAAGGTAGTTTATCAATATTAGTGAGAGTTGATTGACATATTTGATAAGTAGAACGACATAGCAGATCCATTCACGAAGGGTAAATCGATTAGCTCTCATCAAACTGATTAAAGGGAAGGGATATATATTCCAAAATTGGCTCCATGTGTAAGTAGAAGATCGATAGAGTTAAGGATATGTCATAGGGATAATTATGTGATTTCTTATATATCTCTGACTCGATAACCAATTTTATTTGAAATAAAATGTCACGACCCGACTTTCTACTCCCAGAAAATCGCATCATGAATTAAGAAAGAAAGGGATAGAAGAAGAAAAGAAAGAAGAGAAAGAAGAAACAACACAAGAATCTCAACAGCGGAACGAATAAATTATATTAATAACATAAGTATTTACATAATATACAATACCAATTAGAGATACACAGCATACACATCACATATACTAGACAGTTATAAACACCTGTCTAGTATTTACAACTCAATACAAACACAACACAGAGATAACACAGCGGAAAACTATATCTAACGCAGAAGCCTCATGCTCCATTGCTCCTCCATTATTCGTCAAAGCTAACCTGAATCCCTTGGCTACTCGTAAAAATTTGAGTACCCAAGAGTTTATGAAAAACAAAAATAAACTCCGGGTCAGACATAGGTCTGGTGTGAGTAACAGGTTAAGGTTGCTTAACTTTTAAAAAACTTGGAAAGAAAGGTATTACGTAAGACTTCCCACACATAAACATGGAAAAGTTTTTACCTTACGCTAACCAAAACATTTGATAGAAAATCCAGTGATATTATAATAGTGTCTAGGGTTTTCAAGTAAATATGAAATAGCCGAAATTGTTACATTATTAAATTCCAGCTACTAGCCACAAAAGTAGGTAATACAATCAAAACCGTTGGCACTTATTGGATTGTGGATTCCATACAATGGCAGGGCTACTGGGGTACCGCCCGTCACAGTACGTGGCCTAGATCACCGTACCGAGGAGTACTCCCACTCCCCTGCAACACAAAGCCGGGACCATTCCTTACTGAACAGTCCCGAACAAGACAACCCCGGCAGTTGTTGCAATCAACTGCCCCACTCAGCCGAATATAAAGGGACTTCTAGACAGCGGTAAATCTTGCTCTCCAGTGGGAGCTACCCACGAAGCCTTTCTGCACCTCCCCTGTTTTAGCCATTCCCGGTTGTTGAGGCTTGAGGCTACGATTACCTTTATAGGACATATCACTTAGAATGCTCATCGTCCACCTGACGATGTTCTGAAAGCATTCAATCCATACAAGTTCGTTCCAGGTTCGAACGAAACCGAATGCATTATCTCGTTACACTCATTTTGGAATCACCCTCAGAGTTAACGACAATAACCCTTGCACTGTAATCCACCATCTCGAATCTATAAGCACTATTCCGTCAACTCATTACGGAATCACCCACAGAGTTATACTGATGTATAGCCCTTACACCTCGAGTCTTCACTTGCTCCACTTGGATTAACGACCTAACGTTATTTGGAATCGATGTGGTTTTCGGATATCCAAATATGGAAATCCGATCCCGGTCTCATCGAAATCCAATGCGTGTCTTTCAGGTCTAAGTTGTTTTAAGGTTTAAAGCAATTTAATTCAATATTATCTATATACACACAGATAGATAATTCTCAACATCATAATAGATAATCAAAATTATCATCACATCAGATAATCTATATTATCAACTTAAACATATAAATCATATTATCAACTCAATGCAACCATAACATCCAAATCACACAACAACATTTATCTCATAACTGAGATTTCAAACATCCAGGGTAATAAATATCAATCATCATTCATAAGTAATGACTTATAAATCATCAGCTTATAATTAATTTAAATGAATTAAATTAATTATGTGACGCCCCACCTCTATGCCCACGCTAGACAAGAACACTACGGTGTAGTGCTGTCAACTAGCACAGAGAATAAGGCTGTTGAGTAGCGACCATCCGTGTAATTGCTTTGTGCGAGCACTGATATGCCAGATAGTAAAGACGTGCATTTCATTTCAGGAGGAAATCCGACATGCCGATGCAAACTCAAAGCTACTACACAGTGGCTATAATAGTCTAGGAAGAAAATATAAAATAATAACACAGATAATATGAATGCGGAACATAGATAAAACAGAAAGTCTCGTATATATAATAACTGATATCAGTTACAATACACTTGACACGGTACATGTGATACAACTACAACAGTCAACTCAGGAAGTTATATATATACAAGTACATTATCTACTAATATACATGAATACATATCAACCTATACTATGACTCGACAACTCCAAAAGATATGAAAAGTCTTCATAGCTCAAGCAGCATCCCAAAGCAGAATATCTACAACCTGAAAATACTCGGTCTGACCCGAGTATTAAATTCAAAAGAAAATAATACTCGGGTCAGTCTAATTCAAACTCAGTTATTAGTGCACAGAAGCAATAATAATTAAATAACGAATAGACGACAATCACAATAAATCTCGTCTATCCAATCACTAATAAGGATGAATTGGACAAAGGAAACAATCAAGTAATTGGAAACATCAATTAAGACGTCACTCGAGTAGGGCTGTAGTACACGCAAGCGTGTACTGCCACGCCACTACAACATATGGAATACGAAATAGTTCCATAAATCAAAAGCAAAAGATATAACAATAAAAGCAGTACCGTGTGGCTGCAGTTCACGCTTGCGTGCACTGCCTTGCCACTACAGTGATGATGTACCCAATGAATACCGTGTGGCTGCAGTTCACGCTTGCGTGCACTGCCTTGCCACCACAGTGATGATGTACCCAATGAAAATTCACAAGCAAACACAAGATCAAACCCGAGTCACCGGATTCAACTCAAGTGTAATTCAAAAATCAATCCAAATGCCATCAAATAGTACAAGGCCACATATATAAATATGTAGAAAATGACAATAACTAACTCAGGAATGCAGTACAGTGTACCATAAGCAAACCCATATGACATGCATACAGGGATTTCAAGTGAACTCAACAAGATTGTTAAATCCAAATGAACAAAATAATGCAAACCAACATCAGTGACTCAGGTACAAAGATTGACCAGAAATGCAACTGCAAATTACATAGGGGATGACACGGTAAAATGAACCAAAGTTCGACTGAGAAATGAATAAGGCAAGACGACATCAGTGACACAGCCTCAAAATGAAATGGTTAAAATAACCATATATGCACACTGCAGCAGCTCAAGTGAACAGAGAGAAGCAACTGGCAACAATGCACAGTGCCTCAATGAATTAAACAAGACTCAAGTGTAGCCTCAATATCAAAGAAGTAAGCCCCAAATACATGAAGCAGTGAACTACATAATTATATGTAGTATAACCACACTTATTTATGTAAACAAGAGTGACACCACCAAACTGAAGAATGCCAAACACTGTCACTAGTGTAACAAAATAAACACAATGTCAAAATAGCACTTCAATTACAAACAGGTAGGTACTTAAGTGGATGTTCACATATATGGAAAAAAAAATGGAGCAACCGCATGAATAACCTAGCAATGTGGGAGTGCATACTGGATGAACAAAATGTAAGAACCAGCGGTGGATGAATATCTCACCGTGACACAAGTACTAGCTTAACCGAGTCAAGTGGAAATAACCAATAGCACTTGCAACTGAAACTGTCTCGAGGTGAATGAGAACAAATGCAAAGTCTAATGAATGCAACAGTGACTCAAAACATATGCAGTGAAACAGTAAATGACCCCAATTGAATCAAAGATCCAAAGTCCATCAAGCAATACAAAACTTGTCAAGAGAAACCAGAAAACAACAAAAGGGGCCAGGTACAACATGCATCATTCGAAACCGCAACAGTATACATATGCCCAAAGCAAGGCAAAAAAAAATCAAATAGAAAGACATGTCTAGCCTGAAGCTCACTCAAGTCAAGCTACAGGGAAGAACACAACAGGTCAGAGTTGAGTGATGACCACGAAAACGAACAGCTCGAAACGATAAAGCCAGAAACAATATGCAGTTTGAAACCAAAACGATGCCGAAATCAAAATAGTTCATGCAATGACCGAAGTCAATACGCAAAGTAAATACATAGTCGAATGGCCAACAAATCAAGGGACGAATTCAACAATCAAATACGAACGAAAATCATCGAATTCGAACACTAATAAACATGAGATAGGAATTAGATGTGAGTGAAGGGGATCGCTCACCTTGTCGACGAATTGAAGCTATCAACCGAAGCCCAATCGAGCATGAGCACGTCGAATTGAAGAAGCCAGCATCATAAATTTTGAACGCGCCCTAGCTTCAGGCGAACGAAGACGAGATGCCGCCATTTATTTTCTTTTGAGGGTTTTAGGGTTACGAACGAAATAAAAGAAAAATGGTAAAGGAGCGGGTCGAGTTTCTTGAAGAATGGGTCGGCATTGAGATAAAGGGGACGTGTACATTTGCTTTGCAAATTTTTCACGGCCTCAAACATTTGAAAATGTTGGCCGAGAATTTATTTTAAAGCCCGAAATTTCTTTTAACAATTTATAAAAGAATTTTAATTCAAAATTTAAAAAACTTCAAATGGAAATTTGTGTCAATATTAATCATTTAAATTGTCGATTATAATTGATGCAAAATACCGGGTTGTTACAAATTACATCTTCCTTAAATTAATTTAAAATAAATTAAATTAATTACTCATCCATATAAATCTTGCTTACACATCAATTAATAATTCTTAACAAATTACCCTAATTAATCATCTTGATTAATTATTCTTTAATTACATTTAAGTAATTAACCTCTAATTAATTTCACAAATTAATTAATCCAAACCACATTCAGTAATTAACCTGTAATTACTTCATTAATTAATCCTTAATTAATTACATTAACTAATACCTTCATTGATTAATTATCTTAATTAATAAATCCTTAATCATATCATTAATCATATAAATTAATGATCTCAAATTATTTTAAATAGCTCCATTAAATTAATTATCAAACCTAAATTAATTACATAAGTAATTAATTATTAATTACTTACTTAAGTAATTATTCAACATACTAATTACATATTAATTACACAAGTAATTAATTCCAAAACTCCTCCATTAAATTACATCTAGTAATTTATTTTCTTCACTAAGTAATTTCCAATTGTAATTACTTCTCAAATCAAATCAATAATTAATTTAAATTAATTAAACTTAATTAATTAACTTAATTGATCAAAATAAACTCAATTAATTACAATTAGCAATTAATTTCCTTAATTACTTTCACTAAGTAATTATACTTAATTCAAATGATCATCTTGAATTCATTAATACAATTAATCATTAAAATTAATTACATTAATTAGTTATAAAAATGATATTAAGTTAATGACCTTCATTAACTCATAACAAATCTTTAATTACTTTCTAAAGTAATTAATTGAATTAATCAATATTAATTATTAATTTATTTAAAGAAACTCATTAATTAATCTTAAATTAATCAAGTGATAATTAAAACTTAGTTAATTATTAATTACTTGATTAACAATTTCAATTCATTAATTAAATTAATCAAATCTTATTTAAATTAATTTCTAAATCACACTTTAATCAAATTTAATTAACTTACTTAAAAATCTTAATTAATTAAATAAACCCTTTAATTATTTAATTAATTAACCCAATTATTAATTAAATAATTTAATTAATTAAAATCTTAATTACCTTGATCAGATAATTAAGTTTCAAACAATAAAAATCATTAATCTCATTAATGATTAAATTATCATTATTAAGGTAATTTAAAAAAACAAATATGCTTCTATATTTTTATAAATTCCATTATAAAATTAAAATTAAAATGAAATTAAATTTAAACTTAAACAAGATTTTAAATATTTAAAAACTCTTTTGTTCTCATTTAAGAATCACTTACCTCTTAAAGAAAATTTTAAAAGAATAGTTTAACTTAGCCATATTCAATTTAAACAAATTTAAAATGCCTTAAATAATTCAAGTGATATTGGACATATGAATTCAAATCTTATTTAATTTACAACTCACAATTTAAACCATGCTTTCAGATTTAGATTCAGAGATTTAAAATTTAAAACCCTGTTTTAAATTCCATATGTTATAAAATTCTAAAAATATTCACTTGATCATAACATTTGGATTTATAACTTACCTTTATTTTGAAGCTTCCAAATTCAATCTTAAAATTTGGATTCAGTTTTGAAATTCAGATTTAACTTAGAATTCAAATCTTGTGTTTAAAAACCTTATCTCAGATTTAAAAATCACAAATATAAAAACTGTGCAGGTTTTATGATTTATTAAATACTTTATTTTGTTACTGCAATTTTATTCAAATATCTAGAATTCAAACCTATTTGAATTCATAGTTTAATCTTACTTAAAGTTTGAATTTAAACTTGCCTTACTATTTTAAAATTTAGTTTTAAAATTCAAAAAAACTTGAAAACTGTTTCAGGCTACAGGAAACACTCTGCAACTACAACTACCCGAGACAAAAGCTAATCTACTTCGAGTCTCCCCCTATCTTAACTTCGAGCAAAGACTGAATCTACCCGAGCACCACTTCTTCCTTATATTCCAGAATTAAATCTCCTCTCTATGTCCACTGTGCATATGCACATTGCCATGGCCATGTTCCCAATCATCAGAGATGATCATCCATCCACCATCCACCCTTAAATCCAACATGATCACCCAAGACATCACCAATCTCCACATATTCAAAATTCAAATTGAACAGCCTCCTACAAAACCTGGAACACAACCTTTTCCACAACTCCAAACCTGTCAATAATGATTTCACCTTCCTCCGACCATCGATGAAGTTGAAACTCCATCCACTTCTTTGTCAGGGACCCATCGACCATTCCACAAAATAGCTCGACACTCGAACAACTAATAAGTCGGGAAGATTAAATTTCTTAATTTGTTAAAACTTAGGGTTACAACAAAAAAACCCATTCCTTAGTTAATTCATAAATCAATTCACCACTTAGTTAACTTTTGTAAATTGCCTAATCACTCTTCTACCTTCATAAGAGAAGTTCAAGCCCCTTAATGTCCAGCATTTACAGAATTCATCAAAGTTATATTTCCCAAATGGAAGTAACTGCCCATGTAATCTTAAACCATGAATTGTATTTCCTGAGTTAAAAATCATGTTTCTAAGAATGTTTCAATTTATATATCCAGTTTACAATACTAGATTAGAAATTTAACAGTTAGTGTTCTTTCCCATTTTAAAAAAAATGTTTTTGCTGTATTACTGTTTATAGAGGCAATCATACTCAATTATCAATTTTAAACAGGGTTCCTTGTTGAATAACAATCTTGCTTGATAATTCAAGTTCTTATCAATACAAGATCAAGTAAATAAGGAATTTACATTTCATTCAGGACCTAGGAACATCACAGAGTAAATTTTTATATAAACACAGCATATGTTTCAGTAACAACCATTTCAAATTTCACCTGTGTATTCATACATATCAATTTATTTCAGAAATAATAACAAACAACCAGATTTTATTAAAAGAAATTTAAAGGTTACTCACCAGCAACTCAGGAGAACAGAGCACAATAGATTTAGAAAACCATTTTTTTGAGTCTTGTCTTTGATTGCTTAAATTTTTGAAAAAGCTAATTTCATCAATCCCAGATTGCATGCATTTGAATTCCTGACCATCATGCATGCAGGCCATCTGATTGTGCTCAAATTTGCAGAGATGCAAGTGCAGGCCTTGATTTTGCAGGAATGAATAGCAATGCAAACTTGATTATGCAGTAATTCCAAGTAGAAGAGAAATACAGTTTGAATGATCTCTCATTTGATTTTTGAAACTGAACTATAGGTTGTTGTATGAACTTGGGAATGATTATAGGATGAAAAGAAATGCAGGTTTTGATTTGGGAAGATTTCAGATTTTAAGTGAAGTTTTCTTCTTTGTTTTTCAACTAGCTCTTGGTTTGAAAAAGAGAATGAGGGGAAAGTGAAAATGGTTTAAAGGATGAAATAAATTTTTAATCAAAATAAAAGAAAAAGATAAAAACAAATGACACTTGTCATGTAATTTAATTCTTACATTTACACATGTTATTTAGATTACTAACTTGTTAACACTTGTCTTTTATTTAATTTAGTTATATTTTTAAATGTTTTAAAAAGTTTTCTTTAATTTATTTTATGTTTATATGAATATAAATGATTTACTTATCTTAAGAAAATGTAAATAAACAATTTATAAATTAAAACTTATACAAATATTTTAAAGAACCAATTTTCTTGAATTTCAAAATAAAATTTCAAATCAAACAAACTTTTGAAATCAAAATTAAAATCTATTTATTCAAAAAAAAATGAAGACTTTATTTCCTTATTTTAATTCTTCTTTATATTTAAGAAAAATAGAATATTTATTAATAGGGTTTCAAATATCAATTTACAATTTTATTTGATTTATAAAGAAATTATAAATCACTTTTATATTTAAATGAATTTAAATCATATGTTATCTTATATTTTAACTTATATAAAATATTTTCAATTCATATTTAATCAAATAATATTTAATAAGAAATAAACTTAACTTTTATTTAAATTTAAAAATTAAGCTAAGTCAAATTTTAAACAATGTAATATTTATTTAAATATTATCAAACCACATAGTTACTAATTTAAATAGATTTTTAAAAACTTAATATTAATTAAAACATAATTTTCCTAATTACTAGATATTTTATTAAAATTGAAAAACAAACTTCATTTATTTATTAATTGCATTTCAAAACATAGATAAACTATAATATATATACAAATATACATTATAATTTAAACATTTATTTTAGCATTTAAAAAAATAAATAAATCACAAATTAAATATTTATTTATTAAGATTATTAAACCAAAACATATTTTATTAATCAATATTGTCAATATCAATTTAATTTTATATAAAGATTATTAAATTGATATTGTCTAAAATTCCGGGATATTACATAAAAAGTGTATTCTTTCTATTATATACTTGATGTAATGTGTTACCTTAATCAATTAATTTTATTAAAAGTATATTTAATACAAAATCGATAAATATTATGTTTTTGTGATAATAGTTACAGTGTGTTGCACTCACGAGTGATTTATCGCACTAAAATAAACATAATGGTTCATATATTCCTAGTCAAGTTGTATCGAAATTGGACTTCGATGATGTAACATCCAGCCTTTTTGTATGCTTTAAATCGACGTTAAACCACACATGCCAGACTTAAACCATACAGAAGGGCGGATTATTATTAGGGCGAATAAGAAAAAGCAGAGAAAGACAAAAAATAGAATTTTGCAGCGGAATAACAAAATATAATAATCAAATAACAGTTCATGAAGCTATTTTACAAAACATTTGATTATACTTATACAACACAGAATCAGAGTTAAACATACCAAAGAATAATAAATACAATGTAGCGGAACAATGTGATGCAGTGGAACAATATAGTAAATAGTAGTAATACAATCTTCTCCTTCGTCCTCCAGAAGTAAGGTCTTCAAAGCTTGAAATGCTCAGGCAGACCCGAGCGAATTGAAAAGACAAAACACTTGAGCCAGAACTAAAAGATCTTATGTAAGTTAAATAAACGGTAAATATAGGAGTGGAATGGCGTTAGAGATGTTTACGGGATTTGACATCTCTTATCCAATGTCTAACGTGAGTGCAGTTACTTAAGAGATGCTCGGGATTCACATCTCCTAAGGATCCGTTAAACTATCTACTATGTAGTAATATACGCTATTATAATAATGTCTGTTAGTAAAGTAAACCTACTTTAAAATAGTATTAAGGAGTCACCCAATATTCCGCATAACACGTAATAGTCCAAGTAGTCCATCCAGTATCATAGTCCCTCCTAAGCGGAAAGCCCCCAGAGGATACTCCATGGGCTGCGGGAGAAAACCAAACTCGTACAAGGTGCACTAGGGTAGGTAACACGACACAACTAGGCAATGCCAGGGTAGGTATACTAATTATGCTTTCGGACCGGTGGCAACGCGTAGCAGCTACTACCGCCCACCTCGATCCACACCCCCAAAATCAGAAGGGCCCCAATCAATCACAAAGTAATAGAATGGTATCGAAGGAGTGTGTCCGATAAGATGTGCTACCTCCTTAGCCCGTCAATCGCTCATGTTTAGCCACCTTTTGCCAACTCACGGGAGTCGGGTCCACGTATATACCTCAAAGGAACGCCGCCGCCATCCTACTTCATTTTGGAATCTCCACCGCGTACACAGTTGTTGAAGTGGTTTTCGAAGTTGGCAGAGAGTATGACAACTTTTGATCTCGGTATCTTTAACAACCAAACGTTATTATTATACCGCAGTCATCTCAAAATAATTTGTACTTTAAACCGAAATATCATTGCCATTTCAAAACCACATAAATATGACATCATTTCCAGTTCAAAACTAAATCAATACGATACCATTTTTATTTCAAATATATCCTTTTCCAACAATCATAGCACTTTCAAAGCTATACACTTTGAAACCAAAAAACTTGAAATTATAACACTTTCAAATCATAATACCATGAAACTCGTAACTTTGAAACATAACTTCCACCACTTAAATGGTTTAAATATTAAAGTGCTTTATATAATACATAGCTCCTTCAATTTCACAAACAATTCTAAAACAACTCAAATTCCAAAATTTTAGATTTAACCTAATCTCAAATCATAAATTTCAATTCAATTCAGTTTCCAAATAAATCATTCCAAATTATATTGATTTCAAAACTGATTTGATCCACAAAATAAACCATTTCAGATTTAGTATATTTTAAACTTTAAGTATTCAATGATTTCAAAACTAAGTTTGATAATTTCATATATATATATATATATATATATATCAAATTCAATTTTCTATTATTTAGTTTCGAAACATTTACTTAATAAATCCATTATCGTTTAAATAAAACCCAAATTACAAATAACTAAATGTTTCCTTCAAATTATTTATATTTGAAATATTTATTTAATTCACCTTAAACCAAAATCAAGTTTATATTATATCCTCTACAAATCTCCAATTCCATAAGTTCCAAATCGGTTTCATTAAATAAATTTTTACATTGAATACAATTCCAAATCGATCTCAAATCTATCTTCTCAATAATTTTATTAAAATAATTATAAACTCTATATTAAAATATAATTGAAATACTTAGCCATATTATCTCAATAGAAATAAACTTATTATTAAGCTTATTCTATATTAAAACAAATTTATACATAGCTTAAAAATCAAGAATAACTTAACATTTATATGACATCTAAAATCAATATTTATATAAAACCATATATTTCTTTACAAAACCATAGAAATCATTTCAAAAATATTTTACATATATAGACCACGCTGTCTGTATATAATTTTCTATCTTATGGTCAAGTGATACGGATATTTATCATTTCAATCCGTAATTTAATATTTTCCGTTGTATATCATTTCAAACTGCAATCCCAAATTAATAGTAATCCATAACGAACTTGCAGTTTATATCAATATAAACTAAATATCCATTCAACCAATATCAACGATCAACATCCATCACAATCATAATCCAACACAATCCATAAATATCAATATAGGAACTGATAATAAATAACGGGTACTTAACTGGCAGTTTAAATGCAATAATAAATTAAATAACAATTTAGTACAAATAAATTCAATTTAACCGAGATGATGATTAAAAATATAAAAAACAATCATAAATAAATTCCTAATCACATCATGAATTAATTTAACAAACATAACGAATTTTAGAAGTTGTGAGTGGGTTAAAATACTCACCTTTTGAATTTAAATTGAGTTTAAATCCAATTTAAACCCAAAATTTGAACAGTCTTAGATTTCGTCCAAGGACGCGTCAAAATGCCTGGAATTACAATATGATCATAGCGGAGAAAAACGCGCGTGAATCAAACCTCGTATGCAAAAGACATTGATATTAGAAGTTTGAAATTCAAAATAAAATAAAAGAATGAATAAGCGAATAGGAGGGTGCCACGTCACCTTCCACCTTCGAGAACCCTAGCGATGCTCTTATACGCGACCCATACGGAACTGCAATCGCTAACGCGATTTGTTGCGCTGCTATAGGCTGCTGCACATCGATCGAAGATTACCCGCGAGCTCATCGTAGCCACACCTCGCCACGCCAAGGCTCCAACGCCCCCACGTCGACTGATCGACGTGTGAAAATTGCTGACCGCCATATTCATTCGAACCCTAGTCGAAATTATGCACAAGATCCAGTTGTTAACATGGATGCACTCACCTTCGTTCCCTCCACACACCGGTAACCTCCAATCGACGATCAGCCAAAGATCATCAAACCTCCACGAAAAGCCGAGAATGGTTCCATGAATTTCGGACTCACAGATATCCAAATCGGAAAATAGACAGCAAAATTGACTAGCGCTCGTCGAGAGCTTTCCAACGATATAAAATATGATGTAGTTTGGAGAGTTTGAAATTTTGATTTGATTTTGAATTGCAATTGGATCTAAAATTTGATTATCTGCCATTAAGGAGGAGAGACAGCTGAATTGTACGTATAGAACAATGAACATAAGGAATAGGCTAGGGTTTATAGCAGGGTATATATAGGCAAGCTGAAATTAGAATGCATGGATAAGATTGGATATACGTGTTGAACGATAAAATGGCCCGAAAAAGCTCGTTCTGACTCCGGGACGAAATTGGGTTAACCCATATATCAAAACAGATATTTTTAAATATTTTAAACGCAATGGAATAGGTTTCAAGTCCAAATTCCATCGTATGAAGAAATTATGCTAAAATCAAATTATTTCAAATTGATTTCAATCGATTTCAATTTAATTGATTTCTAGGGGTTTCGTGTTCGTACGATCAAACAACAAGTCCGATCATTACGAAACTTGAAATTCTATAATAATTCACCTTTACGGATCTGATGAAACTGTTTTCGTCGAAATCTGAGTTAGTGGCCAAAATGGCTATTTTCTAGTTAATTAAATAAATTAATATTAAATTAATTAAATCACTATTTCAATCCAAATTCTAAATTTATAAAAAAATTCACTTTTGATTTCTTAGACAATTATAATAACTTAAACAAATTTCTATGTTGATTCAACGCTAATTATTTCGCTAATTACCATATTTATTTTTAATTTCAATAAATATAGAAATTACAAATTTAAATTTCCATAATTCCATTCAATTGACCTTTCCTCTATTGTTCAATCCATTTTTATGAAAAGGATGAAGTTAATATTGGTTCGAGATTGTTTACATTAATATTCTCAGATTTCGTCTAAATTTCCATTTATGTAATATTTAAATATTTAATTTCATTTAATGGTAATAAATCCTATTATCATAAATTAAATTCCAATATATTGGTAAAACTTTATTACCATTCCTTTTATTCAACCAATTGTCATAATATAAATAGAACTGACATTATTTTCAATTATTTCCTTAATTATTACTAACATAACTTCTAATTTAGATTTACTGGAATCAATTACCGGTTTAAATTTAATATACTAAATAAATGATCAACTTATAATAATTGTTACCATTAACGTTTAATTCCACTTATAAGCTATTATTAACAATCAAATGTTGCAATTGATTTAGATCTAATTCAATAAATTAAATCAATAGGTAAACAATTAAAAATTATCACTATTTGCCTAATTTACTCACATTCATACTTAATTATCAACCAACAATTATTATAGTTACTTATCTAGCATTGATTCTATCAAATTACAATTTAAATTATTTCATCAATTAATATAACTTTGAAATTTTTTTCCCAATTTACTAATTTCAATCAATTATGATCTTACAATTGTTTCAATTAATAGGTACTGTACTAAATTAGTTATTTATCAACTTGCATGAGACTTATTACATTAATTTACATTCAGTTACTATTGATCAATATATTATTCCATTGGTTGATTCAATACTTACTCTTATTTACTTATTTTCTATTTTACAACCAAGTGCAACAATTTACACTACTTCATTATTGGGATTTCACTTCAATAGTCAATAGTAAACTTTAATTACCAATGCTACATTCATTTCTAACATTTGCTTCATCAAAAGTTATATAGTTTTTATTTCTTTCAAAATTTAGTTACAAAAATCTTATTAAATTACCCAATTTAATTATAGAAATTTACGGGTCGTTACACTCTCCCCCACTCAAAACTTTTCGTCCTCGAAAAGGAAAAAAGAGGGAAAAGAAGAATTAAGATATCAATATATCTTACTTAAAATATTAAATTTATAAACAAATAAATTTACAAAATTAATTAATTTAGATAAAATATACCAATTTATAACCATTAAATCTTTTTATACTCAAATTAATAAAGTTTGGAAAACATTTTCAAAATATTTTCTAAGTGCAAAATTTACGGAAAATTTTGGTAGAGTCTCCTTTGTACGGAGAGGCTCGGGAGAAAATATAATATCAAATATAACAATATACAACATATATTTTCCAAAATAATATGTATCCCAACCCAGGAAAACTAATATAATAACGTTATAAACCATAATCGAAGAACGTACCTATTAGTCGGGCAATTTGTGCTTATATTATGAAACCAAAAGTAGTAGCAATTGCTTCCATAACCTGCATTTCACTTATATAATCCAAAAGAGTTAATAATTATATAAAATGAAATGTTTAAAGTTGTTTCAACCATAAACAAACAAATCAATATAAACAACAATCATTCGCAACTAACAACATACACATTGTATACAAATCGACCATTAATTCAAAACAAAACAATTGGTTGGTTTGGGTTTAGACACTTTAAATCACATAGAATGCCAAATAACTATGAAGTATTACATTTACTCAACAGTCTTAGATAAAACTCGATAGATTATTCATATGTCTAAGCAATTTTTAAAGTACCCTTGCCCAAACAACCATAAACCAAACAAACAACAGTATCAAATAGTAGATCAAATTCATACTTATTAATTTCATTTCATACATTTGCTGTTTGATTTCCTTTTCATTCATATAATGATTTATCTTTTTAAATTTTACATTATTTCTTGCAAATTTTCATTTATTACTTACAATTATTTGTTTTCATTTATTTATAGCATTCGTGTTAATTCAATTTCTTTGCATATTAATTCATTTACTTACGTTTATAATCTTATACTTACAATACTTACTTCCTATTACCTTTATTACAGTAACATTTCAATTATACTTAAGTTCACAACAATTACAACATCAAATTCTATATTATAAAAGAATTTCAGTAAATACCTTTCATTACTTCAAGTTTTACTTGTAAAATTTCCCACTACATTTTCTTTTAACATTTTAACTTTTTGTAGTTGGTAAGTTATATATATGTTAAAGAATGAAATTGAAAATTATACAAGTTTATCTCATTTCTTTTAACTTAATCAAATGTTCAATAATTATATCTTTTGTTTTATAAGTGACAAATTTCAACTTTCTTGAAATTTCATTTATAACTGATCATTTAATCTCTTATTTTCATTTAGAGGTTTCAATTATTAGTTGAATTTCATTTCACTACACTAATTGAAATATTAATTAACGGAAACTTAAGAACTAAATATCGGGTTAAATTTCAAACCATTTTAAAATAATAGATAAATGTATATACTTGCAACTTATATATATATATATATCTAATAATATTTAAACAATTCAAAAATTATATTTTTTATTAAAATAAAACCGCATTAAAACTACTATAGTGGCCTTTCCACTTAGAAACTTGAAAATGAATGTCGATGATGCATGCACTCATCACCGAAATTATTTTCCAGCGACAGAGTGGGGAGTACATAGCTTATTTCTTTCCAAAATTTATTCAAACAATTCTTTCAAATCATATCGAAATATTTATAACATAAAATACTTCTAATAATATTATTATATTCCAAAATCTTTTGAAAGAAATTTAAAAACCCGAAACTTAAGTTCTAAATTTCCAATTTATTATCATTTTTTTTGTAAATTTTATTTTACAACCAATATTTATAAAATTTCACTACCCAACCACCAATATATTACAACCAAATATATATCATTTATAAAAATTCGTTACTTTATATATAGAAAATATAATAGGCAAAATTATTTAATTCACTTCTATTCAAAACAAATATTGTGCCGGTTTGTCCGATTAAGTGTTTAGAAATCCCTATTGGTGTCATAGCGTCCTATGCACCAACCAGAATTTATAAATACAAAATGGAACAATTTAACACAATGTCAAAACCTTTTTATAACACTAACAAATACGCTCTCTCATATATATACGCTCAGTGACTCATCATAGGGTATTACTACACTATTAATAAAGAGTCTGACCCCGCAAAGCTAAGGTTTATCGCTAAACCAAAGCTCTGATACCAGATGTAACATCTGTCTTTTTGCACGTTTAAATCGATGATCAACCACACGTCAGGCTTAAACCATACAGAAGGGAGGACTGTTATGGGGTAAATAAGAAAAAGCAGAGAACAAAAAAATAGAATCTTGCAGCGGAACGACAAAATATAATAACCAAATAAACAGTTCATGAAGCTATTTACAAAACATTTGATTATACTTATACAATACATATCAGAGTTTCATATACCAGAGAAAAATAAAATGCAGCGGAGCAATATGAATGCAGTGGAATAGTATAATAAATAATAGTAATACAATCTTCGTCTTCGTCCTTCAGAAATAAGATCTTCAAACCCTGAAATGCTCAGACAGACCCGAGCAAATTGAAAAGACAAAATACTCGAGTCAAAACTAAAAGATCTTATGTAAGTTAAATCAACGGTAAATAATATGAGTGGAACGGTGTCAGAAATGTTTATGGGATTTGACATCTCCAATCCAGTGTCTAACGTGAGTGCAATAACTTAAGAGATGCTCGGGATTCACATCTCCTAAGGATCCGTGAAACTATTTACTATGCAGTAATATTTCGCTATTATAATAATGTCTATAGTAAAATAAACTTACTTTTAAATAGCGTTAAGGGGTTACCCATATAGCCCTTACCACGTAATAGTCCCAGTAGTCCATCCAATATCACGGTCCCTCTAGATCGGGAAGCCACCAGAGGATACCATACGGGCTACGGGAGAAAACCAAACTCGTACAAGGCGCATTAGGGTAGGTGACACGACACACAAGGCAATGCCAGGGTAGATATACCAATTACTATCCAGACTGGTGGTGACGCATAGCGCGCAGCTACCGCCTACCTCGAGCCACACCCCTATAATCAAAATAATCAAAATTGGCCACCGAATCAATCCAAAAGTTAGAGTATAATATCGAAGGAGTGTGCCTGATAAAAGGAGCTACCTCACTGGCCCGGAATTGCTCCTGTTTTAGCCACCTTATGCCAACTCACGGGAGTCGGGTCCACGTATATACCTCAAAGGAACGCTGCCTCCATCCTACTTCATTCTGGAATCTCCACCGCGTACACGATTGTTAAAAGTGATTTTCGGAGTTGGCAGAGAGTATGACAACTTCCGATCCCGGTCTCTTTAACAACCAAACATTATTATAACACCGCGGTCATTTCAAAATAATCTATACTTCCAAACCAGAATAAAATATCCATTTCAAAACCATATAAATACGATATCATTTCCATTTCAAAAACCAAATCAAATAGGATATCATTTTAACCCAAATGAGTGTAATATCATTTTTATTTCAAATATATCCCTTTTCCAAAATCATAGCACTTCCAAAGTTATAACACTTCGAAATCAAACACTTAAAATATACACTTTCAAATTATAATACTTTGAAACTCATAACTTTGAAACATAACTACACCACTTAAATGGCTTAAATATTAATTACTTTGTATAATAAAATAACTTCTTCAATTTCACAAATCAAATTCCAAATACAGATTCGAACCCCCAAATAACCATTTTACTTTCCATATATTTCAAAACTTTAAATATTCCACCATTTCAAAACTAATTCTTTGATAATTGCATTACTATCAAATTCAATTACCATTATTTAGATTTGAAATGTTTACTTCATAAATCAAATATCATTTAAGTAAAACCTTTAAACTTCAAATAACTGGATATTCTTTCAATTTGATTAACTTGATATATTCATTTAAATCAACTCGATATTTATTTAAATCACTCTAAACCAAAATCAAGTTATAAAAATCGTACCCTTTAAAATCTCAATTTTTATTCAAATTTCACATCAATTTTATTCTAGTATAATTCTTAAATACTTTAATTCAAATCAAATTCACATTTATCCTCCAACCTTAATTTTTTATTTAAGTCATTATAAACTCTGTATACAATATAATTTGAACAGATACTTAACCATATTATACAAAAGCAATCAAACTTTATTATTAAACTTGTTTTTATTAAACAAATTTATATATAGCTTAAATTCAAGAATTTAATTATATATAAAATAATATTTATGTAATATCAAAAATAAATATTTATTAAACCGTATTTTCTATCCAAAACCATAGAAATCATTTTAAAATATTCATATATAGACCGACGGTGTCTGTATATAATTTTTTGTCCTATGGTCAAGTGATACGAATATTTATCATTTCAATCTGTAATTTAAAGTAAAATTACGGTTATATATCATTTCAAACCGTAATCCCGAATGAAATAAAGTGCATAAAAATTTGCAGTTTATAACAATATAAAATACAACATACATTCATCCAATATCAACCATCAACCATTTATCACAATCATCATCCAATTCAAACAGTAACATCAATATAGAACAGATAATAAAGAACTGGTATTTACTGGTAGTTTATATTCAATAATTAATTAAACAAATATTTAACTGGCAATTTATATGCACTAATAAATTAAATACCAATTTAATTCAATAAATTCAATTTAACTGAGATGATGAATAAAAATATGCCAAACAGTCATAAATAAATTTCAAATCACATCATAAATCAATTTAACAAACATAAGAAATTTTAGAAGTTGTGAGTGGGTTAAAACACTCACCTTTTGAATTTAAATTGAATTTAAATCCAATTTAAACCCAATATTAGAATAGTCCCAGAATTCGTCCAAACTAGGGCCAAAAAGTCTGTAATTCCAATACAAACCTAGCGGGAAAAACCATGCGTGAAACGGATGTCGTATGCAAAAGTCATGCGTATTAAAACATTTGAAATAAAAATTTTAATTTAACAAAAAAAATAACTTACACTCCACTATAAGCCACGTCACCTTCATCTTACACACGCAACAGAAGCTTACAATAACGCTCGAACAAGCAAGAACCCGACCCAGTTGCCATGTCTCGTCCCCCACGTACGCGCTGCCGCTACAGTCGCGCCGCCTCCCCCACGCGAGCGCCTTCCTTCTCCCAAGCCTTACGCCTGTGGAGAATGACCAATATCGGCCGAAAACCCTACAACCGCCACCAAATTGAAAAAACCCTAATCAATTTTTGAAGCAAATCCAATCGTCAACTCGTGAAACCAACCACACGGATGCACTCACCTTCGTTCCCTCCACACACTGGTAACCTCCAATCGACGATCAGCCAAAGATCATCAAACCTCCACGAACGGCCGAGAATGATTCCACGAATTTTGGACTCATAGATATCCAAATCCGAAAACAGACAGCAAAATTGACTTGCGCTCGTCGAGAGCATTCCGACGATATAAAATATGGTATAGTTTGGAGAGTACGAAATTTTGATTTGATTTTGAGTTGCTATTGGATCTAGAATTTGATTGTCTACCATTGAGGAGGAGAGACAGCTGAATTATACATACAGAACAATGAACATAAGGAATAGGCTAGGGTTTATAGCAGGGTATATATAGACAAGCTGAAATTAGAATGGATGGATAAGATTGGATATACGCGTTGAACGATAAAATGGCCCAAAAAGCCCGTTCCGACTCCGGGATGAAATTGGGTCAACCCATATATCAAAATAGATGTTTTAAAATATTTTAAACGCAATGGAATAGGTTTCAAGTCCAAATTCCATCGTATGAAGAAGTTATGCTAAAATCAAGTTATTTCAAATTGATTTCAGTCGATTTCAATTTAATTGATCTCTAGACGTTTCGTGTTCGTACGATCAAACAACATGTCCGATCAGTACGAAACTTGAAATTTTATAATAATTCACCCATACGGATCCGATGAAACAGGTTTCATCGAAATCTGAGTCAGTGACCAAAATGGTTCTTTTCTAGTTAATTAAATAAATTAATATTAAATTAATTAAATCACCATTTCAATCCAAATTCTAAAATTTATAAATTTTATAACTTTTGATTTCTTAGACAATTATAATAACTTAAACAAATTTCTATGTTAATTCAACGCTAATTATTTCGCTAATTACCATATTTATTTTTAATTTCAATAATTGTAGAAATTACAAATTTAAATTTCCACAATTCCATTCAATTGACCTTTCACTCTATTGTTCAATCCATTTTTGTAAAAAGGATGAAGTTAATATTGGTTCAAGATTGTTTACATTAATATTCTCAGATTTCATCTAAATTTCCTTTTATGTAATATTGAAATATTTAATTTCATTTAATGGTAATATATCCTATTATCATAAATTAAATTCCAATATATTGGTAAAACTTTATTACCATTCCTTTTATTCAACCAATTGTCATAATATAAATAGAATTGACATTATTTCCAATTATTTCATTAATTTATACTAACATAACTTTTAATTTAGATTTACTGGAATCGGTTACCTGTTTAAATTTAATATACTAAATAAATGGTTAACTTATAATAATTGTTACCATTAACGTTTAATTCCACTTATAAGCTATTATTAACAACGAAATGTTGCAATTGATTTAGATCTAGTTCATATTAAATGAATAAAAATTATCACTATTTGCCTAATTTACTCACATTCATACTTAATTATCAACAAACAATTATTATAGTTACTTATCTAGCATTGATTCTATCAAATTACAACTTATTACGTATTATTTCATCAATTAATACGACTTTGAATTTATTTCCCAGTTTACTAATTTCAATCA
Organism: Allium cepa; assembly: GCA_030765085.1. Lineage (NCBI taxonomy): Eukaryota > Viridiplantae > Streptophyta > Magnoliopsida > Asparagales > Amaryllidaceae > Allium > Allium cepa. The sequence goes on from CM060942.1 coordinate 509,774,324, forward strand.
ATTATAACCTTACAATTATTTCAATTAATAGGTATTGCACTAAATTAGTTATTTATCAACTTGCATAAACCTTATTACATTAATTTACATTCAGTTACTGTTGATCAATCTATTATTCCATTGGTTGATTCAATACTTACTCTTATTTACTTATTTTATATTTTACAACCAAGTGCAACAATTTACACTACTTCATCATTGGGATTTCACTTCAATTGTCAATGGTAAATATTAATTACCAATGCTACATTCATTTCTAACATTCGCTTCATCACAAGTTATAAAGTTTTTATTTCTTTCTAAATTTAGTTATAAAAATCTTATTAAATTATCCAATTTATTTATAGAAATTTACGGTTCGTTACAATAAACTATTTTGAAAGGGATATAGTTTTGAAATGAAACGATTTGATTTTGAAAGTATGAACTATTTTGAAATGACCACGACGTTATAATAATGTTTGGTTGTTAAAGAGACGGGGATCGGAAGTTGTCATACTCTTTGCCAACTCCGAAAATCACTTTAACAACCGTGTACGCGGTGGAGATTTCAGAATGAAGTAGGATAGTGGCGACGATCCTATTGAGGTATGAACGTGGACCTGACTCCCGTAAGTTGGCATAAGGTAGCTAAAACAGGAGCGATCTCGGGCCAAAAAGGGTAGCTACTCTGGTCGGACACACTTCTTTGATACTATACTCTTACTTGTGGTTGGTTTGATGGCCATACTTCGATTTTGATTGGGAGTGTGTTCCGAGGTGGGCGGTAGTGGCTGCTATACATTACCACCAGCCCAGAAGCGTAATTGGTATATCCACCCTTGCATTGCTAGTTGTGCTGTGTCACCTACCATACCGAGCTTTACTACGAGTTTGTTTTTCTCCCGTAGCACATGGAGTATTTATGGAAGCCTCCTGATCTGGAGGTATGCTGATACTGGATGGACTACCGAGACTATTACGTGATGGCGCTATATGGGTAAACTTTCAACGCTATTTAAAAGTAAGTTTATTTTAATGTAGATATTATTATAATAGCGCAATATTACTACATAGTAAATGTCATGGTCCAAATTTCAGTGTTCGAAAATCAACACCCGTACTCCACTTGTACTTGAATGTCGCAGATCAAACATTGAAATTTGACTCGTGCCGTAGCTTATAACACATTAAGTACAACATAGCGGAAGAAAATGAAATAATAACATTTACAACATTTGATACAATATTCAGATACAATTATGATACAGTAAAATGATACAACTGAATATCAATACTATCAGAGATACAAGAGATGGCAGCGGAAAAGAATATCTTCAATGGGATACGTCTCCAAAATGCAACTGCAACACCATCTCCAAACTAAAGATAACTCGAATGACCATCAAGTTGCACCAAGCTAAGCAAGGTCAGCTATGAAAGCTGAAGTGTAGAAAATGCGACCCACAAATCCAAAAGGCCTCGAAGGCTATCGAATCAGTTCCTACTATTCGACAATCTGAAAAACCCAACTCTAGACCGCCCGTGTGGAAAATTGTGGGCACCCAGAGTTTAGGAAAAGAGTAATAAACTCCAGGTCAGTCATGGGACTGGTGTGAGAAAATAAAAACGGTTTATCTTTTAAAACAAACAACAAAATGATTTTAAAATAAATCCGCAATGCTTTTTGGAAAATGGAACTACCATAAGGCCTCCCGCCATACACACAATGCAAACGCAGAATTGGAGGAGATTTCTCCTTATGATAGTCAAATATGCTTGACACGCGAAAAACCATTTTATTATTATTATTAGTGCACAGTGGAAAACATTTCGAAAGTATAATATTAATCTTAGCCAGCATACAATTTCTCCTTATGATTATCAAATATGCATGATACGCGAAAAACCATTTTTTTATTATTATGAGTCCATAGTGGAAAACGTTTCAAAAGTATAGTATTAATCTTAGCCAGCATACAATATTTCGTCGTATGTCTACTATAGCTACCGTGTTCAATAGCAGGTTACCGCCGCATTCCATGGCAGGCTATACAACTAAACCGTACAGCGCGCGTATTGTTTCTTTGGATCTTTCCAACAAATGGTCAGGCTAAGGAACTACCTACTGCCACATGGGAATGCCTCTGGAGGGATGCCTCGAGAACCTACCCAGCTCTCTGCCAACACAAGGCCGGCTACCCCTTTTCCAAGAAGTAAAACCTAAGATATGCCACCCCCGATCCTTTGGGACCTTTATACGAGGGCCCTCTACACCAACAACATCACACGGTAATAAATATACTACAGTGTCCACATGAGTAAGTATCTGGGCTCCATACCATGATACCACCCTTTTCCAGAAGGAATGGACATACCCTAGGGGAGCTACCCCTGAAAACTTGGAAATCCTTTCTTTTTATAAAAGATATTATTATTTGAAACAAATTGTTCTCGTTTTGGGCAAAACTGATTACAATTTACATAAGTTAAAGCCATTCAAGTATAAAACTTGGATTTAAATTTAAATTTCCAAAACATAATTTTTAAATGGTTAAAACCCCATATAAATACCTTTATAACTCGTATAATCTTTTAGACCATAATTTCCAAATCATTGAATTCAATTTCAAATATAGAATTCAAATTTAAATCAAATTATTTAAATTTGAAGTTTTATTAAGTTATTTAAAATAACTTTTATTTTTGAAAACTCATTTTCAAAAGCTTTCAATTCCAATTGCAAAACTAATTTGGATTCAAGACTTCAATCTTTGAAATTGTTGAAGATCTGTGACTTAGCCGATTTCCTCGTGCAATCCATATTTGTGTGTGTATAAGTGTGGTCCAGGGGTTTTACCCAATAGTGCAACAACATCAATCATCATGGATTCAATCATAACAATATCGATAAGCGGTATTTTCCAATAACGCTTATCTATATACACAGATTCACAGATAGAAAATATGAATGCATTGTAAATAAATAAATAAATTACATTCATCATAGCTTGAACAATTCAAATCACAAAGCATCACATATGTGGAATATCAACCATCCAAACATCCAATAGAATCCAAACATCCATAAGTAAATATCCTTTCACTAACCACCAACTTACTATTAAAAATCATTACTTAATCATCTTTGTAGTTAATTATCATTAACAATTCTTAATTACGAATAAATTAGACACTTAATTATTAATTTACCAATCTTTAATTACGAATTGATAAACCCTCAATTACTTAATTAGTTATAATTATAAATTAATTAACCATTCTTAATTACCCTTTTTAAACAATTAATTAATAATTATTATTTATCTTAAATAACATTTTAAAATCTTCCTTAAACTTTGAAAACAAATTATTGCTAACTTGGAAAACTTTCAATGTTAACTAATTTAAAACTTATCTCATATTAACGACTTAGTTAAAGTATTAATTAGATTTTAAAACATTCTACACTAAAATAATTAAAAACTTTTAATAAAGTCTTATCTTAACACTGTCAAACATTAATTAAGTCAAAAATACTAAAAATTGTTTTAAAGAAAAAAAATTTGCTTAACTCATTTTTTTCATTTTGCTGCAAGTTTGGGAATCAAACCCGAGCCATCCCCTTGTTTACTCGAGTAAATACTCGAGTTCTCCCACAACTTCCCCGAGTACTCTTTCTCTTTCTCTCGTGCTTTCTCCACTTCTCTTTTTTCTTCTTCTGTGTTTAAAACTGTTATATATGGCTAATTCACACAAATACGAACTCGTGCCAAACCAGGAATTACTCGATACCACCCCGAGACAATCTTCGTCTTCAGTCATCACGACATGTTCAGAGACAACGCTCATGTGTGCATCGTGCACACCAATCTGGCCAACTCCGACCATTGCCAAGACCGCCGACTAGTCATCGATGGTCATCTCTCCCTAAACAAACACTCGACATCGAAGAATTCATCATGAAATCGAAATGAGCTATCGAGCTCAACCTGGAAACCCAAACTAGCTGCTTAGATCAACCTCGTGACGGCGACCTCGTCCATTGACAACCCCGCCACTTCGTCTAATGTTGGTCCAGCGACCCCCAAACCTTTTCCCCTGGGTGCGATCGAACTCGATGCACCCCAGTCGACACAATTATCGTGTTTTCTTCGTCCAACAAAACTACAATAAAAACCCTAGCCTGGCCTCGTTCTCTCAATTCTTGCAATAGGAAAATGATTTGACAATTTTCCTAAAATCATCAATGGCCAAGCAAGCTTCATGCAGAATTTTATCATCAAATATTAATTCGATCATCAGGAAATTGTAAAAAAACAAATTTTGTTCAACTCTAAACTACTCCTAGTCCAAGCAACTAAAAATCACCATATTAGTTTTAAAAATCCTATCTTTGAATGTTTATTCATGTTATATAATCAATTCAACAAATTAAAATATTTGATTTAATCGTATAATTTCTTTTTCACTGAATAACTTAGTTACAGAGTCAAATTCTTCAATATTGTGCTTAAAACAATTTTTTGGCTATAAATTAAAGTATAACAAACTTGTTTGTTGTAAACTCTAAGCTAATCAATGCCTTGATGAAGGTATATTGAATCCTTTTGTTAAATTTCAATTCTGTAGCAAACGGAGAAGAAACAAGCAACCAATAGACATAATATCATCATGTATATATACAGAAATACAAACTAAAAAGAAATACACAAACAAAGCACAATGTTATCTACGAATCATATACACAGGTTTATTTATACTTAAGTCTTAGAATAATATGTTTACTCACGTTGATTTTAGAATGAACAGAGAGCACTTTCTTTTGTTTTTGAAATCCTGCAGATTTGTTTTTGCCTTAACCCTAGTTTGTTGTTGAATCGAATGATGAGGCTTCTGTTTTTCTTTTCTTTCTGGCTTTGTTTTGCCATGTTGTTTTCTTGAACGAGCAAGAATAAGAAAATACAAATGTATATATAGAAGAAAGGCTTGTACAGGGGAGGTATTTTCTGGTATAGCTCTTTTCTTTGGTTTCAATACTTTGGTAAAAATTTTCTTTCTTTTGTTTTCTTCTTTGACTATATTTTTTTTTAGAAATGGAGGCTGAAATGATTTGTTTTACACGTTTCGAATGACTGTGCTGAAATGATAGTAGTAACTGCATATGTCTCCCATCTTGTTTACATGCTTATTTTATTTCATTTTTTTGTAGATATTTTTAGTTTATTATCTTCTTGCTTGCATTTTTGTTTCCTCTTGCAAACATTTTTTTTATTTTATTATCTTGCATACTTTTGTTAATGTCATACTTCATTTATCTTACATTGGTTATAATTAGCATTTTTATGTTAAAGACCTTTATGTACATAATTTAAAGTTTAAAACTTGTTTACAAATTTATTTATAACTTTGTTTTTAAACCCTCATTTCATTTTAATTTAATTCTTTCACAAAAATAGAACCAAATAACACTTGTATTTCTCATGAATCAAAAGCTTTTAAATAAATTTTATATTACATTTTTCCTATTTTATAAATACATCTTCTTAATCGTTATTATACACATATATTATTTAAAAGAAAATGCTATTAAAACTAAATACCCATTAATTAGTCTACATAAATAATAATTTTAAACCCAAATCATTTTTCTAAGTCATTTATTTAAATTCAAATACAAATTCAATATTCAAATTCTAAAGTCAAATTCAAATTTACTCATATATACGTATACATATATATATATATTTCAAATTCAAATTAATTCCAAAATTTACATTAACTTTTAATTTAAAATTAATTCAAAATTAGGATCATTACAGACTCCCCCCTTAAAACAATTTCGTCCTCGAAATTTGCAGGCAGAGGAACAACAAAGATAGATACATAAAGATAGAGAAACGGTTTTCCAGGTCAAACTGGATATCTATTCTGTATTTGGCTTACCAAATCAGAATATCACTAATATGAGAACAAACTCATTCAACATTACACAGGATACTCGGGTCATCAAATCTACGAAATATGCAAGGCACCGGTTTGTCCGAAGGATAATTAACCACTCGTAGAATATATCGAGACCCAAACAATAGATAAATGGATTTAATCTTCCACAATTCTCAAACACGAGATATGGATTCCAAACTCAAGTCGGAATACCCCAAAGTATATACAATTTGTCCCTCTTCGGACTTGATATTCACAAGAAATTACAATAGAATTTCAAATTTGGTTTTAATCTAAATTGTCTTATCGATACAAATCTTTATATTAAACTTTATATTTAATTTACCAATTTATTTCAAACAGAATTTCAAATTCATTGAAGTTAAAAACGAAAAACTGACAGAAATTTAACGAAGGGAATACGAAATAGAGACTTATCTACACGATTCGTAAGGGCCACCATCTTACCGAAGCTTCTCCCTCGAGCTACCACAAAGCCAATCGAAGAGTTGAAATTGAATCAAAGGAGAGTGATAGAGAAATATATTTCCACTATTGCAGGGTATTGACCATTTGTAGTGATATTTCCCTTGTCCCCTATCTCGTTCTCTTCTTGCACTGATACTTACTATCAGTGGATAGTAAGAGAATTTACTGAGGCATTCAGACGGATATCTTAGGGATATACTCATTCTAGGGTATACTTCACCCTATCTCTAACGAGCTACCTAATGTGTTATACTCTTGAGCTAAAGTTTCAACCTTCGGCTTTGATACCAAATGTCACGGTCCAAATTTTAGCGTTCGAAAATTAACACCCGTGCTCCACTTGTACTTGAATGCCGCAGATCAAACATCGAAATTTGACTCGTGCCAGAGCTTATAACACATTAAGTACAACAGAGCAGAAGAAAATGAAATAATATCATTTACAACATTTGATACAATGTTCAGATACAATGATGATACAATAGAATGATACAACTGAATATCAATATTATCAGAGATATAAGAGATAGCAGCGGAAAAGAATATCTTCAATGGGATACGTCTCCAAAATGCGACTGCAACACCGTCTCCAAACTAAAGATAACTCGAACGACCATCAAGTTGCACCAAGCTAAGCAAGGTCAGCTATGAAAGCCGAATTGTAGAAAATGTGATCCACAAATCCAAAAGGCCTCGAAGGCTATCGAATTAGTTCCTACTATTCGACAATTTGAAAAACCCAACTCTAGACTACCCGTTTGGAAAATTATGAGCACCCAGAGTTTAGGAAAGCAACAATAAACACCAGGTCGGTCATGGGACTAGTGTGAGCAAACAAAAACGATTTATCTTTTAAAACAAACACCAAAATGATTTTAAAATAAATCCGCAATGCTTTTTTGGAAAATGAAACTACCATAAGGCCTCCCGCCACACACACAATGCAAACGTAGAATTAGAGGAGATTTCTCCTTATGATGTCAAATATGCTTGATACGCGAAAAACCATTTTATTATTATTATTAGTGCATAGTGGAAAACATTTCGAAAGTATAATATTAATCTTAGCCAGCATACAATTTCTCCTTATGATAGTCAACTATGCGTGATACGCAAAAAACCATTTTGTTATTATTATTAGTGCATAATGGAAAACATTTCGCAAGTATAATATTAATCTTAGCCAGCATATAACATTTCGTCGTATGCCTACTATAGCTACCATGTTCAATAGCAGATTACCGCCACATTCCATGGCAGGTTATACAACTAAAACCGTACAGGGCGCGTATTGTTTCTTTGGATTTTTCCAACAAATGGTCAGGCTAAGGAACTTCCTACTGCCATATAGGAACGTCTCTGGAGGGACGCCCCGAGAACCTACCCGGCTCTCTGCCAACACAAGGCTGGCTACCCCCTTCCCGGGAAGTAAAACCTAAGACATGCCACCCCCGGTCCTTTGGGACCTTTATACGAGGGCCCTCTACACCAACAACATCACACATTAATAAATATACTAAAGTGTCCACATGAGTAAGTATCTGGGCTCCATACCATGAAACCACCCTTTTCCAGAAGGAGTGGACATACCCTAGGGGAGCTACCCCTGAAACCTTGCCGCAACTTTCCTGTTTTGACCACTACCTGGTTGTGAGGCTCGATGAGGTCTCGTCCACAAAGCTACACTTTTTCACAAAGCCTTGCTTCGATAACAAATGATCAACAAATGATCATCAACACACAGCAGCACTTAGCATGCCACACTACCAAATTAGGAGTATATCACTAGTAACTATCAACTACATAACCTCTGAGCTCGTACGTCTCAGAGAAGGGTGTTAAGCGAAGAGAATAAATCTCCGCCACTAACAAAAATGTATTTGATAGAAACCAGCTTTACGTCTCAAAGTGTAATGTCAGACACACATCCATACAAGTTTGTTCCGAGTTCGAACAGAACTGAAGGCACTTCCGAAGAAACCCTTGCAATCCGGGAATTCACAATCCTGATCGGACTTCCCATCACTCAGGAAATTTCAATACCGGCGCGACTCAGTGCAGAGACAATTGACGGGTTATCCTTTCGTTCTCGAAAATACCCAGTCTTCACCATCGGTTTTCAAAAGCTATCCATATCGGCGTATCATTATTCGGAATGGGTTATATGACACAAGGCCTCTCCCAGCTAAATCGAATACTGAGCGCAATATTTAAAAACATATGGATAATGGGATTTCAGTTAAGTCGCAACTTATTATCTAAACTTTTCTCTCAAATGGTTTAAACAAATTACCATTCTAAATCTTTCAAACAAAAAGATTCATTTCACAAAGTTCACCCAGTTTCACAAAGATCCATTCATGGATTTCAAAACAATTTCCATTTCAAATTGGATTAACTCATCTAATCTTTCAGTTTAAGATTTAATTCATAACTTTCAAACCAATTCCAATTCAAATCTTGTATATGGAAGATATACCATTTAAAATCCTCTTTGTTTCAAAACAAGATTCATCTTTATAAAGGTTAATTCATAGTTTTTCCAAACTATTTACAATTTCATTTCAAACTTGAAATCTTTCGATACAAACGTGGAAATCCTTTCTTTTTATAAAAGATATTATTATTTGAAACAAATTGTTCTCGTTTTGGGCAAAACTGATTACAATTTACATAAGTTAAAGCCATTCAAGTATAAAACTTGGATTTAAATTTAAATTTCCAAAACCATAATTTTTAAATGGTTAAAACCCCATATAAATACCTTTATAACTCGTATAATCTTTTAGACATAATTTCCAAATCATTGAATTCAATTTCAAATATAGAATTCAAATTTAAATCAAATTATTTAAATTTGAAGTTGTAACAACCCATAATTTTGTAAATATTTTAATTAAGTTTTACTTGAAAACGTTGTTTTTTTTAAGTTTAAATTTTTAAGTTAATAAGTTTTGGTAAAAAAAAAAGGAGGAAAAAAAACTTATTGTAATTTAAATTTAAGCCTTAATTAGTGTAATATTGATTCAAATAGAAAACATATGTAGTATATTAATGTTTGCATGTGTTCATTTTTTAAATCCAATCTTTTGGTTTTTGCATACTTTTGTTTAAAGTTAAAAAAAAAGGGGGTTCTTTATAAAAATAACTTGAATTTATTACAAAATATCACGATTCCTTTTATTTCCTTTTAAATTAACGTTAGACCTTAATTTTTTTGCTTAATATTAAAGAATTTACTAAGTTATAAATTTTAACATAAAGATGTTGTATTAAGTTTAAGACATTATTTACAATGATTTGTATATACATATGTGTGTGCGTTAATTTGACTTAAGATTTATAAGATGGACTTGTATGCAAAGTCATAACTTTTTTTATCTTAAACCCTTTTAATCTGGAGATTAGGTTCTAAATTGTTGTCTATAATTTTAGGCTCATAAAATAGTGAAACTTAATTTTAACACATTTATATGTATAAGTCTATTATATATATACGTATACGTATATGTTTTTAATAATACTATGACCAATAAAGATATATATGAAGGAAACATCATATTTGTACACAATCTAATATTGCACTTACATAATTTACTGTAGAATACATTTGGACATAGTTACATTCCATGCCATGAATAAATAGCTTGTTAAGGACATTTAATTAATCAGTCAATTTGATTAGAGAAAGAATGAAAGATTTCTCTCTCCATATACATAATTAAGCTCTAGATTAATTACCTGTTCTTAGGGAAAGAAACGAAAGGTTTCCTTAATTCTTGCCTTTTTGTTTTCCTAACATTTGTTCCTTTCTAGCCATTCATTCCTTTAGTTTAGTCGTATATTTTGCCTTGCAATTCACGTACATGTTTCTCCTTTTCTCATCTTATTTATTTTCTCATTTCCTAAGAGAGAGAAAAATATTACAAGCACTTTATTCTTTTATTTATAAAACCTTGGAATTTATTTTAGTATAAATTTTTAATTTGAGTAAATCATTTCCCAAAATTCTATAATAAAAATGAAAGTTTCTGAAATTTTTAACTTTGTTAAGGATAACTCTAATTGGAATATTAAATAAAGAAATGGATTATCTACTTTCTTTAAAAATGTGTAATATTTTTAAAGAATAATAAATTTCGTTGGAAATGGTAAATAAGTCAGAATAATGTAAACATGTTAAGGAGTAACTTTTAAGAATTCAGCGTATTAATAAACTGTTAAAATTACGCATTTATAAGGGTACGATATTTAATGGAATAAATAACATATAAAATAGGAAAACGTATTAATTAAAAAAACGTTACTTTTGTATTAATTTGGGGGTACATTTTGCGTGGGTCCTACGCATTTTAAAATTCATACCGCAATTATATATGCATAAATAAATCAGTTAAAAATTTACTAGCCAAACGTTACACTTTCCATAACATTCATTTGTTTTAATTTGGTATAAAACTTTGAATAAAATAAAGTTCAAATTCTCATTAATTTCTTGCCTATCTTTTTCCACAATCAACGCACGTATTTATTCTTTTCAAATTCCATTTCTAGTGAAAGCCGTTTCTTTTCTGATAAATTTCTTTCCCTCTACACCATTTTTCAACACATCTTTACGGGTAATAAATCGCATGCGAAGAGAAATGGTAATAAAAATAATTTTGTTTCCTGACTAAACAAAAAAAAAGTCGCATACCATAAATTATGCCTATTTTCATTTCATGTGTTCCAAGCAAATTTCCCTTATAAATACTGGACACATCACAATATTTTCTCTACATCTCATTTTAGCTTCAACCTTTGTTCTTGCGCAAGCTTCTTCAGGTATGGCTGTTTTCCTTTCCTCTTGCTTCTTCTTTTCTTTTTATTCTTCTTGCTTTTTTTTTCCTTGCTTTCTTTCTTTCGTGTTCCTCTGTTTTCTTCCACTGTTCCACCACCTTGTCACAGCTTCTTTTCCATACGTGGCCAAGCACCCCCACATAGTGTAGCCGAGTCCTGCTTTTTGAGTCAAAATATTTTGCATGAGCATGACGAGAAGGGTAGATGGGTTATAGGTTGGAGTTCGTAGTCTGCAACGTGAGTATGTTTGCAAGAAAAAAAAAAGAGAAAAGAAGTGTTAATACGAAAGAAAGAAGAGAGGAAATGCATACGTAAGTTTATAACGCGTATGCGTTAAAAACTAAATTTAAAAAAAATAAAAAAATAAATAAAGTTTGTACGTGAGTATATAAAAAGGGAGAAGGAAGAAATGCATGAGAAGATAGCATGGCCACCTGTACCTATAATAATCTTTAACCTTTACTTATGATAATTTTCTCTCTTTATTTTCCATCTTTCCTCATCTTTACTCTCATCTAGATTACGTACTAAAACAAGTAATTTACAAATGCATTTATATTATATAGCAGTACTATTAATATAGCAATTTACATTGATTTACTAAAGTACAATTTATAAAGACAAAAATGCAACTACGGATTGTATATCACTGGTCATAAAAATTCTTCCATCTTGTATGCATTTTCATCTACTAGTTACATTCATCGGCATCTGCACTTCATATTTCTTCTGTTTCAAATTGTTCGGACAATACACAACATCTAGATGATTCCCTATTTGAAATAAAATATATATAAATAAAGAAGAAGAATAATGATATGCAAGCGGAGAATATGGTTGGTCACCTGTACAAGTTAAGTCTAGACCTGTGGAGGGTGCATCACTTTGCATTGTTGAATTAAAAACATATAGGGTGCGTGCGTACATTCATCTACTTAAGATTTGGGCAGAGCGAACTTCGTTGTTTTGGGTTGAGCCAAGTGGTGGAGTGGTCGAGTCAAATTTGATTCCATCCATCCTGTTTATTTCAAAATTTCGTGTTAACTTTTTCTCTCTCTTAGTTTTGATTTTTTTAATTAATTCGTTTCCTTTTCAAAAATATAAATCTGGTCGCAGCCTCCGCATCAGTTTGATCGTGCTTCCGCGCGTTTTCTTTTTTTCAAGTGTGACCATCATTTTAAATCAAATCTTCGACGGCATTCAGGTGAGTATTCCTCACTAGACAAACATACTTGTATATTTGTGAATTAATCACAAGTGTAATTGTAAACTTATTTTATTTAATTTTATCTGCCTGTGAAACTTATGATGTTAAACCTCATTATTTAATTGATACATCATCAGTTGTATTATCTGTTGTTATATTTTGTAGTTATACTATTTATTATTATTTACTGTTTGAATCACACTGTAAGTTCCGTGTAGAATAGAAATCGTTACAGGCTGAAATGATAGGCCTGAATGATAATTATTTATTCATTTATTTAATTATTTAATTATTTAATTATTTAATTATTTATTATTTAACTTGGGATCACGGGTTTGAAATGATAGAACCCGGGTTTTCTTTGTAAATTGCGGATTGAAATGATATATATCCGTATCACTTCACCTAGGCTAAAAAACTATATACAGACCCGTGGTTTATATAATATTTTTCTGAAATGTTTTAAAAATATTTTAAATGGAAAATTTATAATATTCTGGTTTAAAATGTATTTAAATGATTTTTATAAAATTTATAATGATTTTTGAATGAGTCGAAATGTTAAATAAATGAATGTTTAAGTAAAATTTTGAAATATAACTTATTTTCGAAAATTATGAATTTTTGTTAAAAGTGAGATTTTAGTTAAGTAAAATAATTGATAATAAGTTATATTTTGGGAATTTAAAACTTAGTTGTTAAGTTAATAATTTAATTAAAGAAATGGGAGTTTAATACTTGGATTTAAATAAGAAATTCATAATAAAATTTGATTTTTGTATGAAAATTTACTTATAAATTCACAAAAATATGAGTATTGAAATTATGACTTCATAATGCGAAAATATATGATTTACATGAAAATTTTACTTAGTTATGAAATCATAGTTAAACCTTGAAATTTTAAATATAAAGGATATTACAGCATCTGTAAATGTCGTAGTTAAATTTAAATGAACTTAAAGGCTAATTTGAACTAAAAGCTATTATAGAACTTTATAAGTGCTATAGTTGATAAAAATAACTAAAGTTTAGTTGGAAATAAAGAAATCTATTACAGCACTTAAATGTTGTCTTGTGTAAATGAACCGTTTAACCTATAACTTTAGGTAGCATTTTATAAGTGCTACGGAAACTGAATTTTTGATTGTTTTAATAAAATTTAATAATCTTTGGGAAAAAGGCTTAAATTTTGGAATTTAACATGTAATTAATAAAAATAAGGAATTGACTTTAAATGGTTTTAAATGGAAGAATTTAACTTTTAAGTGTGAGTTGAAAGACAATTAATTCCTAAATAAATTGAATAGATTTAAATGGTATTTTATATTAAATAAAATGACTGATGTTTAAATAAATGATGTTTGAAATGATATTATGATGTATTTGAAATTTATTTTGATTTTTAAAGTATAAATACCATTTTTAAAAGTTGTAACCACGGGTTATAATAACGTTTGGTTGTTAAAGAGACCGGGATCGGATATCTGGCATACTCTCTGTCGATACCGAAAACCACTTTAACAACCGTGTACGCGGTGGAGATTCCAGAATGAAGTAGGATGGTTGAGACGTTTCCTTTGAGGTAAATACGTGGACCCGACTCCCACGAATTGGCATAAGGTGGCTAAAACATGAGCGATCGACGGATTAATGAGGTAGCACCTCTGATCGGACGCACTTCTTCGTATGCCATTCTATTACTTTTGTGATTTTATTGGTGTGCACCTTTGATTTGGAAGTGTTATTCGAGGTGGGCGGTAGCTGCGCGTTACCATCGGTCCGGAAGCGTAATTGGTATATCTACCCTGGCATTGCCTAGTTGTGCTGTGTCACCTACCATAGCGAGCCTTGTACGAGTTTGGTTTTCTTCCGTAGCCCGTGTGGTATCCTCTGGTGGCTTCCCGATCAGGAGGGACTATGATATTGGATGGACTACTGGGACTATTACGTGTTAAGGGGAATATTGGGTCACTCCTTAATGCTATTTAAAAGTAAGTTTATTTTAATATAGACACTATTATAATAGCGAAATTATTACTATATAGTAAATAGTTTAACGGATCCTTAGAGGATGGGCGGTCCCAAGCATCCTTTAGATTATTTGCTCTATATTACAGTACACTTGAATTATTTTACACTGTATAAGTATGTATGTCCTGACTTGAGTGTTCATGTTTTATTTTACGCTTGGGTCAGCCCGAGTTGTAGTTCAGTTTCATCCCAGAGCTAGGATTTCTGCAGATCACTTTCAAGCTGTTGGCAAACTTCCCTTCCAGTTCTTTATCTAAAATTTTGAAATCAAGACTAGTGGATATTTGGATTGTTCTACTGATGATTTAAAACTATATTTGGATTTAAGACCATGTAAATTTTTTTTTGAGACAATGGATAGTGGCTTCATGAACCGCTAAGTATTTTTAAATTCCGCTGCGAGTTTTCTGATATCTGTGTCTGTGATTCTGTGATTATTTATTTACTGTATATTTTGAGACTTGCCAAATTTTATTTACAACGCGGTATTTTGAACAATTCAAGTCTGGCATGTGCGGATGCGAATGGTTGAAAATATCGGGTCGTTACATTTGGTATCAGAGCTTTGGCTCTAGGCAAAACTTAGAATGTATGGTAAATTTAATTTACAGAATCACTTCCATTCGAGTTTGAATCTCTTCCTTTTGATTCGATTTCCTTTTAATTTTGGAACGTTCCCTGCGGTTCCAAAGTTCATTCGTGTCCCTCACTATTCATCTTCTTTCGATTCTGGAGCATCCTATAACTCCACTTCGAATGATCTTTATAGTGAATTGGCGGTCTCGCCAATATTCTAATAAAGGGGTGAAACTCCTTTACAAATTAGCATTGATTCACCAGAGATTTATATTTATCCTTGGTTTAGATGCTAGCATCTTTGGTTATTCCAAACTCTATCTCCTCAGATCGAATGTAGATTTACCCCAGAAAATCCACATCGATCTTACTCTTTAATTCACGGTTGACCAGGTTAAGGTTGCCCGAGATTTATATAGACTTATCCAGTTCCTTATTTTGTTATTTAATTGCGACCCCCCACCTCTATACCCACGCTAGCCAAGAACACTACGGAGTAATGCTGTCGACTAGCATGGAGAATAAGGCCGTTGAGGAGCGACCATCTGTATAATTGCTTTGTGCGAGTACCGATATGCTAGATAAAAATAAAACTTTTCATCTCAAGAGGAAATCCGACATACCGACACAAACTCAAAGCTACTATACAGTGGCTATAAAGGTCTTCGGAAAAAAAATAGAAATAAACATAACACAAATCAGTCACAGATAGTACATATCACAAAGGCGGAAATAGATATGAATATTACACATAAAAGTGTTCATCGGAGTAGTGGTCTAATAAGGTCCACAATATCATAAAAAGGAATAGATACAAGTGCTAGACAAAAGAATATGCATACATCAAGGAGTCTATCTTAAATGTATACAACAAAAAACTACCAAACTAGAGTAGTTAGCCAAAAGATCAGATGATGGTCCGATAAGGAGTCAAGCAGAAGCACCTGTGAAATCTCAGTCTGACCCGAGTATTATTTAAGAAGAAAATAATAAACAGATCAGTCTAGCTATAATTATCAGTTAAAATGAGATATAAGAAGAGATATAATAAAAAGACGTATGATAACCAAAAATGTCCTATTACGACAAGTATACATTAGAAAATCCATAAAAGTCATACAATATCTCAAAGAATCTCATAGCATCAAAAAGAATGTCATATTCTTTATTTCATTCACCAAGCCACAATAAAATGACATACATATCAATGCCAATTATAAAAGTTGGTGAAACATAAATTCCAGAAATCATCAAATAGAAATCCAGAAATCACAACAAACGGATGGCCAATCCTATAAAAAATGAGTGGGAGCTCCTCCTGACAGGGTATAGTCCCCCATTGCGGACATTGAGCCGAAACTCCTCCTGACAGGGTATAGTCCCCCATTGCGGACATTGAGCCGAAGCTACTCCTGGTGAGTCGAAACTCCTCCTGAAAGGGTATAGTCCCCCATTGCGGACATTGAGCCGAAGCTCCTCCTGGTGAGTCGAAACTCCTCCTGACAGGGTATAGTCCCCCACTGCGGACATTGAGCCGAAGCTCCTCCTGGTGAGTCGAAACTCCTCCTGACAGGGTATAGTCCCCCACTGCGGACATTGAGCCGAAGCTCCTCCTGGTGAGTCGAAACTCCTCCTGACAGGGTATAGTCCCCCATTACGGACATTGAGCCGAAGCTCCTCCTGGTGAGTCGAAACATCTCCTGACAGGCTATAGTCCCCCATTGCGGACATTGAGCCGAAGCTCCTCCTGGTGAGTCGAAACTCCTCCTGACAGGCTATAGTCCCCCACTGCGGACATTGAGCCGAAGCTCCTCCTGGTGAGTCGAAACTCCTCCTGACAGGCTACAGTCCCCCATTGCGGACATTGAGTCGAAGTTCCTACTGGTGAGTCGAAACTCCTCCTGACAGGGTATAGTCCCCCATTGCGGACATTGAGCCGAAACTCCTCCTGGTGAGTCGAAACTCCTCCTGACAGGGTATAGTCCCCCATTGCGGACATTGAGCCGAAGCCCCTCCTGGTGAGTCGAAACTCCTCCTGACAGGGTATAGTCCCTCACTGTGGACATTGAGCCGAAGCTCCTCCTGGTGAGTCGAAACTCCTCCTGACAGGGTATAGTCCCCCATTGCGAACATTGAGCCGAAGCTCCTCCTGGTGAGTCGAAACTCCTCCTGACAGGGTATAGTCCCGCATTGCGGACATTGAGCCGAAGCTCCTCCTGGTGAGTCGAAACTCCGCCTGACAGGGTATAGTCCCCCATTGCGGACATTGAGCCGAAGCTCCTCCTGGTGAGCCGGAGCTCAATAAAATTGAGGTATAGTCCTACTCATGGACAAAGAGACATCGCACATCGTTAGTCTAAACCATAAAATGATCATCATTGTTCATCAAGAAGTGTCAATTACAATAAGCTAGTAAATATATGAGTTTAGCATCATGTCCCATAACCACTAGCTTAACTTAAATATTTGCGAACAAATTGTAGATCTCCACTAGAAAATTGTCACAAGAGTTTCAATCGAACAAGTCCAAGAATTAATCAACGAAGTAAACGCAAGCGTTTCATACCACTCGTTTTACTAAGTCGTTTAATTAGATTTCTCATACGAGTGAGGTAAAAGTTTGTATATACTAGTAGATTGGAAAACGGTTTTATAAACGAGTTTGGTATTGAAAATAGAGTTGAAATCGTTTTGAGGAAAGAGTTTTGATATTTACTACTAGTATAGAAAACCTTTATATTTTAAAGTGACAAATCATAGAATTGATTGTAGAAACAATCAATCATAAAAATTCACATTCGAAGACGTGAATAAAATCCAAAGAAATCGATACCGAATCCATCAAAATGGATATTCCCAAAAATCACGATGAAAATGTCATCAAAGTCCATAATAAATGATAACAACAAAAAGGGAATCAACACAAATCGATTAAAGTTGGAAATATACTCAAAAATAGCCAAAATAGGCAAATTAAACAGTTCCAAACATCTGGTAGGTGTTCCCAGACGTCTGGCCCTAGTATCTGGAAGTATATGCGTTTTCTCCCTTCTATTTTTAATTCCTGGGCCATTTCAGACGTCTGAAATTTTCAACCAGACGTCTGAATTTGATTTCAGACGTCTGGAATTTGTTTCAGACGTTTGGATTTAGTCTCTGCCTTTTCCAGACCCCTTTCCAGACGTCTGAATTTTTCAACCAGACGTCTGGATTTGGTTTCAGACGTTTGGAATTTGTTTCAAACGTCTGAAATCTTCTGCTAGGCAAAAAAAACAGCCTAGACCAAAAATGGCAAATCCAAACCGAAATGCGATCGAACGAGCGATGGAGGCTAAGGATTTATGCCAATCGACAACCCAGCACTATAGGCTCTTCGATGCATCACCAAAAACATGTTCAAACATGAAAGATTGGATTTTTAAAGATTTGACTACAAAACACCAAAAATTGGAATATTCACCAATTCAATCCAAATCAAAAGCAAATGAACATAAATAAGTGTTAGGAATTCATACCCAACAATCAAAGATAGTTGTAGACATAGATGTGAGATAAAAATCTCACCTTTGAACCCAAATCAATGAATGAGAAGCTTGAAGACGAAGGAAGATCAACCACACTTCAATCTCAACACAAGAAGCTTGAATCTAAGCTTAAAAGAGAAACATTTTCTAAATTAGGTTTAGGAATTTTCTAAAATCAAAGTGAGAATGAGTTGAAGAAGAAGAAGATGATACTTACCAAAGCTTCACTTAGAATTTGGAGCTAGAACTTGGATTTGCAAATGGAAACTGGGGCTTAGGAATTCTAATTCTTTTTCTCCTCCCCCATTTTTGATGAAGCTTGAATGTATTAGGAAATGAAAGTGAAGTAATGAAGAGGAGAGGGGGTGGAATAATGATATAACCAGAGTTGGGCTAGTGGGCTGAACCCAAACCCAAACCTAAAGCCCTAAGTGAAAAATAGCAAAATTCAACTAACTCCAAACATATCGAATTTTATACTCAAAAAGGTCGCAAACGTCATTTTGAACTCAATGGAGGTGGTCTCGAGTCCCAATTCGACTGTTTGCAAAAAGTAGCTTTTCGGACCAAAATCCGACGAACGATAAAATATTTAAATATAAAATCGATAAATATGCGGGTTGTTACAGACTCCCCTCCTTAAAGAAATTGCGTCCTCGCAATACTTAAGAGGTAAATAAGAAGTAACAACCATGGAAGCATATCAACACAAAAGAAAATTTGAATCAAGAAGTCCACCATAAAGAGCACGAAGGAGTAAATTCGAAAGTTTTCGTTCGATGAATTCTCAAGGTTTCTCAAGAGTAATCCTTAGGATTTGAGAACCATTGAACTTTTTCCAAAAAGAATATTTTTATATCGAAGGCGCTCAACCTCCAAAGCAATGATGCGAATAGAATGTTGCTCAAAAGTCAAATTTTGTGAAACTTCAATCCCCTCAATAACACCGGGCTCAAGAATAGAAATCGAAATCCCTAAGGCATTTCCGTAGCAGAAAGACTTGAGAAAACGTCATGAATATTAGAAAATTGAGCTGGTGCTACGACGTAGTATAATAACAGTACGCCGGAAAAACGAGAAACTCAAATAATTTGGGACAACGGCGTAGTACAAAACGGTACGCCAGATGAACCAAAGCCCGAATAATTTCGGAACACCGACGTAGTACAAAAACGGTACGTCCAATGAACCGGTAAACCGGAACAACGACGTAGTATAATAATGGTACATCCATTGATCCAGATAAGACGGAACATCGATGTAGTATAATAACAGTACATCCGATGAACCGAACACCATAAAAGAATATCAAACGCAATTCCATAAAAAAAATGAGATGAAACTCAATAAAACGAAGTACATCAAAACCCCCGATGAACTTGATAAAAAGATAATTCCATTTCGACATCATCAAAGAATCGACACCTTGTTGCCTACGACAAGACGTATTGGCAACAAGACTTCCCTTCGGGAACAAAAAGAATATCAAGATCATAAGATGCTAGGAACTCGAGTCAACATGAAGTTCCCTATGAGAAAATAAATATTCCAAAGATTTATGATCGAGGTAGAGAACAAATTTCTCATCCAAATATGATGATGCTAACTTCCAAAAGTACAAACAATGGCCGCGAGCACTAGATCATGAGTGGCATATCTAGTCTCGATAAGCTATAATGATTTAGAAGCACAAGTGATAGCACGTTCTCCTTTGCAAGAGAACGGCATCCAAACCAATACGACTAGTATCGGTACAAATAGCAAAGTCTTGGTTCCCCTTCAGGAATCACAAGAATAAGTATCGAAAGGAAGAGTTCTTTTAAATAATCCTCTTTCCCGAAAAGTTAAAACTTTCAAAACTACATTTTTATTTTTATGTAATAATCTTTCTACAAAAATTTACATTTTTCCAAGTCAATATATCGTGTCTGACTGTCTCATCAAAGCGTTTAAGAGATTCTTATCGATAACGTTGATCAGGCGCATCGACCAGAATTCTTAAAACACTAAATGGGCAATACAATCACAAAATCATATTCTATAGGTGTGACGACCCGGAATTTTCTAGCAATATCAATTTAATAATCTGCATTAAATATTAAATTGATTTGATATATTTTTGTTAATTAAATCTGAATTGATGCTTTTCTTTTAATAAATATTCAATTGGTAAATGATATCTGTTAAAATTAATTGATTTGTTTTCTATTTATAAATGTATATATTTGTATACATTGTAAATAGATGAAATTTGTTTTAAAGTTTAACTAATAAGTTATGTTTCAAATGTTAATATACATTTTAGTGAATTAGAAATTGTGTTTTATTTAATACAAACATTTCAAAGCTAGATAAATAAATACAGGATTTTCAATACATAAGTAAATGTTTAAATAGTTCAAGACTCATTTTAACTTAAGTTTAAATTTAGAATTATTAACAAAAAGATTTGTTTACTTTTCTTTTTAGTATAGTTTGATTAAATTATGGATTTAAAATGATATATGAGTTTTAATATAATTTTGTAAAACAATACTTTATCATACATTAATAAAATATGTAGCTATAATAAAAAGATAATCTATTCTATCTATCATTTCAAAGTAATAAATATGTTTTTATAAAATAAATAAAATTAAAATACACATATAAAAATACAAGCCTACAAGATAAATTGGAAAAGAAATATAAGTTAGCAGAACATTAGTTAAATTAAAATAACATAACAACATTCATATGCGTTTTAAAATATAACAGGACAACAAATAAACTAGAAAATAAATAAGTTTTTAAGTTGTAAACCAACATGAGCAAACTGTAGCATATATAATATGTTTAAAACATCAAGAACAAAAGAAGAACATCTAGAAGCAAATGACACTAATATAACAACTGTATATAGTGTAAAGCAATAAGGACAGTAATAAAATATATGTTATACAAACAAATGAAATCATATGCATGCTAATGAACAGATATATAAGTGTGCAGGCCAAATTGTATGAAACAAAGCAAAAGACAGTAACAAAGGAAAATACACAACTGTGTATATGTGTGAAGCTTGCTAGAGAAGATAGTATTAAATATCTTTAAGCTAACAAACAAAACTAATTAATGTAAAAATCTTTTAGTACACTAAGTATACATATCAGCCTACAATTTAAATAAATATCTCTGGTTTCAAATCTGTACAATACAAGATTGTATGCAAATATTGTCTTAATAGTATGAAACATAATTATAACCCTGCCTCTTTTCCTTTTCTATATGTTAGCTTCATATCAGTTCGAACTAAGGAAAATCTAAAGTAAACTTCATTTCAAACTAAAACATGAAAGTAAAACTATTTCATACTTAAACAAAATTCAAGAAGCAAAGTAGAATGAAGTCACAGTAGATTCAAGCCTGAAATTTCAAAGCCTGCTTCAACAAAATGCCTCTGTTCTTTCACATATTGGTGAGTAACACTTTTCTAAAGTTTCTTAAGTTTTAAAAATCTGTTGCATGATAATTTTTGGCTGCTTAAATACATTGTGTGAATATTTATACATATTCATTTCTTTTTTATCTGAGTGTTTGTGTGATGAGATTCTGTGTATTTCCAACCTGCAAATTCAACTGACTTCATTTGTAAACTTGTTCTGTTTTTTTTTTGTTTTCTTTATTATTTACTGTGAGTAACTTCTTTTCTAAAATACCCAAGTATATTCATATATGGTTGTATGTCAGTTATCTGAGATGAAGTGTGAAGTATGAGTATATATATTAGAGAATGCATGTGTATATATAGATGGGTTGATGTGATTATACTTGTTCTGCCTGTTTTAGTTTCAGGCTTGGCTTCTAAACAAAAGAACCTAATTTCTTTTGTTCTGATGGTTGTTCATTGATAGAAATTTAACAAGACTTGTTAGTTTAAACTTAAAGATTTTAAGTTTAAAACTTATTTAAAAAAAAATACAAGAAGAATTTATCTGGAAACCAAAATATAACTGGAAGTGTTGTATATGTTTTGCTCTCTGTTACTCTGGAAACAAAACTTTACTTTTATAAATCATTTACAACTTTGCTGATTAATGAATGAACTTAAGGTTTGAACAAAGGATGTTTGTAACATTATGAAGTAAGTTTAAAAATTTAGATAAGATAAAACAACTTAAAACTTTCTCTGGAACCAAATTTCTGAGCATAATTTCTGCGCATAAACCTAATTTATACTGAGTCTATAGTTTGGGTCGCTGCGGCCACCAAAGGCGTTCGAGTGCCACGTGGATTGGAGGGGAAGTAGGGGAGAGATAGTCGAAGGAGTAGCCGGAGTTTGGTGGCCTCCGGTGGTGGGACCACCGCGTGCGTAGAGCTGACAGGTTTGAGGGAGGTGAGGTCGTGTGTTTTTCCAGGTTTAGTTTCTTGTTTCTATTTTCTCGCGTCGCCTGGGAAGAAACTCGAAGCGGGTTACGTTTTTACTCGGGAAAGTCTCGCGTGTTACTCGAGGCAACGCAAGGGGTGCTCGGTAGAATTGTTCAGTGTTTTGTTTTTACAACCTGTAACAGTTTTTCAACTGTTTGATGAATTTTGTCTTAAATTTAACTCTATGCCAAGTTTAATTTTAAATCAATGTTTAAGACATGAATTTAAGTTAGTTTTGAAATAATAAAGTTTTCAAAATTTAAATTTATGTTAATAACTTAAAAAGTGCTTAATGCAAGTGTATTCAAGGAGTTGAATTCAAAAATGAAATATAGAATGTTAAGAAAGTATTAGATAAGTTAACTCCAAAGGAAGTCAGGACTTAGGTATGTAATTCCAGACTTGAAACTAAATTAAAGTTTTATAATTTAAAATTGATTCAAATAAGTTTAATGCTATTAAATATGTAAGTTTAAAAAAAAAAGGGTTTTGAAATAAATGTTTCAAACATATTGGAATTGAAAATATAATCAATAATGAAAATGGTTTGCTTTAATTCATGAATTTTGGAATTTATGTGCATCAACCTTTAAGTTAATTAGGTAGAATAATTAATAATAGATATTAATTAATCTAGTAATTATAGTGTAAAAGTAGTAATTAAGTTAATTAATAACTAATATGTGATTTAGAACTATAGATTAGTTTTTTTTAAATTAATAATGGTTAATTAATTCATAATTAATATAAGTTGATTATGTTAGAAGGAGATAATTAAATAATTATTAATGAAGTTCATTAACCAGATTATGTTATAATTAAATAATATGATTGATTTTGTAATAAATTAATTAGATTAATTAATTCAATAGTTTAATTATAAATTATTTATTGAAAAGTAATTAAGAAATTAATTACTTATAAATTGAGTACATTGATTTAATTTGAGTTAATTAATTTAGTTTAATTAACTGATATTTTGGAATTGAATTAGAGAAGTAATTGGAGGATAATTACGGGATGTAATTAATTGGGTGATGTTATTAATGGAAGTAATTGAAATATAATTACTTAAAATTAATCAGGGAATTAATTAAGAGTGTTATTGAGAAGTAATTAATTATGGATGATTAATTACTGTATGTTATTAATCAAGAGGATTAATATTTATAATTTGAAGATTTGTATTCTTAATATAAGTTAATAAATGAAGATGTAAATAGAAATCATTAATTAATATAATTAATAACGAAATGTAATTAAGAAATTGATTTATTTGAGAATAATAAATCAACAAGATAATTAAATGGAAATAAATCAATATAAATGTAATTAATGGAGCATAATTACTCAGAATAGTATTTGGATGATCATTACTTGATGAAGTTAATACAAGATGATTTGTAAGTAGAGTAATTTGAGTAATTTCTTTTGTAATTAATCAAAGGATTAATTTATGGAATTAATTAATCATGGAATGATTAATTTGTTAATAAGTAATTAAGGATAGTTAATTACTGGTTTGTTATTAATCAAGGGGTGATAATAATTATGTTTATATAAAGATTAATTGAAGTAATTTAATATAAATTGAAGATCATTAATTACTATAATTAATGATGTAATTAAGAATTGTTTAATTAAGGAATAATTAATAGGAAAGTAATTTAAAGTTAAATTGCTATGAATGATTTATAATAATTCATTTTAATTAAACAAAGACTAAATTATTCTTGTAATTAGAGAATGATTTAGTAATTTGATTTATAATCAATTATTGATTATGAGAGCGGGATTTATGGAATGAGTAATTAATTTAATTTATTTTAAATTAATTAAGATGGAAGGAGTTAATTTAATTCATTTTAAATTAACTATAGCTTGTAATTCATAAATCATTACTGATGGATGATGTTGATATTTCATTGTTTGATTGTAATCTCAGAAATGAGATGAGTAATGTCTATGTGATATGGATGTATGGTTTAAGTATGATAATATTTAATTATCTGTTTGGATGATGATATCAATTATCTGTTTATGATGAGGTGATTATCTATTATGAGATGTGAATTATCTATCTGTGCATATTGATGATATTGAATTCACTGTTAAGACTAAATAGACAACTTGGCCTTAAAAGACACGCTTTGGATTTCGATGAGACCGGGATCAGTTTTCCGCATTAGGAATATCCGAAAACCACATCGTTTCCAAATTAACGATAGGTCGTGAATCTGAAGTGAAGATGAAGGTTCAGAATGCAAGGGTTATCGTCGTTAACTCTGAGGGTGATTCCAAAATGAGTGTAACGAGATAATGCCTTCGGTTTCGTTCGAACCCGGAACGAACTTGTATGGATTGAATGCTTTCAACACATCGTCAGGCGGACGATGAGCATTCTAAGAAATATGTTCTATAAAGGTAATCGTAACCTCAAGCCTCATCAACCGGGAATGGCTAAAACAGGGGAGGTGCAGCAAGGTTAGGTGGGTCATGCCCAAGCAGGACAAGGATATTCCCCTGTCTAGATGTCCCTTTTTATTCGGCTTAGTGGGCGGTTGGTCTGCAGCCAACTGCGGGGTTTATCTTGTTCGGGACTGTTCAGTAAGGAATGGTTCCGGCCTTGTGTTGCAGGGGATGAAGGGAGTAATCCTCGGTACGTTGATCTAGGCCACGTACTGTGACGGGCGGTACCCCAGTAGCCCTGCCATTGTATGGAATCCAAAATCCAATAAGTGCCTACGATTTTGATTGTATTACCCACTTTTGTGGCTAGTAGCTGGAATTTAATCATGTAACAATTTCGGCTATTTTCTATTTACTTGAAAACCCTAGACCTATTATAATATCACTGGATTTCCTATCAAATGTTTTGGTTAGCATAAGGTAAAAACTTTTCCATGTTTATGTGTGGAAAGTCTTACGTGATACCTTTTGTTTTCAAAGGATTTTCCAAAATTAAGCAACTTTAACCTGTTACTCATACCAGACCCATGTCTGACCCGAAGTTTATTTTGTTTTTCATAAACTCTCGGGTACCCAAATTTTTACGGGTAACCAAGGGATTCAGGTTTAGCTTTGACGAATTCTGGAGGAGCAATGGAGCAGGAGGCTTCAGCGTTTTAGATATATATTTAGTTCCGCTGTGTGGTATCTCAGTGATGTATTGTGTATTGTGTTGTATTAACTAGACAGGTGTTTATAACTGTCTAGTATGTGATGTATTATCTGTATAGCTCTGATTGATGTATATATTATGTAAATACTTATGTAATTAATATATTTTATTCGTTCCGCTGTGAGATTCTGATGTTGTTGTTCTTTCTTCTCTATCTTTTCTATTTTCTCACCCTTTTCTTTCTTATTAAGAAAACTTCTTCCTAGGAGTAGGAGGTGGGGTCGTTACAGTGGTATCAGAGCACTAGGTTGAGTGAATACCTAGGCTCTTAAGTGATTTCTTTCCTGAGAGAGCGTATTTGTAAATTTGATATATATATATATATATATATATATTTTCTATCTATTTGTTGGATTACCTGTTCGGGTTTTCCAACATATGTATAAGGATAGATTGAGTAGTGGTGTGTGTAACACGACTACCTGTGGTTAGAAGTATATTTGGCGAGACTGTAGACCTAATACCGTCTCGAGTAAATTTGTGGTGTAAGGATTTCACCTAATCTCTTGAGGAAACCTGTTAAGATTTGGAGTCCATTTTTGTAGCACAAGAGTGGATGAGTAGAATGGGATTTTTGTGAGTTGAGCAGAAGCTAGAATATTATCTGGGTAACTCAAGAAGTAAATAGTTGTGTGTTGAGATGCAGTAGCGATGGATTGTTTCCGAAGAAGTTCTCAAAGATTTTTGGATAAGGAACTGTGTCTGCATCAGTTTTGAGGTTGAGTTCAGCTGAATGTTGTGTTTGGCTTTGAGGCCTGAGTTTTCTGAGGAATTTCTAGATTAAGGAGTTTTGGCATCAGTAGTAGAGTTGCAGCTCAGATTGTTCTACGGCACGCGAGGAGGTCATCGAAGTCCAGAACCAGTTTTGTGAATCCATTTCTTCAATGGATTGGCTGGATAAGTTTAAGTTATTCAGATAGGTAAGGAGAGAACAGTTTTCTTTGGATATTAGCCTGGGTTGATCGCAAAAGAGACTCGCGATAGTTAAGTGTTCTCTGGGATGGCAGAATTTTTTTGGATATCTTTGAGAAGTCGGTGGTTTGTCTTAGCATCTGAGGAGTTGAGTTTGATATCGACTGGATTTCAGAAATAATACCGATGGTTTAGCTTAGTAATAGAATGGTTTCAAGAGAGAGAAATTGGTAAAGCAGCTCAAGTTTCGGAGGAATTTCTAAGTTCTATTTTGAATCTGCTGAATCATATTTTTGTAATGTGTTGTCTAGTTATGCTTATGTGCATCATTAGCATTTTCATCCATCCAGATCAGAGTTGTGCAGCGGAAGCAGTTGGTTGTGCATTTGTTTTTCTTTTCTGGGAAAGAGAGGATGTTTTCTACTAATGATAGTAGGGGTTGAGTTCTTGGTTTTGGTTGGTTTGAGGAAATTATTCTACTGGATTGTTTTTGGATTCATATTGTTTTAAGAGTTATCAGCGAAGGTTGAGCTAATCAGTAAGTTGAAGGCAGCTTTGGATTGTCAGAAGTATTTGGTGGATAAGAGACGAAGGAATTTGGATTTGGGAGTCGGAGATTTCATTTTGTATGAATTTTATCTGATTCGAAGGAGTTCTATAGATTAGGAGTATAGACTGTTTAGATTCTATAGATCGAGTATTCCGGTATTATACTGGGAAACTCTAGGGATCTCTATCCAGAATTTTGTCTGGATAGTTAGCTTTGTTGATTGAGTAGATTGGTTGTAATGATTGTTAGCATGTGATTGATATATGCTTATGGTTTAAAATTAAATTAAAATCTTAAATATATTATTAAATTACCTTTGCTTTTAAATTTCGGGGACGAAATTCTTTTAAGGGGGGAGGAATGTGACGACCCAGAATTTTCTAGCAATATCAATTTAATAATCTACATTAAATATTAAATTGATTTGATATATTTTTGTTAATTAAATCTGAATTGATGCTTTTCTTTTAATAAATATTCAATTGGTAAATGATATCTGTTAAAATTAATTGATTTGTTTTCTATTTATAAATGTATATATTTGTATACATTGTAAATAGATGAAATTTGTTTTAAAGTTTAACTAATAAGTTATGTTTCAAATGTTAATATACATTTTAGTGAATTAGAAATTGTGTTTTATTTAATACAAACATTTCAAAGCTAGATAAATAAGTACAGGATTTTCAATACATAAGTAAATGTTTAAATAGTTCAAGACTCATTTTAACTTAAGTTTAAATTTAGAATTATTAACAAAAAGATTTGTTTACTTTTCTTTTTAGTATAGTTTGATTAAATTTGGATTTAAAATGATATATGAGTTTTAATATAATTTTGTAAAACAATACTTTATTATACATTAATAAAATATGTAGCTATAATAAAAAGATAATCTATTCTATCTATCATTTCAAAGTAATAAATATGTTTTTATAAAATAAATAAAATTAAAATACACATATAAAAATACAATCCTACAAGATAAATTGGAAAAGAAATATAAGTTAGTAGAACATTAGTTAAATTAAAATAACATAACAACATTCATATGCATTTTAAAATATAACAGGACAACAAATAAACTAGAAAATAAATAAGTTTTTAAGTTGTAAACCAACATGAGCAAACTGTAGCATATATAATATGTTTAAAACATCAAGAACAAAAGAAGAACATCTAGAAGCAAATGACACTAATATAACAACTGTATATTGTAACGACCCAGAATTTTTATTAATTTAAATTTGAATATTTAATTAATTTTAAATGTTAATAAGTGAATTTATAAGTCAAATAAATTTTTATTTGAATTATTGAATTTAATTGAATAATTAAATCAATAATTTAATATGTTAAATTATGGAAATAATTGAAAATAGAGTTAAAAATGATTGAAAATAATTTGGAAAATTTTATTTTATCATATTGAAGTTAGAATGATATTTTAGAACTTTTAAAATCGAATTAAAAGTTAATTTGTGAAAATTGAATATTTTAATATTTAATAATCGACTGTAAAATAGTCAAATTTTGAACAGTCTCAGAATTGAACGAAACCAGTTTCATTGGATCCGTAATAGTTAGTTATTACCGGATTTCAATTTTCGTGTCAATCGGAGTTATCGTTTGATCGTGGCAGCTCGAAACGCATCGAATTATTTTTAATTTAAATTTGGCGAGTCAAAATAGCCATTTTTCAAAAAGTCTCGGATTTCGACGAAACTAGTTTCATCGGATCCGTAATGTGATATTATTGTAAGGTTTCAAATTTCAAGTCAATTGGATTTACCGTTTGTCCGGTACAAATTAAAACGCCTAGAAATCGATTTAAATCGGTTTAATTTAAATTGAACGTTTTCAGCCATAACTCGCACATACTTCCGAATTAGCTTCCGAAACCTGTTCCATTGTGTCCGGAACGCGGGATAAACCCTAGGTACGCTGCTTACGGCGTCTAAATCGGAGTTCGGAATTCCCGGGATGAATAGTGTTTACGCTAGCTTTTTCTATAAATAGGAGTTAAAATCTAAAATGAAAAAAAAATATACTCAAACCCTAATTTCATCAGCTAGCCGCCACTAACATTATGAAGGGCCAGAATTGTCCCAATTTCAACCATCAATCTCTCCAAATCCATTCACATTCACGCGAGGTGTTCAACACGAAGATTGAAGAGCATAGAGAGAGCTTTAATTCCATACGGTGATGATCGGAAACGGAGTCGTGTGGAGGAAGCTACGGGGGGCCGTTCACCATCAGGTCGGCACAGTTTTCGAGACTATCTAGGTGGCCGAGCTTCACCTAGAGGGGGGCGGAGGTGCTCGTGAGGTTGGGCTACACGTCGGCGTTCCCTGATCGAATAATCGTTGAGCGAGGTGGTGTGTAAATTCAACCCTAAATTGCTAAATGGGTTCGGCCAAAATTCTTGGTGCCTGGAAAGGATACGTGAAAGAGGAAGATAGAGGGGAACGGCCTGATGTAGTTTGCCTTAGATCCAATGGCCTGAAATGTTTGTAGGTTATAAATTATTTATGTTTAAGTTGATTTGTTTATATAAATCGTGTACGAACTTGTAAAATGCATAATTTTTTCATACGAGGTCGAAAAAATGCAAACCCAGTTGCGTTGGAATCGTATGGACGAGCACTACGCGATGGAGTTGGTTTGGAGTCGTTTGGAGTTAGTGAAAATTTCGGGTAAAATTAAACGCGCGTTTAATTTTATTCGAAATAAAAGCTAAAACGGAAATTAAAACCAAGGTGAGAACTTCTCACTCAATCGAATAGATTTCGATTTTATTTTAAATAGTTAGATTTAAAATATTTGAATGCATGTTTGAATGATGACTGTAAATTATTGATTGTTAAAATAGACATTATTCGCCGTTAGTAAGCGGATGTTATTTAATAAAAACATATACCGCGAATATTTCATAAACAGTGAAATTGGTATTATATATAATATCAATATATATATATTGGCATATGTATATATTGCAGTTGATTGATTTCCCGCATTTTTTGTTTAGCGGATGAGACCCTATTACGCCGTTATTAAGCGGATAATATTTATTAAGAACATGTACCGCGATAATTTCGTACTGGAGCGAAATTGGTATTGTGCTAATGTTTTTGGATGCAGGAAACAGGTTGGAGGGATCCAACTGGATTCCTCAACAGTTTTTATTTGATTTCAGATATTTTGATATTTGATGGATTATCATATCGATATATGATATCGTTGTTAGTCGTGATTGACTATTTGGTGTGTAGCATCATTGGACCCAGATTTTGGGATTTTAAAATGATTTTAAAGTGATTTTTGAAAATATACTATATTTTTGGAATTGATCCATTATAAATAAATAAACGTTATAATTTTTAAAGTTATAAAAATTATGGTTTTTGTGAAATATAGTTAAAAAGCTGATTTTTAGAAATACGATTAAAAGTCAATTTTTGAGAAATATGAACTAATGATTTTATAAAATAATTTAGATTGGATTTTTGAATATATGATAAAAGTTTAAATATAGGATTTATAAAATTTGATTATTTTATAAATCGAAATGATGAAATTATAAAGGAATTTAAAGACGTTTTAGAATAATAATATAAACTGATTTATATTAAGAGATTTATAAATGGATATTTATAAAGTGAATTATGGACATTATAAAACGAGTTTTTATAAGTGTTTGAATGTAGTGAAAATGAATTTCCTAAATGAATGAAATTTATGAAATTATAAACTGTGAAGTTATAAATGAAATTTTATAAGCAATAGGTTTATAAAATTTATAAAGTTATCGAAAGAATGAATTTTGGATACATAAACAATCTTATAAGTTAAGATTAATAATTTGGGAAGTTAAATGAACGATTTTGTAAAATAATCATTTTATAAGTAATTAACTTATAATATGAACTTGTAGTTTATAATTGAGTTATAAACTGAAATAGGTTAATAAAGGTATTTATAAAAAAGGAAGTTTTTTATAAATAAATAGAAACGGAATTTATAAACGTTGTTTTATAAATCCGCAAACGACTTATTTTGATAAGTTAATCGTTATAACTTATAAATGGAGTTATATTCACGTTTTAGACTGTGAATAATCCTTTAAGTTAAAAAGTATAAAAAGGATGAAATTTGTTAACATAGTATATTCGCGTTTTTGAATAGTGAATAACATGTTAAAGAAAATGTTTTAGAATGTGATATTTTAAACAGAATTAAAACGATCTAACAATGTTTTAAAAATGTGTTGAGATTCGAAACCATAGATTTCAACATTGATTGTTGAAATAGACGATTTCGAGAAATGAAAGGAGATGATGGACTATAACACTGTTGTTATAGTAAATGATTTCCGAAAGGAAATGTTTTTGTATAGTATTGGGATTTATATATCTATTTTAATTTCGAATCCCTATACTAGTGATTTTGGGTTGTCGTAACGATGTTTTACGTAACATTCGTTTTGGCCCAAATAAATATGTTTAAGTGAATGATTTTCTTAATAGAATGAAATATATACTTAATTCGATTTAAGTATATTGAATATTTTCTAAGTGTTGAAAATAAAAAGATTTGTGAATTACTTATTTTTAATAAGTATGGAAATGTTTTCCAATATGAAGTGAATAATTAAAATTTATCTTTTTGGAGGATAAATTGAAATGAATTATTGAAATCGTATATGCACGAATATTTTGAAATATAAATTCATTATGGAATTTATATGTGAAAAGTGAAATTGGTTAAAAATAAATATTGATTTATTTTTGACGTATTGAAATTATATATCTTACAAAGATATTTTGGAAAATAAATAATTTGGAAAATTATTTGGAATCTGGTGATGTATGCATATCCAGTGATAGTTCAATAACCGACTATCAGTATTTCCCTTT
Source organism: Allium cepa (assembly GCA_030765085.1). NCBI lineage: Eukaryota > Viridiplantae > Streptophyta > Magnoliopsida > Asparagales > Amaryllidaceae > Allium > Allium cepa. The sequence goes on from CM060942.1 coordinate 509,806,887, forward strand.
GAATGGGTATTGGATGTGAATTGATTGAATTTGAATGTCACACTTATTTTTGAATAAGCGCTCACTATTCGGGTTAACCGGGAAAGGACCATGGGGTCGTATAACCCACTCCGAATATGTGATACGTCGTTGTGAATCGCATTTGAAGATCGGTGTTGAAGACCGGTATTTGCGAGAGCGATAGGATGACCTATCGATTGTTTCTGCACCGAGTCGCGCCGGTATAGAAACTCCCTAAGTGATGGGAAATCCGATCAGGATTGTGAATATCCGGATTGCAAGGACTTCTTTGTAAGTGCCTTCGGTTCTGTTCGAGCCCGGAACAGACTTGTATGGATTGTATGCCTGACATTACAAGTTGAGATATAAAGCCGATTTCTTTCAAATATATTTCTGTTGGTGGCTGAGAATTTATTCTTTGCTTAACACCCTTCTTTGAGACGTATGTGCTCAAAGGTTATATAGTTGAAGTTATCAGCGATATATTCCCAGTTTGGTAATGTGACATGCTGAGTGATGCTGAAATGATCATTGTGTTGATTATTGTGATAGGATCATTTATTTGATCGTCTATCTTAGTGATCATTGTGTTGATCATTTGTTGACCCAAAGCATGGCTTTTGTATAAAGTATGTTTTTGTGGACGTGAATTCGTCGAGCCTCACATCCCGGAAATGGTCAAAACAGGAAAGAAGCAGCAAGGTTATGAGGGGTAGCACCCTTTAGGATATGTCCATTTCCTTCTGGAAAAGGGTGGTATCATGGTATGGAGCCCAGATACTTACTCATGTTGAAAACACTTTGTTATGATTGTGTGAATTGATTAGAGAGCGCTCTCGGAAAAAGGTCCCAAAGGACCGGGGGATGGCATATTCGGTCAGTTGTTACTCAGTTAGGAGTAACCCGGCCTTGTGTTGGTTGAGATCCGGTTTGGTTCTCGGGGATGTCCATCCAGAGGCATTCTCAGTGGCAATGGGAAGTTCCTTGGCCTGACCATTTGTTGGAAACCCAATTCCCAATACGAAACTTGTACGGTATTAGTTGTAGAACCTGCCATTCACTTATGGTGGTCACCACTGTTTGGATGGTAGCTATAGTAGGCATAGTTCGAAATGTCTATGTTGGCTAAGATTTATATCTTTATTTTCGAAATATTTTACTACACTATGCACTAGTAATAATATCAAATGTTATTTTAAATGCGTATCAAGCATCTTTGACTATCATAAGGAGAAATCTCCTCCGATTCTGCGTTTGCATTGTGTGTGTGTGCGGGAGGCCTTATGGTAGTCTCATTTTTAAAAAGCATTGCGAATTGACTTTGAAAATCTTTTGTAGAATGTTTTAAAAAGATAAACTGTTTTTTTGTTGCTCACACCAGTCCCACGACTGATCCGGAGTTTATTGTTTTCTTTCCTAAACTCTGGGTGCTCATTATTTTCTACACGAGCAGTCTAGAGTTGGGTTTTTCAGATAGCTAGATTTAATAGATTATCTGGAGTTAGTTCAGTCTTTGGATCGCACCAGTCTTGCCTAGCTTGGTGCAAATCGTTATTGGGAGTTCGAGCTATTGCTGGATTGGTTTTTGAAAATGGAGTTGCAGTTCTGGAGTTCTTCCTTGAAGACTATCTTAGAGTTATATTGTTCCGCTGCTAGATGTTATCTATTTTCTTTTCCGCTGCTATTTTATTGTATCATATCTCTGATGTATATTGATATCTATTGGATTATCTGTATCAGATATTGTATCAAAGCTGTATATCAATGTATTATTCTTTTATTCCGCTGTGTTGTTTACTTAATGATTGTTATAAGCTCCGGCGAATCGGATTTGAACGGTCGAATCTATGGCATTCGAGTACGATATGAAGTATGGATGTTGATTTTCGAGCGGGCAAAATCCGACTCGTTACATTTGGTATCAGAGCTCTGATGGTTAAGCGACAACCATGGTTCTGTTGGGTATTAATTCATTAGAGATAGAGTCAGCAGTACTCTAGAATGAGTTTGAGTGTAATAATAGCTATGAGTGCGTATTTGTTAGTGAATATAAAATTGTTTTATATTGTGATGATTGGTTTATTGAGTGGTATATGAACTTTCGTCAGCACAGCCTCGAAACTGAGCCGAAGGGGTTTCTAAACACTTGAATAGAACAATTCGGCACAATATTGTTTTAAATTGGGTAAATGAAATAATTTTACCTTGGTTATATTTTATATATAAAGAAATAATTTTTCAAAATTATTAAAGAGTATATAAGTTGATTGTTTAGGTTGTTTGAATAATCTAAATAAAAGAATAATTGTATAAGCGAAAGAATTATAAGAATTGAGTTATAATTAAAGTGAATTACAATTGTGAAATAAACTTATATACATAAGAAGTGAAACTTTATGGATATATCTATTAATATGAGTTGTAAATAAAAGTGAATTTAAAGTTAAATGGAATATAACTTAAGAGATATTGAATTAAGTTGATATTGGTATCGAAGTAAATAATCAAGTGGATTAAATGAATATATGAACTTGAGTTATATAAATGAAATTCAACTTTGGTAATTGAATTGAATAAATGAATTGAATTGTGAATCAATTGAATGGAAAATAGAATTGATATGAAATAATGAATATAAATGTTAATTCATTAAAACCTAATGTTATTAGAAGTTGAATAAAAAATGAATGAATATAAGCAAAGGAATTTGGTTGAAATTAATAAACATTGGTTGTTATATGATTGTTGATTGATTGTATGTAATTCATTAAGTGTTAATGAAATTGGAAGCTAATGTAATTGAATTCAAATTGAAAGTAAATAAATTTGAATAGAATTGAATGTGGATTAGATTTAAATTAGTAAATGATAACTAATTAAAATTGAGAATGAATGTTGATAAAATCCAATGTTAATAAATCAAATATGATTTAGAGTGAAAACCAATTCATTAAATATGAATGAGAATATAAATGAATATTTATTGGTTATGGATTATAGTTGGTTGATGGTTGATGTTTGCATTTATTGTTTAGTTGCATTTGCTATATGACATATATAGTTGTTATGTTGCTATATGTTTTATATCGATACTATGCTTTATATACATGATTCTCATGTGGTTTGTTGAGTTTAGTAGGTGCGGATCGCGTTTGCTTCGCATTTGGAGTTCGCTTTTGCGCTATATTAGCCGTATATGCTTGCTAATAAAATATAAGGTACATATCTCGGATTAAATATCGCACTTTTATACTTTTTTCCCTGCGGGATGCCTCATTACTTGATGAGATGTATATTTGTGATATATATACTGTCATTTTTTTTTTTCGGATCGAGCCGCGCAAAGGAGACTATGGCGAATTTTTCCGAAAATTTAAGGCGTTAGAAAAATTTGAGAAAAATTGGAAAATTTTGAAAACTTTAAACTTTGTTTTAAAGTTGAAAGTTAAATGATATAATTGTTTTTGAAAAGATAACTAAGTATGATTTGAAAACTTAGTAAAGATTTGAAAGAAGTTTAATTATAAATTTTGGGAAAATTAATAGATTCTGTAATTTTCTTACTTGTAATTTCGAGGACGAAATTCTTTTAAGGGGGAAAGATTGTAACGACCCAGAATTTTTATTAATTTAAATTTGAATATTTAATTAATTTTAAATGTTAATAAGTGAATTTATAAGTCAAATAAATTTTTATTTGAATTATTGAATTTAATTGAATAATTAAATCAATAATTTAATATGTTAAATTATGGAAATAATTGAAAATAGAGTTAAAAATGATTGAAAATAATTTGGAAAATTTTATTTTATCATATTGAAGTTAGAATGATATTTTAGAACTTTTAAAATCGAATTAAAAGTTAATTTGTGAAAATTGAATATTTTAATATTTAATAATCGACTGTAAAATAGTCAATTTTTGAACAGTCTCAGAATTGAACGAAACCAGTTTCATTGGATCCGTAATAGTTAGTTATTACCGGATTTCAATTTTCGTGTCAATCGGAGTTATCGTTTGATCGTGGCAGCTCGAAACGCATCGAATTATTTTTAATTTAAATTTGGCGAGTCAAAATAGCCATTTTTCAAAAAGTCTCGGATTTCGACGAAACCAGTTTCATCGGATCCGTAATGTGATATTATTGTAAGGTTTCAAATTTCAAGTCAATTGGATTTACTGTTTGTCCGGTACAAATTAAAACGCCTAGAAATCGATTTAAATCGGTTTAATTTAAATTGAACGTTTTCAGCCATAACTCGCACATACTTCCGAATTAGCTTCCGAAACCTGTTCCATTGTGTCCGGAACGCGGGATAAACCCTAGGTACGCTGGTTACGGCGTCTAAATCGGAGTTCGGAATTCCCGGGATGAATAGTGTTTACGCTAGCTTTTTCTATAAATAGGAGTTAAAATCTAAAATGAAAAAAAAATATACTCAAACCCTAATTTCATCAGCTAGCCGCCACTAACATTATGAAGGGCCAGAATTGTCCCAATTTCAACCATCAATCTCTCCAAATCCATTCACATTCACGCGAGGTGTTCAACACGAAGATTGAAGAGCATAGAGAGAGCTTTAATTCCATACGGTGATGATCGGAAACGGAGTCGTGTGGAGGAAGCTACAGGGGGCCGTTCACCATCAGGTCGGCACGGTTTTCGAGACTATCTAGGTGGCCGAGCTTCACCTAGAGGGGGGCGGAGGTGCTCGTGAGGTTGGGCTACACGTCGGCGTTCCCTGATCGAATAATCGTTGAGCGAGGTGGTGTGTAAATTCAACCCTAAATTGCTAAATGGGTTCGGCCAAAATTCTTGGTGCCTGGAAAGGATACGTGAAAGAGGAAGATAGAGGGGAACGGCCTGATGTAGTTTGCCTTAGATCCAATGGCCTGAAATGTTTGTAGGTTATAAATTATTTATGTTTAAGTTGATTTGTTTATATAAATCGTGTACGAACTTGTAAAATGCATAACTTTTTCATACGAGGTCGAAAAAATGCAAACCCAGTTGCGTTGGAATCGTATGGATGAGCACTACGCGATGGAGTTGGTTTGGAGTCGTTTGGAGTTAGTGAAAATTTCGGGTAAAATTAAACGCGCGTTTAATTTTATTCGAAATAAAAGCTAAAACGGAAATTAAAACCAAGGTGAGAACTTCTCACTCAATCGAATAGATTTCGATTTTATTTTAAATAGTTAGATTTAAAATATTTGAATGCATGTTTGAATGATGACTGTAAATTATTGATTGTTAAAATAGACATTATTCGCCGTTAGTAAGCGGATGTTATTTAATAAAAACATATACCGCGAATATTTCATAAACAGTGAAATTGGTATTATATATAATATCAATATATATATATTGGCATATGTATATATTGCAGTTGATTGATTTCCCGCATTTTTTGTTTAGCGGATGAGACCCTATTACGCCGTTATTAAGCGGATAATATTTATTAAGAACATGTACCGCGATAATTTCGTACTGGAGCGAAATTGGTATTGTGCTAATGTTTTTGGATGCAGGAAACAGGTTGGAGGGATCCAACTGGATTCCTCAACAGTTTTTATTTGATTTCAGATATTTTGATATTTGATGGATTATCATATCGATATATGATATCGTTGTTAGTCGTGATTGACTATTTGGTGTGTAGCATCATTGGACCCAGATTTTGGGATTTTAAAATGATTTTAAAGTGATTTTTGAAAATATACTATATTTTTGGAATTGATCCATTATAAATAAATAAACGTTATAATTTTTAAAGTTATAAAAATTATGGTTTTTGTGAAATATAGTTAAAAAGCTGATTTTTAGAAATACGATTAAAAGTCAATTTTTGAGAAATATGAACTAATGATTTTATAAAATAATTTAGATTGGATTTTTGAATATATGATAAAAGTTTAAATATAGGATTTATAAAATTTGATTATTTTATAAATCGAAATGATGAAATTATAAAGGAATTTAAAGACGTTTTAGAATAATAATATAAACTGATTTATATTAAGAGATTTATAAATGGATATTTATAAAGTGAATTATGGACATTATAAAACGAGTTTTTATAAGTGTTTGAATGTAGTGAAAATGAATTTCCTAAATGAATGAAATTTATGAAATTATAAACTGTGAAGTTATAAATGAAATTTTATAAGCAATAGGTTTATAAAATTTATAAAGTTATCGAAAGAATGAATTTTGGATACATAAACAATCTTATAAGTTAAGATTAATAATTTGGGAAGTTAAATGAACGATTTTGTAAAATAATCATTTTATAAGTAATTAACTTATAATATGAACTTGTAGTTTATAATTGAGTTATAAACTGAAATAGGTTAATAAAGGTATTTATAAAAAAGGAAGTTTTTTATAAATAAATAGAAACGGAATTTATAAACGTTGTTTTATAAATCCGCAAACGACTTATTTTGATAAGTTAATCGTTATAACTTATAAATGGAGTTATATTCACGTTTTAGACTGTGAATAATCCTTTAAGTTAAAAAGTATAAAAAGGATGAAATTTGTTAACATAGTATATTCGCGTTTTTGAATAGTGAATAACATGTTAAAGAAAATGTTTTAGAATGTGATATTTTAAACAGAATTAAAACGATCTAACAATGTTTTAAAAATGTGTTGAGATTCGAAACCATAGATTTCAACATTGATTGTTGAAATAGACGATTTCGAGAAATGAAAGGAGATGATGGACTATAACACTGTTGTTATAGTAAATGATTTCCGAAAGGAAATGTTTTTGTATAGTATTGGGATTTATATATCTATTTTAATTTCGAATCCCTATACTAGTGATTTTGGGTTGTCGTAACGATGTTTTACGTAACATTCGTTTTGGCCCAAATAAATATGTTTAAGTGAATGATTTTCTTAATAGAATGAAATATATACTTAATTCGATTTAAGTATATTGAATATTTTCTAAGTGTTGAAAATAAAAAGATTTGTGAATTACTTATTTTTAATAAGTATGGAAATGTTTTCCAATATGAAGTGAATAATTAAAATTTATCTTTTTGGAGGATAAATTGAAATGAATTATTGAAATCGTATATGCACGAATATTTTGAAATATAAATTCATTATGGAATTTATATGTGAAAAGTGAAATTGGTTAAAAATAAATATTGATTTATTTTTGACGTATTGAAATTATATATCTTACAAAGATATTTTGGAAAATAAATAATTTGGAAAATTATTTGGAATCTGGTGATGTATGCATATCCAGTGATAGTTCAATAACCGACTATCAGTATTTCCCTTTGAATGGGTATTGGATGTGAATTGATTGAATTTGAATGTCACACTTATTTTTGAATAAGCGCTCACTATTCGGGTTAACCGGGAAAGGACCATGGGGTCGTATAACCCACTCCGAATATGTGATACGTCGTTGTGAATCGCATTTGAAGATCGGTGTTGAAGACCGGTATTTGCGAGAGCGATAGGATGACCTATCGATTGTTTCTGCACCGAGTCGCGCCGGTATAGAAACTCCCTAAGTGATGGGAAATCCGATCAGGATTGTGAATATCCGGATTGCAAGGACTTCTTTGTAAGTGCCTTCGGTTCTGTTCGAGCCCGGAACAGACTTGTATGGATTGTATGCCTGACATTACAAGTTGAGATATAAAGCCGATTTCTTTCAAATATATTTCTGTTGGTGGCTGAGAATTTATTCTTTGCTTAACACCCTTCTTTGAGACGTATGTGCTCAAAGGTTATATAGTTGAAGTTATCAGCGATATATTCCCAGTTTGGTAATGTGACATGCTGAGTGATGCTGAAATGATCATTGTGTTGATTATTGTGATAGGATCATTTATTTGATCGTCTATCTTAGTGATCATTGTGTTGATCATTTGTTGACCCAAAGCATGGCTTTTGTATAAAGTATGTTTTTGTGGACGTGAATTCGTCGAGCCTCACATCCCGGAAATGGTCAAAACAGGAAAGAAGCAGCAAGGTTATGAGGGGTAGCACCCTTTAGGATATGTCCATTTCCTTCTGGAAAAGGGTGGTATCATGGTATGGAGCCCAGATACTTACTCATGTTGAAAACACTTTGTTATGATTGTGTGAATTAATTAGAGAGCGCTCTCGGAAAAAGGTCCCAAAGGACCGGGGGATGGCATATTCGGTCAGTTGTTACTCAGTTAGGAGTAACCCGGCCTTGTGTTGGTTGAGATCCGGTTTGGTTCTCGGGGATGTCCATCCAGAGGCATTCTCAGTGGCAATGGGAAGTTCCTTGGCCTGACCATTTGTTGGAAACCCAATTCCCAATACGAAACTTGTACGGTATTAGTTGTAGAACCTGCCATTCACTTATGGTGGTCACCACTGTTTGGATGGTAGCTATAGTAGGCATAGTTCGAAATGTCTATGTTGGCTAAGATTTATATCTTTATTTTCGAAATATTTTACTACACTATGCACTAGTAATAATATCAAATGTTATTTTAAATGCGTATCAAGCATCTTTGACTATCATAAGGAGAAATCTCCTCCGATTCTGCGTTTGCATTGTGTGTGTGTGCGGGAGGCCTTATGGTAGTCTCATTTTTAAAAAGCATTGCGAATTGACTTTGAAAATCTTTTGTAGAATGTTTTAAAAAGATAAACTGTTTTTTTGTTGCTCACACCAGTCCCACGACTGATCCGGAGTTTATTGTTTTCTTTCCTAAACTCTGGGTGCTCATTATTTTCTACACGAGCAGTCTAGAGTTGGGTTTTTCAGATAGCTAGATTTAATAGATTATCTGGAGTTAGTTCAGTCTTTGGATCGCACCAGTCTTGCCTAGCTTGGTGCAAATCGTTATTGGGAGTTCGAGCTATTGCTGGATTGGTTTTTGAAAATGGAGTTGCAGTTCTGGAGTTCTTCCTTGAAGACTATCTTAGAGTTATATTGTTCCGCTGCTAGATGTTATCTATTTTCTTTTCCGCTGCTATTTTATTGTATCATATCTCTGATGTATATTGATATCTATTGGATTATCTGTATCAGATATTGTATCAAAGCTGTATATCAATGTATTATTCTTTTATTCCGCTGTGTTGTTTACTTAATGATTGTTATAAGCTCCGGCGAATCGGATTTGAACGGTCGAATCTATGGCATTCGAGTACGATATGAAGTATGGATGTTGATTTTCGAGCGGGCAAAATCCGACTCGTTACATTGTATATAGTGTAAAGCAATAAGGAAAGTAATAAAATATATGTTATACAAACAAATGAAATCATATGCAGGCTAATGAACAGATATATAAGTGTGCAGGCCAAATTGTATGAAACAAAGCAAAAGACAGTAACAAAGGAAAATACACAACTGTGTATATGTGTGAAGCTTGCTAGAGAAGATAGTATTAAATATCTTTAAGCTAACAAACAAAACTAATTAATGTAAAAATCTTTTAGTACACTAAGTATACATATCAGCCTACAATTTAAATAAATATCTCTGGTTTCAAATCTGTACAATACAAGATTGTATGCAAATATTGTCTTAATAGTATGAAACATAATTATAACCCTGCCTCTTTTCCTTTTCTATATGTTAGCTTCATATCAGTTCGAACTAAGGAAAATCTAAAGTAAACTTCATTTCAAACTAAAACATGAAAGTAAAACTATTTCATACTTAAACAAAATTCAAGAAGCAAAGTAGAATGAAGTCACAGTAGATTCAAGCCTGAAATTTCAAAGCCTGCTTCAACAAAATGCCTCTGTTCTTTCACATATTGGTGAGTAACACTTTTCTAAAGTTTCTTAAGTTTTAAAAATCTGTTGCATGATAATTTTTGGCTGCTTAAATACATTGTGTGAATATTTATACATATTCATTTCTTTATTATCTGAGTGTTTGTGTGATGAGATTCTGTGTATTTCCAACCTGCAAATTCAACTGACTTCATTTGTAAACTTGTTCTGTTTTTTTTTTGTTTTCTTTATTATTTACTGTGAGTAACTTCTTTTCTAAAATACCCAAGTATATTCATATATGGTTGTATGTCAGTTATCTGAGATGAAGTGTGAAGTATGAGTATATATATTAGAGAATGCATGTGTATATATAGATGGGTTGATGTGATTATACTTGTTCTGCCTGTTTTAGTTTCAGGCTTGGCTTCTAAACAAAAGAACCTAATTTCTTTTGTTCTGATGGCTGTTCATTGATAGAAATTTAACAAGAATTGTTAGTTTAAACTTAAAGATTTTAAGTTTAAAACTTATTTAAAAAAAATACAAGAAGAATTTATCTGGAAACCAAAATATAACTGGAAGTGTTGTATATGTTTTGCTCTCTGTTACTCTGGAAACAAAACTTTACTTTTATAAATCATTTACAACTTTGCTGATTAATGAATGAACTTAAGGTTTGAACAAAGGATGTTTGTAACATTATGAAGTAAGTTTAAAAATTTAGATAAGATAAAACAACTTAAAACTTTCTCTGGAACCAAATTTCTGAGCATAATTTCTGCGCATAAACCTAATTTATACTGAGTCTATAGTTTGGGTCGCTGCGGCCACCACAGGCGTTCGAGTGCCACGTGGATTGGAGGGGAAGTAGGGGAGAGATAGTCGAAGGAGTATCCGGAGTTTGGTGGCCTCCGGTGGTGGGACCACCGCGTGCGTAGAGCTGACAGGTTTGAGGGAGGTGAGGTCGTGTGTTTTTCCAGGTTTAGTTTCTTGTTTCCATTTTCTCGCGTCGCCTGGGAAGAAACTCGAAGCGGGTTACGTTTTTACTCGGGAAAGTCTCGCGTGTTACTCGAAGCAACGCAAGGGGTGCTCGGTAGAATTGTTCAGTGTTTTGTTTTTACAACTTGTAACAGTTTTTCAACCGTTTGGTGAATTTTGTCTTAAATTTAACTCTAAGCCAAGTTTAATTTTAAATCAATGTTTAAGACATGAATTTAAGTTAGTTTTGAAATAATAAAGTTTTCAAAATTTAAATTTATGTTAATAACTTAAAAAGTGCTTAATGCAAGTGTATTCAAGGAGTTGAATTCAAAAATGAAATATAGAATGTTAAGAAAGTATTAGATAAGTTAACTCCAAAGGAAGTCAGGACTTAGGTATGTAATTCCAGACTTGAAACTAAATTAAAGTTTTATAATTTAAAATTGATTCAAATAAGTTTAATGCTATTAAATATGTAAGTTTTAAATAAAAAAAAAGAAGGGGTTTTGAAATAAATGTTTCAAACATATTGGAATTGAAAATATAATCAATAATGAAAATGGTTTGCTTTAATTCATGAATTTTGGAATTTATGTGCATCAACCTTTAAGTTAATTAGGTAGAATAATTAATAATAGATATTAATTAATCTAGTAATTATAGTGTAAAAGTAGTAATTAAGTTAATTAATAACTAATATGTGATTTAGAACTATAGATTAGTTTTTTTAAATTAATAATGGTTAATTAATTCATAATTAATTCATAATTAATATAAGTTGATTATGTTAAAAGGAGATAATTAAATAATTATTAATGAAGTTCATTAACCAGATTATGTTATAATTAAATAATATGATTGATTTTGTAATAAATTAATTAGATTTATTAATTCAATAGTTTAATTATAAATTATTTATTGAAAAGTAATTAAGAAATTAATTACTTATAAATTGAGTACATTGATTTAATTTGAGTTAATTAATTTAGTTTAATTAACTGATATTTTGGAATTGAATTAGAGAAGTAATTGGAGGATAATTACGGGATGTAATTAATTGGGTGATGTTATTAATGGAAGTAATTGAAATATAATTACTTAAAATTAATCAGGGAATTAATTAAGAGTGTTATTGAGAAGTAATTAATTATGGATGATTAATTACTGTATGTTATTAATCAAGAGGATTAATATTTATAATTTGAAGATTTGTATTCTTAATATAAGTTAATAAATGAAGATGTAAATAGAAATCATTAATTAATATAATTAATAACGAAATGTAATTAAGAAATTGATTTATTTGAGAGTAATAAATCAACAAGATAATTAAATGGAAATAAATCAATATAAATGTAATTAATGAAGCATAATTACTCAGAATAGTAATTGGATGATCATTACTTGATGAAGTTAATACAAGATGATTTGTAAGTAGAGTAATTTGAGTAATTTCTTTTGTAATTAATCAGAGGATTAATTTATGGAATTAATTAATCATGGAATGATTAATTTGTTAATAAGTAATTAAGGATAGTTAATTACTGGTTTGTTATTAATCAAGGGGTGATTAATAATTGTGTTTAAATAAAGATTAATTGAAGTAATTTAATATAAATTGAAGATCATTAATTACTATAATTAATGATGTAATTAAGAATTGTTTAATTAAGGAATAATTAATAGGAAAGTAATTAAATGTTAAATTGCTATGAATGATTTATAATAATTCATTTTAATTAAACAAAGACTAAATTATTCTTGTAATTAGAGAATGATTTAGTAATTTGATTTATAATCAATTATTGATTATGAGAGCGGGATTTATGGAATGAGTAATTAATTTAATTTATTTTAAATTAATTAAGATGGAAGGAGTTAATTTAATTCATTTTAAATTAACTATAGCTTGTAATTCATAAATCATTGCTGATGGATGATGTTGATATTTCATTGTTTGATTGTAATCTCAGAAATGAGATGAGTAATGTCTATGTGATATGGATGTATGGTTTAAGTATGATAATATTTAATTATCTGTTTGGATGATGATATCAATTATCTGTTTATGATGAGGTGATTATCTATTATGAGATGTGAATTATCTATCTGTGCATATTGATGATATTGAATTCACTGTTAAGACTAAATAGACAACTTGGCCTTAAAAGACACGCTTTGGATTTCGATGAGACCGGGATCAGTTTTCCGCATTAGGAATATCCGAAAACCACATCGTTTCCAAATTAACGATAGGTCGTGAATCTGAAGTGAAGATGAAGGTTCAGAATGCAAGGGTTATCGTCGTTAACTCTGAGGGTGATTCCAAAATGAGTGTAACGAGATAATGCCTTCGGTTTCGTTCGAACCCGGAACGAACTTGTATGGATTGAATGCTTTCAACACATCGTCAGGCGGACGATGAGCATTCTAAGAAATATGTTCTATAAAGGTAATCGTAACCTCAAGCCTCATCAACCGGGAATGGCTAAAACAGGGGAGGTGCAGCAAGGTTAGGTGGGTCATGCCCAAGCAGGACAAGGATATTCCCCTGTCTAGATGTCCCTTTTTATTCGGCTTAGTGGGCGGTTGGTCTGCAGCCAACTGCGGGGTTTATCTTGTTCGGGACTGTTCAGTAAGGAATGGTTCCGGCCTTGTGTTGCAGGGGATGAAGGGAGTAATCCTCGGTACGTTGATCTAGGCCACGTACTGTGACGGGCGGTACCCCAGTAGCCCTGCCATTGTATGGAATCCAAAATCCAATAAGTGCCTACGGTTTTGATTGTATTACCCACTTTTGTGGCTAGTAGTTGGAATTTAATCATGTAACAATTTCGGCTATTTTCTATTTACTTGAAAACCCTAGACCTATTATAATATCACTGGATTTCCTATCAAATGTTTTGGTTAGCGTAAGGTAAAAACTTTTCCATGTTTATGTGTGGAAAGTCTTACGTGATACCTTTTGTTTTCAAAGGATTTTCCAAAATTAAGCAACTTTAACCTGTTACTTATACCAGACCCATGTCTGACCCGAAGTTTATTTTTTTTTCATAAACTCTCGGGTACCCAAATTTTTACGGGTAGCCAAGGGATTCAGGTTTAGCTTTGACGAATTCTGGAGGAGCAATGGAGCAGGAGGCTTCAGCGTTTTAGATATATATATTTAGTTCCGCTGTGTGGTATCTCTGTGATGTATTGTGTATTGTGTTGTATTAACTAGACAGGTGTTTATAACTGTCTAGTATGTAATGTATTATCTGTATAGCTCTGATTGATGTATATATTATGTAAATATTTATGTAATTAATATATTTTATTCGTTCCGCTGTGAGATTCTGATTTTGTTGTTCTTTCTTCTCTATCTTTTCTATTTTCTCACCCTTTTCTTTCTTATTAACGATACTTCTTCCTAGGAGTAGGAGGTGGGGTCGTTACAATAGGATAAGTAAGTTTCTCAAAAACTTCTAAGAATATTCTTTGTTCGTTTTAAGAACAAAAATCCAGTTATACTTCTAAATAAATCTTATGAAAAAGATTTTGCAAAATTTTAAATTTCTATTTTCATCCAAAATCGATAAATACAAGAATGGGCTTATCGAGACATCCATAGAATACTCGATTTATGAAATGGATGAAATAAGATGGGCAAACTGAATGACATAATTAGTCATTCATAAGAATCATAACGAGTGCGGAATGCGGTAAGTGGAACGCTAACTTGCCGCAACTCGTAGCAAATGAAAATCGGTGGTAAGGTCAAATCGAAAAGACCTTAGCACCACACAAAAGATTACTTAGGTGATAATCCTAAGACAAGCTCAAAAATACCGGAAAATTTCTCAAACTACATGAATGAGAGAAATAACACTTTCCTTATAAGTGGGCTTAAGGAATAAAATGATGCCATCAAGTTGGAATCAAAATCATAAAGGAAAAAAACAGAAATCTCCTTAACAGATTGAAAATGTCGAAGATGAATAGTCCACACGGGACAAAGGATATGGCCTCATAATAATTAAGCCAATCCTTACAAAGGTAAATTCCGAAGCTTAAGTAGAAATCGCTCGGACAGAAAAATCACATAAAATAATTTCGACATCAACAAAGGCAAATTGAGTGTTGCGGATCTACCATCCGGATTCACAATCCTCAAAGAAGTCATCAAGCCCAGAAATGTTTAAAGAAGAAGAATCACAAGTTCTTTTGATATAAAAATAATGAGATGAAACCCATATCAACAAGAACTCAAATAAGAAGATCACGAAATAAAACAGTGCCATCAAGGATTGAGTGAAAAATACCTTGACCGAGAGAAGAGTTTTTAGGGGCTTGCACAATATTTAGCTTTCTCATGTCCTTGTTCAAAAGTTTGGGACATGCAGATAAAAGATGACCCGGTTTCTTGCAATAGCAACAAGAATGGGGTTTTGGACACATATTCGCATAGTGTTCCTTAGAATTACAATTGTACCATCCTCCACGATTAGGGATTGGAGTCTTTGCTACAAAAGCAGTTTGCTTCACTCTCTTATTGGGATTAAGGCTCTTGAACTTAATATGCCTCTTCTTGGAAGTCCCAATATCACAAACACTTCCTTTACCAACCTCTCCATGAAGAAGAGTAACATCCATAAGCTGATTGAAAGAAACTTCAAGTTACAAAGGTAGAACCATTTCGGGGTTCTTACTCAAAGCATAGATAAACTCTTGATTCTTTACAAGATCCAAAAGTTGTTGAGCAGACATGAATACTCCATCCAGGGGAGTAGCACTAGATTACCGACGTTGGGACGGCCAGGTCTAACCATTTCTCTTCTTTAAGAGAGAAAGAAAGAAGAGGAAAAGGTTATTCTCAAAATAAATATCAAGCAATCTTGATAGATAAAACAAGGAATCATAAAAGAAAGTAGGATAGAACGGTACAAAGACTCTAATAAATCCTAAGGCACAACTCCTAAGAAAGACTTAGGACATGATCCTTGCTAAATTATTCTACATTATTCCGAAATTTGGCTCTGATACCAAGCTGTGATGCCCCACCTCTATACCCACGCTAGCCAAGAACACTACGGAGTAATGCTGTCGACTAGCACGGAGAATAAGGCTGTTGAGAAGCGACCATCTGTATAATTGCTTTGTGCGAGTACCGATATGCCAGATAAAAATATAACTTTTCATCTCAAGAGGAAATTCGACATACCGACACAAACTCAAAGCTACTACACAGTGGCTATAAAGGTCTTCGGAAACAAATATAGAAATAAACATAACACAAATCAGTCACAGATAATTCATATCACAAAAGCGGAAATAGATATGAATATTACACATAAAAATGTTCATCAGAGTAGTGGTCTAATAAGGTCCACAATATCACAAAAAGGAATAGATACAAGTGCTAGACAAAAGAATATGCATACATCAAGGAGTCTATCTTAAATGTATACAACAAAAAACTACCAAACTAGAGTAGTTAGCCAAAAGATCAGATGATGGTCCGATAAGGAGTCAAGCAGAAGCACCTGTGAAATCTCAGTCTGACCCGAGTATTATTTAAGAAGAAAATAATAAACGGATCAGTCTAGCTATAATTATCAGTTAAAATGAGATATAAGAAGAGATATAATAAAAAGACGCATGATAACCAAAAATGTCATACTACGACAAGTATACATTAGAAAATCCATAAAAGTCATACAATATCTCAAAGAATCTCATAGCATCAAAAAGAATGTCATATTCTTTATTTCATTCACCAAGCCACAATAAAATGACATACATATCAATGCCAATTGTAAAAGTTGGTGAAATATAAATTCCAGAAATCATCAAATAGAAATCCAGAAATCACAATAAAAGGATGGCCAATCCCATAAAAAATGAGCCGGAGCTCCTCCTGACAGGGTATAGTCCCTCATTGCGGACATTGAGCCGAAGCTTCTCCTAGTGAGTCGAAACTCCTCCTGACAGGGTATAGTCCCCCATTGCGGACATTGAGCCAAAGCTCCTCCTGACAGGGTATAGTCCCCCATTGCGGACATTGAGCTGAAGCTCCTCCTGGTGAGTCGAAACTCCTCCTGACAGGGTATAGTCCCCCACTGCGGACATTGAGCCGAAGCTCCTCATGGTGAGTCGAAACTCCTCCTGACAGGGTATAGTCCCCCATTGCGGACATTGAGCCGAAGCTCCTCCTGGTGAGTCGAAACTCCTCCTGACAGGGTATAGTCCCCCATTGCGGACATTGATTCGAAGCTCCTCCTGGTGAGTCGAAACTCCTACTGACAGGGTATAGTCCCCCATTGCGGACATTGAGTCGAAGCTCCTCCTGACAGGGTATAGTCCCCCATTGCGGACATTGAGCCGAAGCTCCTCCTGGTGAGTTGAAACTCCGCCTGACAGGGTATAGTCCCCCATTGCGGATATTGAGCCGAAGCTCATCCAGGTGAGTCGAAACTCCTCCTGACAGGTTATAGTCCCCGATTGCGGACATTGAGCCGAAGCTCCTCCTGGTGAGTCGAAACTCCTCGTGACAGGGTATAGTCCCCCATTGCGGACATTGAGCCGAAGCTCCTCCTGGTGAGTCGAAACTCCTCCTGACAGGGTATAGTCCCCCATTGCGGACATTGAGCCGAAGCTCCTCCTGGTGAGTCGAAACTCCTCCTGACAAGGTATAGTCCCCCATTGCGGACATTGAGCCGAAGCTCCTCCTGGTGAGTCGAAACTCCTCCTGACAGGGTATAGTCACCCATTGCGGACATTGAGCCGAAGCTCCTCCTGGTGAGCTGGAGCTCAATAAAATTGAGGTATAGTCCTCCTCATGGACAAAGAGATATCGCACATTGCTAGTCTAAACCATAAAATGTTCATCATTGATCATCAAGAAGTGTCAATTACAATAAGCTAGTAAATATATGAGTTTAGCATCATGTCCCATAACCACTAGCTTAACTTAAATATTTGCGAACAAATTGTAGATCTCCACTAGAAAATTGTCACAAGAGATTCAATCGAACAAGTCCAAGAATTAACCAACGAAGTAAACGCAAGCATTTCATACCACTCGTTTTACTAAGTCGTTTAATTAGATTTCTCATACGAGTGAGGTAAAAGTTTGTATATACTAGTAGATTGGAAAACGGTTTTATAAACGAGTTTGGTATTGAAAATAGAGTTGAAATCGTTTTGAGGAAAGAGTTTTGATATTTACTACTAGTATAGAAAACCTTTATTAAAGTGACAAATCATAGAATTGATTGTAGAAACAATCAATCATAAAAATTCACATTCGAAGACCTGAATAAAATCCAAAGAAATCGATAACGAATCCATCAAAAGGGATATTCCCAAAAATCACGATGAAAATGTCATCAAAGTCCATAATAAATGATAACAACAAAAAGAGAATCAACACGAATCGATTAAAGTTGAAAATATATTCAAAAATAGCCAAATTGGCAAATTAAACAATTCCAGACGTCTGGTAGGTATTCCCAGACGTCTGGTAGGTATTTCCAGACGTCTGGCCCTAGTATCTGGAAGTATATGTGTTTTCTCCCTTCTATTTTTAATTCCTAGGCCATTTTAGACGTCTGAAATTTTCAACCAGACGTCTGAATTTGATTTCAGAGGTCTGGAATTCATTTTAGACATTTGGATTTAGTCTCTGCCTTTTCCAGACCCCTTTCCAGACGTCTGGATTTTTCAACCAGACGTCTGGATTTGGTTTCAGACGTCTGAAATTTGTTTCAAACGTCTGAAATCTTCTGCTAGGCAAAAAAAAAACAGCCTAGACCAAAAATGGAAAATCCAAACCGAAATGCGATCGAACGAGCGATGGATGCTAAGGATTTATGCCAATCGGCAACCCTGCACTATAGGCTCTTCAATGCATCACCAAAAACATGTTCAAACATCAAAGATTGGATTTTTAAAGATTTGACTACAAAGCACCAAAAATTGGAATATTCGCCAATTCAATCCAAATCAAAAGCAAATGAACATAAATAAGTGTTAGGAATTCATACCCAACAATCAAAGATAGTTATAGACATAGATGTGAGATAAAAATCTCACCTTTGAACCCAAATCAATGAATGAGAAGCTTGAAGACGAAGGAAGATCAACCACACTTCAATCTCAACACAAGAAGCTTGAATCTAAGCTTAAAAGAGAAACATTTCCTAAATTAGGTTTAGGAATTTTCTTAAATCAAAGTGAGAATGAGTTGAAGAAGAAGAAGATGATACTTACCAAAGCTTCTCTTAGAATTTGGAGCTAGAACTTGGATTTGCAAATGGAAACTAGGGCTTAGGAATTCTAATTCTTTTTCTCCTTCCCCATTTTTGATGAAGCTTAAATGTATTAGGAAATGAAAGTGAAGTAATGAAGAGGAGAGGGGGTGGAATAATGATATAACCAGAGTTGGGCTAGTGGGCTGAACCCAAACCCAAACCTAAAGCCCTAAGTGAAAAATATCAAAATTCGACTAACTCCAAACATATCGAAGTTTATACACAAAAAGGTCACAAACGTCATTTTGAACTTAATGGGGGTGGTCTCGAGTCCCAATTCGACTGTTTGCAAAAAGTAGATTTTCGGACCAAAATCCGACGAACGATAAAATATTTAAATATAAAATCGATAAATATGCGGGTTGTTACATTAATCATCGGTTCTTCTGATTCCAAGTTATCTTTAAATCAAAATTCTCTTTGATTTGAGTCCATCAAATATGTATCTTTATCCTTGTTTTGAAAAATTTATTCCTATATTTAGAAAGAAATCTAATATTATATATGAGTATAAATTACAAGAATTTTATAATTAATTTAACTAGTTGTCAAGAGATAATAGTTTTATTTATGGTTTTGTCTCATATAAATAATTGAATATAAACAATGGTTATAAATTAATTTGGAAATAGAAATGAATTTAAAACAAGAATGTAAGAATGTAATTTCTGATAGTTTCAAACTTTGTGTTTAAAGTCTTAAAATGATATATTATTTAAAGGGACATATTATTTAAAGTATTTTCGAATAGAAATTTGTTTCCAAAGAATTTTAAAAATTAGTACTCTTCTTTTTGTCATTGGAAAATAATTTCGGTGATGACTGCAGCATCATCGACATTCATTTTCGAGTATCGAAGTGAAGAGACCATGCTGTATTTTTGCTTCAAAAATTTAATTGATTTGAATTTCTAAAATATTACTTAATTTATAATATATATAGATATATGATTTAAATTTGATTTGACATATACTATATGCATCTATTTATTTATCTCTAAAGTGTTTGAAGTTAATTGGAAATTTAATTCATAAATTTATGTTAAAAGGTGTTTCTAATGATAAAATAAAGTCAAATTTTGAATGAATATTTAAACTTGAATAATAGAATTGGAAATTTTTTTACTTGTATAATATTAAATTGCATGCCAATATAACTTACCTAAATCATTCAGAAATTAACTATGTAATTGGATAAATGTACAATATAAAACGATTTTATAAATAAAATTTGAATGGTTATAATAAATGTTATACACTTAAAGTTTCAATTACAAAAAGACAAATAGATGTAAACAGAATAAAAAAATAATTGAATAATATTCAATATCAAATGGTGTTAAAAGAAATTTAGAAATAAATTGGAATAGTTATAATAAATGTAATCTACTTAATATGTGCGATAAGATATATTAAGTAGAATATATTTAATAATAATCTGGAATAAAGAAGAATTAAATTTGTTGAATAAAAGATGATTATTATAAATGACTATACAAATTTATGATTTTAGAAATTGTTAATTTCAAAATAATTCGATAATAAGATAATTAATATGGAAATAGTTCAGATTGATTTAACTTCAGTAAAAATCAAATGAATTAAATCAATTATTGAATATTAATTAATTTAAATTGAATTTATATGGTTTAAATCAATGATTCCATTTTGAGTTTCAACTTAGTATTCTTTCAGGGTGTTTCTATTCTCCTACATCCTTCCTTTTCGGGGATGAAGTTTTGAGTAGGGGAGAGTGTAACAACCCATAATTTTGTAAATATTTTAATTAAGTTTTAATTGAAAACGTTGTTTTTTTAAAGTAAAATTTTCAATAATTAATTTTTTAAGTTAATAAGTTTTGGTAAAAAAAGAGGAAAAAAAACTTATTGCAATTTAAATTTAAGCCTTAATTAATGTAATATTGATTCAAATAGAAAACATATGTAGTTTATTAATGTTTGCATGTGTTCATTTTTTAAATCCAATCTTTTGATTTTTGCATACTTTTGTTTAAAGTTAAAAAAAAGGGCTTCTTTATAAAAATAACTTGAATTTATTACAAAATATCACGATTCCTTTTATTTCCTTTTAAATTAACGTTAGACCTTAATTTTTTGCTTAATATTAAAGAATTTACTAAGTTATAAATTTTAACATAAAGATGTTGTATTAAGTTTAAGACATTATTTACAATGATTTGTATATACATATGTGTGTGCGTTAATTTGACCTAAGATTTATAAGATAGACTTGTATGCAAAGTCATAACTTTTTTTATCTTAAACCCTTTTAATCTGGAGATTAGGTTCAAAATTGTTGTCTTTAATTTTAGGATCATAAAATAGTGAAACTTAATTTTAACACATTTATATGTATAAATCTATTATATATATACGTATACGTATATGTTTTTAATAATACTATGACCAATAAAGATATATATGAAGGAAACATCATCTTTGTACACAATCTAATATTGCACTTACATAATTTACTGCAAAATACATTTGGACATAGTTACATTCCATGCCATGAATAAATAGCTTGTTAAGGACATTTAATTAATCAATCAATTTGATTAGATAAAGAATGAAAGGTTTCTCTCTCCATATACATAATTAAGCTCTAGATTAATTACCTGTTCTTAGGGAAAGAAACGAAAGGTTGCCTTAATTCTTGCCTTTTTGTTTTCCTAACATTTGTTCCTTTCTAGCCATTCATTCCTTTAGTTTAGCCGTATATTTTGCCTTGCAATTCACGTACAAGTTTCTCTTTTTCTCATCTTATTTATTTTCTCATTTCCTAAGATAGAGAAAATATTACAAGCACTTTATTCTTTTATTTATAAAACCTTGGAATTTATTTTAATATAAATTTTTAATTTGAGTAAATCATTTCCCAAAATTCTATAATAAAAATGAAAGTTTCTGAAATTTTTAACTTTGTTAAGGATAACTCTAATTGGAATTTTAAACAAAAAATGGATTATCTACTTTCTTTAAAAATGTGTAATATTTTTTTTTGAATAATAAATTTCGTTGGAAATGGTATATAAATCAGAATAATGTAAACATGTTAAGGAGTAACTTTTAAGAATTCAGTGTATTAATAAACTGTTAAAATTACGCATTTATAAGGGTACGATATTTAATGGAATAAATAACATATAAAATAGGAAAACGTATTAATTAAAAAAACGTTACTTTTATATTAATTTAGCGGCATATTTTGTGTGGGTCCTACGCAATTTAAAATTCATATCGCAATTATATATGCATAAATAAATCAGTTAAAAATTTACTAGCCAAACGTTACACTTTCCATAACATTCATTCGTTTTAATTTTGTATAAAACTTTGAATAAAATAACGTTCAAATCCTCGTTAATTTCTAGCCTATCTTTTTCCACAATCAACGCACGTATATATTCTTTTCAAATTCCATTTCTAGTAAAAGCCGTTTCTTTTCTGATAAATTCATTTCCCTCTACACCATTTTTCAACACATCTACTGCGGGTAATAAATCGCATGCGAATAGAAATGGTAATAAAAATAATTTCGTTTCCTGACTAAACAAAAAAAAAGTCGCATACCATAAATTACGCCTATTTTCATTTCGTGTGTTCCAAGCAAATTTCCCCTATAAATACCAGACACATCACAATATTTTCTCTACATCTCATTTTAGCTTCAGCCTTTGTTCTTGCGCAAGCTTCTTCAGGTATGTCTGTTTTTCTTTCCTTTTGCTTCTTCTTTTCTTTTTATTCTTC
This sequence comes from Allium cepa, assembly GCA_030765085.1. NCBI lineage: Eukaryota > Viridiplantae > Streptophyta > Magnoliopsida > Asparagales > Amaryllidaceae > Allium > Allium cepa. The sequence continues at coordinate 509,829,677 of CM060942.1, forward strand.
TTCCATTTTTTTTCCTTTCTTTCTTTCTTCCGTGTTCCTCTGTTTTCTTCCACTGTTCCACCACCTTGTCACAGCCTCTTTTCCATACGTGGCCAAGCACCCCAACATAGTGTAGCCGAGTCCTGCTTTTTGAGTCAAAATATTTTGCATGAGCATGACGAGAAGGGTAGATGGGTTATAGGTTGGAGTTCATAGTCTGCAACGTGAGTATGTTTATAAGAAAAAAAATAAAAAAAAGAGAGAAAAGAAGTGTTAATACGAAAGAAAGTAGAGAGGAAATGCATACGTAAGTTTATAACGCGTATGCGTTAAAAAAATTACAAAAAATAAATAAATAAAGTTTGTACGTGAGTATATAAAAAGGGAGAAGGAAGAAATGCATGAGAAGATAGTATGGCCACCTGTACGTATAATAATCTTTAACCTTTACATATGATAATTATCTCTCTTTATTTTCCATCTTTCCTCATCTTTACTCTCATCTAGATTACGTACTAAAACAAGTAATTTATAAATGCATTTATATTATATAGCAGCACTGTTAATGTAGCAGTTTACATTGATTTACTAAAGTATAATTTATAAAGAAAAAAATGCAACTACGGATTGTATATCACTGGTCATAAAAATTCTTCAATCTTGTATGCATTTTCACCTACTAGTTACATTCATCGGCATCTGCATTTTATATTTCTTCTGTTTCAAATTGTTCGGACAATACACAACATCTAGATGAGTCCCCATTTGAAATAAAATATATATAAATAAAGAAGAAGAATAATGATATTAAAGCGGAGAATATGGTTGGTCGCCTGTACAAGTTAAGTCTAGACATGTGGAGGGTGCATCACTTTGCATTGTTGAATTAAAAACATATAGGGTGCGTGCGTACATTCATCTACTTAAGATCCGGGCAAGGCTGTGACGCCCCACCTCTATACCCACGCTAGCCAAGAACACTCCGGAGTAGTGCTGTCAACTAGCACGGAGAATGAGGCTGTTGAGGAGCGACCATCCATGTAATTGCTTATCACACGGTGGCTATAAATAATCTTCGGAAACAAACATAGAAATAATCATATCACAAATCAGTCACAGACATCCATATCACAAAGGCGGAAGAAGATATGAATATATAACTAACACATGAAAGTGTACATCAGAGTAGTGGTCAGTAAGTTCCACGATAATACAAAAGAATAGCAACACGTGCTATACAAAAGAATACAACTATGAGTCTATATCTCAAGTGTATACAACAAAAGCTGCTAATCTAAACAGTTAGCCAAAAGTCAGAGTGATGAATCCCTGGGAAGAAGTCAAGCAGAAGCACCTGTAACATCTCGGTCTGACCCGAGTATTATTTAAGAAAATAATAAACGGGTCAGTCTAGCTATAAATATCAGATGACATGATATAACATAAAAGATATGGCATAAACATAAACATCCATAATGACATACCACTATAAGTATGTAAATAATGATCAACAGAAGATCAATCAATAAGAGATAATCAATATCACAAGAATCTTCTCAAAGATTCGAAAAGGGCATCATACCCCAAACTTGTACCCATAACAAGTCAATGACATAAATTCTAGAAATCAATGCAAGAAGTCCAGAAATCATAGAAAAGAGAAAGAGGCCTATCACATGACGGTCCGAAGACCAAGGGGAGCTACCCCACATGTGTGAATGGAATCACACAGATTAAGGTCCAGACTAACCAAAAAGCAAAAAGGTATGTGTGAGTGGAATCACACAAGTGGTGTCTAGTCTAACCTCGCAACAAGAGACATCGCACAGTTGCTAGTCTAAATCATCAGAATGATCGTCATGATCAACGAGAAGTGTCAATTACACTAAGCTAGTAAATATAGAAGTTTAGCTTCATGTCCCATAACCACTTGCTTAACTTAAATATTTACGAACAAACTGTAAATCTTCACTAATAAAATTGTCACAAGAGGTTCAATCGAACAAGTCCAAGAATTAACCGACGAAGTGAACGCAAGCGTTTCATACCACTTGTTTTACTAAGTCGTTTAATTAGATTTCTCATCCGAGTGAGGTAAAGGTTTATATATACTAATAGATTGGAAAACGGTTTAAGAAAAGAGCTTTGTTATTAAAAATAGAGTTGAAATTGTTTGTTAAAAGAGTTTTGATATTTACTACTAGTATTGAAACCTTTATATTATAAAGTGACAAAACACAGAAGCAATTGTAGAAACAATCAGTCACAAAAATCGCATACGGAGATGTGAATAAAATCCAAGAAAATCAGCTCAATGTTTTTCAGATAAGATCCCCTACGGAGGGGGGGGGGTCCAGGGGGGTGGCAACCCCCCAAGGTGGGGGTGCGGGGGCAACGCCACCGCTTACGGGATTCGACCTGCCCGGTCAGGTCGCGGGGGTCCAGGGGGCAGCGCCCCGACCAAAACGGTACGACCTAGTGAAGACAAAATGAGGTCTAACGACCTAACGACTCAAGGGTCATACGACCTAACGGCTGCGACCTAGGGGTCTAAGGGGTCAAGCGACTTAGTGGTTGCGACCTAGAGGTGTTCGCAACCTAACGATGACTCACGACCCAACATGGCCGACTTAACAGAGGTCGCGACCTAACAGGATAACTCGTGACCGACTTAAGAGTTGCGTGACTGAAGGGTTCCATGACTTAAGGGTTGCACGACTTAAGAGTTGCACGACTTAAGAGTTGCACGACTTAAGGGTTGCACGACTTAAGGGTTACACGACTTAAGAGTTGCACGACTTAAGGGTTAGGCCAGGAGCGACCTAACGAGATAAGGTCCAACGACCTATCGGGATAACTCGTAAACGACCTATGGATGAACGACTTAACTCCGAACGAGCTAAAAATGGCCAGAACGACCTAGGGTTAACTCGTGAACGACTCACGACCTAGGGACGAACGACTTAACTCCGAACGACCTAAAAATGGCCAGAACGACCTAAGTTTAACTCGTGAACGACTCACGACCTAGGGACGAACGACTTAACTCCGAACGACCTAAAAATGGCCAGAACGACCTAAGTTTAACTCGTGAACGACTCACGACCTAGGGACGAACGACTTAACTCCGAACGACCTAAAAATGGCCAGAACGACCTAAGTGCAGAAAATTCACCAAAACGCTAAAAATTAGAGTTTTTCGCCAATCCAATCCAAACCAAATGCAAATGTGCATGCAAAAGTGATAGGGAATCATTCCCAACAGTCCAATATAGTTATAGACTAGATTTGTGAGATAAAAATCTCACCTTTGCACCAAATATCAATGAAAATGAAGTTTTAAGCAAGCAAGAATCAATCCTTCTTCTATCTAAGCACAAGAAGCTTGAATCCAATGTCTTCTTCTTGAATTTGGAGTAGAAAGATGGATTGCAATTGAATTTGAGTTTTGGAATTTTAATTTCCCATTCCCTCCACCATTAATGCCAAAGCTTGATTAGTTAGGAAATTTATGAAGAGTGAGGAGAAGAGGGTTGGAACTTGGGCTTAATAGGCTAAACTAACCCAAAGTCCAAAGTGGGAAAAGTTAGTGAAATTTCACTAACTTCAAACCTATCGATGTTTATACTTTAAAAAGTTGTAAACGACATTTCGAACTCAATGGAAGTGGTCTCGAGTCCTAATTTGACCGTTTGCAAAAGGTAGCTTTTCGGACCAAAATCCGATTAACGAGTTAATATTTAAATAAAATATTTAAATACAAACTCGATAAATATGCGGGTTGTTACAGACTCCCCTCCTTAAAGAAATTGCGTCCTCGCAATATATATATAAGATGGAAATAAAAAGTAACAACCATAAAAGCATATTAACACAAGAGGAATTTTGAAATAAGAAGTTCACCTCAAGGAGCAGGAGTAAGCAAGTCCGGATGTGTACGCTCGATGAATTCTCTGGATTCCCAAGAACAATCCTTAGGATTTGAGGACCATTGAACCTTCACAAGCGGAACATCTTTATTTCGAAGTCGTTTAACCTCAGAAGCTATAATTCGAATAGGAAGCTGCTCATAAGTTAAATTCGGCGAAACTTCAATTTCTTCCACAACAGCAGGCTCAAGAATAGAATCGGAATCCCGAAGGCATTTCCGTAATTGAGAAACGTGAAATACATCATGCATAGCAGAAAACTGAGCCGGCAATGCAAGGCGATAAGCCATGGAACCAATACGTTCAGTGATAGGAAATGGCCCAAGATATCGAGGCGCTAACTTCCCCGATCGACTGAAACGTACAACACCCTTCATAGGTGAAACACGAATAAAAACAGGATCCCCAACAGAAAATTCTAATTTCCTTCTTCGATTATCGGCATAGGATTTTTGTCTACTCTGGGCTTCTTTCATCCTATGCCGAATAAGTTCAATCTTTTCTGTGGAATCACGAATAAAGTCTGGACCTAAAACCAACTTCTCACCGGCCTCAAGCCAACAAGAAGGAGATCGGCATGGCCTTCCGTAGAGTGCCTCAAAAGGTGCCATACCAATACTAGATTGGAAGCTATTATTATAGGAAAATTCAACAAGTGAAATATGATCTTCCCAACTTCCACCAAAATCAAGCACACAAGCACGAAGAAGATCTTCAAGAGTTTGATTCACACGCTCGGTTTGTCCATCGGACTGGGGGTGATAAGCGGTGCTAAAATTAAGCTTCGTTCCTAAAGCTTTTTGAAGACTCTTCCAAAATCCACTAGTAAACAATGGATCACGATCGCTAACAATAGAAGTAGGAACTCCATGCAATTTTACAATTTCCTTGACAAATAGTTTGGCCAAAAGAGGAACGGTTCGGTTAGACCGAACCGGAATAAAATGGGCGGATTTAGTAAGTCTATCAACAATCACCCATAAGCTATCATGACCCGAACGAGAACGGGGAAGGCCATCTATAAAGTCCATGGAAATTTGATCCCACTTCCAAATTGGAATTTCTAAAGGTTGCAATAACCCACCAGGCCTTTGATGTTCGGCCTTGACAAGTTGGCAAGTCATGCAACACTTAACAAAGTTAGCAATATCAGATTTCATTCCCTCCCAATAATAAAGTCGCTTCATATCAGCGTACATTTTACTACTACCAGGATGAATGGTGAATTTAGAACGATGGGAATCTTCTAAAATATCTTTACGAAGATCTCCAATATTTGGTACGATAAGTCTACCAAATTTTCGAATGCCGCCACGAGAATCAATATCAAAGTCTTTCAAACCTTCAATATCAATTTTATCCTTAACATTTTTGCCAAGAAGAGCCAATTCAGAATCTAGCCCTTGAGCTTCAAGAATGCGGTCTAAAAGAGAAGGATGAGCCTCAAGGCTACATAAAACAAGCGATGAGCATAAATCGGATACGCGCTCTCGAATCTCACAAGTGGATAAGATCTCGAGATCGTTCCATTCGGATATCATCATAGAAACAACTGCTTGTTGCTTACGGCTAAGAGCATCGGCGACACGATTACCCTTACCGTGGGTATAAAGAATATCAAGATCATAAGGTGCAAGGAACTCGAGCCAACGCTGTTGACGTAAATTAAGTTCTTTTTGAGAAAATAAATATTTCAAAGACTTATGATCCGTGTAAAGAATAAATTTCTCTCCCAATAGATAATGACGCCACATTCGAAGGGCGAAAACAATAGCCGCGAGCTCTAGATCATGTGTGGCATATCTAGTCTCGGCCGGCTTCAATTGCCTAGAAGCATAAGCAACAACACGTTCTTTTTGCATAAGAACGGCACCCAAACCAACGTGACTAGCATCGGTATAAACAACAAAATCTTGATTCCCCTCAGGAATAACAAGAATAGGAGCATCGGAAAGGAGTTCTTTCAATTTCTGAAAAGAGGCTTCACATTTGTCCGACCAAATGTATTTAACTCCCTTCTTAGTCAAGCCAGTAAGAGGCACGGCAATCTTAGAAAAGTCTTTAATAAAACGACGGTAATAGCCCGCCAATCCGAGAAAACTACGAATCTCTGTCACACTCTCCGGTCTCTTCCAATCTTGAACCGCTTCGATCTTTGAAGGATCCACGGATATTCCGGATTCAGAAATAATATGACCGAGAAACTTCACACGAGATTGCCAAAAGTGGCATTTAGAAAATTTCGCCTTTAATTGATTACTCCTAAGTGTTTCCAATACAATCCGAAGATGTTTCTCATGTTCCTCCTCGGTTTTTGAATACACAAGAATATCATCAATGAATATGAGAACAAACCGATCGAGGAAATCTTTGAAAACTCGATTCATGAGGTCAACGAAATAAGCTGGAGCATTCGTTAACCCAAATGGCATAACAAGCCATTCATAAGATCCATATCGAGTACGGAATGATGTCAAAGGAATGCTATCCTCAGCGATACGAAGCTGATGGAAACCGGTAGCCAAGTCCAATTGTGAAAAGACCTTAGCACCACTAAGCTGATTGAATAGATCATCAATCCGAGGTAAAGGATATTTATTTTTAATAGTAAGATCGTTAAGCTTGCGATAATCAACGCAGAGCCTCAGAGTACCATCAGATTTCTTTACGAAAATAGCCGAAGCTCCCCAAGGCGAGGAACTAGAGCGAATAAATTGCCTCGTCTCCAACTCAGATAATTGTTTACGCATCTCCTCATTTTCCTTATTGGACATGCGATAAGGAGGACGAGTAATAGGTTGAGCTCCAGAAACAAGATTAATTCTGAACTCAATTGCTCATTTAGGTGGTAAACCTAAAACGGGCTCGAATATGTCGGAAAATTCACGAACAACATGAATACGAGAAATAATATCATCTTCATCATCATCATCGTTATCACGAGGATTTAAAGAATATAAAGATGCCACCAAACAGGATTCTGAATCTTTAAGATTAACAGAAATCTGATTAACAGATAGTGGATGTCGGAGATGAATAGTCCGTTCAGGACATAGGATATGGGCTTGATAACGGTTAAGCCAATCCATTCCCAAAATTATTCCAAAGCCTAAGTAACGCATGACATGCAAATCGGCTAGGAAAGAAAAATCGCAAAAAATAATCTCCACATCTTTACAAAGCAAACTAAGAGTTGCGGATCCACCAACAGGATTCGCAATTTTTAAAGAAGTCATCAATGCAGTAACACTTAAGGAAAAAGTGTCTACCAGTTCCTTTGATATAAAAGAATGGGATGCACCCGTATCAAAGAGAACTCTAATAGGTTGATCATGAAATAAAATAATACCATCAAGAATGGAATGAGAAATACCTTGGCCACGAGATGTGTTGCCAGGGGCTTGAGCCACATTCAATTTTCCTTCCTTCTTGCCTTTACGCTTGAGGCATTGATGTATGTAATGATCCAGGCTCTTACAATAGCGACAAGATTTGGGCTTAGAGCACTTATTCGCATAATGATCCCCAGACCCACAGTTGAAGCAACTCGCACCACTAGGAGAAGGAGACTTTGCCGCAGGGGTTGCCTGCTTACCCTTTTTGTTGGGATAAGGACCCTTGAATTTGTTTGGCCTCTTCTTGTTGTTGAAGTTTGGTTTAGCGCCTTCCACTTCAACATCACTCTCTCTATCAGCCTCTTCAAGACGAAGAGCGATATCGACGAGTTGATCAAATGCGACTTCTAGTTTCAGGAGCAGTGGCTTCTTAAGATTCTTATTTAAGCCATAAACGAACCTCTGGTTCTTCTTCAATGGGGTGTTGATGTATTCAACCCCATATTTGGAAAGCGACTCGAAGGCTGCGACGTAATCAGTCACAGAGGATTGACCTTGAACAAGGTCTATAAAACGTCGAGCCAAGGTTACTTTCCCAGCTTCTGGTACAAACTTTAACTCGAAGCGTCCCTGAAATTGCTCCCAGGTGAGATCCGCTTCATTAATTTCTGAAATAAGGAGTTCGTACCAGTCCAATGCTCTCTCCTGGAGCATGCTGGAAGCCACCTGAACGCGGTGGAGATCGATAAGGTTCATGCGAGAAAAGATTCGATCGCATGATTTTAACCAAGCCTGGACCTCGATGATATTTTCCGAACCTTTGAAGGGCTTCCCACCCAAGTTGGTGTAATCGCTGCACAAGCGTGCAAATCCCGACTTTGGGTGAGTAGGTTCCGGGTTAGCTCCAGCTGCTTGAGCATTAGTTACTAAATCAAGAAGCTGTTGAGCAGTCATAAAAACTCCATCCAGAGGAGCAGCACCAGATGATCCAGTTCTAGGACGGCCTGGTCTAGACATTCTCTTCCTTAAAGAAAGAAAGAAGAGAAGGAAGAAGGTTATTTACCAATGAACATCAGGCAATCTTGATAGATAAAACAAGGAATCATAAAGGAAATAGGATGAATCGGTACGAAGACTCGAATTAATCCTATGGTATGACTCCTAAGATAGACCTAGGACGATGATCCTTGTTAAGTTATTCTACATTGTTCCGAAGTTTGGCTCTGATACCAAGCTGTGACGCCCCACCTCTATACCCACGCTAGCCAAGAACACTTCGGAGTAGTGCTGTCAACTAGCACGGAGAATGAGGCTGTTGAGGAGCGACCATCCATGTAATTGCTTATCACACGGTGGCTATAAATAATCTTCGGAAACAAACATAGAAATAATCATATCACAAATCAGTCACAGACATCCATATCACAAAGGCGGAAGAAGATATGAATATATAACTAACACATGAAAGTGTACATCAGAGTAGTGGTCAGTAAGTTCCACGATAATACAAAAGAATAGCAACACGTGCTATACAAAAGAATACAACTATGAGTCTATATCTCAAGTGTATACAACAAAAGCTGCTAATCTAAACAGTTAGCCAAAAGTCAGAGTGATGAATCCCTGGGAAGAAGTCAAGCAGAAGCACCGGTAACATCTCGGTCTGACCCGAGTATTATTTAAGAAAATAATAAACGGGTCAGTCTAGCTATAAATATCAGATGACATGATATAACATAAAAGATATGGCATAAACATAAACATCCATAATGACATACCACTATAAGTATGTAAATAATGATCAACAGAAGATCAATCAATAAGAGATAATCAATATCACAAGAATCTTCTCAAAGATTCGAAAAGGGCATCATACCCCAAACTTGTACCCATAACAAGTCAATGACATAAATTCTAGAAATCAATGCAAGAAGTCCAGAAATCATAGAAAAGAGAAAGAGGCCTATCACATGACGGTCCGAAGACCAAGGGGAGCTACCCCACATGTGTGAATGGAATCACACAGATTAAGGTCCAGACTAACCAAAAAGCAAAAAGGTATGTGTGAGTGGAATCACACAAGTGGTGTCTAGTCTAACCTCGCAACAAGAGACATCGCACAGTTGCTAGTCTAAATCATCAGAATGATCGTCATGATCAACGAGAAGTGTCAATTACACTAAGCTAGTAAATATAGAAGTTTAGCTTCATGTCCCATAACCACTTGCTTAACTTAAATATTTACGAACAAACTGTAAATCTTCACTAATAAAATTGTCACAAGAGGTTCAATCGAACAAGTCCAAGAATTAACCGACGAAGTGAACGCAAGCGTTTCATACCACTTGTTTTACTAAGTCGTTTAATTAGATTTCTCATCCGAGTGAGGTAAAGGTTTGTATATACTAATAGATTGGAAAACGGTTTAAGAAAAGAGCTTTGTTATTAAAAATAGAGTTGAAATTGTTTGTTAAAAGAGTTTTGATATTTACTACTAGTATTGAAACCTTTATATTATAAAGTGACAAAACACAGAAGCAATTGTAGAAACAATCAGTCACAAAAATCGCATACGGAGATGTGAATAAAATCCAAGGAAATCAGCTCAATGTTTTTCAGATAAGATCCCCTACGGAGGGGGGGGGTCCAGGGGGGTGGCAACCCCCCAAGGTGGGGGTGCGGGGGCAACGCCACCGCTTACGGGGTTCGACCTGCCCGGTCAGGTCGCGGGGGTCCAGGGGGCAGCGCCCCGACCAAAACGGTACGACCTAGTGAAGACAAAATGAGGTCTAACGACCTAACGACTCAAGGGTCATACGACCTAACGGCTGCGACCTAGGGGTCTAAGGGGTCAAGCGACTTAGTGGTTGCGACCTAGAGGTGTTCGCAACCTAACGATGACTCACGACCCAACATGGCCGACTTAACAGAGGTCGCGACCTAACAGGATAACTCGTGACCGACTTAAGAGTTGCGTGACTGAAGGGTTCCATGACTTAAGGGTTGCACGACTTAAGAGTTGCACGACTTAAGAGTTGCACGACTTAAGGGTTGCACGACTTAAGGGTTACACGACTTAAGAGTTGCACGACTTAAGGGTTAGGCCAGGAGCGACCTAACGAGATAAGGTCCAACGACCTATCGGGATAACTCGTAAACGACCTATGGATGAACGACTTAACTTCGAACGAGCTAAAAATGGCCAGAACGACCTAGGGTTAACTCGTGAACGACTCACGACCTAGGGACGAACGACTTAACTCCGAACGACCTAAAAATGGCCAGAACGACCTAAGTTTAACTCGTGAACGACTCACGACCTAGGGACGAACGACTTAACTCCGAACGACCTAAAAATGGCCAGAACGACCTAAGTTTAACTCGTGAACGACTCACGACCTAGGGACGAACGACTTAACTCCGAACGACCTAAAAATGGCCAGAACGACCTAAGTGCAGAAAATTCACCAAAACGCTAAAAATTGGAGTTTTTCGCCAATCCAATCCAAACCAAATGCAAATGTGCATGCAAAAGTGATAGGGAATCATTCCCAACAGTCCAATATAGTTATAGACTAGATTTGTGAGATAAAAATCTCACCTTTGCACCAAATATCAATGAAAATGAAGTTTTAAGCAAGCAAGAATCAATCCTTCTTCTATCTAAGCACAAGAAGCTTGAATCCAATGTCTTCTTCTTGAATTTGGAGTAGAAAGATGGATTGCAATTGAATTTGAGTTTTGGAATTTTAATTTCCCATTCCCTCCACCATTAATGCCAAAGCTTGATTAGTTAGGAAATTTATGAAGAGTGAGGAGAAGAGGGTTGGAACTTGGGCTTAATAGGCTAAACTAACCCAAAGTCCAAAGCGGGAAAAGTTAGTGAAATTTCACTAACTCCAAACCTATCGATGTTTATACTTAAAAAAGTTGTAAACGACATTTCGAACTCAATGGAAGTGGTCTCGAGTCCTAATTTGACCGTTTGCAAAAAGTAGCTTTTCGGACCAAAATCCGATTAACGAGTTAATATTTAAATAAAATATTTAAATACAAACTCGATAAATATGCGGGTTGTTACAAAGGCGAACTTCGTTGTTTTGGGTTGAGCCAGGTGGTGGAGTGGTCGAGTCAAATTTGATTCCATCCGTCCAGTTTATTTTGAAATTTCATGTTAACTTTTTTTTCTCTTAGTTTTGATTTTTTTAATTAATTCGTTTCCTTTTCAAAAATATAAATCTGGTCGCAGCCTCCGCATCAGTGTTATCGTGCTTCCCTACGTTTTCTTTTTTTCAAGTGTGACCGTCGTTTTAAATCAAATCTTCGACGACATTCAGGTGAGTATTCCTCACCAGACAAACATACTTGTATATTTGTGAATTAATCACAAGTGTAATTGTAAACTTATTTTATTTAATTTTATCTGCCTGTGATATTAACTTATGATGTTAAACCCCATTATTTAATTGACACATCATCAGTTGTATTATCTATTGTTATATTTTGCAGTTATACTATTTATTATTATTTACTGTTTAAATCACACTACAAGTTCCCTGTAGAATAGAAATCGTTACAGGCTGAAATGATAGGCCTGAACGATAATTATTTATTCATTTATTTAATTATTTAATTATGTAATTATTTATTATTTAACTTGGGATTACGGGTTTGAAATGATAGAACCCGGGTTTTCTTTGTAAATTGTGGATTGAAATGATATATATCCGTATCACTTGACCTAGGCTAGAAAACTATATACAGACCTGTGGTTTATATAATATTTTTCTAAAATGTTTTAAAAATATTTTAAATGGAAAATTTATAATATTCTGGTTTAAAATGTATTTAAATGATTTTTATAAAATTTATAATGATTTTTGAATGAGTCGAAATGTTAAATAAATGAATGTTTAAGTAAAATTTTGAAATATAACTTATTTTCGAAAATTATGAATTTTTGTTAAAAGTGAGATTTTAGTTAAGTAAAATAATTGATAATAAGTTATATTATGGGAATTTAAAACTTAATTGTTAAGTTAATAGTTTAGTTAAAGAAATGGGAATTTAATACTTGGATTTAAATAAGAAATTCATAATAAAATTTGATTTTTGTATGAAAATTTACTTATAAATTCACAAAAATATGAGTATTGAAATTATGACTTTATAATGTGAAAATATATGATTTATATGAAAAATGTACTTAGTTATGAAATCATAGTTAAACCTTGAAATTTTAAATATAAAGGATATTACAGCATTTGTAAATGTTGTAGTTAAATTTAAATGAACTTAAAGGCTAATTTGAACTAAAAGCTATTATAGCACTTTGTAAGTGCTATAGTTGATAAAGATAACTAAAGTTTAGTTGGAAATAAAGAAATCTATTACAGCACTTAAGTGTTGTCTCGTGTAAATGAACTGTTTAACCTATAACTTTAGGTAGCATTTTATAAGTGCTACGGAAACTGAATTTTTGATTGTTTTAATAAAATTTAATAATCTTTGGGAAAAAGGCTTAAATTTTGGAATTTAATATGTAATTAATAAAAATATGAATTGACTTTAAATGGTTTTAAATGGAAGAATTTAACTTTTAAATGTGAGTTGAAAGGCAATTAATTCCTAAATAATTTGAATAGATTTAAATGGTATTTTATATTAAATAAAATGACTGATGTTTAAATAAATGATGTTTGAAATGATATTATAATGTATTTGAAATTTATTTTGATTTTTAAAGTATAAATACCATTTTTAAAAGTTGTAACCACGGGTTATAATACCGTTTGGTTGTTAAAGAGACCGGATCGGATATCTGGCATACTCTCTGTCGATACCAAAAACCACTTTGACAACCGTGTACGCGGTGGAGATTACAGAATGAAGTAGGATGGTGGAGACGTTTCCTTTGAGGTAAATACGTGGACTCGACTCCCGTGAGTTGGCATAAGGAGGCTAAAACAGGAGCGATCGACGGATTAATGAGGTAGCACCTCTGATCGGACGCACTTCTTCGTATGCCATTCTATTACTTTTGTGATTGTATTGGTGCGCACCTTTGATTTGGGAGTGTTGTTCGAGGTGGGCGGTAGCTGCGCGCTACGCGTTACTATCGGTCCGGAAGCGTAATTGGTATATCTACCCTGGCATTGCCTAGTTGTGCCGTGTCACCTACCATAGCGAGCCTTGTACGAGTTTGGTTTTCTCCCGTAGCCCGTGTGGTATCCTCTGGTGGCTTCCCGATCAGGAGGGACTATTATATTGGATGGACTACTGGGACTATTATGTGTTAAGGGGAGTATTGGGTCACTCCTTAACGCTATTTAAAAGTAAGTTTATTTTAATATAGGCACTATTATAATAGCGAAATCATTACTATATAGTAAATAGTTTAACGGATCCTTAGAGGATGGGCGGTCCCAAACATCCTTTAAGTTATTTTCTCTATATTACAGTACACTTGAATTATTTTATAATGTATAAGTATGTATGTCCTGACTCGAGTGTTCATGTTTTATTTTACGCTCGGGTCAGCCTGAGTTGCAGTTCAGTTTCATCCCAGAGCTAGGATTTCTGTAGATCACTTTCAAGCTGCTGGCAAACTTCCCTTCCAGTTCTTTATCTAAATTTTTGAAATCAAGACTAGTGGATGTTTGGATTGTTCTACTGATGATTTAAAACTATATTTGGATTTAAGACTATGTAATATATATTTTTTGAGACAATGGATAGTGGCTTCATGAACCACTAAGTATTTTAAATTCCGCTGCGAGTTTTCAGATATCTGCGTCTGTGATTCTGTGATTATTTATTTACTGTATATTTTGAGATTTTTCAAATTTTATTTACAATGCGGTATTTTGAACAATTCAAGTCCGACATGTGCGAATGCGAATGGTTGAAAATATCGGGTCGTTACAGAAGTTTTATTAAGTTATTTAAAATAACTTTTATTTTTGAAAAATCATTTTCGAAAGCTTTCAATTCCAATTCCAAAACTAATTTGGATTCAAGACTTCAATGTTTGAATTATTGAAGATCTGTGACTTAGCCGATTTCCTCGTGCAATCCATATTTTTGTGTGTATAAGTGTGGTCCAGGGGTTTTACCCAATAGTGCAATAACATCAATCATTATGGATTCAATCATAACAATATCAATAAGCAGTATATTCCAATAACGCTTATCTATATACACAGATTCACAGATAGAAAATATGAATGAGTTATAAATAAATAAATTACATTCATTACAGCTTGAACAATTCAAATCACAAAGCATCACATATGAGGAATATCAACCATCCAAACATCCAATAGAATCCAAACATCCATAAGTAAATATCCTTTCACTAATCACTAACTTATTATTAAAAATCTTTACTTAACCATCTTTGTAATTAATTATCATTAACAATTCTTAATTACGAATAAATTAGACACTTAATTATTAATTTACCAATCTTTAATTACGAATTGATAAACCCTCAATTACTTAATTAATTATAATTATAAATTAATTAACCATTCTTAATTAACCTTTTTAAACAATTAATTAATAATAATTATTTGTCTTAATTAACATTTTAAAATCTTCCTTAAACTTTGAAAACAAATTATTGCTAACTTGGAAAACTTTCAATGTTAACTAATTAAAACTTATCTTATATTAACGACTTAGTTAAAGTATTAGTTAGATTTTAAAACATTCTATACTAAAATATTTAAAACTTGTAATAAAGTCTTAACTTAACATTGTCAAACATTAATTAAGTCGACAATACTAAAAATTGTTTTAAAGAAAAAAAATTTGCTTAACTCATTTTTTTTCATTTTGCTGCAGGTTTGGAAATCAAACCCGAGCCATCCCCTTGTTTACTCGAGTAAATACTCGAGTTCTCCCACAACTTCCCCGAGTACTCCTTCTCTTTTTCTCGTGCTTTCTTCTTCTGTGTTTAAAACTATTATATCTGGAAAATTCACATAAATACGAACTCGAGCGAAACCTGGAATTACTCGATACCACCCCGAGACAATCTTCATCTTCAATCATCACGACATGTTCAGACACAATGCTCACATGTGCATCGTGCACACCAATCTGGCCAACTCCGACCATTGCCAAGACCGTCGACTAGTCATCGATGGTCATCTCTCCCTAAACAAACACTCGACATCGAAGAATTCATCATGAAATCGAAATGAGCTATCGAGCTCAACCTGGAAACCCAAACTAGCTGCCTAGATCAACCTCGTGATGGCGACCTCGTCCACTGACAACCCCGCCACTTCGTCCAAATTTGCTCGAACGACCCCCAAACCTTTTCCCCTGGGTGCGATCGAACTCGATGCACCCCAGTCGACACAATTATCGCGTTTTCTTCGTCCAACAGAACTACAATAAAAACCCAAGTCTGACCTCGTTCTCTCAATTCTTGCAATAGGAAAATCATTTGACAATTTTCTTGAAATCATCAATTGCCAAGCAAGCTTCAAGCAGAAATTTATCGTCGAATATTAATTCGATCATCAGGAAATTGTAAAAAAACAAATTTTGTTCAATTCTAAACTACTCCTAGTCCAAGCAACTAAAAATCGCCATATTAGTTTTAAAAATCCTATCTTTGAACGTTTATTCATGTTATATAATCAATTCAACAAATTAAAATATTTAATTTAATCGTATAATTTCTTTTTCACTGATAAACCTAGTTACAGAGTCAAATTCTTCAATACTGTGCTTAAAACAATTTTTAGGCTATAAGTTAAAGTATAACAAACTTTTTTGTTGTAAACTCTAAGCTTACCAATGCCTTGAGGAAGGTATATTGAATCCTTTTGTTAAATTTCAATTCTGTGGAAAACAGAGAAGAAACAAGCAACCAATAGACATAGTATCATCATTTATATATACAGCAATACAAACTAAAAAGAAATACACAAACAAAGCACAATATTATCTATGAATCATATACATTATTTATACTTAAGTCTTAGAATAATATGTGTACTCACATTGATTTTAGAATGAACGGAGAGCACCTTTCTTTTGTTTTTGAAAACCTGCATACTTGTTTTTGCCTTAACCCTGTTTTGTTGTTGAATTGAATGATGAGGCTTCTGTTTTTCTTTTCTTTCTGGCTTTGTTTTTCCATGTTGTTTTCTTGAACGAGCAGGAATAAGAAAATACACATGTATATATAGAAGAAAGGCTTGTACAGGGGAGGTATTTTCTGGTATAGCTCTTTTCTTTGGTTTCAATACATTGGTCAAAGTTTTCTTTCTTTTGTTTTCTTCTTTGACTATACACTTTTTTAGAAATGGAGGTTGAAATGATTTGTTTTACACATTTCGAATGACTGTGCTGAAATGATAGTAGCAACTGCATATGTCTCCCATCCTGTTTACACACTTATTTTATTTGATTTTTTTTGTAGATATTTTTTGTTTATTATCTTCTTGCTTGCGTTTTTGTTTCCTCTTGCAAACATTTTTTTATTTTATTTTATTATCTTGCATACTTTTTTAATGTCATACTTATTTGTCTTACATTGGTTATAATTAGCATTTTTATGTTACCTTTATGTAAATAAATTTAAAGTTTAAAGTTTAAAACTTGTTTACAAATTTATTTATAACTTCGTTTTTAAACCCTCATTTAAATTTACTTTAATTCTTTCACAAAAATAAAACTAAATAACACGTGTATTTCTCATGAATGAAAAGCTTTTAAATAAATTTTATATTACATTTTTCTTATTTTATAAATACATCTTCTTAATCGTTATTATATACATATATTATTTAAAAGAAAATGCTATTAAAACTAACTACCCATTAATTAGTTTACATAAATAATAATTTTAAACCCAAATCATTTTTCTAAGTCATTTATTTAAATTCAAATACAAATTCAAATTCTAAAGTCAAATTCAAATTTACTCATATATACGTATACATATATATTTAAAATTCAAATTTATTCCAAAATTTACATTAACTATTAATTTAAAATTAATTCAAAATTGGGATCGTTACAGTAAATAGTTTAATGGATCCTTAAAGGATCGGCGATTCCAAGCATCCTTTAAGTTACTGATGCATTTTTGTTACTGTTCACTTGAGTTGATTTACAGTTCATAAGTATTTATGTCCTGACTTGAGTGTTTTGTGTTTTGCTTTACGCTCGAGTCAGACTGAATGATTTAGCATTCAAGACTCACCTTCGGTGTTGGAGCTTTGCTCGAAGATCCAGCCATCTATCTTGTTTTTCAGTATCCAGTGATTTCAGTGATGTATTCTGATTTGTACCCTGATTTATCTTGTTACTCTTCTGTTGTATCTTGTTAACTCTGATGTATCTTATTTTTATATAGTAGCTTCATGAACTACTATCTCTTTTAATTCCGTTGCATTATTATTTACTCTGTTCTGTGATCTGTGATTTTTTATTTACTGTATATTCTGAGATTTTTCAAATTTTATTTACAACGCGGTATTTTGAGCAATTCAAGTCCGACATGTGCGGATGCGAATGGTTGAAAATATCGGGTCGATACATGGTATTTGATTACGTACTGACCAAAAATAAATGATTTATTATTTACTCTAAATAAAAAGTTTGGTTAACAATTTTTTTAATGCAATCATCGCTTAATTATGAAATACCATCCTATAAGATTTCTATAAGATGTTTAATGATAATGACTATAAGTTGTTATTGTATGTATAAACTAGGGTACATAAAGATACAAGTGTTCTTCATTTTAAAAGAGGATTTTTGAAATAAATATACTTATAGGCGTTAAATTGCCCATTGGATGTTTTCAATATTTTGGTCGGGACGTCTGGCGAACGTACTAGATAAGGATTCCTGAACATTCAAATGAGACAATTCAATATGCACTTTTATTAAAATAAGTGTTTTGGAAAATCATATTTTTGGAAATGTGTTAATTCAAGAAGGAATTAAAATATTCTTGAAAAAAATGTACTTTAAAATAAATGGTATTTGGAAATGCATATAAAGGTACACACATATTTATATATTAAGGTTTTGGAGATATAAATAGTACTTCTATATTATTATTAGAAGAATAGAAATATCAATAAAGATAAATTATACGAGTAATAATTTAATAATAGGCTTAGATGTTTAATCTTAGTGATCGTCGAGAACAATGGCAAAGCGATGTTGATTTTATAATCAACATCATAGCCAATGTTCAAGCCAGTTTGTTTTGAATAAATGGAGAGGTAACATTATGTGTTGTTTATGATATTTGGAAATTGTTTTAAGATATGCTTTGAAAAATTGAATTTGATATAATGCTTTAGAAGGCTGTGAAAGACCACCATAATCTAAGTAAAAACATATAAGTGTAAATCCTTAATCAGCCGTCAACAAAGGCTAAATAGAAGCATGGTTCTTTTAGTTAAATCAATTGAAAGCAAATTCTGAATGTTAAAAAGAGACAAACTTTTAAACTCAGAAATAAGCTTAAGTTAAATAATATATGAATTTGGGTTACTATCTATAATTGTATTTGAAATAACAATTTGTGGGAATAACTTTATGAATTAATTCATCTTTTGAATACTAGTCCTGATATTAAAAGAAGGTTTTTAGTAATGCTTGGTGAAATATATGTTATATACATTGACTCACTATTCAAACATGTTTTAAGAAAATAACTATTTGAACTTAAACAACTAACAGATTTGGAAATTTTATTTCTAAATCAAAATGGAGTTTGGGAAATGAAGGAAGCAGTTCTTGTAAAAGATTTTCTAACTGGAAAATGAAATTTTCCAGAATTGATTATTATAACAAAAGCTTCTTGGAAAGATAATTATTTTATTTTTTATCATAAAAGAAAATGGAAAATTTAATTAGGAAATTCTTTAATAGGATAAAATCTAAATGGAGGACCCTATTGATACACACACACACACACACATATACACCCTGTGCAGTAAAAGTGTGAGGCATTAATAAAAGTATGGTTGAACCCTAAATGCTTTAACTATAAAAACCTTCGGTAGAAAAATTTACGTTTTCAAGACTTTACACTAAGCTTGGGAGTAACCAAAAGCAGTTTCTTTATACGGTTAAAATATCAGTTAGTGCATTATAAGATAGGAAATAAATCTTTAGCAAAGCATAATAATTTGGATTTCTTCGATAAAGAGTAAACTTCTTTTTGAAATGAAATTTGTAGTGTAAAATTATAAAGGAAATTTAGTTAAATAATGTGAATACTTTAGAATGAATTATATAATTTGAGCCTTTCAAATTAAAAATCAATTAAAGCTTTTATTATATATAGAAGTAAGTAGAAGGTGAGTATGAAAAGAAAATAATGTGTAATTGGGGTTTGCGTGACTTTTGAAAATTTAAAATCCATAGAAAGGAATTTTTGTGATAATATAAATTTATTTATGGATTTACAAGTCATATTATAGAGAAATCCATGGATTAGTCTATAACTTTTGAATATGATTAATTAAACAAAGCATCTTAGGATATTAAGAATGATAGGTATTTTGAATAGAGAAAATACTTTTACTAGATTAAAATGTGAAAATTTGGATAAAAACCTGCTTGGAAATTCACAACTAAGAACCTCTTTTGGGTTATAACTTTTATTTGATTAGCTAAGATTGTGATTTGTATATTTTAAATCCTTTTAAACAAGTTATAAAAATATTCAAAGAATAATATAACTAAGAAAATTTCTAGAAGAAAAAATTACAAAAACTTTGAGAGTTCAAACAAATCAATTGAGTTCATCTCAAATTAATAAAAATATAAGAATGCATCATATGGGAAATTAAATAAGGAGCTTCTAATGGTTTGAATATAAATAAAATCTTTAAAATCTACCTCATGATTGTACTCTTGACTTGGTAGCAATTAGAGGATCATGTCTACCTTGATTGAATTTTTCCATTATTGATAGTTTCGAATCCGTATTGGCATGGCTACTATTGAGAGTTTATTTGGGAGACTATATCAATCACTCTCTTGTTAGCTTAAGTTGGAAAAGATATCGATCTTAACTCCCAACTCTATTTGTGAATCTTTTAGAATGTTCTTGGAAATTTTTGTTTGAAATTGAATATTTATTCATGTTTCTTCCTTATTGATTGAATGGTTTTCAATCAATTTAGGACAATGGCTCTTTGATATTTGGAACCTTACCCAACCATTGAGTGTAGTGGCCCTGTTGCTTACTAAGTTACCTTACCAGTCCAGTTCTTTGACATCCTTAGTGTCTTCCATGTGTTTCAACTTTGGAAACATTTTAGAAATTCTGATTCTATTCTTAGGCATAGAATCCTTACTGCACTTCAGATCTCACAAATCTAACTTATTAATAGAGCTTTTTTCATTTCGTTACGTCGGAGGTTCAATTCCTTTGAGACATGGTCATTTTGCTCATCTAAGTCTTATAGTTTGATAATCCTAAGTACTATTCTTGTGGAGCTTGAGAGTGCATTGAGCGAATGCTTCCTTTGCATTTTCCTAAGTTCATTTGGGTTAAGTCTCTTTTTTTGAGTTATCCCTTATTCATAGCTTAACTTCCTTTGAGAAAATACATTCTTTATAATTTGTTGCAAAATAATCCCTAAAGGAAATTACGACGACGTAATTTTTGTAAAGGAGGGAGTCTGTAACAATCCTAGTCGAGATTACTTGGAATTAAATCTAAAATAAGATTTATAATTATCTTAATTAATTTTAAGATAATTATAAGAAATTTTATTAGTTATAATTTCCAAATTAAAATGGCTTTTCAAATGGCAATAAATAAATCTAGAAATATTTTTTTATTATTAAAACAAAGTAATTTAACTCTTATATTTGATAATACAAGAATAATCTTGGGGAAAATAAGAGTTTAATAAAATATATGGAAATAATTTTGTAAATTAAAATGTGAATTTATCTAAGGTTTATTCCTTTATTTATTTTAAATGGATATTTATGATAAATATTTTCCATTTCAGATTATTACAACAGATGTTGTAATTTGATTAAATGTTAATATTAGGATTTATTCTTAAAATGAGATTTTTACAATCAATGGTTTATTTTATTTAAAAAATTTAGGAAAAATATGCTATCCTCTGTAAATAGAGGAGAGCACGCATGCAACTACACACACACACACACACACACACACACACACACATATATATATCATAAAGTAAGGCACTGCCAACAAGCATGGCAGGGAGAAAATTTAAGTACAAGAATCAGAAAAACTCGGGTACCCCTATAATGAGCTCCGGCAAAACCACCGTCCATTACACCCCAATATCGAACTCTGGCATAGCCACTGTCCGATATTATGGTGTTAGAAGTACCTGAAAAAAACTAAAGAATATCCCAAAGCCAAATAATACGGGAAGCCATCACCATCTAATAAGAAGTTATGTCCTACTGACTCAGAAGGAATGAGAATATGACTAAGCTGAAGTGAAACTATTGATGATCCTAAAAGGAAAGCTCCACCCTGAAGACTCGGTAAAACTGGAAGTAGCATCTAGCTGAAGAGTGAACCATCCCTAGAATATGATGTCATAATGAAGCTAAAGATGTACTAAGAAGAGTTCCTCGCTGCAATCAGCAATCCTGTGTACCTGTAAAGAAAAACTAACACCCTATCTAGCCTAGATCTGTATCAGAAAAAATGACTAATAAAATAATTAGAATGATACACACATATGTATATAAATGAAATATATATATATATATATATATATATATATATATATATATATATAAATGAGATAGGATTAAGGATACAAAATAAAGAATACATAATGACTACAGGATCCATAATTTGAAGGACTAAAAGATCTATAAACTGATATAGTCGATGACTAACACAGTAACTGAAACAAATCTAGAATTATCCTTATAGACCTTTAATCAAAAGTAAATTATTATAAGCAGTGAAATCATCGTTAATTTTGAAAAAATATTAATACCATAATTATTAAAGTTAAAAACATTATTATTATGCTTGAATAGATTAATATTATTACTAACCTTATTAAGATATTCTTTAAATAGATTTTTTTAGATAATTTACATTTAGGATTAGAAATCCAATTAAAACAAAATGAGAAAATAAAATAAATCAATTTATTAAAGTGACTATTATTATTAAAAATTCTTTGATTTCTTTCATACCAAATATACCAACATGTTATAATGATAAAGTGTCAAGTAAGAATCTATTATCCTTTTTGAACCTAAATCTAAAAGTATTCCAATAGAATTCAAAATCAAAAAATTTAGTTATAATATTAAAGTTAAAAATGTTAAGGGTATTATTTAGAATGAAATAAGTACCCATGCAATCATAGTATACATGTTTAATATCTTCAAAATGTAGAATACAAAAATAATGTTTATTATCAATTTGTATATTTTTTTTCTTTTTAAAACCTGTATAGTGTTAAGTTTTCCGCGCATAATTAACCGCATGTGAATTCTTGATTTAGGAGGAGCAATTGATTTCCAAATAAATTTAAATGAGTTATTGGCTACACCTGAAAAGTTGATAAATCTATAAGAAGAATTAGAAATATATTTCTTACCCATATTCCATTCCCAACAAATATTATCATTATCAATACTATAAAGATTTAATCTAGCATAAAGCAAAGAAAGCTACCCAAGGGTTGAACCTACTAAAATTCTGTTAAAATTAAACTTCCAAGGAGGGTCAGTTTCAAGAGAAAAAAATTTTTACAATTAAAGCATACTTAAAATTACAGATTTCATAAAGCTCTCTAAACTCAATCCTAAGAGGTATAACTGAAATCCAACGGTCGTGCCAGAAGAAGTACAATTAACAGAATGAACTATTGTATTATTACCTAAGTTGAAAATCTCATGACATTTTAAAATGAATTTCCAGAAATTAGAAATTTTATGAATGACTGAAGGAGAAATTTGATATAAATTATTACTATCGTTATAGTAATAATTAGAAATGATCTCTTTCCGAGTAGCATTATCATTTGTATTCTTAAAATTCCATAACCATTTACCTATTAGAGACAAATTCGAATTACGCGAATTAGTAACTCACAAACCACCATTCTTTTTAGATTTACAAACAGTTTCCCAAATTACTAAACATTTAATGCAACTACAAGAGTTTTCCGTACTCCATAAGAAATCCCTTCTAATTTTGTCTATTTTATCAATCACCCAAATCTGGAAGAAGATGCATAGACATCCAATAGGTCGGGAGAGTTGATGAAATTGAATTTATTAGGACTAATCTACCTGCTCTTGATAAAAATCTCCCATTCTAATTAGAAATCCAATTTGTTATTTTGTCTATGATTATAAACCAGTTACCGTGTTTAAATTTAGTAGGTCTGATCACAAAACCAAGATAATCAAATGGAAAGTTCAGTTTTACAACTAAGCGTGTTGGCAATTAAATTTTCAACTTGTTCAAAATCGTTTAAAACTAAAACTGAATTTTTGTAGAAATTTATTTTTAATCCTGATAGTAATTCAAAACTATATAAAACAAACTTAAGAGTAATAATGTGCCTAGGCAAATGTGCCTAGGCAAATGGGAAGAAAAAAGCAAGGTATCATCTGCAAATTGAAGGACAGATATATCGTTACATATATATCATTTCCTACATTCCCCAAGGATCCATTATTAACAACTTTTTAAATTATCTTTGCGAAAACATCTATGACTAAGTTAAATAATGGGGGCGATAAAGGATCCCCTTGCCTTAAACCTCGCTTAAATTGAATTTTATTACCTAATATATGTAACAACCCGAAATTTATCCCGTAATAATTTATTCATTAATTAATTAATTAGATAATAAAATAACTTGTGAAATTATCAAAATTAAGCCATGGAAGTTGCACTATTGTATCCGCGATAATTTTCTGGTCAATTTTCATATATAGAACATCAAAAACTGAGCTAATATGACCAAGTTATAAAATAAACAAAATAAGTGGAAAAAGAGAATATATATATATATATATATACATACACATATACATATACATACATACATGCATACATACATACATACATACATACATACATATATATATATATATATATATATAAGTATAGGCATGTGGCGGTCGACCACCCGGTAGACTCGCCTCTGTTATTTATGAGCGGACGAACGTTCGTTCGGTCGAACGTTCCAGAGCCTATTGGTGACGTGTTTTGAATTCTTTTAACCAATCCAATCCATCTATTTTTGTATCCGATGACTCCTTTTCAGTCTATGACGTGGTTGCATCCTATTCAATCCCTAAATCTAACGATTTGAGTTCCACCTCTACCTCTGTATATAGACCCCTAGACCTAACACTTTTTCTCATTCTGCATTTTCTCTAATTGGATTCACCTTTCTAGGTTGGACCATAAATGGAATAATTTTTTCAAAGGAAAAAGTCGTCATAAATTAAATTATTTTACAGCTCCAAGTGGATCCAGAAAGACAAAAGGAAGATCTTAGGACCGGAGGTGAGTGATTGTAATTATTTAGGATTTCTTTAAGTAATTTAAAATAATAGGGTTTCCAATAGTTGTAGTTTTACTACAATTTTTGGAATAGCCTTTTCCATAGTTTATTTACAGTTTTAGAATTATTTTCAATCTATTTCCTTTCAACTTTTCGTTTAAGTAATTTTAGTATTATGTTAATTATAGCTTTTCCTTTTATTTGCAGTATTTTAGTTTATTTACTATCATTTATACATTATTTACATTTTCTTTCTACGCTTTGGATTTTCTTCTACTTTCAGTTTGCTTTTATTCCTCCTTCTTCACGTATGGATTATAATAGGATTAATGAGGATATGGATAAAATTATAAGATAACTGAAATAATGGAATATAAGATGTAAATTTCAAAGATAGCAATATTGGACTGAAATTATTGCTAATTATGACGTTAATTGGACTGAATTGAAAAGAATGGTCTAGTTAGAATTATAACTAAAAAGAGTAAAAGATGAAAAAGCTTGTTTTCACACTTAGACTTTGAATTAAGTAATAAGCATACTTATAACGTAGGTTATAACAAGAAAGAGAAAAGAATAAGGCGTATTTTAAGACATAGGAGAAATTAATAAGCACGGATAGTAGAGAAATATTTGAAGGCTTATTTCAATAATTTACCTAAGTTAATAAGTAAAGATGAATGTAGGACCTTTACCAAATAGCATTCTCTATAATATAAAACATGGGTCCCACATTAGCCTGAAATGAGGCGAGAGAACGCTTATGCTAAGAATGGTAGTAATTGGTCAAATAAAAGTCCCAACCACAGGAGATTTGGATAATGGGCGCGACTAGATATTGTTTGAATGAAGGGCCAGTACCAACAGCATTTCCCCTATAGATTCTATGGACACACGGTGATCTCATGTTAGCCTGAAGTGGGAAGAGAGGCATGCCTATGCGGGAGTTTGAGGTAACAAGAAGACCCAATAGATGGAGCAAAAGGTAGCATGGGCATGGTGGCAGTTAAGAGTAAGCATCGGCTTCATATTTGGCACACTTGTATATTCGAGAGATAGTCCATCTACACGGAGTTCCTTCTAGTGTTGTTAGTGATAGAGATCCCCTTTTCACTAGTGAGTTTTGGAGAAGCTTACAGGAGGCGCTAGGGATGCAACTTAAGTTGAGTATGGCCTATCACCGCCAGACAGATGGTCAAACGGAGAGGGTAAATATGATGCTTGAGGATTTGCGGTGGATGTGCATTTTGGACTTTGGAGGAACTTAGGAGGTGCATCTTATGTTGTTTGAGTTTGCGTACAATAATAGTTACCAAACAAGTATAGGAATGGCACCATTTGAGGCTTATATGGGAGATCTTGCAAGTCCCCATCATATTGGGTAGAGTCTACGGAAAAGTTATTACTTGGACCCGATATGGTTAGGGAGACCTTTGAGAGGGTGGATTTGATTCTGCGAAGGATGAAGATGGCTCAAGACAGACAGAAGTTGTATGCAGACAAGCGGAGGAGAGACTTAGAATTTGAGGTTGGAGACTTAGTTTTTATCAAAGTATCCCCACCTAGAAAGTGGTAAGATTTGGATCAAATGGAAAGTTAGCCCCTAGATTTGTTGGACCATTTCCCATCACAGAGAGAGTTGGGAAGATGGCTTACGAGTAAGGCTACCTGATAGGCTCGCAGAAGTGCAGACCTTTTCCATGTTTCGCACTTGCGAAAGTACTTACATGAGTCGGCGAAGGTTGTAGAGCCTAGTCAGTTGGGGGAGATGGAGGCAGAATGGCAAGTTTCTGTTCGGCGTATCCCTATAATGATTGTTGGAAGAGACACCTAACGACTAAGGAATAAGGAGGTTTCACTGGTGAAGTGCAATGGGGAAATTATGTTGCAGACGCCACTTGGGAAGCAGAAGAGAAGATTCATACTTCTTATCCTTATCTTTTTGATAGTAAGTTTTAGAAATCATTTTTCCATCTTTAGATTTGAATATGTTCTTTTCTTTATTATCCTTTGGGAGGGTAAAACTTAGGATTTAACCTATGAATGATAGGATTTGATGTAAACATGTTAATAGAACATGTTATGAATGATGTATGCTAGTGGATGCTAATAGATGCATATAAGTACACTAGGCACTATTATTCCTTAGGGATCGGCGTAACTAGGACACTACAACATATG
Organism: Allium cepa; assembly: GCA_030765085.1. Lineage (NCBI taxonomy): Eukaryota > Viridiplantae > Streptophyta > Magnoliopsida > Asparagales > Amaryllidaceae > Allium > Allium cepa. Next base: position 509,856,647 of record CM060942.1, read on the forward strand.
CATATGGATGTGTGCATATTTTTATTTTATTTCCATGGTTGCTATAAATTGATGTTTATCGCATGCTTGTTGCATTTGGATGATGTCTGTAGCACACATATAGAATTATTGGTTATCATTAGGAAATTTTTGCATTCATTTAGATATATGGCACATACATGATTGCATAAAAGGAGGTCAACTGAATCAGTGGACCGTCTAATCTTTTGCATTGGTTAGGGACACTACACTAATTGCATAAGTATCATAAAATTGCATTTGAAAAACTTAAAGACAATGGATGAATGATTGATGATTGAGTAGTTGGTTGTAGAATTGGATGAAAACATTCAGTATATTCTTTTATCCTTAGAGATTTCGGGGACGAAATCCCTTAAGGAGGGGAGAATGTAACATCCCAAAATTTAACCCGTAATAATTAATTCGTTAATTAATTAAATAATATAACAACTTTGTGAAATTATCAAAATCAAGCCATGGAAATTGCACCATTGTGTCCGTGATAATTTTCAGATCAATTTCCATATACAGAACGTTATAAACCGAGCTAATATGACCAAGTTATAAAAAAACAAAATAAGTGGAAAAAAGAATACATACATACATGCATATATATATATATATATATATATATATATATATATATAGGCAGGTCCACTTAGGCACCATGGCGGTCGACCGCCTGGTCGACCCGCCTCTGTTATTTACGAACGAATGTTCGTTCGAACGTTCCAAAGCCTATTGGTGATGTGTTTTGCATTTTTCTGACCCATCCGGTCCATCTATTTTTTCATCCAATGGCTCCTATTCAGCCTATGATGTGGTTGCATCTTATTCAATCCCCAAATCCAACGGTCCGAGATCCACTTCTATCCCTATATATAAACCTCTAAACCTAACATTTTTTCTCATTCTAGGTTTTCTCTAATTGGGTTCACCTTTCTTGGGAGGACCCTAAATGGAATAATTTTTCCAAAAGAGAAAATCATTATAAATTAAATTATTTTACAACTCCAAGTGGATCCGGGAAGACTCAAGGAAGAGCTTAGGACCAGAGGTGAGTGATTGTAATTATTCTAATATTTCATTAAGTAATTTAAAATGGGAGAACTAATTTAAAGGATAAAAATTCGTATATTTTTAGCCCTAAGGACACTACCTCAATATTTTTATCACAAGGACAAACATTCTTCTAAAAATTATTTAAAAGGACAAACATTCTTTCTTCATGGGGACAAACATTCTTCCAAAACTGCTATCGATAACTAAAAGCTGATACATAGAAATGTTATCAATAACTAAAAAGCGATATATAAAGAAAGTTGTCCTTCAGGCTAAAATAGTGAAGGCATGTCCTTGAGGCTAAAATGCTGAAAATTTTCATCCTTCAAAATAATTTTCTGATTTAAAATAATAGGGTTTACAATAGTTGTAGTTTTACTACGATTTTTGAAATAGCCTTTTCAATAGTTTATTTACAGTTTTTAAAATTGTTTTCAGTTTATTTCCATTCAGCTATTCTTTTCAGTAATTTTAGTTTATTTCTGTTAATTATATCTATTCCATTTATTTATAGTTTATTTACAGTTATTTAGTTTATTTACTGTTGTTTTTACATTATTTACATCTTCTTTCTATGCTTTGGATTTTCTTCTATTTTCAGTTTTCTTTTATTCCTCCTTCTTCGCGTATGGATTAGAATAGAATTAACGCGAATATGGATAAAATTGTAAGAAAACTGAAATAATGGAACATAAGATGTAAATTTCAAAGACCGTAATATAAAATGAAATTGGACTGAAATCACGCCTAATTATGACGTTAATTGGACTGAATTAAAAAGATTGGCATAGTTATAACTTAGAATTATAACTAAAAAGAGTAAAAATGAAAGAAGCTTAATTTCACACTTAGACCTTAGATTAAGTAATAAGCATGATTATAACGTAGGTTATAATAAGAAAGAACAGAATAAGACTTATTTTAAGACTTAGGAGAAATTAATAAGCACGACAATAAAGAAAAACGTAGACGCTTATTTAAATAATTTACCTAAGTTAATAAGCAAAGACGAAAGTAGGACATGTACCAAATAACATTCTCTATTAGACAAAACAGTGGTCCCACATTAGCCTGAAGTGAGATGAGGGCACACTTATGCAAAGAATGGTGGTAATTGGTCAAATAAAAGTCAAAATCACGGGGGATTTGGATAATTGGCGCGACTAGATATTGTTTGGATGAAGGGCCGGTACCAACAACATTTTCCATGTAGATTCTATGGACGCACGGTGATCTCACGTTAGCCTAAAGTGGAATGAAGGACACACTTATGTTGGAGTGTGAGGTAATAAGAAGGCTCAATAGGTGGAGAAAAAGGTAGTGCGGTAATGATAGAAGTTACATGTGCAACTTCCATTCGGGTGCTCAGTAATAGCTATGAGTTCCAAGCGCTTGGTATAGGTGTCTTTCGTAGACACCATTGCCTTCTGTGTAGGGAGCTACATATGTCGTCCGGATCCACAATGGTTGCTCTATGCATCTTTCGTAGATACCATTAGCTGCTGTGTAGAGAGTTATATAGTGTTTGGTCCGCAATGAGGTCTATGGAGTAGCAGGCTGATCAAAAAGGGTAGAATTAGGATTACATCCTAATTACAGGATTATGAATTCAGCCTAATCAAAGAAGAACTCAAGGACAAGTACAAGCGATCAAAGTTAACATATCTTATAAATTAAGCATTATTTAATCGTGCTTATTTTCAGTTTATTTCTTTCCTACTTCCTTTATTATCCTTGTTTATGCTAGAACTGTTGTAGAGTCCATTACTTTTACTTGCTTAAAGACTCTAGTATTTACTATCATCCACTGGACTTTAAATCTGACCCACTTCTCTATTTCCCTCTTTCCTCTCATAGATAATCGAGGGAGGAGTCAGCAGATTGCCGATGCTTGGAGTTTTCTTGGAGGAGATTTCCACTATGTACTTCTTTTATTTTCAAATTCTGTTCTTTCTATGTACTGGCTTGTTATGAGGGATATTATGTACTTTGATTTTTGAGATTATGATTTTTTGTTTCGTGAGATATATTGGATTTTCAGACATGTATGTGGTATTTGGTATTTGGCATATTTATGAAGCAATTATGAAGTTTTGTTTTAATTAAGTTATTATTTTAAGTTTCCACTGTTTTTATCTATATTTGTCTTGTGAATCTGAGTCTCTGTTAGCATTAGTTATACCTACAACGCACCACGCCTTTTAATGTGTCCTTTTGGCTATATTAAGGGGTGTAGGGTGTTGCAATATATCATTAACCATAATACTAGAGTTATCAGTTCTTAGCAAATTCATAATCCAGCTAATCCATCTATGACCAAAACCTCTAGCATGAAAAATATCTTCAAAAAAATCCCTATCTACCGAATTAAAAGCTTTTGCGAAGTCCAATTTTAAAATCACACAAGTTCTATTACGCTTACATCAGTGATTAATGTATTCTTGAACAACAACCACACTATCGGTGATATTTCTCCCCTTAATAAAAGCAGATTATTAACAGTCAATCAAATCATTCATTCTTATACTAAGTCTATTAGCCAAAACTTTTGAAATAATTTTAACGGAACAATTAATCAAAGAGATAGGTCTAAAATCTTTTTAAGTAATTAGCACCTAGTTTTTTGTGCATTAAAATAACATTTGCGATATTTAATCTTCCTAATTGCAAATTTCCATTATAGAAATCATTAAACATACTAACTAAATCTTATTTAAAACATCCCAAAACAATTTATAAAGAAATTTAGAATCCATTTGGACCCAAAGATTTATCCCTGGAAAGTCGTTGATAGCTTTCCGAATTTCCTCTTCAGTAAAAGGATTATCTAACTCGGAATGATCAACATTAGAATCAAATGGATAAAGTTCATTCCATCTAACATTAATTCTATGTTTGTTTTTATTACCAAAAATATCTCTATAATAGTCTGCAAAAGCTTTATCACGGTCTCTTTGATCAACTAACTCTTCATTATTCACATTAGTAGTATTAATCGTATTACTACGCTTTCTACCAATAGCCATATCGTGGGAAAATTCAGTATTATTGTCATCCTCATTTATCCATTGAATTCTGGATCTTTGTTTCCATGTAACCTCCTCCTTTTCTAAAATTGAATTATGTTCTTCTTTTAGATTAGTGAGGATATTACGCTCACCTAAATTTAGTTGTCTAGTTTCTTTTAACTTGTTTAATTTATGCATCTCAAAAGGAATATTTTCTTTTTTAACCTTCATACTACCAAATACATTTTTATTTCAATTTTTATGAAAATTTCTAGGAACCCTATGTTTTAAAACAAATTTTGTAGCAGAATTGCCCTTATTTTTAATATTATAATGACCCATAGAAATCCACTTATTTTTAATTAAATTTGAAAAATTCGATTCTAAAAGCCACATTTTTTTCAAATTTGAATGATCTATTAATACCTTATGATGTTCACATGTGAGAATTACAGGACAATGGTCACAATAAGTGTAAGGCAAACCAGAAACCCTATAAAAAAGAAATTTGTCCTCAATTTCATCACTAATGAAAACCCTATCAAGAAGAGCCATAGAAGGGTTATCCTTTGTATCACTCCACGTAAAATATCTACTAGAAAGAGTGACTTCAATCAAACTAAAATTAATAATAAATTGGTCAAATTTCTCCATAGCAGAGTGATCATCTTCCCGCGGCAAATGCTCTCCTATAAATGTGAAACATCGAAATCAGCCACCAAAATCCAAGAACCCGGAGGCAAAGATCTAAAATTCAAATATTCATTCCAAAGAATACAGTGGCCTATTTTAAAGTTAAGCCCATAAACATTAGAAATATTTAAAAGAGAATTATCACTCAGATTAATGAAAATAGCATGCAGAGAATGTTGCTTGAAAATACATTGGAGTAGTTTAAAATAGTTATCACGCCAACCAATCAGTAAACCCTCAGAAAGTTAAAAAAACATTTCCTAAAATGAAACCCACCCAATCTTCTATAAAAACGAAAATCGGAACATTCAATTTTAATTTCCTGTAATAATGCAATGCCAATGGCATAGTCTTTTAAAAAAAGCCCTAACTTTGTCACATTTATTTAGATCGTGCAAACCTCTGATGTTCCAACCAATAATCCTCATATACCAACATATCTAGCCCTATCAAATTCCCTACCTCTAATGTACTGTAGATCAATCTCACCATCAAAAAAAGTGAAGACAGTATTATAAGTTAACTAACTAAACTCTAAAGTAGATAATCCATCCAAAGCATAAGATGAAAACGAACTACCCAAATCAAAGTGCATACCCAAGCCTGAAATCGAAGCACCATTCATGATACTCGAATCAGCTAACTCACCCCCAGTCTGAGACTGACCACCGCATATCCTGGCATTACGACGAACTGATCCAATAACGGCCACAGATTTCCTACGCCTACCTCTTCTCACAAAAGAAGAACAAGAAATGGAGTTTTTGCCGATCCCATTAGTATTCGCAATAGTTAAATGATAACCTCCTTTACTTAAATCCCTACTTTTATTAAAATCCAAACTCCCTACAGCATCACCTGAAACAGAATAAGAGCCTTCATTTCTAAAATTTGTTTAAATGATCATATCCATCTGATTGTTCCACCATAACCGCTGATTCTAAACCATTCACAACAACTTATCTATCACAGCATCTCCAGAATAATCATGCAACTTATAAGTTTTACTTACCAACCCAATCAATAAGCTCTCAGGTTGATCATCAAAATCATCATCTATTTCGTTCAAGCAGTGTACACCATGCACACTAAAAAAAGCATGCATTTCAGAACGAGCATCAAAAGACAATAACAATTTCTCATTATTATCCACTATTAACAACTTATCAAAACATAAAGCTATCTTCTTCTCCATCTTATCAACTTCATTAACAGGCAAAACTGAAGCCTCCATCCAGTCAAGCAAATCTCGAAGCATGACTTTACTGTCATCACCCTTATAATCAACGTAATCTACAATCAAAGGATCCTTAAACTTGTCATCCGAAGTTCCATATAGATTAGTATGATCAACATCACACATAGAAATTTTCCCAATTAATCATAACAATATTTGAAAACTTATCTAAATTTCTCAAACAACAAGCCATTTGAGCATCAGGGTTATTGCTATTCTTGATCATTATTTTCTGGGCATAAACATCATAATCCAATATTTCTATACCTTCTGACTGATTCAACAAAACATCACCAGAGGATATAATGTTATTTAAACTAACTCCAGTGCTAACATCACCAGAAAATCCTCTCTACAGTCAACTACATAATTTTCATCACAAAAGACTGAGTCTGCCAATGAATCGAGGCAGTCAAATTTATTAGCAATAGATAGTTCGAAATTACCCGATACACACAAATTTGATTTACCTCTTTTGCTGGTATGTTGAATGAATAAACCACTCTGATCTTTATATATTCCAGAATCAACCAATGGCAAGAAAGAATAGTCGAAAATCTTAGAAAAATGTGGATCCCCTAAACAATGAGAAACAGCAGGATCTGGAATGATAGGATCGAACTTATTAACCAATTCTTTAAAGTCTGAAACATGAAGAAAAGTGTCTTTTTGGTTCGATATAAAACTCTTACCGTTAAAAGATTCTGTTTTACCAAAATATTCCTCCAGATCGCCAAAACAATCTTTGTATCCTTTACCTATGTTCGGCGAGTTGATGGCATCAAAATGGAGAAACAGATCTTCAAGATATTTTATTCCTTTGCACCTTTTTTGCCATAGACGGTCCAAAAAAATTCCTTTTAAAAGCATACATTTTAGCACGAATTAAAAACCGTGATCAATCAATGATGGGCCAGGAACAGAATTCGATTTTGTCGTAACATTTGTAGAATTCTTTCGAGCAGACATTCCTTTTATGACCAAAAGAACCACAAGCGAAGCACCTAATTTGGTCGTTGCAATGATAAGCGAGACGATTATGATCCCCACGTCTAAAGCAAAATTTCTTTCCCTTCTTGGGATCGATCCAGTCTTTGTTAGAAGCACGGAAGAGCCTATTATGCAATTGAACGACAGGCTTACTATCTTTAACAACCTGAGCAAAGATCGATTATGGCAGACATTACTAGGAAAAGCAGATTGAGAAGAAGGGCAAGATAGAAACGAGGAGGATGAAAACAAAGAACAAGAAACGGGAGCGGTCGCCACTTTTGTGTAAATCCTTTTCAGTTATTGAACTTAAATTTAACACTTCACTTTATTTTATTTAAAATTAAGTAGCTTGTGCATTTAATAGTTAGAAATATTTGTTTTTTATTCAATAAATTTAATAAATTATTTAATAGAAGCTTTGTTTGTCACAACACTTTTATTGTAAGAAAATTGACACTGAATTTCGGTAGATTGGTGGTTGGTAAGGGAATGACGATGGAGGTTGCAAACCGATGTTGAAATTCTGTTGATTGATGTAGAGCTTTTTTTAGAATTTTGAAAAGACACCGTGAAAATCTTATTTATTGAATTATTTTTGTTAAAAGTAGAGATGTGCCACATCGTCTCAGCGTGGAACCATTATGCCAATTTATTCCCACATTTGCAAAACTATCGCCTAGAGATATATATATTATTCACGTACATTTTATAACCTTCGCACTCACGCTTTCGAATTTAACATGGTGTGAAGCTTGTACATTTTTCCCTTCACGTTTGCAAAACTTGTATACATTTTATAGCCTTCATGCCCAGTTATACTCAGTGCTCATTTTACAGTTAAGCACAACTAGCTATACTTTGCGTATTTAATTAAGGCTATAATTATATAAATATATAATGTCCCTTTATATATATTTCATGAGTGTTGCTATAGGTGTGTGTGTGTATTTTCTCATGTATTTGATCATTTTTTTATTGCCAGTGACGTGTGTCTATATGAAAATATTTATATACTTGCCTTCGTGTCAGTATTGTCTGGTTTTGCACATTTGCATATATATTTACATGTGAAAATATAGCCATGTATATATTTTTTTCGCGACACATTTGTTTGCAGCATTGCTTGGCCTTCATGTGCACCGGTCTAGCCTATCACGAATAGTAATTTGCGCAGGACGAAATGAAATGCGGTAGGAAATGAGATTATGGTAAAATGATATTATCGAAAATCCCAAAAGACATAGTTGAATGTAGTTCATTGAATTATTATTAATAATAGTAAAGTTGAGGATAATTTTTAATTTCAAAACTTATATTTAATTTTAGAAAATTTCTCAATATTAATAGAAATGTGAATATTTGATATATTGTGGCGCTTTGTAAAATTTGAAAAATCAACTTATAATTTTATAAAACATTATTGGCAATGTAAATTAGTGTTTTAAAAGAGAAATAAAGGAAATTAATCATTTTTTATTGGATCCTTACATATCCACTTGGCCCATGTAGTAAGGTTAGAGAGGAAATATGATAACATGTACGTTGTTTTCTCTCATTCTTTTCTCATTTTAGCCAACACTAAAACCTAAAACAATTTCCATCTTATTTCAAAACCGTAGAATATAAAATTAATCCCCAAATCGGGATCAAATCAAAGGGCTTTTGAACTATAGTTAAGAATACAAGAGCAAGTAATCTCTTTGACCTTCTTATGAATCTATTAAAGCTTTAATCTCGGTTTTGGGTTTTGTTGTAATTCTTCTTTTTCTATTACTCAAAATCAAACTTAGGTTGTAGTTAAAAGTCAGTGGCCAAGGAGAATCTGGGTTTCTAGCATCAATTCAAGTCCATATAGGTGAGTTAAACTCACACTTCTAGACTAACTTTGAATGGTCGTGGCTGTTTATCGATTTAGAGGAATCTTATGCTGAAATGGTCTCAATCTTTTGTGTTAATTTCATCAATTGATATGATACTTTTTATTTATTGAAATACTCCTCATATGATCTTAATTAACATCCATTAGTAGATTTTTTGTGCTTGCATGAGGGCTTAATAAGTACTTTAGAAGCTAAGAGAAACAACGGCGGAGAAACGAGCAACGATGGACCACCGAAGCACTGCCGGTGCCACCTTGAGCTCGCTTCAGGCATGCCTACCAATGGACTAGTCCCACTAGACCAGTGCATAGGTGGTGAGATGGAATGAGCCATATGTCACTCCATTTGGCCATTCGGTTCGCACTGTTCGCCCATTTTGCTCTTTTTCGCTGTTTGGTTGATTTTGATGTTGTTTTCCCTGTCAATCTCGCTGCCTTTTTTGGATTTTGAATTATGAATTTGCGAATACATTTTGAAGTTATTATACCATGGAAATTTTCTATGGGTATATGGTAATTCACACAATTTTCGTCGCATGTTCTCAACCTGAATTCTATAAAATGCTAATTTCCCAAATTAATGTTTTTTATTCAAATCTTTTCAAGTACAACTTATTTTCTATAATAAGTTTATTTGAAACTATATATATATATATATATATATTATTTCAATAATAATTTTATATTGATATAGGAAAATAGTCCAAATTACCCTTATTTATATTTTATACATATGTATAAAGATATTTCGCAAAGGCTTTTCAATACATATATATTAGCTTACAAAATAACATCTAAATATTTTTATAAACTTAAAAGTTTAAAAAATTCTTTTTCATATAAGGATTAGCTTATAAAATAATATATATAGTCTTAAAGAAGGTTTTCTAAGCTAAGTGTTTTTATAAAAATCGCATGCACTTGATCGAATGAGGAATTGAGTTAAACGGTTAAATAAAACGAGTGGTATGGAACAATTGAGTTTGTTTTACGGTTGATTCCACGACTAGTTCGACCAAACCATTAATACACACAAAAGGAGTTTACTATCATATAGTAAACGTTTGATTAAATCCCTATTATATGGGACATATGGTCGTTACTTATTCGGTTGCTGTATGAATGTACATAACACTTATATCGACGAGTTTATGACTCGTCCTTGGGGTTCTATAGGTCTTGTACCTATCTTGAAGTTTTTATAGGTCTTGTACCAATCATGGATTTTTATAGGACTTGTTCCTATCTTGGAGTTTATAGGTCTCGCACCTATTTTGGAGTTTTGTAGGCTCTCGCGTGTCTTGAAGTTATTATGAGAATTATACTCATCTTGGAGTTGCACACATTTAGATGAATTTATTCACCAATCTTGGAGTTTGGTGCCTTTTCCCCCTTTTTTGAGATTTCTGGATTTCTTTTTATGATTTTCAGATTCAATGTTCTTTGTTTTATTCACCAAATAGTTTCGAGGATTTTGCTTGTTTAAGCTATCTTGAGTTTTGATATCTGGTGATTTCATTCTTGAAGTTTTTAAGAATGCTTGATATTTGTCGATACATGACTTGATTATATATTTGAGATCTAGTTTATTTTATCTAAATTCGTCTTGCTAACCCATTTATTTTAGCTTAAAATAACCCTATTTTTATTTACAATACTCGAGTCAAACTGAAATATTCCAAGTGCTCCGGTTTGATAGCTCTGGAGAGGATTTCACTCCGGTTATTTAGTTATCAAACATCTTACCTTCATCTTGTACATGTAATGCTTCATGTAGATGTTGTATGTTATGTTGAGTTTAGACTCATTTAAATGCGCATATTTGTATGTTTGGAAGGTAGTACTTGTTTATTTTGTGGTTTGTAATGACCATCATTTTATAGTCGACTTTATGTACCTTTTCCATTTGATCATCTTATATCTATTTGTATTCCTCTATGCATATTTTGTGATATGTGATACTATGATTTTTATTCATCGTATATTTTTCAAGATTATTATTATTACAACCATAGTTTTTGTTTTAAATCTAGATCGTATACGTCTATTCCACTTGAGATAGAAAAATACATATAACATATTAGTCGACGTATCGATGCTCGCTTAAAGCAAAATTCACAGGTGGTCGCTTCTAAGTAGCCTTATTCTATGCTCTATTAAACAATATTACTTTGTAATAAAAAAATTTAGCGTGGGTCTCTGGGTGGGGCATCACAGCTTGGTATTAGAGCCGAGTTCAGAACAAAATATGATGTTACGAACATAAATCTTAACCTAGTTGAGTCTTGGAGACCATCCATTAGGGGTTCTTGGAGAAGATGATAGGAATCATTCCCTTTAGAATAAGAAGTGTCTTTTGTGATTCGAGGAACATTTCCTTTTGTTTCCATCCCTCGATGTTCCTATTATCAAACATGTGATTCCTAAGCAACCTTTGATCCAATCTTATCCATTCCCCGAGGTGCAGTTGGCTGGCGGTTGAGTCACACGTTTGGAAATCCAGCGAGTCCAGCTAAGATGTAGTACTTCGTCCGTCGAGCCAATCATGAAGTCGGTTTTTGATCTTTTAATGATTAGAGTTGTGCAGCGGAAGCAGACAGATTATTCCACTAGACATATTATCCAATATTTGTGACTGAATGATTGGTTGATTAGATGTTTGTTTGCATAGGTTTCTAAGTGACAATTCATATTCAATTAAGAGTTATCAATAGATAAGTAGAATGCTATTTGAAGGTTAATGATTGAATCTTGTAATATCTTCATATTAGAAATCGCCTCAGTAGATATTAAATTTCTTAGATATAAAATAATCAAAAATAAAATCTTGTAATTATAAAAATTAATTAATTGAGAATGGAGATAATTTTTGGTATTTGATAACAAACTATACCAAAATAAATGATTTATTATTTACTCTAAACAAAGAGTTTCGTTAAGAATTATTTTGACACAATAATCGCCTAATTAGGAAATCATAAATAACTTAATTGATAAATCAACATAACATAAAACGTTTTATAAATCAAAAACCTAAACCCTAGCTAAGTTCTTGCTCTCCACTTCAATGTCGATCAACCGAAAATGCACCCGAGCCTTACCAAATATCCATTGAAATGTCGATCTAGGCTATACGGGTTCAAAAATCTTTATTTTACCAGTTTTCATTGAGTAAATCTTTTGTTCGAATTTTTGAATTGAAGAGGTTGTTTTATTTTTATTGTTATAGGAAATGGAAAAAAAGGAAAAAAAGAGAGAGATGAGGGAAAAGTAAGTGTTGAAAAATCCAAGTTTCTAGTTTAGTTTACAACTGAACTCCCAGTACATCACCGCATAGGAGTTCGTTCGTATACAAACCACGAATGACAAACTAAGAATACAATCGCATATAAAATTGTGATACAATCAAAAAAAAATATACAGGTTACCTGATTCTGTGAAATTTAAAAAATACCATCGTTTGTTGAAAAATCATCAAACGATAATCTTAAATATTTTTGAAATTAAATACTGTGAAAAAATCAAATAAATTAAATTAAGAATAGTACAATATAAATTGAGCCATTAAATTGAAAGTTTATTTTCTTATTATTTATTATTTTTGAATCAAATCTGAATATTTAAGTAAATTAAATATCCCCATTCGAAACGCTAAAAATTTTAGGTCGTTACAGTGGATGTACTAGTATCGACATTAAAAGGTCGAAAAGTGAGTAGTTACAGCTAGTACCAGAGCTATAGGTTAAACAAGAACCTTAGCTTAGGTGGGATATAACTCATTTGGGATAGGATAAGCGATGCCATAGAATGAGTTGATTGTATTATACATATGAGAGCATATTCAAATTCCTGATATAAGTGTACCACAAACAGATACAACTGTATGGTTTCATATGATGACATGATTTCCATTACTTCTAAAAGTGGAATATGCGCCTAACAAGGGTAGTTATGATTTTTGTTTGATTTTTATTGAAATTTAATATGTATATTCAATTGAGTTTTAATGTTGGATTAATATCGATCACTTTAGCTCTATTTTCTCTAACACTATTATTATTTTGCTGATAACAAAAGGGGGAGAGAAAAGTTAAGATTTTGTCAAATAAAATCAAGTAAATGTCAAATAATTTTCCATTTGCATCTAGGCTCATTGTATATTTCTATTTGCATGCATATATGTAGGGGGAGCATCGTGTAGAGAGGAAGCATTTAAATAGGGGGAGCAATTAGAGTATTTCATTGATCAAATACATTTAACACAGTCAACATCTTAAATATATATTTGTTATCATCAAAAGGGGGAGATTGTTGAATATGCGCTTATATGATTTCTATTTGATGATAATAAACATATATATATATTCATCTAAATGTATTTGTTAATGTACTATTTTATTTTTCATAGATAAATAAATATTTGTTGAATAAAATAAATTACATAGAATTTGAATTCAAACAGAAATTTTATTCAAACAAATATTTATTACAATTTTGAATAGTACAAATTCAAGCTCTCACTATACGTATACAATTTTGATTCTAATTACATCACAATTCTATTTACATAAATTCCTCACTACATATCACTCACACTCGTAGTTTATCTTCAACTTCATTCCAGTTAGAATCCAGCATCTGAGCAATCTGCAAAATATTCACTAACGCAGTAAAATTGAAAAAGAAATATTTTTGCAATATAAAATAAAATATGGATTTTTGAAAATATTATTTGCCTCAGTTATTTGGGTTGTTCGTCATCATTTGCATTTGAATTCATCATACGCGAACAATGTGACATGCACAGTGTATCACTGTACATGCCACAAGGCCGTGCACACCGATATACACTTGTATTCTTATCAAGGACAGGTAATCATGAGTGGCTGCAATACACACGTGTACACTTATACACGTGTGCACTGCCTCGTCAACTCGTGTGCGCAGCCAACAAAAGCAAGCATGCAAACAGAAAAACCAAAACAGTGCACCAAAGAAAATTAGCAAACTACAAGTGACAATGTGAATGCATCCAGATGACAGTGTGACAGTGCACCATCAAGAAACCACTGTAATTATGCAAACTGACTCGAAGAAATGCCATCAAGCAAACAAAATGTCAAAGACCAGACGATAGTGAAGAAGTATTCCACTAACAAACTGACTCAAAGGACAGCAATGACCGGACAGTAGACATAACAGGTGAAGCGCAACAAGAATCAGACTCAAGTACATGGTAAACATGTACACAAATGCAAAGCTTATATATGCAGATGAGCAACAAAAGATCAGAGACAAAGTATGTACACAAGTATACAACTACAGGTCTCAATGTCAAAGTAACAACTCCAGACCAAATGATCAAGAACCAAACAAAGGCCAGAAGTACAAAAAGACCACCAAGTATGCTAAAACAAAATCTGGTTCAAACCAGTTGCAACATGAATGTCACAAGCATGAACACAGAAACACCAATGATACAAGAGAGGTGAACAACAATGCAACATGGTGAGAAACACAAGTGCAACAATCGACAGTACAAAGCTCAAGTTCACTCCCAAAGCAACCAGCAATGCATGCAACAGAGACCAAGTTCATATGTACAGTGTGGCAATGCACCAACCAGAAATTCAAGGCAACAGAGACCAAGCAATGAACAACAGAATGCATCCAGATGACAAAGTGCTCAATGCAAGTGCAGACCACAAAGAGCAAAAGCAATGATCAAATGCCATCAGGTTTATGACAATAACATATGATCAGAGGTATACATGCAAGCACAGCCTCAAACCAGCATCAAGTCAAGTCAAATGAAACAAAGAAATGCATCAAGCAAGCTATCAAGAATCAGTGCACAACAACATGAATGCAGTAACAACCGGAATGGATGTAAAGACCAGTGACACCAATACAATCAAGTGTTCAAGAAATATAACATGCAGTTTTGCAGTGATACAAGGCAAACTGGCAACAACAAGTTAAAGTGAAACAATACATGATCAGAGACCAGTAGCGAATTCAACAAACCAATATACAATGAAGACAGTAATTGAAGCCTAGACATCAATGTATCAAAGACAATAAGACAAGTTCGAAGTCAAAGCAGAAGATAACAGAAGATTAAAAATGCAGACCAACTAATCAATAGTGCAGAGATGACTAGGTAATAATTCAAGTGCGTATCTTTGAAAAAGTCCAAAATCAAATCCAAGTAAAAGAGGAAAGTTTCTGCCGTATGACTCAAGTAAAAATCGAACGCTACAAAATCAAGACCGTGCGCATCAAGTAAGTCGCAAATATCAGGAAAGCAAGAATTAGGAAAGTGTCGAATTGATACAATGTAAATTTAGGAATTCGACTCCTATAAATAAAAATCATCATCAGCAAATTAATCCATCGAGTTCAAGCATGAAAATCATAAAAGCATAGAAAGGAAAGAGATTACATACCACAATCTATCGAACTCGGTCAACAGAGGAGCAGTTGCGGACGAGAGCAAGTAAAGCAACAAGAGAATCAATCATCATAAAAGCCGCGAACAAGTTTATTGAATCAATAACTAACTCGATAAAGCAGCCGAAATCATCTCAAGATACGAGCGACCAACAGAGCAAGAAAATCAAACATTTACAGTCGCGATCTCCCAATTTCAGAAAATCCTAATTTCTGTAGAAAGAGGATCGGCCGCCATATTCACAGAAACAAACAAAGCAAGGCCGCCATTATTACAAGGGAACGGGCCAAAGAAAAAAAAAAGAGGAAATAGGGCTGGCCTATTTTTTAAAAGAGATTTCTCCTTTTTATAAAGTTTTTTTTGGGTTTATTTTTATTAAAGGGGGTTTTTGTTCATTAGTTTATCTGTTCTTTTCGAATCAAGTCTTGGTAAATCACCACCTAGGTTTTAGGTAGTGTCAGATTGTCTAGTTAGAATTAGTTCAGTGAGCAGGGTGTGCGAGTTTGCAAAACTCTATAGGTGGTAGCAGGGTGTGCGAGTCTGTTAGAGTGTTTGTAAGCGGGAGACTGTTTAATTCTAATAGAAATCTGAGAATGCAGCAGTAGGCAGGGGTTGCCGAAGCTGGGTAAATTTTGTATGTGATTTACTTTTCAGCATATTTACTTCTCTGCAGTTTAATTCGAGAAAATTTGCTATAACCCTATTCACCCCCCTCTAGGGTTAATCTAGATCCTACACATAGGTCGTTAGTTGGCTTGAGCGACCTAAAGATCCATTCCTTCAGCGACCTAAGGGCAACCTCTGCTTTCGTTCTGGATTGAGAGTTAGGTCGTGCTTTAGTAGGTCGTTTGCGACCTAAGGCTTCAAAAAATAACTCGTTAGCTCGTACTTCACTAGCTCGTAGCTCGCTCGGAGGCAATGTTTGAGGATATAACTTGTATATATAAGATATTAGGTCGCTCGGGCTACTTATCTACTGGCTAGGTCGCACACGACCTAAAACATCAGGAGACCGGGCTGCATCATCCTCTCCTGGTCGGGAAAAATTCGTCCTCGAATTTAAAAGTTCTTCTCCTTCGACACTTTTATTGTTATGAAACGAAATCAAGTGTTTGATATTGACACTGCCAGCAATATGGGTATAGTCCGACAAATTCAACTTATAATCATCCTCACAAATTTCCTTCACAACTTCCAAACGACTCATCCTTCAAGCATCTAGCTTGTTGTAAGTACCAACAAGAAATCGTTCAACCATCATGTATATAGATTCGTTACCACATTGCGTCTTCATCAAACCCAATACAGATTCCATAATTACTTTCACCCATAATTCATTAGGTATAGATAATGGCGTATATAAACTTGAACATGTCGCGGTTTGCCTTGAAATTTGACAAATAAGGTTTCTCTGATCAATCCTTCCAACTTCCTTCCTCATTATGTCCAAAATAAGATGTTGCAATTAACTACATGCTACGATCACAGCCCTTTTGTCTTTCTACATATAAGTCTTTGATAAACGTTATTCGCCAACTGTAATCAGGAGCATACAACTGCCTCCTCTTGAAAAGAAACCCATCACCCGGTCTTCTTAACTCTACCTACTCTGTCGGACACATATGATTACGTAGCATATACGGTACAAAAGCATCTTCCACTGGATGAACATGATGTTGTACGACCCTCAGTGGCAGTAATTCCTTGGTCAACTCTGTAGGAATTACACCTTCACATTCATTCACCACTGGCTTAACCTCTTTGATCATTTCAACACCTTCACTGGTTTCACTTTCATTCAACAGGAATACTTTTGTACTATCCTCCACGTCTTTAACAAACTCTTTTGTAGGTTCCGGACTAGTCGAATCCTCCTTCTTCAGCAATAAATCACCCTCTTTGTTTCCTTCATCCTCATCGAACTTTGCTGGTTGTGAATTTTCAACCTCATGCTCATCAGTTTTCGTTGGTTGAAGATCATCAACTTCATCGTTATCAAACTTCGGTGGCTGAGAACAATCGACTTCCTCTTCCACATCAGCAAATTCTTTCAAAGACAACAAAGTTTTCAGTTTTTCAATCACTTCCGGCTTGCTTTCAGTTTGCTGTCGTCTTTTAGGAACTAAAATAATTCGTGTATCCTCAAACATAAAACTGTAGCTATTGGTGCGACCATCATGTTGCATAGCTCTATCGTATTGCCATGGCCTCCCCAACAACAAATGACAAACATCCATGTCAACCACATCACACCAAATTTGGTCTTTGTATTTCTTCCCAATCGAAAAAGTTACACACGCTCTTCTACCAACCTTCATCTCCCCACCTTCCCTCAACCAAGCTAACTTGTAAGGTTTTGGGTGCTTCTCAGTTTTTAACGCCAGCTTCCTTACAGCTTCCGAAGAAATGATATTATCAAAGCTTCCCCCATCGATGACAAACTTGCAAACTTTCCCCATAATAGTGCACGTTGACTAGAAAATGTTATTCCTCAACCAACTTGAAGCATCCTCTTGCTTGGGTGTTAAACAAGATCTCCTCATTAACAAACTACAACCCTCGTCTCCTGCCAATAACTCTTCCTCTT
This sequence comes from Allium cepa, assembly GCA_030765085.1. Classification (NCBI taxonomy): domain Eukaryota; kingdom Viridiplantae; phylum Streptophyta; class Magnoliopsida; order Asparagales; family Amaryllidaceae; genus Allium; species Allium cepa. The sequence goes on from CM060942.1 coordinate 509,874,560, forward strand.
CAACTGGTAGTGAATTGACACATTCTGCCTCAGCATTCCCATCCTAAATTTCAGCAATCATTGCTCACTTCTTTGGCTTTTTACATTCGTTGCTTTTATGGCCCAACTCTTGACAATTAAAGCATTTGAGACTACTATTGACCTTTTCTTTGTTGGCTTAATTCACAATCGGCTTACTGACAACCTTGGAAACATTCTCACTGCTATTAACATCCCTGTTCTAGTTGTTGGAATTCATAAACACACCACCTCCTCGTCTCCCTTGCTTTTCCCATGCTAGAGCCTTTTGGTGTTCTTCAGCAACAGACATTGGATTAAACATATTCACCATGTCTTGAATCTGCATTCGCAACCCTCCAACATTCCTAGCTGTCAGTTGTTCCTCTAGTTCCATAATATCATTCCGGGCAATCAATTGATAAAATTCATCCGCATAATCATTCACCAACTTTGTTCCCTGTCTCAAATTCTGCAATCGTTGATACATAAGAGATTGATAATTGTGCGGTAAGAAAGTCGCTTTCACCAACTTTTTCATCTTATCCCATGTGACAATCTTTGACTTCCCCATTCTCTCCTGTGTAAGTTTAGTCTGCGGCCACCATGCCATAGCTCTCCCTCTTAATCTCGTAGCAACCAACTTCACTCTTCGATCCTCGAGAACTTCTTTGAAGTCAAAAATTTCCTCAACATTTGAAACCCAATCCAAAAATTCCTCCGCTACCATTCCGCCCTTGAATTCTGGAATTTCAGTTTTCATCCCCGACTCCCATCGTCTATCATCATCTACATCCCCATATCGATTCCGCCCTTGATCTCGATCTCGATAATGCACACTACCTCTATCACCATCTGCATCAAAATTAAATGCACTTCGATATCAATCCCGTCCATCCACATCTCTATGATCATGCATGGTCCTCATATCCGGTCTTTGCATATCGGGATATGATTCATGTTCAAACTCTCGTGGAGTTCTTCTCTCTTCATGTCTATACTCATGATGTTCTCTTCTCAATGAAATTGAAGATTCTCTTCTTTCTCGGTAAGATTGCGGCGACACCCTCCTCGCTTCCGTAACCGATGGCGAAACTCTGTTTCCTCCACGGTTCGAGACTGGCGACCTTCTCCTTTGTCCTTGATTCATATCAATCATCAACTTCTCCAATCTACCAATGCCTTCATCTAACTTCTCATTGAATTTGTTACTAATGCGTTGTTCCATCTGTTCAACATCTTCTCTCTTGTACAAATCTTCAACATTTTGATGGCGATTGGCTCTTCTCGGCGGCATGGTTCAAACTTCAACACAAAGCTATGCTCGGCCTACACTTCAACAAATGATACCAAAATGATGCTTCAATTCTCGGCTCAAACACTTCGAACTTTTCTCAAAAAATTCAAACACTTTTCGAACTTTGATTCAAAATGATATGGATCGAAAACTCCCAACTTGTTGCAACTTCACGATGAACACGATGAACACCAAATTCAAACTCCTTGGCTACAAGACTCGGCCTAGCTATGATTAGGTAAGTCTAGCTCTGATACCAAAAATGACGCAGCGGAAATATGAAAAATAGATGAAATGGTAAAAGTAGCAAACAGTGGATTGAAGATACTGAAAGGCCCAAATCCGTTGATCACGAAGATACTGGATTCTAGCAAATCTTCGACACGTTGATCGCGCATGATGCCGTGAAGAAAGATCTACAATTCTTTGAACATTGATCAAGCGCACTTGATACCATGAATTGGATTCAACGTTCGTTGATTCGAGCGCACTCGAATACCGAAAGTGGAGATAGGAGATCACACTCAACTACCAATTTAATGGAGGCACAAAGCTTCACAAACAAAGTTTATTCAAAAATAACCAACTTTTACAATGACCCAACATGCCTATTTATAGGCTACAACTTCACACATCATTAGGTCGTTCACGACCTTAACAACGCACACAAGACCGACTTACCATAGGTCGTTAACGACCTAAGCTATCAAGCGACTTAACAAAACACACGTTACAACACATAACGACCTAGCATTTACAAACGACCTAAGAAACACATTACAGCTAAATATATATAACACGAGTTGAAAGTATACGACTTACGACCTAACTTCGACATAGCGGTATGAACATCTTCCCTGCGACATAAGCTTGAACGACCTTGCGACCTATCTTCCAGCGACTTAAGCTTTAGCATCCAGTAGCGATCTAATGGTCTTCGCAGCGACCTAACTTCACAGCGGTCTAAGGAAAACACGGCTTCAAGAAATGCAACCTATGAAAACAATGACCTAATATAGGTCGTAACTCGCAAGGTCGTGGCCGACCTATCCTATCACCGCCACTCGGGGCATCTTCACGCGAGCTAAGATGAGCGACCTATTCTGGAACGACTTAAGCGTGCAACATATCTTCAATGCTTTGCGACCTAAGCTTCATTTATTCACGACCTAACTTGATGTTTTAGCTTGTTAGGTCATAATTCAATAGGTCGTAGCTAATCGATAAAAGGCGGCTTCTCGCTAGGTCGTTGGCGGCATAGGTCGTTAGCTGGCTTGAGCGACCTAAAGATCCATTCCTTCAGCGACCTAAGGGCAACCTCTACTTTCATTCTGGATTGAGAGTTAGGTCGTGCTTTAGTAGGTCGTTTGCGACCTAAGGCTTCAAAACATAACTCGTTAGCTCGTACTTCACTAGCTCGTAGCTCGCTCGGAGGCAATGTTTGAGGATATAACTTGTATATCTAAGCTATTAGGTCGCTCGGGCTACTTATCCACTGGCTAGGTCGCACACGACCTAAAACATCAGGAGACCGGGCTGCATCATCCTCTCCTGGTCGGGAAAAATTCGTCCTTGAATTTAAAAGTTCTTCTCCTTCGACACTTTTATTGTTATGAAACGAAATCAAGTGTTTGATATGGACACTGTCAGTAATATGGGTAAAGTCCGGCAAACTCAACTTATAATCATCCTCACAAATTTCCTTCACAACTTCCAAACGACTCATCCTTCCAGCATCTAGCTTGTTGTAAGTACCAATAAGAAATCGTTCAACCATCATGTATATAGATTCGTTACCACATTGCGTCTTCATCAAACCCAACACAGATTCCATACTTACTTTCACCCATAATTCATTAGGTATAGATAATGGCTTATATAAACTTGTACATGTCGCGGTTTGCCTTGAAATTTGACAAATAAGGTTTCTCTGATCAATCTTTCCAACTTCCTTCCTCATTAATGGTCCAAAATAAGATGTTGCAATTAACTACATGCTACGATCACAACCCTTGTGTCTTTCTACATGTAAGTTTTGATAAACGTTATTCGCCAACTGTAACCAGGAGCATACAACTGCCTCCCTTTGAATAGAAACCCATCATCCAGTCTTCTTAACTCTACCTGCTCTGTCGAACACATATGATTATGTGGCATATACTACAAAAGCATCTGGCACTGGATACACATGATGTTGTACGTCCCTCAGTGGCAGTAATTCCTTGGTCAACTCTGTAGGAATTACATCTTCACATTCATTCACCACTGGCTTAACCTCTTTGATCATATCAACACCTTCACTGGTTTCACTTTCATTCAACAGGAATTCTTTTGTACTATCCTCCACGTCTTTAACAAACTCTTTTGTAGGTTACGAACTAGTCAAATCCTCCTTCTTCAGCAATAAATCACCCTCTTTGTTTCCTTCATCCTCATCGAACTTTGCTGGTTGTGAATTTTCAACCTCATGCTCATCAGTTTTCGTTGGTTGAAGATCATCAACTTCATCGTATCAAACTTCGGTGGCTGAGAACAATCGACTTCCTCTTCCACATCAACAAATTCCTTCAAAGACAACAAAGTTTTCAGTTCTTCAATCTCTTCCAGCTTGCTTTCAGTTTGCCGTCATCTTTTAGGAACTAAAATAATTCATGTATCCTCAAACATAAAATTGTAGCTGTTGGTACGACCATCATGTTGCACAGCTCTATCGTATTGCCATGGCCTCCCCAACAACAAATGGCAAACATCCATGTCAACCACATCACACCAAATTTGGTCTTTGTATTTCATCCCAATCGAAAAAGTTACACACGCTCTTCTACCAACCTTCACCTCCCCACCTTTCCTCAACCAAGCTAACTTGTAAGGTTTTGGGTGCTTCTCAGTTTTTAACGCCAGCTTCCTTACAGCTTCCAAAGAAATGATATTATCACAGCTTCCCGCATCGATGACAAACTTGCAAACTTTCCCCAGAATAGTGCACGTCGACTGGAAAATGTTATTCCTCAACCAACTTGAATCATCCTCTTGCTTGGGTGTTAAACAAGATCTCCTCATTAACAAACTATAACCCTCATCTCCTGCCAATAACTCTTCCTCTTCAACTGGTAGTGAATTGACACATTCTGCCTCAACATTCCCATCCTCAATTTCAGAAATCATTGCTCACTTCTTTGGCTTTGTATATTCGTTGCTTTTATGGCCCAACTCTTGACAATTAAAGCATTTGAAACTACTATTGACCTTTGCTTTGTTGGTTTTATTCACAATCGGCTTACTAACAACCTTGGAAACATTCTCACTGCTATTAACATCCCTGTTCTGGTTGTTGGAATTCATAAACACACCACCTCCTCGTCTCCCTTGCTTTTCCCATGCTAGAGCCTTTTGGTGTGCTTCAGCAACAGACATTGGATTAAACATATTTACCATGTCTTAAATCTTCATTCGCAACCCTCCAACATACCTAGCTGTTAGATGTTCCTCTAGTTCCATAATATCATTTCGGGCAATCAATTGATAAAATTCAACCGCATAATCATTCACCGACTTTGTTCCCTGTCTCAAATTCTGCAATTGTTGATACATAAGAGATTGATAATTGTGCGGTAAGAAAGTCGCTTTCACCAACTTTTTCATCTTATCCCATGTGACAATCTTTGACTTCCCCATTCTCTCCTGTGTAAGTTTAGTCTGCGGCCACCAAGCCATAGCTCTCCCTCTTAATCTCGTAGCAACCAACTTCACTCTTCGATCCTCGAGAACTTCTTTGAAGTCAAAAATTTCCTCAACATTTGAAACCCAATCCAAAAATTCCTCCGCTACCATTCCGCCCTTGAATTCTGGAATTTCAGTTTTCATCCCCGACTCCCATCGTCTATCATCATCTACATCCCCATATCGATTCCGCCCTTGATCTCGATCTCGATAATGCACACTACCTCTATCACCATCCGCATCAAAATCAAATGCACTTCGATATCGATCCCGTCCATCCACATCTCTATGATCATGCATGGTCCTCATATCCGGTCTTTGCATATCGGGATATGATTCATTTTCAAACTCTCGTGGAGTTCTTCTCTCTTTATGTCTATACTCATTATGTTCTCTTCTCAATGAAACTAAAAATTCTCTTCTTTCTCGATAAGATTGCGGCGACACCCTCCTCGCTTCCGTAACCGATGGCGAAACTCTGTTTCCTCCATGGTTCGAGACTGGCGACCTTCTCCTTTGTCCCTGATTCATATCAATCATCAACTTCTCCAATCTACCAAAGCCTTCATCTAACTTCTCATTGAATTTGTGACTAATGCGTTGTTCCATCTGTTCAGCATCTTCTCTCTTGTACAAATCTTCAACATTTTGATGGCGATTGGCTCTTCTCGATGGCATGGTTCAAACTTCAACACAAAGTTATGCTCGACCTACACTTCAACAAATGATACCAAAATGATGCTTCAATTCTCGGCTCAAACACTTCAAACTTTTCTCAAAAAATTCAAACACTTTCCGGACTTTGATTCAAAATGATATGGATCGAAAACTCCCAACTTGTTGCAACTTCATGATGAACACGATGAACACCAAATTCGAGCTCCTTGGCTCCAAGACTCGGCTTAGCTATGATTGGCTAAGTCTAGCTCTGATACCAAAAATGACGCAGCGGAAATACGAAAAATAGATGAAATGGTAAAAGTAGCAAATGGTGGATTGAAGATACTAAAAGGCCCAAATCCGTTGATCACGAAGATACCGGATTCTAGCAAATCTTCGACACGTTGATCGCGCACGATGCCGTGAAGAAAGATCTACAATTCTTTGAACGTTGATCAAGCGCACTTGATACCGTGAATTGGGTTCAACGTTCGTTGATTCGAGCGCACTCGAATACCGAAAGTGGAGATAGGAGATCACACTCAACTACCAATTTAATGGAGGCACAAAGCTTCACAAACAAAAGTTTATTCAAAAATAACCAACTTTTACAATGACCCAACATGCCTATTTATAGGCTACAACTTCACACATCATTAAGTCGTTCACGACCTTAACAACACACACAAGACCGACTTACCATAGGTCGTTAACGACCTAAGCTATCAAGCGACTTAACAAAACACACGTTACAACACATAACGATCTAGTAGTTACAAACGACCTAAGAAACACATTACAACTCAATATATATAAAACGAGTTGAAAGTATACGACTTACGACCTAATTTCGACACAACAGTATGAACATCTTCCCTGCGGCATAAGCTTGAACGACCTTGCGACCTATCTTCCAGCGACTTAAGCTTTAGCATCCAGTAGCGATCTAATGGTCTTGGCAGCGACCTAACTTCACAGCGGTCTAAGGAAAACACGACTTCAAGAACTGCGACCTATGAAAACAGTGACCTAATATAGGTCGTAACTCGCAAGGTCTTGGCCGACCTATCCTACCACCGCCACCAGGTGCATCTTCACGCGACCTTAGATGAGCGACCTATTCTGGAACGACTTAAGCATGCAACATATCTTCAATGCTTTGCGACCTAAGCTTCATTTATTCGCGACCTAACTTAATGTTTTAGCTCGTTAGGTCGTAATTCAATAGGTCGTAGCTAACCGATAAAAGGCGGCTTCTCGCTAGGTCGTTGGCAGCATAGGTCGTTAGTTGGCTTGAGCGACCTAAAGATCCATTCCTTCAGCGACCTAAGGTCAACCTCTGCTTTCATTCTGGATTAAGAGTTAGGTCGTGCTTTAGTAGGTTGTTTGCGACCTAAGGCTTCAAAACATAACTCGTTAGCTCGTACTTCACTAGCTCGTAGCTCGCTCGGAGGCAATGTTTGAGGATATAACTTATATATATAAACTGTTAGGTCGCTCGGGCTACTTATCCACTGGCTAGGTCGCACACGACCTAAGACATCAGGAGACTGGGCTGCATCAGATTCGATGTAGTCTCGTCCCACAAAGCTACGCTTTACACAAAATCCATGCTTCGATCATCCAATTCTCAGCACTTAGCATGCCACATTACCAAATTGGGAGTATATCACTAGTAACCATTAACTACATAACCTCTGAGCTCGTACATCTTAGTGAAGGGTGTTACGCTAAGACAATAAATTCTCTGCCACCAAGCATAAATGTATTTGATAGAAACTAGCTTTATATCTCAAAGTGTAACGTCAGATATACATCCATACAAATCCATCCTAGGTCTGAATGGAACCAAAGGCACTTCGTCCAATTAAGGAAAAAGTCCTTGCAAATCCGGAGATTCCCTAATCATGTCCAGACTCCCCATCACATAGGGTAATTTAAATCTCTATACCGGGGCCACTCGGTGCAGAGACATTCGACAGGTAATCCTTTCGCTTTCAAAAATACCCAGTCTTCAACCACCGTCTTCAAATGCAATTCCATTTTCGTCGTATCACTATTCGGAATGGGTTTTATGACACAATGTCCTCTCTCGGCTTAACCGAATAATGAGCGCTTATTTTAAAAACAAGTGGATACATTCACAAAAAATTTCCATTTTTAATCTTTTAAATAAAAGATCCACCTTTAGGATTCGATGTGGTTTTCGGACAAACATTTGGAATCCGACCCCCGATTGCACTGAAATTCAAATGCCATTTTAAAGGCCAAGTTGTTTAAGTAAACAATTTTAATTCGGTTCAGAAATTCACATTCACACAGCAATACATCACAGATAGATAACTTACATTATTACAGTTCAATCCAGGCATTTCATATCACAGAACATCACATATCAGAGATATCAAACAATTCAAGGCATTCAATATTATCCATCATCCATAAGTAAGATTAATTAATCATATGATTATAATTAATTTAATTAACTTAAAATAAAGTAACTATTTATGAATCAATTACCTAACCCTGCTTAATTAACATTTATTAATTACAAACCATTGGCTATTATTTCAATTAATTAACGAAAATTAATTAATCATCCTTAATCATCCATCTTAAGTAATTATCCTTAATCACTTACATTGATTAATTTTCCCATAATTAGTTACATTAATTAATTGACCTTAAGTTAATTGCATTAATTAATTAACCCTTAATTATTAAATAAATTAACCTTTAATCATTAATTAATCATCCTTAGTTACTTAAGTAATTAACCTTTAATCATTAATAAATTAACCTCTAATTATTAATTAATTAACCTTTAATCATTAATTAAATATCCTTAATTATCAATTAATTAACCTCTAATTAATTTCGTTAAGTAATTAATTACATTAAGTAATCATTCTTTAAATAATTACTCACATTAATTAATCATTCTTAAATCAATTACATTAAGTAATTAATCCCTTAATTACTTTCATTAAGTAATTTTCCCTTAATCACTAATTAATTAACTTTTAATTAGTTAATTATCCTCAAATAAGCAATTACCCCTTAATTACTTATATTAATCGATTAATCTTTAATTATTTCCATTAATTAATTAGCCCTTAATTAATTCATTATCCTTTAATTTACTACATTAATTAATTATCCCTTAATTAATTAATGATCCTTTAATTACATTAAGACCTTAATTAATCAAAGATAAACCCTTTATCTTAATTGATTAACATTTAAATCTTATTTAAATTAAATATTGAAATTAATTTATTCAAAATCACCCGAGGTCTTTTTATTAACTAAAGCTTAATTCACTTATCTTAATCCCTTACTAAATTACATCATTATACTTTGAAAAAACTTGGGGATTTAAATCAAATGATTATCCCGATATAGAAAATTATTTCAAATCAAAAGAAATCAAAAAACATTATAATTTAAAATTTCAATCTTTGAAAGTTGTATGAAAACTTGATCAATGCTTTTATTGAAAACCCTTTAAAATTTGTTTAATAAATTTATCATTAACAAATGAATTAAAAACATTTCATTTTCTTAATTATTTACTTAATTTCATTATTACATTTATTTAAAAATAAACTTAAGACTTAATTCAAGTTAAAATAAATCATACAACTATTATCTAACCAAATATTTAAATAACATTTATTATTTAAAAGAAATTAACTTAAGAAAGTTGTTTTAAAGCTTTATTATAAAATTTATTTTTTCAAAACTTGTTTCTATACTCTTATATTTCTGACCCGAGTCATTCCCGAGCCCAAGCCCAAAAATACCCGAGTCAACCCCGAAGCAACAAACCGAGTTTTAAAAATTTGTTCTGTTTTTAAAATTTAAATTTAAAAACCTGTAACATGTTAAACACTTGCGAATACCCGAGCCAAAAACGAACCCTCTCCGAGCACATCCCCGAGACCACCCTTCTTCTTCTCCCTTTTAGCCAAACCACTGATACACATGACATAGGTGCACGTCTACACATGATCATCGATGCTCCGGCCATTGCTTCAACCACCAGCACGTCGCCTTCGACCTCGCCGATGAACCCGACCAACCAGCTCCTTCGATTTCGCCTGAAATCAGAACCGAGCTATTCGACACTACCTGGAACCCAAAACTGATCAACTAAATCCTCCCCGCGCCACCGTGTACGACCACTTAGAACCACGCCAACCAACCTAAAGCCTCGCCACCATCCAACGCTTTGTTCCCCCCACCTCTGTTCTAGACCGATGCATCAACGACGCTGCAGCAACCCAAATTCTGACATCAACTATAACCTGGGATTAAACCCTACTAAGGCACCCTCCTGCCACCACGGTGGTCGGGAATTCCACCCACTATTCTTCTCTGAACCCCTGACCTCCCAGCTACCTCCAGCCCTGACCATGACTCTCCTCCACCTCCTAATCGTCGGAAGTCGATGCAACACAAAACCTAATCAACTCAAGAAATCTCACCATTCCCTATCTTAAAAATTATGAAACCATTATCTAAAATCATCATTTTCTAATACGAATTCATTTCTACAATCAAAGCTTGAAATTAGAATGATCAAATTTTCTAATTTAAAACGATTTAACTGTAATTTCACCTTTTCAAAATATTTACCAAATATTTCCATCTAAAACCATTTTTAAAAATGATTTTACATTCTTACAAATATTTTTCATTTAGAGATTCTAACCTAAAAGAGACTAGGGGATGAGAGATTTAATTTTGAACTTTTTAAAACCTGTAAAGTTTAAAACAGAAGCATGCATACCTAGTTCACAGACATGCATACATCAATCTACCTATATATATATATATATATATACAGGCATATTTTTACATCCATACACACATTTTTCACCACATACTTTGAAACATTAGGATATACACACACACACAGATTCAAGTTAATATATTAGTTTACTCATTTGGAACATGAAACAGAGAAGCTTTGAAGCGCAATGATTTTTTTTAAAAATCCAGAAATGATTTTTTTTTGCTTTTAAACTGGGAACTGGAAGTTGTATTTGATGTTGAAGCTGAAACTTGGTTTTGATTATTGAGATGATGTTGATCATTGAAATCTGGACTTGGTTTTGCTTTGATCCGAAACTGCCTTGTGTTTGAATTGAATTTGAACAGAAGTTGTTTGATTTTTGATCTTTGCTTTCTTTAATTTTTTTCAGGTTTGAGATTTTAGTTTCCAGGTTTTGTTTTGCTTTGAATTCTAACAAAGAAGTGAGAAAAGGAGGAGTTAGTGGTATATATAACTTGTTTTTTTTCTTTATTTACTAAATTTTAAAATGAAAAGAAAATTAGAAATAGGACACTTGTTTATTTGCATGATAATATTTTTACAAATGTTTGATACATGATCTAATTAACTTAACACATGTATTTACATGAAATAGATTAAGTTACACTTGCTCAATTACATGTATATGGTTTACACTTGTATTATGTTATGGCATAATTAACTTACAAATGTTTTTATGTTTTTTTATATAATTTTTTATTATATTTTCAATTTATCTTTATATACATATGTCTTATGTTTTAATATTTTCTATTTTTAATTAATGCATTTCCTTTTTATATTAACATATGTTTTATACTTATATATATACAAACTATATTTAATTTATGTAAAAATTTAAGAAGAAAGCATAACCTTTTTATTATTGTTAAGCTATCGTACTTTTAAATAAATAAATATTTGTTTTTAGTGTTTTAAAATATCGAATTTAACTTTAAATAGATTTTGAAAATCATTATATTAAATTCAAAATATAACTTCTAAATCACAATATATATACCTATATATATTATAATTAGAAAACAAATTTTTATTTATTTTCAAATATAGAGTATTTAAATCAAATTTATTTTTAAAATGTTAATTTTTGAATTTCAAATCAAAATTCTATTTACAATATATATATATATATATATATATATATATAACAACACATATCTGATTTGTTTTTGAAAGAAAAATTTCAAACTAATTCACAATTTAATTCCAAAAATTATATTAATTACCAAATTAAATTTGGTTTAAAAACAGAATCGTTACAAATTCCCTTCTTAAAAAAATTTCATCCCCGAAATTTGCTAGACAGGGAGACGACAAAGATCATATGAACACATCAATGATAGAGAATTGGTTTGCCAAATCAAGCTGAAATATATATTCTACATTTGGCTTACCAAATCAGAATAGCATCAATAAATACAAGAACAAACTTGTTCAATACTATATGAAATATTCGGGTCATCAAGTCTACGATATATACAGGGGAATTGGTTAGTCTGAAGGGCATAACTAACCATTCATAGAATGTAATGGGACCCTCAAAGAAAAAACGAACAAATGGATACAATCTTTTGCAATTCTTAGCGGATGGAAACCTTGGGCTAGTCCATCTTGAAAAATAATTGAGCACCGTGCAATTGATTGAATAGGTTGTCGATTCGAGCAAAGGAAATTTATTGTTAATGGTTAATTTACTAAGATCACGATAATCTACAATTACTCAAAAATCCATCGGACTTGGCTACAAATATTACAGCTGAACCCCAACTGGAAGAACTAAGTCGTATAAATCCTTTCTCCAGTAAATCTGGGGTTTGCTAAACTAGCTCTATTCTTTCCCTTGGTGCCATCCTACGACTTTCATGCACAACTGGACGGGCATTGGAAACCAAGTTGATTCTAAATTTGAAAGACTTAACTTCTTAAATACGCGAGGAAATTCTCGAATTGTAGGTATGGATTCCAAACTCAGGTCGGGATACCCTAAAGTATACATTAGCTTGTCCCTCTTCAGACTTGGATCCTTACAAGAAATCAAAACAAAATTTACAAATTTGATTTTGACCAAAATCGTTTTATTGATACAATCTTATTTAGCTTCATATTTTGTTAACCAATTCATTTCAAGTAAAATCTCAAATTCATTAAAGTCAAGAACAAAAAGGCTGATAGAAATATGGTGATGAGAATATAAAATAGGAACTTTTCTACAACATAAACAAAGATTCGCAGGGCCAACTACCGGGTTCTTTACACAAATAGGTTCGTTTAAGAATTCGGGTTCAAGATTTAACTCTTCAACGGTTTGTTAGGAAATAAAACTATGCATGGCTCTGGTGTCGAATAGAACTCTAACAATTTTATCATAAATAAGAAAATTACCTTACTTCTTATTTACATCCTGGAAATACCAACGGAAAGCATATAACGTTTCTCAAATACTTGCTTGAATCTATCTTATGTAAACTCGTCCTCCTATTCGACCAAAGTAATGGTCTCTCACTATACCAAAGCTTCTCTCTGGAGCTGCCAGAAAGCCATCAAAGACTGAAATTGGATGATGATCAAAAGAGGTTGATGGAAAAAGTTGTTCCTTGTTGTTACAGAGTTTCGATCATTTGTAGTGGTACTCCCCTGTCCCCTACCTCGTCCTTTTCTTGCACTCATTCTCACAATCAGTGAATAGTAAGAGAATTTACTGAGGCACACAGACAAGATATCTTAGGGAATATACTCATTATAGGGCGTTTCTAACACTATCTCTAATGAGTCACCTAATGACTTATACTCCAAAGCTAAAGTTCTTACTCAACCTTCAGCTCTGATACCACATGTGACGACCCGGGTTCCGACGCTCGAAAATCGGCATCCAATACATCATCCATATTCGAATGTTGGAGGTCCAAATGTTGGAGTCCGGTTCGTCGGAGCTTATAACACATTAGGTGAAAACAACACAGTGGAAACAAAGAAGATTATTATTGATACACAAAATGGATACAACATGGATTACAACAAGTTGATAACAATATCAGAGCCCAAATATATACAACAACAGAAAAATGACAACAACAGCGGAAAGAGATAACAGAACTGGGAAAAAGAGCAATAACAGCGGAAATATATCTTCAACAAGGCCTCCAAGAGAGGGAGAGAGAAAGAGAGAATCCAATATTTATGCATCTTCAAAGCTTCAAAGATCTCCAAGCAAAAACTCAAACCAAAAGCTATCATGCTGCAATGAAGCAAATGCGATATCCAAATCCACATACTTCAAAGACTTCCAGATCAAAAGCTTCAAACCAAAGACTGCCAATTCTACGTCTACTGATAATCTAATTCTAGGCTGGTCGTGTGAAAAATTATGGGCACCTAGAGTTTAGATAAGGGAACAATAAACTTCGAGTCAGTCATGGGACTGGTGTGAGCAAACATAAAACAATTATTTGAACAAAAAGAAATAAAAAGAAATGCGCTATGCTTTTTGGAAAATGAAACTACCACAAGGTCTCCCAGCACACACACAACGCAATCACACACTTGGGGGAAGTTTCTCCTTATAGCAGTCAAACATGCTTGATACGCGAAAATCCTTTTTGATATTATTATTATTAGTGGATAATGTGAAAAACATTTCAAAAGTATAATATTAATCTTAGCCAGCATACGTACCATTATCGAATGCCTACTATAGCTACCATTTAAAAATGACAGGTTATACAACTAAAACCTTACAGGGCTCTTATTGGGTGATTAGATTTCCAACAAATGGTCAAGGCTAAGGAACTTCCTTTCCGAATGGGTACGCCTCTGGAGGGACGCCTCGAGAACCTAACCGGATCTTTGCCAACACAAGACCGGGTTACCTCTATAACTCGGTAACTAACTGTCACGAGTATGCCATCCCCGGTCGAAACCGACCTTTATCCCAGGATTCCACGAATTCCAACAACCACATAAATAAAGTATCTGGGCTCCGTACCAAAATACCATTTTTTATCCACAAGAAAATCCACATACCCTAAGGGGCGCGACCCTCATAACCTTGCTGCATCCTTCCTGTTTTGACCATTTTCGAGGTGTGAGGTTCGATGGAGTCTCGTCCCACAAAGCTATGCTTTACACAAAAGCCATGCTTCGATCATCCAATGCTTAACACTTAGCATGCCACATTACCAAATTTCGAGTATATCACTAGTAACCATCAACTACATAACCTATGAGCTCGTACGTCCCAGAGAAGGGTGTTAAGCTAAGCGAATAAATTCTTCGCCACCAAACAGAAATGTATATGATAGAAACCAGCTTTATATCTCAAAGTGTAACGTCAGACATACATCCATACAAGTCCATCCTGGGTCCGAATGGAACCGAAGGCACTTTGTCCGATCAAGGAAAAAGTCCTTGCAAATTCAGATATTCCCTAATCACGTCCGGACCCCATCACATAGGGTAATCTAAATCTCTATATCGGTGCCACTTGGTGTAGAGACATTCGATAAGTAATCCTTCCGCTTTCAAAAATACTTGGTCTTCAACCACCGCCTTCAAATGCTATTCCATTTTCGTAGTATCATTATTCGAAATTGGTTTTATGACATAATGTCCTCTCCTGGCTTAACCGAATAATGAACGCTTATTTAAAAACAAGAGGATACATTCACAAAAACTATCCATTTTTAATCTTTTAAATAAAAGATCCACCTTTAAGATTCGATGTGGTTTTCGGATAACCATTTGGAATCCGATCGCCGGTCGCATCGAAATTCAAATGCCGTTTTAAAGGCTAAGTTGTTTAAGTAAACAATTTTAATTCAATTTAGAAGTTCACATTCATACAGCAATACATCATAGATAGATAACTTACATTATTATAGTTCAATCCAGGCATTTCATATCACAGAACATCACATATTAGAGATATCAAACAATTCAAGGCTTTCAATATTATCCAATCATCCATAAGCAAGATTAATTAATCACCTAATTATAATTAATTTAATTAACTCAAAATAAATTATTTATTTATGAATTAATTACCTAACCCTGCTTAATTAACATTAATTAATTATAAACCATTGGCTATTATTTTAATTAGTTAACGAAAATTAATTAATCATCTTTAATCATCCATCTTAAGTAATTATCCTTAATCACTTACATTAATTAATTATCCCATAATTAATTACATTAATTAATTGACCTTAAGTTAATTACATTAATTAATTAACCCTTAATTACTAAATAAATTAACCTTTAATCATTAATTAATTATCCTTAATTGCTTAAGTAATTAACCTTTAATCATTAATAAATTAACCTCTAATTATTAATTAATTAACCTTTAATCATTAATTATCCTTAATTATCAATTAATTAACCTCTAATTAGTTTCATTAAGTAATTGCTTACATTAAGTAATCATTCTTTAAATAATTACTCACATTAATTAACCATTCTCAAATTAATTACATTAAGTAATTATTCTTTGAGTAATTAATTATCTCTTAATTACTTTCATTAAGTAAATTTCCCTTTATCATTAACTAATTATCTTTTAGTTGATTAATCATCCTCAATTAAGTAATTACCCCTTAATTACTTATATTAGTTGATTAATCTTTAATTATTTCCATTAATTAATTAGCCCTCAATTAATTCATTATCCTTTAATTAATTACATTAATTAATTACCCTTAATTAATTAATGATCGTTTATGTACATGAAGACCTTAATTAGTCAAAGGTAAACCCTTTATCTTAATTGATTAACATTTAAATCTTAATTAAATTAAAGATTGAAATTAATTTATTCAAAATCACCTGAGGTCTTTTTATTAATTAAAGCTTAATTCACTTATCTTAATTCCCTGCTAAATTACATCATTATACTTTGAAAACACTTGGGGATTTAAATCGAATAATTATCCTGATATATAAAATTATTTTAAATCAAAAGAAATCTAAAAATATTATACTTTAAAATTTTGGTCTTTGAAAGTTGTTTGAAAACTTGATCAATACTTTTATTGAAAACCCTTTAAAATTTGTTTAATAAATTTATCATTAACAAATGAATTAAAAACATTTCATTTTCTTAATTAATTACTTAATTTCATTATTACATTTATTTAAAAAATAAACTTAAGAATTAATTCAGGTTAAAATAAATCATACAACTATTACCTGACCAAATATTTAAATAACATTTATTATTTAAAAGAAATTGACTTAAGAAAGTTGTTTTAAAACTTGTTTTCATACTCTTATATTTCTGATCCGAGTCATTCCCGAGCCCAAGCCCAAAAATACCCGAGTCAACCTCGAGGCAACAACCGAGTTTTAAAACTTTATTCTGTTTTAAATTTTAAATATTAAAAACCTGTAACATGTTAAACACTTGCAAACACCTGAGCCAAACACGAACCCTCCCAGAGCACATCCCCGAGACCACCCTTCTTCTTCTCCCTTTTACCCAAACCACTGATACACATGACACAGGTGCACATGTACACATGATCATCGATGTTCCGACTATCGCTTCTACCACCAGCACGTCGGCGTCGACCTCGCCGACGAACCTGACCACCCAGCTCCTTCGATTTCGCCTGAAATCAGAATTGTGCTATTCGACACTACCTGGAACCCAAAACTGGTCGACTAAATCCTCCTCGCGCTGCCGCGTACGACCACCTGGAACTATGCCGACCAACCTAAAGCGTTGCCACTGTCCAACGCTTCGTTCCCCCCACCTCTGGTCCAAACCGATGCATCAACGACGCCGTAGCAACCCAAATTCCGACATCGACTATAACCAGGGCTTAAACCCTACTAAGGCACCATCTTGCCACCACAGTGGTCGGGAATTCCACCCACCATTTTTTCCTGAATCCCTGACCTCCCAGCTACCACCAGTCCTAACCACGATGCTCCTCCACCTCCAAATCATCGAAAATCGATGCAAACCCAAAAACAGATCAAATCGAGAAATCTCACCATTCCTAATCTTAAAAATTATGAAACCATTATCTTAAATCATCAATTTCTAATACGAATTCATTTCTAAAATCAAAGCTTGAAATTAAGATGATCGAATTTTCCGATTTAAAAAGATTTAACTGTAATTTCACCTTTTCAAAATATTTATCAAATATTTCCATCTAAAACCATTTTTAAAATTATTTTACATTCTTATAAACATTTTTAGAGATTCTAACCTAAAAAAGACTTGGGGAAGAGAGATTTAACTTTGAACTTTTTAAAACTTGTAAAGTTTAAAACAAAAGCATGCATACCTGGTTCACAGACATGCATACATCAATCTACATATATATATACATGCATATTTTTTACATCCATGTACACATTTTTCACCACATACTTTAAAACATCAGGATATTTAGGTATACATGGATTCAAGTTAATATATTAGTTTGCTCACCTGGAACATGAAACAGAGAAGCTTTGAAGCTGGAGATGATTTTTTTTTTGAAAATCTAGAAATGATTTTTTTTGCTTTTAAACTGGAAACTTGAAGTTGTAATTGATGTTGAAACTGAAACTTGGTTTTAATTATTGAGACTTGGTTTTAATTCTTGAGATGATGTTGATCTTTGAAATCTGGACTTGGTCTTGCTTTGATTTGAAACTGCCTTGTGTTTGAAATGAATTTGAACAGAAGTAGTTTGATTTTTGATCTTTGCTTTCTTTAGTTTGTTTTAGGTTTGAGATTTTAGTTTCTAGGTTTTTTTTTCTTTGAATTTTAACAAAGAAGTGAGAAAAGGAGTTAGTGGTATATATAACTTGTTTTTTCTTTGTTTATTTAATTTTAAAATGAAAAGAAAATTAGAAATAGGACACTTGTTCATTTGCATGATAATATTGCTACAAATGTTTAATACACGATCAAATTAACTTAACACTTGTATTTACATGAAATAGAATAAGTTACACTTGTTCAATTACATGCTATATGGTTTACACTTGTATTATGCATGGCATAATTAACTTACAAATGTTTTTATGTTTTTTATATAATTTTATATTATATTTTCAATTTATCTTTATATATATATATATATCTTATGTTTTAATATTTTCTATTTTCAATTAATGCATTTCCTTTTTATATTAGCATATGTTTTATATTTATATATATACAAGCTATATTTAATTTGTGTAAAAATTTCAAAAGAAAGCATATTAAACTTTTTTATTATTGTTAAGCTATCATACTTTTAAATAAATATTTATTTATTTTTAGTGTTTGAAAATATCGAATTTAACTTTAAATAGCTTTTGAAATCATTATATTAAATTCAAAATATAACTTCAAAATCACAATATACATACATACATATATATATATATATTATAATTAGAAAACAAATTTTTATTAATTTTCAGTTATAGAGTATTTAAATCCAATTTATTTTTAGAATATTAATTTTTGAATTTCAAATCAAAATGCTATTTACAATCTATATATATATATATAAATAAACAACACATATCTGATTTGTTTTTGAAAGAAAATTTTCAAATTAATTCACAGTTTAATTCTAAAAATTATATTAATTACAGAATTAAATTTGGCTTAAAAACAGAATCGCTACATTTGCCCGCTGCAAGGGGTAGCCAACAGTAGTGTTTAATTATACTAATGTGGGTCATATCCAACTGTAGGACCTTGGAATCACATACACTTGCGTATAGATGAAAGTAATACCCAAGTAGGGTCTGCTTCAATCTTTTAGGAAGGTATTGCCTTGATTGTGTTGGGCAACCTAAATGGGATGGTGAGCAAAGATCGATGCTATGTCAGTGTGTTGATACCATATTAAGGAGTTAAAGCTGTACATAGGTCGTGAACGTCATCCGTTCTAAGTGGTCGGTGGGAAAGATGATGGTCACACCTAAACGAGCTACACCTCCTACTTGTGTAGGTCACGTATAGTCCATGTGCTGTAATAGTTGTTTTCTAGTTTGTTTGTTAGGGGTAATGCCATATAACCCTTAATAGAGGTCTTCAAAACGAACGAGATAGTCCGTGGAGTTGAGTCCACAATAGTTCATGGAGATGAGTCCGCAATAGTTCAAGGAGTTGAGTCTGCAATAGTTCATGGAGATGAGTCCACAATAGTTCAATGATAAAAAGGAATAGATGAAATAGCCATCAAATTTCATAGTGATCAGATGTATCGTTTGGTCGTACGGAATAGAAACACGTTGAAATTTATATTGAAATTTAATATAATAAATTGGGTTCAAAAGGCTATCTTCTACATACAATCAAATTAAGTCTCGAAACAAGTTTCTTTACGTTCCAAATAGGGGTATAACAAATAGAACGCCTAACGACACGTCTCGATCAGAGTTCGAAATTATATAGCTAGATATTTTGAAATTAATACACATACACACACGCACACTTTGACTTGACCACACATCCTTGCATCATCACCTCAACAATGACCCCTCACCAGTTAATCTGACCTTACACTATACAAGCCACACCTCTGCCACGATCCATCTCTTCAGGCCGTATATAAGCTTATACCCCTTCTACCTTTAAATATGCCTCCCTGTAAATCAAAAAGGAGGCTTCTTCTTAAATATCAAGAATTCAAAATTTGAAGTATAATAATATACTCAACTATAAATCTTAAAACAAACACTAAAATTTGATAAGAGCATTGATCTTCTATGCTTGCAGATGGGTGCATCGTGTATTGATGGAGCTCGAGTGGAGGCCATGCATTGTTTTGCAACTAAGGTTGGGTTTTGTGGTAATTTTGGGAATCGATTTGCAAAACGGAGTATGGATTTGGTTCTAGAATGGAATTTAGCATCTCATTGTGGTTTTAGGTCAAGCTCGATTGTTGGATGAAGGACATGACGTGACATGGCCATGGGAGGTACTGTTGAATGTCGAGATTTTATAGGGGACGTTGGTCGTATGTTTTCGGGGTTCGATAGAAGGAGATCGAGACGAGGAGTGGGATGGTGGGTTTGGTTTGATGGATTGTTGGCCGAAGTGGCATGTCCATGGACGACCATGGCATGGTTTCCGTTTCGTGCACAGGTAAGGGTAGGGTTGGGGAAGATGAACGTGGGCAGAGTTGTAAATACATTGAAGTTGTAAATTAGTTTATATTAATATTTAAATTTAAATGCATCGATACTTATAAAATTCATAACTCATTTATACAATGTCCGATCGAGGTAAAACTTTTTGCATTGTGCTTGTATCAATAAGAACTTCACGATAGAACTCGTTTGGTTGGATTCGTTGACCGCTGAAATTTGGGTTAAAATCGGACGTCATTCATTTTTAGCCCCAAACCGGGATGCCTCGGCGACAATAGAAAATTTTGATGAATTAATCTCACCTTTTTGGTTAACTAGTATAATTTATAGTTGACATAAATTATTGAATGATTGTTGGATGAATTATATTTATTTGTTGGTTTGGATATATTTCCGCCTATTGGAGTGGATGAAACCTTATTACGTTCCCGTGTAAGAGCGGATCACCCTGTATATACGAATCCCGCCTAGAAGCGATTGATTTATATTTTAGGATTATAAACGTTTGTGATGTAAGGAAAATTGGTCGGAGGGATCCAACAGGATTCCTCACAGTTGTTGATTTTATTTACATGTATATATATGTGTTGATATATCTCTAGTATTAATAATGAAAATTCGTTGAACTAATTTACTCGGTGTCTTTTTGAAATTCCAAAAATGCCTTGCTTTCCGTTTACATATTTACGCTCAAACAAAATATCAACGTATATGATAACGCAAATAGCCTATACACAGATAGCCCTTGTGCGAAGCACACGCCCATGCTAGTACATATAAGCTGTGATGCAGAGGGTAACAAGTTGGAGGAATCCAACTGGATTTCTCACTAGTGTTGAATGTTTTTCAATAATATGTTTTTATATGGATTTTTGAATAATAAATAGATTGTGGACACTGTGGTTATAACATCGTTATATATTTGAAAATAAAACCCAGTATGGTAGAAAATCAATATCGATATTGGTTAAGTGTTGGGTGGCTATAGGCCTCAAATTAATATTTTAAAAATACTATAAATTGCCTTTTAAGTCGGAATTGGGTTTTTAGACAAGCTAGGATCTGCAAATTTGAAATTAGGTTTCAGAAGCATGTTTTTTAAGGATTATTGAAGTTAATTAATATCTTTATATTGTTTTTAAGTTAATTAAATATGTTAATATTGTTTTAACTTATTAAACTATAAAAAATAATTTAAGGTTATCTAATTATAATAATATTCTTTTGAAGTCATTCAATGACATTATTTTTTTAAAGTCATATAATCATATTAATAGTATTTTAAAGTTATTTAATTATTTTAATGTTGTCTAAATGTTATTTGTTTATAGTTAATGTGTTTTAAGAATTTATACAAATGTTGATAAAGTGAAAGATTAATTATTTAAGAATAATTATGTTCTGAAATTAATAATAAGGATTATTAATAAGGTTTTAAAAATTACTATTATTATTTATAAAATTGTAAGGATCAATTTTTATTATTATTTCTTAAATAATATTTTAGAATGATCAATTATTATTTTAAAATATTTAAAGCTAATGATTTCCATTTATTTATAATGTTCATTTTCAATAATAATTATTTTATAACATTGTTTGAAGTAAATGATTTTAGTTATTTATAAATGTTTTCGAGACCATGAATAGAGTTGAAAGAGTTGCATTTTATAAAGGAAACTATAAAATGGATTGAAAGCTTAAGGAGGGGTTGTTTGCAAGGAGAAGGAGTTTATAAATAGTTAAATATTTATAAACGAATTTTAGAAACAGGTTTATAGATTTATAAAAAGAAGTTTTTATAAATGGTTTATGGAGGGTTTATAAGTGATTTTTGAAATGTATAAGAAGTTTATAAAGGATTGAATTTTTATATAGGAATTGTAAATGGTTCTTGGAAGGTTTATGCAATGATTTATAAACGGTTTGTGGAACTGTAAGGAAATTTATAAATGATTTGGAGTCAAATGAAAGAAAATATTTCCTAGTTTTGTAAATGCACCTATAATGTTGAGACAAGTATATAGATATTTTCTAAATATTGAAAATATAGGAATCGATGCGTATATCTTATAAAAGTATCCTTATACATGAAATTTACAAGTGGTTTTATTTCATAAAAGGCTTATAAAACGGGGCTAGTGTTCGCTTATATGCTTAACCAATGTTGGTTTTTCTTACGAAATATATTCCTGATTGAATGTTTGTTATTCGATAGTTAAATAACCGACTATCAAGATCTGGACCCAAAACGTAACTTTGGAAACATCTAGGAGAAACAAGGGAATTATATGGTACAACTACCATCGGTGATACTATAGTGTATGTATAAACTCCTTTCATTCTCCTAGGAAAAATGATAAGGAAACCCATTCATTCAAATAGTTAGGAGGAGAAATTCGCGCTTATTTGTTTGTATGTTTATTTCCTAAAGAATCGGGGTCGAGTTTACCTGAAATCATCGAAGTTGTTTGGCAAAGACCGGGATCAGATCTATTATCCAGAAACCACTTCAATCCAACTCAAAATTTCGTGATGAAGTCATATAAAGTGCATGGAATTGAAGATGGAGTTTGAAGTTCAAGGGCTATTCTCTATTAATCCTTGGGAAGGATTCCCCGTAACGGACATAATAGGAGTAGTGCCTTTGGTTTCGTTCAGTCCCAAAAAGAACTTGTATTGATGATTACTAACAATGCATTGATTCTAGGAGGGTAGTGTTAGCATTCTAAGAGGGGAGTGATGTATGTGAAAGGTAAAACATAGCCTCAAGTCCAATCAACCGAAAATGACTAAAACATGGGAGATGCAGCTGGGCTAGGTGTGGGTAGATCCTACAATGGGTATGTTATCACCGTTCTAGACGACCATTCATATTTTCAGATTCAGTTCTGCTTGAGGAAGCTCCATAAAGGTTGGAAAAACTAGAGTGATGACATATTCAGTGCTATCCAACAATGGATAGGTCGGTCCTGTATTGGCAGGGGTCGTTAGGTACGATTACGGTACATTGTTCTAGAGGTGTACTATGATGGTGGTACCCTAGTAGCCCAGTCATTAGTTGGAATCCATTCTCCAATACGAGCTTTACAGTTTTAGTTGTATACCAAATATGTTGAAACGTGATATGCAAGCATTTCAGCTATATTCATGTTTTGCTTTGACCCCTAGACATTATTATAATATAAACTGATTTTATATAGAAAACGTTTGGATTATCATAAGTTAAAAACCCGTTCAAGTTTATGTATGGCATGGTCTTATGAGATACTTTTGATTTCAAAGGTTTTATATAACTTTAAAATCCTGTTGGGTGTGTTTTTCCCATGCTGGTTTTCCAGACTGACTCGAGTGTTATTTTATTATAATGCTCGGGTCCGACCGAGCATATTACGATTAATTTGGATGCTTGGAGCTTCAGGAGATGAGTTGGAGGCCCATAAACATATTCACATTGATGGTTATTTTTTGCTTTATTCATTGTTGTACTTATCAACAATTGTGAGGACATGCTGCTATAACTGTCCAGGCTGAAATAGGTTAGTATACTATGATTGATGTTTGTGTGTGTGTATATATATATGTACATATTATAGTTTTGCTTTGGTGTAAAGGTTTGTGGTATATTATAGATGATTCATTCCACTGTGAGATTCTATGTTGTTTAGTTTTCTTCTTACCTTCTTCCTTCTTTCTTTTCCTAACAATCAAGTTTTCCTGCTTTCGATTGCTAGGCATGTGATATGGTGATGTATCCGTGTCGATTTTTGAGGGTTGAAAATTCCTAGATCGTTACATATTATACACACACATATGTAGTTATGGTCTACTTCTTGCAAATGAGGTGTATTGTACGTGCAGTTGATACATTTAAGTAAAATAAAATGGCATTACATGCGATGGAAGACAATTGACATAAACTAGTGTTATGTATAAAGTGTATAATTTATAGTCACCAGAATTCTGCTCTGACCCCCTCTTTATTACAGCCCACAGGATAACATCAAAGGGACTGACACCGGTGCAAGGCAGGACCAGTGGAATGATATGTTTCTCATACATGCTCGACACTAATAAGGGCACCAGATATTGGAAGTATCAATCTTGGTCAGTAACTATATGATGTATTGTACTTTACTATTCCACTGTGAGTTATATAGATAGTGCTTTGATATGAATTTATTTGTTTATTTGAAGGATACCAAACCAAGGATCCATACTTTAGCGGATTTGGGTTTTGGATTCAGCGAAAAATGCATCAGGGTACGAGTTGTTATATTTAGTATCAAAACTTAGGCTAGTAAATCTTAAGAATTAGGAAACATAGAGCGAATGTATTTGTATTTTTCCTATAAATATAAATGTATTATAAGATAAATCCTATAAATTCCGAGTATAGGGTAGTTGCTACCATACACTAAAAAAGATAGGTAAGTTGATTATGAGTTAGAACAATGGATGAAGTTGGAGATGTACACCTACCCCGATTACTCCATGGGCAATAGGTTGGGAAGGCATTGACTTAAGGAGGGCATGATTGTAGCATATGGAAAGTGCCTGAAGTTGGATGATACGCAACTCCCTATTTAGGCCCTCGATACCCCAATGGTTGTAGATTCCTGCAAGATTACCGAATGATGATGTACAATAAATCTAAATAAGGGGGAAATTAAGGATCCATATGTTGTAGATATCCGGAACACTTCAAGGTAATAACTGGGCTTTTTATATTTAGAAAGAAGGTAAGTCAATGAGTAAGTTGAAGGAAGAAAAGTCCAAAAGAAGGGACAAATAAAAATCCATTCCGAGTCTGACCTTAATAAATAAAGATGTTCACACACACACACACACATATATAATTCACTTATATATGCACAACTACATATGACACTTCTAGTTACAATACAAGAATTACCTTGATTATTATATAAATTCAACACGTATATGTATACCCGCTCGTGCATGCATATGCACATGTATATTTTAGTAAGTAATTCCAATATTACTAAAACAAGTCTTATTTTATTTACTAGATATTTTCAGTATAAGTAAAACATCTCTTTAAATTATTTTATAAAACCTTATAACATTTTATAAAATACGATACTAGCTTATAAATCAATTAAGCCTTCAAAATACAAAATCTCTTCGTTTAATATTAAGTATTTCTATTATAGATATTTTATGAAACCTTATAACTATTTTATAAAACATCTTCTTCATATTATGTTATAAAATATTATATATTTCATAAACTATATCATTTGTACTATTTTATAAAATCTCATATTACTTCATAAACTATCTCTTTATACTATTTTATAAATATCGCTATTTTATAAAATAACACTTTTTGTACTATTTTATAAAATCATTATTTTATGAATATTACCTTTGTACTATTTTATAAATATCACTTTTGTTTATAAAATTATTACTTTACATAAATAGTATTTCTAAGTACCAACTAGCTTCGTTAGGCCTCTAATACTTTATTGATATGTGTAGTGCCATTAAACTACTTAAATAGCTTACTAACTTTTCCAAAACCCATTCAAACGGTTTAATAAATACAAACGAATGATATGCACGTAATCATATCACTAAATTAGTCTCTAATCACAAATAACATCATACAAAATCAATTTCTTAGCCCCTAATCCAAATTAGGCTCGCTAACCAGTTCAAAAATAGTAGTCTAGACCTTAAACATATAATCTTGTTTATAACATAAACATAAGCCTAAATCAATAAAAATATTCTCTATACTACTTCATATAATTCCTTAATCATCAATAAATAAAATAACCAAGTTTAATAAGTAAATAGAGTTAGAGAATCATCCTACTCACCTTCTGTAATGACTCAAAATTTTAGTCATTTGAATTTGAAATATTTAATTGATTTTAAATATTGAAAAGTTAATTTCATAGATTAAATAACTAGAATTTCAAATATAGCAATTTATTGGATAATTTAATTATGAATTTAATGATTGAAATTATTTAAATAATTGAATCTTGGATTTTAGGTTGGATAAAAATGATTTAAAAGCTTATTTAATTTCTAGTAAATAAGAATGATGATAATAAAACTTTTAAATTGGATATAAATGCGATTTTACTGATTTTGAAAGTAACTCATTTTAATTAACATATAAAAATAGCCTTTCATGGCACTATCTCGGATTTCGATGAAACTAGTTTCATTAGATACGTAAGAATGAATAATAATACACCGTCAAATTTCATGGTGATCAGATGTATCATTTGGTCGTCGGAGATCGAAACGCGTAGGATTTAATATTGAAAATTTAATATAATAATTGGGTTCAAAAAGTTATCTTCTACATACGATCAAATTAGGTCTCGAAATTAGTTCCATTGCATTTAGAATAGGGGTATAAGATATAGAACGCCAAGCGGCATGTCTTGATTGGGGTTCGAAATTATATAGCATGATATTTTAAATTTAAATAATATAATATATTGATTTGACCATTCGCAGCCAAGCCATCCTCCATTTGCCATGTTCCATCTCCAACAAGCCAAGCCCATATACAAACCTACACCCTCCTCTACGATATTTCTTCTTTTCCCTCCATTATATAAACTAGTCAGTAAAAGAAAAACATTCTAAAATTTGTATTTCAAAATTTACTCCATAAAATAATCTGAAACAAGCTTTAAAACTCTTCATTCGAGGAGATCTTCATTTTTATATACATGTTAATGGGTGCGTTTGCTTTTCTAGCATTCAATAATAAAAATCTCAAGACTAGGACTTCGATTTTCATGGATTTGAGGGCGAATTGGTGATAATGGAGGATAAATTCGTGTTCACGGTGGTAGAGGGCACCGACGGCCGTGATCTAGTGGGTTTTGATTGTATTTTTGTCGCCGCGACCTGATGGTGGCCACATGGGAATGACAATATCGCGATTTACTCTAATGGGTTGGCATTTGTGGGGTTGTGGAGATGCGGATTTCGACGAGGAGGACGGTGGCTGCGTTGGTTTGGTGTTTCGCTGGCCATGGAAGATATTGTGAGGAGAGAGAGAGGTTGATGGTTGGGTGTGCATTGATATATCATGCACATGTATGAACGATTGGGGAAGAAAGGGTAAGGGCAGTTTTGTAATCCTTTTGAAAACTAAGTTTATGTTATTAAATTATATAATTAAACCGATAGTTTAAAATTTTGCGTAACTCTCTTATATGAGGTTCAATCGAGGTGTGGATATTTGCTTTGTGCTTGTAATGACGAAAGCTTCGCAATAGAGATGGTTTTGATGAATTTAGAGACTGCTGAAGTTTGGGCTAAAATCGGACGTCGTTCGATTTTAGTTCCAAATCGGAATAACTTGGTGAAGTAGAAATTTTCGATGAGTTAAGCTCATCTTTTTGGTTAACGAGTATGACTTATAGTTGATAAAAATCATTGTATGATTGTCGGGATGAATTGTTGTATTTATATTACTTGGATTGAATATTCCCTCCTCTAGAGCGCACGAGACCGTATTATGTTCCCATGTAAGAGTGGATGACCCTTTGTATACGAATTCTGCCTCGAAGTAGTTGATTTATATTTTATGATTATATAACATTTATGATGCAAGGGGAAAACAGGTTGGAGGGATCCAACATGATTCCTCGCTATTGTTGAATTATTTCAATAATATTTCTTTAATATAGATTATTGAAAAATGAACCTGATTGTGGAAATTATGGTTATAACATTGTTATATGCATAAAAAATAAAATCCAGTAGTGATAGAAAATCAATATCGATATTGGTTAAGTGTTGGGCGGCTGTTGGCCTCAAAGTAGTATTTTAAAAATACTACAAATTGTTGATTAAGTCCGAATTGGTTTTTGAGACAGGAAATGACTTTAAAATCCAAAATTGATTTCTAAAATAATTTTTTAAGGGTTATCTACTTAATTATATTAATATTGTTTATAATATTGTTTTAAAGTTAATTAATTATAGTTATATTATTTTAAGGTTAGTAATATCATATTAGTATTATTTTAAAGTTATTTGTTTATAGTTAATATTGGTTTAAATTTTTTATCAAAATGTTAATAATTTGAAAGATTAATTATTTTGAGAATAATTATGGTTTGAAATGGATAATAAGGATTTATTTATAAGATTCTGGAAATAAATTTCTATTATTTATAATAACAGTAAAGATTTATTATTATTACTTTTGAAATGATTGATAATTATTTTAGGATATTTTAAGATAGTTAATAATTATTTATTTATTTGTAATGTTATTTTAAATAAATAGTTTATATGTAATTTTTTTGAAGTAAAGACTTTTAATTATGTATAAATGTTTTCGAGACCTATGAGTAGAGTTTGAAGACTTAGATTTTATGAAGCATTTTATAAAATGGTTTGAAGACTTAAGGAAGGGTTATTTGCAAGGTGAAAGTGTTTATAAATGGTTAGATATTTATAAATGAATTTTAGAAACAAGTTTATAGATTCATGAAAGAAGTCTTATAAATGGTTTTATGGATTTATAAAAGCTTTAAACAATTTTAGAAATATACAAAATGAATTTATGAACGATTGGAATGTATAAAAGAATCCTACAAATGGTCCAGAATATTTAGAAGATGAGTTATAAATGTTTTAAGAAGGATTATAAGGAGTTTTATAAATGATTATAGAATAAAATAAAAAGAAAATCTTTCTAAATTTTGTGGATATACCTATACCTTTGAGATAAGTGCATGGATATTTCTAAGTATTGAAATATAGGGATTTGTGAGTATATCTTTGTAAAGGTGTTTATATACAAGTAATGTACAAAATGGGTTTTATTTAAGAAGATTTATAAAACGAGGCTTGTGATTGCTAATATGCTTAAACAATATTGGGTTTCCATATGAAATAAATCCCTGATTGAATGTATGTTTGTTGATAGTTAAATAACTAACTGTCAAAAATGGACCCAAACGTAACTTTTGGAAACATCTAGGAGAAACATGTGAGTTATATGGCATAGTCATCTCCGATGATGTTGTACTGTGCGTATAAATCTCGTTTCATTCTTCTAGGACAATGATAAGGAAATCCGTCTACTAACGGTTAGGAGATGATCTCTGATCTTATCTTTGAATGTTTATGTCCTAAAGAACCGCGGTTGAGTTTACTGGAAATTATCGAGAGTTGTTTTGAAGGGACCAATATTAGATAAGTTGTGACGACCCGGCTTTCTATGCCCAGAAAACCGCTTCGTCTTGAAGAAAGAAAGGGGTGAGAAAATAGAAAAGATAGAGAAGAAAGAACAACAACATCAGAATCTCACAGCGGAATGGAACAAAATATAATAATCACATAAGTATTTACATAATATTCATCATCAATCAGAGTTATACAGACAATACATCACATACTAGACAGTTATAAACACCTGTCTAGTTATACAACTCAATACACAAGCCAACACAGAGATATCAACACAGCGGAACTATATGTATATCTACAACGCTGAAGCCTCCTGCTCCATTGCTCCTCCAGTATTCGTCAAAACTAACCCGAATCCCTTGGTTACCCGTAAAAATTTGAGTACCCGAGAGTTTATGAAAAACAAAAATAAACTCCGGGTCAGACATGGGTCTGGTATGAGTAACAGGTTAAAGTTGCTTAACTTTGTAAATCTTTTTGAAAACAAAGGTATCACGTAAGACTTCCCACACATAAACATGGAAAAGTTTTTACCTTACGCTAAGCAAAACATTTGATAGGAAATTCTATGATATTATAACAGGTCTAGGGTTTTCAAGTAAATAGAAAATAGCCAAAATTGTTACATTCATTAAATTCCAGCTACTAGCCACAAAAGTGGGTAATACAATCAAAACCGTTGGCACTTATTGGATTGTGGATTCCATACAATGGAAGGGCTACTGGGGTACCGCCCGTCACAGTACGTGGCCTAGATCAACGTATCGAGGATTACTCCCTTCATCCCCTGCAACACAAGGCCGGAATCATTCCTTACTGAACAGTCCCGAACAAGATAACCCCACAGATAGCCGTCGCTACTGCCCACTAAGCCGAAATAAAGGGACATCTAGATAGGGGAATATCCTTGTCCTGCTTGGGCATGACCCACCTAACCTTGCTGCACCACCCCTGTTTTAGCCATTCCTGGTTAATGAGGCTTGAGGCTACGATTACCTTTATAGAATACATTTCTTAGAATGCTCATCGCCCACCTGATGATGTGTTGAAAGCATTCAATCCATACAAGTTCGTTCCGGGTTCGAACGAAACCGAAGGCATTATCTCGTTACACTCATTTTGTAATCGCCCTAAGAGTTAACGACGACAACCCTTGTACTCTGAATCTTCATCTTCACTTCAGATTCACGACCTATCGTTAATTTGGAATCGATGTGGTTTTCGGATGTTCCTAATGCGGAAAACCCGATCCCGGTCTCATCGAAATCCAAAACATGTCTTTTAAGGCCAAGTTGTCTATTTAGTCTTAACAGTTTAATTCAATATCATCAATATACACACATATGGATAATTCATAATATCACAATAGATAATCACATCATCATAAACAGATAATTCATATTATCATCAAAACAGATAATTAAATATTATCATACTTTAAATCAAGCATCCATATCACATAGATATTATTCAAGTCAGATCTGAATGCACAATCATCAAATGAAATATCACTATCATTCATCCATAAGCAATGATTTATAATCATACCATTTTGTAATTAATTTAAAATGAATTAAATTAACTACTTCTATCTCAAATTAATTTAAAGTAAATTTAATTAATTACTTCATCTATAAATCTTGCTTATACAACTTATTAATTTAATTAATTAATCAATTTCTAGATATTTATCTTGATTAACTTCTTCGATTAATCACCTTCTAATTACAATAAGTAATTAGTCTTTAATTAATTTTCTAAATTAATTATCCTAAATCATTTATAGTAATTAACATTTAATTACTTTACTTATAATTAAATTCAATTAATTTCATTATCCTTAATTAATCACTACATTATTTATTATTTCTTAATTTAAACTATTCTTAATTTCATTATTAATTACATTAATTAATGATCTCTGATTCATATTTAAATTAAATTACTTTGTTTAATTTAATTACATTAAGAGATTAATCTTTAATTAAACACAATTATTAATCACCTTGATTAATATCAACCAGTAATTAACTTCCCTTAATTACTTATTACCAAATTAATTATCCCATAATTAATTATCTCCATTTAATTAATCCCTTGATTAATTACAAAAGTAATTATCCCAAATTACTTTATTAACACATTATTTTCACTAATTACATTTATTACTTCCTCAAGTAATTATGCTCCATTGAATACACTAAGTGATTACACATAGCAAATCATCAAATGATTTCTTAAATTAATTAAATTAAATTAATTAACTTAAATAAATCATTTTATCAAATTAATTACATTAAGTAATTAATTTCTTAATTACTTTTATCAAGTAATTTCATTTAACAATTTTTAATAGATTATTTAATGAATCTAATTAATTATCCAAAATTAATCACATATATTAATTAATTAATAATTCTTAATTAACTATCTTTGCTAATTAATAACTTTTCTTAATCTACTTCTTACTTGATCTCTAATTATAAATTAATCTAAACTATTAATTTATAACTTAAATTCAAAAGTCATTTCTTAATTAACCTATCATTTAATTATTTTAAATATCTTAATTATCCCTAAAATAATACATTTCTTTATTTATGACTTTATTAATATTTAAGTATATTAGAACATTACATTTCAAATTCAAAATATCATTTTGAATTTAAGATTCAAAATGATTCTTATTCAAACATTTATCAAATGTTAATTCAATTTAGAATCCTGTAAATAACATTAAATACTCATATATGGACTTATATTGGAAAGGCCTTTAAATTCAACTTGCTAAAATCTTTATTTAAATTTAAATTTCCAAAGACATTCATATTTTAAACTTGAAATTTCCAAGTTAAAACAATTTACTTAACTCCCATTCAAAAGAACTTTAAAAAAAACAATTCAAATACTTATTTGGAAACAAACACTTTTTAAAACGACTATTTGAATTTAACTTTTCTTTATACATTTAGATTTTAAATCTGATTTATTTTTCAGTTTTGAGTTCATTAGTTTAACTTTGAGTTTAAAACTTTTGATTTCATTAGTTTAACCTTGAATTTAAAACCTTGGGTTTAACTTGCTTTTTGAAAAATTTGATTTGTAATTCTTGATTTAAAAATCCAAATTCGTTTCTAAAACTTAGATCAAAAAGTTCACTTGAATCTATATTTTGAACTTTTAACTTCAAACACAGTTTAAGTTTTGATTCAGATATTAAATTACATTTAAAACCTGAAACTGTCAGGTTGAAACCCATATTTGCTTGTTTTAAACTTTATTTTTATTTAAATTTGAATTCAAAAGTAAATTTGATTTCAAACTTCAACTAGATTTACACTTTATTTAATTCCATTACTTATTTATAAATAGGTTCCAATTGAATTTGTTTTTGAAACAATGCTACTGCAGGTTTAACAAGAATCTGGAAACAATTACTGATCCGAGAGATGCCAAACTTTGCTTCGAGTCTCCCCTACCTCTACTTCGTGTCAAACCCAGGAATAAACTCGCATCTCCCCGAGTTAAAACCCTGCTCACCACCAAAGAACCCAACACACTTTAATGGCACGGTGCACGTGCACCGTGGCCCCAGCCATCTCCGACCACCCTCATATGCTCCACCACGCCACTGACTACCACCAGACTCCACCACGACCCCCCCAGAGCCACCACAGCAATCTAAAAAAAAACGAGCGAAACTCCACCTGGAAACCAAAAAAAATCAGGTTTCTCTCGAAACCTGGAAAATCCACCGCACTCCAAACTCCGTCCACTAGAGCCTTAGCACCACCAGCCACCACTTCGTCCATGACCGAGCTACTACCCACATGAGTTTCAGCGAACTCGATCGCTCCTAGGACACGCGACAAATCAAACATTACAGCATAGCCCAGACTAGGTTTAGCAACTTAAAATCGCCACTGCCACCACCACCGTGATCCGCCACCACTTCAACTAATTCTCCCACCATCACTGATGGTCCCACTATCACCACTGGCAATAACAACCCCTCAGATACTCAAGAACATCAATATCCACTCAAATACTAATTCCCAGTAAAAACAGAACTACACATTCATTTTGCTATTAAAATTAGTGATTTCATTTTTAAAAATCATTATTTTGGTTAAGTATTCAGTTCATAACCCTGAATCAATAATTTCGAATGTTTGAATTTTATCCAAAACTTAACTTTCTTGTTTATTTTTAGTTTCCAGAGCAACACACAATTTATTCCCACTCAGATAAATTTTTATACTTTGACAAATGATTGGACAATCAACTTTTGTTTATACCATAAATTCCAAAAATGACTTGATCTAGAGATAAAGGATTTTAAACTACAGCTATAGTTTTAAGAACTGGATATATATGTGTTTACAGATATTCACAAACATGTCTACAACTCACATCCAAAAATGCACAGAAATTCACTAACATATATTCACACAAACTCACCTATTTCATACATAGATCATGAAATTCAGATTTATATATTTAAGCTTTTAAAAATAAATATTACTCACCTGAAATGAAAACAGAGCTTCTGTTTTGATTTTGAAAAAAACTTGAGAATAATGCACAGGCTCTTTATTTTGCAAAAAGTACAGGCTAATGGCTTGATAAAAAATGAAGCTGTTGATCTGGTCTTGAGGAAGTTGGTCACAGATTGGAATGAAGGCAGTTTCAGGTTTTGCAAAGTTGATGGAATTTTTGTATGATGTTGTTTAAGCTTGTTGATGAACAAAACTTCAGTTGTAAAAAAAAAGCTTGCTATTCTTCACAAATGAACTGAGAAGATATGTATATATAGAAAGAAAATATTACACGGGAAGGTGGCATCTGAGACAAGCAAATGTTCTGCACTGTTTAATCTTGTTTTATCAGGCAGAAATTTTCAAAATGGAGGCTGAAAAGATTTTGAACAAATTCGAATAGACTCTTGTTTGCCGAGAAATCTGAAACATTAAATGTTAATGTACTCTATGTTCCCTGTTTAGCTAATTTAATCATTTCTTATATATAGATATTTTAATTAGCTTTCTACTTCTCTTCTCTAATCTGCATATGTTTTGTACTTTGTTAATTTGCTTGCTTTAGCAAACTATTTTATATGCTGAACACACAAACATATGATTACTTAGCTTATTTTGTTTTATTACTTTACTTTGTTTTGCATTCTTTACTTACAGACAACAAAATTATTTTGTCTGGTTGTACAAAGATTTTTGCTTTACTATTTTACTTTGTTTATTCCTTATCTTGTATATTTTCTTCACAGCTATATCATATGTGTACAAGCCGGATTTTAATTTATACATTATGTGAGCATATATTTCTTTACAGGTTGACTAATGTTTATAGATTTGTTTCCTTGCCTAGCTTGCTTTTATTACCTATATACTTCTTTCTTTTACACTTGTTCTTACTTTTATATTTATTTTATTTATAGGTTACTTTATTTTAAACTTAAATAATTAAATGCTTTTGTTGAGATTTACAAAGTATTATTTTATTTAACATTTTTGAAAGACTACAAATCATAGCTTCTTCCAACAATATACATGTCTTAAAATAACAACTCTATTTATACAGTAAAACCCATTTTCAAAGAAATTAGAATATTGATATAGTTTAAATATAACTTATTATTAAATTAAAAATAAATTTCAAAAGAAACGAACTCTTTTAAAATATAATTACTTATTTATCAAGCTATATTTTAAAAAACATAACAAAACTTTTTATTTAAATTTTAAACTCTAAGCTAAATTTATTTCTAAACAAATTAAATTTATCTTGAGTATTTTAATGATCATCTTATTATTTATTCAATATTAAATAAAAATCAAATTCCTAATTTTCCAAAAATATTAGAGTTAGAAATCATGTTTTCATTTTATTAAACTTAAAACAAAGGTTATCTATTTACAATATATACAGATATATATATATATATTATAAATAGAAAACAATTTAATTGGCTTTTAAAAGATAAATTATCAGTTAATTATATATTTAAAAGAAGATTATTAAATCAATTCAAATTATTATTAACAAATATTATTAAATCAATTTAATTTTATCACAGATTATTAAATTGATATTGCCTCAAATTTCCGGGATATCACATTCCTTCCCCCTTAAAAGAATTTCGTCCCCGAAATTTAAAACAAAGGTAATTTAATAATCTAATTTAAGATTTAATTTTAAAACCCAAGCATATTCAATCATGAGCTAACAACCATAGCAACCAATTCATCCAATCAAACAAATCTAACTATCTAGACAGAATTCTAGATAGAATTTTCTCGAGTTTTCCCAAGTATAAATACTGGGTTACTCGCTCTATAGAATCCAAACAAACAATATTACTAAGCTACAGAACTTTCACTCATCTAGATCCACAAAACAAGACAGGATATCAAACTACAGACAAGCCTGAAATCAACAACTAAAACTCCCTGAACTGCTGGTTCTAAAATCAAGATAGATCTTATACGTACTCCCTCAGAGATACGTGAAACACTCCGAATTCCAGTTATCCAAACTGACAATCCAATCTTGAAAACTAAACACTTACCCAAAATCTAATTCCTGACTTCGGAATCCAAGTTCGTTCGTCTCTTATCCAGAATAAATTAAACAGGTGCACTCCAATCTGGCCTCAGATCCTGAAATTTTTTTCTTATAGAGTTCTTCAATTCAAACACCGCAACATCCAATTGCTTCCAAACTAAAACAGCTACCACCATGCTTCCACTGCGCTACTCTGACTGAAAAGATGAAAATGCTGAAGTCTAACATAGACCGGACAACACATTCCAAAAATAAAGTTCAAAGATCAAAAAGAAAATTCTGAAGTTCCTCCAAAATCCGGGTTACTTTACCAAACTCAAAAATCATCCTATTACTGAGTTGAACCATCGGTACCACTTCTGAAATTCCGTCGATACCAAATTCAATCTTCAGATGCTGACCAAACTCTGACTTCCTGAAAACATCCAGAAAAATTCACAAGAGAATACTCAAACCATCGCAAGTCACTTTTGCGATTGATCCAGCCTAATTCCAAAGATATCGTTCTCTCTTTACCAATCGGAACAGCTTACTCTTATGTGGCCAACCCATCGAAGAAATGGAGCTACTCTGCTGCTTTTGAAGTCACCCAAGAAAAGCTGCTAAGCCATAAGACTTCCTAACCCAAAGCTCTTCGAGAAACTCGGACCTCAAAGCAAATAGAAACTTCCAGCTGAACACAGCCGCAACACCGAGCAGACACACTTCCTTGACTTGTTCCAAAGAAAACATCTTCGGAGACATCCATAGTCACTGTGTCTCATCACACAGCTTCTTCACCTTGATATATCAAGATATCATGACTTGCTTCTGTCCAACCGACAGATCCAAACTCTAGCTCATCCAAACTACACTCCAAAATGAACTATGAACCTTAACAGATTTCCTTCAGAGATCAATGGAATCCTTACACCATCCAAAACTCACTCGAGACGGTATTAGGTCTACAGTCTCGACAAATACACTATCAACCCCAATCATTGGTAGTCATGTTACACACACTACTACCCTATCTACCTTTATATCTTATTGGAAAACCTGAACAGGTAACCCAACAAATAGGTAGGAATATATATATATATATATATATATATATATATATATATATATATATATATATATATATATATATATATATTAAAATTACAAATACGCTCTCTCAGGAAAGAAATCACTCAAGAGCCTAGGTATTCACTCAACCTAGCGCTCTGATACCAACTGTGACGACCCGACTTTCTATGCCCAGAAAATCGCTTCGTCTAGAAGAAAGAAAGGGGTGAGGAAATAGAAAAGATAGAGAAGAAAGAACAACAACATCAAAATCTCACAGCGGAATGGAACAAAATATAATAATCACATAAGTATTTACATAATATTCATCATCAATCAGAGTTATACAGACAATACATCACATACTAGACAGTTATAAACACCTGTCTAGTTATACAACTCAATACACAAGCCAACACAGAGATATCAACACAGCGGAACTATATGTATATCTACAACGCTGAAGCCTCCTGCTCCATTGCTCCTCCAGTATTCGTCAAAACTAACCTGAATCCCTTGGCTACCCGTAAAAATTTGGGTACCCGAGAGTTTATGAAAAACAAAAATAAACTCCGGGTCAGACATGGGTCTGGTATGAGTAACAGGTTAAAGTTGCTTAACTTTGTAAATCTTTTTGAAAACAAAGGTATCACGTAAGACTTCCCACACAAAAACATGGAAAAGTTTTTACCTTACGCTAAGCAAAACATTTGATAGGAAATTCTATGATATTATAATAGGTCTAGGGTTTTCAAGTAAATAGAAAATAGCCGAAATTGTTACATTCATTAAATTCCAGCTACTAGCCACAAAAGTGGGTAATACAATCAAAACCGTTGGCACTTATTGGATTGTGGATTCCATACAATGGCAGGGCTACTGGGGTACCGCCCGTCACAGTACGTGGCCTAGATCAACGTACCGAGGATTACTCCCTTCATCCCCTGCAACACAAGGCCAGAACCATTCCTTACTGAACAGTCCCGAACAAGATAACCCCGCAGATAGCCGTCGCTACTGCACACTAAGCCGAAATAAAGGGATATCTAGACAGGGGAATATCCTTGTCCTGCTTGGGCATGACCCACCTAACCTTGCTGCACCTCCCCAGTTTTAGCCATTCCCGGTTGATGAGGCTTGAGGCTACGATTACCTTTATAGAATACATTTCTTAGAATGCTCATCGCCCACCTGACGATGTGTTGAAAGCATTCAATCCATACAAGTTCGTTCCGGGTTCGAACGAAACCGAAGGCATTATCTCGTTACACTCATTTTGTAATCGCCCTCAGAGTTAACGACGATAACCCTTGTACTCTGAATCTTCATCTTCACTTCAGATTCACGACCTATCGTTAATTTGGAATCGATGTGGTTTTCGGATGTTCCTAATGCGGAAAACCCGATCCCGGTCTCATCGAAATCCAAAACGTGTCTTTTAAGGCCAAGTTGTCTATTTAGTCTTAACAGTTTAATTCAATATCATCAATATACACACATATGGATAATTCATAATATCACAATAGATAATCACATCATCATAAACAGATAATTCATATTATCATCAAAATAGATAATTAAATATTATCATACTTTAAATCAAGCATCCATATCACATAGATATTATTCAAGTCAGATCTGAATGCACAATCATCAAATGAAATATCACTATCATTCATCCATAAGCAATGATTTATAATCATACCATTTTGTAATTAATTTAAAATGAATTAAATTAAATACTTCTATCTCAAATTAATTTAAAGTAAATTAAATTAATTACTTCATCTATAAGTCTTGCTTATACAACATATTAATTTAATTAATTAATCAATTTCTAGATATTTATCTTGATTAACTTCTTCGATTAATCACCTTCTAATTACAGTAAGTAATTAGTCTTTAATTAATTTTCTAAATTAATTATCCTAAATCATTTATAGTAATTAACATTTAATTACTTTACTTATAATTAAATTCAATTAATTTCATTATCCTTAATTAATCACTACATTATTTATTATTTCTTAATTTAAACTATTCTTAATTTCATTATTAATTACGTTAATTAATGATCTCTGATTCATATTTAAATTAAATTACTTTGTTTAATTTAATTACATTAAGAGATTAATCTTTAATTAAACACAATTATTAATCACCTTGATTAATATCAACCAGTAATTAACTTCCCTTAATTACTTATTACCAAATTAATTATCCCATAATTAATTATCTCGATTTAATTAATCTCTTGATTAATTACAAAAGTAATTATCCCAAATTACTTTATTAACACATTATTTTCACTAATTACATTCAGTAATTACATTTATTACTTCCTCAAGTAATTATGCTCCATTGAATACACTAAGTGATTACACATAACAAATCATCAAATGATTTCTTAAATTAATTAAATTAAATTAATTAACTTAAATAAATCATTTTATCAAATTAATTACATTAAGTAATTAATTTCTTAATTACTTTTATCAAGTAATTTCATTTAACAATTTTTAATAGATTATTTAATGAATCTAATTAATTATCCAAAATTAATCACATATATTAATTAATTAATAATTCTTAATTAACTATCTTTGCTAATTAATAACTTTTCTTAATCTACTTCTTACATGATCTCTAATTTTAAATTAATCTAAATTATTAATTTATAACTTAAATTCAAAAGTCATTTCTTAATTAACCTATCATTTAATTATTTTAAATATCTTAATTATCCCTAAAATAATACATTTCTTTATTTATGACTTTATTAATATTTAAGTATATTAGAACATTACATTTCAAATTCAAAATATCATTTTGAATTTAAGATTCAAAATGATTCTTATTCAAACATTTATCAAATGTTAATTCAATTTAGAATCCTATAAATAACATTAAATACTCATATATGGACTTATATTGGAAAGGCCTTTAAATTCAACTTGCTAAAATCTTTATTTAAATTTAAATTTCCAAAGACATTCATATTTTAAACTTGAAATTTCCAAGTTAAAACAATTTACTTAACTCCCATTCAAAAGAACTTTAAAAAAGACAATTCAAATACTTATTTGGAAACAAACACTTTTTAAAACAACTATTTGAATTTAACTTTTCTTTATACATTTAGATTTTAAATCTGATTTATTTTTCAGTTTTGAGTTCATTAGTTTAACTTTGAGTTTAAAACTTTTGATTTCATTAGTTTAACCTTGAATTTAAAACCTTGGGTTTAACTTGCTTTTTGAAAAATTTGATTTGTAATTCTTGATTTAAAAATCCAAATTCGTTTCTAAAACTTAGATAAAAAAGTTCACTTGAATCTATATTTTGAACTTTTAACTTCAAACACAGTTTAAGTTTTGATTCAGATTTTAAATTACATTTAAAACCTGAAACTGTCAGGTTGAAACCCATATTTGCTTGTTTTAAACTTTATTTTTATTTAAATTTGAATTCAAAAGTAAATTTGATTTCAAACTTCAAATAGATTTACACTTTATTTAATTCCATTACTTATTTATAAATAGGTTCCAATTGAATTTGTTTTTGAAACAATGCTACTGCAGGTTTAACAAGAATCTGGAAACAATTACTGACCCGAGAGATGCCAAACTTTGCTTCGAGTCTCCCCTACCTCTACTTCGTGTCAAACCCTGGAATAAACTCGCATCTCCCCGAGTTAAAACCCTGCTCACCACCAAAGAACCCAACACACTTTAATGGCACGGTGCACGTGCACCGTGGCCCCAGCCATCTCCGACCACCCTCATATGCTCCACCACGCCACTGACTACCACCAGACTCCACCACGACCCCTCCAGAGCCACCACCAGCAATCTAAAAAAAAACGAGCGAAACTCCACCTGGAAACCAAAAAAAATCAGGTTTCTCTCGAAACCTGGAAAATCCACCGCACTCCAAACTCCATCCACCAGAGCCCTAGCACCACCGGCCACCACATCGTCCATGACCGAGCTACTACCCACATGAGTTTCAGCGAACTCGATCGCTCCTAGGACACGCGACAAATCAAACATTACAGCATAGCCCAGACTAGGTTTAGCAACTTAAAATCGCCACTGCCACCACCACCGTGATCCGCCACCACTTCAACTAATTCTCCCACCATCACCGATGGTCCCACTATCACCTTTGGCAATTACAACCCCTCAAATACTCAAGAACATCAATAACCACTCAAATACTAATTTCCAGTAAAAACAGAACTACACATTCATTTTGCTATTAAAATTAGTGATTTCATTTTTAAAAATCATTATTTTGGTTAAGTATTCAGTTCATAACCCTGAATCAATAATTTCGAATGTTTGAATTTTATCCAAAACATAACTTTCATGTTTATTTTTTGTTTCCAGAGCAACACACAATTTATTCCCACTCAGATAAATTTTTGTACTTTGACAAATGATTGGACAATCAACTTTTGTTTACACCATAAATTCCAAAAATGACTTGATCTAGAGATAAAAGATTTTAAACTACAGCTATAGTTTTGAGAACTGGATATATATGTGTTTACAGATATTCACAAACATGTCTACAAGTCACATCCAAAAATGCATAGAAATTCACTAACATATATTCACACAAACTCACATATTTCATACATAGATCATGAAATTCAAATTTATATATTTAAGCTTTTAAAAATAAATGTTACTCACCTGAAATGAAAACAGAGCTTCTGTTTTGATTTTGAAAAAAACTTGAGAATAATGCACAGGCTCTTTATTTTGCAAAAAGTACAGGCTAATGGCTTGATAAAAAATGAAGCTGTTGATCTGGTCTTGAGGAAGTTGGTCACAGATTGGAATGAAGGCAGTTTCAGGTTTTGCAAAGTTGATGGAATTTTTGTATGATGTTGTTTAAGCTTGTTGATGAATAAAACTTCAGTTGTAAAAAAG
The DNA here is from genome assembly GCA_030765085.1 of Allium cepa. Taxonomy (NCBI): domain Eukaryota; kingdom Viridiplantae; phylum Streptophyta; class Magnoliopsida; order Asparagales; family Amaryllidaceae; genus Allium; species Allium cepa. The sequence goes on from CM060942.1 coordinate 509,916,942, forward strand.
AAAGAAAAGCTTGCTATTCTTCACAAATGAACTGAGAAGATATGTATATATAGAAATAAAATATTACAGGGGAAGGTGGCATCTGAGACAAGCAAATGATGTGCACTATTTAATCTTGTTTTATCAGGCAGAAATTTTCAAAATGGAGGCTGAAAAGATTTTGAACAAATTCGAATAGACTCTTGTTTGCTGAGAAATCTGAAACATTAAATGTTAATGTACTCTATGTTCCCTGTTTAGCTAATTTAATCATTTCTTATGTATAGATATTTTAATTAGCTTTCTACTTCTCTTCTCTAATCTGCATATGTTTTGTACTTTGTTAATTTGCTTGCTTTAGCTTGCTTAGCAAACTATTTTATATGCTGAACACACAAACATATGATTACTTAGCTTTATTTTGTTTTATTACTTTACTTTGTTTTGCATTCTTTACTTAGAGACAGCAAAATTATTTTGTCTGGTTGTACAAAGATTTTTGTTTTACTATTTTACTTTGTTTATTCCTTATCTTGTATATTTTCTTCACAACTATATCATATGTGTACAAGCCTGATTTTAATTTATACATTATGTGAGCATATATTTCTTTACAGGTTGACTAATGTTTATAGATTTGTTTCCTTGCCTAGCTTGCTTTTATTACCTATATACTTCTTTCTTTTACACTTGTTCTTACTTTTATATTTATTTTACTTATAGGTTACTTTATTTTAAACTTAAATAATTAAATACTTATGTTGAGATTTACAAAGTATTATTTTATTTAACATTTTTGAAAGACTACAAATCATAGCTTCTTCCAACAATATACATATCTTAAAATAACAACTCTATTTATACAGTAAAACCCATTTTCAAAGATATTACAATATTGATATAGTTTAAATATAACTTATTATTAAATTAAAAATAAATTTCAAAAGAAACGAACTCTTTTAAAATATAAATACTTATTTATCAAGCTATATTTTAAAAAACATAACAAAACTTTTTATTTAAATTTTAAACTCTAAACTAAATTTATTTATAAACAAATTAAATTTATCTTGAGTATTTTTAAGATCATCTTATTATTTATTCAATATTAAATAAAAATCAAATTCCTAATTTTCCAAAAATATTAGAGTTAGAAATCATGTTTTTATTTTATTAAACTTAAAACAAAGGTTATCTATTTACAATATATACAGATATATATATATTATAAATAGAAAACAATTTAATTGGCTTTTAAAAGATAAATTATCAGTTAATTATTTATTTAAAAGAAGATTATTAAATCAATTCAAATTATTATTAACAAATATTATTAAATAAATTTAATTTTATCACAGGTTATCAAATTGATATTGCCTCAAATTTCCGGGATATCACATACGTTATCTGAAAACCACTTCAATCCAACTCAAGTGTTGCGAACTGAAGACATCATGAAGAGCACGGAATTAAAGATAGAGATGTGAATATAGAAATATGAGCTCAGTAAAATGGTTGGGAACAACTGGTTTGATGGCATATTCAGTACTATCCAGCAAGGGGTAGGTCGGTCCTGTATTGACAGGGCTCATTAGGTACGATCTCGGTACATTGGTCTAGAGGTGTACTTTGACGGGCGGTACCAAGGTAGCCCAGTCATTAGTTGGAATCCATTCTCTAATATGAGTTTTACGGTTTTAGTTGTATACCAAATATGTGGGAATGTGAGAGGCAAGCATTTTAGCTACATTCATATTTTACTCTAACCCCTAAACATTATTATAATATAAATGGATTTTCTATAGAAAATATATTGGTTATCGTAAGGTAAAAACTCATCCCTTTTTTGTGCGGTGTGGTCTTGCAAGATAACTTTTGATTTCAAAGATTTTTATATAACGTTAAATCCAGTTGAGTGTGTTTTTCTCACGCTAGCTCTAGATAGACTCGGATGTTATTTTATTATAATGCTCGGGTTAGACCAAGCATATTACAGATTAGTTTGGATGCTTTGGAGCTCCAGAAGACGAGTTGGAGGCCCAGAGATGTACTCATGTAGATGGAAATTTTCCATTGTACACATTATTGTATTTATCAGAAATTGTAAGGACATGATGTCGTAACTGTCCAATCTGAAATAATTTAGTGTACTCTAATTAATGTTTGTATATATACAATTTACAGTTTTGTTTTTATATAAAGATTTGTGGTATATTATAGACTATTCATTCCGCTATGAGATTCTGTATTATTTAGTTCTCTTCTTATCTTCTTCCTTCTTTATTTTTACCTAACAATTGAGTTTTTCGACATTCAATTGCTTGGCATTTGTTATAGTGGATATAGTAATGTCAATTTTCCAGGGTCGAAAAATTCGGTTCGTTACATTTGGTATCAGAGCTGAAGGTTAATCGAGAAACTTGGCTTTGGTCGGGGTACTCATTAGAGATTGGGTCAGCGGCACCCTAGAATGAGTTTGAGAGTATTAACATGAGCACGTATTTGTTAGTGATATAAAAATATTTTATATTGTGTTAGTTGATCTATCGAATGGCTTATGGATTATGGTCAATACGAGCACTTAATGTCATTGATAGGGATCTCTAAACACTTGAAAGTGTAATTAAATATGGTATTGTTTTGAAATTGAGTAAATGAAATAATTTAACCTTAATTATTTTTATTTATAAAGGAATAACTTTCAAAAATTATTATCGTATGTATGGTGTGTTTGGTTGTTAGAGATTGATAATATTTGATTATTATCATTTGTTGTGATTGTTGGAGTTAGAAACCTACTCAATGCAAATGATAAGAACTTGCGGTGTCTTCAAGTCGTAGCTACCGCAAGAATTATTAGAAGGATTAAATTTTGAAAATGAAATTTAATACATAAGTGGTATTTAACCAAAAGGTTAAAATGAAATAAAAATTTAATGTTTAAGAATTTCATGGATGCGTTTTATAGAAGTAAAATTACTAAAAGAATTTTTGAGAAAGAAAGCATCCATATGAATGGAAAATCTTTCTAACAAGAAATATACTTATGTATATAACTTGATTGTTTTATGAATTGATTGTATGGTTGTATAATAAGAAAATGTTTTATGTTTTGAAAATAAACATTGTTGTAACCAAGTTTAAGATTTCTTAAGAAATCAAAACAGGTTCTATAATTTCTTGTGTCAATTGGCTAATAAGTATTTTAAGAATTCTGGTCGATGCTCTAATAAAAGTTATCATTATTATAATGCAAACAAAGATTAACAATTAAGAATTGATTTATCATATGGAATTAAATAGATATGATTCATAAATTGAAAGGAAATAAAATTTCTAAAATATATTATAAATATGATTTGTGAGTAAAAAGAGTTAAAAGTTGCGAATTTAAATTCCGTTGGTTTTGAAAATGGTTTTTCAAAGTTTTGAAAATAGTAAAAATATTGTTTAGAAGATATTTTGAATAGGAATATTTAAAAAAGAACTTTAAAGGGATAGAAAGAGAAACTCACTTCGGTCACTGGAAAATAATTTCGGTGATGACTGTAGCATGAACAACATTCATTTTGGGTTTCCAAGAGAGGAATTACTACCATTGGGGATTTTGTTTTTGTAAAACTAGTTTTGATTTTAAAATCCAAAAGAATGAATTGATATACCTAGGGAATTATGTATATATATAATTTCAAAGTGATTTGAAATGATTAAGAATAAGGTGTTTAAACTCTGGATATTTTCAATTAAGTATTTTATGAAAATATGAGAAAATAAGTTTGATAACTTATAAATTTTTAAAATAAGTAAGTTGAAACAACGTTTTAATTTGTTGAGTATAAATGTTGAGAAAAGCAAGTTTTAAATGAAATTTAACTTAAGTTAAGTTAAATAAAATAATTTTTAAAATAAATTGATGTTATGAGTTAATTAAATAAATTAGAAAATTGAAAATGGTTAGAAATAGATATAAGCTTAAGTTATAAAGTGGAAATAAACATGTGAATGTTATAAGATGTTTGTTATAAACGTAAGTAGAATTTTATAAAAAATTCATAAATGGATATAGTATAGAGTGGAATGTGTTAAACATAAAATTTTGATGGAATTGTTCTTAAGGGATAATTAGTATTGAAAGGAATATACTAAGTAAATAAGTGAATGTGCATAATGCATGTATAATTGAGTGTAGATCAATTGAATGTGAATAAAATGAATGTGAATGGAGTGAATATGAATAAAAAGGAATCTGGTATAGCTAAGAAATCAATAGAAATAAATATGTAAGTTGTATGTATGTTATTTTTTTCGCATAATGGTTTTATCCGGATTTGAATTATATGATTTCAAGATGATTTACATCGGACCGAATAAGGATTTTTCACTCGATTCTCGACGATGAACCTTGAATATGGATTTTTGATCGATTATGGGTTTCTTTATCATAGTATATGGCTATGCAGTGAGAATGGAAGTTTCTATTCAAGGAACCGGATATGAGTCCGCACTAGAGTGGTCATGTGAACGATACTAGTTCGAAAGTGAGATTGTGTGATCGAGCGAGCGATTAAATTTGATCGTGCGTATGGATGATATATGTACATCGTACGAGCTTAAATAAAGCAAATGTTGGAAATTGAAATTGGAGAATAATATGATTATCAATTATATGATTGGATATCATTGGTAAATAAGATGCAGATATGTAGAAGCAAGAGCTAGTTTGATGCCTTTGATTTCATAAGTAAAATTGGGTTCCCTAACAAAAGGTACATGTTTAAATTGTTGTTTGAATTTGATGGTTTTATGGTTAAGACACTCAGCTTTTGTTTTCTTTGTTGGTTTGGGCCCGTAGTAGCGATTTGTAGTTGTTTTGATCTAGCATTGCAAAGAAGACCCTGGCGAAATTTTCGAAAATATAAAGAGTTAGAAATTTTGAAGAAAATTTTTAATAACTAAAATTTGATTTGAGTTATAATTTGAAATGATTGAATGTAATAATACTAGTTGGAATCTATGAATTAATTTAGAAATTTAGTAAAAGTAATGACAAGGTTTCAACAAATTGGTTTTGGAATGTTAAAGATTTAAAAGGATTTGGTAAGTGATTTTAACTAATTGGTTTTAAAAAATAAGGGGTTTGTGCATTTTTCCTACCTTAGCAATTTTGAGGATGAAATTATTTTAAGAGAGGAACAATGTAACGATCCAAAATGAAAAGTTAATTTCATAGATAAAATAACTCGAATTTCAAATATAGCAATTTACTGGATAATTTAATTGTGAATTTAATGATTGAAATTATTTAAATAATCAAATCTTGGATTTGATATTGGATAAAAATAATTTAAAAGCTTATTTAATTTCTATTAAATAAGAATGAAGATAATAAAAATTCTAAATTGGATTTAAAACTTATTTAACTGATTCTGAAAATAACTCGTTTTAATTAACATATGAATATAGCCTTTCGGGGTATTGTCTCGGATTTCGATGCAACCAGTTTCATTGGATCCGTAATAATGAATTATAATACACCATCAAATTTCCTGATGATTAGATACACTGTTTGGACATGCGACATCGAAATGAATTGGATTTAATATTGAAAATTTAATATAATAATTGGGTTCAAAAAGCTGTCTTTTGCATACGATTAAATTAGGTCTCGAGACTAGTCCCATTGCATTCGAAATAGGGTTATAACATATAGAACGTCAAGCAACATATCTCGATTGGAGTTTGAAATTATATAGCTTTATATTTTAAATTTAAGTAATATAATATATTGATTTGACCAATCACAACCAAGTCATCCTCCTTCTGCCATGTTCCATCTCCATTAAGCCAGGCCCATATAGAAGCCCACACCCTCCTCTATGACATTTCCCATCTTCCATCCATTTATATAAACTAGTCAGTAAATAAAAACAAAGAAAAACATTCTAAAATTTGAATCTCAATATTTACTCCATAAAATAATCTGAAACAAGCTTTAAAATTTTTCATTCAAGGAGAGCTTCATTTTTATATACATGTTGCTAGGTGCGTTTGCTTTTCTAGCATTCAACAGTGAAAAGCCAAAGAGTAAGGCCTCAATTTTCATGAATTTGAGGGCGAATTGGTGATAGTGGAGGATCGATTCGTGTTCACGGTGGTAGAGGGCATCGACGGCTGCAATCTGGTAGGGTTCAATAGCGGTTTGGTCGTCGTGACCTAATGGTGGCTGCGTGGGAATGAGAATGTCATGATTTACTCTGGTTGCTTGGATTAGCATTTGAAGGGTCAGGGAGGCGTGAATTTCGATGAGGAGGATGTGGCTGCGTTGGTTTGGTGGCTCACTGATCGTAGAAGAGATGGTGAGGAGACAAAGAGAGGATGAAGGTTGGTGTGCACTAATATATCATGCACAAGCATGAACAATTCCAACATGGTTCATTTAAACCAATTAAATAAATCCTTACCGATTTACTTTATATTTACGTTCCAAATCCGTAAATTAATTCCCATACTTCAAAAATAAATCAACGTTTATTTTTAAACAAATTCCCCTTTTCATTTATAAATTCCATAGTGAATTTACAATTCCAAAATATCCATGAATGTACAATTTCCAAATTGATTTCTAATATTCATTTTCCATTATCTTTAAAAGATAAAATCTCAAAATATTCACTTCATATTGGAAAACACTTCCATACTTATTTAATAATAAGTAATTCACAATTCCATTTATTTTCAACACTTGGAAAACATTCAATATACTTAAATCGAAACTAAGTATATATTTCATTCTTTAAGGAAAACATTCACTTAAACACATTTATTTGGGCCAAAACGAATGTTGCGTAAAACATCGTTACGACAACCCAAAATCACTAGTATAGGGACTCGAAATTTAGATAGATATATAAATCCCAATACTATATAAAACCTTTCCTTTCAGAAACCATTTACTATAACAACAGTGTTATAGTCCGTCATTTCCTTCTATTTCTCGAAAACATCTATTTCAACAATAAATGTTGAAATCTATGGTTTCGATTCATAATATATTTTAAAACATCTTTAAATCATTTTAATTCTATTTAAAACATCACTTCCAAAAATAAATCCATTTTATTTAATAATATATTCACGGTCCAAAATCGTGAATATACTTCCTTTAATAAGCTATAATAATTAACTTATCAAAATAAGTCGTTTTCGAATTTATAAACAACATCTATAAATTCCATTTCTATATTTTATAACAACTTCGTTTTATAAATCTTCTTTATTAACCAATTCCATTTATATTCCACTTACATGTCGAAATCCGGTTTATAAGTAAATTACTTATAATTCATTTATTCACAAATCCATTCTTTTATATCAACAATAATTTATAAATCAAAAATTCTTATTTACTTATGAATCTAGGTTCAAACTTTATTTTAACACTTATAAAAGCTCGTTTTATAATTTCTATATTTTAATTTATAAATATCAATTTTATACAACTTTTATATAAATTGTTTATAATAATTCAAAAATCCCAATTTAAATTATTTTATAATTTATCAACTACTTATTTCAAAAATCACATTTCAGTTATATTTCGCAAAAATCATAATTTTAAAATATTAAAATTTTAATGTTTATTTTATTTAAGATGAATCAATTCAAAATTTGAATAAAACGTATAATTTCAAAAATCACTTTAAAAATCCCTTTAAAATCAAAATTGTTATTTTTAAACTTTAAAAATGGATCTGATGATGCAACAACACCAAATAGTCAATCACGACATCCAAATATCATATATCAATATGATAATCAACAAATATCACAATATCTATAAATAAATCAATATAGTTGAGGAATCCAGTTGGATCCCTCCAACCTGTTTCCCTGCATCCAAAGATGTTAGCACAATACCAATTCCGTTCCAGTACGAAATTATCACGGTATATGGGGTTTATAAAATTAATATCCGCTTAATGGACGGCGCAATAGGGTCTCATCCGCTATATAATGCGGGAAATCAACTCCAAGTACATAAATAATACCAATTTCACTGTACTGTGAAATATTCGCGGTATATGTTTTTAATAAATAACATCCGCTTACTAACGGCGCATAATGCCTATTTTAACAATCAATAGATAACAATCATCATTCAAACATGCATTCAAGAATTTTAAATATAACTATTTAAAATTAAAATCGAAACCGATTCGATTGAGTGACAAGTTCTCACCTTGATTTAAATTCAGTTTTCCACGTTTTATTTCGAATAAAATTAAACGCGCGTTTAATTTTACCCGAAATTCTTACTAGCTCCAAACGACTCCAATCCAATTCCATAGCGTAGTGCTCGTCCATACGATTCCAAAGCAACTGGTTTCGTGCGTTTTCGACCTCGTATCAAAAAGATATTGCATTTTAAATATTACACGAATTAAAATAAAACTAAATTTACATTGTATTAAATTTTTAAACCTATAACCCTTCAGAGCCGTTCGATCTGCTTGGAAGCATCAGGGCCACACGCGGTCTCTTCTCCCTCGCGTGAAATCACGTTCGAATAACCCAACTTGCCGCCGTCCTAGGGCTTCAAATCGCCTCCTCCACGATCAATTTCACGACGATCAGACAACTTCAACCTGAAGCCACACGCGAGCTTCACACTCGGCTCGAGTACCAAGGAGTTCGGTCGAGCCTAGGTCTCGATTTTTGTGCCGAAACCGAAGACAAACGTGGCCAGAAATCTCCACCATCGTCGCGCCTTACCCCATCAACTCCGCATAGATTCGAAGAGCTCGTCACCCTCTACAACATTGCAGTTGAACGTTTCCTCTAATTGTCGATGGATTGGAAGAAATTAGGGGGAGAAGATTGGCCATTTTCGGCCCTTGATGTTATTGGTGGTGGCCGGCTATGTTTTGACCTAGGGTTTTATTTCCTATACAAATGTGAAAAATCCAAGGCCTTTTATAGAAAATTTCCAAATAACTATTCATCCTGAATTTTTTGAACTCCAAACGAAGCGTGCCGGTTGGCGTTTCTAAGGTTTACCCCGCGTTCTGAACGCAATGGAATGTGTTTCGGGAGCCAATTCGATCATATGTGCGAGCTATGGCAATAAACGATCAATTTAAATTAAACCGATTTAAACTAATTTCTAGGCGTTTTGGCTTGCCCCGGACAAACGGTAAATCTGATTGACACGAAATTTGAAACCTTACAATAATATCACATTACGTATCCGATGAAACTGGTTTTGTCGACATCCGAGATGTTTGAAAAATGGCTATTTTAACTCGCCAAATTAATATTAAAACAATTTCGATGCGTTTCGAGCTGCCACGGTCAAACGAAAACCCCAATTGCTACGAAAATTGAAATACGATAATAACAAACTATTACGGATCCAATGGAACTAGTTTCGTCCAATTCTGAGACTGTTCGAAAATTGACTAATTTCACTAATCGATTAAATATTAAAATATTCAATTTTCACAAATTAACTCTTAATTCAATTTTAAAAGTTCTAAAATATCATTCTAACTCCAATATGATGAAATAAAATTTTACAAATAAATTTAATCATATTTAACTCGATTTTCATTTGTTTCTGTAATTTCAACTATTAAATTATCGATTTAAATCCAATATTCGAAAATAAATTATTCGACTTATAAATTTCACTTATTAATATTTAAATTCAATTAAATATACAAATTTTAATTGACAAAAATTCTGGGTCGTTACATAATCAATATTCAAATTCAAGTTGTCTACCAAAATTGTATGATGTGCAGAAAACATGCTTTATGGGTGTTGAGGAATCAATCCACAATGGAAAAATTATGCAGATCAAAAAGAATAAATGTATACTCGGTAGTGGATGCTCTAGACACATGACTGGCAATCCAGATATGTTGAATGATATAATATACAAGACGGAGGAATGGTTAACTTTGGAGACAATTCAAAAGGATATGTGATTGGCATCGGTCACCTCTGAAACTCCTATTATTACTAATGTTTTGCTAGTTAAGAATCTGAAACACAATCTGCTAAGTATTAGTCAACTTTGCGATAAAGGATATAAAATTAAATTTGAAAATGATAAGTGTCACATTGAAGATAATAATTCAACCATAATATTTGAGGGAATTAGGAAAAAGAATATTTATATTCTTAGTATGAATGTTTCAAATGATAACCTGTGTTTTTGGCAAATACAAGTGACCCTTGGATTTGGCATAAGAGATTTGGACATTTGAATTTCAAACTCTTATCTAGACTGTCAAAACATGATCTAGTAAGAGGTCTCCCTAAAATGAATTTTAAAGTAGACAGTTTATGTGATGCATGTCAATTAGGAAAACTTAGAAAAAGTTCCTTTAAGTTAAAAGATATGAATTCAACCTCAAAACCTCTTGAATTACTTCATCTTGATTTATTTGGTCCATCTCAAATTCTATCAATAAATCATAGTAAATATGTTTTTGTAATTGCAGATGATTATTCTAGATTTACATGGACAATATTTTTGAAACATAAAAGTGATACTTTTGAATGTTTTAAGAACTTTACAAAAAGGATTCAAAATCAACTTTCTCTAAAAATTATAACCATCCATAGTGATCACGGTGGTGAATTTGAAAATGAAAAGTTTGAGGAATTCTGCAATAAAAAGAGAATAACTCACAATTTTTCATTTCCAAGAACTCCACAACAAAATGGGGTAGTAGAACGTAAAAATAGGACGATTCAAGAGTGTGCGAGAACTATGATTTCAGATAGTAAATTACCAAAGTACTTTTGGGCAGAAGCAGTTGCTACCGCCTGTTATATTTTAAATAGAATTTTAATTAGACCTTTAACTGGTAAGACATCTTATGAACTTCTTTACAGAAAGAAACCTAAGGTATCTTATTTTAGAATTTCAGGAAGTAAATGTTTTATTTTAAATACAAAAGATAACTTAGATAAATTTGGTCCTAAATCCGACAGTGGCATCTTTATCGGATATTCTAATAAAAGTAAAGCGTACAAAGTGTTTAATTTAAGAACTTTGACGACCCGAATTTCTCTCCACAAAAATTCGCATCATCTTTAAGAAAGAAAGGGATAGAAAAGAGAAAAGAAAGAAGAGAAAGAAGAAACAACAGCAGAATCTCAACAGTGGAACGAATAAATTATATTAATAACAAAAGTATTACATAATATACAACATCTATCAGAGTTACACAGCATACATACTAGATAGTTATAAACACCTATCTAGTTATTACAACTCAATACAAGCACAACACAGAGAACACACAGCGGAAACTATATATCTAATGCCGAAGCCTCCTTCTCCATTGTTCCTTCACAATTCGTCAAAGCTAACCTGAATCCCTTGACCACTCGTAAAAATTTGAGTACCTAAGAGTTTAAGAAAACAAAAATAAACTCCGGGTCGGACATGGGTCTTGTGTGAGTAACAAGTTAAGGTTGCTTAACTTTGAAAAGAAAGGTATCATGTAAGACTTCCCACACATAAACATGGAAAAGATTTTACCTTACGCTAACCAAAACATTTGATAGGAAATCCGATGATATTATAATAGGTCTAGGGTTTTCAAGTAAATGGAAATAGCCAAAATTGTTACATCTATTAAATTCCAGCTACTAGCCACAAAAGTGGGTAATACAATCAAAACCGATGGCACTTATTGGATTTTGGATTCCATACAATGGCAGGGCTACTGGGGTACCGCCCCTCATAGTACGTGGCCTAGATCAATGTACCGAGGATCTACCCGAAATCCCCTACAACTCAAGGCTGGAACCATTCCTTATTGAACAGTTCCGAACAAGACCACCCCGCAGTTGTGATCAGCAACCGCACCACACAGCCGAAATAAAAGGGACATCTAGGCAGGGGTAAATCTCGTCCTACTTCGGCATGACCCACTTAGCATTGCTGCACCTCCCCTGTTTTAGCCATTCCCGGTTGATGAGGCTTGAGGCTACGAGTACCTTTATAGAACACATCTATCTTAGAATGCTCATCGTCCACCTGACGATGTTCTAAAAGCATTCAATCCATACAAGTTCGTTCCGGGTTCGAACAAAACGGAAAGCATTATCTCGTTACACTCATTTTGGAATCACCCTCAGAGTTAATGACAATAACCCTTGCACTCTGAATCTTCATCTTCACTTGAGATTCACGACCTATTATTAATTTGGATCGATGTGGTTTTCAGATATCCAAATTTGAAAACCCGATCCCGGTCTCATCGAATCCAAAACGTATCTTTTAAGGTCCAAGTTGTTTTAAAGTTTAAAACAATTCAATTCCATTATCTATATACACACAGATAGATAATTCAAAGATTCACAATAGATAATCAACTTTATCATTACAATAGATAATCCACATTATCATCATAAAAGGTAATTCATACTATCATCTCAATGCAAACAAAGCATCCATATCATTCATAATCACTTATCTCATATCTGAGATCTCAAACTATTCAAGGAAATCAATTATCATCCACTCATACATAAGCAATGATTTACTTAATCACACATCTATAATTAATTTAAAATGAATTAAATCAATTACTTCTATCTCTAATTAATTTAAAGTGAATTGAATTAAATACTTTACCATTTTAAATCTTTCTTACAAATCCGTTGATTAATTACAAATCAATAAGTCAATTATTCTCTAATTACTCACCTTAATTAATCATCCTGATTAATCATCTTTTAATTACATTCAAGTAATTATCCTTTAATTAATTTCACAAATTAATTATTCTTAATCACATACAGTAATTAACCTTTAATTACTTCATTAATTAATTAATTATAATTAATTACATTAATCCATAATTAATTACATTAATTAATTACCTTTTAATTACTTATCATTGATTATTAATCTTAATTAATCAACCCTTAATGACATCATTAATTTTATTAATTAACGATCCCTAAATCCATTTTAATTAATTACTTTATTTAAATTAATTACAATAAGTAATTAATCTTTAATTAAACCACAATTATTAATCACCTTGGATTAATCACATTCAGTAATTAACTACCCTTAATTACTCCATTAAATAAAAAAATAAATTACTCCTTAATTAAATATCTTAATTAATCCCTTGATTAATCATACCAAGTAATTTAATCCAAATTGCTTCCATTATTAAATCATCTTCCACTAATTACAATCAGTAATTATCAATTAATTACTTCACTAAGTAATTGCCCTCCATTAATTACATAAAGTAATTAATATCAAAGCATCCAGTGTTTAAATTAATTAAACTCAACTAATTAATCTAAACTAATCACATTTAACTCAATTAATTACATTAAGTAATTAATTCACTAATTACTTCTATTAAGTAATTAAACTTAAACAATTCATAAATGATTATCTTTAATTAATTAATCTAATTAATTATTAAAATTAATCACATTAATTAATTGTTAAATAATCCTAAGTTAATGACCTTCATTAACAATTCTTTAATTTCTTTGTTAGGAAATTAACTTGGATTAACCATTATTAATTACAAATTAATTAGTCTTTAATAATCCATTAATTAATTTTTAGTTAACTAATTAATTAAGTGTTAACTGTAACTTAATTAATTCTTAATTACTTGATTAATTAATTTCTAATCATTAATTTAAAAATCTAATATTATTTAATTAATGATTCTTAAATTACAAACTAATTATTCTAAGAATAATTAATCTTAATCTTTAAATTAAAACCCTTAATTACTTTAAGTAATTATTCATTTCATTAGTTTATTAAATAAATTAATTATCCATTTAATTACCTTAATAACTAAATGAATTACAAATCATTAAATTCCAATTTAACTTTAAGATAAATCCTTTTTTTCTTTATCTATGGTTAAATTATCATTTACAAAAACATTTGAAACATTGATTTTCAAATTTACTTTTAAATTTCATTTTAAATTCAAGATTTAAAATGAAAACCAATTTATCTTTAACAAAGTTTAAAACCAATTTAAAAACTTCTAAAGTCACATGTCAAAGAATACTTTCTTATAAAAGAAATTTTAAAAGAGTTGAACCAAATTCCTTTTTAAATTCAAAATATTTAAAGTATACCTTAACATTTAGACTTATTAAAACATTTAAATTTATAAAACTTTATTTTATTTAATTTCAAAGCCTAGGATTCAAATTTAGATTTGAGTCCGGATTAAAAATTCTAATTTGAACTTTGTTTAAATCCTTCCTTTACATTTTTAAACTCCATTTTAAATTCAAATCCTTTTAATCATTTAAACACTTAAATACTAAAATGCTTTAAAGTTTTTAAAACAATTTGAATTTAAAATCTTTATTTATTTCCAAACTAAGATTCAAATTTAACTTGAATCCATATTTAAACTTAGATTTAAACTTTAGCATAACTTTGCTTTACAATTTAAATTTCATTTTAAAATTTTTAAAAACAAAACATGTTTTTAAACCTGTAACAAATTCTAACCCGAGCCACTTAAATATTACTTCGAGTCAAATACAAACAAACATCGAGCAAATTTTCCATTTACTCGAGAATTACTGGAGACAAAACCCCACTCCAACTAACAGCTAACATCGCCAGAACAAAGTGCACCGTGTACATGCATGGTGACTTTGATCGCCTCCGATCAACATCGACCATCATCTCACAACGGCAAGCAACTCCTCATCTTACCTCGATCATCAGATCACTCACAATCAACTCGAATTTGAATTCGAGTTCAAAAACCAAAACCTGGAGCAGGCAGTAACCACTACATCCAAAACCTTCAACGCCTCGTCCTCGAAGCTCCGACTACCGTTACCTTTGAAACTCCGACGAAGTCCTCGTCAAACCACCAACTTCCATTACCCAAGGCCTTGTTGCACTCGATCCACTGAGGAAGTCGAACCAAAACAAAAACTCAAACCAATAATAATTAGGATTCTCCGCCGCCACCATGATCTGACCAACTTCCTGGTATTTTTCCTTTTATCTCCGATCATCACTGCATCACTCCAGAAAATCCTAACCCTTCAGACTACATAGATCACCAGAATCTTTCCAATGACCAATTTATGGTTAAACCAGAAATGCACCTTCCACCTTAATCTAAAATTAGGATTTTAGTTTTAAAAATCATCATTTTGGATGAGATTTCAGATTCTAAACCTAGAACATCAAATTATGATATTTGAAAATTTGACAATACTTAAACATCTCTGTTCTTTTGGCTTCCAGAGCAATTCCCGAATTTATTTTCACTTTAATAAAATTTTAGACTTTACTACATGAATAAACAAACCATTTTTGTTTATAACACAAAGTCTAAAAGTTACTATATTGAGGGATAAAGAATTATGTTTGAATTCTTAACCTTTGAAAGTAAGCACAGTCAAATCAGATACAACAGCAATACTCATATTAACACATTCATACAATCACACATATATAGAAATGCACCAAAATATATCCATACTTAACATTCTAATTTCAGAGATGAACATGTAACCATTTCATATATTTAAAATTTAAAAAGTGATGTTACTCACCTTAAACAGAAGACAGAGCACCAATTATTGAAAATGCCTTTTGAAGATCTTTTAAACTCTTGAATGCTTGGATGCAGTTTTGTTTTTAAAATTGAGTTGCTGTGATGCTTTGAAAACTAAATTAGAATTGCATGCATGCTGGTAGCTTGATTTCCAGATTTTGAAGAAATGCAGACTGGATTCCTTTTGAAAATGATTTGCAGTCTTGCCTTTTTTTTTAAACTTGAGTTGTGTTAATGCTAAAAATGCACGCTAACACCTCGGTATGAGTTGTGATATAGCGAAAGCACCACCAGTTGGTACAGGAACTAAAAGAAAGCAAGAAATAGCAGAAAATAGTAAGGAGACAAATTTTTTTATAGTGGTTTGGCTCAAAGTCAAGCCTACGTCCACTTAATCTCTTCTATTATCGACTTGATTACAAGTTGTACAATAATTCTTCAATTACAACGCCATTAAGGCAAGTAGTTTGAACTTCTATGTAGAAAAGCTCTTTTAATTCACGTTGAATGAACTTGATCTTTTCTCAAGGTTCCTTGAAGTGTTTTTGGCATTTGAAGTGTTGTAGAAGTCGTGAAAATAGCGAAGTCTCGGCCTTCTAGAAATTCTCCAGAAAAATCCTTCAAAAATCGTCCCCCATCAATATGGAATAGGCGGGGTATTTATAAGGGAGTCTCGGAGTTAGGTCGTGTAGTGTCATAGGTCGTGAGTGACCTAGGGAGTTGCGACCTAAGAGTGATCCCGGGGTAGCATAAGTCGTTAGCGACTTAATGGAGCCATCCTGGATGAGATATATGCTGTGTGCGACTTAACATGTGTAGCACAGGAGTTATCTTGGCTTGCTTAGGTCGTAAGCGATCTAATGGAAGAGGCAGTGCGCGTGCGGCTTAACCCTGAAGCTTGCTAGACTGTTAGGTCGCTCTTTGCTTAACCCGTTAGGTCGTTGCCTTCACTAAGTCGCTAGGTCGCTGGAGCTCCCTAAGTCGTTAAGTCGTGCCATGTTGAGCCGCTCTATGCATTAGGTCGTTAGGTCGTGCCCTGCTTTAGGTCGTTAAGTCGTTGATACCTTGGATTGTTAAGTTGCTTATTCTCTTAGGTCGTTGAGTCGAATAAGTCGCTAGGTCGTGGATAAGTGAGGTGTTAACACTTGCCCCTCGAAGTATACGTCTAGGGTTTTGGTCGTGTACTTCGATGCCTTTTAACTCGCGCCATCCTGAGTCGCTAAGTAGTGAGCGACTTATGAGAGAGCTAGGTCATTCGCACCGATTCGAGTTCTATTACCCCTATATATAAGTTTCTTAGTTCGTTCTTTCTTCTCTTCACCTGCTCTAACACTCTAATCCGCCATTGAAGAATCTTCGAGCTCTCGAAGACGAATTCAAGCTAACCAGTCGTTAGTCATCTTCACCATCACAATACGTAAGTGAATCCGATCATTATCCAACCACGACCATCACCGTATCGTGAATCCCCCATTCTCCGACCCTAATCCAATTTCATGTGCTGCGTTTCACCACAAATCATGTTACGATCGATCTTTGGTCGTCATTGGACATGTTGTCGTTGTAATTCATGAGAACACAACAGTGCGTCGGATCTATGATGGATCTGAGGTGATTTGAATTAGTCTTGGGTGATTTGGTGGTGGAGAGATGATGGATTTTATTGTGGAGATGCTAACGGGTTATCAGGTTAGGCGAGTTGTTGAATGAAGAGGAGTTAGCGGGTTAAGGAGAGTTAGGAAGTGGCCGACTTAGGAGCTTCGAATGACCTAGGGCTTGGGCTTAGCAGTTTGGATATGAATTGCACGACTTAACTTAGTGAATGACTTAAAGAATCAACACGACCTAATTTTAACCCACAACATAGATTTAACTCGTAGGAACATGATCGATGAATTGCCAGAATTTGACAGAACTTGATTGAATTTCCAA
Source organism: Allium cepa (assembly GCA_030765085.1). Taxonomy (NCBI): domain Eukaryota; kingdom Viridiplantae; phylum Streptophyta; class Magnoliopsida; order Asparagales; family Amaryllidaceae; genus Allium; species Allium cepa. The sequence goes on from CM060942.1 coordinate 509,934,461, forward strand.
CTTGAACTGCCAGAATGAGCTACTTGAACTTGTTGCACTCTTTCACAGATTGTATTAACTTTTAAGCTAACAACCTGTTAAATACAACATTTGTAGAAAACTAGGGCGTATACTACCATTGACTGCCCACATCGAATGACAGATTAGTCGATAATGAATAATCAACTTAAAGAAATTGTGTGAACGGAATGCTGTGTATTAACCAGTTCAAGTGAAGTATTAAAGAAAATCTAAGTTAATCAACTAAAGTTGATCTGGTTGCATCAACACTGTACTCAGACTTAAAATAGCAAGCCCTGAAACTTTATAAACGACAAACGCCAACTAGTTTAATTCCAGTTATATTTACTTGTCATTTTATTACTTTTACACAAAACTTCACACTTTTAGGAAACATGCACCTTCATATTTGAATATCCAGTTCCTTGTGTAGAGTGGCTTCTCAACAAGTGCAAGAAGAGAAAGCAGAGCAGACCGATGAGGTTTTCCCAATAGCTGACCCTTTAGAGAATCCTCTGGAAAGAGTTTCAACTTCATTGAGCCAACGGGCTTTCGGCCAACTATATATTCAATTCGCCATTGCTAAAACGGATGATATGCTTCCTGGGGTAAATGATACTGTCGATAGGCCGCCTCCTAGCTTCATTGCAGTCAATGGTCAAATGTGTTTGAATGGAGCTATTCCTCCCTTCAACGATTTTCTTAGAACTCTCCTCCTTCGACTAACTATCTCTCCATTCCAGTTCCACCCTAATGGCTATGCCATCTTGATGGGGTTGTGCGTACTACTTAGGAGGACACTTAACCGCCTCCTAAGCTTCCAGGAGATCTTCTATTTGTGTTCATTCGGGAGGAACAAAGATCACCCTTCCATTACTCTTGTAAGGAGTGCAAGAAACCGTAAGTTGATAACGGATCTGCCCGAGAGCGCTCACGGGTTTTTAAACCAGTTCTTCTTTGTCCATTGCTCTCCGGGATTCTACGGTATCTAGAGAGTAGGAAGTAAGACTACCTATCTCCGTTCACTTCATTTCTGAGCCTTTCGAAATTCGAGTCGTCAAGTGTTAACTTCATTCTTTATTTTTGCAGCACTTCCTCCTCCCTCTAAAGATTCTAGCCACAAATCAACTTTCGAGAGATTGAGTGCCGTAGCTATCGATTAGAGAAGTATTAAGTTTTTACTAAGGATGAATTTTTGCACCAATTCGGACTGTTGCACTCTTCTCGATCCATTCAGTCCTATGATGCCCCAGTTCTCAAGCAGAAGCGTCAGATGCCCCAGGCTCCGCAAAGGAATTTGCACCAAAGGAACCTATTGTAGAGGCTTCATTAGTGAAATACTCCAGTTCCATTGGCGGTGAGGGATTATCTGGCAAATCTAAACTTCCCCCAGTTATTGAAGAACAAGAATTTCCTCAACATCTCGGGAAGGCTAATGGAGAAGCCGATGAGGGAGCTGGGAAAGAAAGTTCTGCTACGAAGAGTGTAAAGCGTGCTGAAGAGAGCATTGCTGATGTGAGCCATTCCCTTGGGCACGATGGTGATGATATTTTCGGAGGACTGAGCGACCTTATGGTGACTTCCCATGAGCTCTTTAAAGACGACACCACCACTTCTAACTTGTTTCTCCAGCAATTGAGGCGACATCCGTTTTGCGATCAATTCCATCAAAGAGTGGTTTGTAGCTTGACGCACGTAGTTCGCACGCCACACACACACTTAGGATTTTTGGCAATTATGTGCACTTGGCCTCTTTACTTCGAAGATTTCTAAATTTTGTCTCTTCTTCGATTTCAGGTTCTCCCATGGGACGCAGCAGCTCATATTACGATGACTTTCAACGCTATGCGAGGCGTGATTCTTATGACCCCAGGCGCTATCTTCCTGCCCCTAGGGAGACTGATGAGGAAACAGCAGCTAGGAAAGCTCGCGAGAGGCAGGCTCATGAGGAGCATTATGGAAGGAGAGATGACCGACATGATGATGACTCCCATAAGAGAAAGTCTCATGATGATAAGGGGAAGAGTCATGTGGCCAAAGATTCAAGCAAGCGGGCCAAGCTTAGTGAAAAGTCTTCATCTGAAGTTTCTAAAGTGCCCGCTGCTCCTATCTCTCTAGACATATCTTCTAGATCTCCTTCCCTTAAAAGAGATGAAATTCAATCAATCATTAACAGGCCTCCTTATCAAGTTCAGAAGTCTCCGCCTGCACTCCAAACCTGATTTCCGCATTGGTGTTTGAAAGGAGTACGTTTTGATCTGGACTTGGTTCCAATTGATAAGCAGGCCATGCTGAGAAATCTCGACGTTGTCAAGCTTGATATTGAAAGAATGTCCGTATAGCAAAAACTAGTTGATGAGCTTCAAAGAGTAATTCGCTTAAATCTCGAGGCCATGCTGACCATGGAAAGCGATAAGTCCAAGTGGCAGAAAGTTCTTGATCAGCATGATACAGAGATGAAGAGCATCACTGCCTACAACGAGAAACTTGAGGCTGAAGTCAAGAATCTTAAAGATGATCTTGCCACCTCTTCCACTTCTTATACTCAAAAGGAAGAGGTTCTTCAAAAGCAAGTAAGAGATGCCCATGCTGCTCAACGAGATGCTGAGGCTAAACTTGAGGCGCAGTAGAAAATCGTGGGAATCTACCGCAATGATGTTGCTCAGTTGCGGGAAAAGACTAACTCCCAAGATTTGGAGATTGCAATGTTAAAGGCCCAGCTTTCTAAGGCTGAAAAGGAGTGTGATGAGGCCATCGCTGGAAAAGCAGCAACTGAATAGTCACATGAGGCGACTAAGGCCAACGTCATTCCACTCTGTTCGATTTTTATCTTCGCGGCGTCTTGGGACGTGGCAGTCTTTCATTTTTGGGCTCAAAGTATAAGGTTACCCTAGCTGAAGTGTGGTAGGCATCAGTTGATATGCTTAGGGGCACTAGCTACGCCGAGGAGGATCTTGAGGCTTATTATTTAGATGATGAGGGTCATGTCGCCCTTGCCAGAAGGAAAGAACAACTTGCCAAGGTGCGAGCCAAAGCGGCGGAAGGATAGCATCTAGGGAAGGCACATTTGACCGACCCAACTCGTCCTTCGGCTTCGGTTGACATCGATATTATTGGCTCTAGTTCCCACTCTCCGCCTCCAGCCAAAGCCGAAACTGGAACTACTACTGCTCAGGCCTAAGAAGACACTGAAGCCTAAGATTTTGAAATTTACGTGATAAAGCCAATCTCTCCAGGTAACTTCGATACTGATCTAGCTCAAGTGGACTATTCGTTTGCTTCACATGAGCTCGATGAACTTCTTGCTTATTACTTAAGCCTCGACGTGCCACTGTCTCCTCTCTTTGCGAGAAATACTGATGTTAACTTTTCTTCTTTTGTAGTGAAAACAACAAGTGTTGTATAGGCTTCGCCTCCTCCAGCTGTTGCCCCTCCACCTCTTCAAGTTACTCCTTCTGTTTCTCAACCGGGGTCGCAAGAAGAACAAATAGGAGCTCTTCAAGGCTTAGATGACCCGGCCGCTTCACAAGAGCAGAAAGCTGAAGAACTTAAGGAGGGTGAAAGGACCCCGGAGAAATTCACTATCGATGATACAAAGATGATTGATCTTATCACTTCGGGCAGCGAATCTTCTTCAAAGAAGAGGGGAAAGAGTGGGATTTCAAAGAAGAAGAAGGGCACTTCTGCTGGCGATGAGAAAGCGGAAGAGGACCCAATTGCACCTCTTTCTCCTTCTTCCCCGACTCGTTCAGGCCGACTCAAGAAGTTAACCATTAGGCCAGGCGAGGGTTCCAAAGGCGGCGGGAAGAAGAAGTGATGGGTCTGGTTTTATCCTCCTTTTTATGCTTTTTTGCCTTTTGCTTGTATTTAAAGACTTGTATTGACCGAAGATTGTGCGGGTACTGGCCCCCACTTTTTTAAACCTGCACATGTATACAGATTTTTTATAGTATGGAATAGAATGACTCTTTTTACTTGTACAATCTTTTGTCTGTATTTGTAAATGCATTTATTCCTTATTTTCACACAAGTTTCTTTATTTTCCTTATATGATATTGCAGTGAGCTCGTGGTATGTTGCTTGAGCATTTCTTTTATTAATGCAGCTATATTATATTGCCCCTATATTATGGCTCATTGCAATCTTCTCCATTTTGAGAAAACTTATACCCTAACTTTGGTGAATAATTCTTCCATTTTGAAGAAATATTATTCTGCTTTAGTAGAGTGTGCCTTGTGTTGGAGAAGTTTTCTTTTTTTTAGGTAAAGTTTTTACACTTCAACTTTCGGAGATGGTCACTTTTACTTTTGAGAAGTGGATTCCCCTACGCGGTGAAGCGGGCCTCCAAAGAGGGATTTGATTTGTTTGATAGAAAGTTATATCTCATCGCTAAGTGGATCCACGGAGCAGACGCAAGCTACCTAACAGGATGCTTGTTTACACAAGCGATCACAATTAACTAGCGAGGGCCTGGAACCTTCACTTCGAGAAGGTGCCCCTTCGGTGGTTCTACCAACGATTTTTTCAAGAGATACATTTCATATTTGGGCATGCCTTATTGGAGGGCTTTTTTGTTTGTGCCTCCGAAGAGAGCTTTTTGTTTGTGCCTCCGAAGAGGGCTTTTTGTTTGTGCCTCCAAAGAGGGCTTTTTTGTTTGCTTGAATGTTACTTCTCACAGTTAAATGGATCCACAGGGCGGACGCAAGCTACCTAATTGGATGTTCGTTTGTACGGACGATCACAATTTGTTAGCAAGGGCCCGGTGCCTTCACTTCGGGAAGGTGCCCCTTTGGTGGTTCCACCAACCTTTTTGTTTGAGAAAGCATTTCAATTTTGGGCGTGCCTCGTTAGAGGGCTTTATTTGGCACTTCTCCCTAGAGAGTAGAAGTGTGCCTCTGAAGAGGGCTTTTTTGTTTCGTTTGCGAGGAAGGTTGCATCTCACAGTTAAGTGGATCCACGGAGCATACGCAAGCTACCTAACCGGATGTTTGTTTGCACAAACGATCACAATTAACTAGCGAGGGCCTGGTGCCTTCACTTCGGGAAGGTGCCCCTTTGGTGGTTCCACCAACCTTTTTTTGTTGAGAGACAAGATTCCATTTTGGCTGTTTTTTGTCTGCTTGCCCATGTCTTTTCACCATCTGCTCCTCAGCGATTCCTCGTGATCATTTCCAAGCATATATTCCTTTCTTTTGCAAGTTGTTTTTTTTCCAGAGAAGTGTATTTCATTGTTAAGTGAATCCACGGGGCAGACGCATGCTACCTAATTAGATGTTTGTTTGTGCATACAATCACAATTAACTAGCGAGGGCCTGGAACCTTCACTTTTGGAAGGTGCCCCTTTGGTGGAATCAACAATAGTTTGTGAGAAGCACTTCTTATGTAGGAATTTAATCTGGAATTTTTGTGACTTTGCATTGGTTTGTTGAGTGATTTGTAGGAATCGCTTGGCCTTGTGATGTATTGAGTAGGTAAGCTTTGCTTTGATAGCCTGCAATATTAAATCAACATTTTAGCAATATATTTAAGATATTTGCACATCGAAATGAGACAGGCATTTTATAGTAGTAGAGAACACAAGATTTATTGTAAAATCAGTGTGAATCAATACAAGAATGATACATCCATAATCATTTTACAAATTTAAGCATAGCTTCTATGTAAAATATGGACGCAAGTGATTGCTGTTCCAGGCTCTCGAAATTGGATCTCCTTCGACAGTTGCGAGTTTGAAAGTGCCATCAAGAAGTTTTTTGCCTATGACGTATGACCCTTCCTAGTTTGGCCCAAACGCTCCTGTTGCTGTTATGACCCTTTTTAAGACTAGATCTCCAATTTCAAAGCTGCGTTGGCGAACTTTAGAATTGAAGTGCCTGGTATCCTTTGCTGATGGGCTGCAACTCTGAGCTCAGCCTCTTTCCTTCTTTTATCAAGCAAGTCAAGTGCTTCAAGTTGCAGCTTTTCATTTTCAGCTTGGTTGAAATGAATTCTCCTATGTGAGGGGACCTCTATTTCCACTGGAATCATTGCTTCTGATCCATATGCTAATGAGAATGGAGTGTGCCCAGTCACAGTCTTGTGGGTAGTTTTGTATGCCCAAAGTGCTAGTGGCAGCTTATCGACCCAACCACCTTTTGCTTTTTCTAGCTGTTTTTTGATGGTTTATTTGATAATTTTGTTCACTGCTTCCACTTGCCTGTTTGCCTCCGGATGAGCCACTGCTGAGAAGCTTTTTTGGATCTTGAATAGCCTGCGAAAGTCTCGGAATTCTTCGCTTTTGAATTGGGTACCATTGTCTATGATTATCTTCAGAGGCACACCATACCTGCAAATGATATTCTTACTCACAAAGTTTATCATCTTTTTAGAGGTAATAGTAGCCAATGGTTCAGATTCAGCCCATTTAGTGAAATAATCAACAGCAACAATAGCATATTTATTCCGGACTTGGCAATCGACAAAGGCCCAATGTGATCTATTCCCCAAATGGCGAATGGCCATGGACTGACCATCTGTGTTAGCTCCGTGGAAGGTGCTCTTGGGATTTTTGCAAATCTATGGCATCTCTCATACTTTCGAGAGTAGCTAGCAGCATCTCGATTAATATCTGGCCAAAAATACCCATAGCAGAGAATTTTCTTTGCTAGAGTTTGGCCACCTGAATGATCCCTACACTCTCCTCCATGCACCTCAGCTAAAATTGTCTTAGCCTCTTCCTTGGTTACACATCGGAGTAATGGCATCGAGAATCATCGTCTTTACAACCGGGTGTCTTGAATTACATATCTCGGGGCTTTTCTTAACAGCTTATGGCGCTCTTTTGAGTTTTCTAGCAGGGAGCCATTGAGTAGATATTCCTTGATCGGGGTCATCCATGACTCCTGCTCTTGAGATACAGCCATAATCCAGTCAATATCCATCTCATCAGTACTTGGAGCTGACAAGACTTCCACAGGAACCAATCCCAATAATTGTGCTTCGCCAGAGCTTGAATATTTTGCAAGAGAATCTGCCTTCATGTTCTCTTCCCGGGGTATATCACTTATTGTATAATGATCAAAATCATCGAGAAGCTCCCACGCCTTTGACAAGTAAGCAGACAGATTTCCTCCTTTACTTTGAAACTCTTTCTTGACATGGCATACAATAAGCTGGGAATCACCGAAGATCTGTAATACTTTGATGTTCAGTTCTTTAGCAATCTTCAAGCCGGTAATAAGAGCTTCATATTTTGCTTCATTATTTGTCGAAGGAAATTCTAATCTCAAAGCATAGCATAATGACCGCCCTTCGGGGGTTTCAAGCACAACCCCATCTCTGGAACAATGGTCATTTCTTGCACCATCAACATATAATTTCAATCGGATCGAGATGTCATCAGTCACCTCTTCCTCACTGTCACCTTTATCTGCGTATTCAGCAATGAAATCTGCTAAAGCTTGTCCATTGATTGCTCTTGGAGGATGGTAGGTGATATTGTATTGGCTGAGTTCACTATTCCACTTCAAAAGATGACCCGAAGTTTCAGGGCGAAATCGGACTTGCTTTAGAGGTTGATCAGTGAGTACTTTAATAGGATGAGCTTGGAAATAGGGCCTCAACTCTGGACGCAATCAACAGACAATAGGCGAGCTTTTCCAACTTTGAATAATTCATCTCTGCCCTAGCGAATCTTTTGCTGATGTAATAAACCGGGCGCTGAACTTTTGCGTCTTCCCGTACCAATGCTGCACTGAAAGCATGAGATGAAACGGCTAAATATATGAAAAGATCTTCACCATTGCTGGGCTTAGAAAGTATTGGAGGCGTTTCCATGTGACGAATCAGCTCATCAAAAGCTTTCTAACATTCATGAGTCCATTCAAAGTTTTTCTTTCCTTTCTTCAGAGCGTCAAAGAAGGGAATGCATTTATCAATGGCCCTGGAAATAAACCGACTGAAAGCAGCGACTTTCCCGTTGAGGCTTTGCAATTCCTTCTTTGTCTTAGGGGCTTTGACTTCTCTTAAAGCAGTAATCTGAGCAGGATTAGTTTCGATGCCCTTAGCACTCACAATGAAACCCAAGAATTTTCCGGACTCTACACCAAATGAACATTTAAGAGTATTTAGCTTCATCCCATACTTTCGGAGGACCGCGAACATTTATGCCAAATGATCCTTGTGGTCTACTGCCTTCTTCGATTTCACCAACATATCATCATCATATACTTCCATAGTCTTGCAAATCCGAGGTTTGAACATGGCATTAACAAGTCTTTGATAAGTTGCCCCCGCGTTCTTTAGTCCGAAGGGAATGACTTTATAGCAATAAAGACCAACATCAGTGATGAAGCTCGTGTCCTCCTGATCTGGCTCATGCATCATGATTTGATTGTATCCTGAGTGAGCATCCATAAAAGACAATAATTCATGCCCGGTTATCCCATCCACCAACTGATCAATCTTGGGTAACGGGAAACAGTCCTTAGGGCATGCTTTGTTCAAGTCTGAAAAGTCGATGCATACTCTCCACTTTCCATTTGCTTTTTTAACCAATACCGGATTAGAAACCCAATTTGGATAAGTGGATTCTCTGATGAAGCTATTTTCCATGAGCCGATCTATTTCTTCTTTTAATGTTGTCGACCTTTCAGGACCCTGGGTTCTTCTTTTCTGCTTTACGGGTGTGAATTTTGGATCAATATTCAAAGCATGCACTGCGATTTCTGGAGATATTCTACACATTTCGGCATGACTCCAAGCGAACACATCCAGGTTTGCTTTCAAGAATGATATTAACATATTATAAACCGTTACACCGAGTTGTGAACCCACATTCAGCACCTTGTTCGGATCATTCAGGTCAACAGGTACTGGCACCGTCACTTCCACCGGCACCACTCTACTCTCCCCTGCACCGGTTTTTCTGGGATCAATCTCTTTTCGTGCACCACTATGCTCACCAGTGCAGGGTCCACCCCGTAATTGCTACAAGATGGGCTCTTTGATGCGGAGCGGAGCTGCCGCACCCTTACCCATTTCTCTCTTCTTTGCCTCCCGTAACTCAATGAGGTAGCATTCTCGCCCAGCATTTTGGTCCGCCTTCACAACATCGACGCCATTATCAGTGGGAACTTCATAGTCAGGCACGATGGGGCGAGAATGGCCTTGAATGCAGCAAGAGCCGGTCGACCTAAGAAGGCATTATAAGCGGAGAATTCGCCAACAATCACAAAAATTTGTTTTTGGATCACCTTCTTTTCCCCTTCTCCAAGCTCTAAAAACAAGTCAATAGTCCCTATAGGCTGTTTTGGTTCTCCAGTGAACCCAACAATTTTCTATGAGGAAGCTTGGACATCAGCCATGGGAATTTTCATCTGATCAAATGTCTTTCTTAAAAGGACATTGCAAGAGGCGCCGCAGTCAAAAAGCACCCTTCTTACAATGGCTGGTCCGATGCATGCAGATACCACCAAGAGATCCATGATGGGAGCCTTAACACCAACAGAGTCTCTAGCCCAGAATATGTTGTCATCGTTAAAAGTTCTTTGCTGTTTTAAAGGTGCAACATCTTCCAGGACAAAAACATTTTCTTTCGCCGGTGCATATCTCAGAGCGTGAGAATATCTCTCCATCTCACCCCAACTTATGCCCGTTGGGTGAGGGCCCCCTGTGATAACATTAACGATAGGCCTCTCGGATTCCTGCGCTGTAGTCCTCTCACCTGAGCCGGATTGATGAGCAGCAACTTGCTGCCCCTGAGTTGATGAGGTCGGGTCATTTCTATTTCTCTTCACATATTTTTGTAATTGTTCTACCTCAACAGCTCTTCAATCAAATTCTTTAAATGGCGACATTCATTAATGTCATGGCCAGGTTGATTGTGGAACCGACAGAATTTCCCATTATGCACAACATTTTTCTCAAGCTTCATCTCAGGTGGTTTGGGGTATTCAACAACATCCTTGGTTGCGAAAAAGATGTTTTCTGGAGTATCAGTTAAGGGAGTAAAATCTGAAGGATTAAAGTGGTGAGCTTTCTTCGCATCTTTCTGCCTTTTCCTACCGTCATTCTCCCTCTTCTGGCCACCAGATTCCTTTCTGTTATAAGCAACATTGTTATTCTCAACTTCAGTCACAACTACTTTTGCTAGCGTAGGAAGGCTTTCCAAGCGCATAAATTCATCGGCCTTCTTGTAGAACTTCTTAAGTGAATTTGGCTCTTTCATCTTCAGCCATTTTCCGAATTCACTTGATTTGTCAATAGCTCACATCAAGTAAGTCAGAATCATCTGAGGCTCTGCATTATCAACTTCGGCCAAGGCTATATTAAAGTGGTTTAAGAAAAATTTGATAGACTCTCCGGGGCTTTGTTTGAGGCTGGATAGTGATATTATGTCCTTGGCCTTCGAAGCATATAAACTGAACTGATCTTTGAATTTTCGAGTAAGGTCGGAGAACTGATCCACGGATCGAACTGGCAGCTTCGTGAACCAAAGCAAGGCCACTCCCTCCAAGTACACAGGAAAGTATCTGCACTTGATCTTATCTGTCACTCTGGCACCTGTCATGTGCCAGTCGTACTTGTATAAGAACTGGTTAGGATCGCTTGTCCCTCGATAAGCTGGAATGGTAGGGGGAACAAACTTCTTTGGAAATTCAACCTTCAGAATTCTTTCAGTAAAAGGAGTCTTGCTTAGAGCAAACCCCCAGTCACTTTCATCTTCCTCCCTTTACATGCTTTCCTTCATAACTTTTCGAATCATTCCCGAGGTTCTCTTCATCGTTTAGAGGCACCGTGGGACAGACGTCAGCTACTTTTTCAAAAGTTTGCCTGGACAAACATTCACGAAGAGTTGGCTGTGGCCTTGAACCTTCAGCTTGGGGAGGTGCCCCTTCGGTGGTGCCAGCTGCCCTCCGAGGAACACTTTTCCCTTGGGAATCATGAACAACTTGAGCAAATGTTTCTTCATTATTTTCTGGATGCTGATTAACTCCAAGCAAAGCATTCAACCTGTTCAACATCAAAGTGTTCCGTGCTTCCATTTGTTGATACAACCTAGACACTACAGCATCCAATTCCGCCCTTGTGATTCCAACACTAGGAGCCGCTTGATTTGACGCGGGAGAAGTGGCTGTATTGTCATAAGCATTTCCAGATCTAGTAGATCTACCTTTTCTTCCAGGAGCCATAATTTCGGATAGACTTCTAGTTCTTAGGGAGAGTCTTTCAACAAATCTTTGTGAAGCAATGATGAGAGCACTCCTGAGTTCAATTCTCAGTGAAAGCACGAAAAATGTTAACGCTAAAAATGCACACTAACACCCAGTGTGAGTTGTGATATAGTGAAAGCACCCACCATTGGTACGGGAACTAAAAGCAAGCAGGAAATAGCAGAAAATAGTAAGGAGACAACAATTTTATAGTGGTTCGGCTCAAAGTCAAGCCTACGTCCACTTAATCTCTTCTATTATCGACTTGATTACAAGTTGTACAATAATTCTTCAATTACAACGCCATTAAGGCAAGTAGTTAGAACTTCTATGTAGAAAAGCTCTTTTAATTCAGTTGAATGAACTTGATCTTTTCTCAAGGTTCCTTGAAGTGTTTTTGGCGTTTGAAGTGTTGTAGAAGTCGTAAAAATAGCGAAGTCTCGGCCTTCCAGAAATTCTCCAGAAAAATCCTTCAGAAATCGTCCCCCAATCAATGTGAGTAGGTGGGGTATTTATAGGGGAGTCTCAGAGTTAGGTCATGTAGTGTCATAGGTCGTGAGCGACTTAGGGAGTTGCGACCTAAGAGTGATCCCGAGGTAGCATAAGTCGTTAGCGACTTAATGGAGCCATCCTGGACAAGATATATGCTGTGGCGAGACTTAGCATGTGTAGCACATGAGTTATCTCGGCATGCTTAGGTCGTAAGCGATCTAATGGAAGAGGCAGTGTGCATGCGGCTTAACCCTGAAGCTTGCTAGATTGTTAGGTCGCTCTTTCCTTAACTCGTTAGGTCGTTGCCTTCACTATGTCGCTAAGTTGCTAAGTCGCTGGAGCTCCTTAAGTCGTTGAGTCCTGCCATGTTGAGCCGCTCTATACTTTAGGTTGTTAGGTCGTGCCCTGCTATAGGTCGTTAAGTCATTGATACTTTGGATAGTTAAGTTGCTAATTCTCTTAGGTCGTTGAGTCGAATGAGTCGCTAGGTCGTGGATACGAGAGGTGTTAACAAGTTGCTTGAAATGTTGATTTATACACTTGCAGTTGCTTTAACAAGTTGCTTAAAAGAAAACGCAGGCTACAGATTTTGAAGAATGCAGTTGCTTTATCAACCAGAAATGCCTTTTCTTTTAAAACTTGTTTAGAAACTGAGTTGCATGCAGTAACAATTTCAGATTGAAGAGAATCTGCAGACTTGAACAGATTTGCATTGAAAATGCTTTGCATTTTGAAAATGTGTTACAGGGAATGATTTGCATTTTGATATGGAAAGATTACAGATTTTGGAGGAAAATGGTTTTTGATCTTCAAATTTTCTTTTGATTTGAGGATTGTTTAAAGTAATAAGTTTTCAGCTGAAAATTTCTTAGTTTAGAATTGAAAATGAGAAAAATAAAACAATGGAAGAAGTATGAGTTTATATAACTAAATTTATGATTTATTAAAAATCAAAGAAAAATAAAATAATATGACACTTGTCCTAAATGTTTACATTTGTTAATTTCCTTGTTTATTAACTTAACACATGTTAAATGAAGCTTTTATATACTTACACTTGTCTTTATACATCCTTACTTATTTTTAAATGTAGGCAAAAGCTTTTTAACTTAATTAATTAGTTTATAAATACTTATAAATATATATAGATAATTTTAAGGAAATAAAACCATTTATATTCATAAATAAAAACAATACACATATCTATTATTTCAAAATAACAATTTTCATCATTTTAAATAAATCTATAAAAGAGGTTATAAATTACTTATTATTTAAATGAATAAATGTTTCATTTATTAGTTGTATTTTAAACTTTAATATCTAATTTACAAATCATATTTATTAATCAATATTTTAAAAAGAATGTTAAACAAATCTTATTATTAATCTTATTTAAACTTTAAGCTAAAATCCTTTTTAAATAGTTAAACATTTATTTTATGTATTTAAAATCATATAGTTATTTAAAAAATAGCTTTGAAAAGTTATATTAGATTAAATCAAATTTACAAGTTACTAAAATGTATATTAGAATTTGAAAACAAGATTTATCTATTTACAATATATACCAAATATTTACATTATAAATAGAAACCTATTTATTAGCTTTTAAAAGATAAATTCACTAATTAAATATTTATTAAAGTAAAATTATCAAATCAATTCAAATTTATTTATAAAAATTAGTAAATCAATTTAATTTTAAATACAGATTATTAAATTGATATTGCCCAAAATTCCGGGATATCACATTCCTCCCCCTTTAAAAGAATTTCGTCCCCGAAATTTAAAACAAAGGTAATTTAATATTCTGATTAAAGATTTAATTTTAAATCACAAGCATATATTAATCATATGCTAACAAGCAAAACAACCAATTCACATAATCAAACAAATCTAATTATCCAGACAAAATTCTGGATAGAACTTCCTCGAGTTTCCCCGGTATAAATATCAGGATACTCGCTCTATAGAATCCAAACAATCAATATTATGAAGCTACAGAGCTCCTGCTCAGCTAGATCTACAACTCTAAACAGGATATCAGACTAGAAACGAGTCTGAATCAATAACCAAATCTCCTGAACTGCTGGTTCTACAACCAAAAGTATATCATACACGTACTCCCTCAGAGACACGTGAAACGTACTGAATCCCAGTTATCCAAACTGGCAATTCAACTCTTGAAAACCAAAGCACTTATTTTACCAAAACAAAGAAGAGATCCAAAACACATCGGAGCTAGATTTCCAGACTTACCAAAACTTATAGCTCCTTGGATCGGAGAAATCTTATCCAAAACCAAATCTCTGATTCCCAAAATCCAAATTCCTTCGTCTCTTATCATCAAAATCCTTCAAACGATCCTGGTCTGCCTACATCCTTCCTGATCAGCTCAACCCTTGTTGATTCCACTAGAAACAAACCAGGCCAAAATCAACCCAACCCAATGATCTCCTCAAGATCAATCCAAAACCAAGAACACAAACTCTACTCCTCAAACATCAGAAGACTGAACTTACTTCTCCTTATATAGAACAGACAAAACATATGCACTCCCAAACTGCTTCCGCAGCACAACTCTGATCTGAAGTAGAAGAAAATGCTGATGAAGAACACGAATCGCAGACTGGACAACACATTTCAGAAAAATTATGGTTCCACGGATCCATAAAAGAAAACTCGAAAATTCCACCAATCTTGAGCTGCTTCACAAAACTCTATCTCTAGGAACCATCATTTTATTAAGTTGAACCATCGGTACCAATCTTGGAATCCAAATTGATAAGAAAAACACGATCTCCAGATGCGGACAAACCTCTGACTTCCTTGAAGACATTCGAAAAATCTCCAACAACCCAAGAGAACACTCAAAATATCGCAAGTCACTTTTGTGATCAACCCAGCCTAATATCCAAAGAAACTATTCTCTCTCCTTATCAATCACAACAGCTTACGCTTATCTAGCCAATCCATCGAAGAAATGGATCCACTCTGCTGCTTCTGAACTCCACCTCCAGAAAAACTGCTCAGCTAGAAGATCTTCCTGCCAACATAGAACACTCCGAGCTGCACTGCTAACACCAATGCCAAAGACTTCCTAATCCAAAGCTCTTCGAGAAACTCGGATCTCAAAGCCAACCGCAACATCCTGCTAAACCCATCCACAACTTCGAAACAAACACACTTCCTTACACTTGTTCCAAAGAAACATCTTCAGACACATCCATAATCACTGCATCTCATCACGCAGCTACTACTTCCTGAGGTATCAAGATACCATCACTCACTTCTGCCAAACTGACAGATCCATACTCTACTCTTCCAACTTCAAAGACAGACTCCGAACCTTTAAAAGGTTTCCTTCAGAGATCGATGAAATATTACACCAAGCCGCAAAGCTCACTCGAGACGGTATTAGGTCTATAGTGTCGACAAATACACTTCCAACCTCAAACATTCAAAATCCAACCAATGGTGGTAGTCGTGTTACACACACCACTACCTTATTTACCTTTATAACCTATATTGGAAAACTGAACAGGTTACCCAACAGATAGGAAGAAATAATATATATATATATATATATATATATATGTATGTATGTATTTAAAATTACAAATATGCTCTCTCAAGAAAGAAAATTATATATATTCAAAATTACAAATACGCTCTCTCAAGAAAGAAAATCACTCCAAAGCCTAGGTATTCACTCAACCTAATGCTCTGATACCAACTGTGACGATCCGACTTTCTCTCCATAGAAAGTCGCATCATCTTTAAGAAAGAAAGGGATAGAAAAGAGAAAAGAAAGAAGAGAAAGAAGAAACAACACCAGAATCTCAACAGCGAACAAATAAATTATACTAATAACATAAGTATTACATAATATACAACATCTATCAGAGTTACACATCATATACATACATACTAGACAGTTATAAACACCTATCTAGTTATTACAACTCAATACAAACACAACACAGAGAACACACGGTGGAAATTATTTATCTAATGCCGAAGCCTTCTGCTCCATTGCTCCTCCATAATTCGTCAAAGCTAACCTGAATCCCTTGACTACTCGTAAAAATTTGAGTACCTAAGAGTTTAAGAAAACAGAAATAAACTCCGAGTCAGACATGGGTCTGGTGTGAGTAATAGGTTAAGGTTGCTTAACTTTGAAAAACCTTTGAAAAGAAAGGTATCACGTAAGACTTCCCACACATAAACATGGAAAAGTTTTTACCTTACGCTAACCAAAACATTTGATAGGAAATCCGATGATATTATAATAGGTCTAGGGTTTTCAATTAAATAGAAAATAGCCAAAATTGTTACATCTATTAAATTCCAGCTACTAGCCAAAAAAGTGGGTAATACAATCAAAACCGATGACACTTATTAGATTTTGGATTCCATACAATGGCAGGGCTACTGGGGTACCACCCGTCACAGTACGTGGCCTAGATCAACGTATCGAGGATCCACCCTAAATCCCCTGCAATACAAGGCCGGAACCATTCCTTACTGAACAGTTCCGAACAAGACCACCCCGTAGTTGGGATCAGCAACCGCACCACACAGCCGAAATAAAAGGGACATCTAGACAGGGGTAAATCTCGTCCTACTTGGGCATGACCCACTTAGCCTTGCTGCACCTCCTCTGTTTTAGCCATTCCCGGTTGATGAGGCTTGAGGCTACGATTACCTTTATAGAACACGTCTATCTTAGAATGCTCATCGTCCACCTAACGATGTTCTGAAAGCATTCAATCCATACAAGTTCGTTCCGGGTTCGAATGAAACCGAAGGCATTATCTCGTTACACTCATTTTGGAATCACCCTCAGAGTTAACGACAATAACCCTTGCACTTTGAATCTTCATCTTCACTTGAGATTCACGACCTATCGTTAATTTGGATTGAGGTGGTTTTTGGATATCCAATTTGGAAATCTGATCCCGGTCTTATCGAATCCAAAACGTATCATTTAAGGTCCAAGTTATTTTAAAGTTTAGAAAAATTCAATTCCATTATCTATATACACATAGATATATAATTCAAAGATTCACAATAGATAATCAACATCATCATTACAATAGATAATCCAAATTATCATCATAAACAAATTCAAAGATTCACAATAGATAATCAACATCATCATTACAATAGATAATCCAAATTATCATCATAAACAGATAATTCATACTATCATCTCAATGCAACCAAAGCATCCATATCACACAACATCACTTATCTTATATCTGAGATCTCAAACTATTCAAGGAAATCAATTATCATCCATCCATACATAAGCAATGATTTACTTAATCACATCATCTATAATTAATTTAAAATGAATTAAATCAATTACTTCCATCTCTAATTATTTTAAAGTGAATTAAATTAATTACTTTACCATTTTAAATCTTGCTTACAAATCCATTGATTAATTACAAATTAATAAATCAATTATTCTCTAATTACTCACCTTAATTAATCATCCCTGATTAATCATCTTTTAATTACATTCAAGTAATTATCCTTTAATTAATTTCACAAATTAATTATTCTTAATCACATACAGTAATTAACCTTTAATTACTTAATTAATTAATTAATTATAATTAATTACATTAATTCTTAATTAATTACGTTAATTAATTACCTTTTAATCACTTATCATTAATTAATTAATCTTAATTAATCAACCTTAATGACATCATTAATTTTATTAATTAATGATCCCTAATTACATTTTAATTAATTACTTTATTTAAATTAATTACAATAAGTAATTAATCTTTAATTAAACCATAATTATTAATCACCCTGGATTAATCACATTCAGTAATTAACTACCCTTAATTACTCCATTAAATAAATAAATAAATTACTCCTTAATTAAATATCTTAATCAATCCCTTGATTAATTATACAAAGTAATTTAATCCAAATTGCTTCCATTATTAAATCATCTTCCACTAATTACAATCAGTAATTATCAATTAATTACTTCACTAAGTAATTACACTCCATTAATTACATAAAGTAATTATTATCAAAGCATCCAGTGTTTAAATTAACTAAACTTAATTAATTAATCTAAACTAATCACATTTAACTCAATTAATTACAATAAGTAATTAATTCATTACTTACTTCTATTAAGTAATTAAACTTAAACAATTCACAAATGATTATCTTTAATTAATTAATCTAATTAATTATTAAAATTAATCACATTAGGTAATTGTTAAATAATCCTAAGTTAATGACCTTCATTAACAGTTCTTTAATTTCTTTCTTAAGAAATTAACTTAGATTAACCATTATTAATTACAAATTAATTAGTCTTTAATAATCCATTAATTAATTTTTAATTATCTAATTAATTAAGTGTTAACTATAACTTAATTAATTCTTAATTACTTGATTAATTAATTTCTAAGCATTAATTTAAAAATCTAATCTTATTTAATTAATGATTCTTAAATTACAAATTAATTATTCTAAGAATAATTAATCTTAATCTTTAAATTTAAAACCCTTAATTACTTTAAGTAATTATTCATTTCATTAGTTATTAAATAAATTAATTATCCATTTAATTACCTTAATAATTAAATGAATTACAAATCATTAAATTCTAATCTAACTTTAAGATCAACTCTTTTTTTATCTATGGTCAAATTATCATTCACAAACACATTTGAAACATTGATTTTCAAATTTACTTTTAAATTTCATTTTAAATTCAAGATTTAAATGAAAACCAATTTATCTTTAACAAAGTTTAAAACCAATTTAAAAACTTTTAAACTCACATGTCAAAGAATACTTTCTTATAAAAGAAATTTTAAAAGAGTTGAATCAAATTCCTTTTTAAATTCAAAAAAGGTTATAACCCAGAAGATGTTCTTAGTTGTGAATTTCCAAACAAGTTTTAAACCAAATTTTCACATCTTAATTTACTAAAAGTATTTTCTCTGTTCAAAATACCTATCATCCTTGATATCCTAAGATGCTTTGTTTAATTAATTATATTCAAAAGTTGTAGATTAATCCTTGGATTTCTCTATAATATGACTTCTAAATCCATAATATAAATTTATATTATCACAAAAATTCCTTTCTATGGGTTTTAAATTTTCAAAAGTCACACAAACCTCAATTAGACATTATTTTCTTTTCTTACCCACCTCTTACTTACTTCTATATATAATAAAAGCTTTAATCGATTTTAGTTTGAAAGGCTCAAATTATATAATTCATTCTAAAGTATTCACGTTACTTAACTAAATTTCTGTTATAATTTTACACTACAAATTTCATTCCAAAATGAAGTTTACTCTTTGTCAAGATCTTAATTATTATGCTTTACAAAAGGTTTATTTCCTATTCTATAATACACTAAGTGATATATTGACCATATAGAGAAACTACTTTTGGTTACTCCCAAGGTTAGTGTAAAGTCTTGAAAATGTAAAATTTTCCAACAGAGGTTTTTGTAGTTAAAGCCTTTAGAGTTCAACCATTACTTTTATTAATGCCTTACACTTTTACTGCATGGGGTGTGCGCGCGCGTATGTGTGTGTATCAATAGGATCTTCTAATTATATTTTATCCTATTAAAGAACTTACTAGTTAAATTTTCCACTTTCTTTTATGACAAAAAATAAAAGAATTATCTTTCCAAGAAATTATTGTTTATTCAAGTCTCGAAAAATTCATTTTCCAATTAGAAAATCATTTACATGAACTCCTTCCTTAATTTTCCAAACTCCATTTTAATTTAGAAATAAAATTTCCAAATATGTTAGTTGTTTAAGTTCAAATAATTACTTTCTTAAAACAAGTCTGAATAGCGAATCAATTTATATAACATAAGTTTCATCAAGGATTACTAAAAATGTTCTTTTAATACCAGGACTAGTATACAATAGATGAATTGATTCATAAAGTTATTTCCACAAATTGTTATTTCAAATACAATTAGAGATAGCATCTCAAATTCGTATATTATTTAACCTAAGCTTATTTCTGAGTTTAAAAGTTTGTCTCTTTTTAAAATTCAAAATTTTCTTTCAATTGATTTAAGTAAAAGAACCATGCTTCTACTTAGCATTTGTTGATGGTGGATTAAGTATTACACTTATATGTTTTTTACTTAGATTATGGTGGTCTTTCATTAACTTCTAAAGAATTATATCAAATTCAATTTTTAAAGCAAATCTTAAAACAATTCCCAAATATCGTAAATAACACATAACGTTACTTCTCCATTTATTCATAATAAACTGGCTTTACCATTAGCTGCGATGTTGATTATAAAATCAACATCGCCTTGCCATTGTTCTCGACGATCACTAAGATTAAACATCTAAGCCTATTATCAAAATATTACTCATATAATTTATCTTTATTGATATTTCTATTCTTCAAATAATAATATAGAAGTACTTTTTATCTCCCTACAGCCTTACTATATAATTACATGTTTCTAAATACCATTTTATTTTAAACCACATTAGTTTTCTAGAATATTTTAATTCCTTCTTGAATGAACACATTTCCAAAAATATGGATTTCCAAAACACTTACTTCAATAAAATTGAATTAACACACTTCCAAAAATATGATTTTCCACAACACTTACTTTGATAAAAGTGCATGTAGAATTATCTCGTTTAAATGATCGGGAATCTCTATCGAGTATGTAGGCCAGACGTCCTGACCAAAATATTTAAAGCATCCAATGGGCAATTTAATACCTATATATATATATATATATCAAAAATCCCCTTTTAAAATGAAGAATTTTATATCTTTATGTACCCTTGTTTGTACATGCAATAACAAACTTATAGTCATTACCATTAAACATCTTATAGAAAACTTATAGTATGGCATTTCCTAATTAGGTGATGATTGCATTGAAAAAAATTCTTAACCAAACTCTTTGTTTAGAGTAAACAATAAATAATTTATTTTTGTTCAGTAAGTAATCAAATACCAAAATTTATCTCCATATCCAATTGATTAATTCTTATAATTACAAGATTTGAATTGATCATTTTATATCCAATAAAATCAATATCTGTTGTGGCAATTTCCAATACTAAGATACCGCAAGATTCAATCATTAACCTTCAATTAGAATTCTAATTATCTAGGGAGAACTCTTAATTGAATTTGAATTGTCATTAAAAATCCTATGCAAACAAACATCCATTAAACCAATCATTCAGTCATAAATACTGGTAATGTATGTAGAAAAACAATCTGTGCGTAACTCTGGTCATCAAAAGATCGAAAATTGATTTCATGATTGGCTGGGCAGATGAAGTATTACATCTCAGCTGGACTCGCTGTATTGCCCAATTCTAAAACTAGTGACTCGGTCGACATCTAATTGCACCTCCGGAATGGATAAGATTGGATTAAAGATTGCTTAGGAATCACATGATTTGATAATAGAAGCATTGAGGGGTGGAATTAAAGGAAATGTTCCTAGAATCCTAAAAAAACTTCTTATTGTAAAGGGAATGATTCCAACTATTTGCCCCGAGGACCCTCAATGGACGGTCTCTAAGACTCATTTAGGCCAAGATTTATGTCTGTAACATCATATGTTCTGATCTATGCTTTGATACCAACCTTCAATGCCCCACCCCAAGACCCATGCTAGCAAAGGATATTACAAAGTAATACTGTCTGCTAGTGCAGAGAATATGGATAGTTAGGAGCGACCGTCCATGAATTTTGCTTTAAGCGAGCATCTATACATCGATTAATATGCTACATAATTTTTTCTATCTCAAGTAGAACCGACGTACATGATCCAGATTTATAAAAAACTACGGTGGCTATGATAATAATCCAGAACAATATATGTTAAATGTAAATCACATAATCATAGATCATAAAGTATACAGCGGAATACAAATGGATACAAGATGATCAAATCCAAATGGTATACAAAGTCGATTACAAAATGATGGTCATTACGAACCACACAATGAAAAAGTACTACCTCCTAAATATACAAATATGTACATTTAGACGAGTCTAAACTCGACATAACATACAACATCTACATGAATGTATACATGTACAAAATGAAGGTAAGATGTACGATAACAAGATAATTAGAGTGAAATCCTCTCTAAAACTATCAAACTAGAGCACCTGAAATATCTCGGCCTGACCCGAGTATTACAAAATAATAAATAGGTCAGTCTAGGCTAAAATAAATGAGTTAGCAAAATGAATGATAGATAAAATGAACTAGATCTCAAATATAGTCATCATGTCATGTATCGACAAATATCAAGCATACTTCAAAACTTCAAGAATGAAATCACAACATATCAAAACTCAAGATAGCTTCAACAAGCAAAATCCTAGAAAATATTTGATGATAACACAAATAACATCGAACCTTGAAATCATAAATAGAAATCCAAAAATCTCATAGAAGTGGAAAAAGGCGCCAAACTCCAACATTGGTGAATAAATTCACCTACATGCATGCAACTCCAAGATAGAGGTATATGTCTATAAACTCCAAAGTGGGTATAATTTCGATAATAACTCCAAGATAGGCAAGAGCCTATAAAACTCAAATATAGGTGCGAGTCCTATAAGCTCTAAGATGAACAAGTCCTATAAAACTCCATGATAGGTACAAGACCTATAAAAACTTCAAGATATGTACAAGACTACAAAACTCCAACAGCGAGTCATAAATTCGTTGATATAAGTGTTATGTACTTTTATGTAGCAATCGAATAGGTAACGACCATGTGTCTCATACCATACGGGTTTACTTAAACGTTTACCATATGATAGTAAACTCCACTTATGTGTAGCAATGGTTCGATCGAACAAGTTCGGGAATCAACGGGTAAAATAGACGTGGGCGTTCCATACCACTCATTTTATTTATCCATTTAAATCAATTCGTCACTTGATCGAGTGCATGCGATTTTTATAAAAACACTACTTTGAAAACCTTATTAAAAATATATATACTAGTTTATAAGCTAATCTTCATATGAAATGGGATTTGTTAAACTTTTACGTTCATAAATGTATTTAGACATTGTTTTCCTAGCTAATATATATGTATTGAAAAGCCTTTGTGAAATCTCTTTATACATATGCGTAAATAAAGATAATTTGGACTATTGTCCCGTATTGATATAAAATGATTATTATTATATAACACACACACACACACATATCGTGAGAAATGCGGAATACGGATCTTAAGGCTTGGATTAACACTAGAGGGGGTGAATAGTGTTTTAAAGAATTACTAAATCTTTTTGAGTTTTTGTTAATTTGAACACAAACATATGCAATATTCAGAAATAGATATGTTTGCAGAAACAAACACAGATGCAGAAACAAAGTAAAAGCAATAAAGGAAAGAACACACCGGATTTTATACTGGTTCAGAGAAACCCTACGTCCAATCTCGCACACAAGTACGGATTTCCTTTCAAAAGCAATTGTACAATTACACCCTTGATTTCAAGGCCATGAGGTACACTACTGCAGATTCACAATCCTCTGGGTAGAGATACTTGATTCCATGGGCAACAAGTTCACCCAATTGATTTCCAAGGCTAAAATCACACCTTTTCTTACTTGATTGATTTCACAGGCTACAATCACACATTTTCTCGCTTAGTTTATTACAAAGAAGCTTATATCTCTGAATAGCACCGAGATCTTATTGAGATAGTGATTAGAATCAAACCAGAGATGATCTAATTAGATTCAATGTTGATTTCGGCAAAGTAATGGTAAAAATGTGTATAAAGAAATGTGGAAGAAGAAGAGGATTGAAATCAGAGAAAATATGAATGAAAATTCGTTTAAAACTGCCCCTATTTATAGTAGAACAACATCCATGTCCATTCGTGAAACGATATGACGAATAGACACTTCTTTTGAAATTTAAAATTTTGAAATAAACTACTACCATATCGACAAGGGGTACTAGAGGATGTAAACATGCCAAAGCAATTTTTGATAATTTATTTTTCTTTCTTTAAAAATAACTTCTATCTTATATGAAAACTAATTTAAACTTTATAAATATACTTAACTATAGTTAAAATACATAAGTAAATATAGAGAATAATATTTTGATATATATATAAAATTTTACTATAATTTTATATTTAAATCTAAGTATAAATATTAAAAGTTAAATATATTATTATTAAAAGATAGTTTAAAACTAAGGATAAATTGATTTTGAAAATAAAGATTATTTTGAGGCCAAAAGTATTTAAAACCAGGATAGATGTTTTTGATTCTTTTAAAAGGAAGGTTTTGAAATCATTTTGAAAACAAGATATAATGTTGTAAAAACATTTGAATAAAAGGTTACCGGATATGTAACAACCCAGAATTTTGAACAATTTAAAAATGATAATATTTAATTAATTTTTAAATAATCGAATGATGATTGACTTGAATTTCAAATTTTCAGTATGAATTGGCGATTAAATTTTTAAAATTTAATCTATACAAAGTTGAATAAAATTTGAATTTGACTTTGGTGTTGAAATTGAATATTGAATTTGTATTTAAAATTCGAGCAAATGACTTAGGAAAATAATAATTTAGATACAAGAATTATTATTTAAATTTAAAAAGGATGGTTAGTTTTAAATAATATTTTCTTCTCTTTAAAATAAAAAGGAATAAATTTTAATCAATACAAAACAAAGTAAAAGAAAATAATTTATACAAAACAAATTGGATTTAAAATAAAGAAATAAGAAAAAAAATAATGATAATAATGATAAAAAAAAAGAATACACTGCCTTACTCTCATCAGCCAAATTCGTGCCTTAATCTATGCCGTAACCCACGCAAAACTCACGATCTCGTTCTCCTTAAAACACAAAGCTTTCCCCCCCATTCATTCGAAACCCTACCCTTCAAAAAAAAAACGAAAGAAGAAAAAAAAAATGGCGTCTCTCTCGTCTCCTTCATTCGTTCGTCTTCCATCAACAATTAGGGATTTCCAAAATTAGGGCTTTGGCTTTAAATTTCTCGACCGCTTCGGTGAAAAGTGAGTGAATCTCTCCCTCACATCTAATTCGAGCTCCATAACTCTTTTGATTTTATTTTATTTTTCGTATAATTTAGTTTAAATGTCGATGCTTTCTCTGATATTTTTGAATTCGCTCGTTTTCCTCGAATTGCTATGGTTTCGTCTCCGAACTACTTCGATTTGCAAAAGTGAGTGATTTAATTTTCACTCACATCTAATTTTAAGTAATTGATGATTTTTGAACTGTGACTTCGGTCACTTTGATTCTGCAGATTGCATTGATATTGTTTTAATTATTCTTAAATTCCGAGACTATACTTTTGTGGATATTGAGCTTGGTGTTATAATTTCACTGTTACATCTCCATTTATGGTACTCGGGTTAATCTAAGCGATATTGCTTTGAGATAGTTGGGTTTACATGCAGCTAATCTATTCTCTACTGCTGGTGCAAGCTTTAGTCTCGTTGATGCATTCCATTTTCATGGGTAATTATTGACTGCATCACTATGCATTCATTTTTTTTTTGCCATAGTGGCTTTACTGCGTCTTCATCTACCTGTTGTACATGCAGTGCCTTGATTTTCTGCATTGCGTCTAGTATCACTAGTGTGCAACTCAGTTTGCAATTGTGACTGCACTTCATATATATATGCATTTATGTATGTATATATGAGATTGTGTCACCATGGCATGATCTTCTGTCTACTGGACAATTTTGTATTGCTTACTGTTCCATGACTTGGGCATTTTTCATTTACATAGCTCCACTTGAAATTGCACTGCCTATGTTGCCCTATTGTATTTATATTTGTAGCCTCTGTGCTTTGTTGTTCCACGGTTGCACTTCGATTGCTTCTGTTGGTTCATGACATTTGTTTTGGGTAAAACTGCCTGTGCACTTGTGTTATTCGAATCTGGAATACTTTTGCACATCTCTTGTATTATTTGTAGTTTACTGTATCTTGTGCTCGTGATACAGTGCATTCGATTTAATTTAGGATTGGGCATTGTTTTGGGTGTTTGTGTACATATGAAATTGATTCATATGTATGGTAGACATTGTTTACTTTGCCTTGACTGGGTTCACTGAGTTTCAATTTTGACTCTTGTAACTTGCTGTTCCACTGGTACATGTGGTGGTTCAACATTTTATTGTTGCTTTGGGGTTGAACTTGTCTCAGGCCTTGACCTATTACTATTTTGAAAACTTCATTGATTGTTGGTTTTTTTTTGTGGTCTGCATTCCTGATCAACTGTTTTCTCTCTACTCCCATACTGTTGCATTTGTACTTGAGCATACATGATGATGCTTCTCGTTTTGAACCTGCTGCTTCGATTTTTCTCTGATCTTGTTTATTGTCTAGTTCAGATTGCATTGGTGTTGAGTCATTGCCAATTAGACTTGAGTCTGGTGGCTTCACTTTGGCAATTGAACTGGTTTGATATTGATCATTGTTGTTGTACATGTGCACTTGGTGTAGCAGTTGCAATGTTGCATTCATGTGTACATCATTTATCACTGGCTTGCATTGTTTTGGTATGACTGCCTTTGTGCACTTGTTGTTGAACTGCAAGTTGCCTTAAACTTTGAATACTTGGTTTTGATTTGGCCTGACAATGACATGTGTAGTTGTAGTGTTTCAGTTCTTAACTTGTGTTGTTCAGTTGAGTTCGGCACTTATGTTGCCGTTGCTCGACTGTTTAGTTCTGAGGCCATTCGCTTGTTTCAACTGCAGATTCTATGTGCAGTTGTTTCTTGCTTTACTTGATAATTGCAGTTTTCCCCTGTTTAGTTTGAGCCTGCACATCAATGGGCCTCCTTTGTGCGTTGTGCTTCCCCTGTGTTGCCATATCTTGGCTGCTTCTGGACTATGCCTTGTGCACTCGAATTGGTGAGGCAGTGCACATGTATGTACGTGTGCGCTGCAGCCACGTAGTATCGACATTTTGAATCGATATTTGAACCTTCATTGATTTTGGTTCGTTGATCTTTTGAGTATATCATCACGATAGTGGCAAGGCAGTGCACGCAAGCGTGAACTGTAGCCACACGGTGATAATTTTAGCGATATACTATTTTGTTTTGATTTATGATCTTTTGCATATTTCATTACGGTAGTGGCGAGGCAGTGCACACAAGCGTGAACTGCAGCCACACGAAGTTGACATTTTAAATGTGGCGAGGCCGTATACGCGTGTGTGTACTGCAGCCCTACCAAATTTAATGTTTTAAATGATGTTTTCTTTTTGATGAAGATTGTTTTATGTTGACAATTCAATATATTTTGAACCGATTTTGATGATTTTGTTGTTAACTACCGTTTAGGCAGATTTTGATTGTTTTCTAAATTATCTTCATCAATAATCCCTTCATCTATCCTCATTGATAATTTGAATCTACTGATTTGTTGTTTAACACTGATAAGTGTTGTATTTACCGTTATCCGATTTCTTGTTAAAGGATCGGATAGGTAAATTTATATTTGACTGTCATCTAATTGCTATTTAAATTATTATTGCTTCTATGCACTAATAACTGAGTTTGAATTAGACTGACCTGTGTATTATTTTCTTTTGAATGTAATACTCGGGTCAGACCGAGTATTTTACAGCTTGAAGATTTTCAGGCCGCGAAGTTAGAGAGAGTTGGGGAAATTGCTTCACTTTAGCTTTTCGAAGAATTTTTGTACTTAAAAGAAATATTCCGCTGTATAAAATTTAATGCATTGTATAAACTCTGATATATGTAAGAAAATTCATTTAATGTGAAATATTATGATTATTCTGTGATTCTGTGGCTGATTCTGTTTAAACTCTATAAACTGAATAACAATCCGTCATTTTGAACGTCTCAAGTTGGTTTAATTACCGACTGGGGGCGGTCAGAACGGCGGGTCGTTACAAAAGTGGTATCAGAGCTTTGGTTTACACAAAGCTCAGTTTATGATGTTTAATATGAATAGTTACTAGAACCACTTTAAAGAAAAATGTTTTCAAATCTAAAGAAGTATGAAATTGTTTTCTTTGAAAAATAAAAGGTATTCTGAAAATTCAAATTTTTTCGAAAATTCCCCTTTCTAAATTTAGGATTGCGATAGTTTCTCATTCGAAAATCCATTATCAAATTGTTGAGATTTATGAAAAATAAAATAAAAGTTAAGTGAATTAATGAAGTGGTTTAAATAGAATATTTTGAATATCTACAAAGTAATAATTGGGAAATAAAAAACATTTCAATTTAGTTATAGCCAAGAGGATAATTATACTATGACTTGGGAATTTGATTCTGAATTCTTTTGAAAAATTGATTTCAAATGTTTTGAAGAATGATTTAGTAAATAAATGGATTATAAGTACTTAACTTATAAATGAACTTTTGATATATAATTGAGTTATATAAATTGAATTGAATTAATAAAGGAGATTTATAAATCGAAGTTTTATAAATAGAAATGGAATTTGTAAAGATTGTTTATAAATTCGAAACCAATTGAATTTGATAAATGAAAAATAGAAGTTATTAAAGGAGATATATTCGTGATTTTGGACAGCGAATTATCCTTTATATTAGATATTGTGATAGTAAATGTTGGTTGGGAATTTTATCCACGATTTTGGACAGTGGATAATCTTTTAAATAAAAGTGTAGAAACACTGAATTGATTTAAATAAGTATATTCATGATTTTGGACAGTGAATATATTATTGAATAAAACAGATATGTTTTAGGGAAAATGATTGAATAATCCAATCTCTTCTAATAAGGATTGCAAATATTGATAGGAAACTTCGAAAACATCTTGTTAATTATAATGGCGAAAACTGAAGCACAAAAAGCAGCACACCGTGAACAAAGAGCAGTTGCCCGTAGAGAAGCAGAAGCGACACGTGCGGAGATTGAAAGGAGATTCAGTGAAAGGCAAGCACCTGGTCCATATGATGAGGTTATTTGCTATCGATGTCATAAAAAGGGACATTATGCCATTAAGTGCCGAGTAAGGAGAAAGAAAAGGAATGTGGATGACCGTTTCGCTCGTCCTGAGATTATGTGTTTTAAATGTCGGGAAAAATGGCATTTTCTTAGTCATTGCCCTAAAGTGAAAAGGAAAAGTGCATACTCGATTTGCCCATCGATAGATTGACAATCTGCTACCATTGTCGTCAGACTGGACATATAGCCAGAAACTGCACCGAAAGACAGCATGGAAAGCAAGCTATTGCCCGACCAGCTAGAGCGAAAACTGTGAAGATGATAGATAAAGATGGAAACATCTCATATTTTTGCAGTAAATGTGGGGATTGGGGACATGTTGATTTTGAATGTGTTAATTCTCCTTTAATACAACCTGAAATAGTGTCATCCGAAGATAAAAGTTTGGCGAAGATGCGTACTACCAGACGAGAAGTCGATAGTCCTTAATAATTCTGAATCTTAAACCAATCAATATATTTTGTAATACTATCTTTTGTAATCTACAATCTTCTGTGTACGTCTTTTAAAAGTATTAGGCTATGTAAAATTTTGTACTGAATGAAATATTTTAATGAAATAGCATCTTGGGAAGGAAGTTTATTTGTTAACTTAACTATATGAATCAAATTAAGTTTGATGTAAAGTTTATATTTCAAGTTTAAAACTAATGCCTAAAATAGTTAATGTGGAAATATAAATTTAATGGAACTAAGTCGATGAATGACTTACTAAAGAACTAGTTGATTATTTTTGGGAATAGAAAAGCAAATGCAAAGTTCAAATAGAATTTAGATTTCAAATTTGAAGTTGTCAATATGATAATCCATAATAGGTTTAATAAATTCAGTGATGAATTTGAATTTAAATGTGCGGAAAATTAAATTAAGTGAAAAACTTAATATTGAAAAGTTTGAAATCGGTTTAAAATTAATATTGTGAAAAGTATGAGGAATTCAAACTATGAATTAAGTTGAAGTTGAAATTGAAAAAGTTAATGGTTTTAAAGATGTTTTAAAATGCATTAAGTATCGAATACATAGATTTCAACATTCAATTGTTGAAATAGACGTTTTCGAAAAAAATAAGGAAATGGTGGACTATAACACTATTGTTATAGTAAATGGTTTCCGAAAGGAAATGTTGTTTATAGTATTGGGATTTATATATCTATCTTAAATTTCGAATCCCTATACTAGTGAATTTGAGTTGTTGTAACAATGTTTTACGTAACATTCGTTTTGACTCAAATAAATGTGTTTAAAAGAATGATTTCCTTAAAGAATGGAATATATACTTAATTTTGATTCAAGTATATTGAATATTTTCCAAGAGTTGAAAATAAATGAACTTGTGAATTACTTATTATTAAATAAGTATGGAAATGTTTTCCAATAAGAAATGAAAGGTTTGAAATTTTATCTTTTAAAGATAAATTGAAAAAAAATGAATATTTGAAATTTATTTCAAATGGTTAAGTTGGAAAATTATATATCTTGTAAAGATATTTTTGGGAAATTTGAACGATCAGTTCAACTTGAATATTTTCCAAAAGATTGAATCTTGAGTTAAATTGAGTTTAACTTTGACATCAAAAACAATATAAGTTGAACTTTGAATTTTGGATAGTCGATTTGGATTGTATGTCTAGCATTGTGAATTGATGACATAGCAATTGATCTCTATTAAATATATATCTGTTGGTGGTGGAGAATTTATTCTTTTAGCTTAACACCCTTCTTTGAGACGTACGAGCTTAGAGGTTATATATCGGTAGACATCAATTATGTGTTGAGAATTGACGATGTAACGTGAAATCCAAATCGAATGTGATGTCGATAATGAATTGGATTATGAATGTGGATTAGGTTTGAGATAACCTTAAATTTTCAAATCGATTTAGAGGAAAATTTTAAATGAAATGGAAAATTTTGGAATCCTCTATTTGTTATGAATGTGAATTGAGTTTTCGTAACTTATATATGTGAATGTAATAATTCGAAAACCATCAGTTTGGAAAGTCATTATTATGAAAAGTCCTGTGTAGGTTTACATAGGTATGATATGTACGAAATGTGAAATGAAGTACTATATGTATATGACATATTTTTTCTAAAAACCGCGGATATGGAAATGTACCTTCCATTTATTATTTGTGAAGATGATTGGAACTCGGTTGAGTGTCCATTGGAAATCGTAGCTACGTAGAATTTCCATTAGTGGAATGTCCATTGGGACTGACTGGAATCCCCCACGATGGATCATCGTGTTTGGGATTATGTGAATTGATGCTGGCGTAATTCGTGGGGCGTGATGCCTACAGTTACAAGCGATTCCACTGGGATAGTGGCGCAACCGCCGTGTAAACTGCGATCTAGAGGCCGAAGCGTAATTTGAGGGGCGAGATGCCTACGGCCACGAGCGATTCTACTGGGATAGTAGCGTAACCGCCGTGTGGACCGCGATCTAAGGCGACAACCATGGCGAAATTCAAGAGAGATGTGAAATCTACAGTTACAAGCGATTCTACTGGGATAGTAGCGTAACCGCAGGGTAAACTGTGATCCATGGGGGAACGTGCTTTCCATATCCATTTTTAAAAGAATTTTCAAAAAGTATTTTCACTAGAAGTTGAAGCAAGTATATTTAGTACTTGGAGATTTTTAGACTTGCGCCTGGCCAGCGTATGCCTAATGTCTGTAAGAACGACGATGGACTTGTTAAACTTCGAGTTATCAAGTATTTTCAAACTTTGAATAGAAAATTAATAGTCTGAAATCAGAATTACATAATTCTAACTTAATGAATTAAGGAAGAAGATCTTTTAAAATATCTTGAAAGCACACAGCTTTGGAAAAGATATGATATGTAAATATCTAGAATGAAGAATTTCAAGTTTAAAAATCTGAGTTTTGTAAGTCAAAAAATTTGGTAAAAGACTTTTGTGTCTTGATTATTGAAATCGATGAATAAAGCTAGTGAAATAAAATAAATGGAATGAATCCTATATTTATTTGTGAGTTTGGAACTTGGAAAAAAATTGTGTTGGGCATAAATATCGGTGAGATTTAAACAATCGTTTTTTCCTAACTTATAATTTCGGGACGAAATTCTTTTAAGGAGGGAAGATTGTAACAACCCGGAATTTTGAACAATTTAAAAATGATAATATTTAATTAATTTTTAAATATTCGAATGATGATTGACTTGAATTTCAAATTTTCAGTATGAATTGGCGATTAAATTTTTAAAATTTAATCTATACAAAGTTGAATAAAATTTGAATTTGACTTTGGTGTTGAAATTGAATATTGAATTTGTATTTAAAATTCGAGCAAATGACTTAGGAAAAAAATAATTTAGATACAAGAATTATTATTTAAATTTAAAAAGGATGGTTAGTTTTAAATAATATTTTCTTCTCTTTAAAATAAAAAGGAATAAATTTTAATCAATACAAAACAAAGTAAAAGAAAATAATTTATACAAAACAAATTGGATTTAAAATAAAGAAATAAGAAAAAAAATAATGATAATAATGATAAAAAAAAAAGAATACACTGCCTTACTCTCATCAGCCAAATTCGTGCCTTAATCTATGCCGTAACCCACGCAAAACTCACGATCTCGTTCTCCTTAAAACACAAAGCTTTCCCCCCCATTCATTCGAAACCCTACCCTTCAAAAAAAAAAACGAAAGAAGAAAAAAAAAATGGCGTCTCTCTCGTCTCCTTCATTCGTTCGTCTTCCATCAACAATTAGGGATTTCCAAAATTAGGGCTTTGGCTTTAAATTTCTCGACCGCTTCGGTGAAAAGTGAGTGAATCTCTCCCTCACATCTAATTCGAGCTCCATAACTCTTTTGATTTTATTTTATTTTTCGTATAATTTAGTTTAAATGTTGATGCTTTCTCTGATATTTTTCAATTCGCTCGTTTTCCTCGAATTGCTATGGTTTCGTCTCCGAACTACTTCGATTTGCAAAAGTGAGTGATTTAATTTTCACTCACATCTAATTTTAAGTAATTGATGATTTTTGAACTGTGACTTCGGTCACTTTGATTCTGCAGATTGCATCGATATTGTTTTAATTATTCTTAAATTCCGAGGCTATACTTTTGTGGATATTGAGCTTGGTGTTATAATTTCACTGTTACATCTCCATTTA
This sequence comes from Allium cepa, assembly GCA_030765085.1. Taxonomy (NCBI): domain Eukaryota; kingdom Viridiplantae; phylum Streptophyta; class Magnoliopsida; order Asparagales; family Amaryllidaceae; genus Allium; species Allium cepa. Next base: position 509,967,369 of record CM060942.1, read on the forward strand.
TGGTACTCGGGTTAATCTAAGCGATATTGCTTTGAGATAGTTGGGTTTACATGCAGCTAATCTATTCTCTACTGCTGGTGCAAGCTTTAGTCTCGTTGATGCATTCCATTTTCATGGGTAATTATTGACTGTATCACTATGCATTCATTTTTTTTTTGCCATATTGGCTTTACTGCGTCTTCATCTACCTGTTGTACATGCAGTGCCTTGATTTTCTGCATTGCGTCTAGTATCACTAGTGTGCAACTCAGTTTGCAATTGTGACTGCACTTCATATATAAATGCATTTATGTATGTATATATGAGATTGTGTCACCATGGCACGATCTTCTGTCTACTGGACAATTTTGTATTGCTTACTGTTCCATGACTTGGGCATTTTTCATTTACATAGCTCCACTTGAAATTGCACTGCCTATGTTGCCCTATTGTATTTATATTTGTAGCCTCTGTGCTTTGTTGTTCCACGGTTGCACTTCGATTGCTTCTGTTGGTTCATGACATTTGTTTTGGGTAAAACTGCCTGTGCACTTGTGTTATTCGAATCTGGAATACTTTTGCACATCTCTTGTATTATTTGTAGTTTACTGTATCTTGTGCTCGTGATACAGTGCATTCGATTTAATTTAGGATTGGGCATTGTTTTGGGTGTTTGTGTACATATGAAATTGATTCATATGTATGGTAGACATTGTTTACTTTGCCTTGACTGGGTTCACTGAGTTTCAATTTTGATTCTTGTAACTTGCTGTTCCACTGGTACATGTGGTGGTTCAACATTTTATTGTTGCTTTGGGGTTGAACTTGTCTCAGGCCTTGACCTATTACTATTTTGAAAACTTCATTGATTGTTGGTTTTTTTTTGTGGTCTGCATTCCTGATCAACTGTTTTCTCTCTACTCCCATACTGTTGCATTTGTACTTGAGCATACTTGATGATGCTTCTCGTTTTGAACCTGCTGCTTCGATTTTTCTCTGATCTTGTTTATTGTCTAGTTCAGATTGCATTGATGTTGAGTCATTGCCAATTAGACTTGAGTCTGGTGGCTTCACTTTGGCAATTGAACTGGTTTGATATTGATCATTGTTGTTGTACATGTGCACTTGGTGTAGCAGTTGCAATGTTGCATTCATGTGTACATCATTTATCACTGGCTTGCATTGTTTTGGGTATGACTGCCTTTGTGCACTTGTTGTTGAACTGCAAGTTGCCTTAAACTTTGAATACTTGGTTTTGATTTGGCCTGACAGTGACATGTGTAGTTGTAGCGTTTCAGTTCTTAACTTGTGTTGTTCACTTGGGTTCGGCACTTATGTTGTCGTTGCTCGACTGTTTAGTTCTGAGGCCATTCGCTTGTTTCAACTGCAGATTCTATGTGCAGTTGTTTCTTGCTTTACTTGATAATTGCAGTTTTCCCCTGTTTGGTTTGAGCCTGCGCATCAATGGGCCTCCTTTGTGCGTTGTGCTTCCCCTGTGTTGCCATATCTTGGCTGCGTCTGGACTATGCCTTGTGCACTCGAATTGGCGAGGCAGTGCACATGTATGTACGTGTGCACTGCAGCCACGAAGTATCGACATTTTGAATCGATATTTGAACCTTCATTGATTTTGGTTCGTTGATCTTTTGAGTATATCATCACGATAGTGGCAAGGCAGTGCACGCAAGCGTGAACTGCAGCCACACGGTGATAATTTTAGCGATATACTATTTTGTTTTGATTTATGATCTTTTGCATATTTCATTACGGTAGTGGCGAGGCAGTGCACGCAAGCGTGAACTGCAGCCACATGAAGTTGACATTTTAAATGTGGTGAGGCCGTATACGCGTGTGTGTACTGCAGCCCTACCAAATTTAATGTTTTAAATGATGTTTTCTTTTTGATGAAAATTGTTTTATGTTGACAATTCAATATATTTTGAACCGATTTTGATGATTTTGTTGTTAACTTCCGTTTAGGCAGATTTTGATTGTTTTCTAAATTATCTTCATCAATAATCCCTTCATCTATCCTCATTGATAATTTGAATCTACTGATTTGTTGTTTAACACTGATAATTGTTGTATTTACCGTTATCCGATTTCTTGTTAAAGGATCGGATAGGTAAATTTATATTTGACTGTCATCTAATTGCTATTTAAATTATTATTGCTTCTATGCACTAATAATTGAGTTTGAATTAGACTGACCTGTGTATTATTTTCTTTTGAATGTAATACTCGGGTCAGACCGAGTATTTTACAGCTTGAAGATTTTCAGGCCGCGAAGTTAGAGAGAGTTGGGGAAATTGCTTCACTTTAGCTTTTCGAAGAATTTTTGTACTTAAAAGAAATATTCCGCTGTATAAAATTTAATGCATTGTATAAACTCTGATATATGTAAGAAAATTCATTTAATGTGAAATATTATGATTATTCTGTGATTCTGTGGCTGATTCTGTTTAAACTCTATAAACTGAATAACAATCCGTCATTTTGAACGTCTCAAGTTGGTTTAATTACCGACTGGGGGCGGTCAGAACGGCGGGTCGTTACAGGATACAAAACAATGTTCCACTTGGTTTTTCATAGGTTCCATCCTACTTAGGGTTCCATCCCTTTAACAGGCTCGAAGTGGATTCAATTCATGAATAAATTGGATTTTAAGATGCCAGTGCTTTTCTATGAGTTTTAACAAAATTTCTAATTAAATTACTTATTATTGAAATCTTTAACTCTTGATAATCTTGATACTCATGAGTCTTTAATCTTGATATCTTGAATCTCTATACTGTATAGTCTTCATTCTTGCTACCTGCATGGTTAAATCCTGCGTATACATATATATCTAAACTATAATATTAGTATTTATATTTTATAATCTTATTGTAAGTTTGTTGTCATCAAAACCATTATCTCAAGGACTAACAATCTCCCCCTTTTTGATGATGACAACGTTTGTTTATAAAATATTACTTCTAACCTAATAATTCCCCCTTAATCTATGCCTAAATATCCTATTTTATACTTCTCCCCTTTGTCATCAATAAAAACTAACTCCAAACTATATAACTCTCCCTTAATCTAATACTCCATGACATGTGATTATAATGATAGTGTTATCATAAATAATCAACACTTGATTCTAAAACTAAAACTTAATCCTAAATTACTAACTATCCTAACTAAGATTCCATATATGATAATACTTATTATAGTGAGAATTCAAATATAAGAACACAAATTATTTATTAATTATATATTGTTTTATTTACATTTTCGTAGAGAACGTAAGAAAGAACATACAAAAATAGGAAGAGAGAAAATAACTAACGTGTCTTTGAAAATAAGAGATCTATGAACCGAACAATTAGGGTAGTGGAAACAGAAATTTCCACGTTGTTTGACTAGATTTCCATCCTTGTCAAAGTACACTTCTCCAACACAAACGACTTTGTCATCATCTTCAGTGTGCTCTTCTTCCATGAAGGCTTCTTCTTCTTCCTCGCTATCCACTTGCACTTGATCTCCTGAAGACTCTTCATCAATCAAGATTGGATTATCGTGATTGTCCATTAGAAACTTTTGCAAATTTCTAAGGATTTTGCCTTGTCGTTCTTGTTCTTTGGTCATTCTAAGTTGCACCACTTGAATTTCAGTCATTAGTTATAGTGCATCCTTCAAGGAATCCTCCATTTTCATCACTCGTGCGAGCGTAGTTCGTTGAAATGGTCTAGTAGAAGGAGAAGGGAACAAAAATGTTGAATTTTTGTTTAGCTTAGAAGAGGAGGCCATTGTTTTATTGATTTCAGATGTTAGAACAGAGAGAGAATAGAAAGAATGATCAAAATTTCGAAATAGGAAGAATATATAACCACTTATTTGAATTTTGGTGGGAAAATTTTAAAAATAAAAAATCGTTATATGTTGACATGGGTAGGAGGGGGTTGTCGACATGGTGCTTGATATTTTTACTATTTGATTTATTTTGATTTAATTTTTAATTATACTTTGCAATTTATATTTCATATTTCAGTTATTGAACAAATACCTAACTCTCTTCTTAATTTAGTAAATATAGATTCATTTAAGGGTTTTGTTAAGATATCAGCAATTTGATTCTCAGAATTGATATAATCGAGAGTAATTACTTCCTTACTTATATTATCTCTGAGAAAATGATGTCTGGTATCAATATGTTTAGTTCGAATATGATGAGTAGTATTTTTGGATAAATTTATTGCACTAGTATTGTCACAATAAATTGGTGATTTTGATATATTTAAACCAAAATCTTTTAAAGTTTGTTGCATATATATCACTTGAGAACATGCCAAAGCAGTAGAAATATACTTTGCTTCAGTTGTTGATAAGGAAACTGTGATTTTTTTTTACTAAACCAGGAAATTAGAAATTGCCCCAAAAAGTGAAATGTTCCACTTGTACTTTTTGGTCTGATTTACGACCAGCATAATCAGCTTCACGGTAAGATATTAAGTCAAAAGAATCATTTTTAGGATAAAATAAGCCATAATCTTATGATTCGTTTTACGGCTTTTGAGTGGGTCTCTTTAGGTTGGGACAGATATCTTGCATAGAGATAAACACTATGCATGATATCAGGTCTACTAGCAGTGATATAGAGTAGTGATCCAATCATTCCTCTATATGATTTTTGATCTACGTCTTTCGAGAGATCTTCTTTACTTAGGTACTCATTGGTTGCCATTGGAGTGGGGTTTCCACTTGCAGTAGTCAAACCAAATTTACTAACTAGGTCTTTAGCATATTTTTCTTGACTAATAAAGAGAATATTATCTAATTGTTTTATTTGTAATCCTAGAAAGAAGTTTAATTCACCCATATGACTCATCTCAAACTCTTTTGTCATTATTTCAGAAAATTCTTTATTCATTTCAAAATTAGTTGATCCAAAATTAGTATCATCTACGTAGGCTTGTACTAGTTGAATGCCATTTTTATTTCTTTTAATAAAAAGAGTATTATCTACTTTACCAATTTCAAAGTTTGATTGTAACAAGTAAGATCTTAGTCTATCATACCAGGCTCTAGGAGCTTGTTTTAGACTATATAGAGCTTTCTTAAGTTTGTAAACATGATTTGGTAATTTTTCATTTTCCAAAAGTGGTGGTTGTTCAACATATAATTCCTCTTTTGAAAATCCATTTAGAAAGGCACTTTTAACATCCATTTGATATAATTTGAAATTATTATGATTTGCGAAAGCAAGTAGAATCCTAATGGCTTCTAATCTTGCTATGGTAGCAACGGTTCATAAGAATCTATTCCTTCTTTTTGACAATGGCCTTGAGCGACTAACCGGTCTTTATTTCTAACAACCTCTCCTTGTTCATTCATTTTATTTTTATAAACCCATTTAGTTCCAATTATAGTTTTATTTTCAGGTCTAGGAACAAGTTTCCAAACATCATTTCTATTAAATTGATTTAATTCTTCTTGCATAGCCAAAATCCATGAATCATCAGTTGATGCTTCTTTTGGATTTTTGGGTTCAATAGTTGATATAAAGGCTACATTGCTCATTTTACTTAATTGATTTCTAGTTGTAACAACAGACTGCATATCACTTAGTATAGTTTCTATAGGATGAAGTTTAATTCTTTTATTAGGATGATTAATTTCATTATTAGTTTCTGTTGACTCTTGATTTTGAGTTATTAAATCCTCTTCATCATTCGTATCTTCAAAATTTTTGAGATTTTCATCGAATGAAACATGCATTATTTTTTCGATGGTGTTAGTTCTTGTGATATCCCGGAATTTTTAGCAATATCAATTTAATAATCTGTATTTAAAATTAAATTGGTTAAATAAATTTTATAAATAAATTTGAATTGATTTAATAATTTTACTTTAATAAATATTTAATTAGTGAATTTATCTTTTAAAAGTTAATAAATTGGCTTATATTTATAATGTAAATATTTGGTATATATTGTAAATAGATGAATCTTGTTTTCAAATTCTAATATACATTTTAGTAATTTGGAAATTTAATTTAATCTAATATAACTTTTCAAACCTATTTTATAAATAACTATATGATTTTAAATACATAAAATAAATGTTTAATTATTTAAAAAGGATTTTAGATTAAGTTTAAATAAGATTAATAATAAGATTTGTTTAACATTCTTTTTAAAATATTGATTAATAAATATGATTTGTAAATTAGATATGAAAGTTTAAAATACAACTAATAAATGAAACAATTATTCATTTAAATAATAAGTAATTTATAACCTCTTTTATAAATTTATTTAAAATGATCAAAATTGTTATTTTCAAATAATAGATATGTGTATTGTTTTTATTTATAAATATAAATGGTTTTATTTCCTTAAAATTATATATATATATAAATTAGTATTTATAAACTAATTAATTAAGTTAAAAAGCTTTTGTCTACATTTAAAAATAAGTAAGGATGTATAAAGACAAGTGTAAGTATATAAAAGATTCATTTTACATGTGTTAAGTAAATAAACAAGGAAATTAACCAATGTAAATATTTGAGACAAGTGTCATATTATTTTTATTTTTCTTTGATTTTTAATAAATCATAAATTTAGTTATATAAACTCATACTTCTTCCATTCTTTCCTTTTTCTCTTTTTCAATTCTAAACTAAGAAAATTTTCAGCTAAAAACCTATTACTTTAAAACAATCCTCAAATCAAAAGAAAATCCGAGGATCAAAAACCATTTTCCTCCATAATCTGTAATCTTTCCATATCAAAATGCAAATCATTCCCTATAACACATTTTCAAAATGCAAAGCATTTTCAAAGCAAATCTGTTCAAGTCTGCATATTCTCTTCAATTTGAAATTGTTACTGCATGCAACTCAGTTTCTAAAGAAGTTTTAAAAGCAATGGCATTTCTGGTTGATAAAGCAACTGCATTCTTCAGAATCTGTAGCCTGCATTTTCTTTTAAGCTGGAAATTTGCATGCAAGTTTAAAAAAAAGGCAAGACTGCAAATCATTTTCAAAAGGAATCCAGTCAGCATTTCTTCAAAATCTGGAAATCAAGCTACCAGCATGCATGCAGTTCTAATTTAGTTTTCAAAGCATCACAGCAACTCAATTTTAAAAACAAAACTGCATTCAAGCATTCAAGAGTTCAAAAGATCTTCAAAAGGCATTTTCAAAAATTGGTGCTCTGTCTTCTGTTTAAGGTTAGTAACATCACTTTTTAAAATTTAAATATTTGACATGGTTACATGTTCATCTCTGAAATTAGAATGTTAAGTATGGATATATTTTGGTGCATTTCTATATATATGTCGTTGTATGAATGTGTTAATATGAGTATTGCTGTTGTATCTGATTTGACCGTGCTTAGTTTCAAAGGTTAAGAATTCAAAGATAATTCTTTATCCCTCAATATAGTAACTTTTAGATTTTGTGTTATAAACAAAAATGGTTTGTTTATTCATGTATTAAAGTTTGAAATTTTATTAAGTGAAAATAAATTCGGGAATTGCTCTGAAAGCCATAAGAACAGAGATGCTTAAGTATTGTCAAATTTTCAAATATCATAATTGATGTTCCAGGTTTAGGATCTGAAATCTCATCCAAAATGATGATTTTTAAAACTCGAATCCTAATTTTTAGATTAAGGTGGAAGGTGCATTTCTGGTTTAACCATAAATTGGTCATCGGAAAGATTCTGGTGATCTATGTGGTCTGGAGGGTTAGGATTTTCTGAAGTGATGCATTGATGATCGAAGATAAAAGGAAAAATACTAGGAAGTTGGTCAGATCATGGTGGTGGCGGAGATTGATCAATTGATGTGGAACTCTAGTTATTATTGGTTTGATTTTTGGTTGTGGTTCGACTTTCTCAATGGATTGAGTGCAACGAGGCCACGGAGAATGGAAGTTGCCTGCTCCAGGTTTTGGTTTTTGAACTCGAATTCAAATTCGAGTTGATTGTGAGCGATCTGATGATCGAGGTAAGATGAGGAGTTGCTGGCCATTGTGAGATGATGGTCGATGTTGATCGGAGGCGATCAAAGTCACCATGCATGTGCATGGTGCACTTTGTTCTGGTGATGTTAGCTGTTGGTTGGAGTGGGGTTTTGTCTCGAGTAATTCTCGAGCAAATGGAAAATTTGCTCGAAGTTTGTTTGTATTTGACTCGAAGTAAAATTTAAGTGGCTCGGGCTAGAATTTGTTACAGGTTTAAAAACCTGTTCTGTTTTTAAAATTTTTAAAATGAAATTTAAATTGTAAAGCAAAGTTTAAGATAAAGTTTAAATCTAAGTTTAAATATGGATTCAAGTTAAATTTGAATCTTAGTTTGGAAATAAATAAAGTTTTTAAATTCAAATTGTTTTAAAAACTTTAAAGTGTTTTAGTAATTAAGTGTTTAAATGATTAAAAGGATTTGAATTTAAAATGGAGTTTGAAAATGTAAAGGAAGGATTTAAACAAAGTTTAGATTAGAATTTTTAATCCGGATTCAAATCTAAATTTGAATCCTAGGCTTTGAAATAAAATAAAATAAAGTTTTATAAATTTAAATGTTTTAATAAGTCTAAATGTTAAGGTATACTTTAAATATTTCTGATTAGCTGAGATTGTGATTTGTATAGTTTAAATCCTCTTAAACAAGTTATAAAATGAATCCAAGAATAAGATAACTAAGAAAATTACTAGAACAAAAAGATTACGAAATTTTTGAAATTCAAACCAATCAATTGAGTTCATCTCAAATTAATAAAAATATAAGAATGCATCTTATGGGAAATTAAACAGGGAGCTCTAATGGTTTGAATATGGATAAAATCTTTAAAATCTACCTCATGATTATATCCTTGACTAGGTAGCAATCAGAGGATCATTTCTACCTTGATTGAATTTTCCCGTTATTGATAGTTTCTAATCCGGTATAAGTATGGCTCCTTTTGAGACTTTATTTGGGAGACTATATCGATCACTCTATTGTTATCTTAAGTTGGGAAAAGATATCGATGTTAACCCTCGACTCTATTCATGAATCTTTTGAATGTTCTTGGAAATTTTTGTTGGAAATTGAATCTTTATTCGTGTTTCTTCCTTGTTAATTGACAGGTATTTCAGTCAATTTAGGATAATGGCTCTTTGATATTTGGGACCTTACCCAACCACTGAGTGTAGTGGCCCTGTTGGTTACTAAGTTTCCTTACCCGTGACGACCCATAATTCCGTACCCTTTGAGCCGACAATAAACCACTCATGTCCGACCCAAGTTGCATGGAAGTATGGATGATCAAGGGTAATAAAGAAAAATAGACAGAACAAAATCTCGCATGAATGGAATAATATATAATATTGAACAAATATCTTTATAGCGGAAAACTTTTAAATACATATATTAGAGTCTAACCTAAATTCATCTTGGATAGTTATAAACATCTACCCTTACAAACTGCTGACAAAAATCAAACTAAAACTAACAAACCTCATCGTATAATAGAATATGTCCGTACGTAGATGAATATCTCCAGCTCTACTCTGGAAAGTCTAACCGTCTTCAACTAAACCTGAAACTACTCGACCTAACGTGAGTATTGAAAATACCTGGGTCAGGCTTGATAAAACAGCATGAAAAAAAATTAGTAATAAATGACAGTGTAATATATCAGCCTTTAAATATAATCCTTTGAAAAGAAAGAGTATCTCATAAGACTACACCCATACATAAACATAGAGGGTTTTTTACCTTATGATAACTTAAAACACCTTTATATATCAAAATGTTTGATATTATTTCTAATGACATTCCTTTGAAAATATTTGCAAATAAACTTATTAGTCTTAGCTGAAATTATTACAATTATTAGATTCCAACATACTAGGCTCTACAAACAAGATCGTTGGTTCTTATTGGAGGATGGATTTTCATACAAACGACCAGGTGAATGGACTACCTTCCGATGGATACATCTCTAGATGGATGTCCTGAGGAACCATCATACAGCTCCTCTACCCATATAACAACCCGCATATTTATCGATTTTATATTTAAATTTTTTATAAATATTTTATCGTCAGTCGGATTTTAGTCCGAAAAGCCACTTTTTTCATACGGTCGAATTAGGGCTCGGGACCACTCCCATTGAGTTTAAAATGCTGTTTGCGACCTTTTTGAGTATAAGCTTCGATATATTTGGAGAAAGTTGATTTCTGCTACTTTTTACTTTGGGTTTGGTTTTTGGGCTCAGCCCTATGTTAACTTATGCTCAAATCTGACCCACTCTCCCCCACTCACCCTCATTCTCTTCTCTTTTCAGTTTTTATAACATTCATGGTGGAGGAGATTGGAAATTAAAACTCCAAAACCCTAGTTTCTCTTGCAAATCAAATTCCTAGCTCCAAACTCAAGAAGAACCCATTGGTAAGCTTCTCTTCTTCTTCTCCAACTTATTCTCTTACCAATTTCAGAAATTCCTAAACCTAATTTCGGGAATGTTCTTGTTTTTGAGCTTAGATTCAAGCTCATTTGGGTTGTGTTGAAGAGAGGTTGATTCTCCATTTGCTTTCAAGCTTCTTCTTGTTTGATTTGGAGAAAAGGTGAGATTTTTACCTCACATCTATGACTATAATTATCTTTGGTTGTTGGGTATGAATTCCTAACACTTATTCATGTGCATTTGCTCTTGATTTGGATTGGTTTTGTGAATATTTCAATTTTTGGGTTTTTAGACCAAATTTGTGTGAAAATCCTTTTATGGATGATTGATCATGCTTTTGGTGATGCATCGACGAGCATATAGGGCTGGGTTGCCGATTGGCATAAACCCTTAGAGCCAATGTTCGTCCGGTTGCATTTTGGAAGAGTTTGCTCTTCATTTGAATAAGGCTGAAAAACAGCCCAGGCATGATTTAGTCGACTGAAAACTCTGTTCAGTCGACTAAACCTGAAACCCGAGAGTTTCCAGGCATGATTCAGTCGACTGAAAAACTCTGCATAGTCGACTGAAACTGGAAACAGAAAGTTTCCTGAACCTGGAAAATTTCCAGGTACAGGGTCATTCGACTGAAAACTCTGTTCAGTCGACTGAACCTGCTGTTTGAGTCCAATTTGCCTTTTTGGATTGAAATTCTAATTTAAATCGATTCGTGATAATCCTATTTGTTGTTATCATCTATTATGACTTTGATGACTCTTTTTAGGGATTTTTGAATATCCATTTCGATGGATCCTTTATTGATTTCGTTGGATTTTATTCACGTCTTCGTATGTGAATTTTTGTGATTGATTGTTCTTACAATCTTCTTCGTGATTTGTCACTTTAAAAATATAAAGGTTTTCTATACTAGTAGTAAATATCAAAACTCTTTCCTCAAACGATTTCAATACTATTTTAATACCAAATTCGTTTATAAAACCGTTTTCCAATCTATTAGTATATACAAACCTTTACCTCACTCGTATGAGAAATCTAATTAAACGGCTTAGTAAAACAAGTGGTATGAAACGCTTGCGTTTACTTTGTCGGTTAATTCTTGGACTTGTTCGATTGAACCTCTTGTGACAATTTTCTAGTGGAGATTTACAGTTTGTTCGTAAATATTTAAGTTAAGCAAGTGGTTATGGGACATGAAGCTAAACTTTTATATTTACTAGCTTAGTGTAATTGACACTTCTCGATGATCATGACGATCATTTTTGTGATTTAGACTAGCAATGTGCGATGTCTCTTTGTGTGCGTGGGAGACTAAACCCCGTTCGTGTGTCAAATTTGTGGGGTAGCTACCCACGGTCTTCGGACCATTCGTGTGTCAGGTCTTCGGACCATTCGTGTGTCAAATTAATGGCTAGCTACCATGAGATAGCTTGTCGTTCATGTGTTACAGCTGTTGGTGAGCTTCATGCTCCCGTTTGTGATAGGCCTCCCCCCCTTTGTGATTTTTGGATTTCTTGTGTAGATTCCTAGAATTTGTGTTTCACCAATTTTCGTGATTTCCATTGATAAGTTCTATCAATATTTGTGCATTGGTGAATTTGTGTGTCATTGACTTTGGTGATTTCTGGATTTCTTGTGTAGTCTTCTGGAATTTGTGTGTCATTGACTTTTGTGATTGACATTGATATTATCGTCAATATTTATGGTATGGTGAACGAAATAAGGAGTATGACGTTTCTTTGATTCTTGTGTAGATTTGGTGACATTGATTAATCTCCTGATGATTATCAACTAAGTATGTGTGTGTGTATATATATATATATATATATATCACAGCTTGGCATTGTGATTATTATGTGTTTTGTCATATCTCTTATTCTATATCGTTTCATCTGATATTTATAGTTAGACTGATCGGTTTATTATTTTCTTATTAAATAATACTCGGGTCAGACCGAGATGTTACAGGTGCTTCTGCTTGACTTCTCTCTTGGGATTGATTTCTCTTGCTTTTGGTTAACTACTTAGATTAGTAGTTATTTTGTTGTATACATTTGAGATATAGACTCCTTAATGTATACTTATTCTTTTGTGTAGTTCGTGTAACTATTCTTTTGTGATATTGTGGATCTTTTTAGACCACTACTCTGATGTACACTTTCTAGTGTAATATTCATATCTTATTCCGCCTTTGTGATATGAATTGTCTGTGACTGATTTATGTTATTCTTATTTCTATATTTGTTTTTCGAAGGATTTATATAGCCACTGTGTAGTAGCTTTGAGTTTGTGTCGGTATGTCGGATTTCCTCTTGGAATAGAATGCATGTTATATTATCTGACATATCGGTGCTCGCGCAAAGAAATTACATGGATGGTCGCTCCTCAACAGCCTTATTCTCAGTGCTAGTCGACAGCATTCACCGTAATGTTCTTGGCTAGCGTGGGTATAGAGGTGGGGCGTCACAGCTTGGTATCAGAGCCAAACTTCGGAACAATATGGAATATTATAACAAGGATCATCGTCCTAAGTCTTTCTTAGGAGTCGTGCTTTAGGATTTTATTCGGGCCTTCGTACCATTCTATCCTATTTTCTTTATGATTCCTTGTTTTATCTATCAAGATTGCTTGATATTCAATTTGGTGAATAACCTTTTCTTCTTCTTCTTTCTTTCTAAAGGAAGAGAAATGTCTAGACCTGGCCGCCCCAGAGCCGTGCCATCTAGCACTCCGCCCCACTATGGAGTTTTTATGACTGCTCAACAGCTTCTTGATTTGGTAACAAATGCTCAAGAAGCTGGAGCTAACCCGGAACCTACTCACCCAAAGTCGGGATTTGCACGCTTGTGTAGCGATTACACTAATTTGGGTGGGGAGCCATTCAAAGGTTCCGAAAATGTTATTGAAGTACAGGCTTGGCTAAGAACATGCGATCGCATCTTTTCGCGCATGAATCTTATTGACCTTCACCGAGTTCAGGTGGCCTCTAGTATGCTCCGAGAAAGAGCATTGGACAGGTACGAGCTTCTTATTTCTGAAACTAATGAAGCGGATCTCACTTGGGAGAAATTCCGAGGACGCTTCGAGTTGAAATTCGTACCGGAAGCTGAAAAAGTGACATTGGCTCGACGATTTATAGACCTTGTTCAAGGTGAGTCCTCCGTGACTGATTACGTCGCTTCCTTCGAGTCGCTTTCCAAATATGGGGTTGAATACATCAACACCCCTCTGAAGAAGAATCAGAGATTTGTTTATGGCTTAAACAAAAGTCTCAAGAAGCTATTACTTCTAAATTTAGAAGTTTCTTTCGACCAACTCGTTGATATCGCTCTTCGTCTTGAAGAGGCGGATAGAGAGAATGATGTTGAAGAGGTGGGTTCCAAACCAAACTTCAACAACAAAAAGAGGCCAAAAAAATTTAAAGGCCCTTATCCCAATAAGAAAGGGAGGCAAGCAACTCCTGCTGAAAAGACCTTTTCCTCTACTCAAGGGAAATGCTATAATTGTGGTTCGAAAGACCATTTTGCAAACAAGTGTTCAAAGCCTCGTACTTGTCGCTATTGCAAAAGCCCGGACCATTTTATGCATGTGTGTCCCAAACTTCAAAATAGGAGGGAGGGAAAGCTTAATGTTGCTCAAGCCCCTGGCAACACATCTCGTGGCCAAGGTATTTCTCATTCTATTCTAGATGGAATTATTTTGTTTCGTGATCATCCTATTCGAGTTCTTTTTGATACGGCTGCGTCCCATTCTTTTATATCAAAAGAACTTGTTGATACTTTTTCTTTGGATGTTTTGTGTTTAATGACTTCTTTGAGAATTGCGAATCCGGTTGGTTGGTCCGCAACAATCAGTTTATTGTGTAAAGATGTCGAGATTATTTTGTGTGATTTTTCTTTCCGAGCCGATTTGCATGTCATGCGTCATTTAGGCTTTGGAATGATTTTGGGAATGGATTGGCTTAACCATTATGAAGCTCATATCCTATGTCCTGAGCGGACTATTCATCTTCGACATCCTCAATCTGTTAATTAGGTTTCTGTTGTTCTTAAAGATTCAGATTCTGCTTTGGTTGCATCTTTATATTCTTTAAATCCTCGTGATGACGATGATGATGATGAGGGTGATATTATTTCTCTTATTCACGTCGTTTGTGAATTTTCCGACATATTCGAGCCCGTTTTAGGATTACCACCTAAGCGAGCAATTGAGTTCAGAATTAATCTTATTCCGGGAGCTCAACCTATCACTCGTCCTCCGTATCGTATGTCCAATAAAGAAAACGAGGAGATGCGTAAACAATTATCTGAATTGGAAACGAAGCAATTTATTCGCTCTAGTTCCTCACCTTGGGGAGCTTCAGCTATTTTTGTGAAGAAATCCGATGGTACACTTAGGCTTTGCGTCGACTACCGCAAGCTTAATGATCTTACTATCAAAAATAAATATCCTTTACCTCGGATTGATGATCTATTCGATCAACTTAGTGGTGCTAGAGTCTTTTCACAATTGGACTTGGCTACCGGTTTTCATCAGCTTCGTATTACAGAGGATAGAATTCCTTTGACATCGTTCCGTACTCGGTATGGATCTTATGAATGGCTTGTTATGCCATTTGGGTTAACAAATGCCCCGGCTTATTTCGTTGACTTAATGAATCGAGTTTTTAAAGACTTTCTCGACCGGTTTGTTCTCATCTTTATCGATGATATTCTTGTTTATTCTAAAACTGAGGAGGAGCATGAAAAACATCTTCGGATTGTGTTGGAAACTCTTAGGAGTAATCAATTAAAGGCAAAATTTTCTAAGTGCCACTTTTGGCAATCTCGTGTGAAGTTTCTCGGTCACATTATTTCTGAATCCGGAATTTCCGTGGATCCTTCAAAGATTAAAGCGATTCAAGATTGGAAGAGACCGGAGAGTGTGACAAAGATTCGTAGTTTTCTTGGATTGGCGGGCTATTACCGTCGTTTTATTAAAGACTTTTCTAAAATTGCCGTGCCTCTCACTAGCTTGACGAAGAAAGGTGTTAAATACATTTGGTCGGACAAATGTGAAGCTTCTTTTCAGAAATTAAAAGAACTTCTTTCTGATGCTCCTATTCTTGTTATTCCCGATGGGAATCAAGATTTCGTTGTTTATACCGATGCTAGTCGCATTGGTTTGGGTGCCGTTCTTATGCAAAAGGAACGCGTTATTGCTTATGCTTCTAGGCAATTAAAGCCTGCTGAGACTAGATATGCCACTCATGATTTAGAGCTCGCGGCTATTGTTTTTGCTCTTCGGATTTGGCGTCATTATCTCTTAGGAGAGAAATTTGTTCTTTACACCGATCATAAGTCTTTGAAATATTTATTCTCTCAAAAGGAACTTAATTTGCGTCAACAGCGTTTGCTCGAATTTCTTGCACCATATGATCTTGATATTCTTTATACTCCCGGTAAGGGTAATCGTGTCGCCGATGCTCTTAGCCGTAAACAACAAGCTGTTGTTTCTATGATGATATCCGAATGGAACGATCTCGAGATTTTATCCACTTGCGAAATTCGAGACCGTGTTTCCGATTTATGCTCATCATTTGTTTTATGTAGCCTTGAGGCTCATCCATCTCTTTTAGACCGCATTCTTGAAGCTCAAAGGCTAGATACTGAATTGGTTCTTCTTGGCCAAAATATTAAGGATAAAATTGATATTGAAGGTTTGAAAGACTTTAATATCGATTCTCGTGGCGGCATTCGGAAATTTGGTAGACTTATCGTGCCAAATGTTAAGGATCTTCGTAAAGATATTTTAGAAGATTCTCATCACTCTAAATTTACCATTCATCCCGGTAGTAGTAAAATGTACGCGGATATGAAGCGACTTTATTATTGGGAGGGAATGAAACTTGACATCGCTAACTTCGTTAAACGTTGCATGACTTGCCAACTCGTTAAGGCCGAACATCAAAGGCCCGGAGGGTTGTTGCAACCTTTAGAAATTCCAATTTGGAAGTGGGATCAAATTTCCAAGGATTTTATAGATGGCCTTCCCCGTTCTCGTTCGGGTCATGATAGCTTATGGGTAATTGTTGATAGACTTACTAAATCCGCCCATTTTATTCCCGTTCGGTCTAACCGAACCGTTCCTCTTTTGGCCAAAATATTTATCAAAGAAATTGTTAAATTGCATGGTGTTCCTACTTCTATTGTTAGTGATCGTGATCCATTGTTTACTAGTGGATTTTGGAAGAGTCTTCAAAAAGCTTTAGGAACGAAGCTTAATTTTAGCACCGCTTATCATCCCCAGTCCGATGGACAAACCGAGCATGTGAATCAAACTCTTGAAGATCTTCTTCGTGCTTGTGTTCTTGATTTTGGTGGAAGTTGGGAAGATCATATTTCACTTGTTGAATTTTCCTATAATAATAGCTTCCAATCTAGTATTGGTATGGCACCTTTTGAAGCACTCTATGGAAGGCCATGCCGATCTCATTCTTGTTGGCTTGAGGCCGGTGAGAAGCTGGCTTTAGGTCCAGATTTTATTCGGGATTCTACAGAAAAGATTGATCTTATTCGTCATAGGATGAAAGAAGCCCAGAGTAGAAAAAAATCCTATGCCGATAACCGGAGAAGGAAGTTAGAATTTTCTGTGGGAGATCTTGTGTTTATTCGTGTTTCACCAATGAAAGGTGTTGTACGTTTCAGTCGATCGGGAAAACTTGCGCCTCGATATATTGGGCCATTTCCTATCACCGAACGTATTGGTTCCATGGCTTATCACCTTTTATTACCGGCTCAGTTTTCTTCTATGCATGACGTGTTTCACGTTTCTCAACTTCGGAAATGTCTTCGAGATTCCGATTCTGTTCTTGAGCCCGGTGTTGTGGAAGAGATTGAAGTTTCGCCTAATTTAACTTATGATCAACATCCTATTCGTATCATTGCTTCGGAAGTCAAACGACTTCGAAATAAAGATGTTCCGCTTGTTAAAGTTCAATGGTCTTCAAATCCTAAGGATTGTTCTTGGGAATCTAGAGAGTACATCGAGCGTACACATCCGGACTTACTTTCTCGTGCTCTTTGAGGTGAACTTCTTATTTCAAATTTCTTTGTGTTGAATATGCTTTTATGGTTGTTACTATATATCTTCTTCTTGTAATATTGCAAGGACGCAATTTCTTTAAGGAGGGGAGTCTGTAACAACCCGCATATTTATCGATTTTATATTTAAATATTTTATAAATATTTTATCGTCAGTCGGATTTTAGTCCGAAAAGCCACTTTTTTCATACGGTCGAATTAGGGCTCGGGACCACTCCCATTGAGTTTAAAATGCCGTTTGCGACCTTTTTGAGTATAAGCTTCGATATATTTGGAGAAAGTTGATTTCTGCTACTTTTTACTTTGGGTTTGGTTTTTGGGCTCAGCCCTATGTTAACTTATGCTCAAATCTGAGCCACTCTCCCCCACTCACCCTCATTCTCTTCTCTTTTCAGTTTTTATAACATTCATGGTGGAGGAGATTGGAAATTAAAACTCCAAAACCCTAGTTTCTCTTGCAAATCAAATTCCTAGCTCCAAACTCAAGAAGAACCCATTGGTAAGCTTCTCTTCTTCTTCTCCAACTTATTCTCTTACCAATTTCAGAAATTCCTAAACCTAATTTCGGGAATGTTCTTGTTTTTGAGCTTAGATTCAAGCTCATTTGGGTTGTGTTGAAGAGAGGTTGATTCTCCATTTGCTTTCAAGCTTCTTCTTGTTTGATTTTGAGAAAAGGTGAGATTTTTACCTCACATCTATGACTATAATTATCTTTGGTTGTTGGGTATGAATTCCTAACACTTATTCATGTGCATTTGCTCTTGATTTGGATTGGTTTTGTGAATATTTCAATTTTTGGGTTTTTAGACCAAATTTGTGTGAAAATCCATTTATGGATGATTGATCATGCTTTTGGTGATGCATCGACGAGCATATAGGGCCGGGTTGCCGATTGGCATAAACCCTTAGAGCCAATGTTCGTCCGGTTGCATTTTGGAAGAGTTTGCTCTTCATTTGAATAAGGCTGAAAAACAGCCCAGGCATGATTCAGTCGACTGAAAACTCTGTTCAGTCGACTGAACCTGAAACCCGAGAGTTTCCAGGCATGATTCAGTCGACTAAAAAACTCTGCACAGTCGACTGAAACTGGAAACAGAAAGTTTCCTGAACCTGGAAAATTTCCAGGTACAGGGTCATTCGACTGAAAACTCTGTTCAGTCGACTGAACCTGCTGTTTGAGTCCACTTTGCCTTTTTGGATTGAAATTCTAATTTAAATCGATTCGTGATAATCCTATTTGTTGTTATCATCTATTATGACTTTGATGACTCTTTTTAGGGATTTTTGAATATCCATTTCGATGGATCCTTTATCGATTTCGTTGGATTTTATTCACGTCTTCGTATGTGAATTTTTGTGATTGATTGTTCTTACAATCTTCTTCGTGATTTGTCACTTTAAAAATATAAAGGTTTTCTATACTAGTAGTAAATATCAAAACTCTTTCCTCAAACGATTTCAATACTATTTTAATACCAAATTCGTTTATAAAATCGTTTTCCAATCTATTAGTATATACAAACCTTTACCTCACTCGTATGAGAAATCTAATTAAACGGCTTAGTAAAACAAGTGGTATGAAACGCTTGCGTTTACTTTGTCGGTTAATTCTTGGACTTGTTCGATTGAACCTCTTGTGACAATTTTCTAGTGGAGATTTACAGTTTGTTCGTAAATATTTAAGTTAAGCAAGTGGTTATGGGACATGAAGCTAAACTTTTATATTTACTAGCTTAGTGTAATTGACACTTCTCGATGATCATGACGATCATTTTTGTGATTTAGACTAGCAATGTGCGATGTCTCTTTGTCTGCGTGGGAGACTAAACCCCATTCGTGTGTCAAATTTGTAGGGTAGCTACCCACGGTCTTCGGACCATTCGTGTGTCAGGTCTTCGGACCATTCGTGTGTCAAATTAATGGCTAGCTACCATGAGATAGCTTCTCGTTCATGTGTTACAGCTGTTGGTGAGCTTCATGCTCCCGTTTGTGATAGGCCTCCCCCCCTTTGTGATTTCTGGATTTCTTGTGTAGATTCCTAGAATTTGTGTTTCACCAATTTTCGTGATTTCCATTGATAAGTTCTATCAATATTTGTGCATTGGTGAATTTGTGTGTCATTGACTTTGGTGATTTCTGGATTTCTTGTGTAGTCTTCTGGAATTTGTGTGTCATTGACTTTTGTAATTGACATTGAAATTATCGTCAATATTTATGGTATGGTGAACGAAATAAGGAGTATGATGTTTCTTTGATTCTTGTGTAGATTTGGTGACATTGATTAATCTCTTGATGATTATCAACTAAGTATATATAGATATATATATATATATATATCACAGCTTGGCATTGTGATTATTATGTGTTTTGTCATATCTCTTATTCTATATCGTTTCATCTGATATTTATAGTTAGACTGATCCGTTTATTATTTTCTTATTAAATAATACACGGGTCAAACCGAGATGTTACAGGTGCTTCTGCTTGACTTCTCTCTTGGGATTGATTTCTCTTGCTTTTGGTTAACTACTTAGATTAGTAGTTATTTTGTTGTATACATTTGAGATATAGACTCCTTAATGTATACTTATTCTTTTGTGTAGTTCGTGTAACTATTCTTTTGTGATATTGTGGATCTTTTTAGACCACTACTCTGATGTACACTTTCTAGTGTAATATTCATATCTTATTCCGCCTTTGTGATATGAATTGTCTGTGACTGATTTGTGTTATTCTTATTTCTATATTTGTTTTCCGAAGGATTTATATAGCCACTGTGTAGTAGCTTTGAGTTTGTGTCGGTATGTCGGATTTCCTCTTGGAATAGAATGCATGTTATATTATCTGACATATCGGTGCTCGCGTAAAGAAATTACATGGATGGTCTCTCCTCAACAGCCTTATTCTCCGTGCTAGTCGACAGCATTCACCGTAATGTTCTTGGCTAGCGTGGGTATAGAGGTGGGGCGTCACAGCTTGGTAAGAGCCAAACTTCGGAACAATATGGAATATTATAACAAGGATCATCGTCCTAAGTCTTTCTTAGGAGTCGTGCTTTAGGATTTTATTCGGGCCTTCGTACCGTTCTATCCTATTTTCTTTATGATTCCTTGTTTTATCTATCAAGATTGCTTGATATTCAATTTGGTGAATAACCTTTTCTTCTTCTTCTTTCTTTGTAAAGGAAGAGAAATGTCTAGACCTGGCCGCCCCAGAGCCGTGCCATCTAGCACTCCTCCCCAGGATGGAGTTTTTATGACCGCTCAATAGCTTCTTGATTTGGTAACAAATGCTCAAGCAGCTGGAGCTAACTCGGAACCTAGTCACCCAAAGTCGGGATTTGCACGCTTGTGTAGCGATTACACTAAGTTGGGTGGGGAGCCATTCAAAGGTTACGAAAATGTTATTGAAGTACAGGCTTGGCTAAGAACATGCGATCGCAACTTTTCGCGCATGAATCTTATTGACCTTCACCGAGTTCAGGTGGCCTCTAGTATGCTCCGAGAAAGAGCATTGGACTGGTACGAGCTTCTTATTTCTGAAACTAATGAAGCGGATCTCACTTGGGAGAAATTCCGAGAACGCTTCGAGTTGAAATTCATACCGGAAGCTGAAAAAGTGACATTGGCTCGACGATTTATAGACCTTGTTCAAGGTGAGTCCTCCGTGACTGATTACGTCGCTTCCTTCGAGTCGCTTTCCAAATATGGGGTTGAATACATCAACACCCCTCTGAATAAGAATCAGAGATTTGTTTATGGCTTAAACAAAAGTCTCAAGAAGCCATTACTTCTAAAGTTAGAAGTTTCTTTCGACCAACTCGTTGATATCGCTCTTCGTCTTGAAGAGGCGGATAGAGAGAATGATGTTGAAGAGGTGGGTTCCAAACCAAACTTCAACAACAAAAAGAGGCCAAACAAATTTATAGGCCCTTATCCCAATAAGAAAGGGAGGCAAGCAACTCCTGCTGAAAAGACCTTTTCCTCTACTCAAGGGAAATGCTATAATTGTGGTTCGAAAGACCATTTTGCGAACAAGTGTTCAAAGCCTCGTACTTGTCGCTATTGCAAAAGCCTGGACCATTTTATGCATGTGTGTCCCAAACTTCAAAATAGGAGGGAGGGAAAGCTTAATGTTGCTCAAGCCCCTGGCAACACATCTCGTGGCCAAGGTATTTCTCATTCTATTCTAGATGGAATTATTTTGTTTCGTGATCATCCTATTCGAGTTCTTTTTGATACGGCTGCGTCCCATTCTTTTATATCAAAAGAACTTGTTGATACTTTTTCTTTGGATGTTTTGTGTTTAATGACTTCTTTGAGAATTGCGAATCCGGTTGGTGGGTCCGCAACAATCAGTTTATTGTGTAAAGATGTCGAGATTATTTTGTGTGATTTTTCTTTCCGAGCCGATTTGCATGTCATGCGTTATTTAGGCTTTGGAATGATTTTGGGAATGGATTGGCTTAACCATTATGAAGCTCATATCCTATGTCCTGAGCGGACTATTCATCTTCGACATTCTCAATCTGTTAATCAGGTTTCTGTTGTTCTTAAAGATTCAGATTCTGCTTTGGTTGCATCTTTATATTCTTTAAATCCTCGTGATGACGATGATGATGATGAGGGTGATATTATTTCTCTTATTCACGTCGTTTGTGAATTTTCCGACATATTCGAGCCCGTTTTAGGATTACCACCTAAGCGAGCAATTGAGTTCAGAATTAATCTTATTCCGGGAGCTCAACCTATCACTCGTCCTCCGTATCGTATGTCCAATAAAGAAAACGAGGAGATGCGTAAACAATTATCTGAATTGGAAACGAAGCAATTTATTCGCTCTAGTTCCTCACCTTGGGGAGCTTCAGCTATTTTTGTGAAGAAATCCGATGGTACACTTAGGCTTTGCGTTGACTACCGCAAGCTTAATGATCTTACTATCAAAAATAAATATCCTTTACCTCGGATTGATGATCTATTCGATCAACTTAGTGGTGCTAGAGTCTTTTCACAATTGGACTTGGCTACCGGTTTTCATCAGCTTCGTATTGCAGAGGATAGCATTCCTTTGACATCGTTCCGTACTCGGTATGGATCTTATGAATGGATTGTTATGCCATTTGGGTTAACAAATGCCCCGGCTTATTTCGTTGACTTAATGAATCGAGTTTTTAAAGACTTTCTCGACCGGTTTGTTCTCATCTTTATCGATGATAATCTTGTTTATTCTAAAACCGAGGAGGAGCATGAAAAACATCTTCGGATTGTGTTGGAAACTCTTAGGAGTAATCAATTAAAGGCAAAATTTTCTAAGTGCCACTTTTGGCAATCTCGTGTGAAGTTTCTCGGTCACATTATTTCTGAATCCGGAATTTCCGTGGATCCTTCAAAGATTAAAGTGATTCAAGATTGGAAGAGACTGGAGAGTGTGACAGAAATTCATAGTTTTCTTGGATTGGCGGGCTATTACCGTCGTTTTATTAAAGACTTTTCTAAAATTGCCGTGCCTCTCACTAGCTTGACGAAGAAAGGTGTTAAATACATTTGGTCGGACAAATGTGAAGCTTCTTTTCAGAAATTAAAAGAACTTCTTTCTGATGCTCCTATTCTTGTTATTCCCGATGGGAATCAAGATTTCGTTGTTTATACCGATGCTAGTCGCATTGGTTTGGGTGTCGTTCTTATGCAAAAGGAACGCGTTATTGCTTATGCTTCTAGGCAATTAAAGCCTGCCGAGACTAGATATGCCACTCATGATTTAGAGCTCGCGGCTATTGTTTTTGCTCTTCGGATTTGGCGTCATTATCTCTTAGGAGAGAAATTTGTTCTTTACACCGATCATAAGTCTTTGAAATATTTATTCTCTCAAAAGGAACTTAATTTGCGTCAACAGCGTTGGCTCGAATTTCTTGCACCATATGATCTTGATATTCTTTATACTCCCGGTAAGGGTAATCGTGTCGCCGATGCTCTTAGCCGTAAACAACAAGCTGTTGTTTCTATGATGATATCCGAATGGAACGATCTCGAGATTTTATCCACTTGCGAAATTCGAGACCGTGTTTCCGATTTATGCTCATCATTTGTTTTATATAGCCTTGAGGCTCATCCATCTCTTTTAGACCGCATTCTTGAAGCTCAAAGGCTAGATACTGAATTGGTTCTTCTTGGCCAAAATATTAAGGATAAAATTGATATTGAAGGTTTGAAAGACTTTAATATCGATTCTCGTGGCGGCATTCGAAAATTTGGTAGACTTATCGTGCCAAATGTTAGGGATCTTCGTAAAGATATTTTAGAAGATTCTCATCACTCTAAATTTACCATTCATCCCGGTAGTAGTAAAATGTACGCGGATATGAAGCGACTTTATTATTGGGAGGGAATGAAACTTGACATCGCTAACTTCGTTAAACGTTGCATGACTTGCCAACTCGTTAAGGCCGAACATCAAAGGCCCGGAGGGTTGTTGCAACCTTTAGAAATTCCAATTTGGAAGTGGGATCAAATTTCCATGGATTTTATAGATGGCCTTCCCCGTTCTCGTTTGGGTCATGATAGCTTATGGGTAATTGTTGATAGACTTACTAAATCCGCCCATTTTATTCCCATTCGGTCTAACCGAACCGTTCCTCTTTTGGCCAAAATATTTATCAAAGAAATTGTTAAATTACATGGTGTTCCTACTTCTATTGTTAGTGATCGTGATCCATTGTTTACTAGTGGATTTTGGAAGAGTCTTCAAAAAGCTTTAGGAACGAAGCTTAATTTTAGCACCGCTTATCATCCCCAGTCCGATGGACAAACCGAGCGTGTGAATCAAACTCTTGAAGATCTTCTTCATGCTTATGTTCTTGATTTTGGTGGAAGTTGGGAAGATCATATTTCACTTGTTGAATTTTCCTATAATAATAGCTTCCAATCTAGTATTGGTATGGCACCTTTTGAAGCACTCTATGGAAGGCCATGCCGATCTCCTTCTTGTTGGCTTGAGGCCGGTGAGAAGCTGGCTTTAGGTCCAGATTTTATTCGGGATTCTACAGAAAAGATTGATCTTATTCGTCATAGGATGAAAGAAGCCCAGAGTAGACAAAAATCCTATGCCGATAACCGGAGAAGGAAGTTAGAATTTTCTGTGGGAGATCTTGTGTTTATTCGTGTTTCACCAATGAAAGGTGTTGTACGTTTCAGTCGATCGGGAAAACTTGCGCCTCGATATATTGGGCCATTTCCTATCACCGAACGTATTGGTTCCATGGCTTATCGCCTTTTATTACCGGCTCAGTTTTCTGCTATGCATGACGTGTTTCACGTTTCTCAACTTCGGAAATGTCTTCGAGATTCCGATTCTATTCTTGAGCCCGGTGTTGTGGAAGAGATTGAAGTTTCGCCTAATTTAACTTATGAGCAACATCCTATTCGTATCATTGCTTCGGAAGTCAAACGACTTCGAAATAAAGATGTTCCGCTTGTTAAAGTTCAATGGTCTTCAAATCCTAAGGATTGTTCTTGGGAATCTAGAGAGTACATCGAGCGTACACATCCGGACTTACTTTCTCGTGCTCTTTGAGGTTAACTTCTTATTTCAAACTTCTTTGTGTTGAATATGCTTTTATGGTTGTTACTATATATCTTCTTCTTGTAATATTGCAAGGACGCAATTTCTTTAAGGAGGGGAGTCTGTAACAACCCGCATATTTATCGATTTTATATTTAAATATTTTATTTAAATACTTTATCCTTAGTCGGATTTTAGTCCGAAAAGCCACTTTTTGCATACGGTCGAATTAGGGCTCGGGACCACTCCCATTGAGTTTAAAATGCCGTTTGCGACCTTTTTGAGTATAAGCTTCGATATGTTTGGAGAAAGTTGATTTCTGCTACTTTTTACTTTGGGTTTGGTTTTTGGGCTCAGCCCTATGTTAACTTATGCTCAAATCTGAGCCACTCTCCCCCACTCACCCTCATTCTCTTCTCTTTTCAGTTTTTATAACATTAATGGTGGAGGAGATTGGAAATTAAAACTCCAAAACCCTAGTTTCTCTTGCAAATCAAATTCCTAGCTCCAAACTCAAGAAGAACCCATTGGTAAGCTTCTCTTCTTCTTCTCCAACTTATTCTCTTACCAATTTTAGAAATTCCTAAACCTAATTTCGGGAATGTTCTTGTTTTTGAGCTTAGATTCAAGCTCATTTGGGTTGTGTTGAAGAGAGGTTGATTCTTCATTTGCTTTCAAGCTTCTTCTTGTTTGATTTTGAGAAAAGGTGAGATTTTTACCTCACATCTATGACTATAATTATCTTTGGTTGTTGGGTATGAATTCCTAACACTTATTCATGTGCATTTGCTCTTGATTTGGATTGGTTTTGTGAATATTCCAATTTTTTGGTTTTTAAACCAAATTTGTGTGAAAATCCTTTTATGGATGATTGATCATGCTTTTGGTGACGCATCGAGGAGCAGATAGGGCCGGGTTGCCGATTGGCACAAACCCTTAGAGCCAATGTTCGTACGGTTGCATTTTGGAAGAGTTTGCTCTTCATTTGAATAAGTCTGAAAAACAGCCCAGGCATGATTCAGTCGACTGAAAACTCTGTTCAGTCGACTGAACCTGAAACCCGAGAGTTTCCAGGCATGATTCAGTTGACTGAAAAACTCTGCACAGTCGACTGAAACTGGAAACAGAAAGTTTCCTGAACCTGAAAAATTTCCAGGTACAGGGTCAATCGACTGAAAACTCTGTTCAGTCGACTGAACCTGCTGTTTGAGTCCAATTTGCCTTTTTGGATTGAAATTCTAATTTAAATCGATTCGTGATAATCCTATTTGTTGTTATCATCTAATATGACTTTGATGACTCTTTTTAGGGATTTTTGAATATCCATTTCGATGGATCCTTTATCGATTTCATTGGATTTTATTCACGTCTTCATATGTGAATTTTTGTGATTGATTGTTCTTACAATCTTCTTCGTGATTTGTCACTTTAAAAATATAAAGGTTTTCTATACTAGTAGTAAATATCAAAACTCTTTCCTCAAACGATTTCAATACTATTTTAATACCAAATTCGTTTATAAAACCGTTTTCCAATCTATTAGTATATACAAACCTTTACCTCACTCGTATGAGAAATCTAATTAAACGGCTTAGTAAAACAAGTGGTATGAAACGCTTGCATTTACTTTGTCGGTTAATTCTTGGACTTGTTCGATTGAACCTCTTGCGACAATTTTCTAGTGGAGATTTACAGTTTGTGCGTAAATATTTAAGTTAAGCAAGTGGTTATGGGACATGAAGCTAAACTTTTATATTTACTAGCTTAGTGTAATTGACACTTCTCGATGATCATGACGATCATTTTTGTGATTTAGACTAGCAATGTGCGATGTCTCTTTGTCTGCGTGGGAGACTAAACCCCGTTCGTGTGTCAAATTTGTGGGGTAGCTACCCACGGTCTTCGGACCATTCGTGTGTCAGGTCTTCGGACCATTCGTGTGTCAAATTAATGGCTAGCTACCATGAGATAGCTTCTCGTTCATGTGTTACAGCTGTTGGTGAGCTTCATGCTCCCGTTTGTGATAGGCCTCCCCCCTTTGTGATTTCTGGATTTCTTGTGTAGATTCCTAGAATTTATGTTTCACCAATTTTCGTGATTTCCATTGATAAGTTCTATCAATATTTGTGCATTGATGAATTTGTGTGTCATTGACTTTGGTGATTTCTGGATTTCTTGTGTAGTCTTCTGGAATTTGTGTGTCATTGACTTTTGTGATTGACATTGATATTATCGTCAATATTTATGGTATGGTGAATGAAATAAGGAGTATGACGTTTCTTTGATTCTTGTGTAGATTTGGTGACATTGATTAATCTCCTGATGATTATCAACTAAGTATGTGTGTGTATATATATATATATATATCACAGCTTGGCATTGTGATTATTATGTGTTTTGTCATATCTCTTATTCTATATCGTTTCATCTGATATTTATAGTTAGACTGATCCGTTTATTATTTTCTTATTAAATAATACTCGGGTCAGACCGAGATGTTACAGGTGCTTCTGCTTGACTTCTCTCTTGGGATTGATTTCTCTTGCTTTTGGTTAACTACTTAGATTAGTAGTTATTTTGTTGTATACATTTGAGACATAGACCCCTTAATGTATACTTATTCTTTTGTGTAGTTCGTGTAACTATTCTTTTGTGATATTGTGGATCTTTTTAGACCACTACTCTGATGTACACTTTCTAGTGTAATATTCATATCTTATTCCGCCTTTGTGATATGAATTGTCTGTGACTGATTTGTGTTATTCTTATTTCTATATTTGTTTTCCGAAGGATTTATATAGCCACTGTGTAGTAGCTTTGAGTTTGTGTCGGTATGTCGGATTTCCTCTTGGAATAGAATGCATGTTATATTATCTGACATATCGGTGCTCGCGCAAAGATATTACATGGATGGTCGCTCCTCAACAGCCTTATTCTCCGTGCTAGTCGACAGCATTCACCGTAATGTTCTTGGCTAGCGTGGGTATAGAGGTGGGGCGTCACAACCCACAAGACTGACGTATCTCTATTACTAGATAATATCGAATATGCCATCCACTGGCCGTCACTAACCTTTAAACCGGGCGCCCGAGCATACAAACCACATTAATTTACATCCCAAACGTCATAGCGGGAAGAAATATATCCTGAAGGGGATGATCATACCCTGATTGGGTATGACCCACTTAGCCTTGCCGCATCTAATCCTGTTTCAGTCATTTTTGATTGATGAGGCTTGAGGCAACGATTACCTTTTCACATATCACATATCACATCACTTTGAATGCCACACGGCCATTTCCATTTACTACTAATTGCCTTCTATAAAAATACAACCCTTAAGCTCGTACGTCTCAAGGAGGGTGTTAAGTGAAGTTGCCTTCTCCACCGCCACTGATGTACTTTTGTAAAAACCAATGTACCTAATCTTTAGAAATGCAATGTCAGACAAACATCCATACAAGTTGTCCAGGAACAGGACAAACCAAAGGCGCTCTTCTACTAACACTAGTAGCGAGTAGTCCTTGTAATCCGAAAAATCTCAATAATGAGGAGACCACTGCTATAAATAGCTTTATAATGGAAGCTACCCAGAGCATGTCAACAAGTAGTCCTTACGCTATGAAGATCCACGGTCTTCAATAATCATCATCTTCAACATGTCTTCACATTCGAACTTATACATTAGTTCACAGTGGTTTTCAAATATGAATCACCCAAATCCGACACGGGTTCCTTCGAAACTAATTATCAATTTGAAAGAAGTTAAGTTCATATGTGGATATCAATCATCAGTCAATTACTTCATCTTTTATAAAATATCTTTCTTAGATATATTCTGTTCAATTTATTTGCATTTTCTTTTCAAGAGTATATGGAATCATTAAGCCTCATTTATCAAATCATTTAGTTTATTTGAACCTTTCTTAAATCCTGAAATAATTCCAAATCATTTTCTCTTTTACTTAGAAAAATCTTTCCAAATCATTCATTAAATTTTAATCAAAGATTCCTTTCTTAACTTCAAATCATATTCTTGCAAGTCGTAGATTTTCATAACAGAGTACTACTGCCACTTTAAATATGGTAAATTTCACCTTTAGGGACTAATGGCAAGTAATCCTACATCATGAATATCTTTGTCTTCAATATGTTTTATTTCGAAAATTTATTTGAAGGGGTTTTCGAATGATTTGGAAATCTCTTTATTTTGTCCTAGAGTAATTCTAAGCAATTCATTCTTTTTTTGGATAATATTTTAGATGGATAAAAAAAATGTTATTTAATACATCATTTACGATAAACCCTAAAATCAATCTTAGCAAACATTATTGAGTAAATAGGATCATAGAAATTATTCTAATTTTAATCAACATCAATTTCTGTATTCAACAAGTGCTATAGGAGGAATAATGGTGAACTAAGATTTTAAATTCGACGATTAAGACGAGTTCCCTCTTTGCATTTTAATACCAAGTATAAGAAGATTATCTCCATGCAATCCAAGTCGCAATTTGTTCATTTTGGAGATTTCTTAATTTTTTTGATAATACCAATCTTCCTTTATTTTGGCAAACTTAAAAATCTTTTAAGAGCACCCAGGATTTCCTTTCGATCTGTTCCACCCCTCTTCGAAGAAAAGAAAACATTGGCTAAGTAAGTTCAGGGAACTGGTTTCTCCATCTCTAACCTTAGTTAAACACCTTATTTTATCTTCCCAGATCTTATAGGCGGGACAAATGTACTAGTCGTTTTCGCATACTCAGTTATCAACTTTATTTCGAAATTGATTATAAAGATTCCAAATTATCTTTCAAATGCTTAATTTTCCTTTTTAAAAACATTCATAATTGATTCTGGGAAAAATCGTTACGTTTAAACTCATATTCAAAAGGTTATACAATTCGGCGTAAAAGTGCTACGGAAAGTGCTATATAAGCTTATTTGATTTAATCCACTTTTTAATATTTGAAAATTCATATTTTTCAATTCAAATCTCTTCTAAACTATTTAAATACATTAATCAAATTTATTCCATATTTTTCCATAATTAAAAACGTTCATCAAAGGATTTTCCTCATGGTCCCTTAACTGCACTAGCATGATTTTTCTAGGAAATTGATTTGGACATATTTAAACATATACAAGATGAAATCCTGATTTTCTTTCTTATTTTAAACATATTAAATGTTTATAAAACATTCTAACTCATTTTAAAACTATTTCCAAAAGGTTTAAGCATTCCATATACGCCGTTTTGTTTTCAAAAGGAAAGTGATTTCCTTTGTGCTTATCGACGTGTATTAACGTGACTTGGTAAAACAATTAACAATCATATCAAAAAATCAATACTTGATAATCAAAGCATATATAAGCATCCATAGCAATCATAACACATCATCAAACATGTATATATGTAAATAGAGATGTTAATTAGTGTTTCTCACCATAAACCAAAGTGATTAACTTCCTACTACATCAAACTAATCCACGCTTCATAACTACTTCCTATTCCACTTAAAAACTAGAAAACAACACCCTCTTCCTTTCAATAGCTTGGTTGAGGCTTGAGATGGAGGTTGTCTAAAAGTATAGAGAAGAAGCGGTAGAGCTTTGACCTTGAATTCTCAAATTTAGACCTGAAAAATAGGTCATCTTTTCTCTTATTTTGACTCTCTTACTCTCAAAATTTGAAATTTTTGTTAACTGAAAAGTTGTTGAAAATTATTTTTTCTTGAATTTATAAGAAAAAATCAACTGATTTTGATTATTTTTAGGAAGATATGATAGAATGAAGAACATGTATTGTCGGATTGACAAAAATAAAGCCCGAAAATGCACTTTAAAGAATTGAGTTTCAGGTGTAGCATACCTCAAAACTGGAAAAATAATTAACCAAAAAGTTGTAGCCACTAGTACTTAATATGGTTTAAAATAAAGAATTTCTTAATTTGGATATGTTATGA
Source organism: Allium cepa (assembly GCA_030765085.1). Lineage (NCBI taxonomy): Eukaryota > Viridiplantae > Streptophyta > Magnoliopsida > Asparagales > Amaryllidaceae > Allium > Allium cepa. The sequence continues at coordinate 509,998,393 of CM060942.1, forward strand.
TCAAGTTATGATCAAACAAAATTGCCTATTCTCTGTCTTAAAAACTGGACCAGAAAATGCACTGTAAAGAAGTGGATTTTCGACATGGTCAATTTTAGAAAGAGACAAAGTGGTCAACATGAAAGTTGTAGCCACTGGAAAAATACATGATTAAAAAAAAGAATTTTAAATTTTGGTTCTGTTTTAATGAAGTTATGGCCGAGAATAAGAGGTAAAATATGGAGAAAAGAGAAGTTTGATTTGAAGAGGATGAACATTTTTTCTTTTGAATATTTTGTAAATATTTTGACATTATTTATTTCTGTTTTTTTCCTATGGCTTGAAAGCCATCAAAGAGGAGAGCAAGAAGATGAAGAAGCTTGATAAAAGAAGGAGATAAAATATGAATGAAAGTGAAGAAGGAGGTGGATATTCATAGAAAAAGAAAGAAGTGGTAAATTTACCAAAATAACCTCTTACCAAATCACCAAACTAACCTTACTTCAACCTAAAGAAATCTCCAATTTTTCAATACATAACATCATCTTTCACATCCTTACTTTGTGTCTTAGTCACTTAAAGATTAGGTAAAGAATATCATAATTATTTCTGCTTTGATTTGATGTGATTTGATGTTTATTTTTTCTTACTTTTGTTAATTTTTACTTACTTTTACTAATGGCTTCTAAAAGTTTTCTAATCTTATTTAGTAGAAGTAAACATGTTTAGTTATTAAAATGTGCAATATATATCTTAAAATATGTTAACAAAGGTGCAATAACGTTGCGGTAACTTATTTTGAACAAAACATTGATTTTCGACAAAACGTTTTAAGGTCACATTTCGAAGTTTTTGTTAAACTATTTATTCATTTAAACAAAATTTCAAAATTGATTTGTTATTATATTGAAATAATTAAAACAAGCATATTTGACTTATAAAATAATATAAAATAATATCCAAATCCATTTGTAAAAATACGACATCGATTTAACGTTATGTGACGAAATTTATCGACTTTTATAAAACAAGTTTTATATATTTATCAAATCCTTATAAATTAAATTACTATTATTATCAAATGAGTTTGATATATTATATATATATATATATATATATTTAAATGGAATTATTTATCCTTTAAACAAATTTCATGAATATTTATCCTACGTTGTTCGAATACGACTTTTGTCAATTTTACAATGGAAATCCAAAATCTTTATGCAATATCAAAAATAAGTTTACCATTCTTATCTTTTATATAAAACTTGATTATTTAAGTTTGAAAATTCTACATTTGAATGTTTAAAATAAATTAAATATTCCATTCCAAAGTGATAAATTTATGGGTCGTTATATTCTCCCCTACTTAAAAGAATTTTGTCCCCGAAATTACCTTGAACCTAAACCCACAATTTTTTTTACCTAAAACATTATTTCACAAACTTAAACCCATAAGATGTACCCAAATCATATGTATATAATATCTGATTTGATCTTCTATTCGAATCCACAACTTTATTTCCGAACAAGCATCAATCTCCCGATCCTCTAGTGTGGACTCTGATCAAGCCTCTAGATCAGATACACTTGCTTTCCTTGCATAGCTTCTCAACTATGATAGAAAACTCGAGTAACTAACCGTAAAAATTCATCAATTGTCGCCATCGAGAAATCGAGTGATAAATTCTTTTCCGGATCAGTGTAAATACCTCAAAGTTTCATATTCGGATATTAGATCAAAATTTGTGTGATGAAATGATTTACGTATAAATTATGTGTTTATTCCTATTGGTTTTTCTCAGTTATACCAAATTCTCTTTATTCACATCCTTTATTTTTCATTCATTTTTAGCATATTTTTTTTAATACTAAATTGTTTATGAATCATTTAGTAAAATTATTACTTAAGTTTATTATATCTTATGAACATAACTATTTAAATCCATCACTTTTAAAACTTAAGTCCAAATCCTTAATTAATGGTAGAATTCATTAATAAAACTTTTTCCAGGTTACAATTACACTTTAAAGAGCCATGATTTTACTAAAGTGTATAAATAGTTCATGACTTAAATCTATTTTTGTATAATACCTTTTCACATCCTAACAGTTTATACATACACATCCCAAATTCCTGATCGATTTTATATCTGGGTGAATTTGTAGGTTGCTATCACTTCAAATTCATAATTACAAAATTTCTTTCTTATTTAATGCTATTATAAATTTCTTCACTTTTAAATCCTTTTTGTTTATAATCACATTTATAAATTATACTTATCCAATTTCTTTTACTTAGAACTTTTCGCAATGGTTTATCCATTACCAAAAGTTTTCATAAATTCTATAGATCTGAGTTGGGTGTGATTCAAAAAATTTCGACTGTCCAAAATCATCGAGAATCCACTTTATCTTATCAATTAGTGATTCCAGATTTATCTTTGCTTTAAACACTTTCATAAATATTGATAATCAATTTATCAATTAATGATTCACATTATATCTTTAACTTAAGAAAATTATATAAATGGAGTAACTCATAAATAATACCAAGGAATCGGGTACTACGAATAGTATTATATATCCTCTTAACAAGAAGAGTAATACTTAAGAAAAGAGTTTACCATCCGAACACATTTCCTGCCCATTTTTAGTTTATTTTGAGCCATTCTAACTAGTTATCATAAAATATCTCTTTTTATTTGAAATAATACCCTTTTCAAAATCCTTTAGAGATTACTTTTGCTTATAAATCTATTTTGTAAATACTTTTTATATATTCATCCTATATTAATTAACTTCATTTAAATTAGCACAATTTTTTAAATTACTTGAATTTTAAACCTTCACGTATTTTCCTTTTATAAAATCATGATATATTACATCATTTTTATCTTATATGTCCAATCCTTAAACCAATTTTATTATCAAACACCGTATGGTCAAATCGTGAAACTTAATTCACAATATATTTGTACTTTAACTTTTAAATTAAACAATTGATCAATTTCTGATAGTAACTTAACATTATCATTTCTTAATTTATTATTTCGAAAAAAATATTAAAATTTTAATTACCTTATCAGATTTCTTACTTATCGATTATTTTTATGAAACATCTTATAGTCAAACTATGGAATTCTGATCACAAGATGATCATATTTAAATTTCCCTAATCTTGATTTCTATCTATATAATTTTAAAATATGTACTTTATAATCAAAATATAATCCAAGGTAAAATTATTTCATTAATCAGTTTTTCAAAACAAAACTGTTATATATCAGCCTTTAAATGACAACTTAAAAAACCTTTATATATCAGCCTTTATATAACAGTTTCATATATCAGCCTTTAAATAAAATCCTTTGAAAAGAAAGAGTATCTCGTAAAACCATGCCCATACATAAACACAGACGGGTTTTAACCTTATGATAACTTAAAACGCCTTTATATATCAAAACGTTTGATATTATTTCTAATGACATTCCTTTGAAAACATTTGCAAATAAACTTATTAATCTTAGCCGAATTTGTTACCATTATTAAATTCCAGCATACTATGCTCTACAAACAAAATGGTAGGTTCTTATTGGAAGATGGATTTCCATACAAATAACCAAATGAAGGGACTACCTTCCGATGAGTGCACCTCTAGATGGATGTCCCAAGGAACCATCACAAAGCTCCTCTACCAACATAATACCAGTCTATCTCTATAACTTGATAGTACTGACTATATCATCCCCCGGTTGTCACCGACCTTTAACGCACCCAAGCTTACAATCACATTAATTTACATCCCTAATGTCATAGCAGGAAGAAATATATCTACAAGGGGATGATCATACCCTAATCGGGAATGACCCTCTTAGCCTTACCACATCTAACCCTGTTTCAGTCATTTTCGGTTGATGAGGCTTGAGGCAACGATTACCTTTCATATATCATATATCACATCACTTTGAATGCCACACGGCCATTACCATTGACTACTAGTTGCTTTCCACGAAAATACAACACTTAAGCTCGAACGTCTCAAGGAGGGTGTTAAGCTAAGAGAAGTCACCAAAGGGCAAGAAACTCCACCCATAGCTTCGTCAATGACCTACGCTCCTGATTCTCCACCCGCGATCCACTCTAGTCTCCAATGACCTCGCATTTCCTTCATTACAATGTCGAACAAACATGCAAGTTGAACCCTAGCTCATCGACATCCAATCACCATGGCATTCTAGAGTCCTTCCGAGTATTTTTCTCAATATCCCCTCCACACGAGCTCCCTTCAGTGTCACTCGCGGCACTCGATGAACACACGAACTTTGTTCAACTTGCGATAACTCGACAACCCCGAGCCTAAAAATGTTGAAAATAAAATCAAAAATCACCATTTTACAATACGAATTAGTTTGTATGATCAAAGCTCAAAAATTTTAAAAATCAAATTTTCGATTTTAATTCAATTCTTATTGACACTTCTTATTTCCAGCAAATCCTTCTGTTAATTTACATAGTAATATTTCTAAAAATCAAATTTAGTTGTTACTATCATTTTACCTTTAAGGATCATAAACTAAGATTGAACATATGTAGAGGAATTGAGTTGATTTGGATATGCAAGTGCCAGTTACTCATACAAAGACTTATATACATATACATTCACATAGGAATGCATAGAAAAATATATTTATATACACATAAACACTTAAATTTATCCATGCAATCATTTACTTTAATTTGTTAATCATAAGCACAATCATATAAAAGATTAAAATAATTGATTTCTTACTCACCTTTATATTGTCGAACAGAGGAGCCTATTTCTGAACTTGACTGTTGATTGAAGCAAAAGTTCAACATCATCTCAAAATAATTTCAAAGTCCAAAGCAAATCAAGTTACAATTAAAAATCAAGGAACCTTCTCCGCCACCACTGATGTACGTTTGTAAAAACCAATGTACGTAATATTTAGAAATGCAATGTCAGACAAACATCCATGCAATTTTTCCAGGAACAGGAAAAACCGAAGACACTCTCTTACTACCACTAGTAGTGAGTAGTCCTTGCAATCCGAAAAATCTCCACAATGAGGAGACCATTGCTATAAATAAATCTATAATGGGGGCTACCCAGAGCAGCTCAACAACCAGTCCTTATGCTATGAAGACCCACAGTCTTTAATAATAATCATCTTAACATGTCTTCACATTTGAACTTATACATTGGTTCGAAGTGGTTTTCGGATTGGAATCACCCAAATTCGACACCGGTTCCTTCGAAACTAATTATCGATTTAAAAGGTGTTAAGTTCATATGTGGATATCAATCATTAGTCAATTACTTCACCTTTTATAAAATATATTTCTTAGATATATTCTCTTTAACTTTTTCCATTTTTCTTTTCAAGAGTATATGGAATCATTAAGCCTCATTTATCAAATCATTTGGTTTATCTAAACCTTTCTTAAATCCTGGGATAATTCCAAAACATTTTCCCTTTACTTAGAAAAATCTTTCCAAATCATTCATGAAATCTTAATCAAAGATTTCTTTCTTAACTTCAAATCATATTCTTGCAAGTCGAAAATTTTCGTAATAAAGTACAATTGCCACTTCAAATATGGTAAATTTCACCTCTAAGGGCTAATGGAAAGTAATCCTACATCATGAATATCTTTGTCTTCAACGTCTTTGTCTTCAATATGTTTTATTTCAAAAATTAGTTTGAAGGGGTTTTTAGATGATTTTGAAATCTCTTTATTTTGTCTTAGTGTAATTCTATGCAATTCATTCTTTTTCTTTGGATAATGTTTCAATTTTCCTCACTTAACTCTCGATCCAAATTCCTTAACTTTTAAGTGGGTCGAAAGCAATGTTATTTAAGACATCGTTTATGATAAAACCTAAAATCAATCTTAGCAAACAATATTGAGTAAATACGATCATAGAAATCATTCTAATTTTACTTAACATCAATTTCATATTAACACGTGCTGTGGGCGGAATAATGGTGAAATCACTTTTAAAATCCATGAATAGGACGAGTTCCCTCTTTGGATTTTAATACCAAGTATAAGAAGGTTAACTCTATGAAATCCAAGTTGTAGTTTGTTCATTTTGGAGATCGCTTAATTTTTTTGATAATACCAATCTTCTTTTATTTTGGCAAACTTAATAAAATCTTTTTAGAGCATCCGGGCTTTCCTTTCGATCTATTCCACCCCTTGGTTAAGAAAAGAAAACATAGGCTAGGTAAATTCAGGGCACTGATTGCTCAATCACTAAAATTAGTTAAACACCTTGTTTTATCTTCCTAGATCTCACAGGCGGGACAAATGTACTAGTCGTTTCCGCATACTCAATTATCAACTTTATTTTGGAATTGATTATGAAGATTCAAAATTATCTTTCAAATGCTTAATTTTCCTTTTAAAATCATTCACAATTGATTCTGGGAAAAATCGTTATGTCTAAACTCTTATTCAAAAAGTTATACAATTCGCAGCATAAAAGTTCTGCGGAAAGTGCTATATAAGCTTATTTTATTTTATCCACTTTTTAATATTTTAAAATTCATATTTTTCAATTCAAACCTCTTCTAAACTATTTAAATAGATTTATAAAATTTATTCCATATTTTTCCATAATTATAAACGTTCATTTAAAAGGATTTTCCGTTATGGTCACTTAACTGCACTAGCACGATTTTTGTAGGAAATTGATTTGGACATATTTAGAAATGTACAAGTTGAAATATTAATTTTCTTTATTTATTCCTTTAAACATATTAAATGTTTGTAAAATATTTCTAACTCATTTTAAAATTATTTTCAAACGGTTAAGCTTTCCACATACGCCATTTCATTTTCAAAAGGAAAGTGATTTCCTTTGTGCTTATCGACATGTATTAACGTGACTTAGTAAAATAATTTAACAATCATATCAAACAATATATACTTGATGATCAAAGCATATATAAGCATCCATATCAATCATAACACATCATCAAACATGTATATATATATATATAAATAGAGATGTTAAATATAGTTTCTCACCATAAACCAAAGCGATTAACTTCCTACCAACATTCTAACTAATCCACGCTTCACTAACTACTTTCTATTCCACTTAAACACTAGAAAAAACACCCTCTCCCTTTCAATAGCTTGGCCGAGGCTTGTGATGAAGGTTGGAAGAAAGTATAGAGAAGAAACGGTAGAGCTTTGACCTTGAATTCTCAAATTTTGACTCAAAAAATAGGTCATCTTCTCTCTTATTTTTGATTCTCTTACTCTCAAAATATGAAAAACTTGTTAACTGAAAAGTTGTTGAAAATTATTTTCACTTGAATTTTGAAAATAAATTCACTTGATTTTGATTAGTTTTAGGAAGATATGATAGAATGAAGAAGAGGTATTTTCAGATTGACATAAATGAAGCCTAAAAATGCACTTCAAATAATTGAGTTTCAGGTATAGCAAACCTAAAAACTGAAAAAAATAATCAATGCAAAAGTTGTAGCCACTGAAATTTAATATGGTTTAAAGAAAAGTATTTATTATTTTGGATCTATACAGATCAAGTTATGATCAAAGCAAAATTGCCTATTCTGTGGCTTAAAAACTGGGTATGAAAATGCACTGGAAAGAAGTGGAATTTTGACATGGTTAATTTTAGAAAGTGACAATGTGGTCAACATGAAAGTTGTAGCTACCAGAAAAATACATGATTTACATTAAATAATTTTGCTTTTCGTTCTGTTTTGAGGTTATGGCCGATCGAATAGGAGGTAAAATGTGGAGAAAAGGGGAGTTTGATTTGAAGTGGATGAACATTGATTTCTTTTGAATTTTTTTTTTTTTTTACATTATTTCTTTCTAGTTTTTTCCTATGGCTTCAAAGCCATTAAAGAGAAGAGAAAGAAGATGAAGAAGCTTGAGAAAAGTAGGAGAAAAATGTGAATAAAAGTGAAGAAGAAGGTCGGTATTGATAGAACAAGAAAGAAGTGGTAAATTTACCAAAATAACCTCTTACCCAATCACCAAACTAACCTTACTTCAACCTAAAGCATTCTCCATTTTTTCAATACTTAACATCATCTTTCACATCTTTACTTTATGTCTTAATCACTTAAAAATTAAGTAAATAATATAATAATTATGTTGGCTTTGATTTGATGTGATTTGATGTTTGCTTTTTCTTACTTTTGTTAATTCTTACTTACTTTTACTAATGGCTTATAGAAATTTTATAATCTTATTTAGTAAAAGTAAATATGTTTAGTCATCAAAATGTGTAATATATATGTTAAAACATGTTAGTAAAGGTGCAATAACGTTGCGGCAACTTATTTTGAACAAAACGTTGATTTTCGACAAAACGTTTTACGGTCATATTTCGACGTTTTTGTTAAACTATTTATTCATGAAAACCAAACATCAAAATTGATATTTTATTATATTTAAATTATTAAAACAAGCATATTTGACTTATAAATAATATAAAATAATATCCAAATCTGCTTATAAAAATACGACATCGATTTATCGTTATGCACGAAATTTGTCAACTTTTATAAAACAAGTTTTATATATTTATTGAATCATTATAAATTAAATTACTATTATTATCAAATGAGTTTGATATCGATTATATATATATTTAAAAGGAATTATTTATCCTTTGAAGAAATTTCATGTATATTTATCCTACTTTATTGGAATCCGACTTTTGTCAATTTTACAATGGAAATCCAAAATCTTTATTCAATATCAAAAATAAGTTTACAATTCTTATTTATCTTATAAAACTTGATTGTTTAAGTTTGAAAATTTAACATTTGAATATTTTAAATAAATTAAATATTCCATTTCAAAGTGGTAAATTTACGGGTCGTTGCCTTACCAGTCCAGTTCTTTGACATCCGTAGTGTCCTTCATGTGTTTCAACTTTGGAAACATTTTAGAAATTTTGATTCTATTCATAGGCATAGAATCCTTGTTGCAATCGATATCTCAAAAAATCTAACTTATGAATAGAACTTTATTCGTTTCGTTGCCTCAAAGGTTCGATTCTTCGAGATATGGTTGTTTCGCTCATCTAAGTCCTATGACCAGATAATCCTAAGGACTATTCTTGTGGAGCTTGAGAGTTCATTGAGCAAACGCTTCCTATGCATTTTCCTAATTTCATTTGTTATGAGTGTCTTGCTTTGAATTATCCTTATTTCATAGCTTAACTTCCTTTAAGAAAATACATTCTTTTTAGTTTATTGTAAACTATTCCCTTAAGGAAATTGTGAGGACATAATTTTTGTAAGGGAGGGGGTCTTTAACAACTCTAGTCGAGATTACTTATAATTTCCAAATTGAAATGGCTTTTCAAATGGCAACGAATAAATTTAGGAAAATTTATTTAATATTAAAAACAATGTAATTTAACTTCTTATATTTGATAATATAAGAATAATCTTTGGGAAAATAAGAGTTTAACAAAATATGTGGAAAACGTTTTGTAAATTATTCCTTTATTTATTTTGAATGGAGATTTATAATAAATATTTTCCATTTTAGATTATTACAATAGACATTGTAATTTGATTAAGTGTTAATATTGGGATTTACTATTAAAACGAGATTTTTACAATTGATGGTTTACTTTATTTAAAATTAATGAGAATAATTTTTAATTTCAAAAGTTATACTTAATTTTAGAAAATGTCTCAATATTAATAGAAATGGTAATATTTGATATATTTTAGTGCTTTGTAAAATTTCAAAAATCAATTTATACTTTTATAAAACATTATTGGTAATGTAGATTAGTGTTTTAAAAGTGAAAATAAAGGAAATTAATCATTTTTTATTGGATCCTTACATATCCACTTGGCCCATGTAGTAAGGTTAGGAGAGCAAATATGATAACCTGTACATTGTTTTCTCTCACTCTTTTCTCATTTTAGCCAACACTAATACCTGAAACAATTTCCACCTTATTTCCAAACTATAGAAAATAAATTAATCGCTAAATTAGGATCAAATCATAGGGCTTTTTAACTGTAGTTAGGAATACAAGAGCAAGGTAATCTCTTCCACCTTCTTATGTATCTATTAAAGCTTTACTCTCAATTTTGGGTTTGTTGTAATGATTCTTTTTCTATTACTCAAAATAAAACTTAGTTGTAGATACAAGTTAGTGGACAAGGAGAATCCGGGTTTCTAGCATCAATTCAAGTCCATATAGGTGAGTTGAACTCACACTTCTAGACTACCTTTGAATGGTTGTGGCGGTTTATCGATTTAGACAAATCTTATGCTGAAATGGTCTCAATCTTTTATGTTAATTTCATCAATTTATATGATACTTCTTATTTGTTAAAACCCTCCTCATATGATCTTAATCAACATCGATAGGTAGATGTTTTCGTACTTGCATTAGGGCTTAATAAGTACTTTAGAAGTTATGAGAAACAACGATGGAGAAACGAGCAACGAAGGACCACCGAAGCACCGCTGGAGGCACCTTGAGCTCGCTCCAGGCATGCTAACCAATGGACCGGTCCCACCAGACTAGTGCATCGGTGGTGAAATGGGTTGAGCCATATGTCACTCTGTTTGGCCCTTAGGTTCACACTGTTCGCCCATTTGGCTCCTTTTCGCTGTTTTGTTGATTTTGATGTTGTTTTCCCTGTCAATCTCACTGCCATTTTTGGATTTTGAATTATGAATTTTTGAATACATTTTGAAGTTATTATACTATGGAATTTTTCTCTGGGTATTTGGTAATTCACACAATTTCCGTCGCATGTTTTCAACCTGAGTTCTATAAAATGACGATTTCCCAAATTAATGTTTTTTTTATCCAAATCTTTTCAAATACAACATGTTTTCTATAATAAGTATATTTGAAACTATATATATTATAACAATAATAATTTTATATTGATATAGGAAAATAGTCCAAATTATCCCTATTTATGCATGTGTATAAAGAGATTTCGCAAAGGCTTTTCAATACATATATATTAGCTTATAAAACAATATATAAATATATTTATGAATGTAAAAGTTTACAAATTATTTTTCATATAAATATTAGCTTATAAACTGATATATATAGTCTTTAAGAAGGTTTTCAAAGCTAAGTGTTTTAAAAAAAAATATAAGCAGTTGATCGAATGAGGAATTGATATAAACAGTTAAATAAAACGAGTGGTATGGACCACTCAGGTTTATTTTACGGTTGATTCCATGACTTCTTCAATCAAATAATTGCTACAGACAAATGGAATTTACTATCGTTTAGTACACTTTTGGTTAAATCCATGTGGTAAGGGACATATGTTCGTCACTTATTCGTTTGCTATATGAATGTACATAACACTTATATCGACGAGTTTATAACTTGCCCTTAGAGTTTTATAGGTCTTGTACCTATCTTGAAGTTTTTATAGGACTTGTACCAATCGTGGAGTTTTATACGACTTGTTCCTATCTTGGATTTTATTGGTCTCACACCTATTTTGGAGTTTTGTAGGCTCTCGTGTGTCTTGGAGTTGTTATGGGAATTATACCCATGTTGGAGTTTATACATCTTGGAGTTACACGCAGGTAGGTGTATTTATTCACCAATCTTTGAGTTTGATGCCTTTCTCCCTCTTTTGAGATTTTTGTATTTCTATTTATGATTTCCATATTCGATGTTATTTTGTTACCAACAGATAGTTTCGAGGATTTTGCTTGTTGAAGCTATCTTGAGTTTTGATATATGGTGATTTCATTCTTGAATTTTTGATGTATGCTTGATATTTGTCGATACATGACGTGACTATTATATTTGAGATCTAGTTTATTTTATCTATATTCGTCTTGCTAACTCATTTATTTTTGCTTAAACTGACCTAATTTTTATTTTATAATACTTGAGTCAGACTGAAATATTCCAGCTGCTCTAGTTTGATAGTTCTAGAGAGGATTTCACTCTAGTTATTTAGTTATCAAACATCTTACCTTCATCTAGTACATGTATGCATTCATATAGATGTTGTATATTATGTCGAGTTTAGACTCATTTAAATGCGCATATTTGCATGTTTAGAAGGTAGAACTTGTTTATTCTGTGGTTCGTAATGACCTTCATTTTGAAGTCGAATTTATGTACCTTTTTGATTTGATCATCTTGTATCTATTTGTATTCCACTTGCATATTTTGAGACATGTGATACTGTGATTTTTATTTATCATATATTTTTCTAGATTATTATTATTATTACAACCGTAGTTTTTTTAAGTCTGGATCGTATACGTCTGTTCCACTTGAGATAGAAAATTATATATAGCATACTAGCTGGCGTATCGATGCTGGATGGTCGCTCCTAACTAGCCTTATTTTTTTCTCTATTAGACGGTATTACGTTGTAATATCTTTTGCTAGCATGTGCCTCTGGTAGGTCATCGCAGCTTGGTACCGAAGCCAAGTTTAGAACAAAATATGATATTACAAACACAAATATTGGCCTGGTTGAGCCTTAGAGACCGTCCATAAGGGGTTCTTAGGGAAGATGGTTGGAATCATTCCCTTTAGAATAAGAAGTGTCTTTTGGGATTCTCGGAACATTTCCGTTTGTTTCAACTCCTCGATGTTCCTATTATCAAATCATGTGATTCCAAAGCAATCTTTGATCCAATCTTATCTATTTTGGAGGTGCAGTTGGAAGGCAGTTGAGTCACCCGTTCTTATATTTGGCAATCCAGCGAGTCCAGCTGAGATGTAGTACTTCGTCTGCTCAACCAATCATGAAGTCTGTTGTCAATCTTTTTATGATCAAAGTTATGCAGCGGAAGTAGATAGATGGTCCTGCTGGACATATTATCCAATATTTGTGACTGAATGATAGGTTGATTGGATGTTTGTTTGCATAAGTTTCTAAGTGACAATTCAAATTCAGTTAAGAGTTATCAACATCATAATTCAAGTCTTTCCCAAACTCGCTCTGATTGATGATGGCTGGTATCCGCATGCGACTATCCTTATGGGTCTTGCCCACTATAATTTTATCACAAACTAGAGTACGGTGTCATATGAATATCCCACTCCATCAACCTTTTGACTGCCTACATAGGTCCGCTTCGTTAGGCCTGCAATGCAAAAAAGTCAAGCCTTATTCTCTTGATGGAACACATACAGACCTGCCTCCAGAGGTGCAGCTTTGCTAGGCCTACCCCAGAGGGCCATCTTAGAATATCCTCATGTCCCATTAAAGTCACGTATTTCCTTCTAGCCCAAAATAACTAAGTTGGATGTGCTCTTTCTGTACTAAAAATCTGCGATGAACTGCTTCGTTGGGCTCTTTATCCAGATTCCCTTCGGGCTGCTACAAACGAATCTTACCATTTTATTAGACCCTATATTTAATCTTTTATTATGCGTTTAGTTCACTTTTCTTATTCCGTTGGCTACTTATTCACCCTAATCAGCATGCCTAGCAGTACCCATGCATGAGACCATCAAACCTAGACCTGAAAGGGAATGCTACCGGTACAAGCCAATTATACTATTTTTGCTTATTAACTTAATCGAAGATCTAAGTTTGATAACTAAGCATCTTCTATTTCTTTCTTTTTAATTATAACCTACGTGTTACAATTATACTTGCAATTGTCACTTTTATATTCTTTTCTTTCTTTTATAACCTACATGTTATAAATGTAATTGCAAGTGTCTCTTTTCTATTCTAGTCGGTCTTCTTTTATTATGATGCTAAATTTTCTTTAGTTCTCTTATATTATATAACATTCTTAACTTGGGACTACATCCAACTGTCATAAGTAACTTATCATAATAACCGCTTTACATTTTATTCTACTATCTGCGTAGTAAATGCAGATCTAGTCACATTTTCTGCTTATTATTTCTAGTCTTGCAAAATATTTAACTTGATTATTTCCTCTTCTTTAATTTCTTCAACGCTTCATGTTATTCTCTTTTATTCTAGGAAGTAGTTCTATTCTATTTGGTTGGTAAAAAAGACAGTACTAAAGATCCATTTCCGTATTTTAATACTAAATAATGCTATAAAAAATAACTCGTAAGTGCAAGATATTTCTTTTGTTTTTCTTCAATTGTTCGGCAATGCAAAATACAGCAATATCTCTAGTTTGCACCAATTCCATTTTTCTTGCTTTTATACTTGCAATTATGTTTATCGTTATTCTTATAATATTAAACTATGGAAATGTATTTCTTTTCTTAACCAACCAACTAATATATCACTAACTTCCAAATCAGGTTATTGGATTTCCCCATTTTATTTCATTCCCCAAGTTTTAACATAATTTACTGTAAATTTCTCGATTTTAAGCTTTGCCATTCTCTATAATTTTTAAGCCTAATAGTACTTATACTTACTTGGATTTATTTCTTCTATATAAATAATATTTAAATATAACTACACTTCTCCTATAAAATTTACAATTTCAATATAATTAGCTAGTAGAATCAATTACTGAAATTAGTCAAATGTTGAATTAAATATTTAACGGGAATCTAACGATATTATATATAATAAATATAAAAGAGATATAATTTAAATCCACTCACTTGTCGTCCTTAGCTTTAATCCATGGCCTTCCTAGATCCACTTCTAAGACGTCTAATATTTTATTAAAAAGATATTCTCCCTAGAAATATTTTCTATTTAGGGATCAACCTCAGGCAATGAACCCAATTGGGAGAAAATCTGATTATGAGAAAATAGCTAGGCCTAGGGTTCTATTTGTAGTGAAACTTAGGGATCTCTGACCGTCGAATTTTAGGATTGAATATGGTGCAACCACGTCACCGGCTCGCTGTGTCTCGTTGGATCCATAAAACAATACTTCAGATCGCACGAAAATCAACTTTCGATCCATCGGCTTGCTCCTGGATGTCTTTACGTCTAGGAGGGAAATGTGGGTCGATTTGGGGGATTTGCGGGTCGTCCCATAGGTTCCTGCATTTTTTTCGTTTAAATATTTTTATTTTATTTTATTCTAATATCTTATTCTTCTTGTAACTTCTTCATATTAACTCGTATTTCGACAAGTTATATATGGAAATTGATCAGAAATTCACCATGAACACAATGGTATAGGTCTCGAGGCTATACATTGACAATTCCATAAATTATTTTTTTCACTATTCAATTTTATTTGATTATCTAATAATGCGGGGCGTTACATTCTCCCACCCTTTAGAAAATTTCATCCCCAAAATTCGACAAGGTTAAAACTATGTAATTGCTCGCATCAATCACATCCATTTTGTGTACATCCAATTTTGCAACCATCCACATCCTTGTGCAAAGTGTCATTCAACCTATAATATATGCATGCACATGAATTTCTAAGCGGTATCTTCTATATGAATGCTTTTCTTCTGCAAAAACTCCTTTTTAATATATGATGCACACATCCTAAATATACATACAACATTTATATGAATGCAATCTTTTGAATGCTCAAAACATTTTTCATCCAATTTTCCTCACACTCCTACTGAATAGGTGCGTAGTTCAACGAATTTTACATCCAAATCCTACCACACAACTTTTAATATTCTAATTTCATAAAAATTCCAAACTCGATTTCTTATTTCAGAAAGAAGGTAGAAAATAAAAAACCTCACATTTACTGTTTTAGTTTTGCGCACTTCTTTCTCTGTACTTGAAACTTATGCCGCTATTCTATAAAATCTCAATTTTTTTCCCAAGCACAGTTTACATAAGACAAACTTCCTTTCCAAAAAATATCCCAAGCTTAATTTTTGGAAAAAAAATATTTTTCTTTTGCAATTCTCATTTATTTTTATTGACATTCCTATCGATTTCTTAGATTTTATTGTTTTTCTTTTAGTTATTTTTATCTACTTTTACTTTTCTTTTATTATTTACATCCCATGTCCTTATTCTGTTCTTGTGAACATCACAAAAACACAACAAAAAAGCATCATATTAATTATCACTGATTTGCTACAATAGGAACTAAATACTTACATAGAAGTACTTTCTCATAACTAAAAGGGAAAACAAGTCCAACTATAAAGCGATACTAGATAGGTAAATATAGCAGCTGAACATAGCTATCATCTAGGGCTAGGAGGCCTAGGATTCCACCTTGACACAGAAAGGTCCTACTCTAGGAATCCAAGTAACTCATATACTCCTCCTGCCACCTATTACTCTTTACTAACTTACGCTGTATTACTCACGACGAATAAGATCCATTCATCTCTTCCATTCCATACTCAAAACGGAATAACCAAGTCTCATTTACTGCATCAAATAAGGATTTCCATCTATGCAGTCTCTAACTCAAAAGGCAACTAAGCTTGGGGAAATTTTCTCTTTACCTTTACCTTTCATTTATCCACAACTACGGTCTACCTATCCCAACCACTTGTGTCTTACTATCTTATTAATATCACTTCACAATTCTTCTATAGTCTACATACATGAAGCAACATTCCTAGGTTTTCACTAGTGTCTTATACACTTTATGGGAACTTTTATTATTACTACTAAAAGTAATCACTGCTATCTCATATATAGCCTTACTCTTTTCCCATCACACCTAGGAAATATTTCCTATCTACTCCATATTTAAAAGTTTGGTTTGGTATTTATCATTTCATTTCAAAAATTAAATCTTCTAAATTATTGAAACATCAAATTCCAAAATCCTTGCCTTTGAAAGTGTTACATTTAAGTTTTTATTAAATTTAAAGGTACCTCGTTACTTAACATTTTATCTTTCTAGACTTGAATCTTTACAGCTCTTTGAATTTAAATTATTCCCCAAACCTAGAGGGGATAACTTACAATCTAAATTCAAAACTTATTCCACTTTTCCTTTTAAAGAACTTTATATCTTTCCATAAAAAAAATTGTGATTTTTAAATTTAACTTTTTACTAAGTTTTTCTCTTCCAAAAACTTATTTACTTTTTCACCAAACCATTTTTCTTTAAAACATGACTTGCTTTTCCTTTTTTTCTGGACTTCCAAAAATGTACTAACATGTTTTGAAAACATCTTCTTTTCATAGATTTTCCAATTTACGAAAACTGTTGTAGATAAGAACAATTACTTTATCAAAAATCTCTTAACTTTCCTACTCTTTCAATTAACAAACCTTGGAGGAGTTTCTAACTGTAACGACGCGGAATTTTTGGGCAATATCAATTTAATAATCTATATTAATAATTTAATTGGTTTGATAATTTTATTTATAATTTTAATTCTATTTATAATATATATATAATTGATATATATTGTGGATAGGATAATCTTTTGTTTTAAATAAAAGATTGAATTTTCAAATTGTAATATATATGTATGTATATGTTATAATTTGGAGTTGTTTTGAAATTTAATTTAATCTATTAATAATTGATATATGAATGAATATTTTAATTTTAAAGTTTTGTTTTAAAACTTAATGTTTTTCAAATTAATTCAATTGTTTTGAAAATATAAAGATAATTGTTTATTTTAATATGATAATTTGAAAAGAGATTTAATCAATGTTTTATTTTGGTTTTCTTCTAAAGTGTTTAAAATTTAAATGGTTAAAATGTATATGTAAATGTTTTAAATTTTTTTTTATCCATGTATAAGAATTATTTATACTCTAATTAGTTTGAGAACATTTTTCTTTTAAAGATAAATTTATATTTACTTATACAAGTATTTATTTATAAAGTAAAATTTAATATGTAAGTTTATATTACATTTAAACTAAATGAAAATTTAATTAAAATACTTAATGACAAGTGTAAACATGTTAGCATATCTTAATAACACTTGTGAGGAGATTAAGTGGATAAAATGACAAGTGATAATTCTTGAGAACAAGTGCATTCATTTTTTTTTTAATAAACATAACATTTTCATTTTTCTTTGTTTTTCTTCCTTTCAAATGTGAATGGCAAAATCAGAAACAAAATTCCAAAATCTGAAAATAAAATCCAAATCTGAGATAAGAAAAACAAAATAAGGAAATCAATGGAAGAACAACTGCAAAACTGGAAATCTTCAAATTCAAATGAACATTCAACCTCAAATCTGCAACTTCATATTAGCTTCAACCTGCAATTCAAAGAACGAAGATCAACAGATTCAAGTTTTAAAACCTGCATTCAAATAAGCTTAAACCTGCAAATTCATAAGGAGTTTTCAACATGCATGCATTCATTTCATCAACAAAGATAAATCAAGCAATTTTCTGATTATATGTTCCAGCCTGGAAAATAGAGAAAAAGAAAAAGAAAAGAAAAATGCTCTGCATTTTTGAAAATCAGGTGTGTAAATATGTTTTAAAAACAGTTTAACTTAATGCATGAGTTAATCTTTGAATTGATATTAGTATTGCATGGAAATTACTCCGTATTTATGTTATTGAATATATAGAAAAGATTATATATGTGTAAAAACCTGTGTATGTAGGGAAGCATCATGTTTCTGTTTTATTTCAGACCATGATCTATTTTCAAATTTAAAACTTCCAATAACATCATCATTTGATTTTGATGATAAAATGGAAGTTGAATATTAATGTTTGACAGTGATTTAAGAATAGTTTCTGTAAATTTAAGTTTACAAATAATTTTTAAATTTGATAATACAGTGAAACATAATTGCATGTCAAAAATTGATTTCCTTAATCCGTGTTTTGGATAGTATGAATGGATTAGATGTTAGGAATCATGATTTTTAACATGTAATTCGTAATTTTTAAATTGATATTCAATTTGGAATTTGATGTTGAAAGGTTTCGGCATTTGGGTGAATTGCCGTCGATCTACACAATAATATGATTTGAAATCTTGGTCGATGCTTGTTTGTAGCATGTAGATTATAGGAAAAATGCAAAATAAATTTTCAAATAAGTAAATCGAAGGGAATTGGAATGAATAGGGTTTAAGCTTGATTGTTGTACGTCTTGGCTGTCGTGACAAGTTCGACATGAGAGGAGGAACGGAGGTGATCGCAAGGTGGGGGATGGAGGCGAGGTGTTACGGCGTTTCTTTGAAGAAGGTACCGGAGTTTCCGGTGGCGATTTCGTCAATGGCGATGGGGTTTAGTGGATTGTAGTTTCTGTAGTATTTCAAGCTAATGGGTCAATTTTGATTCGCGTTCAAATGGGTGGATCTGGGTTCGTATCTAGGGTCGCATGGGATTTTGTGATCGACGTCGATGGTGACGTTGAACTACGGCGGCCGACGACGTGAGTACACGTGCACGCGTGTTATCGTGTCAGCTGGTATGTTAGTGAGTTGGGGAAGAGAGGATTTACTCGGGAAAATCTCGTGTTTTTTCCAAGGGGCGACTCGAAGTGGAAAGGGTGCTGAGGATCTTCGAGGCAGGCTCAGTTTGTTTGAATGTTTGTCTCGAGTGTTTTTAGGATGGTATGCTTTTTGGTAAGCATCTGTAGGAGGAGACGAGTTTTACAAGTTAAACTCGTTACTTTTAATAAATAGATTTAAGGATTAAGTTTTACTAAAAAGAAATAAACTTACAAGTTAAAACTTGTTCTTTAAAAAGTAAAAGTTAATCAAATATTTAAAAATGTAAATTAAATTTATATTTCAAATTTAAAATGTTTTATGATGAATGTTTTAAGATGATTGTTTTTGAAAATGATTATCTAATTAAATTTTGAATTACAATTTATAAGAATGTTTTGAATTTAATTATTTAATCAAAGTTTTAAGTTAAATTTTAAAGTAATGTTTTAATAACAAAGTTTTCAAATTTTATTTTAAATGAATAAGTTTAACTTAGATAATTAATGTGTTTTGAAAATTTCAAATTTTATTTGTAAATGTCTTATTTTCAAATAAAGTTATTATTATTATTTTGAACTCCAAATAGGATAATTTGTTTAAGTTATTAAAATTTGATTTAAATTCAAATAATGTATTTATAAAGATAAATATGGTTAACTTATCTTTGTTATGAACTTACGAATACTTAATTTAATATGATGTGTAATTAAGTAAAGAATTAATTAAGATAAACGTTTTCTTAATTAATTAAGGATGTTTAAATATAAGTTGTTAATTAATTAATTGTTTAATTAATTTTAATTAATTAGTTAATTGTTTATTTAATTTTAGGTCATCACTTAATTATGGATTAATTAAGTGTAATTACTAATGAAATAATTAATTGTTAATAACTGAATGTAATTAAGGAGGTAATTACTTATGGAAGTAATTAAAATGGAAGTGATTAATGAACAATCACATGATATTATTAACGAAATTAATTAATATAATTAATTTGAAGCTAATTAATTATTGCATGATTAATTAATTAATGAATTAAGAATTATTTAATGATGGAATTAATTATTTGTTAAGTAATTAATTAAGAGATTAATTAAAATTTATTAATGGGAGTAATTAGAAGATAATTACTTATGTAAGTAATTAAGAGTTAATTACTTAATTATTCTAATTAATTAATTAATGTGATTGATTAATTAATGGAATGTGATTAATTTAAGATTAATTACTAAGGGTAATTAATTAAAATGTAATTAATTAAGAAATTAATTAAGAATTATTAATTAATGTAATTAAATAATAATTACTTAATGAAGTAATTAAAGATTAATTAATTGAATTAATTAATCAAGGATTAATATAATTAAATTAGAAATTAATTAATTAAGATAAGTAATTACAAATTGTTATTTACTGATTATAATTAATAGAATGATTAATTATAAGTTAATTATTTTAATTATTTAAAGTATTATTAATTAATAAGGATCATTAATGAATGTGATTAATGATATTAATCAAGGATGATTAATATAAGTAATTAATTTAAGGGTGATTAATTATTGTAATTAATTGAGGTATAATGCAATTAATTATAGTTAATTAATAGAAGTAAATGAATGATCATTAATTATTGTAATTAATGATAGTAATTAAAGATTTAAGTACTAAATATGGTTAAGGACAATTATTTGAATGTAATTAAGATAATTAACCAAGGAAGATTAATTAAGGAAGATCATTAGAGATGATTAATTTATTTTATTTGGAATAATAATTAATGAAGAAGGATTTAGGTAATCCTATTGATCAAGAGTTAATCAATTCTGTTTTGGATGTTTGATTAATATGGGTTGATTGATTAATATTGGTTAATTGATTAATATTGGATGATTAATATTTGGAGATTGATATTGGTTGATTGGTTGATATTGGATGTTTGATATTGGTTAATATTGGATATCTCTGTTATGTGATATGCTACTTTGTGAAGATGAATATTGATATGAATTATCTATTGTGATAATATGATTCATCTATTTGTTTATATATCATCCTGAATATAAGTTTAAATTGTTTAAACCCTTAAGTACATCTTGGACATTAAAATGGCGTTTGGTTTCGGTGAGACCGGGATCGGGTTTCCATATTTAGGATCCGAAAACCACATCGATTCCAATTAAACGTTAGGTCGTGAATCTAAGTGGAGCAAGTGAAGACTCGAGGTGTAAGGGCTATACGTCAGTATTACTCTGTGGGTGATTCCGTAATGAGTTGACAGAATAGTGCTTATAGATTCGAGATAGTGATTTAGAGTGCAAGGGCTATGGTCGTTGACTCTGAGGGTGATTCCAAAATGAGTGCAACGAGATAGTGCCTTAGGTTTCGTTCGAACACGAAACGAACTTGTATGGATTGAATGCTTTCAGAACATCGTCAGGTGGACGATGAGCATTCTAAGATAGATGAGTTCTATAAGGTAATATCAGCCTCAAGCCTCATCAACTAGGAATGGCTAAAACAGGGGAGGTGCAGCAAGGCTTCGTGGGTAGCTCCCACTGGAGAGCAAGATTTTCCCCTGTCTAGAAGTCCCTTTTTATTCGGCTATGTGGGCAGTTGGGTTGCAGCCAACTGCGGGGTTGTCTTGTTCGGGACTGTTCAGTAAGGAATGGTTCCGGCCTTGTGTTGTAGGGGAGTGGGCGTACTCCTCGGTACGGTGATCTAGGCCACGTACTGTGACGAGCGGTACCCCAGTAGCCCTGCCATTGATGGAAACCCATTCTTCCTACGAGACCCTACAGTTTTGTTTGTATTACCCACTTTTGTGGCTAGTAGCTGAAATTTAATGAATGTAACAATTTCGGCTATTTCATATTTACTTGAAAACCCTAGAAACTATTATAATATCACTGGATGTACTATCAAATGTTTTGGTTAGCGTAAGGTAAAAACTTTTCCATGATTATGTGCGGGAAGTCTTACGTGATACTTTTTATTTTCAAAGGTTTTTCTAAAGTTAAGCAGTTTTAACTCGTTTACTCACATTAGACCCCTGTCTGACCCGAGTGTTTATTTTCTGTTTTATTAAACTCTTGGGTACTCGTATTATGTATGGGTAGTCAAGTGTTTTAGGTTTGCCTGACGAATTTTAGAGGAGATATGGAGCAGGAGGTTTCGACGTGTAGATATATTATGGTTCCGCTGTGCTTGTTTAGTATCTGTTTCTGTTGTACTTGAGTTATATAGTTAGACAGAAGTTTATAACTGTCTATTATCTGTTGTTTAAGTTATGTACTCTGAAGTATTGAGATACTATGTAATATTTTATGTTATTTATTATATTTCATTCGTTCCGCTGTGAGTATCTGATGTTGTTTGTGTTCTTCTTTCTCTTTCTTTTCTTCTTCTATCCCTTTCTTTTCTTCAAGATGATGCGATTTCCTAGAGATAGGAAGTCGGGTCGTCTCATTTGGTATCAAAGCATTAGGTTGAATGAATACCTAGGCTCTGGAGTGGTATCTTCCTTGAGAGAGCGTACATGTATTTTTTATATATAACTGTATATATATATATATATATATATATATATATATATATATATATATACCTGATCAGTTGGGTTATCTGTTTGGATTTTCCAACAAAGTTTTAGAGGTAGATGGAGTAGTGGTTTGTGTGTGTAACACGACTACCACTGATGGAAGAGGTCCATATGTTGAGGTTGGAAATATTTGTCGAGACTGTAGACCTGTTACTGTCTCGAGTAAGATTTGTAGTTTAGAGTAAGGATTTCTCTGATATCCGAAGGAAATCTTGTTAAAGATTCGGAGTTATCTTGGAAGCGTAAGTTTGGATCTGTCGGTAGTGCAGAAGTAAGGTATGATATCTCAATAACTGCGTGATGAGATGTAGTATCCATGGATATTTTCTGAAGATGTTTTCTCTTGAAGCAGTTTTAGTAGTTGTTGAGGAGCAGTTTTTACCTGCCACAGGGAAGACTCGTCTGTGTAGAAGTTGTATGGATCTTTAGCATGGAGGTTGGCTGTTTTGGAAGATGAGACTAAGGTCTATAAGTTATTTGTTTGGCATGGTCTCATTTGTTATTCCCTAAGGAAAGCAAGATGTGGATGCTTGGTTTGGAGTCTGAATTTCTTGAGAGTTATCTGCCATCTCGAAAGTCAGTTGTGCGGTTTGTTGATGGTCTTGGTTTTCGAGAAGCATTTGGATTAGAAGTCTTTGGTTAGCTGTGGTAGCAGTTCGTCTCGAAGTGTTCGGTATGCTGTCAAGGAGATCTTTTAGCTTCGCAGTAACATCAAGGTAGAATTTGGAAGCAGCTGTGTGGCTTGTTTTTTCGATGGTTCAGGAATCTTAGTGCTTCTTCTTTCAGTAGCCCGGGCAGTTGGTGGAAGTTATCTTGAAGAATTAACCTTATTTGGAAAGGCTTTAGGCTGTTCTAATTGGTAAAGAGAGGACGGTTTCTTTAGAATTCGAATTAGGTTGGATCACAAAAGTGACTTGCGATTAGTTTGGGATTTTTCTTGAGCAATCGTTTATCGAGGCTGAGGGTTCTCATGTGGAAGTAGGAGCTGCTGAAATGATCAGAAGTCTGTTTGCATCGGGAATTGTGTTCCATATTGTTTTGGTTCCAGAAGGATGTTGGTGGTTAGCCCAGAGGAAGAGTTGGTGTAGCAGCTCAGAAATTCTATGGGATTTGGATTTGGTCAGATCTTGTTTTGAGTTTGATTCTGCTATAAGGTTGTGTGACCAAGTCAGATGAGTCACTCAGATTTTATGGGTTTGGTAAACAGAGTTTTTTTTTCCGGATATTGGTTAAGTTTGTATTCGTGTTCATCAACAGTACTCTCATCTATTTCAGAATCAGAGTTGCGCAGCGAAAGCGAGGTAGCAGCTGTGCAAGGAAGGAAGCAAGTTCAGTTTTCTATTGCTTGGCAGTAGTGCTTGAGTTCTGGATTTCGACGGATTTTGGAAGATTTTATTCTGTTGGATAGGATCCAGAAATTGGTTTGCTTGAGTCTAGTTGTTTCTAGAAGTATCAGCATAGATTGAGCTGATCAGGAGAGATTGGCAGCCCATGATTATCTGTTGAGTTATACAGATATGAGATAAGGAGTTTAAAAATCGGAGTTGGAGACTTCAGTGTTGTTAAAATTCTCTGGTTAAGAAAGCTGAAATTGGATAAGATTGGTTGGTTAGTGCTGGGGCATTTGAGATTTTCTTATCTGTGCCTTGATAGGATAAGGTTGAATTGCCAGTTTGGATAGCTGGAATTCATTTTGTAGCACGTGTCTCTGAGAGAGTACGTGTATGATTCATCGATTGGTTGTTGAATCTGTAATTCAGTTGGATTTGAAAGTTGAGATAGACTTGGGTATAGTCTGATGTTCTGTTCAAATTGATGGATCTGGAGACGAGAGGAGCTCTGGATGTTGGTAGTGTAGTTATTTTTTGGCTTTTGTAGAGCGAGTCTCCCGGTGATTTATATTTGGGAAACTCGAGATAGTATTAGAGATTTATTCTGATTTGTGTCAGAATAATTAGTTAGGTTTGTTTTTTTGATTTATTGCTATGGTTGTTAGTAATTGGTTGTTAGGAATGCTTTGCTGTTTGAAATTAAAATCTTTGCTGGATTATTAAATTACCTTTGCTTTTAAATTTTGGGGACGAAATTCTTTTAAAGAGGGAGGAATGTAACCACCCGGAATTTTTGGGCAATATCAATTAAATAATCTGTATTAATAATTTAATTGGTTTGATAGTTTTCTTTATAATTTTAATTCTATTTATAATATATATATATATAATTGATATATATTGTGGATAGGATAATCTTTTGCTTTAAATAAAAGATTGAAATTTCAAATTGTAATATATATGTATGTATATGTTTTAATTTGGAGTTGTTTTGTAATTTAATTTAATCTATTAATAATTGATGTATGAATGAATATTTTAATTTTAAAGTTTTGTTTTAAAACTTAATATTTGTGACGCCCCACCTCTATACCCATGCTAGCCAAGGACACTACGGTGTAATGCCGTCAACTAGCACGGAGAATAAGGCTGTTGAGGAGCGACCATCTGTATAATTGCATTGTGCGAATACCGATATGCTAGATAAAATATAACTTGCATTCTTTTACAAGAGGAAGTCCGACATACCGACACAAACTCAAAGCAACTACACAGTGGCTATAATGTCTTCGGAAACAAATATAGAAATAAACATAACACAAATCAGTCACAGACAATTCATA
The DNA here is from genome assembly GCA_030765085.1 of Allium cepa. Lineage (NCBI taxonomy): Eukaryota > Viridiplantae > Streptophyta > Magnoliopsida > Asparagales > Amaryllidaceae > Allium > Allium cepa. Next base: position 510,023,979 of record CM060942.1, read on the forward strand.
TCACAAAGGCGGAAATAGATATGAATATTACACTAGGAAGTGTACATCAGAGTAGTGGTCTAAAAAAAATCCACAATATCACAAAAGAATAGTTATATGAACTACACAAAAGAATAAGTATACATTATGGAGTCTATATCTCAAATGTATACAACAAAAACTACCAGTCTAAGTAGTTAACCAAAAGTCAGAGAGATCAATCCCAAGAGAGAAGTCAAGCAGAAGCACCTGTAACATCTCGGTCTGACCCGAGTATTATTTAATAAGAAAATAATAAACGGATCAGTCTAACTATAGATATCAGATGAAACGATCTAGAATAAGAGATATGACTAAACACATAATAATCACAATTTCAAGCTGTGATATACATAAGTAATTGAAAATCTACGAGAGATTAATCAATATCACCAAATCTACACAAGAATCAAAGAAATGCCATACTCCTTATTTCGTTCATCAAACCACAAATATTGACGATTATATTAATGTCAATCACAGAAGTCAATGACACACAAATTCACCAATGCACAAATATTGACAATAATATCAATGAAAATCACGAAAATTGGTGAAGCACAAATTCTAGAAATCATCTCAAGAAATCCAGTAAATGACACACAAATTCACCTATGCACAAAAATTGATAAATTATATCAATAGAAATCACAAAAATAGGTGAAGAAGAAAATCCCAGAATTCGACACACGAAATCCAGAAATCACACAAAATAGGAGGGAGGCCTATCACACGAACGGGAGCATGAAAACTCACCAACAGCTGTAACACATGAACGAGAAGCTATCTCATGGTAGCTATCCATTAATTTGACACACGAATGGTCCGAAGACCAGACACACGAATGGTCCAAAGACCGTGGGTTGCTACCCCACCAATTTGAGTCGAAACTCCACAAAACGGGGTTTAGTCTCCCGCGCAGTCAAAGAGACATCGCACATTGCTAGTCTAAATCACAAAAATGATCGTCATGATCATCGAGAAGTGTTAATTACACTAAGCTAGTAAATATATGAGTTTAGCTTCATGTCCCATAACCACTTGCTTAACTTAAATATTTACGAACAAACTGTAGATCTCCACTATAAAATTGTCACTAGAGATTCAATCGAACAAGTCCAAGAATTAACCGACAAAGTGAACACAAGCGTTTCATACCACTTGTTTTACTAAGTCGTTTAATTAGATTTCTCATACGAGTGAGGTAAAGGTTTATATATATACCAATAGATTGGAAAACGGTTTTATAAACGAATTTGGTATTAAAATAGTATTGAAATCGTTTGAGGAAAGAGTTTTGATATTTACTACTAGTATAGAAAACCTTTATATTTTTAAAGTGACAAAACACAAAGAAGATTGTAGGAACAATCAATCACTAAAATTCACATACGAAGATGTGAATAAAAATCCAACGAAACCGATAAAGAATCCATCAAAATGGATACTCAAGAAAATCCCTAAAAAGGAGTCATCAAAGTCATAATATTTGATAAAAATAAATAAGAAAAAACACGAATCGATTTAAGTTGGAAATTCAAGCAACAAGGCAAAGCAGGCAAAAATCATCAGGTCGGTCGGCCGGACTCCCTGAGTCGGTCGACCGAACCTTAAAACAGAAAGTGCTTATGCACTTGGAAGCAGGTCGGTCGACCGAACCAGGGGGTCCGTCGACCGAACCAGGGGGTCCGTCGGCCGAACCAGAAACAGAAGTGCAACTGCACATTTGGAAGCAGGTCGGTCGACCGAACCAGGGGGGTCGGTCGGCCGGACCTGTTTCCAGCCTCTTCCCTGCCTATTACAAATGAGGTTCAATCTTGACCAAATTGCATTCTCTCGAGCAACGGCGCTAAGGGATTATGCCAATTGACTACCCGGCCCTATAAGCTCTTCGATGCATCTCCAAAAACATGATCAAAGATCAAAGCTATGATTGTTAAGGAATTGAACCCAAACATTAAAAATTGGAATATTCACCAAATCAATCAAAACCAAAAGCAAATGCACACGAATAAGTGTTAGGAATTCATACCTAACAATCGAAGATAAATATAAGCATAGATGTGAGATAAAAATCTCACCTGTTCACAAAATCAAACAAGAAGAAGCTTGAAAGCAAATGGAGAATCAACCTCTCTTCAACACAACCCAAATGAGCTTGAATCTATGCTCAAAACAAGAACATTCCCAAAATTAGGTTTAGGAATTTCTAAAATTGGTAAGAGAATAAGTTGGAGAAGAAGAAGAGAAGCTACCAATGGGTTCTTCTTGAGTTTGGAGCTAGGAATTGGATTTGCAAGAGGAACTAGGATTTTGGAGTTTTAATTTCCAACCTCTCCCACCATTAATACTCTAAAAACTGAAAAGAGAAGAGAATGAGGGTGAGTGGGGAAGAGTGGCTCAGATTTGAGCATAAGTTAACATAGGGCTGAGCCCAAAACCAAACCCAAAGTGAAAAGTAGCAAAAATCAACTTTCTCCAAACATATCGAAGCTTATACTCAAAAAGGTCGCAAACGACATTTTAAACTCAATGGGAGTGGTCCCGAGTCCTAATTCGACCGTATGCAAAAAGTAGCTTTTCGGACTAAAATCCGACTAATGATGAAATATTTAAATAAAATATTTAAATATAAAATCGACAAATATGCGGGTTGTTACAGACTCCCCTCCTTAAAGAAATTACGTCCTCGCAATATTTTAAGAAGAAGATATATAGTAACAACCATAAAAGCATATTCAACACAAAAGAAGTTTGAAATAAGAAGTTCACCTCAAAGAGCATGAGAAAGTAAGTCCAGATGTGTTCGCTCGATGTACTCTCTAGATTCCCAAGAACAATCCTTAGGATTTGAAGACCATTGAACTTTAACAAGCGGAACATCTTTATTTCGAAGGCATTTGACCTCCGAAGCAACAATTTGAATAGGATGCTGCTCATAAGTTAAATTAGGCGAAACTTCAATCTCTTCCACAACACCGGGCTTAAGAACAGAATCGGAATCTCGAAGGCACTTCCGTAATTGAGAAACATGAAACACGTCATGAATAGCAGAAAATTGAGCCGGCAATAAAAGGCGATAAGCCATGGAACCAATACGTTCAGTGATAGGAAATGGCCCAATATATCGAGGCGCCAATTTTCCCGATCGACTGAAACGTACAACACCTTTCATAGGTGAAACACGAATGAACACAAGATCTCCCACAGAAAATTCTAACTTCCTTCTCTGGTTATCGGCATAGGATTTTTGTCTACTCTGGGCCTCTTTCAACCTATGAAGAATAAGATCAATCTTTTCTGTGGAATCACGAATAAAATCTGGACCTAAAACCAGCTTCTCACCGGCCTCAAGCCAACAAGAAGGAGATCGGCATGGCCTTCCATAGAGTGCCTCGAAAGGTGCCATACCAATACTAGATTGGAAGCTATTATTATAGGAAAATTCAACAAGTGAAATATGATCTTCCCAACTTCCCCCAAAATCAAGCACACAAGAACGAAGAAGATCTTCAAGAGTTTGATTCACACGCTCAGTTTGTCCATCGGACTAGGGATGATAAGCGGTGCTAAAATTAAGCTTCGTTCCCAAAGCTTTTTGAAGACTCTTCCAAAATCCACTAGTAAACAATGGATCACGATCACTAACAATAGAAGTAGGAACACCATGTAATTTAACAATCTCTTTGATAAAGAGCTTGGCCAAAAGAGGAACGGTTCGGTTAGACCGAACGGGAATAAAATGGGCGGATTTAGTAAGCCTATCAACAATCACCCATAAGCTATCATGACCCGAACGAGAACGGGGAAGGCCATTTATAAAATCCATGGAAATCTGGTCCCACTTCCAAATTGGAATTTCTAAAGGTTGCAATAACCCACCGGGCCTTTGATGTTCGGCCTTAATGAGTTGGCAAGTCATGCAACGCTTAACGAAGTTAGCGATGTCAAGTTTCATTCCCACCCAATAATAAAGTCGCTTCATATCCGCGTACATTTTACTACTACCGGGATGAATGGTAAATTTAGAATGATGAGAATCTTCTAAAATATCTTTACGAAGATCACTAATATTTGGCACGATAAGTCTACCAAATTTCCGAATGCCGCCACGAGAATCGATATTAAAGTCTTTCAAACCATCAATATCAATTTTATCCTTAATATTTTGGCCAAGAAGCCCCAATCCGGGATCTAGCCTTTGAGCTTCAAGAATGCGGTCTAAAAGAGAAGGATGAGCCTCAAGGCTACATAAAACAAATGATGAGCATAAATCAGATACGCGGTCTTGAATCTCACAAATGGATAAGATCTCGAGATCGTTCCATTCGGATGTCATCATAGAAACAACAGCTTGTTGTTTACGGCTAAGAGCATCGGCGACACGATTACCCTTACCGGGTGTATAAAGAATATCAAGATCATAAGGAGCAAGGAACTCGAGCCAACGTTGTTGACGCAAATTAAGTTCCTTTTGAGAAAATAAATATTTCAAAGACTTATGATCGTGTAAAGAACAAATTTCTCTCCTAAGAGATAATGACGCCAAATCCGAAAAGCGAAAACAATAGCCGTGAGTTCTAAATCATGAGTGGCATATCTAGTCTCGGCTGGCTTCAATTGCCTTGAAGCGTAAGCAATAACACGTTCTTTTTGCATAAGAACGACACCCAAACCAACGCGACTAGCATCGGTATAAATAACGAAATCTTGATTCCCCACGGGAATAACAAGAATAGGAGCATCAGAAAGGAGTTCTTTTAATTTCTGGAAAGAAGCTTCACATTTGTCCGACCAAATGTATTCAACACCTTTCTTAGTCAAGCTAGTGAGAGGTACGGCAATCTTAGAAAAATCTTTGATAAAACGACGGTAATAGCCCGCCAATCCGAGAAAACTACGAATCTCTGTCACGCTCTCCGGTCTCTTCCAATCCTGAATCGCTTCAATCTTTGAAGGATCCACGGAAATTCCGGATTCGAAAATAATATGACCCAGAAACTTCACACGAGATTGCCAAAAGTGGCATTTAGAAAATTTTGCCCTTAATTGATTACTCCTAAGAGTTTCCAACACAATCCGAAGATGTTTTTCATGCTCCTCCTCGGTTTTAGAATACACAAGAATATCATCGATAAAGATGAGAACAAACCGGTCGAGAAAGTCTTTGAAAACTCTATTCATAAGGTCGACGAAATAAGCCGGGGCATTCGTCAAACCAAATGGCATGACAAGCCATTCATAAGATCCATAACGAGTACGGAACGAGGTCAATGGAATACTATCCTCTGCAATACGAAGCTGATGAAATCCAGTAGCTAAGTCTAATTATGAAAAGACCTTAGCACCACTAAGCTGATCGAATAGATCATCAATCCGAGGTAAAGGATATTTATTTTTGATAGTAAGATCATTAAGCTTGCGATAGTCAATGCAAAGCCTAAGTGTACCATCGGATTTCTTCACGAAAATAGCCGAAGCTCCCCAAGGCGAGGAACTAGAGCGAATAAATTGCTTCATCTCCAATTCAGATAATTGTTTACGCATCTCCTCGTTTTCTTTATTGGACATACGATACGGAGGACGAGTGATAGGTTGAGCTCCAGGAATAAGATTAATTCTGAACTCAATTGCTCGCTTAGGTGGTAATCCTAAAACAGGCTCGAATATGTCAGAAAATTCACAAACGACGTGAATAAGGGAAATAATATCACCCTCGTCATCATCATCGTCATCACGAGGATTTAAAGAATACAAAGATGCAACCAAGCTGGAATCTGAATCTTTAGGATTAATAGAAATCTGCTTAAAAGATTGAGGATGTCGAAGATGAATAGTCCGCCCAGGACATAGGATATGAGCTTCATAACGGTTAAGCCAATCCATTCCCAAAATCATTCCAAAGCCTAAATAACGCATGACATGCAAATCGGCTAGGAAAGAAAAATCACACAAAATAATCTCGACATCTTTACACAATAAACTGATCGTTGCGGATCCACCAACCGGATTCGCAATTCTCAAAGAAGTCATTAAACACAAAACATCCAAAGAAAAGGTATCAACAAGTTCTTTTGATATAAAAGAATGGGACGCACCCGTATCAAAAAGAACTCGAATAGGACGATCACGAAATAAAATAATTCCATCCAGAATAGAATGAGAAATACCTTGGCCACGAGATGTGTTGCCAGGGGCTTGAGCAACATTAAGCTTTCCCTCCTTCCTAGTTTGAAGTTTGGGACACACATGCATAAAATGGTCCGGGCTTTTACAATAGCGACAAGTACGAGGCTTTGAACACTTGTTCGCAAAATGGCCTCTGGATCCACAGTTATAGCATTTCCCTTCAGTAGAGGAAAAGGTCTTTGCAGCAGGAGTTGCTTGCCTCCCTTTCTTATTGGGATAAGGACCTTTGAATTTGCTTGGCCTCTTCTTGTTGTTGAAGTTTGGTTTGGAACCCACCACTTCAACATCATTCTCCCTATCCGCCTCTTCAAGGCGAAGAGCAATATCAACGAGTTGGTCGAAAGAAACTTCTAATTTTAGAAGTAATGGCTTCTTGAGATTTTTGTTTAAGCCATAGACGAATCTCTGGTTCTTCTTTAAAGGGGTGTTGATGTATTCAACCCCATATTTGGAAAGCGACTCGAAGGAGGCGACGTAATCAGTCACGGAGGACTCACCTTGAACAAGGTCTATAAATCGTCGAGCCACTGTCACTTTCTCAGCTTCTGTTACAAATTTCAACTCGAAGCGTTCTCGGAATTTCTCCCAAGTGAGATCCGCTTCATTAGTTTCAGAAATAAGAAGCTCGTACCAGTCCAATGCTCTTTCTCGGAGCATACTTAAGGCCAACTGAACTCGGTGAAGGTCAATAAGATTCATGCGAGAAAAGATTCGATCGCATGACCTTAGCCAAGCCTGTACTTCAATAACAGTTTTGAAACCTTTGAATGGCTCCCCACCCAAATTAGTGTAATCGCTACACAAGCGTGCAAATCCCGACTTTGGGTGAGTAGGTTCCGGGTTAGCTCCAGCTGCTTGAGCATTTGTCACTAAATCAAGAACCTGTTGAGCAGTCATAAAAATTCCATCTTGGGGTGGAACACTAGACGGTCCCGCTCTGGGACGGCCTGGTCTAAACATTCCTCTTCCTTAGAAAGAAAGAAGAGCAAGAAGAAGATTATTCACCGAATTGAATATCAAGCAATCTTGATAGATAAACAAGGAATCGTAAGGAAAATAGGATGAATCGGTACGAAGACTCGAATTAAATCCTAAAGCATGACTCCTAAGATGGACTTAGGACGATGATCCTTGTTATAATATTCCATATTGTTCCGAAGTTTGGCTCTGATACCAACTGTGACGCCCCACCTCTATACCCACGCCAGCCAAGGACACTACGGTGTAATGCCGTCAACTAGCACGGAGAATAAGGCAGTTGAGGTGCGACCATCTGTATAATTGCTTTGTGCGAGTACCGATATGCCAGATAAAATATAACTTGCATTCTTTTACAAGAGGAAGTCCGACATACCGACACAAACTCAAAGCAACTACCAGTGGCTATAATGTCTTCGGAAACAAATATAGAAATAAACATAACACAAATCAGTCACAGACAATTCATATCACAAAGGCGGAAATAGATAAGAATATTACACTAGGAAGTGTACATCAGAGTAGTGGTCTAAAAAAAATCCACAATATCACAAAAGAATAGTTACATGAACTACACAAAAGAATAAGTATACATTATGGAGTCTATATCTCAAATGTATACAACATAAACTACTAGTCTAAGTAGTTAACCAAAAGTCAGAGAGATCAATCCCAAGAGAGAAGTCAAGCAGAAGCACATGTAACATCTCGGTCTGACCCGAGTATTATTTAATAAGAAAATAATAAACGGATCAGTCTAACTATAGATATCAGATGAAACGATCTAGAATAAGAGATATGACTAAACACATAATAATCACAATTTCAAGCTGTGATATACATAAGTAATTGAAAATCTACGAGAGATTAATCAATATCACCAAATCTACACAAGAATCAAAGAAATGCCATACTCCTTATTTCGTTCATCAAACCACAAATATTGATGATTATATTAATGTCAATCGCAGAAGTCAATGACACACAAATTCACCAATGCACAAATATTGACAATAATATCAATGGAAATCACGAAAATTGGTGAAGCACAAATTCTAGAAATCATCTCAAGAAATCCAGTAAATGACACACAAATTCACCTATGCACAAAAATTGATAAATCATATCAATAGAAATCACAAAAATAGGTGAAGAAGAAAATCCCAGAATTCGACACACGAAATCCAGAAATCACACAAAATAGGGGGGAGGCCTATCACACGAACGGGAGCATGAAAACTCACCAACAGCTGTAACACATGAACGAGAAGCTATCTCATGGTAGCTAATTTGACACACGAATGGTCCGAAGACCTGACACACGAATGGTCAAAAGACCGTGGGTTGGTACCCCACCAATTTGAGTCGAAACTCCACAAAACGGGGTTTAGTCTCCCGCGCAGTCAAAGAGACATCGCACATTGCTAGTCTAAATCACAAAAATGATCGTCATGATCATCGAGAAGTGTTAATTACATTAAGCTAGTAAATATATGAGTTTAGCTTCATGTCCCATAACCACTTGCTTAACTTAAATATTTACGAACAAACTGTAGATCTCCACTATAAAATTTTCACTAGAGATTCAATCGAACAAGTCCAAGAATTAACCGACAAAGTGAACGCAAGTGTTTCATACCACTTGTTTTACTAAGTTGTTTAATTAGATTTCTCATACGAGTGAGGTAAAGGTTTATATATATACCAATAGATTGGAAAACGGTTTTATAAACGAATTTGGTATTAAAATAGTATTGAAATCGTTTGAGGAAAGAGTTTTGATATTTACTACTAGTATAGAAAACCTTTATATTTTTAAAGTGACAAAACACAAAGAAGATTGTAGGAACAATCAATCACTAAAATTCACATACGAAGATGTGAATAAAAATCCAACGAAACCAATAAAGAATCCATCAAAATGGATACTCAAGAAAATCCCTAAAAAGGAGTCATCAAAGTCATAATATTTGATAACAATAAATAGGAAACAACACGAATCGATTTAAGTTGGAAATTCAAGCAACAAGGCAAAGCAGGCAAAAATCATCAGGTCGGTCGGCCGGACTCCCTGAGTCGGTCGACCGAACCTTAAAACAGAAAGTGCTTATGCACTTGGAAGCAGGTCGGTCGACCAAACCAGGGGGTCGGTCGGCCGAACCAGGGGGTCGGTCGGCCGAACCGGGGACAGAAGTGCAACTGCATATTTGGAAGCAGGTCGGTCGACCGAACCAGGGGGGTCGGTCGGCCGGACCTGTTTCCAGCCTCTTCCCTGCCTATTACAAATGAGGTTCAATCTTGACCAAATTGCATTCTCTCGAGCAACGGCGCTAAGGGATTATGCCAATCGACTGCTCGGCCCTATAAGCTCTTCGATGCATCTCCAAAAACATGATCAAAGATCAAAGCTATGATTGTTAAGGAATTGAACCCAAACATTAAAAATTGGAATATTCACCAAATCAATCCAAACCAAAAGCAAATGCACACGAATAAGTGTTAGGAATTCATACCTAACAATCGAAGATAAATATAAGCATAGATGTGAGATAAAAATCTCACCTTTTCACAAAATCAAACAAGAAGAAGCTTGAAAGCAAATGGAGAATCAACCTCTCTTCAACACAACCCAAATGAGCTTGAATCTATGCTCAAAACAAGAACATTCCCAAAATTAGGTTTAGGAATTTTTGAAATTGGTAAGAGAATAAGTTGGAGAAGAAGAAGAGAAGCTTACCAATGGGTTCTTCTTGAGTTTGGAGCTAGGAATTGGATTTGCAAGAGGAACTAGGGTTTTGGAGTTTTAATTTCCAACCTCTCCCACCATTAATACTCTAAAAACTGAAAAGAGAAGAGAATGAGGGTGAGTGGGGAAGAGTGGCTCAGATTTGAGCATAAGTTAACATAGGGCTGAGCCCAAAACCAAACCCAAAGTGAAAAGTAGCAAAAATCAACTTTCTCCAAACATATCGAAGCTTATACTCAAAAAGATCGCAAACGGCATTTTAAACTCAATGGGAGTGGTCCCGAGTCCTAATTCGACCGTATGCAAAGAGTAGCTTTTCGGACTAAAATCCGACTAACGATGAAATATTTAAATAAAATATTTAAATATAAAATCGACAAATATGCGGGTTGTTACAATATTTTTCAAAATTAATTTAATATTAATTCAATTGTTTTAAAAATATAAAGATAATTTTTTATTTTAATATGATAGTTTGAAAAGAGATTTAATCAATGTTTTATTTTTGTTTTCTTCTAAAGTGTTTAGAATTTAAATGGTTAAAATGTATGTGTAAATGTTTTAGATTTTTTTATCTATGTATAAGAATTATTTATACTCTAATTAGTTTTAGAACATTTTTATTTTAAAGATAAATTTATATTTACTTATACAAGTATTTATTTATAAAGTAAAATTTAATTTGTAAGTTTATATTACATTTAAACTAAATGAAAATTTAGTTAAAATACTTAATGGCATGTGTAAACATGTTAGCATATCTTAATAACACTAGTGAGGAGATTAAGTGGATAAAATGACAAGTGTTAATTCTTGAGAACAAGTGTCTTCATATTTTTTAATAAACATAACATTTTCATTTTTCTTTGTTTTCCTTTCTTTCAAATATGAATGGCAAAATCAGAAACAAAATTCCAAAATCTGAAAATAAAATCCAAATCTGAGATAAGAAAATCAAAATAAGGAAATCAATGGAAGAACAACTGCAAAACTGGAAATCTGCAAATTCAAATGAACATTCAACCTCAAATCTGCAACTTCATATTATCTTCAACCTGCAATTCAAAGAATGAAGATCAACAGATTCAACTTTTAAAACCTGCATTCAAATAAGCTCAAACCTGAAAATTCATAAGGAGTTTTCAACATGCATGCATTCATTTCATCAACAAAGATAAATCAAGCAATTTTCTCATTATATGTTCAGGCCTGGAAAATAGAGAAAAAGGAAAAAAAACTGCTCTGCATTTTTGAAAATCAGGTGAGTAAATATGTTTTAAAAACAGTTTAACTTAATGCATGAGTTAATCTTTGAATTGATATTAGTATTGCATGGAAATTACTCCGTATTTATGTTATTGAATATATAGAAAAGATTATATATGTGTAAAAACCTGTGTATGCAGGGAAACATCCTGTTTCTGTTTTATTTCAGACCAGGATCTATTTTCAAATTTAAAACTTCCAATAACATCATCATTTGATTTTGATGATAAAATGGAAGTTGGATATTAATTTTTGAAAGTGATTTAAGAATAGTTTCTGTAAATTTAAGTTTACAAATAATTTTTAAATTTGATAATAAAGTGAAACATAATTGCATGTCAAAAATTGATTTCCTTAATCCTTGTTTTGGATAGTATGAATGGATTAGATGTTAGGAATCATGATTTTTAACATGTAATCCGTAATTTTTAAATTGATATTCAATTTGGAATTTGATGTTGAAAGGTTTCGGCATTTGGGTGAATTGCCGTCGATCTACACAATAATATGATTTGAAATCTTGGTCGATGCTTGTTTGTAGGATATAGATTATAGGAAAAATGCAAAATAATTTTTCAAATGAGTAAATCGAAGGGAATTGGAACGAATAGGGTTTAAGCTTGATTGTTGTACGTCTTGGCTGTCATGACAAGTTCGACATGAGAGGAGGAACGGAGGTGATCGCAAGGTGGGGGATGGAGGCGAGGTGTTATGGCGTTTCTTTGAAGAAGGTACCGGAGTTTCCGGTGGCGAGTTTGTCAACGGCGATGGGTTTAGTGGATTATGGTTTCTGTAGTATTTCAAGCTAATGGGTCAATTTTGATTCGCGTTCAAATGGGTGGATCTGGGTTTGTATCTGGGGTGGCACGGGATTTTGTGATCAGCGTCGATGGTGACGTTGAACTACGGTGGCCGGCGACGTGAGTACACGTGCACGCGTGTTATCGTGTCAGCTGGTATGTTAGTGAGTTGGGGAAGAGAGGATTTACTTGGGAAGATCTCATGTTTTTTCCAAGGGGCGACTCGAAGTGGGAAGGGTGCTGAGGGTCTTCGAGGCAGGCTCAGTTTGTTTGAATGTTTTTCTCGAGTGTTTTTAGGATGGTATGCTTTTTGGTAAGCATCTGTAGGAGGAGACGAGTTTTACAAGTTAAACTCGTTACTTTTAATTAATAGATTTAAGGACTAAGTTTTACTAAAAAGAAATAAACTTACAAGTTAAAACTTGTTATTTAAAAGTTAAATGTCAATCAAATATTTAAAAATGTAAATTAAATTTATATTTCAAATTTAAAATGTTTTATGATGAATGTTTTAAGATGATTGTTTTTGAAAATGATTATCTAATTAAATTTTGAATTACAATTTATAAGAGTTTTTTAAATTTAATTAATTAATCAAAGTTTTAAGTTAAATTTTAAAGTAATGTTTTAATAACAAAGTTTTCAAATTTTATTTTAAATGAATTAGTTTAACTTAGATAATTAATGTGGTTTGAAAATTTCGAATTTTATTTCTAAATGTCTTATTTTCAATTAAAGTTATTATTATGATTTTGAAATCCAAATAAGATAATTTGTTTAAGTTATTAAAATTTGATTTAAATTCAAATAATGTATTTATAAAGATAAATATGGTTAACTTATCTTTGTTATGAACTTACGAATACTTAATTTAATATGATGTGTAATTAAGTAAAGAATTAATTAAGATAAATGTTTTCTTAATTAATTAAGGATGTTTAAATATAAGTTGTTAATTAATTAATTGTTTAATTAATTTTAATTAATTAGTTAATTGTTTATTTAATTTTAGGTCATCACTTAATTATGGATCAATTAAGTGTAATTACTAATGAAATAATTAATTGTTAATAACTGAATGTAATTAAGGAGGTAATTACTTATGGAAGTAATTAAAATGGAAGTGATTAATGAACAATCACATGATATTATTAACGAAATTATTAATATAATTAATTTGAAGTTAATTATGGCATGATTAATGAATTAATGAATTAAGAATTATTTAATGATGGAATTAATTATTTGTTAAGTAATTAATTAAGAGATTAGTTAAAATTTATTAATGGAAGTAATTAGAAGATAATTACTTATGTAAGTAATTAAGAGTTAATTACTTAATTATTCTAATTAATTAATTATGTGATTGATTAATTAATGGAATGTGATTAATTTAAGATTTATTACTAAAGGTAATTAATTAAAATGTAATTAATTAAGAAATTAATTAAGAATTATTAATTAATGTAATTGAATAATAATTACTTAATGAAGTAATTAAAGATTAATTAATTGAATTAATTAATCAAGGATTAATATAATTAAATTAGAAATTAATTAAGTAAGAAGTTAATTAATTAAGATAAGTAATTAAAATTGTTAATTACTGATTATAATTAATAGAACGATTAATTATAAGTTAATTATTTTAATTAATTAAAGTATTATTATTTAATAAGGATCATTAATGAATGTGATTAATGATATTAATCAAGGATGATTAATATAAGTAATTAATTTAAGGGTGATTAATTATTGTAATTAATTGAGGTATAATGCAATTAATTATAGTTAATTAATAGAAGTAAATGGATGATCATTAATTATTGTAATTAATGATAGTAATTAAAGATTTAATTACTGAATATGGTTAAGGACAATTACTTGAATGTAATTAAGATAATTAACCAAGGAAGATTAATTAAGGAAGATCATTAGAGATGATTAATTTATTTTATTTGGAATAATAATTAATGAAGAAGGATTTAGGTAATCATATTGATAAAGAGTTAATCAATTCTGTTTTGGATGTTTGATTAATATGGGTTGATTGATTAATATTGGTTAATTGATTAATATTGGATGATTAATATTTGGAGATTGATATTGGATGATTGGTTGATATTGAATGTTTGATATTGGTTGATACCGGATATCTCTGTTATGTGATATGCTGCTTTGTGAAGATGAATATTGATATGAATTATCTATTGTGATAATATGGTTCATCTATTTGTTTATATATCATCCTGAATATAAGTTTAAATTTTTTAAACCCTTAAATACAACTTGGACATTAAAATGGCGTTTGGTTTCGGTGAGACCGGGATCTGGTTTGCATAGTTGGGATCCGAAAACCACATTGATTCCAATTAAACGTTAGGTCGTGAATCTAAGTGGAGCAAGTAAAGACTCGAGGTGTAAGGCCTATACGTCAGTATAACTCTATGGGTGATTCTGTAATGAGTTGACGGAATAGTGCTTATAGATTCGAGATAGTGATTTAGAGTGCAAGGGCTATGGTCGTTGACTCTGAGGGTGATTCCAAAATGAGTGCAATGAGATAGTACCTTCGGTTTCGTTCGTACCCGGAACGAACTTGTATGGATTGAATGCTTTCAGAACATCGTCAGGTGGACGATGAGCATTCTAAGATAAATGAGTTCTATAAGGTAATCGCAGCCTCAAGCCTCATCAACCAGGAATGGCTAAAACAGGGGAGGTGCAGCAAGGCTTCGTGGATAGCTCCCACTGGAGAGCAAGATTTTCCCCTGTCCAGAAGTCCCTTTTTATTCGGATGTGTGGGAAGTTGGGTCGCCGCCAACTGCGGGGTTGTCTTGTTCGGGACTGTTCAGTAAGAAATGGTTCCGGCCTTGTGTTGCAGGGGAGCGGGCGTACTCCTCGGTACGGTGATCTAGGCCACGTACTGTGACGGGCGATACCCCAGAATCCCTGCCATTGATGGAAACCCATTCTTCCTACGAGACCCTACGGTTTTGTTTGTATTACCCACTTTTGTGGCTAGTAGCTGGAATTTAATGAATGTAACAATTTCGGCTATTTCATATTTACTTCAAAACCCTAGACACTATTATAATATCACTGGATTTACTATCAAATGTTTTGGTTAGCGTAAGATAAAAACTTTTCCATGTTTATGTGTGGGAAGTCTTACATGATACTTTTTCTTTTCAAAGGTTTTTCTAAGTTAAGCAATTTTAACCCGTTTACTCACACCAGACCTCTGTCTGACCCGAGTGTTTATTTTCTGTTTTATTAAACTCTTGGATACTCATATTATGTATGAGTAGTCAAGTGTTTTAGGTTTGGCTGACGAATTTTGGAGGAGACATGGAGCAGAGGCTTCGATGTGTAGATATATTATGGTTCCGCTGTGTTTGTTTAGTATCTGTTTCTGTTGTACTTGAGTGATATAGTTAGACAGAAGTTTATAACTGTCTATTATCAGTTGTTTAAGTTGTGTACTCTGATGTATTGAGATACCATGTAATATCTTATGTTATTTATTATATTTCATTCATTCCGCTGTGAGTATCTGATGTTGTTTGTGTTCTTCTTTCTCTTTCTTTTCTTCTTCTATCCCTTTCTTTCTTCAAGATGATGCGATTTCCTGGAGATAGGACGTCGGGTCGTCACACTAACATACTACAAATGGGACTTTCTACAAAGGCAAGCAAACAATGCGCATAATTAATGGAAAGATATGAAACTTCCATTGCATAGCTTTCCTACTAAGGCTCTCTTATATATCCCTCCTAACTAATATTGTCTCCAATTATTACACTTTTTGTTACACCTAATGGTTTTATACCTTAATGTAGTGGAACTACTTTCTCCTATGAGTGACCATTAACGCTAAAACCTTCTATGAATCCTTTAAAAGAGGATTTCAAGTTTATGTGAAATTACAGGGAACTAATTTTATAATTTATTGAAATAGGTTATTTAAAATATGGTGCTTTCCATACCTTGTACATCTCTTTCATGTATTCCTTATAACTTTCACAAAATATCTTTATTTGTGACTTGGTTTTATAAAAAATTATTTCACTATTCATTTCATTCCAATAGGTCAAAGTATGTTTAATCTATATTCACTTACAATAGGCATTCCCTACTAAATTTATTAATTTCCTAATATTTAACTTACATCTTTCTTTTAGAAGAACTCATTTTCAAAACTGTTTTAATATTTTCATAACTAGAAAATGTTTCCATATATTTATTTAGATAATAAGTGTACTTACAAACCACTTTGTTCCTATACTTAGAAATTATCTTTAGAACACATCTTTTTATTTAGGTCAAAACAGATATTGCGTAAAACATCATTAATACAACCCAAAAATACTAGTATATGGATTCAATTAAAATAAATATTAATAAATCGCATATGCTATGTAAAAACTTTTTTTGGGAGTCACCTACTATAAAAATTGTGTTATAGTCTATGCTTCCTTTATTTTTCATGAAAACATCTATTACAACAATAAATGTTATAACCTACGTTTTCAATACTTAACACACTCTAGGTTTTTATATTTAATATCTTTATTTACCTACAAATAAATTAGTGAGCTTTACATGCTCTATAATTCTTCAAAAAGAATTCCACTTTTAACAAAATTTACATCATATAAAAACCAATTGAAATTTCATGCCACTTTTTTTCAAGAACCCAATATTTACTTCCATAAACATATTAACAATTATATTTTTCAACTTTTCAATTCCCAAAGTTTCATTTTACTAGGCTAGACATAAAGTGGATTTTCTTCTTACTACCCCAAGAATACCCTTCCTAAACCTTGGAATCTCATTTCCTTACTAAAACCTCTTATTCCTTCCAAAATAAAAATACTCTCCTTAGGGAACTTTTCCACTTTCGATAACATATGGATACCAATCTTTTTCCAAAACATAGCTTATTGTACAATATAAATCAGCAATAATTTAGAGCTCAACATCCTTGGGTCATTCCAAACCCGACTAGCAAACTATGCACAAATATATTTCTAAAAACTTTCCATATGTTAAAATATATATTTGGCGATAATTTGGATATCTATACATTTATATTTTATTCAAAAATACAAATACATTCACTTATATTTCCTATCTTACTTAAGATCTACTTACCCAAGCTCTGATACAAAATTGTAATAACCCGAATTTTAGTCGGTCCGAATTTTTCCAAAAATGCTAAAACCCTAATCCACTAAAGCCCGATTGGGTGTCTAGTATCCTACAAATAGGAAAAGATAAATATATCAGAGCTCAAATAAATATATCATAGCTAAAATAAGTAAAATATAGTAATAAGTAAATACTCACCAAGGTAATAACACTTTCTAAACAAGTGTCTTAGAGCTGGAAAATATCTGTCATCTATCTAACCTATGCGATGATAAGAGGAGGAGGTCAGAACTAAAATTCCGGTGAATGGAAAAATTATACACATTTAAGCATAATTCTACATATACCATTCTATTTCAATTTTCTATTATATTAGGTTTATTGGGTTTATAATGCTCTCGCCTCCGTGCGTGAATCGTACACATCTACTCCCTAGTAGATTAAGACCTAATAATCAATATGTAGCTACAAGCCCAAAGATCATATCGATCCTAGGATAGCACCTTCTGTATCCTCCTCGAAAAGGGATCCATCATCTCGCTACTAGAGCATACTTTAACTACATCTGTAAAGGACAGCTTCGTGAAGCCTACAATACAAATGTTCCGTCGTATACTATGAAAACGTGAAACAACATCCACACTAGCTTATACTTATGCTCGGACATCCACAATGTACCACCAAGTGCGTACCATGAGGATTACGCGTAATCGTTTTGTCTACTCCCTAAATTCCGCTAGTAATATCTACCTTGTACCAAAATCATTCTGGGATTTTCTATATATGTAAAGGTTCGCTTCGTTAGGTCTAAAATACAGATATTCTACTTGGTCTGTCTTTTATCTCGTCATGGCTATAGCCCCACGCAGACCCCCTCAACTAATCGAAAGATCTTTCAAGAGCTAAGTGGTTGTGCCCTATTGCAAACAATCTAAACATCCAACTTGTTATGCCCCTCATCCAATGTTTTGACAATGAAAGAATCATTGGCCTGTTAGTTTAACACTAGCCTTTCCCAAACTCGCTCTGGCTAATGATGGCTGGTATCCGCATGCGACTATCCTAATGGGTCCTTCCCACTATAACCTACTCACAAGCTAGAGTACGGTGTCATATGAATATCCTACTCCATTGTCAACCTTTTGACTGCATACAAAGGTACGCTTCGTTAGGCCTACAATGCAAAAGCATTCATGGCGTACTCTTTTGATGAAACACCTACAGACCTACCTCCGGGGGTGCAGATTAGTTAGGCCCACCCTAGAGGGACATCCTAGAGTATCCTTACGTCCTATTGAAGTCTCGTACTTTCTTCTAGCCTAAAATCACTAAGTTGGACGTGCTCTTTCTATACTAAAAATCTATGATGAACTGCTTCATTAGGCTCTTTATCCAGATTCCCTCCGGGTTGTCCAAACACATCTTACCATTTTATTAGACCCTATGTACTATCTTTTATTATGCATTTAGTTCAATTTTCTTACTCTGTTGGCTACTTATTTACCCTAATCAGCATGCCCAGCCCTAGCCATGCGTGAGACCATCAGTCCTAGACCTGAAAGGGAATGCTTCCGGTATAGGCCACTTCTATTTTTTTGCTTATTAACTTAATCCAAGATCTAAGTTTGATAAAATAAGCCTCTTCTATTTCATTATTTTTAATTATAACCTACGTGTTACAATTATACTTGCAATTGTCATTTTCATATTCTTTTCTTTCTTTTATAACCTATATGTTATAAATGTAATTGCAAGTGTCTCTTTTCTATTCTATTCTATCTTCTTTTATTATGATACTAAATTTTCTTTAGTTCTCATATATTATATAACACTCTTAACTTAGGACTACGTCCAACTATCATAAGTTACTTATCATAATAATTGCTTTACTTTTTACTCTACTATCTGTGCAGTAAATGCAAATCTAGTCACATTTTCTGTTTATTATTTCTAGTCTTGTCAAATTTTTAACTTAATTATTTCCTCTTGTTTAATTTCTTTAATGCTTTACGTTATTCTCTTTTATTCTAGAAATAGTTCTATTTTATTTGGTTGTTTACAAAAACTATACTAAAGATCCATTTCCCTATTTTAATTCTAAATAATGCTATAAACAATGACACGTAACTACAAGATATTTCTTTTATTGTTTCTTTAATTGTTGGGTAATGTAAAATACAGTAATGTCTCTACTTTGCACTAATTCCATTTTTCTTGCTTTATGCTTGCAATTACGTTTATCGTTATTATTACAATGTTAAATTATGGAAATTTATTCCCTTTTCTAAACCAACCAACTAATCTATCACTTACTTCCAAATCAAGTTATTAGATTTCCTCTTTTATTTCATTCCCCGAGTTTTAATATAATTTACTGTAAATTTCTCACTTTTAGGCTACGCCTTTCTCTGTAATTTTTAAGCCTAATATTACTTATATTAATTGGATTCCTTTCTTTTTCCATATAAATAATATTTAAATATAAGTACAGTTTCGACATAACTAGCTAGTAGAACCCATTACTGAAATTAGTCCATATGCTGATTTAAATATTTAAAGCGAATCTAACCATATTAAATATCATAAACATAAAAGAGATATAATTTAAATCTACTCACTTGTCGTCCTTAGCTTTAATCCATGGCCTTCATGGATCCACTTCTAAGGCATCTAATATTTTTATTAAAAAGATATCCCAATAGAAATATTTTCTATTTAGGGTTCAGCCTTAGGTAATGAACCCGATTGGGAGAAAATAGCTAGGCCTAGGGTTCTATTTATAGTGAAACTTAGGGATCTCAGGTTGTTGGTTTTTAGGACTGAATCTGATGCAACCACGTCACCGGCTCGCTGTGACTCGTTGGATCCAGAAAACAATGTTTCAAATCGCACGAAAATCAACTGTGGATCCACTGACTTTCTCCTAGACGTTTTTACGTCAAGGAGGATGTGGGTCTACCTATAGGTCGACCAGACCTTGGAAAGGATCGACCCGTAGGGTCTACGTTTTTTTTCATATATATATATATATATATATATATATATATATTATTCTGATATTTTATTCTTCTCATAACTTCTTCATGTTAACTTGGATTTCAACAAGTTATATATGAAAATTGACCAGAAAATCGTCACAAACACAACGATATAAGTTTCAAGGCCATATTCTAACTATCCTAAAAATGCTTATTTTCACTGTTCATCGCTATTTGATTATTTAATTACCTAAAAATAAGTGGTGTTACAAAATCACCAGAATAGATATTAAATTTCTTAGATATAAAATAATTAAGAACCAAATATTTTAATTATAAGAATTAATCAATTGGGAAATGAAGATAAATTTTGGTATTTGATTATCTACTATTCCAAAATAAATGATTTATTATTTACTCTAAACAAAGAGTTTGGTTAAGAACTGTTTTGATGCAATCATCGCCTAATTAGGAAATCATAAACAACTTAACTGATAAATGAACATAAAATAAAACATTTCATAAATCAAAAAATCCCAAACCCTAGCTAAGTTCTTGCTCTCCACTTCAATGTCGATCAACCTAAAATGCACTCGAGCCTAACCTAACATCACTTGAAATGTAGATCTAGGCTATACGGGTTCAAATATCTTTATTTTACCAGTTTTCATTAAGTAAATCTTCCATCTGAATTTTTAAATTAAAGAGGTTGTTTGCTTTTTATTGTTACAAGAAATGGAAAAAGGAAAAGAAGAGATGTAAGAGGGAAAAGTAAGTGTTGAAAAATCTAAGTCTCTAGTTCAATTTACAACTGAACTCCCAGTACGTCACTGCATAGGATTTCTTTCCTATACGAACCGCGAATGAAAAAACAAGAATACAATCGCACATAAAATTGCGATATGATCTCAAAACAAAAATAATATATGCGGGTTATCTAATTCTGTGAAATTTCAAAAATATCCGTGTTTGCTGAAAAATCATCAAATGATAATCTTATATATTTTCCAAATTAAATATTGTGAAAAATAAAATAAAATAAATTAAAAATATCACAATATAAATTGATCCATTAAATTAAAAGTTGATTTTCTTATTATTTATTATTTTTAAATCAAATCTGAATATTTAAGTAAATTAAATATCCCCATTCAAAACGCTAAAAATTTTAGGTTGTTACAGTAAATGTATTAGTATCGACATTCGAAGGTCGAAAAGGTGGGTAGTTACGGCTAGTACAGTGCTAAAGGCTAACGAGAAGTTTAGCTTTGGTGGGACATAACTCATTTAGGATAGGATAAGCGATGCCATAGAATGATTTGATTGTATTATACATATCAAAGCATATTTGTATTTGTTATTAACATATGCCTTAATGGTATTACAACTAAGAAAATTAAAGGTCTTACATAAGGAAACTTCTGTATAAGTTCGAACTTTTAAAATGTTGTTTAATTAATGTAGGGATTTATGATGTTCATTCATTACCCCTCATTAATTAGTTTGGCCATGCTCAACCATTTTATGAGCATTGCTATCCTTTGTAGAATGGGTTGAGATGCTCAACTAGTTTATAAGCATTTTTATTATTTGTAGATTTATTTTCTTAGTCTTGCTCAGCCAATTTACAAGCATTGTTATCATTTATTAATTAAATTAATCATGCTTAATTAGTTTAGGAGCATTGTTATCATTTATTGATTTATGCGCCACCAGCTGAATAGTTTACCTTTTTACTGCATGGATTGTGTAACGACATGTAATTTAATCACTTTAAAAATGGATATTTAGTATATTTTGAAATAATTAAATAATGGATATTATAACTCAAATGTACCTCTTTTAGTTATAACTAATACTGGTAATATTTTTTTAAAATTTGCTTTACAAAAATAGTTAGTTTGAAGAAAAATCAAAAATGTGACCAAAAATAGTTCTTCGATTTTCGAATTTTCATCGTCTTAAATTGTTGGAACATGTTCTGTGCACTAGTGTATATATGAACACATATATGCAAATAACATATACTTTTGGCTAGTGAAGTTGTTAGATTAAAAAAATTTAAAAGTATACTTAAGTTAATAAAAAGAAAGTGGTCATTTTTTTATAATTTAAAAAGGAAAAGTAGCATAAACTAAGGCACAAATACATTACAAAAGAGGTGAAGTGATGCGTGGAGTGACTAGGTAGGTTGCATGTGCATAATGACGAAGCGAGAGTGATGTATCATCATTTTGTGGAATTATGGGCTGAGGGTAGTTTGGTAATTTCTATTTTTCATTTTCTATAAAAACAACTCCACTCTTTCTATCTCCACTTTTATTTCAATTCATTTCTTCCCTCTTCCTTTCCACTCTCTTCTCCAAAGAAAAATG
Source organism: Allium cepa (assembly GCA_030765085.1). Classification (NCBI taxonomy): domain Eukaryota; kingdom Viridiplantae; phylum Streptophyta; class Magnoliopsida; order Asparagales; family Amaryllidaceae; genus Allium; species Allium cepa. The sequence goes on from CM060942.1 coordinate 510,046,486, forward strand.
AGATGTTTATAATTGGAATGAGAGAAGGATTTCAAGAGAAGACTGACCATTTGAAGGGATCTTTTGTGGAATTAGTGGATAAGGCTTTACGTTATGAAGTTCTTGAAAAGATAAAGCCGGCGGTAGCACCTAGCAATAATAGCAACAACCCAAAAAAGAGGAAGTTCAATCATCAAGGAAATAAGCCATAGGGAGGAAAGCTTGGAGGAGTGACCCAAGGAAGCTATTATGCGGAATACATTTGTAATATCTATTATTAGAAGGGCCATATCGTACGATTCTGTAAGAACACTGAAGCTCAGAAACTTTAGGCATGAATTATTTATTCGATAGTTCAAAAGACACTCTACTTCAATTGTCACTTACCGAGGCATATGCTGAAGGACTGCCCATTGATGAAGAAAGGAGAGCAAGTCAAATTTTATGCCATCAAGGATGAACCATTGACCTCAAAGGATGTTAAAGGGAAATGGGTTCTTAAAGGTACTTTATATGTTAATGGTATTTTAGTTTGAGTATTGTTTGATACCTAGGGCTTCCAATAGTTTTATTTCTAAAGAGTTGGTAGATAGATTGCAACTTTCCCCTAAATTCACAGAAACCCTTTTCTGAATGTCTAACCCCATATGTGGTACAAGTAATTCGTGTATGATTTGTAAAGATATACAAATTACTTACCTTACCCACCACTTTTCATATGACCTATTTGTTCTTGATTTAAGTGGGTTTAATATTTTACTCAGTTGGATTGGCTGTTGGAGAATGGTGTTGTCTTAGATTGTGTTGGAAGGTTGGTATTTTTAAAAGCCAAATTTGGGAGATTTGTTATTATGCTATGTGAACCCTAGTAAGTAGCTTCCTTCATTCATTAGATTCACCTCAAAAAGAGTTAGGGTCGATAGCAATTGTTAAGGACATCACTAATGTTTTTGAAAAAGCTAACAGTCTACCTCCACATCAATAAATTTGAGTTTTATATTGACTTAATCTTCGATTGGAAAACCTATTATTCATCCTATTCGTAAGATGGCTCTAAGAGAGAAGGAGTTAAGGAAACAGATAGATGATTTGTTAAATAAAGGACTGATTAGATCTAATTTCTTAAGTTGGGGAATAGCTGTAGTTTTTGTTACAAAGTCAGATGGATCAATAAGACTTTATGTAGATTATCATAAAGACTTTTTGTGGATTATCAGGAGTTAAACAAATAGATAATTCGAAACAAGTATCCCCAACCCGTATAAGCAACATGTTCGACCAACTACATGGTGCCCAAGTATTCTTTCAAATGGATCTTACTAAAGAATTTCACCAGTTAAAAATAACAAAGGATATTATGCCCTAACAGCATTCAAAGAACCAGATTGTTTCTTTGGGTGGTTCGTCATTCCTTTTGGACAGATTAATGCACTCGCCTTTTTTGTATATCTTATGAGTCGAGTTTTAAGTGACGTGCTTACAAATATTTTTTGGTATTTATAGATAATATTCTTTTTTATTCCAAGACTAAGGAGGAACACAAACATCTTTTGGAAGTGGTGCTTGAAATGTTAAGGAAACACGTTTTAAGAGCAGAATTTTCTAGGTGCCATTTTTAACAATCAAAAGTAAGCTTCCTTGGACATGTTGTGTCGAAGGATGGTATTTCGGTTGATCCATAAAAGGCAGCGTTTGTTCGAGGTTGTAAGACACCATAGGCCCCAACTGAGGTCAAAAGCTTCTTATGTTTAGGAGGATATTATAGAAGATTCATCAAAGACTTCTCCAAGATCATCTCGCACCTGATAAAGTTAACAAATAAGGATATTAAGTTTACTTTCTTAAGTTTACTTGGACTTTGAAGTGTGAAGAAGCATTTGTTGAGTTAAAGGAAGGTTAACCAACACTCAAATCTTAGCTATTCCGGATGGAGGTGATGGATTAACAGTGTATCTGCTTCTTGCGTAGGTTTGGGTGTGGTTCTAATGCCACATGAAAGAGTTATTGCTTATGCTAGTAGGTAGTTAAAGCCGCATGTATGGAATTATAGAGCATACTATTTGGAGTTAGTAACCATTGTGTTTGCATTAATGATATGTATGCATTACCTGTTAGGTAAAAAGTTTGAGCTCTTTATGGATCACTGTTCCTTGAAATATCTTTTCACTCAAAAGGATTTGAATATGAGGTAGCAAAATTAATTGAAATTTCTGGCAGTGTATAATTTGGATATTTTATATACATTGGGAAAGGCCAATGTGGTTGCAGATGCTCTTAGTCGAAATGCAGTTTTGGCTCTTTTGGAAGTTACTCCGACACTACCTGAAAGGATTGCAAGCAAACAAAAGGTAGTTGTTTAATGGATTTCTTCAAGGATGTAAGAAAGGGATGGTGTTCAAGCTTTGAAATTGATCATCATGGTATATTACGGATGTACGAAAGTATGTGTTCCAAATGTCGATGGTATTAGGCAAGAGGTATTAACAAAATGCTACCCAATACAAGCTAAGTATCCATATTATAATTTCAAAAATTCATCGGGATATGAAGAAAGTATTTTGGTATAAGGAAATAAAGTAGGATATTTCTATCCATGTTAGAAGATGAGAAAATTTCGAGCAAATCGAAGGTGGTCATCAAAGGACGGTTGGATTACTACAAGCTATAGATATTCGAAATTGGAAGTGGAAGCAAGTATTAATGGAATTTATAGATGGTTTTCCCAGATCAAGAAGGGTAATGAAGGTGTTTGGATTATTATCAATTTACTAACCAAGGGCGCACATTTTATTCTAGTAAAACCGAGTAGGACTGCAACAAGCTTGGCATAAATTTATGTAAAGAGGATTTTCCGATTGCATGGAGTTGCAAGTATTATTGTAAGCGATCGAAATCCAATTTTTACTAGTTAATATTGGGAAGCATTACAAGTAGCTTTAGGAATAAAGCTAAGTTTGGGGCACGACATACCATCCTCAAACTAATGGTTAGACAAAGAGGGTGGATAGTTTTTTGGAAGATCTTTTGTGAGCCTGTATTTTAGATTTTGAAGGATCATGGACATCTTTACTTAGTGGAATTCTCATATAATAACAGTTACTAGGAAAGTATTGGCATGACACCCTATGAATCTCTTTATTGATGAGCATGTAAATCACCATTGTATTGGTGAAAATTGGGAACTGATTGGTACTTGGACCCGATATAATTTGGGAAGCCACAGAGAAGGTAACTATGATTAAAAGGAAGAAGAAGGAAGCCCGGGATAGATAGAAAAGCTGTGCCGATCGAAGGCACATGGATTTAGAATTTTCAATTAGAGACTTTGTGTTTGTAAGATTTCTCTGACAAGAGGAGTCGTACATGTTTGGAAGAGCGGGAAAATTGGCACCTAGAAATGATGGACCTTTTCAGATTCTTGAGAGGATTGAGCTGCTTGCCTATTGAGTTAAGTTTCCTGAAAGATTGTAAAGGGTACATAATGTTTTTATGTGCTATATTTAAGGAATATGTGCATGATCAGTCGCTTATTGTAAAGCCAACGGTTCGGGTTGATTTAAAAATAGAACCGAACATAACCTTAATAAGGCATCTAGTTTGCATTACTGATTGAGATGTGAAACAATTATGGAATAAGGTCGTGAGATTGGTTAAAGTTCAGTGGAGCGAAGATTCCAGATACCGCACTTGGCAGGTCGGAGATAGCATGAGAGAGGCTTATCCCAAGTTGATGAAAGATTAATAGTTTGCTTATTGTGTAGATAATGTACTCATCACTTCGGGTATAGTTGCATAGTATGTATCTCTTTTGTATGTGTTGTATTGTATACGATATACATTCTTTTTGAGTTATCCATTTTTTGTGTTAATTTTGGGACAAAATTCTTATAAGGGGAAAGAATGTAACGACCCGTAATTTAATCACTTTAAATATGGGTATTTGTTATATTTTAAAATCATTGAATAATGGATTTATAACTCAAATAGACCTCTTTTAGGTAATAACTAATGATGGTAAAGTTGTATTAAAATTTGGTTTACAAAAATAGTTAGTTCGAAGAAAAATCGAAAATATGTCCAAAAAATCGTTTTTTGTATTTTCGAATTTTCATCATCTAAAAGTTGTCGGAACATGTTATGTGCACTAGTGTATATATGAAAACATATATGCAGATAACATATACTTTTGGCTAATGAAGTGATTAGATTAAAATAAGTTTAAAATAAGTTAACAAAAAGAAAGTGAACTTCTCTTTTGTAATTTAAAAAGGAAAAGCAGCACAAAAACTAAGGCATTGTAACATTACAAAAGAGGTGAAGTGATGCATGGAGTTACTAGAGCGGTTCCATATGCATCATGATGAAGGGAGGGCGACGTGTCATCATTTTTTGGAGGGATGGGCTAAGGATAGTTTGGTAATTTTCTATTTTGCATTTTCCATAAAAACAACTCCACCTTTTCCATTTCCACTTTACTTCATTTTATTACTTTTTTTCATATTCTTTCTTCTTCCTTTCTATTCTCTTCTCTTTTTCTTTAATGGCTTCTTAAAAGAAATTAAATCAAAAATAACTCTTTTCCACTTTTAAACACTTAAACAAGTTGTAAAACCTTCTCCACTCTTCTATACATTACTCATTCACCAAAGCAACCCTTAAATCTCATTTTCTAGCCAAAGTCGAGCCCCTTAGCACTATGGCCGAGTCCTATTGACCTCCTCTAGGTCTTGAAAAGCAAATTTGTAAAAAATAAGCAAGATCTGTGTGTTATATAAAAAGTTGCGGTTATCTTGGTAAAAAATCGTGTTGGTTTAGGTGAGTAAAGCTCATATTAAAAGCAAGTTTTAAAAATTTATTACTTCGTTATAATAATTTAGGTTGGTTACTTATGTTTATAAGTTTATGAGAGTGACTATTGCTTGGTTTTGTTCCTGCTTGAAAGCGATGGCACATAGAATGTTTATAGGGGACTTGAAATAAAGTCCAAGTGTCCTTAGCGAATAAGTTGCTATGACACACTTCGAAGTGCAAATGTAATAATTTTCAGGGGATAATTTTTTCCTTGCCTTGTGGAGGTTATTTACATTTTTACATATTTGCTTATGTATATAAATGTTGAATGTTTCTTGGTACAGTTAACATCTTGAATTGGTTTTTATTCGACATTGAAAATCCCGTGTTTCCTTTAAACTTGTAATATTTTATTTTTCAAGAAAGTTTTAAAAGATTTTACGAACTTAACTTTGTTTTGAACCTTTTACAAAGTTATTAATGTGATTTAAATATAGAAAGAAAGGGTTTTAAAGCTATTTTGATTTACAAAACAAGTTTTAAATGTTATGGTCCATGTAGCGATAGTCATTATGGATGCAGTTTGTAAATCAGTGATTTTATGAAAAATAAAAAGAGTTTGCAATTTATGGATATTTTCAAAGGTTTTTATAAGTATTTAAAAAGGAAGTTTGAAATTTTAAATATACTTTAAAGAAATTATTTAGTTATTTAAACAAGAGGTTTAAATTTTAGTCGCTTTGTTTCAAAGGTCGAGATTTGTTTAAAAGAAACTATCTTTTGAAAGTGTGTTTTAAACATAAGTGATTTATTTGTTTGTGTCATTAAGTAACATCAAATAAATGTGATAATTTGTGCTAAATTGTTGACACATTTGTGGTGAGTAAGTCATCTTGTATTTAGCACTAAAGCTGATGAATAGTCCTTTCCTCTATCTATGAGATCTAGATTTAGAGTTTCTAGGTGAGGGATAGAGAAGTTGAAATGTCCAAAATGTGATAAGTATAAGAGAGTTAATTTCGATAACTGGGTCATGATTAACTAAATATGTGGAAGGTACTTAATTGTATACTTGAGACAATTTTCAAGGTATGGAAACTCGTCTCTATCCCAAGAAGTAAGATTGTATGTCGGGGCAAGGATAGTTTTCTAACTTGTTTGACTTCATTGTAAATCGAGGGATAATACTGTTTGAAATTGAAAAGTGGTGATAAGCATATGATGTCCTATTTTTCATATGAAAACTATATTTACACCCAAATAGTGGTTTGTCCATGATGGATAACTTGATCAGTTTTGAAACTATCAATTGTTGGTTTGGAGAGACTGGGATCAGATAAGCATGTGTTATCCGAAAAGCACTTCGAACTGGCAAGTGCATTCAAATTTGAAAAATCTTGAAGATGATGGAATCAAATATGGAGTCTTTAAAGTGCAATGGCTACTTGCTACTAATCCCGAGGGTGATTCCAAAATGGATGTAGTAGAAGTAGTGCGTTCGGTTTGTTTATGTCTTGAACAACTTGTATGGTTGAATGCTGGCATTGCATTATTGTCGGGTAGGAAATGTCAACATTCCAATTGAGATTTGCATGTAAAAGGTAATCGTAACCTCAAGCCTCAAAATCCAGGAATGAATAAAACATGGAAGATGTGGCAGGACTATGTGGGGCCTATCTATGTTTATATGCCACATGGTCTTACGAGATACCTTTATTTCTGAAGGGTTTTATATGTATAAAATTCATTTGTTTTGAGTTTACTCACACTAGACCCATGTTAGACCTAGAGATTTTTCTTCTTTCTTTCCCTTAAACTCTTAGGTACTCTAAGTTTTGAGTAGCTAAGTAGTCTAGGTTCGCCCAAATGCATTTTGAAGGAATATGGAGTAGGAGGCTTCAATATTATCTAGTTATCTATTTTATTTTCACCGTATATTTAGTTTGTATCAACGTTATAGGGGCAGACAGTTATAACTGTCCCTAACTGAAGTTAGTACATATTGTAACTCTGATATTTCATTTTGGAAGAGACCCTATGTACTATCTTATGTTATATTATATATGATTTCCTTGTATTGTGAGATTTTGTATTCCTTTCTTCTTGTCTTTTCTTTTCTGTTACACCAACGACCTATCTTTCAGACTCCGAGACGATCGATGCATGAATTTATGGATGTATTAAGTTTCATTTTTAGGAGTAAGAAAGGTAGATCATTATAGGTTGGGTAGATAGTTTTACTTTGGCACTGAAACAAACACCTTGTAAATTGAGTTTCATAGTTTGATTATAAGGCATTCGGTGGCAACATTGTAACAACCCGTGTATTTGGACCATTTAAATTGACAATATTCCTCACATGTCAACTTAAATAATACAAAACACGAATCATTATGGGATTATAAATACAAAAAATGTAAATGAGAATCAATACAACATCACAGTCACAGAACAGTCACAGAATAATGCAGCGGAAAATACATCGTCATAATAGCAGTTCATGAAGCTACTACATAAAGTACAACAATGTCTAAACAAAAGATGACTAAAAGGAAATACATAAATGTCCAACAGACACGGACATCAAAATAGACTGATAAAGATAGTTGCTAAGTCTTCAGCGTCTTCAACCAACCTTGATCAGCAAACTGGATAGCTTCAGACTGACCCGAGCATATACAAAAAGAAACACTCGAGTCAGAACTCAAAATTTTATACAGGATAATCAAGTGCAGGGAATAAAATTCATAACTCAAAGATGAATAAAACATCTCTAAGGATCTGGTAAACTATCTATATATACAATAGAATACGGTATGTAGATAATGTCTAATCAGTAAAGTACAATATTAAAATAGCGTTAAGGCGTTACCATAATTCCCCTTAACACATTTTATAGTGCCATAGTCTATACAGCACCGTAAACCCCACCGTAAACTAGTGGTTATCAGAGGGTACCCCATAGGTATAACACAAAACAAAACGTAGTGGTCGCAAATAGGATAATCAGTATGACAAGGTACATGAGGCGATACCAACTAGGATACTTGTAGTTGCGTGATCCGGACTAATGTTGAGCATAGTAGCTACTATCTCAACACCGTGAAACAACACTCCCAAATCAAGGGGTGCACCCAAATCAAATCACAAAAGTAATAGATATGGTATCGAAGGAGTGTGTCCGCTAGAGGTGGCGATCCTCAATGGCCCGGCGCGGCTCCTGTTTTAGTCATGTCAGGGGTCATCCAATATCGTTCTCTTTCTTCAGTCAACGCGTTCACCAAACCATCCACTTCATTCTGGATCAACACTTCGCGTACAATAGTTATTAAAGTGGTTTCGGTATCGACAGAGAGTATGTCCATGCCCGATCCCGGTCTCTTTAATAACTACGTATTTATTACCCGATGGTCGGTTAAATTAACGTTAAAACAAATCAAAGTCCAAAAGTCAAGGTGCAAATTTGACTTCCAAAATTTGACAATTCACGATTCAATTTATCTTAGATATTTTTAAAACATATTTTCGAATGCAATTTTTTTTATTCAAACATTTGAGTTACCATTTAAAATTTAGCATTCAAGTTCGATTTAACAAGGTCTAAAAGTCATTTATTGAATTTAGTTCATAATCAACAAATTCAATTTAATGGTGAACTTAGTTTAAATCATTAAATCAAGTTCAATTCATGTCGCTTTATGTTTACATCCACTGTTATCATAAATTCGATTAAATCAATTTCATTAACTTAATTCCTTTCTATCCAACTTCATTTGATTTATTTACCAATTCAATTAAATTTCTAAAAAAAGAAGTCCATTTTCATTTACAATGTCCTGATTTGAGTGATTCGTTAAATTTAAAATCATTTTAAGTTTAAATAATCACTAAGTTATATCATAAAACTTTTGGTTAGTTTTGTATTCTTCTTAAGTCAAATTTTCTAAATTTCCAAATAAAATTTATAATATGTTCCAAATCTATTTAATTAAAATCGAGTTTTAATCTAAACCTAACAAATTTAATAAATTTTTAAGTTATCAAATTCTAAAACTTACTTGTTTCTAAATCTCATTTCAATAAATTTGCCAATTCATTTTATTTAATTACATAGGTTTATTAATCCGTTTCAATTTAATCCATTAATTTTACTTCAATCTAATCCATAAAATTTATCTCAATTAAATCCATGAAATTTATTTCAGTTACATCCATTAAAACCGCTACCAAATTTCCAAACAAATTGTTAAGTTCACTCCTTAATTTAAAATATATTTCAATTTCGGAAATGGTTTTGTTGACCAATCGGATTTCCTATTTTTATTTTCTATCCTAGGCCAAGTTGTTTAATTAGGTATTTATCATTTCAACCCAATATCATTCAATATAAAACAAGCATAGCAAAGGGAACTTGCAGTGTGATAACTGGGATGGTGTCAAAGTAAATAAACAAGCAATAGCAACCATTCATAACAATTTAACCATTTATTAAATAATCCCGAAATAATCTTATTAACTTACATTTGTTATTTATGCAAATTAATATAATTATTCCTAGAATCCACAGTATCGTTTCATGCAGATTAAAGATTATTACATTATGGTTTTCACTTGGGGTCTATTATCCAATTACTACATCAATCACACATTCAAGGGTTCAAAGTGTAGTTAACGCTATTTCTACGCGACGATTTATTTAACATTTAAAGGGGTCAAGTTCAACATATATAATCTATTTTAAATTGTTGACTATCCTATATCAATTTCAATTTCATATTAAATTTCATTTATATGAACAACTAAATTCAACTTCACATAACAATTCAGTGTCACAACTATTTGTCGTAAACTAACAATATTCAAATTTAACTTGCATAGCGATTTATAATTTTTATTTCAACAATTCTAACAATCAACAATTTAACATCCAAATTAGTATAAACACAATTTATCACTTGATTATCATAGCATAATAGATTGAGTCGTGAATGAAATATTCACCTTGCGTGGTTGAAGAAGATGATGGCGAAGCACGAGGACGAATAGATAAAATAGACCCTAACGAGCACGACGCAAAATGAACACACCTGCAATCAACAAATAATTAACCAATAATTTGTTTATTGCAATATATATATATATATATCGATTGAATATATATAGGTAAACCATACCAAAATAACTAAATGCAAATAAGGTAGATGGAGCCTAGGCCTGAGATTCCGGATTAGCTACAACTAAAATTCAAACAAGGAAGTTATTCGACAATCGATTGACGTATATATATAACCCTTGTATATATAAAACGTACCAAAACAAGTCGGGATGAGAGCGAATGAGCTGAAGCGATGTCCTAAGAATCCGGAGCGGTGGCTGAAACAACACGCAAAGTTTATTAAAATATATATATACTGCTAACCTTAAACTAACGGAAAAACCACTGCATATTTATAAACTATCATGTAAAGCAAAATTTCTAAACAATGTCCAAAATGTGGGTACAAAATTATGAAACCAAATTTATGCAAACAGTTCTGTACCTAAAATTTATAAAACACTGCCGTATAAAACTACATAACTTTACTAAACAACTAAAGTTTATATAATAACAACTTACATATATAAATTTTTATACTCTACCTCACAAAATAACAAAACAGAGATATATAGTTTTATGTTTCAACTTTATATGCAACCTGGAGACCAATTAACAACAGCCGAAGCCTGTATATATCAGAACAAAACATGTACACTTATTTTTCTCAACTAAAGATGTACCACCAACTGCTGTATAAACTTACTTTATAACTTTACTAACAACTAAAGTTTATATAATAACAACTCATACCTATGATATATTACTTTATATTCTAACAACTATTCATACTTTGGAATCATAATCAAATAAAGAAGCTGATGTGTATATATACGCATAAATAACTTTTCATACTTTAACTTATACTACAGCATGCATGCTTCAAATTAATATATATATATATATATATATATATATATATATTAAAAACAGCAGCATATATAAATGGTCGGGGTTGGCTCGGCAGTGGCGGCATCAGCCATGGGTAGGGCAGTGGGCTCGATGGAGTGAGATGCGGGCAGGTGGGTGGACACGGCAGGGAGGAGTTGGCCAGAGGGTGTGGCGTGCGGGGTGCAGGCTGTGGGCGTGTGAGGTGGGTGTGAGCTGTAGGCGCGTGGGTAGGTGCGGGCTGTAGGCGCGTGGGTGGGTGCGAGCTGTAGGCGCGTGGGTGGGTGCGGAGGTCGGTAGGGTTGGTGAAGCAGTGGGTGGCCTAGAAGGCCGTGTGAGCCGTTAGTGGTAAGGGCGGAGGGGCCGTGTGGGTTATGGACGTGGGGGTTCATTTTGAAGTGAACAAAATAAATGTGGAGAGAGGGGAGGAAAGGAGGAGCTGCAAGGGGGAACCGTGTTTCCTAATTACAGAGAAAAAAAGAAATAGAGAAAGAAGAAAGGGGGAGGGAGAGGTTGACAGTGCGTGTTTCATATTTACAGTAAAATAAAAATAGAGAAAGAAGACAGGGAGGAGGGAGGGAGGAGCTGGGGAAGGGAACCGCATTTCATATTACAGTAAATAAAATAAAAAAACAAAAGAGAAAGAAGAAAGGGAGGAGGGAGAGGTTGGCGTACCTGTAGGGGAATGGTTGAAGAAAACAAAAGAAAATGTGAAAGAAGAAGAAAGGGAGGGGTGGGTTTCGTTTACTGGGAGGCCGAATAAATCATAACAGAAGTATGGGAAGGGAGAGAATAGAATTTTGCAGAGGGGAGGGGACAGAGCTATTACGTAGGACAATGTGTGCAAAGTAATTAATGAAGCAGAATGAAGGCAGAGGGTTCAGTGTGCACAGTTAATGCAATGATGATTTTTTTCACTGTGGTGGCTATTTGGGTTCCCAAGGCCAGCTGAAAGGCTCTAAAATTTTAAATGTTGAAATGTTGGGTACCGGTTTGTGCTGCGTAACGGACCGGTGTGCGCTCCGTTAACAATTATAATTTGCAACGTCGAACTCCGATTGACACAAATAAATATACAGTTGTGATCAGCGCGTCGAGACAGACACAACGGTATAAAGATATTGATGGTTCGACGCCGTTTGCAAAGTGGTAAATCTTATTGAACCATTTACACGAGCGAACATTTTAGCTAGCAATTAAAAGCGAAATTTAACAAAACGAAATGCGCCGTCAAGTTTAGAATATTTTTCTTATGCAACATCGAGAAAAATATTTGAGTTTGGATGATAGGAAATTTTCACATAAGATTTAAACTAAAATGTAAATGCGACGAGCGTAATTTACTTCAATATTTTTCAACGAAATTTGGTGCACGCCTATGTCTATCTAGACGCATTCCAAATGCGAAGTTTGGATGGCAACGGAAGTTGTTAGTGAAAATTCGAATTTTTACATAAAATAAGCGGTTTTAAAAATTTAAACTGGGTCCGAATTTTCAGGGTCGTTACATTTTCCCCCACTCAAAACTTTTCGTCCTCGAAAAGGAACAAAGTAAAGAGTGGAAGAACAAATAGAAGAGATACAACGGATATGGAATAGATTATGAATGAAGTAAAGAATATAGAATGGAACTTACCTTCAACAACAAATTTAGGATTAGTATCCCGGATGCTCTCCTCGGTTTCCCAAGTACAATCACGATCATCGGGACTCCATTAGACTTTGACTAGGCTAACAGACTTCCTTCTAAGCTGCTTCGTATCCCTATCAATGATACGAAGCGGTCTCCTCTCTATAGTCAAATCCAGCTCAATATCAACCTCATCTAACTGAGCAATAGGAATGGTCATGGATGGATCGTGTACAACCTTCCGAAGATGTGAAACATGGAATACGTTGTGCACGCCCTCAAATTTCTCCGGCAGCGCAACTCTGTAGGCTAGTGTACCAATCCTCTCAGCGGTAGTGAATGGTCCCACAAATCTAGGAGCGAGCTTCCCTCTACGACCAAATCGAATAACATTCTTCAAAGGTGATACCTTAAGAAATACCTCATCCCCAACCTGGAAATTTAAAACTCTTCTACGCTTATCTGCATAGCTCTTCTGCCTATCCTGTGCGGTCTTCATCTTCCTTCTGATCTCATTGACCTTCTCGGATGCTTCCATAATCATATCCGGGCCAAGAACTAATCGGTCACAGGCTCAATCCAACAAGCTGGCGATTTGCATGGCCGTCCATATAAAGCTTCGAACGGTGCCATATCGATACTCGCCTGATTATAAAGATAGTTATATTTCAATTCAATTTTTTTCTTATTCCAATTGAAAATTTTGGATTACCTGATAGCTGTTATTATAAGTGAATTCAACCAAATGAAGGTGGTCTTCCCAAGATCCACCGAAATCAATAATGCAAGCTCGGAGCAGATCTTCCAAAATCTGATTTACCCTCTCAGTTTGGCCATCTGTTTGAGGATGATAAGCCGTGCTCAGATTCAGTTTAGTGCCCAAGACGTCCTGAAATGCCTTCCAGAATTTACTAGTGAATAAAGGATCTCTATCGCATACAATACCAGATGGAACTCCATGAAGTCTGACAATCTCTCTCATATAAATCTCGGCCAAACTCGAAGGAGTATGGGTGGTCTTAACAGGAATAAAGTGAGCAGATTTCGTCAACCTATCAACAATCACCCATATACTCTCGTTACCCTTTATGGTCCTCGGTAATTCTTCAACGAAGTCCATAGAAATCTGATCCCATTTCCAACACGGAATCTCTAGGGGTTGAAGTAATCCTGCCGTCTTCCGGTGATCGGCCTTAACTTGCTGGCAAGTGGTGCACCTACTAACATATATGGAAATATCTCTCTTCATCCCACTCCACCAATATAAACGTTTCATATTTCGATACATCTTAGTGACACCAGGATGGAATGAAAGTGATGATTGATGGTTCTCTCTAAGCACTTCTTGTCTCAATCCATCAACATTAGGAAAACAAATACGGTTGTCAATCTTCAGAAATCCATTACTATCTATCTGTGCTCCCACTTTACTGTCAGCATTTCCAACTCTACCCGGAACTAACTCCTTCATGCGATAGAGCAAAGCGTCCTCATATTGCTTAGGTTTGATGCGATCCATAAGAGATGGGGAGATAACAAGCCGAAATAGCATGCCTTCTACAAGATTACAACAAGACAATGCTTTGCTACGGCTCAAAGCATCAGCTACTACGTTTGCTTTTCCAGGAGGATAATTGATGTCGAGATCATATGCAGTTAAGAACTCGAGCCATCGGACTTGTCTCTGGTTCAAATCCTTCTGAGAGAAAATATACCGCAAGGACTTATGATCTGTGAATAATTCAAATTTTGTCCCCAAAAGATGGTGCCTCCATAGTTTCAAAGCGAATACAACTGCAAGAAGCTCTAGATCATGAGTTGCATAGTTTACTTCATGGGTCTTCAACCGACGACCAACATAAGCAACAACCTTACCATTCTGCATTAAGACAGCGCCTAAGCCTTCTCGACAGGCATCTGTATAGACAGTTAATCCTTCACTCCCGTCAATTACCGCAAGAACTGGGGATGAAGTTAGCTTACGTTTCAACTCATTAAAAGCTAATTCACACTTCTCACACCAAATAAACTTGACATCCTTCCGAGTTAAAGCAGTAAGTGGGGCAGAAATCCAGGCAAAGCGCTCAATGAATCTGCGATAATAACCGGCTAGGCCCAAGAAGCTACAGATATCAGTAGGAGTTTTGGGAGTCTCCCAATCCTGTAGATAAAATTTTCAAATTATAAAGGAATAAGATGGATCGAATAGAAATAATGAATAGGATAGAACTTACATTGATTGCGGCGATCTTAGCTGGATCGACCGAAATCCTATTTTCAGAAACAATATGGCCAAGGAATCGTACTTCGTCTCGCCAGAAGTGGCATTTAGAGAACTTGGCTTTAAGCTGATGATTTCAGAGAGTTTCCAGAACATAAGCAAGATGTGACTCATGCTCTTTCTCATCTTTGGAGAAGACGAGAATATCATCAATGAAAGACGAGAACAAACTTGTTAAGGACATCACGGAAGACTCTATTCATTAAGTCGACGAAATAAGCAGGTGCGTTGGTCAAACCGAATGGCATAACCAACCATTCATAGAATCCATTCTCGGTACGGAAAGCTGTCTTATGAATACTATCTTCTTCTACTCTGAGTTGGTGGAACCCAGTGGCTAGATCAAGCTGTGAGAAAACTTTAGCTCCATGGAGCTGATCAAATAAATCATTGATGCGAGGCATGGGATAGCGGTTCTTGAGGGTGCGCTTGTTTAATTCCCGGTAATCAACACACATGCGAAGAGATCCATCTGATTTGGTGACAAAGACGACTGCGGCGCCCCATTCAGAACAACTTCTCCTGATCAAACCCTTAGCAAATAGATCATCAATTTGGGTTTTAAGTTCAGCTTTCTCTTTAGAGGCCATCCTTCTGTGAGGGAGAACTACGGGAGTAGCTTCGAAAATAAGGTCAATGCGGAAATCGATCTCTCGCTTTGGCGGTAGAGAGTCGACCTCTCCAAATACATCAGGAAATTTCTGAACAATAGGAGTGGTACTAAGATCATCTGGGTGAGCATCAAGAGAGAATATGAAGCTTCCGGCATATTTCTGAGGTGATTTGCATTCAATGACAAGCGGTAGACCCTTGTCGTTGACTAGAGAAACAGATCAAGCTTTGCAAGAAATAACAGCATCGAATTTTCTTAACCAATCAGCACCCAACAAAATGTCAAATGTTACGAAGCCAAGCATATAAAAATCCCAAGTGAATCGATATCTTCCATACAGAAGCACAACCTCTTTACAAATTCGACTGAGGTTGGCAAGTCCTCCAATAGGGTTGGAGACACATAAGGAAGTAGTAGCAAGAGTAGATTCTAATTTGAGCTTATTACAAAGATCAATAGATATGAAGCTATGAGATGCACCAGTATCGAATAATACCCTAACAGGTAAATCACGTAATGAAAAAGTACTTCATAAGATACCTCGGTCATCCTGAGCAGGTGGTGGAAGTGGTGCAGGGGTGGTGACAGCATATACTCCTGATGGTGTGCCTTTCTTCCTCAATGGGCAGTCTCTCTTGAAGTGACTTGGCTGGAGGCAGACATGGCACAAATCATTCCTCATCTGAGGAGGTGGTGGAATAGCAGCTCCAGTGGATGGACAACTATTAGCTAATGGCCCTTCTTATCGAATTTGAAGCAAGTGATCTTAGCAAGGTCGATGGGGCTTTTCTGGGCATATCCTAATCCTGTAGTTTTTTCCCAAGCTTTCTTTTGTTGATCGAAGTTCAACTTCCTCTTTTCGAGCTGGCTGGAAGAGGGCTGAGTAGGAGGGGCCTTGGCAGGGGGTCCCCTTGGCTTTGCCTCATATCTAAGAGCATAATCAACAAGCTCTGTGAAGGTGCAGTGAGTGTGGCCAGTAAGCAAGTCATAATACTCTGGTCTAGCTCCCATAATGAACTTCTCGTTCTTTAGAAGTGGTGTATCGATCCATCCCGGGCCAAACTTGGAGAGTTCGTTGAATTTCCTCTCGTACTCAGAAAAAGTCATACTGCCTTGCTTAAGATCCATAAAAGCTCTATAAAGTTGGGTTTTTCCAGCAGCTGGCATCCACTGTGCCGAGAAAGTATCCCTAATCATAAGATAGACTAGATAAATAACATTCCAAAGATTCAAAAAAGAATTTAGACTACGAAATCCAAATAAATTTATACCTAAACTGGGCCCAAGTGATGGTGTTCTCCTCGATACGGGAAGTAACCGATTCCCACCAATCTTGCACGGCATCCTGAAGTTGCCACGCAGCAAGCTGACGCTTCTGAGCATCAATGATCTCCAATCCAGAAAATATCTTCTCTAAGCCTTTGAGCCATTGTTGAGCCTCGATAATACCCTCGGATCCAGAAAACTTAGTACCACCTAGCTGTGTATACTCCTTGCTAAGAGTGGTGAATTTGACCGGAGCTGGGATGGCAGGTGCATCCCGGGCAGGACCATGACCTCTTCCTCCCCTATTGTTTCTTCCGGTGCTCATCCTGAAATATCGAAAGAGATTTAGAACCAACGATAGAAAATCATACAACTTGAAGAAAATCTAATGAACGAATCAAAGAAGTTTGAATTTTAAAGGATCGGGATATTGAATTAATTCTCCTCATTCTAGGGTATTGCTACCCTATCTATAATGAGTTTATATAACCCCAAACTAAGGTTTTTAGGGAAACCAAAGCTCTGATACCAACTGTAACAACCCGTGTATTTGGACTATTTAAATTGACAATAATCCTCACATGTCAACTTAAATAATACAAAATACGAATCATTATGGGATTATAAATACAAAAAATGTAAATGAGAATCAATACAACATCACAATAACAGAACAGTCACAGAATAATGCAGCGGAAAATACATCGTCATAATAGCAGTTCATGAAGCTACTACATAAAGTGCAACAATGTCTAAAAAAAGGTGACTAAAAGGAAATACATAAATGTCCAACAGACACGGACATCAAAATAGACTGATAAAGATAAATGCTAAGTCTTCAGCGTCTTCAACCAACCTTGATCAACAAACTGGATAGCTTCAGACTGACCCGAGCATATACAAAAAGAAACACTCGGGTCAAAACTCAAAATCTTATACATGATAATCAAGTGCAGGGACTAAAGTTCATAACTCAAAGATGAATAAAACATCTCTAAGGATCCGGTAAACTATCTATATATACTATAGAATACGGTATGTAGATAATGTCTAATCAGTAAAGTACAATATTAACATAGCGTTAAGGCGTTACCATAATTCCCCTTAACACATTTTATAGTGCCATAGTCTATACAGCACCGTAAACCCCACCGTAAACTAGTGGTTATCAGAGGGTACCCCATAGGTATAACACAAAACAAAACGTAGTGGTCGCAAATAGGATAATCAGCATGACAAGGTACATGAGGCGATACCAACTAGGATACTAGTAGTTGCGTGATCCGGACTGATGTTGAGCATAGTAGCTACTATCTCAACACCGTGAAACAACACTCCCAAATCAAGGGGTGCACCCAAATCGAATCACAAAAGTAATAGATATGGTATCGAAGGAGTGTGTCCGCTAGAGGTGGCGATCCTCAATGGCCCGGCGCGGCTCCTGTTTTAGTCATGTCAGGGGTCACCCAATATCGTTCTCTTTCTTCAGTCAACGCGTTCACCAAACCATCCACTTCATTCTGGATCAACACTTCGCGTACAATAGTTATTAAAGTGGTTTCGGTATCGACAGAGAGTATGTCCATGCCCGATCCCGGTCTCTTTAATAACTACGTATTTATTACCCGATGGTCGGTTAAGTTAACGTTAAAACAAATCAAAGTCCAAAAGTCAAGGTGCAAATTTGACTTCCAAAATTTGACATTTCACGATTCAATTTATCTTAGATATTTTAAAAACATATTTTCGAATGCAATTTTTTTTATTCAAACATTTGAGTTACCATTTAAAATTTAGTACCCAAGTTCGATTTAATAAGGTCTAAAAGTCACTTATTGAATTTAGTTCATAATCAACGAATTCAATTTAATGGTTAACTTAGTTTAAATCATTAAATCAAGTTCAATTCATGTCGCTTTATGTTTACATCCACTGTTATCATAAATTCGATTAAATCAATTTCATTAACTAAATTCCTTTCTATCCAACTTCATTTGATTTATTTACCAATTCAATTAAATTTCTAAACAAAGAAGTCCATTTTCATTTACAATTGTAACAACCCGGGATTTGCATTACCAATTAATAAATAAAAGTTAGGATTTTTATTTATTTTTAATGAAGCATAAAAGGATTTGGAATAACAAAATTTATTTGAAAAAGACTATTTTAATTAAATGGGAAATATGGGATTTTAAAATGAGGATAAAATGTTATTTTTGAGAGTTAAATATTTTAAAAGAGATTTTAAAACGGGTTTGGGTAAGAAATGAGTTCATAAACATACATGAACACTTAGAATTTTTATTGGAAACATTGTAATAACCCTCTTCTTATTGGGTTACAAAACTTAACCCAATAACCCACCCTAAACCTCCCCTATATATTATCTCAAACTCTCATAACCTTCTTCATTCAACTCTAATCAAAACCCTAATCATTTCCTAAAGCTTCTTAAATGGCCTCCATCTTCATCTCCTTCAAGTTTTAGCTTATGCAAGTCATTTTATGCAAAGGTAATGCAAATACCCACCTCAAATCCAACTTTTATATCTTTGTCATTTCTGAAATTTGTTTGTTAACACATGTTTTATGTGTTTTTATGATCTTATAGCCTCCTAATCATCTTTTGCTAACTTGGGTTGATGCTAGAATGTTCATTGTTGCTTTCTAGAGAGGTATATTGCTAAAGACCTCTTATAACATGTGTTTAATCCTCTTTTGACTTCATAAATCATTTTGTAACACATGTTTTATCATGTAACATGTGTATCATAGGTCTTTAATCATTTTGCTTTGAATTTGGGGTTGCACATAAGGTGTTTGTGAATTTGCTTAATAAGGTAATGCTAAGCTTTGGCCCTTTGTTGCCTTTAATTTAGTGTATTAACCATTATATGCTAGTTAATGATTGTTGTTAATGAAATTTGATGCCAAAACTTGAAAAAAACACCCCAAACCATCAAAAAAACTACAAAATGCTCAGGCTGGAAATGTTCAGGCTGAAAATGGGCTGAAAACAGGCTAAAACAGGCCAAAACAGGGCTCTGGGTGAACCAGGACAGGCCTGGGCTGCACCCAGGCAAAGCAGGGCTAGCCCAACTGGGCTAGCCAGAAGTAGGCCAGCCCACATGGGCTGGCACGCATGGCCTCCCCAGCCCGCGCGGGCTGGGGCTCGGCCCGCCCTCCCCAGCCCGCGCGGGCTGGGGACTGGGCCTGCATCCCCAGCCCGAGCGGGCTGGGGACTGGGCCGCCCACCCCAGCACGAGCGGGCTGGGGCCTGGGCCGCCTTCCCAGCCCGAGCGGGCTTGGGGGCGGGGGGGGGGGGGGGGGGGGGGGTTGCCACTCCCCAGCCCAAGCGGGCTGGGGGCCCTTTAAAAAATAAAAAAAAAACATCACCTCTGTTTCCAGCTTTTGAGCGCCACTTCGCGATACCGCCACGTTCGCATCGGAAGTCGGAATTCGACGTTTTTGGTCTCGTTGGAAAGGTGGAGTTGCGAACTCCATCTTCGGAAAATTTGGACAACATTGGAGTTCGTTTGGTACTTCGATTTTCGTGCCAAAGTTAGACTCTGGTCGCTGTTGGAAAACAGTATGAATCTTTCTCTGGATTCAACTTTGAGACGTCGCTGCCACTTCGTCTCAACTCGGAATCCAGAAATTCTTTTTGGATCTTAAAGTAGGGATGTTGGACTATATGCGTACCTGTTTTCATGCCATTTGGACACAGTTTTCTGGTCCAAATAAATTGCCGAACTTGGGTTCGCAGCAGTTTTTGAATGGTTTCAAACACTTAGAATATTTTTGATGATTTTCTGGTTTTCGTCAATTTCTTTGAGATTTGTCTCTGGATTTCGTACACGGGCTTTATAAAAAGGATTTAAAAGGATTTTTCACTCCAAAATGGCTTTGGAAAATTATTATATAATATTATTTTTAATTATTAAATTAATTACTCCATAATAGGAGACTTTTCAAAAGACCGTTTTAAAGTGATTTCAAAATCAATTATAAATCCGTTTCGCACCATTATTTTCTATGATAAAAATCACACACTCACTTTTTAGCACATCGAGCGAAGTGGAAAGGTGCTTAAACGGTTAGGAAATCTCCGGCCTATGGAACCGTGTGTATTTTCTTTCCGGTTAATCCCCGACCTATTCGGTTGATCGTTTTGACCTTTGGGTCTAGTTTACCGATGATACGAGGTGGACTTTTTATTGTTTGGAGTGTGAGCTTGCTATTGGTTAGTAAACCGTTTAGTGCGAACGTGGGGTATGGAACTCATTGTTAACACTTTACGGGTTCCTCTCCAAGATGTTAGTAGCACATTAGCCTCTGGGCGGCCAGTACTGGACCTCTGGGTCACCATGCCTCTGGGCAACCGTCTCTGGACATCTGCTCTATGGAGCAGTTTATTTTCGACGTGTGCCTCTGGGCCTTTATCCTTATGGGAAGGATCTCGCCGTTTCGCGCGTTCCGCATCTGTGCGAGTGATCGATCACAACTCTACAGTACTTGGCAATAACGACTCTGGTCGGTGCACGTGCAATATTTGTATTATCTGATGATTTTATATCCATTCGAGTATCGCCATTCGGTGTTGGTTCTATGGAACCATACGATGTGAGTGCGATTACTTTGTGGATTCACAGTGTCTCTGGACACTGCTTTTCAGTATTCGATTTCATTGATTTTTCACTATATCCCTATTGCTCTTTGGAGCATCGATCATTGCTTGGGCATTGATTATTGACTCTGGTCACTCTTGGGATTATTGCCTATGGGCAACTTTATATAGCTTTGGCTACGCCGATGATATGAGGCGATTTTATTTATTCCACACTTTGGTGTTGATATTCTCTTTGGAGATTTTTACTGTTTATTGATGATTAGGGATCGTCATTATATTCATGTAGTCCATATTACTCTTCTCTTTGGAGAAGTACTATTTTATTTATGTACTGCATTATTATATATATATATATATCTCAGTTATTACTGATTGTTTAGCTAGCCTGACCCGAGTGTTTTCGTTCGGGTCAGACCGAGTTGTTTCAGGTTAGGTCTCTGGACTTAGCTTTCTATGCTTCCACTTGGACATTATCTGCTATGCTGATAGATAGCTCTTTTATTTGTCTACTATTCAGCTACTCTGTTATTTCAGACTCTTATGTACATATTTTTGACTCACATGTGTGAGCGATGGCTTTGTACCCACCTTTTGATACTTGGATCTGTATTGACGATATATTGTACCTATGTTCTGTGACTGTTATGTGACTGTTCTGTGATGATGATGTTATCATTTAGTATTATGTTTGTTCTGAACCTATTTTCCTTAGCCATTATAGTTTCGTATAAATATCTATTGGATATGTCGAACCACTTGAGAAAAGAAAACCACCTATTCGACGTATTCAGTAGATAGTTATAGCTTGATTACATATGGTCGCTTCCATTATACTCTATTCTCCGTTCTAGTAGACGGTATTACTCCGTAATACTCTTTACTGGAGTGGGTCTCGTAGTGGGGCGTTACATTTTGGTATCAGAGCTAAGGTTCAGAATTAAGCATAACAAACACAGAACGGTTACACTTAGTACAATACATTTTAATTGGATCCGAATTAAATCAAATCCCTTCCTTATGCCTCGATAGATAAGTTAGGAGTATGTGTAGGAATTTATTATATACCGTAGTATTCCTTAATTAAGTATCTATCATTGAATCTTGTCTAACTCTAATTCCCGTTTGACTTTCAGTATGTCTGGAAGGGGAAGAGGGAGAACCACACGTCAGACTAGTGCTGCTGGGCAGTCCAGCAACACTCATCCAGAGGGCGTGTTCATGACTACCGACCAGATCATGGAGCTGGTTCGGAATTCTCAGTCTCATTCTCAGTCTCCAGCCCCAGTTGCTGATGCTCCGCGCATGTCTGTTTTAGCGCGTCTCTGCAGTGATTTTACCCATCTCGGAGGGAAGCCATTCAGTGGCTCCGAGAATGTCTTAGAGGTCCAGGCTTGGATTCGGATATGCGAGCGCATTTTTACTCGTATGGATATCTCGGATCATGATCGTGTTCTTATTGCTTCTAGTCAGCTTCGGAGTCGTGCCCTGGATTGGTACGAACTCCTTATTGCCGAGGTCGATGAGACCACACTTACTTGGGCTCAGTTTCGTCAGAGATTTGAGCTCAAATTCATCCCAGAGTCAGAGAAGAACTCCCTTGCTCGCCGCTTTCTTGATCTCAAGCAGGGGAAGTCCTCCGTATCCGACTATGTCTCTTCCTTCGAGGCCCTGTCCAAGCATGGCCTTGAGTTTATTGCTACTCCTTATAAGAGGAACCTCAAATTTGTTGAGGGCTTGAAGAAATATCTGAAGAGGCATCTTATGCTACAGCTTGAGCTCTCATTCGAGAAGCTAGTCGATGCAGCCCTACATCTTGAGTCAGTCGAGATGGAGCATAGTGATGATGATGGTGGGGGTTCCAAAAACCCCAACCAGAAGCGGGGTCCATTTCAGAAGAATAAGCCTTGGAACAAGAAGAAGAAGACTGGCAGTTCTGCTGTCCAGGCTCAGCCTCAGACTCAGACTCAGCCTCAGATTCAGTCATAGCCTAGTGGAACCCGTCCTCCGAAGAAATGCTTCAACTGCGGTTCTCCAGATCACTTTATTCGAGAGTGTCCCAAACCTCTCTATTGTACCTTTTGCAAGAAGGAGGGACACAGGATCTCCACTTGTCCTATTGCTCCAGCTAGTGCCAAGCCTGGCAAGCTTAATGCTACCAAGGCTCCTGCATCTTCAGCTCGGCCTCGAGGTACGCATCCTTCCGTTCTCGAAGGTTCTATTTTATTTCATGGTAGATCTTGTGCCTCTCACTCATTCGTATCAAAGGAGCTAGTAGATGCTTTATCCTTGGATGTTACTTGTCTGGTTTCTTCACTAAGGATTGTGAATCCCATCGGCGGATCCATGATGAACGTATTTCTCTGCAATTTAAACCGTTTATTTCATATATTTTTATTTTAATAAAGCGGTATTATACGGGTATTTTGTTATGGTTTTGCAGATTATTGATTCCAAAGTGCAACGTTGAAATTAATCGGTTATGCCGTCCATTGGTTCAAAAATCACGCAGCAAAGAGTGCAACATTTTGAGCATTGAAATAAATCAAAGCAATATGGACCAATTCAAGCAATGATGTGGACGTATATATGTTCTCTTTCACCAATTCAAGCAAAGGACCAATTCCTCCTAAAAAGTAGCATAATACATAGCCATGATATGAAGCAAAATGAGACACATTCAAAAGTAGCTTACGTATGAATTTGGACCAATTCACATATAAAAGTATTTCAAGCAATGACGTGGCAACTTGACTCTTCACCAATTAAAGAAATGGACCCAGTCAGTACAATTATCTTGGCAAATACTAAGAATAGAACCGGTCCTATTGCTAAAAAGAGGGACTGATTTTAGGGGTTGAAAGCCTATATATACAGCATTATACAACACCTTGAAATCATCTCTTACCTCATCACTTTTCTTCAAGTTTAGATTTAAATTCAGCACTATTTTTATTTTTGAACAGAATACGTAGGATTGTTGATTAGATTTAGCAATTTATTTATTCTTGTTCTTAGTTATTTTCTGCACTCTTTTCAGTTAGTTAACAATTATTTCAGTTGATTGCTCCGTTATCTTCTTTTCCGCAATTTCAATTTCTGTTCTGATTTTTTTACAATTCTATATTTTGGTTGCAATTTCGATTAGTTTCGAAATCGATTCGGAGTATATTATTGCTTTTATTTTCTGTTCAAAATTCACCGTCGAATTCTTTTAACACACCTAAGATTTAACTATGGATTTTAATTGTTTTAAAATACAATTCCCTGTGTTCGACCTGCATACTACACGCTTGTGCGCTTGCAGAATTTATTAAAATTTGTGCTTTTCTAATCAATAGAAAAGTCGCAATAAGTTTTTGGCGCCGTTGCCGGGGAGTTGCTATTTTGAGATTTTCGATTTTTCGTTTTTAAGTCTATTCGTGTTAATTTATTTTATTTTATTGCATTAGTTTCCAAAAAAAAAATCATTTTTTTTCTTCGTTTTTCGGTTCCTTTCGCCAAAGTAGCGTTTTACTTTAAAAAAAAGTCGTTTTTTTTCAATTTTCAGTTCCTTTCACCAAAGTAGCGTTTTACTTAAAAAAAATCGCATTTTGTTCGTTCGCTGCATTTGCTTTTTCCGTTACATTTTGCATATATCTGACAGGTAGCAACAGCATAGCAACCGCAAACTTTGGAGTTTGATCCGCTAGCGCTACTCAGCTGCATTGGACGGGCTATCATACACCTCTGTAAGTAATTTTCAACTCTACAGGTGCCCAACTGAAAACTGATTTAATTTACTTTTGCTTGTTACACCTTGATTTGTTTATGCGCGTTTGGGAAAGAAATAATTTTAACCGTTTAGAAAGCCAAAATATTTCATTAAACAAATCAACGGAAATTTCAAATCAAACAAATATAAGCAATCACGGTTCACAACACAGTTCACACCACAATTCACCGAAATTATCACCTAAATCACATGTTGGAAATAACGAATTTCATGAGAACCGACCATTATCCCTTAGAGACCGATGTTATCCAACACGGACTGTTCAACCTTCGGTTATTTCATTTCCACCCGCCGAAGGAAATAATTTTGAGCTAAAACATTCTTTTATCCAAGGGGTACCAAAATTCACTGGGTCTGAAAATGCATATGAATTTCTTAGTGAATTTGAGTTATATGCTTCTACAACTAAAATGCAACAACTTTCTAATGAATCCATCAAGCTAAGGCTTATTCCATTCGCGCTTCTAGAAAGCGCGAAAAGATGGCTTAACTCTCTTCCTAAAAATCCAATTAAAAGTTGGGACAATTTCGTCACTATATTTTGGAAAAAGTTTTTTCCTTTCCACAAGACTCTTAAAATTCGAACTGAAATCAATCAATTCTCTCAGAATGAAGGAGAAACTTTTTCAAAATACTTTGAACGGTTCAATCAACTGTTATATAGTTGCCCACATCATGCAATCCCTAAGCACGTTTTGTGCCAAATCGTTTATGAAGGGCTTAACTATCAAACAAGATCCCAACTTGAATCAATGTGCGGAGGAAAATTCATGGCAAAAACAGACGAGGAAGCTTGGGAATTTTTAGAAGAGTATTCGAAAAAGGATATGCAATGGGAAACAATTCGTGTTCCAATTCGTACTCCAAACAGAGGAGTACGTGCCATTGACCCATCACATCTTCCTATAGATGCCCAAATTCCTCAAGAAGGAGAAGGACTACCTCATTACTACACACAAGACCAAATCAATGCTATAGCCCAAAATAGTCCTTATTCATCCACATACAATCCTAACTGGAAGCACCACCCCAATTTTTCATGGTAAAATCCTAACAACGTGGCTAATCCATCACATATGTATCCAATGATACCAAATCCGAATTATCGAGCCCCAACCTCTAATTCTCAACCCGCTCCTCAAACAAAACCTTCGAATCAACCATACAGGCATCCTAATTTCAATCCATCAACCCAACCTTCTCAGCCTTCACAAGGAATTGCTCGATTGGAAAAACAACTCTCTAAACAAAATGAACAAATCACCAACCAAAATGCGAGAATTGAGTAAATCACTAAACAAAATGAACAAACGTTGATAATGATGAAGGATCTCATGAAAATCAATGAGAAAGGTAAATTGCCTAGTCAAACCGAAGTGAATCCAAAGTATAACTCTCGAGGAGTAAATATTTGTGAGGACGAAAATGTAAATCCGGTTAATGCTGTCACCACATTAAGGTCTGGAAAGAAGGTGGACAACCATGTCCGCAACCCCGACGTCCTTCTTAAGTCTTCCCTTGTTCAAAATTCTAAAACTCAGTCGACAACCACGGTTGTCAATCAAAACGATTCTAATTCTTCATCTAAGGGTGGCAACCCCGACCACTCTTCGCTTTCTAATGTTGGCAACCCCAACATTTCTACGCTCTTATCTTCACCCTCTAATATACACCTTCTTCTTCGAATGAAAAAACTTCCGAACGAGTCTATAAACCCATAGCTCCATTTACTCATAGACTCAACAAAAAGAAGAAGCCCGCTGATTTTGACCAAATTCTTGAAATCTTCAAACAAGTTCGAGTCAATATTCCACTTCTTGATACCATCGAGCAAATTCCTCAATATGCCAAATGTCTGAAAGAGCTATGTACTCAAAAACGTGCCACTAACATTCCTAAGACTGCATTTCTAACTGCAAACACTAGCTCTGTTCTTTCAAATCCCTCCCCAATCAAGTATAAGGACCCCGGTTGTCCTACGATCGGTTGTAAAATCGGTAACACTCACATTAGTCACGCCTTACTCGATCTTGGAGCGAGTGTGAATCTTTTGCCTTATACTGTGTACTGTCAACTCGGACTAGGGGAATTAAAACCTACAAACATCACAATTCAACTAGCTGATCGATCTGTCAAAAAACCATTGGGCATAGTTGAAGATGTTTTGATACAAATCGAGCAATTCTATTTCCCAGTCGATTTCATAGTCCTAGAGACTACACCTGTCTCAAATCCCAATAGTCAGATTCCTTTGATATTAAGTC
The DNA here is from genome assembly GCA_030765085.1 of Allium cepa. Taxonomy (NCBI): domain Eukaryota; kingdom Viridiplantae; phylum Streptophyta; class Magnoliopsida; order Asparagales; family Amaryllidaceae; genus Allium; species Allium cepa. The sequence continues at coordinate 510,073,698 of CM060942.1, forward strand.
GTCCATTTTTAGCAACATCAAATGCTATCATAAATTGTAGGAATGGTCAACTCCGACTTTCCTTTGGGCACCTAACCATTGAACTAAATATCTTCAATCTTAACAGACAACCAAGGGATTTTGAAACAAAAGAAGTTGACATGATCCAAACAATTGTCGAAAATGATTTTAGTGATACTACGGAGTCTCTTAGCATGCGCCTAGATCATTTTAATTCCAACTTCTACGAAGATGAATACATTTATGAATTAAATGATATGCTATGCTCTTTTCATAATTCACTAGAATTCAATCAGTTGATGTCTACTGAAGCCTCAAAAGAAGTACGCCCTAAATTAGACCTCAAACCTCTTCCAAACGATCTTAAGTACGCATACTTAGATTCTTCGGAAAATTTCTCTTTAATCTTGGCATCCGATCTCATTAAGGACCAAGAAGAACAACTTTTGAAAATTTTAAGGGAAAATAAAGAGGCAATAGGATGGGTAATCGCTGACATTAAGGGAATTAGTCCATCAATTATTGAACATCGAATACATTTAGTCGACGAGGCTAAACCTACTCGCGAAGCTCAAAGGCGATTAAACCCTAATATGAGAGAAGTGGTAAAGGAAGAAATTATCAAATGTTTAGACAATAACATTATCTTCCCTATCTCTGACAGTACTTGGGTAAGTCTAGTACAAGTTGTGCCCAAGAAATCTGGAATCACTACGACCAAAAATGAGAATAACGAACTTATTCCGACAAAAGTCAAAACAAAATGGCGCGTTTGCATCGACTATCGAAAACTCAATGCAGCAACAAGAAAAGATCATTTTCCCCTCCCTTTCATTGATCAAATGCTCGAACGCTTAGCCGATCATGAATATTATTGTTTTCTTGATGGTTACTCTGGCTAATCAAATTCCCATTGCGTTAGAGGACCAACACAAAACGACGTTCACATGTCCCTTCGGAACTTTCGCTTATCGTCGCATGCCCTTCGGTCTTTGTAATGCTCCCGCTACCTTTCAGAGATGTATGATGAGTATATTTTCTGATATGGTGGAGGGTTTCTTAGAAATATTCATGGACGATTTTTCAATCTATGGGTCATCTTTTGATCAATGCCTCCTTCGTTTGGAACGTGTCTTAAAACGATGTAAGGACAAATCTCTTGTTCTTAATTGGGAAAAATGTCATTTTATGGTTAAGCAAGGAATAGTCTTAGGTCATGTTGTCTCTAAAAATGGCCTAGAAGTTGACAAATCTAAAGTTGATCTTATTGTTGGCCTTCCTCCTCCAAGGTCCGTAAAGGACATTCGCTCATTTCTCGGCCATGCAGGATTTTATAGGAGGTTCATTAAAGATTTTTCAAAAATTTCAAAACCTCTTTCGAATCTTCTGGCTAAAGACGTTAAATTTGAATTTTCCAATGAATGTAAAACATCTTTTAAAACCCTCAAATCGATCTTGACCACTGCACCTATCATCCAACCTCCAAATTGGACTTTACCCTTCGAATTAATGTGTGACGCTTCTGATTATGCCATTGGAGCCATCTTAGGTCAACGAATCGATAAACTTCCTCGAGTCATCTATTATGCTAGCAAAACTCTTAATGAAGCTCAATTGAATTACTCAACCACATAAAAAGAGTTTTTAGCAGTTATCTTTGCCCTCGATAAGTTTAGATCATATCTCGTAGGTTCTAAGGTCATAGTTTACACCGATCATGCTGCCTTGCGGTATTTACTCACGAAAAAGGATTCCAAACCCCGCTTAATCCGTTGGATTCTCCTTCTTCAAGAGTTTGACCTAGAAATAAGAGATAAAAAGGGTTCTGAAAATGTCGTAGCTGATCATCTTTCTCGTATTGTTCCTGAGAACATCGATAACTCTCAAATCAATGATCATTTTCCCGATGAACAAATTATCTTGTCACAAATGAAACACCTTCCCATTGGTCAAAACAAGATAAACAAAAATTTCTCTCCAATGTTCGAAACTTTTACTGGGACGATCCTTATCTCTTTAAATATTGCGCTGATCAAATCATACGTAGATGTGTCCCCGAACATGAATTTCATAGCATCCTCTCTTTTTCACATAATCAAGCATGTGGAGGACATTTTGGAGCAAAGAAAACTGCTGCCAAGGTGTTACAGTGCGGTTTTTATTGGCCTTCTCTTTTTCGTGATGCCCATGAATTTTGCTCCAAATGCGCTAGATGTCAACAAACAGGTCGTATTTCCAAACGTAACATGATGCCCCTAAACCCAATCCGTGTCATCGAAATTTTTGATGTTTGGGGCATTGATTTCATGGGTCCTTTTCCTAATTCTTTTGGAAATCTCTACATCTTACTCGCAATAGATTACGTGTCTAAATGGGTTGAGGCCATTCCCACCAGAACGAATGACAATAAAGTTGTTGTCAAATTTTTGAAAGAAAACATATTTTCCCGTTTTGGCACACCTCGAGCCATTATAAGTGATAACGGTTCTCATTTTTGTAATCATGCTTTTGAATCTCTTCTTAAGAAATACTCTATCACTCATAAACTATCTACTCCATATCATCCACAGACTAACGGTCAAGTCGAGATTTCCAATAGACAAATTAAACAAATTCTTGAAAAGACGGTTAACTCCAACAGAAAAGATTGGCAATCTAAATTGATAGACGCCCTTTGGGCATTTCGCACAGCTTATAAAACCAATCTAGGAATGTCACCATACCGATTAGTCTTTGGAAAAGCATGCCATTTACCCGTTGAGCTCGAGCACCGCGCACTTTGGGAAATCAAATACCTTAATTTTGACATAGAAAAAGCCGGATCACATCGTAAATTACAATTGTCATAATTAGAAGAACTAAGAAATGAAGCGTACGAAAATGCAAAGATTTATAAAGAAAAACCAAATTCCATCATGATAAATCCATACATCGTAAGACATTCGAAGTAGGTCAGAAAGTTCTCTTATATAATTCCAGACTTCATTTATTTCCGGAAAAATTGAGATCCCATTGGACAGGTCCATATATTGTGAAAACAGTATACCCTTATGGCGTAGTTGAAATTGAAAATCCTAGGGACGGTTCCATTTCAAAGGTCAATGGACAACGCTTGAAGCCATTTCTAGAGTTTGAACAGCACGAGGACGATGAGTTCGTGGATCTTCACGAACCTAGCTATTCGGCATGAGCCGCTCACTATCTTGCACATATCAGGTTGTATTTTTTTAGTTTTTTTCTTCTATTTTGCATTTGCATTCTATTTGACAGTTGGGACACTGTCTCATTCCAGTGTGGGGGGGACACATATCTCATTCTATTTGTTCATATTTCATAATGTAGAATCATTTTTTTTTAAAAAAAAATCATCTCATTATTTATTTTCAAATTTCTTTTCAATTTTTTTCATTTCCTAATATTTTTAGGACTTCGATTTATTTTTAATTAGTCAAGACAAAGTAAGTAAGCAGTTGAAGTCAATTGATGAAGATTTTTGTGAATCACTAATTTCAAATGTAAAATATAATGAAAAGTTGAATTACAAGCGATAATAGTGAGGTTAGTATATAGGGGGATTCATAGGTGATGGTTATGAAATCTTTTCTAAACTGTAGTCTTTGTTTTAAAAAAATGGCAGATTTAAAGTACATGCGTTGGCATCTCAAATCATTAAAGTTAAGTGGTGCTAAGTTGATTTGCATAACACTCTTTAGCTCTTCTCAAAAAAAAAAAAAACTAATAAGAAACACCTACAATCGATAGGTGTGCACACTTGTGAAACTGTGTGCACTCGCCACGCTCTATACTCTTCTCACGTAAGCCCGTAAGGCAATGCATGGATGGTATATCTGGCCTTAGCATTCTGAGTTAGGTGTATAAATAATTAAATAAATAATCACCTAAGAATTACCGACCTTTTCTGACATAGTCAGCGTCGGTTTGCACAATCCGCCAAGCTCTGTCCCGACTCTCACGTAAGCCTGCGAGGCAGTGCATGGGTGGTATACCTTGGTCCAAAGGATAGGTGTAAAAAAAAAAAAGAAGAAGAAGAAAAAACTAGTAAAGAGAGACTAAGCTTTGAAACCCAAACACTCCTTGACTTTGTTGATTTGGCTTGTTATACAAATGGAAATGAAAAATACCATTTCGAAAAAAACTGTGATCAACAGCGAAGAATTTATTTCATGGCTGCACTATGTTATCGACCAAAACAACTAGCCAAACTAGAATCTAATGTATGAAAACTTGAGTTACATTGAAATTTGTGATTAGTGAGGAACCAAAAATTTGAAGAAGTTGACTAAAACTGAAATACATTATTTTGTTGCAACTATTTTGAAGTAAATCGAGTCTCCATTTGTGTAGAATTTTGCATTCATGTAGTACATTAGAATCATCACATACTACATTTGGATTTTGTGGGTAGTATCCGCTGAAAACCCTCACGAGACACCACTCGTCCTACTAGGGACACCTAGAGGTTTAACGGCTTGTTGCATACGCTCAATGCAATCGTGTTTCCTACGAAAAAGGATTTAGTTAGTTTTATTTTCTTGCTTATTCGAGGACGAATAAAGTTCTAGGGTGGGGGTATTTGATGAACGTATTTCTCTGCAATTTAAACCGTTTATTTCATATATTTTTATTTTAATAAAGCGGTATTATACGGGTATTTTGTTGTGGTTTTGCAGATTATTGATTCCAAAGTGTAACGTTGAAATTAATCGGTTATGCCGTCCATTGGTTCAAAAATCACACAGCAAAGAGTGCAACATTTTGAGCATTGAAATAAATCAAAGCAATATGGACCAATTCAAGCAATGATGTGGACGTATATATGTTCTCTTTCACCAATTTAAGCAAAGGACCAATTCCTCCTAAAAAGTAGCATAATACATATCCATGATATGAAGCAAAATGAGACACATTCAAAAGTAGCTTACGTATGAATTTGGACCAATTCACATATAAAAGTATTTCAAGCAATGACGTGGCAACTTGACTCTTCACCAATTCAAGGAATGGACCCAGTCAGTACAATTATCTTGGCAAATACTAAGAATAGAACCGGTCCTATTGCTAAAAAGATGGACTGATTTTAGGGGTTGAAAGCCTATATATACAGCATTATACAACACCTTGAAATCATCTCTTACCTCATCACTTTTCTTCAAGTTTAGATTTAAATTCAGCACTATTTTTATTTTCGAACAGAATACGTAGGATTGTTGATTAGATTTAGCAATTTATTTATTCTTGTTCTTAGTTATTTTCTGCACTCTTTTCAGTTAGTTAACAATTATTTCAGTTGATTGCTCCGTTATCTTCTTTTCCGCAATTTCAATTTCTGTTCTGATTTTTTTACAATTCTATATTTTGGTTGCAATTTCGATCAGTTTCGAAATCGATTCGGAGTATATTATTGCTTTTATTTTCTGTTCAAAATTCACCGTCGAATTCTTTTAACACGCCTAAGATTTAACTATGGATTTTAATTGTTTTAAAATCCAATTCCCTGTGTTCGACCTGCATACTACACGCCTATGCGCTTGCAGAATTTATTAAAATTTGTGCTTTTCTAATCAATAGAAAAGTCACAACAATCCACGACCCTTAGCTTGCTTTGTGAGAATATAGATATCGAACTTTGTGGATTTTCTTTCCGTGCGAATCTGCACGTTATGGAGTATTTGGGTTTTGATATGATTCTTGGCATGGATTGGCTCGCTCAGCACGACGCCAAAATTATTTGTTCGGAGCGGATATTATTCATTCATCACCCTGATTCGTCCTCTCCGTTAGCTATTGTTCTTCAGGATGTTGGGCTTTTTGATGTTACTTTATTTTCTCTTGATACACGAGATGAGGATTTGGACATATCTCGTATTCCTGTCGTTCGGGATTTCCCCGATATATTCGAGCCAGTATCTGGCCTGCCGCCAAAGCGGGCCATTGAGTTCCGCATCGATCTCATTCCAAGCTCCCACCCAGTTGGACGTCCTCCCACGAGGATGTCTACTAAAGAGAATGAGGAACTCAGGAAGCAGTTAGTGGAGCTTGAGATGAAGCAGCTCATTCGGTCCAGTTCTTCGCCATGGGGTGCTGCTGTGGTCTCCGTTAAGAAGCCCGATGGCTCTCTTAGGCTTTGCATTGACTATCGCAAGCTTAATGAGTTGACCATCAGAAATCGTTATCCATTACCACGGATAGACGATATGTTTGATCAGTTGAGCGGTGCGAAGGTCTTTTCACAGCTCGACCTTGCCACTGAATTTCATCAGCTCCGAGTTGCGGAAGATAGCATCCCTCTTACCGCTTTCCGCACTCGTTATGGTTCTTTTGAGTGGTTGGTCATGCCATTCGGCTTAACGAACGCACCAGCTTTCTTCGTCGATCTTATGAATCGAGTATTCCGGGAATACATCGATAGATTCGTTCTGGTTTTCATCGACGATATTCTTATTTATTCTAGATCCGAGGCAGAGCATGCTCATCATTTGCGGATCGTCTTGGATACTCTTCGTCAGCATCAGCTTAAGGCCAAGCTCTCCAAGTGCCATTTTTGGGAGAGCAAGGTCAAGTTCTTGGGCCATATTGTATCATTTGAGGGTGTTTCTGTCGATCCTGCCAAGATCGAAGCTTTCCAGAATTGGAAGCAGCCCGAGAACGTTCATGATATTCGCATCTTCCTTGGTCTGGCGGGTTATTACCATCGGTTTGTCAAGGATTTCTCTCGAGTTGCACTTCCCCTTACGACGCTGACTCATAAGGGTGTTCGCTTTATTTGGTCTGATAAGTGTGAAGCTTCCTTTCAGCGACTGAAGGAACTTCTCACTCATGCTCCTATTCTTGTGGTTCCTGAAAGTAATCAGGATCTGGTTGTTTACACCGATGCTTGTGGTAGCGGGCTCGGTGCCGTGCTTATGCAGAAGGATCGGGTAGTTGCTTATGCTTCCAGGCAGCTACGTCCGAATGAGGTTCGCTATCCGACTCATGATCTTGAGTTGGCAGCTATCGTCTTTGCCTTGAAGACGTGGCGTCACTTTCTATTAGGCGAACGCTTCACTCTTTACACCGATCACAAGTCGCTGAAGTATCTATTCAGTCAGAGGGATCTCAATATGAGGCAGCAGCGATGGCTTGAGTTTCTCGCCTCATATGATTTAGATATTCAGTATACCCCTGGCAAGGGTAATCGTGTTGCAGATGCGCTCAGTCGCAAGCACTCGGCGGTAGTTTCTATGATGATTGCCGAGTGGGATGTTCTTGAGACTCTATCTTTATGTGATATTAGAGATCGAGCTCCATCTTCTGATTCTCCTGTCTTATTATGTAGCTTGGAAGCTCGTCCTATCTTATTGGATCGCATTGCCCATGCTCAGCGGCAGGATCCAGACTTATTGCATCTTATTCATCTTCTCGAGTCGGGATCCAGTGATGAGACATTGCTGGATTATTCTCTGGATTTTCATCGGTGTCTTCGTAGGAGAGAACCGTATTGTTGTACCATCTGATTTATCACTTAGGCGTGACATTCTAGACGAGTGCCATCGCACTAAGTACACTATACATCCTGGTTCGAGTAAGATGTATGCCGATATGTGCTGGCTATATTATTGGGAGGGTTTGAAGAGAGATGTGGCAAGTTATGTGAGTAGTTGCATGACTTGTCGACAGATCAAGGCCGAGCATCAGCGTCCATCTGGTCTTCTTCAGCCTCTAGAGATTCCATTATGGAAATGGGATCAGATATCCATGGATTTCATTGACGATCTGCCTCGATCGAGGTCAGGCCATACTTCTATCTGGGTTATTGTTGATCGCTTGACCAAATCGACTCATTTCATTCCGATTAAATCCACTCGGACTGCACCTCAGTTGGCCAAGCTCTATGTGAAGGAAGTCGTTCGACTTCATGGCATTCCTAGCTCTATCGTCTGCGATCGAGACACTATCTTTACTAGTCACTTCTGGAAGTGCCTACAGTCAGCTTTGGGCACAAAGCTGAATCTCTCGACTGCTTATCATCCTCAGACCGACGGTCAGACGGAGAGGGTGAATCGTGTTTTAGAGGATCTTTTGCGCTGTTGTATTTTGGATTTCGGAGTTAGTTGGGAGGATCACTTACCGCTCGTAGAGTTCTCCTACAACAACAGCTATCAGTCTAGTATCGGCATGGCACTTTTCGAGGCTCTCTACGGAAGGCCATGTCGCGCTCCTGCATGTTGGTTAGAATCTGGCGAGAAGCTCATTCTTGGTCCAGATTCAGTTCGGGAATCTTCTGAGAAGATCGTGCTTATCCGTCAGAGAATGAAAGAGGCACAAGACCGCCAGAAATCCTACGCGGACAACCGTAGGAAGCCACTTGAGTTCTCCATTGGCGATTCTGTCATTATTCGGGTTTCTCCCATGAAGGGGGGGTGTGCGTTTCAGCTCCACAGGGAAATTGGCTCCTCGCTATATTGGACCATTTCCTATTACGGAACGCATCGGCCCTGTTGCTTATCGTGTGGCTCTACCTGCTCATTTTTTCGAAATGCATGACGTGTTCCATGTTTCTCAGCTTCGCAAGTGTGTTCGTGATCCTGATTCTATCATTGAGCCGCATGTCGTACCTGATTTAGAGATCTTACCTGACTTATCTTTGGAGCAGCAACCTCTCCGTGTGCTTGATTCGGAGGTTAGACGCCTTCGCAACAAAGAGGTTCCACTCGTGAAGATTCAATGGTCACCGAATCCTAAGGACTGCACTTGGGAGACCAGAGAATCTATCGAGCGCTCTTATCCTGGCTTTCTCCCATCTTCTTCTGCGGGTAAGAATTCTCTATTTTATCTCTATCACTTCTTTTGTGGATTTGACGTTATAGACGACATCTATCTTAAGGAATTGCAGGGACGCAATTTTCTTAAGGGGGGAGTCTATAACAACCCAAGATTTGCATTACCAATTAATAAATAAAAGTTAGGATTTTTATTTATTATTAATGAAGCATAAAAGGATTTGGAATAACAAAATTTATTTGAAAAAGGCTATTTTAATTAAATGGGAAATATGGGATTTTAAAATGAGGATAAAATGTTATTTTGGAGAGTTAAATATTTTAAAAGAGATTTTAAAACGGGTTTGGGTAAGAAATGAGTTCATAAACATACATGAACACTTAATTTTTTTTTTTGAAACATTGTAATAACCCTCTTCTTATTGGGTTACAAAACTTAACCCAATAACCCACCCTAAACCACCCCTATATATTATCTCAAACTCTCATAACCTTCTTCATTCAACTCTAATCAAAACCCTAATAATTTCCTAAAGCTTCTTAACAACAATGGCCTCCATCTTCATCTCCTTCAAGTTTTAGCTTATGCAAGTCATTTTATGCAAAGGTAATGCAAATACCCACCTCAAATCCAACTTTTATATCTTTCTCATTTTTGAAATTTGTTTGTTAACACATGTTTTATGTGTTTTTATGATCTTATAGCCTCCTAATCATCTTTTACTAACTTGGGTTGATGCTAGAATGTTCATTGTTGCTTTCTAGAGAGGTATATTGCTAAAAACCTCTTATAACATGTGTTTAATCCTCTTTTGACTTCATAAATCATTTTGTAACACATATTTTATCACGTAACATGTGTATCATAGGTCTTTGATCATTTTGCTTTGAATTTGGGGTTGCACATAAGGTGTTTGTGAATTTGCTTAATAAGGTAATGCTAAGCTTTGGCCCTTTGTTGCCTTTAATTTAGTGTATTAACCATTATATGCTAGTTAATGATTGTTGTTAATGAAATTTGATGCCAAAAACTTGAAAAAAACACCCCAAACCATAAAAAAACTGCAAAATGCTCAAGCTGGAAATGTTCAGGCTGAAAATGGGCTGAAAACAGGCCAAAACAGGGCTCTGGATGCACCAGGACAGGCGTGGGCTGCACCCAGGCAAAGCAGGGCTAGCCCAACTGGGCTAGCCAGAAGTAGGCCAGCCCACATGGGCTGGCACGCATGGCCTCCCCAGCCCGCGCGGGCTGGGGACTGGGCCGCCCACCCCAGCCCGAGCGGGCTGGGGCCTGGGCCGCCTTCCCAGCCCGAGCGGGCTTGGGGGGGGGGGGGCTGCCACTCCCCAGCCCAAGCGGGCTGGGGGCCCTTAAAAAAAAAAAAAAAAAAAAAAAAAAAAAAAAAAACCCTCTGTTTCCAGCTTTTGAGCACCACTTCGCGATGCCGCCACGTTCGCATCGGAAGTCGGAATTCGACGTTTTTGGTCTCGTTGGAAAGGTGGAGTTGCGAGCTCCATCTTTGGAAATTTTGGACAATATTGGAGTTCGTTTGGTATTTCGATTTTTGTGCCAAAGTTAGACTCTGGTCGCTGTTGTAAAACAGTATGAATCTTTCTCTGGGTTCAACTTTGAGACGTCGCTGCCACTTCGTCTCAACTCGGAATCCAGAAATTCTTCTTGCATCTTAAAGTAGGGATGTTGGACTATATGCCTACCTGTTTTCATGCCATTTGGACGCAGTTTGCTGGTCCAAATAAATTGCCGAACTTGGGTTCACAGTAGTTTTTGAATGGTTTCAAACACTTAGAATATTTTTGATGATTTTCTGGTTTTCGTCGATTTCTTTGAGATTTGTCTCTGGATTTCGTACACGGGCTTTATAAAAAGGATTTAAAAGGATTTTTCACTCCAAAATGGCTTTTGAAAATTATTATATAATATTATTTTTAATTATTAAATTAATTACTCCACAATAGGAGACTTTTCAAAAGACCGTTTTAAAGTGATTTCAAAATCAATTATAAATCCGTTTCGCACCATTATTTTCTATAATAAAAATCACACACTCACTTTTTATCACATTAAGCGAAGTGGAAAGGTGGTTAAACGGTTAGGAAATCTCCGGCCTATGGAACCGTGTGTATTTTCTTTCCGGTTAATCCCCGACCTATTCGGTTGATCGTTTTGACCTTTGGGTCTAGTTTACCGATGATACGAGGTGGACTTTTTATTGTTTGGAGTGTGAGATTGCTATTGGTTAGTAAACCGTTTAGTGCGAACGTGGGGTATGGGACTCATTGTTAACACTTTACGGGTTCCTCTCCAAGATGTTAGTGGCACATTAGCCTCTGGGCGGCCAGTACTGGACCTCTGGGTCACCATGCCTCTGGGCAACCGTCTCTGGACACCTGCTCTATGGAGAAGTTTATTTTCGGCGTGTGCCTCTGGGCCTTTATCCTTCTGGGAAGGATCTCGACGTTTCGCACGTTCCACATCTGTGCGAGTGATCGATCACAACTCTACAGTACTTGGCAATAACGACTCTGGTCGGTGCACGTGCAATATTTGTATTATCTGATGATTTTATATCCATTCGAGTATCGCCATTCGGTGTTGGTTCTATGGAACCATACGATGTGAATGCGATTACTTTGTGGATTCACAGTGTCTCTGGACACTGCTTTTCAGTATTCGATTTCATTGATTTTTCATTATATCCCTATTGCTCTTTGGAGCATCGATCTTTGCTTGGGTATTGATTATTGACTCTGGTCACTCTTGGGATTATTGCCTATGGGCAACTTTACATAGCTTTGGCTACGCCGATGATATGAGGCGATTTTATTTATTCCACACTTTGGTGTTGATATTCTCTTTGGAGATTTTTACTGTTTATTGATGATTAGGGATTGTCATTATATTCATGTAGTCCATATTACTCTTCTCTTTGGAGAAGTACTGTTTTATTTATGTACTGCATTATTATATATATATCTCAGTTATTACTGATTGTTTAGCTAGCCTGACCCGAGTGTTTTCGCTCGGGTCAGACCGAGTTGTTTCAGGTTAGGTCTCTGGACTTAGCTTTCTGTGCTTCCGCTTGGACATTATCTGCTATGCTGATAGATAGCTCTTTTATTTGTCTACTATTCAGCTGCTCTGTTATTTCAGACTCCTATGTACATATTTTTGACTCACATGTGTGAGCGGTGGCTTTTTACCCACCTTTTGATACTTGGATCTGTATTGACGATATATTGTACCTATGTTCTGTGACTGTTATGTGACTGTTCTGTGATGTTGATGTTATCATTTAGTATTATGTTTGTTCTAAACCTATTTTCCTTAGCCATTGTAGTTTCGTTATAAATATCTATTGGATATGTCGAACCACTTGAGAAAAGAAAACCACCTATTCGACGTATTCAGTAGATAGTTATAGCTTGATTACATATGGTCGCTTCCATTATACTCCATTCTCCATTCTAGTAGACGGTATTACTCCGTAATACTCTTTACTAGAGTGGGTCTCGGAGTGGGGCTTTACAACAATGTCCTGATTTGAGTGATTCGTTAAATTTAAAATCATTTTAACTTTAAATAATCACTAAGTTATGTCATAAAACTTTTGGTTAGTTTTGTATTCTTCTTAAGTCAAATTTTCTAAATTTCCAAATAAAATTTATAACATGTTCAAAATCTATTTAATTAAAATCGAGTTTTAATCTAAACCTAACAAATTTAATAAATTTTTAAGTTATCAAATTCTAAAACTTACTTGTTTCTAAATCTCATTTCAATAAATTTGCCAATTCATTTTATTTAATTACATAGGTTTATTAATCCGTTTCAATTTAATCCATTAATTTTACTTCAATCTAATCCATAAAATTTATCTCAATTAAATCCGTGAAATTTATTCCAATTACATCCATTAAAACCGTTACCAAATTTCCAAAAAAATTGTTAAGTTCACTCCTTAATTTAAAATATATTTCAATTTCGGAAATGGTTTTGTTGACCAATCGGGTTTCCTATTTTTATTTTCTATCCTAGGCCAAGTTGTTTAATTAGGTATTTATCATTTCAACCCAATATCATTCAATATAAAACAAAGCATAGCAAAGGGAACTTGCAGTGTGATAACTGGGATGGTGTCAAAGTAAATAAACAAGCAATAGCAACCATTCATAACAATTTAACCATTTATTAAATAATCCCGAAATAATCATATTAACTTACATTTGTTATTTATGCAAATTAATATAATTATTCGTAGAATCCACACTACCGTTTCATGTAGATTAAAGATTATTACATTATGGTTTTCACTTGGGTTCTATTATCAAATTACTACATCAATCACACATTCAATGGTTCAAAGTGTAGTTAACGGTATTTCTACGCGACGATTTATTTAACATTTAAAGGGGTCAAGTTCAACATATATAATCCATTTTAAATTGTTGACTATCCTATATCAATTTCAATTTCATATTAAATTTCACTCGTATTAACAACCAAATTCAACTTCACATAACAATTCAGTGTCACAACTATTTGTCGTAAACTAACAATATTCAAATTTAACCTGCATAGCGATTTATAATTTTTATTTCAACAATTCTAACAATCAACAATTTAACATCCAAATTAGTATAAACACAATTTATCACTTGATTATCATAGCATAATAGATTGAATCGTGAATGAAATATTCACCTTGCGTGGTTGAAGAAGATGATGGCGAAGCACGAGGAGGAATAGATAAAATAGACCCTAACGAGCACGACGCAAAATGAACACACCTGCAATCAACAAATAATTAACCAATAATTTGTTTATTGCAATATATATATCGATTGAATATATATAGGTAAACCATACCGAAATAACTAAATGCAAATAAGGTAGATGGAGCCTAGGCCTGAGATTCCGGATTAGCTACAACTGAAACTCAAACAAGGAAGTTATTCGACAATCGATTGACGTATATATATAACCCTTGTATATATAAAACGTACCAAAACAAGTCGGGATGAGAGCGAATGAGCCGAAGCGATGTCCTAAGAATCCGGAGCGGTGGCTGAAACAACACGCAAAGTTTATTCAAATATATATATATATACTGCTAACCTTAAACTAATGGAAAAACCACTGTATATTTATAAACTATCATGTAAAGCAAAATTTCTAAACAACGTCCAAAATGTGGGTACAAAATTATGAAACCAAATTTATGCAAACAGTTCTGTACCCAAAATTTATAAAACACTGCCGTATAAAACTACATAACTTTACTAAACAACTAAAGTTTATATAATAACAACTTACATATATAAAGTTTTATACTCTACCTCACAAAATAATAAAACAGAGATATATAGTTTTATGTTTCAACTTTATATGCAACATGGAGACCAACTAACAACAGCCGAAGCCTGTAAATATCAGAACAAAACATGTACACTTATTTTTCTCAACTAAAGATGTACCACCAACTGCTGTATAAACTTACTTCATAACTTTACTGACAACTAAAGTTTATATAATAACAACTCATACCTATGATATATTACTTTATATTCTAACAACTATTCATACTTTGGAATCATAATCAAATAAAGAAGCTGATGTGTATATATACGCATAAATAACTTTTCATACTTTAACTTATACTGCAGCATGCATGCTTCAAATTAATATATATATATATATATATATATATTTTTAAAAAACAACAGCATATATAAATGGTCGGGGTTGGCTCGGCAGTGGCGGCATCAGCCATGGGTAGGGCAGTGGGCTCGATGGACTGAGACGCGGGCAGGTGGGTGGACACGGCAGGGAGGAGTTGGCCAGAGGGCGTGGCGTGCTGGGTGCAGGCTGTGGGCGCATGAGGTGGGTGCGGGCTATAGGCGCGTGGGTGGGTGCGGGCTGTAGGCGTGTGGGTGGGTGCGGGCTGTAGGCGCGTGGGTGGGTGCGGAGGTCGGTAGGGTAGTGAAGCAGTGGATGGCCTAAAAGGATGTGTGAGCCGTTAGTGGTAAGGGCGGAGGCGCCGTGTGGGTTATGGACGTGGGGGTTCATTTTGAAGTGAACAAAATAAATGTGGAGTGAGGGGAGGAAAGGAGGAGCTGCAGGGGGGAACCGTGTTTCCTATTTACAGAGAAAAAAAGAAATAGAGAAAGAGGAAAAGGGAGAGGGAGAGGTTGACAGTGCGTGTTTCATATTTACAGTAAAATAAAAATAGAGAAAGAAGACAGGGAGGAGGGAGGGAGGAGCTGGGTAAGGGACCCGCGTTTCATATTACAGTAAATAAAATAAAATAAACAAAAGAGAAAGAAGAAAGGGAGGAGGGAGATGTTGGCGTACCTATAGGAGAATGGTTGAAGAAAACAAAAGAAAATGTGAAAGAAGAAGAAAGGGAGGGGTGGGTTTCGTTTACTGGGAGGCCGAATAAATCATAACAGAAGTATGGGAAGGGAGAGAATAGAATTTTGCAGAGGGGAGGGGACAGAGCTATTACGTAGGACAAATGTGTGCAGAGTAATTAATAAAGCAGGATGAAGGCAGAGGGCTCAGTGTGCACAGTTAATGCAATGATGATTTTTTTTCACAATGGTGGCTATTTTGGTTCCCAAAGTCAGCTGAAAGGCTCTAAAATTTTAAATGTTGAAATGTTGGGTACCGGTTTGTGCTGCGTAACGGACCGGTGTGCGCTCCGTTAACAATTATAATTTGCAACGCCGAACTCCGATTGACACAAATAAATATACCGTTGTGATCAGGGCGTCGAGACGGACACAACGGTATAAAGATATTGATGGTTCGACGCCGTTTGCAAAGTGGTAAATCTTATTGAACCATTTGCACGAGCGAACATTTTAGCTAGCAATTAAAAGCGAAATTTGACGAAACGAAATGCGCCGTTAAGTTTAGAATATTTTTCTTATGCAACATCGAGAAAAATATTTGAGTTCGGATGATAGGAAATTTTCACATAACATTTAAACTAAAATGTAAATGCGACGAGCGTAATTTACTTCAATATTTTTCAACGAAATTTGGTGCACGTCTATGTCTATCTAGACGCATTCCTAATGCGAAGTTTGGATGGCAACGGAAGTTGTTTGTGAAAATTCGAATTTTTACATAAAATAAGCGGTTTTAAAAATTTAAACTGGGTCCGAATTTTCAGGGTCGTTACAAACATTGAGTTAGAAGTTTATTCTAATAAAAGTCGCTTAGTATAAATTTTCCTAGTATAGTTTATACACGAAGACGATGTAAACTAATATTTAGAGAACTTAAATCCTGACGTCCTTGAATGGTTTCTAAGATTTTGGAGAAAATGACAATCGTATTATTTGAAAGTGTTTGTGAAAATTAATATTTTAAAAAGCAGTTTTAGATTTTCTTGAGTTCAAGATTGCTCTCGGAATCAACAATGATTTGATAATATATTATTTCTTTGTCATCCAGTTCAAGTGGCTCGAACGTTATTAGAAAAGGGCTAGAGATGTGTTTGATTGGTAAAAGCTTCTTACGGCATTACCCTTCCTAGTAAGGGAATATATAGTATGACTTGGTAGGACTCATTTCCATTATATCATTTTTGTGCTACTCGATATATATATATATATATATATATATATATATATATATATATATATATATATATATATATATATATTCTATGGGTTTTAAAGTACATATTTGGGAAATTGGTTTATAAATTGAGATTATTATACTTAGTAATATTTATGAAGTATTTGATACAACTTTGAAAATTAGTTCGTTTACTCCCAAATTATGATTTGATATATAAAAGATATATGTATATATTATTATTATTTCAAATAATTCGTAAATAAAACCCCGTATTTAGGTCTAAAAGTTTTCTTTAAACAAATTTAATACAGAATATACCATAGTTTAAAAAGGAGTAGTTTTGGTTTGATATGAATTTTACTAAAAAGATTTCTTTATATGCTTGGTAAGGAGCCTAAGTGGTGGTGGCATAACCTATATAATTATGGAACCTTTCCTTGTTTTCTCTTTATAGCAAAGTTTGTTTAATAAATAAGTGTAAGTTTGATAAGTTATTTTATTGATTCATGTATCCTATGCATTAGGACAGTGCGGTTTGTTTATCTTGCTAAGATATTATTGTTTGATAATTTTCGTTTGTCAGAATGAAATGGATTTTTCAACGATTTTAGAAAGTCTAAGATTTCGAAATCATTATAGAATTTAAAGCCAAGTGATTATAAAAATATAAAGATAAGTTTATATAACCCTTGAATTGAAAATTTAGTAGAATTTAAAAGACTTATAATTTTTTTGAACATCTATGTTAAGTAGTACAATCGATGCTATTGGGCCTGCTAATAAACAACTTTACCTTAGGGTTGTCTATGGATGGTAGAATCGAGGGAAAAGTTTTGATACCGGTGTCCTACTTTTCCTAACTACTTGCCTAACCCAATGGTTAAAGAAGTCAAAAATGTTATCTCAATTGTAAGGCCAAGATTTAGTTTGGGCGTTCATTGGAATTTTAGAGTAAAATGAATTTAATGTTTTGTACACACTCTTAGGATATAGTAGAGTATTATATGAGCAATAATCGAAGTTAGTTTTTATGAAATGTTTTATAAATAAAGTTATGTATTTATAAAATGTTTATAAACTATGTTATGTTTTATGAAATAGTTCATAATCTTTTTTAGTATGGAATGAAATTGTAACATTTCATAATTTTTACGATAATTAACTAAAAACTAAGTAATTAAAAAATACAAACATTAAAAAATAGAGTTTCCAAAAATGTCAAAATTTGTTTATGAAAGTTACACCGTTGGGTTCGTAGCAATTTCTGATCAATTTTCATATATAAAGTTTTTCGATAGAAATTCAAATGAAAAATTTATTGATGTTTGAAGTTTATAAATCAGAAACAATTATATATGTACTTAAGGAAATAAATATAATTAAACAATATTGATTAACATTAACGGTTAGTTAAATTTTACTTAAAGTTGAAGTGTTGTTAACATTAATGAGAAATAAAAAGAAATTTTATTGAACAAATGTATAAGAAATCAAATTATCAAATGTTAATGGCACATATTAACAAACAAAAAAATAAAGAATCGATCAAACCCTAAATTGCCTCGGTCGACCGAAAAGGGGTAGCGGTCGACTGGTGAGACATCATATTTGAGATTTTGCCCTGGCCGAACTGCCCAAATTTAAAATCACTAAATTGAGCGGCTGACATTGATTCGAGCCCCTATTAATACGGACCTAACCCCTCAATTTTCTTCTTATATTTTAATTAGCGACATCAGGCTCTTCCATTCTCTTCATCGCAAAATTCTTAGTTCTTAAAAAAATAGTTATATTTTACATACATATATACGAATGGAGAACAATGGAGGATGATTTAAAAGAAGAATAGGGTAGATCAAACCATCAAGCGAAGGTAAACCATAACTTTGGATCAAAAGTTTAGATTAAATTCAAAGCTCTCGTCTAATCTAAATCTTTTAAGCATATGTATGCTTATGGTACATGTATCCAAATAAGGGTAAAAGGGAGTCGAATTGAATAATTTGGATTAGAGCTGTGGATTTGGAAACCTAAAAAAGTGAGTGAGAAATTATATATTTTTATATAATAATGGGTTTAAATTATTTTATATCTATTCCTATATGCCTAAAATGTAAATTGAACTTGTAGGCTAAAATTGTATACGTGTAATGAATTTATAACCCTATCAATGTATTTTGTGATTGATAACTTGTATTTAATTTTGCATGTACTTGAATCTAGAAAAAGAAGTCCCTAAAATTAATAAATTATATTGCGATTCCAGATTTGTTAATTAATTGATTTAGGTAAGTAAATGTAAATTAGAAGTTATCATAATAAATTGTTAGGGTTTAAGTGTTATTTTAATTCATTGGAATGTGAGGTGTTGCAATGTAAATTTCTATAAACTATCCAGTTCAGTTTTGCAAATAAAAGTGTATCCTTTGAAGCAATAAGGAATACACCTAACAAAAGAGATGTATAATATAGGGATAGTTTACTATATTTTCCATTGTCTATTTCACTAATTATAAAATATTATTCTTTGTAAGTCCAGACGTAACACAAATTCTCTTTTGGATAAGATATAGAAATTTACATTGTTAACCTTTCCTTATGGGAGAGATGTAAATTTCAATGCTTAAAATGCAGAATCCCTATGGATTAATTAAAGAAATGTAAATATGATGATAATAATAACAATAATGGTCTAAAAGGAGAATTGATACACACACACACACAACCAAGGTAGAAATCAAATAATAGTGATGGAAAGGTAGGCAAGTAATAATTTAAAAATAAAAAGAGTATGGAAAGTTCAATAGACAAGGTAGGGTAGAAAATGATAAAAAGGAATCGAAGGGAAAGTTTAATAAAATAAATGAAAGTAAATGGGAAAAACTACTTAGATCTTTTAAAGGAAAGCAGTAGATGATTTAAATTGACCAAGAAGTAAACACATGATGAAGTAAATAAATGTTATTAATAGTGAACATTGGAGGCGTATTAATCAAAAAGGTAAGAATGAAATACACACATAGATACACACACACATATACATATATGTATGTATATGTATATGTATATGTATATGTATATGTATATGTATATGTATATGTATATGTATATGTATATGTATATGTATATGTATATGTATATGGATATGTATATGTATATGTATATGTATATGTATATACACACTCTCGTGGTCTCCAGTATACGTTTGTGATGGGTGTCAATTAATAAAGTTAGTAAATAATTTAGATGGATAAGAATGATATAGTCAATAGAATGTGTTGAAATGCAAGGACAATAGTTACATAATAGATATTTGTCCACTGCAAGGGGCTTCCAGTAGTCTTGTATAAATTATACTAATGTGGGACATATCCAACTATAGAACCTTTGGAATTACATACGCTTGCCTATAGATGAAACGAATACCCAAGTAGGGTCTGCTTCAATCTTTTAGGATGGTATTGCCTTGATTTTGTTGGGCAACCTAAATAGGATGGTGAGAAAAGATCGATGCTATGTCAGTGTGTAGATACCATATTAAGGAGTTAGAGCTGTACATAGGTCGTGAACGTCCTCAGTTCTTAGTGGTCAGTGGGAAAGATGAGGGTTACAACTAAATGAGCTACACCTCTTACTAGTGTAGGTCACATATAGTCCATGCGCTGTAATAGCTGTTTGCTAGTTTGTTTGTTAGGGGTAATGTTATACAACCCTTAACAGAGGTCTTCAAAACGAACAAGATAGTGTATGGAGTTGAGTCCGCAATATTTTGTGGAGATGAGTCCACAATAGTTCAAGGAGTTGATTCCTTTATAGTTTGTGGAGCTAAGTCCACTAAAGTTCGAGGAGCCGAGCCTTATGTAGTTTGTGGAGATGAGTCCATAATATGAAGCATATAAGAGAAAATCCCCAAAATGAGATAGATTATGACTAAATAGTAGTAATACGGTTATTAGGCACTACGGGAGTTCCTTGGTATGCAAGACTATGAGTATGTGATACTACGTTGATGATGGACCCTGATGAGGTGTGGGTTATGGATACTGGCAGGTATAGTATCTTGGTCCCAAGGGGGACTGTAGTACTTATATATTATGTAACGACCCAAAATTTTAGCAATTTCAAATTGAAATATTTGATTTTTAAATATTGAAAAGTTGATTTTATAGATTTAATAACTTAAATTTCAAATATAGAGATTTATTAGATAATTTAATTGTCCAATTTAATAATTGAAGATTGTTTAAATAATTGAATCTAGGATTTTTGATTGGATAAAGATGATTTAAAAGCTTATTATATTAATATTTAATAAGAATAAAGATAATAAAACTTTTAAATTGTATTTAAAGGCGATTGACTTATTTTGAAAATAACTCGTTTTAATTAACAAGTGAAAATAGCCTTTAGGGGCACTATCACGGATTTCGACGTACCGGTTACGTTGGATCTGTAATAATGAATTATAATACACCGTCAAATTTCACAGCAAACAGACGTATCATTTGGTCGTATGGAATAGAAACGCGTTGAAATTTATATTGAAATTTAATATAAAAAATTAGGTTCAAAAAGCTATCTTCTACATACAATCGAATTAGATCTCGAAATAAGTTCCATTACATTCGAAATAGGGGTATAACATATAGTTAGGCAGGCGGCACGTCTCGATCGGAGTTCGAACTTATATAGCTAGATATTTTGTATTATACACACACACACACACATACTTTAACTTGACTTCACACCCTTGTATCATCACCTCAACAATGACCCTTCACCAATTGATCTGACCTTACACTATACAAGCCACATCTCTGCCATGGTCCATCTCTTCAGGCCATAAACGAGCCCACACCTTTCCCCTTTTAAATATACCTCATTGTAAATCAAAATGGAGGCTTCTTCTTAAATATCAAGAATTCAAAATTTTAAATATAATAATATACTCAACTAAAAATCTTAATACAAGCACTAAAATTGTCGTTTTGATGAGAGCATTGATCTGCTATGCTTTTGGATGGGTGCATCGTGTATTAATGGAGCTTGAGTGGAGGCTGTGCATTGTTTTGCAACTAGGGTTGGGTTTTATGGTAATTTTGGGCATCGATTCGCAAAGTAAAGTATGGATTTTGTTCCAAAATGGAATTCAACATGTCCGAGTGGTTTTTTATCAAGCTTGGTTGCTTGATGAAGGACACGACCTGACATGGCCACAGGAGGCTCCATTGAAATTCGCGATTTGATAGGGGGCTTCAGCCATTTATTTTTAGGGTCCGGTAGAAGGAGATCGAGACGAGGAGTGGGATGGCGGGTTTGGTTCGATGGATTGTCGGATGAAGTGGCATCTCTGTGCAGAATCAAGGCACGGTTTCCATTTCGTGCACAGGAAAGGGTCGGGTTAGGGAAGATGAAGGTGGGCAGAGTTGTAAATATATGTAAATTAGTTTATTAATTTTTAAATTTAAATGTACCGATACATATAAAATTTGTAACTTCTTCACACTATGTCCGATTGGGATAAAACCTTTATGGTATGCACGTATCGACGAGGGCTTTATGAAGGAACTGGTTTGGTTGGATTCGGAGACTGTTGAAATTTCGGTTAAAATCGGACGTTGTTTGTTTCTAGTCCCAAACCGGAACGCCTCCAGGACAATAGAAAATTTTGGTGAGTTAATCTCACCTTTTTGGTTAACTAGTATGATTTATAGTTGACATTAGTTGTTGAATGATTAATGGATGAATTATTATATATATTTGTTGGTTTGGATATATTCCCACCTATTGGAGCAGATGGGACCCTATTACGCTATCATGTAAGAGCGGATGACCTTTGTATACGAATCCCGCCTAGAAGCGGTTGATTTATATCTTAGGATTATGTAATGCTTGCGATGCAAGGAAAACTGGTCGGAGGGATCCAACAGGATTACTCACAGCTGCTGATTTTATTTACATATATATAAGCTATGATGTAGCGAGTAACAAGTTGGAGGAATCCAACGGAGTTCCTTACTAGTGTTGAATGGTTTCCAATAATAAATTTGTGATAACCCAGATTTTTGGTCATCAGGTAATTGGATAATTATCTGATTTTAACAATTAAAATTACTGGTTTAAGTAGAACAAATAATTCAGATAATAAATATTGGTTTTGATAATCTTCTAATATATTATCATTTCATAACAAAATAAATACGATAGCTATTGTTTATATATATGTTTAATATTGATTGATAATCCTCTTTTATAATTATTTAAAGTGGAAAAATTATCTTTTCAAAGCTAAATATATACATATATATATATATATATATATATATATATATATATGTTTTCCAATTGTAATGTATATATACGTATAAATTGTAAATGGAAAGCTTGGGTTTGAATTTAACATATAATGATTTTCTAAGAAGTTAACTAAAGTTAAATTGAACATTTTAACACTAGTACTTATTTATAGTTATCAATTTAAGTAAGTAGTTTAAGTTAAAATAGGATTTAATAAAAATGGTTAATATTCTTTCTTTTTAATTTAACATGAATAAATGTATTTGTATATATGTAAACACTTAAAACACAATAGATAAATTAAGGAAAGAACAAATTACATAATTTATAAAACTTAAGAAATTAAGAGAATATATATATATATATATATATATATATATATATAAGTTTTGACATTTGTTAGATAATAAAAACAGGTTTTAAACATTTGTAAATTATGTAACATGCAAATGTAACAAGTGGCATAATTTTTAACTTTCTTCTAATTTGAATTAAAAAATATATGTAATAAAGAATTAGCATGAAATCATGTTTTCATCTTCACTTTTCAATTTCTTTCATCTCCTCTAAACTGTAAATCAAAAGAAAAACAAGAACTAAATCAAACAAATCCAAAACTGAAGAATCTTCAACAATTCAAAGCTTGGACCATCTCAACTAAGTTTCAGATCAAAAGATGATTTCCAGTTTGCAAGTTTCAAAAAGGATCAAGCATACTCAGTTTATAACTTCTCTGTTCAACGATTACAGGTGAGTAAACAACCATCACTTTAGCTTAATCTGTATGATATCCAGTAGCATGAGATAAATGTGTGAAGTAATATGTTTTGCATGGTGTAAATTGTTTGAAGTATATCTGAATTACTGAGTATATAAGTATGTGCATGTCTGTGTATGAAATAATTGGGTCTCTGTTTTGTTTTTAACAAACTAAATCAGGTTCGAAAATTCATATCTCTTTATATATGTAGTTTTATGTTAAGATCTTTAGGAGAAATTTGTTTGTATCTATCAAATTTAGTTTTTAAAAATATTTTCAAGCATAAATAAAAAATAAATTACGGATAGAAGATGCTATCAGTGATAATCTTTTCAAAGTCAGAAAAATCAGGTATCTAAATTCCAAATTTTAATTATATAAACGGATTCGTAATAGAAATTAATGATTTTTGATAATCATATCATAATTTTTAGTCTTGATTTCTTGGAGAAAATAAGGGTTGAACGGAAAATGGATATGAAGGTATTTCTTGCGAAAACAATATTTCTGGACCACGAGATTTTGGTCAGAGGAGGCTGGATGGGATGCGATTATGGAAAGAATGGCGGTTTAATTTTAAATGCATCATAGTGATGGGTCGGCAAAGGTATAGGGTTTGGAGCTCGAATTGGGCGAGAAGTGTTTGACGTATGATTCTGGGTTTGGGGAGGCATCGGGGGTCTCGATGGATGGGAAAATGTAGAGGAGAGTAAAGTGAAGCTTCGGGTGGAAGGTCATGGGTTTCGATGGGTGGTGATGGCGGCGAGAGGTAGGATTTGGTGATCGCCTTTTTTTGGGGGCTCGCGAATTTCTTGTTTTCGATTTCGAGCATCTTCATTGAACCTAGGTGGTCGAGATATATTAGCGCATCGACTTTGACCTACTGGAGGTAGTAGTGTTATTCGGAGTGGCGGCATGGAGCTGTGTATGTGTATAGGCAATGGTGAATCTATGTTCTAGTTTATGATGGAAGAAGATAAGGGAGGGAGAATAGTTTTGTTTTCGGTAAGGCTCATAATCGATCGTGTGTTGACTCGAAGGGTGTGATGTGAGTTTTGTGCGGTTTTGACTCGGGTAGGAACCGGGTTTAGCTCGAGTAAATGATGTTTGTGCTTGGGTTAGTATCAAGGATTTTGCTTAGTTGATAATAAGAAATCAAGTTTTAAAATTTATCTACATGAATATGTTTCAAAAAGAAAATATAAACCAAGATCTAAAACAAAGCATTAGCAGTTTAAACAAGTTTTCAAAATTTCAAATATTTTGAAATTGTTTGTTTAAGTGATTATATAGTAGGTTAATTCCTATATGTTTTTAAAAATGATTTAAATGATGTAATCGAATAAGGTATAAATTATTTAATAAGGTTGGTAAATTGATTAATGTAATCAGCTAAGGGAATAACTAATTAATTTAATTATTAAGATAATTAGTTACTTAGTTTGTGTAATCAATTTAAAGGATTGATTTATTAATGTGATTAATTACTTAAGGCAATTAATTTAAAAGATGATTAATTTATTAAAGGTTAAATACTTAATGTAATTAATTAATGATAATTACTTTAATTAAATAATATTTACTTGGTGCCATTAATTAAGGTGGGTAATTAATGGGCAATTACTAAATATGATTTAATAAATGATAATTAATTAATGTAAGTAATTTGAAGGATTAATTTGTTAAGGATTAATTAGTTTAATTAGTAACTGGTGGATATTAAATAATAATTAAAGGTTAATGAACTGAGGGTAACTAACTAATGGAATAATTACTTTATGGAAGTAATTATGGATAATTAAAGGAAAATTAAAGGGTGATTAATTAATGGGTTGAAATTAATTAATGTTAAGTAAGCAAGATTTAGAAGTGAATGAAGTAATTAATTTAATTTATTTAAATTAATTAGAAATGGTGTGAATAATTAATCTTGCTTATAGATGATTAAGATATATTGAATGACATAGATTTATTTGATATCTCTGATATGTGATGCTTTGTGAAGATGAGATACTTTGATTGAACTGTGATATTATGGGTTATCTATCTCATATGAATTGTTATGCGAATATGGAATCCTGTTTCGAATTGAATTATATTTAACTAAACAACTTGGATTAAAGATGACATTGGATTCGAAGAGACCAGGGTCGGGTATCAGTAAATACCCGAAACCACTTCGATTTGTAATCCACAATAATTCTTTATGGATTTGACCTTGAAATAAACAGGCTGGGATGGAATAAATGATGTAAACTTGGTCATTTAATCTGAGTAATAATGCTTAGATATGATTGAAGATGTGTATTTGACTATGGCTGGTTAAGAACTCGTAATAAGGTACGAGCTACCCGGGTTTTAAATAAGTTTTATGCATGGGAATTTCATGTTAGATGGGTTTAATCACGTCGGTTTCCAGCCTGACCCGGGTGTTACTTTGATGTAATGCTCGGGCCAGACCGAGTATTATAGATTTTTAGGTGAGGACGTTCTGGAGCTCAGGAGGTGAGCAGGATGGCAGGAACGCTGGAGTTTACTACTGTATATTTGAGAGTTGTATAGATAGTAGTCTGGGAAAAGTTGTTCAACTGTCCAATTTATGTATAAATGGTTGTTACTTTGATGAATTGTATGTAATTTGACAATTATAGATTTTCTTTGTATAAATGATATTATTTGATATTATATTTAAGCTGCTATGAATGTGAGATTGCTGTTTTTTTTCTGTTCTTCTTCTTCTTTTCTCTAACAATCTGAAATTTCCAGCATTCGATTGCTCGACACTTCTACAGTGAACGTATTAATGTCAAATTATTGAGGTCGAATTTTTGGGTCGTTACATTTTGGTATCAGAGCTGAAGGTTAAGCGATAACCTTGGCTCTGGTGGGGAATACTCATTAAGGATAGGGTCAGTAATACCCTAGAATGAGTTGAGTGTGTGTGTGTGTGTATGAGAGCATAATTTGTGTGTGTGTGTGTGTGTGTGTGTATGAGAGCATACTTGTTATTTTCTTATATAAATGATTTTAAAAATGATTTTTATATAAGCTTATATTTTGATATATATGAAGCAATAAATTTTCTAAGATAATTGGTTGTTGGTTATAGAAATTGAATTATATCATAAGAATTAAGTGAAATTTTATGAATTGGAATTGGATAATATTAACTATATAAATAAGATAAGCTAGAAGTGGATCCAAACTGAAATAAAAATCATGAATTTGTAAAAGTGTTATCAGAATAAGATAAAAATGAAATGTTTGTTAATGATTAAGCAAAAATGAAATGTTTTAGGGAAATAAACATTTAGGGAAGTATGACTTATAAATTGGAAATAAAGATAATTTAAATTGTGAAGTTTTAGATCTTAGTCCAGAATTTGGAACTGTTTCAAGTATTATAAGATATTATAAATAACATTATTCAGAATATTTTTTTGAATAAATGGATCTTGTTTTAAATAAGAATGTTTTGAAAATTTCAAAGGAATTTGTTTTGAAATTAAAAACCAAGAATGGTTTAAAACTTAAAGTATGACTTGAAGTGCAAAAGAAATAAACATATATATATGAGTGATATACAAAATATCAAAGATGATTTGAAATAAACTCTAAGTGTTAAGTTTTAAATTTTCTTTGAAATGTGATGTGAAAACCCAAAGTGATAAGTTTTTGAACTTATATGTTGGAAAATTATTAATATGAAGTTTAGAATTTGAAATGGGAATTCAAATTTCGTAAGATTGACTGGTTTAAATGAAATTGAGATTTAACTTAGAAAGTTAAATGGGTGGAATTGAAGGGAGTATGTGTGATCTCAAAATGGGTTTGAGATCTGGAAATTTGAATTGGATGCTATGGATGGATGTTTTAAAATAATTGTGATGTTTATTTATCTTGGCTTATCCTGATATCATCCTATTGTTATTAATAATCTATGGAACTGTGAATCAGATTGTTTAAATGAATTTAGAAGTAGACTGAGATAATATATATTCCATTACTGGAATTTAAAGGAATTAAACTTAAATTTAAAATTGTTTAATGGTTTTAGTTATTAAAGATAAAGATTGAACTTATTGAGAATAAAATCACTTTGAACTTAAGATTCAAATGAGCTTGTAAACTAAAATTGTTTAAGAATCGGTTTCAAAGTTGGAAGATAAAATTGGGTAATAAATTGGATTCTGAAGATAATTGTTTTTGAACTCTTACTTGAAACTTGAAATAAGTTAAGTAACGGTAATTTGTAACGAATATTTGGAATTTGGGCTCAGAATTAAATGGTTTAAAGATTTAAGTTGTTAAAGTAAAAGTAAAGGTTGATTTGATTTAAAGGATTAAATCAATGAACTCAAATTTGTATAATTCGAGATGGTTTAAAAGTTGACATTTGAATTGAATTAATTTGAAGTTAAATTGAAGTCGAATAAGTTTGAAATTCAAATGGGAGTTGGTTTGATTTTGGGATAGGAATTGAAGTTAATTTAAATTGAATAGGAATTGAATCAATTTAAATGGAAGTGGAGATGGGAAATTGATTGGAAATTGAGATTGGGAATTGAACAGTTTTCCTCTGAACCATTTTTCCAAATAGATTATTTTAATATAAACTGTATTAAATCTATTTTTCCAAGCTATTTACTATACAATCTTTCTTTTTAAAGCCCAATCTATCTTATACTTATTTTACAACTACTTTTGGAACTATTTAACTTTTTCACAACTACTTTTGGAACTATTTAACTATTTTACGACTGTTTTATAAACTAATCACTATTTTTCAACTACTTTATAACTACTTACTATTTAACAACTATTTTGCAATTATTTAATTATTTTCAACTATTTATAATTATTTAACTATTTTTTAGCTATTTTGCAAGTACTTGTCTATTTTAAAAAAAATTCACGCTATTCTCTAAATCAAGTGGTCGGAGTGCAAATTGTTTATAATTGAAGTGATTAATCTAGTAGAATGAAGCAATTGTGAATATGTGAATAGAAATCTAAGTGACTGTGAAGTAAAAGAGAATTGATTTATCTAATGATCAATGAAGATAAATACGTAGGATGTACGTATATTATTCTATTCATATAATGATTTGATGCAGATTCGAGCATAGAATTTCGAGATAGTATATCGATCCGAGTTGGGATTTTTCACTTGATTTTCGACGGCAAACCCTGGATATGGATTTTTGGTTGATTTTGGAAATTATCTATCATAGTTAGGCTATGCAAGGAGAATGAAGGTTTTTGATCAAGGAAACAGATCTGAGTCCACATTAGGAAGTCGGGTGGACGATACTAGTTCGGAAGTGAAATTATGAGATCGAGTGAGCGATCAGATTTGATGTTGCGCACAGATGGTATATGTACATCGTATGTGCTAGAATGAAATTGAAATTGAAATTTGAAAGAAATAAGAATTGATTTTTAAAATAGAAGTATATTTTGAGAAATATACATGAATAAGGGTGGAAGTTGGATATCTTTTGAAATCCACTTTGTGAAAAGTAAGTGGTATGGTGAATAAATTGATAAGGGAAATCGACTTGGATATTTGATTTGGTATAAATAAAGTTATATATTATTAAATATGATAAACTCCCCTTGTTGAATCTATAGCCAGAAGAAAGGTTTTTGAAAGTAGTTGATGTATAAAGAGGAAATTTATACAACAATGAAGTGATCCAAAGATTTTTCAAGATTATATATATATATATATAGAAGGTTTTATGAGAATGATTTTGGAAATAGGATTTGGAACCTATAGATTTTGGAAAGGCTTTTGATTTTTGGGAAAATCAATTTTTGGGAGTTTGGAAAGCCAAGTTTGAAACTATCGATTTGAGATATTGATTTTGTGTAAAGGAGATTTGTGTATATCATAAAGGGTACGAGTTGAAAGATACTATAAGTGTATAGTATGAAGTGTTTTTGAGATTGGCTCTGGAGAAAAAGGCGCTCCCATTGAGGTGAACTTCATAGGAGATCCACGGGGTGGTTCTTCCTTGAGCCCTAAGGGGGAGGCTCTAAATTGAGTCCTGGGAGGATGTCCGGACAAACAGAAGTTCTTGAGGAATTTATGCCGTGGGTAGCGAAATTTAAGGGTATTGATGCCTACAAAGACATTTGGGTTATGCTATGACGACAGTATAGCTCGATGTCATTGCGATCTACTATGGACCATAGCGGAAGTCGTGTGTGCCGTGAAAGCCAACAGCCTACATTTGATTTTGTCATGATTGGAACGTAACACCAATAGACTGCGACCTATGGAGACATAGTGAAATTCGAGAGGCCATGAGAGCCTAAGGCTACATTGGGACTTGACTGATGTAGTCTGCGACCTACGTGAGAGTGGTGAAGTTTCATTTGGCAGCGAAAATCGAGGGCGCTGATGCCTACAGTTCATGGACTTCTGCCGTGATGGCTAAATTGGGACTTGACTGATGTAGTCTGCGACCTACGTGAGAGTGGTGAAGTTTCATTTGGCAGCGAAAATCGAGGGCGCTGATGCCTATAGTTCATGGACTTCTGCCGTGATGGCTGCATAACCCGAGATGTAACTGCGATCTGTGGTGGGTTCCATGGCGTAATCGAGGGGCGTGGAATGCACAGTTATCTGTGGATTTTGCCGAGACGGCAACGTAACCATCGGGTTAACTACTACCATGGAGGGGGTGATAATTTCCAAAGCATTCTCACCAAAGATGTTTCCTTTATTTTCAAAAATGTTTCCTATATTTTCAACAAAATATTTCCAAGTGTTTTCACTGGGTGTTGAAAACGAGTTTGCCAAGTACTTGTAGATTTTCAGTCCCACGCCTTATCAATGTATGACCGAATTTCCGTGAGAACAAGGATGGACCTGTTCGGACATTAAGATATAAAAAGTATTTTTTTTATAAAGCTATTTTGATAATATTATATAGAATTTAAAGTGTTTTAAAATATTGAATAATAAGAGTTTATATAAAAATGCTCAAAGAATAATTTATTTGATTTTAATTATTGAATAAATTCTGGTTTCGTTCCTTTTCGAGGACGAAAAGATTTAAAGGGGGAGGAATATGATAACTGGATTTTTGGGCATAAGGTAATTGGATAATTATCTGATTTTAACTATTTAAATTACTGATTTAAGTCGAACAAATAATTCAGATAATAAATATTGGTTTTGATAATCTTCTAATATATTATCATTTCATAACAAAACAAATACGATAGCTATTGTTTATATATATGTTTGACATTGATCGATAATCTTCTTTTATAATTATTTAAAGTGGCAAAATTTATCCTTTCAAAGCTAAAGAATAATAATATATATGTTTTCCATTAATGTATATATATGTATACATTGTAAATGGAAAGCTTGGGTTTGAATTTAATATATATTGATTTTCTAAGAAGTTAATTAAAGTTAAATTGAACATTTTTAACATTCGTACTTATTTATGGTTATCAATTTAAGTAAATATTTTAAGTTTAAACAGGATTCAATAAAAATGGTTAATATTCTTTGTTTTTAATTTAACATGAATAAATGTATTTGTATATATATA
Organism: Allium cepa; assembly: GCA_030765085.1. Lineage (NCBI taxonomy): Eukaryota > Viridiplantae > Streptophyta > Magnoliopsida > Asparagales > Amaryllidaceae > Allium > Allium cepa. The sequence goes on from CM060942.1 coordinate 510,104,721, forward strand.
AACATTTAAAACACAATAAATAAATTAAGGAAAGAACAAATTACATAATTTATAAAACTTAAAAAATTAAGAGAAAAAATATATGTATATATATAAATATAAGTTTTGACATTTGTTAGATAATAAAACATGTTTTAAACATTTGTAACTTGTGTAACATGCAAATATAACAAGTGGCGTAATTTTTAACTTTCTTCTAGTTTGAATTAGAAAATATATACAATAAAGAATTAGTGAGAAATCAGGTTTTCATCTTCACTTCTCAATTTCTTTCATCTCCTCTAAACTGTAAATAAAAAGAAAAACAAGAACTAAATCAAACAAATCCAAAACTTAAGCTTCTTCAATAATTCAAAGCTTAGATCATCTCGACTAAGTTTCAGATCAAAAGATGATTTCCAGTTTGCAAGTTTCAAAAAGGATCAAGCATACTCAGTTTATAACTTCTCTTTTCAACAATTACAGGTGAGTAACAATCATCACTTTAGCTTAATCTGTATGATATCTAGTTGCATGAGATAAATGTGTGAAGTAATATGTTTTGCATGATGTAAATTGTTTGATGTATATCTGAATTACTGAGTATATAAGTATGTGCATGTCTGTGTATGAAATAATCGGGTCTCTGTTTTGTTTTTAACAAACTAAACCAGGTTCGAAAATTTATATCTCTTTATATATATAGTTATATGTTAAGACCTTTAAGAGAAATTTGTTCGTATCTATTAGATTTAATTTTTAAAAATATTTCCAAGCCTAAATAACAAATAGATTACTGATAGAAGATGATATCGGTGATAATCTTTTCAAAGTCAGAAAAATTAGGTATCTAGATTCCAAATTTTAATTATATAAAGGGATTCGTACTAGAAATTTATGATTTTTGATAATCATGTCATAATTTTTAATCTTGATTTCACGGAGAAAATAAGGGTTGAACGGAAAATGGATATGAAGGCTTTTCTGGCGAACGCAATATTTCTAGACCACGAGAATTTGGTCAGAGAAGGCTGGATGGGACGCGATTATGGGAAAAATGTTGGTTTAATTTTAAACGCATCATGGTGATGGGTCGGCGAATGTATAGGGTTTGGAGCTCGAATTGGGCGAGAAGTGTTTGACGTACGATTTCAGGGTCAGGGAGGCATCGGGGGATCTCGGTGAATGGGAAAATGTAGAGGAGAGTAAAGCAAAGCTTCGGGTGGAAGGTCGTGGGTTCCGATGGGTGGTGACGGCGGCGAGAGGTAGGATTTGGTGATTGTCTTTTTTTGGGGGGCTTGCGAATTTCTTGTTTTCGATTTCGAGCATCTTCGTGGAACCTGGATGGTCGGGATATATTGGCGCATCGACGTTGACCTACTGGAGGTGGCAGTGTTGTTCAGAGCGGCGGCGCAGGGCTGTGTATGTGCACAGGCAACGGTGTATCTATGTTTTAGTTTTTGATGAAAGAAGGTAAGGGCGGGGGGAAGAACAGTTTTGTCTCAGGTAAGGCTTGTAATCGATCGCGTGTTGACTCGAAGGGTGTGATGTGAGTTTTGTTCAGTTTTGACTCGAGTAGGAATTGGGTTTAGCTAATGATGTTTGTGCTCGGGACAGTATCCAAGTGTTTTGCTTAGTTGATAATAAGAAATCAAGTTTTAAAATTTATCTAAATGAATAAGCTTCAAAAAGAAAATATAAACCAAGATCTAAAACAAAGCATTAGAAGTTTAAACAAGTTTTCAAAATTTCAATTTTTTTGAAATTGTTTGTTTAAGTGATTATATAATAGGGTAATTCCTATATGTTTTTAAAGATGATTTGAATGATGTAATTGAATAAGGTATAAATTATTTGATAAGGATGGTAAATTGATTAATATAATTAGTTAAGGGAATAATTAATTAATTTAATTATTAAGATAATTAGTTAATTAGTTTGTATAGTCAATTTAAAGGATTGATTTATTAATGTGATTAATTAATTATGGCGATTAATTTAAAAGATGATTAATTTATTAAAGGTATAATTACTTTAATTAAAGAATAATTACGTGGTGTCATTAATTAAGGTGGGTAATTAATGGGCAATTACTAAATGTGATTTAATAAATGATAATTACTTTATGTAAGTAATTTGTTAAGGATTAATTAATTTAATTAGTAATTAGTGGATATTAAATAAATAATTAAAGGTTAGTGAATTGTGGGTAATTAACCAATGGAATAATTACTTTATGGAAGTAATTATGGATAATTAATGGAAAATTAAAGGGTGATTAATTAATGGGTTGAAATTAATTAATGTTAAGTAAGCAAGATTTAGAAGTGAATGAAGTTATTAATTTAATTTATTTAAATTAATTAGAAATGGTGTGACTAATTAATCTTGCTTATAGATGATTAACCTATATTGAATGACTTAGATTTATTTGATATCTCTGATATGTGATGCTTTGTGAAGATGAGATACTTTGGTTGAACTGTGATATTACGGGTTATCTATCTGATATGAATTGTTGTGTGAATATGGAATCCTGTTTCGAATTAAATTATATTCAACTAAGCAACTTGGATTAAAGATGACATTGGATTGGAAGAGACCGGGGTCGGTATCAGTAAATACCCGAAACCAATTCAATTTGTAATCTACAATAATTTTTTATGGATTTGACCTTGAAATATATAGGCTGGGATGGAATAAATGATGTAAACTTGGTCATTAATCCGAGTAATAATGCTTAGATATGATTGAAGATGTGTATTTGACTATAGCAAGTTAAAAACTCATAAAGGTATGAGTTACCCAGGTTTTAAATAAGTTTTATGCATTGGTATTTCATGTTAGATGGGTTTACTCACACTGGTTTCCAGCCTGACCCGGGTGTTACTTTGATGTAATGCTTGGGTCAGACCGGGTATTACAGATTTTCAAGCAAGGACGTTTTGGAGCTCAGGAGGCGAGCAGGATGGCAGGAACGTTGGAGTTTACCGCTGTATATTTGAGAGTTGTATAGAGAGTAGTCTGGGACAAGTTATTCAACTGTCCAGTTTATGTATAAATGGTTGTAACTCTGATGAATTGTATGTAATTTGACAATTAAAGATTTTATTTGCATAAATTATATTATTTGATATTATATTTAATCCGCTGCGAATGTGAGATTGCAGTTGTTTTCTGTTCTTCTTCTACCTTCTTGTTCTTTTCTCTAACAATCTGAAATTTCCGACGTTCGATTGCTCGACACTTCTACAGTGAACGTATTAATGTCGTATTATCGAGGTCAAAATTTTGGGTCGTTACAATATTTTTATATGGATTTTTGAATAATAAATATGACCGTGGACGCTGTGTTTATAACATCGTTATATGTTTGAAAATAAACCCAGAAGTGATAGAAAATCAATATCGATATTGGTTAACTATTGGGTGGCTATAGGCCTCAAATTAGTATTTTAAAAATACTATAAATTGCCGTTGAAGTCGGAATTACGTTTTGAGACAAGGAAGGATATGTAAATCCGAAATTGGGTTTCGGAAACATGTTGTTTAAGGATTATTGAAGTACATTAAATATATTAATATTGTTTTGAAGTTAATTAAATATATTAATATTGTTTTAGGTTATTAAATTATAAAAATTAATTTAAGGTTATCTAATTATAATAATATTCTTTTGAAGTCATTTAATGATATTAAATTGTTTTAAAGTTATATAATCATATTAATATATTTTAAAGATATTTAATTATTTTGATATTGTTTAAAAGTTATTTATTTATAGTTAACATGTTTCAAGAATTTATAAAAATGTTAATAAATTGAAAGATTAATTATTTAAGAATAATTATGGTTTGAAATTAATAATAAGGATTAATAACAGGGTTCTATTATTATTTATAAAATGGCAAGGATTAATTATTACTATTTCTTAAACAATATTTTGGAATGATTGATTATTATTTTAAGATATTCAAAGTTAATGATTTCCATTTATTAATAACATCATTGTTAATAATAATAATTATTATATAATATTGTTTGAAGTAAATGATTTTAATTATTTATAAATGTTTCTAAGATCATAAATAGAGTTGAAAGACTTGCATTTTATAAAGGAAATTATAAAATGGATTGATGGCTTAAGGAGGGTAATTTGCAAGGAGAAGGAGTTTATAAATAGTTAGATATTCATAAATGAATTTTAGAAATAATTTTATTGATTTGCAAAAAGAAGTTTTTATACATAGTTTATGGATTCAAAAAAAGGGTTTATAAGTGATTTTTGAAATGTATAAGAAGCTTATAAAGGATTGAATTATTGAAAAGGAATTATAAATGGTTTTCGGAAGGTTTACACAATGATTTATAAAAGGTTTGGAGAATTGTAAGGAAATTTATAAAAGATTTGGAGTCAAATGAAAGAAAATCTTTCTCAGTTTTGTAAATATACTTATACAGTTGAGATAAGTACATAGATATTTTCTAAATTTTGAAAATATAGGAATCAGAGGGTATATCTTGTAAACATATTCCTATACAGGAAATTTACAAGTGGTTTTTTCGTAAAAAGTTTATAAAACGAGGCTAGTGTTCGCGTATATGCTTAACCAATGTTGTTTTTCCTTATAAAATAAATTCCTGATTGAATGTTTGTAATTCGATAGTTAAATAACCGACTATTGAGATATAAACCCAAAAAGTAAATTGGAAACATCTAGGAGAAACGCAGGAATTATATGGTACAGTTACCATCGGTGATGCTAAACTATACGTATAAACTCGTTTTGTTCTCCAAGGATAAATGATAAGGAAACCGTTCATTCAAATGGTTAGGAGGTGAACTGTGCACTTATTTGTTTGTCTGTTTTTTTCTAAAAAACTGAAATTGAGTTTACTAGAAACTGTTGAAGTTATTTCAAAAAGATCAGGATCGGATCTGTTATCCGAAAACCAATTCGATCTAACTCAATGTTTCATGATCAAGACATCTAAAGAGCATGGAATCGAAGACGGAGTTTGAAGTGCAAGCTATTCTCTATTAATACTTGGGAGGGATTCCCCATAACGGGCATATTAAGAGTAGTGCCTTCAGTTTAATTCAGTCCCAAAATGAACTTGTATGGATGAATGCTAGCACTGCATTGATGCCAGGAGCGCAATGTTAGCATTCCAAGAGGGAAGTGCTATATATAAAAGGTAAAATGTAGCCTCAAGCCTCGTTAACCAGAAATGACTAAAATAAGGGAGATACAGCAGGGCTAGGTGTGCATAGCTCCTACAAAGGTTATATTATCACCTTTCTAGATGACCATTCATATTTTCAGATTCAATTATGCATGAGGGAGCTCCATAAAGGTTGGGAACAATCGGGATGATGACATATTCGGTACTATCCAGCAAGGGATAGGCCGGTCCTGTGTTGGCAGGGGTCGTTAGGTACGATCTTGGTACATTGTTCTAGAGGTGAGCTGTGACGGTAGTACCCCAGTAGCCCAGTCGTTAGTTGAAATCCATTCTCTAATACAAGCTTTACAGTTTTAATTATATACCAAATATACCAAAATGTGAGATGCAAGCATTTCAGCTATATTCATACTTTACTTTGACCCTTAGACATTATTATAATATAAATGAATTTTATATAGAAAACATTTTGGTTATCGTAAGGTAAAAACCGATTCATTTTATGTGCGCCATGGTCTAACGAGATACTTTTGATTTCAGAGGTTTTATATAACTTTAAAATCCAGTTGGGTGTGTTTTTGTCATGCTGGTTTTCCACTGACTCCGGTGTTATTTTATTATAATGCTGGGGTTAAACCAAGCATATCATAGATTAGTCTGGATGCTTGAAGCTCTAGGAGACGAGTTGGAGGCCTAGAGATGTACTCAGTAGATGGTTATTTTTCGCTTTATTCATTGTTGTGTTTATAAGCAATTGTAAGGACATGCTATTATAACTGTCCATGCTGAAATAGGTTAATATACTCTGATTGATGTTTGTATATATATACATATTACATTTTTTCTTTTGTTTAAAGATTTGTGGTATATTATAGACTATTCAGTCCAATGTGAGATTATGTGTTGTTCAGTTTTCTTCTTATCTTCTTCCTTCTTTCTTTCCCTGACAATAGGGTGTCCTTGATTTCGATTGCTTAGCATATGATATGGTCGATGTAACGGTGTTGGTTTTCGAGTGTTGGAAAAGCCTAGACCATTACATTTGATATCAGAGCTGAAGGTTAAGCAAGAACCTCGTATTTGGTGGGTAACTCATTAGAGATAGGGTCAGTAGCGAACCTAGAGTGAGTTTGAGTGTTTGTGTTTATATATACACGCAGACACACACACACATATACATACATATATATATGAGCATGTATTTGTTGGTGATATAAAAATATTTTATATTGTGTTGGTTGATCTATTGAGTGCTTATGGATTCGGGTCAACGTCATTGATAGGGATCCCTAAACACTTGAACGGAGCAATTCGTCATAATATTGTTTTGAAATTGCGTAAACGAAATATTTAACCTTGATTATTTTTATATATAAAGAAATAATTTTTCAGAAATTATTATAGTTATATACGGTGTGCTTGGCTGTTAGAGAAGGATAATATTTGATTATTATCATTTTTTTATTATTAACTATGATCTTATAAAGATTGATACTATAATGTAAACATGATTAACAGTTAATAAGTGATTTTATATACCTAAAGTGAGATTATATAAATAAATAATTTATGAATGTAATTTATAAAATGAAAGGAAATGAAATTTCAATAGTATATTATAAATATGATTTATAAAAAGGATTTAAAAACTGAGAATTTGGGAATTAAATCTCGTTGACTTTGGAAATAAGATTTCAAAGTTTTGGGAAAATAATAATAGTATTATTTTGAAAATATATTTAGATGGAAATATTTTTAATAGGGTTTTAAAAGGGATAAAAGCACTGAACTCCCTTCAGTCACTATCGGTGATTGCAACATCATCGACGTTTATTTCGAGTTTCCAAAAGAGGAATTGCTACGATTAGAGTTTTGTTTTGGTAAAGCTAGTTTTGATTTTAAAATCCAAAAGAATGATTTGATAAACCAATAGGAATTATTTATATATTATTTCAAAATGATTTGAAATGAATAATAATAAGGCTTTTAAACTTTGGAAATTTTCAATTTGGTGTTTTATGAAAATATGAGAAAATAGGTTTGATAACTTATAAAATTTGCAAATTAGTAAGTTAAAGCAATGTCTAAATTTTTGAATATGAATTGTAAGAAAAGTTAATTAGGAACTGAACTTGGGAAAAGAATTTAACTTAAGATAAGTTAAACAAAAATGTATTTTGAAAAGGAATTTGACCTAATTAGCCTAAATGCAATAATTTTTGAAATAAATTTGATGAGATTGAAATAAATAAGTGAAATGAGCTAATTAAATTAGTTAGCGAATTGGATATGCTTTGGAATGCTGAAATTGGAAAATGGAATTGAATTTGGTTAGAAACGGATAAGACTTAAGTTATGGAAACAGGAATAAACATGAGAAGAGTTGTGTAAAATGTTTACAAACTTAAGTAAAATTTTATGAAATGGTTTATAAATGAAATTGATATAGAGTGAAATGTGTTAAAAATAAAATTTGATGAAATGGTCCCTAAGAGATATTGGTATTGGAAAAAAATATACTAAGTTAAGTGAATATGGATAATTGAATGTAGATTAATTGAATGTGGATAAAATGAATGAGAACGGGGTAAAGATGAATAAAAAGAATTTGAGATAGCTAAGAAATCAATTGAAATTAATACATAAGTTATACGTATATTATTTTATTCGCATAACAATTTGATCCAGATTTGAGCACAAGGTTTCGAGATGATTTATATCGATCCGAATTAGAATATTTCACTTGATTCTCGATGTCGAATACTGCATACGGATTTGTGGTTGATTCCAAAATTCTATATCATAGTATATGGCTATACAAGGAGAATGGCGGTTTCTAATCAAGGAATCGGATTTGAGTCCGCACTAGAGTGGTCGTATGAATGATACTAGTTCGGAAGAGAAATTGTGTGATCGAGCGAGCGATCGGATTTGATATTGCGTACGGATGATATATGTACATCATACGAGTTTTAGTAAAGCACAGGTAGAACTTTGAAATTGCAGAATAATATGATTATGAATTATAGGATTGGATATCGTTGGTATATAAGATGCATGTATATAAAAGCAAGAGCTAATTTGATGCCCTGCATTTCATAAGTAAAAATTGGGTTGCCCAACAAAAAGGTACGTCTTTATATTATTGTTGGAATTTGATGTTTTTATGAATGAAACACTTGGATTTTGTTGGTTTGAGCCCGAGGTGGTGATTTATGGCTGTTGTGACTGAGCCACGCAAATGAGGTGTTGGCGAAATTTTCCAATTTTTTTAAAGAGATAGGAATTTTTGGATAACTAAAATTTTATTTTGATTTATAACTTGAAATGATTAAATGAATAATATTAGTTGGGATCTATGAATGAATTCGGAAACATGGTAAAAAGTAATAACGAGGTCTCAACAAATTGGGTTTAGGCATTTTTTCTACCTTGGCAATTTCGGAAGAGAAATTTCAAATATAGCGATTTATTGGATAATTAATTTTCTAATTTAATAACTGAAGATCGTTTAAATAATTGAATCTTGGATTTTTAATTGGATAAAAATGATTTAAAAGCTTACTAAATTTCTAGTTAATAAGAATAAAGATAATAAAACTTTTAAATTGTATTAAAAGGTGATTTAACTGATTTTGAAATTAACTCGTTTTGATTAACGAGTGAAAATAGCCTTCATTGGCACTGTCTTGGATTTCGAAGAAACTAGTTTCATTAGATCCATAATAATGAATTATAACACACCGTCAAATTTCATAGCGATCAGACATATGTTTGATCGTACGGAATAGAAAAGCATTGAAATTTATATTGAAATTTAATATAATAAATTGGATTTGAAAAGCTATCTTCTACATACAATCGAATTAGGTCTCGAATCAAGTTCGATTACATTCGAAATAGGGGTATAACATATAGAACGTCGGGCGGCACATCCCGTTCGGAGTTTGAAATTATAAAGTTAGATATTTTGAAATATATATATATATATATATATATATATATATATATATATCCGACTTGGCCACACACCTATGTATCATCACCACAACAATTGAACCCTCACCAATTGATCCTACCTTACACTACACAAGCCATACCTCTGCCATGATCCATCTCTTTAGGCCGTATACGAGCCTATACCCCGTCCCCCTTTAAATATATCTCACTATAAATCAAAAAGGAGGCTTCTTCTTAAATATCAAGAATTCAAAATCTTAAATATAATGACATACTCAGCTAAAAATCTTAAAACAAGCACTAAAATACTCTTTTTGATGAGAGCATTGATTTACTATGCTTTTAAATGGGTTTGTCGTGTATTGATGGAGCTCAAGTGAAGGCCATGCATTGTTTTGTCATTAGGGTTGGGTTTTGTGGTAATTTTGGTCATTGATTTGCAAAATGGAGTATAGATTTGGTTATAGAAAGGAATTTAGCATCTTTGAGTGGTTTTTGGTCAAGCTCGGTTGCTGGATGAAGGACGCGACCTGACATGGCCGTGGGAGGCACTGTTGAAAGTCGCGATTTGATGGGGGCCTTCGGCCGTATGTTTTTGCATTCCAGTAGAAGGAGATAGAGATGAGGAGTGGGATGGTGGATTTGGTTCGATGGTTGTCGTCCGAAGTGGCATGTCCATGCATGACCAAGGCACGGTTTCAATTTCTTTTACATGCAAGGGTCTGGTTGGGGAAGATGAAGGTGGGCAGAGTTGTAAATATATTGAAGTTTTAAATTAGTTTATTAATTTTTAAATTTAAATGTATCGATACTTATAAAATTCATAACTCCTCCATGCAAGGTCTAATTGAGACGAAATTTTTTATGTCATACTTGTATCGATGAGAGCTTTGTAATGGAACTTGTTTGGTTGGATCAGAGACAATTGAAACTTAGGCTAAAATCGGACGTCGTTCGATTTTAGTCCTAAACCGAAATGGCTCGGCGACAATAGAAAATTTCGGTGAATTAATCTCACCTTTTTGGTTAACTAGTTTGATTTATAGTTGACATAAATTGTTGAATGATTGTTGGATGAACTATTATATTTATTTGTTGGTTTGGATATATTTCCGTCTATTGGAGCGGATGAGACCCTATTACGTTCCCGTGTAAGAGCGGATGACCCTTTGTATATGAATCTAACCTTGAAGCGGTTGATTTATATTTTAGGATTATATAACATTTGTGATGCATGGAAAACAAGACGGAGGGATCCCAAAGGCTTCCTCATTGTTATTGATTTTGTTTACATATATATGTGCTAATGTATTTATAAGCTATGATGCAGAGGGTTACAGGTTGGAGGAATCCAATAGGATTCCTCCCTAGTGTTGAATGGTTTTCAATAATATATTTTTATATGGATTTTGGAATAATAGATATAATTGTGGACACTGTGGTTATGACATCGTTATATGTTTGAAAACAGAACACAGCAGTGATAGAAAATCAATATCGATATTGGTTAAGGATTGGATGGCTATAGGCCTCAAATTAGTATTTTAAAAATACTGTAAATTGCCATTTACGTCGGAATCAGGTTTTGAGACAAGGTAGGATTTGTAAATCCAGAATTAGGTTTTGGGAACATGTTGTTTAAGGACTACTGAAGTTGATTAATATTAATATTGTTTTAAGTTAACTAAAATTTATTTATATTGTTTTAACTTATTAAATTATAAACGTTAATTTAAGGTATCTAATTATAATATTCTTTTGAAGTCATTTAATAAAATTAAATTGTTTTAAGGTTATATAATCATATTAATATTATTTTAAAGTTATTTAATTATTTTAATATTGTGTAAAAGTTATTATTTTATAGTTAATATGTTTTAAGAATTTATAAAAATGTTAGTAAATTGAAAGATTATTTATCTGAGAATAATTATGGTTTGAAATTAATAATAAGGATTATTGATAAGCTTTTAAAAATTACTGTTATTATTTATAAAATAGGAAGGATTAATTATTATTATTATTTCTTAAATAATATTTTGGAATGATTAATTATTATTTTATGATATTTAAAGTTAATGATTTCCATTTATTTATAATGTTCATTGTTAATAATTATTATTATATAATATTGTTTAAAGTAAATGATTTTTAATATTTATAAATTTTCCGAGACCATGAATAGAGTTGAAAGACTTGCACTTTATAAAGGAAATTATAAAATGGATTGAAGGCTTAAGAAGGGGTTATATGCAAGGAGGAGTTTATAAATGGTTAGATCTGTATAAACGAATTTTAGAAACAGTTTTATAGATTTAAAAAAAGAAGTTTTTATAAATGGTTTATGGATTAAAAAAAGGGTTTATAAGCGATTTTTGAAATGTACAAGAAGCTTATAAAGGATTGAATTTTTATAATGGAATTATAAATGGTTTTCGGAAGGTTTATACAATGATTTATGAACGGTTTGGAGAATTTTAATGAAATTTGTAATTGATTTAGAGTCAAATGAAAGAAAATCTTTCTCATTTTTGTAAATATACTTATACTATTGGGATAAGTACATTGATATTTTCAAAATATTGAAAATATAGGAATAAAAAGGTATATCTTGTAAAAGTATTCCTATATAGGAAATTTACAAGTGGTTTTATTTCGTAAAAGGTTTACAAAATGAGGCTAGTGTTCGCTTATATGCTTAACCAATGTTGGTTTTCCATAGAAATAAATTCCTGATTGAATGTTTGTTATTCCATAGTTAAATAACCGACTATCGAGATCTAGACCCAAAACGTAACTTTGGAAACATCTAGGAGAAATGTTGGAATTATATGGTGCAGTTACCATTGGTGGTGCTATATTGTATGTATACCTTGTTTCGTTCTCCTAGGAAAAATGATAAGGAGATTCGTTCATTCAAACAATTAGGACGTGAACTTCGCACTTATTTATTTGTCTGTTTATTTCCTAATGAACCGACGATGAGTTTACCGAAAACTATCAAAGTTATCTATTATCCGAAAAACATTTCGATCCAACTCAACATTTCATGATGAAGACATCTGAAGAGCATGGAGTCGAATACGGAGTTTGAAGCGCAAGGGATGTTCTCTATTAATCCTTGGGAGGGATTTGCCATAACAGACATAATAGGTGTAGTGCCTTCGATTTCATTCAGTCCTAGAATGTAACGTGAGCGATTTTTCGACTCATGAAGGTCGACATTAATACGTCCACTGTATCAACTGCCGAGCAATCGAAGGCCGAAAAACCGTACCGTTAGGGTTAAATAAGAGGTAGAAAATAGAAGAAGAAAGAAAGAAAAAGAAAACAACAGAAACAACATCAGAATCTCACAATCGCAGCGGAACAACATATAATAGATAAATGAATATCTTTAAACAAAGACCTATATCAGTTATTTCATTACATCACATTACATTGCATTATCAGAGTTTACAACAACAAACAGCGGAAAAGAAATATTATATACTAGTTGATACGCTAAGCCATCCAGCTTGCTTCCAGATCTCTACGGTAACTCCTGAATCCTGAATAACATGATAATCTAACTCTAGACTGCCCGTGTAGAAATTGGTGGGCACCCAGAGTATAGGAAGAGAACAATAAACTCCAGGTCAGTAATGGGACTGGTGTGAGAACTTAAAACAGTTTATCTTTAAAAATCATCAAAGAAATATTTTAAATTAGATTCGCAACGCTTTTTAGAAGATGAGACTACCATAAGTCCTCCCGCACACACACGCAATGCAAACGCAGAATCAGAGGAGATTTCTCCTTATGATAGTCAAATATGCTTGATACGTAGAAATTTTCTTTGATACTATTATTATAAGTGCGAAGTGTAGGAAAACATTTCGAAAGTAAAGATATAAATCTTGGCCAGCATAGGCATTCCGCACTTATGCCTACTATAGCTACCATGTTCAATAGTAGGTAGCCGCCACTTTCCATGGCAGGTTATACAACTAAAACCGTACAGGGTACGTATTGGAGTTTGGATTTCCAACAAATGGTCAGGCCAATGAACTTCCCATTGCCATATGGAAACGCTTCTGGAAAGACGCCTCGAGAACCTAATCTAACATTACGGTTAGATCGCTGCCAACACAAGGCCGGGTTACCCCTAGCTGGGTAACTACTGACACGAATATGCCATCCCCCAGTCCCAGCCAATCTAAATCCCGGGATTCACCAACAACGACAAAGTAATAAGTTTGCAGCAACAACATAGGTTAAGTATCAAGGCTCCATACCATAATACCACCTCTATCCAGAAGGAAATGACATGCACTAAGGGGCGCGATCCCCTAATAACCTTGCTGTATCTTTTCCTGTTTTGACCATTTTCGGGGTGTGAGGTCCGACGAAGTCTCGTCCACAAAGCTACGCTTTATACAAAAGCCACACTTTGATCAACAAATGCTCAACAGCACTTCGTATGCCACATTACCAATTTGGGAATATATCATTAGTAACCATCAACTACATAACCTCTGAGCTCGTACGTCTCAGAGAAGGGTGTTAAGCTAAGAGAATAAATTCTCCGCCACCAACAGAAATATATTTGATAGAAATCAGCTTTGCATCTCAAATTGTAATGTCAGACACACAACCATACAAGTCTGTTCTGGGATCGAACATAACCGAAGGCACTTCCAAAGAAGCCCTTGCAATCCGGATATTCACTAATCATGACCGGATTTCCCATTACAAAGGGTGATAAAATCTCTATATCAGAGATCAGCCGATGCAGAGTCATTCGACGTTAATCCTTCCGTTTTCAAAAATATCCGGTCTTCAACACCGGTCTTCAAATGCTATCCATTACGACATATCACTTATTCGGAATGGGATTTATTACACAAAGGTCCTCTCTCGGCTAAACCGAACAATGAGCGCTTATTTTTAAAATAAGTGTAGCATTCAAATTCAAGCAATTCACAACAATTACCCATTTGAATGTAAATATTGATGGTCGGTTATTTAACTATCAAGGCCAACAACCAAATATCCAGCACATATACAATCACTAGGCCCTTTTTATTAATCTTCCAAAATTAATAACTTGCCAGATATTCACTTCAATTTATCTTTAAAAGGATATGTTCTCTAAACCATTTCAATTTCTTCATTGGAAAAGCAATTCCAAATACTTATTCACTTTCAGTTTATCTTTAAAAGATAAAAACCAAACCCATTTCACTTCATATTGGAAAACATTTCCATACTTATTTAACAATAAGTAATTCACAAATCTATTTATTTTCAATACTTAGAAAATATTCAATATACTTAAATCACGATTAAGTATATATTTCATTCTTAAAGAAAACATTCCCTTAAGCACATTCATTTGGGCCAAAACGAATGTTGCGTAAAATATCGTTACGACAACCCAAAATCACTAGTATAGGGATTCGAAATTTAGATAGATATATAAATCCCAATACTATACAAAAACATTTCCTTTTGAAAATCATTTACTATAACAACAGTGTTATAGTCCATATTTTCCTTGTTTCTCGAAAACGTCTATCTCAACAATGAATGTTGAAGTCTAAGATTTCGATCCTTAATACATTTTAAAACTACTTCAAATCGTTTTAATTCCATTTAAAAGATCACTCCCTAAACATTAATTTAATATATTATTCACTGTTCAAAATCGTGAATATAAACCATTGACCAAATTCAACACTTTCACATATTCAATTTAAAGGATTATCCACTCTCCCAAAATCGTGAATATATCTCCTTTAATAAGCTATAAAAATTAACTTATTAAATTCAATCAATCTTGAATTTATAAATCAATGTTTATAAATTCACATTTATATATCAATGTTTATAAATTCACATTTATATATTATAAAAACTTCAAGTTATAAAAATCTCTTTATTAACCAATTCTATTTAAATCTCATTTAAATGCCAAAAATCCAATTTTAAAGTTAATTATTTATAATTTTCTATTTTACAAAATCTATTCATTTTATAACTTCACAATTTATAAATTTGTAAATTTCATTCACTTATGAAATCCATTTATACTTCTTTTTGACGCTTATAAAAACTCGTTTTAAAATTTCAATATTTTGATTTATAGATTTCAATTTTTTTTAAATCTTTTATATAAAGCTTTTATAATAAATTCAAAAATCTCAATTTAAACTATTTTGTAAAATTTACTAACTCCATATTTCAAAAATAATTACATTTTAACTATATTTCTCAAAAATCATAAATTTCATAACAATAAAATTATAACGTCTATTTATTTAAAATGAATCAATTTCAAAATTTAATAAAATGTATACTTTCAAAAATCACTTTAAAATGCTTTTTAAATTCGAAAATCATTCCTTTAAACATTTTTAATTTTTCGAAATATGCCCCATGCTGCAACAACACTGAATATAACAATCACGGCATCCAAACAGCATATATCAATATGATAACAGAATATATCACAATATTTGTAATTAAATCAATTTTTGTTGAGGAACCAGTTGAATCCCTCCAACCTATTTCCCTGCATCCACAGATGTTAGCACAATACCTATCCCGTGTCAATACGGAATATCGTGGTATATGGGATTTATAAAATATTATCCGCTATTATGCGGCGCAATAGGGTCTCATCCGCTATATAATGCCGGAAAATCAACTCCAAGTACATATATAATACCAATTCCAATCAAGATGGAATTATCGTGGTATATGTTTTTAATAAATAACATCCGCTTAATATACGGCGTATAAGGTCTATTCAAAACAATATATAATAATTTATCATTCAATCATACAATCAAGCAATTTTAAATCTAACTATTTAAAATTTAAATCGAAACAATTTCGACTGAGTGAGAAGTTCTCACCTTGCTTTCAATAGCGGTTTCAGCGTTTTTGTTTCGAATAAAATTAAACAAGCGTTCAATTTTACCAGAAATTATCACTAGCTTCAAAAGACTCCAATCCAATTCCATAGCGTAGTGTTCGTCAATACGATTGCAACACAATTCGTTTCGTGCGTTTTTGACCTCGCATCAAAAAGTTATGTCATTTCAAAGTTTATACGAATTAATATACAATTTAATTTACAATTTCTATTTTAATTTCTACCTAAATCTATCTCGGCCGTTAGATGTGAGAATCTGGGTCGCTCCTTTTACCCACTCCTCCATCTCCAGTTTCACGTTCGAACATATGAAACCCATGCCGCCACTACATCTCGCGAATTATCATGCCACCACAATAAAGTTGAAGATGATCGGCCCCCTTCCCTGCATACGCATACACGAGACTCACCCACGGCCAGAGCTATGGCCAACTCGGTCGCCACTTTGCATCGAAACTCGTGCTCGAATGCACGGTGAACGCGCCCAATTTATCGCCAATCCATTACATCAATTTCAATCATGACCGTTGATTTTATAGAATTCGTAGCTCTCTTCAACTTTGCAGTTAAACATTTTTGCTATTTGTTTGTGGATTTGAAGATATTTGAGGAAGAATGAAGATGAATTTCGGCCATTCAAATTATTGGAGGCGGCTGAAGAAAGATGGCTAGGGTTTGCAATTGTGAATGATGAAGGGTTCTTTTATAGAATTTCAATGGAAAACACTATTCTCTCCAAATTTCCGAACTCCATATCTTGCGCGGTGACCGACGTTTCTAGGGTTTACCCCGCGTTTCGGACACAATGGAACATGTTTTGGAGGCTAATTTGATCATACATACGAGTTACGGAAATAAACGATCAAATTTAAATTAAATCGGTTAAACGAATTTCTGTGCGTTTTGGCTTGCCCTGGATAAACCGTAAATCCGATTGACACGAAATTTGAAACCATACAATAATATAACATTACGGATCCGATGAAACTAGTTTCGTTGAAATCCAGGACTGTTTGAAAAATGGCTATTTTAACTCGTCAATTAAATATTAAAATATTCAATTTTCACAAATTAACTTTTAATTCAATTTTAAAAGTTCTAAAATATCGTTCTAACTCTAATATGATTTAACATAACTTTATAAATCATTTTTAATCATTTTAAACCCAATTTTCAATTATTCCTGAAACTTCACATGTTCACTTATCTATTTAATTACCCAACTAAATCCAGATATTCAAATTTTAATTTATTCGACTTACAAATTTTACTTGTTAATATTTAAAATCAATTAAATATACGAATTTCAAATGATAGAAATTCTGGGTCGTTACAAACTTCCACCCTTAAAAGAATTTCGTCCTCGAAATTACAAAGTAGGAAAAATGTTACAGAATCCATTAACTTTTCAAATCCATTCAAATTTAATTTCAAATTCATTTGAGTATTTAGCTTTTCAACTCAAAATCAAAACTATAGTTTTCAAAAAAAATTCCAATTTTCTCAAAAATATTCCAACACCTTAAATTTTCAGAAAAATTCGCCATAGCCTCCTTTGCGCAGCTCGATCCGAAAAAAATGATAGTATATACATCACAAATATACATCTCATCAAGTAATGAGGCATCCAACAGGGAAAAAAGTGTAGAAGTACGATATGTAATCCGAGATATGTACCTTATATATTTATTAGCGAGCATATACGGCTAATATAGCGCGAAAGCGAGCTCCAAATGCAAAGCAAGCGCCATCCGCACCTAATATGCACTCAACAAACAAATGAGAAACATGTATATATGAAAGTAATATCAATATACAACATATACCAACAACTATATATGTCAATATAGAAAATGCAACAAACGACAACAAATGCAATCATCAACCAACTACCATCCACTAACATCCAACAAATCAATGTCTATCCAAATCAATTCATAACCAAATCAATATAAATTCACTTCTCATTAATATTCATTGAATTGGTTTTCCAATTTAAATCACATTTGATTCATTAACATTGGACTTTACTAACATTCATTTTCAATTAGTTTATATTCACTAATTTACATTCAAGTTAGTTCACTTTCACATTCAAACCAAATTTCATAGCTTTCCGTTTCATTAACTCAATTTGATATGGATTTCTATACAATCTACTAACAATCATATAATAACCAAATCATAACCAAATAATTAAATTCACATTCAATTTAATCTAACACATTTAATTGACTTTAATGAATTATTCAATCCTTGATTTCATTAGCTTTAATGAATTAACACTTACATCCACTATTTCATATCAATTTATTTACATTCAATTGATTTACATTCAATTCATTCATTACTTCAATTGCTAATTCATTTTAACAAATAAGGTTGAATTTCATTTATATAACTCAAGTTCACATTCATCACTTTATTATTTTACTTCGATACCAAAATCAACTTCATTCAACATCACTTAAGTTATTTTCCATTTCAAACGTTATTTGTTTAACTTAACTTAAATTTCAACCCATAAATCCAATTCAGATTCCAATTCCAATTCTATTTACTTACAAATTCGAAATGGATTTCAATTTCATTTTCTTGCACTTGCAAATTTTAATTATTCATTTGCAATTCATTTCCCAACTTAATAATTGTATTCCAATCATTTTATATAACATTACAGTGTCCTTTCAATCTTTCAAAACCATTTTTGAAACCAATTCAATTATCCTTTGAATTTCAAAACTAAACCCAAATTTTCAAAAAAATTTCATTTAAAATAATTCGGCAGCAATTCCTCTTTTGGAAACCCGAAAATGAACACCGACGATGTCGCGATCATCATCGGAATTATTTTCAGCGACCGAAAAGAGTTTAGAGCTTTTATCCCTCCAAAACATTTTTCCAAACCTTTGAAAACCATTTTCAAACTCAGAAAAGAATTTAATCTTTTCCAAATTGCAAACCCTTTCAAAACATTTCCATGTATTCCTCTGGAATTTTACTTCAAATTACAAATCACATCTATAAATCTTTTACTTATATAATTTCACTTACTGTATATATAAGATTATTTCACAATTGTAAATCATATTAATTATAATTCCATACTTATAATTCTTCGTTTATACAATTTATACTTTTAATTAACTTATATATATATATATATACACATATATATATATATATATTCTTACATTTTCAACAATCAATTTATATACACTTCAATAATTTATGAAAAATTATTTACTTAATATGTAAAATATAATCAAGGTAAAATTATTTCATTTACCCTATTTTAAACCGATATTGTGTCAAATTGTTCTGTAAAAGTGTTTAGAGATCCCTATCAATAACGTTAATTACTCGTATTGACCAGAATCCATATACCACTCAACAAGCCAATTAACAAAATATAAAACAATTTTCATATTCACTAACAAATACGCTGTCACAGCTATTATTACACTCAAACTCATTCTAGAGTACTACTGACTCTACCTCTAATGAGTAATTCTCAACCGGGCTAAGGTTGTCACTTAACCATATGCTCTGATACCAAATTGTAACGTGAGCGATTTTTCGACTCACGAAGATCGACATTAATACGTCCACTGTATCAACTGCCGAGCAATCGAAGGCCAAAAAACCGTACCTTAGGGTTAAAGAAGAGGTAGAAAATAGAAGAAGAAAGAAAGAAAAAGAAAACAACAGAAACAACATCAGAATCTCACAATCGCAGCGGAACAACATATAATAGATAAATGAATATCTTTAAACAAAGAACTATATCAGTTATTTCATTACATCACATTACATTGCATTATCAGAGCTTACAACAACAAACAGCGGAAAAAAATACTATATACTAGTTGATATGCTAAGCCATCCAGCTTGCTTCCAGATCTCTACGACAACTCCTGAATTCCCGAATAACCTGATAATCTAACTCTAGACTACCCGTGTAGAAATTGGTGGGCACCTAGAGTTTAGGAAGAGAACAATAAACTCCAGGTCAGTCGTGGGATTGGTGTGAGAACTTAAAATAGTTTATCTTTAAAAATCATCAAAGAAATATTTTAAATTAGATTCGCAATGCTTTTTAGAAGATGAGACTACCATAAGGCCTCCCGCACACACACACAATGCAAACGCAGAATCAGAGGAGATTTCTCCTTATGATAGTCAAATATGCTTGCTACGTAGAAATTTTCTTTGAGACTATTATTATAAGTGCAAAGTGTAGGAAAACATTTCGAAAGTAAAGATATAAATCTTAGCCAGCATACGCATTCCGCACTTATGCCTACTATAGCTACCTTGTTCAATAGCAGGTTACCTCCACATTCCGTGGCAGGTTATACAACTAAAACCATGTAGGGTGCATATTGGAGTTTGGATTTCCAACAAATGGTCAGGCCAAGGAACTTTCCATTGTCACATGGAAACGCCTCTGGAAAGACGCCTCGAGAACCTAACCTAACATTACGGTTAGATCTCTACCAACACAAGGCCTGGTTACCCCTAGCTGGGTAACTACTGACACGAATATGCCATCCCCCGGTCGCAGCCGACCTAAATCCCGGGATTCACCAACAACCACAAAGTAATAAGTTTGCAGCAACAACACAGGTTAAGTGTCAGGGCTCCATACCATAAAACCACCTCTATCCAGAATGGAATGACATACACTAAGGAGGCGCGATCCCCTAATAACCTTGCTGCATCTTTTCCTGTTTTGACCATTTTCGGGGTGTGAGGTCCGACGAAGTCTCGTCCACAAAGCTACGCTTTATACAAAAGCCACGCTTTGATCAACAAATGCACAACAGCACTTCGTATGCCACATTACCAATTTGGGAATATATCACTAGTAACCATCAACTACATAACCTCTGAGCTTGTACGTCTCAGAGAAGGGTGTTGAGCTAAGAGAATAAATTCTCCGCCACCAATAGAAATATATTTGATAGAAATCAGCTTTACATCTCAAATTGTAACGTCGGACACACAACCATACAAGTCTGTTCTGGGATCGAACATAACCGAAGGCACTTCCAAAGAAGCCCTTGCAATCCGGATATTCACTAATCACGACCGGATTTCCCATCACATAGGGTGATAAAATCTCTATATCGAAGATCAGCCGATGTAGATCATTTGACGGTAATCCTTCCGTTTTTAAAAATACCGGCCTTCAACACCGGTCTTCAGATGCTATCCATTACGACATATCACTTATTCGGAATGGGATTTATGACACAAAGGTCCTCTCCCGGCTAAACCGAATAATGAGCCCTTATTTTCAAAATAAATGTAGCATTCAAATTCAAGCAGTTCACAACAAATACCCATTTAAAGGTAAATATTGATAGTCGGTTATTTAACTATTAAGGTCAAAAACAAATATCCAGCACCATTACAATCACTAGGCCCTTTTTATTAATCTTCCATAAATTAATAACTTTCCATATATTCACTTCAATTTATCTTTAAAAAGATATGTTCTCTAAACCATTTCAATTTATTGGAAAAGCAATTCCAAATACTTATTCATTTTCAGTTTATCTTTAAAAGATAAAAACCCAAACCCATTTCACTTCATATTGGAAAACATTTCCATACTTATTTAACACTAAGTAATTCACAAATCTATTTATTTTTAATACTTAGAAAATATTCAATATACTTAAATCACGATTAAGTATATATTTCATTCTTTAAAGAAAACATTCTCTTAAACACATTCATTTGGGCCAAAACGAATGTTGCGTAAAATATCGTTACGACAATCCAAAATCACTAGTATAGGGATTTGAAATTTAGATAGATATATAAATCCCAATACTATACAAAAACATTTCCTTCCAAAAATCATTTACTATAACAACAGTGTTATAGTCCCTCTTTTCCTTGTTTCTCGAAAATGTCTATCTCAACAATGAATGTTGAAATCTAGGGTTTCGATCCTTAACAAATTTTAAAACAACTTCAAGCCATTTTAATTCCATTTAAAAGATCACTCCCTAAACATTCCTTTAAAATATTATTCACTGTTCAAAATCGTGAATATAAATCATTAACCAAATTCAACACTTTTACATATTCAATTTAAAGGATTATCCACTGTCCCAAAATCGTGAATATATCTCCTTTAATAAGCTACAAAAATTAACTTATCAAATTCAATCAATCTTGAATTTATAAATCAATGTTTATAAATTCACATTTATATACCAATGTTTATAAATTACATTTATATATTATAAAAACTTCAAGTTATAAAAATCTCTTTATTAACCAGTTCTATTTAAATCTCATTTAAATGCCAAAAATCCAATTTTAAAGTTAATTATTTATAATTTCTATTTTACAAAATCTATTCATTTTATAACTTCACAATTTATAAATCTATAAATTTAATTCACTTATGAAACCCATTTATACTTCTTTTTAACGCTTATAAAAACTCGTTTTAAAATTTCAATATTTTGATTTATAGATATCAATTTTTTTAAAATCTTTTATATAAAGCTTGTATAATAAATTCAAAAATCTCAATTTAAACTATTTTATAAAATTGATTAACTACATATTTCAAAAAAATCACATTTTAATTATATTTCTCAAAAATCATAAATTTCATAACATTAAAATTATAACGTCTATTTATTTAAAATGAATCAATTTCAAAATTTAATAAAACGTATACTTTCAAAAATCACTTCAAAATCCTTTTTTAATTTGAAAATCATTCCTTTAAACATTTTTAATTTTCCAAAATAGGCCCAATGCTGCACAACATTGAATATAACAATCACGGCATCCAAACATCATATATCAATATGATAACAGAATATATCACAATATTTGTAAATAAATCAATTTTTTTTTAGGAATCCAGTTGGATCCCTCCAACCTATTTCCCTGCATCCACAGATGTTAGCACAATACCAATTCCGTGTCAATACGGAATATCGCGGTATATGGGATTTATAAAATATTATCCGCTATTATGCGGCGCAATAGGGTCTCATCCGCTATATTATGCAGGAAAATCAACTCCAAGTACACATTTAATACCAATTCCAATCAAGATGGAATTATCGCGGTATATGTTTTTAATAAATAACATCCGCTTAATATACGGCGTATAGGGTCTATTTCAAAATAATAGATAATAATTTATCATTCAATCACACAATCAAGAAATTTTAAATCTAAATATTTAAAATTTAAATCGACACAATTTTGATTAAGTGAGAAGTTCTCACCTTGCTTTTAATAGCGGTTTCAGCGTTTTTATTTCGAATAAAATTAAACAAGCGTTCAATTTTACCCGAAATTATCACTAGCTCCAAAGGACCCCAATCCAATTCCATAGCGTAATGTTCGTCAATATGATTGCAACGCAATTCGTTTCGTGCGTTTTTGACCTCGCATCAAAAAGTTATGTCATTTCAAAGTTTATATGAATTAATATAAAATTTAATTTACAATTTCTATTTTAATTTCAACCTAAATCTATCTCGGCCGTTAGATGGCTTTGATGAGAATCTGGGTGGCTCCTTTTACCCTCTCCCCTATCTCCAGTTTCACGTTCGAACGTATGAAACCCATGCCACCACTACATCTCGCGAATTATCACGCCACCACGATGAAGTTGAAGATGATCGGCCCCCTTCCCTGCGTGTGGCTACACGAGACTCACCCACAGCCAGAGCTACGGCCAACTCGTTCACCACTTTGCATCGAAATTAGTGCTCGAACGCACGGTGAACGCGCCCAATTTGTCGCCAATCCATTACGTCAATTTCGATCATGACCGTTGATTTTATAGAACTCGTAGCCCTCTTCAACTTTGCAGTTAAACATTTTTGCTATTTGTTTGTGGATTTGAAGATATTTGAGGAAGAATGAAGATGAATTTCGGCCATTCAAATTATTGGAGGCGGCTGAAGAAAGATGGCTAGGTTTGCAATTCTGAATGATGAAGGGTTCCTTTTATAGAATTTCAACGGAAAACACTATTCACTTCAAATTTCTGAACTCCAAATCTCGCACGGTGACCGGCGTTTCTAGGGTTTACCCCGCGTTTCGGACACAACAGAATGCGTTTCGGAGGCTAATCTGATCATACTGCAAGTTACGGAAATAAACGATCAAATTTAAATTAAATCGGTTAAACGAATTTCTATGCGTTTTGGCTCGCCCCGGACAAACCGTAAATCCGATTGACACGAAATTTTAAACCATACAATAATATATCATTACAGATCCGATGAAACTAGTTTCGTCGGAATCCGAGACTGTTTGAAAAATGGCTATTTTAACTTGTCAATTAAATATTAAAATATTCAGTTTTCACAAATTAACTTTTAATTCTATTTTAAAAGTTCTAAAATATCGTTCTAACTCCAATATGATTTAACATAACTTTATAAATCATTTTTAATCATTTTAAACCCAACTTCCAATTATTCCTGAAATTTCACATGTTAATTTATCGATTAAATCTAGATATTCAAATTTTAATTTCTTCGACTTACAAATTTTACTTGTTAATATTTAAAATCAAATAAATATACGAATTTCAAATGACAGAAATTCTGGGTCGTTGCATAGAACGAACATGTATGAATGAATGCTAGCATTGCATTGACCGCAGGAGGGCAGTGTTAGCATTCTAAGCGGGTAGTGCAATATGTGAAAGGTAAAATGTATCCTCGAGCCTCATCAACTGAAAATGACTAAAATAGGGGAGATGCAGCAGGGCTAGGTGTCGATAGCTCCCATAAAGGGTATGTTATCACCTTTCCAAATGACCATTCATATTTTCAGATTCAATTGTGCATGAGGGAGCTTTATAAAGGTAGGGAACAACCGGGTGATGACATATTCAGTACTATCTAGCAAAGACAGGCCAGTCCTATGTTGGCGAGGGTCGTTGGGTGCAATAACGTTATATTGTTCTAGAGGTAATTGTGAAGGTGGTACCCCAGTATCCCAGTCATTAGTTCGAATCCATTCTCTAATACGAGCTTTATGGTTTTAGTTGTATACCAAATATGCTAAAATGTGAGATGCATGCATTTCAGCTATATTCGTATTTTACTTTGCCCCTAGACATTATTATTATATAAATGGATTTTATATAGAAAATGTTTTAGTTCTGTATGGTAAGAACCCATTCATGTTTATATGCGGCGTTGTCTTGTGAGATACTTTTGATTTCAAAGGTTTTATATAAATTTAAAATCCAGTTGGGTGTGTTTTTCTAATGTTGGTTTTCCTGATTGACTCGGATGTTATATTTATAATGCTGGTGTCAGACCGAGCATATTACAGATTAGTTTGGATGCTTGAAGCGCCAGGAGACGAGTTTGAGACCCAGAGACGTATTCACATAGATGGTTATTTTTGGCTTTATTCATTGTTGTGTTTATCAGTAATTGTGAGGACATGCTGTTATAACAGTCCAGACAGAAATAGGTTAGTATACTCTGATTGATGTTTGTATATATATACACATATTACAGTTTTGCTTTTGTGTAAAGATTTGTGGTATATTATTTATCATTTGTACCGCTGTGAGATTCTGTGTTTTTTAGTTTTCTTCATAACTTGTTCCTTCTTTCTTTTCCTAACAATCGGATTTTCTGCTTTCGATTGCTCGGCATGTGATACGGTGGATGTATTATGTCAGTTTTCGCGGGCTGAAAAAGCCTAGATCGTTACATATTTTATATACATGTATGTGCTTGTAGTCTACTTCTTGCAGATGAGGTGTATTGTACGTGTACATGGAATTGATACGGTTAAGTAAAATAAAATGACATTACATGTAATGGAGAACAACTGTCATAAACTAGTGTTATATATGAATTGTATAATTCCAGTCACTAGAATACTGTTCCGACCCCCTATTCATTAAAACTCACAAGATAACTTTAGTGGGATAGATACCAGTGCTAGGCGGGACCATTGGAAGGATAGGTTTCCTCATGCATGCTCGACACTGACAAGGACATCGGATATTGGAAGTGTCAATCTTGGTCAGTAACTGTATGATTTTTTATACTTTACTATTCCACTGTGAGTTATATTGATAGTGCTTTGATATGAATTTAATTGTTTGTCTGCAGGATACCAAACCAACGATCCGTACTTTAGTGGATTTGAATTTTGGATTTAACGAAAAATCAGCCGCATTAGGGTGCGAGTTGTTATATTTGGTATTAAAACTTAGGCTAGTCAATCTCAAGAATTAGGAAATGTTGAGTGAATGTATTTTTATTTTGCTTATAAATATAAATGTATTATACATTGAATCTTATAAATTCCGACTACAGGGTAGTTGCAACCATACATTGAGAAAGATAGGTGAGTCGATTATGAGTTAGAACAATGGATGAAGTTGAAGATGTACACCTACCCCAATTACTCCATGGGAAATAAGTTAGAAAAGCGTTGACTTAAGGAGAGCATGATTGTAGCACATAGAAAGTGCCTGAAGTTGGATAGTACATGCCTCCCTATTTGGGCCGTCGATACTCAGTGGTTGTAGATCCCTACAAGATTGCCGATTGATGATGTACAATAAATCTAAAGAAGGGGGAAAGTAAGGATCCATATGTTGTAGATATCTGGAAGCAAGAATTAAATGAGTACGTAAAAGATGGTGTATAGTAACCAGTTCATGGTAATAGCTGGGCTTTTTATATTTTAAGGAAGATAAGTCAATGAGTAAGTTGAAGGAAGAAAAGTCCAAAAGAAGGGACAAATAAAAATCCATTCCGAGTCCGACCTTAATAAATAAAGATGTCCACACACACACACACATACATACATACATACATACATACATACACACACATATATATAATTTACTTATATATATGCACAACCACACACTTCTAGTTACAATAAAAGAATTACCATGATTGTTATATAACTTCAAATACACATATATGTATACCCGCTCGTGCACGCATATGCACATGTATATTTCAGTAAGTAATTCCATTATTACTAAAACAAGTCTTATTTTTATTTAGTAGATATTTTCAATATAAGTAACACATCTCTTTACATTATTTCATAAAACCTCGCAACATTTGATAGAATACGATACTAGCTTATAAATCAATTTAAGCCTTAAAAATACAAAATCTCTTCGTTTGATATTAAGTATTCCTTTCATAAATATTTTATGAAACCTTATAACTATTTTATAAAATGTCTTCTTCATATTATTTTATAAAATTTTATATATTTAATAAAATATATCATTTGTACTATTTTATAAAAATCTCATATTACATCGTAAACTATCTCCTTTTACTATTTTAAAAATATCCCTATTTTAAAAATATCACTTTTATACTATTTTATAAAATCATTATTTTATAAATATTACCTTTATACTATTTTATAAAATGTCACTTTTATTTAAAAAATTATTACTTTATATAAATAGGATTTCTAAGTATTAACTAAGCTTCATTAGGCCTCTAATACTTTATTGATAAGTGTAGGGCCCTTAAACTACTTAAGTAGCTTGCCAACTTTTCCAAAACCCATTCAAATGGTTTAATAAATACAAACGAATGATATGCACATAATCATATCACTAAATTAGTCTCTAATCACTAATAACATCATAACAAATCAATTTCTTAACCCACAATCCAAATTTAGGCTTATTAAGCATTTCAAAAATAGTAGTCTAGACCTTAAACATATAATCTTGTTTATAACATAAACATAATCCTAAATCAATAAAAGTATATTCTCTATATGACTTCATATAATTCCATAATCATCAATAAATAAAAGAATAAAGCTTAATAAGTAAATAGAGTTAGAGAATCAACCTACTCACCTCCTATAACGGCCTAGAATTTTAGCCATTTGAATGTGGAATATTTAATTGATTTTAAATATTGAAAAGTTAATTTCATAGATTAAATAACTCGAATTTCATATATAGCACTTTATTGGATAAATTAATTGTGAATTTAATGATTAAAATTATTTAAATAATCGAATCTTTGATTTTAAGATGGGTAAAAATAATTTAAAAGCTTATTTAATTTCCATTAAATAAGAATGATGATAATAGAAATTTAAATTGGATTTAAAAGTGATATAACTGATTTTGAAAGTAACTCGTTTTAATTAATGTACAAAAATAGCCTTTCATAGCACTATCTCATATTTCGATGAAACCAGTTTCATTAGATCTGTAATAATGAATTATAATACGCTGTCAAATTTCATGGTGATCAAATGTAATGTATGGCCATATGAGATCAAAACATGTAGGATTTAATTTTGAAAATTTAATACAATAATTGGGTTCAACAAGCTACCTTCTGCATATGATCGAATCAGGTCTCGAAACTAGTCCCACTAAATTTGGAATAAGGGTATAACATATAGAACGCCAGGCGGCACGTCTCGATTGTGGTTTGAAATTATATAGCTTGATATTTTAATTTTAAATAATATAATATATTGATTCGACCATTCACAACCAAGTCATCCTCCATCTGCCATGTTCCATCTCCAACAAGGTAGGCCCGTATATAAGCCCAAACCCTCTTTTACGATATTTCACATCTTTCCTCAATTATATAAACTAGTCGGTAAAAGAAAAACATAGAAAAACATTCTAGAATTCGTATTTCAAAATTTGCTCCATAAAATAATCTAAAACAAGCTTTAAAATTCTTCATTCGAGGAGATCTTTATTATTATATACAGGTTGATGGTTGCGTTTGCTTTTCTGGCATTCCATGGTGAAAATATCAGGACAAGGGCTTTGATTTTCATGAATTTGAGGGAAAATTGGTGATAATGAAGGACAAATTCATGTTCTTGGTGGCAGAGGGCATCAACAGTCGCGATCTGGTGAGGTTCGATCGTGTTTTGGTCGTCGTGACCTAATGGTGGCAGCATGGGAATGAGAATGTCACGATTTACTCTGGTGGCTTGGGTTGGCATTTGTGGGGGTCGGGGAGACGTGGATTTCGATGAGAAGGGCAATGGCTGCGTTGGTTTGGTGGCTTGCTGGCTGTGGAAGATATTGTGAGGAGAGAGAGAGGTTGATGGTTGGATGTGCATCGATATATCATGCACAGGCTTGAACGATCGGGAAAGAAAGGGTAGGGATATTTTTGTAATTCTTTTACTCTGAATTTATATTATTAAATTATATAATTAAATCGATAATTTAAATTTTTTCATAACTCTCTCATACGAGGTCCGATCGAGACGCGGATTTTTGCATTGTGCTCATAATGGTGAAAGCTTCGCAATGGAGCTGGTTTAGAAGAATTTGGAGACCGTTGAAGTTTGGGCTAAAATCGAACGTCGTTCGATTTTAGTTCGAAATTAGAATGCCACGACAACGACAAAAACTTTTGATGAGTTGAACTCGCCTTTTTGATTAACTACTATGATTTATAGTTGATAAAAATCATCGTATGATTGTTTGGGTGAATTTCTATATTTATATTAGTTGGATTGAATATTTTCGCCCTAGGAGTGGATGAGACCGTGTTATGTTCTCGTGTAAGAGTGGATGACGCTTTGTATATGAATCTCGTCTTGAAGCGGTTTATTTATATTTTATGATTATATAACGTTTATAATGCAAGGGGAAAATAGGTTGGAGGGTTCCAATGGGATTCCTCGCTATTTTTCAATTATTCCGATAATATTTCTTTCATATAGATTATTGAAAAATGAACGTAATTATGGACATTATGTTTATAACATTGTTATATGTTTGAAAACTCAAACCCAATAGTGATAGAAAATCAGTATCAATATTGTTTAAGTGTTGGGTGGCTATTGGCCTCAAAGTAGTATTTCAAATATATTACAAATTGCTGATTAAGCCGGAATTGGTTTTTGAGACAAGAAATGACTTTTAGATCAAAATTTGGTTTCTAAAATCTTTTTTTAATGATTATCTACTTAATTAGATTAATATTGTTTAAGACTTATTTAATGATAATATTGCTTTAAAGTTAGTTATTTATAGTTATATTATTTTAAGGTTAGTTACATTATATTAGTATTATTTTAAAGTTATTTATTATGGCTAATATTTTTTTAAAGAATTTATCAAAATGTTAATAATTTGAAAGGTCTGTTATTTTTAGGATAATTATGGTTTGAAATCGATAATAAGGATTTATTTATAAGATTTTGGAAATAAATTTCTATTATTTGTAATAAGAATAAAGATTTATTATTATTGCTTTTGAAATGATTGATGATTATTTTAGGAAATTTAAAGATAGATAATTATTTATTTATTTACAATGTTATTTCAAATAAATTTTCATATGAAACCGTTTTGAAGTAAAGACTTTTAGTTATGTATAAATGTTTCCGAGACCCATGAATAGAGTTCAAAGACTTAGATTTTATGAAGGAGTTTACAAAATGGTTTGAAGACTTAAGGAAGGGTTATTTGCAAGGTGAAAGATTTCATAAATGGTTAGATATTTATAAATAAATTTTAGAAATGGATTTCTAGATTCATAAAAGAAGTCTTATAAATGGTTATATGGATTTATAATGGCTTAACAAATGATTTTAGAAATTTAGAAAAAGAATTTATGAACGATTGGAACGTATAAAAGAATTTTATAAATGGTCCGTGAGATTTATAAAATGAGTTATAAATGTTTTAAGAAGGATTATAAGGAGTTTTATAAATGATTAGAGAACCGAATAAAATGAAAATCTTTCTAAATTTTATCGATATACTTGTACCGTTGAGATAAGTACATGGATATTTCTAAGCATTGAAATATATGGATTTGTGAGTATGTCTTTGCAAGCTTGAAATGAAATTTAACTTAAATAAAATAATTTTTGAAATAAATTGATAAAATTAGCTAATTAAATAAATTAGAAAATTGAAAATGGTTAGAAATAGATATGAACTTAAGTTATAGAGTGGAAATAAACATGTGAAGTGTGGTATAAGATGTTTGTTATAAACTTAAGTAGAATTTTATAAAAAAATCCATAATGGATATAGTATAGAGTGGAATGTGTTAAACATAAAAATTTGATGGAATAGTTCTTAGGAGATAATTAGTATTGGAAGGAATATACTAAGTAAATAAGTGAATGTGCATAATGCAATGTGAATAATTGAATGTAGTTCAATTGAATGTGAACAAATGAATGAGAATGGGGTGAATGTGAATAAAATGGAATTTGGTGTAGCTAAGAAATCAATGGAAATAAATATGTAAGTTGTACGTATGTTATTTTATTCTCATAGTGGTTTGATCTCGATTCGAATACATGATTTCGAGATGATTTACATCGGTCTGAACTAGGATTTTTCACTCGATTCTCGACGATGAACACTGGATATAGATTTTGGATTGATTACGGGATTCTCTATCGTAGTATATGGCTATGTAGGGAGAATGGCGGTTTCTAATCAAGGAACCGAATCTAAGTCCACACTAGAGTGATCGTGTAAATGATACTAGTTCGAAAGTGAGATTCTGTGATCGAGCGATTATGTTTGATTGTGCGTACGAATGACATATGTACATCGTATAGGCTTAAATAAAGAAAATGTTGGAAATCCAAAATGGAGAATAATGTGATTATCAATTATGTGATTGGATATCATTGGTAAATAACATGTAGATACATAGAAGCAAGAGCTAGTTTGATGCCTTTGATTTTATAAGTAAAATTGGGTTTCCCCAACAAAAGGTACATGTTTAAATTGTTATTTGAATTTGATGGTTTTGTGGTTGAACCACTCAGCTCTTATTTACTTTGTAAGTTTGGACCCGCAGTGGCGCTTTGTAGTTGTTCTGATCTAGCCAACAAAGGAGATCATGGCGAAATTTTTCGAAAGATTAAAGAGTTAGAAATTTTGAAGTAAATATTTAATAACTGAAATTTGTTTTTGAGCTATAATCTGAAATGATTGAATGTGATAATATTAGTTGGAATCTATGAATGAAGTTGAAAACTTGGTAAAAGTAATAACAAGGTTTCAACAAATTGGTTTTGGAATGTTAAAGGCATAAAAGGATTTGGTAAATTGTTTCAACTAATTGGTTTTAAAAACTAAGGGATTTGGGCATTTTTCCTACCTTGGCAATTTCGAGGAAGAAATTATTTTAAGAGGAGAAGAATGTAACAACAAAAATTTTAGTCATTTGCATTTGAAATATTTAATTTACTTTAAATATTGAAAAGTTAATTTCATAGATAAAATAACTCGAATTTCAATTACATCAATTTATTGGATAATTTAATTGTGAATTTAATGATTGAAATTATTTAAATAATCGAATCTTAAATTTTTAGTTGGATAAAATAATTTAAAAGCTCATTTAATTTCTACTAAATAAGAATGAAGATAATAAAACTTTTAATTGGATTTAAAAGTGATTTATCTGATTTTGAAAATAACTTGCATTAATTAACATATGAAAATTGCCTTTCGAGTCACTGTCTTGGATTTTGATGAAACCGGTATCATTAGATCCATAATAATGAATTATAATACACCGTCAAATTCATGATGATCAGATGTACTATTGGTCGTGCGAGATCGAAATGCGTAGGATCTAATATTGAAAATTTAATTTCAAAAAGCGGTCTTTTGCGTACGATCGAATTCGATCTCGAAACTAATCCCATTGCGTTTGAAATAGGGTTATAACATACAGAATGCCAGGTGACATGTCTTGATTGAGGTTTGAAATAGCTTTATATTTTAAATTTAAATAATATAATATATTGATTGGCCATTCACATCCAAGTTATCCTCCATCAGTCATGTCCCATCTCTATCAAGCCAGGCTCGTATACAAGCCCACACCATCCTCTTCGATATTTCCCATCTTCCCTCCAATATATAAACTAGCCAGTAAAGAAAAACAAAGAAAATCATTCAAAAATTTGTATTTCAAAATTTACTCCATAAAATAATTTGTAATAAGCTTTAAAATTCTTCATTTGAGGAGATCTTCATTTTTATATACATGTTGATGGATGTGTTTGTTTTTTTGGCATTCAACAATGAAAATCCAAAGACCAGGGCTTCGATTTTCAAGAATTTGAGGGTGAATTGGTGATAATGGAGGACTGGTTCATGTTCACGATGGCAAAGGGCATCGATGGCTGCGATCTGGTAGGGTTTGATAGTGTTTTGGTCATCGCGATGTGATGGTGGCTGCGTGGGAATGAGAATGTCGCGATTTACTCTAGTGGCTTGGGTTGGCATTTGAGGGGTCGGGGAGGCGCGGATTTCGATGAGGAGGACGTTGGCTGCATTGGTTTGGTGGCTCACTGGTTGTGGAAGAGATGGTGATGGGAGAGAGAGGTTGAAGGTTGGGTGTGCACTGATATATCGTGCACAGGCATGGACGATTGGGGAAGAAAGGGTAGGAGTAGTTTTATAATTCTTTTGAACTTTGAGTTTATGTTATTAAATTATATAACCAAAATCGATAATTTGAAATTCCGCATAACTCTCTCATACGAGGTCCAATTGAGGCATGGATTTTTACATTGCGCTCGTAATGACGAAAGCTTCGCAATTGAGATTGTTCGAAAAATTTTGGAGACAGTTGAAGTTTGGCCTAAAATCGTACATCGTCGGATTTCTGTTCCAAACTGGAACGATTCGACGACGAAAGAAAATTTCGATGAGTTAAAGTCACCTTTTTTGTTAACTAGTATGATTTATAGTTGATAAAAATCATTGCATGATTGTTTGTATGAATTGCAGTATTTATATTAGTTGGATTGAATATTCCCA
Source organism: Allium cepa (assembly GCA_030765085.1). Lineage (NCBI taxonomy): Eukaryota > Viridiplantae > Streptophyta > Magnoliopsida > Asparagales > Amaryllidaceae > Allium > Allium cepa. Next base: position 510,138,593 of record CM060942.1, read on the forward strand.
CCCCTGGAGCGGATAAGACCATGTTACGTTCTTGTGTAAGAGAAGATGACATATTGTATACGAATCCCGCCTCGAAGCGGTTGATTTATATTTTCTAATTATATAACATTTGTGATGCGTAGGAATATAGGTTGGAGGGATCCAACTGAATTCCTCGCTATTGTTGAATTATTTCGATAATATTTCTTTTATATGGGTAACTGAAAAATAAACCTAATTGTGGACATTATGGTTATAACATTGTTATTTGTTTGAAAACTAAAACCAGCAGTGATAGGAAAATCAATATCAGTACTGGTTAAGTGTTGGTTGGCTATTATCCTCAAAGTAGTATTTTAAAAATATTACAAATTGTAGGTTAAGTTGGAATTGGTTTTTGAGATTATAAATTACTTTTAAATCCAAAATTGGGTTTCGAAAATATTATGTTTTAAGTACTTAATTATATTAATATTATTTAAGAGTTATTTGATTATAATATTATTTTAAAGTTAATTAATTATAGTTATATTATTTTAAGGTTATTTAAATTGTATTATTATTTTAAAATTATTTGTTTATAGTTAATTTTTTTTAAAGAATTTATCAAAATGTTAATAATTTGAAAGTTTAATTATTTTGAGAATAATTATGGTTTGAAATCGATAATAAGAATTTATTTATAAGATTTTGGAAATAAATTTCTATTAACTATAATAAGAATAAAGATTTATTATTATTACTTTTCAAATGATTGTTAATTATTTTAGGATATTTTAAGATAGATAATTATTATATATTTATTTATAATGTTATTTTAAATAAATATTTTATATGAAATTGTTTTGAAGTAAAGACTTTTAATTATGTATAAATGTTTCCAAGGCCCATGAATGGGTACTAAGACTTAGATTTTATGAAGCAGTTTATAAAATGGTTTGAAGACTTAAGGAAGCGTTATTTGCAAGGTGAAAGAGTTTATAAATGGTTAGATAATTATTAAAAAAATAGAAACGGGTTTATAGATTCATAACAGAAGCTTTATAAATAGTTTTATGGATTTTTAAAGGCTTTGCAAATGATTTTAGAAATGTACAAAAAGAACTTATGAACAATTGGAATGTATAAAAGAACTTTATAAATGGTCCAGAAGGTTTATAAAATGAGTTCTAAATGTTTTAAGAAGGATTATAAGGAGTTTTATAAATGACTAGAGAATCTAATAAAAAGAAAATATTTCTAAATTTTGTAGATATACTTATACCATTGAGATAAGTATATGGGTATTTCTAAGTATTGAAATATAGGGATTTGCTAGTATATCTTTATGAAGGTGTATCTATACAAGTAATTTACCAAGTGGGTTTTATTATGAAGTTTTCTAAAATGAGGCTAGTGATTACTTATATGCTTAACCAATGTTGGTTTTCCCTATAAAATAAATCTCTGGTTGAATGTATGTTTGTTGATAGTTAAATAACTATCTATCAAAAATGGACCCAAATGTAACTTTGGTAATATCTAGAAGAAACATGTGAGTTATATGGTAAAGTCATCTCCGATGAAGCTGTACTATGTGTATAAATCTCATTTCATTCTTTTAAGACGATGATAATGAAATTTGTCCACTAAAGGTTAGGAGATGATCTCTGATCTTATCTTTAACCATTTATTTCCTAAAGAATTGAGCTAGATTTTATCGAAAATTATCGAGAGTTTTTCGAAGAGACCGAGATCGAATATGTTATTAGAAAACCACTTCGATCCAACTCAACCATTTCAAACTGAAGACATCATGAAGAGCATGGAATCAAAGATAGAGATGTGAAGTGCAAGGCCTAATCGCTACTAATCCTGAAGGGGATTCCAAAATGGATGTAGTAGAAATAGTGCCTTTGGTTTCGTTCAGACACAGAATGGACTTGTATGGATGAGTGCTATCGACACATTGTCATTGGCGGGAAATGAGCATTCAAAGCATAAAATCTTGAAAGGTAATTTTAGCCTCAAGCCTCATCAACCAGGAATGACTAAAACAGGGAAGATGCAGCAGGGCTATGTGGGTCGCACCCATTTGGGTATGTCATCGCCTTTCTAGATGACCATTCATATTTCCATATTCAGTTGTGCATATGAGCTCAATAAAACGGTTGGGACAATCAAGGTGATGACATATTAGGTACTATCCAACAAGGAGTAAGCCAGTCTTGTGTTGGCAGGGGTTGCAAGGTATGATCTCGGTGCAATGTTCTAGAGGTGTACTGTGATGGGCAGTACCCGAGTATCCAATCATTAGTTAGAATCCATTCTCCAATACGATCTTTACAGTTTTAATTATATACCAAATATGTTGGAATGTGAGATATTTTACTTTGACACCTATATACTATAATAGTATGATTGGATTTTCTATAGAAAATGTTTTGGTTACCGTAAGATAAAAACCTATCCGTCTTTATATGTGGTGTGGTCATACGAGATATTTTTGATTTCAAATTTTTTTATAGAACTTTTAAGCCATTTGGGTGTGTTTTCTCACTCTAATTTTCCACACTGACTCGGGTGTTATTTTATTACAATGCTCGAGTCAAACCGGGCATATTACAGATTAGTTTGGATGCTTTGGAGCTTCAGAAGACGAGTTGGCGGCCCAAAGACGTATTCACGTACATGGTTATTCTCTACTGTACTCATTGTTGTATTTACCATAAATTGTAAGGACGGGATGTTATAACTGTCCAGGCTGAAATAGGTTAGTATACTCTGATTGATGTTTGTATATACACATTTTACAGTTTTTTGTATAATGATTTGTGGTATATTATAGATTATTCATTCCACTGTGAGATTCTATGTTGTTTAGTTTTCTTCTTATCTTCTTCCTTCTTTCTTTTTCCCTAACAATCGAGTTTTCCAGCATCCGATTGCTCGACATGTGATACAGTGGATTTATTAGTGTCGATTTTTTAGCGTTGAATAATCTGGTTCGTTACACCTCCTCCTTTCCCAAATCAAGCTCAAAACAACAAAATTCATTCTCAAGTTCTTTTGAAAGTTGAGATCAAGCTCCAAACTCCACCTCATGTTAATTCCTTGATGAGCGTTATAAGGAATTGGATGAGAAGAATAATGGGCATTTCATATAGGCATAGCGACTATCGTGTGCCAATCACCATGAGAAGAATACCAGGTCGATTAATCGCTCCGACAAAGTTCAAAAATGACTTGTGAAGCAAGTGAGTGTTTGTGTATACGCATGTGCATAGGCTTGCATAAATAGGTGCACCGACACATATGCATGCAACATACAAATGGGAAGGCTGGTTTAGTTCATTTTGGCGTATTAGAGGGGGTTGGATCGCAAAATTTGCCCGTTAAACTCTATATGTGAAAACAGTGGATTTTGTGTCAAAATCAATTTTTGAACCCATAACTAACCACTTCGAAAATATCGACCAGTGGGTTTTGAAAGAGGTCCACAAGGTGAGCCAGGGGTGCTAGGAAACCCGTCGGACGAACTGTTAGAGGAAATAGGGCCCGATTAATGATCAGAGGTATGGTTTGCGCCTGCCCCAAGCTATACTGCTTAGGACAGGCCACCACCAATACACCAACTTGGGCAGTAAAGCCTAGGCAATGTATATAACAACCCACCCTTCATAATACCTAAAAATTAACACCTCACATCAACGCTGATTTTCAAATACCACAAAGGATAGATTATCAAGGAAAGAAAATTAAAATAATACTATACCAAGGACATCGGTAGATCTTATAGCAAAAGTGTAACCTATAATATACTGAATATACATGAAGTGTAAAGCAATATAGAATGTCCGAATACATCAACTCCATAAAAGCGGAGTCCAAAATATAATATCTAATGCATAAAGTTTCTTATATATATACAAATCTGTCATGTACTACTATAATACCAAGTGCATGTAAGAAGTACCGACATCATCTCTATAGTGTGCTTTAGTTGTCCTAAAAGCATTTTCCCAAAATCACTTGACTCCCAAACTACTTAATCGAGTACCCAAGAGTTGTTATGACATAAACAGACAAAGATAAAACGTGAGTCGGACTTAAACCCCGGTGTAGGGGAAAATAACTCAAAATATAGCTTATTCAAACTGCATATAAATAAATAGGAACTATTAAGGCACAACCGGTCCTCTTCATAATTGTAGCTCAAGGGTGTTTCGAATTTTCCATAAAAAAGTAAAGTAAACCTGTCACAAAAGTAGGGAATCTTACCATAACATGCTCTTCTCCTATAATCAATGAATCGACACAACTAATATAATGTGAATGATACGTAACAATACACCACAATAAGATAATCCAATATACAAATGCAAAGACAATATAAATACCACAATATAAGCATATACTAGAACATACAACGGTATCATCAACCAACTAATATAGCAAACACAATCACAATGCATGGCAAAAAATATTTGTAATTCGATACTCATCGTTGCCGATGAGTGAAGTCCAAAGTGGACTTTAACCGTGATTCAGCGATCCCTATGTAGGGCCTAAAATAAATAGAGTTGGTACGTAATTGAACCATAGACCCCTAGCCACATCCAATGTGATCAAACTTGTGTATATCTCCACGTACTCTATATAGAGCATAAATGATATATGACCTACGCTAGATGTATGAAACTATATAGATCTCACTGTAATCCAATGATTCCTGTTGAAGGTCAAAACTAAATACAGTTAGTACCTAATTATACTATAAACCTTGAGTCACATCATCATCGATCGAACTTGTGTAGATCTCACCATACCCCATATCGAGCATAGGTGATATATGACATACATTAGATATTTAAAACCTATATGGACCCTACTATACCACATATTGAGCATAAGTGATAAATAATCCTCTAGTAGATGATCATTATCATTTCCTCCTTAGTCATCATGGACTTCATAGCAAACTTACATAATGTTTCTACAATAGAGAATGATAGGCTTATCCATATAATACGTTATCGGGACCATAAAGGAGCATCAATGTCGTACAAGTATATAGTAAGATATAAAGTCATGTAATCTAATACTCCTATCATAAATGAGACCAATATCTCATTATCGTCTACCTATACGGATGGTCACTACAGAAAGCCTAATAATATGCATGGCCACTAATATAAGGCTGATACGATGTATAATCAGTAATATAAGATCAATATTATGTGTGGACTAATATAAGACCGATACAATTTATCAAACTATACGTACCCCGAGGACAAAGCCTGTAGGTATGGATTTACTTCGTTCGATCATACACGCTCGTCATACGTGATAGTGTGACAAATCATCATACTAATGTCGTGTCGATCATGGTCGATCTGGAAAGACTAAGAAAATATTAAGAGTGGAAGAGAAGAAATAACATGAAATGAGAGAATAAAATGAAAATTTGAAGTGGTTAGCCACTTATAAGCTAACTTATTGACTATGCCTACTTTCATTTATTTCTCAAGAAATCACTATTCTCCCTAAATTCATCAATTCTAAACGTAGCTAAGTTTATACTTATCTTTCTTACATTGAGAAAGCTATTTCAACTCTGGGTGTCTCGAGTCCTAATTCATCCGTCTTTGAATAACCAAGTATAATGGGCATTTCATCAATTGTTGGTTAAATATTTAAATTTTCGATCGTTATAATTACAGGGTGTTACATTCTCCTATCCTTAAAAGAATTTCATCCATGAAATTCCTACAAGTATGAGAAAGCAGGAAGATTAAAACAATATGAATCTCCATTTTGAAAAATTTCAACAGTGCTTTCTTTTATGCTATTGGCATTACTGAAAATCCTAATTTAGAATGCATCACACAACTAGGAAATATGTGATAACCTGTATTTTCCCATGTTTTCTAAAAATATATACCTCTTTTTAAGAAACTTTCTCACCATTTATATACAAACCTAAACAAATGAGCATTTAAATATCCATGCTTCCGCTCCCATGTACCGGATTGTACTATACCAAGAGGATTATGTACCAACACAACAAAAAAGAATTCATACATGTACGACCTTAGCATAGTAACTGATATTACCATAATAAAATATGATAATCTATTGGAGAGTAATCTCAATCGAGTCAGTAGCAAAGTATATCACAAACTCTGTGTCATATCAAAAGGTAGCAGACTCATATAGATCCCATCTCGACGCCATAGTGGGCATGGATGATATGTGATCTATTTTAGATAGCGATCACCATCACTCTCCGAAGATATTTTAATTATGAAATTATAAATACCATAGATGTAACGACCCGACTTCCTACACCCAGGAAGACGTATCGTTTTTAAGAAAGAAAAGGGTGAGAAAATAGGAAAGATAGAGAAGATAGAACAACAACATCGGAATCTCACAGCGGAACGAATAAATTATATTAATCACATAAGTATTTACATAATATATAACATCAATCAGAGTTATACAGATAATACATCACATAGTAGACAATTATAGACACATGTCCAGTTATACAACTCAATACACAATACAACACAGAGATATCAATACAGCGGAACACTATATCTACAAACGCTGAAGCCTCCTGCTCCATTGCTCCTCCAGAATTCGTCAAAGCTAACCTGAATCCCTTAGCTACCTGTAAAAATTTGGGTATCCGAGAGTTTATGAAAACAAAAAATAAACTCCGGGCCAGACATGGGTCTAGTGTGAGTAACAGGTTAAAGTTGCTTAATTTTTGAAAATCTTTTGAAATAAAAGGTATCACGTAAGACTCCCCACAAATAAACATGGGTAAGTTTTTACCTTACGCTAACCAAAACATTTGATAGGGAATTCAGTGATATTATAATAGTTCTAGGGTTTTCAAGTAAATAGAAAATAGCCGAAATTATTACATCTATTAAATTCCAGCTACTAGCTACAAAAGTGGGTAATACAATCAAAACCGTTGGCACTTATTAGATTTTGGATTCCATACAATGGCAGGGCTACTGAGGTACCACCCGTCACAGTACGTGGCTTAGATCAACGTACCGAGGATCACTCCCGACCCCCTGCAACATAAGGCCAGAACCATTCCTTACTGAACAGTCCTGAACAAGATAACCCCGCAGTTGGCTGCAGACCAACTGCCCACACAGCCGAAATGAAAAAGGACATTTAGACAGGGGAAAATCTTATCCTGCTTGGGCATGACCCACCTAACCTTGCTATACCTAGCCGAAATGAAAAAGGACATTCAGATTCACGACCTATCGTTAATTTGGATCGATGTGGTTTTCGGACGTCCAGTATGGAAAATCCGATCACGGTCTCATCGAAATCCAAAACGTATCTTTTAAGGCCAAGTTGTCTATGTAGTCTTAACAGTTAATTCAATATTATCAATATACACACAAATAGATAATTCACATCTCATAAAAGATAATCACATTATCATCATAAACAGATAATTAATATCATCATCCAAACAGATAATTAAATATTATCATACTTAAACCATACATCCATATCTATGTGATATTACTCATCTCATATCTGAGATCACAATCAATCAATGAAATATCAATATCATCCATAAGCAATGATTTATGAATCACAATATATAATTAATTCAAAATGAATTAAATTAACTACTTCTATCTTTAATTAATTTAAAATAAATTAAATTAATTACTCATTCCATAAATCCTGCTCTCACAATCATTAATTAATTATAAATCAAATTAATTAATCATTCTCTAATTACAAGAAATAATTTAGTCTTTAATTAATTTCTCAAATATTCTAAATCATTCATAGCAGTTAACATTTAATTACTTCCTTATTAATTACTCCTTAATTAACAACTCTTAATTACATCATTAATTATATTAATTAATGATCTCCCATATATGTTAAATTGCTTTATTTAAATTAATTACATTAAGTGATTAATCTTTATTTAAACACAATTATTAATCACCCTTGATTAATAACAAACCAGTAATTAACTACCCTTAATTACTTATTAATCATCCCATGATTAATTAATCCTTTGATTAATTACAAAAGAAATTACCCAAATTACTTCACTTACAAATCATCTTATATTAATTTCATCAAGTAATTATCATCTAATTACTTTTCTAAGTAATTATACTCTATTAATTACACTAAGTAATTGCCCATACCAAATCATCAAATGATTTCTTAAATTAATTAACTTAATTTAAATCTTATTATCAATTACTTATATATTCCAATTAATCATCTTTCAATTAAATAACTTTTGCTGCATTCCGGTAGTTTTCCTTAATTTATTTACAGAGATTAATCTTTGAATAAATCCATTAATTAATTACATTTATATTGATTTATTACCATGTAATTATCTTGTTGATGCATTATTCCTAAATTAATCAATTTCCTAATTACATTTTTCACTTGTTATTTTATTAATTATATTAAGAATACAAATCTTCAAATCACATATATTAACCCACTTGATTAATACATACTGTAATTAACTGTCCTAAATTAATTACTTTTCAATAACAAGCTCAATTAATCCCTTGATTAATTTCAAGTAATTATATTCCAGTTACTTCCATTAACAACATCATCCAATAATTTCATCAATTACTTCACTAAGTAATTTACTTCCAAAGTATCAGTTAATTAAACTAAATTAATTAACTCAAATTAAATTAATTTACACAATTAATAAGTAATTAATTTCTTAATTACTTTCGAAATAAATAATTACATTTAAACTATTACAATGATTATTATTAAAATAATTAATCCAATTAATTTATTAAAAATCAATCACATTAATTAATTATAAAATAATCTAGTTAATGATCTTCATTAACACTTATTTAATTATTTTCTTCTAAAATAATTAACTTATATTAATCATTATTAATTATAAGTTTGATTAACCATTAAAATTTATTAATTTAAATAAAAATATAATATATGGCTCTTAATTACATATTAATTAATTCATTATTTAACTTTAATTACTACATTTAAACTTATAATTACTAATTTAATTAATATCAATCATTAATTATTCATACTTAATTAACTTAAAGGTTAATGAATATAAATTCTAAGTCTTCATTACTTAAAGCAAACTATTCTTATAATTGATTAAATTTCCACTTTCAATATGTTTAAAAATATTTATTTCAAATTACTTCCTAATTAAGTCCTAATTTTTATCCTTAATAAAGTTTAAAACTAAATTTTCAAACCCTTTTAAACTCACATGTTTAATAGCATATTTTAACATTTAAAACTTATTCGAATCAATTTCAACTATAAAACTTTATTCTATTTCCAAATCTAAAATTTCAATTTTATGTCCTGATTTCAAAACTAACTTGAAATCACTGTTAAACTTTGATTTGAAACTAGATTTAACTTTCATTTAATTTTAAAACAAAGTTTTAAAAACTGTTACAGGTTTTAAAGCCTGAACAACAACAACCCGAGCATCCCGTTGTTTACTTCGAGAAAAACCCCCCATTGCTTCGAGTCAATATCCCAAAGACTCGAGTGAAACCCGAGGAAAACTGCACAACCCAAAAAGAAACCCCAGACTTCAATATGCACGGTGCACGTGCACCGTCCACGGCGAGGCTCCGTCCATCGCCGACTCTCCCCCACAAGTCGACTACCACTCACCGGTCCATCCACCACCATCAGAACCACGCCCATCATCGAAAATAAAAAAAAACGATCTCGATACAAACCTGGAAACACAACCCCACATCCTCTCAAACCTGGCAACGTCACGTGTACAATGCTCCGACCATCGGAGGCCACCAATCTCTAGCCGCAACATCGTCCATCTCCCCTCTACCTCCCCTCAAAACCACGTGTCACTCGAACGCTTGAATAGGCCGTGGTGATCAAAACTCAAAGCATAGAAAAATTAGGTTTAAAAAAATTAAACCTACGCCGCCGCTTCCACATCCCACTGCGCCGCCACCTACTATTTTTCCCTAACCCCCGGTAGACTCCTTCACCCCCAGACAGAAGCTTGACCCTCCAGATCAACGTGATCGCCCACGGCGACTCGAAATGCCCCAAACAGAAAAACACAAGCTGCTCTCGAATCACACCATTAAAAATTCCCAAACCTACCTTAAAAATCATATTTTTGTATACGAATTCAATTTATATTCATGAATTTGTAATTTAATAAACTCGAATGTTTACATGTTTAAAGATGGTTCTGTAGTTTAAGCACTTTCAGTGACAACACAAATTTATTTACTTAAAACAAATTTTTAAACAAAAGTTATAGTATAACAAACATATTTTATTCAAGGCTTAAGCCTTACATGGATTGGATCAAGATCAGATAAATTTTGAACCAAGTTTGGGCTTGAAAACTAAAACAGGGTTTCTCAAATTTGACAGTAGTGCACAATGTATATATCTACATTCAGATGGTTCACAGCAGCATATACTATGTTTACCATACATATCATCACAGAAAACACATACAACCATTTTAACTTAAGTTATAATTGAATGATAATAAATAAGAAAAATGTTACTCACCAGATAAAAATAACAGAGCTTTCAAAAGGACACAGTATTGAAAATTCTCAGGCTAAACTTCTTCATCTTAATCCTCTGTTGGATTGCATCTTGATTTATGTTCAAGTAGAGCTTTGTTTTAGTTTGAAATAGGTTTTTAATGAAGTTTATTTTAGCCTTTACTTAGCTCGAACCGATATGAAGATTTATAGGAAAGAAAGAAGACAGGGATATAGAAAAGGATGGTAGACAGGGTATATTATTATGTTTCATACAATTGTGACAATATTTGTACAATACAGCATATAATCTTTATTTGTACAGATTTAAAACAGAGATATTTTATGATGGAGGCTGATATGAAATACATTGTGTGCTAGAAAGATTACATTAATTACATTTGTTTGTTTGTTTAAGAATACATAACACTGTCTTCCCTAGCAAGCCTTCACATGATTTATATATATATATATATATATATATATATATATATATTATCTTGTTACTGTCTTTTATTTTCAGGTTCATACCTATCACACTAGAGTATATTACTGATGCAAGCACAGAAATATTCTTATTTTTATTTTAGTGGATGAGACAAGAAAATTGAGGCAAGCATTAAATGTTATTGTCTTTAATATATTTATATTGCCTTTTTGATCTCAGCCTGCACAATTTTGATTTGCTTCTAGATTTTATTTGATTGCCTAGTTATTTTGTTTGTTTCTACTTACCTATTCATGTGTTATGAATAAATATGTTACTTGTCTTATATTTTTATTTCCTTTTTGAAATCTCAGCCTGCACACATATTCATTCTTGTTTGTTCTAAACTTGTATATGCTGCAGTTTTCTTATGTTAGTTTACAACTTGAAGATTATTTGTTTCTAGTTTAATTGTTGTCTTGTTATTATTTTGTGAAGTTCTATATTTAGCTTTATAATCTATAAATTTATCCTATATGTTTACTTCTTATTTTAACTTATTACATACAGTATTTTAACTTATAATCTATAGCTTTATGTATATTTTGTTTTATTTCTATGTTTAACTTATTACTTAAAATCTTGTATCCTTATATGTACATTCTTATTTTATTTATATTATAAAACACATTATCAATTTGAAATGATAGATAAAATAAATTATCTTTTTATTATAAACTGCTTATTTTATTAATGTACCATTTGACAAAATTGCATTAAAACTCATATATCATTTTAAATCCATATTTTTATCAAGCTATACTAAAAAGAAAAGAAAAAAAATCTTTTTGTTAATAAATTTAAATCTAAACTTAAGCTAAAATAAGTTTTAAACTATTTAAACATTTATCTTATGTATTTAAAACCCTATATTTATTTCTTAATTAGCTTTGAAAAGTTTATATTAAATAAAACATAATTTCCATTTCACTAAAATGTATATTAGAATTTGAAACATAATTTATTAGTCAAACTTTTAAAACAAAGCTCAACTGTTTACAATGTATACAAATATATACATTTATAAATAGAAAACAATCAATTAATTTTTAACAGATAAAATTTACCAATTAGATATTTATATTAAAAGAAAAGCATTAATTCAGATCTTATTAACAAAGATATATCAAATCAATTTAATTTTTAATGCAGATTATTAAATTGATATTGCTCGAAAATTCCGGGTTGTCACATTCCTCCCCCCTTAAAAGAATTTCGTCCCCGCAATTTAAAAGCAAAGGTAATTTAATACTCTATTTAAGATTTTAATTTTAAATCACACTCATATATCAATCATATGCTAACAATCATCACAACCAATCTACTCAATCAACAAAGCTAACCATCCAGACAACTTTTGGATAGAGTTTCCTATAGTTTTCCCAGCAATACCGGAATACTCGATCTATAGAATTCAAACAGTCTATACTACTAATCTACAGAGCTCCTTTGAATCAGAGAAAATTCATCCAAATCAAATCTCCGACTCCGAAATCCAAATTCCTCCGTCTCTTATTCACCAAATTCCTCTGATGATCCAGAGCTGCTTTCATCCCTACTGATCAGCTCAACCTTTGCTGATAACTCCTAAAACAAACTGAATCCAAAAACAATCCGGTAGAATGATCTTCTCAGAATCAACCAAAACCAAGAACACAACCTTTATCATCAATAGAAAACAACCTCTCCTTTCCCGAAAAGAAAAACAGATGCACTTCCAACTGTTTCCGCTGCACAACTTTGATCTAAAGTAGATGAAAATGCTGATGATGCACATAAGCATAAACTGGACAATACATTACCAAAAATATGATTCACAGATCCACACTAAAACTCAAAAGTTCCTCCAAAACCTAAGCTGCTTTACCAATTCCTTTCTTTAGAAACCATTCTATTACTAAGCCGAACCATCGGTACCACTTCTGGAATCTAATCGATATGAAAACTCAATCCTCAGATGCTAAGGCAAACCACTGACCTCTTCAATGATATCCAGAAAAAGATTTTTGATAAACGAAGAGAATGCCCAATTATCGCAAATCACTTTTGCAATCAACCCAAGCTAATATCCAAAGAAAACCATTCTCTCCTTACCAATCTGAACAGCTTAAGCTTATCTAGCCAATCCATTCAAGAAATGGATCCATGAAACTGCCTTTGAACTTCACCTCTAATGAACAGCTGACAAATGACCTCCTCGCGTGCCGGCAGAACAATCTGAGCTGCAACACTGCTACTGATGCCAAAACTCCTTAATCCAAAATTCTTCGAAAAACTCAGGCCTCAAAGCCAAACACAACATTCAGCTGAACTCAGCCCCAAAACTAATGCAGACACACTTCCTTATCCAAAAATCCTTGAGAACTTCTTCGGAAACAATCCATCGCTACTGCATCTCACATGCAACTACTACTTCTTGAGTTACCAAGATAATATTTCTAGCTTCTGGTCAACTGACAAAATCCAAATTCTACTCATCCAAACTTGTACTGCAAAAAAAATGGACTCCAAATCTTAACGGGTTTCCTCCAAAGATTCGGTGAAATCCTTTCATCACAAATTTACTCGAGACGGTATTAGGTCTACAGTCTCTTCAGATATACTTCTAACCACAGTAGTCATGTTACACACACCACTACCCAATCTACCCTTATACTTATATTGGAAAACCCGAACAGGTATCCAACAAATAGATGATATATATATATATATATATATATATATATATATATATATATATATATATATGTATGTATGTATGTATATCAAAATTACAAATACACTCTCTCAGGAAAGAAATCACTCAAGAGCCTAGGTATACACTTAACCTAGCACTCTGATACCACTGTAACGACCCGACTTCCAACGCCCAGGAAGACGTATCATTTTTAAGAAAGAAAAGGGTGAGCAAATAGAAAAGATAGAGAAGATAGAACAACAACATCGGAATCTCACAGCGGAACGAATAAATTATATTAATCACATAAGTATTTACATAATATATAACATCAATCAGAGTTATACAGATAATACATCACATACTAGACAGTTATAGACACCTGTCTAGTTAAACAACTCAATACACAATACAACACAGAGATATCAATACAGCGGAACACTATATCTACAAACGCTGAGGCCTCCTGCTCCATTGCTCCTCCAGAATTCGTCAAAGCTAACCTGAATCCCTTAGCTACCCGTAAAAATTTGGGTACCCGAGAGTTTATGAAAATAAAAAATAAACTCCGGGTCAGACATGGGTCTGGTGTGAGTAACAGGTTAAAGTTGCTTAATTTTTGAAAATCTTTAAAATAAAAGGTATCACGTAAGACTCCCCACAAATAAACATGGGTAAGTTTTTACCTTATGCTAACCAAAACATTTGATAGGAAATTCAGTGATATTATAATAGGTCTAGGGTTTTCAAGTAAATAGAAAATAGCCAAAATTGTTACATCTATTAAATTCCAGCTATTAGCCACAAAAGTGGGTAATACAATCAAAACCGTTGGCACTTATTGGATTTTGGTATCCATACGATGGCAAGGCTACTGGGGTACCGCCCGTCACAGTACGTGGCCTAGATCAACGTACCGAGGATCACTCCCGACCCCCTGCAATACAAGGCCGGAACCACTCCTTACTGAATAGTACCGAACAAGATAACTCCGCAATTGGCTGCAGACAAACTACCCACACAGCCGAAATAGAAAAGGACATCTAGACAGGGGAAAATCTTGTCCTGCTTGGGCATGACCCACCTAACCTTGTTGCACCTCCCCTGTTTTAGCCATTCCCGGTTGATGAGGCTTGAGGTTACGATTACCTTTATAGAACATATCTCTTAGAATGCTCATCGCCCACCTGACGATGTGTTGAAAGCATTCAATCCATGCAAGTTCGTTCCGGGTTCGAACGAAACCGAAGGCATCATCTCGTTACACTCGTTTTGGAATCACCCTCAGAGTTAACGACGATAATCCTTGCATTCTAAATCTTCATCTTTACTTCAGATTCACGACCTATCGTTAATTTGGATCGATGTGGTTTTTGGATGTCCAATATGGAAAATCCGATCCCGGTCTCATCGAAATCCAAAACGTATCTTTTAAGGCCAAGTTGTCTATTTAGTCTTAACAGTTAATTCAATATTATTAATATACACACAGATAGATAATTCACATCTCCTAATAGATAATCACATTATCATCATAAACAGATAATTAATATCATCATCCAAACAGATAATTAAATATTATCATATTTAAACCATACATCCATATCACATAGATATTACTCGTCTCATATCTGAGATCACAATCAATCAATGAAATATCAATATCATCCATAAGCAATGATTTATGAATCACAATATATAATTAATTTAAAATGAATTAAATTAACTACTTCTATCTTTAATTAATTTAAAATAAATTAAATTAATTACTCATTCCATATATCCTGCTGTCACAATCATTAATTAATTATAAATCAAATTAATTAATCATTCTCTAATTACAAGAAATAATTTAGTCTTTAATTAATTTCTCAAATGAATTATTCTAAATCATTCATAGCAGTTGACATTTAATTACTTCCTTATTAATTATTCCTTAATTAACAATTCTTAATTACATCATTAATTATATTAATTAATGATCTCCAATATATGTTAAATTGCTTTATTAAATTAATTACATTAAGTGATTAATCTTTATTTAAACACAATTATTAATCACCCTTGATTAATAACAAACCAGTAATTAAACCCTTAATTACTTATTAATCATCCCATGATTAATTAATTCCATAAATCAATCCTTTGATTAGTTACAAAAGAAATTACCCAAATTACTTCA
Source organism: Allium cepa (assembly GCA_030765085.1). Taxonomy (NCBI): domain Eukaryota; kingdom Viridiplantae; phylum Streptophyta; class Magnoliopsida; order Asparagales; family Amaryllidaceae; genus Allium; species Allium cepa. Next base: position 510,154,480 of record CM060942.1, read on the forward strand.
CTTACAAATCATCTTATATTAATTTCATCAAGTAATTGTCATCTAATTACTTTTCTAAGTAATTATGCTCTATTAATTACACTAAGTAATTACACATACCAAATCATCAAATGATTTCTTAAATTAAATTTAAATCTTATCATCAATTACTTATATATTCCAATTAATCATCTTTGAATTAAGTAACTTTTGCTGCATTCCAGTAGTTTTCCTTAATTTATTTACAGAGATTAATCTTCGAATAAATCCATTAATAAATTACATTTATATCGATTTATTACCATTTAATTATCTTGTTGATTTATTATTCCCAAATTAATCAATTTCCTAATTACATTTTTCACTTGCTATTTTATTAATTATATTAAGAATACAAATCTTCAAATCACATATATTAACCCTCTTGATTAATACATACTGTAATTAACTGTCCTAAATTAATTACTTTTCAATAACAAGCTTAATTAATCCCTTGATTAATTTCAAGTAATTATATTCCAGTTACTTCCATTAACAACATCATCCAATAATTTCATCAATTACTTCACTAAGTAATTTACTTCCAAAGTATCAGTTAATTAAACTAAATTAATTAACTCAAATTAAATTAATTTACACAATTAATAAGTAATTAATTTCTTTGTTACTTTCCAAATAAATAATTACATTTAAACTATTACAATAATTATTATTAAAATAATTAATCCAATTAATTTATTAAAAATCAATCACATTAATTAATTATAAAATAATCTAGTTAATGATCTTTACTAACACTTATTTAATTATTTTATTCTAAATAATTAACTTATATTAATCATTATTAATTATAAGTTTGATTAACCATTAAAATTTATTAATTTAAATAAAAATCTAATCCATGGCTCTTAATTACATATTAATTAATTAATTCATTATTTAACTTTAATTACTACATTTAAACTTATAATTACTAATTTAGTTAATATCAATCATTAATTATTCATACTTAATTAACTTAAAGGTTAATGAATATAAATTCTAAGTCTTCATTACTTAAAGTAAACTATTCTTATAATTGATTAAATTTCCACTTTCAATATGTTTAAAAATATTTATTTCAAATTACTCCCTAAATAAGTCCCAATTTTTATCCTTAATAAAGTTTAAAACTAAATTTTCAAACCCTTTTAAACTCACATGTTTAATAGCATATTTTAACATTTAAAACTTATTCGAATCAATTTCAATTATAAAACTTTATTCTATTTCCAAATCTAAAATTTCAATTTTAAGTCCTGATTTCAAAACTAACTTGAAATCACTGTTAAACTTTAATTTGAAACTAGATTTAACTTTGATTTAATTTTAAAACAAAGTTTTAAAAACTGTTACAGGTTTTAAAGCCTGAACAACAACAACCCGAGCACCCCCCTTGTTTACTCCGAGAAAAACCCCTCATTGCTTCGAGTCAATATCCCAAAGACTCGAGTGAAACCCGAGGAAAACTGCACAACCCAAAAATAAACCCCAGACTTCAATATGCACGATGCACGTGCACCGTCCATGGCGAGGCTCCGTCCATCGCCGACTCTCCCCCACAAGTCGACTACTACTCACCGGTCCATCCACCACCATCAGAACCACGCCCATCATTGAAAATAAAAAAAAACGATCTCGATACAAACCTGGAAACACAACCCCACATCCTCTCAAACCTGGCAACGTCACGTGTGCGATGCTCCGACCATCGGAGGCCACCAAACTCCAGCCGCAACATCGTCCATCTTCCCTCTACCTCCCCTCAAAACCACGTGTCACTCGAACGCTTGAACAGGCCGTGGTGATCAAAACTCAAAGCACAGAAATTAGGTTTAAAAAAAATTAAACCTACGCTGCCGCTTCCACGACCCACTGCGCCGCCACACACTATTTTTCGCTGACCCACGGTAGACTCCTCCACCGCTAGACAGAAGCTCGACCCTCCAAATCAACGTGATCGCCCACGGCGACTCGAAATGCCCCAAACAGAAAAAAACAAGCTGCTCTCGTATCACACCATTAAAAATTCCCAAACCTACACTAAAAATCATATTTTTGTATGCGAATTCAATTTATATTCATGACTTTGTAATTTAATAAACTCGAATGTTTACATGTTTGAAGATGGTTCTGTAGTTTAAGCCCTTTTAGTGACAACACAAATTTATTTACTTAAAACAAATTTTTAAACAAAAGTTTATAGTATAACAAACATATTTTAATCAAGGCTTAAGCCTTAACATGGATTAGATCAAGATCAGATAAATTTTGAGCCAAGTTTGGGCTTGAAAACTAAAACAGCAGTGCACAATGTATATATCTACATTCAGATGATTCGCAGCAGCATATACTTGTATGTTTACCATACATATCATCACAGAAAACACATACAACCATTTTAACTTAAGTTATAATTGAATAATAATAAATAAGAAAAATGTTACTCACCAGATAAATAAAAAGAACAGAGCTTTCAAAAGGACACAGGATTGAAAATTCTCAGGCTAAACTTCTTCATCTTGATCCTCTGTTGGATTGCATCTTGATTTATGTTCAAGTAGAGCTTTGTTTTAGTTTGAAATAGGTTTTTAATGAAGTTTATTTTAGCCTTTACTTAGCTCGAACTGATATGAAGATTTATAGGAAAGAAAGAAGACAGGGATATAGAAAAGGATGGTAGACAGTGTATATTATTATGTTTCATACAATTGTGACAATATTTGTACAATACAACATATAATCTTTGTTTGTACATATTTATAACAGATATATTTCATGATGGAGGCTGATATGAAATACATTGTGTGCTAGAAAGATTTACATTAATTACTTTTGTTTGTTTGTTTAAGAATACATAACACTGTCTTCCCTAGCAAGCCTTCACATGATTTACATAAAAAAATTATCTTATTACTGTCTTTTATGTTCAGGTTCATACCTATCACACTAGATTATATTACTTATGCAAGCCTACAAATATTCTTATTTTTATTTTAGTGGCTGAGACAAGAACATTGAGGCAAGCATTAAATGTTATTGTCTTTAATATATTTATATTGCCTTTTTGATCTCAGCCTGCACACTTTTGATTTGCTCCTAGATTTTATTTGGTTTCCTAGTTATTTTGTTTGTTTCTACTTACCTATTCATGTGTTATGAATAAATATGTTACCTGTCTTATATTTTTATTTCCTTTTTGAAATCTCAGCCTGCACACATATTCATCCTTGTTTGTTCTAAACTTGTATATGCTGCAGTTTTCTTATGTTAGTTTACAACTTGAAGATTATTTGTTTCTAGTTTAATTGTTGTCTTGTTATTATTTTGTGAAGTTCTATATTTAGCTTTATAATCTATAAATTTATCCTATATGTTTACTTCTTATTTTAACTTATTACATACAGTATTTTAACTTATAATCTATAGCTTTATGTATATTTTGTTTTATTTCTATGTTTAACTTATTACTTAAAATCTTGTATCCTTATATGTACATTCTTATTTTATTTATATTATAAAACACATTATCAATTTGAAATGATAGATAAAATAAATTATCTTTTTATTATAAACTGCTTATTTTATTAATGTACCATTTGACAAAATTGCATTAAAACTCATATATCATTTTAAATCCATATTTTTATCAAGCTATACTAAAAAGTAAAGAAAACAAATCTTTTTGTTAATAAATTTAAATCTAAACTTAAGCTAAAATAAGTTTTAAACTATTTAAACATTTATCTTATGTATTTAAAACCCTATATTTATTTATTAATTAGCTTTGAAAAGTTTATATTAAATAAAACATAATTTCCAATTCACTAAAATGTATATTAGAATTTGAAACATAATTTATTAGTCAAACTTTTAAAACAAAGCTCAACTGTTTACAACGTATACAAATATATACATTTATAAATAGAAAAAAATCAATTAATTTTTAACAACTAAAATTTACCAATTAGATATTTATATTAAAAGAAAAGCATCAATTCAGATCTTATTAACAAAGATATATCAAATCAATTTAATTTTTAATGCAGATTATTAAATTGATATTGCTCGAAAATTCCGGGTTGTCACAATAGAAGCAATTTAATACACAAAACAAGTAACAATCAATTAATAACAATCAACAAAAATAAACAACAAGTAAGCATCAAACAATTATAAACAATAAGCAATCAACAAGTAATAATAAGCAACAAATAACAGTCAATTAATAGCAAAGAATGATAAGAAATTATAACTAGCCTGCAAACTATCAAACATGCAAGTAAGAAACGATATCAACAACAACCAAATTAGCCAATAATAAAATTAAACAACAAAGAATATCAAACTGTAGTAAGAAAACATAAGCAATGGTAAACAAAAGCAAACATCAACAACAAACATTAAAAAACAATATAAATTACCTTACAAATAATCAATTAATAAGTAATAAAAGCATACAAAGCGATGGATAGCTCAGAAAGAGCCTATATTGACATGCATGGTAACCAATCAATAGCCAAACGTGCATGTCAATCCGTAAACCCCAATGAGCCTGTTCGACATCCAAGATGAGCAAAATACCTAAGTTGTGCAACTCCTTTCATAAATATGATACACAAGAAACTATTACACCTCCCGCCATGAAAAAGAGAACTTACTTGATATGCTAGGTTATAGAGCTTCAAAACTCTCGAATAAATTTAACAGTCAAAGCCTTAACTTTCCATTTTCTTCCAGACATACTCATTTTATAAAGGAGAAAACTCTTATAATTAAATCATCATGGAATGATGATCTACTGATTCCTGTGTTTTATCGAGTTTAGGCTACCTCAACCGCACAATGTCAATGGGGTAATACACTAAGTGCACTACGACGCTTGCCTAGGAAAGTATCATCTTTTCACTTAGAAGATTATCTAAATCATCACAAAACTTGTCGAGCAATTCTCTCCCAGACCAACCCAAGGAAGCTTAGCTATATGACACTTAAATTTTTAATAACTAAAGATCATCCAAATAACACGATGCTGATTCCAAACCTTCATTTGCTCCAAAAATTTCTTTATCGAATCAGGTTTGTTTGCCTGACTCTTTTCATATGAACTCCAATCCGGTTCCTTGATCTAGTATAAAATTCACCTTGCATGACAAAGGTCGTATTTCGAAAATCTCATTGTCATCTCAAGAATATGACTTAAGTGTTTACCTACAAGAATCAAGTATAATATCGTTTCCTAATTGGTGCAAATCACCTAGAAACTTTATGATTGAATGAGGGGCTAAGAACTGGTATGTGAATGGACCAATGTTTGGAAAATATCCCTTTTCCCGCATGGAAATACTCCCATCACCTAAGGTCTACTATCAAGAAGAAAAAAGATTCTAACATGAACAAATCTAAGCAAGCGCCTATTAGTCGCCTACTTGGTCTTAGCTCATTACTAGGAAATCCGCCGAAACCTACTTAGATCCAAATCCAAATCATACTTCATTAACCAACCCCACTGAACTTGAAAGCTCATGCATCAAGTTCGAGTTGTAGTACTCTCAATTTCTTTACCTTAGCTTTGTAACTAAGGTTACTCATACAAGGTTTGGCTATACCTAAGAATTTACCTAATATGAAAGATGTCAAGTTAGCCTATCTATCGATTAACTAAAAATAGATAAATAAATCTCTCAATTATTGGAAGGACAGAAGCGAGTCACCCAAAATAGAGCATACCTTACTACATAGGCTCCCTTCGTTTTTCCCGAGCAATAGGCTTACTAGGATCCAATAATGCCTGCAAGGCATAAGTCATCATCACTTGCCGACCCCTCAAAATCATTGGATAATCCTTCTTTGAGAGATCAAGCGAATCACAATTGAAGCACTTAAATTTTGCTTTAGATAGATGACATCTCCTAATAAAATGCCCTTGCATGCAAGGGGAGTGACATACTATGCCAACTTTCTTCTTTGCACTCGATCTTTCTTGTATCTTGGTCATTGTATTTCAACTGGAGCATTGGTTTGCTTTCCACTCTCGCTATCTCTAATGGTACCATGTGGGTATCTCGTGCAAGAGAATCATCGAACGAGACTTTCAAAAGTGGCCCCCAACAGGGATAAGACTAAGTAATGAACCCCAACTGATGCTTTAAGACCCAAGGCAAACTCCTTTGCCCACACCAATGGTGTACCGACCATCTCATTGTTTAAATCAAACCAAATAATTGAATCAGCCAACAAGCTCCCCTACTGATAATCATTTCTGCACAAAATGGATGGAATGCTCAAGCTATATGCCCTTCTCGATCTCAGTAATGATTTAAGACCCAAAGAGATGCCTATATTCACTCCATGTATGGGCCTGCTCATCAGCCACCTCTAATAGTCCGTCCTACCCAACAAAAATCTCCACTCTCTAAATTCCAAGAAGCAATCTTCCTTATGAGAGCATTCTCTTAATCTATATTAATGGGATTCCTCTCATATGCATATGTCTAAGGCCATGCCTCAATAATAGTCTCAAGACTCAGATATGGCTTTCCTCCAAGGCTAAGAAAATCTAGGCATAACTTCAAAGAGTCTAAAGCTAGTGGAGCTAGAAATACTAGTGCCCCAAGGGACATACCACCTCTGGTACAAAGCACATCTATAGGAAATGTTCATGAGCGACGGACCATCCCTTTTGGTAGATAAAAAGTCTCTAAACTAATCAGGCACCTCAGACTGCCCATATATTATCGCCCTTGTACTCCGTCCACCCATATTGATGTCCTGGCGAAGATACCTTAACGACGAGCGATAGAAATAAATCAAAGTCAGGAAGACTATTTGTGTATACGATATAATATAGAAGAAAAACATAAGTACTCTCTCCCTCAACGTACCTCCTTTTACCAAATTGATTAACTCAAAATGGTCTTCTTAATCCAAGTGTTGAGCCTAAGCTCCGATGCGAAATGTAACAACCACCCTTCATAATCCCAAAAATCAACGCCTCACATCAAATGGACTTTCGAATACCACAAAAGATATTTTGTTAAGAAAGTGAAATTAAAATAAATACTAAACTATGACACATTGATAGGATCTCGTAGTGGAATGATAACATATAATTTACTGAATATAAATGAATAGAACATGATAACAATATATATATGAGAGACTGAATTAGTGGAAATAACTGATAAGTTAATAGCAATACAGAAAGTCAAAATACATCAACTCTATTTAAGTGCAGTACTGAAAATAATATCTGAATCTCACATATAAATACATTTCTATCATGTACTACTATAATACACACACACACACACACACACACACACACACACACATATATATATGAAGTGTGGACATCGCCTCTATAATGTGCTCTAGCTATCCTGAAAGCATCCCCAAAAGCACCTAACTTCCAAACTACTCAATCAAGTACCCGAGGGTTGTCATGACATAAAAAGATGAATACAAAATACTGGTCAGACATAAAGCCTGGTGTGAGTTGAACTATCTCGAAATACTGCATACTAAAATTATATACAAATAAAGAGGAATTACTAAGGCACGTCGTGTCTTCTCCACAACCGCGGCTTAGGGGTAATCCGGACTATTCATAAATAAGTAAACCCATCACAAAAGTAGGAAATCATACCATAACCTACTCTTCTCCTATAATCAATAAATTAGCATAATTAATATAACATGACTAATAGTAACAATATACCATGATAAGGCAATCCAATATACAAATGCAAAGACATATAAATATCACAATATAAGCATATTCTAGAACACACAATGATAGCATTAACCAACTAATATATCATCCACAATCATAATGATGCATGACATATAGTGTGTAAATCGATACTCACCATTGTCGATGAGTGATGTCCACTACTACAAAACAGGCTATTTGCATCGGTTGTTTACCCCCCTTTTACATCAGTTCAACAACCGATGCATATGCAACCGATGCAACAGGCTTAACACTTTTGCATCAGTTCTGAAACCGATGAAAAACATTTTTCTGCATCGGTTGTTACTAACAACTGATGCAAAATATCATGGTTGGTTGCTTGGACACAGCCCTCATGTTGCATCGGTTGTAATGAAAACCGATGCAACTAATCCCTTTATTGCATCGGTTTTTTATAACAACCGTTGCAAACTAATCCCTCTATTGCATCGGCTATTTATACCTGATGCAAAAAAACCATTCACGGATACCATTATTACAGTACTCAAATAGACTATATATATATATTATTGATTATAACAAACAATTATTGCATGCAATATTACTATCATTCAAAATTAAATTTAATGGCAGATACTAATCAGATTTAATAATTCTACAAAAGACAGTAATAGTAGAATTCCACGGTACATAATCAGACAGTCAATAGTAGAATGAAAAACATAAATAAATTCCACGGTACATAATCAGACAGTCAATAGTAAAAAATAAATGCAACCAAAACCACTTATTTCACTCTCCTCCACATACAAACCATCAATCTGCCTGCATACATTTCATCCCTGAACCACATATAAATACACACTCAAACATCACCACAGCCTACAACCAGTTCATTAGTAATCATCACCATATCCATCACAAAACTGCACCCCACCACCTGTACTTCTTGCAAACATCTCCCAACAACACATTACTGCTGCTCAACATCATGTTCACCACAACAACAAACACCATCACATTTCCAGCCACATCAAACCACTGCCACTCCTTAAATACCCCATACATCCATCATCTTCCACCACCAGCCTGCCTTCCCTCTGCATACTACACTTCTGCAAACCACAAACTTCAACCAACGTTGAGCAACTACACATAAACACCATAACATTGCTATCATCCCCACATTACTGCTACCATCTTTTGCAACTACCCTCTGCATTCACTTCACCACTCCTCTAACCACCTCACTGCCTACCTCCTCCATACAACACTACAATATCCAGCACTACCATTAAATACTACTGGCACCATAACATAGATATATCTGAACAAGTTACTTTAAAAATTCACATACCTTTCTAAGTGGAACCAAAATGAGAAGTCCGACGAAACTTGTAACAAAAAGAAATGCAGTCATCCAACCAATTGCAGGCTCTTTATAACTCCCTGCTTGATTTCCTTCTGTGCTCGCTCCTCCAGTCAGATCATATGTCTTCTTATTCAACCCCAATAAATATGACCCAAACCCCCCTACATTCATATATCAAACTTGATTAATCTAACAATATCGAGTATTGTGAAGAATATTCAATTACTTTCTTTAATGATTTTTTGATCAAAATTATTTGCAGCCCATCCTTGTAGTGTGCTGATTAAAGGAATAAAATGTCAATAAAAGGTGCCAGTATGGAATTCAAACAACATCAATAAATCTCCAAAAAATAATCATACAGCATTGAAAATTACCCTGGCGATGTGAGGACATCATGACACTCATTTTCAGTAGTTTTTGTGCAAATTCATATGTAATTAGAATTAGATATTAAATATATAGTTTCCAAGATGGAATTATCCTCAGCATCTCTTTTGTATATGAATATAATTATATTATTTCAATGTGATAATAATCAACCAAACATAATTTGTATTTGGTTTGTCAATAATGAATAAACTATGCTAGCTTATAAAATTTTGACATAATCTTAAACAAAGTCATACCTCCAACTGCAATACTGTAACAGGCAACAACACAAGTCTGAACCACAGTATTCTCTTGCCTAGTGAAAGGCTTCGACATAACACCAAACCATAGAAGCAACTTAGTCCATGATTTCAAAATAACAAAAACAAGAAGAGCAGTCGACACATTAAGAGTTGGAACTAGTCCAGTAGTCAAGTTCAGCTTCATCACTATCACGCTGTACATAACTCGTATTATCATACTCGTGAACAAAACTCTTAAAGTCAGTAGATCTTTCCATGATGGAATTGATTTCATGTCTTCTGTTTGCTCATTTCTGTTCTCTCCTTCTTCGGTGTTATTGTTTGTTCTGATCTCTTCCCTTGAATTTGATGCTTGTTCCGTTGGAATTTCCATTATTTTTGTGACTATTTCGATTGCAGAGTTGAGGAAATAAGTGAGCGTATTTCGAATGGAATCAGGGCTACAAAGATATGAATGTGATAATGGAATGATATTCTCCTCAATTATGTAAAAGTACTGAAGGAAACATGATGGAAATTAATCTTGGGTATATATTGACCGGAATCAAAAACTTATGGCTAGGGGATAAAACAAAGATAATGACATATAGAAATAACAACTATATTAAGAAGAAGATTGTGGTTAGTCCTATTTATATACACACATATATACTCAAGATTGGTTAAGAGAAAGTTAGAGAAAATGTCAATTTTATATAATATATTTATTAACATTGCATAAGCAGTAGTGATCATATATAAGAATAGTACAGGATACATGTTGTAACTATGCTGAATTAAGATAGTTGAAATGATCTTTTTAGGTAAATGGTATATCTATCTTATGGCATATCTTCTAAAATTTGCTTATGAATTTTAATTTAATCATGATAAATCATGTTTAATTTAATGATAAAAAATGATAAATCTTTTTTTATAGCATATGAATTGATCGCTGTAAAAGAAATCAAGAAATCAAGGGTTCACCACCTACATGGGTTGAGAAAGATTTTCATTATGAAAGTTTGAGGTTTAAGAAAATGTGAAATCTTCAGTGAGATGTTTAAGCATTGTATTGCAACAAGATTATGATAGAAGATAAATACTAAAGGATCATGCACGCTTTTGCAAACATGAAATGTTTGGTCTTTTTATTTCTAAAATATACGCACAAAAGAAAACTGTACAAATGTATAATTTTAGAAGAAATCAGAAGGACTAGCTTAAGGTTTCTAGTATAAGTATGTTTACAAATTAGGTTCATAGTTCAATGCACTGTTGTTAAGTGGCACATATCAGATTAATTCTGATTCAGTTACTCCTCTCCTCCAACTCTGGTAATAACAAAATAGCTGTGTTTCTGACTATATTCCCCAAATTTCATTGATGGCTAAAATTTCCAATTATTTAAAACTTTTTAGCATATGAACTGAATTTCTTTATGATTTAATTTAATGATAAAGGATGTATTATGAAAGAGTATCACAATTTATTGATCATCGTAAAAGGTATCAAGAAATATAGGGCTCGCCGCCCTGTATGGATTGAAAAAGATTTCACTGCGAAAGTTTGAGGTATAGGAAATTGTGAAATCCTTAGTAGAATTTAAAAATTATAACATGGTTATGATAAAAGATTAATACTAAAGGATCTTTCATTGTTTGTTGTGTCATTTTGTTTTTCTTTTCGATTTAAATATGAAATAATTTTGAAAAGAAGTCTAACAATATGATTAATTGTATTGCCTTTTTATTTCTAAAATGTGCAAAAATATGTGTGGATATTTAATTATAAGAAATCAAAAGGACTTGCTTAAGGTTTCAAGTTAAAGCATGTTTACAGATTAGGGCCAAAGTTCAATGCACTATTGTTAAGTAACAACAATCAGGTTAATTATGATTCAGTTATCCCTCCATTCCAATTCTGGTAATAACAAGTTAACAACATAGTTCACACACTCCACACCACCATTTATACCCAGTCCAGTGATTCTAGGTCATTAGTTTATGCACACAAAACATCGAAAACTTTAATAGGCTTAATTTCACTTTTATGTCAACTTCATATGTACACAGATAAACAGTAGAAAAAACAAGAGTGATCAATGTTTACACGCAAGGTTTGTGTTTCAAATTGACTAGAGGAGAAATTGCATTTTGGAGTACCAAAGTTTTTGTGCATTGAACTAGCAACATCATATGAGTATGTAGCAGAATTATACGTTTAACACCTATTCTAATTTGAGCAATATAGATCTACCACGAAAATTCATTGACAAAATAAATAGGCAGAAAAATGGAGTCAACCTTGAGACGATCAAGCTTCCTTGCAGCCCTACTGCTTTCTCTTGAGACAGCACCTTCTGGCCAATTGAGTCGTAACACTCGCTTGAAATATTTAGAAACGAAATGGTTGCATTTGCACATTAAAAACATTACAAAAAGTGAAACATACGAAACCAATTGGTCAGTGTTTTATAATTAGAAAATAAACTTAGTAGATAATTTCCATTTAGCAATTAACGTAGGTTGTGATATATCACAAGAAAATCTTTCACAATATTAGGCAAGCAACAATCGCTCATCCAGGTATATTAAGGGATCAGTATTGAAAACAGAACAATTTATACAAACTTGGTGGCACACTAAATATAAGCTAGTTAATTACAAAAACAGGCATCCTTTGAAAACATACTGTAGAAATAGGCTACAGTTCATATAAAATAGGTCTTTTTTTCAGATTAGTATGTGTGCATGTACATGCATATTTATGGAATGTGCATGTGTAGGCACATGTATTTTCCTTTTCATACTGAATATGAGGCCTGTATTTTATAATAAATAGTGTATTTTTGCAACAAGTTTTTTCATGAAGCTTATTTTATAAAATGAACCCGACGATAGCAAAAAGGGATTAAAAAAATTGCATGCACCGAAAGTAGTTAGCTTAAAGAGTGAAACTAGTGAACCAATTTATCAAATGCATAATCACCATGACGACAAATATGAATAGAAACTTGAGTAAACTATGGACTACCAAAGATGCTGTAGAAGTAAAAAAGGAAAAGGAAGAAAAAAAGAGAAAGAAAGAAAGAAGAAAAGGACCTTAACACTACATAAACAGGTACTCAATAATGAGAAAAAGTGCACGAGACTTGTAACATTATCCAACAAAAAATTGGTTCAGGCTTTACACTTTTAATTTCTGGGAATGGTACCTTTTAAATTATAAATTTTCCATAGACAATTACTAAATATGTGATTATACTTGAAGCAACAATAAAAGTTCGCAAATTCCATAGAGTTGTTAGCTCACTTATGTGATGTTGAATATAACTATGCTTTACTAAGAATGTGTAGTGTCACTGGCAATATAACATTGATCGTCGAAGATACAAACGCCGAAAGAAGAAAAGTGCTACTACTTAAGAAAAATGCATCTATTCATTTGGGCGTCCTACTTATTATTTTGTCCTTCTCATTGAAACTAATTGATAAAGAACTGATTAGTCAATACCAATAGGTATAATTGGAACTGAATGAATATGCTAACAAGTTTTTATTATGGTGTGTGAACGAACAGAAAATAATTGATAAAGAACTGATTAGTCAATACCAATAGGTATAATTAGAACTGAATGAACCAGAATCACACAGATGGATAGAGAATCAGACACTATCAACCCAAGTTTGGAATAATCAACCAATTGCAATTAGGAGGGATTTTATATGAATGCACACACATGCGCGCGCACGCGCACACACGCATAATTGACTGCCTGCACCTCAGGCACAATTCAATATTATTTAGAAAATCTAATTATACCTAAAATTATCTCAGGTGCTCTGTAATGCCTTGTTGACACAATGGAGCTATGGTCCTGATTGTCAAAAGCAGTACTGCCAAAATCAATCAACTTTATAGCACTTGATTTGGGCAAACACCCGAACTGCATCTCATCTTCTAAATTTCTCTGTATCATCTCAAGTATTCATTCAAGATATAACACTGCTGAGTCCATACGTAGGTGATGTCAAAAACTCAAGATTTCTAAAATTGCAGGATACCAAAAATACCTTTTTACATGGAACCTTTACATACTCAGAAGACACTAGAAGAATATTCTCAGGCTTCAGATCAGTGTGAATAAGTCGCAAATCATGCATATCTATGGTCAATAGAAAAAAAAAGATGAGCATCAACCATGCTACCCTTAAACATTTGGATTACAGGTTATAAATAATAATTGGATTAAAAAACAGAGGAACAAAATTTGATTCACAGACCTGCTACAGATTCCAAAAGCTGGAGCCTAATTTCACGAACAAGGTCAACATGAGATGGTGTATACCTATTTCTCTTTAAAAAATCAAATAAGCTATAGGTCCAAGCTTCTCGCAAACCTGTTGTATAAAATTAATTAGTAAGAGGCGTTAACAAATTTAAATAGTCAATCCGTTATGAATAATCCAACCAGAGCAGCAACTCGAGAAACCCAAGCGCAGCATCACCGCAATCCCCTTTCAATAGGAACGGTGAATCACTACAACTATGAAAATAAATTCACTTTTGGGCGAATCAATCCAGCAAACGGCGAAAAAATTAAAACATATTCAATTTTTTTTTGAAGCATGCGAATTATTTGGGGAAAATAATGGGGGCGGCGAAAATAAATTGGAAAGGCAAGATGTAAAAATGAGCAACGAATAACCTAGATAATTTGAAATTGCATCGCGTACGCAAGGGAACCGATGCGAAATTTATTATTTTGGACGTAGTTGCATCGGTTGACTTTTAAACTTATGCGACTAAAACTATTTGCATCTACGTATTTGCATCATTTGTTGGTGACAACTGATGCAAATTTGATTTTTTTATTACCTATTGCTTTCCATGTACTAATTGCATCGGTTATTAAGACAGAACTGATGCAAATAATTCTATTTGCATTAGTTTTTACTTAAACCGATTCAAATAAGGCGATGCAAATGGCCTGTTTTGTAGTAGTGTTCCAAAGTGGACATTAGTCGTGACTCCCTATGTAGGGTTCAAAATAAATAAAGTTGATACCTAATTGTACCATAGACCCACATCTAGTGTGATCAAACTCGTGTAGATCTCAACGTACCTAACATCGAGCATAAGTGATCCATGACCCACTCTAGACATCTAAAACCATTAAAGATCTCACTATAATCTAATGATTTTCGTTGAGGATCCAAAATAAATAGGGTCAATACCTAATTTTACCATAGACCCATAGCCACAACATGAATGATTGAACTTGGGTAGATCTCACCATACCCGATGTTGAACATAAGTTATATATGACCTACTCTAGAATCTAAAACCTATGCGGACCTCACTGTACCCCATATTGAGCATAAGGGATAAATAATCTATTTGTAGATGATCATCATCATCTCCTCTTAGTCATTATTGGTTTCTTAGCAAATTCACATAACGTATCTACAAGAGAGAATGATGGGCGCATCCCATATAATATGCTATTAAGACAACAGAGGAACATTAATGTCATATATGTATATATAAAAATACAACGTCACATAATACAATACACCTATCACAAATAAAGAGTAATATCTCTTCATCGTCAATCTATATGGTAGGTCACTACCGATTGACCAATAATATGCATAACCACTAATATAGGGCTAATGCGATATATGATCACTAATATCGGATTAATAATATGTAAGTTCACTTATATAAGACTGATACAACTTATCAAATAGTAAGTACCCTAAGAACAAAGCCTAAAGTTTTGGATTTACTCCCTTAGATCGTACCCGTTCATCGGATGCGATCCTGTGACAAATCATCGTGCTGATTCCATGCTCGATCGTGCTGTATCTTATAGGAATCACTTAACATTTACATAAAGATCTTGAGCTTCGTCTTGCTTTCTGCCTCCTCAAGTAGCATAGAGTCTTCCCTAAAGTTGCATCAAAGCTCCATAGAAATAGAGGAGGAACCCCTTATAAAATAGCACCTGACCTAGGTTTTATTGCCCAGATCAATGCACCCGTAGTCCACTGGTGGTCCACCATCAGTTAACCGCTAGTAGCCAGTCCTAGGAAGTAAGGCTGACAGATGGCCTTTGAGCCACACCTACCGAAGAATCGAGCTATGTCTTCTCTATTGCTCGATGAATCTCCTAACTCCCGTAGCCTATCTTCGCTGCATCAGACCTCTTCTGACATCCATTGGTTGATAATTTTAAAGCGGTTTCTTAAGTATTTGAAAATATATTTTGATATATAAAACCACTCTTTTACATGTAGAGTTCCTGTAACACCCATATTTTTCTAACACTATTTAGAATATTTAATTAGTTAAAGAGGTTTGATTAAGCTAAGGGTTGTCGTGCCATTTTAATTATGAATCAGATGAAATATAAGGGAAATACGAAAACTAGGTGGGATTTATACCCTAAACCCTTAGGAAATGAAAGACACGTTCATTCTCATTTTATAAAACTAAAAACATCTATGGCTGACCACCATTTGTATTCTTAAGGAAGATAAAAATAGGATTCAAGAGAAAGAACTAATCAACATATTCAACATCAAACCTCACATCTTTTAATCATAAAGCTAAGGTGAATAATTAACCCATCCCATTTTTTTACGGTTTTCGGTTTTAAGCTATATTTGAAATGATTTTGCAAGTTTAGGCCATGTTCTGAATGATTGAAATTATAAATATGCTTGTTAATGAATTTCACATGTTCATATTAGCTTTTATGATATGTTTGATATGAAAACCCTATCAAATGACATTCAAATGCGTTGAAAATTTAAATGTGAATCGAAAATGATATTTTAGGGATGGACTCAATTCTCATAATTTTCTAGATTAACGTGGATTTTATGTAAATTTTCCAGTAAATAAAATGATTTATTAGGTTATAAGCTATTCATGGCTAAAATAATAATTATTTGGTCTTGAAGTTTTTATATGTTGGAAAACATATTAAAATGGATTTTTTCAAATTTTTCTAGATTTTTCCTAAGTGTTTTGATGAATGTATAAAATTATTTAAGGTATGGGACAAAAAAGTTTTATATATTTAACTAAGAAGAAGGGACATTTTTATGAAATAAAATCATTGTTTATTTCTGAAAATTATTGGCAGCTCTTTTCTGAAAAGAATTTATTAACCAAATGAAAATTTGATAAACAAAGGCAAGTTAGTTAGAAATTTATTTCTTTTAAGTCAAAAATAAGAAAATCATGCTTTTAGCATGTTCCAGCTATTTTCGACATCAAACCATCCGACTAAGACCTTTCGACAAGGTCGAAAGGTATCATAGATTTTGACAAAGTGGAAAAAACCAATATGTACGGTGTCAAGCTATTTTGTACTTAACAAACTGGACAAGGTCGAAGGGTACTTGGTTGAAGCATTAATTTTCGAAGAGGTTGGAGTATGTTTGTTTTATAAACTAAAACTAACGCCTTCTTTGCTTTCGAAAAGAAGCTTTCGACTTGGTTGCTTTCGATATGTCAAATGTTTAGAATAAAAGTTTAAACCTTTCGATGAGGTTGAAAGGTAAGCTTCCGATAGAGTCGAAAGGTTCTATTTTTGATGATTTCGAAAGGTTTAAAATCGAGGGTTTCCAAAGGTTTTCTAAGGCAGTGTTGTAAAGTGTTTTCAAAATAGGATGTCTATATTTTTATTGCTTTTGAGAGGTAAGATTTCAATGGTTTTGAAAGGTTTGAAATTTGGTTTCGAAAGGTAATATTTTGGCCAATTGGCCTAGAGAATTGAAGGGTTTTACTTGGTTTCAAAACAGAAGCTTTCAAAGGATTCAAAAAAGGGTACATTCAATGGAACAAAAAAGGGTACTTTCAAATATTTAAATGTTTTCATCAGCTAAAATTTGAGTAAAGAATATATATAATATGGCAAGATAATAATGTGTAAAGCATAAAGATTTTTATATTTTCCTAATCCGAGTTTGATTTAAAGGTTTTAATAATTTTAAAGAGATTTTGTGACGCCCCACCTTTATGCCCACGCTAGCCAAGAACATTGCTGTGAATGCTGTCAACTAGCACGAAGAATAAGGCTATTGAGGAGCGACCATCTGTATAATTGCTTTGTGCGAGTACCGATATACCGGATAAAATATAACGTGCATTCTATTTCATCTCAAGAGGAAATCCGACATACCGACACGAACTCAAAGCTACTACACAGTGGCTATAATATCTTCGGAAACAAATATAGAAATGAACATAACATAAATCAGTCACAGACAATTCATATCACGAAGGCGGAAATAGATATGAATACTACACATAATATATCAGAGTAGTGGTCAAAAAGATCCACATATCACAAAAGAAATAGTTACATGAACTACACAAAAGAATAAGTATACATTATGGAGTCAATATCTCAAATGTATACAACAAAAACTACTAATCTAAGTAGTTAGCCAAAAGTCAGAGGGATCAATCCCAAGAGAGAAGTCAAGCAGAAGCACCTGTAACATCTCGGTCTGACCCGAGCATTATTTAATAAGAAAATAATAAATGGATCAGTCTAGCTATAAATATCAGATGAAGCGATATATAATAAGAGATATGACATAAACGTATAATAATCACAATGCCAAGCTGTGATAAATAAGTAATTGAAAATCAACAAGAGATTAATCAATATCACAATAATCTACTCAAGATAAAAAGGAATGTCATACTCCTAATTTCATTCACCAAGCCACAATATATGACATATATATCAATGCCCATCGTAAAAGTTGGTGAAACATAAATTCCAGAATTCAACACACGAAATCCAGAAACCACAAGGAAAGGATCAACGACGTCGTACAGCGGGACATCCGATGAACCAAATCACAATCAAAGGGAACAACGACGTCGTACAGCGGGACGTCCGATGAACCAAATCACAAAGACATAGCACGATGCTAGTCTAAAACCTAAAATGATCGTCATGATCAAAGAGAAGTGTCGATTACACTAAGCTAGTAAATATATGAGCTTCGCTTCATGTCCCATAACCACTAGCTTAACTTAAATATTTACGAACAAATTGTAGATCTCCACTAGAAAATTGTCACAAGAGATTCAATCGAACAAGTCCAAGAATTAACCGACGAAGTAAACGCAAGCGTTTCATACCACTCGTTTTACTAAGTCGTTTAATTAGATTTCTCATGCGAGTGAGGTAAAGGTTTGTATAAACTAATAGATTGGAAAACGGTTTTATAAACGAATTTGGTATTAAAATAGTATTGAAATCGTTTGAGGAAAGAGTTTTGATATTTACTACTAGTATAGAAAACCTTTATATTTTTAAAGTGACAAATCACAAAGAAGATTGTAAGAACAATCAATCACAAAAATTCACATACGAAGACGTGAATAAAATCCAACGAAATCGATAAAGGATCCATCGAAATGGATATTCAAAAATCCCTAAAAAGAGTCATCAAAGTCATAATAGATGATAACAACAAATAGGATTATCACGAATCGATTTAAATTGGAATTTCAATCCAAAAAGGCAAATTGGACTCAAACAGCAGGTTCAGTCGACTGAACAGAGATTTTCAGTCGACCGACCCTGTACCTGGAGATTTTCCAGGTTCAGGAAACTTTCTTTTTCCAGTTTCAGTCGACTGTGCAGAGTTTTTCAGTCGACTGAATCATGCCTGGAAACTCTCGGGTTTCAGGTTCAGTCGACTGAACAGAGTTTTTCAGTCGACTGGCCCTGTACCTGGGCTGTTTTTCAACCTTATTCAAATGAAGAGCAAACTCTTCCAAAATGCAACCGGACGGACATTGGCTCTAAGGGTTTATGCCAATCGGCAACCCGGCCCTATATGCTCCTCGATGCATCACCAAAAGCATGATCAAACATCCATAAAAGGATTTTACACAAATTTGACTTAAAAACCCAAAAATTGGAATATTTACCAAACCAATCCAAATCAAGAGCAAATTCTCATGAAGAAGTGTTAGGAATTCATACCTAACAACCAAAGATAATTATAGTCATAGATGTGAGATAAAAATCTCACCTTTGCACTAAAATTTATGAAGATGAAGCTTGAAAGCAAAGAGGAATCAACCACTCTTCAAGTCCAACTCTAGAAGCTTGAATCTAAGCTAAAAAGAAGAACATTTCCTAAGTTAGGTTTAGGAAATTTCTGAAATTCAAAGAGAGAATGAGTTGGAGAAGAAGAAGAGAAGCTTACCAATGGGTTCTCATGAACTTTGGAGCAAGGAGATGGATTTGCAAAGCAAGCTAGGGCTTAGGAATTTCTATTTCCCATTCTCTTCCTCCATTTTTACTTGAGCTTGAGTGTTAGGAAAATAGAAGAGAAGTGAATGAAGAGGAGAGTGTTGGAACTGAGTTAAGTGGCTAATTGGCTCAGCCCAACCAAAGCCCAAAGCAAAAAGTAGCAAAATTCAACTTTCTCCAAACATATCGAAGCTTATACTCAAAAAGGTCGCAAACGACATTTTGAACTCAATGGAGGTGGTATCGAGTCCTAATTCTACCGTATGCAAAAAGTAGCTTTTCGGGCTAAAATCCGACGAACGATAAAATATTTAAATAAAATATTTAAATATAAAATCGATAAATATGCGGGTTGTTACAGACTCCCCTCCTTAAAGAAATTGCGTCCTCGCAATAAGTAAGAAGGAAATATATGAAGTAACAACCATAGAAGCATATTAACACAAAAGAAAATTTGAAATAGGAAGTTCACCATAAAGTGCACAAAAGAGTTAGCAAGAAATCCGGTGAAACTTCAATTTCCACAATAACACCGGGCTCAAGAATAAAAACCGAAATCCCTAAGGCATTCCCGTAGATAAAAGACGCGGGGAACGTCAAGATTAGCAGAAAATTGAGCCGGTGCAAGGCGTAGTACCAAAACGGTACGCCTGAAAAACTAGAAACTCAAACAATTCGGGACATCAGCGTAGTACAAAAACGGTACGCCCAATGAACCAAAGCAAAGACATCGATGTAGTACAACGGTACATCCGATGAATCAAATAGCAAAGACATCGATGTAGTACAACGGTACATCCGATGAATCAAAAGAAAAGACATCAATGTAGTACAACGGTACATCCGATGAATCAAAAGCAAAGACATCGATGTAGTACAACGGTACATCCGATGAATCAAATAGCAAAGACATCGATGTAGTACAACGGTACATCCGATGAATCAAAAAGCAAAGACATCGATGTAGTACAACGGTACATCCGATGAATCAAAAGCAAAGACATCGATGTAGTACAATGGTACATCCGATGAATCAAATAGCAAAGACATCGATGTAGTACAACGGTACATCCGATGAATCAAAAGAAAAGACATCGATGTAGTACAAACGGTACATCCGATGAATCAAAAGCAAAGACATCGATGTAGTACAACGGTACATCCGATGAATCAAATAGCAAAGACATCGATGTAGTACAACGGTACATCCGATGAATCAAAAAGCAAAGACATCGATGTAGTACAACGGTACATCCGATGAATCAAAAGCTAAGACATCGATGTAGTACAACGGTACATCCGATGAATCAAATAGCAAAGACATCGATGTAGTACAACGGTACATCCGATGAATCAAAAGAAAAGACATCGATGTAGTACAAACGGTACATCCGATGAATCAAATCCCAAATAATTCGGAACACTGACGCAGTACAAAAACGGTACGTCCAATGAACCGAACACAATAAAAGGACATCGGACGCAAGTCCTTAAAAGGAATGAGATAAAGCTCAATAAAACGAAGTATACCAAAACGTCCGATGAACTTGATAGAAAAATAATTCCATTCAGACAACATCAACGAATCAACCACTTGTTGCCTACGACAAAGCGCATTGGCAACACGATTTCCCTTCTCGGGAATAAAAGAATATCAAGATCATAAGATGCTAGGAACTCGAGTCAACATGAAGCTCCTTATGAGAAAATAATTATTCCAAAGATTTATGATCGAGGTAGAGAACAAATTTCTCATCCAAAAATGATGATGCCAAATTCCAAAAGTAAAAACAATAGCCGCGAACACTAGATCATGAGTGGCTACCTAGTCTCGAGAAGCTATAATGATTTAGAAGCACAAGAGATAGCACGTTCTCCTATGCAAGAGAATGGCATTCCAAACCAATAGGTACAAATAGCAAAGTCTTGGTTCCCCTTCAGGAATCACAAGAAGGAATAAGAGTATCGAAAAGAAAGAACTTCTTTTAAAATAATCCTCTTCTCCGAAAAGTTAAAACTTTCAAAATTACATTTATCATTATGTAATAATCTTTCTAGAAAAATTTACATTTTTACAAGTCAATATATCGTGTCTGATTGTCTCATCAAAGCGTTTAGGAGATTCCTATCGATAACGTTGATCAAGCGCATCGACCAAAATTCTTAAAGCACTCAACGGGCAATACAATCACAAAATCATCTTTTATAGGATAAATAAATCTCGTAAAAAGTTTTAAGAATATTCTTTGTTCGTTTCAAGAACAAAATCAAATTGCACTTATAATTAAATCTTATGAAAAAGATTAGCAAAATTTTAAATTTCTATTTTCATCCAAAATCAATAAATACAAGAATGGTCTCATCGAGATATTCATAGAATATTCGATTTATAAAATGGATGAAATAAGTTGGACAAATTGAATGACAAAATAAGTCATTCATAAGAATCATAACGAGTGCGGAATGCGGTAAGTGGAATGCTAACTTCCGCAACTCGTAGCAAACGAAAACCGGTGGTAAAGTCAACCTGAAAAGACCTTAACACCACACAAAAGATTTCTTAGGTGATAATCCTAAGACAAACTCAAAAATACCGGAAAATTTCTCAAACTACATGAATGAAAGAAATAACACTTTCCTTATAAGTGGGGTTAAGGAATAAAATGATGCCATCAAGATGGAATCAAAATCACAAAGAAAAATAGAAATCTGCTTAACAGATTGAAAATGTCGAAGATGAATAATCCACTCGGAAAAATAGGATATGGGCTTCACAATGATTAAGCCAATCCTTACAGAAAGGTCAATTCCGAAGCCAAAGCAAAAATATCGGCTCGGAAAGAAAAGTCACATAAAACAATCTCGACATCTAAACAAAAGCAAATTGAGTGTTGCGGATCTACCATCCGGATTCGCAATTCTCAATGAAGTCAATAAGCCCAAAATATTCAAAGAAAAGAATCAACAAGTTCTTTTGATATAAAAATAATGAGATGAAACCCATATCAAAAAGAACTCAAATAGAAAGTTCACGAATTAAAACAATGCCATCGAGGATTGAATGAAAATACCTTGACCAAAAGTTACAGCTTTCCTTCTCACTTGCTTGGAAGCTTAGGACACGAAGATAAAAGATGACCCGAACCTTTGCAATAACGACAAAAGAGGGGTTTCGGGCACTCCCTTACATGGTGGTCTGTGGAACCACAATTGTAGCATCATCCACGACTAGAGGTAGGAACATTTGCTACCTGAGTTTGTTGCTTTCCTTTCTTATTAGAATCGGGGCCTTTGAATTTGATAGGCCTCTTCAAGTTATTGACGAAGTTCTGTTGGACACGCACAACTTCAACATCACCTTCATTATCGGCCTCTTCAAGACGAAGAGCGATATCAATAAGCTGATCAAATGAAACCTCAAGTTTCAGGAGTAATGGCTTCTTAAGATTCTTATTCAAGCCATAGACAAATCTCTGATTTTTCTTCAATGGGGTATTAATGTACTCAACCCCGTATTTGGACAGAGATTCGAAGGATGCGACATAGTCTGTCACAGAAGATTCACCTTGAACAAGGTCTATGAAACGCCGGGCTAAGGTTACTTTTTCAGCCTCCGGCACAAATTTCAATTCGAACCTTCCCCGGAATTGCTCCCAAGTGAGATCCGCTTCAACGATTTCAGAAATTAAAAGCTCATACCAATCCAATGCTCTTTCTTGGAGCATGCTAGAAGCTACTTGGACTCGATGAAGGTCAATAAGATTCATGCGAGAAAAGATGCGATCGCATGATTTGAGCCAAGCTTGAATTTCAATAACACCCTCGGATCCCCTGAATGGCCCTCCACCCAAATCGGTGTAGTCTCTGCACAAGCGTGCAAAACCGGATCTAGGATGAGTAGGCTCTGGATTGGGTCCAGCTGCTTGAGCGTTCTTAACAAGATCTAGAAGCTGCTGAGCAGACATGAATACTCCATCCTGAGGAGTAGCGCTAGATTGACCGGCGCTGGGGCGGCCTGGTCTAACCATTTCTCTTCTTTAAGAAAGAAATAAAGAAGAGGAAAAAGTTATTCTCAAAATAAATATCAAGAAATCTTGATAGATAAAACAAGAAATCATAAAAGAAAATAGGCTAGGACGGTACGAAGACCCGAATAAAATACTAAAGCACAACTCCTAAGAAAGACTTAGGACATGATCCTTGCTAAATTATTCTACATTGATCCGAAGTTTGGCTCTGATACCAAACTGTGACGCCCCACCTCTACACCCACGGTAGCCAAGAACATTGCTGTGAATGCTGTCAACTAGCACGGAGAATAAGGCTGTTGAGGAGCGACCATCTGTATAATTGCTTTGTGCGAGTACCGATATACCGGATAAAATATAACATGCATTCTATTTCATCTCAAGAGGAAATCCGACATACCGACACGAACTCAAAGCTACTACACAGTGGCTATAATATCTTCGGAAACAAATATAGAAATGAACATAACATAAATCAGTCACAGAAAATTCATGTCACGAAGGTGGAAATAGATATGAATACTACACATAATATATCAGAGTAGTGGTCAAAAAGATCCACATATCACAAAAGAAATAGTTACATGAACTACACAAAAGAATAAGTATACATTATGGAGTCAATATCTCAAATGTATACAACAAAAACTACTAATCTAAGTAGTTAGCCAAAAGTCAGAGGGATCAATCCCAAGAGAGAAGTCAAGCAGAAGCACCTGTAACATCTCGGTCTGACCCGAGTATTATTTAATAAGAAAATAATAAACGGATCAGTCTAGCTATAAATATCAGATGAAGTGATATATAATAAGAGATATGACATAAACGTATAATAATCACAATGCCAAGCTGTGATAAATAAGTAATTGAAAATCAACAAGAGATTAATCAATATCACAATAATATACTCAAGATAAAAAGGAATGTCATACTCCTAATTTCATTCACCAAGCCACAATATATGACATATATATCAATGCCCATCGTAAAAGTTGGTGAAACATAAATTCCAGAATTCAACACACGAAATCCAGAAACCACAAGGAAAGGATCAACGACGTCGTACAGCGGGACATCCGATGAACCAAATCACAATCAAAGGGAACAACGACGTCGTACAGCGGGACGTCCGATGAACCAAATCACAAAGACATAACACGATGCTAGTCTAAAACCTAAAATGATCGTCATGATCAAAGAGAAGTGTCGATTACACTAAGCTAGTAAATATATGAGCTTCGCTTCATGTCCCATAACCACTAGCTTAACTTAAATATTTACGAACAAATTGTAGATCTCCACTAGAAAATTGTCACAAGAGATTCAATCGAACAAGTCCAAGAATTAACCGACGAAGTAAACGCAAGCGTTTCATACCACTCGTTTTACTAAGTCGTTTAATTAGATTTCTCATGCGAGTGAGGTAAAGGTTTGGATATACTAATAGATTGGAAAACGGTTTTATAAACGAATTTGGTATTAAAATAGTATTGAAATCGTTTGAGGAAAGAGTTTTGATATTTACTACCAGTATAGAAAACCTTTATATTTTTAAAGTGACAAATCACGAAGAAGATTGTAAGAACAATCAATCACAAAAATTCACATACGAAGACGTGAATAAAATCCAACGAAATCGATAAAGGATCCATCGAAATGGATATTCAAAAATCCCTAAAATGAGTCATCAAAGTCATAATAGATGATAACAACAAATAGGATTATCACGAATCGATTTAAATTGGAATTTCAATCCAAAAAGGCAAATTGGACTCAAACAGCAGGTTCAGTCGACTGAACAGAGATTTTCAGTCGACCGACCCTGTACCTGGAGATTTTCCAAGTTCAGGAAACTTTCTGTTTCCAGTTTCAGTCGACTGTGCAGAGTTTTTCAGTCGACTGAATCATGCCTGGAAACTCTCGGGTTTCAGGTTCAGTCGACTGAACAGAGTTTTTCAGTCGACTGACCCTGTACCTGGGCTGTTTTTCAACCTTATTCAAATGAAGAGCAAACTCTTCCAAAATGCAACCGGACGGACATTGGCTCTAAGGGTTTATGCCAATCGGCAACCCGGCCCTATATGCTCCTCGATGCATCACCAAAAGCATGATCAAACATCCATAAAAGGATTTTACACAAATTTGACTTAAAAACCCAAAAATTGGAATATTTACCAAACCAATCCAAATCAAGAGCAAATTCTCATGAAGAAGTGTTAGGAATTCATACCTAACAACCAAAGATAATTATAGTCATAGATGTGAGATAAAAATCTCACCTTTGCACTAAAATTTATGAAGATGAAGCTTGAAAGCAAAGAGGAATCAACCACTCTTCAAGTCCAACTCTAGAAGCTTGAATCTAAGCTAAAAAGAAGAACATTTCCTAAGTTAGGTTTAGGAAATTTCTGAAATTCAAAGAGAGAATGAGTTGGAGAAGAAGAAGAGAAGCTTACCAATGGGTTCTCATGAACTTTGGAGCAAGGAGATGGATTTGCAAAGCAAGCTAGGGCTTAGGAATTTCTATTTCCCATTCTCTTCCTCCATTTTTGCTTGAGCTTGAGTGTTAGGAAAATAGAAGAGAAGTGAATGAAGAGGAGAGTGTTGGAACTGAGTTAAGTGGCTAATTGGCTCAGCCCAACCAAAGCCCAAAGCAAAAAGTAGCAAAATTCAACTTTCTCCAAACATATCGAAGCTTATACTCAAAAAGGTCACAAACGACATTTTGAACTCAATGGAGGTGGTCTCGAGTCCTAATTCTACCGTATGCAAAAAGTAGCTTTTCGGACTAAAATCCGACAAACGATAAAATATTTAAATAAAATATTTAAATATAAAATCGATAAATATGCGGGTTGTTACAGATTTTTAAGGAACGTTATGAGAGGGAATCCCTAAATGAAAATGGCTCGTGTTTTAAAATACAAGATGAGACTGGTATAGGTTCGCGCCCTATACATTAGCCATTTGCCCCAGCTAATTATTGTCCGAATTCTAATGTGTAGGGCTTGGTTAGGTATAAAATTATGATTAGACACCGAAAGGAATATATGTTTGTATACAGATAGGTTATTGGTGAGCTCACAAACCATTAGATCAGGAAGATTGGGGGATGATTAAGCTAGGGACAGACCATCCAGAAGCGAAGTATTTAACAGATAGTTAAGGACAGATAGTCAAGGACAGATAGTCTAAAAGAGGTGTGTCTAACAGATCTTAGACTAATTTTGTTTATATTGTCTGGTAGGCTCGAGTCAGCCAAATGTTAAAAGTTAGCCAAACAAAACTTATGTGTTTGAGTAGATAGTTCAATATTACCTGATATTTATGTATGTTTACATAATGATGCTTTACAATATTTAACCAGTTTTGGTTGTAGGAAAAGGTTTTGCAAAGATATGCTTTAAAAAGATGTTGGTGAGAGGAAACCCATTTCACTAAGCAATGTGGTCTCACTTAACATATTAAACTGGGATGTATAGTATTATTCACACTAGGCTTTATGTCCGACTCAAAGTTTATGTTTTCCCCTTAAACTCTCGGGTGCTCAAAATTGATTTGAGTATGCTAAGGGGTTAAGGTCTTTTCAAGTTTTAGTAAAATGACGAATAAGGCTACCGGACGCATGTAGGAGGCAAATAGATTGCTACCCAGGAGTTGTTTCTTTATGTTTTGTTGTATTTCCGTTGTGTTTGTATTAAGTCAGTTATGACTGTATGACTCTGATCATCCAAGAGGGTAACTTTCTATATCACCTTTGGCGTATTTTATATGAAGTATATTTTTTCTGTGCCTGGGAACATATTGGGATTATGTAAGATGAATATGGAACATCTATTTTAAACTTAATAAAGAAAAGTTGATTTGAAATATGTGTTTTGTTTCATATTCAAGTGTCTGATATTATAGATACCATTAACATAGCCATACTTAGTCGCCGGAAATTATTACTATGGATCACCGCAGCATCTGTAGCACTTAGCTTTGGGCCTCTTGATAGGGATTTTACAGTTCCGTGGATAATTCTTTCAATCCGTCCTCCTCCAACATGCCAAAATGAACACAACCAACCTTCTTGCTTCACATAGTGATCACATATATGTAGATATGCCTATTGTGCATGCATGCACACATAGATGCAAACATGCTTCCTCTACCCAAATCACGTTTGGGCTTCATCAGAGCGATTGCTCAACTCGATATTCTTACATGCAACTTAGCGCACCCGATTGTTGCTATGGCTACATGATCTCCCGTAACTTTTTTGTGTACAAGTACGGATATTTCTATATACATGTAACTGACCATATAAATTAACAGTCACTATCTTCAATCCAAACCATTCAACGGTTCAACTATAATATTTGAATTGTATTGATTATTATATAAATTCAAATACACGTATACATATACTTATTCATATACAAATACATACACGTATATTTAAATAAGTATTTTAGTTATTACTTAAGTCAAAAACTCATTTTTATTTACTAAATCTTTTTAGTAAGAGTAAAACATTTTTATCTTATTTTATAAAATCTCATATTATTTTATAAAATATATCTTTTATATAATTTCATAAAATCTCCTTCAACGTTATTGAATATATCATATATACTATTTTATGAAATCTCATTCTATTTTATAAAATATATCATTTATACTATTTTATAAAATATATCTCTTACTTATAATATCATTTCTTTACTTAAATAATATTTATAAGTACTAGTAATCTTTGTTAAGCCTCTAATCACTTTAATAATAAATGTAGTGCCCTTAAATTACTTGATTAGTTTACTAACTTTCTTAAATGCTAATGTATAATTTCACAACTATTATATAATTATCAAACAATATTTATAACACATAATTAAGCCTAACAATCATTCACGATCCCTTTATCAACCCAAAACCAAATCCAAAGCTTACTAACTTTTCAAAACATTATCTTTTCCATAAACCTAAGCCTAATTATGTTACTAAAGTTCTCTAAATCATTTAATATCACTTCATAATAACTAACCAAGCTCAAACTAAGCTCACCTCTTATTCTCCAAACTAATCTCAAAATCACCAAAACCCACTTCTAAGCTCTCTTAAAAGTGGGATCTAGCTTCACACATAACTTAATGCCAATTCCTTGATGGGTTTTGTGGAGAAAGAGAAGATATGAATCATAGAGATTTTAGTTTGAATTTAGAAATTTAATTAAATAAGTTTAGGGTTTAAATATTACAAGGGGATTAAGAAAATATTAGGAGAGGAAAAGAGAAAGTAATGTAAAATGAGAGTGCAAAATGAAAATATGAAGAGGTTAGCCACTTATAGCTAACATAAGGCTAAGCCCACTTTCATTTCTTTCTCAAGAAATCACTATTCATCCCATAAATTCATCAACTCCAAACATAACCAATTTTACTAACAACCCATAGTTTTAGTAACATTAGATAGGATATTTAATTAATCAAATTTAATTAAACAATGCAAGATGATTATTCGATTGAAATTTGTGATTAAATAAGAGGTAGTCGTGCCATGTTAAATTAATGAACTGAAGAATAAAAAGAGAATAAAAGGGGTTAGGAATTATGCAAGGGAAAAATGGGAAAAAGGAATACCTTTATATTCTAAACCCCTTAGGAATCCATTCTACACGTTCATTCATTTTTCACAAATCTAAAATATAAGAGCTAAGGCCGGCCTTCATTAGGAAGAGTAAAGAAGAAGAATTTAAGAGGAAGAATCAAATCACTTAATCAAAAACAAATCTCACGTCCTTAATCAAAAAGCTTAGGTGGATAATGACTATCTCTCATATTTTAGATTGATTTTGATTTTAGATAAATTTTGAAAATATTTGCAATTGTTTTGCCATGTTCTGAATGATAAACGGATATATATACTTCTTGATGATTTATGATATTTCATATGGATAATATGATATATTTAATCCAAAAACCCTATTATATGGCATCCAATTGCCTTGTGAATTTATACTTTGATCAAAAGTGATAATTTGGAAATATGTTTCAATTTTCATAATTTTCTGAATTTATGTGGATTTTATATGAATTTTCAAGTGAAGAAAATATTATTTTGGGTTAATAATTAATTATGGCCAAATTATATTGGCTAAGGGTTTGAAATCTATATATGTTATATATGATATTAAAAATGATTTTTTGGAAATTTTATTGAATTTTCCTAAGTGTTTTAGTGGATATATAAAATTATTTAAGGTATGGGACTTAAATGTTTTATATATTTACTTAAAGGAGAAGGGGTATTTTTTAACAAATTCTTATTCCTGAAAATTGATAGTACTTCTACAAAAGAAAAATGTGCAACCAATCATAATTTGACAAACAGGGCAGGTTGATATAAAGAAATAGTTTAAAAAATCAAATCTACATGCCTTTTCCTGTTTCAATGCTTTCTACACCAGGCTTCTGACTCCATCGAAACCAATGCACATGGTACCATATAGTTGGTACGTAGTGAATTGGACAATGGCCGGAGGTATTGGGTCGAAACAAGGGGTTCTGAAAGAGTTGAAGCACTACTTTGCTTTTAAATGAAAATGCGCTTGCTTTGCTTTCGACTGAATAGCTTTTGACTTAGTCTGCTTTCGATTGGGTCAATGATTTTAAAAGAATGGTTTTAAGAGGTTGCGCCTTTGTTCTTAGGTAGATGCTTTCGACTAGGTCGAAGCACTTGACTGTCGCTTTTTACCTTTTGACCAAGATTGGTTTGGAAGGGTTAATTTTTTTAAAACCAAGTTGCTTTTCCAATGCTTTCAGTGGGACGGTTTCGAAACCATCAATTCTTTACTTAGGAAATGTTATCGAAAGATATTCTTTCGACTAAAATGTTTTAAAGACACTTTTTGCTCTATTAAAGGTAGAACCCAAATGGTTTCCAAAGAGATAGTCTTAATGGTTTCGAAAGGTGCTTCCATATATTTTATATTGAACACAGACACTTTCGAAAGGTTTGTTGTTTACAAAGGTTTTGATGCTTTCAAAAGGTTTAAAGAAAGGTTTCTAAGGGGTGGTTCCGCAATGATTTCGAAAGGACTAAGAGGAAAGGTTTCCCAACTGTTTTGAAAGGTTTAAAAGGAAGGGCCTTCTAATGGTTTTGAAAGGCAATGTTTAAAGTTTTTAAAAGAGGATGTCTAAGGTTTTAAAGCTTTCAAAGAAGATGTTTCTCAATACTTTCAAAGGATGGAAATGAAAGGTTTCAAAAGGTATGTTTTGGCCTTCGGCCTAAAGTTTTACTTGTATTGAAATGGATACTTTCAAAGGTTTGGATAGTGGTACTTTTAATGGTTTTGAAAGGGTTGTTTGAAGGCTTTAAATAAAGGTTTCAAATGATTTTTTTGGCAATACAATCTAAATGTTTTTAAGTTAAAAAGGCATTTAACTTATTTTGAGAGGATGGGAAATCCTTAATAAATTTCATCAACATTATTTTGGGTAAATTATGTATAACACGACAAATAGTATATTTTTCTTGTATATATATGGTTTAAGGATTTAAATGTTTTGAAAAGGTTTTCAAGGAAAAATTTAAAGGGTAGTTAGCCAGATTGGAATACTAGATGGGACATGTATAGGGTCGCGCCCTATACTCATTAGCTATTATCCCCTAGCTAATTTAGTCTAGAATTCTAGTGTGTAGGGATTTGTCAAATAGACAAAAAATTTGGTTACACACAGAAAGGAATATTTGTAGAGAGACAGGTTATTGGTCAGCTACAAAACCATTAGTATTAGTTAGACCCAGATAAGTAAGGACAGACCGTCCAGAAGAGGAGTATCTAACAGATGTTAGAAATTTTATGTTTTCTTATAAGCTCGAGTCAGCCAAGGGTTAGTAGTTAGCTATACAAAACTACAGTGTATGGATAGATAGTCCATGTGATATTTGAAATGTATATACATGATATTACTTTACAGATCTAACCAGTTTTGGTAATAGAATTAAAAATTGCAAAATCTATGTTTAGAAAAGGATGTTAGTTAGGGGAAACCCATTCTGCTAAGCGGCGTGGTCTCACTTAATATCAGATAATCGAGATGTATAGTATTATTGACACAAACTTTATGTCTGACTCGAAGTTTATTTTCCATAAAATCTTAGGTGCTCGAAAATTTATTTAATTAGGCTGAGGGTTGAGGTTTACAAGTTTTAGTAGGTTGGCGAATAAAGCTTCTGGAGACGAGCAGGTGGCTGACAGATAGCTAATTTAGCAATTGCTGTCATATTTTGGATTGATTTCACTGTATTGTATATATAGTACTCTGGTCAACCAAAGGGGCATCGTCATATATCGCTCTTGGCGTATTTATGTAATAACTATATTTTATCAAAACCTGGGGGATGCGATGGGATTATGTAATTTGAATATGGAACGTTTTGGAAATGTAATCAGTAAAACGATTGGTTTTTTTGAATCAGTGAATTTATTTCATATTCATTCTTTTTTATATTATGAATACCATTAACATAGCCATATTTAGTCGTTGGAAGATAATACCAAGGATGACTGCAACATCTATAACGCTTAGATTTGGGCCTCTAGATATTGGATGGTGTAGCTTGGTACTAGAGCATAGGTTTGTGAATATCTTTAAATATAAAATGATTTTTGAAAACATAATTCTGAGGAATTAGAAATAAGATCGGGGTATGGGATAACGCTATAGTAACATACCTGTATTTACCATATATAATTATGCATTTAATCTTTTGTCTCCTATCTCTATTAGGTTATTTTCCTGTGTCTCATGAAGGTTCGAATGCAAATATGGATTGTCAAAGAGTTAATGTTGGTTGGAGAGGCACCATTGTAGATGGTAATGCCGGACCTAATACTAGATGGAACTCAAGTCGGGCACAAGTTGAAAATACCAGTGCTGAAGTCCTGCAAGTTGACATGGGAGCCACGTATCAGTTTTTCATGAACATGATGCAGGTAGGAGTTACTGGTGGAGTAGTTGGAGGAGGAGCATAAGAAGCTCTAGTAGTCAACACTTATGCTGTTTTGAGTTGGGACTATGCTAGGTTGGAAGGAAAACCATTTGTTAGGACTGAAGATGCTATAAAAGTGGAGAACTAGTTTTTGAATTGTGAGAGGATTTTCATAGATTTATGGCTCGGTGATGAGCAAAAGAGGAGGCTTGCTTTGAGGTAGCTTCAGTGAGCAACTTTATATAGGTGGAATAGTTTGACAGCTGGAGTGGATAAAGGAATGATGACATGGGATGAGTTTAAGAGGAGGTTGGAGGAGAGGTTCATGTCTATAATGGAAAAGTCTACCTTGCTCAGGAAGTTTGCCAAGTTAGAGCAGGGAGAGATGACTGTGTCAAAGTATGCTACAAGGTTTGAGGAGTTGGCATGATATGGTCATGCCACTATGGATACCGTGATTAAGAGAACGAGAAGTTTATTATGGGGTTGAAACCTGAATTGGCCAGGTCTACATTACCTCATATCAACGATCCTTGTGATTTTGTAGTAGATATGGATCTACGACATGAGGAAATTATTGCCTCTATGGACAAAATAAGGTGAAGGAGGTCCAGGTAGGGCAGAGTCAGAAAAGAAAGTTCTATCCTAAGAAGGGAGCCCAAAAGGGTGGAACTGTGAGGAAAGGAAAGTTGAAACTTGTCTATTTTAAGTGTGACAAGATAGGGCATTATGCGAATGAATGTCGTTCTAGAGTGGAAAAGAAGGTGACTGGGAAGAGGAGTAACAAATGCTTCAACTACGACCAGATGGGTAATTGCAAGGGCTAATGAAAGGAGCCTACTAAGGATGGAAAAGGCAAAGTATATGCATCAGAGCCAGCTACCTCGAGGCCTATGGCAGGGAAAAGGGAAAGCAGTGCTGGGAGGTGCGCTTGTGATTCTTGGTATGGTGGTTAGTGTTCTATTTTATACCGGTGCATCGCATTCTTTTATATCTCGTTGTTTGGTTAAATAAGCTTAACTTGGAACCCTCATACATAGTTACTTCCTTAAGATTTGGAAATTTGATCGGAGGGTGTGCAACACTTGGGATGAGATGACATGACTTAAAGTTTGACTTGTTAGGTCACACGTTTATTTGCAATTTGCATATGTTTGATTTCATAGGATTCAAAATTATTTTGGGTATGGATTGGTTAAGTAAGTATGATGCTAGGTTATTTTCCACGATGGGAAAATATCGCTTAGACACCCAGATTGTAGGGAGTGGATTGTATATACCGTAGAAAACCCCAGTTGTGAGGTAAGTGCTTTGTTAGGTGTCGTGAAGATAGAAGACGAACTGAACCAAATTTTTGTGGTTAGGGATTTCGTAGATATTTTTGAACTAGCAGTAGGATTGCCACCGAAACAGATCGTTGAGTTTCATAAAGATTTGGTGCCTGGAGCAGAAACGGTTAGTAGACCGCCAATCAAGATGACACCTATAAAAATGAGGGAGCTTAAGGTGCAGTTGGTGGATTTAAAAGGCAAGAGTTTCATCTGACCTAGTAGTTCACCTTGGGGAGCAGCCATAGTTTTGCTAAGAAACCAGATAGATCGTTAAGGTTGTGTATCGATTATTGTAGGTTTAATGAGAAAACGATAAAGAATCAATATCCATTGCCTAGAATTGACGATTTGTTCGATCAGTTGAGTGGAGCCAAGATGTTTTCGCAGTTGGATTTAGAGATAGATTTCCATTAGCTTAGAGTGGCAGAGGATCGTATTCCTTTGATGGAATTCAGAACCAAATATGGATTATATGAATGGTTAGTGATGCCATTCGGACTGACTAATGCGCTAACTTTCTTTGTAGATTTGATGAACCGTATTTTTCGAGCACTTGGATAAGTTCGTATTGGTTTTCATAGATGATATTTTGGTGTACTCTAAGGATGAAAGAGAGCATGAAGTTCTTCTTAGGATAGTACTGGAAATGTTGAGGCAGTATCAACTGAAAGCGAAGTTCTCGAAATGTCATTTCTGAAAAAAAGTAAGTGAATTTTCTTGGCCATGTAGTTTCAGAGAATAGGTTATTGGTAGATCTAACTAAGATCGAGGCCGTGAATAGTTGAAAGAGACTAGAATCAGTGACTAAGATAAGAAGTTTTCTAGGATTGTTTGATTACTATTGGGGGTTTATTATAGAATTTTCGCAGATAGCAGCACCAATGACTAAGATAACTCGAAAAGATGTGAAGTTTGTTTGGACCGATAAGTGTGAGGAGGCATTCCAAAAGCTGAAACACTTATTGACTAATGCACCCGTGTTAGTTGTTCCAGAGGGAAATTAGGATTTAGTGGTGTACAAGGATGCATGTGGGGCAAAGTTAGGAGCTATGTTAATGTAGAAGGGTAAAGTAACTGCCTAAGCTTCTCAACAACTTAGACCGCATGAAGTCAGATACCCAACCCATAACTTGGATTTAGCTGCGGTGATTTTTGCACTAAAGGTGTGGAGACATTACCTTTTGGGAGAGAGGTTTGAGGTTTATATGGACCATAAGTCTTTGAATTATTTATTCTCTCAGAAGGAGCTGAACATGAGACATCAGACGTGGTTAGAGTTCTTATATGCTTATGATTTCGATATTGAGTACACACAAGGAAAAAGTAACAGGGTTGCAGATGCACATAGCAGAATACATCATAATGTGGTGTTAGCAATGAAAGTTGAGTGGAAAGATTTGAAAGCATTAGAGACTAGCAGGGTACAGTGAAGAACTAAGAGAAGTTCGAGTACAAAAATTGCTTTATTATCATGTTTGGAAGTTTGACCGGTTATGATCGAAAAGTTTGCTTCTAAATAGCTTGAGGATCCATTATTGGATGAACGAATGAGAAAGCTAAGAAAGGGAATGGAAAGCGATGACTTAAAGGATTTTAGTCTTGACTAGAATTAGTGGTTGAGAAAGAAAGCAAGATTGTGTATTCCGAAAGTGGAAAACATTAGGAAAGAAGTTTTGGAGAAATGCCAACGCTAAATGTTTACTATTCATCCATGAGAAACAAATATGTATCAAGAAATAAAGAGAAGTTTCTTCTAGAAAGGTGTGAAGAGGGATGTTGGCTTATGTGTGAAGCAGTGTTTAAACTTCCAATGGGTAAGTGCCGAACATCAAAAGATAAGTGGGTTGCTTCAACCTTTGGACATTTCGGTATGGAAGTGGGATTCTATTTCTATGGATTTCATTGACGCGTTGCCAAGGTCTAATAGAGAAAATGAAAGCATATGGGCAATTATGGAGAGGTTGATCAAGAGTACCCATTTCATTCCAGTTAAGTCAACCAGATTGGCACCTTTGTTAGTGAAGTTGTTTCTAGAAGTTGTGGTTAGACTGCACAGAATTCCAGGTAGTATAGTGATTGATAGAGATTCTTTGTTCACAAGCAAGTTCTGGAACAGTCTACTAGATACTTTAGGTTCAAAGCTCAAGATCAGTACGGCCTACCATCCATAGGCCGATGGGAAAGCAGAAAGAGTAAACAAAGTCTTAGAGGATTTTTTACGAGCTTGTGCGCTAGATTTTGGGGGATCATGGGAAGATCATCTACATCTAGTTTTGTTTTCATATAACAACAATTATCAGGTTAGCATAGGGATGGCACCTTTTGATGCTTTGTATAGAAGGCCATGCAAATCTCCCGTATGTTGGCTGGAGACCAGGGATAAGTTGATTCTTGGTCTAGATTTAGTCAGAGAATGGCAGAAAAGATTGAGTTGATTCAAGCTAGAATGAAGGAAGCTCAATCAACGCAGAAGACTTATGTGAACAAGAGATGGAAAGACTTAGAATTTTCTGTCGGTGAACATGTTTTCATTAAGGTGTCACCAATGAAAGGGGTGATTCGATTTGGGAAATCTGGGAAGTTAGCACCAGGGTTCATTGGACCATTTCCTATTATTGAGAGGATCGGGAAACTCACATATAGAGTAGAGTTACCGAGCAGTTTGGCAGGATTCCATGATGTTTTCCATGTTTCTCATCTAAGGAAGTGTATTCGAGATTCGGATACTACTATACCACCGACTATGTTAGATGACTTAGTCGTAGAGCCGAATTTGACTATAGTTTGAAAGCCAGTTCGTATAGTCGCGAGAGATGAGAAGAAGCTCAGGAGCAAGACAGTCAGATTAGTTAAAGTCCAGTGGAGTGACGATGACAGAGACTGTACTTGGGAGACTGAGAACGGGATGAGAGATACCTATCGTGATTTATTGATGGTATATTTTATCGTTGATTGTTTTGATGTGTTCCTTATCGTAATTTCGAAGATGAAATTCTTTAAGGAAGGGAGTCTGTAACACCCTATATTTTTAGTAACATAATTTAGGATATTTAAGTAGTCAAATAAAATAAAATAATGTAAGATGATTATTGGATTGGGATTTGTGATTAAATAAGAGGTGGTTGTGCAATGTTAAATTAGTGCACTAAAGAATAAAAAGAGAATAAAAATGGTTACGAATTGTGTAAGGGAAAAATAGGAACAAGGCATATCCTTATACCCTAAACCCCTTAGGAATTCATTCTACACGTTCATTCGTTTTTCACAAAACTAAAATATAAGAGCAAAGGCTAGCCACCATTAGGAAGAACAAAGAAGAAGAATTCAAGAGGAAGAATGATGATTACTTAATCAAGAACAAATCTCACATCCTTAATCAAAAAGCAAATGTGAATACTGACCACCTATTATATTTTAGATTGATTCCGGTTTTAGATAAATTCCGAAAATATTTGCAATTGTTTTGCCATGTTTTGAAGGATAAATGGATACACACACACACACACACACACGTGTTAATGATTTATGATATTTCATATGGATAATATGATATGTTTTAATGTGAAAACCCTATTATATGACATCCAATTGCCTTGCGAATTTAGATTTAGATCAGAAATGACAATTTGGAAAAGGGTTTTAATTTTCCTAATTTTCTAAATTTATGTCGGTTTTATATAAATTTCCTAGCGAAGAAAATGTTATTTATGGTTAATACTTAATTAAGGCGAAATTATATTGGCTAGGGGTATGAAATTTATATATGGTAGAAAATATATTAAAAACCGATTTTCTAGAATTTTTATGTAATTTTCCTAAGTGTTTTAATGGATATATAAAGTTATTTAAGGTATGAGACTTAAATGTTTTATATATTTACTTAAAGGAGAAGGGGTATTTTGTAACAAATTCTTATTTCTGAAAATCGGTAGTATTTTTATAAAAGAAAAATGTGAAACCAATCTTAATTTGACAACAAGGCAAGAAATAGTTTAAAAGGTCAAATCTACATGCTTTTTCCGGTTTAAATGCTTTTCGCACCCAGGCTTCCGACTTCTACCTCTGTCTTCGCCTCAGACTCCATCGAAACCAGTGCACATGGTGTCAGATAGCTTGTACGTGTTAAATTGGACAAAGGCGGAAGGTATTGGGCCGGAACAAGGGGTTCCGAAGAGGTTGAAGCACTACTTTGCTTTTAAATGAAAACGTGCCTACTTTGTTTTCGTCTGAATAGCTTTTTACTTGATCTACTTTCGATTGGATCAATGATTTTAAAAGAATGGTTTTAAGAAGTTGCGCCTTTGATTTTAAGTCGATGCTTTTGACTAGGTTAAAGCCCCTACCTGCTGCTTTTTACCTTTCGATCCAGATTGGTTTCGAATGGGTTATTTTACTTCTAAAACCAAGCTGCTTCTCTAATGCATTCAGAGGGATAATTCTGACACCATCACTTCTTTACTTAGTAAATGTTTTCAAAAGACATGCTTTCGACTAAAATGTTTTAAAGGCCCTTTTTTCCTATTAAAGGTAGAACCCAAATGGTTTTGAAAGAGATAGTCTTAATGGTTTTGAAAGGTGCTTCCATATATTTTAAATTGAACCCAGACGCTTCGAAAGGCCTATTGTTTACAAAGGTTTTGACGCTTTCGATGGGTTTAAAGAAAGGCTTCTAAGGGGTGATTCCCCATTTATTTCGAAAGGTCAAAGAGGAAGGGTTTCCCAATTGTTTCGAAAGGTTTAAAAGGAAAGGTTTTCCAATGGTTTTGAAAGGCAAAGTTTAAAGATTTTAAAGGAGGATGTCTAAGGTTTTAAAGCATTCAAAGAATATGTTTTTCAATACTTTCAAAAGAAAGGAAATGAGTGGCTTCAAAAGTTATGTTTTGGCCTTCAACCTAAGGTTTTGTTTGTATTGAATGGGATACTTTCAAAGGTTTCGAAAGGGCACTTTTGATGGTTTTGAGAGGGTTGTTTAAAAGTTTGAAACAAAGATTTTGAATAAGTTGTTTTTGGCAATATAGCCTAAGTGTTTTTAAGTTAAAAAGGGATTTAACTTATTTTGGAAGGATGGGAAACCCTTAATAAATTTCATCAACATTATTTTGTGTAACGCATAAGCTAC
Source organism: Allium cepa (assembly GCA_030765085.1). NCBI lineage: Eukaryota > Viridiplantae > Streptophyta > Magnoliopsida > Asparagales > Amaryllidaceae > Allium > Allium cepa. The sequence goes on from CM060942.1 coordinate 510,193,940, forward strand.
ATGGCAAATAGCTTAAAGTAAAGAAAAGAGTATATTTTCCTTATACATGTATGATGTAAAGATTTAAATCATTTTGAAAAGGCTATTAAGGAAAAATTTAAAGTGTAGTTAACCCTAAGGAAACGAGTCAGATTAGAAGACCAGATGAGACTTTTGTAGGGTCGCGTCCGATAAGCATTAGCTATTAGCCCTAGATAATTGAGCACAAAATTCTAGTGTGTAGGGCTTTGTCAGATAGATTAAAATTATGGTTACAGATAGAAAGGAATATTTGTACATGGACAGTTTATTGGTAAGCTGCAAAACTATTAGGATTAGTTAGACCCGAAGAAGTAAGTAAGGACATACCATCCAGAAGAGGAGTGTCTAACTGATGTTAGAATTTTTTTTTATCTGGTAGGTCCGAGTCAACCAATGGTTAATAGTTAGCAATACAAAAATATAGCGTATGGACAGATAGTCCATATAATATTTGAAATGTATATATACATGATATTGTTTTACAGGTTTAACCAGTTTTGGTTGCAGAATTATAAATTGCAAAAGATATGTTTTAAAAAGGATATCAGTAATGGGAAATCCATTCTGCTCAGCGGTGTGGTCTCCTTAATATTAGATAATCGATATGTATAGTATTATTCAAACTAAGCTTTATGTCTGACTTGAAGTTTATTTTCCTTAAACTCTCGGGTGCTCAAAATTGATTTGAGTAGGCCGTGGGTTGAGGTTTACAGGTTTTAGTAGGTTGGGGAATAAAGCTTCTGGAGACAAGCAGGTGGCTAAGGTTAGTTAATTTAGCAGTTTCGTTATATTTTGGATCGATTCCGCTGTATTGTACATATAGTACTCTGGTCAACCAAGGGGGCATCACCATAAGCGCTCTTAGCATTTTGTAACAACTAAATTTGATCAGAATGTAGGGAAAGCAATGTGATATTGTATTTGAATATGGAACGTTCTTTAGAAATGTAATCAATAAAATGATTGTGTTTTTTTTGAATCAGTGAATTTTTTTCATATTCATTTGCTTCTGATATTATGAATACCATTAACATAATCATATTTAGTTGTCGTAAGTTAATACTATGGATGATTGCAACAACTGTAGCGCTTAGCTTTGGGCCTCTAGATAGGGAGTGGTATTTTTACATTCATTTTCCCATGTCAGAAAAGTAGTCACAACTATGGGTGTCTTGAGACCCAATTCACCAATCTTTGAAAATAAGTATAGCAGACGTTCCATCAATAAACGATTAAATATTTAAATAAGTTCTTGAGTTATTTGACTATAATAATTGTAAAGGTGTAACAATGTATATTTTTAATGGAGAATCTTCCCCAGTTTTAGAGTGGGTTCGGGTGGAGCTTCGGTGCAACTTTAGGGAAGACTTTGGGCTACTCGAAAAGGCATGATGCATGATAAAACTCACTATCCAAATGCAAATGTTAAGTTATTCCTATGGGATCAACAATGATCAGTCATGAGAACGGCATGGTGATTGGTCACATGATCGCGTTTGACGAAAGTGTACGATCAAACGGGTTAAGTATGTGTTTCTTAGTTTTGACCTTAGGCTATATATGATTTGATGACCAGTATTGATCTTATATTTGTGATCATACACTGTAGTTGCCTTCTATTAGTGGAAATTTATATTGTTAGTCTTTTAGTAGTGACCAAACATATAGATTGATAATGACGTGACATCGGACATCATTTGTGATAAGCATATTTGATTACATGACATTATATTCGATATATATCTATATGGCACAGGTGTTCCTTAGTGGTCCTGATAGAAATTATGCGAGACATGTCCCTCATTCTATTTTATAGAGACATTATGCAAATTTGTTCAGAAATTCATGATGGTTGTGAGGGAGATGATGATGATCATCGATGAATGGGCTACATATCACTTGAGGTTTCAAATATCTAGAGTAGGATATTATCACTTATGCTATATTAGGAGTACATCGAGATCTACATGACTTCGATCACACTGGATGAGGCATGGCATTTATTGTACAATTTATGTACCGACCCATCACCAAATACACCAACGTATTCTAATGCCAAACACCCAATCGATGTAAAAGGCCGATTGTTTGGGTAAAATAAAATGAACAAATAGGGGAACATAATCTCACAATGGAAATGATAATATGTAATACAACAAAGATAGCATAATCTATCGCTCCAATATACCAAGTACATCTGTTTTAAAAACAAACCTCACCAGCTAAAAAGGTATAAATTTTTGACCTTACAATTGTTGATAGGAATATATCACAACAGGTGAACATCCAGCTTTACTCCACGAGTTCCATGTCCCATCAACGATAACTTAGAAAAATACTCAGTCTGACCAAAGCATTATAATAAAATAATATCTGGATCAGTTTGGAAAACCAATATGAGAAAACTCAAGCAATATGATGAACATATAATAATTCTGTGAGACCATGCTGCTAAACACAGAAAGATATTTTACCTCACAAGAACAACATCCATAGATGAAAGAATGGAAATAAATTAGAACAAAACCCAACTTGAAAGAATGGGTATAAACAAGATCAAAATCCAAACTTAAATAATGGATGCAAATAATTAAACATTGAGAATAGCTCCAGACACTTCATGACGTAATTAAGGATACAATTCAAAGATTTGAGTCAAATAAGGAAAGAGAAAATTTTCAACAATGAGTAAAATAGTGCACCTCCTTACGAAAAGTATACGTCTAGAAATATATTTGAGAACTACGATGGCTCTCGAACACGTCCAATTCGGACCCTGCCAACCTTACCGAGAATCCGAGTATTTCACTTCTCGAGCGCATACCACTGGATCAAATCTAGAGCAGATCTGAAGATACTTTAATGAGAGTAACCCCACATAGGTAGCTTACTTGCTCTTTGGTTTCAGTCATCTCCAATAAAGAATATCAATGCTCAGATGAGAAACAAGTCATCTTGGTTTGACGAAACACAAAAGAAGAAAAGATTATTTCCAAGGTTTGAATTGAAACAAGGAGAATTTTTTTATCCAACATGACTAGAAGAATGCACCCCTACACTGAAAGTATCTCTAGATAAAATATACTTGACAGCCCACGCTAGACACACATCACTCTCAGGAACTTTAAGACTGGACCTCACCTCATACAAGCATCCAAATTTACTCATATTAATCCATGCATGCTACAAACAAATCTCTAGGTAAATGTGAATACACCTTAATATGTGAGATGCATAGCTTGGCTCTCACTCGCTCTTTGATTTTAGTTATCTAGGATGTTGGATGCTAATGCTCAAAATAAGCAAAAAATCGTCTTAGATTAATGAAGCACAAAGAATGTTATCAAAATCAATAGTTAAGAGATCAACTATCAAAAGCAAATGAATGATTGTATATGGAAATTAGACCGTATACACTTGTAAACAATACGCGTATCAAACTCTTACTTATGCTTGTATTTCATATCAAAAATACTTTCAAAATACTTTTAAAACATTCTTTAAAAATATTCTGTTAAAATGGAAAATTATATTTTTAAGTGTATTAAAAAGAAGCATCAAAAACTTATGTCATCAAAAACATTGTTCGCTATAAACCCCAAAACAATTAACACTTTGGTTTATTTTCAAATATTTCTTTTTCAAGATTTTCTCATTTATGAAATATCGTTTATAACTTTAAAAAAAATATTTATTATTATGGAAAGCAATAAATAAATTTAAATATTTTTACTAATTTTAAACATTGTTCATCATCTTAAACGATAATTGATATAAAACTTCTATAAATTTTAAAACAATATTAACTGTCCCAAAAGACCATAAATCAAGTCATAATATTTCTTTATATTTTAAATAACATTAATCATCCCAAAAGATAATAATAAAACTTATAATCTTTTATAATCATTTATAAGTTGAAAACAATATTAATTATCCTAGAAGACTATAAATTATTTATAATTTCTTTTATAAACTTTAAATCAATACTTAAGTTTTATTTCCAGAATTCTCAAAATATATGAAAATATAGTTCAAACAACTTTCAAAGTGCAAAAAATAAGCAAGCATTTATTTAGTAAAAATACAAGCACAAGTTCAACACACGCAAGGGTAAAAGGAGAGGATATTTCACTAGTGACGTATAGTGAAAATCACTATAACAATACTTACAGAAATATACAATATGAAAAAAATATTTCAACCACAAATTAATGTAAGCAATATAAAGATGCAAAGTAAGGTGCACATAATAGTAAATTAATAATGGTGAGAAACCTCTTAGGGTCTCTCTATAGAAGTCCCATGTAAATCACACATATGTATGTGTATTTTCGAAGTGTTTCATAGCGACATTTCACTATGAAAACATTTCGACTTCTTCTTTTGATCCCCTACAACAAAACGGCTATTATGCCATCCCCTGTCAAGTGGGAATTTGAATCCAAACAAGAAATCAAACAATAATCTTTTTACTTTGCAAGCATGGTCGGTGATTTGTTCTATTAGATAAATGCCCAAAATAATCTACTCAACTTAGTTATAGCAGAACAGTTTTTTGTTTTGCTAATTAGATGTTCAAACAATCTATTCAATTTAATTATAGCAGAACGATGTTTTATTTTTCTAAATAGATATGAAAAATGAAGAATAACTAATCTAAGTACGTTAAATGTAATTAAATTAAATCACTATAATTTTATTATTAATTTATACTTCATTAAAACTATCCTCTATCGTCTAGGCATTCAACAACAATTTATAACAATATAGAAGTTATATAGTTTGTTTAGAGGCGAGTAATCTCACCGAAATTCTAGTTGATGCTTTTGCGTTCCAGTTTGGTCTAAAATAGAATGATGTTCAAATTTAGCCTAAAATTCTACTAGCTCCATTTTCAACGAATCTAATTCTAATATGAAGAATCGTTGATATGAGTCCAATGCAACTGATGGCGTTCAAATCCAATCTTATATTAGTAAGATATTAATTTTTTAAACTATCGATTTAGTTAAATTAATAAATAACTTAACTAACTTTTTAATTACCCGTATTAAAATTCAAAGCCATCTTCTCCCTCTTAAATTTGTGCTCACATGTACACACATACATTGATAAACCATAGCTGTAAACTACAACCTTCAAAATCACCTGCAACTTTGGACTATTCGACTTACCTATAACTCTGAAGAGCCTCTCTTCATCCGCTTTCCGCATCAGAACCATTTATTTGAAGCTGGACGACCTCCCAAAGTAAACAACCTAATGCCCTCGATCGCCTATAGTACTATGTCGCAATCACCGCTATGAAGCCGCACACCAAACAATATAACTATCCCTTCGCCTTGCTGTAACGACCCGGAATTTTCGATCTCGAAAATTCCAGATAGTTAGGAAAAGAATAAAAGAGATAGAAGAAAAGAAGAACAGAAACATCAACATCTCATATTCGCAGCGGATAAAATATAATATCAAATAATAACAGTTATACAAACGAAAACTGTACTTATCAAATTACACTTCATACATCAGTGTTACACATAAACACAAACACTAGACAGATACAATCATGTCTCAGAAACTACAATATATCATAGTGGAAACCCTCCATACATTCCTACCATCCAGCTTGCCTCCTGCGCTGTAGAACGTCCTTACTTGAAAAGCTGTAATACTCGATTTGACCCGAGCATTACATCAAAGTAACACCCGGGTCAGGCAGGAAACCGGCGTGAGTAAACCCATCTACCAAAATATACTAGGGCACAAAATATACTTAAAACTCGGGTAACTCATACCTTATTACAATATCTTAAATCGTCATAGTCAAATACACATCTTGTAATCATAACTAAGTATTATTACTTAGATTAAATGTCCATGTTTACATCATTATTCCATTCTAGCCTATTTATTCCAAAATCAAATTCATAAGAATTATTGTTGATTACAATCGAAGTGGTTTCGGGTATTTACTGATACCCGACCCCTGTCTCTTCGAATCCAATGTCATCTTAACCCAAATTATTCAAGTGAATACAATTCAATTTTAAATGCAGGATGACCCTTTTACACAGCAATTCATCATCGGTAGATAACTATATTATCACTGATCAACCCAAACATATTGAATCACATAACATTTCATATCACATATCAATGATACCAAATAATCTGAGGCATTCATTATCATCCAATCATTCATAAACAAGATTAATTAGTCACACCATTTCTAATTAATTTAAATAAATTAAATTGATTACTTTAGTCCCTTCAATCCTGCTTATCTAACATTAATTAATTACAAACCATTAATTAGTCATTCCTCGATTATCCTCTTTAATTACATTAAGTAATTAGTCTTTAATTAATTATAAAATTAATTAACCTTCACCCATTCACATTAATTACATTTATCTTTAATTAATTACTCAAACTAGTTATCCTATAAACACTTACATTGATTAATTATCCTTTAATTAATCACACTCATTAATTTACTAACCCTTAATTAATTTCCTAAATTAATCTATCCTTTAATTAATTACACTAAGTAATTAATCCTTAATTACTTCCATTTAGAAATTTCGCTTTAATTACTTTCATCAAGTAATTTCCCTTTAATGACTTTCATTAAGTAATTATCCCATTGGTTAATTATCCTTAATTAATTAACCTCTGATCATTAATTAATTTAACCTTTAAATTAATAATTAAATAAATTAACCCCTAACAATTTATCCTTTAATTACTTACATTAAGTAGTTAAATATTTAAGTAATCAATCTCTAATTACTTACATTAACTGATTACTAATCTCCAATTAATTGATCTTAAATTAATTATTTTATCATCGTTAATTCTTAATTTATTAATCCTCAATCAAAATTAATTTATTTCCCTTTAATTCCTTGATTTTATTAATCTTTAATCACCAAAGTCCTTGACTTACTTAAAGGTAACCCATTTATTCTTATTTATCACTTAATCTTTGTTAACACATAATTTAATCTTTTAAATTAACTTCCTAATTACATACTTTAAGTAAGTTTAAATAATTAAGAATCAATTTAATTTAAGTAAAACTTATTATACAACTTCTTAAAACAATATTAATAACATTATTATAAAAAGAAACCAAATTTAGAAAAAATCATCAGTTAAGCTTGATTATTTAAAGTTTAAACAACCCTTATTTATTCAATAAAACTGTTAAACCCTACTTCGGGTTCAACCCGTAATTATCCCGAGTTGCCCTTCCCCTAGAAAATTTCCCTTTTTTTAAACTTAGTTATAGTTTAAGTCAAAACTGTTAACAATCACATAAGCAAACCCGAAGCCCAACTCGAGCCACTACGTTACTACCCCGATATCGACTTCGAGATGAAAACCCTCTTCCCAAACCATGCTCTGACATATACAAAAAATTTGTGCACGTGCACATGCCTTTGACGGCTTTTCGATCAACTGTGCCGGTGCCTTTTAGTCGTCGACAACCCACTTAACCTCTTCGACCAGCCAACTCCTCCATAAACGACTGAAATCAAAGCTCGAACAAAAACGATGCCAAAGGAACCCAACCCAGAACACGCCACCACCTAAATCGGCTTCGCAACATGGTTGTAGTCCAATGGACACCTAGCCATCCACCTAAAACTTCGCCAGAAACCTTGCTACCATTTTCCCTAACCCCGATTGATTCTGACACATCATCGAAGCCGCAATGGCCTTGGAAACAACCACGACAAAACGCAATGCTTAAACCCTATATCCGCCTTGATCAGTAAATCCATTTATCAAAAAAAATCGAGTCCAATTTTCTTGGATTCACAACCCTTCCAGCTATCTTTCGGTCAAAAATCGCTCCTCGTCTACGATTGGATCATCGGAATTTGGTGAAAAACCAATTTCCGTTCATCCCATTATATCTCGGCAATCACAAGCTTAAAAATCTTGAATTTTACTTTAAAAATCATGAATTTCTAGATCGAACCCGATGATATAGGTAACTCGAGCGATTACGATATTCAAATTTAGGACCTATTTTGAAATCTTGCTGCATATCTTCTTTCCTGACCATATTTTTCCTCATCTTTATCTTAAAACAATTTTAGTAGTTAAAACTTGATTTTACAAACGTAATTCATTTAGATCCTTAAGCCTAACATATATTCTAGAAGAGGAAACTTGATTTTTAAACAGGTTTTGTATCCAGGAACTAAGGACAGAGAGCTATACAGTCATGCTCAAACTAAAAAATTCACACACATGTATAAATTTTACTTAAATCATCACATAGGCATATTTCAATTTATTCTTCACAAATTTACCACATGCTAACAGAAGATATAGCAAGTTAAAGAATTTGCTCACCTAAAATAAGAACAGAGGACAGTATTTTGATCTGTATTCTGAATCTTTGGTCTGGATCCTTGAGTTTAAACTTGATTGAATTCTTTGATGATAAAACTGATATCTAAGTTGATATGGGGTTCATGTTTCGAATTGAATTGCAAAATTGAAATTGGAGCTCAAACTGATGTTGCTGTTGATCTCAGGTTGAAGCTTTAAACAGATTTTGTTGTAGATTTCAAACAGGCTGAAGCTTTTATTATTTATTTCCTTTGAATTTTGATTTCAATTTAAATTTAGGAGATGATAATTTTTTTAGTTTAGCTGAAAGAATACCCTGATTATTTCTCTAGATATTATATTTAATATAATTAAATTTTAATTAAGGATTATTTTGCCACTTGTTAGTTTTTAGGATACTACGCTTACAATTGTTAAAACAATACCTTCTTATGCTAACAAGTGTTTAAATATTTCTTAAATATATAAAAAAAAATTTCTACAAGAGTTTAAATCTTCATTTAAATATAAAAATTTTCCTTATTTACTAATGCTTCATTATTTATATATATTATGAATTATGTTTTAAACTTAATATATATACAAATTATACTTATGAATGTGAGTTTTTAAGTGTTTATATATATATATATATATATATATATATATATATGCGAATTGTACTTAGTTCATAAGGTAGTTAGAAAGAAAGAATGATTTTAAACCTCTATTTATATTTAAAACTTTTCAGTTTAAGCAAAATAAAATTTTGTTAAATCTTATTCAAACTTAAACTATTATACTTTTTAGGTTAATAAACATTTATTATTAAATGTTTTGAAAATAAATTATAAGATTTGTAAATAGTTTTTAAAATGTGTTATATTGAATTTAACATAACTTCCAAATCACAAAATATATATGAAAATTTGAAAACATGTTTTTTTGTTGGTTAAATTTAAATCAAAGCTTTTCTATTTACAATATATACAAATATCTATGCATTATAAATAGAAAACATTTTTAATATTAAATTTAAAACATCACTTCAATATACATATATAATGCAATTTGAAACCATATATTTTGTTAAATTTAAATCAAAGACTTTCTATTCACAATACATACATATATACATACATACATATATATATATATACATATATATATGTATATATATCAATATATATCAAATATAAAAAGAAAACAAATTTTATTGGCTTTTAAAGATAAGATCTTATCAATTAAATATTTATAAAAGAAGATTATTGAGTTGATATTGCCCAAAATTCTGGGTCATCACACTTGCTGCCGCGAACCTAAATCTAAACTCTGACTAGTCTATCTTCCTCTAAATCGACAAAAGAGTTTAATCCTAGCTTGCCCTAAAAATTTCAAACAATGCCAAACTTGACAACACACAAGCAAACTCATATAGAATAGAAGATCTCGTCGATACGAGATCAAAGAAACATGTTTTAGGATTTTTTGTTGAGGGGATGATTTAATCTTGATTTTTGAATCATGTATCCATTTTTTTATTTACTGGGATTGAAAATAGAAATGAAGAAGAATAGGGAAAGGTATGAAAAAATGAATAATGTGGCTAAGTTTTGACTCACTATGTTTATAAACAAGAAAATCACTCTATTTCAAACTCAAGTTAAACCAATATTCCAAGTAAGCCAAGATTCTCAAGCAACCATCCTATCAAGTCATTTTTAAAATTCTGAATTTTGATTTAATTTAAAAATGTTTTGAAAGAAGGTTTCATGGTATTCCGCTACAAAATATTCCATCCACATATGAACCATGAATGACAGAAATAAATTTACGATCATGCACCACAATACGGCACGGTCACAAATCAATAATAAAATACATAGATTATATTATTCTTTGAGATTTCAAAAATACCATCATTTGTTGTAAAATACGTTAAAAAATAATTTAAATATTTTCCAAATTAAAGTTATGGAAAAATGCTATAAACTAAATTACAAATACGTTAAAAAAAATTAAGTCAATCCATTAAGAATTGATTTTCTTATTATTTGTTTGAACTATTTATCGTCGTAAATAAATTTACAAATTAAGTTCACCATCATTATTTATTAATTAAAAGGAGTTAAATAAGATTATTAAGTCCATTTGATTCATAATTTAAATATTTAAATAGTCACTATATTTGAATTTAAATTATTAAACTTCAAAACCCAATTATTTAAATATTTAAAATTAATCAAATATTCATAATCAAAACGATAAGATTTCGGATGTTACATTCTCCCTCCTTTGAAGAATTTCATTTCCAAAATTCCCAAAGGAAGAAAATATCTCCAACCCTAAAGATTTAAGAACTATTAATTTAAATGAGTTATCAAACTCTCGAAGTTCCTTATATTACAATTTTTTTTTGGTAGGACCTCCTTTGCGTGGCTGATTCAGAAAATTGGAACTAGCCATAACCTGTCCAAATCAACAAAAAATAAAACAAAAGCCAAATGGCCTCCCACATCTAGGGCATAAAATCGTCAATTTCTAAACCTACTACATACCACTTCTGCGTTTAATTTTTATCTCTGCTAGGAATTTACTATCTCGATGCGAGTGCAGGGGCACAAGAAATCAAATAGTAGTAACTTGCATCCCTATATCTATCTCGTACTTACGTAATTCAAAAGAGAATCATGCTGACAAAAAACAATACACAGGCCATTTCTATCGCAAAACTATAGCGAAATAAACAATATAACAACCATATGCAATAAAAGTACCGAGGTTACTCTGTAATAAAATAATATACATCTAATAATTGCAAAAGATAAATTTAGAACTAACTTCCTAGGTTTTTATATTCAAAATATATTTTCAAATTCCTCCAAAGAGAAATAAATCAAAACCAAAATTAATAACAAGGAGGGGGCTCCCCCTAACGAAGCATGGTATAACTCTAAAATCAAATAGCATGTAGCATCTAATAGTATTCCGGTTCCTCCTAAAACAACAACTAGAGTAAACAAATATACCTGGCATGTCTTCCAAATCAAAAAACCCATAACTGCCCAACTTCAGCTAGAATAAAATATTTGAAAAATCACTTCAAAAAACCTTTTTCAAATATCTTGAAATAAAATTACTTCATAAAATATTTGAAAAATACTATTATTATCATTTCTTTCATAAAGTCTTCCAAGGTCACTTTTCAAAAGCACCAGGATTTAAGTCCTAATAAATAATAATTTTATAAATTGTAGTCTATAAATCACACCGTCAATCAGATTAAATTCAATAAAGAAATAAACTAACATTTAACATTATTAAATATGTTAATTACTTGAAAACCAAGATTTCGAAATTCTGCTTAGGTTCACAACTTTCTCGATCATCCAATGATATAGATAAATTTCTAAGTATATTCTTATGCCCATCCATCACCTTTGACATCCGCCACAACATCCATACCATCACCCGAGGGAAATTTATTTTAATAAAACCCACCACCTCACTCGCTTCCATTCAACTCTGACCTGCCATATTTTCCTTCTCTACCTGGTTGGCTACCCAAAACCCGAACTCGAGCCATCACCTTCGCGTGACAGTGCCATATCACCTCTCTCTCCTCCGACGTTGTAGCAACGTTCCCTCCTACACGATTGCTCTAACCTGATCCCTGACCGCCTAAAGCAGCCTCTCCCTTGACAGATCCTTCGTCTTCACCACTACCCACATGACCTGTCATAGCTACACACCTACCCACTGACCTCACACCTCGCTGACAGCCTCAATCCCGCCTCCTCTTTTTACAACCATCTCCACTTCGCTTATACACACACATATTTTATTAATTCACTTTTTTTATATAAGTTATATAAGTTGTACATATCCTATTGTTATATATATATATATATATATATATATATATATATATAAGTTATACAAGCTATATGATCTGTGTTTATATATATAGTTGTTTGTGATGTATAAGTTATATGTAAGTTGTCTGTTTATGTATAAAAGTTTATATATGTTGTGTGTGTGTGTGTATTTGTTTATATAAGAATATTACAAAGTTTTATGTTTACAAATTTTTGTTTATCAAATAATATGGTAGGCTGTTTGATTTCTTCGGTTTATATTATTTACAGTTCTATATATATCCATGAGTATTAAGTTTTAGTTATACATATCGGGTTTCTAGTATGGATATTTAAAATATAATGTGTGTGTATATATATATATATATTTGATTTTTGGAAAAGGAAAAAAGGAAATATGTGTTCAAGAAACAATGGTTCTCGAAATATAATATGGTTTAATATGTATGGTCTATATTTATATGTATGTCTTATAGTCTGTTCTATGGAAAGGATATATATATATATATATATATATATATATATAATGTAGATATTAGCCTGTTCGTTTTAGGATATAGGTATAAATATGTTATAATAATAATAGTAACAACAAAGTATGTTTACATATTTATGTTTCGAAATTTTGCTTTGGAGCTATCTTGCTTTTATATATATATATATAATAGTGATTTTAAAGTATATCTATATTTATAGATTTTATTTTGAAATGTGTTTCAAATTTGAATATCGATTTAAAAATATGGATATATATATATATATATATATATATATATATATTTGTTTTCCATCGGACTCGGTTCATCGTGCTATGAGTTGGTTGCGCCGCTGTCCAGATTTGACCGCAATAGTTAGTGGCTTCAATTTTTTGTTTATCTATGTGCTTGTCCTGTTTCCTCTAGCCTCGAAAGGTGAGCAATCACTCACGATTAACATTCTTATATTTAGCAAATTTAATTCCCATAAAATGACGATTGAAATATGTCGTTAGATTAGAATTGTTAGTTATTTAATTGTTGAATAAGATATATTATCATTTAAAATTGTTAACCTGTGTTAATTGACATATAACACCATAACCTATTATATATATTGTACTTAAATTTATCATAGATGATATATTCTTGTTGTTGATATGTTATATTACTATCATAATTATTCCCACTCTGCAAGTTCCTGTTTAGTTTAGAAATCCCTATGGGTTGAAATGATACATACCCGAACGATATTATAGATTAGGGGAAAATTCTTATGGGTTGAAATGATAAACCCAAGCGATTTTCATTGATTTTGAAATTTTGGGATTGTGGGATTGAAATGATGTACACCGTAAATATTAAATTATTGGGGATTGAAATGATAGATATCCATATCACTTGACTATAGGATAGAAAATTATATATGGAAACCGTTAGTCTATTATGAAAAAAATGATTGCCAAAGTTATAATATAAAGAATTTATTTTAATATATACGAAAAAATTATATTTTTAAAATTATATTTTTTGAAAATTCTAGATTTATAAGTTAGTTTTGAAAATATAATTTTTAAGATTTTTCTTATAATTTTACTATTTTAAAAATATATAAAATACGATTTAATACAAAATACATTTAATAATAAGATTTAATTTAATAAAATTTAGTTTAATTAGTTTATAATAAGTTTAAGTATTTATTTAAATTTATATTAATATTTTAAAATAGGTTTTCCTTTTACTTTAATAATAAAGGATGGGAAGATAAATTAATGTTGACTTGGAATTTAAATTAGTTAATAATTCAATTTAAATAAGAATTGATTTGAACTTATTGATTTAGAGATTTTAAAAGATATGATTGATAACTTGATTTAATAAAAAGTGATTAAATGAATATTCTTAATTTTAAATAAAATCGAGATGAATATTTAATATTGATTAAAAAATTTAAATTGAAATTTTACTGTTGTTAAAATGATTAAGTGAATATCTTCCAAGTTGAATAAAATTAAAGTTAAATATTGAAATCTAAATGAAACTTATATTGAAAATGTTTGAATATTTAAATTTTGAATCATATTGGAATTGAGGAGATATTTCAAACCTAGATTTGAAATTGATAAAAAAATTGAAATGGTTTATTGAGAATTTGAATTTAATCTTTAACCTTTTAAATTGAAAGTGTTGAATTAGATTGATTTAAATTGAATTTTGAAATTTAAGTTGATTTGAATCGATTTGTGAAATTGGATGAAACAATTCTAATTTGGAAACTATTTCAATATAATCTCTTTAAAAAGATATAAAATATTTTTAATTTAACACTATTTTAATATGTAAATTATCTTAGTATATAAACTATTTTAATTTATAACTATTTTAATATATATACTATTTTCAATATCTAAACTATTTAAGTTGGAACTGTTATGATTACTGAAGTGTTATGATTTCAAAAGCGTTATGATCTCGAAACTGTTACGTTGTCAAAATTGTTATAATTTTTAAAGTGCTACGATTCTTATTTAAAGTGAATAAGGATATAAAATTGATATGGTTTTGAAATGAATATTATATTTTGATATGAAGTATGAACTATTTGAAAGGAAATGATCACAGTGTGAAATAAGCGGTTGGTTGCTAAAGAAACCGGGATCGGATATTCTCATGCTCTCTGCCAATATCGGAAACCACTTTAACAATTGTGTACATGGTGGAGATTCTAGAACGAAGTAGGATGGTTTAGCAACGACCCAATATAAGGTTTTAGCGCAGCGCTGACTCTCGTAAGTCAGCTTAATTTGGCTAAAACAGAAGCTATACCGGGCCAAGTGGGGTCGCACCCCCTATCAGGCACATTTCTTCGATACAATTCTATTGCTTTTGTGATTCTATTAGATGCACCTTTGATTTAGGAGTGTGTCTCGAGGTGGATGGTAGTAACTTCTATGAATTACCACTAGTTCGGGAGTGTAAATGGTATTTCTACCCTGGCATTGCCTTGTGTGCCTTGTCACATGCCTTATTGCGCCATCTATGAGTTTGATTTTTTACCATACCTATGGAGTACCCTCTGGTAGCCCCCCAGTTTATAGAGGAATTACGGTACTGTATAGAAAATGAGAATATATAAAATTTGTTAAGGGGGTAGGTGTAAATGCCTTAACGCTATTTTAATAGTTTACTTTCCTATAGACATTATTATAATAGAGTATATTACTACATAGTAGATAGTTCCACCCAACCTTAGAGGATATGTATCCCAAACATCCTAAGTTACTTGTATTTTAGTTGACATTTCACTTGAGTTAAATTTACCGATATAAGAATGTTAATCCTGACTCGAGTGTTTTTTGTTCTGCTTTATGCTTGGGTCGGACTGAGTGTCGTAGCATTTGAGACTCACTTTTGGAGATAGGAGCTTTGTTTGAAGATCTATCTATCCAGCTTTCAGTTATTTCAGTTTATTCCTGTCATTTTTGTTCATACCCGTCATTTTCTTATGTATTAAAGATTCATTTGTATTTCAAATTGTGATGACCCGCCCTTCTCGACCCTTGAAAATCGACAAAATATACTCCACAGTATAATATGCCAACGATCAAGTGCCGAAAAAGACAGATTGTTGAGGAAAAAGAAAGAAGAAAGAAGGGAGAAGGAACTAACAATAACAAAATCTCAAAATCGCAGTAGAAAAAAATATAGTAGTCAATAACAGATCTTTAAACAAAATGAAATCTATATCTATTTTTATATATTACATCATCATCAGAGTATCACAAACAAAAAACAATTACCAGCTTGAAAATTTCATACAATCACAACAGCGGATATAAACAAGTACGGATAATACGTCTCGGTCTCCAGCACCTCTCCTGAGCTCCATAGCATCCTATCCTGAACATATAATACTCGGTCTGACCCGAGTATTATAATGAAATAACAGCCAAGTTAGTGTGGAATACCAGCTGATAAAAATACACCCGAATTGATTATTAAAGTTTCAAAAATCCTTTTGAAAACAAAAGCATCTCGTAATACCACGCCACAAATAAACATGTCGGGTTTTTAACTTACAATAGCTAAAACACTTTTTATAAAAATCCCCTGAAATTATAATAGGGTCTATATACAAATATTTATTAAAATAGCCGAAATTGTTACATGATTAAATTCCAGCTACTAGCCACAAAGTGGGTAATACAAACAAAACTCGTAAAAGGCCCGTAGGGAGAATGGATTTCCAACTAATGACTAGGCACTGGGGTATTACCTGTCATAGTACCCGGTGTAGATTAGTGTACCGAGGACCACGCCCGATCCCCTGCAACACAAGGCCGGGACTACCCCTTACTGGATAATCCCGAGTAAGATCACCCTACGGTTGGGATCAATAACCACACTACTAAGCCGAAATAAAAGGGACATCTAGACAGGAATGACCTCACCCTAAAATGGGTGCTACCCACCTAGCCTTGCAGCATAACTGATTTTCAGTCATTCCCGGTTGATGAGGCTTGAGGCTAAGCGTTACCTTTAGAACATTTCACTTAGAATGCTCATCGTCCACCTGACGATGTTCTGAAAGCATTCATCCATACAAGTCCGTCCCGGGTTCGAACGGAACCGAAGGCACTACTCCTACTACATCCTTTTTGGAAATATCCTCAGGATTAGTAGCGACTAGCCCTTGCACTTCACTGCTCCATCTTCGACTCCGAACTTGTTTTTCCCACGAAAACGTACAAACCGGATCGAAGTGATTTTCGAGTAATTAATCCCGATCCCTGTCTCTTCGAAACGATTAACGCATTGTCCAATATTGATAGTCGGTGATTTAACTATCATTTAACATCCATAAGCATCCATCTCACAATAAATAATTTCCTACATTATTTATTTTCCTTAAAAATATCTATGCAAGATATATTTCCATTTTCAAATCCCGTTGAAAACATTTTTCAAAGCCAACTCTTCTCATGGAATAGATCCCCAAATCTTCACTTCCTCTAAAAACATCCAAGTACCAATACTTAATATTTAAAATAATTTAAATTCTTTATTCTTGAAAATACATTAAAACATTTATATTAAATCTACCTAGATACTTAATTTAATATATATATATATATGTATGCACTTTTAAAAATATTTCGAATAAAACTTCTTTATAAAATATAAACTATTTTCTTCAAAATAAAGTTAAGTCAAACTAAATTTTAAAATAAAGCTATGAAATCCTATACAAGTTTTCAAATAAAACTTTGACTAATTATCTTTAAAATAAAACCATTTTACAAAGTATAAATATTAATAATATCCTTTAAAACATAATAATAAATACCCCTTTAAAATAATTACTTCTATAACTAATTTGATAAATGTTCACTTTTAAAATTCTTACAACTTAAATAATTTCTTGAAACAACTCTTTAATACAACTTCAAAACTTCTAACTTTTTCAAAACTCTGCTTTAAAAACGTACTTGGATTATCAGGGAAATACACTTCCGTTTTAGGATAACCCAAAGAATTCTTTTTTTATAAATCCTACACGATTTCCCCCAATTCAATTTTATGTTCATCTCGTAAATTCCTTTCCATACTTTAAAAATAAACACCTTTTATTTTTAACACATTGCTATTTCCTGGAAATCACTTTCAAAATGTACTTATAGTATTTAAAATATGATTACTAAATTCTTTATTCAAATTGTACTTTTGAAAATATATAAAAGTTCCTTAAGTAACTTAATTAAAAAATTTCTTTTTATATGAGATTATTATATCAACTTTTCATATTTAATCCCCTTTAGAAACATAATTCTAAATTACCTTTTAAATAATTAAATACCATAATTACTTAAACAAATGTTTACTTTCACTTAAAAACAATTAAAAATAATAATTTTCTAAAATATTCTAAAAACACCTTTGCAAAATTTTTTAGTTTATACTTCGAAAATCTTTCTTTGAAACATGCTTAGTTTCCAGGGACAAATACACTTCCGATCCTTTAAAAACTAAATCTCGCTATTATTTTTAAAACAATTCACATTTTAAAACATTTCAAATTTCAACAAATTTTCATGAATTTAATTCCCTTAAATTCATTACTCAAAATTTCCCCTTTCTATTCTCTTTTAATTCCAATTTATTTTATTATAATTTAAAATCCCAAATTATACTTATCTAATCATAACACATCACAATTTAATTTCCAAATCAATCTATCATAGGATATTAGCGAAATACATCACAGAATATAAATAAAATTTCTATTTGTAAGGAATCCAATTGGATCCCTCCAACCCGTTTTTCCATGCATCCACAGATATTAGCACAACAAATAAATATCAATCCAGACTGATATTAATATTCATATTCATCCAATCACACAATTATTTAAATATTAACTATTTACATTAAATGGTTTCCACATGTGAGTGAGATTTACTCACCTTGAATTTCGTCGAGCGTTTAAATTTTAAATTAAATTGAGCCCGTTCAATTTAATCTAAAATTTTTGCTTGCCTTAAATGATCCTAGGTCTGCATTGCAGCGTAGATCGCGTCGCTGCGATTCTGGCGCTTCCTGTTTTGCTGGAATCTGACCATATATGCAAAAGTTATGGTATTTTAAACATTGAATATAATTTCTACAAACAATTTCTATTTATTATAATATTACACTATACCACAATGAGATTAGGCCGATCATCTCCTTATTCCAGTTCGTACCCAAGACCACGAAACCTACCGAGCCGCCTTTATCCCCTCAATAACGCGATCGCTCACACTCGCCATACCCAGATCCACCGCCACCGCACGAACGGCCATCGCAAACTCCTCCAACTCCCCTGACACCGATGAACTCGAGCACCCCATTGTCTTGAACTTCACACTCGAACGGCTGGTGTTTGAGCCACAATCTCTCCCTCCTCGTTATGCCAATATCGATCTTCACCGTTGGATTGGAAGTTCGTAGCGAGCTCTTCAACTTTGCAGTTGGAAATTTTTGGTATAGATGAGCAGATGGAGAGAAAAATGAGGAAGATGAGGGAAGCACGACGGCCATGAAAACATAAGCGATAGCTGGAATGCTAGTACAAAGGTTATTGCACGTGGACAAAATATATACGCGAAATCCAATTATTTTAATATTAAACTCACCTTTAAACAACTTTTTCAAACAATCTCCAGATAATGCGTGCTGAGAGGCGATTATAAGGTTTTATCCACATTCCGAGCACAATGGAACATGTTTCGGAGGCTAATTTGGTCGTATGCATGAGTTATGGAAATAAACGATCAATTTTAAATTAAATCGTTTAAAATAGCTTCTATGCGTTTTGAGCTGCCAGGGTCAAATAACAACTCTGATTGCTACGAAAGTTGAAATCCGATAATAACTAACTATTACGGATCCAATGAATCTGGTTTCTTCGAATTTCGAAACCGTGCCCCGGATGGCTATTTTAACTCGTCGATTAATTCGAGTGATTTTCAAAATTGTCGAAATCACTTAAAATTTCACCTTTAAAATTTTATGAGCTCTATTATAAATCTCATAGAATTTATATTCACATTAGAAATCATTCTGATTCAGTTTAAATCAAATCTGATTATTCACATTATTTAAATATTAAACTTCATCGTTAATATAATATAAAATTCCAAATTTTAAACCTATCGACTTTTGATTCCATCCAAAAGTCCAACATCATTATTTAAATTGAAATAGACTTAAAATAAATTTTAGAATCTATTTTTATTTCTATTTACACCCAGATTCACTAATTATCCCAATTCCAAATATTTAAATTATTATTATTATTAAATCCAATTAAATAGCCATATTTGATATTTTAACCAATTATATTAATTAAATCAAAATCTTCTTACTTCATAATTAATTCAAAATCCACATTTAGCATTTAAAATGAATTAAATGTTTAAAATTAACGACTAGAAATTCTGGGTCGTTACACAAATTTTGTTGTATTTTGTTGTAACTCTGATGCTTGTATAGTAGCTTCATGAACTACTATATATCTATTTCCTTATTGTTATTTTACTCCATGTCTATGATTGATTTTATTTACTATACTGTTGAGTTTCTCTAAATATAAATTAATAATCTGTTGTTTCGAGCAATTTAAGTTTGACATGAGTGGATGATTGTTAATTTTAACGGTTCAAAATACCAGGTCGTTACAGTTGGTATTGGAGCTCTGGTTTTGGTAAACCTTAGCGTAAAAACTAATTTTAGAATCACCTTCGTTCGAGCTTGAATTTCTTCTCTTTGATTCAGATTTCTTTTGAATTCTTGGGCTATCCCTTCGTTCTGAGTTCCTATCTTGTCTCTTCCTGTTCGTTTTCTTTTGATACTAGAGCATCTCATAGCTTCAATCTCAACCGTCAACCCTATCCTTAGGTGTGACTGTTTTCATCGACTGTCCTGCCAACCTTAGTTTGAGTTGTAAAGGGGTTAAAGTCCTTTAATGTTAATTTACCGGAGATTTCTAATTATCGGCTATGATGCTGTCATTTATTGAAAGCCCGAACCGTTCCCCTAGTAGACGACCTGGGTAATTCTCTTGTGATCGAATGTCGAATTGCCTATGGATTTTGCATGCAGTTTTATCTATTCACTTGATTCTCAGCCTAGTGATCTTAAGTCCATCCTGATAGTTAAGGATTATCTTGATATTTTAGTGAAGTCACTCCTCCCTCTTAAGCGGGACATTTAGTTCCGCTTTGATCTTATTTCTGGAACACAACCCGTTGTTCCTCCTCCCGAAGAATGGTTTCTATGAATGATTAGTCATGCCCTTTGGATTAACCAACGCTCCTGCCTTCTTCGTCGATCTCTTGAATCGCGTTTCCACGATGTTCTCATAAAGTTGTCCTGATTTTAGTTAACGATATCCTCATTTCCTGAAAATCTTGGTTGACCCAGTGAAGGTCGCCCGAGATTAATATAAGTCTATCCAACTTCCTCTTTTGTAATTAGTTATCTTATCATTCTTTCGAGCTATCTTCGTAATTAGAATTCTCTTTGGTTAGGGTTCCTCTAAAATTGAATCCCTATCCTTATTCTTGAATCCATTCTAAATCATCCTGTGAGGGAATGTATTGTAATTAATACCAAAATGTTTATATTGTGTTGTTTGAGTTGTTAAGTTTGAATTTTTGGGTTTCGATCGGTTCGTTTGGCCAACGCTACTGATAGGAAAACACTTCAACAAAGCAAACTGATGCAATATTGTTTTCGAAATTGGTAAATGAAATAATTTTTGTATGATTATTTTTATATAAAAGTGTAATTTTTTGAAGTTAGACAGTTAAAAGAGTTGGTTGTTAGAAATGATAATACTAGATTTTCATTTACTGTTGTCAACATTTCTAAACCATTAACCATTGTTATATATTATAAGGTGATTAGTTTGTTAAAACATGGTTTATAAATCTGAATTACAAATGAAATAAATTTAAATTAAATCTTTGAGAATTAAGTTTCTGGTGCTTTTCAAATTTTTTTTTCAAAGTGTTGAGAAAATTTATTATTTCAAGGTATTTTGAATAAGTAAGCTAGTACTCTTCCCTACGTCGTTTGAAAATAGTTTCGATGATGGATGCAGCATCATCGACATTCATTTTCGAGTCTCAAAGTGGAGAGGCCACTCGGTAGCTTTGCTACACTTTTGTTTTTGGAAAATATATTTAATTTTAATTTCTTAAATATTATTTGATGTATAAAATACTTGAATATATTTATTTCAAAATAGTCTAAAGTGAAGTCGGGAATTCACTCTCAAGTTCTATGTTAAGTGATGGTTTTCAATTTTTGAAATTAAGCAAATTTTTGAATAATCGGAGTGCTTAAAATGAGAATTAGAATTTAAAACAACTTGAAACGGTTGAACTAGGATAAATTAATTTGTATAATACTCAATTGCATTCTAAAACATATATAGCTTACCTAAAATATTCAAAAGTTAAAATGAATGTGAATTTGAAATTGAAGGTTATACAAGAGAAATTTAAATGATAAAAAATTTTAAACTAAAATTTTGCCTAATAGAAATATTGTAAATAATTAGATTCAAAACATTAAAAAAACTTACCTAGAAAAGGCTTTGAATGTAATTGAATAATATACAATATAAATGTAAGTAATAAGATATCCGAAATGAATTTTTATTAAGGGAAATTTAATAAAAATTGGTTTTAATAGTAACTCAATCTGTGTTATATGAAAGGTTAAGTGAATAAATTGAACAATAAATGAGCTAAATAAAATATAACTTGATTTGAAAGAAAATTTCGTAATAAATGCTAATAAATTAAAAACAAATCAATTGAATGAAAATATACTGAATTGAAATCAATCAAATGTTAACATAATAAATTTTATGGATTAAATAAACTGAATTGAAACCAACTAGTTGAATATACACCAATTTAAAATAAAATAAGATTTATAGTTTAGAACTAATTGTATTATTTTGTATTTAAATCAATCTTTTCCTTTCTAGTTGTTTCTACTCTCCTATCTTGTTCCTTTTTGGGGATGAAAATTATTGAGTGGGGGAGAGTGTAACGACCCAAATTTTTTAATGGTTTTTATAATGTAATTAACTGAATTTTTCATGTAAACTAAATTATTTAATATAGCAATGAAAATTTGGTATTTGGTATGCGTCTATACAAACATAGCAAATGGCAGATTTTCGTTGATAAATATGGAAGTTAGTTTTGTTGCGTAATCTCAATTTCAATTTAAATAGGTTAAATTGATGCAAATAAAGTATTGCTAGAATTTGAATATTTTTATATATTAAAAATATAGATCATTTTCTGAGTAAGGCATCATATTTCGTTTCGCCAAATTTGGACTACTATAGCTCTGTTTATCTTATTTCTGACATTTTAGCAGCATTTTGGCAGTGTAATATTGACTTTTAATAGGATGATCGTATCACTCATATCTGTGTACCATTTCAATCATCTCATCATGCTGATATCCACGATATATTCAATTGTGCATTTTGGAATCCAGTACGTGGCGAAATCCGTGGAACGGATAATCGTATCGGCAACCGTTTGAGTCCTTTTGTTCCTCTGTGTCCCATGAGAAAACAAATGGCCAGAACTTTTTATATTCCCGCAATCCAACTGTTAACTTTCTCTATTCCCTGAATTTAACAATTAACTTTTGGCTTTCTTGATTCCACCTTTTCCATTTATATACTGGTTCGTTCATTTTGGGATTTCTTTCTTTCTAGGTTCTACATGCTTTTATAAAAGTATAATAATATAATAATGTTTGTGTTATATTTTTTTTTCCTTTGAATCCTCCTTTTTCCCATATTTTTTGTTTCAATCGAAACCTCCTACCACCACCTTTCACCTCAGCCAAACCAAGCAACCCCATTCCATGCCTCCACTGCACCCACTTCTAACACCAGGCCTTCACCTCCAATCAACTAAAACTACATAGCCATCACCTTTGGCATCTACCACCACGTCCATACCATCAGCCAAGGGAAAAATATTAATAATACCCACCTCATCAATCGCTTCCATTCAACTCCGACCTGCCACCTTTTCCTTTTCCACCCGCTTGGACACCCATGACCCAAACCTGAGCCATCACCTTCACGTGACAGTGCCATATCCCCTTTCTCTCCTCCGATGCCATAGCAACCTTTCCTCCCGCACAATTGTTCCAACCTAAACCCTGATCGCCTGAAGCAGCCTCTCCCCTGACAGATCCTTCATCTCCACCACTATCCACGTGACCTGTCATGTCCACGCACCTACCCTCCGACCTCACACCCCGCCGATAGCCTCAAGCCTGTAACCGCCTCCTCTTTTTGTAGCCATCTCCACTTTGCTTATATATACACACACTTTTATACAAAACCAAGTTTATACATACTTTTATATATGACCAGTTTTATCAATTCGCTTTTTTTATATAAGTTATATAAGTTGTACATATCCTGTTGTTATATATATGTATATGTATATGTATATGTATATGTATATGTATACGTATATGTATATGTATATGTATATGTATACGTATATGTATATGTATATGTATATATGTTATACAAGCTATGTGATTTGTGTTATATATATAGTTGTTTGTGATGTATAAGTTATATGTAAGCTGTCTGTTTATATAGAAAAGTTTATATAAGTTGTGTGTGTGTGTATATAAGTTTATATAAGAATATTACAAAGTTTTATGTTTATAAATTTTTGTTTATCAAATAATATGGTAAACCGTTTGATCTCTTCAGTTTATATTATTTACAGTTCTATTTATATCCATGAGTATTCAATTTTAGTTATACATGTTGGATTTTTCGTATGGATATTTAAAATTTAATGTGTACATACATATATATATATATATTTGATTTTTGGAAAAGGAAAAAAGGAAATATATGTTTTAAGAAACAATGGTTCTTGAAATATAATACGATTTAATATATATAGTCTATATTTATATGTATGCCTTATATTCTGTTCTATGGAAAGGATATATATAATATTGATATAAGTCTGTTCGTTTTAGTATATAGGTATAAATTTGTTATAATAATAATACTAATAACAAAGTATGTTTATATATGTATGTTTCGAAAATTTTCTTTGGAACTGTCTTTCTTTTATATATAGATATATATATGTATATGTATATGTATATATATATACATATTTTTATAATAATAGTGATTTTAAAGTATATCTATATTTATAGATTTTATTTTGAAATGTGCTTCAAATTCAAATATCGATTTAAAGAAAAAAAAAGAGAGATACATGTAATATATATATATATATATATATATATATATATATATATGTTTACCATCGGACTCGGTTCATCGTGCTTTGAGTTGGTTTCGCCGCTGTCCAGAATTGACCGCAGCAGTTAGTTGCTTTGATTTGTCACTTATTTGTGTGCTTGCCCTATTTCCTCTAGCATCGAAAGGTGAACAATCACTCACGATTAACATTCTTATAATTAGTAAATTTAATTCGCCTAAAATGACGATTGAAATATGTTGTTAGATTAGAGTTGTTAGTTATTTAATTGTTGAATATGATATGTTATCATTTAAAATTGTTCACCTGTGTTAATTGACGTATGACACCATAACCCGTTACATTTATTATACCTAAATTTATCATGATGATGATATATGTCTGTTGTTGATATGTTATATTATTATCATAATTGTTCTCACTCTGCAAGTTCCCTATTAGTTTAGAAATCCCTATGGGTTGAAATGATACATACCCGAACGATATTATAGATTAGGGGAAAATCGTTATGGGTTGAAATGATAAACCCAAGCGAATTTCATTGATTTTGAAATTTTAGGATTGAAATGATATACACCTGTAAATAATAAATTATTACGGATTGAAAAGATTAAATATCCATATCACTTGACCATAGGATAGAAAATTATATACGGACACCGTTGGTATATTATGAAAAAAAAAGATTGCCAAAGTTTGAAAGGAAATATATGGATTTTATTAAATATTGATTTTTGAGTTATAATATAAAGATTTTTTTGGTATATGTGTAAAATTTAGATTTTTAAAATTATACATTTTGAAAATATAATTTTTAACATTTTTCTTATAATTTTATTATTTTTAAAATATATAAAATAAGAATTAATACACAATATATTTAATAATAAGATTTAATTTAAAAAAATAGTTTAGAACATGTTTAAGTATTTATTTAAATTTATAGCAATATTTAAAGTAGGTTTTTTACTTTAATAATAATGGTTGGGAAGATAAATTAATGTTGACTTGAAATTTAAATTGGTTGATAATTTAATTTAAATAAGAATTGATTTGAACTTATTGATTTTGAGATTTGAAAGATATGATTGACAACTTGATTCGATAAAAAGCGATTAAATGAATATTTTCAATTTTAAATAAAATCGGGACTGAATATTTAATATTGATTTAAATTTTTAAATTGAGATTTTATATAATTGTTATTAAAATAAAAGGTGAATATTTTCTAATTTGAATAAGATTAAAGTTAAATGTTGAAATCTAAATGGAACTTATATTGAAAATGTTTGAATATTTAAACTTTGAATTTTATTGGAACTGAAGAGATAGTTCAAACTCGGATATGAAATCGATAAAAAAAATTGAAATGTTTTATTGAGAGTTTAAATCGAATCTTTAACCTTTTAAAATGAAAGTGTTGAACTGGGATTGGTTTAAATTGAAAATTGAAATTTAAGTTCATTTGAATCAATCTGTGGAATTGGATGAAACAATTCTAATTTGGAAACTATTTCAGTATAATCTCTTTAAATAAATATAAACTATTTTTGATTTACAACTATTTTAATATATAAATTATTTTAATATATAAACTATTTTAATTTATAACTAGTTTAACATATATACTATTTTCAACATCTAAACTATTTAAGTTGGAAATGTTATGATTACGAAAGCGTTAGGATTTCAAAAGCGTTATGATCTCGAATGTTTTATGATTTCAAAAGTGTTATAATTTTGAAAGTGCTAGGACTCTGGAAATGAGTATAAATTTAAAGTGAATAACGATATCGAATTGATATGGTTTTGAAATGAATATGATATATTTGTATGATGTATGAACTATTTGAAATAAAATGACCACGGTGTGAAATAAGCGGTTAGTTGTCAAAGAGACCAGGATCGGATATTGTCATACTCTCAGCCAATACTGAAAACCACTTTAACAACTGTGTACGTGGTGGAGATTCCAGAATGAAGTAGGATGGTTTGTCGACGATTCTATATGAGGTTTTAGTGCAGCCTAGACTCCCGTGAGTCAGCTTGATGTGGATGAAACATGAGCTATATCGGGCCAAGTTCGTTCGCAAGCCATATCGGGCATATTTATTTGATACTATTCTATTGCTTTTGTGATTCGATTTGGTGCACTTTTATTTGGGAGTGTGTTTCGAGGTGGATGGTAGTAGCTGCTATGCATTACTACCAAGCCGGGAGTGCAAATGGTATTTCTACCCTGTCATTGCCTCGCGTGCCTTGTCACATGCCTTATCGCGCCTTGTACGAGTTTGGTTTGTACCATACCTATGGAGTGACCTTTGATAGCCCTCCAGTTTATAGAGGAATTAAGGTACAGTATAGAATATGAGAATATATAAAATATGTTAAGGGGGATATGAATAACGCCTTAACGCTATTTTAATAGTTTACTTTACTATAGAAATTATCATAATAGCGTATATTACTACATAGTAGATAGTTCCACGGATCCTTAGAGGATGGTCCCAAACATCCTTTAAGTTACTCATGTTTCAGTGACATTTCACTTGAGTTAAATTTACTGATATAAGAATGTTAATTCTGACTCGAGTGTTTTGTGTTTTGCTTTATGCTCAGGTCAGACTGAGTGTTCTATCATTTGAGACTCACCTTTGAAGATTGGAGCTTTGTTTGAAGATCTATCTATCCAGCTTCTAGTTATTTTAGTTTATCCCATTCATTTATATTCAGACTCGTCAGTTGCTTATGTATTAGAGATTCATTTGTATCTCAGGTTCTATTGTATTTTGTTGTAACTCTGATATTTATATAGTAGATTCACGAACTATTATTTATCTATTCCGCTGCTTATTGTTACTTTACTCTATGTCTATGGTTCTATGATTGATTTTATTCACTGTACAAGCTGAGTTTCGCCAAGTATAAATTAACAATCTATTATTTTGAGAAATTCAAGTATGACATGAGTAGATGATTGTCGATTTGAACGGTTCAAAACAACAGGTCGTACAATTTGCCTAAGCAAACATTAAATCATCACTTAGAAGATTTCTCAGATTACCACAAAACCGATCGAGATGTTTCCCTTGAATTGCCCAAAGAAAATGGATTTCGTTTGAAAATTATATTTGAAATATTTATTCTTATGAATACTTCCAAGTAATACCACTATTACTTTTCTTAGAAACCTTTTGAAATTATTTCAGGCGATAATTGGATTTAAAGTGTCAAAAACCCTTTATAAATTGTATAAATCATTTTATACATGTACCGTACTTGTTGATGATGTACCTTTTAAACCATCTAATATTATAATAACTTCCCTTTATTATAATAAAATTTTCACAAATAATTATTCTCTAAATGCCTTATTTCCCCATTTAGATTACATTAAACAACTTTTATTAAAACATGACTTTTAACTTAACATTTTCACCGAACGCCTTACAGTCAAACTATGAAACTTAATTCACAATGTGTTTGTTATAATGTACTCACAATTATCAATAAAAAATACTCATAAACTTTTCAAGCATATATTAACAATCAACAAACAATAGTCAACGCTTTTAAACTATCCGAGCATGACAAATATAATAACAATGACAACAAATAAATATCATTATTAACAAACAAACAAACCATAAACAATTATAAAAATTTGAAAATTATTTCTTTATATATATAAAAAATATTACCCTAGAAAAATATTTCATTTGCAAATTTTTCAAAAATCAATGTCATGTCTGTTTGCCTTTTTTGATAGTTTAGAAACCCATATCGACACTGTGGCATCCTATGTCTCGGCTAGAATCCATAAACCACTCAATAGACCAATTAATACAATATGCTTTTATAGCAATAACAATACGCTCTCGTATATATAATACTCTCCTACTCATCCTAGGGTATCACTTACCCAATCTCTAATGATTAATATACTACCAAAGCCAAGTTTCTCGCTTTACCTTCACCACTGACACCAAATGTAATGACCCACCTTTTCGATCACCAAAAGTCAACACCAGATACATCCATGGTATTCCAATACTGAACATCCAATCGCCAAAAAGGTCAATTGTTATGGAAAAATAAAAAGAATAAACAGGAGAAGTAGAATCTCATAGTGGAAATGACAACATATAATATAATAAAAACAATATAAGCCGTCATTCCAAGATACCAATTACATCAGAGTTAAAAAACCTCATTTATGGGACAGTTATTAAATTTATGAGCTTACAATTGTTGAAAGAATATATAATGACACATTGGAAATTAAAATATTACAGTAGGTGAATATCTAGCTCTACTCCAAGAGCTTCATGCCTCACCAACGATAACCTAAAAAATACTCGGTCTAACCCGAGCTTTATAATAAAATAAAACCCGGATCAATCTGGGGAACTAACGTGAGAGAACTCAAATAATATGATGAATATGTAATAATTTCGTAAGACCACGCCACCGAACATGGAATGGGTTTTTACCTCATAAGAACAACATCCATAAATGAAAGAATTGAAACAAATTAGAAAATAACCCAACTTGAAAGAATTGGTATAAAATATCAAAATCCAAACTTAAATAATGGACATAAATAATTAAACATCAAGAAGACCTCTAGACATTTATCGATGCAGTTAATGATACAATTCAAATATTTGAATCAAATAAAGAAAAGGAAATTTTCCAATAATGATTAGGAGGGTGCACCTTTTGCCAAAAGTACACATCTTGAAATATACATAAGAACTACGATGGCTTTCGAACATATCCAAGTCGGACCCCGCCAATTTTACCAAGAACCTGAGTATTTCACATCCCTGAGTGCATACCATCAAATTCAATCTAGAGTAAATGTAAAGATACCCTAATGGTAGTAACTCCATGTAGCATGACTTTCACTCGCTCTTTGGTTTTAATAATCTTTGACAAAGAATATCAACGCTCAGATAAGAAAAAATCGTCATGGACTGATGAACCACAAAAGGAAGAAAGATTAATTACAAGGTTCAAATTGAAATAAGGAGACTAAATTTATCCAACATCACTAAGAGGGTGCGTCCCCTACACTGAAAATATGCCTCTAGATAAAATATATTTGAGAGCTCATGCCAAACACGCATCACTTTAGGAACTTCCAAGCTGGACCGTACCTCACATGAGCATCTGAATATACTCGCATTAACGCATGCATCTACTAACGAATATCTAGATAAATGTGAAAATACCCTAATAGGTGTGACCCACATGGCTTGGCTCCCACTCACTCTTTTGTTTTAGTTATCTGTGATGTTGGATGCCAATGCCCAAAATGAGAGACATATCATCTTAGGTTGATGAAGCACAAAGAATGATATTAAAATCGATATATAGTAGATCGACTATCAAAAGTAAAAGAATGATTGTATATGGAAATTAGATCTTACACTAGTAACCAGTATATGAATAAAACTCTTAAAATAATTGATTCCTACTTGTGCTTGATTTTCACAACATAAATATTTGTAAAACACTTTAAAACATTCTTTTAAAGTATACTTTGAAAAGGGAAAATTATATTTCTAAGTGTATTAAAAAGAAGGGTCAAAAACCAATGTCATTGAAAACATTATTTACTATAAACCCCAAAATAGTTTGCATTTAGATTTGTTTTTAAACACTCCCTATTACAGATTTTCTCATTTACAAGCTATCATTTATAATTTTTAAAAACAATATTTATTATCTCCAAAAGTAATAAATAAATTTAGATACTTCTATTAATTTTAACAATGCTAATCATCTTGAAAGATAATAGATATAATACTTTAGTAAATTTTAGAACCGCATTAATTATCCCAAATAATCATAAATCAAGTTATAATCTTTTTACATATTTCAAAATTTGACTAATTAACCGAAAAGATAATAAATAAATTTATAATCTTTTATAAATTTAGAACAACATAAATTATCCTAAAAGGTAATTAATTAAATCTACGATCATTTATAATTTTAAAACGTTATTAATTATCTTGGAAGATATCACATCAAATTTAAAACTTCTTTTATAAATTTTTAATCAAACTTAATCTTTATTTTCAAAATTCTTAAAATATTTGAAAATATATTTAAAACAACTTTCAAAGTGCAAAAACACAACCAAACATTTATTTACTAAAAATACAAGCACAAGTTCAACACACACAAGGGTTCAAGGAGACAATTTTTCATAAGCGACGGTATAGAAAAAATCGCTATAGCGACACCTACACAAATCAAACAGTATGATACAAATAATTCAACCACATATCAATATAAGCAACATAAGGATGCAAGTAATAAGCAACATAAGGATGCAAGTAAGATGCATATTATAGTAAAATAATAATGGTGAGAAACCCCTTAGGGTCACTTTACAAAAGTCCCTTGTAAATCACACATATGTATGTGTATTTTCAAAGTGTTTATTGGTGATCTATTCACTACGTAAACATTCCGACTTCCTCTTTTTGTCCCCTATAACAAAATGGTTATTTATGCTATCCACTATTAAGTGGAACTCGAATCCAAACGAACTATCAAATAGTAATCTTTTTACTTTGCAAGCACGGATTGATGATTTATTATGTTCGATAGATGTCCAAAATAATGTATTCAATTTAATTATAGTAGAACAGTGTTTTGTTCTGACAAATAGATGTTCAAATAATCTATTCAATTTAATTATAGCAGAAGGTGTTTTATTTTGCTAAATAGATAACACAAATGAAGTATAACTAATTTAACTACGTTAAATGTAATTAAACTAAATCGCTATAATTTTATTATTAATTAACACTTTATTAAAATTATTAACTATCATCTAAGCATTCAACAACAATCTATAACAACACAAAAATTATATAGTTTATTCAGATGTGGGTAAATTCATAGAAATTTCGATTGACACTCTCACTTTTTGGTTTGGTCTAAAATCAAACTTTAGTCCAAAATTCAACTAGCTCCAATTTCAACGAGTTCAATTCTGATATGAAGATAACATCGATACGAGTCCAACACAATTGATCACATTAAAATCCGACCTCGTATGAGCAAGATATTAATTTTATAAGCTATCGTTTTAATTAAATTAATAAATAACGTAATTAACTCTTTAATTACACTTAACAAAGTTCAAACCCATCTTCTCCCTCTTAAATTTGTGCACATATGTACATTGGTACATTGATAAACCATGGTCGCGAATTACAATCTTCAAAATCTCCCTCGACTCTGGGCTATTCGAAATACGGATAACTCCAACGAGCCTCTCTTCACTTGAGCATTTCATCAGACCCATTTATATGAAGCTGAACGTCCTTCTAGAGAAAGCGACTTGATGCCCTCTATCCCCTAATGTACTATGACACAATCACCCATATGAAGTCTTACACCACCAAAACGTCATCGTCCCTTCACCTTTTCGCCGTAAACCCAAATCTAAACTTCGATTAGCCTATCTCCCTCTAAACCCACAGAAGAGTAAACCCAAGCTTGCCCAAAAACTGTCAAACAATACCAACTCCACCACATACAAGCAAACTAATATAGAATTAAAGATCTTATAAATACTAGGTCAAAGAAACTTGTTTTCAGATTTTTCATTGAGGGAATGATTTAACCTTGATTTTTGAATCAAGTGGCCATTTTTTTTCTATACTAAGAATGAAAATAGAAATGATGAACAAGAGGGAAAGGATGAATAAATGAATAATGAGGCTAAGTGTTGACTTTACTATGTTTATAAGCAAGGCAATCACTCTACTTCAAATTCAAGTTAAACCAATATTCTAAATAAGCCAAGATTCTCAAGCAACCATCATATCAAGTAATTTTTAAAATTTTGAATTTTGATTTAATTTAAAACTGTTTCAAAATAAGGTTTCGTAGTATTCCGCTTATTCCATCCATGTACAAACCACGAACAATTGAAATAAAAATATGGTCAGGCAACGCAAGGCGACTGATCACAAATCAATAGTAAAATATATTTTATTCTATGAAATCTCAAAAATACCATCGTTTTCTATAAAATACTTCAAATGATTATATAAATATTTTATAATTTAAAAATTATAAAAAAAATCTTATCAGTTGAATTAAAAACACATCATTAAAAATTAAGTCATTCTATTAACAATTGATTTTCTTGTTATTTGTTCGAACTATTTATTGTCGTAAATATATTTACAAATTAAGTTAACCATCATTATTTATTAACTAAAAGGAATTAAATTAGGCTATTAAATCCATTTAATTAATATTTAATTCATAGTTCAAATATTTAGATAATATCGACATTTGAATTCAAATTATTAAACATTAAAAACAAAATATTTAAATATTTAAAATTAATTAAATATTGATAATCAAAACGGTAAAATTCTGGGATGTTACAGTTAGGTACTAACTTTTTTTATTCATACCCTACATAAGGATCGTTGAATCATCATTAGATATCCAAAGTGGACCACACCCATTAGCAATGATGGGTATCAATTTGTATTCTCCATCGGTCAAATATTGATAGGTCGTAGATGACACATAATATAATTGTTGGCTGATATTATTGTTGTGTATTCTAGGATACGCATGTATTGTGATGTTTATATTACTCATGTATTTGCATATTGTGTTACCTTTAGCATAATTTGTTGTTTCGTTTCATTCGCATTATATTAGTTGTGCGGACTTGTTGCTTACAAGAGAAAAGACGGCTATAGTATAATTCCCAACTTTTGAGATGAATTTACTTTACCGGTTTATAAATAGTCTGGATTATCACTCCATGATTATAGAGAGGAACGGCTGTGCCTCAATAGTTTCCTATTTATTTGTATATAGTTTTGATATATAGTATTTTGAGATGGTTTCCCCCACATCAGGCTTTATGTCAGATCCATATGTTTATGTCTTAATAGCTGTTTGGTACTAGATTGAGTATTTTGGTATTCAGGTGCTCTTAGGGGGTACACTCTCAGGATAATTAGAGCATTCTATGGAGGCGATGTTGATACTTCGTATATATACTTGATATTGCAGTAGTATATGACACATCTGTACTTATATGTTAGACTTGATGTATCAGTTATTATATTTAGGACTCTATCTACACAGAGTTAATGTATTTTGACAGTCTACATTGATATTCACTTGTCAGTTATTTTTGCTAATACAGTCTCTCATATATATATATATATATTGTTTTCCTACTTTGTTCATGTATATTCAGTACATTATTTACTATCATTTCATTGTGAGATTCTATTGATATGTCGTTGTGTAGTATTTGTTTTAATTTTATTTCCCCGATATTCCATATTTTATGGAATTTGGAAATCAGGCGTAATCATTTGGTGTTGATTTCAGGGTATTACAAAGGGTGGATTGTTACATGCATGGAGATAATCAACACCCCACCAAAGAAGAATAAGAAGTTCATTAGTGATTGGAAGATGAGTCATGATCATAAACCGATGGAACATTTAGCATCTTCTTCTAAATTCATTGTGGACACGGCCTGAGGTATGATGGGATGTGTCATGAATAGAGAAGAGTAGAGACGAGACCTAAGGCATTGCAAAAGAAGAAGTGCTCCATATATTAAAGGTAAGATAGGGTATCAAAGAGAAGTGGTGGAGAAGTTACTAATGTAAAGGTTGTTTGTTTTTACTGTAGATAGGAGGAACATTATGCAACAAAGGGCCCACCATCGAAGAATCTCGAAAGAGTGAACTGCTTTAAGTATGACAAGATGTAACATCTAAAGAAGGTCTGGCTAGGGATTAAAGCATAAGTTTATGCTTTGGAGGGGCTAGGTTGAGGTCCGTATGTGGTTGAGAAAGGCAAGAACGTTGTTTTAGAAGGTATGGGTTTGATTGTTGGTATTTCAGTAAGGGTATTATTTGATACTGGTGCGATAAACTCATATATAGCTAAAGACTTGGCTGATGGATTTGGTCTAGCATTTGCCTATTTAGTCACTTCCATATGTGTAGTAAATCCGATAAGGACATATGCAACTCTTGGATTGAGATGCACTAACTTAGAGATTGAGCCAGGTAAGCATAAGTTTTTGTGTGATCCCTACATGTTTGATTCCATAGGCTTCAGAGTTACTTTAGAGATGGATTGCTTAGAGCATTATTGCATCAGAATATACTATGCCAAAAGGATAATAGCCTTCGGTCACCTAAGCCAAAACAAAAGAGTATTTGCAGTTTCAAAAGATTTTGAAGCTAGATATAGAGCTGGTTTATTTTCATTAGCTTAAAAGAAGGAAGGTCTTAGGGCAATGCATGTGGTGAAGGAATTTCCTGATGTGTTTGAACCAATCTCGATATTGCAACCCTTAAGAGTAGTAGATTTTCGTATAAAGTTGCTATTGCAGGATCGATTTCACACTAGAGGGGGTGAATAGGGTGATGCTATTAATTATAAAAATTATTGCGGAAGTTTATAAAATATGTTCAACACGGATATATCAAAATAGCAGCACAGATAATAGCAGAATAATAAATGCAGAAATAGAACGACACAGAATTTACCCAGCTTCGGCAAAACCCTGCCTACGTGCTGCCCCTAAGGTTTCTACTAGAAATTAAGCAGTCAGATGCTTACACACGTAAACTCGCGACACCCGCTATCGACTAGCCTTAACTCTACGCTCAAAACCCTACCACAACTTAGCCACTGAGTTGCGAATTCTCAAACTACGCCACGTAGTTTGTCCTCTAGTCACACGACTAGAAATTACACAAGTTTAAACAAAATACAATTTAAACAAAATTTAAAAAAAACAAAACCCTAATTATAATTATGAGCCTTATATAATTATAAACCCAAAACTAATATAAATGCCGGCCTAAAATTATTCTCTCTCCTTTTCTTTTACCGGTCCGTTCCTTTGTGTTTGTGATAATGGCGGCTCTCGTTCGTTTGTTCCTTTGAAATTAGGATTTGGAAAATTGAAGTGCGCTGGTTTCTGTCGATTTGATTAATGATGCTTCGATTTCTTTTCTCTCTGTTAATCTCCTTTGGCTACTTCAAATCGACGCTTTCTTCTTTGCACTCGACACGTTAAATTTTGATCGAGTTCGGAGTTGCTTCGGTATGTAA
Organism: Allium cepa; assembly: GCA_030765085.1. Classification (NCBI taxonomy): domain Eukaryota; kingdom Viridiplantae; phylum Streptophyta; class Magnoliopsida; order Asparagales; family Amaryllidaceae; genus Allium; species Allium cepa. Next base: position 510,230,168 of record CM060942.1, read on the forward strand.
TTTGTTACTTTTTCTTTACTGTTTTTTCTTCCTTGAACTCGATGATTTCGTAGCCGATGATGAATGGGTTTATATAGGTTTGATTCCCTATAATTTCATTCGAATTAATTTTCGAATTCGTCTGATAGTTTTTGTGCTTTACCGTTGTCTTAGTATGGATGCTTGTGATGATTTTTGATTTTGCAATTTCATATATTTGTTACTTCATTCCCACGGTGTTGATTTCTGGCTTCTTCAATTTTATAATTTGCTTGCTTGTCATGGCTTGATTTCTTGGCTGTCATGGCTTGTTTGATTTCGTGGCCACCACGGCTTGATTTGCATTTGACTTCGGTCACTTGAATTGATTATGTTAATTTTATGAAAATACTATGGGTTTGGCACTGTCATGATTTGAAACTGTTGTTCCATGATTTTTGGAACTCATTTTCGACTGTGACTTCGGCTTTACTTTGAACTGTAGTTTGAAATTTCCTCTGTCTTTGTTCGAACTAGCCGTGTCATATTTATCTTGTACCTGTTGTTGCATGACTTCGGCATTTGACTTGAATTGTAAAACTCCTACTATCTTTGGTCATTATCTTGACATTGTGTTGCAGTTGCATGAATTAAACTTTTTTATTACAGTTTTTTTTACCATGCTTCTATTTGGTATTGGTGCACTTGATTTCTTCACCTCATCGTACATTTCCTTGAGTCAGATTCCTATTCATTTGGGTCTGGTCTGTGTAGCATTAGTCGAGTCTGATTTCAGACGCACTTTAATATGCATATACACTTTTGACTTGCAGTTGAACTACATTTGCATTCATTTTTCACTTTTGTACTGTCTGGTTCATATTGCATTGCACTCTCTGGTGAACTGTTTATTCAAGTCTGCATATATATGCATATACATTTGTATGTGTGTATGCATATATTGTTGGATTTGTACCGAGTTTAAGTTTTTTTTGAATGTGGTCTTTAATGTTGAGCCACTTTCTTGCTTGATTTGAAATTCTAGTGGCTTCACTTTGGCATTTGAACTGGTTCGATATTTATTTCATTGTTGTTTTACTGTGTACATGTACACTTGGTGTTGCCATTCATCTGGTTTGGCATTGTACCACCTGCTGTTCACTTGTACATTTAGGTTGATGTTCTTTTGGCACTGCTTACTATTAGTCTTCATGTAGCTTGACTACACGTATATGAAGCAGTGTTGCATTCCTGGTTTGAACCGTGACTTGATCCACTGTGCACTGTTTTGAGTTCGAGTCTTGTTCATGTCTTCACTGTTCATTTTGATGCAAAGTCTGTATGGCCTTTTTAGTTGGACTTATACACTTCTAGTTTCTGGTTATAGTTGATATCTTTACCTGTGCATGTTGTTTATTGATTTGTAACCTCACTTGCATACTGTTTCATTTGGCAGACCCTTGTGTACCTTTATTTTCATTCACCATTTTGCTCTGTGGTTTGTCCGACTAGTCAGAGTGGTACATTTTGATTCGCTGTCTTGAATCGAACTATTTTGGTTCATGTGTACGCTTTGACTGGCTTGCTCCTGACTATTTTATTAAGCTTGTATATTCGAACTACACCTGTGTTGAATCCAGATTTAAAGCTCGGGTTTGACCTTGTGCTTGTGTCATGGTTTTATTTGTATTGCACTTGAGTTGAACCCGGCTTTTCATTTGGGTTTGACCTGTGCTCACCTGTCCCTGTAATTTTATCAAGTGTATATATCGGTGTGCACGGACTTATGGCATGTACAGTGATACACTGTGCATGTCACAAGCTGTTCGTGTATGATGAATTCAATTCAAATGATGACGAACAACCCAAATAAATGAGGCAAATATTATTTTCAAAATCATATTTTATTTTATACTGCAAAAATATTTTATTTTCAATTTTACTGCGTCAATATTTATTTTTGCAGATTGCTCAGATGCTGGATTCAATTTGGAATGAAGTTGTAGATAAATTACGAGTGAATGAGTGAATTGTAATGAGATGCATTTGTAAATTATAGATTGTGATTGAATTAAATTTGTATTGTAACTAGTGAGTGCTTGAAATTTGTACTATTCGAAAATTGTAATAAATATTTGTTTGAATAAAATATCCGTTTGAATTCAAATTCTGTGTTATTTATTTTATTCATCAAATATTATTTAATCTGTGAAAATAAAATAGTATATTAACAAATACATTTAAATATATATATATATATGTTTATTATCATAAAACAAAAATCATATAGTCGCATATTCAATAATCTCCCCCTTTTGATGATAACAAACATATATTTAAGATTTTGAATTTATTAAATGTATTTGATCATTCAATTTGCTCCCCCTATTTGAATGCTTCCTCTCTACACAAAACCCCCCCCTTCATATATGTATACATTTAAAAATATGCAAATGAGCCTAGATGCAAATGGAAAATATTTGACCTTTACTTGATTTTATTTGACAAAATCTTAGCTTTTCTCTCCCCCTTTTGTTAACAGCAAAAGAGTAATAGTGTTAGAAAAATAGAGATAAAGTGATAGATATTAACACAACATTAAAACTCAATTGAATATAAATATTAAATTTCAATAATGAAAAATCAAACAAAAATCATAAATACTCTATTAGGCACATATTCCACTTTTAGAATGATGGAAATGATGTCAATACAGTTTTGTCTATTTGTGGTATATTTATTCCAGGAATTTGAATATCTACTAACCATGCATAGCTATTAGGACTTTAAATGAGATTAGTAGTATTCTAATTTTATTTTAAAAAATGAATTCAAGTGTCTTCTTACCACGCTTAACCGTGAGGACTTTTAAATAGGATTAGAATCAACTTGTGTACTTAATAAATCAATTTTGATATATGTTCCATACATGCATAACCGTGAGGACTTTTAAATGAGCATGGAAGCACAATCAAATTCCAAGTAGTTTACCCATGCATAACCGTAAGGACTTTTAAATGAGAGCGAATACTTTGGATTTTATTTTATTTTATTATATATTTTTAATTAAAAATATAAAATGAAAAATGAATGATTCCTATTTAAAGTACCACATATCGACAAACTATATAGAATTTTGATGAGTGATGGTCGTTAGAAATATGATAGAAATAGATATGGTCATGGAATTTTTACCAACAAAAAGTTTTATAACTTTTGTTTAAATTTGTAAAGAAATTTACTATTATAACTTTTGTTTAAATTTTAAAGAAATTTACTAATTATACCGTCTCAAGTTACAATATATGATTAATATTAACACTCATCCTTTTCAATCACTATTTATCTTTTCGATAATCATTAGGGAGTCAGATTAGTCAATGTTAAAATTTAAAATTTAAATTCGAAAATAATTATCAATTTTTCTGAAAATGACCTATGTGAAAATAAGGTAAAAAATGATTTTCTAGAAGGGGTCTCATGAGAAATTTTTTTTCTACTATTTGAAAATTATTTGAAATGAAAAATATGCAGATATTTTCTTTGAAAAAAAATGATGCAGTTACTAAATGTCTCATCATATATCACTTTCCACTAGTAATTTTTCTATCAACTAGATTACTAGTGTAATCTACATCTGAACTTCTTTTTCACTCAAGATTATCATTAATTGAATGTAACGGCCCGTAAAATTTGATGGTTTAAAATGAGTTAATTTAATAAGATTTTAGTTTAATTGGAAAGAAATAAAGTCTTAAAATTTATATTGGAGCGAATGTAAAAAATAATTGATGAAACAATTGTAATTAAACGTTAACAATATAATATATATATGGCAATAAATTGAAATAACATAAATTGTCATACTTGGTTATAGGTTTAAATAAGAAACCAATAGAAAGGTTGAATTTGTGAGATATTAATAAAAATATTAACTAGGATGGAATTCATTAATATAATGATGTATAGTGCAAATGATTACATTTGGTTTTAAAATAGAAAAGGTGAAAATAAAAGTAACTGTTGAGTAAACCAATGAAATAGTTGTAGATAAGTAATTCAATGAGTGTTGTTGATGATAAATGTACTTAAATAGTAATGAATTGAATATAAGGAAACAAAGGCATTTATTGGATTAACTAATGAACTCATGGAAAAACATCAATGTCCTATAGGTGATTTATAATATTGTTGGAAGTGAAAACTTATTAAGTATGAAACCAAGGAAGTAAATTAATTAAGAATATAATTAGTAATTAATATACATACTTGGCAAATATAACTAAATAGTATGAAATAAAGCATGCATTTATGATATGAAATATAAGTCAATGTTAATTTCACCTATATATGTCAATTTATTGAATAGCAGGGTTTTAAATCAAGTAACGGATTTGTTAAAGTTTCAATTGATAATTTATAAAATTTAATGTGAAATTAATTGCAGTTAATTGACCTAATTGTGCAGTTAGGATAAATTGATTTGTCATAAAAGATTGTTAATTCCAGATGATGTAACCAATGTTAATTTCATTTATAATATAACAAGTGGTGGATCTTAGGAGTGAAATTTCAGATTTATTAATTTATTTGAATGAAAAAAATTCAATAAGTGAATTAATTGCAAATAAGGGGGATTTAATATTAAATTTTACATTAATAGAGATGTGGATGAAATTTGGGGATATTAATACAATAGCTACGAATCAATGAAAATTCATCCAATTGATAACAGGGTGAGAACGGTGTATGTAATCAATTTCAACACTTGTCCGTTAGTGACAACTTAAAGGTAATTTAACGTTAATGGAGTATTATAAATTAAAATGGGAAATCAATAGAAATTAATCTAACTAAAGGCTATATTAGTATAAATTAGGGTAGAAATGGATAATAATGTATCTCTAATGGTGTATGGATGAATATATGATTAAATTTAAGGGAATTTTATTTATTAGTTTTAAAACCTTAATTAATATGGGTAATAAACAAGATTTCACATTTTGAAATAAAGATATTTATACAAGCCTAAGATGTATATAGAAGTATTAATGTAATGAAACGTAAATAAATGTTGTATTAAGTAAAATGTTATTATCATAGTTTGTATGTGTATGCTATTCCCTCATTTGTTTTGAAATTGTTATGTCATTTGAATTTTTTGTTGAATGAATTAATTCGACTTTTAATTTGATAAATCAAAACAATTTTTTTTTGTATATATATTAAAAGAATGTTTTAATTATAGATCCATGCTTTAAACTCTTAAACCAAATTGCAATTTTTTAGATCTGAAAGTTTATATATACATATAATTTGCATTTGTGTTGAAACAGAAATATTGTATACACATATTGTCACTTTATCTTGAATTGAAAATATCATGAAAGTTGAATACTTTGTTGAACAAATTATTTGTTCTTAATCTAATAAATTATAATATAAGTTTACATATGCTTAACAATTTTTCGATAATAAATCTAAGCTTTGATTTTGATTACAACAATATTTAAATTTGTTACCTAATTTATTGTCTCAAATGTCCTTATTTAAGGATCTTAAAGGTTTGTTACTATATTGTTTAATTTGTCATGTTCCACTTTTGTTTTGTTAAAAAAAAATTCATTAAGGTAAAAAGGTTTAATTTATATGTATATATGTATTTTTGACTTCAATTATACATAAGTTTACAAATGCATTAGACAATTTAATGTGGTATGGAAGTATTCTTTGACTTAATTAATAAGCTTTGGTTTAATCTTTATACACACATGTACATGTGTTTGTGTGCATGTGTATACATATAAACATTTACTATTTTAATTTCAAATTGATAAAGCATGATTTAATTTTTTTATCAAACAATTTAAAAGTGAGGTAATATTATATACATATTAATTTATTGTTTGTTGTTTATGTTTTCTAGTCATAATACAACTTGCATGATAAAGTGGGAAAGTGGAATTAATCAATTTCGTCACCTTTTATCTCCTTTCCTATCAGATCCTTATGTGATTGCATCTACATTTATGCTTGTTTATTCCTATATATTGTCACCAATTAATCGTACTTGATACATGTTTAGCAATTCTGACACACAGTTAAAGTATGAATATATATATATGATATATTCAAATTTTTCTGCATCTAGCACTTAATTAATTTAGAATCAAACTAATAAAACGTGACATTTATTTTTGTCCCTTCACATTCATTCCCTTTCTAATAAATAATTATCTCTTTTTAGTAGCTGCTACTTTTAAAAAAAAGCTGTTCATATTTACTATATTTCAATACCAAGTTTGTTCATATTTACTTTATTTCTAATTAATAGCAGCCTCTCTTTTCAAATCTCTTTGTCCCTAAACCTAACTCTAACCTTATAAATACGATATGATGCAAATGAAACCCTAACCTCCATTCAAATCTTCTTCTTCTTTTTTTCTTTTCTTTTTTTTTCAAATCTCCTTATTATATCTCATTTTAATTTTTCCTTCCTCTTCAAATATTATTCTTCTCAAGTTTTATTCTATTTCAAACTTTCTTCTTTCTTTTCAAATCTTGATCTTCTCTATAATTTTTCAGTTCTTCTTATTTCAATCCTTTTCTTTCTCAATTTCTTCTTTTTCAAATCTTTTCCAAACCTTTTAAAAATACATACATAAATACATATATATATTAATATAATAAGGAGGGAAATTAAAGTAAATCAAAATAAAATAAAAATTACGGAACAAAGCTAGCAATCAAGAAGAAGACTAAGGAAACGTAGAGCGAAGCTATTGATTAGAAGTCTATTATTTTCAGATTCGTATAAAGGTGAGTGTTTTAACCCACTCACAATTTTTAAAATTTCTTATGTCTGTTAAATTGATATATGGTGTGATTTGAAATTTATTTATAAATTTTTGGCATGTTTTTAATCATCATCTCAGTTAGTTGCATTCATCTTGATTAAATTGTTATTTAATTTAATATTGCATATTTCTGCCAGCTAAATTTATTTATTTTTGAATATAAAACTGCCAGTTAAATTGTCAACTATTTATTTATTGCATTTAAAACTGACAGTAAACAGTTAGTCTATTTTGAATATAAACTGATAGTTGGTACCTGTTATTATCACATGTTATATATATTGATGTATTGTTTGGATTTGGATGATGATTGTGATAAATGTTTGATGATTGATATGATGGATGAATGGATGTTGTATTTATATTGTATAAACTGCAAGTTACTATGCATTTTCATTTTATTCGAGATTGCGGTTGGAAATGACATACAACCGCATTTTTATTTTTAAATTGTGGATTGAAATGATAAATATCCGTATCACTTGACCATAGGATAGAAAACGATATACAGACAACGCGGTATATATATATATATATATATATATATATATATTTGAAATGATTTTCTATGGTTGGGATAAGATACGGTTTAATAAATATTTACTTTTAGTATTTGAAAATTTTTATTTAATATATACATATATAGTTAAATTATTAAATTTAAGATATGTATAATTTTTTAAGTAAACTAAATAAGTTGAATAATGGAGTTTAATGATTTAAATCAATCTAGATTGGAAGGTAAATCAAAAAATTAAATTGGAATTGAGCGTATTTAAGAATTAAACTCTATAAGTGATGTAACTTATTTAAACTTGGAAATTTTAAAGGTATGACATTTATAACTGGATTTTTATTCAAGACAAATTAAATGAATATTTCTAGTATAAATAAAATGGAAGAAAATATTTAGTGTTAATAAATTTAGTTATCTTAAATGGTTATGGATTTACCATGTAAACCTTTCAAACTAAATAATAGGAAAATGAATTGTTGATTTGAAATTCCCAACCTTAGTTTTGAAATTCATTAAATACTCAAAGTTTGAAAATATTGAAATCATAGTGTTTTATTCAAACTGAAAGTGAATCTAAAAGTTATAGGTTTAGACTGAATTTAAAGTGAATTAAATTTTTTGAAGGTGTGGAAATTATTTACTTTTAAAGAAATTTTAAATTCAACTATTTCATTTATATACTGTTGAATATCCAAACCATTTAAGTTTTGGAAGTTATGGTTTTAAAACTGTGGATTTCGAAGTATTATGTTGAAAGTTAAAATTCAAATATTTGGTTTCGAGGCATTATAAATTTTAAAAGTGGCATGATTTTGGAAAATAAATATATTTGAAATAAAATGATATCATATTTATTTAGGTTTTTAAAAGGAAATGATATCGTATTTATGGGTTTTGAAATGGACAATTATATTTTGGTTTTATAGTATAAACTATTTTTAAAGGCCGTGATGTTATAATAACGTTTGGTTGTTGAAGAAACTGAGATCGGAAGTTGTCATACTCTCTGCCAACTCCGAAAACCACTTTGACAACCGTGTACGCGGTGGTGATTCCGGAATGAAGTAGGTTGGTGGCGGCGTTTCCTTTAAGGTAAATACGTGGACCCAATTCCCGTGAGTTGGCATAAGGTGGCTAAAACAGGAGCGATTGACGGGTTAATAAGGTAGCACCTTTGATCGGACACTTCCCTTCGATACTATACTCTGACTTTGAATTGATTCGGTGGCCACCTTCACTTTTGATTTCTTTTATTTGGGGAAGTTTGTCTGAGGTGGGCGGTAGTTGCGCGCTACGCGTTACCACCGACCCGGAAGCGTAATTGGTATATCTACCCTGGCATTGCCTAGTTGTGCCATGTCACCTACCCTATCGCGCCTTATACGAGTTTGGATTTCTCCCGTAGCATGTGTGTTATCCTCTGGTGGCTTCCCGATCAGGAGGGACTATGATATTGGATGGACTACTGGGACTATTACGTGTTAAGGGCTATATGGGTAACCCCTTAATGCTAAGAAAAAGGTAAGTTTATTTTACAATTAGACACTGTTATAATAGTGCAATATACTACGTAGTAAATAGTTTGACGGATCCTTAGGAGATGTAAATCCCGAGCATCTCTTGAGTTACTGCACTCATATTTATTTCTGTTAATTTAACTTACATAAGATCTTTTAGTTCTGACTCGAGTATTTTGTCTTTTCAATTCGCTCGAGTCAGTCCGAGCGTTTCAGGATTTGAAGATTTAGCTCTGGAGGACGAAGACGAAAATTTGTATTACTATTATCTACTATATTATTCCACTATACCATTTAATTCCACTGCATTGATATTTATTTGTATGTGAACTCTGATATTTTTTGTATAAAGAAGAAGCAAATGTTTTGTAAATAGTTTTATGAACTATATATTGATTATTATATTTTATCCTTCCGTTGTGAGATTCTGTTTTATTTTATTTTTTCTCTGTTTTTCTTATTTACCCCATAACAATCTGCCCTTCCGTATGGTTTAAATTGGCATATGTGTCATTTTAGACCGTGTGAAAAGGCGGGATGTTACATTGAATGTTATAGATTAGACCGTGAAATTTTCAACAATTTCTTGAAAACCTTTTTTTCAATTTTTTAAATGAAATTCTCTTGAATTTGAATTGAAGATGTGTAAATAATCAAAAACCGTGAATATAGAGTCAACCGTAAAATAACCAAATGTATTATCATCCAATAAAACACTATTATTAATCCAAACTAATATATATGAAGTAGTTCAAAGATTCTAGTGATTTTTACACTGTTCTTGGCATGAGAATATGATTGGCCAACTATTTTGAATAAGTCAGAATCAAAATCATCATTTATTTCATCATCACATTATCGGCTGATTTAATTCAGAATACGGCGCAGATTATCACATTTAATATATCGTTCAAAATATACCATTACCTGTTTTTCCTTTACGATAATTTTTCATGGTTGCTCATTGTGATTCTGTCACCTTTGTACTAGGCTAAGGAACTTTGCTTTGATGCTCGTTGTGTCCTTGGAACAGCCAGAATCCAAGTAACACTATTGTTGTTCCTTAGCCTGCCACCACACCTACACGATGAAAGATTTTTGTGCCCTGTTTGTTTTTATAGGTCCATGATTGCTAGTGGCAGAATATTTTGGAAAATAATTCTGTGAAGACCCAAAACTATTTATATATGTTCCTTTCGGCACCCAGATTTGTTTAACTATGAGAGATTTTATATTTGTGCCTTTTGGAACCCAAATTGATACAGTTTTCACGTGTTTGGGTCTATACCAACAATTGTTTTGATTGTGTCCAAATTTTTTAAAAATTGTGCACATTGAATCGACTTGATTAATTTCATTTTTAACATTTTAAGATTGATTATATCCAAGTTCTTGTCTAACTATATTAACAGTTTGTTTTCCTAATAACATATTCAATGATTTTTCACTTTTTGAAAATTTATCTAAAGTCGTTGATAGTTGTTGGACTTGTGTTTTGAGAGATTCATTTTCGTTTAATAATTGTGTGCACTTTTTAATAGAATTTTCTCTTCTAATAATTTTGTTCTCTTTCAAAATCATAATTTCATTTTCAAGCAATTTAATTTTAATTTCTAATTTTTTAATTTCTTCTTCGAATGTTGGACACTTATCACACTTAGGGATCCTACTTTGATAGGTTTTAACTAATTGTTGAAGCTGGTCATTTACTTCTATCAAACTATCTCTTTGTGATTCAATTTAGCATATTTCTCCTTAAGTCTTTCAAAACAGCCATTTACTCCGTGGAAATATATAAGTAGTTGTGAGTGAGTGAGTTTTGATTCCTCGCTTGGCTCGTCATCATCGCTATCAGTTATATTACTTTGAAGGCACATATCTGCTTTCTCACTCTCATTGGTAGTATTTCGATTATCTTCATCACTTGTATTCCATGTGGCTGCAAAATTTCTCCTTTTTGATTTCTTTTCAAAGTCGCGTCGATTTTGAGGACAATTAGGCTTGATGTGTCCGGGTTGGTTGCACTTATGACAGATGATTTTTCGCTGTTCTGTGTAATCTACAACTTTGATTATTCTGCTTTTTAATTTTTGATTTAGAGCTGGATTTCCGTATTTGTGGTTCCACCTTTTTAATTTCTTTATTATTATTTCCAACTCTGCGGCTCCATCATCATCGTCATCACCATCACCTTCAGTTGTTCCTTTAAGAGCTATTGATTTCTTTCGAGTATCTCCTCCTTCACGCTCTTCCTTGAATTTCATTTCTAGTTCATATGTGGTGAGATTTCCGATGAGTTCTTCAACTTTGATTTGTTTTAAATCTTTCGATTCTTGAATGGCAGTCACTTTTGCTTCAAATCTTCGTTGAAGGACTTTGAGGATTTTTCAGACTATTTCCTATTCCGTGTATGATTTTTCGAGAGCTTTTGATTTGTATATGATATTGGAAAGCCGTCCATACATCTCTTTCACATTTTCTTCCTTGGCCATTGTAAAATTCTCGTATTCGCTACTCAGGATGGCAAGGCGAAATTCTTTGACTTGAGATGTTCCTTCGTGAGTCACTTCGAGTGTGTGCCATATTTCCTGTGCAGTTAGACAATGTGAGACATGGTTAAATTCAAATCGATCCGATGAACAAATAATAGAATTCATAGCTTTAGCATTAGCATATTGTAATTATTTTCAAGTTCTGTCCATTGATCCTTTAGTTTATTTATTTCCTGATTATTTACAATTATAGTTGGTGCTTTATATCCTGTCTCAACAATACCCCAAGCGTCAATGGTTCTTAGAAAAATTTCCATCCTATTTTTCTAGTAAGCATATTCACCGTTGAACATTGGTGGTCTAATATGGACTGACCCTCCGCAAAAGCATTATTAAAAGAAGCCATTTTAAAAATTCAAATTTTCAAAAATTACTTTTCGAAAAAAATCGAATTTTTTTTAAAAACAAAAGTTGACTTCTATTCCTAGATCTGATACCACTTGTAGGATCGATTTCACCCTAGAGGGGGGTGAATATGGTGATGCTTTTAATTATAAAAATTATTGCAGAAGTTTATAAAATATATTCAATACAGATATATCAAAATAGCAGCACAGATAATCGCAGAATAATAAATGCAGAAATGGAATGACACAGAATTTATCCAGCTTCGGGAAAACCCTGCCTACGTGCTACACCCAAGGTTTCTTCTATAAATTAAGAAGTCAGACGCTTACACACGTAAACTCACGACACCCGCTATCAACTAGCCTTAACTCTATACTCAAAACTCTGCCACAACTCAGCCACGGAGTTGCAAATTCTCAAACTACGCTACGTAGTTTGTCCCCTAGTCATACAACTAGAAATTACACAAGTTTAAACAAAATACAATTTAAACACAATTTAAAAACCAAACAAAAACCTAATTATAATTATGAGCCTTATATAATTATAAACCCAAAACAAATATAAAGGTCGGCCCAAAGTTATTCTTTCTCGTTTTCATTTATCGGCCCGTTCCTTTGTGTTTGTGATAATGGTGGCACTCGTTCGTTTGTTCCTCTAAAATTAGGGTTCGGAAAATTGAAGTGCACCGGTTTTTGTCGATTCGATTAATGATGCTTCGATTTCTTTTCTCTCTGTCAATCTCTGTCGGCTACTTCAAATCGATGCTTTCTTCTTTTCACTCGGCTCGTTCAATTTTGATCGAGTTCGGAGTTGCTTCGGTATGTAATTTGTTACTATTGCTTTACTGTTATTGCTTCCTTGAACTCGTTGATTTCATAGCCGATGATGAATGGGTTTATATAGGTTTGATTCCCTATAATTTCATTCAATTAATTTTCGAATTCGTCTGAGAGTTTTTGTGCTTGGCCGTTGATCTTAGTATGGATGCTTGTGATGATTTTTGATTTTGTCAATTTCATATATTTGTTACTTGAATCCCACAGTGTTGATTTCTGACTTCTTCAATTGTATAATTTTCTTGCTTCTTACGGCTTGATTTCTTGGCTGTCATGGCTTGTTTGATTTCGTGGCCACCACGGCTTGATTTTCATTTGACTTCGGTCACTTGAATTGATTATGTTGATTTTATGAAAATATTTTGGGTTTGGCACTGTCTTGATTTGAAACCGCTGTTCCATTATTTTTTGAACTCATTTTCAACTGTTACTTCGGCATTACTTTGAATTATAGTTTGAAATTTCATGTGCCTTTGTTCGAACTAGCTGTGTCATATTTAACTTGTACCTGCTGTTGCATGACTTTGGCATTTGACTTGAATTGTAAGACTCCCACTATCTTTGATCATATATCTTGACATTGTGCTGCAGTTACATGAATTAAACTTGTTTATTACAGTTTTATTTTTACCATGCTTCTGTTTAGTATTGGTGCACTTGATTTCTTCACCTCATTGTACATTTCCTTAAGTCAGATTCCTGTCCATTTGGGTCTGGTCTGTGTAGCATTAGTCGAGTCTGATTTTAGATGCACATTAATATGCATATACACTTTTGACTTGCAGTTGAACTATAGTTGCATTCATTTTTCACTTGTGTACTGTCAGGTTCATATTGCATTGTTCTCTCTCGTAAACTGTTTATTCAAGTCTTCATATATGTGCATACATACATTTGTATGTGTGTATGCATATATTGTTGGATTTGTACCGAGCTTGAGTTGTTTTTGAATGTGTCTTTGATGTTGAGCCACAGTCTTGCTTGATTTTATTTTCTAGTGGCTTCACTTTGGCATTTGAACTGGTTCAATATTGATTTCATTATTGTTTTACTGTGTGCATGTACACTTGGTGTTGCCATTCATTTGGTTCGGTATTGTACCACCTGCTGTTCACTTGTACATTTAGGTTCTTGTTCTTTTACTGGTAGTCTTCATGTAGCTTGGCTACGCGTATATGAAGTAGTGTTGCATTCCTGGTTTGAACCGTGACTTGATTCACTGTGCACTGTTTGGAGTTCGAGTCTTGTTCATGTCTTCATTGTTCATTTTGACGCAGAGTCTGTATAGCCTTTTTAGTTGGACTTATACACTTCTGGTTTCTGGTTGTAGTTGATATCTTTACCTGTGCATGTTGTTTACTGATTTGTAACCTCACTTGCATACTGTTCCATTTGGCAGACCCTTGTGTACCTATATTTGCATTCACCATTTTGCTCTGTGGTTTCTCCGACTAGTTAGAGTTGTACATTTTGAATCGCTATCTTGAATCGAACTATTTTTGTTCATGTGTACGCTTTGACTGGCTTGCTCCTGACTATTTTATTAAGCTTGTATATTCGGACAATACCTGTGTTGAATCCAGCTTTAAAGCTCGGGTTTGACCTTGTGCTTGTGTCGTGACTTTATTTGTATTGCACTTGAGTTGAACCTGGCTTTTCATTTGGGTTTGACCTATGCCCACCTGTCCCTGTAACTTTATCAAGTGTATATATCGGTGTGCACGGCCTTGTGGCATGTACAGTGATACACTGTGCATTTCACAAGCTGTTCGTGCATGATGAATTCAAATTTAAATGATGACGAACAACCCAAATAACTGAGGAAAATATTATTTTCAAAATCACATTTTATTTTATGCTGCAAAAATATTTTATTTTCAATTTTACTGCGTCAATATTTATTTTTGCAGATTGCTCAGATGTTGGATTCAATCTAGAATGAAGTTGCGGATAAATTACAGTGAATGAGTGAATTGTAGTGAGGTGCATTTGTAAATTATAGATTGTGATTTAATCAAATTTGTATTGTAATTGAAATTGTATATATATAGTGAGAGCTTGAAATTTGTACTATTCAAAAATTGTAGTAAATATTTGTTTGAATAAAATATCCGTTTGAATTCAAATTCTGTGTTATTTATTTTATTCATCAAATATTTATTTAATCTATGAAAATAACATAGTGTATTAACAAATACATTTAAATGAATATATATATATATGTTTATTATCATCAAACAAAAATCATGTAGTCGAATATTCAACTGCTATTGAGTACGGAGTTGCTACTGAGAGTCGATATATTTATTCAACCACTAGCACAATGCCTTCGAATGAGATAGGGGAGTTAAAGAGATAATTGGTGGAGTTAGAAGGCAAGACCTTGATAAGGCCAAGTAGCATACTATAGGGAGCTGCAGTAGTGTCTGTGAAGAAGTCTAATTGTTACTTAAGTCCATGTATTGATTATCAGAAGCTGAATGAAAGAATGGTGAAGAATAGACATCCTTTGATAAGGATTGATGATTTTTTTTATTATTGGAATGGAAATAATGTGTTTTTGTTGCTAGACTTGGCTTCGGGGTTCCATCAAATGAGTGTTGTGGAGGATAGTGTTCCGTTGACTGCATTTGGGATAAGGTATGGTTCATACGAATGCTTAGTAATGTGTCTTGGACTAAATAATGCACCATCATTCTTTCTAAGCTCGGTGAATATAATTTTTCGAGATCAGCTGGATAGATATGTGTTGAAGGTTATAGATGGCATCTTAATATACTCAAAATGAGGAGAAGCATGCAATTCACCTACAACTTCTGTTAGTGACAATGACACATCATACATTAGAGGTGAAATCTTCTAAGTTTGTTTCTAGAGCAGGGAAATGAAGTACCTAGGCCATGTGATTTCAAAAAAGGTTTTGCACTAGACCTTCGAAGGTTGATGGAGAAAAAGGGTAGAAGAGACCTAAGAGTGTGACTAAGGTGCAATGTTTCTTAGACTTAGCTGGCCACTATCAGAGATTCACTAAGGACTTCTATCGTACAACACACAGATGGTGAAACTAACTCGGAAGAATGAGAAGTATGTTCAAATGAAGAACTATGAGGCGTCATTCAAAAAATTAAAGAATTATAGATGAATGCTTTTTGCTAGTAATATCAAAAGGAATTATAATGTGACTATGTTATATAAATGCTTCAGGTTCAAGGCCAGGGATGGTGTTGAAGCAAAAGGGTAAAGCAATAGCTTATGCATCTAAACAATTGCGGCACTACGAAGTTCCATACCCTACCTATGACTTAGAATTAACTGCCTTTCTCTTTGCATTGAAGATTTGGAGGTATTATCACCTAAGAGAAATGTTCGAGCTATTTACTGATTGTAAGTCCTTGAGTTATTTATTCTCTCAAAATGAGTTGAACAAAAGGCAGCGGAGGTGGTTAGAGATTCTAGCATCTTATGATTTTAAGATAAGGGTAATAAGGTAGCTGATGCTTTAAGCCGAAAGTAGTAAAATTGTGTTTGATAATGGTTGAAGAATGGGTAATTTTGGAAATGTTTTCTACGTGTAATGTGCGGTTCTTGTCTAGCAAAGGTTCGAGTAATACTACCAGGATGCTATCATGCTTGAAAATTAGGCTTGTGTTGGTAGAGAAAATTTGCTAAAATGCAGAAGGAAGATCATGTATACGCTGTTAGCGTGAAAAGCCTCGGTTCAAAAACTGAGGCAATAGAGCCGAAGGGGCTCGATGTTGATAAAGAAAGCAAAGTGTGGAAGAAAGGAAGGTTGTAAGTACTGGACATAGAAGGCCTTTGGGTAGAAGTATTAGATGAATATCATCATCTAAATTTCACCATTCATCCAAGTGGTACAAATATATACAGATACGTAGAGAAGTTCCTTTCTAGGAGAGGATGAAGAAGGATGTTAGAGAGTTTGTAAGGAAATGTATCACATGCCAACAAGCAAAGGTAAAGCAACATAAGCTGAGAGAACATTTGCAGCCTTTGGAGATTCTGGTTTGAAAATAGGACTCAGTGTCCATGGATTTCATAGATGGATTACCAAGGTTTAGGGAAGAGAATGAAAGTATATGGAATCTAGTTGATAGAATAACAAAGTATAATCATTTGATTCCATTGAAGGATAGAAAAATGGTGGTGAATTTAGTAGAGATATATGCTAAGGCAGTAATAAGACTGCATGGTATGCATTGCACTATCATCGGTGAATGAGACCTGCCATTCGCCAATGAATTTTGGCATAGTTTGCAAAATGCTTTGGGAATGAAACTGCACGAGAATACTACATACCATAGGTGGATGGGCAGACAAAAATGATTAACAGGGTTCTAGAAGATTTACTGAGAGCCTGCATGTTATATTTTGAGTGATCTTGGAAAGATCACTTAAACTTGGTAGAGTTTTCATACTACAATAGCTACTAGAGCAGTATTGGGATGACTCCATTCTAAGCTTTATATGGAAGTCCATGTAAGTCATCCATATGTTGGTTAGAGACGAGGGATATTTGGGCCAGATGTGGTGAAAGAATTCATTGATAAAGTAGAGACGATCTAAACTAAAATGTCGGTAGTGCAGTCTCAGAAAAAGAGTTATGCCGACATAGGAAGGAATGAATTAGAGTTCATAGTAGGTTGCCATGCGTTTGTGAAAGTTTCATTAATGCAAAATGTGATGCACTTTAGGAAGGTTAGGAAGTTAACACCCAAATACGTAGGTCTATTTTCGATTGCAAAGAAGGTTTGAAAGGTAGCATACCAAGTGGAGCTACAAAGAGATCTTATAGGAATCCATAATGTATTTCATATATCACATTTGAGTAAGTGTATTAGGGATTTGAATGCAGTAGTAAGTCCGAGAGTGGTATCAGACTTAGTCTAGAACCGAATATGATTTATGTAATGAAACTGGCATGGATAGTAAACCAGGATGAGAAGGGGCTTCAGAATAAATTAGTAAAGTTAGTATATGGACAATGGAGTGAGGACTAAGAGGATTGTATATAGGAAATCAATGATAAGGCTAAGAGAACTTATCCAAAGTTGTTTGTTTTGGCTTAGCTTATATGTTAGCCTTTATGGTTGTAAACCATATATATGAGTAGTGTTGATGATTGTTTTGTACTAGTAGATGCACAAGTACATTTTTGTTATGACACATGGGTAAGGAAATCATGTAGGTATTCTAGTATGGGCATTAGACAGATAGGAAATCACTAACATAACAGAATTGTATTTCAGGGGCGAAACTCCACAAGTGGAAAGGCTATAACAAACTATAATTAAAAATTAATTAGAGAATTAGTTGTTATTAAAATGAAAATTTAAGTTGGAAATTTTATACAAATAAATAAAATATATGGACAGTGGTACACTTTCTTAAGTATCAAAGACAAATAAAATAAGAAATAAGGCAAGAACTAATGGAGGAAAAGGCTAAGAGGTTCAAGGCCCAAATTATTGTGGATAATAAATACAACTCTTTCCATATTTCTTAATTTCATTATACTAAAAAAATAAAATAAAAGAATGAAAGACACATTAATGGTCGCAGCTTGAAAAGAACAAATAAAAAGAAGATGGAGAAGACGCAACCTAAAATGAAGTGCGAAGATCAAAACAAGATTATCCAAAGATTTAGGTGAGTAATACTATCTTTTTTACCATTTTCATTGTTTTTTATTTTGGTTTTGATAATGTGATAGAGTCCATATGTGTTAATGTTAAAATTAGATAAATGATGTACTAATAAATGTTTTAAGGAAGATAGTTATACATCGAACGTTTAGTTATATTTCCCTACTCTAATGATGTCGTAATGGTATGGAAATTTAATATAATGTGTTACTACATATTTCGAGTGTCAGCCTCTAAAGAAGAAGATGTCAAGATTGGAAACAAAGAGAGATGTTGAGATCGAAGAATGTAAAAGTCATCAAGCAATCAACATCTAACAAATATAGCGGGCTTGAAAAATAACAAAAAGAGGATGTCGAGTATCTAGTTTTAAAGGGGTATCGAATCCCTAAGGATGTCGAGTCCTATCGATAGACACCTACCATCATTCAAGTGAGGGCGATTCTTTCTTTTTTTCTCATGTTTTAAAGCTATAAACCCTAAATTTGAAAGTGATTAAGGATCGTGCAATATGGAATATTAAAAAAACCATCTACTTATGCAGAAAGTAAATGTAAAAGTAAAGTAATAGAGTCACTTGAGATTTTTGTACTAGTTCGAACTTTCCAATCTATGTCCAGTCCCATACTCCTTCTGTAATTTAACTATCAACCCTCACTTAACCTGGAGGAACATGTATTACACTGCCTAACAATCGAACAAGACTTCAACTGCCTTAGCAACAGAATAGAACTTCAATCGCCCGTGCAGAAAAATATAACTTCAATAATACAGAAAATTATCTGACTGATTGTGGTCTTTTAATGGCACGGATAAGCCTTTAGAGTATAGCCTTCCTATAATCTTCTCCTTTGTGGTATATCACATAATTCATGAAGATGGGAAGTTTACTAGATCACTAATGAAGTATTCTTGAATGAACAAGTGATTGGAATAAAGTTTTTAAATATTGAATGCTTAGAGTTCAAATAACAAGATAGATTAAAAATAAGAATAAGAATTAATCATTAAAATAATAGAATTTATGGTTATTTATATAGAATAAGAGTCGTATTCGTTCATGAAAGGTAGTCATGAAAACATATGGAAGCAACTATTGAATCAAGGTTGTTTCTGTTAAATGAAATGAAGTGTTTCTTGAAAAACTAGCCGTTATGAAGATACAGCCGTCTGAACCAAATGTTTCGGCCAGCAGAATCTATTTAAAATCAAAACAGCAAAGAAATAGTGCAAAATGGTGTAATTCAACCATCTAAATGTTCCTAGTCAATTGGTTGAATGTGCTTATTAATTTTTGAACATGCACAACGTTTAGTCGGTTGACACAGGTCATTCAGCCGGTTGAATGTTGTGTTTTCATGTACCTTCTTCAATTTGCCAATATTTTATTTTGAGTGCATGTATATACCACTTTGGAGAGGTTTTAATAGCTATTTACATCTAGAATCAGAATCTATGCCTAACATAAATATTGTAGCAACATTCTGGAATATGAATCTGGTCTTCATATGTCTTTAAGTATCTTCTCCTGCAATCTTGGTTAGTTCATATAATATTTACTTTTATAGTTGTCACAATCAAAATATTAAAATTAGAGGTTCTGACATTCTCACCCTTTTTGATGATGACAACTATGTAAGCTATATAAATAAAAACATATTTTACTCCCTCTTTCTTAATACTCCCCCTATCATTATGACATATCTTTTTCTCCCCCTTTGTCATCGACAAAAAGGAAAACTTAATCGATAGAAGTTATATTTAAAATATATGAAATGTTGATATGATTGAAAAAGGACAAATTTGACAATTAAAAAGAAACTTTAAAAAAAAATGAAAACAAAAACTTTGAAAGATTGTTGAAAAATGTAACATCTTTAATTTTTGATAACATTATTAAGGAGGTTTAGTTAAATAAATTAAATAGAATAATGTAAGAATTAAAATGATAAGGAGATTGAGATTTGAATAAAAGAATTAGAGGCCGTGCTTAAACAAATTAAATGGGCTTAAGAATGGTTTGTAAGTTAATTAAATTACACAAGGGTTTATTAGGAAAATAGCTGCACCTTACTTATCTACACATCCTTTCATTTTCACGTTTACTTTCATTTCACATAAACAAACGTAAAACATAATAGGGAAGCTGACCGTTACAAGGTGAAATAGAGGTGAAATTCAAATCAAGCTAATGATTAAGGCTACAGGAAATTAGTCTTTAACAAATCTCAATTTCCTTATCATAATCAAGGTGAATAATAATTTATACCATCTCTTTTTTTTATGATAATATATTTTCAGGTTTAAGATTAAACCCATTTTATGATGATTTGAATGATGATATGCTTGGAATTATAACATGTGTGATTTAAATAGATTTGCTAAATAGGGTTTCTCATGGTTTAAGGGTGAAAACTGTTTATAAGTAATATTGAATGCCATGGAAAAATTATATGTTATGTAAAATATGATTTTGGAGATGGGTTTCAATTTGTAATTTTCCAAGCTATGGAATATTGAATATGAATTTTCAAAGGAAAATATGTATAATTAGGTTTAAATTTTAATTTCAATTATTTTAGGAAGAATTTGGGTCTAAAATTTTAGTATGTTAGATAACATGTTGAAAGCGAATTTCTATAATTTTTAGGAATTTTTCCTGTGTAAGTTACTACGGAAAATAAATTATTTTAGAAAGGACTTATTTGCATTATTGGTTTTGCTTAATGAAATGGCTTGTTTGTTAAATAAATCTATTATTTAGGTCCAAAATTAGGTGGCAGTTATTTTGGTAAAGGATTTCAAAAGTTTAAGCAACCAATTAAATATTTATAACTAAGCAGGGTAGTTATAAAAAGTTTACTTTAATTAGCATTAATTTAGTTTTGCCCAGGGAAGTGGGTTCCGCTTTTTTAGAAGTACCATTTGACCTTATGCTTCCGCCTCGACTCAGTCGAAACCAATCTACCCGAAACCTATTAAAGCTGAAACCAATACACATGGTATCAATGAGATTGGAACGAAGTGGATTGGAGAAATGAGGAAGGAATAGTGTCGAAAGCATAGCTTTCGATGGGGTCGAAACCTTTACTTTGTTTCCAAATGTTAAGCGCCTACTTTGTTTGATTAAGAGCCTTCAAAGGAGTCAAAACATGTTCTTTTGAAAGGGGTTTTCTAACTAGCTTTCGAAGAGGGTTGCAATCTTTCATTTTTAAGTAAGTGCTTTCGAATGTGTTCCTTTAATTATAAAACAACGCTTTCGGAAGAAGTGGTTCCGACCAAGTCAAAACCTTGGTGACACTCTTTTGCCTTTCGAAGTGTATTGAAGTCGTCAATGCTTTCGAATGGTAGCTTTTTTTTAAGCTCATACTAAGCCACTTCCTAAATGATTTCAAAAGGGGTCAAGGGTTTCGAAGTTAATGGCTTTGAAAGGGGGTTTCGATGCCAACCTTAAATGTTTTACTTAAGCGATTTGAAGCTTTCGAAGAGATGGTTCCGACGCCATCAGTTTTTCCCTAAATAAATTTTTATGAAGATTAAAGATTTAAAAAGAGATACTTTTGTACATATTCACTTTAACCCAAAAAGATTTTTTGAATGTAAACCCAATGGTTTCAGAAGGTCTAATTTCATTGGTTTCGAATCCTTGTTTCTAAGTATTGCTTTAGTAATTTCGACAGGTACGTTTTGATTTCGAAAGAGATGATTTAAAGAGCATCGAAAGGTATATATTTATTGTTTTGAAAAGATGTTTTCTATGCTTTCGAAGGAGGTTATCCAAGGGTTTCAAAAGTAAAGTTTTACGGTTTTGAAAGCCTTAGTTTTCAGAACAAAGAACCAAATCTCAATTTTTAAAGGAAAACTATGGCATAAATAAAGTAGTTTTGGAACAGCTTTTAAGTATAAAGTTTCTGAAGAAGATTTCCTTGATAAAGTAGTTGGTTAAGGATCAACCATGTTTTATATGAAAATGATTTCAAGGATATTAAACCATAGGCGTAGGTGCTATTATGTTATTATGTTTGCTTATTCATATACATATTCACTTTAAAATGGACTCACAACTACATTTTGGGGAGAAAGGACAGAATAACCAGCTAGGTTGACCCAGTAGTGAAGATAAATTGAATTACTTCTGAATGAGTAGAATTGCATCCAGGTTGTGACGCCCCACCTCTATACCAACGCTAGCCAAGAACACTACGGAGTAATGCTGTCAACTAGCACGGAGAATAAGGCAGCGGAGGAGCGACCATCCATGTAATTTCTTTGTGCGAGCACCAATATGTCAGAAAGTATAGCATGCATTTCATTTAAGGAGGAAATCCGACATACCGATACAAACTCAAAGCTACTACACAGTGGCTATATATAATCTTCGAAAACAAATATAGAAATAAACATAACACAAATCAGTCACAGACATCCATATCACAAAGGCGGAAAAAGATATGAATATATATAACACATGAAAGTGTACATCAGAGTAGTGGTCTGAAAGATCCACAGTAACACAAAAGAATAGCAACATGTGCTATACAAAAGAATACATCAATGAGTCGATATCTCAAATGTATACAACAAAAACTACTAATCTAAGTAGTTAGCCAAAAGTCAAAGTAATAGATCCCTGGAGAGAAGTCAAGCAGAAGCACCTGTAACATCTCGGTCTGACCCGAGTATTATTTCATAAGAAAATTATAAACGGATCAGTCTAGCTATAAATATCAGATGACATGATATAGAATAAGAGATGTGGCATAAACGTATAATAACCATAATGGCATACTACTATAAGTATGTAAATGATAATCAACAAGGGATTAATCAATATTACAAGAATCTTCTCAAAGATCCAAATCAATAAAAAGGTAATGACACACGAATTCACCAATGCACAAAAATTGATAAAACTTATCAATGAAAATCACGAAAATTGGTGAAGCACAAATTCCAGAAATCAACACACGAAATCCAGAAATCACAAAAAGGGGGAGGCCTATCACATAGCGGGAGTATTAAAACTCGCCAACACATGTATGACAAAAAGAGACGCTATCTCACGGTAGCTAACCATTAATTTTGAGCCGAGGCTCCACAAGAATGGCCCGAAGACCGTGGGGTGCTACCCCACATATGTGAGTCGAAACATCACACAAACGCGGTTTAGTCTCCCTCGTAGACATAGAGACATCTCACATTTGCTAGTCTAAATCACAAAAATGATCGTCATTGATCATAAAGATGTGTCAATTACACTAAGCTAGCAAATATATGAGTTTAGCTTCATGTCCGATAACCGCTTGCTTAACTTAAATATTTACGAACAAACTGTAGATCTTCACTAGAAATTGTCACAAGAGGTTCAATCGAACAAGTCCAAGAGTTAACTGACGAAGCAAACGCAAGCGTTTCATACCACTTGTTTTACTAAGCCGTTTAATTCAATTTCTCATACGAGTGAGGTAAATGTTTGTATATACTAATAGATTAGAAAACGGTTTATGAAAAGAGCTTTATAATAAAATAGTGTTGAAATCGTTTTGATGAATGAGTTTTGATATTTACTACTAGTATTAAAACCTTTATATTTTTAAAGTGTCAAGCAACAAAACTGACCGTAGAAACAAATCAATTCACAAAAATTCACATTCGAAGATGTGAATAAAATCCAAAGGAATCAATCCCAAATCATTAAAATAGGAATTCACCTGCGAGATAACATAGTTCAACACAGTAAATTGGCGCGACCTAATCATGGCGCGACCTAACACGGTCGAGCTAAGCATTGGTGCGACATAACAGGGGGAGCGACCTAACGAGGTCGAACTAAGGAGTTAACGGCTTAAGGCTACGGCTCAACATGGCCGACCTAATGTGGCCGAGCAATATGCAATGGAACGACCTAACTAGGCGAGCGACCTAAGGGAAGGACAGGTCAAACGACCTAAGGATAAGGAGGGTCGAGCGACTTTACATACTCGAATGACTTAACTGTCGAACGATCTAGATGCAAGTGAGAGTTAAATAGGTCGAACGACCTAACTGATGCGAACGAATTAAGGTCTAACTACCTAATGGGAAACGACCTAAGGTCCATCGACCTAAGGTGGGTATGCCGAGCGACCTAGCTCGTGGCGAGCTAAACGTAGGCAGAACAACCTAAGGGCTAGCGACCTAATGCATGGCCAAGCTAACGACCTAATACCGAGGTGACTTTTCCACTAGAACGACCTAATGCTTGAAATTCACCAAGAACACTAAAAATTGAAGTTTTTCGCCAATCCAATCCAAACCAAATGCAAATGTACGTGCTAAAGTGATATGAATTCATTCCCAACAATCCAAGATAGTTATAGACAAGAATGTGAGATAAAAATCTCACCTTTTCACAATTTAAATGAAAATCAAGCTTGAAAGCAAAAGAAGAAGCAATCCCACTTCAATCTCAACACAAGAAGCTTGAATCAATGGCTTCTCTCTAGATTTGGAGTTGGATAATGGATTTGCAAGAGAACTTGAGCTTGGAATTTTAATTTTCCATTCCACTCACCATTTTTGATGAAGCTTTAGTGTTAGGAAATTTATGAAGGAATGAAGAGAAGAGGGAGTGGAGGTTGGGTCTAATAGGCTAAGTCCAAACTAAAGTCCAAAGCGAAAAAGTAGTGAAATTCCACCAACTCCAAACATATCAAAGTTTATATCTAAAAAGACTACAAACGTTATTTCGAACTCAATGGAAGTGGTCTCGAGTCCTAATTTGACCGTATGCAAAAAGTAGCTTTTCGGACCAAAATCCGACTAACGATAAAATATTTAAATAAAATATTTAAATATAAAATCGATAAATATGCGGGTTGTTACAGACTCCCCTCCTTAAAGAAATTGCGTCCTCGCAATATATAAGATGGAAATAAAAAGTAACAACCATAAAAGCATATTAACACAAAAGAAATTTGAAATAAAAAGTTCACCTTAAAGAGCACGAGAAAGTAAGTCCGGATGTGTTCGCTTGATGAATTCTCTAGATTCCCAAGAGCAATCCTTTGGATTTGAGGACCATTTAACCTTCACAAGCGAAGTATTTTTATTTCGAAGTCTTTTGACCTCCGAAGCAATAATTCGAATAGGATGCTGCACATAAGTTAAATTCGGTGAATCTTCAATTTCTTCCACAATACCGGGCTCAAGGATAGTATCGGAATCTCGAAGGCATTTCCGTAATTGAGAAACGTGAAACACGTTATGAATAGCAGAAAATTGAGCGGTAATAAAAGGCGATAAGTCATGGAACCAATACGTTCAGTGATAGGAAACGGCCCAATATATCGAGGTGCTAACTTTCCCGATCGACTGAAACGTACAACACCTTTCAAAGGTGAAACACGAATAAAAACAGAATCTTCCACAAAAAACTCTAACTTCCTTCTCCGGTTATCGGCATAGGATTTTTGTCTACTCTGGGGTTCTTTCATCCTATGACGAATAAGTTCAATCTTTTCTGTGGAATCACGAATAAAATCTGAACCTAAAACCAGTTTCTCACCGGCCTCAAGCCAACAAGAAGGAGATCGGCATGACCTTCCGTAAAGTGCCTCGAAAGGAGACATACCAATACTAGATTGGAAGCTATTATTATAGGAAAACTCAACAAGAGAAATATGATCTTCCCAACTTCCATCAAAATCAAGAACACAAGCACGAAGAAGATCTTCAAGAATTTGATTCACACGCTCGGTTTGTCCATCGGACTGAGGGTGATAAGCGGTGCTAAAATTAAGCTTCGTTCCTAAAGCTTTTTGAAGACTCTTCCAAAATCCACTAGTAAACAATGGATCACGATCACTAACAATAGAAGCAGGAACACCATGCAATTTAACAATTTCTTTGATAAAGAGTTTGGCCAAAAGGGGAACGGTTCGATTAGATCGAACGGGGATAAAATGGGTGGATTTAGTAAGTCTATCGACTATCACCCATAAGCTATCATGACCCGAACGAGAACGGGGGAGGCCATCAATAAAATCCATGGAAATTTGATCCCGCTTTGAAATTGGAATTTCTAAAGATTGCAACAACCCATCGGGCCTTTGATGTTCGGCCTTGACAAGTTGGCAAGTCATGCAACACTTAACAAAGTTAGCAATATCAGATTTCATTCCCTCCCAATAATAAAGTCGTTTCACATCTGCGTGCATTTTACTACTACTGGGATGAATGGTAAATTTAGAACGATGAGAATCTTATAAAATATCTTTATGAAGATCACTAATATTTGGTACGATAAGTCTACTAATGTAAAGACCCAACTTCCAAATTCCAGGAAGTCGTATCGCTAATAAGAAAGAAAGGGATAGAAAAGAGAAAGAAAGAGAAAACGAAGAAAAAATACATCAGAATCTAAACAGCGGAACGAATAAATTATATTAATAACATAAAATATTTCATAGTTTACAACCACTATCAGAGTACACCGATATACAACACATATTAGACAGTTATAAACACCATCTAGTTATTACAACTCAATACAACACAGAGACAATCACAGAACACACAGCGGAATACTATATATCTAACGCAGAAGCCTCCTGCTCCATTGCTCCTCCAATATTCGTCAAAGCTAACCTGAATCCCTTGGCTACTCGTAAAAATTTGAGTACCTAAGAGTTTATGAAAACAAAAGATAAACTCCAGGTCAGACATGGGTCTGGTGTGAGTAACAGGTTAAAGTTGCTTAACTTTCAAAAACCTTTTGAAAAGGAAGGTATCACGTAAGACTTCCCACACATAAACGTGGAAAAAATTTTACCTTACGCTAACCAAAACATTTGATTGGAAATCTAGTAATATTATAATACGCCTAGAGTTTTCAAGTAAATAAGAAATAGCCGAAATTGTTACATGATTAAATTCCAGCTACTAGCCACAAAAGTGGGTAATACAATCAAAACCGTTGGCACTTATTGGATTTTGGATTCCATACAATGGCAGGGCTACTGGGGTACCGCCCGTCACAGTACGTGGCCTAGATCAACGTATCGAGGAGTACGCCTGCTCCCCTGCAACACAAGGCCGAACCCATTCCTTACTGAACAGTTCCGAACAAGACAACCCCGCAGTTGGTGCGCATATCCAACTGCCCACTAAGCCGAATATAAAAGGGACCTCTGGACAGAAACCAATCTTGTTCTCCAGTGGGAGCTACCCACGAAGCCTTGTTGCACCTTCCCTGTTTTAGCCATTTCCGGTTGATGAGGCTTGAGGCTACGATTACCTTTAGAGAACACATCTCTTAGATTGCTCATCGTCCACCTGACGATGTGCTGAAAGCATTCATTCCATACAAGTTCGTTCCGGCTTCGAATGAAACCGCAGGCATTATCTCATTACACTCGTTTTGGAATCACCCTCAGAGTTAACGACGATAACGCTTGGACTCTGAATCTCCATCTCGAATCTATAAGTACTATTCCGTAAAACTCATTACTGAATCACCCATAGAGTTATACTGACGTATAGCCCTTACACCTCGATCTTCACTCTTCACATAAGATTCACAACCTATCGTTAATTTGGATCGATGTTGTTTTCGGATATCCAAATATGGAAACCCGATCCCGGTCTCATCGAAATTCAAAGCGTGTCTTTTAGGTCCAAGTTGTTTTAGAATTTAAAACAATTTAATAACATTATCTATATGCACACAGATAGATAATTCATAGATTCACAATAGATAATTATCATTATCAAACCACAGATAATCCACATTTATCACTATTAAAAGATAATCCATATCAATATCACAATGCAACCAATGCATCCATATCAATCAACATTACTAATCTCTTAGCTGAGATTCAAAACCCTACAAAGTAATCAATATCAACCATTTATAAGCAATGACTTATAATCATACCATCTATAATCAATTTAAAATGAATTAAATTAATTACATCATCTTTAATTAATTTAAAATGAATTAAATTAATTACTTACCCAATATAAATCTTGCTTACATCATCATTAATCAATTGATTAACCTCTAATTTATCATCTTAATTAATCAACCCTAATTAATTATACTTTAGTTAATTTCACAAAATTAATTACTCTGAACCAAATACAGTAATTAACCTTTAATTACTTCATCAATTAATTAACTATAATTAATTACATTTAATCTTAATTAATTACAATTAATTAATTACCCTTAATTACTTATTAATGATTAATTAATCTTGATTAATCAATCTTAATTATTTCATTAATTATTAATTAATGATCCTTAATTATATTCAATCAATTACTCAATTAAATTAATTACCTTTAGTAATTAATCTTACTTAATCCATAATTATTAATTACCTTTGATTAATCTAAATCTGTAATTAACTTCTCTTAATTACTCATCAAATTAATTACCCCTTAACTAATTTCTGAATTAATTTCTTGATTAATTATACAAAATAATTTAATCCAATTTACATTCACAATTCCAACATTATCCATTAATTACATCCTGTAATTATCTCTAATTACTTTACTCACTAATTACATTAATTACATTAAGTAATTATTATCAAATCAAATGTTTAGAATTAATTAAACTTAATTAATTAGTTTAAACCAACCTTAATAAACTTCATTAATTACATTAAGTAATTAATGTCTTAATTACTTTTATTTAAATAATTAAACTTAAATATATTTCACAATTTATTATCATTAATTAATCAATCTAATTAATTATTAAAAATTAATCATATTAATTAATTATCTAATAAACCTTAGTTAATGACCATCATTAACTATTATTAATTCTTTAATTACTTTTGTTAAATTACTTCTTAATTAATCTCTAATTAAAATTAATCCAAATTATTAATTTTAAATTAAATAAATAGGTCACTTCTTAATTATCTTATTTATTTAATTATTTTAATATCTTGATCATTACTAAGATAACCCATTTCTTATTAATAATTTCATTTAAACGGGCTTAGAACATTGCATTTTAAAATTTAAATTCAAATTCCAGTTTGAATTTAAAATTCAAAATAATATTTATTAAAGCATTATCCAATTTAAATTCATTTTTATTCCTTTTAAAAAGAAATATAAATAACATTTATCACTTATAATTAAAACTTATATAAGATGAGTCTAAATCAATTTGCTAAATTTCATTTAAAATTAAGTTTCCTTTTAAATTTCAAATTCAAGTTAAAAATCACTTAACTTTCTTTTATAAACTTTTTATAATGACTTCATTCATAAGGAAAATCAAATTTAAATATTTGTTTGAAAACAATTTATTTCTAGTAAATAATTTAAATTTGAACTTGTTTGAAAAAATTCAAATTCTATAATTTATTCAAAAATCCAGATTTAAATTCAATACATTTGAACAATTCCTTATTTAAATCATTTGAATTTAACTTGCATTGAACTCTTGCTTTACATCTTGATTTTAAAACTTCTTATTTAAAAATACAAATTCCTTCTTAAAAAAAACTGAAGATTTAAAAATCATAAGAAAACCTGAACTTAAATTTGAATTCAAACTGTTGTTCTTAAATTAGTTTTAGATTTCCAAAATGAATTCAATTGCCAGAAGAAACTGTCAGGTTCTTCTTTCTTTTTTTTTCTTTTTTTTTCTATTTAAAACTGAAACCACTTTCAATTTTGAAAACTTATAAGATTCAAACACTTTGAAACTTAATTCATCCTTCAGATTTGAATTTGTTTAATTCTTATCAATACAGCTTATTCACTTTAAATTTTGATTTAAAAACAAGACTACAGACAGTTTTTCAAAAGAAAATTGTAATACAACATACTCCCGAGCTAACCCTGTGTATGCTTCGAGTCATCTAGTCTGTAACTTCGAGCCAACTCAGTATACACTCGAGTGTTACTCGAGTCAAATACTGCAGTACCCAACAAAAACAACACAGACCCAAATGCACTATGCACGTACACCATGCCTCTGGCCATCATCACCCATCTCGGGCAACCTCTAATCATCGACGACCAAACCTACAATCAACCACCACCATCAGTTCTTCACTCCACAACCAAAAATCAAATTCGAGTTGATTTACAGAACCTGGAACCAGACAGTCAAAAACCCCTCAAAACATGTCATCTCTTAAACACCCATCCTCTGACCATCATAAGCCTTGCAACTCCGACCACAACTTCATCGTCACCCAAACTCCCATCTCCCAAAGGCCCATGACACTCGGTCTCCTCTGAAGACAGTATCAGTTACAATAATATGTTCAAACAAAACTAGGGCTACAGGAAGAAAAATCGAAATTACTGCAACCATGGTGTTTTACATCACCATTACTCAATTTTCTCAGCTACACTGATAACTCCCCTACCCATAAGAAGAATACCAATATCCCGAAATCGTTAGATCATCAGAAATCATCATATTTCCATTTTCTGTTCAACAGAAAACTGCTCCCAAACCCCTTGATTAAAAATGCTGATTTTTATATTGAAATTCCTATTTTTGCTTTATGTTTCCATTTATATTACTGAACATCATAATTTTCAAAGTTTGATTTTCACTTTGTATATCAAACATTGCTGTTAAGATTTCCTTTTTATTCCCAGAGATACTCAGATGGACTTGGCTTAAATAAGTTTTTAAAGCACTAATCTATATAAATCACACCACCGTTGTTTATAAACTAAGACCTATTAACATTTGTTTGAAGAGAAAATGAATTTAAATTTAAATCAGGGAACTAGAATTCAAACAGAGTAATACTTATATGGAACAAACATGCATACTGCAGACTTCATCATTTAATATACATACTATAATTTTAACCACAGACATAACAGCAACCATGTTTTATACTTAATCCTTTAAAAATAAAGTTACTCACCTTAATCTGTTGGGCAGAGCAATGCATGCTACCATAGGATTTCCAGATTTGAAAAACAGGTTGATGAAAAGCTTTATCACTGAATTCTCTTAACAGCTTGAATAAGAAATGCATAATTCTTGTTCTAAAAACTTTGCACCTGAATCTTCTTCGTTTTAAAAACTGCATGCATGCTTTTGCTTATTTTGGAACTGAGTTGCTTTTACAGGTTTGCATGCAGAAGACCAATTTCCATATTGCATTTGAAAATGGACCACAGGTTTTAGCTTGATCTTTGAAAATGCTTTAGCAAATTTGCATGTTTGAACTGAGCTTTTTGAAGATGATTTTGTTTTGATTTGTAAGAAGAATTTGCATGCAAACTTGTTTCAGATTTATGAAGCGGTTTTGGGGATGATTTCAGATTTTCTTTGTTTGCAAATGAGATTGGGAAAAGAAAAGAAATGAGAGATGTTTGTTTATAAAAATTAACTTATGGTTTAATAAAAAAAATCAAAGAAAGAAAAATAAAAAAAAATTCAAACATGACATTTGTCAAAACTCTTGCTTATTTATTTACACTTGTTTAAAATAACAAATAACATAATATGCATACACTTGTCTTTTTAAGTAATTATCATTCATTAAATGTTAATTAGTATTTTGTTAGATGTTAATATAGGATAAATGTAAGCTTGTATTAATTAATTAGTCAATCATGTATTTATTTACATGTACATAAATTTTAAAATGAATAAATATTAAACTTATACAAATGATTCAAAATCAAACAAATTAAAAATATTACACTTTAGAATTTAAAAACTTTGAATTCAAGTTCAAATTAATTTTGAAATCAAATTTATTTACAAATATAACTATACAATTAAATTTTTGAGAAACAACTATTTTCATTAAAATTTATTTGTTAAAACAATGTATTATTATATTTTAAAAGTAACAACATTTAATAACCATAAATAAATATTAAAAGAAATTGTCTTCTTATTAATAAATTATTTATTTTAATCAATTATATCAAAATAACTCTTATTGTTACTTATTTAAATTCAAACTTGAGTTACACATATTTTAAATCATTTCAATATTTATCTTATGTATTTAAAACCTTATTTATTTATGAAATAACCTTTGAAAGTTTAACTATTAAATAAAATCATAATTCAAAATTTTAATAAAGATATATAATTTACAGAAAACAAGATATATTTATTAATCAGATTAAAACAAGATCTACATACAATATACAATATTCTATATATATTATAAATCTAAAACAATTATTTAGATTTAAAAAGATAAGATCTATCAATTAACTATTTATTTTATTGAATTATTAAATTAATTGAAATCTTATTACAAAAATTATTAAATCAATTTAATTTTTATTTCAGATTATTAAATTGATATTGCTTTAAAATTCCGGGTCATCACATTCCTCCCACCTTAAAAGAATTTCGTCCCCGAAATTTAAAACAAAGGTAATTTAATAATCTATTTACAGGATTAAATTTTAAAACACAGCATATACCAGTGATATGCTAACAAACATAGCAATCAATTCACCCAATCAAACAAATCTATTTATCCAGAAAAAATCTGGATAAAACTTTCACGAGTTTCCTCGGTAAAAATATCGGAATACTCGCTCTATAGATTCCAAACAATCAATACTATTAAGCTATAGAGCTCCTATTCATCTAGATCTACAGAACTAGATAGCATATCAGACTACAGACGAGTCTGACTCAACAACCAACTTCTATAACTGCTGGTTCCAAAACCAAAGATTGACCATATATGTACTCCCTCAGAGATACGTGAAACTCATCGAATTCCGGTTATCCAAACTGACAATTCAATCCTGAAAACCA
This sequence comes from Allium cepa, assembly GCA_030765085.1. NCBI lineage: Eukaryota > Viridiplantae > Streptophyta > Magnoliopsida > Asparagales > Amaryllidaceae > Allium > Allium cepa. Next base: position 510,263,201 of record CM060942.1, read on the forward strand.
AATACCAATCCAACCAAAACACAGATAAAAGATCCAAACATCACTAAGCTAGCTTTCCAGTTTTACTCAAAACTTATAGCTCCTGAATCAGAGAAAACTCTAATAATAACGAAGTCTCCAACTTCGAATTCCAAATTCCTCCGTCCCTTATCCACAAAAGTCTTCAGACAAATTCTGGCTGTCAAAATCCAAACTGATCAGCTCAACCCCTTGCTGATCCCTCTAGAAACAACCAGAATCAAAAACAATTCAACACAATGATCTCCTCAAGATCAGTCCAACCCAAAACACAATTCTACTCCATCAGAAGACAACAAACTTCTCCTAATTCAGAAAAGACAATCAGAAACACTTCCAAATTGCTTCCGCTGCGCCACTCTGATCCGAAGTAGATAAGAAAATGCTGATAAAGAACACAAGCACCAACTGGACATCACCTCTATAAATATGGTCCAACAGATCTATAAAAGAAAACTAAGAAATTCCTCCAAAACTGAGTTGCTTCATCAAACTTCATTTCTAAGAACCATCCTTCAACTATTCTGAACCACCAGTTCCACTCCTGGATTCTAGCCGATAAGAAAACTCAATCTTCCGATGCTGACAAACCTTTGTCTTTTCCAGAAAACCTCCAGAAAATCTCCAACAATCCAAGAGAACACTCAACCAATCGCAAGTCACTTTTTCGATCAACCCAGATAAATTTCCAAAGAAAACCATTCTCTCCTTACCAAACAGAACAGCTTACACTGATCTAGTCAATCCATTGAAGAAACGGATTCAGTTAACAGCTTCAGAACTCCATTTCCAGAAAAACTACTCAGCTAAGAACTCCCTGTTGGCTCACAGAACATTCCAGCTGCACTGCTGACACCAATACCAAACTTCCTAATCCAAAGTTCTTCGAGAAACTCGGACTTAAAAGCAAACAGAAAACACACAACATCCTGCTGAATCCAGCCACAACTTCGGGACAGTCACACTTCCCAAACTTGTTCCAAAGAAAACATCTTCGGAAACAATCCATAGTCACTGCATCTCATCACACAGTTACAACTTCCTGAGGTATCAAAATACTACCACTTGCTCCAGCTCAACTGACAGAGCCAAACTCTACTCACCAAACTCTGTACTTCAAAGATGTCTCCGAACCTTAACAGGTTTCCTTCAGAGATTGATAAAATACTTCAATACAACAAAACTTATTCGAGATGGTATTAGGTCTACAGTCTTGACAAATAAACTTCCAATCTCAACATCAGACTACAATCAATGGTAGTAATCGTGTCACAAACACTACTACCTTATCTACCTTTATAACCTATATTGGAAAACCTGAACAGGTAACCCAACAGATAGGTAGAAATAAATAAATATATATAAATATATATAAAATTACAAATACGCTATCTCAAGATAGACACTACTCCAGAGCCTAGGTATTCACTCAACCTAACGCTCTGATACCACCTTTGTTTATAAACTAAGACCTATTAACATTTGTTTGAAGAGAAAATGAATTTAAACCAGGGAACTAAAATTCAAACAGAGTAATACTTATATGGAACAAACATGCATACTGCAGACTTCATCATTTAATATACATACTATAATTTTAACCACAGAAATAACAGCAACCATGTTTTATACTTAATCCCTTAAAAATAAAGTTACTCACCTTAATCTATTGGGCAGAGCAATGCATGCTACCACAGGATTTCCAGATTTGAAAAACAGTTTGATGAAAAGCTTTATCACTGAATTCTCTTAACAGCTTGAATAAGAAATGCAAAATTCTTGTTTTAAAAACTTTGCACCTGAATCTTCTTCGTTTTAAAAACTGCATGCATGCTTTTGCTTATTTTGGAACTGAGTTGCTTTTACAGGTTTGCATGCAGAAGACCAATTTCCATATTGCATTTGAAAATGGACCACAGGTTTTAGTTTGATCTTTGAAAATGCTATAGCAAATTTGCATGTTTGAACTGAGCTTTTTGAAGATGATTTTGTTTTGATTTGTAAGAAGAATTTGCATGCAAACCTGTTTCAATTTTATGAAGTGGTTTTGGGGATGATTTCAGATTTTCTTTGTTTGAAAATGAGATTGGGAAAAGAAAAGAAATGAGAGATGTTTGTTTATAAAACTTAACTTATGGTTTAATAAAAAAAATCAAAGAAAGAAAAATATAATTCAAACATGACATTTGTCAAAACTCTTGCTTATTTATTTACACTTGTTTAAAATAACATAATATGCATACACTTGTCTTTTTAAGTAATTATCATTCATTAAATGTTAATTACTATTTTGTTAGATGTTAATATAGGATAAATGTAAGCTTGTATTAATCAGTTAGTCAATCATGTATTTATTTACATGTACATAAATTTTAAAATGAATAAATATTAAACTTATACAAATGATTCAAAATCAAACAAATTAAAAATATTACACTTTAGAATTTAAAAACTTTGAATTCAAGTTCAATTAATTTTGAAATCAAATTTATTTACAAATATAACTATACAATTAAATTTTTGAGAAACAACTATTTTTATTAAAATTTATTTGTTAAAACAATGTATTATTATATTTTAAAAGTAACAACATTTAATAACCATAAATAACTATTAAAAGAAATTGTCTTCTTATTAATAAATTATTTATTTTAATCAATTATATCAAAATAACTCTTATTGTTATTTATTTAAATTCAAACTTGAGTTACACATATTTTAAATCATTTCAATATTTATCTTATGTATTTAAAACCTTATTTATTTATGAAATAACCTTTGAAAGTTTAACTATTAAATAAAATCAAAATTCAAAATTTTAATAAAGATATATAATTTATAGAAAACAAGATATATTTATTAATCAGACTAAAACAAGATCTATATACAATATACAATATTCTATATATATTATAAATATAAAACAATTATTTAGATTTAAAAAGATAAGATCTATCAATTAATTATTTATTTTATTGAATTATTAAATTAATTCAAATCTTATTACAAAGATTATTAAATCAATTTAATTTTTATTTCAGATTATTAAATTGATATTGCTTTAAAATTTCGGGTCATCACAACCAAACTTTCGAAAGCTGCCACGAGAATCAATATCATAGTCTTTCGAACCTTCAAAATCGATTTTATCCCTCAATCTTTGGCTAAGAAGAACCAATACAGGATCTAGTCCTTGGGCTTCAAGAATGCGGTCTAAAAGAGAAGGACGAGCCTCTAGACTACATAAAACTAGGGATGAACACAAATCAGAAACTCGATCTCGAATTTCATAAGTGGGTAGAATTCCCAGATCATTCCATTCGGATATCATCATAGAAACAACCGCTTATTGCTTACGACTAAGTGCATCGGCAACACGATTACCCTTTCCAGGAGTATAAAGAATATCAAGATCATATGCTGCAAGAAACTCGAGCCAACGCTGTTGACGCAAATTAAGTTCCTTTTGAGAAAATAGATACTTCAAAGATTTATGATCGGTGTATAAAATAAATTCTTCTCCCAAAAGATAATGACGCCAAATACGAAGGGCGAAAACAATAGCCGCGAGCTCTAAATCATGAGTGACATATCTAGTCTTGGCTAGCTTCAATTGCCTAGAAGCATAAGCAATGAGACGTTCCCTTTGCATAAGAACGACACCCAAACCAACACGACTAGCATCGACATAAACAACAAAATTTTGATTTCCTTCGGGAATACAAGAATAGGAGCATCTGAAAGGAGTTCTTTTAATTTCTGAAAAGAAGTTTCACATTTGTCCGACCAAATGTATTTAACAACTTTCTTCGTTAAGCTAGTGAGAGGCATGGCAATTTTAGAAAAGTCTTTGATAAAACGACGGTAATAACCTGCCAATCCAAGAAAGCTATGGATTTCTGTCACACTCTCTGATCTCTTCCAATTTCGAATTGCTTCAATCTTTGAAGGATCCACGGAAATTCCGGATTCGGAAATAATATGACCGAGAAACTTCACACGAGTTTGCCAAAAGTGGCATTTAGAAAATTTTTCTTTTAATTGACTACTTCTAAAAGTTTCTAGCACAATCCGAAGATGCTTTTCATGCTCCTCCTCGGTTTTTGAATACACAAGAATGTCATCAATGAAAATGAGAACAAATTGATTGAGGAAATCATTGAAAACTCGATTCGTGAGGTCAACGAAATAAGCCGGGGCGTTCGTTAAACCAAATGGCATAACAAGCCATTCATAAGATCCATAACGAGTACGGAACGATGTCAAAGGAATACTATCCTCTGCAATACGAAGCTAATGAAAACCGGTAGCTAAGTCTAATTGTGAAAAGACTCTAGCACTGCGAAGTTGATCAAATAGATCATCTATCTGTGGTAAAGGATATTTATTTTTTATAGTAAAATCATTAAGCTTGCGATAGTCAACGCAAAGCCTAAGCGTACCATCGGATTTCTTCACGAAAATAGCCGAAGCTCCCCAAGGCGAGGAACTAGAGCGAATAAATTGCTTCGTCTCCAATTCGGATAATTGTTTGCGCATCTCCTCACCTTCTTTATTAGACATGCGATAAGGAGGACGAGCAATAGGTTGAGCTACAGGGATGAGATTAATTCTGAAGTCAATTGCTCGCTTAGGTGGTAATCCTAAAACGGGCTCAAATATGTCAGAAAATTCACGAACAACGTGAATAAGAGAAATTATATCTTCCTCATCATCATTATCATTATCATGAGGATTTAATGAATATAAGGATGCAACCAAACTGGAATCCGAATCTTTAAGGTCAATATAAATCTGTTTGACAGATTGAGGATGTCGAAGACAAATTGTCCGCTCAAGACATAGGATTTGGGCTTCATAAAGGTTAAACCAATGCATTCCCAAAATCATTCCAAAGTCTAAGTAACGCATGACATGCAAATCGGCTAGGAAAGAAAAATCACACAAAATAATCTCCACATCTTTACAAAGCAAACTAAGAGTTGCGGATCCACCAACCGTATTCGCAATTCTCAAAGAAGTCATTAAAGGAACAGCACTTAAAGAAAAAGCATCAACGAGTTCTTTTGAAATAAAAGAATGGGATGCACCCGTATCAAAAAGAACTCGAATAGGTTGATCATGAAATATAATAATTCCATCAAGTACATAATGAGACATACCTTGACCACGAGATGTGTTGCCAGGGGCTTGAGCAACGTCTAACTTTCCCTCTTTCTTGCCCTGAAGTCTGGGGCAAACATGTATATAATGATTCGGGCTTTTACAATAGGGACAAGATTTGGGCTTTAAACACTTGTTTGCAAAATGGTCTTTAGAACCACAGTTGTAACATTGCCCACTACTAGGTGAAGAAGTCATTGCAGCATGAGTTGCTTGCTTACCCTTTTTGTTGGGATATGAACCTTTGAATTTGTTTGGCCTCTTCTTGTTGTTGAAGTTTGGTTTGGAACCCACTACTTCAACATCAATTTCCCTATCCGCCTTTTCAAGACGAAGAGCGATATTAATGAGTTGGTCGAAAGAAACTTCTAATTTTAGAAATAGTGGCTTCTTAAGATTTTTGTTCAGGCCATAAACAAATCTTTGGTTCTTTTTCAATGGGGTGTTGATGTATTCAACCCCATATTTGGAAAGCGACTCGAAGGCTGCGATGTAATCTGTCACGGAGGATTCACCTTGAACAAAGTCAATGAAATGGCGAGCCAAGGTCATCTTCTCAGCTTCTGGCACAAATTTTAATTCAAAGCGCTCCCGGAATTTCTCCCAAGTAAGATCCGCTTCATTTAATTTAGAAATCAGAAGCTCATACCAATCTAATGCTCTTTCTTGGAGCATACTAGAGGCCACCTGAATACGGTGACAATCAATAAGATTCATGCGAGAAAAGATTCGATCGCATGTTCATAACCAAGCCTGGACTTCGAAAATAGTTTCAGAACCGTCGAATGGTTTCCCACCCAAGTTGGTATAATCGTTGCACAAGCATGCAAATCCATACCTAGGATGAGTAGACTCCAGATTAGAACCGGCTGCTTGAACATTCTTCACTAAGTCGAGAAGCTACTGGACAGTCATAAAAAGTCCATCCTGGGGAGTAGCTCTAGGTTGACTGGCGCTGGGACGACCTGGTCTAACCATTTCTCTTCCTTAAGAAAGAAAGAAGAGGATGAAGATTATTGTCCAAATGAATATCAAACATTCTTGATAGGTGAAGCAAGGAGTCATAAAGGAAAATAGGATAGGATGGTACGAAGACCCGAATAATATCTTAAAGCACGACTCCTAAGCTGGACTTAGGACGATGATCCTTGTCAAATTATTCTACATTGCTCCGAAGTTTGGCTCTGATACCAAGCTGTGATGCCCCACCTTTATACCCACGCTATCCAAGAACACTACGGAGTAATGCTGTCAACTAGCATGGAGAATAAGGCTGTGGAGGAGCGACCATCCATGTAATTTCTTCGTGCGAGCACCAATATGTCAGAAAGTATAGCATGCATTTCATTTAAGGAGGAAATCTGACATACCGATACAAACTCAAAGCTACTACACAGTGGTTATATATAATCTTCGAAAACAAATATAGAAATAAATATAACACAAATCAGTCACAGACATCCATATCACAAAGGCGGAAAAAGATATGAATATATATAACACATGAAAGTGTACATCAGAGTAGTGGTCTGAAAGATCCACAGTAAAACAAAAGAATATCAACATGTGCTATACAAAAGAATACATCAATGAGTCGATATCTGAAATGTATACAACAAAAACTACTAATCTAAGTAGTTAGCCAAAAGTCAAAGTAATCGATCCCTGGAGAGAAGTCAAACAGAAGCACATGTAACATCTCGGTCCGACCCGAGTATTATTTCATAAGAAAATAATAAACGGATCAGTTTAGCTATAAATATCAGATGACATGATATAGAATAAGAGATGTGGCATAAACATATAATAACCATAATGGCATACTACTATAAGTATGTAAATGATAATCAACAAGGGATTAATCAATATCACAAGAATCTTCTCAAAGATCCAAATCCACAAAAAGGTAACGACACACGAATTCACCAATGCACAAAAATTGATAAAAATTATCAATGAAAATCACGAAAAGTGGTGAAGCACAAATTCCAAAAATCAACACACGAAATCCAGAAATCACAAAAAGAGGGAGGCCTATCATAAAACGGGAGGATGAAAACTCGCCAACGCGTGTATCAAAAAACGAGATGCTATCTCATGGTAGCTAACCATTAATTTTGAGTCGAGGCTTCACAAGAATGGCCCGAAGACCATGGGGCGCTACCCCACATATGTGAGTCGAAACATCACACAAATGGGGTTTAGTCTCCCTCGTAGACAAAGAGACATCGCACAATTGCTAGTCTAAATCACAAAAATGATCGTCATTGATCATAAAGAAGTGTCAATTACACTAAGCTAGTAAATATAAGAGTTTAGCTTCATGTCCCATAACCACTTGCTTAACTTAAATATTTACGAACAAACTGTATATCTTCACTAGAAATTTTCACAAGAGGTTCAATCGAACAAGTCCAAGAGTTAACCGTCGAAGCAAACACAAGCGTTTCATACCACTTGCTTTACTAAACCGTTTAATTCAATTTCTCATACGAGTGAGGTAAAGGTTTGTGTTGAATATGCGCTTATATGATTTTTGTTTGATGATAATAAACATATATACATTCGTTTAAATGTATTTGATAATATACTATTTTATTTTTCACAGATTAAATAAATATTTGCTGAATAAAATAAATAACACGGAATTTGAATTCAAACGAATATTTTATTCAAACAAATATTTATTACAATTTTGAATAGTATACAAATTCAAAGCTCTCACTATTCACTATACAACTTTGATACAAATTCAATTACATCACTATTTTACAATTCACCTCACTACATATCACTAACACTCGTATTTATCTTCAACTGCATTCCAGTTTGAATCCAGCATCTAAGAAATCTGCAAAAATATTCACTAACGCAGTAAAATTGAAAAAGAGATATTTTTGCAATATAAAATAAAAGATGGATTTTGAAAATATGATTTGCCTCAGTTATTTGGGTTGTTCGTCATCATTTAAATTTGAATTCATCATACACGAACAACTTGTGACATACACAGTGTATCACTGTACATGCCACAAGGCCATGCACGCCGATATATACACTTAATTGATTTACAGGGACAGGTGAGCACAGGTCAAACCCAAATGAAAAACCGGGATCAACTCACGTGCAATAACATAAAAGTCACAACTCTCAGCACAAGGTCAAACCCGAGTTTTAAAACTGGATTCAACTCAGGTGCAAATCAAAAAGTAAACACGAATGCTATGTTCAAACATGACACAGCCTCAAACCAGCATCAAAGCAAGTACAACTGCAAGTGTCGACCAAGTGACAATGCAAGCAAGATCAACACAGCAGCCAACTAAAGAACAAAATTACTCACAACATCGACAAACCCAAATGTCCAGACCAACAACAACATGAATACTGCACCAACCAGAATGGATGCAGAGATACAAGGCATAGAAAATGCATGCAAGAATGTGCACAGGCCAGAAACAATATAGTAATGACAGCAAACATGAAGTGAAGAGAATATCAGTCGACAATATCAAGTGACAAGTTGAAGCAATAGTGTCACAATATCAAAGCACAGAACAACCTTGTATCAATAACAATGCAACACAGTGACAATGAACCATTTAGAAGTGACTCAAAACAAGCAGTGCAGACCACAAAAGTGCAACAAGTATTGCAGTAATAAACAACATCAGAAAATCAAGTTCAAGGCAACAGTGACAAATGCAGACACAACTGAAATGAGACAGGTGCAAGTGAATCAGAATGAAGCAGTGCAACATCTACGACTACATGAATGCAAACTACAAGTACAAGTTCAAGGCCAGAATGAATGAAAAGAACCAGACACAACAGTGCACAAGTACAGGGAACAACTAAATCAATTGCAACAACTCAAGTGCTACCAGTGAAACACAAATGAACTCGACCAGTAACCAAGTACTACAAAGACCATGTCGAACACAGTGACAACATTAAGTATGCAATATGGTGAAGCAGCATGTAATGACATTGTATACAAATGTAAAGAACAATGGTGATGCACTGCAGATATCCAGACAGCAATGCACACCAAACCAGGTTCAAATTACACAAGCTCGAGATGAAAGTGTCGAAGTTACCCGAAGCCAACAGCAATACATGTATTATGAATATACACAATGCAGTACAACTACAGGTATAAGGCTAAATGACTAATGAATGCAACTACAGGACTGCAACAGGTCAAGACTGTGTACCAGCAAATACAACGACCATAATCATCAATGAACAAGACTACAGATGAAGCCAGAAGCAATGCAAGTAGACCAAACGAAGAGTGCAGGTGAACAAATGTACAAATGAACTACAAATATCCAAGTACAGCATGAACAAGTCAATTACTACATAACACAGCAGTGCAAACACTTCGAGTATGACACAGCAACACTTGCAACAGTGAAGTCGAAATCATGTAAAGGACACAGCTGTATACAAGTACAAGCCATAATATCAAAGCTGTGCCGTGGATAGCAAGAATATACATGCATATGAACAAGTCAACATCAAAGCCGTGGGACGCAAGAAATGAAATTATACGCATATGAAAAAGTCAGATTAATCATCAATCGTTCAAACATAATCAAGCGGCAGAGAAACGAAAATGACAAATTCAAACATGATTATACGAACGAAAATAAAGGAGATCGAACTCCTATAAATATCCAAAATCATCATCGGCATAAAGCATCGAGTTCAAGAATCAACCAGCAAAGCAAAAGGAGGAAAATACATACCGAAAAAGCAGAACGAATTCGATCCAAAATTGAAGAAGCCGTAAACAAATCAAAAGCATCGAAGCCTACTATCGAACGAGATCGAGCGACGCTTCAATTTTGCACAACCCTAGTTTAAATTGCAAGGAGCAAAAGCAAATTACCAGAAGCCCTAATTCGCAAAGAGGAACAAAGAGGATCGGCCATACTTTCACAAAACAAAAGGAACGGGTTGAAGAAATGAATAAGGGGCCGGCCTGTATTAATTTGGGCCTAATGTTTATTTTAAGGGTTTAAATTTAAATAAGGGTTATTTTGTTTTAAATTGTTTTTAAATTGTATTTTTCTTTTAAACCGTTTTTTAATTTTCTAGTCGTGTGACTAGGGGACAAACTACGGTGTGTAGTTTGGGAATTCGCAACTCGGTGGTTGAGTTGTGGTCAGGGTTTTGAGCGTAGAGTTAGATTAGTCAATAGCGGGTATAGCGAGTTTACGTGTGTAAGCGAGGGACTATCTAATTTCTAGTAGAAACCTTGGGGGCAGCACGTAGGCAGGGTTTTGCCGAAGCTGGGTAAATTCTGTGTTGTTCTGTTCTGTTATTTATATTCTGCTATATCTGTGCTGTTATTCTGTGATCTGAATTGAAATTAATTGATAAGCTTCTGCGATTAATTTTTATAATTTACACTATCACCCTATTCACCCCCCCTCTAGGGTGAAATCGATCCTACAAGTGGTATCAGAGCTAGGAACAAAAGCCGTATTTGTTTTTTAAAAATTTGATTTTACAAAAACCAATTTTTTTTAAAATTCGTGTTTCAAAAATCAATTTTTGTTTTAAAAATTCGTGTTTCAAAAAAAATCGGTTTTTTAAAAATTTGAATTTTTAAAATGGCTTCTTTTAATAATGCTTTTGCAAAAGGTCAATCTATAGTTAGACCACCAATGTTCAATGGTGAATATGCTTATTGGAAAAATAGAATGCAAATTTTTCTGAAAACCATTGACGCTTGGAATATTGTTGAGACAGGTTATAGAATACCAACTATAACTGTAGATAATCAGGAAATAGAGAAACCAAAGGAACAATGGACAGAACTAGAAAATAAATTACAGAATACTAATGCCAAAGCTATGAATTCTATTATCTGTTCATTGGATCAATTTGAATTTAATCGTGTCTCACATTGTCTAACTGCGCAGGAAATATGGCACATACTAGAAGTGACTCACGAAGGAACATCTCAAGTCAAAGAATCTCGCCTTGCAATGTTAAGCAGCGAATACGAGAACTTCAAAATGGCGAAGGAAGAAAATGTCAAAGAGATGTACGGACGACTCTCCAATATCGTATACAAATCAAAAGCTCTCGGAAAAACATACACCGAATTATAAATAGTCCGGAAAATCCTCAGAGTCCTTCCATGAAGCTTTGAAGCAAAAGTAACTGCCATACAAGAATCGAAAGATTTAAAACAACTTAAAGTTGAAGAACTCATCGGAAATCTCACCACTTATGAGCTAGAAATGAAATTCAAAGAAGAGCGTGAAGGAGGTGACACTCAAAAGAAATCAATAGCTCTCAAAGGAACAACCGAAAGTGATGATGATAACGATGAAGATGATGGAGCAGCAGAATTGGAGCTATTAATAAGGAAATTCAAAAAATGGAATCAAAAACATGGAAATTCAGCTCGAATTCAAAAAGCAAAAAGCAGAATAGCCAAAGCACTAGACTACTCGGAAGAACAAAAGTTTATTTGTTATAATTGCAACAAACCCGGCCATATCAAGCCCGATTGTCCACAAATTAAATCCAGCCATGGAAAGAAACAGAAAAAGAAAAGTTTTGCAGCCACTTGGGATGAAATAGACGAGAATGATCAAAGCACTGGCAGTGAAAGCGAAAAGGCAGAATTGTGTCTTCGAGGTGATACAACTGACAGTGACGATGACGAGCCAAGTGAGGTATCAAAACTTACCCATTCTGAGTTGCTTATATATTTTCATGAAGTAAACGGTTGTTTTGAACGACTTAGGGAAAAATACGCCAAACTTGAATCTCAAAAAGATACTTTGATAGAATGTAATAAACAACTTGATCAATTAGTTAAAACCTATCAAAGTAGGATCCCTAAGTGTGATAAGTGTCCAACATTTGATGAAGAAATTAAAAAATCAGAAATTAAAATAAAATCGCTTGAAAATGAAATTCTGATTTTAAAGGAGAATGAAAATACTAGGAGAGAGAATTCTATTAAAAAGTGCACACAATTGTTAAACGAAAATGAATCTCTCAAATCACAAGTCCAACAACTGTCTACTACTTTAGAAAATTTTTCCAAAAGTGAAAAATCATTAAATATGCTATTAGGAAAACAAACTGTTAATACGGTTAGACAAGGACTTCGATATAATAATTCGAAAATTGTTGAAAACAAGATTAATCAAGTTAATTCTATGTGCGCAATTTGTAGAAAATTTGGACACGATCACAATAATTTTTGGTATAGACCCAAACATGTGAAAACTATACCGTTGTGGTTTCCAAAAGGCACAAATATAAAATCTCTCAAAGTTAAACAAATTTGGGTGCCGAAGGGAACAATTATAAATAGATTTGGGTCTTTACAAAATTGTTTTTCAAAATTTTCTGCCACTAAAAATCATGGACCTATAAAAACAAATAGGTCACATAAATCTTTCATCGTGTAGGTGTGGTGGCAGGCTAAGGAACAACAACAGTGTCCTCTGGATTTTGGCTGTTCCAGAAACACAACGGGCGACAAAGCTAAGTTCCTTAGCCTAGTATAAAGGTGACAGAATCACAACGGATAACAACGAAAAATATCGTAAAGGTAAAACAGGTATGGTATGTTTTAAACGATATATTAAATGTGATAATCTGCACCGTATTTTGAATTAATTCAGCCAATATTGAGATTGATGAAAAGATGATGATTTTTGATTCTGATTTATTCAAAATTGTTGGCCAATTATATTCTTATGCCAAAAACACTATAAAAATCTCTAGATTCTTTGAATTACTTCATATATATCATTTTGGATTAAAAATAGTGTTTTGTTGGATAATTATACAATTAGTTATAATTCGGCTAACTCTATATTCATGGTTTTTTGATTATTTACACGGCTTCATTTCAAATTCAAAAGAATGTCATTTAAATTGTTGTTAAAATTGAATTTGAAATTTTTGGTGCACACTTCATGTTTTGGTCTATAAAATTCAATTGATGATAATTTTGAGTGAAAGAGAAATTCAGATGCAGATTACACTGGTAATCTTGTTGATAGAAAAATTGCTAGTGAAACGTGATTTTTGTTGAGACATTTAATAACTGCATCGTTTTTTTTTCAAAGAAAATATCTGCATATTCTTCATTTCAAATAATTTTCAAATAGCAAAAAAATTTCTTTTAAAAACCCCCTGGAGAAAATCATTTTTTTGACCATATTTTCAGATTATTCATTTTTGAAAAATTAATTTCATAATTATTTTTGAATTTGATTTTAAATGACTATTATGACTAATCTGACTCCCAAATGATTATCGAAAAGAAAAATAGTGATTGAAAAAGTGATGAGTGTTGATATTGATTATATAGTATAACTCGAGAAAGTATAATTAGAACATTTCTTTAGAAGTGTAAACAAGAGTTATAAAACTTTTTGTTGGTAAAAATTCCATGACCATCTTTATACCTATCATATTTCTATCAACCATCACTCATCAAAATTCTATATAGTTTGTCGATATGTGGTACTTTAAACAGGAATCGTTCGTTTTTCATTTTCACATTTTTTTTAAAAAAATAAAATAAAAATAAAAATAAAAATAAATAAATAAATAAATACCAAAGTATTCACTCTCATTTAAAAGTCCTCACGGTTATGCATGGGTGAATTACTTGGAATTTGTTATGTGCTTCCATGCTCATTTAAAAGTCCTCGCGGTTATGCATGTATGGAACGCATATCAAAAGTTGATTTGTAAAATAAACAAGCTGATTCTAATCCCATTTAAAAGTCCTCACGGTTATGCGTGGTTAGAAGATACTTGAATTCATTTTTTAAAATAAAATTGGAATACTACTAATCTCATTTAAAAGTCCTAACGGTTATGCATGGTTAGTAGATATTCAAATTCCTGATATAAATATACCACAAATAGACACAACTGTATGGTTTTATATGATGACATCATTTCCATCATTCTAAAAGTGGAATATGCGCCTAACAAAATATTTATGATTTTTGTTTGATTTTTTATTGAAATTTAATATTTATATTCAATTGAGTTTTAATGTTGGATTAATATCAATTACTTTATCTCTATTTTCTCTAACACTATTATTCTTTTGCTGATTACAAAAGGGGGAGAGAAAAGTTAAGATTTTGTCAAATAAATTCAAGCAAAGGTCAAATAATTTTCTATTTGCATCTAGACTCATTTGCATATTTTTATTTGTATGCATATATGTAGGGGGAGTATTGTGTAGAGAGGAAGCATTTAAATAGGGGGAGCAATTAGGATATATCAATGATCAAATACATTTAACATATTCAAAGTCTTAAATATATGTTTGTTATCATCAAAAGGGGGAGATTGTTGAATATGCGCTTATATGATTTTTGTTTGATGATAATAAACATATATACATTCGTTTAAATGTATTTGATAATACACTATTTTATTTTTCACAGATTAAATAAATATTTGCTGAATAAAATAAATAACACGGAATTTGAATTCAAACGAATATTTTATTCAAACAAATATTTATTACAATTTTGAATAGTATACAAATTCAAAGCTCTCACTATTCACTATACAACTTTGATACAAATTCAATTACATCACTATTTTACAATTCACCTCACTACATATCACTCACACTCGTATTTATCTTCAACTGCATTCCAGTTTGAATCCAGCATCTGAGAAATCTACAAAAATATTCACTAACGCAGTAAAATTGAAAAAGAGATATTTTTGCAATATAAAATAAAAGATGGATTTTGAAAATATGATTTGCCTCAGTTATTTGGGTTGTTCGTCATCATTTAAATTTGAATTCATCATACACGAACAACTTGTGACATACACAGTGTATCACTGTACATGCCACAAGGCCGTGCACGCCGATATATACACTTAATTGATTTACAGGGACAGGTGAGCACAGGTCAAACCCAAATGAAAAACCGGGATCAACTCACGTGCAATAACATAAAAGTCACAACTCTCAGCACAAGGTCAAACCCGAGTTTTAAAACTGGATTCAACTCAGGTGCAAATCAAAAAGTAAACACGAATGCTATGTTCAAACATGACACAGCCTCAAACCAGCATCAAAGCAAGTACAACTGCAAGTGTCGACCAAGTGACAATGCAAGCAAGATCAACACAGCAGCCAACTAAAGAACAAAATTACTCACAACATCGACAAACCCAAATGTCCAGACCAACAACAACATGAATACTGCACCAACCAGAATGGATGCAGAGATACAAGGCATAGCAAATGCATGCAACAATGTGCACAGGCCAGAAACAATATAGTAATGACAGCAAACATGAAGTGAAGAGAATATCAGTCAACAATATCAAGTGACAAGTTGAAGCAATAGTGTCACAATATCAAAGCACAGAACAACCTTGTATCAATAACAATGCAACACAGTGACAATGCACCATTTAGAAGTGACTCAAAACAAGCAGTGCAGACCACAAAAGTGCAACAAGTATTGCAGTAATAAACAACATCAGAAAATCAAGTTCAAGGCAACAGTGACAAATGCAGACACAACTGAAATGAGACAGGTGCAAGTGAATCAGAATGAAGCAGTGCAACATCTACGACAACAAGTACATGAATGCAAACTACAAGTACAGGTTCAAGGCCAGAATGAATGAAAAGAACCAGACACAACAGTGCACAAGTACAGGGAACAACTAAATCAATTGCAACAACTCAAGTGCTACCAGTGAAACACAAATGAACTCGACCAGTAACCAAGTACTACAAAGACCATGTCGAACACAATGACAACATTAAGTATGCAATATGGTGAAGCAGCATGTAATGACATTGTATACAAATGTAAAGAAGAATGGTGATGCACTGCAGATATCCAGACAGCAATGCACACCAAACCAGGTTCAAATTACACAAGCTCGAGATGAAAGTGTCGAAGTTACCCGAAGCCAACAGCAATACATGTATTATGAATATACACAATGCAGTACAACTACAGGTATAAGGCTAAATGACCAATGAATGCAACTACAGGACTGCAACAGGTCAAGACTGTGTACCAGCAAATACAACGACCAAAACCATCAATGAACAAGACTACAGATGAAGCCAGAAACAATGCAAGTAGACCAAACGAAGAGTGCAGGTGAAAAAATGTACAAATGAACTGCAAATATCCAAGTACAGCATGAACAAGTCAATTACTACATAACACAGCAGTGCAAACACTTCGAGTATGACACAGCAACACTTGCAACAGTGAAGTCGAAATCATGTAAAGGACACAGCTATATACAAGTACAAGCCGTATCAAAGCTATGCCATGGATAGCAAGAATATACATGCATATGAACAAGTCAACATCAAAGCCGTGGGACGCAAGAAATGAAATTATACGCATATGAAAAAGTCAGATTAATCATCAATCGTTCAAACATAATCAAGCGGCAGAGAAACGAAAATGACAAATTCAAACATGATTATACGAACGAAAATAAAGGAGATCGAACTCCTATAAATATCCAAAATCATCATCGGCATAAAGCATCGAGTTCAAGAATCAACCAGCAAAGCAAAAGGAGGAAAATACATACCGAAAAAGCAGAACGAATTCGATCCAAAATTGAAGAAGCCGTAAGCAAATCAAAAGCATCGAAGCCTACTATCGAACGAGATCGAGCGGCGCTTCAATTTTGCACAACCCTAGTTTAAATTGCAAGGAGCAAAAGCAAATTACCAGAAGCCCTAATTCGCAAGGAGGAACAAAGAGGATCGGCCAAACTTTCACAAAACAAAAGGAACGGGTTGAAGAAATGAATATGGGGCCGGCCTGTATTAATTTGGGCTTACTGTTTATTTTAAGGGTTTAAATTTAAATAAGGGTTATTGTGTTTTAAATTGTTTTTAAATTGTATTTTTCTTTTAAACCGTTTTTTAATTTTCTAGTCGTGTGACTAGGGGACAAACTACGGTGTGTAGTTTGGGAATTCGCAACTCGGTGGTTGAGTTGTGGTCAGGGTTTTGAGCGTAGAGTTAGATTAGTCAATAGCGGGTATAGCGAGTTTACGTGTGTAAGCGAGGGACTATCTAATTTCTAGTAGAAACCTTGGGGGCAGCACGTAGGCAGGGTTTTGCCGAAGCTGGGTAAATTCTGTGTTGTTCTGTTCTGTTATTTATATTCTGCTATATCTGTGCTGTTATTCTGTGATCTGAATTGAAATTAATTGATAAGCTTCTGCGATTAATTTTTATAATTTACACTATCACCCTATTCACCCCCCCTCTAGGGTGAAATCGATCCTACAGTTTGTATATACTAATAGATTGGAAAATGGTTTATGAAAAGAGCTTTATAATAAAATAGTGTTGAAATCTCTTTGATGAAAGAGTTTTGATATTTACTACTAGTATTAAAACCTTTATATTTTTAAAGTGTCGAGCCACAAAACTGATCGTAGAAACAAATCAATTCACAAAAATTCACATTCGAAGATGTGAATAAAATCCAAAGGTATCAATCCCAAATCCATCAAAATAGGAATACACCTGCGAGATAACATAGTTCAACACAGTAAATTGGCGCGACCTAATCATGGCACGACCTAACACGGTTGAGCTAAGCATTGGTGCGACAAAACAGGGGGAGTGACCTAACGAGGTCGAACTAAGGAGTAACGGCTTAAGGCTACAGCCCAACATGGCCGACCTAATGTGGCCGAGCAATATGCAATGGAATGATCTAACTAGGCGAGCGACCTAAGGGAAACACAGGTGGAACGACCTAAAGATAAGGAGGGTCGAGCGACTTTACATACTCAAACGACCTAACCGCCGAACAACCTAAATGCAGGTGAGAGTTAAATAGGTCGAATGACCTAATTGATGCGAACGACTTAGGGTCAAACAACCTAATGGGAAACGACCAAAGGTCCATCGACCTAAGGTGGGTAAGCCGAGCGACCTAGTGGTCGAGGGACCTAGCTCGTGGCGAGCTAAATGTAGGCAGAACAGCCTAAGGGCTAGCGACCTAATGCTTGGTCGAGCTAACGACCTAATACCGAGGTGACTTTTCCACCAGAACGACCTAAGGTCAGAAATTCACCAAGAACACTAAAAATTGGATTTCACCAATCCAATCCAAACCAAATGAAAATGTACATGCTAAAGTGATAGGAATTCAATCCTAACAATCCAAGATAGTTATAGACAAGAATGTGAGATAAAATCTCACCTTTTCACAATCTAAATGAAAATCAAGCTTGAAAACAAAAGAAGAAGCAATCCTACTTCAATCTCAACACAAGAAGTTTGAATCAATGGCTTCTCTCTAGATTTGGAGTTGGATGCTGGATTTGCAAGAGAACTTGAGTTTGGAATTTAAATTTCCTATTCCACTCGCCATTTTTGATGAAGCTTTAGTGTTATAAAATTTATGAAGGAATGAAGAGAAGAGGGAGTGGAGGTTGTGTCTAATAGCTAAGTCCAAACTAAAGTCTAAAGCGAAAAAGTAGTGAAATTCCACCAACTCCAAACATATCAAAGTTTATACCTAAAAAGACTACAAACGTTATTTCGAACTCAATGGAAGTGGTCTCGAGTCCTAAGTTGATTGTATGCAAAAAGTAGCTTTTCAGACCAAAATCCGACTAACGATAAAATATTTAAATATAAAATCGATAAATATGTGGGTTGTTACACAGGTGGTCACATAGACCATATTATAGGATGCCTAAATACTGATTAAAGATGTTGTCAGATAGATAGGTTCATAGCGCGCTCATAAAAACTATGCTTAGAGAAATTTACTGGCAGGGGTCAGTAGCTTCGTAGAAAACCCATGAAAACTATGTATAAATAGAGTTATTGGTAGGAGTAATTAGTTTTGTAGTTAACCCATGAAAACTATATCTGGATTAAGTTATTGATTGTTGTCAATAGGTTCTTAGTCAAACCATGGAAGTTAGGATATGAGGGGAGTTATTTGAGATACCAATAGGTTCAGGAAGAACCCATGAAACATGTAGTTATTAGTAGGGGCCAATACATTTTTAGCAATCCCATTGAAACTATGAAACCAGATAGGGAGTCCATAAATATTAAACAGGTAATGAGTAAGTCAATGAAAACTAATAGGTTAATAGTGAACCTAGAAACTATAAATGAGACAGTTAGTCAAAATGCATGAGGATAGAAATCTAGAATTGATTTACTTGTTTAATTTACATTTCGTCATATTATTTTGAATTGCTATGTTTTAACCATTGTAGATGTAGGAGCATAGTATATTGTTTTACAAAGTTTTTAGGATACTAGTGAGGGAAAACCCATTCTGCTAAGTGGCATGATCTCAATAGATATCTGAATGGTTTGATACGGTAGATTATTATTCATACCTGGCTTTATGTTTGACTCGAAGTTTATGTTTTCCACTTAAACACACGGGTGCTCAATTGATTTTGAGTAGTTTTAGGTTTAAGGTTTTCAGATTCTCTTTTAGATGAATAAAGCTTTCAAAGACTTGCAGGAGGCAAGCTAGTTGACAAGAGATCTTTTTATTCCATTGTGTTTTGGTTGTAAGGGAAAAGTTGTTTACTTGCCTAATTATATACTCTGATCATCCAACTTGGCATCTTCATATGTCGCTCTTGATGTATGTGTAATAATTATATTCTTCTAAATATGGATACGATTGTGGGATTATGTAATGAATCCGAAATATGGATTCTTGGGTGTTTGTAACCAATTTTTGTGCAAAATTTTTGGTGCTTTTACTGAGAACCTTGATTCTCAACGTGATAGGATCCCTTTGTTGTTATTGGATTGGATAAACTCCTAAAGGAGATCTGTGGTTATCTTCAAGTAGTTATTAATACAACTCAGATTTGCAGAAATCTAAACAAGGCGATTGGTAATGACGAGGCATACTAGATCTACTTCGTAGAACGTGGAAGGGAACGAGATACCATCATTTAGCAAGGAGTTCCAAGAAATCAACTAACAAATGCGAATGCTGATCCAATAGAAGTTCAAAATCTCACTGCCGCTTGACACTAACCATCCAAATGACAAAATTATCGAAAATGGTCAAACAGATGGTGAGATAGAAACAAGGCTAGAGTAACGATTACTGGGGAATCTCAAGATGATTTACCAAATTCACTGCTAATGTTCTACAAACAGAATACCCAAGGAGATTCATCATGTGATTCATACATGCCTACAAGGGAAAAACATATCACCCCAGGAAGCATATTTGGGATACAAATGGTTGATGGATTCTACATGAGCTGATGATGCAACCAATTGTAGATGCTTTCCTAAAACTCTTTCTAGAATAGCGACGACGTGGTTCACGAGACTCCCCCACGATCAATTTCCAAATTCGATGGTTTGGCAACCAAGTTTTTGGAGCAATTATGGATGCACGTGACTCGTCCAAAAGACGTGATACCCTTTCCAGCATGAATCAGGCTCCCGAAGGGTCATTGAAATATTATTTGGAGAGGTTTCATACAGCTGTCACGGGGGTCAGTAATCTGAATGATCATGCGATACACATGGTCGTGATAAGAGGGATTGATCTGGAGTTTGAATTGGATGATTGGTTAGCCGGTAAGCTTCCCGCAATGTTGGAGCACTTTTACGCAAAGGTAGCACAATATTGAGGAAGGAGGAAGCCAGAACCTCCAGAAAAACGAATGTTGCGGGACCAAGTGGATAAGGAGTGTAGAGTAACATTGTAATAAAACCTTCTGATGACAGTTCTAGGAAAGTCCAAGTGAATGTTCAGAATAAACCAAATCAGCAAAAGAGAGGCAGAAATAGGAACCAAAAGCGAAAGAGAGGTTTTGGAAGATTAAAGTCTAGGATTCCAATGTACAATAATTACATGCCATCCTTGGAGAGTATCTGTTGGGCGTGTTCTCACCTAGAAATCTCAAGAAGCACCAGCTTCATCCAGATTTACCTACATTTTATTCGGCATCCCTACCACTTGCCGAACCAGATTCACAACCATGGAAGACCGAACCAACTCGAACCAAAGTAAATACTACCGAACCACTCACTACCAAACAAAGGACCTACCGAACCACTCATTGCCGGGCAAAACCACCTACACTCACTACCGAACCAAGGACCTACCGAACCACTCACTACCGGGCCAGACCACCTACTCCCACTACCGAACCACCACTACCGAACCAAAACCACTCCAACCACTACCGAACCAAAACGCTACTCCAACCATCACCGGACCAAGGCGTTACCGAACCAACATTGCCGAGCGAGATTACATCAGCCCAGGCCTACCGGCAGCTATATACATCCAAGACCCCTACCCCCAGCCTCACTCAATAAATAGAGGGGTAGGGGTACAACAATGGCGGACAAGTTTGAGAGCTCAAGCACGGACAAAACTTTCAAACAACTTTCATACACTTGTGATCAAAGCTTTGCACTTGTAATCTGAACAGTGAAAGAGAATAACATATGAAGTGGACATAGGCACAATCTGGCCGAACCACTATAAATTTGCGTGTCTTTTATAGTTTAGTCCCTGCTTTTTACATATTTTCATAAATCACCCAAATCTCTAAGAACAACATAAAATGGACTAAATCATACGACTTGGAGGTGTTTGCCCATTTTTTGTGCAAACATTTTTGGTGCTTTCATTAAGAGATCGAGCTAGAAGCTTCAGCTTCTCCCACTTAACCTTCTTCCCGACAGCATCGCTCATTGCTTGGAAGACATGCCTCCCAGGCAGAAGAAAGATGTTAGCAAAGGAAAGAACATCGCAACTAGCAGCGTTCCAGATCCAGTGATCACAGATCAAGAGAATCGTCCCGTTCCAATAGCAGTACAAAATGGAAATCAGGCAAATCCGACAGCCCCTGCCACGGAACAGCCGGCAGCAATTACTAGGGCAGATCTAGACAGGGTTGTGGCTGAAGTGACTGACCGCTTCACATCCCAACAAGAAGCCTTTGTGAACTGACTCATGTCACGCTTAAGGGATGCTGAAGAATCCAACCGCAACACTGAATCATGGGGTGAGTCCCAGTCTGGAGGATCTCGGAGGCGTCAAAAGATCTTTCTTCTTCGAAGAAGCTAACAACAGAAACAGAAATGGTAGGAGCCGAGCCCGAACTCAGTCCGAACTCCAACCCGAGGAAACGCTTGGAACCGAACCCAACGGGGGAGGTGCCGGGCGAGGGTCGGCTGTAGCTGAGCCTGTCATGCAACCTAGCCATGGAAACACCAATGAACGGGGCCGAGCTAGAGTCCAGCCCGAAGTTGGACCCGAGAAAGTGCTCGGAACAGAACCCAGCAGGGGAAGATCAAGGCAAGGGCCAACTATAGCTGACCCTAGCATGCTACAAGAAGACCAGAGACATCCACTGGAAAATATTAGGAGTGATAGATGATACCACCCCTACAGATCATCTGGACGGAATCAATCCTGCACAGAAGAACCAAACTCATTTCTATCTGCTCCAAATTCTGATGAAAGGATGGCGCGATTGTTCAGAGAGTGCGTCCAACGAGATCAAAGAGATCGAGGGATAGGCGCTAGGGTAACCAGCCCTTTCACCCGCAATATCGAAATTGCCATCACCCCCCGAGAATGGAAAATGCCAACAATGGAACCTTACAAGGGAATCTCTGACCCCGTTGTACACTTGCAGAGATACACACAACATATGCTCATGAGTGGAGTCACAGAAGGAGTATTGTGCAAATGCTTTCCACTATTCTTGGCAGATCTAGCTACCTCCTGCTTCTGCCATCTACCTCAAGGATTCATCAGCTCATGGGAAATGTTGAAAGAAAAGTTCATCAGCCAGTTCCGCATTCATGTGGAACAACCCAAGGACGCTTATTCCCTATCTAATATCAAACAGAAGCCTGGAGAGATGGTGCAGCAATATCTAACCCGATTCAATGCTGCAGCGGCCGCAGTCCAAGATGCCGACGAGAAACTCATCTTAATGGCCCTCTATAGTGGTGTGCATCCGGAAACTAAGTTAGCTAGAAGATTAACGAAATAAAAACCAGCTACCTTACCCGATTTCTTCCATGAAGCCAGAAGATAAATGAGACTTGAAGATGCTGCCACTGAAAGACAAACAAGGCAACAAACTAAGGCAGCTCATAGCAGTACACCCGTTGTAGCGAAGGACGTTCGAAGAAATGACTCTAGAGACAATGTTGGGGGCAAGAAGGGAGAAAAGCGTCTATATCGGCCAGGACCGAGATTTAACGCTTACACTCCCTTGAACGAAACAATCGAAAACATCTTCCTGGCCACACAAGACGAAGTTAAATACAAACGCCCCCCGTACAAGAAGGAATCAGATAACGCAATTAAGTCTGGAAAGTTCTGCCGCTTCCACGAATCTCATGGGCATGATACCAATGAATGCCATCATCTCCGGGACTTAATTGAAGAACACATCAGAAGGAAGAGACTGGAACGCTATGTAAAAGGTCAGAACAGGACTCTAGCTCCTGCCAATGAGAACCCAAGGCTACCCCTCCCAGAAACAGGAGGGGGAAATCGCAACACCAGCAGCTCCAGTCAAGAGAAGATAGTGGTCCATACCATATCGGGAGGACCACACATCGCCAACAGAAACGGGACAGAGATGGAAAGATACGGAAAGTCACATAGAAACAATGAAGGCTGCGTTAATTCTGTTATGGAAGAACGCCACCCGAAGCGAAAAGAGAATGATGACATTACATTCAATAGGCGTGACCTAGGGGGAAGGCAGTACCCTCATGTGGATCCTATGGTCATCTCTGCCTGGTTCGGTCCAGCCAAAGTTTTCCGAATTCTAGTAGACACTGGAAGCTCAGTAAATATCCTATTCAAGCATGCTTTTGACAGAATGAAGCTATCAATGAAGGATGTGTCTCCCTGCAACAAAGCGTTACACGGTTTCACTGGAGACGCGAAGATGCCCCTCAGGCAATTGGACCTCTTTGTTGAAATAGGAAGTCACCCCCGCTCCGTTGTGCGGAAATAAACATTTGTGCTAATAGATAACCACTCGGCCTACAACGCCTTTTTAGGAAGACCAGCCTAGTCTGACTTCCAAATTGTCCTGGCCCCATGGTGCTTGAAGATGAAACTTCCAACAGACAATGGAATAGGGGAAGTAGATGGAGATCAAGACGCCGCTCGAGATTGCTATGTAACTGAACTTCGCAATAATTGCAGGAAGGATAAGGGGAAGAATGTAGAGACTACTCTCTGCATGAAAAACTTGGAAGCATAGCAAATAAAGAAAGCCCCTCCTCTTCGATATACCAGTGATCCTTTCAATTAATTAGACCCCAGGGACAAAGAGGAGGAGGTCACCAATTAAAGAAAGCCCCTCCTCTTCGATATACCAGTGATCCTTTCAATGAATTACACCCCAGGGACAAAGAGAAGGAGGCCACCACTGAGCCTGTAGAGGCTATGGAGTTTGTATCTGTAGACAAAAACGACTCAAGTAGACCGGAATTGAGGGGTCAGCTCATTGATTTTCTCCGCCACAACTTGGATGTATTTGCATGGACGCACGCTGACATGACTGGAATCTCCCCAGACGTGGCATGCCACGTACTAAACATTGATCCTATGAAGGTGCCAGTAAAACAGAAAAAAAGAAGTATGGGAGCAGAACGATCAGCAGCCCTTGACGAAGAAGTAAAGAACTTGCTTGCTAATAACTTCATATGAGAAGCCATCTACCCAGAGTGGATCGCTAACCTAGTACTAGTAAAGAAAGCTAATGGGAAGTGGCGAACATGCATTGACTTCTCCAACTTAAATGACGCTTGCCCGAAGGATTGCTTCCCACTCCTCCGAATCGATCAGCTGGTGGACAGCACAGCCGGGCACGAACTCTTATCTTTTATGGACGCATACTCAGATATAACCAAATCCCGATGCAACCCCCGATCAAGACCACACTAGTTTCATCACTGACCGGGGATTGTACTGCTATAGAGTAGTGCCTTTTGGACTTAAAAACGCCGGAGCTACCTATCAGCGCCTTGTCAACAAGATGTTTGCTGAACTAATAGGACGAATTATGGAGGTTTATGTGGATGACATGCTAGTAAAATCGAGGAAAGCCAACGATCATGTAAGCTACCTGGACGAGATGTTTCAAGTACTTCGCCAATATGGAATGAAGCTGAATCTTCTAAAGTGCTCATTCGAAGTATCATCAGGAAAGTTCTTGGGATTCATCGTCCATGCCAGGGGGATTGAAGCAAACTCCGAACAAGTCCGAGCTCTGAGAGATATCAGGATACCTTCCACTCGAAGAGAAATGCAGAGCCTAAATGGGAAAGTGGCCGCCCTGAGCAGATTCATCTCTAAAGCGACTGACAAGTGCATCCCTTTCTTCGAAGCTCTAAAGAAAGACAAAGGAAAGTTCGAATGGACCGACGAATGCTTAACAGCCTGCCTCAACCTAATCGAACACCTCCAGAGACCACCAATACTCTCAACTCCAAACGAAGGCGAAGAGCTATACGTATACCTTGCTGTGTCATCTCCTGCTCCGAGCGCCGCTTTGGTGAGAGAAGACAACCACGCACAGCGGCCAGTATACTTTGTAAGCAAGAGGTTTATGGAGGCAGAAGCCAGATATCCTAAACTTGAGAATCTAGCATACTGTTTACTAATCACATCACGGAAACTGCGACACTATTTCCAATCCCATTCCATCAGAGTTCTAACCGATCAACCGCTAAGTCAGGTACTCCATCGTCCCGACACTTCTGGGCGACTACTTAAATGGTGCATTGAACTGAGTCAATATGATATCACCTACCATCAAGGGACAAGCCATGGCCGATTTCATTGCCGAATTCACTACCAACGAAGGTAAGGAGCAATCTGAAATAGAAAAAGACATCAAGTGGAGTCTCTTTGTTGATGGAGCCTCAAACGAACAAGGCTCGGGGCTAGGTATTGTAATAATCACTCCCAGGGGAAGGAAGCTACATTATGCTTTAAGGTTGGAATTCGCTGCCACCAACAACGATGCGGAATATGAAGCAGTAATAGCTGGATTAGAACTTGCCTTATAGATTGAAGTCAGTTGTTTATGTCTTCACAGTGATTCTCAACTTATTGTAAATCAAATACTAGGAGAATTTCAGACTCGAGGAGAACGACTCGCAGCATATCTAAAGAAGACCAAGCTGCTACTCGGACGATTGGATCACTATTTAATCAAACACATTCCTCGAGAAGAGAACCAAGTGGCCGAAGTATTGGCAAAGCAAGCTAGCATGAAAGGCTGCACCATTTCCGAAACAGTAGCCATCTCAAGGCAACTAACCCCGAGTTTCGAGCAAGTGAATCTGATAGCTGCAACCGAAGAGGAAACTTGGATGACTCCCATCCGAAAATTCTTACAAGATGACATAATGCCCGACGAGCGTAACGAAGTTAAGAAAATCTTGAGGAGAGCTCCCCGCTACACAATACAAGAAGGCATCCTCTATCGGCGCGGCTTCTCTAACCCCTTATTAAGGTGTGTCGTTGGAAGGGAAGCCAAGGAAATATTATCAAACATCCATCAAGGAAGCTGCGGAGATCACATTGGAGGGCAAACTCTGGCAAAGAAGATTCTTTGATATGGATATTTCTGGCCCACCTTAAGCAAAGACTCCTTAGACTTCGTCAAAAAATGTGACAGATGTCAGAAGTTTGCTAAGATTCCTCGACTACCAACAAATGAGATTACTCAAATGACCAGCCCTTGGCCCTTTGCAGTATGGGGAATTGACTTGATTGGCGAACTGCCAGTGGGCCGAGGCGGAGCCAAATATGCTATAGTGGCAGTCGACTATTTCACCAAATGGGTGGAAGCGGAACCTCTAAATAAAATATCTTCGGCAAAAGTTATTAACTTCTTGATCAAAAATGTTCTATGCAGGTACGGAGTTCCGCTCAAAATCATATTAGATAATGGACTCCAGTTTGACAGTGAGAAGTTCGCCGACTGGTGCCAAGAGCACGGAATTCACAGAAGCTTCTCATCTATAGCTTATCCCCAGGCAAACGGACAAGTCGAAGCTGTCAACAAAATTCTCAAAACTCTAATCAAGAAGAAACTTGAAAAGTCAAAAGGCGCTTGGGTGGATGAACTTCCTACGGCACTTTGGGCCTACCGCACATCTTTCAGAACATCAACGAGGCATACTCCCTTCTCTTTGGCATACTGATCGGAGGCCATGCTCCCAGTCGAAACTATAGTGCCTTCCCACCGTAGGATCCACTATAACCCAGAAGAGAACGAAGAACTCCTTCACATGTCTTTGGATCTAATTGAAGAGAGAAGAAACGATGCAGTGATCGAAGCAGCAGCTCACAAGTAAAAAGCGGCAACGCAATACAACTCCAAAGTCAAGCATCGTAGCTTACAAGAAGGAGATCTTGTCCTCAAGCGAATATTCCCGCACCCCGGTGCACTAGATCCAATCTGGGACGGACCATATGTAATTCATAAAGATCTCCACAAGGGAGCTTATATTTTGTCAACAGTGGACGGAGAGGTGTTCCAGAGGGCATGGAACATCCAACACCTTCGTCGATACTTTTCTTAACTTGTACTGCCCATATGAAGTGAATTAACAAAAAGAATCAGTGGACGTGTGCGTTTTTGTGTCGAACCACTTTAAAGACTTGTCTCTTTTTTAACTTGTTCCTTTATATCTTGGCTGCTTGTTAACTTTATCCTTTTCCGTTGAAAAAAATCCTATGTAATGGTATTTCCATAAGACACATCACAGCGCGACTTCACCTAGACAAGACCTAACAGATACTATATGAATCTATGCCCTCGCCAATGAGACACTTTTACTCCAGCATCCCTCTGCTTCGGGTTAACTCATTGCTCGCGATCGGCCCTTAAAGCCAACTGTAATGAGCCGATTATAAGCCACCGAGAAGGCCGACTATAGCCAAGGCAGCTCATTACGGCGTTCGACTCGTCGGCAACCTGAACCTACTTTAATCCCCAACATAAGTTGTGGCTAGCCAGGGGTATTTCGCAGTTGACGATCGGCACCCACGCTAGCCGGCCACGGTAAATCGAATAATACCCACGATTACAGGCCATAATGGCCTGGGTAGTTACTGTGCGCGATCTCGGCTTCGAGTGTCTTAAGTACGGTTGTGGTAAAAAAGAGAAACTCCTTGCGGAGGCGTAAGATGGGTGACAAATGTCTCCAAGACCCACAGCTAGGGAAAGTGACTACAAAACCCGTTTGCCACGAACTTAAGCACGTCGCAGGCCTTCCGTGATTGGAAGTTTTACTATTTCTTATATTTCTATTTTGTTTAAAAACTTTCCTCCTATCCTCTATAACGGTCCCTAAAGTACAGGACACAAAATAGGAGACGCTCGCTAATGGGAATAGAAACTCACAACTGGATGACAGGTCACTCAGCTGCATTCCATGCTCAGTCATACAAGACATTCAAAGCAACCGTCTACGACTAAAACATGAAGGGCGGTACTTTCTTATTTTGTATATGAATACGTAGCTGTAATTTATTCGCACATCACACTAACATTTCCAGATATGAAATTATATTTTAAGCAAGAACTTGACATCAAACACAATTGAATCACAGAAATGTGCACAGCTATATTTCTTATGCAACATACCAAAATAACGATAGCATTCAAATATGACAGAATCAGCTTAAGTTAAAAATTACATGCCAAGAATAAAGTCATTCATTACGAATAACATAATTACAGCCTAAAAGTTACATTAATGTTTTGGGACTACCATAGACAGCAATGTCAAGTAAACCAAAAGATATCCAGATCAAGTCAAGGAGTCGGCTGCATCGGAGCTTCACCTCTATCCTACCGGCCCTCCGAGATCTACTTAACCGCAGGATTGGAACTCTCAGCATGTTGACCAGAGGTAGTTGGTGCTTCAGAAGTCCCACCTGTCCAATTCAGGAGAAGAATCCATCAAATAAACAATAAGCAATCAAGTTATGAAAAGCTAAAAGGGAAGACTTACCAGCATTTGCTCCTTGATCATCATCCTCTAACTGCACACCTACCTCCTCAGTAGTAAGCAGCTGCATACCCTCCTTCACCGCCGCTTTCTCCTCCTTGGTGAATCGAGTCGTAACCACGTCCATTCTAAAGGCCACGCCACCCTCCTTATCTGCATCGGCCTTAGCCTCCTCCAGGGTCCTGAGATAAATCCTGGCCATGATTCGGGGATAATCATGCATCCAAGATAAGTTGCCCTGTTTCCAAGTGCGAAAGTATATATCCTGAAGCATCTCATCCATTATCCCCTCGTTCTCCTCGAACTCCCTTATCCGATCCTCAGAAGCCAACAACTTTACAGTAGCAGCATCCCTCTCTGATTGGTATCGCGAGCAGTCAGCCTGAAAGGATTTCCTCATTGCCTCCATCTCCTCCTTCAGCTTGGTTTGAGCAAGCTCTGCGGCTTCAAGTTTCCCGGATAACTCCTGTACCCGCTCGAGATCCGCTTTCTAGACCTCATCCACCGTCGCGATAGCCATATCAATCCGTCCCTTACAAGCGGCCTCCATTTTCCGTAACTCTGCTCAACTGGCCTTTTCTAGGGTTTCCTTTAGTTGTCTTGAGGCGGCCTCATGTTGAGAGATCTGGATGGCCTGATCAGCAAGTTGTTTGGTCTGGTCGGAAACCATTAGCCGCAATCGAATGTTGGCACTCCCAATTTCTTCTCCAGCCTTGACCAATCGGGCATGGTGCCCCATCAGCTTTTTGGTTTCCTCAGCGACCCGATCAATATTTTCCTTAGCTTCGTCCCCCAAGGTTACAACCCGAGTGGTAAGAAAATCAAGGTCCAAAGACTTAGCCTCATCCAATACTCTTACCATAGGATTACGGAGAAGAAGGTGCTCACTGGTAGCCTCATCAAAGGTAATATCACAAGAACCCGGATCCAGATACGGATGACCTGCAAACGGATTACGAGCCAAGCCGGGATGGCCTATCCAGGTAACGTTAGGATTTTTAGACGGGTGCGGAGAAGGTATAAACTCAGTATTCTCCTCCGTGGTATCCTGAAGAGGCTGAGTTGGGGGCCGAGGAACAGGTGAAGATTCAAACAAGGATTGAATCCTCTTTTCCTTTTGGATATCCTCTTCGATAGCTCTAAGAAGAGGACGGTAGCAAACTACGTCTC
This sequence comes from Allium cepa, assembly GCA_030765085.1. NCBI lineage: Eukaryota > Viridiplantae > Streptophyta > Magnoliopsida > Asparagales > Amaryllidaceae > Allium > Allium cepa. Next base: position 510,293,622 of record CM060942.1, read on the forward strand.
CAGGGCGGTTAGTCGGAGGCATTGGTTTAGTATAAGCCTTGAGAAGTTTGTATTGTTCGAGACGGTGCCGAACATCTGATGTCTTGGCCACCTTACCCGCTATTGTGATAAAAACCATGTGTTACAAGCATACATTGAGCTATAATTCAAGAAATATATCAAGTTAAGAAGAGTAAAGAGACGCTTTTGTTATACAAACCCTAGGGAGGAGTAGGATACTGCAATAAGTCATGGATCTCATTCCAGTATGGGAGCTGACCATAATATATTCCTAAATCCTTATCATAAATGGAGTCGGCAAGAGTCAAAAATTCACCTTGAATCACAGGAATTGCCTTAGCTGAAGCGCTCTTAGAAGATGAATCGGCGCCGGTCCCGGCCTTGTCGGCTTTCTTAGGCTTCTCCACTAAAGCTGATCCTTCCTCCAACCCTTCAAAAGCCAGGCGGAAAGCGTCATCTGTCCATTCCTGGATCACACCTGCTTGCTTATTAGACAAAGCCCCTGCACCATCATCGCTATGACCATCACCATCACCTTCTCCGCCACTTCCACTCTCCGCCTCACCTCCATCATCCTCGCCTCTTTCCTCCTCCACATCTTCCTCCTCCACATCTTCCTCCTCCGGGATGTCTGGACATGTGCTGGGGGAGGGTCCATCGGACTTCTTAAGTTTCTTCCCCCCGGCAATTGGAGGTTTCGAGAAAGGTTTCCTTTTGCCGCTCTTCGCTGTAGCCCCTCCTTTAGCTTTGGCGGCCCTCTCCTCGGCTGTGTCTCTTTGCTTGACCACAGAATGGCGTGGTAGAATCAAGTTGAGCCCCAAAAGAGTAGCATTTCTAATCAAATAAGAAGCTGCCCTTTCGTTTTTCGGAATGGCTTCTATTTCCGCAGCCATCTGAACCAGACGATCGTTCTCTACAACCGCAAAGCCACCTGTCGCTAGCAAGAAACAAAGCACATAAGGAGGAGCATTACAGTCAGAACGGAAATTATAAACGAGATTCAACTTACAGTCAGAGGTGAAGCGGTGGAAAGAAACAGAGTCATCCTTGACAAAGAACCATTCCTACTTGAATATGCTAAATTTTGAATATAAGTCCAGGACCGGCTTGAAAGACACGGCCGTTTCTAAGCTAATATATGAAGACCCCTTCTTGTAGCCTCTCAAGTTGTGCAGGTACCAGATCTCCCGGTTGGAAGGGGACGCCCGTATTTCCTCTGGAATATAACGAACCGACTCACCAAGATGGCATAGGAGTTGGGCTGAAGATGGAAAGGGGCTACCTTCAAGTATGTGATAAAACTAACTATCCAAGCATTAATCGGAGGGATGGCCCCGCATATGCAGTGATACCTACTGTAAGCAAAATATCCTTCAGGGGGGTCATACGGCATCACTCCTTCCCCTGGCAACATCATATGCGTTCTGTCAATCCCAAAAGATTGAGATATAACGTCAAGCTGCTCATCTTTGAGGGAGCTAAGAAAGCAGTCAGGCGGTGAGTTCAAGAGCTCCTGAGGGTCGTACCCATCTACTAATGATCTCGGGGTTGGTCCATGACGTTCTGGTTCTGCCTGAACTAGGGGCACTATGAGGGACTCTCCTTTGTCCTTGGATTTCTTCTTGTCAGAACGAGTTTCTACTTTATGAGACATTATCTGCAACACGAGGAAACATATTGTTAGGACAAGGAGTGAAGAGATATAAACAAGAAAATACCTACAGTCTGGAATCTCATTCATAATTCAAAACATAAAGGCTCATTCAGTAGTTCAAGTCTCAAAGACCATTCGGCACTCGTACTCCCAAGTTCATTCGGTAGTTCGAGCCTCAAAGACCATTCGGCACTCGTACTCCCAAATTCATTCGGTAGTTCGAGGCTCAAAGACCATTCGGCACTTGTACTCCTAAATTCATTCAGTAGTTCGAGGCTAAAAGTTCATTCGGCACTCGTACTCCCTGGACTCAATCGGTAGTTCAAGCATAAAGTTCATTCGACAAAAGAAGACTAAATCCCTTGGACCGGCAGTCAAATTTGGTTCGGTGATATGGTTGATTCGGCAGACCAAAGTTTGGTTCGGCTATTTCAAAGGATAAGGAATAGCAGAAGCGTAAGGCCCAAAATTATAGGCAAACATAGAAGACCGGACCAACTGGCTCGGCATTTGGGCCGAATGGGAATATCCAAGCTAACTTAATTGATTTAAAACAAAGCACGGCATATACCGGTATATGCCCCACTTTGGGGGGCAAATGTTGGGCGAGTTCTCACCCAGGAGATCTCAAGAAGCACTAGATTCATCCAGGTTTACCTAAGTTTTATTCGGCATCCCTACCACTGCCGAACCAGATACACAACCATGGAAGACCGAACCAACTCGAACCAAAGTAAATACTATCGAACCACTCACTACCTAACCAAGGACCTACCGAACCACTCACTACCAGGCCAGACCACCTACACTCACTACCGAACCAAGGACCTACCGAACCACTCACTACCGGGCCAGACCACCTACTCCCACTACCGAACCACCACTAACGAACCAAAACCACTCCAACCACTACCGAACCAAAACGCTACTCCAACCATCACAGGACCAAGGCGTTACCGAACCAACATTGCCGGGCCAGATTACATCAGCCCAGGCCCACCAGCAGCTATATACATCCAAGACCCCTGCCTCGGCCTCACTCTATAAATAGAGGGGTAGGGGTACAACAATGGTGGACAAGTTTGAGAGCTCAAGCACGGACAGAACTTTCAACAACTTTCATACACTTGTGATCAAAGCTTTGTACTTGTAATCTGAACAGTGAAAGAGAATAACATATGAAGTGGACGTAGGCACATTCTGGCCGAACCACTATAAATTTGCGTGTCTTTTACAGTTTAGTCCCTGCTTTTTACATATTTGCATAAATCACACAAATCACTAAGAACAACATAAAATCGACTAAATCATACGACTTGGAGGTATTTGCCCATTTTTTGTGCAAACAGTATATATCTATCTACTTGCAATACCCTATAGTATAGGTAGCCGCCCCCAAAAGAATCAATGGATAAGTAGAATCATAATGGGACATATTATCGGTTTCATGAGTGCTATGGACATAATACAAAGAAAAGCAGGCATCTCCATGATATTATAGAAAACCTAATTCGAGAAAGAAAATTACAACAGTTTGTGAAAGCTCCACAGGATGGTGGGCAGGGGACTTCCGGCCCTAATCGAGGACAAGCACCCTATAGGGCTAAGGAGCTGGCATAGACTGGTGGAAGACTAGTGATAAATATGATAATCAGAGTAGCACAACCAGCAAATTAGAGTTGGTAGGAGATCGAGCGTTATGCTAGTGTAGTTAGGCATGTGGATTTTTAATGCTATTCGAATACGGATGATGGAGCTTTGATAAAATAGAGACATATGATGGCGGATGATATTGTGTCTAGGGACAGAGATGCAGATAAGGTAGAGGCTCCGACAATTGACCTAATGGTTATTTCGGCCATGATTGGCCCCGCTTTGGAGAGAAGGATATTGATTGGTTATGGAAATTCAGTAAATATAATCTTCAAAAAGGCTTATGATCAGATGAGGATGGAAGCCAAAGACATAAAAACATCTAAAGCTCGTATACACGATTTTTATGGCGTTGTAACTGAAGATATTGGTTATATGGAATTATGTGTAGAGTTGGAAGAAGGTGAACGAAGGAGAGTGCATATCTTGCCATTCGTTTTTTTGGATGTTGAAACTCCATTGAATGTTTACCTTGGTCGACCGAACCTAGCCGAATTCTGAGCAGCTCTTGCCCCACAGGTTTTGACTTTGAAGTTTTCGATGGATAATGGTGTAGGAGTTGTTCATGGAAATTAAGAGACTGGACGTGCCTGTATATAGCTATATTAAGGGAAGCATAGTGCGAAGAAAAATGTAAGTGTGTGGACAAGACTTTCCGTATCCAACCTACCAAAGATTGACAACTAGCGCCTGAGCCTTGGCTCAGATGCCTTATTCGGTTCTATAGAGATATAGATCCAAGAGATGACGAAAAGGAGCCTAAAGAGACCAATGCTGCACCGGATGAGTTGATAATTGATATTACAATCAGCCATGATGAGCCATTATGAGTCCTAAAGATTGGATCATAGCTCAGCCTCCTATTGATGAAGGAACTTGCTGGTTTTCTCTGAGAGAATCTAGACATGTTCGCTTGGATTCACTCTGACATGTGTGGAATCTTGCCTGCCATTGCGAGCCATGCATTGAGTATCGACCCAAGGTATGTTGTGGTGAAGCAAAAAAGGCACAGCATGAATCCAGAGAGATTTGTCACTCTCAAAGAGGGGTGGATAAACTAAATGGCAATGGGATTATCTGCCACACCCTCTACCCTCAATGGGTATTTAATCATATGCTTGTGAAGAAAGCTAATAGGAAATGGAGAACATGCGTTAATTATTCTGAATTGAACAAGGCATGCCTGAAAGATAGTTTCTCCCTTTCGAGGATCGACCAGTTGGTAGATTCAACCATGGGACACAAATTTCTATCTTTCATGGATGCATACTTGGGATATAACAAAATTCCGATGCACATTCCCGATCAAGGGCACACCATTTTCATTACCAATGTTGGATTGTACTGCAATATAGTAATGCCATTTGGGTTAAAGAATGTGGGAGAAACTTATCAACGCTTAGTCAGCAGGATGTTTAAAGATCAAAGCGGAAAGATAATGGAAGTGTATGTGGTGATATGCTCGTGAAGTCAAGATGATCATGCAACCACATTAAATACTTGGTAGAACTGTTTGACATCCTTTGATATTACAAGATGAAGATTCATCCTTTGAAGTGTTCTTTTGGTGTTGCATCACGGAAATTCTTGGGCTTTGTTGTCAATGCCCATGGAATAGAGGCTTATCTCGATAAGATTCAGGCTATCCGCATAATCCAAGTGCCAAGGACTATTAAACAAGTGTAGAGTCTGAATAGGAAAGTTGCTGCCTTAAGTCGATTTATCTCCAAAACTATTAACACATGCATTCCTTTCTTTGATTTGATTAGGAAAGGGAAAATAAACTTCGAATGGATGTAGGATTGTAAAGATGTGTTTCAAGCTTTAGTGAACCACTAGGAGTGCCGAATTTGCTTGATTTTGATTTGAAGGCTTATTCAGTCGTTCGAGGCTCAAAGACCATTCGGCACTCGTACTCCCAAGTTCATTCGGTAGTTCGAGGCTCAAAGACCATTCGGCACTCGTACTCCCAAATTCATTCGGTAGTTCGAGGCTCAAAGACCATTCGGCACTTGTACTCCCAAATTCATTCGGTAGTTCGAGGCTAAAAGTTCATTCGACACTCGTACTCCCTGGACTCAATCGGTAGTTCAAGCATAAAGTTCATTCGGCGAAAGAAGACTAAATCACTTGGATCGACAGTCAAATTTGGTTCGGTGATATGGTTGATTCGGCAGACCAAAGTTTGGTTTGGCTATTTCAAAAGGTAAGGAATAGCAGAAGCGTAAGGCCCAAACTTATAGGCAAACATAGACGACTGGACCAACTGGATCGGCATTTGGGCCGAATGGGAATATCCAAGCTAACTTCATTGATTTAAAACAAAGCACGGCATATACCGGCATATGCCCCACTTTGGGGGGCAAAAGTTGGGCAAGTTCTCACCCAGGAGATCTCAAGAAGCACTAGCTTCATCCAGTTTTACCTAAGTTTTATTCGGCATCCCTACCACTGCCGAACCAGATACACAACCATGGAAGACCGAACCAATTCGAACCAAAGTAAATACTACCGAACCACTCACTACCGAACCAAGGACCTACCGAACCACTCACTACTGGGCCAGACCACCTACACTCACTACCGAACTAAGGACCTACCGAACCACTCACTACCGGGCCATACCACCTACTCCCACTACCGAACCACCACTACCGAACCAAAACCACTCCAGCCACTACCGAACCAAAACGCTACTCCAACCATCACAGGACCAAGGCGTTACCGAACCAACATTGCTGGGCCAGATTACATCAGCCCAAGCCCACCAGCAGCTATATACATCCAAGACCCCTACCCTCAGCCTCACTCTATAAATAGAGGGGTAGGGGTACAACAATGGCGGACAAGTTTGAGAGCTCAAGCACGGACAGAACTTTCAAACAACTTTCATACACTTGTGATCAGAGTTTTGTACTTGTAATCTGAACAGTGAAAGAGAATAACATATGAAGTGGACGTAGGCACATTCTGGCCGAACCACTATAAATTTGCGTGTCTTTTACAGTTTAATCACTACTTTTTACATATTTGCATAAATCACACAAATCACTAAGAACAACATAAAATCGACTAAATCATACGACTTGGAGGTATTTGCCCATTTTGTGTGCAAACAGTATATATCTATCTACTTGCAATACCCTATAGTATAGGTAGTCGCCTCCAAAAGAATCAATGGAGAAGTAGAATCATAACGGGACATATTATCGGTTTCATGAGTGCTATGGACATAATACAAACAAAAGCAGGCATCTCCATGATATTATTGAAAACTTAATTCGAGAAAGAAAATTACAACAGTTTGTGACAGCTCCACAGGATGGTGGGCAGGGGACTTCCGACCCTAATCGAGGACAAGCGCCCTATAGGGCTAAGGAGCCGGCATAGACTGGTGGAAGACTAGTGATAAATATGATAGTCAGAGTACCACAACCAGCAAATAAGAGTTGGCAGGAGATCGAGCGTTATTCTAGTGTAGTTAGGCATGTGGATTTTGAATGCTGTTCGAATACGGATGATGGAGCTTTGATAAAATAGAGACATATGATGGCGGATGATATTGTGTCTAGGGACAGAGATGCAGATAAGGTAGAGGCTCCAACAATTGACCTAATGGTTATTTCGGTCACGATTGGCCCCGCTTTGGTGAGAAGGATATTGATTGGTTATGGAAATTCAGTAAATATAATCTTCAAAAAGGCTTATGATCAGATGAGGATGGAAGCCAAAGACTTAAAAACATCTAAAGCTCGTATACACGGTTTTTACGGCGTTGTAACTGAAGATATTGGTTATATGGAATTATGTGTAGAGTTGGAAGAGGGTGAACGAAGGAGAGTGCATATCTTGCCATTCGTTGTTTTGGATGTTGAAATTCCATTGAATGTTTACCTTGGTCGACCGAACCTAGCCGAATTCTGAGCAGCTCTTGCCCCACGGGGTTTGACTTTGAAGTTTTCGATGGATAATGGTGTAGGAGTTGTTCATGGCAATTAAGAGACTGGACGTGCTTGTATATAGCTATATTAAGGGAAGCATAGTGCGAAGAAAAAGGTAAGTGTGTGGACAAGACTTTCCGTATTAAACCTACCAAAGATTGACAACTAGCGCCTGAGCCTTGGCTCAGATGCCTTATTCGGTTCTATAGAGATATAGATCCAAGAGATGACGAAGAGGAGCCTAAAGAGACCAACGCTACACCGGATGAGTTGATAATTGATATTACAATCAGCCATGATGAGCCATTATGAGTCCTAAAGATTGGATCATAGCTCAGCCTCCTATTGATGAAGGAACTTGCTGGTTTTCTCTGGGAGAATCTAGACATGTTCGCTTGGATCCACTCTGACATGTGTGGAATCTTGCCTGCCATTGCGAGCCATGCATTGAGTATCGATCCAAGGTATGTTGTGGTGAAGCAAAAAAGGCACAGCATGGATCCAGAGAGATTTGTCACTCTCAAAGAGGGGTGGATAAACTAAATGGCAATGGGATTATCTGCCACACCCTCTACCCTCAATGGGTATTTAATCATATTCTTGTGAAGAAAGCGAATAGGAAATGGAGAACATGCATTGATTATTCTGAATTGAACAAGGCATGCCTGAAAGATAGTTTCTCCCTTTCGAGGATCGACCAGTTGGTAGATTCAACCATGGGACACAAATTTCTATCTTTCATTGATGCATACTTGGGATATAACAAAATTCCGATGCACATTCCCGATCAAGGGCACACCAGTTTCATTACCAATGTTGGATTGTACTGCAATATAGTAATGCCATTTGGGTTAAAGAATGTGGGAGAAACTTATCAATGCTTAGCCAGCAGGATGTTTAAAGATCAAACCGGAAAGATAATGGAAGTGTATGTGGTGATATGCTCGTGAAGTCAAGATGATCATGCAACCACATTAAATACTTGGTAGAACTGTTTGACATCCTTTGATATTACAAGATGAAGATTCATCCTTTGAAGTGTTCTTTTGATGTTGCATCACGGAAATTCTTGGGCTTTGTTTTCAATGCTCATGGAATAGAGGCTTATCTCGAGAGGATTCAGGCTATCCGCATAATCCAAGTGCCAAGGACTATTAAACAAGTGTAGAGTCTGAATAGGAAAGTTGCTGCCTTAAGTCGATTTATCTCCAAAACTACTAACACATGCATTCCTTTCTTTGATTTGATTAGGAAAGGGAAAATAAACTTCGAATGGATGTAGGATTGTAAAGATGCGTTTCAAGCTTTAGTGAACCACTAGGAGAGACCCTCCATTTTTTCAAAGCCGGTGGATCATGAGGATTTGTACACGTATTTGGCCATATCAGTGCACGCTGTAAGTGCCGAATTGCTTTACAAGGAGGATAAAATCCAGAGGCCGGTGTACTATGTCAACAAACGATTAATGGGAGCTGAAAGGAACTATCCAAAAATAGGGAAACCGACATACTGCTTGGTGATTGCATCATGAAAGCTTCACCCGTATTTCCAAGCACATTCGCTCAATGTTTACACTGACCAGCCGTTATGGCAAGTCCTACCGCGACCTGAGACTTCTTGAAGATTACTCAAATGAAATATCGAGCTTAGTCAATTCGATATCACTTATCTCCCACGAAGGGCAATCTAGGGTCAAGTACTGGTAGATTTTATAGCAGATTTCACCGCTCAAGATGATTTTCCAATAGGCAGCAAAATCCCTACCATACAATGGAAATCGTATACTGATGGAGCATCCAATGTTCATTGTTTCAGGGCTTGTGCTAGTGACTCCCGAAGGTTAGTCAATCTATTATGCTTTAAAGCTTAATTTCCCAATGAAAACCAATAAAGCTGAGTATGAAGCTCTGATTGTTGGACTTAAACTCGCTAGAGAACTCATAATAAAATCTCTCTAAATCTTTTGTGATTCACAGTTGGTAGTGTACCTGGTCAGGGGAGATTATCAAGGTAAGGGACAACAACTTTCCCCATAACTTAACCAAGTCCAAGAGTTGTTGGTAGAATTTTAGTCCTATGACATTTCGCATAATCCACAAGATCGAAACAGAGAGGTCGATTCATTGTCAAATTTTGTTAGCATCAACGACACATAGTGGATGGGCTTGGTCCTGGTCGAAGTATTAAATGCCCCAAGATTAAACATGATAGAAATCGATCGAACACTGAAAGTAGAGCTTGAAAGGGAGTCTTGGATGACTTCGATCAAAGACTATTCGTTATAGGGAACTCATCCCAAGTGAAGAAATAAAAAGAGACAAGTCCTTCGTAAAGCTCCACGTTATATCATGTTAGAAGGAGTTATGTAACATGAAAGGTTTCGTTGTTTCCCTACTTTAGTGTGTTGTTCATGATGAGATAAAGCGTGTTTTGAAAGAAGTTCATGAAGGGGAATGTGGAAATCACACTGGGGGTCAAACTCTAGCAAAGAAAATACTCCATTATGAGTATTATTGGCCAACCGTAAATCGAGATGCTGTTAATTATGTAAGACGATGTAATAAGTGTTAGATATATGCAAAAATTCCAAGAGCTCCACCAACGGAAGTCGCATAAATGATCATTCCATGGCCGTTTTCTATGTGAGATATAGACAATATCGGCTCCTTACCGATCTTTAAAGGTGGCACAAATTACAATATTGTTGCAATTGATTACTTCACCAAATGGGCCAAAGCAGAAACTTTAGCCACAATCACAACCAAGAAGGTGATCAACTTTTTTGTCCAAAACATCATGTCTTGATTCAGTTTAGCTTGATGTTCCATCTCATCAGGTGACTTACTACGATCCCAAAACAAATAGAGATCCCTATTTGGAATCTCTTGACTTTATAGATAAGGATTTGAAGGCAGGTGCACATCGATACCGAATCGCTTGGTATTACAACATTAAAGTCTGACCTAGAACCTCTGAAATCAGCGATCTCATTTTAAGGCGAGTTTTTCCTACCCCATTGCACATGAATCCGATCCGAGAAGGATCATATGTCAATGAACAGAGGCTTGGAGAGGGAACTTTCAAGCTAGCGACTGTCGATGGCATCACACTTGAAAGGGAATGGAATAACGAGCATTTACGATGGTATTTCACTAAGTTTATTTCTTTTTAGTAGTATTTTCTTTTAGAATTTGCTTTAGCATTTGATTTTCTAGATATGTAATAAGACAAATTACGTCATTCTTTTCCATTTAGCAAATAACGCCTTAGACTCCTTTGTATTTATGTTTGCTATAGCATTATGTATCGGTTACACGATGTGAAATAAGAGCGATCATGACACGACAGATCACTAGCTAAATAAAACCCCTAACTCATGGAGGGAAATCAATTAATTAGGACAATAAGATCTAACTGCTCTTCAAAACAACTCTTGGTCGATAGTGCATGTGATAACCTGAATTTTAGAGTATCCGTTAATTGTTAATTAACGGTGTTAACTAATAGAAATATTGAATTATAGATTTAACAAATAAAGATGATAATAAATATTTATACTTGGATAAATATTTATTTGATATTCTTATAGTATAATTATTTAAAGTTATGTTTTGAAAGTTAATATGGTGATTTTCAAGAGTTATTTAAAAAGTTGAATTCTACATTTTAACACTAGTACTTGTATATATCAATTTAAATACAATGACAAATTATAGTATAAATGTAAACAATATTTGATAAAAGGGGGTTAATATTCTTTCCCTCTTATTTATACATGTGCTCAATATAGTTTATATGTAATATAAATACATAAAACAAATTATGAAAATATAAGAATATCAATAAAGGAATTAAACATTTGTAAGACTTTTAATATATGAAACGAACACTTGTAGCCTTTATAATACATGTAAAGACAAGTGGCTAAAAGAAAAGGAAAAAAGAAAAAAAATGTTCTCCTTACTCCTCTTTCATTTTCTTTTATGAATCCATTCTCTAAAATATTTTCAAACTAGAGATTTAATCAAGCTTCCATATTATCCAATCTGAGATCAAACAAGAAATCAAACTTAGCCTGCAAATGTTTTGTCTCCAACCTAGAATATCAAGCAAAATAATCATGCAATCTTCTCAGCAAAATTTTCAACCTGCATCAAAATCAGGATAAATTTCAAAGTTCGCAGTTTCAAAACAATCCAGGTTCAAAGCTTCAAACTGTTTAAGCTCTGAGCAACAAAATGCAGGTGAGTAAACTAGAATATCAAAGCTAAATCTGATTATATATGAGTTTGCATGAGATGATTTTTAAAATCTTGATAAGTAGTACCCTTTGCATGTTTGAGGTGGTTGCATGTATATATGTGTGTGAGTATGGATGCATGTCTCAGTATTTGTATTATCTCCGTTTACTGATACAAATATAAATCTTTAAAAAAACAGGGAATTTAAGTTAAAACAATCAAACAACAGCAATCTCAAGCTTTCCACCCTGAGACGATTCAAAGCAATTTCAAATTAGGCTGTTACAGATTTAGATTCAAGCAATCTCAAAGCAATTTAGATTCAAGCAAAAATTAACATAAGATGATACAAATTAGGTTGTTTCAGATTAAATGTTGATTCTCTGTTCTTCCAAAATGGTGAATAAACAAGTTCTCAATCTGTTCCAATTTTTGTCGCATGCATAAATTTGGAAGTAAATTAGTGATAAAAGATTACATGCTTGTTTTATATGATCATATATGTATATATATATATATAAATTATGTGGGTGTGCATGTCAGTTTGCAAAATATTGTTCTGTTCATATTGTTCAGGGTTTAAATATGAAATTTTTTTGGTTCTCCTTGTCTGATCTTCTTCGGGACATGATGGATAAACAAATTTTGTATGTTTTAACATGGTATAGATTTTAAAAAATAAATTTCAAGTTACAACTGAAGCTGGATTTAATAAAAGATAGCAGAACGGTAGCATCTTAATTTCAAAAGGAAATTTTCGACTTGAATAATTTTGGATTCAGATATAAAACCGTTTTTTTCGAAATATTGGGTTTTTAAAAATCAAATCATGATTTTTACTATAGTAAATCAAAAGAATTTGTAAGATGAACAATAAATGGGTTTCGAGCTTGTTCTGGTGATCGGAGTGATGAAGTTCGTCGGGATTTACGTTGGAGGTAGCGTGAATTCTGGTGGTTGCTGGAAATATGGTGAGGGGTTTTATAAATGGCCAGGGTGACCAGGCATGGGTGAACTAGGGCTGGGAGGCCGGATTTTGTTGTCCAAGTTTCCAAGGTGTGTTCGTCGCCGATGATGATCTATAGGTGATGGGTGGAGGGGGAATAGAAAGAGGGAAGCGACGAGATTGACAGTGCTCGATGACGAGACTTCAGATGGTCGGAGGAGATGGAGATTTGCGAATCTATGAATTGGGTTGTTTCGTTGTTTCTGTCAATTTGCTTGATTTTGATTTGATGGTTTTTCAGATGATTTGGAGGTCGAAATTGTTAGTAATGGTTGTTATTGACTTGTCAGAAGGGGTGGTGATGGTCGGAGATGCTTCGACCATCTGTGCACGTTCACGTGTCATATACGTGTCTGAGTTTTTTTTTTTGAGTTTGGGGAAGAAGTAGCTAATCTTGGGTTGAACTCAAGAGGGATTGCAGTGTGACTCGAAGTAGCATGATTAGTGAGTGCCCGGGGGTTCGTGTGGGATTGCTCGCGTGTGTCTCGGGTAAAAGTAGTCGCCTCGGGATTGTAAGCATGCTGTGTAAAGGTTTGAAGTACAGGTTATATTAAAGTATGAACTTCAACTTTAAACGTAAGAAAAGAGGCAAGTGTGTAGCATAACAAGTCCAGTTTTCCCAACTAAAATTTACACATATAAGCATTTATTTAATTTACTTAAAGGTGATGTTAATAAAGATCTCAAAGTAGAATGAAATGTATAAATTGTTTATGTTAAAGGAAATTTTATACATTTCCAAAGTATAAGATTGATTACTTAATATTTACTAATGAAGTATAATGATGAAATAAAATATTTAATTAAGATATTGGTTTGTTAATTACTTAATTAATTAAGATTAATTAATCTATGTAATTAAATGTAAGTAATTAAGAATTCATTTCTTAAGTGTAATTGACTAAAAGATGAATTAATTAAGGAAGTTATTTAGGGATTAGTAAATTAATGAGTGTGATTAATTAAAAGGATAATTAATCAATGTAAATAATTTTGGAAAATCAATTTGAATAATTAATTTTGAATAAATATAATAAAAGAAGTGTAATTACTTAGAGAAGTAATTAATGGATATTACAGGATGTAATTAATGAGTGGGTAAATTACTTGGTGAGAAGTAATTAAAGCATAATTACCCAGTTGAAGGAATTAGGTGATAATTGTTCAGTGAAATTTGAAGATTTATTTAATATAATTAATCGAGGAGTTGGTTTAATTGATGAAGTAATATAGGAAAGTTAATTTCTGTTAGTGATTAATCAAGGTTGATTAACGCATGTAATTAAATACAGGTTAATTATTAAATGAAATTTAAGAATAATTAACTAATGGAAGTAATTGGAGGATCGTTTGTTCATGAAAGTAATGGAAATGATCAAATCTTGCTTTTTAATGATTGAAGAAAGATGAGTACTTTGAATTGGTTGATATCTTTGAAATTAATTGCTTTGTGATGTGATATGTTAGATGGACGATGATAATGTGACTATCAATCAATTAGGAATTGCTGTGTAAATGTGTTATACGACAATTAAAGTTTAGTTGTATTTAAATGGATAACTTGGTTTTAGATGACTTTGGATCCGAAGAGACCGGAGTCGGGTATTAGTAAATACCCGAAACCACTTCGATTCTTTATAAGTTGCTATGTGGAATCAATATGCTGAAATGAAATGATTTAAGTGAATTGAACCATTTAATCTAAGTTTTTGGTACTTAGAAAATTGATGTGTGAAATAAGTAATGTCTATAACAGCTTGTGAAGTTGTAAATTGATATAAGCTACCCCGGGTTTATATGAGTTGTATGCCTTTGTCATTCATGTTAGATGGGTTTACTCACGCTGGTTTTCCAGCCTGACCCGGGTGTTACTTTGATGTAATGCTCGGGTCAGACCGAGTATTACAGATTTTCAGGTAAAGACGTTCTGGAGCTCAGAAGGCGAGCTGGATGGCAGGGACGTATAGAGAGTTTCCAACGTGATATTAAAGTATCTGGACATGATTGTTTTGTTCAATGTGTATGTATATGTGTAACTCTGATGTATTTAAATGTAAATTAACAGATATTGTTTTCTTTGTATAACTGCTATTTTAATTGATATTATATTTGATCCGCTGCGAATATGAGGTTTCTGTGACTTGTTTCTGTCTTCTTCTTCTTTCTCTTTTCTTCTTTTCTTAACTATCTGGAAATTTCGGGATCGAAATTTCCGGGTCGTTACATTTGGTATCAGAGCAGAAGGTTAAGCGAGAACCTTGGCTCTGGTGGGATTACTCATTAAGGGAAGGGTAAGTGGTACCCTAGAGTGAGTTGAGTGTATATATGAGAGCGTACTTGTTATTTTCTTATATAAAGATTTTAAATATAAGAATATATTTTGATATAAAGCAATATTTCTTTCTAATAAATAGTAAGGGAATTGGTTGTTAAAATTTGGAATTAATTTAAGAAGTAATCTAATATACCCAAATTGAAATCTAGAAATGGGAATTTAATTAAGTGGTATTAGAAATACAACCAAAATGAAATTAAATAAAGAAAAGTTTGAAATGGATTCAATCTAAAACTGAAATCCTGAATTAGAAAAATATTTTTAGAATAAGATGATAATGGATGGTTTTAGATATGATAATTTTGATTATTATCATAAATGGTTGTTGTATTTAATAGTGAAATGTTTTAAAGAAGTAAACCATTTAGATAAGTATGAGATATAAATTGAAATTGAAGTTTATCTAAACTCTAAAGTTGAATCTTAAGATTTAAAGACATTTGAAATTTGTTTTCAAATTATTAAAAGAAATAATAAATAATATTATTTAATGCAATTGAATGAAATGGTCCTATTACAAACAAGAGATGCTTGAAAATTTAAAAAAAAATTGTTTCGAACCAAAGGTGGTTTAAAATTTTAAAGTACAATTTGGTATGTAAAAGAAGTTAATATGTATATATGTGGATATACATAATATCAAATGTGATTTGAAATAAACTCTAAACGTTGAGTTTTGAATTTGGAATAAGATGTGATACCCAAAATTGATAAGTTTTTGAACTTATAAATGGGAGAATTATTAATGTGAAGTTCAAAATTTGAAATGGAAGATTCAAATTGGGTAAGATTGACTGGATTAAGTAAATTGAGCTTAACTTGAGGAAGAGTTAAATAAGTTAGAATGATCAACCTGATTTCGAAATTTTAAGATAAAATTAAGATTTAACTTGGAAAATTAAACGATTGATTGGAATCGAGAGTTTGAGTAATCTCAAATTGGGTTTGAGAACCAAAAATTGAAAATGGATGGATGTTTTGAAATAATTGGATGATATCATCCTATTGTTGCTAGAAATCTTTAAGTTATGAATTGGAATTGTTTAAATGAATGAGAGATGGAGTATGGTAATCCATTGTTGAAATAAAAAGGGAAATTAAACTTTAATTTGAAATTAAGGGCATGGAATTACCTTGAACTAAAATTTTGAGTAACTGAATTTGCAAATTAAAATTGTTTAAGAACTGGTTTTAAACTGGAGGATAAAATTGAGTAATAAATTAAATTTTTAAGGATAAAATTGTTTTGAATTCTTATTTGAACTTTGGAAAAAGTTAAGTAAAGATAATTTAAAATGGAATTTTGAGAATTTGAATCAAAATTAAATTGTTTAAAGATTAATTGATTTGTGGTATAACATGTTAGGTCTGAACTGTGAATTGAATTGTTTGAAAACATTAAAGGTAAGTTGATTTAGAGGAATTAAATCAACAATTGAAGTGCTAACTCGAATTTATATAATTCGAGATGATCTAAATTTGGAATTTGAATTGAAATTGGTTCAAATTTGTAACGATCCTGAATTTAAAGACGAATTTAAATTTATAATTTAATTGAATTTTAGATTGAATTATGGATTTGGTTGAATTTTTCAAATTTAATAAGATGTATTTACTTATTTGTTTTTGAATTTGATTTGAAACTCAAAACGAATACATTGAATTGAATTATAAATAAAGTTTTTAAAATAAAATATATGTATAAATTAAATACCTGATAGTTAAACAATAAATAGATACATCCAAAACAAAAATTTGATAAGCATGAACACTTGAACAAAACAAAGGAAAAAATATGTTAAGTACAAAATGTAAACAAGAAGATAAAACAAGTAGGAAATCTACTTGGTCAATAAATAATAAGTATGCAAAGAAATACAGTAGCTAAAATTTATAACAACATATAAAAATAGAAATTTATCCATAATGTAATGTAATAAGATAACAACAATTAATACAAGTATGCAAACACATAAACATTCAAGTACATGAAACTTGCATAAGAAGATAGTCATACATTTCAAGTATGTAGATTTAAAATAAAATAAAAACAAGACAAACATAACAAGTTGCATCCACCAAATAATTAATGCTAAGATATATCTCATCAGCCGAGTAAAGAAGCCAAAGCAACGTATAAAGCAAAGGAAATAATGAACAAAAACATAAACAAAAGTATGCAACATAATAATAGACTTCAGCTTGCAAAAGAAAGTCAATGTTTTATATAAAGTAACATACCAAATCATCTATCAGCCGAAAAGCAAAACAAATAAAGTATATAAAAAAAATGAAACGAAATCTTTAGCACACAAAAAAAAAATCTCTCAGTACAAGACAGAAGAAAAAAAATAAAGGAGTAAAACCTGTAGATAAATTATGCAGGCTGAGTTAAAGAAATACAAGCTAAAGTAAGTATAAACAAAGAAGATGTAAATATCTATGAAACATGAAGTACTTACTCATTTAATGCAGGCAGGAAACATGTCCATTCGAATGTAATAAAATAAAAAAATAAAATGGTGTACCTGAAGTTGCTTAGCCAGAAAGACACCCCTGTACAAACACCTTTTTTTATACATGTCTCCTTGTATCTTCATTCGTTCATCACATAGCAAACCTGAGAGCAATAAAGTAGCATTTCCATTTTTATAAAACCGAAGCTTTATACCTCAACAAGGCAAGAAGATTAAAGATCAAAAGCAATGCCATTTCCAATTTTGTTAAAAGTTCAAACTGCTTTTCAAAAGAAAAACTAGCTGTGCTCTGTTCGAAAACATGTGAGCAAACCTACCCAAATCTATGATATATGCAATGATAAATGTTGTTCTGTTGTTAAAATGGCTGCTTGCCTGTGTGTATGTGAGAATATATATATATATATATATATATATATATATATATATAAACCTGCTCTCTACCTTGTAATAACAGTGAGTAGAACCTGGAATGTAAAAAAATAGTTTTGAATCTGGACTTAAATTCAAACCCTTTTGATTTATTTATTTTCATGATTTAAATTTAATATTCAAAGCAAACTGGGTTGTCCCATCACAATCTTTAGTTTTAAATTTTACTTATGTTAAAATCGTTTTGCATTATCTCTGGAAGTCATTAACAGCTGATCAAACTTCAAAATAGAGAAAATTTAAATATCATGATTTAATGTTTCAGGGTTAGGGTCTGAAACAACATTCGAAAACGTGAATTTTAAAACTAAAATCAAGATTTTTAATGTCTTATTTGTTGAGAAATGCAAAGTTGAACAGTTTTGGGGTTTTTATCAAATTCTGGGAATCGCGTTGTCGATTAACCTAGTGATTGAATCTGAAGCTCGCTGGACGATCATAGATGGTGGGAAAAATGCTAGAAATATTTTCTATTAGCTAAGGAGATGGGATTTTGGCAGGGTAGGGTTTTATGTCAGGTTGTAACGGGTGGGGTTCTCGTGAGTGCTGCGTGGTGGTGGATGGATCGAGTGCCACCGCACCCATGCCAAACGAGGCGTCGAACATGGTGGAAGGTTCGTGTGTACTCGCGTGATCGACGATGGCCTGAGGTGATGGCACTGGGCAATCTCCTGAGGATGTCACGTTGGGTTTATTTGGTCGAGATGACTCGATCTCGTTTCCAAAGTTGATTCGAGTTTATGGGTGTTTGGATGGCTTAGGGCAATGAAGGCGACTGGTCGGCGGTGGCTTTGGAGGCCAGAGCTTCGGCATCTGATGGTACACATGCACCACGTGCACAGTGGTAATGAAGTGTCTGGGAGAGAAAGAAGAAAAAAAAGGGGAAGATAAAAAGAAAAAAAACTGAAAGAAAAGGAGCACGCGGGGAAGAAATGAATGGCATGGGCTTCGTTTCTTTGGTTTGGGCTTCGGCCCGTCTTCCTAGTGATAAGGTTCAAAGTAGTTAGGCTTCAACAGTTTTTGTAACTCAAGTTTTCAAAATAAAAGTGTAAACAAGTTTTAAGTAAGATTTTTTTTTTAGATTTATATTGAAAGTTAAGAATATTTTCAAGATTGTTTTGGAATTCAATAATCACATATTCATTAATTTATTAAGTAAATCAAGAATTTAAAAGTAACGTTTTAAAAGCAAGTTTTAATTTCAAGTGTGAATCTGGCTTTTAAAACTATTATTAGATAAATGTTTAAGTATTTTAAAAGTTTGGATAACCTTAATTTATCAAGTTAAAATAAAATGCTTTCAAATTTAGATTAACTTAAGGAACTTAAGTTGTTTATTTGTAAGTGGTGATTTATTATAAAGGTTGAAGTAATAAAAGTTTTAAATAGTAATTAAGAAATGTAATGATTTATTTTGATTTATAAATTAAAGGATCATTTCTAAATGTGATTATTTAAAAGTTAATTGCCTTAATATAATTGAAAATTAAGTAATAAAAATAAGTAATTAAGGGATGATTACTTAAACAATTAAATGACAATTAATCTAAGTAATAAATCAATTAATAATTAAAGGTGGATTAATTTCTAATTACTTAAGGATGAATTAAGGGATAATTAATTATGTAATTAACTTAAAGGTTAAGTAATTAATGAAAAGAAAGATTATTAATTAGCGATTAAATAATTAATTAAATTGTAACTAATTAATGTTAATTAACCAGATTAGTGATTAATCTGGTTTCAATTAATCAGATGACCAATTAACCTTATTTATGGATGTTTGAATTGAATGAACCGTTGTGAGTTGTTTATATCTCTACTGTGTGATGCCTCGTGATATGAATTGCTTTAATTCAAGCTGATATGAATGTAATTTATCTGTGATGAAATTATATTATTTATTCGTGAATCTATATAGAAGATAAGCGTTATAGTTTATTTCGCTTATCGTATATATTGCCGTACTCGAATCTGTGGCTGTTGAGGTCGCACTATTGTGTTAAACCCTGGACCACACTTATACACACACAAATATGGATTTCAAGAGGAAATTGATTAAGCCACAGATTTTTGAAATGATTTTAAAAGTTGAATATTTAAATTCAAATATTTTGAAAATGGTTTGGATTTAAAGTGAAAAGGTTTTTTAAAATGGAGTTTCAAAGATGAAATTTATCTTGAATAACTAGATTGAGTTTAGAAATTTAAATTCAAAGGATTTAACTCGTATAAATAAAAATTGGATTTTTCTGAAATGGAAACTATTTGTTTTCAAATAATTAAAGCTTTCAAATAGGAAATGAACTTCCAAATTTTGTTAAAAGGAATTTTAAGATTGAAATGAAAATGATTTCCAAGTTATGGAAACGATTTAAAAGCTATAAGTTAAATCTTTAATTTAAAGATTTTAAACGAGTAAATCCAAATTGAAATAGAAATTGTTTTGAAATCCGAAAATAGGATTTTGTGAAATAAATCTTTTTGTTTAAAAGATTTGAAATAGCAATTGGTTTAAACCATTTGAGAGAAAGTTGATTTATTAAGTTGTGACTTAATTGAAATCCCATATCCATATGTTTAAATGTTGCGCTCACTATTCGGGTTAGCCGGGAAAGGACCTTTGGGACGTATAACCCATTCTGAATATGTGATACGTCGTTATGGATAGCAATTGAAGACCGGTGGTGAAGACCGGGTATTTGCGAGAACGGTAGAATGACCTATCGATTGTCTCTGCACTAAGTTGCTCCGGTATTTAGACTCCCTAAGTGATGGGAAGTCCGATCGGGATTGTGAATACCCGAATTGCAAGGGCTTCTTTGGAAGTGCCTTCGGTTCTGTTCGAACCCGGAACAGACTTGTATGGATTGTATGTCTGACATTGCATTTTGAGATATAAAGCAGATTTCTTTCAAATACATTTCTGTTGGTGGCGGAGAATTTATTCTCTTAGCTTAACACCCTTCTCTGAGACGTACAAGCTCAGAGGTTATGTAGTTGAAGGTTATCAGCGATATATTCCCAACTTGGTAATGTGGCATGCTGAGTGCTGCTGATCATTTGTTGATCGAAGCATGGCTTTGTGAAAAGCGTAGCTTTGTGGACGAGACTTCGTCGAGCCTCACAACCCGATAATGGTCGAAACAAGAATTGTGCGGCAAGGTTTCAGGGGTAGCTCCCCTAGGGTATGACCATTCCTTCTGGAAAAGGGTAGTATCATGGTATGGAGCCCAGTTACTTACTTATGTGGACACACTTTATTTATTACTGTGTGATGTTGTTGGTTAGAGAGCTCTCGTATAAAGGTCCCAAAGGACCGAGGGTGGCATATCTGAGGTTCTGTATATTCCCCGGGAAGGGGGGTAGCCGGCCTTGTTTGGCAGAGATCCGGTTAGATTCTCGGGGCGTCCCGCCAGAGGCGTTCCCATGTGGCAATAGGAAGTTCCTTAGCCTGACCATTTGCTGGAAAATCTATTCAAACAGTACGAGCCTTGTACGGTTTTAGTTGTATAACCTGCCATGGAATGTGGTGGTAACCTGCTATTGAACATGGTAGCTATAGTAGGCATAGTTCGAAATGTCTATGCTAGCTAAGATTTATATTCTACTTTCGAAATGCTTTTCTGCACTGTGCACTTATAATAATAATATCAAAGAAAGTTTTCTGCGTATCAAGGATATTTAACTATCATAAGGAGAAATCTCCTCTGATTCTGCGTTTGCATGGTGTGTGTGGCGGGAGGCCTTATGGTAGTTTCATTTTCCAAAAGCATTGTGATTTTGAAATTTAAATCTTTGATTGTTTTTAAAGACCAAACTGTTTTTGTTTGCTCATACCAGTCCCATGACTGACCTGGAGTTTATTGTTCCTTTCCTAAACTCTGGGTGCCTATAATTTTCCACACGGGCAGTCTAGAGTTTGGTTTTTCAGATAGTTAGGTTTAGTAGATTATATGGAGCTAGTTCAATCTTTGGATTCAGACGAGACTTGCTTATCTTGGTGAAATCTTGATGGTGGATCGAGTTAGGAGTTTTGGAGCTTTTGGATCAGAGTTGCAATATTGGATATTCTGTTGAAGACTTATTCATAGTTTATCAAGTTCCGCTGTATTATGTTGTATATTCTCTGATGTTGATGATTATCATTATATCATATTGATGTATCAGATATTGTATTCATTTTATATCAGTGATATCATCTTTTATTTCCGCTGTGTTATTTATCATCTAATGGGTGTTGCAAGCTCCCGCGATACGAATTTGATGTTGTTATCGGACATCGAGTTCGGGTCGTGACAAATTGGTATCAGAGCTGAAGGTTGAGTAAGAACTTTAGCTACGGAGTGTAACACCTTAGATGGCTCATTAGAGATAGGGTGAAGTATACCCTAGAATGAGTACAACCAGTGGAACCAAATCCAAATTTCTTAATCTATTTTTTTATCTGTTGTTATTCTCTAAGATATTTCATCTGAATGCCTAAATTGGATTTCTTACTATTCACAGTTAGTAAGAATGAGTGGAAGAAGAGGACGAAATAGGAGACAGGAAAGTACCACTTCAACTGGTCAAAGCCCTGCAGTGACGGATATTCCCATTCAATCTCAATCAAATTTGGCTGATCTATATCGAAGTTTTTCTAGATTAGGTGGGAAGCCGTTCACTGGCAAAGAAACCATTATTGAAGCACAAGTTTGGATTCGATCGTGTGAAAAGAATTTCAGGGGAATAAAATTAGAAGATGATCAGATGCGATTGATAGCTTCTTGGCAGCTCCAGGAAGATGCTTTAATTTGGTGGGAAACAGTTACATTGGATGAGTCGGCAGATGAATTTACTTGGAGTCGTTTCAAGGAAGTTTTCGAATAGCGATATATGCCGTCTGCTGGTATCTCTAGAGTGTACCAGGAGTTTGTGGATTTGAAGCAAGGAAGTTTATCGTTTGAAGAATACTTAAACAAATTTATTGAATTATCTCGATTTGGTCCAGAATTGGTGAATACACCGTTAAAGAAGAATGAAAAGTTTATTCGGGGAATGAACAAGGAGTTTCAGGAACGGATGACTACCAACGTCAAGGAATCTTTTTCTGAATTGATTGATATGGGCTATAGATATGATACTCTGGAAAAGCAAAAGGATCCGGAGGAGAATGGAGATGCAAGTAATCTGAATTGGAGAAAAAGAAAGTTTGGCGGGAAGAAATCGAAGAAAAATAAAGGAAAGAAGAATATACAGAAGAAAAAGAAGGATGTTACTTGTCTCAATTGCTTGGAGAAAGGTCACTACTCGGATAAATGCAAGAATGATTGGAAGCCAGGAATGAGAGAGCCATTTATGAGGCCAGATCAGGAATCTACGGGATGCTATAAATGCCGCAAGCCAGGATATAAGATCAAAAACTGTCCAGCTTATAAGCAACCCTAGAAAAAAGTGTATGCAATCAAAGTCTATTCTTCAACCTCAAAAGCATATTAAGGAAATAAATGTTATAAGGTAACCTTCTCGTTTACGATTAAAATTATTCGAATTTTGGTTCAGCATGAGAACTACCCTTAGTTTTATTTCTCAGCAAATCGAAGCTGAGTTAAATCTTAAATCTGAGATCATAATCAAATCTATTTATGTTTATTTCATTGGGTTTCGATATAATCTACAAACGGTTAGTTATCCCTTCGGACTAACCAATACCCCTGTATACTTCGTAGATCAGGTAACCCAATTGTTTCGTAAATTGATTGAGTTTGTTCTCGTATCTATTGTTGATATTCTGATTTGGTGAGCCAAATGCAGAATTGATATCCAATTGGATTTGGAAAGATATTTCTCTATCTTTCATCTATCTTCGTTATCTCTCTGGCGAATTTCGAGGACGAAATTCTTTTTAAGGGGGGAAGTCTGTAACGATCCTGATTTTAAAGACGAATTTAAATTTATAATTTAATTGAATTTTAGATTGAATTTTGGATTTGGTTGAATTTTTCAAATTTAATAAGATGTATTTACTTATTTGTTTTTGAATTTGATTTGAAACTCAAAACGAATACATTGAATTGAATTATAAATAAAGTTTTTAAAATAAAATATATGTATAAATTAAATACCTGATAGTTAAACAATAAATAGATACATCCAAAACAAAAATTTGATAAGCATGAACACTTGAACAAAACAAAGGAAAAAATATGTTAAGTACAAAATGTAAACAAGAAGATAAAACAAGTAGGAAATCTACTTGGTCAATAAATAATAAGTATGCAAAGAAATACAGTAGCTAAAATTTATAACAACATATAAAAATAGAAATTTATCCATAATGTAATGTAATAAGATAACAACAATTAATACAAGTATGCAAACACATAAACATTCAAGTACATGAAACTTGCATAAGAAGATAGTCATACATTTCAAGTATGTAGATTTAAAATAAAATAAAAACAAGACAAACATAACAAGTTGCATCCACCAAATAATTAATGCTAAGATATATCTCATCAGCCGAGTAAAGAAGCCAAAGCAACGTATAAAGCAAAGGAAATAATGAACAAAAACATAAACAAAAGTAT
Source organism: Allium cepa (assembly GCA_030765085.1). Classification (NCBI taxonomy): domain Eukaryota; kingdom Viridiplantae; phylum Streptophyta; class Magnoliopsida; order Asparagales; family Amaryllidaceae; genus Allium; species Allium cepa. Next base: position 510,317,933 of record CM060942.1, read on the forward strand.
GCAACATAATAATAGACTTCAGCTTGCAAAAGAAAGTCAATGTTTTATATAAAGTAACATACCAAATCATCTATCAGCCGAAAAGCAAAACAAATAAAGTATATAAAAAAAATGAAACGAAATCTTTAGCACACAAAAAAAAAATCTCAGTACAAGACAGAAGAAAAAAAATAAAGGAGTAAAACCTGTAGATAAATTATGCAGGCTGAGTTAAAGAAATACAAGCTAAAGTAAGTATAAACAAAGAAGATGTAAATATCTATGAAACATGAAGTACTTACTCATTTAATGCAGGCAGCAAACATGTCCATTCGAATGTAATAAAATAAAAAAATAAAATGGTGTACCTGAAGTTGCTTAGCCAGAAAGACACCCCTGTACAAACACCTTTTTTTATACATGTCTCCTTGTATCTTTATTCGTTCATCACATAGCAAACCTGAGAGCAATAAAGTAGCATTTCCATTTTTATAAAACCGAAGCTTTATACCTCAACAAGGCAAGAAGATTAAAGATCAAAAGCAATGCCATTTCCAATTTTGTTAAAAGTTCAAACTGCTTTTCAAAAGAAAAACTAGCTGTGCTCTGTTCGAAAACATGTGAGCAAACCTACCCAAATCTATGATATATGCAATGATAAATGTTGTTCTGTTGTTAAAATGCCTGCTTGCCTGTGTGTATGTGAGAATATATATATAAACCTGCTCTCTACCTTGTAATAACAGTGAGTAGAACCTGGAATGTAAAAAAATAGTTTTGAATCTGGACTTAAATTCAAACCCTTTTGATTTATTTATTTTCATGATTTAAATTTAATATTCAAAGCAAACTGGGTTGTCCCATCACAATCTTTAGTTTTAAATTTTACTTATGTTAAAATCGTTTTGCATTATCTCTGGAAGTCATTAACAGCTGATCAAACTTCAAAATAGAGAAAATTTAAATATCATGATTTAATGTTTCAGGGTTAGGGTCTGAAACAACATTCGAAAACGTGAATTTTAAAACTAAAATCAAGATTTTTAATGTCTTATTTGTTGAGAAATGCAAAGTTGAACAGTTTTGGGGTTTTTATCAAATTCTGGGAATCGCGTTGTCGATTAACCTCGTGATTGAATCTGAAGCTCGCTGGACGATCATAGATGGTGGGAAAAATGCTAGAAATATTTTCTATTAGCTAAGGAGATGGGATTTTGGCAGGGTAGGGTTTTATGTCAGGTTGTAACGGGTGGGGTTCTCGTGAGTGCTGCGTGGTGGTGGATGGATCGAGTGCCACCGCACCCATGCCAAACGAGGCGTCGAACATGGTGGAAGGTTCGTGTGTATTCGCGTGATCGACGATGGCCTGAGGTGATGGCACTGGGCAATCTCCTGAGGATGTCACGTTGGGTTTATTTGGTCGAGATGACTCGATCTCGTTTCCAAAGTTGATTCGAGTTTATGGCTGTTTGGATGGCTTAGGGCAATGAAGGCGACTGGTCGGCGGTGGCTTTGGAGGCCAGAGCTTCGGCATCTGATGGTACACATGCACCACGTGCACAGTGGTAATGAAGTGTCTGGGAGAGGAAGAAGAAAAAAAAGGGGAAGATAAAAAGAAAAAAAACTGAAAGAAAAGGAGCACGCGGGGAAGAAATGAATGGCATGGGCTTCGTTTCTTTGGTTTGGGCTTCGGCCCGTCTTCCTAGTGATAAGGTTCAAAGTAGTTAGGCTTCAACAGTTTTTGTAACTCAAGTTTTCAAAATAAAAGTGTAAACAAGTTTTAAGTAAGATTTTTTTTTTTAGATTTATATTGAAAGTTAAGAATATTTTCAAGATTGTTTTGGAATTCAATAATCACATATTCATTAATTTATTAAGTAAATCAAGAATTTAAAAGTAACATTTTAAAAGCAAGTTTTAATTTCAAGTGTGAATCTGGCTTTTAAAACTATTATTAGATAAATGTTTAAGTATTTTAAAAGTTTGGATAACCTTAATTTATCAAGTTAAAATAAAATGCTTTCAAATTTAGATTAACTTAAGGAACTTAAGTTGTTTATTTGTAAGTGGTGATTTATTATAAAGGTTTAAGTAATAAAAGTTTTAATTAGTAATTAAGAAATGTAATGATTTATTTTGATTTATAAATTAAAGGATCATTTCTAAATGTGATTATTTAAAAGTTAATTGCCTTAATATAATTGAAAATTAAGTAATAAAAATAAGTAATTAAGGGATGATTACTTAAACAATTTAATGACAATTAATCTAAGTAATAAATCAATTAATAATTAAAGGTGGATTAATTTCTAATTACTTAAGGACGAATCAAGGGATAATTAATTATGTAATTAACTTAAAGGTTAAGTAATTAATGAAAAGAAAGATTATTAATTAGCGATTAAATAATTAATTAAATTGTAACTAATTAATGTTAATTAACCAGATTAGTGATTAATCTGGTTTCAATTAATCAGATGACCAATTAACCTTATTTATGGATGTTTGAATTGAATGAACCGTTGTGAGTTGTTTATTCTCTACTGTGTGATGCCTCGTGATATGAATTGCTTTAATTCAAGCTGATATGAATGTAATTTATCTGTGATGAAATTATATTATTTATTCGTGAATCTATATAGAAGATAAGCGTTATAGTTTATATCGCTTATCGTATATATTGCTGTACTCGAATCTGTGACTGTTGAGGTTGCACTATTGTGTTAAACCCTGGACCACAGTTATACACACACAAATATGGATTTCAAGAGGAAATCGATTAAGCCACAGATTTTTGAAATGATTTTAAAAGTTGAATATTTAAATTCAAATATTTTGAAAATGGTTTGGATTTAAAGTGAAAAGGTTTTTGAAAATGGAGTTTCAAAGATGAAATTTATCTTGAATAACTAGATTGAGTTTAGAAATTTAAATTCAAAGGATTTAACTCGTTTAAATAAAAATTGGATTTTTCTGAAATGGAAACTATTTGTTTTCAAATAATTAAAGCTTTCAAATAGGAAATGAACTTCCAAATTTTGTTAAAAGGAATTTTAAGATTGAAATGAAAATGATTTCCAAGTTATGGAAACGATTTAAAAGCTATAAGTTAAATCTTTAATTTAAAGATTTTAAGCGAGTAAATCCAAATTGAAATAGAAATTGTTTTGAAATCCGAAAATGGGATTTTGTGAAATAAATCTTTTTGTTTAAAAGATTTGAAATAGCAATTGGTTTAAACCATTTGAGAGAAAGTTGATTTATTAAGTTATGACTTAATTGAAATCCCATATCCATATGTTTAAATGTTGCGCTCACTATTCGGGTTAGCCGGGAAAGGACCTTTGGGTCGTATAACCCATTCCGAATATGTGATACGTCGTTATGGATAGCAATTGAAGACCGGTGGTGAAGACCGGGTATTTGCGAGAACGGTAGAATGACCTATCGATTGTCTCTGCACTGAGTTGCTCCGGTATAGAGACTCCCTAAGTGATGGGAAGTCCGATCGGGATTGTGAATATCTGGATTGCAAGGGCTTCTTTGGAAGTGCCTTCGGTTCTGTTCGAACCCGGAACAGACTTGTATGGATTGTATGTATGACATTACATTTTGAGATATAAAGCAGATTTCTTTCAAATACATTTCTGTTGGTGGCGGAGAATTTATTCTCTTAGCTTAACACCCTTCTCTGAGACGTACGAGCTTAGAGGTTATGTAGTTGAAGGTTATCAACGATATATTCCCAACTTGGTAATGTGGCATGCTGAGTGCTGCTGATCATTTGTTGATCGAAGCATGGCTTTGTGAAAAGCGTAGCTTTGTGGACGAGACTTCGTCGAGCCTCACAACCCGGTAATGGTCGAAACAGGAATTGTGCGGCAAGGTTTCAGGGGTAGCTCCCCTAGGGTATGACCATTCCTTCTGGAAAAGGGTAGTATCATGGTATGGAGCCCAGATACTTACTTATGTGGACACACTTTATTTATTACTGTGTGATGTTGTTGGTTAGAGAGCTCTCGTATAAAGGTCCCAAAGGACCGGGGGTGGCATATCTGAGGTTCTGTATATTCCCCGGGAAGGGGGGTAGCCGGCCTTGTTTGGCAGAGATCCGGTTAGGTTCTCGGGGCGTCCCGCCAGAGGCGTTCCCATGTGGCAGTAGGAAGTTCCTTAGCCTGACCATTTGTTGGAAAATCCATTCAAACAATACGAGCCTTGTACGGTTTTAGTTGTATAACCTGCCATGGAATGTGGTGGTAACCTGCTATTGAACATGGTAGCTATAGTAGGCATAGTTCGAAATGTCTATGCTAGCTAAGATTTATATTCTACTTTCGAAATGCTTTTCTGCACTGTGCACTTATAATAATAATATCAAAGAAAGTTTTCTGCGTATCAAGCATATTTAACTATCATAAGGAGAAATCTCCTCCGATTCTGCGTTTGCATGGTGTGTGTGGCGGGTGGCCTTATGGTAGTTTCATTTTCCGAAAGCATTGCGATTTTGAAATTTAAATCTTTGATTGTTTTTAAAGACCAAACTGTTTTTGTTTGCTCATACCAGTCCCATGACTGACCTGGAGTTTATTGTTCCTTTCCAAAACTCTGGGTGCCCATAATTTTCCACACGGGCAGTCTAGAGTTTGGTTTTTCAGATAGTTAGGTTTAGTAGATTATATGGAGCTAGTTCAGTCTTTGGATTCAGACGAGACTTGCTTATCTTGGTGAAATCTTGATGGTGGATCGAGTTAGGAGTTTTGGAGCTTTTGGATCAGAGTTGCAATATTGGATATTCTGTTGAAGACTTATTCATAGTTTATCAAGTTCCGCTGTATTATGTTGTATATTCTCTGATGTTGATGATTATCATTGTATCATATTGATGTATCAGATATTGTATTCATTTTATATCAGTGATATCATCTTTTATTTCCGCTGTGTTATTTATCATCTAATTGGTATTGCAAGCTCCCGCGATACGAATTTGATGTTGTTATCGGACATCGAGTTCGGGTCGTGACAAATTTGAATTTGATTTGAATTAATTAAAATTGTGATTGAAGATGTATAGGATTCAAATGGAAAATTTGAATTGGATTGATTTGAATAATTTAGGGATTGTAATAAAAGTTGAATAATTTTAAATTCAAATGGAATTGGAATTGAATTTGGGAAGAAATCAAGAATAATTCAACTTGATTTGGAAATGGAGTTTGAAATTGAAATTTGGATTAATTCGAACTGGAGTTGAAATGAATTAAAATTGAAACTAGTTCAATTGAAATTTATTTGAATTAGTAGAATTTGAGATCAAGGTTGAATAAAGTTAAATTTTGGAAAGAAAATAAGGTTAATTCAACTTGAATTGGGATTGAATCAATTTTAATAGAAATTGAAGTTATTTAAATTGGAATTGGGTCAATTTAAATGGAAGAGGAAATTTAAATTGAATTGATCAGAATGGAGATTGGGAAGTGAACAGTTTTGACTCTGAACTATTTTTAATATAAATTGTTTTAATATAAACTTATTTTCCAAGCTATTCATTATATAAACAACCTTTCTTTTAAAAGCCAAACTATCTTATACTTGTTTTACAATTATTTTTGAAACTGTTTAACAATTTTCTAACTATTTTATAAACTAATTACTATTTTCAACCACTAATTACTATTTTATAGCTATTTTGCGGTTATTTAAAATTTCTATGACTATTTAACTATTTTCCAATTATTTTACAATTACTGAACTATTTTATAGCTATTTTACAAACTAGTAATTATTTTTCAACTACTTATCTATTTCTTTAACTTTTCAAGCTATTTTCTAAATTTAAACTGGTCGGAGTTCAAACTGTTATTGGTTAATTACCCAATCGAGATAAGAATAGAGGTGATAATCCAGATGGATTGAAGCAATTGTGAATAAGTAAATGAAAATTAAAGTGTATATGAATAGAAAGAGAATTGATTTGGCTAATAACCAATAAAGATAAATACGTAGGGTGTACGTATGTTATTCTATTCGCATAGTGATTTGATCCAGATTCGAGCACATAATTTCGAGATAGTTATATCGATCCTAGTGGGATTTTTCACTCGATTTTCGACGGCGAACTTGGATATGGATTGTTGATTGGTTCTGGATGTTCTCTATCATAGTTATGACTATGCAAGAAGAATGACGGTTTCTGATCAAGAAACCAAATCTGTGTCCGCACTAGGAATTCGGGTGCACGATACTACTTTGGAAGTGAAATTGTGTGATCGAGTGAGCGATCAGATTGGTATAGCATACGGATGATATGTGTACATCGTACGGATTAGGATGAAAATGATATTGAAAAGAGTAATCAAATTTGAATACCTGATTTTGAGTAAACAAAGTAAATATCTTTGTTTTATAAGATAAAACTCCTCTTGATGAATCTATTGCTAGAAGGAAAGGATTTTGAAAGTGTTTGAAGTATAAAAGAAGTTTTATTTAGGTTTGAAAAGATCCAAAGTTTTAAAAATGATACATGTCTGTATATATATATATATTTATAAAGGATCTTATGAGGATTTTGGAAAAGGTTTTGCGAACCTTTAGATTTGGAAAGGCTTTTGATTTTTGGGTAAAATCAATATTGAATTTGGAAAGCCTAGTTTGAGAATTATCAATTTGGGATAATCGATTTTGGTATAAAAGAGCTTTGTATAAGATCATACTAGGTGTATGATTTGAAGATACTATATATGTATAGTATAAAATGTTTTCATGATGGCTCTGGGGAAAAAGGCGCTCCCTTGAAATGAACTTCTCAGGAGTACCACCGGGTGGTGCTGCCTTGAGCCCCAATGGCGGTTCTAAAGTTGATCATGTGAGGAGTCCGGACAAAACTAGTTCCTGAGGATCTTGAGTAGAGGTTACCATAGCGAAAGTCGTGTGTGTCGCTGAGAGCCAAGGTCTACGTTTGATTTTATATCGGTAGACTGCGATCTATGGTAACATAGTGAAGGTCATGTGTGTCGCTGAGAGCCAACAGTCTGCATTTGATTTTATATCAGCAGACTGTGACCTGTGATAACATAGCGGAAGTCATGTGCGTCGCTGAGAGCCAACAGTCTGCGTTTGATTTTACATCGGTAGACTGCGACCTATTTTGGATTGGAGAAGTTTCATTTCGACAGCGAAAATCAAAGGCCGCTGAGAGCCTGCAGTTACATGGACTTTTGCTGTGACGGCAATGAAACCCTGGGTGTAACTGTGATCTGTTGTGTGGGATCCATGGCACAATCGAGATGCCGCTGAGAGCCTGCAGTTACATGGACTTTTGCTGTGACGGCAACGTAACCCTGGATGTAACTGTGGCCATGGATGGGAGTGATGATTTCCAGAGCATTCTCACCAAAGACATATCCTCTATTTTCAAAAAAACTGTTTTCTATATTTTCAATAAAAAATTATTTTCAAAGTATTTTTACTGGATGTTGAAAACGAGTCTACCATGCACTTGTAGATTTTTAGTCATACGCCTGATCAACGTGTGACCGAATTTCTAGGAGAACAAGGATAGACTGGTTGAGACATCGAGTTATAAAAAGTATTTTATAAAATTATTTTGGCAAGTATTACAGATTTTAAAAGTATTTTAAAATGATCAAAAGAATATTTTAACTGGTTTTAGAATATCTAATAAATTTTGGCTTCGTTTCTTTTCGAGGACGAAAAGATTCAAATGGGGGAGGAATGTGATAACCTGAATTTTGAAGTATCCGTTTGTTAATTAACGGGGTTAACTAGTAGAAATATTGAATTATAGATTTAACAAATAAAGATGATAATAAATATTTATACTTGGATAAATATTTATTTGATATTCTTATAGTATAATTATTTAAAGTTATGTTTTGAAAGTTAATATGGTGATTTTCAAGAGTTATTTAAAAAGTTGAATTCTACATTTTAACACTAGTACTTGTATATATCAATTTAAATACAATGACAAATTATAGTATAAATGTAAACAATATTTGATAAAAGGGGTTAATATTCTTTCCCTCTAATTTATACATGTGCTCAATATAGTTTATATGTAATATAAATACATAAAACAAATTATGAAAACATAAGAATATCAATAAAGGAATTAAACATTTGTAAGACTTTTAATATATGAAATGAACACTTGTAGCCTTTATAATACATGTAAAGACAAGTGGCTAAAAGAAAAAAAAGAAAAAAAAATGTTCTCCTTACTCCTCTTTCATTTTCTTTTATGAATCCATTCTCTAAAATATTTTCAAACTAGAGATTTAATCAAGCTTCCATATTATCCAATCTGAGATCAAACAAGAAATCAAACTTAGCCTGCAAATGTTTTGTCTCCAACCTAGAATATCAAGCAAAATAATCATGCAATCTTCTCAGCAAAATTTTCAACCTGCATCAAAATCAGGATAAATTTCAAAGTTCGCAATTTCAAAACAATCCAGGTTCAAAGCTTCAAACTGTTTAAGCTCTGAGCAACAAAATGCAGGTGAGTAAACTAGAATATCAAAGCTAAATCTGATTATATATGAGTTTGCATGAGATGATTTTTGAAATCTTGATAAGTAGTACCCTTTGCATGTTTGAGGTGGTTGCATGTATATATGAGTGCGAGTGTGGATGCATGTCTCAGTATTTGTATTATCTCTGTTTACTAATACAAATATAAATCTTTAAAAAAAACTGGGAATTTAAGTTAAAACAATCAAACAATAGTAATCTCCAGCTTTCCACCCTGAGATGAGTCAAAGCAATTTAGATTCAAGCAAAAATTAACATAAGCAGATCCAAATTAGGCTATTTCAGATTAAATGTTGATTCTCCGTTCTTCCAAAATGGTGAATAAACAAGTTCTCAATCTGTTCCAATTTTTGTCGCATGCATAAATTTGGAAGTAAATTAGTGATAAAAGATTACATGCTTGTTTTATATGATCATATGTGTGGGTGTGTGTGTGTGTGTGTGTGTGTGTATAAATTATGTGGGTGTGCATGTCAGTTTGCAAAATATTGTTCTGTTCATATTGTTCAGGCTTTAAATATGAAATTTTTTTTGTTCTCCTTATGTGGTCTTCTTCGGGACATGATGGATAAACAAATTTTGTATGTTATAACATGGTATAGATTTTAAAAAATAAATTTCAAGTTATAACTGAAGCTGGATTTAATAAAAGATAGCAGAACAGTAGCATCTTAATTTCAAAAGGAAATTTTCGACTTGAATAATTTTGGATTCAAATATAAAACCGTTTTTGTTTTCGAAATATTGGATTTTTAAAAATCAAATCATGATATTTACTAAAGTAAATCAAAAGAATTTGTATGATGAACGATAAATGGGTTTCGAGCTTGTTCTGGTGATCGGAGTGATGAAGTTCGTCGGGATTTATGTTGGAGGTAGCGTGAATTCTGGTGGTTGCTGGAAATATGGTGAGGGGTTTTATAAATGGCCAGGGTGACCAGGCATGGGTGAACTAGGGCTGGGAGGCCGGATTTTGTTGTCCAGGTTTCTAAGGTGTGTTCGTCGTCGATGATGATCTATAGGTGATCGGTGGAAGGGGAATAGAAAGAGGGAAGCGACGAGATTGACCGTGCTCGATGACGAGACTTCAGACAGTCGGAAGAGATGGAGATTTGCGAATCTATGGATTGGGATGGTTTCGATGTTTCCGTCAATTTGCTTGATTTTGATTTGATGGTTGTTCAGATTATTTGGAGGTCGAAAATGTTAGCAAGGGTTGTTATTGACTTGTCAGAAGGGGTGGTGATGGTCGGAGATGCTCCGACCATCTGTGCACGTTCACGCGTCATATACGTGTCTGAGTTTTTTTTTGAGTTTGGGGAAGAAGCAGCTAATCTCGGGTTGAACTCGAGAGGGATTGCAGTGTGACTCGAAGTAGCATGATTAGTGAGTGCCCGGGGGTTCATGTGGGATTGCTCGCGTGTGTCTCGGGTAAAAGTAGTTGCCTCGGGATTGTAAGCATGCTGTGTAAAGGTTTGAAGTACAGGTTATATTAAAGTATGAACTTCAAGTTTAAACGTAAGAAAACAGGCAAGTGTGTAGCATAACAAGTCCAGTTTTCCCATCTAAAATTTACACATATAAGCATTTATTTAATTTACTTAAAGGTGATGTTAATAAAGTTCTCAAAGTAGAATCAAATGTTTAAATTGTTTATGTTAAAGGAAATTTTTATACATTTTCAAAGTATAAGATTGATTACTTAATATTTACTAATGAAGTATAATGATGAAATAAAGTATTTAATTAAGATATTGGTTTGTTAATTACTTAATTAATTAGGTTTAATTAATCTAAGTAATTAAAGGTAAGTAATTAAGAATTCATTTCTTAAGTGTAATTGACTAAAAGATGAATTAATTAAGGAAGTTATTTAGGGATTAGTAAATTGATGAGTGTGATTAATTTAAAGGATAATTAATCAATGTAAATAATTTTGGAAAATCAATTCGAATAATTAATTTTGAATAAATGTAATAAAAGAAGTGTAATTACTTAGAGAAGTAATTAATGGATATTACAGGATGTAATTAATGAGTGGGTAAATTACTTGGTGAGAAGTAATTAAAGCATAATTACCCAGTTGAAGGAATTAGGTGATAATTGTTCAGTGAAATTTGAAAATTTATTTAATATAATTAATCGTGGAGTTGGTTTAATTGACGAACTAATTTAGGAAAGTTAATTTCTGTTAGTGATTAATCAAGGTTGATTAATGCATGTAATTAAATTAAAGGTTAATTATTAAATGAAATTTAAGAATAATTAACTAATGGAAGTAATTGGAGGATCGTTTGTTCATGAAGTAATGGAAATGATCAAATCTTGCTTTTTAATGATTGAAGAAAGATGAGTACTTTGAATTGGTTGATATGTCTGAAATTAATTGCTTTGTGATGTGATATGTTAGGTGGACGATGATAATGTGACTATCAATCAATTAGAAATTGCTGTGTAAATGTGTTATACGACAATTAAAGTTGGGTTGTGTTTAAATGGATAACTTGGTTTTAGATGACATTGGATCCGAAGAGACCGAAGTCGGGTATTAGTAAATACCCGAAACCACTTCGATTCTTTATAAGTTGCTATGTGAAATCAATATGCTGAAATGAAATGATTTAAGTGAATTGAACCATTTAATCTACGTTTTTGGTACTTAGAAAATTGATGTGTGATATAAGTAATGTCTATAACAGCTTGTGAAGTTGTAAATTGATATAAGTTACCCCAGGTTTATGTAAGTTGTATGCCTTTGTCATTCATATTAGATGGGTTTACTCACGCTGGTTTTCCAGCCTGACCCGGGTGTTACTTTGATGTAATGCTCGGGTCAGACCGAGTATTACATATTTTCAAGTAAAGACATTCTGGATCTCAGGAGGCGAGCTGGATGGCAGGGATGTATAGAGAGTTTCCACTGTGATATTGTAGTATCTGGACATGATTGTTTTGTTCAATGTGTATGTATATGTGTAACTCTGATGTATTTAAATGTAAATTAACAGATATGATTTTCTTTGTATAACTGCTATTTTAATTGATATTATATTTGATCCGCTGCGAATATGAGGTTTCTGTGACTTGTTTCTGTCTTCTTCTTCTTTCTCTTTTCTTCTTTTCTTAACTATCTGGAAATTTCGAGATCGAAATTTCCGGGTCGTTACAGTGCGGATTGGAGTATAATCATGGATCAGGTGTGAATCGATCACCTGTAAAATAACTCTAAATCTACAGAGTGTGGATTATATTATAAACAATAAATCGATTGTGAACCGACCACCAATGAAATAAGTCTAAGTCCCCAGAGTGTAGATTGGAGCATAAACATAAATTGGGTGTGAATCGTCCACCCATGAAACGACTCTAAGTCCATAGAGAGCGGATTGGAGTATAAACATAAATCAGGTATGAATTGACCACCCGCGAAATAACTCTAAGTCCATAGTGTGTAGATTATGGTATAAACATAAATCGAGTGCAAAATATCCACTCAATGAACAACTCTAAGTCCCTAGAGAGAAAATTGGAGTATAAATATAAAATGGGTGAATTGTCCACCTACGAGTCAACTTTGAGTCCCTAGAGTGCAAATTGGAGAATAAACGTAAATCGGGTGTGAATCATCCACCCTCGAAATAACTTTAAGCCCCTGGAGTGTAGGATGAAGTTTAAACATAAATTGGGTGTGGTTCAACTGCCCATTTACTTACCTTTATTCCGGATTGTGGATATGAGTACAAACAAATTGATGAGTGCATTTCGGTCACTCACTATTCCATAAATTTGGACTCAAGGTCACAGCAGGAGATTAAACTCGCTATGAATGGAGTTCGACCATCCAACACCTAATTCAGCTAACTAGAGACTACAGGCAAAGTATAGTTACCTAAACCACTGAGTTCGACAAGCGTATTGTTAAGGCTCGAGCCTAGCTCGATGCGACTCGAGGCCATGACCTCGAAGAGGAGTTTGGATGGATAATTCAGATCGACATTTGATCCGATGAGTAGCGAATCACAAATACATAAAATGGAAAACATGATAGCTCGAACATTTAAATAAGTGTGTAAAAAATCATACACAAGAATAAAAGAATTCTTACTTAGACTAACCTTGTTATACATTATACAAGTTTATCAAAAACGCAAAATAAAAGTGGGGGTTCATACCTAAACAAACACAACCAACAAAAAGGAAAAGTAATCATCTATGCTATTTATATATCATTACAATCTAAAGATTATTTCTTTGATTTTCTATCTTTCCTTTGCTTCTTTGGAGTGGCACTTTCTGAACCGCTACTCGACCCTCTCTTCGGCCCTTTTCCATGTCGGCTTCTTTTCGAAGGATCATCTTAAGTTGTATGAATCGAGCGGTATCATCTTTGGAAGTAGGAGGGATAGGGACACTTTCAGCACTAGAAGCTAGGGGGATATCATCCCGAGGAATTGTCCCGCTAGGAGGGATCATTTGGAGTGAGATAGGAATCGATTTATTGACTAATTGACATGCTCATCTTTTACCTCCTTTTTCATCAGTTCTTCCCTCTCAACAAGCTCTCTTATGCTGAGCTTGCCAATGCGGTCAGAAGAACGTGTGATCACAACATCTTCATTAAAAGGAATTTCATGGTATGGGTTGCTTCCTTCCTTGAATAATGCCTCTATGAATTGATCACTAATAATATAGGCTTCTTCTTGAGTACCTTAAACAGCATCCAAAGTGGTAACTTTAATGGATTGTGTCGTAGCCGCTTGTAACTCCAGTTGAGGCTCATGTGAGCGGAGAGGAGCGACATCTAATAGATTCAATGCTAAGAAAAACTAGGCAAAAAGATTAGAAATATTAACTGATAACACCTCGACTTTATAAAAGACGGGAAATGCCGACGGAATACCTTCCTCTTTATGGCTCCCAGGTTGAGCTGAAACTTCCTTAGAACTATGCTTGGGAATTGAAGAAAGTTGTAGCTTGTCTAGATCATACCCGGGAATGGTTGAAGATCCTACTGCGAAGCTAGGGATGACCCTGGGTGTCAGGGGCAATTCAGTTGCAATATAGGGTTACGCCGACCTAGATCCTTTATCCGCTTCATGTGAAGAAGCAACATCAGACTCTTTCTTGAGTGAAAGCTAGAAATCATGTGATATTTTGGGTTTATCGTCTGATAGCATTTCATTTTCAAGCCTAGATAGGTCGATATCCTCTGAATGAAGAAGTTTCTTCTCTTCTGCAACGAGAAATTCCTGCGCATGCCAGAGCTGGTAGGGATAATTGTCATCAAGCCATTTCAAATTCTACACTTGAGAACGTTAGCATTGTACAGAACGGGAAGTGGGTCAAGCACATTCATTATCTCTTCTATAACTTCGTCCTTGGTAGCTTCTGTTTCATGCTGAACAAGTACATCGACATTTTTAGCACTTTCAACAACCATGTCTCTCTCAAGTCTAACATTCACCAGCTCATCGCAAGCATCTTGAGCGATCTTCTGGGAATTATCCTTTTCTTTATTTGCATACTCAAGCTTGGGCTAAAGATCTGCTATCTCCTTCAAGACTACAGATTCATTATTCCAAGCTATATCCCACTCAAGCACTATCTCTTAATTTCGATGATGCAACACTTGAAATATATTAAGATGGCTGGATTTCATCTCTTCCATGGATTTCACAGCCGCATTAGCTTTTCCTTCAGAATCTACTAAGTAGGTCCTAGAGGCTTCTAGCTCGTTTATCAGAGTGTCAATGATTCTTTTATGTTGAGCTTCCTAGCATTTTAGCTTTTCAATCTCCGACTCGCGCTCGAAGGAGACTTTCGACATTTTCTCTGCTGCCTTCATCCATTCGTGATACTACATGTGTAATGTTAGTGACAAAATCAATAGTCATTTTCTGAACATGATCTGGAATCCTCTTCAAGTCAGGAGAAAATAGAACCCTACAATACACAAGTTTGGAAATTCATGGTGAAATTGTGTCATATGAGCAGTTGGATTGATTGTAGAATCTTCATTAGCAGCTTTAACTTCAGTACTTTCCTTGTCGGGCACGTGAGTGGTTGCATGTTCACTATGGTGACGATGGTCACTTGAGAATGAGAAGGAACCAAAGGCCATAGAGGCATTGAAGTGATAGGAGGACCATAGAAGGGGTCGATATGTATGTCCCTATGATCAGCCGGCTTTTCAAGACCCTTTGAAGGAGGTGATCTCGATTTTGATCGATGTTTATCTTGGGGTAGCTTAGCCCTATCACCTCTATCCTAAGGACCCCGGTCTCGACTGGTGCAATAGTGGAATCATAATAATTTCGATAACCATGGTAAGAGCTAGAGCGTGAGCCAGAGGATTGGTGGTGTATATCCTAGAGGGAATCAAACATGTTCATCATCACCATCGTTTCTGTAAAGAAAAATAGAAATCAGTCAACTTTAAACATTAATGAGTAAAGGTTAAGTATAGTGCAATATTAAGTGGTATAAGTGTGTGCAAGTGTCCTTGTGTAACTCCCGGACAAACCAGGTGCATGAGCCTCGCTCATTGGTGTAACTTCTCCTTCAGAAATAGGAATCTCAATGTCAATCCTTATAGGAGATTCTAACGCGTCGATGATCACATCAGTAAAACGAAATGCATCAAGATCATGCGGAATTAGTAGGCTGTACAAAGAGTTAAGTGGTAAACATGAATGCTCTGATGGTTAGGAACAAGATTCATCTTGAACAATTTCAGGAGCCATCGAAGATGTGGATTGATTAGAGAGATGACTTTTTGGAAATTTATGGACAAATGCTTTCTTCTTTCTCTTATCAGAAACCGAGGGTTGTGAGGCTTGCGTGGATCCAACATCAATGTCAAGACCAAATTTATCACCATTGTGGCTGGACACATCACCTCTATGTCCTCTGGCATCAATACCAGTGAATTCCTAAGCACATGTGACTGGAGGCACCATAGGATCGGCTCGATTGTCCCTTTGGCTGATTGCAGCCCATGGTCTTATCCCTGCAATTTGGGTAACTTTGGTTAGCCCTATGCCAAGGCCCTTTTCTATCAAATAAAAAGCAACAAAACATTCATCCATAAGCAGATATTTGATGTTCCTGTCCTTGGGAGGTGCATTTTTTAGAGTTGTGACCACCTCTTCAAAATATTGCCGCTAGGTCGGGTGACGACACCTATAAAGGAGTAACATAATCAGGAATACGACCTGGATATCTTTTTTCCATGTTAACATGAAAAAATCCTATGACCTGTATCATCCCGCAATGGAACCAATGAATCCTCGAATAGGATTCCGTACCTTACGCAGATTCGACGAAGGGCATTTTTATTAACTTTAAAAACAGCTAAATCAGCAGCATTCTCCTAAATAACTGCGTCCTCTAGAGTGTCGGGAGCAGGATTGATAACCTCCGGTGGAAAGATAGAAACGGCATTAGAATGGTCAAATTGATGGCACGAGCTTTTCGGTTGTCCCGAATGATGACTAGAGGGCGGCCTATTGCATTCAATTACCGAACTTGATTCTACGTTAGGGTTATCCTGTTGAGAAGATGATCCAACTGACATAGCTGCAAGACACCCTGAACGTCTAGAACCCATTGCTATTAAACTTAGTGAAAATCATGGTTAGATAAAATAACCTGTAACCCCCAGTGTATAATGAGTGTAGTGTGGCGTGGTAAAGTGCTATATAAAACAGTAATAAGTTGTGTGAAACTAAAGATAGAAAAGTAGACGAGACTTCAAGGCTCAACCAGAGAGACCATCATTTCTGACCATCTCAATCGTTTCTCTATGTCATTGGGGAACGATGCAGTTTGAATTTCATGGTCGGCTAGTAGCAAGTAAAAGTTTGATTTTTATGTCCAAATTGCGGATGGATTTCAATTAAATAGTCAAAGACATTGATCCTTATTGAAGTTCAAATGTCACGCATTACTGAATATGCAATTCAAGTCATCTATAGGTCATCTGTGTTCATTCGAATATGCAAGGACAAAGTTCATCGTTGGGTTCAAGATCATTTAGTTATGTTCCATTTTTAGAACATACGTGCTGAATACCGATCGTTCTCCTTAATGCCTCATTGCCGATCGTTCCCCTGATATTTGTCACAAATGATATTCTACTGAGTTATAAAGAGGAAATTTATTTATTTCTTTTAATCTCTCCTTTGGATTTTCAAATCACATTTGAAAATTCTCCCCTATTTCATCATGCTATGTGCCTTAATAATAAAAAAATTCCCAAAAACCACATAACAATTAATCTATTTGAATCCAATACAATATCTTATTGATACCAAATATCGACGCGCATGTTTATAACTTTTATAGGCATGCTTTTTTAAATGCTAATGGTATCCAAAAAAATAAATAAAGTATAATATTATTTCATAAATATAATTAATTTATAGTAATTTAATAATTAAATCAATCATGTGATTTATCCAGAATATTTATCATTATGGTTGTGCATCTTAAAGGAGTAAATTCATTTAGCGATAAATGTCGAACAATTCGAAAATTAATGTTCACATGTCACCTTAGCTAGCGGTGCGACATTTTTGATGAATTTATCGCTTAAACATGTTGAATATGTGGTTATATGATTTTTGTTTTATGATAAAAAACAAATTTATATTCGTGTAAATGTATTTGTTAATGTACTATTTTATTTTTCATAAACTAAATAAATATTTGCTGAATAAAAATTAATAACACAGAAATTGAATTCAAACAGAAATTTTATTCAAACAAATATCTATTACAATATTGAATAGTATAAATTCAAGCCCTCACTATTCACTATATAACTTTGATACAAATTAAATTACATCACAATTTTACATTTACAGTTGACCACACTACATATCACTCACACTCGTATTTATCTTCAACTTTATTCTAGTTAGAATCCAGCATCTGAGCAATCTGCAAAAATATTCACTAACACAGTAAAATTGAAAAAGAAATATTTTTGCAATATAAAATAAAATGTGAATTTTGAAAATAATACTTTCCTCATTTATTTGGGTTGTTCGTCATCATTTAAATTTGAATTCATCATACACGAACAGCTTGTGCACAGTGCATCACTGTATATGCCACAAGGCCATGCACATCGAAATATACACTTGATAAATTTACAGGGACAGGTGAGCACAGGTCAAACCCAAATTATCGAATTCAACTCAAGTGCAATAAAGCAATGTCACAATTTTCAGCACAAGGTCAAATCTGAGCTACAAGCTGGATTCAACTCAGGTGAAATTTCGAAAAATAAACAAAAAGCAATGGTCAAGTCACTGCAATCATGACTCAACTCAATGCAACAACCAAAGTCAAGGCGACATGAAGTCAGCAACTCAAACTGCAAGTTCAAACCAATGCACAGTGCAAACAAATAGCATAAGCAAATGACACAGTCAATTCAAACATGTATCAAAGAACATGTGCAAGGGTCAAGCATGTGAAAATGCAAACAGACCAACGAATGCACCAGAAATATGGAAACACGTCAAGGACACAATGAATCAAGATCACAATTAATATACAGTGAACTCAACTGGATAGTACAAGGCAAAGACTCAGCAATGCTCAAAAACTCAACAGTTCACATTGCAGTGACAATGCAACGACCCGATATTTTCAACCATTCGCATCCGCACATGTCGGACTTGAATTGTTCAAAATACCGCGTTGTAAATAAAATTTGGAAAATCCCAAAATATACAGTAAATAATTAATCACAGAATCACAGACACAGAATCAGAATACTCGCAACGGAATTTAAAAATACTTAGTGGTTCATGAAGCCACTATAAATAGTCTCAATCAAATAAAAATTACATAGTCTTTTATCCAAATATAGTTTTAAATCATCAGTAGAACAATCCAAATGTCCACTAGTCATGATTTCGTAAATTTAGATAAAGAACTGGAAGGGAAGTTTGCCAGCAGCTTGAAAGTGATCTACGGAAATCCTAGCTCCGGGATGAAAACTGAACTGCAACTCAGGCTGACCCGAGCGTAAAATAAAACATAAACACTTGAGTCAGGACATACATACTTATTTAGTGTAAGCTAATTCAAGTGTACTGTAATATAGAGCAAGTAACTTAAAGGATGCTTGGGACCGCCCATCCTCTAAGGATCCGTTAAACTATTTACTATGTAGTAATATTTGCTATCATAATAATGTCTATTAGTAAAATAAACTTACTTTTAAATAGCGTTAAGGCTTTACATTTTCCACCTTAATACGTAATATATTCCCATAGTCTATACAGTACCGTAATCTCCCCCGTACTGGGCGTCGTCAGAGGGCACTCCATAGGTATGGTACAAAACCAAAATCGTATAAGGCGCGCTAGGGTAGGTGACACAGCACAACTAGGCAATGCCAGGGTAGATATACCAATTACGCTTCCGGACCGATGGAAACGCGTAGCCGCAGCTACCGCCCACCTCGAACAACACTCCCAAATCAAAGGTGCGCACCAAACAATCACAAAAGCAATAGAATGGCATACGAAGAAGTGCGTCCGATCAAAGGTGCTACCTCATTAATCTGTCAATCGCTCCTGTTTTCGCCACCTTATGCCAACTCACAGGAGTCGGGTCCACGTATTTACCTCAAGAAAACGTCACCACCATCCTACTTCATTCTGGAATCTCCACCGCGTACACGGTTGTTAAAGTGGTTTCGGTATCGACAGAGAGCATGCCAGATATCCGATCCCGGTCTCTTTAACAACCAAACGTTATTATAACCTATGGTTACAACTTTTAGAAATGGTATTTATACTTTAAAAATCAAAATAAGTTTCAAATACATTTCAATACCATAATATCATTTCAACCATCATTTATTTAAACATTAGTCATTTTATTTAATATAAAATACCATTTAAATCTATTGAATTTATTTAGGAATTAATTTTCCTTTCAACTCACATTTAAAAGTTAAATTCTTCCATTTAAAACCATTTAAAGTCAATTCCTTATTTTTATTAATTACATATTAAATTCCAAAATTTAAGCCTTTTTCCCCAAAGATTATTTCCATTTATTTTAAACAATCCGAAAATTCAGTTTCCGTAGCATTTATGAAATGCCACCTAAAGTCTGTAAGTCAAAACAGTTCATTTATAAAAGACAGCATTTAAGTGCTGTAATAAATTATTAACTTAACAATCAAATTTTAAATTCCCAAACATAACTTATTATCAATTATTTTCTTAACTAAAACTCACTTTTAACAAAATTTCAGAATTTCCCAAAATAAGTTATATTCCAAAAAATTTACTTAAACATTTATTTATTTAACATTTTGACTTATTCAAAAATCATTATAATTTTATAAAAATCCTTTAAATACATTTGAACCAGAATATTATAAATTCCCATTTAAAATATTTTTAAACATTTCATAAAAATATTATATAAACCACGGGTCTGTATATAGTTTTCTAGCCTAGGTCAAGTGATACAGATTTATATCATTTCAATCCGCAATTTACAAAAACCCCGGGTTCTATCATTTCAAACCCGCAATCCCAAGTTAAATATTTAAAATTAAACAATTAAATAAATAAATGAATAAATAATATCGTACAGGCCTATCATTTCAGCCTATAACGATCTCAAATTTACAGGGAACTTGCAGTGATGATTTAACAGTAAATAAGCATTAAATAGTATAACTGCAATAATATAAAATAAATAAACAACTGATGATGTGTCAATTAATAATGGGGTTTAACATCATACGCTTATATCACAGGCAGATAAAATTTAAATAAAAGTTTACAATTACACCTGTGATAAATTCACAGATATATAGGTATGTTTGTCTGGTGAGAAATACTCACCTGAATGCTGCAGAAAGTTTGATTTCCAACGATGGTAACACTTGGAAAAAAAAAGAAAACGTACAGAAGCACGATCAAACTAATGTAGAGGCTACGACCAGATTTATATTTTGAAAAGGGAACGAATCAAAACTAAGAAAATTTCTAACCCGAAATTCTCAAAACAAAAGGGAACGAATGGAAATAAATTCGCCCCATAGGCTCGACTACTCCACCACACGGTTAGACTACGTTCTCAAAGCTCGGTTCAAAAATTTGCCCGTTACTTACTTTCATCCCTTTTTATTTCTACAAGTGGCGGAAACACTAATAATTTAAATCTAATTCTCGGCATCATAAAAGAATTTTATGCGCATAACGTTGATAATACATATACACTCACAATACTAATTATATGAACACTTCGTCACTAGTACAAAAACCCTCCTACAGCCGATTCTTATATTTGCTTATTCAATTATTATTATTAATTATTTTCCTTCTCTAACTACTGTTGCAACCTAGTTTGGACACTTATGACCCACAGGCATACTTTCTCCTCCATTCATATTTTTTTTATTCTACTCTATTATATTTTGGGTAAAGTTTAAATTTTATTTCTAAAATAAATTGGTCAAATTCACTACTGAAAATCTTGAAGGATGGCTAGATGACATAAAACCTTAGTTATCAGTTTATGAAAAAATTTCATGCAATTTTATTTGGAGGAGAGGCTGACATCACTGGTAAAGGAGGAGGACAGGGATATAGTGGTGAAGGAGGAGTCGTAGCCTAAGGTGGTGGATTTTTAAGCCTTTGCGTGAACAAAAAAAGAGAAAAAAATGGGAATAAAGAAGAAGAAAGCAAAGGAGGAAGAAGGAAAAATATAAACATAGGCCATACCTGATGCTGCATGCGAGAAGAAGCTGAGATGAAATGAAAAATTATGTGAGGCTTGAATTTATAGGAGAATATTGGGTTGCTTTGTATGCAAGGAAATGGTGAATGAGATCAGGGAACAAATATATGCAGAGGTTATTGATTTTTCCAGAGGTGATTTTTTTTCCGTGAATTAAGTGTAGATAAATGGTAAGGTAGGATAAATTTCGAAGCTAAAATGCACATTCTTTTTGATTTCTTCTCAGAGGATATTTGCGTGATTTAAGGTGAACAAAAATAGAAAGGAAATAAAATTTTAAATTAACTGCACGGTGGCTTGGATTTACACAAAGAAACGGATAGGAATATTAGGCAACATTTGTACACGTTTCTTTTCTCCTTTAAAAATTTTGGAAATAATTGCGTTTATTAAAAAGAAGAAACGGTAAAGTTTTGGCAAAGATTTTATGACAAATTTAAACAGATATTGAATGCGTTGATAAATTTTTGGCAAAGATAAAATTTTGATTTGAACGTGTAAAAGAAGGAAGCTGCATGATTTTCCTTTGATTTTTCAGAAATCTCGTTCTACAGGTGAGGAAATAAATTTCT
Source organism: Allium cepa (assembly GCA_030765085.1). Taxonomy (NCBI): domain Eukaryota; kingdom Viridiplantae; phylum Streptophyta; class Magnoliopsida; order Asparagales; family Amaryllidaceae; genus Allium; species Allium cepa. Next base: position 510,339,820 of record CM060942.1, read on the forward strand.
TTCATTGATTGTAAACGTTTCCAATGGCAAGCGTTTTATTTTGTAAATGCATTCTTACGTGCACGAATTTAGGAAGAGGAAAAACAAAATATCTAGGAAATATTTTCTCTTGCTTTAAATAAGAAGTAAATGTGACTGAGGTGGAGAAACAGCAAGAATTTATTGCTGAGAATGGTAAAAGGAAATCACAGATTATATACCTATTAACCAAATGAAGTTGTACATGGATTTGAAATTTTTATAATCAGCATTGATTTATAAAGAAACAGCAAAGTTTTACTAGACAAAGATTTATACCAAATTTAAAGCAAATTGAATGCGTTGATTTTTATTATCAATACGTTTTCCTATATACGTTATTTATACCATTAAATATCGTACCCTCTTAAATGCGAAATTATCAGTTTATTAATATGCTATAAATTCTTAACATTTATTACTAAATTAAAAAGATAAAACTTTGGTTACATCTCTCTCTGATTCTTATTACCATTAAAAGGCGATTTATTATCCAAATGGACCAAATATTACAAATTTTTAAAGCAAGTATATAATCCAATTTTGATTTAAATTCCAATTAGAGTTATCCTTAAACAAAGTGAAACTTTCATTTATTCTTTAGCATTTTGGAAATGATTTGATCAAATTAAAATATATATAAATTGGGAATTAAATTTTACTGGAAAGAGAAAAATAACGTAAGAAATATGGGTAAAGAGAAAAACGCATATGAAATAGGCAAGCAGATAGGAGAATGGATACTGCGCATGACTGAGATTTAGGAGAAAATTGTGTTTTGAAAAAATGCAAGAAATAAATTTTGTTGAATGGCAAAAAATCTATGGAAATCAACTTTTTAAAGCAATGCATTGAATTAGAGGCAACATACTTGATTTGAACGCTAGACAATTCCTTCCCTCTAAAACACATGCCACTGATAAATTTACTCATTTACAACTAAGGTCATATTTTTAAGAATGTGTACCATAGCCATAATATTTTATGCCCCAAAATATACCGAAATAACAGATTAAAATTCTATACGTTTTCTTAAATATATATACGGTATTTATTCCCTAAATTTACGCGCCCTTTAAACGCGTAATTACCCAGTTCATTTATACACTATAAAAATTTAAAATTTACTACTTAAATGGAATAAAATTTGTTTACATTTTTTTTTCTTCTGATCTATTTACCATTGACAAAGAAATGCATTATTCAAAATATTACTTAAATTTATAAGGTAGATAATCCATTTTATAGCTAAGGTAAAAATTATCGTGTTGTTTTAACAGTCCAGAAAAATAGAAAATTAGCGAACGTTTATAAAATTGAACAAAGAAAAGTGTTGATTCTTAGAGTAAAGAAACGGAAAAGAATATTTGAATAGAACGTTATTGAAAAATCAATGGGTTTTATTTATTAAATATGTGGAGTCAACGGAAAGAAAATTTATTCCTTTTCCACTTAAAATGCATGTATACTGATTTATTTGATTATTTATATCCAAGGTAATAAATTTAGACGCGTGAAAAACCGATGCAAAACACGCGCCCTGTAACATTCCTGAAATTATTAGCCAAAATAATTCAATAATTAATTTAATTTTGAAATTAAATTGTGGGGTTATTTGTGAATTAATTAGATATTTCCAGAATAAACTTAAAATTTTAGGTTTTAAATAGGAATTTGATTACAAGTAAATAAAAATTGAATTGGCTTGAAATTTGGAAATTCTAAAATTAAAATATATTGTAAATAAAATTCTGAGTATATTTGAATTCTTCAAATTTAATAAAGATATATGTTCATTTAATTATACAAATGAATTATAATTAATAAATATAATGAACTAAGTTTAAAATAATATTGGCATAAGGATTGAATACATATTGGAATTGAATTTAAATTTAAAAATGAATGTTTTAAAAAAAATAAAATAAAAAAATAAATGGAATTTAAAATTCATTGAGATATAATGTATATATGTAAATATTGGCTAAAAAATTCTTTTAACATTGTATATATACACACATACAAATGAATTGAGAGGTGTGTTCATTTATAAAATAAATATGATATAAAAAGATTGTCTTTGAAAATTGTAAATGTAAACATTTACATAAGGAAGTGAAGAAGTAAACATACATATGTAAGTTTGAATCTGTACAAGTGTTAGATCTCATAATTATTTTGTTACAAATGGCATTCAATTTAATTGTTTAAATAAAATAATAGAATTAAAAATTACAAGAACTATTCATTTTCCCATAATGCAATCAATTGATATTTCAGCAAATCTGAAAAGAACAGTAAAGAAGATTGAGAAACACACATCTCAATATCAAAGGCAATTTCCCTTAAATTTAATTTTAGTAAGTATAAGGAAGAAACCAAAACCAGGCTTCTTCATTTTCTCAATTAAGTCTTCTCCTTTCTTTATCAAATCTGAGAAAATAAAACCAGATCGAAATCTGGAAGTTACAAACTTGAAGCAATGTATAGAGGATCAAGCATGACAGATTTGGAAAACAGGAAAAGAAATCTGGAAAAAAAAATTGAAACCTGGGAATATTAAGATAAAAACAATCTTCAAGCTTTGTTTGCATTTCTCAGGTAAGCTTTTAACTTCATAGTTTAATGAATTTATGGTTTCAAAAATAAAGGCTTGACATAAACAAATTCAATAAAATGCAGATTTATAAAAAAATATAGTGCTGCAGTTTTTTTTTTTGGCAGAACAGTGCAAGCACTCTGGAAAATAAATAAAGGCAGGTAAAATTCCTTTGAAATATTTTAGTTTGAAGTTGTAAATCAGTAATGAAGCAAAGATTTAAACAATTATATTAACCAGTTCAGGATACAAATCAAAATCAAAGTTTAAAAGACAACAGTTCCAGTTCTCAAAAATAAGATGCTTCTGCTCTATCTCTGTCTTTCTTCATCAAGATCCAGGTGAGCAAACATATGCCTTATTCAATTATTTGTGTATGTGTTCCTGAATGGATTGTGAATGGCCTTTGCATGTGAATGAATTTTTATGCTTGTGCTTTCTTTTGCTTGGAATGTTATGATCAGGTTTTGCCTTCCTGTTCTTCTATTTTTTTTAGTCCCTGGTTTACAAAATGAAACATGCTGGGTTCAACAGTTTCCCCCTCTGGTTCTCTTTTGAAATTTGAAATCTTAAAGAACTAATTAAAGTATTGTGGAGCATACAGTATGTTGTGGTAACAAATCAAAGCTAGCAATATGCTTTGTTCTCTTCTGAAAACTGTGAAAACACAGTACTATTGAGTCTCTGATTTACAGAGTAAACCATATCAAAATTCAAATCTCTGTATATAAAAAGTTTCAACTATCTAAGATTTTAAATAGGTAAAAGTTGATTTCATACTTTGATTTAGATATGAAATTATATTATAAATATGCTGTGAATATGTATATGGATATGTTTGTGTGTGTGCATGATTGATTACCTGAACATCCCTGATTTCTATGATTCAAGCTTCAGTCAGATGTAATACATCCCATTGTCTTTTAGTTTGATTCTTCATTTGAGTTATGACTTAAACAAATATGTTTGCTTCATTACAATATTCAGATTAAAACTTGTATTTGAGTTATATTACAAATTTTAATGCTCTATTCAAAATGCAGTTTTGAAATTACTGTGTCTTATATATTAGCTAAGCATAGTTGAAGCTTGAAATTTGTTTGGGTGAATTTGATTTAGGAAATTGTTTACCCATCAAAGATTATAGGAAAAATATTGAATTAGAGTAAAATTCATTATTGATGTTGAATTTGGGATTTACCAGTATAAGACCTAGTTTTTACTGTGTTTGAGAAATTGAGTGATGCGGCTTCCTCTTTGAATCGAGTTCAAAGAGGTTTGGGGTATTGATGGATGGCGAAGTGATGAAGCTAGTGCCGGAGTTTGGACGATGATGATGGTCGGAGTTGTGAAATATCGGTGTTGACAGGTTTTAGGAAGGTGGGGTATAGGCTGTTACAGTTTTTTAGCTTTAAAACTTGATTTCAAATTCAAGTTGATCTCAGGGAGATCTGGGGTTTTGATGATGAAGTGTGGTCTCTGATAGATAGGGGATGGTCGGAGATGTAGTTTAGAGGTGGCTGGAGGTGGTTTACAAATACACAGGGGTGTGTGCATGTTTGTGATGGTGGTGGGTTGATGTTTCTGGGTTGCAGAGTTTGTGCCTCGGGTTCGTCTCGGGGAAAAGTGGGGAAAACTCGAAGTAGAAGGGATATTAACTCGAAGTAAAATAGGGGAGTGCAGGGTGTATGTGTTCAGGTTTTTACAACAGAACCTGTTCTGTTTATTTTAAAAATTTTAAAAAAATAAAGTTAAATTAAATCTGGCAATTTGAACTTAAGATTTAACTTGAATCTAAGGATGAATTCAAATAGTTTGAATTCTTATTTTGAAATAATGTAAATGCAGAATTCAAATTTGGTTTAAAACAAAATTTTTAAAAAAATAAGAAGAAGAGAAACAGGAAACTGTTTCCAGATTTTTAAAGTTTGAAATAAAATGCAAACTAAAGTTTAATTTAGGATGTTGAAACTGAATTCAAATATGAATTTAAATAAGTTTAAATTCTGGTCTTTTGAAATAGTTTAAATTCAAGGAATTTCAAAGTTTGATTTTTTTTTTTTTAAATAAACAGAAAACTGTTTCTGTTTTAAATATAAAAGGTGAATTTAAATTTTAGGTGGAGATTTAAAACTGGGTTTAAGTTTGAGTTTAAAAGTTTTAAAATATTTAACAGTAAGGTTTCTAAAATTTAAACAAAGATAATATGATTTGTAAATGATTAAAGTTTTAAACAAAAGTTAAATAAGTTTATATATAAAACTAGATTTGTTTCAAAATTATGTTTAAGTAAGTTTTATATATAATAAATATGAAAGTTTTAAAATAAAAGAGGTGGATTTTGAAACTAAGTTTGTACTTAATTTTTTTAAACTTTAGAAAGGTTTAAAAGATTTAAAAATTCAATTTAAAATGTGTTTAATTACAATTGATTTATGAATGTTATATTTTATTTCAAATAAAGTTTAATGATTTAAATTTGGGTAATCAATTATAATAAAGATTATCTTGAGTAATTTAGAATTTGATTTAATTAAAGACAAATAAATTTGTGAAGATAATTAAATCATTTTTAATTATCAAGAGTTATGGGTTAATAAATGATTTAATTAAGATAGTGTTTTTCTTAATTAAGAATCTTTTAATATAATAAGTTAAGAATCATTTAATTAATTTTAAATGATTAAGTTAAATAGTTAATTAAGTAATTAAATTATGATTAATTAAGATAATCACTTTGGATTAATCTAAATATAATTACTTAGGGAAGTAATTAAGTAATTAAGTGATTAATTGCTAAAGGTAATTAAGTAAAGGATAAATACTTTATTAAAAGTAATTAAGTAATGTGATTAAGAGCTAATCATTTGAGTTATTATTTGAAGAATTAATTAATAATTAGTTAAAGGTTTAAATTATTTGATTAATGATTAATGAATAAAATAGTTAAGAATAATTAATTAAGTGATTAATTACATGTTAAAGTAATTAAGTATGGATAATTAATGATTAAAGATTTATTAATCAAATGTTTGAAGGTTAATTAATTTAAAGAAAAATTAATTAATTAATTAATGAAGGTGATTAAGACTTAATCAATTGTAATTAATGATAATTAATCATTGATCAAAGATTTCTAATGAAAGTGATTATGTGATTGATAAATTTAAAACCACACAAATTTATTCATCTTAACTGAAGATGTTTGATTATTATTGAATGCTTTGTGATGGATTGATATATTTGGTATGTGATGTGATGTTATGTGATGCTTTGTGCTGAGCTGCTATATTTGTGATGAATATACTGTCGTATGAATATGAAAACCCCTTGACCCATAAAATGGCATTTGAATTTCGATGCGACAGGGAGTCGGATTCCAATTGGTTATCCGAAACCCACATCGAATCGTAATAGTGAATCTTTGTAATTGATAAATTCATTTTATCAATGACTCTATGAATAAAGATAAGCGTTATGGACTATATCGCTTATCAATATGATTGAATCAGTGATGATTGATGTTGTGCACTATTGTGTTGAACCCCTGGACCACACTTGTACACACACAATATGGATTGCACGAGGAAATGGGTTACGTCACAGATTTTTGAAATATATTTAAAATTGTATTTTTGAATCCAAAATAGTTTTGGAATTAGAATTGAAGCTTTTGAAAATAGTTATTTTGAATAACTTAATTGAGTTTTGAAATTTAAATAATTTGATTTAAATTTGAACTCAATATTTGGGATTGAATTCTATGATTTGGGAACTAGGGTTTAAAAAGGGTTATTCAACATATAAATGGGCTTATATGGGTTTTTAAACCATTTTAAAAAGGTGATGTTGTGAAATTTAAATTTAACCCAAGATTTTAACTTGTGTAGATATAATTGGATTTTTCTGAAATGAAAACTATTCGTTTTCAAATAATAGAAGCTTTCACATAAGAAATGAACTTCCAACTTGTGTTAAAAGGATTTCAAGTCTAAATAAAAATAGTTTTCCAAGTTGTAGGTAAAACTTTGGAAACATGCTTTGAAAGCTATAAGTTAAGTCTTTAATTTAAAGATTTAAATGAGTAATCCAATTAAAATGGAAATTGTTTTGGAAATCTATAAATGGATCTTTGTGAAACTAGGTGAACTTTGTGAAATGGATCTTTTTATTAAAAGAGTTAAAATGGTAATTTGTTTAACCATTTAAAAGAGAAACTTTGGATTTTATAAGTTGTGACTTAGCTAAAAATCCCATATCCATATGTTTTAAACTATTGCGCTCATTATTCGGTTTAGCCGGGAGAGGACCTTTGTGTCATATAGCCCATTCCGAATAGTGATACGACGTTATGGATTGCATTTGAAGACCGGTGTTGAAGACCGGGTGTCTTCGAGAATGATAGGATAACCTGTCGATTGACTCTGCACTGAGTTGCTCCGGTATAGAGTTCTCCCTTAGTGACGGGAAGTCCGATCGATGTTGTGGATACCGGGATTCGCAAGGGCTTCTTCGGAAGTGCCTTTGGTTCTGTTCGAACCCGGAACAGACTTGTATGGTTGTATGTCCGACATTACACTTTGAGATGTTAACTGATCTCTATCAAATACATTTCTGCTTGGTGGCGGAGAATTTATTCTCTTAGCTTAACACCCTTCTCTGAGACGTACGAGCTCAGAGGTTATGTAGTTGATATTTATCAGTGATATATTCCAAATTTGGTAATGTGGCATGCTGAGTGCTGCTGTGTGATGATCATTGGTTGATCATTTGTGATATGATCATTTGTTTGATCATTTATCTTTGTGATCATTGCTTTGGTCATCTATTGACCCAAAGCATGTCTTTGTGGCAAAGCTTAGCTTTATGGCGAGACTGCATCAGGACCTCACTCCCTGGAAATGGTCGAAACAGGAAAGATGCGGCAAGGTTATGAGGGTCGCTCCCTTTAGGGTGTGTCATTCCCTTCTGGTAAAGGGTGGTATCATGGTATGGAGCCCAGATACTTACTCATGTGGTTGCTCCAATCTCATTTACTGTGTGGTTGTTGCTTTGAGGCGCCTCGGATAAAGGTCCCAAAGGACCGGGGGATGGCATATTCGTGTAGTAGTTACCTAGTTACAGAGGTAACCCGGCCTTGTGTTGGCAGAGATCTAACCGTAACGTTAGTTCTCGGGACGTCCCGCCAGAGGCGATCCCATGTGGCAGTAGGAAGTTCCTTAGCCTGACCATTTGTTGGAAATCCATTCATCCAATACGTGCCTTGTACGGTTTTAGTTGTATTACCTGCCATTTACTTATGGTGGTCACCACCGTTTAGATGGTAGCTATAGTAGGCATAGTTCGGAATGTCTATGCTGGCTAGGATTTATATTATACTTTCGAAATGGTTTTCCACACTTTGCACTTATAATAATAATATCAAAGAATTTCTCGTATTAAGCATATTTGACTATCATAAGGAGAAATCTCCTCCAATTCTGCGTTTGCATTGTGTGTGTGGCGGGAGGCCTTATGGTAGTTTCATTTTCTAAAAAACATTGCGGATTTATTTTAAATTATCTTGTTGTCTGTTTTAAAGACCAACTGTTTTTTGTTTGCTCATACCAGTCCCATGACTGACCTGGAGTTTATTGTTCCTTTCCTAAACTCTGGGTGCCCACTATTTTCCCACACGGGCAGTCTAGACTTGGGTTTTTTCAGATAGTCAGGTCTAGTAGGTTATCTGGAGCTAGTTCAGTCTTTGGATCACACCAGTCTTGCTCATCTTCGTGCATCGTGATTGGGAGTTCTCGCTATTTCTGGATTGATGTTTTGGAGATGGAGTTCTTTCTTGAAGACCATATTGGAGTTGTTGTTCCGTTGATGTGTTATCTTTTCTTTTCCGCTGCTATTATCTTGTATCATATCTCTGATGTATATTCATTGCATCATCTGTTGTATGTTTATCGGATATTGTATCAATGTTGTGTATTGATATATGCTATTCATTTCTTCCGCTGTGTTATTTACTTGATGTGTTATAAGCTCCGGCGAACCAGATTCGACGTTTGGATCTGCGGCATTTGAATACGAGTGTCGTATTCGGTGCCGATTTTCGAAGGTCGAGTCAGGGTCGTCACACGCCCAGTTTCATAATAAAAGTGACGCTTTTTAAATTTACGCGTTCTCTTATGTAGTAAATATACGTTAAAAATATTCCATCAATAATACGCATTTTAAACGCGTAATTAAATAGTTTATTTATACACAATTTTTTTTTTCAAATCTTATTTCTTAATCAAAACTTGATTTTGCTAGAAATTAAGTTATTTACCATCTTTGACAAAAACCCAAATTTCCAATTAAAGTTAATTCTTAACCACGTCAAAATTTCAGAGATCTTATTATTTAATTAAAAATTTGGTTAATTGTTTTTTTTTATAATCACTTTAAAATTTAGATTTTTATATAATAAACCCCAAAGTTTTAAAAATACAAGTGAAAAAATACTTGTTAAAAATTTGGGTTGTTACAGACAACATACAAAAATGAATCAATACAGTTTCAATGCTAAAAGCTCAAGTACACAACCAAGTGAATAAACACAGCAATGTGCAACTCGAGCTTCAGAAGAGTCAAGTAGAGCAACAATGCACAAGTGACACAAGCAAGCGAAGTATAACCATCATGACCACAGAAAGGCCGAATAAAGTGAAAATTGGATCGAGCAAGTGCAGACGCAAGTGGTGATACATCAGTAAAAATGGAACAACAGTGAACCAGATTTCATGTAAACAAAATGAATACATCATGAATTATATCAATGAACACTTGCAACAGAAAAACAACTGTGAACATCTCAATGAATATAAGATGTCAAAGTCAAGAAAAGTCAAGACAAGTCGTAATAAAACAAAGCCAAGAATACATGAAAAAGACTCAAGACTGCAAAAATATGGCAATATTGTTACATTAATGAAATTATAAACATCAACTACAAGCCCAACTGACAACAGACCACTGAACATGTTATAATTGAAGACATACTATCCACACTAATTATAATGTCACTAAAACAAAGAATGGCCAGAACCAAGGCAAAAATGTGTACAGACTTCAAGCCATGCACAGGGGATATATGAAGTACACAAGTACAACAATAACAGCAGTATACAAGTACAGGCCGTAACAAAATACACAAAGCTGCTATAGGTGATAGTACGAACTAACTAGCAAGCATCAACCACTGCAACAAAATTCCACTAAGAATATAGCAAGTTTGAAGATACTGATATACAGGCAATAGCAAATCGATTTTATCAAGGCCAAGGTCAATGCAAAGAAAAACCGAAGTCACAATGAAATCGCCACAGTCATGTCAATGAACAAGTCAACCAGAACAAACACGAAATCAAAACATGGCCGAAGTCAAAGGAAATCAACACCGTGATGACCACGATATCAATTCAAAACCATGTCAACCAAGTAACACGAATTTATATGCATCTGATTTAGTCAATGAAATCGTCAGTATCAAAGTGAAACCGAATGGCCGATCAAATGAAATTGACAAATTCAAATATATTTGTACGAACGCAAATCTAGGGTTACAAACCCTATATAAACAAATCATCATTGGCAATTTCAGCATCGATTTCAAGCAAGCCAAATCCAGCAAAGGAAAAGGAATAAAGTACTTACCGAAATCGTAGACGAACTCGATCCAAATTGAAGAGCCGCGAGCAAATCAAAGATACAAGCGATCGACAAGGCAAACTACGTAATAAATCATCTATTTCGATCAAGCAATCAAAAGCGGCAACTTCAATTGAAAAGCCCTAATTTTCACATCGGAACGAACAGAGAATAAACGAAGCCGCCATTGTCTCAAAAAGAATTGGGCCGAAGAAATAAAAGGAGACGGTCGAAATAAATTATAAAAGGGGCCGGCCTTATTTTTCTTTTTATAAATGGGCTTTTTATTTTAAATTAGGGTTGTTTTTAATTTAAATTATTTTCAATTTGTATCTTTGTTTTTAAACTGTTGAAATTTCTAGTCGTGTGACTAGGGGACAAACTACGTGGCGTAGTTTAAGAATTCGCAACTCATTGGCTGAGTTGTGGTAGGGTTTTGAGCGTAGAGTTAGGTTTTGAGCGTAGAGTTAGTCGATAGCGGGTGTCGCGAGTTTACGTGTGTAAGCGTATGACTATCTGATTTCTAGTAGAAACCTTGGGGGCAGCACATAGGCAGGGTTTTGCCGAAGCTAGGTAAATTCTATTTCGTTCTATTTCTGCATTTTATTCTGCTATTTTTCTGTGCTGCTATTATTCTGTGTTATGTGTTGAAATCATTTTACAAGCTTCCGCAATTAATTTTTATAATTAATACCATCACCCTATTCACTCCCCTCTAGGGTGAAATCGATCCTACAAGTGGTATCAGAGCTAGGAAAAGAAGTCAACTTTTGTTTTAAAAAAATTTATTTTTCAAAAACCAATTTTTGTTTTTAAAAAATTTGAATTTTTAAAATGGCTTCTTTCAATAATGTTTTTGCTGAGGGTCAGTCTATAGTTAGACCACCAATGTTCAATGGTGAATATGCTTACTGGAAAAATAGGATGGAAATCTTTCTGAAAACCATTGACGCTTGGAATATTGTTGAGACAGGTTATAGGGCACCGGCTATAACTGAAGATAATCAGGAAGTAGATAAACCAAAGGAACAATGGAAAGAACTAGAAAATAAATTACAAACTACTAATGCTAAAGCTATGAATTCTATTATCTATTCATTGGATCAATTTGAATTTAATCGTGTCTCACATTGTCTAACTGCGCAGGAAATATGGCACACACTAGAAGTGACTCACGAAGGAACATCTGAAGTCAAAGAATCTCGCCTTGCCATGCTAAGCAGCGAATACGAGAAATTCACAATGGCAAAGGAAGAAAATGTCAAAGAGATGCATGGACGACTTTCCAATATCGTATACAAATCAAAAGCTCTTGGAAAGTCATATACAGAGTTGGAGATAGTCCGAAAAATCCTCAGAGTCCTTCCACGAAGTTTTGAAGCCAAAGAGACTGCCATTCAAGAATCAAAAATTTGAAACAAATGAAAGTCGAAGAACTCATCGGAAATCTCACCACTTATGTGCTAGAAATGAAATTCAAGGAAGAGCGTGAAGGAGGAGATACTCGAAAGAAATCAATAGCTCTTAAAGGAACAACTGAAAGTGATGACGATGACGATGATGATGCAGTAGCAGAATTGGATCTATTAATAAAGAAATTCGTGGAATTACAAATATGGAAATTCAGCTCGAATTCAAAAGCGAAAAGCAGAATAGCCAAAGCACTAGACTACTCTGAAGAACAGAATATCATCTGTCACAAGTGCAACCAATCTGGACACATCAAGCCCAATTGTCCTCAAAATTCACGCGACTTTAAAAAGAAATCAAAAAGCAAAAGTTTTGCAGCCACGTGGAATACAAGTGATGAAGATAATCAAAGTTCTAGCAGTGAGAGTGAGAAAGCAGATATGCGCTTTCATGGAAATATAACTGATAGCGACGATGATGAGCCAAGCGAGGTATCAAAACTTACTCACTCTGAATTACTTATTTATTTCCACGAAGTAAATGGCTGTTTTGAACGACTTAGGGAGAAGTATGCCAAACTTGAATCGCAAAAAGATACTTTGATAGAATTAAATGAACAACTTGACCAATTGGTTAAAACCTATCAAAGTAGGATCCCTAAGTGTGATAAGTGTCCAACATTCGAAGAAGAAATTAAAAAAATCAGAAATTAATATAAAATCACTTGAAAATGAAATTCTGATTTTAAATGAGAATGAAAATACTAGAAGAGAGAATTCTATTAAAAAGTGCACACAATTGTTAAACGAAAATGAGTCTCTCAAAACACAAGTCCAACAATTGTCAACGACTTTAGATAAAATTTCAAAAAGTGAAAAATCGTTGAACATGCTATTAGGAAAGCAAACTATTAATACGATAAGACAAGGACTTGGATATAATCATTCTGAAAATGTTGAAAGAAATATTAATCAAGTTAATTCTATGTGCACAAATTTGTAGAAAATATGGACACCCTCAAAATAGTTGTTGGTATAGACCCAAAAATGTGAAAACTATACCGATTTGTGTTCCAAAAGGCACAAATATAAAATGTCTCAAAGTTAAACAAATTTGGGTGTCGAAAGGAACATATATAAATAGTTTTGGGTCTCCACAAAATTATTTTTCAAAATATTCTGCCACTAACAACCATGCACCTATAAAAACAAATAGGTCACATAAATCTTTTCCCGTGTAGGTGTGGTGGCAGGCTAAGGAACAACAATATTGCTACTTGGATTCTGGTTGTTCCGAGAGCACACCGAGCAACAAAGCAAAGTTCCTTAGCCTAGTATAAAGGTGACAGAATCACAATGGACAACAACGAAAAACATCGTAAACGTAAAAGAGGTAAAGGTATATTTACGATATATTAAATGTGATAATCTGCATCATATGCTGAATTAAATCAGCCAATAATGTGATGATGAAAAAATGATGATTTTGATTCTGACTTATTCAAAATAGTTTGCCAATTATATTCGTATGCCAGAAACACTATAAAAATCTCTAGATTATTTGAATTACTTCAGATATATAAGTTCGGACTAAAAATAGTGTTTTTTTGGATGATAATACATTTGGTTATAATATGGCTAACTCTAAATTCACGGCTTTCGATTATTTACAGGGCTTCATTTCAAATTCAAGAGAATGTCATTTAAATTGCTTTTAAAATTGAGTTTGAAATTTTTTGGTGCACACTTCATGGTTTGGTCAATCGAATTCAATTAATGATAATTTTGAGTGAAAAAGAAATTCAGATGCAAATTACACTGGTAATCTAGTTGATAGAAAAATTACTAGTTGAACGTGATTTTTGAGACATTTAGTAACTGCATCGTTTTTCAAAGAAAATATCTACATATTTTTCATTTCAAATAATTTTCAAATAGCAGAAGTTTTTCTCATATAACCCTCTCGAGAAAATCATTTTTGACCATATTTTCAGATTAGTCATTTTGAAAAATTGATTTCATAATTATTTTTGAATTTGATTCTAAATGACTATTTTGACTAATCTGACTCCCTAATGATTATCGAAAAGATAAATAGTGATTGAAAAAGTGATGAGTGTTGGTATTTATCATATATTATGACTCGATACGGTATAATTAGTAAATTTCTTTAGAAATTTAAACAAGAGATATAAAACTTTTTGTTGGTAAAAATTCCATGACCATCTCTATCTCTACCATATTTCTAATGACCATCACTCATCAAAATTCTATATAATTTGTTGATATATGGTACTTTAAACAGGAATCGTTCGTTTTTCATTTTATATTTCTTTTTAAAAAAATAAAAAAATAAATACCAAAGTATTCACTCTCATTTAAAAGTCCTCACAGATATGCATGGGTGAATTACTTGGAATTTGTTATGTGCTTCCATGCTCATTTAAAAGTCCTCACGGTTATGCATGTATGGAACGCATATCAAAAATTGATAATAAACAAGTTGATTCTAATCCGATTTAAAAGTTCTCACGGTTATGCATGGTTAGAAGATACTTGAATTCATTTTTAAAAAAATAAAATTGGAATACTACTAATCTTATTTAAAAGTCCTAACGGTTATGCATGGTTAGTAGATACTCAAATTCTTGATATAAATATACAACAAACAGACACAACTGTATGGTTTTATATGATGACATCGTTCCCATCATTCTAAAAGTGGAATATGCGCCTAACAAAATATTTATGATTTTTGTTTGATTTTTTATTGAAATTTAATATTTATATTCAATTGAGTTTTAATGTTGAATTAATATCTATCACCTTATCTCTATTTTCTCTAACACTGTTATTCTTTTGCTGATAACAAAAGGGGGAGAAAAAAGTTAAGATTTTGTCAAATAAAATCAAGCAAAGGTCAAATAATTTTCCATTTGCATCTAGGCTCATTTTCATATTTTTATTTGTATGCATATATGTAGGGGGGATTTATGTAGAGAGGAAGCATTTAAATAAGGGGAGCAGTTAGGATATATCAATGATCAAATACATTTAACATATTCAAAATCTTAAATATATGTTTGTTATCATCAAAAGGGGGAGATTGTTGAATATGCGGTTATATGATTTTTGTTTGATGAAAAAAAACATATATATATTTATATATTCGTGTAAATGTATTTGTTAATGTATTATTTTATTTTTCATAAACTAAATAAATATTTGCTGAATAAAAATAAATAACACAGAATTTGAATTCAAATAGAAATTTTATTCAAACAAATATTTATTACAATATTGAAAGTACAAATTCAAGCTCTCACTATTCACTATACAACATTGATGCAAATTCAATTACATCACAATTTTACATTTACAGTTGACCTCACTACATATCACTCACACTTGTATTTATCTTCAACTTCATTCTAGTTAGAATCCAGCATCTGAGCAATCTCCAAAAATATTCACTAACACAGTAAAATTGAAAAAGAAATATTTTTGCAATATAAAATAAAATGTGAATTTTGAAAATAATATTTGCCTCAGTTGTTTGGGTTGTTTGTCATCATTTAAATTTGAATTCGACATACACGAACAGCTTGTGACATACACAGTGTATCACTGTATATGCCACAAGGCCGTGCACATCGAAATATACACTTGATAAATTTACAGGGACAGGTGAGCATAGGTCAAACCAAAATTATCGGACTCAACTCAAGTGCAATAAAAAAATGTCATAATTTTCAGCACAAGGTCAAATTCGAGCTACAAGCTGGATTCAACTCAAGTGAAATTTCAAAAAATAAACAAAATGCAAATGCCAAGTCGCTGCAATCATGAATCAACTCAATGCAACAACCAAAGTCAAGGCGACATGAAGTCAACAACTCAAACTGCAAGTCCAAACCAATGCACAGTGCAAACAAATAGCATAAGCAAATGACACAGTCAATTCAAACATGTATCAAAGAACATGTGCCAGGGTCAAGCATGTGAAAATGCGAATAGACCAATGAATGCACCAAAAATATGGAAACACATCAAGGACACAATGAATCAAGATCACAATCAATATACAGTGAACTCAACTGACAGTACAAGGCAAAGACTCGGCAATGCTAAAAAACTCAATAGTTCACATGCAGTGACAACATACAAAAATGAATCAGTACAGTTTCAATGCTAAAAGCTCAAGTACACAACCAAGTGAATAAACACAGAAGTGTGCAACTCAAGCTTCAGAAGAGTCAAGTAGAGCAACAATGCACAAGTGACACAAGCAAGTGAAGTATAACCATCATGACTAGAGCGAGGCCGAATAAAGTGAAAATTGGATCGAGCAAGTGCAGACACAAGTGGTGATACAGCAGTAAAAATGGAACAACAGTGAACCAGATTTCATGTAAACAAAATGAATACATCATGAATTATATCAATGAACACTTGCAACAGAAAAACAGCAGTTAACATCTCAATGAATATAAGATGTCAAGGTCAAGAAAAGTCAAGCCAAGTCGTAATGAACCAGAGCCAAGAATACATGAACAAGACTCAAGACTGCAACAATATGGCAATATTGTTACATCAATGAAATTATAAACATCAACTACATGCCCAGGTGACAACAGACCACTGAACATGTTATAATTGAAGACATACTATCCAGACTAAATATAATGTCACTGTAACAAAGAATGGCCAGAACCAAGGCAAAAATGTGTACTGACTTCAATCCATGCACAGGTCAGGGAAGCAACCAATACACAGGGGATATATGAAGTACACAAGTACAACAATAACAGCAGTATACAAGTACAGGCCGCAACAAAATGCCCAAAGCTGCTACAGGTGAAAGTACGAACTAACCAGACAAGCATCAACCACTTCAACAAAATTCCACTAAGAATATAGCAAGTTTGAAGATAATGATATACAGGCAATAGCAAATCGATTTTATCAAGGCCAAGGTCAATGCAAAGCAAAACCGAAGTCATAGTGAAATCGCCACAGTCATGTCAATGAACAAGTCAACCAGAACAAACACGAAATCAAAACATGGCCGAAGTCAAAGGAAATCAACATCGTGATGACCACGATATCAATTCAAAACCATGTCAACCAAGTAACACGAATTTATACGCATCTGATTTAGTCAATGAAATCATCAGCATCAAAGTGAAATTGAACGGCCGATCAAATGAAATTGACAAATTCAAATATATTTGTACGAATGCAAATGTAGGGTTACAAACCCTATATAAACAAATCATCATCGGCAATTTCAGCATCGAGTTCAAGCAAACCAAAACCAGCAAAGCAAAAGGAATAAAGTACTTACCAAAATCATAGACGAACTCGATCCAAATTGAAGAGCCGTGAGAAAATCAGAGATACAAGCGATCGACAAGGCAAACTACGTAAAAATCATCTATTTCGATCAAGCAATCAAAAGCGGCAACTTCAATTGAAAAGCCCTAATTTTCACTTCGGAACGAATGGAGAATAAACGAAGCCGCCATTGTCTCAAAAAGAATTAGGCCGAAGAATAAAAGGAGACAGTCGAAATAAATTATAAAAGGGGCCGGCCTTATTTTTCTTTTTATAAAAGGGCTTTTTATTTTAAATTAGGGTTGTTTTTAATTTAAATTGTTTTCAATTTGTATCTTTGTTTTTAAACCTTTGAAATTTCTAGTCGTGTGACTAGGGGACAAACTACGTGGCGTAGTTCGAGAATTCGCAACTCATTGGCTGAGTTGTGGCAGGGTTTTGAGCGTAGAGTTAGGTTTAGTCGATAGCAGGTGTCGCGAGTTTATGTGTGTAAGCGTCTGACTATCTAATTTCTAGTAGAAACCTTGGGGGCAGCACGTAGGCAGGGTTTTTTCCGAAGCTGGGTAAATCTGTGTCGTTCTATTTCTGCATTTTATTCTGCTATTTTTCTGCGCTGCTATTATTCTGTGTTTTGTGTTGAGATCATTTAATAAGCTTCCGAAATTAATTTTTATAATTAATACCATCACCCTATTTACCCCCTTTTAGGGTGAATCGATCCTACACACATCTTTTGGTAAAATCCAACTTTACTTATTATAAGCGGTACCTATAGTAACAATTATTTACACCAATTATCTTCGTCAGAACTATATCACATGAGGACTTATGGAATTTGGTAATGGTCAAAGTTCTAATACCATCCACATGCAACTTTATAATCTAAAAATAAAGTCCTTCGTTCAATTATTATTATTATTATTAATCGAATTGTTTTGGCCAAAGACTTTGACTTTGAGTTGACAACAGTTGACCATGATACCAACCTCATATAACCGAGGAGACGAATCTTTTCTTGAATAGTGTTTCACTTCCAATGTTTCTACTCGACCCAACTATAGTCGTTCGATGGACACAATGCCATATTTTAACCATAATAAAAGCGGAGCTTCCGCATTAAAGATCAACAGTATTCTCAAGTCGAGAGAACTATGTAAATTAGTCAGAACGATTTTTTCTAGACGACCTTAGTTATATTAGCCAATAGAAATCTATCGAGTGAGTCATTCTCAATAATTATCTGTAGATAACCATTAGGTACCCCCACTAGTCATGAATAATACAACGCTCAACAATTGGAGAGCATTAAGTACAGTAGTCTCAACAGATACACTGATATCTAGTCTTAATGCATCTTGACTAGGAACATTTAAAATGGTACATTTATTTTCATTGTGATAAATTACTCAGGGTTACAACATTTTGTAATTACCTTCACTACTCACAATATTTATGGATTTTCCATTAAATATACTTTGATTATATTGACTAATTAATATAACACATTATATCAAGTATATAATAAAAAGAAAATATATTTTATTTTGAACAAGATTGGTTATCAAGTTAGATATATATGTAACAAATTACATTATTGTCCCTAGAGCATACCCCTAACTTTAATCTTCCAATTGCACTTAGGGTCAATTATGGAGTCTTATTCCAACTTCTCCAACCGGTTTCCTCAAAACCAATTGGCTTAGTTCCTTAGTGAACATGTATGCCATTATGTTTCGATTATTTACTCCGTCAATCAACTCTCTCCGATGGTGACAAATTGTTTTATCGTGTGGAACAATTTAGAGTATGCCTTTTGACTTTAGGTGTGCTCTAAGTTCTATTACGAACTATATCGCAACAATGTTATCATGTATCAATGTTATGGGATTCTTAATATTTGGAATCACCCTCGGCTCAGTTATAAATTTGTGCAATTGTATATTTATATACATTTCTTTTTATTGTAGTGCTATTCAAGGCAATGTACATAGCCTTTTTCATTGAATTGGCCACAGTCTTTCATTTGGAACATTTCTAACTTAAAGATTCTTGATATGAATTTTATTATTGACATATTATATTCAACTTCACTTATGAAGTTTGAGTCTGAATACTCTTTCATAAGGAGGCTGTTATTTCTATAAACAATTCTCTATTATTTCATAAATACACGAGAACACTTCAAACAACCATTTACTGATATCAATTTGGATTTTATATTTGCTTCATGTCTTAAATACATAAACAAATCACGACATTATAGACAACATAACATGTATGATAATTCCTATTGGCAACGCATAAAGAATCTACATTTTTTGTATTAAACATTTTAATAAGGTGTCCTTGCATATCATTTTGGACATTCCCAACATCTTTTATACTTATTATAAAAGACATCATTTATAAACCCAATGTCCTCTAATATAGCTAAAGCTGATTTTAGCACAAGTACATCGTTGAATCAGCAGTGTGTTGTTTACTTATGGTTTAGAAATATCTATATACCCTTTTAAATTTATTTCTTATCAGCACACGATTCCTCTGCATTTGGATTTACAATTTGAACTATTTAATATTCTAATCAAAACATTTGTTCAGATTTGATGCTTATCAAAGGATACTTTCGTATCTATTCTTGGATCATATCCTCCTACCGACTTCGAGTAACTTTGGTTATTATATGTAAAAAAGTTACTCTAAGTCATTATTTAGAATTTCCCGTTTTAACACTTGCATACCAAAACATAAAGTCATACTATTTGATAATTTTATGAGTAAAATTCAAACATACTTAAGCACATTGACTAGTGAATCTATTATGTTAATTTCAACAATTGAAATTTACAATATTATTTATATCAATGTGGCTACCTATATTCCAACTACACTTATCTTTCTCTTAAAGACAAATTTGCGGCTAAAAGGACCATATCCTTTTGCACACGATTATCTAAATCATATTTCTACATTGTATTTGGAATCTACTTTGGATATGCGCATTGTACCATATCATAGAGTCAATACTCTTAATGGTATAATTAAACAATCGAGGAATATTTATTCCTTATATTGACAAGAAATTCGTAATTTCTCTTTAATGTACAAAAATACTCATTAGACGTTCTAATGTATTTATGTTCATTTAGGTTCGATCAATTCATTTATCCCTTGTAAACAATTATCATTAGATCATATCCAAACCCATTTTTATAACAATAATTTCTTAAAGAAATTTCTTCGCTACGAAGTTGGTATTTCTTGAAACAATAGTTGTTTCTTAATACAACGAATAGATATTCATAAGCATTTTATGAATTACTTATATAAAAATGATTTTGCATTAGTTCACAATACAGTTATTTTAACAACATAAATTAGTTATCCAATAACTATAGTTTTCAAAATTATCTTAGGACGATCCATACAAGATTCCTTACGTACAAGTATTACATGTAGCTTTTCGATTCGCACAACCTACCAATTTCTTTGCCAAGGATATGTAGGGGTTTCTTATAAACATTTATATTATATGGCTTGTAAACTATTCGTTGTATGATATTAAACATTATGTACTACTCTTAAGTACACACCTTATGGATATAATTTAAACTCAACTTCACTCGTCATTAATCATGCTTTATCCGGCAATGTTCGATTTCTCCTTATCAACACATCATTATGTATTATCGAGAAGAGTGACTTTTGAAACTGAATCTTTATTCATGTTAGGTGCATATTGAACTGTTCTCGATATACTCACCCATTTAATCAAATCAATTATTCTACATGTTATATTATTTTCTTCCATTTCATATTCTATGAGCTTAACATAGACATATACATCCTATCAGATACACGTGTCCATGTCTATGATAACTCATCGATGAATATGAAGAAGTACATGGAACATACAACCGTTTTGGTACCAATAAACTTACGATTGCATAAATCTGCATGCACCAATACGAGGAGTTCATCAACTCTTATGATGCTCCAATTAAATGGGTGCATAGCCCTTAATTATTTGAGATATAATTAACCATTATCATATGGTTCATAACAATATAATATAATTATTTTCCAAGACTATGGCTTAGCCTATAATTCCAAAATAATTGTAAATAATTTTAGATAATTCAGTATTTTCAAATGATTCATTTTTTTATGAAAACAGATACCACATTATAGTTTTACTTCACAACGAATATTCATAATATTCACATCGAAATATAACTATTTCTATTTTTCAACCGAGATCAAAAAATAATCATTATTTAAAAAATAATGTTCGGCATGTTTTACGAAAATTTTGATGCATTTAATAAGTCCTATATGGCTTGCTCCACTATTTCCACCATTACTTTAATAGCATGCTGAAGTGGAGGTCCATCATTCACATAATATAGATTCTTTATTTCATATAATGAAACTTGTTTACAGTGGAGAATTCGTTAATCAAATATCTTAAATTCAAAGAAACAAGTCCCATTAACAACAACTTTCTATATTAAAATACATTTTGGAATCGAAATCTTTTTTCTCATTCCAATGTTAAGTATCAATTATTATTATTACAATTTTTATTTTCAATGTTTCTCTATGAAGTAGAAGTGATTATTCACTCTTTTCATCCCAATTATACCTTAAATCACATTTACTTTAATACGTCCATTTTTCTTTCTAAATGGTCAAACCATTCAAAAAAAAATTCTACTACAATATCATAGTGAACTCTTTACAAAAGCGCATTCGATTATCCTTAACGTTTAAGGAGATCAATATGTTGTAACTTAATTAAACTGATCAAACTAGTATTTCAATGATCGAGTTCTTAGATCTGTATGGTATTTTTGTTCTTGTG
The DNA here is from genome assembly GCA_030765085.1 of Allium cepa. Classification (NCBI taxonomy): domain Eukaryota; kingdom Viridiplantae; phylum Streptophyta; class Magnoliopsida; order Asparagales; family Amaryllidaceae; genus Allium; species Allium cepa. Next base: position 510,361,724 of record CM060942.1, read on the forward strand.
TAACATTTAACACAATATGATCTTTTATTACAATTAATCAAATTGAATACTCGATCTCACACTACGGTTTATTTGCTTATTTCAGATGAAATAATCTCATTGAAATATTGTACATTAAAAACTACGACTGTTCATCAGATAACATTTATATGTGATTATACATAGATCAAATATCTATAGTATTTTATTTCTTTTAAGTTCGAAACCCATAGAATGCAACACATAGTCCCAACTAATGCAAACGCGATCAAAGTACGAAAGTATTAATTAATTGTTACATTAGGCACTCGTATGGGTATGGAAATGTGCACATGCAATAATTATTCATTAGTAAGTATATGTCGTACTTTTATTTGTCAATTTTCAATTCAGTTCATTTGTATATTTTAATTGACAAACATTTTACAAAATCCCCAAATCTATTAATATAGATTATCATAATGTTATATAGCATATATACTTACAATATTAGAAACGTTTAGTGTTATCATTCCAATTTTCTAATAAGGATCCCACTAGTCTTTTATGTTTCTCCAAAATCTAAGTGAAACATAGAAGTTTTTTGACTTCACCTGTGGGTTTAGGACTTGTATACCTTGGAATTCTGACCTTGAGGAAAGCCCAACAAATCATAATCCCCCACATGATGGATAACTCCTTATTGGTTTTATCCCATACAACTACTAGCCCGTGATTCCTTTTCCTGCCCCCACCTTTACCTTGAGAAAATCTCAATCAAAAAAATGGGACTATTCACTCAAACCTACCATTTCGTGTTGGCCTAAGTATAATGAATGTACATTGAAGAAAGATCAACAAATACCTGCTGTTATCTTACCTCATTTATTCAATATATTAATAGGAATACACGTAACATCCCTAGCTTGAGGATAGCTCAACAACTAAAGTATGCAAATAATCTATTAATATATAAATGATAGAGGACAACTTTATATTAAAGTTTTATAATCTTCAATATATTGAATCGAGTGATATCGTCTCATGGAATAATGTATTTCCTATGAAATACCCTCTAATTCATGTGTCATACACATATGAAATCACGGTATACGAACTATACTTATATATTTATTCCTTAAGTCTATTTAGGGCTTCTTAATGTTACATTCATATTATATAAGTTTCATTATTATATAACTTTTATATTTTAATTAACTTATACAATAATCTTATGTATAACATTATATTAATTAAATTTTATTTAATTAACATTAATTAATTAAATTAAATTAAATTAATTAACTCTTTAATTAATTTTGTATTAGTATTCTAATACAACTTTTATATTGGACATATCTTCTAAAACCTCTATAGTATAACACATACATCTTATATATGTATATTTTTTATTTAATAATTAAACTTTAGTTAATTTACTCAATTAAATAATTAAATTATATTAATTTCAAATTTTATCCTACATCACACATGTATATTTATGTTATCTTAAACACTTTAAATAACATAACAAATGTCAACATATATAATACATGCATATAAGTATTAATTAATTAACTCATTTGAATTTTATTAATCTTATTAATAAATTTTAAATTTTGAAATTAATATTTAAATACTTTCAAACATTTTGAAAATTTCATTATTTTCAAACATTCTGGAATTTTATGTTATATTACAACTTTATACAATGAACACGTTTTATTTAAAATTTAACTTTTAAATTTAAAACTTTGTCCTAATTTTCAAAACTATTTTGAAAATTATCACAAGAGCCAATTTAAATTGGGCCTTTAGGAGCAACCTTTGACCTCACTTCACCTTTCAGGCCAGGTTGGTAATTAGGTAGGACATGATACTTGGTCACCCAAGTCCAATCCTAGACATTACATTTCTAGACACCATTACTAGGTGGGCAAGCTTAAATGATAGCTCTAACATGACTAATTTGGACCGTATAGACTATTGGACTTTGATATTATTACCGGAAATGGGACAGCCTGCAGAGAGAAAAACGGATAAATTTGAAAATTTTTACCATTTTGGATCTTAAATGGGCTTACGAAGTCTAAATTCTTTTAAAACTTTTTTTTATTTTCTTTTAAATAAAATCAATATTTTATTTAATTTCATAAATAAAGTTTTACTCTAATTTAAAGTGTATATAAATTAGAGTATATCAAATATACATTATTTATGTATGATGGTTACTTATGAAATTTATTTAGAGAATGAAACATTTCATTTTCTTTGTCTTAAATTATTCATTTAATAAGAGGCTACAAATATATATAGAGCAGGAAACTTTTCATTTCCTTTTCTTAAACATTCAACTAATGAGAGAGTATATGATTTTAATTAGAGGGAGAAAACTTTTCATTTCTCTTTCTTCAATTAAATTGGCTAATCAATTAATTAAATGACATTAATAACCAATTAAATATGGCATGAAATATAAGTATATTCAAAGTAAATATTGTGTAAGTGCAACATATTGGAAGTGTGCATAGTTAGTGATGATTAATATGTATATGTAAAAAACAAGAATAATTTAGAGGCAATCATATAAGGGACAGATGGGAAAAGAGAAAAAACATGACATATTTGATTGATTCATCTTCCCACTTTATCGAACTTAAGTAGTGCACCATTTAATCCAATCAATGAATTATAATGATACAAGAATATGAATAACCAGTAATAATTGATATGTATACGTTATTGTCTAGTTTTAAATTATTTGAATAACAAAGAATTTAAATCCTATAATTTAAAATATAAATGTTAAGGTTTATATTTATACAAACATATAGATATAATTATGCGTGTTTGAAGATTAAAACAAAAAACATTCTAATTAAGTCAAAAACTTCCATACAACATAAATTTGGATGTATTTGTAAATTTATACACTTGAATTAGTTAAAAAAATACACATGTATACAAGTAGACTAAGAGATGTAACCTAAACAAAAATTAAAACACAATAAATTAAGCAATATATCAATAATTCTTTAAATACCTATACAAGGATATTTGTGCTATTAAATAGAGTAAGACATAAAGAAAGTTATTGAGATGAACTTAAAATTTAAATTCATAATCAAGACATCCTTTAATCATATGTGTGTTTCAACTACAATATAAATGCAAATAATAAGAGAATACAAACTTTCAGATCTGAAAAATTATACTTTGACTCAAGTGCTTCAAACACAGATCCATAATTAAAACATCATACAATCGTACCCAATTTTTTATTTTGATTTAACAAAAGGGAAACCAATCAATTAATTTAAGCATATAAACTTTCAGATTTAAACTTGGGTCAACCTAATAAATAAAAGATGAGATTAGATGTAACATGTATAGGATTTAAGCATCATTAACATGGTGAATTTATAATGAATAAAATTAGAATTACCTAAAGATGAAGCCTAAGATTTCCACCTTGAACTAAAAATAACTCTGATTCGATGAAATCAACCTCTAGATTTTGCAATGATATAGAGGCAAGAACCACTTTGAATTTATTTGTTTCATTTGATTTTTTTCTAAGGAATTTATTTTCATTTTTATTTTCCTAGAGTCCATTAAGGGAGAGGAGAGTAAGAGAAAGAAGATAAATTATGTTTTTTTAGGAAAAGAATATTGAATGATTGAATAAGAGAGGATATGTTTGAAATGAAACTTCGAGATCTTCCAATTTTCCCTTTTAAAACCTCCATATTTAATTTCTAATTAAATCCAATCAAAACCTTTTTCTCCTCTTTATATTTACGTTAGAAGAAATATATATAAAGTGTAAAGGAAAATTTTCATTTCACAAATGATATTTTAGTGAGTTATAAAGAGAAGATTTATTTATTTCTTTTAATCCCTCCTTTGGATTTTCAAATCAAATTTGAAATCTCTACCATTTTTCATCATGCATATGGGCCTCAATAATAATAAAAAGTCCTCAAGAACCACTTAATAGTTAATCTTTTAAATTTAATTTAAATATTTTATTGATATTGAATATTCTTACGTGCATTTATAAATTTTAGAGACGCACTTTATTAAATACTAATGGTATGTAAACAAATCAAATAAATTATAATAATTAATATTTCATATCAAGTAGTTTAACTAATTTACCGCAATTTTTAAATTAATTAAATCATATAGTTTATGTAGAGCATTCGTCATTATGGTTATGCGATATAAAGGTGTAAATTCAGTCAGCAATTAATATTGAACAATTCAATAATTAATGTTCATATGTCACCTTAGCAAGTGGTCTGATAGTTTGGCTGAATTTATCGCTCATGCATCTTTTGGTAAAATCCAGTTTTACTTACTATAAGTGGTAACATATTAGTGATGATTATTTGCACCAATTCTCTTCGTAAAAAATATATCACACTAGAACTTATGGAAATTGGTAATGGGCAAATTTCTAATATTGTCCACATTCAACTTTATAGTCCAAACACACAGTCCTTGGTTCAATAATAACAATTACAACTAACCGAGCTGCTTTGATCAGAGACATTGACTTTGAGTTAACATCGATTGACTGCGATACTAACATCATATAATAGAGGAGACGAATCCTCTCTTAAATAGTGTTTCACTTCCAATGCTTTCACTCGACCTAACTATAGTCGTTCGATGGATGTCGTGCTATGATTAAAGCCTAATTGAAACCGAGCTTCCATGTTGAAGATTAGTAGATTCTCAAGTCGAGAGAACTATATAAATTATTCATATTGATATTTTCTGTTTGAACTTAATTATATTAACCAAAAGAAAACTATCATGTGTGTCGTTCCATTGTTTTCCAATATCGGTACGTAACCTCTTGGTGCCTCTAGAAGTCATGAATTATACACTCCCTAACATTTTGGGAGGGTTACGTACCCAGTATCAATGGATACATCGATATCTAGCCTCGGTGCATCTTGACTAGGGTGCATCTTGACTAGGAATATTTAAAATGGTATATTTATTTTCATTGTGATAAATTAATAAAGGTTACAACACTTTATAACTACTATCATAAAACTCACCATTTATGATTTTTCTATTAAATATACTTTTAACTAAATTGATTAATTAATATAGCATGTTATATCAAGTATACAATAGAAAGAAAATACCTTTCGCTTTTGAACAAAATTGGTTATCAAGTTAGATATATGTAACAAATTACATAATTGCCCCTAAGGTATACCATTAACTCTATCATTTCTCACACAAATGGCTAGAGATTAGACACACACAGATGTCGAAACACATGGTTACACACAGGCTACCCTAGATGCTTAAAGATTACCCTATCCTATTAATAAGCATCACAATCATAGAATTATCCATCAATCCCTTAGCACATGTAACGATAACAGAACTACCCCATTGATGCTCAACTCATGCCCACACAGATGGCTACAGAATGGAAATAGAAGAAGTCCAAACACATGGGCACACCAAAACTACCCTGTCTTACCTACGATTATCACAGCCTCATATTCAACTCTACAAACTATCACTTAGAGCTCATCCTTTCGGTCCATCATTAGATGCCATAGTCACTCGCCACATCGAGTCTTCAAAGTCATCGTATTTCGTTGATTTCCATCCCAAAGTCATCTAGAGCCATCCCAAGGTCATCCACCCTTACCCTAAACAAACTCCTTAGACGACCAAGTAACCCCGATTCTTACCTCAAAGTCCATAAATAAACTCCATGGTCCACTCCGGTCAGTCCATCCTACAACCAAGACAAGCAACCATTGAGCCATCTACACAACACACCAAAAAATCACCAACCACCATGTCGAACCACACCCGTACCCAATCACCAAACAGGCCCGCGTGTTTAGCCACCAAACTGGCTTGCCATATGACTGAGTCCCTCGTCTAGACAATGCTCCACCAACCACCGAACGGACCTTCTTTCCCGGTCACTTGGCCTTCATACCACCAAACTATCAATCCCATCCGATCGCCAAGCCGTTGTACTACTGACCTGCAAATCCCATTAGGTCACTGCACCACTATACTACAGAGCACACCATATCGATCAACCATTGAAATTCCACACCACCGAACAGAGTTTCACGTTTGGTCGCCGCAACTATTTCTCCATCGAACTAACCAACTGTGAACTTAACATGCCAAACTATGTTCCTATAGCAGCTTCAACACTTTAACATTGCATTGTTTCCAATTTTATGCTTAACACTTCAACTCTCATGCATCGTTAATGCAACGATACAACTCCAAATGCTCTAGAGTCAATCCGTAGAAGTCCGTCTCCATGGTTCCTACCTCTAGTTCGCTTTGATGAGTGTTTTCAACCATGCAAGCATATAAGAAAACACATACACACACCAAAAAATATTCAAACATGCAAATCATGCAATCAATCATAACAATCATTATATAAGGTGTATAGAACATAGCCCAATATCTATCATTGCAATCACATATCCAAATAACATGTTTAAAACAGCAAAAATCTATTTATTCATATTTTTACTACAGTATGGATTTGAAAAAACATTAAAAATTATTTTTGACTTTAAAAATGGATCCAAACAAGTTAAAACCTATAATTACATATATAGTAGATGAGAGATGATAAATCACTGCTTGAAACCCTAAAAGGTGAAGATTTGATCGCAAATCGAGGTAAATCCAAGAATCAACATCAAAGATGTGATTTTTGTTCTTCCAAAAATGTAGGTTTGATGATCTCTAGTGAATCCCCTTATTATTATACTATTAATCCATGATTTAGATATGATTTGGAGGAGAAAAGAGACGCGTTTGAGTAGAGAATGGGTTAATGGAGGCTTAGATCAATAGAAGAAGGTGTAAAAGTGATTTGAGATGATAGTTCAACCTAATAAGGTCTCCAAATCTAAAATGGGTTACTAGGCTTATCCCCAAACTCATTAATTACCCACTAAACTACCATAAAAACCGACAATCTTCAAACAACCGTATCTCCTAGCCAGAAATTCCAAATCGCTATTGTGACCACTCTATGGAAAGGGAGGCAATCGTATCATAGAAGTAGTCTTGGATGCTAATTTGGATTCTATCAAAAGTTATTGCTGATATAATTTTTTAGGGGTAAAATCGCCCAGAAAATTTCTAAAGATAGAAAATGTCACTAATACGCATTTCCCAAAGTTGTAGAGTGATACGACCTCATATGAATTTAAAAATAATAATTTACGATCCTCCAATACGTAAAATAAGGGTCATTACACTCTCCCCTCCTTAAGGAATTTCTCCCTCGAAATCCAATACAACTAAGGTAAAGCCAAACATAGCTACTCCACACGCCATCATCCTTAAGCAAACATGTCAAACATCAAATGTGCAAACAAAAGCAATAAATGATATCTATGCCTGCCCTAGCATGTAGCATAATAAACTTCCCTATATGATATCGAGAGTGAAAGTAAATGCAATAAAAAGATGTCTATGTATATTGTCAAATCCTCATTCCCACATTGAATGACTAACACCGGTGCGCTCGTCAATCTCTCCATTGCAATTACAAATGCATTCTTAGACCACACATCCTAAGGAGAAGTCTGATTCTTTTTCATCAAGTTGGTTAACGACACTACTACCTTAGACAAGTCCTGGATAAAATGTCTATAACATCACACTAGTCTAAGGAAACTTCTCACGTATGTAGCGGTCTTGGGTCAATCCTAGTCCTATATCGACGTCATCTTCATAGGATCTACAGAAACACCCTACTGAGAAACAACATGACCTAAAAATCGCACTTCCCTCCTCCAGTAGTGACACTTTGAAAACTTCACCATCAATCGGTGCTTCCTTATCACCTCGAGCATAGTCCTTAAATCATCCTTGTCTATATCCTCCATCCTCGAATAAACAAAGCCATCACCCATTTTTTGCGCCAAAATTGGCCATAAACCACAAAAGTAGTGAAAGCACCAGTGTATACACACAGATCCAATATATTAAATGCTTGAGCTTGAGAAGCTTCTAATCCAACATAGATCTCAGATCTAGGTATAGTAGAGAATAAAACTGAAGAAGCAAATGTAAAATGTAAGAAAGAAAGTAAAGAACACAAGAATTTACAGTGGTTCGGCTATCTTCGGCCTACGTCCACTTTGAATTGATCATTTTATTGCTTTTGTAGGGAGATTACAGTTACAAGCCTTTGAAATCAGTAAACAAAATGTCAGAGTTTTCCCTAGCCAAGAATAAGAAGCCCCCTTTCTGTTGCAATAGGACTGTTATTTATTGGTGTAGATTCAAAAATATCCACTCAAAACCTGGAACACCTTTTCTCTTGTGCAGATGGGCCCTTCCGATAGATCCGGAGTGATTTTGGATCTATCCATGTTCAATTCGTATCAATCCAAAATTGGTCCAATTGAGCTGAGATCGATCATGGAGGTTCTTGAGCTTATAAGGAAGCCCCTGTGAAAATTTCATCATGTTTTGACTTGTAAAGTTAGAGTTATGATCGATCCAAGTTAGTATTTTCCAACGTAAGCTAATATCTTTGTATCGATCACTTTGTCTCAATCCACTTTGTATCGATCATTCTTCGATTGATGATGTGGAGCGATAATCGTGTGTAGATCCATTTTTTATGCTCGTTGACCGCTTCATTTGCCTTGACCCACCTCGTATCCATTGGACCATAGCATTTCATCTCCATGCTTCGTATCCATCCACCAGCGCCTGTGGGCTTATTCGTATCCATCAACCCTTTCCCTCCTTCGTATCAATCCTATGAACATCCCGAAAGCACATGCTTTCGTACCCAACGACCGTGCTTTTGTTTGCATCCATCGATCCAAGTCCATTGCCTTCGTATGGATCCTAAACACCTCTATTCATATCGATCCCAGCCTTCATACCATCACTCCATGGTCCATGTTTTCTTAAACATTTCCTTCATATCGATCAATACGAACTCAATCGATACAAGAATGGCTCTTGATTTGTTCATACCCATCCAAAGTTATGTCCCTTCCTATCGATACAAGCTTTGATTGATACGAAGTATGCCTTGTCATATCCACTCGATTGATGCGTGCTGCGTCGATATGAAATCCAGCGGTCCAAAGTGAGGTGCCAAGTGCATTTCCGTCATCCATATCCATATGGATCGATACAAAGTCATTGATCCAATGCAAATAGCCGAGTCAACCCCAATCGATACAAAAGTATCGATATGAACTGACTTTTCTTGAATCTCGATCCATCCATAACTCGAGCATACGACCTTCGATTGACCTGAAATTCGAAACATAGCCTTTCTTGGCCCTTTTTATCATTCCTAATCGATCCATCCTTGATTAGAGCTTGGTCCATTTTTGATGATATCGATCATAGCCTCATTTTCGATCGACCTCCAATCCTGATATCATCCTTTCCAGCCAATTTGTTGATATCCCAGCCTTGACCAAAGGGCAGGGTAACATTTGCCCCCAAAATATGTCTTGTGGTAAGAAGGCGTGTTTTGAAAACTCTAAATCCAACATCCAAAGTCTACATTCCATCCATAGCCGTACCATTTGGTTCATAATCCAATCTATTATCAAACAATCCTATCTAAGTGCCATAGCCATACCCAAGTCCGCGACTGCTCTAAGTCGATGTCCGACTCAAATTCCAGTAACCAAATCCTTAGCCAATCCCATAGCCATCCGAACTCATCAACCGAGTTTTAATCCATCCATATACGATAACCAATTATCGAATCCATGACCTCTTTGGGTCGATATCCAAATCCGGGACCACTCCAGGCCCTTAGCCGAATCCTTAGCTATTCGTATCCAATATCTAAATCCGTAACCTCTTCGGGTTTTTGTCAAGCGCAATCCACAATCGACGACCTGTATTAAGCAATGACTTGGTGTTCTTGGTTCAGTGTCCCTGAACGCTGAGTAATGCCACGACTTAAGTCCTAAGCCAAATCCTAGTCGCTTCGGACCCTTGACGAGCATACTCCATACTGGAGGACCTGAAGTAGTAACCAATAGATAATATGGGGCCTATGTCCTAGGCAGATTCCTGTTCGCTTCGGACCCTTGTCGAGCATAGTCCATACTTGACGACCTGAATAAGCTGATTCGCCACGTTCGGACGAAATAACTTACCTCTTGCCACGTACAATCCATACCCGACGACCATTTACCAAAAACCAGATAAAAATCCAATCAAAATCCAATCCGAAATCCAGATTAAATCAGAAAACCAAAAATCCATACCAGAAATCCAAACCAATATCCAAACCACAAAACGAGTCCGAACCAAAGTCCAAACCAAAGAATAAACAAAACCAAGAGTTTAAACCGGACTTCGAAACCAAACCAGAAAAAGCAAAATAGCGAGTATACAAATCAATAAAGAGAAAGAAGATTTCACAAACTAGAGCGTCGTGGTTTATCATCATCTCAGAGCATGCCTAGGGGCTATCTCCATCCCCATACATGGGTAAGTGACTTGGCTTTTTGCCCAGATTTGTTACTTATTCCATATCATCCCTATCAGTCGATAAACAGTCGACCATCATCCCTGGGCCTCGTGCCATCATCGTTTGAGGTAGACGGTGGTTGCTCCTGTTCCATTGTCGCATTCCGAGTTTTGACATATTACTGCAATCGACCATTCCTTACATGCTCCTTGATGGTATCTTTTAAATTCCTATAGATGTTAGTATCAAGCCCGTCCAGGTCATGAAAGATACAGTACCTTCTGGATGCCCTCTTGCGTTTTGAGGGTTCCCTCCATGCCGGCCTTCGATAAGGAAGGCGACCCCTAGTCTCCATGAATATCTGTTCTAACGGTTCGTTCAATCCTATGTAAGTGAAGAATTTTGGCTCTCTTCACGACTTACTTGCTTTTCCAGTTTTGTCATCCAAACTTCCTCTTTCCATTCTCTTTATCTTTACCCAAGCTTTCCTTGGATGGTTCTCCATCCTTAACCACATTCACTTCCTTTGGCTTCAGATCCAGGCTCGCATCCTCCTGCTGAAGAAACCTTTCATCCTCATGAAAGAACTCCCCGAGATCCATTGTTAGGTCCCATATCAATGATACTTTGAACTTCGAGTTGTCCCTTATTCCGGATACTACCGCCATTAGGACCATTGATGGATCCGACCGATCCACCGAATCAACCGTTACATCGAACTGAGTTAAGAATGCCATGAGCGATTCTCCTACCCTTTGTTTTACTGACATTAATGTCATTACATTCTTCGGTCTTTTGATATGAACCCGAATCTGCTTTAAAAACTTGTCCACCAATTATGTCCATGTCCAGATAGATCCATCCTCTAACTATCGGAACCACATAGCAGCTATATCCGTCAAGTACATAGGAAAACATCGAGCCATAACCTCCTCTGATGCCCCCAACACTTCCATGTGTCTCGTGTATCTCATCAAGTGATCGGTAGGATCAGCCCTGCAATTATATACCTCCAAAGTAGGTAGCCTGAACTCCGGTGGATTCCGAGCCATTCTGATGTCATAGGTAAATAGGCTCCGGTTTACTCCTTCCAAACCTCCGTTTGCTAAACCTCTGCACGTAGTTCACTTGATAACCTCAGCTAATCCAGTGTTGTCCACCAAGAGTTTCCCTTTAAGTCCTTGTGGGAATTCTAGTATGTACTCTTCATCACGCTCTCCTGCATTTCTATCAGCTCCATATTGTGCAGTGTCACCTAGAATCCCTTTATGAATTGGTATATCATTGCAAGGTGGTGTGCCCCGAGTCTGGATCCATCCAAATTAGTAACTATGCGCTGCTTGGAGGCTGCACCATGTTGAGCTTCTCCATTCGATTTCTTGTTGGGTCCTTCTATTCCTGCTCCATGGATCTGAACTCCTGAAGCTCTAGATTTTCTTGCCTATCCAAACTGTCTGAGAAGGTTCTACATCATTTCCTCCTGCATTTTCAACAATTCTTCCTGCATAGCTTCCATCGTCATCTCCATTCTCATCTCTAGTGATGAAAAATGACCCCAAATTCACCCTCGAGGAAGCCTCCCGACTCCCTTCATGTTGACTCCTTTCCACTCTTTGTCTCCTGGCTGACTGCTTTGTCATGGTTCCTCTTAGATCTGATCCTGTAGCACTCCAAATCTGAACCCCAAATTCGAAGTAGTAGGTGCTAGTCTCTCTCAGTGAAAGTAGCACCAAAGTGTTTGTGCCAAAATTGGCCATAAATCCCAGAAGTAGTGAAAGCGCCAATATATACACATAGATCCACAATATTCCAACACAGATCTCAGATCTAGGTACAATAGAGAATGAAAATAAAGAGATGGCAACTGTAAAATGTAAGAAAGAAAGGAATGAACGCAAGGATTTATAGTTGTTCGGCTATCTCCGGCCTACATCCACTTTGAATCGATCCTTTTATTGCTTTTGCAGGGAGATTACAGTTACAAGCCTTTGAAATCAGCAAACAAAATGACAGAGATTTCCCTAGCCAGAAGAAGAAGGCCTCTTTCTAGTAGCCATAAGACAGCTATTTATAGGTGTAGATTCGAAAATATCTGCCTCAAAACCTAGAACACCTTTTCTCTTGTGCAAGTGGGCTCACCAGATCGATCAAGGAGTGATTTTGGATCGATCCATGTTCAATTCATATCGATCCAAAGTGGTCCTATCGAGCCGAAATCGATCTTGGAGGTTCTTGAGTGCGTAAGGAAGAACCTGTGAAAATTTCATCACGTTTGGACTTGTAGAGTGAGAGTTATGATTGATCCAAGTTAATGTTTTCCAATGTAAGCTGATATCTTCGTATTGATCGATTTGTCTCGATCCTCTTCGTATCGATCGTTCTTGGATCGATTATGTGGAGCGATAATCGCATGTAGATCCATTTTTTGTGCTAGTTGACCGCTTCGTTTGCCTTGACCTTCCTCGTATCCATTGGACCATTGCCTTTCATCTTCATGCTTCGTATCCATCCACCAGCGCCTATGGGCTTATTCGTATACATCAACCCTTTCCCTCCTTCGTATCGATCCCCTAAACATCCCGAAAGCACATGCTTTCGTACCCATCAACTATGCCTTTGTTTGCATCCATCGTTCCAAGTCCATTGCCTTTGCATCAATCTTAAACACCTCTATATGTATCGATCCCAGCCTTCGTACCGATCACTCCGTGGTCCATGTTTTCTTGAACATTTCCTTCGTATCGATGATACAAACTCAATCTATATGAGAGTGGCTCCTAATTTGTTCGTATCCATCCAAAATTATGTCCCTTGCTATTGATCCAAGCTTTGATTGATACGAAGTATACCTTGTTGTATCCATTCAATCGATGCGTGTTGCATCGATGTGAAATCCATCAGTCCAAAGTGAGGTGCCAAGTGCGTTTCCCTTATCCATATCTATATGGATCGATATGAAGCCATCGATCCAGTGAAAATAGTCGAGTCCATCCCAATCGATACAAAAGTATCGATACGAACTGACTTTTCTTGAATCTTAATCCATCCCTAACTCGAGCATACAACCTTCGATTGACCTGAAATTCAAAACGTAGCCTTTCATAGACTTGCTTTTATTCCTAATCAATCCCACCTTGATTAGAGATCAGTCCATTTTTGATGATATCGATCATAGCCACGTTTCCGATCGATCTCCAATCCTGATATCATCCTTTCCAGCCAATTTGTTGATATCCCGACCTTGACCAAAAGGCGAGGTAACACCCGCAAACACAATTACAAACTTTTTCAGCTGATCCTTGAAAACACGGTTTATAAGTACCAACCACTCATAAAATCTAAACATTATATAGAACGCTATAATTGGCACACTCTCCTTCGCTACTCTCAGTTGATGGAACCCCGTCGCAAGGTCCAACTGAGAGAACACCCTAGCATCATGAAGATGATCGAACAAGTCCTCAATATGCAAGAGTGGATACATGTTCTACCTTATCACTTTATTCTTCCTATAGTAATCTACACATAATCTCAAAGAGCCATCTGCCTTAGTGCCAAATACTATAGATGCATCCCACTCAAATATGCTCCTATGAATGAACCCTTGCCTCGACCGGTTATTCATTTGCACCACCTACTCCTTCTGCTCCTTGGGTGTCATACGCCTTAAAGGTATAACTATCGGTCTGGCATATTTTGCTAAGTTTATGCATAATCCAATCTCTCGATGTGGTGGCAATCTGATCACTTCCTAGAATATGTCCGAATATTCTCTACTATAGGCACAGATGGCAATTCATCCCATGGATTCTCAATCAAATATGGAATTCTACCTATAATCCCATCCTCTGACAAGCCGCAAACCACTACCATCCACCCCTATAGAGCCTTGATCATCACCAATACCTTCTTGCAATCCACCACTATCGCATATCTCCTTAGCCAGTTCATCCACAGTATAATACCGAACCTCATAAAACCCAAAACAAAGCAATCACAGCAAACAAACATCCATGATTCGATAAGGATAATTCCCGCAAACCATGCAAAGGCTAGTGGAACCTCCAACTGGGTTTATCACAATGAAGGGTCGGTCAACAATTTTGGGTTTCTACCCAATCTATCTACAAATTACTAGATGTGAAGGAATGTGAAGCCCTGATGTCGAATAAAACCCATATAGGTGTATTAGAAATAGAATGTATACATTCTATAATGATGCTCTTCCCCTTCTCCTTCGTCGATGGAGCACTCAACAAAGCTAGAACATTGTTCAAAGCATAATCATACATAACCTACTTATTCCTTGGTAGTTCTAGGCAATCCTTCTTGATATGCCCTGGCTTGTTACAGTTGAAATTTTCTTTCTTTTCATTTCTGCAAACTTTGCTAAGATGGCCCATCTCTCCACAATTGAGCAAGTAGGCTCCCACTTGCCTTTCTTCTGGCCATCTTTCTGAAACCGCTTCTTCTTTTTGTTGTTATCCCACTTCCACTTGCCTCCTCCGCTAGCTTAAGGCTTTGGATCTTCCTTAGAAGCAACAACCAACTTAGGCTTAGGGTATAGACTCTCATGTCAAAGAGCCTTCTCCACTGGCTTCTCAAAAGTCTCAAAAATATGCCTTACAAGCTTCTCTCCAAGAAAATCATCTAAGCCCATGATGAACTTCTAGTTCTTCTTGAGTGGAGTATGGATAAAAGATAAACTATACTTCGATAGCATGTTGAACTCGACTATGTACTCCGTTATAGACATATCCCCTTGCCTCAAGTCAGTAAACTTTCAGAAGAGCACCGACTTCTAAGTGGCCAATGTGTACTTCAATTTAAATCTCGCTTTGAACTACTGTCAAGTATTATGATCCTCAGGAGTTGTAATCTTTATGGCGTTTCACCATCCTATAGCTCATCCCTGAAGCTATCGAGAGGCCAGCTTCCTTTTCGTCGCATCCTCTAACTCCATATCCTTAAAGAAGCGTTCATATGTGTCTAACCAATCCTGCACTTCGACAACTGATTTTGTCCCAAGAAATGGTTTTCCACCCAGAGTAAAGAAATCCCTGCTCAATTTTCTAAATTCATCTCTCGACGCTTGCACAGGGGCACCACCACCAACAGCCGTAACAGGAGCTCTGGGAATTCTAGACCATGTTTCGCACCATTTCAACGAACATATTCAGCAAGTTGTAGTTAGCAGACCCCGATCCCCCTTCTCAACTCCAAATATAGAGTTCCTAGATGCATTCCTTGTTAGCTAGCTCATTCTTATAAGCTTAAGTAAGAATGATTGGTCTCTCTAAAAGGAATAACTGGTGTCCATGAATGCAACGCGGCTTGTATGTATACTACATATACGCTAATATATAGTTTTGAAAATCAAAATATAACAAGTAAGCTCTCCCATATATCGCTCATACATTCTAAAGTGATAGCTCCTTCCTTATCTCTAATGGATCCAAGTATCAAATTAGGTCGTCTACATAACCTAAGCTCTTATACCAAATGTGATGGCTGTCATACACCTTCGATACTTAATATACTATATGATGCACTATGGAGATACCCGATTGATGCAGGATGGTAGCAAAGAATATTAAGTAGAGAAAAACCCAAACACAGAGCCTGTAGAACATCTCATAGCGCGTAGATAAAATATAATATAACACCATAGATGTAAAATAGGAAAGACGATGATATAATCAAATGAATCGTAAATAAGAACATCAGAGTGCATCTAGTTCATAAAATATAAAAATGAAATAAAAAGGTTATATTTCCCAAATCTTGAAAATAAACTACATAATTGTCTCTAATAATCCAAGTACTAATATAGCTCCACGGTACTACATAATGGAATATATGAGATAGTAAGCTCCAAATATAGATATATGAAAGTGTAGCTCATGCTTGTACTCCGTACAGCTCCATAGGCTATTCAGACCTTTTATCCCTAATCTACTCATTTAAGAGTACCCCAAATAATTAAAAGCAAAGCATAAAACCTCTGGTCAGATAGTAGTCTAGTGTGAGCGATATATCGTATTAAAATACTATAAAACTTGTATACGGTAAATAGGATATAGGTTATGGAAAACCATACCTCACCTGTCCCTACATCTAAAAATTTAGCACATAAACACAATATATGCTACACAACTATCACAAGTTAAAAATATGAGGTACAGGGGTATCACACAGCATTCCAAGCACACAGTAAACATAGTGCCCATCGTACAGCCTTGCATCTCTTGCAAGAGTGCCCAAGATATATGATAACTCTCTTAGATGCTCAACTCATTGCCCATATTAATTACTAGGAACTAGACATGCGCAGACGTCCAAACACATGGGTACACATAGACTACCCTAGGTACACACAATCTACCCTATCTTGTTAATATGCATCACAACCATATAGTTATCCATCAATTATTTAGCACATGTACCGATAGTAGAACTCCCCCACAGATGCTCAACTCTTGCCAGACAGATGGCTAAGGACTGGACACATGCATAGTCCAAACACGTGGGCACACAAAGACTACCTTGGATACACATAGACTACCTTATCCTACTCACGAGCATCACAATCTCATGTTCTACTTTTTAACTTACCATGCAGTCATCATTTTGGTCTACCACTATATGCCATAGTCACTCGCCACATCGAGTTGTCAAAGTTGTCATACTTTATTATTTCCATTCAAAATTCATCTAGAGCCATCCCACGGTCATCCACCCTTCAACCAAACACCCCTGACTACTAAGCAATTCAAGTCTTGCCCGAAGTCCATAATTACACTCTGTGCTCCACTCCTATTGGTCCATCATATAATCGCCAAGCGAGACATAACCTTTGAGCCATCCACACAACATCCCAAATAAGAGGCACCCACCATGTTGAACCACGCCCTTTTCTTATCACCAAATAGTCCCCCATGCTTAGCCCTTGAGCTAGCCCACCATCGGACTAAATCCCTTGTCCGGCTATTACTCCGCCTGCCACCGAAGAGACCATCTTGCCTGGTCACCGAGCCTCCATAATACTGAACCGCCAACCTCATCTGGTCATCAAGCCTCCGTACCACTGAACCACTAATCTCATCTGATCACTGCTCCACCATACTACTAACCAGGCCTCCTCGATCGACTACTGAACTGCTATACCATCGAACAAAGTTTCAGGTTCGGTCGCCATAACCAATTCTCTGTCGAGCCAACCAACATCGAATCGAGCATGCCAAATCGAGTTCCCGAAGCACTTCCGACACTTAAACATCATGTCTATTCCATCACTATGCTTAACACTTCGACTCTCATGCATCGACATGACTCTCAATGCTCTAGAACCAATCCATCGAAGTCTGTCTCCATGGTTCCTACCTCTAGTTCGCTCTGATAAGCATTTTCTACCATACAAGAATATAAACAAATACCATACATGCACCAAACAACATTCAAACTTGTAAATCACGCCATCAATCATAAAAGTGATCATACGAGGTGTATAGAACATAACCCAACATCTATCAAGGTAATCGCATATCCAAATAACATGTTAAAAATATCAAAAATCCATTGATTCACATTTTTACTATAGGTTAGGTTCTAAAATAACACTGAAACCTAATTTTGACCTTAAAAATGGATCCAAATCATATTAAGTCCTATAGATACATATATAGTAAGGTGAGATATGATCACCCACCAAAACCACAAAAAGTGAAGATTTGCATGCACATCGAGGCAAATCCAAGAATCAACGACAAAGATGTGATTTTTATTCCTAAAAATATAGATTTGAAGATCTTTAGTGAATTCCCTTGCTAAATACACTTATGTGTGATCTAGACTTGATTTGTAGGAGAAAATAGAAGTTTTTGGGTAGAAAATGAGTTAAGGAGGCTTAGATCTATAAGAGAAGGTGTAAAAGTGATTTTAGGATGATGGTTAAGCCAAATAAGGTCTTCAAACCTGAAATGGATTAATGAGCTTCCTCCTAGACTCATTAATTACCAACTTAGCTGCTCCAAAAACTGCCAACTTTCAAACATCCATATCTCCTAGTCAGAAAGTCCAAATCACAATTATGACACTCTATGGAAAGAGAAACTATCATATCATTCCAGTGAAATGGTATTCGATGCTAATTCGACTTCTATCAAAAGTTATAGCCGATACAAGTTTTCAAGCGTAAATTATCTAGAAAAATTCAAAAGATAGGAAATGTCACTAATAAGCATTTTCCAAAGTTACAAAGTCATATTACCTACTATGAAACTAAAACTAATATTTTACGATCCTCTGATATGTAAATTACGGGTCATTACTTGGATAGTGTAACACCCCTAATTTATGATAATATTATTCAGGAGATTTGATTAGATAAATTAAATAGAATAATATATATGTAACTGATAAGGGGATTGAGACTTGAATTAGTTAATTAAGGTTGTGCCTAATGAAGTAACTAATGGGCTTAAGAATGGTTTTAGGTTAAAAAAAAATTACATAAGGGTATAATTGGAAATTGCCATCCATATCTCCCACCCTTATATATTTTTGTTCCCACTATCTTACTTCCCATTCACGTCATTTTTTAAAATGCAAATTAAAAGATAGTGGAACGACCGACCATTAAGAGAAGAAGATGAAATCAATTTTAAGCTAGAAAATCTAGCTTAGAGGAAATCATTCTTAATCCAATTCCTTATCTAGAGCAAGATGAATGATGATTCCATCTCTATTTTGGTTTAAATTATATATTTTTGAATTTAAGGAATAAATTCATTTTTATGTTATTTGGATGATGATATACTTGATTCATGATTTATTTGATTTAAACAAGATTGTTTAAAAGGGGTTTTATACAGTTTTAGGTCAAAACTGAGATTAAATGTTGTTTAAATTCCATGACTGAAAATTTATGTTATGAGAAACGTGATTTTGGAGTTGGGTTTCAATTTTGAGAATTTTCCAAGTTATGGAAAGATTATTATGAATTTTCTAAGGAAATTATGATTATTTTGGGTTTATAATTTATTTTGGAAATATATTGAGAATTTGGGTTTGAAATTTTGATATGTTAGATAGCATGATTAAAGTGAATTTCTGGAATTTTTGGGGACTTTTCCAAAGTGATTTGCTTTGTAAAATAAATTGTTTTAGAAGAGGGACTTTTTTGAAAAAATTGAAAGGGCTTAATTTTTTAACGTAACCATTGTTTAGATCTAGATTAAGCAACAGTTATTTTTGAAAAAGAATATGAAATGTTAAGGCAACCAACTTGGCGTTGACACGTGGCGGGTTAGTTAGAAAAAAGTTTACTTAAACAAGAACAAAAACAGGTTTACATCAGAAAAATTGGTTCCGCCTACTTAGGAAAGCACCTTTCGACACAGTTACTCCTGCCTTTGTCTTAGACGAATCCCACCCTTCCAAAACCAATACATAAGGTATCCCTGAGATGGTACGTAGTGGATTGGAGATGAACGGAAGGTAGGGTGTCGAAAGCATAGTTTCTGAAGGAGTCAAAACCTTAGTTTGTTTTTAAAATAGAACCTCCTGCTTATGTTTTGTTTTATGCCTTCGATGGAGTCAAGGCATAAGGTTTTGAAAATGGTTTTAAGAGGTTTCGAAAAGGGTGCCATTAAGTTATAATTGCTTTCGATTGGGTTACTTACTTTTAAAAGAATGTTTTATAAGAAGGGGTTTGACCTAGTCAATACCCTACTGTCATCCTTTGACCTTTCGATGGTGTTGAAGATATCAATCTTGTCGAATGGATACTTTGTTTTATAAAGCTTTAGCCACTTCCTAAAGCTTTCGAAAAGGGTCTAGTGGTTTCGAAGGTGATGGTTTCGAAAGGGGTTTCGACACCAACCTTCCAATGTTTTATCCAGACGTTTTATGCTTTCGAAAGGGATGGTGTCGACGCCATCCAATCTTCCCCAATGTTTTTATATTGGTTTTAAAATAGATGCTTTCACGTATATTCACTTTGAACCAAATCATGTTTTTAAGTATAAGACCAATGCTTTCGAAAGGGGTAATTTCAATATTTTTGAAAGGGCTACTTCCGATGTTGTTGAAAGGAGTACTTTCAACTGGTTTTGAAGCTAAGCTTCTAAAGTTAAAATGCTAATACTTTAATGTATTCGAAAGATATCAAAAGGTTGGTTTTAAAGTATTATACGGAAGGAGCCTAATGTTTTAAGAGCTTTCGAAAGAGGTCATCCTATGAAGTCGAAAGCTATGTTTCAAAGGTATCGTAAGGTTTTATGACCCAAACTCTATTTTTAAATAAAAACCCATGGCTATATTCTAAAGTAGTTTTATAATGGTTTTAAGAAGAAGCTATCTTTGATAATGAAATAGGTTAATGGGATTAACCATGTTTTATTTTAAACCCATAAGTGCGCTATTGCCATATGGTTATGTTGCTTCTTCTAAAATGAACATATTCACTTTATAATGGACCCACAACTGCATTTAAGGGATGAAGGTTAGAAGAACAAACTAGGTTCACTCAGTCGTGAATATAAATTGAATAAACTCCTGAATGAGAAGAATTTCATCCAAGAGATCAGGTAGACCAGAATATAGGATGCTAAATTATTAAAAAAGATATTAACAGGGCCAATAGGTTTACAGTAAGCCCATGGAAACTGTATGATATTGGTAGGGGCCAATAAGTTCATAGTTATCCCATGAATACTATTTATAGAGAAAGATTTTAGATAGACATGCTCATATTGGCTCATGAAACCTATGTGTAAAGAAAGATGTCAGATAGACAGGTTCATAGTAAGCCAATGAAAACTATGATTGTATACTGGCAGATCCAGTAGGCTTGTAGTTAGCCAATGAAAACTATATCCCGATGAAATTTTGATAGATGTCAGTAGGTTCCTAGTCACCCATGAAACCTAGGATAGAAGAAAGGATATTAGAGTCACCAATATGTTCCTAGTTAACCCATGAAAACTAGGATGAGAATAAGAGTAATATTGGATTCACCAATAGGTTCCTAGTTAACCCATGAAAACTAGGATGAGAATAAGAGTAATATTGGAGTTACCAATAGGTTCATGGTGATCCCACGAAAACTATGTAATTGGGCATGGGGTCCTTTAATGTTTAATCGGTTATTAGTCAGCCCATGAAAACTAATAGGTTAATAGTAATCCTAGAAACTATAGCGTAGAGGGAGAGTCGAAATTGAATGGGGATGGTTAATTTAGAATTAATTCAATTGTTTTGTATATCATCATGTTATACTATTTTGAATTGTTTTAACCATTGTGGGTGCAGGAGCACGGTATATGGTTTATAAAGGTTTTGAGATACTAGTGAGGGGAAACCCATTCCGATAAGTTGCGTGGTCTCACTAGATATCTAAGTGATGTTAGATGGCAGATTATTATTTATACCAGACTTTATGTCTGACTCGAAGTTCATGTTTTCCCTTAAACTCTCCCGTACTCAATTAATTTTGAGTAGTTTCAGAGTTGAGGTTTTTAGGTTCCTCTAATACGAATAAGCTTCCGGAGACGCGCAGGAAGCATAATAGCTATTTAGAGTTCTCTCTCTTTTGATTCTACTATGTTGTTTGTAATGGGCAAAGTTGCTATATTGCCTGTGTATACTTTGATCATCCCGGGGGGCATCTTCACATATCGCTATGGGAGTATGTTGTAATAAATATATTTTCTTTATACATGATTTGTGAATGTGGTATTATGTAATGAATTGGAAATGTTTTGATATGGAATGTGATTTTGATTGAAGTTTAAAATTTTCCATATTCATTATTTCTATGTATCGATGAATCTAACTGCGCCGCATTTGGTCGTCGAGGATTAATAACTGTGGATGAGTGCAGCATCCGCAGTCGTTAGTTTTGGGCCTCCAAGAAGGGTGATGTTACAAGTTGGTATCAGAGCATAGGTTTTTGAAACTTTAAAAGGAAAGTTAAACCTAAAGATTTTCAAACATAGTGCAATGAATTTGAAATATGTTTTGGGTTAACGCTGTAGTAATGTACTTGTATTTGATATATATGTATGTATGTGTGTGTATATATATACACATATAAGTATGTGTTCCCCTCTCTCTTAGACTGTTCTTCTATATCTTACTAAGGCCCATGTGCAGATTTTCGAGAAAGAGGACATGGAAGCTAGAAACGACAGAGGAAATCTAGGTAGAGGAAGCACCTCAACAAATGGTAATGCTCAACCTAACACTAGGAGGAATCATGGTCGATAGGCCAATGCTAATCCAATTGTTGAGGCCAATGTAGGTGGTGGAAATCCGTCAGTAGATGTGGGGATGGTGTATTAGTGGTTGGCTAATCTTTTACAAGCAGGAGTTGCTGGTAATGTTGGAGGAGCTAATCTTGTAGCTTCAACTGGATATAATTATGCTTGGCTGAGCAGGGACTATTCCAGTCTGGGTGGAAAGCCGTTTATAGGAATGGAGGATGCTGTTGAGGTTAAGAATTGGCTGTTGAGCTGTGAGAGGATCTTTACTTAATTATCCTAGGATAATGAGGAAAGAGAAGACTAGCCTCCAGGATGCTGCAAGGGGTAGCGCTTCATTGGTGGAACAGTGCTACTACCAGGGTACCGAAGGAAGATCTGTCATTGGCTGATTTCAGAACGAGGTTTAAGAAGAGGTTTCTGTCTAAAGTTGCTAAGTTTGCATTGATGGGGAAGTTCATGGATCTGGTTCAAGGAGAGATGTCAGTGGTCGAGTCCGTTGCTAAGTTTGATGAGCTGTCTCGATATGGATATGCTTTGTTTGACACTGACATCAGAAGGAATGAAAGGTTCATCGAGGACCGAGACCCAGCTTGCTAGGATGACCATGACCCATATTCTAGAACCTAGTAATGTGGTGGTGGAGATGGTCATTCGCCATGAAGAGATGCTTGCTATTTCAACTAGGGAGAAGCTAGTTGAATCCCAAGGTCCTTAGGAAAAGAAGAGAAAATTCTTTAAGAAGAAAGGAGCCTAAAAGAGGAGGCTGCCAAGAAGGAAAAGATTGATATACTTTGTTACAAATATGACAAGAAGGGTCATTATATAAGCGAGTGCTAGTCAGGAAAGGGAAAGAAGGCTTCGGGAAAGAAGAATGTGAAATGCTTTAACTATGATCAAGTTGGGCATTATAAGAACCAGTGTCCAGAGTCAGCTAGGGCAGACAAGGGGAAAGCTTTAGCTATTGGATCATCAGCTAAGCCTACTGTAGCTAACAAAGGAAAGACTGTGATTGAAGGTACATTTTTGATTCAGAGTATACTAGTTAGGATATTTTTTGATACCAGTGCATCACATTCATTTATATCCTAGTGTTTGGTTGATAGGTTATGCTTAAAATCTGCATACCTTGTTACTTTCTTAAGGGTTGCGAATCCAATAGGAGGGTATGCAACTCTGAGGATGAGACGTGACCAGTTAGAACTTGATTTGTTAGGTCATAAGTTTGCATGCAGTTTATATGTTTACAATATTTTAGATTTTGAAATCATTTTGTGTATGGATTGGTTGAGGAGGGATGAGGACAGGATAATTTTCCATGATGGGAAGATATCTTTGAGACACCCAGATAGTCACAACTGAATTATATTCTTAGTAGAGAATTCTGACCAGAGTCGTTGTGCTTTGTTAAGTACGATGGAAGTGGGAGAAGTGTTAATTTTGGTTCGGAGTACAAGAGAGTTTGTAGATGTGTTTGAGCTAGTCACAAGACTACCACCGAAACGAGCTGTTGAGTTTCGTATCAATCTTGTGCCTAGAGCTGAATCTGTGAGTAGACCCCCTAGTAGGATAACACCAACAGAGATGAAGGAATTGAAGTTGCAGCTAGTTGATCTAGAAGGAAGAAATTCTACTAGACCTGGTAGTTTGCCTTAGGGAGCGACCGTGACATTCGTGAAGAAGCCAGATGGGTCGATAAAGATGTGCATTGGCTATCATAAATTGAACGACGACAAAGAATAAGTATCCTTTGCCAAGAATTGATGATCTATTTGATCAATTGAGTGGAGCCAAAGTGTTCTCCTAGTTGGATTTGGCGACAAGGTTCCATCAGTTGTGAGTGGCAGAGGATAGCATTCCTTTGACAGCATTTCGAACTAGATATGGTTCTTATGAGTGGTTGGTGATGCCATTCGGGTTGATGAATGCATCTGCTTTCTTTGTGGATTTGATGAATCGAGCCTTCTGCTAGTATTAGGATAGATTCGTGTTGGTGTTTATAGATGATATTTTGGTATTCTATAAGGGTGAAAGAGAGCATGAATATCATCTTAGAATTATTCTAGAGATGCTGAGGAAGAATCAACTAAAGGCGATGTTTTCCAAGTGCCATATTTGAAAGAAAGAGGTTAAGTTCTTTGGTCATGTGGTCTCAGAGAAAGGGTTGTCTGCCGATCCAGATAAGATCGAAGCTGTGAACAATTGGAAGAGATCAGCCAATGACTGAGATCAAAAATTTTCTTGAACTTGCTGGCTATCACTAGAAATTCATCAAAGACTTCTCGCAGGTAGCAGCACCTTTGACGAAGTTAACCAAGAAAGATGTGAAGTTTATTTGGTCCAAAAAATGTGAGGAAGCATTCCTTAAGTTAAAGCATTTGCTGACCAATGCTCCACTGTTGGTAGTTCCAGATGGAAACTAAGGGTTGGTAGTATACACTGATGCATATGGGACTGGATTAGGAGAAGTATTGATGCAGAAGGGCAGAGTTATTGCTTATGTATCTAGACAGCTTAGACCGCATGAAGTAAGATACCCTACTCATGATTTAGAATTGACAATGATTGTTTTTTCCTTGATGATCTGGAGGCATTATCTCTTGGGGGAGAGATTTGAGTTGTATACCGATCATAAGTCTTTAAGATATATATATTCTCTTATAAAGAGTTGAATATGCAACAACAGAGGTGGTTGGAGTTTTCGGCTGCTTATGATTTTGGTATAGAGTAAACCCAGGGAAAGGTAACAAAGTAGCAGATGCTCTTACCAGAAGACATCAAAATGTGTTCTTGAATGTGTTGGAAAAATGCAAGGATCTAGAAGCTTTTAGCCCGTTCTGGTATGCAGTTGAGATCTACTGCTAGTTCTAGTCAAGGTACTGCCATGTTATCTTGTTTAGAAGTTCGCGCAGTGTTGGTCAAGAGAATTGTTTCTAGACAGAAGGAGAATCCATTGTTAGCCAAGAGGATCAGATGGCTTGAGGGTCGAACTGAGGTCAATGATTTGAAAAGTTTTTGTCTTAACCAGAGAGTATGGTTGAGAAAGTAGGAACGATTTTGTATTCCAGATGTAGAGAATGTAAAGAGGGAAGTTCTTGAGGAATGTCATCGATTCAAGTTTACGATTCATCCCAAAGTGACCAATATGCATCAAGATATAAAGAGGAGCTTCTATTGAAAAGGCATGAAGAGGGATGTCAACTTGTGGGTTAGGCAATGTGTGAACTGGTAACAAGTGAAGGCCAAACATCAAAAGTCAAGTGGGTTACTTAAGCCTTTAGAAATCCCAATTTGAAAATGGGACTCGATATCCATGGATTTCATAGATGGGTTGGTAAGGTCAAGAAGAGGAAATGAGAGCATATGGTTTATTGTGGATAGGTTGACCAAGAGTGGCCATTTCATTCCAGTAAAGCAGATCAGGACAACACTTGATTTGGCGAAGTTGTTCATGAAGAACATAGCTAGATTTCATGGAGTTCCTAGTAGCATAGTCAGCGATAGAGATGCTTCATTCACTAGCGAATTTTGGAAGAGTCTACAGGATTTGTTAGGCACTAAGCTCAAGATGAGTACCGCATATCACTCACAGATAGATGGGCAGACAGAGAGAGTCAATAAGGTGCTTGAGGAGAGCTTATGTGGGACTTTGATGGTTTGGGAGGATCACCTGCATTTGGTTGAGTTAACTATAATAATTGTTACAGACTAGTAAATGAATGATGCCTTTTGAAGCTTTTATGGAAGGCCAAGAAAATCCCCTGCATGTTAGTTGGAGACTGGAGATAGATTGGTCTCAGCTCCAATTTGGTATGGGAGGAGTCAGAGAAGATTGAGTTAATCCGAGAACAAAAGAAGGAAGCTCAATCAAGATAGAAAAAGTTACACGGATAAGGGGTGAAAAGACCTAGAGTTCTCATTAGGAGATAGGGTCTTCATTAAGGTATCACCGATGAAGAGAGTGGTACGATTTTGAAAGATTGGAAAGTTGGCCCCGAAATATGTTGGCCCATTTCAGATTATCGAAAGGATCGGAAAGCTCGCATACAAAGTAGAGTTGCCAAGAAGTATGGCAGGTGTCCATAATGTATTTCATGTGCCTCTTCTTTGCAAATATGTGCATGATCCAGAGGCTACAATTCCTCGAACAGAATTAGAGGACTTGGTAGTGGAGCCTGATTTGACCTTTGTTAGACAGCCAGTTCAGGTTGTATGAGAGATGATAAAAGAATGAGGAACAAGACAGTCAAGTTGGTGAAAGTTTAGAGGAGCGACAATGAGAAGGACTGTACTTGGGAGATAGAGGACAGGATTCAAGGTACTTATCCTTATCTGCTTTAAGGGTGTGTCTATATTAGATTTATACAGATATTTTCCAGTCAAGTAGACTAGTATGGTTGTTGAAAGTCGTTATAGATGATTGCTATGTTTAGTATTTAGCCCTTACTGAATTTCGAGGACGAGATTCTTTAAAGAGGAGAGCCTGTAAAACCCCTAATTTATGATAACATTATTCAGGAGATTTAATTAGATAATTAAATAGAATAATGCAACTGTAAGTGATAAAGGGGATTGAGACTTGAATTAGTTAATTAAGGTCATGCCTAATGAACTAACTAATGGGCTTAAGAATAGTTTTAGGTTAAAACAAATTACATAAGGGTACAGTTGAAAATTGTCGTCCGTAACTCCCACCTTTATATATTTTCATTCCCACCATCATACTTCCCATTCAAGTCATTTTTGAAAATGCAAATTAAACAATAGAGGAACAGTCGGCCATTAAGAGAAGAAGGGGAAATCAATTTAAAGCTATAAAGTCAAGCTTTGGGGAAATCAATCTCAATCAAATCTCCTTATCTTGAGCAAGGTGAATAATAATTCCATCTCTATTTTGGTTTAAATCATATACTTTTAGATTTAAGGCATAAATTCATTTTTATGATATATCAGATGATGATATGCTTGATTCACGATTTATTTGAGTTAAACAAGATTGTTTAAAAGAGGTTTCATATGTTAGGTCAAAACCGAGATTAAATGTTGTTTAAATGCCATAGGGGAAATTTTATGTTATGAGAAACGTGATTTTGGAGTTGGGTTTCAATTTTGAGAATTTTCTAAGCCATGGAAAGATTATTATGAATTTTCTAGGAAAATTATGGTTATTTGGGTTTATAATTTATTTTTGAAAATATATTGAGAATTTGGGTATGCAATTTTGGTTTGTTAGATAACATAATTAAAGTGAATTTCTGGAATTTTTATGGATCTTTCCAAAGTGATTTGCTATGCAAAATAAATTGTTTTAGAAGAGGGACTTCTTTGCCAAAATTGGAAGGGCTTAATTGATTAATTTAACCATGGTTTAGATCTGGATTAAGTGGCATTTATTTTTGAAAAAGAATTTTAAAAAGTTAAGGTAATCAATCTGGTGTTGTCACGTGGTAGGTTATTAGAGAAATATTTACTTAATAAGAACAAAAATAGGTTTACACCAGAAAAATTGGTTCCTCATACTTAGGAAAGCACCTTTCGACACAGTTTCTCCTGCCTTTATCTTAGTCAAAACCTACCCTACCAAAACCAAGACACAAGGTGTCACTAAGATGGTACGTAGCGGATTGGAGATAAGGGGAAGGTAGGGTATCGAAATCATAGATCCCAAAGGAGTCAAAACCTTGGTTTGTTTTTAAAAGAAAAGCACATGCCTTTGTTTTGTTTTAAGCCTTCGATGGAGTCAAGGCATAAGGTTTCGAAAATGGTTTTAGGAGGTTTCAGAAAGGGTTGCATTAAATTATAATTACTTTCGACTGGGTTACTTACTTTTGAAAGAATGTTTTGTAAGAAGGGGTTCCGACCTAGTTGATACCCTGCTACCGTCCTTTAACCTTTCGATGGTGTTGAAGATATCCGTGCTGTCGAAAGGATACTTTGTTTTATAAAGTTTAAGCCACTTCCTAAAGCTTTCAAAAGATCTTTAGCGGTTTCAAGGGTGATGGTTTCGAAAGGGGTTTCGACACCAACCTTTTGTTGTTTTACCCAGATGTTTTATGCTTTCAAAGAGGATGGTGCCGACGCCATCAAGTCTTCCCCAACGTTTTATATTGGTTTCGAAACATATTCTTTCACATATATTCACTTTGACCCAAATTATGTTTTTAAGTATAAGCTCAATGCTTTCGAAAGAGTTACTTTCAATGTTTTCGGAAGGGTTACTTCTGATGATGTCAAAAGAGGCACTTTCAACTAGTTTCGAAGCTGGGCTTCTAAAGTTAAAATGCTAATACTTTAATGTGTTCAAAAGGTTTTGAAAGGTTGGTTTTAAAGTATTATAGGGCAGGAGCCTAATGTTTTTAAGAGCTTTTGAAGAAGGTCATCCTATGAAGTCGAAAGATAGGTTGCAAAGGTATCAAAAGTTTTTATGACACAAACCCTATTTTTTTAATGAAACAAATGGCTATATTTTAAAGGTTTTTTATAATTATTTCAAGAAGAAGCTATCTTTGATAAAGAAATAGGCTAAAGGGATTAACCATGTTCTATTTTAAACCCACAGGAGTGGTATTGCTATATTGTTATGTTGCTTCTTCTAAAATGAACATATTCACTTTATAATGAAATCATAACTGCATTTCAGGGATGAAAGGTAGGAGAACCAGTTAGGTTAACCCAGTAGTGAATACAAATGGAATAAAATCCTAAATGAGAAGAATTCATCTAGGAGGTCAGGTACACCATAATATAGGATGTTAAAATATAAGGAAAAGATATTAGAAGGGGGCAATAGGTTTATAATAAGCCCATTGAAATTGTATGATATTGACAAGGGCCAATAGGTTCATAGTTAGCCCATGAAAACTATGAATAAAGAAAGATGTCAGATAGACAGGTTCATAGTTGGTCCATGAAAACTATGTGTAAAGAAAGATGTCAAATAGACTGGTTCATAGTGAGCCCATGAAAACTATGATTGGATACTAGCAGGAGCCAGTAGGTTTGTAGTTAGCCCATGAAAACAATATCCGGATGTAATATTGACAGATGTCAATAAGTTCCTAGTCAACCCATGAAAACTAAGATAAAAAAGGATATTGCAGTTGCTTATAGATTCCTTGTTAACCCATGAAAACTAGGATGAGAATAAGAATCATATTGGGGTCACCAGTTGGTTCCTAGTTAACCCATGAAAACCAGGATGAGAATACGAGTAATATCGGAGTTACCAATAGGTTCATAGTGATCCCATGAAAACTATATAATTGGGTAGGGAGTCCATAAATGTTTAACCGGTTATTAGTCATCCCATGAAAACTAATAGGTTAATAGTAATCCTAGAAACTATAACCAAGACAGAGAGTCTAAACTGAATGGGGATGGGTAATCCAGAATTAATTCAATTGTTGTGAATATCATCATATTATACTATTTTGAATTGTTTTAACCATTGTGGGTGTAGGAGCATAGTATATGCTTTTATTAAGGTTTTGAGAGACCAGTGAGGGGAATCCAGTTCCGCTAAGCGGAGTTGTCTCACTAGATATCTAAATGATTCGTACCAGGTTTTATGTCTGACTCGAAGTTTATTTTTTCCCCTTAAACACTCGGGTACTCAATTGATTTTGAGTAGTTTGAGAGTTGAGGTTTTTAGGTACCCCTAAGAAGAATAAGCTTCGGGAGATGTGTAGAAGGCTAATAGCTATTTAGAGTTCTCTTTCTTTTGATTTCGGTGTTGTTTGTAAGGGGCCAAGTTGCTATATTGCCTGTATGTACTCTGATCATCCCAGGAGGCATCTTCACATGTATCTCTAGGCATATGTTGTAATAAATATATTTTCTCTAAACATGATTTGCGAATGTGGGATTATGTAATGAATTGGAAATATTTTGTTACGGGATGTGATTTTGATTGAAGTTTAAATTTTTACCGTATTCATGTGTTTTTGTGTATCAATGAATCTAACTTCACCGTATTTGGTCGTCAAGGATTAATAACCATGGATGACTGCAGCATATGTGGCCATTAGTTTTAGGCCTCCAAGTAGGGGATGTTACATATTTAACCACAGGACATGAGTTTCCCTCATTTATGGACACTTATTTAGGCTATAACCGATTTTGATGCATATAACGGATCAAGAGAATACTTTCTTTATAATGGATTTGAGGTTGTACTGCTACTGAGTAATGTCGTTCGGTTTGAACGAAGTTTGAGCCACAAAGCAAAGATTGGTAAATTCTATGTTTAAGAATCAAATCAGACGGATAATTAAGTACACGTGGATACATTCTTGTAAGTCGCGATTATCGCGAAACCATTTGAATGATCTTTCAAAAATATTCAAAGTTTTATGGAAATATGGAATGAGGCTAAATCCTTTGAAATGCTCTTTCAGGTTAGCATCAAATAAGTCCTAGGATTTTCATGAATGCAAGGGACAATAAGGCCAATCCAGGGTAGATCAACACCTCGGGTATGTTAGAGCCCCGACCATGAAAAAGGAGTTGCAGAGCTTAAATGGGAAGATCATTCTTTTTGTTTCGATTCATCTCGAGAGCAATAGATAAGTGCATACCTTTCGTCGGTACCCTCAAGAAGGGCTAGAATAACATTAAATTGAATCAATTTCCAGAATGCTTTTGAAGAATTATTGAGGCACGTGGAGACACCACCGGTCTTATCCAAACTACTAGCCTGAGAAGATTTCTTTATATTTAGCAGTGTCTACCCATGCGCAAAGTGTAGCACTTTTACATCAAGAGGCGAGAATCCAAATGTCGATTTACTCTATCAGCAAGTGGTTTAATGGAGCTGGAAAAATTACTTGAAGTTGGATAAACTCACTTATTGCTTGCTGATTACATATAGGAAGATGTATCCATCCTTTTAGGCTCGTCCAATTAAAGTACTGACAGATAAACCTCTGAAGTATGCATTATACTGACCCGATACTTTGGGAAGGTTGCTAAAATGGAACATAGAGTTAAGCCAGTATGATATCACTTACTGTCCAATTTGGGGGATAAAAGATAGGAGTTGACGGATTTCATCATTGTGTTTACCATGTGAAATGATCAAGAGGAGGATGATACAATCACACAACTCATTGGAATCTATTCGTAAATTGTGCTTCAAACGAGCATAGTTTAGGCACAGAAGTAATGCTTAAAACATCGAAAGGGAATTCAGTTTTTTATGCACCAAGGCTAGAATTTCTTACAATGAAAATGAGGCTGATTATGAGCCATTGATAGTGGGATTGAGGATAACAAAGGAACTGAGGATATGGACATTATAGATATTCAATGATTACTAGCAAGTGGTTTTCTAAATGCGAAAGGAATATTGAGCTAAGGGTGTAAGACTTGCTCCTTACCTAACAAAAGCACTGGAACTGCAAGAAGACTTAGAACACTATACAGTTTTGCATATCCCTAGGGAAGAGAATGTAAAGTTTAATTCAATAGCTAAACTTGATTGCTCAAAGGAGGCATAGATGATGGGTTTGGTTCCAATAGAGGTTTTAACTGCTCCAAGCACGATCAGATGGACGTTGTCTAGATTATGGAGACCGTGGAAGAAGAGGTGTCATGGATAACCCTAATCAAGGATTGTTTACCTAGGAGGATCCTCCCTACAGAGAGAAATTAATGTTGGAAACACCTTTGGAGGGTGTCGTGCTTCACAACGCAAGAAGGAGTGTTTATAGAAGAGGATTCTCTACCCTCTTGTTCGGTGTATAACCAAGGATAAGGTTAGCAAGATCCTCATGGAAATCCATGGGCATAGTTATGGTGATCACACCAGTGGCCAAAATTAGGCAAAGAAGTTACTTCGATACTAATATTTTTGGCCAATGGTTAAGAGGGATGCAGGCAATTACACCAAACGATGTGACCATTACCAGAGTTTGTGAAAATTTTAAGGGTTTCAACTTTAGAACTTGAGCAAATGGTTAGCCATAGCCATTTGCGTACTAGGGAATTGATCTTATTGGAGTGTTGGCGATCGTGAAAGGAGGAGCTAAACATGTGGCAGTCGTGGTGGACTACTTAATGAAGTTGGCCAAAGTATAATAGCTTGACACGATCATAATGAAAAACGTGATCGACTTCGTGACAAAGAACATCATTTGCAAGTTTGGAATACCATAGAAGGTAATCATGGACAACGAAATCCAGTTCGAGAGTATCGAGGTCAAGGATTTCTGCAGCCGATATAAGATCGAGCAAAGTGTTTTAGTGGTAGTGTATCAGCAAGCGAATGGACAAGAGGAGGCGGTGAATAAAATCATCAAGTCCACTTTAAAGAAACGATTAACTGAGGATAAATGCAATTGGATCAATGAGCTTCCACTAACATTATGGGCTTATAGGACGACATACAAGTTCACAGTTAAGATATTCATTGTTCGCTTTAACATACGGATCAGAAGCTATGATCCCGATAGAACTGGATGTCCTTCCAATGTAAAGGCGTTACTATCTAAAGGTAAACGAGGAACTATTGCATGAGTCTCTCAATTTGGTTGATGAGAAAAGGGAAGAAGCAAAATTAAGGGTAACTGCTCACTAGAGAAGAGTAGCTCGACATTTCCAAGCCAAGGTCTGAAATCGCACCTTTGAAGTAGAGGATCTTCTTTTGAATGAGTTCTTTCAAGTATAAGGGAACTTGGTCCGAACCTTGAAGGACCATATGCAATCAATCAGAAGCTCAGAGTTGAACTTTCAAGCTTGCAACGATTGACGAAATTCCAATCCCACGCACATGGAACAATGATCTGCTGTGGCACTACTACACTTAGCTTATCTTAGTTTATTTTTGCAAATAAGCCACCCAAGGGCTCTGGAGGTAGTATAATAAGCCAGAAATTGCCATGATTTTTTGCTTATAATAATCAATTAGCTTCTCGAACCAATGGAACCACATTCTTGTCAGCAAAATCCCGTACTGCATGATTAGTAGTAGGTCAAGGAACATGCTATTTAGGCCTTGGATTATGGCCAAGGAGCATAGTTTCAAGGGTCGATCGGGTAATTCGACCCTAACCTTTTGGAATCTGGCATTGCCTAGAGATTGACAACGTCAAGAAGGAAAACACATTCAAGTGTCGATCGAATAATTAAATACCAACCTTTAGGAATCCAGCATTGCCCGGATACTGGCAACCTCAGGAAAGAGAACCCACTCGGGGTCAATCTGATAATTCAACCACAACCATTAAGAATCTAGTGTTGCCTAAAGATTAGCAATGTCATGAAGGAAAATCCATATAAGAGTGGATCAGATAATTCGACCCCAATCTTCACGAATCTTCCATTGCTCGAAAATTAGCAACGTTAGGAAGGAAAACACATATAGGGGTCGATCGGATAATTCGAGCCCAACCCTCAAGAGTTTAACATTGCTTAGATATTGGCGATTTCATGAAGGAATAAAAAATTAAGGATCGATTAGATAATTTAATCGTGACCTTCAGGAATTTGTGTTGCTCGAAGTTAGGTGATGATAGAAAGGTATGACCACTTAGATATCGATCAGGTAATTTGACCCTAACTTTCAGGAATTTGATCATTGCCCGGAGGTAAGAAACGCCAAGAAGGGATGCCCGGAACTAAAAAATTCACGAGCTAATTTTCAAAGATAGAGACCATTGCATAGTTGAGTCTCCATGACAGTGCTAAGGCTTAGTAGGATATGCTGAGTCGAGGACTAGCAAGGCAGTCTGGGAAGTATAAAATAGGTATTATCAGACATTTCCAATCAAGGACTGGGATTAAAAAGGCATGATCGGACTAGGGGAAATTGAATAATTTTCCCTGCGATATATCTATCCCATCAACAGTCGAATAATGGCATTTGGAATGATAAGTCACATGAACAGGGAAAGGCACACGACTGAATAGTATAGACAAGAAAATAAACGTTCCAACTACTACCATATGGCAACAAGAGTCATATAGAACTTGGATTCCCAAATTATTGATTGGTCGAAAGAAACTCGACCAAACATGACTTAGAATTTACCATCGCTCAGAGGTAGATGACGATAAGAGGATGCAACTACTTGTTACACCCATATTTCCCAAGCGTTATTAAAGGAAAACCGATGCAAGAACTGAACTGAAAGATCCGTATCCATAATAGAAGTTGGAGCACAAAAAGATAGCAATAAATAAGGGAAAGTCCAGATAGTATTTCGTCTACATAACAACATAGGATATCAATATTGCACGGGGTTTGAACTATGCAAAGACACCAGGAATCGTATTGCACTGCACCATCTAAAACAACAGCAAAGCACAATGCTGTAAGGGGAGATGCCATATAGCACAACACAGTAATAATACTACACTATCTGTATAAAGCCTAATCACACCAACCAATGGACTGCACGAGGCATACCTTGTCTTTTCTACAACTCTAAACTTAAATAAAACAAACCATGTTGAATAGGTATCGGCGATTGGTCAACATAGGACTACAGCATACCTTGACCGTCCTATGCACATGCCCTCCAGCTAAAACACAGATAAAGTAAAACCACCTGAAACCCTTAATAAAAAAAGTCCCCACTTGAGATCAAAATAAGTCTGCACTCCCTGAACCATAAGCTAACTAGGAAGATAACTTGCATAAGTGTCGTGCACAACCCTTCACCAATATCCACCCACAACCATTTCGGGCAAGCCATAGGAAAATTCTATGCATACCCAAAGGGCCTAAGGAATCCTAACATTGCTCCAAAAAGCTTATGCGTTACTAATACTTTCGAGTGTAGATTGGAGATGTTCTTACTGATGACGCCTTAAGCAGAACTATATGGAATGAAAAGCATTTCAAGGGCTGCACACATAGTCAATCAAAAAGTATTCTAGCACAGTTCCATACTTACTGGTACAAAACGATCTATTAAAGCATATTTTATCAACAATCAACGCAACTCAATAATGGAACTCGCACATCTGCATGGCTAGTGCATCTATGCAATCCTAGGTCAATCCCGTATCAAGGCATAAGATACCAACCTATATTATCCTATCTAAACTAAGATTTTCCTTGTTTAGCTAAATGGAGGAGGACGACAATGCAATACTCATTACCTACACCATACTTATAATGACCAATCAAAGAAAGAAGCAATAGCATAGTTCTCTAGCTATCGAGTGCAATTCAAAACAAGCTCATATAAAGCAGGTACCGCATGATGAACGAGATAAATAACACTATCCACCATCAACACAGTATCGAGCAAGCATTGTAGATTGGGCAAGATAACCTAACTCAATTAACCCGTAGAGAAGTACTGCACAAATGTTGCATACTAAACAATGAAGTTCAGCCCCATAGGTATTAACACTGCCCAGAACTGCATAGGAGAACAACTCAAAAAAACTTTATGACAAAGCTACTAAGGGCGATGCAGTTCATCCGGAAGAAAAGGGCAACAACTTATTACACTCTCGGTCACTCATAAGAGCAGCACACTGGCCATTTGCTTCTAAGGATTAGAGGTGCATAACTCATTCAAATTTGAGATTCCCGCTTCAATTCTAAGATTTCCTGCTTTAATTTCAAACTTCTCGCAATACCTAGAATTCAACTGCCCAAATCTTAGTTTACTATCAAAGACATGTAAGCGATCCATGCATAGCAAATAAATAAGATAGATGGATGACACATGGCACATTCTAGAGGTGGAAACTAATATAGCGGGAGAAGAACTTTGGCATCAACATTGTAATGACCCGGTATTTTCAACCATTCGCATCCACATATGCCGGAATTCAACAGCTCAAAATACCGGATTGTAATTTAAATTTGGCAAACTCAGAACATACAGCTAATAAATAAATCATAGATCACAAACACAGAGTAATAAAATGCAGCGGAAGTAAAGAGATAGTAGTTCATGAAGCCACTATATATATAGATCAGAGCTAACAAGCTACAACAGAAGTTCAATACAATGATCAAGTACAAAGCTGAATACATTACTAGAATCAATTGAATAACTAGAATCAACTGAATACTGAAGTTGAAATAGATAGCTCGATCTTCAAGCAAAGTTCCAACTCCGAAGTTGAGTCTCAAATGATGTATCACTCAGTCTGACCCGAGTGTAAAGCAAAACACAAAATACTCGAGTCGGGACATACATTCTTATACAATGTAAACCAACTCAAGTGAACTGTAATATAAGGTACAAATAACTTAAAGGATGCTTGGGACCGCCCATCCTCTAAGGCTCCGTTAAACTATTTACTATGTAGTAATATTTTGCTATTATAATAATGTCTATAGTAAAATAAACTTACTTTTAAATAGTGTTAAGGAGTGGCCCAATATTCCCCTTAAAACATAATAGTGCTAATAGTCTATACAGTACCTACGTACCTCCTGATCGGAAGGCTACGAGAAGATACTCCATAGGTATGACACAAACGAAACTCGTACAAGGTTCGCTAGGGTAGGTGACACGGCACAAATAGACAATGCCAGAGTAGATATACCAATTACGCTTCTAGACCGGTGGTAACGCATAGCAGCTACTACCGCCCACCTCGAGCCATACCCCCAAAATCAAAAGGGCCCTAATTAATCACAAAGTAATTGAATGGTATCGAAGGAGTGTGTCCGATAAGAGGTGTTACCTCATTAGACCATCAGTCGCTCCTTTTTTAGCCACCTTATGCCAACTCACCAGAGTCGGGTCCACGTATATACCTTAAAGGAACGCCGCCGCCATCCTGCTTCATTCTGGAATCTCCACCGCATACACGGTTGTTAAAGTGTTTTTCGGTATCGACAAGAGTATGCCCATATCTGATCTCGGTCTCTTCAACAACCAACCGTTATTATAACCCATGGATATTTGTTTCAAAATCATTTATACTTCAAAACCAAATATCATATCCATTTCAAAATGAAGTATTATATTATTTCATTTTAAAAACCAAATCAACATATCATTTCCATTTAAAAACCAAAGTAATAATATATCATTTAAAGAAAACTCAAATTTTCAAATCACTGAATATTTCCTTCAATTTATTTAACTTGAAATATTCTTTTAAATCATCTTAACCCAAACCACTTTATAAAGTCATATTCTTAAATCTTCAATTTCAATAAGTTTCAAATTAATACATTTAAAGACAATTCTTAACTAAATACAATTTCAAATAATTTCATATACAAAACCATAGTGTTTCAAAGTTGTAAAAACTCCAAACCAAATTACTTTGGAACCATAATACTTTGAAATTATAACAATTTAGAAATGTTATCATTCAGAAACCACAACACTTTGGAAATGTTATTCTTTTGAAATTATAATACTTAGAAAATCATAACACTTTAAAATGACCTTCATTTAAGCCATTTAGATTCAATGTCAAAAATATTCATTTTAAAGCTGTAACATTTCTAAGTTTATTCATTCAATTATAAACTTTCCAAAGATATTGTATATTTCAGCTACAACAACATTAATAAAGTGTTACGGTAGATATAGTAATATTTCAAAACATTATCAAATTCAAAACATCAGCACTTATAAAGTGCTACGGTAGATATTTAGCTATTGTTTCAAAACAGTTTACTTTAACAACAACAGCACTTATAAAGTGCTGAGCAGCCATTTAGTTACTTCAAGTTTAGTTTCAGCAACAACAGCACTTACAAAGTGCTACAATAGCTCTTTATTATTTGAAAACTTGGTTTATTTCCAGAAATGGCAGCACTTAACAAATGCTGTCTTAAAACCACAGCATTTCTAAAGTGCTACCAATACTAATTCCAGATTTATACTAACACTTTAGCCACATTAGAATTTCAATTTTTAGCCAATTTAACTTATAAAAACCATACTCACGCTTCAAAAATATTCATTTGGATATCATTTAACTTATGATTTAATAAAATAAAATTTTATCAATAAATATCCAAATTAAACTATAATTCATTAATAAGTCAAAATTACCCTATTTTACTTAACTTTTATTTTTAACAAATAACTTTACACATAATTTTAAAATACCCATCCCATAAATAAAATATTTCTATCACTAAATTTACTTAACTTTCATTTGAAAACTAAATTTCCAATTATCAAGTTAAGTCATCTTTATGTTGCATTTTTCCATTTAAATCATAAGCATTTATTTTTACAAAACATAACCATAAATCAAGTATTTTCTCGTAGTTAATATAACAATCCAATTCTTTTCATAAATCTGTTCATTTAGGCATCAATTAACTATGATTCCAAATTAAATAAATTTTATTACTAAAGTCCAATCAAAACTGCATTTCATTTTATCAATTCAAATACATTATTTACTATACAAACCATATTCATTTCAAACTCAAGTTGATTGCAATTACCGAGTTAGATTTTAAAATTCTATAGTAATCAACTTTAATTATTAAGTTGTTTATCACAAATAAAGATCGTTAAACTACCATTTAAACAAATAAAGATTTTTAAATTATAATTTTAAACCAATTCTCAACTTATGAAACTTTAACTTATAGAAAACCGGTAACTCTTTATTTCAAATCTTTAAATCAAATTTTAAGTTAAAATTCCGTACATTTTAAAATTTCAAAATACTGAATAAAATTTTACGAAAATATTACTTTAAAAATATTAACCATGAGCTTGTATAATATTTGTAGCCTAGGTCAAGTGACACAGATATGTATAATTTCAATCCGTAATTTAAAAGAAAAATCCTGGTTCTATCATTTCAAACCCGCAATTCCAAGTAAAATAAATACAAAAAAATCACTCGAGCCTATCATTTCAGCCCATAATGATTTTCCTTATTCTAAAGTCTATTTGGGTATGTATCATTTCAACCCATGGTGATAGGGAACTTGCAGTGTGATACAGTAAATAAAATGAATAGTATAATATGGCATATCATATCAGATGATGCAACAATTATATAAACAGGATTTAACATCATGTAATCACATCACATGCATATATGAATAACATATCAATTTATACAGATACACTTGTCATCATTTCAAAATAATATAAGTACGTAATGTCTAGAGTGAATAACTTACCTTTTAAAAGATAGACATCCAATACAAAACACAAATTCAAACTTTGGAAAGCACGAAAAGGCATGAAAAAGCATGATTATATTTTTGAGTAGATGAAGAGTCAGATCCAAATCGTGTATGCAAACAAATATCACTAACATAAGTATGTGATTCAATACAAAAGAATAGAAATTTAAAACAATGAAAAAGATGATGATTTAAATGACATAACTTGTTTTACCCATCAAGTGGGCTCGGCTACACCCAAAACGGCTTTACCGTCTTCATGTGAGCTCGTCCATGTTGGTTTTGTGCAAGGCTAGACTCGGCCATGGGTAAAGCATACATGGCTATGGTTATGGTAAGTGA
This sequence comes from Allium cepa, assembly GCA_030765085.1. Classification (NCBI taxonomy): domain Eukaryota; kingdom Viridiplantae; phylum Streptophyta; class Magnoliopsida; order Asparagales; family Amaryllidaceae; genus Allium; species Allium cepa. The sequence continues at coordinate 510,401,871 of CM060942.1, forward strand.
AGAGGTGGGGTTTTTGAAATGTAAAGGCAAGGTATGTGAATGGTCTTGGGTTCTTTGGTTCGGCCATAGTCATATAGGCTCGGCCCTATGTTGCATCTTGGTCAAGTGGCATAGCAAGGCAGGGTTGTGGTCAAGGCAAAGCAAATAGGTGGTATTTGTGGGGAGTGGCCGAGGCTAGTATAGGAGGAAGTGAATGTATGTGGTGATCTAGGCTATGTTTTCCATTGTTTGGTGATGGAGTCTTCATGGTGGTCATGGCCTATGGGTGGAGGAGGTGATGATGGTCGGCATGGTGGTGTGGTGGAGATGGGGAGGTCGTTTAGGAGGTGGAGGCCGAGCTAACACGAAGACAAAACAAAGAGAGAAAAAGAAATAGAAAAAGAAGAAGATGAAGGAGAAGCCATGGGAGGAACTTACATATTTTTCTTCTTTTTTTTATACATGCAAATGAATAATGAAGTGATGAGAAATGAGTTTGTACGTGATTTAGAAAATTAATGGCGGCTAGGGTTAAAAAAATATTTTACCAGCTAAAGATGAGGAGATGAATGGCTAGGAAATTAATAGGGCATTACTTGATTTCCAAGAAAAGGAGCCATGTGATCTTGAATAGATTTTTTCTAGAAATGAAATGAGGAGTTTGAGATGAGAAATAAATCTTGTACATGATTTGATAGGAGAAGATCACGACTATGAATGCGGTGAATGGCTAGGAAAAATAATAAAGAGGCTAGGCAAAATAGAAAGACAAGAATTTAAAACATGTAACCTATATCTCTTAAATTTCTCCAAGCCATTTGTGAAAGATAAATAAATTAAAATCAATAAATAAAATCAAAGTTATACAAATAAAAATAGAAAATAAAAATTAGAGAAATAAACATAGGAAAAATAGAAAATAAAATATAGAAAATCATTGCGTGTAAAACGTTGTAATTTATCCAATTTTAAAAGTGTAACTCAGAATTTAACGAAACGAAAAGCAAAAGGAATGTTAGAATTATATTATGCTTCAAAGAAAAAGATTAAAAATTTAAAATTCAAATTTAAAAATTTAAACTGAAATTCAAAATTTGACCAAAGTCGACCAAAATACAAAAATTTCAGAAAATGTTTATTTTAATATATTTGGAAAATAAATTACAAACAAAATTCCATACTTACATTGAAAAATTCTAAAATTTCAATTTTAAATGATTTAAAAACCAAAATTTTCAAATAAAAATTTATTAAAATATGATTATTGCTTGTCTAAGTTTGAGACGTTAGATGGAATTTCAGATGGTTTTTGTTCTACTGTGATGTCTGCTTTTACTTGGAATAAAGAGGATGGTGGTTACTTTGGTTTCCAAATAATGAAAAAAGGAAAATCTCATCCTTGTCATTTGAAAGAATTCTAGATTCATACTTCTAACAAAATTGAGTGTCTCAATTCTGGTACATTGTTGGATTTTAATTCATCTGAGATTGGAAATGAAAGTGTTATAACTGTTTTTCCATCGTCTAATGACTCTGCTGCAAATTTTATCAGTGAAGAGACCTTTCATGTTGATGAGTTTTCTAATGTAAATATTGATGACTGTAGTTTTCCTAAGAGTCGAATAAAGTTCAAGCTTATTAATGATACTGTTTCTTCATCTGAAGAATTGTGCATCCAATCTGGTGATTTTTGTGATTGGACTGAGCTTTCTGATCGGCAGTTCATATTAGATAATGGTACCAAAAAGGAAGAGTATGTTTGTTTAGACAATTTGTGTGATGATTCGTCAAAGGAGTGTTCTTTTATGTTTGCTGAACTCAAGGAAAATATGCACGTTTCTTCTGATGTGCATGATGCATAGTTGAGTGTATGGAAAATTTTAGTCAGCCAATTGGTTTGCCTGACACCCCTCTAAAAGTTGTTTCCTCTGATATGGTTGTATATGATGAAACTGGTGTTTCTGCTGAGTCCCCTGTTGTGCATATCATTGGTGATGGTCTTACATCAGGAATTGTGGCAGATTTTAGTCATGTTGTTGAGGTTGAGTTTGTTTTGGAGAGTAATAGGGATTATGTTGCTGCTGTCGATCTGCATAATAGAGAGTTAGTTTTTGATACTCGGAAGGATACTTTAGTTGATTTGATTTCAGTGACAGTTAATAATGTCTTGTTCTCTATGGATAAGTATGTCAGTTTTTATGATTTTCAATCTAGTGAGTTTGGCAACAAAACAGCAACTAATTCCACTTCGTCGAAGAGAGGTAGTCGTAGAAAGAACGTGTCTGCTAGCGGTTTTGTAGTGGGTGTTCTCAGTGGAGTTTTAAAAGAGAGTTTTAATGATGTTTTTGTTAATTCTCTTCATGATTTTGTTAGTTCAGATAAGTGCACACATTCTGATGTGCCTCAGTGTATCACAATAGGAGACTTAAAGCATGGTGGTGTTGTTTCTTCTGTTATTGATTTGGTTGATACTGGTCCTATGGGCTTTGTTGACTCAGTGAGACATTCAGAGCATTCTTGTCTCAATAACCTCAGTTTTGATAGAGCTGTTTATTACTGGACTGGGGATTTCAGATTCATTATGTATTATTATCTTGCATCTATTGGAAAATTTCCTTGTTCTCCTACCTATGCTAGAGAATTACTTCGTGCAGCCAAAGTAAAGAAAAGAAATAGGAAGGGCTATTCAGCTAGTTTTATAAGGAGAAGTCCTCGTTTAAATCGTAAAACTGTTAAGTCTTTTGATTGAGGGTTGTATTGTGGTTTTGGAGTTTGTTAGTGGTTTGGGTAGATGTAGTATATTGAGATGTTTCAGATTGGATGTTGAGGTTGCTGTTACGGTAGTTTCTTCAGTCGGCTACTTCTCTTTTGGTGTCGCTTTAGGCCATGGTATCAGGTCGGTGTTGAGTTTGGGTGTGTTTGATTTTTCTTTTGTACGGGGGCGTTTTTGGCTACCTGCCAGGCTTGTTGGCAGCTCCTTTTCTATTGTTGTTATATATATGTGCATGTGTGCTCTCCTCTCCTGTAGAGGATCACACATTTTTCTCAAAAAAAATTAATTAAAAAATTTATAAAATCATGGGCTGTTACAAACATGCCTCTCTACACTATAAATAGAAAAGGAACTGTAACAGGAAAGGGAACCTTCCGAGATTGTACATTTAGAAGAATAATAATGAAATTTCTATACTCCCTCTCCCATTATTGTCTGTATTAAGAATATATAAAAGAACAAAATGATATTTGATCCGTGGACGTAAGATTATTTAACATCCAAAACCTTGTAAATTCGCAAGGTCGTTTTCTTTCTCCACACTTTTCTTTTACCATGTTTTAATGTTAGATTCTTTTCTATTTTTTTCCCAAATAGGATGTTAATTCAACTTGATATTTTAACAACCAGTTTGAATGCAACTATATAATTGTGCAAGCACTCAGCAATATAATTACTACCATTAAGGCAAATTTAACGATGCTTAAATTTTTTGATTCTTAATTATGAAGGTAATTAGTGTTATAACTACTCCATGATCACTTTGGTATTGTGAGAAAAAAATTCTCAATAAAAAATTTTGCACTAGAAGGAGGGATCGAACCTCTATTTCCCTAACTTCAGTATGTTGTACATGTATTTTCTCCACAAACCTGAATCCAATGGATTCCATAACCCTCCTACATAAGAACAATTACACCTAGCCTCCAAAACCTTGAAAATTCCACTTATCACCTCAATAGTTCAAATAGTGGTGGATTCTTCGATAGAAGTCTCCGTAGGTCCTATCTAGCTATATTTCATGCCATTACTAGACAAATAAAGCAATGGATGGAGGGGATAGAAAAGATTCTATGGCCCAACTTGTTATCCTTAAGCCAACTTCACCTCAACTATCCATAGCTCACCGCCTACGTTCACCGACTGTGATGGTTATGCCGGGCGAGGATGATAACGATACTCTTAGAAATGAGAACAGTGAGGCTTGCTTAAATACTGATACAAACTCAAAGGCTATATCCAAGCAAACCCAATGTCAAAACAAAACCCGTTAATATAAACACATTTCTACTGAAAAAGGAAGCCCAATTTTCTCTTGATGATGATGACTCTTCGCTATATGGGAGCAATTCAACCTAGATGGATCCCAAGGAAAATAGAATCTGACAGCTAAAATTTTTGTGTAACGACTACAAGGCTTTGCTAACAGACCACTAGAAAAAAGGTAAAGGAAGAAGGTTATTCCCAATTCGGTGAGACCATTATAGAAACAGATTTTTTGAACAACTTTAAAGCTCCATCTATCGACAAGTTCAATGGAACCACTAACCAAGATGGCTACATCTACACTTTTAAGTACTACATGACATTCTGAAGGTAAGAAGAATAGCTCGATGTAAACATTTCCATTTTAACTAGCCGGTGCATCCTCTCGATGGTTTAGGAGGTATGGACCAGGGAGGGTCCATTCTTAGAGGCAACTTTCATCATATTTTCTAAGGTAATTCAAGAGAGAGGCCTCCCCAAATGTAAACACCATGTTATGCATAACGCAGGGTGAAAATGAAAGCATGTGCACTTCATAAAGCGCGCCAAATCCGAGGCACTCCAAATAGGAGTAACAAGCGAAGAAGCACTACTTATGATGGCCTATGTCGAGATCAGAAGAGGTACATCAATGTGGGAGCAAAACAGTTGAAAGCCATGTCATAGCATAAAGGCTTCCTACGAGAGGGCTAGCAACTTTATAAGGATGGAAGAAGCCGGATCCACAGCACAAACTCAAAGAAATCATGCCCACAACTGTAACAAAAAGGGAGGCAGAAGGGTATTATCTACCTATGAAATGACAAAAGGTGCAAAGCTTTACGATAATAACTCCCCTCACCTATACTCCTGGATGGATATATGAAACGACCAAGACATAGCTTGCACATGTGCCTAACAATTAGATGAAGGAGAAGCAGAATTGAGGTGGAGCGTACAATCGTTACCACAAAGTAAATGGCTACAATACAGATAAATGCAAACACTTGAAAAATGAAATAGAAAGGCTAATTAAGAAATGATATCTAGGCACCAAGAAGCTAACAGCGAAAATAGGACAGGAAATTCCTCTAACCTCATAGCCTCAATCCATGGAGGACCACATCTTGCTAGAGCAAGAAAAAAGGCACAAGAGAGATATGTGTAAGAAACTAAGACACGGAGGGAAATCTTCCATGTTAAACAAAAGCCAATTGAAGAAATATTCTTCACAACAGTTGATGTAGTGGGAGTTGTATTCCCCTATTAGGATCCACTCATTATCGCAGTGCGGATTTCAAAGTACACCATGAAAAAAGTCTTTTTTGATTCTCGGAGTTCGGTAAATGTCATCTTTAAATCAGCATATGACCAGATGAAGCTTCGAATAGAAATTCTGAAGCCTGCTTTGAGCTGATCAACTGTTTCAATAATAGTGCAACCATCCCAGTTGGATCAGCACGCTTGCTTTTTACAGTTGGAATTGCACACCTGCATAGATTATTCTCTACGACTTCCTAATTGTCGACCAAATTAGATCATATAATGCATTCCTAGGAAGATCTTTGCTGATAGTCCTGGGGGCAATCATCTTACAGAAAGATCTACTTTTGACAACACCGTTACTCAGATATGATCGATAAAGGGAGAATAGTTTTTAGCTAGGGAATTATATAATGTAAATCTTACCTCTAGCAATAAAACTATTTGAAACTACTCTACCACCTCTTCTAATACCTGTAACAATAGCAATGAAAAGAAGCCAAATTAATTTAAAGAACTGCATTGGTATCAATTGCCAAAGTTGATGCTAAAATAAGTCATCCTGCGGCTACAACATCAGTCAAGGAAAAAAAGCGAAAGTATATGGACGTGATTGGCGCTAACGAATATAATTCGATCTACATGAAATGCTTCTCCAAAGAAGCATAGAAACAAGCGCTTGCAACCACCTTTTAACCAAAGGAAGAAGCTGAAAGTGAAATAGACCCAAGGTTAAGGGAAAAAAATAGAAAATTAAAGCTAGTGGATAACTTTGAATATGTGCAAGTAGATACAAAGGTCCCTACAAAGATTCTCAAGATAGGGATGAATCTTAGTGCAAAAGATTGAATTGTACTAATGGACTTCTTAAAAAGATTAGTAGATGTATTAGCCTAGACACATTCAAACATGGTAGGAATAGATCTGGCTATCGTCTTTCTTGCCCTCATATCGATCCGGATTCCTATCTAGTTAGGCTAAAACGAAGCACCCTAGATCAAGAAAGGTACAAAATCCTACATGAAGAAGTTGAGAAGCTAAAGGAGAACGGATGCATCAGGGAGGTATACTACACAAAATTGAATTGCTAAATTAGTATTAGTGAAAAAACCTAATGGAAAATGGAGGATCATCATTGATTGTACCAACCTCAACAAGGCCCGCCATAAGGACAACTTCCCCCTACTTAGAATTAATTAGCTAGTGGATGCAACTAGTGGACATGAATTTCTCTCATTTATAGATACATATTAGGGTACAACCAGATAAACAAGTTCAAGCCGAATCAGAAGCATACTAGTTTCATGATGGAAAAAGGATTGTACTCTTATAAATTCATGGCGTTAGGGCTTTAAAATGCTAGGGAAACTTACCAAAGGATGGTTAACATGACATCTTAGAACAAATCGAAAAGAATGTTGAAGTATATGTGAACGACATGCTAGTTAGCTTAAAGGCGTCATCCGGTAATGTCCATGACCTGGTACAAACATTTAAAATCCTAAGGCAGTACAATATGAAGCTGAACCCTTTCAAATGTACTTTCTCTATTTTGTTGGGTAAATTCCTGGGGTACATAGTCAGTGCATGTGGCATTGATACAAACCCATAGAAGATTGAAGCCATAAGGAAGATGGGAATCCCAACGAAGCCGAAGGATCTTATGAGCTTGAATGGCAAAGTAGCAGTGCTAAGTAGGTTCATCTAAAGCAACAAACAAGTGCATACCATTTTTCGATCATGTGAAGAAGGGACAAAATTTCGAGTAGACTGAAGAATGCAAAGCTGCATTCCAAAACCTAAAATACCATATGGTCAATACTCCCATACCATCTAAACCGGTAATAGGTGAAGATTTGTGTGTATATTTAGCAGTAACTGATTATGTTGTTAGCGTTGTAGTGGTTCGAAAGGATGAAGGGACCCAGAGACCAATTTACTTCACAAACTAGTGTTTGTTAAGAGCAAAGCTGAATTGCTCAATCATTGAAATGCTAGCCTACAACTTGCTCCTCATGGCAAGAATGCTATGGCCCTATATCCAAGCATAACCTATCAAATCCTGACAGACAAACAACTAAGGAAAATACTACAAAGGCCGGAGTTGACTTCTTGTTAAAATAGGCGATGGAGCCCAGCCAATATGACATCAATTACTATCCACGGATAATAATCGAAGGTCAGGAACTAGTAGACTTCATCACAGAATGTACACTCCCAACTGAGCACCAACTAGATGAATAAACACCTACCTTTTAGTTCTGGCAGCTATTTATGGATAGAGCTTCAAATGAATACGGGGTATGAATTGAATATATGCTAATTACTCAAGATAAACAGAAACTATATGAGGCAGTAAGCTGGGGTTCAAGGCGACCAACAGTGTGGAAGAATATTAGGCTCTGCTCACAGGCTTGAGAATGGCCCAATTAATGAAGGTAATCCATATTAAATTTACAGTGATTCCCAAATAGTTGTGAACTAAGTGCAGGGCACTTACCAAGCAAGGAGCCAAACTTGCCATCTATGCAGAACTTTCAAAAAAAATCTGGAGCAGTTTGAACAATATTTTATAGAGCAAATTCCATAGAAAAACAACTCTTCTACCAATTCATTTGCTAAACTTGCAAGCACTAAGGTAGTAAAAGAAATGAAACCAGTTCCAATAGGACATCGGTCAGAGCTAAGCATCACAGAAGCTAAACAAATATTGGTCCAAAATCAAGCCTAATGGGTAAGGATCTAAGGATCTCAAGGCCAAGAAACCGAGGAAAATTGAGGGCAGTCCCCAATTGAACTTCCGCTTCAGTAAACTGAAGAAAACACTTGGGTGAGACCAATTTCCTGCTAAATGGAATCCTACCCTCAAAACAAAAATGAAACCCAAAAGATAAGGTATCAGGCTTCCTATAACTCATTCTTTGATGGCACATTATACAAGAAAGGGTATTTCACCCCTTATCTTAGGTGAGTTTCCAAAGAAGGGGGGATACGAATCATGAGAGAAGTACATGAATGGCAACGTGTGGACTATTCTAGAGGAGACAAATTAGAAAAAATACAGAGGCACGGTTACTACTTGCCCAAGACACTTCAAAATTGAAGAGAATTTGTAAGAAGATGCGGCAAATGTCAAAAATCTGCAAGTATCCCTAGATAGCCATCCTACAAGGTAGCCCATTGCCCTTTCGATATATCGGGCATGGATTTAATAGGCCCACTTCCTATGTTGAATGAGGGAGCAGAGCACGCTATAGCAGTAATAGACTACTTCACCAAATGAGTGAAGCGGAACCTTTAGCCACTATTACTACAAAAAAGATAGTCACCTTTGTCGTAAGAAATATAATCACAAGGTTTAGAATCCCTTACAAAACAATTTATAACAATAGGATACAGTTTGATAGTAGGGAATTTATGGAGCTCTGTGAAAAGAATGGCATAATTAAAGGTTTCTCTTCCATTGCACACCCACAAGCAAATGGGTAGGTCGAAGCAGCAAAAAGACTATCAAAAAGTTACTTAGGAAAAGACAGCAAAATGCAAAAGGAATCTAGATAAAACAATCATCCTTGGTATTATAGGCTTAATGGACTTCTACCAGGTCTCTAACTGGCCATACTCCTTTTTCGTTGACTTATGGATATGAAGAAATGATCCCTATCGAAGTAGAAGTCCCATCACATAGAATGATATCATACACGATAGAGAAGAATATAAAGTTGAAAGAAGATGACCTCGATCTCGTCCAAGAAAAAAGGAATGAGGCAGCAATTGTATCTGTCGCATACCGACAAAGGATGGCAAGAAATTATAATGCTAGGATTAAGGAAAGAAACTTCTGCAAGAGAGATTTGGCACTACAAAGAGTAATGGCCAACACAAAAGATCCAATGGATGGAACTTTGCTCGCAAATTAGGAAAGCCCATTAGTTATAGAAAAAGTTTTAGCTAATGGGGCATACCTGCTATTGAAACCTGATGAATCCTAGTTCTAAGAACATGGAACTCGAAGCACCTCAGATCTTTACTCATATAATAAACATTGTAATTACTATGAAAAGTAGTAATAGATGTAAGGATATTGGAAGGCCTGAACCAATATAAAAATCTCGTTGTGTTTATCTCTTTGACATAACTAAATAACTACTTTGGATGTAATGATATTAAACTACCTGAACTAGTTATCAAAACAAAACTATGCAAACGCAATCTGGCACTTCAATAAAATAACTAAACCGGGCATAAGGATATTAGGTGGTTTAACCAGTATAGAAATCTCTTTATGTTAATTGATATGACATAGCCATACTAGACATATGGATATTAGACGGTCTGAACTAGTACAAGAAATCATGAGCGTGAATTGAGAAGACTGTAATACACGACCTGACTTCATGGTCAAATGTCTATCCACCCTCAATTAGCGAGGCATATCATGCCATTTGCACAACGAAGCTTAAATGCTAAGGCAATCAAGTTTAGAAAACAGGAACTATGCAGATAGTAAACCAAAGGTGGCAAGAAAAAGATAACATATGAGATGCAAAACAATCAACATTTCTAGCACAATTACAATATCTACTTAAAAGCTTACCAGGTAAATATCAAAAAGCAACAATTTCCCCCTACTTATTTAGTTTTGCTAATACCATTGAAGTCTGTACGTATTTACATGACCCAAACCGCTACAAGTCTTTTAAAAGCTTGAAAGAAAAACAACAAACTACAGTCTATAATAAAACGAAACGACATCAATAATAGGACTTGGATTCAGAGGAAGTATCGACTATGATCCACTTTCTACGGTAAGGTCTATGGGAATCAAATAATGGACGTCGAGCAAGACTATTCTTAAGTTGAAGAGTAGGAAATGGGTTATTCAATTCAGTAATTCGTCTGATGAGCAACCAGGAGCAATGCTGCCAAAAGCGATACGAGGGTCATTGTTAGTGCCAGCCCAAACATCACCATTATCTTATGGATCATACTCATAATCTACACGATTGTATAAATGGTTAGATCATGTCAAGGCTACAAGAAAGTGGAGACATCGTTTGCATGCTTATTGACAATGTTTGCCATAGCCCTTCATAGCTCCTCCTCGTGTATTTTCTCCATCAAGGAAGACTTATCCGACCCACCTAGAGAAGTAGTTGCATCATCTAGGTGGAGCCGAGACTCTAAGGTAAAAACTTTATTCCTAAGACCATTTATATATACCATAGCCACTCTCCTGACCCACTCAATCTTATCCAAAATTGGTCCTTTGTTTTCTTTATAGCCCTTGAGTAGGGTTCGAAAAGCTTCTACACAGTAGAAATATAAGGCGAGTTGCTACTGCCAATAGTTTTCTATCCTTTGTTATAAAATTTGTTAGTTTAGTAAGCTTAGCCTCGTAATAGCCTTTCAAGTTAGTCTTCCATGCGAGAACAGCATTAGGTTCTACCCTTGGTGGGGGTGCAGGGCATATTCAGTGCTAATTTGTCTTGTGATCTGCTCATTTAACTCCTCAACTTTGCATTTAAGAGCCCTAATATTGTTCGTATAAACAATGCCATATACACCTTAAGTATCCTTCAACAAGCCATCTAGCTTAGTAATCCTAGTTAGAGTAAAGGAAAATTTTCCTTCCAGACCAACATTCTTCGCATCTCTACCAAAAAAAGTAGACCGAAGATCAAATTGGCCGACATGAACAGAATTAAGAAAAAGTTCGACCAAGTAAAATACTTACCAAGAAATTACAAACTTCACAAATAATCTCAACCTATATAGTATGTGTAGAAAATATATCCAACCGAATATACATACAAATCCATTTAAGTTATAAATTTCTAAAAAGAAAACCACATTAAAAAACCTAAGGCATATTGGCTGAGGGTGGAACTGAGCGAATATGGATAGTCTTATATGGATCATAGCATGAACCCACCCAATGATCTGTTAGCGCTACTGTGTCACCTCGAAACCTTCAATGTAGAAAAGGAATCTTAGTATAAGCACTGGGAAGAAAAAGTTGAAACCATCCAATGAGCATTTCTAGAAAATCTTCCCTATCTTCCTTTTAACTTTCTCTTTTTTGAGTTTTTCTATTAGGGAAACATTCTTATCCTGTCTAGGTTAATCAACAGGTACTGCCGTTGCACTAAAAGCGGCCCAAGCTTCACATAAAGAATCCTCAAGCTTATAGATCTTGAGTACAACTTTCTCTCTCATGCTTTCTAAAGTACGATTAGCCCAACCTTAGTTTTCATTGTATTTCTTGAGAAACTACCAAAATACCTAAAGGCAACAGTCCTCCACTGTAGCAACCCGCACTTCAGGAATACCAAAAAAGCTGAATCGTTGGGGTAAAATTAAAGCAAAATACTAAAATAAGGCATCGCTAAGATCTCACTACGGAATGACAACATATCATATGCTGAATATACATGAACATAATTGAATAATAATATATAAGCGATGGCACTGGCGAAAGCAACTGAGATACATAAGTATCAATAAAGATAGTCAAAATACATCTACTACTAAAATAAACATGGAGTTTTCATTGAATATATGATACAACATTCTTACAAAATAATATGACCTCCATGTACTATGAACGTATAAAGTACATACGTCCCAAAATATTGATGCCATGCCTCTAAACAGCTCCAGCTGCACCTTCCGGTAGCATATGCCTAAAAGCACCTAATTCTCATTTTACTCAATCGAGTACCCGAGAATTTTCATAACATAAGCAGACAAAGACAAAATGTGTGTTAGCGTGGTGTGAGTGGAGCTATCTCAAAATATTATATATGAAACCTATATATAAATAAACATGAACCGCTAAATCACAGCTGGCCATCTCCACAAATGTGGCTCAAGTGTAATCCAGACTGCCTATAAACAAGTATAGCAAACTCATCTCAAAAATAGGGGATCATACCATAACCCGCTCTTCTCCTGTAACAAACGAGTTAGCACAACTAATATAATGTGGCTGAAACGTAGATACCAAACAATGATAAAAGTAACCCAACATCCAAAAGTTGGATGATCATAATATAGGACTATCGTAAAGTAAAAAATAATAGTGAAAGCAGCAATAACAAAAACAGCCAACTAATAACAAGCACAATATAACAATCAAATATAACAAAGGAATACAAATCAATACCCATCATTACTGATGGGTGGAGTCAACAATGGACACCTATCGTGATCCAACAATTCCAACTAAAAAGGCCCAGTACACTAACGTACTTAGACATTTAGTGTGATTCAGTTATAAATAGAGTTAGCACACTAACGTATGTAGACATCTAGCTCGACCAAATAATAAATAAATATAGCACACTAACTTACGCAGACATCTATCATGATCTTATAATAGGTAGATTCAGCACAGTAACTACCCATGCATCAATCTCAATCGTATAATAAATATGGCTAGCAAACTAACATATCCAGACGTCTATCATGATCTTATTATATATAGAGTCAGTACATTAGTGCACTCAGACTTCTTCCATGATCCCGTAATAAATAGAGCCAACGCACTAATATACCCAGACGTCTATCAGGATCTTATAATAAATAGGGTCAGTACACTAACGTACCTATACACTTATCATGATTGTATAATAAATAGAGACAGCATACTAATATACCCAAACATCAATCATGATTTTATAATAGGTAGAGTTAACACAATAACATACCCAAGCATCTACCATGATCCCATAATAAATAGAGTTAGCGCACAAACATACCCAGACGTCTATCAAAATCTTATAATAAATATAGTCAATGATATAATGCTAGTATTATGCACTATCACTAATATAAGACTGATACAATTCATGTAGCTATCCATACTCTAGAGTTGGCCCTCGATGGTATTAATCTACTTCATTAGATCGTACATACTCGAAGGATGTGATCTTCCGACCAATCGTCATACTGAACCCATGCCCATCATTATTAATTCAAAAGGAATCATTTATCATTCACATTCGAATCATGAGCTTTACATTGCATCCCACCTTCCCGAATACAACCGATTCTTCTCGAAGTCGAGCCGAGACACCCGGAACAACTGCATTCGAATAGGGTAGAAATTACCCTTTCAACCAATATTTTACTGTTCGTTCAGTCAACTGAAGAGTCCCATTGGTTGACTTACTAGGTTATGGTAATGAGCCTAAGCAATGGGAAAACTTTCCAAACTACACCGATACGCGTGTTGTTTCTTTTGACCCTACGACCGATGATTCGCCTTGCTTCCAAACCCTAACTCTAACCCATCGGACTTCCATCGGGGTTCATTTGTTGATGTTTTGGAAGTAAATTCGATAAGTAATCAAAAATTAATTTGGATTTCAAAACTTACCCTTTGTATGAGTAGATTTCAATGGGCGAGTCAAATGACTAGGCGTCCTCTAACACGCCAAAACGACCTATCCAGCCTCCTTGCCTATTGCGTAGATTATACGTGTGTTGTGTTGATACACTTATCCATGGATGCTTATGCATGCATGTTTACGCAAACACACAACCACTACACAAATCTTGTTTCAAACTCCACCGGGGAGATTACTCGGCCTGGTATATTCACACGTAACTTAGCGCCAGCGATAGTCGCTATGGCTATGTGAAATTCCTACAACTAACTTATAATCAGTTATATTGAATAAAATCAAACAATTGCGTACGTATAAAAACAATCAATACGACAATTCTAGTTACAAAACTATATTTTATGTTATTGTCGCTTTGCTTCGTATGCACATATATGTATACCCGCTCATGTACAAATACTGTAATATGTTGGAATTTCATTGTTTTGATTTTTAATACTTAATTAATTTTAAATATTTAAATAATTTGTGTGTAAAAATCTAAATAACATATATCCAAATTTAGAGATTATTTAAATATTTGAATTGTGAAATAAATTATAATGGGAATTTATTTAGTAAATTTATTTAGAATAATAAATGTTTTAAATAAATAATAAGGAAATCAACAGTTAATAAAATAGCTTAATTTTTATTATAGTATTGTTAATTGAATTTATTTTATTTTCTATGATTTTTAATTTGGAAAATGTTTAAATTATTGTTAGACATATTTTACAGCAAACATTGGCATTTTTGACATTTCACACAATGAAAAAATCTATGTATTTTATTGTTGATTTATGATCGTGTCAGTTTTTAATGCACGATCGTATTTTTATTTTTCTTATTTGCGGCTTGTATGCGAACGTAATATTGTATAGTGAAATACGACAAAAACCTTTTATCCAAAACTTTCTAAAAAAAATCAAAATTCAAATTTTTTAACATGATTTGATTTTGATGCGATGTGTAGCTAAATATTTTTGTTTAACTTGTAAATGAAGTAAGAAGTAGATTTTGTTTATAAATTAAGCTACTTCAACATGTTCTTTCCCTCTTCACTTTTCAACATTCCCATTTCTTTGTTTTCCCTCCTTTTCTTCTTATTTATCACTTCCAATTAACAAAATCAAGAGAGAGAAAAATGGCCTTAACTTTTAAATTCATAGTCAAACAAGTACTCAACTAAAAATCACCAAACTAGATCCACTGAGTTTGTATGATTAGGATCTACAAATCTATATAAATTTGATTGGGTTCGACGGACATTGGTGGAGCTCAATAATTTTGACTATGTGAAGTAGTGAAACTAGGTTTTTGGGTTTTCTTGAGTTTTAGGTGATGGTGCATCATCGGTTGCGTTAGGTTTCTCACATGTTATGGAACCATTTGGCCGAGTTTAGGCAAGTGTGGTGGAGGCTAGGGGGCTCGTGTTTTTCCAAGTCAAGGGAAGTTTGGATCGATCGCTTTTTGTTTGGCGACGTCCAGTTTAAAGTTATAGGGTCCATTAGGAAGCATGCACAAAGTGGATACCGGTGGAGGTAGTTTCGTGCAATTCCATGGAGAAGCGTGAGAGAGAAGAGGAGAGAGGGGAGTCGATATGGGGTTCCTGTATCCATATCTGTGCATGCACACTTAAGATTCGGGAAGAAAATTATTATAGGGTAATTAAAGTAATTAGTGTTAATTATTTTAATTAATTCAATTCCTTATAAATTAAATACCTTCTCCATATGAGGTCGGATTCGGATGCAATCTTTTACATTGGACTCTCATCGAATCTATGGGATGGAACTGGTTTCGTCAAATTTGGAGCAAGTGGAATTTTGAGCAAAAATCGAATGCGACCAAATCGAACGCGAAAGCATTAGTTGGAATTTCTATGAGTTTATTCACCTCTAAATAGACTATAGATAAATGTATTACTACAGATTATTTTTGAATGCTTGGATGATAGTTTACTATTGGTTGCTTAAATTGTTTAGATTCCCGCTTTGGAAAGGGGATGACATGTCATGTGATTTACAAGGAACCCATATGACTACATTTGTTGTTTGACACCACTTGATAGCAGATGGCATAAATAACCATTTTGTTGCAAAGGAAAAAAAACAAGAAGTCAAGGTGTTTTCATAGCGAATAGGTTGCTACGGGACACTTCAAAGTGCTTACATACATACATACATATATAGGGTTTACCAGGGACTTTTTTTAGAAAGACCTTAATGGATTTCTTGCCAATATTGATTTACTTATATTCTTATGTTGCTTATATTGATGTCTGATTGAAATAATTATGACACGCAGTTTGACTTGTGTAAGTGTTGTTATTGTGATCTTCATTATACCATCGCTTTTGAGATAACATCACCTAAACCACTATCGTGAGTTGGACTTGAGCTTGTATTTTTACTAAATAAATGTTTGCTCGTGTTTGCACTTTGAAAGTTGTTTAAACTATATTTTCAAGTATTTTGAAAATAAAGGATAAGAGCTGATTAAAATTTATTAAAGGAGTTATAAATTTAATTAATTATCTTTGGGGATAATTAATGTTGTTTTAAGTTTATAAAGATATTATAAATTTGATTAATTATCTTTCGAGATAATTAATGTCATTTTAAATTTAAAAATTGGATTTAACTTTTTTCGGATGTTTCTTAAATTTATAAAGGTTTTTAACCTTAAATATTTTATAAATTCTTTTCAAATGTAATTATTTGAAATGAATTGGAAGCTTAAATATATTTTTGATCATTATTTAACTTTAATAAAGTTAATAAATTAACTAATGATGTCTAAGTTAATTAACCAATTTAATAAAAGTGTTTATAGTTAATTAACTAATTTAATAAAAATGGTTAAATTTACTTAACTGCTTTGATAAAGGTGTTTAAAGTAAATTAACCGATTCTTAAAGGAGTTAAAAAATTGACTGCTTATTGGGATAATTAATGCGGTTTTAAATTTATAAAGTAATTGTATCAATCATCTTTTAAGATGATTAACATTGTTTTAAATTTATAAAAGCATTTTAATTGACTTATTATCTTTCGAAATAATAAATATTGTTTAATAATTATAATTGATAGTCTATAAATGAAAAAATCCATTAAATGAATATGTTTTAAAGAAAATGGTAAGTGTAATTGGTTTTGGGTTTGTAGTACACAAAGTTTTAATGACAATGGTTTTTATCATTTTTTTAATACACTTAGAATATAATTAGATCTTTATAAAGAATATTCTTAAAAGGAAATTTTTAAAGTTTTTTACAAATATTTGAGATGTGAAAATTAAGCACAAGTGTGAGTCAAATGTTTCAAAAGCTTGATTCATTTACTGGTGGTAAGTGTATGCAATTAAATTTCCATGTACAATCATTTTATTATTATCAATAGTTGATTATTGACTATTGTTCCTGTTAAATTTTGGTGATACAAAATCACAAATAGATGGAAAGAAATATGCAAAAGAAAGAAAGAGAAGATTTTGTTTCCCCTAATTAATAGGCTTATTGAGTATGTTTATTTCTTTCTCTAATTGGCTAATCAAATTATTTTTTGCCATCTAATGTTAACTTTGGGCATTAAGTAATTGATTATATAAATAGAGACTAGAAGAGAGGGTAAATGTATGGTGGAAATTCTATTTGCTAATTCTCTGTTCTCCATCTTTGTTTTTCTTCTCCAACAATTTTAGCCATATAGATATTTGCTCCCTTTCTCAATTTGGTTATTGATTCAATGGTATTTTATTTATTTTAGCTTTGTTCTATTAATTGTAAACCAAAATTTTGGTGAATCAATAAAGTGGGTGGTTGGGTGGAATATCTTGTCTTATTGCTTTTAATTTCAATTCCGACTTATTTTTAATCCAAGTTATCTCTTTGTCATTTGGGTGACAAAGATCCGTTGATATAAGCTTCCGCAAAGCGCTGCCATTTTTTCACAACAGATTGGTATCGGAGCACAGATCATCTCAAAGCTTAGAGTAATTTTGGATTGAAAAATTATTAATGTCGGATATGATTTCATTTTCGAAGATGGCTATTTTGGATGGGAAGAATTGGGGTATTTGGAAGCCTAAGATGGAGGATGTTCTGTACCTCAATGATCTTCATGACCCAATTGATGGAGATGGAAAGATGCCCTCTAATGTAGATGAGGAAAAATGGAAGAAGATGGATAAGAAGGTGATTGCTTTGATTCGCCAATATCTTGATGATTCAGTTTTCCATCATGTGGCTAGTTGTGAATCCACAAAGTCTTTGTGGGATAAGTTGGTATCTTTATATGAGTCAAAGAGTGCTACTAGTAAGGCTTTTCTGGTTCGAAAGTTGGTACAACTGAGATTAGATGAAGAGAAGTCTGTTGCAGAGCATTTGAATGAATTTCAGGATGTAATAAATCAATTGGCAAATATGAAGGTCAATTTTGATGATGAGTTACAGGCTCTTTTATTGATGAGTTCGCTTTCAGAAAGTTGGGAAACTTTGGTTGTTTCATTGAGTAATTCCAATGCTAATGGAACTGTCTCTTTGGAAACTGTTCGAAGCAGTCTTTTGAATGAGGAGCTTAGAAGAAAAGGGTCAGGTATGAAATCTATTCAAAGTGAGGCTATGGTGGCAAGGGACTCGAAGAAGGATACAATTTTGAAGAAGAAGGATGCTAATGGTAAAGGTGTTATCACTTGTCATTATTGTAATAAGAAAGGCCACATACGCAGCAAGTGTTATGCTTATAAAAGAGATCAGAATAAGGCTACGCACGGTGATACTAGTAGTGATGCACATGCAGGTTTTGCTGAAGGTACTGATAGTGATGCTTCTTATGATGTCCTCTTTAGTGACAATAAGCCTTGGAAGATGGATTCGGGAGCCAGTTTTCACATTTGTAGAGATGTGAATTGTTTTTCTTCTTATGAGAAGAGTGTCGACATGATTAGGACGGCCAATGGAGAAGAGCTACCGATTTGTGGTATTGGATCTATCCGGTTTTGTATGCATGACGGTGTGGTTAGAGAAATCTCTGGAGTAAGACATGTACTCACTTGTTCGCATAATCTTATTTCTCTCGGTCAGCTGGATCGCTATGGTTGCACTTATGAGACTCAAGGTGGAGTTTTGAGAGTGAAAAAAGGTGGTCGTGTAAGGATGAGTGGAGTATTGGAAGATGGAAACCTTTATAGCTTGGTTGGTTCTGTAGTCGACTATGGAAAGCGAGTGATGGTTGAAGAACCTAGTCTACAGCAAGGTGGAGAGGTTAATGTGGTCACGGCATATGATTCTAGCATTGAGGATCATATTTTAGACAGGGGTCTTCATGTTGATGATGCTCGGGGGATCGATGGTGATCAAGTAATGAGCTCAGATCGAGTGATAGACGGGTGTCGAGTTGCAAAATCTACAAAGACAAGACGGAGATCTTTGTGGTATTACAAACATTTTTGAGACCGGATTTGTGTGGTGCACCTCAAGTGGGAGATGCATCATTTGCAGTCGGTGGTAGAAGTTTGTAATTTGGTATGATTGAGACATATGGAGTTGTGATACATCTTGATATGGCATGTTTGATATGTTGGAGATATGTGATTTTGCATCAAGGTGGAGTGTTAAATTTTGGTGATACAAAATCACAAATAGATGGAAAGAAATATGCAAAAGAAAGAAAGAGAAGATTTTGTTTCCCCTAATTAATAGGCATATTGAGTATGTTTATTTCTTTCTCTAATTGGCTAATCAAATTATTTTTTGCCATCTAATGTTAACTTGGGCATTAAGTAATTGATTATATAAATAGAGACTAGAAGAGAGGGTAAATGTATGGTGGAAAATCTATTTTCTAATTCCCTATTCTCCATCTTTGTTTTTCTTCTCCAATAATTTTAGCCATATAGATATTTGCTCCCTTTCTCAATTTGGTTATTGATTCAATGATATTTGTTTATTTTAGCTTTGTTATATTAATTGTAAACAAAAATTTTGGTAAATCAATAAAGTGGGTGGTTGGGTGGAATATCTTGTCTTATTGCTTTTAATTTCAATTCCGTCTTATTTTTAATCCAAGTTATCTGTTTGTGATTTGGGTGACAAAGATCCGTTGATATAAGCTTCCGCAAAGCGCTACCATTTTTTTCACAACAGTTCCTACTTTCATCTTTGTGTATCGTTAATCTAAGATGATTTGTTTCTCATTTTGAGCGTTGATGTACTTTATCCGGAATGACCAAACCCAAAGAGAGAGTGGAAGCCAACCTATATGAGATTTCTCACATCAAGGTGTTATTGCATCTACTTTAAATTGGTTTTAGTTATATGCGCATAAGATGTGAAATACTCAAAACTTGGTAAGGTTGTTGGGTTCGGCTTGGACCTGTCCGAGAGCCATCGTAATTCTCAAGTATATTTCTAAAGGTATACTTTTAGTAAGGAGGAAGGGTGCACCCTCTTAGTCATTATTGGAAAAATCCCTTTTTCTTATTCGATTCAAATCTTTAATCATTTTCGTAATTGCATCGAGAAGTGCTTGGAGTTCTTCTCGATGTTTAATTATTTAGTTGCATTGTTTCAAGTCTGGTTGCGTTTCAACTTGTTTACATTCTTTCACCTATGGATGATGTTCTTGTGAGGTAAAAACCCATTTCTTGCTTAGCGGCATGGCCTCACAGAATTAGTAAATGATCACTATATTACTTGAATTTCTCGCACTGGTTTTCTAGACTGATCTATGTGTTATTTTATTATAATACTTGGGTTAGACTGAGTATCTTTCCAGGTTGCTATTGGTGAAACATGGAGCAATGGAGTAGAGCTGGATGTTCACTAACCATAGTATTTTTATTTTTCTTTGTATTATTATGTATTCCATTAGCAATTGTAAGGTCAGGAAGTAATAACTATCTAGGCTGATAAAATGTGTTTTTAACTCTAATATACCATGTATCTTAGAGTGTCATCTTTTACTGTCTTTGTTATATTATATGTTATCGTTCCACTACGTGATTATATTCTCTCTATTCCTTTTATTTTATTTTTCCCTAACATTTGCGTTTCTAGCACTTGGATGCCTGACGTTGTAATATTGAGGATCTATTAGATGCCGACTTTCAAGGGTCGAAAAGGCGGGATGTTACATTTGGTATCAGAGCTAAAGGATAAGTGAGAACCTTAGATTTGGTGGGGGTAAACTCATTAAACATAGTGTAAGTGACACCCCGTAGTGAGTTAAGAGTATTATATATATATATATATATATATATATATATATATATATATATATGAGAGCTTATTTATTAATTCTGTAAAAAAGTATCGTGTTATTTGGTTTATTGAGTGGTATATGAAATTTGGTAGAGATGTGGGACACCACGGTGTCGATAGGAATTTCTAAACCCTCGAACAAGGCAAATGACACGATATTGATTTTTTTTAAAATTTGGTAAATGAAATATATTACCAAGGATATTTTTTATATATGCAGGAATAATTTTCAAATTTATATAGATATTTATGGTGTTTTTTATTAATGATAATATCCCTTTATTCTCATTATTTTTTTGATTTGTCATGCTCGGATAGTCTAGGAGCATTAGCTATTGTTTTTCTATTGTTAATTTATGCTCAACTAGTTTGTAACCATTTATTGTTTGATAGTTATGAGTGTATTAAAACAAACCCCTTGTGAATTAAGTTTCATGGTTTGATTATAAGGTGTTCGGTGAAAATTTAAGTTAAAAGTCATCTTTTACTAATGTCGAGTTAAAAGTAAACTTTAAATCAAACTTGTTTAATATTATCTAAATGGGAAGTTAAGACATTTGGTGGATAAATAATTGAGAAAATTTTATTATAATAAAGGTAAGTTATTATAATATAAGATGATTTTAATAGTTACATTTATATGAGTATGATAAATAAAAAGATTTATATTATTTACAAAGACTGTTTTATAAGAAAAAAGGGATTTCGAGAATTGAAATCCTAGTATCGCTTGAAATGATTTTAAAAAGTATTTTGAGAAAATTAATGGCAATGTTACCTGGAAGTATTTATGAGACCAAATATTTTAAAGAGAATTTATAAGAAAGATACATTGTCTTTGGATAATTTGAGGAAAATATCTTGATTAGTTTGGTGGTATCTTAATAATCTTCTAAGTGACGATTAAATATTTGCCTAGGCGTACATTGTACCGTACTTAGTAAATTATATCTTTGTCATTATGTGATCGAAATGAGTTTGAATCCGAACGAACCTAAAGTGAGTGTTGGTGAATAAATTGTCGAAGTTATTTTATATATAAAGAAAAAAACAGTATGATTTCAAAAAGGATTTTGAAATAAAATCATATATTTAGTCTTAAGTTTCCTTAAAGGAAATTGGTTAAAAATAAAAGTTATTCTAAATAGTAGTTTGATAAATGAAAATTTTAAATCTTTCATAGATAAAATATAATTTTACTCAAGTTTTTTAATGGGTTAAATTGGATAGAAATGTTTTAATAAGCATCACTTTATCAAAACCATGGTTTTGTCTAAACATCTAATTCATATAAACTATTTGATGTTATTGTTCCATCCCGTTAACATCTTTCCTTGGGACACACTAAGGTAAAAGGTCGAATTAGATGACTCGGTTTAAGACCCATATCTTATTTAAGCATCCACTGAATTTTGGAAAAATAAATCAAAATTGACATTTTGTATGTAATTTTAGGATATAGAAGAGTACTTGCAAGTAAATAAAGTGGAGTAAGTTTTTATCTAATGTTTTATAAAGAAATATCTTTATAGAATGTTTATAAACTAAAGTGAAAATTTATGAAGTAATTCATAAATAACTTTAGGATTGAATAAAATAGTATAAATGAAAAACTGAAAATGATTTAGAAAGAAATTGGTGGAGCTAAGAAATCAATAAAATTAAGTACATAAGTTGTACGTAGATTATTTTATTCGCACAGTTCTCGATCAATCGAGTACATAACTTCAGCGTGATTCACACCTGACTAAAAAAGAATTTCTCATTTGATTCTTGTCAATAAACACTTGATTCAGATTCCCGGTATGATATTGAGATTTTCTATCGTAGTATATGGCTACGCAAGGAGAATGGAGGTTTCTAATCAAGGAACATGATCAAAGTCAACATTAAGGAGGTCGAATGAGCAATACTAGTTTGGAAGTAAAGTTTATGTATCTAAGCAATTGGTTGTATCAGATATAGCGTACTGATGATTTATGTGCATCATACGACTTAAGTATACTTGTATGCTTTGTTATATGGCTTAGGAAAGTCTGGGAGTGACTTCTAATTTATTATAAGGTGGCTTAGATAATCTTCTAAGAAATGACCAAAGGATGATGATCATATTGGTAGACTTAGAAAAATAAATATGTTTTTGGACGATCGAGAAAGTTATAAGCCCTAGTAAAATTCTTAATCTTGTTTATTAGTCATTAAACATTTTAAATAATGTTAAGTGTTCGTTTATTCCCTTACGGAATTTGATTTGATTGATAGTGTGATTTATAGACTACAATTTATAAAATCGTTGTTTATGAGGACTTAAATCCAAATGCTTTTGAAAAAGTGATTTTGAAAGAATTTGTGAACGAAATAATACTAAAATTAATTTGAAAACTTTGGTGAAGTATTATTATTTCAGGATATTTGAAGTAGTTTTTATAAAGCGAATTTTTAATTATTTTTTGTTACAACTAAAGTTAGGCGAATAGGGGTTTTCTACTTTAGAACACTTGCTAGGTATATATTTTTACCCTTGTTGTTGTTTTGGGAGGATGTAGAATACCACTGGATGCTCCGTGTTGTTTTGATTCTAGAGTTATACCATTTTCCGGTAGGAGGAGCCCTCTTCTTGGCATAATTGATTTTGGTTTTGATATAGTTCACTTTGGAGGAATTTGAAAATATATTTTGAATATAAAAAATAGGGCAATTAGTTCTAAATTTATCTTTTGAAAAGATTGGATGCTTATTATTTCACCATAGAATATTCTCTGCACTTTTGTTACATGTAGTTTTTATATTGTTTATGTTGCTATTTCTTATTATAGAAATAGCTTGTGTATTTCTCTTTTTTCAGCATGGTTCTCTTTGAAGTATGTAAGTACAAGGTAGGTACAGTTCAATAAGAGATTGCTATTTGATTTATTGTGCAACTACATTTGCATCGGGATAGTAATTTGCTTGCAAAAAAATCAAACATAAAAGAGGTATGATGTAGATTTAGAAATTGGTATTTTGATTGATATTTTTATCGCTTGATATTGGAGGCCACTTGGCTTTTACTTTCTTTGTTGATTTAGGCCAGTTGTGGCGAGTTGTAGTTTTTCTGGATCAGCCGTGCAAAGGAGGTGCTGCCGAAATTTTACGTAATATAAGGAATTTTAAGAGCTTAATAACTCATTTTAGTTAATATTTTTTAAACCTTTAAATCTTTTAGACATTCGCTTCCTTTGGGGATTTCGGAAATGAAATTCCTTTAAGGTAAGAGAATGTACCATTCATCATTTTGATTTTCAATATTTAATCAATTTTAATTATTTAAAAAATTGGTGTTTAAAAGTCTAAATAACTTAGATCCAAATATATAGAATATTTAAAAACTTGAATTATTAATCAAATATTAATTAAATGGATTTAATAACCCAATTCAACTCAATCTAACTAATAAATAGTAATAGTGAATTTATTTTTTAAATTTATTTACAATAATGAGTGGTTCGAATAAATAATAAGAAAATCAATTGTTAATAAAACGACTTGATTTTTGTTATTATATTATTAATTGAATTTATTTGATATTCCATCATTTTTAATTTGAAAAATACTTAAACTATCGTTTGATGTATTTTATGGAAAATGTTGGTATTTTTGACACTTTACAGGATGAAATAATCTGTTTATTTTATTATTAATTTGTGATCGTTTGATATTTTGGTGCATGATCGTATTTTTATTTTTGTCATTTGCGGTTCATACACAAACAGAATACTGTGTAGTGAAATACTGCAAAAAACCTTCTTTTCAAAACTTTTTAAATACAAATCAAAATTCAAAATTTCAAAAATAATTTGGTTTTAATGTGATATGTAGCTTGAAAATTTTATTTAACTTGTAATTTAAGTAAGAAGTTGATTCTGTTTATAAAATAGGCAACTTCAATATGTTCTTTCCCTCTTCACATTTCAACATTCCCATTTCTATCTTTTCCCTCCTTTGCTTTTTATTTATCTCTTCCAGTAAACAAAATCAAGAGGGAAAAATGGCCTTAAGCTTTTGAATTTAAAATCAAATCAAATAATCAACTAAAAGTCACCAAACCAAGTCAAGTGAGTTCTTATGAGTGGGATCTACGAATTTATATAGATTTGATTAAGTTCGGCGGTCATTGATGGAGTTCGACAGTTTTGGCTGTGTGAGGGTTTGGGTTTTTTGAATTTTTAGGCGATGATAGGATATGTCATTGGTTACATTTGGTTTCTTGCATGTTATGGCTTCGTTTAGGCATGCGCATTGGAGGCTAGGTGATTCGTGTTTTTGCAGGTTGAGGGAAGTTTAGTTCTGCTGCTTACTGTTTAGTGAGGCCAAGTTCAAAGTTATGGGGTCTGGTGGGAATTATGTATGTGAAGTAGAGGCTGATGGAGGTGGTTTTGTGCGTTTTCTTAGGGATACGTGAGAGAAAGGAGGAGAGAAGGGAGTTGATGTTGGATTTGTATATCCGTCTGTGCGTGCACACTTAAGATTGGGAAAGATAATTATTATACATTAATTAAAGTAATTAGTGTTAATAAATTTGAATTAATTAATTTGATTAATTTAATTCCTTATAAACTTAATATCTTCTCCACAGGAGGTCAAATTCAGATGTAGTCTTTTTCATTGCACTCATATCGACCTTATCTGCGTGAAAGAACTGGTTTCATCAAATTTGGATCAGTAAGATTTTAAGCTAAATTAAAAGCTATACAATTTTAGGCCAGACTGGATTATAAAAGCATCAAATGGAATTTCGTTGAGTTTACCCACCTCGAAATATATTATATGGTACCTTTATTACCTATATTATTGTGGAATGCTTGGAGGATGGTTTATTGTTGGTTGTTTCAGTTGTTTGGATTCCCGCTTTGGAAAATGCTTTACATATCGTATGATTTAATGGGAATCCATATGACTATATATTATTATTTGATCCCGCTTGATAGCATATGGCATAAATAACCATTTTGTTACAGGGAATAGAAAGAAGAAGTCGGATTATTTTTGTAGCAAATAGATCGCTACGGGACATTCAAGTGCATATATATGTGGTTTACAAGACACTTTTGTATGGAGACCCTAATGGGTTTCTTGCCAATATCGATTTACTTCTATTCTTATTTTGCTTATATTGATGTCTGGTTGAAATATTTATAACATACCAATTGATTTGTGTAAGTGTCTTTATAGTGATTTTAGCTATATCATCACTTATAATATATCATCTCCTAAAACCCTTGTTGCGTGTTGGACTTGAGCTTGTATTTTTGTAAAGTAATTATTTGGTCATGTTTTTGCAATTTGAAAGTTTTTTAAACTATATTTTCAAGTATTTTAAGAATCTTGAAACTAAAGGATAAGTGTTGATTAAAATTTATAAAAGGAGTTATAAATTTAATTAGTTATCTTTTAGGATAACTAACTTTGTAATTAATTTTTTTACTTTATAAAAAGATTATAAATTTCATTAATTATCTTTCAAGATAATTATTATTATTTTTTTAATATCCCGAAATTTTTGTCAATATCAATTTAATAATCTGTGTTTGAAATTAAATTGATTTGATAATTTTTGTTAATAATTTGAGTTGATTCAATAACTTCTTTTATTAAGTAATTAATTAGTGAATTTATCTTTTAATAAGTTAATAAATTTGTTTTCTATTTATAATTATATATTTATATATATTTTAAATATATGAGTTTGGTTTTAAACTTAATTAATATAGCAAAAATTTTAATATTTTGAAATTGGGAAATTATGATTTATTTTTTATTTAAGCTTTTCAAAGCTATTTAATAAAATAACTAAATGATTTTAAATTTATAAGATAAATGTTTTATTTACTTAAAATATATTTTAACTTAAGTTTGAATATTAATTAGATTAAGATAAAGTTAAAAAATGTTTGTTTTATTTCTTTTTAACATATTGATTAATAATTATGATTTGTAAATTAAATATGAGAGTTTAAAATACAACTTATAAATGAAATATTTATTCATATAAATAACAAATAAGTTACAATCTCTTTTATAAATTTATTTTAAATGATTAAAATTATTATTTTCATATAATTGATTTGTATATTGTTTTTGTTTATAATCATACTTGGTTTTGTTTTCTTTAAAATTATTTATATATATAGCTAAGTATTTGTTAACTAATTAATTAAGTTTAAACTTTGATTAACACTTAATTAAAAATATTAATTAATTAAAAGATACATGTTTAAATATCTTAGGTTCTAATATAACAAATGCAAACTAATAATCATCTTAAAATGACAAATGTAAAAGTTAAGACAAGTGTCATGTTTTAGTTTTTATTTAAAAAAAATCATAAATATTGTTATATAAACTTGCATTTTTTCCATTTCTTTTTCTTTCTTCATTTCAATTCCCAAACTATGAGAAAATCATTCAGTTGAAAAAAAATTATTTTAAACAATCCTCAAATCATATTCAATCTGAAAATCAAAATTTTGTAACATGCAAAATCAAATGCATAGCAACCTGCATTTCTCTCTGCAATCTGGAAAATGGCCACTACATGCAAATTAAAGGCATTCAACATTCAAGTTTAGAGCTTTCTGCAAGCATTCAAGTTTAAGGTTGATAAAACAGTAATAAAAGCAGTTTGCAAAAGATTCTGGGGTTATTCAAAAAAGAAAAAAAATCTGTGCTCTTCTCTTCAAAAATCTGTGAGTAACCTTTATTTAAAAAAAATTAAAAGTTAAAAATTGATGGCATGCTAGTATACCGAAATGAATAAATATTGCATATGTTGATAATTAACTGTCTGATGTGTAACTGTATTTGTACGCATGCTGTTAAATTGCTTTGTTCTGTTTTTTTCCTGGCGCAAGTTTTACTAAAATCCTTATTTCTTTAATCAGTTTCTGTTAAAAATGAAGGATTTAAACAAGACATCTTTGTTGACATAAAAGATTAAGATTTAAAATTTTATTTAAGTTAAAATTAAATAGGAATTTACTGGAAACATAAATAACAAAGGAATAAATTGTATAAGTGAAAATTCAAATATTACAATTCAATGTTCCAGGATTATAAATCAAAACATCGTACAAAATCATGAATTTTAAACCAAATATTTCAAATTTTAATGTCAAAACCAAAGAGCAGTTCCATATTCACTGTATTTTACCTTTTTGGATAGCACTGTTGATTTATGTGTTCGATGGAGTTGAATTTGCTCCTGGAGGTGGAGGAGTAATTAGGGATGATGGGAAAATTATTTGTTTGAGTTGCATTGCATTTTGGTGAAGAGGATTTTGATTTAAATTTCAGAACCGTGGTTTTACTGGGTTTGAGAAAATTGAACCTCACAGCATTGACAATGGATTGAGTCCAATAATAATTTGGGAAATGGAAGTGTGGTGGTTGATATGTGTGTGGACGGAATTGCAACTACTCCGGTGGCCGATGTCACGTGGATGAGGGTAGTTGACAGATTTGGAATGAAGTTACTGTGCTTGTTCCAGGTTTGGGAAATTCTGGACTCGATCTTGATTTCGGGTATTAACTGATGAGATGTGTGTGTGGTTGGTCTGAGGTGTTGAATGTCGACTGTGGGAAGATCTAGTAGCTGGCCAGCGATGGCCGGAGGTGTTGTACATGTGCACAGAGGGATTGGAGATGCTGGTGAATGTATGTTGGGTTACAGTTTTTGGTGGCCTCGTGTTTATCTCGGGTGAATCAAGATTTAGCTCGAAGTAGGTTATAATTTGACTCTAAGTAAATGTAGGGGAGACTCGAGTGAATTGTTGTTGTAGGTTTTAAATAGAAACAGAAACGTGTTTCTGTTTTTAAAAAAATCAGAAGTAAAGTTTAAATGTAAACTAAATTTTGAACTAAGTTTAAAACTTGAATTTAAATATGAATTCAAATAGTTTGAATCTTGGTTTTTGTAAAAATTTGAATTTTGAAAATTTAAGTTTGGTTTTAAACGAAACAGAAAAACCTGTTTCTGTTTTTAAAATTAAAAGAAAAGTATAAAATGCAAATTGAAATTTAAACCGAGTTTTTGAATTCTGAAATTGAATATGAATTCAAATTAGTTTGAATCTGAGTTTTGAAATAATTTAAGTTTTAAAATTTAAATTTGGTTTTAAAACTTATAAGTGTAAAAGCATATGTGGTTTTGAATCTGAATTGGAAGTTTAAAATTTTAAATTACAAATTTAAAATAAGTTTAAATCTGGGAAATTAAATCTGGAACTAAATTTAAACTTCAGTTTTTAAAATAAAATAAGATTAAATTTAAATTGTTCAATTACATTGAAAAGATCAAATATTAAATTTTAAAAGGAAGATGTAAATGTAAATAAAGCTTTAAGGATTTAAGTTTTAATCTGGAATAAAAGATTCAAGCTGTATTTCAGATTTGAAATTAAAAGAAAATTTTAAATTGAATTTGTTTAAATAATTTGGAATGTTTAAGGTATATTTTAAATTAATTTGAATTTAAGGATGAATTTGGTTAAAATCTTTTAAACTTATTTTATAAAATGGTTATATCTTTAGCATAAGAGATTAAAAGGTTTGAATTGTTTTTAAACCTTGTTTAAATAAATTTGTATTCATTTTAAAAATCTTAAATTTTAAAATGAAGTTTAAAATAGAATTTAAAGTAAATTTGAAACAAAGTGTTTTTTTATATAAGTAAGAAATATTCTTAAATTAAGTTAGAATTTGAGAATTTGGATTCATTTAAATTATTAAGTTAATTTAAATGGATAATTAGTTAATTAATTAATATATGGATGATTTATTGAAATAATTAAGAATTTTCAAATTGATTAATTAAGCCTTGAGATTAATTAATTAAGGTTAATTAATCTGTAATTAGGGATTATTAATTAAATTTTAATTAATTATTAAATATTAATTAATCGAGTGATTAAGGATTAATTAAGTTGCAGCTAACACTTAATTAATTTAATAATTAGTAATTAATTAATTGGTAATAAAATATTAATTAATTTGTAATTAACGATGGTTAATCTAAGTAAATTTCTTAATAAGGCAATTAAGATTTGTTAATGAAGGTCATTAACTTAAAATTATTTGACAATTAATTAATGTGATTAATTTTAATAATTAATTAGATTAATTATTTAATAATAATCATTTGTGAAATGGTTTATGTTTAATTACTAATAGAAGTAATTAATGAATTAAATACTTAATGTAATTATTTGGGTTAATGTGATTTGTTTAGATTAATTAATTAAGTTTAATTAATTTAAAAACTTGATGATTGGATAGTAATTACTTTATATAATTAATGGGACTGTAAACTTAGGGAAGTAATTAATTGATAATTACTGAATGTAATTAAAGATGTTTAATGATGGAAGCAATTTAGATTAAATTACTTTGTAATTAATCAACGAATTAATTGAGATAATAAATTAAGGAGTAATTTATTTAATGAAGTAATTAAGAGAAGTTAATTACTGAACTGTTATTAATCAAGGGTGATTAATATATTTGTGGTTTAATTGCAAGATTAATTACTTAAGGTAATAAATTTATATAGAGAGATTGATTAAAATGTAGTTAGAAATCATTAATTAATTAATGAAGTAAATTTGGAATTGATTACTTAAGGAAAAAAATGTAGTAATTAATAAAGAATTAATGTAATTAATTTTAATTAATTATTTACTTAAGTAATTAAAAGTTAATTATTGCAAAGTGTTAAGTATAATTAACCTGTGTAATTAATTTAAAGGCTGATTACTTATTGTAGTTAGAAATATTGTTAATCAGGAATGGTTATTTGAAATGGATAATGAGATGGTGATTATTTAATTTATTTGTAATCAATTAATGGTTAAGTTAAGCAGGATTATAATGATGAAGTAATTAATTTAAATCATTTTAAATTAATTAGAGATTAAGTAATTAATTTAATTCATTTTAAATTAATTATAGATGGTGTGATCATTAAATCATTGCTTATGTATGAATGATTGATATTGGTTTCCTTGAGTGGTTTTTAATCTCAGCTATGAGATGAGTAATGTTGTATGATATGGATGCTTTGGATTGCATTGTGATGATAATAAGGATTATCTGTTATAATGATGATATGGATTATCTGTTAATGATGATAATGTTGATTATCCATTGTTATGTCGAGAATTATCTATCTGTATGTATATAGATAATGAATTGAAATTGTTTTAAACTTTAAATCAACTTGGCCTTAAAAGACACGTTTTATATTTCGGTGAGACCGGGATCGGGTTTCCATATTTGGATATCCAAAAACCACATCGATCCAAATTAACGATAGGTCGTGAATCTCAAGTGAAGATGAAGATTCAGAGTGCAAGGGTTATTGTCGTTAACTCTGAGGGTGATTCCAAAATGAGTGTAATGAGTTAATGCCTTCGGTTTCGTTCGAACCCGGAACAAACTTGTATGGATTGAATGCTTTCAGAACATCGTCAGGTGGACGATGAGCATTCTAAGTGATGTGTCCTATAAAGATAATCGTAGCCTCAAGCCTCATCAACCGGGAATGGCTAAAACATGGGAGGTGCAGCAAGGCTAAGTGGGTCATTGCCCAAGTAGGACGAGATTTACCCCTGTCTAGATGTCCCTTTTATTTCGGCTTTGTTGTGCGGTTGCTGATCACAACTACGGGGTGGTCTCGTTTGGGACTGTTCAGTAAGGAATGGTTCCGGCTTTATGTTGTAGGGTATTGGGAGTGATCCTCGGTACGGTGATCTAGGCCACATAATGTGACGGGCGGTACCCTGGTAGCCCTGCCATTGTATGGAATCCAAAATCCAATAAGTGCCCTCGGTCTTGATTGTATTACCCACTTTTGTGGCTAGTAGCTGGAATTTAATAGATGTAACAATTTCGATATTTCTTATTTACTTGAAAACCCTAGACCTATTATAATATCACTGGATTTCCTATCAAATGTTTTGGTTAGCGTAAGGTAAAAACTTTTCCATATTTATGTGTGTGAAGTCTTACATGATACCTTTTCTTTTCAAAGTTTTTTCAAAGTTAAGCAACTTTAACCAAAGTTACTCACACCAGACCCATGTCTGACCCGAAGTTTATTTCTGTTTTCTTAAACTCTTGGGTACTCAAATTTTTACGAGTAGCCAGGGAATTCAGGTAGCATTAATGAATTGTGGAGGAGCAATGGAGCAGGAAGCTTCTGCGTGTAGATATATAGTGTTCCGCTGTGTAGGTATCTCTGAGTGTTTATCTGTATTGTGTTTTGAGTTGTAATAACTAGACAGGTGTTTATAACTGTCTAGTATGTGTTGTATTGTCTGTGTAACTCTGATAATTGTTGTATACTATGTAATACTTATGTTATTAATATAATTTATTCGTTCCGCTATTTGAGATTCTATTGTTGTTTCTTCTTTCTTTTCTCTTTTCTATCCCTTTCTTTCTTAAAGATGATACGACTTTTTGTGGAGAAAAAGTCGAGTCGTCTCAATTTTAAATTTATAAAGGATTATGAATTAGATTTAACTATCTTTTGAGATAGTTAATGTTGTTTAAATTTACAAAGGTTATTTACCTTAAATATTTTGTAATTTCTTTTGGAATGGGTTTGTAAGGATTGTATAAGTATTTGAGAAGAACTGGAGGTTTAAATATATTCTTAATGATTATTTAACTAAATAAAGTTAATTAATAAATTTATTAATGATATTTAAGTTAATTAACTGATTTAATAAAGGTGTTTTAAAGTTAATTAATTAATTTAATAAAAGTGGATAAAGTTAATTTACCGATTTAATAAAGGTGTTTAAAGTTGATTAATCAATTCATTAAAGGTGTTACACAATTTGATTAATTGTCTCTTGGGATAATTAATGAGGTTTTAAATTTATAAAAGAATCATATCAATTATCCTTCAGGATGATCAACATTGTTTTAAATTTATAAAAGAATTTTAATTGATTTATTATCTTTCGAAATAATAAATGTTGTTCAAAAATTATAAAAGATAGCATATAAATGAGAATATCCTTTAAAAAGATAAAGAAAAAGCTAAGTGTAATTGGTTTTTTGTTTATAGAAAACAATGTTTTAATGACATTGGTTTTATCCTTCTTTTTGACACATAGAAATATAATTAGCTCGTTAAAAAGAATATTTATAAAAGAGAGTTCTTAAAGTTTTTATAAATATTTATGATGCGAAAATCAAGCATAAGTGTGAGTCAAATGTTTTAAAAGCTTTTTTCATTTATTGATGGTAAGCATATGTGATTAAATTTATATATATACAATCATTTTGTTATTCTAAATGGTTGGTTTATCGACTATCGATTCTACTTTTATCTTTGTGTATCGTCAGTCTCAGATGATTTGTTACTCATTTTGAGCGTTGATATCTTTTATCGAAAATGACTAAAACCAACGAGCACATGAAAACCAAGCTATTTGAGGTTTCTCCCATTAGGGTATTATCACATCTATTCTAGATTGATTTCAATTATATGCACACTTAGATGTGAACTACTCAGATACTCGGTAAGGTTGGCTAGGTCCTGCATGGACGTGTATCAGAGCCATTGTAGTTCTTAAGTATATTTCTAGAGGTATAATTTTGGTAAAGGGGTGCACTCTCCTAGTCATTGTTGAAAAAAATCATTTTCCTTATTTGATTCAAATCTTTTAATCGTCTTCCTAATTGCACTGAGAAGTTCCTGGTGCTTTCCTCGATGCTTACTTATTTGTTTCCATTCTTTCATTTATGGATGATATTCTTGTGCGATAAAAACCCATTACCTGTTTAGCGGCATAGTCTCATAGAATTATTATATTTTCACCATATTACTTGAGTTTTCTCACATTGGTTTTCTAGACTGATCTATGTGTTATTTTATTATAATGCATGGTTCAGACCAAGTATTTTTTTTACTTGCCTTTTATGGGACATTGAGCTCATAGAGTAGAGATGGATGTTCACCTGCCATAGTATTTTTATTTTCCATTGCATTATTATGTATAACCATTGGCAATTTAAGGTCGGGAAGTTATAACTGCCAAGGCTGATGAGGTTTGTTTTTAACTCTGATATACCAAGCATCTTAGAGTGACAGATTTTACTATCTTTAATATATTATTTGTTATTGTTCTCCTACGAGATTCTGTTTCCCTCTATTTTTATTATTTTACCGTAACGATCTGTCTTTCTAGCACTTGGATGCTCGACAATGTAATATCATGGTTGTATTAGGTGCCAAATTTCGAGGGTTAAAAACGCGGTTCGTTATATATACATATACAGGTACATTCGAATAAGTAATTCAATCATTACTCAAATCAAAGCATACTTTTATTTACAATACTCCTTCAATAAAATCTAATATGGTTTTATACCATTTTATAAGATCTCACTTCTATTTTGTAAAATGCTTCATTAGGTTATATATCAATTTTAGCTTTTAAATAATGAATACCTGACCTAAAATTAATTATACTTCATATTATTATGTTATACAATCTCATTTCCATTTTATAAAATCTATACTTCATTTATAAAATCATAAACCATTTTATAAATACTAATTGAACTTCATTTTTTATTTTATAAAACACCATATTATTTTATTTAATTCTTCTTTGCTTATAAAAAACGTTCTTCCACTTAACCAATGTTTAACTAATTTAGCTTCATTAACCCTTTGATGACTTTAATAATGAGTATGGTATTCAAAACTAACTAAATTATCTTACTCACTATTTCCAAAACCATTTAAATTAGTCTAATTATGGCTTACTAACGACATGCATTCATTATCATATGTAACTACTCTCTAATCTATGACCATATCTCTTATAATCATTCTATTAACCTAAAATTAAATTCTTAGTTTACTAACTATTTTCAAAAATAGTAATTAAGGTCTTAAAAGAATAATGAGCTAACGCAATCATGTTTATTACATAAGCATAAGCCCAAATCAATTCAAACAATCTCTAAGTCACTTCATAAAATTCAATATTCATCAATAATCAAATATTTGAAGTATAATAGTTAAATTAATAAGGAGAATCATCCCACTCACCTTTTTTTCATAAAAAAAGTTTAATCATCAAAATCCATCTCAAAACAAGTTCAATCCTCAAAATCCATCTCTATGCTTTCTTTAAATCAACGAAATTCCAAACTCTGAGTCAAGCCAATTCCTTTATGGGTTTTATAGAGAATCCCATAAGAAGAGTTTTGGTTATATTTTTGGAATTTATTTGATTTTATTTAGGCATGGATTAGTGGATCTAGGGTTAGGGGATTAGGAAACAATTAGGATCGCGATTCGTAAAGTGGAGAAGAATGAAACATCAATGAGGAAAATGAAATGAAAGTGGGAAGAGATTAGCTACTTATAGGCTAGCTTATCGGCTAAACCCAAATTCACTTCATTCTTTAAAAATCACTATTCATGTCGAAAATCCATCGACTCCAAACATATTCTTCATACTCATTTTACTTGCATTGATAAAGCGAACTCAACTATGGGTGCATCGGGTTCTAAATCACTCATTTGTAAAAATCAAGCACAGAGGCATTCCATTACTTAACAATTAAATATTTAAATTAACCTATTAAATATTCAATCGTTAAAATTGCGAATTTTTACATTCTCCCCTCCTTAAAAGAATTTTGACCTCGAAATTCACATGATTACGAGGACATAACAGGTTGACCAAAATTCTCGAGTCATGGTTTGGAAAAATTCCAACAGTACCTTCCCTTTTGCCATCAGCACTACAAAACTTCAAGTTAAAATACATCACATTGGGAAATATGTAATGACATCTCCCGCATTCATAAAATTTTATACCTCTTTTAAGAATGCTTCTCACTATTTAAATGCGGATCAAAGAAATAAGCATTTAAATAGCTAACTTCAGCTCCTAAGTACCTAGTTGTACTCTACAAAGATAATCATGCACTAAAACAGATTTCAAACATGTATAACCTCTGTGTAGTAACCAACACTACTATAGTCATACATGACAAAGAATTAAAGAGTAAGCTCAAGTTGGTCGGTATCAAAATATATCATAGAATCCGAGTCAAGCCTAGAGGCAATGGACTCGTATAGATCCTATCTCGACCCTATACTGGTCAGGGATGATATGCGATTTATTCCAGATAGCAACTGCTATCGTTCTTCGAATCTTGTCAAAATTTACAAATTATAACTATCATATAAACAATCAAACACATAAGGCAAGCAACAAAAAAAATCCAAATTATTAAACATGAAAGCTAGCAATCAAAAAAATCAACAACAATAAAATCAGCCAACCTCAAAGTTAAATAACAACAACAACAAACAGGATCAAACAGTAGCAACAACAACAAGCAACAAACAACTGTGAACAACAAATAATAACAAGCAACAAACAATAGCGAACAGCAAACAATAGTAAGCAACAAACAATAATAAGAACAAGCAATAGCAAACAACAAACAATAGCAAGCAAAAAACATTAGCATACAAAACAATGAAATATTTAAAAGGGTCTATACCGACATGCTCGGTAACCATAAAGAGTTAAACGCGCATGTCAAACCATTAACTCCTATGAATCCATTCAACATTTAAACGGAATAAATGCTCAGATTGTGTAACTCCTTTCATGTATAAAACACGTGAACCACAATTACCCCCTCCGTCTCCTGCTGGTAGGAAAAGGAAAACCTAAACGATATGCAGACTTGTCGAGTCTTAAATCTCTCGAATAAATCTAGCAATATATGCCTCGATTTTCTTTTTCCTCGAAACAATACTCATTCTCTAGAAGAGAAAATATACTAATTAAATCATCGCTAAATGTAGATTTACAATTGCCATGGTTTGCTTGGGTTAAAAGCCACCTTGACCGCGCTATGTTAATAAGGATAATAACCTAATTGCACTATGATGCTCGCCTAGCAAGCATCACCTCATCACTTGAAGATTATCCAAATCTCCATAAAACTAGTCGAGAAATCCTTCCCCGAATTATACCATGCAATAATAATTATATTGCACTAAAATTTTACAATAACTAAAGATCATCCCAAATGACACAAAGCCCATTCCAACCCTTCGTTTGCTGGCTAGATTTCTTTGTTAAATTAGGATAGGCCACCTGACTCTATCCGTGCAAACTTTGATCCGGTAACTTGATTCGACTACTGAAATTGCCTCGCATGACTAAGGCCATGTTGCTAAAATTTCTTAGTCGTCCCAAGAATCCAAATCAAGTGCTCGTCTATCAGAATCAAGTGAAAACCCCTTTTCTAACTGATGCAAATTACCTAGAACTCCATGCCTAAATTATATGTCAAGAACTAGCACATGAGTGGACCAATCTCTAGAAAATGTCCCTTTGGGTACATGGGATTACTCTCATCACCTAACGTTTACCGATAATAAGAAAAACAATTATAACATGAAGGACTCTAGGAAAACGCCTTTAAGTCATCCGCTCGGTATCTGCTCATTACTAGACATCTACCAAACCTACCTAGATATAAATCCAAGTTGCACTTCATCGACCAAACCCACTCAACTTGAAAGCTCATGCATCAAGTTCGAATGTAATACTCTCGGTCACTTCACCTTAGCTTTGAAACTCCAATGTATCATACAAGGTTTATCTCCACCGAAGAATTTACCTACTATGAAAGGTGTCAAGTTTCGCCTATCTACTAAGTAGCAAGCAATAGATAAAGTGTACCGCTCAAGTGTTGAAATAAGTAGAAATGTGTTCCTTAAAATAGATCATACCTCACATCATAAGAACCTTTCGATTTCCTTGAGTCATAAGATTGCTAAGACCCGGTGATGCCTAAAAGACATAAGTCGTCATCGCTTACCCTTCAAAAATAGGATGATCCTTCTTTAATTGATCGAGCTGATCAAATTGAGGCCTTTACGCTTTACTTTAGTCGAATAACATTTCACAGTGAAATGCCTCCCATATGCCATAAGAGTAACATATAAGGTCGACCATTTTCTCGAATAAGCTTGATCTTCCCTGTCATGGTCTCTGTGCTTCGGTTTGAGTTTCAGTTGCTTTAGACTTTCTTACGTCAATGGTATCTCATAGGCATTCTCAAAAAGGAGAACCATGTCAATAAGATATTAAAAAGTGGACCGTAACAGAGGTAAGGCTAAGCAATGGACCCCCAACCAATGCTTAAGACCTAAGGCAAATCTCTTTGCGCACAACAATGGAGTACCGACCACCTCAAACTCCAAAAACAGAAGGTTGAGTTGGTCAACACTCCTTCACTAACAAGCTGCCTTGCAAAAATGGATGGAATGCTTCAAGCTAAAGACACATCTCTATCTCTGAAATGAACTGAGAACATAAAGTGGTGCATGAATAAATTCAGAATCACAGGTCTGGTTATTAGCCATACAAACACTACATCCTACCAAGCCAAAGTCACCTTTCTTAAAATGCCGAGAAATAATCTTCTTAAAAGAATGTTTCCTGGACCTATAATGATGAAACCCTTTTCATACATGTGCCTGAGATTGTCCCTTGGTAGTAGCCTCAAAACTCAGATACGGTTCCCCTACAAGCCCAAGGAAATTATGGCGCTGCTTCGAAGAGTTTAGAGCTGGTAGAGCTAGAAATACTAATGCCTAAAGGTCCACACCACTTATGGCACCAACCGCAATCTATTGGAAATGTTAATGGCAATGGAACATCTTTTATGGTAGCTAAATAGCCTTTGAACTAATCCGGCATCACAAACTACCTAACTGAAGTCCCTTGTCGGCTCTGTTTGCTCATACGAATAGCCTAACGATGATACCTTAGCATTAGTGCTAGAAATAAATCGAGTCCAGAAGACAAGTGGAATATACAGTATATATAATAGAACAATACAAGCACACTCTCTTAATGTATCTCGTAATGATTAACTCAAACTGGCCTACACGGTTCGAAAATAGATCCTAATCTTTGATATCAACTGTAACAACCCGTTGTAAATACACTAATTTTAATTAATATTATTTAGGATATTTAGTTGTTAAGTTAAATAAAATAATGTAATGATTAGGGGATTGAGAAATTTGCAAACTAAGGGGTAGCCGGGCCTTTTCAATAGATAAACCAAAATGAATTAGAATGAAATAGATAAGGGAAGTTAGATAAAGGGGCAAAATAGGGTTAAGTACATTCAAATACCCTAAACCCTTAAGGCTTATTCATTTACACGTTCATTATCAGAATCCAAAACAATACAACAAGCCGGTAATCATCAAAGGAAAAACAAGAAGAAGGTAAAGAAATTAACAAAAGGAAGATTAAGCAACCAAATCCATTCTCAAATCTCAGCTCCTTAGTCTCAAAGCTAAGGTAATAATGACTACATCTCATGTTTTCTAATTGTGTTCGGTTTTAGGTTAAATCCGAATTATTTTTCAAGGTTTTGCCATGCTTTGATTGGATGAAACAAATATATATGCTTGTTGATGATTTATGATATTTCATATGGATTTTATGATAAGTTTTAATGTGAAAACCCTATAAATTACATCCAAATACCTTGCGATTTTAGATTTAGATCAGAAATGATATTTTAGAGAAGGGTTTCAATTTTATAATTTCCAAATTAATGTGGATTTTATATTAATTTTCTAATGAGGAAAATGATTATTTTATTTAAAATTATCTACGGCTAAATAAAATTTATTTCGGGTTCGAAATTTATATATGTTGGAGAACACATTAAAAATGATTTACAAAAATTTTTATAAAATTTTCCTAATTGTTTTGATGAATATATAAAATTATATAAGGTATGGAACTTACATGTTTTATATTTATAAAAGGAGAAGGAGCATTTTGTAAATTATTTAAATTATTAATTCTGAAATTTTGGCAGCACTTTTAGAAGAGAAAATTAATAGCCAATAATATTTTATCAAAAAAGGTAGATTAGTTGAAAAGATTGCTTTAAAAAGCTAAAAATCATATTTTACATGCTTTTTGCATATTTTACCACTATCGGTACCTAGGTTCCGACCGGGTACTTCTGTCTCCATCGCCATCGAATCCAATGCATGTAGTAATAATGATTTGGTATAGAGTGAACTGGATATAGGTGGAAGGTATTGGGTCAAAACAAGGTATTCCAATGGGGTCGAAGCGCTATTTTTCTTTTAAATGGAAATGCACCTACTTTGTTTTCGAAAGGAATGCTTTCGACTTGGTTGACTTTCGACTGGGTCAAATTGATTTAAGGAATGGTTTCAAACGAGGTTGGGCCTTTTGTTTTAAGTAAATGCTTTCGAAGGAGTCGTAACCCCTTTGCTGCCGCTTTCTGCCTTCGAAGCAAATGGTTACAAAAGGGTAGCTCTATTTTTAAACCTAGCCACTTCTCCAATGTTTTCAAAGGGTTGGTTTCGATACCATCACTTCTTTACTTAGGAATTGCTTTCGAAAGAGTGCTTTGGACTTAGTTGTTTTATGACCCTTTTGCTCTATTGAAGGTATGACCCAAAGCTTTTGAAAGGTTTGGTTTCGAAAGATTTTCACATGTTCTACTTGAATATAAATGCTTTCGAAAGGTTTGATGTTTATAAAGGATTTTAGTGTTTTCGAATGGTTTATGATAATGGTTTCGAAGGGGTGGTTCCCCAATGGTTTCAAAAGGTTTTAAGTGGAAGGTTTCCAATGCTTTCAAAAGGTAATGTTTAAGTGTTTTAAAGATAGGATGTCTGAGGTATTAATGCTTTAGAACGGGATGATTTCAATGTTTTTGAAAGGTGACTATGAATGGTTTAAAAAGGAATATTTTGGTCCTTCGGCCTAGGTTTACGTGGTTCAAAAGGGGTACTTTTAATGGATTCAAAAGAGGTACTTTCAAAGATTTAAATGTTTTCATCAACAAAGATTTGTGTAAAGTGTGTGTATGTATAATGGCAAGGTGATCTGACTAAAGAGTAGTATATTTTCCTTGTTTATTATATGATTTAAAGGATTAAACTATTTGAGACAAAAGGTTTTTCAAGGAAAATTTTAAGGGAAGATTACCCAAAGTGAAATGACCTAGATATTAGAATACTAGATGAGACTGGTATGGTGTCGTGCCTTGTACTTTAACTAGTAGCCCCTAGCTAATATAAGCCCAAAATTCTAGTGTGTAGGGCTTTGTCACATGTAAGAATAAAATTATGTTACGCATAGAAAGGAATTTAATGAGAAGAGATAGGTTATTGGTGAGCACGCAAATCCATTAGGATCAGTTGACCCTAGAGGAAAGTAATTTAGGGATAGGCCGTCCAGAAAAGGAGTACCTAACAAAAGTTAGATTATTTTTTTATTTTTGTCTGGTTGGCCCGAGTCAGCCAAAGATTAGTAGTTAGCCAAACAAAACTATAGTGATCGGACAGATAGTCCATTTGTTACCTTATTTGTATGTATACATGATATTGCTTTATTGTTTAACCAGTTTTGGTTGTAGGATCATGATTTACAAAAGGTATGCTTTTAAAAGTATAATAGTGAGGGGAAACTGGTTCCGCTAAGTGGTGTTGTCTCGCTTAATGTCAAATAACCGAGATGTATAATATTATTCACCCCAGGCTTTATGTCTGACTCGAAGTATTTTTCCCCCCTTAAAATCTCGGGTGCTCAAAATTGATTTGAGCAAGCTGAGGGTTAAGGTTTTTAGGTATTAGTTAGTTCGTAAATAATGCTTCCAGAGAAGAGCAAGAGTCAAATGGATAGCTATTTAGGAGTTACTTTTTTGTTTGTTTTAATTCCACTGTGTTGTATTGAGTCAGTTATGACTATGTAGTACTCTGGTCAACCAAGTGGGCATCTTCATATATCGCTCTTGGCATATTTATGTAATAATTATATTTGATTTGAAATTGAGAAACGATTTTTTTATTATGTAATTTGAATATGAAATATTTTTCTGAAATGTAATTCGAAAAGCTATTATAATATGTGATGATTTTATTTCATATTCATCCGACTCTAATATTATGGAATTAGCATCACTGTATTTTGTCACTAGCAGTTAATACTATAGATGACCGCAACATTTGTAGTGCATAGTTTTTGGCCTCCATATGCAGGGTGTTACAATTAGGTATCAGAGCATAGGTTCATGAATTTTTTGAACTAAAATGATTTCTGAAAACATACTCCTTAGGAATGGAGATAAGATCGGGGTATGAGATAACTCTATAGTAATGTACTTGTATTTGCTATACATAAATATAGTTTTATCTCTAGTCTCATATCTCTATCAGGTTATTCTTCTATATCTCACGAGGTTAGAATACAGATATTGTAACAACCCAAAATTTAAGGAGAAATTAATAAATAATTGCAAGTGAAAAGAAATAGTGTTTATAATTAGAATTCATTGAAATTAGTATTGAAATTAATTGGCGGTAGATTTATTGAAATGTTTCAATTAGAAAGGGAAAGAGGAATTAAATCATAATGATTAAGTTTAACATAAGAACTTGCATTTGTGTCAAAATGGAATGAACAATTTAAATAGAAATAAATGCATGTTCTGAGATAAATGAAATAAACTTTTTATTTTTGAATATATGTATGATTTTATAAAGAGGAAGTTTGTTTTGTAAAAAGAGGAAAATAATATATATATATATATACATATATATAACAGTATATTTAAAACGAAGGCATCTACCTTTATAAATTTGAAAAGTGAAGATGACGTAGTTCAAATGAGATAGGTTATTGTTAATGAGAGAAAATGTGACCATATATTTATAAAAAAGAAGGCATTTAATAAATAAACGTTATATTTTGAAAAGAAAAGGCAAGAGTGTATTATGGAAGGATTGCATTTCTTACAGAAAATATAAGGTATGTTATTTCTTTGTTAGTAAGGAATAAGGGTTCGTTTGGATTTTGAACATAAAAACATATATACCAATTAATCAATGTAATTGATTACTCAATTTAAAGGTAAAGAATAAGGTTACTAATTAATACACAACATATATACATGTTTGTGGACATATGTTATTTATCTAATTACAACAGATATGAATATGGAGAAAAAAATGTAGATATGACAATTCACCTGTTAATTTGTTTAGTTCAGATGTAAATGTTGAAAGATATTGATATGTTGTTTGTTTATTTATTTTAGACATAAACATGTAAATTAAGTGGGATGTTGAAAACTGAAATGAAAGATGCGAATAAAGAGAGACGCATGGAAATTTAACCTGAAATAAAATACATAAATTAGAAATTAATTGAGGAGAAGAAAACGTTATTTACAGTTTGTGTAACGACCCGCTATTTTGGACCATTCAAATCGACAATAAAACCATACATATCCAACTTGAATAATTCAAAATACCGAATTGTTAATTAAAATTTGGCAAAAACTTAAAATATACAGTAGATAAATCAATCACGGATCACAGACACGGAGTAATAAAAATGCAGCAGAATAGATAAAGAATAGTAGTTCATGAAGCTACTATATACATCAGAG
Source organism: Allium cepa (assembly GCA_030765085.1). Lineage (NCBI taxonomy): Eukaryota > Viridiplantae > Streptophyta > Magnoliopsida > Asparagales > Amaryllidaceae > Allium > Allium cepa. The sequence continues at coordinate 510,445,345 of CM060942.1, forward strand.
TAGAAATAAAATACAACCGAATAGTGAAGTCTCCAATGCAACAGATGACTTCTCTGAACCAATCAACTGGAAAGGCTGAAATTTGAATCGATAGTTAGACCTCCAAATGAAGCTCCGAACTCCAAAGGTGAGTCTCTAATGCTGTGTCACTCAGTCTGACCCGAGCGTAAAGCAAAATACAAAACACTCGAGTCAGGATTAACATTCTTATATCAATAAATCCAACTCAAGTGAAATAGCAACTGAAATACAAATAACTTAAAGGATGTTTGGGATAACCATCCTCTAAGGGTCCATGGAACTATCTACAAGGTAGAAATATACACTATAACACCGTGGTCATTTCAGCTTAATTTATACATCAAAACCAAATATCATTTTCTCTTCAAATATCTCTATATTTTCCAAAATAGTATTTATATATATTAAATAATTTATACAATAAAGTAATTTCAATTCCCTCAACTTAACAAATCGTTTCAACATCAACCTGACCTTTCTATTTAAATTAAATGCAATCTCAATTTATCAATTTAAATTCAACTCAAATCTTTATATAAACGCTTCAATTTTATCGATCTTAAATTCGGATTTGAAATCACAAAACACCCCTTTTACATTTCAATATTTCAAACTTTAATTATTTAAACGTTTCAAACTAAATTTTATTTCAATTCAGTTTTCTAAATAATAGATTAAACTTATATTCATTCGAATACAGATCTGAAACACAAATAAACTAATTAAATTCTAGTATCGTTCAAAGCTTTAATATTCTACATTTCAAAGTTAAATTTAATAGTTTCATAAAGATCTTGATTTAACCAAACTATTATTTAGCCTTGAAATATTTCCTCCTTAGATTCAATATCATTTAAGTAATCTGAAATTACATTTTTCTCAATATTTTCTTTAATTTATTTAAACGTGAAATATTCATTAAATCACTTAAATCAAAAATCCAGTTATAAAATCATACCTTTTAAATTTCCCATTCAATAATTTCAAATTGATTTAATTAAATAAATCCTTATTTAAATACCATTTTTAATAAATCCAAATATATCTCCCAATCTTAATTATTCAAATTTTTACACGGTAAATTTTGAAATATAAATCTTAAATGATACTTAAACATATTATATGGATTAAATCAAACACAATAATATTATTATTAAATCTATATATAAAATTTCCATTTATGTAATCTTTTAAGAACCAATATTTATTAAATCCCATATATTTCTTTTCAAACTGTAGAAATTTATTTTCAAAATATTTATATGGACCAACGGTGTCTGTAAATATTTCCTATCATATAGTCAAGTGCTACGGATATTTATCATTTCAATCCGTACACTAAATATATACGGGTGGATATCATTTCAACCCGAAATCCCAAATTCAATTAAATGAAAATCGCTTGGGTTTATCACTTCAACCCATAACGATTTTCACCTATTCTAAAGTCCGTTCGGGTATGTATCATTTCAACCCATAGTGATTTCTATACTAACAGAGAACTTGCATAGTGATAACAGATATGAAAATAATAATAACAACAGGCATATATCATCAAAATAAATATAAACAATAGGATATGGTGTCATATCCCATAAGTGAACAGTTACAGATAATAGTATATATAACAATTTAAATAAATGCAGCCTCATATTTCAATTGTCGTTTGAATTAAAATCAAATTTATCAGACAAAAGAACGTTAATCGTGAGTGACTGCTCACCTTTCGAAGCTAGAGCAGTTTGAAACCCAGCTACGAATTGGATCACGATCTAGAAATCCAAACAACAGTCTCAAAGTGAAGTAAGCTGAAAGCGGATTTTGACGGACAAAGCTTATATTATTCATAAAAAAAAAGTCCGAGCCCGACTTGCTACCGAGTAGGGAGATGGCGGAGAGTGGCCGATACGGTGGCAGAGGCTAGATGGGAATTGGAGCGGTGGCTGGCACACGGGACTGGGCGGCGGTCAAAACAAGACCTGAGTAGGGTGGATCGGCCATAGGCCGAGGATGGAGCAAATGAAAGGGAAAGGCGGAGGTCGGTGATGGGTCTGGATCTGAGATGGAGGGGAAATGGTGGCGGGTTGGCTCGGTGGAGTTTGCAGCAGCTTGGTCGGAGGGGAAGTGCTGGCGCGGTGAGGCTTCACGTGGAGAACGGTTAAATGACGGCTGCCATTGAAGAAGCTTGGGGAAGAGGATCCGGAATAGAAGGGAAGGGTGATGCTCGGATTCAATACGTGAAACTGAGATTTGGTGAAGGGGAGAAGTACAAAATTTTTTGCTATAAATGACAGAAGAAATAGTGGAAGAAGCAACAAAGAAATTGAAATGAAACGTGTATCCAATTTGTCTTAAATAAAATATTGTATAACGTAGATGAACAGTTCAACGGTCAAATTATTAAAAAGCGATAAATATTTGTATCGGTCAGCACGTGAATCCAGTAAGAAATAAATGTAAGCTATTTATTGTTTTGTAACCGATAAAATTTTGAACGGTAAGAAAATAAATCAATAGTCACAATTTTTAACCGTAGGAAAGTAACCGCTACGCACTGATTCAGAAATCAATTAAAGCAATTAATAGCTTGAATTAGACCGCACGTTTCAAATTTTTGAAACTGAAGAGAGAAATAATGTAAACGTATCAGTGGACGTCCGAATTTGGTTAGAAATTTTCTGTAGAAAAATATTCAGGCTTGAAAATAAATTTATTATCAGCAATTATTAGCTAGCTTGAATTTAATAAAATTCCACAATGAAATAAACTTTGATAAAATTAATTGAAAATTTACAACCTGCTATATTTAAATATATGTATTCTAAATACATGAACATTATATTCTAAAGATTCAATTATTATAAAATTTTACAAATTTTCAATTAAATACGTTATAAAATCAATTAAAAATTTTAAAACTTTCCAGGTCGTTACACTCTCCCCCACTCAAAACTTTTCGTCCCCGAAAAGGGAGGAGGTAGGAGAATAGAAACAACCAGAAATAAAAGTAGATTGAAAGTCAAGGGTAAATAATTAATTTAAAACTACATAATTTTACTTGAAATGTTCATTTGAAAACTTCATTTTTAGTTCAATTATCTTTAATACTTTAAAACTTTTCAAAATCCGTTTGTAAAATTTCCTGCTTCCTTTATAAATAACATTTATGTGTTTAAATAACACCTTTATAAATATATGAAAACTATTTAGAAACAACTATTTACCTAATTAGTTTTATTTACCCATAAGCTATTGAACACATTAAATCCATAATTCATAAATTTTATTAATCTATCTCAAAGTACTTTTCAAATATTATCAATTAAATTAATAATCATTTTCTTTAAATATGTTTTATTTAATTGATAACTTCAAAAATATATATACCACTAAAATTTTATATTAACCAATGTAGTATACAGATAAGCAATCTTTAAAAGATTATATTCAAAAAGGAAAGGAAGGTAGATTCTGGAACGGAATATAGGTGAACAACTAAAGCTGAGAAGATAAGGTAGACTCAAAGAATAGAATCGAGCACGAATAATTAATCTAGAACCATAAGAATTTAAATTTCAAATATTAATTCAAAATTTCTTTGTTGGGAAAAATACTTTTATAATAAATACCTTTATAATAATACTTTTATAATAAAATACTATTATATCGAAATAAATTTTCCTTTCGAAAATACTTTTATAACTCGATGTTTCAACAAGTTTATCCTCGTTCTTGCAGACTCTGGCCATGCGTTGATCAGGCGCAAAGCTAGAATTCTTCAAGTACCTAGTAGACTTGTTTCAACACCCAGTGAAAATACTTGAAAAACCTTTAAAACAGATATGGAAAGTACAATCCAAACAAACAACCAAACCAAAACCTTTGTCCGACCATGGTTCGCAGATACACAATGGTTACGCCTGGATCCCCCAGGAAACAATCCATATCCGTAAGCTTTCTCAGCCCTGCGAGTTACGCCATGATGACTAGTAGAGTGCAAGATACACAATGGTTACGCCTGGATCCCCCGGGAAACAATCCGTACCCCTAGGTAAGACTCAGCCAGGCACTTGCGCTACTATTCGCGACCTACACAGATTGCAGGATACACAATGGTTACGCCTGGATCCCCCAGGAAACAATCCGTACCCCTAGGCAAGACTCAGCCAGGCAATTTCGCTATGCATTCACGAGAGAGAAAAAAACCATGGGTTACGCCACGGTGGGAACACTCGAGTATTACATCCGGAAAACCAAAATCAGAAAGAATAATATCGATAGAATGAATCCACGATGTGGCCACAAAGCGGATATCAAGCAGAAGGCACTTTCCATATCTTTACTTCGAAAATATATATCATATAGTACCTTTTCAAATCACTTTCAAATATCATACTTATATAAAGTCCGTTATATATAGGATTCCCTTTTTCCCAAATCGAATACTTTCCAAATCAATAGTAGATCAAATCATACTAATATAGACTTCGATTATATAAAATAGCTTTCCAAATTGAGTACCTTCAAATCAATGGATTTCAAATCAATTTCATACTTATACAATCCATTTTATATAAGTTCGACCACTCCCATATCAAGTGCTTAATAATATAAGGTTCTCAAATTTCAAATCATTTCAATATCAATTCAGTTTCAAAATCATATATGATTTCACCAAATTTTCTTCCAAATTAAATATCTAAATTTCAAAGTTCCAAAAATAATAGGTTTAGAAAATTATCCCAGTTTCCAAATTAAAATAATTCAAGTCAAACAAATTCATTTCCAAAATCACCATATCAGTACTGGTTTTTAATTTCAAATTAATTTTCAAAACCAAATATTTTCTCAAAATCAATTATACTTAAAATGGTTTCCAATTTATAATTATCCCTTTAAAACTTTTAAACTATCTATTTTTAGTTGAAATATTCATTTTACCTTTCTGAAAACTATTATTCAAAACTATTTTTTTTCAAAACATTTCAAAACTAAATTTATATTCTTTATCAAACATTTTATGCTCTTCGAAATTCTTAGCTTTGAAAATTTAATCTCGATTTGGAAGTGTTTGAACATTCGAAATAGTTAGGGAAATCAAAATTTCAATTCAAGAGTTGAAAATCAACAATAAATCAATAAATTAATTATTAAATCCGAAACTCGAGGACTGAACACCGGTCTCATTTTAAATTGTTTCAAATATATACTTATATCTTTCTAAAATATCAAATTATACTTCGGAATTTGAATTCAAAAACGGTTTTACAAAATCACTTTCATAGCGAAGCTATTAAAGTGGCCTCTCCCCCACTCTGAAACTCGAAAATCAATGTCGATGATGTATGCACTCATCATCAAAATTATTTTCCAGCGACATAAGTGAGTTCTGGACTTCTATTTTCTTGAAAACTCCTTTAAATTTCTTCAAAATTATTGGAACTCATTTGAACTCAGTTCAAACATTTCATATTTGGAAAAATACCTTTAAATCGTATTATTTTTATATATATTTTCCAAAATCTTAAATCCAATTTCAAAATACCGGAATTCAATTCCCGAATTTCAAATTTAACCCTTCAGGTGTAAATCATTTTTATATAAATCAATTTCTTACAAGTTTTCAAAATTTCAAATCCTTTCAAAACCTTTTTATATAGAATAACATTTCTTATTTTCTTTATATATATATATATATATATATATATATATATATATAGGTATATAATCCTTATAGAAAACATTTTCTTTTTATATATAGAATAAAATCATAGTTATCAAAATAATAATTTCGGTACAAAACAATTTCAAAAATACAACATACTCGATTTTTCAAAGGGTGATTTAAGAATGGATTTCAAAACAAAGGTAGAGATTTAAATTAGAAGACTCTAACCAATAGAATCCTGATTCGAAGATAGACTCGATCGAAGATGATTACATTACAAAATAGGAGATGGATATACTTCTATAAATCACGGCAACCTTAATCGGGTCAATCGTGCATTTAGCAATATGATGGATGCAGAATTCTAAGGCAAATTGACATTCGATCGCCAGAGATATAGAATTTGGTATAACAAGATATATCAGCATCGTAAACCGAGGATACAGAAATCTTCGGTGAGTCAATGCCAATTGAAAAGGAGTTTTCACCCCCTTTACAAATCATTCAATGGAGTTATGGGATAGTCCAGAATCAAACGAATATAAATAGGGAGAGACAGAATGAATTTCGGAACCGAGGGACATTTCAAAATTCAAAGAAAATCGAGTCAAAAGGAAGAGATTCAACTCAAGCGAAAGTGATTCTGTAAATAAATTTACCATATATGCTAAGTTTTGCCTAGAGCCAAAGCTCTGATACCAACTGTAACGACCCGCTATTTTGGACCATTCAAATCGACAATAAAACCATACATATCCAACTTGAATAATTCAAAATACCGAATTGTTAATTAAAATTTGGCAAAAACTTAAAATATACAGTAGATAAATCAATCACGGATCACAGACACAGAGTAATAAAAATGCAGCGGAATAGATAAAGAATAGTAGTTCATGAAGCTACTATATACATCAGAGTTAGAAATAAAATACAACCGAATAGTGAAGTCTCCAATGCAACATATGACTTCTCTGAACCAATCAACTGGAAAGGCTGAAATTTGAATCGATAGTTAGACCTCCAAATGAAGCTCCGAACTCCAAAGGTGAGTCTCTAATGCTGTGTCACTCACTCTGACCCGAGCGTAAAGAAAAATACAAAACACTCGAGTCAGGATTAACATTCTTATATCAATAAATCCAACTCAAGTGAAATAGCAACTGAAATACAAATAACTTAAAGGATGTTTGGGATAACCATCCTCTAAGGGTCCATGGAACTATCTACAAGGTAGAAATATACACTATAACACCGTGGTCATTTCAGCTTAATTTATACATCAAAACCAAATATCATTTTCTCTTCAAATATCTCTATATTTTCCAAAATAGTATTTATATATATTAAATAATTTATACAATAAAGTAATTTCAATTCCCTCAACTTAACAAATCGTTTCAACATCAACCTGACCTTTCTATTTAAATTAAATGCAATCTCAATTTATCAATTTAAATTCAACTCAAATCTTAATATAAACGCTTCAATTTTATCGATCTTAAATTCGGATTTGAAATCACAAAACACCCCTTTTACATTTCAATATTTCAAACTTTAATTATTTAAACGTTTCAAACTAAATTTTATTTCAATTCAATTTTCTAAATAATAGATTAAACTTATATTCATTCGAATACAGATCTGAAACACAAATAAACTAATTAAATTATAGTATCGTTCAAAGCTTTAATATTCTACATTTCAAAGTTAAATTTAATAGTTTCATAAAGATCTTGATTTAACCAAACTATTATTTAGCCTTGAAATATTTCCTCCTTAGATTCAATATCATTTAAGTAATCTGAAATTACATTTTTCTCAATATTTTCTTTAATTTATTTAAACGTGAAATATTCATTAAATCACTTAAATCAAAAATCCAGTTATAAAATCATACCTTTTAAATTTCCCATTCAATAATTTCAAATTGATTTAATTAAATAAATCCTTATTTAAATACCATTTTTAATAAATCCAAATATATCTCCCAATCTTAATTATTCAAATTTTTACACGGTAAATTTTGAAATATAAATCTTAAATGATACTTAAACATATTATATGGATTAAATCAAACACAATAATATTATTATTAAATCTATATATAAAATTTCCATTTATATAATCTTTTAAGAACCAATATTTATTAAATCCCATATATTTCTTTTCAAACTGTAGAAATTTATTTTCAAAATATTTATATGGACCAACGGTGTCTGTAAGTATTTCCTATCATATAGTCAAGTGCTACGGATATTTATCATTTCAATCCGTACACTAAATATATACGGGTGGATATCATTTCAACCCGAAATCCCAAATTCAATTAAATGAAAATCGCTTGGGTTTATCACTTCAACCCATAACGATTTTCACCTATTCTAAAGTCCGTTCGGGTATGTATCATTTCAACCCATAGTGATTTCTATACTAACAAAGAACTTGCATAGTGATAACAGATATGAAAATAATAATAACAACAGGCATATATCATCAAAATAAATATAAACAATAGGATATGGTGTCATATCCCATAAGTGAACAGTTACAGATAATAGCATATATAACAATTTAAATAAATGCAGCCTCATATTTCAATTGTCGTTTCAATTGAAATCAAATTTATCAGACAAAAGAACGTTAATCGTGAGTGATTGCTCACCTTTCGAAGCTAGAGCAGTTTGAAACCCAGCTACGAATTGGATCACGATCTAGAAAATCGAACAATCCAAACAACAGTCTCAAAGTGAAGTAAGCTGAAAGCGGATTTTGACGGACAAAGCTTATATTATTCATAAAAAAAAAGTTCGAGCCCGACTTGCTACCGAGTAGGGAGATGGCGGAGAGTGGCTGATACGGTGGCAGAGGCTGGAAGGGAATTGGAGCGGTGGCTGGCACACGGGACTGGGTGGCGAGCAAAACAAGACCTGAGTAGGGTGGATCGGCCATAGGCCGAGGGTGGAGCAAATGAAAGGGAAAGGCGGAGGTCGGTGATGGGTCTGGATCTGAGATGGAGGGGAAATGGTGGCGGGTTGGCTCGGTGGAGTTTGCAGCAGCTTGGTCGGAGGGGAAGTGCTGGCGCGGTGAGGCTTCACATGGAGAACGGTTAAATGGCGGCTGCCATTGAAGAAGCTTGGGGAAGAGGATCCGGAATAGAAGGGAAGGGTGATGCTCGGATTCAATACGTGAAACTGAGATTTGGTGAAGGGGAGAAGTACAAAAGTTTTTACTGTAAATGACAGAAGAAAAAGTGGAAGAAGCAACAAAGAAATTGAAATGAAACCTGTATCCAATTTGTCTTAAATAAAATATTGTATAACGTAGATGAACAGTTCAACGGTCAAATTATTAAAAAGCGATAAGTATTTGTATCGGTCAGCACGTGAATCCAGTAAGAAATAAATGTAAGCTATTTATTGTTTTGTAACCGATAAAATTTTGAACGGTAAGAAAATAAATCAATAGTCACAATTTTTAACGGTAGGAAAGTAACCGCTACGCACTGATTCAGAAATCAATTAAAGCAATTAATAGCTTGAATTAGACCGCACGTTTCAAATTTTTGAAACTGAAGGGAGAAATAATGTAAACGGAGCAGTGGACGTCCGAATTTGGTTAGAAATTTTCTGTAGAAAAATATTCAGGCTTGAAAATAAATTTATTATCAGCAATTATTAGCTAGCTTGAATTTAATAAAATTCCACAATGAAATAAACTTTGATAAAATTAACTGAAAATTTACAACCTGCTATATTTAAATATATGTATTCTAAATACATGAACATTATATTCTAAAGATTCAATTATTATAAAATTTTACAAATTTTCAATTAAATACGTTATAAAATCAATTAAAAATTTTAAAACTTTCCGGGTCGTTACAGTTTGTATATTATCGAGTGTGTAATTAATTGAATTAAATTTAAGATAAGGCGTTGGCAAGGCGCATTGTAAGATTTGACACAGAAATGAGTCAGTAGAAGCTCCATACACATTGTTTTGCATTCTATTATTCCATCTGGTCCTTCCGTGCTTCCATATGATGGCTCCTATTCAGCCTATGACGTGGTCGCATCATATTCAACTCCCAAGTTTAACGGTCTGAGATTCACTTCTACACCTATAAATAAGACCCTGGGCTTAACACTTTTTCTCATTCTAGATTTTCTCTACTTAGGTTCACCTTTTTAGGATTCGTGAAGGCTAAAGGGAAGAGGCAAAGACTAAAGGTGAGTGATTTTAATTATTTAAGATTTCTTTAAGTAATTTAAAATAATAGTGTTTCCAATAGTTCTAGTTTTACTTTGATTTCTGTAATAGCCTTTTCAGTAGTTTATTTATAGTTTTTAGAATTATTTTCAGTCTATTTCCTTTCAGCTATTCTTTTTAGTAATTTTAGTTTATTGTTGTTATTTATAGTTTTCCAATTATTTACAGTATTTTAGTTATTTACTGTTATTTATAAGTTATTTACATCCTCTTTATAAGTTTTGGATTTTCTTCTATTTTCAGTTTTCTTTTATTCCTCCATCTTCTTCACGTATGGATTAGAATAAGATTAACACGAATGTGGAGTAATTTGTAGGAAAATTAAAATAATGAAATGGAATTAAGACTAAAATTATGCCTAATTATGTTATTAATTGGACTTAATTAAAGAGACTGGCCTATTTATAATTATATGACGTAAATTATAAATACTGTATTATAAGTGGAATTAGACTGAAATTATGCTTAATTATGATTAGAATTGATCAATTAATTGGCTTAGTTATAATGTAGAATTATAACTAAAAAGAGTAAAAGATGAAAGAGCTTATTTTCACACTTAGACCTTGGGTTAAGTAATAGGCATGATTATAACATATGTTATGATAGAAAGAATAGAATGGGGCTTATTTTAAGACTAGGAATAAATTAATAAGCGTTGAAAGTGAACATGATAATAAAGGCTTCTTTAAATAATTTATCTTAGTTAATAAGCAAAGATAAAAGTAGGACCTGTACCAAATAACATTCCCTATTAGACAAAACAGTGTCTCACATTAGTATGAAGTGAGATGAGGGCACACTTATGCTAAGAATGGTAGTAATTGGTCAAGTAGTAGTCCAAATCATGGGGGATTTGGATAAGGGGCGCAGCTAGATATTGTTTGGATGAAGGACCAATACCTACAGCATTTCCCATATAGTTTCTCTGGGCATATGGTGATCTCACATTAGCCTGAAGTGAGATGAGAGGCACACTATGCTGGATGTTGGAGGTAATAAAAAGACCCAATAGGTGGAGAAAAAGGTAGCATGAGTATGGTGGCAGTTACACGTGCGACTTCCATTTGTGGGTGCTCGGTAACAACTATGAGTTCCAAGCGCATAGTATGGGTGTCATTAGTACACGCCATTGCCCTCTATGTAGGGAGCTATATATGTCATCTTGGCCACAGTATCATTTTATGTAGAGAGTTATATAGCAGCCGGTCCAAAGAAAGGTATTATAGAGCAGCAGGGGGATCAAAAAGGCTAGAATCAATGGTACATTCTAATTATAAGGTTAGGAGTTCAGCCTAATCAAAGTAGAAATCAGGAACGAGTGCAAACAATCAAAGTTAACCTAACGTATAAATTGAGAAATATTTAATCATACTTATTTTCAGTTTATCTCTTTCCAATTTCCTTTTATTATCCTTTTTTATGCTAGAACTATTGTAGGGTCTATTACTTTTATCTTGCTTAAAGACTCTAGTAATTATTATTATTTACCAAATTTTTAGTCTGACACACTCCTCTATTTTTCCCTTTCCCCCTGTAGGTAATCAAGGGAGAAGTTAGTAGATTGCAGTTGCTTAGAGATTTCTTGAAGGAGTTTGCTACAACGTATTTATTTTCTTTCAGCTTTTGTTCTTTCTATATATTGGCTTATTATGAGGGATATTATATGCTCTGATTTTAAGACTATATTTTTTTGAGACATGGTGGTTTTTGAGATATGGATGTTGTATTTGGTATTTGACTTATTTATGAAGCAATTATGAAACTTTTATTTTAAATAAGTTATTATTCTAGTTTTTGCTGTTTTTACCTATTTTTGTCTTGTGAATCTTAGTCTCTACTAGTTTTTTATACGTATAATGCACCATGCCTTTTAATGTGTCCTTTTGGATATATTAAGGGGTGTGGGGTGTTTCAGATATGGATGCTAAAAGTGGAAAGGTTAACTAGGAAGGGAAAGCACCAATACAAGTGGAAATGACAGACCAAATACGAGAAGGAATCAAGGTCAGGCACAAGTTGGAAATATTGGCGATGGAGTCCCACAAGTTGACATGGGAGCTATATATCAGTTCTTTGTCAACATAATGCACAACGGATGATACTGCTGGAGTGGTTGGAGAAAAGGCTAGAGTAGGGAACCAAGGTGCTCCAGTGGTCAATAATTATGCTATTTTGAGTAGAGATTATGCCTGACTAAGAAGGAAGCCATTTATTAGTACAGAAGATGTCATTGAAGATGAGAACTGGTTGCTGCATTATGAGGGGATTTTTATACATTTAAGGCTCAATCACAAGCAGAAGAGAAATCTTGCTTCGAGACAGTTTCAAGGAGCAGCTTTATATTGGTGGAATAGTGTGACGGTTGGAGTGAATGAAGAGACTGTGACATGGGTTGAGTTTAAGAGGAGTTTCGAGGAGAGGTTCATGTCTGTGATAGCGAAGTCTACCTTGCTTAGGAAGTTTGCTGATTTCGAGCATGGGGAGATGACTGTGTTGGAGTATGCTGCAAGTTTTGAGTAGTTGGTGAGGTATGGTTATGTGATGGTGAACACTGTGATTAAGATGAACGAAAAGTTCATTAAAGGGTTGAAGCTTGAGCAGACAAAGGCTACATTACCGCGTATAAGAGATCCTTGTGATGTTGTTGTTGTTGAGATGGGCTTAAGACACGATGAGATGCTTGCTTGTCTAGAGAGGAATAATTTAAAGAAAGTCTAGGTAGGACATAGTCAGAAAAGGAAGTTCTTCCATAAGAAGGGTGCTCAAAAGTGTGGAGCCGTAAAGAAAGGAAAGTCGAAGGTTGTCTGCTTTAAGTGCAATAAGAAAGCACATTTCGTTAAAGAATGTCATTCTGGAGAGGTGAAGAAAGTGATCGGGAAAAAGAATATCAGGTGCTTCAATTGCGATCAAATTGGTCATTGCAAGAACAAGTGCAAAGAGCCTGTTAAGAATCGAAGAGGCAAAGTGTTTGCATTGGAGCCAGCTACCTCGAGGCCAACAATAGAGGAAAAAGGGAAGACAGTGTTGGAAGGTACACTTCAGATTCATGGTATGTTAGTTAGCATTCTGTTTGATACTGATGCATCGCATTCTTTTATATCTCATTGTTTGGTAGATAAATTTAACCTTGGACCCTCATTTATAGTTACTTCCTTAAGGGTTGCTAGTCCGATAGGAGGGTATGTGACATTAGGATGAAGTGTGACCAGTTGAGTTTGAGTTATTAAGTCATACCTTTGTACGCTATTTGCATGTGTTTGATTTCGTAGAGTTTGGAATTATTTTGGGTATGGATTGGTTAAGTAAGTAAGATGCTAGGATATTTTTCCATGATAGGAAAATATCGCTGAGACAACCTGACTGTACCGATCTGATTGTATGTATCATAGAAAACCCCAGCTTTGAGATGAATGCTTTGTTGGGTGTTGTGGAGGTAGAAGACGAGTTGAGTCGAGTTTTCATTGTTAGAGAATTCATGGATGTTTTTGAACCTGTAGTACAATTGCCACCGAAACGGGCTATTGAGTTTCTGATAGATTTAGTACTCGAAGCAGAAACGGTGAGTAGACCGCCAAGTAGGATGACACCTACTGAGATGAGAGAGTTGAAGGTGCAGTTGGTGGATTTGGAAGGCAAATTTTTTTATCAGACCTAGTAGTTCGCCTTGGGGAGCAGTCGTAGTATTTGCTAAGAATGCAGACGGATCTTTGAGGTTATGTATCAATTATCGTAAGTTGAATGAGAAGACGATAAAGAATCGATATCTACTACCTAGAATTGACGATTTGTTCGATCAGTTAAGTGGAGCTAATGTATTTTCTCAGTTGGCTTTAGCAGCGAGCGTTCATCAACTTAGAGCAGCAGAGGATAGTATTCCTTTGATGGTATTTAGACCTAGGTATGGATCGTACGAATGGTTAGTGATGTCATTCGGACTAATTACTGCGCTAACATTCTTTACAGACTTGATGGACCGAATTTTCCAAGAGCACTTGGATAGGTTCATGTTGGTGTTCATAGATGATATCTTGATATACTTTAAGGATGAAAGAGAGCATGAAGTTCATGTCAGAGTTGCGCTAATGCAAAGAGAATCAAGACTTAGTAGTGTATACATATGCATGTGGAACTGGGTATGGGGCTGTGCTAATGCAAAGAGGTAGAGTGATCGCCGATGCATCTCGTCAGCTTAGACCATACAAAGTAAGATATCCTACTTATGATTTGGAGTTGGCTGCGCTGATCTTTGCTTTAAGATTTGAAGACATTATCTATTGGGAGAGGTATTCGATTTATACACGGATCATAAGTCGCTAAGGTATTTATTCTCTCAAAAGGAGTTGAATATGAGACAACAGCGGTGGTTTGAGTTTTTATCCACTTATGACTTTTGAATTGAGTTTACACTCGAAAAGGCAACAAGGTTGCAGATGCACTTAGCAGGAAACATCAGAATGCAGTGTTAGCAATAATAGCAGAGTGGAAAGATTTAGAAGCATTGACGACGTGTAGAGTACAGTGGAAACCCGAAGCTGGGTCAAGTGGAGAAACAATTTGTTATCATGTATGGAATTTCAACCGGTGACCATAGAAAGGCTGCTCTATACAGATGGAGGATCTAGTGTTAGTCCAACGGATCGGGAAGTTATAAGATGGAACGGAGAGCGATGACATAAAGGATTTTATTCTTGTATAGAATGGGTGGTTGAGGAAGAAAGAAAGATTATATGTTCCAAGTGTGGGAGACATAAGGAAGGAGGTTCCTGAGGAATCTCATCATTAGAATTTCACTGTTCATCCACGAGGAACTAAAATGTATCGGGATATAATGAGAAGTTTCTTCTCGGAAGGTATGAATAGGGATGTTAGCTTATGGGTGAAGCGGTGTCTGAATTATCAATAGGTAAAAGCCGAACATCAGAAGCCAAGTGGGTTACTACAACCTTTAGATGATCCCTTATGAAAATGGGATTCTATCTCAATAGATTTTATAGACGGGTTGCGAAGATCTAATCGAGAAAATGAAAATATATGGATCATAGTGGATAGGTTGACCAAGAGTGCCTATTTCACTCCAGTTAAATCAACTCGGGCGGCATCTGTTTTAGCTAAGCTATTTATGAAGATTGTAGCTAGACTTCATGGAATTCCCAGTAGTATAGTAAGCGATAAAGATTCCTTCTTCACTAGCGAGTTCAAGAAGAGTCTATAGGATGCCTGAGGAACCGAGCTCAAGATGAGTACCGCTTACCATCCACAAACTGATAGGAAAATGGAGAGAGTTAAAAAAGTCTTAGAGGATTTGTTACGAGCTTATATGATAGATTTTGGGGGATCATGCGAAGACCATATATAATTAGTCGAGTTTTCATATAACAACAGTTATTTAACTAGTAAAGGGATAACACTGTTTGAAGCTTTATATGAAAGGCCATGCAAATCTCTCTATTGGTTAGAGACCGGGGAAAGGTTGGCTCTTGGTCTAAATTTAGTTAGAGAAGCTACAGAGAAGATTGTGTTAATTCGAGCTAGGATGAAGGAGGCTCGGTCTAGGCCGATTAGTTATATGGATAGAAGAAGGAATTACTTGGAGTTCTCGATTGATGATCATGTGTTCGTCAAGGTATCACCGATGAAGGGTGTGATTCGATTTGGGAAATCAAGGAAGTTGGCATCGAGATTCATAGGACCATTTTCTATTGTAGAGAGGATCGGGAAACTCGCATATAGAATAGAGTTACCTAGTAGTTTGGTAGGAGTCCATAATGTTTTCTATAATTCTCATCTAAGGAAATGTTTTAGAGATCCGGAATCTACTATAGCACAGACAATGTAAGAGGACTTAGTAGTAGAGCCAAACTTGACTATAGTTAGAAAACTAATTCGTATAATCGTGAGAGATGAGAATAGTGAGGAACAAGACGGTCAGATTAGTTAAAGTCCAGTAGAGCGATGATGAGAGAGACTATACTTGGAGGACTAAGAGCAGGATTAGAGACACTTATCCTGATTTGTTTGATGGTATGTTTCATCTTTATGGTTGTTTTGTTGAGTACCTTATCGTTATTTCGAGGATAAAATTCATTCAGGAAGGGAGTATGTAACGACCCTAATTTTTAGTAACATTATTTAGTATATTTAATTAGTTGATCAAACAAAATAATGTAATGATTAGGGGAATGAGATTTGTGCAAACTAAGGGGTAGCTATGCCTTGTTAATAGATAAACTAAAATCAATTAGAATGAAACAGATAAGGGAAGCTAAATAAAGGGGCAAAATAGGAATAAGTACATTCTAATACCATAAACCCTTAAGGCATATTCATTTACACGTTCATCATCAAAATCCAAAACAATACAACAAGCCGGCAATCATTAAAGGAAAAACAAGAAGAAGGTAAAGAAGTCAACAAAAGGAAGATTAAGCAATCAAATCCATTCTCAAATCTCAACTCCATAATCTCAAAGCTAAGGCGAATAATGACTACATCTCATATTTTCTAATTGTTTTCAGTTTAGGTTGAATCCGAATTATTTTCAATTGCCATGTTTTGATTGTTAGAAACAAATATATATGCTTGACGATGATTTATGATGTTTCATATGGAATTTATGATAAGTTTTAATGTGAAAACCCTATTAAATGACATCCAAATACCATGTGATTTTAGATTTAGATCGAAAATGATATTTTAGAGATGGGTTACCATTTTTATAATTTTCTGTATTAACAAGGATTTTATATTAATTTTCTAGTGAGAAAAAGGATTGTTTGGGTTTAAAATTATTTACGGCTAAATAAAATATAATTTAGGTCCAAAATTTGTATTTGTTGGAGAACGTATTAAATACGATTTACAAGAATTTTTATAGAATTTTCCTAAGTGTTTTCATGAATATATAAAATTATTTAAGGTAGAGACTTAAATGTTTTATATATTTATAGAAGGAGAAGGGGCATTTTGTAAATTATTTAGAATATCACTTTTGAAATTTCGGCAGCATGTTTAGAAGGAAAAATTAGCAACCAATAATATTTTAACAAACAAGGCAGGTTAGTTGAAAAGATTGCATTAAAAAGCGAAAAATTAGATTTTACATGTTTTTTTACATGTTTCACCACTTTCAGCATCTAGGTTTCAACTGGGGTACTTCCGCCTCCATCGCCATCGAAACCAATGCACATAATATCGATGATTTGGTAGAGTGAATTGGATGTAGGTGGAATATAGGGTTCCAATGGGGTCGAAGTTCTATTTTGCTTTCAGATGGAAATGCATCTAATTTTCTTTCGAAAGGAATGCCTTGGATTTGGTTAGCTTCCGACTGGGTCAAATTGATTTAAGGAATGGTTTCAAATGAGGTTATGCATTTTGTTTTTAGTAAATGCTTTCGAAGGGGTCGAAACCCCTGTGTTGCCGCTTTCTACCTTACGAAGAAAATAGTTTTGAAAGGGCAAGTTTGTTTTAAACCTAGCCAATTTTTCAATGCTTTCAAAGGGTTGGTTTCGACGCCATTACTTCTTTAATCAGGAATTTCTTTCGAAAGTCTTCTTTTGATTTAGTTGTTTTATGACCCTTTTCCTCTATTGAATGTAGAACCCAAAGATATAAAAGGTATAGTTTTTATTAGTTTCGAAAGGTTTCCATATGTTTTACTTGAACCCAAATGCCATCAAAAGATTTGATGTTTATAAAGGATTTTAGTGCTTTCGAAAGGTTTATGATAATGGTTTCGAAGGGGTGGTTCCCCAATGGTTTTGAAAGGTTTTAAGTGGAAGGTTTCCAACATTTTCGAAAGGCAATGTTTAAGTGTTTTAAATATAGGATGTCTAAGGTTTTAAAGCTTTCGAAAGGGATGATTTTAATGTTCTCGATAGGTGATTATGAATGGTTTCGAAAGGAATATTTTGGCCTTTCGGCCTAAGTTTACTTGGTTTCGAAAGGGGTACTTTCAATGGATTCGAAAGGGGTAGTTTTAAAGATTTAAATGTTTTCGTTGACAAAGATTTGTGTAAAGTGTGTGTGTATATACATAAAATGGAAAGGTGATTTGAGTAAAGAGTAGTATATTATCCTTGTTTAAAATATGATTTATAGGTTCAAATCAATTTGAAAGAAAAGGTTTTTTGAGGAAAATTTTAAGGCAAGTGTGACGACCCGGAATTTTTGCGCGTTTAAAATTGGAATATTTAATTGATTTTAAATATTTAAAAGTTAATTTTAACTTGAATTACAAATATCACTAATTATTTGATAATTAAATTATTGAATTAAATAAGTTGAAGTTGAGTTGAAGGTTGAATCTGGAGTTTTAAGCCTTTCGAAAATAATTTGAAGGCTTATAAAATTTATATTGATGATACTTAAGAGAATAGAAGTGTTGAAATCAAATTTTAAAATGTTTTGTTCAGTTTTGAAATTTATACTGTTTAAATTGAGTTTGAAAATAGCCTTCCGAAACACAGTCTGGGAATTCGGCGAAACCAGTTCCATTGGATCCGTAATATTGTATTATTATCAGATTTCAAATTTCGTATTGATTGGAGTTAGTATGTGAGTGTACGATATATAAACGCGTTGAAATTTGCATTTAGTACTGTAGCTACCATCACGTATAGAGATTAAAGAAAAAATAAATAAAAAAATTAAAAAAAACAAAAAAACTAGCGTTACCTTCTCCTCTACGCTTCTTCGTTTAATAATAAAAAAAATAGGAGATATTTTCTTCGTTCCGAAAACAGTCGCATAATATCTCTTCCTCTTCGTTCAGAAACAATAATAGTCGATCTCTAAAAAAAATGGCCGAAGCCTTAAACTTCAAATCAAATACTCAGTTAAATTTATAAAAAAAAAATATGTATGAGCTTTGCATTGCAAACCCTTCCTAGTAGTGAAACGCACGCAATCCACTTCCTCTCCTCTTCTTTTTCGTTCTTCTATTTCTAAAAAAAACAAAGGGGGCCGAACTAATAAAAAGAAATGACAGAATGATAGCTTGAAGTCATTAGTGGTTCGTTCTTCATGCTGAAAGTTTGGGAGGGGGTTCGGTGATGAGAGAATAGGGAACGTCGACGATTTTGGGTGGATTTCTGGAAGCTCGCGTGAGGCGAAGGGTCAAGGACGATTCAATTGTGCGGTGATGTTTCCGTTCGAGATGGTGTTAGGGCAGATTTTCGATACGTCTCGAGTTTTGTGAGTTTTCGAAGCCATCAATCGAGTCGCGAGCTTGAGCGGCTGACATCGAGACCAGTTGGCGAGCTAGGGTTTCGGCAACATGGTTCGTGGTGGTAGAACGACGTCAGGGTTTGCGTGCGTGGGTAGCTGGGAGGGAGCAGGAGATTCGGCAGTAAAGGTATTGATTTTCTTAAATTTAATGCTTATCTATGAATATATATAGAAGGAAAGGTATAGTAAAGAGAAAAAAATATATAAGAAATAATAATTCTGTTTAAAATTTTATAATCTATTTTTACGACGTTTAGATAAAATTTGATTTTTGGAATCTATAGATTATTTGTTTTTATAGGCATACAGGTAGTTTCAGAAGAAAATAAATATACATGGGTACTTATTCTCATTCACCAATTGAATTCTAAAATAAGGGTGAATCAATTTGTTTAATTAAACTTATTTATTTGTTTACTTACCAAAGGGAATTTTATTAATGGGAAATTGATTTAAATAAATGATTAGTTAATTAAATTAAATTTACCAAACGGAAATCAATTATTTGAGTTGCTGATGGAAGTTCATTAGGGGAAATCAGTTTTAAATCAAATAAATTGTTAATCAAATTTTAAATTGGAAGTTAATTGTCCGATTTATTTTGAATATTGATAAACCATATAAATTGCTTATTCAAGGTCAAATCGGGAAAACCAAAGCCATATTTGAAGTGGATGGCAAATGAAACGGAATAAGGTGAGATAATCTCACTCGGTTAAATTTAAATTTAAATGATTAAATTTAAATAATTGTTTGAATAGTTGAATTGATTGATGTGCTGTAGTATGGTATATTTTGGAATTGGTATATTATATGTTGTGCTAACGTCTGTGGATGCAGGGAAAACATGTTGGAGGGATCCAACTGGATTCCTCAACATTTATTTAAATTATTTAATACCCTCTGTTGTGATTATTTTATATTATGTGATGAATATTATTGACAATTGGAATATCGGATGTTATGGTTTACCTGAATATGTTCCGGTACACTAATTTATCAAGATATATAGAATTGGATTTTGGAAATAAAATGAAGAGAATTTGTAAGTAAAATAATTATAGAAAAGTTGAATAAATTTAAGAAAGAATTGGAAAGGAAATAAAATGACTTTAAATTTCTAATAAATAAATCTTAAGTTTAGTAAGGGAAATTTGAATAATCAGAAGAGTATTATAGAATATAGGATATGATGCTGTGGAGCTCAGGAGACGAGCAAGATGACGATACGTACTCCCGTACTTGTTTATATATATATTCCGCTGTGTTGAGTTGTTGTGTATCCATTTGTATGTTGTTATTGTGGACCGTGATTGATGTACTCTGATGATGATGTAATATATAAACTGAGATATTTGATATTTGAGTAAAGATTATTTATTATATTTTATTTCGCTGTGATGGTTAGATTTTGTTATTGTTTTCTATTTTCTTCTTCTACCTCTTCTTCTTTAACCCAAATGGTTCGTATTTCTATACAACTTGAGTTGATTTACGTAGAATAGTGTTGACTCAAGGGGTACGGATTTGCACGCTGTTACAGTAAGATTACTTAAGTGAAATGACTCAGATATTAGAATACCAGATGGGATAGGTAAGACTAAAATTATGTTACACACAAAATGAATCAAATGAGAAGGGATAGGTTATTGGCGAGCCTCCAAAACCATTAGGATCAGTTGACCCTGGGAGAAAGTAAGTTAGGGATAGACTGTCTAGAAGAGGAGTATCTAACAGAAGTTAGATTATTTGTTTATTTTTGTCTAGTAGCCCCATGTCATCCAAAGATTAGTAGTTAGCCAAACAAAACTATAATGTTGGGACAGATAGTCCATTTATTACCTGATTTATGTGTATACATGATGTTGCTTTATTATTTAACCTGTTTTTGGTTGTAGGATCATTATTTGCAAAAGATATGTTTTTAAAGTATATTAGTAAGGGGAAACCCATTTCGCTATGCAGCGTGGTCTCACTTAATATCAAATAATTGAGATGTATAGTATTATTCACACCAGGCTTTATGTCCAATTCGTAGTTTATGTTTTCCCCCTTAAACTCTTGGTTGCTCAAAATTGATTTGAGTAGCCTGAGGGTTGAGGTTTTCATGTTTTAGTAGGTTGACCAATAATGCTTTCGGAGATGAGCAAGAGGCTCATGAATAGCTATTTAGGAGTTACTGTTTTTGTTTGTTTTAATTCCACTGTGTTATATTAAGTCAGTTATGACTATATAGTACTCTGGTCAATTAAGGGGGCATCTTCATATGTCGCTCTTGGCATATTTATGTAATAATTATATTTCATCTGAACCTGGGAAATGATTATGGGATTATGTAATTTGAATATGAAATATTATTTTGAAATCTAATCTGAAAAGCTGTTTAATCTGTAATGATTTTATTTCATATTCATGTGACTCTGTTATTATGGATACCATTACCATCACCGTATTTTGTCACCAAAATTTAATACTATAGATGACTGGCGTATCTGTAGTTTAGCTTTAGGTTTCCAGATACGGGCTGTTACACCCTCTTTCCAGAATACCCAGAAAGATGGATCCTTGGGGTAAAATTAAAGCAAAACACTAAACCAAAGCATCGACAAGGTCTCACAACAGAATGACAACATATAATATACTGAATATACATGAAAAAAATAGAATTACAATATATAAGAGACCGCAATGGCAGAAGTAACTGATGTATAAGTACCAGTACAAAAAGTTAGAATACATCAACTCTTAAAATTAATATAGATTTTTGGATAAATAAGTAATACGACAATCTCTTATACAAAATTATAGGACTATCGTTTACTACAAATGTACCAAGTGTATATATATATATATCTCCAAATACCAATGCCATGCTTCCAAAAAGCTTTAATTACACCTTTTGACAGCGTGTCCCAAAAGCACCTGACTCTCAAACTATCCAATTGAGTACCCAAGATTTGTCATGACATAAGCAGGTAAAGACAAAATGCAGAGTTAGACATAAAGCCTGGTATGAGGGGAATTATCTCAAAATACTGTATATGAAAACTATATAGAAATAAAGATGAAGCGCTAAATCATAGTCGGCCCACTTCATAAATGTGGCTCAAGGGTAATACAGACTACTATAAATAAGTATAGTAAACCCATCTCAAAAATAGAGGATCATACCATAACCAGCTCTTCACCTGTAATCACCAAGTCAGCAAAACTAATAAAATATGACTGAAATGTAAATGCGACACCATGATAAAAGTAGCCCAACATCCAAAAGTAGGGCGATCATAATATAAGTCTAGCATGAAGTACAAAATAATAGTGAAATTTGACATAACAACAACCAACTAATAACACACACAACATAATAATGGAATGTATGTTGCAAATCAATACTCGTCATCACTATCGGGTGGAGTCAACAATGGACACCTATTGCGATTAGATAATTCCTGATAAAAGGGCCAGTATACTAACGTACTTAGACATTTTTCAATATTTAATTATATACAAAGTCGGCACAATAACGTACCCAGACATTTATCTTGATCATATAATAAATAGAGCTGACACACAAACGTACCCAGATGTCTATCACGATCTTATAATAGGTAGAGTCAGCACACTAATGTGCCCAGGCATCTACTATATCCAATAATAAATAGAGCCAGCACGCTAACGTACCCTGACGCCTATCAGGTAGGGTCAGCACACTAATATACCCAGACACCAATCTTGATCGTATGATAAATAGTGCCAACATTCTAACATAACCAAATGTCTTTCATGATCTTATAATAGGTAGAGTCAGCATACTAACATAGCCGGGCATCTACCATATTCCCAAAACAAATAGAACCAGGATACTACTCAGACGTCTATCAGGACCTTATAATAAATATGGCCAATAGTACAAGGCCAAAATTATGCACCGTCACTAATGTAAGACCGATACAATTCACCTAGCTATACATGCCCCATAGTCGACCCCAGAAGGTATGAATCAATTGTGCACGCTTATCAGACATGATTGTATGACTAATCGCCGTAGCAACCCCTTGCTCGGTTATTATTGATTCCAACGGAATCATTTATCATTTGCATTTGAATCATGAGCTTCACCATGCATCCTGCCTCACTGAGTGGCTCAGAGTCTTCTTGAAGTCAGCTAAGAACTACCTCGAAGAACCATGCTCGAACGAGGAAGAAATTCCTTGAAGTTGCACAAAACACAGTAGGTCGTCGATTAAGGGGTCCTATTCAGTCGACTGAACTCCCTTCGACCTACATTTTACCACCCATCTAGTCGACTAAACTTTCCATGTTCTGGTAATGAACCTGGCTGTGGGAAAACTTCTCGGATGGATACTAATACACATGTTGTTTGTTCCGACGCTTTAACCAATAAGTAGTCGTACTTCCAAAGCCTAACTCTAACCCAATGGACTTCCACCGGGCTTCATTTGGACTTGTTAGAAGTAAATTTGATAAATAATTGAAAACCGATTTTATCATCAAAATCTACTCATTGGACAAGTAAAGTTCAACGGGTGATTCTAATGACCCGACGTCCACTAACATGCCAAAATGACCTACCTGACCTCCTTGCCTAGTGCATAGCTTACACATGTGTCGATACACTCTTTCATACATGCTTATGCACAAACGTTCATGCAAACGCATAACCACTTCACAAATCACGTTTTGTACTCTACCGAGGCAATTGCTTAACCCGGTGTGTTCTCACGCAAATTAGCGCACATTGATAGTCGCTATGGCTATGTAAAATGCCTGCAACAAACTTGTAATCAATTTTATTTCAATAAAACCAGACAATTGCAAATGTGTAAAAATAATCAACCATATAATAATTCTAGTATTTTGTTTTGACTATCACGTAGCTCCATATGCATATAAACGTATATGCACTCATGCACGTATACGTACATAAATATTCAGATAAGTAATTCAATCATTAGTTAAATCAAAACTTACTTTTATTTAAAAAATCTTTTTCAATAAAAGCCAAATATGATTTTAAACCATTTTATAAAACCTCACTTCTATTTTATAAAATTTAGCATTAGCTTATATATCAATTTTGAGTTTTTAAATATTTAATTACCTAACTTGAAATTAAGTATACTTCATCCTACTATTTTATAGAATCTTATTTCCATTTTATAAAATCTATACTTCATTTATAAAATCATATAACCATTTTATAAATACTAATTGAACTTCATTTGCTATTTTATAAAGAACATATTATTTTATGAAATACTTCTTTGCTTAAAAAAATTATTCTTCCACTAATCAATGTTTATAAATACTAATTTAGCTGCATTAACTCACTAAAGACTTTAATAATAAGTGTAATGTTCAAAACTAACTAAACTAGCTTATTAACTATTTTCAAAACTATATAAATTAGCTTATTTATAGCTAACTAATGACATGCACTTAATTATCACATGTAATTAGTCTCTAATCTATCACTTTATCTCTTATAATTATTCTGTTAACCAAAAATCAAATTCTTAGGTTACTAACTATTTTCAAAAATAGTTATTACTGTCTTAAACAAATAATAAGCTAATGTAATCGTGTTTGTAACACAAATATATGCCCATATCATTTCAATTAATCCCCTATCAATTCATATAATTATATAATCATTGGTAATCAAATATATGATGTATAACACTTAAATTAGTAAGGAGAATCATCTTACTCACATTATCTTTCAATAAAACAAGTTTAATCACCAAAACCCATCTTCATACTCTCTTAAATCCAAAACAAAATTCCAAACTTCAAGTCAAGGAAATTCCTTTATGGGGTTTTTTCGAGAGTGCCATGAGAAGAATTTTGGTTACTTTATCGGAATTTATTGGATTATATTTGGGCATGGATTAGTGGATCTAAGGATAAGGGATTAGGAAGTAATTAGGAAAGTGATTAGTAAAGCGGAGAAGAATGAAATGTGAACGAGGAACCTGTAATGAAAGTGGAAAGAGATTAGCTACCTATAGGCTAGTTTATGGGCTAAGCCCAAATTCACTTCATTCCCCAAAAATCAATATTCACTTCGAAAATCCATCAACTTCAAACATAGTCAAGTTTATACTCATTTTACTCACGTTGAAAAAGCAAACTCAACTATGGATATATTGAGTACCAATTCTATCATTTGTAAACATCGAGTATTGCTACTTAACGATTATATATTTAAACTAATAACTAAAATTTTCGACCGCTAAAATAGTGGAGTTTTACATCCCCCATTTCTTCCGTGAATTAGAAAGCGCCTTTGGTTCCAACTACTCCATCTACAGCTTATGGTGGGCCTCCATCTCCCTTGCTTTACCCTAGAAATGAAGTTCTACTCTCTTTTTCCACACGTATTTCAAAGAAAGATTCCCACTGATAGATGAAGTAGGAACCATATCTGAATTGGACTCTTCAACCGCTTTTCTCCTTTAGTACCTTCTATCTCTTCAATTTCATAAGTGAGTTAAACAGATATATCTTCCATAGTTTTATTTGGTTTCATTATTTCTGCTAAAAACAACGCCAAAAAGTGCCTCGCCGTCTCTTACGGATTGCTACAATTCATTCAACTTTGATTCGGCTGCCATAAACCCTTTGTAATGTCAAGCTGATGTTGATGGCTTGGCATACCTTTCACCTCCGTAAACTCTGAAAGAGCTTCCTTTAAGTCTTCCTTAGGCTTTTCATTGATGAGTGTTAGACAGGTATTCTCCTCTTTTAAGGTCGAAGTAGGAGTCATGACCGAACCTCGAATTTGGGCACATTGCATCTTCCAAGCCATGAAAGAGAGGGGTAGGAGGAATGTTGGACTAAAACCCTCAGTAAATTCATATGAAGGCCCATGGGTATTAGCCTAGTTAGTGTCAATAAAAATCGATTAAGAAAATAAAAGGTGCTAAATTAAAATTAAAAAAATGCATCTTATCAAGGACACCATCACACCATGAGTCCAACAACTCTATATGTAATAAAAATGAAAATGATAGGCAGGACTCAATCCTTATGAAAATTCCTAAACCTATACCTAGACTACTGCAAATAAGGACTATTAAGCGAAAGGAGCCCTTTTCTAAAGTATACCGCCATCGGTGTGGTACAAAATCACCGAGCGCCTCTTTCTCTTTAAGTACTTAGCCGATCTTAGAGAGGAGAGCAACCCTTGGGGTTTCCTCTCTAAGTTGGGAAAATGACTCATTTAACTCTTTCTCATGCCTATGAATTGCTACTGCACTATGATCTAGACAATTTATGGGTTGGGTTTGTAGTTCATCCATGCTTTCCTTCAAAAGTAGAGTAAACATAACTTCTTTAGGAAAGTATAAAAAACAAGTGAGTAAAAGAAGAACGCAAACTCATAGGGCAATAACAAGAAAAACCAACAAACAATTATCCACAAAAAAAATTAGGCAACACCTCATACTCTATTACATGTCAGAAAGTTTGAATGCACATGCAAAAGTTAATTAATTTTATGAGGGGTTGAAGCAACCTCGGTTTCTTTAGATACCTCGGTGTCTTTAAGCACCTCAATTTCACTGGGCCCACATCTACGCTTGGTCGCACAGAAGTAGAAGGAGAGATGTAACATCCTGTATTTAGAGGCCAAAAGCTGAGCGCTAAAGATGTTGTAGTCATCTATAGTATTAACTTCTGGTTACAAAATACTAATGCTAATGGTATCCGTAATGTTAGAAGCACACGAATATGAACAAATCACAGATTTCAAAACCACTTTTTGCTGCTTACATTTCAAAACAATAATTCATATCCATGCTACATAGTTCCTTAACCATTTCCCAGGTGAAGATTTAATAAAATTTAACATAATACGCCAAGAGTGACATATGACGATGCCCCTTTGGTTGATCAAAGCAATATAGTCATACTAACTTAATATACACAGTGGAAAAATTTACAGATGTAGGCATAGAAATTCATGCTTTTTCAATATAGATTTAGTAATAAATAATTGAATTCTCCTCTCCCTCTCATCTAAACCAAAAATGCAATTTCTATGAGACTCAAATAACTTGACAAATGGATTAGAAAAGATGGGCTGAAGAGGGGATGGATGGAAAGAAGAGGGAAAGCTATTATAATTCGAAATAAAGAAGTTCTGATCGATCCACCTCAGAGTTTTGCAAGGAACAGATGTTAGGTTCGATTTATTAGCTTAGACGTAACAAAATCTAGCATAACTATTGTAGGGATTTTCTTAATATCAAATAAAAATTGTAAGTTCCTCATAAAAAGGAACATAGCCATTCTCCACATGATGGATGAAAATAGAAATTTTAAGAGAATAAGAAAGAGGAGTGAGTTGGATGGTAACAAGTTCAACAGTGGTTAGCCACTCTCGAAGAATACGATTATGTGCTTAGAGGTGGGAGTGCTAAACCCATCAAGGGCCGTGTGAATGTGTTCATGAGGTCCGAGAACCCTAGCTTCATAACCTTGTAACCAAAAGTGGTCCAAGATACCCTCAATGTCCTACAACTGAGTAATTTTAGAGGGTCGGATTGAAGGAGAAGATGAAGATGAGGCCATATTGAAAATCGCAAGATTAATCACTAGATACCACTAAAATGAAAAAGAAACCAAAAAAAATCCTTACTTCGATTCGAAAGAGGAACAAGAAAGAGAGATAGTGAGATTAACAGCAAAGGTGGTTATGACATTTCTTTTCAATGGCTTGTAAAGGAAATGAAAGAAGGAGATGTGAAAATATATGCATACATAAACCCGAAATTTTAGCCGCACAATCATAACGATGAGAAATTTATGAAATGTCAATCGATTAACAACAAGGATAATAAGCACGAAGGTCAGGAATGATTTACCTGGTTAACGGAGAGATTGATTTGACAACCAATTAAAGGGTCAACCAATAAGTGTGAGACACATGTCCGGGTGCATTAAATGTGAAACCGCTGCTAAGTCTTTTCCCTTTTTTCATGAAAAGAAAGAGAAGGGAAGGAAGAAGTAGTGGGCTGTGGTAATCAAATAAGAGCGGAGACAAGTCCGCATCTATCTACTATCGTTGTAGACTTAGGGGGTAAGTGTTACACCCGCATTTCTTAAGTGTTGCTAATAGAAAACTAATGCAAGCATTGAAATGAAAGAGCTGCACTGACAATAGAAGTTGGACTGTGAAAATAAAGCACGGAATAAGACAAAGTCTATATAATACCACACTTACATGACGATGTAGGATAGCAATATTACACGACATCCAAACTATACTAATACACCAGGAATCATACTCCACTACACCATCTGATATAGCAACCAAGCACAATGTTAGGAGGAAGGAGGCCAAATCTAATTCATTAATAAGGCTGCACTGCTAGTATAAAGCCTAGTCACACCAACAAATGAACTGCACCAGACATATCTTGTCCTTTTGATAACTCTGAACTGATAAGGCAAACCACGCTAAAGGAAGAAGCAAGGGTATAGTTCTCCAACTACCTAGTGCAGTTCATATAAGGTAGGTACCACAAGATGGACAAGACGGCCTAATGCCATGCACCATCAACACAATATCGAGCAAGCATTGCAGAGTAGGCAAGACAACGTAACTCTAATCACCATCAAAGCAGTACTGTGCAAACATTGCATACTAGATAGTGCAGTTCAGCTCTATAGATATCAACATCACCTAGAGTAGAGTAGAGTAGGAGAACAACTCTAAACCTCTTTGTGACGAAGCTGTTAAGGGTGAAATAGTTCATCTAAAAGAAAAGAGCAACACCTCATTACACTCTCAATCATGCGCATGAGCAGTACATAAGCCATTCACTTCTCAGAATTAGAGGTGAATAACCCATTCAACTTTGAGTTCCTGCTTTAATTCTAATATTTCCCATTTCAATTTCAAACTTCTTGCCAATATCCAGAATTCAGCCACCCAAATCGTTGTTTCCCACCGAAGACACATGAGCAGTCCATGCACACCAAATAAATATGATGGACGGATGACACATGGCATGATCCCAAGATGAAAACTAAAATAATGGAAGAAGGATTTTGGAAACCCACGTGCCCCTCTATAATATAAATAGAAAATCCACTATAATAGGAAAGGAATCCCTCCAAGATTTGAAATTTGTAAGAATAATAATGAATTTTCTATACTCTTTCTGCCACTATTGTCTATACTAAGAATGTATAAAAGAAGAAAGGGATATTTGATCCATGGATGTAGGATTCATTAACATCCGAACCATGTAAAGTCTCCATGTCTTTTACTTTTTCTACATTTTTCATTTACCTTGTTTTCGACATTAGATTCTTTTTGGTTTTTTTCTTGCATTGGATGCTAATTCAACTTGATATTTTAACAACCAGTTAGAATGATACTATATAATTATATAAGTACTCGGCAACATAATTGCTACCATTAAGGCAAATTTAACTTTTCTTAAAAATTTTGATTCTTAATTGTGAAGGAAATTAGTGTTATAATTACTTCTTGATCACTTGGGTGTTGTGAGAGAAAAAATATCACTAACACTACTTATAGCCACTTCGGGGTTGATCGGGTAACTCAATCCCGACCTATAGGAATCTGGCACTGACCAGAGATTGATAATATCGGGAAGGAAAACTCATAATAGTGATTGATTGGAAGATTCGACCCTTACCTTCGAGAATCTAGCATTGCTCGAAGATAGGCAACATAAAGAAGGGAAACTCATACTTAAGGGTTGATTGAATAATTTAACCCTTACCTTTCAGAATTTGTCATTGCTCAGAGATAAGCAACGATAAGAAAGTACAAACTCTTAGGGGTCGATCGAATCATTTGACCCCAACCTTAAAGGTATTTGCCAATGCCTGCAGATTGGAAACGTAAAAAAGGAATGACCATTTAGGTCTAATCTGATAGTTTAGCCCCGACCTTGTAGGAATTTTTCATTGCCCAAAGTTTGGCAACGTCAAGTTAGACTAACCATGCATGGGTTGATCGAATAATTCGACCTTAGACCATAAGTATCGGCCATTGCCTGAAGTTGGGAATATTCAGAAGGAATGTTCAAAATAGAGCAGTTAAACCACTGGTTCCAGTAAACATGAACTAATGCTCAAAATGGATTTGCATAACCATGCTAGCGGCCTAGCAATAAACACTCTGCCAAGGATAAGCGAGGATTGTCATTGAAACTAAAAAATAGGTATTATTGGACTTTCTCAATCTAGGATTAGGAATTGGGAAAATGCAATTGTACTGGGGACAAATGGATAATTTTCCCTATGATGTTTGTCTCCTTCTCATTTCTAAATAATGACATTCGGAAAATGAAATTATGCGAGGATTTGATTCATGGTGGAAAAATATAAATATGAAGTAAATAGTGCAAGGTGCAACCTAGAGAAAAGAAGCAACGTGTAACTTGCACTATTTGCAGCAAAAATTGGTCGAAGGAAACTTAACCCAACATGAATCGGAATAACCACACAATTGGTCAGACGGTGGTCCTGTTTCGTCAAGTAGAAAATTTCGACTATTAAACCGCAGTAAACGACTGGTGCAAATGCAAGAATTTTATGTATATTCACAGAGTTGTAGTAAATAAAAGCATTGTATGAGAACAGGTGTATATATATAGTATAAATAAATTACAGGATAAGAAATTATATTATATGCATAGGCAGCTTCATATAGCCAAGTATGGAATACAGAAGTATGGAAAGTAAAATGGAACAAAGATTGCAAGATAAAACAATCTTTCATTACTTAAACATTTATGTACAAGAATTACAGAGCGTGTTTCCGCATAAAGAAAATAAAAAAAGTATAACAAAGGAGATGTCACGCCACATGACTAAACTACGTATCGGTTCTTATCTGTTATCATTGGATTATCTATAAAGGATCCAAAGCAATGCGGAAGCCTTTCTTTTAAAGAGCACCAGAAGTGTAGTTATTGAAAGTACTTAGCGATACAGTCGCTCAAGTTTGAAAGCCCATCCAATACGACCATTCTTGGAAACCACCCATCCTACTAGACTTCCAACAACAATGCATGATCGCTTGAGCTTTGATAGTACTGGTCAAAGTTAAGATGTCGAACATCATTTCAGAATGAATTGAGCAAGACTAAGGTTGAACTCGAGTCAAAGCCGAACCAAAATTTGACCGACCCCATTAACGTTCTCCAAATCACTATCTCAGGTATTGACCACTACGAAATGGAATTTGAGTCGATTACAGGTTACTTCAAGATTAAAATTTAGATTAGGAAACGAAATAGATCGATGGAGAGTTCTCTAGAGTAGGTAGGGGGATGGCGATTCTAAGAAATCGACACTGGTCTGATGCTTGAAGAAGTCGAGGTCAGAAAGTCGGCATAAATGGAAGGAAATGAGAAGAGAGAGAAGAAATTCTTGAAGTCCCGATGACTAATACCTAGGGCAAGCCAAAGCACTTGGTACCAAGAGGAGCTACTCGGTACCACATTGAAATTTTCGATCAAAAATTGAGAGAGAAGCATGGGGAAGGAACGAGAATACCTGGCCAAGGCCTGTAACAATCTCCAGAGTGCAGATCTTATCCTTGGTGCGGAGAATGGAATTTCAACTATGAAAAGCAGTTTAAAGAATGTCTATGGACTGAAGACAATGCTTCGAAGCAACCCCTAAGCAACTAACCAGAATCAGGAGGTAGTGAATTAGTACTTAACTTGTTCTAGAGCATGGTTTGTTCTCAACGAAAGCATAGTGTAGGGGCAACCGTTAATCAACTTTTTGACCAAGTAAATTTCCACTGCAATTAGGATGCCAAGATGAAGATGAAATGATTCACAAATTTGAAATCATATGTGGAAGGGAAAGAAGATTATTCTAACAAGTTGTAAAAGTAGAAGAGTAAAGTGGACCACTCAGTACCGATAGGAACCACTCAGTACCAAGGGCTTTCTGCTCCACTTTTAAGTCCTAAAACCACTCGTATATGAAGCCCCAAATCAAGTGGTCATCACAACGCACTTTTCTTAAGGATTAAACAATAATCCTAAGGATTCTCTAGAAGAAAACAAAGAAAGTAGAGATGAATTAGCAGCTCAAGTACCAAAAAAATAATTCAATTTCGAAGGAAATTACTCGTACATAATGGATTAGAGATAAAAGATCAAATGGAAGGAAAAACGGAGGTTTCTTCCCCACAAAAACCATTTGATACTGAGTGGAACCACTTGATACCGAGTTGTTTTTATTTCCGTGTGTTCCCTGTTTCTCCTTCCGACATGCTTGGACTTGGATTTTGACTAATACTGAGTGGAACCACTTGATACCGAGTAGTTTTTATTTCTGTGTGTTCCCTATTTCTGTGTGTTCCCCACAAAATCCATTTTCTACACACCTTGTAGCTACTGGAAGAGGACTTTTTGTCACTCCATCTTTTTCATCTCCTATCTCCCTTCACCATAGTCACTAAGGTAGGCATTGTTAATAGTTCTAGGTTTAAGAACCTGTCATCTTTTACACTGGTGACTTTCAAAACTCTCTAATTATGACGGCCCACATTTCGGGAGGTTTAAGTCGACAATAAACCACACGTTTCCAACTCAAAACAATTTGAAACACAGATAATCAATAGGGTTTTATTAAGAAAAATAAGAAAATAAGAAAACAACACAGAATCCCATGGCGGAATGATAAAATATAATAATCAAATAAACAATTCGTGAAGCCATTTATACTATACATTTGATTAAAATTTTACGATATCAATCAGAGCTATACATAAAACAGAGACAATAAAACAATGCAGCAGAACAACATGATGTAGGGGAATAATACTAGTAATAATATACCAAATCTCATCCTCTAGAATAATATGATCTTCAATGCACTGAAAACTTAGGGCTGACTCGAGCATAAAGTAAAACAATACACTTGATTCAAAACTAAAATATCCATATGAGTCAAATCAATATCGCATCTAACAAGAGTGTTATAGCATCAAAGATGTTACATGGTTTTACATCACTTATCCAGTGTATAACGTACGTACCATAACTCAAGAGGTGTTAACGGATTTTCCATCTCTTAAGGATCCGTCAAAATATCTATATATAGTAGAATATGCTATATATGTAATGTCTAATCAATAAAATAAATATATTCCCTAGCGTTAAGGCTTTACATTGATCCCCCTTGACGTGTTTTTAAGCATTATCGTACAGTTTGCATATAACACCCCAGTAGAATGTCGGTGGATTGGGATGCGCCATGATACCACAACACTAAACCCAACTCGTAGTGATCTCATATAAGGATAAAAGTATGACAAGGCACATGAGACAATACCTAAGGTAGTATGCTACTAGTTCAAGTTGCTAGGCTGGTGGTAACGCATCGCTGTAATGACCGCCCACCACGTCCATCCATCCCATATTGAGTTAAAGAGAGGTTATCCAAAATCAAGGTGCACCAATCGAAACCAACAACAAAGGTAATAGTATGTACCAAGTCCATAAGAAAAACTGAAGAACGGGTGTCCGCTAGAGGTAGCTAGCCCACTGGCCTGGTTTAAGCCATCGTGTTTTAGTCATTTCAAATTGATACAAAATATCGAGGCTATCCATCATCGTTCTTTTTCTTCAAATCCAGTGAACGTACATCAAACCAAGGACTTCATTTTGGAGTCTCCTCCACATAAACAGTTGTTAAAGTGGTTCCAACAGTGACAGAGAGTATGCCAATAATCGGCCCCGATCTCTTTAGCAACCAAACGTCATTTTACACACAGGTTGGTTCTTTTACATTTTAAAACGATTTATACTTGATATCAACATATCATATTCACTTGAAAATATCCTTCATTTCAAAATCATCATATTTACTTCATATATCATTTTCACTAAAAAATCAATTCATCCAAATTTCCATTTCGAATTTTAGCTTAGGTTATAACTTCATTTTAACAACATTCATATTTAAATCAACGACTTAAATATAAACTGTTACCAACTTGAACAGCTTGAATTTTGAAAATTGTTGGAATAATTTAAATAGTTTAGAGAGTGAACACAGTTTGATATAAAATAGTTTGAGTATTGAAAATGGGTTATATATTAAAATGGTTTGAAAATTTAAATAATTTGAAAATTTAAAAAGATGAATTTTAAAATAGTTTATGGTAAAATAGTTTGTAGTGAAAATAGTTTCAAATTTAAACTGTTTCTTCCATTTCCAATAAATATGGATTTAGGTCCAAATTTGAATCAAACTAATTCAATTTCAAATCTTCCATTTCAAATCATCTTAAATCTCAAATAGATTCAAATCAACTCTAATTTCGATTTTAATTCAAATCAACTTCAATTTCGATTTTAATTCGAATTAGTTTCAATTTTGAAACGTTCATTTTAACTTCAAATTCGATCCAACGGTTCTATTAAATGGTTTTAATTTCAATTCAGTTCTTATTTAACCCATTTAATTTTATAAAGATTTCAAGTCCAATTCTGAAATATGGATTTAAAATAACTTTAATCCAATTAAACTTCAATGTTCGATTTTAGATTTAAATCTTCAAATTAATTCAATTTTGAATATTTCAATTCCAAGCCCAAATTTGGAATATCAATCTAAATTGCTTTAACCAAGACAACTTTTCAAAATTCGAATAAAGTTCAGACCTTTGAAGCAATTCAATTCCCATATTTCAAGTCATATATTGATTATAACCTGAAATTCCAAATTAATTGTTTAAACAAATTCTTTTACAAATTTCACCTTCAACATTTCAAAAATTGAATTTTAAAATAATTCGATCCTTATAAATTTGATTTTTTTTATTTCTTTAAAATAAAATCATTTAAATAAATTGAAATTCAAGAATTTAAAACTATTTAATTTAACCATTTCGGTGTCCGTATATAATTTTCTATCCTATGGCCAAGTGATTAGTTAGTTCGATTTTTAATTTCAATGATGAATATATATTTCAATCCAAATCAAAGTGTTATAGGTATATATCGTTTCAACCTATTTCTTATTTTATTCAAATATAATTCAAATAACAGTTTATATGCTGTCAATAATTTATAGGGTGATAACAGGGATATATAAAATAAATAAACATCCAAATCATCCAATATATCAACCAATAGACATCCATCACAATCCACATCCAATTAGTCAAAATATTCAAATAATTAAATAACTATCAAAATCAAAAGTCTAACTACAAGTTCAATTTCTATTTCTATTTAACTGTTAATTCAAATTTCTAATAGCTTAATTTCTAGGTTGATCATTTCCATGTTAGTTAAATTAGCAAATAAGAATAAAAAATTAAATCACTTTATGATTTTAGTTTAACGAACATCGGAAATATTTTAGTATTCATGAGCAAGCTTAATCATTCACCTATATTTTAAAGTAAAAAAATTTCAGGTTCAAATAAATTCGAATCTAGCTCCATGTCGTAGGGGCTTCAATACAAATGCAACGCAACTTTTTTCTCTCGAATTCGACCTCGTATGAAAAAGTTATGAATTATTTAACATTCATATAATTAAATTATAAGTAACTAAATAAATAAGTAATTATCTTCCTTCTTTCCTTTACTGCGCGTCTTCCTCCTAAGCTCAAGCTTCGTTCATTTATAATAATAATTATTATTATTATTTCCTCACACTCGAATGATCGTGTCACCACCTCGATGAATACTGACCGTCACACTGCCCCAACACCCTTCCCTACACCGCCTGCAGCTTCGCATGTGCACGTACGTCGCCTCAAAACCCAAAAACACGGTAGCATCTTGGCAAAATCCTAGCGATTTAGAATGCTTCCAGTCCGATCCAAATGTACATCATGTAGAGCTCGCCGAACTCTTCGTCTTTCATGTTGAAGTCAATTTGAGATTTTAAATGGACTAGGAGAAACCGAGGAAGAAAGGAAGGATGATTTCGGCCATTAAAATTAAAAAAAGAGGCGGTTGATAAACCTTAGGGTTGTGGATTGCAAGAAAAACGTTCAAGTCCTTATATAGAAAATTTCACGGCATTATTCATCCGTGAAAATTTCAAACTCCAAACGAAGCATGTCTCGTGGCGTTCTATATGTTTTATGCCTATTCGGAACACAATGGAATATGTATCGGGAGCCAATTCCATCATATTCAGAAGATAGATTTCTAAAATCGAATTATTTTAATTAAAGTTTTGAAAATAAATTCTGCACGTTTCACGTTCGCACGACCAAATGATTAGTCCGAACGCTACGAAACTTGTAATCTTATAATAATTCACTATTATAGATCCGATAAAACTGATTTCGTTAAAATTCGAGACAGTGTCCAAAAAGACTATTTTTACATGTTAATTAAAACAAACAATTTTCCAAAATAAATTTATTCACTAATTTAAATTCGATTTTAAAAGCTTACAATCTTCATTTTTGTTTAAATAAAATTTAAATAGGCATTTGAAATCATTTTCATTCATATTAAACTCTAGTTCAATTATTTAAATAATTCCAAATATTAAATATAATAATTAAATTGTTAAGTAAATCACTATATTTGAAACATGAGTTACTTTATTTATAAAATTTCCTATTAATATAAATTCAAATAATAAACAACTACTTCCATTTTACAGTAAGTCAACACCTTTGCAATTATTGTATATAGCAAAAGTTATTCATTTCTAACTAAATAAATGTTTTCTTATTTCCGAAATTTATACTTATCAAAAATACAATTTCATATAATTATACTTACTTTTACTTATAATAAAATTCTTTCGATTCTTTATTAATTTAACATTGATTATTTCAATTTTTGTTATCAATTGCTTGTAATTCAATATCATTTAATTTACTTTCTAATATAAGTTATCATCTTTTATCTTATTGAAATTTGTGGTTTAAAAATTTATCTATGTTCATATCCAATAAATCACATTTAAAAATCATTAAAATTTATATTTCTAACCATTTTTTTCAATAATTATATTAAATTTAATAATTTAAAATAGTTACAAATATGTATCGTTACAATCTCCCCCACTCAAAACTTTTCATCCTTGAAGTAAGGAATCAAACATTCGATATAAGTACTCAAAATAATCAACTTATAAAAACTCTAAAATCTTATTAGAAAACCTTTACCACACTTCTGGTATGCAACTCTAATATCGAATTATTTGCAAAATAAGTTATAAAGTTTCAAATTTTTTCTAACATCCGAATTTACGGAAAATTTCGGCAGCATCTCCTTTGCGCATCTCAGTCGAAAAAATTTATAATACACATATATGTCACAAATATACATCTCATCTCCGTGTTGAGGCATCCTACATGGAAAAATATAAAAGTAT
Source organism: Allium cepa (assembly GCA_030765085.1). NCBI lineage: Eukaryota > Viridiplantae > Streptophyta > Magnoliopsida > Asparagales > Amaryllidaceae > Allium > Allium cepa. Next base: position 510,482,923 of record CM060942.1, read on the forward strand.
GTTATGTTATCCGAGATATGCACCTTATTATTATTAATATGGGCGAGTTAGCTCATATTAAGCCCCATATTAAGCGAGCAAAAGCATGTCGAATCGCATATACGTCAAAACGGGCTTCACATGTGCCTATCTCAATTCAAATTTGAAATAATAGTTGCTTATAAAAGGTTATAGAAAGCATGCATGAGTTTAATAGAACTATACAACATAAATACTAAATCCAAATCATAAGCATAAGCACTAATACTTAATAGAATAATCATATGCAATCAAAAGCAGTAATAATATTGATTTACAACAAAAGAAACCATCTAACAATTAATATGTTAAAACCTCCAATTTATGTTTCAATGACAACAACTATACAATCATATAAATATATAGACCTTATTAAGATTGTAGATATATGCCACAAGAAGACACCATGCTTGAAGATATTAAGACTCAAATAGAAATGAAGATTCATTGACCATACTAAGGTTGTTCTACTATGAAAGAGTCCTAGGTATGATATTGTTGAGGTCTTCTTAGTTATATACACATAACGAACAGACACAATTTCATATACATTAAAATAAGGTGAAAAGCAATTTTTATATCTCACGGATGTTTGTGATAAAACAACAGATGTCTGTTACAAGTCTCAGATTAAAAAGTAAACAAGTCACAGACGTCTGAGGATTTTACCACAGACGTCTGTCTTGGGCAAAACCATCACATTTGAGAAGACACTTCTGTTTTGAATAAAAAGGAAATCATCTTTCAATGAACAGTTGCAGCCGTTATAATGAAGAGACTTTCTCAAAGAGTAACAACTCTTCATCTACCACTTTTTGAATCTATAAATACCACTTTGATTAAGAAGTAGAGGTTACCGAACTTGAATTAATCTATTCTTTACTCTCTTGATTTCTAAGCACTCTCTTACATATACATTGTTTGCATACTCTCAAGCCACTATAACCAAAATAGAATTTTGGTTAAATCACTTCCTACAACTCAAAGCATTCATATTCATATACTCAAATGAGATCATGGGAAGATCTGTACTATAAGTCCAAAACTGTGCTATTGGAACATAAGATTGTCAGATATACTTTTGTAATAGCCTATTCCTCCGGGCAATGTGAGGGTAATTTCTTTAAAGGAAATACCGAAGGGGAGCTTTAGGACTGGACGTAGGATGGAAGATCCGAACTATTATAAAAACCTCTGGTTTGGATGCTTTTTATATTTTACTATTTATTGTCTACTATTGCATTAATTTATATATACTTGCATATTGTACACAAGTTAGATAGTATACGATCCTCAAGACTTTCAATTAATTGTCCACTACTCAACAATGATAAAAAGAAAAATAAATGAAAAATTAAAAAAAAAATAGAAGAGCATTTTAAGTAGCTTAGGATGATTCCGACTTTTCCTCATCATCCGATATTGACAGTGACTAAGAGCACGCAAATGTTTGCTTCATGGCTAACAAAAATGAGGTACGTCCTAGATTAACATATGATGAAATTCTTGAAATTACTATAGAATTAGATGACAAATATAGGGAATTAAAAAAATTAATCAAAGAAAATATGGGAAAATTAAATAGAGCAGAATTAGAAATTGGATTGTTAAAAGATGAGAAAACTATTTTAAAAGAAGAATTAGAATTAGCACAAAATGAATGTAGAAAATTATCATCTAAAAATGCTACTTTAACACATGATATGGAGAATAGCAAAATAGAGAATTATAAACTTGAAAAAGAAAAGAATGGATTAAAATAAATTTAGAATTAGCTAATTTAGAAATTTCTAATCTCAAAAATAAATTAGTTAAACTTACTAATAATGTTTTAAAATTTAATAAATGAAAGAAAAATCTAGGTAATTTGAAAAAGATTTCAAAACCATCAGGAAACAGGAAGGGATTATGGTTTAACGAAAAAATTCATAAACATTCTAGAAGTAATCTGCTTTCTAATAATAATCGAAGTTATAAGAAGTATAGTACATTATATACAAATTTTCAAAAAAAATCTAAGCATGAAAATAAGGAAACAAAAATGATTAAAATATGGATTCCTAAAATAAATAACAAATTGATTAGACAAACACACGGATATATATCTAAAAGATATAGTTCATAATGAAAATTACATCTCTAAAGGATCCAAACCCACATGGGTATGGCTACCTTATCCTACTAACACATATGACTCTAACTAAGAAGTTGGGTACCAATTAAAACTTTGTTGGGTACCAATTAAAACTTTTGATTATCTTGCAGGCACCCAAAAAAAACCAATAATAAGGAGAAATGGATACTCGATAGTGAATGCTCTAAACAAATAACGGGAAATGCGCACATGCTATCAAACATCACTTACATTGACAATGGCATGGCCACTTTTGGAGATAGTTTCAAAGGATATGTTATCGGAATTGGAAATGTCATTAATGTCTTTATATCTACTTCTCCTATTATTTTAAATGTTCTAGTTATTAAGAATTTAAAATATAATTTACTTAGTATAAGCCAATTATGCAATAAGGGATTTAAAATCGATTTTGAAAATGATAAATGCAAAATCTATGATCAAAATAAAACTTTAATTTTTGAAGGAACAAAAATCAAAATATTTATATTCTAAACATGAATATTAATCATAATAATGATTTATGCTTAACTACAAATCATAATGATCCATGAATATGGCATAAAAATTTTGTCACATAAACTTCAAATATATAAATAAATTAGCTAAAAATAATTTGGTAAGAGGATTACCCAAAATAAATTTCAAAGTTAAAAATCTACATGTCAACATGGAAATTAAAGAAGCTCATTTAAATCTGTAAAGGAAATCTCTACTAAACAACCTCTTTAATTAATTCATTTGGGCTTATTTGGTCCAACTCAAGTAGTTAGATAAATCACAATAAATATGATTTTGTAATTGTAGATGATTTTTCAAGATATACTTGGATGCTATTTTAAATCATAAAAGTGATACATTCGAAATGTTTAACATTTTTGCTAAACGAATTAAAACTCTAATGGATCTAGAAATAAAAGTATAAGAAGTGATCATGGTGGAGAATTTGAAAATGAATTATTTACAAACTTTTGTAACAAAAAGGGAATTACTCATAATTTTTCATTTCCACGAACACCACAACAAAATGGAGTAGTTGAAAGGAAAAATTGCACCTTACAAGAATGTTCTCGAGCTCTCCTAAATGGCAATGGTTTACCAAAACTTTTTGGGATGAAGTAGTTGCTACTGCATGTTACGTATTAAATCGTGTAACTCTTAGACATGTGACTAAAAATACATGTTATGAAAAGTCTACAAAATAAATTAGAAGTATCATATTTTCAAATATTTGGATCAAAATGGTTTATTCTTAATACAAAGGATAATCTTTGTAAATTTGATTCAAAGGCAGACGAAGGAATTATTGTTGGACATTCCAATCAAAGTAAAGCTAACAGAATTTTAACAAGCATACAAATGTTATAGAGGAAGTCTTATGTCTCATTTGATGAAAACTTTAAAAATACAAATAAAGATGAAGATGAATTTTTTTTGACATTAATCAAAATAAAGCGGTTGAAACTATAATTGAAAATAATGATGATAAACAAAATAACATTAATTTGAAATCACTACCCCGTATTTTAAAAGATCATCCTATTGATAACATAACTGAAAATTTTGATAATAAAGTTTCGAATAGAAGATAAATAAATAAAATGAGTAATATAGAATTTATATTTAATTTTGAACCAAAAAATTAGAAGGAAGCATCAAATGATGATTTCTTGATTTTAGCAATGCAAGAAGAACTAAATCAAATTGAGCGAAATAATGTTTGGGAATTAGTACCAAGGCCAAACGATCGGTCGGTAATTGGAACTAAATGGGTTTTTAAAATCAAAGCCGATGAAAATGGAAATATTATACATAAAAAAGCAAGATTATTAGCATAGAGGTAAAATCAAAAAGTAGGTATTGATTATTAAGAAATTTTTGCACCTATGGCACGACTTGAATCCATAAGAATATTACTTGCTTTTGCATGTCATCATAACTTTAAGCCATTTCAAATGGATGTTAAAAGTGCTTCCTTAAATGGTTTTATAAAAAAAATGTTTACCTAGAACAATGACCACTTGTTGTTCATGAAAAATATCCAGATCATGTTTTTAAACTTAAAAATGCATTATATGGTTTAAAGTTAGCACCTCGAGCTTGGTATGATCGACTAAAATCATATTTAATTAATTCGGGTTTCAAATTGGTAAAACAGATACGACATTATTTATTAAAAGAGAACAGAAGGATTTATTGATTGTTTAAATTTATGTTGATGATATTATAATTGGATCTGCTAACGAAAATTATGTAATGTATTTTCTACAATAATGACAAATGAATTTAAAATGTCTCATATGGGTGAATTGAATTTCTTTTTAGGATTACAAATGAAACAATTAAATAACGAAATTTTTATAATTAAGAAAAATATTGTAAAGAATTACTAAAACTTTTTGGAATGGATAATATATCAAGTAAACTCACTCCAGTGAGTACTACTACTTATCTAAACAAAGGTGAATATGGAAAAGAATTTGATCAAAAACTATATCGAAGCACGATTGGATCCTTACTGTACATAACCGCTAGTAGACCAGATATTATGATGAGTGTTTGTTATGTGCAAGATTTCAAGCATAACATAAAGAATCACATCATCGGGCAGTTAAACGAATTTTATGATACTTATCCAACACTAAAGATTATGGTCTCTTTTATTCAAAAGGCATTACTTTTGAACTTATATCTTACAGTGATGGGAATTTTGGTGGATTCAATTGGATAGAAAAAGTACAAGTGGCACATGTCATTTTATTGGTCAATCATTAGTTTTATGGTTTAGCAAAAGGAAAAATTGTGTTTCTCTTTCAACATGTGTAGCCGAATACATTTTTGCTGCCTTGGCTTGCATTGAAGTAATATATATGCAACAAACACTTAAAACTATAGAAAAATAATAAACAAATCTCCAATATATTGCTATAATACCAGCACTATAAATTTATCCAAAAATCCAATTGATCACCCACCAAAAAAAATATAGAGATTCATCACCATTTTCTGAGAGATAATGTTGAAAAAAGAAACAATAACTCTAGAATTTACTGAAAATCAAATAATTGATATTTTTACAGAACCATTAAGTGAACTAACTTTTATTAAATTAAGATGGGATCTAGGATTTTATTCATTGAACGAATTGATTAACTATAGTTATAGAAATAATGGTTTGATCACTTAAATTTGCAATAGTTTATATCCAATTTCAACTAAATAATTAAGTTTAGAACTTGGAATTAAATACAACCACATAATTTTTTAAACGACAACGACTTTGATCAAACTAATATATGTTAAGTTCCTATGGGTTAACTCATTTTTCTCAACAATTTTTCTAAATATAGCTACATTTTATCTTATAAATTCAGTTATATACTACTTAAAAAATAAAATAAACATAACTAAATTACTACAGCAAATAATACAATGTCTTCCAACTACAACTCCACCTATTCAACTGTTGACTATAAATCCCCCTCATCAAATAGCACTTACGTATCTCCAACTAAATCCACACCGAAATCAACTCATTCAGACTCTCTAGACATTGTTGCATCACCAACATACCACACTGGCTTTTCTCCCAAAGGAAAGAAAGCTAAACGATCAATTGATCTGAAATCAACATCTCTCCCCGCTAAAGTCGATGAGATATATCACTTTCAATAAGAAATGATTGGTGTTCAACGTAAGATGTATTATGAGCAACGAAGTCAAGCATCTCATCTCAATTTTCTCGAAAAATGTATTCTAGCTATTTGTGGTCATTCACCAACAAAAAATTACATACGTCAAAAGTTACCTTGATTACAAGAAACTCCTCCAAAAGCGCACAACATTACTCAAAGAAATTTATGCAAACTGGGACCATCAAACCAAGCTTGGATTGACACTCCACATCGTCCAAGTTGGTCTCTACTATAGCCATTTCTTGATGATACAAAAGTTGAACCAAAATCATGGGATATACAACAAAATAATAATTTTGAATTCACCGACAAAAATTAAAATTTATGTTACACATTATATTAATTTATTTTTGATAAGTATTTGGTATATTTAAATTTTAATAAATATTTTCATTCATGTTAAAAAATTCCTCTAAATGATAAAAATTACATATCATAGACGTTTGTGAATATACTACAGATGTCTGTCATCAGTTATGGGAATATTTTCGCCACAATAGTAGACGTATGTAGAAAACACATAGACATCTATAAGGACTCTCTGTTTAAATCTTTTGTAGCTATGACATATGTGGAACCATCACAGACGTCTATCGACTCTCTCTGCTCATTTTAAATGAAGCCATAGACGTTAGTGACTTTCTCATAGATATAGTCCCTGCTCTGGCAAAAATTATCAAACAGCCATATATAAAAACTTTCCCTTTCTCTTCACTTTACCTTTATTTCAACTCTAAATTCCTAAAACCCTAGTTATCAAAACACTCAAATGCTTAAATCTATGGCTCCCAAGAAGGTTACTGTCTCCAAGAAGCAAAAGCAAGGCCAATCTGCATCCTCCTCTCAAGCACCAGTCGCACAAGCTCACATTAACCAGTGGCTCCGCAGTAATCCCAATGCAATCAAAAGATTCAAGGATATTATCCAAAAGAAGATCCACCTAGGTCCTTTTTACACCTTAGGAATGTTATGGAATATGAAATCTTAGGAATTATTATGGATGCCAGCCGTTTTGATTTGATTAGCTATGACACGAATAAGGTAATCATTTATCCTCTTACTATTTACCTCTTCTACTCCAACCTATATAGTACAGAGATTTGGGATCCAGAGAATGATGATGGTTAGTTATGGTCAAGTGTTTATAAGAATGAAGTTAAAATTAATGTGTATACCATTGGTCGCATTTCTTATAAGCGGACTGATTTAACCGATATTCCGAAACATAGTCTTCTACCTAGGGATAAAGTTACCCATCAAATATGGGAGGATAGAATGCCACAAAAGATATTCATTTATCTTCGACCACGGGATAGACTATTAAATTGAATGAGTTAATTCCACCATTCCTCATCTAGGTAGTCATGAACAAATTTATCCTAATTACCATAGAGTTTTGTATGCCATATTTGCTCGCCTACCGGTTAATTGGGCAAAATTTATTCATGACCAAATTAAAGTATTTTGGTCTACGCATCGCCATTCCATTGTTTATGCTCCATATATAATGTGCATCTTGCAAAATCTTGGTGTTCCTTCAAATATCTCACAATATGAATAAATTCCAACCAAGGATAGTAGACCACGATATCTCTCACCGATCCACCTTCCAAAGAGTCCACCTCGTATCATTCCCTTCAACCAGTGGACTCAACAACAACAACAACAAGAACATCATATCCTCCTCAAACTAGCACTCCTCAACAGACCTACTTCCCTCATCCTTTCCACCTTCCTGTAGTCATAATACCGAATATTATTCAGACTATGCAATTCAAGAAGCTTGGGTGGAACCAATGCCAAATGTATGTCTTCGCGATTTGGCTATCAAAAGCAAAAAATAATCTCGGCCAATCAACGGCTTTAAGCATAAAAATGACTGGGTTGGAATGCTCTTTCCCCATTAGGATGACAAAGATGGAGAAGACATTAGACAAAGTGGTCTCCACTTCAGGAAAAGTGAAACGCAAAGTACATGGCCGATCTTCCTCACGCTCATCATCTTCGCCTTCCCGAATTCCTCCACCTTGGGTTCAAACACCATTTTATCATTCTCAAGCCATACCCAAAGGTACATCGCACGATAGAGGTGACCAAGGTAAGACTTCTATGCACGCATAAGCCGAGGAAGAAGAAGAAGACAGTGGTGAAATGTACGTCTTTGATACTCCATATTTTCAACAACCATCTTACATAGCATTTCAATACCTTTCAATTAACGAAGATGAGGAGTACAATAACCAAACATAATGGCCTGGTACATATGAGCAGGAACCATTTTCTTACTGGGATTATTACGAGAACTACTGAGGCATATCTTTTTCCCAAAATCAGTACAATTAGACTTTGTTTTCTTTAACGTTGAAACTCTCTTACTTGTTTTTTTTTTCCTATGTATAACTTAGGTTACAATTGTTTCGAATATGCATATTTGATTTTCCATACTCTAAAGTGATGGCAAGCTATGACTATTTATTATCTCTGTATCTAACGACCCGCCTTTTTGGACGGTTTAAACCGATACACATGCCGGTTCCAAACCATTCAAAAGGGCAGATGGTTATTGGGGTAAATAAGAAAAGAAAATAAAGAGAAATAAAGGAAAAGAAACAACACAGAATCTCGCAGCGGAACGATAAAATATAATAGTCAAATAAACAGTTCATGAAGCTGTTTACTATATTTTGACAATTATTTATACAACATTTATCAGAGTTATACATATACAACAGGACAATTAAATAATGCAGCAGATAGCATGATGCAAGGGTAATAATAGTAATAGTATACCAAATCTTCTTCTTCATCCTCCAGAATAGATCTTCAAAAATATGAAAAACTCAGGACTGACCCGAGCGTAATGAAAAGACAAAACACTCGAGTCAGGACTAAAATATCCTTATGAAAGTTAAATCAATCGTAAATAAATATGAGTGTAACGGCGTCAGAGATTTTTACGGGGTTTGACATCTCATATCCAGTGTCAACGTGCGTGCAATAACTCAAGAGATGTTACGGGATTTTCCATCTCCTAAGGATCCGTTAAACTATCTACTATGTAGTAATGTACGCTAAGTAGATAATGCCTATCAGTAATATAAAGTATCAAAATAGCGTTAAGGCGTTACCATAATCCCCCTTAACACATTTTATAATGCCATAGTCTATACAGCACCGTAAGCCCCACCGTAAACTGGTGGTTATCAGAGGGTATCCCATAGGTATAACACAAAACAAAACGTAGTGGTCGCGAATAGGATAATCAGTATGACAAGGTACATGAGGCGATACCAACTAGGATACTAGTTGTTGCGTGATCCGGACTGATGTTGAGCATAGCTGGCAGCTACCCCAACACCGCGAAACAACACTCCCAAATCAAGGGGTGCACCCAAATCGCATCACAAATGTAATAGATATGGTATCGAAGAAGTGTGTCCGCTAGAGGTGGCGAACCTCAATGGCCCGGCGCGGCTCCTGTTTTAGTCATGTCAGGGGTCATCCAATAATCGTTCTCTTTCTTCAATCAACGCGTTCACCAATCCATCCACTTCATTCTGGATCAACACTCCGCGTATAATAGTTATTAAAGTGGTTTTCGGTATCGACAGAGAGTATGTCCATATCCGATCCCAGTCTCTTTAATAACTACGTATTATTACACCGTTGGCTCTTTTACATTTCAAATCGATTCATAATTGATATCAAAATATCATATTCGCTTCAAAAATCAAATCCATTTCAAATATCGTCGTATCTATTCAAATGTAAGATTCGTTTCAAAAATCAATTTTCGCATCAATATCTAATTTCAATTTAGGTTGCAACTTCATTTAATCCAATTCGTATTCAAATTCAATATTTAAACATAAACATTTCACCTTATTAACTAGTTTGGAATTTTAGAAAATAGTTTTAAGTAGTTTTAAAAGTGGTTTTAAATAATTAAAATAGTTAAAATACTTAAAATCTTAAAATGGATTTGAAATAAATAAATTAGTTTAAAATAATCTAAATTGGGTCAAGTAGATTTAAAATAGGTTAAAATAGTTTAAGTATTTAAACATGGTTTATATAACAGAGTAATTTGGAAAACAAAATAATACAGTTTCAGAAGCAAACCATTCTATTATAACTTCCCAATTCAAAACAAATTTCAATTTCCGTTTTACCAATTCAATTTCGATTTCAATTCAAATCAATGTCAACTTTGACTTCAATTAATTCAATTTTACATTCACCTTCAATTTATTCATTTTCAATTTATATCGATTTTTAGCTTGATTTTTCAAAATATCGATTTATAACACTTAACAAAATTATCCTTTAATATTCAAGTTTAAATCCAAATTTCAAATATGATTCAATTTCAAGCTTGCTTTCAAAATATCATTTTTATGTCACTTTTACTTAGTGATATTCAAAGCTCGAATTAAGGCTCAATCTTTTAAACAAATCAATTTTCTAAATTCAATCATATCCCGATTTTTAATTTCCAAAGTCTCCACTTTAATTATTTAACAATTTCTTTTAACCAAAATTTATTTCAACATTCCAAATTCAATTTTTTGATAAATTCGATTTCTATAAATTGGTTCCTATTTATAACTTTTAAATCAAAACATTTAAATAAATTTCAAATCGACGATTTCAAAAATTATTAATTTAGCCAATTCGGTGTCCGTATATAATTTTCTATCCTATGGCCAAGTAGTTATTTATTTCAATTAAATGTCAAGGATTAATATATATCACTTAAATCAAATCACGGTGTCATATGTATGCATAACAGTATATATAAGCAAATAGACATCCAAACATTTAACTATCAACCAATAACATCCATCGACATACATCATCCAATAGGCAATACAATTCATGGCAATTTCATAGTTATCAATGTCAGGTAATTTAATCGCAATTCAATTTCAATTTCAATTTAACTGTCAATTTAATTTTCAACGGTTAATTCAAATGACAATCTATATGACAATTAAATTCTATCAAACAACAAGTAATAAAATTCATATCACTTCATAATATCAAATTCAACTAGCATAAAGATATTTAGTACGTTGTGAGCGTTATAAAACACTCACCTTGATTTTTTACGGTTTCAAATCAAATCGAACGACGTTCGATTTAACTCAAAATTTTCTCTAGCTCCAAATGATTCCCAATCCAATTCCATTCCGTAGTGCTCAACAAAATGATTCCAATGCAAAAAGTTTCGTCGAATTTCGACCTCGTACGAACAAGTTATGACATTTATAAGTTTACACAAATTTTTAATTTACAAATTTACAACATAATTTTATATTTTTAAACCTAACTAATCTCAGCCCTTTATCCAAGCCCCTGCAAATCCTGGCCGACCATCCTCTTCTCCTCTCTCACGTTCCCTCTACAGGAAATAGCCATATACATGAAACCCATAGCTCAAAATTAGGGTTGAATCTTGCGACCACCACACGCATCGATAAGTTGATCGGAGACCCCCATCACGTGCGCCCACACGAGAGCCACGCTCGGCCAGAAGAGCACCAAGCTCGGCCCCACTATGGAATAGAAATGCGTGCGTGACCTATAGGCCATCGGCACCTCTTAGCGACCTCCTCGTTGCTCCAATTCCGATCATCACCTTATAGAATCGAAGTACTCGATGAACCCTATAACTTTGTAGTTGAAAGCTTCGTAAAATATTGCATGGATTAAGAGAGATTAATGGAAGAAAGGTAGAAATTTTCGGCCATTAATATATGAAGTGGCGGCTGAAGGTTTTTGAAACCCTAGGTTGTTTTTCTTTTGCAAAAAATGAATTGTTAAGGGCTTTTATAGAAAAATCGACGTACACTATTCATCCTGGAATTTCCGAACTCCAAACGAAGCGTGCCGGTTGGCATTTCTAAGGTTTACCCCGCGTTCCGAACACAATGGAACGTGTTTCGGGAGCTAATTCGGTCATCTGTGCTAGTTATGGCAATAAACGATCAAATTTAAATTAAACCGATTAACTAAATTTCTAGGCGTTTTGGCTTGCCCCGGACAAACGATAAATCCAATTGACACGAAATTTGAAACCTTACAATAATATCACATTACGGATCTGATGAAACTAGTTTCGTCGAAATCTGAGACTGTTTGAAAAATGACTATTTTAACTCGCCAAATTAATATTAAAACCATTTCGATGCGTTTCGAGCTGCCACGGTCAAACGACAACTCCGATTGCTACGAAAATTGAAATCCGATAATAACAAATTATTACAGATCCAATGAAACTCGTTTCGTCCAATTCTGAGACTGTTCAAAATTGGCTATTTCTCAGTCGATAATTAAATATTAAAATATTCAATTTTCACAAATAAATTTTAAATTCAGTTTTAAAAGTTCTATAACATCACTATAACTCCAATATGATAAATAAAATTTTACAAATCATTTTTTAATCATATTAAACCCATTATTCAATTATCCAATAAATTCCAATTTTAAAATCTCATTAACTCTATTATAATCCCAATATAATTTACATTCACTTTGGAAACCAATTTGAATCATATTAAATCAAATTTCAATTATTCACTCTATTTTCATATATTAAATTTCAATATCAAATTAATCATATCAAATTCGGAATTTAATTATTCAAACATTTGTAATATTAAATTTAGTTAAATTTGATTATTCTTAAATCACTATCCTTTGAAATATTCAAAACGAACTTATAAAATTTAACCTTTAAAACCAACTCACATCTTAGAACCCTATTTTCATTTTACAGTTATTCAATTATTCAATAAGTTTTAAATATTTAATTTAACAATTTACCTGTTCAATATTCAATATTTGATTTTAAATAGATTTTACTTATCAATCAATTACTCTATTATACCCAATGAATTTCAACATTTATTATCCTATTCAACTATTGATTTCAAAGGCATTCACTAAGTAGCATTCATTTTTATTACTTGGATAATTATTGTTGCAATTCATTCCAGTTATTATTATTCCAAACGAATTACAAAAAAAATTTCTAACATTAAATCACGAAATCTTTTAAATTGGCTATTTTAATTATCGAAAATTTACGGGTTGTTAAACTCTCCCCCACACAAAACTTTTCGTCCCCGAAAAGGAAAAAGAAGGGAAAAGGAACTAAGTATAGAATTCAACATTAGATATATTTTATTCAAAATTACCAACTTATAAACAATGAAATTCCATCTATAAAGTCATACTACGCTTCCACTAAGTTACTCCGAACAACTTTCTAACTTTAAAAGTTAGTTATCAAAACAAGTTATAAAAAAATTTAAAACATGAAAAAAAATTCTAACACCCGGATTTTACGGAAAATTTCAACAGAGTCTCCTTTGCGCGGCTCGATCGGAAAAAAAAAATGACAGTATATATATCACAAATATACATCTCATCAAGTGATGAGGCATCCCGCAAGGAAAAAAAGTGTAAAAGTAAGGTATGTAATCCGAGATATGTACCTTATATATTATTAGCGAGCATATACGGCTAATATAGCGCGAAAGCGAGCTCCAAATGCGAAGCAAGCGCAATCCGCACCTACTAAACACTCAACAAACCATGAGAAACATGCATATATGAAAGTAATATCAATATACATCACGTAGCAACATAACAACTACATGTGCCAACATAGCAAATGCAACAAAACAACAAATGCATCCACCAAATCAATTATCATCCAACTATCATCCCACAAATCCATAATCAATCAATATAAATTCACTTCTCATTAATATTTATTCACTTAGTTTCCAATTTTAACCACAGTTGATTCATTAACGTTGGACTTTACTAACATTCATTCTCCATTCAATTAGTTAACATTCACTAATTTATATTTATATTAGTTCACTTCCAATTTGAATCAAATTAAATTCTTTTAAATTCATTTAACTTCCAATTTGATTTCAATGATTTATAGCTTTCAATTTCATTATCACTTAATGAACTATATACAATCAACTAACAATCATATAACAACCAAATCATACCCAACATAACCAAATTATTAATTTTTCATTCAATTTGGTTTATCTCTTTCGATTCCAATTTATTCTTAGCCATACCAAATTCTTTTGTTTACATTTACTTCATATTTATTTTCATATAATAATCAATTTATTTGCGAAACATTTTATTAATGCGGAACATTTTATTAGTCATCACTTTAATTTATAGTCATTCCATAAAAGTCTAACTTCTTATATATTACTTTTCTTAGTTTATAGTTATCTCAAAAGTTGCAAATCTACCTTCACATATTTTGCATCTTAAAATTCCAATATTAACCTTTAATTAAGTTCGTAAGCCGTACATATATCATCCGTGAGCAATATCAATCTAATCCCTTATTCGATCACACAATTTCACTTCCAAACTAGTATCGTTCATACGACTCTCTAGTGCGGACTCAGATTTGGTTCCTTGATTGGAAACTGTTACTCTCCTTGCATAGCCATATACTATGATAGAGAATTCCAGAATCAAATTAAAAATCCATATCTAGGGTTCGCCGTCGAAAATCGAGTGACAAATCCTAACTTCGATCGATATAAATCATCTTGAAATTTTGTGCTCGAATTTGGATCAAATCGTTATGCGAATAAAATAATATACGTACAATCTCACGTATTACCTTCCAATGGATTTCTATCCAATCTATCTACAATAAATTATTTTATTGACTTCTATTTTTTTCACTTAATTACTCATAATTCATTATTCAGTTAGTATATTCATTTCTTCACATAGCATGTTCTTTAACATTATCTTTTCTTAAACATCATATCATAGAATTTGCTTACTCAAGTTCATTTTAAACATTCTATATAATTTAATTAAATTCAATTTCATTTTCCAATTGATTCTTAGCTATACCAAATTTTTTTGTTTACATTTACTTCATATTCATAGTTTCAGTTAATACAAATTTATTTGTGGAACATTTTATTAATCATCACTTTAGTATATAGTCATTCCATAAAAGTCTAACTTCTCATATATGACTTTTCTTAGTTTACGGTTATCTCAATTTACAAATTCAAAATTTTCTATGCAATTTATATTTATTTTCTATACCAATTTACAAAGATATTATACAATTCATTTGTCTTCTTTCTTAAGTTCACTTACTTGTTTCATTTATCCATTCATCATTTCATGCTATATTTAAGTACATATAAATTTTTTTCACAACCAAATTTTCCATTTGTATACATTTTAATTCCTTTTGAGTTTTCCTTACTTGTATGCTTCAATTATTTTTAGGTTCTGTTTGTTTGTACAATATCTCATTACATATCCAAAACATCAATTTAACTTTTAACATTTGGTAAGTCTTGTTATATGTTATTAGAATGCAAATATGTTATTATACAAATTTATAGAACTTCATTTTGCTTAATTAGAATGTACACAAATTCAATTTATTTAAATCCTCTTTACCTTTCAACTTTAAAGTTTTCCCAAAGAATAGCTTAGATATCTTAATCCTCTTATCTTATAAATTTTGGTTATTTACATTTCATTCAAATAATTAGAAAATTTATAATTAACATAACTTAGAATCTTAAATGCCCGGTTCTTTTCAAATCGTTTGAAATAAACATATATACTTATATCCTTTTTTTATATATGAAATCATACCTTTGGAGTTTAAACCAAAACCCATTTACCCAAAATAATTTCGAAGAAAAGCAAAGCTTCTTAGAAGTCTCCCCCACTTTGAGACTCGAAAATGAACGTCGATGATGCTGCGCAGTCATCACCGAAATTATTTTCCAGCGACATAAGAGAGGAGTACTGAATTCATTCCTTCTTAAAAATCTTTTCAAAATATTTGTCATAAATATTTTCCAACTAATATCACAATATATTTTCTTCAAAGCTTTGAAAACCATTTTTCAAGATCTTCAGGTCTTAAATTCAATATTTTCCAATTTAAATCTATTTTAATTTATAAGTCACCTTTATAAAATATCTTATAGGATTTTCTTTCTTAAAACATTTCACAAGTGTTTTATCATTGTTCATTTTGTAATTCACCTTATCTATTAAATTACAATATCAAATTAATGATAATAACCAATATTTTCATTCCTAATAACCAGGTAAGCTAGATAAGTCACACTAATTTCTGAAATTTTTTCTTTATATTCAAAATATAATTAGAGCAAAATTATTTCATTTACCCAATTTCAAAACAATACTGTGTCGAATTGTTCTGTTTAAGTATTCAGAGATCCCTATCAATGACGTTAATTACTCGTACTGACCAGAATCCATAAGCCACTCAACAAATCAGTCGACACAATATAAAACATTTTATATCACTAACAAATACGCTCTCTCATATATATACACTCAGTGACTCATCATAGGGTATTACTACCCAATTTATAAAGAGTCAGACCCCACAAAGCTAAGGTTATCGCTAAACCAAAGCTCTGATACCAACTCTAACGACCCGCCTTTTTGGACGGTTTAAACCGACGATCAAATACACTTGCCGGTTCTAAACCATTCAAAAGGGCAGATGGTTATTGGGGTAAATAAGAAAAGAAAGAGAAATAAAGGAAAAGAAACAACACAGAATCCTGCAGCGGAACGATAAAATATAATAGTCTAATAAACAGTTCATGAAGCTGTTTACTATATTTTGACAATTATTTATACAACATTTATCAGAGTTATACATATACAACAGGACAATTAAATAATGCAGCAGATAGCATGATGCAAGGGAAATAATAATAATAGTATACCAAATCTTCGTCTTCATCCTCCAGAATAGATCTTCAAAAATCTGAAAAACTCAGGACTGACCCGAGCGTAATGAAAAGACAAAACACTCGAGTCAGGACTAAAATATCCTTATGAAAGTTAAATCAATCGTAAATAAATATGAGTGTAACGGCGTCAGAGATGTTTACGGGGTTTGACATCTCATATCCAGTGTCAATGTGCGTGCAATAACTCAAGAGATGTTACGAGATTTTCCATCTCTTGAGGATCCGTTAAACTATCTACTATGTAGTAATGTACGCTAAGTAGATAATGCCTATCAGTAATATAAAGTATCAAAATAGCGTTAAGGCTTTACCATAATCCCCCTTAACACATTTTATAATGCCATAGTCTATACAGCACCGTAAGCCCCACCGTAAACTGGTGGTTATCAGAGGGTACCCCATAGTTATAACACAAAACAAAACGTAGTGGTCGCGAATAGGATAATCAGTATGACAAGGTACATGAGGCGATACCAACTAGGATACTAGTAGTTGCGTGATCCGAACTGATGTTGAGCATAGCCAGCAGCTACCCCAACATCGCGAAACAACACTCCCAAATCAAGGGGTGCACCCAAATCGCATCACAAATGTAATAGATATGGTATCGAAGAAGTGTGTCCGCTAGAGGTGGCGAACCTCAATGGCCCGGTGCGGCTCCTGTTTTAGTCATGTCAGGGGTCATCCAATAATCGTTCTCTTTCTTCAGTCAACGCGTTCACCAATCCATCCACTTCATTCTGGATCAACACTCCGCGTATAATAGTTATTAAAGTGGTTTTCGATATCGACAGAGAGTATGTCCATATCCGATCCCCGTCTCTTTAGTAACTACGTATTATTACACCGTTGGCTCTTTTACATTTCAAATTGATTCATAATTGATATCAAAATATCATATTATCTTCAAAAATCAAATTCATTTCAAATATCGTCGTATCTATTCAAATGTAAGATTCGTTTCAAAAATCAATTTTCGCATCAATATCTAATTTCAATTTCAAAATCATTTCGAATTTCAATTTAGGTTGCAACTTCATTTAATCCAATTCGTATTCAAATTCAAGATTTAAACATAAACATTTCACCTTATTAACCAGTTTGGAATTTTAGAAAATAGTTTTAAGTAGTTTTAAAAGTGGTTTTAAATAATTAAAATAGTTAAAATACTTAAAATCTTAAAATGGATTTGAAATAGATAAATTAGTTTAAAATAATCTAAATTGGGTTAAGAAGATTTAAAATAGATTAAAATAGTTTAAGTATTTAAAGATGGTTTATATAACAGAGTAATTTGGAAAACAAAATAAAATAGCTTCAAAACCAAACCATTCTATCATAACTTCCCAATTCAAAACAAATTTCAATTTTCGTTTTACCGATTCAATTTCGATTTCAATTCAAATCAATGTCAACTTTGACTTCAATTAATTCAATTTTACATTCACCTTCAATTTATTCATTTTCAATTTATATCGATTTTTAGCTTGATTTTTCAAAATATCGATTTATAACACTTAACAAAATTATCCTTCAATATTCAAGTTTAAATCAAAATTTCAAATATGATTCAATTCCAAGCTTGCTTTCAAAATATCATTTTTATGTCACTTTTACTTAGTGATATTCAAAGATCGAATTAAGGTTCAATCTTTTAAACAAATCGATTTTCGAAATTCAATCATATCTTGATTTTTAATTTCCAAAGTCTCCACTTTAATTATTTAACAATTTCTTTTAACCAAAATTTATTTTAACATTCCAAACTCAATTTTTCGATAAATTCAATTTCTATAAGTTGGTTCCTATTTATAACTTTTAAATCAAAACATTTAAATAAACTTCAAATCGACGATTTCAAAAATTATTAATTTAGCCAATTCGGTGTCCGTATATAATTTTCTATCCTATGGCCAAGTAGTTATTTATTTCAATTGAATGTCAAGGATTAATATATATCACTTAAATCAAATCACGGTGTCATATGTATGCATAACAGTATATATAAGAAAATAGAAATCCAAACATTTAACTATCAACCAATAACATCCATCGACATACATCATCCAATAGGCAATACAATTCATGGCAATTTCATAGTTATCAATGTCAGGTAATTTAATCGCAATTCAATTTCAATTTAACTGTCAATTTAATTTTCAACGGTTAATTCAAATGACAATCTATATGACAATTAAATTATATCAAACAACGACTAATAAAATTCATATCACTTCATAATATCAAATTTAACTAGCATAAAGATATTTAGTACGTTGTGAGCGTTATAAAACACTCACCTTGATTTTTTACGATTTCAAATCAAATCGAACGACGTTCGATTTAACTCAAAATTTTCTCTAGCTCCAAATGATTCCAATCCAGTTCCATTCCGTAGTGCTCGACAAAATGATTCCAACGCAAAAAGTTTCGTCGAATTTCGACCTCGTACGAACAAGTTATGACATTTATAAGTTTACACAAATTTTTAATTTACAAATTTACAACATAATTTTATATTTTTAAACCTAACTAATCTCAGCCCTTGATCCAAGCCCCTGCAAATCCTGGCCGACCATCCTCTTCTCCTCTCTCACGTTCCCTCTATAGGAAATAGCCATATACATGAAACCCATAGCTCGAAATTAGGGTTGAATCTTGCGACCACCACACGCATCGATAAGTTGATCGGAGACCCCCATCACGTGCGCCCACAAGAGAGCCACGCTTGGCCAGAACAGCACCAAGCTCGGCCCCACTATGGCCTAGAAATGCGTGCGCGGCCTACAGGCCATCGGCCCCTCCTAGCGACCTCCTCGTTGCTCCAATTCCGATCATCACCTTATAGAATCGAAGTACTCGATGAACCCTATAACTTTGTAGTTGAAAGCTTCGTGAAATATTGCATGGATTGAGAGAGATTAATGGAAGAAAGGTAGAAATTTTCGGCCATTAATGTATGAAGTGGAGGCTGAAGGTTTTTGAAACCCTAGGTTGTTTTTCTTTTGCAAAAAATGAATTGTTAAGGGCTTTTATAGAAAAATCGACGTACACTATTCATCCTGGAATTTCCGAACTCCAAACGAAGCTTGCCGGTTGGCGTTTCTAAGGTTTACCCTGTGTTTCGAACACAATGGAATGTGTTTCGGGGGCTAATTCGGTCAACTGTGCGAGTTACGACAATAAACGATCAAATTTAAATTAAACTGATTAACTAAATTTCTATGCGTTTTGGCTTGCCCCGGACAAACAATAAATCCAATTGACACGAAATTTGAAATCTTACAATAATATCACATTACGGATCCGGTGAAACTGGTTTCGTCGAAATCCGAGACTGTTTGAAAAATGACTATTTTAATTCGCCAAATTAATATTAAAACCATTTTGATGTGTTTCGAGCTGCCACGGTCAAAGGACAACTCCGATTGCTACGAAAATTGAAATCCAATAATAAAAAATTATTACAGATCCAATGGAACTCGTTTCGTCTAATTCTGAGACTGTTCAAAAATTGGCTATTTCTCAATCGATAATTAAATATTAAAATATTCAATTTTCACAAATAAATTTTAAATTCAGTTTTAAAAGTTCTATAACATCACTATAACTCCAATATGATAAATAAAATTTTACAAATCATTTTTTAATCATATTAAACCCATTATTCAATTATCCAATAAATTCCAATTTTAAAATCTCATTAACTTTATTATAATCCCAATATAACTTACATTCATTTTGGAAACCAATTTGAATCATATTAGATCAAATTTCAATTATTCACTCTATTTTCATATATTAAATTTCAATATCAAATTAATCATATCAAATTCGAAATTTAATTATTCAAACATTTGTAATATTAAATTTAGTTAAATTTGATTATTCTTAAATCACTATCCTTTGAAATATTCAAAACGAACTTATAAAATTTACCCTTTAAAACCAATTTACATCTTAGAACCCTATTTTCATTTTACAGTTATTTAATTATTCAATAAGTTTTAAATATTTAATTTAACAATTTACCTGTTCAATATTCAATATTTGATTTTAAATAGATTTTACTTATCAATCAATTACTCTATTATACCCAATGAATTTCAACATTTATTATCCTATTCAACTATTGATTTCAAAGGCATTCACTAAGTAGCATTCATTTTCATTACTTGGATAATTATTGTTGCAATTCATTCCAGTTATTATTATTCCAAACGAATTACAAAAAATAATTCTAACATTAAATCACAAAATCTTTTAAATTAGCTATTTTAATTATCAAAAATTTACGGGTCGTTACATATATCGTTTCCCTCCATTTTTGATAATAACAAAGGGGGAGAAACTTATGCATATAAATAGGGGGAGACACATATACATAAGTGGAGATAAACATAAATAAACATAATAATACTTTCATTTCTATAGTTGTTATTTGATTGTATATTTATCATCATCGCAAAGGAGGAGACTATAGGACCTCCAATTTATGTTTTAATGATAACAACTATACAATCATATATATAATCAGACCTTATCAAGATTGCAGGTGCATGCTACAAGAAGACACCATGCTCGATGATATTAAGGCTCAAAGAGAAAGAAAGATTCATTGACAATACTAAGGTTATTCTACTACGAAAGAGTCCTAGATAGATATTACTGAGGTCTCCTTAAGTATATATGCATACACGAGCATACACAATTCCATGTACATCAAAACAAGGTGAAAATATTTTTACATCTCACAAACGTCTGTGATAAAACTACAGATGTCTGTGATAAATCTTGGATTAAAAATTAAACAAGTCACGGACGTTTGAGGATTTATCATATACGTCTGTCATGGGAAAAACTCTCATATTTGAAAAAAAAATATTTTGAATCAAAAGGAAATCATCTTTCAATGAACAGTTACAGCCATTAACATGAAGAGACTTTCTCAAAGAATAACAACTCTTCATCTGCAACTTTCTGAATCAATAAGTACCACTTTGATTGAGAAGTAGAAATTATCGAACTAGAACTAATATATTCTTTACGCTCTTGATTTCTAAGCACTCTCTTGCATATACACTATTTACGTACTCTCAATCGATTATAACAAAAATAGAATTTTGGTTAAATCACTTCCTATAACTCAAAGCATTCATATTCATATACTCAAAGGAGATTATAGGAAGATTTATACAGAACTGTGTTATTGGAACATAATATTATCGAACATATTTATATGTTAGCTTATTCCTTCAGTTGAAATGAGAGTAATTTTTTTAAAAGAAATATCGAAGGGGAGCTTCGGGACTAGACATAGGAGGGAGGTCCGAAGTAGTGTAAAAACTCTGGCTTGCATGCTTTTTATATTTTACTATTTATTGTCTACTATTGCATTGATTTATATACACTTGCATATTATACAAAAGTTAGATAATATATGACCCTTAAGGCTTTCATAATATTCATCTTATCAATCCAAACTATGTCAATCTACATTATCCAATGTTAACTGTTTATTTATACACTATCATCTCTTATTAACATCCATTCTTTATTGACATCTAATTGGTTTACTTTTAATTTATTCACATCTATTTCATTTACATTTCAGTTTATTCATATTTCACTTATTTTACTTTATGTTTAAAACATTTCATATCAAATCATTCATGGACCATTCTATAAAATCATTTTATTGATTCATTACATTTCAAAAAGTGAATTTTTTAATATATAGAGAATATAAGAACTAAACGCCGGGTTTCTCTCCAAATTATTTTGAAATAATATATATACTCATATCTTTTATATTTATCAAATTGTTTGTATAAATTTTTAAATCAAAATATGTTTATTAAACCAAAGGCATAGCAAAGCTACTAAGTGGCCTCCTCCACTTTGGGACTCAAAAAGAATGTCGAGGATGCGAAATTCATCATATTTTCTAGTTATAGAAGAGAGGAGTATATGACTTACTTCCTTTTCAAAATCCCTTTTAAAACCTTTCTATTGATAAATATTTTAGATAATACTAATATTATTTTCAACATCTTAGAAAACAATTTTAAAAGCACTGGGATTTAAGTTCACAAATTCTCAGTTTAAATTCATTCTTTAACTTAAACTAAAATTAGATTTTATTTAAGTTCAATAATAAGTTCATAAATATCCATAAACTCAAATTAGGTAAGTTAATATTTTCAAAATTGGTTTTGAAACCTATTGCAATGACCCTCCTTTTAGACGGTTTATATCGACAATAAACCACACATATCAACTCAAACCATTCAAAAGAGAGGATTGTCAATGGGGTAAATAAGAAAATAATAGAAAAGAAGGAAAACAAAACAAAGAATCTCACAGCGGAATTATAAAATATAATAATCAAATAAACAGTTCATGAAGTTGTTTTACAAATAACATTTGCTTACACGTTTACAATACGAATCAGAGTTATACATATTGCAGGAATAAATAAATAATGTAGCATAACCCATAATGTAGTGGAAAAATTATAATAAGTAGTAGATGCATCTCCGTCCTCATCCTCTAAAATAAAGTGGTCTTCAATGCATTGAAAAGCTTAGACTGACCCGAACATAATGAAAAGACAAAACACTCGAGTCAGAACTAAAAGATCTTATGAAAGTCAAATCAATCTCAAATAAAAATATGAGTGCAATGGCTTCAGAAATGTTATGGGATTTTCCATCTCCTATCAAGTATACACGTGAATATAACTACTTAAGAGATTTCAAATAATTCGAAATACTAATTTTAATCATTTAATTAAAATAAATCCTAAGTTTTAAATTAAAGTTTAACCCTTTCAAATAATTCAATTCCAATACATAATCCAAGATCAAGGAATTGTATGGATATATATCGTTTCAACCAGTATCCAAAATCAAAATTTCCAGCTCAATGAAAATTGCTCGTGTTTATCATTTCAACCTATAAAGATTTTCCCTAATCTATGAGATCATTTCGGGTATGTATCATTTCAACCCATAGTGATAATAGAGATAGACATAAATAAGCATCCAAACATCCAAAATGTCAAATAATAACATCCATCACAATTCAACATCTAAATCATCCAATAAATCGCAACAATTAATTGGTTATCATTATTAGGCGTTTAACTAGCAATTTATATTCAATATTAATTTAAATGGTAATCTAATCCAATATAAATTCAAATTAAACGTAAATGACAATTTAAAATACCAAACAGCAATTAATAAATTTCTAACCACATCATAAATTTAATTTAACTAACATAAGATGATTTATTATTTGTGAGTAGGTTAAAACGCTCATCTTTGATTTGTCGATGATTTAAAATCCAAATAATGGATTAAATTATAATAGTCCTAGAATCTAACCTAACTAGTTCCATATTATCTAGAATTCCAATGCGACCGCAACGGAGAAACCACACGTGAATCCGAGCACATATGCAAAAGTTATGAGGATTAGAATGATTGAAACTTTAAAATTAATTTAATAATAAAAGAAAAGACATGTCGCTAACCTCTATGCATTAACGAATGAACGAACCCTAGCTCACGTATCTCATTCACGCAACAATACTTGACACGACTACCACCTGATCGACCAAACGCATGCGATTCAAACCACCTAGCCCACAATCGAAGACCACTGCCATGCTCCTCATCCACGACCGACCCCACGTCCACCACGCCGCCACTGGCGACGCCTCCAGCCTCGCCCAATTACAGTCTACCACCACTAACTTTGAACCATTTTCTGGCCATCTCAAGGCAAAACCCAATCAAGCTATTTACATGGATCGACTCTATTCAACACCCTCTTCGCAACGGCGCCTCCCGATCGTCAATCGGACGATGATCTGTCGTTGCATCGATTTTTGACCAAACAATGCATCTAATTGAAAAATAAATTGTTGTAATAGATTAGGCTCGTCAAGAGATTTTCGTTGATATATAATATGATAGGGTTTGGAGAGTTTGAATTTCGAAATTGGTTTTTGAATTGAATTTAGGGTTTTTGAAATTGAATTTAGGTTTTTGCCAGTGGAGAGAGGAGATAGAAATAGACAAACAGAATTGTATGTAAAGGAATAAGAAATAAAAGGCAGCTAGGGTTGGGAAAATTATTTATATAGACAAGGCCCGATAAGAATGAATGAACATATCGAATTGGTTTGAAACGACAATAACGACCCGTAAAGCCCGTTCCATTTTCGAAACAAAAGTAGGTCATCCCATATATCAAAATAGATGTTCTCAATATTTTTAAACTCAATGGAATAGGTTTTAAACCCAAATTCCATTGTATACAGAAGTTAGCTTTTAAAATCAGCTTATTTATTTGAATTCATTAAATTGATTTTTACGCATTTCTAGCCCGCACGATCAAACGACAAGTTCGATCGCTACGAAACTTGAAACCCTATAATAATTCACTATTACGGATGCAATGAAATAGGTTTCGTCAAAATCCAAGACAGTGTCCGAAATTGCTAATTTCACATTAATTAAATAAATTATTATTAATTTAATTTAATCAACTTTAAATACAAATTCAAAAGTTAGCCAATTTTTATCATTTTTGATCACGTATAAATTAATAACTTACAAAAATAAAATTTCCATGTTAAATTCACTATTTAATATTGCATTAATTACAGCATTAAATGAAAATTGTTATAAATTCATTAATTATAATTTAAATTCCAATAAATTCATTTATTTATATTTATATCTTATTATTCAACCAACCATCACCTTAAGGATATAATTACCATTAGTTTACATCTTATTACATTAATATTCTACAATTATCATCTTAATTCATATTAACTGCAATATTCAATTAGATTAATTGCAATTAATTTCCAATTTAATCTCAACAGATTAAATAATGAAATGATAATTAAACAATTACTACACATTAATAATTCAAACACCTTTCTATGTTTATTGTTTACAAACAAAGCTAATAAATTCACATACTAATTAATTTATTCGATATTCCTTAATAAACCTATTATAATTAATAATATAAAATTTCAATATTAAATCTAGCATTTAATTTATTCCATATTTACAGTTATAACCAATTTACTTTACAATTTATTCATTTGATTGAAATTACATTAAAATAGTTGTCAATAACATTCAAGCAACATTATTAAATCATATTTTAACTATATTCTCGTTAATAAATCATAAATTTTAATTTCTTCCAATATTAAATTCTAAAATATTATTAAATTTAATATCTTGTAATTATCAAAAATTACAGGTCGTTACACTCTCCCCCACTCAAAACTTTTCATCCTTGAAAAGGAAAATGAAGGAATTAAGAAATTAATTTTTTTTTAAAATAATCAATTTATAAACACTTTGAACTTACATAATTAAGTATTTTAATAAAAATATCTAAATTTGTAAACAATTAAATCTTCCATATCCAAGTTAATAAAAGTTTACAAATATTTCACTTTCACAAAATTTTCTAAGTTTAAAATTCACGAAAAATTTCGGCAGAGTCTCTTTTATACGGATAGGTTCGAAAAAAATAATAATGTCAATAATAACAACATGTATAATATTTCAATAATAAAATATTCCAAACCATGGGAAAACAATAAAATATCGTTGCAAAACCATAATCTGAAAATGTACCTGTTTGTCGGCAAATAACTTTATTTATGAAATCAAAAGCAGTAGCTATTACTTCCATAAACCTGTATTTCACTTATATAATCCAAAATAGTATGAATTATGTAAAAGATAAATATCTAGTTGTTTCAATTTGTAACAAAAGCAAACCAATACAATACATACGCAAACAAAACGGTACAACAATCATATGTAATAAAAGAATCTATCAAACAATTAATAGCAACCAAACTCACGGTTTGTTCAAGTTTAGACACTTTTCATCGTACCGGGGTGATAAATAACTACCAAGTATACCTTACGCTCAATAGCTTTAGATAATAACTTAATAAGTTATTCATACATCCTAAAAAATTTAAAGTAACACTTCCCAAACATCCCTTAAGCCAAACAACACAACATTTAATTTTATTCAATTTCATTCTATGAGTTTCATTTTTATTCATTCATTCATACAATGTCGCTTTCTTCTTTTTTCATTTACTTACATAAATTACTTCACATTCAAAATATGAAGTCATCAATAAATCAATTTTTGAAATACCATATAAGTTTCCTTGTAATCTAATTCACATCCATTTTCATTGGTACCACTTTATGCAAGTTATAATTATCTCAAAAAGTAACAATTTAATTTCAAACATTCTTTACAGATTTACATTTTCTTTACACAATTTAGAACAATATAACTTTATTTATAATCTGTTCACTTAGGTTTATATTCATTTTTCTCTAATAGAATTACTTTTGCTATTCAATTTATTCATTAACCATTTCTTTGAATATAATTTCATTTCTTAAATATTCTTATTACTTAAGTTTGATTTACTTGTATAATATTCTATTACATATTCATATTAGCATTTTAACTTCTTATTATTTAAGTTTTACTTAAGATTTAAGTTTTTGGTATTCGTCCTTAAAGAGAAAAGAAATATTTTAATATATCTAAAAACTAAATTAAAACACTTAACCTCATTCACTTAATAAAAATATAAGATATACTTAAAACATTCTCATAGCATAATGTAAAGATTTTCCAAAAAGTTTAAAACAATGTTAGAAATTTATATCAAAAAAATTATAATAAGCTTTAAAAAAATAAAGTTCCTTAAATTCGATAATTTATGAGACTCGTTATTTTAAAATAAGTATAAAATCAAGATTATTAAACAGAAACTAATGGTATACTCAAATCATACATTAAATATCCAAATCAAAGTCTAAAATTTCATATCTACATAATTAATTTTTCACACGCTTGTTTTAAAATCAATATTCAAATCACGGAAAATCATTTATTCTCGTTTAATACAAAAATTCAAATACTAAATAAACCTATAAATTTACTATTTTTACTTCAAAATCAAGTGATATTTCAAACCATACTTTCAAAAATAGCGATTCCAATTTATTTTTCAAGCATATTACTATAAATAAATTTCCAAATCATTTATTTTTCATAAAATTGAAAAACATTTTTTTATATAGTTTATTTATATAATATCTTTAAATTATACATTCAACGAAATTTATACAAATTTTAATTGAAATATTCATTTGAAAACTTCATTTGCAAATCATTTATCTTTAATACTTTAATTCTTTACAAAAATTCATATGTTAAATTTCTTGATTCGTTTATAAATACCTTTTTAAAAAATTACAACATCTTTATAAACATATGTAAATTACATGAAAATAATTATTAACATCATTACTTATATTTAAAAAGAAGCTATTGAAAACCTTAAATCCATTATTTATAAATTTTATTATTTTTAAATCTCAAAATGCTTTAAAACATCATTCATAAATCAATAATGATTAATTTTAAATATGTTTTATTTAATTAATAACTTCCCATAATATTTACAACGCTAATAATTTACTATTGAACCATGTTGTTCATAAATAAATAATATTTTAAACATTTTAAAGTATTTAGAAAAAATGACCAAAATATCCTTTATATAATACTTTATCAAAATACTTTTATAATTCGATGTTTTAACAAGTTTATCCTCGTTCTTGTAGACTCTGGTCATATGTTGATCAGGCATAACTCTATAAATCTCCAATTACTTAGTAGACCTATTTCAACACCCAATGAAAAATAATTAAAAACAAGTATGAGAAGTACCTCTCAAAATTTGATGTCAAATGATGATGTTACGATAGCAGTGGCTCGCCGCTGATCTAGTGTTTACGCAATAGACATAAAAAGTTTCCAGGAGATCCTTCTAGCTTCTGGATTCCAAAAAAATATCGAGAGATTTCGTAAACAAGAGACCATCGACCACTGCTGCAGTGGTACGATGCTGGTTCAATGATTTACGCAATGGATGCACTTCCTTCCTGGAAGATCCATAAACAACAGATCCTAGGATCGAAAGCGCCTCCATTGGGTAACTAAAGAACCATCTAACATAAAAAAATTTGAGGAACCCGTGAGTTTAAGTCCGAACAACCATATCGGTTCGAATCAATTTCTGAATTCAGCCAAGTATATTAGGGTTTTTCGGTCGAATCCATTCCTGGATTCTCCAAGTCCATCTGGATCAAAGCATATCATACTGTACTTCTTCACCGAGGGTACCTCTTCATACTTTTTACTTCAAAATATATCATACCATATATAGTGCCTTTTCAAAATCATAACTTCGAATATCACACTTATACAAATTCCATTATATATAAGATTTCATTTTCAAATCGAATACTTTCCAAATCAATAGTCTCGAATATATCAAATCATTCTTATATAAATTGTGTTGTATATAAGATTTATCTCTTCAGATCAAATACTTTCCAAACTCAATAGTCTTCAAAATCACCTTATACTTATATGAAGTCCATCTTATATAAGAATCAAAAAAAATTCCAAAATCAATTACACTGCATAAGAAGCCATATGGGTTGAACATCTTTGCTTTATAATAGGTTTCGAATTTGAAACATTTTTGTATATAAAATAGTTTGTAAATTATTTTGTACATAAAATAGTTTCTAAATAGTTTTGTATATAAAATAGTTTTGTAAAAAAATGATTTTGAATTAAAAGTGGGTTTGCATAAAAAATACCCAATTTAAATTACAAAGGATGTCTAACCCAACAACTTTCATTTTCAGCTTCAAAACATATCAGTTATATTAGAACCAAAGATGTATATATGTCATCATCATGCAATATCACATTCGATCGCTCGCTCAATCACACAATTTCGCTTTCAAACTAGTATTGTTCATTCAACTTCCCTAATGCAGACTTTGATAAGGTTTCTTGATTAGGAACCATCATTCTTCTTTCATAACCATATACTATGATAGGGAATTTTAGAACCAAACCAAAATCCATATCAAAAATTCGTCATCAAGAATCGAATGAAAAATCCTAACACGAAATGGTGTAATTCACCTCGAACTTGTGTAGTCAAATCCGAATCGAATTAATTATATGAATAAAACAATATACGTACAACTTATATATTTATTCCAATTTGTTTCATCGCAATTGCATTACCAATTCACATTATAAATCTCATTCATTTATACACGTTTTATCTTTTAACAATTAATATAAAAATTCTCCTTTTAATGACAAAATCATTCATAAATAACATTACTACATTTCACTTAATTTTAAATCACATTCATTTTCACATATAGTATTTCTCATTTAATACTACATTTATTTGTGAACCATTTCATAAGAAATTTTCTTAAGTTTATAGCCAATTTATAAAGGCTTAACTTCTTTTATAAGACATTACTCGAGTATAAAGTTATCATAACTTTAATTATAACCATTTCTTTAACCACAATTTCAATTTAAACATTCCAAAGCTTAAAGTTCACATTTGTATATTATTACATTACATGCCAAGAATGTATACAACAATTCTATTCATTTGCTAAACATAGATATAACAAATTAAACCTTGTTTCACTTACTTTCAAATTCAGGTTATCAAATTCAAATGCATAGTTTTACAGTATTACTAAGTTTCAATTTATAAATTAGTTTAGAAGTTTTCGACTATCTAAAATATCCAAATATTCCATTTTATTTCAATAGTTGAAACTACCAATCAACAAAGCAAAAAAACTCACAACAAAACATTTTCCATAAAAAATCCTAATTATTCACTTTGAATAATACTGCTATTATTTACAAATATTAGGAAACCAGTTTCTCAAACATCATAATTTTAATTCTCAAGTTTTCAATTTAAATTCTCTTTATTAAACTAAAATTAGAAATCATATTCATGTAATCATTCACTTTATTTTCTCTATACTATTATTAAACTAGTGTTTATTTCATAAATTCAATTCAATAATAATATCCAACACTTGTAAACTGACTAAATACAACTAATCAGCGACAAATGATAATAATTAAATATTATCATTACCTAAAACAGACACATTAGCAATAACTATATTAGTTATAAAAAAAATTATTCCTTTATTTATAACACATAAGATTAGGAAAAATATTTCATTTCAAAACTATATAAAACATTTCATAACACTAACAAATACGCACACTCATATATATACATACTCAAACTCATTCTAGGGTTTTACTAACCATACCTCTAATGAGGTAACCCCAACAGTCTAAGGTATCTCTAAACCTAGCTCTGATACCAACTGTAACAACCCACCTTTTTAGATGGTTTAAATCGACAATAAACCACACGTCAACTCAAATCATTCAAAAAATTATTAATGGGGTAAATAAGGAAATAATAGAAAAGAAGGAAAAACAAAACATAGAATCTCGCAGTGGAATGACAAAATATAATAATCAAATAAATAGTTCATGAAGCTGTTTTACAAATAACATTTGACTACATTTTTACAATACAAATCAGAGTTATACATGCAGCAGGAATAAATAAATAATGTAGCGGAACACATGATGCAGTGGAATAATTATAATAAATAGTAGACTCATCTCCGTCTTCATCCTCCAAAATAAAGTAGTCTTCAATACACAGAAAAATTCAGACTGACCCAAGCATAATGAAAAGACAAAACATTCAAGTCAGAAGTAAAAGATCTTATGAAAGTCAAATCAATCTCAAATATAAATGAGTGCAATGGCTTTAGAGATGTTATAGGATTTTCCATCTCCTATCAAGTGTACATGTGAATATAACTATTTAAGATATTTTAAATAATTTGAAATACTAATATTAATCACTTTAATTAGAATAAATCCAAAATTTTAAATTAAAACTTAACACTTTCAAATAATTCAGTTCCAATACATAATCCAAAATCAAGGAATTGTATGGATATATATCATTTCAATCAGTATCTAAAATCAAAATTTCCAACTCAATGAAAATCGCTTGGGTTACTCATTTCAACCTATAACGATTTTCTCTAATTTATAAGATCATTTGGGTATGTATCATTTCAACCTATATGATAGCAGAGATATAGACATAAATAAGCATCCAATCATCCAAAATGTCAAACAATAACATCCATCACAATTCAACATCCAAACCAACCAATAAATCACAACAAGTAATTGGTTATCATTATTAGGTGTTTAACTAGCAATTTATAGTCAGTATTAATTTGAATGGAAACTTA
The DNA here is from genome assembly GCA_030765085.1 of Allium cepa. Lineage (NCBI taxonomy): Eukaryota > Viridiplantae > Streptophyta > Magnoliopsida > Asparagales > Amaryllidaceae > Allium > Allium cepa. The sequence continues at coordinate 510,514,901 of CM060942.1, forward strand.
ATACTATACAAATTCAGATTAAACTCAAATGACAATTTAAAATACCAAACAGTAATCAATAAATATCTAACTGCATCATAAATTTAATTTAACTAACATAAGATGATTTAGTATTTGTGAGTGAGTTAAAACACTCACCATTGATTTGTCGACGATTTAAAATCCAATTAAGGCCCAAATTGTAATAGTCTTAGAATCTAACCAAACAAGTTGCATATTGTCTGGAATTCTTAAGCAATCGCAATGGAGGAAACCGCGCGTGAATCCGAGCTCGTAAGCAAAATTTATGAGGATTAAAACAATTGAAAGTTTAAAATTAAATTAAATAATAAAAGCAAAGACACGCCGCTACCCTCTCTACATTGATGAACGAGCCCTAGCTTGCATACTCATTCATGCAACAGTACTTGACTTGGTCGCCACCTGATCGGCCAAACGCACACGATTCAGACCACCTACCCACGATCGAAGACCACCGCCATGCTCCTTATTCACGACCGACCCCATGCCCACTACGCCATCGCTTGCAACGCCTCCAGTCTCACCCAATCACATTCCCCTATCACTGCCATTGAACCATTTTCTGGCCATCTGGAGGCAAAACCCAATCAAGCTATTTACATGGATCGACTCAATTCAACGCCCACTTCACAACGCCGCCTCCCAATCGTCAATTGGATGATGATCCGCCATTGGATCGAAAACTCCAGAAATGGACGGTCGAAGTTCATCATCAATATCTGTCCAAACAATCATCCAATTGAAAAACGAATTATTGCAGTAGATTGCGCTCTTTGAGAGCTCCTACGATATATAATATGATAGTGTTTGGAGAGTTTGAATTTCGAAATTGGTATTTGAAATTGAATTTATTATTTTTGAAATTGAATTTAGGTTTCTGCCACTAGAAAGAGGATATAAGAATAGATAGATAGAATTGTACGTACAGGAATAGGAAATAAAAGGCTACTAGGGTTAGGAAAACAATTTATATAGACAAGGCCCGATAAGAATGAATGAACATATCGAATTGGTTCGTAACGACATTAACGACCCGTAAAGCCCGTTCCATTTCTGAAACGAAAGTAGGTCACATATATCAAATAGTTGTTTTCAATATTTTTAAACACAACGGAATAGGTTTCAAACCCACATTCCATATTATATAAAAGATAGCTTTTAGCATCCGCTTATTTTAATTGAATTCATTAAATTAATTATTACGTGTTTCGAGACCACACGATCAAACGACAAGTCCGATCGCTATGAAACTTGAAATCCTACAATAATTCACTATTACCGATCCAATGAAACTGGTTTCGTCGAAATTCAAGACAGTGGCCAAAATGGCTAATTTCACGTTAATTAAATAAATCATTAAAATTTAATTTAATCACCTTTAAAAATTCAAATTCAAAAGTTAGCCAATTTTTATCACTTTTGATTACATATAAGTTAATAACTTATAAAAATAAAATTTCCTTGTTAAATTCATTATTTAATACTGCATTAATTTCAGCGTTAAATGGAAATTGCAATGAATATTAATTATAATTTAAATTCCAATAAATTCATTTATTTTGATTTACATCTTATTATTCAATCAACCATCACCTTAAGGATATAATTAACATTAGTTTATATCTTATTACATTTATATTCTACAATTATCATCTTAATTCATATTAACTACAAAGTTTAGATAGATTACTTGCAATCGATTTCCAATTTAATTTCAACAGATTAAATAATGATATGGTAATTAAACTATTACTACACATTATTGATTCAGACATCTTTCTCTATTTATTGTTTACAAACAGAGCTAATAAAATCACATACTAATTAATTGATTCTGTATTTCTTAATAAACTTATTCTAATTTATAACATAAAATTTTAATATTAAATCCAGCATTTAATTTATTCCATATTTACAATGATAACCAATGGACTTTACAAATTTTTCTATTGATTGAAATTACATTAAAATATTTTCAATTAACATTTAAACAACATTACTAAATCATAATTTGACTATTTCCCATTAATAAATCATAAATTTTAATTTCTTCCAGTATTAAATTCTAAAATCTTAATAAATTTAATATTATTTAATTATCGAAAATTACAAATCGTTACACCTATTCAATTTATTTTATAAATCCATTCATTTCATAATTCAAACTTAAAGTTTAAATTAGTTCTTACCCATTTTACTTAATTGAACAAACATTCCTTGATTTAAGTTCAAATACCTTAAAACACATATGGATCATATTATGACCTTGCTTGGCTGAAAATCCCAAAATTCGAACACTCGATTTTTACATTTCAAATCATTTTGAAATAAGATCGAAAATATCTACCTTATATGTCAAATTATATCTTTGAAATATAAAAAACTTGTTTTAGCCAAAAATAAATTCCTTTTGGTAGCAATTCTCACTCAGAAACTCGAAATTGAATTCTAACAATGCTGTAGTCATCCCCAGAATTATTTCCCAATGACTAAAGCGAGTTCAATGATTTTATTTCTTTCAAAATTCATTTTCAAATATATTTCTACTAAAAAAACTATCAAAATAATAATATTATTGTTTCTAAAAACTTTGAAAACGGAATTTAAATTCTAAAATTCTCAACTTTAAATCATTTCTATTTATAAGCTATATTATAAATAGGCTTATACAATTCCATTTCCTTATTATGAAAACATTTCATTAATTTACATCTTTGTTATTGCAACAATCTTATTGTAATTAGATTTCGATTCAATCTAATTATCATACGCTTCGTGAAGTAGAGTTCACAAAGTATTCGATTTTGGTTTAGTTCAAACAATAATCAGTGGTAATTACATATGACCATCTCCTAACAACAACATCAATAAACAAATTCATATTTTTATAAACCTATATGGTTATTTATGGAAGATTATTTCTTTTTATATATAAAATATGATTCGGGTAAAAAAAATTCTTTTACCCTATTTTAAAACAATATTATGCCGACTTGCCTTGTTTAAGAGTTTAGAAACCCCTATCGATAACATGGCGCCTCATGTACCCACCACAATTTATAAACAACTCAATAGATAAGTAAACAAGATATAACATTAACAAGTATGTGCTCTCATATATATATATATATATATATATATATATATATAAACACACAAAAACAAACTCATTCTAGGGTATTATTACCCTATCTCTAATGAGTCAATCCCTATCTAAGCTAAGGTTATCGCTAAACCTCGCTTTGATACCAACCGTGACAACCTATATTCCGGGAAGTTTAAGTCGACAATAAACCATACATTTCCAACCCAAAACAATTCGAAACACTGGTATTCAATGGGTTTTTATTAAGAAAAATAAGAAAAGAACAAAACAACACAGAATCATCCAGCAGAATGACAAAATATAATAATTAAATAAACTGTTCGTGAAGCTGTTTATACTATACATTTGATTAAAAATTTACAACATCATTCAGAGTTATACATACAATAGAGACAAAATAAAACAATGCAGTAGAATAACATGATGCAGAGGAATAATACTAGTAATAATATACCAAATCTTCATCTTCGTCCTTCAAAATAATATGATCTTCAATGCACTGAAAACTCTGGGCTGGCCCGTGCATAAAGTAAAATAATACACTCGATTCAAAACTAAAATATCCTTATGTGAGTCAAATCAATATCACATATAATAGGAGTGTAATAACGTTAGAGATGTTATGGGGTTTTGCATCTCCTATTCAGTGTATAATGTGTGCACCATAACTTAAGAGATGTTACACGATTTTCCGTCTTTTAAGGATCCGTCAAAACATCTATATATAGTAGGATACGCTATATATGTAATGTTTATTCAATAAAATAAATATTTTTCCTAGTGTTAAGGCTTTACATTAATCCCCATAATGCATTTTTTAGCATTGGCATATAGCTTGCATATAACACACCAGTAAAATGTCGGGGGATAGGTATGCGCCATAATACGACAACACTAAACCAAATTTATAGTCGTCTCATATAAGAATAGAAGTTTGACAAGGCACGTGACGCGATGTCTAAGGTAGTATGCCACTAGTTCGAATCGCCAGGATGGTAGTAACGCATCGCCACAAAGACCGCCCCTCGCGTCCACCCATCCCATATCGAGTCAAAGGGAGGTTATCCCAAATCAAGGTGCGCCAATCGAAACCAATATCAAAGGTAATAGTATGGATCAAGTCCAAAAGAAAAATCGAAGAACATGTATCCATTGGGGGTAGCCAGCCTACTTGGCCTGCCGTCCTATTTTAGTCATTTCAAATTGACACAAGTGTCGGGAGCTATCCATCATTATTCTTTTTCTTCAAATCCAGCAAGCGTACAATAAATCCAACCACTTTATTCCGGAGTCTTCCCAATGTACATAGTTGTTAAAGTGGTTCCAACATTGACAGATAGTATGCTAATAATTGGCTCTGGTCTTTTTAAAAATAAAATGTCATTTTATACACCGGTATGTTTTCTTACATTTCAAAACGATTCAGACTTGATATCAAAATATCATATTCGCTTCAAAATATCCTTCGTGTCAAAATTAGCATATTTTCTTCATAGGTCATTTTCACTTAAAAATCATTTCATTTAAATTTCCATTTCAAATTTCAGCTTAGGATATAACTTCATTTTAACCACATTCATATTTAAATCAACGACTTTAATATATATAGTTTCCAACTTGAACAACATGAATTTTGAAAATAGTCTGAATAATTTTAGTAGTTAAAATAGTCAAAATAGTTTAAAAGTCTAGAGATTGAAAACAGTTTGATATAAAACAGATTAAGTATTGAAAATGGGTTATATATTAAAATGGTTTGAAAATTTAAATAATTTTAAAATTTAAAAAGATGAATTTTAAAATAGTTTATAGTGAAAATAATTTCACATTTAAACCGTTTCTTTCCATTTCCTATAAATCTAGACCTAAGTCCAAATTTCAATCAAACTGGTTCAATTTCAAATCTTCCATTTCAAATCATCTTCAATCTCAAATCAATTTAAATCAACTCCAATTTCGATTTCAATTCAAATCAACTTCAATTTCAGTTTCAATTCGAATTAACTTCGATATCGAAATTTTCATTTTAACTTCGAATTCGATTCAATGTTTAACTTTTAATTCAATTCTTATTTTAAACCAATTCAATTTATGCATATTTCAAGTCCAATTTTGAAATTGCAATTTAAAATCACATGAATCCAATTAAACTTCAATGTTCGAATTCAGATTCAAATCTTTAAATTAATTCAATTTCAAATATTTCAATCCCGAGCCAAAATTTGAAATATTAATCTAAATTACTTTAACCAAAATAAATTTCAAACTGCAAATGAAGTTCGAACCTTTAAAGCAATTCAATTCCCATAATTCAATTCATATATCGATTATAACTTCAAATTCCAAAATAAATTCATTAAACAATTTCTTTTCAATTTTCACCTTCAAGATTTCAATGCTCAAATTTCAAAATAATTCAATCCTTATAAATTTGACTTTTTATTTCTTTAAAACGATATTATTTAAATAAATTTAAATTCAAGAACTAAAACCATTTAATTTAACCAATACGGTGTCCGTATATTATTTTCTATCATATGGCCAAGTGATCAGTTATTTTTATTTTTATTTTTAGGGATGGATATATATCATTTCAATTCAAATCAAAGTGTTGTAGGTATATATCATTTCAACATATTTCTTAATTTATTCGTACATAATTCAAATAGCAATTTATGTGCTGACAAAAATATGTAGGGTTATAATAGGGATATATAAAATAAATAAACACCCAAAGCATCCAATACATCGACCAATAGACATCCATCACAATCAAAATCCAATCAGTCAGAATATCCCAACAATTAACTAACTATCAAAATCGAAGGTCGAGCTACTAGTTCAATTTCAATTTCCATTTAACTGTAAGTTTAAATTTCTAACAGGTCGATTTCCATGTTAGTTAAATTACCAAACAACAATAAAAAAAATTTAAATCACTTTATGATTTCAATTTAATGAACATCAAAAATATTTTAGGATTCGTGAGCGGGTTTAATAGCTCACCTTTATTTGAAACTAGAAATATTCTGGATTTAAAAAAATTTGAATCCAACTCCATGTCATAGACGGCTTCGATTCGAATCCAACGCAACTTGTTTCTCTCGAATCCGACCACATATAAAATGGTTATCAATTAATTAACATTCATATAATTAAATTGTAATTAATTAAAACAATTAACTAAAAATTTATATTAACTTATCTTCCTCTATTCCTTCATTCCACGTCTTCCTCCCAGGCTGGAGTTTTGTTCGTTTATTATTACTATTATTTTTCTTCACGCTCAAATGATCGCGCCACCACCTCGACGAATGCCGACCGTCGCGCCGCTCCAATGCCGTATCCTCTAATGTCTACAGTCTCGTGCACGTACGTTGCCTCAAAATCTAAAAATGCAGCAGCGTCTTAGCCAAATCCTGGCGATTTCGAACGCTTCCAGCCGATCCAATCGTACATCTTGTAGAGCTCGTCGAGCTCTTCATCTATCCTGTCGAAGTCAATTCGAGATTTTAATTGAATTAGGAGAAAATAAGGGAGAAAAGAAGAATGATTTCGGCCATTAAAATTTAAAAAGGAGCCAGCTGAAGAACCGTAGGGTTATGGAATGCAAGAAATAATGTTCAAGTCCATATATAGAAAATTTCACTACACTATTCATCCATGAAAATTTCGAACTCCAAACGAAGTGTACCGCCTACGTTCTGTATGTTATGCACCTATTTGAAAAAGTGGAATATGTATCGGTAGCTAATTCCATTATATTAAGAAGATATCTTTTCAAAATCAAATTATTTTATTTGAAAATAAATTCTACGCATTTCAAGCTCGCACAGCCAATTGATAAGTCCGATTTCTACAAAACTTGAAATCCTACAATAATTCTCTATTGCGGATCCGATGAAACTGGTTTCGTTGATATCCGAGATAGTGCCCAAAAAGACTATTTTTACACGTTAATTAAATCAAACTATTTTTCAAAATAAATTTATTTGCTTTAAATTCAATTTTAAAAGTTAACTATCTTCATTCTTGTTTAAATAAAATTTAAGTTGGCTTTCGAAATCATTTTCATTTATATTAAATTCAGGATTCAATTATTTAAATAATTCCAAATATTAAATATAACAATTAAATTGTTAAGTAAATCACTATATTTGAAACATAATTTGCTTAATTTATAAAATTTTCTTTTAATACGAACTCAGATAATAAAACAACTACTTCCATTTTACAATAATTCAACATCTTTGCAATCATTGTATATAGCAAAAGTTATTCATTTCTTACCAAGTAAATGTTTTCTTATTTCTGAAATGTATACTTATCAAAAATACAATTTCATATAAATAAACTTATGCTTTTACTTTTAATAACATTCATTCAATTCTTTATTAACTTGACATTGATTATTTCAATTTTTATTATTCATTACTTACTATTCAATATCATTTAATTTACTATCTAATATAAGTTATCATCTTCTATCTTATTGAAATTTGTTATTTAATTTTTGATCTAAGTTCATATCTAATAAATCACATGAATAAATTTTTAATTTTTTTATTTCTAACCATTTTTATTCAATAATTATATTAAATTTAATAATTTAAAATAGTTAAAAATACGCATCGTTACACTAATCCTCTCAACCTCTCATCCAGATCAATAATCAATAAAGAAAACGTGGATGTAGACCAGAGATTGTCAAACGACTATAATAATTCTTGCATTATTTTTAATTTTCTTATATTATTTTCTAGATCTCAACTTTTCTATAGGTTTTTAGGTGTTGTGCCATTTTTGGCGTCAACAGAGTTCAATCAACTAAACCATTGGAAGTAAGACTATGACTCCTAAACATTATATGTTTTCAGATAAATGTTTTATTCAAAATTACAATATTGTAAAATCCAATTAATTTCCTAAATATAATATAACATCGGATTTATTAGCGTACATATCAGTTAAAAAGGTATCAGTTACTTTCCTATGAAATCCATTATAACAAAACCTAAGCCTATTCCAAAATAACTCAAAATTAATATCATTGTTTTTTTTTTTTGAACTGGTACTTTATATACAACAAATCATGGGACAACATATCCCATGTCAACTAAATGTTCAAAAGCAAGTTTCGAACTTGTGACATCCTGCACCAAAGCCGATTCAATTAACCACTTGGACAAAGGTGCTTGTCAAAATTAATATCATTGTAAGTTATATTATAACAGTTAGCTATAATACACTCAACATATAAATGCATATTATTTTCCATTCTCATATTATAGAAAAACTTTGATTATAAGTAATTATATTTTTCCTTCTTACAAGTTTTATAGTGTTTAATTTTCTATGTATAATTAACTAAATATGTGCTTTAGCTTTGGGTAGTGTATTATTTCCTTTCCAAATATATCTAATATATTCGACTTTGTACCTAAAAATTTAAGAAATTCAAAAAAAGGTTTGCGCTATATAGATTTTATTATTATCCCAATGCCATATTTAATGTCATTTTTATTATCAATGTTATATATTTCTAATTTAGTGCAAAGTAAGCCAAACTTAGATAGTGTATTACCACCTAAAGCACGATTAGAACTAAATTCCCATGGAATATTCAAATTTTGTATATTTATTTATGAATCAAAGGATTTTCAAAATTACATATTTTACAAAATTTTATAAATTATACTTTAAAGGGAATTACTTATATCTAACTATCCAACCAAAAAGAGGTATTATTTCTCGAATGTACCACATTATTAATTCCTAATTTATAAATATCATAGATATTTATAATCGATTTTTAAAAATGATAAATATTATTTGTATTATTAGTAGAAATATGTTGCAAATTATATATACCACTATACCATTGATTTGATATTATTTTTTCTAACTTAACTTCTCATTATTATAAGTAAATTTCCATATCCATTTAACTAATAAAGATAAGTTTAGATTTTATAAATTTATAATACCTAACCCTCCCTCATCTTTATATTTACATATTATTTTATAATTAACTAAATTTTGAAAAATCATTAAAATTATCACCACTCCATAGAAAATCACTTCTAATTTTATCTATTTTTTCAATTAAGCATTCTAGAAAGTGATAAAAATAGCATCCAGTATATGGGTAATGCTGCTAAACAAATTTAATAAGGATGATCCTACTCGCTTTTGATAAAAATTCACCATTTCATTTAGTTAATCTTTTGTTAATTTTATTTATTATTTTTTAACCGGTCATCATGTTTGAGTTTAATTTGTCTTATTAAAAATCCTAAATATTATATGGGAAATTTCATTATTTTACAATAAAATGTACAAGCGACTTGATTCTCTTCCTTATCTATATCATTCAATACTAACATGGACCTCTTATCAAAATTAATTTTTAGTCCAGAGAGTAACTCAAAAATATATAATACAAACTTAAGCACTACAATACATGTAACGACCCGCAAATCCGTACCCCTTGAGTCAACACTATTCTACAACAATTAACTCAAGTTGCACAGAAATACGAACCATTTGGGTTTAAGAAGAAGAGGTAGAAGAAGAGAAAACAAAATCAACATCAGAATCTAACCATCGCAGCAGAATAAAATATAATAGATAGTAAATAATCTTTACTCAAAATCAAATATATCTGTTTACATATATTACATCATCAGAATACATCAGTCACAACTCAACATCAATATCATACAATGGGTACACAACAACTCAACGCAGCGGAATACGTATATAAATATACAAGTACGAGAGTACGTTTCGTCATCCAGCTCGTCTCCTGAGCTCCCCAGCATCATATCCTGTATCCTATAATACTCGGTCTGACCCGAGCATTACAGTTAAATAACACCCGAGTCAGTCTGGATTACCAGCGTGAGAAAATCACACCCAATTGATTATTAAAGTTTCAAAATCCTTTGAAAACAAAAGCATCTCGTAAGACCACGCCACAAATAAACATGTCGGGTTTTTACCTTACGATAGCTAAAACAATTTTATAGAAATCCTCTGATATTATAATAGGATCTATACACAAGTACTTATAAAATAGCCGAAATTGTTACATTATTAAATTCCAGCTACTAGCCACAAAAGTGGGTAATACAAACAAAACTCGTACAAGGCTCGTAGGAAGAATGGATTTCCAACTAATGACTTGGCACTGGGGTACCACCTGTCACAGTACGGGGCCTAGATCACCGTACCGAGGATTACTCCCTTCATCCCCTGCAACACAAGGCCGGAACCATCCCTTACTGGACAGTCCCGAGTGAGATCACCCCGCGGTTGGGATCAGCAACCGCCCACTAAGCCGAAAAATAAAAAGGGACATCTAGACTGGAATGACCTCACCCTGCTTGGGTGCTACCCACCTAACCTTGCTGCATATCCCCTGATTTTCAGTCATTCCCATTTGATGAGGCTTGAGGCTAAGCGTTACCTTTAGAACGTTTCACTTAGAATGCCCATCGCCCACCTGACGATGTTTCGCAAGCATTCGTCCATACAAGTCCGTCCCGGGTTCGAACGGAACCGAAGGCACTATTCCTACTACATCCATTTTGTAAATATCCTCAGGATCAGTAGCGACTAGCCCTTGCACTTCACTGCTCCATCTTCGCATCCAAACTCGTTTTTCCACGAAAACGTATAAACCGGATCGAAGTGGTTTTCGAGAAATAAATCTCGATCCCGGTCTCTTCGAAACGATCAACGCATTTGTCCAATATTGATAGTCGGTTATTTAACTATCAATTAATATTCACAAACATCCATCAACAAATAAATAATTTCCCAAATTATTTATAAATCTCAAAATATCTTACCGAGATATATATTTCCAATTTCAACTCCTTTTGAAAATAGTTTCAAAACCCGTTTTCCCTTCCCAGGGTACATTCCCAATTATTATTTCCATTGGAACGCCAAGTACAAACACTTAAGTTTAAAATAATTTAAAAACATTTTTTTTTATAAAATATACTTATAACTTTTAAAATTATAACTTAAATATTTTATTAAAATAAATATACTAACAAAATATTTTGTATAAGACAATTTATAAAATATAAACTAATTTCCTCTTTGAAACTCAATACCAAGTTACTTTATATAGTTATTTCAATAATAGATTTAGAAAAATATACTTGCTTTAAAAATTTAGATTTAGAAATAATAAACTTTCCAAAACCTGCTTTTTAAAACGATTTTAAAAACTTTAAATATTTCTGAAAACCATACTTGGCTATCCAGGGAAATCCTCTTCTGTTTCCCATTTCTTAAAAATAAATCACCATTTATTTTTAAACAAATACCCATTCCTTTGATAAATTCTTACCTTGAATTTATAAAATATCCATCGACATTTTATTTCACTTTATAACCCAGTCATAAAGTCCCAAAATCTCTCTTCACTTTAAATTTAAATTTTAACACCTAAATCAATTTTACAATTGATTTCCATTTACTTTACCATGAAATAAATTCTCTTACTTCATTTATTTCAAAATTTATTAACTTTAGATTTAATTTCCAATTTATGTTTTAAAATCTTTAAACTGAAAAATACCAAATTCAGATTCCTCAATTTCCTTTCTTTACCTTCAAATTTAATCCTTACATTTAAAATAATGACTTTTATTCACTTAAGTTCCAGAATTTATTATTCCTTTGTTAATTCAATTTCCTCATATTCCATATTTTGTTAGAGTTTATAAATTACTCTATTTTATTTTATTTTCACCTCATTGTTCAATTTATTCCAATTTACTAGAATTATTTACTTAAAATTCTACTCTTTTATTACCTTTCAAAAAAATCCAATTCGATAGATTTCGGTAACTCTTTAAACTGAGTTATTCCATCCAACCATACTATCCAATATTCCAGTTATCCATAAAACAATCACGGGATATCAAATATTCGTCACACAGAATATTAAATAATCTAGTAAATTTGAGGAATCCAGTTGGATCCCTCCAACCTGTTTCCCTGCATCCACAAATGTTAGCACAACATTATTTACTAATTTCAGAATATATCATTCGATAGCACATCAATCAATCCATTTCAACCATTCAAACAATTATTTAAATTTAATCATTTAAATTTAAATTTAAACTGAGTGAGATTAACTCACCTTTGATTTATTTTGCAGTCCACTTCCATATGGCCTTGGTTTTTCTCAATATTTTTGACCTTGTATAAATATTAATGATTCTTGTCAATATTCGAGATATTCTACAATGATTACTATTTAATAAATTAAATTGGCCAACAATTTAATTTAAACTACACATTTGGTTTTAAACTAATAAATTGATTTTAACTAAATTCCATTAACCAATTATCCCAGTAATTAGAATAACCAAATAATTTTATTATCATTTATTAATTCAAGAGACTAGAAAATTTAGTTTAAACTGATAATTTCCCATCCAAATTGTATATAAAAATAATTTATCTTATTACAGTGAACTCTAAAATTCAATAATCATTTTTATCATCATCCTATAAATCGAAAAAAATTCCTATATAAATTTAAACCAAACAACCCAATTTTTTTATAAAACAGAATAATCATTTACTGTAAAATCTTTTGTTTTCCTGACTTCTATTTATCCATCGTTTTTAATCAATCCTCCACTGTAAAACAGTTCATAGCAGAATATAGTTTTCTCTTGTTTTTTTTTTATTATTAGGAATATCTGAAGTTCAAAGCAAAAAAAAGAAGAAGCAAGGGGCTGCTCACCCATCACATCGCCGATGAACCACGACTTCCCCCCAAAACCACAGTCTCAACTTCGGCCATCCCATCGTGAACGCCATCCCACAAGCGTGCGCCACCACAAACCATCAAACCCACCTCCAGTCAACAACACGACCTCGCGAAGACAACCCACTGCTCCACGCACCCGCGTTTGGCGCTCGTCACCATCCATGCTTGGAAGGAACCAAATCGCGACACCGATGTTCTCGAGATCGGCCATCGAGTCGCGCCTGATTCTTATTGAAGTCGAATCACTTCAGCCTCGAAATCGAATTCGAATTTGATTCATTCATAACCATCCGCCATTTGTTTTGATTTCAAAATTGAAAGAGGGGAAAAGGGAATTGAAGAGGAGGGAGACGACACGGTTTGTAATTGGGAAGAGTAGGAATTGAGGGGCCATTTTTTTCTCTGAATTTTGATTGATGATGATATTTTTTTTTTTATTTTGAACGAAGGGCTCAGGTATGAAGAAGCAATAGGAGGCAGGAAGAAGCTTCTTCTTTTTTTTTTCTTTTTTTTTTCTGATCGAACAGCGACTCAGAGAAGAGGGGAAAAGAAAAGAAATAATAGGGTACGAACGAGACAAAATGGAGGCGTAGTGTACTTATGGTCGGATAAGAAAAGCAACCATATTTTATTTAGATTCAACTTGTTCAAAACAAAGCTCAACGCGTATATACATCGTACGCTCAAACCACAGCTCCAATTACTACGAAAATTGAAATCCGACAATAGTTAAATATTACGGATCCAATGGAACTGGTTTCGTCGAATTCCGAGACTGTGCGTCGGAAGGCTATTTTTAAATTCAATTTAAACGATATAAATTTTAAAACTGAACAAACCATTATTAATTTCAATTTTTACATCTTCTATTATCTTCAGAATTATTAATATAAATTAAATAAGTCTTCTAATTATTTTTAACCAGCTTTAAAATCAAGATTCAATATTTTTACCCAATCCCGATAATTAAATTTAATAATTAATTATTCAATAAATATTGATATTTAAAATTAAAGTTAATAATTAACTTTCAAATATTTAAAATTAATTAAATATTCCCATTTCAAATGTCTAAAAATTCCGGGTCGTCACAATACATCTAGGTAAGTGAGATATAAAGAGCATGGTATCATTCAGAAATTGGGGAATAGAAATGCCACTACTCGTAATTTCATTTCCAAAATTATTTAAAATTCCATTACTTGTGTCCAGTTTAATAACCATAGCAAAAACGTCCATAGCTAAATTAAACAAAAGAGGTGAAAATGGATCACCTTGCCTAAGTCCATGTTTCGATTGAATTTTATTTCCGATATACCATTAACCATAATACTAGAATTTCCAGTTTTACGTAAAGACATAATCAAGATAGTCCATCTAACACTAAAAACCCAAGATGGTAGCAAGTTCTTACAAAAATCCTAATCAGTGGAATTACATGTTTTTGGAAAATCAAGTTTTAAAAGTGCACGGGTGATATTAATTTTTACAATGATAATTAATAAATTCTTAAACCACTACTACCCATCTATAATATTTCTACCTTTGATAGTAATACTAATAAATTCATTTATTTTAGTGTTTAACCTATTAGTTAAAACCTTAGAAACGATTTTGAAAGAAAAATTTAGTAATAAAATAGGCCTAAAATCTTTTAACTCATTTGCACCCAAATTCTTATGCAGCAAGATTACATTAGCAAAATTATACCTACTTAATTGTAATGAACGGTCATAAAGTTTGTTAAACATATTAGTTAAATCATATTTTAGAATATACCGAATGTTTTCATAAAATAAAATAGGAAATCCATCAGTGCCAGATGATTTATCATTTGGTATATCTTTTACAGCCGTCAAAATTTTCTCTTCCATAAATTGAAAATCCTGTTCATCTAAATCAGTCCTAGTGTCAAGAGGTATAATTCATCCCAATTAGCTCTAGTTTTATGCTCATTTTTGGTTCCAAAAATTTCTTTATAATAGTTACCAAATGCCTCATTTAGTTCTTTTTGATCAAAGATCTCAACAATATTAATTAAAATAAAGTTAATGGTAATAATATGTTTCCTGCCATTTGCTACTTGATAAAAAGTTTAGTATTCATATCACCATCATTAATCCACTGAACCTAAATCTGGGTTTCCACATTACTTACTCCCGTATTGGTATTTTATTTAGTTCATCTTTCAAATTTTTAGCATGTACTTATTTGAAATATTTAAATTTCCAAGTTCTTCTATTTTATTCCGCTTTAGAATCTAAATTAGTAATTTATCCTTTTTAACTCTAAGATTAACAAAAAAAATTCTCTTAAATAAATTCTTAATTATATAATTTTATTTACAAATATTTTTGGAAAATTTATAGTTATACTTACTCAAAGAAAACTTTTAATTTGCATTTAGTTCTGAAAAATTATTTTCTAACATCCACTTTTTTCAAATTTAAATATTTTGTTTCTATTATTTTTGTAATTACAAGATGAAATAATTGTACAATGATCTAAGTAAATACTTGAAAGCCCAACCACCTTATGAACATGATAATTATCTTCCACTTCATTACTAATAAAGAATCTATCTAAAAGAGCCATTGGTGGGTCATCCTCTTTATTCAACCAAGTGAACTATCTATTATTTAACTGCATTTCAATTAAATTACTAATAATAACGAACTGATCAAATTCTTCCACGAAAAAAATGTAACAATCCGTAATTTTACCACTCTGATTAGAATATTTAATTAATTTCAAATATCCAATTATAAGTTTATTAAATATAAATAATCATGTTTCATGTGATCAATAATAATGATCTTGTTACTAAAATTTGTTTTGCAAAATTAAGGATTTTGGATTTTCTTTGGAAAAATATTGATAATATGGTCGAAAATTATTTTATCGATAAACAGCTTTTTACCAATAGAATTAACACATTGTTTTTTTACGTACACTTATTTTTCCATTTAAGCAAGAATAAATAATAAAATTATTTACTTTATTTTTGGAAATAAAATGTCTTTATGGCATCATCAATGATGTCATTATTTTTTTGAATTTAAATTGAGTATAAATGGTTATAATTGTTTTAAAAACAAATGAGGCCCTCTTACTTATTAAATAATAAAAGAAATATCTTTTTCAAACTATTTTTACATGTAGATATATTTTAACTAAAAAGTAAAAATATGATTGGAATTCGAGACCTGAATTCACCATGGTCTAATGAATAAAAGTTGTATCGAAACATACAACTTGATTTGTCAAAAATAAACTTAAAAGCATCCATATACATGCTCATGAATACACATACATTTACATATATATATTTACCATTAATTAACTTACTTAAGGTAAATATATGAAAATCTAGATGTTTAAGCAAAACAAAACAAAAATCACCAACACTTACAAGCACATGGGGAGGCACAAGGGGGAAAGGTTGTTTGACCATGTAGGGGGGGTGTGGGTGTGACACATGGGTGGAGGGAACGGTGAAGATGATGTTGTAGATATTTCCCTCAAAAAAGGCTGTAAATACATGTCCATATCCTCTTATTTCCTTACACCAAAATTCTTAAGTTCGTCTTCTTCTTCATAAGATCAATAATGGCTTCCATATCTTCATAAATTATTACATAGTCGTAGTGAAGCTCTGTTGAGAAATACACTTCCGCATGGAAAGATATATCACTTTAATTCGAAATCAAAGTGAGCGATCATCTCTTCTTCTTTCTCCTTACTTGGCCAAGCTCATTAAGAGCCACCACTACCTCTCCACCGTCTTAAGTCGAAGGTCGAGCACACTTTAGGGTCCCGAGACAAATATCATAAGCATGGGTGCAGGAATAGTGAAGCTATAGTCAATTTCGTAACGTTAATAAATGGGTAGCAATATACATAAGAAACTCTGCTAAAAATAAATCATGTGATGATACGATATGTGTGCTATGAATGTTTTCTATGTTTGATCATCATGTTTTGGATGTGATAATTTTTCGCTTGGTTATGGAAATGATTCACGAAAAATATACATTGAATTTACATAAAGAAAACACTTTCCCTTATGGATTTTGAAAGTGGTATGACATAGTTAAACCTCTTTAAACGTGAATAAAAATGGTTTATAAATGTTTTATATATATTAGAACTCATTTCAGCAAGTTTTGAAAAGATATGAAATTAGAGTCCGAATAGGCGGGTCGCATTACGGTAGTTCGTGATTTTACGTCATAAAAGTTAATTCAATGTGTAGAGTGAAATATAGCTCAGAATTATTCCAAATAAGAATTTTCTGGACTATTATCAATATTTTTTCCAAATGAAGGTGAAAAATAAAGATTTCTTTTAGTAAAATTTGACATATGTCCAAATCAAGTTTTTATAATCATCGTCGTTTGGCAGTTCATAAAATACGGATTTCGAATCTTAAAAATAGATATTTTTAAATCTTAAAAATATGAGATAAGTCCTAAAAATATGTTAAAATATTTTAAAGGAGTTCTTAATGGAAAATATGGACATATAAAAGGTTTAGATGGGTTTTGTGATACGAAGCCCTTAAAAGCACAATTCACGGGTAATTTAGCTAAGGTATTAGGAAATTTCAGAAATAAGATTTAAACTTGGGTTTTTCTTTCTGATTCCTTTTATATAAAAAATCAAATAAGATATCAAGTATTTTTAAAGAGTTTAGAATCGATCAAATAACTTAACCCTCTTATGGGTGACAAAGAGGTAGTCTCTTGGCCAGAGTTTGGCAAACCAGTAGCCTGCTCTCCCTAGTTATCCAGACAAATCCAACTGAGGGGATAGTAAATTTGATTAACTCGGACTACATCTTGCTAAGATAAAAGAAAAGGAGATTTGGAGGTTTTCAAAGGTTAAACCAAAATTTAAAATAATAAATTTTTTGTGATATAGGTAATATTCTGGTTAAATTCGGTGTCAATTTTTGAGGAGGGAACTCATACTATCCGTGTTAATTTAAAAGGTGATTTCACCATTATTCGATGAATAGTATGGTTGAATACGAAATTAGTGTTGAGTATAATTAGTATAATTTATGTGGATCTCTTTTATTTAATAATTTTTTCTTATGTAATTAAAGAGAAATGATTTGGTATTTCCAAAATTAGAAAGAGGTTTAATAATCCCGTATATGTTGAAAATGAAAATGGTTTAATGACATATATCTTTAAGAAGATATTTTACTTGGATAAAATATATTGATTAATTAAATAATAATTGCATATATACTTGAGATCTTTTATCAATAATTGGTTCGGAGAAACCAGGATCGAATTTGTATGATTCCAATCTTAAAACCACTTCGAACCAATACGCATTCGAAAGTGAAGATAGGTAGAAGACAAAGATTTGGAGACGGAGATCTTCAGAATGCATGGATGCTTGCCGCTAATCTCTGGGATAATTCCTGTTAATTGGGTTTTTAATCCGATTAAATTCAACGGGAGCTAGAACTTTCAGGTCAAGTTAAAACTACTCAAGAATCAGCTAAAAGGACTAGAAGAAGAAGCTAAGAGAGACCCAAGAGGAAAGATGCAAAAAAAGCCTAGGAGATGGATCGCTAGCGATCCATCACCTATGAATCGCTATGGATTGCTAGCAATTCATAAGATTGCTTATGGATCCTCCAAACTTCTTGCATCATGAACCAATATCTTTTCTAAGGATATCTACCAAGTTTCACGATATTCCAAGAAAATTGGTTCAAGAAGTAAGCATTCATTTGATTCCAGTCATAGTTCTATGCAACCGGTACATGAATCACTATCAAAACAAGGCAACTAGTTATCAAATTACATGAAGAACGTCTATATAAGGCAAGGAGCACAATCCAAGTGAAACGATCCAAAAATAATTCAACTACATGGATTGATAGCGATCGATGTCTATGAATCGCTAGCGATCCACTAGCTTAAATTTGTTTGCTGTGAAATTTTTAGAGCGTCTTCGTATCATCAAGTATAGCTTCTAACAAAGTGGCCTAGCCTAAAAGCTCTCTAATCCCTATAAATACTCACATATCCGCAATATAAAGAGGATCTTCTACACTAGCTGTAGGAACTCTGCAAAAATCATTCTTCACTCTTCTTCTCCTACACAGTAGTCACCTAAGGGTTAACTATGATTCTCCAGTGAACTCTTGCACTTGTGACTTGATCTAACATAGGAGATTCAATCATATTGTAATCTATTCCACTTATGACAGCACTTGGTTAATAGAAAGTTATAAAGTGGATGTAGTATTCATTAATAGTCGAACCACTATAAAAATATTCTTGTTTCTTTACTTTCTCTACGATCTACCATTTCTTTTTCTATTTTATTTTCCTTGATAAACAGGGCTGGTGCTTTCACAGTCAATCTAGAGTGTTGATCCATTTTTTGGGTTAACAATTCATATATCATACATATGGTGGCAGGCATATCTTTATTTTGACATTTTCGACGTAAGGACCGCTCGCTACTAATTTTAAAGGTGATTCCAAAACAGGATGTAGTAGGAGGAGCGCTATTGATTCATCCTATTCCTATACAACTCGTATGGACGAGTGTTTGACATTGTATTTTTAAGACCGCATACATTGATTTTTACAAATGTACGTCTGTTTGGTGATGTACGGGGTAACCCCTCTTACGCTTAACACCCTTCCCTAAGGCGCATGAACACGAGGGTTGTACTTTTATGGAAATCAATTGTGTATTGTTAGAAATGGTAATATGGCATTCAAAGTGTGATTTGTCCTGTGAAAGGTAAAACTTTACTTCAAACCTCACACATCAGTAATAGCAAAAACATGGTAGATGAAGTGGGATTAAGTAGGTCGCACCCATTATTGTATGATCACCACCTTTCTAGATAAACCTCTATATTTTGGGTTTGCTTTGTATGCTTTGGGATCCCATGTATAGGCGTCAAAATCAGCCACCAACAGCCAATTGTATGAATATCCAGTCATAGATCTTAGATAATATCTAATATAGAAAATATAATATGAAGAACAAACAAGTTGAAAAGGAAAGCAAGTAAAAAGAGACAAGATTTATAGTTGTTCAGTTCAAAATAAAATTGGAAAACCTTAGCCTAGGTTAAAGATAAAGATAAGTAGAAAGAAGATCCCTTTTCTAATGACATGTCTGCCGTGTTTATAAGAAAAAATGTGCATGGATCAGGTTGAAATTTTAGCAAAATGTTTGGGAGACGAACTCTAGGCCACCTCAAAATTTCCAGGTCCATCGGGGACCACAATAGGGATTGGTACCGATCTTTATTAATGTGTCCAAATGGGTTGCAATCCCTATGAGTGGCGCCCCATGATGTTAGCTACTTGCTTTCCAAATTTTGTATAATTCCGACTTATGGTTTATGAGATATCGTATTTTCCGTGAAGTAGTACTGCTTGAATTCTAATTTATGTCGATCCCTCCAAAGGGAGTTATTTTGATCCCTCACACTTCCTCTAATTGGAGTGAGACTAGAGGATGTTCCACATGTTGTAGTAAGTGTGTACTTCAAGTTTCATGTTGATAGCATGTGTTGATTTTGAATTATAGATCAATCCTCGTTGCAAAATTGAGTTTACTTGATCCATTTTATACTGATTCCTCCTGAACTGATCCCACTTATACTAATCTATCTTTTGTCGATCCTTCCTTACCCTCCTATACCAATCCCTTTTATACCAATCCCACCTATACTGATCCCTTTTTATAGGTGAAGTAATTTGCCAACAAATTGAGCATAAGGATTCCAAATGACTTTAAATTTGAAATGTAGCCTCTTAGGGCCTTCCTTGTCATTCCTTTCAACCAGCTCGAGATAAAAACCAAGGGTAGGTACGGATCCTTAAGGGGAGTGATAGTTCCATACTTACCTATTTTTTGAGTGCTTCCATTCGGATCCATCTTACTATCGTGCATTGCTTTCAATATAACTGACCCCCAATCCAAATAATCACCTCTTCAAGCATCCTATCTTGATGATCAAAAAATCCATTAGGTTAAATCCGGCCTTGCTAAAAGGTGGATTAACACCATGGATAGGTCAGGAAAGACCGAGGTGGTGGATATTCGGTGCTATATATGGTAGAGGTAGGCCGGCTTTGTGTTGGTAGAGGGAACAGAGGCTACGCCTTGGTACATTCCTCTAAAGATGTGCTGTCGAAAGGTCATCCCTTACCTTATCATTATTGGAAATCCATTCTCTTATACATGCCATTACGGTTTTGATTTAGAACCTAATATGCTGAAATTTAATTAATGTAACAATTTCGACTATGATTAATATGTTCTTTGAAAAGGTTTTCAAAGAATGTCATTAAAAGTAACATACCTTATTTTACATGTCAAATATTTTGGTTATCCTAAGGTAAATACCCGCCTGTGTTTATGTATGTCTTGGTCTTATAAGATACCCTTTGATTTCAAAGTATCCATTCTTTTGAGTTTTCTCACACCAGTCCCATGACTAACCCGGAGTTTATTTCTTTTACCTTAAAATCTAGGTTCCCTATTTTTTCTGATAGCCAAGTAGTCTAATTTAGCGTAGAGCATTTTGGAGGAGCTTAGAGCAGAAGATTCCTCCATAGATAGTTATCCATTTCTATTTCAGCCATATTATGGATAAGTATTTACCAGCACCTGTGTAGGGAAGACAATTATAACTTTTCGTAGATGGGTTAGTAATTGTCATAGCTCTGATACATCATTTTGAGAGTGATTGTATGCACTATTTATATGTAAAAAATTAAAGTTATTCAATGCGATGTTAGATTTTATGTTTTTATCTTCTACATTTATTTTCTTTTACCCTTGATCATCCATCTCTCCAACACTTGAATTTGCGACACGTAAATACCATGGATGTATTAGTGTTGATTTTAGAAGGTTGAAAATGTGGGTCATTATACTTGGCGTTAGAGCTTAGTTTAAGCGAATACCAAAGCCATGATGGGGTTGACTCATTAGAGATAGGGTTAGTAATGCCCTGAATGAGTTTAGTCAATAAGAATGCATATTTTTAATTTTTATCTGAATAAATATATTCGAGTATTTTATATGCATTCCTTAAGATAATCTCGTCTTTATATTCCAAAACTATTTCCTTACTATATGAAAAAAGTGGGAAATGAGTAACCGAAGAGGATGTAGAGGGGGAAAGAACAACACAACGACCACCAATGGTCGAACTCCAAATGCTGCGGTAGTTGAAGAAGTAGTAGTTCTTATGCAACCTTGGGTTAACTTTGCCACAATATGTAAATATTATACCACCTTGGTAGGAAAGCCATTTACGGGCATATAATCTACTATTGAAGTTCAAGCTTGGCTCCAATCGTGTGAGAAAATCCTTAAAGGATTAAACATCGATGATGATCCAAAAAGGTTCTTAGCTTCTTGCAATTGAAGGATGTGGCTCTAGCTTAGTGGGAGTCCATTATTCTAAATGAATCCGAAGACAATTTCTCTTGGGCAAGGTTTAAAGAAGTTTTTGAAGAAAAATACATGACCGATGTTGGAAAGTCTTGCCTCTATGAAAGTATCATGGATATGAAGTAAGGAGAAATGTCCATGGAAGAATATTTGTGCAATTTTAATGAATTATCTCGCTTTGGGCCAGGACTGATAAATATCCCCCTAAAGAACAGTGAGATGTATATTACTTAGATGAAAGAGTAATATCAAGAAAGAATGACCGCTCATGTGAAAGGAACCTTTATGGATCTGGTGGAAATGGGTTTCCCATATGAAGTTTTGGACAAAAAGAATCTAGTAGCAGTTCAAGGCAACAACAATAATGGAAAGAAGCTATGACATGGCATGACTAGTGGATGATTCCAGAAGAACTAGTTTAAGAATGTGAAGTGTTTTAACTTTGGAAAGAAGGGCCATTTTCAAGTTTCTGTAGGAGTCCCAAGGTTCAAAAACAACAACAGGGTCTCATCTCTCTTGTAGTTTTGAAAAGTCTCTTCCATAATTGCCATCAGCCCGGACACTGGAAGAATGCTTTCCCACTAATGAGGAAAAGAGAGCAGTTAAGGTTTATGTTATAAAGGACAAGCCTTCAACTGCTAAAGATGTAAAGAGAAAGTGAGTTCTAGAAGGTAATATCTATGTTAATGAGAATTTAGTTAAAGTGTTGCTTAAAACTAGGGCTTCCCATAGTTTTATTGCCAAAGGATTGGTTGATAGATTAAACATGGTCACAAAAATAGTAGATACACATTTCTGTCTAATCCCATAGGCGGTACAACTACTAATTGTATAATTTGTCAAAACATCCAAGTTACCCACCTCTCCCATGATTTTTCATGCGACCTATTTATCCTTGACTTTATTAGATTCAAAGTTTTACTCAGTATAGATTGGTTATCTAAGGATAAAATCGTTCTCGATTATGCTAAAAGGACAGTACTGGTGGAAACAAAGTTAGGGAAGATTATTGAAATATTTTGTAAAGAACCTAGTTCGGTAAGGGGTAGTTTTATGTATGCACTAGATTCATCCAAAAAAGGATTAGAGACAATACAAATGGTTAAGGAGTTTCAAGATGTTTTTGAAGAAGTGAAAAGTTTGCCCCCTCATTGGGAAATTGAGTTCCATATTGACTTTATTCCTGGTGTTAGGCCTACTATACATCTCATTCGAAGGATGGCTCTGAAAGAAAAGGAAGTGTTGAGAAATCAAACCGATGAATTGTCAATGAAAGTGTTGATTAGACCTAGTCGCTTAAGCTGGGATGCATCGATAGTTTTCGTTGCAAAGTCTGATGGTCCCTAAGCTTTGTGTAGATTATCGAGACCTAAACAAGCAGACAATTAAGAAAAAGTATCATTCCTAAATAGATTATTTGTTCAACTTTCTCATGCTTGAATATTCTCTCAAATGGATTTAGCCATAAGATTCCATCAACTAAGGATGGCAGAAGATTGCATTCCATTAACTGCATTCTGAGGTCTGGATTGTTTCTACGGATGGTTAGTTATGCCTTTAGAGCTGACCAATGCACCTGCTTATTTTATGGATCTCCTGAATAGAGTGTTTAAAGATGTGATCAACAAATTCATGTTGGTTTTTATTGACGATACTCTTATCTATTAAAAACTGAGGAGGAACACGAAAGACATTTGGAGATTGTATTAAGGATATTAAGGAGATGTGTGTTTAAAGCCAAATTACCCAAGTGCCATTTTTGGGAGAAGGATGTAAGGTTCCTTGGACATGTAGCAACATAGGACGGAGTTTCGGTGGATCTACGGTAGATTTCACCTATACAAGATTGGAAGCAACTGCAGACTCTAATGGATGTCCATAACTTCTTAGGGTTGGAAGGATATTACCGAAGGTTTATTTAGGATTTCACCAAAGTTTCCACTCATATAACAGAGTTAACTAAGAAGAATGTTAAATTTGACTGGACACCGAAATGTGAGGAAGCATTTAATGAGCCAAGAAAATGTTGACCAGTGCTCCAGTTCTGGCTATTGCTGACGGTAGTGGCGGTTTGACCGTATATATAGATGCTTGTGGTGAAGGAGTGAGAGCGATATTAATACAGCAAGGGAAAGTTATCGGTTATGCAAGCAGGCAATTGAAGCCTTATGAGGAAAATTATATAACACAAGACATAAAACTATTAGCCATTGTGTTCGCATTAAAACTATGAAGGCATTATTTACTAAGTGAAAAGTTTGATCTTTTCATATCACAAATATTTAAAATATCTTTTCACTCAAAAGGATTTAAACATAAGATAGCAACGTTGGCTAGAATTCTCCATGTCATATGATCTTAACATGTTATATACACCTAGAAATGCTAATGTGGTAGTTGATGCACTAAGCAGAGGCATGTCATTATAGGTTATCTGGTAGTGACTGGTTCTTCTAGAAAGAATTTCTAGTAAGCAAAGAAAAGATAGTGTCTAATAAAGATTATTGAGGATATAAGAGAAGGGCGAGATTTAAGCTTGAAAATAGATAACCAAAGGGTATAACAGTTGAATAAGAGAATTTGTGTTCCCAATATTGACAGCTTTAGACAGGAAGTGTTGACTGAATTCCATCAATCTAAAGTTAATATTCCCTTGCGATTAACATGATGTACAAATATGTGAAATGGACATTTCGGCGGAATGCATAAAGAGAGACATCTCCATTCATGTTACCAGATGTGCAAATTGTCAGCTAATAAAAAGCAATTATCAAAAGACTGCAGGATTACTTTAACATCTCGAGATTTCAACTTGGAAGTAGGACCAGATAAATGGATTTCATCGATAGATTATCTCGAAAAATAAAGGAAAACAAAGGCATTTGGGTTGTCATAGGTTGATTGGCCACAAGCACATGCTTTATTCCATTAAAGCTGACAAGAAGTGCCTTAAGCCTTGTAGAAATATACATGAAGGAGATTGTTCATTTGCATGGAATTCCGAGAAGCATAGTAAGTGATAGAGATCCAATTTTTACCAGTCATTTCTATGAAGCATTACAGACAACTTTTTGAATGAAGCGAAGTTTAAGCACCGCATATCATCCCTAGACTAATAAGAAAACCAAGAGTGTAAACAAAGTATTAGAAGATCTTCTTAGAGCTTGCATTTTAGACATTAAAATTTGTTGGAGGATCATCTTTGTCTTGTGATTTTTTTGAGTAATATCTACCAAGCAAGTATTGGCTTGGCATCGTATGAAGCTTTATATGATCACCCATGTAGCTCACCGACATGTTGGATCGAAACCAGAGATCGATTAGCACATCGTCCTGATATGATTCAAGAAGCCTCAGAGAAAGTAGATATGACCAAGAAGACGCTAAAGGAAGCTCAAACCAGACGAAAAGTTATGCTGATCAGAGGGGTAGAAATTTAGAACTCTTGGTTGGGTTTTTTTATTTTTGAAAAAATATCTCCGATGAGGGGAGTAGTAAGATTAGGGAAAGCTCGAAAGTTAGCGCCTCGATATATTGGATCTTTTTCCATTCTTGAGCAGAATGGCCCACTAGCCTATCGAGTGGAATTACCTGAATAGTTGTCAAGTGTGCAAAATGTCTTTCATGTATCCCATTTACCAAAATATGTGCATTACCCGAAACTAATTAAAGAGGCGGCTGCCCAGGAAGATTTAGAAGTAGGGCCAAACTTAGCAGTTATTAGATGACCAATTTGAATCATTGATGGTGATGAGAAGCAGTTGTAGAGAAATGTTATGAGATTAGTTAAAGTCCAGTGGAGTGGTGATGTTAAAGACTGCACTTGGGAAACCTAGGATAGATGAGAAAGGCATATCCTGAGTTTAGGATGGATTGATAATATGAATATATATATTGCATCGATGTGGTGTACTCACCGCCTATGGTGTAGTCACTTATCATAAGTAATCATCAGGATTTTGGATTTGTTTTCCAAAAATAAGTATTTTGGATTTTTGTTGGAAAAATATCGATAATATGACCGAAAATCGTTTTATCGATAAACAGCATTTTACCATCAGAAGTCACACATGATTTTATTTACGTACACTTATTTCTACATTTAAGGAAGAACATATAATAAAATTATATATTTATTTTTTGAAAAAAATATCTTTATGACAACATCAATGATGTCATCATTTTTAAATAAATGATTTTTGAATTTAAATTGAGTTTAAATGAGTTATAATTGTTTTAAAATCAAATGAGGCTATTTTAATTATTAAATAATGATACAAATATCATTTTCAATTTTTTTGCATATAGATATATTTTAACTAAGAAGTAAAAATATAATTGGAATTCAAAACCCGAATTCACCATGGTTTAACGAATAAAAGTTGAATCAAAACATTGCAACTTGATTTGTTAAAAACAAATATAAAAGCACCCATACACATGCAAACGAGCACACATACACATGAACACACGTACATTTACATATATATATATACACACACACATGCATATATATATATATATACCATTAACATTTACTATCTTATATAGGTAAATATATAAAAATCTAGATATTTTCTAAGAAAAACGAAACAAAACTCACCATCACTTACAAGCACATGGTGTAGCACAAGGAGCAGAGTGGTTCGGCCGTGTAGGGAGGGTATTGGTGTAACACATGGGTGAATGGAATGGTGATGATGGTGTTATAGATATTTTGCTGAAAAATGGTTTTATATACATGTCCATATCTTCTCATATCCTTATACAAAAATTCTTAAGTTCTACTCCTACTTCATAAGACTATTAATGGCTACCATGTCTTCATAAATTATTACATAGTCATAAGGAAGCTCTGCTAAGAAATACACTTCCATATAGAAAGATATACCACCTTAGTTTGGAATCAAAGTGAGAAATCATCTCCATTTCTTTCTCCATGCTTAGTTGAGCGCATCAAGGGCCACCCCTACCTCTCCATCCACTCAAGCATAAGGCCGAGCACACCCGAGGATCCCGAGGCGGATATCATAAGCTTCGGTGCAAGAATAGTGAAACTATAGTCAATTTTGTATCGTTAAGAAAAAGATAGCTATATATATGAGAAACTCTACTATTTATTTTATAAATCATGTGATGATATGATATGTTTTTTATGAGTGTTTTTTTACATTTGATCATCATCTTTTGGATGCAATCATATGTTCTCTTGGTTATGGAAATGATTCATGGAAATACATGTCGAATTTACACAAAGAAAAAACTTTCTCTTATGAATTATGAAAGTGTTACAACATAATTAAACCTCTTCAACTATGGATAAAAATGGCTTAAAATGATTTATTAATGTTTTATAAACATTAAAACTCATTTCGAAAAAGTTTTGACCGGAGTCAAAATAGGCGCGTCACGTAAGGTAGTTTACGATTTCGAGCCATAAAAGTTAAATTAATGTGTAGAGCGAAATATTGCTCATAATAATTTGAAATAATAAAATTTTGAAATTTTATACTATACTTTCCAAAGAAGAAGAAAAATCAAGATTTCATTTGGTAAAATTTGAGTTATGGCCAAATCAAGTTTTTAAAGTCATCGTGGTTTGGCAGTTTTTTAAATACAGGTTTCAACTCTTAAAAAGAAAAAATTTAAATCTTTAAAAATATATGGTAAGTTCTAAAAGTATGTTAAAATATTTTTAAAAGCATTTTAACAGAAAAATTAAACATATAAAAGGTATAAATGGGATTTGTGATACGAAGCCCTTAAAAGCACTTTTCGTCTGTAATTTAGCAAAGAATTTAAAATTTTCAAAAATAAGATTTAAATTCAGGTTTTTCTTCCCAAATCCTTTATAAATGTTTTTCTAATAAGAAATCAAGTATTTTTAAATGGTATAGAGTCGATCAAAAAATTTGACCACCTTAAGGGTAATAGACAGGTAGTCTCTAGGGCGGAGTTTAGGAAACCAGTTGTCTGCTCCCCCTAGCTATCTAGACGAGCCCTACAAATGAGATAGTAAATTTAATTTACTCGGACTGCATCTTTCTAAGATAAAAGAAAATAAGATTTGGAGTTTTGCAAAGGTTAACTAGATTTTGAAATAATAAGATGTTTGGTGATATAGGTTACATTCTTATTAAATTCGGCATTAAATTCCTAGGAGGAAACTCATACTATCCATATAAATTTTAAAAGGTCATTTCATCATTATTGGATGAATAGTACAGGTTGATCAAGAAAATTAGTATGAGTATAATTGATATAATTTCTGTGGATCCCTTTTACTCAATAACATTTTCCTATGTAATTAAGGAGAAATTATTTAGTATTTCCAAAATTAGAAAGAGGTTTAATAATCATGTAAATGCTAAAAAAGAAAATGGTTTAAAGACATATGTCTTTCAAAATATATTTTACTTGGATAAAAGATATTGATTAATTGAATAATAATCACCTATATACTTGACATCTATTATCGGTAATTGGTTCGGAGAAACCGGGATCGAATTTTAGTGATTCCTATTCAAAAAACGCTTCAAACTAATATACGCATTCAAAAATGAAGATAGGTAGAAGACAATGGTTTAAATATGAAGATCATCAGAATGTAGTGTTGCTTGCCACTAACCTCTGAGGTAATTCCTAATCATATGGTGGCCGTGGTATCTTCATTCTGAAATCTTCGATGCAAGGACTGCTCGCTACTAATCTCAGGGGTGATTCTCAAATTGGATGTAGTAAGAGGAGCGCCTTTGGTTTGTCCTATTCTTGGACAACGTGTATGAACGAGTATCTGACATTGCATTTCTAAGACCACGTTATTGAATTTTACGAACGTACATTTGTTTGATGGTGTAGAAGGTAACCCCTTTTACACTTAACACCCTTTCCTTAGGCATGTGAATTCGGGAGTTGTACTTTTTGGAAATCAATAATGTGTTGTTAGAAATGGTAATGTGGCATGGATTTTTCATGTGAAAGGTAAAACAATAGCTCAAGCCTCACACATCGATCAGGAAAAACATGGTAGATGCAGTAGGGATAAGTGGGTTACACCCATTAGGATATGATCATCACCTTTCTGGATTACCCTTTATATTTTAGGTTTATTGTGTATGCTTTAAGATACCATAGATAGGTTGGGAACGATCAGGATGATGGGATATTCGGCGCTATCTGTGGTAGAGGTAGTCTGGTTCTGCGTTGGTAGAGGGAGGTAGGGCTGTACCTTAGTACATTCATCTAGAGATGTACTTGCGAAAGGTAGTCCCTTACCTTGTCATTATTGGAAATCCATTCTCCAATACTTACCTTTAAGGTTTTAATTATAGAACCTAGTATGTTGGAATTTAATTAATGTAACAATTTTGGCTATGATAATGTAATGCCCGGGATTTTCGACCCTTAAAAATCGACACTAATAAATTCTCGTGCCATAGATCCAAGTGTCGGAAAGCCCGTTGTTAGAGGAAAAATAAAATAAGGATAAAAAAATCTCACACATGAATGGAACAACATATATTATTTCAATATATATTCTTTATAGTGGAAAATTTGGATACAATATCACAGTCTAACCTGGATTCAGCCTGGACAGTTATAGACCTGCCCTTACAAATGTTGACAACCAAAAAAAACAAATGCAGTATATGCAGTGGATAATAGAATACAACTATACATAGATGAAGATCCCCAGCTCTCCTCTGGAAACTACAAGCGGTTTCAACTAAACCTGAAAAAAATTGGATCGGACCCAAGTATTGAAAATACCCGGATCAATCTTTATAACCCAGCGTGAGATACTCAATTTGAAAATTAATTCCAGTTAAAAACCTTTAAAAAGAAGGGTATCTCATAAAATCAAGTTCACACATAAATAAAATAGAAGACATAAGAATATGTGGACTAAGTCTATGGAAATATACGTGGACTAGGTCAATGGAATATACGATAGAAAAGGGGTAGCTGAAATGTTTGCACTGCATTACAGCTATTTTGGGAATATATTCAAAACTGTAAAGCTTGTATTGGAATTGGATTTTCAACATGATAGGGAATTAGTGGCCTTTTGCTTCGATCCATACATAGTAAACATAGTTCCTGCGGTGCCTTTATCACTTTTCTCAAGCAACCCACTTGGAACTGCACTTGCTATACTACCAATATCCGGTAGCCTTATTGCTTCTCACAAGCAAGCCACTATATTGAACTAAATGCCTTGAGGATCCAGATTCACTGGACTCCTCCATACTCATACAACGGATAACCTGAAATATATGTCCTGCAGACCACATAATTACCCGTATCATCTTCGAGATGTGAGGTTCATGAGGTTACACTCAATTTTTAACAAAGCAATGCTTTGCTATTCACAAAGCCAAACTTTAATCTTCCACAAAGCACATTTGTAATGATCCCAGATTTTGACTGTGTTTGAATTAATAATTAATTTAATTTTGAATGGAAAATTATGAAATCAATTGGTAGTTAATATAAGATTCTGAATTAATTGAGAATTAACCTGGATATTTGAAAATAAATATGTATATAAAATAATTTTTCAAACGATGTTTAAAGTTAAATTCTATGTTTTATAATATAAAATATGTGTGATTATTTTATCAGTATAACTAAGTTTTAAAAACAATTTCTTTTAAAAGTTAAAATATATATATATATATATATATATATACATACATACATACATATATATATATATATATGAATGCAAAATGTAAAACAAATATGTAAGTTAAAATAAATATTTAAGTTAGAAATACATATTTAAAATAGCAACATATATACATACGATAAATTATAAAATATAAAGTAACACACAACTAAATTTTAACAATAAATTAAAATAGACATTTGTTTATATTATAAAGTGATAAGACATAAGAATGCAAGAACAAGCTAATAAAGTACAAATCTGAAACAATTAAACACATACAT
This sequence comes from Allium cepa, assembly GCA_030765085.1. Classification (NCBI taxonomy): domain Eukaryota; kingdom Viridiplantae; phylum Streptophyta; class Magnoliopsida; order Asparagales; family Amaryllidaceae; genus Allium; species Allium cepa. The sequence continues at coordinate 510,546,250 of CM060942.1, forward strand.
ACAAATATTGTTAAAGAAGGAATGTAAATACCTTTAAGCTTGCATAAGAAGACATAAGAAAAAAAAGACAAAGTTAATTAATGCAAAAGAATATCTTAGCACATCATTTTTTCTACACTTTGTATGGTTGTATGTCCGATACTACACTTTGAGATATAAAGCAGATTTCTTTCAAATCCATATCTGTTGGTGGCGGAGAATTTATTCTCTTAGCTTAACACCCTTTTCGGAGACGTACGAGCTCAGTGGTTATGTAATTGAAGGTTATCAATGATATATTCCCAATTTGGTAGTGTGACATGATGAGTGATGTTGTGTGTTGATGATCATTTGTTGATCATTTGTGATCAAAGCATGGCTTTCGTATAAAGCATAGCTTTGTGGACGAGACTGCATCAGGACCTCACAACCCGGAAATGGTCGAAACAAGAAAGATGCGGCAAGGTTATGAGGGTCGCGCCCTTTAGGGTGTGTCATTCCCTTCTGGTAAAGGGTGGTATCATGGTATGGAGCCTAGATATTCACCTATGTGGTGGGCTTCAATCTCATTTTCTGTGTGGTTGTTGCTTTGTGGTTTAGAGTCGCCACGGATGAAGGTCCCAAAGGACCGTGGGGTGGCATGCTCGAGAAGTAGTTACCTAGTTACAGAGGTAACCCGGCCTTGTGTTGGCAGAGACCCGGTTAGTTTCTCGGGACGTCCCGCCAGAGGCGTACCTATGGACAGTGGGAAGTTCCTTAGCCCAACCATTTGTTGGACATCCAATCAAAAAAATACGTGCCTTGTACAGTTTTAGTTGTATAACCTGCCATTTACTTATGGTGGTCACCACTACTTAGATGGTAGCTATAATAGGCATAGTTCAGAATGTCTATGCTGGCTAAGATTAATATTATACTTTCGAAATGTTTTCTCGACTGTGCACTTATAATAATAATAATATCAAGAAATTTTCTCATATCAAGCATGTTTGACTATCATAAGGAGAAATCTCCTCCAATTCTACGTTTGCATGGTGTGTGCGACGGGAGGCCTTATGGTACTTTCATTTTCTAAAAAGCATTGCGGATTTCAATTTAAATTCTTTTGTTGTTTATTTTAAAAGACCAAACTGTTTTTGTTACTCACACCAGTCCCATGACTGACTCGGAGTTTATTGTTCCTTTCCTAAACTCTGGGTGCCCACTTTTTTCCATACGGGCAGCCTAGAGTTGGGTTTTTCAGATAGTCAGGTTTAGTAGATTATCTGGAGTTAGTCCAGTCTTTGGATATGGACGAGACTTGCTTGTCTAGGTGACACGTGATGTTGGTTCGAGCTAGCTATGGATCGGAGCATTTGATTTGGGGATGAATTTCTATTGAAGATAAGTTTTTCCACTGTTGGTGTTATCTATTTCTTTCCGCTGTGTCTTATATCTCTGATAGTATTGATATCCATTGTATCATCCTGTTGTATCATACTATATCAGATGTTGTATCTGTCATTGTATCAATGTTGAATATATTGATGTTCTTTTCTTCCGCTGTGTTGTTTACTTAATGGTGTTATAAGCTCCGGCGCACCAGATTCGACGTTTGGATCTGCGGCATTGGAATATGAGTGTCGTATTCGGTGACGATTTTTGAAGGTTGAGTCAAGATTGTCACATTTAGCATCAGAGCTGAGGGTTAAAACTTTAGCTTAGGAGTATAACACATTAAGTAACTCCTTAGAGATAGGGTGAAGTTACCTTATAATGAGTAAATCCCTAAGATATCCGTTCGAATGTCTCGGTAAATTCTCTTACTATCCACTGATAGTGAGCATGAGTGCAAGAAGAGGATGAGATAGGGGACAGGAGAGTACCACTACAAACGGTCAATACCCTGCAATAGCGGAAACAATTTTCTTCTCAATCTCCTTTGATTCGATTTCAAAATTCTTTGATTTTCTTCGTGGCGGCTGTAAGGAGAAGTTTCAGCGTGATGGTAACCCTACGAATCGTTGTAGGAAAATCCTTACTTCGTATTTCATCGGTTTCTTATCAGCTTTTCGATTTAAACTTTAATGAAATTTGAAATTGAAAATTTTAAATAAACTGGAAATTTTGAATTGAGTTAAATTGGTCAATAGAATATAGGGCTAAATTTAAATTGAATTGATTAAACGATATCAGTTAAAACCAAAATTGAAATTCTATTGTAATTTCTTGGGTAGATCGAAGTCCGAAGAGGGACAAGTTATATATGCTTTGGATGTTTCAGCCTAAGTTTGGGATCCATATCTAATGTTTGAAAAAATTGTAGAAGATTGAATCCATCGATCAATTCTTTTGTTCAGCATCGCTTTTCAATTCTTCGATGGTTCCTGGTAGATCCAGGAAGAAGATTTGATATATTTGCATGGGACATAAACTCCAAATAGGCCAGAATTGTTGTTTGGATGAATTGGCTGCTTTGATTGCTATGGTTAATAGGTATACTTTAGTTCCAAACTAAAAGTTTTGGAATTGTATCCATACATCTGTCTATTTTTGGGTCCAGATAGATTCTACGAATGGTTAGTTATCCCTTCGAACTAACTAGTGCCTTGCATATTTCATAGATCTGATGACCCGGGTATCCTATATACTATTGTATGAGTTGTTTTCATATTGTTGATATTCTGTTTTGGTAAGCCAAATACAGAATAGATATCCAGTTTGACCTGGAAAACTGTTTCTCTGTCTTTGTGTATCTATCTTTGTTGTTTTCGTGCCTGCAAATTTCAAGGATGAAATTTCTTTAAGGGGGGAACCTGTAACGGTCCCAGATTTTGACTGTGTTTGAATTAATATTTAATTTATTTTTGAATGGAAAATTGAGAAATTAATTAGTAATTAATATAAGATTCTGAATTAATTGAGAATTAACCTGGATATTTGAAAATAAATATGGATATAAAATAATTTTTCAAACGATGTTTAAAGTTAAATTCTATGTCTTATAATATAAAATATATGTGATTGTTTTATCAGAGTATAATTATGTTTTAAAAACAATTTCTTTTAAAAGTTAATATATATATATATATGCAAAATGTAAAACAAATATGTAAGTTAAAATAAACATTTTAGTTAGAAATACATATTTAGAATAGCAACATATATACATATGATAAATCATAAAATATAAAGTAACACACAACTAAATTTTAACAATAAATTAAAATAGACATTTGTTTATACTATAAAGTGATAAGACAAAAGAATGCAAGAACAAGCTAATAAAGTACAAATCTGAAACAAGTAAACACAAACATAGAAATATTGTTAAAGAAGGAATGTTAATACCTTTAAACTTGCATAAGAAGACATAAGAAAAAAAAGACAAAGTTAATTAATGCAAAAGAATATCTTAGCACATCATTTTTTCTACCAGCTGAAATCTTGCTACGCAAAATTTAAACAAAGAAATATCTTTGGTCTTATCTTGTACAAAATAATATATATCACCCTGTATAAGAAAATTGCATCAAATCTGTACACTTTCCCTTATATATCAGCCTTCCTCATTTCATTAAATCATCCATCTTCAAAGCTAAGAAAAAAAAAACTGAAGGTAGCATCATCTTGAAAAAAAAAAACAATTCAACCTGAATCAACAATAACAAATCAACTCACACAAAACCATAGAAGCAAAGAGGGATTCAGCAAGCAGTTTCAAGGCCTGTTTCAACTAACAAGCTCTGTTCTCTTCCCTGAAAATGGTGAGTAACATTTTTTTTTCTTAAATAAGTATAAATATGAATTGAATTGCATGTTGATGCCTGTGATAATTATAGTTTGTGTGGATATATAGATGAGTAAGTTTGCATATATATATGAAGGTGGATGTGTACACATCTATTAATGTTTGAAACACCTCTGATTTCTTTTCAAACTTAGTATTTAATTTAAAATACTCTATCTCTTAAATCCAATCATTATTAAGATTTGGAATTTAAACAGGATATGTCTGTTATATCATGGATTCAAGTTTAAAGATTTATTTATGTTAAAAATATTTTGTATTGATTCTGGAAATCAAGGACAGCAGAGGAAATGTAATATAAGTCAAAACTCAAAACTTTATAAATCATGATTCAGGATTATAAAATGATTTCCAAATCAAAAACTAGATTTTTTAGAACTAAAATCAAATTTTTTTGTTTGGAATTGAGGCTGCAGTTCTTGCTTGAACAGAAAATGGGTTATAGTCAAACTCTGGTGATCGAGTTGATCGAAATGTTTGAGGTTCTCTCTGATGATAGAGAAGTGATCAGAGAGTAGTGGAAAAATACTTGTTTGTGGGGCAGTTCATCGAGGAAGCAGCGGTGGCGAATTTTTTTCTGGAACCTTAGTTTTTGCTGGGTTGAATGAATTGATTACCACGGCTTGTGTGGGCGATCGAGTTCGTCATGGTTCAAGGGGGAGGTAGAGAGGACATTGATGAGTGGATGGCCGAAGTTGTGTCGCCGTTGGTGGTCGAAGGTGAGGAGGCGGCACGTTGACAGGTTTGGATGGTGTTTCTTGTTTGTGTTCCAAGTTTCGAGTTTCATACTCAAATTCAATTCAGGATGACGATGGCGTTCTGGTGGTTGGAGAAGGGTTTTGGGGTGATCGTTGACTTGCTCGAGGTAGTGGCGACGACTGGAGAGGTTCATCGGCGACGTGCACCGTGCATTATAAAGTTCTAGTGAACTTTTTAGTTTCGGGTAGGAGTCGATCTTGAGCTGACTCGAGTAAAACTAGGGTTTTACTCAAAGTAGAGGAAGGTTGGACTCGGAGTAAAAAATTAGTTGCCTCGGGTTGGTTTAACTAGATTACAGTTTTGTTCAAAACTGTCTGCAATTTGAAATATAATCCAAATTTAAATGAATTTAAATTTTTAAGCTAAATGTAAATAAAGTTAAATCAAGTTTAAGTTAGATTCAAATGGAACTTTGAATCTTAAAGTTTAAAAAAAAGTTGATTTTGAATCAAAGTTGTAAATATTTAGAAGGTGGGTTTTCAGATTTTACACCTGGCAGTTTCTATTTAAAAAAATTAATTTAAAATCTGAAACATAATTCAAACTGGACTTAAATTCAATAGTTAAGTTTAGTTTTCAAATAACTTTTGAATCTTAGGTTTTTAGAATGGAATTTGGATTCTTAAATCAAGAATTTAAAATCAAGGTTTTAAAAGCAAGTATAAATCAAAGTTTTTTATCAAAGTTAAATTAGTGGATTCGAGTCTCTTTGAATCCGGATCTGGGAATTTGAGTCAGTTTTAAAAATCTGAATGTTTTAAACAAGTTTAAATCGAATAGTGTTTTAAAGTAATTTGTTTTCAAATAAATATTGGAATTGGATTTTGATAAAATTCTTTTATAAAGGTTTTCATAATTTTGAGTGAAAAGTTTAATAATTTGTTTTTAACTCAAATTTGCAAGTTAAAATGTAATGTGTTTTGAAGCTTAAATATTAAATAAAAATTTAAGTAATTTAGTTAGGACTTTTCTTATATAGGTTTATTAATTGATATTTAAATTTGGTTAACGTTAAACATATAATCTTAAATTCAAAATGAAATTTGAATCTAAATTTGAAGTGTAATGTTTAAATCCACTTTAATGTTAATGAAGTCATTGATAAAGGAAATGAATTATATTAGGGATAATTAAGGTTTTAAGTGATTTAATTAATAAGATAATTAGGGAATAATTTATTTAAATGATAAGTTAATAGTTTAGATTAATTTATAATTAGAAATAATTAATAATGATTTAATCTATGATTATTTCTTAAGAAAATAATTAAAGAAAAGTTATTAGTTAATGAAGATAATTAACTATGGATTATTAAGTAATTAATTAATGTAATTAATTTTAATAATTGATTAGATTGATTAATTTAATCATTTATGAGATTGTGTAAATATAATTACTTTATGGTAAGTAATTAAAGAGTTAATTTCTTGAAATAATTAATTAAGGGGTTAATTAATTATGTAATTGGTTTAAAGGTTAACTTAATTAATATGATTAATTAAGAATAATTTAATTAATTAAGGTGATTGATTTATTAATTTATATCAAATGATTTGTAATTGATAAATCAAGATTGGATAAATAATTCATAACTAATTAAACTAATTGGAAATTAATTTGAATTAATTAGGATCAAACAATTAATTAATCCTACTTATAAATATTTATTGAATGCTTGATCTTACTTATGAATGAGTGTATTGTATGAGATGCCTTGAATTGATTGTCCTATCTGATTTGTGATATGTTGTTCTGTGGATTGAGCTGTGTATTTTATTCATTTATTTATGATACATCCGTATATTATTCGTGTATCTGTGAATGAACGATAAGCGTTATAATTTATACCGCTTATCAACTTTATTTCTATGTTTTGATCTGTGATGATGATGTTGTTGCACTATTGTGTTAAACCCCTGGACCATACCATACATACACAAATATGGATTTCACGAGGAAATCGATTAAGTCAGAGATTTTTGAAATGATTTCAAAATAGACAATTTGAATTCAACAGTTTGGAAATAGAATCGGGTTAAATGTGAGAAGCTTTTGAAATGAAATTTCAAATTTAAAATTTATTTTTAAATAACTTAATAAAACTTGAAATTTAAATAATTTGATTTGAATTTGAATTCAAATTTTGAAACTGAATTCTATAATTTGAAATTAAGGATTAAAGATGTATGATAGTTATATGTGGGTTAAACCATTTCAAATATATTAATTTGGGAATTTGAATTTAAATTCAAAGGCTTTAACTCGTGCAAATATAATTGGATTCTTCTGAAACGAAAACTGTTTGTTTTCAAATAGTAAAAGCTTTCACATAAGAAATGAACGTCCAATTTGTGTTAAAAGGAATTCTAGTCTGTAATGAAAACAATTTCCAAGTTATGGAAACGTTTTGAAAGCTATAAGTTAAATCTTTAATTTAAAGATTTAATGAGTGAATTCAATTGAAATGGGCATTGTTTTGAAAATCCGTAAATGGATCTCTGTGAAACTGTGTGAACTTTGTGAAATTAATCTTTTTGTACAAAGATTAAAAAATGGTAATTTGTTTAAACCATTTGAGAGAAAAGTTTTGGGTTTCTATAGTTGTGACTTAACTGAAATCTCATATCCATATGTTTTTAAATATTGCGCTCATTATTCGGTTTAGCCGGGAAAGGACCTTGTGTCATATAACCCATTCCGAATAGTGATACGTCATTATGGATTGCATTTGGAGAATGGTGGTGAAGACCGGGTATTTGTGAGAATGATAGGATAACCTATCGATTGACTCTGCACTGAGTTGCTCCGGTATAGAGTTCTCCCTAAGTGATGGGAAGTTCGATCGGGATTGTGAATACCCGGATTTGCAAGGGCTTTTTTACGAAGTGCCTTCGGTTCTGTTCGAACCCGGGACAGACTTGTATGGTTGTATGTCCGACACTACACTTTGAGATATAAAGCAGATTTCTTTCAAGTACTTATCTGTTGGTGGCGGAGAAGTTATTCTCTTAGCTTAACACCCTTCTCTGAGATGTACGAGCTCAGAGGTTATGTAGTTGAAGGTTATCAATGATATATTCCCAATTTGGTAGTGTGACATGCTGAGTGCTGCTGTGTGTTGATGATCATTTGTTGATCATTTGTGATCAAAGCATGGCTTTTGTATAATGCGTAGCTTTGTGGACGAGACTGCATCAGGACCTGACAACCCGAAAATGGTCGAAACAGGAAAGATGCGGCAAGGTTATGAGGGTCGCGCCCTTTAGGGTGTGTCATTCCCTTCTGGTAAAGGGTGGTATCATGGTACGGAGCCAAGATATTTACCTATGTGGTGGGCTTCAATCTCATTTTCTATGTGGTTGTTGCTTTATGGTTTAGAGGTGCCTCGGATAAAGGTCCCAAAGGACCGGAGGGGTGGCATGCTCGAGAACTAGTTACCGAGTTACAGAAGTAACCCGGCCTTGTGTTGGCAGAGATCCGGTTAGGTTCTCGGGACATCTCGCCAGAGGCATACCCATGGACAGTGGGAAGTTCCTTAGCCTGACCATTTGTTGGAAATCCAATCAAAACAATACGTGCCTTGTACGGTTTTAGTTGTAGAGCCTGCCATTTACTTATGGTGGTCACCACTATTTAGATGGTTGCTATAATAGGCATAGTTCGGAATGTCTATGCTGGCTAAGATTAATATTAGACTTTCGAAATGTTTTCTCCACTGTGCACTTATAATAATACCAAGAAATTTTCTCATATCAAGCATGTTTGACTATCATAAAAAGAAATCTCCGCCAATTCTGTGTTTGCATGGTGTGTGCGGCGGGAGGCCTTATGGTAGTTTCATTTTCTAAAAAGCATTGCAGATTTCAATTTAAATTCTTTTGTTGTTTATTTTAAAAGACCAAACTGTTTTTGTTACTCACACCATTCCCATGACTGACTCGGAGTTTATTGTTCCTTTCCTAAACTCTGGGTGCCCACTATTTTCCACACGGGCAACCTAGAGTTGGCTTTTTCAGATAGTCAGGTTTAGTAGATTATCTGGAGTTAGTCCAGTCTTTGGATATGGACGAGGCTTGCTTGTCTAGGTGACATGTGATGTTGGTTCGAGCTAGCTATGGATTGGAGCATTTGATCTGGGGATGCATTTCTATTGAAGATATTTTTTTCCGCTACTGGTGTTATTAATTTTTTCCACTATGTCTTGTATCTCTGATAGTATGATATCCATTGTATCATCTTGTTGTACTATATTATATCAGATGTTGTATCTGTCATTGTATTAATGTTGCATATATTGATGTTCTTTTCTTCCGCTGTGTTGTATTTACCAGATTCGACGTTTGGATCTGCGGCATTGGAATATGAGTGTCATATTCGATGCCAATTTCGAGGGTCAAGTCTGGATCATCACAACATTCCACTTAGAATGCCACACTGCCATTCCTTCGACCATTATTGACTTCCACGAACGTACAAGCACTGAGCTCGTATGTCTCAGAGAAGGGTGTTAAGCGAAAAGAAGTTGTTTTCTCCGCTACCAAGCATATGTACGTTTGTAAAAGTCAACGTTGTGATCTTCGAAATGTAATGTTAGACAATAGTCCATACAAGTTCATTTTGGGACGGAACGAAACCAAAGGCACTCCTCCTACCACATCCTTTTTCTAGGAATCACCCCTAGGATCAATAGCGACCAATCTTAGCATTACAAAGATTTCAAACATGATAGAGCCACTACTATAATAAATATCTTTGTGGGAGTGACCCACAAAATGTCAACGAGCAGTCCTTCTGTTATAAAGATCTTCGGTCTTCAATACATCGAAGATTTTCTGAATGCAGACACCACTGCCATATAAATATAGTGTCCGGGTAAACTCTTGGAACTCATGACAGCAATCCCTACATTCTGAAGATCTATGTTCTTCAAAAAAATCATCATCTTCAACACGACTTCACTTCAAAATGTATGCATTGCTTTGCAGAGATTTTTGGATAGGAATTACCAAATCTGATCAGGGTTCCTTTGCACAAATCATCGATTAAAAAATATGTTAAGTTTATATGTGATTATCAATCATCATTGAATTTAATTCATCTTTCTATTCATTCATAAATATATCTGAGAGAAATATTATTTCAAATTATTCCATTTATATTCTTAATAGTATATGAAATCATTAAGCCTCATTTATCAAATCATTTGGTAAATTTAAATCCTTTTAGTCTTGGAATAATTCCAAATCAATTCACCTTTTACTTGGAAAAATATTTCCAAATCATTTATTTAATTATCATGTTGGAAAACATTATTTTAGAGCATCCAGGCTTTCCTTGTGATCTATAACTCCGCTCAACTAAAAAGAGAAAATATAGGCTAGGTAAGTTCAGTGCACTGTTTTCTCCATCCCTTACCCTAGTTGCACACCTCAATTTACCTTTCTAAATCTCACAGGCGGGAAAAATATATTGGTCGTTTCTGCATACTCCTTTCATTTTAGAAATGATTCATAAAAATTCCAAATCATTATTCAAAACATTTAATTATTCTTTTCAAATATCTTTTATAAAAGATATGTAAAGGGCTAGTTAAGTTTAAAATCATATATCACAAGTTATAAAACTGCTGCGAAAAGTGTTGCGAAAAAGCACTGTAAACAGTGTATAAAAGCTTCTTTGATCAAACAAAATTTTTACTTCACATATTTTCATTTTTCCAAACCAAACCTCTTTTAAAAACTTTAAATGATTTATAAGAATTATTCCATATTTTTAAACATTTTCAAAATATATATTTAGAACATTTGCTACTTTGGCCCCCGAACTGCCAAAATGTGATTTTATCGAAAATTTGATTTGCTCATATTTTAAAATTTACTAAATGAAATCTTTATCCTTTTCTTTTATTCAAAAACTATAGTCATAATAGTTTGGAAAATTCTTATCATAAAAAAATCTGACTTCGATTCAATCTTATAGAAAGATTTAACTTTTACGGAGCGAAATCGCGAACTACCGTTACGCGACGCGTCTATTTTGAGCTCCAAATTCATTGTTTGTCAAAATTTCTCCAAATTGAATTTTAATGTTTATAAAACATTCACAAACCATTTTCAAACATTTAAACCAATATTTTCCATATTAAATCTTTTTTTACTTTTAAATCATCACATAATATTATATTATAATATTCCTTTACAACCTTTTTATATATTTTAGAATCATTAAGAGGCTAAATAATTTCCGTACACATATTCATAGTAAATTCTCATTTAATTCTCATTCAAAATCGTTAAGAGGCTAAAATGATTAAGTGGATAAAATCAATAAGAGGATTTAATTCTCACTTAATTAACTATGGTTAATTACTAACCATTTTCATTATCATTAATCAACAAAGTTATCAACCATCTTAACTTCCATATAAGCAACTACATTATCATCGAAGTTATCAGACATATCAAACATCCAATACATTAACTTTTCATATCATTATAATAGGAGTATTTCTAAAGATTAATTAGTAAAAGTGTGAATACTCACCTTTAATCAAACCAACTTCCTACCAACATTCATATCATTACAACACTTCAATTGACCATTGTTAACTTCAACTAATAAACTTCTACTCCACTAAATCAATTTCTTCTTCACTTAAACATCACCTAGAACCATGCTTCACTCCTCTAAACTACACAACCATCCTCCATCACCATCTTTTAGCTCACGGCTATCCTCCATCTCCTACATCATAGTGTTCGCGACCCAAGCCTTATCTCCTCTTTCCTTCATCATTTTCTACTTTTTTTAGAAGCTAAAGCATGTTTTCTAAACGATATAAGAACTTTGACAAAGTTTGGTGGAGTTTGGAATTGGCATGATATGATTTTAAGAAAAGTTGGTTAGGAAAGGGAAGTGAATAAGCCAATGGAGAAGCCATTTGAAAGCTTAGAAAAGGAAGAAGAAGAAGAATGAGAAGTTTGTGGAAATGCGAATGAATGCATGACTATTAATGGAAAAAGCTTTATAAAATATCTTTACGTAAAATGACCAAAATACCCTTTCCTTAACCATTAAGTAAACTTCATTTTTTCAACGCTTAACATCACCTTTCACTTTATAACTTTATGTCTTGATCACTTAAGCTTTAAAGAATAAGGTAATGATTTTGTTGTATTTGGATGTGATTGATTTAATGTTTGCTTTTTTACTTTTTTTAATTACCTTACTTTTACTAACGATATTCTTGATTTTTATAATAATACATAGAAAAACTAAACCCTTAAACAACTTGGATATTAAAATGGTGTTTGGATTCGGTGAGACTGGGATCAGGTTTCCATATTTGGATATCCGAAAACCACATCGATCCAAATTAAACGTTAGGTCGTGAATCCAAGTGGAGCTTAGCGAAGACTCGAGGTGTAAGAACTATCCGTCAGTATAACTCTAGGAGTGATTCCGTGATGAGTTTGACGGAGATAGTACTTACAGGTTCGAGATGGTGATTTAGAGTGCAAGGGCTATGGTCGTTGACTCTGAGGGTGATTCCAAAATGAGTGCAACGAGATAGTGCATTCGGTTTCGTTCGAACCCGAAACGAACTTGTATGGATTGAATGCTTTCAGAACATCGTCAGGTGGACGATGAGCATTCTAAGATAGATGTGTTCTATAAAGGTAATCGCAGCCTCAAGCCTCATCAACCGGGAATGGCTAAAACAGGGGAGGTGTAGCAAGGCTAGGTGGGTAGCACCCATTTCAGGGTGAGGTCATTTCTGTCTAGATGTCCCTTTATTTCGGCTTAGTGGGTGGTTGGTCGCGCCAACCATGGGGTGATCTTACTCGGGACTGTTCAGTAAGGAATGGTTCCAGCTTTGTGATGCAGAGGATTGGGAGTAATCCTCGGTACTGTGATCTAGGCCATGTACTGTGACGGGCGGTACCCCGGTAGCCCTGCCATTGATGGAAACTCATTCTTCCTACAAGACCTTACGGTTTTGTTCGTATTACCCACTTTTGTGGCTAGTAGCTGGAATTTAATAATGTAACAATTTCGGCTATTTCTTATTTACTTGAAAACCCTAAACACTATTATAATATCATTGGATTCCCTATCAAATGTTTTGGTTAGCGTAAGGTAAAAACTTTTCCATGTTTATGTGTGGGAAGTCTTGCTTGATACCTTTTCTTTTCAAAGGTTTTTCTAAAGTTAAGAAATTTAAACCCGTTTACTCGCACCAGACCCCTGTCTGACCCGAGTGTTTATTTTCTATTTTATTAAACTCTTGGGTACTCATATTATATATGAGTAGTCGAGGGATTCAGGTTTGCTTAATGAATTCTGGAGGAGATATGGAGCAAGAGGCTTCCATGTGTAGATTTTATGGTTCTGCTGTGTTTGTGTGGTATCTGTATCTTGTAATATCTTGAGTTGTATAGTTAGACAGATGTTTATAACTTTCTAATATGTGTTGTATAAGTTGTGTACTCTGATGTAATATAATACTATGTAATATTTTATGTGATATATTATATTTCATTCGTTCTGCTGTGAGTTATATGATGTTATTATGTTCTTTCTTCTCTTTCTTTTCTTCTTCTACCCTTCTTTCTTAATTAGTGATGCGACTTTCTGGTGTTAGAAACTTGGGTCGCTACAGTTGGTATCAGAGCATTAGGTTGAGTGAATACCTAGGCTCTGGAGTGGTGTCTTTCTTGAGAGAGCATACTTGTAATTTATATATGTGTGTGTGTGTGTGTGTGTGTGTGTCTACTTGATCTGTTGGGTTATCTGTTCGGGTTTTCCAACATAAGTTTTAGAGGTAGATGGAGTAGTGGGGTGTGTGTGTGTAACACGACTACCACTAATGGAAGAGGTCCATGTGTTGAGGTTGGATGTGTATTTTTCGAGACTGTAGACCTAATACCGTCTCAAGTGAGATTTGTAGTTTGGAGTAAGGATTTATCTGATATCCGAAAGAAATCTTTTTAAAGATTTGGAGTCCATCTTGGAAGTGTAAGTTTGGATCTATCAGAAGTAAGTGATGGTATCTTGATAACTGCATGGTGAGATGAAGTATCCATGGATATTTTCCGAAGATGTTTTCTCTTGAAGCAATTTAGAAGTAGTTGAGGAGCAGTCTTTACCTGCCGCAGGGAAGATTCGTCTGTGTAGAAGTTGTCTGGATCTTTAGCAAGGAGGTTGGCTGTTTGGAATATGGGACTAAGGTCTATGAGTGGCTTCGCTTCGGCATGGTCTCATTTGTCATTCCTTAAGGAGAGCGAGATGTTGATGCTTGGATTGGAGCCCGAATTTCTTGAGAGGATGTCTGCCATCTCAAAGGTCCGTTGTGTGGTTTGTTGATGGTTTTGGTTTTCGAGAAGCCTTTGGATTAGAAGTCTTTGGTTAACTGTGGTAGTAGTGCAACTCGAAGTGTTCGGTGTGCCGACGAGAGGGTCATTTGGCTTTGCAGTATCATCGAGGTAGAGTTTGGAAGCAGCAGTGTGGCTCGTTTCTCCGATGGTTCAGGAATCTTAGTGGTTCTTCTATCAGCAGTCCGGGCAGATGGTGCAGTATTCTTGAAAATTTTACTTTGTTTGGAGAAGCTTAAAGCTGTTTTAATTGGTAAAGATAGGATGGTTTCTTTAGAATCCAAACTAGGTAAGATCGCAAAAATTACTTGCGATTAATTTGGGAATTTTTCTTGGGCAATCTTTTGTTTGAGACTGAGGATTCTCGTGTGGAAGTAGGAGCTACTGATGTAATCAGAAGTTTGTCAAAATCTAGAGTTAGTTCCATATTGTTTTGGTTCCAGAAGTGATTTTGGTAGTTAGCCTGGTAGTAGGATGGTTCCTGGAGAGGAAGAGTTGGAGTAGCAGCTTAGGATTTTTGGATTTGGATTGGTCAGATCTAGTTTTTTAGTTTGGATTTCTGCTGTAAGATTGTGTGACCGAGTTAGATGGGTCACTTAGATTTTATGGATTTGATGAACAAAGTTCCCTAGATATATTGGATAAGTTTGTATTCGTGTTCATCAACAGTATTCTCATCTATTTCAGATTCAGAGTTGTGCAGCGGAAGCGAGGTAGCAGCTGTACGAGGAAGGAAGCAAGTTCAGATTACTATTGTTTGGGAAGTAGAGCTTGTGTACTGGTTTTCGACTGATCTTGGAAGACTTTTCTGTTGGATAAGATCTAGATACTGGTTTTCTTTGGTCTAGTTGTTTCCGGAAGCATCTGCATAGGTTGAGCTGATCAGGAAGAGGATTGGCAGCCAGGATTGTCTTTTGAGTGATGCAGACGTGAGATAAGAAATTAGGAATTCAAAGTTGGAGACTTCATTATTGTTAAGATTTCTTTGGTTAAGAGAGCAGTAATTGGGTAAGATTGAATGGCTAGTTCTGAGGTATTTAGGATTTCTTATCTGTGTTTTGCTAGGATAAGATTGAATTGCCAGTTTGGATAACTGGAATTCATTGTATTTCACGTATCTCTGAGGGAGTACGTGTATGATTCATTGTTGGTTGTAGAATATGCAGTCCAGTTGGATTTGAAGTTGAGCTAGACTTGAGTATAGTCTGATGTTCTGTTCAGATTGATGGATCTAGAGATGTGAGGAGCTCTGGATTTTGGTGGTGTAGTTTGTTAGTTTCTGTAGAGCGGGTCTCCTAGTGATTTTTACTTGGAAAACTCTAAATTGTGTTAGAAGATCTATTCTGATCTTTGTCAGGATAATTAGTTAGGTTTGTTTGTTTGATTGATTGCTATGGTTGTTACTAACTGGTTGATAGGCATGCTTTGCTGTTTGATATTGAAATCTTTGCCGGGTTATTAAATTACCTTTGCTTTTAAATTTCGGGGACGAAATTCTTTTAAGGAGGGAGGAATGTGACGACCCGAAATTTTAGGCAATATCAATTTAGTAATCTGTGTTAATAATTAAATTGGTTTGATAATTTTTCTTTATAATTTTAATTTGAATTGGTAAATTTAGTTTTTTTAAAGGTTAATAAATTTTTAGTCTGGCAATATTGATAACAAAGCTAATAAAATTTTATTCTATTTATAATATATATATATATATTGTGAATAGAAAATCTTTTGTTTTAAATAAAAGATGAATTTTCAAATTTGTAATATATATGTAAGTATATATTATAATTTGGAATTGTTTTGAAATTTAATATAATCTATTGATAATTTATATATGTATGAATATTGTAATTTAAAGCTTTGTTTTAAAATTAATATTTTCCAAAAGATAATTTAAGATTAATTCAATTATTTTCAAAAACAAGATAATTTTTTTAAGTGTGATAGTTTAAATAGGATTTAATCAAAGTTTTATTTTGTTTTCTTTAAAGTATTTAAATTAAATGGTTATAAATGTGTATATATAAATGTTTTAGATTTTTAAAATCCATGTATAAGGAATATATTTGTATTATAATTAGTTTTAGAATATTTTCTTTAAAAAGTAAGTTTATATTTACATATGTAAGTACTTATTTATAAAGTAAATTAAATAAGTAGGTTACATTTACATTTAAATTAAATGAAAATTTATTAAAAAATACTTAATAACATGTGTAAACATGTTAGGACATCTTAATAACACATGTAAGAAAATTTAGTACTATAGTGACAAATGTAAGTTTTTGGAACATGTGGCAACATATTTATTTTATTTTTTAATAAATGTTTAAGAAGAAAACTAGTTTTTTTCACAAACTTTTTTACTTCTTTATTTTCACTTCTTAACTTAAAACAAAAACTTTTCTCAAATCTGAAATTAAAACTAAAAGCAAAGATCAAATCTGAATTCAATTAAAATCCTACAACATCAATTTACAAACCTGCAATTCAAAATAAATCAAGATCAACAGCAAGTCGGATCTGTTTCAACACTTTTAAAACATCATCAAATTTGAGGCAAGTAGTAAGATTTTCAACACCAAAGCATATTATCCAGATTTAAGATTCAAGGCCTGGAAAATTCAAAGCCTGGAAAAGAATTGAAACTGCTCTGCAAATTAACAGGTGAGTAAATATTTTTAAAATAGATTAATCTTGTTTAACTTAAGTGCATGTGATGATGTTGGATTGAATTAAATTCTATAGTTTGAAACTTATCTGGATTTGCAAATTTATGTATGTGAACATGACAATATATGTTGATGTTTGTTCTCTATTTGATAAAACCTGTTATTTTGTTTTTCACAAATCCAAATTTCTCAATTTGATCCATATTAGCCTTGAATATGTGAATGAAATTTGTTTGTGAATGTAAGATGAAGATCACAAAATTAGTTCCATGATTTTTAATACAACGGATAATTATAAATAAGGAATTAACAGTGAAACTAGAATTTTTGTTAAAAACCAACTACCTTACATTCTAATTTGAATTACATGCATGTAATTATGATGGAAAATCATGAATTTTGATATGAAATTTGTAATTTTTAGTTGCGTATTTCATGTGAATTTTGGGTTTGTTCGATTTGGGGGTTTTGGTGATTTGCCGTTGATCGGCGTGATGATCGGAGCTGTAACCTTGGTCGAAGCTTGCTTGGAGTTGTTGATGATGGGAAAATACGGATGAATTTTTCCTATGGTAGTTTTGTTTGGGATCGATCAATTTAGGATTTTGCCTTGTTCTTGGTTCGGCATTGCTGTCGAGAGATTTGCGTCGTGCATAGAGGACCGGAGGCGATCGCGTGGCTTGCGAGAGTAGTGGGAGGTCGAGACGAAGGTGCGGTATGGATGGCGAGGCTTTTCGAGGTCTGAGGCATCGGAACGGCGGAGAATACTGGCCATGGAGGTTCCAGTAGGGTCGGGTTTTAGCTCGTTTTTTTGTTCGTCGGACTTTCGTTCGATCGTGGTTAGGGTTGAGTTCGTATGGGTTCGGATGGTCATCGTGCATTGTCGCGATGCTTGCCCGAGGTCGGCGCCGCTGGTGCACGTGCATCGTGTACGTTTTGTTCACGGGGAATTTTGAAGTTTGGGGAGGACTAGGTCGACCCGAAGGGAAGCACGCGTTTTCTTGGAAACGAATCGAAATTGTAGGAGCTGGGATTTTCTCGGGAGTGGCTCGTGTGAGTTGGGTTTCGAACTCGAGTTTTTGTGGTATTTGACACGGGTTTGGCCCGAGTCACTTTCTTTTACAAAATCAAGTCATAAGTTTTTATGAAGAGGATTAAATTTTCAAAGTTATAACATGATCTTTTAAAGTAAATTGTTAATCGAACTTTTGAAGTGTTAATTGGATCTATTTTCAAAATTTAAATTGTTAAGATAATTTCCTTTGGAAGTAATTAAGTAAATTAACTTTTGAATTTTAATTTAAAAAGAAGAGTTTTCAATTTAAAGGAGTGTTTTCAAATTTTAAAGTATTAAATCAAAATTTAAAGTAATGTTTAAAAAAAACTAAGTTTTCAAATTTTATTTAAAACGAATAAGTTTGAATTAGATAATTAAAGTATTTTGAATTTTGAATTTGATTCCCAAATGCCTTATTCTCAAATAAGGTTATTGTTATGATTTTTGGAAAACCAAATAGAATAATTTGTTTTAAGTTATTAAATTTTGATTAATTTTAAATAATTTATTTAGAAGATAAATATGGTTAATTTATCTTTGTATGGACTTATGGATACTTAATTAATATAATTTGTCAATAAGTAAAGAGTTTAATTAAGATAAATGCTTTTCTTAATTTATGATCTTTAAATATAAGAAGTTATTTAATTATTTATTTATTTAATTTTAAATAATTAGTTAATTGCTTTTTTAATTTTAAATAATCACTTAATTATGAATTGATTAAGTGTAATTACTTAATGAAGTAATTAATGGTGAAATTCTGAATGTAATTAAGTAAAGGAAATTACTTATGGAAGTAATTACTTACGGAAGTAATTGGTGGAAATTACTCATGGGAGTAATTAATTAAATGGAAGTGATTAATGGAAAATCACTTGATGTTATTAATTAAGGAATTAATTAATATAATGGTTTTGAAGTTAATTAATTATAGAGTAATTAATTAATGAATTAAGGATTATTTAACAATGGAATTAATTACTTGTTAAGGTAATTAATTAAGAGAGTAATCAAGATTTATTAATGAAGATAATTAGAAGATAATTACTTATGTAAGTAATTAATGGTTAATTACTTAATTAATTTTAGTTAATTAATTAATGTGATTAATTAATTAATGAATGTGATTAATTTAAGTTTAATTACTAAAGGTAATTAATTAAAAATGTAAATAATTAATAAAGTAATTAATTAAGGATTATTATTTAATTCAATAATAATTACTTAATGAAGTAATTAATTAGATAATTAATCAAAGATTAATATAATTAATTAAGAACTTAATTAATTAATTATGAATTTACAAGTTATTAGTTACTGTTTACGATTAATAAGATGGTTAATTACAAGTTAATTATTTAATTAATCAAAAGATTATTAATTAATAAGGATCATTAGTTAATATAATTAATGAATTAATCAAGGTTGATTAATAAAAGTAATTAATTTAAGTGTGATTAATTGATTGTAATTAACTGAGGTTAAATGCAATTAATCATAGTTAATTAATTAATGGAAGTAAAGGAAGGATCATTAATTATTGTAATTAATGATAGTAATTAAAGGTTAATTACTGTATATAGTTAACGATAATTACTTGAATGTAATTGAAGTATAATTAATCAAAGGAAGATTAATTAAGGAAGATCATTAAGAGATGATTGATTAATTAATTATTTGGAATAAATTAACAAAGAAGGATTTAGATAATCCAATTGATTAAGAGTTAATCAATTCTGTTCATGGATGATTGGTTTATATTGGATGATTGATATTGGGTGATTGGTTGATACTGGATGATTTGGATATCTTTGATATGTGATATGCTGCTTTGTAAGATGAATGGTTGATATGAATTATCTATTGTGATAATGTGATTCATCTATCTGTTTATATCATCCTGAATATAAGTTTAAATTATTTTAACCCTTAAACAACTTGGACATTAAAATGGCGTTTGGATTCGGTGAAACCGGGATCGGGTTTCCATATTTGGATATCTGAAAACCACATCGATCTAAATTAAACGTTAGGTCGTGAATCCAAGTGGAGCTTAGTGAAGACTCGAGGTGTAAGAACTATTCGTCAGTATAACTCTGGGGGTGATTCCGTGATGAATTTGACGGAGATAGTACTTACAGGTTCGAAATGGTTATTTAGAGGGCAAGGGCTATGGTCATTAACACTGAGGGTGATTCCAAAATGAGTGCAACAAGAAAGTGCCTTCGGTTTCGTTCGAACCTGGAACGAACTTGTATGGATTGAATGCTTTCAGAACATTGCCAGGTGGACGATGAGCATTCTAAAATAGATGTGTTCTATAAAGGTAATCGCAGCCTCAAGCCTCATCAACCGGGAATGACTAAAATAGGGGAGGTGCAGCAAGGCTAGATGGATAGCACCCATTTCAGGTGAGGTCATTCCTGTCTAGATGCCCCTTTATTTCGGCTTAGTGGGTGGTTGGTCGCGCCAACCACGGGGTAATCTTACTTGGGACTGTTCAGTAAGGAATGGTTCCGGCTTTGTGATGCAGCGGATTGGGAGTAATCCTCGATACTATGTTCTAGGCCACGTACTGTGACGGGCGGTACCCCGGTAGCCCTGCCATTGATGGAAACCCATTTTTCCTACGAGACCCTACGGTTTTGTTTGTATTACCCACTTTTGTGGCTAGTAGCTGGAATTTAATAATGTAACAATTTCGACTATTTCTTATTTACTTGAAAACCCTAGACACTATTATAATATCACTGGATTTCCTATCAAATGTTTTGGTTAGCGTAAGGTAAAAACTTTTCCATGTTTATGTGTGGGAAGTCTTAGGTGATACCTTTTCTTTTCAAAGGTTTTTCTAAAGTTAAACAATTTAAACCCGTTTACTCACACCAGACCCCTGTCTGACCCGAGTGTTTATTTTCTATTTTATTAAACTCTTGGGTACTCATATTATGTATGAGTAATCAAGGGATTCAGGTTAGCTTGACGAATTCTGGAGGAGATATGGAGCAGGAGGCTTCCACGTATAGATATTATGGTTCCGTTGTGTTTGTGTGGTATCTGTATCTTGTAATATCTTGAGTTGTATAGTTAGACAGATGTTTATAACTGTCTAATATGTGTTGTATAAGTTGTGTACTCTGATGTAATATGATACTATGTAATATTTTATGTGATATATTATATTTCATTCGTTCCGCTGTGAGTTATCTAATGTTGTTGTGTTCTTTCTTCTCTTTCTTTTCTTCTTCTATCCCTTTCTTTCTTAATTAATGATGCGACTTTCTGGTGTTAGAAAGTTGGGTCGCTACAATGAGGGTTTAAAATAGTGGAAGTACTTAAGTACCAATGCACTTATTATTCTCTAACTTTTTCAAAAGTTAGCCAAATCTTCTCTAATCTCTTATAAACTCTAGTATTAAGCCTAAGTCATCATAGGAAGCATGATTAGCAAGCGGAAGGAGGCATGACCATGAACTTTGGGTGTTTAGGACATATTTAGTGAAGCGTTGATTTATTTGAATGTTGGTAGGAAGTATAGCCTTGGAAATGGGTGAGAACTCCTAAATTAAATCTTTATAAATAGTTATAAATGTTTAACATGACTATTGAAATCCTTAAGATGTTTGGCTGGATAAATTACAGTAATTGGTGGATATTTGGAAAGTAATTGGTAATAAAAAGTTGGATATGTTATATACAAAAAAGTGATAAACTCTATATTTATATATATAGCATGATATAATATGGTTTGCTATGTTTGGTTGTTATCATGTTTGACTGTTTGTTTGTGCTTTGATCATCAAGTGTTGATTGTTTAATATGGTTGTTTTAATAAGTCATGTTAAATGCATTTCGATATTACACAAGGAAATCACTTTCTAAATCAAATTATAAAAGTTGTATGGAATCATTAAAACTTTTCAAAACGATTTTAAAATGATTTAAATATGTTTCATAAACACTAAAAATAGATATGGTGAAGTTTGAATAAGAAATGAAAAACAAGTCAAAATTAGACGGGTTGTGTAACGGTAGTATGCGATTTCGAACCGTAAAATTCGAATGAGTATATAAAGTGGAATATAGCTCGGAATTCTTTGTAATACGAATTTTTTAGACTAAAATATTCATAGTTTTCAAATAAAGAAAGAAAATCAAGTTTTCATCTTATAGGTTTTCAAATAAGTCAAAAGTAAGTTTTTAAAATAATTGCGGTTCCACGGTTCGAAACCTAAAAAAGGATTTTCTAAAATTTAATATTTTTAAATATTTTATAAATACGAAAAAATCTTCATAAATTTTTTAAAATGTTTTAAAAGATATTTTAGTTGTATAAATAAAATTTCAAAAGATGGAAAAGTCGTTTTGATCAATATAACTTCAAAAACATTATTCGCAGCATTATTTACAAAGGTTTTCAATAACTTTTGAAATATAAATCTAAACTTAAAATTTTCCCAAATATTTATAAAATATTTTTAAATATGAAAATTTAAGTGTTTTAAAGATGATTTAATGATTTATTTAAAAGGATTTAAATAAAAGAACTAAAGAAAAGCTGTTATAAACAATTGTTTTAATCTTGGCTCTAATATGCCAACGAGTACACCTGATTTTTCTATTTGCGAGATCTGAGTGAGGTGCTTAAAATAAGGAGAAGATTAGGAGCAACTATTTCCTTGGCTCACTTGGCTTCCCCTGGGCGAGGGATAGATAAGATCGGAATATTGGAAACAAGTTAAACAATTCGGATTTACCATCTTATATAACATGATATCAACTTATTAAAAAAAGTTACGTTTTAAAAATAAGAAATCTTGGTTAAGTTTTAAGTAAAATAATATTGAATTATTTAATAAAAAATAAGAATTTGACAAAGAGAGGTTTAATGATTCTGTATATACCAACAAGAATGTTTTTTAAGATATATATATATATATATATATATATATATATATATCTTAAAGATATTTTTTTCGTATAAAAAGTAATGAACGAATCAAATGATAATCACCTATTTATAAAACATCTTTTTATCGATAATTGGCTCAAAGGAACCGAGGTTGGATCTGATTGCTTAATGTTGCATGATAGGGGGTTCTTGCTTTATGAACTATGATGAAGCTTAGACTCTCACTTCTACATGTCCCAAGTTTGAAATGGTTAGTTGCTAGTTGTTAGGCTGGCCGTAAAATCAGATTCGAGGTTATCATTTATAGTCACTGCCATGTTGAGAAGCTGGTGTACGCCACATTTGATATCAGCGTGTCGGGATTGTCTTTTCTTACTCTGTGCAGCATGATAGGGGTTCTCGCTTTCTATTCGGTGGTGAGCAAGAGACTCTTACCCCTATATGTCCCAAGGAAAAGGTTGGTAGTTGTGTCCACTACTGATGGTTAAAAAGCCTAGATTGGTGGGTGTACCCATAGCATGGTTCTCAAAGCTCAAATCTTACATTTGGTATCATAGTTTTAGTTGAGAGAACACCAAAATCCGATCGAGGTAAAGCCTTATTAGAGATAGGGTTAGTAATACCCTAGGATGAGTAACTCATTAGAGATAGGGTTAATAACACCCTCGAATGAGTTGATAGTATTATATATATGAGTGCGCATTTGTTAATGATATATAAATATGATTTTTTTAAATATGGTAAATGAAATAATTTTACCTAGAATTATATTTTATATATAAATAATATATTTTAAAACAAACGTATAGTTGGATATATTATAACTTGGATGATTTTTAACCGAGACTTATAAAATCTAAGTATAAATATCTTATGATTTGAATTTCACAGTTTGGCTACAAGATGTTTAACAAATAACCCTAAGAATATTAAGGGGTATAAACAATAAATAAAACCTGATAAGTTAAAAAAATGGTTGTCAAATGAGGTCTAAAAGGTTTTTGAGAAAAAGTTATCAAAGAGTTTTGAAAGTTGATAATTATAAATATCCAGTTATTATCATTAATTAATCAATTATTTGGTTAAAAGTTTAAATACAAGCACCTCATGAGTTTAGTTTCACAATTTGACTATGTGGTGTTTGATAAATAACATTGGGTTAAGCAATTTAATTAAGATAAATATATGAATGCATTTTTTATGAATGTGTTTTATAAAAACAAAGTAATTTATAAACGATTTTTGAAATAACAATAATATTATTACAAATAAGAAATTTGAAAGGAAAGGATGTTTCTTATGATAACTAGTTCGAATGGGTCAAAAACAACTAAAAATATGCAAGAGATATGTTCAGATGGTAAACACTTCGCATAAGAATTACTCCTCCGGTTAAGAGGATTTGTGACACTATTGATAGTACCAAGTTCCTTGGTATTATTTTAGAGTTGCTCGATCTAGATAATTTTCTAAAGTAGAAATAGGAATATATACTATAATAAGAGAAGTTTATTATAAATATGGAAAATAAAGATAAATCACGTTGTAAATTTAAATGGTTTCTCTTGGAAAAGAGAGATAAATATTTTGTAAATAAATGTCTCGAAGAAATAAATTTATAAACAAATTTTATAAATAAGGGGATATATTTATAAATAACATTTTTATAAATATAAGTAATAAGTGCTATAAGGGAGATTTTATAACAAAGTAGATTTTGGAGTGAAAATTAATAAATAAAAGGTTTTCATAAAGATTTTTGGAAGTTGATAAGTACATATGTTGTGCATAGATCATTTCATCATACAAGTTTGATCTAAGATTCAAGTACGGAACTTTAAGCTGTTTACAGCAGTCCGAAAATGGATTTGTCACTCTATTCTTAATGATGTACATTGATGAGGATTTATGGTTGGGTAATTGAGTTTTCTATCATAGTTGAGTGCTATGCAAGGAAGACTAAAGTTCTGATCGGAATGCCCAATCAGGATCCCCACTAGAGGATCGAGAGATCAATACCAATTGTGAAGTAAAGTTATGGATTCGAGTAGCAGATCGAATCAGATAATGCGCACGAATGATCTATATACATTGTACAAGAGTAAGTTTAAAAATAAATATTTTTGGAAAACACCTTTGGATTTTTTCTTTAGTGTAATTTCGGAGATGAAATTATTTTAAGTGGGAAGTCTGTAGTGATCCACAAATTTGTCACTTTGATAAATTTGATTTATTTTTAAAGTATTCAAATAAAAGGTTAATAATACAAATAACGTTGTTTTGAGTAATAATAAACAATAATAATCTTTTTTTGAAGAATAAATAATAGTGCTAATCTTATTTTGAATAAATATTTACAAAAATACCTCCTCGGGATTTAAATCAATAATATACCCGGAAATTGTTTTATCAATAAATGGCTCTATAATTATCCAAAGTCGCAAGTGGGACTGGTATATACAATCATTTTTACATTTACACAAGAATATGAAACAAAATAATTTATTTTATTTTTGAAAAAAAACCGTATATATAACATCGCTAGTAATGTCATTATAATTAATAATTAATGATTTTAAATTGAGATTAAACGATTTAATAATTATTATATTTATCCAAATAATCATTTTAAAACGATAATAATTCATTTATATGGTTTATATGGTTTTATAATTATTATAATTATCCAAATAACATCACTAGTAAGGAAAATCGATATCAGTTTATCGATATAACAAACTTTTAGTAAATAGTCGTTTAATATTGATTTATATGGTTTTATAATTAAAACGAGATCATTTTAATTCACGAATAATCATAATAAAATAGTTTCCAAAGTTTTATATATATATATGTGTGTGTGTGTGTGCTAATTAATATATGAAAATATGACCGAAGATCGGAATCTAAATTCATAACGGCTTGGCATATATAAGTTGTACAACGCTGTTCAGAAAACTTGTACACATTTGTGACATGCACATACACACATTATCATATACATAAACACATGATAATAGTAAATATAAATTTCCATAATGTAAAGGAATAAATATCTAAAGTCATTATTATTTAAAAAGCAAACATTAAATCAATCTTACACCACATCACATCACCACCTCTACCATCATCACCGCCGCCACCATCACCTACACCTTGTCACCATATGGGAGGGCTGCCGTGCACCATAAGGGGTGGAGGGGGAGGTGTTTTCTTGAGTAGGTAACGGTATGGTGGTAAGTTCATTTCGAAGATTTTTTCTCATTTTTTCTATAAAATACCACCCCTCCTCACTTATTCTTCATAATCTTCTTCATCTTCATTCTTGAGCTTTCTTATACTCTTTAATGGTTTCCATGGAAGTCACTCTTCTTTCTCAAAAACTTGAGCAAAAGTGGAATGGTTAAAAATAGTGGAAGTGCTTAAGCACTAATCCACTGATTACTCTCAAACTTTTTTAAAAGTTAACCAAATCTTCTCTAATCTCTTCTAAACCTAGTATTAAGCCTAAGTCATCATGGCAAGCATGATTATCAAGTCGAAGGAGCACAGCCGTAAGCTTTAGGTGTTTAGGTGATGTTTAGTAAAATGTTGATTTGTTTGAATATCGGTAGGAAGTATCGGTTTGGGAATGGGTGAGAACTCCTAAATTAGATCTTTATAAATAGTTATAAATGTTTAACATAACTATTGAAATTTTTAAATGTTTAGTTGGATAAATTATAGTAATTGGTGGATATTTGGAAAGTAATTAGTAACAAAAAGTTAGATGTGTTATATATAAAAAGTGAGAAACTATATATATATATATATATATATATATATATATATATATCGGATCATATAATATGGTTTTCTATATTGGTTGTTAATCATGTTTGGTTGTTTCACTACACCATTATAAGCTATTAACAACGGGTAAAAACCGTTGTTAAGTCCAAAAGCAACGGGTAAAAACCATCTTCAACACAGGAGTGGTTGAATTTAGCGACGGAAGAAAACCGTTGCTTTATGTCCAAAAGGCAACGGGTATAAACCGTTGCAAATTGGGACAAAGGCAACGGGTATAAACCGTTGCAAACTGGGCCAAAGGCAACGGGTATAAACTGTTGCAAACTGGGCCAAAGGCAACGGGTATAAACCGTTGCTTTATGGACAATAGGCAATGGGTATAAACCGTTGCTTAATGTACAAAAGGCAACGGTTACAAACCGTTGCTTAATGGATAAAAAATCAACGGATATAAACCGTTGCTTTCTGTCCAAAAAGCAACGGGTGCAAGCGTTGCTTTATGGCCAAAAAACGTTGCTTTATGTCCAGTAGAATACGGTTAAAACTGTTGCTTTATGCCCAAAGTCACACATAAAGCAACAGTTAACACCCGTTGAACATAGTGTTTGCTCATGCTCCTACAAAATCACATCTGTAACTCACTACTGTGTTACACGCATATATCAGTATATATACCAGAATATCAATATATATCAAAATATGCCAGAATATCAAAATATTGGTACACAAGCACTATAAACATATCGCACATATACCATACATATAAAATTATCAAACTTATAATTACACTCATTGTTTTGCAAACAGAATGCTATCGTGCCGGAATATCATACTTATTACACTGCATTGTTTATTACACTACACTACAAAGATTTCATTAATTACACTACATTGTTTTACAAGCAGTGAAGTCTACATATAATAAACACATTAAAAGAATGCTGATCAGGTTAGCCGAAGCTGATATTTCTTTGGCTCATGTTGTGGTGCATACAGTATTCTATCCAATTCCTGCGCAAAAGTAAAAACAGGTTTTAAACTCAAATCATACAGTGAATTTTAGCTTGGTCAAGTTCAGTTAATAGAGCAACGGAATTCCTGTGTAAGCAATAATAATGCACAAGTAAAAGTGGCAGCAAACATTTAAACAACTATAACAACACTAACAAAAAACTGCCTTTCAACTTCATCCCGTCCCCTCTGTTATACACTTCCACTCACAACCACACTCCTACACACTACGGCACTTCCTCATTTTCTCTGTTTTCATCTCATCCACACTTAAGTACTACATCACATCCCCTACTGCCTATTGCCTGTCAACATCATACACCATTAGCTTGGTCAAGTACTACACTTAAGTACTACACTATTTTTGGGTTTTTGTCCAATGTTGCACCGTTTGTACTGAGCCAGAAATCAAGTAATATGAACAAGTTGCTCGGACATATCTAACCTTAAATGTCCACCTCCTCCGAATGCATTTGATTCTACTATTTTTCTTAATTATCTCATTCGGGTATTGTTAAATCCATGATCTTTAAAGTTTGTACGTGCACACACCTATCAAGTTAAATCCAAACATTTTATAATGGTTTTTTCAATAAATATTGCTTGATGTTAATAGTATGTACCAATTTTGCACCATTAATATCCAACAAAAGCTATATTGCAGTATACCTTTAAGTTATTACCTCATCGGTAAGTGTATATTATGTATGCTTAATCTATGATTGATTTCACCTAGAATATATGAAAACAAAAGGATATTGCACATAGCCTCGTTATCATAAATAAGCCAAGTACAGGTTTTGTTCTACCCAGTACTCAGGCAAAAGAGATGTCTGCGAATGCGGAGAGTGTTTCTGTTGGTAATCCAACATTGATTAAACGAGTTAATTATATGCATTCTAACTGTTATAACTTTTAAATCAATTATATGCATTCTAACAACTATAATTCCTTTTATTGTCTGCTTCAAAACCAATCCCCTGTCAACTGAACATTCACATCACATCACAAAAACAGTCTTCTTCTGACTACTCCGCAGCCTTCAACTTCCCTTTCATCCACCATTTACACTTCCAATCTGGTGCCCTTGGTACCAGTAAGCCATCAAACACAAACTACAAACCTGCCTGCACTCCAACAACATTTCCATATTTCCTATTCAAACCAATCACTACACATTTCATTTCCTCTTCAAACCAAATCACAACCATAACACTGTCAGCATAATTCAACTATCCCGACCAACCTCTCTAACTCCACATTCTGCAATGAACTCCAGCATTACAAACTGCCTCCCACTTCCTATTCACCAACTCTACCACAAACCACCAGTATCAACCACTCCAACCACCAGTAAACACTCCAGTAACCACTCCAGTTCCCTACCAAACATTCCAGTCCCGTACCATTTCAGTCCCCTCCCTTACATCATAACCAAATTATTTTACCACCCATTAAACCCAATTAGTACGGTACACACATAAATCTTTTTACCTAATCAATTTTTAGTTTATTGGACCTCCATTCATCGTTCAGGCACATTGATCATGTTTTTTGTTTTTTGATTTTGTCCTTGAATTTTGACTTTACTTCCTAGTATTTGATAAATTGTCAATTATCTTGTAAACAAGACAGACCAGGACAAAATACACATGCATTTGCATATGCAAATTTCATATACAGCAAACAAAAGAAAATCAGCAATATATGCAAAGAATAAGTCAGAAATATCAATACCTTCGACTAAAGATATCGTATCAAACCCTTTTGATGGCTCACATAACCTCCGGCTCCAACATCCCCAAAGGTCTCGGTAAATTGTCGACATATTTTGGCGGTTAGCTCATCCGGCAATAAAATTTTGTCCAACAACACTTTTTCATATGTGGGTGATACTGGTTTTCCATGAATTACTAATGCTGTGGAATCTCGGCATATAGTACCTGTTATATAAGCATTTCTGGAGTGAATATATAGAATCACATTTACAGAACTAACAAGCTCCCAAACATTTAAGACCATTGAGCAAAGCTACACAAGTCCTAGACCCATTGTGTATACGATATTCGATCTTTAAAATCATGCAAGATTGGAATGGAAGGTGTAAACTTTTATGATCTTTCTATATCCTTTTTTTGTTTTGGAGTTTACTGACATAATGGCTATTGTGAGTGTCAATGAAAATTGAAACCAAAACAGATATAAGATAAAGACTACGATGAGTATAAGTATACAAACTAGATCGCTACTGACAATGAATTCCTTCTCATCTCTGTCATTCATCCGTTGTCTCAAACTCCAGCTCTGTAATAGCATTTTGAACTTTTACGTGATTCTTCATTATTTCTTGCTATCTCTCACTTTATCTCAAATCTAATCATGAACACAACCTTTTTTTAAATAACACTGTACTTTCAGCCAAGCAAGAACTTAGTGAAGGTTTTATACTGGTTGATACATACTGAAAGAAAATAACAAGAGCTAATAAGAAATCATGGGTAACAATATCTTATGGCTTTCCACCAAGTTCAACTCTGATATTAACTAAACAGATGTATATTCTTCTGATTTCACTTGAAATTTAACATTAGCATCAAACTGTTTCCAAAAAAATTTCCATTACAACGGCGCCATTTTGTAGCACTAGAGTAATGTCTATGCATTACCCCTCTCCTGATACATGGCTTTCGCCATTAACAACAATTTTATCCACTTACTAAATATGGTCTCATATTTAGTAAAACAAAATTCATTGCATCAACTTATACCCTAGCAGTCACTATAAGCAGCTATGTCTAACTAGCATGCGGTACAATACAACATTTAGGCTTTAGTAAATATGAGAATGCACACTACAACACTACTTCTCTTCCATGTTGCAATGTTTGACTGATGATACACCACACATATGGGGACGTGTTAGATTATCTCACATTGTACAATTTGTAAAACAAATCATATATAAATGTAAAAAGATCATCCTTTGCATAACCAATTGTTTCTTGGTTCTCTAACACTGTACACTTAAAACATCAAATATGTATTCTGATGGTTCAGATTAGAAGGTGCATCTCTACTTTGGCAAACTGTTAAAGAGTAGTAGATATTGACTATAATCAATCCCCAAAAACTTAATGAAACATCAATCCTAAAAGATGAAGATAATGATGGAACTCAAATGATAGCTTATATGGTAACACTCAGGGCCGGTTCTATACAATAAGTTGCCCTAGACGAGGAAATTTTTTGTTGCCTTTCACAAAACAATAGTAGTAGTAATAACGTTATGAACATCAATTCATTAATCTCACAAAAATGACAAAACACACTCAAAATACAGATAAAAACAAAAACATTAATCCAAAGCTATTATAGCCTTCAATTGAAACAATCAGTTAACTCTTATAGTCTTATTTACTAAAAAAAATTATTTCTTTTAAGCTTTTAAGAGAGTCGGGAACCAAAATTTTGAGATATCAGTATTAGAATCGTTAATTCGTCATTACCTTTGAGCTACAGGCTATACCAGCCTTGGAATTGAAACTAAAGGCTGAAGCTGAACTGGTCCGATTGGAGTGGATGTCCAGAGGAGGAGGAGCTGCGAAGCGCCGTTGCCGTGGATGGGGTGTGGCCGTGCGGAGGCAATGGAGGCGGTCAGGTGGGTTAGCGTAGGGTATTTTGGTTCGGTCGTCAGTGAGTGTTGCAATATCTCTGTGCGCGATTGTGAAATTTGAACTAGGGTTTTTTTTTGGTTGCCCCCCATAGGGTGGGTTGCCCTATTCCGTAGCTAGCCCGCCTAGCCCAATAACCGGGCCTGGTAACACTAAACAAACCCATAAGCAAGCATTATAGGGAATAAATTGTTCCTTAAATTGTGTTGCATCCCTTTCTTTATTATTCTAACCTACAAATAGAAGCATGTAATCTTTTCCTATTATTCAACCATAGAAATGAATGGATTCACCGTGTACAGACAGCCAGTCGTCGATAATACATATAAAGCACTGAGTAGAAACACACATGCTTGTTTTCCAAATAATTTACTGATTTCTACTAATCATGTGTGGATTACAGATTAATTTGTTATCATTGCATTTGACAATCTTTTAACTAAGTTGTGATAAGTCAATTTTCAAGGTGACTGTAACATTCGTCCTAAATCTCTTTTCAGCGACATGGAACAAGCAAAAGGTGGTAAATTTTTGGCCGAGAAGAATCAGAAAATCCTTCGTACATAGTTAAAAGTTTATCTTATCACCATGAAGATATTCACGTTAAATTTGAACCAGGTTCTTCAAGACTTAGCTGAGCAACGTATGAAGTTAAAGGTTCTTTTAATTCTACACATAAGTACTGTGATATAACAATGCACCGCAAATACATGTACACAGAGTTTCCATTTCAATTGACAACAAGTATTATTACAAAACAAAGCTTACCTGGCAGTTATGCGCTCTATTCGATTATGCCAATGAAACTCGAGGAACCAAATATCAAAGATACACAGATCTGAGATAATTAAGATTTCAAATTAGATTTTATAATACAAGTATGAAACAAAATCAAATTTAAAATAGAAATCAAATAATTAAAAATGAGTACCCAACCTGGAGTAGGTATTCGATAAATTCACGTTGTAATACTTCTCCGAACACAGATCTGAGAGGGCCACTGATTGGCGTTGAATGAAGGAAGAACTGGTGCGGCTGGAAGGAAGATGAGTTCGCAGCTAGACACGATTAGGTGGAAAGATGGGTTCGCGGTTGGATGGAAGATGATTTCACGATTAGATGGAAAGATGAGTGGGTTGAAGCAAATCGAATTGGTGGAATTGGGGTTTTTATTGTTTTGGTTTTCTTTTCGTTGAAAGAGGACGAAACGAATATCGAAGGAAAGGAGGGAAGGAAAAGTGACGGGCCAATTCGTTTTGGCTCCCAGCGAATATTTGGCACAAAATTAGCGCCACTATTTGCCACAACATTTACGACGGTTACAAACCATTGCTAATTAGCCATGGTTGAAAACCATTGCTAATTGGAACAAAGCGCGCCAAAAATTATGGCGCGAAAGGATGAAATCCACCGCCAGCATTTGTCTCCAAAGAAGCTACGGTTAATAACCGTTCCCAATTAGCAAGATAAAAAACCGTTGCTAACTGAACCAAGACAGTGATTAACCGTTTCTAAATGGCAACGATTAATAACCTTGCCAAATGCGCGGATGGTTAGTTGCAAATCTCAGTATTTGGTCTAGTGTTTGTTTATGCTTTGATAATCAAGTATTGATTGTTTAATATGGTTTTTTATCAAGTCACGTTAGATACACGTCGATATTACACAAGGAAATAACTTTATGAATCAAATTATAAAAGTAGCATGGAATCATTAAAACTCGTTAAATTGGTTTTAATATGATTTAAATACGTGTTGTAAATACTAAAAAAAATTGGTGACGTTTGATTAAGAAATGAAAAACTAGTCAAAACTAGGTGCCTCGCGTAACGGTAGTTTGTAATATCGCGCTGTCAAATTCGCATAAGTATATAAAGTGGAATATAGCTCACTATTCTTTATAATAAGAATTTCCGGACTACTATATCCATAGTTTTCAAATAAAAAAATAAAATGAAGTTTTCATCTTATAGATTTTCAAATAAGTCAAAAACACATTTTAAAAATAGCGCAGTTTTGTAGTTCGGAATCCAAAAAAGGATTTCTTGAAATTTAATATTTTTAGATGTTTTAAAAATCTTTAAAAATCTTTTAAAATGTTTTGAAAGAGATTTTAGGTGTATAAATAAATTTCCAAAAGATAGAAAAGTCGTTTTGGTCAATATAACTTTAAAAACACTATTCGTAGCACTATTTGTAGAGGTTTTCAATAACTTTTGAAATATAACTTTAAACTTAAAATTTCCTTCTCAAATATTTAATAAATATTTTTAAAAATGAATGAATAAGTGTTTTAAAGATGATTTAAAGATTTAATGATTTATTTAAAAGGACTTAAATGAACAAATTAAAGAAAAGCTGTTATAACAATTGTTTTAATCTTGGCTCTGAGTACACCTGATATTTCTATTCGTGAGATCTGGGTCAACTGCTTAAACTAAAAGGTTGTTCAGAAACTACCGATGCTTTGGCTTACCTGGACTCCCCCAGGCGAGTGATAGATAAGGTTAAAATGTCAAAAACAAGTTAAGTATAAAAGATTAAATTTACCAAATTTAAACAATTCGGATTTACCATCTTAGATAATTTGGTTTCAAATCATTAAAAAAAGTTACGTTTAAAAATAATAAATCTTGATTGAATTTTAAGTAAAATGATTCACACTTATTTAATTAAACCAAAAAATTTAGTAAACAGAGGTCTAGTGATTTTGTATATACCAATATGAATGCCTTTAAAAAAATATACCTCTCTTGAAGATATTTTTTCCTGTAAAAAGAAATGAACAAATCAAATGATAATCACCAATTTATAAAATATCTTTTTATCGATAATTGATTTGAAGGAACCGAAGTTGGATCTGAAGGAACCAGAGTCGGATCTGATTGTGCTACATAATAGGGGGTTCTCGCTTTGTGAACTAAGATGAAGCTAAGACTCTTACCCCTACATGTCCGTAGTATGAAATGGTTAGTTGCTCGCCGTGATGCTGGCCGTAAAATCATATTCAAGGTTATCATTTTTGGTCACCACCATGTTGAAAAGCCAGTGTGCATCACATTTGACAGCAGAGTGTCGGGATCGGCTTTGCTTGCTTTGTGCAGCATGATAGGGGGTTCTCGCTTTTTGTTTGGTAACGAGCAAGAGACTCTTATCCATATATGTCTCCAGGAAAGGATTGGTTGTTAGTCGTGAGGCTGTCCATAAAAGAAAATTCGACATACCAGCGTATGCTATGGTGGTTGTGTCCATTGCTGATGGTTAAAAAGCCTAGGTTGGTTGGTATACCCACTACTCATTTCTCAAAGCCTGAGTCTTACATGTGGTATCAGAGCTTTAGTTGAGCAAACGCCTAAGCCTGATTGGGGTAAAGTCCCATCAAAGATAAGTTTAATAATACCCTAAGATGAGTAACTCATTACAGGTATGGTTAGTAACACGCTAGAATGAGTTGTGAGTATTATATATATGGGTTCGTATTTGTTAATGATATATAAAAATGATTTTTGAAAAATATGGTGAATGAAATAATTTTACCTAGAATTATATTTTAGATATAAAATATATTTTAAAAAGGATATATTATTAGATATGTAATAATTTAGATGACTTTTAATCAAGATTTGTAAAATCTAAGTTTAAACATCTTATGATTAGAATTTTAAAGTTCGACTACAAGATGTTTAACAAATAACGCTAAAAATATTAAGGTATATAAATAATAAATAAAACCTTATAGGTTGAAAAATGGTAATGAAATGAGGATTTTGATCTAAAAGTTTCTTAAGAAAAAAAATTCAAAGAATTTTGAAAGTTGATAACAATAAATGTTCAGTAATTATTGCTGATTAATCAATCATTTGGTTGAAAGTTTAAACACAAACACCTTATGAATTTAGTTTCACAATTTGACTATGTGGTGTTTGATAAATAACATTAGGTTAAGGAAATTATTTAAGATAAATATATGAATGCATTTTATATGAATGTGTTTTATAAAAAAACTAATCTCTAAAGAATTTTTGAAACAACAATAATATTAATTCAAATAAAAAAATATGACAAGAAGGGAAGTCTCTTATGATAACTAATTCGAATGGCTCGGAAACAACTAAAAATGGGCAGAAGATGTGTTCAAATAGTAAACAATTCTCTTAAGTGTTACCCCTCCGGTTAAGAGGATATGTGATACTATTGGTAGCACCTAGTTCCTTGGTATTATTTTAGAGTTATTCGATCTAGTTAATTTTATAAAGTTAAAAAAGGAGTATATATTATCATAAGAGAAGTTTATTGTAAATTTGGAAAATAAAGATAAATTACCTTTTAAATTTAAATGGATTCTCTTGGAAAAGAGACAGAAATATTTCATAAATAAATATTTCGAAGTAATAAATTTATAAACAAAGTTTTACAAGTATAGAATTTTAAGGTGTTTATACCGGTTCAAAAAAAGATTTATCACTCGATTCTTGACGACAAACGTTGATGGTGGTTTATGGTTGGGTACTTGATTTTTCTATCATAGTTGAGTGCTAGGAAAGGAAGGCTAACGTTTTGATTGGAAAGCCTGATCAAGGTCCGCACTAGAGGATTGGGGGATCAATACTAGCTCGGAAGTAAACTTGTCGATTTGAATAATAGATCGAATAAGATAATGTGTATGAATGATCTATATACATGTACTAGAGTAAGTTTAAAAATAAATAAATTGTGTAAACACCTTCGCGTTTTTGATCTGGTGTAATTTCAGGGACGAAATTTTTTATGGGGGAAAGTCTGTAATGACCCACAAATTTATCACTTTGATTTATTTTTAAATATTCAAATAAAAGGTTAGAGGTAAAAATAATATTAATTTGAGTAATAATAATAATTTAGTTTTGAAGAATAAATAATAATGGTAACCTTATTTTGAATGATATATACAATAATATCTTCTTCGAGATTTAAATTGATAAAATAGCTGAAAATCGTTTTATCAATAAACAACTCAATAAACATGACTGGATATATACACTCATTTTTTATATTTAAACAAGAATATGAAATAAAATAATTTATTTATTTTTGAAAAACTAACATGTATTTATAACATCATCATTAATGTCATTATAACTGATAATTAATTAATGATTTTAACTTGAGATTAAATGATTTAATAATTATTATAATTATCTAGATAATTGTTTTAAAATGATAATAAATCATTTTTAATAGTGTTATAAATATATATAATAGATTCGAAATTATGAGGAAAATCGATATATTAACACTTTCAGTATACAATCGTTTAATATTGATTCATATGGTTTTATAGTTAAAATGAAAAAAATGAATAGTTTTTGTTTATATATATATATATATATATATATATATATATGTTAATTAATAAATGAAAATATGACCGAATGTCGGAATCCAAATTCGTAACGGTTTGACTTATATAATTTGTACGACGTTGTTCAAATAACTTGTACATATTTGTGACATGCACATACGCACATTATCATATACATCTACACATGATAATAATAAATATACATTTACATAAGGTAAATGAATAATTATCTAAAGTCAATATTACTTGAAAAAGCAAACATCAAATCAATCTTACACTACATCACATCAACACCTCCACTATCATCACCACCATCACTACACTTCGTCACTACATGGGGGTTGGGGGCTGCCGCACATCATAAGGGGTGAAGGGGGGAGGTATTTGCTCAGGTAGGTAAGAGTACAGTGGTAATTTCACTTCGAAGCTATTTTCTCATTTTTTCCTACAAATAACACCCATCCTTCTCACTTATTCTTCACAATCTTCTTCTTCATTCTTGAACTTTTTTATGCGCTTCAATGGCTTCCATGGAAGTCTCTCTTCTTTCAAAACACCTTGAGAAAAAGTATGAGGGTTAAAAATAGTGGAAGTGCTTAAGCACCAATCCACAGATTACTCTCTAATTATTTCAAAAGTTAACCAAATCATCTAAATCCTCTTCTAAACTCTAGTATTAAGCCCATGTCATCATGGGAAGTATGATTAGCAAGTGGAAGGAGGACTGGCCATGAGCTTTGGGTATTTAGGAGATGTTTAGTGAAGTCTTGATCTGTTTGAATGTTGATGGAAAGTATCGGTTTTGAAATGGGTAGGAACTCCTAAATTTAATCTTTATAAATTGTTATAAATGTTTAACATGACTGTTGAAATGCTTAAGACGTTTGGTTGGATAAATTATTGTAATTAGTCGATATTTGGAAATTAATGAGTAATAAATATTTAGATATTTTGTATATAAAAATGTGAGAAACTTATTGTAAGATCCCCCTACTTGGAGGCCCAAAACTAACGTCAGTCATCCATAGTTATTAATCCTCTACGACAAAATACGACGAAGTTAGATTCATCGACACATAGAAACACATAAATATGGAAAAAATTAAACTTCGACCAAAATCACTTTCCATATCAAAACATTTTAAATTCATTACATAATCCCACATTCGTAAATCACGTTCATAGAAAATATATTTATTACAACATACGCCCCGAGCGACATGTGAAGATGCCACCTGGGATGATCAAAGTATATACAAGCAATATAACAACTTTTCCATTACAAACAACACAGTGGAATCAAAAGAAAGAGAACTCTAAATAGCTATTATGCCTATTGCATGTCTTCAAAAGCTTATTCATCTTAGAGGTACCTGAAAACCTCAACTCTCAAACTACTCAAAATCAATTAAGAACCCGATAGTTTAAAGGGAAAACATAAACTTCGAGTCAGACTTAAAGCCTGGTATGAATAATAATCTACCATCTCAAATCGTTTTGATATCTAGTGAGACCATGCCGCTTGATGGAACGGGTTTTACCTCACTAGTATCTCCAAACCTATATAAAACCATATACTATGCTCCTGCATCCACAATGATTAAAACAATTCAAGACAGTATAATATGATGATATGCAAAACAATTGAATTAATTCTGGATTACCCATCCCCATTCAATTTAGACTATCTGTCTCAGTTATAGTTTATAGGATTACTATTAACCTATTAGTTTTCATGGACTAACTAATAACCGGTTAAACATTTAAGGACTCCTTGTTCAATTACATAGTTTTCATGGGATCACTATGAACCTATTGGTAACTCTAATATTATTTGTATTCTATTTTTCATGGGTTAACTAGAATCTTATTGACATCTACCAATATTTCATCTGCATATAGTTTTCATGGGCTAACTACATACCTAATATCCCTGCCAGTATTCAGTCATAGTTTTCAGGGGCTCACTATGAACCTGTCTATCTAAAATCTTTCTTTACACATAAATTTCGTGGGCCAACTATAAACCCATCTATCTGACATCTTTCTCTGTACATAGTTTTTATAGGCTAATTATGAACCTATAAGCCCCTACTAATATCATACAGTTTTCATGGGCTTACGTAAACCTATTGGCCCCTGCCAATATCTTTCCTTTATATTTTAGCATCCTATATTCTGGTCTTCCTAACCTCCTTGATTCAATTCTACACATTCCAGAGTTTAATTGGTTTATAGTCACTATTGGGTTAACCTAACTGGTTCACCTACCCTTTATCCCCAAAATGCAGCTATAGGTCCATTATAGAGTGAATATATTCATATTAGAAGAAGCAGCATAACAATATTACAATTACACTCCTGTGGGTTTAATATAAAACGTGGTTAATTCTTTTAACCTATTTCTATATCAAAGATAGCTTCTTCTTAAAACCATCAAAAAACTTCTTTAATAATTCCATGGGTTTTACCTTTAAAAATAGAGTTTGGGTCATAAATCTTTCAATGCCTTTGAAACCTAGCTTTCGACTTCATAGGATAATATCCTTCAAAAGCTCTTAAAAACATTAGGATCCTACCTGATAATACTTTAAATTATACCTTTCGAAACCTTTTGAATACGTTAAATTAGTAATATTTAACCTTTAGAAGCTTAGCTTCAAAACTAGTTGAAAGTACCCCTTTTGACACTATTGGAAGCAACCCTTCTAAAAATATTGAAATGCCCCTTTCGAAAGTATTGGGTTTATACTTAAAACAAAATTTGGGTCAACGTGAATATAGTCGAAAGCATCTGTTTCGAAACCAATAAAAACATTGGAGAAGAATTGATGGCGTCGGCACCATCCATTTCGAAAGCATAAAACATCTAGGTAAAACATTGGAAGGTTGGTATCGAAACCCCTTCCGAAACCATCACCTTCGAAACCACTAATCCCCTTTCGAAAGCTTTAGGAACTGGCTTAAACTTTATAAAACAAAGTACCTTCTGACAGCATTGATATCTTTAACACCATCGAAAGGCTTTTCGACGGCAGCAGGGTATCGACTAGATCAGAACACCTTCTTATAAAACATGCTTTTATATGTAAGTGAACCAGTCGAAAACAATTATAAGTTAATGGCAACACTTTCGAAACCCTTTAAAACCTTGTCCAATACCTTATGCATCCACTCTGTCGAAGGCTTAAAACAAAACATAGGTAGACGCTTTCTTTTAAAAACAAACCAAGGTTTCGACCCCTTCAGAAGCAGTGCTTTCGACAACTTACCTTCCGCCTTCCTCCAATCCACCATGTACCATCTTTGTGATGCCTCGTGTATTGGTTTAGACATGGTAGGTTTCGACTAAGATAAAGGTGGAAGCAACTGCGTCGGAATGTGCTTTCCTATGTAGGCGAAACCAATTTTTCTATTGTAAATCAGGTTTTATACTACTTTAAGCAAACTTTTCTCTAACTAACCTACCGTGTATCAACTCCAGATTGTCTGCCTTAACTTTTTAAAATTCTTTTTCAAAAATAACTGCCGCTAGTCCAGATCTACATCATGGTTAAGTTAATTAATTAAGCCCTTCCAATTTTTGCAAAGAAGTACCTCTTCTAAAACAATTTATTTTGCATAGCAAATCACTTTGGAAAAATCCCTAAAAATTCTAGAAATTTACTATAATCATGTTATTCAACATATCAAAATTTCTGATCCAAATTCTCAACATAATTTTGAAAATAAATTATAAACCCAAATAACAATATTATCCTTTGAAAATTCATGTTAAATCTTTCCATAGCTTGGAAAATTCTCAAAATTGAAACCCAACTCCAAAATCATGTTTCTCATAACATAAAGTTTTCCCGTGGCATTTAAATAAAATTTTATCTTGAATTTAGTCTAAAACCGCACAAAAACCCTTATAAACAACCTTGTTTAAATCAAATAAATCATGAATCAAGCACAATATCATCTAATATATCATAAAAAATGAATTTATTCATTAAATTCGAAATTATATGATTTAAACCAAAATAGAGATGGAATTATTATTCACCTTGCTCAAGATAAGGAGATTGATTTCTCCTAAGCTTATTTCTCTAGCTTTAATTTGGTTTCCTCTTAATCTCTTTAATGGTCGGTCATTTCTTCCCTTCTAGTTTGCGTTTTAAAATGACGTGAATGGGAAGAAATGGTAGGGGAAAAAACATATATATGGACAAGGGTCCTTAGGCGGCAAATTCTACTTATACCCTTATGTAATTTGTTTAACCAATAAACCATTCTATAGCCCATTAGTTAGTTCATTAGGCATGGCCTTAATTAATTAATTCAAATCTTAGTCCCCTTATCACTTACATTTATATTATTCTATTTAATTTATCTAATTAAATCTCCTGAATAATATTATCAAAAATTAAGGGTGTTATAGGCTCCCTTTTTTAAATAACTTCATCCTCGAAATTCAATAAGGACTAAATACTAAACATAGCAATCATCTGTAATGATTCCTAAAAATCATACTAGTCTGCTCGACTAGGAAATATCTATATAAATCTAATATAGACATACTCTCAAAGCAGATTAGGATAAGTATCTTGAATCCTATCTTCTGCCTCCCGAGTATAGTCCTTCTCATTGTCGCTCCCAACTTAACTGTCTTGGTCCTTGGTCTTTTCTCATCTCTCGCCACAACTCGAACTGGTTGATTAACAATGATCAAATCATGCTCCACTACTAAATCCTTTAACACTGTTTGAGGAATAGTAGCCTCTAGATCATGTACATACATGCGAAGATGAGACACATGGAATACATTATGGACACCTTCTATACTGCTCGGCAACTCAATTCTATATGCGAGTTTTCCAATCCTTTTTATAATTTGGAATTGACCATCATATTTTGGGGACAACTTTCACGTCTTTCCAAATCGTATTATTCCCTTCATCGATGATACTTTAATGAAAACCTTATCTTCCATTAAGAACTCTAGGTCTTTATGCCTCTTATCTGTGTAACTCTTCTATCTTCATTGAGCTTTCTTCATTCCATCTTGGATTAACTCAATCTTCTCTGATGACTCCCTTACCGAATCTGGACCTAAGACCTATCTGTCTACCATCTCCAACCAACAAGCAAAGGATTTGCATGACCTTCCATATAAAGCTTCAAAAGGCCCATTCCTATACTAGCCTGATAGCTATTATTATAGTAAAACTCAATCAAATGTAGGCGATCCTCCCAAGATCCATCAAAATCCAACACATAAGCTCTCAACAAATCTTCGAGCACCTTATTGACTCTCTTTGTCTACCCATCTATCTGTGGGTTATATGCGGTACTCATCTTAAGCTTAGTTTCTAACACATCATGTAGACTCTTCCAGAATTTATTAGTGGATAGAGCATCTTTTTCGTTGAATATGCTACTAGGAACTCCATGAAGTCTAACTATGTCCTTCATGAACAACTCTACCAAATCTGGTGCCGTCCTGGTCGACTTTACTAGAATGAAATAAGAACTCTTGGTCAACCTATCCACAATAAACCATATGCTCTCCTTTCCTCTTCTTGACGTTGGCAACCCGTCTATAAAATCCATGGATATCGAATTATATTTCCATTCTGTAATCTCTAAAGGCTGAAGCAACCCACTCGGCTTTTGATGTTTGGCCTACACTTGTTAACAGTTCATGCACTGCCTAACCCAAAAGCCAAAATCCCTCTTCATGCCTTCCCAATAAAAGCTTCTATTCATATCTTGATAAATCTTGGTCCCTCCATGATGAATTGTAAACTTGGATCGATGACATTCCCCAAAAATTTCTCTTCTTAAGTTCTCTACGTCTGAAACACATAATCGTCCCTTCTTTCTCAACCATCTGTTAGGAGCTGAGATGTTGGTTTTGATGACAACACCTTTTTAACTTATCTTTTTATAAAATATATACTAACACTATTGTCTAAAAAGATATGTATATGCAGGTATTGATTACTAAAGACTGATCAGTATAAAGACTCAAGACTCAAGATTGAAGATTCTAGAGTATCAAGATCAAAATTTCAAGATATGTGTCTAGTTTTTGTTAAAACTTCACAATAGCATGGAAACCTTCATTTCGAATTTCATATTGGGATGGAACCCAATTCTACCTTCTTAGTGGCTTACAAACCCACGACAAGTGGCATACAAACCTACGACAAGTGGCTTACAAACCCACGAACATCTTGGTTTTGTACAAGTTCTTGAGTCCTGATGTGATGAGATATTCTGTAGGAATAAGCTTGCAAAACTACTTTAAATTGGTTTTCAAAACGATTTTCAAAACTGCTTTTCAAAATATTTTAGCCTTAAAATTATCTTTTTAAATGATTTTCAAAAAGATGTTTTAGCCTTAAAATATTCTTTTTTTGGTATTTTAAAACATAGTAAAATTAGTTTATTTTACTTCAGAATCATTTCATCTTGTTTCCATTTCGATACATTTTCAAAACAAATTTTACATTATTTTTAACAAGGGGATGTCGACATCATGGGATACCCCATGTTGACATGATGGCCATTGAATTCAAAAGTTTTAATTTTCAGAAGAAGTGTCTATTCGTTTAAATCTTTTCACGAATGGTAATGACAGTTGGTACTCTATAAATAGCCTTCTCAAACGAATTCTTGATATACAATTCTCATAATTTCTTCACTTCTTCTTCTCCACAAATCCATGTTCTATAATTATCATATTTTTAAGATCGTGCCGAAATTCTGCCAAATTCTCAGGTGAATTGAATTAGAATTTCATTCTTGTTTGATTCTCTGTTCTCTCTCTCTCGAAGATCAAAGTGTTATTCGGAGTTATAGGATCAATTTATAATCAAAAGTTTATCGAGTCTCTCTAAAAGATGTGGTTGTGCCTGGAAATCAATTGGGTAATCTTGTGGCCCTTAAATCAAGAGAGTTTGCCCCGGACTCGTGAGATAGGAGGGTACCTCAAGGCCTTTATAAATTGAGGAGTGTAATCTCGACACTGGTTTAATAAAAATTTGTATGAGGTGGTTTGCATTGGTACAGGTTTCGATGTAAGGTAACTCCGAACCAGTATAAAATCTGGTGTGTTCTTTCCCTTTACTGCTTTTTATTTACTTTCTGCATATATGTTTGATTCTGTGATTATTCTATGATTAACTTCTGCAAATGTTTGTGTCATAATTTTAATTTTGTTCATATAAGTCTTAGAATTCATTAAACACTATTCCCCCCACCCTCTAGTGTTAAATTAGCATTAAGATCCTTAATCCGCTGTCTCTGTCAATTGGTATCAGAGCATTGGTTTTCATAGTTTTCATAATCTGAAACTTGAAAATTGTTTTAATGGCTACCAACACCGGGAATGTCAACTCTGGCACTAGTTCTGTTATCCCTAACACTAGTTCATTTACAGAAGGTCATTCTAGTGTCAGACCACCATTTTTCAATGGCATTAATTATGCATATTGGGCTTGTAGAATGAAAATTTATT
The DNA here is from genome assembly GCA_030765085.1 of Allium cepa. Lineage (NCBI taxonomy): Eukaryota > Viridiplantae > Streptophyta > Magnoliopsida > Asparagales > Amaryllidaceae > Allium > Allium cepa. The sequence goes on from CM060942.1 coordinate 510,590,118, forward strand.
TACAATCTGTAGGATAAGACTCTTGGAATATCAACTGAGTATATTGAACCAACTACCAATTTTTCCCAGTGGACTGCTGAGCAAAAGGGTGTTGCACAAAATAACTCAAAGGCCATGAATATATTATTTTGTTCATTAGATAGGAATGAGTTTAATAGAGTGCCTGTTTGTAAGCCTCCATTTGAAATCTGAAAAACTTTGCAAGTTGCTCATGAAGGAACAAGCAAAGTTAAACAGACTAAAATGTCCATATTAATTAACCAATTTCAATTGTTTGAAATGCATGAAAATAAGTCCATTTCCGACATGTACTGTCGATTTCAAGATATTGTTCATTCACTAATTGCACTGGAAAAAGCTTTTCGAAGGTAGATCAAGTCAGAAAAATTCGAAATTCACTTACTCCAAAACGGGATCAAAAGACACTTGCAATCGAAGAAGCAAATGATATCAGCCTGATGAAAATAGAAGAACTGATTGGGAATCTGATGTCTTGTGAAGTTCAACTGCAACGAAGAAGAGAAAACAAGACTACAGAAAAGAAGTCATTAGCATTCAACGCAACAACTGAAGATTCAGAACCAGACAACGATGAGGAGATTGCTTTCAAGACAAGAAACTTCCGAAACTTCCTTAAATATAGAAAAATGAATAACTACAAAAGAAATGATCAAAGGAATTCAAGAAATAATGCACAGAACGTCATTATAGTAAAGACTGTCTATATCCAGATAAACAGTTATTCCCTCCAAATAATGATTCGTCAAGGAAAAGAAAGAAAGCATACACAGCAACTCTTGACGACTTAGACTCATCATCCAGTGATGACGAAAAGAAGATGGAAAATTCAAATTTTTGTTTCACTGCTATACATGAATCAGACAAGTATGGGAGTATGGATATGAAAATAGGTACGCATCTACATGATTTTTAGTTTTTCTTAGTTGAATGGATGCTTGTTTGTTTGCTTGATTTTATTAAATTCCTTGTATTTTAAATTCAAATTTATCCCTTGAAATTTGAAATTTAAATTCAAAAATAATATTATTTTAATAATATTTTAAATATTAAATTATTAATATTTAAGTATTATTATATTTAATGTTATCATAGGAATTATATAATTAGAATATAGGATATAATATATAAATAGTTATTAGAAATTAGGATTAGACACTTGTCCTTTGAATCAATAGGCACATATCGACATACCCGGATACCCCATGTCGACATGCCCCTCAGAATTTGATTTCAAAATTTGAATTCAAACTTTTGAATTTCCCTCCAACTTTTCACCAACTTCAATGCTCTGGAAAGATGCCTCTTGACCAGAGAACATGACCATAGAATCTCTATTTATCTCACACACTTTATCATCACTTTACACTTTCATTTCAAATTTCAAACTTATCTTCATTACCTTCAAATCCTCTCAAACTTCTTCAATGGCCATTTCAAGCACTCCTAACATCATTAGGCTTCCAAAATCTATCAAAAATTTTCTTTTTAATGACCCGGAAGCTATCAAAGCTTACATCAACTATGCAAACTTTGGTAAAATTCATACGAAATTTTTTGCTATTTTTGAAGAATTTCCTTCTTATGAAATTGACAATCTTTTTCAACAATGTTCTATTCTTAGTTTAGTCGATAACAAACAAAATGACTTTGTATGTTATCCAAACCTTGTTATGATGTTTTATGCAATTTTGAACCGCAGTTTTTATGATGGGGAAGAAGGATAAATTTGGAGTAGTTTTAAAGGAACACAAATTGTTTTGGATCGTGAAATTTTGGGAAATATTTTTGGATGCAAGTATACCGGAATGAATCTCTCGGAATTTCAAATCAACAATAATGATCGAGAGACATTTCATCACATTTTTTAAGGGGACGACAATTTTGAATTCAAAAATTGTTATTTTCGTCCAAAGGCAAGAATTGTTTATCTTCTTATCCAACTCACTCTTATACCAAGATCGGGAAACTACAACAACACGACTTTGAAAGTTTGCAAAGCTCTTTTTGCAATTTTTGAAAATTATGATATTAATTAGGCTCAAGTTATTTTGGATGAGCTAAGGCCTAAGAACTTTACCATGGGTGAAAACACATTATACCATGGAATTTATCTTACTCGAATTTTCAATTACTTTGGAGTTGATTTTAAAAGGGAAGAATTTACAACTAGAAAAGTATTCAACCATGGAAACATTTCCCTTATGCAAATTCCATTAGTGTTTCAACCGTATGAAACACTTACAAAAAGGAAGAAAGGCTTGCTCATGAAGAAATGGAAGAAATTAAGGAAGAAGAGGAAGAGGAAGAGGAAGGAATGGAAATTGAGGAGAAGGAAAAGGAAGATCAAGAAACCTCCTTAGAAAGTATAAAATATCCTACTAATCCTACTAATCCATCCAATAAAACCATTCTCAATAATAAAAGAATTATAGTGGAAAAGCAAAAAAACACTCAAAAGATCAATGAGTAAAAAAAAGAATAAGATTTCCACTAAAATCGACTAGTTCTTTGGGAAAATTAGTAGAAAGCTTGGACTATCATCTTCTTCATCTTCATCTAACTAGTTTTAGTTCATATTATCTTAAGTTTTATCTTTGTAGTTTCTTTATTTTAGTTAATATTATATTACCTTATGTAATGTTAACTAGAATTATTAATGAAATTGTTCATTTCCTATTATTCTTGTTCACTTGTCTCTGTAATTTCTTATTTTTATATTATAAAAATTTTAATTTAATAGATTTGTTAATATTATTCAAAACGAAGCAAAATGTCAATTAGGCAAAGGCATGTCGACATACACCATCCCCCCATGTCGACATCTAACGGGCAACAACTAGTTACGTTTTCAAGTTTTAATTTCATGTAACTAACTTATGTCTATTCATTTCAGACAACTTTCTATCCCTATTTATATCTGTTTCATCCAGAATAAATTGTCAAACTACATCTCCAATCACTCTCTTTCATAGTTTTTTCTATTTCTTGAATTATGGCTTCTTCGATTAAGACTCTATTTGATAATCTTGAAGAAACTCTCACTTCCCTCAAGAACATTCTTACATTCATACTTCGTAATCAGCGTCACCTAGAATTAAGTCAAATACAGATGATCAAGAAGCAAGAGAGACATTTCGACGCCCTTTGTTGGATGATCTCAGCCCTTAAAAAGGACAATCTTGAAGGAATTCCACCAGTCACTCTCGATAAAGATAAAGAAGAAGGGGATGTCATTAAAGCAGACCCTATCTTTGGAGAAGATGGATGGGTGGAAGTACCAAGAAATGTCTAGTTATTTTGTATGATATTTGTTTGATTTGATTGGTATATTTTAAACTTGATTAACTTAACTTATTTAGTATGGTTTGTATATATGTTTAAATAAAACTGTAAATATATAATTATATGATTGGATGATTATTGGTTTACTTCTGGATTAAACTTATGATCACATTTCACATTTATGATCATACTTAGCACTTATTACACTTATATATGGTCTACTCTATTTTATTACGGTTGATTATCCTCTAAGTTCAGGGAATTTATTGGTTAAAAGTTTTTTGTTGATGACAAAGGGGGAGATGTTATAAAATAGTAGTTGGCTTGGAGTAAGGGGGAGTCTTGGAGTAGGGGGAGTCATGGAGAAAGGGGGAGTTATGATAGGAGTTATGGTACAGTAAGTATATTTTATAAATACAGGTTGTCATCATCAAAAAGGGGAAGATTGTTAGGAACTAAGATGTTGGTTTTGATGACAACAACCATTTTAATTTATCTTATTATAAAATATATACTAACACTATTGTCTAGAATGATATGTATATGCAGGATATATAGATATGCAGGTAATCTTTACTGAAGACTGATTAGTATAAAGACACAAAACTGAAGATTGAAGACTCTAGAGTATCAAGATCAAGATTTCAAGATATGTGTCTAGTTTTTGTTAAAACTTCATAATAGCATGGAAATCTTCATTTCGAATTTAATTTTGGATGGAATCCATTTCTACCTTCTTAATGGCTTACTAACCCACGACAAGTAGCTTACAAACCTACGACAAGTGGCTTACAAACACACGTACATCCTGATTTTGTACAAGTTCTCGAGTCTTGATGTGATGAGATATTCTACGGGAAGAAGCTTGCAAAACTACTTCAAAATGTTTTTTCAAAACAATTTTCAAAACTGCTTTTCAAAATATTTTAGCCTCACAATTATCTTTTCAAATTATTTTCAAAAAGATGTTTTAGCCTTAAAATATTCTTTTTTTTTTGTTTTAAAACATAGTAAAATTAGTTTATTTTACTCCAGAATCATTTCATCTTGTTTTCATTTCAATACCATTTTCAAAACAAATTTTACATTATTTTTAACTAGTGGATGTCGACATCATGGGATGCCCCATGTCAACATGGTGGCTGTTGAATTCAAAAGTTTCAATTTTCAAAAGAAGTGTTTATTCGTTTAAATCTCTTCACAAATGGTTATGACAGTTGGTACTCTATAAATTGCCTTCTCAAACGAATTTTTTATATACAATTCTCATATTTTATTCACTTCTTCTTCTCCACAAATCCATGTTCTATAATTATCATATTTTTAAGATCGTGTCGAAATTCTACCAAATTCTCAAGTGAATCAAATTAGAATTTCATTCTTGTTTGATTCTCTGTTCTCTCTCTCGAAGATCAATGTGTTATTCAGAGTTATAGGATCAATTTGTAATCAAAAGTTTATCGAGTCTCTCTATAAGGTGTGGTTGTGCCTGGAAATCAATTGGGTAATCTTCTGGCCCATAAATCAAGAGAGTTTGCCACGGAATCGTAAGACAGGAAGGTACCTCAAGGCCTTTATAAATTGAGGAGTGTAATCTTGACACTGGTTTAATAAAAATCTATATGAGGTGGTTTGCCTTGGTACAGGACTGGATGTAGGGTAACTCCGAACCAGTATAAAATCCGGTGTGTTCTTTCTATATACTGCTTTTTATTTACCTTTTGCATTTATGTTTGATTCTGTGATTGTTCTGTGATTATGTTCTGCATTTATTTGTGTCATAATTTCAAATTAGTTCATATAAGTCTTAGAATTCATTAAACACTATTTACCCCCTCTAGTATTAAATTAGCTTTAAGATTCTTAATCTGCTGTCCCTTTCACCATCCTCTTTGGTCAAGAAGAAAATCCTTCAAATCATCGATCTCTGATCCTACCTCAAGCCTTCTAATCTTCTCTGCTAACATTGGATGTTCTCTCTTCTTAGAAGTTATCCTCTCGATCAGCACTAGTCAAACTTCTAAATGGTAGTACCTTGACTAGAACTAGTAGTAAATCTCAATTTCACATCGCAAACTCGCTAAAGCTTCTAGATCCTTCCATTCTGCCAAAATCGCTAACACCGCATTCTAATGTTTTCTACTAAGAGAATTTGCTACTTTATTTTCTTTCCCATGATTATACTCTATACTGAAATCATAAGCAGCCAAAAACTCTAACCACATCTGTTATCGCATATTCAATTCTTTTAGAGAGAATAGGTATCTTAAAAATTTATGATCGGTATGCAACTCAAATATCTCCGCCAAGAGATAATGCCTCCAAATCTTCAAGCAAAAATCACCGCTACCAACTCTAAATCATAAGTAGGGTATCTTACTTCATGTGGTCTAAGCTGTCTAGTTGTGTAAGCAGTGACTTTGTCCTTCTACATCAACACTACTCCCAATCCAGTTCCACATGCATCTATGTATACTACCAACCATACATACGAACCATATCTAGTCCGAAATGCTTTCAAAGGAATGTTATCCTTCATCACTCTTAGCTGATGGAACCCTGTCGCCAAATCCAACTGGGAGAACACTTGGCTCCACTCAACTGATCAAAACAGAGCATCAATTCTCGGCAAAGGATACTTATTCTTTATCGTCCTTTCATTTAAATTACAAAAGTCGAAGCACATCCTCAACGACCCATCTGGTTTCTTCAAGAATACCGCGGTCGCTCTCCAAGGCGAACTGCTTGGTATAATAAAATCCCTTCCTTCTAGATCCACTAGCTTCACCTTCGGTTCCCTCATCTTTGACGGTGTCATCCTACTAGGTGGTCTACTTATAGGTTCAGCTTCTGGCACAAGATTTATACAAAACTCAACAGATCATTTAGGTGGTAGCCCTGTGACTGGCTAAAACACATGTAGACCTGGCATTTTGAACCATTCAAATCAACAATCATCCGCTCATGTCAGACTTTAATTTATCAAAACAACAGATTGTTAATTTATATTTGGCAAAAAATTAAACATATACAGCAAATATCAATCACAGAATCAAAAACACATAGTAATATAACAATAAGCAGCGGAATAGATAAATAGTAGTTCATTAAGCTACTATATAAACATCGGAGTTTAAAATAAAATACAACAGGAATCTCAAATACAAAGAAGTCCTAAATACAAAATCAACCGACAAGTCTGAACAAACAACTGGAATAAACTGAAATAACAGGAAAGCTGAATAGATAACTCCAAGCAGATCTCCAAGCTCCAAAGGTGAGTCTCAAATGATATGACACTCAGTCTGACTCGAGCATAAAGCAAAACATAAAATACTCAAGCCAGGATTAAAAATTTTATACAAGTAAATTCAACTCAAGTGAAATGTCAACTGAAATAAAAAATAACTTAAAGGATGTTTCGCATTCCCATCCTTTAAGGATCCATTAAACTGTCTAAATACATACCACAATACGTTACATATATAATGTCTAGAGTAAAGTAAACTATTAAAATGACGTTAAGGCGTTACTCATATCCCATTTAACACATTTTATATAATGACGTAGTCTATATAGTACTGTAAACTCCACTGAACCAGTAGGCTATCAGGGAGCACTCCATACGTACGACATAAATCAAACTCGTAGAAGGCGCGATAAGGCATATGACAACGCACACGAGGCAATGCCTGGATAGAAATACTGTTTGCACTCCCGGACTAGTGGTAACGCATAATAGCTACTACTGCCCACCTCGAGACACACTCCGAAATCAAAGATGCTCCTAATCAAATCACAAAAGCAATAGAATGGTATCGAGGAAATGTGCCCAATGGGGGAAGCGACCCTACTTGGCTCGGTATGGCTCTTGTTTTAGCCACATCAAGTTAACTCGCGGGAGTCAGGGATACGTACCTCATATAGAATCGTCGCCAAACCATCCTACTTCGTTCTACAATCTCCACCACGTGCGCAATTGTTAAAGTGGTTTTTGGTATTGGCAGAGGGTATGACAATATCTAACCCCGGTCTCTTTCACAACCAAACACTTATTTCAAACCGTTGTCGTTTATATTGCAAAAAGTTCATACTTCATATCAGAATATCATATTCGTTTCAGAATCATATTACTTTTGAAATCTTATTAACTTTCGAAATTATATCACTTTCGAAATCATAGCCACAAATTAGTTTAAACCATCGTATCAAAATATTCGCTTTTAAAACCATCAAATCTAAATTATAACAGTTCCAACTAAAACGGTTTGTATGTTGAAAACAGTTTATATATATTGAAATAGTTATAATTGAAAATAGTTTATATTTAAAATAGGTTATTGGTAAAATAATTTATACATTAAAATACTTTATATTTAAAATAGATTATAGGTTAAAATTGTTTGTATAATAAAATAGTTTTATATTGAAAATAATTTATATACTAAAATAAATTTTCAAATTAGAATTTTTTTCTTCCAATTCCATAAATTGATTCAAATCAATTTTAGTTCCAAAATTCAATCTCGGTTCAACAATTTTAATTCAAATCAAACTCTCATTAAAACCATTTTACTCTATATTGATTTCAAATCCAGGTTTAAACTATAATCTAATCCACTTTCAATTTCAATACGTTTCAAAGTATAAATATTCAGACAATTCAGAATATCTCAATTTGATAAATTTCATATATGTTTCCAAATTCAACATTTAATTGTATTTAAACTTGAAATATTCACTTAGTCATTTTAATAACCATTAAATAAAATCTCAGATTACAAATTTAAATCAAAATTAAATATTCAATTTCAATTTTATTTAAATTAGATATTCATTTAATTACATTTGGTTAAACATTTAAATAAAATCTCAAATTATAAATTTAAATCAAACTTCAATATTCAATTCCAATTTTATTTAAATTAAATATTCATTCAATCTTTTTTAGCCAAAATCAAGTTATCAAGTTAAATCATATCTTTAAATTGTCAAATCAATAAGTTTCAAATAAATTTTATTAAATTCAATTCTTAAATAAATCAATTAAAATCGGCTTAAACTCATCTTTCCAACCTTTATTTATTAAGGTTAATAAAAAAATCTATTTTAAATATTAAAATAAATTTAAAGAAATATTCAAACCTATTTTATATAAATTAGTTAAATTAAATTTTTAGTAAATAAAATTAAATCAAACCTTTTTATTAATCCTATTTAGATCTTATTTTATATATTTTAAAAATAATAAAATATAAATAAAACCTTAAAATTTACATTTTCATAACTTAACTTAAAATTTAAAAATTTCTAAAACATATAATTTAAAATCTAAATTTTTACACATAATAAAATAAAAATATTTATATTATATTAAAAAATCAAACTCAAATATTTTCTTTCAAACTTTGGAAATCATTTTCAAAAAAAAGACCGATGGTATCCGTATATAATTTTCTATCCTTTGGTAAAGTGATATAGATATTTATAATTTCAATCCGCAATTTAAATTTAATATTTACGGGTATATATTATTTCAATCCACATTCCTAAAATTCAAAATCAATGAAAATCATTCAGGTTTATCATTTCAACCATAATGATTTTCCCTTGATATATAAGATCGCCGGGTGTGTGTCATTTCAGCCTACAGGGAATTCTTAAATAACAGGGAACTTGTAGTGTGAGAACAATATGATAATAATATAACATATCAAAAATAGGCATATCTCATAATTGAAAATATAATATATGTATATATATATATATATATAACAGCTTATTGGTGTTAGTACTGTCAATTAGCATAGATGAACAAATGCAAATAATAGCAGATCATGTTTAACGATTAAATAACTAACTGTTTAAAACAACATAATTCAATCGTCATTTCATGTGAGTTGAATTTACTAAATATAAGAACATTAATCGTGAATGATTACTTACTCTTCGAGGCTAGAGTACAACGATGGCGAAGAAGATGACACTGACAGCACACGGATAAGGATAAAAGAAAAGAAAATCAAAAGCTGTTGAGATTTTCGAACAGCACCGAACAAAACAACAACTGGACAGCGACTAAGCAAGATCTTGAACTAATGGAAAAAAAATATAAATTGTATTTGAAATTCAATATTTAATTTAAAAACACGTATAAAAAAATCTTTTTATATCCATATATTTGAAAATCAATATTAAAATTTAAACTCATGTTAAAATAAAATCCTTATATATATTCTATTTCAAACACTTTTTTTCTTAGAACCCATACGACAAACATTATGTATTATTTCTTTCCAAAAATTTCAAATAAGTATTTTAACATATTTTGTACATATAAGAATTATTACAAATTCTACTTTGAAGTAATGATATACATTGTAAATAAACAATTAAAACACATAATATATAACATACAAAATAAACGTTGAAAACATATAGGATAAACGTTCAAACATATAGTGTATAGTATCTACAAAGTAGGCACAGCATACATATACGAACGGCAAGGGCCGAGCAAGTTGCAAAATAGGAAACCAAAAGTATATATCTACCTATATAAAAGAATACAGGTTCCGGCCAGAGCAAGTATGGAGCTTTGGCTGCTACTACGTTGGAGGTGTTTAGAGGTATGAGGTAGTTTCCTTGGTGGTGCCAGCGTGTGGGCTGCTCAAGACGTGGGTTGCAAGTTTGTTGTGTGGCAAATAGAAAAAGCATGCAGGGGAGGGCAGTGCACGTTTCATTTTTTTATGAAGGAGTGGGTCTTCGGTTGCAAGGGGAAGGAAGCACGTGAAACTCGGATCTAGTGGAGATTTAGGGTGATGGGGCACTTGCGTGCAGTGGACGGTGAAGGTGAGTGGCTTTAAGAGGGAGATGGTGATCGAAAGGAAGGCAAGGGATAGCATGTGCAAAGGAAGTGGAGTTTAATATGGGCAAGAGAAGTAGACTTCGTTGATAAAGAAAGTGAATAGGCTAAGAAATATAATTTTCGTATATATCATATAAAAAAATTCAAATTTGCTTCATATATATATATATATATATATATATATATTCAAAGTTGCAGGTTGTGGCTCATGAAAATGGAAAGTGAATTGCAAAATGAAATGGTTTTGAGAAATGAAGGGCCATGACCTGGAAAATAAGCAACGGGAAAATGAAATGTGAGTTTGAAAAGCTTTTAGGAAGAATAAATGAACGTAACTTTCAATATATTTATTGAAATAAAGTTTCAAAAGCACACATATAAATGTAATGTGAGTTCAAAAAGTTCTGGAAGATAAGCAGCCTTCAGCCTATAAAGCAACACAAGTATTATTTTATATTATCTTTCAAAAGCACGAAGAGACAGAGGCATAGTAAACGAGTTAGAGCATATTAAACCCATGAGAATAGTAACAGTCAAAATTTAATAATATTAAAAGCTAATGGCTGTTTGGTTGTCTCAGGAACAACGAAAAGGCACAGGGACACAAAAGGACATGAATGGATACCGATACGGTGAACCGATTCGCAGATTTCGCCGCGTACTGGATGCCTTAATGCACAAATGATTATACTACGGAGGTCGGCACGATGAGGCAAACAGAATGGTACATAAATATCAGCGATACGACCATCCTATCAGAAGTCGATATTTCGTTGCTAATCTACTACAAATTCATCGAAAATAAGATAAACGAGGTTATAGAAGTCCAAATTTAACGAAACGAATTATAACGTGTCGGTCAGAAAATGATTAACATTTTTATTATATAAAAAAATTCAGGTTTCGAAAATATTTTATTACCATCAAATTAACCATTTAATTTGAAATTGAATATTACACAACAGAACTAAATTTCATATTTTCTAATAAAAATTTATCATTTGCTACGTTTAAATAGACACATACCAAATATCAAATTTTCATTGTAAAATTTATTATTTTATTTTTAAGAAAAATTCAGAAAATTACATTACAAAAAAATCGTTAAAATTTCCAAGTCTTTAAACTCTCTACCACTCAAAACTATTCATCCTCAAAAAAGAACGAGATAGGAGAATAGAAGCAACAAGAAAGAAGGATATATTTGAAATACAAAGTACCAAATACTATATTTAATTTAAAACCATATAAATTTCATTTTTGAACATCTTATTACCTACATTTATATTATATATTATTCAATTACATATTCTAATAAACATTCAAACCTTTTCAAGTACGTTTTATTAATGTTTCTGAATGTAATAGAGTACTATACAAAGTTACCTTTTATTTACAACATTTCTATTAAGAAAAATTTATTTGAACATTTTTATTACTTAAGTTTTCTCTTGTATAACCTTCAATTACACATTCACATTAACATCTTAACTTTTTTGGATTTTTCAGGTAAGTTATATATGTTTTAGAAATGCAATTGAGTATTATACAAATAATTTTTTTTCCACTTCAACTGATTCAGGTTATTTTAATTCTCATTTAAAATACATCAATTATTCAAAATTTTCTTTATTTCAGTAATTGAAAACTATCACCTAACATAAAATTTATGAGTTAAATTTTTAGTTTCACTTCAAAACATTTGAAATAAATATATTCATATATATATATATATATATATATATATATATTATACATCAAATAATACTCAAGAAATTCAAGTCAAATCCATTTTCCAAAACAAAAGTGTAGCAAGGCTTCTTAGTGGTCTCTCCACTTTGAGACTCGAAAACGAATGTCGATGATGCTGTAGTCATCATCGAAATTATTTTTCAACGACAAAAGAGGATAGTACAGACTTACTTCCTTTTAAAATTCCTTGGAAACAATTTTCATTCGAAAATACTTTCAAATAATATATATATATATATATATATTTCAAAACTTTGAAAACCAAATTTGAAAAGCATCGGAAATTAAATTCTCAAACCCTTAATTTAAATTCATTTCATTTACAATCAGATTTATTAACCATGTAAAAAAAATTCAACTTCTTATAATATTTAACAATAGTTAATGGTTTAGAAATGATGATAAAACAATAAATGAAAATCTAGTATTATCATTTCTAACAACCAATTCACATTTAATTTCAGAAAATTATACCTTTATATATAAAATGTAATCATATGAAAACTATTTCATTTTACCAATTTCGAAAACAATATTTTGTCAGTATGCTCTGTTCAAGTGTTTTGCAATTCCAATCGATAGCGTTGGCCAGACAAATCAATCGAAACCCAAAATTCAAACTTAACAACTCAAATAACACAAAATAAAACATTTTTGTATTAATTATAACTACATTCCCTCAAAGGATGATTCAAGAATGGATTTTAGAACCAGAGTTGGGATTCAAATTTAGAGGGACCTTAATCAAAGAGAATTCTGACTTAGAAGATATGCTCAAAAGGAAAATAAAAAATCAAATTACAAAATAGGAAAGATGGATAGATTTATATTAATCATGGCGACCTTAACCGGGTCAACCAAGACTCTATTTTTAGAAACAATATGCCCAAGAAATTGGACTTCATCCTACCAGAAATGGCATTTAGGAAATTTGGCTTTCAATTGATGATTCCTAAGAGTTTGGAGAACATAGCTCAATTGAGATTCGTGCTCTTTGACTTAGAAAGGACAAGAATATTATCAATGAAAACTAGGACAACTGTTTGAGAACATCGTGGAAAAATGCGATTCATGAGATCGACGAAGAAGGCAGGAGCATTGGTTAATCCAAAGGATATGACCAACCATTCATAGAAACCATTTGTCTAGGGAAAAAGGACAAAAAGTCGAGCTCCAAGAAAAAGATCGATGCAGAATCCAATTTCCCGCTTAAATGGGAGGGATGTGACTTCACCAAAACATCAAGATATTCTCGGACTATCAATGTGGAGTCAAGATCACTAGTCTGAGTATCAAATGAAAGATAGAATTCCTGAGTGGGGCATTCAACATTCGATCACAAGAGAATTACCCGGGTCATCTACTAAAGAAATAGTTCGGGTTTGAAAGAAATTACAGCATCAAAACTGAGGACGTAGAAATCTTCAGTGAATTGACGCCTATTGTAAAGGAGTTTCAACCCTTCACAAATCATACTAAGGCTGGCGGGACCGCCATTGCGATTAGTCACACATAAGGATGAAGTTGCTAATTGAGGTAGCAAGATATGTTCAAATTTATTACAGAGATCAATAGAAATGAAGTTATGATATGCTCCAATATCAAAAGACATGAACAAGAAAAGACAAGAATGGATTTTAGAACAAAGGGAAAGTTCCAAGATTCAAAAGAAATCCTAATACAAGAAGACGCTAACAAAAAAATTCAAGCTCGAACGAAGATGATTCTATAATTGATTTTACTCGTTTTAGGGTATCACTACCCTATCTCTAATGTGTTTCTACTCCATATGCTAAATTTTTCCTAAACCTGGCTCCGAAACTAACTGTAATGACCAGGCATTTCGAACTGTTCAAATCGGCAATCATCCACTTATGTCAGACTCGAATTAATTAAAACAACAGATTGTTAATTTATATTTGGAAAAATTTAAACATATATAGTAAATAAATCAATCACATACATAGAGTAATATAATAATAAGCAGCAAAATAGATAAATAGTAGTTCATGAAGCTACTATATACACATCAGGGTCTGAAATACAATACAACAGGAATCTCAAATATAAAGAAGTCTCGAGTACAAAATCAACCGACAAGTCTAAACAAACAGCTGGAATAAACTGAAATAGCAGGAAAGCCGAATAGATAACTATGAGAAGATCTCTAAGCTCCAAAGGTGAGTCTTAAATGCTGTGACACTCAATCGAACCCGAGCATAAAGCAAAACACAAAACACTCAAGTCATGATTAACATTCTTATGCAAGTAAATTCAACTCAAGTGAAATGTCAACTAAAATACAAATAACTCAAAAGAATGTTTGGGACTCCCGTTCTTTAAGGATCTATTAACTATCTACATACATAGTACAATAAGCTACATATATAATGTCTAGAGTAAAGTAAACTATTAAAATAGCGTTAAGGCGTTACCGATATCCCAATTAACACATTATATATAATGTCGTAGTCTATACAGTATTATAAACTCCATCGAACCGGTGGGCTATCAGGTAGCATTCCATAGGTATGACACAAATCAAACTCGTAGAAGGCGTGATAAGGCATGTAACAAGGCATGCGAGGCACTGCCAAAGTAGAAATACCGTTTACACTCCCGGACTGGTGGTAACGCATAAAACTACTACTGCCCACCTCGAGACACACTCCCATATCTAAGGTGCACACAATCAAATCACAAAAGCAATAGAATGGTATTGATGAAATGTGCCCGATAGGGCGGAGCGACCCTACTTGGCCAGGTATAGTACATGTTTTAGCCACATCAAGCTGACTCGTGGGAGTTAGGGTTGCATTAATACCTCATATAGAATCGTCGCCAAACTATCCTACTTTGTTTTGGAATCTCCACCACTGTTAAAGTGGTTTTCTGTATTGGCAAAGAGTATGACAATATCCGATCCCGGTCTCTTTGACAACCAAACGCCTATTTCACACCGTGGTATTTATATTGCAAAAAGTTCAAACTTCACGTCAGAATATCCTACTCATTTCAGAATCATATTACTTTTGAAATCTTATTAACTTTCGAAATCATGTCATTTCGGAAATCATAACCATAAATTAGTTTAAACCATCATATCAAAATATTCGCATTTAAATCCATCAAATCTAAATTATAACGGTTCCAACTAAAACAGTTTGTATATTGAAAATAGTTTATATATATTGAAATAGTTATAATTGAAAATAGTTTGTATTTAAAATTGGTTATAGGTTAAATAGTTTATATATTAAAATATTTTATATTTAAAATAGATTATAGGTTAAAATAGTTTGTATAATAAAATAGTTTATATATTGAAAATAATTTATGTATCAAAATAAATTTACAAATTAGAATTGTTTCTTCCAATTTCACAAATAAATTCAAATCAATTTTAGTTCCAAAATTCAATCTCAGTTCAACAATTTCAATTCAAATCAAACTCTAATTAAAACCATTTTACTCTATATTGATTTCAAATCCAGGTTTGAACTACAATTTAATCCACTTCCAATTTCAATAGGTTTCAAAGTATAAATATTCAGACAATTCAGAATAACTCAATTTGATAAATTTCATTTATATTTCCAAATTCAACATTTAATTATATTTTAACTTGAAATATTCACTTAGTCATTTTAATAACCATTAAATAAAATCCTAGATTACAAATTTAAATCAGAATTAAATATTCAATTTCAATTTTATTTAAATTTAAATACTCATTTAATCACCTTTGGTTAAACATTTAAATAAAATCTCAAATTACAAATTTGAATCAAACTTCAATATTCAAATCCAATTTTATTTAAATTTAAATATTCATTTAGTCCTCTTTAACCAAAATCAAGTTATCAGTTATATCATATCTTTAAATTCTCAAATCAATAAGTTTCGAATAAATTTTATTTAAATTCAATTCTTATTAAATCAAATTACAAATCGGCTTATTAAATTTAATACAAAAATCTATTTAAAATACTAAAATAAATTTAACTAAATATTCAAACATATTATATATATATATTAGTTAAGTTAAATTTTTATTAAATAAAGTTAAATCAAACCTTTTTATTAATCCGATTTAAATCTTATTTTATATATTTTAAAAATAATAAAATATAAGTAAAATCTTAAAATTTACATTTTCACAACTTTACTTAAGATTTCTAAAACATATAATTTAAAATCTAAATTTTTACACATATTAAAATAAAAATCTTTATATTATATTAAAAAATCAAACTCATATATTTCCTTTCAAACTTAGGAAACCATTTTCCAAAAAATAGATAACGGTGTCTGTATATAATTTTCTATCATATGGTCAAGTGGTACATGTTAGTCCGTGAGATGATGGTTTTGATGACAACAACCTTATAATAGATTATAAAATATAAATACTGACATTGTAAGTTTAGATATATATGTATATGCAGGATTTAACCATATAGGTACCAAGAGTGAAGACTGTACAGTATAGAGATTCAAGATATCGAGATAGAAGACTCATGAGTATCAAAATTATCAAGAGTTCAAGATTTCAAGCATAAGTATTTTTATTAGGAATTTATGTTAAAACTTGTAGAAAAGCACTGGCATCTTAAAATCCAATTTATCCGTGGATTGGAATTCACTTCGAGACTGTTAAAGGGATGGAACCCTAAGTAGGATGGAACCTACGAAAATCTAGTGGAACATTGTTTTGTATCCACTAATTTTTAATCAAATGATTTTACAAAATTATCTTGTTTTCAAAATGATTTCAAAACTTTACTTTTAAAAAACATCAAAACTCTCTATCCTGATTTTAAATAATTTTATCCTCAAAATTATCTTTAATTTCAAAGTCAAATTACTCCTGATTTAAAACTATCTTTTTAAATTATATATTTAACTTTTATACTTAGATTTAAATATAAAATTATAGTTAAAATCTATATATATTATTCTCTATATTTACTTATAAATTTTAACTATAGTCAAGTATATTTGTAAAGTTTAAAATAGTTTTAATATAAGATAAAGGTTATTTTCAAAGAAAATCAAATCACCAAAAATTACTTTGGGATATCGACATGCCTAGGGTAACCATGTCGACATGGTGTCAGTTGAATTCAAAATTTAAATTTCAAAAGAAGTGTCTATTCTCCATAACTCTTCATGAATAGACATGGTTGTTGTTCTTCTATAAATAGGGGTCAGTTTCATTGAATTTTATATCAGATTTTCTGGGTTTTCACTCCTCTTCTTCTTCCACATTTCGTAATACATATTCTTACCATTACTCTGCCGAAATCAACATTGAATCAAACTCGATTACTTCTAGTTTGATTCTCTATCACTATCTCTACAAGGTTCTCAGTGCTATTCAGAGTTATAGACTTCTTTGTAATCTATTAAGCGAGAAAAGGTGTGATTGTAGCCTTGAAAATCAATGAAGAGAGAAAAGGTGTGATTGTAGCTTTGGTAAATCAATTGGTTAAACTTGTGGCCCGGAAATCAAGTATCTCTACCCAAAGGATAGAAATTCTGGAGAGTGTACCTCGTAGCCTTGAAACCGAGGGTGTAATTGTACAATTGCTTTTGAAAGGAAATCCGTACTTGTGTTGCAGGACTGGATGTAGGGTAACTCCGAACTGGTATAAAGTCTGGTGTGTTCTTTCCTTTACGGCTTTTATCTTATTTCTGCATCTGTGCTTGTTTCTGTGATCATATCTGTGTCTGTATATTGCATACATCGGTGTCTAAATTAACATAAACTCAAAAAGATTTAGTAATTCTTTATTGACACTATTCATCCCCCACTTTAGTGTTAATCCTAGCCTTAAGATCCGTAATCCGCATTTCTCACAATTGGTATCAGAGCATGGTTTTCAAAGTTTCATAATTTGATTTTTGAAAAAGTTTTTAAAATGGCTATATTTTATTAATACTAATTTAGAAGTATTCAAACCATCATTGTTTCTTAAGTCTGTATATAATCAATATTAAAATTCAAGTTGTCTACCATGATTGTTTGATATGCAGGAATCATGCTTTATGGGTGTTGAGGAATCAATCCACAACGGACAAATTGTGCAGATCAGAAAGAACAAATGGATACTTGATAGTGGGTGTTCTAGACACATGACTGGCAATCCAAATATACTAAATGATATAATATACAAAGACGGAGGACTGGTTAACTTTGGAGACAATTCAAAAGGGTATGTGATTGGCATCAGCAAAGTCGGTAATTCGGAAAGTCCTACTATTACTAATGTTTTGCTAGTTAAGAATCTGAAACATAATCTGCTAAGTATAAGTCAACTATGTGATAAAGGATATAAAATTAAATTTGAAAAAGATAAGTGTCATATAGAAGATAATAATTCAACCATTATATTTGATAGAGTCAGGAAAAAGAATATTTATATTCTTAGTATGAAAGTTTCAGATGATAACCTATGTCTGTTGGCAAATACAAGTGACCCTTGGATTTGGCATAAGAGATTTGGGCATTTGAATTTCAAACTCTTATCTAAATCGTCAAAACATAATCTAGTAAGAGGTCTCCGTAAAATGAGTTTTAAAGTAGGTAGTTTATGTGATGCTTGTCAATTAGGAAAACTTAGAAAAAGTTCCTTTAAGTTAAAAGATATGATTTCAACTTCAAAACCTCTTGAACTACTTCATCTTGATTTATTTGGTCCATCTCAAATTCTATCGATAAATCATAGTAAATATGTCTTTGTAATTATAGATGATTATTCTACATTTACATGGACAATATTTTTGAAACATAAAAGTGATACTTTTGTAAGTTTTAAGACATTTTCAAAAGAATTCAAAATCAATTTTCTCTAAAAATTATAACTACACAGTGGTGAATTTGAAAATGAAAAGTTTGAGGAATTCTGCAATAAAAAGGGAATAACTCACAATTTTTCATTTCCGAGAACTCCACAACAAAAAGGAGTAGTAGAACGTAAAAATAGGACGATTCAAGAGTGTGCGAGAACTATGCTTACAGATAGTAATTTACCAAAGAATTTTTGGCCAGAAGGAGTTGCTACCGCCTGTTATATTTTAAATAGAATTTTAATTAAACCTTTAACTGATAAGACATCTTATGAACTTCTTTATTCAAAGAAACCTAAGGTGTCTTATTTCAGAATTTTTGGAAGTAAATGCTTTATTTTAAATACAAAAGATAATTTAGATAAATTTGATCCTAAATCCGACAAAGGTATCTTTATCGGATATTCTAATAGAAGTAAAGCGTACATAGTGTTTAATTTAAAAACTAATTCCATTGAAGAAACAATGCATGTTTCATTTGATGAAAATTTCAAAATTTTTGAAGATACAAATGATGAAGAGGATTTAATCACTCAAAATCAAGAATCAATTGAAACTAATAATGAAATTAATCATCCTAATAAAAGAACTAAACTTTTAAAAGATCATCCTATAGAAAATATACTGGGAGATATGCAATATGTTGTTAAAACTAGAAATCAACTAAGTCAAATGAGTAATGTAGCTTTTATATCAACTATTGAATCCAAAAATCCAAAAGAAGCATCAACTGATGATTCATGGATTTTGGCTATGCAAGAAGAATTAAATCAATTTACTAGAAATGATGTTTGGGAACTTGTTCCTAGACTAGAAAATAAAACTATAATTGGAACTAAATGGGTTTATAAAAATAAAATGAATGAACAAGGAGAGGTAGTTAGAAATAAAGCTCGATTAGTCGCTCAAGGTTATTGTCTAGAAGAAGGAACGGATTTTGATGAAACATTTGCTCCCGTGGCAAGATTAGAATCCATTAGGATTCTACTTACTTTCGCAAATCATAATTATTTCAAATGGATGTTAAAAGTGCCTTTTTAAATGGATTTGTAAAAGAAGAAGTATATGTTGAGCAACCACCACTTTTTGAAAATGATAATTTACCAAATCATGTTTACAAACTTAAGAAAGCATTATATAGTCTAAAACAAGCTCCTAGAGCCTGGTATGATAGACTAAGATCTTATTTATTGCAATCTAATTTTGAAATTGGTAAAGTAGATAATACTCTTTTTATTAAAAGAAATAAAAATGATATTTAACTAGTACAAGTTTACGTAGATGATATCATTTTTAGTTCAACTAATTTTGAAATGAATAAAGAATTTTCTGAAATAATGACAAAAGAATTTGAGATGAGTCATATGGATGAATTAAATTTCTTTTTAGGATTACAAATAAAACAATTAGATAATGGTATCTTTCTTAGTCAAGAAAAATATGCTAAAGACCTAATTAGTAAATTTGGTGTGATTACTGCGAGTGGAAACCCACTCCCATGGCAACCAATGAGTACCTTGGTAAAGAAGATCTCTCGAAAGATAAAGATCAAAAACTATATAGAGGAATGATTGGATCACTGCTCTATAATACTGGCAGTAGACCTGATATCATGCATAGTGTTTTTCTCTGTGCCAGATATCAATACCAACCTAAAGAGACCCACTTAAAAGCCGTAAAACGAATCATAAGATATGTTAAACACACATCTGATTATGGTTTATTCTACCCTAAAAATGATTCTTTTGACTTAATATCTTACTGTGATGCTGACTATGTTGGTTGTAAATCAGACCGAAAAAGTACAAGTGGGACTTGTCACATTTTGGGGCATTCTCTGATTTCTTGGCTTAGTAAAAAGTAAAACACAGTTTCTTTATCAACAACTGAAGTAAAATATATTTCTGCTGCTTTGGCTTGTTCTCAAATAATATATATGCAACAAATCTTAAAAGATTTTGGTTTAAAATTTTCAAAATCACCAATTTATTGTAACAATACGAGTGCGATAAATTTATCCAAAAATACTACTCAACATGCTCGAACTAAACATATTGATATCATACATCATTTTCTCAGAGATAATATAAGGAAGTAGTTAATCTTGATTATATCAATTCTAAGAATCAAATTGCTGATATCTTAACATAACCCTTAAATGAATTAATATTTACTAAATTAAGAAGAGAATTAGGTATTTGTTCTATAACTGAAATATAAAATATAAATAACAAGTGTAATTAATAATTAATATTAAAATAATTCAAATAGCAAAAATGAAAAGGACCATGTCGACATCCCCCATATACCCATGTCGACAGGCAACGTTTTTAATTTTGATATTTTCCCCACCAAAATTCAAAATAATTGGTTATAAATTCTTCACATTTTCGAAATTTTATTCATCCTTTCTGTTATCTCTCTGTTCTTCTCTCTAAAATCAAATAATCAATGGCTTCCTCTTCCAAATCTAACATAAAATCAACCTTTTCATTCCCCTCTCCTACGTCTGGTCCATTTCAACGTACTACTCTTGCTCGTGTGACTAAAATAGATGACTCTCTGAAGGATGCACTTCAGATGATGACTGAAATTCAAGTGACTCAACTTCGTATGGCAAAGGAACAAGAGAGGCAAGGCAAGATTCTTAGGAATTTGCAAAATTTCCTAATGGATAACCAGGCCAATCCTATCTTGATTGATGAAGACTCTTTACTCAATCAAGAACAAGAGCCAGCAAAGAAGAAGAAGAAGAAGAAGAAGTCATGAAAGAAGAAGCGCAAGCGGAAGATGATGACCAAGTCGTTGGAGTAGTGTGTTTTGACAAAAATGGGAATCTTGTCAAACAACGTGGAAATTTCTGTTTTCACTATCCAAACTGTTCGATGCATAGATCTCCTATGTTTAAAAACATACAATAGTTTCTTTTATTTCTTCTCCATTGTTGTTTGTGTTTCTTTATGTTTTCTATACACTCATGTATATACAACTTCATGCGTAATAAATAACTCGTGTTCTTATACGTGTTTTAATTATAAGTGCTATCGTGAATTCTTAGTTAGGATGTTAATTATTTAGGACTATGTTTTAGTATTAGATTTAAGTGATGATTACTTATGATAACACTATCATTATAATCACATGTCGTAGAGTGTTAGTTTTAGGGGAGTTATATAGTTTGGAGTGAGTTTTTGTTGATGACAAAGGGGGAGATATATAAAATAGGGTAGTTGGCATAAATTAAGGGGGAGTTATTAGGATAGAAGTAATATTTTATAAACAAAGGTTGTCATCATCAAAAAAGGGGAGATTGTTAGTCCGTGAGATGATGGTTTTGATGACAACAACCTTAGAATAGATTATAAAATATAAATACTGACATTATAAGTTTAGATATATATGTATATGCAGGATTTAACCATGCGGGTACAAAGAATGAAGACTGTACAGTATAGAGATTCAAGATATCGAGATATAAGACTCATGAGTATCAAGATTATCAAGAGTTTAAGATTTCAAGCATAAGTATTTTTTATTAGGAATTTTTGTTAAAACTCGTAGAAAAGCACTGGCATCTTAAAATCCAATTTATTCATACAATGGAATCCACTTCGAGCCTGTTAAAGGGATGGAACCCTAAGTAGGATGGAACCTACGAAAATCTAGTGGAACATTATTTTGTATCCACTAATTTTAAATCAAATGATTTTACAAAATTATCTTGTTTTCAAAATGATTTCAAGACTTTCCTTTTAAAAAACATCAAAACTCTCTATCCTGATTTTAAATAATTTTAGCCTCAAAATTACCTTTAATTTCAAAGTCAAATTTCTCCTCATTTTAAACTATCTTTTTAAATTATATATTTAACTATTACACCTAGATTTAAATATAAAATTATAGTTAAAATCTATATATATTATTCTCTATATTTACTTATGAATTTTAACTATAGTCAAGTATATTTGTAAAGTTTAAAATAGTTTTAATATAAGATAAAGGTTATTTTCAAAGAAAATCAAATCAACAAAAATTGATTTGGAATGTCGACATGCCTACGGTAACCATGTCGACATGGTGGCAGTTGAATTCAAAATTTAGATTTCAAAAGTAGTGTCTATTCGCCATAACTCTTCATGAATGGACATGGCTGTTGTTCTTCTATAAATAGGGGTTAGTTTCAACGAATTTTATATCAGATTTTCTGGTTTTCACTCCTCTTCTTCTTCCACATTTCTTAATACATATTCTTACCATTACTCTGCCGAATCAACATTGAATCAAACTCGATTACTTATACTTTGATTCTCTATCACTATCTCTACAAGGTTCTCAGTGTTGTTCAGAGTTATAGACTTCTTTGTAATCTATTAAGCGAGAAAAGGTGTGATTGTAGCCTTGGAAATCAGTCAAGAGAGAAAAGATGTGATTGTAGCCTTGGTAAATCAATTGGGTAAATTTGTGGCCCGGAAATCAAGTATCTCTACCCAGAGGACAGAAATTCTGGAGGGTGTACCTCGTAGCCATGAAATCGAGGGTGTAATTGCACAATTGCTTTTGAAAGGAAATCCATACTTGTGTTGCGGGACTGGATGTAGGGTAACTCTGAACCTGTGTAAAATCCGGTGTGTTCTTTCCTTTACTGCTTTTATTTTATTTCTGCATCTGTGCTTGTTTCTATGATACTATCCGTGTCTGTATATTCCATATATCAGTGTCTAAATTAACATAAACTCAAAAAGATTTAGTAATTCTTTATTAACACTATTAACCCCCCCTCTAGTGTTAATCCTAGCCTTAAGATCCGTAATCCGTATTTCTCACAGTACATATATTTATCATTTTAATCCGCAATTTAAAATTTAATATTTATGGGTATATACCATTTCAACCCGCAATCCCAAAATTTAAAATCAATGAAAATCGCTTAGTTTATCATTTAAACCACAACGATTTTCCATTAATCTATAAGATCGTTCGGGTATGTATCATTTCAACCCATAGGGAATTCCTAACTAACAGGGAACTTGAAGTTTGAGAACAATATATTAATGATATAACATATCAAAAATGGGCATATATCATAATTGACAATATAATATATATATATATATAATAGGTTATTGGTGTCAATACCGTCAGTTAGCACGGATGAACAAATGCAAATAGTAGTAGATCGTATTTAACAATTAAATAACTAACAGTTTATAACAACATATTTCCATCATCGTTTTATGTGAATTGAACTTACTAAAATTAAGAATGTTAATCGTGAGTGATTGCTCACCTTTCAAGGTTAGAGAACAACGATGGGGAAGAAGATGACACGGACACGCACATAGATACAGATACAAGTAAAGCAAATCAAAAGCTGCTGTGATTTCCGGACAGCGTCGAACAAAACAAAAAGTGCACAGCGACAAAGCAAGATCTTGAATTAATGGAAAAACAATTATATATTATATTTGAAATTCAATAGTCAATTTAAAAACACGTATAAAAATCTTTTTATACCCATATATTTAAATACCAATATTAAATTGTAAACTCATATTAAAATAAAATCTTTATATATATTTTATTCAAATCCTTTTTTCTTAAAACCCACATCATAATCATTATATATTATTTTTTTCCAATATATCAAATAATTATTTTAACATATTTTCTACATATAAGAAATATAATAAAATCTATTTTAAAATAATGTTATACATTGTAAATAAACATTTAAAACACATAATATACACCATACAAAATAAATGTTGAAAACATATAGTACCAACATTCAAACATACAGCATATAGTATCTACAAAGGCGGCATAACATACATATACGAACTATAGGGGCCGAGCAAGTAGAAAATAGGAAAGAAAAAATATATATCTACCTATATAAAAGAATACAGGGTGCGACCAGAGCAAGTATGGAGCTTCGGGTGCTACTAGGCTGGAGGTGTGCAGAGGTCGGATGTGGGTTCCTCGGTGGTGCCTGCGTGTGGGCTGCAAAAGACGTGGACTACGAGTCAGCTATGCGGAAAATGGAAAAAGCATGCAGGGAAGGTCGGCGCATGTTTCATTTTTCATTTTCTTTATGGAGGAGTGGGTCTTCGGTTTCAAGGGGAAGGAAGCACGTGAAACTCGGATCTAGTTGAGAGTTTGGATTATGGGGCACTTGCATGCAGAGAATGGTGTAGGTGAGTTACTTCAAGAGGGAGAGGGTGATCGGAAGGAAGGCCAGAGACGTGGCATGC
The DNA here is from genome assembly GCA_030765085.1 of Allium cepa. NCBI lineage: Eukaryota > Viridiplantae > Streptophyta > Magnoliopsida > Asparagales > Amaryllidaceae > Allium > Allium cepa. Next base: position 510,615,147 of record CM060942.1, read on the forward strand.
AGGAAGGAAGTGGCATTTAATGCGAATAAAGGAGTAGATTTTGTTGGTAAAAAAAGCGAATAGGCTGAGCAATATGATTTTCGTACATTATATAAAAAAAATCAACTTTGCTTCATATATATATATTCAAAGATCTTGGTGGTGGCTCATGAAAATGGAAAGTGAATTGCAAAATGAAATGGTTTTGGGAAATAAAGGGCCATGACTTGAAAAATAGCAACAGGCAAATGAAACGTGAGTTTGAAAAGCTTTTAGGAAGAATAAGTGAATGTAATTTTCAATATATATTTATTCAAATGAAGTTTCAAAAGCATACATATAAATGTAATGTGAGTTCAAAAAGTTTAGGAAGATAAGCAGCCTTCAGCCTATAAAGCAACATATATATTATTTTATATTATCTTTCAAAAGCACGAAGTGACAAAGGCGTAGTAAACAAACCAGAGTATATTGAACCCATGGGAATAGTGATAGTCAAAATTAAATAATATTAAAAGCTAATGGCTATTTGGTTGTCACACGAAACAACAAAATGACACAGAGAAACAAAAGGACATGAACGAGCACCCATACGGCGAACCATTTCGCAGATTTCACCGTGTACCAGACATCGAAATGCACAAATGAATATACTTTGGAGATCAACACCACGAGACGATAAGAGTGGTATATACATATCAGCGATACGACCATCCTATCAAAAGTCGATATTTCGCTGCTAAACTGCTGCAAATTCGTCGAAATAAGACAAAAGGGGCTATAGAAGTCAAAATTTGACGAAAAAGAATTATGACGTATCACTCAAAAAATGATTTACATTTTTATTATATGAAAATATTCATGTTTCAAAAATATTTTATTTCCACCAAATTAACTGATTTAAATTGAAATTGAAGTTTATACAACAGAACTAACTTTCATATTTTCTAATAAAAACTTATCATTTCTATGTTTAAATAGACGCATACCAAATATCAAATTTTACAATATTAAATTTTTGTTGTAAAATTTATTATTTTATTCTCAAGAAATATTCAAAAATTACGTTATAAAAAAATCATTAAAATTTCTGTGTCATTACAACACATCTGCAAACTCTCTTGCAATCCGAACCTGACTTAACCATTCTCCCACTTTCATTGCACTCTATAAAGCACAACAACTCTGGTTTGAATTCTCTATTGAGAATATAATTCAGTTATGACTATTTGGGTGTCTAAAAGATATCTCCTCATCCTGGCAAAATATCATGCCCTCATATATTCCCAACCAATCCATACATAAAATGATTTCAAAATCTATAATATTGTAAACATATAACTGCACGCAAACTTATGACCCAACAAATCAAGTTCTAACTGGTCACATCTCATCCTCAGAGTTGCATACCCTCCTATCGGATTCACAACCCATAAGGAAGTAACAAGATATGTGGGTTCTAAGCGTAACCTATCAACCAAACACTAGGATATAAATGAATGCGATGCACTGTATTAAAAAATATCCTAACCGGTATACTCTGAATCAAAAATGTACCTTCAATCATAGTCTTTCCTCTGTTAGCTATAGTAGGCTTCGATGATGATCCAATAGCAAAAGCTTTCCCCTTGTCTGCCCTGGCTAGCTCTAGACACTGGTTCTTGTAATGCCCAACTTGATCAAAGTTAAAGCATTTCACATTCTTCTTGTCTGAAGCCTTCTTTCCCTTTCTTGACTAGCACTCACTTATATAATGACCCTTTTTGTCACATTTGTAACACACCAAATCAACCTTTACCTTCTTGGCAGCCTTCCCTTTTTGGGATCCTTTTTCTTAAAGCATTTTCTCTTCTTTTCCTAAAGACCTTGAGATTCAACTAGCTTCTCTATAGTTGAAGTAGCAAGCATCTCTTCATGGAGAATGACCATCCCCACCACCACATTACTAGTTTCTCGAATATGGGTCATGGTAATCCTAGCAAGCTCATGTCCCTGCCCTCGATGTTTCATTCCTTCTGACGTCAGTGTCAACCAAAGCATATCCATATCGAGACAGCTCATCAAACTTAGCAGCATACTCGACCACTGACATCTCTCCCTGAACCAGATCCATGAACTTCCTCATCAATGCAGATTTAGCAACTTTAGACAAAAACCTATGCTCATACCTCTTTCTGTAACCAGCCAATGACAGATTTTCCTCCAGTACCCTGGGATTAACATTATTCCACCGATGCAGCGCTACCCCTTGCAGCAGCCTATAGGCTAGTCTTCTCTTCCCCATCATCCAAGCCAAAATAAGTAAAGATCCTCGCACAGCTCAGTAGCCAATTCTCAACATCAATAGCATCCTCCGTTCCCATAAACGGCTTTCTACCCAAACTAGAATAGTCCCTGCTCAGACAAGCATAATTATATCCGGTTGGAGCTATCGTACCTCCCCATCCTTGAAGAATATCCTGGCCCCGTACCTCCTCAACCAAAACCCAAAATGATTCTGAAATCTATGAAATCGTACACATACAAACTACATGCAAACTTATGACCTAACAAATCTAGTTTTAACCGGTCACATCTTATCCCCAGAGTTGCATATCCTCCTATTGGATTTGCAATCCATAAGGAAGTAACAAGGTATGTTGGTTTTAAGCATAACCTATCAACCAAACATTGGGATATAAATGAATGTGATGCACCGGTATCAAAAAGTATCCTAACTGATATACTCTGAATCAAAAATGTACCTTCCATCACAGTCTTTCCTTTGTCAACTGCAGTAAGCTTAGATGTTGATCCAATAGCAAAAACTATCCCCTTGTCCGCCCTTGCTGGTTCTGGACACAGGTTCTCATAATGCCCAACTTGATCGCAGTTAAAGCATTTCATATTCTTCTTGTCTACAGCCTTCTTTCCCTTTCCCGGCCGGCACTCTCTTGTATAATGACTCTTCTTATCACATTTGTAGCACACAAAATCAGCCTTTACCTTTTTGGCTGCCTCCCCTTTCTGGGCTCCCTTCTTCTTAAATAATTTTCTCTTCTTTCCCTGAGGACCTTGGGATTCAACAAGCTTCTCTCTAGCTAAAACAGCAAGCATCTCTTCGTGGCGAATGGCCATCTCCACCACCATATTACTAGGTTCTCGAATTTGGGACATGGACATTTTGGCAAGCCTAGGTCTTAGTCCTCGAATGAACCTTTCATTCCTTTTGACATCGATGTCAACCAAAGCATATCCATATCGAGACAGCTCACCAAACTTAGCAGCGTACTCGACCACTCTCTTTAAACTAGATCCATGAACTGACTTATCAAAGACGACTTAGCAACTTCAGACAGAAACCTCTGCTCAAACCTCCTCCTGAAATTAACCCATGGCAGCTCTTCCTCCGATACCCAGGCGATCAGCTATTCCACCAATGAAGCGCTGCCCCTTGCAACTGCTTAGAGGCTAGCCTTCTCTTTTGCCCATCATCCAAGCCTAAATCAATACATAATCTTTTACAGTGCAAAAGCCAATTCTCAACTTCAACAGCATCCTCTATTCCAACAAACGATTTTACACCCAAACTGGTGTAGTCTCTGCTTAGTTTATCATAGTTCTTCCCAACTGGAACCACATGATTAGCTTATCCAACATTACCAGTAGCTTCTGCTTGCAAAAGATTATCTAACAGCTGATACACCTTCCCTGCGTCTACTGGCGGATTTCCAGCGCCTACATTGGCCTCAGCATTTCGATTAGCATTAGCTTGTGGACCTTGTTTCCTCCTGGTGTTAGGTCGAGCATTACCATTTGTTTTGGTGCTTCCTCCGCCTAGATTTCCTTTTTTCGTTTTCAGCTTTCATATCCTCTTTCTCGTAAATCTGCATACGATCCTTAGTAAGGTATAAAAGAATGGTCTAAGAGAGAGGGGAATACGTACTTATATATATATATACACATATCAAATACAAGTACGCTGCCATAGCGTTAACCCAAACCCCGATCATATTTTCAAATTCATTGGATTATGTTAGAAAATCTTTTAGCTTTAATTTTTATTTTAAAGTTTCATAAACCTCTGCTCTGATACCAACTTGTAACATCCCCCAACTTGGAGGCCCAAAACTAATGGTTGTAGTCATCCATAGTTATTAATCATCAACGACCGAATACGACAAAGTTAGATTCATTGATATATAAAAACACATGAATATGAAAAAATTTAAAATTCAACCAAAATCACATTTCATATCAAAATATTTCCAATTCATTACATAATCCCACATTCGTAAATCACATTCAGAGAAATTATATTTATTACAACATGCACCCAAAGCGACATGTGAAGATGCCCCTTGAGATGATCAGAGTATATATAGGCAATATAACAACTTTGCCATTACAAACAACGGAGCGAAATCAAAAGAAAGAGAACTCTAAATAACTATTATGCCCTACATGTCTTTGGAAGCTTATTCATCTTAGAGGTACCTGAAAACCTCAACTCTCAAGCTACTCAAAATTAATTGAGTACCCAAGAGTTCAAGAAGAAAACATAAATTTCGAGTCAGACATAAAGCCTGGTATGAATAAAAATCTTCCATCTTAAATCATTTAGATATCTAGTGAGACCACGCCGCTTAGCGGAACGGGTTTCCCCACACTAGTATCTCAAAACTTCTATAAAACCATATACTGTACTCTTGCATCCATAATGGTTAAAACAATTCAAGGCAGTATAATATGATGATAAGAAAAACAATTGAATTAATACTGGATTGCCCATCTCCATTATATTTAGACATCTATCTCAGTTATAGTTTCTAGGATTACTATTAACTTATTAGTTATCATGGGCTGACTAATAACTGGTTAAACATTTAAGGACTCCTTATCCAATTACATCGTTTTCATAGGATCAACATGAAACTATTGGTAACTCCAATAATATTTGTATTCTAGTTTTCATGGGTTAACTAGGAACCTATTGGCATCTCTCAATTTCAACCGAATATAGTTTTCATGGGCTAACTATAAACCTACTGGCCTTGCCAGTATCTAGTCATAGTTTTCATGGTCTCATTATGAACATGTCTATCTGACATCTTCCTACATAGTTTTCATGGGCCAATTATAAACTTGTCTATTTGACATCTTTCTCTATACATAGTTTTCATGGGATAACTATGAACCTATTGGCTCCTGCTAATATCATATAGTTTCCATGGGCTTACTGTAAACCTATTGGCCTTTGCCAATATCTTTCCTTTATATTTTAGCATCCTATATTCTGGTCTCCATAATCTCCTGAATGCAATTCTACTCATACATGAGTTTATTTAGTTTATATTTACTACTGGGTTAACCTAACTGGTTCACCTACCTTTTATCCACAAAATGTAGCTATGGGTCCATCATGGAGTGAATATATTCATATTAGAAGAAGCAACATAACAATATAGCAATACTACTCCTGTGGGTTTAATGAAAATCATGGTTAGTTCCTTTAACCTATTTCTTTATCAAAGATAGCTTCTTTATAAAACCATCATAAAAACTCTTTTACTGTTGTCATGGGTTTTTTTATTTAAAAGTAGAGTTTGGGTAATAAACTTTCGATGCCTTCGAAACCTAGCTTTCAACCTTATAGGATAACCTCCTTTGAAAGTTCTTAAAAACATTAGGCTCCTGCTTATAATACTTTAAATTCTACCTTTCGAAACCCTTCTAATACATTAAAGTATTAATATTTAACCTTTCGAGCTTAGCTTCGAAACTAGTTGAAAGTACCCCTTTCGACACTACTGGAAGTAACCCTTCCGAAAACATTGAAAGTGCTCCTTTCAAAAGTATTGGGTTTAAAATATTATTTGGGTCAAAGTGAATATAGTCGAAAGCATCTGTTTTAAAACTAATAAACATATTAGGGAAGACTTGATGGCGTCGACACCATCCATTTCGAAAGCATAAAACATCTGCGTAAAATATTGGAAGGTTGGTGTCGAAACCCCTTTCGAAATCATAACCTTCGAAAGCCCTAATCCCTTTTCGAAAGCTTTAGTGAGTGGCTTAAACTTTATAAAACAAAGTACATTCTGATAGTGTTGATATCTTCAACACCATCGAAACGCTTTAGGACGGAAGCAGGGTATCGACTAGGTCAGAACCCCTTCTTATAAAACATTCTTTCATAAGTAATTAATCCAGTCGAAAGTAATTATAAGTTAACGAAAACCCTTTTAAAGCCCTTTAAAACCTTGTCCAAAACCTTATGCATCGACTCTATCGAAGGCTTAAAACAAAACATAAGCAGGCACTTTTCTTTTAAAGATAAACCAAGGTTTCGACCCCTTCGGAAGCTATACTTTCGACACCTTACCTTCCGCCTTCCTCTAATCCACTACATACCATCTTTGTAATACCTTATGTATTGGTTTTGACATGGTAGGTTTCGACTAAGATAAAGAAAAAAGTAACTATGTCGGAGGGTGCTTACCTATGTAGACAAAACCAATTTTTCTTTCGTAAATCAGGTTTTATACTACTTTAAGCAAACTTTTCTCTAACTAACTTGCTACATGGAAAACTCCAGATTGATTGCCTTAACCTTTTCAAATTCTTTTTCAAAAATAACTGCCGCTAATCCAGATCTAAACCATGGTTAAGTTAGTCAATTAAGCCATTCCAAATTCAGCAAAAAAGCCCCTCTTCTAAAACAATTTATTTTGCATAGAAAATCAGTTTGGAAAAATCCATAAAAATTCCAAGTATTCAATTGATCATGTTATCTAACATATCAAAATTTCAGATCCAAATTCTACATATAATTTTCAAATAAATTATAAACCGAGTAACCATATTTTCCTTTGAAAATTCATATTAATCTTTCGATGGCTTGGGAAATTCTCAAAACTGAAACCCAACTCCAAAATCATGTTTTTGATAACACAAATTTTTTTCATGGCATTCAAATAATATTTGACCTCGATTTTGGTCTAAAACCGTACAAAAACCCTTTTAAACAACCTTGCTTAAATCAAATAAATCATGAATCAAGCATATCATCATCTAATATATCATAAAAAATGAATTTATCTCTTAAATCCGAAATTATATGATTTAAACCAAAATAGAGATGGAATTATTATTTATCTTGCTCTAGATAAGGAGATTGGACTGAGATTGATTTCCCCTAAGCCTGATTCTCTAGCCTTAATTTGATTTCTTCTTATTCCCTTTAACGGCCGGTCGTTTCTTCTCTTTTAATTTCTATTTTAAAATGACATGAATGGGAAGAAATTTTAGGAACGAAAACATATATATAGGTCATGGTCCTTGGGTGGCAAATTCCAGTTATACCCTTATGTAATTTGTTTAACCTATAAACCATTCTTTAACCTATTAGTTAGTTCATTGGGCACGACCTTAATTAATTAATTCAAGTCTCAATCCCATTATCACTTACATTTATATTATTCTATTTAATTTATCTAATTAAATCTCCTGAATAATGTTATTAAAAATTAGGGGCGTTACACGTGTGTGTGTGTGCGCGCGCATGTGTATATTGGATGATATAATATGGTTTTCTATGTTTGATTGTTAATCATGTTTGGTTGTTCGCTTACGCTTTAATCATCAAGTATTGATGGTTTAATATGATTAATTTAACAAGTCACGTTAAATACACGTCGATATTACACAAGGAAATTACTTTCTGAATTAGATGATAAAATTAGTATGGAACCTTTAAAACTTATTAAAACGGTTATAAAATGATTTAAATATGTTTTGTGAATACTAAGAACAAACTTAGTGAAGTTTGAATAAGAAATGAAAATCAAGTCAAAACTAGGCACATCGCACAACGGTAGTTTGCGATTTTGCGTCGTAAAATTCGAATGGGTATATAAAGTGAAATATAGTTCAGAATTCTTTGAAATAAGAATTTTCTGGAGTATTATATCCATATATTTCAAATAAAGAAAGAAAATATAGATTTCATCTTAAAGATTTTCAAATAAGTCAAAAGTAAGTTTTCAAAGTAATCGCGGTTTTGTAGTTCACAATTCAAAAAATGATTTCCTAAAATTTAATATTTTCAAATGTTTTAAAAATATGCAAAAATATTTATAAATCTTTTATAATGCTTTAAAAGAGATTTGAGTTGTTTAAATAAATTTTCAAAAGACAAAAAAGTTGTTTTGACCAATATAAATTATATAACTTTAAAAAACTATCCGCAGCACTATTTGTGACGGTTTTCAATAACTTTTGAAATATAACTTTAAACTTAACAATTATTTCTCAAATATTTTATAAATATTTTGAAAAATGAGTAATCTAAGTTCTTTAAAGATGATTTATTGATTTATTTAAAAAGATTTAAATTAAAAAATTAAAGAAAAGCTATTATAAACAATTATTTTAATCTTAGCACTAATAAGCTGACGAGTACGCCTGATTTTTCTATTCATGAAACCTTCGTGCGGTGCTTAAACTAAGAAGATGTTCATAAGCAACCAGTACCTTGGTTCACCTGGCCTCCCCAAAGCGAGGGATAGATGAGGTCGAAATGTTGGAAACGAGTTAAGTGTAGAAGATTAAATTTTCTAAATTTAAACAATTTGGATTTACCATGTTAGATAACATGGTTTCAACTTATTAAAGATTGCAATGTTTTAAAAATAAGAAATCTTGGTTAATTTTTAAGTAAGATGATTCAGAATTATTTAATTAAACTAAAGTTCTATGATGTGAATAACAAGCCCGTATCAATATAGATACAATTTTTTTTGTAACAAACAAATTTTATTTTCTTAATTGCATTTCATATGAAACTAATATGTTCAAAATATGTAATTCACTTTGATTGAATAAGTATATTGATGCAATTTTGAACCATTGCAAGACAAGTCACATAAATATTATAGTGATTGTTACAACAAATTGGTTGTTTTCCTCCAGTGGTACAAAGTTACATGCGTAACGGTCCATTTGGATGGACTTAAATAAAATACTCTTTTTTTTTGAAACTCAACATAAATTCATTTTAGCGGTCAAAAATTCAATTGAAGTCGATCCAAACAACCCCTAAAAGTGTAAGTATAGTCATTCTCTCATATTCTATTGGTAACTTGACATGAAGACTAGAAAAAGTGCTCTAACTTATGTTAGGTGCTTGGTACTTGAACTTGGACCAATACCCTGATATTTTATTAGCTCTAGAAAGAACTAACCAAAATTAGTTTTTTATATTAATTGAAAATGTTAAATTGATGCTAACTTTAATGGGCATAATGATATATAGTAGAGCTTTAAGTGGATTCGTTATTTAAAAGCGTTGGGTTGTAAAATATGACCGTTAAAGAGTACCGGAAAAAATTGAAATCCATCCAAATTCATATAAAAAATCAAAAATTATCCAAAAAAACATAGATGGATATGATAGTATTCACATCTAAAAATTATCATTCTACTATTTATCAAGATAGTTGAGATTATGCATATTTAGTACATAAAATGTTTGATATTTACCATTTTATCAAGACCATAATTAATATTATGCATGTTTAGATGAATGTTGTTATCCAAAACTTAATGTTAGCACCATAAACACTACTTAAAAAGGCTCTAATTTCGACAGTAAGGGGCGACGGCTTCCGACGGTTGTTTTCCGACGGCTTTCGACGGGCCGTCGGCGGCCGTCGAAAGCCGTCGGAATTTCGCGAATTATAGGGCTCAGCCGAGCCTTCTTCTTCCTCGGTATCCCATACGAAAATTTTAACAAAAAACCCCAATTCCCTTCTCCAAGCTTTCAATCTCTAACTTCGAGCTTCAGGATCCTCCACGGCTGTCTAATCAACATATATTGCTCTCAATCTCAGGTATAATATCTTATTTTCGTCAAAAATCAAATTTTTACCCTAAATCTAAATTTTCATAAGTTGATAAATTCGGATTAATTAGTAATTGCAATTGTTTCCAATAGCGTAATAACGGTTTATAGCATCACATGGTATACCTATTTCATCTTTTATCGTGAAATTGTGAAAAACATGTATAATTTGTGGTTGTTCATGTATATGTAAATCGTTGTGTATGCCTTGATTCTATTATTTTATATGTGTGTAGCGCTACTATCATTGTATTGTGTTAATTGGAATAATATAAAATGAATGAACGAGTTAGGAGTATTATATTGTGCACGTATTTACTTATAAAAAAGATGCATGAGTCTAAATTATAATGTGTATATTGAAAATTGACAAAAATTTTAAACCAGCCTTAAGTTGATGTAATACGTCGAATAAATGTGTTAAATTAAAATATATTTTTGTAAACGTGAACGGTTAGTAAAACTGTATTTTTTCGTAAAATACGCACATTTAATTAACTAATGTCCCTTAGACAGTTTTTGGCCCCGTTTGACGAGTGTTGTACATGATCGTTATATAAATAGTCGTTTTTTTTTTAAAAAACGATCATTTATATTCATGTGGTACAATGTTTGTTGGATTTGTCCCTATATTGGACAAGTTATGAACACAGTAAGCATTTACATTTTGTATACTACTTCGTCTCAAACGGTTCATAAAATTTCGGCCTAACATTTTTTTTGTTTGCGTACATGCATTTGTGTACAATGCAGGGAACAAAAGGGAAATGCTGCCGAAATTTTGTTGAATCGTTTGAGACGAAGTAATATACGAAATGTAAATGCTTATTGTATTTGTAATGGGAAGTAGGATGCCCGACCATGAAAAAAATTATACAATTTTTTATATCGATACGTTAAAAAATAAAATATGCCATATTTGAAAATATTTTTAAATTTGTGAAGTAGTTCTTTAAATTCAAATATTATACGACCATGAAAATAATCTTTTTCGAATTTGTATTCTTGAAAATAAATATTAAATTTTGAACTTCTCATTTTGTCAAATAGAAAAAATGATTGATTATTTTGTTGATCGGAGAAGATGGATGTACCAAAGAAAAGGACTAAGGGTCTCAATAAAATAAGATTTTTATAATGGTATAGATGTATTTGTTGAATTCGCTTTAAGTAACAACGGCAACGATCCATAAATTCGTTGTCCGTGTAGTAGGTATACACATTTGAAGTATTTGTTACCAGATATTGTGAAAGTTTATTTGTGCCAAAACGGTTTTGTACCCGAGTATTATGTTTGGGATCGGCATGGAGAAGTGGTAGCAAATACTCATGTAGAGTATGAAAGTGTCGTTAACGAAATAGTTATGACGACCCATATAGAAAATATGGTCGAAGATGCAGCACGATCAATGTTTCCTATGGTTGAAGTTGACGGTGATGATGTAAATGTTGAAGAACCAAATATTGAAGCAAAAAAATTTATGATTTACTTGATGCTGCTAAGAAACCTATTTGGGATGGTTGTAAAAGCGGCACTCAGCTGTCAGTAATCGCATAATACATTGCAATGAAGTCAAAATACAACATCACTGAAGCTGGGTTTACGGCTGTTGTACAAGCTGCAAACAAACATATACCGTCCGATAATCTAATGTGTGAAAATCACTATGAAGTTAAAAAACTTATGTCGCTTTTGGTTTACCTTATAAGAAAATAGATACATGTTTAAAAGGCTGCATGTTGTTTTGGAAAGAAGGCGCAAACCTTAGAAATTGTAAAATTTGTATCCAGGAGAGATACAAACCAAGAAAAAAGAAGGGGAAGGAAGTTCCGTACAAGCGTATGCATTACTTACCCATAACTCCAAGACTTCAAAGATTATATGCATCTTCTGTAACTGCATTTAACATGAAATGGCATAGTATGAGAACGGAGGAAGAGGGTACGTTGATACATCCGGTCGATGGAGAAGCATGGAAGCATTTCGATAAAACGTATCCAAATTTTGCAGCGAAGAGTCGAAATGTTAGATTAGGATTATGTATGGACAGTTTTTCTCCATTTTTCAATTTGGTTCTAAATGTTCATCCTAGCCCATTATCGTCACACCGTATAATTTACCTTCATGGATGTGTATGAAAACGCAATATATGCTTCTTATTGTTGTCATTCCTGGACCCGATGATCCGACATAAGGAATCGATGTATATTTACAACCGTTGATTGAGAAGTTAAAAATACTGTGGAATGAATGAGTCGAAACATACAATGTGTCCAAGAAGAAAATTTTCGTATGTTTGCTTCTTTATTGTGGACTATAAGTGATTTTTCTGCCTATGTAATGCTTTCAGGATGGAGTACTGTCGGTCGTCTAGCGTGTCCATATTGCATGGATGAAACACGAGTGATTTCTTTACCTTATGGTAAGAAAATTTCATGATTTGACTGCCATCAATATTTCCTCCATGTAAATCATCCCTTCAGAGGAGACAAGAAAAACTTTTTAGCTAATAGAGTAGAAACCAGACAACCACCGACAATATGGTCAAGCGAAGACATATATGAACTTGTTAGGGACTATCCAAAGATATATGAAACTGAAGAGCAAACAGAAATTGAAGGCAAATTAGTTGTTCATAACTTGTGCAAACAAACTATTTTTTGGAAGTTGCCGTATTCGAAACATCTTCTGCTTCGTCATAATATAGATGTGATGCACAATGAGAGAAATGTATTTGATAATGTTTTTAACACTATTTTGAATGTGAAAGGAAAGTCGAAGAATGATTTGAAATCAAGACGTGATATAGAAGAATTATGAAAATGTTCTGAGCTTTATATGAAACCAAATGACAGTAAAAAACCCAAAGCATGGTACGAATTAGATAATAATCAAGTTAAAGCTGTGTTAAAATGGGTGGAAGGGTTAAGATTTTCTGATCGGATATCATCAAATCTTCGTAGATGTGTTGACTTTAAAAATGGTAGATTTAGCGGAATGAAAAGTCACGACTGTCACATAATGATGGAAAAATTATTTCTCGTTATGTTCAAGGAGCTACTGCCGTTAAAAGTTTGGAAGGTAATAACGGATCTTAGTATGTTTTACAAAGAGCTTTGTTCGACTTCTTTAAAAGTGCAACGTTTACGTAAACTTGAAGTGGATATTCCTATATTGCTTTGCAAATTAGAGAAAATATTTCCGCCAGGTTTTTTTAATGTAATGGAACATTTACCTGTTCATCTCCCATCTGAAGCACGACTTCGAGGTACTGTCCAATATGGATGGATGTATCCATTTGGTATGTAATATGTTATCACGTAATTTAATTGCATTTGAAAAATGAAGTTAAAATAAATTAATTTTTCATAAATATTTGAATCATCTGAAGAAAAAAGTGAGGCAAAAGCACGGGTTGAAGGTTCGATATGTAAATCTTATATCGAAGAAGAAGCTTCGTTCTTTTTCTCTCACTATTTCAGTGATCATATAAATATTTCATTTGAAAGTGTTCTTTGTAATGACGAAGGCGACAAACAAGAGTCCTCTCAAGCATGTTATCTATTTTTAGACAACATGGTCGGCCTTCTAGAAAATGTGTAGAAATATTGCTAGACGATAAAGATCTTCATGTAGCACACACTTATGTTCTTCTAATTGTGCCGAGGTTGCACCGTTTGTTAGGTAATATGAAATATTAATTCGTGTTTTATTCTTTTCTATAATGCATGCGCATGTATAACCTAATGTAATAATTTGTTTATATAAATAGTGTTTATGAAGGTGAACATCCGAACGGAGATCTCAGTAAAGAATTTTCTGGTTGGTTTTCAAATAACGTTTATGAGCCGAGAAATTGTGTTGTTAACGAAGGGTTGAAACATCTTGCGATGGGACGAAAATGAGTGGTCAAGACATCCAATATATTTCGTCAATGAATATAAATTTAACACCAAAGAATAGGGTGTAGAAAAATTAACAAATAATACTGGTGTATTTGTTAATGGTAGTGACAATCCAAAAAATCACTTAATGATTTTTATGGTGTTCTAACACAAATTTTGCAACTGACATATTTCTCATGACCCGCGGAGGAGGTGTTTCTATTTAGATGCAATTGGTTTAGCAATGTTGCAGGTTCTGGAATTAATGTGCACACGGATTATAACCTTATCGAAATAAAGCATACAACGCACTATCACAAGTATAATCCTTTTGTACTAGCCAAACAAGCATTGCAAGTTTATTACGCTCCTTATCCGTCTCTAAAAAGAGATAAAGCAGATTGGTCTACAATTTTTAAAACAAAGGCCAGATTCACATTCGATGTGAAGAATATTCCGGACGAACAAGCTTATCAGGCAGATCTTGAAAAAAATAACAAAATAATAATTGCAGACGATCATATAGCTTTTGGTCCTTTGATCGATGAATCAAATGTTTTGGTAGAAGCGTTTGACAATGCAGAGGAAAATATCCTAGAAAGAGAGACCGAATCTGAATCAGAAGACAATGATGACTGATATAAATCTGAATCTGATTTTTTTGCAATTGATGTAACTATGTTGAATTCTTGATGTATTATGAAATTGATGTAACTATGAAACCAAATCTGTTTACCATTGTTTACATGTTTTATATCATTTCCATTTGTCATTTATTTAGCAATTTTTATTAAAAAAGTAATGAAATCTGGTTATCATCGGAACAGTACACCTATTATGAATCAGGTATAACACACTTCCATTTCTATATCCATTTCAGACATTAATTAAGCAATTTATACCGTTGATGTCATTTACATATGAAATATATTTCATTATCATGTTATTATTCTCTTATATAATGATGTGTATATATGTCACAGGTTTATCATAATGTCATATAGAGGTAGGAGCTCTTCGCGATCATCAGAAGACGATGGCAGTGGCCCATCGCAAGAGTCGCAGCGTCCAGTAGTTTCGTTAGTCCCTAGAGCAGAGGGGTAAGAATTAAATTTTATTCAAGATCTTATTTTTTACATGATATACGTACGTACTTATTTGTATTGTATTTAAAAACAGGAGGTTCGAGCTACTTCCCTCGAAGGTTGTGCTGGATGTCTCTAGAGCTTCTTATCTCAGTAGGATGAGTGCCTACTGGACGAAGTGGGATAACATCCCTCCTCACATCATAGAGTGTATATGGCAGGATGTCCTAGTATGTATATTTTTCTGTTTTCCATTTTTAATTCGTTTTTGTCATTTTTCTACTGTTTATCATTTACAGTGTAATCTTTTTTTTACTTTTTATCGTGAAACACAGGATGAGATAGACATCCAGACAGACGATATGCTGCTGGCACGAGGATACTGGATGAAGAAGATGCGCAAGAACTACAGGGACTCGATATCTGAGATTAAGAAATCTGATAAGAAACCACCGTGGATGGGGGAGAGCATATGGAAAGCTTGGTTGAGATACTGGGAGACGGACGAGGCGAAGGCAAGTATACTAAATTTTTTTGAATTATTAATTTGACATGATCGAAAAATAATGTATCAAATTTTGAATGAACAGGCAGAGTTAGATGGAAACTCTACAAGCAGAAATAAAAATCCTATCACTCATCGCGGAGGATCTAAGTCATTTCAGCAGTATCGGCAAGAGTTGGTAAATTTACTGAATGATAATTGTAAATGGTTTATGCTATATAATTTTAAATGTATAATAATTGTATGTAAAAATCAACTTCAGGAAGCTGAGGCGCATGGTCCCATGAGCTATATGGACGTGTTTACTCGTACGCATGCTGTTGAGCATGTAAATCCAGACGGGACTATTTCGTATACATGGTAGGACGATAAATCCATCAAGAGCCATGTAAGCATATTTCATTTTATGCAGTATTAGTAATTTTTCTGCTTGTTAAACTATAATGAAATAAGATATGATGTTATTAATTTGTTAATGCAGGAAATGTTTATGGAGCAGCGCCAGAAACTCCTTGCTGATACGGGTCGAGATCAGGTGACGACCGATGAAGAGGACGCTATTTTTGAGTCCGTTATGGATCCAGCAGAGCATGGCAGACGATACAGATTCGGCAATCAAGTGGTAAATAATTTATTTTACTGCTAATTTGATATTTAAGTCATAATTCTATGTTGGATTATATAACTTTATCTTAAAATACTTCAAATATGCTATTTTGACCTTTTCAAAACAATAAACTTGAATTTTATTCATTTTTCCATTATTTAAAAATATTTGAACCTTGAAAAATCCTCCATATTGAATTTGAATTCAAACCAACCAAATGACTTTATCACACCAGTAAAGCAGAAGGCAGAAGATATGAACGTTATGTTACTTACTGGCTTACATAGATATGCACATACACTTACAGAGATCACACAGCTAAATTAAATATTTATTGCAGGCCAGCAGTCAGAGACGGGGTCGGCGGAATAGAGCTCAGAGCGATCTAGCAGATATAGAAGAATTGCGGGCTAGAGTGTCGTAGCTGGAGAAGCAGAACTGCCAACAGGCCATGCAGACCACACAGTTGCTAGAGTACATGCAGCAGTTTGGTGGCTGCATCCCTTCCTCGGCTGGCTCTGGATCTGGAGGAGATTGATTCATTACTTGGTTTCTTTTTCAGGTATGTTTTTTTAGTTTTGAATGATTTGGTAGACGGTGGAGGTAGTTGTTGATTATGATTATATTTGATACACTTGGTTGTGTGATTGTATGAAGATGTGGATGTTGATGATTTTGTGTTATGTTTGTAGGATCGATTTCACCCTAGAGGGGGGGTGAATAGGGTGATAGTATTGATTATAAAAATTAATTGCGGAAGCTTATAAAATAATTTCAACACAGATCACAGAATAGTAGCAGCACAGATAAAAACAGAATAATAAACGCAGAAATAGAACGACACAGAATTTACCCAGCTTCGGCAAGAACTGCCTATGTGCTTCCCCCAAGGTTTCTACTAGAAATTAGATAGTCACACGCTTACACACGTAAACTCGCGACACTCGCTACTGACTAACCTAACTCTGCGCTCAAAACCCTGCCACAACTCAGCCACTGAATTGCGAATTCTCAAGCTACGCCACGTAGCTTGTCCCCTAGTCACACGACTAGCAAATACAACGGTTTGAAAAGAGATTTAAAGGTTAAAAACAAATTCAAAACTAAAAGTAAGATAAAGCCCTTATTTATAAAAACTAAAGCCCTTATTTAAAACAAAAACCCTAATTTAAAAAGCCGGCCCCTTTTATTATTTAGACCCGTTCCTTTCCCCTGTTCCTTTGAGAAAATGCCGACCGTTGCTTTCTTTGTTAGATGAATTAGGGCTTCGTTCCCTTGTGGAAATTAGGGCTCTTCAATTTAAGCCGCAGCTCTTGATTACTGGTTGGTTGCCTTGTCGATCACTTGTTTCTTCACGGCGCTTCAACTGCATCGAGTTCTTATTTGATTTCGGTATGTACTTTTCTCCTCTTGTTTTCTGATTTGATGCTTGCTCGAACTCCGATGCTTTTTCAATTGCCGATGATGATGATTTGGGTTTTACAGCTTGAATATGATCGATTTTTCCTTCATGCCAATGATGATACTTTGGTACTCGTATTTATATGAATTCGAATACACTAATTAACTCGATACTTTCCTGAAATTCACTTTGCTGATGCGCACGACTTTCCTGATATTGTTACACCTTGGTACACACGGCTTTAACTTGAGACGTTTGATTTATCTTGAATAACATGGCCAAACTTTCCTAAATTGATTTTTGACCTTTTTCAAAGATACGTTCATGAATTTTCTTGTTGACTTCTGTATGTTTCCACATGATTTCGACTTCGAACATGTTATTCACTGTTTTCACATGAACTTCTTTATTGCTTTCGATGTCACTGGTTGTTGCAATCATGAATTGTGCATTTTGTTCATTTGAGTTTTGTATCTGATCTTTATCGGCACTGGCTGTTGTCTTTGTGGTCTTCTCATTGCATATGAACTTGGTCTACTTGATGCTGTAGCTTTCAAGTATTTTTACATGTGCATCACTTGACTTCATTCCACTGCGCATTTCTCTGGTTTCTGTAGTTGTAACTGGTTGTTCGAACTTGTTTATGTAATTCCATGTATCACTGCACTTTTATTCATGATTTGGTCCACTGTATCATGCTTTGGCTTTGGTTCTGCACCATGTTGTATGCAGTGTTGCATTGACATGTTGTAGCTGGTCTTTGTAGTTGTTGTGCCTCTCTTGTATGATTGGTGTCTGCACTGTGTTGCATTACCATCATTGCTGTTTGGTCTGAACTTGACATTGCCACTGTGTTGCATTTGTATCTCTGGTATTTGCATACATGTGAACTTGTGTATCTTGTCTCCATGTATTCCTGTACATTACTGTGTTGTATGCTTGATCACTTGAGTTATTTTACTGCCATACTTGTAGCTTGGTCATTGGTGTATGTTCATGATGCTTTGATTTTCTGTTGCAAGTGTTCTACTGTAGTTTCATTGTCACTGCGGCTCCATGACTTGCCATTAGTGCATTGTCTTACTGAACTTGATTTTGTAGTCATTGTATCTACTGGCTTATTCATGTATTACATTTGTAGTTTGCGTCTGCAGTTTACATTGTTCATGCTGCTGGACTTGTTTTTGTACATTATTTGAGTTTGCATTGGTGCATTGCCTTTGCATTCCATGTTGCATGCATGTTTTCCATTGTTGCTTGAGTTGTTTCATTTATGATCTGCCATGCTTGTTGTTGCCAGTTTGCCTGTACGTCCACTGCCCTTGGGAACTTTGTTGCATTCATGTCATGTTTCCTTGTGTTGAACCCAGTTTCAAAACTCGGGCTTGACCTTGTGCTCGTGTCGTGATTTTAAATATATTGTACGTGAGTTGAACCCGGCTTTTCATTTGGGTTTGACCTGTGCTCACCTGTCCCTGTAGCATTATCAAGTGTATATCGACGTGCACGGCCTTGTGGCATGTACAGTGATACACTGTGCATGTCACACTGTTCGTGTGTGATGAATTCAAATGTAAATGATGACGAACAACCCAAATAACTGAGGCAAATCATACTTTCAAAAATCATATTTTATTTTATATTGTAAAAATATTTCTTTTTCAATTTTACTGCGTTAGTGAATATTTTTGCAGATTGCTCAGATGCTGGATTCAAACTGGAATGCAGTTGAAGACAAAATACGAGTGTGAGTGATATGTAGTGAGGTTATAAATGTAAATTGAAATCGTGATCTATTCAAAAATGTATATGTATAGTGAGAGCTTGAAATTGTACTATTCAAGATTGTAATAAATATTTGTTTGAATAAAATTTCTGTTTGAATTCAAATTCTGTGTAATTTATTTTATTCAACAAATATTTATTTAATCTATGAAAAATAGAATAGTACATTACCAAATACATTTAAATGAATATATATGTTTATTATCATCAAACAAAAACATATAAGCGCATATTCAACAATCTCCCCCTTTTGATGATAACAAACATATATTTAAGATTTTGACCGTGTTAAATGTATTTGATCAATGATATACTCTAATTGCTCCCCCTATTTGAATGCTTCCTCTCTACATGATGCTCCCCCTACATATATGCATACAAATAGAAATATATAATTAAGCCTAGATGCAAATGGAAAATTATTTGACCTTTGCTTGATTCTATTTGACAAAATCTTAACTTTTCTCTCCCCCTTTTGTTATCAGCAAAAGAATAATAGTGTTAGAGAAAAATAGAGATTAAGTGATCAATATTAATCCAACATTAAAATCAAATTGAATATAAATATTAAACTTCAATAAGAATCAAACAAAAATCATAACTACCCTTGTTAGGCGCATATTCCACTTTTAGAATGAATGATGGAAATGATGTTCTAATATAAAATCATACAATTGTATCAACTTGTGGTACATTTATATCAGGAATTTGAACACCTACTAATCATGCATAACTGTTAGGACTTTTAAATGAGATTAGTAGTATTCCAATTTAATTTTAAAAATGAAATCAAGTATCTTCTAACCACGCATGACCGTGAGGACTTTTAAATGGGATTAGAATCAACTTGTCTATTAAATCAATTAATTTTGATATGCGTTCCATACATGCATAACCATAAGGACTTTTAAATGAGCATGGAAGCACATAATCAAAAATCCAAATAATTCACCCATGCATAACCGTGAGGACTTTTAAATAAGAGTGAATATTTTGGATATTTATTTATTTTAAAAAAAATATGAAATGAAAAAACAAATGATCCCTGATTACAGTACCACATATCGACCAACTATATTTAAGTTTTGATAAACCATGGTCGATAGAAATATAATAGATATAGAAATGGTCATGGAATCTTTACACAATAAAAAGTTTTATAACTCTTGTTTGAATTCCTAAAGAAATTTTCCAAATATACTCTCTTGAGTAGTGCATGTTAAATATCAACACTTATCACCTTTTCAATCACTATTTATCTTTTTGATAATTAGTAGGGAGTCGGATTAGTCAAAATTTGTCATTTAAAATCAAATAAAAATGACTAATCTAAAAATATGGTCAAACAATTTTTTCTCGAAGGGGTTATATGAGAAAAAAAATTCTGCTAATTGAAAATTATTTGTAATGAAAAATATGCAGATATTTTCTTTGAAAAACGATGCAGTTACTAAATGTCTCACCATAAATCACGTTCAACTCGCAATTTTTCTTTCAACTGGATTACCAGTGTAATCTGCATCTGAATTTCTCTTTCACTCCAAAATATCACTAACCATATTTGATAGACCAGATCATGAAGTGTGCAAGAAAACTCAAACGGCATTCTAAATGGCATTCTCTTGAATTTTGGATTGAAGCCGTGTAAATAATCAGAAAATCGTGAATATAGAGTTAGCCGAATTATAACCAAATGCATTATCATCCAACAAAAACACAATATTTAATCCAAACAAATATGTATGAAGTAATTCAAAGATTAGTGTCTTTGGCATAAATGTAATTGGCCAACTATTTTGAATAAATCAGAATCAAAGTCATCATCTTTTCATCATCTCGATATTGGCTGATTCAGAATATGGTGCAGATTATCACATTTAATATATCGTTCAAATAAATATACCATTACCTGTTTTACCTTTACAATATTTTTCGTTGTTTATCCATTGTGATTCTGTCACCTTTATAATAGGCTAAGGAACTTTGCTTTGTCGTCCGTTGTGTTTCTAGAACAGCCAAAAATCCAGAGAACACTATTATTGTTCCTTAGCCTGCCACCACACCTACACGATGAAAGATTTATGTGACCTATTTGTTTTTATAGGTCCATGGTTGTTAGTGGCAGAAAATTTTGAAAAACAATTTTGTAAAGACCCAAAACTATTTATAATTGTTCCCTTTGGCACCCAAATTTGTTTAATTTTGAGAGATTTTATATTTGTGCCTTTTGGAACCCAAATTGGTATGGTTTTCACATGTTTGGGTCTATTCCAACAATTATTGTGATCGTGTCCATATTTTCTACAAATTGTGCACATGGAATTTTCTTGATTAATATCGCTTTCAACATTTTCAGATTGATTATATCCAAGTCCTTGTCCAGCTGTATTAACAGTTTGCTTCCCTAATAGCAGATTCAACGATTTCTCACTTTTTGAAAATTTATCTAAAGTTATTGACAATTGTTGGACTTGTATTTTGAGAGATTCATTTTCGTTCAATAATTGCGTGCACTTTTTGATAGAATTTTCTCTCCTAGTATTTTCGTTCTCTTTCAAAATCAGAATTTCATTTTCAAGTGATTTTATATTAGTTTCTGATTTTTTAATTTCTCCTTCGAATGTAGGACACTTATCACACTTAGGGATCCTACTTTGATAGGTTTTAACTAATTGGTCAAGTTGTTTATTTAAATCTATCAAAGTATCTTTTTGTGATTCAAGTTTAGCGTATTTTTCCCTAAGTCGTTCAAAACAACCATTCACTTCGTGGAAATATATAAGTAATTCCGAATGAGAAAGTTTTGATACCTCACTTGGCTCGTCATCATCACTATCAGTTATTTCTCCATGAAGACACAAGTCTGCTTTTTCATCCTCACTGTCAGCACTTTGATTATCTTCATCACTTGTATTCCACGTGGCAGAAAAACTTCTCCTTTTTGATTTCTTTTCAAAGTCGCGTCGATTTTGAGGACAATTGGGCTTGATGTGTCCGGGTTGGTTGCACCTATGACAGATGATCTTTTGTTCTTCTGGATTGTCCAATATTTTATTTATTCTACTTTTCAATTTTCGATTTAGAGCTGAATTTCCGTATTTGTAATTCCACCTTTTGACTTTCTTTATTATCAGCTCCAATTCCGCTGCTTCATCATCATTATCATCACTATCACTTTCTGTTGTTCCTTTAAGAGCTATTGATTTCTTTCGAGTATCTCCTCCTTCACGTTCTTCCTTGAATTTCATTTCAAGCTCATAAGCAGTGAGATTTCCGATGAGTTCTTCGACTTTCATTTGTTTCAAATCTTTTGACTCTTGAATGGCAGTCGCTTTGGCTTCAAAACTTCGTGGAAGGACTCTGAGGATTTTTTGGACTATCTCCAACTCTGTATATGGTTTTCCAAGGGCTTTTGATTTGTATACGATATTGGAAAGTCGTCCATGCATCTCTTTGACATTTTCTTCTTTTGCCATTGTGAAATTCTCATATTCGTTGCTTAGCATGGCAAGGTGAGATTCTTTGACTTGAGATGTTCCTTCGTGAGTCACTTCTAGTGTGTGCCATATTTCCTGTGCAGTTAGACAATGTGAGACACGATTAAATTCAAATTGATCCAATGAACAGATAATAGAATTCATAGCTCTAGCATTAGCATTTTGTAATTTATTTTCTAGTTCTGTCCGTTGATCCATCGGTTTATCTATTTCCTGATTATCTACAATTATAGTTGGTGCTCTATAACCTGTCTCAACAATGTTCCAAGCATCAATGGTTTTCAGAAAAATTTTCATTCTATTTTTCCAATAAGCATATTCGCCATTGAACATTGGTGGTCTAACTATGGACTGACCCTCAGCAAAAGCATTATTAAAAGAAGCCATTTTAAAAATTCAAATTTTTAAGATAAAAAAATGGTTTTTGAAAAAACGAATTTTTTAAAACAGAAGTTGACTTTTATTCCTAGCTCTGATGCCACTTGTAAGATCGATTTCACCCTAGAGGGGGGGTGAATAGGGTGATAGTATTAATTATAAAAATTAATTGCGGAAGCTTATAAAATAATTTCAACACAGATCACAGAATAGTAGCAGCACAGATAAAAACAGAATAATAAATGCAGAAATAGAACGACACAGAATTTACCCAGCTTCGGCAAGAACTGCCTACGTGCTGCCCCTAAGGTTTCTACTAGAAATTAGATAGTCACACGCTTACACACGTAAACTCGCGACACTCGCTACTGACTAACCTAACTCTACGCTCAAAAACCTGCCACAACTCAGCCACTGAGTTGCGAATTCTCAAGCTACGCCACGTAGCTTGTCCCCTAGTCACACGACTAGCAAATACAACAGTTTGAAAAGAGATTTAAAAGTTAAAAACAAATTAAAAACTAAAAATAAGATAAAGCCCTTATTTATAAAAACTAAAGCCCTTATTTAAAACAAAAACCCCAATTTAAAAAGCCGGCCCCTTTTATTATTTAGACGCGTTCCTTTTCCCTGTTCCTTTGAGAAAATGCTGACCGTTGATTTCTTTGTTCGATGAATTAGGGCTTCGTTCCCTTGTGGAAATTAGGGCTCTTCAATTTAAGCCGCCGCTCTTGATTGCTGGTTGGTTGCCTTGTCGATCACTTGTTTCTTCACGGCGCTTCAACTGCATCGAGTTCTTATTTGATTTCGGTATGTACTTTTCTCCTCTTGTTTTCTGATTTGATGCTTGCTCGAACTCCGATGCTTTTTCAATTGCCGATGATGATGATTTGGGTTTTACAGCTTGAATATGATCGATTTTTCCTTCATGCCAATGATGATACTTTGGTACTCGTATTTATATGAATTCGAATACACTAATTAACTCGATACTTTCCTGAAATTCACTTTGCTGATGCACACGACTTTCCTGATATTGTTACACCTTGGTACACACGGCTTTAACTTGAGACGTTTGATTTATCTTGAATAACACGGCCAAACTTTCCTAAATTGATTTTTGACCTTTTTCAAAGATACGTTCATGAATTTTCTTGTTGACTTCTGTATGTTTCCACATGATTTCGACTTCGAACATGTTATTCACTGTTTTCACATGAACTTCTTTATTGCTTTTGATGTCACTGGTTGTTGCAATCATGAATTGTGCATTTTGTTCATTTGAGTTTTGTATCTGATCTTTATCGGCACTGGCTGTTGTCTTTGTGGTCTTCTCATTGCATATGAACTTGGTCTACTTGATGCTGTAGCTTTCAAGTATTTTTACATGTGCATCACTTGACTTCATTCCACTGCGCATTTCTCTGGTTTCTGTAGTTGTAACTGGTTGTTCGAACTTGTTTATGTGATTCCATGTATCACTGCACTTTTATTCATGATTTGTTCCACTGTATCATGCTTTGGCTTTGGTTCTGCACCATGTTGTATGCAGTGTTGCATTGACATGTTGTAGCTGGTCTTTGTAGTTGATGTGCCTCTCTTGTATGATTGGTGTCTGCACTGTGTTGCATTACCATCATTGCTGTTTGGTCTGAACTTGACGTTGCCACTGTGTTGCATTTGTATCTCTGGTATTTTCATACATGTGAACTTGTGTATCTTGTCTCCATGTATTCGTGTACATTACTGTGTTGTATGCTTGATCACTTGAGTTGTTTTACTGCCATACTTGTAGCTTGGTCATTGGTGTATGTTCATGATGCTTTGATTTTCTGTTGCAAGTGTTCTACTGTAGTTTCATTGTGACTGCGGCTCCATGACTTGCCATTAGTGCATTGTCTTACTGAACTTGATTTTGTAGTCATTGTATCTGCTGGCTTATTCATGTATTACATTTGTAGTTTGCGTCTGCAGTTTACATTGTTCATGCTGCTGGACTTGTTTTTGTACATTATTTGAGTTTGCATTGGTGCATTGCCTTTGCATTCCATGTTGCATGCATGTTTTCCATTATTGCTTGAGTTGTTTCATTTATGATCTGCCATGCTTGTTGTTGCCAGTTTGCCTGTACTGTCCACTGCCCTTGGGAACTTTGTTGCATTCATGTCATGTTTCCTTGTGTTGTACCCAGTTTCAAAACTCGGGTTTGACCTTGTGCTCGTGTCGTGATTTTGAATATATATATATATATATATATATATATATATATATATATATATTTCCAATCAAATAAATTTTATTAACCATCACCAAAAGCTGTCAACAAGCCTGACAGGTGACCCAAAAGCAAAGCAGAACAACTACACCAATCAAAAATCATACAAAATATACAAATGAAGAGCAAAAGACCAAACCACCAGAAGTAGGCTAGGCAGAACGGCGACGGAAGAAGGAAGCTGGTAAGGAAAACCGACGATGAGCTCCAGATAAACCACCGCCCATCAAACATCGTCATCGAGCTCCGGCAATGCCACCGCCCGATGCCGATGTCGTAAGACAACCATGCACAACAACAGCTAGATAGAGACTAGCTCACATGAATAATCCCATCAAAGCGCCCAACAGCCAAAGAACAGAAAAAGCGGAATCCAAGAGAAAGATCCAAATGTCCTTCTGCCAAGCAACACCCTAAAGCAGAAAGAAGAGCTCCAACCCAACCACCATACCTGAGCCTGAAATCAAAAGCCAGGAGAAAACGAAATACAGGAAAAAAATGAGGGGGGGGGGGGGGTTGGGGGCGGGATGAGGGAAAAGGGAACAAGATGACCTGCAAGCAGGAGACACAAGTCTCGAGACCGGAGATCAACCAATTCCCGTTCTAACGGAAGGCTGAGAGCAGGAAATTGAAAGCAGGGCCGCAAGGAGACCAGAACGAGAGTTGACTGATCCTCTGAAAGGTCTACCTCGAAACGCCAAGAAAACATCATTTCTAACCCGCCGAATAATGGAAAAAGTATCCATTGGCGTCTCCTCAAAAATAGCCTTATTCCTCGCACACCAGATTTGCCAGCAAATCCGACAAGGAATCAATCGACGGTGATAGAACGAAGAGATTTACCACTACTACCGATCCACCAGGAACCTAGAAGGTCGTTCGACGAGGAAACGCAACCACGAATACCCATCAAATTTCCGAAGTAGTTCCAGCAGGCTCTGGCGGTACAGCCTGAAAAAAGCAAATGGTCCACCGTTTCCGTTTCACCGCTTCCGCAGCATCTGCAACGAGAAACAAAACAGATACCAATCCTCTGAAGGTTCGCATCAACTGGCAAACCATTATGAAGGGTTCGCCACATGAAAAGAGACACTTTAGGGGGGATTCTAGCGTCCCAAACGAAAGAAAAGATGGGGAAAGCGGGGGCGGGAGAACGTGAAGAGAGCCAGACCTTACGAATAGAAAACGGGCCACCGTCCCATCCGGATTGGCCTCCATGAGAATCAGAGAACAACTTGACCGTTTGCATATGCTTCCAAGTCTCACTAGCGAATGATGGAGATCCGGTGAAGCCACCAGAGGCCAACCTCTGGTATTTGGCGTGTAGGAACGAAGCCCAAAGCGAATCGTTAGAACCAAACCTGTACCACAACTTGCAAGCGAAAGCCGAACAAATGTCCTTCGGATTTCGCAAGCCAAGCCCACCCTCAATCTTAGGACGACAGATAACATCCCAGGATACCCAGTGATGGTGGTGATTGTCGACCTTCGAACCCCAGAAGAAGGAGGAGGCCAGAGATTGGAACGACCGAAAAAAAGAAGAAGAAGTAGGGGTCATAGCGGCGAAAACATGAGTGCCCAAAGAGCCTAAAATAGATTTGATGAGGACCAATCTACCTGCAAGGGACAGAAGCGACGCATTCCAACGGATGATCTTATCCCTAACTTTGTCGGTCAGAGGGTCGAACAGGGCGTTAAGTTTCCTACCTCTGTAGAGGGCAATACCCAAATAAGGAAGAGGAAGAGACGTTACCCTGAAGCCGGTAAACGATTCTACCCAGGAGACCCTTTCAGACTCCATGTCCTTCGAATGGACGAAACAACTATTTGAAGAGTTGACCAGTTGACCCGAACACCTTTCGTAAAGGTGGATGAACCGAATGAGCCGCCGAACCGAAGTTCGATGCCCATTGGAGAAAATACAATGTCGTCCGCAAAGGAAAGGGAAGAGACGAGAGGACACCCACTGGGAAGTCCGAAACGATGAATTTGGCCATACATCGTTAAGACATGGATCCCTCGAATGAAAGCCTTAGCCGCTATCACAAAAAGAGAAGGGAAAAGAGGATCACCTTGCCGAAGCCCTCTACCTGCCTTGAAAAAACCATTAGCCAATCCGTTAATGAAAACAGAGAACCAACAGTTGGAAATGAGCCTCCACACCAAATCGATCAGGGTTTCAGGAAACCCGAAGGCATGAAGAACCTTGATGACGAAAAACCATGACATACGATTGTAGGCCTTTTCCATATCAAGTTTAAAAACAATATTAGAACCTCTGACTTTCTTGTCAATCTGGGAAATCAGTTCCTGAGCTAAAAGGACGTTATCAGTGATCAAACGTCCTTTAACAAAGCCGGCCTCAGATGAGGAAATAATGCGATCCAGGTATGGAGCCAAACGCTTGGCCAATACCTTAGAAATCACTTTGTTAGAGAAATTACAGAGGTTGATCGGACGATAATCCACGCAAGACCGAGGATTATCACTCTTGGGAATGAGAACCAAATTAGTGGATGACCAGCTAATTGGAAGAATGCAACCAGAAAAGAACTGTTGAATAGCCAGACAGAAGTCTGATTGAATGATAGACCAAGCACACCGATAGAAGGAACCGTTGAAACCATCCGGTCCACAGGCACTATCGTTGCTAAGAGCAAAGACGCAATCACGAATCTCATCCGACGAAGGCGGATAAGCTAAAGCCGCACTTTCCTCCGAAGGGACCAGCCGAGGAATGAAGGAAAGGAGGTCCAGATCCGGGTCAGACACGAAGGGAGAACCCAGGTAGGACTGGAAGTGAGATACAATGACCTCTCTAACTTCAGAAGGAGTTGAAGCCACAGAGAGATCCGGTCTCAAAATCTCGCGAATAGAAAGCAAGTTGGCTTTCTTGCGAATGGACGAATGGAAAAATTTGGAATTCGCATCACCTTCAACAACCCATTTGACCCTTGCCAGTTGGCGAAGATATGAGTTTTCAATACGAAGTTCCGAGGAGAAAGCCAATTGGGCACAAGCCCAATTAGCCCTGTTCTCAGCCGAAGGAGTCACGTCGTATTCAGATTCGGCAACGATCAGAGACTCTTCTGCCGCACGAACACGGTCGAAAATGTTCCTGAAAACATGAATATTCCACGTCTTTAGACAAGCCTTAAGACGTTTCAGTTTTTGAAAAAAAGCCCCCATGGGAGCAGCAACAATAGGAACTATCCACGATTACTCCACAACCCGGAGAAAATCATGGAGAGAGCTCCACATACTTAGAAAACGAAAAGAAGAAGGCCCCGACGAAGAACGAGAGGAACAGCGCAACACCAGAGGCGCATGATCAGAGCAAGATCGATGAAGATGAGAAGTAGAAAAAGAGGAAGGAAGATTAAACCATTCAGCAGAGCCAAAAATTCTATCCAGGCGGGAAAGAATCCGGTGCGGCCCTTCCTGCTTGTTAGACCAAGTATAAGCAGAACCCACGAAAGGGATTTCTGTTAAACCGGAACTCACAAAGAAGGAATTGAAGTCAGAAACCGATTGTGAATATATTGCGCGTGAGTTGAACCCGGCTTTTCATTTGGGTTTGACCTGTGCTCACCTGTCCCTGTAGCATTATCAAGTGTATATCGACGTGCACGGCCTTGTGGCATGTACAGTGATACAATGTGCATGTCACACTGTTCGTGTGTGATGAATCCAAATGTAAATGATGACGAACAACCCAAATAACTGAGGCAAATCATACTTTCAAAAATCATATTTTATTTTATATTGTAAAAATATTTCTTTTTCAATTTTACTGCGTTAGTGAATATTTTTGCAGATTGCTCAGATGTTGGATTCAAACTGGAATGCAGTTGAAGACAAAATACGAGTGTGAGTGATATGTAGTGAGGTTATAAATGTAAATTGAAATCGTGATGTATTCAAAAATGTATATGTATAGTGAGAGCTTGAAATTGTACTATTCAAGATTGTAATAAATATTTGTTTGAATAAAATTTCTGTTTGAATTCAAATTCCATTCAAATTCTGTGTAATTTATTTTATTCAACAAATATTTATTTAATCTATGAAAAATAGAATAGTACATTACCAAATACATTTAAATGAATATATATGTTTATTATCATCAAACAAAAACATATAAGCGCATATTCAACAATGTTGTGTATGTATGACATGATAGAACACTTGTTGTTAGGGTTGTTGTGAATGTTGGAACGGTTATGTCTATTAAGTATTTTATTTGATGCAATTTGATGTATTTGTGTGTTTGATGAATTTTGTGTAGTTTGGGTTTTGATATTTGGTTGGCATATTGTATATAGGAATGGCAATGGGGCGGGTTGGGCGGGTTTTTAGTGCCCCATACCCTTCTCGGATTTTTTAGACCTCGCCCCAGACCCGCCCCGTAGACCCGTTGCGGGTCTGGAATTTTGCCCCGTAGCGGGGACCCGTACGGATCAGGGTAGACCCGACTCTCACCAAGACCCGATGAGTCTCATGTATTGATTCAAAATTGCGTACCAACTTACATATATTTATGTGTTTATACTCGTTATCACCAAATAATACATGAAATACAAATAACAACGTGTCTAAGGAAAGTTAGTAAAAATGATATGTATGATAACAATTCAGAAAATATATACATATGTTATAGTATAATTATCAATGACGCAACTTAATACTTTAATTTTTATATAGATTATTTATTGAAACATTTTAATATCTATGCTAGAATTACTTATATCTAAGAAGATTAATAAATCATTATAGCAATAAAACAGTTTCATAAGATGTTAGTAGTGCGGGTCGGGTTGGGGCAGGTCAACCGAGCCCCAACCTGACCCTAAACCCGGAGCATTCAAGAACGTGCCACGGGTCTACCCGCCCCAATGAACCAATGGGACGGGTCTGGACGGGCTAAAACAGAGGGTGGTTGACCGGGTTTGGACCCTAGACCCGCCCCATTACCATCCCTAATTGTATACTGGATTGTGCAGTATTGGTGTAATAGTTTTGGATGGAAAATACGGATGGAAGGCTATATTGCAGCAGTTATAAAAAAAATACAACAGATTTCCAGCGGCTTCCGAAGGCTTCCGACAGCTTCCAGGTAGTCATTTTCCGACGGCTTCCGACATCTGTAGGTCTTTTTTCCGACGGATTCCGAAACTTGTGGGAATCCGTCAAAAACCGTCGGAAATATGTTCGGTGCTCTGTGCCGAAAGCCGTCGGAAAAACTACTCCCCGACGCCTTATTTTCCAACGGCCATTTCCAACGGATTCCGACGGCCGCCGACGGTTTTCGGCAGTCGGAAATCACTGTTCACCTTGTAGTGAAATTTTATTTATTGTATTTATATTTGCATTATATTTATATTTGCATTATAACTTACACGTTGGATCAAAATTTTCCATTTAACATTTTGAGTTCAATGGTTTTCCGACGTCTATCCTTGTCTGCAGATATGGATACTCAAAATAATTTCGAATGCGGATACGGGTATGTCACCATCCCCATTTAAAAACATCCATTGACTTATTAAGCGCGGCTTTAGCCGGTCTTTAGCTGCATAGATATGATCATAGTAGTAGGCTTTTAGTTAACAATGATATGAATAACAAATGATTTTCATTTTGAATAGAGATTATATTGGTAAGCAATATAATCCATAGCTATAATTAAGCTTAGTTTGTTTGGATATACATGTTTAGTGTTAAGATTAGATAATAATTTCCTTATTTGCCAGATTTCATACTATCCTATATTTTAATGCTATGTCTGAGCATGTGTTCCGAATTATTATATATTTATGTCCTTAAATTTCATTTATTTACACATATAATGTATTAAATTCATCAAGTGCATGACTTGTGTTGCTTGTAAGTTTCCTTGAAGTGCAAGCAATCTCTATCCTGTCTCTGCCAAAAAACATATGAATATTTGCTCATGCCAAAAAGGTTCATCATTTCCCTACACTCCTCTCCATTTTTATTCCCATGTGAGTTCTTCTTATGAGCACATTTTATCTCTTTTCGTACACTATTTCTTTTCCATTATTTTACTACTTCTTTATTTCCCTCGGTCATTTCTTTTCTTGAACGTTATAAACAGGAGGAGAAAATCAAAAATCAGCTACATTCTGTGTTTTTTCTTCTTTAATTTGAATGACTGATTCAGATTATACTTAAAAGTAATTAAATAGGCTGCCTGATATTGATTCTTTAACTTGCATGTATTCAAAATTGTAGACAATTTCACAGAATTATAGAATCAATTTGTGTGTGTGCGCGCGCCATTAAAAATCATTCATTGACTTAATTTTAAAGCCTATTCTTCCAGTTTCAAATGTAAATCTGAGAAGGGAAATACATTTGTGGATTGTGTAAGCTTGTTACGTATTTTAAAAAGAATAAGCAAGTAAATATAATGTACATGGCAACAGTTTTTCAGATATGGCAACAAATTAATTATATGAATATAAGCAAGTACAAATTCAAAATATTTGGATATATAATTACATTCAAAAGTTGCACAAACAATTTTGTAAGGTTTATACATGCAGCCAAAACCAGTAACATTTCAATATCAACTAAACTCATGTATTTCGCAGATATAAATGCTTACTCAACAATACGCGCAGTTTCGGGTCCCCTTTTATTTAGTAGTAACAGCTGTGTAGGCAGTTTTTTCTTGCTTTTACTTTTTAGCAGCACAACCCTCTAAAAAATTAATATTTACAAACTTTCTCTCTACTCTTCATGAATATATCTTAAAGTTGTGATTGTGTGTAGGTTTTAAGAACCTTTTCCTTTTTTTGCTAGCTTTCATAAGTTTTTTAAGTTTTAGTTTCATTGCAAAAAAATTCTAATTATTTTTCTTCTCCTTCTGTTTTAGTTTTGGGCACTTCATAATCTTCTCCTCGTTTTTTCTCACCCACTCTTGATATTTCCAGTTACTTCTTATCTATAGATTTAGTTAGGGCAAGAAATCAATTAGTAGTCTAGTTTTCTTTTTTTTCCTCTTCAATAAATTCTTGCATATATTCTAAAATGAATCTTTATCTGTCATTCTAGAAAGGAAGTTCGAAGATATATGTTATATTTATACATTAAGTAGAATATATATGTGGTGATGAGAAAAAATTATATGGATTCAATTAGTAGCTCCGATCTTATTGAAACAAAGCTCGAAGAACATCGAATGAGCGGATCCAAGCAGTGCCCAAGCTGCGGTCACAAGCTTGAATTCAATAAGCCTGTAAGTTTAAATGATTCTTTTTTCTTTTCATAAGTTAAATGTTTATGCTTTCTGTAGTGATGATGTATATACATGTATGTATTTTTCTAATTATTTCCAGGATTGGGTTGGGCTACCAGCAGGAGTCAAATTTGACCCGACCGATCAAGAACTAATCGAACATCTTGAAGCAAAAGTTTCAGAAGAAGAAATGAGAGTTTCACATCCTTTAATTGATGAATTTATTCCCACAATTGAAGGTGAAGATGGTATATGTTACACTCACCCTGAGAAACTCCCAGGTATATTTAATTTTTTGTTTATTTGTTAATATTAATGTAACTCATAGTATTAATTTTTGTGCACTGTTATCTTATGTTTAATTAATGAGGTATATTTAGTATTTAGCTTTTTTTTTAACCAAAACAAAAGTTAACAGTAGTACAATATTCTTGAGCTGTCCAATAAAGATGCTTAGAAGTTTCACCTAGTTTGGTGTTGCTTCTATTCATTTAATCTCTCAAGGTTGTTATATCTGACAAAGAAAATCTTTAGCTTCTGAGTCTATCACACTTACCAATATGTCTACTTTTCTAACCCTCTGTGTTTGTTATTTTCTCCGAAACATATTTTTTTTAGTAAACTTTGTTATACATATATGAAATTTTTTTAAAAAAAAAAGAAGATTTGGTCCAGGAATAAAGAACATTTTAATTACTTAAGATCCATTTTTGCTTTCATGATGTCTAAAATTTAGATACTGCTAGCTTTGGTTATTAATGCTCTTCTATACATTTTCATGATATGCTACATTTATAAATGATAACACATAGCTTACATGATCTATTTGAAAAGGTGTGACAAGAGATGGATTAAGCAAGCATTTTTTCCACAGACCATCAAAAGCATATACAACCGGGACACGAAAAAGAAGAAAAATACAAACAGAATGTGATTTGCAAAGTGGAGAAACTAGATGGCATAAAACAGGCAAAACTAGACCAGTTTTGGTAAATGGGAAGCAAAAAGGGTGCAAGAAAATATTAGTGCTATACACAAATTTCGGTAAACATAGAAAACCCGAAAAGACGAATTGGGTAATGCATCAATATCATTTAGGAGAATTAGAAGAAGAAAAGGAAGGAGAGCTTGTTGTTTCAAAAATATTTTATCAAACCCAACCAAGGCAATCAAGTTTGCCCACTGAAAAGAGTACCGGAAGTTGTTCTACTTCTTCAAAAGAGGTTAATATCACCCAAAGTGATCGTCATGGGTATAACTGTAATTTGGAGCAGCTGCAACACATGAAGAACATTGATAGTAATTTCAGCTTTGCTGCATTCAGAAAACCATTTGATGAGGTAAATGTTTATTAAATATTTATATTTATTTTCTTCTACATCTTAACACTGTTTTTATTGAAGTTTATGCCTAAAAATCCTTAGATTTATTCAGGTTGATTAATTATAACATATCTACATTAGTTTGTGACACATAATATGCTAATTATCATTAACTAAAAAGTTGACGAGAGTCTCTGAAGTTCATCCTTTTTTACTGCTGCATCAATCTTCTCAAGTTACTTCAGTTCATGGCTACTACCTAAATATCTGATGCTTTGCCCATATTCAACATTCTCATTTTTTTATGAAATTTTCCAAAATTTTAGATCCCTGAAAGAAATCAGCTATTTTAACTTGTTGAGTTATTTCCCCAGCTAGGCGTTTCTTGTTAAGTCTTGATACTACAGCTTTTGGAAAGACGTAATAGCTTTTCTAGAAAATATTATATTTTTATTCCACATATTATAGTATAGTAAAAAAAAGAAAAGGCTTGTACTATGCCCACTATAGTAATTTCAATATCAACAGAAAACATTCTGACACATTAAATACATTGAAGTAATAAAGGAATATTAGTTTCTGATAGAGTGTTAGATTACACTTCAAAGAGACTGTGAGGCTATTTACTTTTAACTGATATATTTTTACCAATTGGCTAATATCAAAAAATAAGCTATTTACTTTTTTTTTTTACTGTCCAGTCATTGCATAGTGAAAATCCAGGTTGAGTTGTTATGTTCTGCAAGTTATATTTACGTTTAACCATACTAAAAAATAAGCTAGATGGGGAAAATGTACAAGCCACTTAGGTAACCCTAACTTGTACACTTAAATAATGAGCATTCATAGCATTTGCAATGTGACATACATGACACTTATGTCATCATTGTGTCCCACCATACGCATGAAATATACTAGATTGGATATCCTTTTCCCCACTTAATTAATGTGTCCATTTAATGAGCAAATAACCAATTCTTCCACACACTTTCTAGATAAAGCAATTACTTCCATAAATTCCCAATCATCACATATACACATAAACTAATAACTAATTTGAAAGGGTAACTGATGAAACAAGTATGTGTTTAATTTGATTAATATTACTAAACTTCTGAAAAAGGTTGGCTTGAGAGAAGTTCCGACACAAGCAAGAGATCAAGCAACAGTAGCATCTATAGCATGTGACAAAGAACATGAAATCAGAGTGACTTCGGCGTACCATATAAGTCGACCAACAAACCCGATGCCAACGACCATACAAAATCCGCTACATCAAGGCTCGGTTGTTCTTGATCATCATGATCCGTACAATTTATCGACCATGCTTTTACATCAAACAAACAAATTTCAGGTACTTAATTTATGTTTTTTTATAAGGTTAATATAATTTTTCTTTCTTCAGGTTCATCACATTTATAATACCTATATTTTATCTGAAGCCATCACTCATGTCTGTTCTCAACTTCTGTGTACCCTTAATTATTCCTTCTATATTATATGTAAATTTGATCATATTTATATTTATTATTCAAGTTGATTATTTGATTTAACAGGTGAATTGTGGGATATCAGCTCCATTTTGACTACAGCCACTTGTACTAATGTGGTGTTGATTAATTGGTTAGGACACTAGTAACTACTAATTTAACAAAACGTTAAGTCGATAATGAAATATTGTGTACAATTAACACACACATGTATACATGCACATACACATGTACATATACACATACTTAGTTTGTTGTTAATGAATAATGTCAGATTTATCTGGCTTATTATAGATCATGTGCAAATTATTTTGTACCAACCAACAATAATATTATTTACAGCTTATCTAAAAACTTGTTCAAAGCATCTTCAAATATTTGATTTCTTGGAATATTAAGTAGACATGTCGCGCGGGCGTGTGTGTGATCTAGCAATTTAATTGCATGCCTAATATGGGTACATCTCAGCATTGTGTACATGGGTAGCGCATTTTTCCCAAAATGATGGTGCAAATTCATAATTTGTACAACATTAATTAGCTTTTTAAAGGCTTTTTGTGTATACATAATAGTTGGACGTACTTTTTTATACCCAAGGTGGCTATCCACTGACATTGATACACACATCTCCCTAGTTATGAATGGGAGACCTCTACATAGAAGTTAAAAGAAATCTTTCTGAATGTTTAATATCTAAACAATTAATTCACAGTAAACTCTAGGAAATCTGAACCGAGTTCCCCGACATTTTTATGTTCATTACCACTGTAAATAGAGTTAAACTTTGTTGGCATCATTATTTATCACATGCTTTGAATAGTAGCACAGTGAAACTTGAGAAATCAACAGTTGATTAGGGCTAACTTTTCAGCAGATTTAGAAAACCTTATGAATATATGTGTGAATACAAAGTTTCAAGGTAGTGTACTTCACAACATATTTCATGCAAGCTATGCCCGTAACTTTATATCTAATAAGATGTGAATATGAAACCAGCAACATCAACAGCAGCAGCCACAGCAGCAGCCGCCTCCACCAAAGTTAGTAGAGAGATCATCCGCTGGCTTGGAAGAATTGGTTAAGGGCTGCACTTCTGCTGGAAATAGAGGGGTAAATTTATGAACTATTTGTCTTCCAGTTATTTAGCATTTTCAGTCTCTCTTTAACCTCTATTTTACTCACAAACCTAATGGTTGTTCAAGTGGTTAGGACTACCTTACATGATCATACAGTACTTTTGTCCATATGCCATCTAAAGCAGTCTATTACTTTACATACACATATATTCCCATCATCATCTTATGCTAGTGTCTGATACAAATATAATTAATTGTACCAGACATTATGTACATATATATTGTTCCTACTAGAAACTAGAAGAGTAAAATTAAAGTTCCACATAAAAATTATAACTTCTTGCAAAAATCTGAAGGTTAAGAGCAATAGTCTAAATCTATATTATGGTGTTGTGGTGCTTTCACACGAAAAATATGCCAGCATACACCTTTACTTTACTTTCCATGTAATCAAAGCTATATTTATATATTTAAAAGGCCGATATAAAACAGAAACTTCCTTTCCTTTAACTACTACAAAAAGTAGGAAAACAACGTTTTTTGTGTACTTTATTTCTTTCAGTCCAAACCGATTTAAGAACAAGTGAACAACTTTAAATTTTGGTGGTAAGAAAGAGAAAAGAGATAAAGAAGAAGAATAAAAGGGGTTTTGTGTATTTCTTCCCACCAACTGCACCGTGACGCTACTAATATATTAATTAACCCATGCACTTTATTTCAACTATCGCCCACCAAGGTCTGGATGCAGTAGGGTGAAACTTTACAAAGGCTTTTAGGTGATTGTTTAAATTTGAAAATTCGAAATTTTGAATACAGTTGCATTGGATGTTTGATAAATTAACCACGTTAATTATTTTATTTCGAATGACTTTCATTATATTTTTCTATGGATTTTTTTTATATTTTTAGAAAAAATTATTCTAAACTTCTTCTATGGTTATCCAAATTTGCATATTCGAAATTTGGTTATTAGCATTCATTTTGGTCAAAATATCCATCATAAAACCATAGCCACCCGAGTGACATGTGGTGGATTTTGGAAATTTTGATGGAGTAGGAATAGTGAAGAGTAGTCATAGAATGCAATTGTGTTGTGGATGGACCACTGCTCTGAAAGCGAAAATTGGCATGACTATTGTGCAATCTATATGATGTGATCCAGTCTTCGAAATTAACACAACGATCTCGAAGGTTTGTAGAAGACGGTGCTCATGAGTTTTAGATATGTTCGAAGGATGGTTTTATTTTCTATATCACTCCCAAATAAATGAATGCCATAAATGAGAATCATTAACACTGAAGTACAAATGTATATCAATAATGAAGCCTGGGAAGCTGAAGCGCGAAATGTTAGGGCGATACACGTATTACACATTTGGTTTCTGCAAATTCCATGATACAAAATAAAAAGCACATTTCATGGTCATGCACACACCTTAGGAATTTATGCATTCTCTAGAGAGATTGCTCAAAATTATCGTAGAAGGAAGCACATCTATGCAGACATGTTCATCAAATGTGTCCCTCTAGTAACCACCATGTATGGCTATGGACTCATTAGAAAAATTCAATATCAAATCAAATAGTAGGACCCGTCAAGTGCACCTGAAAAACACCATTAAAATTGATTATGGATTCAATAAGAGCAATAAAGCTTTTAGATTTGACAATAGAATTCATTATATGCATCTCAAAATCACCTCCAATTAATATTGGTTACGGATTCGATAAGAACATAAGTGATCAACCAACGAAAAAAATTCCATGAAGTATATCACATAAGCACCAAGTGTGGCTACACGCTAATGCAAAGCATAAAGTTCAAAGTTGAGACCACCATAAAAAAAATCCATCAGTTACATCACATGAGCACCACCAAAACTAGCTATGTATTCACAAGGGTGCGTAGCTCAACAATAAATAAAAAAAAAAAAAAAAAAAAAAAGAGGTTATTTAGTGTAATGATTAATTAATTGTCTATATTTGACATTAAATGGGCATCAATCATACTTTCATATATTATACACTTAAGCCCATCTCTTTGGAGGATTCAAGGATTGTTGGATAACCATCTTGTTAACGAGTCCATCAAGTTTCTTTTTAATCTTACATATTTAAATGTTCATCGGTAGAGTTGTGACTGCATCTACTTATTATACTCACAACATAGACAATTTCAAGTCTCGTATAATTCAAGAGGAACATGATGCTTCATATAATGATATATAATTATCTTGTGGAGCTCAAGATTCTATTCTTCTTAAGGTTGATTCTAAAGTCATAAATGGATCGCATATGAGTCATGTCAAAACAATCAAACTTATTCAATATTCTATCAATGCAGTGAGATTGACTTAAGTAAGTCTATTAATGGATAATAGAAAATTTGAAATCTGTCCGTATCTGCATCCGTATCCCAAAGGCAGGTAAATATCCGCTATCCAAAAAAAGGGATACGTTCAAAAATTATCCGCCCAATTTTTTCATGATTATAATATTATATGTATTTTAGTATAATATAAGTTATGTATTTTTTTTGTTTTAGCAAATTAGTAGTTTATATTTTATTCATCCAGTGCATGTCAACTGCTTAACTATTCGTTATATCATCATATTTGTCAATTTTCATACCTTCATTATCAGTGGAATCAAAAAAAGATTATGCTAAATCATAATTTTCTATTATTGTTTTTTGATTTATTGATCATTAGTTGGTAAGTTAATTATCTGATATCCATCCATATTTATGGATACAGATATTTGATATTCGAAATGATTTAGAATATGGATATGAATATAACACTATATGCATCCGAAAGTATCCACTAAATGGTCTAGACATAGGGAGAGACCGATTTTTTTTCTCGGTTTAGTGTCAAGTAACACATCAGCCTCCCGTAAGTTCTTCATCTAAAAAACGATGTATATCCTTAACATAATGACATGAATCCATGTTGAACGCTATTCAAAGCATAACCAATGAATACAAAGTTAAAGGTTTAATTTTTGTCCAATATAGAACCTTTTAAAGTCTTATAACCTTACTTTAGCCAAATGCCCCCACACTTTCACAAATTTCTGGTATAGAAGAATTTTTTTCCATAATCTATAAAATGTTTTATCCTTTATTTTATGAGAAATCATTTTAAGCGTCTGAAATATAAACTAAAAAACATCCCCACAGATGCAATTATAGTGGTTAGCTCATATCACTAATTTCATCTTATTTGAAATTTATACTTATATTCATATTCTTAATGTTTCTTTATTCGTATATGCACATGTTTAATATTTTGAAAACATATCATCGTATTGATACGGTTGGCATCCTAACTCCTTGATAGAGGAAGAGGGTTCGAACATTGGCAGTCGCACTTTAGCAGTCTTCTATTTGCGGAAGCATGTAATAATCCCTTAAATGAGCTAAAATCTCGGGATCAAAAAGTGCATTTATGAGGACCTAAGTTAAAATGGGATGGGGCGTGACAGACCTTCTTACATCCATGGCCTATGAAAGTAGTTATTTTTTTTGAAAAGTGTCGAGAACTACGAATCTGTATGTTATACTATTAGAACCAATAAAGGCACAACTAAATGCTCTATATTCTAATTTTGGTCTTTTAGGATTTGAAAGCCAAAATACCCAAATTTTGAGCATTGATAAACTACGTTTTCTTTTAACCATATTTCATATGGGATTTATCCTTCTTTTTCAAAGGATTCCTTTCAAAATGTAACATGCAAATAAAATAACATAATCCTAATAGCATTTGGTAAGCTAGAACTGATTAACATAACATTTACCGTTTCTATCAATGTCCTATTTTTCATTTCAACGATTCTATTTTTCTGTGGTGTGTGTGGAGTACTAAACTTATGTAAAACTATATTCTTTACAAAATAATGTGAAATCATTCAAAAAAACACTCACCGCCATGATTGAAATGCAAACACTTTAATTTTATGTCCTGGTTGCATTTCGGCTTCAGCCTTATAAATTTTAAACTAATTATCTAAAACTTCATCTTTGTTTTTAATTTGATAAACATTTGCATATCTAAAATAATCATCATTAAATGTTACATAATATTTATATCAACATAAGTTGTATAATGTTTTAAGTCACCAACATCGCTATAAACTAATTCAAGTAAACTGGTTTTCTTTCCATAGATTTAAAGGATATTCTATGAATTTTTTGCTTGAACACAAACTTCAAATTTAGAGATATAAAATTGCAATTAGAAATTAATCCTAACGTACTCATACATTAAGGGAACCACAATTAACATGCTCTAATCTAGCATCTTATAAATTGATCGAATCATCAATATAGACAGGATTATTCTTTATTAAACTCAACTTTATCATTTCATTACATGAGTATTCCTATCCAGTGAGTATATCATTCTTTGGATAACACCAACTTTAAGACTCGTACACTATCTTAAATCCTCCTTTATTCAGAAGGTGTCTGGAGACTAGATTCTTACATTACTAAAAAAGATTGCTATAGAGACCAAAAACTTCAGTCTTAGATAAACAATTCAGTCTTAAAAATACATGTAAAGATCGACTAAGGACTAAAAATTCAATCTTTGTTTATCAAGTCCCAAAATTGTTTTGTAACTGAATTTTCAGTCTTTAAATTCAAAGACTGAAATTTCAGTCTTATATATTATTAATGACTGAATTTTAAAGACCAAAACATGGTTTTTGATCGGTCTCAAGTGTATGAATTTCAAAAGTAATTAATTTAATTTTTAGTTTATTCATTGTTCTAGCATTCTCGTGGGCATCGATACATGCATAAATGTCAAGAGATCATGCCTCACCACTATTACAGCAACTTATAATACATAAGTGTAATAAAAATGTATTTGAACCAGTAATATGTAATATATTTCATATAACAGAAATATATATATATATATATATATATATATAATTCATCATTAGATTACAAAGATATTGTAAACAGAACCCAAATTACCCCATACACATTTACAATCATGGGGTATATTACACACTTAGGTACCATATAGACGATACAAAAAAGTACAAAAACAATAATAATTTCATTCAATAGACCAAAGCCAGACCAAGCTCATTCCTACAGGGTAGCAAAGTTACACAATTTTCAACTAGAAAATGCACCAAAGTAGAGCTAATAGTGAAAAATATTTCAAAGCCCCATATGCATAGGCAACCAAACTATCACAAGTGCAAAACTAACGCACCATCAAAACATTAAGCAAGACTTCAACGATGGCAGAAAAGAGTCACATCCATTGCAAAGCAATCACCATGGAGCTCGCTGATGAAAAAGGTAAAAAGCAGGATAGAATGATCTACTGTTCACCATCGCAAACACCACAGCACCAACCCAAAACAGGGAGAAAGTAACACATCAAAATAGCTCCACAAACACAAAAATACACCAAACAACATAACACTACCAGATATTCAAAACACCATAAAACATAAGGCACATTTTCTAACTGGAACAAACATCGGTCACTATAGGGTTTCCAACTTATGGGAAGCTTGCGGGGGGTGACTAATGTGTCGGCATTACGTAAT
The DNA here is from genome assembly GCA_030765085.1 of Allium cepa. Classification (NCBI taxonomy): domain Eukaryota; kingdom Viridiplantae; phylum Streptophyta; class Magnoliopsida; order Asparagales; family Amaryllidaceae; genus Allium; species Allium cepa. The sequence goes on from CM060942.1 coordinate 510,657,163, forward strand.
AAAGATAGGAGAATGAAGGCCGAACCGAAACAAACGAGAGCCCCAAAAACCCAGATGTAGCTAGCGAGAGAAGTTTAGGGCATGGAAGAGGGGAGAGAGGCTGGTTGCAACATGAAGCAGGAGCAGTGGATATGACGCAGAAGGGAGCCAAAACCAAAGAAAGGAAAGAAGGGCTTCAAAATGAGGAGGATGTGGTATTGGTCAGTGAATGAGGAGTAAGGAGGAGGCGATGGAAATAGATAAGTGGTAGTGGGTAAGTGAATTTGTGGACCATAATCTAAAGGAAAGTGGAACCGACGGTGGACTTCAAAAATAAATGATTTATCAAACTTGAGATTCGATTGTAAATACTCTTAAACATTATCACACGGATAGTAAACAGAGCCGTCAGATTTTGAAACGATGTAAAAATCTTAGTGGCTATAAATTCATTTACGCCAACGTCAATTAGAGATCGAACTAAAGATTGCCATTTGATGTAAAAATAGTTTCAATATTTTGCAACTGATTTGTGATTGAATTTCAGTCGCAAATTTCTGAAAGTAAAGATTGGTTTTTTGGGTCTTTTATCAGTATTTAACTAGTGACTGAAAATGTTCAGTTTCTAGTTTTCAGTTTTTAATTAGAAGAATTTTTGTAGTGATTACATGTTTGAATTTCAATACATATTTTAAGACTGATTAATTATGAAACCCCTAGATCTAAATAGGCGACTAATATGGATTTAATTGAAAATAAATAGAGGAAAGTAAACGGGTCAATAGAAATCATATCTGAATTCATAATTATTGTTGGAAAAGTAATTTTGATTTGGTTTTTCATATTGACACAAAACCTAGACCTTATATTAGATCTTAATTCATAGTTGCTGCTTTTATAAACTGATTAAGAGAAAGAGATAGATCTAAAAGTAAGAGTTGGATTTGATCTTCCAAATTGACATAAAACCTAAATCAGAATTATTTCCATGGAAGAGATTAGGAGAATAACCCGAGCTTATATAATTTGAAGATTTTCTAATTTAGTCTTTCAAAAAAATAGAATTGCCCCGCTATCTACACATTAATACCATGACAATTATATGTATAAGCATTTTAACTTTAATTTATAATTTGATCACTTTAGTTAGGCTTTACAACAAAATAGCACGACGCGTTTATTTTACATATGTGGCACACATATTGAAATTTTCCAATAATCTCTCCCTGGGCCATATATGTAATAACCATATAAATGTGTTTAACTTTATGAGCTCCAAAATTTGCTATTTATAATATAAGATGTTTCTGAAACAATCTCGTCCGTTAACTATTCTGACAAAGGATCAAAGTGGCTTTCGTTGTTTCAGTATAACTAAACCAATCAATGATCACGTGTACCAACATAATCAAACAACATAGATTAATCATGGATACGTAGCATGGAAATTACATGAGATGTAATCTATACATGTCTATTTCCAACTGGTCCTACTTTAGTGAGATCAAAACGTTCAATATTTGAATAACCTAGATGGCAAACAAAAATTTATTGCTTTATTTATGATTAGAAAAAAGAACATGATATATATCTGTAACCAAAATATAGTGCAATGTGTTATATGACATTACCAAATGCGAACTCCCCTTCAACCTAAATATTCTTACATAAAAGTTACACCAGTTGAGCAAGATGTTCATAAAAGACCTTGGATGGTGGTCCTTTTGTAAGCGGATCTTCCATAGTGGAGTTTATCATAGTGAACTCTAGGAATTACAATCTATTTTGTACTCTCCCCCTACTGGAAAATAATATGTTGTTTATTGTTGCAATATTACTTTAATGATCATTCAATTTCTTTATTCAATAGTTCATTATTTTGTGACAAAATTATACAATTATTTTCCATCGTTGGATGCTTCATAACGAAAAATAGCAAAGAAGGCTATAAATATCTGTACGACAGCTTTCCTTATGTAGCTTCATCCAAAAAAATAACAACAACAACAACAACAATAATATTATTTTTATCTGAAGTGGATCTTTTGTATTCTTAGCATCCAAAATATTCGGACTATAATGCATTATGATCTCTAACCAATCCATCTTGAGCATATAATCCTTTGTTTCTTAAAGATATCTCGTAACCATTATGGTTACTAACAATTGATTCACTTTTAATGTCAGTAAAATATCTACCAAACAATACACGCAATGTCCATATACATATAGGCTTTAGCATGCTTAGACTCCACACAGCAAATGCATAAAGAATCTTTTGTATTTCTTTAGCTTCAAGGATGTACTTATATTACTATATAAGACAACATTTGTCTATTTTGGCAAAAGAGAATTGATTTGCAATTTGCATAACAAAACCCCCTCCCCTTCGCTTTTTTTAAGCCTTATCTGTCTAGCCCTTTTGTGATAATCCAAATAGCACTCCACGAATGACAATGGTGTATTTAAATACCTAATGCAAAAAGGTAATCCATAAGTGGTTATCTTAGTTGTTTTATCAATGTCTCCATTGAGTAACGCGATTTTGATATCGCTTTGATATTGCTTAAAATCATTATCTACAACAAGTTTCAAAATAATTCTAAAGTTCCTTTAGTAAGTCCATGGAGAAAGTCTCTTTAAAAATAAAACACTGTCTTCATTTTTAGTATAGTCTTTTCTGCAATGAGCCTTATACCTTTCCACATTACTCATTTTATCCATTTTTGTTTTGAACAATTATTCATAATCAATGATCTTGTTACCTTAAGGTGGGGGAAAAGATCTCAAACTTTATTATCCATATAGATTTAGACAATATATTCATAACTTAAATCTACATTTCAAATCAGTATCTTATATGGATTGATGCAAGCCTAAAGAATCATTTTCACCAATCCAATATTCATCTTTATGAAAAAATACTATATACTCATTGGAATAGCTTTTCTTCTTTTCAAGTGGATTTTCTTAGTAACCTTACACTTTAGGTTGAGTTTGTTTTCTTGAAACAATAACTTAAATTTGAAGAAAATCTAGTTTGATATTGTCTTATTATGGTTCTTAATCCACTTCTTGTTAATCAAAGGAAACAAATCCTATATGTTACCCAAAAAGGTAACTGTAGTTGAATAAAAGATAAGGATTCTCCTTAAAGACAATGATACATACCTTAAAATTTTGTTTAACATTATCTTATTATGGTTCTTAATTTACTTTTTGTTAATGAAAGGAAACAAATCATAACATTATCCGAAGAAGTAATTATAGTTGAATCGAAGATAATGATTTTCCTTAAAGATGATAATCCGTACTTTATTTCTCCCTCCAAACCTATGTAGTTAATGCCCCGCTATTACCCCCTACAACCCCGCTATATCTCATAGCGGATTTCTACCGCTACGATTTTTCCATATATCCCCAGAATATAGCCTTTCCGCTTTAATCCCCGCTATTTCCACTATATCCCATTATTTTCGCTATTCTCGCTATATCTTTTTTAATAAAATAAATTGAAAAATTACATTTATACATTATAAAATTATGAAACTAATTTATTTGATTTAATTTTTAATATCTTTTCAGAAATGAAAATACTCTAATATTCTACCAAATTCAATTATGTTATATAACAATTTTTCTTTTATTTAAAGTATATTCGCACATGTTTTTATTTAAAATTATTTATGTATTATTTATAATTCAATTGAATGATAATTTTTCATTTAATTAGCATTTATATATTTGTAAAAACATTAAGTATGAGTTTTATATGCTATTTTAGAGTCATCTGCTATATCCCGCTATATCCTCACTGTATCCCCGCTATGACTTTTTGCACCTCCACCGTTTTGAATACACCGAGCGCATTAACTGCACAGCTCCAAACTCAACATCCTCAAAAATTATAGCGTTTTCCATCTTATAATTTTTTTCTTATTGTGGGTTTATAAAACTTTAGCTTTTAAGTCGCTTAGAATACTAATAAAGTATTTGCTAACTTTAATGTCTCAATCTATAATTATTTAGTAAGTTGAAACAAATAATCATATTAATCACCGAACCAAAATTTGAAACTTCATTATAAAAGGTATTTAGCATAAGTAGATACACACACACACACACACACACACACACACACACACATAAGCTATATTATAAACATTAAGAGCTTTAATTCCAACAATGTTTGAATTTATTCATAAATCAATTTTTTTTTGAAATGATACTTAGATACAACATGTGACTGTGAGATCATACCACAAATCACATGTCAATAAATATTGGAATCATGCTACGCAAGTTTCAAACTTGTAACCTTTCGCGCCAAAGTCGAATCACTTAACCACTGGGACAATGGTGTCTGTCTTCATAAACCAATCTTATTATTTCTAAAACAACGATAATAACCTAATTTTTTTCATATTAGAAATAATAAAATCGAAATCTATCTAAATGACATCATAACAAAAGTATCAAATAAATCCAAACAATAGTATTGAAATCTCAATAATATCTTAAAAATATATACTTTATATATCTGTATATCTCACTAAAGAAAAACTATAAATATATTTATATGTTATTTCTTTTCTTCTAAATCCTTAGCGAATTCTTTATCCTTATTTATACGTTTATTTACAATGTACGATAAATAGGTACTTTCTATCTTATCATGCTTCAATCCCTCTTCTTCTTACAACAATGTGAAATGAGTTCAATAAAGGTCATTTTATTCTTAAGGAAATTAATAATAATCTTCAAATGGTTATACTGTGAGTGAAGAGAGTTCAAGAAAAATAATAATAACCTGAGTGTATGTAACTTTTGAAGCAATACTCTCCATATAGTACTTATTTATGTTTCCTTTTTTTTTTGATTTTATGGAATCAAGCCATATAAAGCGTTCTTATTTATCTTTTCCATTTTAACAAAACGGTTTTAATTCTCAATAAAGAACTCCTTAAAATAGTTATCCCTACATATGCCACATCCTTCAAACCTTCTGAAATATTTTACTTTATGAACTTTTGACTCTTTCCTTTTGAATTGTCTTACCTTTGAATGTTCTTCATGACATTATAAGAGCATTCAACCATAATATGAGTGGACGTGACTCTCCTAACTATAGGAGTTAGAACCGTAAAATTAAGAACAAACAACATATTCCTTAATAATCCTTGAAGTTAGTCCCAAAGAAGATGATAATATTAAAATTGGCATACATTTTAGTCAAATTAGTTGAAAATTGAACAAAAATTAAGGATTAACCGTATATGCCCATATTCAAATATCAGCCATAACAAATTCAAATAATTGGTAAGTCTTTTCTCAAGATACTTAGCACAATATTAATATCAAGTCTTTGGATAGTAATATTAACTATAAGTTGTAGTCTGTTGTAATGATGAAACACTGATAATAAATTCAAGTCAAATAACAATCTTTCTTTTGTCTGATTAATTATTCATTTGTAAAACCTTATAATTATCATTTATTTATCACCACACATGTGCAAGTAATTTGGCCAAATATTAGTCTTTCTTTGGACCTGCTAACATTTGCATGATTAAATACACATAAATATCAAACATTTTTATGAACAACTAAAATAAGAAAGGTCGCTTTGGTGACATGTTTTTCCAATTAGCTCACTTCGAATGTAGGATATTTACAATTAGTTTACAAAAGAGACACCAAAAATATATTTGAATTTATTTCTTAGTGTATGTACAATATTTCAAGTGCTATAAAATCCTTCCAAAATCATTTTAAGTCTATATGACACTTGAAAATCTTAAAATTATAATTATGGTACAACATGTTTTAATCATAGCAATTATAGTCTTTTAGTATGTGGTTACATTCAAGACATTCTCTAATTAAGTATGATACAAGATATTATAAATAAATCACATAACAAATGTCACTAATGAACACTAGAATTGAATGCCATGTAAAATTATACATAAATGACATAATGAATGTCGTAATAAATAATGAATGAATGTAGTAACCATAATGTATATTTGAACCACAATATAGTTATACAGAATGCTAGTGTGCCACTTTATCTTTAGTTTATTATTTGAATACTTAACTAAGGTCAGTAACCATGCATTTCGGTAAAAATATGAAAAGTGCCGCTCTTTTTATTTTATGATAACCAAAGCATGAAAGTGAAACTTATTTTTAATGAGCAAACCATACATATAAAATATCTATATCTATCAAATATAAATGCATCAAATAATAAACAATATATCTCTTTTCTAATTCCAAATATAAACATGTTGCATTATTAAATTAATTGCAACTGACGCATTTACTGCATTTATGATAATAAATTAATTTATTTATTACTATAACAACCACATTTAATGCAATTATGATAAAAATAAATGCAATTTGTCATGATGTGGTCCAAAACGTGAACTAGTGTCATGTTAAAATTTATTTCAATAAAAAAATATAAACATATTAAAGGACCATACTTTATTTTCAATTAACCAAAATTTCTGAAATAACCCAAATACCTTATATAAATATCCAAATTACTTGATCAAAAGTTAAAGGTAAAATAACTATAGAACCAGATTTATATTTCTTTCATAAATGGTTCTAAATTATATATATCTGTTTATACCATTTATAAACATTAAAAAAATGATGGTACATATCAGATCCAAAACATTCCTCAACATAAAATTCACAACTTATTTATAAAACATACAATAATAAACATGTGAATGCTTTAACCAATATAAGTTGTTTTCATAATAACATATAGATCATTTAGATTTATCTATTTTCTACACCAAAACAATTTCATAAATTAGTCTTTCCATTTACAACAAAAAATTGATACTAAACCAAAGCCAAAATCATCATCAAAAAGTCCTTGATGTATAGATCAAGCAGATCTAAAACTTAAGTAAGATTATTACAAGACTTCTAAAAAAAGTTCAATTCAAAACTTACTCATAATTAAAAAAAATTCCAATGAAATCAATGATGGGTGGCTCTGATACCACTTGTTAGGATTGCAATATACTTTAAAAGACTGATTAACCATGAAACCATAGATCTGAGTAGGTGACCCATATTGATTTAATTAAAAAGAAATAGAGGAAAGTAAACGGGTTAGTGGAAGCCACACCTTAATTCATAGTTGCTGTTGGAAAAGTAAATTTACTTTGGTTTTCCATACTGACATAAACCATAGACCTTATATTAGATCTGAATTCATAATTGCTGTTTTTACAAACTGATTAAGAGAAAGAGATAGATCTAAATGATAAGAGTTGGGTCTAATCTTCTAAATTGGCATAACCCCTAGATCTGAATTATTTTCAATAAAGAAATTAGGACAATAAGTGGAGCTTATATAATTTCACGGTCATACCCCTGATTTATAGTGTTGTCATTTTCTAATTTGGCCCTTCAATAAAATAGAATTGTCCAAGTATCTATGCATTAATGCCATGACAATTATACCTCTAAGCATTTTAATTTTAATTCATAATTTGATCACTTTAATTAGGCTTTACACTAAAATAGCAGGACACATTTATTTTACATATGTGGCCCACATATTGAAATTTTCCAACATTACATATACAGGTACGTGAAACACATTCACCAAAGTAAGAACCATTGTTGAAATGAATGAGAGTTTTATAGTGCATTTCCTTGTTACTTTGCTTCTTATATTATTCGCTCCAGTAACTTCATGTCCTTCTTCGCCAACTTCTTCGTAGGTCTTGTAAAGACTATAGTCTTTGCATATATGAATGGTTGCTCCACTATTAACTAATGACTATGAGATTTACTCATACGTTGATGTCTACCGTTCATGTCCATGTGCATCTTCTTTGATTTTTGACTCCTTATCCTTCAATACCCTACTTACGAAATCCTTCAATATCTTGTTAGAATTGTTAGTGGAGCAATTATATGTAGGGCATTGTCAATAAAGAGGTTTCTAATAGTCAATTTTATGAATTTTTTTACTAGTTCAGCACCACCGTCCTAGTGGTTAAGCATTTCGGTTTTGATCCGTGAGGTCACAGGTTTAAATGCCACGTAGTGTATTCAAATCATTGGACATATGTTGGCTTATAATAAGACATATACTACCTTAAGGTTTATAATACAACTATATACTACAACCTAAGCGTCCAGTTTCAAAAAAAAAAGGACATTGAACCAAAGTTAACCAATCAAAAAATATTGAAATTATGAATATCAATTTAAAGAAGATGGAAATCAACTTTGGATCAAAAACCAATAATTTTCATATCTTACTTTGGCCCTAATATCTTTCAATAAATAAATATGGGAACCTCGCTTTGATACTGAATGTTAAAAAAATTCGTGTTGTGTCTAGTGAACATAACACAACATTAGATCATGATATCAAATGCTAAAAATTTGCATGAAAAATAAACTTCATGCAACCATACCTTCATTGTTTACCAATAACCAGTCAATATTTACAAGCATCCGAACAAACAAAGCTAACAACAATTATTTTCTAGTCTTCTCTATAATCTTATGTTTATATTTCGATGAAGATAACACAAAACTTAATAGAAAAACCGCTAGACTCTTGAAGTTTCATAAACCCTCCATTATGAGACATTTAGAATTCTGTAACATTTTGCATTATTAAACTTCAACTGCTTCTATAAATTAGATTAATTGTTGGATCGTTTTCCAATTCTTAAAAGCATATCCAATGAAGGTTAGGATACGTAAAGCTTTTAGGCTAAGTTCAACTACTTGATGGATACTAAATTCTATTAGAGCCATTATTAATGCAGGTCAAGGAGATTCCCTGACCCATACCTGTATAAACGATCTCTTATAACATGGTTTATAATATATCAGTTTGATACATCAACACACTGATTTACCAAGAACTATGAACGTACTGATGTTTGTGCAATATAAATCTGAACGTAGATATACCACTAATAAAGATTAGTAGATTTGTTATGAAATATATATTCGCTATTCAGATATTTCTAATAAAGTGCCTAATTATTATTAGTGGGACATCCATGAATCGGAGTTATATTGCCCAAATGTTGATGTATCAAACCAATGTATAACAGGGCAACCATATAACATATGGTTCTTCAGTCAAATTCACAAATACTGCAACGGGACCATAAAACATTTTTAAACACATACTTATTATTTTCTCATAGATAAAATGAAAATATGTATAATTTTTCCAATGTTCTACTAAATAGTTATGTTTTGTTACGATGCTCGATAATTTGCTTAACTCAGGTGCTTGATAGAATCCTTTGTAATAACTTAAGCAAATTATTAGGCATAACAAAGCTTAATGATTTAGTAGACATTGGAAAAATTATACATATACTCATTTTATTTATGAGAAAATATACATGTTTTCGAAAATGTGCTGTTACACATAGAATATGCTTCACTTATAAATTTCAAGAATACATATCTCTGTCGAACATAATATCCAACTAACTTTAAGATTTGTTTCATAACAGAGTGAACATATCTATGTTTTTGGCCTGTTAACTACTGTGTTAAGATGTTAGATATATGTTTCCAGTTCAAATATGGAGTTTTTATGTAGCATATCCTAATATACGATACATGCGTTCATTAATTCTAAAGTTTATCTTAAACATATTTTTTGTTTCTTTATGTTTACTTTTGGTGATGTGAACAAACCCTCATTTTCTGAGTTGTGCACTTTTGCATGCTAGCAGGAACCATCAATTCCAGTAAATACTCAGGAGACAGACTGGCTAAAGTATTCATCATACTGGACCGACAATCCTGATCATCACTGACATAAAGAAATCAACGCAAGATACATATATTAATGGATAAAAATATCTAATTTATACCAAGTAGAGTTTATTCATGGCAGCTTGACAAAATTTCACTCTTCCGAGTTCATGAAAAATATGGTCGTGTACTGTGTTCTACCATAGAAAACATTTTATAGTATGCATACTCATAACTGATACAGAAAAAAGAAAAAGAAAATCTCTTAAAAACATCATCATCTGCACTTAGAGTTGGAGTGTAATAATGAAAAGGGAAAAGGCAGCAAAACTAACTGTAGAATAGGTAAGTTGCTTGGAAATTACGAAGAGCTAATAAGTGGGTAAAAAAGAGAGAATGGGAAAAAGAAACAAAGGCAAAGAGCAAAGAGGATAATGCATCAAAATCAGTGCTGTTATCATTACTATATCATCTTCTTAATTGATTGCCTTTATTTGTCAGTTTATTATATAATTCAAAGATTTCCTTTTCTTTTCTTTGCGTTTATCATAATGTTGTATATTTCTTTTTTCAATGTTTAAAGTTATGTAAAAGGAACGGGAAAACAAGACGTACTGTAATTATGTTTGAATTGAACGATTTGTTATACAGTTGTAAACTAATGATACATTACAGACATTTAAAAGCAAAAAAAAAAAAAAATAGTAATTTCTATTTTATTTCCTGCTCTGTTTTAACCGAATGAGAATTCTGATTCAGGTCTTTATTGCTCTTAATTGGTTTGTTCCAAAAAGCATAGATATAATGCAACTGAATATTTTAGGATACTGAAGAGATGTGAGTTTGCTGTATATTTCATATGATTTATGGAGCCAAACTTGCAGAATAAGAGATACAAATTATTCAATATGCGATGATAAAGTTTGGATAATAATGTCTGATCCAGATTAGCATCTTTTTACAATGATTATATCTATGGATATTATGTTTAATTAATCACAATGGCCTCAGGTGTAAGTGGAAGATTGGTAGACGTAAGGGGGTGCAAACTGTCTAGACCCAAATTTGATGTCTAGGTGTGTCCATCCAATCACTAAAAGGCACATAAGCATGTAATTTTAAATAAACCCCAAGTAAAAATTATGTTGGACTTATTTGCAAATTTTCAAACGTTATGAATGAATGGGCAAACCAAGACATCAAACTTTGGATTCAGGCGATTTAACTCCAGTTAAGGTTGTGTCATGTGGGAATTATGTAATTTATTACGTAATTTAACTCTTATAAAGGAACCTTGTTCGAAACAAAGTATGTTTTTGGTTTTATTTTCTTTTATATATGTTGGTATATTAATGATATTATAAATAACAAATTAATTACATTAAACATATATAACTAGATAATCCTATTAACTGCAGTTACGAATTTGTTCGTAACCATGAGTATCGAATCGATATATAAACACTTACGCCTTAAATGTTCCTAGTCAAAACGCATCGAGAAAAAATGATATAGATAAATCTGTTTAGGCTATTGTATGTAACACTCTCCATATGTTGGACAATAATTTACTTATAACTGTTGGAGGCACTAAGTGGTTATGTACTTATGCTTGTTTTAAACAATCACAGAACGACTCAACGAGAGTCCACTATAAGTTAACAAAAATAAGTCAAAATAGAAGATCTCATGGTAACGACGTACAATATTCTTCAAACTTGAGGGCACCGTCGATCTTAAGTAGCTATACTTTGATTATGGTTAAATATTGGTCTGTCATGGGGGCAATTATGTAATTTATTATATGCATATATATGTGTGTGTATACATATATATATATATATATATACACATATATACATATATACATGTGTATACACATACATATACATATACATATACATATAACTCTGTAATCAATCTTGTTCATAGTAAAAGTGTTTACTTTCTTTTATATATTTGTTATATTGTGGTATTAATTAATTACGTAATTTGAAGTATACACTTAAGAGAATTCTTATATAAACTGCTATATGATTATAGTTACAAATAGTTGCAATCGTAAGTAATTAATCACAAAATAAAACTATATTTTGTTTCAAATATTTTTGGTAAAGATGTTTCGAGAAATGATATCGATACATCCGTTGAGACCAATGTATGTAATACTCTTTAAAATTGAGCAATAATTACTCATACTGCTAGGGACATGAAATAGTTACGTATCCATAGTTAACTAATTATTGGATAATATGAAATGACTCATGTAAGAGTTTACTATTTGATAAGAACTAGGCCAAACGGAAAATTTCAATGTGACGATGTTACACAATTCTCTCGATTTGATAATATTGTGGAACTTTAATATGTATATTCCATTTTGATTATAGTTAAATCATGGCATTGCATTAATCAAATGACTGTATTTGCGTCTGAGTTGAAACATTGAATGTGAAGCACTATTCAATGGAAAATTCATCTCCTATTGTACGAGGTTAGTACCACAATCAACTTTAGTCAACTCAAAGTCAAAATCTATGACCATAGTAAAAGGGTTAATAATAAATGTTATAATTGAACCAAGGACTTTATTTATGGACTAATCAAGTTGATTGTAGATAATATTAGAGTTTGACCAATACCAATTTTATACATCCTTATGTGATATAGTGTTGACAAAGAGAATGTATGTAAATTATTATCATCATTGGTACCGCTTAAAGTATGTAAAATATGATTTCATCGAAAAGATTTATAAGTGATGAATTCGGCCAAACTACCAATCCATTAGCAAATGTGATGTTTGAAAAATATTATATTATTCAATATTAACTATCCAATGAATTCACACCTATGAGTCACACAACTGCATTGGTGAATTCTTCGAAAAATTACACAACTTTGGTTGATAAAGTGCAATGAATTAATTAAATTAATTAATATTTAGAAAAGATTATTTATTATATTTGATGTTTGGGATAGTTTCAGTAAGTGGGGTGCTCCTAGAAATTATCTGGATGCAATTAATAATAATCTGAATGTGTATATAAAAGTTATATATAACATATTGGTATACGATATCGATATATATTTAAACGGGCTTTAACATCAATAATTAGTTAATGGATGTTGTAAATTTTTGCACATAAAATGGACCATGCATGACTGACCATAGAGGGGGAGGAACCGTCTAGATATCAAACCTAGAGTTAATTGGAAATTAAAATAGGAAGTTTTAAAGGGAGAATGAGAAAAAATTTTATTTACTCCATAAAATAATACTTTCCCATTCACTCAGAAATTAATTAACTTTCTTCCTGTGTTAACCCTAAAATCCACTTAATAAAAAGCGATATGAAAGAAGATTGATAAAATGCTAGGCTCTACTAAAATAACAGGCATAGGTTTCGACAATGATCACGAAAGAGTGTTTCGAAGGCATTGAGAAGGCTTTCGAAGGAGATGCAAGCACAAAGCATCCTCCCAAGGATAAAACAGTGTAAAAGCTTTCGAAGAGAATGAAAAAGAAGAGCATGATCACCCTTCCGCCTCATTCAAGCCTTTCGATATAGATGAATTCATGAATGTAGAAGAAGCAAGGATGGGCTCGGAACCCCTTTCAAAGGCAATGAATAATAACCTTTTATATATGCACCAAACCCTTTCGAAACCAAAGATTTTGCCTTCATTCAAGTACTCAAAACAACCCTTTCGAAAGCATAGCTAAGCCTTTCGAACCAGTCGAAGCCAATAACTTTAGGAAATGGTTCCGCATCAATCCGTCTGCATGCATTCGGAAGCTACCAACATCATCGAAACCATTAATACTTCAACATATTCAAAGCCCTAGGGTCGAAAGCTCTTATCCTTACTTCTGATGACAGCAAAGCAATATGAAGAAAAAAGCACATTTATAGCCCTTTCGATGACGTCGGAAGTGATTCAGGAGGAAGCAGGGAAAGGAATAATAAAGAATTAACAAAGATTAAAGGTAGATAAAAGACCCCTTTCGACAAGGTCGAAAGGTCTGGAATGAGAAGAAGGGAAGCACAAGGTGAGTTAGAAGACTCAAAAGAGAAACCTTTCGACTACATCGAGGGTAGGCGAAGCCTTTCGACCATGTCAAAAGAAATGAGGCAAAATATAAAAGGGCCTTTCGACTAAGTCGAAAGCATAGGCACGGAAGGGAACCGACCTGCATCTATAAATAAGAGCCAAGGAGTCTGATTCTGGGACCATATTTTTAAATCTTAAGCACATTTTTTTAATTACATATTTGCAACAACAAAACCTTTGTAAATCCTAAATCAATTAGGGAAAATTTCCCTAATTGTAACTCATTTTGAATTAATAAAAATGGAGAGATGCACGAATTCATTAAGGATTTCGATTATCAGGAAAACCATTATGATCATTAGCTAGACTAATGATCCATTGCACATGATTCTACCTTATTCTCTTAACTTCTTTTTGTCTATGCAATACACTGAGATCGACTTGGATATAAACATGCGAAACACATCACCATCGTATCCAATATCGAATAATGGAAAATAAGAATGGTGATGATGTTTCGACATTGATGAGTCTATAGAACTTAGGAATATCTAGGTCGATCTTATATTGAGTAAATTATATGAAGCTTAGGCAACTGCAAACTGGATCTGTTTCAAAAGGATGAAACTCCTTTCGGCCCACTCGGAAGGGGTGTTCCGAAGGGAATCAAATTTGTAATTGGCAAGTGAATATGTAAAAAGGAATTGCGTCGGAATGGTCTACCCTCCACTACATCTGCAACCCTTTCAAAAGGGTTCCTCAGTAAGAGAGGCGAAAGCAATGTAGTCAAAAGCAGCTATTTCACTTTAATAAGACAAGCATACCTTCCAACATGGTCGAAAGGGGCGACGTGATCGAAAGGAATGAAAAGTCAATATGAATAGTTGTTTTCAATTCGTTTAAAAGAAGGGTTTCGATTGAGATGCTTCTTCCCTTGCATGCATTTCTAAGTCAACTTTTGAAACTATTTCGACGAAGTTAACTGGTGGAAAGGTAGGTTTCGAAAGAAGCAAACTTTTCGACAGCCTTATTTTATATGAACTCATTTGCCTTCCACATAGCTTTGGGGATGTTGACAAGTTTTCTTGTTAACATTTTTGGAGCTAGAAAGAGGCCTTGAACCTTGGACTTTCTACTTATCTTATCTTATACATTAATTATGGATCATTTGACTTGGCGTAGGAAAATGAAATCTAAACGACTCAGTAGAATGGATGATGTAACGACCCGTAATTTTTGCTAATTAAAATAGTTCACTTAATAAGATTTTGTAATTTAAAGTTGGAAGAGATAAAAATTTAAGATTTATATTGAAATAGTAACTAAAATGGAATGAAATAATTTTAATTTAAGTTAATTATTAACAATGTGAATGAAATTCTAATTAATTGAAATAATTTAAATGTTCTACTTGCTATAAATCGAGTATGAAAAAACAAATGTAAATATTGAATTAATTAATGAATTAGTATATAACCAATGATAAATTTGATAAATTAGTGTTAGCTTAGTAATTATAACATTTGGTTGTAAATAATAACTTATTAATGTGACTAAAAGTAAATGGTGGCAAACTATTATATGTTACCTATTATTTAGCCTGTTAAGTTAAATTGAAAATCAATTATAATTGAATGGAATTAAATGTTACATTTATATTATTTAAGGCAATAACTGAAAATTTTGAATGTAATAAAATGAATAGAAATGTCAATTTTATTCATAAGGAGACAATTTATTTAATTAAAGAATGAAACCAAGATAAATAAGTCAATTGGGATTTTTAAATTATAATTAACCAATATGGACCCATGCTTCGCACACGGTTGTTTGTATTATTATATACGTTGATATTTTGTTTGTGTGCAAAACATGTAAACAGAAAGCAAGGGAATTTTTGGAATTTCAAAAGACACCAAGTAAATTAGTTCAATTAATTTTCTTTATTAGTAGTAAAGATTTGTAAAACTGGCGAAATTCAATATATTGAAATATAGTAGTTGATACAATTAAAAGATGGAAATTGGAGAATATTAATGAAATGAAATATAATTTTTTTTAACTATGCCTATAGAATAATAGTTGATTGAATATAATGATTAAATTCAAAGTATAATCAATTTATTGGAATAAAATTTTAATTAATTTAATTTAATTACAACTGAAGTTGAACACTGAAATTTGTGAAATATTAAACAATGAATTTGATATTAAATTTGTTTTAAATTATTGTAGATGTCTATGAAATAAAAAATGATAAAAATGGTTAGTTAATTATTTTGAATATAAAAAGTGATTTAATTAATTTAATATTAATTTATTTGATTAATGTGAATATAGCCATTTTGGCAACTGATTTGGATTTTGATGAAACCAGCTTCACTGGATCCGTAACATGAATTATTGTAGGATTTCAAGTTTCATATCAATCGGACCTGTCGTTTAATTGTATGGGCTTGAAACGCAAAGAAATTAATTCAATGAAAATCGATTTGAAATAAGCTGATTTAAACATAACTTCTTCATACAATGGAAGTAGAACCTGAAACCTATTACATTGAGTTTAAAAATACTGAAAATATCCATTTTGATAGGTGGGATGATCCATTTTCGTTTCGAGAACGAAATGAGCTTTTCGAGTCGTTTTTCTGTTCAACTTTCAAATGAATCTTATCCATTCAATTTTTATTTTGGATCTGCCTATAAATAACCAATTATAAACCCTAGTAGTCTTTCTAATTCTTATTTCTGTACGTCAATTCTCTATGGCTCCTTCATTCCAATGGCAGAAACAAACTCCAATTCCCAAACCCTCAAATTCAATTTCAAAACCAATTTCAAAATTCAAACCCCTCAAACTATATCCTATTATATATCGATTTGAAGCTCTCAACGAGCGCAAGCCAAATCCGCTGTTATTTTTCGATTTGGGTTTCTATGTGCCCGAAATTCGAGGAATAAACCTCGATCGGTCATCATGTCACGATCAACTTTGCATGATCGACAAATCGAAGATGCTGGGTTGTAGAGATTCACGAGTGGAGTTCAGCAGTGTTGTTTGTTTGATGTTTCAATGACAAGATTTCGTGCAACAATTCGATTAGGGTTGGTCTACAAGTGGCCACGGCTGGCATTTCTTGTCGTCGATGGCACGGCATCTTGGTCGTGAGGCTATTTGGTAGGTCGGAGCTCCGCTTGGTGGAGAACGCTTGGTTGCGGCTAGTCGAAGGGCGCGACGAACGTGGAAAGGCGGAGGCAGCTCATTTGGGTCGAATGCATTTTTCGATTTATGGTTCTCTGCAAGCAAGAAGGTGGCGTGACCTGTCGGTATTGTTTTATATATTTTATTTTATATATATTTCAAGTTTAAACATTCTAATATGCATAACTTACACGTACGAGCTTCAATTCACGTGTGGTTTATTGCATTGGATTGTATTGGAATTTCAGACATTTTGAAGCTAGTTTGGACAAATTCCGAGACTGTTTGAATTTTGGTCTTAGATTGAATTTCTAATTCGATTTAAAATCGAAGGTGAGTGTTTTAACCCACTCATAACTTCCGAAATTTCTTATGTTTGTTAAATTAATTTATGATGTGATAAGAAATTTATTTATGGTTGTTTAGTATATTTAAATTGCTATTTCTATTAATTTGAATTATTTTGATTTAAATTGTCATTTAAATTATAATTGAATTTAAAATTTCTAGTTAATTACCTGTGAATAATAATCTATTACATGTTGTAATTTATTTGGTCGAATTGGATGATGATTGCGATGGATGTTTGATTTTATTGGATGATTGGATATTATGTTAATCTACTTATTGTTATCACTCTACAAGTTCCCTTATGTAACGACCCGTAATTTTCGATAGTAAAAATAGTTAACTTAATAAGATTTTTGTGATTAAATATTTGAAGAAATAAAATTTGTAATTTATTTAATGAAATAATAACTTAAATGAAATATAATAATGTTAATTAAAGTTAATCATTGACAATTTGAATGAAATGCCAATTTATGGAAATAAGTTAAATGTTATAGTTGGTTATAAATTTGATATAAGAAAACAAAAGTAAATATTCAATCAATGTATGAAATAATATGATATATGGTAATTGAATAGAATCAGTATTATGTAAGTGATTACAACATTTATTTGTAAGTAATATACTTATAAATATGATTAAAGATTAATGGTGACAATTATTATAAGCTACCTATTTATTTAGTCTATTAAATTGAATTGGAAAACAATTGCAATAAATATAATTAAATATTATGTTAATGTAAATTAAGGTAATAATTGGAAATAATGTTAATTTTATTTATAATATGGCAAATGAGTTGAATAAAAAGAATGGAAATCAACATTTATCAATTTATTGGAATTTAAGCTATAATAAATGGATTTATTGTAATTAAATGATATTAAATATAACATAAAATGAGAATTAAGATGGAATTGGAGAATATTAATGTACTAAGACATAAAATGATGTTGATTATATACATAAGATGATAATTGATTTAATAACAAGATTGAAAAATCAAATAAATGAATTAATTGGAAATTTAATTAATATTACTGAACTTATTGAAATTAAATTTAACACTGGAAATTTTGTAATGTTCAATAATAAATTGATATAGATATTTGTTATAGAGGATTACAAATTACTAAGTAAGCCAAAGTGATAGAAATGGTGATTTATTAAATTTGAATTGAAAAATTGATTTAATTAATTTAATATTAATTAATTTAATTAATTGAAATATAGTCATTTTGACCACTTTCTCAAATTTCGATGAAACCATTTTCGTCGGATCTATAACGATGTCTTATTATAGGATTTCAAGTTTCGTAGCGATCGGAATTGTCGTTTGATCGAACGGATGTGAAACGCCTAAAAATCAATTTAATTAAAATCAATTGAAATCAATTTGAAATAAGCTGATTTTAACATAACTTATGCATACGATGGAACTGGGACTTGGAAAATGTTCCATTGGGTTTAAAATTATTGAAAACATCTATTTTGATATATGGGATGACCCATTTTTGTTTCAAAGACAAAACGGGTTTTTCGGGCCATTTATCGTTCAACTTTCAAATCAATCGTGCCCATTCATCTCTATTTATGACCTACCTATAAATAGCTCGTTATAAACCCTAGCTACTCCTTATTTTCATTTGTTTGTACGTACTATTCGGCTGTGTACCTCGTTTACTTCACCTTCTCAATGGCAGACAAACCAAACAAAAAACCCTCAATTCAATTTGAAATTCAATTCCAAAATTTAAACTTCTCAAAATATATCGAATTATATATCGATTTAAAGCTCTAGACGAGCGCAAGTCAAATCTAAGGTTCTTTTTTCAATTTTGATCATGGTTTGACCGAAAATGGGGCATTTAGTTTTGGCCGTTCGTTTGTGGTCGGTGGATTTGACGGTAGATGTTCGTCGATGGGACGATCGGGTTGTGCTGCACTGTAGAGAACGTCCAGAAGTTTCGATCCATGTCGTTCATTGTTGGAATAGGTTTCTCAAATCGCCAAAAATGGCCGTAGGATGGAGGTGGTGGCGAACGTGGAGGGAACAATCGGAGGTTTCGATCTGGTGGTCGTAGGCGCGATTTAGGGTGGCAGGGCCGGTGGCACTACCTGATCGTGGCGCATCTATTCGTAGGGGGTGAAAAACGTTGGTCAAGTTGACCTAGCGATAGCTATACATGGGGTTTCACATGGAGATGCTCAAGATTGTGCGTGCCTGGCGACGTGACCGTATCTGGTTTGTCCTTTCTTTTTTTATTTAATTCAACTTAAGATTTTAAAACTTCTAATACGTATAACTTTTGCATACGAACTTGGATTTGGGCATGATTTATTTTGCTGGGATCACATCGAAATTTCGGACATTTAGACGCTTGTTTGAATAAATTCTGAGACTGTTTGAATTTGGACCCTAAACAGGATTTAAATTCAATTTAAATTCAAAGGTGAGTGTTTTAACCACTCACAACTTCTAAAATTTCTTATGTTAATTAAATTAAATTTTTGGTATGAGTAGGAATTTATTTATTATTGTTTGGTATATTTAAACTGTTATTTCTATAAATTTGAATTTATTTTGAATTTATTTTGAATGAAATTATCATTTAATTTATTATTGAATTTAAATTTCCAGTTAATCCCTTGTAAATAATAATCTGTTAATTGTTTATATTCATGATTTGAATTGGATGATTGTGATGGATGTTTGAATTGTTATTAGATGATTAGATGATATGTTTGATTTATATATGTTGTATCACTCTACAAGTTCCCTTAGTTATTATTTAGAAAATCACTATGGGTTGAAATTATATATACACAAATGAACTATAGATTAGAGAAAAGTCATTATGAGTGCAAATGATAGATTCGAGCGATTTTATGGATTTTAATATTAAATTCGAGATTGCGGTTTAAAATGATATATAACCGTAAAATTTTAAATTACGGATTGAAATAATAAATATCTGTATCATTTGACCCTAGAGTAGATAATTATATACAGACAACGGATTGGGTAAATTAAATGATTTTAAAATCCTTAATTTTCGAATTAAATTAAATAATATTTTGAAACAAAATTTGATTTTAAATTGAATTATTATTGAAAAATAAAGTTTATGTTGAAATGTGAATTGGTTTAAAGGAATTGCTTTAAGAAATTTAATTGGAAGTTTAAAGTTAAACTTTCAAGTACAAATGAAATTCTATCGAAATCGAGCTATTGAATTTGGTTGAAATATAACTTTGAAATATTTTGAAATTGGAGTAATTCGAATTGATATTTGAACATGGATTGAAAACAATATGAAATTCAATAGTTTATTGAAACTTAAAATTGAAAGGTTAGAAATTTGGTTTGTTGATTTGGAAATTGAAAATGGTCTGAATGTGTTGAAATGTAATGAATAGTTTAATCTGATATTAATTCCAAATTCATATTTTAATATAATTTGTTTTCAAAATATGTTATTTTAAAATTTCTAATTATTAAGACTTTCAAATTTATTAAACTATTTAACCAATATTAACAATTTAAATTATTTTAACCTATTTTAAACCAATTTAATTTATTTTAAACTATTAAAACATTTTAATTCATTTTAATAAAATTTAATCTATTTTAATTATATTTAATCTACTATAAATCTATTTAACTATCTTAATCAATTTAAAAATATTTTTAAATCTATTTTAAATATCTTAGAGTATTTTAACTATATAAAATCTATTTAAACCATTTATAACTACCCAAACTATTTTTCTAAAATTCAAATTAAGTAAAGTTGATGTATTTATATTAAAATTCATCAATTTAAAAGCAAATACAGCTAAATTATGTTATAACCTAAGTTAGGATTTAAATATTATTGAATATGATGATTTTGAAGTAAGGATTTAACCTATTTTGGAAGTACGATTTTTGAGAGAAATTATGATTCCGGAAACAATACGATTTCGCAAAACGATATGATTTCAAAGGTAAATATGATCTCAAAGGGAATATAATTTCAAAAGTATCATGGTTTTGAGAATATGATATTTTGATATAAATTGTGAATTGGCCTTTGAAATGTAAAAGAACCATCCAGTGTGAAATAAGCATTGGGTTGATAAAGAGATCGGGATCGGATATTGTCATACTCTCTGCCAATACAGAAAACCACTTTAACAACCGTTACGTGGTGGAGATTCCAGAAATGAAGTAGGATGGTTTGGTGAACATTTTCTGCATGAGGTATGACGTGACCCTGACTCCCATGAGTCGGCATAGATGTGACTAAATCAAGAGCCATGCCAGGCCAACTGAGGTCACTCCTCCTATTGGGCACATTTCTTCGATACCATTCTATTATTTTGTGATTCATTTGGTGGCCACCCTTTGATTTTGATTTGGAAGCGTGTCCGACGTGGGCAGCAGTAGCTGCTATGCGTTACCACCAGTCCGGATCCGCAATTGGTATATCTACCCTGGCATTGCATCGAGTGTCATGTTCACATGCCCTAGCATGCCTTCTACGAGTTTGTTTTGTGCTATACCTATGGGGTGCCCTCTATGTAAACCTCTCGGAGAAGCCTACGGTACTGTATAGACTATAATAATATATAAAATGTGTTAAGGGGGATATGGGTAATGCCTTAATGCTATTACAATACTTTTACTTTACTGTAGACATATTATAATAGCGTATTGTACTACATAGTAGATAGTTTAACAGATCCTTGGGAGATGTGAATCCCGAACATCTCTTAAGTTACTGCACCCACGTAGACACTGGATAGGAGATATCAAACCCCATAAACATCTCTAACGGCGCCACACGCATATTTACCGTTGATTTAACTTACACATAATTTTTAGTTCCAACTTGAGTGTTTTGTCTTTTCAATTCGCTCGAGTCAGTTCGAGCATTTCAGGATTTGAAGACCTTACTTTTGAAAGACTGTACTATTATTATTTATTATATCATTCCACTGCATTGTTGTTTACGCTATTGTATGTAACTCTGATTCTATGTTGTATAAGTATAACCAAATGTTTTTTAAACAGCTTCACGAACTGTTATTTGATTATTGTATTTTGTTATTCCGCTGTAAGATTCTGCATTTGTTTTATTCTTTCTCTTTTCTTATTTACCCCCAATAACAATATACACTTTTGTATGGTTTGGGTCTGACGTGTGTGGCTTATCGTCGATTTAAACCATCCAAAAAGGCAGGTCGTTACAGTTGGTATCATAGCTTTGGTTTAGCGATAACCTTAGCTTTGTGGGGTCTGACTCCTTATTAATAGGGTAGTAATACCCTAGAATGAGTCGCTGAGTATACACACACACATATACATATATATATAAGAGAGAGAGAGAGAGAGCGTATTCACTAGTGTTATAAATGTTTTTATATTATGTTGATTTGTTCCGTTTTGTATTTATAAATTTTGGTTGGTACATAGGATGCTATGACATCGATAGGGATTTCTAAACACTTAATAGGATAGACTGACACAATATTTGTTTTGAAAAATAGGTAAATGAAATAATTTTGCCTATTATATATTTTGTATATAAAATAATAATTTTATAAATGATATATTTGGTTGTAATATATTTGTTGTTAGGTAATGAAATTTATAACTATTGGTCGTAAATAAGATTTGTAAATAAAATATATATAAATTGGAAATTTTTAGATTTTTAAAGTTTCTTTCAAATGATTTTGGAATATAATAATAATATATTTTAGAAGTATTTTATGATAAATATTTCAAGTTAATTTGAAAGAAATGTTTTAATGGAATTGTGGAAAAGAAATAAGTTCTGTACTCCCCACTATGTCGCTGGAAATTAATTTCGGTGATGAATGCACGCATCATCAACGTTCATTTTCGAGTTTCAGAGTGGGAAAGCTGTTGTGGTAGTTTTACTAAATAATTCTTTTGATAAGTTAATCTCGATTTTAAATTCTAAATATGATTTTATATATAAAATATATTGATTATATATATTACTTAAAAATAATTGAAATGAAACCCGGTTGTTTAGTTCTTATGTTTTTGTAGATTAAGAATTGGAATTATTGTAATGAATTGAATCCTAACTATATTAATAATGGGAAAATTCTAAAATAAGAATAAGAAACAGAAAATTTGTAAACTGTAAATAAAATAGAAATGGAAATAAGAAAATATAACTATCGGACTTTTTGTTAATTTAAAATAAATGTGATAACTTGGGTAATATTCAATTGCATCCTAAAAACATATATATGACTTACCTAATGATTTAAGTTGAAATGTTTATAAAGAAATTGTAATGGAATATTATACAAGAAAAGCTTAAATAATGAAAGTGTTCAATGGAATTTACTTAATAAATAAGAAATTTGATATGATATAGTTATAAACTTAAGCTATAATTGAAATACTACTAAGTAAAATGCAATAATAAAGTGAGTACTGTAAGTAAAGGATTGTAAACTTAAGTTGATTTTTGAAGCTATTGATAATTAAACTAAATAATAAAATGAATACTATATTAAATTAAATGGTTATAACATAGAAAAGTTTAAATGATTTAGAAAATGGATTAATATTCAATGACATTATATAAGAAAGGATTAATGTAATTTAAAAGGGTAAGGAACTTGAGAATGGATTTATACACTAATGAATATTAATATCTAATGGGAATCAAGTATATAAATTAATAAATGGGAACTGAAATGCAATAAGATGTATGAAATACTTGAATAATAAATCATTGGTTATTATAAATAATTGAATTGAAATAACTTATGTAAGACACGAATGTAAAGAAATTTGCATTATATGAATAACTGGAAAATGGACTTTGTAAGTAATGAATGAAAACAAATGAAATTAAACACTGGATGAATGAATGTGAATTCATTGACAAAGAAACCTATATTGTACTTTAAGAATTGATTTACATATGGTTAATTAATTGTAACTGAGTAACGTATGTAAGAAAATGTAAATAACATATGTGAATAAATGAATGTAAATGAATGAAATAATTATTGTATGAATGAAACTGAAGAATGGTAAATAATATGAAATGAAATTAATAGGAATAAACTTGATTAATGCTTGGAGTCATTGTTTGTATGGTTTATAGGTTGTTTGGAAAAGGATACTTCTAACTGTTTAGCATGTGTGAATAATATATTGAGTTTATCTAAGACTGTTGAGTAGATGGTATACTTAGTAGTTATTTTTCATTCTATGCGATTAAAGGTGTCTAAACCCGAACAAACTATTTGTTTGCTTGATATGGATGAATGGTTGATTATTTTGATTCCTTGAGATGATTGTATGCTTGTTTGCAAGTGATTGTTGTTATATTATATTGTTTTTTGACTACAAATTGAAACAACTTAAATATTTCATTTTATATAATTATTAACTCTTTTTGTATTATATAAGTGAAATACAAGTTACGAAAGCAATTGCTACTGCTTTTGTTTTGACAATTTAAGCGTTGTTTGCCCGACAAATAGGTACATTCTCGGATTATGATTTTATAGCGATATTATATTATTTTTTCCATTTTTGGGACATATTATTTTGAAAATATATGATATATTATCATTATTGTTATTATTATTTCTCCCGAGCCTATCCGTACAAAGAAGATTCGGCTGAAATCTTTCGAAAATTTTGGACTTAGAAAATTTTATGAAGTGTTTTCCAAACTTTGTTAACTTGAGTATAAAAGGATTTAATTGTTATAAAAATTGATATATTTTATTTAAATTATTTAATTATGTAAATTAATTGTTTATAAATTTAATATTTTTGAATAAGATATATTGATTACTTTTTTTCCCCTCCTTTTCCCTTTTCGGGGACGAAAAGTTTTGAGTGGGGGAGAGTGTAACGACCCATAATTTTTTATAGTTAAAATAGTTAATTTAATAAGAATTTTGTGATTAAATATTTGAAGAAATAAAATTTGTAATTTATTTAATGAAATAATAGCTTAAATGAAATGTAACAATGGTAATTAAAGTTAATCATTGACAGTTTGAATGAAATGCCAATTTATTGAAATAAGTTAAATGTTATACTTAGTTATAAGCTTGATATAAGGAAACAAATGTAAAAATTGAATCAATGTATGAAATAGTATAATAAATGGTAACTGAATAGAATCAGTATTATGTAAGTGATTACAACACTTATTTGTAAGTAATAAACTTATAAATATGATTAAAATTTAATGGTGACAATTATTATAAGCTACCTATTTATTTAGCTTATTAAATTGAATTGGAAAACAATTGCATTAAATATAACTAAATATTATGTTAATGCAAACTAAGGTAATAACTGGAAATAATGTTAATTTTATTCATAATATGGCAAATGGGTTGAATAAAAAGAGTGGAAATCAAGATTTCTCAATTTATTGGAATTTGAACTATAATAAATGGATTTATTTTAATTAAATGAAATAAAATATAACGTAATATGAGAATTAATATGGAATTAGAGAATTTTAATGTACAAAGACATAAACTAATGTTAATTATGTCCATAAGATGATAACTGATTTAATAACAGGATTGAAAAATAAAATAAATGAATTTATTGGAAATTTAATTTATAATTACTGAACTTATTGAAATTGAAATTTAACACTAGAAATTTTGCAATGTTTAATAATAAATTGATATATAAATTTGTTATAGAGGAATATAAATTACTAAGTAAACCAAAGTGATAGAAATGGTGATTTATTAAATTTGAATTGAAAAATTGATTTAATTAATTTAGTATTAATTTACTTAACTAACTGAAATATAGCCATTTTGACCACTGACTCGGATTTTGACAAAACCATTTTCATCGGATCCGTAACGGTGTCTTATTGTAGAATTTCAAGTTTCGTAGCGATCGGACTTATCGTTTGATCGAACGGACGCGAAACGCCTAGAAATCAATTTAATTGAAATCAACTGAAATCAATTTGAAATAAGCTGATTTTAACATAACTTATGCATGCGATGGAAGTAGGACTTGAACATGTTCCATTGGGTTTAAAATTTTTGAAAACATCTATTTTGACATATGGGATGACTCATTTTCGTTTTGGAGACAGAACAGGCTTTTCTGGCCATTTATCGTTCAACTTTTGAATCAATCGTGTACATTCATCCCTATCTCTGACTACCTATAAATAGTCCGTTTTAAACCCTACCTACTTCTTATTTTCATTTGTTTGTAGTACAATTCAGCTATCTACTTCTCCTTCTTAATGGTAGACAAATCAAAATCAGAAACCCTCAATTCAATTTCAAATTCAATTCCAAATTTTAAAATCCTCAAAATATGTTGAATTATATATCAATTTGAAGCTCTCGATGAGCGCAAGTCAAATCAGATATTTTTTCCGATTTGGATCATGGTTTGACTTAAAATGGGGCATTATATTTCGACCATTCGTTTGTGGTCGATGGATTCGACGATAGATGTTCGTCGATGGGATGATCGGGTTGTGCTACACTGCAGAGAACGTCGAGAAGGTTCGATCCATGTCGTCCGTTGTTGGAGTAGGTTTCTCAAATCACCAGAAATGGCCGTAGGATGGAGGTGGCATAGAACGTGGAGGGAACGACCGAAGGCTCCAATCTGGTGGCCGTAGGCGCGGTTCAGGGTGGCAGGGCCGGCGGCACTACCTGATTGTGGCGCATCTGTTCGTAGGCGGCGAAAAACGTTGGTCAATGTTGGCCTAGTGGCGGCTATATGAGAGTTTTCGTATGGAGATGCTCGACCACTATGCGTGCCTGGTGACGTGGTCGTATCGGGTCTGTTCTTTTTTTTAATTTACCTTAAGATTTCAAAAATTCTAATACGTATAACTTTTGCATACGAACTCAAATTTGGACACTGTTTGTTTTGCCGAGATCGTATTGAAATTACGGACATTTTAATGCTTGTTTAGACAAATTCTGAGATTGTTTGAATTTGGGCCCTAAATTGGATTTAAATTCGATTTAAATTCAAAGGTGAGTGTTTTAACTCACTCACAACTTCCAAAATTTCTTATGTTAATTAAATTAAATTTTTAGTGTGATTAGGAATTTATTTATGGTTGTTTGGTATATTTAAACTGTTATTTCTGTTAATTTGAATTTATTTTGAATTAAATTTCCATTTAATTTATTATTGAATTTAAATTGCCAGTTAATCCCCTGTAAATAATAATATGTTAATTGTTTATATTCATGGTTTGAATTGGATGATGATTGTGATGGATATTTGAATTATTATTGGATGATAGGATGATATGTTTGATTTATATATTGTTATCACTCTGCAAGTTCCCCTAGTTATTATTTGGAAAATCAGTATGGGTTGAAATGATATATACTTGAACGATCTATAGACTAGGAAAAAGTCGTTATGAGTTGAAATGATAGACTCGAGCGATTTTATGGATTTTAGTATTAAATTTAGAATTGCGGTTTGAAATGATATATAACCATAAAATTTTAAATTGCAGATTGAAATGACAAATATCCGTATCACTTGACCCTAGGGTAGAGAATTGTATATGGACACCGGATTGGTTAAATTAAATGATTTTAAGATCCTTAATTTTCAAATTTAATTAAATGATATTTTGAAATAAAATTTGATTTATATAAATTGAATTACTATTGAAAAATTAAGTTTATGTTGAAATGTGAATTGATTTAAAGGAATTTCTTTAAGAAATTTAATTGGAAGTTTAAAGTTAAATTTTTAGGTATAAATGAAATTCTATCACAATTGAGCTATTGTATTTGGTTGAAATATAACTTTGAAATATTTTAAAATTGGAGTAATTCGAATTGATATTTGAACATGGATTGAAAACGATATGAAATTCAATAGTTTATTGAAACTTAAAATTGAAAGGTTAGAAATTTAGTTTGTTGATTTGGAAATTGAAAATGATCCAAATGTGTTGAGATGAAATGAATAGTTTAATCTGATATTAATTCCAAATTCATATTTTAGTATAATTTTTTTTTAAATATATTATTTTAAAATTTCTAATTATTAAGACTTTCAAATTTATTGAAATGTTTAACCAATATTAACTATGTAAATTATTTTAACCTATTTTAAGCCAATTTAATTTATTTTAAACTAATTAAAACATTTTAACTCATTCTAAATCTAATTAATCTATTTTAAAGCTATTTAATCAATTTTAATTATATTTAATCTTTTTTAAATCTATTAAACTATATTAATCAATTTAAAAATATTTTTAAATCTATTTTAAATATCTTAGATATTTTAACTATTTAAAAATCTATTTAAACCATTTATAACCACCCAAACTATTTTAAAATTCAAAGTAAGTAAAGTTGATGTGTTTATATTCAAATTCATTGATTTAAAAGCAAATAAAACTAAATGATGTTATAACCTAAGCTGGGATTTAAATGTTGTTGAATATGATGATTTTGAAGTAAGGATTTAACCAATTTTGAAAGTACGATTTTTGGGATAAATTATGATTTCGGAAACGATATGATTTCAAAGGAAAGTATGATCTCAAAGGGAATTCGATTTTGAAAGTATTATGGTTTTGAGAATAGGATATTTTGATATAAATTGTGAATTGATCTTTGAAATGTAAAAGAACCATCCGGGGTGAAATAAGCGTTGGGTTGTTAAAGAGACTGGGATCGGATATTGTCATACTCTCTGCCAATACCGAAAACCACTTTAACAACTTTGTACATGGTGGAGATTCCAAAATGAAGTAGGATGGTTTGGTGAATGTTTTCAGTATGAGGTATGACGTGATCCTGACTCCGGTGAGTCAGCGTAGATGTGACTAAAACAGGAGCCATGCCTGGCTAAGTGAGGTCATTCCTCCTATCGGGCACATTTCTTCGACACCATTCTATTATTTTGTGACTAGTTTGGTGGCCACCCTTTGATTTTGATTTGGGAGTGTGTCCGAGGTGGGCGGTAGTAGTTGCTATGCATTACCACCAGCGCGGATCCATAATTGGTGTGTCTACCGTGGCATTGTCTCGAATGTCGTGTTCACATGCCCTAGCGTGCCTTCTACGAGTTTGTTTTGTACAATACCTATGGGGTACTCTTGTGTAAACCTCTCTGAGGAGCGTACGGTACTGTATAGACTATGCGAATATATAAAATGTGTTAAGGGAGATATGGGTAATGCCTTAGCGCTATTTTAATACTTTTACTTACTGTAGACATATTATAATATCGTATTGTACTACACAGTAGATGGTTTAACGGATCCTTAGGAGATGTGAATCCCGAACATCTCTTAAGTTACTGCATCCATGTAGACCTTGGATAGAAGATGTCAAACCCCATAAACGTCTCTGACACCCTCACATGCATATCTACCATTTATTTAACTTACATAATATCTTTTAGTTCTGACTCGAGTGTTTTATCTTTTCAATTCGCTAGGGTCGGCCTGAGCATTTCAGGATTTGTAGACATTATTTCTGAAGGATGAAGATGGAGATTGTACTATTATTATTTATTATATTATTCCACTTCATTCACTATTCCACTGCATTATTGTTATCGCTGTTATATGTAACTTCGATTCTGTGTTGTATAAGTAGAATCAATTGTTTTTTTAAATAGATTCATGAACTATTATTTGATTATTATATTTTGTCCGCGGTGAGGTTCTACATTTGTTTTATTCTTTCTCTTTTCTTATTTACCCCAAGAACAATCTACCATTTTGTATGGTTTAGGACTGACATATATGGCTTATTGTAGATTTAAACCATCCAAAAAGGCAGGTTGTTACACCTTTGTTATTATTTAAGGAAAATCGCTATGGGTTGAAATGATACATACGCCAATGATCTATAGATTAAGGAAAAATCACTATGGGTCGAAATGATAGATTCGAGCGGTTTTATGGATTTTATTTAATTCGAGATTGTTGCTTGAACTGTTATATAACCATAAAGTTTTAAATTACGGATTGAAGCGATAAATATCGATATCACTTGACCCTAGGGTAGAGAATTATATACGGACACTAAATTGGTTGAATATAACGATTTTAAAATCCTTAATTTTTTTGAATCTAGTTAAATTATATTCTGAAATAAAAGTTGATTTATGTAAATTGAATTATTACCAAAATTCAAAAGTTTTAGGTTGAAATTGGTCTTGTTTTAAAGGAAGGGTTCAAAGGAATAAATTTAAAATTTAAAATTGATTTTGAGGTATAATTGAAATTCATATTGATTGAGTTACTAAAAAATCATTTGAAATGTAACTTTGAAAAATATCAAAATTGGAGTAGCTTTAATTGATATTTCGAACATGGGAAGCGATATTGAATTGAATATTTTATTGAGAATTGGAATTTTAAAATCTGAATTGGGTTTTGGAAATTGAAAATAGTCCAAATGTGTTGAAATGTAATAAATAGTTTAAACTGATATAAATTCTAAATTCATGTTTTAATATAAACTGTTTTAAATATATTATTTTAAAGACTTTAATTATTAAGGTTTTCAAACTATTAAACTATTTTAACCTATATTAAATCATTTTAACATATCTTAAACCACTTAATTTGTTTTAAACTAATTAACCCATTTTAACTTATTTTAAATCTAATTAGTCTAGTTTAAAGCTATTTAATATATTTTAAATTATTTAAATATCTTAAATTAATCTAACAGTATCTTTAATCTATAAATAAACTATTTTAGAGCATTTTAACAATTTATAACTATTTTAATATTTATATCTAGTTAAACTATTTTCTAAATTTTCAGACAAAGTAGAGGAAAAGTGTTTATATTCAAATTCACTAGTTTAAAAGCAAATACTGTTTGATGTGATTTTTTGTTTGATGATAACAAACATATATCAATAAATATGTGTGTTTGTAGTTTGAACTATATAAAGAAAGGAAGAAATATTCATATTGAATAATTATACTATTGCACAGAATTTATATAATTCAAACAGTATTTTTTATTCAATATAATATTTTACAACACTTAAACAATACAAAAGTTTTTTAGTTCTCTCTCTATATATATATATATACACATACATCAGTTCATACATTTTACTCTTCTCACTACAACTCTCAACACTCAGTTTTTCACTCTGTCTGCACATCTGCATCTATCTGCATTGTCCAGCTCCACTTCTCGTCCTGTCTCCTGTGTACCTGTGTAATTAGCAACTACAACAGTAATCTGAAAACAAACAAATTTAAATTGCAAAAATAAAATTTGTTTGTGTCTCAGATACATGGGTTATTGTCATCATCTTTGATTGTGCAATATCTGTGCATATCAGTATTTTTATCAGGAACAGGCAATTATAAGTGGCTGCAATACACACGTATACATTCGTATACGTGTGCACTGCCACGCCTACTCGTGTGCACAAACTGCAACAAAACACAAATTCAACATCATATTCGAATGCAATATCAACTAAAGTCAGAAACAGTGCAGTACAACTACATGAAACAGTGGAACAAACTCAAATGTCCAGTTACAATAATACAATGAACAAATTCATACAAGCTCAGACTACAAGTTCAAGTGAAAGTGCAGACAAATGACCAAGCTGCAGCATCAATGATGAACAAGACCACCAGTGACCCATACACAAATGACCATGCCACAACTATGCAAGCCTGTGCCAAGCATGATACAGGAGAATACAAACAAGCATGCAACAGAAGACATAGCCAATGCCAACAAAACTCTCAAATGCAGACACAAGAAGAATGGAACAGGTGCAAAATGACCAAACAGCAATTCAGGTAATATGATGGGTGAACAAAACAAATGTGCGCAAGTGATACAAGTAACATGAATGTAGACAGCAAACATGCAACAAGATGGATGGTCCAATGTCGATATCAAATGCATGTACCAAGACAGTACAACATTACAAGAGAACAAAGTCTCTGTAATAATACATGAAGCATACAAGTGCAACACAAACATGAAGACTGAAACCAGAAGACAATGCCAAATGTCAACAGAGACAATGCAAATGTGATCAATGCAAACAACAAAGACCACAACACTCAAGTGTACAAATGAAACATCATCAAAGACAACACAGTAGCAAGCTACAAGTGATGCAGAACAAACATGTCAGTGGAAAGTTACAAACTCAAGTACAAAAATGGAGATGCAGACCATAGTGCAACAAGATGAACCACAATGCCAACATGATGAATACAGATGCAAAGTACAACAGTGAAGCATGCAAATAGGTCACAAGTAAGACAGGTTCAAATACAACAAGCATCAGTATGGAGATCAAAGTCAGATGAAATAATGCCCAAAATGCCAACAAGTGATCATGTCAAATGCATCAATATACATAGCCGTGGGTAAAGGTCAGAAAAATAATCAAACAACCAAGCCAAGTAATGCATCAATGATGGCAAGAGGGCCAGAGAAAATTCAATGCCGTATAAAGTCAAAGAAGAAAATGAATGGGGTTGAATTTAAAAATAAACATCAGGTTTAAATTAAGAAATCTAATTTTGGCAAGAAATCTCTGCATCAAATTTCTCAAATTCATATATGGTCAGGGTTAATTCAAATAGGGGCCGAACCAACAAGTATGGAAAGAGATTTTCGAATTAATTAATTCGAATACAAATATGGACAGCAGTAATTCAAAATTGATTTCAAGAACAAAATCAACGACATGGAAAAATCAAATATGACAGTGATTAGGAGGGTTTCAACCCTATAAATACACCCAAGAAATCATCATAGAACACACAGATCAATCGAGTTCAAGTATCAATTTAGAAAAGCATAAAGAGACAGTACATACCGAATACACAAGAAATGAATTCGATCGAGCGACTGCAAAACCAGCAATAGTCATCCATCAGAGAAGCAGCGAGCTAGGGCAACGAATCACAGAACAATCGAAGAAATCGAAGCCCTAACTGGAACAAAAGGGAACGAAGCCCTAATCAGAACGTGGCCGCCATTTTTCTCACAAGCAAAAGAAAATGGACCGGGTGAATTAAGATAAAGGGAAGTGACCGCATTTTCTTTTGTTTGTTCTAGGGTTAAGTTTTTTTTTTTAAATTGTTTTAAATTTTGTGCTTGCTTTTGTAATTTGTTTTATTTGTATGTTCTCTTCAAAACAAAACATGAAAAATTATCACCTAGGGTTTAGGTGTTGTCAGATTGTCTAGTTAGAGTTAGTCCAGTTAGCAGGGTTTGCAAGTTTGCAAAACTCTATAGGCGGTAGCAGGGTTTGCAAGTCTGTTAGAGTATTTGTAAGCGGGAAACTGTTTAATTCTAATAGAAATCTGGGAATGCAGCAGTAGGCAGGGGTTGCCGAAGCTGGGTAAATTCTGTGTGTGATTTATTTTTCAGCATATTTATTTCTGTAGTTCGTTTCTGTGGTTAATTCGCAAAAATTTGCTATAACCCTATTCACCCCCCCCCCTCTAGGGTTAATCTAGATCCTACAAGTGGTATCAGAGCCTGGTATTTTACTTTAACTCTAGAGTCATGAATCCACCAAATAATGCTTTTTCTGAGGGGCAATCTATTGCTAGGCCACCCATGTTTAATGGGAATGATTATGCTTATTGGAAAGTTAGAATGAGTATTTATCTTAGTTCTGTCGACTATGATGTTTGGGATATTATTGAAACTGGCTATAAATCTCCCACTATAGTTGTTGGTGATACTGAGATTCCTAAACCTAAGGATAGGTGGGATGCTAACGATAAGAAATTAAAAACTACAAATGCCAAAGCAATGAACGCTTTGATCTGTGCTCTTGATAAAAATGAATTTAATAGAATTTCTCATTGTACAATAGCACAGGAAATTTGGCACACTCTGGAGGTGACACACGAAGGAACTTCTCAAGTCAAGGAGTCACGACTAGCTCTATTTAGCAATGAATACGAAAACTTTGTAATGGAAAAGGGCGAGAGCATAAAGGATATGTTTGGACGGTTTTCAACTTTGGTGTACAATGCTAGAGCGCTTGGGAAGGTCTTCACTGAAGTAGAGCTTGTACGGAAGATACTGCGAGTCTTACCAATGAACTTTGAGGCAAAAGTCACTGCAATACAAGAATCGAAAGATCTGAGTAAACTAAGCATGGAAGAGTTGATCGGAAACTTGATGACATATGAACTTGAGCTAAAGGCAAAAGAGGAACGTAACAACTCCGAATCAAAAAAGAAGACGATTGCCTTAAAAAGCAAAGAAGAAAGCGGTGAAGAAGAAGAAGATCCAATTGAAGAGCTTGCGATGGCAGTCAATAATCTTAGAAAATGGTCAAAATTCAGGCCACGCAAGAAGAAAACAAGTGGTAATAAGCCAAAAGATTCTGATGATTCCGATAATGAATTGACATGCTTTAACTGCAAAAAGCCTGGCCACTTCAAACAAAAATGTCCACTTCTCAAAAACAACAAAGGAAAGAAAAAGAAGAAGAAGGCCTTTGCAGCAACTTGGGATGATGAAGAAGGAGAAGAAGTTTCGGAAAATAGCTCAGAAGAGGCTAACTTGTGCCTTATGGCAAAATCAGATTCAGAAACAAGTTCAGATGAATCCAGTGAGGTACGTGACTATTCTTATAAAGAACTTGTTTTGATGTGTTATGATCTTACTAATACAATTGATACTCTTGAAACTAAGATTGAAAAATTAAAGTCTGACAGGAGAGAACTTGTTCATGAGAATACTAGGTTAGAAACTGAACTTGAGAATATTCAAAACCTGGACTGTAATAAATGTAAAACTTTAGATTCAGAAATATCAAGACTTAAGAATAGCTTCGATAATCTTGAAAAAGAAAACTCAAGTCTTAAGGAAATCATTGACACAAGGAAAAAAGATTTTATAAATAGATGCACCACACTTGTAACTGAAAACACAACACTAAAAACCAAAGTCCAAAATCTTGAAAAATCTCTGAATAACTTTTCAAGAGGAGAAAAATCGTTTAACATGTTGTTGGGAAATCAACTCTTTACTAATAATAGAAAAGGACTTGGTTTTGGGAAAACACAGGTTGATGATCATGCAAAAGGTAAGAGTATCTTTGTTAGAAGTGAAATTGGACATCGTGTTGAAAATTGTAGTCATAGGAACAAGAACACAAAGTTTATACAAGTTTGGGTTCCTAAGAATTCTACAAACAAATTTCATGTCTATAGGAACAAAAATAAAAGGACAAAACAAGTTTGGGTTCCAAAGGGATTGTTTGTTCACAATGCTTCAGTTACTAATATCATTGGACCTAAGAGTTTCTCTAGGTCATCCTCCTCTCTCTTTATGTAGGTCTGTTGGCGGGCTAAGGAGCAACAAGAATGGTTTCTAGATTCAGGTTGTTCTAGACATAGGACAGGTGATAAATCTAAGTTCCTTAGCCTAGAGAAGTTTAGAGGTGGAAATGTGATCATGGGAGACAATAGCAAGTGTAAGATTATTGGGAAAGGTGAAGTAAGTAATGGTACTTTTTCCTTGACTAATGTTTTATACGTTGATAATTTGCATCACAATCTCATTTCTATTAGCCAACTCTGTGACAAAGGTATGAATGTGGTTTTTGATAGTGATACTTGCAAAATCATTGATAAAACTTCTAATAACATTGTTTTTATGGGCAAAAGAAAAGGAAATGTTTACTCACTTTCGTTTGACAATCTAAATCTTTCCAGATGTTTGGTAGCCACTGACGAAGAGGCATCTTTATGGCATAGGAGACTTGGACATGCTAGCATGAGTCTCTTAAGAAATCTTGAAACGAAAGATTTAGTCAGAGGGTTACCACATCAGAAATTTAAAGATAACAAAGTGTGTAAAGCATGTTCCTTGGGCAAGCTTAGTCGATCATCATTTCGCCCTAAAAATATTGTTAGCACATCAAGGGTCCTCGAATTAATTCATATGGACTTATTTGGACCAAATGAAATTGCAAGTTTGAATGGAAAACGTTATTGTTATGTGTTGGTTGACGATTACTCTAGATTTACATGGGTTTATTTCTTAGCCAAAAAAATCTGAATCTTTTGATTATTTTTCAAAATTTGCTAAACTTGTTCAAAATGAAAAAGGAGTTTCAATTAAAACTTTAAGAAGTGATCATGGAGGCGAATTTGAAAATTCGGAATTTGAAAACTTTTGTGAAGAAAATGGTTTAAAACATGAATTTTCTGCTCCACGAACACCTCAACAAAATGGGGTGGTTGAAAGGAAAAATCGTACATTGCAAGAATTGGCTAGATCCATGTTGAGTGAGTATAAACTACCTCTAACTTTTTGGGCAGAGGCGGTGAATACTTCGTGCTATGTAATGAATAGAGTAATGATTAGACCAATACTAGGCAAAACAGCTTATGAAGTGTGGCATGAAAGGAAACCTAACATCTCTTACTTTCGTGTTTTTGGATGCCCTTGTTTTATTCTTAACACAGGTGATCAACTTGGAAAATTTGAATCAAAGGCCGATGAGGGAATTTTCATGGGCTATTCAACAAGGAGCAAGGCTTACAGGATATACAACAAACGAACAAAGACAATTGTCGAATCAGTCAATGTGAAATTTGATGAATCTGATCTGGAAAGGACGACTGAAAAAACAGGTGATGATGGGGTAGATCATGAAGGCATTAAAGAAGGGACATCTACTGAGAAAGATGGAAGTAGGACTGTTGATGCTGATAGATTGAAATTCAAATCCAATCATCCTCCTGAATTGGTTATAGGAGATCCTACGGAAGGTATACGCACTCGTTCTGCATTTGATAAAAATTTGTGTGCGTTTTGTTGTCATAGTGGTTTTATTTCTGAAATAGAACCTGATTCTGTTGAAATGGCTCTTAATGATGAAAGTTGGGTTTTAGCAATGCAAGATGAACTTAATCAATTTGAGAGAAATAAAGTTTGGAAATTAGTTCCTAGGCCTAATGACTATCCAATTGTAGGAACTAAATGGGTGTTCAAAAACAAACTTGATGAATCAGGAAATGTAATTAGAAACAAAGCTAGGTTGGTCGCAAAAGGATATAACCAAATAGAAGGCATAGATTTTGATGAGACATTTGCACCAGTTGCTAGGTTAGAAGCCATTAGAATTTTGCTCAGCTTTGCTTGTTATAAAGGTTTCAAACTTAAACAAATGGATGTAAAAAGTGCATTTCTAAATGGTGATCTGAAAGAAGAAGTTTTTGTTGAACAACCCCCCGGATTTGAAAATCATGTTTTTCCAAATCATGTGTATAAACTTGAAAAAGCATTATATGGTCTTAAGCAAGCTCCTAGAGCTTGGTATGACTGCCTTTGTACATATCTTTTGGAAAATGGCTTTAAAAAGGGGAGCGCTGACACGACACTGTTTCTATTACACAAAGGAAGTGATTTTTTGATTGTTCAGATTTATGTGGATGATATCATTTATGGTGCTACTAATGAAATCTTGTGCGAGAAATTTGAACAAGTCATGCAGGCTAAATTCGAGATGAGCTTGTTTGGAGAATTGAAATATTTTCTTGGATTTCAAATCAAGCAAAGCAGTGATGGCATTTTCATTTCACAATCCAAGTATGTGTTGGAACTGTTGAAGAAATTTGGAATTGAGAACTCCAAACCATTGAGAACTCCTATGAGCCCATCAACAAAGTTGGACAAAGACGAGAAAGGAAGTGCTGTTGATCAGAAAAAATATCGAGGTATAATTGGTTCACTTCTCTATCTTACTGCTTCTAGACCTGATATTATGTTTTCTGTATGTTTGTGTGCACGTTTTCAATCTAATCCTAAAGAATCTCATTTGAAAGCCACTAAACGAATTTTGAGATATCTTTCACACACACAAAAATTTGGATTATGGTACCCTTCTTGTGAAAACTTTGATTTAGTTGGTTATTCTGATGCTGATTATGCTGGTTCATTGGTTGACAGGAAAAGCACCAGTGGGACATGTTTCATGCTAGGTCATTCATTAGTTTCATGGTCAAGTCGAAAACAGAATTGTGTTGCATTATCCACCACTGAAGCAGAATATATTGCTTTAGGAAGTTGCTGTGCTCAAATTTTATGGATGATGCAAACTCTTTCTGATTTTGGCTTAGTTTATAAACAAGTTCCATTAAAATGTGACAGTAAAAGTGCAATAGACTTATCAAATAATCCTGTTCATCATTCACGCACAAAACACATTGATGTGAGACACCACTTTCTTAGAGATCACATTGCTAAGAAAGTCATTTGCATTGAATATATTTCAACTGAGGCTCAACTTGCTGATATTTTCACAAAACCCCTCCCTGAAGACAGATTTTCTAGATTACGTTTGGATTTGGGGATTATAGAAATTGACTAACCATTTTTTTCATTGTTAGGTAGAAATATTCTTGGATATATACTTTCAACTTCAATTTCTAGGATTCAAACAAGTTTTGGATATTTTCCAAAGATTGATTCAAATATGGTATTCAGTACTGGATATTACATAATATAATTAACTTGGTAACTTATTCCACGATCATTTCTATTTCTACCATCTTTCTATCATTCATAATGGTTTGATAAAATAAGAAGAATGAATTATTTTTAAATTAAAAAAAAAAATTATTTTTAATAATAAATAATAAATCTCATGTATCCATTCTCATTTAAAAGTCCTTATGGTTATGCGTGGATGGAACATATGAGAGAATTATTTTTATCATTACTTCATTCTCATTTAAAAGTCCTTATGGTTATGCATGGATGGAGTATGGTAACTAAGTATTCTGGTATCACTTAATAATTTGGATGCTTAGACTAATAAGTAACTGCTAATCTCATTTAAAAGTCCTTATGGTTATGCGTGGTTAGTAAGTGCTTATTTTTTTTGTGCTTAAATGTCAAATTAATGTTAAAATATCTCACTTCTTATTAAAACCGATCATCGA
This sequence comes from Allium cepa, assembly GCA_030765085.1. Classification (NCBI taxonomy): domain Eukaryota; kingdom Viridiplantae; phylum Streptophyta; class Magnoliopsida; order Asparagales; family Amaryllidaceae; genus Allium; species Allium cepa. The sequence goes on from CM060942.1 coordinate 510,696,509, forward strand.
TCCATCCTCTACAATGTGGAAGTTTTTATCTCGTTATGATATATTATTTTTTGTTCCTACTGTTCCATTGTTATTTGTCAGTCTTTTGATAATGACAAAAGGGGGAGAAGAACAAGATTTTGATGAGGAAGTAAATATTTTTTGGAATATTTCAACAAATTGGTTAAATATCGTTAGTTAATTTTCTTTAGTTCTTTTATTCCTTTGTAAATTTTGTTAACTTCTAAATAGGGAGAGGTCTTGGTTGTAGGGGGAGCATTCAAATAGGGGGAGCTAAAATTTTTTTGTTCAAACACATGTATTAGCATTTCAAAATCTTTAATATATATGTTTGTCATCATCAAAAGGGGGAGATTGTTTGATGTGATTTTTTGTTTGATGATAACAAACATATATCAAAAAATATGTGTGTTTGTAGTTTGAACTATATAAAGAAAGGAAGAAATATTCATATTGAATAATTATACTATTGCACAGAATTTATATAATTCAAACAGTATTTTTTATTCAATATAATATTTTACAACACTTAAACAATACAAAAGTTTTTTAGTTCTCTCTCTATATATATATATAAACATACATCAGTTCATACATTTTACTCTTCTCACTACAACTCTCAACACTCAGTTTTTCACTCTGTCTGCACATCTGCATCTATCTGCATTGTCCAGCTCCACTTCTCGTCCTGTCTCCTGTGTACCTGTGTAATTAGCAACTACAACAGTAATCTGAAAACAAACAAATTTAAATTGCAAAAATAAAATTTTTTTGTGTCTCAGATACATGGGTTATTGTCATCATCTTTGATTGTGCAATATCTGTGCATATCAGTATTTTTATCAGGAACAGGCAATTATAAGTGGCTGCAATACACACGTATACATTCGTATACGTGTGCACTGCCACGCCTACTCGTGTGCACAAACTGCAACAAAACACAAATTCAACATCATATTCGAATGCAATATCAACTAAAGTCAGAAACAGTGCAGTACAACTACATGAAACAGTGGAACAAACTCAAATGTCCAGTTACAATAATACAATGAACAAATTCATACAAGCTCAGACTACAAGTTCAAGTGAAAGTGCAGACAAATGACCAAGCTGCAGCATCAATGATGAACAAGACCACCAGTGACCCATACACAAATGACCATGCCACAACTATGCAAGCCTGTGCCAAGCATGATACAGGAGAATACAAACAAGCATGCAACAGAAGACATAGCCAATGCCAACAAAACTCTCAAATGCAGACACAAGAAGAATGGAACAGGTGCAAAATGACCAAACAGCAATTCAGGTAATATGATGGGTGAACAAAACAAATGTGCGCAAGTGATACAAGTAACATGAATGCAGACAGCAAACATGCAACAAGATGGATGGTCCAATGTCGATATCAAATGCATGTACCAAGACAGTACAACATTACAAGAGAACAAAGTCTCTGTAATAATACATGAAGCATACAAGTGCAACACAAACATGAAGACTGAAACCAGAAGACAATGCCAAATGTCAACAGAGACAGTGCAAATGTGATCAATGCAAACAACAAAGACCACAACACTCAAGTGTACAAATGAAACATCATCAAAGACAACACAGTAGCAAGGTACAAGTGATGCAGAACAAACATGTCAGTGGAAAGTTACAAACTCAAGTACAAAAATGGAGATGCAGACCATAGTGCAACAAGATGAACCACAATGCCAACATGATGAATACAGATGCAAAGTACAACAGTGAAGCATGCAAATAGGTCACAAGTAAGACAGGTTCAAATACAACAAGCATCAGTATGGAGATCAAAGTCAGATGAAATAATGCCCAAAATGCCAACAAGTGATCATGTCAAATGCATCAATATACATAGCCGTGGGTAAAGGTCAGAAAAATAATCAAACAACCAAGCCAAGTAATGCATCAATGATGGCAAGAGGGCCAGAGAAAATTCAATGCCGTATAAAGTCAAAGAAGAAAATGAATGGGGTTGAATTTAAAAATAAACATCAGGTTTAAATTAAGAAATCTAATTTTGGCAAGAAATCTCTGCATCAAATTTCTCAAATTCATATATGGTCAGGGTTAATTCAAATAGGGGCCGAACCAACAAGTATGGAAAGAGATTTTCGAATTAATTAATTCGAATACAAATATGGACAGCAGTAATTCAAAATTGATTTCAAGAACAAAATCAACGACATGGAAAAATCAAATATGACAGTGATTAGGAGGGTTTCAACCCTATAAATACACCCAAGAAATCATCATAGAACACACAGATCAATCGAGTTCAAGTATCAATTTAGAAAAGCATAAAGAGACAGTACATACCGAATACACAAGAAATGAATTCGATCGAGCGACTGCAAAACCAGCAATAGTCATCCATCAGAGAAGCAGCGAGCTAGGGCAACGAATCACAGAACAATCGAAGAAATCGAAGCCCTAACTGGAACAAAAGGGAACGAAGCCCTAATCAGAACGTGGCCGCCATTTTTCTCACAAGCAAAAGAAAATGGACCGGGTGAATTAAGATAAAGGGAAGTGACCGCATTTTCTTTTGTTTGTTCTAGGGTTAAGTTTTTTTTTTTAAATTGTTTTAAATTTTGTGCTTGCTTTTGTAATTTGTTTTATTTGTATGTTCTCTTCAAAACAAAACATGAAAAATTATCACCTAGGGTTTAGGTGTTGTCAGATTGTCTAGTTAGAGTTAGTCCAGTTAGCAGGGTTTGCAAGTTTGCAAAACTCTATAGGCGGTAGCAGGGTTTGCAAGTCTGTTAGAGTATTTGTAAGCGGGAAACTGTTTAATTCTAATAGAAATCTGGGAATGCAGCAGTAGGCAGGGGTTGCCGAAGCTGGGTAAATTCTGTGTGTGATTTATTTTTCAGCATATTTATTTCTGTAGTTCGTTTCTGTGGTTAATTCGCAAAAATTTGCTATAACCCTATTCAACCCCCCCTCTAGGGTTAATCTAGATCCTACAAATACGGTAAAATGATGTTATAACCTAAGTTGGGATTTGAATGTTATAATTAATTGAATATGATGATTTTGAAGTAAGGATTTAACCAATTTTAGAAATATGATTTTGAAAGAAATTATGATTTTGGAAATAATATGATTTCAAAGGTGAATATGATTTCAAAATGAATATAATTTCGAAAGTGATATGCTTCAAATGGAATATGATATTTTAATATCGATCATGAAATGGTTTTGGAAATTTAAAAGAACCATCCGGTGTGTAATAAGCGTCTGGTTGTTAAAGAGACCGGGATCGGATATTGTCATACTCTTTGCCAATACCGAAAACCACTTTAACAACTGTGTACATGGTGGAGATTCCAGAAACGAAGTAGAATAGTTTAGTGAACGATTTCTATATGAGGTATAACGTGACCCTAACTACCGTGAGTCAACTTAGATGTGACTAAAACAGGAGCCATGTTGGGCCAAGTGAGGTCATTCCTCCAATCGGGCACACTTCTTCGATACTATATTCTGACTTTGTGATTTGATTAGGTGGCCACCCTTGATTTTGATTTGGAAGTGTGTTCCGAGATGGATGGTTGTAGCTGCTATGCGTTACCACCAGTCCGGATTCGCAATTGGTATATCTATCCTGGCATTACCTCGAGTGCCGCGTTCATTTGCCCTAGAGTGCCTTCTATGAGTTTGTTTTATACCATACCTATGGAGTGCCCTCTGATAGTCCTCCAGTTTACGGAGGAATTACGGTACTGTATAGACTATGGGAATATATAAAAATGTGTTAAGTGGGATATGGGTAATGCCTTAATGCTATTTTAATACTTTTACTTTACTATAGACATATTATGATAGTGTATTGTACTACATATAGATAGTTTAACGGATCCTTAAGAGATGTGAATCTCGAACATCTCTTAAGTTACTACACTCACGTTAGGCACAGGATAGGAGTTGCCAAAATCCATAAACATCTCTTACGCCATTGCACGCATATTTATCGTTGATTTAACTTACATAAGATCTTTTAGTTCTAATTCGAGTGTTTTGTCTTTTCAATTCGCTCAGGTCAGCCTGAGCATTTCAAGGTTGAAGACCTTAATCCTGGAGGAAGAAGTCAAAGACTTGTACTGTTATTATTATTATTATATTCTGCTACATTATGTTTTTCCGCTGCATTTATTTAGTTATTCCTGTTTATGTAACTCCCATGTTTGTGTTTAAAGAATAATCAAATGTATTTATAAACAGCTTCATGAACTGTTATTTGATTGCTATATTTTGTCATTCCGCTGTGAGGTTCTGTGTTTGTTTTATTTCTTTCTCTTTTTCTAATTCACCCCATAACAATCTGCCCTTTTAAATGGTTTGAGTTCGACGTGTGTGTCTGCTTAAAATGTCCAAAAGGCAGGTCGTTACAGTTGGTATCAGAGCTTCGGTTTAGCGATAACCTTAGCTTTGTGGTGTCTGACTCATATTAAATTGGGTAGTAATGCCCTAGAATGAGTCGCTGAGTATATATGTATGAGAGAGCGCATTTGTTAGTGTTATAAAAGGTTTTTATATTGTGTTAATTTGTTTTGTTTTGTATTTATAAATTCTGGTTGGTGCATAGGATGCTATGACATCGATAGGAATTTCTAAACACTTAATAGGGCAGACCAACATAATATTTTGAAATATAGGTAAATGAAATAATTTTTCCTATTATATATTTTTTGTATATAAAATAATAAAATTTTATAAATGATACATTGGGTTGTAATATATTTGTTGATAGGTAGTGAAATTTATAAATATTGGCTGAAAATAAATTTTGTGAATAAAATAAAATAACATTGGAAAATTTAGAACTTAAATTCCGGGATTTTTGAAAACTCCTTTCGAATGATTTTGGAATATAATATTTATATTATTTGGAAGTATTTTCTGATATTAATATTTCAATGTGATTTGGAAGAAATGTTTTAAAAGATTTTGGGAGGAAATAAGTTCTGACTCCCTCTTTGTCGTTGTAAAATAATTTTGGTGATGAGTGCACGCAACATTGACATTCATTTTCAAGTTTCAAAGTGGGAAGGCCACTGTAGTTTTACTACACATTTGTTTTGATACCGTAATCTTAATTTTAAATTTCTAAATGTGATTGGATGTGTATTAAGGATATGATTATATATATCGTTTTAAAATAATTGAAATGGAACCGGTATTTAATTCTTAAATTTCTATTAATTAGAAATTTAAATTATTGTAATGAACGGAACCCTATATTAATAATTAAGGACTTATAAAATGAAATAAGAAAAGTGATGTCAAAATGATTAATGAAATAGATAAGAAACTGAAATTTTGAAACTGTAAATAAAAAGGAAATGAAAATAAGAAATATAACTATTGAGCATTTTGGTTTAAAATAAATACTAAAACTTATGTAACCTTTTATTGCATTCTAAAACATATGTATAACTTACCAAATATTAGAAGTTGAAATGTTTAATAAGGACAAGTAATGGAATATTATACAAGCAAAAACTTAAGAATGAAAGTATTCAATAGAATTTCTTTTATAGATAAGAATTTTGATATTATAATTGTTATAAATTTAGGTTATAATTGAAAAGCTACTAATTAAATGTAATAGCAAAATGAGTACTGCAAGCAATTTGATTATAAACTTAAGCTCATGCTTTGAAGCTATTTATAATTAAAGTAAATAATAAAATGAACACTATACCAAATTTAAATTATTATAACTTTGGGAATTGTTGAAATGATTTAGAAAATGGATTTAATATTCAATGACATTATATAAGAAAGGATGAATGTAAATTAAAAAGTAAGAAACTTGAAAATGAACTTATGCACTAATGAGTATTAATATCTAATGAAAATCAAGTATATAAATTAATGAATGGGAACTAAACCGCAAAAAATGTAATACTTGAATAATGAATTCTTTGGTTATTATAAACAATGGAATGGAAATGACTTATGTAAGAAATGAATGTAAAGTAATGAAAAGTAATTTTAATTATGTGAATAAATGGAAAAAAAATGAATTTTATAAGTTATGAATGGAAATAAATGAAATAAGTATTGAGTGAATGAATGTGAATTTATTTACAAAGAAACCTATATAGTAATTTAAGAATTGATTTACATGAGTTTTAGATAATTGTATATAAGTCACATATGTAAGAAAATATAAAAAAACATATGTAAACAAATGAATATGAGTGAATGAAATAATTATTGTATGAGTGAAACTAAAGAAATATAAAGATATATAATGAAATTGAACTTCAACAATGCTTGGAGTCATGGTTTGATTGGTTTATGGTTGTTTTGGAAAGGATACTTCTAATGGTTTAGGATGTACAAATGATCTATTGAGTTTTATCTAAGACTGTAGAGTATATGGTATACTTAGTAGTTATTTGTCATTTTATACAATTAAAAGTTTTTAAACCCGAACAAACCATTTGTTTTGTTTGATATGGACGAATGATTGATTACATTGGTTTCATATGATGATAGTATGCTTTTGGTTAAAAGTGACTGATGTTATGTTATATTAATTGTTTGTTATTAATTAAAAAAATATAAACATTTATTTTTTATACATAATTATTAACTCTTTTGGATTATGAAAGTGAAATACAGGTTATGGAAGCAATTGCTACTGCTTTTGGTTTCATAAAATAAGCATTAATTGCCTGACGAATAGGTACGTTCTTAGATTACGGTTTTCTAACGATATTATATTATTTTCCCATTATAGGGATATATTATTTTGAAATATATATGATATATATTGTTATTTTTGATATTATTATTTATCCCAGACCTCTCCGTGCAAAGGAAACTCTGCCAAAATTTTCCGTGAATTTTGGACTTAGAAATTTTTTGTGAAATGTTTCAAAATTTATAAACTTGAATATAAAAGGATTTAGTTATTTTTAATTGATATTTTATTTAAATTATTTAATTTAGTAAAGTAATTATTTATAAATTTGATATTTTGAAGAGTGTATATATTGATTACTTAAGTCCTCCTTTCCCTTCTTTTCCTTTTCGAGGCGAAAAGTTTTGAGTAGAGAAGAGTGTAAAATAGTTAACTTAATAAGTTTTGTAATTTAAAGTTGGGAGAAATAAAAATTTAATACTTATAATGAAATAATAACTAAAATGGAATGTAATAATGTTAATTTAAGTTAATTATTAGCAATGTGAATGAAATTCCAATTAATTGAAATAATTTAAATGTTATACTTGGCTATAAATTGAGTATAAAAAGACAAATATAAATATTGAATTAATTAAGGAATTCGTATATAATCAATGATAAATTCAATGAATCAGTGTTAGGTAAGTAATTATAACATTTGGTTGTAAATAATAACTTATTAATGTGACTAAAAGTAAATGATGGCAAACTATTATATGTTACCTATTATTTAGTTTGTTAAGTTAAATTGGGAATCAATTATAATTGAATGGAATTAAACGTTACATTTATATGATTTAAGACAATAACTGAAAATTTTGAATGTAATAAAATGAATGGAAATGTCAATTTTATTCGTAAGAAGATAATTTATTTAATAAAAGAATGAAACCAAGATAAATAAGTCAATTAGGATTTTTAAATTATAATTAATGTGTAAAATTGAAGAAATTCAATATATTGAAATGTAGTAATCAATACAAATAAAAGATGGAAATTAGATAATATTAATGAAATGAAATAAAAATAATTTTAACTATGTCTACAGAATAATAATTGATTGAATATAATGATTGAAATTAAAGTATAATAAATTTATTGGAATAAAATTTTAATTAATTTGATTAATTACAATTGAAGTTGAACGGTGAAATATTAAACACTGAATTTGATATGTAAATTTATTTTAAAATATTGTAAATGTCTATGAAATGAAAAATGATAAAAATGGTTAGTTAATTAATTTGAATATAAAAAGTGATTTAATTAATTTAATATTAATTTATTTAATTAATGTGAAAATAGCCATTTTGGCAATTGACTCAAATTTTGACGAAACTAGCTTCATTGGATTCGTAACAGTGAATTATTGTAGGATTTCAAGTTTCATTTCGATCAGACCTGTCGTTTGATCGTACGACTTGAAACACATAGAAATTAATTTAATTGAAATTCAATTTGAAATAAGCTGATTTTAACATAACTTCTTCACACGATGGAATTAGGACCTGAAATTTGTTCCATTAAGTTTAAAAATATTGAAAACATCCATTTTGATATATGGGACGATCCATTTCCATTTCGGGAATGAAACTGGCTTTTCGGGTCGTTTTCCGTTCAACGTTCAAATCTGCTGTTAGTTTTTCGATTTGGGTTTCTATGTGTCCGAAATTCAAGGAATAAACCTCGACCGTTCATCCTGTCACGGTCAATTTTTCATGATCGACAAATCGAAGGTGCTGGGTTGTAGAGATTCACGGGAAAAATTCAGCGGTGTTGTTTGTTTGATGTTTCAACGGCTAGATTTCATGCAACAATTCGATTAGGGTTGGGCTAAAAGTGGGGGCGACTGGCTTTTCTCGTCGTCGATGGCACGGCGTCTTGGTTGCGAGGCTATTGGGCAGGTCGGAGCTCCGCCTGGTGAAGAACGGTTAGTTGCGGCTGGTCGAAGGGCGTGATGAACATGGAAGGGCGGAGGCGGCTCATTTGGGTCGAACGCATTTTTCGATTTAGGGTTCTCTGCAAGCAAGACGGTGACATGGCCTGTCGTACTGGTTTTCTTTTCTTTTTTAGTATTTTATTTTTTATGAATTTCAAGTTTAAACATTCTAATATTTTATTTTTTATAAATTTCAAGTTTAAACATTCTAATATGCATAACTTCTACGTACGAGCTTCAATTCACGCGTGATTTCTTGCGTTGGGGTAGTATTGGAATTCCAAAATATTTTGATGTTAGTTTGGACAAATTCCGAGACTGTTTGAATTTTGGACTTAAATTGGATTTTTAATTCGATTTAAAATCGAAGGTGGGTGCTTTGACCCACTCACAACTTCTGAAATTTCTTATGTTTGTTAAATTAATTTATGATGTGATTAGAAATTTATTTATGGCTATTTGGTATATTTAAATTACTATTCCCGTTAATTTGAATTATTTTGATTTAAATTGTCATTTGAATTATTATTGAATTTGAAATTGCCAGTTAATTACCTGTGAATAATAATCTATTATTTGTTGTAATTTATTTGGTTGAATTGGATGATGGTTGTGATGGATGTCTGATTTTATTGGATGATTAGATATTATGTTAATCTATATATTGTTATCACTCTGCAAGTTTCCTTAGTTATTGTTTAGGAAAACCACTATGGGTTGAAATGATACATTCCCGAATGATCTATAGATTAAGAAAAAAAATTTGTGGGTTGAAATGATAGACTCGAGCGATTTTGTGGATTTTATTTAATTCGGGATTGTGATTTGAAATGATATATAATCATAAAATTTTAAATTACGAATTGAAATGATAAATATCTGTATCACTTGACCCTAAGGTAGAGAACTATATACGGATACCGGATTGGTTCAATTTAATAATTTTAGAATCCTTAATTTTTTTTGAATCCAGTTAAATGATATTTTGAAATAAAAGTTGATTTATATAAATTGAATTATTATCGAAATTCAAACGTTTTATGTTGAAATTGGTATTGCTTTAAAGAACGGTTTAAAGAAATAAATTGAAAATTTTAAATTGATTTTGAGGTATAATTAAAATTCATAGGGATTGAATTATTAAAAATCATTTGAAATATAACTCTGATAATTCAAAATTGGAGTGGCTTTAATTGATATTTCGAACATGGATTGGAAGCAATATTGAATTGAATATTTTATTGAGAATTAGAATTTTAAAATATGAAATTGGGTTTTAGGAATTGAAAATAGTCCAAATGTGTTGAAATGTAATAAATAGTTTAGATTGATATAAATTCCAAATTCATGTTTTAATATAAACTGTTTTAAAAATATATTATTTTAAAGACTTCAATTATTAAGATTTTCAAACTACTAAACTATTTTAACCTATATTAACTATATTCAAATCATCTTAACCTATCTTAAATCACTTAATTTATTTAAAATCAATTAACCCATTTTAACGTATTTTAAATCTAATTAATCTAGTTTAAAGCTATTTAATCTATTTTAATTATATTTAATCTATTTTAAATCATTTAACTATCTTAAATCAATTTAACAATATCTTTAATCCATAACTAAACTATTTTAGAGCATTTTACTATTTATAACTATTTTAACTATTTATAATTAGTAAACTATTTTCTAAATTTTTAGACTAAGTAGAGGGTAAGTGTTTATATTCAAATTCACTGGTTTAAAAGCGAATAAGGTTAAATGATGTTATAATCTAAGTTGGGATTTGAATGTTATAGCTAATTGAATCCGATGATTTTGAAGTAAGGATTTTACCTTTTTTAGAAATATGACTTTGAAAGAAATTGTGATTTTGGAAACGATAGGATTTCAAAGGTGAATATGATTTCAAAATGAATATAATTTCGAAAGTGATATGATTTGAATTGAATATGATATTTTATTATCGATTATGAAATAGTTTTGGAAATTTAAAAGAACCATCCGGTGTGTAATAAGCGTTTGGTTGTTAAAGAGACCGGGATCAGATATTGTCATACTCTCTGCCAATACCGAAAACCACTTTAACAATTATGTATATGGTGGAGATTTCAGAAATGAAGTAGAATGGTTTAGTGAACGATTTTTGTATGAGATATGACATGACCCTAACTCCCGTGAGTCAGCTTAGATGTGACTAAAACAGGAGCCATGCCGGGCCAAGTGAGGCCATTTCTCTGATCGGGCACACTTCTGTGGTACAATATTCTGACTTTGTGATTTGATTTGGCGGCCACCCTTGATTTTGATTTGGGAGTATGATTTGAGGTGCGCAGTCATAGCGGCTATGCGTTACCACAGTCCGGATCCGCAATTGGTATATCTATCCTGCAATTGACTCAAGTGTCGTGTTCACATGTCCTAGAGCGCCTTCAACGAGTTTGTTTTGTACCATACCTGTGGAGTGCCTTCTGATATCCCTTCAGTTTACGGGGGAATTACTATACTATATATAATATACGAATATATAAAAATGTGTTAAGGGTGGTATAGGTAACTCCTTAACGCTATTTTAATACTTTTACTTCACTGTAGACATATTATAATAGCATATTGTAATACATAATAGATAGTTTAACATATCCTTAGGAGTTGTGAATCCCGAACATATCTTAAGTTACTACACTCACATTAGACACTGGATAGGAGATATCAAACCCTATAAAAATCTTTGACACCATTACATGCATATTTACCATTGATTTAACTTACATAAGATCTTTTAGTTCTGACTCGAGTGTTTTGTCTTCTCAATTCGCTCCGGTCATCCTGAGCATTTTAGGGTTGAAGACCTTATTTCTAGAGGAAGAAGTCAAAAACTTGTACTATTATTATTTATTATATTCTGCTGCATCATGTTATTCCACCGCATTTATTTAGTTATTCTTGTTTATGTAACTCTAATGTTTATGTTGTAAAGAATAATCAAATGTATTTATAAACAACTTCATGAACTATTATTTGATTATTATATTTTGTCATTCCACTGCAAGACTTTATATTTGTTTTATTTCTTTCTCTTTTTCTTATTCACCCCATAACAATCTGCCCTTTTGAATGGTTTGAGTCCGACGCGTGTGTCTGCTTAAAACGTCCAAAAAGGAAGGTCGTTACAGATGAAGAGGTTATCCGCACAACAACCCTTGAAGAGAACATAACTCCGACCTTTAATTTGGATGAGGTTATTCAATGGCATCCTTCATCATCAGCTCAAAAGGATGAAAAAACCACCAAGATCAAACACTTAGAGCAACAGCTACAAGAAATGCAAGAACTCCTCAAAATGGTGTCATCTCAGAAGTCTTCGAAAATGGCGAAGCCAACACAAGGGGATGAGGTGGTTTCACTCATAAGGAACTTGAAAGCTCATTCTAATGAAAACAAGAGCAAGGTAGATCTAACATCTTTGAAGAAGGAGCGCCCTTAATCTAAAGCTAATCATCAAGGGAGGGTGCTCTATAAATTACTTGAACAATCTGCTAGCTCTACATCAAAAGAATACTTCCCAGACTAGAAAAATTATCGTGATGTTGAAGCCTATATGAAGGATGCTGTGGAGAAAGCAATTAAGGATGCAATGAATACAAAAGAAAAGAGGACAATGGGTGAAAATGCCAATGATAACGAGTGAGTGCCATCCTTTATAGATGAGATTATGGCAACAATCATTCCATCTTATGTGAAGATTCCAACAATGAAGTACCATAGAATCACATATCTAGATGATCATTTAATGGCTTTCGATAACTAGATGGATTTATACAATGCATCAGGAGCTATCAGATGTAGATTATTTCCTGTCACTCTCTAAGAAGCTGTGGCCAAATGGTACAGACAATACCAAGAGAAGACCATTTACTCATGGAAGCAATTCTCCTACAAATTTTCCGCTCAGTTCTTCATATGTAAAGATCCTACCATTGATTATACAGTCTTGGCCAACATAAAGCAAAGGCAAGGGAAATCTTTAGGAGACTATCTTAAAAGGTTCAACACTGAAGCACTGAAAGCAAAGGACATGAATGATCCTGACAAGCTTATCACGATACATTCTGGCTTAATAGAGAACACCCCATTCTGGAAGCAACTCTTTATTAATGGGTCTAAAGATTTGCAAGACTTCCGCTTTCAAGCCGATAAATTCATTCGAGTGGACGAGTTTTAATACACTAAAGGGAAAGCTGCCCTCAACAAGGAAAGAGGAAGATTTGGTCCAGATCGAGGACGTAAAAGAATGAAATGGGAAGAGAAAATTGCTAACACGGTCGCTTTGAACAAGCCACTGTCTCACGTTTATGCTGTAGCGAAGGAAAGAGTCAACTTCCCGACCTCCTTCAAGGCTGAGTAAAACCCAGAATAAAGAAAAAGAGGCGACTACAGTGCATGTCACAAAGAAAACGGATACAAGACCGATGAATGCAGGGTCTTAGCCGGAATCATCCAAAAATTGATCCGCAGGGGCCATTTAAAAGAATTTATTCAAGATAAGCAGAAGGATCAACGAAAAGGAGATGGTCCACAAAAGTTCCTTTGTAATGTCATTAATGTGTTGAAGAATGAAAACCCTTTTAGCTTAAGCCTACCGTTAAACAGGATCGGCGTAATTCGTGGTGGGCCGCATCCGATAGGAAATAGGAAAGGGGCACGAAATAGATATATCGAGGAGGCTAAATAAGGTGTCTTCTCTGTCCAAGAAGAGCCCCCTATTGAAGAATCCACGACATAGTATTCAAATGCCGAATCTTATTGTCACCCCTTAAGAGCTGAAAAAGGGAGCTCTCCATCTGCACAATGATCCATTAACGATCGTGGCTCAAATCGGATTATCCATCGTCTCCAAAATTCTTATTGACACAGGCAGTGCAATCAATGTTATCTTAAAGCATGCCTTCGATCAAATAAACATCCCCGAGAATAAACTGGAGCCCTGCATGGAACCAATCTTCAGATTCAATAGCAAAGGGTCGACTATGATGGGGCAAGTGAAACTGCTTGTGCATATAAGAGTGCCACTATTTTGCAGATCTTTCAAGACTGTCTTCGTGATTATCAACCAGCCATCTTGCTACAATGCATTCTTTAGTAGACCAGAACCCGATGAAATAGATGCATTTGTCTCGCCAAAGTACCTTATGCTGAAGTTCTTAACAAAGAGGGGTTAAGGCACAATTCGAGGAGAGCAATTCATCTCTCGAGAGATGTATTTTGCTACCATCGATTGGTGTAAAAGGGAGTATTCCGCTTACTTTGATTCTTCTACTATTTTTCATCCTTAAGATGATGGATTTTTACATCTAACGTTCAAAGAAAAAATTAAATTAATAAGTCTAACAAGCGTATGTATAAAGATACATCCCTCCTAGAGGTAAAAGGAAGAGAATCAATGCTAATTCCACTGAAGAAAGCCCAATCATCACTGAATTCGATTGCCAAGGGGAAGTAGAAAGGATAAAACCAATAGAGGACCTTAAAGAGGCATGCATAGATTCAAATGATACCGCTAAGGTGGTCAAAGTGGGATAAGAGTTGGATGGTGACTTGAAATGTGATTTAATCCAATTTCTTAAGGTCAATAAGGACTTATTTGCCTGGTCACATTCTGATATGGTGGGGATCGATACGTCGGTCATGTGTCATGAACTCAACATCAATCTAGAAGCAACCCCCGTTGCACAAAAGAAGAGACAATTAGACAAGGTATTATCTGATGCTTTGAAAGAAGAAGTTAAGAGAATCCTCGAGAATGGGTTTATTCGAGAAATATGCTACCTAAATTGGTTAACCAATCCAGTTTTGGTAAAGAAATCAAATGGAAAATGGAGGACTTGCATTGACTATATGGACTCGAAAAAAGCATGTCTGAAAGATTGTTTCCCGCTACCGCAAATTTATCAGTTAGTAGATGCAACAAGCAAGCACAAATTATTGTCTATCGTGGATGCATATTCAGGGTACAATCATTCAAGCCAGATGAGGAAGACACTAGCTTCATAACTGAATGGGAAATTTACTGCTACAAAGCGATGTCATTTGGGCTAAAGAATGCAGGGGCTACTTATCAAAGGCTGGTTAATAGAATGTTTAAAGAGGAAATTAGCCGAAATATGGAGGTTTATGTGGATGACATGTTAGTGAAACCTGGCGAGGCTAAGAATCATCTTGAGGATGTGGAAGAGATGTTCAAAATATTACGAAAATATCAAATGAAATTGAACTCACGGAAGTGCTCTTTCGGAGTCCATTCGGGAAACTTTTTAGGCTACCTTGTAAGTACCCAAGGAATTGAAGCTAGTCCTGGCCAAATTCAAACCATTAAAGACTTAGATGAACCCAAAACCAACAAAGAGGCAATGAGTTTGAATGGAAGGGTAGCCGCCCTAAGTAGGTTCATTCCAAAGCTACTGATAATGTATCCCCTTCTTCGACATAATCAAGAAAAAGAACTTTGAATAGGGGAAGATTGTAGAAAAGCCTTTCGAGAGTTAAAAAACCATTTGGAAAAGCCACCAATACTATCTAGTCCCGAGGATGGAAAAATCTTATACTTATACATGGCAGTTTCAGAGCATATGGTCAGCTCATTATTGATTAGAGAAGGAAGTGGAGCTCAACTCCCTATGTATTATATAAGCAAACGATTGAAGGATGTGGAAGTTTGATACCAAATGATAGAAAAGCTTGCTTATTGCTTAATCCTCACAACACGAAAACTCAAAGCATATTTTCAAGTACATCCGATCAGGTTATTGACCAATTTCCCCCTTAAGCAAGTTTTCAGCAAGTCGAAAACTTCGGGAAGTTTGGTAAAATGGGGGAATGGAGCTCAGCCATTATGATATAGAATTTCAAGAACCAGCTACAATCAAAGGTCAAGCATTGGCAGATTTCATTAATGAATTCACTGACTTCATTAAAGAGCAATCAGAGAAGGAAAAGGATCAGAAGCCTATGTGGCAATTATTCATATATGGTGCATCAAATGTACAAGGGGCCGATGCTGAATACATGATAATAACACCGAACGGACATCGCTTACATTATTCCATGGAATTAGGATTCCCCGCAGCGAGCAATGTGGTTGAATATGAATCTATGGTAGTGGGGTTAACTTTGGCACTAGAGCTCAAAATCCCATGGATTTAGATCTTTATATGATTCACAACTAAGAGTAAACCAAATGAAGCACCCCAAGCTATTTTTATATGTGAAGAAGATATTGAAAATGCTTGCTTCGTTTGAAGACTTCTTCATACATCAAGTTCCAAGAGCGAAAAACTCACAAGCGGGTTCATTAGCTAAATTAGCTAGCTCAAGAGGATCCCCTGAAACACGGATTGACCCAGTAGAATATCAGGAAGCACTAAGTATTAAAGAGGGAACATCCGAACAAAACAAGGAATTGTTAGTTCTGACAAGATCCCATGACATGTTACAAGAGTAAGATGGAAGAGAAATTAATAAAGAAGTGTCACATGAGAGAGCTAATCGATTAGGAGAAAATTACCCATATGGTAACACCTGGATGTCATCCATCATTGAATATCTTGCTAAAGGAATACTACCATCAGACAAAAGTGAAGCAAGAAAAATCAGGTGACAAGCTCCAACTTTCACAGTGATGGATGGAATCCTTTACAAGAAAGGATATGCACTTCCTTACTTAAGATGTGTAAGCCTGGATGATGCGGTAAAATTATTGGCAGAAGCACATGAGGGATTCTATGGGGACCATTTGAATGGAACAAAATTGGCAAAAAATGAAATGAGATAGGGCTTTTATTGGCC
This sequence comes from Allium cepa, assembly GCA_030765085.1. Taxonomy (NCBI): domain Eukaryota; kingdom Viridiplantae; phylum Streptophyta; class Magnoliopsida; order Asparagales; family Amaryllidaceae; genus Allium; species Allium cepa. The sequence goes on from CM060942.1 coordinate 510,713,026, forward strand.
TCATATGTTAAGCCAAGCCAATGAGTATGTGAGAAGATGCGAGAAATGCCAAAGCTACTCGAAAATTCCCATATTACCCCCGAGTCAATAAGCTCCATTTCAAGTCTGTGGCCCTTTGATGTATGGAGAATAGATATAACGGCCCATTCCTAATATCGAAAGGGGAGAAAAATATGCCATAGTCGCCATAGATTACTTCACTAAATGGGTTGAAGAGGAACAACTCCCAAAGATCACTTCCGAAAAAGTACTCAGATTCGTTGTCAGGAATATTATAACCAGATTCAGAATTCCCCAGAAAATAATTTTCGGTAACGAAACACAATTTAAGAGTGAAGAATTCTCTCTCTTTTGTCACGAATTGAATCATTAAGAGATTTTCCTCCGTCACGCATCCAAAAGCAAATGGGGGCAGTTGAGGCTGCAAATAAACCATAAAGACAATTTTGAAAAAGCGACTAAACAAAGCTAAAGGAAACTGGGTAGAAGAACTGGCACTTGTGTTATAGGCTTATCGAACATCTACTAAAACAATGACGGGACATACACCCTACTCTTTGACATATGGGTGAGAGAGCAATGTTACCAATCGAGATTGAAATACCCTCACACCAAAGAATTACCTATTCATTCGATTTAAATCAAGAACTAAAAAGAGAATCCTTGGAGTTGATACATAAGCCGAGAGGTGAAGCAGTAATCAGAATAGCAGACTATCAAAGAAGAATTTCAAATTATTACTACTCAGAAGTAAGATCATGATCATTTCAAGAAGGAGATCTGGTACTTCGAAGAGTAATAGAAAATACAAGAAATCCCACCGATGGACCCCTGAGACCAAATTGGAAAGGACCCTTAATCATTTGCAAAGTAATTCCCCTAGGAACTTATAAGTTATGCCAATCATATAGCAATATGGATCCCAGAACATAGAACGCAGAAGATTTGAGACCATATTTTCCAAAGATGAATGAATGAAGCATCCCTTTCTTCAAAAGAAAAATCTATACGGCTAGGAGTAAAATTCTCCTTGCATTTGGACACTACCTTTAATGGTCAAAAGCCGCTGTTCGCGCCAAGTTGGCCAGGGATGAGTACCCCTTGGAGGAAGGGGTGTAAGCCATTAACCGTGCTATGCTATGGTCAGGTTAAAGCATCGACAAGCCATTGGTTGTGCCTCTGGTTAGGTCAAGGTGCCTCCCGAAGGGAGGACGGAGTAAGTCTATATCCGCACCACTCTATGGCTAGGTAAAAGCACCGAACAAGCCCTTGTCCACTCCACGCTATGGCCAGGGCAGGGCGCCTCCTGGAGGGAGGTCGGAGTAAGCCTTTATCTATGCCATGCTATGGCCAAGTTAAAGCACCGGGAAAGCCCTTGGAAGCGTCTCTGGTCAGGTCAAGGCACCTCTTGGAGGGAGGTTGGGTAAGTCCTTAGTTTCAGCCTCTAAGAATGAGCTAACCAAGAGCACTAGACAACAATGGACTAAGATGTCCAAGCCCGGAAAGCGACATATCTACAATGGACTAAGATGTCCAAGCCCGAGAAAGCGACAAATCTACAATGGACTAAGATGTCCAAGTCCGAGAAAATGGTATATCTACAAGGGACTAAGATTTCCAAGCCAGAGAAGCAGCATGTCTATAGCAGACTAAGATGTCTAAGCCCGAAAAGTGACATATCAAACGATGGACAAAGACGTCCTAGCTCAAGAAGCAGCCAATTAAACTGTGACAACATACAAGGCCTAAAGGGTATATATATGTCGAAGAAGACAGAATCTAAGGAGTAAAGTAGGACACCGTCTATTAATACCCGAATCTGGGTTTCGGGTCTCTCACTTCTGAATTTCATCTATTAATACCCGAATCTGGGTTTCGGGTCTTTATCAATCAGTTATGATCTTTATTATACCCGAATCTGGGTTTCAAGATTATTACTTAACTTCACTTTAATATGCTAATCTGGGCTAGAGATTTCTATTATAAGAATATTTACCATGGATTTTTAGTGATCCAACATATGCCCTAATCTGGGCCGAAGATTCCTATTGTGAAGATAATTATTATGGATTTATGACTATCCAACGTATGCCCTAATCTGGACTGGAGATTCCTATTACGAAGATAATAATTGATAATTTTTGATTATCCGACATATGCCCTGATCTGGGATCGGGACTTTTGACACGAAGACAATTGTTACGAATTTTTGATTATCCACCATAAATACTCCAATCTAGGTTTAGGAATTCCATTTAGAGGACTATTTCTGAATCTTGCTTATTAAAACTCGAAACTGGGTTCTGTACATCTCACTATTAACTTCTACTAGTTAATGCCCTAATCTTGATTAGGTTTCATAACCTCCTAATGCCTATCGAGTCACGAACCTGGAGTTTGAAACAGTAGAGTTGAAGCTACAACAGACGTCAAAGTTATCAATCAGAAACTTCGAGCTGGTCTTCTTAATACCCAAATCAAGGTTATTGATTTACAACTCTAAACAATGCTCACCAATGTCTAAATGCAGACTCCGGGATCATTCTAATCTCCAAGGAAAATTTCTAAACATATTAAGATTTACAAGTTATAAATACCCATTTCCAAATAATGGATTGAGACCTCCTACTTCCAGACATCGGTTGTCTCTAACAGGATGTTCTTATAGTTCAATTATTATATGCAGGGATAACTATTAAATACATACCTTATGTCCTTTACTAAATCAAGATTATAATTAACTAACCATTTAAATTTAGAAGCACCCCTATGCTGAAGCATAGATAATGAGCTAGTAATAGAAAATGTCACTAACCTTTGCAGGAAAACAAAGTTATTAAGAGTCAACGAAGTTCTGAAATTTTTGTCCTAAAGAACAAAAGCTTCTTCATAAAAGGGGGTAAAATATTAACAATAAAATCCACTAAAGAAGAAAGGTATGAAAGAAGATTGATAAAATGCCAGGCTCTACTAAAATAACAGGCATAGGTTTCAATAATGATCATGAAAGAGTGTTTCGTAGGCATTGAGAAGGCTTTCAACGGAGTCGCAAGCACCAAGCGCCCTCGCAAGTGACAAAACAGTGCAAAAGCTTTCGAAGAGGATGAAAAGGAATAGAGTAATCACCCTCCTGCCTCGTTCAAGCCTTTCGATACAGATGGATTCGTGAATGTAGAAGAAGCAAGGATGGGCTCGGAACCCCTTTGGAAGGCAATGAATAATAACCTTTCATACACGCGCCAAACCCTTTAATAATCAAAGGTTTTTCCTTTATTCAAGTACTCAAAACTACCCTTTCGAAAGCATAGTCAAGCCTTTCGAACCGTTCGAAGACAATAACTTCAGGAAAAGGTTCTGCATCAATCCACTGACATGCATTCAGAAGCACCAACATCTTTGAAACCATTGATAATTTAACATATTCGAAGCCCTAGAGTTGGAAGCTCCTATCCTTACTTCTGATGATAACAAAACAATATGAAGAGAAAAGCACATTTATAGCCCTTTCGATGACCTCAAAAGTGATTCACGAGGAAGCATGGAAAGGAATAGTAGAGAATTAACAAAGGCGAATGGTAGATAAAAGACCCCTTTCGACAAGGTCGAAAGGTCTGGAATGGGAAGAGGGGAAGCTCAAGAGTGAGTTAGAAGACTCGAAAGAGAAACGTTTCGACAGCATCGATGGAAGGTGAGGCCTTTCAACCATGTCGAAAGGAATGAGGTAGAATATAAAAGGGCATTTCGACTAGGTCAAAAGCATAGGCTCGAAAGGGTGCTGACCTGCATCTATAAGTAAGACCCAAGGGGTCCGATTTTGGAACCGGATTTTGGAATCCTAAGCTCATTTCTTTTACTTTTACTTCTTTGCAGCAACAAAATCTTTGTAAACCCTAAATCAATTTGGGGAAAAGCTCTCATAACTGTAACTCGTTTTGGATTAATAAAAAATAGAGAGATGCACGGATTCATTAAGGATTTCGATTATGAGGAAGATCATTATGATCTTTAGGTGGACTAATGGTCCATTGCACATGATTCTATCTTATTCTCTTAACTTCTTTTCTCCTATGCAATACATTAAGATCGACTTGGATATAAACATGTGAAACACATCACCATCGTATCCAATATCGAATAATAGAGAATAAGAATTGTGATGATGTTTCGACATTGATGAGTCTATAGAACTTAGGAATATTCAGTCCGATCTTATAATGAGTAAACTGAATGAAGCTTAGGCAACTGTAAATTAGATATTTTTCAAAAGGATGGAACTCCTTTCGGCCTAGTCGAAAGGGGTGTTTCGAAGGGAATCCAATTTGTAATTGGCATGTGAATGTGTAAAAAGGAATTCCATCAGAAGGGATCTACCCTCCACTACATCTACAACCCTTTCGAAGGGGTTCCTCAATAAGAGAGACGGAACCAATGAGGTCAAATGCAGCTATTTCACTTTAATAAGACACGCATGCCTTCTGCATGGTCGAAAGGGAAAGAATGAACCTTTTGACATGATCGAAAGTAATGAAAATTCAATATGAATAGTTGTTTTCAACTCATTTAAAAGAAAGGTTTCGAGTGAGATGCTTCTTTCCTTACCTGCATTTCTAAGCCAACTTCTGAAACCGTTTCGACTAAGTTAACCAGGTCGAAAGGTAGGTTTTGGAAGAAGAAATCTTTTCGACAGGCTTATTTTATATGAACTCACTTGCCTTTCATATAGCTTTAGGGATGTTGACAAGTTTTCTTGTTAACATCCTGCTTCTCTCCTTTCATGACCACCATCATCTTCTAATCCCTCCAAGGCCAAACTGCTTTTCACCATAAAGTACATCAAAATTAAATTAAAATGGTTCATTTGATTCTACCAAGATCAAGCAATGATTTGAGCAATCTATAAGACAATTTACAAATCAAGGTGTGTCACAAATAGCTAGATCTATTGTGGTAAATATTCATATCTTATTTTTAATATGTCACCATCCCTGATATATATATATATATATATATATATATATATATCGCCAAATACTTATTTATATGATTTTTCAATTGTTGAAATTTGATTGTAAACTTTTGATTTGTTTTAAGTTGTAAATGACTATAATTACAAATGAACATGGTACATTCATATATACTAATAATGTTTGAATTTGATCATAATTTTACGCAAGATTAGACTGGAATGTATTTTATTTAAAACTGTTTAAAAAAATAAGTTGAATTTATTTACATGCATATATATTTGATATATGTAGTATGATATGTCATGTCATGATATGTTACAATTAATATTATTATATATACGTGTTTAGATTTAAAATATTTCATGTTTAAATTTAATTCCTTGCTCTAATTAGAAGTCATCCGTTCTATGGTACATATGTGCAAAGTTTTAAATTGGATGTGGATATCAATATGAAAGTCTTAATTGTTAGAACAATCTTCATTGAAACATAGTTTAAAAGTGATTTTGTTTATAAATATTTATGTGATATTTCAAACTTAAGAAACATAATGCCAAACAACTTTGTTAATGGGCACCATATTTCCAAAAAAAATTCTAAATATTATATCTTGTTTAGTTCAGAGCTTGTAAATGAGGAAAGTGTTATATCCTTTCTATGTTCTCATTAAATACCAATTCTTCATATATACTTAAAGATATCTAATTTAGTTATGAAAATTTATTTCCAAAACTATATACATAAATATATGTATGAAAATACATAATATATACATATATATGTGTGTGTGTGTGTGTGTGTGTGTGTATAAACTACATATTATCTTTACTTCTAACAAAGAGACTTCCGATAACTAACTTGCACGGTGTCTTTCTGAAATTCCAAAACCGCCCTCCTACACAAACTCCTCTTTGTCTGTTCTCGCCTGATCCTGAATTAGTTTCCTTATCAGATCCAGCCTCCTCTATCATCGCTCTACCATCCCTCCACCCACACTCTTTCTGAAACCCTAGATCGAACGGAACTTCCCATAGATTGTCCATCATCCACATTGACTAAACACATCATCGCCGCCATCTTCCGGCAGTATCAAAGCTTTTTTGTAATTTTTTCAGGTACCTTAGATCGAATCCATTTTACCCATGGATCCTCCATCTTCGACACCAACGGAAAACATCATCGCCATCATGTTGTCCACTCAATCCAACCCACATTCCCTTCTTCTATCACAATGATCTATTTCCCCATTGTCTACTACTACGATACATGTATACCGACATTTACTCAAAAAAAAATTCCCCGTTCTGAATTTTAATCATAGCTATCTCTATGATAGACTGTACTGATTTTGATACCTACCTACGACTATTTTTCTTCATGGAAACATATATGTTTTGGATTTCTATACCAATATAGCAAAATGTTGCTCTTTTCTGAATTAATCTAGTAACAAATTACCTATTTCACAACATGAAACTTTACCTGTATGAATATGAATCCAAAATTGATTTTGCGTATAATTTTTTCTTCCAAATCATCAAATAAAATTCAAATATAAAAGATCGTATTTTAATCAAATTCTTTTACTGTAATGACAACGAGTTGTTGTAATGAAAAGAGGTATGAATTAAAGGAAGAAATAACTCTTTTGATTACAGTAATGACAATGACTTTATCATGGTATTGCTGATAGCGTTTTTGAAATGGACTTTGTGCTTAGAGATTTGCATTCGAGTTTCTACTGCTGCTGTTTGGTGCTGTAATGAAATTTTGTTAGATCTACTGTTAAGGGCTAATCAACTAAACTTTTCCATTGTTTGTTTGATTATTGTTAACTTCCTTTAAAAGTTTGAATTATATGTGCATATGCATTATTTAAAGCATTATGATAGACTATTAGAAAATAGCTAATTTGTTGATTTGCTCTAATTTATATTCTAAACCAAAACGTTATTTATGACATATAACCATATGCTCATCTCTATTGTTATGTGAAGTACAACAACTTTGTTACAATTGCGTGTATCATAAATACGGTCAAATGTTCCAACAATACAGTAAGCTATAGATGCCATGCAAATTCTATAAACCAACAAGCAATACTCAGTGCCATGAAAATAATAAAATGTATTTTTTGGCAGATATAGAAGAATATTTTATGAGATAAATTTGTAAAATTATATTATTATGGAACTCTTCTTTTTTGGAACACTTACTGAAGGTTGGATTCGTTTGTATTTTGGTTTACACAGATATTATTTGACAGTTTGCTAAAAGTTATTGTACAAGACATGTTTAAAAGTAGCGTAGGCACTATTAAAGTTAGATGGATTATTTCCATAGTGTTTCTAATGAGCACAACCTGTTATATACGGTGAATGAACTTTTTGAAATAGCTTTTTTTGCTAATTTAATGTTTGCAATGGTGTTGTTTTTTAGTTAGCAATAATCATTTCTTTTTTATTTATTGCCTTTGCACTTGGCTAATTAACCACTAACTATTCTTATTTTTCCCAAAAACACCGCCTACTAATCCACTTGGTTAATGTGTACTCAATAATTACATGTTTAGTGTTGCTAACCTTTTAGTAGCTCTGTATATGTTGACATTGAGAGAGGAGATAGTTCATCACAAACCTGAGTGCCAACTCTGGGAGAAAATAGTATATAAATAAATATAATTTTCATGCATATATATTAAAATGGTAAGTACAACACTAAAGAATGAATAAATTAAATATAGCTCTAACATCATTGGTTTTCTTTCATGTATAAACCAACTTCATGGCACTGACAAAATTTTGGCATATGCAACCATATTTGCATCCAGTTGACAATACGAGTTGCTTCATAAGCATTTTATTCTTAATTATAGGTCAATTGCTAGTTAATATAATAATCATCAAATTGAAGACAATGAAACAACATGTTCATTGAAAATGATAATATACATGTTATGATATATAAATTCCAAATACCCAAGTGACTGACTGCAACTTCATATAGGCGTGCATAACTATATTATTTTATTACCAAAAGTGTTTGCATAAACGTATTATTTTATAATTAAAAGTGTTTGCACTTTCCGTTGTTTGTTTGTTTGGTAAGATGCATATTCAGGAATTAATGGATCTTTTTCCAGTAGACATGATGGATAATCTATAATAACAATTTAGGATAGGATAAGCATGTAACATCAGTATTAAAACTATAATAAATGCTATCACCTTAGCTGCATAAATATAGAATCTATTTGTGATTAATAAATATTATCAAATTAGCATAAAATACTAAGTTACTGAACTCCATTGGGCTGAGGTAGCTCCAAATAATGAATATGCAGACCCTTGGAATCCAAGTGCTAAGAGTCACGTCCTTTCCACTTAAAATCGGTAATCATAGACAATTAGAATGGCACTTTACCTTCCTTCGAAACATCATTCATCGTATAACTATCATCATCATCATGTAAAGTATCGTTATTCCAGGAACTCAACATGTAGTTTTGTGAAAGAGAGCTATTGTAACATCGTCATCATGTAAATTAGTATCAAAAGAATACAGGACAACCAGTATCTACACTTTATGTTCCTATAAAAATAGTAAGTTCTAGACTCAAATATATATTATATTTCTAAACATCATAGTATGAGTGGCAAGGCAGCTGCTAATTTTGGAATTCATGAATTGTGGTTTAACTACAGAGATGGAACATATCCTTCTAACTGCGATTCTAGATGTCCCTTCAATCCTTCCATGGTATATTTCTAAACTTATTAGCTAAAACTTAAAACTACCTAGAACTATATTAATCCATGATACAATGTTCCATTTCAGTTGGAGGCGGTATTATTTTATATAAAAACTATCCTACTAAATCTGGTAATCTACATGTATATATGCCAACAGAAAGCCAAGTTGCACCTGGTAAAACTTATCCATCCTGATATACATACATACATACATACATACATACATACATATATATATATATATATGTTCCTTAAGACACAAATATATATGCAGATAAGAGACCTATTAAGAACCATTGCAAACAAATTGGTCGGTGGTAGGCTACCCAAGCAACAACAGGGTCATGTTTTGGATGCATGAATGGAATGAACATGGAACATACTCCGTACTAGATGAACATGGCTACTTCCAGTTGACTCTTAACCTGAAGAAACAAGTGAAATTTACACAAATGCTAAGCAATGCAGGTAGCAATTAACTCCAGATTGCATGGTGTTTTTATATATCAAACTATAAAATGAATTCCAAATATATTATGATTTTTGCATAAGTATTGAGCCTAATAAAGAATCATACAGTGTTGATACCATTAGTCAGGCAATCAAGGATTTGACTAGATTCATGCCAATGAATGGGTCGACAGAGATTAATCAGGAAATAGTCAGCTGTATCAAGTTTATTTATGTATGGACACTTCTGGAAGTAATCTCATTGAGTGCCCTGTTTTGTCTAATAACAAGTGCTCTTCCCAAGTTACCTTTTCCTCTTTTAAAAGGATTCATTTGATAGTTTCATTGATATGAATTTGATGATAGCTTAAGTATGATTTTGAATTTAATGTTGTACATGTAATCCGTGACATTGTTATGATAGTTATCAACTAGATTACATCATTGTGCACATTCACAATGTATGTTTTTCTTCTTCTAATGACTCTACATGATTTGTAGTTTCTTAATCATGTTTCTGTTAACAAAAATTTATCAGAGTTTTATGGGCCTTAAAACATGGAGAAACGGCCATATGAATCTCATTTACCAAATGTAAAATTCAGCTAATATTGTCATAAAGTAGAGATGAAATTGAGTCAACTTTAGGTTTGTTGCTGTAATAATGACCGCGACATAATTTTTTGTTGTCTTTGGAAATAGTTGCCCTGATAGTGAAGAAATCAATAGATCAAATAGGAGGTCAATAAGTATTTAAAAAATTCAAAATCTGTCCATATCCGAATTTGAAAAATGTAATAAAAGAGCATATTCATATATAAGTACAAGTATTATTTTCATTTCCAGTAGGATAAAATAAGCAAGAACAAAAGAAACAAATGATAAAACTTTAGTATTATAAAAAAATTGGTTGTATGATGGTTTTTTAGTTCTTTCAGTTTGTCGATCGTTGCTTTAGGTTTAGTTTATATTAGCAAAGGTGCTGTCAAATCTACTTCCAATGATGCAGCTATAAATGCATGCACATTATGATTAAATGCATGTCCACCTAGACGCACGTCAAACTCATTCTGTAAAATCAAAAAACCTTACAAATACCGTTTTCTACTGTTAATTCTTCATGCGCACGTGCATCGCACGTGCCAAAGTATTCATACATATGGTGCTATTAATGTGTGTATACAAACCATATACATAACACACACACCATAAATATATATATATATACACTATATTTAAACATACATAAACACACATTTAGGCATTTATATTCCTGATATGCATATAACTTTATCATATGTATATGTAAGTAGAATATATATGTATATACAATAGATATAAGTCCCAACATCTATATGTATATATATGTAGTCATACACATGTTTAAATATCACTACGTTATCATGTCAGTGTACGATTCAATTAGAAATATTCAAAATAATCATTAACTTAAATTAATTAGTTTGATTAACTAAATAAATTCAAAACATTTTTAAACAAAATATGATTTTATTTTGATAAATAGGTTGGATCTAATGCTAGCAAATAGGTTATGCAAGCCATGTGGATATTTTGATATAAAATTGTGCAATGTAGTTATTTTGTTATGGAGGGCCAACTAAAGCCGATGAAATATACCCTGTATCATTTGGAAAATGCATAGGAACATCCCCATGCTAGTTAAATCTTGCTAGATGATGAAATATATGCCATCTCAAAATTGAGTGTTTGCACTCAGTGTAAACTATCACTCAATTTTCACCAAGTTCCTGTTATTTGAGTGCAAACCGAGTAATGGTTTACACAAAGTGAAAACTATGTTTGCACTAAATTCAAATATAGCTTACACTATGTGCAAACTATGTCAATTACACCCAGTTCAAACGTTACGTTGAACGTGTCTGCATCTAGTGCAAACTCTGCGGTTGCACTGAGTGCAAACTAGCACTCAGTGCTAAGACACTTGGTTTCTGATGGAATTGTAAACACGGAATGCAAAAAAAGAGTGCAAACATAAATTACCTATTTGCAAATCAACCAATAATATAAATCAAATAACCTAATTGTAGTTTTTGTTAGTATACTACAACCACTGTTTATTTTTGTTCATTTGAATATAACCATTACAATTTTAAGAATGCATCAAATTGTGTTTATTCGAATATTCGAAACTAAAAGCTTCAATTTATGATGTATTAAAAATGGACATTATAAGATTTGTGAATTTTTGGATGAAAGCTTTGTGATATGGCTGATTTTCGCCATCGAAATAATTGAAAATCTATATATGATCACCTATAAAAAATTATTTTGCATTTTATGATTTTAATGTGATACTGTTGTACTTTGTAACTATCATGTTTAGTTATATCTAAATATTACATTGTGGCATATGAGATACAAAAGTCATTGTTTACGATATATATATATATATATATATATATATATATATATATTCAATTTGCGAAGCATTTTAAATTCTGTGTTCAATATATATGATGACTCATATGTGTGATATTGAAATCATTGTTTATAACACATTATACTCCATTTGTTTTAATAATTTTAATATTAATAGTGCAAAATATGTAAAATAGTAACTTTTTATCAGTAACGCTTATAACTATTATTGATATATGGATTTGCAACGCTTATAAATGTTACAAACTTAGAAACGAAATCTTTAGTAACACTTATAAGTGTTCTAAATATATGTTTTGAAACTCTTAAAAGTGTTACTTAAATTTAGCCACTTATTTGCTTACAAGCATTGGTAACACCTAAAAGGTACTAAAATTAGTTGTAACACTTATAAATGTTAGGAATCGCCTGCTTTGGTGTAATTATACATATGTTTGCATCATTTATCATGTTAGTGCATGAATATATTAGATATATTAAAAATAATCATTAAATAAACTTAATAATGTGATTAATCAAATAAATTAATAATATTTTGAAATAAAATATGGTTTCATGTTGATGAAAAGATGGATCTAATGCTAGCTAATAGATTACATGAGCCCATTAAGATCTAAATAAGGAATTTTTTCGAAATTTATCCATTTCACCCACTAGTAAATCAAGCCGGATCCAACAATGGTATCAGTACTTGTATAGTCTATGCAATCTACTTCGTCCACATTTAGAGTCAACTAATAAACTTTTCTATTTGATGGGTGTTTAGAACAGTGGTGTCTAGGCATGGGTTGGATAAAAAGCATTCTCCATTCTCGGGCTACTAGCATGATCCAATATGTGGAGTAAGTCCAAAAGTTTGGCTTAAATATAAGAACCTTATTTAACTTGGGCGTTGGGAAAATTTTCAAATAATATTTGAAAATTTAAAATATATTCTAAATTTAAATATTAAGTTTAAAATCGAAGGAAATTTTATGAATGTTATAAACTAAATTTAAAATTTTCCAAAGTGACAAACTAATTAAATAATCTTGAAAATTTAATAAATATTTAATTACTATGATTAATTAAGTAATTAATTAATTAAAAGTTAATTTATATATATTGACACACACACACACAATTATAAAGGTTATAATTGAATATTCATCTTAAAACTGTTAAGGTAAACTAAATAAAAAAATTAAATTTACTAAATAATCTATTTAAAATGTTTGATTGAACAAATAATTTATTTGATAAATAATAAATTACATGTTAATTAACTAATATATATACAAATAAAAACTATAAAGATTATAGCTAAACATTCTTCTTAAATAGTTTAAGGTGAATAAAATATAATTTCTGAAACTTTTGAATAAAATATGGTTAAACTATCTAATTATATTAAGAATTAAAATTAATTAAATATGATTGAATAAATAAAATTTATATAAATAATTAAATTATAATAGATATAAATAAATTAAAATTATATAATGGTGTATGTATAATTAGAAAATAAGTGGAACTAAAATAATGAAAAAGTAGATTTAAGGAATAAGCGATACATACAGTACATATATTGTGATTTCAAATGTTTCCAACACTTCAATCACGAGGGTATTTCGTAAAAAAATACATTATTCCTTAAATCAGTATCACTTAATATATATCAAAAATTGTGAATCTTTAATATAGTTGTCCTTTATCATTTATATGTAAAGTGATTAATTATGTACGCACTTGTTGTTTAGCAAACTCAAGCCAAAGCTTTTTATATGTAGTACTATAAATATATTGTCTATATGAGGCAAGATACATGCATGTCTTTGTCGAGCAAACTCAAGATAAATGCATTGTATTACTTAAACTATCGAAAAATGATAGATAAAAGTGAATAATCTCTCTTGAGTTGAGAAAATTCAAGTTCAAGGTCGAGATTAGGGTGGAGACCACGGTTGGGAGTTATATATGATATAACTAATAAGGAGTTATCCGTTGCTTGCAGGGCTATTATTCATTAAGAAAACTCAAGTTTAGAATCTCAAGGCAAGCGAGTCCACACACCCATTGGGGTAATCAAATGGTTTCTATATTTCTTTTTGGATTTTGAGATAAATATAATAGGAACCTTAATATAAAAATAAAATGATTTCATTTAACCATTCTTATATTGTAAGGGCATACGCTAGAAAAAATTAAAAATTATCTACTTTATTAAATTTGTGCAACTAATATGATTGATAAAATTATTTATCAATTGAAATATAATAATGACATGAATTAAGATTAATAATGAAATAAAGTATACTTACCAATAAATCCTTTGGCATGTTATCTCTTCAAGGCCCATGCAAGAATCTAATTATACAACTAATAAATACATTAAAACTTGGTTACTTAAGTGTTTATACACCCGAGACTCAATATTGTCTTCTGAACTTTGATTGCCAAAGTGATATAAGAAAATGGATATTTGATCCAAATAGGATGATAAACAAAAAAAGTACTACGAACAACCGGGTTTACAAAATCATTGATGAAATTGTTTCATTCGAAATAAGCAATTAAACATTGTGATGGTCATGTGTTCCATATGAATTTTATAATGAGAATCTTGTTATGTTATTTTCAACGCTAGACCAAGGCATATAGAACAGTCAAGGAGTTCGATCACTGAAATGTCAGTTTAGATCAGTTTAGTAAGTGCAACCTATTTGATATGCTTGAAATATTAAGGATGTCCGAATGTACTTTTGTAAAAAATTCACTACAGCCCTATAGTAAGGGTTTCCTATTAAATGGTCCGACCATTTGGAAAAAGAAATGTCCAAGAGTGGATGTAGCATAGGCATAATTGGGATGAATTGAGTGAATACTCACTTTCGCTTCTTCAAGATACATCGAAAACGAGAATTTTATAAAATAGTAGTAAATAATTGAGAAATCCGATTTATATTCCAAGTGTACTTTTATAGGAAATTGTTTTCTATTATAGTTATTTCTTTGAGTTCAATATATTTGATATAAAACTGTCAACTGTAAATTAGTTAAAGTGGGTGAAAAAAATAGCCCATAATAAATGGTTGAATGAAGTTCCGTATTTCATGCAATGTTATATCAGTGGCGGAAATAGTGGAAGCATGCCATATGACATTTATTGGTGGATGCATCAAGTTATGAAAGATTACTTCCATGTATATACCAATTTTTATTTGTGAAATAATAACTATTTTTGGTATTAGCTGAAAATAGACATATTTTTATTTTAATATGGATATTATTAATATTTTCTATAAAGTGAATCTAATAATGGTATTTATTTTTATAACAATAGTTATGCATTAGCTATAGAAACTATAGAAGTATCTAAAACTTTCTATAATTATTGTAGAATAATGGACTAAGCCATGTCCTTGGTAAATTATTCTTTAATCATATGACTACGAATCATATGGTATTAGTGAATTATATCTCAAAGGACTGAAGGCAAAGCACCCATCTAGTAGGAGTGATAAAAAAGTTAATGAACTCTTCATATTGGTGCGTATAAATGTATTCAGTTCAAGGTCTAATAATACCAAAATTGATCCACTTACTTTATTAAATTCACCAATGAATTATCATAGACAAGAACATGTGTATTTAATACATAATTAGTGTGTATAAATATATATGATAAGTTTATAGAATATAAAACGAAAGTAGAAGACATAACATGCAAAGGAAAATAAAACAATTCAATTTGATCGAATAGGTGAGTATATTGGAAAAGAGTTCCAAAAATACCTAAAAATAGACTAGATTCAATCTCAAAAGTAACTTCTCCCTATGATACATAATTATGTATCGATAGGGAGTGATCAGACTTTGTTTGAAAAAGTATGATTGATCATGAGCAAAGTTGAGTTAACTTCTTTCTATAGATACATATTTAAGAGTAAGTACATATGTTAAATTTAATTTCATCAAAAGAACAATTTACAAAATCATATAAGATATGAATAGATAAGAAACCTGATCTTAAAAGGTTTTAAATTTGTGGTCATGTAATATATATTATGAACCTAAGTTTTGTAAACTCAAAAATTAACTTGGTTTTATGAAGTGTAAAGGCATTTCATGAATTGTTTTTGAATGCATATTCCATTACACTAAGAAACAATTATTGTTTTAAGAAATAAAACTTTGTGTTAGCGGAGAGGATGCACGTAAGATTCGCCCATGAGGGATCTTGTGTAGATCGACACGAATGATTTTGGGACCGAGCAACGAAGGATTTTAGGACCGAGCAACAATAGAAATTAGTAATAGTACCTGGATACGATCCAAAGACTACATCATGGCAATTGATTGCATAAAGTGAAATATAACTAAACTAATTCTAAAGCAAACAAAACTCATTAGAATGTGTAATAAGAATTCTCTTACATTAAAAGAGAAATTACGAGTTTTCTATCAATGTCAAGAAAAATAATTGTTAATAATAATAATTTTCTCAATTGTCCCATGAAGAATGTGGACTCCGTTATATGACACAATGCTTAAGTAAATTATCAAAATATAATTTTGACGGTTGTACCCAAAGGGATATGTTCCATCGGTCGTAGGTGTGTCTTCAAATGGAAGGCCAATGTAGTTGGAATATAGTAAGCAACATTGATGAGAATATATAAGTAAATTTCAATTATTAAAATTAACGTAGCAGATTCATCAATCAACGTGCTTCAGTTAATTTGGATTCTACTGAAAAAATTATCGTCCAATATGATTTTGATTTTTGGTACATCTATTTTGAAATAGAAATTATAAATAATGATTTAGAATAGACTATTTGCACATAATAACCAAAATGTCATGAATTTAGTATGAGCGAAAATTGAATTTGTAAATACTGATAGGATCCAAGAACTAATACTTAACTATTATTTGACAAGCATCGGATTTGGGCAAATATTTGGACAGAGAAACCTAATAATCTAATTTTAGTCAAAATGCAAAGGAAATGTGTGTCTGTAAGAAAGAATATTAAAAGATACTAGAATAAAATTATAATTAGATAGCATATTACTATTATTAATGATGTACCCATGTTAAAATCTATTTTAGTTCGGTTATTTAACACTTGATATTGGATTTGAAAATAACATCTTTTATTATCAGTATAAAACATGTTGGGGTTATCCATGATATACACAGAAACCATATTAAAATGTTCGTGTGCACCACAAGAGATGGATTCCTTATCCGTCGGCAATAAGAATTATTATATGCTACAATGTCTACTATATCGCAATTGGCTTTTGTAATTGGTGCACGGAGCGATTATTAAATCTGAATTAAGATCACTAATGGTAGTTAAGAGTATTCTTGAGCGTTTACAAAAAACTAAATAATTGTTTATGAAACAAAGAACACCTTATAAAGGAGTTATCAAACTCGAACTTCATAAATAATATCAAATATATTATGTCGATCCTAAATTTAGGTTCAACCTTAGTTAATGAGCTTTAAGTTAGAAATGTTCCAAACAAGAGGTGGTGGATGATTCAATGAAAGGCTAAGTAAATTTCCTTAAATAACATTGAAATAAAAGAAGGATACATATATATACAAACTTATAACTAAGCTAAGGGTAATTCCAATCGTTGAGCATCCAATGGCATTGTTTTGTGAAAACAAGTTTTACGGATCACAAATTACATAGGGCTCGTAAGATGCCTGGACACATACTTTGAAAGTTCCATGGGATAAAGGAAATTTACCAACGACGAAGAGATGTTGGCTAATAGAGTATATAATAAAACAATATAGCTGATCTGTTCACTAAGGGACTACCTCGATCAATTTTAAGAAAACTAGTCGAAGGAACGGGATTAAGATTCCATAATTTACCCTAAGGGCAAATGGAAGATTGAGAGAGTTAGTGGTTTGTCCTAGAGGCAATTATGTAATTTGTTACATATATATCTAATTCTGTAATCGATCTTGTTTGTAATAAAAATGTTTGCTTTCTTTCATATACTATGTTATATATGATATAATTAATTAAGTAACTAATTTAAATTATATATTTAAGAAATCCTCAAATAAAATTTTATGTAATTGAAGTTGCAAATAGTTGCAATCATGAATAACTAATCATAGAATAAAGTAACATTTTCTTTTTAATATTCATGCTCAAGATGTTTCGAGAAAGGATATGGATACATGTATGAAGACCAGGGTACGTAACACTATCCAAATGTTGGGAAGTATATTATTCATGGATGTTAGAGGGAATCTGGAGGTTAGAACTTATAGTTATTGGATAACTGTGGATTGACTCATCCAAGAGTCTTTTGTTGGTTGATAACAACTAGGTCAAAAAGGAAATCTAAATGTAATGATGTTACACAGTTCCCTTGACTTGAGAATACTATGAAACTTCAGTATGAATACTCCACTTTGATTATAGCTAAATCATGGCATAAAATCCATCGAATGACTATAGTTGGGTATGAGTTAAATCATTGAAAATGAAGCACTATTTAATAGAGAATTTCTCTCCACAATTGTATTTGTATCATGGTTAATCGTAGTCTGCTTAAAATCAAAATTTCTAGCTAGAGTGAAACGACTAATTATAAATGTTATCATCGAACTAATGACTTTTTTATGGACTAATCAATTTGAATATGGATAATATTGGACTTTTGACCAGTGACAAATTTTATACATCCTAAAATGATATAGTGTTGGAAAAGCGAACGTGTGTAAACTATTATCACTATTAGTACCATTAAAAGTAATGATTTTACTGAAATTATGTAAGTGATGAATTCAAAAAAATTGTTACATCATTAGCAAAGGTGATGTGCGAACGTTAGTATTTAAATTGTTCAATATTAATAATTGATTAAATCCCACCACTTATTCTCAAAATTGCATTTTTGAATTCTCTAGAAAACCACATGATTTAATTGGTTTATAAAGTATTATAAATTAATTATATTAATTAATATATAAAATATATTGACTATTATTATATTTTTTGTAGTTAGTGAGGGTGGCCCCAAATAATTTTCTATGTGCAATTAATATTTATTTGGATGTGTATATAATTTTTTTATACATACATGCATACATACATACATACATACATATATATATATATATAAATATAAACAGGCTTTAAATATCGATAATTAATTAATGTATTTTGTGAATTGTTATCCATAAATGGACCATGCATGGCCGACCATCGAGTAGTAGCGAATCATCTAGATATTCGACCAAGAGTTGAATTGGAATCACAATAGGAAATTTTATCATGAAATTTTAAAGGAAGAATGAGATAGCTTTTATTCTCTCCACAAAACAATACTCTCTTATTCATTCATAAATTAATTATTTTTCTTCCTGCTTCTCTTCTTTCATGGTTTCCATCATCTTCTAATCATTCCTAGACCAAACTCCTTCTCATACCAAAACTAATCAAACAAAATTAAATTAAAGTGGTTTATTCGATTCTAACAAGATCAAGTGGCGATTTAAGCAATCTAGGAGTCACTTCACAAATTAAGGTCTCATAAAGGGCTAGATCTATTGAGATAAATATTCATACATTATTTTTTATATGCCACCATCCATGGTATATATTTGTGTTGCCAAATACATGTGTGACTTTTAAATTATTGAAATTTGATCGTAACCTTTTGATTTTTCTAAATTGCAAATTACTATAATTACAAATAAACAAAGTATGTACATATAAATATATACACCAATAATGTTTGAATTTGGTAATAATTTCATATGATATTATATTCAAATTTATACATATATATATTTAATATATACATTTAATATATACACACACACATATGTTTATATACATACATATATGATGTCCTGTTATATTATGTTGTAATTAATATTATTTAGTACACACACATGTCTAGATTTAAAATACTTGATGTTTAAATTTAATTCCTTTCCCTATTTAGAATACATCTAACGTTTAGTACATATGTGACAAAGGTTGAAATTGAATATGGATATCAATATGAAATTCTTATTTATTGAACTAATCTTAATTGTATCATTGTTTAAATGTGATTTAGTTTATAAATATTTACGAGATATCTAAAATCTAAGAAATTTAATGCCAAACAATTTTGTTTCTGCATATATGTGTAATCATATTTCCCATTTTCTTCTAGGGATTACATCTTGTTTTAATTAGAAGTTTAAAAAAGAGGAAAGTGATAGATCCTTTTGTTTTCGCTTCAAAATACCAAAACTTCATATATATTTAAAGATATCTAATTTAAATGCACAGATTTATTTTGAAACTATATACACAAATAAATAGATGACAGTACATAATATATACATAGATATATACACACAACAGTCTAAACTATATATATATATAGTATGTATGTATGGTACTATTAATATGTATATACAAACTATATACATATATTATAGTATATTTAGACAAATGTATATACCTAAATAGTTATATTCCTGATATGCATATGAATTTATCATATGTATACATAAGTATAATATATATGAATATACAACAAATATAAATCCCAATATACATACACACACACACACACACACAGATATATATATAGTTGTGTGTGTATGTAGTTATACGCATGTTTATACATCATTATGTTATCATGTGAGCATATGGCTATATTAGATATATTAAAAATAATAATTAAATTAACTTAATTAATGTAATTAATAAAATAAATTCCAAATAATTTAAAATAAAATATGAATTTATTTTCGTAAATTGCTTGTATCTAATGCTAGCTAGCCGATAGTCTAGATAGGCCCATTAAGATCCAAATAAGCCATCTTTTTTGAAATTTATTCATTTCACCCATTGCCAAATCGGGCAGGACCCAACAAATACTCGGCATGGTGACCTTGTTACCGATAAAGTTAGAGGTACGCCCTAGGGGCAATTATATAATTTATTATATATATATATATATATCAATCTCAATAACCAATCTTGTTCAAAATCAAAAATATTTTCTTTCTATTATACACTTGATATAATGTGTTTATATTAATTAATTAATTTAATTAAAGGCATATTTAATAGAAAATGTAACAACCCTAGATTTTTGCATATAATTTAAATTTGACTTTATTTTATTTTAAAATATTTTTAAAATTTGTTTTATTTCAAAACATTTCATTTTTAAATATAAATGTTGATTTTTATGTGATTTATATTTTCAAACTATTATAAATTGAATACGTTACGAAAAAGTGGAATTCTGGTCAAACTGTCCAAGCTTTGACTTTTTTTAAAAAAACTTCAAATTTAAATTATTTTAAATCTTAATTTTTTTATGAAAATAGATGAAATAACTTGAACGCTACTTTCCGTTTCGTTGAAAACGGAGTTAAACTGCAAAAGTTATGTACATTTCAAAATTTGAGTAAATTTGTTTTATTTAACAATTTTTGCCTATTTTTACTTTATATAAATTTTATTTTCTTCGTGATATTATTATTTTAATTTTGTTAATGTGTTATTTTGGGTATATTTTCATATTTTTAGAATAATAATATAAATTTTCTAAAGTACACTTGAATTTATTCAAATTTATAAAGCCTAGTTTGGTATTTGCTGCATTTTCTTTATTTAATTTATATTGTTTAAATTTATTTATTTTCTTTTCTTATTTATTTTATTTTCTGAGATCTTTCATCTTTGTTTTTAGCCATTGATATATAAAATAAAAAAAAGAATATAGGAAATTCGAAGAGTTTCAAACTTTTGAAATTCCTATGTCTCTTTGCATTTCCGACCTTTCATTTTCCCAACTCTTCTTGTGACGCCCCACCTCTATGCCCACGCTAGACAAGAACACTACGGTGTAGTGCTGTCAATTAGCACGGAGAATAAGGCTGTTGAGGAGCGACCATCCGTGTAATTGCTTTGTTCGAGCATCGATTTGCCAAATAGTAAAAACGTGCATTTCATTTCAGGAGGAAATCCGACATGCCGATGCAAACTCAAAGCTACTACACAGTGGCTATAATAGTCTAGGACAAAAATATAAAAGAATAACACAGATAATATAAATGCGAAACACAGACGAAACAGAAAGTCTCATATATATATATATATATATATATATATATATAACTGATGTCAGTTACAATACATTTGACACGGTACATGTGATACAACTACAACAGTCGACTCAGGAAGTTATATACAAGTACATTAACGGATATAATATACATGAATACATATTTCCCTATACAATTACACTGACTACTAAAAATGACGCCGACAACTCCAAAAGATATGAAAGGACTTCATAGCTCAAGCAGCATCCCAAAGCAGAATATCTACAACCTGAAATAACTCGGGTCTGACCCGAGTATTACATTCAAAAGAAAATAATACCCGGGTCAGTCTAATTCAAACTCAGTTATTAATGCACAGAAGCAATAATAATCAAATAACGAATAGATGACAATCACAATAAATCTCGTCTATCCAATCACTAATAAGGATGAATTGGACAAAGGAAACAATCAAGTAATTGGAAACATCAATTAAAATGTCAACTCGAGTAGGGCTGCAGTATACGCACGCGTGTACTGCCTCGCCACTACAACATATGGAGTACGAAATAGATCCATAATTCAAAAGCAAAAGAAATAACAATAAAACCAATACCGTGTGGCTGCAGTTCACGCTTGCGTGCACTGCCTTGCCACAACAGTGATGATGTACCCAATGAAAATTCACAAGCAAACACAAGATCAAACCCGAGTCACCGGATTCAACTCAAGTGTAAATTCGAAAATCAATCCAAATGCACATGGCAGTGACATAATGAAACAGTGCTAACTAACCAATAAAGACAGTGGTGTAGCAAAGTTCCAGTTTAAATTTAAGACATGACAGTGGTGTAACACAATGGTGCATACAGATGCAATAGGGAGAATAAAAGATGTGCAGTCCAAAGCTGCATAGGGTCAAAGAACAAAAGCAGTTGAAGCATATACATATATATGTATACATAGATATAGGCATCAAATTCAGAGATGGCATTAAAAACAATGGACTAAAAGCAAATATGAACTAATGATCATGCTACAGCAAGGCATGACCAAGTGTAGCCTCTGCATGAAGTCAAGGTAAACACCACATAACAGTATGGACAGTGGTTATACTAAGTGCAGTCTCTACGTGACGCTAATGCAAACACAACGTGGACAGTGAGAATGCAACCCAGGTCTCGGTGAAATGACCGAACCAGATGCAATGAATCAACCACTACATAATGGATCATGAAATAGTGCAGCAGTCCAGAATGGCAATCGACAGAGAAGCACCAAAAACCAACAGTAAGTGTCGACCAATCCTTGCCCAAATGCAGTGACAAGCACAGCAAGTGTACATAGATGCCAGGGTGTGTACTATGCATGATTACTAGAACCAATACTAAATGAAAATATTGAAGTTTGGTGAGGCAACAAAATCACAACAACAAGTGATACTAAGTGTCCATATCAAAGTCCAGGCATATATACATGAACTCAAATCGACAACAGTTCAATATGCATCAATTCCAAATCAATATAGCAGTGTGAACATCACCATGAAAAGGCTATACCACAGACAAATGAGAGTCTCGACATACATGTGAGAAACAACATCAACCAACAAGAAATCGATTTACAAACTGCAAATGGAACAGCAAATAAAATGTTTGGTCAGTCAAGGCAACACTGAACAAAGAATTAAATGTAGCAATTTCAAATAAAAATCAAAACTGGATTTAAGCAAGTGCAACATCGAGGGAAGCCCAAATTAACAGACTGCGACAGTGGATCAAAACCCAAAACAAACGATCAATGACCAGTGGACAATGACTTTGCCGAGGCCATCAAAATCAAAGGCACAAGGGCCGAAACCATTACACCAAAAATGCAAAGTCAAAGTCGAATATGATACAGAATACTTATGTCAAAGCTATGGAATAACAAATCAAAGTCATGCCGATGCCAACAAAAAAAATGCAGGTCAAAACAACTGCAATGAGTCAGTTCAACAGGCCTCACAAGTTTCAAATCAGGAATCAATGGAGATAAATCCACATAACCGAAGCATTAAACCAAGCATGAATTGAGATGTGAGTGAAAAATCACTCACCTATGCCACGAGTTGGAGCAGCCGATGAGAGCACGAGCGCGATTTCCACTCGATCGACCAATTAAAGCCGGCGCTTCAAAAGCCCTAGCTTCGAAAAGAACGATAGGAACGGCCGCCATTGTTTTCGTGATTTTGTTTAGGGTTGGTGAACGAATGAAAAAATGGATAATGGGGGATCGGGTTTTATGCTTTGAGAATTAACACGGCCCAATATAAAAACATGGACCACCATTTAATTTCAAAGCCCAAAATTTCTTTTAACAATTTATAAAAGAATTTTAATTCAAAATTTAAAAACTTCAAATAGAAATTTGTGTCAATATTAATCGTTTAAATTGTCGATTATAATTGATGCAAAATACCGGGTTGTTACAGACTCTCCTCCTTAAAGAAATTGCGTCCTCGCAATCCTAAGGAATAAATGGTCAAAAGGTAACAACCATAAGAGCATATCATCACAAGATGAAGAAATTTGAAAATATGAAGTTCACCATATAGAGCATGAAAGTGAAAGCACGAACGTGTTTGCTCGATAAATTCTCTGGATTCCAAAGTGAAATCCATAAAACTAAAGAACACTGATCTTTCATGAGAAGAACATCTTTATTTTGAAGGTGCTAAACCCCCGAAACATTGATGTGAATAGAATGTTTCTCAAAGTCAAATCTGGTGAAACTTCAATTTCTTCAATAATACCGGGCTCAAGAATAAAATCGGAATCCCTAAGGCATTTCCGTAGAAGGAAGACGCGTGAAACGCGTCATGAATAACAGAAAATTGAGCTGATAATAAGAGGCGATAAACCAAGAAACCAATAAGTTCAGTGGTAGGAAATGGCCCAATATATCGAGGCACTAACTTTCCCGACCGACTGAAACGCACAACACCTTTCATAGGTGAGATACGAATAATTAGGAACAACAGCGTAGTACAACAACGATACGCCAGAGGAATCATAGCTTCATTAATTCGGAATGCCGACGTAGTACAAAAACGGTACGTCCAATGAACCAATCAACATAAAAGAACATCAGACGTAAGTCCATAAAAGGAATGAGACGAAGCTCAATAAAACGAAGTACATCGAAACGTCTGATGAACTTGGTAAAAAGATGATTCCATTCGGATATCATCAAAGAAACAACCACTTGTTGCCTACGACTAAGTATATCGGTAACACGATTTCCCATCCGGGAGTGGTAAATAATATCAAGATCATAAGATGTAAGGAACTCGAGTCAACGTGGTTGACGCAAATTAAGTTCCTTATGAGAAAATAACTATTCCCAAGATTCATGATCAGGGTAGAGAACAAATTTCTCACCCAAAAATAATGATGCCAAATTTTAAAGAACGAAATCAATAGCCAAGAGCACTAGATCATGAGTGACATATCTAGTCTCAATAGGCATTAATGATTTAGAAACACAAGGGACAGCACGTTCTCTTATGCAAGAGAATGGCATGCAAACCAATACGATTAGCATTGGTACAAACGATGAAGTCTTGGTTCCCTTCGGGAATCGCAAGAATAGAAGTATCGGAAAAGAGTTGTTTTAAATAATATTCTTTTCCGAAAAGCTAAAACTTTCGAAATTTACGATTTACTTTATGTAATTATCTTTTCAGAAAACTTTACATTTTGAAATTCAATTTACTGTGTCTGATTGTCTCATTAAAGCGTCTAGGAGATTCCTATCGATAACGTTGATCAAGCGCATTGACCAAAATTCTTAAAGCACTCAATGGGCAATACAATCACAAAATATTCTTTTAATTTCATAAAAGGAAATCACAAATTTTCAATCTCAAACGGACAAGTCCAGAATTAAACGAATCAGTAAAAGAAAAGGGTCATAGTCCTCGATTTTGCTGAAACATTTAAATCGCTTCCTCATTCTTTTGAAAGCATAAACTATAAAAATTTTGAAAACGATTTTTTATTTTGAAACAATTTTTAAAACGCGTGATTAAAACAGCGATATCAGTAGCAACTTCGATAAGTGGATTTTCATTCATCAAAAGTGTCACAAGAATCTTCTCAAAGATAGAAAGGGGTATCATACCCTAAACTTGTATTCATAACAAGTCAATGGCACACGAATTCACCGATGCACAAAAATTGATAAAACTTATCAATAGAAATCACGAAAATTGGTGAAGCACAAATTCTAGAAATCTACACAAGAAATCCAGAAATCACAAGATGAGAGTATGAAAACTCGAACTGGAGTATGAAAACTCGAACGGGAGTATGAAAACTCGAACGCGGGTATGAAAACTCAAACGGGAGTATGAAAACTCAAACGGGAGTATGAAAACTCAAATGGGAGTATGAAAACTCACCTACACGCGAGCATGAAAACTCATCAGCACATGTAACGCAAAGCGAGAATGGGAGCATGAAAACTCACCTACACGCGAGCATGAAAACCCATAAGCACATGTAACGCAAAGCGAGAACGGGAGCATGAAAACTCACCTACACGCGAGCATGAAAACTCATCAACACGTGCAACGCAAAGCGAGAACGGGAGCACGAAAACTCACCTACATGCGAGCATGAAAATTCATCAGCACGTGCAACGCAAAGCGAGAACGGGAGCATGAAAACTCACCTACATGCGAGCATGGAAACTCACCAACACGTGCAATGCAAAGCGAGAACGGGAGCACGGAATCTCACCTACATGTGAGCATGAAAAATCATCAACACGTGCAACGCAAAGCGAGAACGGGAGCACGGAATCTCACCTACACGTGAGCATGAAAATCACCAACACGTGCAACGCAAAGCGAGAACGGGAGCACGGAATCTCACCTACACGTGAGCATGAAAATCACCAACACGTGCAACGCAAAGCGAGAACGGGAGCATGGAATCTCACCTACACGTGAGCATGAAAATCACCAACACGTGCAATGCAAAGCGAGAACGGGAGCACGAAATCTCACCTACACGTGAGCATGAAAAATCACCAACACGTGCAACGCAAAGCGAGAACGGGAGCACGGAATCTCACCTACACGTGAGCATGAAAATCACCAACACGTGCAACGCAAAGTGAGAACGGGAGCACGGAATCTCACCTACACGTGAGCATGAAAATCACCAACACGTGCAACGCAAAGCGAGAACAGGAGCACGGAATCTCACCTACACGTGAGAATGAAAATCACCAACACGTGCAACGCAAAGCGAGACGCTATCTCATGGTTACAAGCCATTAATTTTGACACACGAATGGCCCGAAGACCGTGGGGCGCTACCCCACATATGTGAGTCGGAATCACACAAATTGAGGTCTAGACTAACCAAAAATCAAAAAGGTATGTGTGAGTGGAATCACACGAGTGGTGTCTAGTCTAACCTCGCAAACAAAAGAAAAGTATGTGTGAGTGGAATCACACAAGTGGGGTCTAGGCTAACCGAAAAGGTATGTGTGAATGGAATCACACAGGTGGTGTCTAGCCTAACCAAAAAGCAAAAAGATATGTGTGAACGGAATCACACAAGTGGTGTCTAGGCTAACCGAAAAGGTATGTGTGAATGGAATCACACAAGTGGTGTCTAGCCTAACCAAAAGGAGACATCGCACAATTGCTAGTCTAAATCATAAGAATGATCGTCATGATCAACGAGAAGTGTCAATTACACTAAGTTAGTGAATATAAAAGTTTAGCTTCATGTCCCATAACCACTTGCTTAACTTAAATATTTACGAACAAACTGTAAATCTTCACTAATAAAATTGTCACAAGAGGTTCAATCGAATAAGTCCAAGAATTAACCGACGAAGCAAACGCAAGTGTTTCATACCACTTGTTTTACTAAGCCGTTTAATTAGATTTCTCATCCGAGTGAGGTAAAGGCTTGTATATACTAGTAGATTGAAAAACGGTTTAGGAAAAGAGTTTGATATTGAAAATAGAGTTGAAAACATTTTGATAAAAGAGTTTTGATATTTACTACTAGGATTGAAACCTTTATATTTTTAAAGTGACAAATCACAAAAATGATTGTAGAAACAATCAATCAAAAGAATTTCACATACGAAGACGTGAATAGAATCCAAAGAAATCGATACCGAATTCATCGAAAGGTATGTTCACAAAAATCCCGAAGAAAAGGTCATCAAAGTTGCTAATAAATAATAGCAACAAATCGGGAAATAATCAAGAATCGATTAAATTTGGGAACCAAATCAATTCACTAAAATTCACATTCGAAGACGTGAATAAAATCCAAAGAATTCGATTCCAAATCCATCAAGATAGGAATACCCAAAAATTCCTGAAATAGAAGTTATCAAAGTCGACAAAAGTGATAACAACTAATCGGAAAAGAAGAATCGATCAACAATTAGAAAAACGAAGCAAAACGAGCATAAATGCATGAATGACTTTAACAAAAGTAAAAGTCAAGTCAATGTCGATATCGACAAGGCAAAGTCAAAGACAATTTCTTTTATACCAAAGAAATTTTAAAACTATCAGAGAGAGGCATATGAAAGCCAACAAACCATGGATAAATGGACAGAGTCGACAATTGAAAGGCAATTTGTCTCAAAGATTGATACCCAAAACCCAATTGCATGGAGACTGCATTAAGTACACGAATCAGAGACAAGTATGCATATATACAATGATACTTAGCAGTGCATACTCAAATGAGCAAACGCAACAGAGAATAGCAGCAATGCTCATGAAAAAGCGTTAGGAATTCATACCTAACAATCAGAAATGATCTTAGGCAAAGATGTGAAATAAACATCGACAAATAGTTGTAACACATGTACTATCTAAGTTATGTTTTATATTTGTTCTAAACCCCAGGCTCTGATACCAAGCTGTGACGCCCCACCTCTATGCCCACGCTAGCCAAGAACACTACGGTGTAGTGCTGTCAATTAGCACGGAGAATAAGGATGTTGAGGAGCGACCATCCGTGTAATTGCTTTGTGCGAGCACCGATATGCCAGATAGTAAAAACGTGCATTTCATTTCAGGAGGAAATCCGACATGCCGATGCAAACTCAAAGCTACTACACAGTGGCTATAATAGTCTAGGACAAAAATATAAAAGAATAACACAGATAATATAAATGCGGAACACAGATGAAACAGAAAGTCTCATATATATATATATATATATATATATATATATATATATATAACTGATGTCAGTTACAATACATTTGACATGGTACATGTGATACAACTACAACAGTCGACTCAGGAAGTTATATACAAGTACATTAACGGATATAATATACATGAATACATATTTCCCTATACCATTACACTGACTACTAAAAATGACGCCGACAACTCCAAAAGATATGAAAGGACTTCATAGCTCAAGCAGCATCCCAAAGCAGAATATCTACAACCTGAAATAACTCGGGTCTGACCCGAGTATTACATTCAAAAGAAAATAATACCCGGGTCAGTCTAATTCAAACTCAGTTATTAATGCACAGAAGCAATAATAATCAAATAACGAATAGATGACAATCACAATAAATCTCGTCTATCCAATCACTAATAAGGATGAATTGGACAAAGGAAACAATCAAGTAATTGGAAACATCAATTAAAACGTCAACTCGAGTAGGGCTGCAGTATACGCACGCGTGTACTGCCTCGCCACTACAACATATGGAGTACGAAATAGATCCATAATTCAAAAGCAAAAGAAATAACAATAAAACCAATACCGTGTGGCTGCAGTTCACGCTTGCGTGCACTGCCTTGCCACAACAGTGATGATGTACCTAATGAAAATTCACAAGCAAACACAAGATCAAACCCGAGTCACCGGATTCAACTCAAGTGTAAATTCAAAAATCAATCCAAATGCACATGGCAGTGACATAATGAAACAGTGCTAACTAACCAATAAAGACAGTGGTGTAGCAAAGTTCCAGTCTAAATTTAAGACATGACAGTGGTGTAACACAATGGTGCATACAGATGCAATAGGGAGAATAAAAGATGTGCAGTCCAAAGCTGCATAGGGTCGAAGAACAAAAGCAGTTGAAGCATATACATATATATGTATATATGTATACATAGATATAGGCATCAAATTCAGAGATGGCATTAAAAAAAATGGACTAAAAGCAAATATGAACTAATGATCATGCTACAGCATGGCATGACCAAGTGTAGCCTCTGCATGAAGTCAAGGTAAACACCACATAACAGTATAGACAGTGGTTATACTAAGTGCAGTCTCTACGTGACGCTAATGCAAACACAACGTGGACAGTGAGAATGCAACCCAGGTCTCGGTGAAATGACCGAACCAGATGCAATGAAACAATCACTACATAATGGATCACGAAATAGTGCAGCAGTCCAGAATGGCAATCGACAGAGAAGCACCAAAAACCAACAGTAAGTGTCGACCAATTCTTTCCCAAATGCAGTGACAAGCACAGCAAGTGTACATAGATGCCAGGGTGTGTACTATGCATGATTACTAGAACCAATACTAAATGAAAATATTAAAGTTTGGTGAGGCAACAAAATCACAACAACAAGTGATACTAAGTGTCCATATCAAAGTCCAGGCATATATACATGAACTCAAATCGACAACAGTTCAATATGCATCAATTCCAAATCAATGTAGCAGTGTGAACATCACCATGAAAAGGCTATGTCACAGACAAATGAGAGTCTCGACATACATGTGAGAAACAACATCAACCAACAAGAAATCGATTTACAAACTGCAAATGGAACAGCAAATAAAATGTTTGGTCAGTCAAGGCAACACTGAACAAAGAATTAAACGTAGCAATTTCAAATAAAAATCAAAACTGGATTTAAGCAAGTGCAACATCGAGGGAAGCACAAATTAACAGACTGCAACAGTGGATCAAAACCCAAAACAAACGATCAATGACCAGTGGACGATGACTTTGCCGAGGCCATCAAAATCAGAGGCACAAGGGCCGAAACCATTACACCAAAAATGCAAACTCAAAGTCGAATATGATACAGAATACCTATGTCAAAGCTATGGAATAACAAATCAAAGTCAAGCCGATGCCAACAAAAAAAATGCAGGTCAAAACAACTGCAATGAGTCAGTTCAACAGGCCTCACAAGTTTCAAATCAGGAATCAATGGAGATAAATCCACATAACCAAAGCATTAAACCAAGCATGAATTGAGATGTGAGTGAAAAATCACTCACCTATGCCACGAGTTGGAGCAGCCGATGAGAGCACGAGCGCGATTTCCACTCGATCGACCAATTAAAGCCGGCGCTTCAAAAGCCCTAGCTTCGAAAAGAACGATAGGAACGGCCGCCATTGTTTTCGTGATTTTGTTTAGGGTTGGTGAACGAATGAAAAAATGGATAAAGGGGGATCGGGTTTTATGCTTTGAGAATTAACACGGCCCAATATAAAAACATGGACCATCATTTAATTTCGAAGCCCAAAATTTCTTTTAACAATTTATAAAAGAATTTTAATTCAAAATTTAAAAACTTCAAATAGAAATTTGTGTCAATATTAATCGTTTAAATTGTCGATTATAATTGATGCAAAATACCGGGTTGTTACACTTCTCTTAATTGTTTTGGCCGTGTAATCTACTCATTTCAGCTGCATTTTTTTTTCACTTTCACGAAAATCATTTTTCTTTCTCTCACAAAAAAATCATGGCTAAGCTTTGGTAAAAAGTTCTATCTTCTTCTTGTCTTTTTATTGATTTTCTACTTGAATTTGCACAAGCTCTCCACCTTCATAGCTATATTCCCCCTCCTCCAAGCTGTGGCCGACCACCACCAACACTTTTTTCCGACCATCACACATCCTAACACCTCCTCCTCAGGCCAATCCAAGCCATGGTGAAGATCATCACAAAAATCCATCTAAACTAACACTAGTCATCACCTGTACCAAACTTAGTCTAGGATTGCCATCTCCTTCTTCCTCCACCTTTTGCCGCCACCACCACCACCATCTCTGGCCTGACCTCCACTCTCTGCCACACCACCCACCACCTCCTGGAGCCACTGGCCGAGCCATATGACCTCTGGCCGGACCAATGTATTGCATACATATGATGATATTTGACCTATGGTGTAGCCTAGTTGCACCTAAACTTCACCACACCAAAACCATGTTTAGGCCGACCGCCCTCTCACCCAAACCAGACCTGTAGCACCCCTAGGCCAAGCCAAATACCTGTATATCTGAAGCATATGGGGTAGAGAGCAAGTGCAAGTCAATCGTTGTTGATTTGGGCATTGAATTCTTATGTTGTTTGTTGTTATATTCGTGTTGAAACTTATGAATTATATATATTGTTTGTGTATATTTTATCAAGGCATATAGCTTTGGTTCTCCACTCTCGTGCCTTGTCTGTAGTTTTGTGCCTTCATTGGGTCAGTATCTGTGCTTTGGTGTCGATCTCCAGCTTGTGACAGGTGAGTAAATCTCACCAGACTAATATGTACTTATATAACTGATAAACCGACACCATTTGAATCTGTAAAGTATATCATCATGCTATATCTGTTTATATTATTTTCATATGATGTTCACACCTATTATTACACCTGTTATATCATGTGTTACTATTATTTTATGTTATTCTGTTATTTATATCAGTTTATCACACTGCAAGTTCCCTTTAGTTAGAATCACTATGTGTTGAAATGATACATACCCGAACGGACTTTAGAATAAGGGAAAATCGTTATGTGCTGAAATGATAGGCTTGAGCAATTTTCATTTTATTTCATTTACTTGGGACTGCGGGTTTGAAATGATAAAACCCGGATTTTCTTTGTAAATTACGGGTTGAAATGATATATTACCCATATCACTTTACCTAGCGTAAAAAATTATATACAGGCCCGTAGTTAAAATATGTTTTTCTAAAAAATTTAAAATATTTTAGAAATGTAATTATTATAATATTTTGATTTAAAATTTATATAAAAAAATATTTTTGTAAAGTATTATTGATTTTTTGGACATTTATAAGTTAAATAAATTATGGAAAAGTTAGAAAATCTGAATGTAAGTTATTTTGGAATTTTGATTTAATTATAATTGGAAATTAAATTAAATATTATGATAAATTTATGATAATTTAAATTTAAAATGATTTTATAATATATTAATGATTTTTGAGTAAAGTTAGAAAGTGAAAGGAATGATTATTTAAGTTGAAATTTTGAAATATAACCAAATGGGAATTTGTGAATTTGGCTTAAAAGTGAATTTTTAAGTTAAATAAATAAAATTGAAATTAAGTTATATTTTGAAATTTAAACTTAGGTGTTAATTTGAAATTCAATTCAATGAATTTAAAATTGAATGTTGAAATTTAATAAGTGAATTATTATTAAATCTTGATTTTTGAATGGAAATTTAACTTTATAAAATCACGAACTTAAGGAAAATTAAATGATGTTATAAAGGTGAAAATGTATGATTTTATAAGTTAAAAATGTTTTAAATAAAAATATAATTGGTTGTGAAATTATATTAAATATTGGAAGTTAATTAATTGCATTTTGAAATGCTATTAATTGCAATGTAAATGATATTACAGCATTTGTAGATGCTGTAGTTGATGATAATGAACTAAAAAGCCAAATTAAATTAAAGGCTATTATAGCAATCTTTTAAGTGCTATAATTGTTGAATTTAACTAAGTTTATTTGAAATTTAAGTATACCCTATTACAGCATTTTTAAAATGCTGTCTTTTGTTAAATTGAGCCGTTTTGAATGTAACTTTCCGTAGCGTTTTCTAAATGCTGCGAAAAATGAATTTTCACTGTTTTGATAAACTTAAGTGAATAAATGAACTTTGGAAGTTGAAAATTTTGGAAATTTAATAATTTAATTATTAAATATAATAACTTTATTCTAGTGATTTAAAATGATTTTTGAAATATAAACTGTTTTGAAATGTGAACTGAAATGGTATTTTAAATTGAATAAAATGAATAATGATTTGAAATTAATGTGGTTTTGAAAAGATATAATATTTTTGATATATTAAAATGATTTTAAATGAAGTTGGAAATATATGATATTTTGATATATTGATTTGAAATGAAGTTTTGGAAAGATATGATATTTTTGATATAGTAAAATGATTTGAAATGAAGCTTTGGAAAGATATGATATTTTGATATATATTAAAATGATTTGAAATGAAGTTTTGGAAAGATATATATTTTGATATATTGAAATGATTCGACAGGAATTTTTGGAAAGATATGATGTTTTTGAAATGGTTTGGAATTAATTTAATCTTTATCTTGATAAAGATTTGGATTTGAAATGATCTTCTGTTTTGAAGTATAAATACTATTTCAAATTATAACTACGAGTTATAACAACGATTGATTGGCAAAGAGACCGGGATCGGATATCTGGCATACTCTCTATCGATACCGAAAACCACTTTGACAACCGTGTACGCGGTGGAGATTCCAGAATGAAGTAGGATGGTGGCGACGTTCTTGAGGTATATTACGTGAACCCAACTTCCGTGAGTTGGCATAAGGTGGCTAAAACAGGAGCGATCTCGAGCCAAGTGAGGTCATTCCTCCGATCGGACACATTCCTTCGATACTATACTCTTACTTGTGATTGATTAGATGGCCATCCTTCGATTTTGGTTTGGAGTGTGTTCCGAGGTGGGCGTATGTGGCTGCTACGTTACCACCAGCCCGTGTGCGTAATTGGTATATCTACCCTGGCATTGCCTTATGTGCCGTGTCACCTACCATATCGAGGCTTTACTACGAGTTTGTTTTTCTCCCGTAGCCCATGGAGTATTTAGGGTAGTCTCTCGGAGATATGCTGATACTGGATGGACTACTGGGACTATTATGTGTGAAGGGTGATATGGGTAGCCCGAAACGCTATTTAAAAGTATGTTTATTTTACTGTAGACATTATTATAATAGCGAAACATTACTACATAGTAAATAGTTTAACGGATCCTTAAAGGATGGGCGGTCCCGGACATCCTTTAAGTTACTTGTACTTTATTACAGTTCACTTGAGTTGGTTTACATTATATAAGTATATATTGTCCTGACTCGAGTGTTTGTATTTTATTTACACTCAGGTCAGCCTGATTTATTCACAGATTTGGATTCCAGTTTCTGCAGATTGGAATCGCTGAAGATCGTCTACTTATCTAGTTTTATCTATTCCAGTTCTGTTGTTCTATTCAGCTTGTACTTGGTTATCATCTTGAGACTTTTGTTGTACTTTATTCTGTTTATTTTATTTAACTCTGATATATTTTCGTAGTAGCTTCATGAACTACTATCTCTTTTACTTCCACTGCATTTCTTACTCTGTGTATGTGTTCTGTGATTATTATTTACTGTATGTTCTGAGATTTGCCAAATTTTATTTACAACGCGGTATTTTGATCAATTCAAGTCTGGCATGTGCGGATGCGAATGGTTGAAAATATCGGGTTGTTACAGAAAATCCATAAACGGTATGTTTTATGATAGCAGTTACAAATTGTTGTAACCGTGAGTAATTTATCAAAATGAAAATAAATATACTATTTTAAATGTTCCTAATCAATATGCATCGAGACTGGATATCGATGTATCCATTGAGGTTAGAAACATAACGCTTTCCAGAAGTTAGGCGGTGTATTACTCATGGCAGTTGGGGGCACCCTGGGGTTGCGTGGATAACTGTGGAATAACTTGCTCAATACTTTATGTTGGATAATATAACTAAGGTCAAACAGAAAATATCGATGTGATTGATTTAACACAATTCTCTTGACTTAAGAATACTGTGGATCTTTAATATGAAAGCTCTGCTTTGATTATAGTCAAATCATGGCATGACGTTCATCCAGTGACTATGGTTAGATTGAATGGAAGTATTGGAAGTGAAGCGTTATTCAAGAGAGGATTCGTCTTTTTAGTTATATGGGGATAGTATCATGGTCAACCGAAGTCACCTTAAAGTCAAAGTCTCTGGCCAGAGCAATTCGATTAATAATAATTGTTATTGTTGAGCCAAGGACTTTGTGTTCGGACTATAGATTTGAATATGGACGATGTTCGAATTTTGGCTATTACTAAATTTAGTAAGTCCAAAGTGATATAGTTTTGACGATGAGAATTTATGTAAATAAATGTCGCAACCCAATAACGCTTAATTAACAAAAAATTGATTTTACCGAAACTAAGTAAGCGATAAGTTTGGCCAAAATGTCACATCACCTGCTAAGTGACATGTGAACTTTAACATCCGAATAGTTTGATATTAATCGCTGAACGAATTTACAGATGACGAGTCACACAACAGATATGATGAATTCTCTTTAGACTGAACGATTTAATTAGTTTATAATTGTAATAAATTAATTAATGTTTATGAAATATTGATTATGAAATTTTCAATGTGATTTGAGAAATAAATATTAGTGTATATATTTATAATAGTTATAAATATATTAATCGATATACGATATCGACAAGCAGTTAAATCATTTTTAATTGGTGATATATAGTTGGAGCTAAATGGGCTATTAGCCCATGATGTATGATGATACATATGGCAGAAACGTACATAATAAGGGAGGCTAAAAGATGGGTAGGAGGATCTTTGATGGAAGGCTCTGATTTAGAGAAAATGGGTAAAAGGTATGATGCATCTTTCTCTCTATTCCTTCCACAATAAAAGAACTCATAACTCTAATGCATTGGAGACTTTTAGCCACCATTTTCACCTCCTTAGTGGCCAGTCACACCTACATAAAGTTCCATCAAATTCAAATCAATTTCAAAATCAACAACTATTGGATAGTCAATGGTCTACAATTCAAAGATTAGTAGTCTGTCGAATTAAGAAGGGTTTTAAGAAGGGATATTCATCATCGCAAGGTGTACTTCAAAGCATAGGCTTTGGTATGTTTTATTACATAATAAATTATCCTTTATGCATAATATTTTATTGCTTGTTTATATATATCATAATTATATTGTTAGTTAGGTGAGATTCCTATATGTATGAATGTTGTCACATATTGAATGGTTATATATTTGTCTGTATAACAAAAAAAATAGATTTTTATTTGGATCTGATGTATAAAATGTCAAAATAATTTATATAAATTTATTAATTAATTATATTTATATTAATATGTCATATTACATAAATTAAATGACCTATAATTAATTATGCGAACATATTGTGTTAAAAATTGATCTTATAATTTATGAAAATTTATACTAAATGTAATTTTAGGTGACAAAAAAATTATTTTTTAGTTATTATGAGCTATTTTGAACATTATTTAAATTGAAATATAGGTTAAATAACTCATATAAAATAAAATTTGTTTCAAAAATTTTATTTTAAAAATTTATTCAAGCCCAGAATTTAAAAATCAAAATTATTATTTTTAAAAATCATTTATTATAATTGCCGAAATTAATTAAATAATAAAAAAATAGAATTTTAACTCAAAAAATTATGGAATTTTTTTTGACCTTATAATATCATATTTTAATTTTATAAATCCAAAAATTTGAAAAATATGTTATGAAATTATTTTAATATTATTTTAATTATTTTCGACTAATATATTTATATATAAATAATTTATTAATATAAAATTATAACGAAATATTTTTATGCTATGTATCAAATTTGGAATGTTATAAAATATATATAGAGTGAATTATGGAAAAAGACAAATTTTAAAATAACTTAGGCCGAATGACACGAAGTTTTATTTTTAGCCTAAAGGACAAATGCTAGTTATATTTAGCATTATATTCAATTTTTAAACTGTACAAAATGCTAATTATAAATAGCATTATATTCCGTTTTACACTATATAAAATTCTATTTATAACTAGCATTGTCCTTCAACCAAAAAAATAAACTTGTTATCCTTCATCTTAAATAAATTTCTAAGTTTGTTCTTGGTCTTGTGCCTATTTTCCTAATATATATATATATATATATATATATATATAATTTTTATTAATTTTATAATTGATATAATTATATAATATAAATATATACATTAAATTCACGTATTTATAAATATAAATACATATGTATGCATGTTTATATATTATTTTTATTGCTATAAAATATGCATGTAATATATATATATATATAAACAATAAGAAACTTTGCATAAAATATATAGTCATTTATCAAATTAATATCTAATTTAATATAGGTATTTACGTTTATACAATACATATTATATATATGTAAATAATTATATTATTTTAATACTCAATTAAATAACAGGTTTGTGTGTGTACGTATATATATTTGTACAAGATATAATACATATAAGATGAGCTAACATATCTCTTACGATGCAAATCACAACATTTATATACGAGAATGTTATACTTGCATGAATTATTATGTTACACATGCACGCATATGTGTGTGTGTGTGATACATATGTGTACCACTATACTTAATTTAAAATAATTAATACAATCTATTAATTATAAATTTAAATGAATTAAAGATTTTATTTAAATTAAATTTAGAAATGTACTAATTAAATTTGACTTCATAGGCCCAATAAAGATCCAATAGGGCAAAATAATCGAAATTCGCCCATAACTATCGTTGTGGGCTGGCATAGTTTCAACCATGGTTTTAAATCTCCTATATCTCGCCTGAGATCTCGCTCGAGATCTCGTTTTCACACTTAAACGAGACGAGACATCAAATCTCCTCCATATCTCCCTCGACACTCATCTCGTCCGAGATATTCAAATCTCACCCGATATATGGATCAAAATCTCAATCCGAAATCTCACCTGAAGTTATACATTTTTCCTATTTTCCATAATAATTTTTATTTTCATATTGATTCAAAAGAAACTACTCGATTCAATCATAATTTACCAACTTCTCGAACATATTCTTTACTTTTTATCTTAATGAGTCATAGCGAAAGGTTTCACTTCTTTATTACGTTCAAATAAAAGGATATTATTCAATCATTACCAAATCAATTAAGCTAGTCAAGAAACTACTCTTATAAAAATATTTCTTTTTCGATGTAAATCAGGTATGTTACCATTTTTATCTTTACTAAAAAAGTTATAATCGTTAAATAAATTTTTGACACATCAATTTTAAACACATAAGTACATCCGAGATATTCTCGAGATGCATTATAAGACCCGAGATGTCAATCCGAGATGTACACCCGATATATACTCATCTCGTCCGAGATCTCTCCCGATACGAGATAACTTGTGCAAAAATTCCGAGACGAAACGTGATTGAACTCCGATATTTAAAACCTTGGTTTCAACAATGGTATCAGAGCCCAATAGCCTATGCGGTCTGAATTAGTCATATTGGGGTTAACTATTAAGCTCATAGCTCAAACGTTGTCCCTAATTGAAAAGATCTAAACTTTGAATTGGGACTTAGGCTAGTTTTGAAAATTTTTGAAAATTAAAAATATTAGATTTTAAATTTAAAAGTTCAATTTAAAATAAAATATAAAAATATTATAAAATTTAAAATATAATTATTTTTTTCAAAATATTTGAAAAATAATAGAATTGATTTAAAAATTTATTAATAAGATTAATAAAATGAATTAACTAAATAAGTTAATTAATAAATGAATGCATGTATTATGTATTATAATATATGTTATGTTATTTTAAAATGATTGAAATAACATAAGTATACATTTATGTATATCAAACAAAATTTAAAATTAATATAATTAACTAAAATAGTTTAATTAAATAAATTAATTAAAAGGTTAACTAATTAAATAATATACACATGTAAATGATATGTGTTATATTGTAAAAGTTATAGTGTATAATAAATAATGAACATAAATGTTATAATGATATGAAATTAATTAAAATGTTAATTAATTAAAATGTTAATTAATTAAAATTAATTAAATAAATTTTTAATTAATATAATGTTATACATAAGACTATTATATAAGTAATATAAAATATAAGAGTTATATATTATGAATGTACAAATTACAGGTGGATGGAATGATAATGAAACCCTAACTAGACTTAAGGGATAACTACATACGTAAATGTACGTATAACGTGATTTCGGATGTGTCCCACACTTGAATCACGAGAGTATTTAATAAGAAATATATTATTTCATGAATCGATATCACTCAATATAATATATTGAAGATTATGAATCTTCAATATAATATTTCCCTCTATCATATACATGCTAATAAATTACTTGTATACTCCTTAGTTGCTGAGCAGACTCAAAATGGGGATGATATGTGTAGTATTATTAATATATACAATAGACGAGGTAAGATAACTATATGTATTTGTTAAGCAGACTCATGGTACATATACTATACTTAGGCCATCGCGATATGATAGGTTTAAGAGAATAATTTCGTTTCGATCTGTTGAGTAGATTCATAGTCAAAGTGGAATTCAGATAAGGTACCAAAGGGTTAGGAGTTGTATGTGATACAAGCGGCAAAGAGTTATCCATCGTTTGTGGGACTATGATTTGTTGAGCAGACTCAAGGTTAGAATCCTAAAACAAATGAGTCCTAACACCCACTAGTGAAGCCGAAAGACTTCTATGTTTCACTTACGGTTTGGTCAAACATAAAAGACTTGTTGGAGCCTTATTAGAAAAATGAAGTGATAACATTTAACATTTCTAATAATGGAAAAACATATGCTATATAATATTATAACAATCTATAATGATAAATTTGTGCATTTATTACGATTGATAAAATGTTAATCGATTAAGATATAAATAATCAAAGACTGACAAATAGAGAAATAAAATATACTTACTAATAAATGCTTCTTGCATGTAAATATTTTCTATACTACTTTATACGTTCGTAACATGGTCGCTCACATATTTATTTGCTTAAGACCGTGTATTGCAACCTATGAGTTCCAAACTCAAAAGCGATACAATACTATGAATATTTGATCCATATACTATCACATATAAGTGTTATATGTTGAGTGGTCATAGTTCGTAATGTATGATACTTTGATGAACTAGTTCATTAAAAATAAGCCAATAAACGGTACTGTGAGATCGATTATTCAATTTGATTGATTACAAAAGGACTGTATTGTGTTAAACGTAACACAAGACCAAAACTATAATATAAATCTAAGAACTCGATTGCTAAAATTTCAGTTTGACTAGTTTCTGAAAGGTTCAATATGATGTTCTTAAATGTTAAGAATGATCGAGTGCACTTTTCGTGAAGAGTTCGTCATGATGTTGTAGTAAGGATATTATTTTTGAATGGTTTGACCATTTGAAAGGAAAATGAATGTATAAGAGTATTTATAATTTAGGGTACAGTTAGGATGATGATAGTGAACAATTACTTAAAAAAATAATGAAAACGAGAACTGTAATTATAATGATTTACATAACACTGGAATAAGAAATATGACTTCTATTCCGAAATGTATTTTCATGTAGCAAATTGTTTTCCATGTGATTTATTTCTTTGGGTCCATGATATTTGATCAAAGTACTCTTCGCTGTAAACTAGTTGCAATATATGAAATAAATAATCTATATTAAGTGAATGATGGACCTCCGTATTTAGCATGTTATTATAGTAATGGCAGAAATAGTGAAAGCATGCCATGTAGCACTTATTGATTGCATCAAATTATGAAAATTATTTTCGTAAAACATATCGATCATTATTTATGATATAATGACTATTTTTTGGTATCGATTAAAACATAGACATGGTTATATTTTAATATGAATATTGTGAATATTCGTTATAAAATAAAACCGTAATGTGGTATTTTCTTCACAACAAAAGTGATGCATTGAAAATAATAAAGTATCTAAAATTATTTCCAATTGTTTTGGAATTACAGACTAAGCTATCATTTTGAGAAATAATTTTATTTTATGATTATGAATCATATGATATTGGTTAATTATATCTCAAACAATTAAAGGTTATGCACCCATGTAATGAGAATATCATAAGAGTTGATGAACTCTTCGGATTGATACATATACATGCATAACCAAAATAGTTCCACGTACTTCATCATATCCGCCGATGAGTTATTACAGACATGGACATGTGTATTTGATATGCATGTATAAGTCTACGGTAAGCCCATAGAATATACAACAAAAGTAAATAATGTAACATGTGGTAGAAATGATTCGATTTGATCGAATATGTGAGTATATTGGAAAGATTTTAGAACGTATCTAAAAATGAATAAGGATTCAATATCAAAAGTCACCCCTCCCTACAATGCATAATGATGTATTGATAAGGAGTAATCGAAATTTGTTGGACAAAGCACGATTAATGATGAGTGGAGTTAATTTAAAAAATTTCTATAAGGTATGGACTTATGAGTAGCACACAAGGTTAATATTATTTCATAAATAATAGTTTACAAAATCATACAAGATAAGGGTTTATAAGAAACGCCAACATATCCTAGACCAAGGAGTCGGCAGGTTATGCAAATCGAAAGTCTGCACGTAATAATTATTCGTAGGGGATCTTGTATGAATCTCCCCAAAGGGAATTTTGGAAGGATTTTCATTGGATGACATATTTATGTTTTGAACATATGTTTTTGTAAATCAAAACTAAATCAGTTTTATATAAAAGGAAATTCATAAAGTGTTTATGATTAACTATTCCATCGCGCTAAGAAACGATTGTTGTTTCAAGAAATACCAACTTCATTGTGAAGGAATTTCTCTAAGAAATCATTGGTAGTAAAATGGAATTGGATATGATCCATAGATAAAACTGCTAACATGAGATGAAATGAAGTTAACTAACCTAAACGAACACATCGCATTAGTGTGTCTAATAAGTATTCTCACGAACTAAAGAGAAACTATGATTTTCTTATCAATGTCGAAGATATAAAATCCTCGGTTTTTAATTAATTCATTAAGAGTGTTGACTCTATGATATGGTATGATGCATAGGTTTGAAACAAATTCTAAGTACATTATCAAAATTTTATTTTGGTAGATGTATCCGAAAGGGATATGATACATCAGCCATGAATGTGTCTTCAAGAGTAAGCTTAATGAAGTTGGAATACAATGAACAACATTAGTAAGAATAACATCGCAAATTTTAATTGTTGAAATTAGCGCAATAGATTCGATATTCGACACGCTCAAGTTAATTTGGATTACTCACAAAATTATCAATTGGTATGACTTTATGTTTAATACGTATTTATTGAAACAAAAAATCCTAAATAATGATTTAGAGTAAGCTGTTTACACATAATAACCAAAATATCTTAAAGTCAGTGGGAGCGATATTGAGTTTGAGAGTCTTTAGATATGATCCAACAAATGATAGAAAGTAACATTTTATAAGCATCAGAACTGAACAAAAATTTAGACAGGAATATCAAATAGTTTGATTATCCATCAAAATGAAGAGGAAGCGGTTCATAAGAAAGAATGTTAAAAGGTACATTGATATTTTCCAAACTATAAGTAAACAACACATTGCTGATTTTAATGATATGTGTTATTTTTATTGCTGTAAAATATACAAGTATAATGTGTGAGTGTGTGTGTATACAATAAAAAACAATTTTGCATAATATATATAGTCATTTCTCAAATTAATATCTAATTTAATATATACCAATATATATACATATATATATATATATATTACGTTTGTAAAATACACACACACACACACACACACACACACACACATATATATATATATATGTGTATGTATGTATGTATGTATGTTAATTTTTATATTGTATTAATACTCAATTAAATAACAAGTTTGTATATATATACGGATATATATATATATATATATGTAACGACCTGACTCGACCTTCGAAAACAGCACCGAATACATCATCCGTATTCGAATGTCGCAGACTCAAACATCGATTCTGGTTCGCTAGAGCTTATAACACATTAAGTACAACAACACAGCGGAAGAAAAAGAATAACTTTAATTGATATATAACATTTGATATAACACAATGATACAAATGATATCAATATCAGAGATACAAAACACAGCAACACAACAATATCACCAAATGGTCTCCAAGAGAGAAAGAAGGAATCCAATATCTAAATCCATTGTCGAAGCTCTAAAGATCTCTAAGCTATCAGCTCGAACACCATCGATGTTGAATTTAAGCAACTCCAATCCAAAAGAAACAAATGCGATCGCAAAATCCAAAGCATGGATGCTATCGAATCTACATATACTATTTGATTATCCGAACATCCCAACTCTATGCTGCCCGTGTGGAAAATTGTGGGCACCCAGAGTTTAGAAAGAGAACAATAAACTCTAGGTCAGTCATGGGACTGGTATGAGCAAACGATAACAATTTATCTTAAACAAAACAAACAAAAGAATTTTAAAAGAAATCCGCAATGCTTTTGGAAAATGAAACTACCATAAGGCCTCCCGGCACACACACAATGCAATCGCACACTGGGAGGAGATTTCTACTTATGATAGTCAAACATGCTTGATACGAAAAATCCTTTTGATGTTATTATTAGTGCATAGTGCAGAAAACATTTGCAAGTATAATATCAATCTTAGCCAGCATACATACCATTATAGTATGCCTACTATAGCTACCATGTTAGATGGCAGGTTCTACAACTAAAACCGTATAAGGAGCGTATTAATGATTGGATTTCCAACCAATGGTCAGGCGAAGGAACTTCCTGTGCCACATGGGTACGCCTCTGGAGGGACGCTCTAAGAACCTAATCGGATCTCTGCCAACACAAGGATGGGTTACCTCCATAATTAGGTAACTACTGGCACGAGTATGTCATCCCCCGGTCATAACCGACCTTTATCCGAGGATTCACCAACAACCATAAAGTAATAGATTTGCAACAACCACGTAGGTTAAGTACCTGGGCTCCATACCATGATACCACCTCTATCCAGAAGGAAAT
The DNA here is from genome assembly GCA_030765085.1 of Allium cepa. Taxonomy (NCBI): domain Eukaryota; kingdom Viridiplantae; phylum Streptophyta; class Magnoliopsida; order Asparagales; family Amaryllidaceae; genus Allium; species Allium cepa. The sequence goes on from CM060942.1 coordinate 510,757,810, forward strand.
GTACATACCATCAGGGGCGCTACCCCCAAACAAACTTGCTGCATCCTTCCTGTTTCGACCATTACCAGGTTGTGAGGTCCGACGAGGCCTCGTCTACAATGCTACGCTTTACACAAAAGTCATGCTTCGATCAACATATGATCAGCAACATTTCGTATGCCACATTACCAAATTGGGAATGTATCACTAGCAACCATCAACTACATAACCTCTGAACTCATACGTCTCAGCGAAGGGTGTTAAGCTAAGAGAACAAATTCCCTGCTACCAAAAGAAATGTATTTGATATGAACCAGCTTTACATCTCAAAGTGTAATGTCAGACATACATCCATACAAGTCTGTTCCAGGTTCGAATAGAACCGAAGGCACTTCCAAAGAACCCCTTGCAATCCGGATATTCACAATCCTGATCGGACTTCCCATCACATATGGAGATCTCTATACCATAGCAACTCGATGCAGAGTCATTCGATAGGTAATCCTTTCGTTCTCGAAAATACCCGGTCTTCACCATCGATCTTCAAATGCTATCTATTACGTCGTATCATTATTCGGAATGGGTTATATGACACAAAGTCCTCTCCCGGCTAAATCGAATAATGAGCGCAAAATTTTAAAACTATATGGATATTGGTATCTTAGTTAAGTCACAACTTTATCCTAAAAATCTTTCTTTTAAACAAATTTCCACTTTTAATCTTTTAAACAAAAAGATTCACTTCACAAAGTTCACCATTCTTCCACAAAGATCAGTTCATAGTTTTCCAAACTATTTTATTTCCAAATCTTTTATCAAAAGATACACCTATAAGATCCTCTTCAATTTAAAAACAAGGTTCATCAAATCTTTCACAAAAATTGGTTTATAATACTTAAACAAAAGATCTATCCTTGAAATCCTCTTTTCTTTGAAAAGAAAGTTCACCAACTATTTCACAAAGATTCATTCATAGCTTTCAAAACAATTTCATTTCAAAACTTGAAATTTTTTCAATAAAACCAGAAGTTCTTTCTTTATATAAAATCTATTATCATTTGAAAAAAAATGCTTTTCGTTTTCGGAAAAACCCGATCAAATATACATAAGTTATAGCCTTTAAGGGTATGAGCTGTCGTATCATCGACAAGTTCTAATTTGAATTAAATTCAAATCTCCACAACAATTATTTAAAATAGTTTTAAATCCATATATATATATATATATATATTACAATAAACCTTTCAACCATGATTTCCAAAATAATTCCAAATAATATTTAACAAGATATAGTATATTCAAACTTAATTTTAATTTCAAAACTTCCCTTTCAAAGGCTTTTTTTTATATTCAATTCAATTCCATTTCCAAAACCATTTGGATTCAAACTTCAACTTTTAAACAAAATAATATTTAGATTTCAAAATATCTGTAACTTGACCGGTTTCCTCGTGAAATCCATATTTGTGTGTGTATAGTGTAGTCCAGGGGTTTTACACAATAGTGCAATATCATCAATCATTACAAATTCAAACACAGCAATATCGATAAGCGGTATAATCCTATAACGCTTATGTTCATTCACAGATAAAAATTCATCACAGATAAATAAATTACATTCATCACAGCTCAAATCAAAATAATTCATAACACAAAGTATCACACATCAGGGATATCAAACAATTCAAAGCATTCCATATAATCCAAACATCCATAAGTAAGATTAATTAATTATCTGATTAATTTAAATCAGATTAATTACTTATGAATTCAATTACTAATCCTGGTTAATTAACATTAATTAATTACAACCTATTTTAATTAATTAACCTTTAGTCATTTATTAATTAGCTTTTAATAACAAATTAATTAATCTTTAATCGTTAATTAATCCACATTTAATCATTAGATAATTAACCTTTAATTATTTGATTATCCTTTAATTAATTATCCTTAATTAATTAATTAACCCGTAATTAATTACCATTTAATTAATTATCCTTAACTTATAATTAATTATCTTAATTATAAATTAATAAATCCTAAATTAATAATTAATCATCCCTTAATTATTAATTAATTAATCCTTAATTATTAATTAATTAACTTTTAATCAATATTTAATTCATTCCTTAATCATTAATTAATTATTAATTAATTAAATTAATCACCTTGATTAATTACCCTTTAATTAATCGCATTAATTTAATAATCACATTAATTAATAAATCTTTAAGTAATTAAATAATTAATCCTTAATTAATTAATTAACACATTAACCCCTTTTAATTATTAGATAATTAACCTCTAATCTTGATTGATTAACCTTTAGTCATTAATCAATATCCTCAATTACCCACATTAATTATCTTTTAATTAATCACATTAAGTAATTAGCCTTAAATTAATTAAGACCTTAATTAATTTAAAAGATAAACCACTTATCTTCATTAATTACTTAATTTCATTATTACACTTTGAAAACACTTGGGATTTTAAATAAAAGTTATTTTAAGCCCAAATCAACAAATTTTAAAAACAGTTAAACTTTAAAATTTAACCTTTAAACTAAAATTTATTATTAATCCACAGATTAACTTAAAGCTTTAAGTTAATTACAATTTTGAAAACGTTTGATCTTTAAATTTACCTTCAAAACTTGTTTAAAGAAAACTTGTTTAAAGAAAACTTGTTTAAAGAAAAATTGTTTTATGATAAATCCTTAAATAAATTTTTCCTTCACATTTTTAAAATCTTATAACATATTGAGCAACTCGAGCCAAATTCTTATTTACCCAAGCTCAACTTCGAGTTATCCCACATTTTCTTTTCCCCGAGCTTCTTCATGAAATTCTTCGAGTCAAACCCGAGTTCTACTCTTCTTCTCCAAACCTTTAATCAACATCTGATACGATCGTGCACCGTGCACCTGCATGAGAACTCCGACCATCTCTGGTCAATGCCACGATCACCCACACGACGACGATCACCCATTCAAACTTCCCGATTACCCAACACCCTCAAACTCGCCGGAATTCAGAATCGAGCAACTAAAATCCACTGGAACCCAAAAACCCATCAACAAAACCCGATCACCACGCCACCTCCGACCATCTGAGTTCTCGCCATTGCGACTAGTGCTGCCTCGACGACCCATGCAATGATTCCTCCATAAGCGATCACTTCCGGTGGTCTAACAACGTCGTACAAGCCTCAAATTCAATGACGACCAAAATGACCCCACCAACCATACTTCGACCTCGCCCGAATTCCTCATTGATCTACAAATAAAGTAACCATTTTTCTAATGATCAGCAACCTGAAAGCTACCTTTGACATCAATCCGAGCATCAGTTCGCCATTAATCGATGGCAATTGACGATAATACGAATTCTATTCAACTTGAAATAACACGATAATCCCCAGGTTAAAAATCTTGAAACAACTATCAAAATTCATAGTTTTCTAACACGAATTTATTCATGAAATCCAACAATGAAATCATAATCATTGATTTTTGACTTATATGTAGTTTTTACTGTCATTTCATATTTTTGAATTAATTACTAAATATAAAATCTTAAAATCATTTTTAAAATTAGTATTACATCATTATAAACAATTTCCCTTTGAACATCATCACATATACTAGGATGTATGAAGAGGGTTTGATTATTGATTTAGCCTGTTAACGTTCAATAGAGAGATATACAGGAAAAACACAAACATGCATACATCCATTCACACATATATATGAATATATTTTTTTGCAGATAAATTTACTTTTCTCCAACATTTCCAAATCATCATCATCATAGGCATAAGATTGAAAAAAATCAGGTTTAAAACAAAGGTTTGCTCACCTGGTTTGAAGTAGAGAACTGAGAATACAAGCTTTTTGAAAACTGGAAGAAAATCTGAACCTTGATGCTTTGATCTGGATTTGTTTTTGATGATCTGATCTTGTTTGAAACTTGATGTTGATTCTATTTGTTTGAGTCGCTTTGCTATGAACATTGAACCAAATTTTAGTTTTGTTGTCGAATTGATATTCTTTTTATTTTACAGGTTTTGATTTTATATTGAATTGCTTGAAGCTTACATGCTTTAGATCTGAGATGCTCTAATATGTTGATCCGCCACTTTATATTGAAATGTTTCAGATTCTAATGCTTTTGAATTTTGGTTTCCAGGTTGTAGACTTTGAAGACAGATTTTTGATTTTGATTTTGTTTTCTGGTTTTCATTCTCAGGTTGAAGATTGCTTTTGACAAAATTTCTTTTCTGGTTTTCAGTTTTAAAGTTGAAGAAGAATTTTAGAAAAGAAAATGTTAAGGAGGGATATAAAGTGATATATAAACTTATTTACATTGTTGTCTATATTTTTGAAAATCAAAAGACATTTGTAATTCATATTGAAACACTTGTTAAATTTCTGTTAAAAATAGTGACATTTGTAAATCTTTTGTTAAAATGCTTACATATGTTTAAATGCATGATCTTATAATTTTACAAATGTCATATAAAAATGCATTTTATGTTTAAACCCTTTACTTATTAATTTTATTTAATTTTTAAATACACCCTTATCATTTTATAAATTACTTAATTTTTATATTTACATATGTTTATATTTTCATTTCATTTTATATTTACCTAAGTTTATGTTTTTATTGATACAATCTTATTATTTAAAGTAATACATTTCGTTTTTTTATAAATATTTATAACTTTAAATAAAATGATTTGTAAACTAATTATTCATAAATAAATGAACACACATATATATTACATATTAGTTTTCAAAATATAGAATTTAACTTTCTAATTACAATGTATGAATATGAGAATTAGAAAACAAATTTCTGTTAGTATTTAATTATAGAATTTTCAAATCCAAATATTATTCAAGATCAATTTATATATTTAAATAAACAACACATATCATTTATTTATTCTGGATATTTTCCAAATTAACTCACCAATAAGTTCATAACTTAATTCTTAAAATTAAATTAATTACCAAATTAATCTTGGCTTAAAAATGGGAATGTTACAGATTCCTCCCATTAAGAAAATTTCATTCTCAAAATTTGCTAGGCAGGGAGACAAACAAAAAACAGATAAGAAATGTTTTATCAGATCAAACTGAATATCCATTCTGCATTTGGCTCACCAAATTAGAATATCAATAAATATGAGAAAAGAGTCAATCAATATCTCATGAAGCACTCCGGTCATCCGATCTACGAAATATGCAGGGGCATTACTTAATCCGAAGGATAAGTAACCATCGTAGAATATATCTGGACCCCAAAGAATAGATAAATAAATATTATTCAATTTCAACTTCATATTTTGTTAACCAATTTAAATAAAATTTCAAATTCATTAAATTTTAAAAACGAAAAACTTACAGAAAACTGGTGACGAGAATATGAAATAGGAACTTATCTACACGATTCACAGGGCCACCATCACACCAAAGCTTCTTTTCGGAGCTGCCATGAAGCAATTTAAAGAATTTGAAATCGGATGATGATCAAAAGAGATTGAGGGAAAAAGTTGTTCCTTGTTTCTATAGGGTATCGACCATTTGTAATGGTACTCGCATGTCCTCTATCTCATCCTCTCCTTGCACTCATACTCACTATTAGTGGATAGTAAGAGAATTTACTAAGGCATACGAACGGATATCTTAGGGATATACTCATTTTAGGGTGTTTATATTCCAATCTCTAATGAGTTACCTAATGTGTTATACTCCTGAGCTAAAAAAATTACTCAACCTTCAGCTCTGATACCAAATGTAACGACTCTTACTCGACCTTCGAAAATCAATATCAAATGCATCACCCGTATTCGAATGTCGTAGATTCAAACGTCGATTCTGCTTCGCCGGAGCTTATAACACATTAAGTACAACAACACAGCGGAAGAAAAAGAATAACTTTAATTGATATACAACATTTGATATAACACATTGATACAAATTATATCAATATCAGAGATACAAAACACAGCAGCGAAACAATATCACCAAATGGTCTCCAAGAGAGAAAGAAGGAATCCAATATGTAAATCCATTGTCGAAGCTCTAGAGATCTCCAAGCTATCAGCTCGAACCACCATCAATGCTGAATTTAAGCAACTCCAATCCAAGAGAAACAAATGTGATCGCCAAATCCAAAGGTTGGATGCTATCGAATCTACATCTACTGTTTGGTTATCTGAAAATCCCAACTCTAGGCTGCCCGTGTGGAAAATTATAGGCACGTAGAGTTTAGAAAAGGAACAATAAACTCCTGGTCATTCATGGGACTGGTGGAAGCAAACGAAAACAGTTTATCTTAAACAAAATAAATAAAAGAATTTTAAAAGAAATCCGCAATGCTTTTGAAAAATGAAACTACCATAAGGCCTCCCGGCGCACACACACAAAGCAATCGCACACTTGGGAGAGATTTCTCCTTATAATAGTCAAACATGCTTGATACGCAAAATCCTTTTGATATTATGATTAGTGCGTAGTGCAGAAAACATTTGCAAGTATAATATCAATATTAGCTAGCATAAGTACCATTATAGTATGCATAATATAGCTACCATGTTAGATGGAAGGTTCTACAACTAAAATCGTACAAGGCGCGTGTTGATGATTGGATTGCCAACAAATGGTCAGGCAAAGGAACTTTCTGGGCCACATGGGTACGCCTCTGGAGGGATGCCCCTAGAACCTAACCAGATCTCTGTCAACACAAGACCGGATTACCTCTATAACTAGGTAACTACTGACACGAGTATGCCATCTTCTGTCGTAACCGACCTTTATCCCGAGATTCACCAACAACCACAAAGCAATAGATTTGCAGCAACCACATAGGTTAAGTATCTAAGCTCCATACCATGATACCACCTCTATCCAGAAGGAAATGGACATACCCTCAGGCGCGCTACCCCCAAATAAGCTTTCTGCATCCTTCCTGTTTCGACCATTACCGGGTTGTGAGATCCGATGAGTTCTCGTCCACAATGCCACGCTTTACACAAAAACCATGCTTCGATCAACACATGATCAATAGCACTTCGTATGCGACGTTACCAAATTGAAAATGTATCACTAGTAACCATCAACTACATAACCTCTGAGCTCATACGTTTCAAAGAAGGGTGTTAAGCTAAGAGAATAAATTCTCTGCCACGAAACAGAAGTATTTGATAGAAATCAGCTTTACATCTCAAAGTGTAATGTCAGACATACATCCATAAAAGTATGTTCCGGGTTCAAACAGAACCGAAGGCACTGCCAAGGAAGCCCTTGCAATCCGGGTATTGGCAATCACGACCGGACTCCCCATCACATATGGAGATCTCTATACGGTAGCTACTCAGTGCAGAGTCATTCGATGGATAATCCTTTCGTTCTCAAAAATACCTTGTCTTCACCACCGGTCTTCATATGCTATCTATTACGTCGTATCATTATTCAGAATGGGTTATATGACACAGAGTCCTCTTCCGGCTAAACCGAATAATGAGCGCAAAATTTTAAAACCATATGGATATTGGGATCTTAGTTAAGTCACAACTTTAACCCAAAAACCTTTCTTTTGAATGGTTTAAACAAATTTCTGCTTTTAATCTTTTAAACAAAAAGATTCACTTCACAAAGTTCACCACTCTTTCACAAAGATTAATTCATAGTTTTCCAAACTATTTTATTTCCAAATCTTTTATACAAAAGACACGCCTTTAAGATCCTCTCATCATATCTTTCACAAAGATTCATTTACAATATTTAAACAAAAGATCTATCTTTGAAATCCTCTTTTATTTGAAATGAAAGTTCACCAAATATTTCACAAAGATTCAAGCTTTCAAAACAATTCCATTTCAAAACTTGAAATCTTTTCAACAAAACTAGAAGTTCTTTCGTTATATAAAAGCTATTATCATTTGAAAACAAATGCTTTTCGTTTTCGAAAAAACCCGATCATATATACATAAGTTATAGCCTTTAAGGGTATGAACTACCGTATCATCGGCAAGTTCTAATTTGAATTAAATTCAAATCCCCACAACAATTATTTAAAATAGTTTTAAATCCATATTATATATATATATATATATATATTGCAATAAACCTTTTAGACCATGATTTCCAAAATAATTCCAAATAATATTTAACAAGATATAGTATATTCAAACACAATTATAATTTCAAAACTTCCCTTTCAAAGGCTTTTTTCTATATTCAATTCAATTCCATTTTCAAAACCACTTGGATTCAAACTTCAACTTTTAAACAAAGTAATATTTAGATTTCAAAATATCTGTGACTTAATCGATTTCCCCATGAAATCCATATTTGTGTGTGTATAGTATAGTCCAGGGATTTTACATAATAGTGCAACATCATCAATCATTACAGATTCAAACACAGCAATATCGATAAGCGGTATAATCCAATAATGCTTATCTTTATGCACAGATTCACAGACAAAAAATTCATCACAGATAAATAAATTACATTCATCACAGCTCAAATTAAAATAATTCATAACACAAAGTATCACACGTCAGGGATATCAAAAAATTCAAAGCGTTTCATACAATCCAAACATCCATAAGTAAGATAAATTAATTATCTGATTGATTTAAATCAGATTAATTACTTATGATTTCAATTACTAATCCTACTTAATCAACACTAATTAATTACAACCTATTTTAATTAATTAACCTTTAATCATTTATTAATTGGTGTTTAATAATAAATTAATTAACCATTGATCATAAATTAATCCACCTTCAATCATTAGATAATTAACATTTAATTATTTAATTATCCTTTGATTAATAATCCTTAATTAATTAATTAACCCTTAATTAATTACCATTTAATTAATTATCCTTAATTTATAATTAATTATCTTAATTATAAATTAATAAATCCTTAATTATTAATTAATTAATTATCCCTTAATTATTAATTAATTAATCCTTAATTATGAATTAATTAACTTTTAATCAATATTTAATTAACCTTAGTTCGTTCCTTAATCATTAATTAATTAATCTTAGTTATTAATTAATTAAACTAATCACCTTGATTAATTACCCTTTAATTAATCACATTAATTAATTAATCACATTAATTAATAAATCATTTAGTAATTAAATAATTAATCCTTAATTAATTAGTTAACAAATTAACGCCTTTTAATTATTAGATAATTAACCTCCAATCACTTGATTAATTAACCTTTAATCATTAATCAATATCCTCAATTACCCACATTAATTATCTTTTAATTAATCACGTTAAGTAATTAGCCTTTAATTAATTAAGACCTTAGTTAATTTAAAAGATAAATCATTTATCTTCATTAATTATTTAATTTCATTATTACACTTTGAAAACACTTGGAGTTTTAAATAAAAGTTATTTTAAACCCAAATCAACAAATTTTAAAAACATTAACCTTTAAAATTTAATCTTTAAACTAAAATTTATTATTAATCCATATATTAACTTAAGCCTTTAAGTTAAATAACAATTTTGAAAACATTTGATGTTTAAATTTACCTTTAAAACTTGTTTAAAGAAAACATGTTTTATGATAAATCCTGAAATAAATTTTTCCTTCACATTTTTAAAATCTGATAACGTATTGAGCAACCCGAGCCAAATTCTTGTTTACCCGAGCTCAACTTCGGGTTATCCCACATCTTCTTTTCCCCGAGCTTCTTCACGAAATTCTTCAAGTCGAACCCGAGTTCAACTCTTCTTCTCCAAACCTTTAATCAACATTTGATACGATCGTGCACCGTGCACCTGCACGAGAACTCCGACCATCTTCGGTCATTGCCACGACCACCCATATGACGACGATCACCTATTCAAACTTCCCAATCACCCAACACCCTCAAACTCGCCGGAATTCAGAATCGAGCAACTCAAATCCACTGGAACCCAAAAACCCATCAACAAAACCCGATCACCACGCCACCTCCGATCATCTGAGTTCTCTCCATTGCGACCAGAGTTGCCTCGACGACCCACGCGATGATTCCCCCATAAGCGATCACTTCCGATGGTCTAACAACGTCGTACGAACCTCAAATTCAACGACGGCCAAAACGACCCCACCAACCCTAGTTCGGCCTCGCCCGAACTCCTTGTTGATCTACAAATCAAGTAACCATTTTTCTGATGATCAACAACCTGAAAGCTACCTTTGACATCAATCATGAGCTTCAGTTCGCCATTGACCGACGACAATTGACGATAATACGAATTATCTTCAACTTGAAATAACACGATAATCCCCAGCTTAAAAATCGAAACCACTATCAAAATTCATAGTTTTCTAACATGAATTCATTCATGAAATCCAAACATGAAATCATAATCATTGATTTTTGACTTATATGTAGTTTTTACTGTTATTTCATATTTTTGAATTAATTACTAAATATAAACTCTTAAAATCATTTTTAAAATTAGTATTACATCATTATAACAATGTCCCTTTGAACATCATCACGTATAATAGGATGTGTGAAGAGGGTTGATTTTTGAAGCAGACTTAGCCTGTTAATGTTCAACAGAGAGATATACAAGCAAAACATAGACGTGCATACATCCATTCACACACACATATATATGAATATATATTTTTTGCAGATAAATTTACTTTTCTCCAACATTTCCAAGTCATCATCATCACAGGCATAAGATTAAAAAAATCAGGTTTAAAATAAAGGTTTGCTCACTGGTTTGAAGCAGAGAACAGAGAATACAAGCTTTTTGAAAATTGGAAGAAAATCTGAAGCTTGATGCTTTGATCTGGATTTGTTTTTGATGATCGAATCTTGTTTGAAACTTGATGTTGATTCTATTTTTTTGAATTGCTTTGCTTTGGACATTGAACCAGGTTTTAGTTTTGTCGTTGAATTGATCTTCTTTTTATTTTATAGGTTTTGATTTCATATTGAATTGCTTGAAGCTTACATGCTTTAGATCTGAGATGCTCTGATCAGTTGATCTGCCACTTTATTTTGAAATGTTTCAAATTCTAATGCTTTTGAATTTTGGTTTCCAGGTTGCAGATTGTGAAGACAGGTTTTTTATTTTGATTTTGTTTTCTGGTTTTCATTCTCAGGTTGAAGATTGCTTTTGATAAAAAAAAAAATCTGGTTTTCAGTTTTAAAGATGAAGAAGAATTTTAGAAAAGAAAATGTTAAGGAGTTATATAGAGTGATATATAAACTTATTTACATTTTTATATTTTGAAAATCAAAAGACACTTGTAATTCATATTGAAACACTTGTTAAATTTATGTTTAAAAATAATGACATTTGTAAATCTTTTGTTAAAATGCTTACATATGTTTAAATGCATGATCTTATTATTTTACAAGTGTCATATAAAAATGCATTTTATGTTTAAACCCTTTACTTATTAATTTTATTTAATTTTTATATTTAACCCTTATCATTTTTTAAATTACTTAATTTTTATATTTACATATGTTTATATTTTCATTGATTTTATATTTACCTAAGTTTATGTTTTTATTGATACAATCTTATTATTAAAGTAATACATTTCCTTTTTTATAAATATTTATAACTTTAAAGAAAATGATTTTAAAACCAATTATTCATAAATAAATGAACACACATATATATTACATATTAGTTTTCAAAATATAGAATTTAACTTTCAAATTACAATGTATGTATATTCGAATTAGAAAAAAAAAATTCTATTAGTATTTAATTATAGAATTTTCAAATCCAAATATTATTCAAGATCAATTTATATATTTAAATAAACAACACATATCCTTTATTTATTCTGGATATTTTCCAAATTAATTCACCAATAAATTCACAATTTAATTCTAAAAATTAAATTAATTACCAAATTAATGTTGGCCTAAAAATAGGAACGTTACAATATATATATATATATATATATATATATATATATATATATATATATATATATATATACGCACACACATACATATATTTAGACAACATACAATACATATAAAATAAGCTAATACGTCTTTTGCAATGCAAATCACAAAATTTATATACGGGTACATTGTACCATAAACGGATTATTATGTTATACATGCGCACATATACAAATATGTATATGATACATATGTATGCCACTATACTTACTATAAAATAAATTCAATAGAATTTAATCCGAAATAAACATTTTATTTAAATTAAATTTAGAAATGTTCTAAATAAATTAGGCTTCATAGGTCCAAATATTAATAATGGTCTATATAAATATTTCGAACATAATTATTAAAAAAATAAAAAATAAAATTTTAATTTTTAAGTGATTAATTGATAGATAAAACATATACACACACACATACATATATAAATTTACAAATTTTGATTTGGCTATTTTTTTAAACTAATCATTCCAAATCCAAATTTATATATATATTAAATAAATGCTTTATTCATTTAAATATTAAATATTTCTCGATTTTAATAATTTTAAAAACAATTTCCTTTAGTCTCAGTATATAAAAAATTACACGCATACATGCACACAAATAATTATGCACAAAATATAATTCTAAAAAAGGAACTTTTATTTTCGGGTTCAATAAATAAAAAAACCTATTTTATATTTTTGAAAAGGTCAAAAGAATTATAAAATTCAAATACTTTGATAAATAATTTACTGTCATTTAAAATTCAAAAGTTAACATTACTTACTATATAAATGTATTGATAAATAATTTATGTAAGGATATATCCATTATTAAATATTAATAATTTATTTGAAAGGTACATAATTATAGGTAAGCCAAAAATTATATTGTACATATATATACATATACATATACATACATATAATTTTAAATAATTATTGCACATATTTATTTATAAATATTAAATAATAAATTAAAGCCATGAAAAAATAATGTAAATATGTATTGAATATGTGTACCGCTTTAACATTATGATTGATATTTGACCTCGACCTATATATTTATTTACCGTTAGTCATAACGGTTAATTATACATATATCACATATTCTCAAATTACCTTAAGGTTAGAATGTCACACTTAATATAGGTATAATGTGTGTATTATGAATACGAACATAATAAAATAACAAAAATAAATTTTATTTAAAATTAATATCAGTAATTTCGATTAACATTAATAACAAAATATTATCATTAAACAATAACAAATAAATAAACATTTTAGATGCAAATTAAATAAAATCAAAAAATTTACCCAAACCCTTTTATTCATAAATATTAAATATGATTTAATATAGAATTTATTATTCATATAAACAAAATATATGACCTTCTACAAAGGAATAAATGGATTTTTTTTTCGAAATTCACTCTTTATTTCCCGTTGCCAATGCACCTAATCTGACATGCATTATTTATAGTACATATCCTCATATATAACAAAAAATAGTAGAGTTTTGAGTTCGATGGAGTTCCATTAATGGCCAAATCAATCCTTGATATAATGAAGTTGGTCCGGTATTTATAGTTGGAGTTGAGTACTTAGTGGTTGGTTCTTAGCTTGGAAAATATCTTCATTTCATGTTGGAAGTAAAATCTACTCAGATCCATGAAAGGAGGAGTGAGAATTGTCCTCCACTAACTAATTCTGATTGTTTTGTACTAGCTCAAGCAGGTAACTGGACTGCCTTAGAAAGTGAAGTGGCTCAAGAAGTTTGTGTGAAGAAGGGTTAGCTAAGGTTTAATGGGTGGCTCAAACGATGTAACAATCTGCTATTTATGACTGTAATATTCCAATGTCGAGAAGTGTTTAATTGGGATTTTATTACAAAGAACGAATTAACTATGTGTTTTAAAATAATAAATTGTGAAATTATAATAATTTGGAAATTTGGTGATATATATATATATATATAAGGAAGAAAAATATTAAAGAGATAAATATTAGTCCTTATAATTAATATAGTTATTTTAAATTTAATGATAGTTTTTAAATTGAATTCAAATGGTTAAATAATTTTTTAGTATAATAATAAAAATAAGTGAGTTTAGAAATTTATTATCACATAGAATGAATTTATTTTCATTATAGAAAAGAATTTAAAATTTATTTAGTAAATGAATTTAGAATAGGATTAAATAATTAAGAAAGAATTAAATTAAGTAGATAAAATTTACTGAAAATAATCATATATATATATAATGATGCTTGAATGCTTTGGGAGACAAAAATAATTTTTGTTGAGTTAAATCAAGTGTAAAGTTGTTTATGGTAAATATAAATAAGTCAAGTGTAAAAGTTGTCTACAGCTCTTGTGCGGTTGGCAAGACTTCCTACCTCCCTGTAAAAGGAGAGGGTTTGAGCTTTGGTAGACACACATTAGCCACTTGATATTCGTAGAGCCGTATAATAATCCCTTAAAATGAGTTACAATGTCGGGAACGAAAAGTTCCTCTGTATAGGCATGAGTTAAAAGGAGGTAGGGTGGTGGAAGACCTTACATCTCTCGCTAACGAAAGTAGGTTAAAAAAGGGGGATTAGGGTTTGAACTAGGGTTTAATTCTACAATGAAGCCTAAATCAAAAAAAATTTGAATCCAGACATTTCAATATCCATAGATTTCCTAGTCAAGTATATATATCACTTCCCATATCAATGTTGTGATCCCCTGAAGCTTATTTTGAAATTCTTTAGTAAAATCGAAACCTTAATCTTATCGTTTCAAATTCGTGAAGAATCAAAATAAACTCCAACAATTCTCAAATTCAAATTCATGCTTGTTAATATGGTCTACACCATTAGATAAGGACAAATTGGAGATTTGATCAACATTTCTTTGGAGCTGGAATTTAACACCAAGTGAAAGCGGTAGAAGAAGTTAAAAGCTAGTTGATCAAGGAATTCGTAGTTTTCTTTAGGTGACTGAATCTATATAACTCAAATATCTACATTTGGAATATATGGTGTGATCATAATTGTGATCGATCACTGCAATTCTTTGCTCTTCATCTCTATAATCAGAAGAAGCCATTCTTCATCCATTTTCTCACATTAATTTACAGCGATCTATTGATGTTTGTTGTATGAATTTGAGTGATGTATTGAAGCTTGCTTGTGTGTAAAGTGGGGATGGTCTTAGAAGTGGAATGGCGACGATCAACGACAAAATGGACTGGTTTGGGTTATAATCTAGAGCAATATCACTGTAGGTATGACACCAGTAGTCGATCACCTTTAGATCTAGCGGTCGACCACTGGTAAAGCATAGAATGATATTACTCTAAGCATTGGCCGTTTATATATATATATATATATATAATTTTAAATTAAAAAATGTAATTAATGTATAAATTTTATGCATTATGGTTATGAAATTATTGTACGGAAAAATATTTTTTAAAATTAAGTAATAATTATTTTAAAAGGAAATTGATTTATTAATGAAAATCTGATCTTGGGTTTTAAATATTATTTAAAAATCCAAATAAATTATCATAATCAATAGAATTCATTTAATATAATTATTGAATGGTTGGAAAGGAATTTTATATAATTATTGAAGTATAAAAGAAAGTTCATAGATTATTTCCATAGTTTTAAATCGTGATTATTAATCAATTTTAAATAGAATAATAATAACTAAAAATCCATGGCGGACAAGGCCACTATCTCTGAAACGGTTACCGAAGATGATCTTCCTACTAAACCCTCGGATATGATTCCTACATCATCTTCATGTTCACAAAATCCTTCATTGTATGGAACCAAATCATGGGTCGATGCACTGAGGCAGTTTAGAACTTCAACTACATAGGATTCTTCAACCAATCTACCATTCTAATCATCGATATGTGAAGAAAATCAACCGGTAGTGTACATGCCTGATGAGGTTAATTCAGAATTTGACTACCCAGACGAAGTTAAAGTAATGAGATCAAATAACCAAAGAGAATTCATTCAAGTAGCTTATGAACCCGGACCAAAATATTGTTTAACTTGCAAATTATATGGCCATAATATTAAGAATTGCCCTATGAAGGTAAAACAAACATGGCAACCAGAAGCAGCAGTTTCTAATACATAGACTTCTTAAAAAGATAAATGAAAGTACTACTACTGATCATGTAACAGTTCCTAGTACATAGTCCTCTTCTACAACAGAGATAAGTGAAAGCACAACTACTGGCCACATTAAAGTAAAAGAAAAGGATGTTGCATTGCAGAAAGGCAAATAAATGCAAAGTGTTAATTTAACTTCGAGTTATTCATCAATTTCCATTTCGAATAGATTTTACTACTTAGGCGAGGAGCACCCTTCATAATTTCCAGATTTGGCTACTATTGCCTTGCCTGATCATTTCAATGATCATACTTCACTATTTTTGCAACTCACTACTCAACAGAAACAACAAAAAGGAAGACCATTTAGATATGTGAATGCATGGTATCAAATGGAAGGATATAAAGATATGTGAATACATGGTGTACTGACATACACAAGTTCATCAATATTTTGCAAACAATCAAGTCAAAGCTTAATTCTGGAATAAAACTAGACTAAAGACCAATCCAGTGCAACAATTAGAAGAAGAATACAACAAAGTCTTTTTTCAGCTTGATGAAAACCCAAAGGATATGGAGCAGTATAACAAGTTACTTCAAACGCATACTCAACTCAAGGAAAATTCGAAAACTCGGCATGAATTCAACAAACAACAGAGCAAAATTGCTTGGCTACAAAGTGGGGATACCAACCCTAAATTTATTATGCAAAGATGTCTATGAGAATGCATAAGAATAGAATTCATGCATTATTAGATCCAAAGGAGCGGTTCAAATATGACCAACAACAAATTACTAATCAGGCAATTGAATTCTGCCACAAGTTGTTCAATGGTCAAATAGGAAGTCCATTCACTCCAGTTCAACCAAGGAAACTAATTAATGAAGAGGGTAGAAGATACTTATCTACTGCTATCTCACTATCTGAATTGAAAGAAGCAGTTTTATCTATTGAAAATTCCAAAAGTCCAGGCCTATATGGTTTTACTTCTAAATTTTGTAAGCTACATTGGGATGAATTGTAAAACAAGTTGTTTGTTGCTGTTACAAATGTTTCCCAAATGGAAAAGCTACTCTTGGCATGAATCACAACTTCATAACCCTGATTCCTAAAAGAGATAAGTCACAGTCAATTACTGATTATCGTTTGTAACAACCCATAAAAATTGAAAGTTTTAAATGGTTTTATTTAACGAATTTAATTGAGTTTTGGTGAAATTTTAAATAATAGAATTTTGAATTAAAAATTTACTAGTTGGATTACTTATAATTTAATATAGCAGATGTTAAATTTTCATCCGAAATTATGAAAGTAAATTTTATTGTGTAATTCTATTAAAATTAAATCAGTTGAAATTGATGATGATAAAAAAAAAATTCAAAACCTGAATATTTTTACATAGAAAAATTCTAAATCTTCTTCTGTGTGAGACGTCATCTTTCATTTTTTCAAATTTGGACTTCTATTGCTTCGTTTATCTTATTTCCGGCAAAATGACAGCATTTTCGGTATTGAATATCGACTTCTGATCAGATGACCGTACCACTGATATCTGTGTACTGTTTTGATCGTCTCGTCGTGATGATCTCAACGGTATATTTATTTCTGTGTTTCGAGGTCCGGTTCGCGACGGATATAATAAAACTGTTGGTCGTATCGGTACCACAAATTTCAACAGTTACTTCCCCTACCTCTTCAAATTTGAAACGTACCGTCATTAATTTCTTTGATTTTTCCTGAATCAACGTGAATATTTATCACCAAAAAATCCTCACCTGAATCATGGCACGTGATTGTTATATTTTGGTTACTTTTATTTATATTCGTTTCATTTTCTCCCTGTTCATATTTCTCCTCCTCTTTTATATTGCCTTTTCCCAGATCCCTCTTTCTTCCATTCGTATTTTTACTTGTCCCTCTCATGTTTCTACCTCCTACCATGCTCCGCCTCCGACAGTTCCTCCTCGGTTTTGGTCCAATCTCCTCCGCCCCACCGTCCCCTTCCGCCCGAGCTCGAACCACCCCGACCGCCTCCTTCCTATTGCCAGCCTTCACCGCCGAGAACACCCAACAGCACATCCCACCTCTCCCTTAGCTTGCTCTGCCGCCGATGTTATCCACCACAACTCAATCACCGTGGCTCGCTTACAAACATCACCCACCTCCGCTTCCTCCATCTCGGCCGAGCCGTCACTTCTTCCTTCAGCGGCGAGTCTTCCCTTCCTCTGGTAATGTAAAGGCCCGCAAATCTATACCCCTTTGAACTAACAAAAAATTCACAACAGTTCTGTCCAAAGTGGCACAAAAGTACGAGTCTTCGGGAAAAAAGAAGAAAGAGATAGAAGAATAAATAAAAACAACCCCAGAGTCTCACAATCGCGGCGGAACAAAATATAATATAATAACAACTTTTAAATACAAAGAAAACTGTACTGTATACATATATACATATCATCATCAGAGTACAACAAACATCCATACAGAGACAACTTAATATTTGTCCATACACAGCAGAAATAATAGTCAAATACGGAAGTACGCTCTATCATCAGCTCGTCTCCTGAACTCCTTAGCTTTTAACCTGATCCTGTTTAACTCGGTCTGACCCGAGCATCATATAAAACAACGCCCGAGCCAGTTTGGAAAATAGCGTGAGAAAATCACTCAATTGGATTATTATATGTTTTCAAAAATCATTTGAAAAACAAAAGCATCTCGTAAGACCACGCCACAAATAAACATGTCGGATTTTTACCGTACGATAGCCAAAACATTTCTATTAAATTCGTCTGATATTATAATAGTGTCTATAGAAAGTAAAATAGAATCTAACTGAAATGCTTGCATCTCACGTTTCAGCAATAGTTGGGCAAAATCAAAACCGTACAGGCGCTTATCGGAGATTAGATTCCATACAATGGCAGGGCTACCGGAGTACCACCCGTCACAGTACCTGGTCTAGATCAGAGTACCGAGGAGCCACCCTAACTCCCTTGCAACACAAGATCGGAATCATCCCTTACTGGACAGTCCCGAGTAAGATCACCCCGTGATTGGCGCGACCAATCATCCACTAAGCCGAAATAAAAAGAGACATCTAGATAGGGGAAACCTTACTCTCAAGTGTGGGCTACCCACGAAGCCTTACTGCACCTCCCATGTTTTAGCCATTCCCGGTTGATGAGGCTTGAGACTAAGCGTTACCTTTCAAGAACGAGTCCCACTTAGAATGTTTATCGTCCCCCTGACGATGTTCTGAAAGCATTCGTCCATACAAGTTGCCCATCGAAGTGGTTTTCGTATAATTAAATCTGATGCCGGACTCTTCGAAACGACCAACGCATTGTCCAATATTAATAGTCGGTGATTTAACTATCAATTAATCATTCACAAGCAACCATCAAATAATTTCCTCAAATTATTTATCTCAAATATCATTCGGATATTATTTCCATTTTAACCCATTTGAAACAATTTTCAAAGCCCTTTTATTTCCATGAAATCATTTAAATGATTTCTTATACCCACTCACATTTTGATTTACCCTTTGAAAATATTCCTTATTTTTCCATTCCTTTCTCAAAAATCAATTTCACTTCTCTTATAAATTCTCAAACTCAATTTCTCCATTTTATAAGATTTCTCCTAAATCTTATCTCATTTAGATAAATTTGCTTACCATCACAAGAGGATTTTAATTGGATTTTAAAAACATTTAAAAACATCTAGATTTATAAAATAAGAAGTAATATTAAATATAAATATCAAAATTTATACCTAGTTATAATTTCAAAGCTAGTTTTAGAAAAATTAGAGTTTATCACAAATAGTTGCTATGCCTTTTAAAATAACTAATTCGAAATATTTAAAATTCAAAAATGATTTATAAACCTATATAGTATAGTAACTTAAAAATATCCCCTTTTAAAATAAATTTATAATTTTAGAAAATCCAATATCCATTTATAAATGCCTCTTGTCCACAATCACCTTTGGAAAATTTTACTATTTCCTATTTACTGCTATCTCACTATCTGAATTGAAAGAAGCAGTTTTCTCTATTGAAAATTCCAAAAGTCCAGGCCTATATGGTTTTACTTCTAAATTTTGTAAGCTACATTGGGATGAATTGTAAAACATGTTGTTTGTTGCTGTTACAAATGTTTCCCAAATGGAAAAGCTACTCTTGGCATGAATCACAACTTCATAACCCTGATTCCTAAAAGAGATAAGTCACAGTCAATTACTGATTATCGTTCCACCTCATGTGTAATGTGCTATATAAAATTATATCTAAAATTAATTGTTCCAGAATCAAACATTTTTTTACCTTTCCTTGTTGTAGAAAATTAGTCCTCATTTGTGCCGAATCCAAATATTGAAGAAAATATATTATTAGCTCATGAACTCGTCAGAGACTTCAATAAAAAGGAAAGAGCTAAAATGTATATTAAAATCGCCCACCAGAAAGCTTATGATATGATGAATAGGGAATTTGTATGTTACATGTTACATAATATGGGATTTCTTCATTCATTAGTAAATCTCATCTACGAATGCATAAGTACCCCTACTTTTTCCATTATGGTTGATGGTATTCCCCAAGGATTTATTACATCTAACAGAGGATTACGTCAAGGTGACCCTCTCTCTATTTTTTTTTTTGTATTGCTATGGAATTTTCCTCACTTATGATGGAGGATGCCCTTATAATGAATCAACTCCAACCTATTACATTGACTCAACCAGTTATTGCTCACTTATTATATGTTGATGACGTGATGCTATTTTTTAAGGGCTACAGTCTCTAATGCAGTTTCTATGACCAATATGTTCAACTAACTTGCATGACTGTGGGATCGCATCTAAAGCTGGTTAAATCAAAGATTTACTTCAATAGAGAAGTTCCTAACAAATCTCAACTACAATCAATTTTGGGGATGGAGGAATACAACTTACCAGTTAAATATTTAGGTGCCCTCTATCGACTGATTATATACATGCATCACATTGTGCATCATTGTTGAACAAGGTGTATGTTAAATTAGAGGGATGGGATAATGATTTATTATCTGCTGCAGGAAGAGCTGCACTAATACAGAGTACATTTAAACAAATTGTGTTATATTGGTTGCTCATCTATCATCTACAAAGTTCAATGTTGCTTATAATTGAGAAAATGTGTGCATTTTTTGGGCTGGAAGAAATCATAAAATTGCTTGGGAATCTTTGTCCAGACTAAATATTGAAGGTGGTATTGGGTTAAGACTATTTAAAGACCTTCGTCAAACAGCATTACTGAAATTATTGTGGACTTTACTAACAGAAGACTGTATGTGGAGTGCGTGGATGACAAACAAATACTTGCAATTTGTGGGTCATGGCAATTAACAACAATTTTTCTTAGACTATGAAGTACATACTGAAAGCAAAAGATTCTATAGCTAACTTGAGGCATAGAATAATTGTTAACGGGGATTCAACATCTTTATTGTTTGACCCTTGGTTGAATCACAAATCCATGGTTGACTTCTTAGGATAGCATAAAGTTAGCTTATGCGCAGCAGCTAATTACAAGTTAGTAGTATTTTACAAGGGGGTATTATTCATCCTGATAGGTTTTTGTCTACAAACGAAATGGCTAATATAATTACACAAACTACAGTAGATTCACTGCAAAGTAAGAATTACTAGAAAATAGCAGAGTCAAATTCATTTCATTTTTCATCAGTGTGGAACAGAATTAGAGTAATACCACCTATGGTTAGATGGGGAAAAATAATTTTCCATCGAACTACTGCTAAAAAAAATTAGCTTTGCTACCTACAAAGCCTATATGCTTTGCCTTCCTAAAAAAGACAGAGTAATTTCATGGGGACTTCAAGATTCAGCAGGATGTGTGTTATGCAACGACGAAGATGAAACACATTCGCATCTATTTTTTAGATGTAAGTTTTGCACTTATCTGAGGAATCAAGCTCGAATTCGACTTTGACTGCCTCCAGATTCTGAAACGAACCTATTTGATCAGCTTGAACTTATCAACAATCTCTTTGGGCGAAAATGTTTAAGCCAAGATCGAGCTTTTACAACTTTCTCCACCATTCTTCAACAGATATGGTTGGAAAGAAACAAGAGAATATTTGAAGGAAAGAGATTCACAGTCGAGCAGCATGGCAAACTTATTGAACTAGACATGCGTGCGTAATTTTATCGAAGATTTGTGGAGCTTGATCGGGAAGACATGGAATATCTTTGAAGATGGAATACTTCTTTTGACCCTGGGTAGAGTGCTGCGGCACATAAGGTAAGGTTTTTAAATAGGGTTTTGTGTTTGCTATTACTGGGTTGGGCCGGTTAGAATGTTGTGGTTATGGTGGTGTATATGTGGTTGTATTTATTTTGTATTTTATGAAAATGTACAAGGGTTGTCATTCTCTTTTTCTTCGCTAGTTGGCAAGTTTTTAAGGAGGCACAACCCCTATTGTTCTTTTTGTTATTAATAAAGAATCCATTTTCAAAAAAAATTAATAGAATAGAGTATATCTTGATTATAAAATTATATCTAGAGCTTTTGAAAAGAAGAAAATTTATTTTACCAAATAAAATCTTTTTTATAAATTGTTTATGTATTTTTCGTATAATCGAAAATCTGAATAAACAAAGTTGTAATACTGTCTTGTATGAGGCGTTAGATAATATATCTCCGGTTATTCATTAATAAGTGAGTGTAGTTTACAGGCATTTAATAAGTGGGTGAATATCACCAGGTGGTATGGGATGTCCAAGTTGATATTTTTCAGTTATTCCTTATAAGTAGATGACACTCATATGGAGACGGGCAACGTTGTGGAAGTGTATAGGAACTTATAAGGTGATGCTCGCCATGGAGAGCAAGGTTGTGTGCCTATATAAATATTATATGGATATCTGTCATTTGTGCGTTCCTATTATACATGGAGGAACGAACCAGATTAGGCTAGTATTCATTCTAGCAGTCTGATTGTGGGGTCACGCCTAAGATCCATGACACACTTTGAGTAGTGCATAGCACCGTGATGCTAATTTCCATAGCGTCAAATAGGCCAACAGTCTGTTACCATAGGGCACTTGTAGGGTCTCGACTAATGCTTTGCGTTGACTAGTAGCCGATGGATATTGGGTCATGATAATTGTGAAGGTAACTAAAAACTGTAGGAGCAGTGTCTGATGGGCACACATGTAAACTCCTAAAGCGGGCAAATGGTTTTCAATCTCTCGTCTGGCTCTATAATGTGTGTTTGATAAACATATTAGATATATATCTCACATGTGTATTGAGATGATGAGCTACGACTATACTTGTGACCTTGTGTCAAATGTAAGGTCAATCCCCATATTTTATCCATTATATATATATATATATATATATATATATATATATATAGGATACTATAGAATACATTGGGGTGTTGGCCAATATTATATGGATGTATGGATTGGTGTTGTATGCTTGATATGGTTGTTTCATCTTTACATTGGTGTTTCATTGTGTGATGATTTGGGTATGTTGATATGATATACACTTGAGATGCACAAATGCATCTATGAGATATATGTTTTTATATCATGATCTTTATTATCATCGTATCATTTTGATATTGTATTTTAGATATAGTCTACTCATGTGTTATTTTATAATACTTCAGTCAGTCTGAAACGTTACACGAGCAGGTATGCAGTAGACAACTTGATCACTTGGGTATTTTGGAAGGCTAGTTATAGTAGTATTACCTATCCTATATGGATTTTTGTAGCCTCATAAGTATGTTGATATATGACATATGCATTCAGTCATGTCGTGTATATATTTAGAGATAGTGGATTATCATTTTGTACACCCACTGTGACTTATGCGTATGATGTATTATATTTTATTGCTAAGTTTGTGACTCCATGTCCTCTATCATTTGATCCGTAATTATGTATTGTTTTTTCCTAGAAATGATAGTATTAGGAGTATGTCCTATGATAAATTCTGTAATTTATTTTAAATTAATTAACTCTGCAATCAATTCTCGATTGTAATAAAGGTGTTTTTCTTTCTATTACATATTTGTTATAATGTGTTACAAAATAATTAGATGCTTAATTAAAAATATATTTAACTTAAAATCCATTAATGGTTTGTTTGTGATAGTAATAAAAATAATTGTAATCAATAGTATTATATCACAATATTACAAAACACATCATTTTAAATATTTCTAGCCAAGATACATCGAGACTAGATATCGATGTATCGGTTGAGGCTAGAGTACGTAATGTTGTCCAAATTTTGGGCAGGGTATTATTCATGATTGTTGGAGGCAACTAAGGGTTATGTACTAATAGTTATTAGATAACTATGGAACAATTTGCTTGATAGTTTTTTGTTGGTTAACATAACTATGGAATCAGCTTTGTGTAAATTTAAAAGATATCACAAGAATTCTAAAGGATAAATTTTCTACAACACAGAGGAACAAAAAGTGACTATCTCCGCATAAGCTATCTTTTTAGAAAAGGAATTTCTATCAAATAAAATTAACAGTGAATTTGTAGACTTGGATGAGATCCGAGAAAATAATAGTAAGGTTGAAATAGTGGGAGAACCAAGTTCAACTATATACTAAAACACACAACTTATCCGAAGGTCTAATAGAGAATCTCATACTCTAGATAGATACTGCAGTTTTATTGTGGATGGAGAGAAGGAGGACTATATCTTAGATGATGACACTCCTTTGTCTTTCCAATAAGCACTGCAGAGTAAAGACTCTGCACCTTAGCTTGGAGAAATGAAATCCGAGACGGCTTTTACGTACAAAAACAAAGTTTGGACTTTGTCAAACGCACCTGAAGGGATAAAATCTATTGGCTGTAAATGGATTTTTAAGAAAAAGATAAATACGGATGGGGAAGTAGAGACTTATAAGGCAATGCTAGCAGCAAAAGGAAAATTCAAGGTATTGATTATGACGAGACCTTTTTGCCTATATCAATGCTTAAGTCTATTTGGATTATGCAAGCCATTTATAAATTCTGCGACTACAAAATATGGAAAATGGACATAAAGATGAATTTTCTAAATGGTGATTTGAAAGAAACTATTTATAATGTAGCCTGAGGGTTTTGTGGTTAGTGGGAGTAAGGACAAGGTTTGTAGTTGTTAAAGTCCATTTATGGACTTAAACAAGCTTCAAGGAGTTGGAATAAGTGTTTTGATAAAGTAATCAAGCAGCTTGGTTTTTATCAAGCCATATGTTTGCACAAAAAATGGACAAACACCCAAATCGTTGTTACAGAGCTGTAAATATTATATATACAGAAAGGAACAAGGTAACGCTATTGTATTATTTGTACTATATGTCGATGACCTATTATTGATTGCTAATGACATTTCCTTGTTGCAATTAGTAAAAGCTTGGATTTTCAACAATTTCTCCATGATTTGAGAGAAGCGGCCTATATACTAGGCATTAAGATCTATAGATATAGATTTAAGAGGGTGTTGAGATTGTCCCAATCCCTATACGTAGATACAATACTAAAAATGTTCGGTATGAAATATTCTAAGGGAGGAAATATTTCAACGTAGTGTGGAATCATCCTTTCTAAGAAAGAAACTCCTTATATCAATGAGGAGAAAGAGCATATGTAAAGGATACTCGATGCTTAAGCCGTAGGTTCCGTAATGTATGTTATGCTATGTACTAGACTCGATGTGGCATACGCATTAGGATGCGTAACCCAATACTAGTCAAATCACGAAGAAAAACAATGAACGACCATAAAATTTATAATGAAGTATTTAAGAAGTACTCGGAACTTATTCCTTATATATAGGAATGGAGACCTCCTTATAAGGGATATATGGTTTCTAGCTTTCAAAGTGATATAGATAACAAATCAGTGTCTGGTTATGTCTTTACGCTTAATGGTTAAGCTGTTAGTTGGAAAAGTTCCATACAAGAAACCATAACTGATTCCATAATGGAGGCCTAACACATCACTTTTAATGAAGCAGCTAAAGTGGCAGTCTGGATATGCAAGTTTTTGACTGAGCTTGGAGTGATTCTCGATATTGAGAATCCTATGACATTGTTATGTGATAACAATTCAGCCTCGAGAATCCTATGACATTGTTATGTGATAACAATTCGGAGATGCAGATAGCAAAAGAGTCTATGGTACACAAGAAGTCATGACATATTCATTGGAAGTTCCACCCGATTCGAAAATTTTTTGAGAAGAAAGAGGTTGTGATACAAATGGTAGATACTAAGTACAATATACCAAAAACATTCACTGAGCATCTAGCTCAGTCAGCTCTCGAGAATCTGATTGAAAGGATGGGATTGAGATTCCATTATTGGCCCCAAGTGCAAGGGGAGATTGATAGAGTTAGGTTATGCCCTGTGGGCAATTATGTAATTTATTGTAAATTAATTAATTATGTAATCAATTCTCATTCATAATAAAGGTGTTTTTTAGTTATATATTTGTTATAATGCCTTATAAATGATTAAATTCTTAGTTACAAAAAAATCCATAAAATGATGTGTTTGTTAAAGTAACAACAAATAGTTGTAATCATTAATCCATATAAAATTAACTGAATTGTTAATTAAGTAGAATTAATTAAATAAGATTTAATTAATATAATACTATACATGACACTATTATATAAGTAATATGAAATATAAAATTTATATATATAATAAATTTATACAATATGAGTGTATAAATAAAGGTGGAACGTTAAGAAACCTAAATAGACTTAAGGAGCAAATACATATGTAAATGTACATATACTGTAATTTTCGATGTGTTCGACACTTGAATCATAAGCATATTTCATAAGAAATACATTATTTCATAAGTCGATATCACTTGATATAATATATTAAAGATTATGAATCTTTAATATAATGTTGACCACTAACATTTATATATTAATAGATTACTTGCATACTCTTTAGTTGTTGAGCTTTTCTTAGAATAAGGATGTTATATATAGTACTATCAATATATAGAATAGACGAGGTAAGATCACTACACATATTTATTGAGATTTCCTCAGGGTATATGCATTATACTTAGGCCGTCGTGAAATGGTAGTTTTGAGTGAACAATCCTACTTTATTTATTGATCTTTCCTCAAGGTAAAGGCAGGATTAGAACAAAGTACCATGGTTAGGAGTTGTATATGATACAACCGATAAGAAGTTATCCATTGTATGTGAGAGTATGATTTGTTGAGATTTCCTCAAGGTCAGAAACCTAAGGCATAAGAGTCTTAACACCTACTAGTGAAGTCGAAAGACTTCTATGTTTTGACTTAGGATTTTGCGAAACATAAAAGACTAGTGGGAGCTTATTAGTAATATGAAACATAAAGTTTAATACTACTAATATTTTAAGAACATTTACTATGATTTGTCCTAAAAATCTACCACTTAAACTTTTAGAAAATGACAACTCCAAGACTTTTCAATGAAAGAGATCGATTAAATGGACCAAATAACTATACCGAGTAGCTAAGAGAAATTAAAATAGAGCGCCTATAGTCAGCTATTATATGCAAACCCAAAGAATAATTCGCTGATGATGTGGACCCCGAACTAAGACTTGCTTATGAAAAATGGGTGTCAAACCTAAAGATTTTCTAGGTTTTTGTGCTGCCTACATTAGACAAGCCGTTGCAGTGGTAGTATGAAAAGATGTCTTTCCATGAGACATTTGATAATCTTAAGGCCATGTTTGGTGAACAGCCACATTCGGCAAGGTACATGCTTACGAAGAAGTTGTTCAATACCAAATGACAGAAGGATAGAAAGTGGATGATTACAAGCTTATGATGAAGGGTCATATTGATAGGATTTCGCAATTGGACACGTACAAATAAGCAACGAATTGCAAGTGGATTTGATCCTTGGTTCATTTACTACTCAATATGAGCCGTTCATACTGAAATATAGTGTGAACCAATTGAATGTGTATCTCGTTGAGCTCCTTAATATGTTGAGGTCAGCTGAATCACAATCTAAGGATCAAGGGTCTGTACTTGTTGTAATGGGTAGTGCATATCTTCAAAGAGTATGAAGAAGCGGAAAAAAGAAGGTAAGAAATAAAAGTAAGAAGACCGATAACAAGGGCAAATGTCACCATTGCCATAATAAAGGTCACCGGAAAAGAATGGTCCTGACTACTTGAAGATTGTTAGAGAAAAGAAGCAGAATGGTTCTGTAGCTCCATCAGGTACATTTGTGATTCAAATTTATTTTGTAATCAATCAGATGTCTTAGGTCATATGTACTAGATCCGGTACTCATATATGTAATTCATTATAAAGACTTAGGAACTGGCACCACCGGCAAGAGAAGAGATATTGGGGATCCAAGTTGCTAATGAATCTATGGTAGATGCAATGGTAGCAGGAGACTATCATTTAAATTTTCCTAGTGGATTACTATCAGTATCAAATAATTGCTATTTTGTAAAAGACTTTATTTGTGGAATTATTTAAGAGAGGATATATATATATATATATATATATAAAAATTATTGTGCAAACAATGTTATGAACATCAGTTTAGATGGAAGTAAAGTCTGCAATAGTATTCTTGAAATTGGCATTTATGCGATTAATACTAGTTATATGTGTTCTGTGAATAATTCTTCTAACAATATAAATTATAGTTATCTTTGGTATTGTAGGCTAGGTCATACTAGCGAGAATCGACTACACAAATTTAAAGCCGAACATGTTTTACGTCAATTAATTCTAAATCTTTTGACAAGTATGAGTCGTGTTTCAGAGTAAAATGG
The DNA here is from genome assembly GCA_030765085.1 of Allium cepa. NCBI lineage: Eukaryota > Viridiplantae > Streptophyta > Magnoliopsida > Asparagales > Amaryllidaceae > Allium > Allium cepa. The sequence goes on from CM060942.1 coordinate 510,786,748, forward strand.
CCAAGTACCCCTTTAGTGGGAACAATGAAAGAGCCGATGAATTCTTAATATTAATACATAGCCATGTATGTGGTACGATGCTTATAATCACAAAAGATAATAGTTCTTACTTTTTACCTTCACTGATGATCACTTGAGACTAGGACATGTTTATCTTATGAAGAAAAAATCCAATGCTTTTGAGAAATTTGTTGAACATAAAAATGTTAGAAAACCAAATGGGCCATAAGATTAAGATTATTAATTCGGATTGAGTAGGTGAGTATGTTGGATAGGATTTCCAATAACACTTAAAAAGAAAATAGGCTTATCTCTCAGGTTACTCCACTATATACTTCGCAACAGAATAGTGTCTTAGATAAAAGGAACCGAACCATATTGGATATGGTTTGTTCCATAATGAGTGACGCTGAGTCACCTCTGTCCTATTGGGGATATGCGCTAGAAATCAAGATGCATATGTTGAACTTGTTACCTACTAAATATGTGCTTAAGATGCCATATATGATATAACATGGGAAGAAACTGTAACGACCTGCCTTGTCGACACTAATACATAAACGGTATTCATATGTCGAGCATCCGAGTGTTCGAGAAACAGGTTCTTAGGGTGAAAGAAAGGAAAGGACTGAACATAATCTCGTATCGTGATGAGTAATATATAATATCGAAACAATATTTACAAAAATAAACTTTATTTTACATACAACAATTAGAGTAAACTAATATATCATCATCATGGACAGTTATAATAGCCTGTCTTCACAAATCTTGATAAATACAAACAAGAAATACAATGGAAAATAAAATACATCAATTCTTTAAGGCATCCATCTCATCCCTAGAAGCTCCAACCATCCATCGCTAAATCTAGAAATATACTCGAGTTTATCCTGAGTATTATAAGAAAATAATACCCTGATCAGTCTAGTAAACCTGCGTGAGAAACTCAAATCATATCAATTTTATATTTAAATAAAACCTTTTAAAAATAAAGGTATTTCGTATGACCACACCACACATAAATATGAATGAGTTTTTAACTTACGGTAACCAAACCATTTTATAAGAAAAACTTGCGATATTATAATAATGTCTAAGGATTAAAATAAATATATAACATATATGGATTGGTTACCCATAATTGCGTTCAGCAGTACTAGGTTCTATAACTAAAATCATAAGGCGACCCTTGGAGAATGGATTCCATACAATGGCAAGGCACTGGGTACCACCTGCCATAGTGCATCTCTACATAAAATGTACCGAGCGCCTCACCTGGACCCCTTGCATGACAAGACTGGTCTACCCCTTCCTAGATAGTACCAAATATATCATCACACTGGTAGCTTCACAACATTTTCCTCATGATATCACATGCACATACCAAATCCATAAATAGTGATATAGAAAGGCAATGTCCATACCCTAATAGGTGCGACCCATATAGCCTTACGGCATATCCCCTTTTTAGTCATTCCTAAGTGTGAGGCTCGTGAGGCCAAGATTACCTTTCCTCTTAGCAAATCCCTTTTGGAACGCTAACACTGCCCTCTAGACAATAATGCAATGTCAGCGTTCATCCATTCAAGTTGTTCATGATATGAACAAATCAAAGGCACTACTTCTTCTACACCCTTTTTGGAATAACCCTCAGGATTACTAGTAGGCCTTGCATTTCAAAGAACTCTATCTTCGATTTCATCATCATCGAGATGTCTCCAATTCAAAAGCCTATGCCGGTTCGAAGTGGTTTTCGAATAATTCATGCTTATCTAATCCCGGTCACTTTAAACCAACAAACTATAGCTTTTTGGTAGGCTCAATCCTGGTTGTTTTAGAAGTAAGCCATCGATATAAGGGTCCCAAGGGGATCTCAAATATCTGACCTTAAAGGAGAGACATTTGAAAGGAATGAGTCCTCCCAAGGGAGTCTCAAACCATATGAAATCGTGAAGCTTCCATAAACTTCCTAAGTCAAAATTGGTCAAGTTATCAATATAACCACTATCTAGTGTAAGTATATAGTTTGCATATGGACAATTGAACATCATATACATATCACCACTTTTCGGTTTCAACCCATACTATCCCTCGATTAAAAATGAAGTTGGACAAGTTAGATTACTACCCTTGCCTCGACGACATTCTTAATTCTCACAGATAGAAACATGCTTTCATACCTCAAAATTTAGTGTCAAGTATAAGATGAAGTACCTTCCATATAATTAATTAATCATAATTAATCCTTTTATACTTATCACACTTTCGACATTTCGACTTCTCTATCCCTTTCCCAGAAACGAAGCTAGGTAAGTCAGGTTAGTGGTTGCTCCTAGCCTTGCCTTAGTTCAAGCATTCTGATTCTAGATCTCATAGATAAAGGATAATCAACTCATCAGGTTTTATTGCTAAATATTAGATGACTTTCTTTCCATAAATGCGTCAACATTTTAGCACTACTTATCATATTTATTTTATGTTACTTAATGGCGCCGACAAAGAAATCCCTTGCATAAAATGATGTCGTTTTAAAACAATATGAAAACTAACTCCATAATCTTATTACTAATCTTTGATTTAAAATTAGTTATCGGAAACATTTTCTAAACTTATTTTGTTTAAACCAAAGCTTGATTTGAAAAGATAAGATCCTTTCGTTATATAAAGTAAACAACTTATTTAATAACAACCAAGTGTTACAAATCGAAATTCTTTTCCAATTTCCCAAAAACCATTTACTATAACAAGAATGTTACAGTTCATAATCTCTTTCTTTTTCTCGACAACATTTTCAATAACAATAGTGTTGCAATCCATGCTTTGTTCTTACTTACAATCATATTTAATACACTTTAATCACTTTTAAAACCTTCATTTAAACATCACTTAAAGTCAACATTTTTGGAAAAGAATTTGACTTTGGAAATAAAGGAGTTTCCTTTATATAAAATAAACCCTTACTTAAATATTTTAAACAAATCCTTATAACCACCTTTAAAAATACTTATATAACTTTTGTTTACCATATTTTAAAGGAATTTACAAATTTTCTAAAGTAGATAAATTTTACTAAAATCGTAGATTTTCAAAGTGCATCCATAGCGATGCCGCTATATGGACTGTAACTTTTAAAACTTTATTGTATACATCTAATAGCTTCTAAGCTCCATTTTCTTTCTATGTTTTAAACCAATTTAAATACCTTTGGTGGTTCGAAAAAAAGTTCAAGTCAAAACCATTTCAAAACACTTAGAAAACAAAAGTGGTAAATCACTTAAAAGAGAGCATATGATTTCAATGTCGCAAAACCAACAGTAAGAGGGTCGACTATAACTAAGCAACATTCACTTTCCATATAAGAATTTATGTAAATAAAAATCATTAGGTGAGAAATCCTTTAGGATTCCTCTACAAATTTCTATTCTATGAAGTGCTTCCACAGCGACCCATTTGCCACGGAACACTCCGACTTCCTTTTGCTTTAGTCCCCTTCAAAACAAGGTTACATTTATCATCCGCTTCCAAACAAGAATCAAATCTAAACAGCAACGTATAAGCAATATACAACAACCAAAGAAAGCAATTATTTTTTTACAACTTTCGCAATATTAATATAACTTTTAAAGTTAGTATTCTTACTTCCAAAGCCATAACTTCCACCTTCCTTCACGCCCAAGCCTCCTAGCTCCTCCCTTTGCTTCCTTATGCTCACGACCATGGCCTCCTTCCCCTTAGCACATGGCTGAAGGCCTTTTTAGGGTGGTTTCTTTTTATGGAAGAAATGATGAAGAAAAGAGAGCAAGAGTGGAAATGAAACAAAGATGTAAAAGTGAAGTAAAGAGGTCCTTTAATAACATTGCAAAATGAGGCAAAAGACACCACTTATCCTTTATTTTAAATATTATAAAATATTTATTTATCCTCTATAATAAAGGGAACTTTCAAAGAATTGTTTTCCAAATGATTTCAAAAATTATTTTAAAAACTAGTTTTCTCAAGAAAATTATTTTATATATAAAATACACTATTTTGCACTCTTCGAACATATGAGAAAGAAAATTAAATGATTTAGTAAAACATGTGGTATGTGATACGTGCATTTACTATTTTGGTTAATTCGGGACTTGTTCGTTTGAAGCTTTAAACTTTCAAGTTGTTATTTGTGATTACCGTTCTATAGCGTGTTTTGAGATTTATTAATTTCTATTTTTGGGAATTATTTGAGATTTCCATTCTTTAGCGAATTTTGAGGTTTGAGATCTTCTATTTTAAGAGCTATGGTTTGTGAAAACCATCACGATGTCTTTTGTATTTGTCGATGATATGATGCAAGTTATGAGCTTTTTAAGATTTTATGATTTTGATGATGTTGTTTTCTAATGTGGCATTGACTAGGAGTTAGTAAACCATTAAGTGAGAACGTGCAGTATCGGACGTACTGTTAATGCTTTTCGGATTCCTATCTGAGAGTTTGTGACACATTCATGATGATATGCCAGTACTATGGACCTTCGGGTCATCATGATGTATTGCGACTACGGTTATCACGATGTATTACGACTTCGGTCGTCATGATGTATTACGAATTCGGTCATCACGATGTCTGTGTGACTTCGATCACTAAGAGATAGGTACCTAATATATAGTACTAGACACAAGGATAGCAGGTGCATCATTACTTTGGCATGCAATTAAGGATTTGGATGCAATCTAGGATTTTTTAAGTTTTGATGTTTTCTGATTTCACCGTTTCAAGATGACTATTTTATATATTTTATAGCCTAAAGCTTTATGAGATTTTATTTATATATGGTGATTTCATTTATGAGGTTTTGAAATCTTTATTGAGTTCCACGAGATTGAGATTTTCTGAGTTTTGAACTCTTAATTGAGTTCCACGAGATTGAGATTTTCTAAGTTTTGAACTCTTAACTGAGTTCCACGAGTTTTGAGATTTCGATGATTTTTGTGGTTTTCTTCTAAGATTTCATATGATTTTGTTGGAATTCATATTTCAAGTAGCTTTTAAGAAGGAAACGTTCATATTGAATTGATGTTATTCAAGAGTTAACCCTTAAGATGTTTTGGAGTTTTCCATCACTTTGAATTTGTGTAAATCCGAGTTTATGTCATTCCTTTTTGATTAATCGAACGTTTTGCTTATGAGAATTTTATCCTATTTATCATTTCTAATCATCTTATTCAAGCTAGACTGACCCGTATATTCATTACTCCGGTCAGATTAAGTTGCAAGTTAGACCATTTGGCTTTTGCTTTGCTATTATTTGTGGATCCATCTATCAACTTTTTGGATATATGCATAGTTTTAAGTAGTTATCTTGTAGAAGTTTGACTTGATTATGTGTATTCTTTTGTGGGGGACTTGATGTATATTTATATAGTCATGTTTCACCACTTATTTATGACATTATGCATTCTACTTGATGTATGTATATATATATATATGATTTTGTTTGCTATTCCGTGATCTGTTTTCATTATTTATATTGTGTTTTGTTCTGAATCGATCCTGTAGCCACCATGGTATTATATTAGGTAAGAATTAAGTATGTCGAACCATTTAAGATGAATGAAAAAATGAGCACATTATCAACATACTTAATACTTATTTAATACAAGACTATGATGGTTGCTCCTAAACAGCTCTATTCTCCGCACTAGCAGACAGTATTACTTAGTAGTACTCTTTGTTGGCGTGGGTCTTGTGGTGGGGCATCACAAAAGACCAAATTACACTTCCTTTTCCATTCACCTTTTCCACTTTCCAATGCAAGAACATGGCTGCAAGATGATACTTCTTTCCTTTGTACTAGTGCAAATAAATTTATGTACTTTAGTCCTTTAGCACTTAAAATAAGAAAGAAAAGTCTATCTTACTTTATTACCTTAATTAAATACTTTTTAAAAGTATTTAAAGACTGTTTACTTTAATTAATTCCTTTCGTAATATTTTTCTTGCTACTATATGTTGTTAAAATATGTGCATATATGTGCAACAACACTGTGACAACTTCCATTCAATGAAAAGTTGAAAATCCGAAAAACGATTTTTGGTCACATTTTTAATTTTTCATTGAACTATTTATTTTTGAAAACAAACTTCCAAAATGAGTTTCCTATCATTATTTATTAACTAAATGAGGGTTACTTGATCATTAGAAAACAATAATTAAATATTTAAAATTAATTAAACTATTCACATATCAAAGTAATAAAATTCATGGTCGTTACAAAAACCCCACTTCAATTATTTGAAGATATAGGGCTGTCCGGCCTATGTTAAGAGCACTGGTCTAAATAAGCTTGAGGCAAGATCAAGTTTGTGTTATTTTATAGGATATCCCAAGAATTCTAAAGGATATATTTTCTACACCATACATATTGTCTTTTTACAAAAGGAATTTCTATCAAAAGAAATAAATAGTGAAGTTGTAGACTTGGATGATGACATCCGAAAAACTAACATTGAGGCTGAAAACGTGGGAGAACCAAGTTTACATGTATAGGAAAACACATAACCTATTTTAAAGGACTAGTAGGGAATATCATGCACCAGAAAGATACTATATTTTTCTTATGGTTAGCGAAAAGGAGGACTGCATCTTGATGACAACAGTTCTCTTTCTTTCCAACAAGCACTGTAGACTAAAGACCATGCACTCTAGCTTGGAGTAATGAAATCCGAGATGGATTCCATGTACAAAACAAAGTTTGAATTTTGTCTGACGTACTCGAAGGGATAAAACCCATCAGTTGCAAATGAATTTTGAAGAAAAAATAAAACAAATGGGGAAGTAGAGACTTATAAGGTAAGGCTAGTCACAAAAGGATTTCATCAAATTCAAGGTGTTGATGATGATGAGACCTTTTCGTCCATGGCTATGCTTAAGTCCGTTCGGGTTATACTAGTCACTGCTACATTATGTGACTACGAAATATAGAAAATAGATGTAAAGATAGATTTTATAAATGGTGATTTAGAAGAAACTGTTTATATTGCAGTCTGAGGGTTTTGTGGTCAGTGGAAGTGAGGGCGTGGCTTGCAAATTGTTAAAGTCCATTTACGGACTTAAACAAGCTTCAAGGAGTTGAAATAATTGTTTCGATAAAGTAATCAAATAGTTTGGTTTATATCAAAATACAGTGGAAGCGTGCATATACAGAAAGGAACAAGGCAACGCTATTGTATTCTTAGACTGTATGTTGATGACCAATTATCGATTAGCAATGACATTTCGTTGTTGCAATTAATGAAAACTTGGCTTTTCAAGAATTTCTCTATGAAGGATTTGGGAGGAGCAGCCAATATACTACGTATAAAGATCTACAAAGATAGATCTAAGAGGCAGTTGGGATTGTCCCAATCCCTATACAGAGATACCGTACTTAAAATGTTTAGTATAAAAATTCTAAGCGGGGAAAATTTCAACGCAGACTGGAATCGTCCTTTCTAAAAAGAACACTCCTTGTACCGATAAGGAGAATAAACGTATCAAAAGGATCCCCCATGCTTCAACCATAGGTTCCATGGTGTACGCTATACTATGTACTAGACCTAATATGGTATAAAATTAGGATGTGTAAGCTGATACCAGTCTAATTCTAAGGAAAAACATTGGACAACCGTAAAATTTATACTAAGGTTTTAAGAAATACTTAGGACTTATTCCTTATACACGGGAGCAGAAACCTCCTTAAAAGGGGTACATGGATTCGAGCTTTCAAAGTTAGATAGATGATAATAAATCAGCGTTTGGTTATATCTTTGCGCTTAATGGCTATTTGATGATGGAGGCCTAATATATCGCTCTCAATGAAGTAGCTAAAGTGGCAGCCTGGATGCATAAGTTTTTGAGTAAGCTCGAAGTGATTCCAGATACCGAGAATCTTATAGCATTGTTCTGTGATAACAATGCAGCGATGCAGATCGCAAAAGAGCCTAGAGTACACAAGAAGTCACGACATATTCTTTGAAAATTTCACTTGATTAGATAATTCGTTGAAAAGAAAGATGTCGTGATACAAAGGGTAGATACTAAGTACACCAAATAGATACTAAGTACATCATAGTAGATGCACTTACTAAGGGTCTAGCTCGATCAGCTCTCAAGAAGCTGATTAAAGGGATAGGATTGAGATTCCATAATTGACCACAAGTGAAAGTGGGAGATTGATAGAGTTAGGGGTATGCTATATAGGCAATTCTATAATTTACTATAAATTAATTAATTATGTAGTCAATTTTCATTCGTAATAAAGGTGTTTTTCTTTATGTTATATATTTGTTATAGTGCGTTATAAATAATTAAATAATTAATTATAATATATTTAATAGAAAATACATAAATGGTGTGTTTATTAAAGTAATTATAGATAGTTGTAAAAATGAATATTGTATCATAATATTATAAAACAATCATTTTAAATGTTCCTAGTCAAGATGCAACAAGACTAGATATTGATGTATCCGTTGAGACTAGAGTACGTAATGCTCTCTGAATATTGACCAATGTATTACTCATGATTTCTGGGGTCACCTAGGGATTATAGTACTAGTTATTGGATAACTATAGAATGACTCATTCAGTAGTTTTCTATTAATTAATATAACTAAGGCCAAACAGAATATGACGTGACTGATTTACAAAATTCTCTCGACTTAAGAATACAATCGATCTTCAATATAAAAGCTCTGCTTTGATTATAGTCAAATCATGGCACGACATCCATTGAGAGACTATAGTTGAGTCAGTTGGAAATATTAGAAGTAACACACTATTTAAGAGAGGATTCATCTCCTCAGTTATACGGAGTTAATATCATGGTCAACTCAAGTCAACTCAAAGTTAGATTCTCTAGCTAGAGTAGTTTGGTTAATAATAATTTTTATTATTGAACCAAAGACTTTGTGCTTGGGTTATAGAATTGAATATGGATGGCATTGAAAATTTGACAATTACCAAATTCCATAAGTCCAAAGTGATATAATTTTGATAAAGAGAACTTGTGTAAATAATAGTCACAATTAAGAAATGCTTATTAAAGTAAAATTGGATTTTTTAAAACCAAGTAGGCGACAAATTTGATTGAAATGTCATACCACCTGCTAAGCAACGTGTGAACATTAGTATTCAAAAAGTTCGATATTAATCTTTGATCAAGTTTACACCTAATGAGTCACACAACCGACGATGAATTCTCCTTTGACTAAATGATTTAATTAATTTATAATTTTCATAAATTAATTAATATTTATGAAATATTAATTATAAAAATTGATTTTGATTTGATGAATAAATATTATTGAATAGATTTATAATAGGTTAAGTATATCAATCGATATATGATATCGATAAGCATTAAATTGGATTTAATTGCATAACATTTTATTTGGGCTTTAATGGGTTTAAGGCCCATCATAAGGGCTAGCCATTTCGGCAGCAACATGGGGTATAAACGGCTCAAAACATGGGTAAGAGTGGCTTGAAATTGATGGCCAAGATTAAAGGAGACTAAGTAAAAGATAGGATCCTAAATTCTCTCGTTTCCTTCCTTTTTTAACAGACTCTTCCTACACTTGATATTGATCCTTTTGGAGCCTCTGTCTCTAGATATTCCCTTCTAGTCTCACTATTTTATCTAGCTCAAATCAATTCAACTATTATTCGATAGTTGGTGATTAACGGTTCAAGGACCAGCATTCTTTTGGATCGAAATTGTTTCAAGGAGAATACATTATCATTTCAAGGTGTACTTCAAAGCATCGTAAGCGAAGTATATTCCTGACTGATAATTATAATTTGTAAGACACAATGCTTTATTTTGTGTATGTGTGTGTGTGTGTGTATTAGTTAGGGGACGATTCTGATATGCAAGTGATATTGTCAAAAAATTATTTTGGTTATATATTTATATCTACTAAAAAAATATTTTATCATATTCATATCTATAATGGCATGGCTCAGAAATAAAAAAACTATTTTTTGATTGTTTAATGGTATATTCATAAATAGTATAAATATATGCATATATATAGTTTATGATTTAATTGCTTCACTATACTTTATATAAATATGTTATATAAATTTTATCTATAGTGTATCACACATATATTATATTCGGCTGTAATGAAAAAATACACACACATACACACACATATGTATATATTATTTAAATATTTTTATGTTACATAAATTAATATATTAATATATATGTTATATAACAATTATGTTTCACATTTTATAAAATAATATTATTACAAAATATATGCTCGGTAGAAAAATAAAAGAACATTACTTCTATTACATAAAAATATTTTAAATATCGGTCGAAAATCAATAATTGATTACAAAATTATTTTTAAATCACAAAATTATGAAATAAATTTTCAAAGTACAATATATCATTCCAAAAATTATTGGAAATTTAAATTTCAATATAATGTTTTGAAATTATTTTATATCGATATTTTAAATTAAAACCATGCATAATTAATTAAAAATAAAATTTAAATTAAAAAAATTATTTCTAAGTCATGTGTAAGACTAGGTAAACTTATATTTATTAAAAAATATTTTATGTATTTGTAAGTATTAATTTGTAATTTTAATATTTATTATATTTTTATAATAAGTAATTATTATATATATTAACAAAATTATTCACATATGCGTGTGTGTGTATATATATATATAATTTTTTGTTTTTCCAAAAATTTATTTATCTATTTTTATATTATTTATATTTTTCGATATATATAACTGATTTAATATATTCACATAATTATATATGTATATATTTTAATGTTAACATTTCATAATTATGTTATAAATTTAAATACACATACGCACATCTATATTTATGTTTATAAATAAAAAATTAGTTAAATTTTATATATGCATATATATTTAAAATATTATAAAAGTATATAAACATGCATTTGGAAAATATATTTGCACATTGGTTGAGCTAATGTGTTCGTTGCGACATAAATCCCAACATCTATGCACAGACATGTTATACTTCGCATGGGTTGATATGTTATACACACATAAACACACACACACACACAGAGAGATATATATATCTGTGTGTGTGTGTATGATACACGTATATATAACATAACATAAATCAAATAGAACTATATGATTTTATAAATTTAAATAAAACAAAAGATTTTATTTAAATAAAATTATGAAATGTTCTAAATAAACTAGACTTCATAAGTCCAATAATGATCCTATAGGGTAATTTTTTTGAAATTCGCTCATAACTTGCACTACAGACTTGCCCAGTTCCAACATGAAACATACATATTTATTGCTTTGTGCCAACATTGATTACGTAATGGGGTATAGGTGTGTGCATAGTGTTGATTATGTACCAGTGTTAACCTAAGGGAATATTCACATGCGACAACCCATATCGCCTTATTCAACGTATTATCAAACAGTATTGCTTTATAATACTCTTCGGTAAAAAGGGTACATAAGTTGGATATTTCAATGATACCCGTAGTTCATCCACAAATGGACTTGGATTCCTTAAGTTTTACGGATGATGATTCACAAGGTAACATTTGAAACAAATAGAGCATACCTATCACAAGATATAAACTAGTTATCATAATATGGAAGCAATAAATATAGTATCAGTATAAACATCTAATTGACTAAATGCATATAATATAAATGAGACAAAAGATTCACCATTGTAGTACACCATATTACAAAGAAGTAAAGTCTAAATACTTCTTCAAATTCATATATAACATATCTCATAATACATATAATCAAACATGACAATGATACAAAAATACCGGACCACTATAAGAAAACTTGCTTTTAGTAGAATTTATTGGTAGCATTTAAAGCTAAGTGCAACTATATTTGATTTTCAGTTATATTTTACTAAGCTTTGATGCCACCCAAAAATATTCGTCTTGCCCGCCCATTTCTTATTTCACCGTGCTACTTCAGTTATACATAGAAATTACATCTTGGAAATCATATCCCCTTCTTAAACATTATTTCTCTATTTCCCCTACCCTAAAGCATTTCCTCTTTCTTCACGTTACGCTAAATCGATCAACCACGATAACACCACATGATGAAGTCCCAACTGTCGCCTAAAGTCGAAGTGCGATAGGAATCTGGAGCCGCCATAGAGGAGTTGTCACTAAGATCTGAAGAATGAGTTCGCTATCGCCGTGGAGGAGTTTGTGTTGCTGCCGACAAATTTTAGATGCCATCGTCGAATATCGAGTGCTACTACTGCTTGAGAAATTTTCTCGCGTGAAGAATCGTAGACGTCTAAGAGATTGTCATTACCCACTGAAATTTGGAATTCACATCGTCTGGGGAATCGCTGGAGGTGAGTCGTTATTGTCATGCTTGCTTGAAGCTCACACCATTTGAAAGAAGCCACTACTTATCACCTTGGATGCTCTCGTCAAATTTGAAGAGTTTTCTTTGGGTTTGAGGTATGTATGCCTTTCTTGAATAATTTGAAGTTATACACAAAAATTGAAGTTAAATTATAAATTCATTTCAACTCATATACATAAATTCAAATATATGTAAAAATTGAAGTCATATTAGAAAATATTAATGAGACTAGAGATATGATTATGAATTAATTTTCAAATAAGGATATGAAGCTAATTGCTCTTTGTACCTAGTTATGGCAACAATTAGTTTTAGCTTGGTTTAGTTGAATTAAAATATGAATGTTTTGATCATAACAAATGTTCGTTGTGCAGAAGATTTCATTCAACGGTTAAGATGTGCTTTCAGGCTTTGTGAAGTTCTTTTTAGATTATACTATATTCATATTCATGTTTGGTTTCTTCCATGATTTCTTTATGTATTGTTAAAAAAAATTTGTGTCAAGCAGTGGCCTTTCATGTAAATATTAAGGTTGTCATTGATATATGATGATAAAAGTACTAGCTAAACCAAGTTTAGATAACTTTGTAAAATAAATTCTCCATTGCATGTAACTCTGTTTCTTCTATAAATTTGGGAAAATTTGTTCTGTTATCTTGTTGTAAATTTGACATTGTTTTTCTTTGCCTGAAGGTATGGGATGCAACGACATCAGATCCAAAGTTTCTTGTCTTTCTTAAGTCATATCACGGTACAATTCCTGATCCTAGGCATTGGTCCCAAAAGCGCAAGTTTTGACAGGTAATCTTGTAAATGTACATTGAATACAACAACGTTCTTTTTTGCATGCATAAATTTCATGTTCGTTTTAAGTGTTATACAAGGGTAACCTTTATCCTTCTTATGTATCCAATATTATGTGCTTCTTGCAGGGATCCAACTGTAAAACCATGGAGTGAGGACTGGTGGTGTTTTCTAAAATTCATTTTAATATTTTGTTAACGTCGTGTGGAATGTTTAGATCCCGTGGTGATCTAATTTAAAAAATACACAAAGTTCATGTAGATCTTAGGCTATGTCATATAATAAAAAATTAATCTTCATATGCAATGAGGTTCATATAATTCATTCTCCAGTGAAATTAGTCCTTGTTTATTTATTTATTTTGCATGTGCATGAAATAAAGGTAACTTCTTTTAATAGTTTAATAATGTAACGTCCCGCCTTTTCACACGCTTTAAATCGACACATGTGCCAATTCAAACCATACGGAAGGGCGGATTGTCATAGGGTAAATAAGAAAAGCAGAGATAGAAATAAAACAAAATAGAATCTTGCAGCGGAACGATAAAATATAATAATCAAATATACAGTTCATGAAGCCGTTTTATAAACATTTGATTATATTTATACAATACATATTAGAGTTGCACATGCCAGTGAATAATAATCAATGTAGCGGAATACAGTGTAGTGGAACAATATAATATATATAATAATAATAATAATGAAATCTTCGTCTTCGTACTCCAGAAATAAAGTCTTCAATTCCTGAAATGCTCGGAATGACCCGAGCGAATTGAAAAGACAAAACGCTCGAGTCAGAACTAAAATATCTTATGTAAGTTAAATCAAATGAAATAAATATGAGTGTAACGGCGTCGGAGATTTTTACGGGGTTTGACATCTTCTATCCAGTGTCTAACGTTAGTGCAGTAACTTAAGAGATGCTCGGGATTCACATCTCCTAAGGATCCGTTAAACTATTTACCATGTAGTAATATTTCACTATTATACTAGTGTCTACGTATTAAAATAAACTTACTTTTTCATAGCATTAAGGGGTTACCCATATAGCCCTAAACACGTAATAGTCCCAGTTGTCCATCCAGTATCAGCGCATCTCCAGACCAGGAAACTACCCTAAATACCCCACGAGCTATGGGAGAAAACCAAACTCGTACAAGGCGCGCTAGGGTAAGTGACACGACACAACTAGGCAATGGCAGGGTAGATATACCAATTACGCTTCCAGGCCACCTCGAGCCACACCTCCAAATAAAAAAAATCAAAAGTGGCTACTGAATCAATCCAAAAGTCAAAGTATAATATCGAAGGACTGTGTCCGATCAAATGTGCTACCTCATTAACCCGTCAATCGCTCCTGTTTTAGCCACCTTATGCCAACTCACGGGAGTTGGGCCCACGTATTTACCTCAAAGGAAACGCCGCTACCATCCTACTTCATTTTGGAGTCTCCACCGCGTACACGGTTGTTAAAGTGGTTTTTGGAGTTGGTAGAGAGTATGACAACTTCTGATCCCGGTCTCTTTAACAACCAAACGTTATTATAACACCGCAACCTTTTTTCAAAATAGTTTATGCTTATAAAACCAGAATATAATATCCATTACAAAACCATATAAATACGATATCATTTCCTTTTAAAACCCAAATCTATATGATATCATTTTATTTCAAAATATATCCTTTTTCCAAAATCATAGCACTTTCCAATCTGTATACCTTGAAACCCCTAGCTTTGAAAACATGACTTATAATACTTAAATGGTTTAAATATTAAATTTCTTTATATGATAAAATAGCTTCTCAATTTTCCTAAATAAATTCCCAATACCAATTTGAATCTCCAAATAAACCATTTTAAATTCAATATATTTCAAAGCTTAAATATTCTATATTTCAAAACTTAAATTTTTATAATTCATATATTTCAATCTTTAAATATTCCACTATTTCAAAATGGATTCTTTGATAATTTCATATATATCAAATCCAATTCATATTATTTAAATTCGAAATATTTACATAATAAAACAAATTTATTTAAGTAAAACCCTTAAACTTCAATAACAGGATATTCTTTCAATTAAATTAACTTGATAATATTCTTTTAAATCAATTTGATATTCATTTAAATCCTCTAATCAAAATCAAGTTATAAAATCATACCTTTTAAAATCTCAATTTATTTACATTTAAAATCAATTTTTTCGAGGATAATTCTTAAATACTTTAAATCAAATTATATTCACATTTATCTTCAACCTTAATTTTATTTGAGTCATTATAAACTGTATATACAATAGAATTTCAAATAGATATTTCACCATATTATATAAAGAAATCAAACTTCATTATTTAGCTTATTTTATAATTCAAAACAAATTTATACATAGCTAAATTCAATAATAAAATAGCATTTATATAATATCTAAAATTAATATCCATATACCTATATATTTCTTTACAAAACCACAGAAATCATTTCAAAATAATTATATATATATACCACGGTGTCTGTATATAATTTTCTATCCTATGTTCAAATGATACGGATATTTATCATTTCAATCTGCAATTGAAAAATAAAAATTACGGTTATATATCATTTCAAACCGCAATCCCGAATCAATAAAATGCATAATAACTTGCAGTTTTTAATAATAAAATACAACATCCATTCATCCATCATAAAATCATACATTCGTCACAATCATCATCCAAAAAAATTAATCAATATCAATATATAACTGATAATATATAACCGGAAATTAACTGGCAGTTATATTCAATAATAAATTAAATAATGATTTATTTAAATAAATGCAATTAACTGAGATGGTGATTAAAATTATACGAAACAGCCATAAATAAATGCATAATTACAACATAAATTAATTTACCAAACATAAGAAATTTTAGAAGTTGTGAGTGGGTTAAAACACTCACCTTTTGAATTTAAACCCAAAAATTTGACAGTCTCAGAATTCGTCCAAACTAGCGCCATAATGTCCGGAACTCTAATACGAACCTAGCGGAGAAAACCACGCGTGAAACGGATGTCATACGCAAAAGTTATTAAGATTATAACGTGTTGAAATTTAAATAAAATTAAATAAAATAAAACAGTACCCCTCAACTTACCACGTCAGCATCATCTTTCTACAGACACTAACCCTAACACACGATCAACAAAACATGCCGCCGCCAAGCTCGAAATAACCGACCACCACGCGTATCTCCACTAAGATTGAACCACGCTAGCATACCTCCGTCGCCGAGCCGACCAGCCCGAGCCCACCGCGACACCCCCTATCGGTCAGAACGGCCGACGCCTCCATCGTTTCATATGGCCAAATCCGGCGAATTCGGTGACCATCTCGTCGAACCAATAACACAGATGCGTGCTGCTCATCGACCACTACGATTCTGCACTTCCTGATCGAACCCTCATTGAAGATCCACCGTCGAAACCAATGACCCAATACGAACAGCCGAGGATAAACGGCAAATTTCTGAGCAAACGATAACTCGAATTGAAAAACGAATTCCACCACAAGATTACGCTCATTGAGAGCTTCAATGTATATGCTTTGCAATTGATTTGCAATTAGATCTGGAAATATAGAATTTTGGGTGCCAGTGAAGTAAGAAGGTGAATAGAACGTATAGAAATAAGGAACAGAGGCTGCTAGGGTTTATAGCAAGATATATATATATATATGCATGATTGACATTTGAATGAATGGATAAGATAGATTTACGCGCTAACGCCAAAGTGGCCCAAAAAGCCCGTTTCGACTCCGAAATGAAATTGGGTCAACCCATATATCAAAATAGATGTTTTTAAATATTTTAAACGCAATGGAAAAAGTTTCAAGTCCAAATTCCATCGTATGAAGAAGTTATGCAAAAATCAATATTTTCAAATTGATTTCAGTTAATTTTAATTTAATTCATTTCAAGGCGTTTCAAGTCCAATCAAATGACAAGTTTGATCGACGCGAAACTTGAAATCCTACAATAATTCACCGTTACGGATTCGATGAAACTTGTTTCGTCGAAATCCGAGTCAGTGGTCAAAATGGCTATTTTTCCAGTTAATTAAATAAATTGAAAATTAATTAATTAAATCAACTTTCAATTTCAAATCCTAAAATCGACAATTCTTGTCATTTTAAATTTCTTAAACATTTATACTAATTTAACAAATTTAATTGTCGATTTAAAATTTATTAATTCATCAGTTTCCTTAAATTCAATAATTATAATTTAAATTTCCAAAATTCTATTTAATTAAATCAACTAATAATTATTCCATTCATTATTGTTAACTAGATGGCTTAAATATTGGATTTAAAACTATTACATAAATTTTGTCATATTATCTTTATTTCAGATTGCATAACCTTTAATTTTAATTCCTACAAAAATTACACTTACCATAATTTGGATTTCAATGGATTGATTTGTTTCAATCCAACACTTTTATTAAGTTCATTACTATTCTATAAACTTAATTACCTTGTTTTCTTTCCATTCATTACCTTTAAATTTATTTCCTTCAAACCAATATTATAATTACTTACAGAACATTGATTATATTCAGTGACAATTTATTAAAATTTTAAATTCATTGAATTAATTCAATGCTTACATTTGTTTTCATATATTCAATTTGTAGCTAAGTATAATATCTACATTATTTCCATTGATTTGCATTACGTTCGATTTATTAATAATTACCTTAGTCAACTTTAACGTAGTATTAGATTAAAATTTTCATTGGTTACATCTTATTGAATTAACATTCTCCGATTACCAAATTAATCTACATCAAATTGCACTATTAAGTAAATTAACTGCAATTGATTTCAAAATAAATTTTATGAACTAAATAAATAGGTAACTTATAACCATTGTTACCCTTAACTTTTAATTACGTTTAAAAGTTCATTAATTACAACAAATGTTCCAAATCAGCTATATAATTCTACTTCCATCTTTTATTTGTGTTAACTATTTTATTTCCATTATGATGAAATTAAGTCACTTATACACATTTATTATCCCAATTCATTTATTTATCTTGGTTTAAATTTTTTTATTAAATCAATTACCATCTTATGCATATAATTAACATTTCTATTGATTTTACATTCAGATTTTCAGTTATTATCTTAACTTACATAAGGTAATGTTTAATTACATTTAATTGCTATTGATTAAATACATTGGTAACGAACAATAGTTGTCACAATTATACATTTTATTCATTTTTTAAATTTATTCTTTACAACCAATTATTACAACAACTCTCATTAAAATATATTTATTCCATTTCCATCCATTACACATTATTTTATTACCTTTTACATCCCACTATAATCAGTGCACACATTAATATAACACATATTATAATTCCTTACACAATACTGATCTTATTCAATTACCATTAACTATCTATTTTATAAATAATTAAATGTTTACATTTGTTACTTATATTAAATTTTATAACCAAGCATAGCATGTTTAAATACAATGAATTGGAGTTTCATTAAGATTGTTGACAATTAACTTGTATTAACATTATTTCATTTTAATTTAGTTATTATTCCATTATTAAATTACAAATTTTTATTTCTTTCAATATTAACTCATAAAATATTATTAAATTAACAAATTTTAAACATCGAAAATTTATGGGTCTTTACACTCTCCCCCACTCAAAACTTTTCGTCCCCGAAAAGGAAAAAGAAGGAAAAAGAAGAAATTGAGTAGTCGATATATCTTATTCAAAGTATTAATTTTATAAACAAATAAATTTACAAAGTTTAATAATTTATATACAATATATCTATTTATACTATTACGTCTTTTTATGCTCAAATTAATAAAGTTTGAAAAACATTTTTTCAAAAACTTTCTTAAGTCCAAAATTTACAGAAACTTCGGCGGAGTCTCCTTTGTACGGAGAGACTCGGGAGAAAATATAATATCAAATATAACAATATATAACATATACTTTCCAAAACAATATATCCCAACACGGAAGAAAAAAATATAATAGCGCTATAAACCTAATCCGAAAACGTACCTATTTGTCGGGCAAATAACGCTTATTTATGGAACCAAAAGCAGTAGCAATTGCTTCCATAACCTGTATTTCACTTATATAATCTTAAAAGAGTCAATAATTATATAAAATGAAATATTAAGGTTGTTTTCAACCACCAACAAACAATCAATCAACCATCACTTGCAACAAGCATACAATCATCACATAGAATCAATACAAATCATTCATTCATTCATATCAACAAAACAAATAGTTATTCGGGTTCAAACTTTAAATTATACGGAATGAAAAATAAACTACTAAGTGTACCCTTCACTCAACAGTCTTAGGTGAAACTAAATAGATTATTCATTCACCTAAACAATTTTAAAGTATCCTTACCCAAACAACCATAACCCAAAACAAACAACAATTCCAACCAACAAATAAAATTTACTTATTATTAATTTCATTTCATACATTAGTTGTTTGATTTTTTTTTAATATATTGATTTATTCTTTTATTTTACATTTATTTCTTACCCTTTTTTTAGAAATAACTTCAACTTATTTACTTAAGTTAAAATTTCTTACTTAGAATACCTGCCTTCCATTATATTTAATTAGTAGTATTTCAATTATACTTAAGTTTATAACAACTACAATACCAAATTCTTATTTATTAAAGAATTTCATTGAACCTTCCTATTACAAAAGCTTTACTTGTATAATATCCATTACGTTTTCTTATTAACATTTCAACTTCTAACATCTTATGGTAAGTTATATATATGCCTTTAAGACTGTAATTAAAATCATACAAGTCTATCTTATTTCTTTTAATTAATTAATGGTTCAATAATTATATCTTTCGTTTTATAAGATTACCATTTCACTTTCTTTTAATTTCATTCATAACCTAGCAACAAATCTCTTACTTTAATTAGAGGCTCCATTTATTAATTAGTTACCTTCCATTTTACTACAATAACTGAGACTATTAATTAATGGAAACTTAAGAACTAAATACCGGGTTTAATTTCAAATCATTTAAATGTATATCCTTACAACTTATATATTTAATTATATTTAAAACAATTATCAAAATAAACCTGTAGTAAAACTACTACAGTGGCCTTCCCACTTCGAAACTCGAAAATGAATGTCGATGATGCATGCACTCATCACCGAAATTATTTTCCAGCGACAGAGAGGGGAGTACAAATTATTTCTTTCCAGAATTTCTTTAAAACAATCCTTTCAAATTATATTGAAATATTTTTATCCGAAAATACTTCTTTTAATAATATTATTATTATGTTTCAAAATCATTCAAAAGAAATTTCAAAACCCCAAAACTTAAGTTCTAAATTTCCAATTTGATTTATTTTATTTTATTTCTTATTTCAACTATTATTTATAAACTTCATTACCTAACAACCAATATATTGCAACCAATTATATATATAATTTATAAAAATATATTTTATATATACATAGAAAATATAATAGGCAAAATTATTTCATTCATCTATAATAAAAACAAATATTATGTCGGTCTGTCCTATTAAGTGTATAGAAATCCCTATTGATGTCATAGCGTCCCATGCATCAACCAGAATTTATAAATACAAAACGGAACATATTAACACAATATTAAAACCCTTTTATATCACTAATAAATACGCTCCCTCATATATATACACTCAGCAACCCCCTCATATATATACACTCAGCAACCCACCATAGGGTATTACTACCCTATTAGTAAAGAGTCAAACCCCATAAAGCTAAGATTTATCGCTAAACCAAAGCTCTGATACCAGATGTAACGTCCCGCCTTTTCGCACGCTTTAAATTGACACACGTACCAATTCAAACCATACGGAAGGACGGATTGTTATGGGGTAAATAAGAAAAGCAGAGATAGAAATAAAACAAAATAGAATCTTGCAGCGGAATGATAAAATATAATAATCAAATATACAGTTCATGAAGCTATTTTATAAACATTTGATTATATTTATACAATACATATCAGAGTTGCACATGCCAGTGAATAATAATCAATGTAGCGGAATACAGTTTAGTGAAACAATATAATAATAATAATAATAATAATAATAATGAAATCTTCGTCTTCATCGTCCAAAAATAAAGTCTTCGATTCTTGAAATGCTCGGACTGACCCGAGCGAATTGAAAAGACAAAACACTCGAGTCAGAACTAAAATATCTTATGTAAGTTAAATCAACTGAAATAAATATGAGTGTAACGGCATCGGATATGTTTAAGGGGTTTAACATCTCCTATCCAGTGTCTAACGTGAGTGTAGTAACTTAAGAGATGCTCGGGATTCACATCTCCTAAGGATCCGTTAAACTATTTACTTTGTAGTAATATTTCGCTATTATACTAGTGTCTAAATAGTAAAATAAAATTACTTTTTCATTGCATTAAGGGGTTAACCATATAGCCCTTAACACGTAACAGTCCCAGTAGTCCATCCAGTATCAGCGCATCTCTAAATCGGGAGACTGCCCTAAATACTCCACGGGCTACGGGAGAGAACCAAACTTGTACAAGGCACGCTAGGGTAGGTGACATGGCACAACTAGGCAATGCCAGGGTAGATAAACCAATTACGCTTCCAGGCCAGTGGTAACACATAGCACGCAGCTACCGCCCACCTCGAGCCACACCTCCAAATAAAAAAATCAAAAGTGGCTACTAAATCAATCCAAAAGTCAAAGTATAATATCGAAGGAATGTGTCCGATCAAATGTGCTACCTCATTAACCCATCAATCGCTCCTGTTTTAGCCACCTTATGCCAACTCACGGGAGTTGGGCCCACGTATTTACCTCAAAGGAAACGCCGCCACCATCCTACTTCATTTTGGAGTCTCCACCGCGTACACGGTTGTTAAAGTGGTTTTCGGAGTTGGCAGAGAGTATGACAACTTCTGATCCCGGTCTCTTTAACAACCAAACGTTATTATAACACCGCAACCTTTTTTCAAAATAGTTTATGCTTTTAAAACCAGAATATAATATCCATTACAAAACCATATAAATACGATATCATTTCCTTTTAAAACCCAAATCTATATGATATCATTTTATTTCAAAATATATCCTTTTTCCAAAATCATAGCACTTTCCAATCTGTATACCTTGAAACCCCTAGCTTTGAAAACATGACTTATAATACTTAAATGGTTTAAATATTAAATTTCTTTATATGATAAAATAGCTTCTCAATTTTCCTAAATAAATTCCCAATACCAATTTGAATCTCCAAATAAACCATTTTAAATTCAATATATTTCAAAGCTTAAATATTCTATATTTCAAAACTTAAATTTTTATAATTCATATATTTCAATCTTTAAATATTCCACTATTTCAAAATAGATTCTTTGATAATTTCATATATATCAAATCCAATTCATATTATTTAAATTTGAAATATTTGCATAATAAAACAAATTTATTTAAGTAAAACCCTTAAACTTCAATAACAGGATATTCTTTCAATTAAATTAACTTGATAATATTCTTTTAAATCAATTTGATATTCATTTAAATCCTTTAATCAAAATCAAGTTATAAAATCACACCTTTTAAAATCTCAATTTATTTACATTTAAAATCAAATTTTTCGAGGATAATTCTTAAATACTTTAAATCAAATTATATTCACATTTATCTTCAACCTTAATTTTATTTGAGTCATTATAAACTGTATATACAATAGAATTTCAAATAGATATTTCACCATATTATATAAAGAAATCAAACTTCATTATTTAGCTTATTTTATAATTCAAAACAAATTTATACATAGCTAAATTCAATAATAAAATAGCATTTATATAATATCTAAAATTAATATCTATATACCTATATATTTCTTTACAAAACCACAGTAATCATTTCAAAATAATTATATATATATATACCACGGTGTCTGTATATAATTTTCTATCCTATGTTCAAATGATACGGATATTTATCATTTCAATCTGCAATTGAAAAATAAAAATTACGGTTATATATCATTTCAAACCGCAATCCCGAATCTATAACACCGAAGGAATGTGTCCGATCAAATGTGCTACCTCATTAACCCGTCAATCGCTCCTATTTTAGCCACCTTATGCCAACTCACGGGAGTTGGGCCCACGTATTTACATCAAAGGAAATGCCACCACCATCCTACTTCATTTTGGAGTCTCCACCGCGTACACGGTTGTTAAAGTGGTTTTTGGAGTTGGTAGAGAGTATGACAACTTCTGATCCCGGTCTCTTTAACAACTAAACGTTATTATAACACCGCAACCTTTTTTCAAAATAGTTTATGATTTATTACCAGAATATAATATCCATTACAAAACCATATAAATACGATATCATTTCCTTTTAAAACCCAAATCTATATGATATCATTTTATTTCAAAATATATCCTTTTTCCAAAATCATAACACTTTCCCATCTATATACCTTGAAACCCGTAGCTTTGAAAACATGATATAATACTTAAATGATTTAAATATTAAATTTCTTTACATAATAAAATAGCTTCTAAATTTTCCCAAATAAATTCCCAATACCAATTTGAATCTCCAAATAAACCATTTTAAATTTAATATATTTCAAAGCTTAAATATTCTATATTTCAAAACCTAAATTTTTATAATTCATATATTTCAATCTTTAAATATTCCATTATTTCAAAATGGATTCTTTGATAATTTCATATATATCAAATCCAATTCCTATTATTTAAATTTGAAATATTTACTTAATAAAACAAATTTATTTAAGTAAAACCCTTAAACTTCAATAACAGGATATTCTTTCAATTAAATTAACTTGATAATATTCTTTTAAATCAATTTGATATTCATTTAAAATTCTCTAATCAAAATCAAGTTATAAAATCATACCTTTTAAAATCTCAATTTATTTACATTTCAAATCAAATTTTTCGAGGATAATTCTTAAATACTTTAATTCAAATCATATTCACATTTATCTTCAACCTTAATTTTATTTGAGTCATTATAAACTCTATATACAATAGAATTTTAAATAGATACTTAACCATATTATATAAAAGAAATCAAACTTCATTATTTAGCTTATTTTATAATTCAAAACGAATTTATACATAACTAAATTCAATAATAAAATTGCATTTATATAATATCTAAAATCAATATCTATATACCCATATATTTCTTTACAAAACCACAGAAATCATTTCAAAATAATTTTATATATATACCGTGGTTTCTGTATATAATTTTCTATCCTATGGTCAAGTGATACATATATTTATCATTTCAATCTACAATTTAAAAATAAAAATTATGGTTATATATCATTTCAAACCGCAATCCCGAATCAATAAAATGCATAATAACTTGCAGTTTATAATAATAAAATACAACATCCATTCATCCATCATAAAATCATACATCCATCACAATCATCATCCAAAACAATCAATCAATATCAATATATAAATGATAATATATAACAGGAAATTAACCGACAGTTATATTCAATAATAATTAAATAACGATTTATTTAAATATATGCAATTAACTGAGATGATGATTAAAAATAGACGAAACAGCTATAAATAAATGCATTAATCACAACATAAATTAATTTACCAAACATAAGAAATTTTAGAAGTTGTGAGTGGGTTAAAACACTCACATTTTGAATTTTAATTGAATTTAAATCCAATTTAAACCCAAAAATTTAACAGCCTTAGAATTCGTCCAAACGAGCGCCAAAATGTTCGGAACTCCAATACGAACCTAGCGGAGAAAACCGCGCGTGGGATGTCATACGCAAAAGTTATTAAGATTATAACGTGTTGAAATTTAAATTAAATAAAATAAAATAAAACAGTACCCCTCAACTTACCACGTCAGCATCGTCTTTCTACAGACACTAACCCTAACGCACGATCAACAAAACTCGCCGCCGCCAAGCTCGAAAATAACCGACCACTGTGCGTACCTCCACTAAGATCGAACCACGCTAGCACGCCTCCCTCGCCGAGCTGACCAGGCCGAGCCCACCGCGACACCTCCTATCGGTCAGAACTCTCGCCGCCGCTTCCATCGTTTCATATGGCCAAATCCGGCGACTTCGGTGACCATCTCATCGAACCAATAACGCAGATGCATGCTGCTCATCGACCTTTACGATTCTGCACTTCCCGATCGAACCCTCATTGAAGATCCACCGTCGAAACTAATAACCCAATACGAACGGCCGAGGATAAATGGCAAATTTCTGAGCAAACGATAAATCGAATTGAAAAACGAATTCCACCAGAAGATTACGCTCATTGAGAGCTTCAATGTATATTTTTTCCAGATTTTTCTAAGGACTTTGAAATTTATGCTTTGGATTTAATTTGCAATTAGATCTGTAAATATAGAATTTTGGGAGCCAGTGAAGTGAGGAGGTGAACATAACGTATAGAAATGAGGAACAGAGGCTGCTAGGGTTCATAGCAAGATATATATAGGCAGGATTGACATTTGAATGGATGGATAAGATAGATCTACGCGCTAACGCCAAAGTGGCCCAAAAAGCCCATTTTGACTCCAGAATGAAATTTGGTCAACCCATATATCAAAATAGATGTTTTTAAATATTTTAAACGAAATGGAAAAAGTTTCAAGTCCAAATTCCATCGTATGAATAAGTTATGCAAAAATCAATATTTTTAAATTGATTTCAATTGATTTTAATTTAATTGATTTCAAGGCGTTTCAAGCCCATACGATCAAACGACAAGTCCGGTCGATATGAAACTTGAAATCTTATAATAATTCACTATTACGGATCCGATGAAACTTGTTTCGTCGAAATCTGAGTCAGTGGTCAAAATGGCTATTTTTCTAGTTAATTAAATAAATTGAAAATTAATTAATTAAATCAACTTTCAATTTCACATCCTAAAATCGACAATTCTTGTCATTTTAAATTTCTTAAACATTTATACTAATTTAAAAATTTTAATTGTCGATTTATAATTTATTAATTCATCAGTTTCCTTAAATTCGACAATTATAATTTAAATTTCCAAAATTCTATTTAATTAAATCAATCAATAATTATTCCATTCATTATTGTTAACTAGATGGATAAAATATTGGATTTAAAACTATTACATAAATTTTCTCATATTACCTTTATTTCAAATTGCATAACCTTTAATTTTAATTGCTACAAAAATTACACTTATTATAATTTGGATTTCAATGGATTGATTTGTTTCAATCCAAAACTTTTGTTAAGTTCATTACTGTTCTATAAACTTAGTTACCTTGTTTTCTTTCCATTCATTACCTTTAAATTTATTTCCTTCAAACCAATACTATAATTACTTACAGAACATTGATTATATTCAGTGACCATTTATTAAAATTTTAAATTCATTGAATTAATTCAATGCTTACATTTGTTTTCATATATTCAATTTGTAGCTAAGTATAAAATCTACATTATTTCCATTGATTTGCATTACGTTCGATTGATTAATAATTACCTTAGTTAACCTTCATGTAGTATTAGATTAAAATTTTCATTGGTTACATCCTATTGAATTAACATTCTCCGATTACCAAATTAATCTACATCAAATTGCACTAATTAAGTAAATTAACTGCAATTGATTTCAAACTAAATTTTATGAACTAAATAAATAGGTAACTTATAACCATCGTTACCCTTAACTTTTAATTACATTTAAAAGTTCATTAATTACAATAAATGTTCCAAATCAGCTATATAATTCTAATTTCATCTTTTATTTGTGTTAACTATTTTATTTCCATTATGCTAAAATTTAGTCACTTATGCACATTTAATATCCCAATTCATTTATTTATCTTTGTTTCAATTTTTATTTATTAAATAAATTGCCATCTAATGCAAATAATTAACATTTCTATTGATTTTACATTCAAATTTTTAGTTATTATCTTAATTTACATAAGGTAATGTTTAATTACATTTAATTGCTATTGATTAAATACATTGGTAACGAACAATAGTTGTCACCATTATACATTTTTTAAATTTATTCTTTACAACCAATTATTACAACAACTCTCATTAAAATACATTTATTCCGTTTCCATCCGTTACACATTATTTTATTACCTTTTACATCCCACTATAATCATTGCACACATTAATATAACACATATTATAATTCCTTACACAATACTGATCTTATTCAATTACCATTAACTATCTATTTTATAAAATAATTAAATGTTTAAATTTGTCACTTATATTAAATTTTATAACCAAGCATAGCATGTTTAAATACAATGAATTGGAGTTTCATTAAGATTGTTGACAATTAACTTGTATTAACATTGTTTCATTTTAATTTAGTTATTATTCCATTATTAAATTGCAAATTTTTATTTCTTTCAATATTAACTCATAAAATATTATTAAATTAACAAATTTTAAACATTAAAAACTTATGGGTCGTTACAAATAAATTATAAAACCTTACTTTCGTCAAACTACGATATAACTTCTTGATGGTCTTCATCAGTGCAGTATCCACTTGCATTTGCTTAACAATGCCGAGTGTTCTCCTCATTTATATAAGTCTTATCGGAATTCTCTTTATGATGCTTTGAAAGCATGGTATAGAAAAGTAACCATTTCAATATCCAGATTTTATTGTTGCTACTAGAATAGAGAAAATAAGACAACAATCCCAAAATTGTTACCACTTAGTATAGGTAGTAAATGGTTGAGCCATTTAGATACTTCTATATTTTAGTATCTTGATAACATTCTTGCCTTCTTCCACATGTGAATTTTTATATTACCATTGCCCTTAGGCATATATCAAGAAAGAGGATAGCAAGACGCTAAAGCAGAAGCAACAAGAACGCATGCAACCAAAGATGGGGAAAATGGATATAGATTTCAGGTTAGTTTTGGTTTAGTAACCCATCGTTTAGGCATGTACCAAACTAGATGAGATGTCGTACTCTAAGTGTCAAGCGTAAACAATGTTTTAAATATTCTATGTAAACTGTCTCATTTTTATTATTTTCAATATGTGTGTGTGTGTGTATATGCTTTCTTATTTCAAAAACCACTCTTAAGATGAGTGATCTTTTTATAGTATATTTAGGTTTTAAATCTTATTTTCAGTTAATATCATCTTGAGGCTATCACTATCTAAATTTAATTGTTTGAATCAAAAATAGATAATATAAATAGTCTATTTGGTCAATTTTAACCTGATATATGTGATGATTTGCTTAGCTGACTTTAAATTTATCAAATTAAAAATGCACAACTATGAAGGCATATTTAATTCATGTAATAAAAATGGTTTATTTTTGTCAATTTCAACCTGATATACGTGATGAGGTTAGGTGACTTTAAATATATCCAAATTAAAAATGCTCAACTATAAACGTACATTTAAGTTGTGCTTGCAAATTACATTTATAGTAATAATTAATTAGCGAATCGTGTAAATGATATGAAGTGAATTAATCATACCTTCTATACGAATCATAATTTATATGTATATAATTAGTTCAATATTATTCAATCTATGACTAATAGTAAATTGGTAAGACTTTTGGTATGTTGATTCAGATGTATTGAGTTCTATACCCCTAAACATCATTTACCATTTTAAAAAAGTTCCATTTGCTTAGAACGATCATCAATTGACAATAGATATTACCATTTAACAAAAAATTTAATAAAGACAAAGACCATGTATTTATATAAACTTAGAGATAGATAAGCACAGCTGATATATAATCAGTTTGGTTTTTTAACTTACTAAAATGATCATAATAGTTAGTAGACATTATCATTTAGTGAGAAAATTTAATTATGTTAGGGTTTTAAAAAATGGTCATATGTGAAATCTGAGACATAGAGTCTTGTTTGATATTATCTCACAATCACCAAGATAATTGTGAAGAGATTATGTTTCTTTTGTGGCAAACTTTTTAAAATGAGAACTAGATTTTCTAAGGTTTGATTATGTGTTTATGCAATTATAGATTTGATTTTATGATAAAGTACTTTAGAAGAATACAAAGGTTGAAATATGAAATGAGAGTGGCGCATTCAGTTGATAATCATGTTACTTTCCTATAGATCAGAGTGAGTAGGT
This sequence comes from Allium cepa, assembly GCA_030765085.1. Lineage (NCBI taxonomy): Eukaryota > Viridiplantae > Streptophyta > Magnoliopsida > Asparagales > Amaryllidaceae > Allium > Allium cepa. Next base: position 510,816,233 of record CM060942.1, read on the forward strand.
TATGTACATTTTTTTGTTAACAAAATTAATCAATATGAACTAATAATATATAGTTTTACCATATCAATTTATCATGATAATTCTGCTATGTGCCTTAAAAGTCAAAACCATTCTTAGTTAAAAACATGTATTATTATAATAAGTTTAACGTTACAAAAATACTTAAATCAAATTACCAAATTTATTCATCTTAAGCTGCAAGCAAATCTATTTTAACCAATAAAGGTTTCTGGTTTGCATGGTGATGCTATTATAGCACATTAGTTATCTACATCCATCTTTATGTTCTACTTTTAATAACTATATAGTAGAATTGACTTGTTTTGAATTTGTCTCAAACTATTTGTTATGCTGCTACAAAAATTCATATTAAACCAAATGATTCACCCATTAATTGTTTGGAGATATCAATATGTTGTTATAAAATGAAGAAAAATTGGTATATGATCCATTTTCATAAAAAAACGATAATTGATTTCCAAATGGAAAAATAATATTTAAGGCTATGCACTAAATGAGTGATTTTGTGGATCGGTTAGGGCGAGGATGTAGGCACATTATACCAAGCAGAAATTTACAATTACAACGATTCATAGGAAAAAGTAGCAAAAGATTCGCTTGAAACCAAGCAACATGAAGTGGATGGATCAAAGCTTGTGACAGAGATTCTTGCGGATAAAAAGTTTAATCAGGCTGAAAAGTTGCATTAGAAATACTTGGAAAATGGAGGTGGGTGTGGTCACATGCAATTTTTTGCAAAAGGACGTACTAATCTTATTCATTGCTATGGATAAGATAATACTCAGGTGCAAAGGGATGTACTAATCCTGAGCATGACTTTCTAAATGACTTGGAGCCATTGGGTTGGATGCATGCACAAAAAAAATGAACTTCCTCAACTATCTCCATAGGTTGCTTTTATCTATCTATATATTTCAAATCATACACTTGTTGCATGTTTAACGAATTTGGTATTACATTGTAACGTATCGTCTTAGTGTGCAGTTTCACCCAGGATCATGTTTAATGATTGCGTATAAGCTCACGTCGACCGGTTATGAATGGGTTCATACTAACAAAGACACATGTAGGAAATAGCATAGTTAACTTCCAATTCACGGTGAGAAGGTCCAAATGCTACTAAGTGATCGCTTCTTAGGCTCTACATGGTAATGTTTTTACATCTAATCCTAAAATCTACTGTTCTATTTGTGTAGTATTACCATGTTTGAACAATGAATTCTTGACCTATTCATAGGTACATGTGACTTTGTTGCTTATTCGTAACTATCTATGTATTACATAAATAAACAAATTATTTCCATCCTTCATATAGACTTGCACATGCAGGATGATGCAAGAGTAAGGAAGATGACAAATTGAGTATACTCAGCAAATTTGTTATGCTGGCATATCTAACATGTGTTGAAGGTGACAAAATATGCAAGCAGAGCATGTGTTGAACTTGTATGAAATAAAGAGTGTTTGACTGAAGTAGTGGACATGGCAAGGTAGGGGCATTGTCTAAAGTAGTTTATTTACTTAACATATATTGTGTTAATTGCTTGGTTCACATTCCCATTTTCAGTCCCATAGGTGTTATGTGCCTCATAAGTTTTGATGTATGTTGTGATAGTATCATATTAGTACACAATTACACACCCTCAAATGATTTTCTAGCATAATAATAATAATAATAATAATAATAATAATAATAAATTAACTAAGTTTATAAAAATAACTAAGTTTATAATAATAATAATAATAAATTAACTAAGTTAATAAAAATTAACTAAGTTTTGTCAAAAGTAAACAAGTTTTATAAAATTAACTAAGTTTAAGTTAACTAAATTTTATGAATGATAATAATGTAACTAATTTAACAATGTTTTACTAATATCAATGAAGACGATGAAAAAACCATGTTTATAAAAATTAACTAAATTTATAATAATAATAATATAATTAAGTCAACTAAGTTTATAACAAAGTTTTATAAATAATGATGATGATGATGATAATGAATTAACTAAATTTATAAAAGTTAACTAAGTTTTATAAATAATAAAAAAAACCAAACATATTACAATTCCGCAATGATATTAAATCAAAATGTGACATTTGTATTAAATTTTTGAGTGTTGAAGAAGATGTTAATTTAGACGGGTTGGGTGATGGTTCAAATGAGAATGATATGTCAGGGGCAGGTGATTTAATTGTAGTTATACATGATTGATATGGTGGTTTAGGTGAAATGTGTGTTTTTTGTTTGAATGTGTTAAAATCAGATTATAAGTGGGATTTGTTTCAATTTGATTCAGATACATGCAAAATAATTAGTTTACTTGCACGATAGATGTCCTTGTAGACCTCTCTCTTTTAAGTTTGTAAGTGTAACATTTTGGTTTTGCTTCTCATTTCATATAATATGTTAAACAATATCATTTATCATTTATAATAATGTTCTAATTTATTGCTAAGAATGTTGCAGAGAACCATTTTGCATGGAGTGTTCGGACTCATTCGGGCCATTTACTTTGTCTATGCTTCCTCCCTTAAAGAGGATGAAGAGTCAGGTCTCTCTCTTTAAGCACACAATGATTTGTAATTTGCTTATGGATTTTATTTAAACGTGGTTATTTTGTATCGAGGTGTTTGTGTATTGTTGGAGAAAAATCCCTCAAGATCGCCTTAGGAACAAAAAACCCAACCTTGCTGAAAAAAATAGGATTGGATTGATGGTGACGCAAAACACACAATAGATAGTCACCAGCTAAAAGCGATCACATATCAAGAAATAAAAGAAAATAACACATGGGATTATAGTGGTTCTACTACCGCGAGGTATTGTACATCCACTTGGGAAGAGGAGATTTTATTACTTTCTAAGAGGAGAAAATTTTATAAGACCAATCATGGAGAAGAAGAATATGAAATACAACCGAGAGAGATAATTCTACTCATGCTAATCTCTGCCTTTATATAGAGATTATTACATGGGGTTAAAGTAACTGATTTATGGTTATGAATTAATGCCTCATTAATTCTCCTATTCATATAGGAAATGTTTATCTATTTGATTTTCCAGTTTCCCCCAATTTACATGCACCAAATAAGGTTCCTTCTTTAATCGGCTAATTAGGGAATTAATTGACAACCTCAATCTCCCAAAATAATTCTTCTTCTCACGTAAGTAATTTACTCTCTTTAATGCTATAAAAGAGGCAATATATATTTGAGTAATTATCTCAAATATCGTTCAAATCTTTTGCAATTGGAAATATTGTTCCATTAAAATCAATAGTATCTTCCAAATCTTCTGCAATTGGAAATATTTTATCACCAAATCTTACCATCTCCACCTTGATACTATATTTCCTCGTAATCATGTCAACTCCACCTATATCCCCTTCCTCCAAGTAGCTCTCAAACAAGACACTACAGATACTTTTTCAATGAGCTTCGGTATAGCCATCACCCATTGCACTTTGTCAATGAACTCCAACATGGCCATCGTCCGCCAACAAAGTATCGAAAGTATCCTCTCTAAGTACGACCTATCAATCTCCACAATGAAAAAAAAACTCCATCTACTAACTCACTCTCCCCTGTGCCACCTTATGGCACCTAGTAGTTCATCAAGCAAATCAAGTTCGAGCAATGCTCGAACTTTTCTATGGGTATCGACTTGGTAAACATATCCACTGCATTCTCCTCCATGTGAACCTTCTGAAGACATAAAGCTTCTCTTCATCCATAGACATAAGAAAGGACTCTCTCACCTCAATATACTTCATCCTTGAGCTGAAAGCTAGATTTTCAGCTAAGTGAATTGCACTTTGGCTGTCACAATTCACTTCTATACCTTCATACACGAAGCCCAAGTCACATAACAAATGCTTCAAGTAAAACGCCTCCTTAGCCGCTTCAACTGTAGCTATAAGCTCCACATCTGTAGAAGACGAAGCCATAATCGTCTGCAACCTTGATCTACAACTAATAGCTATCCCACCAATGGTAAACATATAACCTATGGTTGACTTCCTTCGATCTCTATCACCAACATAGTCAGAATCAAAAAATCCAACCAAGCTGAAATCTCTGTCTCCGTTGCCAAAGGCAGACCCATGATCTGAAGTCCCTCTAAGATATCTAAAAATATACTTCACTACCTCCCAATACCTGACATGAATTTTCTCACCAGGCCAACTACTGTGCAATGTCAGCCTTAGTGCAAACCATGGCATACATCAGACTACTAACTACACTTGTACAGGGAACTTTCTCCATATAAGTCCAGCCTTTACTAGAAAGTTGTATGTGTAAAGGCATGGGTGTGCTACTTGCCTTTGATCCTTCCATACTAAACCGAGCAATCACTTTCAGAATATATTCCTTATGAGTGAGCCTCGAAAGTCCAAGCTTCTTATCCCTTTGGATTTTCATACCCAAAATCTTCCTTGCTTCTCCAAGGTCTTTCATCTCGAATTCTGCCTTATGCTTCAAATTCAAACTATCAATTTCAGCTTTATCCTTGGAAGCAATCAACATGTCATCCACATACAAAAGTAAATACATTCAATAACCATTCTTTAAATACTTGAAGTACACACAAGCGTCTTTGATGCTACATCAAAACCAAGTGAAAGCATAAAAGAATCAAACCTCTTGTACCATTATTTAAGGGACTGCTTAAGTCCATACAATGACTTCTTTAGCTTGCAAACCCAATTCTATTTTCCACTATGACATATGTGTTTAGCTGCTTCATGTAAATGGTCTCATCCAAGTCTTCATGGAAGAAAGCGGTCTTCACATCAAGTTGCTCCAACTCTAATTCATGAGTGGCAACTATAGTAAACAAAATACGGATGGAGGTGTGTCTCACTATAAGAGAAAAAAAGTCTCATCATACTCCAATCCCTTTCTTTGTGACAACCAGTCTAGTCTTGTATCTTCCATCATCCTTCACCTTAAACACCCACTTGCAATCTATGGCTCAGCTTCCTTGAGGAGGAGGTACCAAATCCCATGTAGTTCTTCTTCAATGACTCTAGCTCTTCTTCCATAGCGCACATCCACTTTGAACTATCGCACGACTTCAAAGCTTCATCTACGTCAAGCAGTTTTTCATGAACCACATGTAGAGCATAATGAAACTGATCACTAAGGCTAAGGTTTGCATACTACCAATTATTGTACCTCCCCGTTGGCCTGATAGTCCTATGACTAGCCTGAGTAGGTATAGCTTCGCTTAAACTCCTTTCAGATCCACATTGAACTGAAATTCCTCTAGTCACATACACATCACCAACACTACTAGAAGGCACATGTGGACTACTATGTGATGTCACATCAACTGAGTCTATCTTACTCTCAACAACATCAACAACTCTAATACTAGGCTATAAAATAGGAACCTCTTCCATCTGCTTAGGCATATCGAAAACATCTGATGTGGTAGTTAAGTCTTTCTTAGGATTGAACATTACCGACTCATTAAAAGTTACATGTCTGGAATAAACAGTCTTTCTATCAACAGGTTGCCAAATACGATACCCTTTGACCGTTTGTGTATCTCAAGAGGATGCCCTTGTATGCTCTAGCCTCTAACTTATCATCAGCTATATGGTGAACATACACAGAACAACCAAAAATACAAAAATAACCAAGGTACATGGCTTTACCTCTCCACTTCTCTTTTAGTACTTCCCATCTATGGCTAAGCACGGAATCCAATTAATAATATGCGCCACAGTCGATAATGCCTTAGCCCAAAAGCCTTTAGATAAGCCTATCGTCAATCTCAAGCAACGAGCCTTCTCAAGTAAAGTCATATTCATCCTCTCAGCAATCCCATTGGATTGAGGATCACCTGGTATAGTGAAATGTCTCCCGATGCCATGCTATCTATAAAAGTCGAGAAACTCCCTAGAGACAATCTCGCAGGCGTTATTAGATCTTAGCACCTTCAACTTAGAACCAGATTTGTTCTCAACAAGCACCTTCTAAGCCTTAAACTTCTCAAAGCCCTCTGGTTTGGACTTCATCACATACACCCAAAGTTTTTGAGAAAAATCATCAATAAAATAAAATACTTCTCTCCCCAATTGGAAGTAGTAGTAATTGGTCCCCAAACATTTGTATGCACATAATCAAGTGCCATCTTTAATCTAAGGAGTCCAACTCCAAAGGATACATTAGTCTACTTAACTAACACACACTCCTGGCAGAAATCCAACTTGTTGATGTCACCATTGATCATCTTTCTAACATGAATCAACTCTAAGCCCTTCTAAGAGATATGATCTAACCTGAGATACCAAAGTCTGGTGGCATCCAAAGCACGAAAATTATCAACTCCAACCCATGAATCTCCAAGAACTGTGTTCCCCTTAAGCAAATACATATTCCGGAACACATTTCCCTTCATAAGAACAAGATCACCTCTCGAGACTTTCAAACCATCCTTCTCTAAAGTGACCTTGCACCCCATGGATGCTAACTACCCCAAAGAAATCAAGGACTTTCGAAGACCCTGAACATATTGGACCCCTGTCAAATTGCCTATCACTCCTTCAAACATCCTAATCCGCATTGTACCTTCTCCCATGGCTCTACAACTAGCACCATTACCATAAGGATTGCACTTTCCATCGACTAAAGAACTGAAGTAATCCTTATAGATGTCATACAAAAAGACGCCCCAAAACCAAACACCCAATGGTTTGATACATTTGATACTGCTGCAAATAACCCATCATCAAATACAACATTCTCCACTGTAAATGATGAAGAATGTGATAACCTGAATTTTTGAACATCTAATAATTGGGTAATTTACTGGTTAATTTGAATAAATAAATGGAATTCTGATAAATAAATAAAAATAAAAATATCTAGAAATGATAAACCTTGTGATAAATTAAAAATATATTGGTAGACATATGCAAACTCTATTGAAAATTTAAGTATGTTTATATACAAGTGTGTATATATATGTGTGTGTGTGGAGCTATTATTTTACCTAAGCCCTTGCTATGTGGATGGACTTGAATTTAAATTTAAAAATAAATGCCTTAAAATAAACTGGACTTAAATAATACATATAAGATTTTTTTTCTTTTTGTTTATGTATAGTTAGTATAAAATTTATTTCCTTCAAATTTTATTTTATTAAAGGAAAGGAATGAATATAAAGTTGATAACATATACATATATATAAAAAATAAAATAAGAAGGGTTTGAATACATATATTATAAGAATAGGACTTGTAAAACATTTGTCAAAATATGTTCTTATGGAGGATAACAAGTGTTAAGATATTAACACTTAAATTTACAAGTGTCACAATGGTTTTAAACAATGAATTAACAAATTAATCAGGCTATACTCATTTTTTTCCCTCAACTCTTCTCATCTTCCATTTGTTCTTCAAACAGAAAAACAAAGAAAAATGAAAATGAAACTATCTCAACCCAAAAATCAAGAATCTGAAAACCAAGTTCAGTAGAGAATTAAATCAAACAGAGAATACAAAAGAAAATGCAAAAAAAATACAACCTGATCATGAAGAAACTCGAATCAAAGATATTGCAAAACCCAAAATCTGAAGCAAGAATGCAACAACAGTTAAAAATTTTCAAGTTAAATAAATTTCAAACAAGCAATAGAAGATTTATCAAACCTGGAAGCAAAATTACAGGAAAACAACAGGATTGTTTTCTGCATGATTGGGAATTCAAGAGCATGGAACAAACAATGTTCTCTATCCTCTGCATGTTGGTGAGTAACTCTACTTTTTAAATATAAGTAGTAAAATTTAGTTGCATGCCAGATGTTTGAAATATGAATGTTTATGTATATACATGGTTGTAGCTCTAGATGTATGATGCATGTGTGTTTGTTTTCGACAGAGTCTACTCTGTTATACTTCCCAGTTCTTGATTTGTACAAATTCAAATCTCTCGATCTAATCACCATTTAAATTTGAGATTCAACTGAAATTTGTTATTTTAATTATAAACTTTAGTTTAGAATTTTTTTAGGATAAAATAACCCAGTATCATCTCTGGATTCTATAAGCAGTTGATCAAACATCAAATTAGTGAAAATTCAGATGCATTGATTCTGTGTTTCAGGGTTTTTATCTGAAACAACATATTAAATCATGAATTTTAAACCTAAAATTTCAATTTTTAAGGCTAGAGTCAAAGAGCATTTCTCTTTTAACTGTATTGGGTATTTTAAGACATCTCTGTTGCCACAAAGATTTGGACGTGCTGAGTTTGATTCTGGAGGCGATGGAGTTATCAGGGATGTGTAGAAAATTACACGTTTGGGTTTCATTTCATTTTGGAAGATGTGGTTGTGAATTGAAGTGTAGAACCCTAATTTTACTGGGCTAGGAAGAATCGATCCCTTCGGCAATTATAGTTGATCGAGTTCAACTATGACTTGGGAAATGGAAGATGGTAGATCGTTGAGTTCTTCGCTGGAGTTGTAGAGGCAACGGTGGTCGGAGGTGATTGGTTAAAGCATTGACAGGTTGGAGTGTTTGGTTCTGTTTGTTTCCAGGATTGGGAATTTTGGGTCACGACTTTGTATTTTGAGCGAGTGATGACTGGTACGTCGTTTGGATGGTCGGGTTTGATGAGCGACGACTGTGGGCGGTCGCGATGACGATCAGGGTTAGCCAGAGGCACCGTGCATGAGCACGTTGCATTATTTCTGATGGGCTGTGATGTTGAGTTGACTTGTTTGCCTCGCGTGGGTCTCGGGAAATTCAAGTTTCTACTCGAAGCTGTTGTGGTTGTGACTCGAAGTAATATAGGGGAGGCTCGAGTATAACTTTGTTTCAGGTTTTTAAAACAAGACAGAAAACCTGTTTACAGTTTTAAAAATTAAAAGCAGAAGTAAAAAGTTTAAATGTAAACTAAAATCTGAACTAAGTTTTAAAACCTGAATTTAAATATGAATTCAAAAGTTTAAATCTTGGTTTTAAAATAATTTGATTTTTTTTATTAATTTTAGTTTGGGTTTTAAATAAAAACGAAAATCTGTTCTGTTTGTAAAATTAAAAGGAAAAGTATAAAATGCAAAATGGAAATTTAAACTGAGTTTCTAAAATCTGAAATTTGAATATGAATTCAAATTAGATTGTCTGAGATTTGAAATCATTTATGTTTTTTTTAAATTTAAAATTTGATTTTAAAACTTATAAGTGAAAAGCATATGATTGTTTTGGAGTTGAATTGGAAGTTTAAAATTTTAAATTAGAAATTTAAAATGAGTTTAAATCTGGGTTTTTTTTAAAATCTAGAAATAAATTTAAACTTCAGTTTTAAATAAAATAAGTTTAAATTTAAATCATTTAATTATATTGGAAGGTTAAATGATTTGAAGATTTAGGTAAGTAAAGCTTTCAAGGATTTAAGTTTAAATCTGTAATAAAGGTTCAAGCTGTATTTCAGATTTAAAATTAAAAGTAATTTTTTTTTAAAAAAAAATTGAATTTGTTTAAAATAACCTGGAATGTTTAAGTGTGTCTTTAAATTGATTGAATTTTAATTGAATTAGGATTTAAATTCTTTTAAACTTATTTTATAAAGTGGATGTTTCTTTTAACATATGAGATAATAAGGTTTGAATTGTTTTAAAACCTTGTTCAAGTTAAATTTGTATCTTGAGTTTAAAATGAAATTTAAAGTGAAATTTAAAGTAAATTTGAAAACAAAGTGTTTTTAAAATACTTTAAATAAGTAAGAAATGTTTTCTTAAATTAAGTTAGAGCTTAAGAGATTGGATTCGTTAAATTATTAAGATAATTAAGATGGGTAGTTATTTATTTAATTAATTAATAATATGGATGGTTAATTAAGTAATTAAGAATAGTTAATGAGGGTCATTAACTTAAGATTTTCTAAACAGTTAATTAATGTGATTAATTTTTAATAATTAATTAGATTAATTAATAATAATCATTTGAAATTGTTTAAGTTTAATTACTTGATGTAATTATTTGGGTTAATGTGATTTGTTTAGGTTAATTAATTAAGTTTAATTAATTTAAACACTTGATGATTGATGAATAATTACTTTATATAATTAATGGGAAGTAACTGATAATTACTGGATGTAATTAAAGATGTTTGATGATGAAAGTTATTTGGATTTCATTACTTTGTAATTAATCAAGGGATTAATTGAGATAATAGATTAAGGAGTAATTTATTAATGAAGTAATTAAGGGAAGTTAATTACTGTTGTTATTAATCAAGGGTGATTAATAATTATGGTTATTAATTAATTAATAAAGTAATTAAAGGTAATTACTGTATTGGGTTAAGGATAATTAATTTGTGAAATTTAATTAAGGGTTAATTACTTAAGTGTAATTAAAGGATAAATAGAATGATATTAAATGCCCTTGATTAATTGTTATTCCTAATATGTGGTTGTAATGCTATCTGATAAGATATGTTTGATTTAAACTGTGAAGATGTGGTTATCTATTGATGATGAATTATTGTGACATCCTGTATTAAAAGTAGAATTGTATTTCACTTGAATAATTTAAGTTAAGTTGACAATGGTTTCGAAGAGACCGGAGTCGGGTATTAGTAAATATCCGAAACCACTTCGATTCCTTATAGATTGATATGTGAAATCAATAGACCGGTATGGAATGATTTAGGTGAATTGGACCATATAATCTAAGTATTGGTACTTAGAGAATGATGTGTGAAATAAGTGATGTCTATAACAATTGGTGTAGTTGTAAATTGATATAAGTTACCCGGGTTTATATAAGTAGTATACTTTTGTATTCCGTGTTAGATGAGTTTACTCACGCTGGTTTCCAGCCTGACCCGGGTGTTACTTTGATGCAATGCTCAGGTCAGACCGAGTATTACAGATTTTCAGGTAAGGACGTTCTGGAGCTCAGGAGGCGAGCTGGACGACAGGGACGTATGGAGAGTTTACATTATGATATTGTATGTATATGTCCGAGACATAATATAAATTGTATCTGTCTAATGTTGTATAAAATTGTTGTAACTCTGATATGTCGATGTAAATTGATAAATACAGTTTTCTTTGGTATAACTATTATCATTGATATTATTTTATCCGCTGCGAATGTGAGATTGTGTGCTTCTTTTCTGTTTCTCTTCTATCTCTTTCTTCTTTCTCTTTTGTTCTTTTCTTAACTATTTGGAAATTTCGGGATCGAAATTTCCGAGTCGTTATATTTGGTATCAGAGCAGAAGGTTAAGCGAGAACCTTGGCTCTGGTGGGGGATACTCATTAAGGAAAGGGTCAATGGTACTCTAGAATGAGTTGAGTGTATAAATATGAGAGAGCGTACTTGTTATTTTCTTATACAAGGGTTTTTAAATGATTTCAAAAGTAAATAAATCTTATATAAGAAATAGATTATCTATTATATTAAGGGAATTGGTTGTTAAATTATTGGAGTTGAATTAAGAAGTAATATAATACAATCAAATTGAAATCTGGAATTGGGATTAAATTAAGTGGTATTAGAAATACAACCAAGCTCAAATTAAATAAAGATAAGTTTGAAAAGGATTCAAACTTAAATTAAAATCTTAAAGTTAAGGAAATAACCATTTGATGAGAATAACTTGTAAATTAGAAAGGATGGAAATTGAAGTGGATTTAAAGTTGTGAAATTCTGAATTCTAAATTTAAACATTTGAAATTGTTTCCAAAATGTAAAGGAAATAATATTATTCAAACTATTTTGAATGTAATCTTATTTTAGAATAAGAAGTTGTTTGTAAACTTTAAAAGAATCTGTTTGAATTAAAACCAAGGGTGGTTTAAATTTTAAAATTTTGGCTTGGAGGGCCAAGGAATAAATATGTATATATGAGAGATATACATGACATCAAGGATAATTTGAAATAAACTCTAAATATTGAGTTTTAAATTTGGAATAAGATATGATACCCATGGTGATAAGTTTTTGAACTTAGTAAGTGGGAAGATTATTTATGAAAAGTTCAAAATTTGAATGGAAGTTCAAATTGGGTAAGGTTGACTGGATTAATTAAATTGAATTTAACTTGGAAGAAGTTAAATAAGTTGGAATGATCAACCTAATTTGGAAATTTCAAGATGAAATTGGGATTTAACTTGGAAAGTTAAAAGGTTGACTTAAACTGAAATTTCAGGAAATTTGAGCTCAGAAATTAATTTGTTTAAAACTTTAAAGGTAAGTTGATTTAAAGGAATTAAATCAACTTTTGAAGTATTAACTCGAATTTATATAATTCGAGATGGTTTAAATTTGAAATTTGAATTAGTTCAAATTGAATTTGATTTGAATTAATTGAAATGGTGATTGAAGATGTATGAGTAGAAGATTCAAATGGAAAATTTGAATTGGATTAATCTGAAATGATTTGAAATTGAAGTAGGTTCAATTTGAAGTTAGTCCAAATTGATTTGAATAATTTGGAATTGTAATTAAAGATTGAATAGTTTTAAATTCAAATGGAATTTGAATTTAATTTGGAGGAAATCAAGAATAATTCAACTTGATTTGGAAATGGAATTTGAAATTGGGATTAATTCAAACTGGAGTTGAAATGGATTGGAATTGAAGTGGGTTCAATTGAATGGATATTAGTCCAAAGTGATTGGAATAACTTGGGATTGTAATTAAAGCTGAATATGTTTAAAATCAAATGGAATTTGATTTAAATTTGAAAAGGAATTGAGAATTAATTCAACTTGAATTGGGAATGAATCAATTTCAATGGAAATTGAAGTTATTTAAATTGGAATTGGGTCAATTTAAATGGTAGAGGAAATTTAAATTGAATTGATGAGAATAGAGATTGGGAAGTGAACAGTTTTGACTCTGGACTATTTTTAATATAAATTGTTTTAATATAAATCTATTCTTCCAAGCTATTCATTATATGTACATCCTTCCTTTTAAAAGTCTAACTATCTTATACTTGTTTTACAATTATTTTTGAAACTGTTAACAATTTTCCAACTGTTTTATAAATTAATTACTTTATTTCAACTGTTTTCTAAATTTAAACTGGACAGAGTTTAAACTGTTATTGGTTAAATACCCAATCGAGATAAGAATAGAGGTGATAATCCAAATGGATTGAAGCATTTGTGAGCAAGTAAATGAAAATCAAAATGAATGTGAATAGAAATGGAGTTGATTTGGCTAATAACCAATAAAGATAAATACGTAGGGTGTACATATGTTATTCTATTCGCATAGTAATTTGATCCAGATTCGAGCACAGAATTTCTAGATAGTATGTCGATCCGAGTTGGGATTTTTCACTCGATTTTCGACGGCGAACCTGGATATGGATTGTTGATTGGTTCTGAATATTCTCTATCATAGTTATGACTATGCAAGGAGAATGATGGTTTCTGATCAAGAAACCAGATCTGAGTCCGCACTAGAAAGTCGAGTGGACGATACTAGTTCGGAAGTGAAATTGTGTGATTGAGTGAGCGATCAGATTGGTATGGCGTATGAATGATATGTGTACATCGTACGGATTTGGATGAAATTGATATTGAAAAGAGTAATAAAATTTGGATATTTGATTTTGGATAAATAAAGTTATATATCTTTGTTATATAAGATAAAACTCCCCTTGATGAATCTATTGCCAGAAGGAAAGGATTTTGAAAGTGTTTGAAGTATAAAAGGATTTTATACAAGTTTAAAAAGATCCAAATATTTTTATCAAGGATTTTATATATATATCTCTATATATAAAGGATCATACGAGGATTTTGGGAAAGATTTTGGAAACCTTTGGATTTAGAAAGGCTTTTGATTTTTGGGTAAAATCAATATTGAATTTGGAAAGCCTAGTTTAGGAATTATCGATTTTGGGATAATCGATTTTGTGTAAAGGAGCTGTGTATGAGATCATACTAGGTGTATGATTTGAAGATACTATATGTATATAGTATAAAATGTTTTGATGATGGCTCTGGGGAAAAAGGTGCTCCCTATAAATGAACTTCTCAGGAGTGCCACCGGGTGGTGCTGCCTTGAGCCCCAAGGGGGGTTCTAAAGTTGATCCTGTGAGGAGTCTGGACGAAACTAGTTCCTGGGGATATTGAGTAGAGATTACCATAGCGAAAGTCGTGTGTGTCGCTGAGAGCCAAGGTCTACGTTTGATTTTATATCGGTAGACTGCGATCTATGGTAACATAGTGAAGGTCGTGTGTGTCGCTGAGAGCCAACAGTCTACGTTTGATTTTATATCGGTAGACTGCGACCTATGTTGGAATGGAGAAGTTTCATTTCGACGGCGAAAATCAGAGGCCGCTGAGAGCCTGCAGTTACATGGAATTTTGCTGCGACGGCAACGTAACCCTGGGTGTAACTGTGATCTGTTGTGTGGGATCCATGGCGCAATCGAGAGGCCGCTGAGAGCCTGCAGTTACATGGACTTTTGCTGCGACGGCAACGTAACCTTGGAATGTAACTGTGACCATGGATGGGGGTGATGATTTCCAGAGCATTCTCACCAATGATATATCCTCTATTTTCAAAACTATTTTCTATATTTTCAATAAAATTATTTTTCAAGTATTTTCACCGGGTGTTGAAAACGGGTCTGCTAAGTACTTATAGATTTTTAGTCCTACGCCTGATCAACGTATCACCGATTTTCTGTGAGAACAAGGATGGACCGGTTGAGACATCGAGTTATAAAAGTATTTTTACTATTTTGGCTATATTATATAGTTTTTAAAGGTGTTTGAAAAATGATCAAAGAATATTTTAACTGGTTTTAAATATTTAAAATTTTCGGCTTTCGTTCCTTTTCGAGGACGAAAAGATTCTAAGGGGGGAGGGATGTGATAACCTGAATTTTTGAACATCTAATAATTGGGTAATTTACTGGTTAATTTGAATAAATAAATGGAATTCTGATAAATAAATAAAAATAATAATATCTAGAAATGATAAACCTTGTGATAAATTAAAAATATATTGGTAGACATATTCAAACTCTATTGAATTTGATTCTGGAGGCGATGGAGTTATCAGGGATGTGTAGAAAATTACACGTTTGGGTTGCATTTCATTTTGGAAGATGTGGTTGTGAATTGAAGTGTAGAACCCTAATTCTACTGGGCTAGGAAGAATCGATCCCTTCGGCAATTATAGTTGATCGAGTTCAACTATGACTTGGGAAATGGAAGATGGTAGATCGTTGAGTTCTTCGCTGGAGTTGTAGAGGCAACGGTGGTCGGAGGTGATTGGTTGAAGCGTTGACAGGTTGGAGTGTTTGGTTCTGTTTGTTTCCTGGATTGGGAATTTTGGGTCGCAACTTTGTATTTTGAGCGAGTGATGACTGGGACATTGTTTGGATGGTCGGGGTTGATGAGCGACGACTGTGGGCGTTCGCGACGGCGATCAGGGTTGGCCAGAGGCACCGTGCATGTGCACGGTGCATTATTTCTGATGGGCTGTGATGTTGAGTTGAGTTGTTTGCCTCGCGTGGGTCTCGGGAAATTCAAGTTTCTACTCAAAGCTGTTGTGGTTGTGACTCGAAGTAATATAGGGGAGGCTCGAGTATAACTTTGTTTCAGGTTTTTAAAACAAGACAGAAAACCTGTTTACAGTTTTAAAAATTAAAAGCAGAAGTAAAAATTTTAAATGTAAACTAAAATCTGAACTAAGTTTTAAAACCTGAATTTAAATATGAATTCAAAAGTTTAAATCTTGGTTTTAAAATAATTTGATTTTTTTATTAATTTTAGTTTGGGTTTTAAATAAAAAAGGAAAACCTGTTCTGTTTGTAAAATTAAAAGGAAAAGTATAAAATGCAAAATGGAAATTTAAACTGAGTTTCTAAAATCTGAAATTTGAATATGAATTCAAATTAGATTGTCTGAGATTTGAAATCATTTATGTTTTTTTTTAAATTTAAAATTTGATTTTAAAACTTATAAGTGAAAAGCATATGATTGTTTTGGATTTGAATTGGAAGTTTAAAATTTTAAATTAGAAATTTAAAATGAGTTTAAATCTGGGTTTTTTTTTTAAAATCTGGAAATAAATTTAAACTTCAGTTTTAAATAAAATAAGTTTAAATTTAAATCATTTAATTATATTGGAAGGTTAAATGATTTGAAGATTTAGGTAAGTAAAGCTTTCAAGGATTTAAGTTTAAATTTGTAATAAAGGTTCAAGCTGTATTTCAGATTTAAAATTAAAAGTAATTTTTTTTAAAAAAAAATTGAATTTGTTTAAAATAACATGGAATGTTTAAGTGTGTCTTTAAATTGATTGAATTATTGAATTAGGATTTAAATTCTTTTAAACTTATTTTATAAAGTGGATGTTTCTTTTAACATATGAGATAATAAGGTTTGAATTGTTTTAAAACCTTGTTCAAGTTAAATTTGTATCTTGAGTTTAAAATGAAATTCAAAGTGAAATTTAAAGTAAATTTGAAAACAAAGTGTTTTTAAAATACTTTAAATAAGTAAGAAATGTTTTCTTAAATTAAGTTAGAGCTCAAGAGATTGGATTCGTTAAATTATTAAGATAATTAAGATGGGTAATTATTTATTTATTTAATTAATAATATGGATGGTTAATTAAGTAATTAAGAATAGTTAATGAGGGTCATTAACTTAAGATTTTCTAAACAGTTAATTAATGTGATTAATTTTTAATAATTAATTAGATTAATTAATAATAATCATTTGAAATTGTTTAAGTTTAATTACTTGATGTAATTATTTGGGTTAATGTGATTTGTTTAGGTTAATTAATTAAGTTTAATTAATTTAAACACTTGATGATTGATGAATAATTACTTTATATAATTAATGGGAAGTAATTGATAATTACTGGATGTAATTAAAGATGTTTGATGATGAAAGTAATTTGGATTTCATTACTTTGTAATTAATCAAGGGATTAATTGAGATACTAAATTAAGGAGTAATTTATTAATGAAGTAATTAAGGGAAGTTAATTACTGTTGTTATTAATCAAGGGTGATTAATAATTATGGTTATTAATTAATTAATAAAGTAATTAAAGGTAATTACTGTATTGGGTTAAGGATAATTAATTTGTGAAATTTAATTAAGGGTTAATTACTTAAGTGTAATTAAAGGATAAATAGAATGATATTAAATGCCCTTGATTAATTGTTATTCCTAATATGTGGTTGTAATGCTATCTGATAAGATATGTTTGATTTAAACTGTGAAGATGTGGTTATCTATTGATGATGAATTATTGTAACATCCTGTATTAAAAGTAGAATTGTATTTCACTTGAATAATTTAAGTTAAGTTGACAATGGTTTCGAAGAGACCGGAGTCGGGTATTAGTAAATATCCGAAACCACTTCAATTCCTTATAGATTGATATGTGAAATCAATAGACCAGTATGGAATGATTTAGGTGAATTGGACCATATAATCTAAGTATTGGTACTTAGAGAATGATGTGTGAAATAAGTGATGTCTATAACAATTGGTGTAGTTGTAAATTGATATAAGTTACCCGGGTTTATATAAGTAGTATACTTTTGTATTCCGTGTTAGATGAGTTTACTCACGCTGGTTTCCAGCCTGACCCGGGTGTTACTTTGATGTAATGCTCGGGTCAGACCGAGTATTATAGATTTTCAGGTAAGGACGTTCTGGAGCTCAGGAGGCGAGCTGGACGGCAGGGACGTATGGAGAGTTTACACTATGATATTGTATGTATATGTCCGAGACATGATATAAATTGTATCTGTCTAATGTTGTATAAAATTGTTGTAACTCTGATATGTCGATGTAAATTGACAAATACAGTTTTCTTTGGTATAACTATTATCATTGATATTATTTTATCCGCTGCGAATGTGAGATTGTGTGCTTCTTTTCTGTTTCTCTTCTATCTCTTTCTTCTTTCTCTTTTCTTCTTTTCTTAACTATTTGGAAATTTCGGGATCGAAATTTCCGAGTCGTTACAAAAAACCATCTTCTTTATTCTTCTTCTTCTAATCCGGATAGTCTCTTTTCCAATGGTCTGGTTTCTTTCAATGGTGACACTTTCCATCCTTAGACTTTCCTCTATAATTATTACTAGGCTTTTTAGACTTGGAACGCCCTCTAGAATTCCAATTCTTCATCTTCTCTCTCCCTCTCTCAGCAAATAGGCCTTGACTCCTACTTCCTCCTCTACCTTCACCCATTTCCTTCATTTGATCCCTCAAGTCCTCAGGTAGAAGACCCGACTTTACATCTTCAATGGTCAAAGTATCTCTCGCAAAGATAAGGCTGTTAGCAAAACCTGTATAATACTTCGGAAGGGAACACAAGAGCACCATAGTCATATGCCCTTCATCTACCTTCAAATCCACGGTCTTCATCACTAGATCATCAAAGCAACCCAGATGCTCTTTGATAGAAGTGCTATCTTTCATCCTTATGGTGAAAAATGTCTTCAAAAAAATCAAACGGTTAGTCATAGATTTCTTCAGATAAAGATTTTCCAGCTTGGTCCAAATGCCCTTAGAAGTAGTTTCACCTCTAATGTAATAAATAACATTTTTCCCCATAGCTAATTGCAAAGTAGTAAATGCCTATTTTTCATCTCCTTCCTTTCTGCGGCTGAAATTTCAGCCGTCAGCTGTTCAGGACCAAATACCACAGGATGAACTTCATTTCTCATCAGAACAGCTTTCATCCTCCATTGCCACTTTTCAAAGTCTTTATCACTGTTCCACTTCTCTATTGCTAAACTAGATCCTGATGCAATATATGTCCCTCTAACATAGGGTCTTGGTACAACCACTAGAGTCTCCTCATCTCCTTCCATAATGTCTAATACCCTTTCTCAATGAATGTCTCTGATACCAAACTATTAGGGAAAATTCCCTTAAGATCGTCTTAGGAATAAAAAACCCAACCTTACGAAAAAACAAATAGGACTGGATTGATGGTGAAGCAAAATAAACAATAGATGGTCACCAGCTAAAATCAATCAAAGATCAAGCAATAAAAGAAAAATAACACATGGGATTTGTAGTGGTTCCACTACCGTGAGGTAGTGTATATCCACTTGGGGAGAGGAGATTTTATTGCTTTCTAAGAGAAGAAAATTTTAAAAGATTGATAATGGAGAAGAAAAATAAGAAATACAACTGAGAGAGATAATTCTACTCATACTAATCTCTGCCTTTATATAGAGATTATTACCTGGGGTTGAATTAATTGGTTTACGGTCATAAATCAATGCCTCATTTATTCTTCTATTCATATAGGAAATGTTTATCCATTTGATCTTCCAATTTTCCCCAATTTGCGTGCGCTTGATAATAACCCTTCTTTAATTGACTAATTAGGGAATCAATTGATTGCCTCAGTCTTCCAAAATAATTCTTCTTCTCATGTAGGTAATTTATTACTCTCTTTAATGTTATAAAAGTGGTAAAATATATTTGAGTAATTATCTCAAATAACTTTTAAATCTTCTAGAATTTGAAATATTGTATCATTAAAATCAATAATATCTCCCAAATCTCTGCAATTGGAGATATTGTACTATAAAATCTTACATGTATCATATTGCATTATGTGGTTAACGTGTTTTCGGGTTTTGAATGTGATAATTATATGAGTGATTGTTAGTTTCGTACTAAAATATATTAATTATTAGTATATATATAATATATATGTTGTGAACAAAATGAATTGGAAACTCAACGAGCCACTACAGTGAGGGAAACCTGCATAAAAAATCAACAATCATTAGCAGCGTTCATTAAGAGCTCCCAAAATATATATGATGGAAAATAAAAAACGCTACTAAAATATTTTGTTGCAATGGACATTACTATTTGGTAGCATTTTCCAAACATTAAATAAAGATTTTTAGTTTCATTTACAGTAGCGTATACTAAAACGCAATAGAAAATCTTAGATTTTAGTTACATGTTTTTTAACGGCGTTCTCTAAAACACGACCGTAAGTTATGGAAGCTTTTTATGTGCGCCACCAAAAATACTTTATGGCATAGTGGATAGATATAATAATAGCCACATCTCTAAAACTTGCTTCCAACTAGCAGAATCTCTCGTCTAGGTTAGGCTTTTTAAGGAATAGGTGAAAAAAGACAATTATAGAGGATCGAACATAAAATATTGTGAAAATTAAGTATCATTAATCTGCATGATTATTCAATACATTGACTTGTAATATACAATATCAAATGGTATAGTATAAGGTGATGAAACCAAACCTCAACCGCATCTTTACCTGCATCTAATAAGTTAGCACATTCTTACTATAGTGCTACGTACAATGCGATCAGTTTAGTAACTACTAATCACCATGGAAACTGAGCGTGACTTAACTGCCACAACCTGGGCTGGTGGGCCTTAGGTCTCCCTTAAGTCCAAGACCGCTAGTATGGTCATCAATGCAACACAAATACAATGATGCTTACTGCATCATCCAACACCTGTGTAACGACTCATAATTTAATCACTTTGAATTTGAGTATTTAAAATATTTTCATATATTTAAATAGTGGTTTTATAACTCAAATTAACTTCTTTATAATAACAACTAACAATGAAGAATCTGCTTTAAAATTTAGTTTACAAAAATAATTAGTTTGGAGAAAAATCGAAAATGTGACCAAAAATCGTATTTCAAACTTTTGACTTTTCATCATATAAAAGTTATCGAAAAATGTTGTGCATTTTAGAGAGTATACACACACACACTTATATAATAACACATGAAATGGTTAGAGATAAAATAGGTTCAAACATAAATGAAGTGATGTTGATTTTTCTTTTAAAATTTTAAATAAAAGAAAATGTAAAAAGGTGATATTACATCAGAAAAGTAATAAAGTAATGGAATGAAGGAGTGAAATAAGGGACATGAGTTGGAGAGGGGATGACATGTAGAACAAGGGAGAAGGGGTGATGTGACATAAAGATATGGAGGGTAAAAAAAACTAGGGAGAAGGTAATTTTTATTTCCACTTTAAACCCCTTAAAACTTAGTAAAAAACCTTCTTTTGCTCTCTACATTTCCCACACTCCACATCAAGATCCAATACCACCTAAACTAAGCTAGGTCAATCCCTATACATTAAGGTCGAACCTAAACAAGCAAGGATACATGAAGAATGATGATAAGGATAGGCTTTTGCATTGAGGAGATACCATCCACTTCTTCAGGGTAGAAGGGAAAGTAGGTGTTGTAAGGTACGTTATCCATCCATGGCATTCCTATAAGAGTATTATTCGATATGGGTGCTTCCCTCATTTTATTTCAGTTGATCTTGTTGATAGACTTAACCTTAAACCCATCCTTCTGAGCAATCCCCTTCGTGTCGGACCTTATTAGGGGTCCAAAAAATCTTGAAACTATGTGTCTAAATGTGCATATTTCTTATCGAAATCATTTGTTTCCCTCTGATTTGTTTGTTCATGGATTCATGGGTTTTGGATTGTTGTTGGGAATGGATTAGTTATCTAAATATAAGGTTATCTTGGATTTTAGTTGGAGAACGGTCATAATAAAGGATGTAGTAGAAAGAAGCATTGATGTTTGTTGTAAAGATCCTAACGTGCTAATGAGCAGTTTTTGTATGCGCTCGAGGTGGCTTAAGCGGAGCAAAGGGATTTACTAGTTGTTTGAGATTTCGCTGATATTTTTGATGAAGTGCAAGTTTTACCTCCCTACCTTCCTCATTGATTTAATTCTAGGAACTAGGCCCATTGTACTACCCCGTCGAAGGTTTTCCCCAAAAGAGAAGAGGGAGTTGGAAAGCTAGACATTTGACTTGTTGCAGAAGGGATTGATAAGACGTAGTACCTCGAGTTGGGAGATCATTGGTCATCTTTTCCATGAAGGAGGATGATTCCCTAAGGTAATGTGTAGACTACTGGGAGTTGAGTAAAAGAACTATCAAGAATAAATACCATTTGCCAAGGATTGATGACATGTTTGATCAACTCAACGGTGCTCAAATACTTTTCCACCAGTTTCCACCAATTAAGGGCAGCAAAGGAGAGTGTGCCCTATAACAGCTTTCAGGACTCCAAAAAGTTTCTACGAATGGTTACTTATGCAACTTAGGCTGACTAATGCACCCGATTACTTTGTGGACTTAATGATTTGAGTATTTTGAGATGTTCTTAACAAATTTGTTCTTGTCTTTGTTGATGACATTGTTTTTATTCAAAAACAGAGGAGGAGCATAAGTACAATTTTCCAATCATACTCTATACCTTGAGAAGCCATGTGTTAAAGGTTAAGTTCTCTAAGTGCGATATTTGGAAATTGAAGTTAGGTTTCTGGGATATGATGTTTCGGGAGAAGGCATATCAGTTGACCAATTAAAGTTGTTGAAGTTCTAGACTGGAAAAAGCCTAAAAGTGTGATGGAAGTTTGAAGTTTCTTGGGTTTGGATGGTTTTTACCATATGTACATTAAATATTTCTTCTTATCTGACGAATTTAACAAAGAAAGATGTTAAGTTTGTTTGAATGCCAAGTGTGATCAAGCATTCAATGAATTGAAGAAGAAATTGACTAGCACTCTTGTTTTAACTAATCCGGATGAAAGCGGAGGTTTAACCGTTTACACAGATGCTTGTAGTACCGGGCTGGGAGCAGTTGTGATGCAGCATAGGAAGGTTATTACCTATGCAAGTCGACAGCTAAAGCCATATGAGAAAAATTATACCACGCATGGTTTGGAGCTTTTGGTTGTTATCTTCGCACTGAAAATGCGGAGGCATTATCTTCTGGGGGAAAAGTTGGAGGTATACATGGACAAAAAATCCTTAAAATATCTCTTTACCCAAAAAGTCTTGAATTTGATGCAGCACAGACGGTCGGAGTTTCTCACTTCCTATGATTTGAAGATTCTTTATGCCCTTGGGAAAGCAAATGTTGTTGCGGATGCGTTGAGTAGAAATGAAGAATTAGTTGCAAACTTTGAAGTTAAGCTAGTATTGATGGAGAGTATTGCATCAGTCAAGTAGAAGATCCTATTTTGGCTCGTCCTAAGAAGGATGCTCTAGAAGATATTGTTTCTGGTTTCGAGATTGATCCTTTGAGCGTATTGAAAATGAATGGGCGTATCTATGTTCCAAAGTTAATGAACTTAGGAGAGAAGTGTTAGTTGAATGTCACCGTTCGAAGTTATATTTCCATCCAGAAGTGACCAAGATGTTCAAAGATACGAAGAGGATATTCTGGTGGAAGGGGATGAAGTGAGGTGTTTCGATCTTTGTTAGTCAGCGTGCAAACTGTCAGTGGATTAAGAGCGACCAATAGAAGTAAGCAAGATTGCTTCAGTCAATTGAGATCCTAAAGTGGAATTGGGAGTAGATCTCTATGGACTTTATTGATGGATTTCCTAGTTCAAGAAGAGGGAACGAAGGCATTTGAGTTATGATCAATCGTCTTACCAAGAGTGCTCATTTCATTCCTATTAAGCCAATTAGGACTGCTGAAAGTTTGGCGAGTTTCTATGTGAAGGAGATTGTGAGGCTTCCTGGTATTCCTTGTAGTATTGCAAGTGACCGCGACCTGATATTCACTAGTGGGTTCTGGAAGGGACTGCAAACTGCCTTAGGGACCTAGCCGAGTTTGAGTACAACCTATCATTCCTAGACAAATGGGTAGACGGAGAGAGTGAACCGGATCTTGGAAGCTTTGTTGCAAGCATGCATCTTGACTTTGGAGGTTCTTGGAAAGACTATTTACCCTTTTTTGAATTCACTTACGGCAACAACTATCCGGCAAGTATTGGCATGGCTCCTTTCGAAGCTCTATATGGTCATCCATGCCATTCTCCTTCATGTTGAGTTGAGTCTTGTGATAGAATTATTCTTGGGCCCGACATGGTCTTAGAAGCTAGTGAGAAGGTAGATGACATTAGAAGGAAGATGGTGGAGGCGCAGGATCGACAGAAGTATTATGCAGTTTGAAGGTGTAGGGATCTAGAATTTTTAGTAGGGGTTTCGGTTTTTGTGAAGGCCTCTTCATGCGAAGTGTTGCGAGGTTTGGGAAATCAGGGAAGTTATCCCCTCAATATATAGGTCATTTTCCCTTATTAGACCGGGTTGGTAGACTTGCATATAGAGTGAATTAGATGTGCACAACGTATTTCATGTATTTCATTTACGTAAATACATACACGGTGCTTTGACGACAGTAGAACTGGCACAACAAGTGGGTTTGGAACTTTAGCCTAACGTAATCATCCTTAGACAGCCTATTCGTATCATCACTTGAGATATAAAGCGATTGAGGACGAAGGATGTGAGTCTTGTTAAGGTTCAGTGGAGTGGGGATGATAGGGATTGTATTTGGGAAACTAGGGACTATATTAGGGATTTTTATCCCGAGTCGTTATCGTAGTTGTTTGTCCTTTGTTGTATCTTTTTAGTATACTCACCGATTGTGGTGGATTCACTTTCTTTGTACCAATTTGATTGAATAATATAATTTAGGTTTCTTTTGGTATCTTTTGTTGTGCATAATTAATTTCGGAGATGAAATTTCCTGTAAGGAGGGGAGGATGTAACGGTTTGAAATTTAAGCACTTTGAATTTGAATATTTAAAATATTTTTAATCATTTTAATAGTGGATTTTATAACTCAAATAAACCTCTTTTTAATAATAACTAATGATGGCGAAGTTGGTAAAATTTAGCTTACAAAAATAATTAGTTCGGAAAAAAATCAAAATGTGGCCGAAAATCGTAATTTGAATTTTGACTTTTCATCATCTAGAAGTTATCGAAAAATGTTGTATACACTAGAGAGTACACACACACACACTTATATAATAATATATGAAATGGTTAGAGTTAAAATAGGTTTAAAAATATTTAGTTAAGTAAAAAGTGATGTTGACTTTTATTTTAAAATTTTAAATAAAAGAAAATATAAAAGGGTAATATCACATCACAAAAGTAATGAAATAACGGAATGAAGGATTGAAATGATGGAGATGAGTTAGAGAGTGGGGATCACGTGTAGAACAAGGGATAGAGGGTGATGTGGTATAAAGATATGGAGGGTAAAAGTACTAAGGTTAAAAAGTTAATTGTCTTTTCTACTTTAAAGCCCTTAAAACTTAGTAAAAACCCTTCTTTTGCTCTCTGCATTTCCCATGCTCCACATCAAGATCAAATACTACCCAAATCATGCTAGCGCGAGCTCTATATACCCAAGGCCGAACCATCCTAGCGTTCCTAAGGCTTCGAAAATCAAACTTTTAAGAAGATAACCGAAGTTCGGGTGTTATGCAAGGCGTGATGCTAGTTTGATTTGATTTGGTTGCTTTTAGGTGTGTAAAATCTCACCTTTATAAACCAAAGTTTTAAGCTTTGTTATTAATAATAATAATGCTTGCTAGTTACATGTTTTATATGCATTGTAAAGCGATGATTGTTGGCTTGGATTTCGCTTTGAAAAGATGACATCTTTGGTAGTTAATAAGTGACTTGTGATTAGTCAAAAAGTCTAAGTAAATGATATAAGTGTGCTCTCTCCATGTTTTATGAATGCTATTTGCTTTTTTTCATCTGCGCATACTTATGTTATGTAATGCTTGGATGAAAAAAATGACATATGGATGTGTTTATGGAAGTGTCCGTATAGCGACTATCACTATATCGGTACTTTGAAAAATATCATCTCTTTTGAGATCTTTTGGTTTAATCTTGTGCTTGGGTTTTTACAAAGTTAATTAATTATTCAAATAATGATGTGATTAAAGTTAATTAATCAATTTAACAATGATATTTAAATTAATTAATCATTTTAAATAATGATGATTAAGGTTAGTCGATTACTTAAATAATGATGGGTTTAAAGTTAATTAATAATTTTATTAATGATGTTTAAAATTAATTAATCATTTGAGATAATGATGTATTAAAGTTAATTAATCATTTAAATAATGATGTATTATGATGATTTGTTGCTCATCTGAGCGTTGTTATCTTTTATTGGAAATGACTAAAACCAAAAAGCGAGTAGATGTCAAGCTATGTGGGGTTACTCTCATCAAGGTATCTTTACATCCACTATAGATTGGGTTCAGTTATATATGCAATAAGATGTGAAATACTATGATTCTCATTTAGGTTAGCAGGGTCCGACTTGTACATTTCCAAGAGGACTCATAGGAGAAAATGACCCTCTTAAGTATATTGTCTAGAGGTGTACTTTCAATAATGGGGCATACTGTCCTAGTCATCATTGGGAAACTTCCCTTTCCTTGTCTTTGATTCAAAACTTTTGAATTTGTTTTCTTAATTGCATCGAGAAGAGTTTTTCTCGATGTTTAATTATTTGTATCCATTCTTTATGTTTGGATTTTGACCTTGTTTAGGCCTTTTCCTTCAAGTTTGGGCATTGTTCTAATTTTTTACCATTACTTGTGGTTGGATATTGTTATTATGAGGGGAAACACGTTCTACAATTAGTGGCATGGTCTCACATATTGTTGTTTATTTCCATCCTTTGCTTAGATTTTTACTCACGCTAGAATTATTGTCTGATCCAAGTTGTTTGTTTCCATAAACCTTTGTGTACTCATTTATATTTGAGTCGTCTAAGAGTAGCAGGTTTCTTTGGGCTCTTTGAAGATGTTGGACGAGCAAGAGGCTTCTTATCTACCTAGTTATCCATTTCCACTGTTATATCTAATATGTATGTGTATTTTGTTCCAACAAGTGTAAAAGTGGCGTGTATAACTGCCCTGACTGACAGTAGTAGCACTTTTATGTAACTCCGATAACTCCATGTTAAGAAGTAACCTTATGTAGTATTTTATTGTTGTGTTATATTTAACCTTTCCATTGTGAAATTTATGTTCTATTCTTTTATTTAACGACCCTCATCTTTCGGATGTTTGGGCAATGACACGAACACTAAGGGTGTGTTAAGTGACGTACTCAAGGGTCAGAAGGGTGGGCCATCACAACCCATAATCGTATAGAACTCAAATTGATGTTTACGTGCCATACCAATACCATTTGATTATCAACTGCCTTACGACAAGTAAGTCAAGACCAATAACCCTTGCTACAAAATTATGCGAAGTCTATTGCTTTTGCTACCAAGATAGAACGTCTTTTATCTCCTAATTGATGTTTTCTAACATGTGCAATTGAGACAACCAAGCCTCATGCAACAAATGATCCATAATTATCAAATCCTAAGATTGTGGCCAAAAGATACAGACTTGCTCTATATACACATCATGTGGAATTGTATATCGTAGTATGCTAGTTGTCTCGTCTCGAAGCCATTAGAGACTCTATAAAACCACCATACAAATCGAATTCCATATTGAACCACCACCATAGTCTTTATATCGTTAGCGCCAATCGCAAGTTTTTACGAGACATGGCATACCTTTCCTGAACTCGTTGTTTTTCTTCTTTGTCATTCTAAACTTTACAAACATCTCCCGGGTCCACAAATCAAATCCAAACCTCTGAAATCTCAACATTTAAATATTTGACATAATTGCATAAATCAACGACAAACAAGAGGTCTGAATAGAGAATTCAGGCATCTGGTCTTAATTTCATACGTCTGGTCAAGGAATACAGATGTCTAGATTGGCCCCAGTTTACACTAAAATAATGCAGGAAACCAAGTCCCTTAAATCTAGACGTTGGATTGGCATTCAAATGCTGTACGCATGTTATAACTGAGAATTTTTCTTAATGGGATAATTTACTTTGGTGGAAATTCGTCCCAGCTTATTATCATTCTCTTTTTCATCTTTCTTCTTTTGTTTTAAACATTTTTCTCAGTGTCACCGAGATACATTGTTCTCTCCACTTGAATTAATAAACATGATATAAGTTTTTGATATTCGAATGAGTATTTCTTCATACTCGATGAACAACTACGAAATGGTGAATACCATTTCAAACATCATTCGAGTATTACTACTATACTATCATTCCAACTTGTACATTTTTCCTACAATGTCATCCTAATCCTAAGCCACTTTCTATCATACAATCATTTCCAAACCAAAAAATAATAAATAAAATCAAACCAGCATATCAATACATTACACCAAACAATGTCATTCTCAAGCATTTCGATTCACTCATTTCATTATTAAACATATATAAATACTTATTCGGTATGATTCTCATCTCTAAAATCTTAATTTAAGCTCATTCACCAAGTCATAAACCAACATTTGATATTTAACAAGCATATGTAGCATAAATAGTAATCATAGAGAATAAGAGATAAATCTTACTCACCAAATCCAAAAAAATCCAAACTTCAAGTCAACTCACTCTTAGAGCTCTTTTTTTAGGAACGTGGGCTCAGTCCTTACCAAAATGCCAAATTAAGTAGCTTGGTCCGTAGAAAATCTTCTTACTTTAATATTCTAGAGTATTTACTTGTAATTTTCTATTAAGAAATGAAAAGGTTATGAGGATTTAGAGATTTAAAAGCATGTTTCTTACTTTTAGAAAAGGAAGATAAAAATGAGAGAATGAAGAAGAAAGCTTTGTTTTATAAATTATTAGACAAATATTTAAGTTTAATTACCATTTTTCCCCTGGCCGTTCATTTATCCTTTTTGTCGCATTATCCTATTTTAACAAGCTTTATATGTTTTTCATATGTAAATGACATTATAAACACAATGAAATAGGTTTCGAGCCCTAATTCTTCTATCTTTAATAATTCTTTTTATGTCATTTGTTTTTTTGAGTCGTTTAATTCGATTATACCAATTTATTATCTTAATTACTAAGTGTTAAATCGTGGGTTATTACAATTTTTCCCCTTCTTGCCCTTGAAATCATCAAGAAGCGGAACAATTTGTTATTTCTACACCAACGTATGTAATGTAACTAACACATAACATCGATCATAGCAACGCAAAGTAACTTCAAACTAGCATGCGACTTTAATCAACTATATTGAAACAAAATATTCTTGGATTATATAGATTATACTTTGAAAATTTATGGAGGGGAACCAAGCATCTTCTCCTTCGGCTTCAATGTGCTATTTCTAAAATTTGTGCCCTACTGGACCAAAACAAGCTTAAAAACTTTGTTTTGAAGTACCCTGACCTACTTTCAACAATACGAATATGTCCTTTAGCCATCGGTGCCTTTGGTTCAACACCCACTTCTTCTAATTAAATAGCTCACCATTACACTTGAGTTATGTACACACTTTCATAAGTGTGAAACATGAAACACATCACGTAATCTGACTATCTTTCAGAGAATATGCACTTTATATGCAAGCTTTTTGATCCACTCCATAATAGAAAATTATCCAACAAATCTTGATCAAGTTTCCCTAAATTGTCAAATCTAACAACCCTCTTCAGTTATAGCATTTCACAAACATCATGTTACCAATTCAAACTTTGCCCAGTATGTACTTTTTATCATAAGACGTTTATTGATCTTGAGGTGCATTCATTTTTTTGGATTAACTCGATTTTGAAGTTACATAGATCATATTCGACATATGTATTACCTAATCCACTATTTCCACCAACGTGTATGTGACTTACAAGGTAAATCATAAAACACTTGAAATAGGGTCACACCTACACTCTCTTGGTATCTATTTTTATATGTAAACTCAACTACAGGTAAGTTGGATTTTTCCATGATCCTCCAAAATCAAGTATACAATCTCTTAAACAAACCCTAAGGCGCATGATTCATTCTTTCAGTTTGAAGGAACTTGACTAGCATGCAGTGAGTAAAATAGACGGACTGCAAAAAAACCTTATTTGGATCACAGTAGGCCTACGAAGTCAATTGTGTTTCATTAGATCTAATTCATTTATCAATAAAATCATATTTTATTTAACATTATTTTATATTTATGAACTAATCTACATAAAGTGTTTTATTTGAATGTATTATTTATACATTCAATGATATAACAACATAACATAATGAAATATAAACATGTGTATAAATATACACACACTTATAAATATTGGGATTTTGGGTCTATTATATGTATGTATATGTTATATCTATATACGTATATGACAATTTCATATCAATATCGAGAATATAAATGTCTAGGTGTGTGTGTGTGTGTGTCTGTATCTCTGTATGTGTGTGTCTGTCTCTCTCTATGTGTTTGTATATATATGTTTGAATGTACTATAATATGTGTATATGGTTGTATTCATATATTTACAGTATGTGAAAGTGACTACTATATGGCTAGTTATCGCTTAGGATCGTGTAATATGCAATGTATGATAATCTAAATGCGGAAACAAATAATAATAGTAAAGTAAATAAGAATAGGCGTACCAGGAGTTTTTATACTGGTTTGAACTTCCCGTTCTATGTCCGATCCCAGACTTCCCTTTGGAATTTCACTCAATAACCCCTCACTTAACCCAGAGGAATAGGTAAACAACATCTAAACAACCGAATAGTATTTTCCGCCTCAACAACCAAAGAGGACTTTTCCGCCTGATACAAACTAACAAGACTTTTACAATTTCAGTAATGTTGTTTGATACTTTGTGTTCTTGATAATACTGATTTGTCTTTGACAGTATTTCCTATAATCTTTTCCTCAAGTACATATTGTACGTGTGAAGATTAGAAAAGAAGATATTGCTTAGAATCGAAGAATATGTTAGTTAATTCAGAGATTCAAGAAATATATAGATTGTCATTGCTTGTAGAATGCAGAGATAAATAGTAGAGAATATAGTAAGAAATAAAAATAAAAATTGGTGATTTGAGAAGTGATTCTAACGTGTTTATATAGTGAACAAATATTTACAATTATTCATGAAGAGTTTCCATCAAAAGATATAGCCATATCTCTTTAATTTGAATCGTAACTCTTTGCAGATAAAAGTGTCTCTTCATAAAAATGACAGTTAGAGTCAGTCAGTCGACTGGGTAAAAACGACCAGTCGACTTAAAATTCAAAGACAGTAAAAAATAGTACACATTTTCTTAAAAATTTGAATTTTAAAAACACTGTGATTTTGTGTGAACTACTTGAGGATAGATTTTAACAATTTCAAACTATATCTAAGACTTAAAATTTCAATAAATAAACATACTATACTTAGATATGAAGTCTTTTCTCCTTTGTAATTTAATAGCATATCTCATTCTCTATTTTTCGCTTAATCATATAATCTCATCACTGATTGTTTAAGCTTTTTGTAAAGAATCAAAAGTAATGATTCAACATTCTCCCCCTTTTTAATTGATGACAACCTGTTTTAGATGATACTATATTTTAAGAGTTATATAACGGAAGTTATATATACCTCCCCTTGAATTTTTGGCGACATATCTATTCCTGTAAAAAAATGGTTAGGTATACAAATTTCTCCTCCTTGTCATTGAAAAAAAGGAGATAAACAATAATTTTATCATCATAACAATCACAAAATAATATTGTTCCAAGTTTTACCGAGCTATTTATACAAGCTCATTGAAAAAAAATAGAATGTTTATGAAATTAAAATAATAGTAACTTACTACCACCAAACAAGAAATATCAACATCACTCATCAGAGTCAGACTCTGTTTCTTCTTCCACTTGCATCGGTAATTTGCCTCGTGAAGAACTTTCCAAAAAATGTCTGCCACCCCCATTTCTGCTAGTGTCAGAACTTTTGTGTTCTTCGGATGTAGACCAAGTAAAGCGAGTAGATGGACGTTTTCCCAGATCATGATGTGAAGTGTCCGCAGTTGTGGAGGAGGAACAAAAGATTGCATCCCATAAAATCTTGAAAAATCTTTTTATCTTGTCAAACTTCGTGTCGATCTTTTTGTCAAGATTTTTGATGCAAGAGTCCAAAACGAATTGATCATGAGCAATTAGATCAATGGATTCTTGGGTACTTTGGGATGAGGTAGTGGTACGAATGTCATCTCTTTGTTATTGTGGGATAGTAGCTTGCTAACGATGTCTTGATCACCAATCTTGAAAAGGCATGTTAGTGAGGGATCTAGGAGGTAATTTCATTAGACTAATTGTGCGGCTATTTAGAGTTTTAGTAGTGGAGGTATTAGATTCTGGAATAGGAATTTGCAGGTTTATAAGTAGCCGCATAATATACTCGCCGTAATATATGATTTTCATTCGACTTTGGTTAAAAGACAAGAACTCGTCAAGAATAAGCTTAGGCCAATTGATTTGGACATCTCCCCAAATTGCATATAAATCCCTATAATTTTCCAGATATACAAGCTCATAAGAATCAGTACGAGGAAGAATCGTACGCATTAAGGCTCAATGCATAATACGAGCTGTAGGGCGTAAAGCGATAGATTTTAATTCAGTCATGTCATCTTCCAAAAACCTATGACTTACTTTATCTCGTCTGCCTATAGGAACATTTAAATCTTCTAACGGAATACCATTTGTTGGTGTTTGGAGTATGTGTCCAATTCTATCTAGTGGTAAGAATACATGTTGACCACAAACTAAACTCCATAAGCAATTGTCACGATTTCGTGGATTTTAATGACCCAAATTTAAATTAGCGTAAAAGAGTTTTACCATTGTATGATTAATTTTGAGATTGTTCTAATTGTGGTCAAGAAGAGATTCTAGATGACTTCTTCTTGCAAGCTCTTGAATTCTATATGTAGCAAAGTCTGGAAAGACAACAAAAGATCCTTTGAGAAAACGAGCTTCCTTCATTTTGTTCCATCTTTGAATAGCAGTGGCATCATAAAGCCATTGAACTAGAGGAAGAGGAAGAGGCTTTTCTAGATCATTTAGGTTGCCATGGAGCCATTTGAAAGCGAAATTTAGTAAAGATGTTTGAAATTTTTGGTAATTAGGGTTTTGAAAAACTGAAGAGGGAAAGTAAAAGTGAAGAGTGAAAAAGAAGATGGTAGTTTAAAAGGGTAAAAAGGCAGGTGAAACAGTGATAAAAGTACCAGGCAGCCATTCTAGTCGACTGAATGATTTGGGTCAGTCGACTGATGCAATATCCCAAAACTTTCTGTTTTTAGATTCAGCCAATGACCTAATTTGTTCAGTCGACTGAATGTTTTTTTGCAACATTATTAGTCTTTCTGTTTATAGATTCAGTCGACTGGCCTAATTTGTTCAGTCGACGGACAGTTCTTTTGCAGCAATATTAGTCTTTTTGTATGAGTTAACAAATAAATTAAAATATATTCAATATTCTAATCAATGAATCATACAAAATAAATTTAAAAAAACAAAAAAGTAAGGTTAGTTAGATGAAGAAGAAGTGGATGAATGCGTAGTCTTGCAATCTACTGGTTTAACCTTAGTTTTTTCTTTATATATTTTTAAAAGAGACCAGTTATTTTCACGTTTCCATGAATTTGGAGACACGGGAGGAGGTTGTGGTGACTAATGATAAGAAGACATTGTAGTTGATGAACACTGGATGAAGACGAGCCGCAAAATTTCCAGCCAAGTTGCTCCAAGAAGCTAAATCGTTTTGAATTTAGCTTTTGTTCATAGTGCATTTCCCATTAAATTGCTATTGATTCCTTTTGATAATGATGTAAATCATCAATCTTTTGTTTCGTTAATGGAGAACCAAAAAATAAAAAACGACGTGCCTTCTTTTTTTGTGGAGCATAGCTAGTATGATAGTTGGACGGTCTGGCCGGTTCATGACATGGGGTAGGTGTAGGTAAATTAGAAGATTTAGAGGAAGGTGTGGAGAAATCGACAGAGGAATATTCAGAGCCATGTGGAGAGTTGTTTTGGGAGGACATTGTTGTAAGTAGGGAATAATATATGATAATGCAAAGAGAGATGGAGAGATAAACAGAAAACTCGTCAAGTATAAATAATAATAAGAAGATAAAAAAAATAGTAATAGATAGATGGAATAAAGGATAGCTAGAAAAAAAATAAGAGTAGGAGAAATAGTTAGAATTTTCATGGTTGAGAATTATTCATGAGAAGAGTGAAATAAATAAGGAGAAAATGTATTATAAAGGCAGTTGTGAAACAACAAATAGTGAAATGGTAGAGACATAGGATTTCTAAGCTAGAGGTGCTGAGTTCAAGAATATATTTTATAATTCTTTTATAGAAATTATACCTTGTTCTCTTCTTAGTTTTATAAAACAATTTTTATTGAGTGACTTAGTGAAAATATCAACCAACTAATTTTCAGAATTTACAAATTCTAAATTTACCATACCCTTCTAAATAGTATCACGAAGAAAATGATGATGAATGTCAATATGTTTAGTTCGTGAGTGATTGACATGATTTTTAAATAAATTTATTGCACTAGTGTCATCACAGTATATTATAGATTTATTTAATTTTATAGCAAAATCTTGTAGTGTTTGTTGCATGTAGATTACTTGAACACATGCTAAAGCTGCAGATATATATTCTGCTTCACATGTCGATAGTGAAACACAGTTCTGTTTCTTACTAAGCCAAGACACTAAGGATCGTCCGATGAAATGACAAATTCCACTTGTACTTTTGCTATTTGTCTGATTTCCTCCAAAATCAGCATCACTATAGGACACTAATTCAAAAGGCATTCTTTTGGATAAAACAGTCTTAAATCGTTGGTCTTGCTAAGATAATGAATTATACGTTTTACTGCTTGCATATGTAATTCTTTAGGATTTGCTTCAAATCGAGCACATAAACAAACACTCATCATAATATTACGCCGACTAGCAGTTAAGTAAAATAATGATCCAATCATGCTATGATATGTTTCTGGTCAAGACTCTTACCATCTTCATCTTGTCGAGATGTATAGTCGTACTCATAGGAGTTGGCTTGGCTGAAGTGTTCTCCATACAGAAATGTTTGATTAGATTATAAAAATTCTTTTCTTGATTAATTAAAATGCCATTTTGCAATTACTTGATTTGTAGTCCAAGAAAATATGATGGTTCTCCCATATGTGACATTTCAAATTCATTTGCCATGGTAGTCGAAAATCCCTGACATAATTTTTCATTAGTTGAACCAAATATAATATCATCAACATATATTTATATAATTAAAATATCTTGTTCAGTTTTCTTAATTAATAAAGTTTGATCAACTTTTCCAATTTCAAAGCCAGAGTCTATTAGATAGCTTTTAAGTCGGTCGTACCAAGCACGAAATGCCTATTTTAAACTGTATAATGCTTTCTTAAGTTTATAAACATGATCTGGAAATTTTTCGTGAGCGAAAAGAGGAGGTTGTTCAACATAGACATTTTATTTTATATATCCATTTAGAAAAGAACTCTTAACACCCATTTGATATAATTAAAATTTATGAAAACATGCAAAAGCCAATAGAATACGTGCAGCTTCTAATCTCACGACAGGAGCAAACGTTTCTTCATAGTATATTCCCTCTTCTTGATTATATCCTTGTGCTACTAATCTAGATTTATTCCTATTTATATTACCTAGTTCATCAGCTTTGTTTTTGAAAACCCATTTTGTACGAATGAAGGATTGATCACTTGGTCTAGGAACTAATTTCCAAATTTTGTTTCTTTCAAATTGGTTTAGCTCTTCTTGCATAGTTATGATCCAATAGTCAACAGCGGAGGCTTCCTTAATATTTTTAGGTTCTATATTAGAGAGAAAAGCTATATGGCCCATTTGATTTAATTGATGTCTTGTTCTTACATTTTAATTTTCTTCTCCAATTATATTTTGAATAGGGTGATCTCTAAGAATTCTTAGAGGAGATCTTATAAAAATTTCATTATGAACAATGTTTTCATCTTCTCTAGTATTATTAGTGTTATTATTTTGAAAAATAATATCATTATCTTCTGAATTATTTGTTAGAATTTTATTAGAATTATTTTCCAAAATTTTAATTTTACAAGAAATTTTGACATTTTCATCGAATGAAACATGAAGAGTTTCTTCGATTACTTTAGTTCTTATATTAAAAACTCAATAAGCTTTGCTTCTTTTTGAATATCATATGAATACTCCATCATCCGATTTTGGATCAAACTTGCCAAGTTGATCTTTAATGTTAAGTATAAAACATTTTGAACTAAATACTTTGAAATATGATATATTAGGTTTTCTTCCATTCAAAAGTTCATATGGGGTGTGTTTTGTTAATGATCTAATAGAAATACGATTCAAAACATAACAAGCAGTTGCAATAGCTTCTGCCCAGAAATGCTTAGGTAAAGTGCTTCCATTTAATAAAGTTCTTGCACATTCTTGTAATATTCGGTTTTTCCTTTCTATAACTCCATTTTTTATGGTGTTCTTGGAAAATAAAAGTTATGATTAATTCCTTTCTTGTTACAAAAATGTTCAAAAGCTTCATTTTCAAATTCACCTCCATGACCACTTCTAATATTTTTAACTTTTAAATTCTTTATATTTTGATTCTTTTTACAAAAGTTTAAAAATTCTCAAAAGCACCACTTTTATATTTCATGAAAATAGTCCATGTATATCTTGAAAAATCATCTACAATGACAAACATATATCTATTGTGATTAATAGATTGAACTTAAGTAGGTCCAAAGAGATCCATATGTAGTAGTTCAAGTGGATGCGTTGTAGATATGATGTGACGACCCGACATTTCTAACAATTTAAATTGGAATATTTAATTGATTTTAAATATTTAAAAGTTAATTTAAACTTGAATCCCAAATATTAATATTTACTGGATAATTAAATTATTGAATTATATAATTCGAAATTGGGTAAGATGTTGAATATGGAATTTTAAGCCTGTTAAACATAATTTGGAGGCTTATAAAATTTATAGTGATGATACTGAAGATAATAGAATGGTTAAAAT
Organism: Allium cepa; assembly: GCA_030765085.1. Taxonomy (NCBI): domain Eukaryota; kingdom Viridiplantae; phylum Streptophyta; class Magnoliopsida; order Asparagales; family Amaryllidaceae; genus Allium; species Allium cepa. Next base: position 510,853,091 of record CM060942.1, read on the forward strand.
TTAATTTAAAGGTGATATGTTCAGTTCTGAAAATATATCGTTTAAATCGATATTTAAAAATAGCCTTCCAAGGCATAGTCTCGGAATTCAACGAAACCAGTTCCATTGGATCCGTAATAGTTATTTATTGTCGTATTTCAATTTTCGTAGCAATTGGAGTTGTCGTTTGACCCTGGCAGCTCAAAACGCTTAGAAACTATTTTAATCGATTTTATTTAAAATTGATCGCTTTCTTCTATAACTCGCGCATATGGTTGAATTCGCTTCCGAAACACGCTCCATTGTGTTTGGAACGCGAGTAAAACCTTATAATCGCCTAGCGGCATTCCTTAAGAGGAGTTCAAAATTTTGAATGGCAATCGACGAGGCATTTTGGAAGTTTTATATAAGATAATAAAAATTTAAAGTAAAGTGGTCAAAGATATTTTTAACAACAATCGTATGCAAGAAGCCATTCTCGAGTTTTAATACGTCTTCGTCTCCTTTAAGTTTTCAGACCAAAATCAAACGAAAAGAAAAAATTAGGGCTGAGGTGAAACCAATTACTAATGGCCGAATTCATTATATAAAAAAAAACAACAAACACGGCCCTTCCTTTCCCACTTCCTTCGAACAAAATCCTCCTTAGTTTTCAAATCGATTACCGTATGAAAAAAAGAAGAGAATCGTCGAGCGAACGAAGCAGCGTCGATGGTGGAGGCACGCCAATGGATTTGGGTCGCAATCTAAGGTTCACTTGTGTGCGTAGTTTGGGGCGTGTGCGACAATGGTTTCGAGGTCGCAACCGTGTGTGGATCGGCGATGGTGAGAAGTCGACGCGACAATCGAGAGGAAGGTCACAAGCTGTTAGCTGGGTCACGATTGTGTCTCGTGTACATGGGACGAGGGTGGGCGACCGTGGCTGTGGTGATGCGCGTCATGTTCGACCTCGTTTTGAGGATTCTCGATTTTATCTCCTGTTTGATTTTCAGGTAATTGATTTAACATTTTAATTATTTACTCAGGTTAAAACTTCTAATCAAAACCTAGATTTCATTTCATTCATCAGAGAATAATACATTAATTTAATTTCTGTTACTTCTTTAAATGGATAAATATAAATTAGGGTAGGAGAATTATTTATTACTTTGTTGTTTTAATTGCTAAATTGATTAGTCCAATTAATAATAATTAGTATAAACTGTAAAAAACAAAAAAGACGAGTAGTTTTTGGTTATCCTGTTCGAGCAGGCAACTTGACTTTAACACTTGTATTAAATGTTACTTAACTTTAAAACTTGGATTTTAATTCATTTAATTTATTATTTAATTTGACAGTAAAGTACTTTCAAAATCTTGGTAAGGCAATGAAATTAAATTAAAATGAGAATAATTATGGTAGTTTAAATTATTGCAAATGTTAATAAAACCATAATATGTTATTCAAGGTCAAACATCTGGAAATCCAAGGCAATAATGAGGTGGATTGCAAAATTTAAAGGGGGGCAAAGGTGAGTAAACCTCACGCTTTTGGATTTTTATTTAGATTTAAGGGGTTAAATGATTGGTTGAATTGAACTGATGTGCTATATTATATAGTAGTATATAGATATACCGGAATGATTGATATTCTGTGATGAATATTTTTGCTAATTGGAATGCTGAATGCTGTGGTTTGCTTGAATATTTCGGTACCCTGAGTTATCGAAATATATAAATTGGATTTTTGAAAGAAATATAAGGGAGAATTTTGAAAGTGAAGTGATTATAGAATAAAAATAAGAATGAATTGGAAAGAAATGAAAGTGGTATTTAAAAACTTGAAGTTAAATTGTGAGGTAGATATTTAAAACAAGTTTTAAATCAGAATTAAACCTGGAATTCAAGAGTGAATCTGGGTTTTCAAACAAATAAGTTTTTAAAATTTAATTATTTTGACAACTTGAATGTTAAAGTGCATTTTTTTAAATTGATTTGAATTTAAAAAAGAAAGAAATGAATTTGGTTTTAAATTCCTTTGAATTTCCATTTTACACGAGTAATTAATTTATTGAATGAAGTAAATAAAAAGATAGTTAATTACAGGTTGAGATAAATCGAGAATGGTTAATATTGTGGTTAATTAAAGTAACTAATTTAGATTAGAACAAATTAAAATATAAATTGGAAATCATTAATTTATATAATTAACGATGTAACTAAAGATTGATTAATTAAGATTAAATTAATCAATAATAAGTGACTTATGAGAAGTTAATTAATATAAGTAATCAAGGATTTATGAAACTAGTATAGTTCATTAATTTATGAGGTAATTAAGGATTACTTATTGATTTTTGTTAAAAATAATTAACATTGTGAAATGAATTAAAGTTAATTACTTGAATATAATTAAAGGATAATTAATCCAGGGTGATTAATTAAGATGAATAATGAATGGATGATTGATTAATATATTGAAAATTAATTAATGTTAAATGAAGAAATCTAAGTGGTTGAGGTTAATAATTCAATCAGGATTAATTAAATTAAATGTGTATGTGATTAAACTTTTCTTATGGATGATTGAATGGTACTGGATGCTTGGAATGAGTTGATATCTCTGATATGAAATGTTGCGTATTTCATTTTAATAACTTTGGTTAGGATGACGTGAGACTCGAAGAGACCGGGTTCGGGTATTAGAAAATACCCAAAACCACTTCGAATTTTATAGATTGATATGTGAAATCTATAGGCTGGAGTGAAGTGATTTAAATGAATTGGACTATTTTAAATCTAAATCTTTGGTATTTAGAAAACTTATATGTGAAATAAGTGATGTATATAATAAATTGTGGCTTTGTGATTTGCTTCGACTTACCCCGGGTTATATATATGTTATATGCTGGTATTCCTTGTTAGATGGGTTTACTCACGCTGGTTTCTAGCCTGACCCGAGTGTTACTTTAGTGTAATGCTCACGTCAGACCTAGTATTACAGATTTTCAGGTAGGGACGTTTTGGAGCTCAGGAGGGGAGCTGGATGGCAAGAACGTATGTTGTGTTTCCGTTATATTTTGTTATGAGTAAATCTGAGACATAATAATTGTGTATATCAAGTGTCTGTATAAACGTATAACTCTGAATTATTGTAAATGCAATTGATAGATACAGAATGCTTTTGTAAACTGTTATTATTTATTATTATATTTTATTCCGCTGCGAATGTGAGATGTTGATGTTTCTGATCTTCTTCTCCTTCTATCTCTTTCTTTCTTTTCATAACTATCTGGAATTTTCGGGATCAGAAATTTTGAGTCGTTAAAGTTGATTTCTTAGATTTAAAAGAAGACTTTGTTAATTTTCCTAACTGACATGCATCACAAATATTGTTAATTTTGAACTTCATATCAGGTAGTCCTTTAGCAAGTTTATTTTTAGCTATTTTATTAATAGTATCAATATTTATATGGAAATATCTTTTGTGCCATAGCCAAGAATCATTTTCTATAGTCATTAAACACATGTTTGTGTTATGATTAATATTCATATTTAAAATATAAATATTTCTATCTCGTATACCTTCGAAAATTAAATTTTGATTTTTATCAGAAATGTTGCATTTATTTTTTGAAAAAGATATACTAAAACTTTTACCATATAATTGACTTATCCTTAATAAATTATATTTTAAGGTCTTAACTAATAAAACATCAGAAATGAGAGTTAAGTTAGAGATACCGTTATTGCTCACATCACCTTTGCTGTTGATATAACCTTTTGAATTATCTCTAAAAGTGACCGATCCTCCATTTGAGTAGACAGCGTTATTTAACACGTCCTTATTACCAGTCACGTGTTTCGAGCAACCATTGTCTAAAATCCATTTTCCACTCTTTTAAAGTGGTACCTGCAAAAAATAAAGATTAAATTGGTACCTACTGAGTTAGGTCCTAGGAAACCAAACCCAAGCGGGTTCAGAATTCTCTTTATAAATATAATTCTTATTTTCATGAACATTTTCCATAAATTTTTTGATATGTTTATTCCTAATTAAATTATTATTTGTTTTAGAAATCCATATTTTAATAGTTTTAAGTTCTTTAGAAACTGTTTTCTTAATATCTTTCTTATTTTTAAACTTATTTTTAAACTTTTCAGGTTTCTTTGGATTTTTATTTTATTATATCCTAATCTCATTTTATATGAAGTATCGTAGAAAGATTTTCTCATCCTTTATTGAAGTTAGAAATATTTTTATTAATATCATCTAACTTAGTTTTGAGACTAGATTTTTCCAACTCAAATGCTTTGATGTTAGATTTTAAATCATTAATTTCTACTGATAAATCATCATTTTTATTCTTCTGAATTTCTAATTCCCGAGTTATAATAGAAAGTTGAGATGTTAAATTAGAATTAGATTCTTGAGATATTTCAAGTTTTTCTTCCAGAATTTTCTTTTCATCTCTTAGCATGCTAATTTCTAATTCAGATCTATTTAGTTTTCCTTGTAACTCTTTATTTTGTTTTTTGTTTGTTTTACAAAGTCTACTAGTTTTGAATTGAATTCAACCAACTCTTCAAAACCTAGTTCACTTAAATCATCACTTGTAGCCATGAAGCACACATTTGCTTACGCCGTGCCACTTTTACTTTATGATGATGAAGAAGAATCTGAATCATCCCATGTTACTGAAAATGCTTTCTTCTTGAATTTGTCCTTTTTTAATCTATTTTTCTATTTCTCTAGACAATCTTTCTTCATATGACCCTTTTTATGACATTCATAACATTCCATGACAGAGAATGATGGTTTATTGCCATTATTGTTGTTGTTAGAGTTATTTTTGTAACTCCTGAACTTGTTATTCTTTTTGAATTTCAAAAAGTTTTTGAAAATTTTAGCAATAAGTGCCATATCCTCTTCATCTGAGTCAGAATCATCTTTTTCTGCTTGAAATGCTAGATTCTTCTTATCCTGTGCTTGAACTTTCTTTGCGTACAAATTTACTTCATATGACATTAGATTTCTTATTAACTTTTCTGGTTTCATAGTGGAAAGATCGTTTGCTTCTTCAATAGCTAAGACATTTCTTTCCCATTCATCCATTAAAGAGTTTAGGATTTTTGATACTATATCAAAGTCGGAAAAAATTTCTTCTAATGCCAATAGTGAGTGATATATATCTTGAAATCTATAGTACATGTCATTTATAGTTTCGTTTGGTTTCATTTTGAAATTTTGGAACTGATTTTTCAACATAGAGATTTTGCTTTGTTTGACTTTGTTAGTTCCTTCATGAGTTACTTTTAAAGTTCTCCATATCCCATATGTAGTTGTACACTACTGATCCTATTAAACTCATTTTTATCTAATGCACAAAATAACATGTTCATAGCTTTAGCATTGAAGTAGCATCATTTTTTGTGCAGAAGTCCAAGTTGAAAAATCTTCTGTTGGTATGGTATATTCATTACGGTAATATTCCAGGTTTCAAAACTATTAGCTTGCATATATATTCTCATTCCAGTTGACCAGTAATTATAATTAAGCTCATTAAATAGTGGTGGTCGAATAGTTGACTGACCTTCAGTGAAACTAGAGTTGATGTTAATGCTACAATTGGTGTTACTATCCATATTACAAAAAACTATCAAATAACCGTGTTACGGTTATAGGATGTCCTTGCTCTGATATCAAATGAAAATGACTACCGTGTGGCTAGTTATCACTTGGGATCATGTAATATGGAATGTAGGATAATCTAAATATGGAAACAGATAATAATAGTAAAGTAAATAAGAATAGACATACCAGGAGCTTTTATATTTGTTCGAACTTGCCGTTCTACGTCCCGTCCCAGACTTCCATCTGGAATTTCACTCAATAACCCACCACTTAACCCGAAGGAATAGGTAAACAATACCTGAACAACCGAACAGGATTTTTCCGCCTCAATAGCCGAAGAGGACTTTTCCACATGATATAAACTAATAGGACTTCTATAATTTCAATAAAATTGTTTGACACTTTGTGTTCTTGATAACACTGATTTGTCTTTGATAGTACACCCTTCCTATAATCTTTTCCTCAGGCATATATTGTGTATGTGAATATTAGAAAGGAAGATATTACTTAGAATCGAAGAAAATGTTAATTTATTCAGATATTTAAGCAATATATGGATTATGATTGCTTGTAGAGTTCGGAGATAGATAGTAGAGAATATAGCAAGAAAGCAAAATAAAATTTGTAATATTTTCGATTTTATCGGGATCCGAAGGTCGGCATTCTTACGTCCACTGTATCAAATGCCACATAATCGAATGTCGGAAAACCGAATTGTTAGGGTTAAAAAGAAGAGGTAGAAGAAAAAGATAGAAGAAATAAGAAAACAGAACAGAAACAATATCAGAATCTCACATATCGCAGCGGAACAACATATAATAGACAAATGAATAATCTTTAAATCAAAGAGCTATATCAGTTATTACATCACATCAGAGTGTACAACAACAATATAAAACACAACTGGACAATGGACAGTTATACAAACGTGTCCTTAGAAGTGAATTTATAGCGGAAAGAAGATACCATATACAAATAATACGTCTCGCCATCCAGCTCGCCACTTGAGCTCCATAGCACTTCTGAATCCAAAATGACCTGATAACCTGACTCTAGACTGCCCGTGTGGAAAATTATGGGAACCCAGAGTTTAGGAAGAGAATAATAAACTCCAGGTCAGTCATGGGACTGGTTTGAGAACTTAAAACAGTTATTTATCTTTTAAAACAACAACAACAATAAGGGAAGTGGAAAAATATCCGCAATGCTTTTGGAAAATGAAACTACCATAAGGCCTCCCCGCACACATACAATGCAAATGCATAATTGGAGGAGATTTCTCCTTATGATAGTCAAAGATGCTTACTACGCAAAACAAGTCATTTTTGATATTGTTATTAGTGCATAGTGATGAAAGCATTTCGAAAATAGAATATTAATCTTAGACAGCATAGACATTTCGAACTATGCCTACTATAGCTACCATCTAAACAATGGTGACCACCATAAGTAAATGGCAAGTTATACAACTAAAATCGTACTGGGTTCATATTGGGAATTTGATTTCCAACAAATGGTCCGGCTAAGGAACTTCCTACTGTCAAAGGGATCGCCTCTGGCAGGATGTCCCGAGAACCTTGTGACGACCCGGCTTCCTATGCCCAGAAAGTCGTGTCATCAATAAGAAAGAAAGGGATAGAAATAGAAAAGAAAGAAAGAAAGAACAACATCAGAATCTCACAGCGGAACGAAATAAAATATAACATATCAACATAAATATTACATAGTTATATATACATCAGAGTTAAACAATATCATACAACATGACTATCATATACATATCTGTCAGGACATACATCTCAAATACATCATAAACTAACTAACACAGCGGAACTATATAGATATATATATATATGTCTACAACGCTGAAGCCTCCTGCTCCATTGCTCCTCCAGAAGTCGTCAAAGCTAACCTGAATCCCTTGGCTACCCGTAAAAATTTGGGTACCCGAAAGTTTATGAAAAACAAAAATAAACTCCGGGTCAGACATGGGTCTGGTATGAGTAAACAGGTTTAAAGTTGTTTAACTTTGAAAATCTTTTAAAAGAAAGGTATCACGTAAGACTCCCCACAAATAAATACGGGTAAGTTTTTACCTTACGCTAACCAAAACATTTCATAGGAAATCCAGTGATATTATAATAGTGTCTAGGGTTTTCAAGTAAAATACAGAAATAGCTGAAATGCTTACATCTCACATTTCAACATAGTTGGGCACAATCAAAACGTACGTCGCTTATTGGAAATTGGATCCCATACAATGGCAGGGCTACTGGGGTACCGCCCGTCACAGTACGTGGTCTAGATCACAGTACCGAGGAGCCACTCTAACTCCCCTGCAACATAAGGCCGGAACCATTCCTTACTGAACAGTCCCGAACAAGATAACCCCGCAGTTGGTGTACATCCAACCGCCCACACAGCCGAATAAAGGGACATCTAGACAGGGGTATATCTCGTCCTGCTTGGGCATGACCCACCTAACCTTGCTGCACCTCCCCTGTTTTAGCCATCCCCGGTTGATGAGGCTTGAGGCTGCGATTACCTTTTTAGAACATATCACTTAGAATGCTCATCGTCCGCCTGACGATGTGCTGAAAGCATTCAATCCATACAAGTTCGTTCCGAGTTCGAACGAAACCGAAGGCATTATCTCGTTACACTCGTTTTGGAATCACCCTCAGAGTTAACGACGATAACCCTTGCATTCTGGAAACACCATCTCGATCTTCACTTCATAGTTCACGACCTAACGTTTAATTTGGATCGATGTGGTTTTTGGAATATCAATTGGATACCCGATCCCGGTCTCATCGAAATCCAAACGCCATTTTAAAGTCCAAGTTGTCTAATTAACTTAACAGTTTAAATTTAACAATTGAATTCATATAGCAATTTAATACAGATAAATAACATCAGATAAATCATATAGCAAGTTAACACAGATAAATCATACACAATCATCACAGATATATCCAGAATATCACAGAACATCATAGAATATAAATAAACATCAGAGGCAATCAATATAATCATCGATTTAAATCAACAGTTTTGATTTGTTTTAAACTTAATTACTTGCCTAAGAATAAATCGTATTTTATTCTTTGCTTAATTAATTACAAATAAATTAACTTATTTCAATTCATTAATTACCTATTAATTATTCACTAATTAATGAATTAATTATTAGTCAATAATATTAATTATTGCTTATAAAACTTAATTTAATTAATCATTAATTAACTTATTTCGATTCATTAATTATTTATTTAATCAGTTATCTATGAGTTGTTAATTAACCAATTTCAAATGATTGATTAAATTCTTGATTACAAATGGTTTACTCAGGATTATTATTAAAATCGTTAATTATTAATTTGAATTAAGTTTGAAATTACTTTTTAAAATTACAATTATAAATTTTATTACCTACATAATTAACTTCCATTTTACATTAACTACTCCATTTTTGTTTCAGCAAAACATTCAAGATTATCAAAGTCAAATTGTTTCATACTTAATAACATAGTTTATACTCAACTTAATTACTTTTACTATCATATTACAGTTAGCTCAAATTTCTGCCTTCTCAAACCCGAAGACAACCTCGAGCTCGCCTCGGGTAGGACTCGAATCCACCCAGAAATTTTCACGCGATCTTTCCCTGCCTCTCTTCTTCTCCCCTGTTTCTTAATTTAGCTGTTTCTTCTTCTTAAAAAAAAACTTTTATGTTGCTGAACATATTAACACACACGCCTACTAACAAAACTACAAAGGGGAAACCCGAAGAAAACTAGCTCACTATCTCGAGTTACACTCGAGTCGACAGCCACACGCATCTCTCCGCCGCCGTGCACGTGCGCGGCGGTCCACCACCTCGAGACTCCACCCACAAGTCGTAAATCCTCCACTTACTCGATAACAAAATCCAGTTCAACCCCATACGCACGAAAACAAAATTCGACCTAAAAGTCGAATAGGAACTCAAACCCAATTCATAAAATCGCCTCACGATGGTGATCGCCGCCACCAGAGAGGTCAAAACTTCGGCCATAGCTCGTTGACATCACCCCCTTACTTCTCCCAAACCCACGCGACACTCGGTTGCAAGGTGATGTCGCGAGAATCACTCAACCGAACCCAAATATACAGAGTACAAAAACCCTACTTTTCATAATTCCCCCAAATTCTTGCAATTAAAAATTTATCTAACATTTTTCTGTTGATCTATAATCAATACACTAGCTTCATGTTGAATCACAATAGCTATAATTGTTTGTATAATCAGAGTTTCACCAAAATACATTTTTGGCTTACCCTTTTAACTGCTCCCAAATTTGCTAACTATAAATTATAATTTTTATTTTAAAAATCATATCTTTGAATGTAGTATCAATATACAAATTCAAGTTTACAATTCGAATTATTCGAATTTTATCCTTATTTCCCTTTTACTGTAAAATTTGGTTTACAGTGTTTTATAATTCACTAATATATAATGTTTTACAATTTATTTTACTGTAAAATTTTATTTAGTTAATGCACTAATTAAAGAAGTTAGCTTTAAATAAAAGTATGAAATATATTCTTTAGATTTTTTTTTTCAACAGAACAGAAAACAAAATAGAAACCTGAAAGAACAAGTTAACACTGACAGAACATAGTCCATATTCCAGAACTTAAGCATCCACATAACTACTCTTCATAAACAACATATTAAAAGTTAAATTTTAAATCAGTTTACTCACCAAGATTGTAGTAGGAACTTGAAACATAGGATAGTAAAAAACTGCAGTTGCAAAATTTGAATTCCAGTAACTTCTTTGTTCTCTGAACTTTATTTTGAACTTGAAAATATAAAGTTTGGTTTATATTCTTTTGCTTCTGCTCAGTTTTGTGAAGTTTCTTTTGTTTTTTGAAGATACAGATGAATTAAGGTATAAGAAATGATGTATACAAATATATATAACTTGAACAAAGTGTCTTCTTGCATAAGCTTGACATAATAATTATCTTGTTTAATTTCCTATGTACTAAAGCCTAAGATATTTCAACCATTTCGGCTGAGATATTTTTTTCCAGACAAATATGTGTGCTAATTAAATATTTATGTCTTAACTTATGCTAACATATACTTATATGCTGACTGACACATATCTTAAGTACAAAGATACCTGCAGGCTTTTGTTTGTGCTTGTACAAATGTATTCATATGCTTATACTATAATACTTTGCTAAGATACTTGCAGTCTGGTTTGTACTAAATGTTTCATTTTGGTTAACACTAATTATTATTTGCTGTTACTTGAAATTGAGTGTAACAACCCGCATATTTATCGAGTTTGTATTTAAATATTTTATTTAGATATTAACTCGTTAATCGGATTTTGGTCCGAAAAGCTACTTTTTGCAAACGGTCAAATTAGGACTCGAGATCACTTCCATTGAGTTCGAAATGTCGTTTACAACTTTTTAAGTATAAACATCGATAGGTTTGGAGTTAGTGAAATTTCACTAACTTTTCCCGCTTTGGACTTTGGGTTAGTTTAGCCTATTAAGCCCAAGTTCCAACCCTCTTCTCCTCACTCTTCATAAATTTCCTAACTAATCAAGCTTTGGCATTAATGGTGGAGGGAATGGGAAATTAAAACTCCAAGCACAAATTCAATTGCAAATCCAACATTCAACTCCAAATTCAAGTAGAAGATATTGGATTCAAGCTTTGGATTGCTTCTCCTTGCTTTCAAGCTTCATCTTCATAAACTTTAGTGCAAAGGTGAGATTTTTATCTCACAATTCTAGCCTATAACTATATTGGACTGTTGGGAATGATTCCCTATCATTTTTGCATGCATGTTAGCATTTGGTTTGGATTGGATTGGCGAAAAACTCCAATTTTTAGCGTTTTGGTGAATTTTCTGCACTTAGGTCGTTCTGGCCATTTTTAGGTCGTTCGGAGTTAAGTCGTTCGTCCATGGGTCGTGAGTCGTTCACGAGTTAACTTTAGGTCGTTTGGAGTTAAGTCGTTCGTCCATGGGTCGTGAGTCGTTCACGAGTTAACTTTAGGTCGTTCTGGAAGAATTGGCACTTCGGAATTAGGTCGATCACGAGTTAAGCCTTAAGTCGTAGGTCGCTCACGAGTTAGGCCTTAAGCCGTAGGTCGCTCGCGAGTTAAGCTTTAAGTCTTAGGTCGTTTCCGACCTATAATCTCTAGGCAAACCTTAGGTCGCTCGTCCACTAAGTCGGCCTGGTTTATCTCGTAGGTCGTCTCCGACCTAAGCTCCTGATAAGTCGTTCGAGTTAGGTCGTTGGGCCATTTACCTTAGGTCGCTCGTCCACTAAGTCGGCCTGCTTTATCTCGTAGGCCGTCTCCGACCTAAGCTCCAGATAAGTCGTTCGAGTTAGGTCGTTGGACCATTTACCTTAGGTCGCTCGACTCTGTTAAGTCGTAGGTCGTTAGACCTTAGGTCGCTCGACTCTGTTAAGTCGTAGGTCGTTAGACCTTAGGTCGTTCGCCTTCCTTAAGTCGCTCGACCCCTCCACACTAGGTTGCTCGGCTTGCTTGAGTCGTAGGTCGTTGGACCTTAAGTCGCTTGCCTCCCTTAACTCCAGTTAGGTCGCTCGGCCATTGTGTTAGGCCGCGTGAACCCTTAGGTCGTTAGACCTCATTTTGCTTTAGGTCGTAGGCCGCTTGTCTTCACTTAGGTCGTACCGTTTTGGACGGGGCGCTGCCCCGCACCCCGCCGGGGGCGCTGCCCCCTGGACCCCCGCGACCTGACCGGGCAGGTCGAACCCCGTAAGCGGTGGCATTGCCCCCGCACCCCCACCTTGGGGGGGTTGCCACCCCCCTGGACCCCCCCTCCGTAGGGGATCTTATCTGAAAAACATTGAGCTGATTTCCTTGGATTTTATTCACATCTCCGTATGCGATTTTTGTGACTGATTGTTTCTACAATTGCTTCTGTGTTTTGTCACTTTATAATATAAAGGTTTCAATACTAGTAGTAAATATCAAAACTCTTTTAACAAACGATTTCAACTCTATTTTTAATAACAAAGCTCTTTTCTTAAACCGTTTTCCAATCTATTAGTATATACAAGCCTTTACCTCACTCAGACGAGAAATCTAATTAAACGACTTAGTAAAACAAGTGGTATGAAACGCTTGCGTTCACTTCGTCGGTTAATTCTTGGACTTGTTCGATTGAACCTCTTGTGACAATTTTATTAGTGAAGATTTACAGTTTGTTCGTAAATATTTAAGTTAAGCAAGTGGTTATGGGACATGAAGCTAAACTTCTATATTTACTAGCTTAGTGTAATTGACACTTCTCGTTGATCTTGATGATCGCTTTATGAATTAGACTAGCAATTGCGCGATGTCTCTTTCATTGCAAGGTTAGACTAGACACCACTTGTGTGATTCCATTCACACATACCTTTCTGCTTTTTGGTTAGTCTTGACCTCAATCTGTGTGATTCCATTCACACATGCGGGGTAGCTCCCCATGGTCTTCGGACCGTCATGTGATAGGCCTCTTTCCCTTTTTATGATTTCTGGATTTCTCGTGTTGATTTCTGGAATTTATGTCATTGACTTGTTATGAGTACAAGTTTAGGGTATGATGCCCTCTTCGAATCTTTGAGAAGATTCTTGTGATATTGATTATCTCTTATTGATTGATCTTCTGTTGATCATTATTTACATACTTATAGTGGTATGTCGTTATGGATGTTTATGTTTATGCCATATCTTTTATGTTATATCATGTCATCTGATATTTATAGCTAGACTGATCCGTTTATTATTTTCTTAAATAATACTCGGGTCAGACCGAGATGTTACAGGTGCTTCTGCTTGACTTCTTCCCAGGGATTCATCACTCTGACTTTTGGCTAACTGTTTAGATTAGCATTTTTTGTTGTATACACTTGAGATATAGACTCATAGTTGTATTCTTTTGTATAGCACGTGTTGCTATTCTTTTGTATTATCGTGGATCTTACTGACCACTACTCTGATGTACACTTTCATGTGTTAGTTATATATTCATATCTTCTTCCGCCTTTGTGATATGGATATCTGTGACTGATTTGTGATATGATTATTTCTATGTTTGTTTCCGAAGATTATTTATAGCCACCGTGTGATAAGCAATTACATGGATGGTCGCTCCTCAACAGCCTTATTCTCCGTGCTAGTTGACAGCACTACTCCGGAGTGTTCTTGGCTAGCGTGGGTATAGAGGTGGGGCGTCACATTGAGTTTCCCTGTACAAAGAAATTTCCAGATTCTTTTAGTTTGTACAAAGATATATTAATAAAGGTTTATACTTATTTTGTTTTACTAACAAACTTGTTTTATCTTATTTTAGCTGCAAATATTTATTTGCTTATGCATATACAGTTTGCTTGCAATTTTTGGTCTGAACAAAATGCTTTATTGATGTGTATTCTTGCTCTTTATTTTAATATCCTATATCTAAAACACAAACTGCACATTGGTTTTGACAGAACATATGTTTGTCTTCAAACTTATGTTAACATATAATTATACTATACTTATGCTACTTGTATAAGCTTATATTTAATTTAATTATAAAACTGTTATGATAAACTCAGATTAATCCTATTTTATTTTGTAAAGATATTTACAGTTTTATTTTCATATGCATAAGAATTAGCTTGCAGGTTTACATTTGTGATTGAACTAAATGTTTTCATTTCTATTTATATCTTATACCTATTATATTTGTACTTATGTTTGTAACCATATTTATAAATATTTATATTTATATAGGAACTCATGCTAAATATTTATAAGCTTATGTTATTTAGTTATAAAAGTTATTGTTAGAAATATTGCTTAAATCTTATTTTTATTTAAAGTTCAATATTACAAATATTTGATTTGTATACTTATATGCGCATTAATGTATTTATGAATATGATTATGTTCTTGAGCTTGTTCTTATTATTAACTGCATACATAAATCTGATATTAAATGTCATTCATACTTAAATTTTATTTTAAATAAATAAAACAGATTTAATTTTTTTGAATATTGTTAAAAGAGTCTACTTTATATTTTGAAGTTATATTCCGTTATAATCAATATAAAACTAATAATATCCAAATTCTTATTTATTTATAAATGGAAATCTTATATTTTAATTAAATTGGATTAAAAACTTATCATAATAATAGGGTCAAAATTCCGGGATGTCACAAACCTAACGTTACGGTTAGATCTCTACCAACACAAGGTCGGGCTACCTCTGTAACTAGGTAACTACTACACGAATATGTCATTCCCCGGTCCCTTTGGACCGTTATCCGAGTGCTCGATAACCAACATCAAACAGTAATGAATATAGTGTGTCAACATGAGTAAGTATCTGGGCTCCATACCATGATACCACCCTTTCCAGAAGGAAATGACATACCCTAAAGGGAGCGACCCTCATAACCTTGCCGCATATTCCTGTTTTGACCATTTCCGGGGAGTGAGGTCTGACGAAGTCTCGTCCACAAAGCTAGGCACAAAGCCACGCTTTGATCAACAAATGATCAATGAATGATCAATACACATCAGCACTAAGCACGTCACATTACCAAATTGGGAGTATATCGCTGATAACCTTCAACTACAAAACCTCAAAGGGTGTTGAGCTAAGAGAATAAATTCTCCGCCACCAACAGAAATATGTTTGAAAGAAATCTGCTTTATATCTCAAAATGTAATGTCAGACACGTAGCCATACAAGTATGTTCCGGGTTCGAACAGAACCGAAGTCACTTCAAAAGAAGCCCTTGCAATCCGGGTATTCACAATCCCGATCAAATTTCCCATCACAAAGGAAATCTCCATACCGTAGCTAACGGTGTAGAGACAATCGATAGGTCATCCTATCGTTTTCACAAATACCCGGTCTTCAACACCAGTCTTCAATGCTATCCATTACGTCGTATCACTATTCGAAATGGGTAATCCGAATAACGAGCGCAATAATTTAAAAATAAGTGTAGCATTCAATTTCAACCAATTCACAACAAATACCTATTTAAAGGTCAATATTGATAGTCGGTTATTTAACTATCAATCAATATTCACAACATCACCCGATTTCAAATAATTTCCCAAATTATTTATTTTCAAAAATATCTTTACAAGATATAAGTTCCACACTTCAACCATTTGAAAATTAATTTCAAATCATTTTCCACATTTAAATCTTTGAAAACAAATTTCAAATCAATTTCCTTAAAAGGAAACACTTCCAAATATTTATCCATTTTCAATTTAAAATGGTTCATTTAAATCAATCAAATAAATCCTTACCTATTTATTTTAAACTTATGTTCCAAATCCGTAAATTTATTTCCACACTTCAAAATAAATCAATGTTTATTTTTAAACAAATTTCCCTTTCTTTTATAAATTTCATAGTGAATTTACATTTCCAAAAGATATATGAACGTACGATTTTCAAATCGATTTCTATTATTCATTTTCAATTTATCTTTAAAAGAAAAAATTTCAAAACATTCACTTCATATTGGAAAAACATTTCCATACTTATTTAATAACAAGTAATTCACAAATCTGTTTAACTTTCAACACTTGGAAAACATTCAATATACTTAAATCACAATTGAGTATATATTTTATTCTTTAAGGAAAACATTCTCTTAAACACATTTATTTGAGTCAAAACGAATGTTGCGTAAAACATCGTTACGACAACCCAAAATCATTAGTATAGGAATTCGAAATTAATATAGAGATATAAATCCCAATACTATATAAAACATTTCCTTTCGAAAATCATTTACTATAACAACAATTTTATAGTCCACCATTTCCTTATATTTCTCGAAAACGTTTGTTTCAACAATGAATGTTGAAATCTATGGTTTCGACCCTTAATACGATTTAAAACATCTTTAAATCGTTTAATTCTATTTAAAATATCACTTCCCTAAAATATTTTTTTAATATATTTTTCACCGTCCAAAATCGTGAATGTACTTCGTTAACCAAATTCAATTTGTACATATTTTATTTAAAGGATTATCCACTGTCCCAAAATCGTGGATATATCTCCTTTAATAAGCTATAATAATTAAACTTATTAAAATAAGTCGATTTCGGATTTATAAAACAACGTTTATAAATTCCATTTATATTTTATAACAATTTTAACTTATAAGGTCACTTTGTTAACAAATTCTATCCATATTCCATTTACACGCCAAAATCCAATTTATAAGTTAATTACTTATAAATCTTTTATTTTACAAAATCTATTCATTTTATAACTTCACAAATTATAAATCTATAGATTTCATCCACTTATGAAATCCATTTATATTTCATTTTAACACTTATAAAAACTCGTTTTATAATTCCAATATTTTAATTTATAAATATAAATTTTATAAATCTTTTTTATAAATCATTTATAATAATTCAAAAATCCCAATTTAAACCATTTTATAACTCAATCAACTACTTATTTCAAAAATCACATTTTGGTTATATTTCACAAAAATCATAATTTTTATAACATAAAAATTTCAACGTTTATTTATTTAAAATGAATCAATTCCAAAATTAATTTTTTTTATGTATTCTCAACTTAAATTTCCAGAAATCCAATTTTATTTAATTTCGGCATCTAACAATACCAAAAAAATATTCGGCTAAAATTTAGCCTTTAACGATTTCAATTACAAAGATAATCACGCAGATTATAAATAGATCAATAAATAGAACAACATACAACATTGAAACCAATTCAATCATTTGAGGAATCCAGTTGGATCCCTCCAACCTGTTTCCCGGCATCCAAAGATGTTAGCACAATACCAATTCCGCTTCAAGATGGAATATCGCGGTATATGGGATTTATAAAATACTATCCGCTATTATGCGGCGCAATAGGGTCTCATCCGCTATAAATGCGAAAAATCAACTCCAAGTACATATATAATACCAATTCCATACAAGTTGGAATTATCGCGATATATGTTTTTAATAAATAACATCCGCTTAATATACGGCATGTGATGTCTATTTCAATATAATAGATAACAATTTATCATCCAATCATACAATCAAGCAATTTTAAATCTAACTATTTAAAATTTAAATCGAAACAATTCGATTGACTGAGAAGTTCTCACATTGAGTTTCCGGTAATAGTTGTAGCGTTTTATTTCGAATAAAATTAAACGTGCGTTTAATTTTACTCAAAATTTTCGTTAGCTCCAAACGACTCCAAACCAGCTCCATTGGGTAGTGCTCGATAAAATGATTGCAACGCAATTCGTTTCGCGCAATTCCGACCTCGTACCAAAAAGTTATCGCATTTTAAAGATCGCACGAATTATAATATAATCAAATTACAATTTTTTTTATTTTTTTAACCTATCTTGATCTAGGCCGTTAGATCTCAAATCTTTAGATTAGGGCCGCATCTCGTTTCTTCTCTAACTCACGCACGCAAGCTTCAGGAAATCGAACGAAGCCGAAACCATTTAGCCACGTTCTAGGGTTTAAAATCGTGCTTCCTACCGTCGCCGAGAACAAGATCAAACACCACCACTTCGACCCTCTACGTCGCCTCTACCTTCGGCCGCAACCAGGTGGAGCTCGGCCCTCTATTCGCTGTGATAAACGAACCCAAACGCGCAGCCCTTCCCTCGAGATCCACGCCAAACCGTAGCTCTAAAATCGATCACATCCGTATGGATTTGAAGCACTCACTTTGCTCTACAATGTTGTAGTTGGAATGTTTTGCTAAATGTTTATGGATCGAGAGAGATTAAGGGAGAAAGTATGGAGTAATTTCAGCCATTAATAATAATTAGGGCCGGCTGAAGAAGAAGGAGGGTTGGTTTTCAAAATAGAAGAGAATGGGTCCTCTTATAGAAAATTCTCAAAACACTATTCATCCGAAATTTTCCGAACTCCAAACGAAGCGTGCCGGCTAGCGTTTCTAGGGTTTACCCCATGTTCCCAATACAATGGAACGTGTTTCGGAGGCTAATTCGATCATCTATGTGAGTTACGGAAATAAACGATCAAATTTAAATTAAATCGGTTAAACGAATTTCTATGCGTTTTGGCTTGCCCCGGACAAACGGTAAATCCGATTGACACAAAATTTGATCATACAATAATATAACATTACGGATCCGATGGAACTGGTTTCGTCGAAATCCGAGATTGTTTGAAAAATGGCTATTTTTAACTCGTCAATTAAATATTAAAATATTCAATTTTCACAAATTAACTTTTACTTCGATTTTAAAAGTTTACAAACATTGCTCTAACTCCAATATGATTAAATAAAATTTTACAAATCATTTTCAATCAAATTAAACCAAATTTCCAATTATTTCTATAGTCTCAACTATTAAATTATCGATTTAATTATCCAATTAAATCCAGATATTCGAAAAATAAATTATTCGACTTACAAATTTTACTTGTTAATATTTAAAATTAATTAAATATATGAATTTCAAATGACAGAAATTCTGGGTCGTTACAAACTTCCCCCCTTAAAAGAATTTCGTCCTCGAAATTACCAAGTAAGAAAAAGTTACAGAATCCATTAACTTTTCAAAGTCCATAAGTGAAAATTTTATGTTCACCTTTTCCAAAACCTTTAACTTCAACCAAAACACTGGTTTCCATTTTCTAGTTCAACTTCTACGTTTTCATTATGATTTGTTTAAATTAAATTACCAAAATCACTTAAGTGTTTAACTTTCCCAAAAATTCGATAGTTAAACTTCTTACAAATCTTTACTACGTTTTCAAATCATACTTAGTTATCTTTTCAATACCAACTATATCGTTTAACTTTTAACTTCAAATCAAAACTTAGTTTTCACAAAAACTTTCCAAAATTTTCCGAAAATTTTCTAACACCTTAAATTTTCAAAAAATTTCACCAGCGTCTCCTTTGCGTGGCTAGCTCGGTACGACTACAGAATGCCACAACGGGCCCCCAATTTCAAAAAGAAAAGAAAAAGCCAAGTGGCTAGATAAGAAGATCATCAAATTTCATACCGAAATTCAAATACATACCTTTTTGTAGAGCAATTCAATTTTTTATCTTCAAATTCAAAATCCCAATTCCATTTCCTTTAATACACCTGTATATCCTGCTAGCCATAATATCCAATTACAACTTTCAAATTTATTTTGCACATTCCTTTACAAAATTTTCAATATATACTTCTTATACCATTTTTACTTTATTATTCAAGTTATATATCCATTTTCATTCTAAGTTGCATTATCAATTTCATTCGAATTCAATTTGCACTTTCAATTCTGTTTGGATTCAATTTACCTTTTGAATGTTGAATTTATCAATTATCTTTCATTCACAATTGATTCATATCACTATTTTAAATTAGTTTTATTTACAAATTCAATTATTTTAGCTTTCAATTTCACTAATTCCATTTCATCAACACTTAATGAATTTATATACAACAAATTTATAATCAAATAACAACCAATGTATATTCAACACAACCGAATTTATTCACTTTACATTCAACATTCATGTTCACTTTGTTTACCTTCAATTTGGTTTAACACATTTAATTAGCTTTAATGAATTAACACTTACATCCATTATTTCATATCAATTTATTTACATTTGATTGATTAACATTCAATCCATTCATTAATCAAATTACTAATTCATTTAACATTTCAAGTTGAATTTTATTTATATAACTCAAGTTTATATTTATCACTTTACTCATTTTACCTCGGTACCAAATCAACTTCCAATTCATTTGTCATTAACCCAAATTTATTTTTAACTTAATAAATTTTCTTTAATTAATCATTTCACTTAGCTCCTTGGACCTTTCTTTAAATTCACTTTATTTGATTGATTCACTTATACTTACTTTAATTTAACTCCATCCTTTAAGTTAAATTTATTCTATCAAAATTCAACTTGTTTAAGTTATCAACTCACTTACCAATTCGATAAATATTTAAAATAGGATTCCAGAGCCTTTTCAACCTTTCAAAACCAATTTTGAAATCAATTCAAATTATCTTTTGAATTCCCAAAACCAAACCCAAATTTTCCAAACAACTTTAATTTAAAACAATTTGGCAGCAATTCCTCTTTTGGAAACCCGAAAATGAACACCGATGATGTCGCGATCATCATCGGAATTATTTTTCAGCGACCGAAAAGAGTTTAGAGCTTTTATCCTTCCAAAACCATTGAAAATTATTTCAAACCAAAAAGGATTTAAACTTCCCAAATCTCTAAAACTTTCAAATTCTTTTCAACAACATTTCTCTGGAATTCAATTTCAAATTACAATTCACATTTGCAATTCA
The DNA here is from genome assembly GCA_030765085.1 of Allium cepa. Classification (NCBI taxonomy): domain Eukaryota; kingdom Viridiplantae; phylum Streptophyta; class Magnoliopsida; order Asparagales; family Amaryllidaceae; genus Allium; species Allium cepa. Next base: position 510,874,082 of record CM060942.1, read on the forward strand.
TATTCATAAATTCCATTTGTATGTGAATTTATTTCTTAACTTTGGAGTTACGATTTCAATTTCCTATTTAATAATCAATGGTAATAATTTTAATATTATCAATTCCTAACAAACAAGCAGCCATATACTATAATAATTTACAAAAATTATTCCCTTTTCAAAATAGTTTTGGGTAAAATTATTTCATTTACCCTATTTTAAAACAATATCGTGTCGAATTATTTTGTACAAGTGTTTAGAGATCCCTATCGATAGAGTTGTACAGACTATACCGACCAGAATCCATATACCACTCACAAACCAATCATCACAATATAAAACAATTTTATATCCACTAACAAATACGCGGTCATATCTATTATTACACTCAAACTCATTCTAGAGTACTGCTGACTCTATCTCTAATGAGTAACACCCAACAGAGCCAAGATTGTCACTTAATCAAATACTCTGGTACCACATGTAACATTTTCGATTTTATCAGGATCCGAAGGTCGGCATTCTTACGTCCACTGTATCAAATGCCGCATAATCAAATGTCGGAAAACCGAATTGTTAGGGTTAAAAAGAAGAGGTAGAAGAAAAAGATAGAAGAAATAAGAAAACAGAACAGAAACAATATCAGAATCTCACATATCGCAGCGGAACAACATATAATAGATAAATGAATAATCTTTAAATCAAAGAGCTATACCAGTTATTACATCACATCACATCAGAGTGTACAACAACAATATACAACACAACTGGACAATGGACAGTTATACAAACGTGTCCATACAAGTGAATTTATAGTGGAAATATGATACCATATACAAATAATACGTCTCGCCATCCAGCTCGCCACTTGAGCTCCATAGCACTTCTGAATCCAAAATGACCTGATAACCTGACTCTCACCACACCAAAACAGCAAATTTGGCACACCAGGAAGTGGAGATTTGATATGGCTATAAGCCGTATCAAATTTGATACGGCTCAGAGCCTTATCAAATTGCCTCTGCGATCCACACCCCCCACAACACCTAAAATCTAACCCTACGTTTGAAAGGCCGCGGATCACCACATTTTGCTCGCGCTAGTTTTCATTTCCCGCACTATTTTCATTTCGCTCCATCCCTAAGTTACACAATCCCTAAATTAAATCACGCCCTACTCACAACCCCTAAATCTTATTCCAAGGCTTGAGGAATAAATACCGAAACTGCAAGAACAGCTTGTTGATGAAGAAAATATTTTGGAAGGAATTATTTTATAGAAGAAACTTGATCGTTCGTTCGTTCGAGTTCGTTCCTCTTTTCGAAACTAAGGCTCGTAAAAATCCAAGATGCCGACTTTGAGATGATCGATCGAGTGATGATGTCATCGCTTGCTCTGTCGAAAGGCTGCTAGGGTTTCGTGAATTGGCGATTTCCATGGCTTCGGCTGTTGGATTTGTGCGCTTCATCCAAAGGTGAGTAATTTACACTCACATCTTAAATTAAAACTCAGTGCTGCTCGCGTTCGATTTTGTGTTGATGGTTGGGTTTTAAATTCTGACTTAGTTGATTCTCTGTCAATTGTTGACTTCGGTCATTTTGGGATTTTTGACAATCTTTGATTTCGTGAATTTCTGGCATTGACTTGAAATTGTAAATTTACTTCTGCTCGGATTTGATAATGTGTTCGACATTTTAACTGTGGCTTCGGCTCTTGATGTAGTTCGAACTTGTTTGGTTGACTTATCTGTATATATATGCATACATATATTCGTATGTGTATATGCATATATTGTTGATCATTGTTCGAGTTATGTGTTGTCTTATTGTATTTGCACATGTTTGTATATCTCCTGATAATCTGTCTTTGCACACTGCACTCAGGTCTTTGACTTGAGAAATTTCTGGTTGTTTGTGACTTCAGCATTTCTTTGTCTGGTATTTCGCTTTGCTGTTGATTCATTCATGTGCCATGTTGATTTTGTGTACATTTGTGCACCTGTTTTGATCTGTTTCTTTGATATGAACTGTTGACTTCGGTCACTTGACTTGGTTTATTTGATTCCATGACTTTATGCTATCTTCGTCCTTGACTCCTGATAGCATTGGATTTGACAATTGGGTTGATGTTTCGAGCTACTGCAGTTTACTCTGTTTCATTTTTGCTTTGTGCATTGTGTTTCACTTGTTGCTGATGTGGGTTCAGCCTTAAACCACTTGTGTCTGCACCGGCTCGATCCAATTTCACAGTTGCATACTTGCTGTGCATTGTTCGCTGTCTACCTGAACCTGTTAGTCGAGTTGCACTATTTAAATTGTCTACTGTTAATTGAATTGGATTATTTTGATTATGCGATGTTGCATCACTTGATGTTATCATGTTGCCTGATCTTTTCTGCCTCTGCTCTTTGTGCTGCACTTAATTGGACGACTGCACATTGATAATTTGTAGCCTGGTCTGGACATTTTATGGTTCAGGCTTGAACTTGACTTTTGTAGTCGTGTCTGTGTACTTAGTCGGGTTTCATTGTGGTCTTCTGTACCACTGTTGTGGTGGGAGCAGTTTCATTTTATTTGCATTTGTGTTGAGTCGTGATAGTCGTGACTTTCAATTTGCACTTTCAATTCTCTTCCATTCAGTTTCATCAGCCTCTTCTCTTCCATATAATGCGATGACGTTGGGCTCGTCTCAGAGGCATGATTGAACTTCAAACAAACTTCAACAAATTGAACACAAAACTTCAACAAACAACAAGTCACGGCTCACACTAGCCCGCACAAACTCCTTGGCTCGGCACAAAGTAACTCGGTTCAACACTAACTCGTTAGAATGCAACGACCTAGGATAGGTCGGCACGGATTCAACACTTCAAACTCTACTTTGGCGCGCAAATTCTTCCCCACAAATTCAAACACCTTTCCACACTTTGATCCAAAGTGAGATGGATCGAAACTCCCAACTTGTTGCAACTTCACGATGAACACGATGAACTCCAAATTCCTCAACAATGGCAAATCCAATTTCCAAACTTCAATTTCTCGAAACCCAAATCTCCAAATGATGAAAACTCCTTGCAATCTCGCTCTGATACCAAACTGACACAGCGGATTAACAAAAAAACTTGATATGTCGATGGAATTAGCAATCGGTGAGTTGAGAATACTGCAATGCCCAAATCCGTTGATCCAAAGATGCCGGATTCTAGCTATCTTCGTCTCGTTGATCGCGCACGATACCGAGAAACAAAGATCTACGATTCTTCGACGTTGATCAAGCGCACTTGATTCCGTGAATCGGCTTCACAAACGAAGATTCGAGCGCACTCGAATGACGTAGGTGGAGATAGGAGATCAAACACTCGACTCCCAATTTAAATTGAAAGCACAAAGCTAACAAAGGAGAATTTTATTCAAATTTTCAACAACACATTACAAATGAACCCCATGCCTATTTGTAGGCTTACAATTCAATACACGACTTAACAAAGCTGAAATACAAATATTACACGACTTAAAAACACACAAACACAGAACGATCTAAAATAACAAACACGCGACTTATTTGCTTCAACATCGCGACTTACTGGGCGTGAACAACTTAAGAACCATGGTCGCTTCTTAACAAATTTATTCACGACTTAGAGAAGACTCGGCAGCGACTATCTATCTCGGCTACGACTCAATAGAAGGTTCAGTAAAAAATGGTTGCGACTTATAAATAAGTCGTTCGCGACTCAAAATTATTAGCGACTTAAGGATTTGGACGTTCGCGACATAACTTTCCTTCGCGACTTAAGTTGGATCGGCCGCGATTCAAGGGATGGTAGCGACTTAGGGCTGAGAAAGGAGCGACTTCTGGAAATTCATAACTCGTTCGCGACCTATGGAGTATCTCGCGAGCGCATATGGAGGAAGTTCGCGACCTAGGGCTTCGACTCATGGGAGCTTTGATGACTCGGTGATGACTCACGGGATGCCGCGAATAACTCGGTGACGACTCATGGCTTAGGGCTTCTTCATTTTGGTTCGCGACATTGATAAGTCGCTCGCGATTCATGGTGGAGGCAGATGAGTCGCTCGTGACATATGGAGTTTGTCGCGACTCAATTCCATCGCGATTCATGGCAGCGCGATCCAAGGAGGGATCTCGGGAATCTGGGTTTGTTCGATTCGAGGTATGCCCTGCATCACTACTCCAAACAATGTCTGTAAAGGTGTCAAAATATGATTCTCAGCTAGCGCATTCCACAACATTCTAACAAGATTGCAGCTTATGCACGATAGAGAAACATGACTGTCTCGAATATAATACTTAGCCAAAGCATTTTCCTGTATCCATGTGGCCATCTTTTAACCATGTGTAAGAGCGTTGTGTAGGATGAGACCTCTCTTAGCCTAACGAGTATGTCAGAAATTATGATTGCTAGGGGATAAATGTCTATACTGAATCAGAAGGGAGAATAGTGCTTCTTAGGTTGAGAATACTCCTGAACATCAAACTGGTAGATGAAGTGATATCCATAGTCCCAAATATTTGTTTTTAATATGTTATTTTCTCGTCCACTCCACCCATAAAGAGGTACCCTAGATAAAAGAGCATTCATGTGTTTGGAAATAGCAACCTTGTTCCATATTGCTAAGTTAATAATACCCCAAACCACCCTTTTTTCTAGGGCAATTAACTTTTCTACAACAGTAGGAATAGTTTTTTTGTTGAAAAAGCTGCCACTCCATAAGAAATGGATAAAAGCCTTACCACTAAAATAAGCTTCTTTGGCAGAAATAAAAGATCCGGAGAAAAATAAGATACCATATCAGTGCCAATAGAGTTAATAATGGTCAAACGACCAGCTTGAGACAGAAGTGAATTAGCCATCTACTCAACCTGTTTGTGAGACTCATACATAGGAAGGGAACACAAGGTAGCTAGAGTTGGTAGGCATGCACTGTAATTTGGAGTGGATTGTAGTATTGTTTTTTCCTCTTGATTCAATCCTGCTATTAATTAATATTTATGATTTGTCTTGATTGATATTAAGATCGGTAGAGCTTTTAAAGACATCCAATATGGAGTGAATGGATGATATAGATGAGATATTAGATTTTGTGAATATAACCAGGACATTGGAAAAAAGAACAGCAATGATTCTAGGCTCTTTACATTTAGGGTGGTGGATGTTGTTGAGATCTACTTGTCGGCTTAACATGCAGCATAGGTACTCAATAACTATTATGAAATATAGGGGGATATGGGTTCTCCTTGCCTAATTCCATGTCTAGAATTGAAATACCCAAAAGCTTGACCATTGACAAGGATAGTGAAATGGAAAGTAGATATACAAGTATAGATCCATGCAACCTCGATCGTAGGAAATTGTATTTTAAGTAATATGGCAGAGATTGATGACCACTTCAATTTATCAAATTCTTTTTGAATCTCAAGCTTCATCATACATCTTGGAGATATGTTAGTAGAATTATATTTTTTCAATAGTTCATGAGTTAAGAGAATATCTTCAGTAATATTCCTGTTTGGGAGGAAAGCAGTTTGATTAGGGGATATTATTCTAGAAAGGATAGGCTTCAATCTAGTAGATAGACCTTGGTGATACATGTGTAGATCATGTTACAGTAGGAAATAGGTCTAAAATGGTGAACTGCAGAAGGGTTGTCTACTTTAATTGGGATCATGGAAAGGTTAGTAGCATTAATAGCCCTAAGAAATTTGTTGGATGAGAAGAAGTGTTTGATTGCTCTTGTGAAAGTGGGTCCAATAAATGGCCTTGAAGGCTTGAAGAATGAGCATTGAAAGAATCAGTACCACTAGAGCTATTAGAATTGAGGATAAACAAGGCTTCTTTGACTTCCCCATCGGTAATAAGGTTGTAGGGAGAGTGATATCATGTATAGATGCCAGGTCAAAGTTAGGCCAATCCTCAATTTTAAAACAAGAAAAGAAATATTGGGTGGAAGTAGTGAGAATGTCTTCTGGGTTTGTATGGATGGTATCTTGCATATCAGTAATGGAACTAATTTTGGATTTAACATGTTTAAGTTTCAATGAGCTATGAAAAAAGGAAGAGTTCATATCCCCATCAAAATAAAGCTCCTTGCCAAGCTTTTATATAACCATATCCATCTCATTCTACAAAATTTTCTGAAGAAGGTACACGAGGCCCTGTTCTAGCCTTCTAGGGCAGAGAGGGTACTATCATAAGGGTTTGCCATCATGTCTTTCTAATTAACTCCATCGAGAATTGTTTTAATTTCCGAAGAAATCTTTTCCATCGTTGCCATAAGTTTTTGATGACCAAGTCTTAAGAATGCTTTTGATGTTCTTCACTTTACCCTGTAAGATGTACATTGGGTTGCCATACACATTGATGTTCCATGCCGATAAAGTAGTATAATTATAATCATATTCATGGTGGTTAGTCCAAGCATTAAAAAAGCTAAAAGGAAGCAAACTGTTCATGTTTGAGAGGATAAGAGGGCTATGGTAAAAAATTTCAAAGGTAAGTATAAAGGTACAGGGAGAAGGTCACATAGAAAGAACTTCAATATTAGCAAACACATGATCTAGTTTCCTAGAACCAATTTTGCTTTTATTATCCTAGCTATATGGACAGCCTGCTTGATTGAGCTCATATAAGGATGAGCGGAAAAGAGAGTGGTTGAGAGGAGATATGTTAGAATGAGGTAAGAGGACTCCACCAATTTTCTACGTGGATTTATGCGTACAATTGAAATCACCCGTGCAAATCTACGAGGATTTAAATGTATGAAGAGAAGGGATGCAGTCATGCAGTCTTCAAGAACTTGTCTAGTAGAAGCTTGGTTAGAAGCATATATAAAAGTGACGTGGAAGGTGGAGTTAGAAGGTCAATGGCTGGCATGCACAAGAATGTATTGAGAGGAAGGGGTGATGGAAAAAGAGGAAAGGTTCCACATAACCATAATACGTCCATATGGGGCATGGACAAAATTGTCACTATAGTTCCAAAGAGAGTTGGAAAAGAGAATAAACGTGAGAATGTTTTTGCTTTGATGTACAAACTGAATTTTTACAGTACGTTAACACAACAGTATTACAAAGTATTTATACAAGTTTGTTGGGCCTCGAAAGGCAGCCCACAATCCAAAACAAATCTGAAAATTATTGCAGCCGTTGGATGAAGGGAGTGGTCCAGATTATAACAAGGAGATGATGCGGATTACAACATCAAGCGAAGCATACTTTTCTTTTATTTCCCCCCTTCAAATCCGATCTAGGGTTTGCTTTGCAGAAGAAAAAAAACAATGGCGGCTCATCTCTCTTTTTCTCTAGAGTGAAAGATAACACGAACCAAAAAGAGAGATGATGTTCAACTGCACGATACATGATTATTCTGGAATGAAGATAGCTCTTTGAGATCTCTGGCTAGGATCGGCTTCGTCCACGTTGAGTTCCTCTCTAAACTTTGTAAAGTTTGGTTTTGACAGTGGCTTTGTAAGTATATCTGCCTTTTGATACTGCGATGGTATGTATCCAATCCTTAATTTCTCTTTGATGACCTGTTCTCTGATAAAGTAGAGATCTAATTCAATATGTTTGGTTTTTGAATGAAGAATTGGATTGGATGTTAGTGATATAGCACTAGTATTATCGCACCAAATTGCTGCCTTTTTGCTTGTTTTGATGTTAAGTTCACTTAACAGTGATTCTAACCATAACACCTCTGCTGCTGCACTTGCTACACACCTAAATTCCGCTTCTGTACTAGATCTAGACACTGTGCTTTGCTTCTTTGCACTCCATGATACGGGATTTTTCCTTAAATAAATACAATAACCTGATGTTGACTTCCTGTCATCAGTTTCTGCACCCCAGTCTGCATCTGCATAAGCATTTATATTGAGGGTGTGGCTGGATTTTAAGATCAGACCATGATTCATAGTTCCTTTGAGATATCTAAGAATTCTCTTAACAGCCTTCCAATGATTATCTAAGGGATTTTGCATGTATTGGCTGACTTTATTAACACAGAAAGATATATCTGGTCTTGTTATAGTCACATATTGAAGTGCTCCCACAATACTTCTATATTGCTTTTGATTTTGAATTGCTTCACCCTTGTATTTTGATAGTTGATGATTTGTTATCATTGGAGTTGGTAAAGAGTTTGCTTTGTCCATCTTAGCTTTCAGTAATATTTCTGAAATATACTTTCTTTGATTGAGAAGAATTTCTGCTTTTGAATTTCTTTGTACTTCGATTCCTAGAAAGAAATTTAGAGCACTCAGATCTTTAATTGAGAATTCTGAGTTGAGCATTGTAGTGATTCTTTCTATTTCTTGCATACTGCTTCCTGTGATTACAAAATCATCAACATAAATTAGAATATAAGTGGTTGAAATATCATTAATTTTTGTAAATATGGAGTTGTCAGATTTTAAGGATTTGTAGCCGAATTTTATCAGAGTTGCTTTGAGCTTATCAAACCAAACTCTTGGGGCTTGCTTTAACCCATAGATAGCTTTATTTAGTTTGCACACTTGTTGTTTGTCAGATTTCTGTGTAAAACCTTCTGGTTGCTCCATGAATACTTCTTCCTGCAAAATACCATTGAGAAAAGCATTATTAACATCTAATTGTTTGATGCTCCAATTTCTACTTAAAGCAATGGTTAGAATGACTCTAATTGAGGATGGTTTCACAACAGGAGAAAAATTTTCTGAGAAATCAAATCCATGCTGCTGTGAATACCCCTTAGCAACTAACCTTGCTTTATATTTAGAAATTGAACCATCTGCATTTCTTTTCAATTTATAAGTCCATCTACACCCTATTATATTCTTGTTTACTGGTTTTTCAACCAGATCCCAATTTTTTTTGTTAATTAGAGCATTATACTCTTCCTGCATAGCAGCTTTCCAATTATTATTTTGAGCAGCTTCTATGTAAGAAGAGGGTTCTTCCTGAACCACTGTGTTGTTCACAATTTTTGGTTTATAAATACCACACTTTGCTCTAGTTAACATTGGGTGAGAATTGATGTTATCTCTGATAATGTTATCAGAGTTGTTGTTACTGCAGCTTATAGTATCATTTCTGATGACTATATCATGACTTGAGCTGCTAGTTCCTTGACTTTGAGCATCTTGATTGTCACAAGTGTCTTTATTTGCAGTTTTCTCTTGAGCTGATTCTTTGTTAGCCATAGTGTGTTGAGAACTTGTGATGATCTCTTCTCTTGGTGGCTGAACTAAGGGCAGCATCTCAAGCTCTTCAGGTAGATCAGGAATCATGAATCTTGGATTCCTAACTTTTTCAGTAGTTTTAGTTTCATCACTACTGTATGGGAAGGTTTGTTCATTAAACCTTACATGTCTAGATATATATATTTTCCCTTTGTTATCTAAGCACCTATACCCCTTCTGCCTGTTACTATATCCTATGAAGGTGCAAGGGGTAGATCTGAAATTTAACTTGTGTGTATTATAAGATCTTAAACAAGGAAAACATAGACATCCAAATACTTTCAAGTGCCTATAATCTGGTTTAATTTTAGTTAGCACTTCTTGAGGACACTTGAAATGAAGTACTTTTGTGGGTAGTATATTAATCAAGTGTACAACAGTGCTAAATGCTTCTGACCAAAATTTTAGTGGCATAGAAGCTTGTGCTAATAAAGTTAACCCAGTTTCTACAATATGTCTATGTTTTCTTTCAATAATTCCATTTTGCTCAGATGTATATGGACATGTGATTCTATGCTTAATGCCTTTCTTTTCAAAGAAAGTTTTTAAAGGCAAAAATTCTTTTCCACCATCTGACTGAAATGTACACACCTTATTTCCAGTCATGTTTTCAACTTTGTTGATGAATTGAACTGTTATGTTACTAGTTTCTGATTTGGATTTCAGCATATATATCCAAACAAATCTTGAATAAGCATCTATAAAGGATATATAATATTTATAACCATAATCTGAACTGATCGGTGCAGGTCCCCATAAATCACTAGCAATTAATTCAAGGGGTCTTGTGTAACATGTGTGAGAATATGGAAATGCTAATTTATGACTTTTTCCCAATTGGCAAGAATTGCAAAAGTAAGAATTAGAATCATTGCTAAAAGAAATTTTATTACTACTCATAACATGTTTTACAATTTTTATACTGGGATGTCCCAGTTTCCTATGCCATATTTCAAACTTACTGCAGTTTTTGGCATTACTAGCAACATTTAGAATATGAGTATTGTCCCTATTCTCAGAGTTTTTTGAATTTGAAAAATCAAATCTGTATAGTCCACTGTTTTCTTTACCCTGCAAGATAGTTTCTTGTGTTAGTATATCTTTAACTATGCAAGTGTCAGGATAAAATTCAAAGTAGACTTTATTATCTTTTGCAAATTGCGAAACACTCATTAGATTTTTTTTGATTGAGGGGACCCTTAATAAGTTTTTCAAAAGAAGTTGTTTGGGTCCATGTAAACTAGCATTTCCAGTGTGTGTAATGTGTACTGTTTTACCATTACCAACAGAAAGATTTTGTGTACCTTTGTATTCTTTGTTTCCCAAATTCAGATTATTGAGATTGTTGGTGACATGGTTAGTAGCCCCTGAATCTGGGTACCAGCAGTCATCACTAGCATCATTATTTGTTGTGGCTTCGGTATTTAGAACTTCTGCCTGAGTTGAACTGTTGTCTTTTGGTGTTGTAACAATGTTTACATTTGAACTGCTACTTTGTTGTGAGGGAGTGAAGTTTTTGTTGAATCTGAAATAGCATTTATTTGCTCCATGACCATACTTTTCACATATCTGACATCTGATTTTGTTGTTATTGCTTCTGCCTCCTTTTCTTCCTCTGCCTGTTGAACCACCTCTTTGAAAATTGTTGTACCGTCCTTTGGTATTTGAATTTTGTTTACCTTTGCTAAAAGTGTAGTTGACAGAGATATCTGAACCCATACTTTTATTGTGTTCTATTCTTCCTTCATGAGAGAGGAGGGTAGTGTATGCAAATTGTAATGATGGTGTTGGTTCCATAGTGGAGATGATAGCTACAACAGCTTCATATTCATTATCCAAACCACTGATTATATGTAGAACCTGTTCAGACTCAGGAACTTTATGTCCTGCAGATGCTAGTTGATCACATAGATTTTTGATCTTAAGCAGATATTCATTCATTGTCATGTCATTCTTTCTGATACTCTGTAGTTGTCTTTTGTGGATGCATGATTCTTGCAGAAGATTGTGAGGTGAAATTTCTTTCAATAGTTGTCCAAACTTCTTGAGCAGTTTTGCATCCAATAAGTTGTGGCAGAATGGATGCACTTATGGATGACATCATCCATGCACATACGAGGCTATCTTGCCTTTGGTGTGCAGTATATTCTTGATTAGGCACTAGTTTGTCTTCATTATCTCTAACAAATTTTGGTGGTGTAATTCTTGTACCAAGAATGTAATCTTCTAATCCATATCCTCTAATAGATGTTTCTACTTGTAATTTCCAGAGCAGGAAATTTGATTCATCCAGCTGAATGGATATCATCTGGCTCTGGGGTTTGATGATTGCCTTCATCAGATCATTTACTGAATCAGATTGTGGTTGACTTTGAGAAACTCTTGAGCTAGAGAGTTGTGGGCTTGCAGCATAATCTTGATTGGCCATGATGAGATGCACAAATTGCAGAAAATCTGAAGAAGAGGTATGTAAATTCCTGCTTTAGAGCTTACTTTGAATTGAGAATTTTTAAGAAATTTTTTTGTGTTGAATCTTGATGGAATTCTTGAGAACTTAAGTGATGATTTTCTTGATTTTTTTGAGACTGAATGATTTTCTGATGAGTTTTCACAGTTCTCTTGATTCAACTGAAATATTTTCTTGATGATCTTGATCGGTTTTGCTCTTTAGGCATGGAATTTTGCTTTCTTTAATAAACTGATGCAGCCAGATCTTGATACTGGCGAGGCACAGTTTATTGAGGAGTAGCAATAACTCTCAAATGAAAGAATACTCAATTCTTGATGAGAGGAGTCCACGTGATGATGATATATCTGATGGACTTAGCAAAATGATTAATGCAGTTAGCATATAATCACTGCTCTGATACCAAGTTGGAAAAGAGAATAAATGTGAGAATGTTTTTGCTTTGATGTACAAACTGAATTTTTACAGTATATTAACACAACAATATTACAAAGTATTTATACAAGTTTGTTGGGCCTCGAAAGGCAGCCCACAATCCAAAACAAATCTGAAAATTATTGCAGCCGTTGGATGAAGGGAGTGGTCCAGATTATAACAAGGAGATGATGCGGATTATAACATCAAGCAAAGCATACTTTTCTTTTATTTGGACTAACGTATCCAACAGCCTTCATAGTAAGTTCATGGAAAAGTTTAGCTAGTGTTTTCAGTTTTCAATATGTATGTCAAATATGAGAACAATGGAGCGACGACGGAGGGGTTGAAAGAAAGATGGATGGATAGACGAAGGGGATAGAGGGACGACGGAAGAATGGATTGTGTCACGTGCTTGTGTTATTTCTCAAAACATGGGAAATTAAAAGATGTTATTTTCTATTTTGTATGTTAATTTCGTTTTCTAAATTGATCGTTTTCGACAATATACATGCGTCATGTGCATTTTTGTATGGACGAAAACCCAAAACTAAAAAAACAAACAAACCAAACACTACCTTAGTTTCTAATATGGCAATCATCCCCAAATGGTGAAGATGAATAAGATTTTTGATTTCCTGTTGTTTTATTTTGAGGTTAGCTCCCCTAGTGTTCGACAAAGCCATGCTGTCAAGCATAGTTCTTACCCTTTTTTGTTTGGCAGAAGTGCTTAGTCTAATAGCTCTGCCGGAGATTCGCTTGGGGTCTTTGGTAGATGATGGGATATTGTGATTGAAAAGGTTGTTTAAGTCAAATTCGTTTCCATTGTCAAAATTTGTATCTAAGAGAATGGTAGCCTTTTTCTTATTCTTTCTACCTTCCGTTTTCTCATTCTTGTGAATTGGAAGAGGTGTTGCAGTATTCTCATGACGGGGAGGGGGAGGAGAAGGTGGATGTAACGATAGCGATTTTTCGTTGCCGAAAAACCGAAATGTTAGGGTTTAAGAAGAAGAAAGAGAGGTAGAAGAGAGATAAGAAGGTAGAAAATAGAGAGAAAAGAAAATAGAAAATAGAACGGAACAGAAAACAACAGAACAATAACAGAATCTCACAATTCGCAGCGGAACAACATATAATAAATAAATGAATAATCTTTAAACAAAGAACAATATCACTTATTACATTTTATACAATACATTTCTTTACATTACATCATATCATCAGAGTGTACAACACAACATACATACAGCGGAAAAAGAAATACTATATACCAGTAATATGCCATGCCATCCAGCTTGCCTCTAGCAACTCCAGAATATCCAGAATATCCTGATAAACCTAACTCTTGACTGCCCGTGTAGAAATTGGTGGGCACCCAGAGTTTAGGAAGGAAAACAATAAACTCCGAGTCAGTCATGTAACTGGTGTGAGAACTCAAAACGGTTTATTTATCTTTAAAATCAAAATAGAAGAATATTTTTAAAGTCAATTCGCAATGCTTTTAAAAATGAGACTACCATAAGGCCTCCCGCACACACACACAATGCAAACGCAGAATCGGAGGAGATTTCTCCTTATGATAGTCAAAGATGCTTGATACGCATTTAAAAAGAACATTTGATATTATTATTAGTGCATAGTGTAGGAAAAATTTATTTCGAAAGTAGAATATAAATCTTAGCCAGCATAGACATTCCGAACTATGCCTACTATAGCTAACTATGTTCAATAGCAGGTTACCGCCACATTCCATAGCAGGTTATACAACTAAAACCGTACAAGTCTCGTATTGTTTCTTTGGATTTCCAACGAATGATCAGGCCAAGGAACTTCCCATTGCCACATGAGAATGCCTCTGGATGGACATCCCCGAGAACCAAACCGGATCATTACCAACACAAGGCCGGGTTACCCCTAACTGAGTAACAACTGACTGAATATGCCATCCCCCGGTCCTTTGGGACCTTTCACCGAGCGCTCGCAATCAATTTACACAATCATAAAGTGTTTTCAACATGAGTAAGTATCTGGGCTCCATACCATGATACCACCCTTTTCCAGAAGGAAATGCACATATCCTAAAGGGCGCTACCCCTCATAACCTTGCCGCATCTTTCCTGTTTTGACCGTTCCCGAGGTGTGAGGCTCGACGAAGTCACGTCCACAAAAACATACGTTATACAAAAGCCATGCTTTGGGTCAACAAATGATCATAGAAATGATCACCAAGATAGACGATCAAATAAATGATCCTATCACAAATAATCAACACAATGATCATTTACAACAACACTCAGCATGTCACATTACCAAATTGGGAATATATCGCTGATAACCTTCAACTACATAACCTCTGAGCTCGTACGTCTCAGAGAAGGGTGTTAAGCTAAAAGAATAAATTCTCCGCCACCAACAGAAATATATTTGAAAGAAATCTGCTTTATATCTCAATTTGTAACGTCAGACATACAATCCATACAAGTCTATTCCGGGCTCGAACAAAACCGAAGGCACTTACGAAGAAGTCCTTGCAATCCGGATAATCTCTAATCACGTCCGGACTTCCCATCACATAGGGAGTCTCTATACCATAGCTACTCGATGCAAAGACAATCGACGAGTTGTCCTTTCGCTTTCAAAAAGATCCGGTCTTCAACACCAGTCTTCAAATGCAATTCATAACGACGTATCACATATTCAGAATGGGTTATACGACCCCATGGTCCTTTCCCGGTTAACCCGAATAGTGAGCGCTTATTCAAAAATAAGTGTGGCATTCAAATTCAAACAAATCACATCAAATACCCATTCAAAGGGAAATATTGATAGTCGGTTATTGAACTATCAATGGATATGCACACATCACCAGTTTCCAAAAAAATTTCCAAATTATTTATTTTCCAAAATATCTTTACAAGATATATAATTCAATATCTCAAAAATAAATCAATATTTATTTTTAACAAATTCCACTTTCTTTTATAAATTCCATAGTGAATTTATATTTCACAATATCCATGCACATACGATTTCAATTATTCATTTCAATTTATCTTCAAAAAAGATAAATTCTCAAAGTATTCACTTTATATTGGAAAACCATTTCCATACTTATTTATTAAGTAATTCTCAATCCATTTATTTTCAACACTTGGAAAATATTCAATATACTTAAATCGAAATTAAGTATATATCTTTCATTTATGTTCAACACTTGGAAAATATTCAATATACTTAAATCGAAATTAAGTATATATCTTTCATTCTTTAAGGAAATCATTCTCTTAAACATATTTATTTGGGCCAAAACGAATGTTGCGTAAAATATTGTTACGACAACCCAAAATCACTAGTACAGGGATTCGAAATTAAATAGATATATAAATCCCAATACTATACAAAACATTTCCTTTCGGAAATCATTTACTATAACAACAGTGTTATAGCCCACCATTTCCTTCTATTTCTCGAAAACGTCTATTTCAACAATAAATGTTGAAATCTATGGTTTCGAATCTCAACACGTTTTAAAAACATCGTTAGATCGTTTTAATTCTATTTAAAACATCACATTCAAAACAATTTCTTTAACATATTATTCACTATTCAAAAACGTGAATATTCTATGTTAACCAATTTCATCATTTCTATACATTTCATTTTAAAGGATTATTCACTGTCTAAAACGTGAATATAACTCCATAAATAAGTTATAACAATTTACTTATCAACATAAGTCATTTGCGAATTTTATAAAACAACGTTTATAAATTCTATTTCTATTTATTTTATAACTACTTCCTTTTATAAATCTCCTTTATTAACCTATTCGATTTATAACTCAATTATAAACCAAAAGTTCACATTATAAGTTAAATGCTTATAAAACGATTATTTTACAAAATCATTCTTTTAAACATCCCGATTCATAAATCTTATAACTTATAAGATTCAATTATTTATCCAAATATATTCTTTAATAACTTCACAAAATTTATAAATCTTACTATTTATAAATTTCATTTATTAACCTATTCAATTCCATAACTCAATTATAAACCAAAAGTTCATATTATAAGTTAAATACTTATAATTTATTTGTTTGCAAAAATCGTTCCATTGAACTTCCCAAATTATAAATCTTATAACCTATAAGATTCATTCATTTATCCAAAACCATTATTTCAATAACTTCACAAATTATAATTTTATAAATTCCATTCACTTATGCAATCCATTTTCACTTCATTCAAACACTTATAAAAACTCGTTTTATAATGTCAATATTTCAATTTATAAATATCCATTTATAAATCTCTTAATATAAATCAATTTATATTATTCTTTAAAACGTCTTTAAACTCCTTTATAATTTCACCATTTTGATTTATAAAATAATCAAATTTTATAAATCCTATATTTAAACTTTTTACAATACATTCAGAAATCCAATTTAAACTATTTTATAAAATCATAAATCCCATATTTTAAAAAAATCAGTTTTTAACTATATTTCTCAAAAATCATAATTTTTTATAACTTTAAAAATTATAACGTTTATTTATTTAAAATGGATCAATTCCAAAAACATAGTATATTTTCAAAAAAAACACTTTAAAAAATCATTTTTAAAATTCCAAAATTTGGTCCAATGATGCTACACACCAAATAGTCAATCACGACTACAACGATATCATATATCGATATGATAATCCATCGAATATCAAAATATCTGAAATCAAATAAATACTGTTGAGGAATCCAATTGGATCCCTCCAACCTGTTTTCCTGCATCCAAAAACATTAGCACAATACCAATTCCGCTCCAGTACGGAATTATCACGGTATATGGGATTTAAAATATTATCCGCTTAATAGACGGCGCAATAGGGTCTCATCCGCTAAAAAATGCGGGAAATCAACAACTGCAATATATACATATGCCAATATATATATATTGCTATTATATATAATACCAATTTCACTGTTTATGAAATATTCGCGGTATATGTTTTTAATAAATAACATCCGCTTACTAACGGCGCATAATGTCTATTTTAATAATCAATAGATAACAATCATCATTCAAACATGCATTCAAATATTTTAAATCTAACTATTTAAAATAAAATCGAAACTGATTCGATTGAGTGAGAAGTTCTCACCTTGATTTTTATTCCGTTTTAGCGATTTATTTCGAATAAAATTAAACGGACGTTTAATTTTACCCGAAATTCTCACTAACTCCAAACGACTCCAATCCAATTTCATCGCGTAGTGCTCGTCCATACGATTCCAACGCAACTGGTTTCGCGCGTTTTTGACCTCGTATGAAAAAGATATGAATATTTGAAGTTTACACGAATTTATTTATAATATTTACAACATAAATTTTTATAATTTCAAACCTAATCTAATCATGGCCGCAGATTTCCAAACCCCACCATCGTGACCGTCCCCCTTTTTCCCTCTCCCACTCACGTTTCAACCCTCCCAGGTAACCGAACCCACGGCCGCCACCCTAGCCCTAATTCACGCACCAAGCACGTTGACTTCTACCTCGATCGAACACCACCACTCCATAGCTCACTTCGTGCTCGACACTCGGCTGCCATGGCTCGAAACTCGGTCAAGCCTTTCTCTTTGATTTTCGTGCGCAACAACTGCCGAACGCGGCTCCTAAACGACTCCAAACGACGACGATAAGGGAAACTGACCGTTGGATCGATGGATCAAGTTGAGCTTGACATTTTTGTAGTTGGCACTTTCCTCTAATTGTTAACGGATCATGAGATAATAGAGGAGAAAGAATGGAAGCATTTCGGCCGTAGGTTTCTATGGTGGCGGCCGGCTAGGGTTTAAGTTATATATTTTTTTTATTTGTGAGGGGTTATTTATAGGAAATTATTCAAAACACTATTCATTCCGGAATTTCCAAACTCCAATTTACGCGCCGTAACCAGCCTTTCTAGGGTTTACCCCGCGTTCCGGACACAATGGAACAGGTTTCGAAAGCTAATTCGGTCATCTGTGCGAGTTATGGCAATAAACGTTCAATTTGAATTAAACCGATTTAAACGATTTTCTAGGCGTTTTAATTTGTATCGAACAAACGGTAAATCCAATTGACACGAAATTTGAAACCTTACAATAATATCACATTATAGATCCGATGAAACTGGTTTCGTCGAAATCCGAGACTGTTTGAAAAATGGCTATTTTAACTCGCCAAATTAATATTAAAAACAATTCGATACGTTTCGAGCTGCCACGATCAAACGACAACTCCGTTTGCTACGAAAATTGAAATCCAATAATAACTAACTATTACGGATCCAATGGAACTGGTCTCGTCCAATTCTGAGACTGTTCAAAAATTGACTATTTTCACTAGTCGATTTAATTATTAAAATATTCAATTTTCACAAATTAACTCTTAATTCGATTTTAAAAGTTCTAAAATATCGTTCTAACTTCAATATGATAAAATAAAATTTTACAAATCATTTTCAATCATATTTAACTCAATTTTCAATTATTTCCATAATTTAACATATTAAATTATCGATTTAATTATCCAATTAAATCCAATTATTCGAAATAAAATTTATTCGACTTATAAATTCACTTATTAATATTTAAAATTAATTAAATATTCAAATTTTAATTAATAAAAATTCTGGGTCGTTACAGTGGAGGAACTAGGATGATAGAAGGAAGATGAGACAAATGAATAGGTGAAATGTTGGTTTGGGAAGGTGAAGAAAGGTTAGTGGTAGGCACATCCTTAATATGTGTGATAGCATGGAGTAAGTTGTTAGCATGGAGGACATCAACAATGTGAGGAGGTGAAGATATGTCAAAGTGAGTTAAGATGAAAGAGGGATATGAAAAGAAGGGTCATGTCAAAGTTTGTTTGAGTCAAGTGAAATAGTAAGGTAAGTAGAATGGGTCCAGACTGGATATCTATGGTTGGGCAAGTGAGAGGATGTGGTGGGTCAGATAAAGTAATGCATTTGGTAGGACAAATGTGAGAGAATTAAGACAACTACCCAATGAGGTGAGAGTAGGGATGCAAAGGGAACCATTATGGATGCACCAGGAATGAATGCATGTATGGCAAATTATTGGTTGAAATTATAGATTGTTCAGCTTGGATGATGTTTGATCCAGTGTGACTAGTAGGAAAGATGGGGTTGGAAGATGCAACACTTGAGGAGATTGCAACTTAATTGGAATACTTATACTATGTGTTAGGTAAGATATAATGCTTTATTACCTGGTACAAGACCCAATAGAGATGATGCATTAAAATTATTTTGATTTGTAGGAACAGATTCATTCTCATGAACTAGCACGATAGTGTTTGCTGCATTCAAGTCTTTCATGTTCAATTATTTATTTGGCATGTTGCTTTTTGGTTGTTACTTCTTTCTTTCCCATTTCTAAAACTTTCTTTTGATGACATTCTTGGAAGCAGCCACATCACATTTATAATATCACTTGCCTTGTCCATTGTCATACTGTCATCGTAGTTTAAGGACATTCAATAGACTCATGACCAAAGCATTTACATTGGACAAAAATATTTGGTTTCCAATCATATTTGACCTCAATGAATGTTGTGTTCTCACCCTCGCCATATTTGATATAGTCAGGGAATCGTCTTTCTGTTGTTATTTCAATCATGCATTTAGCAAATTCAAATCTTCCTAGCCTTTCTGCAGCTTCATTGAAACATATCGGCTTGCCTGTGTGGCATGCTATCCAATTTATACCCAATATTGATCATGTTATATGAGGGATTTTGTGCAAGTGTACCAAAACAGGAACAATTTTGAAAGCTGAGTGTATTTTACCAAATGACGGTTTCTATGTAAATATTGTAAACATCTCTCCTCCAATGAAGATATGATCAGATTAAGCACTACAAAAATATATTGAATTAGTGACTGCCGATTTCAGTCCTTAATTTAATGTATAGGTCTTTAAATTATATCTAAAGACTGACTAAAGACCAATATTTCAGTCATTGAATTTCAAGTCCCAAAAAGTATTTGAAACTGAAATTTCAGTCTCAAAGTTTAAAGACTGATAATTCGGTCATAGATATCATTTGTGACTGAACTTTAAAGATTGAAATGCAGTTTCTAATCAGTCTCATTATATTATATATATGCACATGCATATGTATGTATACTTTTAATTTGTGAACATTATATACCACCAAAGATATTACCGAGCAATTAAAATATTGTCCAAAGTGCAATTTCAACAAACAATCGGGTAAATTGAGATTTAACTTTACATGGTGAACACTCAGCATTATACTATTATTTAATAATGGAATACATTAAATACAACTAAGGTAGGAAAATAATAATACTTCTGAGTTAACCCAATACAACAAATAGCTCACTAAACATGTGTTGCAAGGATTTACAAATCAAATATGCGTGACTGCAAAAATAATCTTCACTTAGAAAATTCGATCTCATCCCTGCACAATAATCACATCTTCTTTTTGAAATCGGAGTAATCTTCGTCGCCATAAGCCACTGCAATAATCGACCCCATAACCCGCATTTCAAGATCTAGAGAGTTCTCATCTTCATCTGAGTTGTTGAGAAAGCAACCACCTTGACGTTGCAGTGATGAAGCCAATGCCTTACTTGAGTTTGGATTTGAGAATCGCCTGAAGGAGACGTCGCCTGGAAGCTCTTCACCAGAAAGGACGATCTATAGTTTGTCGTTGCATCAATTATTTTACCATAAGCGTCGATCTGATTGTCTCGCAATAACGGAAGATGTGGCTTGAACTCGATGTTAATAGCTTTGTGTCAAAGATGAGTGTGCTTCTGTCCACCTAGATTTGGAAGTTCCAAATACGTGGGATTCTGGTGGATAAGCGACTGAACGTTCTGACAGTGATATATGTATGTTTGAGTATGCGAGTTAATTTGGATGGAGAGATGAAGAATATAAGTTGGG
Source organism: Allium cepa (assembly GCA_030765085.1). Classification (NCBI taxonomy): domain Eukaryota; kingdom Viridiplantae; phylum Streptophyta; class Magnoliopsida; order Asparagales; family Amaryllidaceae; genus Allium; species Allium cepa. The sequence continues at coordinate 510,895,172 of CM060942.1, forward strand.
TTTTGGTTTACTGTCTGAAGAAGAAGTTGGTTTGTAAATGTAGTGGAGATAGAATTATGCGTGAGTGGGAAGGTAAGAAATTCGACTTTTCATGCTAGTCCCAAATGAATTGCTTCTAAAAGAATGTTTATAAGCCACAAATTCCTTCAAATTTGAATGAGAAATTCTTCCAGAAACCGATGTGCTTTTGGATGCCCAAACGTGAAAAGACCCACTGCTTGTCACTTTAAACATTGCTCTTCTTTTTTAGTCTTGCAGTGGACTACCCATTGGGAAATTTGCTTATGACTTATTAGATGGTGAGGGCTCGTTAACAAGCTTGGAATAATTGCTAACAGTGCAAGTTTGCAAGAAACCAGAAGTTAATTTCAGGCAAGACAGTGAAGATTGATTTTATGAGTGAGAGGAAAGGTAAATGGGAAGTGTACAGAATTTGAGATGAAAATTGATTTTCAGATTTTTACTAAGAGGAGATCTCATGCTTTTAAGTATTAAGAAGGGAAGAATAGTAACGTGAAGATGGAAATGGTTTGACTTTACGTGCAGAAGAAAGAAGTTACTTAGAAATGGAGGATGTGAAGTGTTTAACGGTGAATGGGCCTTAATTAAAGGACGTGATTTAAACTTTTTTAGCTTAACAAAATTATTTATTTCATTTTAAGATTACAACAAATATGACATGGATTACAAATCATAACCATTAGATTCAAAGATCAAAATAAAAGGCAGCCATTTGATATTAAACAATTTAACTACTGATTAGAGACCGTAATTTAGTATATAATCAATTCCAAATTCTACAAACCGATTAAAAACTAATTTTCGGTCTTTAATAACAAAAGTTAAAGACTGAATTTTTCAGTCATTGATCCATCTTAATTCAATGACTGTATTTTTTTCAGTCTTTAGTGTGCAGTCTTTATTAAAGTATTTTTTTTGTAGTGAAGGTATTTTTGCCTATCCACATCACATGAAAATTCAAAAATCCCAACAAATGGATGACGAATACGACGTGGAGGTAGGGTTGGTAGAATTTTCGGTTGATGAGAAGGTAAAGGAGGGAAGATGTACTGAAGAAGAGGAACACTGATGCAATGGGAAGGGTGCAGGCATGCAAGGGAATGGAGAGGAAGGTATGAAAAGTCAAAATCCCAACAAAGGTAAATAATATATAGTTGATTTTAAAAATGAATTCAACAAGTAGAAATTCAATATATACATACATGTGAATTTACTCAGGGTTAAACATCATGAATAAATAAATAAATAATGGAAGAATTGAACCTACAAATTCTTGCCTTTTATAAAACACTGATTTGAGATTTCTCCTCAAATCTCTAAGTAGATCCACACCCAACTTTACGAGACAAGGATGAACCACTTAGCTTTTATTCTATTTGATGTTTCATTTGATTTGGAGTTGATTTTATTTGTAGGGATAGATTTATTTTTGGTCATGGCTATGGAGAGGAGGGGAGAAAATAAAACGAATGAAAGAATGAATCAAAACAAAATTAATGGCAATTATTCTTATCAAATGCATATTCATGAAAGAGTGTTTGTAATGACCTAGAATTTTAATCATTCAAATTTGGAATATTAAATTGATTTTATATATCTAAATAAATAAGCCAAACACCTTAAATTTTGAATGTAGCGATTTATTTGATAATTGAATTGTTAAATTGAATATTTGAAATTTATTTAAATAATCAAATCTTGAATTTTACGTGAATAAAAATGATTTTGAAAATTGATTTAAATTTTATTTGAATAACAATGAAGATTGTAAAATTTTAAATTCGAATTAAATGTAAATAAACTAGTTTTAAGAAAAAATCTCGGATTTCGACGAAATCAGTTTCATTGGATCTGTAATAGTGAATTATTGTACGCCATCAAATTTCATAGAGATTGAGTGTATCGTCTTGTCAGGCGAGCTCGAAACGCATAGAAATTAATTAAAGGAATTAATATAATATAATTAGGGTTGAATAGCTATCTTCCGTATATGATCGAATTAGGTCTTGAAACTAGTTTCATTGATTTCGGAATAGGGTTATTACATACACAATGCCAAGCGGCATGTCTCGATAGGAGTTCGATATTTTCAGGCGTTGAAGCTTGATAATTAAAATAATATATTTTATTTATACCTACCTTTAGCCCATACCTTCACCATACAGGCCATACCCTTGCCCATATTCAATACACATACCGCCTTCGTTTATAAGTCGCGTTTGCTGGAGAATTTGGTTCATTATTTTTTTATCAGCCTCCCATGATCCAACGATCCACGTCGATCGGGGCCAATCCGTTCATTTTTAGGCCAAGTCTTCAGCTAGAAATTTGTTCGGCATAGTGAGTTTGCCACGATGATTGGTTAGATCATTAGCAGGAGGCGTTAGGCGGTGAAAATCATGGTTTGAAGTCGGCGATTTTGAGTGGGTTATTCTCGTCGTCGGTGGCGTTTGGGAGGATGAGACCTCCGGCGATGGGAAGCCCTTGGTTTGGGGAGTCAGCAGACGACATGTGGTGGAGAATGGCGACGTCAGGCGATGGCGATTGACGAATTTTCGAGCTATCGCGATGGGTTCTAACGTGGTCTATTTTGGTGAAGACGCTGATTAGGATTTTGCTAATATGCGTAATTAGGCTAATGATGTTTAATGAATTATTAAATTTGTAAATCTTGTAAACTAAATATTTTGATCATACTAGGTCCAAATCAAACTCTGTTAGTCGTGTTAGGTTCGTATTATCGATCGCTATGTAATGGAATTGAATTAGATGGATTTGGAACTTGTATAATTTTGTACGTAAATCTAACGTCCATTCAGTTTCGGTTTTAGTTCCAAACCAGAACGCCTCGGCGACAGCAAAAATTTGGTGAGTTAAACTCACCTTTTTGGCTAACTGATAATATTATATAGTTGATAAAAATTGTTGATTAGATGTTTGAATAATTTACTATTTTACTAGTTGGTTTGGATATATTCCCACCTCTGGAGCGGATGACCCTTTATATATACCCGTCTAGTAGCGAATGACCTATATTATATAATTATATATCGTTTGTGATGCAGGAGGACGAGTTGGAGGGATCCAATAGGATTCCTCGCTATGGTTGGTTATAGTTTCAGTAATATTCCCGTCATATGAATTATTCGGTATTAAACCTGATTGTGGATACTATGGTTTATATCATTATTATATGTTCAAAAAATTAAACCGTGTAGTGATAAAAAATAAATAATCGATATTGGTTAAACGTTTGGTAGTTATTAGCCTCGAATTAGTGTTTTAAAAATACTATAAATTGACATTTGAATTGGGACTGGTTTTTTAGACAGGAAATGATTTTAACTACGAAATTGAGTTTCTAAAATATTTCGTTCTAAAGGATTTAATTTCTGTTTTATTCCCACATTTTTCATACATTTTTCCTAAGTTATTTATTTATATTCAATATTGTTTTAAAATGTTATTTATTTAATATTGTTTTAAAATGTTATTTATTATCAACATTGTTTTAAAAAGTTATTTATTTATATTTAATGTTATTTTAAATTTATTTATTTATATTTAATATTATTTTAAAGTTATTTATTTATAATTAATATTGATTTTAAGGTTATTTATCAATATGTTAATATTTTAAAGATTAATTATTAAATGATTAATATGGGTTGAAATTAATAACAACGATTTATTTATACTATTTTTGAAATTATTTATTGTTATTTAAAATAAGGTTGAAAATTTATTATTAGTGTTTTATTAATAATGTTTTTGAAATTAGTAATTATTATTTTAAGATGTTTTAAGGTTAATAATTATTATGTATTATATATAATGTTATTATTAAATTATTATATTATAATGTTTGAACTAAATGATTATTATTTATTTATAAATGTTCAAGATTTATAAATAGAATTTTATAGGATGATTTGGAGACTTAAAAGGAGATTATTTACATGGTAAAAAGAGTTTCATAAACAATTTTAGATATTTATAAAAGAATTTTAGAAATGGACTTATAAATTTATAAGAAGAGTTTTATACATAGTTTTATTGATTTATAAAGAGTTTATAAACGTATTGAAAATTTATAAAAGAGTTTATAATTGGAAATAGAGGTTGGGTTTTTAATGGGGTTTCTCTAAAGAGTTTTATAAACGGTTTCAGAGATTTATAAAATAGTTTTATAAATGGTTTTTGAGATTTATAAAAGAGTTTATAAATGATTTTTGAACTGAGTAAAAAGGAAATCTTCCTTCGTTCTATGAATATGCTTATACTATAATAAGTATATGGATATTTTCTAAGTATTGAAATCTAGGGATTTATGAATATATCTTTGTAAAAGTATTTTTTTGGCAAGTATTATAAAGTGATTTTTATTAATGAAAAGATAAATTAAAAGAAGACTAGCGGTTGTTTAAGTGCTTAACCAATGTTGGTTTTCCTTTTGGAAATAAATCCCTGATTTGAATGTGTGTTACTGATAGTTAAATAACCAACTATAAAATTATGGAATTATGGACCTAAAATGTAACTTTGGAAATATCTAAGATAATTACGTGAGTTAATGGCATAGTCATCTCTGATGATGTTGCACTGGGCATACAAGTCTTGTTTCGTTCTCCTAGGACAAATTATAAGGAAATCAGTCTACTAACGGTTTGGCGGTGATCTCCGCTCTTATCTTTGACTATTTATTTCCTAAAGAACGTAGGTTGAGTTTACCGAAAATTATCCGAAGTTGTTCCGAAGAGATCGGGATCAGATAGGTTATTCGAAAACCACTTCGATCCAACTCAAGTGTTTTAAAGTGAAGACATCTTGAAGATGATGAAATTGAAGACGGAGCTCTCGAGCATTTCGTTCAGTCCCAAAATGAACTTGTATGGATGAATGCTGACATTGCATTGTTGCTTGGAGGACAGTGTTAGCATTCCAAGTGGGAAGTGCTATATAAAAGGTAAAACGTAGTCTCAAGCCTCATAAACGGGGAATGACTAAAACAGGGGAAACGTAGCAGGGCTAAGTAGGTGGCTCCCAAGTAGGGTATGGTCATCCCTATCTAGAGTCAATATTTTCTCTCATTTGTATGCTTCGGGGCCCATTATCGAAAGGGTAATCATATCGATACTATCCAGTAAAGGGTAGGCCGATTCTTTGTTGGCAGGGGATTCTAACGAGGTCCTCGGTGTTACTTTATCTGGAAATGAACCATGACGGCAGTACCCCAGTAACCCAGTCATTGTATGGAGTCCATTCTCCGATATGAGCCTTTACGGTTTTAGTGTATACCTATTATGCTGGAATTTGATTAATGTAACAATTTCGGCTATGATCAGTAAGTATTTGTATCTTATACATTATTATAATAGCGAATAATTTGATATGAAATGGTTCGGTTATCGTAAGATAAAAACAAGTCCATATATATGTGCCACATGGTCTTACGAGATGCTTTTGATTTTCAAAGGCTTCTTATAACTTTAAAATCCAGTTTGTTGTGTTTTCTCACGCTAGTTTTCTGGACTAACTCTGATGTTATTTTATTATAATGGTGGGGTCAGACCAAGCATAGTACAAATATAGTTTGGATGCTTTGGAGCTTTAGGAGCTGAGTTGCAGGTCCCAAGACGTATTCACGTAGATGGCTATTTTCCACTGCATACATTGTCGTATTTATCAACAATTGTGAGGACAGGTTGTTATAACTGTCTGGGCTGAAATAAGTTAGTATGGTCTTATTGATGTCTCTCTGTGTGTGTGTATTATAGTTTGCTTCTGTGCAAAGATTTGCTGAATATTATAGATTGTTCATTCTGCTATGAGATTCTGTGTTATTTAGTTTTCTTCTCATCTTCTTTCTTTTTATTTTTCCCTAACTATCCACCTTTCCATTTAATTTGAGTGGGTCATGTGTGGTTTATTGTCCGCTTAAACTGTACGGAAAAGTGGGTCATTACAACATGGTATCAGAGCATGAGGTTAAGCGAGAATCTTAGCTTTGGTAAGGAGTACTCATTATAAATAGGGTTAGTAGCACCCTAGAATGAATTTGAGTGTGTGTACATATATACACAAGCACGTATTTGTTAGTGATATAAATATGTTTTATGTTGTATTGATTGATTTGTTGAGTGGCTTATAGATTCTGGTCAATACAAGTAATTAAATTAATTGATAAGGGTCTCTAAACACTTGGACGGAGCAATTCGACATGGTATTATTTTGAAATTAGGTAAATGAAATAATTTTACCTTGATTATATTTTTTATATAAAGAACTAATTTTTCAAAAAGCATTATAGTATATATAGTTTGTTTGGTTGTTAGTGAATGATGATATTTTATTATTATCATTTATTGTTTGTTGTTTGTGTTCTAATAAGAGTTGTTATTGCTATAATATAAACAAAGATAAGCAATAAATAAATGGTTTTATATTATAACCATAGTGAAATTATATATAAGGGAAATTTATAAATATTATTTGTAAACAAAAACATCAAAAGCCGGGATTTGAGAATTTAAATCCAGCTGATTTTGAAAAGGTCTTTTAAAGTTTTGGAAAATAATAATAATATTTGGAAAATGTTTTTAAATAGAAATATTTCAAAATGGAATTTAAAAGAGATAAAAAGCACTAAACTCACTTCGGTCGTTGGAAAATAATTTCGATGACGACTACAGGATCATCGACATTCATTTTTGAATTTCCAAAAAGGAATTGTTATCATTAGAGTTTTTTTGGTAAAATTAGTTTTGATTTAAAGTTCAAAAGTATGATTTGAAATACAAAGAAATTATTTATAATATTGTTTCAAAATAATTTGATATAAGAACAGGGTGTTTAAACTCTGAATTTTTTTATTTAAGTGTTTCATGAAAATATAAGAAAATAAGATCTATAACTTATAAGTTTTGAGAATTTGTAAGTTAATACAATTTTTTTAAATTTGTTGAATATAAATGTTAAGAAAAGAAAATTTGAAATTGAACTATGAAATGAAATTTAACTTAAGTTAAGATTTTTAAATGAAATTTAGCCTGAGTTGGGTTAAAATGAAATAATTTTTGAAATGAAATTGATTGTGATTTAAATGAATTAATTTATAAACTAATTGAATAAATTAGTGAATTAAATATGATTTAGAATGTTGTTTAATAGAATTGAATATGAAATTGAAAATGAATTGAGTTAAATGAAATTGAATTTGATTTAAAATGGACATGAACTTAAATTGTAAAGTGAAAATAAACTGAGAAGTGGTGTTGTATTAAATGTTTATAATAAACTTAAGAAAATTTGATGGGATGATTCTTAAGTGGTATTAGTATTGGAAGAAATATATTAAGAAATGAATCTAAATAACGCAAAGTGAATGATGATTGTGAATAAATGAATGTAAATAAAAGAATCTGTATAATGAGAAACTAATTAAATAAATATGTAAATTGTACGTATATTATTTATTCACATAACTATTTGATCCAGATTTGAATACGTGATTTCGAGATGGTATACAGTGGTACGAGTTAGGATTTTCACTCGATTCTCGATGGAAAATACTGGATATGGTTTTTTGATTGATTTTAGAGTTCTCTATCATAGTTTATGGCTATGCAAGGAGAATGATGACTTCTAATCAAGGAACCAGTTCTGAGTCCATAATAGAGTGGTCATGTGTATGATACTAGTTCGAAAGTGAAATTGTGTGATCGAATGAGCGATCAGGTTTGATATTACGTACGGGAGGTACATATACATCTTGTAGGCTTTAATAAATTAAAAGTTGACACTGAAAAAATTAAATTGATATGGTTATGAATAAATTGGATGGCTATTATTGGTTTGATGGCTTCTCTTGTTACATTTGCTACATTTGCATGTAGTTATTGTATATTCTATATTATATAGTGATGTTACTTTCTATGTACATATACTTATTGGTTGTTGAGTGATTAGTAGTTGTTGATGGCGAATGCTTTTATTTGGAGCTCGCTTTCGCATTTTATTGGCTGTATATGCTTGTTAATACTAATAAGGTACACGTCTTGGATTCCATATCATACTTTTATATTTTTCCCTACGGGATGCCTCATCCTCAAAGATGGGATGTATATTTGTGATTATATACATATTACAAATTTTTCTGATTGAGCCGCACAAACGAGACGCTGGCGAATTTTTTTGTAAATTTAAGGTGCTAGAAATTTTTTAGAATTTTGAAAAAAAATATAACTAAAATTTGATATTTATGATATAACTTGGAATGGTATTAGCTAGTAATTATAAATAAATTTAAAAGCTTAGGAAATGTTACAACAAAGTTTCAACAAATTGATTTTTGAAAAGTTAAATGTTTAAAAGAATTTGGCAATCCATTTCAACAATTGGTTTTGAAAAGTTAATGGGTTTGGGCATTTTTTTATCTTGGAAATTTCGAGGACGAAATTCTTTTAAGAGAGGAATGTAATGACCCAGAATTTCAGTTATTCGAATTTGGAATATTAAGTTGATTTTAAATATTTAAATAATTGTTTTATAAGCCAAGCAACTTAAATTTCAAATGTAGTGATTTATTTTATAATTGAATTGCTAAATTGAAAATTTGGATTTTATTTCAACAATCAAATCTTAAATTTTAAGTGAATAAAAATGATTTCGAAAGTCGATTTAAATTTTATTTGAATATGAATGAAGATAGTAAGCTTTTAAATTCAAATTAAAAGTGAATAAACTAGTTTAATAATAATAATTTTAATTAACATTTGAAAATAGTCTTCCGGGGCACTATCTAGGATTTCGACGAAACCAGTTTTATTGTATCCATAATAGTGAATTATTGTACGCCATCAAATTTCGTGGTTACCGAGTGCATTATTTAGTCATGCAAGCTCGAAATACATAGAAATTAATTAAAGGAATTAATGTAATATAATTGAGGGCGAAAAGCTATCTTCCATATCTAATTGGGTTTCAAAAATATTTTGTTCTAAAGGATTTAATTTCTATTTTATTTCCACCTTTTCATCTATCTTTTTCTAATTATTTATATATGTTCAATGTAGTTTTAAAACATTATTTATTTAATATTGTTTTGAAATGTTATTTATGTATATTTAATATTGTTTTAAAGTTATTTATTTATATTTAATATTGTTCTAAAGTTATTTAGTTATAATTAGTATTGTTTTAAAGGTTATTTATCAATATGTTAATATTTTGAAGATTAATTATTTAAATAATTAATATGGTTTGAAATTAATAATAATGATTTGTTTATATTATATTAAAAATTATTTATTATTATCTATAACAAGGCTGAAAATTTATTATTAGTGTTTTACTAATAATGTCTTTGAAATAATTTGTAACGCCCCACCTCTATACCCACGCTAGCCAAGAACACTACGGTGTAGTGTTGTCAACTAGCACGGAGAATAAGGCTGTTGAGGAGCGACCATCCATGTAAGTTCTTATCACACGGTGGCTATAAATAAGCTTCAGAAACAAACATAGAAATAAGCATAACACAAATCAGTCACAGACATCCATATCACAAAGGCGGAAGAAGATATGAATTTAAAACTAACACATGAAAGTGTACATCAGAGTAGTGGTCAAAAAGATCCACAATAATACAAAAGAATAGCAACACGTGCTATACAAAAGAATACAACAATGAGTCTATATCTCATGTGTTTACAACAAAAACTGCTAATCTAAATAGTTAGCCAAAAGTCAGAGTAGCTAATCCCGGGAAGAAGTCAAGCAGAAGCACCTGTAACACCTCGGTCTGACCCGAGTATTATTTAAGAAAATAATAAACGGATCAGTCTAGCTATAAATATCAGATGACATGATATAAATTAAAGGATATGGCATAAACATAAAATATCCATACTGACATACTACTATAAGTATGCAAATGATGATCAACAGAAGATCAATCAAAAAGAGATAAATCGATATCACAAGAATCTTCTCAAATATCCAAAGAGGGCATCATACCCTAAACTTGTACTCATAACAAGTCAATGACATAAATTCCAGAAATCAACACAAGAAATCCAGAAATCACAGTAAAAGGGAAAGAGGCCTATCACATGACGGTCCGAAGACCATGCGGAGCTACTCCATATGTGTGAGTCGAAATCACACAAATGAGGTCTAGACTAACCAAAAATCAAAAAGGTATGTGTGAGTGAAATCACATAAGTGGTGTCTAGTCTGACCTCGCAAACAAGAGACATCGCACGATTGCTAGTCTAAATCATAAGAATGATCTTCATGATCAATGAGAAGTGTCAATTACACTAAGCTAGTAAATATAAAAGTTTAGCTTCATGTCCCATAACCACTTGCTTAACTTAAATATTTACGAACAAACTGTAAATCTTCGCTAGAAAATTGTCACAAAAAGGTTCAATCGAACAAGTCCAAGAGTTAACCGACGAAGCAAACGCAAGCGTTTCATACCACTTGTTTTACTAAGCCGTTTAATTCAATTTCTCATACGAGTGAGGTAAAGGTTTGTATATATTAGTAGATTGGAAAACGGTTTAAGAAAAGAGCTTTGTTATTGAAAATAGAGTTGAAATCATTTTGTTGAAAGAGTTTTGATATTTACTACTAGTATAGAAAACCTTTATATTTTAAAGTGACAAATCATAGAAGTGATTATAGAAACAATCACTCATAAAAATTCACATACGAAGACGTGAATAAAATCCAAAGAAACCGATAAAGAATCCATTGAAATAGATATTCAAAAATCCATAAAATCAACCAAGAAGCCAAAGATAGTTTGTCTCGAAGAGTGGTCAATCTCAGCATCTCAACAAAGCAAGTTCTGTTGAATGCTCTTCAGATAAGATCCCCTACGGAGGGGGGGTCCAGGGGGGTGGCAACCCCCCTAGGTGGGGGTGCGGGGGCAACGCCACCGCTACGGGGTTCGACCTAGTGAAGACCAAAGGAAGGATAGGATCGAGCGAGTTAAAGGGTTTCGACCTGAAGAGTCACGACCTAAAGGAGTAAGCGACCCTAAGGAAACTCGCGATCTAACATGGCCGAGCTAAGGTAAGGTGCGACTCAACCAGGTAAGCGACCTAAGGGAGACAAGCGACCTAAGGAACTCGCGACCTAACAATAGCACAGGTCAAGCGACCTAACGTTTTAAGGCCGAGCGACCTAATTAAACTCGCGACTTAATGGTGTGAAAGGCGTGCGACCTAAAGTGTTACGACCTAAGGGTCGAGCGACTTAGTGGAACACGGTCATACGACCTAATACTTGTAGTAGGGTTGGACGACCTAACGGAGTAAACGGTCGAGCGACCTAACAGGTTATAGGTCATGCGACCTAGTGGGTTAACGGCCTAACGACCTAACGACCTAAGGGTTATAGGCCCAACGACCTAACGGGTTATAGGTCCAACGACCTAACGGGTTAGAAGGTCATGCGACCTAAAAATGAAAGGCAAGGCCGAGCGACTTAAAGAACCAAGGCCACACGAGTTAAGGCCTAACGACCTGACGACCTACGACCTAAAGGCCCACGACTTACGACCTAAGGAGCCAGAGCGAGCGACCTAAGGATGTATAGGAGATTTAAGGCCAGAAACGACCTAAGTGTTTGCGACCTAACGACCTAAAAGCCCACGACCTACGACCTAAGAGCCATACGACCTACGACCTAATTCCGAGTGCCGAGCGACCTAACGTTGTAGGCCATTTTAAGGTCGGAAACGAGCTATTTTGAGGCCGAGGCTTTTCCACGCGAACAACCTAGCATAGGCAGAACGACCTAAGTGCAGAATTTCACCAAAAACACTAAAAATTGTAGTTTTTCGCCAATTCGATTCAAACCAAATGCAAATGTGCATGCAAAAGTGATAGGGAATCATTCCCAACAGTCCAATATAGTTATAGACTAGAATTGTGAGATAAAAATCTCACCTTTTCATCAAATTTATGAAGAAAGAACTTGAAGGCAATGGAGAAGCAACCACAAGCTTGAATCAATGTCTTCTTCTTGAATTTGGAGTTGAATGATGAATTGCAATTGAATTTGAGCTTTGGAGTTTTAATTTCCCATTCCCTCCTCCATTTTTGATAAAGCAAATAGAATGAAGTTATGAAGAGAAGGGGTGAAGGTTGGGTCTAAATAGGCTAAAAGCCCAAACTAAAGTCCAAAGCGAAAAGTAGCGAAATTCCATTAACTCCAAACATATCAAAGCTTATACTCAAAAAGATTGCAAACGTCATTTTGAACTCAATGGCAGTGGTCTCGAGTCCTAATTTGAACGTATGCAAAAAGTAGCTTTTCGGACTATAATCCTACTAACGATAAAATATTTAAATATAATATTTAAATATAAAATCGATAAATATGCGGGTTGTTACATAATTAATTATTATTTTAAGATGTTTTAAGGTTAGTAATTATTATTTATAATGTTATTATTAATTACTATTATTATATATTATTGTTTAAAGTAATGATTATTATTTATTTTTAAATGTTCGAGATTCTTAAATAGAGTTTTATAAATTGATTTGGGTTTTAGAAGAGGAGTTTTATAGGATGATTGGAGGCTTAAATGAAGATTATTTACAAAGAAAAAAGAGTTTTATAAATAATTTTAGATATTTATAAAAGAATTTTAGGAATGGGCTTACAAATTCAGAAGAAGAGATTTATAAATAGTTTTATGGATTTATAAAGAGTTCATAAATGTTTTGAAAATTTATAAAAGAGTTTGTAATTGGAAATGGAGGTTAGGCTTTTAAAAGGGTTTCTGTTAAGAGTTTTATAAATGGTTATACAGATTTATAAAATGATTTTATAAATCATTTTGAGATTTGTAAAAGAGTTTATAAATGCTTTTAGAGTTGTGTAAAAAGGAAATCTTCCTCCGTTCTGTGAATATACTTATACCATTGCGATAAGTATATGGATATTTTCTAAGTACTGAAAATCTAGGGATTTGTGAATATAACTTTGTAAAATTATTTTTTTAGCAAGAATTATCAAGTGATTTTTATTAATGAAAAGATAAATTAAAATAAGGCTCACTACGCCTTAAATGGCCTTCTGCAACACAAAAAAAATGTTGGCTCAGGCCAAAAAAATGTTGCCATAGGTCTATGGCAACACTTTTAGGGTGATGCAATTTTCGCCGTTGCCTTAGACCTCAAAGGCAACATTTTGACTATCTAAAGCAACATAAGTAATATTGTTGCAATAGAACCCTATTTGGGTCTTTGGAAACACCCATAGGTATCTGTAGCAACATTCCAAAAATGTTGCTATAGATATTAACTTTCTGAAGTTGTGGGGCCCACATATTGTGGGGCCCACAATGTGGGGCCACGACCCAACTGGGTCCATCCCTATGGAAACACCTTGAATGACTATTGCAACATTATTTTAAGCAGCATTTATAACCCGATGGCAACACTATTATGAAGCTGCTGCAACACTATTCTGAAGCTACTACAAAACTATTCTGAAGCTACTGCAACACTATACTGAAGCTACTGCAACACTATACTGAAGAGACACTAAGAGCACATAGAACAGTACAATATCACATAGAACACTTGTATAATACACAATACAATATCACATAAAACACTTGCATAATACACAACATAATACACAGTACAGATAACAATTCATACAGTAGTACACATCACAATTCGTGCCAATTATCCCAAAATATCCAGTTACCCCAAAATACTACAAAGCTACCCAGATCTAATTATCGACGGGCACAGCAAAAACTAAACTACACCATACCATCCTTCTCCCAGTCACAAAACTTCATTCACATATCACATTACTCTCTGCAACCGCCAATACATCTACAGCTCCATTCTACACCATCTCATATCACGACTGTATAGACGCTCTACCCTTTGCATACAACTTCCGTTACATACCCTATCACATTGCATCCAAACCCCCTAACCAACATATCCATTCAACTGCACAGTTAAAACTCCTCCACTCCCTTCCACTTCTAACATAATTTATTCTAACACAATTCCATTACAAACTGTCGACAAACTTCTTACTTCACCACCACCATACTCACTTCACTTCACTGAAATACCACAGTACATCTTCATACTCCTGTCACCATTCATCTTGCCTCTGATACTCCACACGCAAAAACATATTACCACTGCCTGATTCACAGTCATCTACCATTCTTCCTCTACCTTAAAACAATTTCTAAATTCAACATCACAACTACCAACCACATTGCACTGCACCATTTCTTCACTACTAAACCATATCTTAATTCACTTCACGGTTATCAATTGCTGTCACGCTCCATTTCCAGTAATACCTGAGACTGCCCCAGAGCAGCGGTCATCTCCTTCATATCACAAAAAAAAACTGTACCATTACAACATCACTGAACTGACCCCAAATCACCATCTCCTGCACCAAACATATACAAACCCATCAACCTCCGGTCAGCCATAACCACGAATCCTAACTGCCTCTACTACAAATTCACATCAACCAACTTCACTGCCTGATCTAGTGTGCATATCACATAACCAGTGCATCACAACATCTTTGCCTCACTCAACAACACTTCAAATTATAGAATTTAATTCATTTCAAATGCATGCACTAGCTGCCAACGAGTATAATCAAATGCATGCACTATATTACCTTATAACTTTACCTTAAAAGCATCCACATCAGTTTTGTCATCATCAACATATATAGGAAGAACGTCATCATGATTGTTTAGTTCAAGAGATTCTAGAAAAAATTCAACAGGCTTTCCTTTGTTCCAAGTGATATCGAGTCGGACTTTCAAAACCTATACACGTAAATTTGAAGTTATTCACAAACAACACTAGGAACAGCAGAAGAGCATTTGTATATGCATAAAGTATTCGTGAAAAAGAATTGTCAGTTTAGACTATACCTTCCATCCATAAGTCAGTTTCAGTCGAGGGTTGCCTTTAACGACATTGTGAACAATTTCAACTACAACTTTCCAAAGCTATACATTACAAAAGGAAAATGCAAATATTAACAATAATTCTACAAAACTGAGAAGCTATCATGGCTGTTAAATCAAATTATAAGTAGATCTTACATCTTCATCTACCGGGTTGTAATGCATAGAGACACAAAACTTATTGTTTTCTACTTTGGCACCTTTGATATCATTAGTGGTTTCGACAAGGGATCTAAAAACCTGATGCATTATTAAAGAAAGACTGCCTCAATACCTTGCTAAAAGAAATGAATCATAGTAAATGAGATGTTCGTTTTATTTATTCATTTTTACCTCATCGATCATGGGTAAAAACTCACTTGCAGGCTGGAAGAGATTTACTTCCATACCCTGTAAGTGTAAAATGCGAGCAATATAACATCTTTAATTGGGTGATAAATATATCACATCCACAAAATATTTTAAGCACATTTTTTTGGGGTTACCTGCTTGTCGGTAGTCCTAATGGAATTTAAATGATCAGAAGAAGACCCGTACCTTTGTACAGGGCCCATTATGTCCATTCCATGGCTACCAGCATAATAAAGCTCTGGTAGTGCTACAAAATCTCAAACCTGGAAGAATATTGATTTGATAAGCCCCGAAATATATTAATCTACGAAAAATACAGACAAACACAGTCACAAACTTCGGCATTACCTTATCATGGCTTCTTTCACTGATAATAGCAGTTGGAAAATGCTTGGCAACATTACTCATAGTTGTACGCATCTGGTTTAAAATAGAAATTTGGCTGAAGACAATTTATTGTTAAAATATTACCACAAAATGAGTTCGCGTATGGAGGAAGACACCGTATTATCACAACCTGTAATTGTTCCAGTAAATAAAAGAAAAAATAACATAAAATTTCAATAATTTAGGTATGAACTTTCACTCAAGTATACATTTAGCCTAGAAAACAAATTTGTAACCATCCCTCATTTCAAGTTGAGAATAGAATATAGAAATTGTATTTTCCCTAGTCAATATGGTAAAGCATCAAAATGTTCTCCTAAACACCATAATCTAATAATTTTTAGTTTTGAATATTCTCCCCGGTTTCAACATCGTAAATGAAATTAATTACTTCACCTGGAAAATATTACCCCCGTGCATGCACTCACACTATGGGTGTCGATACACACAGTGTAGTCAACTTTATCGCCAACAGCACTAACTGCTGGTGCTGTTGTTTACAATAGTAGCAACAAAGCCGTTATAACAGCAGCACTGCTGGTGCTGCTGTTTACAGCAACTCCGTGGTTGCTATTTATAGCAACAACAGCTACAGAGCTGTTATTTGCAGCAGTGACCGTGCTGCTATTACAGCAAGTGCAACTCAAGTGCTTACTAGTGTGCTTCAGTTATGATGGCAACTTCACTTATACTTGTTTGATTAAGCTTCAATTATGACGTCAACTGCCCTATGTAAGTGAAGTTATTTATTTATGTAGTTGGATTAGTTCAACATTAAATTCAGATAAGTTCAATTCAATCTGCTAAAGTTGAAAAAAGCACCTACATGATATTAGGTCTTTTTAAATTGTACAAAATAAATTATAGTTGATGTTTTAATAATCGGCTAACTATGGAACGCTTGGATAATGATTTCCAGAGCAGTTATAAATGAATGAGCAAAATATTCTTTTGCAACCAAACTTTGAAAAAATAAATCAGTTGTTAGTTATTACATCAAATCTTAAATAACTATAAATTGATTTTTTTTCAAGCTAATTAATTATTTAGTTGGAGCTATATACATCCATGATTATATTCCTCAAGATTTCTACAACTAACTGACTTGACTGAAAATGAAAAAATAAATGCAGGTGATTTGATAGAATTTATTTTAGTCTGTGTAACATGCAGTAACGAGATTTATATTTCTATAACAAATTTCGACCATTTTAATTGATAGTCAGTCTAGAGATTCAAATGCAATACAATCGACACTAAAAGAATCACTAATATCAAGGAAAAAATTAATGGAACAAGTAAGAAAAGAATACCACTTTGGTCATCACTCCATTGAATCTTCATTTCAGTTCAATTGATAGACAACAAAATCTCTTGCTGTCAATGAATACTTTCTAATTACTATTGGAATCCATGATTTAATCAGTCGCAAAATCCATAAACAAAAGAAAACATTCGCTTATATCAACAGTGGCTATGTCAAAGCACATCAATGATTAATTTATATTTGTTGATTATTAAGGACATTGTTGGAACTATAACAACACATATCAAAACTTTAGAGTAGAATAACTTATTTCTCTCTACTTCGAAAACCACAGAGATGAAATTACATCTTCATTTATCACCAAAATCAATTTGTATATGTTAACATAAATCAGATTTTAATATGTTATGCATTACAAGGTTTCAAATCTCAGATAACAGTTCTAATAACAACTCCATTCATCATAAATTTAGCGGAAACCTAATTAGTAAAACCCAATAAGGACAAAAATGATAAATCATGTTGAATTGCATAAAAAAGGACCTGAAAATCGAGTTGATCTTCATGGAGGAAAATAAATCACTGAACGATTGCTTCCAGCACAGAGAAGGAGGCTGAACGTTTGCTTCAGAAGGCCGAACGTTTGCTCAAAGAGAAAACCTGACTGAGCGAAGAAAGGAGTCCAACAAGGAGGATGAAGTCGAACGATTGCTTTTTAGGAGGTTGGTACCGATGAGAATCTTTCTAGGGTTTCATTACCGTTTTGGTTTTGGAAATGGAAGAAAGAAGAGATAAAGGGAGAAAAGATTTGGCCACGAAAATGAAAGTTATTTGTGGGGACTTTTTTCTTCGCGGCTATAAAAGATCAAGGAGTGGTGTTCGGATTGATGAGGTGTCACGTTCTCCAATGTAGGATTTGCCTTGGTAGATTGGCGCGGATCGGTGCGAAAAATATGCAAAGGTCTGCTATAGCAACACTATAAAAAAATGTTGCATCAATTACACTTGTTTAGCTAGAGCAACACATTTTTATGGCTAAGGCAACACCAAAAATTCAACGTTGCAGTAGGACTAAAATTGTATAGCTATTGCAACATTTTACCTGGCAACACCTTGCAAAAATGTTGTAGAAGGCCATCTATGGCGTAGTGGCTACCGGTTGCTTAAGTGCTTAACAGATGTTGGTTTTCCCTTTGGAAATAAATCATTGATCTGAATATGTGTTGTTGATAGTTAAATAACCGACTATCAAATCGTTTCCGGTGATGTTATATGGCACAGTCATCTCTGATGATGTAAGTTATCTAGGAGAAACATGTAAGTTATATGGCATAGTCATCTCCGATGATGTTGTAATGTGCGTATAAGTCTTGTTTCATTCTCCTAGGACAAATGATAAGGAAATCCATCCACTAAAGGTTAAGAGGTGATCTCCGCTCTTATCTTTGACTGTTTACTTCCTAAAGAACCGGAGTTGAGTTTACTGGAAATTAACAAAAGTTGTTTCGAATAGACCAGGATCACATAGGTTATCCGAAAACCACTTCGATCCAACTCAAGCATTTCGAAGTGAAGACATCTTAAAGATGATGGAATTAAAGATGGAGCTCTTTAGCATTTCGTTCAATCCCATAACGAACTTGTATGGATAAATGCTGACAATGAATTGTTGCTTGGAGGGCAGTGTTAGCATGCAATTGGAATTGCTACATAAAAGGTAAAACGTAGCATCTATCCTCATCAACCGAGAATGCCTAACACATAGGAGATGCAGCAGGGATAAATGAGTTGCTCCCAAGTAGGGTATGATCATCTCTATCTAGAGTCGAAATTATCTCTCATTTGTATGCTTCGGGGCCCATTAACGGAAGGTGATCATATTCCGTACTGTCCAGTAAAGGGTAGGCCGGTTATATATTGGTAGGGGATCCTAGCGAGGTCCTCTATGTTATTTTATTTAGAGATGCACCGTGATGGACGGTACCTCAGTAACCCAGTCATTGTATGTAATCCATTATCTAATACGAGCCTTTACAGTTTTAGTTGTATGCCTATTATGCTGGAATTTAATTAACGCAACAATTTCGACTATGATTAATAAGTATTTGTATCTTAGACAGTATTGTAATATCAGAGAATTTCATATTAAATGGTTTGGTTATGTAAAGGTTGAAACCCATCCATGTTTGTGTGCGACATGGTCTTACAAGATACTTTTGATTTTCACAGGCTTCTTATAACTTTAAATCCAATTGAGTGTGTTTCTCACGCTGGTTTTCTAGACTAACACAGATGTTATTTTATTATAATGCTCAAGTCAGGTCGAGCATATTACATATTTAGTTGGATGCTTTGGAGCTTCAAGAGACGAGTTGGAGGTCCAGAAACACATTTACGCAAATGGTTATTTTCCAATGCATTCATTATTGTATTTATCAACAATTGTGAGGACAGGTTGTTATAACTGTCCAAGTTGAAATATATTAGTATAATATGATTGATGTCTCTGTGTGTGTATATTATACATACATACAAAGATATATATACACACACATATATATTGTGATGACCCGGAATTGGGGCATTTGAAATTAGAATATCTGATTGGTTTAAATATTTAAAAGTTAATTCTAACTTGAATTTCAAATATAACTATTTATGGGATAATTAAATTATTAAATTTAATTACTGGAAATTGGGTAAAATGTTAAATCAGGAGTTTTTGGCTCGTTAAAAATAATTTGAAGGGTTGTAAAATTTATATTGATAATACTAAAGGTAATAGAACTTTTTTTAAAATTGAATTTAAAAGATGATTTGTTTAATTTAAAAATATGTCGTTTAAATTGACATTTAAAAATAGCCTTCCGAGGCACAGTCTCGGATTTTGATGAAACTAGCCCCATTGGATCCATAATAGTGTGTTATTATCGGATTTCAAATTTCGTAACGTTTGGAGTTTTCATTTGGTCGTACGGGCTACAAACGCGTTGAAATCTATATCGAAAATTCAACATAATAACTAGGTCCAAAAAGCTATCTTCTCATATGATCAAATTAGAATTTGAAACCTCTTCCATTGCATTCGAAATAGGGATATAAAATTATGAACACCTGGCGGAATGCCTCGATAGGATGTCAAGATTTTAAGTTGCGGTTATCGAGACAATTTGAATTTGAATTTAATTGAAAATATATTCATACTGGTTAACTCCAGCTGAAATTGTATCTACATCAATGCTTTATGCCTTCCCCATCACAACTTTTTCCTGCTACTATAGCCGTCCCTGTAACATCCAATCTTGTCCCATATTCCCAACTTCAAGCATTATAATCTTGTTCCCTCATTCTCTCTTTCAAAAATGCAAACGGGTTCAAAAATTTCAAAATGAAACAGGGAAAAAAATTGAAAAATAGCCGCCCTCCTTTTAAATTCTCGTTCTAAATAAAAAGAGAAACCTTCCCTTCCCCTCTATCATAAGCGAATCGAGTTCGCGTTAGGTCATTCGTCGTCTGGCCGAAGTGTCAACGCGATGGGATCGCGTGCTGTCTTCAATCGTGCAAGCACGAGCGTCAGAGGTTGGTGAAGCGAGGTCGAGCAGTGGTGAGGATTCGAGAAGCTTGCCCAAGTCGACGCTGGAAGAGGCGACGCTGCTGGTGGTACGTGGATCGAAGGTTGCATTCTCGAGTTAGGGAACGAGGTAAAGGGGGTAGTTTGGCAGTATGATGGTTCGTGAAGCAACAGTGAAAGTTAGGCGTATCGAAGTGCTCAGGGCTATGCGACGACTTGGTGGAGGTGCGCGAACTTGTTGGGTCGTAAGGGTTAAGGCAGTAATGTAACATTCCTGGATTTCTGATAATTAATTTAATCTTTGGAATTAAATTTTGAAAATATTTGTATGAAAATTCCAGAATAAAGAAAATATGATTTTAATAGAATATTTGAAAATAAAAAATATATTGTAATTAGAATTTTGGATTGGAATTCAAAAATAAGTATTGTATAAAAATTGTATTTGAATTTTCCAAATTAAATAATATTTATAAATGAATTTTAATTTGGAATTTAATTTAATAAATAAATTAGATTTAAAAATCTTTATAAATTAAGGAATATTTATGCATGATTATTTATTAATTGTTTTCAATTCATTTTCTTTATAAAAGTTGTATAAGTATAAGTAATTGAAAAATGTATGTAAAAATGTATATATGATTTGAAACAAGATTTAATAAAAAGTTTTTAAAACATACATATTTTTGGAAATATAGGTATAAGATTTAGAAAACATAACATATATATGTAAGTATAAAATAGATAAAGCATGTTTTATAAATTGAAATAAAATAAGGGTTAAAACACAAATTTGTAGGAAAGGATTTAAACATAAAAGTTTTCATCTTGACATTTGTATAATTGGGAAAACAAGTATATTACAAGTGTAACTTAATAACAAAACAAGTGGTAAAATTTCTTCTTTTGAAAATTGATTTGTATACAAATATGAATTAAAAAGAAATCAGGTTGTTTTCTAATTTTCTTAAGTCTGAAAACACAAACCAGGAAATCAAAGAGCAGTTCAAAAATTAAAGCTCAGTTTAAAAAAAAGCAAACTGAAGGAAATCAAAACAGTTTCAAAAGCAAAAACAAAGTTCTCTAGCCTAGAAAACCTGAGTATCTTCAATCTGAAAACAAGCAAGACAATCAACCTGAAGCCAAAACAAGTTCGATTCAAATCAAAGCAAGGATTCAACTCAAACAATAAGCAAGGTTTCAAATCATAAAAACAAAAGCAGTTCCAGGTTTTAAAGGCTAGAAATCTGTTCTCTTCTTCAACATAAAGGTGAGAAAACTACCTATATAAAATCTGGAATATGTTATGTCTGGTTTATATGTGTGATTTATACTTGAAAATGTGTTGTGAAAATGCTTGCATGCTTGTATATCTTGTGTGCATGTTTATACATTTCTCTGCTTTTAGCTGCAGGCTACAAAACCTGTTTAAAATTTGAAATTTCATCCTCTAATTTTTTTTAGGATTTGATCTCTAAATGAAATCTATTAGTAATAACAACATCCAATTTTTAAAAATAGTTTTAAGCATATATGTTAAGCAATTGTTTCTAAATTTGGATACCTCGGTGATCAACAAAAATAAGTTAAAAATCGAATGTTGGGATTTTAGGTTTGGATCATAGAATCAAATTCGCCTTACAAAAATATGAATTTTAAAAATGAAATCATGATTTTTAACCGTGTATTCATGGAGAACTGCCACATTGAACGGAAAACCTATTTTCACCAAATTCTGGTGACCGACGAAGTCGTGTAGATCGAGTATTATGTCAAAGATAGCTGGGAGGATATGGATTAGGGGAAAAATACTTGGAAGATTTTCAAGTGATCGAGGTTGCCGAACGATGGCGATTTAGGGTTTTGTGTGATGTTGGGTTCGACGATGTTCGCGAGTTCATCACGTTGACGTCGGTGCTTTGGGGTCAACCGGACCAGGGGAGTTAGAAGCGTAGTCGAGTGACGTTGCTATGGGTGTGATGAAGAGGTGTCAGGTGGACTGGATCGCCGACACGGTGATGATTTTCGTCGAAGGGTTTGGGTTCGATGAAGTATCGACTAGCTCGAATTCGTTTGGAAGGAGATATTGGGTTTCTGGGTAGTGGAGACGGTTGTGCCTGGCCATGGCAACTTACTGGTGATAGCGGCAATGGTCGGAGATGCTCTGACCGAGTGTACACGTGCACGTGGTTCTGACATATCTGGATTGTGGCTCTGTATTGGGGAAGAAAGAGTTGAATTCATGTTTTGCTCGGGGAAGATGATGAATTGCTCGAGTGTGTTATATGGATGGTACGCGAGAGTTAATATGTACAGGATTTTAACAATTTAAATCAAAACAAAGTTGAGAAAAAAATGGCTTGGAAAAACTTGATTTTGGCTCGGATTCGACCCAAAGTAGATTTTAAAACGGTTTTAAAAAGGTTTTAAAACCAAATTTTTGAAAATATAAATAATTTAGTTTAAAACTTTTTCTTATATAAATTTCTTTTATATATATAATAAATGTTTTCTTAACATTTGATTTGGAAGCTATAAAATTTGTTAACTTTAATTTGTTAAGTTAAAGGATTTTTTTCATTTTAAAACTTAATTAAATGATGTAATTAAGGAAGTTAATTTTAAAATGTTTTAAATGTTGATGATAATTATGTCATTTATAAAGATAATGTTTTACCTTAAGGGTAATTAAGGTTTTAATGAGTTGGGATTAATTAAGTTAATAAGTAATTTAAGTATAATTAATTGATTTAATTAAATTATTTTTCTAGATTAATAATTAAGGGTGATAAGTTAATTACTTAAAGGTAAATTAATGGTAATTAAGAATTAATTAATTAAGCAATTAAGATTGATTAATTTTATAATTAGAGATTAATCAATCAAGTAATTAGAATATTTAATCTTTAATTAAATGATAATTAATTACTTAATATGATTATTTAAAGGATAATTAATTAATGAAAGTGATTTAGGGATGATTATTTATTAAGGATTAATTAATTAATTATTGTAATTAATTAAGGATAATTAATCAAAGGATTAATTATAAATTAAAGGTTAATTAATGATTAAAGAATAACTAATAGAAATGGTTTGTAATTAATTGGTTATTTATTAACCAGGATTAGTAATTTATTCATAAGAAATAAATATGATTTAAATTAATCAGATGATTTAATTGATCTTACTTTTGAATGTTTAGATTCTATTGGATGATGAATTGTTTGATATCCCTGATATGATTCTTTTTTTATTTAAGTTGTGATTAATGTTATTTATTCAGCTGTGATGTAATTTATTTATTTGGGATGAATGTAATTTATTATTTGTGATATATGTGTGTGTGTGTGTGTGATTTGTGAATGAAAGATAAGCTTTATAGTTTATACCGCTTATCAAATATATTTCTGTGTTGGAATCTGTGCTGATTGATGTTGTTGCACTATTGTGTAAAACCCCTAGACTATACTATACACATACAAATATGGATCGCACGAGGAAATTAGTTAAGTCACAGATTTTTGCAATGGTTTTTAAATTTGAATTTTGAATCCAAATGGTTTTGGAAATAGATTTGGGTTAAATGTAAAAAGCTTTTGAAAAGAAGTTTTGAAGATAAAAGTTATTTTGAATAACTTAATAAAGTTTTGAAATTTAAAATAGTTTGATTTGAATTTAAATTCAAAGTTTTGAAATTAAACTCTATATTTGGAAATTATGGTTTAAAAAGGATATACAAGTTATAAAGATGTTTATATGGGTTTTTAACCATTTAAAAAGTATTATTTTAGGAATTTAAATTTAAACTCAAGTTTTATACTTGAATGGCTTTAACTTATGTAAATGTAATCAGTTTTTCCCAAAACGAAAACTATTTGTTTTCAAATAATAAAAGCTTTCATATAAGGAAAGGATTTCCAATTTGGGTTGAAAAGTTTCAAGTTTGAAAAGAAATTGCGAATTATTTGGAAGCTATGAATGAACCTTTGTGAAAGAATATTAAATCTTGTTTTGAAAATGAAAAGGAATTTAAATGGTGTATCTTTTATATAAAAGATTTGAGTTGGAAATGGTTTTGAAAACTATGAATTGGATCTTGATATGAAGATTGGATGAGTTAATCCTAATTGAAATAGGGATTGTTTTGAAATCCGTGAATGCATCTCTGTGAAGCTGGGTGAACTTTGTGAAGTGAAGCTTTTTGTTTAAGATTTGAAAATGGTAATTTATTTAAATCATTTGAAAAGAAAAGTTTTGGATTTTAAAGTTGTGACTTAACTGAAATCCCATATCCATATGTTTTCAAATATTGCGCTCATTATCCGGTTTAGCCGGGAGAGGACCTTGTGTCATATAACCCATTCTGAATAATGGTACGTTGTTATGGATAGCGTTTGAAGACCGGTGGTGAAGACCGGGTATTTTTGAGAACGAAAGGATAACCCGTCGATTGTCTCTGCACTGAGTCGTGCCGGTATAGAGATTTCCTAAGTGACGGTAAGTCCGATCGGGATTGTGAATACCCAGATTTGCAAGGGCTTCATCGAAAGTGCCTTCAGTTCTGTTCGAACCCGGAACAGACTTGTATGGATGTGTGTCTGATGTTACACTTTGAGATGTAAAACTGCTTTCTATCAAATATATTTCTATTTGGTGGCGGAGATTTATTATCTTAGCTTAACACCCTTCTCTGATATGTACGAGCTCAGAGGTTTTGTAGTTGATGGTTACTAGTGATACATTCCCAATTTGGTAATGTGGCATACGAAGTGCTATTGATCATTTATTGATCAAAGCATGGCTTTGTGAAAAAGCGTAGCTTTGTGGACGAGACTGCATCAGGACCTCACAATCCGGTAATGATCGAAACAGGAAAGACGCGGCAAGGTTGCAGGGGTAGCGCCCCTAGGGTATGTCCATTCCTTCTGGAAAAGGATGGTATTATGGTATGGAGCCCTGATACTTAACCCATGTGGAAACTGTAAACTTATTACCGTGTGACGTTGTTGGTGTAGAGGATCCACGGATAAAGGTCGCAAATGACCGGAGGTGGCATATCTTAGGTTTAACTTCCCGGGAAAGGGGTAATCGGCCTTGTGTTGGCAGAGAGCTGGGTAGGTTATCGGGGCGTCCCTCCAGAGGCATACCCATGTGGAAATAGGAAGTTCCTTATCCTGACTTTTTATTGAAAATCCAATCAAACAGTACAAGCCCTTTACAATTGCAGTTGTATTACCTACCACCTCAGGTGGTAGCTATAGTAGGCATTGTATAATGGTACCTGTGCTGGCTAATATTAATATTATACTTTGGAAATGTTTTCCACTATGCACTAATAATAATATCAAAATAGTTTTCGCATATCAAGCATTTTTGACTATCATAAGGAGAAATCTCCTCCAAGTGTGTGCTTTCATTG
The DNA here is from genome assembly GCA_030765085.1 of Allium cepa. NCBI lineage: Eukaryota > Viridiplantae > Streptophyta > Magnoliopsida > Asparagales > Amaryllidaceae > Allium > Allium cepa. The sequence continues at coordinate 510,921,192 of CM060942.1, forward strand.
TGTGTGTGGCGGGAGGCCTTATGGCAGTTTCATTTTTCAAAAAGCATTGCGGATTTCAAATTTTAAAATCTTTTGTTTGTTTTAAAGATAAACTGTTTTTGTTTGCTTATACCAGTCCCATGACTGACCCGGAGTTTTCCTTTCCTAAACTCTAGGTGCCCATAATTTTCCACACTGGGCAGTCTAGAGTTGGGTTTTTTCAGATAGTAGATATCGATTTAGTAGCTTTCAGCTTTCTCATTGGTATTCTTTAGGGTCTTTGGATATTAGAGTCTTTGGATTCACGGCTGACCTTGGTTAGTCCAACTTGATGGTGGTCAAAGCTAGTGGTTTGGAGTTTTGGCTTTGGAGCATTGGATTGGAGTTGCAGTTTGATATTGGAGTTATCTCTTTTGACTTTCTGATGTTGTTTATTGTCTCTAATATTCTTGTATCATATTGATATCATTGTTGTATATCATTGGATATTGTATTCATTGGAGTTGTATATGATATTCATTTCTTTTCTTCCACTGTGTTGTTATACATAATGTGTTATAAACTCCGACACGAGTAAAATTTCAACAGTTGAATCTGCGGCATTCGAGTACAAGTGAAGTACGGGTGTCGATTTTCGAACGCTGAAATTTGGAACGTGACAAGTAAGGTATATATAATTATTTATTTAAATTTAAAATTGAATACGTAAGGTTCAAAACTTAAAGTTTTTGTCAGAAAGGTAACCTATTTTTTTCAAGCATTTTTATGATAATCTGTTCTAAATTGAAATGGATAAATATAAGATTTCTTTGGAAAAAAAATATAGGGATTTTAAATGTGTAGATTTATATAAAAATATGATTTTTAAAATATATATATATTATTATATAAGTATATATATATGTAGTTTCAGAAGGAAAATAAATATAGATATATACATTTTAAAACTTACTAATTATTTCAAAATAATGGATTAGAGTGATTAGCTTGTTCAAATTAACTTATTTAATTATTTTAGTTACTAAATGATTTTTTTAGGAAAATTATTGGTTGAATTAAATTTTTAGTTGATTAAATGGTAATTAATTGTTCGATCAATTCAAATATTAATAAACCATATAATGTCTATACAAGTTCAAAAATAGCGGAGAGGCAAGCCGGTTTGGAGTAGATTGCATATAATAAAATCAAAGGTGAGTGAATTTCACTCAAGTTTGGATTACCGATTAATTTAGTTAGTGAAAATTAAATTATTGGTTGATTGCTTGAATTGATATTTTATTATCAGTCTGGATGTGATATTCTATATAGTGGTATATATATTGGAGTGCTTGATATTCCCGCATTATATAGCGGATGAGACCCTATGTGCCTCGCATAATAGCGGATGACCTTTATACCATGATATTCCACCTTGAAGTGGAATTGGTATTTTTATATTGTGCTAATATCTATGGATGTAGGAAAATAAGTTGAAGAGATCCAACTGGATTACCCAAAAATATTTATTTTATTTTCATTGTCTGTGATTATGATTATTTGAAAATCTGTGATATATTATAATGAAAATCGAAGCCATTGAATGCTATGGATTGACCGAGTATATTTTGGATGTTTTGAGATATCAAATGTAAAAGTATTGGATTTTTGCAAAGAAAGAAAATGGAAAGAAAGAAAATGGAAAGAAATAAAAAGAAAATGGTTTTCAAAGTAATTAGTTATGGTTATTTAAATTAAGTAATTTAAAGATCTTAAGTTAACTCAAACCTTAGGATTGGGAAATTGCTAGGATAAATAAAAAGATTTAACTTAAACTAATTAAGTTAAGGTAATTATTTATTAATCACTAAGGTTTATTAAAGTAAATAAATAGTTGCAATTAGTTAATAGTTAATGATAAAATGAAATGATCTAACCTTTAATTTATTAAAGGTCATAGTTAATTATACTTGTTAATTATTAGTTAATTCAAGATTTTTAATTAGAATAAAATAAAATGGTTTGTAACTAGTTTAATAATAATTAAGCATGATTTGAAAATAATTAATCCGTTATGTTTTAAGTACATTAATGATGAGTGTGACTAGTTAATTTAGTCTATGGATAATTGGAATAACTTGGAATGAACAGTTAAATATAAATGCGAGGCGTTTATTTGAATAAGTATTGTGATAGGGTTGTAGGTGAAACTTGACATTCTGAAATTGAATTTTTTTGTCAAAAACAACTTGGCTGAAATGATGGCGTTTGGATTCGAAGAGACAGGGATCGGATATCAACGATATCCGGAACCACTCCGATTTAATGACTACTTCAATCTTTGCGTGTTTGATTTGTAGAATCAAATAGGCTGGAATTAAATAAATTAAGTAAATCCGATTTCTTTTTTAATAAGTAATGCACTTAGATATTATTTTAAATAATGGATTAACAACGATCATTGGCTACAACAAGATAAGAACTCGTAATGTTGGACGAGTTACCTTAATTTTCAAAGACATTTTTACAACTCTAGTATTTCAAATTTAAGAGGTTTACTCATGCTGGTTTCCAGCCTAACTTGGGTGTTGCTTTACTGTAATGCTCGGGTGAGACCGAGTATTATAGGTTTTCAGGTCAGGACGTTTTGGAGCTTAGGAGACGAGGTGGATGGCAGATACATATTGAGTATATTCCGTTGTGCATTAGAGATTGTATAAATAGCATTTAGGGACAAGTTATTTTAACTGTCCAGATTTGTTGTACTCTGATATCTTGTATATATAGTTACAGCTTTTCATTATATAAAATGTTGTTATTTGTATATTATATTTGTTCCGCTGCAATTGTGAGATTCTGTGTTGTTTCTATTTCTTCTTCTACCTCTTTCTTCTTTTTCCCTTACAGTCCGGTATTTCCAGCATTCGATTGTTCGGTATGTAATACAACGAACATATTGATGTCAACTTTCGAAGGTCGAAAAACCGAGTGATGACATTTTGGTATCAGAGCAGGTTAAGCGAGAACCTTAGCTCTGGTGGGGATTACTCATTAGAGATAGGGCCAGTGGTACCTAGAATGAGTTAAGTGTATTATATGAGAGCGAACTTGTTATTTTCTTATATAAGGATTTTAAAAAATGTTTTTAAAAATGATTTGTATATATAAGCTTATATTTTGATATATATATATAAAGCAATAAATTTTCAGATATTATAGTATATTATGTAATTGATTGTTATTATTAATACAAGTAAGATTATAAGAATAAAGTGGTAATATATATAACCAAATAGAAACTTGTAAGAAAGAACTATACCAGTAAGTTAAGCTAAAAATGGATTCAAACCTTAATTTAAAATATTGAAATTTACAGAAGTGTTTTTCAAAATGTATTGAAATGAAGTAAAAGTACCCCGAGTGTATTTTCAAAAAATTATTATGTAACATATATAGTGTGTTGGGTTCTAGCATTTGATAATACTGGTTATTATCATTTAAAATTGGGTGTTGTGTCTAAATAAAGGGTTTTATGTTAGAATAAACAACAATAACACAAGAGTGAAATGTTTTAAGGAAGTAAATATTTATGTAAGTATGACTTATGAATTTGGAATTGTTTCAAAGTGTTAAAAGAAGTAATAAATAATATTTGGAATATAGGAATCTTGTTTTAAAACAGGAGTTGTTTTGGAAATTTAAAAGGAAATTGTTTTGGATTAAAAACCCAAGATGGTTTAAAATTTAAAAGTGGACTTGATGTGTGGATGGAAAAATATGTATATGTAAATTAATATGATTTCAAAGTTGATCGAAATAAATGATTAAGTGTTGAATTCTGAAATTCCTCTAGGAATGAGATGTAAAACCCAAAGAGAAATAAGTTTTTAACTTATAAGTGGGAAGTGATATTGGTTGAAAATTTAAGTTTGAAATGGAAAATTTAAATTGAGAATGGCTGAATGGATTAAATGGATTGAGATTTAACTTAGGAAAGTTAAATAAGTTTGGGCCTGTAATCTGAAACTGAAAAATTTCAAGATGAAATTGAGATTTAACTTAAGGAAGTTAAATGGGTCAAATTGAAAAGAGAGTTATGCATGGTCTCAAACGGATTTCAAATTCTGTACATTGGATTGTTTTGAATGAATTAAGAAGTGGATTGGAATGATATACATCCATTGCTGAAATTAAATGGAAATAAAGATTTATTTCCAAACTATTTAAAAGATTTTGATTTTTAGAAATAAAATTGAAATGGAATCATTTTGAACTAAAGTTCGAAATGTTATGAATGAATTTATCAACCAGAATTGTTTAAAGGGATTAGGTTTAAAAATTTGAAGTATGATTGGGAAATAAATTGGATTCCGAAAATTGATTTGTTTAAAAAGATTGAACTCTCACTCAAACCTTGAAATAAGTTTAAGTAAAGGTAATTTAAAATGAATATTTGAAATTTGGACTCAGAATTAAATTGTTTAAAGACTTGGGTTGTTAAATAAAATATTAAAGGTCAATTTGATGTAAGGATTAAAACAACATTTGAAAATTTAACATGAATTTGTACAAATTGAGATGGTTTAAAATTTGAAAATGAAATTGGAATTAATTCAAAGGTGGAATTGAAATGAATTAACTGGAATTGGAATCAAAGATGAATAATTTAAATTCAAATGGGAATTGATTTGAATTAGAATGGGAATCGAAGTTAGTGCAAATTAAATTGGAATTGAATCAATTGAAAATTGATTGGGTTGGAAATTGGGAAATTGAACCAGTTTAACTCTGAAAACTATTTTCAAACAAAATATTTTAATATAAACTGTCTTAGATCTATTTTTCCAAGCTATTTACTATATAACCTTTCTTTTTAAAACCCAAACTACCTTATATTAGCTATTTAACCATTTTACAACTATTTTAAAACTATTTAACTATTTTACCACTATTTAACTATTTTGAACTATTCAAACTATTTTCTAAATTTCAAACTGGTCAGAGTGGAGCCGATTGATTTTTAGAGGCTTTTGATTTTGGGAAAAATCAATTTTTGGGAATTTGGAAAGCCAAGTTTGAGAATTATCGATTTTGAGATATCGATTTTTTGTAAATGGGATTTATATGTAAGACATATAAAGAGTATTTTTTGAATGATACTATACGTGTATAGTATAAAAAAGTTTTGACAATGATATGGGGAAAAAGGCGCTCCCATTTAGAGTTGAAACTTATAGTAGGAGATCCACAGGGTGGTTCTGGCTTGAGCCCTAAGGGGGGTTCTAAATTTTGATCCCAGAGGAGGTCCGGACTTAACTGTAATTCCTACGGATTGTTATTGGGGTAGCAAAAGTCGAGGGCGCTGATGTCTACAAAGACATTGAGGTTATGCTGTGACGGCAGTGTAACTCTGTGTAACTGCGATCTACTGCGTTTCCATAGCGTAAGTCGAGGGGTGGTGATTGCCTAAAGTCTACGTTTGATTTCGCTAGGAGAGTGACGTAACATCTGTAGATTGCGATCTATGAGGACATAGCGGAAGTCGTGTAGCAGTGAGTGCCCACAGGCTACATTGGGACTCGATTGATCTAGTCTGCGATCTATATGGTGAAGTTTCATTTGGCAGCGAAATTCGAGGGCGTTGATGCCTACAGTTACATGGTTTTTTCCATGATGGAAATGTAACCCTGGGTGTAGCTGCGATCTATGGCGGTTCCATGGTGTAATCGAGGGGCACGAATGCCTATAGTTTTCTATGGTTTTGCCGGGATGACGACGCAATCATTGGGCTAACTGCGATCCATGGAGAGGGTGATGATTTGCAGAGCATTCTCACAAAAGTTTTTCCAAGTATTTTCACTGGGTGTTGAAAACAGGTTTACTAAGTACTTGTAGATTTTCAGTCCTACGCCTAGCCAATGTTTGACTGAATTTCTACGAGAACAAGGATGGACTTGTTGAAACATCGAGTTATAAAAAGTATTTTTATAAAGATAGTTTTGTGATGAATAAAAATGAAAGGTAAATAAATTCAAATAGAATTGGAAATTTAAGTTAAATGAAAATAGATATAAATTTTAAGCGGTAAAATGAAAGTAAATATAAGAAGTGTATAAAATATTTATACTGGACTTAAGAAATGGATGGTGAAATTCTTAAGTAAATTTGGAGTTGAGAAATATACTAAGTTAATATTTGAATGAAGGTTTGATAAAAGTGGTGGAAAGGGAAATTGTGAAAAAGTAAATAGAAATCAAAATAAATGTTATATAAATAATAATCAAGTGGAAATTAATACGTAGGATGTACGTATATTACTTTATCCGCATAGCGATTTGATCTAGATTCGAGCACAGAATTTCGAGATAGTTATATTGAGTTGAGTTTGGATTTTTCACTTGATTTTCGACGGCGAACCCTAGATATTGATTTCTGATTGATCTTGAAATTCTCTATCATAGTATATGGCTATGCAAGGAGGATGATGGCTTCTGATCAAGAAAACAGATCAGAGTCCGCATTTGAGAGTCGGGTGGACGATACTAGTTCGGAAGTGAAATTGTGCGATCAAATGAGCGATCAGATTTGATATTGCGTACGGATAATATATATGCATCATACGGCTTAAGTAGAACAATTTTGAAATTTTTGAAAAGAAATGAATAAAATGGTTTCGAATTCTATGATTGGATATTATTGAGTAGGATATACAGGTGTTTAAAAGCAAAGGATAAATAGATGTTATGGATTTCAGAAGATAAATTGAATTGCACGACAGAAAGGTTTGTATTTCAAATTATCATATGAAATTTGATGATTTTCTGATCTAGCCACTTGGCTTTAGTTTTTTTTTGAAATTTTGGGGCTTGTAGAGACATTTTGTAGTTGTGCTGAGCTAGGCGCGCAAAGAAGACGCTGGCGAAATTTTTTAAAAATTTAGGGAGTTACAAAATTTTTGATAAGTTTAAAAATTTGTTTTAAACTATAATTTGAATTTTCGAGGGGATAATATCATTGGGAACTTATGGATGAGTTTGGGAAGTTAGTAGAATTGATAGCGTGTCTTTAAATATAAAAATTGTTTTGGGAAAAGTGTTGAAACTGTTGGGTTTTGGAAATAGTCAACGGGTTTTGGACCATTCTTCTTAACTAGTAATTTCGAGGACGAAATTCATTTAAGGGGAAGGAATGTGACGACCTAGAATTTTGGGCATTTGAAATTGGAATATCTAATTGATATAAATATTTAAAAGTTAATTCTAACTTGAATTTCAAATATCACAGTTTATGGCATAATTAAATTATTAAATTTAATTACTGGAAATTGGGTAAAATATTAAATCGGGAGTTTTTAGCTCGTTAAAAATAATTTGAAGGGTTGTAAAATTTATATTGATAGTACTGAAGGTAATAGAACTTTTTCAAAATTGAATTTAAAAGATGATTTATTCAGTTTAAAAAAAATATCGTTTAAATTGACATTTAAAAATAGCCTTCCGAGGCACGGTCTTGGATTTCGACGAAACCAGTCCCATTGGAACTGTAATATTGTGTTATTATCGGTTTTCAAATTTCATAACGTTTGGAGTTGTCTTTTGGTCGTACACGCTGAAATCTATATCGAAAATTCAACATAATAACTAGGCCCAAAAATCTATCTTCTCCATACGATCGAATTAGGACTCGAAACCATTTCCATTGCACTTGGAATAGGGGTATGACATTATGAACGCCTGGTGGCACGCCTCGAAAAGATGTCAAAGTTTAAAGTTGCGGTCATCGAGACAATTTGAATTTGAATTTAATTGAAAATATATTCATACTAGTCAACTCCAGCTGAACTTCTATCTACATCAATGCTTTTTGCCTTTCCATCACAACTTTTTCTTGCTACTATAGCTATCCCTGTAGTATCCAATCTTGTCCCCCAGTCCTAGCTTCAAGCACGATAATCTTGTTCCCTCATTCTCCTTTTAAAAATGCAAACGGGTTCAACATTTTCAAAAAGAAAACAGAGAAAAAAATAGAAAAATGGCCGCCCTCCTTTTAAATTCTCGTTCCAAATTAAAAAGCAACCTTTCCTTCCCCTCTGTCACAAGCGAATCAAGTTCGCGTTAGGTCATTCTTCATTCGACCGAAGTGTCAATGCAAGGGGATCGTGCGCCGTCTTCATCGCGTGAGAACGAGCGTCGGAGGTTGGTGAAGCGAGGTCGAGCGGCGGTGAGGAGTCGAGATGCTTGGCCAAGTCGATGCTGGAAGAGGCGACGCTGCTGGTGGTACGTGGATTGAAGGTCACGTTCTCAAGCTAGGGCACGAGGTGAAGGGGGTAGTTCGGCAGTACGATTATTCGTGAAGCAACAATGAAGTTAGGTGTATCGAAGTGCTCTGGGCGGTGCGGCGGCTTGGTGGAGGTGTGCGAGCTTGTTGGGTCATAAGGGTTAAGGCAGTAAGGTATAAATAATTTATTTATTTCAATTTAAATTTGAATATGTAAGGTTTAAAAACTTAAAGTTTTTGTCAAAAAGGGTAACCTATTTTTTCAAGCATTTTTATGATAATCTGTTCCAAACTGAAATGGATATATATAAGATTTCTTTGGAAACAATATAGGTATTTTAAATGTGTAGATTTATATAAAAATGTGATTTTTAAAATCTATATATTATTTTATAAGTATATATATAGGTAGTTTCAAAAGGAAAATAAATATAGATATATACATCTTAAAACTTACTGGTCATTTCAAACTAATGGATTAGAGTGATTAGCTTGTTCAAATTAACTTTTTTAATTATTTTAGTTACTAAAAGATTTTTTTTAGGAAAATTATTGGTTAAAATAAATTGTTAGTTAATTAAATGGTAATTAATTGTTCGATCAGTTCAAATATTAATAAACCATATAATGTCTATACAAGGTTAAAAATAGCGGAGAGGCAAGCCGGTTTGGAGTGGATTGCATACAATAAAATCAAAGGTGAGTAAATCTTGCTCAAGTTTGAATTACCAATTAATTTAATTTGTGAAAATTAAATTATTGGTCGATTGCTTGAATTGATAATTTATTATCAGTCAGGATGTGATATTATATATAGTAGTATATATATGAGTGATTGATATTCCCGTATTATATAGTGGATGAGACCCTATGCGCCCCACATAATAGCGGATGACCCTTTATACTGCGATATCCCACATTTAAGTGGGATTGGTATTTTTATATTGTGCTAACATCTGTGGATGCAGGAAAACAGGTTGGAGGGATCCAACTGGATTCCTCGAAAATATTTAATTTATTTTCATAGTCTCTGACTGTGATTATTTGAAAATCTGTGATAGATTATATTAAAAATCGAAGTCATTGAATGCTATGGATTGACCGAGTATATTTTGGATGTTTTGAGATATCAAAAGTAAAAGTATTGGATTTTTGGAAAGAAAAATGGAAAGAAATGAAAAGAAAATGGTTTTCAAAGTAATTAGTTATGGTTATTTAAATTAAGTAATTTAAAGAACTTAAGTTAACTCGAACTTTAAGATTGGGAAATTTCTAGGATAAATAAAAAGATTTAACTTAAATTAATTAAGTTAAGGTAATTATTTATTAATTACTAAGGTTTATTAAAGTAAATAATTAGTTGTAATTAGTTATTAGTTAATGATAAAATGAAATGATCTAACCTTTAATTTATTAAAGGTCATAGTTAATTATACTTGTTAATTATTAGTTAATTCCAAATTTTTAATTAGAATAAAATAAAATGGTTTGTAACTAGTTTAATAATAATTAAGCATGATTTGAAAATAATTAATCAATTCTGTTTTAAGTAAATTAATGATGTGTGTGACTGGTTAATCTAGTCTATGGATAATTGAAATTACCTGGAATGAACAGTGAAATATAAACCGTGAGGCGTTTATTTGAATAGATATTGTGATGGGGTTGTAGGTGAAACTTGACATTCTAAAATTGAATTGTTTTGTTAAAAACAACTTGGCTGAAAGGATGGCGTTTGGATTCGAAGAGGCCAGGATCGGATATCAACGATATCCGGAACCACTTCGATTTAATAACTACTTCAATCTTTACATGTTTGATTTGTAGAATCAAATAGGCTGGAATTAAATATATTAAGTCCAACTATTTTTGAATAAGCAATGCACTTAGATATTATTTTAAGTAATGGATTAGCAACGATTGTTGGCTATAACAAGACAAGAACTCGTAACGTTGGTGTAGGATCGATTTCACCCTAGAGGGGGGGTGAATAGGGTGATGGTATAAATTATTAAAATTAATCGCGGAAGCTTATAAATTAATTTCAATTCAGATCACAGAATAGCAGCACAGATATCGCAGAATATAAATAACAGAAAAAACAGAACAACACAGAATTTACCCAGCTTCGGCAAAACCCTGCCTACGTGCTGCCCCCAAGGTTTCTACTAGAAATTAGATAGTCCCTCGCTTGCACACGTAAACTCGCTATACACGCTATTGACTAATCTAACTCTACGCTCAAAACCTTGCCACAACTCAACCACCGAGTTGCGAATTCTCAAGCTACGCCACGTAGCTTGTGCCCTAGTCACACGACTAGAAAATTAAAACGGTTAAAAAGTAAATACAATTAAAAACAATTTAAGTAAAATAAAACCCTATTTAAAAATAAACTAAAGCCTTATAATAAACAAGGCCGACCCCTATTCACTTCTTCAACCCGTTCCTTTTTCTTTTTATTTGCTCCGTTCGTTGTTTTGAGATAGCGGCGGCTTTGTCCTTCAATCCAGATTAGGGCTTTCGTTCGTGCGATCCAATTTAGGGTTATTGGAGAAGTCGACTGATTTGTTGGTTGATTGCAATCGCTGTTCCTCTGATTTGATTCGGCAATCGACCGTATCTTCGATTTGAACATGACTTCTTATTTGACCGAGTTCGACTGCAAATTGGTATGTGTTTTTTGCTTTATTGCTCTAAGTTAATATTCTTGAACTCGATGGAATAATTGCCGATGATGATTAGGGTTTTTATAGGATTTGATTTCCTATTTTTGCGTTCGTATATGTTGATTTGAATTTGTCAATTTCGTCATCTCGGCCACTTGATGATGCTTGAATGTTTGAGATTTATTCTGACTTGTTCAATATGAATATGCTTGATACCCACGGCATTGATTTAACATCGTGATGACCACGGCTTGATTTTTAACTTGGTCAATTACCTTTGCTACCTCGATTTTGACTGCGACTTCTGACTTTGAACTGGTCGTTGATCATCTTGACTTGGCTTGACGCCTTGATTACCACTTGATGTTGAACTCGGTCTTCACTGATCATGTTTACTCCAGCAATTTGATTTGAACTTGTAAATTTTTTACTTTGTTTTTTTAAAAAAACTGTTACATGACTTTGCTGTGTAGTCTGCACATATTGATTCCATTCATGTTGCTGGACATTTGCCTGAGTCTTCATTGTGGTGTTGTGGTCATCTTGCTTTGCCTGGATTGTGTGCATTTGTGCACTTGTTGTCTTGTGTCTATGGCCACTGGTTTATTGTGAAGCTTGGTTACTGGTTATCTTGTGGCTTTGTTCATCATTCTGTGGACTTGGGCCATTTTGATTTTTGACTTCTTCGACTTGTACCTTGGTCTTGAACATTGCTGTGTCCATATGGTATTCAGTACTGTGGCATTGCTGCTGTGGTATGTAGTTTTCAGTTGCATGTATATATGTATTTACTTTGAGCATGTTGCATTTAGTTGCTGTTGTCTCCACTTGCTTGAGTTTCACTGCCATAAGTCATGCATGTGTGTTGCATTTCATTTGCAGCCTTGACTTTTGTGATATTTGACAGCTCTGGCTCGATGTTGTTACTGAGTTTGACTGCATGTTCATTGGTACTGCTTCATCAGTTCATATTGAACTGTTTCCTGTCATGTTCACTTGCACACTCGAGTTTGTAATCTCTGATTCATAGTGTATATGTTGGCTGCAGTGGTGTGTTTGTTCTCCTGCATGTAGTCAGTTGTAACTGTGTTGGACTTTATTCTTGCTATATGCATTGTTAAGTTTGTGGTTGTAGATGTAGTCACTGGGTTGCTTTGTATCACTGGTTCATTCCACTGTTTCATGCATGCTCGACATTGTGACTTGTTTTGTTTGCATTTGGCCCTTTTGCTGTTGGTCTGGAGTTGTTTAATGAGGAGGTTGAACCTGTTAGTCGAGCTTGCATACTTCATGTAGCCTTGTGTTGAACCCAGTTTTACAGCTCGGGTTTGACCTTGTGCTCGTGTCGTGATTTTAAATATATTGCACGTGAGTTGAACCCGGCTTTTTATTTGGGTTTGACCTGTGCTCACCTGTCCCTGTAAACATTATCAAGTGTATATATCGGTGTGCACGGCCTTGTGGCATATACAGTGATACACTGTGTATGTCACAAGTTGTTCGTGTATGATGAATTCAAATTTAAATGACGACGAACAACCCAAATAACTGAGGCAAATATTATTTTCAAAATTCACGTTTTATTTTATACTGCAAAAATATTTCTTTTTCAATTTACTGCGTTAGTGTATATTTTTGCAGATTGCTCAGATGCTGGATTCAAACTGGAATGCAGTTGAAGATAAATACGAGTGTGAGTGATATGTAGTGAGGTCAACTGTAAATATGAAATTATGAAATGTGATGCGATTGTAATCAAAGTTGTATAGTTATAGTGGGAGCTTTTAATTGTACTATTAAAAGTTGTAATAAATATTTGTTTGAATAAAATATTCGTTTGAATTCAAATTCTGTGTTATTTAATTTATTCAACAAATATTTATTTAATCTGTGAAAATAAAATAGTATATTAACAAATACATTTAAACGAATGTATATATGTTTATTATCATCAAACAGAAATCATATAAGCGTATATTCAACAAACTCCCCCTTTTGATGATAACAAACATATATTTAAGATTTTGAATATGTTAAATGTATTTGATCATGGATATATCCTAATTGCTCCCCCTATTTAAATGCTTCCTCTCTACACAAAGCTCCCCCTACATATATGCATACAAATAAAAATATGCAAATGAGCCTAGATGCAAATAGAAAATAATTTGACCTTTGCTTGATTTTATTTGACAAAATCTTAACTTTTCTCTCCCCCTTTTGTTATCAGCAAAAGAATAATAGTGTTAGAGAAAATAGAGATAAAGTTATCGATATTAATTCAACATTAAAACTCAATTGAATATAAATATTAAATTTCAATAAAAAATCAAACAAAAATCATAAATATTTTGTTAGGCGCATTTTCCACTTTTAGAATGATGGAAATGATGTCATCATATAAAACCATACAGTTGTGTCTATTTGTGGTATATTTATATCAGGAATTTGAATATCTACTAACCATGCATAACCGTTAGGACTTTTAAATGAGATTAGTAGTATTCCAATTTTATTTTAAAAAAATGAATTCAAGTATCTTCTAACCACGCATAACCGTGAGGACTTTTAAATGGGATTAGAATCAACTTGTTTATTTTAAAAATCAACTTTTGATATGCGTTCCATACATGCATAACCGTGAGGACTTTTAAATGATCATGGAAGCACATAACAAATTCCAAGTAATTCACCCATGCATAACCGTGAGGACTTTTAAATGAGAGTGAATACTTTGGTATTTATTATTATTATTATTATTACCCTTTTTTTTAAAGAAAATGTGAAAAATGAAAAAAGAACGATTCCTGTTTAAAGTACCACATATCGACAGACTATATAGAATTTTGATGAGTGATGGTCGTTAGAAATATGATAGATATAGAGATAGTCATGGAATTTTTACCAACAAACAGTTTTATAACTCTTGTTTAAATTTCTAAAGAAATTTATTAATTATACCGTCTCAAGTTATAATATTTGATCAATATTAACACTCATCACTTTTTCAATCACTATTTTTCTTTTCGATAATCATTTGGGAGTCAGATTAGTCAAAACAGGCATTTAAAATCAAATTCAAAAATAATTATGAAATTAATTTTTCAAAAATGACTAATCTGAAACTATGGTCAAAAATGATTTTCTCCAGGGGGTTTTTAAAAGAAAATTTTCTGCTATTTGAAAATTATTTGAAATGAAGAATATGCAGATATTTTCTTTGAAAAACGATGCATTTACTAAATGTCTCAAAAATCACGTTCAACTAGTAATTTTTCTATCAACTAGATTACCAGTGTAATCTGCATTTGAATTTCTCTTTCACTCAAAATCATCATTAATTGAATTTGATTGACCAAACCATGAAATGTGCACCAAAAATTTCAAACTCAATTTTAGCAACAATTTAAATGACATTCTTTTGAATTTGAATTGAAGCCGTGTAAATAATCAAAAACCATGAATATAGAGTTAGCCGTATTATAACCAATTGTAATTATCCAACAAAACACTATTTTTAATTCAAACTGATATATATGAAGTAATTCAAAGAATCTAGAGATTATTATAGTGTTTTTGGCATAAGAATATAATTGGCCAACTATTTTGAATAAGTCAGAATCATCATCTTTTCATCATCTCAATATTGGCTGATTTTAATTCAGAATATGGTGCAGATTATCACATTTAATATATCGTTCAAATAAATATACAATTACCTGTTTTACCTTTACGATATTTTTTGTTGTTGCCCACTGTGATTCTGTCACCTTTATACTAGGCTAAGGAACTTTGCTTCGTCGTCCGTTGTGTTTCTGGAACAGCCAAAAATCCAGAGAACACTGTTGTTGTTCCTTAGCCTGCCACCACACCTACACGATGAAAAATTTATGTGACCTATTTGTTTTTATAGGTCCGTGGTTGTTAGTGGCAGAATATTTTGAAAAATAATTTTGTGTAGACCCAAAACTATTTATAATTGTTCCCTTCGGCACCCAAATTTGTTTAACTTTGAGAGATTTTATATTTGTGCCTTTTGGAACCCAAATTGGTATAGTTTTCACATGTTTGGGTCTATACCAACAATTATTGTGATCGTGTCCAAATTTTCTACAAATTGTGCACATAGAATTAACTTGATTAATATTGCTTGCAACAATTTTCGAATAATTATATCCAAGTCCTTGTCTAACCGTATTAACAGTTTGCTTTCCTAATAGCATATTCAACGATTTTTCACTTTTTGAAAATTTATCTAAAGTCGTTGACAATTGTTGGACTTGTGTTTTGAGAGATTCATTTTCGTTTAACAACTGTGTGCACTTTTTAATAGAATTCTCTCTCCTAGTATTTTCATTCTCTTTTAAAATCAGAATTTCATTTTAAAGTGATTTTATATTGATTTCTGATTTTTTAATTTCTTCTTCGAATGTTGGACACTTATCACACTTAGGGATCCTACTTTGATAGGTTTTAACTAATTGATCAAGTTGCTTATTACATTCTATCAAAGTATCCTTTTGAGATTAAAGTTTGGCGTATTTTTCCCTAAGTCGTTCAAAACAACCGTTTACTTCATGAAAATATATAAGCAACTCAGAATGAGTAAGTTTTGATACCTCACTTGGCTCGTCATCGTCACTGTCAGTTGTATCACCTCGAAGACACAATTCGCTTTCACTGCCAGTGCTTTGATCATTCTCGTCTATTTCATCCCAAGTGGCTGCAAAACTTTTCTTTTTCTGTTTCTTTCCATGGCTGAATTTAATTTGTGGACAATCGGGCTTGATATGGCCGGGTTTGTTGCAAATGATCCCGTGTTGTTTCGAGTTATCCAGTGCTTTGATTATTTTGCTTTTTAATTTTTTATTTAGAGCTGGATTTCCGTATTTGTAATTCCACCTTTTGAATTTCTTCATTATTAATGCCAGCTCGGCTGCTCCATCATCATCATCCTCATCACAGCTGCTATTTACCAATCCTGTTAAGCACATCTCTTTAACTGAGTTAGTTGTGGAGGACTTCTCATTGCTGTTGACTTTTGCACCATATATTGCATCGAAAGTATTTCAGATTTCCTGTGCATTTTCACAATGAGAAATGAAATTAAAATTATCTTGATTCATATAAGAATATAATATATGCATAGCAAGAGCATTAATCGAGATAATTTTCTTATCTGTTATATCACACCCATTTTCAATAATATCCCAACATTTAATATTAACAGATTTTAAATAAAATTCCATTTTTAATTTCCAGTTCAAAAAATCTATTCCATCGAAAATAGAAGGAATAATATTGGAGCGACCCTCAACAGAAGTATTAATAAAAGAAGCCATTTCAAAAATTCAAAATTTTAAAACAAAAACCAATTTTTAAAACACGAATTTAAAACAAAAATTGATTTAAAACGGCTTTTGTTCCTAGCTCCGATACCACTTGTAGGATCGATTTCACCCTAGAGGGGGGGTGAATAGGGTGATGGTATAAATTATTAAAATTAATCGCGGAAGCTTATAAATTAATTTCAATTCAGATCACAGAATAGCAGCACAGATATCACCGAATATAAATAACAGAAAAAACAGAACAACACAGAATTTACCCAGCTTCGGCAAAACCCTGCCTACGTGCTGCCCCCAAGGTTTCTACTAGAAATTAGATAGTCCCTCGCTTACACACGTAAACTCGCTATACCCGCTATTGACTAATCTAACTCTACGCTCAAAACCTTGCCACAACTCAACCACCAAGTTGCGAATTCTCAAGCTACGCCACGTAGCTTGTGCCCTAGTCACACGACTAGAAAATTAAAACGGTTAAAAAGTAAATACAATTAAAAACAATTTAAGTAAAATAAAACCCTATTTAAAAAATAAACTAAAGCCTTATAATAAAACAAGGCCGGCCCCTATTCACTTCTTCAACCCGCTCCTTTTTCGCTCCGTTCGTTGTTTTGAGATAGCGGCGGCTTTGTCCTTCAATCCAGATTAGGGCTTTCGTTCGTGCGATCCAATTTAGGGTTATTGGAGAAGTCGGCTGATTTGTTGGTTGATTGCAATCGCTGTTCCTCTGATTTGCTTCGGCAATCGACCGTATCTTCGATTTGAACACGACTTCTTATTTGATCGAGTTCGACTGCAAATTGGTAGTGATTTTTGCTTTATTGCTCTAAGTTAATATTCTTGAACTCGATGGAATAATTGCCGATGACGATTATGGTTTTTATAGGATTTGATTTCCTATTTTTGCGTTCGTATTTGTTGATTTGAATTTGTCAATTTCGTCATCTCGGCCACTTGATGGTGCTTGAATGTTTGAGATTTATTCTGACTTGTTCAATATGAATATTCTTGATACCCACGGCATTGATTTAACATCGTGATGACCACGGCTTGATTTTTAACTTGGTCAATTACCTTTGCTACCTCGATTTTGACTGTGACTTCTGACTTTGAACTGGTCGTTGATCATCTTGACTTGGCTTGACACCTTGATTACCACTTGATGTTGAACTCGGTCTTCACTGATCATGTTTACTCCAGCCATTTGATTTGAACTAGTAAATTTTTGACTTTGTTTTTTAAAAAAAAACTGTTACATGACTTTGCTGTGTAGTCTGCACATATTGATTCCATTCATGTTGTTGGACATTTGCCTGAGTCTTCATTGTGGTGTTGTGGTCATCTTGCTTTGCCTGGATTGTGTGCATTTGTGCACTTGTTGTCTTGTGTCTATGGCCACTGGTTTATTGTGAAGCTTGGTTACTGGTTATCTTGTGGCTTTGTTCATCATTCGGTGGACTTTGGCCATTTTGATTTTTGACTTCTTCGACTTGTACCTTGGTCTTGAACATTGCTGTGTCCATATGGTATTCAGTACTGTGCTGTGGTATGTAGTTTTCAGTTGCATGTATATATGTATTTACTTTGAGCATGTTGCATTTAGTTGCTGTTGTCTCCACTTGCTTGAGTTTCACTGCTATAAGTCGTGCATGTGTGTTGCATTTCATTTGCAGCCTTGACTTTTGTGATATTTGACAGCTCTGGCTTGATGTTGTTACTGAGTTTAACTGCATGTTCATTGGTACTGCTTCATCAGTTCATATTGAACTCTTTCCTGTCATGTTCACTTGCACACTCGAGTTTGTAATCTCTGATTCATAGTGTATATGTTGGCTGCCGTGGTGTGTTTGTTCTCCTGCATGTAGTCAGTTGTAACTGTGTTGGACTTTATTTTTGCTGTATGCATTGTTAAGTTTGTGGTTGTAGATGTAGTCACTGGGTTGCTTTGTATCACTGGTTCATTCCACTGTTTCATGCATGCTCGGCATTGTGACTTGTTTTGTTTGCATTTGGCCCTTTTGGTGTTGGTCTGGAGTTGTTTAATGAGGAGGTTGAACCTGTTAGTCGAGCTTGCATACTTCATGTAGCCTTGTGTTGAACCCAGTTTTACAGCTCGGGTTTGACCTTGTGCTCATGTCGTGATTTTAAATATATTGCACGTGAGTTGAACCCGGCTTTTTATTTAGGTTTGACCTGTGCTCACCTGTCCCTATAAACATTATCAAGTGTATATATCGGTGTGCACGGCCTTGTGGCATATACAGTGATGCACTGTGTATGTCACAAGTTGTTCGTGTATGATGAATTCAAATTTAAATGATGACGAACAACCCATATAACTGAGGCAAATATTATTTTCAAAATTCACGTTTTATTTTATACTGCAAAAATATTTCTTTTTCAATTTTACTGCGTTAGTGTATATTTTTGCAAATTGCTCAGATGCTGGATTCAAACTGGAATGCAGTTGAAGATAAATACGAGTGTGAGTGATATGTAGTGAGGTCAACTGTAAATATGAAATTATGAAATGTGATGTAATTGTAATCAAAGTTGTATAGTTATAGTGGGAGCTTGAAATTGTACTATTAAAAGTTGTAATAAATATTTGTTTGAATAAAATATTCGTTTGAATTCAAATTCTGTGTTATTTAATTTATTCAACAAATATTTATTTAATCTGTGAAAATAAAATAGTATATTAACAAATACATTTAAACGAATGTATATATGTTTATTATCATCAAACAAAAATCATATAAGTGTATATTCAACAGTTGGAAGAGTTACCTTGATTTTCAAAGACGTTTTTACAACTCTAGTATTTCAAATTTAAGTGGTTTACTTACGCTGGTTTCCAGCCTGACTCGGGGATTGCTTTATTGTAACGCTCGGGTCAGACTGAGTATTACAGTTATTTAGGTCAGGGGAGACGAGCTGTATGGCAGATACGTATTGAGTATATTCCGCTGTGCATTAGAGATTATATAAATAGTATCCAGGGACAAGTTATTTTAACCGTCCAGATTTGTTGTACTCTGATATCTTGTATATATACAGTTACAACTTTTCATTATATAAAAATATTGTTATTTGTATATTATATTTGTTCCGCTGCGATTATGAGATTCTGTATTGTTTCTATTTCTTCTTCTACCTCTTTCTTCTTTTTCCCTAACGGTCGGGTATTTCTGTCATTCAATTGTTTGGCGTGTAATACAACGGACGTATTGATGTCAACTTTCGGAGGTCTGAATGACCTGGTCATGACATATATATATATATATTACAGTTTGCTTTTCTATAAAGATTTGTTGTATATTATAGATTATTTCTTCCGTTGTGAGATTCTGTGTTGTTTAGTTTTCTTTTTATCTTTTTTCTTCTTCTTTTTCCCTTATTGTCCGTCATTTCGTTTAATTTGAGTAGATAATGTATGGTTTATTGTCCACTTAAATTGTACGAAAATGTGGGTCATTATATTGTTGTAAAATATACAATTAATATGGATCAATATGCTACATGTTAGAAGACGTTATTGTAATCTCCATTGCATATAGAGTCTACAAACAGAGAGCTCATTTGTATTATATTTATATCCTAAATGATTGAAAATATCTTCTCTATCTAATTACTTCAATTTTTGTTTATATTATAGCACATTATCGGCATGATGTTCTATATTTTTATTTTTATTTTGGTTTTCATTTTGAATATCCAATGCTTTATTTGTTTTCTGCAAAAGTGGAACCCACTTTAATCTTTCCTCTCACTTGTCTTTACGAAATATTTTTTTTTACATATGTAGTGTTGCCCATTTCTATAGTACTACATATTCTATAGCTAGATATTTAGTATACTTATATCTTATTTATATAGATCATATGGTAGAAAACTTTTTCATTATTTCTCCAATCAAACTCAATCTACTTCATTTCTTCAACAGCAAACAAAAACTTGGTACTTTAGTGCTTTTTTTTTCTTCATTTCATTTTTCAGAACAAACTGCTTGTCATTATTTTCTACCCACTTTATCTGTATGCAGTTTATTTCTTTTGCATAGAAACAATATCCACTTATGAATACACGAATATATGTACATATATATATATATATATATATATATATTCTTCCCTCTACTAAATGATGCTTAAATTTGATTCAAGTTAGCATTTTGATTTGTAAAACATGACATGTTTTAGTTCTATTCATTCTCAGTCTTAACAAAAGAGATACATATATCATTAAGCTTATTATTATTATGATATTTTTTGTGACCTATACCATACAATGAGATGCGACTTCCCTTAAAGCAGTCAATAGTTACATGCTTTTACTATTCACACACTAAATATATTTATCTTACTTTTTGGTATACTTTATATATTGTACTATGGTCAGAGGGACATTGATTTATTTATTTCATTCATACGTAAAGTACATTTTATTTCTCACATTTAGTTTGCTGTACATTTCTATTTCATCAATGTGATGCATTTTTTCTCTTCTGGCATTTCTTCTATATTACTTATTAATCTACTATAATTTTTTTAATCTTCTTTCTCTTTAATAGTTCACAACATGGAAAACATAACTAAGCTTGAATTCAAAGCTTTGGACATATCTGAAGATAACTATTTACCAGGGATATTGGATGCTGAGAACCACTTACAATCACGGTGCTTATAAAATGCCATTAAAATGGTAATAATATGTACCAACGGGACAGAGCAAAGTCTCTGATAATTTTAAGACGTCACATCCACGAAGATCTCAAAATAGAATATTTAGCTGAAATGGATCCTTGCCACTTATAGAACTCCCTAAAGGAGTGTTATTGTAACGACCCGGAATTATCGATCTCGAAAATTCCAGATAGTTAAAGGAAAAGAAGAAAAGAGATAGAAAAAGAAGAATCAGAAACACCAAAACATAGATTCTCACATTCGCAGCGGATCAAAATATAATATCACATAAAATAATAGTTGTAAAAAGGACAAACTGTATCAGTCAATTTACATCAATACATCAGAGATACAACAATTTCACAAGCACTGGACAGTTAAGATTAACTTGTCCCAGCTAAATTATAATATCACAGCGGGATACACTTCATACGTTCCTGCCATCCAGCTCGCCTCCTGAGCTCCAAAACGTCATTTCCTGAAAATCTGTAATACTCGGTCTGACCCGAGCATTACATCAAAGTAACACCCGGGTCAGGCTGGAAACCAGTGTGAGTAAACCCATCTAACATGGAATACCACAACGTAAAACTTACATAAAACACGGGGTAACTCGTATAAATTTACAAATTCACAATTCGTTATAGACATCACTTATTTCACACATCAATTTCTAAGTACCAAAACTTAAATTAAATAGTCCAATTCACTTAAATCATTTCATTCCAGCCTATTGATTTCACACATCAATTTATAAAGAATCGAAGTGGTTTCGGGTATTTACTAATACCCAACTCTGGTCTCTTCGAATTCAATACCATCTTAACCCAAGTTATTCAAGTGAAATGCAATTCAATCTTTAAATACAAGATGTCACTTTTTACACAGCAAATTCATCATCGATAGATAACCACATTATCATTGACCACCCAACATATCATATCACAAAACATTTCATATCAAAGATATCAATCAACTCAAGGCACTTAATCATCATTTAATCATTCATAAGCAAGATGGATCATTTCCAAAATTAAATTAAATTAACTCTAATTAAATTAATTACTAACCTTTTAGTCACTTAGATTACCTTTACTTAATCATTAATTAGTTACAAATCAATTAATTAATCATCTTTTAATTATCCATCTTAATTAATCATCCTTGATTAATTACCTTTAATTACATAAAGTAATTATCCTTTAATTAATTACTTAAATTAATTATCCTTAACCATTTACAGTAATTAATCGTTAATTACTTTCATTAATTACATTAATTAATTACATTAATTAATTACATTAATTAACGATCCTTAATTAATTACTTCCATTAATCAGCCTTAATCAATCATAAACAGTAATTAATCATCCTATAATTACTTATCTTAATTAATTAACTCCTTAACTAAATATATTAATCCTTTAATGAATTACACCAAGTAATTAATCCTTAATTACTTCTCCTAAGTAATTAACCTTTAATTACTTCCCATTAAGTAATTTCCCTTATATTAATTACATCCAGTAATTTATACATCAATTACTTCACTATGTAATTACACTTATCAATCTCATTAGGCAATTATACTTAATCAATTACTAAGCGACTATCTTTAATTAATTAACAAATTAATTAATCACATTCATCTCATTAATTTCAACTGGGTAATTCATCCCTTAATTACCCTATAAACCAATTAATTAATTTTTAATTAATTATAGATTAATTATTCTTTAATTAGTAATTAATAAACCTTAATTATCAATTAATCTCCTTCAATACAAAGTAATCAACCCTTAATTACTTTTATAACCAATTAATTAACCATTAATTAACTGATTAATTACCCATTAACTATTGATTAATAACCTTAATTATTAATCAATATCTCTTAATACAAATTAATTAATCCATAATTACTTTTATAATAGTACAAACCAAATTTTATTTAAATTTTAAAAATAATTTTCATAAAACCTTTTTAAAATGTTTTCTAACCTTGCTTCAGGTTTAAACCGTTACTGACTCAAGTATTGACTCGAGTTTTCTTCTTCATCCTCCCTTTTCTTTCTTTTTCTTTTGTTTGGTTAAGTTTTAAGTTTAACTGCTCCTACCTTTATCACACTTAATTCAACATTATCTTATATATTTTGGAAACACAGAGTAATTTAATTCCAAAATCTAAACAATATTTTTATTTACCTAAAAACCAAAAAAATTAAATCATTTAATTGTAACATTTAAGCTTAAAGCTTGTTTTAATGATTTTTAAACCTGTCAACAAAATGAACCCGAGCTATCAAATAAAATTATCGAGCTATCTCTCAAAAACCCCGAGACATCCATAACTTCGGGCAACAACACATAATTCTCGAGAAACAACCCGAGACAAGAGCTCCTTTCACAACGACTACATCTTCACCTGACACATTGTGACCAGTGCACGTACATAGGTGGCCGCCGACTATCTGACTCTATCTCCTATCGTCGACAAGTCACAAAGCAACCCAACCCTAGATTCCGACCATCCAATTCGATCATCAAGCTCGAAATTGAAATCGAGTGCTTCAGCACAAACTGGAACCCAGACCTGGTTAGAAATATCTCTCGTCGACGACGATTCATACCATCAGAACCCACGCCGTCATCATTCAGAGCACCGTCACATCACCCAGTTCGTTCACTTCTTACGTGATCGCCTCCGATGATCAAATGACGACGAACGACCCACGACATCTACGATGACAAAACCTGAACCTTAAACCCTAATTCACCTCCGACTAATCACCATGACCATGTGAAAAATCCATACTTATTTTTCCTGTAATTCTCAACACATTTGTAATGACCCAAAATTTCCGATCTCGAAAATTCCAGATAGTTAGGTAAAAAGAAGAAAAGAGATAGAAGAAGAAACAGAACAAAACACAGATTCTCACATTCACAACGGATCAAAATATAATATCACATAGAGTAACTTTATACAAAGGAAAACTATGTCAGTTAATATTCATTAATACATCAGAGTTACAACATTTACACAAACATAGGACAGTTAAAATAACTTGTCCAAATACAATTCAATAATATCATAGCGGATTACACTCCATACGATCCTGCCATCCAGCTCGCCCCCCGGAGCTCTAGAACGTCCTTACTTGAAAGGCTGTAATACTCAGTCTGACCCGAGCATTACATCAAAGTAACACCCGGGTCAGACTGGAAAACAGCGTGAGTAAACCCATCTAACATGGAATACAAAAGCATACAACTTATATAAACCTGGGGTAACTTATATCAATTTACAACTTCACAAGTTGTTATAGACATCACTTATTTCACGCATCAATTTCTAAGTGCCAAATTTAGAATAAATGGTCCAATTCACTTAATCATTCCATACCAGCCTATTGATTTCACATATCAATCTATAAAGAATCGAAGTGGTTTCGGGTATTTACTAATACCCGACTCCGGTCTCTTCGAATTCAATACCATCTTATCTCAAATAATTCAAATGAAACACAATTCAAACCTCAAATACAGGGTGTCACCTATACAAATTAACTCATCATCGATAGATAACCAGTTGTCCAACATATTGTATCACATAGCATCACAAATCACATAACGAGATATCAATCAATCTAAGACATGCAATATTATTCAATCATAAGCAAGATAAATTAGTCACACCATTTCTAATTAATTTAAACAAATTAAATTAATTACT
Organism: Allium cepa; assembly: GCA_030765085.1. NCBI lineage: Eukaryota > Viridiplantae > Streptophyta > Magnoliopsida > Asparagales > Amaryllidaceae > Allium > Allium cepa. The sequence goes on from CM060942.1 coordinate 510,945,865, forward strand.
TCAATCACCCTTAATCCTGCTTACTTAACATTAATTACAAATAAATTAAATAATCATTCTTGATTAATTATCTTTAATTACATAAAGTAATTATCCTTTAATTAATTACATTAATTAATTACTTCAATAAATCAGCCTTAATCAGACATAACAGTAATTATCCATTCTGTAATTTTACCTTAATTAATTAATTCCTTAGTTAATTATATTAATCCTTTAATTAATTACACCAATTAATTAATCCTTGATTACTTATACCAGTTGATTAACCATTTGATTAATCCTTAATTAACAGTTAACCCATCCTTAATTAATAGTTAATCAATCCTTAATTACCATTTGACAACTTCCTTAATTAACCTTAAATTAATTACTTAATTAATAACCCTTAATTAATTATTAATTAAACCACTTAATTACTCTTAATTAATTACTTAATTAATCCTTTATAATTAATTAATCAAATTAATTAATTATACTTAACTTCCACAATTAACTTAGTTAATCTTAAGGCTTAAACCTTTAACCATCTTAAGATAAGACATTATCTCATTAATGCCTTACCATTAACATTTTTTCAAACATTTTATCAATGTAATTAACTAAACTTAATTAAATCCTTTAATTAAGATTTGAAATAAGATAACCATTTAACTTGATAAATTAAAAGTTAACAATACTTACTTCCTCAAATGGCTTAAACATTATCAAGTAGAGGTTTTCATACAATTTGTATTTTAAAACTTACTTTTATAAAATCTTAAACTTTCATTTTAAATTGATGTTTTAAAATCACTTTAATTTTTATAAAATTTAAACTAAACAAATTTTCAAAATCTCTTAATTAATTGTTAAAGAAACAATTATAAACAGAGTAAGTTCAAATAAGAAATTTAACTAGATTTAAAATTAAATTCCAAAACCCAATTTGATTTTTAAAACATTTAAAAAGAACTGTTATTTACTAATCTTTAGATCAAACCCGAAGATAACTCGGGTCTACCCCCGAGTAAACTCCCTTTTCTACCTGTTTTAAAAACTTAAATTAAACTTTAAAATTTATAAACATGCAGCTTTTAAACACCTACATTCTACTCGAGTTCTAACTCGAGTTACCACCTCCAAGACCCGATATCACATTCGAGTCAAAACCAACACATAAAAACAACACCACCACTGACACAATCAGCAACTCCATGCACCTGCACAGTTGTCCTCGACGACGATGATTAGCGTCGTACCCTCCGACACCACGACTATCTTCCAAACATCAAATACCGATCATCCAAATACAAACCCAAGCTTCAAAGCAAAATCGAACAGGAGAGTAGAAACTGGAGCACCCAACCTCACCAGAAAATGACTCGATCACCTTCCTCCGACCATCAGAATCGCTGTAACTCCAGCCACATCATCGCCTTTCTTCCACAAACCCATTCCCAAAGCTCCATTGCACTCGATGCACCAGAGAGAGAGGAGTGATCAAATATTTCAGCTCATCCCAAAACTAGGGTTAGAAACAAAGTTGCCTCACCGCCAACGCCATGATGATTGGTCACCCTTCCCACCATTTTTCCCAACCTCGCCGCACAGTCCTCCACCTCCAGATGAAACCCCGAGGCCTCATCTCCAAAAGATCACCAAAAATACTCAGAAACCCAATTTCTAGTCATCTATAAAATACTCAACCAATACAACATTATAAATTTTGATTTTCATTTTAAAAATCATGTTTTTCTAAGTCAATTCAAGATATAAAATTGAATCATAATAATTCAACACTTGATTTTAAAAAGCATTTACATTTTCATCTATACTATATTAAGTCCAGAAATATTTCAAACTTATCTTGCTAGAAATAAATTTTTAAACATTAGTTTATAACTAAACAAACATATTATGCTTGAATTTCTAAGCCTAACAAAGATCATATAATTAGATTTAGGATTTCAGATCAACTTTTATTTCCTGAACCAAAACAGAGATGCTTTTTAAAATAAAATCAGGCATGCACACTTTCAACCGTTCGTAACACTGATATATCTTATATATACGCATAAAAGGCATCATTCATCTCAGACTCAAGCAAAACAGATGTTTATCTACTTAGGTTTTAAATTTTAAAAGTGTTTACTCACCTATACAAAGTTTGAACAAAGTGCAACTTCTTGTTTTGAAACTGTTAGCCTGATCTTCTTTTAAATCTTCTTGCTTTGTTTAGTTTGAGTTATATTTGAGTTTGTAAAATGGTGATGCTTACTTTTTTTCTCTGGTTTGCTATGTTTTGTAAACGAGCTGGACAAGAAGATATCCACATATATATAGAGAAGTATAAAGCCTGTAACACTGTTTCATTTTTTTCCTACATTTTCTTTTATATTTTATCCACCTACATTCCTTTTGACCGGCTTTTGATTCTTGACCAGATAAGATTTTTGAAGAGATGAAATGATTTGTTAAAGTTGAGATGGGATGTTTTATGTGCTTGATGGCATAGGCATTTGATGCATGTCCCCTTCCATGTTTACATGCATATCCACTGATATGTATATACACATCTCATACATAGGTATACATATTATTTTGTCTTGTTTACCTTACATACATATATATGTATTCATGTATATTTTGCCATAGTTATTTTATATGTTTTTACCTTATGTTTCATACAACCATATAAGTTACTTATAAACTTTTATTCCTATTAAAACATATACTTTTATTTTTATCCTTAGCCAAGGCTTAATTACTTAATTTATATTCTTCTATATATATATATATATTTATATTTATATTGGGTGTTAATAAGGTAAAGTTTTATATTTAAATATTCTTGAGATTGTTAGATTAAATGTTATAATGGGAACGTAAATAAATGGGTTTGATAACTTATAAAATTAATATTCCGATAATTTAAACTGTTTAATTACCCAATTAACCCACGTTAAAAATCTGGGTCGTCACAACATTTACCACCTCCAGATCAAACCTCATCTCACCACTTGCCTCCGATCGACGGTAATTGGCTAAATTCCCAAAACAAATCAATTCAAATTATCTCGACAATTTCTTACCTATAAATCAAGATACTAGTGTCTAAATTCATCATTCGTCATGGCGAATCATATTCTATAACCAATAACTGAAATTTGTATAATTGGTTTTTGACTTATTTTCATATCATCACTGCATTATCCTACTTTTGTAAAAATTTCTAAATATAAAATCTGGAAACCCTTTTTAAAATTAACATTACCCTGAAATAATCATCTTTTATTCAGAGATCAAATTTTATCTCTAATTGTATGAGGTGATATGAATTTTTTAAAGTTAATTCTTAAGCCTGAAATAAGAACAGAGATCGTTCATGTGCTTATTACAGAAATTTCATAGGTATACTAGATACACACACACATTCACATTCATACATCTATACAACATGGTATTCTATCTAATACACAGATCTACCACTTGCCTTAAGGGTTAAGAGGAGTTTTTAGCTTTTGAAAAAGTTGGTTAACCCACAGTATTTGGTTTAAACAGAGAGAATGTTCTTGTTTCTAAACATGCATACATCATTTTCAGGTATACACATACATGCGAGCAAATTCTTACATCCAAACTTCAATGATTATTACATATAGATCAAGATACTGGCAGATTTGAGATGTTAAAGAGTAGTTTACTCACCTTATACAAAACAGAGAACCGTTTCATCTTTTAAATCTGGAACTCTGTTTTTTTAATTGTTGAATTGATCCTTATTTGCTTGCTATTTTGATTGAATTTGGGTTGAATCTTGCTCGTCGAAGAATTGTAAAGCTATTGTTGAATTTGCTTTTGATCTGGTGGTAACAGCAGTTGATGTTGTTTGAATGCTCTCTCACTTTTTCTTTTTTATTTATTTTTCTTGTTTGAGTTGTATTTTTTTTCATAGTCTTTGATTTTGATTTAGAACTGATAAAAGAGATGAAAGAGAGGGATGGAGAGGATTATATAACCTATTCCATCTTTTATTAATCATTTTTAAAAAAAAATTAAGGACACTTGTCATTTGGGTTTTTAAACATCTTACGTTTATTACTAATATGGTTTAATCTATTAACAATTGTAATTATGAATTTTTTTTATTTTTTTTTATATAGATTAATTTCTTTATATTTACATATGAGTTGTGTGCTTTAAATTTTATACTTATTTTTTTTAAAGATATACACTTATCAAAGTTTTATATTTATTTACATATATACTAACTATATCTATTTCCAAGTATATAAAAGAAAAGTATTCCTAAATATTTAATAAAACATCCCCTTATATATTGACAAACCAACCTTACATACACATATATGCACATGTATATAAATTTTCAAAGATTTATTTAAAAATTGAATTCTATTTTGTTTTTTTAACACTAAAATAAGTATCTATACATACATACATACATATATTGTATTGAAAATTATGTTTTGAAAAGATAAATCTAATCTTGTTAATTTTTCAATTAACAAATGTCCAAAAATTCGGGTTATCACATTCCTCCCCCTTTAGAATCTTTTCGTCCTCGAAAGGGAACGAAACCAGAATCTATTAAAATGCTTAGAATCGGATAAATTTTCTTTGATCACTTTTAAAACACTTTTTTAAAATCTATATAATATTACCAAAATAGTTTTTTTAGAAATATCATTTTATAACTTGACGTTTTAACAAGTTCGTCCTTGTTCTCACAGAAATTCGGTCATACGTTGATCAGGCGTACGACTGAAAATTTATAAGTACTTAGCAGATCTATTTTCAACACCCAGTGAAAATACTCGGAAAATAATTTTATTGAAAATATCGAAAACATTTTTGAAAAATAGAGGAAATATCTTTGGTGAGAATGCTCTGGAAATCATCACCCCTATCCACGATCGCAGTTAACCTAATGGTTACGTTGCCTTCCAGGAAAAATCCACAGATAACTGTAGGCACTTCGCTCCCCTCGATTATGCTATGGAACCCGCTACAGATCGCAGCTACAACCGGGGTTACGTTGCTGTCACAGCAAAACCCATATAACTGTAGGCCTCGGCGCCCTCGAATTTCGCTGCCAAAAGAATGAAACTTCTTCACTCCACTCGACCATAGATCGCAGTCTACCGATGTTACGTTGCCTTTCCGGCAAAATCAAGCGTAGACCATTGAAACTCACCTCCACATGATTTCCACTATGGTCCACAGTAGATCACAGCGACATCGAGTTACACTATCGTCACATCATAACCCAAATGCCTCTGTAGGCATCAGCGCCCTCGACTTTCGCTACCCAATAATGCTCAAGAACTAGTTTGTCCGGACTCCTTACAGGATCAACTTTAGAACCTCCCCCTTTGAGGCTCAAGGCAGTACCAACCTATGGTACTTCTGAGAAGTTCATTTCAAGGGAGCACCTTTTTCTCCAGAGTCATTTTCAAAACTCTTCATACTATACACATATAGTATCTTCCAAATCATACACCTAGCATGAATTCCATATAAATCTCTTTTTTTCAAAATCGATTATTCCAAAATCGATAATTCTCAAACTTGGCTTTCCAAATTCCAATATTGATTTTACCCAAAAATCAAAAGCCTTTCCAAAATCCATAGGTTCCTAAAACCTTTCCTCTAAAATCATTCTCATGAGATCCTTTATATATATATAGATATATATAACTTTAAAAATCTTTGAATCGCTTCAAACTTGTATAAATTCCCTTTTTATACTTCAAAAAATTTCAAAACCCTTTTCATCTGGAAAAAATTTCAACAAGGGAAGTTTTATCATATACATAACAAAGATAAATAACTTTGTTTATTCTAAATCAAATATTCAAATTTGATTACTCTATAAAGTCACTTACATAATACTTATCTTCATAAAGTGAACCCTTAATCATAGAAATATCCAGTTTCCATTTTACTTCATTGTATATTTCACCAAATATACTTTTCATTTCAAAAATCATATCACATTTCTTGTCCACAAATTCCCAGTATCAATTTCATTCAAACCCGTACGATGTACACATATCATCCGTACGCTATAATAATCTGATCGCTCACTCGATCACACAATTTCAATTCCGAACTAGTATTATCCACCCGACTTCCTAATGCGGATTCAGATCAGATTTCTTGATCAGAAACCATCATTCTCCGTGCATAGTCATAACTATGATAGAGAATATCCAGAACCAATCAAAAATCTATATCTAAGTTCGCCGTCGAAAATCGAGTGAAAAATCCCAACTCGGATCGATATACTATCTCGACTCGAATCTGCATCAAATCACTATGCGAATATACGTACATCCTAAGTATTTATCCTCATTGATTATTAACCAAATCAATTCTCTTTTCAATTTACATTCACTTATGATTTCTATAGGCTTATTCACAATTGCTTCTATCCCATTTGGATTATCACCTCAATTCTTATCTCAAATGGATATTTAATCATAAACAGTTTGCACTCTATCCAGCTTAGATTTAGAAAATAGCTTAAAAAGTTTAAAATAGATAAGTAGTTGAAAAGTAATTATTAGTTTGTAAAATGGCTGTAAAATAGTTAAGTAGTTATAAAATAGTTAAATAATTGTAAAATAGTTATAAATAGTAATTAGTTATAAAACAGTTGAAAATCAGTAATTAGTTCATAAAATAGTTGTAAAATAGTCAAATAGTTCCAGAAGTAGTTATAAAATAAGCATAAGATAGTTTGATTTTGAAAAGAAAGGTTATATAGTAATAGCTTTGGAAAAATAGATTTAAGAAAAAAATAATTTATTTAGAAAATAGTCCAGAGCCAAACTGTTCAACTTCCCAATCTCCGTTTCCAATCAATTTCCCATTAAATTGATCCAATTACAACTCAAATTGAATTATCCTCAATTTCTTTTCTATATTCAATTCAAATTCCATTTGAATTTGCTTATTCAACTTTAATCGCAATTTTAATTAATTCAAATCAAATTCAATTTGAACTAATTCAATTCAAATTTCAAATTTAAACCATCCCTAATTGTATAAATTTGAGTTAAACTTTTAAATGTTGATTTAATCCTTTAAATCAAATCAACTTATATCTTTAAACCATTTAATTCTGAATCCAAATTCCATTTTTAACCTATTTCAAAGTTCAAATAATAATTCAAATCCTTTTTAAATAACTAAATATTTGAAATTCAATTTATCATCAAATTTCAAATTTTGAAACCAAACCTTTAAAGTTTTATCTTAAACATTCAAATTTTAAGTCCAAAATGATTCCATTTTATCATAGTAATGGATATATTACCACACCCCATTTCTTCATTCGTTTAAACAAATCCAATTTCAGCTTAAAGATTATTAATAGCAACAGGATGGTATCATTCAAATTATTTTAAAACATCCATTCATTTCAAATTTCCAAATCTCAAACCCATTTTGAGATCACACAAACTCCCAATTCAAATTAACCATTTAACTTCCCAAGTTAAATCCCAATTTCATTTTGAAATTTCCAATTTAGGTTGCTTGTTAAATTATTTAACTTTCCTAAAGTTAAATTCAATTTACTTATTCTAGCCAACCTTACCCAATTTGAATTCCCGCTTCAGATTTCAAAATTCTTCCCCACTTATTAGTTCAAAACTTATATCCTTTGGGTTTACGCATCTCATTCCGGATAAAAATTTAAAATTCAACATTTAGAGTTTATCTCTAGTCACCTTTGATATTATGTATATCCACACACACACACACAGATATATATATATATATATATATTAATTTCCTTTACACACCAAGTAATACTTCAAATTTTAAACCACCCAGGTTTCAATTTAAAACAAATTCGTTTAAATTTTCAAACAACTCTTGTTTGAAATATGACCCTTTTATTCAGATACATTAAATAATATTCTTTAAATTCTGGACCCATATTTAAAACTTCACAATTCAGATCATCTTCAATTCCAATTTATAAGTCATACTTACCTAAATGTTTTACATTCCTAAAACATTTCATTTTGCTTACTCATTAATACACATTTTATTATCAAACACAACAATCATTTATGATAATAACCAAGGAAACCAATTCATTATTATCTTATTCTGAAACTCTTCTCCAAATTTAAGATTTTAATTTCAGTTTAAATCCATTTCAAACTTGTCTTTATTCAATTTCAGTTTGGTTGTATTTTATTACCACATAATTTAATTCCAATAATTTAACAACCAATTACCTTAATATTTATTAGAAAGAAATATTGCTTTATATATCAAAATATATTCTTATACAAAAATCATAATTTTTAAAACCATTTAAAATCTTTATATAAGAAAATAACAAGTACGGTCTTGTATATATATATATATATATATATATAAATAAATATATATATATATATATATATATGCACTCAACTCATTCTAGGGTGCCATTGACTCTATCCTTAATGAGTACACCCACCAAAGCCAAGGTTCTCGCTTAACCTGGCTCTGGTACCAAATGTAACGACCCGAAATTTTCGATCCATAGTTAAAGGAAAAGAAGAAAAGAAATAGAAGAGGAAGAATCAGAAACACCAAAACATAGATTCTCACATTCGCAGCGGATCAAAATATAATACCACATAAAATAATAGTTGTACAAAGGACAAACTGTATCAGTCAATTTACATCAATGCATCAGAGATACAACAATTTCACAAACACTGGACAGTTAAGATTAACTTGTCCCAGATAAATTATAATATCACATCGGGATATACTCCATACGTTCCTGCCATCTAGCTCGCCTCCTGAGCTCCAAAACGTCCTTTCTTGAAAATCTGTAATACTCGGTCTGACCCGAGCATTAAATCAAAGTAACACCCGGGCCAGGCTGGAAACCAGCGTGAGTAAACCCATCTAACATGGAATACCACAACATAAAACTTACATAAAACCCGGGGTAACTCGTATAAATTTACAAATTCACAATTTGTTATAGACATCACTTATTTCACACATCAATTTCTAAGTATCAAAACTTAGATTAAATGGTCCAATTCACTTAAATTATTCCATTCCAGCCTCTTGATTTCACATATCAATTTATAAAGAATCGAAGTGGTTTCGGGTATTTACTAATACCCAACTCCGGTCTCTTCGAATTCAATACTATCTTAACCCAAGTTATTCAAATGAAATGCAATTCAATCTTTAAATACAAGATGTCACATTTTACACAGCAATTCATCATCGATAGATAACCACATTATCATTGACCACCCAACATATCATATCACAAAACATTTCATATCAAAGATATCAATCAATTCAAGGCACTTAATCATCATTCAATTGTTCATAAGCAAGATGGATCATTTCCAACATTAATTTAATTTAACTCTAATTAAATCAATTACTAGTCTTTTAATCACTTAGGTTACCTTTACTTAATCATTAATTAATTACAAATCAATTAATTAATCATTTTTTAATTATCCATCTTAACTAATTATCCGTGATTAATTATCTTTAATTACATAATTATCCTTTAATTAATTACTTAAATCCTTAACCATTTACAGTAATTAATCTTTAATTACTTTCATTAATTACATTAATTAATGATCCTTAATTAATTACTTCCGTTAATCAGCCTTAATCAATCATAAACAGTAATTAACCATCCTGTAATTACTTATCTTAATTAATTAACTCCATAATTAAATATGTTAATCCTTTAATTAATTACACCAAGTAATTAATCCTTAATTACTTCTCCTAAGTAATTAACCTTTATTTACTTCCCATTAAGTAATTTTCCTTATATTAATTACATCCAGTAATTTATACATCAATTACTTCACTAAGTAATTACACTTATCAATCTCATTAAGTAATCATACTTAATCAATTACCAAGCGACTATCTTTAATTAATTAACAAATTAATTAATCACATTCATCTCATTAATTACAACTGGGTAATTCATCCCTTAATTACCCTATAAAACAATTAATTAATTTTTAATTAATTATAGATTAATTCTTTAATTATTAATTAATAAACCTTAATTATCAATTAATTTCCTTCAATACAAAGTAATCAATCCTTAATTACTTTTATAATCAATTAATTAACCATTAATTATCCATTAACTATTAATTAATAACCTTAATTATTAATCAATATCTCTTAATACAAATTAATTAATCCATAATTACTTTTATAATAGTTCAAAACAAATTTTAATTTTAATTTAAAAACTAATTTTCATAAAACCTTTTTAAAACGTTTTCTAACCTTGCTTCGGGTTTAACCCTTTACTGACTCGAGTATTGACTCGAGTTCTTCCCTTTTCTTTTTTTATTTAGTTTAATTAAGTTTTAAGTTTAATTGATCCCACCTTTATCACACTTAATTCAACATTATCTTATATATTTTGGAAACACAAAGTAATTTAATTCCAAAATTTAAACAATATTTTTATTTACCTAAAAACCAAACAAATTAAATCATTTAATTCTAAAATTTAAGCTTAAAGCTTGTTTTAATGATTTTTAAACCTGTCAACAAAATAAAACCGAGCTATCAAATAAAATTCCTGAGCTATCTCTCAAAACCCCGAGACATCCATAACTTCGGGCAACAACACAAAATTCTCGAGAAACAACCCGAGACAAGAGCTCCTTTCACAACGACTACATCTTCACCCGACACATTGTGCACCAGTGCACGTACACAGATGGCCGTCGACGATCTGACTCCACCTCCTATCGTCGACAAGTCACCAAGCAACCTCACCCTTGATTCCGACCATCCAATTCGATCATCAAGCTCGAAATCGAAATCGAGTGATTCAGCACAAACTGGAACCCAGACCTAGTCGAAAATATTCCTCGCCGACGACGATTCATACCATCAGAACCCATGCCGTCATCATCCAGAGCACTATCACGTGACCCAGTTCGTTCACTTCTTACGCGATCGCCTCCGATGATCAAATGACGACAAATGACCCACGACATCTACGATGACAAAAACTGAACCTTAAACCCTAACTCACCTCTGACTAATCACCACGACCATCAGAAAAATCCATACTCATTTTTCCTGTAATTCTCAACACATTGGCCACCTCCAGATCCAACCCCATCTCACCACTTGCCACCGATTGATGGTAATTGACTAAATTCCCAAAACAAATCAACTTAAATTATCTCGACAATTTCTTACCTAAAAATCAAGATACTAATGTCTAAATTCATCATTCATCATGACGAATCACATTCTATAACCAATAACTGAAATTTGTGTGATTGGTTTTTGATTTATTTTCAAATCATCACTGCATTATCCTACTTTTGTAAAAATTTCTAAATATAAAATCTGGAAACCCTTTTTAAAATTAACATTACCCTGAAATAATCATCTTTTATTCAGAGATCAAATCTTTTCTCTGATTAAATGAGGTGATATGAATTTTTTAAAGTTAATTCTTAAGCCTGAAATAAGAACAAAGATCATTCATGTGCTTATTACAGACATTTCACAGGTATACTAGTTATATATATACACACACATATTCACATTCATACATCTATACAACATGGTATGCTATCTAATACACAGATCTACCACTGGCCTTAAGGGTTAAGAGGGTTTTTTAGCTTTTGAAAAAGTTGGTTTACTCACTGTATTTGGTTTAAACAAAGAGAATGTTCTTGTTTCTAAACATGCATACATCATTTTCAGGTATACACATACATGCACGCAAATTCTTACATCCAAACTTCACTGATTATTACATATAGATCAAGATACTGGCAGATTTGAGATGTTAAAGAGTAGTTTACTCACCTAATACAAAACAAAGAACCATTTCTTCTTTTAGATCTAGAACTCTGTTTTTTCTTAATTGTTGAAATGATCCTTATTTGCTGGCTATTTTGATTGAATTTGGGTTGAATCTTGCTTGTTGAAGAATTGCAAAGTTGTTGTTGAATTTGCTTTTGATCTGGTGGTAACAGCAGTTGATGTTGTTTAAATTTGCTCTCTCACTTTTTTTCTGGTTTGAGTTGTATATTTTTTTTCACAGTCTTTGATTTTGATTTAGAACTGATAAAAGAGATGAAAGAGAGGGATGGAGAGGATTATATAACCTATTCCATCTTTTATTAATCATTTTTTAAAAAAAAATAAAAAAAATAAAAATTAAGGACACTTGTCATTTGGCTTTTTAAACATCTTACATTTGTTACTAATATGGTTTGATCTATTAACACTCGTAATTATGAATTTTTTATTTATTTTTATTTATATAGATTGTTTATTTTATATTTACATATGAGTTGTGTGCTTTAAATTTTATACTTATTTTTTTTAAAGATATACGCATATCAAAGTTTTATGTTTATTTACATATATACTAACTACATCTATTTCCAAGTGTATAAAGGAAATGTATTCTTAAATATTTAATAAAACATCCCCTTATATATTGACAAACCAACCTTACATACACATATATATATACATGTATATAAATTTTCAAAGAATTATTTAAAAATTGAATTCTATTTTATTTTTTTAACACTAAAATAAGTATCTATACATATATATATATATATACACATATATATATATATATATATATATTGAAAATTATGTTTTGAAAAGATAAATCTAATCTTGTTAATTTTTCAATTAACAAATGTCCAAAAATTTGGGTTATCACAGTTATGATCACCAGAAGACGGTCATAGTTCCAAACACTAGACAAAAGTTGTTAAACCTGAGGTTTAAGACTTTAAATCTATAAGGAAATACAATTACACTATGCTTAAATTAATTCTAAATTGAAATTATGTGGAGAAAAGGCAGATGGTGCACAAATGCTTGAATAGACATTTTCAATGTTTCATGCGTCGAACGTACTCATGTAGCAACAATATCGGAAGCGTTATTTTTCAAAATATTCTAAAAAAATAGAATGTCTATTAATTTCTTAGCAAAATAATGAATTACTTATTAAAAATAAACCCTCAAGACCAACTGGTTCGGCTGCATTACCAAATTTAATGCTAATTTTGCCCACTCCAGAAGGGATCGAAGTCGAGGTCGAGATCGAGGTCAAGGTACAGGACGTGGTCATGGACATGGATATAACTCCAACAAAGGCAGTTATGGTGGTTTTAGAGGTAACAAAACTACTAGCTTTAAAATGCAACAAAAGAAATAAGCCTAAAATGAATAATGATTTACCTCCATAAAATAAAAAGCACTATGAGAAAGTTCATTATAAATGTGGATGCTCTGCCATAGGCCACACACATATAGATCGTCAAAGAAAACAATTGAAAAATATCAACGTTCGAAGAATATTGAGGAAAATAATCCTGAAGGATTGTCTGATAACACTAACTTGAAGTTAGATGATTTCTTTGAAGATGATGATGAAAATTTCATTAATAATGAAAACCTAAGTGTAATGATCAATGATAGGATTGAGTTGATCAACTAGAAGTATCCTGAAGCTTATTATGTAGTTTCTGTTTTGTTTTGTTTTAGTTTATTATCTTGTATTAATAAATCAGTTTGAAGTTTTTGTTTGTTTGTTTTATTAGAACTAGCTTAAATAATTTGTATTGATGGATGTTGGTTTTAATTAGTAGTTTGTTTTGAAATCCTTTTCAGAAAGTATTAACACTTACATATGTTCACAAATTATTTTAATAATTGACTAACTATATTGTCTTTAATTCTTAGGGTATGGACCATCAATATTTAAGTGATGACATATGCCTACTAGACAGTGCAGCTACTCATAAAATTTTGAAAAATTAGAATATTTTCTCCGAATTATCTAAAAATAGTTCAGCTAAATTTTCCACCATAGCTGGATCTACTGATATAATTGAAGGGTCCGAAATATCCCATACAGCACTACAAATGGTATACATATCTTCATTCAAAATGCATTATACTCAAGCAATTCTGAAAGAAATCTGCTAATTTTTAAGGATATAAGAAAGAACGGTTACCATATTGAAACTATAAATGAAAACAACAAAAATATCATTGTGTTATCTCTAGAACTGAAAGCCAGAAGCTTATTTTAGAAAAATTTGGTATAATATCAACTAGATTATATTCCACAAAAAATGGCATAGTTGAATCACACTCTATAAACACGAGCAAAAGCTAACAAATACAAAGATACTTATTCTTTTGGCATGATCGCTTGAGTCATCCTGGGTCAACTATGATGCGTAAAATCACTAAAAACTCAAATGGGCATGATTTATCAGACCAATTAAATTTACATAGTGATTACTCATGTGCACAATGAAAATTAATTACTCGACCTTCATATAGTAAAATCACTTTTGAATCCAACATTTCTACAAAGAATTCAAGGTGATATATGTGGTCAAATCCATCCTAAATGTGGACCATTTAAATATGTTATAGTACTAATTAGTGCATCAACTCATTGGTTACAAGTATGTTTGCTTTCTACAAAAAAAAATTCATTTGCCAAATTACTTGCTCAAATAATCAAATTGAGAGCACACTTCCTGATCATTAGATTAAATCAATTCGACTAGATAGTGCAGGAGAATTAACTTCTCAAGTATTTGATGATTATTGTCTATGATTGGGAATTGAAGTTGAACATCCAGTAGCTCATGTTCACACTCAAAATGGTCTAGTAGAATCATTAATTAAGAATTTTCAACTTATTGCAAGACCGTTGCTTGTGTAATCAAAGCTACCTGTTTTACCTTGCGGACATGCAATTTTGCATGCATAAAAATTGGTTAAAATTAGACCAGTGGTTATCATCAATTTTCACCATCACAGCTTTTAACCGGATCCTAACCAAATATTTCACGTTTATGAAAATTTGGTTGCACTGTGCATGTGCCCATTAGTCCCCCAATTCATATTAAAGTGAGTCCTCAATGTAGGTTGGGAATTTATATGGAATTTGATTCACCCTTGCTAATTCGTTATATTGAACATCTCATAAGTGATGTTTTCACCGTCAAATTTTCATACCTAAATTTAATGAGATAATTTTCCAGCCGTTAGGTAGAGGAAAGACCATCCTGTTAGAACGGCATGACATATCATGTAATAATCCATCTATGTCTCATTTGGACCCATGTATCAAACAATGCCAATATGAGATACAAAGAATTTGCATCTTCGGAATATTGCAAATCAAATGCCAGATGCATTTAATGATGCTACAAAAATTACTAAATCTCACGTTCCAGCAACAAATGCACCAGCTAGAATTGAAGTCCTAGAAGGACCAAATTTGAATATAGCAGCAAATGAATCTTCAGCAAGACAAAAGCATGAAAGACCCATTGGTTCAAAAGACTTGGTGCCTAGAAAAAGAGAATCGGCTAAAAATCATCAATTAACAAACCTCCAAAAGAGGTCATAAATGATCCAAAGTATCACTTAAATAAAAATTTGAATTCTTCTTAAAATGCGTAAGGAACTATTATCCCAAAAGAAATGATAGAAGCTTTCAAAAATAAAATGGTATCTAATAATAACGAGATCTCAATATTTTAAACTAACTACGGAGAAATATGGGATTGAAGTGAAATAATAATTGATGACGTATTCGTAGTAGGTACTAAAATAAACGAAAGTCATGACTAAAATAAGAATAATGATACCAAACCAACTAGCATAAATGAATGTAAAAAAAGAAATGATTGGCCAAAATGGAAAGATGTTATCCAATTTGAGCTAGATTCACTTGAAAAACATGGTATATTTGGACTAACAAAGGAAACATCAGAAAATGTTAAACCAATTGGTTATAAATGGGTATTTGTTAGAAAAAGAGATGATAAAAATGAAATCATGAGATTCAAGGCCCGACTTGTCGCAAAAGGTTTCTGGTAGTGACCAGGTTTTGAATTTAAAGATATGTACTCTCTTGTTATAGAAGTCATAACATGCCGATATTTGATAAGCCTTGTAGTTTCTAAAGAACTTGATATAAGATTAGCTGATGTTGTGACAACTTATCTTTACATGAATTAGATACCGATATTTACATGAAAATCCCAAGATAAATATAAATTGCTTGAAGCAAAATCCAAATTGATGTACTTATTACAACTAAGACGATCACTATCGTGACAAACAGGATTTTCGACCCACGAAAATTGACAATAATACATCCTCGGTATTCACGTGCCAAGAATTCAAGTGCCGAAAAACCGACCTTTAAGGGAAAAAAGAAAATAAAGATAGAAGAATCTTACACGAATGGAATAACATATATTTCAACATACAATCTTTGCAGTGGAAAATTTTAAATACGTTTATCAGAGTTTAACTTAATATCAACATGGACAGTTATAAATCTTTGTCCCTACAAATGCAGAATACAATAGTATATAAGAACGGTGGAAATGGATAACAATCTTCAGAAGAATCTTCTAGCTCCATGCTTTGAGCACTTTCAAATTGCTCTAAACTAAACCTGATTACTAGGCTGCCTAAAAAAATAGGGCATCTGGAGTTTAAGGAAAAGAAAATAAACTTTAGGTCAGTCATGCGACTGGTATAAGAAACTCAAAATACGAGTATTTAAAAACAAAGGGTATCTCATAAGACCACACCATACATAAACACAGAACGGGTTTTTACCTTATGATAACCAAAACATTTCTAGGTGAAATCCATTGATATTATTTTTATTGACATTCTTTAAAAACATTTCGAACAAACATATTTAAATAGCCGAAATTGTTACATTGGTTAAATATGATGGCATAATAGGTTTACAACTAAGTCCAAAGGCACTTATTGGAGATTTGGAGTTTCAATGAATAGCGAGGTAAGGGACTACCTTCCGCACGTTACATTTGTAGTGGAATGTACTGAGGATCGACATCTTCAAAACCTCTGCAAATTAAGACTGGTATACCCGAAACCTACAGATGGTATGGATAACACCGAATATGATATCGCTCAGGTCATTCCCAACCTATCCGAGAGCTCTCAGCAATACACCACTTTTTTACCCAGCGACATAGTGGGTGAAAAATAAATCTAGAAACATGATACCATACCCTAATGGTTGCGAACCACATATCCCTAAAGCAACCCTTATTTTACAATCCTCCGGGTGTGAGGCTAGAGGTAACGTTTACTTTTCTTAGAACATTTTCACTTAAAATGCCACATTGTCATTTCCAACAACACGCTATTGATTTCAAAAAAAGTATAACCTCTGAGCTTGTACATATCAGAGAAGGGTGTTAAGTATAGAGGGGTTACCTCCTACACCACCAACAGATGTACATATTTGAGATCAATGCACTATGGTCTTAGAAATGCAATGTCATACATCTATCCGTACAAGTAGTCCAGGAACAGGACAAACCGAAGGCACTTTCCTACCACATCCTGTTGGCATTACCTCTAGAATTAGTAGTGAGTAATCCTGGCATACGAAGATCCAAAAACAAAGGAACCACTGCTTTTTATTTATCTCAGGAGATACTCCTAAATTATCAACAAGTAGTCCTTCCATTATGAAGATCCTTGCCTTTAACCGCATTGTCTTCAACATATCTTTACTTTCGAACTTGTAAATTAGTTCGAAGAGATTTTCTGATAAGAATTACCCAAATCCGACCCTAATTTCTTCGAACCAATTATCGATAAAAAGATATTAAGTGGGTGATTAATATTCCATTAGTTTGTTTCCTTTTATCCAAAATATCTTCTTAAAACCATTTCTTTTCAGTATACACGTGATCATTAAACCTCATTTATCAAATCTTTTTTAATTAAAACCTTTTTAAATCTTGGAGTAATTCCAAATCATTTAATCCTTTCTTAGGAAAATATCTCCAAATCATTTATTTAAATCTTAACAAAGATTTCTTATTTTCGGATCATAACTTTTAAACGGGCCAAAAATAATGTTAATTAAGACATCGTTTACTGTAAACCCAAAACAATTAATTTTCAGTAAAAGGATCCATTACAACAATTCTAAATAATTTACCTAAATTTTGACAAAAGATTTCTTATTTCCAATCATAACTTCTAAATATGTTGAAACCATGTTGTCTAAGATGATAAATCCAAATTTGTTAGTATTCAAGTAGAAGGACCCGTAGAAATTATATTAATTCTACTTAACATCAATTTCCATATTCAACCTTTACTGTCCTAGTGGTGAAATCACCTTTTAAATTCACATGGATAGTATAGATTCCCTCTTCATAATTTAATACCAAGTAAATAAGAAAATTATTTCTAAACAACCCAAGTTGTATTAAATTTGGAAAAATTAAATCTTTTATACTTGCCTCATTTTTAACATTTCGACCTTAGCTATTCCTCGCCTAAGAAAGGAGCCAAGTGATCCAGGGCACTGGTTGCTCCTGAACATCTCCTTAGTTTAAGCACCTCCCATTTGGATCTCACAAATAGAAAAATCTAGTCTACTCATCGACTTTTGAAGCCAAGATTAAATCACTTGATTATAACAGCTTTTCTTTCAATCATTTATTTAAACTCTTTTAAAATAAATTATAAAACATCTATATCATCTTTAAAATAACTAAATATTTATTTGAAAACATTTATAAAAGATTTGGGAAAGAATACTTAAGTTTAAAACCATATTTCAAAAGTTATTAAAGTGTTGCAAAAGTACCACAAATTGTGCTTTTAAGGCTTATTTGATCAAAATAACTTTTCTATCATTAAAAATCCATTTTATAACTCAAATTTCTTTTAAATTTTTTTAATATATTTATAGAATTTATCCATATTTTTGAAGAATTAAAATATAATTTTAAAGATTTTATTGCTTTGGTTTTCGAACTGCCAAAGCGGGACTATTTTAAAAATTTGATTTACTCATATTTCGAAATCTACTAAACGAAATCTCGATCCTTTTCTTTTGGTTTAAAACTATAGTTATAAGATTTTGGAAAATTATTCCTACAAAGAATTTTGACTCCAATTCCATCGTATAAATGGATTTAACTTTCTACGGTGTGAAATCGCGAACTACCATTACGCGACTATTTTTGACTCAACTTTCATAACTTGTCCAAACTTCACCAAATTGATTTTTAATGTTTATAAAACGTTTATAAACCATTTTAAAGAGGTTAATGATTCCATATCACTTTCATAACTTGGTTTGGAAAGTGATTTTCTTGTATAATATCAACGTGTATTTAACGTGACTTATTTACACACTTTAAAAACTATATTAAACAACCAAACTTGACGATCTATGCATAGTAAACATCCATAGAAATCATATCACATTATATATATAGGGAGAGTTTCTCAACTTCATTAGTTTCTAACTTTATGAAAATTCACTATAGCTCCGCTACGATCAAATCAAAGCCTATGAAATCGAACCTTGGACCTTTGAATAGGCTTGGCCTATGCTTGAAAATAGAAGTAGGATCGGCCTTAGTGGTGGCAGGTGGTAGCCATGGGTTATGAGGGAGGAAAGGAATGATTAGCCTTTGTTTTGAAGTGGATTACTTATGTATATATATTTATATGAATTTAATTTCTTTTTGCAATATTTCTCTTCATAATTTCCTTAATGTAGGAAGCCATTGAAAAGCATGAGTGAGAATGAATATGAAGTAAAACAGTGTGTAAAATTATAAAGAGAATGGTGGGTATTTATAGGACATACTTTGGAAATAAATATCAAAGGTGTAATTACTCTTTTTCCCCTTTCCCGCACCTCCTCCATCACCTCAAGGTGCATGGCAAATATAGCCCCTTGTGCCTCCATGTGTGTGAGGATGATGGTGTGTAAGTGAGTTGATGTTTGCTTTTTAGGGTAGAAAATATCTTGGATATTTATACCTTTTACTATATTAAACTCTAGTGTAAATGATAAGTATATTTTTTACTTTTCTACATGTGTTAATTGCATATATATGTGTTAATATATGCATGTGTATGTTAGATATGTGTTCAAGTGATATAAACAACATTGTACAACTTCTATGCACTAAACCATTGAAAATCGGGAAGTCGATTCTCGATTACATTTTTACTTGTAAATTAATTTACATATAAATGCAAAAAACTTGAAAAATAATTTCTTATTATTTTTAACTAATTAAAATGATCACATTTGATTAATAAAACCATATGAATTAATATTAAATAATTGTTTAGAATAAAGTGTTATCGTATCAATAAAGTGATATCAATTTTTCTTATAATTTCAAATCAAATATACATCTTTATGAAACTATTATAAATAATTTATTATCATTTCATAAATAACTAAAATGAATTATTATCATTTAAAAACAATTATCATAATAATTATAATAATTATTAAATCATTAAATCTCCATTTAAATTTATAACAATTATTAAATATGATGCCATTATTCATGCTGTCATAAAAACATTTTATTCCCAAAAATAAAATAAATAATTTCATTTCATATTCATGTTTAAATGATAAATAAGTGTATGTATCCATGCACGATTTCTAATAATTATAGAGTTTTTTACGGATAAAACGATTTTCGGTCATTTTATCAATATTTTTTTCGAAGTATATATTTTTGTAAATACTCATTCAAAATAAGATTACCATCAATATTTATTGTTCGTGACAACATAATCTATGTTGAAAAGCTTATATTTGAATATTCTAAAAATAAATATAATTTATCAAAGCGATAAATTTGGGAGTCGTTACAACTATATGGTTTGAAACAATCCGAAAGAATGTTGTATGACTGTCTTAGTGAATATTTGATAGAAGCTGGATATAAAAACAATCTCATTTGTCTATGCATCTTTATAAAGTAATCGATAAGGGATTTTCTATTTTAGCATTTTAAGTTGATGATGTAAATTTAATTTGGACTTCAGAAGAGATTGATAAACAATAAAGATTTTAAAGAATGAATCTGAAATAAAAGATCTTGGTAAAACTAAATACTATCTCAGTCTACAAATCAAGCATAGTACAAATGTCATACTAATCCATCAATCAAAATACATTGAGAAAATCTTAAGTCATTTCCAAATGGATAAAGCATATCCACTTAGTACGCCTATGGTTGTCAGTTCTTTGGATATTAAAACAGAACCTTACATCCAAAAGAAGATAATGAAAATATTATTAGTTCAAAAGTACCATATATCAATGCCATTTGTGCATTATTATATTTAACCTAATGCATGAGACCGATATTGCATCCTTAGTAAATCTTCTAGCAAGATATAGTTTAGCACCAACGAAAAGACACTAGACTGGTATAAAATATATCATGAGATATCTTCATGGAACAACAAATGGCTCGTTTATTCTAAAATAGGTAAAAATCCAAATCTAGTTAGCTATGCTGATGCAGGTTATCTTTCTGATCCACATAAAGCAAAATCACAAAACGAGTATGTGTTTAGTAATAATAATGTAGCTATTTCATGGTAATCTATGAAGAAAACGTTGGTAGCAACATTATCCAATCATTCAGAAATACTAGCACTACACGAAGCAATTGAAGAATGTGTTTGTTTAAGATCATTAATAGAGCATATTCGAAATGTGTGTCAACTCTCCTCGGCTATAGAAGGATCAACTAATATTTATGAAGACAATGCAACTTGCATAGCTTAGATTCAGGTAGGGTGATAGGACGAAACACATTTTCCCAAACTTTTCTTCACATATGAACTATATATGGATAATAAGATAAAGGTGAAACAAATCCGGTTCTAAGAAAATCCAGCAGATCTATGCACAAAGGCACTTTCAAAATAAATGTTTCAGATGATGGTGTATAAAATCGATATGTGTCGGCTGCATCAATAAACTAACGGAATAATGCATTATAAATTGAGGGGAGCATCCAAAAGTATGCCATAATATACTCTTTTTCCTTCACTAATATTTTTTCCATTGGGTTTTTGTTAGTAAGGTTTTAATGAGGCATTATCTTAATCAAAAAGTATCAACCCCTATAATAACATTGTAAACTATGTTACCTAAAGATGAAATAGAACTGCACTCTTTTCCTTCTTTATAATTTTTCTCGCTAGATTTTTCATAAAATAGGTTTTTAATGAGGCAATTATTCTTATCGAATGCATATTCAAGGAGGAGTGTTGTAATATATACAAGTAATAAGGGTGGATATGTTAATTGCCAAAGGACATTATTGTAATCCTCATTGCATATAGAGTCTATAAATAGAGAGCTCATTTGTATTGTATTTATATCTTGAATGAATAAAAATATCTTCTCTCTTTAATTGCTTATATTCTTATTTATTTTACAACAGGATTTGTTTTATATGAAAGAATGAAACATTTTCCTTTCTTTCAGTTAAAACTTCTCTAGTTAGTCCCATAATATATTTTTTTATCTCTCTCCGTCACCCTCTTTTATCAAGATATGGCACAAAATTTCCACAAATACCTTCATGCAATTATCTTTTATTTAAATCGTTTAAAGTTATACCGATATCACATATTGAAGCTAGCAAGTATAATTTTTATATATGCCTTCAAATAATTACGAACAACTAGCGAGCATTAAATAATTTAAATAGTTATCAATATTTATAAAAGATTAATTAATTTAATTAATTTATCATATTTTATAAATTAATTAAATAGTGTGGTTTTTTGAAGAATCACAAATATGGTTATGCGACTCAAATATATGAATTCAATAAGTAATTAATATTGAACAATTCAAATATTAACGTTCACACATCACCTTAGCTAATGATGTGACATTTTAGCCAATTTCATCACTTATGTACTTTTTTAGTAAAATCATATTTTATATTATCTTAAGCGACACCTTTTAATAACCACAATTTACACACGTTCCCTTTGTCAACACTATGTCACTTTAGAATGTATTAATTTGGTTTTGGTCGAAATTACAATATCATCCTTATTCAATTCATTTAGTCTATAATAAAGTCTTTGGTTCAATAATAACATTTATTATTAATTATACTACTCTAGACAAAGATTTTGACTTTGAGTTGACTATGGTGAGCATACTAACCTCATACAACTAAGGCTATATAGTTAAAGCACTTAATGGTTTTATAGCGGTGGAGATACAAAATGCTATAGAGGGGATATATCAAAAAACAGTGGAGGTGTAAAAATCTTTATTGAAAATAAAATAGATTCTTCAAAGTTGATTTATTCTCATTCATACATAATTTGTGTAGAAAAAGTAACATTATTCACTCCTACATAATAAAATCAAAGAATACCGCGATCCATACAATTCAAACTTGGGGATTATAATAGTCTTCTAATTTATTTTGAATGCTTAAAACCCGAACTTTGACATATACCCTAAATTTGTTAATTTTTTTTAAAAAGAGAACTGATCAATTAACCTTTTTATATTAAAGTTGTTCAAGCAGGTGCTAAATTATCTAATTTAGCCAGCATAGTGGAAAATAGCATGGCTTTAAGTGGATACACTATTTAATAGTGCTAAACTAAAAAAGCATAGAGGTCAAAGTGTGCTAAATGCTTTAGCGGGGAACTAGCGATGGTTTAACGGGTGCCTTAACTTCATTGAACGACTAGTGAAGAATTGACTAATTATTTTGGTCATTTTAGTCCTATTGCTTCGATTCCTCAACCGATGCATATGAAGATGAAGTAATGGACTAAAATCTGTTGGTTTAATTTTTTGACCAAAGCTAAAACAAGGCTTTTTCTTCGGTTGGTTTAACAATCGAAGTAAAAGGTTCACGTTTTGCATCGGTTATCACATGATAACTGAAGCGATTGAATTTATGTTGCTTCATTCATCACATGACAACTAAAACAAAAATAAACCAAGTAGTTGGCATTCCTCATTCTTTTGTTTTGGTTGTTATGTGACAACCAAAGAAACTGAGTTTGTTTTGCTTCAGTCATCTTATGATAATCGGCAAATTATTTCTTTTTTTAAAAAGAAGTTATTGAGTCCCTAATGAAAGATGGATCCATTAATACATCATGACTTATGCTAGTAATATTGACAGATATATCTTCAATATAAGTTGACTAGAACATTAATTACATCAAATGTTGAAAACAACACATTATAAAGCGTGCATGTTCCATTGCATATGCATTTTATGTGGGCAATATACAGATAAAAATAGGAAAACAATGATATGTTGAAGGAAAACAAATGAGCTGTCCGTCGCAACCTGTGCGTTCCTTAAATCCAACCATAATGATATGGAAGCTTGATGTCGATTTGGTCCCCTTATCAAACTTCATGAATTTCCATATTTATGTCATAACTAGATGTGCACAGAATACCTTCACTGCTAACAGTACTCCCCATTATTGTTTCCCCAATCACATACCGATGCCATGTGTAACACCACGTAATTTTTATGAAAATTAATTAAAAAAAATTAATTAATAAATAATGCTAAAAAATAATGTTCTTATAAATGCTGGAACTTGGCTATGGAACTTGCACCATTAGATTTGTGGTGATTTTCTGATCAATTTTCATATAAAGTTTTTCAATCGGGAGTTCAAACGAAGAAGTTATTAACGATTGAAATTTTAGAATCGAAAATAATTATATATGTAATTAAGGAAATAAAATGTAAATAACAAAATAAATCAATGTTAATTAACGTTAACAGTTGCTTAGTGTTTAAGTAAGTTAACATGAATGAAAAAAGAAATAAATTTTCTTAAACAAATGTATAAGGAATGAAATTAACAAACACAAACAAACGTATAAGGAGCTATGAAATTTAACGTGGTTGAACGGTCTGGATTTAAAATAATTTAATCTAACGGCTGACATTGGTTCGAACCCCTATAAATACGGGCCTAACTTCTCGCTTTTCTTCTCATATTTTCTGAAGCTACGGCGAAGCCCTGCCATTTTCTCTTCTCCACAAATTTTTAATTCTAAATAAAATTATAATTATATACGTATATGCAAGTGGAGGAATCTAGAGGATAATTGAGAAGAAGAATAGGTTGAATCAAATTGTCAAAGCCAAGGTAAATTATAAATCCAGATCCAAATTTAAATTAAATCTAAATCTCTTCTTTGATCTATATTTCTGATAGATATATGTATGCTTATGGTATATGTATTCAAATAGGGAGAATAAGGGGAGTCAAACTGGAATAATAGGAATTAGATGTGGAGATTTGGAAAGCTAAAAAAGGTGAGTGGGAAATTATATGTTTTTATATAATATTAGATTTATATCATTGCAAATCTGTTCTAGTATGCCTAAATGTAATTTGGAGTTATAGGCTTAATTGTATACATATAATGAATTTATAAACCATACATACATATTATGTGATTAATAACTTAGATTTAATATTGCATGTACTTCAATCTGGAAAGTATTAGGTGGTGGTAGTCCCTGAATTTGATGAATTATGTAGTAGCTCCAGATTTGTCGGTTATATGGTTTATGGAAGTAAATATAAATTATAAGATTACAAAAACTTATTGGGATTAAAGTAGTATTTGAATTCATTGTAATGTTAGGTGTGTCAGTGTGTATTTCTGTAGCTTATTAAGTTCGGATTCATGAATAAAAGTGTATCATGTGAAATAACAAGAAATACACCTAAAAAAGATATGTAAAAAATATGGATATTTACCATATTTTGTACTATCTATTTCAATAACCACAAAAATATAATTCCTTGTAATTCTAATATAACACAAATTCCCTTCTTGGATAAGATATAAAGATTTACAGTGTTAACCTTTCCTTTTGAGGGAGATGTAATTCCAATGCATTAAGATGCAAAAATCTTTAAGTATGAATTTAAGAATTATAGTTGTGATAATAATAACAGTTAAACTGTAATATATATATATACACACACACACACACATACATATATGCAATAACGACAAGATAGAAATGAAATAGTAAATGATAAAAAGACAGG
This sequence comes from Allium cepa, assembly GCA_030765085.1. Taxonomy (NCBI): domain Eukaryota; kingdom Viridiplantae; phylum Streptophyta; class Magnoliopsida; order Asparagales; family Amaryllidaceae; genus Allium; species Allium cepa. The sequence continues at coordinate 510,971,857 of CM060942.1, forward strand.
TAAGTAATAAAATGAATAAAGACAAGAAGTATATAAAATATACGGGTATGGGGAGTCCACTAAATAAGGAGGGATAGTAAGAGTTAAAAATGGATAGAAATAAAGATTCAATAATAAGAGAAGAAACTAAATAGCAAAAGATACTTAAATCTTTAAATTTCAAGGAAAGCGATAGATGATACTAAACTAAGATTAATGAAACAAGGAGTCGGTAAAATAAAAAAAATGAATAAGAGTAGTTGAACATTGGAGGCGTAATAATGAAATAAGAATGAGTATACATACATATATACATGCATACACACATATATACATATGTGTGTGTGTGTGTGTGTATATATGCACACACTTAGCTTTTAAGTATACGTTTATGATGGGTACGAATTATTAAAGTTAGCTAAAGCTTAGCTTAGATAAGAATGACATGGTCATTAAAATGGGTTGGAGTGCGAGGCCAGTAGTATTACACAACAAATATTTGCCCACTGCAAGGGGATAACAACAGTTGTGTATATATTATAATAATATGAGACATATCCAACTGTAGGACCATGGAATTATATGTTCACATGCAGGTGAAGGAATACCTAAATAGAGTGCTTCAATCATTTCGGGGGTATTTCCCTGATTGCATTAGGCAATCAAAATGGGATGGTGAGCAATGCTCGGCGCTATGTAATTGTGTTTGGTACCTTATTCGAGAGTATGAACTATACATAGGTCGAGAACATCATCAGTCCTGAGCGGTCGGTGGAAAGACAAAGATTACACCTAACTTGCTACACCTCCTACTAGTGTAGATCACGTTTAGGTCATGCATCGCCACATTTTTTTGCTAGTTTGTTTGTTAAGAGGCAAGGCTAGATAATCCTTAAAAGAGGTCTTTCAAAACAATTAAGGTAGTCTAAAAAGTTAAGTCCTTGATAGTCTAAGGAGATGAGTCTTCAATAGTCCATGGAGTCGAGTCCATATTAAGAAGCATTTAAGTAAATCACCAGGACAAGATAGAATATGGCTAAACTATTATGAAGCCATTTTTGACAAAGGGAGTTTCTTGGTATGCACAACAACGAGGACATGATACTACGTTGATGATGGATTCCGACGACGTGCTGGGTTACAGATATTAGTGGGGATAGTATCTTGAACCAAAAGGGGACTGTGGTACTTACATATATATGCACATATGTGATTATTTTCTACCTAGGGTAGATGGGTTGTATCATACGCCGAGTCGAGATGACTAAGTAAAATAAAAGGCAACATGTGATGGAAGGCAACTAGCATAAACTAGTGTTATGTACAAATTACAGTCATCAAAATGTTGTTTTGGCCTCATTCTCATTACAACCCACTTGATAGCATTAGAGGGACAAGTACTGGTGCTAGACAGGATCGACGGAAGGACATATTTCCTTATGCATGCTCGACACTGACAATGATACTTGATCTCAGAAGTGTCAGCCTTGGTTGGTAACTATATGTTACCACTGTGAGTTTATATGGATAGTGTTCTGATATGCGTTTGTTTATTTACAGGGTATCAATAACCAATGATCTGTACTTTGGTGGACTATGGTTTTCAATTTAGCGAAAATTCAGGCGCACTGAGGTATAGGTTGTCACACCGTAATTAGATCTTGATTCAGTCTCTGATCATCAAACCAATGCACCACTACCCCTAATCATAAACAACCCCAACACGTCACCATTTTGGTTAGCAACGTCAGACTAATCATTAAATCATTGCAGCACCATTCACTAACAACAACCAAACCATTTGCTTTGACCATGTTTTCTTACACAATCATATATTCCATGCCACCCATGACCCAAAGAAAGTAACAAGTTCAACTTGATCACTCATCCCTCCTCTTGAAACTAGCTTACCCACTACAAAACATCATTTATCAAAACTACTGATCAGTTCTCACTAGCATTCTCTAACGACAACCAGAACATCAAAAACGAGCATGTTTATGCTACTATAACCATAAGTTCAAACCCACTAAGCTCCTACAACCACCTCACACCACCGAAACACTATCATGTCCCCTCTTGATCGGCACACCGATCCAAAAAAAAAAATTTAATATCAAGCAAGTTGAATTAAACGCCGTGGACAAAGAAAAGGAAAGCACTTCAAAATAAAGCAAGACATCGTATGTGTGTAGATAGAATGGGTAAAAAGAATAAGATGAAAAGTGGATTCAAACCTTTTTACATACCAAAGAAGGGCACAACAGATGATAACATTGGTCTTGGTAATGTAGTGGAGTTCTCAAGCATCACTCCTTCTTTCTCAACAATGTCGTTAAATGATAGTAACTTATGCAAAGAAAGATTACAAAGAAAAGTGATATAAACAACTGAAAGCCTATATTTTAATGATTGTACAATCCATTGGAGCTTGGAGCATTCCCTAACTCCAACCACAACGGACCAAACCATCTCTACGCATATGCTTAGGCCTATGGCTAGGCTGCTGCTACACTGTCGACCGCTTCTAGTGACAATGTAATAATTTAAGGAAATAATTACTAAGATCAATACCTCTAACACTACCAACATCTTTGGTAATTTATTTTAAATCAATTCTTAACTTCTATTTTTTTGGGCGATCCCTTCAAAGTTGAGATTTAATCATTTTTGCTGATCCATTACAAATCTGTTCTAATTTTAGATCGTATCAAACTTTATGATTACAAACTTGAAATATAAAAATACAAAAACAGTCAACGAAAATTGGTATCCAAGTATATCACCACTTTGTTACACATAAAAATGAAATCGGTACAAATGATTGAAAATTAAATGTGGACATGATAAACTCTTGGTAAAGATAGATAAGTATAAGAACAAATCTGAATATAATCAAGCATTTGCAAAAATATAACCTATTGGTGCCTGCTATCTACTTTTTTTAGCAATGGTATAATACACCGAGTTAGAAAAGTTATATTTCGGTAATAAGAATTTGTAAATGACTTTTATTAATGATCTGTAAAGGAGAATACTGTTACAATGTACAAGCAGTGCAATATATATACATAACATTCTTATTGGGCTTCAGCCCATGATCCAAAGTGAAATAAAGAAAAGATGCTAGCCATCCAGATGAGTGGTTGAGATAACAACACCACGACTTGAGCAGATCAACATATACTACGTATTCTTTTACTCCCCCCCTCAAACCCGTATACACTAGGGTTTGCTAAAAAGAAATAATGGCGGCTGCTCGTTTCTTCATGAAAAAATATTCAGCTAGATCTGGAGAAGATTTTGGAGGAGAGAAAGTCAATAACAACAGATCAAACATTAATCTGGTATGATCACTCTTTGAGACCTTTGACTTGAATCGGCAACATCGATATTGAGTTCTTCTCTTAACCTTGTGAAGCTTGGCTTCGATAATGGTTTAGTAAGTATATCCGCTTTTTGATGCGGAGATGGTATGTATCCTACTCTTAACTTCTCTTTAATTACTTGCTCTCTAATAAAGTAGAGATCCAATTCGATATGCTTGGTTTTTGAATAAAGTATAGGATTTGATGTTAGGGAAATCGCACTAATATTATCACACCAAATCGTTGCCTTTTTATCTGATTTGATGTTGAGTTCACTTAGAAGAGATTCTAACCATATGACTTCTACTGCTGCACTTGCCACACACCTAAATTCGGCCTCTGTGCTGGATCGTGACACTGTGCTTTGTTTCTTTGAACTTGTAACGACCCATAAAATTTTAATAATTTTTAATAGGTTTTATAACGTTTTTAATTGGATTTTTGAGAAATTTTAATGATGATATTTTGAAATAAAGTTTTATTATTTGGATTACGTATAATTAAATATAGCAAGTGGTAAAATTTCGACTAATTATATGAAGGTTTATTTATTATGTAATTCTATTAAATTTAAATCAGTTAATAATTGATGAAAATAAATTTATTTTCAAAGCTGAATATTTTTCTATAGAAAATTTCTAAATCTTCTTCTGAGTGAGACGTCATCTTTTGTTTTCAAAATTTGGACTTCTATAGCTCCATCGACCTTATTTTCTGCACTTTAGCTGCATTTTTTCCCACTAGCAGAAAATTCAAACTTTTACAATTCAATCATGCCACCAATATCGGTATACCGTTTTGATCATCTCATCATGCTGATCTCTGTGATATATTTATTTATGTTCTTTTGAGGTCTGGTACGCGAAGGGACCAATAAACTAATTGTTGTAACGGTACCTTTAATTATGACCGTTAATTTCCTTCCGTTTTAAAAATTCGAAACGTATCAAATAAATTGCTTTACTAGCTTCTTAATCAATGTGTAGCCCGTTACTTTTATATTTTTGAATTTAAGGTGACAATTACTACTTTCTGACCTTTCCTTTCGTACCATTCACTGTTTCCGTTTTCTTTTATTTTAACCATTCGTTTCCACTTTTACTTCTATACTGATAGCCGTTAATTTTATTAATTCCCTGAAATCACGCGTAACCTTTCCTTTTCCCATTTCGAAAATTTTCCTTCGGTTCCATGTTTACTCTCTGGTCCCACTTGGAATTAAAGTAAAATGAGTTAGGTATTGCATAAGGAAGCATCATGCAAATTGGTCCCTGGGCTGGCTATTTCTTCTTCAATTTCCTTTTGTTTTCTCTACCGTGACCAAAGCATTCCCAACGAAGCTTCCACCTGACCTTCACTCTCCTCTGTCACCTTCTACCATCTTATATATATATATATATATAAATTGTTTCATATTTCTGATTACAAGCTTTTTTTTTCATTTTTCACTGATATCGCTCGCAAGCATCACCGCATCCCTAGTCTTCGCCTTCACCAGTCAGCCCCTTTGCCTCGTTTGCCAAACTTTCCCTCTACGTTGCTATAACCCATCACCTTCCGACCTTTTCAGTCACGCCAAGATCCACGACCCATGGCAACCTCTCGCGTGAGCCTACCATGCACCTCCGCCACGCGAGCCGACCCAGAAACCGCCTCTCACTTCTACACACAGCTGAGATCGCAGCCTTCATCCATGTCCACAAAATTCCCTGGCCCTCACTCCCCTCGGCAGTACCACGTTTCCCCTCCCCTTCATCTGCGCCAGACCACCATCAACAGCCGATGGCCATCTTTTCTCCCAGCTTCTCTTTATAGAACAAGGTATTTTATGTTTTATTTTAGTAAAAATATATATACACGTTATAAGATATTTGTTTTCAGCAAATATATTTGATGCCTGAACCTTGTTGTTTTGATATTGTGTGTCGGTTTCTTCTAATATATATGTTATAGTTTAATAAAAATATTAGTTTTATATACATATTTATTAATAGAATATAAGCATATAGTTAAGCCATGTGCTCGTTGCATATATATGTGTTGTTGCGGTAGTCGAATTTCAAACATTTACCTGTAATCACTTCACTCTTTTGCATATATGGTTTATACTTGAGATAAGTTACATATAAAATATAGTATGATGAAGCCATATATTCTAGTCTACATATGTTAGTTTTATGCATGTTTCGTTTTATAACATACACGTTATTATATTAGTTTTGGATATGATAGTTACGGTATGTATAAAAAAAAGTATTTATTTTATGTATATTTTTATAAGTCTGAGTGCATCACATAATAGGCATTTGGTCAGTGGTTTGGGAAGTTATAGGATAGTATGATATAAGTTTAGTATAGAATAATATGTTAGGGTTTGGATTCATCTGTCAGTACATCGTGTAGTCAAGTATACGTGATATTTATAATATGGGTTGGACCGTACATATATATGTATTTACTTTTCGTGGGTTTATTTTATGAACTGATAGTTTATACATATTGAAATAGAGCAAATTTATTTCGATTTTTAAAAATGTAAATTTTATTACCTTGGGATTTTGTAGCTTGCACGTATAAGCTCATTTCAATATTAAGTATTGATTTTTTTTATGGTGTTTGCATGTGTATTTTTGAAAGATAATTGTTTATTTCAAATTTTAAGGTGTATATGATTTCGAATATATATAGTTGTGTATATAAGTTCACTTATGCCATTATCTTCACCGATTCCGTCTGGTTTGACTTCATAAATTCTTATCTATCAGCCTTGTCCGTCAAATCCGTGCCTATCTTGCTCTGCTTTGAAATTCGTGCTTGGATCTGTAACTTGTTCCATTGTCTATATTCTCTAGCCTCGAAAGGTGAGTAATCACTCACGATTAACATTCTTTTATTCATTAAATTTGATTTCAATTGAAACGACAATTGAAATATGCTGCTGTAGTTATTTAAATTTGTTATATATGCTATTATCTGTAACTGTTCACCTGCGGGATATGACACCATATCCTGTTGTTTATATTATATTGTTACTGATGATATATGCCTGTTATTTTATTGTATTTTCTGTTATCACTCTGCAAGTACCCTGTAGTTTAGAAATCACTATGGGTTGAAATGACACATACCCGAGCAGACTTTAGAATACGAGAAAATCATTATGGGTTGAAATGATAAACCCAAGCGATTTTCATTTAATTGAATTTGGGATTACGGGTTGAAATGATATCTATTCGCATATATTTAGTATACGGATTGAAATGATAAATATCCGTAGCACTTGACTATATGATAGGAAATATATACAGACACCGTTGGTCCACATAAATATTTTGAAAATAATTTCTATAATTTTGGAAAGAAATATATGGTTTAATAAATTTGATTCTTAAGATATTATATAAATGAAAATTGTATATATAGATTTAGTAGTAATATTTGATTTAAATTAGATTGATTTAATACATAGAATATGGTTAAGTATTTATGTAAATCTATATTTCAAATAGATTCTCTTGTAATAAATTGAATAATTAAGATTGGGAGATAAATTTGGGTTTATAAAAATGGTATTTAAATAAGGATTTATTCAATTAAATCGATTTGAAATTTTTGAATGGGAAATTTAAAGGGTATGATTTTATAACTGGATTTTTGATTTAAGTGATTTAATGAATATTTCACGTTTAAATAAATTAAAGAAAATATTGAGTAAAATGTAATTTAAGGTTACTTAAATGATATTGAATCTAATAAGGGAGTATTTCAAGACTAAATAATAATGAGGTTAAATCCAGATCTATATGAAACTGTTATATAGAACATTTAAATATTAAAGTCTTGAACTATATTGGAATTTAAATGGTTTATGTTGAGATTCGGATCTGTATTTGAAATCAACGTAGTTGAATTTGTTATTTAGCAACTAAATTGAATTAAAATGAAAATTTAGGTTGAACTAAATTTGAATTTATTATTTAGAAAACTAAATTGAATGAAAATTTAGATGAAACGTTGAATACTTAAAGTTTTGAAATATATGGAAATATAAAGGGGTATTTGTGATTATAAATCCGAATTTGAGATCGATAAAATTTAAGTGGTTATTTTAGAAATTGAGTTGAATTTAAATTGATAAATTGAGATTGAATTTAATTTGAATGGGAAGGTCGGGTTGATGTTGGAACGATTTGTTAAGTTGAGGAAATTGAAAATTCTTTACTGTGTAAATTATTTAATATATATAAATACTATTTTGGGAAATATAGAGATATTTGAAGTGAAGATGAGATTTGGTTTTGAAGTATAAATTAAGCTGAAATGACCACGGTGTTATAGTGTATATTTCTACCTTGTAGAAAGTTCCATGGACCCTTAGAGGATGGTTATCCCAAACATCCTTTAAGTTAATTGTATTCAGTTGATATTTCACTTGAGTTGGATTTATTGATATAAGAATGTTAATCCTGACTCGAGTGTTTTGTGTTTTCTTTACGCTCGGGCAGACTGAGTGATACAGCATTTGAGACTCACCTTTGGAGTTCGGAGCTTCATTTGGAAGTCCAACTATCGGTTCAGATTCCAGCCTTTCCAGTTGATTGGTTCAGAGAAGTCATCTGTTGCATTAGAGACTTCACTGCATTTGAACTATTCGGTTGTATTTTTCTAACTCTGATGTGTATAGTAGCTTCATGAACTACTATTCTTTATCTATTCCACTGCATTATATTACTCTTTGATCTGTGATTGATTTATTTACTATATATTTTAAGTTTTGCCAAATTTTAATTAACAATTCGGTATTTTGAATTATTCAAGTCGGATATGTATGGTTTTATTATCGATTTGAATGGTCTAAAAAAGCGGGTCGTTACAGAACTCCATGATATAGGATTTTTACCCAAGTAAATGCAATAGCCTGATGTTGATTTTCGATCATCTGTATCATATTCCCAATCAGCATCAGCATAGGCATTTATGTTAAGAGTGTGACTGGATTTTAAAATAAGACCATGATTTATTGTTGCTTTGAGATATCTGAGTATTCTCTTTACTGCTTTCCAGTGACTATCCAAAGGTTTTTGCATAAACTGACTGACTTTGTTTACACTAAATGATATGTCTGGTCTTGTAATTGTTGCATATTGAAGAGAACCTACTATACTTCTGTATTGCTTTTCATTTTGAATTGCTTCACCCTTATATTTTGATAGTTGATGATTTGTAACCATTGGTGTTGGTAGAGAATTTGCTTTGTCCATTTTGGCTTTTGATAATATTTCTGAAATGTATTTCCTTTGGTTGAGATGTAATTCTGATTTTGAAGTTCTTTGAAATTCAACTCCCAAAAAATAATTTAGATTACCCAGATCTTTAATAGGGAATTCTGAGTTAAGCATTTCAGTGATTTCCTTAATTTCTGATTCACTGCTCCCTGTAATAATGAAATCATCAACATAGATTAGAATATAAGTGGTTGCAGAATCATTAATTTTAGTAAATATGGAGTTGTCAGATTTTAAAGAATTATAGCCAAATTTCACAAGTTTTGACTTGAGTTTATCAAACCAAACTCTTGGAGCTTGTTTTAAGCCATAGATAGCTTTATTCAGTTTGCACACAAGCTCTTTATCTGATTTCTGACTAAATCCTTCTGGTTGTTGCATAAATACCTCTTCCTGTAATTCACCATTAAGAAAAGCATTATTAATATCTAATTGTCTAATGGTCCAATTTCTACTTAAAGCAATGGTTAAAATAACTCTAATTGAGGAAGGCTTCACAACAGGTGAAAAAGTTTCTGAAAAATCAAAACCATGCTGTTGTGAATACCCCTTTGCAACCAACCTTGCTTTATATTTAGAAATTGATCCGTCAGCACTTTTCTTTAATTTAAAAATCCATTTACACCCAATTATGTTTTTGTTTTCTGGTTTTTCAACCAGGTCCCAAGTTTTTTTTGTTAATTAGAGCATTATATTCATCTTGCATAGCAGCTCTCCATTTATCATTTTGAATAGCTTCTATGTAGGATGAAGGTTCTTCCTGAATAATGTTGTTGATAATCTTTGGTTTAAAAATACCACATTTTGCTCTAGTTAACATTGGGTGAGAATTGACATTATTTCTGACAATGCTGTCAGAGTTACTGCTTGAGCTGCTGCAGCCCATGGTATCATCTCTAATGATTTGATCATCATTTGAGCTGCTTGTTTCATGATTCTGATTGTTGCTATCATCATGTGTAGCTTGCTCTTGACCTGACTCTCTAGCAGTCATGGATTGTTGAGAGCTTGTATTGATGTCATCACTTGTAGGCTGTGTTGAGGGGAAGACTTCAATCTCATCAGGTGGATCAGGAATCATAAGTTTGAATTTTTCGCCTTTTCCTGTGATTTTTTCTTCAATATTGCTATATGGAAAAACCTGCTCATTAAATCTCACATGCCTGGATATGTAAATTCTGCCATTTTTGTCTAAACACCTATACCCTTTTTGTTTATTACAATATCCTAAAAAGGTGCAAGAAGTAGATCTGAAGTCTAACTTGTGTTTGTTATAAGGTCTTAAACAAGGAAAACATTGACATCCAAATATTTTTAGATGTTCATAATCTGGTTTGACTTTAGTTAACACTTCTTGTGGACACTTGAACTTAAGAATTTTTGTAGGTAGTATATTTATCAAGTGTACAGCAGTGTTAAATGTCTCTGCCAAAATTTTAAAGGCATTGAGGCTTATGCTAATAATGTTAACCCAGTTTCTACAATAGGTCTATGTTTTCTTTCTATGATTCCATTTTGTTCAGATGTGTATGGACATGTAGTCCTGTGATTAATACCTTTTTTTCAAAAAAGAATTTTAAAGGCAAAAATTCTTTCCCACCATCTGACTGAAATGTACATACTTTATTTCCAGTCATATTTTCAACCTTGTTAATAAACTGTATTACTATGTTACTAGTTTCAGATTTAGACTTCAACATGTATATCCATACAAATCTTGAATAAGCATCTATAAAGGATATGTAATATTTGTAACCATAATTTGAGCTAATAGGTGCTGGCCCCCATAGATCACTAGCAATTAATTCAAGTGGTTTTATGTAACTTGTGTGTGAATCTGGAAATGCAAGTTTATGACTCTTTCCCAATTGGCATGAAGTGCAAAAGTAAGAATCAGGGATATTACTAGATGAAATGTTATTGTTACTCATAACATGTTTTACAATTTTTATACTGGGATGACCCAGTTTGCGATGCCATAAATCAATTTTACTATATTCACTAGAAACATTCATTACATGACTATTTCCCTTATTCTCAGAGAATTTTGAATTTGAAAAATTAAATCTGTACATCCCATTGTTTTCTTTACCCTGCAAAATAATTTATTGAGTTAGTATATCTTTAACTAAGCATGTGTCAGGATAAAATTCAAAATAAACTTTGTTGTCTTTAGCAAATTGGGAAACACTCATTAGATTCTTTTTAATTGATGGTACCCTTAACAAATTTCTTAGTAAAAGTTGTTTGGGTCCATATATTCTTGCATTTCCAGTGTGTGTAATGTGCACAATTTCACCATTACCAACAAAAAGATTTTGTGTACCTTTGTACTCTTTGTTTTCCAAGTTTAGATTGTTGAGATTGTTGGTCACATGATTAGTTGCCCCTGAGTCTGGGTACCAGCAGTCAGTATCATCATTTGTAGTTGTTTCAGAGTTTAGAATTTCAGCTTGACTCGAATTGCTGTCTTTTGGTGTACTGACAAGATTTACATTTGCACTGCTACCTTGTTGTGAAGGAGTATAGTTTTTGTTGAATCTGAAGTAACATTTATTTGCTCCATGACCATACTTCTCACATATTTGACACCTTATTTTATTGCTGTTGTTGCTTCTACCTCCTCTTCTTCCTCTATTGAATGGTCCACCCCTTTGGAAGTTATTAAACTGTCCTCTGGTACTTGGATTTTGTTTATTTTTGTAGTAAGTATTGTTGATAGAGATATCTGAACTTACTGTTTTGTTGTGTTCTATCCTTCCTTCATGTGAAAGAAGGGTAGAATACACATACTGTAAGGGTGGTGTAGGCTCCATAGTGGAGATGATGGCCACAACAGCTTCATATTCATTGTCTAGGCCACTAACAATATGCAGCACATGTTCTGATTCAGATACTCTGTGTCCAGCTGAAGCTAATTGATCACATAAGTTTTTAACTTTGAGCAGATATTCATTCATTGACATCATTCTTTCTGATATTTTGTAACTGTCTTCTGTGGTGCATGATTCTTGCAGATGACTGAGAAGTGAAGTTTCTTTCAATTGTGGTCCATACTTCTTGAGCAGTTTTACAGCCTATAAGTTGTGGCAAAATTGATGCACTTATGGATGACATCATCCATGCACGTACAAGGCTGTCTTACCTTTGATGTGCTATATATTCAGGATTTTGCACCAGTTTGTCTTCATTATCCTTAATAAATCTTGGTGGAGTAATTCTTGTTCCAAGAATAAAATCCTCTAATCCATAACCTCTAATGGATGTTTCTACTTGTAATTTCCAGAGTAAGAAATTCGATTCATCAAGCTGAATGGATATCATTGGCTTTGAGGTTTGATTATGGTTTTCATCAGATCATTTATCAGATGTAACTGAGATTGGTTTTGAGATACTCTTGTGCTTGACATTTCAGGTTGATTATCCATCTCTTCACTCATGATGATTTCAGAACCAAGAAGAAAATAGAGAAGGCAGAATTGCAGAAACTATTCAATTGGAAAACAGAGGAAAAAGAAAAATAAAAGGTATTGAATCAAGAATTTTCTCACAGTAAAACTGATGCTACCGTGAACATGGATGATGATCAACTGTCTTTGATCTGATATGTTGTGCTGGAGGGCACTTTCTTTAATTTTGAGATGATTCTTGATTTCTTGATTTACTTTTTTTTCTTCTGATCTTCTTGATTGAATGGTTTTCTTAGATTACTCTGATGCAGCCACAATTGTAGGCATGGCACAGAGTTACACCCTTCAGATGATGAGATAATCTCTGATGAAGGTGATGATCACCAAATGATGATTTTTTTTCTGATGGTGAGTGAATTAAAAGGATCAAATGGCTGTTAAGCCTTGATATGAAAGCTCTAATACCAAGTTAGAAAAGTTATATTTCGGTAACAAGAATTTGTAAATGACTTTTATTAATGATCTGTAAAGGAGAATACTGTTACAATGTACAAGCAGTGCAATATATATACATAACATTCTTATTGGGCTTCAGCCCATGATCCAAAGTGAAATAAAGAAAAGATGCTAGCCATCCAGATGAGTGGTTGAGATAACAGCACCACGACTTGAGCAGATCAGCATATACTACGTATTCTTTTACTCACCGATTAGCAGCAACTTTATACAAACGATGTTACACAAATGGTGTCAAGCTCGCATTCTTTATGTTTTGATCAAATGAGTTATGGTAATACATTTAATATAATATTAACTATATTAAACCACACCATTCTAACATACATGAATGAATCATAAAAACAAGAAAACCACTTATATTGACATGAAGAAGAGAGATGGCATTTAAAAGTTTATCTCGCTCACTCCTAAGATACTCAAACACTGTTGGATTGTATTAATAGCGGAGGTGATTGGGGAAATGTGTAATACTGATGTTGTCATTGGTGATGGTAGATGGAGCAATGATGGTGAGGGTACCATTAGCACTGGTAGGACAACCAACATTAGTAACAGTGCTAGCACCTCTACTTCTAAATGCACCCCCACCAGCACTTCCCACAACTACCGCCACCAATTATAATAGCACTACAACCGCATGTCCCAATCACCTCAAGTATTAATGCAGTTCAACGGCCTACGGCATGGCAGCACTGGTTGCACGACATGGTAGCATGGTTGGATTGTATTGATATTAGATGAGATTGGAGAAATGTGTGGTAATGCTTTTATCACTGGTGGTGGTAGTTGGAGTAGTGCTTGTAGTACTGTTGGCACTGGTGAGATCTCAAAAACATGCAAAATGCCTTCAGTTAAGAATATACAGAAATATCTCATGCAAAAAAAAGACACAATACACGCGCACGCTACTTGGCTTCATACCAAACTCATGCTGGTCCACCAACGTACATGTTGTTTTTCTCTCTCTCCTATGGGAAGAGAAACGGGCGATTCGTTTTTTAATTTCTCATGGGATCCCGCATCCTTTCCATTTTAGGCTTGAAAACCATTTTTCACAATATCAAACCCTATGCCAAGCCGTTATTCATACCGAGAGCCAAAAAAGGGGATGCAGGTGAAATCTTTCCTAAATCTTCCACTTCTTATGCCGATTCCTTTCTGGACTTCAATTTAGGGATGACGGAACTCAATGCGATCTGTTTTAGTGCATCAGTTCTAATACATGAATTTGGGTAAGAATCCTCAATCGATTATGGATTTTAGGTTTTGTTGATTTTTTTGGATTTGTCGATTTATGCCCTTAGAGTTCATCGTGTTTTATTTTGGGTAAGTGTTTATTCCTAGCATATTGTTTGGCGTCTGGAATTCATTGTTTTCGACTATGATGCATTCGATGATGCTTAACTTTAATGTATGGGATCTGTACATATCCCTATATATGTTTGTAAACAAATCGGAAAAGAGTGTGACTGGAAAACGCTCCACCTTCAAATTGATGGGTTTTCGCTCTTGGGCTTGAATCCCAAGATTTGCATGATTTCATGGCTAATTTCATGAAATCACCATATGCAGGAGTTATGTGTAGTAGCGAGATCGAGCGTGTAGTTCTACAGATTGCAATTCTCGATGATGTTATCAGCTCTATGTTTAGGTTTGGCATTACCAATTTGATCAATGCTCTGGTAGTGTAAGTTTAGGATAAACTTTTTGTAAATCATACTCTGGGCTCATGTTATTTGATTATTTAGGGAACATGCATAGTTCAGTTATGGACGTGTTAGAATCCAGTGAAACGAAGACAAGAACTGTTTATTTTTACAAGTTCAAATGTAATTGTGTATTTGTTGTATGTAGATCTGTAGCCTTGTTTGCTTGGGCTATGTGTGCTTGTACTTTGTAACCTTAGTCATGTTAAAGCAATAAAAAAAGGAACACATTATATATATATATATATAAATTATCCCAAAACTTGTTAATAGTTTGTTAGCTATATGAACCTTCCTGTACAAATTCCTATAATTAAGAGATTGATTTGAATCATTAGTTATAATTTATTGACATGAAATCTAAAGAAAAAACTAAAGTGATACCTTTTGTAAATTGATGCTCCGACGGTAGAATTTTACTATTTCATACATGTATCTCATCACATAATACACACTATGTGGATCAAGATTGTTGAGGGCGCTATAATAATATTGCAAGATAACCTAATGGTCAGTAAATGAGATTATATCCCAAACTAACATGCTTTTTTTGTTTGTTAAAAAATCAATCTTAATGGTCTTTCAACACCTTGAGACTTTCCACCATATGCCTTATAAATTTCAAAGGCTCTACACATGTGCTTAAAAAAGAAAAACATTTAGGTATTTATCATGTGAAAAAACATGATTCTTAATTTATATCTAACAAGTATTACTATACAATAAATATTACTTACATGTTTACTTATACCTTAATTTCCAATTTTGCTTGCGTTCCTTTGGTTCAAAAATATAAATCTTATTCTTTCCATAATAGAAAATAATCAGCAGCCAATATTTTCTATATTATCAAATAAGAAGTTATAATCAGCATCAAGTTTTAAACAAAAATTATGCAGCAAGTGTTCACCTTTTATTATAGGAAGAATAAATGAATATTTATTATTTTGCATAACAAGTTACTAAAGTTTAATGTTCATACCTTGGTAGTGTGGGGCTAAGAGTAAGCACTTAGATGTCAACTTATGCCATGTGTTCCAGATATATGTATGGGTTGCAGAATTATGGATCTTAAGGCTAGTTTAATATTGGGGGTGAATAGTGTTTGCTAACTTGGATAAATCTTTTTAATTTTCTTTCAAAATTAATATTAAATCATAGATTAACAACACAGAATTCTAATGTCAATTAGACATAGATGCAATCGCAGATAAAAATAAAAACAATAATGTAAAGTAAGAGTTAGAGAGATGACACCAGAAATTTTATACTAGTTTGGATTTCTGCTACATCTAGTCCCACACGATTGCTTGTACATATTTCGTTTCAAATGCCAATCTTTAACTAAGTAGAAGGCAAATCCAAATACAATCTCAATTTCAAGACTACGGGACACATTCTCCTGCATTTCGAGTCCGGGATAAACTCACTTGATTTGACCGGGCTACAAGAACACCCACTGGATTTTGAATGGGCTACCAAGCAAACACACTTGATTTGAATGGGCTACAAGCACACCCAAACAAACATGACTAGAGTTGATAGTTTTTCCAAAGACAAAATTCTGGAACTTTAGATACAATGGATCCCATAGCCTTTTGGATAACACTTTGATCTTTGAAATAAGAGAGAGATGTTTTCAAAACAGCAAGAAAGTAGTATTGAATCAATACAATAAAGTACGAATTGATTCTATATGATTTTAAAGAGAATAGAGTATATTTTTAAAGAGAGTAACGAGTGGGAAGAAAGTAGTTAGTTATTTAAAATTGTTTTGCACTCCAATATATATAGTGAATGAACAGATGTATCCATTCATGAATGGTTGTGTCGAATATACACTTCCATCCAAAACTTGAAAACCATTTGACTAAAATTACTATCAAGGACTATAACAATTTTACTAACGACTCTATACTCTAAATTATAACCTTGAGATCTTCATTTTTTTGTCTTTAAAGTCATGAGTCTTCATATCTTTATCTTGATTCTTTATATTGTACAGTCTTCGTTCATCATTTGTGTAATATTATGCATTACATACTATATATCTTAGCAAAATGTTAGTATCTATATTTTATATGGTTGTGATCATAAAAATCATAACAATCTTCCTCTTTTCGATGACACAACAATTAAATATACTTGTATGTAAAATATGATATAACTCCCCCAGAGTTACATAAATCCCCTTAAATATACGCATGTGTATATTTTATATATTTTTTCTTTCCCTTTGTCATCAAAAAATAGGTGAAACCCCCGATATACTAATTATTAGACATTATAAATAGGATAATGCAAACTTTATTCATTTATCTACAATATACACTATAATATACACTATAATACAATCAAATTAAAACCATACTTACTTATTTTACAATCCATACCAAATAATCAAACTTATTGTAATCAATCCAAGCCAAATTATTTATATATCACTATTAAAAATAAATAAGTTTAGTATACAAAATTACTAATTAAAATCAGCAGAAATCTACACATTTCTATGGACTTCAACCCAACCTTCAGATACAAAGATTGGATTTGCTTTGATGGCATCCCAATCTTCAATGTCCGTGGTGTTTGAGCGTTCTGGGTTGTTGACTTGATCATGAAAGAAATTAACCATCGAAGAGAATCAAAATATGTAAGATCCCGTATCTAGAGGCCAAAAGCTAAGCGCTATAGATGATGTAATCATCCATAGTATTAAGTTCTGGTGACAAAATATGGCAATGCTAATGGTATTCATAATTTCAGAAGCATTTGAATATGAACAAGATCATAGGTTTCCAAAAATAACATTTTACTGATAACATTCCAAACAAATTCATATCCAAATTACATAATTCCATACCCATTTCCCAAGTAAAGATTAATTATTATCATTACAAAAATACGCCAAAAGCGACATATGACGATGCCCGCTTGGTTGATCGGAGAAATATAATCATATTTGACTTAATATACACAGCGAAATCAAAACAATATGAAACTGCAAATCCTAATTAGTTATTCGTCAGCCACCTGCTCGTCTGTAGAAGGTTTATTCACCAAAATTTTAAAAACCTGAAAACCTTAACCCTCGGCCTACTCAAATCAATTTTAAGCACCTGAGAGTTTAAAGGGAAAAAAAACTTCAAGTCAGACATAAAGCATGGCGTGAATAATTCTGTTACATCTCGGTTTACTGATATTAAGTGAGACCACGTCGCATAGCGAAATGAGTTTCCCCTCATTAATATCTTTTTCAAGACATATATTTTGCAAATCCTTTCCTACAACCAAACTGATATAATAATGATAACAATAGCTAAGTCCGTTCAGCTATAATCAGATAACTAATGGACTATCTGTCCATTAGTAGTAAATGGACTATCTGTCGGAAACATAAGAGCAAGGTCCGTTATGCTGTCAAATGGACTATTTGTCCATAAAACTGGGCTGATTACCCACAAACTGGACTAACTGTCCGGATCAACATGGACTAACTGTCCGAATCATTTTCTTAGGGTTAATTACCATTCATATTTTCCTTGAAAAGCCTTTTCAATATGATTTAACCTTTTAAATCATACTTTACAAGGAAAATATATTTTAGCTTTACTCTAAGCTATTTTGCCATGTTATATATACTTTACTCAAAATAATGTTGATGGATTTTAATGAGGATTGACTATCCTCCCAAAACAAGTTAAAACCCTTTTTTAACTTGAAGATACTTAGGCTATATTGCCTATTTAATACTTTCGAAACTTTTTTTAAAACCTTTAAACAACCCTTTTGAAACCTTTGAAGGTAATCCCTTCGAAACCATTGAAAGTGACCCTTTTGAAACCATCGAAAGCTTTTGTTTCGAAAGCTTCAAAACATCAAACATCCCTCTTTAAAACCTTTAAATATTGCATCTCGAAAACATAGGAAAAATCTTTCCTTTCAATTCTTTCGAAACCCTGAGGAAGCACCACTTTCGAAATCATTCATTAGAACCTTTCGAAAGAGTCAAAACTCAATCTTTTCGAAAGCATTTAGGGTTCAATTTAAAACCTTTCGAAACCTTTCGAAACCATTTAAAATTTCACTCCTTCGAAATCTTTGAAAATTATTTCGGTCGAAACCATTTGGATTATGTCTTCAAGTATAGCAAAAGAATCGGAAACCCATTAAAGTCGAAAGCATCTGTTTCAAAACCATTTAAAACTATCTCTTTCAAAACCAATTTGGGTTTTACTTTAATCATAGAAAAAGGGTCTTAAAAACATTTAAGTCGAAAACATCTATTTCGAAACCAATTCCTAAGTAATGAAGGGATTATGTAGAAACCATCTTTTCGAAAGCATTAGAGTGGTGCCTAGTTTTTAAAAAACAAAACAACCCTTTCGAAACCATCTGGGTCGAAAGGTAGGAAACGACACCTAAAGGCTTCGACTCAATCGAAAGCAGTAACTTAAAACAAAAGTGCAACCCAATTGAAACCATATTTTTAAATCCATTTGACCTAGTCGAAAGCTAACCAAGTTGAAAGCATCTTTGTCGAAAGCATAAAGCCCCAACCCCTTCGGAACCCCTAGTTTCGACTCTATACCTTCCGCCTACATCCAATTCACTACGTATCGGTAAACTGATACCATGTGCCTAGGTTTCGACAGTGTCGGAGGCGAAGGTAAGGAGGCGAACCAGGTGTCGAAAGCGTCAAAATGGTGAAAAACATGTTTATTTGTACTTTTAAACTATTTCTTTTGTACTTAACCTTCCTTATTTGTCTAAATCTGATTGGTTGCCATTGTATTTTTCCAAAAGTGCTACCAACTTTCCAGATTTAACATAAACTAATATACAAAAAGTGTCTTCTCCTTTCCTAATTATATAAAACATTTAAGTCTCATACCATAAGTAGTTTTATATAACCATTAAAACACTATAAAATTCTACAAAAATCTAGAAAATCTCTTTTAATATGTTTTCCAATATATAAAAATTTCAGACCCAATTCTTTTATTATTACCGTAAATAATTTATAATCCAAATTAACATTTTCTTTACTAGAAAATTCATATAAATTCCATGTAAATTCTGAAAATTGAACCCATTTCTAAAATAATATTTATGATCTTCGTAAAAATTCGAAAGGAATTATGTCAATTAATAGGGTCTTCACATTAAAACATATCATAAATTCAATATGAACAACCATAATTCATCAACAAATATATAAATTCATTCCATCATTCAAAAACATGGCAAATCATTGCAAAATATTCGAAATACATCTCAAAACCGAAAAAATAATCAAAAAATGTGATGTAAACATTATTCACCTTAGCTTTAGAGATTAAAGAGATTGATATGTGAATGGATTTGATTTGAATTAGCTTCTTCCTTAGCTTTTCTTAATCGTCTTCCTCTTTTCCTTGTTAATGGTGGCCGACCTTAGTTTTAAAAACTTCTGATAAAATGAAGTGGACGTGTAAAGATACATGGTCTAAGGGAATAGATATATGAATGGCATATTTTCTATTTTACCCCTCCTCTATTTCATTTTAACTCTTCCTTAATTCATTGTTAAATGGCACAACTACACCTTAATTAAATATCAAATCTCAATCCCATAATCAACACATTGTTTTATTTAATTTAGCTAATTAAATATTCTAAATAATGTTACAAAAAATTTGGAGTATTACAAAATGCTTCTCTTGTTCTTTTATCATATGCATTTGGCTTATTTCCAAATGCTTTTGATTCTTTAGAATAAAAGAGAGAATATATTTGAATGATTGGAGTGTCTCTTCAAAGTTTTCACAAAGTTTTCAATGATGATAAGTCATTTTTGTTAAGAGAAATGTTGAGAGTGGAAGGGAATGTAGAATGAAATGATGAGTGAACTTTTTTGGAAGAAATAGGCTTAAATAGGAGTGAAAAGTCATTTGGAATGTTTCAATAGATGGTAGTTATAACATTTTTAAAATTCAATTTTTTTTCTTCCAAATGGCTAGGATATGTCGACATATCCCATATATGTATGTCGACATATATGCCTAAAAATTATATTTTAATTTTTTTGATATAATTTTAATTTTAACTTAACATAATTATTGTTTAATGATTTCCATAGACTAATAGAACAATTAGAACAACAAGAAATAGATTTCACTACTCAATTGAGAAATATATGGTTCAAAAAAAACTAGAAAACAATACATAAAAATGACATGAAAGAAAACTAGATAATCACACAACAAAGGTACAATTGTAGAATAAAGAGATCTAAAAGGATCATGAAGAAGATGGAGAGTTTCCACCAAGCTTTCTAATGATTTTCCTAAAGTATTTTTCCACTTTGTTGGAGAGAGAAGTGAACTTTTTATTTTAGAGAACTTTTAAGCTTCATTTGATTTTTTAGAATCTAAGCTGGGTTCTTTAGAATCTCTTTGTTGGAATGGTGGCGAGGTTTTTCGAAGCTTTCTAAGGAAGAGTCCATTTCCTCCTCCTTTTCTTCTTGATTACACTGTTCTTCAATTTTCATATCATCGCCTTCTTCTTCTTGTTGTTGAATTTCTTGCTCTTCTTCCCATGCCAATCTTTCTTCTTTTTAGGGAAGAGTCTCATATGGTTCAAAGTAGGGAGGAATGTGCATGAGAGAGATTTTGGCCATATTGAAAACTTTTGGAGGCAAAGTGGGTTCTTTTTGTAAATCAATACCAAAATATTCGAATACCCTAGTAAAATACACACTATGGTAAAATGTGTTCTCATGTCTAGAAATATTCTTTTGGACAAAATCATCTAAATGACTTATGCCCAATTGAAGTTGTAGTTTCCAGATGGCAAAAAGGGCTTTAAAAACTTTTGAGTCGGGTTATCATAATTTCTCGTTCTAGGAGTGATGCTTTGTTGTAAAATGAGACTCATAAGTCTCGACTGTAGTCTAAGATTTTTGTGTTTGAAATCAAATTCTTTGTCACTTTAAAAATATAATGAGTAACTTCATGATTTTGTTTATTAATTTTAAAGGTGGAGGGGTCAATTGCACTAAATTTATAACCAAGTATTTGACCCAAAATTTCACAATCTAAAACAATAGTACTGCCATTCACACTACTCCAAACTTATCCCACTTCTCCTAGTAAAAATTTCAGTTCAAATTTGTATAAAACATTTTAATTAAATCCGAATAACACATAATTTTTTTTGAGAAGAGTCAACTAAACCAAGAATATCATTTTGCAAACAAAGATCTTGAAGACCATAAGAAGAAAAATTACCAAACTTTGCAAATATTTCGAGAAAATCTTTTTTGAAAGTAGCATTTTCAACATATATATGGCTTCTTTGTCATTGGAAAGAACCCCTTTGATTCTTTTTGAGAGCCTTGTTGTTTTCAGTGGTTGGCTCGAGGAGGACATTCTTGAGTTGTTGAAGAGATAAGAGAGCGAAGAGAAATTTTGAATTTTGATGTAAAATGAGCGAATGATTGGACAGAGATAGGATGATTTAATAAAGAGAGAATTGATAATCCAATTTTAAAAAGATGCCTTTTCAGTTATTGGAATTAATGCAAAAGGGTGGAAAATTCAAAATTTGGATTTTAAATAAAATTTCAAAATTCTGGCAGATATGTCGACATATGGACAATGGGTATGTCGACATACGGGCCGGAAAATCCAAAATTAAAACTAAGGTATTCCTATATATATACTTGTATGCATCAAACATTATTATTAATCTATATTTTATTTCTAGAATCAATAATTAAAAAAATGTAAAAAGTACCGCTTTTTTGTCCTTGCCTTTGATCTGTTCTGATTAATCTACTATTACCGTGAAACATATGCTTGCATCCTTAGTGTCTAGTTCATTATCACTTGAAGTAGTATATGAATCATCTAATATTGTTGTGTAAGCCCTCTTTCTTTTGCTGCATGAATCTATAGTACCCTATAAAATTAACGGTAATTAATAAGGCTCCAAAAATGGAATTTGAAAAAATGATGGAATTTGGTATAAAACTCCATTGCATTCGTGGCGATTTTCTAAGCAACTTTCATATTTGTTGTGTTGCAATTAGAGCTCAAATGAAAAAGTTGCTAACATTTGAAGTTTTCAGATCGAAAACAATTCAGAACTAATTAAGGAAGTAAATGTTACTAACTTAACATTAAAATGGGCATTAAGTATAGAAGTAACAACCCACCTCAGAATAAGCCTAAATTTTGATCTAGAAAAGCCTCATCGAAACATAGGTCCCTTCTATGGCTGGTTGTTGGTTAGAAAGAAGTACAAATCAATAACTATTCTTTTAGAAATTATAGCGGATGAAATAAAATATAATATCAAATTGGACCTATTTATTTCAAAACAATTAGAAATGTCATGATACAAAACATCAAAATACTGTCACATAAGATCCGTTACATCATTTCTCCAATTACATGGGTATAACATAAAAATATCATAAAGGATAATAATAACTATTGCAAGCTTAAGCCATTCCGTCTTGAAGCATCGTCAGCATCATCATTCCGTCCTTAACCTATGTTATAATGAGGAGGGAGCCATACCAATTCAATATTTGGGCATTATATATCAAATTAAAAAAGTCTCTATATATATATATATATAACCATTTAATACTTCGTATAAGGAAAGGACGTAGGTCCATAATCAACCTCTTAATCCCTTCCATTCCTGAAGCAGGTTTCTAAATCTCACAACCCATATCCTACGTCATAAATATGGAACAATGCGAGAGACAGTACCCAAGTCACTTAATACCTTTTATTGAAAAATAGGCAAACTCATGCCATTTAAGATCTTACCCCATCATTTAATACGTATACCCAAGATGGACCCCACAAAGGTTACTATCCAGTTGACATCACATGAAATCTCTTGAGCTACTTAATACTTCTTATTGGAAAGGCAGACCCTAACACTATGGGGAAAAACACATCATACGACAGGTATGATCCATTGTCTGATTGCATACCCATCTCTCGTTAAATCCTCTGTCGTCTCAACGCACATCAAACTGCAGACATGCCTCGTCGTCTGGTTGCACTAACACAATAAAAGACCATATATTGTCTGAAGTTACAGTATCATTTCTAGAATTTCTTATTAGACAACATATAAAAATTGATTGATACTAATAATTGTTCACGGAATGAAATAAATGAATCGCAATTTATTTAAACAAATATTATATTTCAATTCAAATTAAAATACAATACAACTTTCACTATCACTTTACTTACATTTTCAAATACAATACAGCTTAAATTTACTCACACTCACTCGAGTTTGTTTTTGATGTTGATTTTGATTTGCTTGCTCCAGCTTGTGTCTAGCCATCTCCTATACCTGTTAAATAAACAATAATGTAGTAAACTTGAAAAAGAAACAAACATAAATTGCAAAATAAAATTGAATTTAAGATTTAAATATTGCCTCAATTTATGGGTTTGTTTTTTTCTTTTCATTTTTAGACAGGGGTAAATATATATATGCATGGACAACTTATGATATGTATAGTGTATCATTGTGAATATCAGAAGGCCGGTCCTTGATTCAATCACATGGACAGTTGCAAAGGTCAAGCCCGAAGGCTCAACTCAATGCAAACACACAAGTTCAAGCCCGAGCAAGCTCGGGCTCAACACAAGTAGTTTAATTCAGCTCAAAACAGATCATACAACTCAGCAAAGCCAAAGTGCACAAACAAGTTCAATGCACATGGAGATGCACAAAGTCGAGCACCAGCAAACCAGATTCATGGCAGTATTAAGCATGGTACATAATGATACAGAACTAAGTGCACAAATAGCACAAATAAAGAACAGTAGGTGCGAATTTACAAAAATGCTGCCACTTGCATCTCCTGTAGCGAGCAACACAGATATACACATATGTATATACATGTATATATGCAACACATGTCAAATGCAGCCAAGAAGTGCCACAAACAAATGAACAACAGGTAATGCCACAAACAAATGCAGCCAGGAAGTACATGAGTTCCAGGTGGGAAGTACAAACAAATGAACAGGAATCAAAAGAACATTCACACAGGAATCAAATGAGCCAGGGAGTATATAGAGTTCAAGGCAATTCACACTGCCTTGTTCAAGCAGTGCACTGGCACTGCCTTGACAAGGTAGTGCCAGTCAGCATATAGTGCAAAGCAAGGTCATGAACCAAACATAAATGTACATTTAAAGATGCCTGAAACAACAAGTACATATAGTGCACAAATGCCTGAAACAAGTTCAAGCTCAAATTCCCTTGGTTCTATGCTAGTGCAACATCACCATCTTCATAAGTGTTCAACTCCAGTTTCCAAATTCAAGCGCAAGTTCAAGCGTAAGTTCAAGTGCAAGTCCATCAATGACAAGCCTAAACATACAATCAGCTATTCACACATATATACATACACATGTATGTATGTATGTATGCATGTACATACATGAAATATCAAGAAACACATCCAGTATTGTCAGTGCACCTCAGCCATGAAATATCAAGCAATATATAAACAAGCTTAGTTTTAGGCAATAATGCAACAAGATGAATACTGTTTCAGTTTCAGGAAACAATGCAACATAGTAAAAAAAAATGGTAATATTTCACATATATATACATACATATGTATATACATGGAAGATATTTCACAAATTGAAACAATGCAACAAAATCAACAATGCAACAAGAAACATGGGTCAAGTATCACCATTATAAGCTTTAGGTTCAGATAACACAACTAACTCAGATAATGGAAACAAGGCAACACAGCACCAATGCATACAGAGAACCAAAGGAAAATGTACTCAGACAACTAGAAATATATTAGTGCACATGCAAAAGAGCAAACCACGACAGCGAGGAATCTACAACAAACAAGAGAATGATGCATGGGTGCAAGTTGATGAACAACAACAATGAATGCAATACATACCATATAAATGTAATTGTTCAAGACAACATAGCAATCGAATTGGCAAACAAAAAATCGAACGGCTTAAAAAATAATATGTATAAGACCCAAAAATGTTGGTCAGTGCACTTCAGCCAAGTTTTGTTCACTGTCACATAAACACCCAAATCATCACAAACAAATCAAGTCGAGATCAATACAAAATCGAAAGGGGCACAAATCGAAAGGGAATCAAGTGGCCAAGCAAACTCTTTGAAATTCAAATCTCCACATATATACGAAAATATAAGAAATTATTTCCTATATAAAGAACCCAGTTCATCAGTGGCAGGATAATCGAAATCAAGAATAATATAAATCGAAAGGGGCAAAAATCATACTAATATCAATCGAAGAACACTCAACAGGGAGCCGACTTCAATTTCATAAAACCAAAGTTGAGAGTGGGAGAGTATCAGATTTTCACGAAGATGAGAAGATAAGAAGAAGATGGCTTCAATTTCATAAAACCCTATGTTGAAGATGGGAAGGAAATGGGCATTTGCATTATATCAAGATATGGACTGAACAAAAATAAAAAGGAAGGTACAAAAATATAAAGGGGAAACAAAATAAAAGGTGTAACGCCCCATATTTTTAGTAACATTGTTTAGAATATTTAATTAGCCAAATAAAATAAAATAATGTAAGATGATTAATAGATTGAGGTTTGATTTAACCAAGGGTATCCGTGCCTATATGTGTAATGAACTAAGGAAATAACATGAAAAAAAAAGTGTTAGGGAATAAAGGAGGGGAAAATGGAAAATAGGAGGAACTTATACCTTAAACCCTTAGGATATCAAACACATGTTCATTTAATTCTCAAGTAAAATATTTTAAGGCCGACCACTATTTTCAATCTTAAAAGAAGATAAGGCTAGGATTTTCAAGAGGAAGAAGTAAATCAACTTGTTCAACATCAAATCTCGCATCTTTAATCACAATGCTAAGGTGAATGATAATTACAACCCATTTTTCTTATAATCTTCGATTTTAAGGTTAACTCGAAATGATTTTGCATGATAATGCCATGTTTTGATGTTTAAATGTTTATACATACTTGTTGGTGATTTATGCATGTTCATATTAGTTTTTATGATATGTTTTGATATGAAAACCCTATTTAATGACATCCACATGCCTTTCGATTTTATATATAGACCAGAAATGTTATTTTAGAGATGGATTTCAATTTTCATAATTTTCTAAATTAATGTGGATTCTATATTAATTTTCTAGTGAAGAAAATAATTTATTGGGTTATAAATTATTTACAGCATAATAAATAATTATTTGGGTCTGAAATTTATATATGTTTGAAAACATATTGAAAAGGATTTTTTGAAATTTTTGTAGAATTTTCCAAAGTGGTTTGATGAATATACAAAATTATTTAAGGTATAGAACTTAAATGTTTTATATATTTAATTAAGGAGAAGGGGTATTTTGCAAATGATTTAAATAAATAAATTCTTAAATTATGGCAGTACTTTTAGAAAGAAAAAATTAGTAACCAATAAGAGTTTGACAAACAAGGTAGGTTAGTTAAAAAAATTACTTAAAAGGTTTTAAATCAGAAAAATTCATGCTAAACGCATGTTTTGCCTCTTTTGGTTTCGCCCAAGTTGCTTTAGACTAAGACCCTATGTCTCCTTCCTTAAACTAATCCACATAGTATCAATTTCTACACAAAGTGAATTAGACAAAGGAAGAAGGTAAGAGTCAAAACCAAAGGGTTCTAAAATGGTCGAAGCGCCTTTTTATTTTGAAAGAGAAAAGCGCCTGCTTTCTTTCGACCAAGTAGCTTTCGACTTAGTTGGCTTTTGACTTGGTCAACTAATTAAGAAAGGTTTTAAGGTTGTGCCTTTATTTTGAGAAATAGCTTTCGACTATGTTTGCTTTCGATTAAGTCAACGGCTTCAAAAGTTGGTTTCGAAATAGTTGCACCCTTGTTTCTAAATGATAGCCTTCGACTATATCGAAGCCTTTATGCCGCCTGTTTACCTTTCGAAACAGAGCTTTCAAAGCGTGCTGTTTTTAAAAACCTTACCGCTTCTCTAATGCTTTTGGAAGGGGTGTTTTGACATACTGACGTAGCGTGGGAAGCGAATTCAATAATGTAAATCGAATTCGTCCAGGATCTCGCACGATTAGCAGAACTAATCGGTGAATCGATGATAAATCGATGGATTTAAGAATACCGAAAGGCCCAAATCCGTTGATCACGAAGATACCGGATTTTAGCAATCTTCGACACGTTGATCGCGCACGATGGCATGAGAGAAGATCTTCAATTCTTCGAACGTCGATCAAGCGCACTTGATTCCATGAATTGGCTTCAACAATCGTTGATTCGAGCGCACTCGAATGCCGAAAGTGGAGATAGGAGATAACACTCGACTACCAATTTAAAAATGGAGGCACAAAGCACAAACCAAATTTTATTCAAATTTCAACTCCTTTACAAATGACATGACTTGCCTATTTATAGGCTTACAAATCAACACACGACTTAAAAATTTACAACACAATATGTACACGACTCAAGACTACACAGTACAAATGACTCAACATTCTCTTCTACGACCTAAAGAAAAAGAACGCGAAAAAATTGCAGCGACTTAATGGAGCTTCGCGGCAATGACTTATGGTAACTCGGCAACGACTCATTGCTCACGACTTAAGAAATAAGTCGTTCGCGACTTATGGAGGAGGAAATAAGTCGTTCGTGACTTATTAAACTCGGAAGCGAGCTATGTTCTTCACGCGAGCTAATAATCTTCACGCGAGTTAAAAGTAGTACGGCCGCGACCTACTGAGGCTCTTCGCGATTCAGAGTGGAGCTTCGCGACCTATGGTGGAAGGTTAGGTCGTTGTACGACCTAAGGGGTTTTGGAGTAGCTGCTTCCTCGCGACTTAGGGTTAGGTCGGAGAGCATAGGTCGTTCGCGACCTGTAGGAGCTTCTCGCACGCGCGACCTAAGGAGTACGGCAGCGCGACTCAAGGAGGAGCGACCTAGGGTTTCGCCGCGACTCAAGGTAAGTCGTTCGTCCCTGATTCCTTTCTTTACTTCGCGAATTCTTGATATGAGATGTGCATCACATACCTAACTTGGTAATAGCTTTTGAAAGGGTAAGCTTTCGACCCTGTTGCTTGTGACCCTTAGTGATTTTTGAAGAATAACCCAATGGTGTCGAAAGATAATGGTTTCGACTTAAATGGTTTCAAAAGGTGCTTTTCCACATTCTTTAAATTGAATCCCATTTGCTTTCGAAGGGTTTAAGGTTTTTAATACCTTTGAAAGGTTTTAAAGAAATTTTCAAAAGGGGGTTCCCTAATGGTTTTTAAAGGTATAAAGCAAAGGTTTTCCAATGGTTTTGAATGGTTTAAAGGAAATGGTTTTCCTATGGTTTCGAAAGGCAATGTTTATTGGTTCTAAAGAGGGATGTCTAAAGTTTTTAGATTTTGAAGGAAAAGAAATTTCAATGATTTCGAAAGGTGTATATGAATAGTTTTGAAAGAGGTACTTTCAATAGGACCAAAAGGGGTACTTTCAATAAGATCGAAAGGGGTACTTTCAAATATTTAAAGGTTTATATGAACAAAGATTTGAGTAAATTGTATATATTACATAGCATGATGATTTTGAGTAAACCATGGAGTATAAACTTTTTCCTTGTTCAAGTTTGGTTTAAAAGATTTTAAATCAATTTCAGATGAAAAGGTTTTTAAGGAAATTATAAGAAGGTATCCCTAAGTGAAAATAACTCAAATATTAGAGTACCAGATGAGACTGGTACACGGTCGCGCCCTATACATTAGCTATTGGCCCCAACTAATTGAGTCCAACATTCCAATGTGTAGGGCTTTGTCAAAGGTAAGACTAAAATTATGATTACACACAGAAGGAAATATATGTTTGTATACAGATAGGTTATTAGTGAGCCCCCAAAACCATTAGGATTAGGTGACCTTGGGATGTTAAGTTATAGATAGAACGTCCATAAGCGAAGGGTTTAACATATAGTTAAGGACAGACCGTCCAGAAGAGGTGTGTCTAATAGATGTTAGATAAAAAAATATTTTATCTGGTAGGCCCAAGTCAGCCAAAGGTTAATAGTAAGCCAAACAAAACTATAATGCTCGGACAGATAGTCTATTTGTAATCTGATATGTATGTTTACATAATAATGCTTTACAGTTTTAACCGGTTTTGGTTGTAGGATAAAGGTTTGCAAAAGATATGTTTTAAAAGGATGTTAGTGAGGGGAAATATGTTCCACTAAGCGATGTGGTCTTACTTTACATTAATAACCGAGATGCATAGTATTATTCGCACCAGGCTTTATGTCTGACTCGAAGTTTATGTTTCCTCTTAAACTCTCGGGTGCTCAAAATTGATTTGAGAAGGCTGAGGATTAAGGTTCTTTTAGATTTTAATAGGACGATGAATTAAACTAGTGGAGGAGAGAAGGAGGCTAACAAATAAATATATTGGAGTTGCAGTACTTTATTTTGTGTTTATTTCCGCTATGTATGTATTAAGTCAATTATGGCTATATGACTCTGATCGTTCAAGGAGGCATCTTCATATGTTGCTCTTGGCATATTTTTTAAGAAGTATATTTTACCTTTGCCTGGGAATTGTTTTGGGATTATGTAATTTGAATATGGAACATTTATTTCGAAACGTAATGAAAAAAATGTTGTTTTGAAATCTGTGCTTTGTTTCATATTCAAGTGGTCCTGATATTACAGATACGAGTAACATAGCCGTATTTAGTCGTCGGAAGTTAATACTATGGATGACTGCAGCATATATAGTGCTTAGCTTTGGGCCTCTAGATAGGGGATGTTACAACTTGGTATTAGAGCATAGGTTTATGAAATACTTTAACTAAATATGATTTTTTAAAACATACTCCTTAGGAATTAGAGTTAGGATTAGGGTATGGGATAATGATTTAGTAACGTACTTGTATTTGCTATATATAAGTATACGTTTTATCTCTAGACTCCTATCTTTATTAGGCTATTATTCTGTATCTCACAAGGCTTGAATACAGATATGGACGGAAGAAGAGGCAGAGTCAATCTAGGAGGAGACAACATCACTATAAATGGAAATGCCTAACCGAATGCTAGAAGAGGTCAGGATCAGGATGAGAATGTTGGTGCTGGGGTTCCCCAAGTATACATAGGAGCCACGTATCAGTTTTTCGTAAACATGATGCAAGCTGGAATCACAGCTGGAGTTATTGGAGGAAATGCTGCTGGGGGAGGAGTTCAGGAAACCCCGATGGTCAATTAGTACGCTAACTTAAGCATAGAATATATTAGGCTTAGGGAGAAGTCATTTATCGGAATAGAGGATGCTATTGAAGTAGAAAACTGGCTGCTACATTGCGAGAGAATTTCCCTCACCCATGGCTCAATGATGAGCAGAAAAGGTGAATTGCTTCAAGACAGCTTCAAGGAGCTGCTTTGTTTTGGCGTAACACTGTAGCTGCTGGTGTGGATGAAGAGACTATGACGTGGGCGGAGTTCAGGAGGAGGTTTCAAGAAAGGATCATGTCAGCAATGGCGTAGTCTGTCTTGGTCAGTAATTTTGCTGAGTTGGAACAAGGTGAAACGTTAGTTCTGGAATATGCTAGTAGATTCGAACAGTTAGCCCGGTATGAGTATGCCACCGTTGACACAGTATTGAAAAGAAATGAAAAGTTTATTAGAGGTCTAAAGCCTGAGTTGGCTAGAGCTTTTTTATTGCACATTAGAGATCCATGTGATGTGGTAGTGGAAAGAGCGTTGAGACATGAAGAGATGTTAGCTTGCTTGGAGAAGAAGGAGAAAGAGGTCAAGGTCGAACTGTAACGACCCGATATTTTCAACCATTCGCATCCGCACGTATCAGACTTGAATTGAAATTTGGCAAATCTCAGAATATACAGTAAATATATAATCACAGATCACAGATACAGAGTATTTAACAATGCAATAGAAGTAAAAGAGATAGTAGTCCACGAAACTACTATATATATAAGATACATCATAGTTAAACAAGATACAACAGAAGAGTAACAAGATACATCAGGTTCAAATTAGAATACATCACTGAAATCACTGGATACTGAAAGCAAAATAGATGGCTGGATCTTCAAGCAAAAATCCAACTCCGAAGGTGAATCTTGAATGCTGAATCACTCAGTCTGACTCGAGCGTAATGCAAAACACAAACATTCGTGTCAGGACATAAATACTTGTGGACTGTAAATCAACTCAAGTGAACATCAACAAAATGCATCAGTAACTTAAAGGATGCTTGGGATCGTCCATCCTCTAAGGATCCGTTAAACTATTTACTATGTAGTAATATTGCGCTCTTATAATAATGTCTACAGTAAAATAAACCTACTTTAAAATAGCGTTAAGGGGTTATCCATATAGCCCTTAACACATAATAGTGCCAATAGTCTATATAGTACCTGCATATCTCCTGATCGAGAGAGTATGAGAAGATACTCCATAGGTACGACACAAATAGAAACTCGTAGTAAGGATCGCTATGGTAGGTGACATGACACACAAGGAAATGCCAGGGTAGATATACCAATTACGCACAAGGGATGGCAGTAATGTAGCAGCCAGTACGCCCACCTCGGAACACACTCCCAAATAAAATCAAAGGATGGCCATAAAAACAACCACAAGTAAGAGTATAGTATCGAAGAAGTGCATCCGACCAGAGAAGCTACCCCTTTTGGCCCGAGATCGCTCCTGTTTTAGCCACTTTAAGCTAACTCACAAGAATCGGGTCCATGTTCATATCTCAATAGGATCGTCGCCACCATCCTACTTCATTCTGGAATCTCCACAGCATAACGGTTGTTAAAGTGGCTTTCGGAGTTGACAGAGAGCATGACAACTTCCGATCTCGCTCTCTTTAACAACCAAACATTATTATAACGCCGAGGTCATTTCAAAATAGTTTATATTTCGAAATCATTTCATTACAAACTATATTCAAATCAAATAGTTTATCATTTCCATTTCTAACATATATTCACCTTTCAAATCATAATACTTTCGAGTTATAACTCTATCGAAACCAAAATACTTGAAATCATTACACTTTGGAAATCATTTCAAAATCATATACTTGAAATCATGGTACCTTCCTTTAATCCAAATTTTTAAATTTCCACTCTAATTCATTTTAAACCATCAATTTCAATTCAATTCAGTTTCCTAACAAACCATTTCAATTCATATCAAATTTCAGATATAGATTGGATCCATAAAACAATCTATTCAATTTTTAATATATTTCAAAGCTTTAATATCCCACATTTCAAAACTAAATTTTATAATTTCATATATCTCAAATTTAACTTCATTATTACTTAGTTTTGAAATATTCATTTCATAAATCCAATATTATTTAAATAACTCGTATTACAAGTAAACCAAATATTCTTTCATATTAATATAAACTTTAAATATTCATTTATCAAATAAATCAAAATCAAATATCATTCCAAATTCACATTCTTTATCAAAATAAAGATCATGTCATTCAAACCATTTCAAAAATCATTTCCTTTTCAAATCCATTATGAATTCATTATCATTCTTTAGTTCAAATATTCAATTTAAATATCATTTTAAAATCAAATATGTCATTCATTTTTTATTTCAAATATCATTACAAAAGACATTTCAAAATTCCATTTAAAAACCATTATTTAAATTCAAAATCTATTTAAATTCCGTAAAATTCAAATTTAAATATTAAAAAAATTTCAAAACTCCTAAAATTTGAAAAATAATCAACTCCAAAAGTTAAATCATTTAACACTTTAAAATATAACTAAAACAGTGTTAAAATATATAACATTTCAACTCATTGTCAAATTATAGCAACGACGGCATTTATAAAGTGCTATCGTAGCTTATAGTTTCCAAAATAGTTTAGTTCAGGAACAACGGCATTTAAAAAATGCCGCAATAGATATTTAGTTATTTCAACATAGTTAAATTCAAAAACAACAGCACTTCAAAATGCTGTCATATGACCATAGCATTTCTGGAAATGCTATTAATAAAATTCCATATTTTTTTATAACTTCAGAAACATTAACACTCAAAAATTTTGTTATTTTAAATTTGTAAATCATATTTCTAGACTTCAAAATTTCACATTTAAATAATTTTAACATATGATTTATCACAACAAAATTTTATAATTAAATATCCAATTAAAAACTCAATTCATTTGTTAAGTCAAAATTCATTGTTTTCTTAATTTGTAAATTTAATAAAACTTAACATTTTACTTCAAATATCGTTTCAAAACTTTAAAATTAAATTTCCATTATTTATTTACATTTTAAAAATATAATTTAAAGTCAAAAATCACATTTACTTCAAATTTACATACTTAAATTTCACTACAACACACAAGAACAATTCCAAAGGCACGACAAGCACAATACAACACGACTTTTGATTTGAATGAATGGAGAGCCTTGATATTGATCTTGTAAACAACAAACAAAATAAGACCATATAAACATATATTTTCAACACCAAACAACATTGAAATAAATTGAAATACAAAGCAACAAAGGACAAAATAACTTGACCTTGCTTTAACCACTCATGTGCTCGGCCTAAGTGGCGCATATGCACAACCATGATCATGCTATGGCTAGGGTATGGCATCAAAAATGCACGGCAACATGGAGATGAAGGGGTAGTAGTTATAAGGTGAAGGATGCATAGGGTCAAGGCCAAAAGAGGCAAGCTTGGTGCAACATTTGGTTCAGCTTGGTCACATATGGGGCTCGACGATGCTTGCACAGGTTAAGTCAGTGGAGTTGCTAATGGTCAGAGGTGATGTACATCAGGTGGTGGTGGCTAAAGGTGTGGCCGAAATGAATATGGAAGGTAGGGTGAAGACATGAGCTCGGCTATGCATTGTTTGTGGAGTGTTGTGCAAAGTTTGTGGAGCTAGCATCAAATGGATGTCACGGCCTGTCTTGGTCAGAGGAGAGGCTTGCTATAGATGGTGAGGTGGTGGTCGATGGTGAAGAAATGGAGAGTGGGGCCGAGCAAAGCTAGAATAAGAGGAAGGCAAAATCAATAAAGAGAAGAGAAAAGTGAGATAAAGGAAGCCATTACCAATTTTCTTTCTTTGGCCGTGAGTTTTGAGGATGAGGAGAAATAATTTCACGTGAAAAGCAATTGAGAAAACATGGCTAATGCAAAGAGATGCACGGCCAAAATATGAAATGAAAAGGCAAAAGGTAAAATGAAAAGACAAGTACACGAAAAGTCACTAGAAAATGAAAGGTCTTTGTCCATTTGAATTTCCATTTTCTTTTAATCAAAATAAACAAATAAAAAAGTAAGTAAATAAAATAGAAAAGAACACAAAATAAAGAGGAAATGAAAATAAATAAATATTTTTTGGAAAATATAAAATAAATAAGAAAATAGTTATTAAATTGAAACTAGAATTTAAAATTGTAAACAAAATAAAATGAACATTTGAAAATTATACTACATTTTAAAAATGTTTTAAAAATAAAATATATAAATAAAATGTCATGTTACACATATATACATAATTAGAACATGATATGATGTAACGACCCGCTATTTTGGACCATTCGCATCCGCAGATGTCGGACTTGAATTGCTCAAATAACATATTGTTAATTAAAATTTGGCAAAACCCAACATATACAGTAAATAAATCAAACACAGAATCACAGATACAGAGTAGTACAAAAATACGCAGCGGAATAAATAGATAGTAGTTCATGAAGCTACTATAAAAAAAAATCAGAGTTAGAGATAAAGTACAATAGAATATCTCAGATACAGTGAAGTCTCCAGTACGTGCGGAAGACTTCTCTGGACCAATCAACTGGATGACTGAAAGGATAGATAGCTGGATCTTCAAGCAAACTCCAACTTCGAATGTGAGTCTCAAATGCTGTATCACTCAGTCTGACCCGAGCGTAAAGCAAAACACAAAACACTCGAGTCAGGATTAATATTCTTATCTAAATAAATCCAACTCAAGTGAAATATCAACTGAAATACAATTAACTTAAAGGATGTTTGGGATAACCATCCTCTAAGGGTCCATAGAACTATCTACAAGGTAGAAATATACACTATAACACCGTAGTCCTTTCAACTTAATTTATACTTCAAAACCAAATATCATTTTCACTTAAAATATCTCTATATTTCCCAAAATAGTATTTATATATATATTAAATAATTTATAGAGTAAAGTATTTTCAATTTCCTCAACTTAACCAATTGTTTCAACATCAACCCGACCTTCCTATTCAAATTAAATCCAATCTTAATTTATCAGTTTAAATTCAATTTAGTTTCTAAATAACGAATTCAACTATATTGATTTCAAATACAGATCCGAATCTCAAAATAAACCATTTAAATTCCAATATAGTTCAAAGCTTTAGTATTTAAATGTTCAATTTAACAGTTTCCTATAGATCTCGATTTAACCTCATTATTATTTAGACTTGAAATACTCCCTCATTAGATATAATATCATTTAAGTAACCTTAAATTACATTTTACTCAATATTTTCTTTAATTTATTTAAACGTGAAATATTCATTAAATCACATAAATCAAAAATCCAGTTATAAAGTCATACCTTTAAATTTCCCATTCAAAAATTTCAAATTGATTTAATTAAATAAATCCTCATTTAAATACTATTTTTAATAAACCAAAATTTATCTCTCAATCTTAATTATTCAATTTATTACAAGAAAATCTATTTGAAATATAGATTTACATAAATACTCAACCATATTATCCGTATTAAATTAATCTAATTTAAATCAAATATTACGACTAAATCTATATATAAAATTTCCATTTATATAATATCTTAAGAATCAATATTATTTAAACCATATAATTTTTTTCAAAATTATAAAAATTATTTTCAGAATATTTATATGGACCAACGGTGTCTGTATATATTTCCTATCATATAGTCTAGTGCTACAGATATTTATCATTTCAATCCGTACACTAAATATATACGGACGGATATCATTTCAACCCGTAATCCCAAATTCAATTAAATGAAAATCACTTGGGTTTATCATTCCAACCCATAACGATTTTCTCTTATTCTAAAGTTCATTCGGGTATGTATCATTTCAACCCATAGTGATTTCTAAACTACAGGGAACTTGCAGAGTGATAACATATAATAATAATATAACAGGCATATATCATCAATAACAGCATAATATAAACAACATGATATGGTGTCATATCCCACAGGTGAACAGTTACAAATAATAGCATATAAACAATTTAAATAACTAATAACAACATATTTCAATTGCCGTTCTATTGAAATCAAATTTAATAAATATAAGAATGTTAAATCGTGAGTGATTGCTCACCTTTGGAGGCTAGATAGATTGGACAAATAATTGAGCTACGCTGGATCACGATCTAGACATCGAACAAATCCAAACAAAATTTTCAAAGCGAAGCAAGATTGGCACGAATACGATGGACAACTGATAAATAGAGATCGATGAAAATAGATCAGAAACTGCTTTATGTAGACCGAAATGAAATACAAATATTATTCTATTATATTACTCTCTTACCTAATATTAGTTTTGAAACGCATTAAAATTACATATACATACATACGTTTTCAAACAAATGCAAATAATAGAAAACTGCAAAACTATGTTTAAAACCAATATTAACATAATTTTTTTTTATAATCATATTTAAATCAACATTTCACATTATTATTGTTAAGACCAATATCGACTTTCCTTGATTTGCTGAAACACTACACACCTTATACTTGATATAAATTTACCTTTTGCAAAATATTTATAAGAAAGAGAAGGGCGAGAGCGCAGCTCCAACTTAATTTAACAATTTAAATTCCAGTATTTTCTTTAATATTAAAACAGGCTTCAGGCATTTCTTACATGTTAACACTTACATTAAACTTTCTTTATCATCTTAAAAATATCAATGTCAAATTTTAACCCATATAATCACTAGTATAAACTTACATTTTAAAACAACAGATCTTAGATCTTATAAAACTGTATTTGTATAATAATTCATCTCTGGACAAACTCACAAACTAACTTAAAATATATTATACTATATATTCTCCCCAAAATTTTATAACTCTACAACTATATTTTAAACAACAGAAGGAAAATTTAAACCCATGCAAACTCTACCTATATATCAAACTTATGTTTTATAACTTACTGTATATTAATATGTTTATAAATGTATACTGTCCCACAATATATATTATAAAATAAACATTTTTTATAAGCAATACAATATAAAATTAACACCTTTTTTTTTATAAAAATCTTACATGCTGTAACATATATGCAGACTGCTAAACATCTTATATTATATATAAACAGTATGAAATAACCCAATGTATATTCAAAAGTCATACTAAACAAATTTCAATAAATACTCATATAAAACTAACCATAGAACAAATGCAAATGTTTATAACTTTATATTTAATGTATACTTGCGCTGCACTATATAAACATACTTATAATGTAAAATATATACTTGAAGCATGTTATGCTTAAAATAAAGGAAAAGCAAAAGCAATATAAACAATAAGAAAACAAAAGAAAAGGAGGAAAAAGAAGAAGAAAAAGAAAAGAAATAAGAAGGAAAAAAAAAATTAGTGCAGCCATTTACCTACAGAAGAAGCTTCACACGCAAGAGAGGAGATGAAGATCTATTGATATGGAGTAGGGTATGTACGAGTGATTTGTATTTATAAGAGAAGCCTCACATTGATAGAGTGGAAAGAAATTTTGTTTAAAGTGGCAAGAAATAAAGATAGTAATGGCTAGAGGAAATTTAGGAATTTATTCCTATAATTTAAGGTGAAAAAGAAAGAAAGAGGAAATAAATTAAAACAAATATATAAAGATTAAATGCTGGTGAACAGAGGAAATAAAATGAAACAAATATGTATATAAACATTGAATGCTGGTGAAAAGAGAAAATAAATTAAAACAAATATGTATAAAGATTGAATGCACATGAATAGAGAAAATGAATTAAAACAAATATGTATAAAGATTGAGTGTTGGTGAAAAGAGGAAATAAATTAAAACAAATAAGAAGAGAATGGATTGATTTAAAGGAAAGGCAATGGATGGTTTAGAAATAAATAAATGTAAAACGTATACGTTTTAAATTTCAAAAAGGAAAGAAATAAATACGGGAATGGCAACAGATCTTGCAAGCAGGGAAATAACGTAAAAAGAGGAAGAGAAAGAGGCGTATAAATGAATGGTAAATAAATTTAGATTTCAAATGAAATAAATGGAACAGCAGAGATTAAAGTATGGATGTAAATCCAGGAATAATAAAAAGCAACGGTTATATGTCGATTAAGAAAAATAATTAAAACAATTAATGGCTTAACTGGGGCAACATGTTTCAAATTTTTGAAATGCAAAAGAAACGTACACTATAAATATAAAGTTTTCAAAAGCAAAAGTAACGTAAAGCTGTCCATTGATTCATCAAAACGTTATTAAGTAATAAATTGAAATGAATATAAAAATAAAAGTAATTGTAATGATCAATAGTTGATTTAGCTATACACTTAAAGCAATAAATTTTTGTTT
The DNA here is from genome assembly GCA_030765085.1 of Allium cepa. NCBI lineage: Eukaryota > Viridiplantae > Streptophyta > Magnoliopsida > Asparagales > Amaryllidaceae > Allium > Allium cepa. The sequence continues at coordinate 511,010,829 of CM060942.1, forward strand.
GTTTGTACAACACAAAATGAGTTTTGAAAGTCAAGGATATAAAAATGGATAAAAGGAAAGAAATCAGGAAATTTTGTGAGCAATAGCTTTCTAAGGAAAGGTAGGCTTACATTATATATACATGCTGAGATGATTAGGCACGTTCAAAAATTTTAAAGCAAATGAAGGAATTGGAAATAAATATAAAATGAAAGAAATTTGAAAAGTCCGTAGCTATGATTTAGCCAAAATTTATTAAAGCCATTTACTAGGAAGGTTGGAACCGAAATAATAGGGAGAGGAAGGCACATTAAATTTGATGACAAAGTTGTGTTCAGATCTATAAGCAAGTTGTTTATATATTATAGGCCTTATGAAAGCGAGGGAAGGAACGGATGCTACTAGCTTGATGATTTGAGAATCTTTCGAGCGTTAAAAACAAAAGTAAAGGGAGACCAGAATAAACGCACCACCATAAATATAAATATACGCTTCAATTGCAAAAGAAACATATAGAGAAAATTATGGGTAGTGGGAAAAGTAAAGTCAGTGCACGAAACTACAAGGAATAATAAAAGCAAGGTCGATGATCTCAAATTTATTAATGGTTACGAATGGAAAAGTCTACCTGAATTGGAAAAGTATTAAGCAATAGAAATCTTTAACGGTAGTAAAAAGAAACCGTTACGCACTGATTCAGAAATCAATTAAAGCAATTAATAGCTTGAATTGGACAACACGTTTTCTCAATTAAATAAACTTCCATTAAATTATTTGTAAATTTACAATCTGCTATATTTAAATATACGTATTCTTAATATATAAACATTTTATTTAAAAATTCAATTATTATAAGATTCGCAAATATTCAATTAAATACATTATAGAATCAATTAAAAATTATTAAAATTTTCCGGGTCGTTACACTCTCCCCTACTCAAAACTTTTCGTCCCCGAAAAGGAAGGAGGTAGGAGAATAAAACAACCAGAAAAAAATAGATTGAAAGCCAAGATAAAAAATAAATTTTAAAACTATATAAATTTTATTTAAAATATTTATTTGAAAACTTCATTTGAAATTAATTTTTCTTTAATATTTAATACTTCTCAAACTCCTTTGCAAACAATTATTTACATTATTACTTCTATTTACAAAGACTATTGAAAATATTAAATCCAAAACTTATGAAATTTTTAATTTATCTCAAGATACCTTTCAAATATTATCAATAAATTAATAATCATTTTCTTTAAAGATGTTTTATTTAATTTATAACTTCAAAAATATTTATAACACTAAAATTTTATATAAAACAATGTAGTATTCAAATAAGCAATATTTAAAAGATTTATTCAAAAAGGAAAGGAAGGTAGATTCCGAAAACGGAATATAGGTGAAAAATAAAGCTGAGCAGATGAGGTAGATTCAAAAGAATAGAATCGGGCACGAATAATTTATTTCAAACCATAAGAATTTAAATTTCAAATATTAATACAAAAATTTCTTTCGTGAAAATACTTTTATAATAAAATACCTTTATAAATAAAATACTTTTATATCGAAACCAATTTTTCTTTCGAAAATACTTTTATAACTCGATGTTTTAACAAGTTTATCCTCGTTCTTGCAGACTTTGGCCATGCGTTGATCAGGCGCAAAGCTAGAGTTCTTCAAGTACTTAGTAGACCTGTTTCAACACCCAGTGAAAATATTTGAAAAACCTTTTAAAAACAGATATGGAAAGTACAATCCAAACAAATCAACCAAACCAAAACCTTTGTCCGATCATGGTTCGCAGATACACAATGGTTACGCCTGGGTCCTCCAGGAAACAATCCATATCCGTAAGCTTTCTCAGCCCTGCGAGTTACGCCATGATGACTAGTAGAGTGCAGGATACACAATGGTTACGCCTGGATCCCCCAGGAAACAATCCGTACCCCTAGGCAAGACTCAGCCAGGCACTTGCGCTACTATTCGCGACCTACACAGATTGCAGGATACACAATGGTTACGCCTGGATCCCCTAGGAAACAATCCGTACTCCTAGGCAAGACTCAGCCAGGCAATTGCGCTATGCATTCACGAGAGAAAAAAAACCATGGGTTACGCCACGGTGGGAACACACGAGTATTACATCCGAAAAACGAAAAATCGGAGAGAATAATATCGATAGAATGAATCCACGATGTGGCCACAAAGCGGATATCAAGCAGAAGGCACTTTCCATATCTTTACTTCGAAAATATATATCATATAGTACCTTTTCAAATCACTTTCAAATATCGTACTTATATAAAGTCCATATATATAGGATTTCATTTTTCCCAAATCGAATACTTTCCAAATCAATAGTAGATCAAATCATACTTATATAGACTTCGATTATATAAAATCTCTTTCCAGTTTGAGTACCTTTCAAATCAATAGATTTCAAATCAACTTCATATTTATACAATCCATTTTATATAGGTTCGACCACTCCCAAATCAAGTGCTTAATAATATAAGGTTCTCAAATTTCAAATCACTTCAATATCAGTTTCAAAATCATATATGATTTCACCAAATTTTCTTCCAAATTAAATATCTCAATTTCAAAGTTCCCATAATAATAGGTTTAGAAAATAATCCCAGTTTCCAAATTAAAATAATTCAAGTCAAACAAATTCATTTCCAAAATCACCATATAAGTACTGGTTTTAATTTCAATTAAATTTCAAAACCAAATATTTTCTCAAAATCAATTATACTAAAATAGTTTCCAAATTTATAAGTATCCCTTTAAAACTTTAAAACTATCTATTTCTATTTGAAATATCCAATTTACCTTTCTGGAAACCATTATTCAAAACCATATTTTTTTTCAAAACATTTCAAAACTAAATTTATATTCTTTATCAAACATTTTATACTCCTCGAAATTTCTTAGCTTTGAAAATTTAATCTCGATTTGGAAGTGTTCGAACATTCAAAATAGTTAGGGAAATCAAATTTTCAATTCAACAGTTGAAAATCAACAATAAATCAATAAACCAATTATTAAATCCGAAACTCGAGGACTGAACACCGGTCTCATTTTAAATTGTTTCAAATATATACTTATATCTTTCTAAAATATCAAATTATACTTCGGAATTTGAAATCAAAAACGGTTTTACAAAATCACTTGCATAGCGAAGCTATTAAAGTGGCCACTCCCCCACTCTGAAACTCGAAAATCAATGTCGATGATGCGTGCACTCATCACCGAAATTATTTTCCAGCGACATAAGTGAGTTCTGGATTTCTATTTTCTTGAAAACTTCTTTGAAATTTCTTCAAAATTATTGGAATTCATTTGAACTCATTTGAAACATTTCTTATTCGGAAAAATACTTTTAAATCATATTATTTTTATATATTTTCCAAAATCTTAAAACCAATTTCAAAATACCGGAATTCAATTCTCGAATTTCAAATTTAACCCTTCAGTTATAAATCATTTTTATATGAATCACTTTCTTATAAATTTTTGAAATTTCCAATCCTTTCAAAATTTTTATATAAAACGAATAACATTTCTTATTCGTTTTATATATAGGTATATAATCCTTATCGAAAACATTTTCACTTTTTATATAGAATAAAATCATAATTATCAAAATAATAATTTCGATATATAAAACAATTTCAAAAATGCAAATATACTCGATTTTCAAAGAATAATTTTAAGAATGGATTTCAAAACAAAGATAGAGATTTGAATTAGAGGAACTCCAATCAATAGAATTCTGATTCGAAGATAGACTCGATCAAAGATGAGATAATTAAATTACAAAATAGAAGATGGATATACTTCTATAAATCGCGGGCGACCTTAACCGGGTCAACCATGACTTCAGGAATATAATTGATGCGGAATTCTAAAGCAAATCGACATTCGATTGCCAGAGATAGAATTCGGCATACCAAGATATAGCAGCATCGTAAACCGAGGATACAAGAATCTCCGGTGAATCAATGCCAATTGTAAAGGAGTTTTCACCCCCCCTTTACAATTCATTCCGTGGAGTTATTATACTCCAGAATCAAACGAATATAAATAGGGAGAGACAAGAATGAATTTCGGAACCGAGGGACATTCCAAAATTCAAAGAAAATCGAGTCAAAAGGAAGAGATTCAACTCGAGCGAAAGTGATTCTGTAAATAAATTTACCATATATGCTAAGTTTTGCCTAGAGCCAAAGCTCTGATACCAACTGTAACGACCCGCTATTTTGGACCATTCGCATCCGCAGATGTCGGACTTGAATTGCTCAAAATACCATATTGTTAATTAAAATTTGGCAAAACCCAACATATACAGTAAATAAATCAAACACAGAATCACAGATACAGAGTAGTACAAAAATACGCAGCGGAATAAATAGATAGTAGTTCATGAAGCTACTATAAAAAAAAATCAGAGTTAGAGATAAAGTACAATAGAATATCTCAGATACAGTTACAGCATAATATAAACAACATGATATGGTGTCATATCCCACAGGTGAACAGTTACAAATAATAGCATATAAACAATTTAAATAACTAATAACAACATATTTCAATTGTCGTTTCAATTGAAATCAAATTTAATAAATATAAGAATGTTAAATCGTGAGTGATTGCTCACCTTTCGAGGCTAGATAGATTGGACAAAGAATTGAGCTACGCTGGATCACGATCTAGACATCGAACAAATGCAAACAAAATTTTCAAAGCGAAGCAAGATTGGCACGAATACGATGGACAACTGATAAATAGAGATCGATGAAAATAGATCAGAAACTGCTTTATGTAGACCGAAATGAAATACAAATATTATTCTATTATATTACTTTCTTACCCAATATTAGTTTTGAAACGCATTAAAATTACATATACATACATACGTTTTCAAACAAATGCAAATAATAGAAAACTGCAAAACTATGTTCAAAACCAATATTAACATAATTTTTTTTATAATTATATTTAAATCAACATTTAAGTCAACATTCCACATTATTATTGTTAAGACCAATATCGACTTTCCTTGATTTGCTGAAACACTACACACCTTATACTTGATATAAATTTACCTTTTGCAAAATATTTATAAGAAAGAGAAGGGCGAGAGCACAGCTCCAACTTAATTTAACAATTTAAATTCCAGTATTTTCTTTAATATTAAAACAGGCTTCAGGCATTTCTTACATGTTAACACTTACATTAAACTTTCTTTATCATCTTAAAAATATCAATGTCAAATTTTAACCCATATAATCACTAGTATAAACTTACATTTTAAAACAACAGATCTTAGATCTTATAAAACTGTATTTGTATAATAATTCATCTCTGGACAAACTCACAAACTAACTTAAAATATATTATACTATATATTCTCCCCAAAATTTTATAACTCTACAACTATATTTTAAACAACAGAAGGAAAATTTAAACCCATGCAAACTCTACCTATATATCAAACTTATGTTTTATAACTTACTGTATATTAATATGTTTATAAATGTATACTGTCCCACAATATATATTATAAAATTAACACCTTTTTATAAGCAATACAATATAAAATTAACACCTTTCTTTTTTTTTATAAAAATCTTACATGCTGTAACATATATGCAGACTGCTAAACATCTTATATTATACATAAACAGTATGAAATAACCCAATGTATATTCAAAAGTCATACTAAACAAATTTCAATAAATACTCATATAAAACTAACCATAGAACAAATGCAAATGTTTATAACTTTATATTTAATGTATACTTGCGCTGCACTATATAAATATACTTATAATGTAAAATATATACTTGAAGCATGTTATGCTTAAAATAAAGGAAAAGCAAAAGCAATATAAACAATAAGAAAACAAAAGAAAAGGAGGAAAAAGAAGAAGAAAAAGACAAGAAATAAGAAGGAAAAAAAAAATTAGTGCAGCCATTTACCTACAGAAGAAGCTTCACACGCAAGAGAGGAGATGAAGATATATTGATATGGAGTAGGGTATGTACGAGTGATTTGTATTTATAAGAGAAGCCTCACATTGATAGAGTGGAAAGAAATTTTGTTTAAAGTGGCAAGAAATAAAGATAGTAATGGCTAGAGGAAATTTAGGAATTTATTCCTATAATTTAAGGTGAAAAAAAAAGAAAGAGGAAATAAATTAAAACAAATATATAAAGATTAAATGCTGGTGAACAGAGGAAATAAAATGAAACAAATATGTATATAAACATTAAATGCTGGTGAAAAGAGAAAATAAATTAAAGCAAATATGTGTAAAGATTGAATGCACATGAATAGAGAAAATGAATTAAAACAAATATGTATAAAAATTGAGTGTTGGTGAAAAGAGGAAATAAATTAAAACAAATAAGAAGAGAATGGATTGATTTAAAGGAAAGGCAATGGATGGTTTAGAAATAAATAAATGTAAAACGTATACGTTTTAAATTTCAAAAAGGAAAGAAATAAATACGGGAATGGCAACAGATCTTGCAAGCAGGGAAATAACGTAAAAAGAGGAAGAGAAAGAGGCGTATAAATGAATGGTAAATAAATTTAGATTTCAAATGAAATAAATGGAACAGCAGAGATTAAAGTATGGATGTAAATCCAGGAATAATAAAAAGCAACGGTTATATGTCGATTAAGAAAAATAATTAAAACAATTAATGGCTTAACTGGGGCAGCATGTTTCAAATTTTTGAAATGCAAAAGAAACGTACACTATAAATATAAAGTTTTCAAAAGCAAAAGAAACGTAAAGCTGTCCATTGATTCATCAAAACGTTATTAAGTAATAAATTGAAATGAATATAAAAATAAAAGTAATTGTAATGATCAATAGTTGATTTAGCTATACACTTAAAGCAATAAATTTTTGTTTGTTTGTACAACACAAAATGAGTTTTGAAAGTCAAGGATATAAAAATGGATAAAAGGAAAGAAATCAGGAAATTTTGTGAGCAATAGCTTTCTAAGGAAAGGTAGGCTTACATTATATATACATGCTGAGATGATTAGGCACGTTCAAAATTTTTGAAGCAAATGAAGGAATTGGAAATAAATATAAAATGAAAGAAATTTGAAAAGTCCGTAGCTATGATTTAGCCAAAATTTATTAAAGCCATTTACTAGGAAGGTTGGAACCGAAATAATAGGGAGAGGAAGGCACATTAAATTTGATGACAAAGTTGTATTCAGATCTATAAGCAAGTTGTTTATATATTATAGGCCTTATGAAAGCGAGGGAAGGAACGGATGCTACTAGCTTGATGATTTGAGATTCTTTCGAGCGTTAAAAACAAAAGTAAAGGTAGACCAGAATAAACGCAGCACCATAAATATAAATATACGCTTCAATTGTAAAAGAAACGTATAGAGAAAATTATGGGTAGTGGGAAAAGTAAAGTCAGTGCACGAAACTACAAGGAATAATAAAAGCAAGGTCGATGATCTCAAATTTATTAATGGTTACGAATGGAAAAGTCTACCTGAATTGGAAAATTATTAAGCAATAGAAATCTTTAACGGTAGTAAAAAGAAACCGTTACGCACTGATTCAGAAATCAATTAAAGCAATTAATAGCTTGAATTGGACAGCACGTTTTCTCAATTAAATAAACTTCCATAAAATTATTTGAAAATTTACAATCTGCTATATTTAAATATACGTATTCTAAATATATAAACATTTTATTTAAAAATTCAATTATTATAAGATTTCGCAAATATTCAATTTAATACGTTATAGAATCAATTAAAAATTGTTAAAATTTTCCGGGTCGTTACATATGACATACAAAAATACTATTTATATAAATTAAAATAAACAATTTTGTTAAATAAATCAATTTACATACAATATTGTAAAAGGCATAACTTTCACAATATTAATCAAATTTCAACGAAAAGAAAACAGTATACTTGAAATTTTATTTATTTTCATAATAAAAGATAAAATTCAAAAATTCAAATATTTAAATTTTAAATTTAAAATTCAAAGTTTGACCAAATTGATAAAAATTCACATTTTGGAAAATATTCTATTTATTCATGTTTGGAATTATAATTCACATACAAATCAAAATTTATATTTAGAATAACATAATTTATTCATTTTAATAAATAAAATAAAGTTTTTAAATCAGGAATTCCAACTAGAATAATTAAAATATACAATTAAAATAATCACAAAATACAGGGTTGTTACACTCTCCCCCACTCAAAACTTTTCGTTCCTGAAAAGGAATGAGGTACGGGAAAGCACAAAAAAAGATAGAATGAAATAGGATTAAGACAAGATGACAAGAAGATTGAAATTATACCTGATAACTGTTGTTATAGGTAAGTTTAACAAGGTGGAGATGATCTTCCCAAGATCCTCCAGAATCAAAAAACACAAGCACGAAAAAGATCTTCTAGAATCTGACTTACCTTTTCCGCTTGACCGACGGTCTGTGAGTGGCAAGCAGTGCTCAGATTCAAAAATGAGTACCAAAGACTATCAAAGATTATAGAAAGATTTCTAAACAGACTGGATTAAGCAATAGCCTCCCCATTCTGTAGCAAGAAATAAGGACAACCAACAGATAGTTTGAAAAACAAAATAAGATAATAAATTTTACATAAGTTAAATAAATCTTAATCATCTCAAATTTCATTATCTTATCATCCAATTAACTTAAATTAACAATCTCTAAAATCATGGATTTGAATAAAAATCATTTATTATACTTATAATGTACTCAATAAAATTAATTCTTCTTTATTCCTAATTAAAATTAAAATTATTCCTCTCAATATATTTTACCACTTATGTTAAATATATTTATACTTATTATAACTGCTTTAAATTCATTCTTAGTTCCTTTAACATCATTTTATATTGTAAATTGTTCCATCACCCTTTTTTCTCTATTTACCTCTGTTAATCTTTTTATAACAAAAATTTAACTGTATAACAATTATTGTAACCACTCAAATTTTATTTATAAAATATTTTTATATTGTATATTATCCAATTACATATTCAACTTCCGTATAATTTAGGTAAGTTATATTGGAATGAAATTGTGTATTATACAGATAAAACTTTCCAATTTAATCATTTCAAGATTGAATATTTATCCAAATCTTGAAATTATCCTTCAATATAAAATTTAGGAATTAAATTTTCGATAAATTCCAAACTATTTAGAGATAAATAAATGCACATATACTATATGTATATCCATTCAAATTTTACTCACATATCAGCATAAGTTATAAATCCAAGCTTATTTAGAAATTCAAATCAATTAAATTCGCCAAAACAACAAGACTACAGAACGGTCTCTTCACTTCAAAACTCGAAAATGAATGTCGATGATGCTACAGTCATCACCGAAGTTATTTTCTGGCGACAAAGAGAAGAGCACTAATTTTAAACTTTAAAATTCTTTGAAAACAAATTTCTATTCGAAAATACTTTAAATAATATATCCTTTTAAAACTTTGAACACAAGGTTTGAAATCCATTGGAAATTAAATTCTCAAATTCTTGTTTAAACTCATTTTAAATTTCCAAATAAATTTATAACCACGTTTATAGTTCAATTATTTATATATGAAATAAGAGACAATGATATATAAAATCAAATATTATTTCTTAACAACCAATTCAATAAAATCAAGAATTTTTTTTATAATATAGTTACAAAAGTTATTTCCTTACCAAATTTGAAAAAGAACATATTGTGTCAGTTTGCTCTGTTTAAGTGTTTTGGAAATCTTATCGATAGCGTTGATCAGACGAATCGATTAGAATCCCAAATCAACATCAACAACTCAAACAACACATATAAAACATTAAAACATTTTAAATATTTGTTTACAAATACACTTCAATAATGATTTGAAGATAAGTTGGAAACAAAGATGAGATGATTAAATAACAGAATAGGAAGATGGATAAGCTTATATAAATCGCGGGCAATCTTAACCGGGTCAACCGTGACTTAAAGAACAAGATCGATGTGGATTTCTGGGGTAAATCCACATTCGGTCTCAAGTGATAGAGTTCCGAATTATAAGAGATACTAGCATCTAAACCGAGGATATAAAATCTCTGGTGAATCGATACTATTGTAAAGGAGTTTCACTCCTTTTTGCAAATCAATTTGAGATTGGAGGGATCGCCGACTCATTATAAAGATCATTCGAAGTGGAGTTATGGGATACTCCAGAATCAAAAGAAGATGAATATTGAGAGACATGAATAGATTTTGGAACCGCAGGGAACGTTTCAAAATTCGAAGGAATCGAGTCAAAAAGGAAGAAATTCAAACTCGAATGAAAGCGATTCTGTAAATACATTTACCATATATGCTAAGTTTTTCCTAGAGCTACCAAAGCCCTGATGCCACATGTAACGACCCGATATTTTCAACCATTCGCATCCGCACATGTCGGCCTTGAATTGCTCAAAATACCGCATTGTAAATAAAATTTGGCAAATCTCAGAATATGCATTGAATAAATAATCATTGATCACAGACACAGAGTATTTAATAATGTAGCGGAAGTAAAAGAGATAGTAGTCCATGAAACTACTATATATAAGATACATCAGAGTTAAACAAGATACAACAGAAGAGTAACAAGATACATCAGGTCCAAATCAGAATACATCACTGAAAATCACTGGATACTGAAAGCAAAATAGATGGCTGGATCTTCAAGCAAAGCTCCAACTCCAAAGGTGTTGAATCGCTCAGTCTGACTCGAGCGTAAAGAAAAACGCAAACACTCAAGTCAGGACATAAATACTTATGGACTGTAAATCAACTCAAGTGAACAGTAACAAAATGCATCAGTAACTTAAAGGATGTTTGGGATCGCACATCCTCTAAGGATCCATTAAACTATTTACTATGTAGTAATATTGCGCTATTATAATAATGTCTATAGTAAAATAAACTTACTTTAAAATAGCGTTAAGGGGTTATCCCTATAGCCCTTAATACATAATAGTGCCAATAGTCTATACATTACCTGCAAATCTTCTGATCGGGAGACTATGAGAAGATACCCTATAGGTACGACACAAATAGAAACTCGTAGTAAGGCTCGCTATGGTAGGTGACACGACAAACAAGACAATGCCAGGGTAGATATGCCAATTACGCACACGGGATGGCGGTAAAGTAGCAGCCACTACGCCCATCTCGGAACACACTCCCAAACAAAATCGGAGGATGGCCATCAAATCAACCACAAGTAACGGTATAGTATCGAAGAAGTTCTTCCGACCAGAGGAGCTACCCCTTTTGGCCCGAGATCGCTCCTGTTTTACCCACCTTAAGCCTACTCATGGGAGTCGGGTCCACGTTCATAACTTAATAGGATCGTCACCACCATCCTACTTCATTTTGGAATCTCCACCGCGTACACGGTTATTAAAGTGGTTTTCGGAGTTGGCAGAGAGTATGACAACTTCCGATCCCGGTCTTTTTAACAAACAAACGTTATTATAACGCCGTGATCATTTCAAAATAGTTTATATTTCGAAATCAATCATTTCAGTTCAAGCTATATGCAAATCAAATAATTTATCATTTCCATTTCTAACATATATTCACCTTTCATAATCATAATACTTTCGAGTTATAACTCTTTCGAAACCAAAATACTTGAAATCATTATACTTTGGAAATCATAACATTTCAAAATCATATACTTGAAATCATGGTACCATCCTTTAATACAAATTTTTAAATTTTCAGTCTAAATCAATTCAAACCATCAGTTTCAATTCAATTCAATTTCCCAACAAACCATTTCAAATCATATCAAATTTCAAATACAGATTGGATCCACAAAACAAACTATTCAATTTTTAATATATTTCATAGCTTTAATATCCCACATTTCAAAACTAAATTTTTATAATTTCATATATCTCAAATTTAACTTCATTATTACTTAGTTTTGAAATATTCGTTTCATAAATCCAATATTATTTAAATAACTCAAATTACAAGTAAACCAAATATCCTTTCATACTAATATATACTTTAAATATTCATTTATCAAATAAATCAAAATCAAATATCATTCCAAATTCACGTTCTTTGTCAAAATAAAGATCATGTCATTCAAACCATTTCAAAAATCATTTCCTTTTCAAATCCATTATAAATTCATTATCATTCTTTAGTTTAAATATTCAATTTAGATATCATTTTAAAATCAAATATGCCATTCATTTATTATTTCAAATATCATTACAAAACACATTTCAAAATTCCAAAAAACAATTATTTAAATTCAAATTCAGTTTAAATTCCTTAAAATTCAAATCTAAATATTAAAATATTTTCAAAACTCCTAAAATTTGAAAAATAACCATTTTCAAAAGTTAAATCATTTAACACTTTAAAATATAACTCAAACAGTGTTAAAATCTATAACATTTCAAATCATTGTCAAATTATAGCAACGACGGCATTTATAAAGTGCTATCGTAGCTTATAGTTTCCAAAATAGTTTAGTTCAGGAACAGCGACATTCAAAAAAATGCCGTAATAGATATTTAATTATTTCAACATAGTTAAATTCAAAAACAACAGCACTTAAAATGTTGTCATAAGACTACAACATTTTTGGAAATGTTATTAATAAAATTCCAGATTTTTTTTATAACTTCAGAAACATTAACACTCAAAATTTTTGTTATTTTAATTTTATAAATCATATTTCAAGACTTCAAAATTTCACATTTAGATAATTTTAACATATGATTTATCACAACAAAATTTTATAATTAAATATCCAATTAAAAAATCAATTCATTTTTTAAGTCAAAATTTACTGTTTTCTTAACTTATAAATTTAATAAAACTTAATATTGTACTTCAAATATCGTTTCAAAACTTTAAATTTAATTTCCATTATTTATTTACAATTTAAAAATATAATTTAAAGTCAAAAATCATATTTACTTCAAATTTACATACTTAAATTTCACAAATTCAAAACTTAATATTAGCTTTCTTAAAACCATAAAATATATATTTTTAAATCAAAATTTCTTACTTTAAAAAATACATATCTTAAGAAAAATCATTTAAAAATATACCACGGGGTCTGTATATAATTTTCTAACCTAGGTCAAGTGATACAGATATGTATCATTCCAATCCGCAATATGAAAAGAAAAACCCGGGTTCTATCATTTCAAACCCGCAATCCTAAGTCAAATAAAATGCAGTAAAAATCACTTAAGCCTATCATTTCAGCTCATAATGATTTTTTCCTATTCTAATGTTCGTTCGGATATGTATCATTTTAACCCATAGTGATTCTATTCTAACAGGGAACTTGCAGTGTGATCGTATACATAAACAAAATAAATAAATACACTAACATGTCAATGTCACCATATAATGTCATAATCATATGTCAGGTGATAATTAACAAAGTTAACATGGTAATAGCATGGAATAACATATCATATAATCATTATTAACCTGCATAAACATTTTAATTACTAAACACGTGTCATCAATTTACCATTTCATAAGTAAAAATGTCAGAAAGACTCACCTTTATCAAAGCTAGAGACCACTACGACAAGAACAATTACAAAGGCACGAAAAATACGATACAACACGACTTTTGATTTGAATGAATGGAGAGCCTTGATATTGATGTTGTAAACAACAAACAAAACAAGACCATATAAACATATATTTTCAAAAATAAAATACAAAGCAACAAAGGACACAATAACTTGACCTTGCTTTAACCACGCATGTGCTCGGCCTAAGTGGAGCATATGCACGGCTATGATCATGCTTTGGCTCGGGTACGGCATCAAAATTGCACGGCAACATGGAGATGAAGGGATAGTAGTTATAAGGTGAAGTATGCATATGGTCAAGGCCAAAAGAGGCAAGTTTGGTGCAGCATTTGGCTCGGATTAGTCACATATGGGGCTCGACCATGCTTGCATAGGTCAGAACATAGGAGTGGCTGATGGTCAGAGGTGATGTACATCAGGTGGTGGTGGCTAAAGGTGTGGCTGAAATGAATATGGAAGGTAGGGTGAAGACATGAGCTCGGTATGCATTGTTTGTGGAGTGTTGTGCAAAGTTTGTGGAGCTAGCATCAAATGGATGTCACGGCCTGTCTTAGTCAGAGGAGAGGCTGATGGTGCTGCTGTAGATGGTGAGGTGGTGGTCGGTGGTGAAGAAATGGAGAGTGGGGCCGAGCAAAGCTAGAAGATGAGGAAGGCAAAAATCAATGAAGAGAAGAGAAAAGTGAGATAAAGGAAGTCATTACCAATTTTCTTTCTATGGCCGTGAGTTTTGAGGATGAGGAAAAATATTTTCACGTGAAAAGAAATTAAGAAAACACGGCTAATGCAAAGAGATGCACTGCCAAAAGATGAAATGAAAAGGTAAAAGGAAAAATGAAAAGACAAGTACATGAAAAGTCACTAGAAAATGAAAGATCTTTGTCTATTTGAATTTCCATTTTCTTTTAATGAAAATAAACAATTGAAAAAGTAAGTAAGTAAAATAGAAAAGAAAAAAATAAAGTGGAAATGAAAATAAATAAATAATTTTAGGAAAAATATAAAATAAATAAGAAAATAGTTATTAAATTGAAACTAGAATTTAAAATTGTAAACAAAATAAAATAAACATTTGAAAATTATACTACATTTTAAAAATGTTTTAAAAATAAAATATATACATAACATGTCATGTTATACATAGATATATATATGTATAATTAGAACATGATATGACATACAAAAATATTATTTATATAAAGTAAAATAAACGATTTTGTTAAATAAATCAATTTACATACAATATTCTAAAATGCATAACTTTCACATATTAATCAGATTTCAACGAAATGTGTCAGGACACGATTCTTCGTCTTCCGAAAATTCAACATCGACACTCACTTTATCGACTGCCGAGAAATCGAACGACGGAAAACCGAACACTGAGGGCTTTAAAAAAAAGAAAAGGAAAAGAGAAAGAGAGAAAAGAAAATAGGGATAGGGAACAGAAGATAGAAAATTTTAAAATAGAAAGAAAGGAGAATAGAGAAGGATTAGAAAAACAAAAGAAAATAGGACGGAACAGAAAGAAAACAAAACAACATCAGAATCTCACAATTCGCAGCGGAACAACATATAATAATAAATGAATAATCTTTAAACAAAGAACTATATCAGTTATTACATTACATCACATTTTATTACATCATATCATCAGAGTGTACAACAATATACAACAATAAACAGTGCAGCGGAAAAGAAATACTATATACTAGTAATACGCCATGCCATCCATCTTGCCTCCAGCAACTCCAGAATATCCAGAATATCCTGATAAACCTTACTCTTGACTGCCCGTGTGGAAATTGGTGGGCACCCAGAGTTTAGGAAGGAAAACAATAAACTCCAAGTCAGTCATGTGACTGGTGTGAGAACTCAAAACAGTTTATTTATCTTTAAAATCAAAATAGAGGAATATTTTAAATCAATTCGCAATGCTTTTAAAAATGAGACTACCATAAGGCCTCCCGCACACACACACATGCAAACGCAGAATCGGAGGAGATTTCTCCTTATGATAGTCAAAGATGCTTGATACGCATTTAAAATAACATTTGATATTATTACTAGTGTATAGTGTAGGAGAAAAATTCATTTTGAAAGTAGAATATAAATCTTAGCCAACATACGACCATTATCGTATGCCTACTATAGCTACCATCCAAACAGTGTTGCGACACCATAAGTGAATGATAGGTTCTACAACTAATACCGTACAAGTCACGTATTGTTTCTTTGGATTTCCAACAAATGGTCAGGCCAAGGAACTTCCCATTGCCACATGAGAATGCCTCTGGAAAGACATCCCCGAGAACCAAACCGGAACTCTGCCAACACAAGGCTGGGTTACCCCTAACTGGGTAACTACTGACACGAGCACGCCATTCCCCGATCGTAAACGACCTTTCTCACGGGATCCCGAAAACCAACAACCACAAAGTAATAAATTCGTAGTAACCACATAGGTTAAATATCTGGGCTCCATACCATGATACCACCTCTATCCAGAAGGAAATGTACATACCCTAAAGGGTGCTACCCCTCATAACCTTGCTGCATCTTTCCTGTTTTGACCATTTCCGGGGTGTGAGGTTCGACGAAGTCACGTCCACAAAAACATACTTTATACAAAAGCCATGCTTTGGGTCAACAAATGATCAACACAATGATCACCAAGATAGACGATCAAATAAACGATCTTATCACAATAATCAACACAATGATCATTTACAGCATCACTCAGCATGTCACATTACCAAATTGGGAATATATCGCTGATAACTTCAACTATATAACCTCTGAGCTCGTACGTCTCAGAGAAGGGTGTTAAGCTAAAAGAATAAATTCTCCGCCACCACAGAAATATATTTGAAAGAAATCGGCTTTATATCTCAACTTGTAATGTCAGACACACAATCCATACAAGTCTGTTCCGGGCTCGAACAAAACCGAAGGCACTTACAAAGAAGTCCTTGCAATCCGGATATTCACAATCCTGATCGGATTCACCATCACATATGGAGAACTCTATACCGGAGCAACTCGGTGCAGAGTAAATCGACAGGTCATCCTATCGCTCTCGCAAATACCGGGTCTTCAACACCGATCTTCCATGCAATTATAACGACGTATCACATATTCGGAATGGGTTATACGACCCCATGGTCCTTTCCCGGTTAACCCGAATAGTGAGCGCTTATTCAAAAATAAGTGTAGCATTCACATTCAAACAAATCACATCCATTACCCATTCAAAGGGAAATATTGATAGTCGGTTATTGAACTATCACTGGATATGCACACATCACCAGTTTCCAAATAATTTTCCAAATTATTTATTTTCCAAAATATCTTCACTAGATATATAATTTCAATTCTTCAAAAATAAATCAATATTTACTTTTAAACAAATTCTCCTTTCCTTTATAAATTCCTTAGTGAATTTATTATTCCAAAATATCAATGAATATTCGATTTCAATTATTCATTTCAATTTATCTTCAAAAAGATAAATTCTCTAAACGTTTCATTTCACATTGGAAAAACATTTCCATACTTATTTATTAAGTAATTCACAATTTTTATTTATTTTCAACACTTAGAAAATATTCAATATACTTAAATCGAAATTAAGTATAAATTTCCTTCTTTAAGGAAATCATTCTCTTAAACATATTTATTTGGGCCAAAACGAATGTTGCGTAAAACATCGTTACAACAACCCAAAATCACTAGTATAGGGATTTGAAATTAAAATAGATATATAAATCCCAATACTATACAAAACATTTTCTTTCGGAAATCATTTACTATAACAACAGTGTTATAGTCCATCATCTCCTTCTATTTCTCGAAAACGTCTATTTCAACAATAAATGTTGAAATCTATGATTTCGAATCTCAATACCTTTTAAAAACATCGTTAGATAGTTTTAATTCTATTTAAAACATCATATCTAAAACAATTTCTTTAACATATTATTCACTATTCAAAAATGTGAATAAACTTCGTTAACAATTTCATCACTTCTATTCAATTTATTTTAAAGGATTATTCACTATTCAAAAATGTGAATATAACTCCTTTAATAGGTTTCAACAATTTTCTTATCAAAATAAGTCATTTGCGAATTTATAAAACAACGTTTATAAATTCCATTTCTATTTATTTATAAAAACTTCCTTTTTATAAATCTCTTTATTAACCTATTCCAGTTTATGACTCAATTATAAACTAAAAGTTCATATTATAAGTTAAATACTTATAAAATGATTATTTTACAAAATCGTTCCTCTAAAGACTTTCCAAACCATAAATCTTATAACTTATAAGATTCATTTATTTAACCAAATCTATTCTTCAAATATCTTCACAAATTTATAACTCTTACTATTTATAAATTTCATTTATAACTTCACCGTTTATAATTCTATAAATTTCATTCTTTAATGAAATTCATTTTCACTTCATTCAAACACTTATAAAAACTCGTTTTAAAATTTCAATATCTCAATTTACAAATATCCATTTATAAATCTCTTATATAAATCAATTCATATTAATATTTTAAAAACGTCTTTAAACTCCTTTATAATTTCATCATTTTGATTTATAAAATAATCAAATTTTATAAATCCTATATTTAAACTTTTCAAAATTATTTCAGAAATCCCAATTTAACTATTTTATAAAGTCATTAATTCCTTATTTTCAAAAATCAGCTTTTAACTATATTTCTTAAAAATCATAATTTTTAT
The DNA here is from genome assembly GCA_030765085.1 of Allium cepa. NCBI lineage: Eukaryota > Viridiplantae > Streptophyta > Magnoliopsida > Asparagales > Amaryllidaceae > Allium > Allium cepa. The sequence goes on from CM060942.1 coordinate 511,029,228, forward strand.
AACCTTAAAAATTATGACGTTTATTTATTTATAATGGATCAATTCCAAAATATAGTATATTCTCAAAAATCACTTTAAAAATCATTTTAAAATTCCAAAACTTGGTCCAATGATGCTACACACCAAATAGTCAATCACGACAACAACGATATCATATATCGATATGATAATCAATCAAATATCAAAATATCTGAAAATCAAATAAATACTGTTGAGGAATCCAGTTGGATCCCTCCAACCTGTTTTCCTGCATCACAAACATTAGCACAATACCAATTTCGCCCCAGTACGAAATTATCGCGGTATATGTTCTTATTAAATATTATCCGCTTGATAACGGCGCAATAGGGTCTCATCCGCTAAAAAATACGGGAAATCAACAACTGCAATATATACATATGCCAATATATATATATTGATATTATATATAATACCAATTTCACTGTTTATGAAATATTCGCGGTATATGTTTTTATTAAATAACATCCGCTTACTAACGGCGTATAATGTCTATTTTAACAATCAATACATATTAATCAACATTCAAACATGCATTCAAATATTTTAAATCTAACTATTTAAAATAAAATCGAAACTGATTCGATTGAGTGAGAAGTTCTCACCTTGATTTTATTTCCGTTTTAGCGATTTATTTCGAATAAAATTAAACGGACGTTTAATTTTACACGAAATTTTCACTAACTCCAAACGACTCCAAACCAACTCCATCGCGTAGTGCTCGTCCATACGATTCCAACGCAACTGGTTTTGCATTTTTTCGACCTCGTATGAAAAAGTTATGAATTTTTAACTTTTACACGATTTTATTTATATAATTACAACATTTTTTTACATTTCCAAACCTAGATTGAATCCAAGCCGTAGGATCCCTCCACTGCAAATCCTGGCCGCACCCCACCTTCTTCTCACACGCGTATTATCTCCAGGTTGAAGAACCATAGCCGAACCCATTCGTATAGATTAGGGTTTGATAATACTCCTCCTACACTCGACTTGACGACGATCAGGAAGTTGCGTTTTGAAGCTCACGACTAGCTCCATACTCGGCCATAAGCTTGGCACACTCGGCCACCTCCTCTCACGTGCGCACGAAGTTGAACGGCCTGACTTCAAACCCAATTTGCCGATGATCCGTGAAGCCATTCGCGATCTCCACCGTTGATATGATAGATCTTGACGTCCTCTACGAGTTTGTAGTTGATACTTTCATGAATCGATGCATGGATTTTGAGAAATTGGAGGGGGAAGATAGAAGCTTTCTGGCCGTTCTTATAGGGGGCGGCGGCTAGGGTTTCATTTTGTTTTTTTTTTTTAAAGTTATGAAGGCATTGGTCTATTTATAGAAGAAAATCGAACACTATTCATCCGGAAATTCCGAACTCCGATTTACGCGCCGTAACCAGCGTTTCTAGGGTTTACCCCGCGTTCCGGACACAATGGAACAAGTTTCGGAAGCTAATTCGGAAGTATGTGCGAGTTATGGCTATAAACGCTCAATTTAAATTAAACCGATTTAAGCGATTTTCTAGGCGTTTTAATTTGTACCGGACAAACGGTAAATCCAATTGACTTGAAATTTGAAACCTTACAATAATATCACATTACGGATCCGATGAAACTAGTTTCGTCGAAATCCGAGACTTTTTGAAAAATGGCTATTTTAACTCGCCAAATTTAAATTAAAAATAAATCGATGCGTTTCGAGCTGCCACGATCAAACGATAGCTCCGATTGACACGAAAATTGAAATCCGGTAATAACTAACTATTACGGATCCAATGGAACTGGTTTCGTTCAATTCTGAGACTATTCAAAAATTGACTATTTTTACTAGTCGATTTTAATATTAAAATATTCAATTTTCACAAATAAACTTTTAATTCGATTTTAAAAGTTCTAAAATATCGTTCTAACTCCCATATGATAAAATAAAATTTTACAAATCATTTTCAATCTTATTTAACTCAATTTTCAATTATTTTCATAATTTAACATATTAAATTATCGATTTAATTATCCAATTAAATTCAATAATTCAAATAAAAATTTATTTGACTTATAAATTCACTTATTAATATTTAAAATTAATTAAATATTCAAATTTTAATTTCTAAAAATTATGGGTCGTTAAATGAAAAGAAGTATACTTGAAATTTTATTTATTTTTATAATAAAAGATAAAATTCAAAAATTCAAAAAATTAAATTTTAAATTTAAAAGTCAAAGTTTGACCAAAATTCACATTTTGGAAAATATTCTATTTATTCATGTTTGGAATTATAATTCACATACAAATCAAAATTTATATTTAGAATAACATAATTTATTCATTTTAATAAATAAAATAAAGTTTTTAAATTAGGAATTCCAATTAAAATAATTAAAATATACAATTAAAATAATCACAAAATACAGGATTGTTATATCAAACAGGGCCAAAAGAGAAAGTTTTTCCATAAAAAGAATGCTCAGAAAGGAGGTGCAACAAAGAAAAGAAATTATGACGTGGTCTTCTATAAGTGTGCTAAGAAAGGTCATCATGCTTATGGGTGCCAAACAGGCAAAGGAAAGAAGGTTGTTGAGAAGAAAGGGATTAGATGTTTTAACTGTGACCAAATTGAGCACTACAAAAACCAGTGCAAAGAGCCGCAAAAGGGTATAAAGGCCAAGTGTTTTCATTGGAGCTTGCTATGTCAAAGGCGACAGCGCAGGAGAAGGGAAAGGCTGTGTTAGGAGGTACGGTTCAGCTCCATGATACATCTATTAGCGTTTTATTTGATACTAGTGAATCTCATTCTTTTATATCTAGATGTTTGGTAGACTAACTTAACCTAGAACCCACATATTCAGTTACTTCCTTAAGAGTTGCAAATCCGATATAAGGGTATGCGACGCTTAGGATGAAGTGTGACCACTTAGAGTTTGACCTGGTAGGTTATATTTTTGTTTACAGTTTGCGTGTATTTGATTTTGTTGGGTTCAGAATTATATTTGGCATGGATAGGTTAAGTAATTATGATGCTAGGATATTTTGCCTAGATAGAAAAATATCATTTGGACACCCAGATTATTATGATCGGATAGTTTATACCATAGAAAACCCTAGTTGTGAGGTGAATTCTTTGTTGGGTGTTATGGAGTTGGAAGATGAGCTGAATCACGTTTTCGTAATTAGAGAATTCATGGATGTGTTTAAGCCCATAGTTGGATTGCCGCTAAAACGAGTCATTGAGTTTCAGATTGATTTTGTGCCTGGGGCAGAACCGGTGAGTAGGCCTCCAAGCAGGATGACACCAACAAAGATGGAGATGTTGATGGCTCAGTTGGTAAATTTGGAAGGAAAGAGTTTATTATACCAAATAGTTTGCCTTGGGGAGAAACCGCTGTATTTGCTAAGAAGTAGGACGGTCGTTAAGGCTATGTATGGATTATCGTAAGCTAAAAGGGAGGACGATAAAGAATCAATATCCACTGCCAAGGACTACCGATTTGTTCGATCAGTTGAGCGGGGCCAACATATTCTCTTAGTTGGATTTAGCGACTGGATTTCATCAGCTTAGAGTTGCATAGGATAGTATTCGTTTAATGTCATTCAGGACGAGATATGGATCATACAAATGGTTGGTTATGCCGTTCGGACTCATAAATGCACCAACATTCTTTGTAGATTTGATGAACCGAATTTTCCAAGAGCACTTGGATAGATTTGTGTTGGTTTTTATAGATGGTATTCTGATATACACCAAGGACAAGAAGGAGCATGAGGTTCATCTCAGAATTGTGCTTGAAACGCTGAGGCAGCATCAGCTAAAGGCAAAGTGTTTGAAGTGCGATTTTTGGAAGAGAGAAGTAAAGTTTCTTGGTCACATAGTTTCGGAGAAAGGATTGTTAGTTGATCTGAAAAAGATCAAAGCCGATAATAATTGGAAAAGACCAGAAATGATAACTGAGATAAGAAGTTTCCTTGGATTAGAAGGATATTATCGAAGGTTTATAAAGGATTTCTCGCGGATTACGACGCCAATGACTTAGCTAACACGAAAGGATGTAAAGTTTGTATGGACCGATAAGTGAGGAAGCATTTCAAAGCTTGAAGCACTTGTTGACTCATGCACCTGTGTTGGTGGTTCCGGAGGGAAATCAAGATTTAGTTGTTTATACTGATGTGTATGGTACTGGGTTGGGAGCTGTACTAATGTAGAGGGTTAAAGTGATTGCCTACGCTTCTAGATAGCTTAGGCCACATGAGGTTAAATATCCAATGCATGACTTGGACTTAGCTGCTGTAATATTTTCCTTGAAGGTGTGGAGGCATTACCTTTTGGGAGAGAGGTTTGAGGTTTATACAGATCATAAGTCGTTGAAGTACTAGTTCTCTTAGAAAAGAGTTGAACATGAGATGACAAAGATGGTTAGAATTTCTCGTCGTTTATGATTTTGGAATAGAGTACACACCCGGAAAAGGAAACAAGGTTGTAGATGCGCTAAGTAAGAAGCATCTGAATGCAGTATTAGCTATGATAGCAGAACGGAAAGACTTAGAAGCATTGTCAACTTGTAGAGTACTGTGGAGATCCGATGCTGGGTCTAGTGGAGGATCTGCTAGGTTGTCTTGTTTGGAAGTCTGATCGGTATTGATTGAGAAGATAGCTTCTAAACAGGAGGAGGATCTAGTTTTGGCTGAACGGATTAGAAAGTTAAAGGAAGGAATGGAGAGCTATGAATTAAAGGATTTTCATCTTAACCAAAATGGATGGTTGAGAAAGAAGTGCAGATTATGTGTTCCAAATGTGGAAGACATAAGGAAAGAGATTTTGGGGGAATGCCATCGTTCAAAGTTCACTATCCATTCAGGAGGAACGAAGATGTATCAAGATATTAATAGAAGTTTCTTCTAGGAAGGCATGACGAGGGATGTTGGCTTATGTGTGAAATTGTGTTTGAATTGTCAACAGGTAAAAGCTGAACATCAAAAGCCGAGTGGATTGCTTCAACCATTGGATATCCCGGTATGGAAGTGGGATTTCATTTCTGTGGATTTTATTGATGGGTTGCCAATATCTAATAGAAGTAATGAAAGTATATGGGTCATAGTAGATACATTGATCAAGAACCCCCATTTCATTCCAGTTAAGGCAAATAAGACAGCACATGTATTGGATAATTAATTATGAATAATATGGTTAAACTGCATGGAATTCCTAGTAGTATCGTTAGTGATAGAGATTCTTTGTTTACTAGCGAGTTCTGAAAGGGTCTTCAGGAAGCTTTGGGAACAAAGCTCAAGATGAAGACCACTTACCATACACAGACTGATGGGCAGACGAAAAGAGTTAACAAGATCTTGGAGGACTTGTTGCAAGCTTGTATACCAAACTTTGGGGATCATGGGAAGACCACCTACATCTAGTCGAGTTTTCGTATAATAATAGCAATCAAACAATATAGGAATGACACCGTTTGAGGGTTTGTATGGAAGACTATGCAAATCCCCTGCATGTTGGTTAGAGACCGAGGATAGATTGATTTTCGGTCTTGATTTGGTAAAAGAAGCAGCAAAAAAGATTGAGCCGATAAGGGAAAGAATGAAGGAAGCTCGGTCCAAGCAGAAAAGCTATGCAGATAGAAGATGAAAAGATTTAGAGTTCTCTGTTGGTGACCATTTCTTCGTCAAAGTATCGCTGATGAAAGGTAATATCAGGTTCGAGAAGATGGGGAAGTTAGCACCGAGGTTCGTTGTACCATTTCCTATTTTAGAAAGGATTGGGAAACTCGCGTATAGAGTAGAGTTACCGAGTAGTTTAATAGGAGTTCTCACCTAAGGAAATGTGTTAGGGATCTAGACGCAATTATAGCACCGACCATGTTAGAAGATTTAGTAATGGAACCAGATATGACTATATTTAGGTAGCCTATCCGGATAGTTGAGAGAGATGAGAAGAAGCTGAGGAATAAGACAGTCATATCAGTGAAAGTCCAATGGAGTGACGAGGCTAAAGACTGTACTTTGGAGACAAAGAGCGGGATTAGAGACGTTTATCCTGATTTTTTTAACGGTATGCTTTGCCTTTGATTGTTTTGATGTGTCCCTTATTGTAATTTCAAGGATAAAATTTCTTAAGGAAGGGAGATTGTAACACCCCATATTTTTAGTAACATTAATTAGAATATTTAATTAACTAAATTAAATAAAATAATGTAGGATGATTAATAGATTGAAATTTGATTTAACCAAATGTAGCCATCCCTATGTGTGTAATGAACTAAGAAAATAACATGAATAAAAGTGTTAGGGAATAAGGGAGGGCAAAATGGGAAATAGGAGGAACTTATACCCTAAACCCTTAGGAAATCAAACACACGTTCATTTCATTCTCAAGCAAAATATTTTAAGGTCAGCTACCATTTTCAATATCAAGAGAAGATAAAGCTTGGATTTTCAAGAGGAAGAAGTAAATCAACTTGTTCAACATCAAATCTCACATCTTTAATCACAAGTCTAACATGAATAATAACTACATCCCATTTTTCTTATAGTTTTAAGGTTAACCCGAAATGATTTTGCATGATAATATCATGTTTTGGATGATTAAATGTTAGCATATACTTGTTGGTGATTTATACATGTTTATATTGATTTTTATGATGTGTTTTGATGTGAAACCCCTATTTAATGACATTCATATGCCTTGCGATTTTAGATATAAACCCATGTTGTTTTAGAGATGGATTTCAATTTTCATAATTTTCTGAATTAATGTGGATTTTATATTAATTTTCTAGTGAAGAAAATGAATTATTAAGTTATAAATTATTTACACCATAATAAATAATTATTTGGGTTTGAAATTTATATGTGTTAGAAAACATATTGAAAAGGATTTTCTGATGTTTCTATAGAATTTTCCAAAGAGTTTTGATGAATATATAAAATTATTTAAGGTATGCAACTTAAATGTTTTTTATATTTAATTAAGGAGAAGGGGTATTCTGAAAATGATTCAAATAAATTAATTCTTTAAGTATGGCAGTACCTTTAGAAAAGAAAAATTAGCAAGAAATAAGGGTTTGATAAACAAGGCAGGTTATTTAAAAAGTTTGACTTAAAAAGGGTTTAAATCAGAAATTCATGCTAAAAGCAAGTTTGCCTCTTTTGGTTTCACCTAGGTTGCTTTCGACTAAGACCCTCCACCTCCTTCCTTAAACCAACGCACATAGTATCAATTTCGGTACATAGTGAATTGGACAAAGGCGGAAGGTAAGAGTCGAAACCAAGGGGATCCGAAAGAGTTGAAGCCCCTTTTTTGTTTTAAAAGAGAAAAACGCCTTCTTGCTTTCGACAAAGTAGTTTTCGACTTAATTGGCTGCCGACTAGGTCAATTGATTTAAGAAAGGTTTTAAGGTTGCGCCTTTGTTCTAAGAAATAGCTTTTGTATGGTCTGCTTTTGATTAAGTCAATGGTTTCTAAAGTTGGTTTCGAAATAGTTGCACCTTTGTTTCTACATGATAGCGTTCGACTGTGTCGAAGCCTTTACTACTGCCTTTTTGCCTTTCGAAACGGATCTTTCGAAGGGAGCTGTTTTGTTTTATAAAAACCCTACCGCTTCCCCAATGCTTTCGGAAGGGGTTTTTCAACACCATCACTTCCTAACTTGGTAATAGCTTTCGAAAGGATCTGCTTGTGACCCTGCTGCTTGTGTCCCTTAGTGATTTTTAAAGAATAACCCAATGATGTCGAAAGATAATGGTTACGACTTAAATGGTTTCGAAAGTTGTTTTTCCACATGCTTTAAATTGAATCCCAATTGCTTTTGAAGGGTTTAAGGTTTTTAATGCCTTCGAAAGGTTTTAAAGAAGTTTTCGAAGGGGAGGTTCCCTAATGGTTTTTAAAGGTCAAAAGAAAAGGTTTTCCAATGGTTTTGAATGGTTTAAAGGAAATGTTTTTCCAATGGTTTCGAAAGGCAATGTTTATTGATTTTAAAGAGGGATGTCTAAGGTTTTTATCTTTCAAAGGGAAAGGAATTTCAATGATTTCGAAAGATTTTTATGAATAGTTTCAAAAGGGGTACTTTCAATAGGACCGAAAGGGTTACTTTCAAATATTTAAAGGTTTTCATCAAAAAAGATTTGAGTAAAGCATATATATATATATATATATATATATATATATATATATAACATGGCAAGGTGATTTTGTGTAAAGTATAAAGTATAAATGTTTTCCTTGTTTAAGTTTGGTATAAAAGGTTTTTATTCAATTTCAGACGAAATGATTTTCAAGAAAAATTATGGGAAGGTATCCCTAAGTGATAGTAACTCGGATATTAGAGTAGCAGATGGGACTGGTACAGGGTCACGTCCTATACATTAGCTATTGGCCCAGTTAATTTAGTCCAAAATTCCAGTGTGTCGGGCTTTGTCATAGGTAAGACTAAAATTATGACTATACACAGAAGGGAATATATGTTTGTACACAGATAGGTTATTGGTGAGCGCACAAAACCATGAGGATCAGGTGACCCTGGAAGATGTTAAGTTAGGGACAGACCATCTAGAAGAGAAGTATTTAACATATAGTTAAGGACAGACCGTCCAGAAGAGGTGTGTCTAACAGATGTTAGATAAATTTTGTTATTTTGTCCAATAGGCTCGAGTCAGCCAAATTTAATATTAAGCCAAAAACACTATAACGTTCGAGTACATAGTCCATTTGTTACCTGATATGTATGTTTACATAATAATGCTTTACAGTTTTAACCAATTTTGGTTGCAGGATAAAGATTTGCAAAAGATATGTTTTAAAAGGATGTTGGTAAGGGGAAACCTGTTCCACTAAGCGACATGGTCTCACTTAACATTAATAACCGGGATGTATGTATCATTCACACCAGGCTTTATGTCTGACTCGAAGTTTATGTTTCTCCTTAAACTCTCGGGTGCTCAAAATTGATTTGAGTAGGCTGAGGGTTGATATTCTTTCATGTTTTAGTAGGATAACGAATAAAGCAACTGGAAGAAAGCAGGAGGCTAACGGATGCTATATTTGAGTTGCAGTACTTTGTTTTGTGTTTGTTTCCGTTGTGTATGTATTAAGTCAAATACAACTATATGACTCTTATCATCCAGGGGGCATATCATCCAAAGGGGCATCTTTATATGTCTCTCTTGACGTATTTTGTAATAAGTATATTTTACATTGCTTGGAAAACATTTTGGGAATATGTGATTTGAATATGGAACATCCGTTTCAAAATGCAATGGAAAAATGTTGTTTTGAAATCTGTGCTTTGTTTCATACTCAAGTGCTTCTGATAATATAGATACCATTAAGATAGTCGTATTTAGTCCTCAGATGTTAATACTATGAATGACTTCAGCATCTGTAGCGCTTAGCTTTGGACCTCTAAATAGGGGATGTTACAAAAGGCGACCATGAAATAATTGAGAGGGAAACGTTAGAGCCAAAACTAAAAATTTTGATAACTTAAACTAGATGACATATTAAATGTTGTCTGAACACAAGCATGTTCACAGAGATTTCACAGGCTATTTATACAATAGATGAAGGATTTCAAGGGCTCTTCGGAAAACAGATGATTTTTTCATTAGTTGTGTGAAAAAGTGGGATAACAGAAAATCTATCTTATGTTGTGTGATCATTATTGTCTGATTCACTTTGTGACATGGTGTAAATCAGTCACTCAAAACCTTATCTCGTAGTGGACCCCTGTCGAGATACCACATATCATGCCTAATAAATTGCCCCTTGACCATTTAATACTTCATTTGGAGAAAAGAAGCGAGACCTCAAATAACCACTTAATACCTCAAGACCCCTAGCAGGCCATTTGTGACACATACTCATAATGATGTCTCACATTAGTCCGACTATTCTTAGGAACTGATAGCCAGATTAGCTGAGTAGATTTACCTTATAGAATTTGGGACTAATCTCGTGTCACCATAAATATTTATCACAAAAGATGTCTTACACTAATAGGTAGTGTATAACTGTTGATAGCCTCAAATTGAAGGGCAGACTTCTATCGTGCAACTCTACTGACCTCTCATCCTGATGACCTGGCCATAATTTAAATACTCCCATATATAATATTTATCCCACTATTTCATAATTAAGGCCTTATAAGGAATCTTGCTTATTACACCTTAAATATTAATTACCTTCCTAAGGAGGAATCAACTACAATTATTACCTAACTAACTACGCAATTATATGCTATAATTATACGTTTATTACGCTAATAGACATAATATACATTCATGCCTAATAAATTCTAAGAGTGCAGTTTATACACCCTAAATTAGCGTCAAATGTCAATTCTTTTAACCATAATACTAATACAAGTTTTTTCCTTCAAATTCCTAAGGTTTCAATATCCATAACAATGGATTCTAATATTCATAACAAGGATGAAATATCCATAGCCAAAACTGCAATAAATAGACTTGTAAATAGAAATAGAAACCCAATTTATTACATTAATTAAATGGAATATCTTAAATAATAGGAATTACAATCCTATTTTCATATTCTATTCAACTCCTCTTTTACAAAGAAATAAGAAGGGATTTTGTATGAAATAAGTGGTGTAAACTACGAATAGGACTCATGTTCTACACCCTTATTTCATTATTGAAAACTCACAATTTGAATCAAAGAAGGAGGAGAAGTGGAATAGACTACGAAATTGTCAAAAATTGTAGAAACAATATAAATTTCATCATAAACAACTAAGAATCTCCATTTAGGATTGACATTTCAAAATAAAAAGGAAATTTGGGGGATTTATCTATTTTGATTTTGTAATCCCAAAATCTCTAAGGCATATTCAAATCCATAAATATATTGTAATCAATTACTGAAATAAAAATACTAAGGTTTCCACTTAAAGTTGGCCCTTAGCTTTTCTTCTTTTTGGATTTGCAACACCAATCATAATCTCCTTTAGATCTCTTATTTTTGATATACACAACAAGGGATTTTTCTATATATTAGATTCAGAAAGGTTGGAGAAGAAGAGGTTTAGAAATTAAATAATAAACAAAGATAGATTAGGATTTCTTACCTGAAACCCTAATGGAGTTTTCTGAATCTAAGAAGAGCTTCGCTGATGTTTTCAAAATATTTATAAATCAAAATGAGGGGTCTAGGGTCTTATTTATAGTGGTTGAAATGCACCAGAACCATAGGAGGAAACTAGATTGAAACTAGATAAATATGGAGCATATAAAGCACCTAAACCCTAGCCGCCACATAGGAAGTGGTTGACCACTTCCTTCCAAGCGGTCAACTTATAAGGATCGACCTCTTCCCTATTTTGGGAAGAATATTTAATCTTTAAGCCGTTGTGTACTTAATTCCCTAGTTACTCTTAAAGTTAATTGTTAACTTTAACGTTTGCTTAACCCCCAAATCTAATCACAATTAATTTAAAATTTTCAAATTAGGGAATTAATTATTTTAGTAGAATTTGAATTCGAACTAAATTAATTTAAATCTGAAAATCAAATGCCCACAACATTTCGTTTGAGCTCCGTTTTTAGCATATTATATGTAAAAATTGATCAGAATTTTGCCACGAACGCAATGACATGGCTTTCATGGTCGATACGAACTTCTAAAATAATTTCTTTTTTATCTCTATTCTAATTAATTGAATTTCTCTTAATTTACTTATCCAATTGAGGTTGATTTTATTGGGTGTTACAATAAATATTAACATTAAATATAAATGTTAATTAAGGGCACTAAATCAAACCAAGTCTAATTAAGAAAGGGTAAAGTTAAATAAATTGGGTATGGAAGTAAATAAGTATTAATAATTTTTTGGCAAAGCCAGCAGGGTTAACTAGGTCCCTACCAGTCTATTGATATGCCTGGGAATTAAAGAAAAGGAAACAAATCCCAACCAAAACATGCTTTGGTTAAGAAAAAAATGAAAAGGAAAATAGATATATAGACAACAAAGCATAACAAAACACAAAAGGAAGAAACCATAAGAAACCGAAAACAAAATACAGTAATGAAAAGAACAGAAGTCGGTGAAATGCATCCACAATATTAAGGTCAAATTCATAGACCGACTGGACCATCCCATTCCTAATTTCATGCAGCAAGTATTACTTAAGTTGAAAAGAAGATCTCCATTTTCCTTGAAAGAGAATAGCATTTCTCTCACTCCACATCACTTTCAAAAATTTCTTCGAAACAAATAGCAATGCACACGTTTTCATACCTCTCCATCTATTTTCTTTATATATCAATGAAAATTTTATTGAATTATCCCTTACAACATTGTTTCTACCATAATTAATATCGGAAATTGCTAGAAACGGAAAACAAATGAGCAATTGAAGAAAATATGCATATTATCTTAAACTTCATCATTGCAGAAAGAACATAGATAGTCAATGTTCAAACCTTTAGCTTGCAGCTTGACTTTAGTTTCTCATTACCTTCCATAGAATTAAATTCTCTTTCCTACTGTTGCTTCAACCATATATTTTTATTCCAACTAAAATTTAAGGCAGTTGCACGATTTTCTAAGGGATCGTACACATCGCTAATATTGAAGCTGGTTGCTTTACCTGTCCATTTAACACCAACCCTATCAACCATAAGGTATTGAAAACCCTGAAAGTTAGAACAAGACAATCAGATATCCTAATTACTAGAATAAGGTAAATTAATGCAGCTATCATGAATATACTCGTATGCTTTAGCATGTCTATTAATCCCAGACTGCTAAATTTGCTGAAATTTCATATGCTTGCTTAATATAATGCCAGGTTTTAACCATGGATCATCCCAAAAACTGACTCCACCTCCATAGGCTAACTCAAATTTGATTTTAGGGAGCATGACTTCTTCAAGATTAAGTAAATTCCTCCATATCCAACTACTGTTTTGAGGAGCCTGCATTTGCCAAAAATTCCTGCTACCTACAATGTATTTATTTGACCATTTCACACATATACCGTTCTTTCTACTCTAGATATCATCAAGATGCTTTGCGAAAGTAGCTTTATTCCATAGCAACGTATTTTTAATTCCAAGTCCTCCCTTACTTTTAGGAAACTACTATTTGTTGAAAGAACATAGGACCATTATATTGTGTGAATGCTACATTTCCAAAAGAATTTTAGCACTTCTAATCATTCTAATCAGCTTAATAGGAAGAATAAAGGTCCTTGACCAATAAACTATCATAGAAAAAGTAACATATTTAAAAAGAGTTAATCTTCTAGCTTAACTCGGTTACCTATTAGCCAAGTTTTTTAATTTGGCTAAGATCTTCTCATATAATAGCAAGCATTGCCCTTTGGATATTTGATGTAGCTAGAGGGATACCTAAATAAATCTGAGATTCATGATTGGGCTAGAAGGAAGTAGCATGTAGAATAGCCTGATAATGTAATTGTTGGAATTCCTTAAGAAATCAAGTGAATGAAAAATACATAAAGTCCCACATCGCTAATTTGTTGAGAGGGATATTAGTTTATATATGCCTTTCTCAAGTGGAGGTTGGGGGCCTGGGGCTCCCAAATGTATGCTTCGTTGTGAGGAGGGAGATCATGCGTCACCACCACATGCGCGCGCGCGCCGCCGTCCAGCCGGCCGGCCGGGCTGGGCTGGGCTGGGTACGGGTCTAAAATGATCATTCTTTTGCTAGGCCATTGTCTAACAGTTTTTGGGCTTCGGCTGAAACTGGGCCGGGCCTGGAATATGAACAGAAGCAGCGGGCGGGTAAAAACGGACGCGGGGACTGAAGAGACACGACTTCTGAAGCACGCGCAAACGAACAGGTGCGACCCAACTGAGGAGACACGGCCGAACAGCAGGCAGGTGCGATGAAAAGCAACAGTCACGACCGTTCGAAGGGATACAGACCAACTATAAATAAGGAGGAAAACTGATCACTTTCCTCACTGAATTTTTAATCTGAATTATCTCTTCTCTTCTAAACACAACTGTTGTTCTAATATTCAAATCACAGAGTGATATACTCAATACAATTTCGTGCAGAATTCGTCTGTTGTATCTTGGGAGAATTTTGAAATAAATTCTTAAGGAAATCGTTACGACGAGCCTCAGACGTAATCCGGTTAGAATTCTAGTCTGATTGTATATTCATATACATTATTCTATATTCTATCCATTATTCTGGTTATACTGTTTATTCAAAATAGTATAACGCTATTGTTGTAATTTATTTACAACATTCATATTGTTATAATAATTACTACAGAATTCCAGTGTAGTGGAAATCTGAGTTATAAACTTGGGCGACGAGTTTATAATTGATTATTCTCTGTTTTGGTATACCAGAAATATAACATCTTAAGAATTTTTCTGTTTTCTTACTAAAACAGAGATGGCAACAGTAGAATTTTCAAAGAATACTACTCACAACAGATCTGAACCGTTCAAGGGAGATGGTGATGATTTCTTGACATGGCAGAATCAGATGTTGTTTTATCTCACCACACTCGGTCTGTAAAAGTACCTCGAGTAGGAGGAACCGATTCCTGCACCAGGCAAGGAAGCAGAGGTGAATACGTGGAAGCATTCCATTTTTTATGCAGAAACTATATTCTGAATTGTCTCGACAAGGTGTTATACAAAGTATATCAGCCTTCAAAGACATCAAAAGAACTCTAGAATGCACTTACCACAAAGTACAAGACGCAGAATATCAGTCTTAAGAAATTCATTGTAGACAAATTCATGGACTACAAGATGGTTGACTCCAAACCGGTGACTGCTCAACTGCATGAATTGCAAATCATCATTCATGAACTCGAAGCGGAAGGTCATATGGTTGGAGAATCGTTTTTGGTTGAAGCCATCACGGGAAAACTGCCGCCGTCATGGAGAGATTACCGCAACTATCTAAAGCATAAGAAGAAGGAAATCTCTTTACAGGATCTCATTGTCCGATTAAAAATTGAGGCAGACAACCGTGCAGTTACAAAACCAAGAGATGAGGCATTTGTAGCTGAAGGGTCAAAGACCAAAAACAAAAAGAATAATTTCCAGAAGAAAAGGAAAGCTCAAGACAACAAACCGAAAGACAAAAAACGAACCAAGAAGTTTAATGGCGAATGTTGGGTTTGTAGAAAAGTTGGACATGCCGCTAGAGATTGCAGACTCAAGAAGGAACGCAATAAAGAGGCAAATATAGTGGATAACATGGAAGTAGACGAGTCCAACTTCTCGGCGGTGGTATCTGAATGCAATTTGGTTCAGAATCCTAACCAATAGTGGGTACATACAGGTGCTACTCGTCATGTTTGTTTTGACAAATCCATGTTTTCTACATATCAGAAATTCGATCACGAAGAAAAACTCTACATGGGTAATTCTGTAGTTTCCATGATCGAAGGTAATGGCACAGTAATCCTCAAGTTTACTTCTGGAAAAACTGTTAAGCTGAATAACGTGCTCCACGTTCCAGACATACGCAAGAATCTCATCTCTGGTGCAGTCCTATCAAAGAAAGGATTCAAGATGGTGTTCGAGTCAGACAAGATGGTTCTGTCCAAGGCTGGAATGTATATAGGAAGGGGATATTTATGTGATGGCCTATTTAAGGCAAATGTAGCCGTTGTCGGCAACAAAAATATGTATTGTGATTGTGCTATTAATAAAATTGAAGTTTCTTATTTGCTTGAGCATGAAATTTTACTATGGCATGATAGATTGGGACACATAAATTTCCGCAAAATGAAAACATTATCAAACTTGGGACTAATTCCAAAATTCCAAGTAGATAAGAACTACAAATGTGAGACATGTGTAGAAGCAAAAATGGTCAAACAACCATTTAAATCTGTTGACAGAAGCACCGAACCATTAGGTTTGGTACATACAGATTTATGTGATTTTAAATCACTACCTACAAGAAGTGGAAAAAAGTATTTCATTACTTTTATTGACGATTATACGCGATATTGTTATGTATATCTTTTAAATAGTAAAGATGAAGCAATAACAGCGTTTATAAAATACAAGGCTGAGGTAGAAAATCAGTTAAATAAAAAGATCAAGATACTAAGATCTGATCGAGGTGGAGAATATGAATCACCATTAGAACAGTTCTGTGCCGAAAATGGTATAATTCATCAAACAACAGCTCCATATTCACCACAACAAAATGGTGTAGCCGAGAGGAAGAACAGAACGTTAAAAGACATGATTACTGCCATGCTTTTAACTTCTGGTCTACCGACGAACTTGTGGGGGGGAAGCCTTAAATATGTCTAATCACATATTAAACAAAGTTCCTCACAATAAAACGGGAACAATTCCATATAAGATATGGAAAGGACACAAACCAAGCTTTAAATACCTCAAAGTGTGGGGGTGCTTAGCAAAAGTTCCAGTTCCGCCTCCCAAGAGTGTCAAACTTGGACCAAAAACAGTAGATTGTTATTATCTTGGGCCAGCCCAAAATAGTAGTGCCTACATATTTTTGGTATTCAATTCTGATATAACTGATATTCATGTAAATACAGTCATGGAATCAAGAGATGCCTCATTCTTTGAAGATATGTTTCCACACAAAAGGAATGAAGGAAATAATGTCCCAAAAAGGACAAGAGAAGAATCAAACGATTCACATGAAGATGAAACTCATCATCAAATTGAGGATGCTGGACTAAGAAGAAGCGTAAGGGATAGAAATTCCAAAACATTTGGTTCGGACTTTTTTACATATGTATTAGAGCACGTACCTCAAACGTACAAGGAAGCAATGTCATCTTCTGAGTCCTCATGTTGGAAAGAAGCAACCCAAAGTGAGATTGATTCAATTTTAAGTAATAAAACTTGGGAAATTGTTGATATTCCACCAGGAATAAAACCAATTGGCTGCAAATGGATTTTCAAGAAGAAAATGAAAGAAGATGGCTCTATCGACAAGTATAAACCCAGATTAGTAGCCAAAGGATATCGTTAAAAAGAAGGAGTAGACTTTTTTGATACATATTCGCCGGTAACACGAATAACCTCTATAAGTATGCTAATAGCAATTGCATCCATCTATAATCTGGAGATTCATCAGATGGATGTAAAAACAACATTCTTAAATGGAAATCTCGATGAGGATATTTACATGGAGCAACCTGAGGGATTTATTTCCGAAGGAAATGAAAACAAAGTCTGTAGATTAGTCAAATCATTATACGGACTAAAACAAGCTCCAAAGCAATGGCACGCAAAATTTGATAGTGTCATGATGAGAAATGGTTTTCGTATAAATGAATGTGACAAATGTGTTTATTATAAACAACTTGGACAATCATATGTGATGATCTGTCTATATGTGGACGATATGCTAATATTCGGTCCAAATACTCAGGTAATTGAGACCATAAAGAAAATGTTGATCAACAATTTCGACATGAAAGACTTGGGTGTTGCAGATGTTATTTTGGGAATAAAAATAATAAGAACACCTAATGGAATTGAGTTATCTCAATCACATTATGTAGAAAAAGTGATTGAAAGATTTCAAAATTTTGGAATTAAAGGAATAAATACACCCTTTAATCCATCAGAAGTACTGCATAAAAACACTAATAAGAGTGTAATGCAACTGGAATATTCTCGTGTAATAGGATGTCTCATGTATCTCATGAATTGCATAAGACCAGATATAGCTTATGCAGTAAGTCACTTGAGCAGGTATACAAGAAATCCAGGGAAGGAACACTGGAAAGCACTAATGAGAGTGCTTGGATATTTAACAAATACCACTAACCATTCCTTACATTATGGAAAATATCCTGCCGTCTTAGAAGGATATAGTGATGCAAACTGGATTGCAGATTCAGAGGAATCAAAATCAACGAGTGGTTATGTCTTTACCCTACCAAGGGCAGCAGTGTCATGGAAATCTACTAAACAAACACGCATAGCTCGATCCACTATGGAATCAGAGTTTATTGCATTAGACAAAGCAGGCGAAGAAGCAGAATGGCTTCATCACTTTTTAGAAGATATGCCATTCTAGCCTAAACCTGTACCGGCCATATGTATACACTGTGATAACCAAGCTGCGCTAAGTAGAGCGCACAACTTTGTGTATAATGGAAAGTCACGACATATTCGTCGACGCCATAACACAGTTAGGCAGTTACTCTCAAATGGAACAATTTCCATAGACTATGTGAGAACAAATGATAACCTAGCGGATCCATTTACTAAAGGTTAATCAAGAGAGAAAATTGACTACGCGTCGAGGGGAATGGGTTTAAAAGCCTATACCACAAAGAGTTATCTTACGGAAACCTACCCTAGCGACTGGAGATCCCACGGACTAGGATCAATAGGCAAACCAGTTATGAATAACTCAAGACGTAATGCATTTGCATGGACATAGTCCAACTCCATTCCTATGGTGCACAACATAAATGCATGCCTACAGAAGTATTTAAAGGTTAAAACTATGTTTTTTAATGATGGCCATATCTTGGAAATAACAAGTGGGGTACATGTAGGATACTCTTAATGGTTGCGATCGCCTATGTTAGTGTGAACTGGGTCGGCTCTATGAGAATATTAAAAGGCTTTTATTCTCTAAAACACTCGCAGAACCAAAAATTGTTCAGGACCAAAATGAACACAACCAAGAGATTGGATGAGAAGGGAATCAATGCTTCGTAAAACTTATTGTCTGGATATATAATAAAGGCCGACGGTTCAAGATGAATTAATTCACCGATTAGCCAAGTAGATCCGATAAGTTTTAACTAGGGAAAGTTCAAAGTGAAGTATCTACTTATCCACGATAAAGCATTATTCCATATGTACTCTGTGATATTTCGCTTTGTGTGGGGGATATGTATATTATCATTCATGTGGGGGATTGTTGGAATTCCTTAAGAAATCAAGTGAATGAAAAATACATAAAGTCCCACATCGCCAATTTGTTGAGAGGGATATTAGTTTATATATGCATTTCTCAAGTGGAGGTTGGGGGCCTGGGGCTCCCAAATGTATGCTTCGTTGTGAGGAGGGAGATCATGCATCACCACCACACACGCGGGCGCGCGCCGCCGCGTCCGTCCGACCGAACCGAATCGGGCCGGGCCGGGTACAAAATGACCATTCTTTTGCTGGGCCATTGTCTAACAGTTTTTGGGCTTCGGCTAAAACTGGGCTGGGCCTGGAATATGAACAGAAGCAGTGGGCGGGTAAAAACGGACGCGGGGACTGAAGAGACACGACTTCTGAAGCACGCGCAAACGAACAGGTGCGGCCCAACTGAGGAGACGCGACCGAACAGCAGGCAGGTGCGATGAAAAGCAACAGGCGCGACCGTTTGGACAAACGGGTGCAGTCGCGACCGTTCGAAGGGATATAGACCAACTATAAATAAGGAGGAAAACTGATCACTTTCCTCACTGAATTTTTAATCTGAATTATCTCTTCTCTTCTAAACACAACTGCTGTTCTAATATTCAAATCATAAAGTGATATACTCATTACAATTTCGTGCAGAATTCGTCTGTTGTATCTTGGGAGAATTTTGAAATAAAATTCTTAAGGAAATCGTTACGACGAGACTCAGACGTAATCCGGTTAGAATTCTAATTAACTTGGCCTAGTAACTAAGATATCAGATTTGGAAATGTTTACCAAAAGACCAACGATCTTATAAAAAAGATCTAGTCCTTCCAAAATTGCATGGATAGAGGACATATCAAGTTTAGTGAACACAACTAAGTCATCGGCAAGCATCAAAGATTTTATCTGAGCCTCCTTGCACTTTGAATGTAATTTCTACTGGCCATGCAAAACCAGAATATTGAAATTTTGATTTAGAACTTCCATAAAAATGATGAAAAAGTAGGATAACATGGAGTCGCCTTGTCTTATACCATGTCTACTTTGGAAGTATCCAACATTTGAGATGTTAACAATTAAAGAAAACCTAGAAGTTGAAATACAGGCATAAATCCATGCAATTATGTGTTTAGGAAAATTCATCAATGCCATAATTCTAATTATAGAGTCCCACTGACGTGTATCGTAGGCCTTTCTAATGTTAAACTTCAAACTAGCCCTACGAATAAGAATTAATGCAACTCTTTAACAATTCATGGGATAGCGATACATTATCCAGAATACTTCTTGATGGTAAAAAAGCCACTTGGTTAGTAGATATTAGCTTAGGAAGGACACATTTCAGTCTAGAGGCTCTGATCTTGTATAGGCATTTGTATATGGTGTTGCAACAAGTTATATGCCTAAATAAATGAGCAGAATCAGCTTGTTTAACTTTTGGGATTAGGGAATTATTAGTTGCATTGATGGAGCCTACAATTTTAAACTTATTAAAGAAATTATGCACTACTTTGTATATGTCTTTCTCTATAAAGTCCTAATAAGATGTGAAAAAAACCCATATTAAAACCACCAAATCCCCTACATGATTTACGATTCATAGGAAACAGAAGCTTGCTTGATTTCAAAATTATATACTTCAGTGCATAGAAAATTGGATTGCTGGGAATTAATTCTTGGAAGAGATATATTGTCAAAAGCATCTAAATCAGGGACAAAATTAGTAGAATTACCCAATAAGTCCTTGAAGTAAGAGCGAAACACCTTTTTAATTTTGGATGGAGTAGTATGCAGCTCACCATTCTGGTCCAAAATAGCATCGATGTTCTCTCTAGCATGCCTAACTTTAAGGAATAATAAAAATAAGTAATACTTATGTCCCCCTCAATGTCTCATATTATTCTTAGAGCATGTTGGCTTCCTGATGCAAAGCTTCATTGTATTGGGTTGATAGAGTAGCTTCAAGAACCCAAAAAGCAGGGTCATCTATATGATTGAGCATAGAGTTCTGCACTTCTTCAAGCTTGTTTTTTAAACTTGCAGTTAATGTATTTCCTCTTCCAAACTTTCTCTTTTACCATGACTTAAGAGCTTCTTTCGTAGCTTTCAATTTTTTCTACAAAACAAACATTGGTCATTCACTAACACTTCCAATTTACCCTCTTAGATATACTCCTTCGAATTTACCCTCTCCTTAATGGATCATTCACTTGCACCTCTAATTCCTTCTGCTCTCTAGCTTCCATATACCTCAGAAGCATAACTATAGGTATGGCTTCCTTCACTCTATCCAAAACGTAATCTCTCTATGCGGCGTCAATCCAATCATTTCCTTAAAGACATCCGGATACTCTCTAGCGATGGGCATAGATGACAACCCCTCCAGTTGAACCTCTAGTGCATATAGAAAGTTAACCATCACCCCATCCTCAAGTGGGCCACTAATCACTTCCTCAAAGTTCATCGTTTTGGACAATCCTTCTTCAAATTCCTAGGCTTGCCACATTGCAGCATTTTCTCTTATCGCTCGCCTACAGTATTTAATCAGATGACCCTTCTCCTTGCGCCCATAGCAAGTAGGTTCCCATTTCCCTTTTTTCTTACCATTCTTTCCTTGAGACTGCTTCCTCTTTATGCTCCACTTCTTCTTGCCTCCACCGTTTTATTGCGATTTTGGATCTTCCTTCTCAGTGGAAACAACTATAGCTATCCTAGCCTCAGGATACTGATTCTCATGAGGAATTTCTCTCTCAATAAGCTTCTCAAATGGCTCATCAATGTGGTTTACCAATTTCTCCCCAAGATAGTCATCCAAACCAATGATGAACTTCTTATTATTGCTCAATGGAATGTTAATGAATGACATCCCATATTTTGACAAAGCATCAAATTCTACAACATACTCAGAAACATAAATCTCTCCTTGCCTATGATCAGCTAACTTCCTAAACAGCACCGACTTTTAAGCAACCAAAATGAACTTCTCTTCAAACCTTACTTTAAACTGGTCCCTAGTAAACTGATCTTCTGGGGTAGCAATGGTAATAATTCCACAAGTTCATGGCCTGCAGCTGAAGTATTTTGGAAACTAATTTTCTCTTTATGGAAGTATCGACTTCCATATCACTAAATATGCACTCATAAGTATCAATTCAACCTTGCACTTCTATAACTGATTCCTCTCCATAGAATGGCTTTCCTCCTAGAGTAGAATAATCTTTCCTCGACTTGGCAAAATTAGCCCTAGGCGCTTGCATGGGAGCACCTCTTCCAACAGCCATGCCAGAGCATTCCTCATCATATTCGCCATCATAGCATTAAACATAGCTTGAAAATCAGGCCTAGCAACTTTGATCCCGCCCTTCATCAACTCCTAAAGTAGAACTCCTCACAATATTCTTGTATGCTGGCTCATTCTTATCTATAACAAGAATGATCAGTCTCTCATTAAAAAAATGTATTTATGGTGCTCATGTGCATGAAACTTATACTAAATAATATATTATTATATAATTTTGAAAACCAACATGTAACAAGTATGCACTCTCCTGCATATAAACATTCTAGATCTAGTCTGAGGCGTTAACTCCTTCCTTATGTCTACTGGATCATGGTATCAACTTAGGTTAATCACATAACCAAGTCTCTAATACCAAATGTGACGACCGCCTTATACCTTCGACACCAATAGTATACAAGCGGTGTGCTACTACCGTGCCCGGTCAATATAGGACGATCATCAGGGTTGAAAATGAAACAAATACAGTATATAACATGCCATATAATTAGCTTCGCATGGACAATATATAATATCGCACATATAGTAAAAGAGACTGCAACAACAATTTGAACAAATCATCGGAGTATAGAATCCATAGAGTTATAAATCAATAGTCGTGGAGTTTATATAATGGAAACAAACTCAACAACTATCTCAAATACAAGTAAATAAACAGTCACTTTTAAGGCTTCCCAGTAATGCACGACGGAATAAGCGATGTAATCCATATAGCTATATAATACGAAATAGCTCCATCCAGCTCGTCCTCCGCACAACTACTGCATCACCCAGACTTATTACCTATTCTACTCATTTAAGAATACCCGAGAAAATAAGAAGCAAAGCATAAAATCTTGGGTCAGATAAAAGTCTGGTGTGAGCGGTAATTGAATATCAAAATAGTATACCGGTAAATGTAGTAAGGAACAGAATCTTAGTCGGTACTTTGGCTAGGCCCTATCAGACAGGACCAAAGGCTTACTCAATCCTCCCTTTATGAGGTACTTTGTCTAGGCTCGTGTTAGCTGGAGACAAAGGCTCTAGCCCTTTAATACCATTCTAGGTAGTGATTTAGGCTTTCCATTATACTAGAAGAATCTTAATCCTCAACAATGTAGAATCACTTATTTAAAAAAATTCTTTTATTACTTAACTTGTCTAACATTTTCATATAAAGTCGTCAAGCTTGCCTTGTCTTAGAAAATTAATAACCATTCCTTCTAGGCTTCTGCATTGACTAGTATCATACCCACTTGTAAGACGGTGGTGGCAATATGATCCTCCAAGATTTCTTTTGAACTTGGGACTTTTCTTTTGTGAAGGCCCATAATCAAATTTATCTTTGGTCGAGAATAAATATTCTCAAGAGATGTGGTGAAGTTGCAATCCTTTGGAAGTCTAGATTTGGGGGCTAGCCTTCTTGGCTGATGTCTAGTTATTTTGCTGCATGGTGCGGACATTTCACTATCAATGATCAATTTTCTCTTAAAAGTCCCTTGAATATCACTTGGGAACAATGATTGACCTATGACTTTGTTCCATTTCTGAGCAATTCTGCCAAAATCACTTATGATCCCTTTCTCGAATATAGTTCCCCTGGCATGAAATTGAACGACCCTTCTTATATTTAAGAACAAATTATCTTTCTTAGAGCTCTCTTTTGCCAAAGCAAAAATTAGAGTAGGGCCAATATGGAATGGGTTGATACTCCAATTATGTGGATCATAAAGGTTTGCTTGTTTCTTTTTATATATATTTTGTAAGGCCTTCATTCTCAAAACTTGTTCTTTGTGGACTTGTGGATCACTAGTGATTTGATAAATGGATCAAATTATCCGAGGTTCAAACGATCCTTATTCAGACAACTTAACACGGTTAGGTAACATTGTGTTAGGGGTTATGGTTAGTTAATTGGAATTGGGATATGCTTTGAAAGGAAAGTTCTTTATGCCTTAGATATGCAAGTCAAGGTAGTCCCACTTAAGGTTTTAACGAAGTCGGAGGTCCGGGCCTTCCTTCTAGTACCAAAAAGTTAGCAAATAAATTTTCTAACCCCAAAAGTGTTTGAAAAACTTGGTTATTTACGAAGAGCCCTTGAAGAGGCTCGTCGAGGTAATTAGCTCAAAGAAGGTTTCCAAAGCAATCTTCATTATTTTCTTCATCGAAGACATATTTGCAACATAGGTACAAGTTTGAAGTCGTATATTTAAAGCACGAGTTCGAGGTTTATGTGCAAGGAAAATTTAAGTTTGAAATCCTTAGGTAAAATCAATTATTCAATAATAGCTTCAAAATCACAACAGTTCATATCAACGAAGTCACAAGTATGTTCAAGTCATAAGTTCGAACCAGTTACATATGTCATGCCATGTCCTTGTTCAATATTCGAGATCCTTTGTGTATAATGTTCTTGAATTACAATATGCTCTAAAATCTCCAAATCGATTTTGGGTATACAGTGTAAGAAATGAGAGAATAGAAAGTTTGGATCCAAAAATGATGCCCCTAGGATCATATTTATAGGGGTTGTGGTCCTCAATCCACTCCTTGTATCTTCGAAGGTGCTGACTTCGGCGATATTGAAAAGAGTCTTGGATGAAGTCGTCACTAGGTAGTGGTATGTAGGAACATCTTCGCTGCATGGGAATGTCTTCATATGCAGGAGTGACTTCGACCTTATTCTGCACTCATGTCTTCTCTTCTATGTCTTCAGTGATATTGACTTAGAATGGCTTTAACCTCAGTCTCTTCGTAGAGCAGTGTCTAACATGTTAAGTAATATTTACGTGATGTCATAGTCAAAGTGACCCGTTCTATTCTCTCAATTTTAAGCTTCTAAGTCAATGAGAAGGTACGTGTGAAATCGATTAATTGCGGCAATGTTGACTTCATGGATATTGACAATGTCCCTTATCAACACCACTTTGCATAAGTATGTGGCTTCATCAAAGTGCTATGCAGAACTGGCATGTGAGGTGGTCTCTTAATGAAGAGTGAAGTAGCTTAGTGATCCCATGATATTTCCACAAGAACATCCTCCTCGTCATTGTAGGATCACATCTTTAAAGTGTCTGTTGATTTGTGGAGAAGTGTATTCTTGATTTTTTTCACCTCTTTGGCCATATGTGAATTTGTTCATCATCTTTCATTAGAAGAGCGGTATCCTATATCTTTGTCAATATCTTGTAAGTTCCTTATTGACTCTAAATCTTTGATGTTGATTGTAGGAGCGATACTTTATGTTTTCTTTTCTTCCTGTCTTCGACGTTGGCTACGGAAGTCAAGAGCAAGCTGTTAGGCACATGTCTTCGATGAGAGCTGCTTTGACAACTACGAAGTCATGGCTCTTCTATCCACTTCATGAAATTCATAAGGATATCATTTAACCCCTAGTATAAGGAAATTTTTAACTTTTTAAGTCAAGAGCGTTAGAGTCGTCTTCCCGCCTATTTGTCTTCCACTCTATAATTTAGTCGTTCATTCGAAACAAATTGATGGTGTTTAACTATATTCCCTTCTTCTATAAATAATTGGATTCTTCTCCACTTCTCTTCTACTTGCAATCAAAAAGTTTGAGCAAGTATCAAATTCTTTGATTTAGCTGTGGAAGTTTCATTCTCTAACACTTATTCAAAGATAAGGTACTATTTTCATTCTACTTGCCTACAAGCATAATTTTTTATGCTGAAATCGGATTAGGGTTTTATTAATTTCAAATCGATCATCGAATTCACCTATTTGGTTTGACTGGTTTTAGTCTTATTGCTAATTTTGATTGTTGACTCTTTGAGTTTATTACTCGATGATTCTTATCTAGGGGTCTAAGGTTGTTGTTTCGGTGTTGGATCCATACTTCTATTTAAATCGGTCTAAGTGTTGCAATTTCCTATATCATTAGCAAATTTAAAGCAGGTTATATAATCCAATAACTATTAACTCGTTAGCGTAATGTCTTTGTGTTGCTCAACTCGATTGTAATTTAATTTAGTGTCAATTTAGGATATTGCAGGCTTGTTAGTTAATAAAAGTACATGACTTTGATTATGTTCTTTGACTTCAACCCTCATCGACGTAGTTATGACCCTCAAAATCGATATGGCACCTTTCCAAACTCTTGTTTTGTTTGCTAAATTTCAAGTATTAAAGAATAAATTGAATGTGACAATAAAAAAATTGGAAGTTAATAGAACCAATGCATCTTTGACAACATTGAAATTTAGTATCAGTAAGGTGCAAAGAGCCTTATCGTGGTAGACTTCGCTCCTAAGGGACTCATTGATTAACTAATGGAGCTAAAGTCATTTCATACATCTTCGACTAAGTCGAGAGAGGTTATTCTTAGCTGTGGGTCTTTTAGTCATAGATGGTGCCTATTTTTGTTAATCATGCTGCTAAAGTATTCGATGTCAATTAGGATTGAAGCCATCTGTCTTCGATGTTTTCTTATACAAATATTTTTTTACGATGCCCTCCGTTGTTTTTTTGACAATTATATTCAACTTTGTAGGTAGGGCTTTATATGAATTCGACACTTTCAATATTTTAGTTTTTATCATGCTATATAATTACTTAGTTAGCTACCATATTTGTTGACTCACGTCATCGTTGTTTGTTGAGGTCGGAGTCCCTACCTCTCCGACTTGGTAATGGTTATGAGATTCTTTAAGTTTTTGTTTAAAAATTATTATTTTCCCTTTTTTAAGGGTGAAAGGATTATTTAAATAACGAAGCTTTAAACTTTACATGTTCCAACTATAGTCCCATGATTGACTTCTAAATAAAGAATAATATCACGTTAGCACGATAATGGAGAGCGAGCAACCTACAAAGAAGTCTGTCAAGAAAGCTGGTGCAAAACCCAAGCCTTCACCTCCAACTTTTAAAAAAGAAAGTTATGTTACTAACCCATCATATATTACTTCTCAAGTCGAAGTTAACTCCATTCTCAATCAATTTAGGACTACAGGAGCTGAGGTCAACCCTGTTAGTTCTTCAAATAATACCTATAATCCTCTAGAAGGATATTTTGCTTTCACTCTTATTCATATTTGGCACATAAGCTACCTCCCCTTCCTGGACTTCCTTACAAGATATTTGGAGCACCTGGACATTGCATCGATCCAGCTTCTACCTAATGCTTACACGTATTCAACTTGCCTGGAGGTCTTTGCTTGGGAATTTGGGCTTCCATCTCTCAATCTTGATATTCTTTACTACTTAGCCAGTTCTGCTAAAGTGGGTAATTAGCCAGGCCACTAACTGCATCAAGTTCATCCTCACCCGAAAAGCTTATTCTCTGAATTCGTTAATAAAGCAAGAGTGTGGGAAACTCAATTTTTCTTCGTCAAACGCTTCTTTAAGACCAAAGGAATTTTTTTGATGCTAGTAAGCTTATTATCCTTGATTATCATTATGTGTTTACTATTATTTATGGAATTTTTTCCTTTCCTATATCCCGCTCCTAAAAATATAAGCTCTGAAAATCAAAAGACCCTAAACTCCCTAATTCTTTTAAGTGAAAATAAGAGAAATGGGCTTACACTTCTAACTCCACTAAAGCTCCTTCAACACTCTATTATCTTGAACCTTCACAAGATCCTAGGAGAGCCTTCCATGATTAAATTCAACTCATAAGGAGTTGGCTCACTAGTGTTGGGCGATTCCAGAGTTTTCACGGTTAATTCCCTGGTGCAGCTTAATACTGATGAAAATTTCTGATACGGTTAAAAAGGAAATTATCGATGTTGTCAATTTACAAAATCCCTTCTTTATTTTAGGTTTAACTACTTTTGTTACTATTCCCAAAGAATCAAGAATAAAAACTATTGCGTCCAAGAGAGAAAAGGAAAAGATGCATCTCCAGTTGTGCCTCAACCAACTGAACTTTTTTCCTTTAAGAATTATATCGCCAAGGCCATCGAAGAATTTGAAAAAAAAGAGACAGAGCTGATGTTTTTAATGATGCCCCTCCTCCTTAGGACAAGAGACCTAAACTTACGGGTGAATTTTCCCCTACCATCATAGATGAGATAGAGCAGGTGAATATTGACTCAAGTCCCAAAGCGGTTGCTTTAGATAAAGTTTCAGAAAAGCTTAAAGAGACTCAAGTTCAAACATCCTAAGAAGTTTAGAATTTCGATCCCCTTCTCAATGTTTCTTTTCCTCTCTCTCCAGCATCTATTGATTGCATATGCACTGAACTTGGTTTGATCCTTTCTCCGGCTTATCCTCTTCCCTTAAGGGCTCAACCTTAGTCTTCAACGATGAATTTTGAGGAACTGCCCCGATTGGCCATTCAGTCCCCTTCTGTTGCTTCCCTTGGATCACCACAACCTCTGGCCTACTCCGATGACCACCTTTTCCTTATCCTGAAACAGCTCACATTAGTATGTTTTCTTAATTTACTTGTCCAATTTCAACTTCTAGAATTTCATTTTTACTCAACCAAGTTACAAAATTTCAGGTTGGAAAACATATGTTCCTTCTTAGAAATGTTATCAAGGGCCTTCTACTGAAGTGGTGGAGCATAAGGAAAAGGTTCCTTTCTTTCAAAAGGTGATGGTCAACATTGCTGCAAAAGGAGACGAAGCAATTGCTGAAAAGGATACACTGGCTTTTTCTCTAGAGGAGGAAAAGAAATCCAAATTGTTGTTGGAGTGGAAAGTTAAAACTTGGAAGTTAAAAACACTAGGCTATCAAAGGCAATCTCTGAACTAATTGGCAGAAACAAATTACTTATAGACCAATTGGAATGAAAATATTAGCTTCTAGATTGTTCAAATAACATCATCAAGGATGCTAAGAAGAAAGTCGCCTCCTTCCTCGATGTTTCTTTTTCTAAAATCAACGAGAAGTGCTATGAAGAGGCACCATGTAGCCTACGTCAATAATATTCGAAAATGTTCAGACTTAGATTTCTCGTTTCTTCCAACCTTGAACAAAAGGTGTGAAAGGAAGTTTAGCCTAAAAATGAAAAAGGATAAAAAGGCTCTCGAAGAAGACTTCCCCATTGAGGAAGAAATTGATGTTGTAGATTGCTATCATTTGATGACGTTCCCGTTGACGAAGTGCCAAGGCCTGATGGAAAAGGAGATGACGACGGCGATGACCTTGATGACGATGATGATAATGATGGTCATAATGATGACAATTGTGGTGGTGGTGGTGAGGGGATTAAATGGGTCCACTCGATCAACTGGAAAATCAAGATGATTCTGGTGGTACTAACAGAGATATGTCTACTTAAGATAAAGCAGCCGTTGATGCTACCGACTCCTCAAAGAAAGGTCCATTCAAGAAAGACAGCACTACTCGGAGTCAGAATCCCATTGATAAGCCAAAAATTTCATCGCCTTCCGTCCTAATTTCTTAGGTATGGGCATCTTTATATAAATGTCTTATGCCTGTCAAATGATTTCTTAGTTAATACATTAATTATTTTAGTTAAGAAGAAAAACAAATTATTGTTATGACACAATACTTGAAAAGAAATGAGCAAAAATTAAACGGCTAAATAGAGAGAGCTCGACAAACAAACAAAAGTTTATGACAAGCCATCCGAGACATATAAGAATCTTGTTAGGAGTATGTCCATAATAGGAATTCAAAAAAAAGAGATCGCTCTTCGAATGAAGAAGGCTCGTCATCATCGAACCATACTTATGAAAGAGAATCATGAATTGACGGCCCTCTCATGGATGCTAATCGATGTTAGAGACGCCCTGGTGGAGTTCTTGTATAAGGTTTATTACAGGTACTAATCATCAATTTCTCATAATTAGGCGATAATAGTGGTGGCTTGCTTGGACACCTTCATTGTAGATATTCGGATGAATAAAAGACCGATCCTCATCCTGGAACATGCTGGAACCTTCCCCGTGTCGCTCTCATTCCTCTTTCCTTGCATTCGCTTTCTCTCGAAAATCTTAAATATAATAGGAAGAGATTCAATTTCGAAATGTATAAGAAATCTATTTTTATGACCCAGAATGACCTGTATAATTGTTGTTTGCTACTGAGTTCTCTTATGAGCTTTATCATTTCACTTTCCCTATTCTTAGCTTAATTCTGACATATTGCACAGAATAAAGGTCTTTCAAGCAGCCCGGTTCCCAAGAATTTCTTAAGTAAATTCATCAAATTGAAGAAAAACTTTTCAAAGAAATCCTCGATTGTTAAAACTTGACAATTGGCGAGACATAATTTCCTTAGAGATTTTCAAGAAATTTACATGCATCATCCTCATTATTTTTGACTTTCTAGGTGATGAGAGTGAGAAATTACTTAGCGAAATCCGATCCTTCCATACAAAATTAATATGTGGTCATAATAATCCTCCTATCGGGGAATGGGATTATCATTATTTTCCTATAATTTATACTCCAGATGGAATCAAGGCTTCTTTTGATTCTACACTTACTTTGTCTACTAGGTCGCTTGAAAAGGCTAAGGCCACAGTTTCAAAATGTTGAATATTCATCAAACGTTATTGAAATTAAATTGTAATGTAACCTTGAATCCTGTTATTATTCGTGAACTTCATTTGTTATTAATGGAAGAGTTTATCATTCGTGTATTGATTTTTATTTTCTTTGATTTTATAGGACGTTCAGTTAGCATGTAAATCTGATTCCTTAGACACCTCATGAATTATTGAAGTTAAAGATCGGTTGTTTGCATATATGGAAGAGAAATGATCATCCTGAGATGACTCGATTTTACGATTCCAAGATAACCCTGAGGCACGTGAGTAGCATAGGACTTATTTTCTATTAAAATATACTTTTAGTGCTTACAAGAAAATGACCGCTCTCATGGAGGTAGAACTTAAAAAAAAATGAAGTAAGAGCTTCAGTTACTGACAAAGAGAAAGGATACAGCCCATGAATCAGACTTCTCCATCGAAGCGGGCATTGAGATAGCTAAGCTTCATCATAAAATAAGTGATCTCGAATTACAGCTAGCAATAAACCAAGTATCATGCCAATCTTTGGAGCTTATTATAAGTGGGGGTGATTCTAGCCTTCCCTCTCCTACTTCGAGACAAACAACAAGATCTACATCCTCGACTAATCATGAGTTTTCTACTATATTAAACCCTGCTCCGGGTTTGAATAACGCAACGATCTCTAAGTGGTGTAATCAAGTCAAATTCGAAATGATGCAGTATTTTAACAAGAAGTAGGAGGAAAAGACATCCCAATGCATCAAGGAATATGAAATTAAGTTTCAAAAAGTCGAATGCAAGAAGTATGATCTCAATCAAGAAGTCAAAAAGCTGACGAATATGATACGAACTTTGCGAGGAGCTAATAAGACTCTTCGTGATAGCCTGAAAGAGCAGATCAACTTGATTGACGATGCAAATGCTATCCGCAAAAAGTAAAAGAAGCTAAAGCAACTTATGGACGTACCCATTCGTTATATTATTGATCCTTTAATCATTAAGGTTTTGAACAAATCAGCACAGAATCTCAAACGATGATTGGAACCTACTTTCGATTAGATTTTCTTTCTTTTACCTGCCTTTTATGCCTGCAACTGTATAAATAGCGTTTCAAATTGTAAATAATTTGTAATTAAACAAATGTTACCTCATATATGTAGCTATGAATTGAATTCAGGTTTTGACTTGAAATTACATGATGCTTTGCACTCTATATTCCCATACTTTAAGTTTTTGAATTCACCTTTTACTTGTCTACTGAGATTTTTGCTGATTGACGCTTTTATAATTTCAATATGAATACTTAATAATGGAGATTCCTATTTAACTGAAATTAAATCTGAAGAAGAACCAAGAATTCATATTTGACAATAAAGAGGACCAATAACTCTGCTCTGGACATAATGAAGAGAACTAGAAATATATATTTCACAGTAATAGAGGTCCAGGAACCCATATTGTGGTAATAATAGAAGATCAGAAACTCATATCTGTCAGTAATAAAAGACCAAAAACCCATGTTTGGAAATTGAATCTCTAAAGAACTTTTCCTTCTCGGAGGTTAGATAGACTTGGAGCATTAATTGGCTCAGATTTTGATAGAATTGAGAGCACTACTTTGGCTCTGATTTTGATAGCATTAGGAGCACTACTATGCTTTGATTTGGATTGATTTGGGTTCACTAATTTGGCTTTGTTTTTGAATGATTTGGAGCACTACTTTGGCTAAACCCCTAATCACTATCTTAGATGATGGTTTAGGTCAACTATCCGGTGTGTGGTTAGCTATCTTAAACAGGACCAAAGTCTTACTCGACCTCCCTCTAGAACACGCTTCAGTGAGGCCTTTAATGGCGGGCACTGAAGGCTGGTTCGGCGCTTAAGTGAGGCCTTTGATGACGGTACTAAAGGCTTACATCATCCTCCTTCTAGGAGAAGCTCCAACCAGGTCACATAGGTAGGGGTTGAAGGCTTGCAAATACTTTGGACAGGACCTTTCGGACAACTCCAAAGGATTAGTCCATCTTTCCTCTAGGAGACGCCTTAAGTAGGCCTTTCATGATAGGGTTAAGGGATTATGCTTTGGTTGGGCCACGTAGGCGTGACCGAAGGCTTAGTTGGTGCTTAGGCCAGGCCCTTTTGGATGGGACCAAAGGCTTACTCCATCCTCCCTCTAAGGTGGTGCTTTGTCTAGGCTCGTGTTAGCTGGAGACAAAGACTTTAGCCCCTTACTACAATTTTACATAGTGATTTGGGCTTTCTGTTATACTAGGAGAATCTTACTCCTCAACCATGCAGAATCAATTATTCAAAGAATTTTTTCTATTATTGTACTTGTCTAATATTTTCTTACAAAATCGTCAAGCTTTCCTTGTCTTAGAAAATTGATAACCATTCCTTCCAGGCTTCCACATTAATTAGTATCATTCCCATTTGTAAGATGGTAGTGGTAACATGATTCCCTGAGATTCCTTTTGAACTTAGGTCTATTTTTTGTTAAGGCCAATAATCAAGCTTATCTTTGGTCAAGAAGTAAATATTCTTAAGAGAGGTGGTAAAGTTGCAATCCTTTGGAAGTCTCGATTTAGAGGTTAGCCTTCTTAGCCGATGTCTAGCTCTTTTGATACTTGGTGTGGGAATTTCACTTTCAGTGATCAATTTTATCTTCGAAGTCCTTTGAATCTCTCTTGGGGCCAATGATTGACCTATAACTCTATGCCACTTCTAAGATAATGTGTTGAAATCACTTATGATCCCTTTCTCGAATAAAGTTCCCATGGAGTGAAGTTGAATAGCCCTTCTTATCTTTAATAACAAATTATCTTTCTTAGGGCTCTCTCTCCCCAAAGCGAAAATTGGAGTAGGGCCAATATGGAATGGGTTGATGCTCCAATTATCTGGATCATAATGGTCCGCTTGTTTCTTTTTATTTATAATTTGCAAGGCCTTCATTCTAAAAACTTGTTCTCCATGGACTTGCGGATCACTAGTGATTTGGTAGTTATCCAAGGTTCAGAAGATCCTTGTTTAGACTGCTTAACGCAGCAGTATGGTGTTAGGGATTATTGTTAGTCGGTTGGAATTGGGATATGCTTGGAAAGGAAAGTTCTTTATGCCTTGGATATGCAGGTCAAGGTAGTCCCACTTAAGGTTTTAACGAAGTCAAAGGTTCAGGCCCTCCTTCTAGCACTAAAATGTTAGCAAATAAATTTGCTAACCCCAAAAGTGTTAGGAAATCTTGGTTATTTGAGAAGAGGCCCAGAAGAGGCTCGTCGAGGTCATTAGCTCAAAGAAGGTTTTCAAAGAAATCTTCATTATGTTCTTCGTCGAATTCATATTTGCAACATAGGTACAAGTTTGAAGTCTTATATTTGAAGCAAGTTCGGTTTGAAGTCGTATGTGTAAGGCAGATTTAAGTTTGAAGTCCCGAGTTAAAGTCAATTATGTAATAATAGCT
Organism: Allium cepa; assembly: GCA_030765085.1. Classification (NCBI taxonomy): domain Eukaryota; kingdom Viridiplantae; phylum Streptophyta; class Magnoliopsida; order Asparagales; family Amaryllidaceae; genus Allium; species Allium cepa. The sequence goes on from CM060942.1 coordinate 511,063,306, forward strand.
TCGGAGTCGCAATAGTTCATATTTACGAAGTAACAAGTTTGTTCAAGTCATAAGTTCGAATTGGTTATGCAGATGCCAATCCATGTCATTTTTCAATATTTGAGACCTATATGTACAATGTTCTTGAATTACAATATGCTCTAAAATCCCCAAATTGATTTAACGTGTACAATGTAAGAAATGAGAGAAGAGAACGTTCGGCCCCCAAAATGATGCCTCTAGGGTCATATTTATAGGGATCTGCGACCTCACTCTGCTCCTTATGTCTTCAAAGGTGTTTGCATCGGCGACATTGACATGAGTCTAGAGCATAGTCGTCATAGGTAGCGGTATGCGGGAACGTCTTCAACACACAGGAATGTCTTCGTATGTAGGAGTGTCTTTGACCTTTTTTGGCACTCACCTCATCGCTTATATGTCTTCGGTGGTATTGACCTTGAAGGGCTTTAACCTCTGTCTCTTCATAGAGCGGTGTCTAACATATTAAGGAATATTTGCATGATGTTGTAGTCAAAGTGACCCGTTCTATTCTCTCAGTTTTAACCTTCAAAGTCAATGAGAAGGTACGTGCGAAATCAATAAAGTGCGGAAATAATGACTTTGTGGATATTGAAAATGTCCCTCGTCAACGTTGTTTTGCATAAGTATGTGGTTTCCTCAAAGTGTTGTGCAGAACTGGCATGCGAGGTGGTCTCTTAATGAAGAGAGAAGTAGCTTAGCGATCCCATGATATTTCCACAAGAACACCCTCCTCATCATTGTAGGATAACCTCTTCAAAGTGTCTATTGATTTATGGAGAAGTGTATTCTTGATTTTTTCACCTCTTCGGCCACATGTGACTTTGTTCATCATCATTCATCAGCAAAGAGCGGTATCCTGTATCTTCGTCAATAGCTTGTATGTGCCTCACTGGCTCTACGTCTTCGATGCTAATTATAGGAGCGATACTTTATCTTTTATTTTCTTCCCTACTTCGACGTTGGTTACCGAAGTCATGAGCAAGCTGTTGTGCGCATGTCTTCGACGAGAGATGCTTTGACAACTACGAAGTCATGGCTCTTCGACCTACTTCAATGAAATTTATAATGATAACATTTGCCCTATAATATAAAGAAATCTTTGACTTTTCAAGTCAAGAGCGTCAGAGTCGTCTTCCTTTCTATAATTTAGTCTTTCATTCGAAACAAATCGATGGTGTTCAACTATATTCCCTTCTTCTATCAATAGCTAGATTCTTCTCCACTTCTCTTCTACCTACAATCAAAAAGTTTGAGAAAGTATCAAATTCTTCGACTCAACTGTGGAAATTTCATTTTCTAACACTAATTCAAAGATAAGGTATAATTTTCATTCTACTTGCTTACAAGCACAATTTTTTACGCTAAAATCGTGATTAGTGTCTTATTAATTTCAAATCGGTCATTGAATTCACCTATTTGGTTTGTCTAGTTTTAATTTTATTGCTAATTTTGATCGCTGATTCTTCAAATTTATTAATCGGCAATTCTTATCTGGGGTAATGTTTTTGGCTGAGTGTTGGATCCATAATTGCTCCTACTTTAATCGGTCTTAGTGTTACAATTTCCTATGTCATTAGCAAATTTAAAGTAGGTTGTATAATCCAATGACTGTTAACTCATTAGCGTGATGTCTTTGTGTTGCCTAACTAAATTGTAATTTTAATTTAGTGCCAATTTAGGATATTGCAGGCTTTTTAGTCAATAAAAGTACATGACTTCGATTATGTTCTTTGACTTCGACCCTCATTGACGTAATTATGACCCTCAAAGTCGATATGGCACTTTTCCAAACAGTTGTTCTATTTGCTAAAATTCTAGTATTAAGGAATAAATTGAACGCGACAATAATAAAATTAGAAGTTAATAGAACCACTGCGTCTTTGACAACATTGAACTTTAGTTTCTATAAGGTGTGAAGAGCTTTATTGCAGCACAGATCGCTACTAAGGGACTCGTTGTTTAACTAATGGGGCTGAAGTCATTTCATACCTCTTCGACTAAGTCGAAGAGAGGTTATTCATAGTTGTGAGTCTTCTAGTTATAAATGGTGCCTATTTTAACTAATCATGCTGCTAACATATTCGATGTCAATTTGGATCGAAGCCATCTGCCTTTGACATTTTTTTATAAATATGTTTTAATAGCGATGACCCCGTTGTTTTTTCACAATTATCTTCAACATTTTGGGTAGGACTTTATATGACTTCGACACTTTCAATATTTTCCTATCATGCCAAAATATCCTAGTATCATATTTACTTAACCAATTCATCCCAAGAATAATCCCAAATCCCATAAAGTCAAACACATGCAAACAACAATCAAAAGTATGGCCTAGCAAATCAAATTCTAAATGGTCACATCTCATCCCAAGCATTCCATACCCTCCTATCGGATTTGCAATCATTAAGGAAGTAACTAAGTATGAGGGTTCTAGGTTAAGCCTATCTATCAAACATCAAGAAATAAAAGAATGAGATGCTTCAGTATCAAATAGAACGCTAACAGACATACCGTGAATCTGCAGCGAGCCTCCCAGAATAGCTTTCCCTTTTTCTTGCACAACTGACCTTGGAATTGCGGGATCCATTGAATACATCTGTCCCTTTCCATCTCTAGCAGGCTCAGGAACATTAGTTCTTATAATGATCGATCTGATCATAATTAAAACATCTGATATTCTTCTTTCCAATAGCTTCTTTCCCTTTTCCTTTTCCATTCACGGTATGTCACTCATTAGAATAGTTCCCTTCTTATGGCATTTATAGCAAACCACTTTAGCCTTTCCTTTTTTCGTGCTCCTCTCTTCTGAGCATTCTTTTTATGGAAAAACTTCCTTTTCTGGCCCCGTCCCATCTTAGCCTCCTTCATCTTCTTCCTCAAGCAAGCCAATGCCTCTTCTTGTCTTAGTTCCATTTCAACCACTACATCACTGGGATCTCTCGAATGTGGTAAAGTGGCATTTATCAAGTCTGGCCCCAAGCCCCTTATAAACTTTTCATTCCCCATGATCATGGTATCCACCAAAGCATACCCGTATTGGGCCAACTCCTCAATCTTCCTTGCATACTCCAAGATGGACATATCTCCTTGTTCCAACTTTGTAAACTTCCACACCAATGCCGACTGCACCATAACAGATATGAATCTTTCTGAAGACCTTCTTTTAAACTCCTCCCAAGTTATGGTTTCCTCATCAACTCCAGCAGTAACAGTATTCCACCAGAATGGACCAGCTCGCTGCAGCTGCCTCGAAGCCAATCTCCTCTTCTTTGCATCATTCAATCCTAAGTCAGAAAAAATATCTCTCGCAATGCAGTAGCCAATTTTCCACCTCGATCGCTTCTTTAGTACCAATAAAAGGCTTCTCTCCAAGCCTGATGTAATCCCTACTCAAGTTAGCATATTGATTGACCACCGAAACTTCCTGAGCTCCACCTCCAGCAGCATTTCCTCCGACAACTTCTGCTGCTATTCTAGCTTGCATCATGTTTACAAAGAACTAATACATTGCTCCCATGTCCATCTGGGGAACTCCTGCACCAACAGTTTTAGTTTGAGCCTGACTGGGACCTCTCCTAGTGTTTAGTCGCGCAATTCCATTAGTGTTGATGCTATCTCCTCCAAGATTTACTCTGCCTCTTTTTCCCTCCATATCTGTATTCAAACCTCGTGAGATATAAGTGAATGGCCTAACTAAGATAGGAGTCTAGAGAGATAGTGTATACTTATATATATAGCAAATACAAGTACGTTACTATAGCGTTATCCCATACCCCGATCGTAACTCTAATTTCTATGGATTACGTTTTTTAAAATCATTTTTAATTAAAGTATTTCATAAACCATGCTCTAATACCAAGCTCTAACATCCCCTATCTAGAGGCCCAAAATTAAGCGCTACAGATGTTGTAGTCATCTATAGTATTAGCTTTCGGTGACTAAATATAGCTATGTTAACGGTATCAATAATATCAAAAGCACTTGAATATGAAACAAAACATAGATTTTAAAACAACTTTTCTTCATTACATTTGAAATAGATGTTCCATATTCCTAATACATAATCCCAACACGTTCCCAGGCATACATAAAATATACTTATTACAAAGTACGCCAAGAGCGGTATATGAAGATATCCCCTTGGATGATCAGAGTTATATAGTCACAGTAGACTTAATACAAACACAGCGGAAATACAACGAAACATAAAAATGCAACTCCTAAATAGCTATTTGTTTGCCTCCTGCATGCCTCCGGTAGCTTTATTCGTCATTCTACTAAAACGTAAAAAGACCATAATCCCTCAGCCTACTCAAATTAATTTTGAGCACCCAAGATTCTGAGGGAAAACATTAACTTCGAGTAAGACATAAAGCCTGGTGTGAATAACATTATACATCTCGAAATAATTATGTTAAGTGAGACCACGCCAATTAGCGGAATGGGTTTCCCCTCACTAACATCCTTTTAAAACATATCTTTGCAAAACCTTTCATAAAACCATATACCATGCTCATGTATCCACAATGGTTGAATACTGTAAAGAAATCATTATGTAAACATACATAAATATCAGGTAATAATGTACTGTCTGTTCAAACACACTGGATAACGTTTAAACTTTGGCTGACTCGGGCCTACCAGATAATACAATCAAAATTAACCTAACACCCGTTAGAAATTCTTCTTATGGATTATCTATCCTTAACTATCGGTTAAACATTTCCCTTCTAGACGGTCTTTCCTTAACTATCTATAAATACTTCACTTCTGGACGGTTTGTCCCTAACTGAATCATCTTTCAGGTCTTCCCAATCCTAATGGTTTTTTGGGCTCACTAATAACCTATCTGTATATAAACATATATTCCTTTCGGCGCGTAATCATAATTTTATTCTACCTATGGCAAAGCCCTATACAATGGAATTTTGGACAAACAATTAGCTGGAGCTATTAGCTAATATGTTGGGCATGACCCCATGGCAGTCCCGTCTGATTTTCTAATATCTGAGTCATTTTCACTTAAGGATCCCCTCCCATAATTATCCTTGAAAACATTTTCAAAATGATTTAAAACCTTTAAATCAAACTTAAACAAGAAAAGGTATATAATCTTTATACTTTACTCAAAATCATATCACCATCACACACACATATATATATATATATATACACACTTTACTTAAAATTTAGTTGATGGAAACATTTAACTAATTGAAAGAGCCTCTTTCTAAGCGTTTGAAATCATCTCTTTCAAAACCAATATCAAACCTTCCGAAATCATTCCTCGAACCTTTCGAAATCGTACATTAAACCTTTCGAAACCATTCTCCAAATCTTTCGAGCCCATTGAAAAGCAAGCCTTTCAAATGCTATGAAACTTTGGACATCCTTCTTTAAAAGCGCTTTAAAACATTGCCTTAGAAAACATTGGAAAAATTTCCGTTTAAACCTTTCGAACCCATTGAATTAAGCCTTTCAAAATCATTCAACTGAAACCTTTCGAAACCATTCGATAAACCATTCGAAACCACTAAAACCTTTCAAAACCATTCAATAAACCTTTCGAAACCATTCAATAAACCATTTGAAGCCATTCAACCTTTCGAAACCATTCAATAAACCTTTCGAAACCACTAAATCAAACATTTTGAAACCATTCAACTAAAACCTTTCGAAACAATTCAATAAACCTTTCGAAAGCACTGAACTAAACCTTTTGAAATCATTCAACTAATACCTTTCGAAATCATTCAACTAAATCCTTTCGAAACCATTAGAAGCTACCTTTTGACTTTGTTGAAAGTTCTGCTTCGAAAGCCTTAAACATATCCTATAAAACAACTCTTTTAAAAGCTTTGGGTTCTACTTCAATTTATAAACAAGGGTGAATCACCTAAGTCAAAATCTTCCTTTCGAAAGCATGGAGAAGCGGCTAGTTTTTAAAACAAGTAAACCTTTCGTCTTTGTCGAAAGGTTCAAAACAAAACATTTATAAAGCAGCAGTAACCTTTCGAACTTGTCGAATGGTTTAAAACCCATCTTTTAAATATTATGACCTGGTTGAAAACAACCAAGTCAAAAGCTCTTATTCGAAAGCAAAGCAGGTGAAAGCTTTTGGTTTATAAAACAAACATACCCCAACCTCTTTGGCCATCAATCTTTCGACTTAGAACCTTTCAACTCTGTCCAATTCATTACGTACCAAGTAACTTGATGTCATATGCATTGGTTAGACCTCGTAGAAAGCTTAGAACCTCTCGACCATGTCGGAAGGTCCGGGTCGGAAGGTCTATTGTCGTAAAGGCTGAAACATGTTAAAAGTATGTTTTCTTTGTTTTTAACTTATAAAGGATAACTTTTCAACTAATCTGCGTTTGTTTGTCAAATTTTCTTTGGTTAACAAATTGTTTTTAGAAATATGCTGCCACTATTTTCTAAATTGAATAATAATTTCATTTTATAAAAAGCCCCTTCTTCTTAATTACATATATAAAACATTAAAGTCTCATACCTTAAATAATTTTATACATTCATCATATAACTTAGGAAAAATCTAGAAAAATCCAAGAAAATCTATTTTAATATGTTATCTAACATATACAAATTTCAACTTCAAATAATTATTATTTTAGCCGAAAATAATTTACAACCCAATAAATAATTTCCTTCACTAGAAAATTAATATAAAATCCATATTAATTTAGAAAATTATGAAAATTAAAAACTAGCTCTAAAATATCATTTTTGAACTATATTTAAGTTTTCAAATCATTTTGATGTCACTAAATAGGGTTTTCATGTCAAACATATCGTAAAAACTAACATGAACATATATAATCCATCAACAACATGTGTATATATATGACTTTAATCATCAAAACATAGCATATACCCACAAAATCATTTTGGATCTAATTTTAAAACTGAAAAATAAAAGAAATTAGGATGTAGTAACTATTCACCTTAGCATTGAGATTATAGATGTGAGATTTGATGTTGATTTATTTGATTTTCTTCCTCCTTTTGAATCCTAGCTTTAATCTTCTCCTTGAGAATAAAAACGGTGGCCGGCCTTAGGATATTTTAGTTTGAATGAAATGAAATGAATGTGAGTTTCACTCCTAAGGGCTTAGGGTATAAACCTTACATACTTCCCATATTGCCCTTCTCATGTCCTAATACCTTAACTTTGGTTATTTCATTTTAATTAACACATTATCATGACATGGCTACCCTTTGTTAATCAAATCTCAACCTTTTAATCTTCACGTTATTTTATTTAATTTTCCCAATTAATTATTCTAAATAATGTTATAAAAATATGGGGTGTTATGGACTTCCCACCTTAAAGAATTTGGTCCTCGAAATTACGATAAGATACATAATCAAAACGACCAAAGGTAAAACATACCATCAAACAAATCAGGGTAAGAGTCTCCAATCCTTCTTTCTGTTGCTCTAGTACGGTCTCTAGCATCGTCACTCCACTAAACCTTTATTAACTTGGTTGTCTTGTTCCTCAACTTCTTCTCATGTGTAGCCACAATCTGAATCGGCTTTCTAACTATGGTCAAATCGGGTTCTACGACTAAATCCTCTAACATTATAGGTGTTATGGTATTCTCCGGGTCTCTAACACATTTTCTAAGATGAGAAATATGGAAAACATCATGGACTCTGGCCAAACTACTCGTTAACTCTACTCTATAAGTGAGTTTCCCGATTTTTTCAACAATACGGAAAGGTCCAATGAATCTAGGTGCTAACTACCCTGACTTTCCAAATCTAATCACACCCTTCACCGGTGAAACCTTAATGAACACATAGTCTCCGATAGAAAATTCCAAATTTTCCTCCTTCTATCAGCATAACTTTTCTGAAACCTAGATTGGCCTCCTTCATCCTAACTCGGATCAACTCAATCTTCTACGCAGCTTCCTTAACCAAATCCGGACAAAGAACCAATCTATCCCCGGTCTCTAACCGACATATGGGAGACTTGCATGGTCTTCCATACAAAGCTTCAAATGGTCTCATCCTAATAATAGTCTGATAACTATTGTTATATGAAAACTCGACTAGATGAAGATGGTCCTCCCATGATCCCCTGAAATCCAATACACAAGCCCTTAACAAATCCTCCAAGATTTTGTAAACCCTTTCCGTTTTCCCATCAATCTATGGATGGTAAGCGGTACTCATGTTGAGCTTGGTTCCCAATGCTTCCTATAGACTTTTTCAAAACTCACAAGTAAAAAAAGAATCTATATCATTGACAATACTACTAGATAGGAATCCCGTGCAATGTAACTACATTCTTCATAAATAACTTCGCCAAAATGGGTGTCGTCCCAGTTGACTTTACTAGAATGAAGTGGGCACTCTTAGTCAATCTATCTACTATGGCTCATATGCTTTCATTTCCTCTACTAGACTTTGGCATCCCATCAATAAAATCCATATAGATGGAATCCCATTTCCACAACAAAACTTCTAATGGTTGAAGCAATCCACTGAGCATCTCGTGTTCAGCCTTTTCTTGTTGGCAATTCAAGCACTACTTAACACACAAACCAATGTCCCATTTCATACCTTTCTAGAAGAAACTTCTCTTCATATCCTGATACATCTTCGTTCCTCCTGGATGGATAGTGAATTTCGAACGATGGCACTCATCAAAAAATTCCTTCCTCATGTCTCCAACATTCGAAACACACGGCCTTCCTTTCTTCCTCGACCACCTATTTTGGTTAAGACTGGAATCCTTTAAGTAATCGCTCACCGTTCCTTCCCTCAACCTTAAGATCCATTTAGCCAAAACTGGATTCTTTTCCTATTTAGAAGCTATCGTCTCAATCATTACGGGTCGAACTTCTAAACAAGACAACAGAGCACTCCCTACATTTGAACCTACCTTGAATCTAAACTGCACAGTATAAGCTGAAAATGCTTCCAAATCTTTCCACTCGGCAATCACAGTCAAAACATCATTCTGATGTTTTCGGCTAAATGCATTCGCCACCTTGTTTCCTTTTTTGAGTATGTACTCAATTCCAAAATCATAAGCAGCGATAATCTTTCTAGATATGGTTCCAACAATTAAACATGGAAAAGAATATTCTAGTGAAGATATATAACTAGAATATATTCAATAAAAGTATATATTTGTTTGTAATTTTCTTTGCTTGTAATAATTAAATAAAAAGCTAATAACGACGCTTACACGTCATATTTGTGTTTGGGATAATTATTTAATGGAAAAGGAATCTAAAAGGTTGTAACTCCAATAAATGGGAAATAAATGGTAATAAATATAGGAATTGCAATAGCTTGATTGGGTAAGTGGATTAATGGGACTGGTAAATTAAGAAGTTGAATTAATAATTATGGTATAGTTAAAAAAGTTACTGATTTAAATTAGTAATCATACATAAATGTCTTATGAAACATCCGTTAGGATTTTATGGAAAAATTAACATTTATGAACATAAAAAGGGGATTTATGGGTAGATAGTATTTAAGTAAATCTTATTGCCTTAAACAAAAAGAAAATTAGTAAGCTTAGTCCAATGTCTACCTAAGATAATATAAGTGAAGACTTAGGATGGTCAATAATACTTAGTAGGTTAGTGATACGAGGTCAGTAGGGTCTAGAAGACCGCCCTTCACTATTGGCTACCAGCAGCCGGGTGCACTTACTACTGATGTGAGATATCACTAATCCTAGGATCTGTGATCACGTGAGGGATTAGGTCTTCTTTCTTAATTAAAGGTATTAAGTGGTCTAAATTTGGAATTCGGAGTGGCGAGGGATCCCTCCATAGACGTTTGCTTCTGGTTTGAGGTATTAAGTGGTTATAGGGTCCGCCTCTCTCCTAAAAGGGAGTATAGGCAACCTAGTAGGATTCAAAATAAAAAAGGATGTCTCTAAAAAGTTTTACTTCAGTGTTAAGGTATTAAGTGGCTGTAAGGCCCACCTCTCTACTAAAAGAGGTGGCCTAATGAGATTCCAAATTTACAATTAGGTGTGACAGTGGATATACTGGGAAGGGTTCGCTTCAGTTTTGGGGTATTAAGTGACTGTGGGGTTAACCTCCTTCCTATAAAAGAAGTATTAAGTAGCCCAATGAGATTTTCAAGCAATGTCAGTTAGATAGTACCAGTGATGAGTCCGCCTTGGGGTTATGTATTAAATGATAAAGGCTTACCTATAAACATGTGTTAAATGGTCAGGTGCCTTCCTAGCCCTTATTAGTGAGGTATTAAGTGACTTGGGTACAGTCTCTCACATTGTTAAGGTCGTAATACCGATACCAGTAAGGAGTCCGTTTGGGGATCAGAATTAAGTGATGGGGACCTTCCTAGAATATATGATTTAAATGGTTACAAGTCTGCTTAGTCCTTTTGTATTAAGTGGCTTGGGTACTATCTATTACAAGGCTACGAATTTATCAGCGATAGAAGTGATAATAGTTGTACATTAAATGTTGGAAGCCTTAAATAGTGGTTAGAGGTCTTGTAGCTAGGACATACCGACCATTGACAACATTGTTAGAAAACCATCTTGAGAATAGGTCTTAAATTATAGGGTATACCTTGATTGAGGTCTTAAATGGCAGAGCCCGCCTATTTCTCTTTTAAAAGCATTTTGTGATGATTATAGAAGCCCGCTTCATATTTAGAAGTATTAAGTAGCAAATGGATTTGGAAGTATTGGGTGGTTGATAAGGCTTCATCCGTATTTTGTACCTTAAGAAAGGGTAAGTAAGTAATCATGTATGCAATGCAAGGTTAGACTAGAATTGCTAACCTTAATAGGCGTAATAATTAAATGGAAACCAATTGGTATAAATTTATGTTATAGGCAGTTTATATATTTTTATGTTACCAGAACACTGCTCTGACCCCTTCCTCATAACAACCACATGATTGATTAGAGGAACATGTCACTGAAGCTGGATGTGTTTTGTTGTTGGAGAAGTCCTCTTTTCTCTCATTCTCGATGATAATGTGACAAACTGTTATCCAAGGAATACCATTATTCCAAGGTAGTAGTCATAATCAGTATTCTTGTCCTATTATTGTTTCTACTATGAGTTTAGAGTTTTACCAGTCTCTGATAATGCTCATGCTTATTTTGTAGGGATCAAATCTAAAGATCTGTGTTGGATGGACTTGGGTTACGATTTTTGTCGAAATTTAGGCCCATTAAGGTATGGGTTGTTTTTTTTACCAAAATTGCGCACAACACTCTTCGGATGTGTTTGAAGAGATAAATTGAAGAATATAAATGGAAAAGGAGGAAGATCTAATAAACACACCAATGATAAATAAGGAAAATGCATAGAAACACACAGATTTAGAGTAGTTCGGCGTAAGACCTACGTCCACTATAAAATGGCTGACTTTTATTAATTTTTGCTTGCTGGTTACAACGAATTACAATAGTAAAATTCGAGTACAATGGTGATTTCGGAAGAATCTGGACGTCGAAGAGCCAAAAGTCCCTTTTTAGTAGGTCTTGGGCTCATATTAATAGGCGTAGGCAGCAAATATCTCACTTGGATCTCGAAAGACCTCTTCTTTCACGTGGGTGGGCCCACGTGATCGATCCTCGGTCGTTTGAACTCGTTCCGTGATCGATACAAATGAAATTTGTATCGATCAAGATTTCATCCAATCGAGTCGAGATCGATCATGAACATTCCCGAGGTTGTATGCAAGCTCCGGTGAAAATTTGGTTGCATTTGGACTTGTAGATCTTGAGCTATGCTCGACGCAAGTTTGGATTTTTCGATGGCTGTTGAATTCGCATCGCTTCTTGATCGCGTCAATCTGTTAGCGTCACTTTTGGACACATGATATCTGATGATGTGGCACTAACCTTTTGGATCGATCTACTTTTTATGTCGAGTGATCGAGTCTCGCACTTGAATGTGTTTTGTTAGTATCGACCCAGGATATTCTTTTCGTATCTCTGTATTGCACTCAACTTCATATCGATCCATCGCATCCTATTTCGCATTGATCCTTTATATTGTTACGTATCGATACGAACTTATGTTCTTCGTATCGATAGCCGGGAGGCCATTTCATATCGCTTATTGGTTGTTGATTTCGTATCGATACGAAGCACGTTTGGTAGTTGATTGATACGAAGTGTACTCACGCGTTACTGCAGATGGATGCGCAGTGGGTGAGTTTGGATGGATACGAAGCGGCATGCACTTGGTGGATACGAACTAGTTCTTACTTGATCAATACGAAGCCATGCGCATTTGATGGATTCGAACAAGATCGATGCGAAGAAGGTTTCTCTCTGATTGCTTCATGGATAGGAAGAAGGTTATTGCTTGATTTGCATCGATCATATCTTGAGCATACGAACTCTGATTGACTTGAAATTCAAAATGTTGGTTTTCATGTATTTGCTTGTCATGTCATATTAATTGTAGCTTGATCCGGACTCGGATAAAATTTACTGGCATCCATAGTGGAACTATGTACAATCGATCCCCAGAATTGACCGTCTTTATTTTTCGACCAATTCCTCTGTATCACAGGCTTGCCAAAAGGCGGCATAACATTTTTTCTCCAAAGTATGTTTAGTGAGGACATGATGAGCTTTGAAAATCTGCAATTTTCATTCTAAAAAATTCTATCTGATCTATTAAGTAGTTGTTGTCTTTTTGTCGAAAGATGTAAAACTTGATTGATCTTTAGTAACATAAATGATGAATTGTTGGCTGCTAATTGTTGTACTACGCACAATTGTAACTAAGTGTTGAATGATAGCAAACTATTGTTTTTTGTCGTAATTGTCAACAGGTGAGCATTCACTTCCAGTGAATTTTAAAAATTGAATATTAGTCTGGCATACATGTACGTATGTTAATGTGACTCCTGTTAACGTTCGCACGTTCACGAGTCATTTTTAGTTTTCCCGCATCGAATTCTGTATCGATCCTCTCCTGAATCGATGTGAAATTTGAGTTGTAACATTATTGAATGGTTATTTTGGTGTTTCCCTTCGTATTGATCATCTCCTGGATCAATTCGAAGAATTAAAAATTGGTTTTTTTTATCGACGACGATCGAGACAAATCGGTTGGCCCTTTAGAACATCTCGCATCAACGGACACAAATTTTCTTGGAGTCTTGATGCTATTCATATCAATGGATACGACTTTCAAGGTCTCTAAATAGAGGGATACAAAGCTGGCACTTTGTACTGGTAGGTTGTCGATGGGTACGAACAGTTTCGTCTTGGACCAATAGCGAATGGATACGAAGACATATCCTCGCATCGATAACACAAGAAACTGTTTTCAATGGTCATTTAGCACTAGGATACGAATCGTCATTCGCCTTTCATATACGTACATATATATCTATGTATGTATGTGTGTGTGTGTGTGTGATTTTGTGCTTAGAAAAATTTACTTGCTCATTTGTTTACAGCCCTACGTACCAATTGCCTGGCCAAGAGTGAAAAAAACACTTCGTTCCCAAATTACTCGATTTCTTAATTCTTCAAATTAACTGCCTAAATTAGGTAATTAATTAACAATCTCTCAAAAGAAATGACAAGGCTTGAGCTTTAACGTCATTCCATTTGTATTCGCGGCCAAATCTGGAGAAGAGGAGGCCGAAGATGGTCGGAGTAAGGTCGAGGAAGGAGGATAAAATAATGGCGTTTAGGCTGCTTGGAGAAGAAGAAGTTTGGGAGCTTTCATATCGAAGATGGATGAAGTACAAATTCATATCGATCGAAATGTAATGCAGCTTTGTATCGATTGACAGAACTTCCTCGTATCGATGAAAGTGGATACTCGTATCGGTCAATTGACGATCGATACTCGAACCAATCCAAAGCGATCGATATGAGATTTTGTGCCTGGCGATCGATACGAAAATGTCGATGCCGATCGATGCAAAGTAGGGAATGTTGAATGGATAAGAAATTATCTCTCGATGATCGATACAAAGTGGTGCACCATGATCGATACAAACTATACTCTTGGTGGTCGATCCGAGTCTAAATTTTGGTGGATATGAAATTTCTACGCACTCGAATATTTGACTCCAACGAGCTTCTACCCTGCATATCTGGACCTAACTGTTAAACTGCCTATTTGAGTGCCTTTTGAAGCTCGTCGATTGAGCTGTAACTTGACAAAATTCTAATGAACTTTAACTTGGATCGATTCTCGATGTCTGGATGACACGGATGTGACGGTCAACGATGACGGTCACTCCGGCTGAATATTGAAGTCTTGTTATTTAGACATTTTCCCAAATTCTATAGAATTTCTTAAGCACTATATAACATTGCACTGCACAATGCATTCACGCACTTCACACTAGGGAACACACGGGCGTCTTATCATCTAGTCATGGTTTATACCAAGTTGATTAGTTATGGAACCTAGAAGTTAGCAGCAGTAGGGGGCTCAAAGTACACTTCTCCCAACAGTAGAGATGCCGGCCATTGCAGTCGAAGTCATAAGTCCAACTCCGGACGAGATGCTAGGAGCAATTTTATCGCGAATCTACAAGATTCTGTGCCATCCAATATATCTAAAGATATGTTAGGGAGAATATGCCTAAGATATGGTCTAACATTAGATGACGTTTTGCTACCAGGACCAATGACAGGCCACATACCCCTCCAGAAGGATTCACAGCCTTTAATCGACATTCGTGCACAGCTGGAACACTTCCTCCATTCAACCAGTATATTCGAGAAGTGTTATCTTTCTTTAGAATCACTCCATCGCAGTTACATCCAAATGGATATGCACTGCTGAACGGTCTATTTATTGTTTTCATGGAATATCTCTTTCGGCCCTCGACTCCGGAAGAATTCAAATTCTTGTTCAACATCAAGAGTCGGGGAGACAATCCTTCATTCACATTCTAGAGGCAGTTAGGAATTGCCAAGTGGTGACTGGATCCTAGACCAAGCTTATCTACTTCAAGACGGAGTGGTTCTATGTCCAGAGTCCTCCATGGTTCGCTAGTCAGTGGTTAATCAGACGTAAGCGCCACAATTTTTCGAGTAGCTAACGAGATAGTTGTAACCGATGCTGAGTCTAACATTTTCTTTCCTTTACAGTTGCAATTCCGTGACCCAAAGGCGCCTACTTTAAAGAAATAGTACGGATTTTTCAGGAAGTGCCGAGCGAGATGAGAGAAATTGACTCAGTGCTGATAGAAAAAAATTTGAGGATTGTAGGGCTAATCGATCAAAACCAAAGCATAAGACTTGAGGGATTGCTTAGGCTAGCCCCAACGAGATGGGCTAATCATAGAGCGTCTGGGGTTGTAATTGCTATGGAGAGTAACGAAGAAGATACGCCCATTGAACACGAACCTGTAGCTGGGCCCTTAAACAGTTCTCGGGATTTAGAGGGAAGGAGGAAAGGTAAAGCAGTTGCACATAAGCGTCATAAGTCATCGAGATGGAAATCCGTTGTTGTATCCCTACCTGCCTCTGGTGTTAGAATTTCAGAGGCTCCACCCTCGCAAATGGAGAATCCTTTTGAGGGGCTCGTCGACATTCCAATTCTGGATTATGTGTTGCTCCAACACGACATCAGATTGGAAGGGCTTCAAAGCATTTTAGATTAAGCGAGTCACTTCCTATAAGTGTAGCCGACATAACCGGTTGGTCGGGGGGTTTATCACATGCATATATATAATTCACAGCACTACACGATTTCCAATCATAAGTTGTTCATTTCTGGAGATTACCGATTCTGCTTTTCTTTTACTATTTTACAAATATGACGACTAGGCGAGAATCTATGCTTGGAAGCATTCGCTCGGCACTCCAGTCATCCAGTTCATATTACGAGTCCCACAGAAGGAAAGCCGATAGAGACCGCGATCGTGGTTATTCAAGACAGAAGCGTTATGAAATGGAGAGGGATAGAGATAGAGAATATAACATCGATCCCGATCATGCTCTCCACCTCCTTGAGCTCCAACACTACCCTCCGGTCATGGGAAACAACCCTTAGAGGTTGCACGCCAAAAACCGTCTTCTCAAGTTCCCAGGTTTGATTCACTGCGCCGTAGAACCGAGGCCAAAACTCCCACTATCATTGAACAAGCTATCACTGACCCCACTGGGGAAGGAGCAATCAGAATCGTCCAGTTGAAAAAAAGACTTTCCAAACATTTGTTTCAACGGCTTCATCTTCCTTCCACATTTAAAGAGAATTCCAGTTGAGGCAGAACAAACTATGCATGATTATATCCATGATGTTTACAACCAATATAAGGAGTGGATGAAGACCGTGGATAAGGCATCAGCAGTGGCCTTTGAGCGGGCAAAAACAATTGAAAAATTAGAAGTTGATCTCGCTCAAAAGGACCATATAATACAAGTGCTTAACAACGAGGCTGAATCATCCAGGAAATCCGAAATAGAGGCCAATAAGAAATCCGACGAGGCAAATCAGTCTATGGAAAGGATGCGGCAAACGGATTTTGCCTTTGTTGAGGAGATGGGCCACCGAAATACCACTATTATGGCCGAAAGAGATGCTGCATTGAAGGAGCTTGAGGAGCTTAAGGCCAAATTTTCTGAAATCGTCAAGGAGAAATACGATGATAATAAAGCTACTCAAGAGGCATGTGAACAAGCTATAGTGCTCCGGAATGAGAGGAATGCAGTAACACTCAAAATTCAGGAAGCCAAGACCAGGGTTGATAATGAAGTGAGGATGGCGGAAACCAGGTTGGAGGCCGATATGGAAGGTCTTGTTGTCACATACAATGCCAACATTTTGAAGCACCAAAATCTGACCTAGATCGATAACTATCCATCACACTTATATAGTGCCTGGGGCCGCATGGTGGAAGATGAGGAGGTTGAACATCAAGCCGAATCAGTCGATGAATTTGAATTAGAGAACCGAGTGCTAAATGAAGATGAAAGAAAAGTTCTCCATGACATCGCGATCATATATGAAAAGGAGAAACTTGGTACCCAGCATTCAGAAGCTGGAGAGGGTTCAGATGTTGAGCACCGCGACGCAGGTTCTGAAACTCCTATGCCAACCCTGCCTGAATCTACTTCTAAGGTTGATCCTCAATCTATTCCTACATATAATCCCGATCAACTATGGTTATCTCCAATTCACGAGCACAACATTGAAGCTACTCCGGTTCCATCTACAAGTCATTCTAAGGAAGGTATTCTGAACATCACTTGTGCTCATTCAAAGTGGAAAGCGTTACTTGAAGTAATCACTAATAACTTTTTCTTTATCTCTATAGGACCTACATCTGTCGCGATTCCTGCAACTCAAGAGCTGTATCACGAGCAGGAGGCCATCATAACAGAAGCAATCACTACAACGGCTACTGCGACAACCAATGGAGCATAGGGGAGCGCACTTAATTTTGATGATTAAATGATGGAGGAACTGCTCGGTCACCACAGTGACCCCTACACCGATCTGTCATTTGTCATGGGTAGAGGCACACATATGACCATCTCCTCGTGCCCAACAGCTAGCATTCCCGTCGATACTCAAACAATTCACGAAGATGAGATAATAGCCAAAATTAACATCGAGATGGAAGTAGCTGCATGGGCCAGTAGCTTTGGAGGTGGGATGGAGGGCCCTGGTCCAACTTCTTTACGATTGATTTCCCCTGGTGGCACAGTCGTTGACATAAGTGTGCCTCCTACGCCTGCTAACATCGATCCTATCCCTTCGACTCCGCCTTCAGGAAGAATTCCAATTCATGTGAGTTCAGAGGAGGAAGTTAACATAATGCGCTCGACTGGAGATCAGCCGCCAAAAGGCAAGGACTCAAAGAGGCAGCCAACAAGCTGTTCCAACGGGTTGACACCAGGGAAGAAGAACAAGAAGAAGAAAATTAGATATTAAACTTGTCTTCTTGGCTTATTTTTGGGTTAATAGATTGGAATTTTCTTTCATTTTTGTAGGCCGTGTATAGATGCGGTTCACCCTACTAGTAGGACTTTTGGTATAATTTTATACTTATCTTTTTCGTCCAAAGAATGGTTGGAATAAAATTCCATTTTGTCTTCAGCTCAGCTTGTGTTCGTTTGTTAAATATTTTAACACTCGAACTTCCATTTAATACACTTGTGAAATTTAGTCTTCGAGTCGGACCTAGGTTTAGTTGATACGTTCCGGAGCTGTGGCTTCGAGTCGTGATCGAGCGTTAAGTCAAATTCCGGTATTGTGCTATCTTAATCAGTGGCTGACACTTAAGTTCTGCTCCTAGTTCTGGGGATAAGTTGAAAAGATTAGTTGGCAATCGTTTTTTGACTTTAATACATTGAGCTTAACTTCGCTAAAGCAAGACTGAAACAAGACGAGTTCAGGTGGTCAAATCGCACTTGCTCATCTATTAGTGATCGCATTCACACTTTGGGGATCGCACTTGTAGATCGACGGTCGGTCACATCCGCCTAATGTTTGGAGGTACATTGATGCTCCAGGGATTTAAGTTATTTTATGGGCAGTCAATCACACCCTTTTGATATTCAGAACTTCATCCGCACTCTGGGGACTTAGATTGATTCGTGTGTGGTCAATCACACCTACTTTGCGCTCATACTCCGACCCACACTCTAGGGGCCTGGAGTTGTCCTATGGGTATTCGTTTCACAACCGGCTTTTGTTTATACTCCAATCCGTACTTTGAGATTTAGAGTTAGTCGATGTTTATACTCCAGTTCGCACTCTAGGAATCTAGAGTTATTTGATGTTTATACTCCAGTTCGCACTTTGGGAATCTGGAGTGAGTTGATGAGTGGTCAATTACAGCACCCATTTGGTATATATGTTTATACTCCAGGGAATCTGTTCGACAGATGGTCAGTCACATCTGTTTAGGCTTTAGCATTTCGTTCGTACTCCGGGAATGACAGATCTATTAGGATCGTGGATGGTCGACTCACATCCATCCTGAGTTAATAAGTGATGCCCTTAGATGGACAGGTCCATCCTTCTTGAACATTGTTCGAATATGGGCGAATTCATTAGGTGCACAGATCCACCCTCTTTGAAACTGCATTTATACGTTTATACTCCAATTCACACTCTGCGAATCTGGAGTTAGTTAGAGGATTGTCGTGTATCAATCCTTTTATGACTTCAGTGTGATGGCTTGTCCTCGATCTCAGGTTTCACTTAGTGGGTGACCGGTCATTTTACAGTCACTCACTATTTGAATGAATCTTACCGAACTTAGCTCTTCATGCATAGTGATGGTTGTATGACGTATTTCAAAAAATCAAAGCTCTAGCTCGAAGAGATTGCATTTTATTGTTGAAATAAGAAAATACGACAAAGTCGGTTTCCTTTTTACAAATTCAAATTTCAAAATGCATAAACAAATTGTAAATGAAAAGTAGACTGAATAAATAAACAGAGCCTATTATGTGTAGTAGCGATGAAGACTCTCGCTATTCCAGGCTCTCGGCAGAGTAAGACTATCAATGGTCGATAATTTAAATATGCCATCTCCAAGCTTTTGTTTGATGACATACGACCCTTCCCACATTGGCTTCATATGTAAAGGAACCAGGTAAATTCTCTTAAGCGCCGAGTTCAAAGATTCGGGGTTGCACCTTGGCATTGTACAACCGGATGACTAGACTTCGGTATACGGCTGCCCTCAAATTAGTCCCTTCAAGCTTCTCATCCAATAAATCTAGAGATTCGGTAAGTAATATAGCATTCGTTTACAGATCATAATAAGTCACACGATGAGAAGGTACTTCCATCTTGACTGGAATAACGGCTTCTAAACCGTAGGAAAGAGAGAATGGAGTGTGGTCGGTCGTGGATTTATGGGTTGTCCGATAAACCCATAAAGCCATAGGAAGTTCATCGACCCATTTGCCCCCGGCCTTTTCTATTCATTTCTTCAGAATAGACTTTATTACATTGTTAACGGCTTCAACCTGTCCCTTTGCTTAAGGGTGTGCAACTTCGGAGAACTTCTTCTGAATGTGGAACCGTTGGCAGAAGTTCTTAAATTCAACACGATCGAATTGGGCTCCGTTTTCTGTGACGATGGTATGTGGGAGACCAGATCGACAAATAATGTTGCGTACTACAAAGTTGATCACCTTCTTCGTTGTGATTGTAACAAGGTGTTCAGCTTCCGCCCACTTGGTAAAGTAATCAACTGCGATTATGGCGTACTTCGCACCACCTTTGTCTAGAGGTGGAGAACCAATAATACCAATGCCTCATACTATAAACGGCCATGAACTGACCATTTGAGTTATTTTGGTAAGTGGGGCTCTAGGAATCCGAGCGTGTTTTTGACATCTGTCACATTTTCTGGCGTAGTCCGATGTATCGCGATTTATAGTTGGCAAATAGTATCCATATCGAAGCACTTTTCGGCCAGAGCTTGCCAACCGGTGTGATCGCCACATTCTCCTTTGTGCACATCATGCAATACTTGTTTGATTTCATCGTGAGCGATACACCGGAGCAAAGGAACAGAGTACCCTCTTCTATACATGACTCCATTCTGAATAGTGAACCATGAAGCTTTTCGAAGAACTTGTTCTTTTCACTCCTGTGCTCCGGCAGGGTCCCATGCTCGAGATAGTTTCTGAATGGAGTCATCCATGACTCCTTATTGGGAATGATCTCAAATACCCAATCTATTTCCATCTGATCGATGCTCAAAGAAGATAATGTTTCCATGGGAACGCTTCCCATTTTCTTTGCTTAACCTGTACTGGCTAACTTTTCTAACGAATCGCCTTTTTGATTGCTCTCTCGGGGTATGCAATAGATGGCATAATAATCGAACTGATTCAATATCTCCTAAACCCGACCAAGGTAAGCAGCTAGCCTTCGGTATTTGGCCTGGTACTCCCCCGAACATGACACACAACCAATTATGAATCACAATAATTCTCCACAGCAATTATTATTAAATCTTTGGCAAGTCTCAGTCCAGCAAGTAGCGCTTCGTATTCGGCTTCGCTGTTGGTAGCACGAAAATCAAACTTTAAAGCATAGCATATAGATCGGCCTTCTGGAGTTTCAAGTATAACTCCGGCGCCTGAGCAACGGTAATTTATGCACCATCAGTATGCAACTTCCAGATATACGTGGGAGATTCACTGGTTTCAGGCAAGTCCTGCGGGATAGTGAATTCAGAGATGAAGTCTTCTAGGACTTGTCCTTGGATAGCTTGCCTTGGAGTGTGTAATAACCCCGATTTTTAGGCATATGATAATTGGATAATTAACTGGTTTATTTAGTTGAACAGATTAAATTCTGATATCTGAAAATATAATAAATTTGAATTTATAATAAATATTGAAATATAAATATCTAGAAATAATAAACTTAACAGTACATTAACATATATATATATACACACACACATACAAATAAGATATATACAAAACTCCATGATGGTGGAAATCATAAGTGTAAACATATTAATATAATAATTTAATTTTGCAAGTTTTATCTTTTCAAAGCTAATAAAATGATTTTCTAATCATAATATATAATATATAGGCATATATATATTGAATTGGAAGTTATGTTTTGAAAATTAATATGATAATTTTCAAGAGTTATTTAAAAATTGAATTCTACACTTTTAACACAAGTAATTATGTATTGTTATCAATTTAAGTATAATAACAACTTAAGTATAAATTTAAATAAGATTTAATAAAAGAGTTAATATTCTTCCTTTCTAAATTACAAAATTTATATAAACATAAAACATATGTAAATATAACGCATATATATATAAAGATAACACATAAATAAATATAATTGGTGACCTCTAAACATGAGTAATAAATAAGTGAGTTAAAGATTTAAACACAAATACTTATATTCTAACAAGTGTAGTAAACTAAATTCATGCAATTACAAGTGTTTGCTTAAATTAACATGTGTAGGCTAACAATTAACAAGTGGAAAACTTAAAATTTCTTTTAGAATTTAATAATAAATAAAAGAAAGAGAAAACTAGCTATTTTTTTCAGTTCAAAGTTTAAACCTTTTACTCATCTTATTGGCTTTAAAACTATACTTCTAAAACTTGAATGGTTTGGATATTCAACAGTATATAGAATAAAATAGTTTGAATTTAAAATTACTTTATAAAATAATTTCCGCGTCTTCACAATTTTATTCATTTAAAATTTAGTCTAAATCCATAAATTTTAAATTCACTTCCATTTAAATAAGCCACTTCAATTTCAATATATTTCTAACTTTTAGTATTTAACGATTTCAAAACTTAAGGTTGGAAATTTATATTCACAAATTCATTGTCCTATTATTTAGTTTTGAAATGTTTACATAATAGATCAAAGTCATTTAAATTGAAATTCCAATTACTAACAACTTAAATATTTCTTTCAATTTATTATGCAAGAAATATTCATTTAATTTACCTTGAATAAAAATCCAGTTATAAATACCATACCTTTAAAATTTTCAATTTTAATAATTTTGCATCAACTTATGGAGAGAAGTTTTTAAATAAGTTCCATCAAATAAATTTCCAGTTTACCTCCCAATCTTAACTGATTTAAATCATTAAAACTCTATATATACATACGATATCTTAAACATGTACTTAACCTTTAACATAAATAATCAAACTCCATTGTTCAACTAATTTATTTTTATTTAACCAATTTAAACATAGCTTAAATTCAAAAATTTAACTATATATGTAAATATAAAATATATATATATATAATATCCAAATTTAATATTTATTAAACCGTATCTTATCCAAACCATGGAAATTATTTCAAAATAATTTATATACATAGACCATGATGCCTGTATATAATTTTCTATCCTATGGTCATGTGATATGGATATTTATCATTTCAATCCGCAATTTAAAAATAAAAAAGGCGGTTGTATATCATTTCAAACCGCAATCCCGAATGAAATGAAAATGCATAATAACTTGCAGTTTATATAAATATAGAACACATCATCCATTCACCCAATATCAATCATCAACCAATTTATTTCAATCATCATCAAATTAAACAAACATCAATAGATAGCATATAAAATATAACAGGTATCAACGAACAGTTTATATTCAAAAAAAATAAAAAAAAATAACTGTTTAACTAGCAATTTATATGCAAAATAAATAAATTTTAACTGTCAATTTATATGCAATAATAAAATTAATTAACAATTAAATTAAATAAATGCGATTTAATTGAGATGATGAATAAAATATGCAAAACAGTCATAAATAAATTTCTACTCATATCTTAAATCAATTTAACAAACATAAGAAAACTTTGAAGTTGTGAGTGGGTTAAAACACTCACCTTTTGGATTTAAATTGAATTAAAATCCAATTTAAACCCAAAAATTCAACAGCCTCAGAATCTGCCCAAACTAGCGTTAAAATATCATAAATCTCAATACGATTCTAACAAAAAATATCGCGCGTAAATCAGACATTGTATGCGAAAGTTATTCAAGTTATAAAATGACTATTGCCATAATAAAGTGTATATATAAAGTGACATTAAAATAAACAAATAAATATTAAATTTCACGTTTTGGGATGAGGAGACTAGGGTACCTGCTAACAAGGTGGTGGAAAGGCTTGGGTGAGGTGGAGAGGCTTTCACGCAACTCAAAGCTTCAAGAAGGATTAGGAAAAAGTATTGCAAGCAAGTGAGGGAGAAAATGAAATAGGGCCATGTTTGCATAATGAAGTTCAGTGAGATTGGAAAATTGAAATGAGGCTAACGGAGGATGGAACCAATGAAATGAATGCTTCAGGCAGCAAAAATGAAATTTTATACATTTCAAACAAAGAGGTGGTAACGAATAAATATAAAATAACAAATGGGCCAGTTGTACTAAAACTTTGAGATCCAATTTCAAAACGTTTACTCCGCTAAATTAATTTCTATTAACCCTAAATATACATCTTATTAACACCCAATTAAATTTTATTAACACACATTAAATAAAATGTAACACTCCAAATTAATGCCACTGGGGACCGCCGTTGCACACAATAAAAGATGAGACTGGAAATTCAAATTTAAAAACGGCATTTTTCTCAGCGCGCAATCACTATTCAAAATATTTAATTTACTTTAAAATATAAGGTTAGCATTAAAATCACATATATACGGCCTCTAATTGTTATAAAATGAATGTAAAATGTTGTTTCAAAATTCAAATTTTTCTTTTTTTTAAAATTTTTTTACTTATCTTTAAAATGAAACGTTCATTTTATTTTTCTCAAACTGTTCCTTTTATTTTCATTAAAAATGCTCTTTCTATTTAACCCAAAAATGTACGTTTCTTATGTTAAATGCCATAAATTTCAATTAACTTCTCTTTCCTTTTAAGTTAAAGATTCCTCATATGGATTAGATGTTGCAAATTCCACACTTTCAAAGCTTTAACTTCTATTTCAATTGTTTATAGATTATACATTAAATCTTCCAAAATTTTCAATGAAATTAGCTTTCCATTTATATTTTAATACATTCTTCTTATGGTATAATTATTTTGTTTCATATCTATTATTCAATTCACTATTCCCTAACGGATAAAATTTTCCGTTGAATTTAGAAATTGTAAATTAAATTTTCCAAATTTCATTTAATTTCCTTTCATCTATTATTCAGTCTATTATTATCAAAAGATGCAATTTACATTGGTTTGTATCTATTGCATTAATATTCTCAAATTTCCTTCGTAATTTTCATTAACGTATCATTTTAATATTAAATTCCACTTTTTTTAAAATCTTACCCTTGTTACTCGAGTCTTATTGGATTTTATATTTCAAATAAATAAACAATTTTCATTTTATAACTAAAATTAACATTTATTGCATCTTATAGAATTAATCATTTCAAATGACCAATCACATCTACCATAACTGCACAAATTATAAACTAGTAGATTTTTGTCATTTTTAATCCCTTAGGTACTTAATATAGCTAAAAGCAAATTCACATATAATTTTAGTGTCAATTATTCCAGTAAATACAGTGTTCAAATGTCAACTGCAATTAATCCAGTTACTTGCAAATTAATTCCAATAAATTTGATTTTATTCGATTACAACTTAATATTCACTCAATTATTACTCAACTAACATAGTTAACATTGTTTCATATTTCATTACATTAATATTTATATATACATCTTAGATTTATATCAACGGTTATACCTAAAAATGTGAATCTTGTCAATTACGCGTATTAATTAAGGTTTTCAACTCAATTAACAAAATTTCCTAAGTCAAATCCCTTTTTTCCAAATTTGACAATCCCTAACCATTTGTACTACATACCATATTAATGTAATATTTATTAGATTTTATTTTAAATTAACGTACAACTTAATTTCCCTTAATTTAGATCTGATTCCCAAAAAAAATTATTTTAAAATACTAAATGAATAAATAACCTAAATAAATGGTCACCTACTTACTTCTTCCATTTATAAGTTTACTACTCACCTACCCAGGTATAAATTCCATATATAACACTAATTAGTTTCCATTAACACTGCATTATCCAATTATCATAAATTTGTTTGATATATACTCTTGTTTACTTAAAAATAAATTTATGTTTTCCATAAATTATCACACTTTTCCGTTACGAAATTAAAAATCATTAAGAAATGTTTTTATCAAAACAACATTAATTTATTACCTTTCACATCCCACTATAAATCAGTGTAACCATTAATACCACACATATTACAATTTCTTACACCATACTGATCTTATTAATTACCATTAACTATCTATTTTGTACAATAACTAAATGTTTACATTTGTTACTTATATTTAGTTTTATAACCAAGCATAGCATGTTTAGATACAATGAATTGGAGTTTCATTAAGATTGTTGACACTTAACTTGTAGTAACATTGTCTCAGTTTAAATCTAGTTATTATTCCATTATAAAATTGCAACATTTTATTTCTTTCAATGCTAACTCATAAAATATTATTAAAACCACAAAATTAAAACATCGAAAATTTATGGGTCGTTACACTCTCCCCCACTCAAAACTTTTCGTCCCCGAAAAGGAAAAAAAGGGAAAAGAAGAAATAAGAAATCAATATATCTTACTTAAAATATTAAAAACAAATAAGTTTATGAAAGAAAATAATTTAAAATAAAATATACCAATTCATACCCATTTAAATTTTTTATATTTTTTTTACTTAAATTATTAAAGTTTGTAAAACATTTCCAAATTTTTCTAAGTCCAAAATTTTCTGAAAATTTTGGCAGAGTCTCCTTTGTACGGGGAGGCTCGGGAGAAAATATAATATCAATAATACCATATACAACATATATTTTTCAAAATAATATATATCCCCACTCGGGAAAAATAATATAATAGCTCTATACCGTAATCCGAAAACGTACCTATTTGTCGCGCAATTTACACTTAATTATGAAACCAAAAGTAGTAGCAATTGCTTCCATAATCTGTATTTCACTTATGTAATCCAAAAAAGTTAATAATTATACAAAATGAAATATTTAAGAGTTGTTTCAATCGGTAACAAACAAATTCATACAAACATCAATCATTACAACCACACATACAATCATCACATAAAATTAACACAAATCAATCAATCATACATATCAAACACAAATAGTTGTTCGGGTTCAAAACTTTTAAATTGCACGGAATGAAGAATAAACTACTAGCGCATCATTTACTCAACAGCTTTAGATAAAACTAAATAGATTATTCATTCATCCAATCCAAATTTAAGGTATCTTACCCCAAACAACCATAACCCAAACAACAACAAATCCAAACAACCATCAACTTTACTTATTATTAATTTCCTTTCATACCTTTGTTGTTTGATTTTCCTTCTATTTATACAATGATTTATCTTTTTAATTTACATTTATATCTAACAAACTTTTAATTTCATTTACTCATTCAGTGTTTGTTTCATTTAATTTCACTTATTACTTACAATTATTCATTTTCATCAATTCAGGTCATGTAAGTTTCTTTTATTGTATTACATTTATGCATTTCTCCATTTCATTCATTTATTTAATGCTTACATTTCTATTTTATTTAATTATAGTAACCTTTTTTAATTACACTTAAATTTTTAACCTTATAACATCAATTCTTATAAGTAAAGGATTTCATTAATTCATTTACTAAGGTTTGCAATCATTTATTTATATTACTTACTTTTTCCATTATATTAAATTAGTAGCATTTCAATCATACTTAAGTTTATAACCCTACACATCAATTCTTATTTATTAAAGAATTCCATTAATTATTTTCATTATCTCAAGTTAATTACTTGTATAATATCTATTACATTTTCTTATTAACATTTTTAACTTTTATATATTTTGGTAAGTTATATATATGCCTTTAAGAATGTAATTGAAAGTTATACATGTTTTTCCTCAATTCTTTTGATAATTTAATGGTTTAATAATTCCATCTTTGTTTTATAAGTTACAATTTCAAATTTACCTTTAATTTCATTCATAACCTAGCATTAAATTCCTTATTTTAATTAAAGACTCTAATTATTAATCGATTACATTTCATTTCACTACAATAATGGAAACTATTAACAAATCAGAAACTTAAGAATTAAATACCGGGTTAAATTCAAAATCATTTTAAAATAACAGATAAATATATACTTCTAACTTATATCCAATTATATTTGAAACAATTTAAAAATTATATATTTTCCCTAAATAAAACTGCAGTAAAACTACTACAGTGGTCGTTCCACTTCGAAACCCGAAAATGAATGTCGATGATGCGTGCACTCATCACCGGAATTATTTTCCAGTGACAGAGAGGGGAGTACAACTTATTTCTTTCCAAAATTTCTTTAAAACCATACTTTCAAATTATATTGAAATATTTATATTAGAAAATATTTCTAAATACTATTATTATATTTCAAAATCCTTTAAAAGCAATTTATTTCAAAATCTCGGACTTAAGTTCTAAAATTTCCAAATTTCGTTGATTTTATTTTCAAGCTTATTTTACCTATTATTTATAAATTTCATTCCTAACAACCAATATATTGCAACGAAATATAATCTTTATAAAAATTTATTACTTTATATATAGAAAATATAATAGGCAAAATTATTTCATTCGCCTATATAAAAACAAATATTATGTCGGTCTGTCCTATTAAGTGTTTAGAAATTCTTATTGATGTCACAGCGTCTCATGCACCATCCAGAATTTATAAATACAAAACGGAACAGATTAACACAATATCAAAACCTTTTTATAACACTAACAAATACGTTCTCTCATATATATATATATATATATATTCTCAGCGACTCCCATAGGGTATTATTACCCTATTAATAAAGAGTCAGACCCCACAAAGCTAAGGTTTATCGCTAAACCAAAGCTTTGATACCACGTTGTAACGTTCCGCCTTTTCGCACGCTTTAAATCGACACATGTGCCAATTCAAACCATACGGTAGGGCGGATTATTATGGGGTAAATAAGAAAAACAGAGAAGAGAAAAAACTAAACAAAATCTCACATCGGAAGGATAAAATATAATAATAAATATACAGTTCATAAAATTGTTTACAAACATTTGATTCTTCTTCATACAATAAATGTCAGAGTTCACATACCAGTAAATACCAATGCAGCGGAATTAAATAGTGTAGTGGAATAATATAGTAGATAGTAATACTACAAATCTTCGTATTCGTCCTCCAGAATAAAATCTTCAAATCCTAAAACGCTCGGACTGACCCGAGCGAATTGAAAAGACAAAACACTCGAGTCAGAACTAAAAAATCTTATGTAAGTTAAATCAACAGGGATAAATATGAGTGCAGTAACTTAAAAGATGCTCGAGATTCACATCTCTTATGGATCCGTTAAACTATTTACTATGTAGTATATCTCAATATTATAATAGTGTCTAATTGTAAAATAAACTTACTTTTAAATAGCGTTAAGGAGTTACCCAATCTCCCCCTTAACATAATAATAGTCCCAATAGTCCATCCAATATCATAATCCCTCATGATCGGGAAGCCACCAGAGGATACCACACGGGCTACGGGAGAAATCCAAACTCGTAGAAGGCTCGGTATGGTAGGTGACACGACACAACTAGGCAATGCCAGGGTAGATATACCAATTACGCTTCCGGGTCGGTGGTAACGGTAGCGCGCAGCTACCGCCCACCTCGAAAAAACTCCCCCAAATCAAAGAAATCAAAAGTGAAGGTGGCCACCGAATCAATCCAAAGTCAGAGTATAATATCGAAGGGAAGTGTCCGATCAAAGGTGCTACCTTATTAACCCGTCAATCGCTCATGTTTTAGCCACCTTATGCCAACTCACGGGAGTTGGGTCCACGTATTTACCTTACAGGAAATGCCGCCACCAACCTACTTCATTTTGGAATCTCCACCGCGTACACGGTTGTTAAAGTGGTTTTCGGAGTTGGCAGAGAGTATGACAACTTCCGATCCCGGTCTCTTCAACAACCAAACGTTATTATAACACCGCGGTCTTTAAAAATAGTTTATACTTTCAAAACCAGAATAAAGTATCTATTTCACAATCGTATAATTACGATATCCTTTCCATTTCAAAACAAACTCATTTGATATTATTTTTATAAAACCCTAATTAATATAATATCATTTTATTTCAAATATATTTCTTTTCCAAAATCATATTGCTTTAAAATTTATAATATCTGGAAACCAAACATTTGAATTATAACTTTCAAAACATAATACTTCGAAACTCATAGCTTGAAAACTATACTTCTAAAACTTGAATGGTTTGGATATTCAACAGTATATAGAATAAAATAGTTTGAGTTTAAAATTACTTTATAAAATAATTTCCGCGTCTTCACAATTTTATTCATTTAAAATTGAGTCTAAATCCATAAATTTTAAATTCACTTTCATTTAAATAAACCACTTCAATTTCAATATATTTCTAACTTTTAGTATTTAACGATTTCAAAACTTAAGGTTGGAAATTTATATTCACAAATTCATTGTCCTATTATTTAGTTTTGAAATGTTTACATAATAGATCAAAGTCATTTAAATTGAAATTCCAATTACTAGCAACTTAAATATTTCCTTCAATTTATTATGCTAGAAATATTCATTTAATTTATCTTGAATAAAAATCCAGCTACAAATATCATACCTTCAAAATTTTCAATTTTAACAAGTTTACATCAACTTATGGAGAGAAGTTTTTAAATAAGTTCCATCAAATAAATTTCCAATTTACCACCCAATCTTAACTGATTTAAATCATTAAAACTCTATATATACATACGATATCTTAAACATGTACTTAACCATTTAACATAAATAATCAAACTCCATTGTTCAACTTATTTATTTTTATTTAACCGATTTAAACATAGCTTAAATTCAAAAATTTAATTATATATGTATATATAAAATATATTTATATAATATCCAAATTTATTATTTATTAAACTGTATCTTATCCAAAACATGGAAATTATTTCAAAATAATTTATATACATTGACCGCGTTGCCTGTATATAATTTTCTATCATATGGTCAAGTGATACAGACATTTATCATTTCAATCCGCAATTTAAAAATAAAAAATGCGGTTGTATATCATTTCAAGCCGCAATCCCGAATGAAATGAAAATGCATAATAACATGCAGTTTATATAATATAGAACACATCATCCATTCACCCAATATCAATCATCAACCAATTTATTTCAATCATCATCAAATTAAACAAACATCAATAGATAGCATATAAAATATAACAGGTATCAACGAACAGTTTATATTCAAAAAAAATATAAATAAATAAATAACTGTTTAACTAGCAATTTATATGCAAAATAAATAAATTTTAACTGTCAATTTATATACAATAATAAAATTAATTAATAGTTAAATTAAATAAGTGCGATTTAACTGAGATGATGAATAAAATATGCAAAACAGTCATAAATAAATTTCTACTCATATCTTAAATCAATTTAACAAACATAAGAAAACTTTGAAGTTGTGAGTGGGTTAAAACACTCACCTTTTGGATTTAAATTGAATTAAAATCCAATTTAAACCCAAAATTCAACAGCTTCAGAATCTGCCCAAACTAGCGTTAAAATGTCATAAATCTCAATATGGTCCTAACAAAAAAAATTATGTATAAATCGGACATTGTATGCGAAAGTTATTCAAGTTATAAGATGACTATTGCCATAATAAAGTTTATATATATGGTGACATTAAAATAAACAAATAAATATTAAATTTCACGTTTTGGGATGAGGAGACTAGGGTACCTGCTAACAAGGTGGTGGAAAGGCTTGGGTGAGGTGGAGAGGCTTTCACGCAACTCAGAGCTTCAAGAAAGATTAGGAAAAAGTGTTGCAAGCAGGTGAGGGAGAAAATGAAATAGGTTCATGTTTGCATAATGAAATTCAGTGAGATTGAAAAATTGAAATGAGGCTAACGGAGGATGGAACCAATGAAATGGATGCTTCAGGTAGCAAAAATGAAAATTTATACATTTCAAACAAAGAGGTGGTAACGAATAAATATAAAGTAACAAATGGACCAGTTGTACCAAAACTTTGAGATCCAATTTCAAAACGTTTACTCCGCTAAATTAATTTCTATTAACCCTAAATATACACCTTATTAACACCCAATTAAATTTTATTAACACACATTAAATAAAATGTAACACTCCAATTAATGCCACTGGGGACCGCCGCTGCACACAATAAAAGATGAGACTGGAAATTCAAATTTAAAAACGGCGTTTTTCTAAGCGCACAATCACTATTCAAAATATTTAATTTACTTTAAAATATAAGGTTAGCATTAAAATCACTTCTATACGGCCTCTGATTGTTATAAAATGAATGTAAAATGTTGTTTCAAAATTCAAATTTTTCTTTTTTTAAAATTTTATACTTATCTTTAAAATGAAACGTTCATTTTATTTTTCTCAAACTGTTCCTTTTATTTTCATTAAAAATGCTCTTTCTATTTAACCCAAAAATGTACGTTTCTTATGTTAAATGCCGTAAATTTCAATTAACTTCTCTTTCCTTTTAAGTTAAAGATTCCTCATATGGATTAGATGTTGCAAATTCCACACTTTCAAAGCTTTAACTTCTGTTTCAATTGTTTATAGATTATACATCAAATCTTCCAAAATTTTCAATGAAATTAGCTTTCCATTTATATTTCAATACATTCTTCTTATGGTATAATTATTTTGTTTCATATCTATTATTCAATTCACTATTCCCTAATGGATAAAATTTTCCATTGAATTTAGAATTTATAAATTAAATTTTCCAAATTTCATTTAATTTCCTTTCATCTATTATTCAGTCTATTATTATCAAAAGATGCAATTTACATTGGTTTGCATCTATTGCATTAATATTCTCAAATTTCCTTCGTAATTTTCATTATCGTAGTATTTTAATATTATATTCCACTTTTTTTTAAATCTCACCCTTGTTATTCGAGTCTTATTGAATTTTATATTTCAAATAAATAAACAATTTTCATTTTATAACTAAAATTAACATTTGCATCTTATAGAATTAATCATTTCAAATGACCAATCACATCTACCATAACTGCACAAATTATAAACTAGTAGATTTTTGTCATTTTTAATCCCTTAGATACTTAATATAGCTAAAAGCAAATTCACATATAATTTTAGTGTCAATTATTCCAGTAAATACAGTGTTCAAATGTCAACTGCAATTAATCCAATTACTTGCAAATTAATTCCAATAAATTTGATTTTATTCGATTACAACTTAATATTCACTCAATTATTACTCAACTAACATAGTTAACATTGTTTCATATTTCATTACATTAATATTTATATATACATCTTAGATTCGTATCAACGATTATACCTAAAAATGTGAATCTTGTCAATTACGCGTATTAATTAAGGGTTTCAACTCAATTAACAAAATTTCCTAAGTCAAATCCCTTTTTATCAAATTTGACAATCCCTAACCATTTGTACTACATCCTATATTAATGTAATATTTATTAGATTTTATTTCAAATTAACGTACAACTTAATTTCCCTTAATTGAGATCTGATTCCCAAATTTTTTTATTTTAACATACTAAATGAATAAATAACCTAAATAAATGGTCACCTACTTACTTCTTCCATTTATAAGTTTACTACTCACCCATCTAGGTATAAATTCCATATATAACACTAATTAATTTCCATTAACACTGCATTATCCAATTATCATAAATTTGTTCAATATATACTCTTGTTTACTTAAAAATAAATTTATGTTTTCCATAAATTCTCATTCACTCTTCCGTTACGAAATTAAAAATCATTAAGAAATGTTTATTATCAAAACAACATTAATTTATTACCTTTCACATCCCACTATGAATCAGTGTAACCATTAATACCACACATATTACAATTCCTTACACCATACTGATCTTATTTAATTACCATTAACTGTCTATTTTGTACAGTAACTAAATGTTTACATTGTTACTTATATTTAGTTTTATAACCAAGCATAGCATGTTTATATACAATGAATTGGAGTTTCATTTAGATTGTTGACACTTAACTTGTATTAACATTATCTCAGTTTAAATTTAGTTATTATTCCATTATAAAATTGCAACATTTTATTTCTTTCAATATTAACTCATAAAATATTATTAAAACCACAAAATTAAAACATCGAAAATTTATGGATCGTTACATAGGATATTCTTTTCGTATCGTTGTATTGCACTCAACTTCATATCGATCCCTTGCACCCTATTTCACATCGATCCTTTATAATTGTTTCGTATTGATACGAACTTATGTTCTTCGTACCGATAGCTCAAAGCCCATTTCGTATCGCTTATTGGTTGTTGATTTCATATTGATACGAAGCACGTTTGGCAATGGATCGATACGAAGTGGACTCACGCGTTACTACAGTTGGGTGCGAAGTGGCATTTACTTGATGGATATGAACTAGTGCTCACCTAATCGATACGAAGCCATGCGCATTTGATGGATTCGAATAAGATTGATGTGAATGAGGTTCTCTCTTATTGCTTCATGGATACGAACAAGGTTATTGCTTGATTTGCATCGATTATATCTTGAGCATAAATACTCTGATTGACTTGAAATTTGAAATGTTGGTTTTCATGGCTTTGCTTGTCGTGTCATATCAATTGTAGCTTGTTCCAGACTCAGAAAAAATTTACTAGCATCCATAGTGGACCTATGTACAATCGATCTCCAAAATAGACCGTCTTTATTTTCCGACCAATTCCTCGGTATCACAGCCTTGGCAAAAGGAAGGATAATCGTTGTTACATTTGGTATCAGAGCCTAGGTTAGTAGATCAGAGGAATTAAGATAAATTGAGAGAATGTGTTTGTACTTTACTATCTATCAATATTATATTTTTACGCTAGATTCTAAGAGTTCCAATTATAGAAGTAGTTGTAGTGCCACTCCGAGGGAATAGGCAAAGCAACTATGGGTTGGTAATATCTTAGAGTCAAGAATTTCAAGCCGACTCCAAATTAAACCCCAGGGTATTGGCGATGCGTAAGGTGCTATTGATGAAGAGCATGAGTTAAACATATGGCTAAATTACAAAGACATGAGGTGTAAGACTTGATGGCTGAGATTCAAGCTACCATGTGATTTTGAATTTGGTATTCTAGTCAAAGACACACATTTATTCCAAATGGGTGGAAATTTAGAATCTGTATGTCGCAATTTTCCAGAGGCAATTTCTTGCTTGGGTGTATTCAGTGATCACCTCTTTGATAGCAAACCGGATTTTTATTTGGATAGCTAATGTCAATTCCTTTGTCCAAAACATGTGATAGAATTTTTATAAAGTATATATTGGAAATGTCTTAGATTTGGAAAAAGGGTTTTTCAAAGGATTTATTCTCCCAAGGATCTATTATGGAAATTTTGTTTGGGGAAAGTTTTTAAAATTTAATTTTCAAAGAAACATATTTACCACTAAGTTGGTCATGTGAAGAAAATTTTCATTTTATAAAGGATCAACTTTTGAAATCCTTAAATATTATATCAGTAAAGGCTTGATTTTGATTTTTGGCAAGGAAATAGTTTTCTAATTTAGGAAATTGTGTTTTAGAAAGATTTTTTGAAACCCTAAAATATATATATACATATGTGTATATATATATGTTGGATTTTTAAGGGAAGTTTTGATATGAAATAATTCCTGTTATGTAGAAATAAGTATAAAGGAGCATATATTTAGCTCGGTGATTTTTCAGTCTATAAAATCGAGGTTTTTAGATTTTCTCTCTTTATGGTACGGACAAAATAGGAATGACATTTAATTTTATTGAGGTATGTAGTTTGAAGTGTGATGTACCCACCGACTACTGGAAGAAATAATTCTATGCAAAATAGGTAGAAAATAGCAGCTAAAATATTTCAAAATTTTAGAATTGTTGTTGATCGCAGCAATTTTGTTGGGAGTATTGTGAATTGCTGAATCATAGTTCAGGAATAGGCAGTAGGCCTTGATACCGCCGGGATGAGGACAGGAGTTTTTTGGATCGCGTCGACTCTAAGAAGACAACGCGAAATGATTATTATTATTCAATCCAACCCTAACTAGATTTAGGTTCAATCAATGCCCAAAGCACGTCTAGTGGTTGGCCACCTAACAGTAAACCTAGAATGGTCTAGCAGTTAACGAGTTTTGGCATAATTTGAACCTAGAACTGATCTATAAAAGTCGCCTTCGAATTTCCTCAGTTATCGTCTTTCGTTCTTCTTCCTCAATAAGCAAAACCCAATCTCCATCCTTCTCCTTATCCAAGTACAAGCCTCTCCCTAGGCGACGTTGTATTTCCCTAGGAGCGGTATCCTATCCTCCTTCTCGTGCTAGTTTTGCACGTTAGATCTCACCCCAACTCAGATCTAAACCCCGTTTCCTCTCTTCGACCATTCCTTAGCCCAAGGCATATTTCTGCACTGTCAGTTTTTCCTTGCACCATTATGATCTCAGCCTTCAAGAGGCCACCTGGTTGAACCGAAATGAGTAGACAGGTTCACCGCTTTTGGACTGGAAGAGCCATTCGTCGCGGTGAAGGGTACCTGTGCTGCATCTGCCTTTCGATATCCCGTTGACATAGAATTTTAATGTAGGCAATAGTTTGATTCGTTCAAAGGTGAATGGTGTCATGATTGAGTTGAATAATGATGATCTCGCTAAGATTTTGGAGGACCTCGCGAAGGAAGCGGACTTGGATGGCTTTGAAGTGACCGACTCAAAGGTTTGCAGTAGATCTTTTACCAGGACGTCGGTATTTGGAAGACAGATAATCTACATCTGACTCCCCATCTGGTTGTACGCATCATTCAGCACAACGTCAACAATAAGATGGGAAGTTACGACTAGATTTATCCCATGGTGTGAAAGGCCACCTATGCTGGTAATGATTGCATCGCCATCAATTGGACTAGCACTCTTTTGATTCAATTTGTTGATCAAGGATTAGCAATCCACGGAGTCACTTTCTGTATTTTCAGCTATCCACTCTCGTCTTTAGGTAATACAGGTGAACCTCCGTGGAGAGGAAGTTAAGTAGAAGTTCATTCTGCTATTATTAGATCCTTCCTTAGGAAGATGGCAATTCTAAAGCTGCCACAACACCAGCAATGCTAGCAATACGTGATTGGGTGTGTAGCTGCCATGCCACGACCATTCAAGGGTTGCAGCAATGGATCGAGCTCTAATTACGGAGCAAGGCATCTCCTAGTCCGTAGGCATTATTTTTGGATTTATGGTGTTGTTGTTTTTCACTTCCAGCATTTGTTCATTTCTTTTAGGTTTTCTAGGTTGAAAAACTATTAGTTGTCTATTGTAAAAGGCACACATGATATTCTGAGTTTCTATTTATTTACTGTGTTATTATTTCTAGACATGCAAACCACCCTTATATATTTGTAGTAAAGAAGCAATATAAATATGGGAATCTCATAAAGACACTTGACTAAACGGTAAATGGAGTATAAGACTGGAAATTTAGAATAGTTGGAAAATTTTAGCAAAGGACGTGATAAAGTTGTTTTGATATTGTGGGTCATTGCTCATGTTCCTTAAAAGTTAAATTTTTTGAATAACAGATGTAATGGCATTTGTAAATAAAATGCCAAGTTTTTGGGTACCTTGTTGGATTTGGGAATTTGGTTAACCGACTTCCGACTACGCTAAAATTGTGGCTTTATTTATCAAAAATATTGAGAAGGAAATATTTTGAAAAGTTTCCCCAGATTTAAAAAGTTCATTTTTAAAGTAAAAAGTTATGTATTTTAGTTATTTTTGGCTCTTAAATTATTATTAGAGTTTCTGTTTAAAATTTTATTTTAAGGGAAAATGTTCACCTACATATTTTGAGATTTTATTTTCCAAATGACGTACAAATTTGAAAAGTGAGAAAGATTTTTGTGAAATTTGGATTTTATAGGCCACATGTTAGGCGTAAGGAAGGAAAATAGAGTTAGAATTTGCGGATTTAGCGACACATTAGAGTCGACGATGCGATAAATGCAAGCGATAACAAGGGAAGAGCTATTTTAGCCTTGGAATTTCTATTTCCATACTTTGTCAAAGACCTGCGCAAGTCTTTTTTTGGACTTAATTCCATTCTAAAGCTTGAAAATAATCCTCCTTATGCGTTTGTGCATGGAAAATTTAGAGTAAATCTGAGGCAGCGAGGAAATTTTCACTGTACTATAGAAATATGAAGATTATAGAGACGTAAGAAAGACAAATTCTCCATCTAAATTCTTTTTTCTGGCATAGGAGCAAAGTTTAGGAAGTGATTTTTTTGATGCGTTAGATTATTGGATGGTAGGAACTAGATGAAAAATCGATTGTTTCATACTTCAATTCGTAGAAGTATGGGTGTTTTGGTTGAAAAGATTTTTCAAAAAGCTACATACATATAGAATTGTCAAAATATATGTAGGTTGTTTGCATCATGTTTCCAAAAATTGTAACATCCCGCCTTTTTCACACACTTTAAACCGACACACGTGCCAATTCAAAGCATACGCAAGGGCGGATTGTTATGGGGTAAATAAGAAAACAGAGAAGAAATAAAACAAAATAGAATCTCACAGCGGAAGGATAAAATATAATAACAAATATACAGTTCATAAACAGTTTACAAAAGCTGGATTCTTCTTTTACAATAAATATCAGAGTTACACATACCAATACAAGCAATGCAGCGGAATAGAAAGAGTATGTGGTGTAATACTATATATAAATAATGCTGAATCTTCGTCTTCGTCCTCCAAGCTAAATCTGCTATCCTGAAATGCTCGGACTGACCCGAGCGAATTTGAAAAGACAAAAACACCCGAGTCAGACTAGAATATCTTATGTGAGTTAAATAAACAGAAATAAATATGAGTACAGTAACTCAAGAGATTTTCGGGATTTACATCTCCTAAGGATCCGTTAAACTATTTACTATGTAGTATATTGCGCTATTATAATAGTGTCTATTTATAAAATAAACTTACTTTTTAATAGCGTTAAGGGGTTACCCATATAGCCCTTAACACGTAATAGTCCCAGTAGTCCATCCAATATCATAGTCCCTCCTGATCGGGAAGCCACTAGAGGATACCACACGGGCTACGGGAGAAAACCAAACTCGTACAAGGCGCGATAGGGTAGGTGACACGGCACAACTAGGCAATGCCAGGGTAGATATACCAATTACGCTTCCGGGCCGATGGTAACGCGAAGCCGCAGCAACCGCCCACCTCGAAACAACTCCCCAAATCAAAAAAATAGAAGTGGCCACTGAATCAATCCAAAGTCATAGTATAATATCGAAGAGGAGTGTCCGATCAGAGGAATGACCTCATTAACCCGTCGATCGCTCCTGTTTTAGCCACCTTATGCCAACTCACGGGAGTCGGGTCCACGTATTTACCTTACAGGAATCGTCGCCACCAACCTACTTCATTCTGGAATCTCCACCGCGTACACGGTTAGTCAAAGTGGTTTTCGGTATCGACAGAGAGTATGTCCATATCCGATCCCGGTCTCTTTGCCAACCCATCGTTATTATAACACCGCGGTTATTTAAAACAGTTTATACTTTTAAAACCAGAATATAATCCATTTCAAAACCATAATATTACGATATCATTCCAAAACCCAAAACCATATTTTACCACTTATCCCAAATATAATTTCTTTCCAAAATTAAAAGGCTTTAGCTTCATAATATCTGAAAATCGAATATTTTCAAAGCTTAATATTTTTGGAAATCCATAATTTCAAACCATAACTTTTAAACTCAAATGGTTTGGATATTCAACGGTATGCGAATTAAAAGGCTTAACTTTACTGTCACTTTGTAAAGAAATAAGTTATATGGCTTTATGGAAATATTTCTTTATCTAAAGTTAAAACCATAATTTAGATATCACTCTTAAGTTCCAAAACCATTTCAATTTCCATATATATAAATCCATTGGAGTATTAATATTCAAAAACTAAAATTGGAATATATTCTTTCAACAAATTAAATGTTTTATTATTTAGTTTGAATATTCACATAAATCCTTAAACAACTCCAATTTCTAGTAATAAAACATATGTATTTTTCGATTCCAATTATATTAGAATATTTTTCCAATTCAATTTCATATTAGAATATTCATTTCAATTTTTCTTGGGAAAAATCCAATTATAAATATCATATCTTAAATTTCCAAACTTAACATTTAAACATATGATATAAATTTATCCAACTCCATTTTCTAAATTTTCTTCCATTTTACTAAGGGAATTTATACACCTTTTTATTTCAAAATTTCCAACTTTTCATGTACATAAATACGGAAGAAAAATATTTATACAGTATAAAATTTAAGATTATTATAAACCGTATTCCATCCAAACCATAGAAATCACATTAAAATAGTTATATATAGACCGCGGTGCCTGTATATAATTTTCTATCCTATGGTCAAGTGATACGGATATTTATCATTTCAATCCGCAATTTAAAAATAAAACTTTGCGGTTTTATCATTTCAAACCACAATCCCGAAAAATGAAATATGCATGATAAATTTGCAATTTTAATGATATGCAATAAACATTCATTCATCAACAACATCCATCATCCAATCGCAACCATCAACCAATTTCAATCAATAACAGTATATATCTATGAACATATACAACAGGTAATAACTGTCAGTTTTTTTCCAAATTAAATTTATCAACTATTTATCTAACAGTTTACTCAATATAAATTTACATAACTGTTAACTAGCAGTTCTTATGCAAACAATAATTTCTAACAGCCAATTAATATGCAATCAATCAATTTAAATTAACAGCTAAATTCAAAAAATGCAATTCAACAGATATGGATGAAATAACATGCCCAAAAGCTCATAAATAAATTTCTATTCATTTCTAAAATTTATTTAACAAACATAAAAGCTTCTAGTAATCGTGAGTGGGTTAAAACACTCACCTTCCGAATTTAAATCGAATTTAGATTCGATTTAAACTCAAAAATTTGACGGTCTCCAAATCTGTCCAAACCAGCGTCATCAGATCTGGAATTAAATTACGATCCTAACGCAAAAAAAATCATGTGAATCCGATGTCGTATGAAAAAGTTATGATGGAAAAACGATTGGTAAACAAAATAAATTAACAAATGTTAAACTTGCATAATGTTGCCACGTCTACCTCCTTCTCACGCGTGAAACCACTCAGCTTCCTCACGCATCCCTCACACACGGAGCAGCCTTCCTTCGCCGTTGACCATGACATTGAGACCACCACGACCTTCAATTCGCCACGTCGATGCCACCAGGGATACCGCCTCCACCTCCTCTTTAGACCGCCAGGGGTGCGGCACCCCCTAGTGCCCGCCGCCGCCACTAGTGGTTAGGGTTTCGAAACCCTAATCGGCCAAATTCTAGCGCCCCTGACCACAATACAAGCTGCAACCACCATCGATCTACTCCCCACAGCGATTGCTACCAAACCCCTCAACCAATTTCGTCGATTGAACCCGAAATCAAAAACGCCCAAATCTAGCCTTAGGGTTTCGAGTTTTTGGCCTTTGACTGAGTTTCCAGGACGATTCGAGCATCGATTGCAAAAACAGATGTCACATATAAATTCGTATTGAAGAAATCTACGACATATAATTTTTTGGGAATTTTCTGAAGACTTTGAATTTTCACTTTGATTTGCAAATTTGAAATTGGATCTGAGATGTATACATTTGGGGGAGAGAGAAGAGTGAAGAAATGAACGTACAACAAAAGAATAGAGACTAGGGTTTATAGCTGTATATATATAGGTAGGCTAGGTTAGAATAGATAGGCTAGATAGATGAACGTACGCAACAAACTATGGCCCAAAAAGCTCGTTCTGACCCCGGAACGAAATTCGTCAAACCCATATATCGAGATAGGTATTTTAAAATATTCTGAACGCGATGGAAAAAGTTTCGTGACCAAATTTGATCGTATGAAGAAGTTATGCTGAAAACAAGATTTTCAAATTGATTTCAAATTGATTTTAATAAAATTGATTTCAAGGCGTTTCGCGTCCGTACGATCAAACGACAAGTCCGATCGATACGAAAATTGAAACCTTATAATAATTCACCGATACGGATCCGATGAAACTGGTTTCGTCGAAATCCGAGTCCGTGACAAAAATGGCTATTTTTAATATTTATTAAATCAATTTACTAAATCACAAAAATCAAATTTTATTATTCAACTCCCAATATTGGCCAAATTTCATTATTTCTATAGTTCAATCAATTCCAAATTATTTACCAAGCTTGGATGTGAATTAAAACCTATAAATGTCTCAATTTGAAGTGTTAATTTCTGCATTTTTTTATTATTATTTGGGAATTATAAATTATATTCTAAACTCACTTATTAAAGCTTATATCTTATACTCTCAATCAAAATCCAATTAGATAAATAGATTTGATTTCCATTCCAATTCATTTGATTTCAAATAAACTTTTTACCATAAATAAAATTCCAAATTATTAATAACTTTATCCCCATTTCCTTTATTTTCTTAACTATTATCAATTCCAACCTTAATGAGTTCAACCTTAAAATTGTTGATTGATTTTATTAAATTCACTTCCTTTCTATTATCCAAAGTTATTGATGTCAACTAACATTAGTTTAGGATTTCACTCCAATGTTTGAAATTTTCATTTTACTTTAATAACGTAATAATTTACGTTTAATTCCATTTATATATGTAGTAAGTACCATTTGTTGGATTTAATATTCAGATTATAAATAAAGTCTTGCTTTCTAAAGTTGTATCAACTATGGTCCAACTAACTTGAATTAGCCTTAACTTAAATTTATGGACTCAACTATTGCAACAAATCCAAATAAACAATAAGGCTTGATTCCTATATTAACTTCTTGTTTTCAATTAACTTTATATCCACATGATTTCAATGTATAATTGACACTTTTATATCCACTTGATTTCACCATTTCATCTTTTATTTATTAAATCCACTA
The DNA here is from genome assembly GCA_030765085.1 of Allium cepa. Classification (NCBI taxonomy): domain Eukaryota; kingdom Viridiplantae; phylum Streptophyta; class Magnoliopsida; order Asparagales; family Amaryllidaceae; genus Allium; species Allium cepa. The sequence continues at coordinate 511,106,056 of CM060942.1, forward strand.
TAGCCAAATGTATGAATTTAACATACATAAATAATTTCAATCTCAACTTAAATTCATTTAACGTAATCATAAACGTTTAAATTTTCTTAATGGCAGAAATCCAATTACCTCCATTCTTTTATTCACATGGATAAAATCTGGTTTTAAAACTTTACTATAACCCATAGTCTCATTTTATTAGGAATATACACTACCTGTAAAGTAAATTTTTCTCAGCAAAGATCTTACACACTATGTTCCGTAAAATTAGATTTCACAAATTTAGCTACTGCATTTTCTAGTTTAAGTAACATAAAGGTTATATACCTTGAAATCATTCTAAATTTCCCAACTCAATTTACAAGAAACAAGAATAGGTAACATATAATAGTCGTTTACTCCAAATTCTAGTCACCTAAATAGGCTTTTACTACATGCAAATAAATGTTACTATTTATTTTCATAGTACAAATCTCAATAATTATTCCATTTAAATTTGCTTAGGCCATTTATAGTCCACTATACATATCTACATAAATGGGCAATTTATTCTATTTTATTAAGTATCAATCCTATTTAGTCCTGTTATATTTTTATGCATTCTTCTCTTTTACTTTACAAAATGGAATAACCCTTTAAACTCATCCCTTAATAACAAAACCGTTATAAATCCAATAAATTCCCAAAAATCGAAGTTTGTACACATTTTCACAACTATCATGATTTCTTACAACGTTGAATTTATTAAATGACCATTTATTAAAGTTAAATTCCTTTAATTGAATCAATGCTTATTATTATATATATTTCATTCTTACCATTATAAATTTATTAACGTATTTACACATTTCTATCTTTCAAATATTAATAACCCAAACTGATTACAAACACTGTTTCTATAAATTTTCATAAATTTGTTCCACTATACTTTTGTTTACATAAAATAAATTCTATGTTACTATTAGTTTTCTTTTTTCTTTACTACAGACATAAATTATTACTATCTACACTAATTACATCTTTATATTAATGAATACCATTAAAGTAAATATTCATATTAACTTTTACAGATTCAACTTAAATTTGTTTCTTAAAATTACTTCAAATCAAGTTGTGACAATTTACATTGTCCACCTCTATTATTATAAAATATTGTAGTTACACTAAATTGCAATTACTACAACTATACCAAATCTCTGCATTTTATTCTTAAACAAATAAGAACTTATATAAATCTATTCTATTAAACATCATAATTTTAACGGGTCGTTACAATCTCCCCCACTCAAAACTTTTCGTCCCCGAAAAGGAAAAGAAGGGAGGAGGAAGAATAAACAGTACTTTTTATTTCAATTTTTAATTTATAAACAATATTTTCCTGGATTAATCCTCCTAAATGAAATATTCCTGTTTTATAATCATTATATCCTTTAATACTTGAGTTATTAAAGTTGGAAAAATATTTTAACAAAATTCTAAGTCCAAAATTTTCGAAAATTTTTGGCAGAGTCTCCTTTGTACGGAGGGACTCTGGAGAAAATATAATATCCAAATATACAAGTATATTACATATATAATCAAAATATTATATCCCAACACGGGAAAAATATATAAAATAGCGCTTTACGTAATCCGGGAACGTACCTATTTGTCGGGCAATATACGCTTTATTATTTTGGAACCAACAGCAGTAGCAGTTGCTTCCAACACCTGTACTTACTAATAAAATCTAAAAGGTTAAATATTTATTTTAAATGAACTATTCAAGTGGATTCAATCATTCATACTCAATCAAATGCAACAACCATACATTTTAACAAACAGCACAACCACATACAACAACCCATCATTTAAATCAAACGACAATTAGTTGTTCGGGTTCAGATTCTGAAGTTGTACGAATGAAGAATAACTATCAAGTGCATCCGTTGCTCAACAGCCTAAGATGGAACAAAGATAGATTATTTGTAAATCTAACAACTCCATAATTCCTTACCCAACAACATACATCAACCAACAATTCAACCCAACACCAAAATAGCTGATTATACATTCATTTCATAATTCAGTGTTTTGATTTTCTTCCCTTTATTTATGGAGGAATTCCTTTATTTCTTACAAGTTTTATTTTCCAATTATCACCAAATTCATTATATTTGTATTTCCTTTTTATTACTTAAGTTTTCTTTTTATCACTTAAGTTTATAAAATAAATTCTCATTAATAACAACAAATATTTTGAATCTCTTCACTTGTAAGATTTCTTTTAAACTTTAAATCTACTAACATTCATTAATTATGAATTGCAGTCATTAAAATTTTCCTACTTTCCATTATATTAGAGTAGGGGAGATAAAACATACTTAAGTGAATACTCATATAATAAATTCTTATTTTGAATTTCATGTTATATACTAAGGTTCATATCATCTATTAATAATTCTTAACTTTATTTTCAGTAAAATTTCAATTATAACCTTAGTTTATAGCATTTAATTCTTATTATAACAGTAGTTTATTGAATACTTCGTTTTCTAAATTCCTACTTGTAAAATATTCAATTCTTGTTTCTTATTTAACATTTCAACTTTTAATTTTTGGGTAAGTTATTTATGTTAAAGAAAATGCAATTGAACCTTATACAAGTTAAATCTCCATTCCTTTAATTAAATTTAATGTTTATCCATATTACCCTTTGTCTCATATGTATGCAAATTCCTCTTTATAGCTTTGCAGTTATTCTCTTATTTCAATTAGAGGTCTCAATTCATTTATTACTTAACTTTTATTTCACTAACAAATTTTAAACAATTAATTAACGGAAAAATTTAGAATTAAATACCGGGTTAAATTTAAATTTATTTCAAAATAATAGATAAATAAGTTCTTACAACTCAATATCTCTAATTATAGTTAGAACAATAAAAGAAAATTTTAGAAATTTCAAAATAAATCTGCAGTAGAATTTTCTACAGTGGCCTTTCCCCTTCGAAACTCGAAAATGAAAGTCGATGATGCGGCCGTCATCACCGAATTTATTTTCCAGCGACAGAGAGGAAAGTACAGAATTTAAATTTTTCCAAAATCTCCTTTAAAACAATTCTTCCAATTTATACGAAATATTTATATAAGAAAATACTTATAAACCAAATCAATAAATTTCACAAATTCTTTGAAAGCAGATTTGGAAAAATCCCGGACTTAAGTTCTAAAATCTCCAATTTGGTTTATTATAATTTCACTTAGCTTCAATTATTATAAATATGTTTATTGCCTAACATCCAATCTATAGCAACCAAATATATATATATATATCTTTATAAAATATTTTATATATAGAAAATATAATAGGCAAAATTATTTCATTCACCTATATTAAAAACAAATATTATGTCAGTCTGTCCTATTAAGTGTTTAGAAATCCCTATTGATGACATAGCGTCCCATGCATCAACCAGAATTTATAAATACAAAGCGGAACAGATTAACACAATATTAAAACCCTTTTATTAATACTAACAAGTACGCTCTCTCATATATGTACACTCAGTGACTCCCATAGGATATTTCTACCCTATTAACAAAGAGTCAAACCCCACAAAGCCAAGGTTTATCGCTAAACCAAAGCTCTGATACCAACTGTAACATCCCGCCTTTTTCACACACTTTAAACCGACACACGTGCCAATTCAAAGCATACGCAAGGGCGGATTGTTATGGGGTAAATAAGAAAACAGAGAAGAAATAAAACAAAATAGAATCTCACAGCGGAAGGATAAAATATAATAACAAATATACAGTTCATAAACAGTTTACAAAAGCTGGATTCTTCTTTTACAATAAATATCAGAGTTACACATACCAATACAAGCAATGCAGCGGAATAGAAAGAGTATGTGGTGTAATACTATATATAAATAATGCTGAATCTTCGTCTTCGTCCTCCAAGCTAAATCTGCTATCCTGAAATGCTCGGACTGACCCGAGCGAATTTGAAAAGACAAAAACACCCGAGTCAGACTAGAATATCTTATGTGAGTTAAATAAACAGAAATAAATATGAGTACAGTAACTCAAGAGATTTTCGGGATTTACATCTCCTAAGGATCCGTTAAACTATTTACTATGTAGTATATTGCGCTATTATAATAGTGTCTATTTATAAAATAAACTTACTTTTTAATAGCGTTAAGGGGTTACCCATATAGCCCTTAACACGTAATAGTCCCAGTAGTCCATCCAATATCATAGTCCCTCCTGATCGGGAAGCCACTAGAGGATACCACACGGGCTACGGGAGAAAACCAAACTCGTACAAGGCGCGATAGGGTAGGTGACACGGCACAACTAGGCAATGCCAGGGTAGATATACCAATTACGCTTCCGGGCCGATGGTAACGCGAAGCCGCAGCAACCGCCCACCTCGAAACAACTCCCCAAATCAAAAAAATAGAAGTGGCCACTGAATCAATCCAAAGTCATAGTATAATATCGAAGAGGAGTGTCCGATCAGAGGAATGACCTCATTAACCCGTCGATCGCTCCTGTTTTAGCCACCTTATGCCAACTCACGGGAGTCGGGTCCACGTATTTACCTTACAGGAATCGTCGCCACCAACCTACTTCATTCTGGAATCTCCACCGCGTACACGGTTAGTCAAAGTGGTTTTCGGTATCGACAGAGAGTATGTCCATATCCGATCCCGGTCTCTTTGCCAACCCATCGTTATTATAACACCGCGGTTATTTAAAACAGTTTATACTTTTAAAACCAGAATATAATCCATTTCAAAACCATAATATTACGATATCATTCCAAAACCCAAAACCATATTTTACCACTTATCCCAAATATAATTTCTTTCCAAAATTAAAAGGCTTTAGCTTCATAATATCTGAAAATCGAATATTTTCAAAGCTTAATATTTTTGGAAATCCATAATTTCAAACCATAACTTTTAAACTCAAATGGTTTGGATATTCAACGGTATGCGAATTAAAAGGCTTAACTTTACTGTCACTTTGTAAAGAAATAAGTTATATGGCTTTATGGAAATATTTCTTTATCTAAAGTTAAAACCATAATTTAGATATCACTCTTAAGTTCCAAAACCATTTCAATTTCCATATATATAAATCCATTGGAGTATTAATATTCAAAAACTAAAATTGGAATATATTCTTTCAACAAATTAAATGTTTTATTATTTAGTTTGAATATTCACATAAATCCTTAAACAACTCCAATTTCTAGTAATAAAACATATGTATTTTTCGATTCCAATTATATTAGAATATTTTTCCAATTCAATTTCATATTAGAATATTCATTTCAATTTTTCTTGGGAAAAATCCAATTATAAATATCATATCTTAAATTTCCAAACTTAACATTTAAACATATGATATAAATTTATCCAACTCCATTTTCTAAATTTTCTTCCATTTTACTAAGGGAATTTATACACCTTTTTATTTCAAAATTTCCAACTTTTCATGTACATAAATACGGAAGAAAAATATTTATACAGTATAAAATTTAAGATTATTATAAACCGTATTCCATCCAAACCATAGAAATCACATTAAAATAGTTATATATAGACCGCGGTGCCTGTATATAATTTTCTATCCTATGGTCAAGTGATACGGATATTTATCATTTCAATCCGCAATTTAAAAATAAAACTTTGCGGTTTTATCATTTCAAACCACAATCCCGAAAAATGAAATATGCATGATAAATTTGCAATTTTAATGATATGCAATAAACATTCATTCATCAACAACATCCATCATCCAATCGCAACCATCAACCAATTTCAATCAATAACAGTATATATCTATGAACATATACAACAGGTAATAACTGTCAGTTTTTTTCCAAATTAAATTTATCAACTATTTATCTAACAGTTTACTCAATATAAATTTACATAACTGTTAACTAGCAGTTCTTATGCAAACAATAATTTCTAACAGCCAATTAATATGCAATCAATCAATTTAAATTAACAGCTAAATTCAAAAAATGCAATTCAACAGATATGGATGAAATAACATGCCCAAAAGCTCATAAATAAATTTCTATTCATTTCTAAAATTTATTTAACAAACATAAAAGCTTCTAGTAATCGTGAGTGGGTTAAAACACTCACCTTCCGAATTTAAATCGAATTTAGATTCGATTTAAACTCAAAAATTTGACGGTCTCCAAATCTGTCCAAACCAGCGTCATCAGATCTGGAATTAAATTACGATCCTAACGCAAAAAAAATCATGTGAATCCGATGTCGTATGAAAAAGTTATGATGGAAAAACGATTGGTAAACAAAATAAATTAACAAATGTTAAACTTGCATAATGTTGCCACGTCTACCTCCTTCTCACGCGTGAAACCACTCAGCTTCCTCACGCATCCCTCACACACGGAGCAGCCTTCCTTCGCCGTTGACCATGACATTGAGACCACCACGACCTTCAATTCGCCACGTCGATGCCACCAGGGATACCGCCTCCACCTCCTCTTTAGACCGCCAGGGGTGCGGCACCCCCTAGTGCCCGCCGCCGCCACTAGTGGTTAGGGTTTCGAAACCCTAATCGGCCAAATTCTAGCGCCCCTGACCACAATACAAGCTGCAACCACCATCGATCTACTCCCCACAGCGATTGCTACCAAACCCCTCAACCAATTTCGTCGATTGAACCCGAAATCAAAAACGCCCAAATCTAGCCTTAGGGTTTCGAGTTTTTGGCCTTTGACTGAGTTTCCAGGACGATTCGAGCATCGATTGCAAAAACAGATGTCACATATAAATTCGTATTGAAGAAATCTACGACATATAATTTTTTGGGAATTTTCTGAAGACTTTGAATTTTCACTTTGATTTGCAAATTTGAAATTGGATCTGAGATGTATACATTTGGGGGAGAGAGAAGAGTGAAGAAATGAACGTACAACAAAAGAATAGAGACTAGGGTTTATAGCTGTATATATATAGGTAGGCTAGGTTAGAATAGATAGGCTAGATAGATGAACGTACGCAACAAACTATGGCCCAAAAAGCTCGTTCTGACCCCGGAACGAAATTCGTCAAACCCATATATCGAGATAGGTATTTTAAAATATTCTGAACGCGATGGAAAAAGTTTCGTGACCAAATTTGATCGTATGAAGAAGTTATGCTGAAAACAAGATTTTCAAATTGATTTCAAATTGATTTTAATAAAATTGATTTCAAGGCGTTTCGCGTCCGTACGATCAAACGACAAGTCCGATCGATACGAAAATTGAAACCTTATAATAATTCACCGATACGGATCCGATGAAACTGGTTTCGTCGAAATCCGAGTCCGTGACAAAAATGGCTATTTTTAATATTTATTAAATCAATTTACTAAATCACAAAAATCAAATTTTATTATTCAACTCCCAATATTGGCCAAATTTCATTATTTCTATAGTTCAATCAATTCCAAATTATTTACCAAGCTTGGATGTGAATTAAAACCTATAAATGTCTCAATTTGAAGTGTTAATTTCTGCATTTTTTTATTATTATTTGGGAATTATAAATTATATTCTAAACTCACTTATTAAAGCTTATATCTTATACTCTCAATCAAAATCCAATTAGATAAATAGATTTGATTTCCATTCCAATTCATTTGATTTCAAATAAACTTTTTACCATAAATAAAATTCCAAATTATTAATAACTTTATCCCCATTTCCTTTATTTTCTTAACTATTATCAATTCCAACCTTAATGAGTTCAACCTTAAAATTGTTGATTGATTTTATTAAATTCACTTCCTTTCTATTATCCAAAGTTATTGATGTCAACTAACATTAGTTTAGGATTTCACTCCAATGTTTGAAATTTTCATTTTACTTTAATAACGTAATAATTTACGTTTAATTCCATTTATATATGTAGTAAGTACCATTTGTTGGATTTAATATTCAGATTATAAATAAAGTCTTGCTTTCTAAAGTTGTATCAACTATGGTCCAACTAACTTGAATTAGCCTTAACTTAAATTTATGGACTCAACTATTGCAACAAATCCAAATAAACAATAAGGCTTGATTCCTATATTAACTTCTTGTTTTCAATTAACTTTATATCCACATGATTTCAATGTATAATTGACACTTTTATATCCACTTGATTTCACCATTTCATCTTTTATTTATTAAATCCACTATAGCCAAATGTATGAATTTAACATACATAAATAATTTCAATCTCAACTTAAATTCATTTAACGTAATCATAAACGTTTAAATTTTCTTAATGGCAGAAATCCAATTACCTCCATTCTTTTATTCACATGGATAAAATCTGGTTTTAAAACTTTACTATAACCCATAGTCTCATTTTATTAGGAATATACACTACCTGTAAAGTAAATTTTTCTCAGCAAAGATCTTACACACTATGTTCCGTAAAATTAGATTTCACAAATTTAGCTACTGCATTTTCTAGTTTAAGTAACATAAAGGTTATATACCTTGAAATCATTCTAAATTTCCCAACTCAATTTACAAGAAACAAGAATAGGTAACATATAATAGTCGTTTACTCCAAATTCTAGTCACCTAAATAGGCTTTTACTACATGCAAATAAATGTTACTATTTATTTTCATAGTACAAATCTCAATAATTATTCCATTTAAATTTGCTTAGGCCATTTATAGTCCACTATACATATCTACATAAATGGGCAATTTATTCTATTTTATTAAGTATCAATCCTATTTAGTCCTGTTATATTTTTATGCATTCTTCTCTTTTACTTTACAAAATGGAATAACCCTTTAAACTCATCCCTTAATAACAAAACCGTTATAAATCCAATAAATTCCCAAAAATCGAAGTTTGTACACATTTTCACAACTATCATGATTTCTTACAACGTTGAATTTATTAAATGACCATTTATTAAAGTTAAATTCCTTTAATTGAATCAATGCTTATTATTATATATATTTCATTCTTACCATTATAAATTTATTAACGTATTTACACATTTCTATCTTTCAAATATTAATAACCCAAACTGATTACAAACACTGTTTCTATAAATTTTCATAAATTTGTTCCACTATACTTTTGTTTACATAAAATAAATTCTATGTTACTATTAGTTTTCTTTTTTCTTTACTACAGACATAAATTATTACTATCTACACTAATTACATCTTTATATTAATGAATACCATTAAAGTAAATATTCATATTAACTTTTACAGATTCAACTTAAATTTGTTTCTTAAAATTACTTCAAATCAAGTTGTGACAATTTACATTGTCCACCTCTATTATTATAAAATATTGTAGTTACACTAAATTGCAATTACTACAACTATACCAAATCTCTGCATTTTATTCTTAAACAAATAAGAACTTATATAAATCTATTCTATTAAACATCATAATTTTAACGGGTCGTTACAAAAATGTTTTCAAAAGAAATGCATTCATATAGAAGGATCCAATTTAGAATCATTCTACATACATATTTTCTGTGTAGTGACATAGTAATACACTATGCACTTGTGCACATTTGTGTGCAAAATTGGTTGTGCATGTTTGATTGTGTAGTTTAGGATAACTAGGAGCCAAAACCATGAATTAATCATTGACGACATTTCGAGGACGAAATTATTTTTAAGGGGGGAAGAATGCAACCCCACATAATTTGGCATTAGTTATTTAACTAGTTAGTTAGTTAATTAATTAGGCTCCAAAAATAAAATATGTACAAACAATGGAATTTGACTACGAAACTTGCACTATTGCATTTCTGGCGAAATTCTGAGCAACTTTCATATTTGGAGTTTTGTGATCGAAGTCCAAACGAATAAGTTATGGATGAAAAACGAATTCGAAAATAAAATAAATAAATAAATAAATAAGAAAAATTAACGTTTATTAATTATTCGGCCGGGCCCACAAGCCGATCATTTACTAGGACTGGTCAACATGTAGCAGTCAACCAATGCATATAAGACCTGTTGGGTAACCGCGGGCGCAATAACCCTAGGCCACAACGGCCTGAATTTACATATTTTGATCTAACAGTTCTGCTTGATTCCAAGTCCTAAAAATTTAGGCCTAGCCCTCCCTTCTCTTCTTATATTTTTCTAGAGGCAATAGCATATCTCTACCATTTCTTCTTCCCCACTTTCTTTCTAAATTATAAAAATAAGATATTTTTATTTATATTCATACAAATTGGAGAAGAATAGAAATCAAATGAAAAGGAGAAGAGAATCAACTTTATGTTATTTGAGGTAATTTATATATATTTGTATATTTGTACCTATTTTCTCTCTGAATCCCAAATCTCTTCTCAGATCTGTAATTCTAATATATACACACACACACACACCCTTTTTATACATATTTCTTGGATTATAAAGAATTTGGAGATGAATCAAAGGTTTTACTTCAGATCTAGAGATTTAGATCACTTTTAAAACGTGAGTGGAAAATTTTTTAGAATGTTATAATATGAAAATTATCCCATTGGATTTTTTTTTTTATGCCTAACAGGATAATTGTATATGAGTTGTTGGCAACAAATTGAATATAATAAATATTGCCTACATATTCTTATTTGCAAATTGATTTAGAATTGTTTACAACCAGAATGGAAATTAGTCGCAAAAGTATGAATTTAGAATATGATTTGAATAAAATTTATTTCAGATCTGAAATAGGTTGTATAATAATATTATGAATTTGGATTATAACCCTAATATTATCGGAATGTAAACTTTTCTACGTTTGGAGTTGTTGGAATTTAGATTCATTTACTATTTGTAAATTAGTTTGATTTCTTTCCATTTTAGAAGTATACAACATTTGATCTAATAAGGAATAGATGCAAATAAAAATAGAAAGAGATGTGTAAAGTATGAACTCACCGTAGCTTACACTGTCTATTTCAGTGATAAAAAGAAATGATTATTTCTTGTAATTTCAAACGATGTAATCTTTCATATTTTAAAGTTAAATCTTTTGTTTGGACTAATTTACAAAAATTATAGCATATAATCTCTTTGGATATGATTCCAATAATTGAACATGAAAAAGAATATCTTACTAAAGATAGATAACTAGAATATATTCGATAAAAGTAGATATTTGTACGTAATTTATCGCGCTTGTAATCATTAAATAAAAAGCAAATATGATGCTTACACGTAATATTTGCACTTAGGATAATTAATTAATGGGAAAAAAATATAAAAGGTTGTAACTCCAATAAATGGGAAAAAATAGTAATAAATATGGGAGTTGGAATAACTTAATGGGGTAAGTGGATTAACTAGACTGACAGATATAGAATTGAATTAATAACTATGGAATAGTTAAAAATGTTACTGATTTGAAATTAGCAATCATACATAAATGTCTTAGGAAACGTCCGTTAGGATTTTATAGACAAATTGATATTTATTTGCATAAAAGGGGATTTATAGGTAGATAAGCATTTAAGGTCAATCTTATTGGCTTAAATAAAAAAATTAGTAAGCTAAATCCAATGTCTACCTAAGATAATATAAGTTAAGACTTACGATGGCTAGTTAGACTTGGTTGGTGATGTGAGGTCAGTTGGGTCGTTCGACAGAAGACTGCCCTTCACTTTGAGGCTACTAGCAGTCAGAGGCACTTATCGCTGATGTGAGATATCACTAATCCTAGGACCCATGATGACGTGAGAGATTGTGCCTGCTTTCTTAATTGAAAAGTATTAAATAGTGCAAATTTGTAATTAGGAGCGGTGAGCGATATCTCTATATGGGTTCGCTTCTGGTTTGAGGTATTAAGTGGTTGTAGGGTATGTCTCTCTCCTAAAAGGAAGTATTAAGTAACCTAGTGAGATTTCAAATAAATAAGGATGTCTCTAAAAGCGTTTACTTCGGTGTTGAGGTATTAAGTGGTTGTAGGGCAGTCTCCCTATCAAAAGAAATAACCTAATGTGATTACATATTTACAACTAAGAGCGATAGTGGATATCTAGAGAAGGGTTCCCTCCAGGTTTAGGGTATTAAGTGACTGTAGGGTCCACCTCTTTCCTATAAGAGATGTATTAAGTAGCCCAATGAGATTTTGGAGCAATGTCGGCTAGATAGTACCAATGAGGAGTCTGTCTTGGGGTTAGGTATTAAATGGCAAAGGCCTATCAATAAATAGGTGTTAAAGGATTAGGGGTTTGCCAGTCCTTATTAATGAGGTATTAAGTGGCTTGGGTACAGTCTCTCTCATTGCTAAGGCCATAATAACGGTAGTACCAATGAGGAGTCCGCCGTGGGATATGTATTAAGTGATAGGGACCTATATAGAATATAGGTATTAAATGGTTAGAAGTCTGTCTAGTCCTTTTAAAGATGCTAAGTGGCTTGGGTACTATCTATTACATGGCTACTAATTTATCGGCGATAAATATAGTAATAGCTAGACATTAAATGTCGAAAGTCTTAAGTAGTGGTTAGAGGTCTTTGTAGCTAGGATCCACCGACTAATGACAACATTGTTAGAAAACCACCTTGGGAATAGGCCTTAAATGACGGGGTCTATCTTGATCGAGGTCTTAAATGGCAGATTCTAACCCTCTCCTCATAACAACCCATATAATAGATTTAGAGAAACATGTCACTGGAGCCGGATGTGTTTTGTTATTGGAGAAGTCCCATTTTCTCTCATTCTCGATGCTAATTTGACAACCTATTATCCAAGGAATACCATTAATTTTAAGGTAGCTGTAACGACCCGTTTTTCCGTACCCTTTGAATTGATAATAAACCACACATGTCCAACTCAAATTGTACAAATAAGCGAATCATTAAGGGTAGAAAGAAAATAAAGACAGAACAGAATCTCACACGAATAGGATAACATATATTATCTCAATAATAATCTTTACAGTGGAAAATTTTAAAATACAATATCAGAGTCTAACCTAAATTCAACTTGGACAGTTATAAATATCTATCCTTACAATTGCTGACAAACATCAAATAAATTACACTAAGTACAGCGGATAATAGAATACATCCATAGGATGATGAAGATCTCCAGCTCTCCTCTGGAAACTCCAACCGTCTTCAAATCAACCTGAAACTACTCGGATCTGACCCGAGTATTAAAAATACCCGGATCAGGCTTGATAAACCAGCGTGAGATACTCGAAATTTTAAAATGACTATGTAATCAAAACCTTTGAAAAGAAGGGCATCTCATAAGACCACGCCCACACATAAACACGGACGGGTTTTTATCTTATGATAACCAAAACACTTCATACCAAAATACATTTAATATTATTTTTAATGACATTCTTTTGAAAACACTTTTCAAGTAAACTTATTCAAATAAGGTATCAATACCTAGACTAAGTCTAAGGTAATATATCCGAACTAGGTCAACGGAATATACCGAAGGAATATATGATACCAGAAAGGGGGTAGCTGAAATGTTTGCAAGTCATTACAGCTATTTTGGGAATACAATCAAAACCGTAAATCTCATATTGGGATTGAATTTCCAACATGATAGGAAACTAGTGACCTTTTCTCCGATCCACGCATGACAAACATAGTTCCCACGATGCCTTGATCGCTTTTTTCAAACTAGTCACTTGGAACTATACTTGCTACACTACAACTGATAACCGGTAGTTCCTTGCTTTTCTCAAGCTAACCATTATATCCACATGGGGCAATAAATGCCTTGAGGCCCAGACGTATCTGGTACCTAGGGCTCAGAACATCTGATAACCCAATCACTACCATCCGAAATGCGAGCATACATCTGACCACATAGAATCCCATTATAACCGGGGTGTGAGGCTCGTGAGGCTACGCTCAATTTCTTCAAAGCCACGCTTTTCATACAAAACCACGTTTTGATCATAATAGGTTCCACTTTGAATGCCACATTTTCATTCCATGTCACATGACTGATTTCTAGAAAAGTATAACTTTTTGAGCTTGTACGTCTCAGGAAAGGGTGTTAAGCTAAAAGAAATTGCCTTCTCCGCCACCAACTGATATACATTTATAGAAACCACTCAAATGTGATTTAGAATACAATGTCAGATAAACATCCATACAATTTCGTTCTGGGACTGAATGAAACCGAAGGCACTTTCCTTGGCCGTTACTAGGCGAGAAGCCCTTACAATATGAAAAAATCTCCATCACAAGGAGACCACTGCTATAAATAACTCTATAATGGTGGCCAACCAGAGCATGTTCAACAAGCAGTCTTCACGCTATGAAGATCCACGGTCTTCAATAATCATCATCGTCAACATGTCTTCACTTTCGAACGTATACATTGGTTCAAAGTGATTTTCGGATAGGAATCATCCAAATCCGATTCTGGTTCCTTCGAAACCAATCATCGCTTTTAAAAAATGTTAAGTTCATAAGCGGATATCAATCATCAATCAATTACTTCATCTTTTATTTAAATCAAATATCTTTCATAGATATATTCTTTTCAATTTATTCCATTTTCTTCTCAAATGTATATGGAATCATTAAGCCTCATTTATCAAATCATTTGATACATTAAACTTCTTTAGATCTTGGAATTATCCCAAATCATTTTTCTCTTTTACTTAAAAAAATCTTTCCAAATCATTCATTAAATCTTAATCAAAGACTTCTTATATTAAAGTTATAACTTTTAACTTAGGGAAAGTGTTCCCAAATCATTCATTAAATCTTAATCAAAGATTTTCTTCTTAACTTCAAATCATAGTCATGCAAATCGAAGAATTTCATAACAGAGAACTATTGCCATCTTAGATATGGTGAATTTCACCTCTAGGGACTAATGGCAAGTTTCACCTCCAGGGACTAATGGTAAATAATCTTACATTATGAATATCTTTGTCTTTAACGATCACTATCTTCAATATATTTTATTTCGAAAATTAGTTTGAAGGGGTTTTCGGATAGGAATCGCCCAAATCCGATCTCGGTTCCTTTGTACAAACCATCGAATAAAAGATGTTAAATGGTTAATTAACATTCAAAGAATTTGTTCCGTTTCTTTTATCTTGGAAAAACTTAAATATGATCTTTTAGAGCATCCGGCTTTTCTTTCGATCTGTTCCACCCCTGGCCTAAGAAAATAAAACATATGCTAGGTAATTTCAGGGTAATGATTGCTCCATCGCTAACATTATTTAAACACCTTATTTTAGCTTCCTAAATCTTACGGGCGGGACAAATGTATTAATCGTTTCCGCATACTCTGTTATTAATCTTCATTTTATAAATGATTTATTAAACTTCCAAATCATCATTTAAAACACTTAATTATTCTTTTAAAACATTCATAACTGATTCTAGAAAATATCGTTACATTTAAACTCATACTTAAAAGGTTATAGAATTCGCAGCATAAAGTGCTGCGAAAAGTGCTATATAAGCTTATTTGATTTAAACAACTTTTTAATATTTGAAAATGTATGTTTTCCATTCCAAATCTCTTTTAAACCATTTTAATAGATTTATCAAATTTATTTCATATTTTTAATCATTTAAAAATATCACTTATAAAGAAATCTCGTTTTGGATTCCGAAATGCAAAACCGCGATGTTTTAAAAAAATTGTTTTGGACATATTTCAGAATCTACTTGATGAAATCTTGATTTTCTTTTTTCGTTGGAAAACTTTATCATTGTGGACAAAGAATTTTTATTTCGAAGAAATTCGACTTATAAATCATTCTTTACGTCAATTTGAAGTTACGGGTCGAAATTTACGAACCGTCGCTACGCGACAAGCTCGATTTTAACCAATTTTGTGAATTGCTTCGGAACTTGTCCAAAACACTTCAAATTTATTTTAAACCATATTTAAACTTATTTAAAATCATTAAGAGGCTAAATAATTTCCATACACACATTTATATGGATTTAATTCTCTTTTAATTAACTATGGTTAATTACTAATCATTTTTCTTATCATTTATCAAACAAGTTATCAACCAAATAAACAATCACATAATCAACTAATTTGTAATCAAGTTATCAAACATTCAATCATCTAAAATATTTAAACTTTTTAAATCACTATACTTGAAATAATTTATGGATTTATTAGAAAATAGGAGTACTCACCTTTAACTTAACCAATTATTCCTACCGACATTCATTTGCAACAACACTTCACTTAAACTTCAACTAATCAACTTTTACTCTATTTCTTTTGCTTTATGCCATGGACCTCCTCTTTCAAACTCTCAAAAATCCGGCAGAGCTTCCGCAGCACCTCGAATTTGCTTCTAGCTCCTTGGAATGAAATCGACGGCACTTCCTTCTCTTTTTCTTGCTTCGGAGCTTCGCGAACTTGCTCCTCTTCCTCCATAGGTTCGGCCATGCCATATTCCACTCCTTCCTCCATCATTTCTTAACTTCTTAGATGCTAAACCATGTTCTAATGGTATTCTAAGGTCTTTGGTAAAGTTTGGTGGTGTTTGGAGTTGATTTGATATGGTTTTGAAAAAGTTAGTAAGGAAATGGAAGAGAAGAAGAAGCCATTAGAGAAGTAGAGAAAAGCTTGGAAAAGGAAGAAGATGAAGGTAGAAAATTGTGTAAAAGAAAGTGAAAGAATTGTGGTCTTATATATAGAAAAAAATTTGGATTAAAATAATATTTTGTAAAAAGACCAAAATACACTTACTTATAAAGTAATCTTAATTTTTTTCAGCACTTAACATCACATTTCAAAACATTACTTTATCTCATTTTCACTTAGATAGTAAGTAAAGTAAGTAATAATTATGTTTCTTTGATTTGATGTTTTACCTTTTGCATTGAAATGATATTTTTATCTTTTTGTGCTTACTTTTTCTTAATTATTTTCTAGAAGTTTTTAACCTTGTTTAGTAAAAGTAATCTTGATTAGTGAGTTAACTAATACTTATACTATTTGAATATATGTTCCTATATAAGAAAATAAAGGTGCGACGACGTTGCAACAATTTTTAATTGACAAAACGTCGCTTTTTGACAAAATGTTTTACGGTCATATTTTGACGTTTTCGTTAAACTATTTATTTATGTAAACCAAATTTAAAAATAAAATTTTAATTCTTTAAATAAATTAAAACATGTCTATTTATATTTTAAAATCATATTTAAATAATATCAAAATCTCTAATTTTACAGTGTATGTAAAACTGACAAAATGCGACAAAACTTGGTTATTTTTGTAAAATGATTATTAACGTTCTTTTAAATATTTTAATATACTTTTATTATCTTTATTAGATGTTTTCAATAAGATTTATCTTTTTAAATAAACATTTAAACCTATTTATTTAAGCATTTATTTATTTTTTAACAAAACTTAACTTTTGTTGATTTGTTCTAAAATCCAAATTTATACTTTTAAATTATCAGCTATAAGAATAAATAATTTCTCTATTATTATCTATTATATATAACTTGTTTATTTAAATTTTAAACCTTTTTAAATTTAAATAAATGAAATCTCTCATTTTCGAAGTAGCGAAATTACGGGTCGTTACATTCTCCCCTACTTAAAAGCATTTCGTCCTCGAAATTACTCAAAACAAAAGTTTGCCCAAAACATTTATCTTTAAACTTAAATTCATGTAATATACACAAATCATCCATATGAATATCTTATTCGATATCCGATTTGAATACACAACTTTATTTCCGAACTAGTATCGATCCCCCGATCTTCTAGTGCGGACTTTAATCAGGCTCTTTGCTCAGAAACCTTTGCTTTTCTTGCATAGCTCCCAACTATGATAGAAAACTCAAGTATCTAATCGAAAATCCTCGTCAATGTCCATCATCAAGAATCGAGTGATAAATCCTTTTTCGAATCGGTGTAAACACCTCAAAGTTCCGAACTCGAATCTTAGATCAAAATTTGTGTGATGAAATGATTTACATATAACAGATGTATTTATTAACCCGCAAAAACTTTCATAAAACTATTATCTTAAGATCACACACTTTATAAAGGTGCTTCTTTATATAATCCCTTTAATCGTTTATTTCCAAATATTTTTATTAAAGGAAAATATTCTAAAGAAACCATTTTTCACTCAAAAGATAATTTATCTTTATTATAATTTTTCTTCCCACGAATCTTTAACCTAGTACATTTCTTTTAACACTAATACTATTTATGAATTATTTCGTAAAACTATCGCTTAAGTTTATTACACTTATAACTTATGTAAATCAATCACTTTTTAAAGACTTAAGTCCAATTCTTAATTAATGCTAGAATTCATTAATAAAACATTTTCTAGGTTATAATTTTTTTGTTTATAATCATATTTATAAACTATACTTATCCAATTTCATTTACTTAGAATATTTGACATTTTTTAGTTTTCATAAATTCCTTAGCTCCGAGTTAGGTATGATTCGAAAATTTTCGACTGTCCAAAATCGTCGAGAATCCCACTTTAACTTATCAATTAGAGATCCCAATTTATCTTTGGTTTAAACACTTGTATAAACATTACTAATCAATTTATCAGTTAATGATTCACATTATTTCCTCGACTTAAAAAAAATTACATAGATCAAGTAACTCCAAAACAATCTAAGGAATTGGGTATTGCCAATAATATTATATATCCTCTTAACAAGAAGAGTAATATTTAAGAGAAGCGCTTACCATCCGAACACATCACTTGCCCATTTTTAGTTTATTTTATAGCCAATAAAATTATTTATCATAAAATATCTCTTTTTATATTTGAAATAATACCATTTTCAAAATCCTTTAGAGATTACTTTGTAAACCTATCCTATAAATTCATTTTATTTATATTAATTAACTTCATTTAAATTACCATAATTCTTTAAATTAATCGAATTTAAATTCTTATTCCTTTTATATATAACTTTTATATTTATTGTTCTACACAATCATTTAAATACATTTTTATCTTATATGTTCATTCTTTAAACAAATTTTATTATCAAACACCTTATAGTCAAATCGTGAAACTTAATTCACAAGGTATCTGTACTTAACTTTAAATCAAACATTATCATTTCTTAATTTATTATTTTAGAATAGGTATTAAAGATCTTAATTTCCTTAACAGATTTCTTACTTATCGATTATCTTTATGAAACATCTTATAGTCAAATTGTGAAATTCTAATCACAAGATGTTCATATTTAAATTTCACTAATCCTAATTTCTAACTATACATTTTTTCAAAATATATTCTTTATATTCATAATATAATCCTAGGTAAAATTATTTCATTTACCCTTTTTTTCAAAATTAATATGTCGGTTCGCCTTGTTCAAGTGTTTAGGTACCATCATCGATAACGGTGATCAGGCGCATCGATCAGAATCCATAAATCACTTAACAGATAAATCAACACAAAACAATTTGTTAGTCACTAACAAATACATACTCATATATAATACACTCAAACTCGTTCTAGGGTGTTACTAACCCTATCTTTAATGAGTTACTCTTCTTAGGATATTACTAACCCTATCTCTAATGAGTCTTTACCCAACCAAAGCCAAGATTCTCGCTTAACCTTCAACTCTGATGCCAAATGTAACGAATGGGTTTTTTCGGACCCGCCCCGGTAGGCTTTTCAACCATCCCGCTACCCTTCTGCTTTTCAACATTGGGGCTCTCCTTCTTTTCAACATGGAAGTGACAACATGTGGTACCTCGGATCTGCTTTTACGGCAAGCCTCTAGACTATCAACCAATCCTTTCACACTAGGGACATGTAAGGGTAAGAGTCTAAGCTTCGTCACTGTTCACAAAGCGAGAACCCCCTATCATGCTGAATAGAATCAAACAAACCGATACCCGGTTCCTTCGAAACCAATCATCGCTTTTAAAAGAATGTTAAGTTCATAAGTGGATATCAACCATCAATCAATTACTTCATCCTTTATTTAAATCAAATATCTTTCTTAGATATATTCTTTTTAATTTATTCCATTTTCTTCTTAAATGTATATGGAATCATTAAGCCTCATTTATCAGATCATTTGATATATTAAACTTCTTTAGATCTTGGAATTATTCCAAATCATTTTTCTCTTTTACCTAGAAAAACCTTTCCAAATCATTCATTAAATCTTAATCAAAGATTTCTTATATTAAACTTATAACTTTTAACGTAGGGAAAGTATTCCCAAATCATTCATTAAATCTTAATCAAAGATTTTCTTCTTAACTTCAAATCATATTCTTGCAAATCGAAGAATTTCATAATAGAGAACTATTGCCATCTTAGATATGGTAAATTTCACCTCTAGGGACTAATGGCAAGTTTCACCACTAGGGACTAATGGCAAGTTTCACCTCCAGGGACTAATGGCAAGTAATCCTATATTACGAAAATCTTTATCTTTAACGATCATTATTTTCAATATATGTTATTTCGAAAATTAGTTTGAAGGGGTTTTCGGATAGAAATCGTCCAAATCTGATCTCGGTTCCTTTGTACAAACCATCGAATAAAAGATGTTAAATGGTTAATTAACATTCAAAGAATTTGTTTCTTTTCTTTTATCTTGGAAAGACTTAAATATGATATTTTAGAGCATCCGGGCTTTCCTTTCGATCTATTCCACCCCTGTCCTAAGAAAATAAAACATAGGCCAGGTAAGTTCAGGGCACTGGTTGCTCCATCCCTAACCTTAGTTAAACACCTTGTTTTAGCTTCCTAGATCTCACAGGCGGGACAAATGTACTAGTCGTTTTCGCATACTCAATTATTAATCTTCATTTTAGAAATGATTTATTAAACTTCCAAATCATCATTTAAAACACTTAATTATTCTTTTAAAGACATTCATAATGGATTCTAGGAAATATCGTTACGCTTAAACTCATATTTAAAAGGTTATAGAATTCGCAGCATAAATTGCTGCGGAAAGTGCTATATAAGCTTATTTGATTTAAACAACTTTTTAATATTTGAAAATGCATATTTTCCATTTCAAATATCTTTTAAACCATATTAATAGATTTATCAAATTTATTTCATACTTTTAATCATTCTAAAATATCATTTATAAGGAAATCCCGCTTTGTATTCCGAACTGCAAAACCGCGATGTTTTTAGAAAATTGTTTTGGACATATTTTAAAATCTACTTGATGAAACTTGATTTTCTTTTTTCGTTGGAAAATTATTATCATTGTGGACCAAAGAATTTTTATTTCAAAGAAATCCGATTTATAAATCATTCTTTACGTCGATTTGAAGTTACGGGTCGAAATTTACGAATTGACGCTACGCGACAAGCTCGATTTTGACCAATTTTGTGAATTGCTTCGGAACTTGTCCAAAACACTTCAAATTTGTTTTAAACCATATTTAAACTTATTTAAAATCATTAAGAGGCTAAATAATTTCCATACACACATTTATATGGATTTAATTCTCATTTAATGAACTATAGTTAATTACTAATTATTTCTCTTATCATTTATCAAACAAGTTATCAACCAAATAAACAATCACATAATCAACCAATTTGCAACCAATTTATCAAATATTCAATCATCCAACATATTTAAACTTTTTAAATCATTATACTTGAAATAATTTATGGATTTATTAGACAATAAGGGTACTCACCTTTAATTTAACCAATTCTTCCTAACAACATTTATTTGCAACAACACTTCACTTGAACTTCAATTAATCAACTTCTACTCCATTTCTTTTGCTTTATGCCATCGACCTCCTCTTTCAAACTTTCAAAAATCCGGTATAGCTTTTGCAGCACCTTGAATTTGCTTCTAGCTCCTTGGATTGAAATCGGCAGCACTTCCTTCTCTTTTTCTTGCATTAGAGCTTCGCGAACTTGCTCCTCTTCCTCCATAGGTTCGGCCATGCCCTATTCCACTCCTTCCTCCATCATTTCTTCACTTATTAGATGCTAAACCATGTTCTAATGGTATTTTAAGGTCTTTGGCAAAGTTTGGTGGTATTTAGAATTGATTCGATATAGTTTTGAAAAAGTTAATAAGAAAACGGAAGAGAAGAAGAAGTCATTAAAGGAGTAGAAAAAAGCTTGGAAAAGGAAGAAGAAGAAGGTAGAAAATGATGTAAAAAAAAGTGAAAGAATGGTGGTCTTATTTATAGAAAAAAATTTGGTTTAAAATAATATTTTGTAAAAAGACCAAAATACCCTTACTTACCTATAAAGTAATGTTATTTTTTTCAACACTTAACATCACATTTCAAATCATTACTTTATGTCATTTTCACTTAGATATTAAGTAAAGTAAGCAATAATTATGTTTCTTTGATTTGATGTGTAACAACCCGGAGTTTTATGGAAATTAACTATCGTCATTAGACGACTGATTTGCTAGCTAATTGTTGTTTGGAGTTTATAAAACCCGGTTTAAATTCCTTTCAAAAATTTGTTAAAATGGTTGTGGGCTTCAATTGAATTTGGCCCATGTTTTAATTTTGGGTGCTGGGTTATCTTAAGTGGATAACCGTTCCACTCTCCCTTCATTTTCATTTGGTTCGAAACCTAAAACAAACGAAAAAAAAAGAAACAAATGGTGGCGGCCTCGACCCTTTGCCTCTGTAAAATGGTGTTCTTTGTCTCCTTGCTTGTCTCTCGGCTACTTCAATTCGTTGTCTAAGGTGAGCGATTTTTAATAGCTCACATCTAATTCAAATCTAGTTAGATTTCTGTCTTGTTCAAATTTTGTTTACTTGGACTTTGTTTGCATTCGTATATTTTTGTGACTTTGGGTTTCACAGTTTGGTTTGATGAATTTCTGGTGACTTCGGGCTTGACTTTGATTTTGTGAAAATATGAACTTGAAGTGGCACGTGCTTAGGTTTTTCACTTCGATGTTTGACACTGTCAAACTCGACCCCTAACTAGATATTGTTTTCGATTTTTGGCATTGTTCGAACTTGAAATTGTCTGGAACTTCAATATTGAAGTACTTACAGGCTTGGAGTCCTTCTGAAATTGTCTTTAGTATGTTTTCATTTCTAGTTGTCTTGGTTGTGTCTTTAGCCCCTATGACACTGGCTGTGTATCTGCTTTGACTTAGACCTGATGCCTGTTCATATGTTCGAATTGGTTGATGTTGGTTTTGGAATTTCCAGTTTCATGTGGTTGGCATTGTTATGTGAATCTTCACTTTAGTATTGTGCAGATCTTCTTATACATTTCGAGTAGTGTGAAAAAAATTGCCTATTCATGGTGATGTTTACCCTGCTCGTATGTATGTACTCTTATTTTTCGGCATGATTGTTCTATACATCACTTCACATGATTTTGCAGTATTTTGCTGGCCATTGGTTGAATTCTTTGTATTGATTTCTTGCATTGCTGAGTTTGTCCCTTGCGTTTGTTGTACATATAAAATTGATTCATATGTATGCTGAACATTGCTTCTCAGTGACATTTACTTGCATTCATATGCTTAAGTGTTTTAGTTGTTGCTGTGTTGACTTTGGCATGCTGTTCAATGGCATCGGCATTGATTGGGTTCATCTTGGTAACTTCTGTTATCTTGTGTCATGGTTACGGTTTTGTTACATATGTTCTACCTATCTAGGTGCCCATGTATATGTAGTTTTACATGATTCCATGTTGCCTTCTGTTTTGGTCTGGGAACGTGTTGCTTCAGGCAGTCCTCACTTTGGACAATTTACACTGTTAAGTTCATAATCTTTTATTGTTGTGTGATGCGGTGCCATAATTTTGGTGCTCTCACCTTCATTCTGCTGTGTCTTCATGTTGTACCACTGCCTTGCGCACTTGGTCATTTGAGCCTTTGTGCTTGTTACTGTGTTGCCTTATCTTGGGTACATATGCTTGTTTCACCTGTAGCATGCTTTGTTCATGCATCTTGATGGTACTGTCCAAATTAATTTAGTGTTCGCTGGTGCATTTGCATTATCTTGTATACATGTGCACTGCTCCACCTTTATAGTACAGGGTCTGATCATTTGAACTTTGTAGCATTACTGTTGACTTTGGGTCTGTTGCATATATATATGGCTATTGCAATTGTAGTAGAAGTAAACTTCGAGCTTAATCATTTTGTGCAGTTGTCTCGGCCTATTGAGACAGTTTGCAAGTTTGTTTATGTTAGTTTGGTCTTTACCATGTCATTCTGCTTTGACGTTGAGGTCGTGGCATCGATATTTGATTCTTCATATGATTTGGTTCGTTGATCTTTTGGGTACATCATCACTGTAGTGGCAAGGCAGTGCACGCAAGCGTGAACTACAGCCACACGGTATTCTTTTTGTTGATATCTTATTTTGTTTCGATTATTGGTCTTTTGCATATTACATATGCCTTAGTGGCGAGGCAGTACACGCGTGCGTGTACTGCAGCCCTACTCGAATTGTCGTTTTAACTGATATGTCAATTGTTTGACTGTTTCGTTTATTCAATTCAATATGTTTTGAATCATATTTTGATTTGGTTTAATTTAATGATTTTGTCGATATCTAATTATCTTTTTGATAATTAGATTATGAGTTTCAAATTATTTATTTAATAATTGAATTTTGTCGTTAATTGTCGTTTAGGCAATTCTGTTGTTTTCTAAATTATCTTCATTGATATTCTTTTCACTTATCTTTATTGATAATTTGAATCTGCTGATTTATTGTTTAACACTGTTACGTGTTATAATTATCGTTATCCGATTATATTTAGGGATCGGATAGACGAGATTTATTGTGACTGTCGTCTATTTGTTACTTAATTATTATTGCTTCTGTGCACTAATAACTGAGTTTGAATTAGACTGACCCGTGTATTATTTTCTTTTGAATTTAATACTCGGGTCAGACCGAGTATTTACAGGTTGTTGATATCTTACTTTGGGTTGCTGCTTGAGCTATGAAGTCACATCATATCTTTTGGAGTAGTCGTTGTCATTTATAGTAGTTAGTGAATTTGTATAGGAAGATATGTATTCATGTATATTATATACGATAATGTACTTGTATATGTAACTTCCTGTGTCGACATTTGTAGTTGTATCATATGTACTGTATCACATGTATTGTAACTAGCATCAGTTATTATATATACAAGACTTTTGTTTTATCTGTGTTCCGTATTTATATTATATGTGTTATTATTATATCTATTGTCCTAAACTATTATGAACCATCGTAGTTCGTTTTATACTGGAATTGTGTATGTCGATGGGAGTAAATAAATAAGAGATGAAAAGCAAAAATATATACCACTCCTATCGAAATAACCAATACTAGTGTAAGGCCTAACTACGGATGGTCGCTCCTATCCAGCCTTATTCTTCTTGAAAACAGACAGTATTTCCTTAATACTCTTTGTTATTGTGAGCATAGAGGTGGGGCGTTACAGTTGGTATCAGAGCTTGGGGTTTATGGACATAATATAAAACATAACTTAGATGGAACATGTGTTACAACTATTAGTCAATGTTTTATTGTTCTTTGAGTCAAAACTAAAGTTTTGAAATTTTGATGAAATTTTTAAATATCTGTAGTTAAAAATAAAAGTGAAATCGTGTTTTGATGATTGGTTGAATCGTATTTTGTTTATCAGAGTGCGCAGCGAAAACAGTGAGACTGTCTTCGCTGAGTACGGCTGATAACCTTTTTGATTTAAAAATCGAAATATGAAAATGAATTTAATTTCATTATGCTGTTTAACCAGTGGTTTGATTTGTTGAAATTCTTGCTGGTTTTCTTTGGTGCTAATCAGATTTGACTAGATTTTTGCTGTTTTGAATTATCTTCGCTGAAGATATATTTGAATGATTTCTTTGTTCATTTTGTGGTATACGTGCAAATTTATGTTGCACGTTACTACATTAATTTTACGTTGAACCGATGCTTGGTTATGAAACGTATTTTGTTGCCGTTAATTTATAACAGGATTTTTACGCCGGTGCTGAATTTTTGAAGCGCGGTGTTTAGCTGACATTTTAATGAATGAAAATTCACTAGTGTTATATTTTGATGCAAATTATTTTGATGAGATTTTGACGTTTAAAAATTACTGTCGCTTTGACTTCAGTGACCGTCAATTTTTAAAGTGGATTTTCAAGCGGTTATTCCGCAATGCTGATTTTGAGATCCGTATCTACGGTGTTTTGAGAAGTGCGATTTCCTTGTCGAAATTGTCACTAATGTTGCTGTTTTATCACGGATTTGCAAATCGTTTTAAAAATAAAAATTGCTTTTCAAAATTTTTATAGTTTACATTTTCAAAAGAATGAGAAAGCGATTTAAACGTTTCAGCAAAATCGAGGACTATGAACCCTTTCTTTTACTGATTCGCTTAATTCCGGACGTGTTCATTTGAGAATGTAAATTATTACTTTTATAAAATAAATGAAATTGTTTTCAGAAGTTTTGCATTTTGCGCTTTCAAAGGAATGAGGAAGCGATTTAAACGTTTTAGCAAAATCGAGGATTATGACCCCTTTCTTTTACTGATTCGCTTAATTCCGGACTTGTCCGTTTGAGGATGTGAAATGTTATTTTTGAAATACACAATTTTGCACTTTCAAGGAAACGATGAAGAGAATTAAACGATTTAGTAAAACTCGTGGTTATGGGACATGTGCGTTTGCTATTTTGGTTAATTCCGGACTCGTTAATTGAAATATTTGCTGTTTTGATGATTTTGATGATTTTCGTGTGCTTTCGAGCCACTATGATGGACCTTCGGGTCAAATACCAGTACCTTTGGGTCATATGTTGGACCTTCGGGTCATATGATGGCCGTCAAAAATTATGGTCGTGGTACTTGGTAGGCTTCGGCCATATGAGATGCACGTGCGGCGTAGCTAAAACTCGCCATATGATGGGATCTATCCAACCTTTTATGTTGATTTTCTAGAGTATCTTAATTGATTTCTAGATATTTGTTGAATCTAATTATCTGCAGGTAATTAGATATTTGATGTTATGAGTTCTGATTATCGTTTGTGATAATTAGATATTTGATGTTATGAGTTCTGATTATCGTTTGATGATAATTATATATTTGATGTTATGAGTTCTGATTATCGTTTGTGATAATTAGATATTTGATGTTATGAGTTCTGATTATCGTTTTTGATAATTAGATATTTGTTGATTTGATTATCGTTTTTGATAATCGAATATTTGTTGACTTAAGATTTGATTATCGTCTTTGATAATCGAATATTTGTTGATTTGATTATCGTTTTTGATAATCGAATATTTGTTGATTTGATTATCGTTTTTGATAATCGAATATTTATTGATTTTGATTATCGTTTTTGATAATCGAATATTTGTTGATTTAATTATCGTTTTTGTAATCGAATATTTGTTGATTTTGATTATCGTTTTTGATAATCGAATATTTGTTGATTTTATCGTTTTTGATAATCGAATATTTGTTGGTTTGATTATCGTTTTTGATAATCGAATATTTGTTGGTTTGATTATCGCTTTTGATAATCGAATATTTGTTGGTTTGATTATCGTTTTTGATAATCGAATATTTGTTGGTTTGATTATCGTTTTGATAATCGAATATTTGTTGGTTTGATTATCGTTTTTGATAATCGAATATTTGTTGGTTTGATTATCGTTTTGATAATCGAATATTTGTTGGTTTGATTATCGTTTTTGATAATCGAATATTTGTTGATTTGATTATCGTTTTAGATAATCGAATATTTGTTGATTTGATTATCGTTTTTGATAATCGAATATTTGTTGATTTGAGATTTGATTATCGTTTTTGATAATCGAATATTTGTTGATTTTGATTATCGTTTTTGATAATCGAATATTTGTTGATTTGATTATCGTTTTTGATAATCGAATATTTGTTGGTTTGATTATCGTTTTTGATAATCGAATATTTGTTGGTTTGATTATCGTTTTTGACAATCGAATATTGTTGATTTGATTATCGTTTTTGACAATCGAATATTTGTGGATTTGATTATCGTTTTTGACAATCGAATATTTGTTGATTTGATTATCGTTTTTGACAATCGAATATTTGTTGGTTTGATTAGCGTTTTTGACAATCGAATATTTGTTGGTTTGATTATCGTTTTTGAGAATCGAATATTTGTTGGTTTGATTATCGTTTTTGAGAATCGAATATTTGTTGATTTGATTATCGTTTTTGACAATCAAATATTTTTGATTTGATTATCGTTTTTGACAATCAAATATTTATTGATTTGATTATCGTTTTTGACAATTGAATATTTGTTGATTTGATTATCATTTTTGAGAATCGAATATTTGTTGATTTGATTATCGTTTTTGATAATCGAATATTTGTTGATTTGATTATCGTTTTTGATAATCGAATATTTGTGATTTAAGATTTCTGATTACCATTTTGGTAACTAGATAATTGCGGTTTTGCGATTTACGATTTGGGTTTTTTTAATTATCTTTGTTGATAATTAGATTTTTCTGTCTTCTAATTATCGTATTGATAATTAGGTATGGCTGTCTTGTGATTTCTGTATTCTAATTATCTAATTGATAATTGAATATTACTGATAATTGCATTTATTCAGTTTTGTGTTTTCTGATTATCTATTTGATAGTTAGATTTTGTTGGAAATTTGTGAATTTCTTTTATTGAAATTAAAGGATTTCTTTAGCGTTGGTATTCCCGACTTTTATTTTTCTAGCTTAACCAGTTTATGTTAGAAAAATAATTATTATTGACGACCTTAATTATGAAAATTGCGGGGACGCAATTTTTATAAGGAGGGGAGTCTGTAACAACCCGGAGTTTTGTTGAAATTAACTATCGTCATTAGATGACTAATTTGCTAGTTAATTGCTGTTTGGAGTTTATAAAACCTGGTTTAAATTCCTTTCAAAAATTTGTTGAAATGGTTACGGGCTTCAATTGAATTTGGCCCATGTTTTAATTTTAGGTGCTGGGTTATCTCAAGTGGATAACCGTTCCACTCTCCCTTCATTTTCATTTGGTTCGAAACCTAAAACAAACGAAAAAAAGAAACAAATGGTGGCGGCCTCGATCCTTTGCCTCTGTAAAATGGTGTTCTTCATCTCCTTGCTTGTCTCTCGGCTACTTCAATTCGTTGTCTAAGGTAAGCGATTTTCAATTGCTCACGTCTAATTCAAATCTAGTTAGATTTCTGTCTTGTTCAAATTTTGTTTACTTGGATTTTGTTTGCATTCGTATATTGTAACGACCCGTGTAAATTCAATGTTTAAAATGAATTAAATTAATAGGATTTTATTTTAAATTTAGAAAGAAATAAAAATCTTATTAATTTATATGAAAGAAAATATTGAAATTTGATGTATCAAGGGTAATTAAAATTTACAAATTAAATTATATATTCCAATTAATAGTAATAGTGGAAATTGTTGCAAATATTGAATTTGTCAATGGAATAAAATATTGATTTACGGAAATTGAATATAAACGGAGGCAATAAAGTAATGCAAGAAAATAAGTAATGTAATTATTACAATCCCTTTTATTTGTAAACTATTGTAACGTGTTAATTAATTGAAATATGAAAATTTGGAAATTGATTCAAAATTTATGTTAGATAATTGAATTGCAATAATTAAAGTTAGTAATTAATAGGTTAAAGGGAATACCAATTTATTCATAAAGTGAATATAAGTGAATGTAACAAAATAAATAGGAAATGCTAATTATTCATAAGTGATGGTTGATGATATAAACGTTACTAATTATTAATGTAGTAACGTAAGATGTAAATGTATTTTCAATGGAAATGTAACCTTATTTCTAGGTAGAAATTGCAGGTAGATTTATGAAATGGAGTTTATGCGATAAATAGAATTGAATGTTTCGTTAGTATGAATTTAAGGGAATATGGGGTAAATTGATTAAATCAATAAAAGACAATAAATGCAATGATGATGGGTTAGTAATAAAAGTGAATAGGGAAATGATTGTATAGTAAAAATGGAATTCCAACTTGTTGGAATGGAGTAAATACACTTAGTAATAAATTTAGGATAGGAAAACGAAATGGAAATATTGAATTAGTTAATTCGTTTATATATATAGAATGGCGATTATTGGATTGTAAATAATAAACTTATTAATGGTGATCAAGAGTTGTGACCACAAGTTATTATGAGTGATACATATATATTTAATTCAATTCAATTGATTTGGAAATCATTGCAATAAATATAAATTAAATGTTACATTGAATAAGTTAAGGTAATAAATGGAGAATAACGTAAATGTTCTTCATAGATATGATAATTTGAATCTATTGAAATTTATGGAATTTGAATATCACATTTTAGGTTAATTGGAGATAAAGATGGAAATAGGTAATAATTGCATTAATTTGTAAGTAGAAATAAATCGTTAATGAGACCAAGTATTTAAGATTAACCACCTATTTAGTATATTAAGTTATAACGGAAAATCAATTGCAATAATTAAAAATATATTTATTACATTAATGATAATGACGTAATATTTGAAATATTGAATAGGATGGAATTCAAATGTATATAACGATAGAAATGTGAAATTTGGGGAATAGATTCAAAGTTATAAATGAGTTGTTAAAATAATACATAATAAGTGCAAATTGAATGAATCAATAGGAGCATAGATTTAAGTTTAGAAAACGATATTTTAGTTTAATTAAAGTATTGCAAAATAAATGAAATTAACGTTTAAATATTTCGTTTATAGAGATTAAACTAAAATTCAAGGATATTAAATTAATAGATTTTGAACCCAACATGGAATCCTTCTACTTAAAATTTTTAGATGGAATAAACATTTGATTATTTAATTGAATAGAGAAAAAGATTTATTTAGTACGTAATTTAATGCTTGTTGGAAACTGTAATTTTATAAACATGTTTGCTTGACTATAAATAAGGATTACAATGTTCACGTATTTATTTAATTGATTTCATCAATTAGGGTCTGTTTTGAAGTGGAAGATTAAAATTAATTGGAAATAAATTTATTAAAATCTTTCAATTGAAAAAGGAAAAGAAACAAAGTGCAATTAATAAAATTTATGTAAAATGTTTTCATTATGAATGTACATTATTTGGAAACATAAGAATGGATTTAATATTGTATAAGTTGATCATTTTAGAATATAAGAATGTTTACATTTATGAATTGCAAGTAACGAATAAGCATTTTAAGGAAAATAAAAGAATGTTGAGGAAATAAAGTGAACGTTTCCATTCTGAATATAAATATAACGTTGTAAAACGAGAAAATTGAATTTTTAAAACAACATTTTTGGGTAGTTAAATAGCAGGCATAGGTTGCACGGAAGTGATTTTATTACTAACCTTGAAATTTAAAATAAATTAAATAATTGAGTTCATAATTACGTGTCGAGAAAAATGTTATTTTTAAATTTGAATTTTTAAATCATGGTTCATATTTTATTTATGTATCCGCTGTCCCCGTTATGTAAATTGGTCTTTTTAAATTTAATTATGTTGTGGTAATTAAATCTTTAATGAGTGTCAAATTGGTATGTTTGGGGTTAAAAAAAATTAATTGGGTGAACAAATGTTTTGAAATTTGAATTCTAAATGTTTGTTTATAGAGTAGAGTTGGTCCATTCATTCCCTTTCTAATTAATAATTATCACACGTTTTTTTTATTGTTTCCTCATTTGTTCCATTACTCATTTCCATTTACATGGTCTAAAGCCTTTTCATTTCATGAACGTTACATACTTTTCATATTTTTATTTCTTTCTTTCACCTCTTTTAATATCTACCATTTTATTGGGTTGTTCATATTTTTACTTTATTTCAATTCCTACTTTGTTTATATTTAGCTTTTCACTAGTTTCATTCCTCATTCTTGTAGCTTCATTTCATTTTAAAAAAAAATTCATCTTCTATAGCTTCATTTTTTGTCACTCTTCACCTTCCTTCTTCCTTTTTTCATGTTTCTTCTCCAAATCTCCTTTCTCTTTTTTTTTCCAAAGTTTTTTTTCCCTCTTTCTTCTTCTTATTCTTCAAATCTTCTTCTTTATCAAAGTTTTCTTTTCTTTTTTTGTTGTTGTTCTTCTTCTTCTTTAAATTTTTTTTTCTCCTTTAAGCCTTATCTTCTTTCCATGTCTTTTTCTTCAAATCCATATTTATATAATCTTCTCTTCAAAACTTTCTATAAAAATAAATAAAAAAATATTAAGATAGCAAGGAAATAAAACAAAATGAGAAAGTAGTTCCAGATCCAAATTCGGCTAAGCAAAAAGGTACGCAATTCTAAAAATTCCATTGCAAGTTAAATAAAATATATGATGTGATATATAATTTCTTTTTTCTTTTTTTTGAAATTTCAATCACCATTAATGCGTATAACTTTCCCATATGACCTCCGATTTACGCGAAATTTTTTTTTGCTAGGATCGTAATAAATTTCCAGATCCATTGACGCTACTTTGGAAAGATTTGGAGACCGTCGAATTTTTGAGTTTAAATTGGATTTAAATCCAATTTAAATTCAAAAGGTGAGTGTTTTAACCCACTCACAATTTCTAAAATTTCTTATGTTTGTTAATTTGACTTTAGATAAGAGTAGAAATTTATTTATGACTGTTTGGCATGTTTTATTCATTATTTCTGTTCAAACGCATTTATTTAATATAACTGTTAATTAATTTGATTATTGCATATAAATTGACAGTAAAAATTTATTTATTTGCATATAAACTGATAGTTAAACAGTTAATAAATTTATTTTGAATATAAACTGTTAGTTAATAACTGTCTTTTATTTCCTGTTATGTTATATATGTCATATATTGATGTTTGTTAAATTGATGATGATTGAATTAAATTGATGATGATTGAAATAAATTGGTTGATGTTTGATATTGGTTGAATGGATGATGTGTTCTATCTTATGTAAACTGCAAGTTATCATGCATTTTCATTTCATTCGGGATTGCGGTTTGAAATGATATACAACCGCATTTTATTTTAAATTGCAGATTGAAATGATAAATATCTGTATCACTTGACCATAGGATAGAAAATTATATACAGGCACCGCGGTATATATATATATATATATATATATAAATATTTTGAAATGATTTTCTATGGTTTTGCAAAGCTATATATATGGTTTATGGGATATTGATTTGGTCCTTGATAAAGGTTATTTATATATATAGTAATTTCCGGTTTTTAAACTTTGTTAAATTGGAATTAAATAAAAAGTTAGAATTTCTAATGGATATGATTTTTATAACTTGATTTTGTGTAGAGTGATTTAAATGAATATCAGGTTGATTTAAATGAATATAAAATAAATTGAAAGATTTTCCAGTTATGTGAAGTTAAAGGTTTTCTTAAATTATATTGAATTCATTAAGTAAACATTTCAAGTCTAAATAATAAGTAATTGAATTTGATATATACGGGTTTGTCAAATGAGTTTGTTTTTGAAATGGTGAAATATTTAAAGCTTTGAAACATAAGAATTAAGAATGGTATTTGGAAGTTTAAATCGATATTTGAAATTGATTTGTGAAATGTAAAGAAGCTATTTTGTTTTATAAAAGTAATTTAATATTTAACCATTTAAGAGATGGAAACTTGTTTCAAGGTTATGATTTTCAAGGTAGTATAATTTGAAAATATTATATTCAAGAGTTTGATTTCTAAATAATTTACTTTGAAAACCCTATGATTTTGGAAAAGAATGTATATTGGAAAATAAAAAATGACATTATATTGGTTTGGGTCAAAATGATGTCGTATTGATTTGGGGTTTTAAAAATATAAATGATATTGTATTTATATGATTTTGAAATAGATGTTTTATTCTGGTTTTGAAAGTATAAATTATTTTAAAGGACCGCGGTGTTATAATAACGTTTGGTTGTTGAAGAGACCGGGATCGGAAGTTGTCATACTCTCTGCCAACTCCGAAAACCACTTTAACAACCGTGTACGCGGTGGAGATTCCAGAATGAAGTAGGTTGGTGGAGGCGTTTCCTGCAAGGTAAATACGTGGACCCGACTCCCGTGAGTTGGCATAAGGTGGCTAAAACAGGAGCGATTCTCGGGCCAATGAGGTCATTCCTTCGATCGAACGCACTCCTTCGATACTATACTCTGACTTTGGATTGATTCGGTGGCCACTATTGATTTCTTTGATTTTGGGGGTGTTTGTTCGAGGTGGGCAGTAGCTGCGCGCTGCGCGTTTCCATCAGCCCGGATAGCAATTGGTATATCTACCCTGGCATTGCCTAGTTGTGCCGTGTCACCTACCCTCGCGCGCCTTCTATGAGTTTCTATTTGTGTCGTACCTATGGAGTATCCTCTGGTAGCTTCCCGATCAGGAGGTATTACGGTACTGTATAGACTATTGGCATTATTTGTGTTAAGGGCTATATGGGTAACCCCTTAACGCTATTAAAAAGTAAGTTTATTTTACAAATAGACACTATTATAATAGCGCAATATACTATATAGTAAATAGTTTAACGGATCCTTAGGAGAAGTAAATCCCGAGCATCTCTTGAGTTACCGCACTCATATTTATTTATGTTAATTTGACTCACATAAGATCTTTTAGTTCTGACTCGAGTGTTTTTGTCTTTTCAAATTCGCTCGGGTCAGTCCGAGCGTTTCAGGATTTGGAGATTTAGCTCTGGAGGACGAAGACGAAGATTTGTATTACTATTATCTATTTTATTCCACTGCACTGTATTCCGCTGCATTGATATTTTTGGTATGTGAACTCTGATATTTAGTTGTATATAGAAGAATCAAATGTTTTGTAAACAGTTTTATAAACTGTATATTTTATTATTATATTTTATCCTTCCGCTGTGAGATTCTATTTTGCTTTATTTCTTCTCTGTTTTTCTTGTTTACCCCATAACAATCCGCCCTTCCGTATGGTTTGAATCGACATGTGTGTCGATTTGAAGTGTGCGGAAAGGCAGGACGTTACATATATTTTTGTGACTTTGGGTTTCACAGTTTGGTTTGGTGAATTTCTAGTGACTTCGGGCTTGACTTTGATTTTGTGAAAATATGAACTTGAAGTGGTACGTGTTTAGGTTTTTCACTTCGAGGTTTGACGCTGTCAAACTCGACTCTGACTAGATATTGTTTTCGATTTTTGGCATTGTTCGAACTTGAAATTGTCTGGAGCTTCAATGTTGAAGTACTTACAGGCTTAGAGTCCTTGTGAAATTGTCTTTAATATGTTTTCATTTCTAGTTGTCTTGGTTGTGTCTTTCGCCCCTATGACACTGGCTATGTATCTGCTTTGACATAGACCTGATGCCTGTTTATGTTTGAATTGGTTGATGTTGGTTTTGGAATTTCCAGTTTCATGTGGTTGGCATTGTTATGTGAATCTTCACTTTAGTATTGTGCAGATCTTCTTATACATTTCGAGTAGTGTGAAAAAAATTGCCTATTCATGGTGATGTTTACCCTGCTCGTATGTATGTACTCTTGTTTTTCGGCATGATTGTTCTATACATCACTTCATATGATTTTGCAGTATTTTGCTGGCCATTGGTTGAATTCTTTGTATTGATTTCTTGCATTTCTGAGTTTGTCCCTTGCGTTTGTTGTACATATAAAATTGATTCATATGTATGCTGAACATTGCTTCTCAGTGACATTTACTTGCATTCATATGCTTAAATGTTTTAGTTGTTGCTGTGTTGACTTTGGCATGCTGTTCAATGGCATCGACATTGATTGGGTTCATCTTGGTAACTTCTGTTATCTTGTGTCATGGTTACAGTTTTGTTACATATATTCTGCCTATATAGGTGCTCATGTATATGTAGTTTTACATGATTCCATGTTTCCTTCTGTTTTGGTCTGGGCACGCGTTGCTTCAGGCAGTCCTCACTTTGGACAATTTACACTGTTAAGTTCATAATCTTTTATTGTTGTGTGATGCGGTGGCATAATTTTGGTGCTCTCACCTTCATTCTACTGTGTCTTCATGTTGTACCACTGCCTTGCGCACTTGGTCATTTGAGCCTTTGTGCTTGTTACTGTGTTGCCTTATCTTGGGTACATATGCTGTTTTACCTGTAGCATGCTTTGTTCATGCATCTTGATGGTACTGTCCAATTTCATTTAGTGTTCGCTGGTGCATTTGCGTTATCTTGTATACATGTGCACTGCTCCACCTTTATAGTACACGGTCTGATCATTTGAACTTCGTAGTATTACTGTTGACTTTGGGTCTGTTGCATATATATATATATATGGCTGTTGCAATTGTAGCAGAAGTAAACTTCGAGCTTAATCATTCTGTGTAGTTGTCTCGGCCTATTGAGACAGTTTGCAAGCTTGTTTATGTTAGTTTGGTCTTCACCATGTCATTTTGCTTTGACGTTGAGGCCGTGGCATCGATATTTGATTCTTCATATGATTTGGTTCGTTGATCTTTTGGATACATCATCACTGTAGTGGCAAGGCAGTGCGCGCAAGCGTGAACTACAGCCACACGGTATTGTTTTTGTTGATATCTTATTTTGTTTTGATTATTGATCTTTTGCATATTACATATGCCGTAGTGGCGAGGCAGTACACGCGTGCGTGTACTGCAGCCCTACTCGAATTATCGTTTTAATTGATATTTCAATTGTTTGACTGTTTCGTTTATTCAATTCAATATGTTTTGAATCATATTTTGATTTGGTTTAGTATAATGATTTTGTCGATATCTAATTATCTTTTTGATAATTAGATTATGAGTTTCAAATTATTTATTTAATTATTGAATTTTGTCGTTAATTGCCGTTTAGGCAATTCTGTTGTTTTCTAAATTATCTTCATTGATATTCTTTTCACTTATCTTTGTTGATAATTTGAATCTGCTGATTTGTTGTTTAACACTGTTACGTGTTATAATTATCATTATCCGATTATATTTAAGGATTGGATAGACGTGATTTATTGTGACTGTCGTCTATTTGTTACTTAATTATTATTGCTTCTGTGCACTAATAACTGAGTTTGAATTAGACTGACCCGTGTATTATTTTCTTTTGAATTTAATACTCGGGTCAGACCGAGTATTTACAGGTTGTTGATATCTTACTTTGGATTGCTGCTTGAGCTATGAAGTCACTTCATATCTTTTGGAGTAGTCGTTGTCATTTATAGTAGTTAGTGAATTTGTATAGGAAGATATGTACTCATGTATATTATATACGATAATGTACTTGTATATGTAACTTCCTGTGTCGACAGTTGTAGTTGTATCATATGTATTGTATCACATGTATTGTAACTGACATCAGTTATTATATATATGAGACTTTTGTTTTATTTGTGTTCCGTATTTATATTATCTGTGTTATTATTATATGTATTGTCCTAAACTATTATGAACCATCGTAGTTCGTTTTATACTGGAATTGGGTATGTCGATGGGAGTAAATAAATAAGAGATGAAAAGTAAAAATATATATCACTCCTATCGAAATAACCAATACTAGTGTAAGGCCTAACTACGGATGGCGGCTCCTATCCAGCCTTATTCTTCTTGATAACAGATAGTATTTCCTTAATACTCTTTGTTATTGTGAGCATAGAGGTGGGGCGTTACATGATGTTTTACTTTTTACTTTGAAATGACATTTTTGTCCTTTTGTGCTTACTTTTTCTTAAACGTTTTCTAGAAGTTTCTAACCATGTTTAGTAAAAGTAAACTTGATTAGTGAATTAATTAACACTTATACTATTTGAGTATATGTTCCTATATAAGAAAATAAAGGTGCGATGACGTTGCGACAACTTTTAATCTACAAAACGTCGTTTTTCGACAAAATGTTCTACGGTCATATTTTGACGTTTTAGTTAAACTATTTATTTATGTAAATCAAATTTAAAAATGAACTTTTTACTTCTTTAAATAAATTAAAACATTCCTCTTTATATTTTAAAATCATATTTAAATAATGTCAAAATCTCTAATTTTACGGTGTATGTAAAACTAACAAAATGCGACAAAATTTGGTTATTTTTGTAAAATGATTATTAACATTCTTTTAAATATTTTAATATACTTTTGTTATCTTTATTAGATGTTTTCAGTAAGATTTATCTTTTTAAATAAACATTTAAACCTATTTATTTAAGCATTTATTTATTTTTTTAATAAAACTTAACTTTTGTTGATTTGTTCTAAAATCCAAATTTATACTTTTAAATTATCAACTATAAGAATAAATAACTTCTCTATTATTATCTATTATATAAAACTTGTTTATTTAAGTTTTAAACCTTTTAAAATTTAAAACAAATGAAATCTCTCATTTTTGAAGTACCGAAATTACGGGTCGTTACTGTAGTAGTCATATTTAGTATTCTTATCCTATTATTGTTTCCGTTGTGAGTTTAGATTTTTATCTATCTTTGATAATGTTATGCTTATTTTGCAGGTACCAAATCCAACGATCTATTCTTTGATGTACTTGAGTTATGATTTTGGTCGAAATTTAGGCTCATTAAGGTACGGGTTGTAACAATGCTGGCATTATATTGTGCTTGGAAGTCAGTGTTAACATTCCAAGTGGGATTTTCTAAGGGAGGAAAAAGGTAATCGTGACCTCACAGGCCTCAAAATCTGGTAATGACTAAAATAGGAGATATACGGTAGATCTATGTGGTTCACTACCATTAGGAGTAGTCATTCCTCGATCTAGATTCGATATTTATGGATTTGGCATGCACACGAAAGTGGAGCCTAAGTTGATGCACATTTTTTGGATCCTTGGTCCTGGGAAATAATGCAATCCAGTCTGTCATGTTAAAGGGCAGCCCGCTCTGCATTGGCAGAGGGTCTATGTGTGGCCCTCGATAGATTTTTCTAGAGGTGTACTGTGGCGGACGGTACGCCAATGGTCCAATCATTAATGGAAATCCAATCTCTAATAAGTGCCCCTTCGGATTTGGTTGTAAACCATTTATGCTAGAATTCAATTAATGTAACAATTTCGACTATGATTAATATTTATTTTACCTAGACATTATTATAATACCACAGGATTTGCTATAAATGATTTGGTTACCGTAAGCTAAAAACATGTCTTTGTTTTTATGCATCATGGTCTTACGAGATACCTTTACTTATGAAAGGTTTTACAACATTAAGTAATCCATTTTTTTGTGTTTCTTGCACTAGTTTTACCAGACTAATCTGGGTGTTATTTTTCTTATAATGCTCGGGATAGCCCGAGCATATTTTTTAGATTTAGCTGGATACTTTGGAGCTTTCAAGAGACGAACTGGATGCCTCCATGACGTACTTTCGTATTTTCTTTTATCTTTCTCTATTTGTTCTTGTTGTAGTTATCAGCAATTTTAAGGACATGTTGTTATAATTGT
Source organism: Allium cepa (assembly GCA_030765085.1). Taxonomy (NCBI): domain Eukaryota; kingdom Viridiplantae; phylum Streptophyta; class Magnoliopsida; order Asparagales; family Amaryllidaceae; genus Allium; species Allium cepa. The sequence goes on from CM060942.1 coordinate 511,145,467, forward strand.
CTAGGCTAATGATGGTTTAGTGTTGTACTCTGGTTTATATATGTATATTAAAATCTTGTTCTTTTGTAAAGACTTATTTAGTATTATATATTGCTCATCATGCTTTTGTGCGATTTTGTCCTGTCTTTCTTTTTTCTTTCTCCCCAACAATTTGTCTTTCTAGTACTTGGATGCTTGGCACATGAATACTGTGGATGTCTTAATGTCGACTTTCGAGGATCGAAAAAGGTGGTTTGTTACATTTGGTGTCGGAGCTGAAGGTTAAGTGAGAATCTTGGCTTTAGTAGGGTAGACTTATAAGAGATAATGTAAGTAACTCCCTAAATGAGTTTGAGTGTGTGTGTGTGTGTGTCTATAAGAGTGTATATTTGTTAGTGATATAAAAATATTTTATGTATGTTGTTTGATCGGTTGAGTGGTTTATGAATTTTGGGCGATGCATATGGTCTGTTATCGATAGGGATTCCTAAACGCTTGAACAAGGCCAACCAACACGGCATTGTTTTAAATCGGTAGATGAAATAACTTGATTATATTTTATATATAAAAGGATAATTTTCAAATGTTAACATGGTTTTTGATGTGTTTGTTTGTTTGGAAATGATAATATTCAATTATTATCCTTTAGGGTTTGATTAGTCATCCTTCTCTAGTTTTGGTGCATCAACTATTATTTGTTGATTTATAACTAGTTACCCTTTTTATAGCATGGTTAGATAAATAGAATTGAATCGATCATCTTGTGAATTAAGTTTCACAATTTGACCATAAGGTGTTCGGTGATTCAAATATGTTTTTAGCCAAACTTCTAAATTGGTTATTTTAAAGCAATATTTTACATAGATATTTAAAACCGATTTAAAAGTATTTCAAAAGTGGTATTATATATATATATATTGTAACGACCCGAAATTTTCGAACCCGAAAATTCTAGATAGTTATGAAAAAGAAGAAAGAGATAGAAGAAGAACAGAAACACCAAACATCTCACATTCACAGCGGATAAAATATAATAATAAATATTAACAGTTTACAAAAGAATACTATATCTATCGATTACATTTAATATACATCAGAGTTTCACATATATACAGACACTAAATATATACAATTATCATGACTCGGATTAACAATAATATAAACACAGCGGAAATACTCTATACGCTCATGCCATCCAGCTTGCTTACTGAGCTTCAGAACATCCTAACCTAGAAATCTGTAATACTTGGTCTGACCCGAGCATTACACCAAAGTAACACCCGGGTCAGGCTGGAAACCAGCGTGAGTAAACCCAACTAACATGGAAAATCCAAGCAAACAACTTATATAAAACCCGGGGTAACTCAAAACAACTTACAAATTCACACTTTATTATAGTCTTGTCTAATTTCACACATCAATATCCAAGTACCAAAACTTTAGATTAAATAGTCCAATTCACTTAAATCATTTTATTTCAGCCTATCGATTTACCATATCAATCTATAAAAAATTTGAAGTGGTTTCGGGTATTTCCCAATACCCGACCCCGATCTCTTCGAGTCTCATGCCATCCTAACCCAAGTTATCCAAATGAAATACACAACATTTCATATCAGAGATATTAACTCATTCAAAGCATCCAATACCATTAAATCATCCATAAGCAAATCTGATCACTTCCAGATTAATTCAATTGATTCTAATTGAATTCAATCCTCAATCACTTAGATTCCTTCTTTAACATTAATTAGTTTCAAATCAATTAATCAATCATTCCTTCATTATTCATCTTAATTAATCACCCTGGATTAATTATCTTTCAATTTTCATTCAAGTAATTAACTTTAATTAACATCACAATATTAATTATCCTTAACCATTTACAGTCATTTACCTTTAATTCTTCACTAATTAATTAACTATAATTCATTGCACTAGTCCTTAATTAATTACATAATTAATTACTTTCTTTTAATTAATGAACCTTAATCCTTCAATAAATTAATTATCTTTTTAATCAACTAACCTTCAAATCAATTATATTAATTAATCCTTTAATTAATAACATGAAGTGATTACCCTTAATCACTTCCATTTATTTACTCCCGTAAGTAATTATCCACTAATTACCCTCATAAGTAATTATCTATCCTTAATTACATTCAGTAATTATACATTAATTACTTCAATTATCCACTAATTACTCCCATAAGTAATTATCTATCCTAAATTACATTCAGTAATTATACATTAATTACTTCACCAAGTAACTATCCAATTCACTAATAAGTGATTATCATTAATTAATTAGACAAATTAATTAACCTAAACTAAATTACATTAATTAATTATTCAATTAGTAAATCACTTAATCCCCAATTAATTATCTCTTAATTACATTCATTTCCATTACTTACTTCTTTAAGTAATTATTGTTAATTACAAAGTAATTAAGCTTTAATTTATTTCATTAATTAATTATTCTTAATTATATCTACTCCTTAATTAAGAATAACTTGTATCTATATTAAATACTTCCTCAGATCATTTACTTCATTTAAACTAGCTTTAGAAATCAAATTTGAAACATGATTCTACTTTAAACAAAACAATTCAAACATTTAATTTAACCTTTAAATCTTTAAAAACCCTTTGCAAAGTTATTTAATAAATCTTTAAAACTTGTTTAAATGCCTTTCTTTGGAACTTAAATCATACTTGAAAATATAAAAACCAGTTTTCATTGAGTTTAAAAACCTTTCACTATCTCTATACTTATAAAACTGATGAAGTAATATAGGCCTGGCAATCACATCTAACACACGAGCCCCTTGAGTGAAACCCCGAGCTCGCACCAGTGTCATTCGCTTCTCTACTTCGAGTCACGCCGCTATTCTGCTCGAGAACAACCCGAATGATATACTTCTTCCCCAATGCAACAAATCCAGATACCAAAGATGCCTCGTGCACATGCACGACCATCTAAACCACCTCCGATCATCACCTCCGGCTCCAAAGCATTGCCTACGGCCTCGTCCTTCAGCGCGACAACCCAGAAAAAGAAAATGAGCCCAAACGAAAAAAACGACCTTCGAACAAAAATCTGGAAGGAATAACTCGTCAGAAAATTTACCACTTCCATCAATCTCGACCACGAGTTTCCCCATCAATGTCACCAGACCTTCGCCACGACTTCTCGTGCCTAAACCTCACGTCGCGATCGCCTCTCACTACCTGTGGCCGTTGCCATTTGCTCGAATAAACAACCTTCTCATTTCGATGATAAAACCCTACTTCATCAACTAGCCACCACCACCGTGAGCTATAAAATCACTTCCCATTTTTCCCTAACTCGCCCACCTCCTCGTCTCCTCCAGACTAAAATTCGATCATCCCCATCATGCCGATCAAAGGCAATCTCCAAAAATGCCCCAAATGGTCAATCCCAAAATCCCAGCGAATTACCAAACTATAAATCATGGAGTTCATATTAAAAATCATGATTTTCCCTCTCTAATTCATTCATGAAATTCAGGACCGAAATTGAATTTATTGATTTTTATCACATATACACCGTTTACTATCATTTCTTTTTTTTTTAAAAATACTTATCGAAATTTAAATGCTGAAACTATTTTTAAATAAATTCATCATACCATAACACCCCACTTTCCTTCAAATATCACAATCTAATAGGGTTTAGATTGGAAGATTTTTGAATATTTATAGCAAAACTCAAAACTGAATTTCAACAGTTTTTAATATATACATATGTACAAACCTGCTCAACACATATAATAATTCAAATAAGTTTAAACTGAAGGACTTTAATTCAAATCAGTAACATCACGAACCCTTAGTTAAAACCAGATTAAACTATTTAAAAGAAATGTTTACTCACTGGTATATAAAAAAAAGAAACTGATTAGTTTACTCACTTGAAAAACAAAGTTTGATCAGAGAGAAGCTTTCTAGTTTTGAAAAGTTATCAGCCTGAACTCTTTAATATCCTTGCTTATTTAAGTTGAATTGTAAACTTGAGTTGAGTTTTTAGTTGTTGTTTTAAGTTTGGAAATACTTCTGATTTCCTCAGTTTGGATGAACGAAATGGAGTAAGACAAATTGATATATATAAACAAATATACAGGTTTTGTATTACTGGTACAAATGGTCAGAGATTTTTTTTTCTCTTGTTTTGATGGCTAAGCTCATATTACTACGGCTGAAATGATATTGTATGGTGTGCTTTGTGTGCTAATATTAATTACAATTGTCTTTATTTCATGTTCCATACTTGTTTATAGAATATTGTCTTTCTTTGCAAGCTAAGGAGGCTGAGATGATTTGTATTAAATGCAGTGTTCCCTTACAAGTTAACATATTTATTTCATTTGATATGTATATGCATATATTTTTGTTTTTATATGTACCTATATATTTTGTATGTAGATATATATATATATATACACACTTTATCTATTCCATTTTCTACTTTGTTCTCACAATTTTAAACCTATGTTGCAAACATACTTTAACTACTTAATTCTTGCTTTTATTTTTATTTCTATTTTAAATTTTAACTATCTATATTTAAATTAGATTCATATGGTTTACTTATATTTTATACTAAAATTTATATTGATAGAATTTGATTTTATTCAACATTATCATCCATATTGCATTTATATATATTCACTAAATGTTAATAGGATAAGGCATTTTAATTCAATTATATAAGAGGGATTTTATTTAAAATTTTCAAAATCAAATTACCTTTTCAAAAATACAAATCTATACAAACAAATGGCAAATATCCAAAAAGACTTATTCATTTTAAAATGATAAGTTTACTTTTTCTTTAAATTGAATTAAATATTTATTAAAATATTATTTCCAAAACCCCGGTTCATCACATTCCTCCCTCCTTTGAATCTTTTCGTCCTCGAAAAGGAACGAAGCCCGATTTATTAAAATGCTTAAAATCATATAAACTGTCTTTGATCATTTTTAAATTACTTTAAAAATCTTAATATTTCTAAAATAGTTTTTATACGAATACTTTTATAACTCGATGTTTTGACAAGTCCGTCCTCGTTCTCACAGAATTTCAGTCATACTTGATCCAGCGTAGGACTGAAAATCTATAAGTACTTGGCCGACCCGTTACCACATCCAGTGAAAATATTTGGAAAATAATTTTATTGAAAATATAGAAACAGCTTTTGAAAATAGAGGAAATATCATTGGTGAGGATGCTCTGGAAATCATCACCCCTATCCATGGTCGCAGTTAACTCGATGGTTACGTTGCCATCCCGACAAAATCCATAGATAACTGTAGGCCTCCGCGCCCCTCGATTACACCATGGAACCCACGACAGATCGCAGCTACAAATGGGGTTACGTAGCTATCACAGCAAAAACCCATATAACTATAGGCATCAGCGCCATCGTATTTCGCTGCCAAAAATGAAACTTCTCCACTCCACTTGACCATAGATCGCAATCTACCGATGTTGCGTTGCCCTTCCGGCAAAATCAAGTGTAGACTGTTGGCACTCATCCTCCACACGAATTTCGCTATGGTCCCCACAGTAGATCGCAGTGACATCGAGTTACACTGTCGTCACAGCATAACCCAAATGCCCTTGTAGGCATCAGCGCCCTCGACTTTCGCTACCCAATAATCCTCAGGAACTAGTTTGTCCGGACTCCTCACAGGATCAACTTTAGAAACCCCCCTTGGGGCTCAAGGCAGCACCGCCCAATGGCACTCCTGAGAAGTTCATTTCAAGGGAGCGTCTTTTTCCCCAGAGCCATCATCAAAACATTTTATACTATACACATATAGTATCTTCAAATCATACACCTAGTATGATCTCATACAAAGCTCATTTATACAAAATCGATTATTCCAAAATCGATAATTCTCAAACTAGGCTTTCCAAATTCTCGTATTGATTTTACCCAAAAATCAAAAGCCTTTCCAAATCCAAAGGTTCTCAAAACCTTTTCCAAAATCCTCATAAGATCTTTTATATATAACAGATATATATAATTTTTAAAACTTTGGATCATTTCAAACTTGTATAAAATTCCTTTTATACTTCAAACATCATCAAAAATCCTTTTCTTCCGGCAATAAATTTAACAAGGAAAGATATATCTTATATAACAAAGATATATAACTTTGTTTATTCAAATTCAAATAGTCAAATTTGATTACTCTTTTCAATATCAATTTCATTCAAATCCGTACGATGTACACTTATTATCCGTACGCTATACCAATCTGATCGCTCACTCGATCACACAATTTTACTTCCGAACTAGTATCGTCCACCCGACTTCCTAGTGCGGACTCAGATCTGGTTTCTTGATTAGAAACCGTCATCCTCCTTGCATAGCCATAACTATGATAGAGAATATCCAAAACCAATCAACAATCCATATCCAGTTTGCCGTTGAAAATCGAGTGAAAAATCCTAACTCGGATCGATAAATTATCTCGAAATTCTGTGCTCGAATCTGGATCAAATCACCATGCGAATAGAATAATATACGTAAATCCTACGTATTTATTTCCATTGATTATCAGCCAAATAAATTTTCCTTTCTATTCACATTTCCTTAAATTCCCTTTACTTATTTACAATTGCCTTAATCCCCATTTGGATTATCACTTCAATTCTTATCTCGGTTGGGTATTAAATCCATAACAGTTTAAACTCCAACTAGTTTATATTTAGAAAATAGCTTGAAAATTGAAAAATAGGTAAGTAGTTGAAAAATAATTATTAGTTTGCAAAATAGCTATAAAATAGTTAACTAATCGTAAATATTTGGAAAATAGTTAAATAGTTTCAGAAATTTTGGGTAATTACAAAATAGTTGTAAAATAGTAATTAATTTGTAACATAGTTGAAAGATAGTAATTAGTTTATAAAACAGTTGAAAAATAGTTAAATGGCTTCAAAAATAATTGTAAAACAAGTATAAAATAATTTGGCTTTAAGATAGAAAAGTTGTATATTTAATAGCTAGGAAAAATAAGTTTATATTAAAACAATTTATATTGAAAATAGTCCAGAGTCAGAACTGCTCACTTCCCCAACAATTCAATTTTAAATTTCCACTTCCATTTAAATTGATCCAATTCCAATTTAAATAACTCAAATTCCTTTGGACTTGATTTATTCCCACTTCAAGTTGAATTAATCCTCAATTTCTTTCTAACTTCAAATCAAATCCCATTTGATTTTAAATCTGTTCAACTTTAATTAGAATTTTAAATTATTCCAATCAATTTGGACTAATATCAATTGAATCTACTTCAAATTCAAATCATTTCAATTTAATCCAAACTTTCCATTTGAACTTATACACCTTCAATCTCAAATCCAATTAATTCAAGTCAGATTCAATTTGGACTAATTCAATTTCAATCATTTTTTTTAAACCGTCTCGAATTGTATAAATTCGAGTTAAATTTTCAAAGTTGATTTAATCCCCTTAAATTAGATTAACCTTTATTTATTTATATTTTTTTTCTTTAAATCAGTAATCCAACTCTTTAAACTATTTAATTCTGAGTCCAATTCTCAATAGATGGAGAAAATTTTATATTAGGTTGAATTACCTCAAAATATTCCATACATTAGTTGATTACCTACTAGCAGTTCATACATTACATACATTTATCTAAAAATAAGAGTCTTACAAAAGTCATAAATCTAGACACCTTTCTATTACCTAGAGGTTTGGAAAGAACAGAGCCATAATATTCTTACAAGAATCCTTTCTATGGACTTCCTCCCAAAGGGCAAAGCCCGAACATGCACTTTTCAACAGGATGTCCCCACTTATAGCATTTTCCACAAAAAGTTTCTACCCTCTCATCAATCTGGATGACCTCCATGTTTCCTAATGGATGTTCCATAACCTTAATCTTTTTCTTCTGTCTCTTGGGACAATTTCTCGCGATATGTCCCATTCCCTTGCAATGATAGCAAATGGTTGACTCGTTGACTGGTTCCATTGGTTTACGCTTCACCTTCCTCACTTCAGGACAATGGTTAAGGAAATGTCCCTTCTTATGGCACTAAAAGCATAATATCTCGGAGCGAAAACGTTGGAATATACCCTTTAATTCCTTCCTTGTTTTACCACACTTAGCTGCGTAATGACCCTTGTTGTAACATCTATAGCAAGTGACATTGTCATAAGATCCTGGTCCATTTCTTTCCTTAATCCGATTTTCATACTCCTGAATTGCTATTTCCCGTTCCTTACGTGCAGCTGCTCTTCGTTCTCTGCGCCTTGCCTTCCATTCTTCACTCTTAGCCATTTCTCTCAAAGACTGACTTCTAGAGGGACTTCCTAACCTATAAATTAGACTTAATTAGAAGAATTCAACTCTTATATATCAATTTGCTTACCTAGATATACCTTAAGTTTTAAACCACCTTCGGTTTTTAATTCAATTCCAAACTTCAAACAACCCATTGTTTGCAACAAGTCTCTTTTACTCAAATTTAAGATTCCACAATTTAGGTATTTTCAATTTTATAAGTCATACTTTACTTAAATGTTTACTTCTTTAAAATATTTCATTTTTCTTACCCATTAATACACATCTTATTATTTAACACACAACAATCACTTATGATAATAACCAAGATTATCATATCTAAAGCCATCTATTATCATCTTATTTTGAAATACTTCTCCAATTCAAGATTTCAATTTGAATCCATTTCAAACTTATCTTTATTAAATTTCATTTTGGTTGTATTATATTACTTCTTAATTTAATTTCAATAAATTTAACAACCAATCGCTTTAATATTTATTAAAAGGAAATATGTCTTTGTATAACAAAATATATTTTATATAAAATCATTTAAAAAATTTATATAAGAAAATAACAAGTACGCGCTCATATATATATATATATATATATATATATATTCTCAACTCATTCTAGAGTACTACAAACTCTATTAAATGAGTAATCCCCACCAGAGCCAAGGTTCTCGCTTAACCTAGCCCTGATACCAACTGTAACGACCCGAAATTTTCGAACCCGAAAATTCCAGATAGTTATGAAAAAGAAGAAAGAGATAGAAGAAGAACAGAAACACCAAACATCTCACATTCGCAGCGGATAAAATATAATAATAATATTAACAGTTTACAAAAGAATACTATATCTATCGATTACATTTAATATACATCAGAGTTTGACATATATACAGACACTGAATATATACAATTATCATGACTCGGATTAACAACAATATAAACACAGCGGAAATACTTTATACGCTCCTACCATCCAGCTTGCCTCCTGAGCTTCAAAACGTCCTAACCTAGAAATCTGTAATACTCGGTCTGACCCGAGCATTACACCAAAGTAACACCCGGGTCAGGCTGGAAACCAGCATGAGTAAACCCAGCTAACATGGAAAATCCAAGCAAACAACTTATATAAAACCCGGGGTAACTCAAAACAACTTACAAATTCACACTTTATTATAGTCTTCTCTAATTTCACACATCAATATCCAAGTACCAAAACTTTAGATTAAATAGTCCAATTCACTTAAATCATTTTATTTCAGTCTATCGATTTACCATATCAATCTATAAAAAATTCGAAGTGGTTTCGGGTATTTCCCAATACCCGACCCCGATCTCTTCGAGTCTCATGTCATCCTAACCCAAGTTATCCAAATGAAATACACAACATTTCATATCAGAGATATCAACTCATTCAAAGCATCCAATACCATTAAATCATCCACAAGCAAATCTGATCACTTCCAGATTAATTCAATTACTTCTAATTGAATTTCAATCCTCAATCACTTAGATTCCTTCTTTAACATTAATTAGTTTCAAATCAATTAATCAACCATTCCTTCATTATTCATCTTAATTAATCACCCTGGATTAATTATCTTTCAATTTTCATTCAAGTAATTAACTTTAATTAACATCACAATATTAATTATCCTTAACCATTTACAGTCATTTACCTTTAATTCTTCACTAATTAATTAACTATAATTCATTGCATTAGTCCTTAATTAATTACATAATTAATTACTTTCTTTTAATTAATGAACCTTAATCCTTCAATAAATTAATTATCTTTTTAATCAACTAACCTTCAAATCAATTGTATTAATTAATCCTTTAATTAATAACATGAAGTGATTACCCTTAATCACTTCCATTTATTTACTCCCGTAAGTAATTATCCACTAATTACCCCCATAAGTAATTATCTATCCTTAATTACATTCAGTAATTATACATTAATTACTTCAATTATCCACTAATTACTCCCATAAGTAATTATCTATCCTTAATTACATTCAGTAATTATACATTAAGTACTTCACCAAGTAACTATCCAATTCACTAATAAGTGATTATCATTAATTAATTAGACAAATTAATTAACCTAAACTAAATTACATTAATTAATTATTCAATTAATAAATCACTTAATCCCAATTAATTATCTCTTAATTACATTCATTTCCATTACTTACTTCTTTACGTAATTATTGTTAATTACAAAGTAATTAAGCTTTAATTTATTTCATTAATTAATTATTCTTAATTATATCTACTCCTTAATTGAGAATAACTTGTATCTATATTAAATACTTCCTCGGATCATTTACTTCATTTAAACTAGCTCTAGAAATCAAATTTGAAATATGATTCTACTTTAAACAAAACAATTCAAACATTTAATTTAACCTAAAAACCCTTTTCAAAGTTATTTAATAAATCTTTAAAACTTGTTTAAATGCCTTGCTTTGGAACTTAAATCATACTTGAAAATATAAAAACCAGTTTTCATTGAGTTTAAAAACCTTTCACTATCTCTATACTTATAAAATCGATGAAGTAATATAGGCCTGGAAATCACATCTAACACACGAGCCCCTTGAGTGAAACCCCGAGCTTGCACCAGTGCCATTCGCTTCTCTACTTCGAGTCACACCGCAATTCTACTCGAGAACAACCCGAGTGATATACTTCTTCCCCAACGTAACAAATCCAGATACCAAAGATGCCTCGTGCATGTGCACGACCATCTAAACCACCTCCGATCATCACCTCCGGCTCCAAAGCATTGCCTACGGCCTCGTCCTTCAGCGCGACAACCCAGAAAAAGAAAATGAGCCCAAACAAAAAAATGACCTTCGAACAAAAATCTGGAAGGAATAACTCGTCAGAAGATTGACCACTACCATCAATCTCGACCACGAGTTTCCCCATCAATGTCACCAGACCTTCGCCACGACTTCTCGTGCCTAAACCTTACGTCACGATCGCCTCTCACTACCTGTGTCCGTCGCCATTTGCTCGAATAAACAACCTTCTCGTTTCAATGATAAAACCCTACTTCATCGCCTAGCCACCACCACCGTGAGCTATAAAATCACTTCCCATTTTTCCCTAACTCGCCCACCTCCTCGCCTCCTCCAGACCAAAATTCGATCATCCCCATCATGCCGATCAAAGGCAATCTCCAAAAATGCCCCAAATGGTCGATCCCAAAATTCCAGCGAATTACCAAACTATAAATCATGGAGTTCATATTAAAAATCATGATTTTCCCTCTCTAATTCATTCATGAAATTCAGGACCGAAATTGAATTTATTGATTTTTATCACATATACACCTTTTACTGTCATTTCGTTTTTTTTTTTAAAAAATATTTATCGAAATTTAAACCCTGAAACTATTTTTTAAAAAGTTCATCATACCATAACACCCCACTCTCCTTCAAATATCACAATCTAATAGGGTTTAGATTGGAAGATTTTTGAATATTTATAGCAAAACTCAAAACTGAATTTCAACAGAGTTTAATATATACATATGTACAAACCTGCTCAACACATATAATAATTCAAATAAGTTTAAACTGAAGGACTTTAATTCAAATCAGTAACATCACGAACCCTTAGTTAAAACTAGATTAAACTATTTAAAAGAAATGTTTACTCACTGGTATATAAAAAAAAGAAACTGATTAGTTTACTCACTTGAAAAACAAAGTTTGATCAGAGAGCAGCTTCTAGTTTTGAAAAGTTATCAGCCTGAACTCTTTAATATCCTTGCTTATTTAAGTTGAATTGTAAACTTGAGTTGAGTTTTTAGTTGTTGTTTTAAGTTTGGAAATACTTCTGATTTCCTCACTTTGGATGAACGAAATGGAGTAAGACAAATTGATATATATAAACAAATATACAGGTTTTGTATTACTGGTACAAATGGTCAGAGATTTTTTTTTCTCTTGTTTTGATGGCTAAGCTCATATTATTACGGCTGAAATGATATTGTATGGTGTGCTTTGTGTGCTAATATTAATTACAATTGTCTTTATTTCATGTTTCATACTTGTTTATAGAATATTGTCTTTCTTTGCAAGCTAAGGAGGCTGAGATGATTCGTATTAAATGCAATGTTCCCTTACAAGTTAACATATTTATTTCATTTGATATGTATATGCATATATTTTTGTTTTTATATGTACCTATATATTTTGTATGTGGATATATATATATACACTTTGTCTGTTTCATTTTCTACTTTGTTCTTACAATTTTAAACCTATGTTGCAAACATACTTTAACTACTTAATTCTTGCTTTTATTTTTATTTCTATTTTAAATTTTAACTATCTATATTTAAATTAGATTCATATGGTTTACTTATATTTTATACTAAAATGTATATTGATAGAACTTGATTTTATTTCAACATTATCATCCATATTGCACTCATATATAGTCACTAAATGTTAATAGGATAAGGCATTTTAATTCAATTATATAAGAGGGATTTTATTTAAAATTTTCAAAATCAAATTACCTTTTCAAAAATACAAATCTATACAAACAAATGGAAAATATCCAAAAAGACTTATTCGTTTTAAAATGATAAGTTTGATTTTTCTTTAAATTGAATTAAATATTTATTAAAGTATTATTTCCAGAACCCCAGTTCATCACATATATATAAGTTTTGACAGAGGTAATTGTCTAGGCTTAACACTAAAAGCTGACGAGTAAACTTGTCTACTTTTGAGATTCAAGAATGAGGTGTCTAGGCAAGGCTTGTCTCAACTAGTGCCAAAACTTACTTGACTTCACTCTTGAACGAGGAATAGTGCAAGTTGAAATGTCAAAAACATGTTAATCTTGTTGTTTACTTACATATCTAAAAAGGTAACTAACTTTGTTTAACGCTAAAAGCCCACAAAGTAAACTTACTGTTTCTAAGAGTTAAAGACTGATGTCGAGTAGGGATGGAGCAAAAGAGCTCTAACTACCGAGATTCCCACTTGAAGGAGGAACAGTTAAGTTGGGAATGTCGGAAACGGGTTAACAAGGTTATTCGTTACTTTTCTATAAAATCATTAATATTACATTTAACACTACAAGCCGACGAAGTAGGTTTATCTATTTCTTAAAATCAAAGATTGACATCGAGTAGGCGCAATAGAGCTCTAACCTATCGGGCTTCCCTCTTGAACGAGGAATAATAAAGTCGAGAAAGTCGAAAACGAGTTAAGTATACGAACATTAATTTGTATAAACAACTGTTTTAAGTAGATAATCAATTAGTCGACTACCAAAATTAACTTACTATTAAACTTAGATCTTTAAAACAAAGGTTTGTAAAGATTGTAACAAGTAGGAAAATGATTTGGCTTTGTTGTGACAATGTGTTAATCACATTCGTCTTTAACCCTTTTCGATTATACTTAGGGATGTAAATAGATCTTTAAAAGAATGATTTAAAGATAAGCATAAGTGAAATAGTTTTAGGTTTGTTATGACGATGTGTTAACTGCATTCATCTTTAACTCTTTTCTATTATACTTATGAATGTAAATAGATCTTTAAAAGAATGTTTTAAAGATAAGCAAAAGCGAAATGGTTTTGAGTTTGTAGTGACAATGTTTAAGTAAAATTTGTCTTAAAACTTTTGAATGGATTTTCGAGAGTCCTTAGATCCTTAAAATGGATATTTCGAAGGAAATTATAAGTAAGGAATCTTTTAAAAGATAGGAGAAGCAAAGGTTTAAAGTTAAAAATCTTATTTTGTGAATATACGTATACCATTTGAGATAAGTATATAAATACATTTTGAAGTATAGGAATGGTAAAGGTTTTAAGTAAGAAATCTTATTAATAATTTGTGAATATACTTATACCATTTGAGATTGGTATATTGAATACATTTTGAATTATTGAAAGAGTACAAATTGATAGTATGAATTCATAAACAATGTCTTATTAGATAAAAGAAGTTTTACTAATAAAAGATTAATTAAACAAAAGGGGGATTAGAAGTCGCTAATGTGAGTTATTCGTGCTTTGTTTATTTCCACGTTTATGGAAAACATTTATTCGTATACTTAGCACTAAAAGCCAATGAAGTAAGCTTGTCTATCCATAGGAATTAAGAATGATGTTGGGATACTTATATGAGCAATAAATCTCTAACCTACCAACTTCTTTCTTGATCGAGGGATAATGTGAGAGAAAAATATTAGAAGTATACGAGACTTGGTTTCCATAGACGGTCGCTCTCACTATCATTGAATGACCAAATTGCTCGATGCAGTCTAAGGGAGACCGGGATCGGTAAGTGTTTTACTTATCAAAACCCACTTCAAGACTGAGATACGTGTTCTATCTTTTGGAAATAGATCTGTTTGAATCTGTTTGAGATGTGGGAATCTTCATAGAGATTCGAGATCTGTTTAAGATGATCGAACACATGTAGTTGTTCGTGATCTATTCAGGATGTGAGAATCCATGTATGATTTCGAGATCTGTTGAGATATGGGAATCCATCTATGGTTTTGTGATCTTTTCAAGATATGAGGATCCAATTTGGGATTCATGTTCTGTTCGAGTGATGAAGACTCGTGTTGAAAGATGCCGAACTTATCCTCAACATCAGAAATGACTAAAGACAGAGTAGGATGCGTAACCCGGGGTTAGCGACCCGTGTCAGGATGTTATCAACTCCATATCTAGAGATACTTATCGATTGTTGGCTGATAGGAGTTGATGTTATTTAGTTCATGTTGTTCATGTTTATTTTCGAACATTGGGTCGCTTGTGTTTACGTTATGGTATATTTTATGTAGAAATATACAGCGTTCTGCAGGTAGTTTATAATCCATGTGCATGGAATTTGGATTCGGCTTCTCCAAAGAGATCTCCATGGAAAATCCATTATGTGAACATTCCTTATCAATTTTTATTGTACTCCTAATATGCTGTAGAATGTAAGCAATGTAACCATTCCAGCTATGTTATAATATCTATATTCTACACCATAGACATGTTCTATTATACCATCTTATATACCTATTAGATGGTGGTTCTTTTGAGGGGATAATCATTATGGAATTCCATGCGGTATCAAAAGTACCGTTATATGTTGATCACATATTTACTAAGTTTCTCATACTCGACTTATGTTTGACGCTTGGTTTTTGTTTCCTCTAAATTCCTCGCGGGCTATTTCGAGTTGTTTAAGAAATACGGTTTTTTATTAATGTTCATTGGAGCTCAAGAAGATGGGCTGAATGTTTCACCTACCGTAGTATTCTTATTTCTGCTGTATTATATATGAGAGTCAATGGAATAGGGATCTTAAAGCTAAACTAATACTAGAGGGGGTGAATAGTGCCAATGGATTATATGAATATTTTTCAAATTCTTTAAGATTCTACTGGAATAATGTAATTCACAATCACGGAGTCAAAGTGCAGAGTAAAGGTAAAAGAGAAAAGAACACACTAGGATTTTGTACTGATTCGTAGTTACCCGATATCCAATCCTTCACAATTCCTTGTACATATTTTTCTCAACTAGATAATGCAAATATAATCTCGATTTTAAGGTTACGAGACACACGCTCCAAAATCCCAACCTCTGGGTAGAGTCACACTATTTCTAGGCTACAAGCGCACCCGCTAGATTTATGGGCTACTAAGCACAACCAGTAGATTTTACGGACTACAATCACACCCACAAGAATAGCAGTATGATTTGATAGAGTTTTAAAGACTCGGATCTTCGATCTTGAATACAATTGATCCTATAACTCTTGAATCGCACTTTAATCTTGGTTTAAGTGAGATAGATGAGAGAAATCGGAGAGTAAATGAATAAGAATCGAACTAATGATGATTGAATTTGATTCTAGTTGAACTCGGCAGAGTTTGGGTATATTATTATTTAGAAATGAGAGAGCGGAAGGAGGAGAGACTAATATGAAAATGATACTTAAAAATTCCTTTGGAAGTCTGGTATTTATAGAGGAACAATGGTCATATCCATTCATGAAGAGATATAACGAAAAGACAAATCTTTTGAAATTTAAATTTCGAAAAAATCGGCCATTATGTCAACATACATAATTAGAGTATGTCGACATACACTTTCAAAAAATTGGAAATACTATAAAACATTATTTTCAAAACTTGTTGTTTTGTAAAATAGTTTGGTACTTTGTAAAATCATTTAAGCATAGTATATACATATTTTAATCATAATAAAAATTTATATAATAATTTTGAAAATTTTAATATAATGTAAATAATATATATATATATATAATGTAAATAATATATATATATATATATAATTGATATAATAATAACTTATTAAAGTATAAACAAAAATTCAATATATATAAACTTAAAAACATTAAAATAATATCTTTATAAGTTTAAAAAATTGAAAATCATTTTGAGAAACATTTTGAAAAGATTATTTCAAAACCATGATATTTGAAAAACAATTTAGAACAAAATTAGAGAAGGAGAGAGAGATCGGGAAAGTGCTATCAAGGTTTTAACATAAATTCTACGACTCAATAACTTATCTGGAATATCTTGAAATCTTGAACTCTTCAATACTCAATCTTCGTTCTTCAACTCTTGAAACTCTATGTCAGCATCTTGAATATATTTTTTATGATGTACGGTCTTCTTAATCAACACTTGTCTAATATCCTACCCTATATACTATATATAACCTGATAAGACATTAGTATCTATATTTTATATAATGTCCTACAGTTATTATCATCAAAACCAATACCTAATGCACTAACACACTATATAGTACATTTCAGCATTTGTGAGGACAGGTTGTTATAACTGTCCAGGCTGATGATGGTACTTAGGTTTTATAACTTCGAAATTTATGTATCGAAGTAACCCTTTATATTGTTCCTTTGATATTATATATTATCGTTCTTCTATGAGATTCTGATATTATGTTCCTTCTTCCTTGTTCTATTTCGTTTTCTTTTTATTTTACCCTGACAATTCATCCTTCCAGCACTTGGATGTTCGGCACATGAATGCCATGGATGTATTAATGTCGACATTTAGGGGTCGAAAGGGCTCATCACATGATCTCTATTCTTTTAACTGATCAGTATTTAAACTGGATTATCATGTACTTGCATACACCTATATTATATAACACAAAAATATTCTATACGGCTTGTGAAAACATTAGTACATATATTTATGTGATCGTTGACATCAAAATCAATATATATGGTATTAATAGCACGTTCATATACATGTGTGTATCATACACATGTACACATTATATTATACAAATATTATCATAATAAAACCTTATTTAAAATTAAATAAAATAATGATTTTATTTAAAATTAGTTTGGATTGGATCTAAATAAATTTAGACGTCATTGCCCAATAAGATCTAAAATAGCAATTTTTTAATTTACCTATTTAACCCGCTACGTGTTAGGCCAGATCCAACATATTTATTTTTAAATTTGAAACTAAAAATATCTGATTTGACCAAGTAAAAATGATTCAAACTTAAAACTATATCTTAATCTATGTTAGAATTTTAAATATCATAATTTTACTTAGTAATATTTAAAAATTATATATATTGTCAAAAATAGTTATAAATAAAATAATTTTATTTTTTAATTTATATATAAATATATATTTATATTTATTAAATTCACATGCATACACATAGTTATAAATATATTTCAAATATATATTTAAACATATACACACACATATACAGCAAAATTAGTTTTTTGACTTAGGCCATGAGCCAAAATTGTTTAAAAAATAATAATCAAAATATACATATACATTTATCATTGTAAAAAAAAACAAAATTTGGCCAAGTGCAAACAAATTTTTTAAAATAACTTTACATTGACTAAAATTTACACATATGTACCATATAATTGAATTTGTTTATTTGCAAAAAATAAATTAATAAAAAAATGTTTAACTTAAATAAAATGACATCATTTTTCATAACGAGCATATATATGTCAATATATAATAAAATTATATTAAAGACATATTAAAATATCAAAATGATGTATAAAATTAAATATTAAATATGATACTAATACATGTAAAAGTAGTCATCAACATATATGTAAGGTGATAACATAAACAAGATATATAATAATCATCATGTAATATAAAATAAATTACTGCTGTGAGATGATGTCGCATATTCATACATTGATCCAATCTGCCTCCTTGACCTTTCAGTTATATACCTATTATTATGAATAGATGGCTTGCCAACATCAGATCTATATGTATATGATTGAATGGATGTAAATGAAGTTGAAATGAAGGGAGTTTGGGCATGTGGAACTTTTAGCCAACAGTGGAGAAGGAGGAAGGGAAAAAAGTTTAAAATAAAGAGGGTGCAAAGGGTTGAATTTATAGTTAGGTCCAGAGAAAATATCTGCATAATTTATGGAAATTGGTTTTGTTTAAAATTCCAAAATCATTCATATTCAACTCGGTTAGTCCATAAACCAATTTCATGGTTCAATAATAACATTAATTATTAATCGCACTACTTTAACCGAAGATTTTGACTTTTTGAGTTGACCGTGATACTAGCCACTTATAACCGAGCAGATAAATTTTCTATTAAACAGTGTTTAAATTCCAATGCTTCAACTTAATCCCAGTTATAGCTGCTCGATGGTCACTATACCATGATTTAACTATAAAGAAAGTTAAGTATCCATATTGAAGTTCAACGGTATTTTCAAGTCGAGAGAACTGTGTAATATCACTTTAAGATTTCCCATTTGACTTAGTTTGTATTTACTAATAAGAAACTCTCAAACGAGTCATTCCTATCCAATAACTATGAGTATGTAACTCCTTAATTCCCCAAACTATCATGAGTAATACAATGCCTTATATTTGTAGTGCATTATGTATTCTGGTCTTAATGGATGTTTCGATATCATTTCTCAAAACATCTTGACCTAGGATATTTAAAATAATGTGCTAGTTAATGTTGTGATAATTTTCTCATGATTACAACTTCTTATAGCTATTATCACAAAAGTATCATTTAAGGATTTCATATTAAATATACTTAAATTAATTATTTAAATTGGCTCATGCTTCGCACGCAGGCTGTTTATATTATTGTAAACGGAAAGCAAGGCCATTTTCGGAATTTCAAAAAGACGCCGAGTAAATTAATTCAACGAATTTTCTTTATTAGTAGTAGTGATATCATAATATAGCAAGTATATATTAAAAATAAACACCTTTTATTTTGAATGGGAATTTTTTTAAGAGTTGATAATTTACAAGAAATTAAAGAATTTCATTTAGGGCATACCCTACCTCACTCGGTATGATTGTAATTTTCAAAATGTAACTTTAAATGCTCAAAGGTTGGTTTTCGACTGTTGGTTTTAACTTTTAATTTATAAAGGATAAAAAGAATGCAATTTCATATGGTTTAGAAACTTTTCAATGAGGCTCTACCATTTAAATGGAACGTCATTCCTGTGGATAATGTGTTTGAAAACCTCTCGATGAGGCTCAGCCATGTATATTGCTTGCTTCCTTGTAAAACAAAAACAAAAATTGGGTTAAATCGAAATGCTATTAATTATGGTTCAAAATGAAAAGAATTATACAAGTATACTAAAGTATGACTTGATCGATACAAGTTCAAACCAAATGAAGAGTTAAGTAGAATGATGATGCCTTTAAAGCACACAAGGAAGTGCGAAAAGGAATCATGTTTGAGATGCTAAGTGCTCGTGAAGGGTTCAAGTGTTCGACAGTTGGGTTTGACATGGATGAATGCAGTGGAAGTCAAATCAAAAATGACTAAAAGGAACTCAAAAATAGATGAAATCGATTATATAGATCGCGACCATCCAAATATGTATAGTTTAGAGATATGTATGATATATCTAGTCTAGAGATACACAATCCTACAAGCTCTTTAGTATATCTAGTCTAAATAAATACTTTACCCCGCGATTAGGGGATATTCCACCCTTGTCATAGTGAAATGGTATGTGTGTGTATTACAGAACATAGACACATGTCGAGTGATATTGTCTAAAATGAACTATGATAAGTATGGGCATGCTATAGTTCTATTATATGTTACAAAACATAAACACATTTGGTTGAACTTATTTATAAATATTAAGTGGTTTGGTACTTGTGAGGGGAAAAACCAGTTTCATGCTTTAGCGGTGTAGTCTCTTGATGTACTATGATACGTATGGGCATATTACAAAAGTTTCTCACAATGGACTTATGTCCAATTCAAAGTTATATTACTTTAAACTCTTGTGCACTCATTTGAGTATATTGAGAGTGCAAGACTAGGCTTGACGTTCTGAAGTTGACTGGTGATGTGCAAGAGGTTATGGATGCATTTACTATTTATTATTTTCGTTGCGTTAGTAGATGTATATGTATAAGCATTGTGAGTATATGCTATCATAACTATCGATAGCAAAGGGCAGTACTTATCTAGTTGAATTTCCAACTCTGAGAAATTTATTTTGAAAGTGACTGTATTTACTATTTTCTTTTATCCATGTTACATTATATTTCATCGATATGATGTTATTCATAGTTTTTTATTTTACTTTACCTTAATGTTCTTTCATTCATATGCTTAAGTATTGACACACTAGTACTAGTGGGCGGTATTGAGTGTCGACCTTGAATATTAGAGTGCAAAGTTGTTACAAGTTAGGTATCTCAAACTCATTATCCTAACGTAAACTATTACGTTATGGTAACCACATGTGAAATATTATTGATAAAACCATTCTTATAATGCATAATTTTCTCAAAACGATATGTAAGTAAAGTTTAAAATAAATTTAAGTGTAATGCAATTCTAATCACATAAAAAAGTATAAAAATGGACAAACAAATATTCATAAACAAAACACAAATTTGTACTAAAAACATTTATTATACTTTAGATTCAAATGAAAATGATTGGTGATGAAACAATACTTGATTTGTGACAATCTGATCTCGTAGCAGAATTAACAGAGTATATTCTGATCAAACTAATATCAAAATCCATATCATTTTTAAAAGTGTAAATTTTTTCCATGTATTCGATATACGTTCGGATATGAGATCAAAATATTATATATCCATCCAATTTTAATTTTAACACGAAGTATAATAAGAAAAAAAATATGAAATGATGTTCTAACACCCTGTAAAATCGATCATAAATAAATTTGATGTATTAAATTAAATAAGGTAGGTGTAAAATGGAAGTTTTGCAAAAGTTGGAATTTGGCCCTTATGTTGTTGTAATCATGGTGAAATTCTGATCAATTCCCATATCTAATATGTTGAAAATGGAGCTCAAACAGAAAAGTTATGGACGTTTGAAGTTTTTGGGTTTAAAATAATTTAAATAGAATTCAAATTTAAATGAATAATCAATTTTAAAATTTTAAATTCAAAAGTTAACAGTAGATAGACTTAGGGATTAAGTAAACGTAAAAATCGATGTTAATGTAAAATATTAATTAAGGAATAAAATAATTAAAAATGAACGGAACGATAAAACTTCCCAAAATAAACAAACTAGTCGACCGCTTCCCTTAGGTCAGTCGACCGCGGAAGGTCGACTAGTGGGAAGCAGCGATCGACTGGTCGTGAACAGGAGCTAGGGTTATCTGTGTATAATAAACATGCGGATTTTTATATAATTATATCGACTTAAATCTGACGGTTCTGGTGCATTTCAACAACTATAAATAAGACCCTTGAACTCCATTTTTGTTCACATAATATTTTGAGAACATTAGCAAAGCTCTGTTAGTTCATCTCTTCAAGATTCAGAAAAACTCCATTATGGTTTCAGGTAAAAATCCTATAGATCTATCTTTGTTTGTTATTTATTTTCTTCAACTTCTTCTCCTTCAAACCTTTAATTTTCTAAATCTAATGTATATACAAATCTCTTGTTGTATATATGTATTAGAAAGAAAAGATTTGATATAGGTTATCAAAGGCATGTCAAATCCAAAGAGATAAAGCTAAGAATATAGTGTGAATGGAAATCTTAGCTTTTCTATTTTTTTCAATTGATTAGTGTAATTTGGGTTTGAATATATCTTGGGGAGTTTTAGTTTGCAAAACCATCATACTTTAAACCCCCAAAACTCCTTCAACGCGAAATGTCAATTCCAGGTTGAAATCTTAAATTTATTTGTCAAGATAATGGAAACCGTGTAGATTTGTAGTTTCGATAATTTTACCTTCTATTCCACTCCTTAATCTTTTTTATTGAATTTGGTTAAACAATTTTGATGAAGAAATAGCGTATAAGGAACGAATTTATTCATAGTTTGCACTGCCTATTCTCATTAATTAAATAGAAATTCTTTTGTTTATTTTATGTGAAAAAGGAGTAGAATAGAACGTAAAACCTGGAATTGTAACTTTCTATTATCAATATATTCCATTATTTTGATGTAATAAGTTGATTTTAAATTTTTATTGTATACAAGTCTATTGATCGGAATTTTTGGATGTGAATACTAGAATTTTGGTTTTGCTGATACTGTGGAATCACACTTGTATAATTGTTTAAAAATTTGACATTTAAGTGCTATTTTAGGGCGTATATTCCACATGCTTAGAAATTACTAGTGTGTATTTATATACATATTTTGGCGTGATTAACATATAACTATGTAGTTAAATAGGTTATTAATTCAATTAAATCCTTTTTGGGAAGGTAATTAATGTTAAAGGAGAAATAAGATTGATTTCTTATAAGGTCTTGATTATGGAAATGGTGAGGTGTGTGATAATATATGTTGTGTGATATAGATCATGACTAAGTTATAAGGATGCGAGGTTAGTCAAAAGCACATGGAAGTCTACACAGCTAATCTGGTTAACAACAGTGAGACTTTAGGGCTGATGTGAGAGATCGCCTATAATAAGTAACTACGATGATGCGAGGTTAGTCCAAAATTATGTAGGGTAAATATGCCAAGCTAATCTAGCTACCGGTACCTATGAATAGTCAGGCTAATGTGAGTCATCACCGTGGGGTAAGAATCATAATACGAAGGACCTGCTTCAGAGATTAAAGGTATTAAGGGGTTGTGCTAGGACTTACCTTTTCTCTATGCAGAAAGTAATAAATGTTCGGGGTTATAGGTTAGGAATGGTAGAGGATATCTCGATAAAATGCTCACTTCAATAGGAAGTATTAAGTGGCTGAAGAGATTCCATGCAATGTCAGCTAGATAGTTAATAAAGAGGAGTCCACCTTAGGATTATAGGTAGTAAATGACGTAGACCTACCTTAAATAAGGTATTAGATGGTCGGGGTCTGCCTAATTACCGTTAAAAGGTATTAAGTGACTTTAGTATTATCTCTTACAATGATAGGACATTATGGACGATATATATGGGCTACATTGATAGAACATTGTGGATGATATATATGGGCTATTGGGTTGATAAAAATTTGCTATGGCTTATATTTGGAAAGACTTTTATGTAAGTTTGAGAAAAGCCTTTAAGATGGGTTGGTACATTCGATATCAGATCTTAGGTTACCCGATCAACAGGGAAAAGTATACGTATAAGAGACGTTCTTGTTATTTTTGAAAAGATTTTTTCAGAAACCTATATTATATATAAACTTTATTATGAACATATGCATATACGCTAGGTGTTACGACCCGCAAATCCGTACCCTTTGAATCGACAATAATCCACACATGTACGATCCAAAACGCAAAGATTGACGGAAAGTCAGGAGAAAGAAAAGAAGAGAGAAGAAGAGAAGAGAAGAAAGAGAGAAAATAGAACAAAACAGAACAATACAGAATCTCACAACACAGCGGAAAATATATAATATCAGATCAATGATCTTTACAAAATAGAAACTGTATATACACACATCAATCAGAGTTCAACAATCGATCAGAGTTATCAGCTTGGACAGTTATAATAACCCATCCTCACAATTGCCGATAATATACATCAATAAACAAAGCACAGCGGATAATCATAACAAGTATGTGTATACGAAAATGAAGATCACCAGCTCTCCTGCTGAATCTCCAAAAGCATCAAATCTGAACCTGTAAATATACTCGGTCTGACCTGAGCATTGAAAGGGAAGAACGCCTGGATCAGTCTGGTAAACCAGCGTGAGAAACACACTTAACTAAATTTATTAAGTTACCAAAACTTTTCCTTTACCAAAACAAAAGTATCTCGTATGACAAGTCCACACATAAATATGGACGTGTTTTTACCTTACGATAACTAAAACATATCATATCAAATCCTCTTATATTATAGTAGTGTCTACTATATACAAATAATATTAATCATAGCCGAAATTGTTACATTGATTAAATTCCAGCTTATAGCCCAATTGGGTAATACAATCAAAATGGCAGGTACGTAGTGGAGTTTGGACTTCCATACAAATGACCAGGTGAAGGGACTACCTTTCGAAGGGGTACACCTCTAGATGGATGTCCCGAGGCATAGAACATCTGCCCTCTACCAACACAAGACTGGCCTACCTCTATAACTAGATGGTTCCGAATATGTCATCCTCCGGTCGTTACCAATGTTTACCGAGGGCCCTCTAGCATACAAACCATAATAATCAGATACATTACGTCATAGCGTGCAAAGAGAAGTTGCTTTCTCCGCCACCGCTGATGTACGTTTGTAAAAACCAATGTACGTAATCTATAGAAATGTAATGTCAGACAAACATCCATACAAGTTGTCCAGAAACAGGACAAACCGAAGGTACTTTCCTACCACATCCTGTCGGGACATCCCTAGGATTAGTAGCGAATAGTCCTCTCATTGGATATTTCATAATGAAGAGACCATTGCTACTGGATGTATATTAGGATATTAACCCCAAAAGATCAACAAGCAGTCCCCTACTATGAAAATCCGGAATATCAATATCATCACAAGCAACCTGCACAATTGTCGCATATACGTTGGTCTGAAGTGGTTTTCAGATAAATCTGATCCCGGCCTCTTCACACCAACAACGCAAAAGCGTTTCTCAACCTCACACAGCAACTAAGTCTCGTAGACTTATCACGTCTCCAACTTTCAACTTGCTATCCTTAGGGCCAATAAGGAAGCTCGATAGATTGGAGTAATAATCCGCATATATAAATCGACATCCTCAACACAGATGATAATCAAGCCTACACAGAAGGCTACGTACTAAGTGTACGACTAAATAGTTCCCACATCAAGTCGAGGAACTAAAATTTGGCCAATGTTTAATCACTGGGCCCTTTTAATTAATCTTTTATTAATTAAATCACTTGCCAAATATTCACTTCATATTATCTTTAAAAAGATATAATCTCAAAACATTTCAACTTATATTTTGGAAAACATTTCCAAATACCTATTTAATAATAAGTAATTCACAATCTCTTTATTTTCAACACTTGGAAAAAATTACATATACTTAAAGCAAGATTAAGTATATATTCATTCTTTTAAGGAAAACATTCTCTTAAAACATATTTATTTGGGTCAAAACGAATGTTGCATAAAACATCGTTACGACAACCCAAAAATCACTAGTATAGGGATTCGAAAATTTGATAGATATATAAATCCCAATACTATGCAAAAATATTTCCTTTCGGAAATCATCTACTATAACAATAGTGTTATAGTCCATCATTTTCTTACTTCTCGATAACGTCTATTTCAATAATGAATGTTGAAATCTATGGTTTCAATAATTAACACATTTTTAAAACATATTTAAACCATTTACTTCAAATAAAATATCACTTCCCAAAGAATTTATTTAATTCAAAGATTATTCACTGTCCAAAATTGTGAATACATCTTCTTTACCAAATTCATTACTATTGCAAACTTAAATTAAAGGATTACCCACTGTCCAAAATCGTGAATATAATGCCTTTAATAATCTTGTATATTTAACTTATCTAATTCAATTGGTTTCAAATTTATAAGACAGTGTTTACAAATTCCATATATATTTTTATAAAAACTTCCATGTGCAAAATTCCTTTGTTAACCAATTCTATATAGCTCATTTACATGCTAAAATCCAATTATAAGTTAAATACTTATAAACTATTTATTTCCAAAATTATTCTTTTTATAACTACTTCAGTTATAAATCTATATATCATATTTACTTAAACAACACATTTATAACCTCATTTTAACTCTTACAAAATTCCTCTATAATCCTATCATTTTGATTTATAAAATATCCATTTTTATATATCTTATATAAACCTTTTATAATAAATTCAAAAATCACCATTTAAACTTTTTTTATAAAATAATCAACTTCATATTTCCAAAAATCGTATTTCAATCGTATTTCACAAAAATCATAATTTTTATAACATAAAAGTTATAACATTTATTTATTTAAAATAAATCAATTCTTAACAATTCAAAAATTCGATAAAACTTTTATTTTCAAAATCACTTTAAAATCCTTTTAAATTTGGAAATCATCACTTAAATATTTTTAGATTCCAAAAATATAGGCCCAATGCTGAAACAGCACTAAATACATCAATCACAACATCCAAAACATCATATGTCATATGATAACAGAATATATCACAATATCTGTAAATAAATCAATATGGGTGAGGAATCCAGTTGGATCCCTCCAACTTGTCACCTGCGACAAATATACATATTAGAATATGTGTACAATGTCCGCATCGAGGCAGACGCGCGTACAAAGGGTCATTCGCTCATACATGGGAACGTATAGGGTCATCTGCTCCACTAGGCAGGTATATATATCCAAATACCAATCAATATATCATATATAATCCAAACAATCATCAACCATCATAAATAATATTTATCCTCACTTATATAAAAATATCAGTGAGTCAAAAAGAGTGAGTTGTACTCACATTGCTTGTAGTCGTCGCGTTAGCGATTTACTCCGCTTAAAACTAACAAGCGTTTAATTTCAACCAAAATTTTCACTAGCTTAAATAAATTCCAATCCAGCTCCACAATGTGGTGCTCGTCAATACAGATCCAACGTAATTCATTTCGTGCGAAACGGACCTCGTATGAAAAAGTTATACATTTTTCAACATCGCACGAATTTATAATAAAAATCAAATTCAATGTTTATTTAATTTTTTTAACCTAGATCCAATTATAGCCATACGTTTCCCACCATCAAATATCGACCGCGATTCTTTTCTTCTTCTCCCCCGTAAATCTCACGTACATGAACCCATTTTGGTCGCCCCTTCCCATTAATTTTCGCTCCTGCTACGTCGACTTCTACGGCGATCGAGCAGTGCCATCACGAAGCCCACATCCTCATCCACCACCGCCTTCATTTGCTCGAAGTTCGGTCGCTTCTTGACCCAGAAAAATATGCGCGACCGTCCCACCCTCATCGCCAAATTCTGACGAATTGAAGCCACTTCAACGCATATCCACCAATGGATTTGAAGTTCTCAACGTGCTCTACAATATTGCTGAAGGAACTTTCTTGAATCGATTGATGGATTTGGAGATAATCGAGGAGAAAGATCGTGTAATTCTAGCCATAGAAATTATTAGTGGCGGCTAGGGTTTCTAACCCTAGGGTTAGTGCAAACAAGAAAAAGTGAGGTCCTTTATAGAAAATTTGACGGCCTATTCATCCCGAAATTTTCCAAACTCAAAACGAAGCGTGCCACCTGGCGTTTATAATATTTTATCCCCATTCCGAATGCAATAGAACATATATCGAGAGCCAATTCGGTCATATTTGAAAGATATATTTTTGAATCGACTATTTAAATTTAAAATTCACTTAAACCGATTTCTACGCGTTTTAGCTTGCTTCGGAAAAACCGTAAATCCGATTGACACAAAATTTGAAATCTTACAAT
The DNA here is from genome assembly GCA_030765085.1 of Allium cepa. NCBI lineage: Eukaryota > Viridiplantae > Streptophyta > Magnoliopsida > Asparagales > Amaryllidaceae > Allium > Allium cepa. Next base: position 511,173,781 of record CM060942.1, read on the forward strand.
AATTTAACATTACGGATCCTGTGACGACCCAAACTCGATGTCCGATAAACGACATCAAATTCGCATCGCCGGAGCTTATAACAACAATTAGATGAATATAAAACAGCGGAACAGAATCAATAACATAAATATCATCACAGGTACAACATTAACATAATATCCATACTGCATCAGAGTATATAATACATACACCACAACTCTATATAACATCATAAGAATACATCGATAATCATATATCCAAAAGTCTTCAATGAAAGAAGTGATGACGAACTTCCAAAAGCTAAACACCTGAGATCTCCAAAAGCTACTAAGAATATCTCCAAGATAAAAGCTCCAAAATGATGCTAACTCCAAAATACGAAAACCTGCTACTAGGCTGCCCGTGTAGAAAATAATGGGCACCCAGAGTTTAGGAAAGAAAACAATAAACTCCGGATCAGTCATGGGACTGGTGTGAGTAAACAAAACAATAGTTACTTTTAAAGAAACTAGATTTATAAAAGAATTTTCGGTATGCTTTTAAAAATTGAACTACCATAAGACCTCCCGCCACACACACAATGCAAACGCAGAATTGAAGGAGATTTCTTCTTATGATAGTTAAATATGCTTGGTACGAGAAAAAAAGAATTCTTTGATATTATTTCTAGTGCATAGTGTAGAAAGCCTTTTGAAAATAAAATATTAATCTTAGCCAGCATAGACATTCCGAACTATGCCTATTATAGCAACCATTTAAACAGTGGGGCGCCACCATAAGTAAATGGCAGGTTATACAACTAAAACCGTACAGGGCTCGTATTGTTTCTTTGGATTTCCAACAAATGGTCAGGCCAAGGAACTTCCCATTGCCACATGGAAATGCCTCTGGCTGGACGTCCCGAGAACTTAACCAGCTCTCTGCCAACACAAGGCCGGGTTACCTTTATCACTAGGTCACTACTACACGAATATGTCATCCCCCGGTCCCATTGGACCTTTATCCGAGCGCTCGACAACCAACAACACCACACAGTAATAGATATAGTGTATCAACATGAGTAAGTATCTGGGCTCCATACCATGATACCACCCTTTCCAGAAGGAAATGCACATACCCTAAAGGGAGCTACCCCTCATAACCTTGCCGCATTTTTCCTGTTTTGACCATTTCGGGGTGTGAGGCTCGAAGAAGTCTCGTCCACAAAGCCACGCTCAAAAGCTGTGCTTTTGGTCAACAAATGATCATAGAAATGATCACAAAGATAAACGATCAAAAAAATTTCCTATCACAAATGATCAACACAATGATCATTTCACATCAACGCTCAGCATGTCACATTACCAAATTGGGAATATATTGCTGATAACCTTCAACTATATAACCTCTGAGCTCGTACGTCTCAGAGAAGGGCGTTAAGCTAAGAGAATAAATTCTCCGCTACCAACAGAAATATATTTGAAAGAAATCAGCTTTATATCTCAATTTGTAATGTCAGGCATACTATCCATACAAGTCTGTTCCGGAATCGAACAGAACCGAAGGCACTTACAAAGAAGTCCTTGCAATCCGAATAATCTCTAATCACGTCCGGATTTCCCATCACATATGGAGATCTCTATACCGGGGACCAGTCGATGCAAAGACATTCGACGAGTTGTCCTTTCGCTTTCAAAAATATCCGGTCTTCAACACCGGTCTTCAAATGCAATTCATAACGACGTATCACATATTCGGAATGGGTTATACGACCCCAAAGTCCTTTCCCGGTTAACCCGAATAGTGAGCGCAGTATTTTTAAAACACATAGATACGTCAATTACAAAGATTCATATTTAGGGTTCGATGTGAGTTTCGGATACTCACTAGAATCTGATTCCATGTCGCATCGAAGTTTAAATGTCGTTTTACGGCATAAAGGTTTTCACATCAATACAGAACAAATCATAGTCACAGTGCATCACACCGTGTCATAGTCACAACAGAAATATCAATCTAGTGCATAGCAATAGTTAATTGTTTACAAATCAAAGTGAATGGGATTTAATAAATTAATTTAATCATCCATGGTTGTTTTCCAAAATAATTTGTGATTTATCTAATTTAACATTTAGAAATCTTATTATTCAGAAATTCATTTCTACTATAATAAGCTTAATCATTAATTAACTTAAATTATCTTAATTCAATTATTTAACTTATAATTTTTATTTTTATTTTGTTAAACAAATTTATTTACTTTTCATTCAATGTTAAGAAATCCCTTTTATAAAAGAATCTATATAAAGTAAGTTTAATCCTTTATTTGAAACCAAATCATGTTTAAACATACTTTATTTAAATTTGACTTAACATTTAAATTTATAAAAATTATTTAAATTCCACATTCAAGTAAATTTGAATCTATGATCCCTTTAATTTTAAACTTAGTTTAAATCTGGTTTTATAGTTTTAATTTTCATTTTAAATTTAGGATATAAAAAATCATTTGAATTCAACTTTAAACTTTGTTTAAAATACCTGTTATTAAATCTTGCTTCTACTTTTACATATTTTTATTTTATTTTATTTATTTATTTTTATTTTTTTAGAAACCTGAAACGGTTTCAGGTTCACTTAAATTTAGTTCAAAAATTACTTAATTCACATATCACTTCTAAGTTATTTGAAACAAATTAAATTCAAAACAAGATTATTCCCAAAACCAGGTTTTAAACGCAGTCTGTTTTCTGAAGCCTGGCAATAGGCTTAGCAAACCCAATCCTTCTTAACAACTTCCCCGAGCCAAAAGCAATTATTCCCGCGTTTGACTTCGGGTTTCACTACTTCCCAGTTTCTTCGAGTAAACCCATAGGCTACTCCGATTCGAACCCAAGAAAACTACGTCTCCCCCAACTCACACTCTTGCTGATACGAAGGTCAACGCGTGCACGTGTCCAGGCAATTGGATGATCGCTGACCATCACCGAGACCCCCCGTACATCGCAGTCGATCCCCACGAGCCTTCCAACTTCACAAATATTCGAAAGCGAATCGAAATCGAGCTCTCTCACTACCAACCGAAGCCAACCCAGTCGCCAAACTCAGCCTCGAACTCGACGCCTCGACCACCTGAAGGTTCCTAACTCCGGCCAATGACTCGTCATCCACTCAGCCATCATTCCCCTAGACCATGTGCCACTCGATCAACCACAGAGGGAAAACGAATCAAATCAAAAGCTACGAACAAAACTAGGTTTCTGGAAAGAAATCACTCACCGCCGCCGCCACGTTGACCTTCCGACCACCCCAATATTTTTCTTCGATACCACGTAAGCTCCTCTACCTTCTCGAGAAACTCCGGCCTCCCTAGTACCTCCGACCACCTGATTTTGACCATAAACCCTTTTCCATTCGTCAACGATCTGCTCTTGAACCACATGCTTAAAAATCATCAAACACGGCTTAAAATTCCTATCTTCAAATGCAGATTCATATTATATAATCCAATCTCAAAATTGTGATACTCGAAATTTATCAAAATTTAAGATTTCCTCTAAAAAAATAAGTTTTCATACTGAATATACTCATGCTTCATGAAACTATTTTACTTATAATTCATACATAAGCACTGCTACTTAGTTTTGAAATCAAAGGCTAATTCTAATCAGATGATAAGGATTTAAATGTTTTCTTGTGTAATACAACCCTGTGATTCAATCAGAGAAGGAAATGGGAGTTTCAGACAGTTTGATATGTGTATATATATATATATATGTAGAATAAAACTGAGAGAAATTTATAAGCAACACAATATAAACCATTCCCACAATCTATCTAAATCCTGAAGTAAATTTGTTTACTCACTTGAATATATTGATAAGCAGAGACTATATTGGTTTTGAAGCTGCAGTTCTAAATGTTCCTCTCTGGTTTGTTTTTTTTCTTTTTTCTTTCTTCAGCAATTTGTTTTGAACTTGTATATATTTTTTCTAAGTTTATTTTCTGTTCTTTGCTAAGTTGTTGAACGAAATAAAACTGAAACAAATGTTCTTGTTTATAGAGGGAATTGTGTACAGGTTCAATATAGTACTTGAAACATTATTTTGTATTGTTGCTAAATACAGGTTGATGTGATCTTTATCTATGCTAGACAGTAAATGCATTTAATGAAGCATGGATTCACAGTTGATGTCTTGCTTGAGGTTACTAGAGTAAATGGCATTAAATGAAGCATGTGTTGTAATGCTTCCCTGTATACTTGTATATTACAGCATACTGTTTTGTTTATTCTTTTATATGTATGTGTTGTTTTGTTTAATTTCATTTTTTTTATACAAATTTACCTTACTTTGTTATATAGAAGAGTCTTGTTTTAGTTTTATATTTTCCTTATGTCTACATATTTGTTTACAGCAAATTTAATTTTATTGTTTTAAAACAACTTCTTGTTTTTTTTAAAAAATATGTTCTTTTATTTAATTATCATTATTATTATCTATTTATTTAAACTTAACTATCTATGTTAATTTAAATTCTATGCATCTTTATAATATTAACATTAACAACATTTATTTTTCTTGAAATTCTCAATTTAAGTTCCAAAAGTTCAAATACATTACCAATTTTAAATTCAAAATTTCGGGATGTTACAATATCCCCTCCTTAAGAAAATTTCGTCCTCGAAATTGAAAGAGAGAGAAACGCAAACAAAGAATATATGAATTTAGGAAATATAAAGAAATGACTTACAATTTAAGCCGAGATGTCTATTCTGCATTTGGGATATGATTTCTTCATATTATCCTCGGTTTCCCAAGTACAGTCCTTTGGATCATCACTCCATTGAACTTTGACCAGCTTCACAATCTTGTTTCTTAATCGCTTCTCATCACGATCTACAATTTTTATCGGTTCCCTTCTAACTGCCAAGTTAGGAGTAATTTCAAGATCCTGCTGAGCAGCTTCTTCAATAATATCATCTGGGTCGTGCACATGCTTCCGAAGATTAGAAATGTGAAACACATCATGTACCCCAGACAACCAGCTGGGTAACTGCACTCTATATGCTAGAGGACCAATCCTTTCCAGAATAGGAAAAGGACCAATATAATGCGGTGCTAACTTTCCAGTTTTCCCGAATCTCAACACACCCCGCATCGAAGATACTTTTAGAAATACAGAATCTCCAACTTGAAATTTCAAATTTCTCCTTCGTCGGTCATAATAGCTCTTTTGACGGCTTTGGGCGGTTAATAACTTCTTTCGAATAAAGTCTACCTTCTCAGTGGCTTCCTTTATCATATCTGGTCCAAGAACAAGTCTGTCACCTGATTCGATCCAGCATGTAGGTGATCGACACGGACGACCATATAAAGCTTCGAAAGGAGCCATTTCTATACTGGCCTGATAGCTGTTATTATATGAGAATTCAACCAGATGCAAATGGTCCTCCCAAGAACCACCAAAATCATGAACACAAGCACGCAGTTGGTCTTCTAGAATTCGGTTGACCCTCTCAGTCTGCCATCAGATTGTGGGTGATAAGCAGTACTGAAATTTAATTTCATTCCCAAAGCATCTTGGAATGCTTCCTAAAATCTACTAGTGAAGATCGGATCACGATCACTCACTATACTGCTGGGAATACCATGGAGGCGAACAATTTCCTTTATATATATACCTGCCAAGCTTGCTGCAGTCCGAGTAGATATAACTGGAATGAAATGAGCATTTTTGGTTAGATGGTCCACAATAACCCAAATCGCTTCATTGCCTTTCTTAGTTCGTGGCAATCCGTCGATGAAATCCATCGATACCTGATCCCACTTCCATTTCGGTACTTCCAAAGGTTGAAGTAAACCGGCCACTTTCTTTTGGTCGCTCTTTATTTGCTGACAAGTAGCACAGCGACTCACATAAATCGATATGTCTCTCTTCATCGTTTTCCACCAGAATGTTCTTTTAACATCACGATACATTTTGTTGACTCCTGGATGGATGTTGAATTTAGATTTGTGGCATTCATCCAATACTTCACGTTTCAGATCAGGGAAGTCTGGAACACAAATCCTGCCTTTTATCCTTATTATTCCTCTATTATCCAACTCAAAACTAGTGTCTTCTCCTTGGCAAATTCTTTTATAAATTCCCTAAAGAAACTCATCTTCATATTGCCTATTCGCGGTCTTTTTAAGAAGAGTAGGAGTGATAACTAGATATGCGAGAACAGCATGTCTTCTGCTCAAAGCATCGGCAACCACATTGGCTTTTCCCGGCGTATACAGAATATTTAAGTCATAAGATGCCAGAAATTCTAACCAACGTTGTTGTCGCAAATTCAAATCCTTCTGGGTGAAGAGATATTTCAAAGGTTTATGGTCGGTGAATAATTCAAAATTTTCACCTGGAGAAAGAAGAGTTCATTAAGTATGTTGTTTAAGTTAAATTAATTTCGCAAATTGTTAAGAAAGTCAAAAAGATTCTTACCCAGAAGATAGTGTCGCCAGATTTTCAAGGCGAAAACAACAGCCATAAGTTCCAAATCATGGGTTGGGTAGTTTCTCTCGTGCGGACGTAATTGTCTACCCGCGTAGGCAACTACCCTTCCATTTTGCATTAATACTGCACCTACCCCATCACCACATGCATCAGTATAAATAGATAATCCCTTATTCCCGTTTATAATAGCGAGAACAGGAGCAGTGGTTAATCTCTTCTTCAACTCCTGAAAAGCTTCATCACATTTCGAAGTCCAATCAAAATTTACATCTTTCATCGTTAGCTTAGTCAACGGACTAGCTATCTTGGAAAAATCCTGAACGAATGTCCGGTAATAACCTGCTAAACCCAAAAAGCTTCGAACTTCTTTTGGAGTAGTGGGTTGTTTCCAATCAAGAATAGCGGAAATTTTACTAGGATCTACCAAAATTCCTCCTTCATTAACAATATGGCCAAGGAATTTGACTTCTCTGACCCAAAAGTGGCATTTGGAAAATTTTGCAAATAAGATATTCCTTCTCAAGATTTCCAAAACCATTCTGAGATGTTCAGCATGTTCTTCTTCGGTTTTGGAGTAGATTAGGATATCATCGATAAATACAAGAACAAATTTATTCAGCACCTCCCGAAATACACGGGTCATCAAATCTACGAAGTATGCTGGAGCATTGGTTAGCCCAAAAGGCATAACTAACCATTCGTAGAACATATTGGGACCCCTGAAAGCAGTTAAAGGTACACAATCTTCGGTGATTCGTAGTTGATGGAATCCTTGGGCTAGATCCATCTTTGAAAAGAAACGAGCGCCGTGCAATTGATCAAATAGATCATCAATTCTTGGTAGAGGGAATTTGTTCTTAAGAGTTTGTTTATTGAGATCGCGGTAATCTACACACAATCTCAAAGATCCGTCCGATTTAGCAACAAATACGACGGCTGAGCCCCATTCAGAAACACTGGGTCGAATTAATCCTTTTGCTCGTAGCTCATCAGTTTGATGAACCAATTCAATCTTTTCCCTGGGTGCCATCCTACGATTTGCGTGAACAACAGGACGAGCATTAGGTACAAGGTCAATTCTAAATTCTATTTCTCGGTGAGGAGGTAAAGATTTCACTTCTTCGAATACGTCCGGAAAATCTCTAACAATTGGTATAGACTCCTAACTGGGTTCAGGATAACCCAAATTATACATCAACCCTTCCCTTTTAGGACTAGGGTCCTCACAAGAAATTTCGATGAAATTCCCAAATTCGGTTTTAATCGAAATCAATCGATTGCTGCAATCCAATCTGGCTTCATATTTTGCTAGCCAATCCATTCCGAGTAAGACTTCAAACTCGCTAAAATCAAGAACGAAGAGACCAATGGTGAATTGATAATGAGAATATGAGATAGGAACGTCCCTACATAGAAGACAAAGATTCGCAGGCCCTCCAACTGGATTCCTACGCATATAGGCTCATCAACAAAATCAGGTTCAAGATTTAATTCTTTAATGGCTTGCTGAGAGATAAAACTATGTGTAGCGCCCGTATCAAATAGAACTCTAACAATTCTATCATAAATGATAAGATTACCTTCCAGAACTTCTTTTCCTTTTCCTACTTTGGAAGTTGCAGGTTGGTCCTTGACTGCGTATACCTTTGCTGTTTGAGCTTGTTTCATGGTTGGACAGTCTTTAACTTCATGCCCCACTTTCTGATAGTAATAGCACTTCCTAGGTTTTGCTTGAGTGGATTGACTAACTTGTTTCTTAGGCTTCGTACATCTGCTCGAATAGTGGCCCTTCTCCAAGCAATTATAACAAGTGACTTCCTCTGTTGTACTACCATGAATGCTCTTCTTTTTCTCGTTGCCCTGCCATGGTTTCTTACCTCCAAATTTCCGCTTCTTCCAATTTTGGTTGCCCGAATTTCCCTTCTCTGCTGGGGCTTCTTGTATATCAAGTGTGGCGTATCTGTAACCCATATCAACTAAATCCGAAAAAGATTCTTTAACGTGGCCCGTCATTCTTTCATGATATTTCCGGTTCATTCCACGGATAAACCTTTCGTTTTTCTTAAGAGGTGTGTTTAGCAATTCCGGGCCAAACCGAGATAGTTCGCTGAATTTATTCAAGCATTCTTCAAACGACAAACTTCCTTGTTTAAATCCAGAAATTCCTGATACATTCTGGAAATTCCCGCCGATGGCATGTAACGTTTCTCAAACACTTCCTTAAAACGATCCCAAGTAAATTCTTCCTCGGGTTCATCTATAATGATGGTTTCCCACTAAGTTGAAGCTTCTCCTTGGAGTTGCCATGAAGCTATAAGTCTTTTCTGCTCATCCTGCAGTTTTAGCCCTTTAAAAATCTTCTCACACGATCTTACCCAAGCTTGAGCCTCAATAATTGACTCCTTGCCGGTGAACGGTTTGCCACCAAGCTTTTCGAACTTCTTATATAAATCAGCCAAGTCCGGCTGCTGCTGAATATCTATTACTGCTTCTGCGGCTGGGGGAATTTGATTAGGTGCTGCGGCATTCCCTCGACCCCTAGCTCTTCCTCTGCGTCCACTCATTTTCACTATCTGAGATTAATAAGAAAATTGATTTAGATATACATACGAGATATCTTAAGGAATATCAGCAGTAAAAAGAAATAGACTAAGAAAATTTAAAGTTTCAGTCTTGGTTATACTCATTCTAGGGTATACTTCACCCTATCTCTAATGAGCCATCTAATGTGTTATACTCCATAGCTAAAGTTCTTACTCAACCAATAGCTCTGATACCACTTGTGACGACCCAAACTCGATGTCCGATAAACGACATCAAATTCGCATCGCCGGAGCTTATAACAACAATTAGATGAATATAAAACAGCGGAACAGAATCAATAACATAAATATCATCACAGGTACAACATTAACATAATATCCATACTGCATCAGAGTATATAATACATACACCACAACTCTATATAACATCATAAGAATACATCGATAATCATATATCCAAAAGTCTTCAATGAAAGAAGTGATGACGAACTTCCAAAAGATAAACACCTGAGATCTCCAAAAGCTACTAAGAATATCTCCAAGATAAAAGCTCCAAAATGATGCTAACTCCAAAATACGGAAACCTGCTACTAGGCTGCCCGTGTAGAAAATAATGGGCACCCAGAGTTTAGGAAAGAAAACAATAAACTCCGGATCAGTCATGAGACTGGTGTGAGTAAACAAAACAATAGTTACTTTTAAAGAAACTAGATTTATAAAAGAATTTTCAGTATGCTTTTAAAAATGGAACTACCATAAGACCTCCCGCCACACACACAATGCAAACGCAGAATTGGAGGAGATTTCTTCTTATGATAGTTAAATATGCTTGGTACGAGAAAAAAAGAATTCTTTGATATTATTTCTAGTGCATAGTGTAGAAAGCCTTTTGAAAATAAAATATTAATCTTAGCCAGCATAGACATTCCGAACTATGCCTACTATAGCTACCATTTAAACAGTGGGGCTGCACCATAAGTAAATGGCAGGTTATACAACTAAAACCGTACAGGGCTCGTATTGTTTCTTTGGATTTCCAACAAATGGTCAGGCCAAGGAATTTCCCATTGCCACATGGAAACGCCTCTAGCGGGACGTCCCGAGAACTTAACTAGCTCTCTGCCAACACAAGGTCGGGTTACCTTTATCACTAGGTGACTACTACACGAATATGTCATCCCCCGGTCCCATTGGACCTTTATCCGAGCGCTCGACAACCAACAACACCACACAGTAATAGATATAGTGTATCAACATGAGTAAGTATCTGGGCTCCATACCATGATTCCACCCTTTCCAGAAGGAAATGCACATACCCTAAAGGGAGCTACCCCTCATAACCTTGCCGCATCTTTCCTGTTTTGACCATTTCGGGGTGTGAGGCTCGACGAAGTCTCGTCCACAAAGCCACGCTCAAAAGCTGTGCTTTGGGTCAACAAATGATCATAGAAATGATCACAAAGATAAACGATCAAACAAATGATCCTATCACAAATGATCAACACAATGATCATTTCACAGCAACACTCAGCATGTCACATTACCAAATTGGGAATATATTGCTGATAACCTTCAACTATATAACCTCTGAGCTCGTACGTCTCAGAGAAGGGTGTTAAGCTAAGAGAATAAATTCTCCGCCACCAACAGAAATATATTTGAAAGAAATCAGCTTTATATCTCAATTTGTAATGTCAGGCATACTATCCATACAAGTCTGTTCCGGGATCGAACAGAACCGGAGGCACTTACAAAGAAGTCCTTGCAATCCAGATAATCTCTAATCACGTTCGGATTTCCCATCACATATGGAGATCTCTATACCGGGGACCAGTCGATGCAAAGACATTCGACGAGTTGTCCTTTCGCTTTCAAAAATATCTGGTCTTCAACACCGGTCTTCAAATGCAATTCATAACGACGTATCACATATTCGGAATGGGTTATACGACCCCAAAGTCCTTTCCCGGTTAACCCGAATAGTGAGCGCAGTATTTTTAAAACACATGGATATGTCAATTACAAAGATTCATATTTAGGGTTCGATGTGAGTTTCGGATACTCACTAGAATCCGATTCCATGTCGCATCGAAGTTTAAATGTCGTTTTACGGCATAAAGGTTTTCACATCAATACAGAACAAATCATAGTCACAGTGCATCACACCGTATCACAGTCACAACAGAAATATCAATCTAGTGCATAGCAATAGTTAATTGTTTACAAATCAAAGTGAATGGGATTTAATAAATTAATTTAATCATCCATGGTTGTTTTCCAAAATAATTTGTGATTTATCTAATTTAACATTTAGAAATCTTATTATTCAGAAATTCATTTCTACTACAATAAGCTTAATCATTAATTAACTTAAATTATCTTAATTCAATTATTTAACTTATAATTTTTATTTTTATTTTGTTAAACAAATTTTATTTACTTTTAATTCAATGTTAAGAAATCCTTTTTATAAAAGAATCTATATAAAGTTAGTTTAATCCTTTATTTGAAACCAAATCATGTTTAAACATACTTTATTTAAATTTGACTTAACATTTAAATTTATAAAACTTATTTAAATTCCACATTCAAGTAAACTTGAATCTATGATCCCTTTAATTTTAAACTTAGTTTAAATCTGGTTTTATATTTTTAATTTTCATTTTAAATTTAGGATATAAAAAATCATTTGAATTCAACTTTAAACTTTGTTTAAAATACCTGTTATTAAATCTTGCTTCTACTTTTACATATTTTTATTTTACTTTATTTATTTATTTTTATTTTTTTAGAAACCTGAAACGGTTTTAGGTTCACTTAAATTTAGTTCAAAAATTACTTAATTCACATATCACTTCTAAGTTATTTAAAACAAATTAAATTCAAAACAAGATTATTCCCAAAACCAGGTTTTAAACACGGTCTGTTTTCTGAAGCCTGGCAATAGGCTTAGCAAACCCAATCTTTCTTAACAACTTCCCCGAGCCAAAAGCAATTATTCCCGCGTTTGACTTCGGGTTTCACCACTTCCCAGTTTCTTCGAGTAAACCCATAGGCTACTCCGATTCGAACCCGAGAAAACTACGTCTCCCCCAACTCACACTCTTGCTGATACGAAGGTCAACGCGTGCACGTGTCTAGGCAATTGGATGGTCGCTGACCATCACCGAGACCCCCGTACATCGCAGTCGATCCCCACGAGCCTTCCAACTTCACAAATATTCGAAAGCGAATCGAAATCGAGCTCTCTCACTACCAACCGAAGCCAACCCAGTCGTCAAACTCAGCCTCGAACTCGACGCCTCGACCACCTGAAGGTTCCTAACTCCGGCCAATGATTCGTCATCCACTCAGCCATCATTCCCCCAGACCATGTGCCACTCGATCAACCACAGAGGGAAAACGAATCAAATCAAAAGCTACGAACAAAACTAGGTTTCTGGAAAGAAATCACTCGCCGCCGCCGCCACGTTGACCTTCCGACCACCCCAATATTTTTCTTCGATACCCCGTAAGCTCCTCTACCTTCTCGAGAAACTCCGGCCTCCCTAGTACCTCCGACCACCTGATTTTGACCATAAACCCTTTTCCATTCGTCAACGATCTGCTCTTGAACCACATGCTTAAAAATCAATCAAACACGGCTTAAAATTCCTATCTTCAAATGCAGATTCATATTATATAATCCAATCTCAAAATTGTGATACTCGAAATTTATCAAAATTTAAGATTTCCTCTAAAAAAATAAGTTTTCATACTGAATATACTCATGCTTCATGAAACTATTTTACTTATAATTCATACATAAGCACTGCTACTTAGTTTTGAAATCAAAGGCTAATTCTAATCAAATGATAAGGATTTAAATGTTTTCTTGTGTAATACAACCCTGTGATTCAATCAGAGAAGGAAATGGGAGTTGCAGACAGTTTGATATGTACATATGTGTGTGTATATATATATATATATGTAGAATAAAACTGAGAGAAATTTATAAGCAACACAATATAAATCATTCCCACAATCTATCTAAATCCTGAAGTAAATTTGTTTACTCACTTGAATATATTGATAAGCAGAGACTATATTGGTTTTGAAGCTGCAGTTCTAAATCTTCCTCTCTGGTTTTTTTTTCTTTTTTCTTTCTTCAGCAATTTGTTTTGAACTTGTATATATTTTTTCTATGTTTATTTTCTGTTCTTTGCTAAGTTGTTGAACGAAATAAAACTGAAACAAATGTTCTTGTTTATAGAGGGAATTGTGTACAGGTTCAATATAGTACTTGAAATATTATTTTGTATTATTGCTAAATACAGGTTGATGTGATCTTTATCTATGCTAGACAGTAAATGCATTAAATGAAGCATGGATTCACAGTTGATGTCTTGCTTGAGGTTACTAGAGTAAATGGCATTAAATGAAGCATGTTTTGTAATGCTTCCCTGTATACTTGTATATTACAGCATAATGTTTTGTTTATTCTTTTATATGTATGTGTTGTTTTGTTTAATTTCATTTTTTTATACAAATTTACCTTACTTTGTTATATAGAAGAGTCTTGTTTTAGTTTTATATTTTCCTTATGTCTACATATTTGTTTACAGCAAAATTTAATTTTATTGTTTTAAAACAACTTCTTGTTTTTTTTAAAAATATGTTCTTTTATTTAATTATCATTATTATTATCTATTTATTTAAACTTAACTATCTATGTTAATTTAAATTCTATGCATCTTTATAATATTAACATTAACAACATTTATTTTTCTTGAAATTCTCAATTTAAGTTCCAAAAGTTCAAATACATTACCAATTTTAAATTCAAAAATTTCGGGATGTTACAGATCCAATGAAACTGGTTTGGTCGAAATCCAAGACCATTTGAAAATGGCTATTTTTACTCGTCAATTAAATATTAAAATATTCATGTTTTAAAAGTTCTCTAACACCATTCTAATTCAAATATGATTTAACTCAACATTATAAATCATTTTTATTCATATTAAATGCAAATTCCAATTATTTCAGCAATTTCAAATATTAAATTAACAATTTAATTGTCCAATTAAATCTAGATATTCAAAATATAAGTTATTCGACTTATAAAATTCACTTATGCATATTTAAAATCAATTAAATATACGAATTTCAAATGACTGAAATTCTGGGTTGTTACATTAGGCAAATCTTTTTTCCGGTTATAATACTATTTTTGAAAATTATAACTAAAAGATTAACCTATGAGATACTCACTGAAGCTACCTACGAGATGCTTTTGAGATGGCTTTACTGTAGACGATGAATGTTGAGGATAAAGAAATAGAAAAGGAAAAGGCATGACCCACATAGAATCAAGGAAGGGCCAAGCGAGGAAATTTGTGGGAAAATAAGAAGTCAAATGGGAAATTTAAGAAAGAAGATAAAGTATGTAATAAATGCCAAAAGGAATGACTCCTCGTGAAGGATTGTAGAGTAAATCTATTGAGGGAAGCTTTTAAGGGAAGTGTTACCATAGCCATAAGGAAGGGCATTTCAAAAATCAGTATCATAAGATGGTGAAGGAAGGGCAGAATGGGCAAGCCTATGCCATTGAGGTTGTCCCTATTTCGATTAGACCACCCCTTAGAGACCAAGGAAAGATAACTATGGAAGGTGTAACCATTATTTTATGAAATAACATTTGTACTCTATTTGACTTCGGAGCATCGCATTCATGTATAGCTAGAATGTGGTTAACTCCTTAAACCTTCAAACCCAAACAGTTACCCACCCAATAGTAGTTTCAAATTCTATTAGGGGCACGACACATCTTTTTTCAATTTACAAAGACCTAATGATAGACATATGCGATGTTTATTTCATATGCAATGCGTACGTTCTAAATTTTGAGGGGTATGGACTTATTTTGGGTATAGAGTGGTTGTTGCACCATGAGGCAGTCCTAGACTGTGATAAGAGGGTAGTGTGGTTAAAGAGTTGTAAAGGGTAAGAACTGGATGTTTGTTCTAAACCCTAGGATTCAGTTGAGTTAAGTTACACATACTCAGTGAACCTATCGCAATATGAACTTTCATTCGTACCCATAGTTCGAAAATTCACTGATGTCTTTGAAAAAAAAATTAAGCTTCCACCCCGAAGTGAAATTGAGTTTGGGATTGATTTGGAGAAGGATGCTAGACTAGTCGCTCTGCCATTAGGCATATGGCCCCTAAGGAAAGGCAAGAATTGGATAAGTAGATCTCGGAGCTACTACAGAAAGGATTCATTCAATGAAGTACCTGGGAATGGGGAGCCCCTATTTTCTTTGCCACTAAGGCAGATGGCTCATTGAGGTTTTGTGTTGGTTATAGGGAACAACAAGTTGGCGAAGAATAATTGGTATCTCTTACCTAGGATAGATGATTTGTTTGACCAACTAGTGGGAACTAAAAGTCTTCCCCCAATTTGACTTGGCAAGGATTTCATTAGCTAAGGATTGTAGAGGATAGCATATCGAAGACTGCATTTTGCATATCAAATGGACTCTATGAATTGGAAGTGACGCCTTTTGGATTGATAAATGCCCATGCATACTTTGTAGATTTGATGAGTAGAGTATTTAATGGACAATTAAACAGATTTGTGGTAGTTTTTGTAGATGACATCCTGTTATTTTCCAAAAGTGAAAAGGAGCATGAAAGTCACTTAAGGGAGATATTAGGAACCTTAAGAAGGCACCAATTTAAAGCCAAATTCTTAAAATTCCATACTTGGAAGAAGGAAGTGAGATTTCTTAGGTATATTGTTTCAAAACATGGATTAGCGGTGGACCTCGCAAATGTAGAATCTATTCAGAATTGGAAGACTCCAAAGAATTCCATGGTGGATAGAAATTTTCTACGGTCAACAGGTTATTATAGGAAAGTCATAAAGGATTTTGCAAAGATAGCAGCTCCTCTAACCTGTTTGACCAAAAAGAATTTAGTCTTCGTTTGGGATGAGAAATGCACAGAAGCGTTTGGGAAATTAAAGGAACTATTGACAAGTGCACCAGTACTCATCAACCCCGATGGAACGAAACCTTTTACGGTTTATACAGATGAATATGGAATAAGATTGAGAGCAGTTCTTATGCAAGAAGGAAGAGTGATAACTGATGCTAGTAGGCAACTAAAGGACCATGAGAAGAGATATCTACTGCATGACTTAGAGCCGGAAGTCATTGTTTTCGGTTTAAAGATGTGGAGGCACTATCTTCTGAAGGAAAGATTTGAGTTTTTTACTGACCATCAGTCAAGTATCTATTTCCCAAAAAGACTTAAATCTTAAACAGCAGAGATGGATGGAATTTATATCATCCTACGACCTTGGGATATAGTATATTCATGGAAAAGGAAATGTCATCGGCAACATCCTTAGCTGGAGGCATGCTACCTTAGGTGTTATATATAAGTGGAGACAGTTGGAATTCCTCTCAAATTTCAACTTCCAACTGCTAATGGAACCCACTCAAAAATATTTGGCAGCAATGAGGATTAGATAAGTGTTGATGGACTATAAAGACCACCCTACACCGTCAGCACCCAATAAACCTGTATAGTGCGTCGTAGTGGTGCTCGGCCAATGCGGGGTGATCATCAATGAATTGTAAAATAAATAAGCAATATAGAACCTGTCATATATCTCACGGTGCATCGAATAAGAATAATAGTAAGCGTATCAGATATAAAAATAGGCGAGACACTAACTAGCTGAATGAATCACAACATCCGAGTATATAGATCCATATAGTGAACAACATTAGTAATAGAGTTATATATCAAATAACAACTCATAAACTGTACCTAAGTCGTAAGGCATTAGCAAGCTCCATTGTGTTGTGCAGTGGAAAAGAAAATGAGTAGATATAAAAATACAAGAGCATAGCCTTCTGCTCACTCCTTGTCCAGCTCCACATACTCACCAGACCTGATATCTAGAATCTACTCATTTAAGAGTATCCAAAGTAATAGGAAGCAAAGCATAAAGCCCAAGTTAGACAATAGTCTGGTGCGAGCGGTAGAAATCTCAAATACTATATAGTCAATATACTAGGAAAAATGGTATGAAAAAATCGTATATGACATGTCTCTGCATCCACGGAGTTATCACATATAAAAGATATACGCTACTCTATGATAGTCTTCATGGGTGTATTATATATCAAGGTACTAATGCCGTATAGATATTGGCATCGGTAATATCTGTGTCATGTTACATCCCTAAGGTGATAAGAACAATAAAACAGAAATGGAATTCATCATCACATTCACTTACTCGGTGCGTTGGATATACAATACTCGTATGATCACCCCCATAGAGCCAAGTACTACTCAGCATCCCGGTTGTTAGTCCTTGAGATGATGATTTTGATGACAAATACGTTAGGACTTGTTATAAAATATAAATACTAACATTATAGTTTTGATATATATGTATATGCAGGATACAAACATTTAGGTACCAAGAATTAAGACTGTACAGTATAGATATTTAGGACTAAAGATTTCAAGATTGAAGACTCATGAGTACCAAGATATCAAGAGTTCAAGATTCAATAGTATAAGATAAGTATTGAGTCCAGAATTATGTTAAAACTTCTTGAAAGCACTTACATCTTTATTTGAAATTTATTCGTGGAATGGAATCCACTTCGATCCTGTTAAAGGGATGGAACCCTAATGGGATGGAACCCATGACAATATCTAGTGGAACATATAGTGGTCCTATTTTTAATTTTATAAAAATGCTTTTCAAAAATTTATATCTCTTGTTTTTAAAAAAATGTTTTCAAAACTTTCTTTTCAAAAAGACACTCTCTTGGTTTTAAATATTTTAGCCTCAAAACTATTTTTATCATTTTTAATATTTTGATTTCAAAATTGTCCTTGTTTTTAAACCATCTTTTATTTTAAATATTTAGCTTTAAAATATTTATATACTTAGATTTTAAATCACTTTATAGATTAAGATTATATATATATTAAAAATTACTTTCTAAACTCTTTTATATGTTTAAACTATATTCAAATATATTTACATAGTTTAGAAATTGTTTTGACAAATTATAGAAACCAATTTTAATAGGAAAAACAAAATATCAATTTTTCCTTGAGCATATCGACATCCCTCAATCCCCCATGTCGACATGATGTCCGTTACTTTCAAATTTCAATTTTCAAAAGAAGTGTCTATTCTTGGTATCCTTTCACGAATAGATATGGCTGTTGCTCTATTATAAATAACAGTAAGTTCTAAACGAATCTTTTTTACCAGATTTCATTTATTTTCTCTCCTCTTCATCTTCCACATTGATTCTAAAGAATCCTAAACTATACTCTGTCGAAATACCAAGTGAATCAAACCTGATTATCTCTTGTTTGATTCTCTGCCACTCTCTCCATAAGATCTTAGTGCTATTAAGAGTTATAGAATCTTTTGTAAATCAAATTGTTAAGTAAAAGGTGCGGTTGAGCCTTGAAACACATTGGGTGTGATTGTTGCCCCGGAAATCAATTAGGTGATCTTGTAGCCTGTTTAAATCAAGAGAGTTTGCCCTGGACTCAAATATAGGAGGGTGTACCTTGCAGCCTTGAAGCCGAGGGTGTAATCTGGGAGATTATTTTAATAAGAAGTCCATACGATTGTACGGGACTGGATGTAGGGTAACTCTAAACTAGTATAAAATCCTGGTGTGTTCTTCCATTACTACTTTTATTTAGTATTTGCATCTGTGTCTGATTCTATGATTATATCTATGTCTATGAATTGCATTTGTTGGTGATTAACTTACATAAGTTTCAAAAAGATTTAGAAAATCCATAAAACACTATTCACCCCTCCTCTAGTATTATTCCAGCCTTAAGATCTGTAATCCACATCTCTCACATTTGGTATCAGAGCATTGGTTTTCAAAGTTTTCATAATATGAATTTTGAAGTTTTTAAAATGGATATTTTTGGGGATTTTGTAGCAGTAGTTTAAAACTGTTCAGACCATCATTGCCTCATAAGTCTGCATATAGTTATTATAGAAAATCAAGATATCTACCAAGTTTGTATTCTGTGTAGAAATAAAAATGTTATATGGCTGAAGAATCAACACTCAATGGAAAAATTGTGCAAATCAAGAAGAATAAGTGGATACTTGATGGTGGATGTTCAATACACATGAATGCTAATCCAGATATGCTAAATCAAATTATCTATAAAGATGGAGGATTGGTTAATTTTGGAGACAACTCAAAAGTATATGTGATTGGCATCGGCAATGTCGGTAACTCTAAAACTCCTACTGTTTCTAATGCTTTTATTAGTTAAGAATTTGAAACATAATCTTCTTAGCATTAGTCAACTTTACGATAAAGGATGTAAAATTAAATTTGAAAAAGATAAGTGTCACATCGAAGATAATAATTCAATACTATATTTGAAGAAATTAGGAAGAAAAATATTTATATTCTTAGTATGAAAATCTCAAATGGTAATCTATTTCTTTTGGCTAATACAGGTGATCCTTCGATTTGGCATAAAAGATTTGAGCATTTGAATTTTAAACTCTTATCTAGACTTTCTAAACTTGATCGGGTAAGAGGTCTCCCTAGAATGAATTTTAAAATAGTAGTATATGTGATGCTTGTCAATTAGGAAAACTTAGGAAGAGTTTTTCCAAATTAAAAGATATGAGTTCAACCTCAAAACCTCTTGAGTTACTTCATCTAGATTTGTTTGGTCCATCTCAAATTCAATCCATAAATCACAATAAATATGTCTTTGTAATTATAGATGATTATTCTAGGTTTAAATGGGCAATTTTTATGAAATATAAAAGTGATACTTTTGATCCATTTAAATTTTTTAAAAAAAGACTTCAAAACCAACTTTCTTCAAAAATTATAACTGTTCATAGTGATCACGGTGGGGAATTTGAAAATGAAAATTTTGAGAGATTCTGCAATAAAAAGGGAATAATTCATAATTTTTCTTTTCCAAGAACTCCACAACAAAAAGAAGTGGTAGAACGTAAAAATAGAACGATTCAAGAGTGTGCTAGAACAATGCTTCTAGATAGTAATTTACCAAAACATTTTTGGGTTGAAGCAGTCGCTACAGCTTGCTACATTTTGATTAGAATATTAATTAGACCGTTAACTGATAAAACACCTTATGAACTTCTTTACAAGAAGAAACCAAAGGTATCTTTTTTTAAAATCTTTGGAAGTAAATGTTTTATTCTAAATATAAAAGACAATTTGGATAAATTTGATCCTAAATCTGACAAAGAAATCTTTATCGGATATTCTAATAGAATTAAAGCATACAGAGTTTTCAATTTAAGAACTAATACCATTGAAGAAACAATGCATGTTTCGTTTGATGAAAATTTCTAAGATGTTGAACAACTTAATGATGAAGAAGATTTTGCTACCCTAAATAATGAATCAATTGAAACAAATAATGAACTTATTCATCCAAATAAAAAGGTTAAGCTTTTAAAAGGTCGACCTATAGAAAATATACTATGAGTTATTGAATTCTGTTGTTAGAACTAGAAATTAACTAAATAACATGAGTAATGTAGCTTTTATATCATCTATTGAACCTAAAAATCCAAAAGAAGCATCGTCTGATGATTCATGGATTCTGGCTATGCAAGAAGAACTGAATCAATTAAACAGAAATGATGTTTGGGAACTTGTTTCTAGACCCAAGGATAAAACTATAATAGGAACTAAATGGGTTTATAAAATTAAAATGAATGAACTAGGTCAGGTCGTTAGAAATAAAGCTCAATTAGTCGCACAAGGTTATTGTCAAGAAGAAGGAATATATTTTAATGAAACCTTTGCACCCGTAGCCAGATTAGAAGCCATTAGAATTCTACTTTCTTTCGCAAACTATAATAATTTGAAGTTATTTCAAATGGATGTTAAAAGTGCTTTTCTAAATGGATTTGTTAAAGAAGAAGTTTATGTTGAACAACCCTCACTCTCTGAAGATGAAAATTTTCCAAACCATGTTTTCAAACTTAAGAAAGCTCTATATGGTCTGAAAGAATCTCCTAGAGCATGGTATGACAGACTAAGATTTTTTTTATTACAACAAATTTTGAAATTGGTAGAGTTTGAGATAATGACAAAGAGTTTGAGATGAGTCATATGGGTCAACTTACCTTCTTCTTAGGTTTACAAATAAAACAATTAGATAATGGTATTTTTATTAGTCAAGAAAAATATGCTAGGGATCTAGTTAGTAAATTTGTTATGACTACTGCGAGTGGAAAACCCACTCCCATGGCAACCAAAGCTCTGACACCAAATATGAAGACCGCCCTACACCACCGACACCCAATGAACCTGTATAGTGCATTGCAGCGGTGCTCGACCAATGCAGGGCGATCATCAATGAATTGTAGAGTAAATAAATAACACTGAACTTGTCATATATCTCATAACGCATCGAATAAAATATAATAGTAAACATCTCAGATATAAAACCAAATAAGATAGTAAGTAACTGAATGAATCACAATATTAGAGTATATAGATTCATATAGTGACCAGAAAAGTAATAGAGTTATACATCAAATAACAACTCATCAACTATCTCTAAGTAGTAAGGTACCAGCAAGCTCCACAGTATTGTGCAGTGGAATAGTAATTGAGTAAATATAATAATACGAGAGAATATCCTTCTACTCGCCACCTATCTAGCTTCACGTGTTCACCAGACCTAATACTCATTTAAGAGTACTAAGAGTAATAGGAAGCAAAGCATAAAACCCCAGGTTAGACAACTGTTTGGTGTGAGGGGTAGAAATCTCAAATATTATAAAGTCAATATACTAAGACAAATGCTATGGAAAAATCATACTCGACATGTCCCTACTCCACAGAGTTAGCACATATAAAAGATATATGCTACTCTATGTCATCATGGATGTACTATACATCAAGATACTAAGGGTGTTTAGATATCTGCATTGGTAATATCTACATCATGTGACATCCTTAAGGTTATAGGTACAATAAAACAAACATGGATCCATCCTCAAATTAAGTCACTTGGTGCATTGGATATATGATACTCGTACGACCACCCCCATAGAGCCAAGAACTACTCAATGTCTTGGTTTATCAATACTCGAATCTATGGCACTCAATAGGCCAGAACTAGACTGCACCACCATAGACAGCCTTGGATACTCGGATCGAAACATCATGTGATTTGGAGCTCCCTATATGCCCAAGTGAGCATCCTCAAACACCCCTTCTTTACGAGTACACATTGAAACCTACAAATATCAATGATCCAATTGACACATCATCTACAGCAGAGCTCATCTTGGAACTGTCTCTATAACCCCCATCTGAAGTCGTCGCGGTTGGGGACTACTGTAGATAACCATCATAAGTCATCGAGTGTCATCATGTGTCCCATAACCTACCTACAACGATCTCCTCAATCCGACTCATTGTCTCCTACTCTACATCTTGAACTATAGTTGTCCATCATTGAAGACATCACTTCCTACCACGGAATCGTCCTCGTCGAACTCCACGTCATCGCTTTTGATAATTACCACCGATCCATCTTCAGAGACCATAACTCAGGCATACAAACTTTGAACAATCTGAAACTTGGCACATAGCCTTATGCGGCCTTCCTTGTCACCCTATATCAATCTCATCAAGTTTGGGACAAGACCCATGGATCTATACCTATCCATGTTTTGGATCCACACCGATACAATACTTTACATCTTCAAACAACCCCAACTTGAGTATATGAACTCCAAATGACTTGAAACTTGGAACATAGGCTTATGATGCCTTCTTTGTCACCCCATATCGATCTCATCGGTTTGGGATAAAAGTCATGGGTCCATATCGATCCAAGTTTTAGATTCCCACTGATCCATGTTTGGATCCTCATTGATCTCACACTTCATATTTGAGATCCAACACATCTCCCCATGCTCTACCATGGATCACACATTGATTAGGTCAACCTTCATGATTGGTACATTCCAAGGAGTTCGATCCCAGACTTAGCCAAATTCATACAATTTTGGCTCCACTTCATTCCTATTACACTCTTTAATCTAGTCCATGGCTCGTATCCCAATCCTATACTCCAAACTTCCATGCTTTGGTTCCTCCATCGATCCATATTTTGGATCCATACCGATCTAAGTTTGGATCCATACCGATCCAAGAGCCAACATGTGCTTTGATTCCCATATCTTAACCATGCAAACTCCAAATGACATGAAACTTGGTGTGCAACCTTATAAGGCCTTCCTTGTTGCCTCATATCGATCGCTTCCCAATCCGACAACTTTGAATTCATGTATCGCTGACGATCCAAGAACAATTCTAAATCTAAATCGCCATAGGATCGGCGTTATCAACCATTCATATATTAGACAAGCATACATATTATCACATAGAAATTCTTCAAAAATCATGGATGTGGGAAATGTTCCTAAGAGTCATTTCCCAAAATATTAGAACTATACGACCTCATATGAAAATGACATAAATATTTTACGATCCACCGATGCGTAGAATATAGGTCATTACATGGATCGTATTGGACTTAAGCAAAATAAAGACGAAGGGAAAGTTGATATCTTGGATAAGCTAAGGAGAGGAGAATAATTTCCCCACTTCAGTAGATATGCAGTTTACAAAAGGGACGTTTGAGGAGAGATGGACAACTCTGTGTCCTAGGGATTAATAGTATATTAGAGGAAGTGCTTCCTGAATTTCATGATTCACAAATGACTATTCACCTTAGAGGAAGTAAGATGTACAACAATATGAAATGGATTTTCTATTGGCCAGGATGAAGAAGAAAGTAGCTGAATTTGTTTCTAGGTGTTTGATATGTCAAAGGATTAAAGCCGAGCAAGGGAAGCCCGAAGGATTGTTAGTGCCATTGGAAATCCCAACTTAGAAAATGGAACACATATCAATAGACTTCAGAGATGGGTCGCCTAGGAATCAAAGCGACAATGAAGCAATTTGGGTCATAGTTGATAGACTCACTAAGAGCGCCCATTTTATTCTTGTTAGGAGCAGTAGGACTGTAGTATCTTTAGCGTAGATTTATATTAAGGATGTGGTTCGACTTCATGGAATTCCAATTAGCATCGTTAGTGATAGGGACCCCTTATTTACTAACAAGTTTTGGAGGAGTTTGTAGACAGCTTGAGGAACATCATTAAATCTTAGTACCGCTTACCACTCATAGACAGATGGACAAACGGTAAGAGTAAATAGGAACTTGGAGGAATTGTTGAGAGCATGCATCATGAACTTATGAGGACATTGGAAGCAGCACATACCTTTAGTGGAGTTTGCTTATAATAATAGTTACCAGTCGATGATTGGTATGGCACCCTTTGAAGCGCTTTACGAGTGGCCATGCAAATCACTTAACTGTTGCTGGGAAACTACCAACAAAATTTTACTCGGATCAGATTTGATTCGCGAAACTTCGGTGAAGGTAGAGTTGATTAGGTAGCGAATGAAGGCGGCATAAGATTGCTAGAAATCCTATGCGGTAGAGAGAAGGAAAGAATTGGAGTTCGAAATCGGAGATATTTATGAAAGTCTCCTCTCTTAGGAAGGTTGTAAGATTTGGAAAGTCAAGAAAGTTGGCACCTAGATTTGTTAGGCCTTTTCGAGTTGGGGAAAAAATAGGATGACTGGCTTACCGCATGGAGCTACCAGATAGATTAGCAGGAATCTATGACGTTTTTCACATTTCGCACTTGAAGAAATGCCTTCATGAGACAGACATTGTGCTAGAGCCAAATCAGTTGGGGGATATTGAGATGGAGTCGATAACATCTCGTGCCACCGCATGCATTATGGAGCACAAAACTAGGAAGCTCTGCAATAAAGAAACTAGGTTGGTCTATGCACAATAGGAGGATAACCCAGTGGAAAGCACATGGAAGACGGAAGAAAAGATGAGGATCTCTCATTCCGTGCTTTTCACCGGTAAAATTTTCTCTCCAAAATTAGATTTTGGTTGCATCATTATTGATGGATTGGATGGCAGGAGATTGTTGCTACACTTTTCACCGACACTTTGCACTCATGTAGAAATTTTCATACATGTTAGGGTGTTTTGCATACATACTTATATGTCATAGTTACTAACTCACACTAGGATTGAGCTCATTTATAGTATGTTTGCAATACAAAATCATATTGCTCTTTTGGATGAGTAGATGGATGTGTAGATAACTTGGTTGTGTACCATAGATGCTTAGTGTGTATTATGCTTTTTGGCAGTTGGAAAAGATTTTGAGGACGAAATCCTTTTTTAAGGGGGAAGAATGTAACACCCTGTAAAATCAACCATAAATAAATTAGATAAATTAAATTAAATAAGGTAAGGGTAAAAATGAAAATTTTGCTAAATTTTAAATTTGGCCACAATAGTTATGATGTTGCGTTAGTGGCAAAATTCTGATCAATTATATAGTATGGTGAAAATGGAGCTCAAATGGAAAGGTTATGTGCTTTTGTAGTTTCCGGATTTAAAATAATTTATATATAATTCAAATTCAAATGAATATTTAATTTTAAAATCTGTAATCCAAAAGTTAACAGTAGGTAGACTTGGGGATTAATTAAATGTTAAAATAAACATTAATATTAAATATTAGTTAAGGAATAAAATAACTAAAAATCAAAATCACGATAAAACTACCTAAATAAACGAACCAATTGACCGCTTCCCTTGGGTGGTCGTGGGAAGTATGGGAAGTGGCGATCGACCGGTCGTGAATGGTAGCTAGGGTTTTTTGTGTACAATGAACGTCCTGATTTTTATAGGTTCTGGTGCATTTCAACCACTATATATACGTCCCTAGATTCCTCGCTTTTATTCACATAATATTCTAGGTATATTAGTGAAGCTTTGTTAGTTCATCTCTTCAAGATTTAGAAAAACTCCATTAGGGTTTTGAGTAAGAAATCCTATAAATCATCTTTGTTTATTATTTATTTTTTTTAACTTATTCTCCTCCAAACCCTTAATTTTATGAATCTAATGTATATACAAATCATTTCCTGTATATATGTATCACAAAAGAAGAGATCTAATAGAGGTTGTCAAAGGCATGTCAAATCCAAAGAGGCAAAGCTAAGGGTATACTATGGGTGGAAATGTTAGCTTTCTATTTTAGTAATTGAATGGTATGGATTTGAATATGCCCTAAGGGGTTTTGGTTGCGAAAACATCATATTATAAACCCTAAAAATTCCTTCAATGCAAAATGTCAATTCAGGTTGAAATATCAAATTTGTTTATGTCAAAATATGGAAATTGTGTAGATTTGTAGTTTTGATCATTTTACCTTCTATTCCACTCTTTATTAATTTTCTTTGAATTTGGTTAAAAAAAATTGATAAAGGAATTGCGTGTAAGGTACGAATTTATTCGTAGTTTGCTTTGCTTGTTTCCATGAATTAAATAGAAATTCCTTTGTTTATTTTTATGTAAAAAAGGTGTTTAATAGACCGTAAAAACTGAAATTGTAAATTTCTATTATCAATATATTCCATTATTCTAATGTAATAAGTTGAGTTTAAACTTTAATTGTATATAAGTCTATTGATCGGAATCTTTGGATATGAATATTGAAATTTTGGTATTGCCGATAATATAGAATGAAACTTGTATGAGCGCTTAAAGAGTTGCCATTCAAATGCTATTTTAGGGCGTAACTATGCACGCTTAGAAATTACCAAGTGCATGTTTATATATATATATTACAATAATTAACATATAATTATAACGTATAATTGCGTAGTTAAATAAGTTATTAATTTTATTAAATCCCCCTTTGGAAGGTAATTAATATTAAAGGCGAAATAAGAAAGATTTCTTATAAGACCTTGATTATGGAAACAGTGAGGTGTGTGATAATATATGTCGTGTGTGATGTAGATCAGAGCCGGCCTTTACCAAAGCGGCCGAAGCCATTGCTTTGGGCCTCGTTAAAATTTAAGGCACCAAATTAAACGCGCAACCATAGACACAGAAAGAAAAAAATGAAGCTGGGGCACAGCTGCGCCATTATAAAACACGCAACTCTCGAACTCAGTAACAACGGCCTGAAAAATGAAGGCAGAAGAGACAGGGACGAGACCACTTGATTGGCGAATGCGACTTCTCAACAAAGCTAGGGTGCAGCCGTGCCACATGGCACATCATAATGATTGATTATTTGCTGACTACTATTGATTGTTTTTGAAAAGGTATTTGTCCAGTCTAATTGATTTTGGAATTTTCATCTTCTAAGTTCTAATTTTTATGCAGTTGGTATTGTAATTTGTAAACAAGCTGTGTTCAGTGTTCTAGATTCTAATGACAGTTCAATTATTCAATTTTGATCCCTATTCCATATGTTCTGATTTTGAATTTGTAAACAATATAATTCTGTTGTGTTTCAAATTCTAATGACAATTTAATTATTCACTTTTTATCCTTATTCCATATGTTCTAAATTTGAATTTACAAACATCATAGCTATGTTGTGTTCTAGAGTCCAATAATCCAATGGTTCAGTTTTGATCCTGATTCTATATGTTCTAATTTTGAGTTAGTTAATTGTAGAATATGGATTGATTTGTATAATAAGGTTTAATCCAAAGTTGGTTTTTTGAAGGGCATCAGTTCTACAATCGGCTTTAGGTATCAAAACTCTTAGGACTAGCCGTGATGTAGATTATGACTAAGTTATAATGATGCGAGGTTAGTCAAAAGCGTACGGAAGCCTGCCCGGCTAATTTGGCTACCGACGGTGAAACTTTGGGCTGATTTGAGACAACACATATAGTAACGAACTACGATGTGCGAGGTTAGTCCCAAATTCTTTGGGGTAAACCTGCTCAGCTAATCTAGCTATGAGTACCTACGAATAGTCGGGCTAATATGAGATATCACCATGGGATACAGGTCATAATAAATATGACATGCTTAAGAGATTGAAGATATTAAGTGGTTGTGTGAGGGCATGCCTCTTCATTATGTAGGAAGTAGTAAACGGTTAGGGTTATGGGTTAGGCACGATAGAGGATATCTTGGAAAGGGCCCACTTCAATAGGTAATATTAAACGGCTGAAGAGATTCCATGCAATGTCAGCTAGATAATTTCTAGTGATTAGTCCGCCTTTGGATTACAAGTAGTAAATGATGTGGACCAACCTTAAATAATGTATTAAATGGTCGGAGTCTACCTAATTCCCGTTAAAAGGTATTAAGTGGCCATAGTACTATCTTTTACATCGATATGACATTATAGACGATGGATATGGGTTATTGGATTGATAGCAAGTTAGCTATGGGCTTATATTTGAAAAGCTTTTTATTTAAGTTTGAGAAAAACCTTTTGGCTTACATTTAAAAAGACTTAAGTTATAGATAGAAATGTAACACATATTCCTATGTAAATTATACTGCCCAAGTACTAATGTAGTAAGGCTCGAGATTTTTATTCATTAGACAATTGTTGTTCGGACTCCCTCCTCATTACAATATGGGTTAGGAAGGGCGATGTTGAAGGCGGAGACATTGATGAGGCTTGTTGCAGTACACTATCTATTTTGCTATTATTTTCTATTGTTTTTTATGTACCCGTGAAATAAAAAAATGTCTTAATTTTGGAATATTGCGGATATGTATGGTTATTGTTGGGCTTTGACGTTATGGATATTGTATGATGGTTTTGAATGACATTTTGAAACTCAAATGAAATCGGTATTGTTGTTATTATTATATTTTTTCCTTCCGTTGTGAGAGTCTGCATGATTAGATAAATAACTCTATATTTTTCTTTTTACCAACCAACAACCAACTTTGAGATGGTTCTAAATTTCGATGGGCTTTTTTTTGATCGAAATTTAGGCCCATTTCAAGGCAGGTTGCTACATTTGGTATCGGAGCCTAGGTTACCCGTTCAATGAGGAAAAGTATACGTGTGAGAGACGTGCTTATTATTTTTGAAAAGATTTTTCCAAAAACCCCTATTATATATTTACTTCTCTATGAACATATGCATGTACACTAGGCAAGTCTTCGTTCATCTTATAATACTATCTTAGGAAATTATAACTAAAAGTTTAACCTATAGATAGTAGACTGGGCTGAAAATCCTTCTTCCTATGAGACTGGGAACCCCACCAAGGAACGCCCACCATTTGAGGGATGCCCGAATGGTTTAAACAATACCTCTGGCACGTAGGAGAAGTCCTTGTTCCCTAGCAAACTACACCGATGTCACCCGTTATCATGCCTGTCGAGGCAGCACCTCGTCCTACTGATTTCCCAAAAATGTGTAAGGATTTTTTAAGTATGGAAGGAAGAGTATATTCAAGAATGGAATGCTTCGTAGAGGTTAAGGCATGGATAATTGACTGCGAGAGGATATTTTGGGAGATTAGTTGGCTGGATCAGGTGAAGCAAAGAATGGTAGCTTGGCACCTTAAAGGAGAAGCCTTAGTTGGTGGAATATGATGGCAGGGGAGGACGTTAGTAGTGTTGTACTTGGGATAAGTTCAAGAACCGATCTAAGACTAGATTTACGTCGAGCGCAGAAGTGAGCCTGCAATTAGATAAATTTATACAGCTTAGGTAGGGAGACTCCACTCTAAAGGAGTACATCAGTAAATTTACAGAATTAGCTAAATTCGGAATGAGTTTGATTGATATACCCATGAGAAAGGCCATGAAGTTTGTCAAAGACTGAAATCCCTGCTTAGGGAATGATTGTTGACTCGGATATCCATTGGATCTATCTATAAGATGCTTGTTGAGATGGCTTTACTGCAGATGATGAATGCCAAGGAGAAACAAATGGAGAAAAAGAATAAGAAGGCAGGACCTACACATAATTAGGGAGGGGCCAAGAAAGGAAATATATGGGCAAATAAGAAATTAAAAGGGAAATTTAAGAAAGAAGGTAAAGTGTGTAATAGATGCTAAAAGAAAGGACGCCTCGCGAAGGAGTGTAGCGTAAATCCGTTGAAGGAAGCTTTTAAGGGAAAGTGTTACCATTGCCAAGAGGAAGGGCATTTAGAATATCAGTGTCCGAAGACGGTAAAGGATGGGTAGAGTGGGCAAGCCTATGATATTGAGGCTGCCGCTATTTCAAGTAGACCACCCATTAAAGACCAAGGAAAGACAGCTATAGAAGGTAAATGTTACTAATATAATCATCATCGAAGGAGTTCGGTGTGCCATTTGATCATAGCGATAAGTAAGTGCCAAAGCAATAGTGTCAATGCCAATGAAAAATGTTATCACCATCAATAACCTCGAAGACATCACATATCATCAATGCTGCTTCACGCTTAACTAATGCTACCTCTTATTGACTCTGAAGATATACGAGAAGAGAGATGCAGAGATGACATCACCTTTCATGATTAGCATCGAAGGAATAGGGTTCTATGATCAATGATGCCGCACTTCATCATTTCAGAATCATATCTCTTTTCGTTGCACTATATCAATAAGGAAAAAGGAACAGTGTCATATGCAACTGAAGAGGCAAAAGCAACATAGACAATCAATGCTGTAAGCCATCAATGAATGTCAAAGTGATCAATGGCACATTTCATTGATGTCAACTCTATTAATATTGCACCTCACAAGCACTTCGAAGGTATTTCCTTATGATGATGCCAAGGATCGCTAACGTCGAGGGAATGCTTAGTGACACCGCTGTTCATCAGCGTTACCATTACTCACATATTATCGTCGAAGCCATTATTGACACTGACAACATAAGGAATAGAGCTGCCTTGTACTGATGCTATACTATATTGCTGCCACTTCTCATCTTTTTTAGTGCTGTCTTCGGCCAATGATGCCAACCATCAACACTATGAGTCGTCGACTTCGACACTATACCATGAGAGAGTTTCTCCTTCACAACACTGCCTAGTGACGATATCGCTCTTCGACAATGCTTGGAGCCAACTTTTGTTGATGCTATTCAATAAAGAGACTAATGCCAGGATGAGATCGTCGAAGTCGAGCATGTAGAAGACGAGCCTGCCGAAGACAATGAAAGGTGAAGTGGAGCCCCACACCACTATAAATGTGGACCTAAGGGGTGCCATTTTGGAGGATGAATTCTCTCGTCTCACTTCTTACCTTTTCAACTTTGGAAACCCTAAATTGATTTGGGGATTTTTAGAGCCTATTACAATGTTTGAACCTTATACACTTAAGGATTTGGAAATCAAACAATTGCATACCATAGCATATTGATTTGATTCGAACTTGGTACTTGTGACTTGTTTGACCGTTTGACCTCGAATATTGATTTACGTGGATTTGTGACTTGCAAAGTATATTTGACTTCAAACTGGTACTAGCATAGCATACTTGACTTTGAACGGGTACTATCATAGCATACTTGACTTCAAACTGGTACTTGCATAGCGTACTTGACTTCGAACTTGAACCTTAATAGCATATCTGACTTCAACTTCAAACTTACATATGCTCATATGACTTTGAATTGGATGAATACATAAAGGAAAGTTATAGGAACTATCTTCGACTTGATGACTTCGACTGTCCTTAACAGAGCCTTTTCTTGAATTTCAAATGCATTGTTACACTTTTAGGGTTAGCGAATTTATTTATTAAAATTTTGGCACTAGAAGGAGGGCTCGAACCTCCGACTTCATTAAACTCCCAAGTGAAACCACCTTGTCCTGCATTCAACTACCCTGACCTGCATATTTAGGGTATAAAGAACTTTCCAAACCAAGCATATCTCATTCCAAGCTAACTAGCTTTAAGCCTTAACACCATGCCAAATAATAGTGCTAAGATGTCCAAACAACAGTCATCTAAACCTAGAGCAACTAGGCTCCCTTATCAAGTCCATAAAGATCCCAGGCTTCATGAGGAACATATGCGAAGAATCAACGCACTGTAGATAATGAAAAATAAGAGAAGACAAAGAGTGTCTTATAACCCAGATAAATGGAGCTCGAACCCATTTCATCTAGGGCCATCCTCAATTTTTTCTCTAGGAAACCAACGTAAGAGAGATGATGTCTTCTCAATAATTAGAAGGGAAATTCAACTTTAAGCTAGTGGAGCCACTTTTGAAAAAGAAATGACAAAGGACTTCGATCGATTAAATAGAAGGTGAGAAAATATTCTCGGCCACTCCCAAGAACAAAATGAAACCCAGGGACTCATTAAAAAGAAAACTTGTTATGGAAGCTAAGAAACCCATCAAAAACAAAAGAGTATAATGCCATCCGAGAAGATCGCTCCCAAAAATGTCTCGACTTTCCAAAAACTATTCCCTTACCATCTCTTATAAGAGAATTTACTTCTTAAAAAAATATGAACTTGACCATTGGTCATCATAGAAGAAACATCCAAAGAATAAAAAGAATCTTGGAGGACCGTACTGCTTTTATCATCAAGTTAACAGACATGGCACAAATCAATGCCGAAGCTTGGAGGGCATGATCAGTAATTTCCTAGGGCAAGGAAAGTTGAACGAATTTGTATGACGATGTTAACCCAATCATCAATAAAGATAGATTTTTTGAACAAAATAAGTGAATCTACATAGTCGAGGAGTAAAACTTCTATAAATAATGGAAAAGCCTAAATCACTACCTGAGATGGTAGTAAGGGGCTAAAGCCTTTGTCTCCAGCTAATGTGGCCTTGAAAAAGAACCACTTAGAGGAGGACAGAGCAAGCCTTTTTTCTCATTCGAAAGGGTCTGACCAAAGCACCGATTAAGCCTTTGGTCCCGCCTACATGGCCTGGCCAGAGCATATGCCCTTAAACCATCATCAAAGGCTGAGTTATGGCACCTCCTAAAGGAAGGCTAGCATAATCCTTTGGTCTCATCTGGAAACAAGCATGTCCAAAGTTTCTGCAAGTTTTTAACCCCTGCCTACATGGCCTGGTTGGAGCGCCACCTAGGGGAAAGACGGGTAAGCCTTTGGCATGTCCAAAGCATCGAACAAGCCTTCAGTATCGCCATCAAAGGCCTCATTGAAGCGCCTTCTAGATGGAGGCTGGATAAGTCTTTGGTCCTGCTTAAGATAGCTAACCAAACGCACCGGACAACAGACCTAAATCACCACCAAAGACACTGATAAGGAGTCCGAGCCAAAGTAGTGCTCCCAATCGATCAATCTTCTAAGAGGAAGATCTATCAAAATCCAATCCAAAGTAGTGCTCTCAATCAATCAATCTTTACGAGGAAGATCAATCAAAAGTAGAGCCAAGTAGAGCTCCATATTAATTAATCTTCTAGAGGAAAGTCCATCAAATATGAGTTATTTATGCCCCAACAAACGCAACTTTCAATTGCCAGATATGATTCTGGTCTTCTTTTATTAATGTCAGAAATAAATTTTTGGTCTTCTTCTATTACTGCCAGATATGGATTTCTGGTTTTCTTCTAGTACTGCCAGATAAGGATTTTCAATCTTCTATTATATTGCCAGATAAAGGTTTCTGCTCTTCAATTATTACTACTAGATTTGTATTTCTAATATTTTTTTATTATTTCCAAATATGGTTTTCTAATCTTCCTTTATTATGGATTTCTGGTTTTCTTCTTATAGCCAGATATGGATCTCTGGTCTTCTTCTATTACTGCTAGATATAGATTTTTGGTCGTTTTCGTTTGTTGCTAGATACGGTTTTTGGTCTTCTTTTATTACAAATTTTTGGTTTTCTTCTTACTGTCGGATATGGATTTCTGGTCCTCTTCAATTAATGCCAGATGTGGATTTCGGGCCTTCTATTATTATTGCCAGATTTGGGTTACTGGTCTTCTTTTGTTAGCACCAAGTATAAATTTATGTACTTTTTCTATCAAATACATTTCTATTTTTTTGTTAACTGTTGAACAGATTTCTTGTTCTTTTATGAGAAAGGAAATTATAATATGAAATTTTCAATTATCTTAACAATCAAAATGTTGATCTAGGCATCAAAAGCTAGGAGTACAAAAGCAAGATAATCAGATAATTTGATTCAAAGCCATATACTTTACGCTTGTGGTATCTTTCATTATAATACAAGTTCATTTATAACTAATATATTGCATATAAAGTTGCATGTACAAAATCAAATAGAAAATAAAATCTATTTAAGGGCAGGTCATCGCTAAAGCTCAAGGCTTCGTATTGACTTTTCCAAGTCCTTGGCTAGTAAAGGATCGGTGATGTGGAAAATGGCCACATCCAAAAAAATATTTAAGTTTCTTTTCCTTCTTCTGAATGGTATTTGCATCGTCAATCAAAGCAATCTGAGTTTTTAAAGATTGGAGAGTCTTGTTGGCACCTTGTAAAGTACGAACCGTAATCCTTCAATCTTCTGGTTAAGATCATATTTCTCACGCTCAAGTTTTTGAACTTTACTTTCATATTCACCACTGCGTTGTGATACTTCCTCGTCCCATTTCTTGCTAAAGTGTTGGATACATTCAAATTTAGCATTTCTACCCTACCTCGAGATCGTTTCATTACTAAAGCTCGGAGAAGAGGGGTTTACTAAAGTTAGGAATTTGCGGCTCGCCAAAAACTGAGATCTGGTCATTCTACTAGGAGTAGGGGTAGGAAGACCGAATTTTCCTTCACTCGCAATAAGCTCAAATGAATTGAAATAACTTTGGCTCTTTATTAGATGTACTTCAAAACCAATTATTCTTTGGTGTAGTTTAACTATCTCAATGTTAACTTCTATTGAAAAACTGGATCTTGATCATGTCGGTTCTCTTTTTCAATGCCTGAAACTCATTTTCTTTAGCTGCTCCTCTATACGAGCATTCATTTCTTTGTAATTCCTAAATGTTGATTTCAATATGAAGTAGTTCCTAAGCCACTCTCATGCCTTAGGATTATCTAGGAATCGCAAAGTTGAGTCATCTTGAGACGATCGTTTCTCTTCTACATAGGCAAGCAACCAATTCTTAAACTCAATCACTCGTGAAGCATCTAGAGAACCATATGTACTCACTAACTAAATCTCCTATTATAAATACAACAAATAATTTACGAGAAATAAAATTTTCTATTGAATATAAGAAGAGTCCACAAGTGATAGAAAATTAATGTTACATCACAATTCTATTTCAAAAACATCTAATCAACATTCAAAGTTTCAAGACTGCATTTTAGCCTATTCAAATGACTTAGTGGATAACGTAAGTATGGGATCGAAGGAAGTCTAAATTCCTTCTGGGGTATAAACAAAAGGGAACTGGCAATAATCTCATTCTCCAGCTATCATGGCCACATATTATTTTGGTGTGATAAGATCGGATTTCACTGAGCAACTTATCATTTTCATCACCTAGGAAGTCAATGAAGAAATGAGTGTAATGCATGTAGACTTCTTGTAAATCTCTAAGAAAGCAATGTTTTGCCAATTGCGATGTTTTGAGAATTGAAGATTTTCCTTAAAATCTCTTCTTGGCTTGACAAATTTACTCAAGAGATCCCTAGAGACCGGACTGCTTGAGAGATCTTTATTCTGTACCACATATTGAAATTAGACTAAGGATAGGGAAACTAAAGCGATAAAATCCATAAGCAGACCAAGTTACATATTACAAATATTTGGGTTTATACAAAATTGATTTCTTATAAATTTCAAAAATAAACCTCTTCCTTTTGCACATGAGTTTTCATAGAGAAGAGAGCTAGAAGAAAGTGGGATGCCACTTTGGGAAGATTCCAACATGTTCCGGGGTGAGGATCGGACCCATATTTGTCCAAATATCTGCGATGAAAGCATCTGAGCAAACCCCGCAATTGTCACCTAAGTATGAGAAATTGAAATTTTTACCCCTATAATAAGCTTTGTACAGAAACTTCACTGGCGTGTTTTTATCATCAATTAACATCCAAAAGAGGGTCAACGGTTCGGAATTCTCTTTCATAAGTATTTCCTGATGACGGCGGGCTTTCTTCATCCCAGGAGCGACTTCTCTTTCTTTGAAATATCTTAATTTTAAAGCGCTCCTAACAAGATTCTTGTACTTCTCAGAAAATTCCTTGTGTTCTTCCAATTATTTGTCCAATTCTCTATTTAGATGATCTATATCAATTTGTTTCTTATCAAGCATCATGTTATAATAACATTTTGGTTTTCTCCTCAACTAAAACAATTAATGTATTAACTAAATGTTACTTGATAGCTTGAGGCGTTTGGATAAAGAGATCCATACTAAGAGAGCGGAACAAAAGGCGACAAGACCTTTCCTTTGACTTTGGATTATTGGCCTTGGAAAGTACTACCCTTATTAAAAGAATATTTCTTTGAAGGATCTTGCATGTCACTAGTTTATGTATCCTGAACAGGCGAGTCCAAGTTAGTATCGCCAGATACAACCCTTTCATCTGCTTGACCAGAAAGACCCATTCCATCGCCTCCCCCATCATCGTCGTTGTTATCACACCATCATTACTATGGTCATTGTCACGATTGTTATCATTATCATCGTCAACTTCTTCATCGAGCTTTGGCTCCTCATCAATTGGAGCATCGTCAAATGCTAGCCACTTTTCGATGTCAATCTCCTCTTCAATAGGAAATTCTTCCTTAAGAGCCTTCTTGTCCTTTTTTATCCTAAGAATGAAATTCCTTTTACATTTTTCATTCAAGGTCGAGATAAATGGAAAGTCCATGTCTGGGCATTTTCAAATGCTGGTGGCATATGCCACATACAAGGCATCTCCATAGTACTTCTCGGTGATTTTGGGAAGAGCAACATAGAGAAATGAAGTGGCCTTTTTCTTGTCATCGCCGATAATGTTGTTTGAATAATCCAAGATGCTAGACTTCCTTTGCAGATGGTTTTCTAGCAATTTGTTCTTCTTGATTAGCTTAGAGTTTTCCTTGGCAAACTTAGTGTTTTCCTTGGTCACCCTCTCTAGATCTTCTTTAAATCTTTGAGACGTCTAGAGATCAGCTTCCAATTTTTTCATTCTTTCTTCTATCAAGTGCTTGGCTTTCTTCACCTCCTCGAGGGAGGAAGCAAGTTTTCCTTTTTCGAGGATCACCTCATCTCTCTCTACGGTAATATCAATCATACCGTTCTGAAGTGAAGAAATATTGTCTTTAATCCCGGCTACTTCATTGGAAGGCCCTTGAGAAGCATCCTGAAAAAGAAGTATATGCTTTCCCACTTATAATTCATAACCTGTTTAAGTCAAAATAGAATCTATGAAGTTAAAGTTAACCAAATAAATAGAGAAATGTGTCGATAAAAGTTGTTTGAGAATCAGGAAAAGGTGATCGTCAGAATAAAATAGAGACTGTAAAGATCCAAGAGATGTAATATATGGAGATTGAATGGCTAACTGAACGAGTTTCTTGAAATTCATTATTGGAGTCTGAATCCGAGTCCTTGAAGGAAGAGGATCCTCGGGAGAAAGGAGCAAACCAAGTTCAGCGCACATGCGACTGATAGATGTTGGAGAAGAAGGAATGTAATATTAAGAAGGGGGTTGGGAGTTTGAGCCTCCTTGGATGCCTCGGCCTGAGCTTCTTTAGGCTTTTCCAAAGCATTATCCAAATTCACTTCTCCAGGACTAGGATCAATATTTACATCCCACATCTCATCAACAACGGTAGGAGTAAATTCACCCACAAGTCTAGGCCCTTTTTTTTGGGGAGAAGGTGGAGCTTCAATGATAGCATCATCGCCCGTCACTTCTTCATCTAGCTCTTCGATAGCTATAGCAATGGAGTCTTTATAAGAAAGAGGATTGGTCGATTGAGGCAGAGTAGAAGATACATCTTTACTCTTTCTCTTCTAGGAGCGCTATCTTTAACCCTTGTTTCCATGAGAACAACGGCAAGGGCAAACGAGCTTAAAGAAAAAGGAAGAGTCAGTAAACCAATAGTATCAGGAATTCCGTTTCTAACCACATTAAAACTTACCAACAGAATCCATCTGAATTTGAGAGTTAGAGGTGAAGACATCTGGTTTGCCCATCACTAACGAGCTTTTTCCAAGAGAATTATGTTTAACCATTGGTGGATCTCTTAGGATCTTGTGTGGTCTAAGGTGATAGAATAATAGAGGAGCTTCAATGGAGTTAGTAGTGTGAGTCTATTTCTCCTATTCTCGGCTAGATGGATTAGGGAGTCTTTGGTCTTTTGATCTTTGGATTTTAGACTCTTGGAAGCGGAATCTAAAAAAGAACACCCATTAGTAAAGAATAATATTCAAATAGGGATAACCAAGGATAAGAGACTTACTAATGGTAGAAAATGTCCCCCTAATATTGGAGAAGCATTTAATGAAGAAAAATTGAGTCTCCCATACTCTTGCATTATTAATGCTCTCAAAGATCAAGCTTTTCGGGTAGGGATAAATTTGGTATAGTTGATGGCCTGTTTGCTTACCTACCTTAGCAGGACCAGTTATGTAATGAAGAATGCCGGCATTGAGAGATGGGCGTCCATCTTCCCAAGCCAGGACCTCCAGGAAAGTTAGGTATGTATAAGCGTTAAGCAAGAACCGGATCGGTGTAATATTCAGGTGCTCTAGGTAGCTCAAAAGGAAGCCCAAAAAAAAGAAGATAGCTCATGTGGCAAATATGGATAAGCATGAAAGAAATACTCTTCCGGTGGATTATAGATATTATCCGTGGGACCAACAAGGATGGCCTCAACCCTAGTGATCCCGAATTGTTCAAGAATGGAATCAACATAAGCCTGAGAGGTGATGTACGATGGATTTGTAATAATGTCTCCCTTCTTACTGGTTGAAGGTGAAGGCTTGGGCCCTTTGCTGGCTTTCTTGACAGACTTTTAGTAGATTGTTTCTTGCTAGGTGATATTATTATAAACTTAAGAATTTATCATGATTCAAAATATATAAAAGTGTTAATAAATGCTAAATCTAAAATTATTACATAAGCAATCTATTTAATTCTAGGGCGATAAGGCATATATTGATCATAAAACGATAGTATATAAATGACATATGACAAGTTTGTTAGAAAACATGAATTTCAAATCTCGATAAAGAAGCTTCATGAAAGAGCTATTAAATGGGAATTAACATGCATGTCCATGAACCCGTGGAAAATAAGATAAATCATTATCAAGAGTCACGTAATCGTAAAATAATGGAGAATGCTGTAAGTTGGTTAATGTAAAAGATAATAAGGTTATCGATATTAACAAATAAGTGACTAGTAAACTGATGATGTGTTTGCAACGTGCTAAGATAGCAATGCCATGAGTAAGCTTTATTTGGAATACTAAGGTCGGTAACAAGCAATAAAATTATTTATTTACAAGCTCACATCAATAATGTCATCCTTATAACTTATGTCATAAAATGCTAACAAGCCATGTACCTGTAGCCGATGACAATGTGATAGGGATGTCGACATTGATGAATAGCGACGACGTGAACTGGAAATATGATAACTGGCTGAACAATTTATAACATGTTAAAAGAAATAACATCGAAATTGTCAATGTCGTATAAATTTCCATTTGCAATGTCAAAAATGATCATGGAAAATAAAGAAAAACAATAAGGTTGTTGTTATCAAATCATATTAATGAGAGAATGTCGAAGACGACCGACTTCGACCTTGATTAATCCTGAGCTCATTAGCAGCACATCTGATTAAAATAAATATTGTCAGTGACCTTTAAGGGTAGCCGCACTTAGACTTAGTCAATGAGTTGCGAAATGACTTTGACTCCGTTGGTATTAATTAAACGGTAAGACCGCTACTAGTGTCAACCGTCACGATAGATAGGGATTGTTGTGTCTCGTCAAAATTGAGGTTTAATGTTGTGAAGGAAGTAAGAATTTTATTAGTTCTAAGCTTATTAGTACCGCGTTCAGTTCACTCTTATCATTCACAATATGAAAGCTTTTAACAGGTAAAATAAAAAGAATAATGTGAAGTCTTGTCGACTTCAAGAATCGTAACAGTGTCAATGGTGATCAATATTACCAAGATGAAAAACGAAGTCAAAGTTGTCTTATCATTAATAAACCTATAACATATTAGTTTTTATACCAACATCGACTAAAATCAATGTCTATGTGTGCGACACAAAAACGTTATGCCAATGGATTAGCAACTGCTAGGTTAATTGTGACATCCCGGAATTTTGACCCTATTATTATAATAAGTTTTTGATCAAATTTAAAATAAAATACGAGATTTTCATTTATAAAATTATAAGATGTTGGACATTTTTAGTTGTATATGTGTTATAAAGGAATTTATAATTTCAAAATATAAAATAGACTCTTTTAACAATATTTAAAATTAAATCTGTTTTATTCTATTAAATTAAAAATTATATATTAATGACATTTAATATCAAAAGTATAAAAGTAGTTAATAATGATGAGTATAATAATACAATTCTATTCATATTAATATAAATATAAAATATACAAATATAAATACATTACAAATTAAATATTGGAAAGACTAAACTTTAAATAAAAATAAGATCAAAAAGTGTTTCTAACAATTTTTTTTTATAATTAAAATAAAATAAGCTTATAAATATTTAATATAAGCATAACATAAAATATAGTTATAAACATTAGTATACATAAACATAAGTACCTATAACATGAATATAAGATATAAGTAGAAAATGTAACTATGTTAAGATATAATATCTTTAAACAAATTAACCTACAGCAAACATTTTGTTTATATGTTAAAACATAATAAGTATAAACCTTTATGAATACATCTTTGTACAAACTAAAAATCTGCAAATTCTTTGTACAGAGAAATTCAAATATATGTGTCAGCCACACATAATAAGTGCACACCTATATGAAAACATTTTAGTACAAATAAAAACCTGCAGCAAACATTTTTGTATAGACCAAAATCAGCAAGTATTAAATAATACATCTTAGTACAAACAAACCTGAAGAATATCTTTGTAGAAAATGTTTGTGTCAGCAAGAATTTAATTTATGATAACATAAGTGTAAACATATACATTAATTAGCACTACTATCTGTCTAATGTAAGCTGCTAGCCGAAATATTTTGCTTAGCTCAGATTTACAGTACCTTATTACAAATAAAAATAATGCAAATGTAATATCAAGTTAAAGCTTGTTCAAGAAGACATGTTGTTCAAGTTATATATGTATTCATCATTTCTTATTCTTGAGTTCATATGTAACTGCAAAGGCAAAGCCTGAGAAAAAAAAGTATAAACAAAACTTTATATTTTCAAGTTCAAATCAAATTCAGGAAACAAGAAAAGTTACAGGAAATTCAAAGCTTCAACTGCAGACTTCTATTACTAGCCTCTGTTTCAAGTTTCAACAGTGATTTATTTTTGGTGAGTAAACTTACCTATTTTCTATTTAAACTTGTATCTTAGCTTAAATTTGGTATGTGTTTTGATATATGCTTAAATAAGTATTCCTAAGTACTTTTGTTGCTATGGTAACATATATAGTGTTCTTCAGAAATGTTGAGTATCTGAACAAAGCAAAACAGGAAAATTGGCAAATACTTCCTCATATAAATGATTTGAACTTTGGTATGATTGCTAATTCAAGTTGTTTATCTTGAATTAAAGACCTGCAACCTTGTGGAAGTTTAATAGTATTTTATAAACATTGTTTATTTAAGTTACAGGTAAAAAGGGATTCAAAGTCAAAAGTTCGATTGTTTAAATTTAGGAATTCTTTAACATATTTTGATTTCGTATACATAGTTAGGATTTTTAGTATAAAAATTATGATTTTTAAGCAGAGATCACAAGAGCGGTTTTTAAAGGAAGCTGAAATGGGTTTTTGTCAATTCTGTACGATCGGGTAAATTTTAATTGTTGTAAATTAACATGAAGCAAGCTTGTAAATGATTTAACATGGGAAAAATGTCGAATAATTTTTCCAGTGCAAGGATTTTGAGGTCGAGGTGTAAGTAGGGTTTGGGTTCTTAAATTTATATGTTTTGTAAATCAAGGTTTTCATTCCCATGAATTGATCGAGTGGCTCATGGTTGTGAGTGAAGGCCGAGGAGGGTATGGGCGTGACATGGATGAGGGGGGGTTCGTCTCCGGTGGTCAGTGTTGGAGGGGCGAAGGGTTTTCGTGGTTGCTCG
This sequence comes from Allium cepa, assembly GCA_030765085.1. Classification (NCBI taxonomy): domain Eukaryota; kingdom Viridiplantae; phylum Streptophyta; class Magnoliopsida; order Asparagales; family Amaryllidaceae; genus Allium; species Allium cepa. The sequence continues at coordinate 511,215,962 of CM060942.1, forward strand.
AAACAGTGGTTCGAGTTTCAGGCATTTTTTTTGACTTCGACCATTATTCAAAAATCTGGTCCTTGATTTCGATTATCGAGATGATTTGTGGTTTGTGGATGTTGTCGCGAGCCACCGGAGGAGAGGCGAACCACCGTGCATGTGCACGGTGGCGTGAGCGTGTCAGTAAGGTCGTGGGTGGCTTCGTATCGAGTGATACTCGAGTGGGTACTCGAGTAAGGGGGTCGGCTGGCTCGAGTTAGGACCGTGTTCACGCGAGTTATCATCACAGCATTTGTTTTAACTTAAAGATAATGAGAATAGGAGAAGTTACAGAAAAAAATTCAAGGAGAAGAAGAATGGTTTCCAGGAGGCGACTCGGGAAAGATTTGCGTGCAAACCGAAGTTGCACTCGAGATTGAATAGGAGGAGACCCGGGTTTGTAAACTGTAGTTATGAACTTTCAAAATAAAGTTGGGTAAAAATCTTTTTCTTCCAGATTATTATTGAAATCTAAATAACTATTAAGTAGTTTTAAGTTAGAGACTAGTTACATTTTTTAATTATCTTTCATTATTACTTAACTATGTTTAAGCGTTGATTTTTTTTATTTTAATCAAGTAATCTACTTAGTTAAGTATAAAGTTAAGTTAAATTTGAAACCGATTTACATTTAAGTTCGTAGTAGTAGTATCTTGATTTTCAACATTAAAGAAAATTTCCTTTAAAAGTTAATTAAGTTAAATAACAAATGTTAATTATTTTTTAGAAGGTAATTAAGAATGATTATCAATTTAATTTTAATTAGAGTTTAGATTTTTGTAACGATTACATGATAAGTAAAGGGTAATTGACTACTTGAGTAAATAAATAAATGATGAGTAGTTGAGTAATTAAGAATAATTCAAACACAGTTAGTGATGGATTATAAGTAAATAAATTATTGAAATCAACTACTTAAGTTAATTAATAAATGAATTAATAGTTAATTAATCAAGTGATTTTAATTATAAATTAATAGTTAATTAATTAAGTTATTTAATTAAGAATTTATAATTAATTAATTAAGTAATTAATAGTTACATAGTTAAGTAATTAAGTTACATTAATTAATAATTAAGGTTATCATTAAATGAATAAGGAATAGTAATTAAAGATAACAACTTGATTATGAAGTAACTAAGTAAATAAATGAAATAAATAATTAATTGAACAATTAAGATGTAATAATAAATTAAGAAATCATTAACTAGATGATTTGAATGAAAAAGGTAATTAATTATTAATTAATGATTAATTAAATAGAGTTATGTGATTAACTTTCAAGTAATTAATTCTAAATTGAATTAATTACAAATAAGACTTGAAGGTGACTGCTTATGGACTGTTGTGATTGAATATCTGATTTGGATATTTATGTGATGGTATTCTATGTTACTTTGTGATATGCTGTGTTAGATCTATGATGTTTGTATATGTTTTATCTGTGATAAATGTCATGCTAAGTCAATTGTTGAATTTAAATTATTCAAACTGTTAAGTTAATTAGACAACTTGGCCCTTAAAATGGCGTTTGGATTCGATGAGACCGGGATTGGAAGAATCAAATTTGATTCTCCAAAAACCACATCGATCCAATTTAAACGTTAGGTCATGAATCCTGAAATGAAGATCGAGATGGTGTTTTCTGAATGCAAGGGTTATCGTCGTTGACTCTGATGGTGATTCCAAAATGAGTATAACAAGATAATGCCTTCGGTTTCGTTCGAACCCGGAACGAACTTGTATGGAATGAATGCTTTCAACCCATCGTGAGGAGAACAATGAGCATTCTAAGTGATATGTTCTTTTAAAGGTAATCGCAGCCTCAATCCTCATCAACCGGGAATGGCTAAAACAGGGGAGATGCAGCAAGGTTAGGTGGGTCATTCCCAAGCAGGACAAGATATTTCCCCTGTCTAGATGTCCCTTTTTATTTCGGCTTTGTGGGCGGTTGCTAGCTAGAACCGCGGGGTTTATCTTGTTCAGGACTGTTCAGTAAGGAATGATTCCGGCCTTGTGTTGCAGGGGGTCGGGAGTGATCCTCGGTATGGTGATCTAGTCCCCGTACTGTGACGGGCGGTACCCCAGTAGCCCTGCCATTGTTGGAAATCCATTTTCCCTACGAGACCCTACGGTTTTGATTTGTATTACCCACTTTTGTGGCTAGTAGCTAGAATTTAATCATGTAACAATTTCGGCTATTTTCTATTTACTTGAAAACCCTAGACACTATTATAATATCACTGGATTTCCAATGAAATGTTTTGGTTAGCGTAAGGTAAAAACTTATCCGTATTTATTTGTGGGGAGTCTTAGGTGATACCTTTATTTTCAAATGTTTTTCAAAGTTAAACAATTTAAACCGTTTACTCATACCAGACCCATGTCTGACCCGGAGTTTATATTTTGTTTTTCATAAACTCTTGGGTACTTAAATTTTTATGGGTAGCCAAGTGATAGGTTATGGACTTTGATTTCTGGAGGAGCTTGGAGCTGGAGTTTCCAGACGTATATAGTTATTTATGTAGTTCCGCTGTGTTAGTTGATATGTACTGTACCTCTGATATATATAGTGATAGATGTATGCATGACTGTCATATGTATTGATATTGTATAACTCTGATATATGTAAAACTATGTAATATTTATGTGATATATTATATTTTGTTCCATTCCGCTGTAAGATTCTGATGTTGTTGTTCTTTCTTTCTCTTTCTTTTCTATTTCTATCCCTTTCTTTCTTAATGATGATACGTCTTTCTGGTAGTAGAAGGGCGGGTCGTCACAGTTGGTATCAGAGCCTAAGTTGGTGATAACCTTGGCTCTGGTAGGAATTACTCATAGAATAGAGTTTGTAAAACTCTAAAATAAGTTTGAGTGTATCAATAGATATGAGCGCGTATTTGTTAGTGAATATAAAATTGTTTTTTTTATATATTGTGTTGACTTATCTGTTGAGTGTTTATGAATTCTGGTCGATGTGTGGGACGCCATTTCATCGATAGGGATTTCTAAACTCTTAAACAAGATAGACCGACACGGTATTATTTTTAATAGTAGGGTAAATAAAATAATTTTACCCAAAGTTATATTTTGATATAAAAGAAATATTTATCTGAAATTATTATATATGTGGATGATTGGTTGTTAATACTATAATTGAATAAAAATTTAAAAAAATTGAGTGGCTTATAACCAAATAAAATTTTCTAAGTATGATCTTTAAATAAGAAGGAATATAACTAAAATTTGATAAAAATTAGAATTTAAGTCCCGGAAACTTGAAAGGTGTTTAAACGAATTTAAACAAAAGGATTTGGGGAATTTAAAATCTTGGGAATGTTTGAAATGTTTTTCGATTAATGAATTCATTAACATTGCATTTTAAATTTAAATTCAAATATCATTTGAATTGAAGATTCAAAATGACTATAATTTAAATTCAATTTAAAATCTTTGAAATAAATGTAAATAACATTTATTATGTGAAGTATTATTTTGGAAAATATTATTGAATGGAAATTGTTTGGGAAAGTTTGTGGAAGTAAGGAAGCACTGAACTCACTTCAGTCGCTGGAAAATAATCCTGATGATGATGGCCACATTATCAGTATTCATTTTCGAGTTTCTAAAGTGATGGATTGCTATCAGGATATTGTTCGGACTTGTTGGGTATACAAGTTGTTTTTAAAATTTTCAAAAGGAGAAAATTTGTTTTGGTGAAAACAAGTGTTTGGGATTTGGAAATTTGGTTTGATATACCAAGTGGGTAAGTGTAGTTATCATTTAAAAATAGTTTGGGAAATGAAAACCGGGCAATTGAATTCTAAGAAATTCTATTTAGATAACGTGAAAAGTTTAAATGAATCAACTGTTGAACTTATAAAGTAAAGTTGATATTAATAAGATGAAATTAGGAATTTTAATCCTGGAATTAGAATTTAATTTGAGTAAATAACGATGGAGAAAATGTACTTGAGTTTAACCTGAGATAAGTTAAATATAATTGAAGTTCAAAATGCACTTAATTGGATATAAAATTTGAAGGTAAAATGATTGTAACTGTGAGGTGGAAATTTATACCTTAAGACAGTAAGTGATATATATATATATATATATATATATATATATATATATAAAATCTGAAATTGTGATTATAAGATGAAATAACCCAAATGAGTAATGAAAACTTTTAAGTAAACAAATAAGTTTTGAGCCCATATATTGAGAAATAAATTTAAAGAATGGTAAGCAGCTAAATTTAACTGAAGTTGAGTTAAAATAAAGTTGAATTTAAATGAATTCAATCGAATTACAGATAATATTAAGTGGAATAAAATTCTTATGTAAATAAGTAAATATTGAATTGAATTAAAACAGAATTGGTGTGAGTGTAAACAAATCTAATTCAAGTATAAATTGAATAACCTTATTATGAATGAATTCAATAAGGAATTGTTAATGTAAATTAAAAATTTAAGGATGGATAAAAGAATATACTAATCAAATAGATTAGTAAATAGTTGGGATTTGTGTAACGACTCGAATTTTGCCCGCTCGAAAATCGACATCCATACTTCAAATCGTATTCGAATGCCATAGATTCGACCGTTCAAATCCGATTCGCCGGAGCTTATAACAATCATTAAGTAAACAACACAGCGGAATAAAAGAATAATACATTAATATACAGCTTTGATACAATATCTGATACAACAGATGATCCAATAGATATCAATATACAACAGAGATATGATACAATAAAATAGCAGCGGAAAGAAAATAGATAACATTTAACAGCGGAACAAATAACTCTAAGATAGTCTTCAACGAAGAACTCCAAATCGGAACTGTAACTCCATTTCCAAGAATCAATCCAGCAGAAGCTCGAACTCCCCATAACAATGCACCAAGCTAGGCAAGACTGGTGCGATCCAAAGACTGAACTAACTCCACATAATCTACTAAACCTGACTATCTGAAAAACCCAACTCTAGACTGCTCGTGTAGAAAATAATGAGCACCCAGAGTTTAGGAAGGAAACAATAAACTCTGGATCAGTCGTGGGACTGGTGTGAGCAACAAAAACAGTTTATCTTTTAAAACATTCAACAAAAGATTTTCAAAGTCAATTCGCAATGCTTTTTAAAAATGAGACTACCATAAGGCCTCCCGCACACACACACATGCAAACGCAGAATCGGAGGAGATTTCTCCTTATGATAGTCAAAGATGCTTGATACGCATTTAAAAGAACATTTGATATTATTACTAGTGCATAGTGTAGAGTAAATCATTTCAAAAGTAAAGATATAAATCTTAGCCAGCATAGGCATTTCGCATTTATGCCTACTATAGCTACCATCCAAACAGTGTTGCGACACCATAAGTGAATGATAGGTCCTACAACTAAAACCGTACAAGATCGTATTGTTTTTTTGGATTTCCAACGAATGATCAGGCCAAGGAACTTCCCATTGCCACATGAGAATGCCTCTGGATGGACATCCCCGAGAACCAAACCGGATCTCTACCAACACAAGGCCGGGTTACCCCTAACTGAGTAACAACTGACCGAATATGCCATCCCCCGGTCCTTTGGGACCTTTATCCGAGATCTCGTAATCAATTCACACAATCATAAAGTGTTTTCAACATGAGTAAGTATCTGGGCTCCATACCATGATACCACCCTTTTCCAGAAGGAAATGCACACATCCTAAAGGGCGCTACCCCTCATAACCTTGCTGCTTCTTTCCTGTTTTGACCATTCACGAGGTGTGAGGCTCGACGAAGTCACGTCCACAAAAACATACTTTATACAAAAGCCATGCTTTGGGTCAACAAATGATCATAGAAATGATCACCAAGATAGACGATCAAATAAATGATCCTATCACAAATAATCAACACAATGATCATTTCACAGCAACACTCAGTATGTCACATTACCAAATTGGGAATATATCACTGATAACTTCAACTATATAACCTCTGAGCTCGTACGTCTCAGAGAAGGGTGTTAAGCTAAAAGAATAAATTCTCCGCCACCAACAGAAATATATTTGAAAGAAATCGGCTTTATATCTCAATTTGTAATGTCAGACATACTATCCATACAAGTCTGTTCTGGGTTCGAACAGAACCGAAGGCACTTACAAAGAAGTCCTTGCAATCCGGATATTCACAATCCCGATCGGATTTCCCATCACTTAGGGAGTTTCTATACCGGCGCGACTCGGTGCAGAAACAATCGATAGGTCATCCTATCGCTTTCGCAAATACCCGGTCTTCATCACCGGTCTTCAAATGCTATCCATATACGACGTATCACATATTCGGAATGGGTTATACGACATAAAGGTCCTTTCCCGGCTAAACCGAATAGTGAGCGAAAATATTTCAAAAACAAATGGATAATGGGATTTCAATTAAGTCACAACTTATTTCCCAAAACTTTTCTTCAAATGGTTTAAATCAATTACCATTTCAAATCTTTTAACAAAAAGATTCATTTTCACAACCTTTAACGGTTTTAAACAATTTTCACATTTTAATCTTTTAAATAAAAGATTCATTCACAGATTTTCCAAATCAATTTTCATTTTAATTTGATTAACTCGTTAAATCTTTAAATCAAAGATTTAACTTATAGCCTTCAAAACAATTTCATTTCAATTTGATTTAAACAAATCATCAATTTAAATCTGTTAAAACAAACGGATTTAATTCATAGCTTTCAAAAAGAATTCATTCATAACTTAGGAAAAATCATTTTTCAACTCACTCTTGAAATTCCCCTAATTAACTGGAATCTCAGTTCTTATCTAAAAGTGTTTATCATTTGAAAACAACAGTTTTCATTTTGGAAATCTGATTCATTTATACGAGTTGAAATCCTTGGGTTAAATTCAAATTCCCAAAAACAATACTTAAAAGTGGTTTAATCCCTATATAACCAATATAACATCTTTAATCCCTAATTTCAAATCATAGAATTCAATTTCAAGTATTGAATTTAAATTTAAATCAAATTATTTAAATTCCAAAACTTAATCAAGTAATTTAAAAATAATAAATTTTATTTTGAAATTTCATTCTAAAAGCTTTTCACATTTATTCCGATTCCATTTCCAAAACATTTGAATTTAAAAATTCAAATTTAACTATTTCAAAAATCTGCGACTTAATCGATTTCCTCGTGAAATCCATAATTGTGTGAGTGGTGTGGTCCAGGGGTTATACACAGTAGTGCAACATCATTCAATCATCACAGATCAAAACACAGAAATATAGTTGATAAGCGATATAAACTATAACGCTCATCTTTATTTACAGATAACAGATCACAGATATATAAATTACAGATAAATAAGTCACACGGCTCAAAACAAAGCATCACATATCAGGGGTATCAAACAAACCAATTATTCAGCCAAGTCCAAACATTCACAAACGAACTTATTAATCAAATAATTAATTTAAATCGGATGTATCAATTGTTAATCCGGGTTAATTATCATAATCTAATTACAAATTATTTGAAATAAATTCCCTTTCACAATTTATTAGTTAACCCTTAATTATTAACTATCGTTCTTAATTAATGAATCAATTAATCTTTAATTATTAAGTTAATCTTAATTAACCACATTATTAATTAATCCTTTAAATTAACAAATAATTTACTCAAATTCAAATCACCATTTAGTTGATTACATTCATTAATTATCTATTAATTACTTCTCTAAGTAATTTTATTTTCAAAATTATTAAGTGATTATTCTGAATTAATTAACTAAAGTACTTATCTTGAACAAATTCAATTAACTCAATTAATGATATTGAATAATTAACTCCACAATTACTGTCATTAAGTAATTTTACTTAATAGTTCCACAATTGATTATGATTAAATTAATCAATCTAATTTATTGTCAAAATTTATCACATTAATTAATTATTCAAAATAAAATCTTAGTTATTGATTTCATTAACTATTAAATTTCTTTAATCACCTTTTTAAAGGAAATTTCTTCTATTAATCATTTTTTTTATTATAAATTAATTAACTATTAGGAACTCATTCGTTAATGAATTTTAAATCATAAATCTTCATTTATTTTTTTCTTTAAATTTACATAGTAAAATAACAATTGATTACTAAAGAAATTTTAAAGAGTTAAAAATCTATTTTCTCTTTAGCTGTAACATATTAAAATTTTCTTTAAACACTTAAGTTACAAATTTTAAATTGATTTCAAAATCTGGAAATCTGGTTTAAAATTATTTCAAGTTTTCCAGTTGAAACTTTGATTCGATTTAAAACTAGATTTTTAACTGTTAAACGGGTACAGGTTGATCCCTGAACAAAAATTCTGCCCGAGCCTCCCTGGTTTAGTTCGAGTACAACACCTATCCGCTTCGAGTAAATTGACAGTTTACTCGAGAATCACACGAGTATCCTCCCCCCCCCCCAAATCTCGAGTAAAGCTTCGAGTCAATTATGGTTTTTCACGTGTTCGAACTCGAGCTCCCTCTTCCTTCCCCAACTCCACATTCCAGATATTCACGCAAATGCACGTGTACGTGCACAGCCACGTCGATCATCTGCGATCGTTGCCGAGACCACCAGAAGCTCATCGTTGATCGCCTGAACCGATTCGAACCACCCAAAAATCAAAAATCACTACGTAATCAAAATCGAGTTATTCTCAGCCCCCTGGAATAAACTGTTCGTCGGCAAAACTCCCCTCCTCACCGCTACACGCCACCAGAAGCTACGAAAATTTAACCAGAGCTTCGTCCCAAGCTCACGCCGCTATTCCCACCGATGTAATCCCACTCGATGCCACGACGACGTTGCGGCAATCTCATGTTCCCCCTCGACCAAAATGGACCCTTAAACCCTAAATTCGATTCGTTCACCCAATTCGTTCATTAGAAAAATTATTCACCATTTTTTATGAAATCCATGGTGTTCAAACTTACTTCACCTAAAATTTTAACACCCAAATATTATCCAAGTAACAGAAATCGATCAAAATATGATTTGAGTTCAACTATGAACTGCTCCTAGAATGCTTAGCTAAAAATCCTCAAATTTATTTTAAAATTCCTATCTTTGAATGTAGATTCGAGTTATATAATTGAATCAATGTTTTGTGATACTGTAAATTTCCAGAAACAAGGTCCTTTACTGAAAAAAACTTGAGCTTTCATTCTATATGCATTTTTATGTTATGCAATTATTTTTAGATGGAAACTCAAACTAAAACATACATACTTGTCTTTGGAAGCAAGGCTTAACATTGATTAGAGAGGAAGAAATGAAATTTTTCTTGGTGATCTGATACTCTGGAACTTAAGCAGAGAGATGAACAACATAGATACACAGAGCAAATGCAACAAATTTTTTTAGTAGAAAACTAATTGCTACCCACAAATATATCTATATATGTCCAAGCAACAGTTTTATATTTTAAAAGTATCAAAAAAAGAATAAGTTACTCACTTTAACTTGAAGAACAGAGGGCAACTCTGTGCTTTGAATCTGCAGTATTGATCTTGTTTAAGTCATGTTTTGCTTCTGTGATCTTACTTTTGTTTTGATGCCCATGAATCTTGCATCCAGGCCTTGATTCTGGTTTTAGTTGTAACTGAAGCTTTCCAGTATTTTTCTATTTGCCAAACTGTTTTGATTTATACTGCCTTCAGATTTTTTTTTTTGTTTAATAAGCATGGCCGAGATGTATTATTTTATTTTGTACAACTAAGTGATGTTACTTTGTACAATATCAGTTCATGGCTGAAGATACTTTGTTCCCATGCTTCTTATTCTTTTATGTTTACAGCCCATGCTTATGTACATTTGTTACTTCTTTTGCAAGCTTATGCAATTTTTCCCTTTATATTTGTACAAGTACTGATTTTATTTTATTTATTTGCCTTGTATTTTTTTAAGTGTGCATACATAGATTTATATTTTATACTTTGCTTGTAGTTCCTTTTACTTATGTATTGAATTCTAATTTAAGTTTAACATTTATTTCTAACCATAAATTTATTTGAAACATTTATTGCTAATTCTTATTTTACTTTGTTTATATATCTTACTTTGTTTTGTTTCTTATTTATGCATTTGTTTATTTATGTAAAAATATATGCTTTTATTTTGCTTACTTAAATGTATTTGCTTTATTCTTGCATTTTAAATTTACTCCTATTTTTAGTTTAAAATAAATATAAATTTTACTTTAAAAATTATGGTTTTATATTTCTCTATATATACACATAAATTTTATATAACTCAAATTATCATCATTTTTAAATTTTTAAATCAATTTATTTATTTATTTCTATACTTGTGTCTAAAGTATATTATTTATTTTTCAAAAATCATTTATTTAAGAATTTATTTAAAATCCAATATATACATATATATTCACATATATACAAATTTTCAAATTCATACTACTTTATATACTTTCTATTTGAATCGAGGAAACTCGCTTCCATTTATAATTAATTAAATAAATTTTTATTCAAAATTTCATTTAATTATCAATTTAAATTAAATTAAAATCTATGGTCGTTACAATTTGATTAAAGGAAAATCAAATCAAAGATTTGAATGGGAATTGGTGAAATAGAATAAACCTAAGTTGTTAGGTGGAACAGTTTGAAGAAAATAAATAACTTAAGTAAAGTGTGAGATGATTATTTAAATACTGGTTGTCAAGTTTAATAAAATGGTTTGGAATCAAACTTTTGAAATAAAAGAAAATGCAATGTAGAGATTGTGAATAAATTAATTGGGATGGGATGAGTGTAAATTGAGTTGAAATCAATTTAAAATTGTTATAAAGCTTAAGTGATTATTTATTCACAATAATATTGTTGAATTATTAGTAGCAAAATGGGGTGATTTTGGAATCATTTGGAATGAATATGAGTTTGTTTTACTCAAATGGGCTATATATATGTAAGCAGGTAAGTTGTAAATCACTTAAACTAAAGAGAATGATTTGTGAATTGGTTAAAAGTAATTGTGATAAGGATTGAGACCTTACATATGTGCTTATGAAAATATGTAATGCTAAACAAATGGAGACTCTGTCAAAACTTTTCAAAATTTTGGAAACTATAAAAAAAAATGAATTAGCAACAAAACAATTTCAATTGGAGATTGAAATAAACTAGAGGATGAAAGTAATTTAAAAATAATGATAAGAATCAGTCACTAATGAAACATAGTCAATAAAAATTCAATATTCAGAGTTGAAGATAAATTGAATTCACATGGTATTAGAAATTCAAATTGGAAATAAGAAGATATAAAGGTTAAGGTGGTAGAGTAATGATGTGAGAGATATATAATGCCTATAATAAACTTAGGAAATGAAGGGTGAAATCTTAAGTAAAATTGATACTGAGAAAATTATTCCAAGTGGATAGAAATCAAAATAATGCGAATAAAAGAAAATTGATATGGTTGATAGTCAATGGATATAAATACGTAGGATGAACGTATATTATTTTATTCGCATAACAAATTGATCCAGATTCGAGCACAGAATTTCGAGATAGTTATATATATATTCGAGTTAGGATTTTCCACTCGATTTTCAACGACGAACCATGGATATGGATTTTGATTGATTCTGGAAATTCTCTATCATAGTTGTGACTATGCAAGGAGAATGACAATTTCTGATCAAGAAACCAGTTCTGAGTCCGCACTAGGAAGTCGGGTGGACGATACTAGTTCGGAAATGAAATTGTGTGATCGAGTGAGTGATCGGATTTGACATTGCGTACGAATAGTATATGTACATCGTACGTGCTTGATTGAATAGATATTGAAATTCTGTAAAGAAGTCAATAAAATTTGGAAAGAATTGATACTGTAGATTTCAGTATTGAATTGCTAGAATGGATGTCTGGAATTTATTGTATATTCCATATATCCCATTAGGGAAATTTATTCATGATTCATCATTAGTTGTTTAACCAGTAATTCAGGAATTCGAAAGTTGAATCAAATTTAACTGTGGTCAGGAATCCAGTTTGGATTGTTGATCATCGAGAAACAAACTCTCGATAATTTTAGGGAAGTTTATCTGGATTTGTGTTTGGATAACTAGTGTTGTTAGTAAGAATAGACTGTTTGGTTGTTTGCTAATTTATGAATGGTATCTATGCTGAATGGTTGGTATAACAACTTTTCAATTATCTTTGTTTTAAATTTCGGGGACGAAATTCTTTTTAGGGGGAAAGGAATGTGACATCCCGGAATTTTGACCATATTATTATAATAAGTTTTTGATCAAATTTAAAATAAAATACGAGATTTTCATTTATAAAATTATAAGATGTTGAACATTTTTAGTTGTATATGTGTTATAAAGGAATTTATAATTTCAAAATATAAAATAGACTCTTTTAACAATATTTAAAATTAAATCTGTTTTATTCTATTAAATTAAAAATTATATATTAATGACATTTAATATCAAAAGTATAAAAGTAATTAATAATGATGAGTATAATAATACAATTCTATTCATATTACATATAAATATAAAATATACAAATATAAATACATTACAAATTAAATATTGGAAAGATTAAACTTTAAATAAAAATAAGATCAAAAAGTGTTTCTAACAATTTTTTTTATATAATTAAAATAAAATAAGCTTATAAATATTTAATGTAAGTATAACATAAAATATAGTTATAAACATTAGTATACATAAACATAAGTACAAAACTATAACATGAATATAAGATATAAGTAGAAAATGTAACTATGTTAAGATATAATATCTTTAAACAAATTAACCTACAGCAAACATTTTGTTTATATGTTAAAACATAATAAGTATAAACCTTTATGAATACATCTTTGTACAAACTAAAAATCTGCAAACTCTTTGTACAGAGAAATTCAAATATATGTGTTAGCAACACATAATAAGTGCACACCTATATGAAAACATTTTAGTACAAATAAAAACCTACAGCAAACATTTTTGTATAGACCAAAATATGCAGGTATTAAATAATACATCTTAGTACAAACAAACCTGAAGAATATCTTTGTAGAAAATATTTGTGTCAGCAAGCATTTAATTTATGATAACATAAGTGTAAACATATACATTAATTAGCACTACTATCTGTCTAATGTAAGCTGCTAGCCGAAATATTTTGCTTAGCTCAGATTTACAGTACCTTATTACAAATAAAAATAAAGCAAATGTAATATCAAGTTAAAGCTTGTTCAAGAAGACATGTTGTTCAAGTTATATATGTATTCATCATTTCTTATTCTTGAGTTCATATGTAACTGCAAAGGCAAAGCCTAAGAAAAAAAAGTATAAACAAAACTGTATATTTTCAAGTTCAAATCAAATTCAGGAAACAAGAAAAGTTATAGGAAATTCAAAGCTTCAACTGCAGACTTCTATTACTAGCCTCTGTTTCAAGTTTCAACAGTGATTTATTTTTGGTGAGTAAACTTAGTGATTTATTTTTGGTGAGTAAACTTACCTATTTTCTATTTAAACTTGTATCTTAGCTTAAATATGGTATGTGTTTTGATATATGCTTAAATAAGTATTCCTGAGTACTTTTGTTGCTATGGTAACATATATAGTGTTCTTCAGAAATGTTGAGTATCTGAACAAAGCAAAACAGGAAAATTGGCAAATACTTCCTCATATAAATGATTTGAACTTTGGTATGATTGCTAATTCAAGTTGTTTATCTTGAATTAAAGACCTGCAACCTTGTGGAAGTTTAACAGTATTTTATAAACACTGTTTATTTAAGTTACAGGTAAAAAGGGATTCAAAGTCAAAAGTTCGATTGTTTAAATTTAGGAATTCAATAACATATTTTGATTTCATATACATAGTTAGGATTTTTAATATAAAAATTATGATTTTTAAGCAGAGATCACAAGAGCAGTTTTTAAAGGAAGCTGAAATGGGTTTTTGTCAATTCTGTACGATCGGGTAAATTTTAATTGTTGTAAATTAACATGAAGCAAGCTTGTAAATGATTTAACATGGGAAAAATGTCAAATAATTTTTCCAGTGCAAGGATTTTGAGGTCGAGGTGTAAGTAGGGTTTAGGTTCTTAAATTTATATGTTCTGTAAATCAAGGTTTTCATTCCCATGAATTGATCGAGTGGCTCGTGGTTGTGAGTGGAGGCCGAGGAGGGTATGGGCGTGACATGGATGAGGGGGGTTCGTCTCCGGTGGTCAGTGTTGGAGGGGCGAAGGGTTTTTCGTGGTTGCTCGAAACAGTGGTTCGAGTTTCAGGCATTTTTCTTGACTTCGACCATTATTCAAAAATCTGGGCCTTGATTTCGATTATCGAGACGATTTGTGGTTTGTGGATGCTGTCGCAAGCCACCGGAGGAGAGGCGAACCACCGTGCATGTGCACGGTGGCGTGAGCGTGTCAGTAAGGTCGTGGGTGGCTTCGTATCGAGTGATACTCGAGTGGGTACTCGAGTAAGGGGGTCGGCTGGCTCGAGTTAGGACCGTGTTCACGCGAGTTGTCATCACAGCAGTTGTTTAAACTTAAAGATAATGAGAATAGGAAAAGTTACAGAAAAAAATTCAAGGAGAAGAAGAATGGTTTCCAGGAGGCGACTCGGGAAAGATTTGCGTGCAAACCGAAGTTGCACTCGAAATTGAATAGGAGGAGACCCGGGTTTGTAAACTTCAGTTATGAACTTTCAAAGTAAAGTTAGGTAAAAATCTTTTTCTTCCAGATTATTATTGAAATCTATATAACTATTAAGTTATTTTAAGTTAGAGACTAGTTACGTTTTTTTTAATTATCTTTCATTATTACTTAACGATGTTTAAGCCTTGATTTTTTTTATTTTAATCAAGTAATCTACTTAGTTAAGTATAAAGTTAAGTTAAATTTGAAACCGATTTACATTTAAGTTCGCAGTAGTAGTATCTTGATTTTCAACATTAAAGAAAATTTCCTTTAAAAGTTAATTAAGTTAAATAACAAATGTTAATTATTTTTTAGAAGGTAATTAAGAATGATTATCAATTTAATTTTGATTAGAGTTTAGATTTTTGTAACAATTACGTGATAAGTAAAGGGTAATTGACTACTTGAGTAAATAAATAAATGATGAGTAGTTGAGTAATTAAGAATAATTCAAACACAGTTAGTGATGGATTATAAGTAAATAAATTATTGAAATCAACCACTTAAGTTAATTAATAAATGAATTAATAGTTAATTAATCAAGTGATTTTAATTATAAATTAATAGTTAATTAATTAAGTAATTTAATTAAGAATTTATAATTAATTAATTAAGTAATTAATAGTTACATAGTTAAGTAATTAAGTTACATTAATTAATAATTAAGGTTATCAATAAATGAATAAGGAATAGTAATTAAAGATAACAACTTGATTATGAAGTAACTAAGTAAATAAATGAAATAAATAATTAATTGAACAATTAAGATGTAATAATAAATTAAGAAATCATTAACTAGATGATTTGAATGAAATAGGTAATTAATTATTAATTAATGATTAATTAAATAGAGTTAAGTGATTAACTCTCAAGTAGTTAATTCTAAATTGAATTAATTACAAATAAGACTTGAAGGTGACTGCTTATGGACTGTTGTGATTGAATATCTGATTTGGATATTTATGTGATGATATTCTATGTTACTTTGTGATATGTTGTGTTAGATCTATGATGCTTGTATATGTTTTATTTGTGATAAATGTCATGCTAAGTCAATTGTTGAATTTAAATTATTCAAACTGTTAAGTTAGTTAGACAACTTGGCCCTTAAAATGGCGTTTGGATTCGATGAGACCGGGATCAGAAGAATCAAATTTGATTCTCCAAAAGCCACATCGATCCAATTTAAACGTTAGGTCGTGAATCCTGAAATGAAGATCGAGATGGTGTTTTCTGAATGCAAGGGTTATCGTCGTTGACTCTGAGGGTGATTCCAAAATGAGTATGACGAGATAATGCCTTCGGTTTCGTTCGAACCCGGAACGAACTTGTATGGAGTGAATGCTTTCAACACATCGTCAGGCGGACGATGAGCATTCTAAGTTATATGTTCTTTTAAAGGTAATCGCAGCCTCAAGCCTCATCAACCGGGAATGGCTAAAACAGGGGAGATGCAGCAAGGTTAGGTGGGTCATGCCCAAGCAGGACAAGATATTCCCCTGTCTAGATGTCCCTTTTTATTTCGGCTGTGTGGGCGGTTGCTAGCTAGAACCGCGGGGTTTATCTTGTTTGGGACTGTTCAGTAAGGAATGGTTCCGGCCTTGTGTTGCAGGGGGTCGGGAGTGATCCTCGGTACGGTGATCTAGGCCCCGTACTGTGACGGGTGGTACCCTAGTAGCCCTGCCATTGTTGGAAATCCATTTTTCCTACGAGACCCTACGGTTTTGATTTGTATTACCCACTTTTGTGGCTAGTAGCTGGAATTTAATCATGTAACAATTTCGGCTATTTTCTATTTACTTGAAAACCCTAGACACTATTATAATATCACTGGATTTCCTATGAAATGTTTTGGTTAGCGTAAGGTAAAAACTTACCCGTATTTATTTGTGGGGAGTCTTATGTGATACCTTTATTTTCAAATGTTTTTCAAAGTTAAACAATTTAAACCGTTTACTCATACCAGACCCATGTCTGACCCGGAGTTTATATTTTGTTTTTCATAAACTCTTGGGTACTCAAATTTTTATGAGTTGCCAAGTGATAGGTTATGGACTTTGATTTCTGGAGGAGCTTGGAGCAGGAGTTTCCAGACGTATATAGCTATTTATGTAGTTCCGCTGTGTTAGTTGATATGTACTGTACCTCTGATGTATATAGTGATAGATGTATGCATGACTGTCATATGTATTGATATTGTATAACTCTGATATATGTAAAACTATGTAGTATTTATGTGATATATTATATTTTGTTCCATTCCGCTGTAAGATTCTGATGTTATTGTTCTTTCTTTCTCTTTCTTTTCTATTTCTATCCCTTTCTTTCTTAATGATGATACGTCTTTCTGGTAGTAGAAGGGCGGGTCGTCACATTAATTAACCTTCTTTGAGTTTATTAATAGTATCTCGAATATCAGCATCAATATGAGTCCAAATAAGGTAAATTTAGGTTTAACAAATGTCCCACTTCATTATCAAAATGAAAACTTCAAACGCATAAATTAACAACAAATCATAATTAATTAATTTAAGGATTAATACGGCTATGTAGTATCCAGAAAATAATCCACAATTGCAGTCCTAAATATTTTGTTAATCAATCCAAAATCAACAAAACCCCAAATGAAACCCTAAATAGTGATTTCAGTATGAATTGTTGATCAAATTACATAAGCAAGCAAACTAATATGAAATCATACCTGAGTGGTTTAATTGCTTGAAAGATTGAGAGATTTTTGAGAATAGTTACTTTTTGCTCGAGTTTTCGATTGCAGTGAGAAGAAGAAATGAAGAGATCTCAACTATTTATAGAGGAAAAGAAGATGGATAAACACCATTGATTCACTTTAAACGGATGACTAGATCAGTAAAGAGAAGATCAATAGATGGGAAAGATGACGTCAACAATGTTGACTTGGAAAGTCAATAATTCCTCTAATACTAGGAGGTAAACTTTACTACTGTAATCGTCGTCGAAGGAGTTCGGTGTGCCACTTGATCATAGTGATAAGCAAGTGCCAAAGCAATAGTTTCGATGCCAATGAAAAATGTTTTCACCATCAATAACCTCAAAGACGTCGCATATCATCAATGCTGCTTCGTGCTTGACTAGTGCTACCTCTTATTGACTCCAAAGATATACGAGAACAGAGATGCAGATATGATATCACCTTTCATGATTAGCGTCGAAGGAATAGGTTCTATGATCAATAATGTCTCACTTCATCATTTCAGAATCATATCTCTTCGCGTCACATTATATCAACAAGGAAAAAGGAACAGTGTCACATGCAACCGAAGTAGCAAAAGCATAAAAACAATCAATGCCATAAGCCATCAATGAATGTCAAAGTGATCAATAGTGCATTTCATTAATGCCAACTCTATCAGTATTGCACCTTACAAGCACTTCAAAGGTATGCCTTACAATGACGCCAAGGATCGCTAACATCAAGGGAATGCTTAGTGACACTACTGTTCATCAGCATTATCGTTACTCACCTATTATCATCGAAGTCATCAATGACACCGACAGCATAAGGGTTAGAGCTACCTTATACTATTGCTATACTATACCATCGCCGCTTCTAATTAGTGTTAAGTGTTATCTTCGACCAATGAAGCCAATCATCAACTCTGTGAGTCATC
This sequence comes from Allium cepa, assembly GCA_030765085.1. Taxonomy (NCBI): domain Eukaryota; kingdom Viridiplantae; phylum Streptophyta; class Magnoliopsida; order Asparagales; family Amaryllidaceae; genus Allium; species Allium cepa. Next base: position 511,234,381 of record CM060942.1, read on the forward strand.
GACTTCGACAGTATACCGTGAGAGAGGTGCTCCTTCACAACACTGCCTAGTGACGACATCGCTTTTCAACAATGCTTGAAGCTGCCTTTATTGATGTTATGCAATGAAGAGACTAATGCAAGGATGACACTATCGAAACCGAGCATGTCGAAGACGAGCCTGCCGAAGATAATGAAAGGCGAAGTGGTGCCACATACCCCTATAAATATGGACTTAGGGGTTGCATTTCGGAGGATGAATTCTCTCATCTCATTTTTTACCTTTTCAACTTTGTAAACACTAAATTGAATTTGGGATTTTTAGAGTTTATTGTATCTTTTGAATCTTGTACACTTAAGGATTTGGAAATCAAACAATTTCATAGCATAACATATTGATTTGGTTCGAACTTGTGACTTGTATGACCATTTGACTTCGAATATTAATTTATGTGGATTTGTGACTTGGAAAGCATATTTGACTTCAAACTGGTACTGGCATAGCATACTTCACTTCGAACTAGTACTAGCATAACATACTTGACTTCGAACCGGTACTTGCATAACGTACTTGACTTCGAACTAGTACTAGCATAACATACTTGACTTTGAACCGATACTTGCATAACGTACTTGACTTCGAACTTATCTGACTTTGACTTCAAACTTACATAAGCTCATATGACTTTGACTTGGATGAATACATTAAGGAATGTTATGTGAACTCTCTTCGACTTGAGGACTTCGACTGGCCTCAACATAGCCGCACCTTGAATTTACACTATTTTACTTCACTTTTAGGATTTCAAAATTTATTCATTAATAGTACAACTCTTATTTTAGGAAATAAAATCTGTACTCTATTTAACTCAAATCATCACATTCATTCATAGCTAGGACTGTGATTAACTTTTTAAATCTTCAAACCTAAACCATCACCCACCCAATTGTCGCTTCAAATCATATTAAGGGGATGACATGCTTTTTCTCTATTTGTAAAGAATTAGTGTTAGACATATGTGACATTGATTTCAAATTTCATGCAAGGTATAGATTGGTTGTCGCACTACAAGCTTTCCTAGACTGCGATAAGAAGGTAGTATGGTTAAAAAGTTGTAAAGAGAGAGACCTATATGTTCATTATACACCCTAGGATTCAGTCGAGTTAAATTGCCTATACTCGGCAAACGTATCGTAATATGAACTTTCATCTGTACCTATAATTTGATAATTCTCTGATGTCTTTGAAGAAGTTTTGGGGGTTCCACCTCGAAGAGAGATTGAGTTTAGGATCGATATGGAGAAGGATGGTAGATCAGTCGCTCTGCCATTAAGACACATGGCCCCCAAGGAAAGGAGAGAATTGGATAAAAAGATCTCGACCTACTACAGAAAGGATTTATTTGACGAAGTACCTCAGAATAAGGAGCCCCTATTGTCTTTGCCACTAAGGAAGTTGGCTCACTGAGGCTTTGTGTTGATTATAGGGAGCTCAACAAATAGATGAAGAAGAATAGGTATCTCTTATTTAGGATAGATGATTTGTTTTACCAACTTATGGGAGCCAAAGTCTTCTCCCAATTGGTCATGGCAACTGGATTTCATCGGCTAAGGATCGTAGAGTATAGCAAACCAAAACTGCATTTCACACACCAAGACTTTATGGATCGTAGAGTATAGCAAACCAAAGACTGCATTTCACACACCAAGACTTTATGAATGAGAAGTGATGCCTATGTGGATTGATAAGTGCCCCCACATACTTTGTACATTTGATGAGTAGAGTATATAAAGGACAGTTAAACAGATTTGTGGTAGTTTCTATAGATAACATCTTGGTATTTTCCAAAAGTGAAGATGAGCATGAAAGTCACTTAAGGGAGATATTAGGAACCTTGAGAAGGCTTCATCTTAAAGCCAAATTCTCAAAATGCCACTTTTGGGAGAACGAAGTGAGATTTCTTGGGCATATTGTTTCATAACATGGATTAGCGGTGGACTCGGCAAAAGTAGAATCTATTCAGAGTTGGGAGACTCCAAAGAATATCATGGAGGTTAGAAGTTTTCTAGGGTTAGTAGGCTATTACGGGAAATTCATAAAAGAATTTGCAAAAATAGCAGTTCCTCTAACCAGTTTGACCAAAAAGAATTTAGTCTCTGTTTGGGTTAAGGAATGCACGGAAGCATTTGGAAAGCTAAAGGAACAATTAACGAGTGCTCCAGTACTCGTCATCCCCAATGGAATGAAGCCCTTTACGGTTTATACAGACACATTTAACACAGGATTGAGAGTGGTTCTTATGCAAGGAGGAAGAGTAATAGCTTATGCTAGCAGACAACTAAAGGACCATGAGAAGAGATACTCAATGCATGACTTGGAACTGGCAGCCATTGTTTTTGCTTTGAAGATGTGGAGGCGCTATCTTTTCAGAGAAAGGTTTGATTTGTTTACTGACCATAAATCACTAAAATATCTATTTTCCCAAAAAGACTTAAATCTTAGGCAGCAGAGATGGATGAAGTTGATAGCATCCTACGACTTTGGAATATAATACACTCCTCTAAAAGGGAATGTCATCGCCGATGCCCTTAGCCGGAGGCATGCTACCTTAGATGCTATATATAAGTGGAAATAGTTGGAGTTTCTCTTGAATTTTAACTTTTAACCGCCAATGGAACCCATTCAAAACTATTTGGCGGCAATGAAGGTTAGACCAATGTTGATGGACCTTATTGAACTTAAGCAGAATAAAGACGAAGGGATAGTCGATATATTGGATAAGGTAAGGAGAGGAGAATAATTTTCCCACATCAGTAGATATGTAGTTGACAAAAATGGATGTTTAAGGTGAGACAGACGCCTCTGCGTCCCAGGGATTGATAATATATTGGACGAAGTGCTTACTAACTGTCACCATTCACGAATTATTATTCACCCCATATGAGATAAGATGTACAGGATATGAGATGGATTTTCTATTAGTCGGAGATGAAGAAGAAAGTAGTTGAATTTGTTTCTAGGTGTTTGATGTGTTAAAGGATTAAAGCTAGGCAAGGGAAGTCTCGAGGATTGTTTTTGCCATTAGAAATCCCAACTTGGAAATGGAAAAACATATTAATGGACTTCATAGATGGGTTGCCCAGTGTAACGACCCGAATTTTTGAACGGTTAATTTGCAATATTTAAATTGGATTTAAATATTTAATTTGAACTTTAATTTGATTATAATATGAACAGTTTGGTTTTATATAATAGAAAGGATTCAGAATTTAAATATAACGACCTATCGAATTAATTAATTATTAAAATAGTAATTGAATATCGGGTAAAATATTAAATCAGGGTAGTAAGCTTGTTTAAAATATTTTAAAGGCTTATAGAATTTATATTGATAATACTGAAAATAATAGATGATTTAAAATTTGAATTTAGCAGTGGTTTGTTCGATTTTAAAGTATATTGTTTAAATTAATATTTAAAAATAGCCATCCGAGGCACAGTCTCGGAATTCGTCGAAACAAGTTCCGTTGGATCCGTAATATTGAATTATTACCGGATTTCAAATTTCGTAATTTTTGGAGCTACCGTGTGACCGTACTAGATAGAAACGTCTAGACAATAATTAATCGTTTTAAATTTAAATATCTTTCGTCTTTTCATCTGTCAAATCTTTTCCCTCATCCGACCTAGTCTGATATGAGCCACCCTAAATTGATCCTGCCCCTTTCTTATATCTCACGACATTTCCTTCTCTCTTTAGAAATTAGTTTGTTTAATAAAAAAATGATTGAAACCCTAAATCATTTCGCGTGCGAGCAAATTGGGCGGCTGTGTTTCGCAAGTCGAATCGAGGTGTAGGGGGGCGTCGTTCACGTGAAGGCGCACGTCGCGAGTGGGTCACGACGTCCTCGGCGGCGACGTAGGTGTGGCGGTGATTTTGGGGGATACGGTGGCACGAGGTGGTTGAGCATGCGGCTAGAGGTTTCGCGATAAGGGGTCACTATCGTTCGTTTGAGGGCGAGTTGGTCGCGAGCTCGAGCAAGGCCGACGGGCGTATGTAGTAGGGGGTCACAGGGTGGCTGTGCGCAATGGTGTGTAGTTCGATCAAGGAGTTCGGTGGAAGCTAGGGCTTCGGGTGAGTGGTAGCGACGTCGAGCGAGAGTCTGGGCTGTAGGTATTTGCTGTTATCCTTTATTTATTTATTTAATGTTTGTGTATAAATAAATAAAAAGAATAGAAAAAAAATATACAGCATAGTATGTGATTTTACAGTAAAGAATATATATTAGGATTTTTATATATACTTAGAGAACAACAATAAGGAAAAAATATGCGTATAAGTGAAATAGTAAATATGTACATATATATAGGATTTTTAGAAGTAAATATGAATTTTAAACTATTTGAAGTCTATATAAAAATTTGATTTTTGAAATCTATTTACTTATTTTTATGAGTATATATATGTAGTTTCAAAATAAAATCAATTTATGTCAATTTGGGATAAGTAGTTTCAAAGAGAAAAAATATAAAAATAAAAATAAAATAAATATACATCTCTACATTTTAGATATTATTAGTTCATTTTAAAAGGATATGAAATTGGTGGATAATTTGTTTAGTTAACTTATTTAAATTATTTTAGTTACTAAAAGTTTTTAAAAAAAACAAAACAAAAGAAGAATTAGTTTAAATATAATTAATTATTAAAATAAATCATTAGTTAAAATCTAATTATTATAGTTAAAGAATAAATTTATTAAACGACAAATAATTATTCAATTTGTCCATATATTAATAAAATTCATACAATTGTTATTCAAGGTCAAAAGTATGGAAACAAGTTGAGGTTGGAAAGGATTGCAATTTAAAAGCAAAGGTGAGACCTTCTCACTCATTTGGATGCCATAGTTAAAAATTTAAATGTTAAATTTAAATCATTGGATGTGTTTGGATGATTTATAATAGTTTATTCACTGAATGATATTATAAACCCATATACCGTGATATCCCATTTTGAAGTGGAATTGATATGTTATTGTGCTAACATCTGTGGATGCAGGGAAACAGGTTGGAGGGATCCAACAGGATTCCTCAAATATTTATTTATCATATATATATATATATATAGATATATATATATATATATATATATATATGTTGATATGTGATAGGGTGATGAATTGGTATAGGCTTATATAAATTGAATTATTAACCTTTTAATAACATGTAAGTGAAATTTGGAGTTCTTAAATTCTATCAATAATTTTATTAAAGAAAGTGAAATGGAACTTGAATAGAAATAATTACTAAGGATTTGGATTTACTTCTATTTGAAAAAAAATTAAAAAAATAATAGGGAAGATAAAAGTTTATTGATACTTAATTGGTTAAAGTTAAGTTTTGGACAATTTAACTTATATATTAATAACTAAGGTATAAAAGTGAAATTCTAGTTAAGGAAATAAAAATGAAAATTTATTAAGAGATAAAAAGGGAATTCTAGTATGGAATAAAAAGGAATTTTATTAAGGAATGAATTACTGAGGAATGATATGAAATTTTAATGAGAAATAAAATTATAAAAAATGAAATTTTTGAATATAATTATTTAATAAATAAATGGAAACTCAGGGGAGTTTATCAAATTTATAAACGGGGTTTATAAGTGGAAAGGAAGAAACCAGTAAATATGGGAAAAGATAAGTAAAGGAGAAATCTTATATTAAGTTATAAATTTGTTTGAAATGGAAATAGTAGAATATTTCCGAAAGTAAGAAGTGTGAATTTGGACAAGAGGCACTTATAGATGGATATTGGGTTTTCTAAAATTATAAATTTATTTTTAAAAGGAGATATTTTTTTAAATTACTATACTATATAAATTTTTATAAACTATTATTTGAATGTAAAATATTCTCGAATTAGTTACTTTGAAGGCTTGGCAAATATTTATTAATAAACTCTAATTTTCTAAAACCAGTTTTGAATTTTATATGAACTTTAATATTATTTTCGAACCATAATTTGTATAAAACCATACTTTTTATTTTATAAATATAGATGTTTTAAAATTGTTTTTAAAACCCAATTAAAATCCTCTTGTGATGGTAAGCAGGTTTATTTAAATGAGATAAGATTTAGGAGAAATCTTATAAAATGGAGAAATTGAGTTTGAGAATTTATAAGAAGAGTGAAATTGAATTTTGAGAAAGGAATGGAAAAATAAAGAATATTTTCAAAGTGTAGATCAAAATGTGAGTGAGTATAGGAAATCATTTAAATGATTTCATGGAAATAAAAAGGGCTTTGAAAATTGTTTCAAATGGGTTAAAATGGAAATAATATTGTAACGACCCGTAATTTTCGTTAATTCAATTTAGTCATTTTAATAGGATTTAAATAATTTAAGTTAGAAAGAAATTAAGATCTGTGATTTTTTTTGAAGCAAATGACTAAATGAAATGAAACCATGGGAATTTAAGTCTAAGAATTTCCAGTTGGAACAAAATGACGAGAAATTTAAGTGCTGTAAATTGTTATTTATAGGCTAAGAAATTAATATAAGAAAACAAATGGGAAGATTTCATTTATTTCATGGTTTTAATTCGTTTTTCTTTAATAAGTTGTAATTGAATTTAGTAGAAAATAATATGTATTAAACCTACTTATAGAATTCGAAGCTAATTCAAATGAATTTAAGTAGTGAAAAGGCTTTACCTGTATATATATTTAATATGAGAAATAAATGGGAATATTAAATTAATTTAATGCAGTAAAGGAATGAAAACGGTAATTAGAATAAATTAAGGAATTCTGTAACGCAAGAAATAAATCTGTACCTTGAATGAACGTTTCACTTTGATGAATTATTTAAATGAGATGACTTAATAAATAAATAATTAGGTCAATTGGTATGTGGTGAAATTTGATGTTGAAATATTTTGTAGATAAGGGTTTAGGTGGAATGGGTTAATTTATGAAATAAAGGATAGAAATCATATAAAACGTTAAGCAAGTTGATTAATGTTGTAACGTAAGGTGTAAATGTAAATTCCAATGGAAACGTATCCTTATTTTAGGTAGAAATTTCAGGTATATTGATAAAGTGGAGTATATACACTTAGTAATAAATTTAGTACAGGAAAAACGAAATGGAAATATTGAATTTATTTAATTCGTATATATATTACCTATTTATATGGCCTATTAAATTTAATGGGATATCAATGGCAATAAATTCTTTAAATTAGTGCAATCAATGTATGATTAATTGATAACGATAAAAAGTTGATTTTTTCAGTGTAACCAACGTAAAATATTATCATAGCATGATACTTGGTTTGAATAGAAGGGTGAAATTTGAAATCAAATTTTATTTAATGATAATAACGTTAGTATTGGTTAATAAATAGATTTCAATGCAGTAACCAAATAAATGGAATAAGATGAGTATATATTGCATAGAAATGAAATGTAAATTGTCACATTTGGTTGGAGCTAATTTTTAGAAACATAAATGTTGAATCAGTAAATATTAAATTCCATTTAATATAAGAATTCAAAGGTGGAAGATTTACATTTGGATTGGAAAATGGATAGTTATTAATTAAAAGTGACCATTGAATAAATTTATACAAACGTGATATAATGTAAATAGATGGGGATCAACTTTTATTTATGTGGTTAAGGGAATTTAATTTCTATAGTATGATAATCGAAATTAATGGAAGTTGGAATAGCTAATTTATATGTTAGTTGAAATTTAGCTAGAATATGTAGATATTGAATGTTAGTAAAAAAAAAATTAATGGATATAAAAGTTTAAATTATACATTGAAATTCATACTCCCATAAAAGGTTAATTGAGACCAAAGAAGTAGTATAGGAATCTAACCTTCTTTATTAAATTGGATTTATTGCAATAGTTAATTTCATAAAATAAAGGTAAAGCTAATTCAAATTTAACTGGACCATTGTTGGTATAACTTTAGAAGCAAGATTTATTTATGATTTGAGTATTTAATTCAACAAGTGGTATTTACGACAAATAAGATAGAATTTAACGTAAATTATTACGTTATTAAATTGAAATGGAATTTGTAAACATTGAGTGAAATCTTAAACTAATGTTAGCATTCGTCGTAATTACAACAATAACTTTGAATAATAGAAAGGAAGTGAATATAATAAATTAATCAAATTTATAGTGTTGAATTCAATTGGATTGGAATTAATAAATAGTTAAGAGAAATAAGGGTTATTAATAATTTGGAATTTAATTATGGTAAAAAGATTAATTGCAATCCAAAGATGAGTTGGAATGGAAATCAAGTATTTATTTAATTTGATTTAAGATGAGAGTATAAGTATATGATCTAATAATTGGGGTTAGAATAAGATTTATAATATCTAAATAATAAGAAAACGCAGAGGTTAACACTGCGAAATTGATATACTTATAAATTTTAATTCATATCCAAGCTTGCTAAATTAATTGAAATTGATTGGATTATATAAGTAATGAAATTTGGCCAATATTTAAAGTTGAAAGAAAATTTGGATTTTATGATTTATTTTAATTTATTTAATAAATATTAAAAATAGCCATTTTTGTCACGGACTCGGATTTCGACGAAACCAGTTTCATCGGATCCGTAAAGGTGAATTATAATAATGTTTCAAGTTTCGTAGCGATCGGACTTGTCGTTTGATCGTACGGACTCGAAACGCCTTGAAATTTACGCATTTTGAAATCAATGTGAAATTTTTGTTTTTTGGCATAACTTCTTCATACGATCGAATTTGGTCGCGAAACTTTTTCCATTGCGTTCAGAATATTTTAAAACACCTATTTGGATATATAGTTTTAACAAATCCGACTCCGGAGGCATAGCGGGCTTTTTGGACCATGGTTTGTCACGCACGTTCGCGTATCCAGTCTAGCTACCCTACCTCTAGCCTATCTATAAATATACATCTATAAACCCTAGCTCCTTTCTTTTTCATTTGCTGTACGTTCATTTCTTCACTCTTTTCTCTTCCCCAAATGTATACATCTCAGATCCAATTCCAGATCCATCCACAGTTCAAAATCAAAACTCAAAACTCAAAAATTTCAGAAAATTCCAGAAAAAATATATGTTGAAGTATTCGATACGCGTAAAATACTGGTGAAATTCGTTTTTCAATTGGAGCCGTCGTTCATCCAGAATAAATTCAAACAGCCCCAAAACCGTTCATCATCGTCGCGCAAAACTTTGTCGGATCGGAAAAACATTTCTGGGTTTTGACGAGGGAACGAAGGTGATCGCATCCATGTAATTTGTTTGGTAGTTCAACGGTTAGATCGTCGTAGATCTGCGATTAGGGTTTCAGCCTGGGGGTTTTAGTGGTGGCGGTGCTCGTTGTTCGAGGGGACGGAGGGCCTGGGCTGGCGCGGCTTCAAAGGGGGAGTGCCTCGGGGTTGGTCGGCGGTCCTATGGCGGCCTGTGGTGGTGGTTAGAGGAGGTCAAAAGTCGGTCAAACTGCAGTCAGAAGGATGGCTTCGTGCGTTCATTTTCACGCTGGGAAGAAGACGCGTGAACATCTTTTAGGCTGACGTGGCAAGTATGGGTTTTGTGAGTTATGTTTGTTTAATTTAATTTTGAATTCAATCTCCATTTTTCGCCATAACTTTCTCATACGAAGTCGGATTCACACGAAATTTTTTTTGTTAGGATCGTAATTTAATTTCGGATCTGATGACGCTGATTTGGACGAATTCTGAGACGGGCGAATTTTTGGGTTTAAATCGGGTTTAAATTCGATTTAAATTCAAAAGGTGAGTGTTTTGACCCACTCACAATTACTAGAAGCTTTTATGTTTGTTAAATAAATTTTAGAAATGAATAGAAATTTATTTATGAGCTTTTGGCATGTTATTTCATTTATATCTGTTGAATTGCATTTTTTTGAATTTAACTGTTAATTTAATTGATTTATTGCGTGTTAATTGGCTGTTAGAAATTATTGTTTGCATATGAACTGCTAGTTAACAGTTATGTCAATTATCACTGAATATAAATTGTTAGATTAATAGTTGATAAATATAATTTGAAACAAAACTGCCAATTATTACCTGTTGTATATTACCAAATATATATTGTTATTGATTGATATTGGTTGATGGTTGCGATTGGATGATGGATGTGTTGATGAATGAATGTTTATTGCATATCATTAAATTTCAAATTATCATGCATATTTCATTTCTTTCGGGATTGTGGTTTGAAATGATATAAAACCGCAAATTTTTATTTTTAAATTGCGGATTGAAATGATAAATATCCGTATCACTTGACCATAGGGTAGAAAACTATATACAGGCACCGCGGTCTATATATAACTATTTTAATGTGATTTATATGGTTTGGATGGAATACGGTTTATAAAAATCTTAAATTTTATACTGAATAAATGTTTTCTTCCATATTTATATGTATATGAAGTTGAAATTTTGAAATTAAAAGGTGAATAAATTTCTTTATTAAAAATGGAAGAAAATTAAGAAAGTGGAGTTTGATGATTTATATCCTATGTTTAAATATTAAGTTGGAAATTTTAAAGATATGATATTTATAATTGGATTTTTCCCAAAATATTTTGAAATGAATATTCTAGTAAAAAATTGAATTTGGAAATATATATATATATATATATATATATATATATATATTACTAGAAATTGAAGTCTTATTAATTATGGATTTTATGTGAATGATCAAGATTAATTAATAGAATATTGATTTTGAAAGGATAAAAATCCAACTTTAGTTGAAATATTAATGCTCAAAAATGGATGTAAATATATAAAAAAATTGAAACGGTTTTGGAACTTGAAGTAATATTTTGGATTTTGGTTTAACTTTAAAAGAAGAAATATTTGGAAAGCCATGTAATTTATTTCTTTATAAAGCAACAGTAAAGTTAAATTTTTTTTTTTTTTTTTTTCGCATACCGTTGAATATCCAAACCATTTAGTTTTGAAAATAATGGTTTTAAAATACTATGGATTTTCGAAGAATTATGTTGAAAGTTACAAACAGAATATTGGTTACATGGGATATTAAATAATAAAAAGTGACATAATTTTTGGAAAGGAATATTTTATTTGAGAAATGATATCATTGATTTGGGTTTTATAAAAATAATATCAAAATGAATCTTTTTGGGTTTTAAAGAAGAAATGATATCGTAATATTATGGTTTTGAAATGGATTATATTCTGGTTTTAAAGTATAAACTATTTTTAAATGACCGCGGTGTTATAATAACGATGGGTTGGCAAAGAGACCGGGATCGGATATCTGACATACTCTCTGTCGATACCGAAAACCACTTTGACTAACCATGTACGCGGTGGAGATTCCAGAATGAAGTAGGTGGTGGCGACGTTTCCTGCAAGGTAAATACGTGGACCCGACTCCCGTGAGTTGGCATAAGGTGGCTAAAACAGGAGCGATTCTCAGGCCAATGAGGTCATTCCTCTGATCGGACGCTCCTCTTCGATATTATACTTTGACTTGGATTTGATTCAGTGGCCACTTCTATATTTTGATTTTGGGGAGTTAGTCCGAGGTGGGCGGTAACTGCGGCTACGCGTTTCCACCAGCCTGGATAGCAATTGGTATATCTACCCTGGCATTGCCTCGTTGTGCCGTGTCACCTACCATATCGAGCCTTGTACGAGTTTGGTTTTCTCCCGTAGCCCGTGTGGTATCCTCTAGTTGCTTCCCGAGTAGGAGGAGCTATGGTATTGGATGGACTACTGGGACTATTACGTGTTAAGGTGGAAAATGTAAAGCCTTAACGCTATTTAAAAGTAAGTTTATTTTATAAATAGACATTATTATAATAGCGCAATATACTACATAGTAAATAGTTTAACGGATCCTTAGGAGATGTAAATCCCGAACATCTCTTGAGTTACTGTACTCATATTTATTTCTGTTTATCTAACTCACGTAAGATATTCTAGTCTGACTCGGGTGTTTTGTCTTTTCAAATTCGCTCGGGTCAGTCCGAGCGTTTCAGGATAGCAGATTTTAGCTTTGGAGGACGAAGACGAAGAATCAGTATTATTTTATATATAGTATTACACCACACTCTTTCTTTTCCGCTGCATTGCTTGTATTGGTATGTGTAACTCTGATATTTATTGCAAAAGAAGAGTCAAGCTTTTGTAAATTGTTTATGAATTGTATATTTGTTATTATATTTTATCCTTCCGCTGTGAGATTCTATTTTCGTTTTATTTCTTCTCTATTTTTCTTATTTACCCCATAACAATCCGCCCTTGCGTATGTTTTGAATTGGCACGAGTGTCGGTTTAAAGTGTGCAAAAAGGCGGATGTTACAGTTGGTATCAGAGCTTTGGTTTAGCGATAAACCTTGGCTTTGTGGGGTTTGACTCTTTGTTAATAGGGTAGTAATATCCTATGGGAGTCACTGAGCGTATATATATGAGAGAGCGTACTTGTTAGTGTTATAAAAAGATTTTTATATTGTGTTAATCTGTTCCGCTTTGTATTTATAAATTCTGGTTGATGCATGGGACGCTATGTCATCAATAGGGATTTCTAAACACTTAATAGGACAGACCGACATAATATTTGTTTTTAATATAGGTGAATGAAATAATTTTGCCTATTATATTTTCTATATATAAAAATAGTTTTATAAAGATATATATATATATATATATATTTGGTTGCTATAGATTGGGTGTTAGAAAATAAAAATATCTATAATAACCGAAGCTAAGTTGAAATTATGATAAATCAAATTGGAAATTTTAGAACTTAAGTCCGGGATTTTTCCAAATATGTTTTCAAAGAATTTATGAAAAATAATGGTTCGGTTTATAAGTATTTTCTTATATAAATATTTCGTATAAATTGGAAGAATTGTTTGAAAGAAGATTTTGGAGAAAATAAATTTTTGTACTTTCCTCTCTGTCGCTGGAAAATAAATTCGGTGATGACGGCCGCATCATCGACTTTCATTTTCGAGTTTCGAAGGGAAAAGGCCACTGTAGTAAATTCTACTGCAGATTTATTTTGAATTTTCTAAAAATTTTCTTTTATTGTTCTAAATATAATTAGAGATATAAAAGTTGCAAGAAATTAATTATCTATTATTTTGAAATAAATTGAAATTTAACCCGGTATTTAATTCTAAATTTTTCCGTTAATTAATTGTTTAAAATTTGTTAGTGAAATAAAAGTTAAGTAATAAATGAATTGAAACCTCTAATTGAAATAAGAGAATAACTGCAAAGCTATAAAGAGGAATTTGCATACATATGAGACAAAGGGTAATATGAATAAACATTAAATTTAATTAAAAGAATGGAGATTAAACTTGTATAAGTTCAATTGCAATTTCCTTAACATAAATAACTTACCCAAATATAAAAGTTGAAGTGTTAAATGAGAAACTGGAATTGAATATTTTACAAGTAGGAATTTAGGAAAAATGAAGTATTCAATAAATTACTGCTATAATAAGAATTAAATGGTATAAACTTAAGTTATGATTGAAATTTTACTAAAAATAAAGTTAAGTATTATTAATAGGTGATATGAACTTAAGTATATAAAATGATATTCTAAATAAGGATTGATTGTATGATTATTGACTTAAGTATGTTTTAATCTTCCCTATTCCAATATAATGGAAAGTAGAAAAATTTGAAATGACTACAATTAATAGTTGATGAATAAATAAAAACTTCCACTTATAAGAATGAATGTTAGCAGATTAAGAATTTAAGGGAAATCTCACAAGTGAAGCTTGAGGGAAAAGGTATTCTATTAATTTGCTATTGTTAATGAGAATTAATTGTATAAGCTTAAGATAAATTGGAAATTTTACTATATAAGTAAAGGTAAGTAGTATAAATAGATGATATATACTTTAGTCAATAAATTGGAATACAAATATAATGAATTTTGTAATAAATGGAAAATAAAACTTGTAAGAACAAAGAAATCCCTCATAAAGGAAGGGAAGAAAATCAAACCACTGAAGTATGAAATAAATGTATAATAAGCTATTTTGGTGTTGATTTGAATTGTTTGGTCGATGTATGGTTGTTGGGTAAGGAATTTTGAAGTTGTGGGATGGAGAAATAATCTATCTTTGTTCCATCTAAGACTGTTGAGTAAAGGATGCACTTGATAGTTATTTTACATTTCGTACAATTTCGGAATTTGAACCTAACAACTAATTGTTTGTTTGATTGAATGATTGTCTGTTGGTGGCATGGGCTGTTTGTTAAAATTTATGGTTGTTGCATTTGATTGGATATAAATGATTGAATCTACCCAAACATTTCACTGTAAAATAAATATTTAACCTCTTAGATTATATAAGTGAATACAGGTGTTGGAAGCAGCTGCTACTGCTTTTGGTTCCAAAATAATAAGCGTATTGCCCGACAGATAGGTACGTTTTCGGATTACGATTAAAGCGCTATTTATATATTTTCCCGTGTGGGATATTTTATTTTGGATATATATGTAATATATTTGTATATTTGGATATTATATTTTCTCCAGAGTCCCTCCGTACAAAGGAGACTCTGCCAAAAATTTTCGTAAATTTTGGACTTAGAAAATTGTTTTCCAACTTTAATAATTCAAGTATTAAAAGACATAATGATTATAAAACAAGTGTAATTCATTAAAGGAAATTAATTTAGTAAATTATTGTTATAAGTTAATATTTGAAATTAGATATACTGTTTATTCTTCCTTCTCCCTTCCTTTTCCTTTTCGAGGACGAAAAGTTTTGAGTGGGGGAGAGTGTAACGACCCGTAATTTTCGTTAATTCAATTTAGTCATTTTAATAGGATTTAAATAATTTAAGTTAGAAAGAAATTAAGATCTGTGATTTTTTTTGAAGCAAATGACTAAATGAAATGAAACCATGGGAATTTAAGTCTAAGAATTTCCAGTTGGAACAAAATGACGAGAAATTTAAGTGCTGTAAATTGTTATTTATAGGCTAAGAAATTAATATAAGAAAACAAATGGGAAGATTTCATTTATTTCATGGTTTTAATTCGTTTTTCTTTAATAAGTTGTAATTGAATTTAGTAGAAAATAATATGTATTAAACCTACTTATAGAATTCGAAGCTAATTCAAATGAATTTAAGTAGTGAAAAGGCTTTACCTGTATATATATTTAATATGAGAAATAAATGGGAATATTAAATTAATTTAATGCAGTAAAGGAATGAAAACGGTAATTAGAATAAATTAAGGAATTCTGTAACGCAAGAAATAAATCTGTACCTTGAATGAACGTTTCACTTTGATGAATTATTTAAATGAGATGACTTAATAAATAAATAATTAGGTCAATTGGTATGTGGTGAAATTTGATGTTGAAATATTTTGTAGATAAGGGTTTAGGTGGAATGGGTTAATTTATGAAATAAAGGATAGAAATCATATAAAACGTTAAGCAAGTTGATTAATGTTGTAACGTAAGGTGTAAATGTAAATTCCAATGGAAACGTATCCTTATTTTAGGTAGAAATTTCAGGTATATTGATAAAGTGGAGTATATACACTTAGTAATAAATTTAGTACAGGAAAAACGAAATGGAAATATTGAATTTATTTAATTCGTATATATATTACCTATTTATATGGCCTATTAAATTTAATGGGATATCAATGGCAATAAATTCTTTAAATTAGTGCAATCAATGTATGATTAATTGATAACGATAAAAAGTTGATTTTTCCAGTGTAACCAACGTAAAATATTATCATAGCATGATACTTGGTTTGAATAGAAGGGTGAAATTTGAAATCAAATTTTATTTAATGATAATAACGTTAGTATTGGTTAATAAATAGATTTCAATGCAGTAACCAAATAAATGGAATAAGATGAGTATATATTGCATAGAAATGAAATGTAAATTGTCACATTTGGTTGGAGCTAATTTTTAGAAACATAAATGTTGAATCAGTAAATATTAAATTCCATTTAATATAAGAATTCAAAGGTGGAAGATTTACATTTGGATTGGAAAATGGATAGTTATTAATTAAAAGTGACCATTGAATAAATTTATACAAACGTGATATAATGTAAATAGATGGGGATCAACTTTTATTTATGTGGTTAAGGGAATTTAATTTCTATAGTATGATAATCGAAATTAATGGAAGTTGGAATAGCTAATTTATATGTTAGTTGAAATTTAGCTAGAATATGTAGATATTGAATGTTAGTAAAAAAAAAAATTAATGGATATAAAAGTTTAAATTATACATTGAAATTCATACTCGCCATAAAAGGTTAATTGAGACCAAAGAAGTAGTATAGGAATCTAACCTTCTTTATTAAATTGGATTTATTGCAATAGTTAATTTCATAAAATAAAGGTAAAGCTAATTCAAATTTAACTGGACCATTGTTGGTATAACTTTAGAAGCAAGATTTATTTATGATTTGAGTATTTAATTCAACAAGTGGTATTTACGACAAATAAGATAGAATTTAACGTAAATTATTACGTTATTAAATTGAAATGGAATTTGTAAACATTGAGTGAAATCTTAAACTAATGTTAGCATTCGTCGTAATTACAACAATAACTTTGAATAATAGAAAGGAAGTGAATATAATAAATTAATCAAATTTATAGTGTTGAATTCAATTGGATTGGAATTAATAAATAGTTAAGAGAAATAAGGGTTATTAATAATTTGGAATTTAATTATGGTAAAAAGATTAATTGCAATCCAAAGATGAGTTGGAATGGAAATCAAGTATTTATTTAATTTGATTTAAGATGAGAGTATAAGTATATGATCTAATAATTGGGGTTAGAATAAGATTTATAATATCTAAATAATAAGAAAACGCAGAGGTTAACACTGCGAAATTGATATACTTATAAATTTTAATTCATATCCAAGCTTGCTAAATTAATTGAAATTGATTGGATTATATAAGTAATGAAATTTGGCCAATATTTAAAGTTGAAAGAAAATTTGGATTTTATGATTTATTTTAATTTATTTAATAAATATTAAAAATAGCCATTTTTGTCACGGACTCGGATTTCGACGAAACCAGTTTCATCGGATCCGTAAAGGTGAATTATAATAATGTTTCAAGTTTCGTAGCGATCGGACTTGTCGTTTGATCGTACGGACTCGAAACGCCTTGAAATTTACGCATTTTGAAATCAATGTGAAATTTTTGTTTTTTTGGCATAACTTCTTCATACGATCGAATTTGGTCGCGAAACTTTTTCCATTGCGTTCAGAATATTTTAAAACACCTATTTGGATATATAGTTTTAACAAATCCGACTCCGGAGGCATAGCGGGCTTTTTGGACCATGGTTTGTCACGCACGTTCGCGTATCCAGTCTAGCTACCCTACCTCTAGCCTATCTATAAATATACATCTATAAACCCTAGCTCCTTTCTTTTTCATTTGCTGTACGTTCATTTCTTCACTCTTTTCTCTTCCCCAAATGTATACATCTCAGATCCAATTCCAGATCCATCCACAGTTCAAAATCAAAACTCAAAACTCAAAAATTTCAGAAAATTCCAGAAAAAATATATGTTGAAGTATTCGATACGCGTAAAATACTGGTGAAATTCGTTTTTCAATTGGAGCTGTCGTTCATCCAGAATAAATTCAAACAGCCCCAAAACCGTTCATCATCGTCGCGCAAAACTTTGTCGGATCGGAAAAACATTTCTGGGTTTTGACGAGGGAACGAAGGTGATCGCATCCATGTAATTTGTTTGGTAGTTCAACGGTTAGATCGTCGTAGATCTGCGATTAGGGTTTCAGCCTGGGGGTTTTAGTGGTGGCGGCGCTCGTTGTTCGAGGGGACGGAGGGCCTGGGCTGGCGCGGCTTCAAAGGGGGAGTGCCTCGGGGTTGGTCGGCGGTCCTATGGCGGCCTGTGGTGGTGGTTAGAGGAGGTCAAAAGTCGGTCAAACTGCAGTCAGAAGGATGGCTTCGTGCGTTCATTTTCACGCTGGGAAGAAGACGCGTGAACATCTTTTAGGCTGACGTGGCAAGTATGGGTTTTGTGAGTTATGTTTGTTTAATTTAATTTTGAATTCAATCTCCATTTTTCGCCATAACTTTCTCATACGAAGTCGGATTCACACGAATTTTTTTTTGTTAGGATCGTAATTTAATTTCGGATCTGATGACGCTGATTTGGACGAATTCTGAGACGGGCGAATTTTTGGGTTTAAATCGGGTTTAAATTCGATTTAAATTCAAAAGGTGAGTGTTTTGACCCACTCACAATTACTAGAAGCTTTTATGTTTGTTAAATAAATTTTAGAAATGAATAGAAATTTATTTATGAGCTTTTGGCATGTTATTTCATTTATATCTGTTGAATTGCATTTTATTGAATTTAACTGTTAATTTAATTGATTTATTGCGTGTTAATTGGCTGTTAGAAATTATTGTTTGCATATGAACTGCTAGTTAACAGTTATGTCAATTATCACTGAATATAAATTGTTAGATTAATAGTTGATAAATATAATTTGAAACAAAACTGCCAATTATTACCTGTTGTATATTACCAAATATATATTGTTATTGATTGATATTGGTTGATGGTTGCGATTGGATGATGGATGTGTTGATGAATGAATGTTTATTGCATATCATTAAATTTCAAATTATCATGCATATTTCATTTCTTTCGGGATTGTGGTTTGAAATGATATAAAACCGCAAATTTTTATTTTTAAATTGCGGATTGAAATGATAAATATCCGTATCACTTGACCATAGGGTAGAAAACTATATACAGGCACCGCGGTCTATATATAACTATTTTAATGTGATTTATATGGTTTGGATGGAATACGGTTTATAAAAATCTTAAATTTTATACTGAATAAATGTTTTCTTCCATATTTATATGTATATGAAGTTGAAATTTTGAAATTAAAAGGTGAATAAATTTCTTTATTAAAAATGGAAGAAAATTAAGAAAGTGGAGTTTGATGATTTATATCCTATGTTTAAATATTAAGTTGGAAATTTTAAAGATATGATATTTATAATTGGATTTTTCCCAAAATATTTTGAAATGAATATTCTAGTAAAAAATTGAATTTGGAAATATATATATATATATATATATATATATATTTTACTAGAAATTGAAGTCTTATTAATTATGGATTTTATGTGAATGATCAAGATTAATTAATAGAATATTGATTTTGAAAGGATAAAAATCCAACTTTAGTTGAAATATTAATGCTCAAAAATGGATGTAAATATATAAAAAAATTGAAACGGTTTTGGAACTTGAAGTAATATTTTGGATTTTGGTTTAACTTTAAAAGAAGAAATATTTGGAAAGCCATGTAATTTATTTCTTTATAAAGCAACAGTAAAGTTAAATTTTTTTTTTTTTTCTTTTCGCATACCGTTGAATATCCAAACCATTTAGTTTTGAAAATAATGGTTTTAAAATACTATGGATTTTCGAAGAATTATGTTGAAAGTTACAAACAGAATATTGGTTACATGGGATATTAAATAATAAAAAGTGACATAATTTTTGGAAAGGAATATTTTATTTGAGAAATGATATCATTGATTTGGGTTTTATAAAAATAATATCAAAATGAATCTTTTTGGGTTTTAAAGAAGAAATGATATCGTAATATTATGGTTTTGAAATGGATTATATTCTGGTTTTAAAGTATAAACTATTTTTAAATGACCGCGGTGTTATAATAACGATGGGTTGGCAAAGAGACCGGGATCGGATATCTGACATACTCTCTGTCGATACCGAAAACCACTTTGACTAACCATGTACGCGGTGGAGATTCCAGAATGAAGTAGGTGGTGGCGACGTTTCCTGCAAGGTAAATACGTGGACCCGACTCCCGTGAGTTGGCATAAGGTGGCTAAAACAGGAGCGATTCTCAGGCCAATGAGGTCATTCCTCTGATCGGACGCTCCTCTTCGATATTATACTTTGACTTGGATTTGATTCAGTGGCCACTTCTATATTTTGATTTTGGGGAGTTAGTCCGAGGTGGGCGGTAACTGCGGCTACGCGTTTCCACCAGCCTGGATAGCAATTGGTATATCTACCCTGGCATTGCCTCGTTGTACCGTGTCACCTACCATATCGAGCCTTGTACGAGTTTGGTTTTCTCCCGTAGCCCGTGTGGTATCCTCTAGTTGCTTCCCGAGTAGGAGGAGCTATGGTATTGGATGGACTACTGGGACTATTACGTGTTAAGGTGGAAAATGTAAAGCCTTAACGCTATTTAAAAGTAAGTTTATTTTATAAATAGACATTATTATAATAGCGCAATATACTACATAGTAAATAGTTTAACGGATCCTTAGGAGATGTAAATCCCGAACATCTCTTGAGTTACTGTACTCATATTTATTTCTGTTTATCTAACTCACGTAAGATATTCTAGTCTGACTCGGGTGTTTTGTCTTTTCAAATTCGCTCGGGTCAGTCCGAGCGTTTCAGGATAGCAGATTTTAGCTTTGGAGGACGAAGATGAAGAATCAGTATTATTTTATATATAGTATTACACCACACTCTTTCTTTTCCGCTGCATTGCTTGTATTGGTATGTGTAACTCTGATATTTATTGCAAAAGAAGAGTCAAGCTTTTGTAAATTGTTTATGAATTGTATATTTGTTATTATATTTTATCCTTCCGCTGTGAGATTCTATTTTCGTTTTATTTCTTCTCTATTTTTCTTATTTACCCCATAACAATCCGCCCTTGCGTATGTTTTGAATTGGCACGAGTGTCGGTTTAAAGTGTGCAAAAAGGCGGATGTTACAAATATCTGAATGATATTTGAGATAAATAATTTAAGGAAATTATTTAATGGTTGCTTGTGAGTGATTAATTGATAGTTAAATCACCGACTATCAATATTAGACAATGCGTTGATCGTTTCGAAGAGTCCGGGATCGGATTTAATTATCCGAAAACCACTTCGATCCGGTTTGAACGATTACGAATGAAGACCGTGAAGAGTTGAAGACGGTGATTCAGTTTGTCCAAACCCAAGGCAACTTGTATGGATCGAATGCTTTCAGAACATCGTCAGGTGGACGATGAGCATTCTAAGTGGGACTCATTCTTGAAAGGTAACGCTTAGCCTCAAGCCTCATCAACCGGGAATGGCTAAAACAGGAGAGGTGCAGCAAGGCTTCGTGGGTATCCCCCACTGGAGAGTAAGGTTTCCCCTGTCTAGATGTCCCTTTTTATTTCGGCTTAGTGGGTGGTTGATCGCGCCAACCACGGGGTGATCTTGCTTGGGACTGTCTAGTAAGGGATGGTTCCGGTCTTGTGTTGCAGGAAG
This sequence comes from Allium cepa, assembly GCA_030765085.1. NCBI lineage: Eukaryota > Viridiplantae > Streptophyta > Magnoliopsida > Asparagales > Amaryllidaceae > Allium > Allium cepa. The sequence goes on from CM060942.1 coordinate 511,255,787, forward strand.
TTAGGGTGGCTCCTCGGTACTCTGATCTAGACCAGGTACTGTGACGGGCGGTAGCCCGGTAGTCCTGCCATTGTATGGAATCCAATCTCCAATAAGCGCATGTACGGTTTTGATTGTGCCCAACTATTGCTGAAACGTGAGATGCAAGCATTTCAACTAGATTCTATTTTACTTTCTATAGACACTATTATAATATCAGACGAATTTGATAAAAATGTTCTGGCTATCGTAAGGTAAAAACCCGACATGTTTATTTGTAGCGTGGTCTTACGAGATGCTTTTGTTTTTCAAAGGATTTTTGAAAATATAATAATCCAATTGAGTGTGATCTCTCACGCTGGTTTTCCAGACTGACTCGGGTGTTGTTTTATATGATGCTCGGTTCTGACCGAGTTAAACAGGATCAGGTCAAAAGCTAAGGAGTTCAGGAGATGAGCTGATGACAGAGTGTACTTCCGTATTTGACTATTATTTCTACTGTGTATGGACAATATTGAGTTGTCTCTGTATGGATGTTTGTTTTACTCTGATGATGGTATGTATGAATATATGTATACAGTACAGATTTCTTTGTATTTAAAAGCTGTTATTATATATTATATTTCGTTCCGCTGCGATTGTGAGACACTGATGTTGTTTTCTTTTCTTCTTCTTCCACCTCTTTCTTCTTTTGCCCGAAGACTCGTACATTTGTGCCACTTTGGACAGAACTGTGGTGGAATTTTGGTAGTTCAAAGGGGTACGGATTTGCGGGCCTTTACATTTGGTATCAGAGCTGAAAGTTTAAGCGAGAACCTTGGCTCTGGTAGGAAGTACTCATTTAAATTAGAGCCCGTAGTACTCTAGAATGAGTTTGAACGTATTAATAGATATGAGCGCGTATTTGTTAGTGAATATAAATTGTTTTAATATTATGTTGATTGATGTATTGAGTGGCATATGAACCTTCGTCGACATAGTCTGCGCAACTGTATCGAAGGGGTTTCTAAACACTTGAATAGAACAATTGACACGATATTGTTTTAAATGTGGGTGAATGCAATAATTTTACCCAAAAATATATTTTAATATAAAGAAAAGTTTTTGTAAACTATGTTAGCTAATATATGGTTGCTTGGATGTTAGAAATGATAATATTAAATTATTATCATCGTTGTGTAAAAATTTAACTAGAAATTGAAATTATAACTAAAGATTAAGGAAAATAATTTCATATAGAAAAAGAAATCTATAAATATAAATTAACAACGTGATGTATAAATTGAAATATGATCAAATGGGAATCTATACAAATGAATTATAGTTAAAATTGATTTAAGCAGGATTTGGAAATTTAAAATTCCGAAGATTTGCAAGTATTTTGAAGATAAACAATAGCATTGTTATTTTGGGGTATTTCTGAAAGGAAATTGTTTCAAATAGATTTTGGGAAAGGATATAGCATTGAATTCACTTCCGTCGCTGGAAAATAACTTCGGTGATGACTGCAGCATCATCGATGTTCATTTTCGAGTTTCTAAGTGATGGATTGCTGCCAAATTGATTTGTTCAGAAGAACTAGTTTTTTTTGAAATTTCAAAGGAAATATGTTGGGGATAAAACCCGGATTGGTTTAAATTTTTGAGAAATGTGATTTGAGATGTTGGAGATTTCAAAATAATTTAAAACTAAAAGTCGGGTGTTTAAAATCCTGATGAGATAGGTTGTAAGCTTATAAATCGAGATGATTTTTAAATCAGGAAGGAAATATAAGCTTTGAATGTTGGAAATTAAAATCGAAAGTGAGAATTTAAAAATGAAAATTTAACTTGGATTAAGATTAAATTATGATGGAAGAAATAAAATAGCAAATTTTGTATGTAATTGAAATGAGAAAATGAAAATAAAGGAAAAAAATATAATATAAATAAATATAAATGAATTAGTGAAGTAAATAAAATTAATAAAATGTGAATGAATTGGATTGAGAAGTTTAATAGCACTTTAAAAGGGATTGGAGTTAATTTAAGCTTAGAAAATGGAAGTAAGTAGAATTAAACTGAAAATAAAAATCCAATTGTATTGAATTAAGTTGAAATTTGAATTAATGGTGGAATTTCGAAATGAAGCCGAATTTTAAATAGAAATTCAATTGAAATTGTAGTGAATCAAACATGATTTAAATTGTTATGGAATTGGCTTAAAATAAAGGTAATTTGAAGTGCAAATAATATCCAATTCAAGTATGGATGAATTAAATTGGCCTTGGATATTATTTTAACAAATTGAGAATGGAGTTATGTGAATGGCTAAATTAATTAAATGAAATTTGATTTAGATAAGAATCAAATAATAATGGAAATGAATTTAAGTATGAAATTGAAATAAATAAATCAACTAAAGATTAAACTTTATATAGGTATAGCTTCGAGGAAAGTGAAAGTTAATTTAATAAAAGCTTGAATAATTTAACTTGAATGGAATAAAATCCTTATTGAATATAAATAAGCTGGATAAAGAGTAAATGGAATAAATAAACTTCGATGGCTTACCAAAAGAATTTAAATGTTTGAAATACAGGTATGCTTGGCTTAATAAAGATAAGATCTTGAGTAAAAACTGAAAAGTGAATGCGATTAAGGGTAAATGGATGTAAGTGTGGAAAAATAAATGAATGTGTGGCTTATAAAATTTGAAAGGGAGATATAAGTCAAATAAAATTGTTTGATATTTTGGGAAGTGAATAAAAATCCAAACCTGAATTACAAAATAGAATTGAACCCAAGAAAATTTAACTGAAGAGATTTTTGAAGCTAAAAATCTAGTATTGAATTATAAATTTGGAGTAAACTAATTTGGAATAAATTAGTAACTTAAATATGTGGATAAAATTTGAATTGGTTAAATAGAAGTTGAATGGTGAATTAATAAAATTTGATGGTGAATTAAAGTGAATGGGAGATGGAGACCTTGAGTTATAAATATGAAATTCATCTTGGATTGGTTAGCAAATAAAATGAAATTGGATTAAAATGAAATGGTTTAAAGTGCAAACAAAATGTAATTGAGTATAAATTAAGTGAAAATGGTCTTGTAATTAATTATATAAGTTCGAGAATGAATCAAACATGGAAATTGAAATTTTTAAATGAATTGAATAAATTAATTAATTGAGCTAAGTAGTAAATGGAAGGGATTTGATTTAAATAGAATCAAATTAAATTGGAAGAGAATTTATGGGCAAATGAGAGTGAACTTAAGTTATGAAATTGGAATGATTTGAAGTAATTAACTTAAGTATAAAATTGAATGAAGCATGGCTTACATGAAATTGGGGAAATGATTATTAAATTTTAAGCATGGAGGTTGTTGAGCTTATTAATGAAATGGTTTTGAATAAAACCAAAGTGAATGTGAAATAAAATGCAAATATATAGTTTGGGAATAAATTGGAATGAAATTAAATATAAATTGAGTTGGAATCAATTTTAAAATGATTATAAAACTAAAGAAATTGTTTGTGTAAATGAATATCGTCGAATTGCTTAAATTTGCATATATTTTTTAAAAATATGGCTTTGTTGTTACTATAAGTTGATAAGTAACCAATACTGATTTTTGAAAACAACTAAATTGAAAATGGGTTAGTTTGGACATAAAAATGAATTGGAGATAAATAAAGGGGTTGTAAACCATCTAAGCTGAATGTAAATGGTATACGAATCGGCTAAAAACAAATTGAATTAGTTTAAAAACTTCGCAAACGGCTTATGGAAGTATTTATATTGTATTTCATATGTTATTGATGTGTTGTACTTGTTAAATGAATGAAATGTTACAAATTTCATAAATATGTTGCTTATGTGTTTAAATTGAGAAAGTACAGGTATCGGAAGACCGTTTAGCGAGATTTTGGACGCGCAAATGCTTAAATAAATATGCCGCTTGCATAAAATGCTAAATAAGGTACGCCTACGCAATACAAACTAGGGAATATGAACTGTTTTTGGTTTTTCCGACCGTGTGGGTCGATGTATATATATTTATATCTTTTGTCAAACTGCAAAAGCTCCTCCGTTCAAAGGGGACTCTGCCAAAAAAACTCGGAAATTTTGGGAGTTAGAAAATTTTTGAAAATTTTGCTAACGACAAAACGATTTAAAATTGGAAATTGAAATAAATTAGTAAATGAAACTAATTTAAAATAATGACATGGATTTGTTATAAATGGAAAAATAGAATTAAATATTCAGAATTAAAGATAAATTGAATTCATATGGAAATGGAAGAATCAATTTGAATAGGAATAGATATAAACTAAAGTGGTAAGATGAAAATAAATATAAGAAACACATAAAATGCTTATACTAATTTAAGTAAGGAATGATGCATTCTCAATTGGGAATTGATATTTCAAATATAATCTAAAATAATATTTAAATGAATAGATGTCGACATTTGTAAGAAAGTCGATAAAATGTTTTTTAATATTGTGATTGGACATATTGCGGTGTAAGATTTGCAGGTAATATAAAGGGAAAGAGAATTGATTTTGATTTCAGAAGATAAATTTGAAATGCTCGACAAAAAGGTATGTGTTTAAATTTCTATATGAAAATTGATTGGGATTTTGATCGAGCCACTTGGCTTTTTTTTCTTTTGGGTTTTAGGAAGCCGTAGAGTCATTTTGTAGTTGTACCGAGCTAGCCACGCAAAGGAGACGCTGACAAAAAAATTTCGAGAATTTAGAGAGTTAGAAAAAATTTGAGAAAATTTTGATAATTCAAATTTTGGTTTTAAATTGAAACTTGAGTGGTTAAACAAATGGTATAGTTTGAAACTAGGGAAAAGTTTGGAAAGTTAATAATAAGGGTAATGCATCTTTTATTAAAAAGATAGTTGGTAGGATGTTGAATTGTTGGTTTTGGAGAAATAGTAACGGGTATTGGACCATTCTTCCTAATTAGCAATTTCGGGGACGAAATTCTTTTAAAGGAGGAGGAATGTAACGACCCGAATTTTTGAACGGCTAATTTGCAATATTTAAATTGGATTTAAATATTTAATTTGAACTTTAATTTGATTATAAGATGAACAATTTGGTTTTATATGATAGAAAGGATTCAGAATTTAAATATAACGACCTGTTGAATTAATTAATTATTAAAATAGTAATTGAATATCGGGTAAAATATTAAATCAGGGTAGTAAGCTTGTTTAAAATATTTTAAAGGCTTATAGAATTTATATTGATAATACTGAAAATAATAGATGAGTTAAAATTTGAATTTAGCAGTGGTTTGTTCGATTTTAAAGTATATCGTTTAAATTAATATTTAAAAATAGCCATCCGAGGCACAGTCTCGGAATTCGTCGAAACTAGTTCCGTTGATTCCGTAATATTGAATTATTACCGGATTTCAAATCTCGTAATTTTCGGAGTTACCGTGTGACCGTACGAGATAGAAACATCTAGACAATAATTAATCGTTTTAAATTTAAATATCTTTCGTCCTTTCATCTGTCAAATCTTTTCCCTCAGCCGACCTAGTCTGATATGAGCCACTCTAAATCGATCCTGCCCCTTTCTTATATCTCACGATATTTCCTTCTCTCTTCGGAAATCAGTTCGTTCAATAAAAAAAATGATTGAAACCCTAAATCATTTCGCATGTGAGCAAATTGGGGCGGCTATAACATCCATTTATTGTTAGGTATGAGTTCCTAACTTCTATTCCATGTCCATTTGCCTTGGATTGAATTAGTTTTATGAGTATTCCAATTTTTGGTGTTTGAAGTCAAATCTTTAAAAATCATAGCTTTGATGTTTGGCCATGCTTTTAGTGGTGTATCGAAGAGCCTATAGGGTCGCGTCGTCAATTGGCATAAACCCCTAGCGCCCATTGCTCGTGCGGTTGTAATTTTGGAGGAGTTTCTCTTCATTTGATAGGCTGAAAAACAGCCCAGTGTCAGTCAGTCGACTGACGTTTGCAGTCAGTCGATAGGCTGTAGCAAATGAATGCTACTGGGCTGTCGACAGAGGCTGGAAGCTCTGTTTCCTACAATCAGTTGACTGGTCTCTGTGGTCAGTCGACTGACCTACTTGTTTTTGCCTATTTAGCCTACTTTGCTTGAAATTCCAATTTTTATCGATTCATGGTTTTTCGATTTGTTGTTATCATTTATTATCGACCTTGATGACTTCTATTTTGGAATTTTTGGGTATATCCATTTTGATGGGTTTGGAATCGATTTCTTTGGATTTAGTTCACGTCTTTGAACGTGAAATTTTGGTGATTGATTGTTCTTACAATCATCTTTATGGTTTGTCACTTTAAAACGCAAAGGTTTCTATACTAGTAGTAAATATTCAAACTCTTTCTCAAGGATGATTTCAACCCTATTTTTAATACAAAGCTTGTTTATAAAACAGTTTTCCAATTTATTAGTATACACAAACCTTTACCTCATTCGTTCGAGAAATCCAATTAAATGACTTTGCAAAACAAGTGGTATGAAATGCTTGCGTTTACTTTGTCGGTTAATTCTTAGACTCGTTCGATTGAAACTCTTGTGACAACTTTCGAGTGGAGATTTACAATTTGTTCGTGAATACTTAAGTTAAGCAAGTAGCTATGGGACGTGAAGCCAAACTCATCTATTTACTAGCTTAGTGTAATTGACACTTCTTGATGATCATTGATGATCATTTTTTGTGATTTAGACTAGCGATATGCTATGTCTCTTTGTCCACGTAGGGGACGGTACCTCGTTTTATTGAGTTTCATCTCATTTCTTTTGTGGGCAAGCGACCCATGTTCTTATATGGAGTTCGGTCCATCGGACGTGCTTTGTACTACGTTGTTGTACCAGCTTATCAGGATCACCGGGCGTACCGTTGTACTACGTCGTTGTTCCGAATTATTCGAGTTTCAGGTTCCTCGGGTGTACCGATATTGTACTACGTCATTGCACCGGCTCTATGGTTAGCAACCATGGGATAGCGTCTCGTTTGTGATACACGTGTTGGTGAGTTTACATGCTCCCGTTTATGATAGGCCTCCCCCTTTGTGATTTCTGGATTTCTAATTGACGATTTCTAGAATTTGTGTTTCGCCAATTTTTATGATTGGCATCGATATGATGTCAATATTTGTGGTTTGATGAATAAAGTAAGGAATATGACATTCTTTTTGATGTTATGAGATTTCTTGAGATATTGTATGATTTTTGTTGCTGTCAAATGTATACTTTTCATAGTATGGCATTATTGTTAACATACGTTTTGTTGTATCTCTTATTCCATCTCATTTTATCTGATATTTATAGCTAGACTGATCCGTTTATTATTTTCTTATTAAATAATACTCGGGTCAGACCGAGATGTTACAGGTGCATCTACCTGACTCCTCATCTGGGAGTATTACCTGACTTTTGGCTAACTACACTATATTGGTAGTTTTTGTTGTTATACATTCGAGATAGAGACTCCTTGATGTATACATATTCTTTTGTCTAGCACTTGTGTCTATTCTTTTGTTAGACTGTGGATCTTGTTTGACCACTACTCTGATAAACACTTCTAAGTGTTATATTCATATCTATTTCCGCCTTTGTGATATGGATATCTGTGACTGATTTATGTTATGATTATTTCTATATTTGTTTCCGAAGATCATATATAGCCATTGTGTAGATGCTTTGAGTTCGTATCGGTGTGTCGGATTTCCTCTTGTTATATTATCTGACATACTGTTGCTCGCATAAGGCAATTACACGGATGGTCGCTCCTCAACAGCCTTATTCTCCGCGCTAGTTGATGGAACTACTCCGTAGTGTACTTGGCTAGCATGAGTATAGAGGTGGGGCGTCACAGCCATGAATCAGTCAGTCGGCTGACATTTGCAGTCAGTCGACTGGCTGTAGCAAATGAATGCTCCTGGGCTGTCGGTAGAGGCTGGAAGTCTCTGTTTCCTGCAATCAGTTGACTGGCCTCTGTAGTCAGTCGACTGACCTGCTTATTTTTGCCTATTTAGCCTATTTTGCTTGAAATTCCAATTTTTATCGATTCGTGGTTTTTCGATTTGTTATTATCATTTATTATCGACCTTGATGACTTCTATTTTGGAACTTTTGGGTGTATCCATTTTGATGGGTTTGGAATCGATTTCTTTGGATTTAATTCACGTCTTTGAACGTGAAATTTTGGTGATTGATTGTTCTTACAATCATCTTTATGGTTTGTCACTTTGAAATGCAAAGGTTTCTATACTAGTAGTAAATATTCAAACTCTTTCTCAAAGATGATTTAAACCCTATTTTTAATACAAAGCTTGTTTGTAAAACTGTTTTCCAATCTATTAGTATACGTAAACCTTTACCTCATTCGTTCGAGAAATCCAATTAAACGACTTTGCAAAACAAGTGGTATGAAATGCTTGCGTTTACTTTGTCGGTTAATTCTTAGACTCGTTCGATTGAAACTCTTGTGACAACTTTCGAGTGGAGATTTACAATTTGTTCGTGAATACTGAAGTTAAGCAAGTGGTATGGGACATGAAGCTAAACTCATCTATTTACTAGCTTAGTGTAATTGACACTTCTTGATGATCATTTTTTGTGATTTAGAATAGCGATATGCTATGTCTCTTTGTCCACGTAAGGGACGGTACCTCGTTTTATGAGTTTTGACTCATTTCTTTTATGGAGTTCGGTCCATCGGACGTACCTTTGTACTACGTTGTTGTACCAGCTTATCAAGATCATCGGGCGTACTGTTGTACTACGTCGTTGTTCCGAATTATTCGAGTTTCATGTTCCTCGGGCATACCGATATTGTACTACGTCGTTGCACTGGCTCTATGGTTAGCGACCATGGGATAGCATCCTGTTTTTGATACACGTGTTGGTGAGTTTACATGCTCCCGTTTATGATAGGCCTCCGCCTTTGTGATTTCTGGATTTCTAATTGATGATTTCTAGAATTTGTGTTTCACCAATTTTTATGATTGGCATCGATATGATGTCAATATTTGTGGTTTTGTGAATAGAGTAAAGAATATGACATTCTTTTTGATGTTATGAGATTTCTTGAGATATTGTATGATTTTTGTTGTTGTCAAATGTATACTTTTCATAGTATGGCATTATTGTTATCATACGTTTTGTTATATCTCTTATTCCATCTCATTTTATCTGATATTTATAGCTAGACTGATCTGTTTATTATTTTCTTATTAAATAATACTCGGGTCAGACCGAGATGTTACAGATGCTTCTACTTGACTCCTCATCTGGGAGTATTACCTGACTTTTGGCTAACTACACTATATATTGGTAGTTTTTGTTGTTATACATTCGAGATAAAGATTCCTTGATGTATACATATTCTTTTGTCTAGCACTTGTATCTATTCTTTTGTTAGACTGTGGATCTTGTTTGACCACTACTCTGACAAACACTTCTAAGTGTTATATTCATATCTGTTTCCGCCTTTGTGATATGGATATCTGTGACTGATTTATATTATGATTATTTCTATATTTGTTTCCGAAGAACATATATAGCCACTGTGTAGATGCTTTGAGTTTGTATCGGTGTGTCGGATTTCCTTTTGTTATACTATCTGACATACCGTTGCTCGCACAAGGCAATTACACGGATGGTCGCTCCTTAACAGCCTTATTCTACGCGCTGGTCGACGGCATTACTCCGTAGTGTCCTTGGCTAGCGTGAGTATAGAAGTGGGGCGTCACAGCCATGAATCAGTCATTCGGCTCACATTTGCAGTCAGTCGACTGGCTGTAGCAAATGAATGCTCCTGGGCTGTCGGCAGAGGCTGGAAGTCTCTATTTCATGCAATCAGTCGACTGGCCTCTATAATCAGTCGACTGACTTGCTTGTTTTTGCCTATTTAGCCTATTTTGCTTGAAATTCCAATTTTTATCGATTCGTTGTTTTTCGATTTGTTGTTATCATTTATTATCGACCATGATGACTTCTATTTTGGAATTTTTGGGTATATCCATTTTAATGGGATTGGAATCGATTTCTTTGGATTTAATTCACGTCTTTGAACGTGAAATTTTGGTGATTGATTGTTCTTACAATCATCTTTATGGTTTGTCACTTTAAAACACAAAGGTTTCTATACTAGTAGTAAATATTCAAACTCTTTCTCAAAGATGATTTCAACCCTATTTTTAATACAAAGCTTGTTTATAAAACCGTTTTCCAATCTATTAGTATACACAAACCTTTACCTCATTCGTTCGAGAAATCCAATTAAACGACTTTGCAATACAAGTGGTATGAAACGCTTGCATTTATTTTGTTGGTTAATTCTTAGACTCGTTCGATTGAAAATCTTGTGACAACTTTCGAGTGGAGATTTACAATTTGTTCGTGAATACTTAAGTTAAGCAAGTGGTTATGGGACATGAAGCTAAACTCATCTATTTACTAGCTTAGTGTAATTGACACTTCTTAATGATCATTGATGATCATTTTTTGTGATTTAGACTAGCGATATGCTATGTCTCTTTGTCCACGTAGGGGACGGTACCTCGTTTTATTGAGTTTCGTCTCATTTCTTTTGTGGGCTAGTGACCCATGTTCTTTTATGGAGTTCGATCCATCGGACGTACCTTTGTACTACGTTGTTGTACCAGCTTATCAAGATCATTGGGCGTACCGTTGTATTACGTCGTTGTTCCGAATTATTCGAGTTTTAGGTTCCTCGGGCGTACCGATGTTGTACTACGTCGTTGCACCGGCTCTATGGTTAGTAACCATAGGATAGCGTCCCGTTTGTGATACACGTGTTGGTGAGTTTACAAGCTCCCGTTTATGATAGGCCTCCCCCTTTGTGATTTTTGGATTTCTAATTGATGATTTCTAGAATTTGTGTTTCGCCAATTTTTATGATTGGCATTGATATGATGTCAATATTTGTGATTTGGTGAATAGAGTAAAGAATATGACATTCTTTTTGATGTTATGGGATTTCTTGAGATATTGTATGATTTTTGTTGTTGTCAAATGTATACTTTTCATAGTATGGCATTATTGTTATCATACGTTTTGTTATATCTCTTATTCCATCTCATTTTATCTGATATTTATAGCTAGACTGATCCGTTTATTATTTTCTTATTAAATAATACTCGGGTCAGACCGAGATGTTACAGGTGCTTCTACTTGACTCCTCATCTGGGAGTATTACTTGACTTTTGGCTAACTACAATATATTGGTAGTTTTTGTTGTTATACATTCGAGATAGAGACTCCTTGATGTATACATATTCTTTTGTCTAGCACTTGTATCTATTCTTTTGTTAGACTGTGGATCTTGTTTGACCACTACTCTGATAAACACTTCTAAGTGTTATATTCATATCTGTTTCCGCCTTTGTGATATGGATATCTGTGACTGATTTATGTTATGATTATTTCTATATTTGTTTCTGAAGATCATATATAGCCACTGTGTAGATGCTTTGAGTTTGTATCGGTGTGTCGGATTTCCTCTTGTTATACTATCTGACATACCGTTGCTCGCACAAGGCAATTGCACGGATGGTCGCTCCTCAACAACCTTATTCTTTGCGCTAGTTGATGGCATTACTCCGTAGTATCCTTAGCTAGCGTGAGTATAGAGGTGGGGCGTCACAGCCTGGTATCAGAGCCAAACTTCGGAACAATACGAAACATTATAGCGAAGATCATCGTCCTACGTCCATCTTAGGAGTCATGCCTTTGGATTTATTTTGAGTCATTGGACCCGTTCTATCCTATTTTCTTTGTGATGCCGTGTTTTATCAATCATTATTGTTTGATATTCATTCTGAGAATAACCTTTTCTTCTTATTTCTTTCTTTCTTAAAGAAGAGAAATGGTTAGACCAGGGCGTCCCAGCGCCGGTCAATCCAGTGCTACTCCCCAGGATGGAGTATTATGTCTGCCCAATAGCTTCTTGATCTTGTAAAGAATGCTCAAGCTGTCGGACCCATTCCCAAGCCTACTCACCCAGAATCCAGATTTGCACACCTGTGCAGTGATTATACAAATTTGGGTGGAAAGCCATTTAGGGGTTCCAAGGGCGTTATCGAAGTCCAAGCTTGGCTTGAACATGCGATCGCATCTTTTCTTGCATGAATCTCATTGGTCTTCATCGAGTCCAAGTGGCTTCTAGTATGCTCCAAGAAAGAGCATTAGATTGGTATGAGCTTCTGACTTTTGAAATTATTTAAGCGGGTCTTACTTGGGAGCAATTCCAGGGACGATTCGAATTAAAGTTTGTGCCGGAGGCTGAAAAAATAACTTTGGCCCGGCGTTTTATTGACCTTGTTCAAGGTGAATCTTCCGTGGTAGATTATGTCGCATCTTTCGAATCCCTCTCTAAATATGGGGTCGAGTATACAAATACCCCATTGAAGAAAAATCAGAGATTTGTCTATGGCTTAAATAAGAATCTCAAAAGGCCATTACTTCTGAAATTGGAAGTTTTTTCGATCAGCTTATTGATATCGCGCTTCGACTTGAAGAGGCAGATAAAGAGTGTGATGTTGAAGTTCTTAGTGCCAAACTAGACTTCAACAACAACAAGAAAAGGGCTATTAAGTTCAAAGGCCCTAATCCCAACAAGAAAGGAAAGCAAACAGCTTCGGTAGTAAAGACTTCTACCCCTAGTAGTGGGTAGTGCTACAATTGTGGTTCTAAGGACCATTATGCCAATAGATGTCTGAAACCTCTCTTTTGTTGTTATTACAAAAGTTCAGGTCATATTTTATCTTTATGTCCCATACTTCAAGGCAAGAAGGAGGGAAAGCTAAATGTTGTGCAAGCCCCTAGTAACACTTCTCGTGGTCAAGGTATTTCTCATTTTATCCTTGATGGCATTATTATGTTTTGTGATCGACCTATTTTAAGTTCTTTTTGAACGGGTGCATCCCATTCTTTTATATCAAAAGAACTTGTTGATACTTTTTCTTAAGTGTTATGGCTTTAATGACTTCTTTGATAATTGTGAATTCGGTTGGTGGATCTACAACACTCAGTTTGCTTTGTAATGATGTCGAGATTATTTTGTGTGATTTTTTTTCCGAGCCGATTTGCATGTCATGTGTTACTAGGGCTTTGGAATGATATTGGGAATGGATTGGCTTAACCGTTATGAAGCACATATCCTATGTCCTGAGCGGACTATTCATCTTCGACATCCTCAATCTGTTAAGTAGATTTCTATTGTTCTTAAAGATTCGAATTCCAACTTGGAAGCACATTTATATTCTTTAAATCCTCATGATGACGATAACGATGATGAGGAAGAAGTCATTTCTCTTATTCACGTTGTTCGTGAATTTTCCGACATATTTGAGCCTGTTTCAGGATTACCACCTAAGCGAGCAATTGAGTTCAGAATTAATCTAATTCTTGGAGCTTTGCCCATTACTCGTCCTCCTTATCGTATGTCCAATAAAGAAAACGAGGAGATGCGCAGACAATTATTCAAATTGGAGACGAAGCAATTTATTCGTTCTAGTTCCTCTCCTTGGGGAGCTTTAGCTATTTTTGTGAAGAAATCCGATGGTACACTTAGGCTTTGCGTTGACTACCGTAAGCTTAATGATCTCACCATTAAGAATAAATATCCCTTACCTCGGATTGATGATCTATTCGATCAACTTAGTGGTGCTAGAGTCTTTTTACAGTTAGACTTAGCAACCGGTTTTCATCAGCTTCGTATTGCAGAGGATAACATTCCTTTGACATCGTTTCGTACTCATTATGGATCTTATGAATGGCTTGTTATGCCATTTGGTTTAACGGATACTCCAGCTTATTTTGTTGACCTTATGAATCGAGTTTTCAAAGACTTCCTCGATCGATTTGTTCTCATCTTTATAGATGATATTCTTGTTCTAAAATCGAGGAAGAGCATGAAAAGCATCTTCGGATTGTGTTAGAAACTCTTAGGAGTAATCAATTGAAAGCAAAATTTTCTAAATGCCACTTTTGGCAATCTCGTGTGAGGTTTCTCGATCATATTATCTCCGAATCCGGAATTTCTATGGATCCTTCAAAGATCGAAGCGATACAAAATTGGAAGAGACCGGAGAGTGTGATGGAAATTCATAGCTTTCTTGGATTGGCGGGTTATTGCCGTCGGTTCATAAAAGACTTTTCTAAATTTCCGTGCCTCTTACTAGCTTGACAAAGAAAGGAGTTAAATACAATTGGTCGGACAAATGTGAAGCTTCTTTTCAGAAATTAAACGAACTCCTTTCCGATGCTCCTATTCTCGTGATTCCCGAAGAGAACCAAGATTTTATTGTTTATACCGATGCTAGTCGGGTCGGTTTGGTGTCGTTCTTATGCAAAGAGAACATGTTATTGCTTATACTTCTAGGCAATTAAAGCCTGCCGAGACTGGATATGCCACTCATGATTTAGAGTTCGCGGCTATTATTTTCACCCTTCGTGTTTGGCTTCATTATCTTTTGGGAGAGAAATTTGTTCTCTATACCGATCACAAATCTTTGAAGTGTTTGTTTTCTCAAAAAGAACTTAATTTGCGTCAACAACGTTGGCTCGAATTCCTTGCATCTTATGACCTTGATATTCTTTATACTCTCGGAAAGGGAAATCATGTTGCTGATGCCCTTAATCGTAAGCACCAAGCGGTTGTTTCTATGATGATATATGAATGGAATGATCTCGAGACTTTATCCACTTGTGAGATTCGAGGTCATGAATCTGATTTATATTCATCTCTTGTTTTATGTAGCCTTGAGGCTCATCCATCTCTTTTAGACCGCACCCGTGAAGCTCAAAAGTTAGATCCCAAATTGGCTCTTCTTAGCCAAAGTTATAGGGATAAAATTGATATTGAAGGTTTGAAAGACTTTGATATTGACTCTCGTGGCGGTATTCGAATATTTGGTAGACTTATCGTGCCAAATGTTGATGATCTTCGGAAAGACATTTTAGAAGATTCTCACCGTTTTAAATTTACCATTCATCCCATAAGTAGCAAAATGTACGCGGAAATGAAGCAACTTTATTATTGGGATGGAATGAAATCCGATATTGCTAACTTTGTTAAGCGTTGCATAACTTGCCAACTTGTCAAGGCCGAGCATCAAAGGCCCGGTGGGTTATTGCAACCTTTGGATATTCCAATTTGGAAGTGGGATCAAATTTCCATGGATTTTATTGACGGTCTTCCCCGTTCTCGTTCGAGCCATGATAGCCTATATGTAACAACCTGCTATTTTGGACCATTCAAATCGACAATAAAACCATACATATCCGACTTGAATAATTCAAAATACTGAATTGTTAATTAAAATTTGGCAAAACTTAAAATATACAGTAAATAAATCAATCACAGATCACAGAGTAATATAATGCAGCGGAATAGATAAAGAATAATAGTTCATGAAGCTACTATATACATATCAGAGTTAGAAAAAAAAACAACCGAATAGTTCAAATGCAGTGAAGTCTCCAATGCAACAGATGACTTCTCTGAACCAATCAACTGGAAAGGCTGGAATCTGAATCGATAGTTTGATTTCCAAATGAAGCTCCGAATTCTAAAGGTGAGTCTCAAATGCTGCACCACTCAGTCTGACCCGAGCGTAAAACAACCACAAAACACTCGAGTCAGGATTAGCATTCTTATATCAATAAATCCAACTCAAGTGAAATATCAACTGAAATACAAATAACTTAAAGGATGTTTGGGATAACCATCCTCCAAGGGTCCATGGAATTATCTACAAGGTAGAAATATATACTATAACACCGTGGCCATTCCCATTTATTTATACTTCAAAACCAAATATCATTTTACTTCAATTATCTCTATATCTCCCAAAATAGTATTTATATAAAATAAATAATTTATAAAGTAAAGTATTCAATTCGTTCAACTTAACATATCATTTCAACATCAACCCGACCTTACCATTCAAATTAAATTCAATCTCAAATTATCAATTTAAATTCAATTTAAAACTTAAATTAACCACTTAAATTTTATCGATCCCAATTCGGGTTTGAAATCACCAATACCCCTTTTTATTTCAATATATTTCAAAACTCTAAGTATTCAGCGTTTCAAACTAAATTTTATTCAATTTAGTTTTCTACATAATAAATTCAATTTAGTTCAACCTAAATTTTCATTTTAATTCAATTTTAGTTTCTAAATAACAATTCGACTATTTTGATTTTTCATACAGATCCGAATCTCAAAATAAACCATTTAAAATCCAATATAGTTCAAAGCTTTAATATTTAAATGTTCACTTTAACAATTTCATACAGATCTCGATTTAACCTCAGTATTATTTAGTCTTGAAATACTTCCTCATTTGATTCAATATTATTTAAGTAACCTTAAATTCCATTTCTACTCAATATTTTCCTTAATTTATTTAAACGTGAAATATTCATTAAATCACTTAAATCAAAAATCCAGTTATAAAATCATACCATTATATTTCCTATTCAATAATTTCAAATTGATTTAATTAAATAAATCCTTATTTAAATACCATTTTTAATAAACCCAAATTTATCTCCCAATCTTAATTATTCAAAATTCACAACGGTAAATTTTGAAACATAAATCTTAAATACTACTTAAACATATTATATGGATTAAATCAATCTTAATAATAATATTATTAAATTTATATATAAAATTTCCATTTATATATAATATTTTAAGAACCAATATTTATTAAATCCCATATATTTCTCTTCAAACTGTAGAAATTATTTTCAAAATAATTATATGGACCAACGGTGTCTGTATATATTTCCTATCATATAGTCGAGTGCTACAGATATTTATCATTTCAATCCGTACACTAAATTTATACGGGTGGATATCTTTTCAACCCGTAATCCCAAATTCAATTAAATGAAAATCGCTTGGGTTTATCATTTCAACCCATAACGATTTTCTCCTGTTCTAAAGTCCGTTCGGGTATGTATCATTTCAAACCATAGTGATTTCTAAACTACAGGGAACTTGTAGAGTGATAACAGATAATACAATAAAATAACAGGCATATATCATCAATAACAATATAATATAAACAACAGGATATGGTGTCATATCCCGCAGGTGAACAGTTACAGATAATAGCATATATAACAAATTTAAATAACTACAGCAGCATATTTCAATTGTCGTTTCAATTGAAATCAAATTTAATGAATAAAAGAATGTTAATCCTGAGTGATTACTCACCTTTCGAGACTAGAAATTATTGACATTGAAGTGAGTTACGAATCCAAGCACGAATTCCAAAGTAATATTAGATTGGCACGAATTTGACGATCAAAGTTGATGACAAAGAATTTTGATGACATCAAATCAGAATTGGGTCGTTGAAGATAGATGGGTATAAGTTGACTTATAGATAATTATATATAACTATATATAAAATCATATTCAAAATCTAACCACTTGTTAAATTGAATATGTATATTTCATAAATCCATTGTTTCAGAACACATAAAATAAAACAACCCTATCTACATGTTAAGAATTTTGAAACTATATATATATATATATATATATATATATATATATATATATTTTATTTAGTTTCAAATCAAAATAAATTTAGACATAAATTATATTAAATATAGATATATTTCAAAATCGTTGTTTTAAATTAAAACATAAGTATTAAAATAAACATCCATGTTCACCAAACCAAGTATATACTTAATAAAATGCACAATACTTACATATATTGTATGTTCAATGAAAAATATCTATTTATGTAACCCCATATACTCATATATACTTTATAGATACGCTAATATCTAAAAAAAAAGACCAGAAACACATTAACCTTATATATAAATACTTACATTTTTTCTTAAATACTTACATACATAACTAACATGTAACTTTAAAAAAAATTAACGAATACCTATATACAAATAGTGAAATCAATGTATATATTTAAAATTTATATCATTATAACACTCAAAATAACACAGTTATATATATACGATGCAGATACATATGTCAGTATATGTCCTCTGTCATATATATAAATCTATACTAACCTTATTACAGTCACACTAATGTATACTGATACATAAGTTTGTAAATCAAAAGGATCTATACATATGCTATACTTCAAAAAAAATTATCCCACTTTATATACATGTAAAACAATATATAAATAGCATATGGTAACTTATATACAACTTGTTCATAAAATTTATGTATGAATACATATTACACCTATTTCTTGTAATCATCTATATGAAGACAACTATGTGTTAAAAATTATATAAACAATACATCAGAGATATAAACTATACCAGCTATTACCTTGACATACTGACCTACATATATTGCAACCTATACACTATATACTCTAACGAACTGACCATTATATATGCAATCATATGGACTCAACACTTATGTACCCACTTATATATCACCAGATCAAAAAAATGCCCAGGTATACGCATATAAATTAACATAAACAAACAACCACTATATCAAATAACTTAGAAACTAACAGACGTATATATACACACTATAAAGTAATATCAAACCTTATATATAACCTTCTTTTTAGATCAAACACTCAGCACATCACTAATGTCACTATACTACGCAGGCTTATATATGCCTTCAATATACTAGGCTGACAATATGATGTCTAACTAAATATATATGCGTACAGAGTAATAAATGCACACATTTTGCATACGAAAACAAATCAATTGACCACTTAACATACACACAGCCTATACTTTTATACACAAACAAATATATATATATATATAGATCATGCGGTTTATATTTGTTATAACGATGAATATATACCAGATTTATATAAAATTGACCAAAATTTTATGTACATAAAATATATGTATACACGTAGGTTAAAAACATATAAACTATTCTAGATCTAAACAAATATATATATATATATATAAAGCATAGATTATAACTAAACATAACGAACTGTAGTATGCGTGTTTAAACTATAAGGATTTCGTGACCAAATATATAAGTACAACACGTATTGTAAACAACACACTGTCAACTTCCAATATAAATATAAGCACCTGATATACCAGAATAAAGCAAGGTAAACGGGGTGGTTGAGGCTAGGAGTGGTGGCAGAAGCGGGTCAGCGGAGGAAGTGGCTTCGGCTGGGCTGCTGTGTGATGGGAGGGTTGAGGTCGGAAATGAGTGCGTCGATAGGCTGTTAGGTCGGAGGGGAGGTCGTGAGGCGGTGCTTGGTGGTCGCTAGAGCTTCTCGGGCTGTGCTTTGGGAAGTGGAGTGGTGGCGAGTTGAACGTGATAGGGTCGGGTCCTGCATGGCCGGAGGGAGGTTAGGTGGCATGCGATGATATGGGTTGTCGTACGGCCGAGGGAGGGTGCGGATGTGGAGGTGGGTTTGCTCGCGTGGCGGTTGATGGACGGAAGTGGATGGGCGATAACTTGGCAGAGGGAGGTGAAAGCACGGTAAAAGAAGGGAGGAAATAGGTGGATCTGTAGAAAGGAAAAACAATTGGAAGAAGAAGGAGGAAGAAAACATGAAATGAGGGAGGAGAATGGAAGTAACGGCAGTTTGCAATATGAAAGAAACGAAGTGAAACAGGGTTATAAAGGCAAAATAAATATATATAAAACGAAAGGAAATAAAAGGTCACGAAAATCATGTCCTTGTGATAAGCTAATTATTCAAACAAACGGCTCTTTATTTGATAACGTGTAAGTACAGAAAAGGAAGCTAGTGAAACGTTGGGACCACAAATGAAATGAACGAATGGAACGCTGAAAATCAGCCTGAAATTTAGGCATTAATATAAAAAAATTATGTAATAGCAATGGTCACCCAAAATTTCAGCCAACTAATTAAAGCAGCATTTTTTTTTGGGCAGCACGTTACTAGTTTCGAAAACAAAAAGTTTTAAACGGATACCGATACGATTTTACGCTTTACAGATTCCGCCACGTACCAGATTTCAAAATACAGAAATAAATATACCATTGGGATCAGCACGACGAGGCGATCAAAGCGGTATACAAATATCGGTGGTACGATCATCTGATCAAAAGTCGATGATCGGTATTAGAAATGCTGTTATTTTGCCCGAAATAAGGTAAATGGAGTAATAGAAGTCCGAATTCTGAAAAATGAAAGAAGACGACTTGCTCAGAAGAAGATTTAGAATTTTTCTATGGAAAAATATTCTGGTTTGAAAATAAATTTATTATCAGCAATTTTTAGCTAGCTTTAATTTAATAGAATTCCATAATGAAATAAACTTTGATAAAATAAATTTAAAATTTAAAATCTACTATGTTTAATTGGACGTAATCCAAATATTAAATTTTTATTTCAAATCTATTATCATTAAAATTTCTCAAATATCCAATTAATACGTTATAAAACCAAGTAAAATCATTAAAAAAATTATGGGTCGTTACACTCTCCCCCACTCAAAACTTTTCGTCCCCGAAAAGGAAGGAGCTAGGAGAATAGAACAACCAGAAATAAAAGTAGATTGAAAGTCAAGGGTAAATAATTAATTTAAAACTATATAAATTTGAGAACTTCATTTGCGATTCAGTTATCTTTAATACTTCAAAAATTTCAAAACTCATTGGAATTAAATATGTTTAAATAACACCTTTATAAATATATGAAAACTATTTGAAAACAATTATTTACATCATTAGTTATATTTACAAAGAAGCTATTGAAACCATTAAATCCATAATTCTTAATTTATAAATTTTATTCAAAATACTTTTCAGATGTTATAAATAAATCAATAATTATTTACTTTATATATGTTTTTATTAAATTAATACTTTTATAACACCAAAAATTTATGATTAAATCATGCAATATAGGAATAAACCATATTTTAAAAGGATAGATTCAAAAAGAAAGAAGGTGGAGTCGGGAAAAACGAAACCTAAGTGAATAACTAAAGCTGAGCAGATAAGGTAGATTCAAAAGAATGGTATCAGGTACGAATAGTTAATCTAGAACCATAAGAATTTAGATTTCAAATATTAATTCAAAATTTCTTTGTTGGGAAAAATACTTTTATAATAATACTTTTATAATAAAATACTATTATATCGAAATAAATTTTCCTTTCGAAAATACTTTTATAACTCGATGTTTCAACAAGTTTATCATCGTCCTTACAGACTCTGGCCATGCGTTGATCAGGCGCAAAGCTAGAATTCTTCAAGTACTTAGTAGACTTGTTTCAACACCCAGTGAAAAATACTTGAAAAACCTTTAAAACAGATATGGAAAGTACAATCCAAACAAACAACCAAACCAAAACCTTTGTCCGATCATGGTTCGCAGATACACAATGGTTACGCCTGGATCCCTCAGGAAACAATCCATTTCCGTAAGCTTTCTCAGCCCTGCGAGTTACGCCATGATGACTAGTAGAGAGCAGGATACACAATGGTTACGCCTGGATCCCCCAGGAAATAATCTGTACCCCTAGGCAAGACTCATCCAGGCACTTGCGCTACTATTCGCGACCTACACAGATTGCAGGATACACAAAGGTTACGCCTGGATCCCCCAGGAAACAATCCGTACCCCTAGGCAAGACTCAGCCAGGCAATTGCGCTATGCATTCACGAGAGAGAAAAAAACCATGGGTTACGCCACGGTGGGAACACTCGAGTATTACATCCGGAAAACCAAAAATCAGAGAGAATAATATCGATAGAATGAATCCACGATGTGGCCACAAAGCGGATATCAAGCAGAAGGCACTTTCCATATCATTACTTCGAAAATATATATCATATAGTACCTTTTCAAATCACTTTCAAATATCATACTTATATAGACTTCAATTATATAAAATCTCTTTCCAAATTGAGTACCTTTCAAATCAATGGATTTCAAATCAATTTTCATACTTTTACAAATCCAATTCATATAAGTTCGACCACTCCCAAATCAAGTACTTAATAAGGTTCTCAATTTCAAATCATTTAATATCAATTCAGTTTAAAATCATGTATGATTTCACCAAATTTCTTCCAACTTAATATCTCAATTTCAAAGTTCCCGAAATAATAGGTTTAGAGAATTATCTCAGTTTCCAAATTAAAATAATTCAAGTCAAACAAATTCATTTCCAAAATCACCATATAAGTACTGGTTTTTAATTCCAATTTCATTTCAAAACCAAATATTTTCCCAGAATCAATTATACTCAAAAATGGTTTTCAAATTTATAATTACCCTTTTTTTTCAAAACATTTCAAAACCAAATTTATATTCTTTATCAAACATTTTATACTCTTCGAAATTTCTTATCTTTGAAAATTTAATCTCGATTTGGAAGTGTTCGAACACTCAAAATAGTTAGGAAAATCAAATTTTCAATTCAAGAGTTGAAAATCAACAATAAATCAATAAATCAATTATTAAATCCGAAACTCGAGGACTGAACACCGGTCTCATTTTATATTGTTTCAAATATATACTTATATCTTTCTAAAATATCAAATTATACTTCAGAATTTGAAATCAAAAACGGTTTTACAAAATCACTTGCATAGCGAAGCTATTAAAGTGGCCTCTCCCCCACTCTGAAACTCGAAAATCAATGTCGATGATACGTGCACTCATCACCGAAATTATTTTCTAGTGACATAAGTGAGTTCTGGACTTCTATTTTCTTGAAAACTTCTTTGAAATTTCTTCAAAATTATTGGAATTCAACTGAACTCATTTGAAACATTTCTTATTCGGAAAAATACTTTTAAATCGTATTATTTTTATATATTTTCCAAAATCTTAAAACCAATTTCAAAATACCGGAATTCGATTCTCGAATTTCAAATTTAACTCTACAGTTATAAATCATTTTTGTATAAATCAATTTCTTATAATTTTTCAAAATTTCAAATCCTTTCAAAACCTTTTTATATAGTATAACATTTTTTATTTGCTTTATATATAGGTATATAATCCTTATCGAAAACATTTTCACTTCTATATATATAAAAAATCATAGTTATCAAAATAAAATTTTGGTATAAACAATTTCAAAAATACAAACAAAACCCGATTTTCAAAGGATGATTCAAGAATGGATTTCAAAACAAAGATAGAGATTTAATTTAGAGGAACTCCAATCAATAGAATCCTGATTCGAAGATGGACTCGATCGAAGATGAGATAATTAAATTACAAAATAGAAGATGGATATACTTCTACAAATCGCGGACGACCTTTACCGGTCAACCGTGATTCAAAATTAGATCGGTGAAGAATTCTGAGGCAATTCGACATTCGATCGCCAGAGATATAGAATTCGGCATAGCAAGATATATCAGCGTAAACCGAGGATACAGAGATCTTCGGTGAGTCAATGCCAATTGAAAAGGAGTTTTCACCCCCTTTACAAATCATTCAGTGGAGTTATGGGATACTCCAGAATCAAACGAATATAAATAGGGAGAGACAGAATGAATTTCGGAACCGAGGGACATTCCAAAATTCAAAGGAAATCGAGTCAAAAGGAAGAGATTCAACTCGAGCGAAAGTGATTCTGTAAATAAATTTACCATATATGCTAAGTTTTGCCTAGAGCCAAAGCTCTGATACCAACTGTAACGACCCGCTATTTTGGACCATTCAAATCGACAATAAAACCATACATATCCGATTTGAATAATTCAAAATACCGAATTGTTAATTAAAATTTGCCAAAACTTAAAATATACAGTAAATAAATCAATCACAGATCACAGAGTAATATAATGCAGCGTAATAGATAAAGAATAGTAGTTCATGAAGCTACTATATACATATCAGAGTTAGAAAAAAAACAACCGAATAGTTGAAATGCAGTGAAGTCTCCAATGCAACAGATGGCTTCTCTGAACCAATCAACTGGAAAGGCTGGAATCTGAATCGATAGTTTGATTTCCAAATGAAGCTCCGAATTCCAAAGGTGAGTCTCAAATGCTGCATCACTCAGTCTGACCGGAGCGCAAAACAACCACAAAACACTCGAGTCAGGATTAACATTCTTATATCAATAAATCCAACTCAAGTGAAATATCAACTGAAATACAAATAACTTAAAGGATGTTTGTGATAACCATCCTCCAAGGGTCCATGGAATTATCTACAAGGTAGAAATATATACTATAACACCGTGGCCATTCCCATTTATTTACACTTCAAACCAAATATCATTTTACTTCAGTTATCTCTATATCTCCCAAAATAGTATTTATATAAAATAAATAATTTATAAAGTAAAGTATTCAATTCTTTCAACTTAACATATCGTTTCAACATCAACCCGACCTTCCCATTCAAATTAAATTCAATCTCAAATTATCAATTTAAATTCAATTTAAAACTTAAATTAACCACTTAAATTTTATCGATCCCAATTCGGGTTTGAAATCACCAATACCCCTTTTTATTTCAATATATTTCAAAACTTTAAGTATTCAGCGTTTCAAACTAAATTTTATTCAATTTAGTTTTCTACATAATAAATTCAATTTAGTTCAACCTAAATTTTCATTTTAATTCAATTTTAGTTTCTAAATAACAATTCAACTATTTTGATTTTTCATACAGATCCGAATCTCAAAATAAACCATTTAAAATCCAATATAGTTCAAAGCTTTAATATTTAAATGTTCACTTTAACAATTTCATACAGATCTCGATTTAACCTCACTATTATTTAGTCTTGAAATACTTCCTCATTTGATTTAATATTATTTAAGTAACCTTAAATTCCATTTCTACTCAATATTTTCCTTAATTTATTTAAACGTGAAATATTCATTAAATCACTTAAATCAAAAATCCAGTTATAAAATCATACCTTTATATTTCCTATTCAATCATTTCAAATTGATTTAATTAAATAAATCCTTATTTAGATACCATTTTTAATAAACCCAAATTTATCTCCCAATCTTAATTATTCAAATTTTCACAACGGTAAATTTTGAAACATAAATCTTAAATACTACTTAAACATATTATATGGATTAAATCAATCTTAATAATAATATTATTAAATCTATATATAAAATTTCCATTTATATATAATATTTTAAGAACCAATATTTATTAAATCCCATATATTTCTCTTCAAACTGTAGAAATTATTTTCAAAATAATTATATGGACCAACGGTGTCTGTATATATTTCCTATCATATAGTCGAGTGCTACAGATATTTATCATTTCAATCCGTACACTAAATTTATACGGGTGGATATCTTTTCAACCCGTAATCCCAAATTCAATTGAATGAAAATCGCTTGGGTTTATCATTTCAACCCATAACGATTTTCTCCTATTCTAAAGTCCGTTCGGGTATGTATCATTTCAACCCATAGTGATTTCTAAACTACAGGGAACTTGCAGAGTGATAACAGATAATACAATAAAATAACAGGCATATATCATCAATAACAATATAATATAAACAACAGGATATGGTGTCATATCCCGCAGGTGAACAGTTACAGATAATAGCATATATAACAAATTTAAATAACTACAGCAGCATATTTCAATTGTCGTTTCAATTGAAATCAAATTTAATGAATAAAAGAATGTTAATCGTGAGTGATTGCTCACCTTTCGAGGCTAGAAATTATTGACATTGAAGTGAGTTACGAATCCAAGCACGAATTCCAAAGTAATACTAGATTGGCACGAATTTGACGATCAAAGTTGATGACAAAGAATTTGATGACATCAAATCAGAATTGTGTCGTTGAAGATAGATGGGTATAAGTTGACTTATAGATAATTATATATAACTATATATAAAATCATATTCAAAATCTAACCACTTGTTAAATTGAATATGTATATTTCATAAATCCATTGTTTCAGAACACATAAAATAAAACAACCCTATCTACATGTTAAGAATTTTGAAACAATATATATATATATATTTATATTTTATTTAATTTCAAATGAAAATAGATTTAGACATAAAATTATATTAAATATAGATATATTTCAAAATCGTTGTTTTAAATTAAAACATAAGTATTAAAATAAACATCCATGTTCACCAAACCAAGTATATACTTATGCACAATACTTACATGTATTGTATGTTCAATGAAAAATATCTATTTATGTAACCCCATATACTCATATATACTTTATAGATACGCTAACATCTAAAAAAAAGACCAGAAACACATTAACCTTATATATAAATACTTACATTTTTTTTTTAAATACTTACATACATAACTAAGATGTAACTTCAAATAAAATTAACAAATACCTATATACAAATAGTGAAATCAATGTATATATTTAAAATTTATATCATTATAACACTCGAAAAAACACAGTTATATATATACTATGCAGATACATATGTCAGTATATGTCCTCTGTCATATATATAAATCTATACTAACCTTATTACAGTCACACTAATGTATACTGATACATAAGTTTGTAAAGCAAAAGGATCTATACATATGCTATACTTCAAAAAAATTTATCCCACTTTATATACATGTAAAACAATATATAAATGGCATATGGTAACTTATATACAACTTGTTCATAAAATTTATGTATGAATACATATTGCACCTATTTCTTGTAATCATCTATATGAAGACAACTATGTGTTAAAAATTATATAAACAATACATCAGAGATATAAACTATACCAGCTATTACCTTGACATACTGACCTACATATATTGCAACCTATACACTATATACTCTAACCAACTGACCATTATATATGCAATCATATGGACTCAACACTTATGTACCCACTTATATATCACCAGATCAAAAAAATGCCCAGGTATACGCATATAAATTAACATAAACAAACAACCACTATATCAAATAACTTAGAAACTAACAGACGTATATATACACACTATAAAGTAATATCAAACCTTATATATAACCTTCTTTTTAGATCAAACACTCAGCACATCACTACTGTCACTATACTACGCAGGCTTATATATGCCTTCAATATACTAGGCTGACACTATGATGTCTAACTAAATATATATGCGTACAGAGTAATAAATGCAAACATTTTGCATACGAAAACAAATCAATTGACCACTTAACATACACACGGCCTATACTTTTATACACAAACAAATATATATAAATATAGATCATGCGGTTTATATTTGTTATAACGATGAATATATACCATATTTATATAAAATTGACCAAAATTTTATGTACATAAAATATATGTTTACACGTAGGTTAAAAACATATAAACTATTCTAGATTTAAACAAATATATATATAAATATAAATAAAGCATAGATTATAACTAAACATAACGAACTGTAGTATGCGTGTTTAAACTATGAGGATTTCGTGACCAAATATATAAGTACAACACGTATTGTAAACAACACACTGTCAACTTCCAATATAAATATAAGCACCTGATATACCAGAATAAAGCAAGGTAAACGGGGTGGTTGAGGCTAGGAGTGGTGGCAGAAGCGGGTCAGCGGAGGAAGTGGCTTCGGTTGGGCTGCTGTGTGATGGGAGGGTTGAGGTCGGAAATGAGTGCGTCGATAGGCTGTTAGGTCGGAGGAGAGGTCGTGAGGCGGTGCTTGGCGGTCGCTGGAGCTTCTCGGGCTGTGCTTTGGGAAGTGGAGTGGTGGCGAGTTGAACGTGATAGGGTCGGGTCCTACATGGCCGGAGGGAGGTTATGTGGCATGGGATGATATGGGTTGTCGTACGGCCGAGGGAGGGTGCGGATGTGGAGGTGGGTTTGCTCGCGTGGCGGTTGATGGACGGAAGTGGATGGGCGATAGCTTGGCAGAAGGAGGTGAAAGCACGGTAAAAGAAGGGAGGAAATAGGTGGATCTGTAGAAAGGGGAAAAAAAATTGGAAGAAGAAGGAGGAAGAAAACATGAAATGAGGGAGGAGAATGGAAGTGACAGCAGTTTGCAATATGAAAGAAACGAAGTGAACAGGGTTATAAAGGAAAAATAAATATATATAAAACGAAAGGAAATAAAAGGTCACGAAAATCATGTCCTTGTGATAAGCTAATTATTCAAACAAACGGCTCTTTATTTGATAACGTGTAAGTACAGAAAAGGAAGCTAGTGAAACGTTGGGACCACAAATGAAATGAACGAATGGAACGCTGAAAATCAGCCTGAAATTTAGGCATTAATAAAAAAAATTATGTAATAGCAATGGTCACCCAAAATTTCAGCCAACTAATTAAAGCAGCATTTTTTTTGTTTGGGCCGCACGTTACTAGTTTCGAAAACAAAAAGTTTTAAACGGATACCGATACGATTTTACGCTTTACAGATTCCGCCACGTACCAGATTTCAAAATACAGAAATAAATATACCATTGGGATCAGCACGACGAGGCGATCAAAGCGGTATACATATATCGATGGTACGATCATCTGATTAAAAGTCGATGATCGGTATTAGAAATGTTGTTATTTTGTCCAAAATAAGGTAAATGGAGTAATAGAAGTCCGAATTCTGAAAAATGAAAGAAGACGACTTGCACAGAAGAAGATTTAGAATTTTTCGATGGAAAAATATTCTGGTTTGAAAATAAATTTATTATCAGCAATTTTTAGCTAGCTTTAATTTAATAGAATTCCATAATGAAATAAACTTTGATAAAATAAATTTAAAATTTAAAATCTGCTATGTTTAATTGGACGTAATCCAAATATTAAATTTTTATTTCAAATCTATTATTATTAAAATTTCTCAAAAATCCAATTAATACGTTATAAAACCTAGTAAAATCATTAAAAAATTATGGGTCGTTACACTATAGGTGATTGTTGATAGACTTACCAAATCCGCCCATTTTATTCTTGTTCAGTCCAAACGGACCGTGCCTCTTTTGGCCAAACATTTATTAAAGAAATTGTTAGATTACATGGAATTCCTACTTCTATTGTTGGCGATCGTGATCCATTGTTTACTAGTGGATTTTGGATGAGTCTTCAAAAATCATTGGGAACGAAGCTTAATTTTAGCACCGCTTATCATCCTCGGTCCGATGGACAAACCGAGCGTGTGAATCAAACTTTTGAAGATCTTCTTCGTGCATGTGTTCTTGATTTTGGTGGAAGTTGAGAGGATCATATTTCTCTTATTGAGTTTTCCTATGATTATAGCTTCCAATCTAACATTGGCATGGCACCTTTTGAGGCACTTTATGGAAGGCAATGTCGATCTCCTTCTTGTTAGCTTGAGGTCGGCGAGAGGCTGGTTTTAGATCTAGATTTTATTCGTGATTCCACAGAAAAGATTGGCCTTATTCGTCATAGGATGAAAGAAGCTCAAAGTAGGCAAAAATTCTATGCCGATAACCGAAGAAGGAAATTAGAATTTTCTGTAGGAGATTTTGTGTTTATTCGTGTTTCACCTATGAAGGGTGTTGTGCGTTTCAGTCGATCGGGAAAATTAGCACCTTGATATATTGGTCCATTTCCCATCAAGTTCCGTGGCTTATTGCCTTTTATTCCCGCTCAGTTTTCTGCTATTCATGACGTGTTTCACGTTTCTCAATTACGGAAATGCCTTCGAGGTTCCGATTCTATTCTTAAGCCCGGTGTTGTGGAAGAAATTGAAGTTTCGCCTAATTTGACTTATGAGCAACATCTTATTCGTATTATTACATCGGAGGTTAAACGCCTTCGAAATAAAGATGTCCCTCTTGTGAAGGTTCAGTGGTCCATAAATCCTAAGTATTGTTTTTAGGAATTTAGAGAATTCATCGAGCGAACACATCCGGACTTACTTTCTTATGCTCTTTGAGATGAACTTTTTATTTCAAATTTCTTTTGTGTTGATGTGCTTTTATGGTTGTTACTTTTTATTTTCTTCTTAAATATTACGAGGACGCAATTTCTTTAAGGAGGGGAGTCTGTAACAACCTGCATAATTTACGATTGTGTATTTAAATATTTTATTTAAATGCAGCATCGTTAGTCGGACTATAGTTCGAAATGCTAATTTTTGCATACGGTCGAATTAGGACTCGGGACCATTTCCTTTGAGTTCAAAATTCCATTTGCGACCTTTTTGAGTATAAACTTCAATATGTTTGGAGCAAGCTAAAATTTGACCTATGCACTTTGGACTTTGGGTTTGGGTTAGCCTAAACTATTAACTCTAGATCCACCCCCACTTCTCTTCACTCACTTTCATTTCCTAATACCTTCAAGCTTTCATAAAAGTAAGGGAAGAGAAAGAGAATTAGAATTCCTAATCCCTAGTTCCATTGCAAATCCAAGTTGTAACTCCAAATTCAAAGTGAAGCTATTAGTAAGCATCCCCTTCTTCTTCTACAACTCATTCTACCTTGCTCTATAGCTTCTTCTTCCTTGTTTTCGTGCAAAAGGTGAGATTTTTATCTCACATCTATGTCTATAACCTCCATTTTTTGTTAGGTATGAATTCCTAACTTCTATTCCATGTCCATTTGCCTTGGATTGAATTGGTTTTATGAGTATTCCAATTTTTGGTGTTCAAAGTCAAATCTTTAAAAATCATAGCTTTGATGTTTGATCATGCTTTTAGTGGTGTATCGAAGAGCCTATAGGGTCGGGTCGTCGATTGACATAAACCCTTAGCGCCCATTACTCGTCCGGTTGCAATTCTGAAGGAGTTGCTCTTCATTTGATAGGCTGAAAAATAGCCCCAGTTCCAGTAAGTCGACTGACATTTGCAGTCATTCGACTGGCTGTAGCAAATGAATGCTCCTGGGATGTCGACAAAGGCTGGAAGTCTCTGTTTCCTACAATCAGTCGACTGGCCTCTGTAATCAGTCGACTGACTTGCTTGTTTTTGCCTATTTAGCCTATTTTGCTTGAAATTCCAATTTTTATCGGTTCGTGATTTTCCGATTTGTTGTTATCATTTATTATCGACCTTGATGACTTCTATTTTGGAATTTTTGGGTATATCCATTTTGATGGGTTTGGAATCGATTTCTTTGGATTTAATTCACATCTTTGAACGTGAAATTTTGGTGATTGATTGTTCTTACAATCAACTTTATGGTTGTTACTTTAAAACGCAAACGTTTCTATACTAGTACTAAATATTCAAACCCTTTCTCAAAAATGATTTCAACCCTATTTTTAATACAAAGCTTGTTTATAAAACCTTTTCCAATCTATTATTATACACAAACATTTACCTCATTCGTTCGAGAAATCCAATTAAACGACTTTGCAAAACAAGTGGTATGAAACGCTTGCGTTTACTATGTCAGTTAATTCTTAGACTCATTCGATTGAAACTCTTGTGACAACTTTTGAGTGGAGATTTACAATTTGTTCGTGAATACTTAAGTTAAGCAAGTGGTTATGGGACATGAAGCTAAACTCATCTATTTACTAGCTTGGTGTAATTGACACTTCTTAATGATCATTTATGATCATTTTTTGTGATTTAGACTAGCGATATGCTATGTCTCTTTGTCCATGTAGGGGACGGTACCTCATTTTATTGAGTTTCGTCTCATTTCTTTTGTGGGCTAGTGACCCATGTTTTTTTATGGAGTTCGGTCCATCGGACGTACCTTTGTACTACGTTGTTGTACCAACTTATTAGGATCATCGGGTGTACCGTTGTACTACGTCGTTGTTCCGAACTATTCGAGTTTCAGGTTCCTCGGGCATACCGATATTATACTAAGTCGTTGCCCCGGCTCTATGGTTAGCTACCATGGGATAGCGTCCTGTTTGTGATACACGTGTTGGTGAGTTTACATGCTCCCATTTATGATAGGCCTCCCCCTTTGTGATTTGTGGATTTCTAATTGATGATTTCTAGAATTTCTGTTTCACCTATTTTTATGATTGGCATCGATATGATGTCAATATTTGTGTTTTGGTGAATAGAGTAAAGAATATGACATTCTTTTTGATGTTATGAGATTGCTTGAGATATTGTATGATTTTTGTTGTTGTCAAACGTGTACTTTTCGTAGTATGGCATTATTGTTATCATACGTTTTGTTATATCTCTTATTCCATCTCATTTTATCTGATATTTATAGCTAGACTGATCCGTTTATTATTTTCTTATTAAATAATACTCGGGTCAGATCGATATGTTACAGGTGCTTCTACCTGACTCCTCATCTGGGAGTATTACCTGACTTTTGGCTAACTACACTATATTGGTAGTTTTTGTTGTTATACATTAGAGATAGAGACTCCTAGATGTATACATATTCTTTTGTCTAACACTTGTATCTATTCTTTTGTTAGACAGTGGATCTTGTTTGACCACTACTCTGATAAACACTTCTAAGTGTTATATTCATATTTGTTTCCGCCTTTGTGATATGGATATCTGTGACAGATTTATGTTATGATTATTTCTATATTTGTTTCCAAAGATCATATATAGCCACTGTGTAGATGCTTTGAGTTTGTATCGGTGTGTCGAATTTCCTCTTGTTAGTCGAATTTCCTCTTGTTATACTATCTGACATTCCGTTGCTCGCATAAGGCAATTACACGGATGGTCGCTCCTCAACAGCCTTATTCTTCACGCTAGTTGACGGAATTACTCCATAGTGTCCTTGGCTAGCGTGAGTATAGAGGTGAGGCGTCACATATTATTTGGTTGATAGCAAGTTAACTATGGGCTTATATTTGAAACGCCTTTTATTTAAGTTTGAGGAAAGCCTTTTATAAGCATAAGACATATTCCTGTGTAAATTATACCGTCCAAGTGCTAATGTAGTAAGGCTCGAGATTTTTATTCACAAGACATATGTTTTTCTGACTGCCTCCTCATTATAACCCAGGTTAGAAAGGACGATGCTAAATACGGAGATGTTGATGATGATTGTGGTAGTAGATTATCTATTTACTTGTTATTTTCTATTGTTTTTTATATACCCATGAAATAAAAACAATGTCGTAATTTTGAAATATTGCGGATATGTACAATTGTTGTTGGGTTTTGACACTACGGATATTTTATTATGGTTTTAAATGACATTTTGAAATTCGAATGAAACGAGTGCTGTTATTATTATATTTTATCCTTCCACTATGAAAATCTGAATGATTAGATAAATAGATCTGTATTTTTCTTACAAACCAATAGCCAGCTTTGAGATGGTTCTAAGTTTCGTTGGCCCTTTTATGGATCAGAATTTAGATCCATTTCAGGACGGGTTGTTACTTATAATTGTTTGTTTTCAACTAGTGTGAACCCGTGCTTCGCACACGGTTGTAGTAAAATATTTTAGTTGCACAGGCTAAATATTTAATGGTAATGAAAAATATCGTTGAATAATAGTGTTTCATCATTAAAATGGATAAAGAGGGGATGTTTAGCAACTTGTATACTGTAGCACCAAAGGCAGGTCGGAATTTGAAGTTGAAGTAAAAGGAAAGGACCGAACCTATCATCGCATAAGTTAAGCATGAAAGTAACTAAAAACATAAGTTGCATCCAATATGCCAAAAATGTAAGTCCAAAAAAGAATATCGATAGAAAGAAGTAACAATGAGTCATTATTTGATTAGAATGCTCAAAATTACATTTGAACTCACGACCAAGCTATCCAGTGTATACAAAACAAACAAATTCATTACATTATTTATTCCTTGCAGTTTCAGTCATGACCATAAAAAGTAACCATTTTGCCTTTGAAATATATTTTTAAAACCTTAAACAAACCATATAAAACTGTGTATGATTTCACTGAGAACTAAGGATAAAAATACATTCAACTTCTCTTTAAACTTTACCTTGCCAAAGGTAAAATTTTACCAGTTGCTCTTTACTGGTTGCACGTAAACATTCCCACCACCGAAACTTTAGTTCCTAACATTAAAAATGGCATTAGTCCTTGATATTCACATAATGCAAAAGAATTTTTTATGATTGTACAATAGTAGACACATAAACAGGCATATAGAATTTTGAACCCGTTGTTAAAATTGTACATCCAGCACTGTAAAATAACAGTGAAACATAATAAGTAACATTTGGTTATAAAGGTTAACATTTTAAACGACATCATATCAAAAGGAAATATGTACGATAAATATATTATATTTATAAATATTATAGTAACATCTATTTTAGATTGTCTCATAGGTTCACAGAAACATAGATCACAATTTAATATAAAAAGTTGTGCAACCGTAGGAAACAACATGTCGCATGAAGTAATTGTTACCTCACAAAGAATGTATTTTTCTATTTCGAATTATAGTTTATATTGAAAATTACAAGGATAGCACGACATATGTTGAAAATAGTGACTAAAATGTTAAAACATGTTTTAAATAATTCTTATTATATAGAAAAGACATGACGGAAATAATTTAATGCTAAAGGATGTTGTTTAGTTTCAATTGTATGAGGTATAATTATAATATTTTTATTAGTTAGTGTACAGTGGTAAACTTTTATTTCGAACGTAGAGCTAAAAAGTAAAATCATAACAGCGGTAGCAAAAAGTAAAATCATAACAACAATAGCAATTTATCAATTAGGCAGTACTTAACCCAATAGTGAAGCAAGCTATAATAGTCTCAAGGAAGTCAACGTATTAGAAATAATAGGCATGCATGGTTCTTTATTTATAGGAAGGAACATTATATTATAGTTTATATATGGAAAATTCTAATCAAATGAACCCATATATCCGATGACACAATGATGGATTCACGTGATGGGTGGATGCGGTGACTCTTTAAATTATGATTTTCAATGATCACTATATCAAAATTTGTATGCATATACTATCTGCCCAACTCATAGTTCCTTACTGTTTACATGTTTGTCGGGTTTTATTTTGTGCTTGTCAGGACTATTCAATGCTAGCTAGGTTTGTCCAAATTCTAGCAATTAATATTTTACCAGCATTTCAGTAAACATGAAGATACATATACAGAGTATGCTATTTATGAATTTTGATCTTTCATATATTTAATAATTAAATGCAGTACACCCTGCACCTTTCAAAATATAAATGACTGGCTGAAGTGATGTAAGGTTTGTAGTACAGATTTATTGTAATTTACAAATACGAATTGGCAAAGGCTGAATTGTTTATTGCATACTTTACTACTAAAAAAATGTGGATAATAGTTACAAGTTTAGACGATTTTAAGGAAGAAAATAAAATTTGAGTTTGAGGGAAGGAGTTATGGATTTTTAAAAACGCGTTGAAGTTTACTTAGGCCAAATGTCAAAAAAGGGATGCAATTGAAGATCAATAGGTTGAGATGTCCAAATTAAACATATCAGCCTTTGGAAGGAGACGAATGAGATATTCATAGCATGTAGCTTTTGTTCTAGCTGGAATTAATAAATTTCCCATTATATTACGCTGGTAGTTGATATTTACCTCAAACCAAAGATTTTCGAGTTAAGATACCACAAAATAAGCTTGCATTTAATGTAAGACAGCTTTAAGAAGCAAGATAAAGAAAGTATTGAGATAATGACAATAAACAAGGAATGCAAACCAGTATAACAGTATTGTATTGTATAATGGACCGCCATGTAATATGCTGAGTATAAATGGGCCGAGCCCATATACATAGTATCAGCTATTATAAATACAGAGAGCCAAAACATTATTATGTACAGTTTTTCATTCTCAAAGCAATAAAGATACAATTCTCTCATTTCTTTAACATGGTATCGGAGCAATATATGCTTAACAGCATCTGATCACCATCAGTTTTTGATTGAAAATCATATCTCATCAGAAAGTTTTCATCATCTGAGATCAAATCATATATAGTTTAACAACTGTATATGATATGTTAAAGAAGATTCATCATCTAGCATTGTGCCGTGCCAAGAAGGATTGATATCAGAAAATTTTCATCATATATCACTTCGGCTGCATCAATACTATCAGAATTTCAAAGATTTTGTTGACTAACCTGAAGTGTCGTGCCAAGAAACTGCTTGTTACATATCATCATTTAGTCTGTTTCTGGCTGCATCCTCATTCTCTGGTAATCTTGTTTCTTTTCTTTACTTCTTGCTGTAATTTTTTCATCAATAGCTGAAGGAGGTGATAATAGTACTGTTTCACCCACATCTGTTTCCAAATCCACCCAAAACCAATCCAATACTACCCAAGAACTTCTTAAAACCATCATCAAACCACATAGCCAGATTATAAATACTCCACTCGATGAAACCAATTATCTACTCTGGAAATTTCAAGTGGAGACTGCAATTAAAGCTTATGGTCTTCAGGAATATGTTCTTGGAACCATCATTAAGCCACCAAGATTCACTGCAGATGCACAAGGCAAGTTAGTTGACAATCAAGAATATATTATACATGAAAGACAAGATAGTTTGGTCAGTTCTTGGTTATTATCCTCAATTAGTGCAAGTCTTTTACCACAACTAATAGGTTGTAAAACTGCCTATGATATTTGGCATTCAATAGAACAAGCTTTTAGTTCTCAATCTGCTGCAAGAATTATGCAATACAAAAGACAACTGCACAACTTAAAGAAAGGCAGTCAGACCATGAGAGAATACTTATCAAAAACTAAAACTCTTTGTGATCAGTTAGCCTCAGCTGGGCACAATGTAAGTGACACAGAACAAATTCTGTATCTGTTAAGTGGACTAGATGAGGAATATGAATCTGTTGTACCTGTGGTATCATCAACAGAAAGTTTACCAGCATTACAGTATGTACACTCTATATTACTAGCACATGAAGGGAGATTAGAGCAAAAAAAATCAACAAATCCTGAATACTCAGCAAACTATATTACCAACAACAGAGGAAGAAATCAAGAAAGAAACCACAATTACAGAAATCAACCCAACAGCAATCAAAGAGGTGGTCAGAGTTATAGATCAAGAGGAAGAAGTGGAAGATACACAAACAACAACAATAGAATCAGGTGTCAAATTTGTGAAAAATTTGGTCACACAGCAAACAGATGTTACTTCAGATTTGATGCTAACTATACACCATCTCAACAAAATACTGGAAACTCAAGACAACATGAGTCTACTACAAACATGGTAAATGTTCAACAAGGATGTAAAGAACAATCAGAAAACACATCCAACCATCTAGCCAAAGCAGAGGACATTCAGGATGATAGTTGGTACCCAGATTCAGGAGCAACCAACCATGTCACAAATAATCTCAATAATCTGAATCTTGAAAACAAAGAATACAAAGGTAATCTTTCATTATATATGGGTAATGGCAAAGCAACTCATATAACACACACTGGAAATGCAAGTATTATAGGTGCTAGACAGTTATATCTTAATAATCTTTTGAGAGTACCAGTTATCAGAAAGAATCTGATGAGTGTCTCATGGTTCTCAAAAGATAACAATGTTTATTTTGAATTTCATTCAAAGTTTTGCTTAGTAAAAGATGTACTGACAAATGAAATTCTTTTGCAGGGTAGAGAATGTAGGGGTCTATACAAATTTGATATTGCAAGGTCAAGAAAACATGACAATATGAAAAACTGGTGTAATATGTCTGAAACAAATGAAATAAAATCTGTTAAAAATTGCAACAGCTTTGATATCTGGCATGCTAGACTGGGTCACCCCAGTATGAAAATTGTAAGACATGTTTTGAGTAGCAATAATAAAGTTCATGTTGAAAATATTCCCACATTCTATTCCTGCACCTACTGCCCAATGGGCAAAAGTCATAAACTTGCATTTCCAGACTCAAGTACTGAATATGTTAAACCACTAGAACTTGTTGCCACAGATTTGTGGGGACCAGCTCCAATTTCTACTGACTATGGTTACAAGTATTATATTTCATTTATTGATGCCTTTTCCAGATATGTGTGGATTTATTTTTTAAAAGCAAAATCTGACACTAGTAATGCAGTGATGCAGATTATAGCAAGTGCTGAAAAACAAACAAACTGCCAAGTAAAAATTATTCAAACTGATGGTGGGAAGGAGTTTCTACCACTCAAAGAATTTTTTCATAAAAAGGGAATAAATCACAGAACAACTTGTCCACATACCTCTGAGCAGAATGGTCTAATTGAGAGGAAGCACAGGCACATTGTAGAAACTGGTTTAACTCTTCTTGCACAAGCATCTGTACCTCTGAAGTTCTGGCCTGATGCTTTCTCAACAGCAGTGTATCTTATCAACAGATTACCAACCAAAGTCTTACAACTTAAAAGTCCAATTGAAACACTGACAAGCATCAGACCTGACTATCAAAGCCTAAAAAATTTTGGATGCCTGTGCTTCCCTTGCTTAAGACCCTACAATACACACAAATTAGAATTCAGATCTACTCCTTGTACATTTTTAGGATATGCAAGCAATCAGAAAGGTTACAAGTGTCTTGACAACAAAGGTAGGATTTATATATCAAGACATGTAACCTTCAATGAGTATGAATTTCCTTTCAGTAAAACTGAAAACAAAGCTACAAAGAAACTGTACAATCCAAAAATCTCCATACCTCCTATACCAGAGATGGTTATACCTGTAGAGAGACAAATGTCTCAAGATAAGAACATTATTGGTCAACAACAATAATTGACCAGAAATGCCCCTAGTCCTGATCACCATGAAGAGCCTGAAGAATCTCATCAGTCCCCACTACAAGACAGTATGTGTCATGCAGATCACCACTCTGTACTGAATGATTCTCAATCATCCAATACTCAGCAGAAGAGCACAGTGAGAGATGATGCTCAACAGATTAATCCTGCAAATACAGATAGTGGTCATCATATGATAACAAGATCAAAGAGTGGTATATTTAAACCAAAAATATGCAGTGCAGAATCGTTCAATGAGGAACCTAGCTCTTATTATCAAGCAATACAAGATGAAAAGTGGAAGACAGCCATGAAGGAGGAATATGATGCACTTACAAGAAATAAAACCTGGACTCTTGTTCAGTTACCTGAACATAAAAATGTCATAGGGTGTAAATGGACTTATAGACTAAAGAAAAACCCTGATGGCACAATTCTAAAGTACAAGGCTAGATTGGTAGCAAAAGGATATTCACAACAAAGTGGATTTGATTTTACTGAAACTTTTTCACCAGTTGTGAAACCATCTACCATCAGAATTGTTCTAACTATAGCCTTGTATAAGAATTGGGCCATCAAACAATTAGATGTAAATAATGCCTTTTTAAATGGTGTATTGCAGGAGGAGGTGTACATGGAGCAACCATCAGGATTTAAACAACAGGGAAATGAAAACATGGTCTGCAAACTAAACAAAGCAATATATGGACTCAAGCAGGCACCAAGAGTGTGGTTTGACAAACTGAAACAAACTCTAGCCAGCCTCAACTACATCTCAACAAAATCTGACAACTCTCTCTTTATTAAATTTTCTGATGCAACTGTTATATATATACTTATTTATGTTGATGATTTCATAATTACAAGTAACAATGAATCAGAAATCAACAAGGTCATAAAACAACTAAACAGGGAGTTTTCAATCAAAGATTTGGGAGATTTAAACTATTTTCTGGGCATAGAGGTGAAAAGAACATCTGACAACAAACTACACTTGTGTCAAAGAAAGTATATCACATAAATTTTAATAAAGGCAAAAATGGATAAGGCAAATGCTCTCCCAACACCAATGACTAGCAATTTGCACTTATCAAAAAATAAAGGGGAGCCAGTTGAAAATGAGAAACTATACAGAAGTATTGTTGGAGCTCTTCAATATGCAACAATAACAAGACCTGATATATCATACAGTGTCAACAAAGTTAGTCAATTTATGCAAAAGCCACTGGATAATCACTGGAAGGCAGTTAAAAGAATACTGAGATACATTAAAGGTACAATAAATCAGGGGCTTATTCTACATGCAAGCAACACACTCAATATAAATGGCTATGCAGATGCAGACTGGGCAACCGATAGTGATGATAGAAAATCAACAACTGGATATTGTATCTTTTTAGGAAAAAACCCAATCTCGTGGTGTGCTAAAAAACAACCAACCGTGTCAAGATCCAGTACAGAAGCAGAATTCAGAAGTGTGGCTAGTGCAACAGCAGAGATTATGTGGGTAGAATCATTGTTAAAGGAATTACATATCAAATCCAACACTATACCAACCATTTGGTGTGATAATCTCAGCACTATATCACTCACTGCAAATCCAATATTACATTCGAGAACCAAACACATGGAATTGGATCTGTATTTCGTTCGTGAGCAAGTGATAAAAGGAAAATTGAAAGTAAATCACATACCGTCATCTTACCAGAAAGCAGATGTTTTTACAAAAGCACTGTCGAGAGTTAATTTTACCAGATTCAAAAAGGAACTGAACATAGATGAAGAAAGCCCGAAGTCAAACTTCAGAGTTCCAAATTATCTACCAGCAACAGAGAAACTCGAAGGGCACTCATCAAAGCCTCAACCATTTCAGACTCGTTGCTATCCTGGATCTGAGGTCTGCTTCCTGAAATGAAGCCTCAACGTCTCAGATCCATTGATTACTTCACAAAGCGAAGCATCAACCTTCATGATCAAGCAAACTATGTTGTTTCACCCTCAAAGCTTTCATCTTTTGTCAGATCTCAGATTCTTCGATCTAATAAGACTTCACTGGGGCAAAATCTTAACAGATCTGAAGAAAGCATGAGAAGAGATTTCGTGAAATTTTCTTTTGTGGCGGCCATTTCTAATTCTCGAAGAACCCTAGATCTGGTTTGAGGGAGGTATTGAGATAATGACAATAAACAAGGAATGCAAACCAGTATAACAGTATTGTATTGTATAATGGACCGCCATGTAATATGCTGAGTATAAATGGGCCGAGCCCATATACATAGTATCAGCTATTATAAATACAGAGAGCCAAAACATTATTATGTACAGTTTTTCATTCTTAAAGCAATAAAGATACAATTCTCTCATTTCTTTAACAGAAAGTTAAGATAATTTCACACCATATAGTTTATTTTCTTCAGCTGCCAATGGATAAGACAGAAATAAATAAAATTGATACTTATTTTTTGAGATTGATAAGAGTTGTCAAGGCCATTCTATCCCAAAACCGATGTATTGTTTATCAAAGGGAATAACAATTTTAAACATTCAATAATTTTAATATAATGATTTTTCAAAATGGGAATAACAGTTTTAAACATGCATGAATATTTAAATAATTAACAGTAATACCTGGATATCAAATCAGTCAGATCAGTTAAGTCAATGTTAGCATGCATTTTTTAGCAGCTATGGACGAAAGGTAAACTCACCTAATAGAAAAGTTCTATACATGTTAATGTATAAAAGTCGATAAAACAAGGAATGTCACCAGGTTTGTACCTCTGTACAGTTTAACAACCATGGATGAAAATATCACGGAGGTAGGCTGACTTTTGCTTCAGCAACCGACATATTAATCATGTTTGTCTTGTTCGCCATTAGAGTAACTGATAAAAAAATTCCACTATTTAGGAGCCATTGATATTGTTAACAACCACAAATAAGTGAAATAGAAGTTTATTTATATTATAAATTTAAACTTGCAGTAGAAAGTGTTAGTTCCCTTGTTGCAGTCTAACATCTAGTTCTACTTGTTATTTATACGACATCCGATATACTTGTAAGAAGTCCTACGATGTCTGCTACAATAGTAATTATGTTAAAAACTTTAATAAAATTGTATATTTTTTGTGCATGTCGCACAACATAAATATACATCATACATCAAATATCAAAGTGTGGAGTTTACTCACCTGTTAGCTGGGTCACTTGGTCAATACGTTGAGCAAGTATCTCATCTGGAACAAACCAAAATTTATATTTAGGAATATCGTACACTATCTCATCGTAAAATAGTCATTAAGTCTTTATCAATAGCATGGTAACTTCATTGTAATCAATAAAATTGAACCTTTCAATCTCATACTGACAATGCTCCTTGGATGCATTTAAAAATTTGTCCAACAAACTCCACGGCACCACTGTCTGCTTTTGTTACCTGGTGGCAATATGAGGCACATGCATATATTAGTGGGTAATTAGCTATCAAAATCATTAGCATTTAAATTACAATATAAATTCAAGATGCAGTAGAACTTAATTGCCTTCGTATACAAAAGTTGAAGATTTATTGAGTACATCTCATTTCACTATTACTTACATATGAGAATGTTAAACGTGATGAAAGTATGAAGTGGGTCAACTTATAAGGTAAGTTTATGTGTTAATCAAAGTGAAATGAGATTTAAACTAAAACCACAAGTCTAGTAGTTGATTCCTTATGACTAACCTTTTTCATAAATTGTAAATTACATGGTTTTCCCATCATTATGTAACTATGATTGGTAGTTGGTTCACAATTTTTTATGCATTAGACTGTCAAATGAAGTAGCGACATGGCAAGATGGTACTGATGTAACATACATTATCCACTAATCATTTATCCAACGGCTGCACTAACAGAAAAAGATAAAAAATTATAAGTTATTATTTTATGTTAATGCAAGGCAACTTATGATATACGGTTTTACCTTTGAAATCGTATTTACCTTTGAAATCATATCGTTTTCGAAATCATAATTTCTTTCAAAAATCATACTTCCAAAATAGGTCAAATCCTTATTTCAAAATCATCATATTCAATTAGTCATAACATTTAAATCCCAACTTAGGTTATAACATCATTTGGCTGTATTTGCTTTTAAATCAATGAATTTGAATATAAATACATCAACTTTACTTAGTTTGAATTTTAGAAAAATAGTTTAGGTAGTTATAGATGATATAAATAGATTTTTTCTAAATAGTTAAAATACTCTAAGATATTTAAAATAGATTTTAAAATATTTTTAAATTGATTAAGATAGTTAAATATATTTAAAATAGATTAAATATAATTAAAATAGATTAAATAGTTTTAAAATAGATTAATTAGATTTAAAATGAATTAAAATGGTTTAATTATTTTAAAATATATTAAATTGGTTTAAAATAGGTTAACATAATTTATATAGTTAATATTGGTTAAATAGTTTAATAAATTTGAAAATCTTAATAATTAGAAATTTTAATAATATATTTTAAAATAGTTTATATTAAAATATGAATTTGGAATTAATATTAGATTAAACTATTCATTTCATTTCAACACATTTAGGCCATTTTAAATTTCCAAATCAACACACCAAATTATAAACCTTTCAATTTTAAATTTCAATAAACTGTTGAATTTCATATCGTTTGAATCCATGTTCAAATATCAATTCGAATTACTCCAATTTCAAAATATTTCAAAGTTATATTTCAAACAAATTCAATAGCTCAATTCTGATAGAATTTCATTAATACTAGAAAAATTAACTTTAAACTTTCAATTAAATTCCTTTAAATCGGTTCAAATTTCAACATAAACTTGATTTTCCAATAATAATTCAATTTATATAAATAAAATTTTATTTCAAAATATTATTTAATTAAATTCAAAATTAAGGATTTTAAAATCATTTAATTTAACCAATCCGGCGTCCGTATATAATTCTCTACCCTAGGGTTAAGTGA
This sequence comes from Allium cepa, assembly GCA_030765085.1. Classification (NCBI taxonomy): domain Eukaryota; kingdom Viridiplantae; phylum Streptophyta; class Magnoliopsida; order Asparagales; family Amaryllidaceae; genus Allium; species Allium cepa. The sequence continues at coordinate 511,299,398 of CM060942.1, forward strand.
TATAGATATTTATCATTTCAATCCGCAATTTAAAATTTTACGGTTATATATCGTTTCAAATCGCAATCCCAAATTTAATATTAAAATCCATAAAATCGCTCGATTCTATCATTTCAACTCATGACAACTTTTCCTTAATCTATATATCGTTCGACATTTCCACCCATGGTAATTTTCTAAATAACAATGAGGGAACTTATAGAGTGATAACAATATATGTAAATCAAATATATCATCCAATCATCCAATAATAATTCAAACATCCATTGCAACCATCATCCAATTCAAACCATGAATATAAACAATTAACGGATTGTTATTTACAGGGGATTAACTGGCAATTTGAATTCAAAAATAAATTACATGACAATTTAATTCAAAATAAATTCAACTTGACAGAAATAGCAGTTTAAATATACCAAACAGCCATAAATATGTTCCTAATCACATCAAAAATTTAATTTAACTAACACAAAAAATTTTAGAAGTTGTGAGTGGGTCAAATCACTCACCTTTGAATTTAAATTGAATTTAAACCAATTTAGGGCCCAAATTCAAACGATCTTAGAATTTTTCCAAAAAAGGACAAAATGTCCAGAATTTTGATACGATCCCGGCAAAGCAAACCGCGCATAAATTCGGCCTCGCATGTAAAAGTTATACAATTTATAACGATCGAAAATTTAAATTAAAAAAAAACAATACCCAATGAGAGCGACCACGTCAGAAGATTCTTCAACATGGAACCCTAATCTCATCGCTTGAAACCCACCCTGAAGCCGCCATCTTCTACGAATTATCGCCATCGCTAGGTGCCCCGACCACCAGATCGGGCAATGCCAATAGCTTTGGCGCCTTGGGCCGATCACTATACTACTGCGCGACCCACCCTTCAACGCCCCAGGTGTACGCACCGCTGCCGCCTATACAAGGCCATCATGGAGAAATCGAGCAATTCCAGGATGAAGTAGCCACACCGATCTTCATGCCTCGATGCCCTCCACCCGCTGCCGCCACCCGATCGTCGTAAGGTTGACGATCCCCCGCTAAATGAGACGGTGACCTATAGACGGCCGTGACTTGATCATCCAATTCCAACCACACAACAACCCAGATCAAAAAAATAGACCACAAATTTGACTCGCGCTCATTGAGAGCTTCGAAACAATATATAATTCGTCAGGGTTTAGAGGAGTTTGATTTTGGATTTGAATTTCATTTGAAATAGAATTGAAAATTTGTTTGTCTGCCATTGGAATGAGGAGTTGAGAAGGAAATGTACGTATAGAAAATTGGAAATGAGAAATAACCTAGGGTTTATAACGAGCTATTTATAGGCATAACTGAAATAGAAAGGAATGGACCAGATCGATTTGAATTGGAATGATAAACGACCCGAGAAGCCCGTTCTGCCTTCGGAACGAAAATGGGTCAACCCATATATCAAAATAGGTGTTTTTGATGATTTTAAACTCAATGGAATAGATTTTAAGTCTTGGTTCCATCGTATGAAGGACTTATGTTAAAATCATCTTATTTCATATTGATTTCAATTGATTTTAATTTAATTGATTTCCAGGCATTTCGAGTCCGTACGATCAAACAACAAGTCTGATCGCTACGAAACTTGAAATCTAACAATAATTCACTGTTACGGTTTCGATGAAATTGGTTTCATCGAAATCCGAGTCATGGGCGAAAATGGCTATTTTCACATTAATTAAAATTAACATTAAATTAATTAAATCACATTTTTATTTCAAAGTTAGTAACTAAAATTTTCCATCATTTTTGACTGCTTAGACATTTATAATAATTTAAGGTAATTTTACATATCCATTTCAAAGTTAATTATTTCAATAATTACAGTGTTCAATTTCAACTGCAATTAATCCAATTAATTAGAATTTAATTCTAATGAATTGATTTTATTTGATTTCAATCTTCACACCCAATCAATTTTTATTCTATAGACATAGTTAACAATGTATTATATTTCATTACATTGATATCTTCCAATTTCCATCTTTTATTTGCATTAACTACTCCATTTCCATTATTGAATTTTGTCCATTTTGTTATAAATTACAAATCTCATTAAACTAATTTACCTTTGTTTCATTCTTTTTACTTCATAAATCATTGCCTTGTAAAAAAAATTTACGTTTCTATACCTTTTATTACGTTTACACTACAGTTATTGTCTTATTCCACATTAACGTAACATTTGTTTACGTCTAATTGCAATAAATCCATTTATTATAATATAAACTCCAATAAATTGATCCAACATGATTTCCATTCTTTTATTCAAATCAATAGTCATATCATGATTAAAATATTCATTGGTTACATCCTATTGAATTAATATTCCACGATAATCAATTTAATTTACATTAACAACGTTAATTAAGGGAATTAATTGCAATTGATTTTCAATTTAATTTTAACAGGTTAAATAGGTAACATACTACGGTTTATCACCAACTAACTTTTAATCACATTAGTAAGTTATTATTTACAACCAAAAGTTACAACTACTTACCTAACACTGATTTTATTCAATTACCATTAATTATATTATTTCATTAATTAATTCAATATTTACATTTGTTTTCCTATATTCACTTATAACCAAATATAACCTTCTAAATCATTTTAGTTGATTGGAATTTCATTCACTTGCTAATAATTAACTTAAATTAACATTGTTACCTTTCATCTTGGTTATTATTTCATTAATAAATCTTAAATTTATATTTCATCCAAAATTAAATCATATAATTTTATTAAATTAACTATTTGAATTATCGAAAATTATGGGTCTTTACACTCTCCCCTACTCAGAACTTTTCGCCCCCGAAAAGGAAAAAGAAGGGAAAAGAAGAAATTAAGAAATCTATATATCTTATTCAAAATATTAAATTTATAAACAAATAAAATTACAAAATTAAATAATTTAAATAAAATATATCAATTTATAAGCAATTAAATCCTTAATATTCAAGTTAACAAAAGTTTGGAAAACATTTCACAAAAATTTCTAAGTCCAAAATTTATGGAAAATTTTGATAGAGTCTCCTTTGTACGGAGAGGTCTGGGAGAAATAATAATATCATTAATAATAATATATTTCATAATTTTCCAAAATAATATATCCCAACAGTGGAAAAACGATATAATATCGCTATATAACCATAATCCGAGAATGTACCTATTTGTCGGGCAAATAACGCTTATTTTATGAAACCAAAAGTAGTAGCAATTGCTTCCATAAATCTGTATTTCACATATATAATCCAAAAAAGTTAATAATTATATAAAAGTGAAATATTTAAGTTGTTTTAATAAATAACAAAACGAACCAATACAACATAACAACAATCATTTGCAACCAAAGCATACAACCACCACATGAATCAATGTAATCTACAATTCATCCATATCAACCAAAACAAATGGATTTGTTCGGGTTTAGACACTTTAATAGTAGAGAATAACAAATAAACTACTAAGTATACCCTACACCCAACAGTCTTAGATAAAACTCAATAGATTATTCATACATCCAAACAATTAAAAGTATCCTCTCTCAAACAACCCATAAGCCAAAACAAACAATAATTAAATGTTATTTAAGTTATTCTTATTGAATTTTCTTTCACAACATTTACAGTTTTTATTCCTTTTCTTTCATTCATACAAAGATTATTTCTTCAATTTACATTTATTTCTTACAAATTTTTTATTTCCATTCATTTATTCAGTGCTTAATTTCATTTATTACTTACAAAATTCATTTTTTTATATCATTTATTCATATAATGTCAATTTCTTTTCATTGCTCTACATTCATTTCTTATATAAATTATATCCATTCAATTGCTTATAATAATCTATGATTTCATTATTTAAGTATTACATACATTTTATTACAGTTTAGTTTACATTAATTAATCAATATATTTGATTTCCATTAGATATTAATATTCACTAGTACACAAGTTCATACTTAAGTTCCTTTACTTTTAAAATTTACATTCATTTTCTTATATAGTGTCATTGAATATTGAATCTATTTTTCTGGATCATTTCAACTTTTCTGAAGTTATAATCATCTAATCTAATTTAATATAGTATTCATTTTAATTATAAATGACTTCCATCATTAACTTGAATTTATAATCATCTACTTACAGTATTTATCTTTTCTACTTATTTTAATTGTAATTAACTTCATCCATTTACTTAAGTTTATACTCATTTATTTATAGTATTCATGTTCAATAAAATTACTCAGCATATCAATTCATTAACTTTAGTTTATAATTATTTACTTACAATACTTACTTTCTATTACATTTAATCAGTGCATTTAAATTATAACTTAAGTTTATAACAATTATAATGTCAAAATTCTTATTTCTAAAGCGATTCCATTGAACACTTTCATTACATAAGTTTTACTTGTATAATATCTCATTACAAATCCTAATTTAACATTACAACTTTTAATATTTAGTCAGTTACATATATGTTTTTAAGAATGCAATTGAATTTTACACAAGTTTATCTTGATTATTTTAATTAAACTTAATGTTCAATAGTTATCATTTCTTAGTTCATATCCTTTGGTTTTACAGGTTACAAATTTCAAATTTCTTGTATATTTCATTTATAACTTAGCATTCAGTTTTATTAATTTCATTTTATAATTTCCAATTATTAAACTGTTAAAGTTTCATTTCATTACAACAATTTGAAATCTCTAATTCATAGAAATTTAAGAACTAAATGTCGGATTCCTTTTTAAAATCATTTAAAATAATATGTATATATAACCATATCCTTTATATATATCAAATCATATTAAAAATTAAAATTTTATTTTTGGTTTATCAAATAAATCTGTAGTAAAAGTACTACAACAGTCTTCCCACTTTGAAACTCGAAAATGAATGTCGATGATGCGTGCACTCATCACCGAAATTATATTCTAGCCATAGAGAGGGGAGTAAAGAACTTATTTCCTTTCCAAAATTCCTTTAAAACATTTCCTTCAAATTATATAGAAATATCTATCAGAAAATACTTCTAAATAATATTATTATCATATTCCAAAATCATTTCAAAGAAATTTTCAAAAATCCCGGAACTTAAGTTCTAAAATTTCAAATTTATATTTATTTTACAAATCTTATCTTTCTATCAATATTTATAAAATTTCACTTCCTAACAAACAAATATACAATACACACTATATTAATTATAAAAAAATTTCTTTATATACAAAAATATATAATAGGCAAAATTATTTCATTCGCCTATATTTCAAAACAATATTATGTCCGTCTGCCCAATTAAGTGTTTAGAAATTCCTATCGATGTCATAGCGTCCTATGCACCAACCAGAATTTATAAATACAAATCGAAACAAAACTTTTTACAATACTAACAAATACGCTCTCTCATATATATACACTCAGCGACTCATTCTAGGGTATTACTACCCTATATATAAAGAGTCAGACCCCTGCAAAGCTAAGGTACCGTTAAACCTCGCTCTGATACAACCTGTAACGACCTGCCTTTTTGGACATTTTAAGCCGACACACATGTCGCACTCAAACCATACAAAGGGGCAGATTGTTATTGGGTAAATAAGAAAAAACAGAATCTCGCGGCGGAATAATAAAATATAATAATCAAATAACAGTTCATGAAGCTATTTACAAAACATTTGATTATACTTATACAACATAGAGTCAAAGTTACACATATCAGAGATAAATAAATAATAAAATGCAGCGGAACAACATGATGCATTGGAATATATATATATATATAATAATAATAATAACAATAGTATAAATCTTCGTCTTCGTCCTCTAGAAATAAAGTCTTCAACCCTGAAATGCTCAGGCTGACCCAAGCGAATTGAAAAGACAAAACACTCAAGTCAGAACTAAAAAAGTCTTATGTAAGTTAAATCAATGGTAAATATGAGTGTAACGGCGTCGGAGATGTTTACGGGGTTTGACATCTCTTATCCAGTGTCTAACATGGGTGCAGTAACTTAAGAGATGATCGGGATTCACATCTCCTAAGAATCCGTTAAACTATCTACTATGCATTACAATACGCTATTATAATATGTCTATAGTAAAGTAAAAGTATTAAAACAGCATTAAGGCGTTACCCATATCCCTGTAACAACCCGCATATTTTACGATTGAATATTTAAATATTTTATTTTAATATTTCATCGTTAGCCGGATTTTAGTCCGAAAAGTTACTTTTTGTATATGGTCGAATTAGGACTCGGAACCACTTCCATTGGGTCCAAAACACCATTTGCGATCTTTTTGAGTATAAACTTTGATATGTTTGGAGTTAGTGGAATTTTGCCACCTTTTCACTTTGGGCTTTGGGTTTGGTTTGCCCATTAGCCTAAACTATTAACTCTAGCTCAACCCTCTTCCCTTCATAACTTTACTTTCATTTCCTAACACTCAAGCTTCATCAAAAATGGAGGTAGGAATGGGAAATTAAAACTCCAAGCTTTAGTTCATTTGCAAATCCAACATCTAACTCCAAATTCAAAGAGAAGCCATTGATTCTTCCTTTGCTTTCAAGCTTCTTCTTCGTTGATTTTGTGAAAATGTGAGATTTTTATCTCACATCTTTGTCTATAACTATCTTTGATTGTTGGGTATGAATTCCTAACACTTTTTCATATGCGTTTGCTCTTGGTTTGGATTGAATTGGTGAAAATTCCAATTTTTAGTGTTTTGGTACAAATCTTTAAAAATCCAATCTTTAATGTTTGAATACATTTTTGGTGATGCATCGAGGAGCCAATAGGACCGAAAAGCCAATAGGCGTAATCCCCTAGCGTTCGTGCTCGATCGGTTGCAAATTGAGAGAGTTTTTGGCATTTTTGTTACTTAGGTCGTTCGGCCTGCACATATCATTCTCGGCCTGCATTTAGGTCGGCCTGCACTTAGGTCGCTCCCTTATAGGTCGCGCCATGCTTAGGTCGTTGCTCGGCCATGTTATATCACGCAACTCCTTAGGTCGCGACAAGTTAGGTCGTATCGTCCCTAAGTGGCTCAGCCTTCTTTACCCCCTTAGGTCGCGCTCTACCTTAAGTCGCTCGGCTTGTCCCTGTGCCTTAGGTCGCGCAATACCTTAGGTCGCTCGGCCATTAGGTCGTTCCAACCTCGTAGGTCGCTCGGCCTTCTCGTACGCCTTAGGTCGTGACAGGTTAGGCCGTTCCACTCCTTAGGTCGCCTTGTACTTAGGTCGCAACCCCCTTAGGTCGCTCAGCCATTATGCCGCTTGCAGTTAGGTCGCGCCACCCTTTTGGTCGCCCCTGCTTTAAGTCGCATGCTATTTCTTATGTCGCTGATCTCTTAGGTCGTACGCCGTGTAGTCGCATACGTTGAGTCGCTGATTTCTTGTGTTGACTTGCGTTAAGTCGTAAGTCGTGGCTATTAAGTCGCAAGGATATTTCCACTTTGATGGATTTGGAATCGAATTCTTTGGATTTTATTCACGTCTTCGAATGTGAATTTTTGTGATTTATTGTTCCTACAATCATTTTTGTGATTTGTCACTTCATCTCACTTCTATGAGAAATCTAATTAAACGGCTTAGTAAATCAAATGGTATGAAACGCTTGCATTTACTTCGCCGGTTAATTCTTAGACTTGTTCGATTGAATCTCTTGTGACAATTTTCGAGTGGAGATCTACAATTTGTTCGTAAATATTTAAGTTAAGCTAGTGGTTATGGGACATGAAGCTAAGCTTATATATTTACTAGCTTACTGTAATTGACACTTCTTGATGATCGTTGATAATCATTTTTGTGATTTAGACTAGCAAATGTGCGATGTCTCTTTGTCTACGAGGGAGACTAAACCCCGTTTCTGTGGAGCTTCGGCTCAATTTGGTGGGGTAGCGACCCATGGTCTTCGGGCCGTTTTGTGGAGATTCGGCTCAAACTTAATGGTTAGCAACCATGGAATAGCGTTCCATTTTGTGATACACGTGTTGGTGAGTTTTCATGCTCCCATTTTGTGATAGGCCTCCCCCTTTTTGTGATTTTTGGATTTCCATTGATGATTTCTAGAATTTGTGTTTCACCAATTTTCGTGATTTACATTGATATGTTTTATCAATATTTGTGCATTGGTGAATTTGTGTGTCATTAACTATTTGTGAATAAAAATATAGAGTATGACATTCCTTTTTATCTTTGAGAAGATTCTTGTGATATTGATTAATCTCTTGTAGATTTTTAATTTCATACTTATCAAGTATGGCTTTATGGTTATCATATGTTTATGTCATATCTCTTATTCTATATCATTTTATCTGATATTTATAGCTAGACTGATCCGTTTATTATTTTCTTATTAAATAATACTCGGGTCAGACCGAGATATTACAGGTGCTTCTGCTTGACTTCACATCTGGGATTATCACCCTGACTTTTGGCTAACTACTTAGATTAGTAGTTTTTGTTGTATACATTTGAGAAATAGACTCATTGATGTATCTATATTCTTTTGTCTAGCACTTGTAGCTATTCTTTTGTGATATTGTGGATCTTGTCTGACCACTACTCTGATGTACACTTTTATGTGTTATATATTCATATCTATTTCCGCCTTTGTGATATGGATGTCTGTGACTGATTTGTGTTATGTTTATTTCTATATTTGTTTCCGAAGAATATATATAGCCACCGGGTAGTAGCTTTGAGTTTGTATCGATATGTCGGATTTCCTCCTGAAACCAAATGCATGCTGTACTATCTGACATATCGGTGCTCGCACAAAGCAATTACACAGAGGGTCGCTCCTCAACAGCCTTATTCTCCGCGCTAGTTGACGGCATTACACCGTAGTATCCTTGGCTAGAGTGGATATAGTGGTGGGGGCGTCACAATCCCCTTTAACACATTTTATATATTTCCATAGTCTATACAGTACCGTACGCTCCTCCGAGAGGTTTACACAGAGGGCGCCTCATAAGTATGGTACAAAAAAAACTCATAGAAGATGCTATAGGACATGTGAAAACGGCACTCAAGGCAATGCCAGGGTAGATATACCAATTACACTCTTGGACTAGTGGTAACGCATAGCAGCTACCACCGCCTCCCTCGAAACACACTTCCAAATCAAAATCAAGGGTAGCCACCAAATCAATCACAAAGTCAGAATATAGTATCGAAGGAATGTGCCCGATCGGAGAAATGACCTCACTTGGCCCGGTATAGTTCCTGTTTAAGTCATATCTATGCTCACTCATAGGAGTCAGGGTCACATCATACCTTATACAGAAATCGTTCGCCAAACCATCCTACTTCATTTCTGGAATCTTCACCACCTACACAGTTGTTAAAGTGGTTTTCTGTATTGGCAGAGAGTGTGACAATGTCCGATCCTGGTCTCTTTAACAGCCAATCGCTTATTACTCACCAGATGGTTCTTTTACATTTTAAAAATTAATTCACAATTTATATCAAAATATCATATTCTCAAAACCATAATACTTTCGAAATCATATTCACTTTGAAATCATATTTACCTTTGAAATCATATCGTTTCCGAAATCATAATTTCTTCCGAAAATCATACTTCCAAAATAGGTTAAATCCTTACTTTAAAATCATCATATTCAATTAGTCATAAAATTTAAATCCTAACTTAGATTATAACATCGTTTGGCTGTATTTGATTTTAAATCAATGACTTTGAATATAAATACATCAACTTAGTTTGAATTTTAGAAAAATAGTTAGGTAGTTATAAATGGTTTAATTAGATTTTTCTAAATTGTTAAAATACTCTAAGGTATTTAAAATAGATTTTAAAATATTTTTAAATTGATTAAGATAGTTAAATAGATTTAAAATGGATTAAATATAATTAAAATATATTAAATAGCTTTAAAATAGATTAATTAGATTTAAAATGAATTAAAATGGTTTAATTAGTTTAAAATATATTAAATTGGTTTAAAATAGGTTAACATAATTATATAGTTAATATTGGGTAAATAGTTTAATAAATTTGAAAATTTTAATAATTAGATATTTTAAAACAATATATTTTAAAATAGTTTATATGAATTTGGAATTAATATCAGATTAAACTATTCATTTCATTTCAACACATTTGGACCATTTTAAATTTCTAAATCAACACATCAAATTTCAAACCTTTCAATTTTAAATTTAAATAAACTATTGAATTTCATGTCGTTTCAATTCATGTTCAAATATCAATTCGAATTACTCCAATTTCAAAATATTTCAACGTTATGTTTTAAACAAATCCAATAGCTCAATTCAGATAGAATTTCATTAATACTAAAAAAAATTAACTTTAAACTTTCAATTAAATTTCTTAAACCAATTCCTTTAAACCAATTCCTTTAAACCAATTCACATTTCAACATAAACTTGATTTTCCAATAATAATTCAATTTATGTAAATCAAATTTTATTTCAAAATATTATTTAGTTAAATTCGAAAATTATGGATTTTAAAATCATTTAATTTAACCAATCCGGTGTCTGTATATAATTCTTTACCCTACGGTCAAGTGATACGGATATTTACCATTTCAATCCGTAATTTAAAATTTTACGGTTATATATCATTTCAAACCACATTCTCAAATTTAATTACAATCCATAAAATCGCTTGAGTCTATCATTTCAACTTATAATGACTTTTTTCTAATCTATATATCGTTCAGGTATATATCATTTCAACCCATAGTGATTTTCTAGATAATAACTAAGGGAACTTGCAGAGTGATAACAATATATGTAAATCAAACATATCATCTAATCATCCAATAATAATTCAAACTTCCATCGCAATCATCATCCAATTCAAACCATGAATATAAACAACTAACAGATTATTATTTACAGGGGATTAACTGGCAATTTAAATTCAAAACTAAATTAAATGATAATTATTTCAAAATAAATTCAACTTAACAGAAATAACAGTTTAAATATACCAAACAGCCATAAATACATTACTACTCACATCAAAAATTTAATTTAACTAACATAAGAAATTTTAGAAGTTGTGGGTGAGTCAAATCACCCACCTTTCAATTTAAATCCAATTTAGGGCCTAAATTGAAACGATCTCAGAATTTGTCCAAACAAGTGTCAAAATATCCGGAATTTCGATACGATCCCGACAAGCAAACCGCGCATAAACCGACCTCGTGTGTAAAAGTTATATAATTTAGAACAATCGAAAATTTAAATTAAAACAGAAAACACAAAAAAAGCATCACCCACACGAGAGCGACCACGTCAGCAAATTCTTCAACATGGAACCTAAATCTCATCTCTCGAAACCCACCCTGAAGCCACCATCTTCTACGAATTATCATCGTCGCTGGGTGCCCCGACCACCAGATCAGGCAATGCCAATGGCTTCGACGCCTCGGGACGATCACTATACTGCCGCGTGATCCCCCTTCAACGCCCCAGATGTACTGTAACGACCCGTAATTTTCGATAATTAAATTTGTTAATTTAAAAAGATTTTGGTAATTTAATAGTGAAGAAATAAAAATCTGTAATTTAATAATGGAATGAACACTAAAACAAAGTGTAACAATGCTAATGTAAGTGATTATTAACGAAGTGTATGAAACTCCAATTAGTTGTAATAATTTAAAATGTTTACTTGGCTATAAATTTAATATAAGAAAACAAATGCAAGTATGGAATAGATTAGTGGAATAGTATGTAATTAATGGCAATTGGATTAAATTAGTGTTACATAAGTAAGTATAATACTTGTTTGAAATATAATGAACTTATAAAAGCATGATTAAGAGTTAATGGCAATAATTATTATAAATTGCCTATATATTTAATCCGGTATATTAAATTTGAAATCAATTGCAATTAAATGGAATTAAACATCACCTTAACAGGGATATGGATGAAATTGGAAATTATTAGTGTAATAAAATATAAACTAGTGTAATTATAGCCCCATGATAATAATTGGTTTAATAACAAGATGGAAAGCAAATTGAATTGGATTTTTGGGAATTTAAGTATAATCTCTGAATATATTGAAATTGAAATTAAAACCTTGTATTTGTCAAATATTCCATAGTAAATTGATATAGGAATTTGTTTTAAAGGACTATAAATCACTAAGTAATTCAGAGTGATGGAAAATGTAAATTATTAAACATTGAATTGAAAAGTGATTAATCAATTTAATATTAATTTATTTAATTAACTGAAACATAGCCATTTTTGGCCATTGGCTCGGATTTCGATGAAACTAGTTTCATCGAATCCGTAATGGTGAACTATTGTAGGATTTCAAGTTTTGTAGCGATCGGACTTGTCATTTGATCGTATGGGCTCAAAACGCCTAGAAATCAACTTAATTGAAATCAATTGAAATCAATTTGAAATAAGATGATTTTGGCATAACTTCTTCATACGATGGAATTTGGACTTGAAACCTAGTTCATTGAGTTTAAAATATTTGAAAACATCTATTTTGATATATGGGCTGGCCCATTTGCGTTCCAGAGGCAGAATGGGCTTTTTGGGTCATTTTTCGTTCAATGTGTAAATCAATCGGATCCATTCATTCTATTTCCGATCTACCTATAAATACCTCATCATAAATCCTAGGTTGTTTCTATTCTTATTTGTCTATACATACATTCTTTCTCAACTCCTCATTCCAATGGCAGACAAAACCTAATTCCCAAATCTCGATTTCAATTTCAAAACCAAATCAAAAATTCAAACTCCTCAAACTATATCGAATTATATATCGATTTGAAGCTCTCGAAGATCGCAAATCAATTATGTGATTCATTTCTCGATCTGGGTTACTGTGTGGCCGAAATTGACTAGTTTATCCTCAACCGTTCGTATTGGGTTATTGGTTTCGACAGTGGATCTTCAACGGTCTGGCGATCGGTCGGTGCTGGAGCGAAGAGGAGGTCGAGCAGGTCGCATCTATAGTGTTCGTTCACCTTAGAGCTCGTCAAATTCGCCGTTCAAGTTGGCGATGGGGACGGTGGTTCGTGAAGTCAGAATAGCTCGCGTCTTCGGGTGAGGGGCACCGAAACGAGGGCGTTGCCACAGCGTGCTTCGATCATCCGTCAGTCGAGGCTCTACGCGTGCGCACGATGGTCAACGGCAAACGATTGGCGGCTGGAAGTGGGTTCGAATGCGAAACCTTTGGTGCACGGGTTAGAGCGTACGTGTAGCTGACGTGTACACGTTAATAGTTTCTATTTTTCTTGTTTTAAATTTAAATCGTATATGTTCTAACACGTATAAGTTCTATATATGAGGTCCAATTCACGCGCAGTTTCTTGCGTTGGGATCGAATCGAAATTTTGGACATTTTGACGCTGGTTTGGATGAATTCTGAGAATGTTCGAATTTTGGATTTAAATTGAATTTAAATTCAAAGGTGAGTGTTTTAACCCACTCACAACTTCTAAAAAAATTTATGCTTGTTAAATTTAATTTATGATGTAATTAGGAATTTATTTATGACTATTTGGTATATTTTGAATCATCATCTCAGTTAATTTGAATTTATTTGAATTAAATCATTATTTAATTTATTATTTAATATAAATTGCTAGTTAAATACCTTTTATTGATTATCAGTTCTATATTGATATTTATTGATTGATTTGGATGATGTTTGTAATGGGTGTTGATTATTGATATTTGATGAATGGACGTTGTATTTTATACCGTTATAATCTACAAGTTCACTGTGGGTCGAAATGATACATACCCGAATGATCTATAGATTAAGGAAAAATCGTTATGGGTTGAAATTATAAACTCGAGCGATTTTATGGATTTCGTTTAATTCGAGATTATGATTTGAAATGATATATAACCGTAACATTTTACATTGCGCACTGAAATGATAAATATCCATATCGATAAATATCCGTATCACTTGACCATATGGTAGAAAATTATATACGGACATCGGATTGATTAAATTAAATGATTTTAAAATCCTTAAATTTTTGAATTTAATAAAATGATATTTTGAGATGGAAATTTGATTTATATAAATTGAAGTATTATTGAAAAATCAAGTTTTGCGTTGAAATGTGAATTGGTTTAAAAAGAAATTTCTTTAAGAAATTAAATTGGAAGTTTGAAGTTAAACTTTTAAGTATAAATGAAATTCTATCGAAATTGAGTTATTAAATTTGTTTGAAAATAACTTTGAAATATTTTGGAATGGAGTGATTCGAATTGATATTTGAACTTGGATTGAAACCGATTTGAAATTCGATGGTTATTGAAATTTGAAAATTGAAAGGTCTGGAAATTGGGTTTTGTCGATTTGGAAATTTAAATTGGTCCAAACGTGTTGAAATGAATGAATAGTTTAGTTTGATATAAATTAAAAATTCATATTTTAATATAAACTACTTTAAAATATATTATTTTAAAATTTCAAATTGTTAAGATTTTCAAATTTATTCAAGCTATTTAAATAATATAACTATATATATATGTATTATTGATCTATTTTAAACCAAATTAATTTATTTTAAAAAATAATTAAACCCTTTAACTTTTTTAAATCTAATTAATCTATTTTAAGCTATTTAATCTATTTAATCTATTTTAATTATATTTAATCTAATTTAAAACTATTTAACTGTCATAAATCAATTTTAAAGGATTTACCTATTATTAAACGGTTTAGAGCATTTTAACTATTTAGAACTATTTAAACTAACTTCTAAATTTCTAAACTAATTACATGGAAGAGTTTATATTCATTTCAATTAGTTTAAAAAGAGAATAGGGTTAAATGACGTTATAACCTAGTTGGAAATTTGAATGTTATAATAAATCGAAATGATGATTTTGAAGCAAGGACTTAACCTGTTTTGGATATATGTTTTTTGGAAGAAATATGATTTGGAAATGGTATAGTTTTTTAAAACACGATATTTTGATGTAAATTGTGAATTTGATTTTGAAAGGAAATATAATTATCGAACCATGATTTGAAAGGCGAATATGATTTCGAAGATAAGTAATGATTTCGAAAGTGATATGGTTTGAATTGAATATGATATTTCGATATCAATTATGAAATGATTTTGGAAATGTAAAAGAACCATCCGGTGTGTAATAAGCGATTGGTTGTCAAAGAGACCGGGATCGAATGTTGTCATACTCTCTGCGAGCACCGAAAACCACTTTGACAACTGTGTACGCGGTGGAGATTCCAGAATGAAGTAGGATGGTTGGCGACGATCCTATATAAGGTATATACGTGGACCCGACTCCCATGAGTTGGCTTAAGGTGGCTAAAATAGGAGCAATCGACAGGCCAAGTGAGGCCATTCCTCCGATCGGGTACACTCCATCGATGCTATATTCTAACTTTTGATTTATTTGGTGGCCACCCGTGATTTTTTTGGGAGTATGTTTCGAGTTGGGTGGTAGTAGTGGCTATGCGTTACCAACAGTCCGGAAGTGTAATTGGTATATGTACCTTGGCATTGCCTAGTCGCACCGTGTCACCTACCCTAGCGCGTCTTCTACGAGTTTGTTTTATGTCGTACCTATGGGGTATCCTCTAGCGGCTCCAGTTGAAGGAGAGTTACGATACTGTATAGACTATTGGCATTATAAAAATGTGTTAATGGGGATATGAGTAACGCCTTTACACTATTTTAATAGTTTACTTTACTTTAGACATTATTATAATTAGCGTATATTGCTGCATTGTAGATAGTTTAATGGATCCTTAGAAGATGTGAATCTCAAACATCTCTTGAGTTACTACACTCACGTTAGACACTGGATAAGAGATGTCAAACCCCGTAAACATCTCTGACGCCGTTCCATTCATACTTATTTTCCGATGATTTAACTTACATAAGATCTTTTAGTTCTGACTCGAGTGTTTTGTCTTATCAATTCGCTCGGGTCAGCCTGAGCATTTCAGGATTTGAAGACCTTATTTATAGAAGACGAAGATTTGTACTACCATTATTATAGTAGTCCCACTGCATCATTCTAGTCCGCTGCACTGTTATTTATCTCTGATATGTGTAACTCTGATTTTATGTTGTATAAGTATAATCAAATGTTTTGCAAACAGCTTCATAAACTGTTATTTGATTTTTATATTTTATCATTCTGCTGTAAGACTCTGTTTTATTTTTTCTCTCTGCTTTTTCTTATTTACCCCAATAACAATCCGCCCTTCTATATGGTTTGAGTCCGCACGTGTGTTTGTTTAAACTGTCCAAAAAGACGGGATGTTACACCCCAGGTGTACGCGCCGCCGCCACCTACACAAGGCCATCATGGCGGAATCGAGCAACTCCAGGCCGAAGTAGCCACACCGATCTTCATGCCTCGACGCCTCTACCCGCTGCCACCGCCCGATCCTCATAAGGTTAACGATCCACCGTTAAATGAGACGGTGACCTATGGACGACCGTGACTTGATCATCCAATTTCGGTTACACAGCAACTCAGATCGAAAAACTGACCACTGATTTCACTTGCACTCGTTGAGTGCTTTGAAACGGTATATAATTTGTCAGGGTTTAAAGGAGTTTGATTTTTGGATTTGAATTTGATTTGAAATAGAATTGGGAATTTATTTGTCTGCCATTGGAATGAGGAGTTGAAAAGGAAATGGACGTATAGGCAATTAGAAATAAGAAATAACCTAGGGTTTATAACGAGCTATTTATAGGCATAGCTGAAATAGAAAGGAATGGACCAGATCGATTTGAATTAGAACGATAAACAACCGAGAAGCACATTCTGCCTCCGGAACGAAAATGGATCAACCCATGTATCAAAATAGAAGTTTTAGATGATTTTAAACTCAATGGAACAGGTTTCAAATCCTAATTCCATGTATGAAGAAGTTATGTTAAAATCAGCTTATTTCAAATTGATTTCAATTGATTTTAATTTAATTGATTTCTAGGCGATTCGAGTCCGTACAATCAAACGACAAGTCTGACCGCTACGAAACTTGAAATCTTACAATAATTCACCGTTACTATTTCGATGAAACTTGTTTCGTCAAAATCCGATTCAGTGGCCAAAATGATTATTTTCACATTAATTAAATAAGTTAATATTAAATTAATTAAATCGCCTTTTTATTTCAAAGTTAATAGCTAAAAATTTCCATCGTTTTTGATTGCTTAGACATTTATAATAATTTAAAGTAAATTTGAATATCCATTCCAGTGTTAATTATTTCAGTAATTACATTGTTCAATTTCAACTGCAATTGATCCAATTAATTAAAATTTAATTCCAATAAATTGATTTTATTTCATTTCAATCTTTATACTCAATCAATTTTTATTCTATAGACATTGTTAACAATGTTTTATATTTCATTACATTAATGTCTTTCAATTTCCATCTTTTATTTGCATTAACTACTCTATTTCCATTATTGAATTTTGTCAATTTTTTTATAAATTAAAAATCTCAATAAACTAATTTATCTTTGTTTCATTCTTTTTACTTCATAAATCATTGCCTTGTAAATAAAATTTACATTTCTATACCTTTTATTACGTTCACACTACAGTTATTGTCTTATTCCATATTAATGTAACATTTATTTACACTTAATTGCAATAAATCCATTTATTATAATATAAACTCCAAAAATTGCAACATGATTTCCATTCTTTTATTCAAATCAATAGTCATGTTATGGTTAAAATTTCCATTGGTTACATCCTATTGAATTAATATTCTATGATGATAAATTTAATTTACATAACTGCACTAATTAAGGGAATTAATTACAATTATTTTCAATTTAATTTTAACAGGTTAAAATAAATAGGTAACATACAACGGTTTGCCACCAATTAACTTTTAGTCGCATTAATAAGTTATTATTTACAACCAAAAGTTACAATTACTTACCTAACATTGATTTTATTCGATTACCATTAATTATATTATTTCATTAATTAATTCAATATTTACATTTGTTTTCCTATATTCACTTATAACCAAATATAACCTTTTAAATCATTTCAATTGATTGGAATTTCATTCACTTGCTAATAATTAACTTAAATCAACATTGTTACCTTTCATCTTGGTTACTATTTCATTAATAGATCCTAAATTTTTTATTTCTTCCAAAATTATATCACGTAATTTTATTAAATTAACTATTTCAATTATCAAAAATTTACGAGTCGTTACAATCATTGTACTTGAAAAGCTTAATGAACTGAATTTAATATTACATCTTCATCTTATGCTACGTGCTTTAATTGATAATGTTATCAGCTTGTTAGTGAAAATTTCTGTATGGGTCTACCATGCTGCAAATTAAATAGTAAGATGACTATGATCTGCAAACCATCATTTGTAAATATACCAAGGTCATCCGTTGTTTGATGAAGGCTCCAAAATTTTTAGAGAACACTAACACTTTTAGTCATGGCTTCCTAGAAAATTAACAGTAATTAACATGCCATAAAAAAATGCATATTGTATATGATGCTTTTAATACAATGTTCGCAGTGATGTAAAGACTATATTAAATTCTAAATTTACATAACACAGAGGATTTTTTCCCTCCTATTATCTAAAATGTAGTAAACCATGAAAAATGATATTATTTATGCCTAAGTCTGCATTATAAAATCATGCTAGCGCATTAACTTAACAACAACAAAAAAAATCAACTGAATTGCAAGGTGTAAAGCAAAGTTATATATAAGATGTTATATAGTTTTACCTATAACAGTATTAGAATAAAGTTACACAAAATAATTTTAAAACAAATTTGGAATGTAGCATAACAGTATAGTACTTAACTGATGTAATTACAAGTATTCTTTATAATATAACAACCAATAAATGTGCGGAAAGACTCATATTTTATTTATCATCATAGTTTAACCCACATGAATAAATCTAAGTAAAAGATTTAAAGAAAGGGAGCAAATCATCATACATAAGTATTTAAACATTAACCAATTTAAAGAAAGGAAATTAAATCATCGAACGTGCATTTAAAATTAACCATAAAGACATACGATAGTGAATATAAAATACCGAGACTTCAACTAAAATCAACTTTGTTGTTATGTACAAAAATTACGCAAACCTGGGAACAAAATACGCCAATTAATGTTTTGCAATAGACAGTTGTATGTAAAGCTCAAGAATTTTAAATAAGCATGCCTAACTAAAATTATATATATTAGAAGATATTCACATATCATTTAGCAACATTTGTTCAAAGATACACACATACAGATAAAGCCATTAATGTTTGACACTGAATGTAGTATGCCTTAAAGTCTGAAAAGCATCTCAAATAATTACAATATTTCGTACATAATAGGGTATGTATAAAACATAGCACACCTAAGATTTGTTGATCAGAGGTTGAGTTGAAGGAATTGTTATATTATGAATTTGAGCATTTATATTAATATTCGTACAAATATCATAAAGAAAAAGTGAAATCAAACCAACTATATAGATTCCCCACAAAACAACATAAAATAGTATAATCAAAGAAACAAATAGTTCAATTTCAAGTTTCAACTAAAATGAAACAACAAATTGGAAAAGGGGGGCAAAAAGCTAGAAACAACATGAATTAAAACAACATATTCGGGCATGAATGTCGATCTGTTGCAGTTTGCAAATAAAAGATATGAAGGTTGTCAGCAAGTTTAAAATACACGATGATATGAATCATTACAGCAGATTGACTTAGGATTAAATAAACTCATTGAGTTAGAGTACAAAAAGCAATAGGAGAAAGCCATCGAAATAATTCTATAATGGTCAGTAGAGTCCATTTGGAATCATGAAAAATAGCAGCAAGCCAAAATCGAGATTAACTAAGCAGTTAAAAAAGCTGCTAATAACATATTGAGAATTTGACCAGGTATTATTATGCATAAACATAAGTGTACTTTGTTTATAGAAATTTTGAAGACACATATTAAAATCAATGACATATTTAATAAGGTTATGAACCAAAAGGAAATTTGAATTTAGCCAAATATCGTGGAATAAGAATTGAAATTAGGAATAAGATTTAGATTAAATGTCAAATATGTTGCAAACAAAAAACAGATAGAAGAACATAATATGAAAATACCTTAAACATGTTGAAGAGTGGCATGACTAAAGAAAGCAGGACTTGTATTTGCGTGCCGTAGGAATATCAAATATCAAATATAGAAGAAGATCGATTAGCAAATAATGATTTTTTTAGTTCGATCAGCCAATCACGCATACCTGGACGTTCAGGAAAAAAGTGCAATCGCCAACGATGCTAGTGGAAGAATGATTGAAAACCATGAGGCAACAGAGTGACAGTGGTAAACGACGGCAATTTTCAAAGAAGTAACATAAAGTTAGTTAAAATAAATAAACAGATAATTCAATTGCAATGAAATTGAAAAGAAAAAATTCAGAAAAAGATATTTGCTAATATCGTCATACCTTGTAATATAATATTGTGGTTCTTTGTTTGACATTACCAAAACCTAGTGGAAGCAGCAATGCTTTTAGGGTTAGGGTTTGACGATCTGCGTTGAAGGGGTAGAATGGACGTAAATCTGAGGTGACATGATTCGACGAGTATATTGTAAGAAATGAAGATTTAATGATAGAATGAGAGAAGAGGAGAAGATGGTCTTTTGTAAGAACGGTGGAAAAATTAAAAGAAAGGAAGGAAAAGAAAAAGACCGCAACCATTGAGTTGAGTTCAACATTGAAAAACATGCGCTGCGCTCTTGAAATGTAACTCACCGTGTAATATATAATAGATTAGTCCTAAATTATTCCAATATAAACCTTTATTCGGGACAGAGGTACACTTTTGTCCAATCCAGCCTATTTTCGTTCTTTGCAGCATATAGACACCTTTTGGCTTGTACGCATCAACACTATAAATACCATTTACCGAAGCTAGGGTTTTATTTCGTAATCTACGGCGGCCGACCTATCTTCGCTCCCATCTCCAAAAAGAACCAACGATGTCTGAAAGCAGGCAGGCTGTCACAATCCGAACCAGGAAATTCATGACAAATCGCCTTCTCTCCCGGAAACAATTTGTGAGAATAACCTGACACATTAGCGTGGGTTTTATTTGTTAGTAAATAGATTCTTGTTTTTTTTTATAATTTTCCTTTTTAGGTGATCGATGTGACACATCCAGGCAAGGCCAATGTATCAAAAGCTGAGTTGAAAGAGAAGCTTGCAAGCATGTACTCCGTGAAGGATCCAAATGCGATCTTTGTATTCAAGTTTAGAACTGATTTTGGAGGTGGGAAGAGTACTGGTTTCGGGTTGATTTATGATTCTGTTGAGAGCGCTAAGAAGTTTGAACCTAAGTATAGGCTGATTAGGGTGAGATTTTTATTTACGTTAGTATTGCTTGATTTGGTGATTGTTTTGTGTGCTGGTTTATACCTTTGTTCATTGACTGTTTGTCTTGCAGTTCGTTTAGTGTTTAAAATATAGTTGCCAATACATGGGTGCCCTAAAACTGTGTTAGGAAGTATTTGGTCATTAAGAATTGGTTTTTACTCATACTTAATCTTAATGTTTAGTAGTTGAAGTAATTAACATTAGCCATGGCTAAACCACATGTACCTGAGAGTGATCCTTCTGCCACCTCTCAGGTTTACCCTGTTGGTAGTAATTTGTCTTTTGTTAATGAAACTGTGCATCATTAACGCTCATTCTCCACTGAATTCCTGTCTGTTCAAATTTATAATACTCTTGATCTAATGTACAACTACAGCCATTGACTTGTAGGTTACAATAGTTTACATTATTTGATTGTAATTATTACTATATTTTAGGTTATTCAGTTGTGAAAATTTTACTTCATAGGGCGTCTTGTAAAATGTCATACAGTATCAACCTTTTTTACCGACTTGTTTCTTCATCTTAAAATGTTTACATTATCTAGTTGTAAAGTATCTTGTATTATGTGATGGTTATTTGAGTGATTGTTTTTTGTTAGTGGGTTTACAAGTGCATGTCGCCGTTTATGCGAACAATTTGTGAAAACCACCCACGGAGGTCTAATTTTTCATCTCCATTTGCAAACAGTTGTTAAGATAAAGCTTGAAGTTTCAGTCAAAACATTTAAATCTCTTAGTCTTTGTGAAAGGTTTCAATTCACAAGTTTGAGAACCAGAAACAACATCAAAACCGAGTTTTCAAACGTTGCTTCTAATAATGGTATAACATTTTTTTGTTGTTATCGATGTTGAATCCCGGGGTCATATGTGTAATAAATAATCTGCTTGTTGTGTTGTTTCGCTCCATTTGGTATAATAATATCTGCTGTTTCTTTATCCCACCTTTGATTGCCCATCCAGTCCATTAGTAGAAAATATCGCTACCAAGAAAGGCCTGTTTTTCCAAAAGAAAGATCGAAATATGTTCTTGATCATTATTTGTTTTCAGCACCAATCTCATTACTTAATTTTGATGCCACATGGCGCTTTAAGTTTGATTGATACTATACGTCCACATGATTTTCAGCTTAGGTTTTAAAACACTGTTTTAATACTGCTCTTGGTCCTTCAATGATTTATCAGCTATAAGATTGACACCTCCAATAATAGCCAAAACCTGATATTCTTGGTTATCAAACCAACATAACATAATTTTAACCTCTATTTGGAATTATTTTTTTGAAATATGATAGTTATATTAGTTGCTGTCTATCTAATTAGGAATATTGGAATCGAAAATTCTGATGCGATAAAGTAACAACCTTTGTTGTGATAGATGCCATGATGCTGATAGCCTATACAACAATGAATATTGGTAAAATGAAACTTCTGAATTGGTTTGCCAGTAATTAGGTGAATACTGAATAGTATAATGCTTGGTCAATTTCCAAGTAACTATTCTTATCGTGAATAAATCAATAATACATCAAAATTGTTCCAAATATTGAGAATAAAATCTCCATATAATTTGAGACATATTACGTTACTGAATGTTCTTGTGAAATGTATTGATAACTGAAAATAAAAAAGTGGAATATATTCTACATTGTTAAAAATTCTGAATGCAGGAGAAAATTAGAGACCATGCGACTAAACCCAAAAATATCATATCAAAAAACCCAAAATTAGATGTAAAACTGTGTGTTTTTTTATAGAAAAAGCTTTAACTCCGGTTTAAGGTTTACCTGGGTTCAAATCCAAACTTAATTCATTTAATTTGCTAATCATATGTGCTGATGGCAGACATAATCTTGGTTTCATTTGGCAAATCATGACTAGCCATGTGTGATCTACATTATAATTATACACAGAATGGATGTCTTGATTGAAGTACGACATTGAAACACGTTCATTGTTGTAATGCCTTTGGAATTCCCGTAGAGATCTGTAGTGGTTGGCACCCATTGTCTAGGTTTCATTCGTTGAATCATTGTTTTCTGTATAAGGTTTGATTCACACATGTACAATAATGGATGTTTTTATCGTTATATGATCGCTATTGTAGATGTGTAAGTTATTCACAGAATCAAGTTTTAACAGTATATAATTTACTGTTGTCAGAGCACATCCTAAACAGTCGGTGCTGTTGTACTATGCCTACTGTGTTGGATAGTAGTTTATCCATAAGGAAGGATTTGGTTGGAATTATTGTGGAGTAATAGAGCACAACTGCGGAGACTGAGCAAAAGAAGATTGTTGTGAATGAAACTGTGATGTATTTGGGTCAAATTGGAGATGTAAATTTGGAGTGCTTGGATGGTTTTGGGGTGGTGTTATTGAATATGAATTAATGTAAAAGACACCAATGCTAAGTTTGTGTAGGGGTGTGAATTTTATACGATTGTTCGACGTCTGGCTTGGTTCGAGGGTGTAAGGCGTCCAGTCTCTGCTCGTACGATTCTCATTAGGTCACGTATTAGGACAAGACAATGAAAAATGTACAAAAATATCTCCATTCGAAAATGTTTCACGTTTTTCTATTGTTCGAACATTGTCCGTCCGTTGTCCGGCTCATACGAACTATGTTCGTACATAAACCTTGTTTGGTACATGTTCAATCCTGTCCAGTCCGACCCGTTTACACCTTTACTTTTGTGAAGCAAGAGTGAAATTCAAATCATATTTACAAACGTTGTAAATCACACTCGTAGTCAACTCCGATTTGTAACATAAATTCAATCAAAAAAATACCCGCACTGCATTCGTGAAGCAAGAGTGAAATTGAAGAAAATATAGAAAGATAGAGCTGTGGTGGAGAATGATAGAAAGGAGTGAATTTTGTAGTGGTGGTGAAAAATAGCTACGGCCAACATAACTTGAGTTACAGAAATCAGGTAAATTTTTGCTACTAGGTAGCTGACCACGGCTAGGGAACGACTTGGGGTGGTAATTAGACCCGATCTGTTAGACCCGACCCGACGGGTCTAGGTTCTAGACAAATCGGGTTCAAACTATATATTTTAAAACCTAGACCCGAGCTTCGGTTCGGGTTAGGTCGGTTCAGGTTCAGTTGGATAATAACATTAAAAATGCACATATTTCAATGTTTTTTGGTCGGGTTTTTCAGGTCGTCGGGTTTGATTGGGTCTTCACACTATTTTTTAGCATCCGGACCCGACCCGAGACCCATTGGGTTTAGTTTGGTTTTGGGGTCTTCTCGTGTTGGTTGGGTTTGCGGTTCTCTGTTCTAATTGCCAGTTCCAATCACGATCCAGATGATACCCTTGTTACAGTGTGTTTGAGTATTGACCTCTCTATTGGGATGCTTTTATAGGTTTTAGACTTCTAAACTTCTAAAAATTGTTGAACTTTTGTTCGTCTGTTTAAACTTTTGATTTTTAACTTATGTTGATCTGTCCAAAGGACCCCATAGTTTTCTGTAATCGTTTACTGTTCCAAATCAAGACGTTTTTAGAGTAAAAACCAGAAGCACTTTTCCTTTTCATTGCCAAATTCACTCCAAGTAAATTGTAATTTTTTATTCCCATGGTAACTTAACGCGGTTGTTGAAGTTAAAAAAATGTATCGATTAATGCATCATCTACCAACCATTAAGCGAACTTACTATGCAATTGAGATCTGTGTTGTTTGAATTATTTTTTCACTGAATACACCGGCCTTAAAGTTTCAAAATAGACAGTCATTAATTCTCAAAATTAAATTTACAAAAGCGCCCATGCTTTCAATTTCAGCCAGATTGCAAATATTTACTTCTGAAACTTCAAATATTTGCATTTGTGCAAAAGAATTTCAATAAAAATAAAGAAGGTTTTGTTTGGGTCATATTCACTTTCAATCAAGTGCAGATATGACTTTTGAAATAAAACAAAAAAATTTGTCAAAAATAATTTTAGAGGGCGATTTAAAACATTTTTGTAGAAGGATTTTGGTGTAATAAGTTTGGAAAAGGGATTATCTTACATTTTAATTTGGTTATTTAAAATCTGCTCGCTTGCTTTAACTCGTTTGTCTGCATTTTATCAGAATGGACTGGCTACAAAGGTTGACAAATCAAGAAAACAAATGAAGGAAAGGAAGAATCGTGCGAAGAAAATCAGAGGAGTGAAGAAGGTAATTTTACTTGCTTTAATTCTGTATTCTTTCTCGCAATTTTATCACATTAAAAGCTTTAACCATTCCAAACTAATGGCAATTCTTACTTTTATTATACAGTCGAAGGCTGCTGAAGCTGCCAAGAAGAAATGAATAAACCGAAGTATTTACCATCTTGTTTATGGAAGCATTTTTCTTAATCTCAGTTTAATTATCTTTTACTTTGTCGAACTTCATATCATGGTTGGTTATTTTTGTTTTTGGATGATTAGCGTTATGAATTCATATTGAACGATTGTTAATGTTTTTAGTTTGCTGTCGTTATCTTAAATGTTTGTTCCTTTTTAATCATTCGGCTGCTTTTTTAGTTACATAGGTGAAACTGTTAATGGGTATTTTGTACGGAAATGTATCGGACGATAATTATGGTTTTATCGTTGCAAGTTTGGTTTTAATTTTTTAGTAGGTGGAGTCTGTATTTTATTTTATTTTCTGAAAAAACGACATAATATCATAGTGACAGGTGCACCCATGGTTTGTTGATACAAATTTCAGCATTGCTTACGTAGTTAACAAAGTAGATAAACTGATATGCAACTTATTGCTTAAAGTTACTGACTGCGACTGCATCTGTGGTATTGTTAGTTGGGCCTTATTTCAGCCTTTTACTAAACGCAACCTGCAATCTAACCATAAAGGTTATGTACGAAACCTATGGCCGTTAATTTTGCAAGTGTCCGTTCGTGTTCATAGTTCGTTATTTATCTAGGACGTGAATTGGGACAATAAAATTCATATGAGTAAAAATTTTGTTCGATTTATGTTCATTGGAATTTGTCTACATTTATTATAATTCAGTATATCTATTACGTTCTTCAAAATATTCTTCAAAATATGTATGACAACTGTTTTGTTTACGGTTGAGTGATCGAGCAAAGATTCATAGAAGTTTATATAAATAATATATTTAATAGAAACTTTATTAAAAAACATATAATGTGATGTAAGTAGCAATGTTAGTTCGAGTTCATGGTCCAAAACCATTCATCGTATCTGTTCGATTTTGTTTAGGACATAACTTAGGACAACAAAATTTGTATGAAAGTAAGTCTCGTCCGGTCTGGTCCGTCTTCGGTCTTAACACATAAACTAAACATACGTCGGTACAATTGGACTATGGTTGGTTTACAAAGCAGTCATTTTGAAACTCGATTAGCGATCTAGCATCGGCCATAATTACACGTGTTTCTCTTTCACCTCAACCCTAAATTATTTTGTCTTGTGGCAGGTATTTTGACTTTCATGGTCAACTCACTGCACAATGGACCACAACTTTATCAAAATTTCTATGTCAAAATCTATATCTTAGTTTTTTGACGCGTAGTAGTAGAAGTTAACATGCGATGAATGTGAGCGATAATTTAATAAAGTTGCCTTTGTTTTTTAATGCACATGTGCTTTTGTTTTTTAATGCACATGTCAAAAGCTTAAGCATTCTGTATCATAGTTTTTTCTTAACCAGTGCAGTGTAATTTGGACAAATAGTTGATGTATTAGATAATTAATTAACAATTTCATCAATTTCCATGTAATTTTGTCTAATTTTGTTTCATAATTTATTGCTTTGAGTCATATATCTAGTTAATTTCCTTTTTGAAATAATAATTTCTATCCATGTTAGTTTCCTTTTGCTTTTTTTCTTCCATCTAAATATCGTGAATCTATGTTTTTACAGTCACACCCCTTCGGTCGACTGTTTGGGGTTTAGAACCAACCACATAGGGTCTATTATACCCATAGTTTGGCAACAACTCGTATTCAAATGGATAATTCTCCATATATTTAAAATAGCAATTATAAAGAAGTGAGAGAAGCACTATAAAAGATTGATAACAATAATCTCAAAGCTTAAGCGCTCTGCGTAGAGCGCTCTTGCTCGATCGCTTTAAGCTAGCAGTCAAGCGATCCCGAAACTTGCTTTAGGGTAGGACTTGAAGTTAGTGCTCCAAGTTTTGAGCATTTCGTCCATAAAGAACCGGCTTTGGTCGAAAGCAGAAGCAATCATTTCAAAAGAAATGTGTCTTCGGTCATAGAAAAAATGGATCCGACTTGGATATAGGCACTGGTTGATGAGAAGAGGGCAGAATTCAAAAGAGATTTGCCTTCGGTCATAGAAAAAAGGGATCCGATTTGAAAATAGGCTTTGGTTGACGAGAATAGGGCACCAATCCAAAAGAGAGACCGCTTTGGTTAAAGAAGTGAAGGAGCTTCCTAGAAAATTCCATTTCCGGATTCGATCACAAATAAGAGCTTAGATCGAAAAATTGAAAAAGTAATTTCTCCATTGCAAATACACGAACTCTACAGCTTTGTTTCCTCCACCCTTTCCTTCGCTCCTCCATTAACAGAAACACGTTGCAACCTAAAATTAATTTTTTGAAGATAGAAGACGATGATGAAAGAATATACAAAGGATGTAGATCAAAATTAAAGTGAATCTCAAAAGAATCTGGCGTCTACTTTTTAATTTTTATTTTGCTATTTTCCTTTTCTCTTATCTTCTGTGTTTTTAATTTATTTTTTAGAGCTAGATGTGCTAACATTTTTTCATTTTCTCTCAATATTTTACATATTTCTAAAAATCAACTAGTTTTAGTTAAATTTTAGTATTAAAAATCATTCGGTGTTTGTTCCAAAAATTTCACAAACATTTTAGTGCTTTTATAGAGAGACTAGATCCTTCCCATTTTAACTTTTGAATATTTTTTCCTGGAGCACTTCGTTTTGATATCACTTTAGGAGAATTACATTACATTTATTTGAGCCTATCTTAGAATTGATACTCTCTCTTTTCATTGTTTTAAAATTGTGGAATATTTAAAAATAGAGGGGTCGTTACTTTTCCTTGCTTTTTAATTTTACCTTTGGAAAAGCTTTTCTAAAGAAAACAATCTTATTTTTTCTTAAAAATAAAAAAAACTTTCCAAATGCGGGGTCTATAAGACAAAAAGACGAACAAAAAAACCTTTCTTCAAAAATGAATCCTCTTCTAATGCTGAAAAAAGATGCTCCTCTAGCCTCTTCTTTACTCGACACTTGTTAGATTTTGACGATACAATATTTCCAAATTGAACTTGATTTTGAAATTATTTTGCATCGAAGTGGAACAGTGGCTTAAATATATTGCATCTTTTACAGATTTTATAGATTTTGGAGAGCGATTCAAGGATATTAATTGCCTCTTTTATTGATCCTTACTCACGTCCATTAGATGTACATATGCTGCATGTATATTCTACTTAGATATAGTTTCCTCTCACAGTAAACATTAATTACGATCCGTGTTTTTTCTTTGTCTGTTTATGTCATGACAACTCTCGGATGGTCAATTGAGTAGTTTGGAAGTCATGTGCTTTTGGTGACAGACTTTCAACTGGAGCATCCTAAAGGCGTGAAGTCGATATATTGGAGATGTATACTTGCTGATGTACATGCTATTTTGTATTCAAGACTTGTAATATTAAACATTAAATTCAGAACTCCATATTGATTGGAGTTAATGTATTCAGACTCTTTGTATTGATATTTATTTACCGGTTGCTTTCGCTGAAGTCTATTATTTATTGTTATTCTATTCTGTTCATGTATATTCAGTATATTATATGTTACTATTTTAACTCGACGGGCTATCTTTTGTGGTATCCAGGAGTTGGACGTCGTCGTTCGACGTTGATTCAGAGTATTACGAAGGGTGGTCATCACACGTCTTTTAGTAGATGTATCGATTTTTGTATGAGAATGGCCTTTAGCTTTTGATTTTCTTATAGGGAAACAAGAAATGAAGTTTGATGTAAAACAATTTCCCTAAGTTTTTGCAAGTTTCCATCTGACATCCATCTTCTTTATTTCATGCACTAAATCTTCACTTTTTTTTTCAATGTTACTATCTTTTTCGTCGCTCGTGCCAATAACATTCAATCTTGTGTCTGATGTGTATGAACCAAATGAAGGAAAATTTCTACACAATTCCTAACATGGCTCATGAAAAGACGATAGACTATGAGTTCTCCTTTTGCTACATTCATAAGCATGCAAATTTAAAGTTTCTAGATGCGCTACCTTGGTTAGTTCAGAATGAATGAGCTATAGCGCTGGTATAGAAACTACGCCATGTAATAAACAAAATTCATTTCTGGCATACATGACTCACTTTTGACAAAACTAGTTCGCAAAGAAGCTTTTAATCAATAAAAGATAGCTCAAACAAGGAAACAATACTCTCCCAAGCTTTCTCAAAGTTTCCTTAACAAGTTTGTAGATGTTTTTTCAATTTGAATGGACCGCTTCAGCTCAAAAAAATATACTTTACATTATATCTTAGTTTAAATTGAGTACGTAAATGTAGAAAAAGTTTAAAAAAAATTAATTTATACCTATTAGACATGTTGTCAAGATGCATAAAATTATCAGTCTGCATGTGAATAATGCATTCTTTCCATTTGTCTAAAGCATTCTTTCCATTTGTCTAACCAAAATTCATGAACATATTTCAATAACGATGGAAAACCAGCATTTTTGTATGCAATTCTTTCCAAATTTCCAGTAAATACTTCGATTGTTTATGAATATGTCAACGTATTCCAATCATTAAGCAATTGCTTCTTCACCACTTTGTCCATATTTTTAACATATTTTCGCATATACGTTAGGTTGTTTTTCTTAATATGTCATTTGCAAAGTAAATGTGCAGAATCAGCAAAAACTATGTCAATCGCATTTATCAAAGCGAGCTCTGTATTCATTATAATGACAGTTGACAATTCTATTTTAAAAGCAATCATAACGGACTTCATCCTCTTCAAAGCCCATACATAATTTTTCCCTCGCTCAAAAATAAGATAGGGAATGACTACACAAAGTGAATGGTATGTGGATGTGAATCCGAAAATCTCTAATAATGACATTCTGTTGTACCTATTTGTTTTAGACATACAATCTATTACAAGAACACACAGAAATGTACATATAAAATATAAATTGATATATAAGCCCATAAATATCTATGATTATGTATGTTTCATCATCTCGATTGCGATGCCATATAAAATAGTTAAACTATGTAAGCTTGCTGAACAAATATTGAATTTATAAACGTCCAACTCGTTCAGTTGACTTTTGTTGACCGGGAACATTGTAGATTGTCTTTTTGGGTAGTACAGTTTTTTGGATTATTTGTAAAAAAAAGAGGAAGATTGGCTTAGCTTTTACCATACTTTTAGACATATCAATGCAAGTTTTTATTTCTTCCGTTGTCAATTTTCCAACAAAAGATTGACCTTTGTTGTGTTCCATTATGACAAAGTTAGGGGTATGCCCATGGGGCAATTACATAATTTGTTCAATATATCTAACTCAGTGATCAATCTTGTTCGAAATTAAAGGTATTTCTTTCTATTATATACTTGATGATATAATATGGTCATATTAATTAGTTAATTGAATTAAAAGTATGTTTAATAGAAAAGCCATAAATTATATGTTTTGTCATAGTAGTTACAAAGTATTGTAACCATGAGTAGGTTATCATAATAAAATAAATATATCATTTTAAATTCCCAGCCAAGGTGCATCGAGACTGGATATCGATGTATCCGTTGGGAGTAGAATATGTAGCGCTCTCTAAATGTTGGACAATGTATTACTCGTGACTACTGAAGGCACCTTGAGGTTACGTAGTGATAGTTATTGGATAACTATGGCACAAATCATTGATAGTTTTCTGTTGGTTAATATAATTAAGGTCAAACAGAAAATATCGATATGACTGGTGTACATAGTTCTCTCGATTTAAGAATACCATGGATCTTCAATATGAAAGCTCCGCTTTGATTATAATCTAATCATGACATGACGCTCCATCGAGTGACTATAGTTGGGTGGAGGGTAAGTATTGAAAGTGAAGCGCTATTCAAGAGAGGATTTGTCTCCTTAGTTATACGAAGTTAGTATCATGGTCAACACGAAAACAAAGTCTCCGAGTTGAGCACTCCAGTTAATAATAATTGTTATTATTGAACTAAAGATTTTATGTTTGGACTATAGAGTTGAATATGGACGTTGTTGAAATTTTTACCATTACCAAATTTCATAAATCCAAAATGATATAGTTTTGACGAATAGAATTGGTGTAAATAAATATCACAACTGGGTAATGCTTATTAAACTAAAATTGGATTTTACTAAAATCGAGTAAGTGATAAATTTGGCCATAGTGTCACGCCACCTGCTAAGTGATGTGTGAATGTTTACATTCGAATAGTTCGATGCTAATCGCTGACCGAATTCACATCCAAGAGTCACACGACCGAATTGATGAATTCTCTTTAAACCAAACAATTTAATTAGTTTATAATTGTTATAAACTAATTAAATTAATTAATATTCATGAAATGTTAATTATAAATTTTGAATATGATTTGAGGAATAAATATTGTTGTATATAAATATATTTATAATAGTTATAAATACATTGACCGATATACGATATTG
This sequence comes from Allium cepa, assembly GCA_030765085.1. NCBI lineage: Eukaryota > Viridiplantae > Streptophyta > Magnoliopsida > Asparagales > Amaryllidaceae > Allium > Allium cepa. Next base: position 511,331,602 of record CM060942.1, read on the forward strand.
ATAAGCAATAAAATTAGATTTAATTCTATAGGATTTTAGTTTGGGCTTAAATGGGTTCAAGGCCCATCACTAGGGCTACAAATTATGTAATTTGTTACATATGTCTAACTCACAATCTTATTTAAGATAAAAGGTGTTTTCTTTCTATTATATATTTGATATAATTTTTATACTAATTAATTAATGCAATTAAAGTATATTTAATAGAAAATCCATAATGGTACATTTTGCGACTGTAGTTACAAAATGTTGTAACCATAAGTAATTTATCACAATAAAAGCAAATATATTATTTTACATGTTCCTAGTCAGGATGCATCGAGACTGGATATCGATGTATCCGTTGAGACTAGAGTACATAACACTCTTCAAATGTTGGACACTGTATTACTCATGACTGTTGGGGCACCTAGGGCTTATGTGCTAATGGTTATTAGAAAACTATAAAACAACACGTTCAATGATTTTCGGTTGGTTAATATAATTAAGGTCAAACAAAAAATATCGATGTTAATAATTTACATAGTTTTTTCGACTTGAGAATACCGTGAATCTTCAATATGAAAACTCCACTTTGATTACAGTTAGATCATGGAAAAGCGTCTATTGAGTGAGTATAGTTGGGTCGAGTGAAGTGTTGGAAGTGAAGCACTATTTAAGAGAGGATTTGTCTACTCAGTTATATGGGGTTAGTATCACGGTCAACTCAAGTCAACCCAAAGTCAAAATCTTCGGCTATAGTAGTTTGGTTAATAATAATTGTTATTATTGAACCGAGGAATTTGTTTTTGGACTATAGAGTTGAATATGAACGATGTTGGAATTTTGACCATTACCAAATTCAATAAGTCCAAATGATATAGTTTTGACGAAGAGAACTGGTGTATGACAACTAGGTAACGCTTATTAAATTAAAATAAGATTTTTTCGAAAATGGTTTAAAGATGGATTTGGCAATATTATCACACTACCTGCTAAACGAATTGTGTACGTTAACATTCAAATAGTTCGACGTCGATAGCTGACAGAATTTACACCCAGGAGTCACACAACCGAAACAATGAATTATCTTTGGACTAAACGATTTAATTAGTTTATAATTGTTATAAATTAATTAAATAAATTAATATTTATGAAATTTTAATTATGAAATTCTAATGTGATTTGAGAAATAAAATTGCTGCATGTATTTATAAAAGTTATGAATATATGGATTGATATGAGATATCGATAACAAAATATATTAAATATGATTGTACATATTTAATTTGGGTTAAATGGACTCACACCTCATGAGATTTTGAGAGGATGGGTGGTGGTGTGAAAGAGGTTGGAGGCAACTACAACATAGGATTAGGGTTTGGAGATGTGTAGCTAAGATCCAGTGAGAAACTTACATAATTTGCTCTCTTATCCTACGCATATAAATACTAATCTCAAAACCCTAATCTGAGGCTAGTTTTTTGAGCCGCCACTTTCTTCTTTTTCTTCCTTATTTTAATGGCAGAAACAATCCTCTAATATAATACCAAAAAATTCTCAAATCCAATTCAAATTAAAAATACTAATTTGTAGTAGACGGTCTCTAATCCTGGATTTGCAACCTGACGGATTAGGAATTGTTCTAAGAAGAGAAATCATTATTCATTATGGACTCAAAGGCTTTATTAAGAGCTGAACTTTCATTTATTATTATTTTTTTGATATCAAGTTTACATTTTAAGGGTTGATTTACATCCAAATCATTTATTCGTATTCAGATCTGGTTATTGTTTAGATTAGGTGACATTTTTGTGGGTACATGTGTTTGTTACAATTACATTGGTTATGTGCTTGTTGTAATATTCTATTCATTGGTTTATTATTGAATTAACTTTCTTAAAAAAGGATTTTATTTTATTTTATATATATATACTAAATGTATAGAGATCTGCAAATTATCAATATGTATAATCGTATATGATTATCAAAAAAAAATTGATCTTAAAATTTTCTTATGATGATTTATACTTATTATATAAAAATACTTAGTTAAACATGTATATACATATTTTATTATTATTTAATGATTTTGGGTGTTGTTTATTATGTATAAAATAATTAATGGTGTAAAATTTCAGTTTTATATTTTAAAAATTGCTGCCCATACAAGAAGCTTACTGTAAAATTATTATATTTTAAAAATAACTTAATATTTTTTAAGATTAATTTAATTTTAGCCTGCAATCAATTATTTAATTAAAGATTTAATTTCATTGAGAAAATTCTGCAAATTTTTTTAAGTCGAAAAGGTGACTTAGGTACCTTCAAATAAATATTTAGATTTTTATAACTTAATTTAATAATTTTTATATGTAATTTTTTTCGACCTGCGATTAATTATTAAATTAAAAATATAATTTCAATTGAGAATATCCTAGAATTTTTTTCTAAGCCTAAATATGTCTCAGGTATCTTCATAAAAAGGTTTAGAATTTTTCAACTTAATTTCATTTTTTTTAAGAGTTAATTTGATTTCGGGCTATTATCAACTATTCAATGATAAATATTAATAAATTATTTTTTTAAGCACCAAATGTGGCTTTAGATTTCCTAAAAGTATAAAAAAATTAATTTTTCATGTTATTATTTTGTATTAATTTATTATAGAACAAACTGTTTTATTCTATAATATATACATATTTATATATATATATTATGTATACATACATATACATATATATATGTGTGTGTGTGTGTGTGTATAATTATTTACATATATTAATATCTTGTTTTACCATATTGTACAAGCACATATTTGGGCAAATTACAGTACACATAAGATGAGCTAATGTATCCGTTGCAATGTAAATCCCAATATCTATGTACAGACACATTATACCCTTCATAGATTATCATGTTACACGCATATATATATATATATATGTATGTATGTATGTATGTATGATTGTATATGTATATGTATTTGATACATTTATACATATATATGTATGTGTGTGTAAATTAAATTTAATCAATCAATTCAAATTAAAGAGAGAAACGAAAGAATCATCTATCCATTTAATGTAATTAATGCTCTTAATTAGTTATTTGTTTTAGGAAAAGAAATGAAAGATTTCCTTCCCTACACATATATTAAATCGTATTAATGCCCTCAATTAATTATTTGGTTTAAAAAAATGAAAAGTTTCCTTCCTTGTATATATTAACTCTTATTAGTAAATGTTAGGTGTATTTGATACACAATACATTTAAAATTAAATTTATTTAAACTTCCGTTTAATTAATTTAAATAAAATAAATTATTTTATTTTAAAAAGGTAGAAATATTCTAATTATATTAACCTTCATAAGATTAACTAAGATGCAATAGGGTAAAAAAAATTGAAATTCACCCATTTCTTTTGATACGGGCTAGCCCAGTTCCTTCAATGGTATCAAAGCCCTATAGCCAATGCGATCTAAATTAGTCATGTTTGGGCTAACTAATTAAGCTTGCCCACTAAGTACTGTGTCTAGAAATGTAACGCTTAGGATTGGAATTGGGTAATCAAGTACTCTGTCCTACTTGGTTGCCAACCTGGTCTAAAAAGGGAAGTGAGCCTAAAGGTTGCCCTTAATATAAAAGGCACAATTTGAATTAGGCATTGGGCTAATTTTCAAAATTGTTTTGAAAATTAAGACAAGATTTTAAATTTTAAGTAAAAATATATTGATTATAAAAGGTTATAATATAACATAAATTTTCAAAATGTTTGAAAACGTAATGAAAATTTCAAATTGCTTGAAATTGTTTGAATATTAGTTTTAAAATTTATTAATAGGATTAATAAAATAAATTAATTAAATGAGTTAATTAATTTTTAATTATATATATATATATATATGTATTATATATGTTGATATATGCTATGTTATTTTATAAGTGTTCAAGACAACATAAGTATACATTTATGTATGTAAGATAAATTGTGAAATTGATATAATTTAATTAAAATTATTTGGCTAAATAAATTAATTTAATGGTTAATTAATCAAATAATATACACATGTATATGATATATGTGTTATACTATAAAGTTACAATATAAAATAAATATTAAATATAAATCTTTTATTGATATAAAATAAATTAAAATGTAATTAAATAAATAAGATTTAATTAATATAATGTTATACGTAAGAATATTATATGAGTAATATAAAACATAAAAATTATATAATAATAAAACTTATGTAATATAAATGTATAAACTAAATGTGGAACATTAAAGAAACCCTAAATAGACTTAAGAAATAAATACATCATATTGTACGTATACCGTGATTTCAAATGTGCTTGACACTTGAATCACGGGGGTATTTCATAAGTAATACATTATTCCATTATTTGATATCACTCAATATAATATATTGAAGATTACGAATCTTCAATATTATATTGCCCTCTACCATATATATATATATACGTGTGTGTGTGTGTGTGTGTGTGTGTGTGTGTGTTAACAAATTACTTGCATACTCCTTAGTTGTTGAGCAAACTCAAGGTAGGGTTGTATTTGTAGTATTATTGGTATATTGGATATACAAGGTAAGATAACTATATGTATTTATTGAGCTAACTCAAGGCACATATACTATATTTAGGTCATCGTGATATGGTAGGTACGTATGAATAATCTCTTTCGATTTGTTAAGCAAACTCAAGGTCAAAATGAGATTAGGATCAGAATCGATGGGTTAGGAGTTGTATGTTATACAGCCGATAAGGAATTACTCATCGCCTGGGAATTATGACTTATTGAGTATGTAACACCCCTAATTTTAAATAACATTATTCATGATATAATTAGAAAAATTAAATAGAATAATGTAAGATTAGAGAGAAAAGGAGATTAAGTTTGAAAATTAAAATAGAGGCCGTGCTTAACCAAATAAGACTAAAAAAAATGAGTTTATAGAAATGGTTTTATAAGCTAACTAATAAGAGAATAAGGCAGGGGTATTATGGGGAATAGATGACCCCTTAAACCTATCTTATTCCCATTTCTCATTCTACACGTTCATCATTCAAAACCCAAGAGCTCAAGCCAGCTATAACCAAGGGGAAAAGAGGATTAAAAATCAATTAAAAGCTAAGGAATCAAGCAAGGAGAATTAAGCAAGATCAAATCTCAAGTTCCTTAACCAAAGCAAGGTGAATAATAATCAGTACCATCTCATTTTCGTTTTTAAAGAGCATTTGATTTCAGGCTTTAAGTTTAAAACCTTTATGATGATTTTAATGATGGTATGCTTGGATTAGATGATATATTTGATTCAAACAAGTATGTTTGGTAAATGTTTTATTCAATTTCAGGCTAAAATCGTACTTATTGGGCTTCAAATGCCATGAGGGTTTAATATGTTATGTAAAACATTATTTTAGAAATAGGTTTAAATTTTCATAATTACCCAAGCTATGCATAATTTATTATGAACTTTTTAAGGAAGAAATAAGTAATTGGGTTTAAAATTATTTCGGCTATTATACGATGAAGGATTTTGGGTCTGAAATTTATATATGTTAGTTAACATATTAAAAATGAATATTGATGATTTTTGGGGTTTTGCCTAAGTATTACTATGGAGATTAAACTAATTAAGTTGGAGGACTTAAATGTCTTAATTTTATTAAAGGGAAAGGCTTCTTTGTTAATTGTTTTAATTAATTCTGAATGAATATGGCAGTCTTTTAGAAAAGATTTTTTTGGTACGGTTTGTGGCGACCAATTATACTTTTACAAATAGGTAAGTTAATTGAAAAGCATTTACTTAAAAGGCAACAAAACAGTTTTGCGTAGATTTATTTTTTTGCCATTTTCAGTTGCAACCTTTCGACCCCATATCTCCATCCTAACCAATACATATGGTATCAATGCTTTGGTATGTAGTGGATTGGAGAAAGACGAAACATATAGAGTCGAAACCATGCTTTTGAAGGGGTCGATGCCATTTTAAATAACTTTCGAAGGTCTTAGTATTACTTTCAAAAGATATGTCGCTTGCCTTTCTTTGAATGGACACTTTCGAGAGGGTTGAATTAGCTTTCGAAGGGGTTGCCGCCTTTTTGTTTAAAGGATAACGTTCAAATGAGTATATGATGTCTAAAAGAGAAGCATTCGAAAGGGTAGTTTGAACCAAGTCGAAACCTTGATGCCGTCTTCATACCTCTCAAGTAGGTTGAAAGTTTCAATGAGTTCGAAAGGAGAGTTTCTGTTTTATAAATATAACAGGCCGCTTCCCACTGCTTTCGAATGGGCTCCCGTAGCCATTTAAACTAAATGTTTCAAAGGTAATGGCTTCGAAAGGTTTTTCAAAGCTATCCTTCCAATTGTTTTATTTAAAAGATTAAAGTTTTCGAAATGATGGTTCCGAAGTCATCTGTTTTTTCCAAACTCTTTTACTTGAAGGCTGATGGTTTCAAAAGTGTTACTTTCGCTTATGCTCACTTTGATCCAAGGTTAAACCCAATGGTTTCGAAAGTGGTACTTTCAAATGGTTTAGAAGCTATGCTTCTATAAGTTGGAAAGATAAGCTTTAATACTTTCGAAGGGAATGTTTTGATGGTTTTGAAAGGACGGTTTTGATGCTTTCGAAAGAGATGTTTAATGTGTTTTGAAAGGCATATGTTTGGTGTTTTAAAAAGAAGATTTGAATGTTTTGAAAGACATATTCTAATGGTTTTGAAAGTAAAGGTCTGATGTTTCGGAAGCCTTCATATTCACTATAAATGGACCCATGGCAATATAAAAGAGCATTGAATTGGCTTTTAAATTTGGTATTTTTAAAGAAACTTTCCTTGATAAAATAATGGGTTAAAGGGATTAACCATGTTTCATGTGAAAATGATTGCAAGGATATCAAAACATAAATGTTGGTATTATTTTGTTATGATAAGTTATTATATATGTTTCTTCTATAAATATATTCACTATATAATGGACCCATAAATGTATTTTGGGGAGAAAGGGCAAAATAACCAACTAGCGTGACCCGGTGTGAATATAAATTGAGTTAACTCATGTTTGAGTAGAATTGCACCCAAGTGGTCAGGTAGGCCAGAACATAGGATGACCAAAGACTGATCAAAGAAGTTGACAGATAGACAGGTTCATAGTGAACACATGAAAACTACTTTGGGAAAGAGTTACTGGTAGGGGCCAATAGGTTTGTAGTGATACCATGAAAATTATATCTGGATAAAGTTATTGACAGAAATCAATAGGTTCATAGTCAACCCATGAAAACTATGATATAAGAGAAGTTATTGGAGATACCAGTAGGTTTAGGGAGAATCCATGAAATAATGATTGGTAGGGGACAATTGGTTCTTAATGATCCCATGAAAACTATTAGACCGTACAGATAGTCCATAAGCTTTAAACATGTTATTAGTCAGCCCATGCAAACTAATAGGTTAATAGTGACCCTAGACACTATTACTAAGACAAATAGTCAAATGAATAGGGATGAGAGATCCAGATTATTTTTCTTGTTTGCATGTCATAATAATAATTTAAATTTCTATGTTTTAACATTGTGGATGCAGGTGAACTGTATATAGTTATTATAAATTTTTTGATAAGATACTAGTAAGGAGAAAATCTATTCCGCTAGGTGGTGTGGTCTCACTAGATATCCAAATAGTTCGAGATGATAGGTTATTATTCATACTAGGCTTTATGTCTAACTTGAAGTTTATGTTTTTCCCTTGAACTCTCGGGTGCTTAATTAATTTTGAGTAGTTTGAGGGTTGAGGTTTTTAGGCACTCCTTTAGACGAATAACCTTATGGAGACATGTAGGAGGCAAGCTAGCTGTTAGGGGTTCTTTTGTTTTTTATTCCGCTTTATTTTGATGTAAAGGAAAAGTTGTTAAATTGCTTATGTATATACTTTGATCATCCAAAGAGGCATCTTCATATGTCACTCTTGACGTATGGTGTAAAATTATATTTTCTTTGTATGTGGTTTGCGAATTTGGGATTATGTAATGAAGTTGAATTATGATTTGAAATGGAGTGAGAAATTTGTTTAATAGTTTTAATTTTTTCATATCCATACATTGCTGTTATATCAATGCATCTAACATTACCGCATTTGGTTATCGAGAATTAATAACTATGGATGACTGCAACATCTGTAGCCTTTAGTTTTGGGCTTCCCTGTGGGGGATGTTACAAGTTCGTATCAGAGCATACATTTATGTAAACTTAAAATGAGAAAATTTAAACCTAAAATATTTTTCAAAAACATAATCCAATGAATCAAAAAATAAGAAAATATGATCGAGATTTGGGTTAACGCTATAGTAACGTATTTGTATTATATATATAAGTATGCATTCCTCTTTCTCTTAGACGGTTCTTCTATATCTTACTAAGGCTCGTATGCAGATTTACAAGATAGGAAGATATGGAGGTAGGAAACGAATGAGGAAATCTTGGCAGAGGAAGCACCACGACAAATAGAAATGCTCGACCTAGTAGGAGAAATCAGGGTTGACAGACAAATGCTGATCAAAATGAAAATGCCAATGTAGGTGCTAGAAATTCACCGATAAATATGAGGATGATGTATCAATTCTTCGTCAATCTAGTGCAAGCAGGAGCTGCCGCAGGAGTAGCTGGGGGTAATGCTGGGAATGTTGGATGAGCTAATCTTGTGGCCCTAGTCGGCAACGACTATGCTAAACTGAGTAAGGATTATACTAGTCTTGGTGGAAAGCCATTTTTGGGAATGGAAGATGCTATAGAAGTTGAGAATTGGCTATTGCATTGTGAAAGAATCTTCGCTGACTTGGGATTGAATGATGAGCAGAAGAGGAGACTAGCCTCAAGATAGTCGTAGGGTGCAGCGCTTCATTGGTGGAATAGTGTTACTAAAGGAGCTTTTGAGGAAGAGTCAACTTGGGCGGAATTTTCAAAGGAGATCCGAGAAAAGGTTTTTGTCCGAAGTTTCTAAGTCAGCATTTATGAGGAAGTTCATGGATGTAGTGCAAGGTGAGATGTCGGTGATTGAGCATGCTACAAAGTTTGATGAGTTATCCAGCTACGGATATGCTACCATTAACACCGTCATCAAGAGGAATGAGAAGTTTATTCGGGAATTGAAACCCGAGATCGCTAGGATGACCTTGCCACGTCTCCGTGATCCTTGTAATTTTGTTGTGGAAATGGTAATCCGACATAAGGAGATGCTTGCAACTTATGGAAAGGAGAAGCAAGTTGAAACCCAAAGTTCTCTTGACAAGAAGAGGAAGTTCTTCAAGAAGATGGAAACCCATAAGGGAGAAGCTACAAAGAAGCCAAAGGCTAATTTAGTTTGCTTTAAGTGCAATAAGAAGGGTAATTATATTCATGAGTGTCAGACAGGCAAGGGGAAGAAGGCCATAGACAAGAAGGTTGTGAAGTGCTTTAACTACGGCGGGTTGGGCATTATAAATATCAGTGTCCAAAACCAATCAGAGCAGACATAGGAAAAGCCTTTGTTGTTGGACCATCATCTACTAGGACAATTGCTTCTGAGATGGAAAAGACTGTGATGGAAGGTATTCTTTTGATTCAGAGTATACCAGTTAGGGTACTTTTTATACCAATGCATTGCATTCATTTATATCTCAATGTTTGGTTGATTGGTTATGTTTAGAACCCACATACCTTATTACTTCCTTAAGGGTTGCGAATCCAATAGAAGGGTATGCAACTCTGGGAATGAGATGTGACCAGTTAAAACATGATTTGTTAGGTCTTAAGTTTGCATGCGATTTGTATATTTTCAATTTCGTAGACTTCAGAATCATTTTGGGTATAGATTGGTTGGGTAAATATGAGGCTAGGATATTTTGCAAAGATAGGAAAATATTTCTAAAACACCTTAATAGTCATAATCGAATTACATTCTTAGTAGAGGACTCCGACCGAAGTGCTTGTGCTCCGATGAGTGCAATGGAAATAGAAGAAGAGTTAAGTCAGGTTCGAGTAGCAAGAGAATTTACATATGTTTTTGAGCCGGTTATAGGACTACCACCGAAACGATCCGTTGAGTTTCAGATAGATCTTGTGCCAGGAGCAGAACCTGTAAGTAGACCACCTAGCAGGATGACATCAATCGAGATAAAGAAATTAAAAGGTGCAGCTAGTGGATTTAGAATGGATAAATTTTATTAGACCAAGCAGATCGCCTTAGGGTGTGGCTGCGGTGTTCATGAAGAAAGCAGATGGGTCATTGAGGCTATGCATCGACCATCATAAGTTGAACGAGAAGGATCAATAATAAGTAACCTTCGTCGAGAATCGACGATCTATTTGATCAATTGTGTGGAGCCAGAGTATTTTCTGAATAGGATTTGGCGATAATTTTTCATCAGTTAAGGGTAGCAGATGATAATATTCTGTCGACAACATTTTGGACTAGGTATGGTTCGTACAAGTGGTTAGTAATGCCATTCGGGTTAACGAATGCACCGACTTTCTTCGTAGATTTAATGAATCGAGTTTTTCAAGAGTACTTAGATAGGTTCGTATTGGTATTCATAGATGACATTTTAGTGTACTTTAAAGATGAAAGAGAGTATGAAGATCATATTAGAGTAGTGCTCGAGACATTAAGACAGCATCGGCTGAAAACGAAGTTTTCCAAGTGTCAATTCTAAAAGAAAGAGGTTAAGTTTCTTGGTCACGTGGTTTCAGAGAAGGGCTTGTCAGTCGGCCTAAATAAGATCAAATCTATTGATAACTGGAAGAGACCATAGATGGTGACTTAATGGTTATTACCGGAGATTCATTAAGGATTTCTATCAGATAGCAGCGCCTATGACTAAGTTAAACAGGAAGGACATGAAGTTTATTTGGCCAGAAAAATATGAGAAAGCATTCCTTAAGTAAAAGAATTTATTGACCAACACGTCTGTGTTAGTGGTTCCAGATAGAAACCAAGGGTTGGTGGTGTATACCGATGCATGCAGAAACGGATTGGGAGCAGTGTTGACTCAGAAGAGTAAAGTCATTGCCTACGCTTCACGACAACCTATACAACATGAAGTGAGATATCTTACTCATCTTTTGGAGTTGGATGTGGTGATCTTCACATTGAAGATACAGAAGCATAATCTCTTATGGGAGAGATTGAAGCTATACATGGATCATAAGTCCTTAGGATATTTATTCTCTCAGAAGGGGTTGAATATGAGACAGTAGAGGTAGCTTGAATTTTTAGCTGCTTATGATTTTGGTATAGGGTATACACCTGGGGAAGGAAATAAAGCAGCGGATATTCTTTACAGAGAACACCGGAATGTTAGCCATGTTGGCAGAATGGAAAGAATTAGAGGCTTTGACTACTTGTGGTGTGCATCTAAGATCGACTGCTAGTTCTAGTCAGAGCACCACCATGTTGTTCTATTTGGAAGTTCGACCAGTATTGATCGAAAGAATTGCTTCTAAGCAGAAGGAGGATCCATTATTAGCTAAGAGGATTAGAATACTTGAGGTTGGGATGGAGATCGATGATCTAAAGGATTTTAGTCTTGACCAGAAGGGACGGTTGAGAAAGAAGGGCCATTTGTGTGTTCTGAATATTGAGGGCTTAAGGAAAGAAGTTCTTAGAAATGTCATCGATCCAAATTTATGATTCATCCTGGAGGGACCAAGATGTCTCAGGACATGAAGAGGAGGTTCTACTGGGAAGGTATGAAGAAGGATGTTGGCATGTGGGTCAAGCAGTGTGCGAACTGTCAACAAGCGAAGGCCGAACATAAAAGCCGAGTGGATTGCTTTAACCTTTGGAGATACCGGTTTGGAAATGGGATTCGATTCCATCGATTTTATAGACGAGTTTCCAAGGTCAAATAGAGGAAATTAAAGTATATGGGTCATAGTGGATAGGTTGACCAAGAGTACCCATTTTATTCTAGTTAAGTCAACCAGGACGACACCTGTTGTAGCTAAGTTGTTCATGAGGAACATAGTTAGATTGTATGGGATTCCTAGTAGTATAGTCAACGACAAAGATGCTTTGTTTACTAGTGAATTCTAGAAGATTCTACAGGATGTGTTAGGTACCACGCTCCAAATAAGTATTGCATATCACCCTCAAACAGATGGGTAGATAGAGAGAGTCAATAAGGAATTCGAGGATTTATTCAGAGCTTGTGTGTAGGACTTTGGTGGATCTTGGGAAGATCACCTACACTTAGTGGAGTTTTTATATAATAATAGTTATCAAACTAGTATAGAAATAGCACCTTTTGAAGCTTTGTATAGAAGGCCATGCAAATCACCAGTATGTTGGTTGGAAAATGGAGATAAATTAGTCTTGGGTTCAGATTTGGTTAGAGAGGCGACATAGAAGATTGTGTTGATCCTAGAAAGGTTGAAGAAATCTCAGTCTAGGAAGAAGAGTTACGCAGATAAATGAAGTAAAGATCTAGAATTCTCAGTTGGAGATAAATTTTTCATTAAAGTATCATCGACGAAGGGTGTGATACGATTCGGAAAGACAGGGAAATGACACCGAGATATGTTGGTCCATTTCGAATTATAGAGAGGATCATAAAGCTCTCGAGCGGTATGGAAGGCGTCCATAATGTGTTCCATATGTCTTATCTTCATAAATATGTGCATGATCTAGAGACTACTATTCCTCAGATAGGGTTAGAAGATTTGGTAGTAGAACCGAATTTGACTTTTATTAGACAATTAGTTTGGGTTGTAGCGAGAGGTGAGAAGAGGTTAAGAAATAAGACAGTCAAGTTGGCGAAAGTTTAGTGAAGCGATAACAAGAAGAGTTGTACTTGGAAGACAGAAGAAAGGATTAGAGATACTCCTGATTTGCTTTGAGAGTATGTTCTATATTTTCTTTATATAGGCCGTTGCTAGTCTGGTAGGATAATATAGCAGTTAGGAGATGTTACAGTTGATTGCTATGCTTAGTATTTAGTCCTTACCAAATTTCAAGGACAAAATTCTTCAAGAAGGGGAGCCCGTAACACCCCTAATTTAAATAACATTATTCAGGAGATTTAATTAGATAAATTAAATAGAACAATGTAAAGATTAAAGAGATAAAAAGATTGAGATTTGAAAATTTAGAGGTTGTGCTTAACCAACTAAGATTAAAGGAATGAGTTTATAGAAATGGTTCTATAAGCTAACTAATAAGAGAACAGGGCAAGGGTATTACGGGGAATGGCCGTCCACCATAACCCCTTAAATCTAAACCCTTATTTCCATTTTTCGTTCTACACGTTCATCATTCAAAAACATAAACCAAAGAGCTCAAGCCGGCCATAACCCGGGGGAAATGAGGATTAAAAATCAATTAAAAGATATGGAATCAAGCAAAAAGAATTAAGCAAGATCAAATATCAAGTTCCTCATCCAAAGCAAGGTGAATAACAATCAATACCATATCATTTTCGTTTTTAAAGAGCATTTGATTTTAGGTTTTAAGTTTAAAACCTTTATGGTGATTCCAATGATGATATGCTTGGATTACATGATCTGTTTGATTCAAACAAGTATTTTTTTGATAAATGTTTTATTTAATTTTATGGCTAAAATCGTATTTATTGAGTTTTGAATGCCATGGGGATTTAATATGTTATGTAAAACATTGTTTTGGAGAGGAGTTTAATTTTTTTTTAATTATACAAGCTATGGATAACTTATTATGAATTTTTGAACGACGAAATATGTAATTGGGTTTAAAACTTATTTCAGATGTTATATGGAGAATTTTGGGTCTGAAATTTATATATGTTAGATAACATACTAGAAGTGCATTTTCATGATTTATGGGGATCTCTCCTAAGTAATTTACTATGAAAATAAAATTAATTAAGTTGGAGGACTTAAATGTCTTGATTGTTTTTGTTAAAGGAAGGTCTTGTTTGTTAATATTTTAATTAATTCTAAATGAATTCGGCACTTTTAGAAAATATTTTTTGGTAAAGTTTATGGCAACCAATTATATTTTTACAAATAGGCAAGTTAGTTGAAAAGTATTTACTTAAAAAGGCAACAAAACAGTTTTGCATTGATTTACAGCTTTGCCAATTCCATTTGCTAACTTTAGACCCCATACCTCCGCGCTCAACCAAGTCGAAACCAATACACATGGTATTAATGCTTTGGTACGTAGTGGTTTGGAGAAAGGTAGAACGTATAGAGTCGAAACCATACTTTCGAAGGGGTCGATGCCATTTTAAATAGCTTTCGAAGGTTTTAGTTTGCTTTCAAAAGAGATGCCGCTTGCCTTGCTTTGAATGGACGCTTTCGAAAGTGCTGAATTACTTTTATATAGATTTCGAAGGGGTTGCCACCTTTTTGTTTAATGGGTATCTTTTAAACGAGTATATTATGTTTTAAAGAGAAGTTTTTGAAAGGGTAGTTTGAACCAGGTCGAAACCTTGCTACCGTCTTTACCTTTCGAATGGGTTGAAAGTTTCAATGAGTTCGAAAGGAAGGCTTTTGTTTTATAAATATAACAGGCTGCTTCCCGATGCTTTCGAGTGGGCTCTAGTAGCCATTTAAACTAAAGGTTTCGAAGGCAATGACCTCGAAAGGTGTTTCAAAGTTATCCTTCCAATTATTTTACTTCAAATATTAAAGCTTTCGAAAGGGTGGTCCAAAGTCATCTGTTTTCCATAAACTCATTTACTTGAAGGTTAATTGTTTCGAAAGAGGTACTTTCACTTACGTTCACTTTGACCCAAAAATTATATTTAAGGTTAAACCCAATGGCTTTGTAAGAGGTACTTTCAAATAGTTTCGAAGCCATGCTTCTATAAGTTGGTAAGATATGCTTTAATACTTTCGAAAGGAATGTTTTGATGGTTTTGGAAAGAAGGTTTTTATGCTTTTGAAAGAGAGATTTTAAAGTGTTTTGAAAGGCATATGTTTGGTGTTTTGAAAAGAAGATTTGAATGCTTTCGAAAGAGATATTATAATGGTTTCGAGAGTAAAGGTCTAAGGTTTCGATAGCCTTAGTTTTCAAAACAAAGAACGTAATCTCAGTTTTTAAAGGAAAACCGGTGACAATATAAAAGAGCTTTGAAATGGCTTTTAAATTTGGAGTTTTTGAAGAAGCTTTCTTTGATAAAAACAATGGGCTAAAGAAACTAACCATGTTTCATGCAAAAATGATTTCAAGGGTATTAAACCATAAATGTTGGTATTGTTTTGTTATGATCAGTTATTATATATTCTTCTTTGACAAACATATTCACTATATAATGTACTCATAACCGTATTTTATGGAGAATGGCAGAATGAACAGTATGTTGACATTGTAGTGAATATAAATTGAGTTAACTCCTGTATGAGTAGAATTGAGTCCATGAGGTCAGGTAGACTAGAACATAGGATGCCCAAAGACTGATCAAAAGTTGTTGTTAGACTAGAGACATGCAGCGGTAGGACTCTCGAGATTTCTTCCGACCCACAAGGGTTAGTTATGTTAAGCTTCATTTATTCCCCTAATTCATCATCATTAGAGTTAGATTCGGTTCCTGTCGTCAGAGATTTTCTAGATGTCTTTGAGGAGGTTAAGGCACTACACCGTAAGAGAGAGATTGACTTTAGGATTTACTTTACGGATAATGCTAAGCTAGTGGCATTACCTTTTAGGCACATGGCACCTAGAGAGAGGAAAGAATTGAGCAAGCAAATCTGTGAGCTTTTGGAGAATGGTTTCATAAGAAGGAGCATATCGGAGTGGGGAGCGCCAGTCGTCTTTGCTACTAAGGCGAATGATTCTCTTTGACTTTGCGTAGACTATAGGGTATTAAATAAGCTCACAAAGAAGAACCGTTGTCCACTCCCTAGGATAAATGACCTTTTTGATCAGATAGTTAGCTCTTTGATATTCTCTTAGCTTGATTTAGCCACGAGATTCTATCAGCTTAGGGTTGCTGATGACTACATTAATAAGACCGCGTTTAGGACTTTAGATGGATTTTATGAGTGGTTGATTATGCCTTGTGGGCTAACCAATGTCCAAAGCCTACTTCGTAGATTTAATGAGCCGCGTCTTTAGAGAAGTCCTAAATAAGTTTGTGGTTGTATTCGTGGATGACATTTTGGTGTTTTCCAAGAGCATGGAGGAGCATGTTATTCATCCAGAAGAGGTTCTTTGCATGCTTCGTAGTCATCATTTGAGAGCTAAATTTTCGAAGCGCCTCTTTTGAAGAGAGGAGGTACGTTTCTTGGGGCATATAGTTTTAAAAGAAGGTTTGGTTATTGACCCTGCTAAGGTAACGACGGTGCAAGATTGGAAAGCTCCCAAGAATGTCACTGAAGTTAGAAGCTTCCTAGTTTTAGTAGAGGAGAGGTCTCTAGACATCTCTAACATTATTCCATTGATAGAAAATAAAGGCTTAGGAGAGATGGAAGGCTTTCTGTTTCCCGCACCGGTGACTTGTTGAAAGCGGTTTTAGGGAAGCACACCATTCTCGTATGACTGTTCATCCGGGTGGTGACAAGATGTATAGGGACATAAAGAGAATGTTTTATTGGAATGAAATGAAGAAGAATGTGGCAGAGTTTGTAGCTAAGTGTCTTATATGCCAAAGGGTTAAGGCGGAGCAGCAGAAGCCTGAAGGATTACTTCTGCCCTTAGATGTATGTGAATGGAAGTGGGACAACATTTCGATGGACTTTATAGGTGGATTTGATTCGATGGAGGATGAAGACAGCTCAAGACAGACAGAAATCTTATGCGGACAAGCAGGGGAGAGACATCGAGTTAGAGGTTGAGGACTTAATTTTTATTGAAGTATCCTTGCTTAGGAAGGTGGTAAGGTTTGGGTCGAATGTAAAATTAGCCCCCAGATTTGTAGGACCATTTTCTATCTTAGATAGAATTGGGAAGATGGCATACAAGTGAAGCTACCGGAGAGGCTCGTAGGAGTGCACGACGTATTCCATGTTTCGCACTTGCGAAAGTGCTTACATGACTCGACGGAGGTTGTAGAGCCTAGTCAATTAGAGGAGGTGGGAGCAGAAAGGGAAGCACTGGTTCAGCGTATTCCTACGAAGATCTTTGGATGAGACACCAAGCGACTTAGGAATAAAGAAGTTCCGTTAGTAAAGGTGCAATGGGGAAACAATGTTGCAAACGCTTTGTGGGAGACTGAAGAGAAGATTTGTACTTCTTATGCTCGTCTATTCGATAGCAAGTTTTTGAAATTTCTATTTTTCATCTTTAGTTTTGAATAGGTTCTTTACTTTATAATCCATAGGGAGGGTAGAACTTAGGATTTAACCTATGGGTGATAGGATTTGATGTAAACATGTCAATAGAACATGTTATAAATGATGTATGCCAGTGATTGCAAGTGTTTGCTAGTGGATGCTAATGGACGCATACACTTACCATCCACTAGCAAACACTTGCACCAGGCACTATTATCTCTTAGGGATCGGCCTAACTAGGACATTAGAGCATATGCATATGGATGTGTACGCATTTTATTTTATTTTCCATGATTGTTATTAATGGATGATTATCACATGATTATTGCATTTGGATGATGTTTGAAGCACACATATAGAACTATCAGTTATCATTAGGAATTTTTGCATTCATTTGGATACATAGCACGGGCATGATTGCATTAAATGAGGTCAACTGAATCAGTGGACACTTAATCTTTTGCATTAGTTAAGGACATTAACACTACACTGATTGCATAAGTAACATAAATAATAGAAAACTTAAGAACAATGCATGAAGGGTTGATGATTGAATAGTTGGGTGTAGATATTAGATGAAAACATTTAATTCATTCTTTTATCCTTATAGATTTCAGGGACGAAATCCCTTAAGGAGGGAAGAATGTAACAATCCAAAATTTAAGCTATAATAATTAATTAACGAATAAATAAAATGATAAAATAACTTTGGGAATTATCAGAATTGAGCCACAGGGGTTGCACCATTGTGCCCGTTGTAATTTTCTGGTTAATTTCCATATATAGAACGTCAGAATCCAAGCTTATATGAGCAAGATACAGAATTAACAAGATAAATGATATATACACACACACATACACACACAGATATATATATATATATATATATATATATATATATATATATATATAGGGAGGTCGACCTAGAGGCCGGCCATCCCAAAGCCTAGGCCGACCGGCCGACCGATCTAACACTATAGGCGATCGACCTGTAGGTCGACCCACCTATGTTTGTGAGGCGAAGAAATTTTTCCTTCGTGCTGTGCGATTTTAACACGTCAATTTCATTTTGTTGTTCAATCCGATCCCTTCGTGCTACCATTCGATGGCTCCTATTTAGCCTATGACGTGGTTGCACCCTATTCTATCCTCAAATCTAACGGTCTGAGATCCACTCCTACCCCTATAAATAAGACCCTAGGCCTAACACTTTTTCTTGTTGTAAGATTTTCTCCAATTGGGTTCACCTTTTCAGGAAGTACCCTAAATGGAACAATTTTTCAAGAAGAAAATCGTTTGAATTAAAATATTTAACAACCCTAAGTGGATTCGGGAAGACCTAAATGAAAGAGCTTAGGACCACGGGTGAGTGATTGTAATTATTTATATTTTTTAAGCAATCTAAAATAATAGATTTTCCAATAGCTGTAGTTTTTCTACGATTTTGAAAATACCTTTTTATCAGTTATTTTCAGTTTTAGATTTATTTTCATTCTATTTCTTTTTAGCCATTCTTTTCAGTTATTCGTAGTTAATTTCTGTTAATTATAGCTTTTCCGTTTAATTACAGTTATTTACAGTATTTTTAATTATTTACTGTCATTTATGCTTTATTTACATCTTCTCATATGCTTTGGTTTTTCTTCTATTTTTAGTTTTCTTCTATTTCCCCCTTTTTCTTTACGAATGGCTTAGATTATATCAAACGCGAATTTGGATTAAATTAAAAGAATTCTGAAATAATAAAAGGCAAGATGTAAATTGTAAAGACTATAACAAAAATGGAATTGGACTAAAATTGTGATGCAAGTATTAGAATTGGAATAAATTAAAGAAATCGGCCTAGTTATAACTTTGAATTATAATTAAAAAGAGTAAAAGACGAAAGAAGCTTATTTCCACACTTAGACCTTGGGTTAAGTAATAAGCATGGTTATTACGTATGTTATTATAAGAAAACAGAACAGAATGAGGCTTATTTTAAGACTTAGGATAAATTAATAAACACAGATAGTCAAAATAATAATAAATGCTTATTTAAATAATTTATCTAAGTTAATAAGCAAAAAATTAAAGTAGGACCTATACCAAAGAGCATTCCCTATTAGACAAAATGATGGTTTCACATTAACCTAAAGTGAGATGATGTCACACTTATGCTAATAATGGTAGTAATTGGTCAATAAATAGAAGTTCAAATCACGAGGATTTGAACAAGAGGCGCAACTGGATATTGTTTGGATGACGGACCAGTACCAACAGCATTTCCTCTATTTTTTATAGACACGGTGGTATCACATTATCCTGAAGTGGGATGAGGGGGATGCTTATGCAGGAGCTTGAGGTAATAAGAAGACCCAATAGGTGGAACAAAAGGTAACATGAGAATGGTGGCGGTTACGCATGCGACTTCTAATTGGGTGCTCAATAATCGTTATGAGTTCCAAGCGCTTAGATGTGTTCCTTTCGTAAGCACCATTGCCTTTTATGTAGGAAACTATATATCGTCCAGTCCATAGTAGGTACAATGTGTATCTTTCGTAGAAACCATTTCCTTCTATGTAGGGAGTTATATAGTGTCTAGTCCATAATAGGTACTATAGAGTAGCAGGCGGATCAAAGGATAGAATTAGGATTTCAGCCTAATCAAAACAACTATCAAGACAAGTGCAAATAATCAAAGTTAACCTTAAGTTAGCAATAGTTAATTCGTCCTTATTTCCAGCTTTATCTTTCCTTCTATTTTCTTTGTTTCATTTTAATACTAGAACTGTTGTAAAGGCTATTACCTTTACTTTGTTTAAAAATACTAGTGATTACTATTATTCACCAGACTTTTAGCCTGACCCACTTCCCTATTTTCACATTTCCCCCATAGGAAACCAGGGACAAGAACGAAAGACTGTAGATTCGGGGAGACTTCTTTGGCAAAGATTCTATCATGTATTCCTTTTCTTTATTTCCAGTTTTCAGTTTCCTTCATTGTAACTGGCACTTTTTGGGGAAAGTTGTACACTGATTTATTTGAGACTATGGTTTTTGATTTCACGAGACTTGTATTGGGTATTTTGACATATGATGTGTTTGGTATTTGGTGACTTGTTCTTATCATCTTATATTATGGGGTTTGATTTTTAGCAAAATACTATAATTGTTTCCGTTGTGTTATTACTATTATTATTTAGCTTTTGTCTTGTGAATTTAGCATCTGCTAGTTTTAGTTATACCTACAATGCACCACACCTTTTAATATATCCTTTTGGGTATACTAAGGGGTGTAAGATGTTTCAAAACTACCTGTTAATTTTTAATATATATATATTAAAATCATAATATTTTCAAGTCGAAGATAATTTCAAACTGGAAAGTTAATAAAAATTATATTTTGTATATATATTATATTTATATTATGTATATATATGCTATATTATAAAATGATTTATCATTAATTATTATATTCACTTTTATATATACTTTAAATAAATACTTTATTTTAAATTCATATAAAAATATATTTTATTAATTATATGTATACACACATTTTAAATTTTACTTGTAGTTTAACATTTAATTATATGAATACATATACATACATATATATATATATATATATATATATAATTTTTTAATATTTTAACAATAAACTTAATTGCATACATGTATTTATATACATATACACAAACACACATACAATCAATTGGAATTAAAAACTATATATACATGCACATATTCTAACAATATACAATAAACATAAAATAAGCTAACATGTCCGTTGCGATGTAAGTCACAACATCTATATACGGGCATGTTATATCTTTCACGGATCATTATGTGACACATGCGCGTACGCATGCACGCATAGATATGCATATGATACATGTGTGCATATATATATATATGTATGTATATATATAATTATAAACAAATTAACTCCATACTACAAAATATATAAATTTAAATAAAATGTATGATTTTATTTAAACCAAATTTAGAAATTTTCAAAATAAATTAAACTTCATAAGTCCAATAAATATCTAATAGCGTAATTTTTTTTGAAATTCATCCATAATTTCCTCTACGGGCTGGCTTAGTTCTAACACATTACATAATTATTATGAACTCCATTAACAATTTCCAACTTCCATTCGACTAATGAAGAAGTTGTATGACCTTTTATTCAAATTAACAGTTACATTTCTTCGTACCGGTCAATCCATGGTTCATAAAAGAACATTCTTTATACTCTTTGTATTTTTCATTTCTTTTGCAAATAAATGTAACTCGAGTTTTCTTACCTTTAGTAGTAAATTCTGATCTAAAAGCAATAATAACGAATCCTAGCTCTCTACCCTTTGCAATAATCCAATCTTTCATTTTTTGGTAACTCGGGAATGTGTCGACCGACATTTCGGAGGGTTTAAATTGATAATAATCCATACATGTCTAATCCAAACAATCTGAAACATAGATAATCATTGGAGTTAATTAAGAAAAATAAGAACAGAAGAAGAAAACAAACACAAAATCCTATGGCAAAACGATAAAATATAACAATCAAATAAACAGTTCATGAAGCTGTTTATATTATACATTTGATTATAATCTATACAACATTATCAGAGTTACATATACATCATAAGTAAATAAAGTAATGCAGTAGACAATATGACGCAGTGGTAATAATAGTAATAGTATACCAAATATTCGTCTTCGTCCTCCAGAAGAAATCTTCAATAAGCTAAAAAACCCAGGACTGACCCGAGCAAAATGAAAAGACAAAACACTCGACTCGGGACTAAAGTATTCTTATTTTAGTCAAATCGATATCGCATATAACATGAGTGTCATGGAGTCGCAGATTCTTATGGGTTTTCACATCTCCTATCCAGCGTATAATGCGCGTGCAATAACTTAAGAGATGTTACGTGATTTTCCATCTCTTAAGGATCCGTCAAAATATTTATATGTAATAGAATACGCTATATATAATGTTTAATCAATAAAATAAATATTTTCCTTAGTGATAAGGTTTTACATTGATCTCCCTTAACGCATTTTTAAGCATTGGCATACAGTTTGCATTTGACACCACCAGTAGAACGTTGGTAGTCAGGGATGCGCCGTGATATGACAACACTAAACCAAAATCATATGGGTCTCGTTTAGGGATAAAAGTATGACAAGACACGTTAGGCAATGCCCAAGGTAGGATACTACCAGTTTACCCTTCCCGACCGATAGTAATGCATCATAGCTATGATCGCCCACCGTGTCCAACAAAATCCCATAAAACGGAGGGTATGCTCTAATCAATCACAATGCAAATGATGATAATACGAAGATGTACGTCTGCTTGGGGGTAGATAACCCACTTGGCCGGTACAACTCCTGTTTTAGTCATTTCAAATTAGCATAAGTGCCAAGCTAATCCATCATCGTTCTCTTTCTTCAAATCTAGCAAACGATGTCAAACTCAGCCACTTTGTTCTGGAGTCTTTTCCGCGTACACAGTTGTTAAAGTGGTTTCGGTATCGACAAAGTGTATGTCCATATCTGGCTCTGGTGTCTTTAACAACCAAACGTCGTTTTACACACCGGTTGATACTTTCACAAATCAAATTCGTTTCGAAATCATCATATTACTCAAAATATACTATTTCAGTTCAAAATCATTTCACCTTAATATCTTGATTTCGATTCAAAAACTATTTCGAATTTCAATTTAACCTTATCTTATTTAAATCAATGATTTAAAATAAACATTCCATCCTTGACTAGTTTAAATTTTTGAAAAATAGTTTGAATAATTTTTAAATAGTTTAAATAATTAAAATAGTAAAAAAAAGTTTAAATGGTTAAAATAGTCAAAATTGTTTAAATGGTTAAAATAGTTTAATAGAAAATAGTTTAAGTATTAAAATGGTTTATATAGCAAAATAATTTGAAAACCAAAATAATTTGTATATTTAAGAAGATAGATTTAAAAAAATTATTTTAAAATTATTTTTTTGAAAATAACTTCAAAGTCAAACCGATGCAATTCCAATTTCTCAATTCGAATTAACCTCGATTCCAGTTTATATTCAAATCAATTTCAATTTCGATTCTAAACCAATTCAATTTAGACCTCAATTCCAATTAATTCAATTCAATTCCAATTTAAATTAATTTCAATTCAATTCTCATATTTTTAAATCATTTCGATTTTTATAAATTTGAGTTTGATTTTCCAAATATCGATTTGAATCATTAAATTAAATTTAACATTAATATTCAATTTTAATTAAATTAAATTTAACATCAATATTCAATTTAAAATCCAATTTTCAAATATAATTAAATTCTGAGCTAAATTTCGAAATATCGTTTTACATCATTTTTACTTGGTAATATTCAAAGTTTGAATAAAAGTTCAATCTTTTAAAAACAAATCAATTTATGAAATTCAATCATATTTCAATTTTAACTTCAAAATTTCAACTTCATTTATTTAACAATTTCTGTTAACCAAAATTTTATTTCAACATTTCAAACTCGATTCGTGATTAATTTGATTTCTATAAATTTGATTTTTATATTTTTTTAAATCAAAACCATTTAAATAATTTCAAATCGAAGATTTAAAAACTATTTAATTTAACGAATCCGTTGTCTGTATATAATTTTCTATACTGTAGCAAGTGATCGGTTATTTCAATTTAATTTCAGGATGGGTATATATCATTTCAATCCAAATCATAATGTCATGAGTGTGTATCATTTCAATCTATTTCTTAATTTATTAGAAATATTTCAATTTACAGTTTTATACACTGTAAATAATATATAGGCTGATAACATGATATATATAAACAAATAACCATCCAAACATTCAAATATCAACCAATTTGCATCCATCATGATCAATCATACAAACAGACAATATAATTCACAACAGTTTCAGAGTTATTAATATTGGGTAATTTACTGGCAATTCAATTTCAATTTCAAATTTAACTGTCAATTTTAATTTATAACGGTTAATTCAAATGACAATCAAATTTATCAATCAACGACCAATAAATCCATATCGCTTCATAAATTCAAATTTAAGTAGCATAAAAATATTCTAGTATGTTATGAACGTTATAAAACACTCACCTTGATTTTCCATTATCGTCAAGACGTTCCGTTTTGGAACTAAAACCGGACGATGCCCGAATTTAGCCCAATTTTCGACTGTCTTCAAATCCGTCCAAACTAGTTTTATTGCGA
Organism: Allium cepa; assembly: GCA_030765085.1. Taxonomy (NCBI): domain Eukaryota; kingdom Viridiplantae; phylum Streptophyta; class Magnoliopsida; order Asparagales; family Amaryllidaceae; genus Allium; species Allium cepa. The sequence goes on from CM060942.1 coordinate 511,356,091, forward strand.
AGCTCTCATCATCACGATCATAACGCAAGATGCCTCATTCCAATCGGACCTAGTATGTGAGAGTTATGCAATTTATAAGTTATCGATACAATTTTAAATTAAAATAAATTTATGCAATTTCATTTAAATTACTAATATACCCTCTACTTCTCCAAATGCTTGAAGCCATGAATTCGTGCACAACCCATGGCCGCATGCACCTATGTCCAGTGATACGGAGCTACAGGCGATGAAAATCGAAACCAATTACGCCGACAAGCTTCTCTCCTCGATCTCCACCTCTCGCAGCTCTCACGTTGAAGCTTGAGCCCTTCGTCCGGACCGCGTCCAAACCAATCTCCTCTCGACCATGGTCAGGTCGCACATGTCCAAACATGGCCCCACGTCACAAAAAGTCACGCCCAGCTACTACATACCACGACAAACTCAAATCAAGGCTCCGTTTCGCGAATCGGAGTTCAAAACTATATCAATCACAAGCCCTAGTTTCCATGGTCGTTCGACCTTCATTGTCGAGAACTCCAACTACCACCGCGCCTTGCAAATGACACACCGGATCGAAACCCGTGGTAAAAATCGATTTTTAAAACTATTTTCAAGATTTTTAATTGAGTCGAACGGGAGAAAATGATTTTTTTTGAATTTTTGATGTTTTATTTTCTTTCTTACTATAATCGGCTGTGCTATTTTAAAAGAGTGAAGGGAGACGTGATGTTGGCGTGTTGGAAAGGGAAATGGTACAGAGAAAAGGTAAAATAACAACCGAAAAGAAGTTTGACTAATTAATATATTAATTTAATTTCAAAATGCTTGATTTATGCAACCTAAAATCTCGAACTCCCATCGAGGTGTGCCACTAGGCATACGTAATGTTATACCTCTATTCCAAATGTAATGGAAAAGGTTTCGAGTACTAAGTCGATTGTATGGAGAAGATAGCTTTTTGGATCCAATTATTATACTGAATTTTAAATATTTATTTCAACGCATTTATATCTCATACGACCAAACGATAACTCCAAACATTACGAAGTTTGAAAATCGATAATAACACACATTATGGATCCAATGGAACTGGTTAAAATCTGAGACCGTGCCCCATATCGCTATTTTAATGTCTCGATTATAATATAAAACTTCCGAGCTCAAACTATTCACTTTTAAATCCAATTTTAAATATTAACAATCTTCATTGTTGTTTAAATAAAATTTACATCAACTTTCGATATCATTTTCAATCATATTAAATTTAGAATTCAATTATTTAAATAATTTCCAATATTAAATTTAAATAATTTAATTATCCTATAAATTAATATCAACTTTCAAATAAATTTTAGTTATCAACATCATTTTATCTCTATCTAAATAATTCACAATTATTATTTAACTTCGGTTATTGATTATAAACCTAGTCAATATATATAATTTCATTGCAATCTCATTATCGCTAAAACTTCAAAATTAGTTTATTTCAAAAAATTTATCCAAGTTCATATCCAATAATTTACATTCAAAATCATTGAATTTTTATTTTTACCATTTTCATTTAATAATTACATTAAATTTAATTTAAAATAGCTAAAAATATGTAATACGAAAATGTGAAAGATTTCTTACCTCTAACGAGTTTATATGCTTCAAATATTCAACATCCTACTTTGATTTACTTGAAAAACTCATTTGATGATGATTAGGAGTGAAAATGGATAAAATAATAGAGAAATGATTGAGTTTAGGAGTGAAAGGAAGAAACGAAGGGGTTGGTATGAGGAAGTAAAAATATGGAAAAGTTCGAAAAAAAATAAGGGGTGGGGATAGTAAAACTTATGGAACAAATAGAAGCGGACAATGTTTTTGGCTACTATGCATTAACACTATAAATTATTTAACAATTTCTTTTAGTCAAAATTTTATTTCAACCTTTTAAACTCAAATTCGTGATTAATTCGATTTTTATAAATTCGATTTTTATTTCTTTTAAATCAAAACCATTTAAATAATTTCAAATCAAAGTTTTTAAAATCATTTAATTTAACCAATCCGGTGTATGTCTATAATTTTCTATCCTATGGCCAATTGATCAGTTATTTCAATTTAATTTCAGTGATGGGTATATATCATTTCAATCCAAATGACAATGTCATAGGTGCGTATCATTTTAACCTATTTCTTAATTTATTCGAAATAATTCAATTTACAGATTTATACACTATAAATAATATTCAGGCTGATAACAAGATATATATAAACAAATAACCATCCAAACATCCAAATATCAGCCAATTTGCATGCATCACAATCAATCGTATAAACAGACAATATAATTCACAACAGTTTCATAGTTATTAATGTTGGGTAATTTCAATTTCAAATTTAACTGTCAATTTTAATTTATAACGGTTAATTCAAATAACAATCAAATTTATCAAAAAAACGACCAATAAATTCATATCACTTCATAAATTCAAATTTAACCAACATAAAAATATTCTAGTACGTTATGAGCGTTATAAAGCATCACCTTGATTTTCCGTTGTCGTCAAGACATTCCGTTTTGGAACTAAAACCGGACGACGGCTGATTTTAGCCCAAATTTAGACTGTCTTCAAATCCGTCCAAACTAGTTTCATTGCGAAACTTTCATCATCACGATCGCAACGCAAGATGTCTCATTCCAATTGGACCTCGTACGTGAGAGTCATGCAATTTATAAGTTATCGATACAATTTTAAATTAAGATAAATTTATGCAACTTCATTTGAATTACAAATATACCCACTACTTCTTCAAATGCCTGAAGCCATGAATTCGTGCACAACCCATGGCCCCGTGCACCTATGTCCAGTGATACGGAGCTACATGCAATGAAAATCGAAACCAATCACGCCGACAAGCTTCTCTCCTCGATCTCCACCTCCCAGAGCCCTCACGTTGAAGCTTGAGCCCTTCGTCCGAATTGCGTCCAAACCAATCTCCTTTCGACCATGGTCAGGTCGCACGTGTCCAAACAAGGCCGCACATCACAAAAAGTCACGCCTAGCTGCTACACACCATGACGAACTCGAATCAAGGCTCCGTTTCACAAATCAGAGTTCCAAACTCTATCAATCACAAGCCCTAGCTTCCATGGCCGTTCGACCTCCATTGTTGAGAACTCCAACTACCACCGTACCTTGCAAATGACACACCAGATCGAAGCCTGTGGTAAAACTTTATTTTAAAAACCATTTTCAAGATTTTTAATTGAGTAGAATAGGAGAAAATGATTTTTTTTTTGAAGTTTTTGATGTTTTATTTTTTTCTCACTGTAATCGGCTGTGCTATTTTAAAAGAGTGAAGGGAGACGTGATGTTGGCATGTTAGAGAGGGAAATGGTACAGTGAAAAGGTAAAATAACAACTGAAAGGAAGTTTGACTAATTAATATATTAATTTAATTTTAAAATGTCTTGATTTATGCAACCTAAAATGTCGAACTCCTATCGAGGCATGCCGCTAGGCATTCATAATGTTATATTTCTATTCTGAAGGCATTGGAAAAGGTTTCGAGTTCTAATTCGATCGTATGGAGAAGATAGCCTTTTTGACCCAATTATTATATTTAATTTTCGATATTAATTTCAACGCATTTATATCTCGTACGACCAAACGATAACTCCAAACGTTACGAAATTTGAAATTCGATAATAACACACTATGAAGGACCTAATGGAACTTGTTTCGTCGAAATCCGAGATAGTGCCCAAGATCGCTATTTTACTGTCTCAATTATAATATAAAATTTCCAATCTCAAACTATTCACTTTTAAATCCAATTTTAAATATTGACAATCTTCATTGTTGTTTAAATAAAATTTACATCAACTTTCGATATCATTTTCAATCATATTAAATTCAAAATTCAATTATTTAAATAATTTTCAATATTAAATTTAAATAATTTAATTATCCTATAAATTAATATAAACTTCCAAATAAATTTTAGTTATCAACATCATTTTATTTCTATCTAAATAATTCACAATTATTATTCAACTTTAGTTATTGATTATAAACCCAGTTAATATATATAATTTCATTTCAATCTTGTTATCGCCAAAATTTCAAAATTAGTTTATTTCAAAAAATTTATCCAAGTTCATATCTGATAATTTACATTCAAATCATTGAATTTTTATTTTTTACCATTTTCATTTAATAATTACATTAAATTTAATTTAAAATAGCTAAAAATACGGGTCGTTACAGGGAATATCTACAATTAACAAGTTTAGGATAAACAACCTATATAAACCGGCTTTAAAACATAAAAACGATAAAACTGGTACTTACATCATATGCAGTGACTTGGTTACCCTAGTCCAATGCCATTTTTTCTTTGAATTCATTCATTTCATGCATCTTCATAAGAGATTAACTGAAAATGGTTCACACAAAATTATTCGTTCGCGCTTGAAAAAAAGGGGTAGACAGGACAACCCACGCTCACAAAAAACGTAGGTGATAATAACCACCACACTAGGTTAAAGTGCGATCTTCTACAAGACCCACGATGCTTCCGTGTGTGGTTGGGACTGAAGCATATGTAAAATGAAAATGTGAAAGATATCTTACCTCTAAAGAATTTATATGCTTCGAATATTCAACATCCTACTTTGATTTACTTGAAAAACTCATTTGATGATGATTTGAAGTGAAAATGGATTAGAAATAGGGAAATGATTGACTTTAGGAATGTAATGAAGAGATGAAGGGGTTGGTACGAGGAAGTAAAAATATGGAAAAGTTTGAAAAAAAAGAAGATAAGGGGTGGGACGATAAAACTTATGGAGCAAATAGAAGCGGACTATGTTTTGGCTACTAGGCATCAACACTATAAACAGTGCCGGCCCAAAGAATCCATTGCCCAAGCCACCCTTGAATTTTGTTGCCCATTCTTATGAGGTCTTTCTACTATGCTTCCACTAACTGGGGATCCTGAAATCATAAGCACTTAGGAAAATGATCAAATTTTGAAGTTTAAGTTCCATACACACTACACCTGGATAGAATGAACTAGCTAAACAAGTAATAATCTTCCTTGTTAGCCATATAGGAAGAAAAACCTAGCATGACCCAGAAACAAAAACAAAAAGGTCTAACATAGGATATTCATATATAAACCGAAGTAGTAGGTTAATCATGTAAAGGCTTAAATTCATGTAAAGGCTTAAATTCCTTTTGTTTTTCCCCAAATCATAGTACCACAGTCTACATTCATAAAAAATAGGAAAATTGTACCTTGACTAGTTATTAAAGCGTCCAAATGCAAAAGGCAGACTCAAGTGAAGAGCACAACCAACACCAAAATAAGAAATAACATGATATATGTTATAACATGAATTATATTTGTAGAATTTTTGGGGAGAAGAAAAGGGGAAGAAGAGTTTTAGATCGAAGACCATAACGTATGCAATAATAATCCATACATATTCATACATATTCAATATGCAATATGCAATAATAATTCATACATATTCATTGCCCAAAGACCATAACATACAAAACGGCCACTTTGCATTCAAAAGACACTACATGAAGTAGGTTACAATATTCAAGTAGTTCAAATAAAAATGCTTCTTCTTGCATTTTTTGTAGCAAATTCTTCAATCAAATTGTCATAATTAAGTTTATCCAAAAATGCACTTTTAATTGATATCATTGCAAGCTCGTTCAATCTTTCTTGTGACATAGTAGATCAAAGATAATTTTTAATCAATTTCAACTTTGAAAAACTTCTCTCCGCGGAAGCAACTGTAGCCGGAATAGTTAACAAAATCCGATAAGCAACCTATGCACATTGGAAACCACCATCTTCTACATAAGATCTTATAAAATCAAGAATGTCAATTGATTTGATTATTCCCTTTGGTAACATAGTTTGCAAAGCTCTAAGATCTTGAAATAAATCTTTTTCATATATATCATATTGTTCATTGTATTTGAAGTAGTTTTCCAAATGAATGCAATGCTCCATTAACTCCTCTTTGCCAAGATTTACAAATTTTGCATTTAACAAAAATCCAAAGATGTTGTCATAAAGTTCAATTTGTTCGAATCGACCTTTGAATGATGTTAAAGCTTGGTCGATGATATGAATGAAGTATGTGACTCTAAAAATCTCTTTTGGTGATTGACTTTCTTCATTACTAGTTGCAATATCCTCATCAAAATATTTTTTTCTACGAGCAACTCTTTTCACCTCAAATTCTGGTTCAATACCAACATCCATAGCAAGTTCATTAGCCTCTTTCACCATTTCTTCAAACCCATATTCTCTAAAATTTTGAAAGAAATCAATAAGTTCTTTTAATCTTGTAATTACATCTTCTAAATTCATATCTTCATGTTGAAGTGCTTTGCTTACTTGATTCACTTTATTTAATAACTTGTACCAAATACAAAGACTTATCAAGAACTCAAAATTCACTAATACATTAACACATAAGCCTTTAGCTTCCGACATCACCATATCCTCTTTAGAACTATTACCAATTTCAACTAAGGCATCTCTTAGCATTGACGGTTGAAATCTAATAGCTCTTACACTTTCAACATGACTTTCCCATCGAGTAGCCGATAACATTTTTGGTGCTAAACCTTTCACTTATCTTTTTAAAACATCCCATCGATGAGTAGATCCCGAAAATAATGTATAATTTTTTTGTACGAATGCAAAAAAAATTCTTGCTTTAACACAAGATTTAGCCATATCGCATAATGCAATGTTTAAGTTATGGCAACCGCATGGCATATAAAATGCTCTAGGGTTTATATCAACAAGTCTTTTTTGTACACCTTGATGTTTACCTTTCATATTAGATCCATTGTCATAACCTTGGCCTCTTACGTCATCAATGTTAAGTTTAATTTCATGTAAAACATTTTCAAGTTGTTTGAAAAGGCCAAGCCTCGATGTATCATCAACCACTATAAATCCGATAAAAAACTCTTCCACCTTCACCTCATTAATATCTTCAATATCTACACATCTTATAATGAGCGACATTTGTTCTTCATGACTTAAGTCCGGTGTGCAATCAAGAGTAACTGAAAAGTATTTTGCTTTTAAGATCTTGGTTATTATTTTCACTTTGATCTCATTTGATAATAGAAGTATTATCTCATTTTGAATCTTATGACTAAGATAATGATGTTGAATTTCTTTATCTACCACACGTCGAAGATGATCTTGCATAATTGGATCAAATTTAGCAAGGAACTCAATAAGTTGGTAAAAAAGTCCGTTATTCTTCTCATATATCTTCTCATTGCTTCCATGAAATGGCAAACTATTCTTACAAAGTGATTTCACAACTTCAATAATTCGAATTAATATCATCTTCCAACGGATTTTCTCCTTTTCAATTCGAGCTTCCATTTTTTTTATCCACGGTTGCTTTTAGTTTTAGCCCCTTTTGCAAATCAACCCATTTCACAACATTTTCACAATGTTCCGGATTAGTTTCATGCTCTCTAAGTTTGTGTGGAAGATTATGCCAATCATCTATACCATTTTCCGCTAATTTTCTTGCCATTGGTTTATTTTTGAATAACTTGCAATAAAAACAAAATACTTTGTTCAATTCATTTGAATATATTAGCCACTTCCTTTCATGTTCTTCACCATTTGGAAAACGACGAATATAATGCTTGGATGAGAAACTTCTGCTTTTTCCAAACTTTATTACGCTTGGAAACTTGTCCATTTTTTTTAAATTTTGATTGGGCCCATTTGAACAATTATTATTCTTTTAGTACCATTTATGAGCCCCCATAAACCCGGATCACGATCAACGTCAACGCCTTTGTTCAAATCAATCACACTTTCTTCCTTTTCGTTACTTACTTCATCTACATCAACGTCCTTGCCCAAATCTACATCCACATCAACATGATTATCAACATTTTCATCAAGAGCTTCGCTTGCTTCTTTAATTTGACTTGAACTAATTGATTATTGTGCTTTTGCATTGAATAGTTTAGAAATTGAGCCCACTAATGATGTAGATATTGCTCTTGACATTGTTTTACCCTTCTATTGTAAGCTCCGGAGTTTTGCTTTCTATTTCTGACTCGTTCTTATCGTCTTCCTCTTTTATCATATTATCCACTATCTAACAGTATTAACAACTAAACTAATTAACATATAAATTAATAAACAACTACTGACCACAAACAAGAATCTTATATGCTCCATGAACAAAAACCACTTTAAACATTAAGCAAACACAAAACAGCAATAGTACAATTAAGGCGTCTAAATGTAGTTCAAATAACATATACATAGGGAAAACAATTCGCTGTATGTGATATACATTATATGTAATTTAAACTAGAGAATCAAGTGCAGCTAACAAATGTGAACAGACTGAAGAGCAAAGACATAAAGTACACTTTATTTGTTTATATTTCTGCTACAAGCAGTCGTGCATCATTGTCTTCATTTTGTTACTTACTGTTCCTGCTTTAGTTAAAAAAATATTTGTCCTAACTTCATTGTAGTTGTTCACTGATTTCATTTTTAGTTTGTTTCAATTTCCAGTTCTATTACTTTTCATTGCAGTTGTTGCACTTTATTTCAAAAGATTTTTTTTAAAAGACTATGCATTTCATTTTAAAACTGCATTTCATCTATACATTTCATTCACATTTGCACTTCATTTCTCTGTTAGTTAATACCAATCCCCTTTCAAACTCCACTTGCTCCTCCTTCAACTTGCACCAGCCTATTCTTCCCTTACAACCTTTACCACCCGATCACTGCACATAAACACACATTCAACCAATAGCTTGCAATTCCGAATTATTGCCATCATCATTAATTCACGACCTGACTGTTACATCAACTTCAAAAAACATCACAACAACAACTCCAACATGTTACTCAACAAACTACACAGTTGCCCTCTTCAATCCCTTCCACCATCAACTCTCTTTGCCATCACCACATCCACAAATTTCATTTTCCATTTAATCTCAAAAATTATAATATGTTATTTAAGGTGTAAGAAAATTGGTTAAAATCAACATGTAAATCAACGAATCAACATGTAACAACTTATCAAATCCTAGTAACAGCTTATCAAATCAACATGTAATGATGTAAATCACCTTGCAGAGTCGTCGCAGGTGCAGCAGGCAGCAGCAAGCGCTGGGAAAGTCCGAGCAAGAGAGATCTACAACGGCAATCGCAGATGCACTGTCGCTGTAACCTTAGTTTCTAATGCTTTCAACTCGAGAAACGTTAATTTTGAATTGAGAAGTGAGAAGACGGAGAGGACTTAGGCTTAGAACTGGAGGCTTGCACGGCATTAGAGAAAGTGAAAATGAGAATACAAACCTTCTTTTCTTTTTTTTTTGAGGGGGGGTTTGCCCCAGCCCATGGGCTTGGTGGGCTTCCCCTAGGCCGGCTCTGACTGTAAATACCGTTTATCGAGGCTAGGGTTATATTTTGTACTCTGTAGCGGCTGACCTCTTTCCGCCCCCATCTCCGAAAAGCACCAACGATGTCTGAAAGCTGGCAGGCTGTCACAATCCGAACGGAAGTTCATGACAATTCGCCTTCTCTCCTGGAAACAATTTGTAAGAATAGCCTAACACATCAACGTGGGTTTTGTTTGTTAACCAACAGATTCTTATTTTTTTCATAATTTTCCTTTTAGGTGATTGATGTGACACATCCAGGCATTGCCAATGTATCAAAAGCTGAGTTGAAGGAGAAGCCTGCAAGCATGTAGTCTGCGAAGGATCCGAATCGATCTTTGTATTCAAGTCAGAACTGATTTTGGAGGTGGGAAGAGTACCGGTTTCGGGTTAATTTATGATTCTGCTGAGAGCGCTAAGAAGTTTGAACCGAAGTATAGGCTGATGAGGGTGAGATTTTTATTTAACAGTAGTATTACTTGATTTGGTGATTGTTTTGTGTGCTGGTTTATACTTTTGTTTATTGACTGTTCGTCTTGCGGTTCGTTTAGTGTTTAAAATATAGTTGCCAAAACATGGGTACCCTAAAACTGTGTTACGGAGTATTTGGTCATTAAGAATTGGTTTCACCCATAATTAATCTTAATGCTTAGCTGTTGAAGTAATTAGCACTAGCCATGGCTAAACCACATGTAGCTGAGAGTGATCCTTCTGCCACCTCTCAGGCTTACCCTGTTGGTACTAAGTTGTCTTTTGTTAGTGATGTTGTGCATCATTAACACTCAGTCTCTACCGAATTCCTATCTATTCAAATATATAATAGTCTTGATCTAATGTACAAGTTCATCCATTGACTTGTAAGTTATATGTATCAAGAGAATGGTTTGATGTTAGCAAACAATAGTTTACACTATATGATTATTATAATTTACGTTATTCAATTATAAATAGTTTACTTCATTGGGTTTTTGTACAATGTTATATAATATTAACCTTTCTACTGACGTGTTTCTTCATCCTAAAATGTTAGCATTATTCAATTATGAATTATCTTGTATTATGCGATGGTTATTTTGGTGATTTCCTTTTGTTATTGTGGCTTTACAAGTGCATATTGTTGTTTATGTGAACAACTTGTGAAACCCACCCACAGAGGCGGCCTAATTTTTGGTCTTCATTTGCAAATGATTTTTAAGATAAAGCTCGAGGTTTCAATTAAACCATTTAAATCTTAGTCACTGTAGAGGGTTTCAATTCACAAGTGATGAACGAGAAGCATTATCAAAACCGAGTTTTTAAACATTGCTTCTAATAATTGTTTAACCTTTTGCTGTTGTAATCTATGTTGAACCCAGGGGCCACATGTGTAATAACCAATTGCCTTGTTTCACTCCATTTGGTAGAATAATACCTGCTATTTCCTTTTCCTACATTTTGATTGCTCATCCAGTCCAATAGGGGAGATTTTACTACCAAGATTACTGGAAGAAGAAGAGCCGACTTTTCCAAAAGAAAGATCATAACACATTTACGATCATTATTTTGTTTTAACACCAATCTCTTTACTTATTTTGATGCCACTTGGTGCTTTAAGTTTGACTGATACTATACATCTGCATGGTGTTCAACGTAGGTTTTAAAAGATGATGTTAATATTGCTTTTGGTCCTTCAATGATTTGTCAGCAATCAGATTGACACCTCCAATAGCAGCAAGATCTTGAGATTTTTAGTCATCAAACCAAAATAGCATGACTTTAACCTCTATTTTAAGTCGAAAATTTTAAAATGTGATTGTTATATTAGTTGCTGTCTGTACCAATTAGGAATATTGGAACTGAAAACTCTGATGTTGTTTTATCATATATTCTGAAAGACCATAGCCATGGTCTAGATTACTACCCCACTCAAACTCAAGAAAAAACTAATGAGATAAAATAAACAACTTTGCCGTGATAGATGCCATTGCTGATTGTCTATGCAACGATGAATATTGGTAAACTAAAAGTTCTAAATTGGTTTGCCATGAATTAGGTGCTAGTATACGGTGATCAGTTTCCTAAGAATTATTATTATCGTTAATAAATCATTAATACATCAAATATTTCCAAGCATTAAAAATAAAATCACAATATAATTTGAGATATATTATGTTGTTGAATGTTCATGTTAATGTTAAACATATCGATAATTAGGTGCTAGTATAATATTACCAGTTTCCAAGTTATTATTCTTATCATTAATAAATCATTAATACATTAAAAAATTTCAAGTATTAAAAATAAATTCAGCATATAATTTGGGTGATATATTAATATTTGCGTCAAAAATGGGCACAAACACCGATTGTAAGTGAAAGCACTAATATTCAATATTTAGATTCAAACAATGAAGTATAGATTCACAGACCGCTGGATAGATTACTGAAAAGTAGATGAACACGCAAGTTTTATAGTGGTTCGGCAAACTACGGTCTATGTCCACTCCAATAATATTTTATTTATACTAAGATTACAATACAGTTGTTTTTTTTCTTAGAAGGTTAATGGAGGAAGAGATAAGAAGTGATGAAGGTGAGCCAAAAGAAGATCCAATTGGAAGAAGAAGAAAATCCCTTGTAATAAGCCAAATTCGCTGTATCTACAGGTGAAAACATGCATGGATCGAGCTAAAATTTTATCAGAAGAACCTCTAGAGCTGTACAGCTCGATCCATAAATTTTCAGATCGATTGCACACCATTGGAACGATCGGTGCCAATTGTTCATATTAGCTCCAATGGGGTGCAATCGTTTTTTGGGTCCTTCATGATGTTAGCTACTTGCTTTTCGAATTTCGTGCAATTTCGACTTACCGTTTGTGAGATATCGCGCTTTTCGTGGAGTCGAGTTGAAAAATGGAAATATGAAAGGTTGTTCCATATTTGCTTCTTTTGGGGTGTGATCGTTTTGGTGGGTCCATCATGATGTTAGCTATATACTCTTCAAATTTTGTGCCATTCCGACTTACTACTTGTGAGATATCATGTTTTTCGTGAAGTTGCGTTGAGTTGTAATCAATTATGGACGATCCTTCCATACATGCTTCTTTTGAGGTGTGATCGTTCTGGTGAGTTCACCATGATGTTAGCTACACGTTCTTCAAATTTCGTGCCATTCGACTTACCGTTTGTGAGATATCGCGTTTTTGTGAAGTTGAGATTGTTTTGGCTGAAATGATACGATCGTTCAAGTTTCTCCAAATGATGTGCGATCGATATGGTAGATACCTTTACATAATATTTTACTATTCCGACTTTGTGTTTGTGAGATATTTATCGATCATAATTGATTTTAATTGTTTTATGGATCGATCCATATGGATGATGACCGATAGATACAACTCCCTCGTGGGGCCCAACGGTCGATGATGTGGGTCTCCTATGGTGTAGTGTAGTTGTCCTTCAAATTTCATGTCGATTGCCTTTGTAGATTTTGAGTTTAGATCGACCATCGTCGAAAATCATCAATACGTTCGTTGAAAAACCCGCTTTAGGGTTGACCCAAAGCGAGACTCGAAGTAATCACATTTCTGACTCGAAGCAGGTGCTGAAAATTCTGGCCTAGGGTTAGACTCGGGTAAAATCAAAATTTTCTCCAAGCAAATGTGATTCTGATTCCAAAGCACAAAAAACGATCGTTTTAAGCAATCTCCATGCAAACATGCATCCGACGCCAAGCACGATCGAGCACTTCAAATTTCCGTGACTCCAAGCAAACCATGCACCAACTCCTAGCAAATAGCAAAATTTTCCTTGTTCGACTCCAAGCAAATTACCACCGATACGTCGGTATCGAACCATCTTGTTTTGTCCATAATTCAAGCATATGAACTCAAATTGACTTGAAATTTGAAATGTAGCCTTGTGGCCTTCCTGATCACTCCATGTTAATCGCACCTTGATTAAGTCAGAAATTGGTATCCGATCCGTTGCCTAGGTGAAGTGGCAATTCCATACTTTGTCCTTTTTTTGAGTATTGTCCATTCGAATCCATTCAGCTATCGTCCATAGTTTCAACTGTAATCAATTTCCAATCCATCCATTTTAGTTGGATCCGTGATATCCCGACCTGACTAAAAGGCGGGATGACAATTATGTTATTGAATGTTCATGTTAATGTTAATGTTAAACATATCGATAATTGAAAAAAAAAGAATATTCTACATTGTTAGAAATTTTGAATGCCGGAGAAAATTAGAGATCTTATGAAAAAACCCAAAAAGATCATATAAAAATCCTAAAGCTAGTACTTTATCTTTTGTCCAAGGCTGTACCTGGGTTCAAACGTACCTGGGTTCAAATTCGAACTTTATTCATTTAACTTTTTAACCATATGTGTAGATGGCACACATAGTCTAGGTTTCATTTGGCCAAACATGATTTGCCAATTGGCTTGATTGAAGCATGACTTTAATAAAACATACATTGTTGTAATGCTTTTGGAACTTTTGTAGAGATCTGTGGTGGTTGGCGTCCATTGTATAGCTTTCATTTACCGAAACTTGGTTTTCAGTGTATGGTTTGACTACATCTATAATAGTGGATGTTTTTATTATAATAATATGGCCACCATACAGTTGGGTTAGGTTTGTAGATATGCCATTCATACCTTACTGGGAAAACCAAGTTTCAAACGTATATGCGTTCTATTCATTATTATAAACAACTGTTATTTTAAACATTTCGGTTTTAAAAGATTTAAAAGTTTTAAAAGCCAAAAAGTTAATGATGCATGGCATTACAGTCAAGACAACTATTATTAGGGCATCCCAAACGGTCGACGATGTATCTTTTGTACCGTGCCCTATGTGTCTTAGTTACTATCTGAAGGTACATCTTTTTTGTTGGAATTTTGTGACATGGGAGTGAAATTGAAGAAAATATAAAAGATGGAATTGTGTCGTAGAATGATATAAAAGATGTGGGAGTGAAATTGAATAAAATATAAAAGATGGAATTGTGATGTAGAATGATATAAAAGATGTGGGAGTGAAATTGAAGAAAATATAAAAGATGAAATTGTGATGTAGAATGATAGGAGTGAATTATGTAGTAATGGCGAAAAATAGTTGTTGCAATCAGCCATTTGGGTGGTGACGACTATCCATAACTTATATACCACCATTGAAGTAAGATTTGAGTACCTTGGGATGCTCTTATAGACTTTTTGAGTTTTGAAACTTTTAAAAGTTGTTACTTTTATCCATCGGTCATGACTTTTTTGCCATTGCGTCAAAAATGTAACTTATATTTATTGAGGGGCCTTTTTGGATAGGCTAAAATAAGTTGTTTTTTGGTTTTTTAAAAGCAATGGTCAAAAAGCATTTACGGGTGGAAAAAATTCAATAGCTTTTAAAGGTCACCTTTTAACTTAATGGATAATTTTTTTTTGTTTTTTTGTCTTACAAAGTAAATTCAACAATATAAAAAAATTCAACAAAATAAAATGAACTTGAAAATATGAAATCCAAAATTTCCAAATTAATACTTAAATTCAAAATTTCAAAATTTTGATTTTTGAAATAAAAATTTCAAAATTCAGAATTTCCAGATCAAACTCAAAATTTGACTTTTCAAATACTGGAACTGAAATTTCAGATTCAAATGTGAAAGTTAAATTTTAATTTTTATTTCAAATTCAAAATTTTGAACTAAAAAAATTTGAATTAAAAAAATTAATTTCTTCCATTTGAAGATTTATTAATAAATCTTAGTTTCAAAATTTAACATTTTAAAAGTTCAAATTTCGAAATTAGACATCAAACACAGTTTTCAAAATTCAAAATTTCCAGGTCAAACTCAAAATTTGAATTTCAAATATCGGAACTGAAATTTCAGATTAAAATTTTGAGATTTAAAATTTAGATTTCAAATTCAATGGTTTCAAATAAAAATAAATTTGAATTTCAAAAAAATATATTCTCATTTCTACGATTTGAATATTTAAAATAATAAATCTTAATTTCAAAATTTGGATTTTCAGAATTTAACATTTTAAAGGTTCAAATTTCGAAATTAGAAATTTTTGAACATTCAAAACTTGTGGTGTACACTATCAAATTTAAATTTTCAAAATTTTTGAATTTTTAAATTAATAAACTGAAATTTCAAAGTTTGAATTATCAATATTTAAAATTTTGAATTTTCAAAATTCAAAAAGTTGTATTTATGTATTTTCAAAGTTGAAATTTGAAATTTTATAAACTTTCAAATTTCCAAGTTTGAATTATCAAATTTTGAATTTCCAAATTACGTGTTTCCAAAATTTGAATGCTGAAATTTAGAATTTTCAAAATTGTAGAATTCGTGTCTTGCAAATTTTTATGTTCAAATTTTTTGGAGCTTTTACATTTAAACTGAATTATCAAAATTTAATAAAATCTGAATTTTCAAATTTTCATAATTTGTGTCTTCGAATTTCCAAGTTCAAATTTTTGAAAATTAGAGTTTTTACATTTAAAAATTGAATTTTCAAATTTCGGATAGTTGAAATCGTCAAAAATTTAAATTTTCAAAATTTGTCTTTGACTTTTCAAACATAAAATTTAAAAAAATTCAAATTGAAATTTAAAATTTGAAGTTTTAAATTCAAAATAATTAATTTTAGTTTCATGACTTCTCAAAATCAAAAGCATGGTTGGCAAAGGGTTCTTGACAGTTGTTGAAGTTAAAGCATGTATCAATTAATGCATCCACCAATCATTAAGCTAACTTATTATGCAATTCAAATCAATGTCGATTGATTTTTTTTTTTCAATATTTATGTTGACGAAATGTTTCCGTTCTTGGTCATTGCTCAACGTATACGTTGATGAAGTTATTTACCAAATATTTTTAATTTGAATTTTCTATCTTATATCTTAATTTGGAAATTTGAAAATTTCTCTCTTACTAAATGTTGTGCATGTGGTAGAATGGACTGGCCGGCCACAAAGGTTGAAAATAGAGGGAGGGAAGGAAGAATCGTGTTAAGAAAATCCGAGGAGTGAAGAAGGCAATTTTACTTGCTTTGATTCTGTATTCTTCTTCGTAATTTATCACATTTAGATTAAATCTTTAACTGTTCAAAATTAATGGCTGTTTATTATTTTTAATAGTTCATGGCCAGAAATAAGTATTCACCATCTTGTTTATGGAAGCATTTTCCTTGATCTCAGTTTAATTACCTTTTACTTTGTTTGACTTCATATCGTGGTTATGTTTGTTTTTTGGATGGTTAGTGTTATGATTTCATTTTGCACAATTGTTAATGTTTTTAGTTTGTTGTCATAACTTAAAATCATAGTTCTTTTTTAATCATTAAATCTGCTTTTTTAGTTACATTGGTTAAACTGTTAATAGGTATTTATTTCTACAGAGAAGTATCAAACCATAAAGTTATTGTTTTATCTTTGCAAGTTTGGTTTTGTTTATCTCCAGCAATGTGGTTTGTTTTAACCTTGATTTTATTTTGTACAAATAGCCGATTGTTTATGCTATTTCTCAACTAAATTTTATTGGTTGAAGGATTCAGTATTGAAATAAGACCAGGGAAGTATAGCGACCAAAAGCAAATACTTGCAGTTAAATGTTGTTGACTATTCCTCAAGTGACAATTAACACATAACATTATATAGCCTGAAAACAGAACACACATGTATATATAAAAGGAAGTTTCAATGTCATTTCCTTTTTGAACGCCTCTTTATCATCTCTAGTATATTTTCAGAGTTGCACTGTTTTACATGCTATAAAATTTGGTGGATGTTCAACCAGTATTATGAACATCAAGTTTTTTGAAATATGAGATTGTTTTGAAATTTCTAGCAGTCAAAATAAAAAGTGAAAAACTGGAAGGAGGACAAACATAAAGAAATTTTTTGACGCAAGGACAAAACGTTTTATATCTAGTACGAAGGTTAAACTTCCTGTAAAAATACACCGCAAGGTCAAACTTAAGACGCGACTATAATGGTAGTGGCTTGGTAGGCGACGCCATGAGAGATGAGGCTTAGGAGGCGATGAGGTGGCGGGCGCATGGGATGGTGACGGTGGATGGTCGAGGCGATGAGGTGGTAGCAGCCCAAGAGGTGACGAGGTGGTTGATCGAGGTGGATTGGAAGGCAACGGAAAAGAGTATTGTTGCTGGTGTAGCGACGAAGCAAGGCGTCGCTGATGGCGTAGCAGCGAAGCATGCGTCGGCGATTGAAGAGAAGACAACTGAAGCTGGCGCCGATCGATTTTTTTTGAACAGTTAACATGCGAAAATGCTAAATATAACTAGCATTATTTTTAAGTGAAGATGAATATAGCATTATATCTGTATAATGCTAATTTAGTTTAGCGTTTTTTAAACTATAAAAAGGAATGATAATGCTAGTTTATTTTATCATTTTTAAAACATGCAAAATGATAGTTTAATGCAACATTTTAGATACAATGTTTAGTAGCATGTTAATGATATTTGAAATGATAGATTGATGTAGCATTTTAACTATGAAGTACACTAACATGTTTAACGTATGCAAAATGATAGCAAAATTTAGTATTTTTTGAATATAGCATTGCAATGATATAATGCTATTTTAATTTAACATTTTATAATGTTATTGATTTTTTTTAAAATTCAGATCGACGATGATTTAATCTGCTTCATAGCTAACACAGACGAAGACGGAGCAGGACGTAGTGCAGGTCAGGTCGAGGCAATGACGCCGACGATGAGTAGAGCGGCAGTGACGATGGAAAGAGCGGCAATGAAAAACCAACAATAGAGAGTGGTATTGACTTCGGCGAGGCGGAGCAGAGCGTCGTACAGGTCGAAACTGCGTGGGTCGAGGTCAAGCTGTTGAAGGCGATGGAGATGAGAGGAGGAGAGGCTACAAGGTTGTGGTATTGGCGGAACAATAGGAGTAGCGGCAGCTGAAAAGGAAGTGGATTTGAGATTGACGCGGAGAAGAGAGAAACCGTGATTTTGTCCTTAAGCCTAAATTTGAGAACTTCTGCACTGCATTTAATTTTTTTTATCAGTGTTTGTCTTTTTGGCTAATTACCTCAAATAAAAATACTAACTAGTAATACAATTTATTTTATCTATCGTTTTTAAACTTCAAGCTTTCATACAGTATGTCAACAAATATCAAACTATAGGAGTTATCAAGTGGATTTGAGATTGATGCGGAGAAGGGAGAAAACGTGATTTTGTCTTTGAGCCTAAATTTGAGAACTTCTGGACTGCATTTAAACTTTTTATTAGTGTTTGTCTTTTTGACTAATTACCTCAAATAAAAAATAATAACTAGTAATACAATTTATTTTATCTATCGTTTTTAAACTTCAAGCTTATATATGTATGTATGTGTGCGTGCACGCGCACACACACACATACATATAGTAACGCTTGGGGAAGCACTCAATTTTACTTTGACCTCCCTTGAGGAAGCCTTAGAAGGTTATAACTAATTTAGGTGGATATTCTTCATGCAGTATGTCAACAAATATCAAGCTAATTCAGGTGGGTTCGCCTAATGTGAGAGCCTGTCCAATTTAGGCTGAAGCAAAAAAAAGCATGCTCAGTGTTTCATGCCGTTTTACTTTTTCAAATATATTCGCAATACCGCCGTATCCTTCTGCTTTCAAATGCGTATCTCGATTATCTCCAACCTCTTCATAAAATCAAAATCCATACTCAGATCCGTATCTCATCACAAACCCCCTAAAATTAATCCACAAAGCTAACTGATACCCATCTTCATCTTCGACAACCAATCGTTCCTCATGCTGCAAGCAGCCATCTCCTCGCGTTCGACGCCTACGGCCTGTCCTCAGTGACGTCACTTGAAGGAACAACCCCCGATCATTTGGATATGGAGAAACTCGATAGTGCAGAAAGGTTTTTTTCTTCTTCCATTATTTGGTTTTCAGCTTTATTTTTGTACGATTTAGTTGTTATTTTAATTTCAGCTCTGCTGCAGCAACCTTGAAAATTCAATACACATTAGCAAAATAATCATGCTTGACCAATTTTTTTCCAGATTTGCAGCATGTTTGATGAACTGTAAATTTTAGTATGCTGTGAAATTAATTTTAATTGCATATGAAAGCTTATTCTCCACTCTCTTTTATCATTCAATTTGTTGGTCAAGTATAGCTTTGTTAAATTATATATACCTAATTTTTAGTATAAACCATGCTTTCTCGCTGCATGAAGTAAGAACACGACTTTTCTGGTGTTAGTGAACACATATTCATTGTTCGTAAGTTTTATGATATGCCGTGCATAGTTTGTAATATGCTCTACTTGACTGACTCTACTGAGAACTCAGAGGAGATTGACGACATCAATTTCATATGCTCCCGTGTATTAAATTCTCTGATGGAAGGTGGTTCTGTTTTGATTCTATTGGTCGACTGGACTTGTTTTAATCTTGTTGGAACAAATATCGCAGTCATCAAAGCATCAAACTTGAAGGTAATTTTTTTCGTTAACACTCTAGAATACATTAAATATGTCACTTACAGTTTGCGATTTTAGTATGCTTTATGGTTCAATCAGTTTGTAAATCTAACATGCTTGTTCTTACATACGGAATGTACTTCTTGTTTCAAACTTTTTAGCAACGGAAACAGTGGACATAACTTTTGAGAATCACAAGCATTTCGATAATTGAGTAATAGGTAAAAATAAAGTTTTAATTAATGTAATATTGGTTAAAATAATAAATGCTTTTATTGTAATAAAAATATAAAATAAAACTTACATTAATGCTGGTTCACTCGATTGGACAGAATGCATATAGTTTATATTGTTGCGTGGGATGTACAAACCAATATACTTCCCTACTGAGACTATATGTAAAAATGTGTTATGTTCGTTATGGTAGTTAATATATGTAGCTTATAATAATATTTGTATAAAATGTTGCTGTATCAAGTAAACCATGGTCATATAGCTGATAAATATAAAATATGTCCGTAGATGGAAAAGGCTCCTTTGTAAACGAGTTAAGTAACTTCGCTTAATCTTTTTTCTTTTTACTTCAAGAAATAGACCGCAAGAAGTTTGTTGGAACTTAAATTAGTTCATTTAATATCCTTTGAACTTAAATTGGATTTCAGTTTTCAAACAATTATTTATTTTTAATTTTTTAAAGTAATCTTCTTCTTTATTCATTTACATATAACTAAGCTCAGTAAAAAAAATTAATATATGTCTCTAAAGTTACTGAAAATTTAAAAAAAAAATATTTTTCTTCAAAATTAAACAACCAACGGTCGGTTTTTCGACCGTCGTGCGGTTATACCGGTAAGAATGAGACTTATACCTGCACATGATAAACTGAAGGCAACCAACTGATTTTCACGCAAAACAAATTTTGACAACAATTCATTGAAAAATGAAAAAAAAAAAAGGATTGGTTGAATGATGAATTTGATGTTGAAAAATTAAGAGCAGTTATGGATTTTTAATTTTTAATTTACACCGCTGGTCCATTTTTACTTGATTGCATGATAATTACAAAGGTATATGAATTACTGAAGAGAAATTTGATTGGTTGAATGATGAATTTGGTACTATTTCAACAAGGCAACCTGGGTTCGAAATTTTATTTTCTTAGCTGAGCCATTGTTGCAGCTTTTTACATTATTCCTGTCACCCATGGCCAATTTTAACGTTGGTACGGGCCTGGATGAATGGCCCAGTTTCACTCTTAATTAGTGTACTATTTAGCATGTTGGCTGTTGCTAATTTATCCTCACTTGTGTCCTCAAGCTGACACAAATGCGTTATGTTTTTTATTCTAAAATCATGCACGTGCTGAGATGTTTTACAAGTAATATATAACGTGGTAACACGATTTTTTCATGCACGCACATCTTAGATTAGTTAGATTCATTTTGTGGATAAAACATTATTATAAGTTGGCATTGCAATGTAGACAGACTGACATGCAACGTATTGCTTTAAAATTACCGACTGCATTGTGATATTATTATAAGTTGGCCTTGTTTGGGCACTTCCGAAAAACAATCAATCTAAAAAAAATACATCAAATATCATACAACATATCACAAGTGCTATTCAACCACCATATATGTGTGTGTGTGTGTGTGTGTGTGTATATATATATATATTATCTATGTTGCTGTTTTGTGACTTATGATGGTTGTAGTTATTATATTCTGTTTCTGAATCGATTCTGTAGCCTCCATAGTAGTGTATTAGATAGGAATTAAGTATGTCAAATATTTGAGGTGAAATGGAAAAAAAGTACAAATACCGACATACTTAGCTTTTATCTAATGCAAGACTATGATGGTCGCTTTTAACCAGCCATATTCTCCATATTAGTAGGCAGAATTACTAAGTAATTCTCTTTGTTAATGTGAGTCTCATGGTGAGGCGTCATAGCTTGGTGCACAACTAATAATGGCTTATCTAGTTGAAAAACTAGCCATGGAACAATCTGGCATGACTTGTTCACTTTTCTGTGACTATTTCAAACCAGTTTTATAGTTAGTTCACTGAACAGTTGCTAGTTTTTATGACGGCGAAAGTTTCGAGATTATATGTTTAGGATCGCCGTTATAAACTTATAACGACGAAAACTTCGCTGTTATAAATATATAACGGTGAAGTCTTCGCTGTTATAAATTTATAACGGCGAAATCTTCGCCGTTATTCACTGGTCCGTGACTAGTTCCGCGGTTGTCTGGACGCGATGCTCGTTCTTTCAGTTGATGAAGGAGAGAGAGTGAAGTGAACATGTCAGATGTTGGTATGGTCTCATGGAGACTCAACCCAGGTAAAACGGTTTAAAATTTTACCGCTTCCACAAAGTAAAATTCGAGGACGATATATGGAGGGAAAAGTCACGATAACAATTTATCAAAAACCATTTCCGATGGGTCTGGTCGAAAAAAAAGGAAATTTGCAGTAATTGGTCATTGAAAAACCGAGAGTAGCTGTGAATTTTTTCTTTTGTTAAGGAGATGCAATTTTTTCTACACCATTTAATAATTTTTTGAAAAATGAAAAAATAACACTCATCTTGAAGTGCATGATGCCCTAGCTAAGATTATAAAGGTGTCACTTTTACCTCAACCCTCGATTATTCTGTCATGTGTTCAGATTCACCTATTAGCTTGTCTATTGACTGTCATGGTTAACTCACTAAGTAGAGTAGCGTAACGTAGTATAACATATTTAATGGCGAAAATGGTTTGTCGATCATATGTTTGACTTAAAAGATATGATCGAGATGGTAAATGTTGCGCACATAGGGGCAAAGTCGAAACAACTAGTTGAAGCTACAAGCCTCCTCCAATCGATCACTGCAAGGTAAGAGGTTAGCAATTGTCGTAATTGGCATTTAATGCCATGATCAATCGATAAGTTAGGGACAACGGTCGATCGATCAAGGCATTGAATATTTTTGTGAACCTTGACTAATCACACCACCCCTCTCCTCCCTATAAAGTTAGGGTCTGGAGCATCAACATACAAGGTTAGTTATGCCCTTATTTTGAAAATACCAAGTAGACTCGTATTCAGAAGGATAATCCTCTACATTCAGAAATGATATTTAATGAGAATTAAGAGACACGATAAAAGAGAAATAATAATATGAAAGCTTGAGCGCCCGAGCAATCCTGTAGCTTGCTTCGAGGTAGCGCTCGAAGCTAGCGCTCCAATGTTTGGGCGCTTCGATCCTAAACAACCGTCTTCATTGAAATAAGAAGAAGTCTGATCCAAAAGAAAATTGTCTTCGGTCGAAGATAAAAGAGCTTTGATACAAATATGGGCTTCGATTAACAAGAACGATAGAATTAAGCATGCGTCCAAGGAGAAATTATGTAATTTAACACGTAACTTAACTCTTATAAAAAATCTCATTCGAAATGATGTAAGCAAATGGTTTTATTATCTTTTATATATGTTGTTATATATTGATATAAGTAATGAATTAAATACATTAAACATATGTAAATAAAAAATCATTAGGATAAGTATTTTATCGATCTCACTTACAAAGGTGTTCATAACCATGAGTATTGAAGTGATACACACACACTTACTCTTTAAATGTTTCTTGTCGAGAAGTATCGAGAAAATGATATCTATACATCTATTGAGACCGGTGTACGTAACATTCTCCATACGATGGACAAGGGGTTACGTACTTATGGTTGTTTGGAACAATCATAGAACGACGCAAGGAGAGTCTTCTATATGTTATATAACTTAGTCAAAATACATGAACTCAGGGTAGCAACGTAAAGTAGTCTTCTGACTTAATAGTACCATAGAACTTAATTGTGTAAACTATACTTTGATTATGGCAACTACATAGTATTTGTTATCTAATTATAATGATATTCTTTTAAAGATTATTTATAGTAAAATTGTTTTAAAGTTATATAATCATATTAATATTATTTTAAAGTTATTTAATTAATTTAATATTGTTTAAAACTTATTTGTTAATAGTTAATATGTTTTAAGAATTTATAAAACGGTTAATAAATTGAAAGATTAATTATTTAAGAATAATTATGGTTTGAAATTAATAATAAGGATTATTAATAAGGTTTTAAAATAAATTATTGTTATTTATAAAATGGTAAAGATTAATTATTATTATTATTTCTTAAAAAATATTTTGGAATGATTAATCATTATTTTAGGATATTTAAGGTTAATGATTTCCATTTATTTATAATGTTCATTGTTAATAATTGTTATCATATAATGATGTTTTGAGGTAAATGCTTAAAATTATTTATAAATGTTCCCGAGACCCAAAAGTGGAGTCGAAAGACTTAGATTTTATAAAGGAGTTATAAAATGGTTCTTCGAATTAAGGAAGGGCTATTTGCAAGGTGGAAGAGTTCATAAATGGTTAGATATTTATAAAAGAAGTTTAGAAGCGGGTTTATAGGTTTATAAAAGAAGTTTATAAATGGTATATGGGTTCAGAAAGAGTTATAAACGGTTTTGAAATATACAAGAAATTTATAAGCGATTGAATTCTTGGTAAATGAATTATTAATGTTTTCATACATTTATAAAATGGTTTATAAACAATCTTGGAGAATTGTAAGTGAAATAATAAACGATTTGAGAATTGAATAAAAAGAAAAATTTTCTAAATTTTGTGTGGTTATACTTATACAGTTGGGATAAGTATATGTCTATTTCTAAATATGGAAATATAGAGATTTGTGAGTATATCTTTTAAAGGTGTTATTTTCAAGTAATTTATAAAGTAACTGTATGTATGAAGACTTATTAAAGGAGGCTAGTGATTGCTTATATATTGAACCAATGTTGATTTTCAAATGAAATAAAATCCTAATTTAATGTTTGTTATTCGATTATTATATAACCAACTATCTAAAATGAACCCAAACGTATCTTTGGAAATATCTAGGAGAAACGCGTGGGTTATATGGCACAGTCATCTTCGATGATGCTATACTGTGCGTATAAAGCTCGTTTCGTTCTTCTAGGACAATGATAAGGAAATCCGTCTACTAACGGTTAGGAGGTGATCTTCGATCTTATCTTTGACTTTTTATTTCCTGAAGAGCTGGTGTTGAGTTTACCGGAAATTATCGAATGTTGTTTTGAAGAGACCGGGATCAGACGTGTTATTCGAAAACTACTTTGATCCAACGAATGTGTTTCGAAGTGAACACATCGTGAAGAGCATGGAATTGAAGATAGGGAGGTGAAGTGCAAGGGCTAATCACTACTAATCCTGAGGGTGATTCCACAATAAATGTAGTAGGAATACCATCTTCGGTCTTGTTCAGACCCAGAATGGACTTCTCTGGATGAATGCTATCTGTAACGATCCGTAAATTTTGATAATTAAATTTGTTAGCTTAATGGGTTTTTGGTAACTAAATATTGAAAGAAATAGAAATTGAATTGGAATCAATTGCAATAAATCTAAATAAAATATTACGTTAAAGTTAATTAAGGTAATATTTGGAAATAATGTTAATGTTATTCATAATTTAACAATTTGTTGGATTAAGGGGTTGGAAATAAAGGTTTATTAATTTAAACTTAATAAATTGGGTTAATTGAAATTAAATGAAATTTAATATTCAATTATTAAGTTAATATGAATTTAGAAGAAATCCGAGAATATAAATGTAATGGCTCTTGAACTAATTGTAAATTCCATCCATTTGATAATTTATTGAATATAGAATTTAAAATCAAATAAATGATTCATCGGAATTTCAATTGATAATTAATGAATTTATAAAAATTGAAACTTAATTACAGTAATGGGTAAATCAATTAACTTTGAATTGATATCTAAGTTGTTTAAATTATTGTAATTGTTTAAGAAATTAAAAATGATGAAATTTGTGAATTTTTAAAATTGAAACGAAAAATGATTTAATTAATTAAATATTAATTTAATTTAATAATGGAAAAAATAGCTGTTTTTGCCACTGACTCGGATTTTGACAAAACTAGTCTCATCGAGTCCGTAACGATGAAATATTGTAGGATTTCAAGTTTCCTATCGATCGGACTTGTCGTTTGATCGTACGGACTCGAAACAGCTAGAAATCAATTTAATTGAAATCAATTTGAAATAATTTGATTTTTGCATCACTTCTTCATACGATGGAATTAGGATTTGCAACCAGTTCCATTGCGTTTAAAATATTTAAAAACATCTATTTTGATATATGGGTTGATCCATTTTCGTTCCGGAGTCGAAACGGGCTTTTCCGGCAATTTTGTCGTTCAATGTGTAAATATATCGTGTCCGTCTATTCTATTTTCAGCTTTGTCTATAAATACCTTGTTATAAACCCTAGCAGCCTTTCTATTTCTCATTTCTGTATGTACAGAAATCTCTGTTACTCCTCTTTCTCAATGGCAGACAAACCCTAAATTTCACAGTCCACTTTCAATATCAAATTCAAATCAAAATTTCGAACTCCACAAACTATATCAAATTTTATATGGATCTGAAGCTCTCACGAGCATAAGTCAGATATATGATTCGTTTTTCAATTTGAGTTTCGATATGGTCAGAATTTGATGCTATATTTTCGGCCGTTCATTAGATAGCGTCGCGTTCAACGGTGGATTCTCGTCGATAGCTCGATCCGGAAGTGGGGTTTGGGATAGGACACCGAGCAGGCTCTAGATCTGGCCTTGGTTCGTCGTTAGAGGCTTAGAGTTGGTCAGGAAATGGTTTGGATTATCGGCGGTGATGAAGTGCTGGGGCCGACCGGAGTTCGCCATCTCCTAGGCGTAGCGCCGTCTCGGGGAGACGAGGCCAGAGGCGAGGTCCGATCGTCGCAACGTGGCGTTAAGAGGCGGCGAAAATTCGATAAAGTTAGGGTTTCAGGTTCATGCGACTGTGCTTGCCTCTGGTGACGTGGCGGTAGGTGTGTGGTAGTTTTGTTTATCTGTTTATTTAGTTTAAATTTAATTTTAAACGTTCTAACTCACATAACTTTCACATACGAGATCGAAACTATATGCGGTTTTTTGCATTGGGATCGTATCCGAATTCCGGATATTTTAGTGCTGGTTTGGTCGAATTCTAAGACCGTTCAAATTTTGGGTTTAAATTGGATTTAAGTTCAATTTAAATTCAAAAAGGTGAGTGTTTTAACCCACTCACGACTTCTAAAATTTCTTATATTTGTTAAATTGATTTATGATGTGATTTGAAATTTATTTATGACTGTTTGACATATTTTTACTCATCATCTCAGTTAAATTGAATTTATTTGAATTAAATTGTTAGTTAATCGTTTATTGCATATAAACTGCCGGTTAGATTGTTATTTAATTTATCATTGAATATAAACTGCTAGTAAATATCTGTTATTTATTATCTGTTTTATATTAATGAATTGATTGTTGGATGATGATGGTGATAAATGTTTGATGATTGATATTGGATGAACGGATGTTGTATTTTATATTGTTATAAACTGCAAGTTGTTATAGATTTTGTTTCATTCGGGATTACGGTTTGAAATGATATATAACCGCTTTTATATTTTAAATTACGAATTGAAATGATAAGTATCTGTATCACTTGACCACATGATAGAAAATTATATACAGACACCGTGGTCTATATGTAAAAATATTTTAACAAGATTTCTACGGTTTTGTAAAGAAATATATGGGTTATATAAATATTGGTTTTAGATGTTATATAAATGTAATTTTATTATTGATTCTTAGCTATGTATAAATTTGTTTTAAAATATAAGATAAGTTAAATAATAAAGTTTGATTTTATTAAGATATAATGTGGTTAAGTATTTATTTAAAGTATATCTTAGTATAGAATTTATCATGATTATAAGTAAGATCGAAAGATAAACTTGAAAATTTTATTCAATAAAAATCGATATTGGACTCATTGAATTTGAGGTTTTAAAGGATGTGATTTTAACTTGATTTTTGTTTAAGGTTTTGTAAATGAATATATCAAGTTTGAATAAAGTGAGGGAAATATTCAGTTATTTGAAATTGGAGTTTATTTGAATGATATTGGAATTATTAAGTAAATATTTCAACACTAAATAATAGTTAACTGAATTTGATACGTATGTACATACGTACGTATGTATGTAACAAATTCAGTTTTGAAGTGTTGAATATTGAAAACTTCGAAATCTTTTGAAATGGTTTATTGAAAACTGAAAGTGAGTTGAAAGTTATGAATTGAGATTTAATTTAAAGCGAATAAATTTGTGAAATCGAGAAAATTATTTTACTTTATAAAGTAATTTAAAATTCAAACTATTTTGTTTTATATACTGTTTGAATATCCAAATCGTTTAAGTGGTGGAGGTTTGGTTTAGAAGCTATGAAATTTAAAGTATTATGTTTTGAAAGGTTATATTTCAAGCGTTTGGTTTCGAAATATTATAATTTTGAAAGTGTTATGGTTTTATAAAGAATATATTTGAAATAAAATGATATGATATTGATTTGGTTTTGAAAGACAATGATATTTGGTTTTAAAGCATAAACTATTTTGGAAATGACCGCCGTGTTATAATAACGTTTAGTTGTTAAAGAGACTGGGATCGAAAGTTGTACCACTCTCTGCCAACTTCGAAAACCACTAATAACCATGTACGCGGTGGAGATTTCAGAATGAAGTAGGATGGTGGCGACGTTTTATTAAGGTATATACGTGGACCCGACTCCCGTGAGTTGGCATAAGGTGGCTAAAACAAGAGCGATTATCGGGCCAAGGAGGTAGCCCCTCTTATCGGACACACTCCTTCGATATTGTACTCTGACTTTTGGATTGATTCGGTGGCCACTTTTGATTTTTGATTTTGGGGGTGCGGCTCGAGGTGAGCGGTAGTAGCTGTTATGCGTTACCACCAGCCCGAATGCATAATTGGTATATCTACCCTGGCATTGCCTTGTTGTGTCGTGTCACATACCCTAGCGAGCTATGTACGAGTTTGATTTGTGTCGTACGTATGGAGTATCATTTGATAGCCTCCCGATCAGGAGGTATTACGGTACCGTATAGACTACTTGCACTATTACGTGTTAAGGTGGAAAATATAAAGCCTTAACGCTATTTAAAAGTAAGTGTTTTACTATTAGACATTATTATAATAGCGAAATATTATTACATAGTAAATAGTTTAACGGATCATTGAGAGATGTAAATCCCGAGCATCTTTTAAGTTACCGCACTCACGTTGACACTGAATATGAAATGTCATACCCCGTAAACATCTCTGAAGCCGTTCCACTCGTATTTATTTCTGTTGATTAACTCACATAAGATCTTTTAGTTCTGACTCGAATGTTGTCTTTTCAATTCGCTTGGGTCAGTCTAAGCATTTCAGGATTTGAAGGCATTGTTTCTGAAGGACGAAGACGAAGATTGTATTATTCCTATTATTTACTATATTGTTCCACTACTTCACATTGCTCCATTGCATTATCATTTATTATTCTCTGGTATGTGTAACTCTGATATGTGTTGTATAAGTAAAATCAAATGTTTGTAAAACAGCTTCATGAACTATTATTTAATTATTATATTTTTTCATTCTGCTGTGAGATTCTATGTTTATTTCTTTCTCTGCTTTTTTTATTTACCCCATAACAATCCGCCCTTCTGCATGGTTAGAGATATCACGTGTGTCTGTCTAAGCATACAAAAAAGTGGGATGTTACACTATCAGTACGTTGTCATTGGAGGGCAATGAACATTCTTAGTGTAAATGTTCTTAAAGGTAAACATAGGCTCAAGCCTCATCAACCGGAATGACTAAAATAAGGGAGATGCAGCAGGGCTATGTGGGTCACACCCATTAGGGTATGTCATCTCCTTTCTAGATGACCATTCATGTTTTTAGATTTAGTTGTGCAAATGAGTTCAGTGAAATGGTTGGGAACAACTGGGGTGATGTCATCTTCGGTACTATCCAGCAAAGGGTAAGCCGGTCCTGTGTTGGCAGGGATCGTTAGGTACGATCTCTGTATATTGTTCTAGAGGTGTACTGTGATGGATGATAACTCGGTAGTCCAGTCATTAGTTGGAATCCATTCTCCAATACGAGCTTTACGGTTTTAGTTCTATACCTAATATATTGGAATGTCAGATGCAAGCATTTCAGTTATATTTATATTTTACTTTGATCCCTAATATATTGGATTTTATATAGATAACGTTTTGGTCATCGAAAGGTAAAAACCCGTCTGTGTTTATGTACGGCGTGGTCTACGGAGATGCCTTTTGATTTCAAAGATTTTTATGTAACTTTAAAATCTAGTTGGGTATGTTTTTTCCACGTTGGTTTCATAGACCGACTCAGATATTTATAATGCTTAGGTCAGACGAGCATACTACAGATTAGTTTGGATGCTTGGAGCTTCATGAGATGAGTTTGAGTCCCAGAGACATATTCACGTAGATGGTCATTTTTCGCTGTATTCATTATTGTGTTTATTAGCAATTGTGAGGACATGTTATAACTATCGAGGCTAAATTATTTTAGTATACTTTGATTGATGTCTGTACATGCATATATTACAGTTCTGTGTTTGTGTAAAGTTTTATGGTATATTATAGATT
This sequence comes from Allium cepa, assembly GCA_030765085.1. Classification (NCBI taxonomy): domain Eukaryota; kingdom Viridiplantae; phylum Streptophyta; class Magnoliopsida; order Asparagales; family Amaryllidaceae; genus Allium; species Allium cepa. The sequence continues at coordinate 511,386,693 of CM060942.1, forward strand.
ATTCCTTCTCCTGTGAAATTCTGTGTTAGTTTTCTTTTTATCTTTTTCCTTCTTATTTTCCCTAACAATCGGGTTTTCCGGCTTTCGATTGCTCGACATGTGATACAATGGATGTACAAGTGCAGATTTTCAAGGGTCAAAAATCCGGTTCTTTAAATCGATCATGTTACGACCATATTTGGGTATACGTTGAAATACTTGCACTAATACACTACTCAAGAGAGCATTTATCGCCTTCGTTATAGTAAGTCAATATCACCGTGATTAGTAAGTCAAATTAAAGTCAAAGTTTCTGACCAAAGATAAATGGTTAATTGATAAGCGATATTGATTTGAACGAAAGACTTTAAAATTGACCCACGCAATTAATAACGATATTAATAGAGCTTTTTAATCTTAGACCAAACTCTAGATATCTAAGCGATATAGTAACGAAAAGAATACATGGACAACTATCGTTACTAGGTAAGCTTATATTAGATTAGAAATACGATTTTGCCTTGATGATCTATAAGGATTGAACTTAACCCTATACTGTGCTTCAACAAGTCTGTACATGCTTCAATGTTTAAATTGTTTAAATATCAACTATGAATCGAGTTCACATCAAAGAGTCAATACAATCACATTGTTAATTATTTTCGAATTCGACCAAGGATAAAATTTAATTTATTAATGTTATAAATAAAAAATAAATCATTATAAAAGTTGTATTAATATTTATGGTTAATTTTGGTTATTCATTTCAGGCTTAAAATTGGACAAAACGATATATAAAAGCTATACGACGGTTCGAGTGATCTTGGAGTCGGAAATTAATTAACTAAATAAGGATTCAAGAGGAGTCAAAGAAGTGTCTGACCATTCTTAGTCAACACTAGGGCCAACCATATATGGGATGATTTGGGGATTTTACCAAGTCTGAAATGCTAGAGGATCTAGTGGAGAGAAAGGTGCATACAAGAATAAACCAGTCCATTTATGCAACCTAGTTTAAACAAGTCAATGTCAGTGTTCATATTTGAGTTCCAATAAATTATATCCTTTTTTGAGAATATCATCATTATCTAACTACAATGTCTGAGGAAAAGTGAAAAATATGAAATGGAGTTAAGAGACAAAGCAAATCAAAGTGAAAAATATGGATACTCGAGCAATATTGTTATTAAAAATCAAGAGTGCCTTATGGACCTTAACATTTCATAATAACTATATAACCACAGAGTAGTAAACCATCAATATATTATTTTAGGGTAGAAAATGATTTGGCTTAGCTTTTTGACTGAATTAATCTGGACAAAATTGATCTTTTATAAACCTCTCCTTTAATTATCTTTAATATCAGAATAAAAGTTAGGAAAAATGGAATGGTTAGACGTTCCATGTAACTCATGATTCATGAGAAGAAAAAGGAAATTATCCAAAATAGCACAATATTAGTACCGAATCTTTAATCCCATAATCCGTGCAGTTAAAGCCCCCCTAAAGCCCTGCACCTCGTTATTTTACGCTACGTCTGCTAAGTTAAGGATTTTTAGCATCTGTTTTAGCAACATTAATATAAAAAAATTGATTTCACTAGTGCTCTTTTGAACAAAATTAACAAATTTAGAGTAAAGACCTAACCTTACGACATAAATGCTCAATGTAAGTTATAAATATATTGTAGTTAACGAATCTTGATTGCGTATATCATGATATTATTCGGGTTTGTTAAATAAAATTAAATAACATTTCATTTTCTAACACAAATGATGTAAGTATGAGAGTCAATTCACTTTAAATATTTATATTTTTTTACTCATCAAATTGTTACAAATTTTATATGAATTGGAACCATATAACTAATTAATTTTCTCAAACCTAAAACTTGTGGTGAATTGATATTAACTTATGATATAACTCATGTACTCACGTTGTGGTAGAGATAGTTCCATATGTGCATTTCTCTGCGTCTGTAGTTTATTCTATATGATTTTATAAATTATCTGGTTATAGAAATTGAGAAACTATGATCCTATATGTTAAGATATGATAAGTTTACTTTTAGTTATTTTACTCTGGTAAAATCTCTACAACTTAGATGCTTGTAAACAACAAACTTTGCTTTCACTTTACGTCATCAATTGCATGTTAAATATACATGAAAACATCTTCTAAAAGTAATTGATAAATATATTATGAACATGGACACAAAATAACATGACACTAAATTTCTCAATCATGTAAAATAGAGAATCGAGAAACAAAATTGAATCACAATTTGAATTTCAATGCATAATTAATTTCTAAATTTTTCATCGCATGAACTGTAACGTCGAAAAAATTGTGCGCGCTCACACAAATCATAAATGACCTAAAACTATTACATTATTTTGAACTATACCGTGATAACCCGCACCTTTCGACACATTGATCCAAATTCTAGAGTGACATTCAGACTTGCGCTGGTGCCAAGTAGTACGAGCTGTCGGGTTTTAAAACATTACAGAGATTAAGAATATAGAGTTAAGATCCAAGACATTCTACACTTCATAATCTCACAACGGAAGGCAATGAAATATAAATGCTGGAAACAACCATCTTAGAATATATCTCAAAAGCACAATCTCAGAAATAGTACGAACTCATAACTAAAGTGCAATATAATATATAGTTGATAAATACTAAGTACGATAAGTAAACACACAGAGAGAATTTTTTTATATAGAAACTCCAATGCTAAGTTCGCCTCTCCATGTACCGATCTCGAGCCTATCACCTGCTGCCCTATCCTCCTTTGATATAGGAAAAAAAGGAAAGGAGTTTGTTAGATAAAAGTATAGTGAATGAGTACATCATTAATATATGGCGATAACATCCAGTTGACTTCGTTAATACTCTATGTGATCAAGGATGTCCCATGAGTGTCCATGAATTGCTTATTTCATTTACCTAAAGAGTACGTTTTCAAACACACCTACACCGCGAACTTGTGAAGTCTTACGTAGGGTCAAATAACTAATCGAACCTCAACACAACTAATGATCGGTTAATTGCTACTGGAACTATTCCAACATAAGGATCATCTGCAATTTCAACTATGGGACAAGGTTCCCATATTATGGCTACACGTATCATATTTACACATTGGGGAGGAGCCCACAGTGCCTACTCGCACCGAAGATGTCCGCTACATCTATGTCCACCTCCCAATGGTAACATGACAACTCTTATCGTATTGTGTCAGAATCCATCAACAGCATAGCATCACGTCGCATCACAGTGGATACCAAGGAACCCCGATTGGCAAACAATAAACTTTGCTTTCACTTTACATCTTCAATTGCATGTTAAATATACATGAAAACATCTACTAAAAGTAATAAGATAAAATATTATGAACATGGACACACAATAACACGACATTAAATTTCTCAATTATGTAAACTACATAATCAAAAAACAAAATTGAATTGTAATTTGAATTTCAACGCATAATTAGTTTCAAATTTGTTCATTGCATGAACTGTAACTTCCAATAAGTTGTGCACACTCACATAAATCATAAATGAGATTAAACTATTACATTATTTTGAAATATACTATGACAACCCGCACCTCCCGACATACTGATCCAAAGTCTAGGGTGACTTTCAGTTGCGTCAGTGCCAAGAAGTACGAGCTATCAGATTTTTAAACATCACAGAGACTAAGAATACATAGATAAGATCTAAGACATTCTACACTTTCCAGTATCACAATGGAAGGCAACAAAATATAAATACAGAAAATAACTATCTCAGAAAATATCTCAAAAACACAATCTCAAAAGTAGTATGTAGTCATATCCAGAGTATACGGAAATATAGTATATACTCTATTAAATACTTAGTACGATAAGTAAATATTTGTAGAGAAATGGAAAATACATAGAAACTCCAAAGCTAAGCTTGCCTCTCCACGTACTGATCTCGGACCTATCACATGTTTCCCTGTCCTTCCGTGGTGGGGGAATAAGAAAGGAAATTAGTAGGTTAAATAAAAGTCTTATGAATGAGTGCATCATTAATATATCGCGATAATAACCAATATACTTTATTAATACTCCATGTGACCTAGGATGTCCCATAAGTGTCCGTGAATTACTTATTTCATTTACCTGAAGGGTATGGTTTTAAACACAGCTGCATTAACAACTTGTGAAGGCTTACTTAGGGTCGAACAATTAATCGAACCTTAACACAGCTAATGATCGGCTAATAGCTATTGAGACTATTCCAACATAGGGATTATCTATAATTTCAACCATGGGACAAGGTCCCCACATTACGACTCCACGTATCATATTTATGCATTAGGGGGGAGCCCGTAATGCCTACTTGTGCCGAAGATGTCTGCTGGATCCATGTCCACCTCTCAATGGTAAGGTAACACCTCTTGTCACACCACGTCGAAATCCATCAAGAACACAGCATCACGTCACATCACCGTGAATATCAAGGAACTTCCATTGGTGTCAGGCCATACACTTCTCCAGGCATCATTGTCAGTGTTGCGTGTTCATCATAGAACCTCCTATGAGTACAATTTTGTGATAGAATCCCCCAACCGAATATCGACCATGTTGGATAAATAACATTTATACAGTCCCACAATGTCCTAGTGTTGCCAACATAGGAAACTAGTTTCCCTACTATACTAACATCCACACACAGATATATATAAATTATATACATTACTATTTAATTTATAACTTGGGCCTTAGACCGAAGTTCAGGCCATGCCCAGTTTCGTAAACCGGTCGACCGCTCTTCACTTGAGCGGTCGACCACTTGTTGTAGACCCATTTTAGTGAATCTGTCGATCGATCATCGCTGTTTATTGTTTTTAGTTACTGATTATCGTTTCTTTTGATTGTTAATCATTGTCGTTCCTAAATCTAATACAATGAAATTAAATTACATACAGTGACTCTAATTACAGCTATGAGTCTATGATTTGTATTTCTCAAAACTTCATATTCAATTTCATAAACAGTATTTTAATTTACAGCAAATCAATTTTAACCTAGGTTTAACATAACATGTTATATCAATATTAGTCAACCTAACAAAAAGGGTATATTCAGATTTATCAATTTCTTAATTTACAGGTTCACGTTAGTCAGATCTAGATTAGAAGAAATGAACCATATTCATATAATCACTATTAAATTCCAAATCCAATTAAATAATATTTCCAATTCGGTTTATAAAAATAGATCAAAATGAGGTATAATAAAATGAATTACATTTAAATCAACTTACTAATCATGAACCCACTCACCTCAAACAAAAGCTATTCATAAAATCGTCATTCTTCTCGATGTTAATTCCCTTCCTTTGCTTGATTTTCTTCCAGTATGTTTTTAATTCTTATTTGAGAAATTAGGTTTTAGAAGAGATAAATTTGGCAAAATCTGAATGTATTACTCTAATTTTGTGAATTAGAGTTTAGGTTTCAGTTTTATTTATAGGGATGCAAACTAACATCAATTATTGATTAATATTTATTTAAATCTAGGCCGTTGGCCTACCCAAACCCTAGCAACAAATCGTCGACCGATTGACCGCTTACTTCGGAGCGGTCGATAGGTCAAGGTTATGGTATCAACCAGTGGAGCTTTGTATTTTCAAAATAATTGTTTCCTAATTTGTTATTTAATTAATTTCAATTTTGAATTTTAAAACATTGATCACTTCTTCATATTAGCTTTGATTTCCAAACATTATATACGAAAATTGTCTAGAAAATCACTACGAATGCAATAGTGTAAGTTTCATAGCTAGATTTAGATGTTTGTAAAAATTCCAATTTTCCCTTTGTAATATTTAAATCTAATTCTTTTGTTATAATTTTCGGTTCAAATTTTTGGGGTGTTATATTCTCCCCCTTTAAAGGATTTCATCCCTGAAATCTCCAAGGATGGAAAAATGCAACACGTACGTATGAAAACTAATAACTATAGCCATCTACTCGTCTATCAATTACTGCCAATCATTGTCCTTAATTCAGATTCTAATGCAATATGTACATATAGGTATGGAATGCATATGAATCTATACTAATGCAAAGATTAGGTGGTCTCCTGATCTAGGCGACCTCCTTTAATGCACGTGCTTATGCAATATATCCAAAATATATGCAATATCTATGTAAATATACTGGCAATTCTACATGCATGCGCAACCATTCAACCCATATGCAATAACATATGCATATAACTCAGTAAATAAAACAAGTAATGGTGTGAGAGTGTGCTAACTCAAGAATATATTTTCCCTAAGCGTGCAAAGATAAAACTATGTGATGCATCCATTAACATCCATCATCCAAAACATGTCCTATTGAGACATTTGCAACCAATCCTAGCATCTAATTGTCCCTACTTATGGGGTTTGCTAAGCTAGATCCTAAGCACATAAATAGTTTATACTATTTAATCAAAATGGAAATGTACCAAAAAATAGTTCTAGCTGGGTAGCTCGGATCCTCTCCTCGGGCACCCCACGTACTCTCCATCGCATAGTCTCCCCACTGGACCTTAACAAGCTTGAAAACTTTATTGTGGAGTTGCTTTGTACCATGCTTAAGAATACAAGTGGGTGCATGACGAACAAGTGACTCTCTCGCTACCTCTACCTCCTCTAGTTGACTCGGCTCAGTTTCGGCTACCGTATAACGTATCACTTTCGCAAGTGTGACACATGGAAACTCCTGCTAATTTCTCAAGAAGCTTCACTCTATAAGCTAACTTCCCTACTCTACCAGTGATCGTATAAGTCATTACAAACCTCGACAATAAATTCCATGAACTACCAAACTCATGACATGCCTAAGCGGTGAGACCTTAACAAAAACCATATCGTACGTGGTAAACTCCAATTCTGTGCGTCTCCTGTCAGCATAAGACTTCTGCCCATCCTACGCGGTTTTCATCCTCCTACAGAACAAGTCTACCTTATTTGATGTCTCCCTCACCATATTTGGTCCAAGAACAATCCTATACGTAGTCTTCCATTAGCAAGACGGTGATCTACAGGGCGTCCTATACAATACCTGGAATGGTGCCATCCTAATACTTGCTTGATAGCTATTGTTATAAGTAAACTCCACTAGCGACTAGTGATCCTTCCAAGAACCTATGAAATTTAAGACACACATTCGAAATAAGTCCTCCATCACCTGATTCACTCTTTTCGTCTATCAATCCATCTACTGGTGATAAGTGGTACTTAGACTCAACTCAGTGCCTAATGCCTCCTGAAGACTCCTTTAAAACTCATCGATGAAAAGTGGATCTCAGTTGCTCAAGATGCTAGAAGGAACTCCATGCATTCTAACTATCTCCCTTACGTAAAGTGCCGCCAAAGGCACAACAGTCCTCGTACTCCTAACCGGAACAAAATAAGCGCATTTGGTCAGTCAGTCGACTATGACGCAAATATTCTCATTCCTCCTCCTACTTGGTAATCCATCGATAAAATCCATAAAAATACTCTCCCACTTCCACTATGGAATATCCAACGACTGCGACAATCCTCTCGCCTTCTTCTGATCTGCCTTTACCCTCTAGCAAGTCGTACATCAGTCCACATACTTTACTACATGTCTCTTCATACCAGGCTAATAAAAGACTCTCTTCATGTTACATTACATCTTATCTCCGTTGGGAAGAATGGTCATCCTAGAATGATGATACTTCGCTAGTACCATGTTAATCAAATCCATAATAAGCGGAACTCACAATCTGCCATCTCTCCGTGACCACCCCTTCGAGTCATTCTTCGAGTCAACGACGTAATGCCTTAAATGCTCGACTTCTCTCCTCTACTAACCCTCTTGAAAATATCCAATAACCTACAATATTGCTTCTAACTTAACCTAATGTGTTCCATAAGTGTAGGTGTAACAACCCAATTCACAAGGCCGGTCGACCTGGCTTTAAACCTGTAGGTCGACCCATCTAAAGTTGAGAAGCGAAGAAAAATTCTTCTTCGCCCTGTACGATTTTGACATGTTATTTTCATTGTTTTGCTCAATCTGATCCCTTCGTGCTTCCATCGGATGGCTCTTATTTAGCCTATGACGTGGTTGTATCCTATTCCATCTCCAAATCCAATAGTCCGAGATCCACTTCTACCCCTATAAATAAGACACTTGGCCTAACACTTTTTCTCATTTTAGATTTTCTCTGCTTGGGTTCTCCTTTTCAGAATGGACCCTAAAAGGAATAATTTTCCAAGGAGAGAATCTTTTTGATAAAAATATTTTAATACCTTCAAGTGGATCCGGGAAGACCAAAAGGGGAGAGCTTAGGACCATAGGTGAGTGATTGTAATTATTTTAGATCTTTAAGCAATTTAAAATAATAGGGTTTTCGATAGTTGTAGTTTTTCTACGATTTTGAAAATACCTTTTTTATCAGTTATTTTCAGTTTCAAAATTTATTTTAAGTCTGCTTTTTTTAGCTGTTTTTTTCAGTTATTTATAGCTACTTGCTGTTAATTATAGCTTTTCCATTTATTTACAGTTATTTACGGTATTTATGATTCTTTAGTATTATCTACGTTTTATTTATATCTTTTCTACGATTGGGATCTTCTTCTGTAATTCTCAGTTTCTTTCTATTTTCCTTTTTATGCGAATGGAATAGATTAAAATGCAAATATGGATTAAGTAATAAGAATACTGAAATTATAGAGAAGAAGATGTAAAATGAGAAAACTGTAATAAATTGGAATTGGACTGAATTTAAGATATTGGCCTAGTTATAACTTGTAATTATGACTAAAAAGAGTAAATGGTAAAAGTGGCTTATTTTTATACTTAGATCTTGGGTTAAGTTAATAAGAAATATTATAATGTAGGTTATGATAAGAAAAAGAACAGGAAAGAGGCTTATTTTTAGACATAGAAATAAATTAATAGGCAAAGACAACAAGAAACCGTAGAGGCTTATTTAAACAATTTATTCTAAGTTAATAAGAAAATATAACAGAGATAATAGAAGAGGCTTATTTAAAAGACTTAGAATAAGTTAATAAGCAATAAAGTAGAATGAACAAAAGAGGCTTATTTAAAAGATTTATATTAAGTTAATAAGCAAAGATAGAGGTAGGGCCCATAACCAATAGCATTCCCTTTCAGATTAGGATTGTTGGTTTCACAATAGGTGAAGCTGAGTATGACCCTTTTAGAGTAGGACTGATGGTATCACAGTAGGTGAGGCGAAGCATAACCCTTTCAGACTAGGACTGAGGGTCTTACAGTATGTTAGGTAAGTCTGGGACATGCTTTTACTAACTAAAGTAACTATGGGGCCAATAGATAGAAGTTCAAATCAGGAATTTGGGCAAGGGACGCAACTAGATTTTGTTTGGTAGGACCCGAATTGACAGCATTCCCTTTCAATCTAGGACTGATAGTCTCACAACACACATAGTTGAGGCTAGGAAGGACCCTTTCAAACTAAGACTGATGGTCTCACAATGGAGGAGGTGAGGCTGGGCACGCTTTTGCTGTTTAGGGTAAGAGGGAGCAACAAATAGTGTGAGCCTAACTGTGGTCGTGCGTGCGGCCTCGGTGCAGGGATATAATTCGCTACTGAGTTCTAAGCACTTAGTATGTGTGCGTTTCTTAGGCACCATTGCCTTTTGTGTAGGGAGCTATATAACGTCTAGTCCGCAATAAATACTTTGTGCATATTTCGTACATGCCATTACCATATGTGTAGGAAGTTATATATCGTCTAGTCCGCAGTAAGGACTATGGAGTAGCAGGTTGATCGAAGGGTAGAATTAGGATTTTAGCCTAATTATAGGATTATGAATTCAGCCTATTCAAAGTAGCGATCGAAGACAAGTGTAAACTATCAAAGTTATCCAAATCGTATTAATTTAGCAATAGTTTAATCATATTTATTTCCAGCTCTATCATTCTTTCTATTTCCTTTATTTTCTTTTATAACTAGAACTGTTGCAAATTCTATTATCTTTGCTTTGCTTAAATATGCTAGTAGTTACTATCATTCACCAGACTTTTAGTCTGACCCCCTCCTCTATTTTTCCCTTTTCCTTCCCATATGCAATCAGATGTAAGGAAGGTAGACTGCAGCTTCTTGGAAGACTTCTTTGGAGATCCTATCATGTATTCCTTTCTTTTAGTTCCAGCTTTTAGTTCTTGTATTGTACTGGCACTATATTGAGGGATAATTATACTCTGATTTTTATGAGACAGGTTATGATTTTCATAAGACATGTATTGACATTTTGAGACATCTTATGTATTTGGTTTTATAACTCTATCCAAGGAAGTTTGATTTTTGGTAAGTTATTGTTTTAATTGTTGCCGCTGCTTTTATCTATTTTGTATTGTGAATCTTAGTCTCTGCAATTTTTAGCTACACTACAACGCAACACACCTTTTAGTGTGCCCTTTTAGGTATACTAAGGGGTGTGAGGTGTTACATTTGGTATCGGAGCCTAAGATTACAAAATTCCTAAAAATTTATTTTAAAAGTAAAGTATTTTTTAAAATAACTTGTTTTAAAAGTATTTTTCAAGGAACTCTTAGAGACAGTTTTCAAGTATAAAAGAGTTTTTATAAAAATCCCTTTAAAGTCCAATTCAACCTTCTTTCGATTCTTTCAAGCCTAAGCCTTCAAATTATTTTCACAAGTTTGATTGAATTCATTTTTATGAAGAGGAATGTGTATAGAAAGGAACAGAATAAGAAGATGAATTATTTTATGACTTTTCCTAGAAGAATTATGCTTTTATTGAAGTGAAAGGTCGGTGTAACGACCCACTAATTTATCACTTTGATAAATTATATTTATTTTTAAATTTATGCGAATAAAAGGTTGATAATATAAATGGCATTGTTTTAAATGATAATAAATAACAGTAATCTTGTTTTGAATAAATATTTACAAAAATATTTTCCTCAAAATTTATATCTATAAAATGACATCATATTTAAATATATATATTTATGAATTTAAATTGAGATTTAATGATTTAATAGTTATTCTAATTATTCAAATAGTCATTTTAAATGATGATTATTCATTTTGAAAAGTTATAAAGTGATAATAAATCATTTGTAATAGTTTTATAAAGATATGTATTTGATTTGAAAATGTAAGGAAAAATTGATATCACTTTATCGGTATAATAACAATTATTGTAAATAATTGTAAATATTAATTTATTTGGTTTTATGATTCAAATATGATCATTTTAATTAATTAAAAAGATAAGAATTTTTTTTTAAATTTTTTTTTACAAAAAATGTACGTTAATAAATAAGTGAAAATGTGATCGATAATCGGTTCCTCAGATTTCAACGATTTAACAAACAAAAGTCATTCGAAGACGCTTGAAGTGTTTTGCTCCAACTTGTACTACATATATGTGTGTGTGTGTTTGTAGGTATATCACACGCACATGATAACATATACATGCCCACAAAAACACACACACATATATGTATATTACAAAATGATTTAATAATTCTTAAAGCTTAACCTTTAAGTAACCATAAGGCAAACGCTAACTCATTGTACCACACCATCCCCTAATATCACCATCACATGGCTTTTGGAGGGGGGATCCGTACATGTAGATGGCAAGGTGGGTGTGGGCTAGGGGCGTTTTGGTAATTTGGCATTTGAATATTTTATTCCAAGTTTTTTCTATAAATTCCGCCCATCTTCTCTTGAAATTCCTAATACCATTGCACTTCTTCTTCGTTTTCCTTTCAAGCTTTCTTAGAGCCTCTATAGTTGCTTCTAATTCATAGAAAAAGTGTTTAGAAAAGTTAGGAAAAAATGTTGAGAATAAGAGAGAAAAATATATACAACAATTTATAATATCAATCTACTTCAAAACAGTTCAAAACACCTCCTCTACTTTTCCAAAACAAACGACCATAAACCACACCACCCTAGGATGTGAGCTCCTCCATCATCAAGGCTAGGCCAAGCTCTCCCCATAGGTTGCAAGGTTGGTGTCATTTACTTTGGTTCGATCGTAGCGGAGCTATAGCCGGTTTTATATTAGCTCTCCCATAGAACGTGAGAAACTCTTACTTATATTATATTTTTGGATAATGATATAATGTTTGCAATGGATGTTTAGTATGCTTTGATCATCAAGTTTGATTTTTTCATAAATATGTTGAATATATATGCAAGTCACGGTAATACACTTCGATAAGCACAAAGGAAATCACTTTTCTTTATTTAATGAATTGATGTATATGAAATGTTAAACCTCTTTAAAAAGGGTTTAAAGTGAGTTTGAAATGTTTTATAAACATGTGTAAGTGTTTTGGTGAAGTTTGAATGAGAATTGAAAATTCAGTCAAAAATAGATGCGTCGCGTAATGGCAGTTCGCGATTTCATGCCATAAAAGTCAAACGAGTGTAAAAGTTAGAATATAGCTTAGAATTCTTCGAGATAAATTTCTTTTGAACTATTATGTTCATAGTTTTCCAACGTAGAAAGAAAATTGAGAATTTGATAAGTATATTTTGAGATATGAGTAAAACAACTTTTTGAAAAATCACGGTTTTGCAGTTCGAAATCAAAAACTGGATTTCTTAGAAAATAATATTTTAAAATGGTTTAAAAATATCGAATAAATCTTATAAATATTTTAAAATGTGTTAAAAGTTATTTGAGTAATAAAAATGAATTTTCAAATAATAAAAAGTCGTTTTGATTAATATAGCTTACAAAAGCACTTTCCGCGGTACTTTTCTATAACTTATAAATTATAGTTTAACCTTAACGATTATTTTTCAAATTTTTTATAAATGTTTCCAAATGGATAATTAAATGTTTTAACAATGATTTGGAGGTCTTTATAGTTTATCTAAAGGAGTTTAAATAAATGATTTAAAGAAATCTATTGCAATCTAAGGAATTTAATTTTGGCTCTAAAAGCCGACGAGTAGATTGGATTTTTCTATTCGTGAGATTCAGATGTGAGTTTCTTAAAGTAAGGAGATGTTCAGGAGCAATCAATGCCCTGGCTCACCTGGCATCTTCTCGGGGCAATGGATAGGTAAGGCCGAAATGTCAAAAACTAGTTAAGTACAAAAAGATAAAATTTTCCAAATTTAAATTGAATGCTACTTTGATTATATAGGGATGATCTTATTATAATTAGTGTTATATCCCAAAGAGGGAACTCGTATTATTTATGGAATTTAATAGGTGACTTCACCGTTATTCGATCCATAGTATTTGTTGAATACGTGAATCGATATTGAGTAGAATTACATGATTTCTATAGATTCTACTTACTTAATATTATTGGTTTTGGTTTAACATCCTTGACAACATGATTTTAAATTAATCAAATTTTGAGTTTTGCATTAAGAAATCTTTGTTAAGATTTAAGTGAAATGATTTGGAAATATTTTCCTAAGTAAAAATTGAAATGATTTGGTATTTAAAAAGGTTTTAAGTAATCAAAGGATTTGACAAGAGTTTAATAATTTTGAATATACTGAAAAGAATGTTTTAGAATGAAATGTCTCTAGAAGAGGTTTTGATAAAAAAGAACTTAATCAATTAAAGAATGATTCCTTATTCACAACCTCTTTTTATCGATGATCAGATCATAGAAACCCGGGTCGGATTTAGGGTAGTTCATTTTCGAAAACCACTTCGAACCATTGTATGCATTCGAAAAATGAAGTAATGAAGAAAATGAAGGATGAAGACCGAAGATTTTCGAGGTGAAAGGACTGCTTGTTGATGATTCTGGTTAGCTCCCAAATGCTAAGATAGTAGTGATCCCTTCATTTTTGAAACTCTTCGGGTTGCGAGGACTTCTCGCTACTAATCCCAGTGTTAATTTCCGACAGGATGGGGGTAGGAGAGAGCCTTTGGTTTCGTTCAGTCCCAGAATGAACTTGAGACGTTGCATTTCTATTTGCATAAGTGATCTCTATGAATGTATTATCTGCTTGGTGGCGGAGAAGGCAATTTCTCTTAGCTTAACACCCTTTCTTGAGATGTACGAGCTTAGGAGTTATATGTTTGTAGAAACTAGCTGTGTGACCATGGAATGGCAGCATGACATTCAAAGGAAGATGATATTCTATGTGAAAGGTAATCGTTACCTCAGGCCTCACTCCTAGAAATGGCCGAAACAGGGTAGATGCAGCGAGCTATGTGGTTCGCAACCATTAGAATATGATCGTCTCCTTCTAGATAAACTTATTCCTGCTGTGATGTTCGGGAATTAATTATTATGGATGTATGCTGTGAGAGCCTTCGAAGAGGTCCGTAACAACCGGAGTGATGATACATTCGGTACTATCTAACAAGAAAGGTAGGTCGGTCTTGTGTTGGTAGAGGGTAGATGTTCTATGCCTCAGTACATTCCTCTAGAGATGTACTGCCGGAAGCTAGTCCCTTCACTTGGTCATTTCTGTGAAAATCCATTCTCCAATAAGTGCCTATCATTTTGTTTGTAGGTCCTAGTATGTTGGAATTTAATAATGGTAACAATCTCGGCTAAGATTAATAAGTTTACTTTCAAATGTTTTAAAAGATACGTCATTAAAAATAATATAAAGTGATGTTACGTAAAATTGATTTGGTTATCATAAGGTAAAAACTCGTTCTGTGTTTATGTGTGATGTGGCCTTATGAGATACCATTTTAGTTTTCAAAACGCGTATTTTGAGTTATCACACCAGTCCCATGAGAGACTCGGAGTTTATTTTTCCCTTTCCTTAAACTCTAGGTGCCTAATTTTCCTAGGCAGCCTAGTAGTCAGGTTTAGTTTCGAAAAAATCAGGATGGAGGTCGAAGCATGGTGTTAGAAGATTTTTTTGAATATTTTGGTCTATTTATACCATACTCTTATACTTTAGTACTCCGTATTTATAAGGACAGGAATTTATAACTGTTTATATTTTAACTCTGGTAATTTTTTTTAATTTCTGCTATAAAGTTTATATTGAAATAACATATATGAGATTCTGTTCTGTCTTTATTTTTCTTTCTTACCCTTGAGAATCCGCTTCCCCAGCACTTGAATTTGCGGCACGTTAATACCGAGGATTTATTAGTATCAATTTCCAAGAGTCAAAGAAATGGGTCCTCACATCGTGGTATTAGAGCTTAGGTTGAGCGAACACCTAAGCCTAATAGGGGTAAAAGACTCATCAGAGATAAGGTTAGTAATACCCTAGGATGAGTAAGTCATTAGAGGTAGGATTTGTAACACCCTAGAATGAGTTTGAGTATATGTGTGTGTGTATATATGAGTTCGTATTTGTCAATAAAATATACAAATGAATTTGGTTTTATGTGAAATCATTTTACCTAAGAATATATATATATATATGTATATGTATGTATTTGAAAATAAAAGAATATTTTGGTAAAATTTTCAAAGAATTTTTGAATAATAAAATATTTTTATACAAAGAATTTTTAAAAGCTATCTTTAGAAATGAATCTCAAAACATTTTTCTAAGTATTGACAAAACATCTCAACCTAAAAATATGCTAGAAATTACCCACTACTTATGTCTAAAAGAATAATTATTTGCCTTGTAGAAACCATATGAGAGAAATTATGCGAAATGGGAGTCTTCTTAATGAATTGGGGCAAGAAGTATAACATCATTATTCTCTCTGGCGATGAAGAGGAGCAATCAAAACATTCTCCTAACAATGGTGGGTTTCTGATCAAGAAAGAATATGCCTCATACGCTCGAAGGGATGAAGATGGATACCCTATGGCTGGAATGCTATACCACCACCAGCTTCAAGAGTAAATATGATTTCTAGCGATAATGAACCCCGGCAAGCCTCAAAGGGAAATTGAATAGCCGATCCGCCTAGCTCCATTTTGGATCTGATAGAAGAAATAGAGCCAATGGAAGAATAATCAGAATCCATGGAGGAAGAATCAGAGCCAATGGAAGACATTGATGCTATGATATCTAGCGAGTGTAGTAATGTAGTATAGGATATGGATGGAGAGCATGTTGTGTGGCAGAAGGATCATCAAGTTCATACATAAACTGAAATGGGATAGAAAGCAACGATGAAGGAACAGCAGAAGAGGAGGAAGAGGAAGGGGTCGAAGAATTCAAAAAACCTTGGAAGGAAAACATGCAAGACTTGGAAGAATTAGAAGAAGGCAGAGTAATTCCTGGAATACCATTCGGCATGGGACATGTCCCATGGAACCGACCAGTGCTACCCAAGGGAATGGGAGAGGTACTGGAAGAAGATGACAATGAGGCCGATGACGAGCTAGACAGTGATGAAGAAGGAGAAGGTGAAGTGATGATAGACTTTGGTAACTGGAATCCACCCACATCTATGAACTTAGAGGAATAAGAGTAACATTTGGAGGGTGGAGGATAATTCTAGTATATATAAGTATGGATGGGATGTTTATTTTGATTTAGTGTTTTGTATTGTATTAAAATAAGGAAGGGAGTTGAAATTTTCTTTTTGAACCCAAGTTTCGAAAAAATTAAATGATGTAAGCATGTGAGAATTTACAACATGATGTTGTCTTAACTTCTCATTTGTACGAATCTTTAAAATAAATATTTAGTGTTATTAATGCATGATTTTGGGTTTGTAATAAATGCAGTCTTAACAACATTTGTTTTTAAACCCTTGAATAACACTTTGGAAGAAATCTTATAGATATTTTTAGATTTTTAATAATGGGATTTTAAAGTAATAACATGTATCAGTATCTTTTACATAAAAAAGTAGAAAATGTTATAAGTTAAAATTTATATAGGAAAAGTAGTTTATCATAACAATGTTTAGGTAATGATTATTTTAATCACTTTGGTTATATTTCAAAATAAGAGAAAAGAAACCTTGTTAAATATACTTATAACATTTGAATAAGTATATGAATACTTTTAAGTATTGAAACTGGTAAAAGTAAAGAAAATATATATGTAAACGGAAGTATCTTTATAAAAAGTTTGAATAAAAGAATGGTAGTTTTATGAAATGTTTTTATAGAATTTCCAAAAAGGTTAATAAATAAATACATATGAAATATGTGGATTGTTCCTTCACATGGTTTAATCTAAGATTCGAGTATAAAACTCTAATGGGTTGACACTTATCTAAAAATAGAGTAAACATTTGATTCTTTACGATGAACATTGATGAGAGTTTATGATTAGATGCTGAGTTTTCTATCATAGTTGAGAGCTATGCAAGGAAAACTAAAGTTTTGGTCAAAAAGCCTGGTCAGAGTCTGCACTAAAGTATCGAGGGATCTATGCTACTTCGAAAATAAAGTTGCGAAATCGAATAGAAGATCGATCGATATTGCGTACATGTGATCTATATACATCATGCGAGTGTAAGTTTAGAAGCAAACATTTTGGGTTTTTTTGGGTAATTTCGGGGATGAAATTCTTTTAAGTGGGGGAAGTATATAATGACCCGCCAATTTATCACTTTGATAAATTATATTTATTTTTAAATTTATGCAAATAAAATGTTGATAACATGAATGATATTGTTTTAAGTGATAATAAATAATAGTAATCGTGTTCTGAATATATATTTACAAAAATATTTTCCCCAAAATTTATATCAATAAAATGGCATCATATTTAAATATAGATTTATCAATTTAAATTGAGATTTAATGATTTAATAATTATTTTATTTATTTAAATAGTTATTTTAAATGACGATAATTCATTTTGGATAGTTATAAAGTGATAATAAATCATTTATAATAGTTTTATAAAGATATAGATTTGATTTGAAAATATAAGGAAAAGTAGATATATCTTTATCGGTATATAATAACGATTATTGTAAATAATTGCTAATATTAATTTATTTGGTTTTATAGTTCAAATATGATCATTTTAATCAATTTAAAAAGATAAGAAATTTATATTTAATTTTGTTTACAAATAAATGTACGTTAATAAATAATTGAAAATGTAAGCGATAATGAGTTCCCCGAATTTCAACGATTTAACAAACAAAAGTTGTTCGACATTCAAAGTGTTTTCCACCTACATGTACATGTATATATATGTCACATGCACATGATAACATATACATGAATATATAAACATATATATATATATATATATATGTATATTACAAAATGATTTAATAATTCCTAAAGCTTAATCTTTAAGTAATCATAAAGCAAACATCAACTCATTGCACCACACCATCACCTCACATCACCATCACATGGCTTTGGTGAGGGGCGAGCCGTGCATGTAGAGGGCTAGGGGGTGTGGGTTAGTGGTGTTTCGGTAATTTGTCATTTGAATATTTTATTCCATGTTTTTTTCTATAAATACCACCCTTCTTCTCTTAAAATTTCTAGTACCATTTCACTTCTTCTTCCTCTTCCTTTTAAGCTTTCTAAGAGCCTCTCTAATGGTTTTTAATCATAGGAAATGATCTAAGAAAAGTTAGAGAAAATGTTGAGAATAAAAGAGAAAAATATACATAATTGTTTATAATATCAATCCACTTCAAAACTAGTTCAAAACACCTTCTCTACTCTTCCAAAATACAGGACCACAACCCATACCACCCTAAGCTGTGAGCTCCTCCATCGTCAAGGCTAGGATGAGCTTTCCCATACGCCACAGGCTTGGTTTCTTTTACTTTGGTTTGATCGTAGTGGCGTTATAGCCGATTTTATATTAGCTCAAAGGGGATACGAAGGTGAGAAACTCTTACTTATATTATATTTTTGGATGATGGTATAATGTTTTCAGTGGATATTTAATTTGGTTTGATCATAAGTTTGGTTGTTTCATATGAATGTTGAATATATATGCAAGTCACGGAAATACACGTCGATAACCACAAAGGAAATCACTTTCCTTTATTTAATGAATTTGTATATATGAAATGTTAAACTTTTTTTAAAAGGATTTAAAATGAGTTTGAAATGTTTTATAAACACATACGCGCGCGCCACACACACACATATAAGTGTTTTGATGAAGTTTAAGTGAGAATTGGAAATTTAGTCAAAAATAGACTCGTCGCGTAACAGCTATTCGAGATTTCGTCCTATAAAGTCAAAGGAGTATATAAAATGGAATATAGCTCGAAATTCTTTAAGATAATTTTTTTTCAAACTATTATGTCCATAGTTTTCCAACAAAGAAAGAAAATTGAGATTTCGACAAGTAGATTTTGAGATATGAGAAAATAAAACTTTTTGAAAAATCGCGGTTATGTAGTTCGGAATCTAAAATAAGATTCCTTTGAAAATAATATTTTAAAAATGTTTAAAAATGTGGAATAAATCTTATAAATCTTTTAAATTATTTTAAAAGTGATTTGAGAAATAAAAATGAATTTTCAAATAATAAAAAGTAGTTTTGATTAATATAGCTTAGAAAAGCACTTTCCGCGGCACTTTTCCATAACTTATAAATTATAGTTTAACCTCAACAATTCTTTTTCAAATATTTTATAAATGTTTTCAAATTGATGATTAAATGCTTTAACAATGATTTGGATGTCTCTATTGTTTATTTAGAATAGTTTAAATATATGATTTAAAGAAAGCTATTGCAAATCAAATGATTTAATTTTGGCTCTAAAAGTAGACGAGTAGATTGGATTTTTTCTATATGTGAGATCTGGATACGAGGTTCTTAAACTAAGACGATGTTCAGGAGCAACTAGTGCCCTGACTCACCTGGCCTCTTTCCCGGCGAGGGATAGATAAGGTCGAAATGTCGGAAACGAGTTATGTATAAAAAAAATTAAATTTTCCAAATTTAAATTGAGTGCAACTTTGATTGTATAGAGATGATCTTCTTATACTTAGTGTTAAAGGATGAAGAGGGAACTCGTACTATTCGTGAAATTTAAAGGTGATTTCACCATTATTTCGCCAATAGTATTTGTTGAATACGATAATTGATATTAAGTAGAATTAGATGATTTCTATAGATTCTACTTACTTAATATTTATTGGTTTTGGATTAACATCCTAGATTACATAGTTTTAGCTTAATAATATTTTGAGTTTTGAATTAAGAAATCTTTGTTAAGATTTAAATGGAATAATTTGGAAATATTTTCCTAAGTAAAATTGAAAAGATTTGGAATTTAAAAAGGTTTTAAGTAATCAAAAGATTTAATAAGAGATGTTTAATGATTTTTTATATACCAAAAAGAATGTTTTAGAAAGATATGTCTCCAAAAGAGATTTTGATAAAAAAGAACTTAATCAATTAAAGAATGATTCCTTATTCACATAACCTCTTTTTATCGGTGATTGGATCGAAATAACCAGGATTGAATCTGGGGCAATTCATATCTGAAAACTACTTCGAACCAATGATTTGAAAAATGATGACCAAATAAAGAAAATGAAGATTGAAGACCGAAGATTTTAGGGGTGAAAGGACTACTTTTTTATAATTATTCTTAGCCACCAAATACTAATGTAGTGGTGGTCCCTTCAATTCTGAAATCTTTGGGTTGCAAGCACTTTGCTACTAATCCTAGGGTTAATTTCCGACAGGATTTGGTAGGAGAGTGCAATCGGTTTCGTTCAGTACCAGAACGAACTTGAATGGTTGAATGTCTGACGTTGCGTTCCTAGTTACATAGTGATCTTTATGAACGTATTATCTGCTTGGTGCCAGAGAAGGCAACTTCTCTTAGCTTAACACCCATTCCTGAGACGTACGAACTCAAGAATTTAATGTTTGTAGAAACTTGTTGTGTGACCATGGAATGGCAGCATAGCATTCAAAGGAAGATGATGCGCTATGTGAAAAGTAATCATTACCTTAGGCCTCACACCCGAAAATGGCCGAAACATGGTAGATATAGCAAGGATATAGCAAGGCTATGTGTTTCAAAGCCATTAGGGTGTGATCATCCCCTTCTAGATATATTTATTCCCACTATGACGTTCAAGACTTAAATTATTGTGGATTTATGCTGTGAGGGCCCTTGGGTAGGTCGGTAATGATTGGGGTGGTGACATATTCGGTACTATCTAGTGAAAAAGGTATGCCGGTCTTGTGTTGATAGAGGGAAGATGTTTTGTGCCTCGTTACATTCCTTTAGAGATGTACTGCCGTAAAGTAGTCCCTTCACCTAGTCATTGTACGGAAATTCATTCTTTAACAAGTGCCTACCATTTTGTTTGTACAACCTAGTATGCTGGAATTAAATAATGGCAGTAATTTCGGATTAGACCAATAAGTTTACTTGCAAATGTTTTTAAAGATATATCATTAAAAATAATATCTAGTTTTTTATGTAATAATTATTTGGTTATCATAAGGTACATATCCGTTACGTGTTTATGTGTGGCGTGGTCTTATGAGATACTTTTTTGGTTTTCAAAACACGTATTTTGAGTTATCACACCAGTCCCATGACTATCCCGAAGTTTATTTTTTCTTTTCCTTAAACTCCGGGTTCCCTAATTTTCTTGGACAGCCTAGCAGTCGTTTAGAAGATATCTGGATGGAGCTCATAGCATGGAGTTAGAAGATTTTTCATAAGATTTTGGTCTATTTTTACCACACTCTTGTACTATAGTATTCCATATTTGTTAGGACGAGAATTTATAACTGTCCATACTTTAACTCTGATAAATGTATTTTAATTTCCACTGTAAATCTTTTATTGAAATAATATATGTGAGATTCTGTTCTGCTTTTATTTTTCTTTCTTACTCTTGAGAATCTGCTTCTCCGGCACTTGGATTGGCAGCAAGTGAATATCGAGGATATATTTGTGTTGATTTTCAAGAGTCGAAGAAACGGGTCCTCACATTGTGGTATCAGAGCTTAGGTTAAGCGAACACCTGATCTTGATCGGGGTAAAAGACTCATCAAAGAAAGGGTTAGTATTACTCTAGGATGAGTAACTCATTAAAGGTAGGGTTAGTAACACCCTAGAACGAGTTTGAGTATACATATATGAGTGCGTATTTGTTAATAAAATATATAAATGAATTTGGTTTTATATGAAATCATTTTACTTAATAATATATATATGTGTGTGTGTATGTATTTGAAAAGAAAAGAATATTTTGGTAAAATAATCAAAGAATTTTTGAAATAATAAAATATTTTTATACAAAGAATTTTTAAAAGCTATCTTTAGAAAAGAACCTCGAAACATTTTTCTAAGTATTGACCAAACATCTCTACCTAATAATACGCTAGTAACTATCTACTACTAAAGTCTAAAAGAATAATTGTTTGCCTTATAGAAACCATATAGGAGAAATTATGCAAAAGGGGAGTCCTCTAGAGCGAATTACAGGAAGAAGGATAGCCTCATTGTTCTCTCTAGTGATGAGGAGGAGCAATTAGAATATCCATCTAATAATAGCAAGTTTCCGATCAAGGAAGAATATGCCCCCTGCACTCGAAGGGATGGATATGGATACCCTATGGCCGGAATGCTTATACCACCCTCATCTCTAGGAGTAATTATAATTTCCAGCAACGATGAACGCAGGCAAGCCTCAGAGGTAAATTTGATAGCAGATCCCGCTAGCCCCGTTTTGAAACTGATAGAAGAAATAGAGCTAGTGGAAGAAGAATCAGAACCCATGGAAGAAGAATAGAGCCGATGGAAGACCCTAATGCTATCATATCAAGCAAGTGCAGTAATGTAGTATGGGATATGGATGGAGAGCATGGTTTGTGGCAGGAAGGATCATCCAGTTCATACATAATTGGAATGAGATTTAAAGCAACGATGAAGAAACAACAGAAGAGGATGAAGAAGAAGGGGTCGAAGAATTCGAATACCCTTGGGAGGAAAATGTGCAAGGCTTGGAAGAATTAGAAGAAGATTGGGTCATTCCTAGAATACCTATAGGATATGTCCCATGGAACTAACTATGGCTACCCCAGGGAATGGGAGAGGTACTGGCAGAAGACAACAATGAGGCCGACGATGAGCTGGACAATGATGAAGAAGGAAAGGTGAAGTGATTATAGACTTTGGTAATTGGAGTCCACCCTTATCTGCGGACTCGAAAGAATAAGAGTAATATTTGGGTAGTGAAGGATAATTCTAGTATATATAAGTACATATAGGATGTTTATTTTCATTTAGTGTTTTGTGTTATAAAAGGGAGGGGAAATTTTCTTTTTGGATCCAAGCTTCGAAAAATTTAAATGATGTAAGCATTTGAGAATTTATAATATGATATTATTCTAACTTCTCATTAGTATGAATCTTTAAAATAAATATTTAAAGTTATTAATGAATTATTTTGGGTTTGTAGTAAATGACGTCTTAACAGCATTTATTTTTAACTCTTGAATAACACTTTGGAAGAAATCTTATAGATATATTTGGATCTTTAATAATTGGATTTTAAAGATAATAACAAGTATCGAGATCTTTTACATAAAAAATAGAAAATTTTATAAGTTTAAATTTATAAAGGAAAAGGAGTTATAACTATGTTTAGGTAATGATTGTTTTAATCACTTTGATTATATTTTAAGTACGAGAAAAGAAAAACTTGTTAAATATACTTATAACATTTAAATAAGTACATAAATACTTTTAAGCATTGAAACTGGTATAAGTAAAGAGAATATACATGTACAAAGAAGTATCTTTATAAAAATTATAACAAAATAATGAAAGTTTTATGAAATGTTTTTATAAAATTTCCTAAAAGGTTGATAAAAACATATAAAGTATGTGGATTGTTTCGTCGCACGATTTAATCTAAGATTCGAGTACAGAACTCTGACGTAATTGACAGTTATCCAAAAGAGGATTTATCAATTAATTCTTGACGACGAATATTGGTTAGAGTTCATGGTTAATTGCTTGAGTTTTCTATCATAGTTGAGAGTTATGAAAGGAAAACTAAAGTTCTAATCAAAAAGCCCAGTCAGAGTCCGTAGTAAGGGATCAAAGAATCAATACTAGTTCGAAAATAAAGTTGTGAATTCGAATAAAAGATCGAATGGATATGGCGTATAGGTGAACTAAATGCAGGATTGTAAGTTTAAAAATAAACATTTTGGGTAAACCTTTGGGTTTTTATTTTGGGTAATTTCGGGGACGAAATTCCTTTAAAGTGGAGTCTGTAACGATTTGCAAATTTATCGCTTTGATAATATTTATTTTTTAATTTATGAAAATAAAAGGTTGACAATATAAATGATATTATTTTAAGCGATAATAAATAATAGTAATCTTGTTTTGAAAACATATTCACAAAAATATTTTCCTTGAAATTTATATCGATAAAATGGCAAAATTGTTACTTTAAACGATGATAATTCATTTTGAATAGTTATAAGTGATAATAAATCATTTATAATGGTTTTATAAAGATATATATATATATATATTTGATTTGAAAATGTAAGGAATAATCGATATCTCTTTATCAGTATAATAGCGAATATTGTAAATAATTGTTAACATTAATTTATTTGGTTTTATAGTTCAAGTATGATCATTTAAATCAATTTAAAAAGATAAGAAATTTATTTTTGAATTTTTTTGCAAATAAATGTACGTTAGTTAATAATTTAAAATGTGACCGATAATCGGTTCCCCGGATTTCTACGATTTAACAAACAAAAGTTGTTCAATGACGTTCGAAGTGTTTTGCACCTACATGTATATCTATATATATGTCACATGCACATGATAACATATACATGTATACATAAATACTTATACGCACACACACATTACAAAATGATTTAGTAAGTCCTAAAGCTTAACCTTTAAGTAACCATAAAGCAAACATCAACTTATTATACCATACCATCACCTCACATCACCATCGTGTGGTTTCGGTGATGAGGGAGCCATGCGTATAGAGGGCTAAGGGGTGTGGGGTAGGGGTGTTTTGGTAATTTGGCATTTGAATATTTTATTCCAAGTTTTCTTCCTCTAAATACCACTCTTCTTCTCCTAAATTCCTAATACCATTTCACTTCTTCTTCCTCTTCATTTCAAGCTTTCTAAGTGCCTCTCTAATGGCTTCTATTCATATAAAAAGATTTTTGAAAATTAGGAAAAAATGTTGAGAATAAAAGAGAAAATACATACAATAGTTTATAATATCAATCCACTTCAAAACTGGTTCAAAACACCTCCTCTAATCTTTCAAAACACACGGCCACAACCAACACAACCCTAGGCTGCGAGCTCCTCCATCATCAAGGCTAGGCCAAGCTTTCCCATACGTCATAGGCCTTATTTCATTTGCTTTGGTTCGATCGTAGCGGAGCTATAGCCGATTTTATATTAGCTCAAATAGGAAATAAAGGTGAGAAAGTCTTATTTATAATACATTTTTGGATGATGATATAGTGTTTGCAATGGATGTTTAATATGCTTTAATCATCATGTTTTGTTTTTACATATGAATGTTGAATATATATGCAAGTGATGAAAATACAGTTCGATAAGCACAAAGAAAATCACTTTCCTTTATTTAATTAATTGGTATATATGGAATGTTAAGCCTATTTTAAAAAGGTTTAAATGAGTTTGAAATGTTTTATAAACATATGTATGTGTTTTGGCAAAGTTTGAATGAGAATTGAAAAATTAGTCAAAAATATACGCGTAGCGTAACGACAGTTCGCGATTTCGCGCCATAAAAGTCAAACACTGTAAAGTTAGAATATAGCTCGGAATTCTTCGAGATAATTTTTTTTCAAACTATATGTAGAAAGAAAATCAAGATTTCAACAAGTAGATTTTGAGATATGAGTAAAATAAACTTTTTGAAAATTCATGGTTTTGCAGCTCAGCATCCAAAGCTTGATTTCTTTGAAAATAATGTTTTAAAATTGTTTAAAAATGTGGAATAAATCTTATAAATATTTTAATTTTTTTTAAAAGCGATATGAGTAGTAAAAATGAATTTTCAAATGATAAAAAGTCGTTTTGATTAATATAGCTTACAAAAGCACTTTCCGCAGCACTTTTCCACAGCTCTTTTCTGTAGCTTTTAAATATAGTTTTAAGTTTAACGATTCTTTTTCAAATCTTTTATAAAAGATTTCAAATTGATAATTAAATGTTTTATTAATGACTTGGAGATCTTTATAGTTTATTTAAAAGAATTTAAATAAATGATTTAAAGAAAGCTATTACAAATTAAGTGAATTAATTTTGGCTCTAAAAGCCGATGAACAGACTGGATTTTTCTATTCATGAGATCCGGATGTGAGATGCTTAAACTAAGAAGATGGTCAGGAGCAACCAGTGCCCTAGCTCACCGGCTTCTTCCCTAGGCGAGGGATAGTTAAGGTCAATATGTTGGAAATCAGTTAAGCATAAAAAGAATAAATTTTCCAAATTTAAACTGAATGCAACTTTGATTGTATAGAGACGGCCTTCTTATACTTAGTGTTAAAGCCCAAAGAGGGAACTCATACTATTTATGCATTTTAAAAGGCGATTTCACCATTATCCCACCCATAGTATTCGTTGAATACAAGAATCGATATCACGTAGAATTAAATGATTTCTATAGATTCAACTTACTTAATATTTACGGGTTTTGGATTAACATCCTAGACAACATGATTTTAACTTAATCAAATTTTGAGTTTTGAATTAAGAAATCATTTTTAAGGTTTAAACGAAATGATTTGGAAATATTTTCCTAAGTAAAAATTAAAATGATTTAGAATTTAAAAAGGTTTTAAGTAGTTTGAGGATTTGATAAGAGAGTTTTAATGATTTCATATATACCAAAAAAATGTTTTAGAAAGATATGCCTCTTGAAGAGATTTTGATAAAAGAATCAATCAATTAAAGAATGATTCCCTATTCATAGAACCTCTTTTTATCGATGATTGGATCGAAGGAACCGAGATCAGATTTGGGGTAATTCATATCCGAAAACCACTTCGAACCAATGTATGCATTCGAAAAATGAAGACCTAATAAAGACAATGAAGGATGAAGATCGAAGATTTTCGAGGTGAAAGGACTGTTTGTTGATAATTCTGGTTTTCTCCCAAATACTAAAGTAACAGTCGTCCCTTCATTTTTGAAATCTTTGGGTTGTTAGGGCTTTTCTCTGCTAATCCTAGAGTTAGTTCCCAACAAGATTTGGTAGGGGAGTGCCTTCGGTTTTGTTCACTCCTAGTATGAACTTGAATGGATGAATGTATTACGTTGCATTTCTAGTTGCAAGTGATCTCTATGAATGTATTGTCTTCTTGGTGGAGAAGAAGGCAACTTCTCTTAGCATAACATCCTTTTCTGAGACGTACGAGTTCAGGAGTTATACGTTTGTAAAAACTAGTTGTGTGACCATGGAATGGAAGCGTGGCATTCAAAGGAAGATGATATGCTATGTGAAAGGTAATCGTTACCTCAGGCCACACATCTGGAAATGGCCGAAACCGGGTAGATGCAGTAAGACTATGTGGTTTGCAACAATTAGGATATGATCATCCCCTTCTAGACATATTTATTCCCGCTATGACATTCAGGACTTAAATTATTGTGATATATTCTATGAGGGCCCTCGGATAGGTCGGTAACGATCGGGGTGATAAAATATTTGGTATTATCTAGTGAGAAAGGTAGCCGGTCTTATGCTGGTAAAGAGCAGATGTTCTATGCCACGGTATATTCCTCTAGACATGTACTACCGAAAGGTAGTCCTTTCACCTGGTCATTTGTATGGAAATCCAATCTCTAATAAGTGCCTGCCATTTTGGTTGTAAAACCTAGTATGATGGAACTTAATAATGGTAATAATTTCAGGTAAGATTAATAAGTTTACTTGTAAATGCTTGTAAAGATATGTCATTTAAAAATAATATCAAGTGATTTTACATAATTATGATTTTTTTATCATAAGGGAAAAACCCATTCTGTGTTTATATGCGACGTGGTCCTATGAGATACCTTTTTTGTTTTCAAAATGCGTATTTTGAGTTCTCATGCCAGTTCTATGATTGATCTAGAGTTTATTTTTCCCTTTTCTTAAACTCTGGGTGCCCTAATTTTCCCAAGCAGCCTAGTATTCAGGTTTAGTTTAGAAGAAATCTGGATGGAGCTTAAAGCATGGAGTCAGATGATTTTCCTGAAGATTTTGGTTTACTTTCGCCACACTCTTGTACTATAGTATTCCGTATTTGTAAGGACGGGAATTTATAATTGTCCATGTTTTAACTCTGATAAATATATTTTATTTTCTGCTATAAAGTTTTTATTGAAATAAATATGTCATATTATTTCAGTCTTTATTTTTCTTTCTTACCCTTGAGAATCCGTTTCTCCTGCACTTAGATTTGCAACAGGTGAATATCGAGGTTGTATTAGTGTCGATTTTGGAGAGTCAAAGAAACGGGTCTTCATAGTTGGATTTATAATTAATTCCTTCAGAAATTTACTAACGTTTTGAATTTCAAAAATTCTAAAAAAAGGCCATTGTATGTTGACATGCCTATATGCAAAATGTCGACATTTGTGCAGTAACTTTTATATTTCTTATTTTTTGTTTATATTTTATACTATCTTAGTTTATGATATCTAGAGAATAAGTGAACATTATTAGACAACAAGGTTATATCTCTAAATAATTTTCATTAATAAAAATAAGGATACTTGAGCTTAATGAAGAAATACAAGAACATAAGTAAAATTGAAAAGATATAAAACTAGAGAGTACAAAGATAACTAAGAGGTCTAAAACAATGTTGATGAAGATGAAGAGTTTCTACCCAACTTTCTAATAATCTTACCAAATTATATGTCCATTTTGTAAGAGAGACCCGTGAACTTCTTACTGAAGGAATGCTTAAGCTTTTTTGATCGTTGAGAAGCTTTTCATGGTTCTTGAAAATTTCTTTGTTAAATAGCGAGATGGTTTGTCAAAGCTTTCTATGGAAATGTCCATTTCTTACTCTTCTTCTTCTTGTTCTTGCTCCTCTTCAATTTCCATTCCATAACTTTCTTTTTCTTCTTCTAGAACCTCTTGCTCTTCTTTCCTTGTCAGTCTCTCTTTCTTTTTGGGAAGAGATTCATAGGGTTCGAATTCAAGAAGAATGTGCATAAGTGAGAGGTTGGTTTTGTCGAAAACATTGTGAGGAAAAATATTTTCACCTCTTAGATCGATACCAAAATAGGTGAAAATTCTAGTAATATACACATCATGGTAAAGTGTGTTCTCATGCCTAGAGATTTTTTTGAACAAAGTTATCCAAAGTCACTTGATCCCAATTCATATCATATTTTCCAAAATTAGAAAAAAAGCTTTGAAAACTTTTTGAGTGGAGTTGTTGTAATTTCCTGTCCTCGATGTAATACTTTGTAGTAAAAAATGACTCATTAGTCTAACTTTAGGCCTAAGATTCTTGACTTTAAAACCATACTCTTCATCGTTAGAAAATAAATCGTCTGTAACTTCTCTATTACCATAATCAATTTCAAAAGTGGAGATGTAATTTCGACTACTTTTACAATAAAAAATTTGGCCAAGAATTTCATAATCTAAAAAATAGTAGCATCTTTGGCACTGCCCCAAATTTGACATTCTTTTCCTTGAAAAAACTTTCCATTTAAATTTGCATAATTTTTTTTAACTAAATTGGGATAATAGTCAAAATCATTTTGAGATAACTTAGCTAAATGTGAAATACCATTTTCTAAAGCAAGATTTTGTAAACCAAAAGAATTAAACTCACTAAAATTTGCATATCTTCCCAAAAAGACTTTTCCATAAGTACTCACGATAAGTTTCAATGGACTCTTGATCATCAAAAAGTTGACTTTTGATCTTTCTGGTATGCCCAATGGTTTTGGATGAGAAAGGTTTGTTTAAGGATGACATTTTTTATTTGTTTTAGAAGAACAAGAGTAAAGAATAAGTTTGAATTTTGAAATAAAGTGTGCGTAGAAAATGGGATAAGAGAGAATGAATACATAGAGGATGAAAATGAGATAAGATAGGTGAAAATGGGACTTTTCAAAATTTGAAATTAATGCAAAAGAGAGGGAATTTGAAAAGTTTAAAATTTGAAAAGATTCTCAAAATTATCTAATATGTCGACATACCATGTACATAAGTCAACATATCGACCAAAATTTAAATGTTTAAAATATTATAGAGATACATTTATATTATATGTATATCTAAATATATTAACTTATCATACTATATATATTAATTTATATTTATATATATTTATTAATATTATATTCTTATATAATTTTCAAAAACAATATGAAATGTAAATGTTATCGATTTTGTCATTTCTTTTGTCTCTTTTGATTAATTTTCATCACCGTGAAACACATGTTAATATTTTTTGTATCTGGTTCATTGACACTAGATGTAGTATCAGAAAAATTGCATTGTAAGCTCTCCTCTCTTTTTGAATTAATTACCGTTTGATGTTTTCTTTTGCTGTAGACCGTTTCTTGTAAATGACCAGATTTATCTCAAGCATAACATTTAAAAATATTTCCATTTATGAAATTTTTGTTTACAGTTTATGAAATTTGTTCATCTTTCCGTACTTTAGGAATATTGTGAGTTTTCGAGTTATAACAGCAACCTCATCATCATCATCTTCCGAGTCTTGATCGTCAGTTGTTACGTTAAATGCAAGTAATTTCTTTTTCGTTGCTATGCTTTCCTTTGTATCCTACAAATATGCTTCATTGAACATTATATTACCAATTAAGTCTTTCAATTTTCAATAAACTAATATAATTGGATTCCTCTATTGCTATTATCTTTTGATCCTATTTAGAAGAGAGTGAATTAAGAATTTTTTTAACTTGATCATCTTTTGAGAAATTTTTCCTTAATGATACTAGTGAACGAATTGTGTCTTGAAATCTGGAATACATATTGGAAATAGTCTCATTTGGTTTTAAAAAGTTGAAACTGATTAGTTAGCATAGAAATCTTAACTTGTTTTATTTTACTAGTACCCTCATGTGTAACTTGCAAAGTTCTTCAAATTTCATATGCAGACTTACAAATAGAAACGCAATTAAATTCATTTTTATCTAAGGAGCAAAGTAAAATATTCATGGCCTTATGAAGATTAAATGCTCATGCTTTTTTTATCTAGTATCCATGTTGAGTATTCAGTTTGGGGTTCAGTATACTCACTCTGTGTAATGTTCCAAATATATAAACCATTGAATTGTAAATAAATTTTCAACCTACGTGATCTGTAAGTGTAATTACTACCATTGAATAGTAGGGGTATAACTGTTGATTGTCCTTCTACAAAAGTGTTAAAAAAATATACTACTAGTGTTGTTAGCCATTTATACTTTTTCAAAATCAAATAATGAGTTTTTGAAAATATAACGTTCTAATGCCAAATGTGGGAAACGATGG
The DNA here is from genome assembly GCA_030765085.1 of Allium cepa. Classification (NCBI taxonomy): domain Eukaryota; kingdom Viridiplantae; phylum Streptophyta; class Magnoliopsida; order Asparagales; family Amaryllidaceae; genus Allium; species Allium cepa. The sequence goes on from CM060942.1 coordinate 511,418,094, forward strand.
TGTACTAATATGAATGGATCTTAAGGCTACTTTAAACTAGAGGAGGGTGAATAGTATTTTATGACTTATATGTAACTTTTCTATATCATTTTAAAATTCAAATTCATACACGGATAATCAACACTAGATATATATAAGTGCAGTAAAATAAAGTAAAGGAAAGAGAGATGACACCGAAAGTTTTTATACTAGTTTGGATTAACCAATCCTATGTCCAGTCATGTACTGTGTATGTATAGGTTTCTTTTCAAACATCTACTTTAAGCAGGTAGCAAGCGAACCATAATATAGTGTTGAATACAATGCAACGAGATACACCCTCTTGATTTATGATTTCAAGATAGACTCTCTTGATTTAATTGGGCAATAAGATCACCTACTTGATTTGACTGGCAATAAACACACCCACTTGGTTTGGACAGGAAATAACCACATCCACTTGGTTTGAACGGGAAACAAGCGCACCTAAACAAATAATAGTAGAGAGTTGTTGATTTCAAATATAAACAGTTGTACTTTGGATACAAAATATCTTGTAGCTCTTTTGATAGCACTCTGATCTTTGAATTGATAAGAAAATATTTTCAAATCAATGAGTAAATCGTAGAGAATGAACATAGTGAAGTAGATATTGAATTTGAAGAGTATAGAAAGTGGATTTTGTGAAATATATAATTAGAATTGGAGTAGATAGAAAGTACAGAAAGTAGTTAATAAAATTTATTTTCCAATCCCCTTTATATAGTGTTTGAAGTGACGGTTTATTCGCGAAGAGAAGTAACCAAAAATAACAAATTTTCATAATTCAAAAGGCATCTCTCCAACGATCCATATGTCAACATACTTGTTAGGAAATCAATTCTATGGTTTCGATGATAACAACTATAAAATGGAAATCGAATATGCATATATATCTATATTTACAGGTAGTTGATAAAGTAACATCACCAAAGAGACAAGAACAAGACTCAAAAGAAGTATGAAGAGACCACAAGTCGATAGAATTGGAAGAGGGATGACACAGGCATAGAAAAAACAACATGCACAAATCCAGACGTCTGGTTGCACTAGCCAGACGTCTGATTGATTCCTCTGGTTCGAAACTCATAAAGAATCAGACGTCTGGTTAATGAACTCAGACGTCTGAAATGTAACCAGATACAAAAAATATATGAAGACCAGACGTCTGAAATATTTTCCAGACGTCTGATTTTGAACTCGGCTGTGTAAATTCAAAGAACAACTGTCACATTTGAAAAGACACGTTCGCTCCTCTTTGCTACAACTCTTCATCACCATGGGAAGCGACCTTAGAGCACTTACTAATAGATGCAACTACACAAAGGATCTCTCTACCACTATAAATAGAATCGGGAATTCAAGAGATGATCTTACCTTACTCACATATACTCTTTACTCTTGAATATTGATTAATACTTGATCTCTAGCAATCTAATACCTGTATATTAGTCTTCCATATACTCAAAACTCTACAATCAATAATATCTGTATGTATAGATTGGAAGCATTTGTACACAACAGTCAATATTCGTGTTATAGAACACACACTTGACAAAAACAAGCTTTTGTAACCAAGCCTATTCCTCCGAGCGAAGTGAGGGTGTTTGATAGTTGAATTCTGAAGAGGAGCGTCGGGACTGGACGTAGGACGGGAGGTCCAAACCAGTATAAAATCCTGGTGCGATTATTTCCATTTACTTTGATATTATCATCTATCAAGTTTATATTAGATAAATTATATAATTAGTCATTTATACTTGCATATTCATACACTACACGATCCACTCATATGGACTTTCAATTGGTATTAGAGCAAGGTTTTGATCAAAGAACAGTGACATGTTTTTGAATCACTTTAATATTGCAAGTATTTTTCAAGAAGGACAATCCACAGCACGACCCCCACTTTTTAATGGATCTAACTATGCGTATTGGTCAACACGTATGAGAATTTTTATGGAAGCTAATGGTCTAGAAATTTGGTCATCCACACAAGATAAATATGAAGCACCTACTATTGCTATGAACACATGGACTGAAGCACAAAAAACCTTAGCATCAAACAATGCTAAAGCTATGAATGTTTTATTTTGCTCTCTAGACAAAAATGAATTTTCACGTGTCATGTTATGCACTACTGCATTTGATATTTGGCGTACCTTACAAATTACACACGAAGGTACAACAAAGGTCAAACAAACTAATATTTCAATTTTGACCAATTTTCTTCATTTAAAATGAAGCAAAATGAAACTATTGTTGACATGTATTCTAGATTTCAAACTATCCAACATGATCTTATGGCATTGGGAGTTAAATTTACTGATTTTGATTTAGTTTCTCGAATACTCACCTCTTTAACATTAGATTGGAAAAGGAAGGTATTAGCTATTGAAGAAGCTAATGATCTCTCTATTCTCAAAGTTGAAGAGTTGATAGGAAATTTAATGTCCTATGAAGCTAGCTTGCAGGCACGAAAAGAACTAAATTCGAAGAAAAAGAACATAGCATTCCCAGCAACAAAAAGTGATGACTCTGATTTAGATGAAGAAGAAATAGTCTTCATTGCCAAGAATTATAACAGATTCAAGAAATTTAGAAAGATGACCAAATTCCAAAAAGAAAGGAAGTCCAACACAACAAACCTATCTCAAATCAAGTGCTATGATGTGATCAATACGGACATATGAAAAAGGATTGCCCTAAACTCAATAATGACGAAAAGAAGGACAAAACTGAAAATTTTAAAAAGAAGAAGGCTTTTGAAGTAACTTGGGATGACTCGGACTCTTCATCTTCTGAAAGTGATAGCGATAGTGACGGAGAACAGGCTAATGTGTGTTTTATGGCACAAATTGAAGAGGTATGTCCTAAACTTAGCTATGACGAACTATTAGAACTTAGCATGGAAATAGATGATAAATTTAGACAAATTAAAAAGTTGACAAAGAATATATTGTCAAAATAAATAGAATAGAACTTGAGGTAGGAATGTTGAAAGATGAAAAAATTATTTTAGAAGAAGAATTTGAAATATCTCAAGGAAAAATCAAAAATAATTTGATAGGAAGTAAGGATATTACTATAGTTAAGGACAATCTGTTAAAAGAAAATGTTGATTTTAAAAATAGAATTGAATTATTGAAAATTGAAAATATAGAATTAAAAGAAAAATTAGATAAAATTACCAACAATGTGTCAAAATTTAATAAAGGAAAACAAGATTTGGAAAATCTTATCAAAACTTCAAAACCATCAAGCAATAGAAATGGAATAGGATTTAAGAATTCTACTAAACAAAAAGGAAATAATGCTAAAAATATTAGTTACATAAAAACTAGAAGTTTACCTAAGTCCAAATTAAATACCAAAATATGAAAATTTGGATTCCTCAAACAAATAATAATTTGATTAGACAAAAGCATATTAATAATTGCTTAGAGAATGTAGTCTATAATAAAAATTATATTTATAAAGGTACTAACCCATCTTGGGTATGGATGCCTTCCCCTAACAATTAGGATCCTAACAAAATATACGAGTGCCAATTAAAACATCTTTTATTTTGCAGGTACCCAAAATAAAAAATAAGGAGAAATGGATACTAGATAGCGGTTGCTCCAAGCTTATGACCGTAAATTCAAAAATGTTATCAAATATAACATACATCGATGGTGGAACGGTAACCTTTGGTGATAATTCAAAAAGATATGTCGTAGGCATTGGAGAAGTCATCAATTCTAGTATATCTAACTCTCCTATTATTACAAATGTTTTATTAGTAGAAAATCTAAAACACAACTTACTAAGTATTAGTCAATTATGTGATAAAGGCTTTCAAATAAATTTCGAAAAGGATAGATGTAATATTTTAGATAATAACAAACAACTTATTTTTGAAGGTTTTAGAAACAAAAATATTTATGCATTGAACATGAATATAAATAAAAATTCAAATTTATGTTTAACCACCAAACATGATGATCCATGGTTATGGCATAAACGATTTTGTCATATCAATTTTAAGAATATTAATAAATTGGGTAAATATGAACTAGTTAGAGGTTTACCTAAAATAAATCACGAAGTAGAAAATTTATGTGACGATTGTCAAATTGAAAAATTAAAGAAAAGCTCTTTTAAATCTAAAAATAGTATTTCTATAAAACAACCATTAGAATTATTACATTTAGATTTATGTGGACCAACACAAATACGATCTATAAATCACAACAAATATGTTTTTGTCATAGTTGATGATTTTTCAAGATATACATAGACTTTGTTTTTAAAACATAAAAGTGACACTTTTGATATGTTTAAAATATTTGCTAAAAGGATTAAAACACAAATGAACAAACTTTCATTAAACTCCGACGAAGTCTAGGTAGTTGTTCACTGCATGACCTTCTTCCTTAAAAATTAATATTTCATTTAAGGCTAAGTTTAGTTATCTATTTTATTACCACCAATTATACTTATTTCTGAACCTTTAAATTTTTAGACAGTTGGTTTTTCTATAAATAATGTGTTCAGCTTATATATATACATAGTTACATAAAAGATATATACAAACAATTTATATTTCTTAAATAACAAAATATAGCAATGTCTTCCGGGAACTCTTATATATCCATCTCCATGTCAACACCATCGACGGACAGCTCGGTTGACAGCCACAACGACTTCCTACGCCTACACCAAAGCAGAAGCCAACGAATAAGTGATCCTCGTATCATACGGGTTTTACTCTCGACAACAAGAAATCTAAAAGATCTCTATTTGTCACTCCTAACACAAAGGAGAAAATTGATGAAATTCATCATTATCAGAAACAATAGATAGATCTTCAACGAGAACTATATTTCGAACAAAAAGTTACGCACGTCGCCTAAGCTTTTTGGAACAAGTAGCATTGAAGTTTTGTTCATCCCGGAAGAAAGATATCCATGAACCACTACCAAAACCATGTAGTTCTTTGGATCCCTCCTCGTCATATCGTACTCCTTCGGACCCTTCACCACGACGATATTCTGGCAATTTCGAGAACCCATGAATGTGGAAATATATGGTCTCCACTTAAACCATGGATGGATAATAAGTCAGGAGATAACAAAACTCCATCACTTTCTAAATAATTTATATCTATTATTATATGTATCTATGCATATTTTTCTTTCATAATAATAAAATTATTTGTTATAAAAAATTCGAGAAATAAGCAAGAACCATCTATTTTATACTATTTTTAGCCACACTGCTTATTTCAGACGTCTGACTATAGCCTTCAGACGTCTGACACGATGATATACGTCTAAAAATTAAGCACTATGCATATGTCAAACGTCTGATATGCCCCCCAGACGTTTGAAATTTAGCTATGTCTTCTCCAAATAAAAATCAGAGCATTTCAGACGTCTGAAATAAGTTCTAGACGTCTGCCCTATTTCTCTGTCTCAAAATTTTTCAATATTAAACCAAACCAGACGTCTGATTTTTATACCCAAACGTCTGATAAAACTCTCTGCTTCTCCAATTCAACAAATTCAATCAAACCAGACGTCTAAATCAAAAACCAGACGTCTAATTTTATCTTCTGTACAAAATTTAGGTCAAACCAGACGTCTAATTTCAAATCTAGAAGTCTGATTCCCAATCGACCATTTAAATTATCGCAGATAACGTCATTTTTTCATTCATCAACAAAATTAATATCACCTACGATTTTCTCAGAAACGATTTTCTTTCTAAATCAACATCTTTAAGCAAATTTAATCATAATGCCACTGCGTACTAAGAAACCTAAGGCGTCGAAAAGAAAACAGGACCAACCGGCCTCCTCTTCAAATCCACAGGTATGCTCCGACGAACATATCAAAAGGTGGATGAATAAAGCGCCGCATTCCATCAAAAGGTATGAAGACATCCAAAAGAAAAACTCCACATAGGTCCATTCTACAATCTTCTTAAATTTCATGTATGATGTCGATGAACTTTGTGAAAATGCTGGATTAGAAACCCTAATTTCTTTTACTCCTAATGATGTTCAAATAGACCAATTATCCATATTTTTATTCTACGCGAATCTAGACAGTACTTCTGTGTGGAACACAGACAATAAGGATAACTGGCTCTGGTCTAGCGTGTATGGAAACACGATTAGATTAACTCCAGGTATAATAGGTCGAACCCTTGGCTGCTCTGACATAGGGGAAGATTTATACAACATTCAGGATATGCGCTTCAAGCCACGGAATAATATAACTCATAAAATTTGGGAAGACGAAATGCCAAAATTTTCTTCCAAATTTCTCTGTCCAAAAGCTCGACTTCTAACTCGAATTATAATTAACACGATCGTCCCACGAATGGGAAGTCACGAGCAAATCATCGAATTAGAGCACAAAGCCCTTACGCTCTATTTAGTGGAACAAGAATAAATTGGGCCAAATTCATCTTCGACGAGCTAAATCATTTTTGGACTCGATCAAGCTCGTCAATTATTTACCCCACTTATATTATGAGACTTCTTTGTGCACATAACATTCCATCATACCTATCGACATTCGAAGAAATCTCGCCTAAATATGCTTCCACTAAATTTTTCTCTCTGATGCACCTACCTGAAATAGCTCCAGAATTCATGTGCTTCGAAGATTGGACGCACAATCGTCAATCTAGAAGAGTTGAGCCTCCTCCTCAACCATGCATTGATCCATCCCAAAAAGAGAAAAAACATCGAGAAGACGCTCCTCCTCCTTCTGCACCATTTGATTATCCAGGATAGGATGAAATTATGGAGACTCGAACGGATACAAATTCAAACGAAAGTGTTCGAGATCTCACTCTTCGAAACCAACAAATTCTATTTCAAAATCAGAAAATTTTGGCTAAGGGAATTGACAACTTCGAAACATCATTTGCTACACGCCTAGCCACCATTGAAGAATCCCTTTCCACTGTCTTGTCGGTTCTTAAAAAGGTACTACAACGGGTTTGCGATCCAACACCACCTTTCGAAGATTGGGCAACCCTAGTATCTTCTCCTACCGCAAAACATTCCAAACTATCCGAGGATGAACCTCCAAAGAAAGCTTTGACATCTCCTTCAAAGGCTTGCACTTCTAAAAAAGAAGAACCAAAGGAAGATGATCAAAATAAAGCTTCTCCAAAGGAAGTATAGATTTTGGGAATCGTAGTTTTTAGATTTTTGAATATAAAGTTTGTACAAATCTATGTTTGTAACCACTTCAAGTTATTAATGAAAACTTTCTTTTTGTTGGACGATTGGTTTCAATGTTATAATTCTTTTTGATAATGCCAAAGGGGGAGAAATATAGGTAGAATCATAAAATATTAAAATAAGCACATATTCGGGGGAGATTTATAATATATATATATAAGTACATTGAATAGTTATCATCATCAAAAAGGAGAAGATTGTTAGGAAATCAATTCTATGGTTTCGATGATAACAACTATACAATGCAAATCGAATATGCATATATATATATATATATAGGTAGCTGATAAAATAACATCACCAAAGAGAAAAGAACAAGACTCGAAAGAAGTATCAAGAGACTACAAGTCGATAGAATTGGAAGAGGGATGACACAGGCACAGAAAAAAGCAACATGCACAAATCCAGACGTCTGGGTGCACTAGCCAGACGTCTGATTGATTCTTCTGGTTTGAAACTCATAAAGAATGAGACGTCAGGTTAATGAACTTAGACGTCTGAAATATAACCAGATACAAAAAATATGTGAAGACCAGACGTCTGAAATATTTTCTAGACGTCTGATTTTGAACTCGGCTGTGTAAATTCAAAGAACAACTGTCACATTTGAAAAGATGCGTTTGCTCCTCTTCGCCACAACTCTTCATCACCATGGGAAGCGACCTCAGAGCACTTACTAACAGATGCAAGTATACAAAGGATCTCCCTACCTAGAATCAGGAATTCAAGAGATGATCTTACCTTACTCACATATACTCTTTACTCTTGTACGCTGATTAATACTTGATCTCTAGCATTCTAATTCATGTATATTAGTCTTCCATATACTCAAAACTCTACAATCAATAATATATATATATATATATATATATATATATATAGATTAGAAGCATTTGTACTCAACAGTCGATATTCGTGTTATAGAACACACACTTGACAAAAACAAGCTTTTGTAACCAAGCATATTCCTCCAGGCGAAGGGAGGGTGTTTGATAGTTGAATTCCGAAGATGAGCTTCGAGACTGGACGTAGGACGGGAGGTCCGAACCAGTATAAAATCCTGGTGTGATTATTTCCATTTACTTTTCTATTATCATCTATCAAGTTTATATTAGATAAATTATATAATTAGTCATTTATACTCGCATATTCATACACTACACGATCCACTCATATATACTTTCAATACTTAAGTAGCGTATGTCAACATACCCTTGTTAATTTTGAAAGCCAATAATTTATTTAAAGTGTTTATAAAATTCTAATAATTTGTAAAATTTTAAAACATAGTTTTCAAAATACTTTTAATATGTAAAACTCTTAGTAAATATTTGTAAAAATTATACTTTGAAAAATAAAATAGATATTTCGATAATAAGTATTTGGATAAGAGAGTATTCAAAGAATAGATGGCTGCTATACAAGGACTTTTACAAATTAAACCAATGGTTCCTAACTATAGTCTATAGTCTTGAACTCTTCATGTCTTTATCTTTAAACTCATGAGTCTTCGTTACTACAACCTTGAGTAACCAAATGAGCTTCAGTTCTTATGACTTCTCCTTGTTTATTTAATTTATTTCTATATACCCATTTAGCTCGTATTATACTTTTATTCTCAAATCCTGGGAATAATTCCTAAACATCACTTTCGATGAACTGATTCAATTCTTATTGCATAGCAAGAATCCATGAATCATCCGATGATGCTTCATTGGATATTTGGGTTCATTAGTTGAGATAAAAGCGACATTACTCATTTTATTTGATCGATTTCTTATTTTTATGACAGACTCCATATTTCCTAGAAGATTTTATATAGAATGATCTTTTAAATATTTTATTTTTTTATTTGGATATGATTAGAGTTATTATTATTTTTGTTATTAGTGGTTTCATTATTTGTAAGTTCATTATTTTCATTTTAATTAGCATTTTATTTTTCATTAATACCAATATTATATTCTTTAAGATTTTCATCGAATGAAACATGTAATGTTTCTTCAATAATGTCAGTTATTGTGTTAAAACTCTATAAGCTTTACTTCTATTATAGTATCTAATGAAAATTTATTTATCTGATTTAGTATCAAATTTATCTAAGTTATCTCTTGCGTTCATTATGAAACATTTACTACTTAAAAACTCTAAAGTAAGATACTTTAGGCCTTGTACCATCAAATAATTCATATGGAGTTTTCTTAGTAAATGGTCCTTTGAAAATTCTATTTAAAATATAGCATGTTGTAGCAACTGCTTCATCCCAAAAGTTTTTTCATATATCACTATCATTTAACATAGTCTTTGCGCATTCTTGTATAGTTCTATTTTTTCGTCCAACTATTCCATTTTGTTAAAGGGTTTTAGGGAAAGAAAAGTTATTAGTAATTCCTTTCTTATTATAATTTTTCTAAAAGTTTTCGTTTCAAATTCTCCTCCATGATCTCTCCTAATCGTTTTAATATGCAAAAACTTTAAACATTTCAAATGCTTTACTTTTATGTTTTAGAAAGATTGTCCAAGTATATGTTGAAAAGTTATCCACTATTATAAAAACATGTCTATTATGATTTATTCAGTATTGCGATGGTTCGAAAAGGTCTAAATGAAGAAGTTCTAAGGGTTGGGAGGTTGAAATCATATCTTCTGATTTAAAAGATTTTTTTTAAAAAGTTTTCCTAATTGACAGGCATCATATAAGTTGTTGACGTTAAATTTCATTTCAATAGGACCCCTAACAAGTTCATATCTAGCAAATTTAGATAGGTGTTTAAAATTTAAATGACCAAATCTTCTATGTCAAATTTAATGTTCATGGATTCAGCCAAAAGACATAGATTTTCATTACATGCTTTCATACTTAAGATGTAAATGTTACGTTTCCTAATTCCTTTAAAGATAATGTTTGATTCACTAGCTTCGATGTGAAAAATGTCCTTCAAACTTAATTTTAAAACCTTTGTCACGTAATTAACTAATACTAAGAAGGTTACGTTTTAAAATTCCTAACTAGAATAACATTAGAAATAGTAGGAGTTTTAGAGTTACAGATATTGCCGGTGTCAACCACATATCCTTTTGAGTTGTCTTCGAAATTAACCGATCAACCATCTTTGTAAAACATATCTTTCAAGATCTTTTGATTTCCCATCATGTGTCTTGAGCATCCACTGCCCAGTATCCATTTGTCTTTTTTGATTTGTGATGTATGACTATCAAGTGTCTGTTCACCATCAGCCATATAACATACTTGTTTCTACAATTCAACGTTATACCTTTTCAGAATATCAAGTAACTATACAAAATAATTAGATTCTAATATATTGATTTCATAATTTTTTTATATAAAAGTGTTAAAAAGATTACAGACAATATTATGAAACTTTTCAAAAATTAGATTATAAATTTTTGAAAACCTACTGCTTGATACCAAATGTGGGTTGCAGAATAAAGGATCTTAAGGCGCTATAACACTAAAGGAGGGTGAATGGTGTTTTATAATTTTTTATAAATCGTTTTAACCTTTTAAGCAATTGAATCAAAACATAGATAATCAATCATAGATAAATGAACTTGTCGGCATTCAACAAAATAAATAAGCAGTAAAGTAAAAAGTAATGGATTAGAGAGACGACACCAGAGATTTTATACTGGATTAGATTTCTTCCACATCCAGTCCTGCAAATTTCTGGTAACGATTTCTTTTCAAGTGCCTACTTTGCATAGTAGCAAGCAAACCAATTTCAATCTTGATTTCAAGGCTATGAACACACCCTCATGTATTATGGGTTTGGGACAAACTCTCTTGATTTATCACGCTAAGATCACCCGCTAGATTTGAACGTGCTATGTAAGCACACCCACTTAATTTGAACAGGCCACAAGCACACCCACATAGACAAGACTAGAGTTGATGATTTTCCAAAGTCGAATATTGTACTTTGGATACAATGGATTCTTTGATAGCACTTTTATCTTTTTAATGAGAGGGAGATTCTTCCAAAATAGTGAATAAATAATGGAGAATCAATACAATAGAGTTTGAGTTGATTCTACATGATTTTGAAGAGAGTAGAGTATATATTCAAGAGAATTTTCAAGAGAGAAGAGAGTGAGAAGAAAGTAAGTTACTAATTGATTAAAAATTTGTTTGCAATCCCCTTTATATAGAGAATAAACAGGTTTATCCATTTGTGGATGGTTGTGTCCGAAAGACACTTCTATTCAAAATTTAAAACACAATTTAATGGTTTTTATATCGACATATTAAAATATATATGTTGACATATGCTAGTTAAAATTGAAAAATGTTTTATTTAAATGATTTTGAAATTTCTATACTTTGTAAACTAATTTTAACAATTTTTTTAAAGATCATTGAAGTCTTAAATTTTTTTATAAAATATTTAAAAATATATTTTGAAATTTAAAATAATTTTTGTAAAAGATCAAAGAACAAAAATTGCTATCAAGGACTTTAACAATATATTTTAATGACTCTAAAGACTAACTAATAATCTTGAGCTCTTCGTATCTTTTCTTTGAACTCATGATTCTTCAAATCATTATCTTGAGTCTTTATACTGTGCAGTCTTCGATTAACACCCATGTAATATTCAACACTATATAATACTATATAACTTGGAAAAACTTTAGCATCTATACTCTATATGGTTGTTGTCATCAAAATCAATAACTGAGGTATTAACAATTTGAATTTGGTGAGACGATAAAATTTTATTTTATTTTATTATTATTTATATGTTAACAATTTAAGATTTAAAATTTAAAACTTTGAATTATTCAAAACATTTGTATGGTTGAATAAAAAATAAAAGACAAACAATTTTTTAATATATTTTAGTCTTAAATTTTGATTATTGTTTTATAACCGAAAATAAATAATTATTTTGTTAATATTTAATTTATTTTGAATAGGTGTTTTAAGGTCTAATCTTGATGAGAAAAAGTGAATCTTGGATTTAAAATTTAACCAGTAAACCAAAATCATATATATGTACATATATATATATATATATTAATTCTATAAACATACAAACATACATATACATAAAAATATAATTTTTACTATAAATATATAAATATATAAATATAGAATTATTTATTTTTTATCTATATATACTTTATTTATTATGTATTTATTTTATTTTATTTTATACCATTTGTATTCATTGGCTGAATAAAAAAGGTTCATTTCTTGACTCATCTATATTTAGGATAATCATATTAAATAGTATTATATATATGTATATATATGTGTGTGTGTGTGTGTGTGTGTGTGTGTCACACTTAGTCATCTCATTAACCATTTGACAAAGCGGTCAATTTTCCCCTTGAACGCTTTTTTAGGTTATATATATAATGTTATGGTATTCGTATTGTGATATATTAAATATAAATTAAAATAAATTATAAACATTAATATTAAATAAATATTTTAATCAATAAAATTAGATTAAATATTGCAAACCACTTCTATTAATCTAAATGTTGAATTTGATTTAGTATAAACAAATATTTATTTACACAACATATAATAAAGTGCAAATTAATGAAATGATTTTTTTTTGAAATTCATTATTTTACTCCCACTGCCTGTGCACCTGGTCGAACAATGGCAATACAATATGCGCCATGCTTATGTAAATTAGTAACTAATAATAAGGACAATACCTTAAGAAAATGTAAAAGTGAATAGGTGCTAGGAAAAGGTGCTTAAACTAAGGATAAGATTACTCGAATTAAGGACCACTTAGGTGGAAAACCTACCCAATCTCCTGATCCTTACGTAGTTTATCGAAATGGTCTGATTCTAGGGTATGCCCTTATGGATGACTTAATGATATTTGAGTCTTAAGTCAATTTAAATAGCATATTTGAATATTATTAATTAATTTAATTTTTTTAAAATAAATAAATAACTAATTACATAATTTTATAAAAGTTGTAAAATGCAAATATAAAATTACTTTAAATTAAGTACGTAATCAATCAATTTTATAAAGATTTATAAAATATAAATTTCAAATTGTTTTAAATATAAATAAGTAAATGTAAATGTTATATTTATAGATTAATTAAATAATTTATTTAATAAAATAAATACATATAAATATGTATATGTATAACTAAATAAATTATAAATGGTATAATTAAATGTGTGTATGGTGTGTATTTGTATACATATATATCAACTACATGTATAAATGAAACGAGAGGTTAAAATAAATTAAACCCATGAAACTTAAGGAAGTTTATATTGAACTACCACATCACAACCATAATGCTCTACTCACTTCGACAAGCATCCCCATGGTAGAGTTAGGGGTATGCTCTAATGGTAATTATGTAATTTATTATATATATCTAACTTGATAACCTACCTTGTTCATGATAAAGGTGTTTGATTTCTATATTATACTTTGTTATATTATGATATAATTAATTAAGTAATTAATTTAAAATATATATAAAAAGAAAATCCTTAAATAATATTTTATGTGATGATAATTACAAATAGTTGTGACCATGAGAATTTTATCACATTGAAAATAACATATTAGTTTAAATGTTTCAAGTTAGGATATTTCCAAAAGGATACCAATTCATTCATTGAGGCCAGAGTACGTAACACCCTCTAAGCATTGGACAGTGTATCACTCATAGTTGCTTGGGGCACCAAGAGGTTGCGCACTGATATTTATTGGATAACTATGGAATGTCTCAATCAAGATTTCCTATTGGTTAATTATAACTATGGTCAAACTGAAGATCTCAAAGTGACGATGTAACACTGTTCCTTCGACTTCAAAATAATGTGGGGCTTTAATGTGGTTAATCAACTTTGATTATAATTAAATCATGACCTAGTGATCCATCGAACAACTATAGTTGGGTCTGAGTTGAAGCATTGGAATGAAAAACTATCAATAGAAAATTCGTCTCCTCGATTATAAGATGTTAGTATCATGGCCAACTGTAATCAACTCAGAGTCAAAGTCTCTGGCCAGAGCAGTACGGTTAATAATAAAAGTTATTAGTGAAGATTTTTTTTTAAAAGATTAACTGGGTTGAGTGTGGATGATATTGGAATTTTGACCAAAAACCAAATTCTATAGGTGTAAATAATTATTGCTAAATGGTACCGCTTATAATAGTAAAATTGGATTTTACCGAAAGGATGTGTATGATTTAAATTTGACCAAAATTTCACACCATTGGGTAATGTGATGTGTAAATGTCAATATTCGAATTGTTCGAATTAATCGCTGATCGAATTTACACCTTTGAGTTGCATAACTGTAATGATGAATTCTCCTAAAAACCACATGATTCAATAAATTTATATAACGTTGTAAATTGATTAGACTAATTAATATTTGAGAGTATTAATTATTATTTAATTTATTTGATGTTTGGGAGCTGTTTGTAACTATTTGAACGAACATATAAAAGTTATATTTGCATGCATCGATATACGATATAGATTTTTTTAAGCTGGTTTAAATGAAATAATTGCACGAAGGGATTTGTGAGCTTTTATGCCATTTGATGGCAAGTAATTTTGGTCATATTATATGAAGATAGAGTAGGGTGATAGAGAGATAATTAAGTGAATTGAGTACGGATGTTCTAATTAAAATAATTGGAAATGTTTCATTCTTTCAATTAAAAAAATTACTAACTTATTTCCTACAGACACTCGTTTTCATTATCCTTCTCTTTTGAATCCCCTGAACTGAAATCACTTGTCGTATTCGCCCAAGAATGTGACCAACTTTTTCCTGCAGCGTAGTGGTTGGTACTGGTCTCAACGAAGTTCTTACAGTAGTTTGAACGTTGGATGAAGTCGGATCCGGTTGTTTTGATGGTTGTTCGTCCCGTGTAACTGCTTCCGTCATTTTATATATATATATATCTGTGTGTGCGTGTGTGTGCGTGTGTTCATGTTTATATGCTTCATTTATGCCAATTGATTAAAATGAGTTATAACAAAACAATATTTAATCAAAATAAATTTCAATATATCAAATCGAATTTGAAATTTGATTAGCTTTAACTTGATAACACAATTAAAAATCAAATGCATAAGAAATAAAAGGATTTCTTTTTTTTGAAATAGGCCTTTTTATCCCATTGTGCGATGTAATTGCTCCAATATCCTTATCGCGTCCTAAATTCTGGTTAATGTTGGTTAAGAGCAGCGTCTTTGGAAATTGCACTCATCTGCCTTCTTCCACATACCACATCATCCCCATGTCCGCTTTCACCTCTACTTCCGTCGGTGCCACCGACATCTGATTTTCTCTTCTATAACAACTTCCATGGATTGTGTTAGTTTTTTAACTCATTTTGCTACAAAACTTAAATGGAAAAGGTGAAAATTTAAGGTTAATTGTAAAGGTGGATTTGCTAATTTTCTTTTAGGTTAGGAACGAGGGTTGTCGACTAGTACTTTCAACTAGGGAAGAAATTGAAGTCTATCCAATTTTATAAAAATTAGATATACCTTTGCGATTGCGATTGTATATCCAACTTCACATGGATTGCTAAAACCTAGATGATTATAACTAGTCTTGAACTTATCTGTATAACGTTGGGTAACTTGTTAATTAATCTCCTATTGACTTTAAAATGATTTGCGTTGTTGGATATGGATAAGTGTTGCACTACAAGAAACATGGCCTATAGCGGCAACCTTTTCGTCAGTAGGCAACGACTAGAATAAGCGGTCGATGCTAGCCGTCGCTAATTGACAGATAATCTAGATATACAGGTCGAACAACCCACAAACTAGAAAACATTCCATCTTTTCGCACTAAAAAAATGATGCCTCCATTTTTGCTACCGCCACCTTCCCATGTCAGCCGTCGCCTACCACATTGATAATCTAAACCCTTCAAAGCTTGCTGGTATCTCCTACCTCTTCAATTTCAGCTTAATCTAGGTATGATTAAAACCTTAATTTAGAAAATTGGTTGATTATGGTTTAGAAATTGATGATTATTTCGTATTAGTTGATGATAATAATGTATTAGTTGATTTGGGAATATAATTAAAACACTATTTTCAAGAATTAGTTGATTATGGGTTTGAATTGATGATCATTGCATATTAGTTGATAATAATAGTGTATTGTTGATTTGAGTATATTAATTAGTAGTTTGATTGTTTAATTTGTAATTAAAAATTAAGGTTGATTTAAAATTCAAAAATTAGTGTATAATTATTGATTAAAATGCTTATTGATAAGTTTAAACGAATGTTTGTTATAGTTTAGAACAATATTTGTTATCGTTTACGTAAAATTTAGTGCGTAATTATTTATTAATATGCTGCTAGATTGGTAAGTGAAACACTAGTAATATTTTTTAATTAATTAGTGTGTGTTAATTATAAGTGTTAGTGGTTAGTATAAATAAATTTATTTAATTTATTATAAATACAAACTTTAAATTTTAGTTTACAAACTCAGTAAATTAAAAAAATTGATAGTTAACTGAATTGTAAAATATGTTTTAAAACTTCAAATTTAGTTAATAAAATATTAAATAGTTGAATGAATTATAAAATTAAGAAATAAAGTGAAATAATAAATTAAGAAATAATAAATTTTAGTTTGAAATAATAAATTTTTTTGAAACAAATATTCTACTATATCGACGCTAGCCTTTTGCATCGGTTGACGATGGCTAGAATAAGCGGATGATGCTACCCATCGCTAGTCGATGCAGATCTTTATATACAAATCAAAAACCCACGAACCTATAAACTTTTCATTCTTTCGCACCAAAAATTAAGGTTGAGTTAAAATCCGAAATTAGTGTATAATTATTGATTAATATGCCAATTAATAAGTTTACGGGAATGTCCAGTATAGTTTAAAACAACGTTTGTTATAATTTACATAAAAATTAGTGTATAATTATTGATTAATATGATGTTAGAAAGTTAAATGAACTGTAAAATATGTTTTAAAATTAGTGTATAATTATTATTTAAAATAAGTGTAAAATTTATTGTATAATTATTGATTAAAATCAGTGCAAACTTAAAATTTAGTTTACAAATCGGTTCAAAATTTAAATAGTTAAATGAATTGTAAAATATGTTTTAAAATCTCAAATTAAGTTAATCAAATATTTAAATAGTTGAATGGATTATAAAATTAAGAAATAAAGCGAACTGAAATAATTAATTGAGAAATAATACATTTTTGTTTGGAATAATAATTTTTTTGAAATAAATATTGTACTATAATCTATTTTTAAAAAAACTATGAAATGAATATAAAGTTTTATAGTTTATGTGAATATTTGTTATCGTTTAGAATAATGTTTTTTAGTTAACATGAAAATAAGCATGTAGTATGTTTTAAAATTTCAAATTTAGTTAATAGAATATTCAAATAGTTGAATGAATTAAAGTGGAATGAAATAATAAATTAAGAAATAATAAATTATAGTTTGAAAATAAGCGTTAAATATTATTTTAACAAATACAACAACAAATTAAAGTCTTTAGTCCCATAAGGTTTTAATTCATTTTAGAAAATACAACAACAGTATACCCCTTGGAGGAAAAGCTATGCGTAGAAGAGAAGTGAAGTGCCGTCGAAATTAGTAGAAATGTAGTATATGAAGTTTTTAGTCCCAAAAGACTTTAATTTTGGTTTGGATAGAATTTAGGTGTTGTCGAAATTTCTAACATATATTTTTAAATTAGGAACAACATTCGATTATTTTCTCAACCGTACTTGGATGTAAGAAGTTAGAGTTGGTATGAAAGGTTCGGTGAATGAAACGAATTTATTAGATTTGCCACATCTAATAATCGAAATAACGAAGAACTTCGTTGACCTTGAAGTATGTGCCAATATTTGAAGCATTGAAAACCAGATACAGTTAAAGTACATTTGTATAAATATGATTTTGTGCCAAATTATTATTTGTGAGATCATCACGGAGAACTCATTGCACCTACATCTAATCCTATAGTGCCAGAGATCGATTATGTTATGACGAATCCAATAGAAGATATAGTGGAAGATGTAGCACGATCAATGTTCGCCACCATTCAAGTTGACAATGAAAACGTAAATATAAAAGAAGAACCGAATGTGGGAGCAAAAAGAATTTATGATTTATTAGATGACGTTAAGAGGCCATTGTGGGATGGTTGTTAAAGCGAAATTGAATTATCAGTAACCGCTGTACAAATCACTACGAAATCAAAATTCAACTTTACAAAAGCTGGATTTATAGTAGTTGTATAAGCTACAAAAAGACGTATGTCATCCAATAATCTGATGTGCGATAGTCATTATAAAGTGAAAAGACTTATGTCAGTGTTCGATCAGCCATACCAAAAGATAGATACACGTATAAAAGGTTATATGCTGCATTGGAAAGATGACGTGAACCTTAGAAATTCCAAAATATGTAATGAAGAAAGATACAAACCAAGAAAGAAGAAGGGAAAAAAAGTTCCATATAAGAGAATGCATTATTTATCCATCACTCCTAGATTTTAAAGGTTATATGCGCCTTCAGCTGCGACATGTCATATGCGATGACATAGTGTGAGAATAAAGAAAGAGGGAACTTTGACATATTAATTTGACAGAGAATCATGGAAACATTTCGATAAGATGTATCCCACATTTTCTGTAGAGAGTTGCTATGTCAGACTTGGTTTATGTACAGATGGATTTTCACCATTCTCTCAGTTTGGTAGTAAATATTCTTCTTGGCCTATTATGGTTACTTCTTATAATTTATCTCCGCGAATGTGTAAGAAAACTCCATATATGTTTCTCACTATTGTCGTCCCTCGCTCTGATGATCCGACACAAGGAATTGATGTTTATTTACAATCACTGATTGAAAATTTGAAAATACAATGGCATGAAGGAGTTGAAACATACGATATTTTTGAAACAAAAAGAATTTTTGTATGTTCACTTTTTTGTTGTGGACTATTAGTAATTTTCCTACGTATGCAATGCTTTCAGGTTGGAGCACGGCCTGTCATCCAGCTTGTTCTTATTGCATGGAAGAAATACGAGCATTTTCTTTACGGTATGGGAAGAAAATTTCATGGTTTGATTGTGATTGGTGTTTTCTCTATCTCAACCATACTTTTAGAGGATATAAAAAGAATTTAAACCTAACAAAGAAGGGAGAAAGATATCAACAAAGATTTGGCTAAGCGAAGAAATATATGAAATAATAAAGGACTATTTAAAGATACAAGAAACTAGATTACAGACTGAAATTTCAGGTAAATCAGACATTCATAATTGAAGCAAATAAAGTATATTTTGGGAGTTGCCTTATTGGAATGATATCTTACCTCGACATAACATTGACGCGATGCACAATGAAAAAAACGTGTCTGATAATGTGTTTAATACAATTTTGAAAGTTAAGGGAAAGCCAAGGATGATCTGAATTCAAGACTTGATATAACACACTTTTGTAAATGTTCGAGCTTCATATGAAGCCCAATAATAATAAAAAACCCAAAGCATACTATAAACTAGACAGAAAACAAGTGAAACTCATGCTAAAGTGGGTGGAAGAACTAAGATGTCTTGATGGAATTTCTTCTAATCTCCGTAAACATGTTGATCTTAAAAACAATAAATTGAGTGAGATGAAAAGTCACGATTGTCATATCATAATGAAACATTTATTACCCATGCTTTTTAAAGAACTGTTACCAGTAAAAATATGGAGTGTTATAACAGAATTAAGTTTGTTTTATAAATAGCTTTGTTCGACGACCATGTACGTAAACTTGAAGTAGAAATCCCTATATTGCTCTACAAATTGGAGAAATATTTTCGCCATATTTTTTTTAATGTAATGGATCATTTACGAGTTCATCTTCCATCTAAAGCACTTCTTCGAGGTCCTGTGCACTATGGATGGATGTATTCATTTGAGAAGTAATATTGAATATCTGCAATATTTATTTTAGTTGAAAATTCATATTTACATAACTATATTTGAATTGAATTAATTTTTTAGCAGGTACTTGAATCATCTAAAGAAAAAATTTAGACAAAAAGATGAGTAGAAGGTTCGATTTGCAAATAATATCTTGAAGAAGAAGCTTCATTTTTTTCTCTTGTTACTTCAGTGACCATGTGAACTTATCATTTGTAAGTGTTCCTCATAATGATGAAGCCATTGAACAAGATTCTTCTTAAATAATATTATCTATTTTTAGACAACAAAGCCGATCTGTCTAAAAATGTGTGAAAATATGGTTAGACGATAGAGATCACCATGTGGCATAAATATGCGTTCTTCTTAATTGTGTAGAAGTTACGCCATCTGTTAGGTAATAATAATGTTACTACCAAATATCCTTTCGATCTTTTCAAAACTAGATTGAGTGGAAGACAAAGAAGAACAAGTGGAAAAAGCTCCAACAGACCTTTCGAAGGAGTCGAAGGGATGCACATCCAAAGAATAGAAGTATCGCAATCTTTCGAAGGGGTCAAAAAGGTCGAAAGCACCCTTCTGCTTCAAGAGATCCCCTTTCGAAGCAGATGCTTCTGCATGCATGAAGACCTTTCGATTGAGTTAAAGACACACCTTTCAAAGAGAAAGAAAGGGCAATGCTTTGTATGCGTGCCAAACCATTCGAAACCAAATGTTTCGCCTTCACCCAAACCACTCAGAAATATGCCTTGGATGGAATAACCATTTCGAAAGAAAAAGCAAGCCTTTCGAACCGATCGAAGCCCTTAATATCCAAGGAAGGTTCCGCATCAGTTCACAAGCATAAGTTTGGAAGCTATTAACAGCGTCCAAACCATCAACATTTCAACACCTTCGGAACACCTGGAAACTACCTTTCAACGAAGTCGAAAGTTCCTACCTTCATTCCTTGTGAAAACAAAACAACCTAAATAAGAAAAGGCGCAACCACCCCTTTCGACGAAGAAGGAAGAATTCGAACCCATTCGAAAGCATTATAGAGGGGTGACAAGTGTTAAAGGAATCGTAAGGCATCTGAAGCCACCTTTCGACCTCGTCAAAAGTTATGGGTCGAAAGGTGCTGACCCGCATATATAAATAAGACCCAACGGGTCTGTTTTAAGGAACTCGAATTTATTAATTTTAAACTTGTATTTTATTAAATTTGAAAAGTTGTAAACCCTAATTTGTAAATCAAATTGGAGAAAAAGTGTTCAGCACATTCATTATTGGAGTAATAAAGGGAAGATCTCGATATTTCTGATTAAATAGTTATTTGAAGGCTTATTACTTGATTTAATATTTCGCAGGTATCGACCACATTGAAAGGCATCTTCCGAGTAAGTCGAAACACCTTCTTATTCAAGTAATCCAAGTTTTTAACTCCATGCTACTATACACCATACACTCACCTTCCGAGTGAGTCGGAAACTTATCCTAAGCAAGTTTACCGTAGATTTTAGTATCAAATCAAAATCACGAGCTAACCTAGCTTTCGATAAGGTCGAAACCCATCTAGTAAAACCATATCCTTGAATCCTTTGAGCCATCCTTAGTGCCCTGCAAATATTTCGAAAGGAAGATTTCGAATGATTAGACAAAATAATTTAGTTAGCTTGATAGACCAAAAAGGAAGAGAATTTGAGTGTTTCGACTGGGTTGAACAACAAAAAAGAGTTTCTACCAAAGAAACCTATATGAAAGGTTGGATCAAATGAAATACCTACATCCAATCTTCCTCAATTTAACCAAAAGAGATTAGAAAGGACGAACCCTTTTCTTAAAATCAACTTTGGGGTGTTGACAAGTTTTCTTTTTAACATTTTGGCGCTAGAAGGAGGGCTCGAACCTCCGGCTCTATTGAACATCCAACGCTGCTTATCTTTAACCCAATCCTATTCCAAGCTTGCCCACTCTAGGCCTTGCTTCATCATGGCAGTACAATCAAAAGATCAGAGCAAGGATCCTTGGAACCACACTTGATAAGATTCTCCCAAAAAAAACTCAAAATTCCAAATTATATGAAGAGCAAATGCTAAGATCGGATGCTCTAAAGATTATAAAGAAGAAAAGAGAAAAATCATATGATCTAGAAAATGGGAGCTTAAATCCTTTCCATATTGGCCCTACCTCAATCTTTGCCTTAGAAGAAAAGACAAATGGAAGTGACAATCTATTTAACCAAATGATGGAAACGATTCAACATTATACCAAGGGCACAATCATTGAAAAAGGAATAATGACAGATTACAAGGTCTTTGTTCATAAATAGCAACAAACAGCAACTGAAACGCTTCCAGCACATGAACACCCATGAGTGTTAAAAAGAAAAACAACCGTTGAGTGCGAAGCTACAAAGTCAAATAGAAAAAGACCTAAAAGCCATTCTCAAGAAACAAGCTTCAAGTCAAGACTTCCAAAACAATACAGCTTAACAACATCTATTGAGAATTTCTATCTATTAACCAAAGATGAGCTTAATTATTGGCCATCACAAGAAGATACCAAAATATGTAAAGAATCCGAGTGTATTCTATTGCCATTACCATATAATGAATGCTCATGAAACTAATCACTATAGAGCCTTAGAAGGGATGATAATCAACTTTTTCCATCATGGAAAAATTAATGAGTATGTAAAGAGAACATGAATAAAGTAAATAAAAACAACTTTACTAAAATAATCTACATGGTTAGGGGTGAAATACTCTTGGACACTACCTTAAACGGTCATAGCCTTTGTCCGCGCCGAGTTGCTAGGGCAGAGCACCTTCTGGAGGAAGGAGTGTAAGCCTTTATTCGCACCATGTTATTGCCGGGATAAAGCATCGATAAGCCCCTTCCCATGCCATGCTATGCCTATGGCAGGGTAACTCCTGGAGGGAGGATTGTAAGCCTTTAGCTGTGCTATGCTATGGCCAGGTTAAAGCATCAACAAGCCTCCTGTCTATGGCACGCTATGGCCAGGGGAGGGCTCCTCCTAGAGGTAGGAGTGTAAGCCTTTATCCGCGCCATGATTTGGTCAGGTTAAAACATTGTCAAGCCCTTGGCCGCACTTCTGGTCAGGTCAAGGTGCCTCTTGGAGGGAGGTTGGGTAAGTCCTTAGTTCCAGCTTGAGAATAAGCTGACCAAGCGCACCGGACAACAAAGGAGTAAGATGTCCAAGCCCAAGAAGAGGCATATCAACAACGGACAAAGACGTCAAAGCTCTAAAAGCGGCATATCAAACAATGGACTAAGATGTCCAAATCCGAGAAGTGGCATATCAAATGATGGCCTAAGATGTCCAAGCTCGAGAAGCGGTCTATAAAACAGCAACTACATACACAATCTAAAAGTTTACAAATATCAAAGAAGATAAAATCTATGGAGTAGAAAGGAACTCCTCCTATTAATACCCGAATATGGATTTTGGGTTTCTTATTCTAAACTTCATCTATTAGTGCCTGAATATGGATTTCGGGTCATTCGTTATTGAAATATGAGACTTCACACATTAATACCCGAATCTGAGTTATGGATCGTTCAGTTCATCATACCCAAATCTGGGTTTCGAAATTATTACCAGAATTCATTTATGAATGTCATAATCTGGGATTGTGATTTCTATCATGAAGATAATCGTTATGGATTTCTGATTATCCAACATTTGCCCTAATCTGGGCTTGAGATTTTTATCATGAACGAAATCATTCTAGACTTCTAATTATCCACCACAACTAACTGAATCTGGGTTTGAGAGTTCTATTATGAAGATCATTTATGAATTTCACTTATTAATACCTGAATCCGGGCTCAAAACTTCTATTGAAGAGTTTATAATGGATTTCTGGATATTATCTTCTAGTACTCTAATTTGAGTTTTGAACTTCCTAACTCTTGAATTTTATTATCAATGCCCGAATCTGGGCTAATGATTTCTATCACAAGGGTGCAGAAAGTGATCTCTGAACTTCTGTTACATGGTCATTGTTAGCATCTATATCATTGGTTGAAAAATTTAACGTTTACCATCAAATTTTAGATATTTTGGCAATATGTTTAATGTTAACTCCTTAGTTATTTCTTATCATTATCAAAGATGAGATTCAAAATATTTCATCAAAAGCGATCACCTTTCATTTATTGTCAAATGTTGACATAATGATATATTAGTATCCACAAATGATATGGATAAATTTCTATACAAATAACGAATTAACAATAACAAATACTGTATATTTGGTGCCTTTCAGGTAAAGAAAAATAGTAAAAAGGCTCCAAAGGTCCAATAAAAGCAGAAATAATGGTATAAGCTATCAAACAGATATTTCCAAAAATAACATCATGGGAAAGGACCACAGTTTAGGTGATATTTACAAAATCTTCATAATTTACATGATCTATGACATTATTACAAGTGTATTGAACAAATATATGCATATCATTAATAGACTTGAACGACCTTATTTAGATCCTCAGGAATTAAATGGTCCATAATACGATGGATGGCAATAAGAAGGACCTCTTTTAGTTTCTTCTCTTTCTTTCTCATTTTGTCTTCATCGTCAATAATCTCGAAGTTCGTCTTCAAAGTGTGATTAAAGGCCTTGTTCACACCTTTAAAGGTTTTATTTTCCCTTTCTAAATCAGCGATGCGCTTTAAGAGAAGATGCTTATCGTGTTTTAGCTTTTGAATCCTAGCCGCATATTCATTTATGCGAGTCGAGTACCTTGCGTTTTGCTGTCCATCAAAATACTTCATCATCTCAAATTCAACTTTTCTGCACCACTCACGCACTACATTTTCATCTAAGCCCGAAGGAGGATTTGTCGTAGTGGGAAATTTCTGGGTAGCAAGGGAAGTAGATCTCATGGATTTTACGACAGAAGTGGAGAAACTTAAAACTCCATGCTTGAGATGTTATTCCTTTTGATGAACTTTAATGATTCGCATTTAGCCTAGCTATCTTTTAATTTCATCTTTACATCTCTTATTTGTTGAAGGAGTTCTAAAATTTTAAGTCGATTAATGGATTTGACTTGACTTGACGTTTCAATGAGAAAATTGCTTCACTTTTGCTCTTAACATCTAATTCTAAATTGGCAATCTGGTCATTGAGATTTCTGATACTTGTTTTTGAAGTAAAAATCTTCTATACAATTTTGATGCTTCCATGTTTTCTTGAAAGCGAGCAGCTAAGGAATATAGAGAAGCCTTTTCTTTTCAAGATCCGCTAATAACCTATCTTTGGTACTGATAATGTGCGATGCAGAGTCTAATGAGAGAGGCGTTGCAGATAATTGTAACTTCTATTTAAACAAAAAAGAAGAAAATAAAGTCATGACTTAAGCAATCAACCTTTTTATTGTAGCAATGAAAGATTAAATTTCAAGTAACAATGAATTAAAAAGTACAATTAAACACTTGTTTTACATTTAAAGATGGAAAACTACATTCCTAATTTTACTTAATGAATTAGCAGAAATAATAACTGTTGAGTCAAAAGGGATATTAAGCCTTTCCGGAGTAAAACCGGAGGATATTAGTTCCATTTCTCGGTAGGAGAACTATCGCAACCACATATTAGTTTGGTATGATATGTCTGGATTTCTATGAGTAGTTTTTCATTTTCTTTACCAAGAAAATCGAAGCGGAGACCTTCCTCAGTCTTAGAGAAGTATACACAAAAGTGACAAAATGCTGATTTCAGAAAAGTAAGTTTCAGTGGTTAAATAATTTTTTAATTTAATTTATGAATTTTTTATATTTTTAAATAAAAATATACAAATTTATTTTTAAACTTGGTTTACATAAATAAATAGTTTAACTGAAATGTCAAAATGTGAACATAAAACATTTTGCCGAAAATCAACGTTTTGTCGATTAAAAGTTGTTACAAGGTTGTTGCTCCTTTATTTTCTTATATAGGAACATATATTAAAATAGTATAAGTACTAATTAATTCACTAATCAAGTTTACTTTTACTAAACATACTTTGAAAATTCTAGAATATAATTAATAATAAGAAGCATAAAAAGACAAAAAAAATTACAAAAGTTAAAAAGTAAAACATCAAATCAAAAAACATAATTATTACTTTCTTTACTTAATATTCAAGTGAAAATGAAATAAAGTTATGATTTGAAATGTGATGTTAAGTGTTGAAAAAAATAAGGTTGCTTAAAAAGTACGGTTATTTTGGTAATTTGGTAAAGGGGCATTTAGTTAACTTACAGCTTCATTTTCTCTTTAAATACCAACCACTTTCTCACTTTTTTCACACCATCTCTTTCTTCTTCCTCCTCTTTGAAGCTCTCTTTAATGCTTCTTCTTCTCTCTTTTCCTTACTAACTTTTTCAAAATCATATCAAATCAACTTCAAACACCATCAAACTTTGCCAAAGACCTTACAATACTTTTGAAACATGGTTTAGCATCTAAGAAGTAAAGAAATGATGGAGGAAGGAGTGGAATAGGAGGAGGCCGGACCTATGAAAGAAGGAGGAGCAAGTCATGAAGCTCTGGAGCAAGAAAAAGAGAAGGAAGTGCCGCCAATTTCATTTCAAGGAGTTAAGACCAAATTCAAGGTGCTGCGGAAGCTCTGCCAAATTTTTTGAAGTCGGTTGAAGTTGAAAACAATAGAGAAGTGTTGGATTAAATAAATGTTGGTAGGTATTTAAATGATTTGGTTAAAGGTGAGTACTTATATTTAAAGTTACTAATTTCTAAAAAATATATTTCAAGTTAATAAGATGAAAAGTTTGGTATATGTTGGATGAATTAGTGAATGATAACTTGGTTGATATTATGCTTGATTATATGTTTGTGATATGGATGATAAGTTGGTTGATAAATGATAAGAAAAATTGTTAGTAAGCATAGTTAATTTAATAACAATTTAAATCTATATAAATATGTGTATGGAAAATATTTAGACTCTTAATGAAATCAAAATGTCTAGAAGATTTGAAAATGAAGTAATACTATAATATGAAATGAAATGGAAAATGGATTGGAAATATGAAAACTATTGTTTAAAATGAGTTTAAAATGATTTAGAAATTATTTACAAATATTTAAACATGTTTCCATGAAGTTTGTAAAGAAATTGAAAATTTAGTCAAAAATAGGCGCGTCGCGAAACGTACTTCGTGATTTCATGCCATAAAAGTCCAACGAGTGTAAAATTTGGAACATAGCTCAGAATTCTTCGAGATAAGAATTTTCCAAACTATTATATCCATAGTCTTCCAATGAAGAAATAAAATCGAGATTTCGATAAGTAGATATTAAGATATGAGTAAAACAAGTTTTTGGAAAAATTGCGGTTTTGCAGTTCGAAATCCAAAACTGGATTTCTGTGAAAACGATGTTTCAAAATTGTTTAAAAATATGAAATAAATCTAATAAACCTTTTAAAATGTTTTAAAAGTGATTTAAGTAATAAAAATAGATTTTCAATAAAAAGTCGTTTTTAATCAATATAGATTTAAAAAGCACTTTCCGTAGCATTTTTTCGCAGCACTTTTCAATAACTTTTGAAATATAGTTCTAGCACACCCGTTCTTTTCCTTATCTTTTTTAAAGGTTCTTATATAATAAATAGAGTATTCTATGGGTGATTTGAAGGATTTATGGAATGGTTAAATAAATGAGTATGTGTTGTAAATAATGATTTGCAAGTTTTATAGATCATTTCTAAAAATGAAAGGACTATGCAGAAACGACTAGTACATTTTTCCCGCTTGTGAGATCTAAATATAAAACAAGGTATGTAACTAAGGTTAGGAATGGAGCAACTAGTGTCCTGAGTTTGACTAGCCTTCATTTTATCTTTTAGACCAGGGGTGGAACGGATCGAAAGGAAAGTCCGGATGCTCTAAAAATCATATTTAAGTTTTTTTCAATATAAAAGAAAAGAAAAAAATTCTTTGAATTTATTTTAAATGGTTTATATGTAATATATGTAATATCGACATTTTATAAATAAAAGTAATGGAATTATGAACGAGTTTTATAAGTAAAATGAAGTTATAAATGAAAGATTATAAGTAAATAAGATTTAATGAAGTGGAATTTCATAAAGGATGTTTCATAAATATTAAACTGGTTTTATAATCAATTTTCTTGATGGGTTTGTAATTATAATTTAGAAATGAATTTATAATGGACATTATAAATAATGTGAGTAAAAAAGAATAGATTGGTAAATAGATATAAGTAAATAAACTTATAATGGGATTTTGACATATAAATGAGATAAACGGAAAATTTGTTAATAAAGGGATTTTAAAAATGGAAGTTTTTATAAAATAGGAATGTGAATATAAAGACTGCTTTATAAATGTGAAATCAATTTAATTTGATAAGCCAAATATGGATTTTTATAAAAGGAATTATATTCACGATTTTGGACAGTGAATAATCCTTTAAATTAAACGCATAGAAGTAATGAATTTGGTAAGAGAATCATATTCACGAGTTTGTATAGTGAATAATCCTTTTAATTAAAAGTGTATAAGTAATGAATTAGATAAAGGAGTTATATTCAAGATTTTGGACATGATCCTTTAAATAAAATGGATATTTTGGAAACTGATATTATAAAAAGGGAATTTAAATGGTTCAAAAATAAAATAAGTTGTGAATTTATTTATTATTTAAAATAAGTATATGAAAATGTTTTTCAAATATCCAACAAGTGAAATGGTTTTGAATATTATCCTTTTAAAGATATTTTGAAGTGAATAATTGGAAAGTGTTTTGAATTGTAAACAATTAATAAAATCAGGCCCAGTGATTGCTTAAGTGCTAGATTTTATTTGTTGCTTTGATAGTTAAACGATTGACTATCAAAATTGGCTATTTTAGTTCCTCAACTTGATGGGGAAACTAATTAGCCGTACACTTAGTATGTAGCAGACAGTGTAGGCTTGATTATCGTCTGTGTTGAGAATGGACTAATTACTCCAAATTATCGAGCTTCCTTCTTGGCCAAAGGATAACAAGTTTAAAGCTGGAGATATGATAAGTCTATGAGACTTAGTTTCTGTATTAGGTTGGGAAATGCTTTTGCGTTGTTGGTGCGAAGAGACCAGGATCAGATTTATCTAAAATCCACTTCAGACCAGCATTTATACGACGATTGTGCAGGTTGGTCGATGATATTGATATTTAGGATTTTCATAGTGAAGGACTATTTGTTGATCGGTTGGGGTAAAATTTCCAATATACATATAGTAGCAGTAGTCTCTTCATTATGAAATATCCAATGCAAGGATTCTTCGCTACCAATCCTAGGGATTTCTTGTCAAGATGTGGTAGGAAAGTACCTTCGGTTTGTCGTGTTCCTGGATAACTTGTATGGATGAGTGTCTGACATTGCATTTCTATGGTTACGTACATTGGTTTTTACAAACGTACATCATATGGTGGTGGAGAAGACAACTTATCTTCGCTTAACACCCTCCTTGAGACGTACGAGCTCAAGAGTCGTGTTTTTGTGGAAGGCAATTAGTAGTCAACGGAAATGGCAATGTGGCATTCAAAGTGATGTGATATGTGTTATGTAAAAGGTAGTCGACACCTCTTTTGCCTCACTCCCCGAAAAATGACTGAAACCGAGATAGAATCAGCAAGGCTAAGTAGGTTGCTCCCAATTAGGAGATGTCATCACTTTTCTTAATATATCTTTACACGCTATGACGTCTTGTATATGATTTTTGTTGTGTATGCTTGTGGCCATGAATTAAAGGTCGGTAACGACTGGAGTGATGACATATTTGGTACTACCCAGCTATGGGTAGGCCGGTCTTATGTTGGTTTAGGCTGGTA
Source organism: Allium cepa (assembly GCA_030765085.1). Taxonomy (NCBI): domain Eukaryota; kingdom Viridiplantae; phylum Streptophyta; class Magnoliopsida; order Asparagales; family Amaryllidaceae; genus Allium; species Allium cepa. Next base: position 511,448,189 of record CM060942.1, read on the forward strand.
GTATCTGCTCCCTAGGTACATCCCTCTAGAGGTGTACTGCGTTGGTTCGAAAAGGTAGTCCCTTTACCTAATCATTTGTATGGAAATCCAAAATCCAATACATGCCTATCATTTTCTATTATAGAAAGCCTTGTATTACAAGATGTATGCTGGAATTTAATAATGTAACAATTTCAGCTATTTTAATATTATTTGTGTACAATAGACAATATTATAATATAAGAGAAATTGACATGAGATGTTTTGGTTATCGTAAGGTTAAAACCTTGTCGGTGTTTATTTGCGACTCGGTCTTATGAGATACCTTTTGTTTTGATAAAGGAAAAGTTTTGGTGACTTTAAAATTTAGTTGAGATGTGTTTTCTCACGTTGGCTTACCAGACTGATTTGGGCGTTCTTCCCTTTCAATGCTCGGGTCGGACCGAGTATATTTACAAGTTAAAATTTGGTGCTATTGGAGCTTCAGCAGGCGAGCCAGAGATCTATATGTTGTATACACGTATCTTTTTATTATTCCGCTGCACTGCTTTACATTGTTGTTGTTGCAAATTATCAGCATTTCCGAGGATAGGTTATTATAACTATCCCAGTTGATGATTATTTATTATGTAGTCTAATATTGACTTATGTATATTAAAGCTTCTCTTTTTAAAGATTATTGGTCTACATTATATGTTATTCCGCTGTGATGTAAGATTCTGTATTGTTTTGGTTTTTCTTCTCTCTTCTTCTTCTTCTTCTTCTCTTCTCTTCTCTTCTTCTTTCTTCTCTCTTTCTTCTCACCCTTTCTTTTCTTTCTAATGATTATCTACAATTAGCGAGCTTTGGGTCAGACATGTTTGTTTCAGAGGGTGCCGATTTCGGGTCGTCATAATTTCTTTCCTCGATCAACATCCAAAAAAGTGTGACCAATTCCTAATTCTCTTTAAGAAGAATGTCATATCGAAGGCACGCCCTCCTCAGCTATGGGGTAACTTTTTGGTGTTTAAAAGATGCCAGCACCGCCACACTTCTATTGAGTCTATGGTATTTAACGGAGAGAATGTTATGCTCCTTCAATCGTTTATCTAACTCGCTATTTAAATTGGTTATTTTTGCTTGTTTTCTTTCAAGTTGGTTTTATAGGGGTGAATGGATTTCCCTCTTATCTAAAATAAATAATTCAAATTATTGCTATCATCGAATAAAAAGTTGTTTAAATAGAAATTCCCATACGTGAGAAACAGGAATTGATGCTTGAGAAACCACTCGTTCTCTCTTGATTCTTTCACATTAATAGGAGTAGGATCCTCTTGAGGGCTGGAAGGTGTGGGTGATTTAGGCAGGCTTTCTTCATGAAGAGATGGATTCTTTTAAGAGGTCCTTGTATTATCATCTCCATCTTTTTCAAAAGCTTCAGTTTGGCCATCTTTGTTGCCGTATGAACCTTGGCTTTTGTTGGCATTATCAGCATCATTATCATCATCATTATCATCATCATCGCCATCATCCTCTTCTTCGATGACCTCGTCTTTGTCATTTTCATCTTCGGAGTCAGATTAGACTTCGAAAGAAGTAATTTCAAAAGATAGGATTTTTGAGGCATCGATTTCCTCCCTTTAGGCAACTTCAATCCCTGCTCCATGTTTTTGATTTTATCCATGACCCTATCAATAAGAGCAAGTCCAACAGAGGTGAAGCTTAGATTTGGGCATTTTTCGACATTATCAGCATAAGCGAGCATCATAGCATCGTCAAAAGAATTCATGACAATGTCTTCAAGAGAGGAATCGAGAAATTGTGACAGTCGCTGCTTTGCATCAAAAATTGTGTCGATAGCCAATTTCAAAGAAGATTTATTCTTTTTTAGCTTTTCTTTTGAGGAAGATTTTTTGTCTGCCACTCATGCTTTTTCTTCTACGGACTCTTTTAGAGTCATTGTCAATGCTAAGTTTTCATCAACAAGAAGGTTGTGAGCTTTCCACTCTTCAAAATAATAGACTTTGACTGGGCGAGAGAAGCCCTCAATCGCTCTAATTTACTCGTAACCTCGTTCTTCTCCGTAGATAAGGAGGAAACTTGATTGTTTAAGGCAGAAATTTCCACTCGAAGTTTAGATGTTTCAACAGAGGATTTTGATACATTTTCCTACAAGGATAACATGCTTTTGGAAATATGAAAGGAAAAGTACAACATAAGTCAAAAACTTAAAGAAAAACAAAAGAAATAAAGTTAAGTAGCGTAAAACATACCAGGAATTGTTGTTTAAGAAGGGATCGATAGTGACCCACCAAATCAGAAACAGAAGATGGTGGCTAGGTTGAAGTAAATGATAAAGAGTTTAAAATAGAATGGACCATCTTTGCGAAATCACTTGAATGCATAGAGGATGATGGTCTAAGAAGATTCATTACTTGAGTAGGGTTGAAGTCCCTAAGTCCTTCTGTATTTGCTCAATTACACTCAGATAGCTCGAGAGGACGATGCGAGAATGTGGATTAACCTTAGTGGGAGTTTCCTTAGGTTGATCATGAGGACCTTCAATGGGACTTTCCAGAGATTAATTAATATAAGAAAACTCCCTTCTTTCAGTATTAGAGAATCAATAACTTCAACTACTTTGGCTCTCTTCGGGAATGGTTCTACCACAGCTAATTTAACTAGTTTCCTTTTTAGGCCATCTTTGACTTAGCAATGGCCTAGGAGAAAGATGGCGCATGAGCAGTTGAAGTGGGGAGAACCGTGTCACTAATGAGTTTTTCAACCTTAGAAGCAACTATAGAAAATTCAAACAAATTATAAGTCAGAAAATAATTTAAGAAACAACGTGACAATAAACAAAAATTACAGTACTTAAACTTACCAGAATGATCAGGGCATATAGATGAGATTGGGGAGAAGTTTGTCGGATCTCCAAAAAAAAGAAACCGTTTGCTTTAGGATGTATGTTGGACCGAAGGAGGTTGGCCAAGTATCCTTTGACCTATAGACAAAAGAAAGTGCTTTCATAAATTTGTTGGATTTAGGAGCGTCAATCTGTTCCCAATTTTGCTTGAAGCTGCAATTAACGACTCCACTGTTTTCTTGTGCTCTGCCTTTAGTTATTTAGTAGGAGAAACTGACAAAATGCATCGAGCAGTAAAGGGAAATAAGTGAATGGGAGATAAAATCTAAAATTAACTTACGAGGAGAGGAGAAAGCCTCGCTAGTGTTGGGAAAACATTTAACGTATAAAATTTTTGTTTCCCAATCTATGAACTTATCCACTCCTTCAAAAATCAGCTTTTTGGAAGGGTTAGCTCTAAAGATATAGCTGTTCAGATTACTAAGCTTGACCAACCAAACCAGATAATTTAAGACTTCGGGATTGAGCGAAGGAATTCCAGATTCCAATGCCATAAGCTCTAGAGAAAGGAGATATGTGTAAACATTAGGTGAGAGCTGAATTGGAGCAATCCCCAAATAGGCTAAGAATCAGGATAAAAAGTCTGAAAAAGGAAGGACTCCTTCGTTCCAAATATGAACTGCAGTGTAAGCAAAGAATCCTTCAGAAGGATTATGAATGGTGTCATTTTCAAAAGTAGGGATGGCCTCTACCCCATTAATTCCAAAATCGTTCAGGATCACATCCACTTCATCTTGAATGGATATCAAGGAATGTTTTGAGATGGCTTCGATCTTCTTTGATGAACTCATGATTTACCAGGTGAAATAATTTCAGTTAGAAATTATAGTATGCTATGAAGCTAACATTCTTTCAAGGATTTTGAAAACCTATCGTAACAATTAGAATATCAAACAAGAAAAACATGAAATTTCATATTCTTAGAAAAATGCTAGGTTAGAAAAGTAAGATTCGTTGAGCTTTCGACAAAGTCAAAAAAGAAAATAAGCGCCAACACCCTTTAACAATGTCGAAAGCCCAAATCATTCGACAAAACCGAAAGGGAGGATGAAAGTACACATCTAATAAACACACTTTAGCACCGTCGAAAGCTCAATAGAAGTTTTATTATCAAAAGAAAGTAGTTAAAACCAATAGAGTTTTTTTTGATAAATTACATGCTGCAAACATTCAATAAAAAGATTGAAAGAATCTTTCGATACTATCGAAACCCATGGACTTAGTTTTTCTAAGACAATGAGAATGTCGTCGAAACCTTAAATGCTAACTAAGTCGAAAGTTATCGAGTTTGTATGACGTTGACAAGAAAATAAAAGAAGCTAGGATGTTTCGACGATGTTGCAAAGGATAATGATTAAATCCTAACCAGTTATAAAAGGTTTCAGCAGAGTCGAAAAAGTGGTATATTTTCTCGAAGGCATAACAATAATAAATTTAACCAACATGGTAGGTTTCGATTAAGTTGAATACAGTATGTTTCATCTAAACCAAAACGTTTGATTTTCAACTTATACAAAGTATCCTTTCTTCAATCCCATTTACAAAAAAATGTATTTCTAACTTAAAAAAATTAGGAATAAGTGTGTACTAAAGGTGGAAAAACCTATGAGACAAAGTTTATGCTTTCAAAAGAGTGAATTAAGTAATTATCTAGTAAGATATATTAGCCAACTCCTTTGAAGGTGTCTGAATACGTTAAGATACAAAATTGTTTTCGAAAAAGTTGATTGCATGCTAACTTTACTATATAGCTTTTCGACGAGGTTAGTCAAATGAAGTGCTACTTTACCTTTCGACCTCATCGAAAGAGGCTAAGAAAGCAAAACAAGAGTTTCCGCCTTAATCCCTTTCGAAAGGGTGGAAAAATAAATTTGTGGTGCTAATTTTTTTGATTCTTACAGCACAACGCTTCCAGGTGAAGTAAACAAAAATTTTCTTCTTTCCCAAACCCGAAATTAACCTAGAAAATTCAAAAAACTAATAAGCAAATGGATTTAAACGCAAATTAACTATTTAAAAATCATTAAAATGGAAATTCAAGTTTTCTAAAAATAAAAACATTAAAAATGTCTGAACTAGGTAGTATAAAGACAAAGATTAGCAGGAAAATAACTCAAATCAAGCCATCGAACTAAATTACGGAATGTTTTCAAGCAAATGAATGCTTAAACGAATTTTATTGGATCAAAACAACAGTCTAGATCCAAACTATGAAAATCACAGGAATTGAATTTCACCGTTAAAAGAAAATTTTGAGAAGCAAAGTGAAATAATATCAACTTACTTTAGATTTGAATTTTTGATTGACTATTTGAGGATTTGAGAACGGTGATTTTTGCTCGAATGATAATTTTGACTGCAGGAGAGGGAGAGAAAGGAAGAGGAGAATGATGGCTTATAAGAAAAGTCAGCAGAGACAGCAGACCGCCCGATCAAATTTAAGTGAACGGCTCAGATTCACGCTGGAATATGAAAAGGCGAGAAGCATTGCGGGTTTCAAGATGATTGGTTATAAAAGTCAAGGGAATCCCATCACTAGGAGGGCAAATGTTACTACCAAATATCCTTTCGATCTTGTCAAAACCATATTGAGTTGAAGAGAAAGAAGAACAAGTGGAAAAAACTCCAACAGATCTTCCGAAAGAGTTGAAGGGATGTACAACCAAAGAGTAGACATATCCCAACCTTTCTTAGGGGTCGAAAGCACCCTTCCACTTCAAGAGATCCCCTTTCGAAGCAGATTCTTTTGCACAAGTGAAGACCTTTAGATTGAGTTAAAGCAACACCATTCGAAGAGAAAGGAATGGCAACCCTCTATATGCGCACCAAACCTTTCAAAACCAAAGGTTTCCCCTTCATTCAAACCACTCAGAACACACCTTGGATGGAAAAATCCTTTCGAAAGAAAAAGCAAGCCTTTCAAACCGGTCCAAGCCCTTAATATCCAAGGAAGGTTCCACATCAGTTTACAAGCATAAGTTTGGAAGCTACTAACAGCATCAAAACCATCAATATTTCAACATCTTCAAAACGCTTGGAAACTGCCTATCGATAGGATCGAAAGTTCCTACCTTCGCCCCTTGCGACAATAAACAACCTAAAGAAGAAAAGGTGCAACCACCCCTTTCAACGAAGACGAAAGCATTCGAACTCATTCGAAAGCATTACAAAGGGGTAAGAAAGTGTCAAAGAAATTGAAAGGCATCTGAAGCCACCTTTCGACCACGTCGAAACCTATGGGTCATAAGGTACTGACCCCCATCTATAAATAAGACACAAGGGGTCTGTTTCAGCGGATCTGAATTCATTAATTCTAAACTTGTATTTTCTTAATTTTGCAAAGCTGTAAACCTTAATTTGTAGATCAAATTAGAGAAAATGTGTTTAGCACCTTCATTATTGGAGTAATAAGATATTTCTGATTAACTACTTATTTGAAGGCTTAGTACTTGATTTAATTATTCGCAGGTATTAACCACATCAAAAGGCACCTTCCGACTGAGTCGAAACACCCTCTTATTCAAGTAATCTAAGTTTTCAACTCTAGACTTCTATAGACCATACATTCACCTTCCGAGTGAGTTGGAACCTTATCCTAAGCGGGTTTACCTTGGAACCTTACCTTCGACAAGGTTGGAACCCATCAAGTAAAACCTTATCCTTAATCTTAGAGCCATCCTTAAAGTTCCGCAACTGTTTCGAAAGGAAGATTTCGAAGGATTAGAAAAAATATTTTAGTTAACTCGATAGACCAAAAAAGAAGAGAATTTGAATATTTCGACCATCGAAAGGTTGGATTAAAGGGAGTACCTATATCCAATCTTCCTTAGTTTAACCAAAAGAGATTAGAAAGGACTAACCCTTTCCTCAAAATCAACTTTAGGGTGTTGACAAGTTTTCTTATTAACAGATAAATTCACATTTGTTTATACTTACATATTAATTATAACGAAACATAGTGTATACATTGTAGTATTTACGAATCACAACATCCATCTAGCGATCTCAGTATAGAATTTGCTAAATGGTTTTCGAGTTACGTTTATGATCCAAAAATTATGTCATTCATGAAGGATTACAACATATTGCATGCAGACCAAAAAGAAATGTCAAGACTTATCTTATATTCCTCATCAATGAGTTTAAATTCAACACTAATGACTATGGTGTTGAAAAATTAACATATAACAACAGTGTATTTATCAAAGGCGGCGATGATCCAGATGAACATATAAAAGATTTATACGGCGTGTTAACACAGGTTTTAGAATTGATATATTATGTACAACCTATAAAAAAGTTTTTTTTATTCAAATATAATTGGTTCAGCAATGCTCCTGGTTCCGGAATCAACGTGCACAAAGTTTATAACTTATTGAAATAAAGCATACCTCACATTATTATAAGTATGATCCTTTAATTTTGCCAAGCAAGAATTAGAAGTTTATTTTTCTCCCTATCCATCTTTAAAAAGAGATAAAGCGGATTAGTCAGCTATTTTTAAAATAAGGTTTACGTTTGACGGAAATAATGTTCCAGATGAAGCACCGTATTAAGCGGATGTTAAAACAAATAATGAAATAATAATAACTGATGATATTGATTTAGGGTCATTGAATGATGAATCAAATATTTTAATAGAAGCATTTGAGAGTACATAAGAAAATAATATAGAGTATGAGACCGAGTCTGAATCAGAAAACGACGAAGACCGATAATTCTAAATATCTATATCGCTTGTTGTAAAATGTATATTCTAAAATTTTGATGTTATTAATAATGATGACTATGTTGTGAGCTATGTATTGTTCTATTTTGTTAATTCTATATATGTATTCAGGAGATCTTATTTTATTTATGATGTTTTAGTGGAAGTTTTATGTGATGAGTGATCAAACATGTTTTCTAATAGTAAATTGATATTTTTTTTCATTATATGAAATGATATGTTTGTGGTATATATATATATATGTCTTAGAGGAAACCTTCTAGCAGACCTCGGTCTTCTCCTCGCATGGATGCCAGCGGCACGACGCCGGATTTACATCCAGTAGCGATGGTCGTTCAGAGGAGTGCAGGGTAAGTATAAAATTTGTTGCATGTGTATTATGTAAAATTTATTAAATGGCTACATAAAAATTTATACATTGGTTTTGTGGTGGAGCCTTCGGACTACATTCTTCAAGTCTCCAAGAAGGAATTGAAGAGTTGAATGTTAGGATGTTGGGCTCATTGGAACGACATCCCAGACCATGTTATGAACACTATATGAACCGGCTTGATGATATGTATAAATTTATAATTCATTTGAAAGTTAAGATAATGTATATAACCTCTACTTTAATCAGGGAAACTACTGAAAATGAGTCTGCTAATGAAGGTTACAGATTCGCTCAAGAGGAAGAAACTTATAATATCGTTGCTGCTCATGGTTATTTTGGCCGATTGATCTTCCAATATGCTAGTTTCAACAATTCTTGTTCCCTACATTTCTTCTTGGCTGCTTGGCCTGTAATAGGTATCTTGCTGTGGTACATGTTGATGCGGAAGATATGGATTTTTTCACAAATCAATGGAAGCAAAAGATGCTGAAAAATTATAGGGAAACTCTCTCAAAGGCAGAGAATGCTAATAGCAAAACCCGCTTGGATGAGCACTGATGTTCGAGTTGAATTTCTCCAGCTCTGGGATACTCCTGAAGTAAGTTATTTAATTTTATATTGTTGTTATAATTTATTTAAATTTCTCATATTAGTTGCATTAATTTAGTTAATAATATATTTAAATTTACAAGAAATACCATCGTGGAATGGTGCAAACAAGAATAAAAATCCTATTTTACACCGCGGTGACTCTAAATCCTTCTAACAACATCGAAAGGAATTGGTAAATTTATAAATATCGATTATAAATAGATGACTGATATTTAATCATATTGGTAACATTATTTATTCATATATATAATTTCAGTATAAGAAGTATAATTGTGAGCCTAAAATGAAGAGGTCTTCACATACACGCATGCCATTGAGCAGATAGATGAGGACGGCAGTGTTTCATATGTTTGGACGGACAATAAATCTCAGTCCGTAATGGTAAACATGCTTACTTTTTTATTTACTTCACATTTCATAAGTTTTAAATTGAATATTTGTTGTAGTAATTTTTTTTTCCGTCAGTGCAGGAAAGATATGAAGCGGAGCATGCTCGAGCGGCGTAGTCCACTGGCCGTGAGTTGACCTTGAAGGAGTCATATATGGGATGCTTTGATTGACCCTCCTTCACAAAATAGGCGTTAAAGTTATGAAAATCAAGAAGTAAACTGCTTCATTAACTAATATATAAATTTTATTTAATATTGAACATAAATGATAACTCCCTATTAACTATTTTACAAGCGACAACGACCCCGACATCTTATAGGAGATCCTAGACAAAGAAGGAGATAGCTCATCTAAAACGGTAGATGACAGAGTTTAATGATTGGTGGAAGAGTGGAGGATTGGCTCAGCTGTTAGATGAGCGGATTGCAACATATTTAGCAGAGCACGAGAGAATGCTTGGGAAGGATGGGTCGAGAGACGACGATGAGTAGGCATAACTGTGAGGTTTGATGATTTTTGTTCATTTTGTATTTATTTGACATGTTTTGATGGATTTGATAATTGTTTGACAATTGTGTCGCTTGATGTTTTTGTGGATGTTTTGTTTGATAGGCATAAGTATTTATTGGTATGGTTGTGTTTTTTATAGGATTTGTGGATGTTTTGTTTGATGCACTTGAGTATTTGTCGATATGGTTTTGTTGTTTGATGGATTTGTGGATGTTTTGTTTGATGAACATGATTATTTTCAAGTATGGTTGTGTTGTTTGATAGAATATAGTGGAATATAGACGTTGTTTGTTGGAATGTTGATGTAAATATTGATTTTTGCGTTGTATACTTATGTGTGATATATGATGGCTGTAGTTGCGAAATTGGATTTATATGTGTTCTAGATGGGATGAATAGAGATATGGTGATATTTGCATGGTTGGATGACTTAAATAGAAGCTGCAGATAAAGAAACACCTAGAATTGCGAAGGCTTACATCGGTTAGCGACAACCCATTTATCCAAACTTGCGTTGGCTAGCGATGGTTTGCTATGGGCTTTTACCCAGTTTTGTGTCGGCTACTGTCGGTTAACGACAGCCCAACGACCACTGTGGATTTGCCATTTGTCCAACTTTGTGACACTAGCCGTCGCTAAACTTGCGACGATGCCATCGCAAAAGTTATTAGTGTCGACTGTTTTTGCATCGATATTTAGCAACGACCAACGACGGCCGTTGTCGCATTCTAGCCGTCGCTAACGGCAATGCCTTTTGTTATGTTGGTTGGCGCAAATATTAGTCTATCGTTTAGCGAATGCAATCCATTCTCAATTTTTATATGCTCCATGCTCCTATTGAGACACATTCATTATTTTTATAGCTAAATTGTTATAAAATAGAAGGTGATAAGAAGCCATTAGAGAAGTAGAAAGAAGAAAATGTTATTCCTCAAATATTAGTCCTCCATTTGCATTACATAGACTCCTTTATATACAGGCTTGGAGCAGAGTATTAAACCTATCCCATGATGTGGGACTAAACAAAATATAATAAACATTGTATAACATATTCACACTTTATAATATTACAACACTCCCCCTCGTATATGCATCTTCAAAATCTTAAATGATCTACTAACTTGTCACTTTTGAAACATATATGATGATTTCTCCCCCTCATTATTATCTTGCTTGCATATATCCATTCAGTTGATATATATATTGTCTGTTGCCTCATTACAAATCTCTGTTAGAAAATTCCAATGGAAAAAATCTTGAACGAAGAATAGGGTGTGACATGTAAAAGAATAGGTATCATAAAATGATATTTCTTCTAAAGAGTTTGATACTTGAGATCAAGATAATGCCTCATTAAAACCTTACTAAGAAAACCCAATGGGAAAAATCTTAGTGAAGGGAAAAGAATACAATGACATATTTTATTTTCTCGTTTCTTCAAATGAAGTTCGATATTTCTGGATGAAACTAATGTCTCATTAAAACCTTACTAAGAACAACACTATGGGAAAAATCTTAGTGAGGTAAAAAAAGTATAATATAGTATGACATATTTCAATAATTTACATCATCAAATAGAGTTTGATACTTCTGGATCAATATAATACTTCATTAAAAACCTTACAAAGAAAAATCCGATGGGAAAAACCTTAGTTAATGATAAAAATAAAATTTAACTTAAATAACATATTTGAGATGTTATTTCTTGATAAGATGTTTGATTCTTCTGGATCAAAGTAATACCTTGTTAAAACCCTGGTAAAAATATCCAGTGGAAAAAAATATAAAATAAGGAAAAAGAGTACATTATAAATTATTTTAAATGTTATTGGAGAGTTGATACTTCTGGATCAACATAATGCCCCATTAAAAACTTACTAATAAAAACCCAGTGGGAAAAATCTTAGTTATGGAAAAAGGGTGTATTACAAAATACTTATGGATGCTCCTCCTGATTTAAAAGTTTCCTCTAAATTCGTATTTGTCTTTCGTAAATCAAATTGGTTATGGATATTTCTAGATCCATATATACGTATCTCATCAATAATACAATTTATTAATAGTTTCTTTCGATACAATCAAAATTTCCAAGATTGCTTCTTCCAAATATGATTTGTATTTTATGCATTTTATATGCTACTTTTATGAAAAACACTTCATTGGCTTTCATTTTTGTGCTTCAAATCAGTTTTGCGTATTGCAACTGTACATTTTTGATGAATATTAAAAAATTTCAATACAACAATACTAAAAAGCATGAAGTAATCTACTCATCATGAAGTATATCAAGATTTTTATTACAACAATACTTAAAAGAAGGTTGTAACTTACACTTCATGTCTTTCGCATTCTTTATAACTACAAAAGTTATATATATTCTTCAGGAATTTGTATATTTTAATAAGTTTTTGCATATCACAACTACCACTTCAATAGATATTAAGAGTTTCATTACAATAATAATTAAAATAGAAAGTAATCTACTCATTATGAATTATATCAAGATTTTCATTACAATAATACTTAAAAGAAGTTGTAATCTACGCTCCTTGTTCTTTTCATTCTTTATAGCCACGAAAGTTATTTATATTCTTTAGGAATTTTTATACTTTCATCATTAGCATGATTTAAATCATATTTATACCTTCGGGGTATATTAAGCGTTTCAGGCACTTTCACTACTTGGCGGACTACATGTCCATATTTCTCTATTAGTAAAGGATTCACGATGGTCAGTCATGTTTTCCCTTAATTCAAGATATTTAGTTTATTTATAAACATAAGCGCTTTATTATTTACAAATTTATCATCGATGATTATTTCTTGTCAGTTCTGGACATGATTTATTGAGATCTTTTTAATTATCATGTTTTAGGTACCTGACCCACTTCTAGGGTTATTTTACAATCATGTCATGAATCTCTTTTAGAGCACCCTTAAAGTGTTTTTTCAAGAACACTCGCCTCCTTTATTTAGTAACTTTATTACTTACTCCAAAAATATTTTGAACTAACTTTTGAACCATATTTCAAATGTGGTTTACACATTTTAATTCTTCAGGGATTCAAATCTATATTGGAGAAAGTCAGCTAGAGATATTATTGACAATTTATTCAAGTTACTTAATATTTTGCATCATTGTATATTTTAACAAATATTTAACACTGATGATCAAAATGAATTTGTATCCTTTTATCCTCTCACTGAATGTTGACAAACGTTGTCACATTAAATAATAATCCTCTTTGGATTCTCATTTTAATCCATTATCACATTGCTACTAGCAAATACATTATATGTATATCAATTATAGGAGGATAATCCTTTTATTAGTTGATAAGATGCATTCAACTGATATTGCTTATTTGAGTTTGTTCTCATTCATTGATCTAGCCAATTAGAGGAATTTACTTATTGTATAGATCATTTGAACACATACACGACTTCAGGTCATTCAACATTTATGTTGATCGAATTTTAAATCGGTAAATAATATCTATACATAATCTATAAGATGAGCTCATAACAGACTTCAAGTTGTTGGCTGAATATTTACATATATGAATGTATACGTGCATCCATGTATTACACATATATTATAAATTTTCATATTCTTTCTCATTTGAATTAGTGATTTTCTTTTTTAGAACAAACTATTACAAGGATCCAAACTATTGATTTCTATTTATAAATCAATGTCAATGTGAATATGTCAAAACCGCATGATAATGTTCAAAACATTTGCTTTGGATCCATATCGAACTTCTGTTTCGAACAAACTTTACACACAACTTCAAGTTGTTAAATTTTGTTCCTCAACTATATCTCAAGTATCGGTTTTGAACATTAGTTATGGTTACTTATCAAAGAATAATTTATAACTGCATATAGACATGTCTACACATCTCTTTTGAGAGTTCCACAAAAAAATTATATCGCAAAGATAATAATAAGAGTATCTTTTGGATACTTGGAATGTTACAGATACATATCTCCTCAAGACCGTATGTATAGCTTGCATGAAAATAATGATATGAAATATAAACTATCTTTAAGGATATTATTTAAAGATATTTCTTCAAGAAATGATTATGCATATAATATTTCTTATGAAATAATAACCAAGAAAATGATCTTTATGGTATAATTAGACATATGAACATAGAACAATGTATTCTTGAGATAATCTCAAATCTTTTGGATCTAATCTAAACTAATTAGGATCCCATGTAATCACATTTATGTACACTTATTTGGTTTAATAAAATTACCAAATATATAAACAAATCTCTTCTAGAGATATGTTTTCATTTTCAAGTTTATGAATCTCTTCTAGAGATATTTTAGTATCACCACTTCTGGAGTGAACTTATTTCTTATATATATATATATATATATATATATGCACTATTGGAATGCCATATCAATATACAATATTATTTCTTTTATATAAATTACATAATTACTACATTTAAAGTAGCATAAAATATCCCTGTTGGAGATTTTTGTTGTAGCTGCTTTTGAAATGGCATATCAAACTTTAAATACAATAAAAAAAAATTAGATTCACTAAATGAAAATAAGATGCAAGAGATAAAACAACTACTTCTAAAGTGTATATTGGTATACAATATCATTTTTTGGGGATAAATTATTGTTATTACTTCAAAAAAAGTATATAGTTATTCCTTTAGGGAATATAGTGTTTCTTTTTAAGGAATCGCAATGTAATAAAAATAAAATTCCTATCTCTTTTGGGATGTTGGTTTTTGCAATATAAATATAAATAAATCTCTAAAACATCTCTTTAAGATATTAATACACACACTTTTGATGATGTTTGAAATATCATATAACATAATATCTTCAAGATATTTGGTTAGTATAGTGTAAATGTGATTTTTGTAATCTTTTGAATGCAGCATCATTATCTCATATGATGATTTATTAATTTATTTTAACTTATTCAAGAAGTACAACCTTACTAATTAATGAACTTCAAGTTCATTAATTTGTATAAACTTCATGTTCTTAAATTTTGTGTAAACTTCCCTTTTAGAAGCTTATACCTTTTGACAAATTAAAAGGAAATACCGATAAGAATTCGAGCTTGTAAAGTTTATCAGAAAATTTTGTCATAATTCAAGACTTCAGGTCTTGGACTTTGAGTTATACAACTTCTATTAATATAATTTCTTTGCACAACTTCAAGTTGCTGTTAAATCTATTTCTTCCATTATATCAGATATTACTTGTCAAAATAAATACATCAGATAGTAAATCATACGCCTATTCTATTCCAAATACAAACATACAACATTATTTAATTTACAATAAACAATGCATTTAATGCATTTATGATAATAAATAATTTAATTTATTACCATAACACCAATAAACATTTCGTTTATGATAAAAATAACTACAACCGACCTGTCTAGGATATAACTACTGTCACAGCAAAATGATTTCATTACATATATATGAACCAATTAAACAAACAATATTAAAGTAACACAATGTCATCTCAAATCTAGGTTCAATATTACTCAATAATAAAATTAAAACGAATATCTTAAAGTGAAAGTTTATTTTCCAATAATCAGAATTTTTAAATAAACAAAACTATCATCTAAGATTCATCCATATCATTCACAATCATAAACAACTATACATCTCAGATTCAAATTATTTTCCTTATAGGAAAATTAACTTCATAATTCTTTACCAAATATATCAAAACAATGTAAATCTTCAAATCAACGCAAGTTATTTCAGAACTTTAAGGAATTAAGATTATTTCCCAAATATAAAAACATTTCAGAATTTTATTTAATTACACAAACCATATACATATCATTTAGATCTTGCTTTGTACATGAGAAGCTACTTTTTGGTCTAGGAAAAACAATTTTAGCTTCAAACCAAATTCAAGATTATCGAAAAAAATCTTTCATACATAGATCAAATAGATATGAAATTTGAGTAAAATGTTATAAAAATTCAATGACTTATAAATACGTCGATTCAAAACTTACTCAAAAAATAAAAAATTCATAATGAAATCAAAGATGAGTTGATCTAATACCATTTGTTAGAAATTTTGAATCAATTCAAATTGAATTATTTATCATGTACCAACTCGAAAAGAATAACAGAAATTGATTTCAACTAGAAGATATTAAAAATAAGTAATCTCAGAAGTCATACCTGATTTCAATAATTAAACAAAATACACATGAAAAAGAATAGATCTGATGATTAAAATATATGGATCTCGAAGATATATCATTTGAGCATGATATCAAGATCTAAAAAAATTTAGAATATAAGATGAATGAGATCCAAACAAATTAGATCTATGATTGAATGAGATCTAAGAGGATAAAATTAATAGAATCAGATCTGAAAAAGATGAGATCACTATATTAAATCTGAAAAATTACTTACCATCTTGAGGTCTATAATTAGATCTGGAAAACAAAGCAAATTTGATCTTCTAGATTATCACAAAGTATAAGAAGAATAAAGAAAATGTTATTTCTCAGATATTAGTCCTCCGGTTACAATACATAGACTCCGTTATATTAGGCTTTGAGCATAGTATTGAACCTATCGCATGATGTGAGACTAAATCAAATATAACAAACATTGTATAACATATTCAGTTTTTATAGTATTACGACATAAATTGATTAATTCATTTGATTTAATGAATAGTTATGGCGTAGCGTAGCGAGCACGCTGAGACATCTTTGTTTGTGAAGAAGAAATTTGAACCCTATAAGCTGTAGCTACACACCACATGGGCCAGACCCTCCATTGCAACGCAATAAAAGCCCCCACCCGTTTAGTCTGAAATGTTTTGAGAGCAACCAGTGCGTATTTTTTCAGTATTAAATTATTTCAAACATACTGCATGGTTTTTAACAACAGAATGCATTCTCCATGCAAACTTTGAAGTTTCAAAACATAAGAACGAAATCACATATCATATAACTCATTTGTTGCAAAAATGAGCTTCCAACAATCATATTCAACGGATTTTGTTCATTAAATCCAGGGATTATTGTAAGAAACTAAAAATATTCAGACCAGGAATCCAAAATGTACATAAATCTTCACTTTTGTGACATCAAACCGAAATCATAAACAAAACAACAATCTAAAGCACATCACCATTTCTTCTCCAAGTACAAGTCCCTCTCCATCTCCCTCTCATACTCAAACCTCCCAACACCATTTTCACAATTCGAATTCAAATTCAGATTCAAATTCAAACCAGCATTCTCTTGAGCCCTAACGCAGGACTTCTGCATTCCAACCCCACTCAAACTTCCTCTGGACTGATCAACCTTCACTTCACCCAGTGGCACCCTCTTTTTCTGCACCCTCACCTAATAGAAAAATAGATCAAAATATTTTTTTTTTACTCAATCAGTTTAACTGCGCCAAGAACCATGGTCTGAAATGCAATTACTAAACATCACTCTCCATTAAAAACTCTTTGTGAAACAAAAGAAACTGAGTGGACTGCTAAAAAGCACCATGTTTTTCTCCTCCCAATACCATAATCTAAAATATTAGTACTGCTAAAAGTTTTCACTTCAAAAAAAGACCATGTACGTTCACTGGTGTTACACCAAATGAATTAAAAATAAGGGACATTTTGTCAAAACCCCCACAAAAAGCTTCATAATCCACTTCCGCCCCCTCTCAACAAATTAGTTTCACGAAACATATCTGTCAACTTAAACAGTGAAAATATACAGTTTAGACTACATATACATACATACATACACACACACAATACACACACGAAGCTAGAAATGTAAATAATTGCAATTAAAACTGCGTACATGTACAGTCAAAACTGTAAATTTTTGTTATATAAAAATGTGCATATAAAAATGTGCAGTTAGAGTCTCATGTGTTTGCAGTTCTAGCTGAATATATTTACATTTTAAACCGCATATTTTTTTCTGAGAACTTTGACAGGGTTGTTTAAAAAAACTTGTTTCTAAGGAGGTTTGTCAGGAATTAAGTTTGTAAACAAGGGCGGATGCTAATGTCCACTAAAAATAAATTCCTCGAAACCTTGCAAAATGGAATCGTTTGCAATGTATTGCTGATCAAACAAGTAAAGTTTAATTGGTAAAACATCATTGAACGAGGCTTTTGCAATTCAAATCAGGATGTGGTAGCCCGACATTAAGAAGTACTACTAATGCAAACTGGAATTTTTTAGAATTGGTCTCAAGAAGAGGATAACATGGTGCATTTAGCACTGCAGTAAATTTACTTGAATGGATAATGACTCTATAAAAATAAATGTCAGTCTTCTAATATCACCTTAGCTTCGAATGACTGTGTGCTGCTCATGTAGTTCGCACTCCTCCTTAAATCTCCATCCTCACTTTTAGCAGGCGATGGAGGGGCAATACGGTAATTGTTCAGGTACCGGGGAGTGCTTTGTGCTGTGGATGAGTATCTGCACCAGTCATAGTCCATAGCTTCTTCAGGCTGACCAGTGTAGACTGGGGTTATTTTCGGCCTAAACGTGTCAATTTCAACTACTTTCGGACTTCTTTCATTCATATTGTTGTACTCAGTTTTCAATTCATCTAACCGTTCCTGAAACATAAGCAAATGTTGAGAAATGAATTGACTTCTTTGTGAGTGTATGTATGCATGAATGTATGTATATGTATGTATGTGTGTGTGTGTATGTGCACACATACATACTTACATTCATGCATACATACACACACAAAAGAAAATTTACGAGCTTACAATTGATTTTCTACGATTGTATAAACTGAGCTTGTGGGATTTTTTCGCACGAACAGTTTCTTGAACTCGAATCAGAGCTTGCATGCTGCGAAGAGTCGCAGCTGCTTGTTTTCTTACTATATAACCTCTCACTAATGCTTGTATCTTCACTAATGCCTTCAGTGCTCTGAAAGCTTTTTTGGCCTGCATTATCCAGTATTTTGCTAATTTATTAGAGCAATATTCATCCAAAAACTTGAGCCTTCTACCTTTGAATTAAACGGTTCAACAAGTGGGATAAACTACTGTGAACAGCAATATTCATCCAAAAACTTGAGCTATCTAACTTTGAAGTGAACGGTTCAACAAGTGGGATAAACTACTG
Source organism: Allium cepa (assembly GCA_030765085.1). NCBI lineage: Eukaryota > Viridiplantae > Streptophyta > Magnoliopsida > Asparagales > Amaryllidaceae > Allium > Allium cepa. Next base: position 511,466,844 of record CM060942.1, read on the forward strand.
TGAAAATCTACTACGCATGTGACTGTTTTCAATACTTTCTTAAATATTGAGAAATCATGGATTGTGAGGTCTGTTTATCATTTGTATATGCATATCAGTACTTCAGTACATATACCTACCACAAGGTTATTATATAAAGCTTGTAACTAAACTATAAATATATGAAATTTGGTTCGTCTCCTGACATGTAAAAAACTTCTTTTAAATTACACTCATATTTCTAATTTCGGTAATTCATTTTATTTTATTTTTTGAAAATTAAATTTGAACATTAATCATAAATTGCTATTGTCAGAACCAATATTTTTTTGAAATTAAATTTGAATTATCCAAATAAATGCCAATATTTGCAAACAACTCTGCAAATAGCTCTTGAGTTTTCTGCAAATATTCTAAAACTTAAAAAATATGGAAAAAAAAATAAAGTTTTTGATGAAGACGTCTCTCTATTTTAAAGCTTGATGGGGCACTTTTATGAAAGTTCTCATGTGTATTTATAGAACTAGGATCAACAACCATCTTTATTTAGTACCATTTGTAGCCTCTCGAAATCAGTCACAAATTTATATTTAAATATTTGATGCATGTGACAGAAGAGAGAAAGAACTAGTATTTAAATAGAAATATGTGCTTGATATGAGAGGACTATAAAATGGTGCTAAATAAAGAGGCTATTGATCCTAGCACTCACACACACCACAGATACACATATATGCTACACATCATTCTTACTATATCTCTATTCACCGTGGTTGCAACTGGACATTCTGATTTAAATAATACTATGAATCAAATGTCAGGAGAAAGAAAGTATATAATTTAAATTAGAATGTGTGGCTGAAAACAGATGATAGAGATGTAGCAGAAATGAGGTGTAACCATGCTATACACACACCCATACATAAATTTATCATTTTTGCTGATATATCAGACCAACATTTGCAGCATAAATTTATGTGACCTAGATTACTCCACAGAAAAACAATGGACAACATGGTTTGTCAGGTGTATCTATTTTTTATTTGAATTAGTACACCAGCAAATCTACCACAAATCACTCCACCAACTAAACCTATATTAATTTAAATTCCTAAGTTCAAATGATGTGGACCTGAAGTCATATATTCCGAAGTTCAAAAGAAGGGTTAATGTGAATGACCTGGAAATGCATTCAATGTAATTGGAAACCATTTCTGAATTCATGTCACCAAATGCTTTTGCAATCACGAGAGAAATGTGATTGATTTATTGTTTTACTTACATTACTATGAACAAAAACACCAGATATTATTGATTGCATGAGTGATGACCACACAGACAAATATTATGTTTTATTATATATTATATATTATATATGGTCAAAAACTAATGTTTTGTTCATGCATGCTGAGTGAACAAAAATTGCACAAGTTCATTCTTTTGATGAATTACTTGAAAAAACACTAGCATGTGATTTTTCTCTCCAAAACTTTGTAAAATATTGAAAAACATGGATTGTCAGGTCTATTCATTATTTGTATATGTATAGTATATCTGCCACAAATTACTCCACCTAAACCTATATCCATACTGATTCTCAATTTGAAATAATGTGGTCCTAGCACATTTCAATTCATTTCACAAAGTGCTTTATATATATATATATATATATATATATATATATATATATATATATATATATATATATATATATATATATATATATATATATATATATATATAGACATCCATGAACAAAAAAAAGGACAAAAAAGAAATAAAAAAGAATCAAGGAAAAAGGATGTTAGAAAAAATACATATATTTTGACCAGCAAAAATTACAGTTCTAGAATACTAGTATACTAGTACAATGAAATTGTACCTGACCGTATATGTGAGTAAGAAATGCATATGACGAGACAAAAGAAAATACAAACAATTTGCACATCAATATATCAAAGGCAGCAAATCCTACAGTGATCTTTACATGTACAAATGGTGCCAGTACCATTTGCTTCCCATTCTTGTATAAGTATCATTTTCTACATCAGTATGATTAATGCCTGACTAATTGGGTGTATGCATTATGCACAGTGCATTAAAAATAAAACATATGTGATTTGAACACAAACATACATGATCTTCCAATTGAAATTGCAATATTGAACATTGCCATGGTCTGATTTTACAAATGAGCAAAATAACAGCTATTAGAAGATAGGTTTACCAGAAAAGCTCGAAAAGCAGTCTGAATTTTGAGAGCAGCGAAATGGCTTAGGCTCCCTTTGCTGTAAGAAGAAGATCTACCATGGCTGGTCAATCTAAGAACGGCAGCAGCAGCCTGAGCAGCTGTAACAGCAGCATCTGCAGCTGCTGCAGTTGCTACTGCAACTGCAATAGCGTGTTTTCTTTGTTCATTATCGCTTTCACAAGATTCATTCCATGCTGCGTTGTTCGCATTTACAATACTGCCTTTCTCAGTAGAATTTCTGCTTGATTTAAAACTCCATCTCTTCTTTTCAGTGCATTTAGGGGATTCTCCTTCTTCTCTTTTGCTAGGAAGGAGGTTTTTTAACCATCTTGTTGCTTTGCCCATTGGTTGGAACTTTATCTAATCACTTTAAATCTTTTAAGAAATATGTTATATTAGTGTCTTAATAAATCAAAATGGAGATAAATGTTAATGTGACCTTAGTTTAAATTAAGCTTGACTGATACTAGTCAAATATGATTCTCATTTTCTTTCTAAATGCATACTTTCAAATATTGAAAAAGAAAAATCAGCCTTAAAATTACAATATTTTAACTTGTTTGAATTTGAGCAACTGCAGATGTTCACAGTCCCCTCATAGAAATTAGAAGAATAACAAGACAGAAGGATAACTTAAGTGTAAACAATAAATCATGCATATGCACAAAAATGAAAAATAGAGAAAAGGTGTTTTCTTCAATTGAAAGAACAGAATGCAAGTATAAAAGATATTCAAAAATGGGTTCTTTTTCACCTTTTGATTAAAAGAAGGCTTTGAATTTGCAAAACATATAAAACAAAATAGAAGATGTTAGAGATATGGATCAACTTACTGTTTCTCTCTCTGCTAGTTTCTGGTCCTTACATGTGAAGACGTTATTGCTTTATTTTAAACAGGGAAAGAAGAGGAAGAAATAACAGTGATTGAAAGTTAAAAATGTTAATAGAGTAAATAATTTGAATTTTTTTTTATGAACGTTGCTTTTTTTGTTTTCAATTAGTAAATAAAAGGCAAAAATTATGGCTTCAATTGCTGAGGATTCCATTTATGTCTGTTTTAATTGGACTTTTACCACGTTTACACAACAGTACAAAACTACCTACTATAGATGGATTTTCTATGGTGTCCGCGTTTTAATAAGCACACATTGAAATACAAGAATTGGTCTAAATTTATAACAAAATTAATTTAAATTAATTGCACCATGCGGTGTTTCTATCAGCGTTTTAAAGAACCGATCGAACCTCAGTTCGACCACGCTAACCTTCTACCTTGAAGCCTTACGATTTTGAAAATCAAATATCATCGTCTGTGTGTGCACAAACGGTCTAACATCGAAATTTTGAAAAATAACCTCTAAACTACACGGCTCTTCAAATTTAAGAAAAAAAAATTATCGCTCCACATTTTATTTTTCATACAATCAATTTAACAATAATTTTATAATAATAGCCATCAAATTATTGGATTATCTTATTAATTTGTAATAACAGATACGTCATTATTGTACATTTTATGAACCATTATTATACCGAACCTATTTTACCTTGAAATTTTAATAAATTTATACGTTTACGCTAAGGAAATTGTAATATAATTTTTTAAACTAATATTAATTATCAGATTTAAAAATAATTATTTTAAAAGTTAATATACTAATTATAATTTGTTAAAATTTTACACTAATTGAAATATTTTTATATTTAAATCAACAATATATAAAATAACGATCAAAACGGCTCTCACGGTTTGACCGATTGAATTACTGGAGCCTTTAACCTTGGACCAATACAGTTTGGCTTACGGTTCGGTCTTCGAAACTATGGTTTCTATATCTATATAAAAAGTTGATGCATATGTGAAGTGATTAATTGTTTGGTTATTTTGGTACAAAAGTTTTGTTTTGTGGAATTTGTCATTGGGTTTAAAAAGTTATTAAATGAACAAAAGTAGAAAAAAAAATATAATACAATAACATCAATTTTAGCAAAAACGAATATAATGATATTAATAAAATAAATTGAAGTCGGCATTTAAGGACACGTGTAATTGTGTACATTTTGGAGAGAATAATAATGCTTTTTATTTAATGGAAAGTTGACACGCATCATTCTTTTTAAATTTATTAGGCGACCCCTTCTCGAAACCTAATTTTATCAAATACCACTTCCTAAAGTTTCTGAATCATCCGAGAGAAAAAGACAAAGCCTTTTGTTTTAAAATTTGTAGTTTTTCTACAATATTTGTACTTTAAGTTTAAATCACAAATATCTACAAAAAGATCCTAAATTTTCTAAGATTTTGTGTCATTGCAGTTCAGATCCAAATGTTAAAAAAAAATGTAGAAATAAATTATTAAAAATAAGTATAGAGGTGTTTAGTTGAATATGTTTTCCAAAAGAGGGCCATTATGCATTTTAAAACTTAGGGAAGAGTGTTTTAGAAATCGTCCTTTTTTTTTATTGATACAGATAACAATCAAAAATAAAAAACCATTCCTTATGCAAAAGCAATCAAAATCCTAAGATGAATTCGTACCGAAAGATAAAAGTAAACCACCGATAAACTTATGGGATAAATTCAGGGTTCCTTTGTAAACCACATTATAAAACCATGCATACGTTGCGTGTGACGACCCGAAATTTTGGACAATTTAAATTGAAATATTTAATTGATTTTAAATATTTAAAAGTTAATTTTTAACTTGAATTCAAATATCACTATTTATTTGATAATTAAATTATTGAATTAAATAATTTGAAGTTGGGTAAAATATTAGATCTAGAGTTTTAAGCCTGTTAAAAATAATTTAAGGGTTTGTAAAATTTACATCGATAATACTGAAGATAATAGAAGTGTTAAAATTGGATTTGAAAGTGATTTGTTCCGTTTTAAAAATATATCGTTTAAATTGATATTTAAAAATAGCCTTCCGAGGTACAGTCTCGGATTTCGACGAAAACAGTTCTATTGGATCCGTAATATTATATTATTATCGGATTTCAATGTTCACAGAGTTTGGAGTTACCGTTTGGTCGTACAATCTGTAAATGCCTAGAATAATCTAATTGAATTTAATGCAAATAGTCAAACCTTCTCATATACGCCACTCCCCTCAACTTAAATTCGTTCCATCCTTATCTTCTTTTAGATGAGGAAAAAAGAGAAAATGGCTGCTCATTCCTTTAGATTCCAATTCGAAATCAAAGTCTTCTAGCTCGTCATCCTTGAAAATCGACTTCGATTATTATAGCCGAATCCTACTTCGAACGCAAGCTACTCGTGTGGTCGCAAGCCAAGGAGGCCATGTCTTCGTTCGAACGAACCTTATCGATCGAAGCTTTTTCAATGGAAGTCGATCGCGATTTTCGAAGGTAGCCATCGATTCTCGTGGAAAGGGCGACGAGTCGAATTTTGGGCATTTCACTGTTGACGTGGTGGGGTTCCGATCGGATTAGGAAGGGACCGTGCGCACTCGCGAGATTGTGAAGAGAGGCGATAGCGGAGAACGAAGAAGGTAGGTCGGCGAGTGGTCGCGATTTCTTGAAGTTCGCAATCGATCGCGATTTCTGGTCAATATGGCGACGTTTGAAGCAAGCTTGAGGTAGTGGGCATCGTGAGCATGTATGGGAAGTTGCGGTTGATTCTGGGAAGCGACCGGTGTGTTGTAAGGCTTTCGATGGAGCCGATGAGTTTTCGAAGTTGTGATCGAAGGTGAAAAGGGTTGAGGGAGGGTGATTCAAAGCAGTAAGGTATAAGATTTTCAATTTTTGTTATTAAACTTAATTTATATATATACGTAGGTATACAAATTTGGAAATAGGAAAAGAAAATTTATAAATTAAAGTAGAATGTTGCTGTCTATTTTTCAAATTTGTAGAGTTTAAATTTAGGTACAGGAAATTTATATATGATTTTGGAAGAAAATATATAAGGGTTTATAAAGGAAATTTGACGGATATGAATTGTTTTAATATGCAGTTTTAAAATGAAAATAAAATAATTGTATATACCTATTAAATCTACTAGTTTATTTTAAAATTATGTATTTAAGATGATTAGTTTAATTAATTAACCTGTCAAATTATTTTAGTTACTAAAGGATTCTTAAAAGAATTGTTTTTAAATGAAATAATTAGTTAATTAAATCAATTGAATGGTAATTATTTTGTTTGATTAATTCAAATAATAATAAATCGTGAATTGTTATTCAAGGTCAGAATCGGGAAAACCAAGCAATAATTGAAGTGGATTGCAAACAAAAATCAAAGGTGAGTTAATCTCACTCATCTGGGTTGTTTTGGTTTAAATTGTTAAATTTAAATAATTGATTGAATGATTGAATTGTTTTGATGTGCAATATTAATATAGTAGTATATAATATATCTTGGAATGATTGATTTTCCGCATTATATAGCGGATGAGGCCCTATGCGCCGCATAATAGCGAATGATATTATACTTAAAACCCATATACTGCGATATTCCACCTTGAAGTGGAATTGGTATTTTATATTGTGCTAACATTTGTGGATGTAGGGAAACATGTTGGAGGGATCCAACTGGATTCCTCAAAATCATTTAGAATGTTTTAATATTCTATGATATGGTTATTGACAATCTGTGATAAATTGTACTGGTAATTGAGATATTGGATGCTATGTTTGATTGAATATATTTGGGGGTACAGAGTTACCAAAAATATATAGAATTGGATTTTTGAAAAGAAAATAAAAGAAGAGAATTTGTAAGTGAAATAATTATAGAGAATTTAAATAAATTTAAGAATGAACTAGATAAAAATAATAGTGGTTTTGAAACTCTAATAAATAAATTCGGTGTATGGAAAGGGGATTTTGAAGAAAACAGGAAGATAATGAATATTAAACTTAATTGTTATTATTTAAAAGAATAAAGCATTTATTTTAAATTTAAGATTTAAATTATTGGAAAAAATAAATAAGGAATTTGGGAAAAATCTGAAATTGGTGTTTTCAGTTAAAAGATTTTTAAATCATAATTAAGGAATAAAAATCTGAAGTCAGCGGGTTTTGAAATAAATGAGTAAGGAAGGAAATTTATTTAAAGGTGAAGTAATTTGAAAATCAATTTCAAATTGATTTAAGTGTTTAAAATTGGAGTTTTAAACGGGAAATGTGACTATGACATTTATGAACTGGGTTTATAAAAGCAAAGTAATATAGCAGTGGATATTTGAAGAATAACTTAACGATGGAAATTTATTAAAGAAATGGAAAATTTGTTTAAAATAAATAGTGATTTATTTTTAAAGGATTTGAAGAGAAGTGTATTTCCCTGGATAGCCAAGTATGTTTTCAAAGTAAATTTGTAAATATAAGATAAAAGTTTTAATGTTGTTTTAAAAAGCATGTTTTAGGAAATTTATTATTTCTAAATATTTAAATTCTAAAGTAAGTATTTTTCAAATCTATTATCGTAGTAATTATTTAAAGGTGACTTGGTATTTTTGTTTTAAAAGAGAAAATCTAGTTTTATATTTTATAAAGTAACCTTATTTTAAATATTCCTAAAGTATATATTTTTAATAAAGTATTGAAGTAGTTCTAAATTTAAACGTTTTAAAGGATATTTTATAATAAAGAGTTTTAAATTATTTTAAAAATCTGAAGTTTTTTGCTTGGTTGTTTTCAGTGGAAATAAATATTTGGAGATTTAATTCATGAGAAAAGTATGGTTTGAAACTGTTTTCAAAGGGTTGAAAATAGAAATATATCTTGCGAAGATATTTTGAGGTTAATAAATAATTTTGAGAAATTATTTATTGTTTGATGGTTGTTGTGAATGTTAATTGATAGTTAAATAACCGACTATTAATATTGGCCAATGCTCTGATCGTTTCGAAGAGACCGGGATCGGGGTGAATTTCTCGAAAACCACTTCGATCTGGTTTGTACGTTTTCGTGGAAAAACGAGTTCGGGGTCGAAGATGGAGCAATGAAGTGCAAGGGCTAGTCGCTACAAATCCTGAGGATAATTCCAAAATGGATGTAGTAGGAGTAGTGCCTTCGGTGCCGTTCAAACCCGGGACGGACTTGTATGGATGAATGCTTTCGGAACATCGTCAGGTGGCATTCTAAGTGAAACGATCTTAAAGGTTACGCTTAGCCTCAAGCCTCATCAACCAGAATGACTGAAAATCAGGGGTTATGCAGCAAGGCTAAGTGGGTAGCTCCCATTTAGGGTGAGGTCATCCTTGTCTAGATGTCCCTTTTTATTCCGCTTAGTGGTGCGGTTGCTGATCTCAACCGTAGGGTGATCTTACTCAGGATTATCCAGTAAGGGGTAGTTCCGATCTTGTGTTGCAAGGGATTGGGAGTAATCCACGGTACGGTGATCTAGGCCACGTACTGTGACAGGTGGTACCCCAGTGTCTAGTCATTAGTTGGAAATCCATTCTCCCTACGTGCCTTTATGATTTTATTTGTATATCTATTAGCTGGAATTTAATAAATGAAACAATTTCGGCTATTTGAATAAGTATTTGTATATAGACACTATTATAATATCAGAGAATTTTATAAGAAATAACCATCGTAAGGTAAAAACCCGACATGTTTTTTTGTGGCGTGGTCTTACGAGGTGCTTTTGATTTCAAAGGATTTTGAAACTTTAATAATCAATTTGAGTGTGGTTTTCTCACGCTGGTATTCCAGACTGACTCGGGTGTTATTTAACTGTAATGCTCTGGTTAGACCCAGTATTATAGAATGCATGATATGTTGCTGTGGAGCTCAGGAGACGAGCTGGATGACGATACGTACTTCCGTTCTTGTTTTATATATTCTGCTGTATTGATTAGCTGTATACTCAGTTGTGTGAGGATAGGTTATGATTACTGTCCAGTTGTATGTTATTGATGTTGTTAAACTCTGATGATGTATTCTGGTGATGTATGTATAAAACAGATATAGTTTTTCTTTTGTGTAAAGATATGTTATTATCTATTATATTTATTCCGCTACGATGGATAGATTCTGATGTTGTTTCCTATTTTCTTCTTTTACCTCTTCTTCTTTAACCCTAATGGTTCGTATTTCCATTCATCTTGAGTTGATTGATGTAGAATAGTGTTGAATCAAGGGGTACGGATTTGCGGGCTATTGCAGTTGGTATCAGAGCTTAGGTCGGTGATAACCTTGGCTCTGGTAGGGATTACTCATTGAAAATAGAGTCTGTAGTGCTCTAGAATGAGTTTGAGCATATTAATAGATATGAGCGCGTATTTATTAGTGGATATAAACTGTTTTAATATTGTGTTGGCTTATTGGTTGGGTGGAATATGAATTCTAATCGGGTAAGTTGGCCGCTATTCGAGAAGAGTTTATAAACGCCTGACACGATAAATTGACACAGTATTGTTTTAAATGTGGATGAATGAAATAATTTTACCCAAAAATATATTTTGATATAAAAGAAAAGTTTTTGTAAACTATTTTAGCTAATATATGGTTGCTTTGATGTTAGAATGATAATATTAAATTATTATCATTGTTGTGTGAAAATTTAACTAGAAATTGAAAATATAACCAAAGGTTAAGGAGATAAATTCATTTACAAAATGGTATTTATAGATGTGAATTATAAACGTGATTTATAAATTGAAATATGATCAAATGGGAATTTTTATAAGCATAAACTATACAAATGAATTATAGTTAAAATTTGATTTAAATCAAAATTTGAAAATTTAAAACCCGGAGATTTTGGAAGTGTTTTTCAAAGTGTTTTGAAGGAAAATATTAGCATTATTATTTTAAAGGTATTTCTGAAAGAAAATTGGTTCAAATAAATTTTGGGAAGGGATATAGCATTGAGCTCACTTCAGCCATTGGAAAATAACTTCGGTGATGACTACAGCATCATCGATGTTCATTTTCGAGTTTCTAAGTGAAGGATTGCTGCCAAATCAATTTGTTCAGAAGAACTAGTTTTGTTTTTGAAATTTGAAAGGAAATTTGTTGGGAATAAAAATCAGGATTGGTTTAAAATTTTGAGAAGTGCGATTTTGGGATAATGGTGATTTCAAATGATTTGAAACCAAAAGCCTGGTGTTTAAAAATCCTGATGAGATAGGTTATAAGCTTATAAATTGAGATGATTTTTAAATCGGGAAGGAAATATGAGCTTTGAATGTTGGAATTTAAATTTAAAGTTGAAATTGAATTGAAAAGGAATAAATTGAGATGTAGATTATATTAAGTGAAAGTAAGTTCTTACTTAATTTAAATTCAAGTGGATTGAGTGGATTAAAGAAAATTGAATCGAATTGAATTAAATAAATCTGAGCTAAAATAGAATTGAATTGGAATAAAAATTCAGTTGAGTTATGGGTGATATTGAATGGAATTAGATCCTTTCTTAAATAAATGGAAGTAAGTTGGATAAGAAATAAGTTGGATAAGAATAGGATTGGAATAAATGAATTAGAATAACTTATAAAAGAATTAAAAATTCATGGAATAAAAATATGCTTGGGTTATAAATAAGCGTAAATCTCGAGTTAAAAATAAAAGATGAATATATTCAAGCCTAGAATGAATGGAAATGTGTAAAATAATAAGTTGTGACTTATAAAATTGGAAAGTGGAATAGGAAACCCAAAATAAATATTATTTGATGTTTTGGAAAATAAAACAAAAATCCAAACTTGAATTACAAAATAAATTGAATTTAAGAAAATTAAATAAAGTGATTTTTGAGATTAAAAATCAAGCATTGAATTATAAATAGGGGAGGAACTAATTAGATAATAAATTAGTTAAATATGTAAATGGAACCTAATATAGTTAAATAGAAGCTGAATTGGGAGTTAATAATGAAATCTGGAAATAAAACTCAAGTTATAAATCAAATTTGACTTGAATCGTTAGTGAAGTAAATACAATTGAAAATGTTGCCAAATAAAAAGAAATTGGATTAAAATAGGAATGGTTTTAGTTGCAAATAAAACCCAGATGAGTGGGAATAAATTGAAAATGGCCTTGTAATTAATTAAATGAATTGAGAATGAATCGAATATGGAAATTTAAAATTTATATGAAACAGATGAACTAATCAAATAAATTTGTAGTTTGAAATGAGATTTGATTGAAATAGAATCAAGTTAAATTGAAAGGGAAAATTTATTTGCAAAATGAAAATGAGCTTAAGTATGAAATTTGAATAATTTGAAGTAAATTAATTTAAGTTTAAATTAGTGGGAGCTTGGCTTTGAGTAAGGGTAAAAGTCCATTAAATAAAAGCTTGGGTAAATTTAAATTGAGAAATGGTTATTAATATATAAGCATGGAATGGTTCAAGCTTAATAAAATGGTCTCAAATGAAATGAAGACAAATATGGAATGAAATGCAAATGTATGGTTGGTGATTAAACTAGAAATGGGATGGAATTTAAAATAAATTATGTCGAAATCAATTTAAATTGGTTATAAAACTTAAGTAATTATTTATTCACATGGATATCATAAAATTGCATAGAATGAATTGTCATTTGACGTAAACGAAGGTAATTAAAATTCTATGAGTTGATAGAGATTAAATAAATTGATCTTAAGATCAATTGAAGTGAATATGAGTTTGTTTTGCTTAAAAATGAATTGTGTAACAACCCGATTTTTAGGGATACTAAATTAGGAATCAACTAATAAATTGATAATTAATCTGTTAATAATAACAAACCGTTAATTATTTATGGAAAAAATGAAATAATAAATAAATAAATATTTTGTTTGAAAAAAAAATGGAAACAAAATATTAAAGTCGATAAGAGAGGAATGAATGATCCGTGGCTTATTTTGTTATGTATATTAAATGTAATGAAATGTATCTTTTATTTTAATGAGGAAATTTATTTAATGAACTAATTCTTAGAAAAAAAAGAGAAGTTGTTGTTACATAAATTTTTTTTTTTTTAAAAAAGGATAAGAGGTGAAAGCTTAAATAAAATAAAGTTTTACGTTAATTCTCATGTTATGCATTAAAAAAAATTAATACTAATTTCAAAATTATACATAAAATAATAATAATAATAATAATAATAAAATTCATTTTTTTTCATGTTATGTAAGAAAAGTCTAGAAGTAAATTTAATAAGATAAGAAAATAGAAATATCTTAACATGAGACATAGTGTAATCATTATGTTTGGAAAAAAAAATTAAGAATGTAAAAAAATAAAGATATTTCCTAAGAGGATTCTAGAAAAGGCATCAAGTACAAAACTCAGCCCACTTCCTTCATTCTTCTGAGGGGGGGACTGTACGTACAGAATACTCAGAATGGAGAAAACCAGAAACCTAAAAATAAAATCCTCTCACTCAAACACAAAATCTCTCTTTACAACCAAAGGTTAAAAGAAAAAGAAAAACCCTATAATCTAGAACTCTCATCAAAAATTCAAAGAAATAAAATTTGCAACCAAATCTAGGAGAAAGGATTCCCAAATCTAATTCAATTGGAAGGAAAAAGGGGAAGCTATCGAAGGGCTAGTTGTTATAGAGCTTAAAGATTGCTAATTTGGAATTAAAGGTGAGTAATATGGAATTTATGTTCTTAATTTAAAATTTTGTCTCTAATTTTGAGTGAATGATATTTATCTCCTTTTGCTTCTTGTAAAATTCTCATTTTTGTTACTATAAATCTGAGTTTTGATCACTAATTAGAACAATTTGGGTTTGTTGAAACTGAAAAATAAGGATTTGTTTGTTGTATTGCTGAAACAACAATTAAACTAAAAATCATAAGAAATTGTGAAAAAAAACCATAAATTGCTAATTTTGGATATGTTGTTCTTCACATAAAGGCGCATGCTGTACAAAAATTTCACTGAAAAATATTGTGATTTGGTGGATGAAATCGGTTGTTTATTAAGATATATTTGCCCAGATTTTACAGCAGCAGTGACTTTTGGTATGAAATTTATATCAATTCGAAAATAATTGATAAAATTGTAAAATTTTTATATGTTGTTTCTAACTCATACATACATATTCTGTAAAAATTTCGTTGAAAAATAATTTATTTTGATGGGTGAAAATGATCGTTTACAGAAGTGTTTGACAACAGATTTTTACTTTAAAGTCAACCCAGAAACACCCGCTGTACTATTTTTGTTTACCCTATCAAAACATAATATTTTTGTATGAAATTCTCAAAATAGAGGTGTATATTAGTTAGGAACAACATACTAAAATTTTATAATTTTATGAAATATTTACAATTTACCATGAAATATAAACGGGCGGTGAGTTTGAGACATACGTGTATATCTACTAATCTTTGCACGTTACATTAGCCTATTTATTGATTGAATTGCTGAGATGAATTGATGATTTATGGTGTTGGATTGATTTTACTTTGGATAATGGAATTTGTTTATATTGAATGGTCAAAATGCAAAGGAGATGTTGTCCGAATGCATTTTTATTTGTGATTGTTAGATAATTTTATACAATTTTGAGGCTTTTATTTTTATTTATTCTTATTTTGGGATGTTCCATTTATTTGTTTATTTTTTTAAATGATTTTGGAAAGCTTGTAAAAAAAAGAATATACAAGTTAATGAAATTTTTCATTGTATTATTGTATTGTTTAAAGAAAAGTTTGATTTATTTGTATCTTGGTATTTTGAAAAGGAAACATCCTTCGTATCATAAAATTTAAAGATGCTTTGTTTATTTATCTTATTTTTTTATAGGAAAAAAAAGGGAAGAGGAAAATACATTTTTATTCTAAATTATAGGATACATTGTAAAGTATGATTTTGGAAAATATGTAAATTTTGGAATTACTTCCCTTTGAGGTTTTGAAATAAGAATTAAATTATGAAAGTATTTTTTTAAAAAAAAGGGAAAAAGGTAAAGTTATGGTTGTACTTTAAGAAATGGGAAATCTTTTGAGTAAAAAGATATAATATGTTTTAATTATTGATTTTGGAAAGTCAAGATGGCTTTGAAAATAAATTAAACGTTTGAAAATAATTCCCAAACTTTGGAAGATTTTGTAATAGGCATCGGGGATATTTTAAAAGCTTTATGTAATTAACGTTTCCATTTTAGATCTTTTATAATGGTTATGGAGAAAAAAGAACTATAAGGCATTTTTTTAAAGTAAATTATTTTTCTTTTTATTATTTAAATCCTTTATAAATAGTGGAACAAATTTTCTCAATTATATACATAGTTTGAATTAAATTCGATTTTAATAAAGATCTATGAGAAATTCTATATGATGGGAATTTTGAGATAGTATAGTAATACCAAGCGGTATGGGACATTTGGTAATACTTTTCCAATTACTCTATTGAATCCTCATTTGAAATCTTTGTTTGTTTGTATTTTTAGCAAGTGGAATTTACTACCTTGTAGCAAATATTCAAGTAGCATCATGTGGTATGAGATGCATGAGCGTCACTCGAAGCAATAACTATTTGGAAGTATATGACATTCTTGAATTGATGTACTTTCAGGTCATCTTTGAGTTGACATGCTTTTATGCCATTCTTAAGATGGTACCTTTTTTTTCTATATCGCAACCGTTGTGCTTGATTTAAGGTGTTAAATCACCATATTTTCTAATTGGTCTTGTTTATGAGTTGTGATTAGATTGGTGGTTCTGCATCGGTTTTGTTTTGCTTTTGGCAATTTTCGAGTTGCGGTTGCCATTTTGCTTTATTAAATGTTGGCATATTTATTCAAGCCATGGCTGTATTCTCGTCAAAGCAATATTGAATTTCATGACATTATTTATACTAAATAATACTTTTTTTAAAACCCTTTTTTTATTCATGGGTTGGGATAAATTGGACTCTGTTTTACCAATGTGCCAAAACTCCGCCTTGGCTGACCTAATTGTGGCTCGCTGCCTTAATCGGTGGTACACTGTTTGCCCACCTACCACCATTGGTCAACAGTCTGCTACATTGGGCTAATTTTCTTTTCGGTTGGAACTCCCGACCGGTGGGTCACACACTATGAAGGATGGAGGCGTGGGGGTCCCATGTGTAGTGTTGTGAACGGGTAGCTTATGGCCTTCGCCTTAGACCGTCTTGATTATCCTGGGTTGATCGCTAGGTGTGTTATGGCGCTATGAGTAGATTACGGTGCTGATGTCTCGATGCACGCTCGAGCTCTACCACTGTAATTTTACAATACTAGCGTCTGATTATTTGTTAGTTTTTTGGGTCGGGTTATATTTATCCCATAATCCCCTACTGCTTTATTATTACCCTATTGCATTTTTTTTAATATTGATTTATTTTTATCATATTGTTTTATATATGATAATTGTTATGGGTGTCGTATTGTTTTATATATGATACTCTGGCTTGATTTATTTTTATCATATTGGTTTATATATGATAATTGTTATGAGTATCGTATTGGTTTATATATGACACTCTGGCTTAATTTATTTTTATCATATTGTTTTATATATGATAATTGTTATGAGTATCGTATTGGTTTATATGTGATACTCAAGCTTGACTTATTTTTATATTGTTTTATATATGAAAATTATTATGAGTTTCGTATTGGTTTATATATGATACTCTGACTTGATTTATTTTTATCATATTGTTTTATATATGATAATTGTATGGGTATCGTATTGGTTTATATATGATACTCTGGCTTAGATGTTTTTTTATCATATTGTTTTATATATGATAATTGTTTTAGTATTGTATTAATTTAAATACATTGATTTGAATTATTTTTATCATATTGTTTATATATGACAGTTGTTGATGGTATCGTACTGATTATATTCGATACTTTGGCTAGATTCATTTGTTGTCATATTATTTTATATACAATTACTTCAGTTAGTGTCATATTGCTTTATATATGACACTTTGACCTGATTCTTTACTATTATACTATTTCAGTGTGAGAATTGTTGTTGCTCGTTATTCATAGATCTTACTTCATCCACACTAGAAATTGTTTTGACCCGTGTGACTTTTTTTTATCCTCGAGTCAGTCTAAGGATTTTATTAACAGGATATGTTTGCATGGAGTTTAGCAGCATTTTTATCCTTTTCCACGTTTTGGGGTTTTGGACTTTACAGCTTGGACATAGGAGTAGTTAGTATATATATTATGGTATGTATGTTATTATGTGTTTTGGGAGTGATATTATGTACTATGGACTATGTATTGTGGACATTACTATTAATGATATGTATTATGTATTCTGCTATTATTATGCTGAAGTGTATGTTCTATTATATTTTGTACTATGTAACCTGGGAAAAATTTATCTTATACTATTGCTTTTAACCGAGACCGAGCACGAATGCTAAGTTGAAAAAAAAGTCATAAAATTTCTCGTGCCAGTGTTAGTTCAAGGGAATGAGTACAACTTTTAGCCCTATCGAGTCTCATTCTCCATGCTTTCTGACAGTAATACCTAGTACTACTCTTCGTTGCATGGGTATAGGGGCCGGGCGTTACAAATTGAATGTAAGTAATTGAGTTGTAAACCATTTAGTTGAATGAAGTTGTATACGAATTGGTTGTAAACCATTAAAATTAATGTCGGAACCCTATAAGTTGCTTATAAATATTGTTTAACATCCATTTCTTATAGAAATTCGTATGATTACTAGTTAAATATGTTAAATGTTGTTGAGTTACATGATTTTGGCACTTACATATTTGAATTGAGTAAGTACAGGTTCAAGGAAGCCGTTGGGCTGGATTTAATCGCGCAAAATGCTAACTAAATAACCTGCTTGCTTAAAATGCTAAATAAAGGTACGCCTACGCAATAAAAATATGAATATGAACTATTTTCTTTCCGATCGGGTGGGATTTATATCTTTTGTCAAATTGAAAAAGTTCCTCCGTACAAAGGAGACTCTGCCAAAAATTTTCAAAAAATTTGGGAGTAAGAAAATTTTTGGTAAAATTTTTGTTAGCGACAAAACGATTTCAAATTGGAAACCGAAATAAATAGATGGATGAAACTAATTTAAAATAATGATATGAATCAGTTATAAATGGAAGACAAAATTCAATATTCGGAGTTGAAGATAAATTGAATTCATATGGAAATGGAAAAACTAATTTGAATAGAAGTAGATATGAAAACTTCTGTAAGAAAATGTATAAAATGAATTTAAAAGCTATGATTGGATATTATTGCTAAGTAGGATATGCAGGTATTATAAAGGGAAAGGAAAATTGGTTTTGATTTCATATGATAAATTTGAATTGCCCGACCAAAAAGGTATGTGTTTAAATTTCTGTATGAAATTTAATTGGGTTTTTGATCTAGTCACTTGGCGTTTTGTTTTCTTTTGGAATTTGGGAGCCTATAGAGGCATTTTGTAGTTGTACCAAGCTAACAGCGCAAAGGAGATGCTGGCAAAAATTTTCAAAAATTTAGAGAGATAGAAAATATTGGAAATTTAAAACTTGATTTTGAATTATAATTTGAATGGTTGAATAAGTAAAGTTATATGGAAACTATGGAAGATTTTGGGAAATTGGTTGAAGTAATAGTGGGTCGTTAACAAAGATAAGTTATGGCAAGTTGATAAAACTGTTTGGTTTTGGAAAATGGTAATAGATATTGGATCATTCTTCTTAACTAGCAATTTCGGGGACGAAATTCATTTAAGGGGGGAGGAATTTGACGACCCGAACTTTTGGACAATTTAAATTGGAATATTTAATTGATTTTAAATATTTAAAAGTTAAATTTAACTTGATAATATCACTATTTATTTGATAATTAAATTATTGAATTAAATAATTTGAAGTTGGGTAAAATGTTAGATCTGGAGTTTTAAGTCTGTTAAAAATAATTTAAGGGTTTGTAAAATTTATATCGATAATACTGAAGATAATAGAAGTGTTAAAATTGGATTTGGAAGTGATTTGTTCTGTTTTAAAAATATATCGTTTAAATTGATATTTAAAAATAGCCTTCCGAGGCACAGTCTCGGATTTCGATGAAACAAGTTCTATTGAATCCGTAATATTGTATTATTATCGGATTTCAATTTTCACAGTGTTTGGAGTTACCGTTTGGTCGTACAATCTGTAAATGCCTAGAATAATCTAATTGAATTTAATGTAAATAGTCAAACCTTCTCATATACGCCACTCCCCTCAACTTAAATTCGTTCCATCCTTATCTTCTTTTAGATGAAAAAAAGAGATAATGGCTGCTCATTCCTTTAGATTCCAATTCGAAATCAAAGTCTTCTAGTTCGTCATCCTTGAAAATCGACTTCGATTCTTATAGCTGAATCCTATTTCGATCGCAAACTACTCGTGTGGTCGCAAGCCAAGGAGGCCATGTCTTCGTTCGAACGAACCCTATCGATCGAAGCTTTTCAATGGGAAGTCGATCGCAATTTTCGGAGGTGGCCATTGATTCTCGTGGAAAGGGCGACGAGTCGAATTTTGGGCATTTCACTGTTGACATGGTAGGGTTCCGATCGGAATAGGAAGGGACCGCACGCACTCGCGAGATTGTGAAGAGAGGCGATAACAGCGAACGAAGAGGGTAGGTCTCGAAGCGAGTGGTTGCGATTTCATGAAGTTCGCAATCGGTAGCGATTTCTGGTCAACATGGCGACGTCTGAGGCACGCGTGAGGTAGTGGGCATCGTGAGCATGTATGGGAAGTTGCGATTGATTCTGGGAAGCGGTCGATGTGTTGTAAGGCATTCGATGGAGCCGATGATTTGTCGAAGTCATGATCGAAGATGAAAAGAGTTGAGGCAGGGTGGTTCAAAGCAGTAAGGTATAAGATTTTCAACTTTTGTTATTAAACTTAATTTATATATATATGTAGGTATACCAATTTGGAAATATATAGGAAAAGAAAATTTATAAATTATAGTAGAATGTTGCTGTCTAATTTTCAAATTTGTAGAGTTTAAATTTAGGTATGGGAAATTTATATAAGATTTTGGAAGAAAATATATAAGGGTTTATATAGGAAATTTGACTGATATGAATTGTTTTTATATGCAGTTTTAAAATGAAAATAAAATAATTTTATATACCTTTTAAATCTACTAGTTTATTTTAAAATTATGTATTTAAGATGATTAGTTTAGTTAATTAACCTGTCAAATTATTTTAGTTACTAAAGGATTCTTAAAAGAATTGTTTTTAAATGAAATAATTAGTTAATTAAATCAACTGAATGGTAATTATTTTGTTTGATTAATTCAAATAATAATAAATCGTGAATTGTTATTCAAGGTCAGAATCGAAAAAACCAAGCAATAATTGAAGTGGGTTGCAAACAAAAATCAAAGGTGAGTTAATCTCACTCATCTGGGTTGTTTAGATTTAAATAGTTAAATTTAAATAATTGATTGAATGATTGAATTGTTTTGATGTGAAATATTATATATAGTAGTATATAATATATCTTGGAATGATTTATTTCCCGCATTATATAGCAGATGAGACCCTATGCGCCGCATAATAGCGGATGATATTATACCTAAAACCCATATACCGCGATATTCCACCTTGAAGTGGAATTGATATTTTATATTATGCTAATATCTGTGGACGTAGGGAAATAGGTTGGAGGGATCCAAATGGATTCCTAAAAATTGTTTAGAGTGTTTTAATATTCTATGATATGGTTATTGACAATCTGTGATAAATCGTTTCGGTAATTGAGATGTTGGATGCTATGTTTGATTGAATATATTTGGGCATACGGAGTTACCAAAAATATATAGAATTGGATTTTTGAAAAGAAAATAAAAGAAGAGAATTTGTAAGTGAAATAATTATAGAGAATTTAAATAAATTTAAGAATGAACTGGATAAGAATAATAGTGGTTTTAAAACTCTAATAAATAAATTCCGTGTATGGAAAGGGGATTTTGAAGAAAAAAAAGAAGATAATGAATTTAAACTTAAGTGTTATTATTTAAAAGAATAAAGCATTTATTTTAAATTTAAGATTTATATTATTGGAAAAAATAAAGAAGAAATTTGGGAAAAATCTAAAATTGGTGTTTTCAGTTAAAAGATTTTTAAATCATAATTAAGGAATAAAAATCTGAAGTCAATGGGTTTTGAAATAAACGAATAAGGATGGAAATTTATTTAAAGGTGAAGTATTTGGAAACCAATTTGAAAATTGATTTAAGTGTTTAAAACTGGAGTTTTAAACGGGAAATGTGACTATGACATTTATGAACTGGGTTTATAAAAGCAAAGTAATATATCAGTGGATATTTAAAGAATAACTTAACGATGGGAATTTATTAAAGAAATGGAAAATTTGTTTAAAATAAATAGTGATTTATTTTTAAAGGATTTGAAGAGAAGTGTATTTCCCTGGATAGCCTAGTATGTTTTCAAAGTAAATTTGTAAATATAAGATAAATTTTTTAATGTTGTTTTAAAAAGCATGTTTTAGGAAATTTATTATTTCTAAATATTTAAATTCTAAAGTAAGTATTTTTCAAATCTATTATCGTAGTAATTATTTAAAGGTGACTTGGTATTTTTGTTTTAAAAGAGAAAATCTAGTTTTATATTTTATAAAGTAGCCTTTTTTAAATATTGCTAAAGTATATATTTTTAATAAAGTATTGAAGTAGTTCTAAATTTAAACGTTTTAAAGGATATTTTATAATAAAGAGTTTTAAATTATTTTAAAAATCTAAAGTTTTGTGCTTGGTTGTTTTCAGTGGAAATAAATATTTGGAGATTTAATTCATGAGAAAAGTATGGTTTGAAACTGTTTTCAAAGGTTTGAAAATAGAAATATATCTTGCGAAGATATTTTGAGGTTAATAAATAATTTGGAGAAATTATTTATTGTTTGATGGTTTTTGTGAATGTTAATTGATAGTTAAATAACTGACTATCAATATTGCCAATGCGCTGATCGTTTCGAGGAGACCGGGATCGGGATGAATTTCTCGAAAACCACTTCGATCCGGTTTTGTACGTTTTCATGGAAAAACGAGTTCGGAGTCGAAGATGGAGCAATGAAGTGCAAGGGCTAGTTTCTACTAATCCTGAGGATAATTCCAAAATGAATGTAGTAGGAGCAGTGCCTTCGGTTCCGTTCGAACCCGGGATGGACTTGTATGGATAAATGCTTTCGAAACATCGTCAGGTGGATGATGAGCATTCTAAGTGAAACGATCTTAATGGTAACGCTTGGCCTCAAGCCTCATCTACCGGGAATGACTGAAAATCAAGGGTTATGCAGCAAGGCTAGGTAGGTAGCACCCATTTAGGATGAGGTCATCCCTGTCTAGATGTCCCTTTTTATTTGGCTTAGTGGTGCGGTTGCTGATCCCAACCGTAAGGTGATCTTACTCGGGATTATCCAGTAAGTGGTAGTACTGGTCTTGTGTTGCAGGGGATTGGGAGTAATCCTCGGTACGGTGATCTAGGCCACGTACTGTGACAGGTGGTACACCAGTGCCTCATCATTAGTTGGAAATCCATTCTCCCTACGTGCCTTTACGGCTTTGTTTGTATACCTATTAGCTGGAATTTAATAAATGTAACAATTTCGGCTATTTGAATAAGTATTTGTATATAGACACTATTATAATACAAAGGATTTCATAAGAAATGTTTTAGCTATCGTAAGATAAAAACCCAACATGTTTATTTGTGGCATGGTCTTACGAGATGCTTTTGATTTCAAAGGATTTTGAAACTTTAATAATCAATTTGAGTGTGGTTTTCTGACGCTGGTATTCTAGACTGACTTGGGTGTTATTTAACTGCAATGCTCGGGACAGAACGAGTATTATAGAATACAGGATATGTTGCTGTGGAGCTCAGGAGACGAGCTGGATGATGATACGTACTTCCGTACTTGTTTTATATATTCCGCTGTGTTGATTAGCTGTGTACTAAGTTGTGTGAGGACATGTTATGATTACTGTCCAGTTGTATGTTATTGATGTTGTTAAACTCTGATGATGTATGTATAAAACAGATATAGTTTTTCTTTTGTGTAAAGATCTGTTATTATCTATTATATTTATTCCGCTGCGATGGATAGATTCTGATATTGTTTCCTATTTTCTTCTTCTACCACTTCTTCTTTAACCCTAATGGTTCGTATTTCTGTTCATCTTGAGTTGATTGATGTAGAATAGTGTTGACTCAAGGGGTATGGATTTGCGGGCTATTACATTGCGTTTGTTTAAAACATTTAATTTTGAATGTTGAATTTTGAATACTTCACTTTTTTTTGCACTTTAAAATTTCTTTACGAATAAGTCTATCAAGTAATGGTGATTATTAAAATGGAAGCATCTAAAAATTAAGATATTAAAATTTCAAATTTAAATATTTCAAATTAAAAATAGTTTGAGTTAAAGAAATTTGAAATCGAAAAAGTTAGACAATGTTCCTTCTGGAAGATTGTGCTAGCAAAATTATAATTTTCAAAAGTAACACTTCCTTAAATTTTAATTTCAGGATTTTTGAACTTTTAATTTGATTAATAATTTTCAAAATTTTGCAACATTGGATTTTAAGAGAAAGATAATTTTCAAGTTATTAGTTTCTAAAATCTAAAATTTAAAGCACTCGAACTCTAAAATATGAAAATTTTAAAAGTTTGGACTTGGACTTTAATGATGGGAGTTTTCTACATTCTTAAATCTTGAAAATCAATTTTAACACTGTGAATTTATTATAATTTACAAATTTTGACGAGGGTATAAACAAAAATAATAATTATTCGTCTTTCAAAACAAATAATTAGCAATAAAAAAGTGTTGGCCACATGTGTATGAATAAGTCATTTAAAGTAGAAAAGTTAAACAACAACAACAATAAATCTTCGATTACTTTTTAGCAATCTCATTAAACGCACTTCGGATGATATATTATCCTCATCTATAATTTGGGTAACTAGACATGGACCATGTATCATTTTGTCATAATAGAAAAGACTGAAAGAATGATTAAAAAATTTCTTTAAATTTGATAGTAATAATTGTAACGACCCAGAATTTCTATTAATTAAAATTTGTATATTTAATTAATTTTAAATATTAACAAGTGAAATTAATAAGTCGAATAATTTATTTTTCGAATATTGGATTTAATTTGATAATTAAATCGATAATTTAATAGTTGAATTTACAGAAATAATTGTAAATTGGGTTAAATATGATAGAAAATGATTTGTAAAATTTTATTATATCATATTGAAGTTATAATGATGTTATGGAACTTTTAAAATCGAATTAAAAGTTAATTTGTGAAAATTGAATATTTTAATATTTAATTATCGACTGAAAAATAGCCATTTTTCCAACAGTCTCAGAATTGGACGAAACTAGTTCCATTGGATCCGTAATAGTTTGTTATTATCGGATTTCAATTTTCGTAGCAATCGGAGTTGTCGTTTGATCGTGGCAACTCGAAACGCATCGAAATTGTATTAATATTAATTTGGCAAGTTAAAATAGCCATTTTTCAAACAGTCTCGGATTTCGACGAAACCAGTTTCATCGGATCCGTAATGTAATATTATTGTAAGGTTTCAAATTTCAAGTCAATCGGATTTATCGTTTGTCCGGTGCAAGCTAAAACGCCTAGAAAATCGTTTAATCGGTTTAACTTTAAATCGAACGTTTATTGCCATAACTCGCGCAGATGACCAAATTAGCTCCCGAAATACGTTCCATTGTGTTCGAAATGCGGGGTAAACCTTAGGAACACCAACTGGCATGCTTCGTTAGGAGTTCGGAAAATCCGGGATGAATAGTGTCGTTGGAATTTTCTATGTAAGGACATAAAATTCACAAATTTGCAAAATATTCAAAACCCTAGGGTTCAATTCAGAGCCGCCGCCTCCATTATATACGAATGGCCAGAAAATCATCGCTTTCTTCCTCTAATTCGTTCAAATCCACACACCAATTCGTAATACTTTCTACTACAAACTTGTAGAGCTTCGCAAGGGCTTTAAATCCATACGGTTGAGATGTGATTTCAAGCTATGAATCGACGCGAATTTGTGTATAAAGGGCCCGACTTTGTGCACGTTTTTCAGGGAGAGGAGGGGCCGAGTGTCAAGTGGTGGTGGCCTAAGGTCGAGCGTGTGAAGGGCTTCAAAATGGCACTTGTTGATCAACGTGGATGTCATCGATGAAGGTTGCGTGAATTAGGGCATACGGCGTGCGTTGGGTTTCTTGGTCACGTAAATCACCTGGAAGAAGAACATGAAGACGCGGCTGTGATTAGAAGGAGATGAGATGAACGGTGGATGCAGGTTGAAGGGTTTTAAAATAAAAAAATATGTTATATATTGATGTATAAATTCGTGTAAACTTCTAAAATTCATATCTCTTTCATACGAGGTCCAAAACGCGCGAAACCAGTTGCGTTGAAATCGTATGGCCAAGCACTACGCGATGGAATTGGATTGAAGTCGTTTGGAGTTAGTGAGAATTTCGGGTAAAATTAAACGCACGTTTAATTTTATTCGAAATAAATCGCTAAAACGAAATTGAAATCAAGGTGAGAATTTCTCACTCAATCGAATCGGTTTCGATTTTATTTTAAATAGTTAGATTTAAAATTCTTGAATGTATGTTTGAATGATGATTGTTATCTATTGATTGTTAAAATAGACATTATGCACCGTTAATAGGCGGAGGTTATTTATTAAAAACATATACCACGAATATTTCACAGTATAGTGAAATTGGTATCATTTATGTACTTGGAATTGATTTCCCGCATTATATAGTGGATGAGACCCTATTGCGCCTTCTATTAAGAAGATAATATTTTATAAATCCCATATACCGTGATAATTCCGTACTGGAGCGGAATTGGTATTGTGCTAATGTTTTTGGATGCAGGGAAACAGGTTGGAGGGATCCAACTGGATTCCTCAACTGTATTGATTTATTTACAGATATTGTGATATTTGTTGATTATCATATCGATATATGATATTTGGATGTCGTGATTGACTATTTGGTGTTGCTGCATCATCGGATCCATTTTTGAAGTTTTAAAATAACGACTTTTGATTTTAAAAGGATTTTAATGTGATTTTTCAAAGTATATGTTTTTATTAAATTTTGAATTGATTCATTTTAAATAATTAAAACGTTATAAATTTTATGTTATAAAAAATTAAGATTTTTGAGAAATATAACCGAAATGAGATTTTTGGAAATAAATAGTTAATAAATTTATAAATTGGTTTTAAATTGGAATTTTTGAATTATTATAAACGGTTTATATAAAAGATTTATAAAATTGATATTTATAAGTTAAAATTATTGGAATTATAAAACGAGCTTTTATAAGTGTTAAAATAAAGTTTGTACCTAGATTTATAAGTAAATAAGAATTTAGATTTATAAATTGATGTTGATATAAAAGAATGGATTGGTGAATAAATGGTTTATAAGTAATTTACTTATAAACCGAATTTCGACATGTAAATGAAATTTATAAACATTGCTTATAAATTCGAAATCAATTGGATTTGATAAATTGAATATAGAAGTTTATGAAAGGTAATTTATTCGCGATTTTGGATAGCGAATAAATTCTTGAAAATAAAACGTGTTGTAAATATTGAAATTGGGTTAGTGAAGTATATTCACGATTTTGGACAGTGAATATATTATTGAATAAAATGGTTATGTTTTGGAAAAGTGATATTATAAAATGAAGTTAATCGTTTTAAAGATGTTTTAAAATGTGTTGAATATCGAAATCATAGATTTCAACATTCATTGTTGAAATAGACGTTTTCAAGAAATAAAAGGAAATGGTGGACTATAACACTATTGTTATAGTAAATGATTTCCGAAAGGAAATATTTTGTATAGTATTGGGATTTATATATCTATTTAAACTTTGAATCCCTATACTAGTGATTTTGGATCGTCGTAACGATGTTTTACGCAACATTCGTTTGACTCAAATTTATGTGTTAAGAAAATGATTTTTTAAAGAATGAAATATATACTTAGTTTTGATTTAAGTATATTGAATATTTTCGAATGTTGAAAATAAATAGATTTGTGAAATACTTATTATTAGAATAAGTATGGAAATGTTTTTCCAATATGAAATGAAACGTTTTTTGAGAATTTATCTTTTTAAAAGATAAATTGAAAATGGATATTAGAAATCGATTAGAAATCGTATATTCATAAATATTTTGGAATGTAAATTCACTATGGAATTCATAAAAGAAAAGGGAATTTGTTTAAAAATAAACGTTGATTTATTTTTAAAGTATGGGAATAAATTTACGGATTTGGAACGTAAATATAAAGTAAATCGGTAAGGATTTATTTAATTGGTTTAAATGAACCATTTTGAAATGAAAGTATTTCTGAGTAAGGAAATGATTGAAATTTGTTTTCAAAAGTGATAAAGGATTGAAAAGTGATTTGAAAATTTGTTTTCAAATAGTTAAAGTGTGGAAATTATATATCTAGTAAAGATATTTTGGAAAGTAAATAATTTGGGAAATTATTTGGAATCTGATGATGTTGCGCATCTCTATTGATAGTTAAATAACCAACTATCAATATTTACCTTTAAATAGGTATTTATTGTGAATTGCTTGAATTTTAATGCCACACTTATTTTTGAAATAAGCGCTCACTATTCGGGTTAGCCGAGAAAGGACCTTTGGGTCGTATAACCCATTCCGAATATGTGATACGTCGTTATGGATTGCATTTGAAGACCGGTGTTGAAGACCGAGTATTTGTGAAAACGATAGGATGACCTATCGATTGTCTTCGCACCGTTAGCTACGGTATGGAGATTTCCTTTGTGATGGGAAATTCGATCGGGTTTGTGAATACCCGGATTGCAAGGACTTCTTTGGAAGTGCCTTCGGTTACGTTCGATCCCGGAACGTACTTGTATGGATGTGTGTCTTACATTACAATTTGAGATGTAAAGCTGGTTTCTATCAAATATATTTCTGTTGGTGGCGGAGAATTTATTCTCTTAGTTTAACACCCTTCTCTGAGACGTACGAGCTCAGAGTTTATGTAGTTGATGGTTACTAGTGATACATTCCCAAGTTGGTAATGTGGCATATAAATGCTATTGAGCATTTGTGAATTAAAGCATAGCTTTTATATAAAGCGTTGCTTTGTGAACGAGACTTCGTCAAGCCTCACAGACCGGTTGCGGTCGAAACAGGAATCGTGGCAACAAGGTTATTTGGGGGTCGCTCCTCCATAGGGTATGTCATTTCCTATCTGGATTATAAGTGGTATCATGGTATGGAGCCCAGATACTTACTTTGTGGACACACTATATTTATTACTGTGTGATGTTGATTACGAGCGCTCGGTTTAAGGTCCCAAAGGACCGGGGGATGACATACTCGTGTCAGTTGTTACCTAGTTTGAAAGGTAACCCGACCTTGTGTAGCAGAGATCTAACCGTAACGTTAGATCCGGGAACGTTTCTCCAGAGGCGTTCTATTTTACTTGGGAAGTTCCTTTGCCCGACCATTTGTTGGAAATCCAAAACAAAACAATACGTACCTTGTACGGTTTTAGTTGTAGAACCTGCCATTTAATATGGTAGCTATAGTAAGCATACTATAATGGTAACTATGCTGGCTAAGATTTATATTCTACTTTCGAAATTGTTTTTCTACACTATGCACTAGTAATAATATCAAATGTTTCTTTTTAATGCGTATCAAGCATCTTTGACTATTATAAGGAGAAATCTCCTCCAATTCTGCGTTTGCATTGTGTGTGTGGCGGGAGGCCTTATGGTAGTCTCATTTTTTAAAAGCATTGCGAATTGACTTAAAAAATATTCCTCTATTTTGATTTTAAAGAAAAATAAACTGCTTTAAGTTCTCACACCTGTCACATGACTAACCTGGAGTTTATTGTTTTCCTTTCCTAAACTCTGGGTGCCCACCAATTTCCACACGGGCAGTCTAGAGTTAGGTTATCAGGTTATTCTGGACTTTGGAGTGCTATGGAGCTCAGGAGACGAGCTGCATATCGAGACGTACCACTTGTATATGATATTATACTATGTATTATTCCGCTATGTATTCTGTATGAGGACAAGTTTATATAACTGTCCATTGATGTATTGACTCTGTTGTCTGTTGTTGTTGTAAACTCTGATAATGATGTAATGTATAAAATGTACAGTTCTTTGTTTTAAAGATTATTCATTTAATTATTATATGTTGTTCCGCTGCGATTGTGAGATTCTGATATAGCTCTGTTGTTCTTTCTGTTTCGTTCTATTTTCTTTTCTCTTCTATCTTTTTTTTCTTCTTCTTCTTAAACCATAACGGTTCGGTTTTCGGCATTTGATTGCTCGGCAGTTGATACAGTGTATGTATTGATGTCGATTTTCGAGCGACGAAAAATCGCACACGTTACATTTGGTATCAGAGCTTTTGGTTAAGCGACAACCATGGCTCTGTTGGGTATTACTCATTAGAGATAGAGTCAATAGTACTCTAGAATGAGTGTGAGTGTAATAATAGATATGAGTGCGTATTTGTTAGTGAATATAAATTGTTTTATATTGTGTTTGCTTATCCGTTGAGCTGTTTGTGAATTTTGGTCGGTAGATGGGACGCCATATTATCGATAGGGATTTCTAAACACTTAAACGAGGCATGTCGACATAGTATCATTTTGAATTGGGTAAATGAAATAATTTTACCTTGATTATATTTTATATATAAAGGAATAATTTTTCAGAATTATTAAAGTGTGTATGAATTGATTGTTTGGTTGTTGAATAAGTTAACTAAAACACCAATTTTTAAAGAATAATTGTATAAGCAAATGAATTATAAGTATGGAACTATAATTAATATGATTACAATTGTGAAATAATCTTATATATATAAGAAAAAGATTTATAAATGTGATTTATAAATAAAAAGGAAGATTTTGAAAGAATATTAAGCACTGAATTCACTACTGTTGCTAGAAAATAATAAGGGTGATGACTGTAGCATCATCAGTATCATTTTCGAGTCTCTATGTGATGGATTTGCTACCATAGTAAATTAAAAATTTAAGTTTGGTTATGATAAACAAATTTGAAAAAAACAATCCAAGTGGTAATTGTTGAATATAAGTTGTATAACTTATAAAAGAAAAAAAAATGTAAGTGAAACCAATTGTTAAAAATGGTTAAACAATTTTGTTAAGCAAAATGAGATATGAATTTGAATAAGTGAAAAAATTTGACTTCGTTAAAAAGTTAGATGGAATTTACTTTAGAATTGAAACCCGAATTGGATTTATAAG
The DNA here is from genome assembly GCA_030765085.1 of Allium cepa. NCBI lineage: Eukaryota > Viridiplantae > Streptophyta > Magnoliopsida > Asparagales > Amaryllidaceae > Allium > Allium cepa. The sequence continues at coordinate 511,496,394 of CM060942.1, forward strand.
TGGAAACTTAAGTTAAATTGACACAAATGATGTTGGAATGAAATATAACTTAAGTAAGGTTGAATAAAGTTGATTTTGGTGTCAAAGTAAATTAATGAAGTGAACTCATTAAGAATTTGAACTTGAGTAATATAACTAAAATTCAACCTTATATTGTTAAAGGAATTAGCAATTGAATTAATAAATGGATTGAATGTTAATCAATTGAATGTAAATAATTGATATGAAATAATGAATGTAAGTGTTAATTCGTTTAAAGCTAATTGAATAAATTGAATGTAAGTCAATTTAATATCAACCAATTGGATTAAGGGTGTTGAACCAAATTGAATGGAAATTAAATAATTTGGTTATGTTGAATATACATTGGTTGTTATATGGATGTTAGTTGATTGTATATAATTCATTAAGTATTAATGAAATTGAATTAGCGAAATTGGAAGCTATGTGATTGAATTCAAATGGATAATATGTAAATTTGAATAGAATTGGATTTGATTTGGAAGTGAACTAATATCAATGCAAATTAGTGAATACAAACTAATTAAAATTGAATATGAATGAATGTTAGTAAAATCCAATGTAAATGAATCAAATGTGATTTAAATTGAAAACCAACTCATTGAATATTAATGAGAATATGAATGAATATTGATTTGGTTATGAATGATAGTTGGTTGATGTTTGCATTTGTTGCTTTAGTTGCATTTGCTATATTGGCATATATAGATGTTGCTATATGTTGTATATTGAGATTATTTTCATATATACATGTTCTAATGTTGTTTGTTGAGTGTTTAGTAGGTGCGGATGGCGTTGCTTCGCATTTGGAGCTCGCTTTCGCGCTATATTAGCCGTATATGCTCGCTAATAATATAATAAGGTACATATCTCGGATTACATACCGTACTTTTACACTTTTTTCCCTGCGGGATGCCTCATCACTTGATGAGATGTATATTTATGATATATATACTGTCATTTTTTTTCGGATCGAGCCGCGCAAAGGAGACTATGGCGAATTTTTTCGAAAATTTAAGGCGTTAGAAAAAATTTGAAAATTTTGGGAAATTTTGTGAAAAGCTATAACTTTGATTTTGGAATTGGAAATTAAACGATATAGTTTGGTTTTGAAAAGATAACTAAGTATGATTTGAAAACTTAGTAAAGTTATTGTAAAAGTTTAACTATGGATTTTGGAAAGTTAATGGATTCTGTAACCTTTTCTTACTTGGTAATTTCGAGGACGAAATTCTTTTAAGGGGGAAGTATGTAACGACCCAGAATTTCTATTAATTAAAATTTGTATATTTAATTAATTTTAAATATTAACAAGTGAAATTAATAAGTCAAATAATTTATTTTTCGAATATTGGATTTAATTTGATAATTAAATCGATAATTTAATAGTTGAATTTACAGAAATAATTGTAAATTGGGTTAAATATGATAGAAAATGATTGGTAAAATTTTATTATATCATATTGAAGTTATAATGATGTTATGGAACTTTTAAAATCGAATTAAAAGTTAATTTGTGAAAATTGAATATTTTAATATTTAATTATCGACTGAAAAATAGCCATTTTTCGAACAGTCTCAGAATTGGACGAAACCAGTTCCATTGGATCCGTAATAGTTTGTTATTATCGGATTTCAATTTTCGTAGCAATCGGAGTTGTCGTTTGATCGTGGCAACTCGAAACGCATCGAAATTGTTTTAATATTAATTTGGCGAGTTAAAATAGCCATTTTTCAAACAGTCTCGGATTTCGACGAAACCAGTTTCATCGGAACCGTAATGTAATATTATTGTAAGGTTTCAAATTTCAAGTCAATCGGATTTATCGTTTGTCCGATGCAAGCTAAAATGCCTAGAAAATCGTTTAATCGGTTTAATTTTAAATCGAACGTTTATTGCCATAACTCGCACAGATGACCGAATTAGCTTCCGAAACACGTTCCATTGTGTTTGGAACGCGGGGTAAACCTTAGAAACGCCAACCGGCATGCTTCGTTTGGAGTTCGGAAAATCCGGGATGAATAGTGTCGTTGGAATTTTCTATATAAGGACATAAAATTCACAAATTTGCAAAATATTCAAAACCCTAGGGTTCAATTCAGAGCCGCCGCCTCCATTATATACGAATGGCCAGAAATTCATCGCTTTCTTCCTCTAATTCGTTCAAATCCACACACCAATTCGTAATACTTTCTACTACAAACTTGTAGAGCTTCGCAAGGGCTTTAAATCCATACGGTTGAGATGTGATTTCAAGCTATGAATCGACGCGAATTTGTGTATAAAGGGCCGACTTTGTGCATGTTTTTCAGGGAGAGGAGGGGGCCGAGTGTCAAGTGGTGGTGGCCGAAGGTCGAGCGTGTGAAGGGCTTCAAAATGGCACTTGTTGATCAACGTGGATGTCATCGATGAAGGTTGCGTGAATTAGGGCATACGGCGTGCGTTGGGTTTCTTGGTCACGTAAATCACCTGGAAGAAGAACATGAAGACGCGGCTGTGATTAGAAGAAGATGAGATGAACGGTGGATGCAGGTTGAAGTGTTTTAAAATAAAAAAAAATGTTGTATATTGATGTATAAATTCGTGTAAACTTCTAAAATTCATATCTCTTTCATACGAGGTCGAAAACGCGCGAAACCAGTTGCGTTAGAATCGTATGGACGAGCACTACGATATGGAATTGGATTGGAGTCGTTTGGAGTTAGTGAGAATTTCGGATAAAATTAAAAGCACGTTTAATTTTATTCGAAATAAATCGCTAAAACGAAATTGAAATCAAGGTGAGAACTTCTCACTCAATCGAATCGGTTTCGATTTTATTTTAAATAGTTAGATTTAAAATTCTTGAATGTATGTTTGAATGATGATTGTTATCTATTGATTGTTAAAATAGACATTATGTGCCGTTAGTAAGCGGAGGTTATTTATTAAAAACATATATCGCGAATATTTCACAGTATAGTGAAATTGGTATTATTTATGTACTTGGAATTGATTTCCCGCATTATATAGCGGATGAGACCCTATTGCGCCGTCTATTAAGCGGATAATATTTTATAAATCCCATATACCGCGATAATTCCGTACTGGAGCGGAATTGGTATTGTGCTAATGTTTTTGGATGTAGGGAAACAGGTTGGAGGGATCCAACTGGATTCCTCAACTGTATTGATTTATTTACAGATATTGTGATATTTGTTGATTATCATATCGATATATGATATTTGGATGTCATGATTGACTATTTGGTGCTGCTGCATCATCGGATCCATTTTTGAAGTTTTAAAATAACGACTTTTGATTTTAAAAGGATTTTAATGTGATTTTTCAAAGTATATGTTTTTATTAAATTTTGAATTGATTCATTTTAAATAATTAAAACGTTATAAATTTTATGTTATAAAAAATTAAGATTTTTGAGAAATATAACCGAAATGAGATTTTTGGAAATAAATAGTTAATAAATTTATAAATTGGTTTAAATTGGAATTTTTGAATTATTATAAACGGTTTATATAAAAGATTTATAAAATTGATATTTATAAGTTAAAATTATTGGAATTATAAAACGAGCTTTTATAAGTGTTAAAATAAAGTTTGTACCTAGATTTATAAGTAAATAAGAATTTAGATTTATAAATTGATGTTGATATAAAAGAATGGATTGGTGAATAAATGGTTTATAAGTAATTTACTTATAAACCGAATTTCGACATGTAAATGAAATTTATAAACATTGTTTATAAATTCAAAATCAATTGGATTTGATAAATTGAATATAGAAGTTTATGAAAGGTAATTTATTCGCAATTTTGGATAGCGAATAAATTCTTGAAAATAAAACGTGTTGTAAATATTGAAATTGGGTTAGTGAAGTATATTCACGATTTTGGACAGTGAATATATTATTGAATAAAATGGTTATGTTTTGGAAAAGTGATATTATAAAATGAAGTTAATCATTTTAAAGATGTTTTAAAATATGTTGAATATCGAAATCATAGATTTCAACATTCATTGTTGAAATAAACGTTTTCGAGAAATAAAAGGAAATGGTGGACTATAACACTATTGTTATAGTAAATGATTTCCGAAAGGAAATATTTTGTATATTATTGGGATTTATATATCTATTTAAACTTTGAATCCCTATACTAGTGATTTTGGATCGTCGCAACGATGTTTTACGCAACATTCATTTTGAATCAAATTTATGTGTTAAGAAAATTATTCCTTAAAGAATGAAATATATACTTAGTTTTGGTTTAAGTATATTGAATATTTTCAAATGTTGAAAATAAATAGATTTGTGAAATACTTATTATTAGAATAAGTATGGAAATGTTTTTCCAATATGAAATGAAACGTTTTTTGAGAATTTATCTTTTTAAAAGATAAATTGAAAATGGATAATAGAAATCGATTTGAAATCGTATATTCATAAATATTTTGGAATGTAAATTCACTATGGAATTTATAAAAGAAAAGGGAATTTGTTTAAAAATAAACGTTGATTTATTTTTAAAGTATGGGAATAAATTTACGGATTTGGAACGTAAATATAAAGTAAATCGGTAAGGATTTATTTAATTGGTTTAAATGAACCATTTTGAAATGAAAGTATTTCCGAGTAGGGAAATGATTGAAATTTGTTTTCAAAAGTGATAAAGGATTGAAAAGTGATTTGAAATTATGTTTTCAAATGGTTAAAGTGTGGAAATTATATATCTAGTAAAGATATTTTGGAAAGTAAATAATTTGGGAAATTATTTGGAATCTGATGATGTTGCGCATCTCTATTGATAGTTAAATAACCGACTATCAATATTTACCTTTAAATATGTATTTATTGTGAATTGCTTGAATTTTATGCCACACTTATTTTTGAAATAAGCGCTCACTATTCGGTTAGCCGGGAAAGGACCTTTGGGTCGTATAACCCATTCTGAATATGTGGTACGTCGTTATGGATTGCATTTGAAGACCGGTGTTGAAGACCGAGTATTTGTGAAAACGATAGGATGACCTATCGATTGTCTCCGCACCGTTAGCTACGGTATGGAGATTTCCTTTGTGATAGGAAATTCGATCGGGTTTGTGAATACCCGGATTGCAAGGACTTCTTTGGAAGTGCCTTCGGTTACGTTCGATCCCGGAACGTACTTGTATGGATGTGTGTCTTACATTACAATTTGAGATGTAAAGCTGGTTTCTATCAAATATATTTCTGTTGGTGGCGGAGAATTTATTCTCTTAGCTTAACACCCTTCTCTGAGACGTAAGAGCTCAGAGGTTATGTAGTTGATGGTTACTAGTGATACATTCCCAAGTTGGTAATGTGGCATATAAGTGCTATTGAGCATTTGTGAATTAAAGCATAGCTTTCATATAAAGCGTTGCTTTGTGAACGAGACTTCGTCAAGCCTCACAGACCGGTTGTGGTCGAAACAGGAATCGTGGCAGCAAGGTTATTTGGGGGTCGCTCCTCCATAGGGTATGTCATTTCCTATCTAGATTATAAGTGGTATCATGGTATGGAGCCCAGATACTTACTTTGTGGACACACTATATTTATTACTGTGTGATGTTGATTACGAGCGCTCGGTTTAAGGTCCCAAAGGACCGGGGGATGAAATACTCGTGTCAGTTGTTACCTAGTTTGAAAGGTAACCCGACCTTGTGTAGCAGAGATCTAACCGTAACGTAAGATCCGGGAACGTTTCTCCAGAGGCGTTCTATTTTACTTGGGAAGTTCCTTTGCCCGACCATTTGTTGGAAATCCAAAACAAAACAATACGTGCCTTGTACGGTTTTAATTGCAGAACCTGCCATTTAATATGGTAGCTATAGTAAGCATACTACAATGGTAACTATGCTGGCTAAGATTTATATTCTACTTTCGAAATTGTTTTTCTACACTATGCACTAGTAATAATATCAAATGTTTCTTTTTAATGCGTATCAAGCATCTTTGACTATCATAAGGAGAAATCTCCTCCAATTCTGCGTTTGCATTGTGTGTGTGGCGGGAGGCCTTATGGTAGTCTCATTTTTTAAAAGCATTGCGAATTGACTTAAAAATATATTCCTCTATTTTGATTTTAAAGAAAAATAAACTGTTTTAATTTCTCACACCAGTCACATGACTGACCTGGAGTTTATTGTTTTCCTTTCCTAAACTCTGGGTGCCCACCAATTTCCACACAGGCAGTCTAGAGTTAGGTTATCAGGTTATTCTGGACTTTGGAGTGCTATGGAGCTCAGGAGACGAGCTGCATATCGAGACGTACCACTTGTATATGATATTATACTATGTATTATTCCGCTATGTATTCTATATGAGGACAAGTTTATATAACTGTCCATTGATGTATTGACTCTGTTGTCTGTTGTTGTTGTAAACTCTGATAATGATGTAATGTATAAAATGTACAGTTCTTTGTTTTAAAGATTATTCATTTAATTATTATATGTTGTTCCGCTGCGATTGTGAGATTCTGATATAGTTCTGTTGTTCTTTCTATTTCGTTCTATTTTCTTTTCTCTTCTATCTTTTTTCTTCTTCTTAAACCATAACGGTTCGGTTTTCTGCATTCGATTGCTCGGCAGTTGATACAGTGTATGTATTGATGTCGATTTTCGAGCGATGAAAAATCACACACGTTACAATAATTGACTATAAAGTAAGCAGTGTGACGAAATGGAAAAAGTGTTCCCGGGTCTGGTAATAGATTCAAGTTCGAGCTCTGCCTTGCACGCATTCTCGCAAAAAATACCATTCAAGGGTCATAGGTGCCATGAGTTGAAGCGAATACACACAACTTAATTCCCTTCAGAAGTTTATCGATCCATCTCTTGAGTATATTCAAAAAAAAATTGGCTACAAAATGTATGGATTAATTATGTGGGTATACGATAAAATAAAATTCACAGTCTTGGAGACTTGAATTTCCGAATATGTTATGAACCCTCAAATTAGAATATACAACTTTAAAAGTAGTTGACTTAATTATTGAAAAGTGGAAATTAGGTTATTGTACACATCTGCATATTTGAATTTGTTTGCATTGTTCGAAATCAAAAGTCTACATAATAAATTTTATGATTTGTTACCAATTAAGTATTAAATTAAAAAAATTATTATTTTATACAGTGTTAAGGATACATGTTTTACACTTCACAATATCACAAAATGTTGTTGGAAAGTTTACAACATGGTGCCTTAGCACCACATGACCTATGGTACCAAGTGTACATTTCTTGTTTTCACTCCCTAATACTATATTATGGTATTGGAAGTGTAAAATGAGATGTTTAACTTGAGGATAGAAACTTAATTCTCAAACTAATCTCTCTACTTTTTATTCTTTTTGTTTGCAATTCTGAATTCTATTTAATATCCAGTATGAGAGAGTTAAGGTATGTTGTAGGAGCAATTCTATAACTTATTGTAAATTATTAACTCTACAATGAAATCATGTTCAAAATAAAAGGTATTTATATTTGTTATATTATGTTATATTAATTAAGCAGTTAATTTAGGTATTTTAAAATAAAACCTTAAATAAAATGTTATGCGATAATAGTTACAAGAAATTGTAATCATGAGAACATAATATATAAATAACATATTATTTGAAATATTCCTAGTAAAGATGCTACGCGAAAGAATATCGATATATCTGTTGAGACCAAAATGTGTAACGCACTCCAAATAATGGTGAATATATTAAACATGGCTGCTAGGAGGGACATCAAGGGATTACGTACTCGTAGTTATTAGATATCTATGGAATGACTCATCCGAGAGTTTACTGTTGGTTGATAACAACTTGGTCAAACTGGAAATCTTAATGTGATGATGTTACGCAGTTTCCTCGACTTGAGAATACTATGGAACATTAATGTGATAACTCCACTTTGATTATAGTTAAATCATGGCATGACGATCCATCGAGTGACTGTAGTTGGATCGAAGTCGAAGGATTGAAAGTGAAGCACTATTAATAAACGATTCGTCTCCTCCGTTATATAGATTAATATCACGATTAACTATAGTTAACTTTAAGTCAAAATCCCTGACTAAATCTTATTATTAAAATAAGGACTTTGTTTATGGACCAACTAAGTTGAATAAGGATGATATTAGAATTTCGACCAAAACCAAATTCCATAAATTCTAAAGTGATATAGTGTTGACGAAGAGAATGTGTATAAATTATTGCTATTAAAAGATATTACTTAATAATAATAATAATTGGATTTTACCCAAAAGATATGTAAGCGATGAATTCAGTTAAATTGTCACACTACTAGATAAGGTGACGTGTGAACTTTAATATTTGAATTATTTAAAATTACTTGCCGACCGAATTCATCACATGAGTCTATCAATCGTATTTGTGAATTCTTCGAAAAACTACATGATTTAGTTATTTATAAAACGTTGTAAATTAATTAAATTATTTAATATATATGTAATATTAATTATTATACTTTATTTGATTTGATGTATGTAGGGTTGTTTATAATTATTTGAATGCATATAAAAAAGATATATCTGCGAACATCGATATACGTATCAATTTTTTTTAATTAGGTTTAAATAAGAGATAATTGATTGAAGGCTTTGAAAACTTTGCACCATATATGTGGCATATAATGACTGGCCATATACATAAAGAGAAGGATGGAGTGAGAGAAAAATAAGAGATTAATTATGGAAGTTTTAATTAAAAGAATGGAAAATGTTTCTCTCAATTAAAAACAAACCCACTAATTTTATTTCCTTGAGTTGTTTCTTTTCTTGCTATGTCTAAAATTACCTTCCTCCTTTTCTAAACAAAATTAACTCAAAAACAAATTAAAACATCAAATAAATACAAAGGCTACGCGGTTTATTCTTCTCTTATAAAGTTGGGTGTAGATTCAAGGATCTCAGAAAGGAATTTCAAATCAAGGTGTAACTTAATGGCTAGATCTGAAAATTTGTTCTTATTTTAAATGTTTTCGGAAACAACCTCTTTCTAATGCGAGAGAAAAGTTGCGTACATTATCGACCACTCCAGAGCTCGCTATCATGCGGGAAACTCGCGCACTGGGTCTCACCTTTACAAATGTAATATAATACTCACAAGTTTATATGTACACAACATTACCTCATCTTTATCTAGAATTAGTAATACATTTTTTATAAGTTGTTAAATGATTTGATTAGCGTTTAGGAAAATTCTATTTCAACTCGAGTATCTACTTACTAGCCCCCTAAAATTAAAAAACTGTAAACCCAAAAAAATAACTTAGTAGCCTTTCTAGAACCACCCTTCCCAGCATGCAAAACGTGAAAAATTGAATTTTTTTCTTCACTGGTTTAGAAACTTAGTAGTGAAAAATTGAATTTTTTTCTTAGCAAAGTCTGGAACCCAAAAAATAACTTAGTGGTGAAAAATTGAATTTTTTCTTCACTAGATTAGAAAATCAATTCATATTTTCTTCCTGTAAACCCAAAAAATAACTTAGTAGTGAATAATTGAATTTTTTCTTCACTAATTTAGAAACTCAATTCATATTTCTTCCTATAAACCCAAAAATTAACTTAGTAGTGAAAAATTGAAAATTTTCATCACTGATTTAGAAACTATGGTTTTGAGAAGCTATGGTTTAGACAGTAAGAAACCGACGTAAGAAGATAATGGAATTAAGAAGAAAAAAAGTACGCAGCTTTCTAAGGGTGCTTTAGATTTTAAAATTTTATTTATTTTAAGGGGGGCTACTAAGTAATTATCAATGTTGAAATAGAATTTTCCTAGCGTTTAACATGAAAAATAAAAATAAGAAATTATGTATGCATAAAACAATGTTTTAGGTTGTGAATCTATGTTTTTAAATTACTAAATATATTTTACAATTTAATAATTTTAATGTTTTGTTTGAATTTTCAATCAATCCTAAAACATATAGGCTCTTGATTTTTTCTTCAATTTGATCTATGCAACTTTGTTTTATGGTATTAATGTTAATTAACAACATTTATTTTTGGAAAGAAATTTCTATGTGTGTGTGTGTGTGTATGTATGTGTGTGTTTGCATATGTGTGCATAGACACACAAACATATATGTATACACACACACATATGTATGCATGTATTCGGGTGTATGTATATTCAAATACTTTTGGAATGATTTATTACAATATGGATATTTGTTTTAAATCGATTAGAAGTCATTTTAGTATTAGCACTTAATTCATTAAGCTTGTTTTTATATTGATGAAATGTAACCTAGATCTGAAATTTGAATAAAACATACCAAAGCAAATTCAGATTTCTAACTTCAAATTTGGATTTTTGTAATTTCTGTTAGTCAATTTATGTTATGTTTTGTCCAATTAATCTTTGTTATTAATATTCAAATTTTATAATATTTTGTAATCAAACATATACTTAACCTTAATCAAATTAAATTGAGGTAATCAATATATACATATAAATGGCGAATATATACATGATAGATATAAATCCAAATATCTACATATGTATATATTGATTATTTTTTTGTTTTTTTGTTATATGTCATGATAGATATTTTATTATCTTAAGTCATTTTGAATAATGATTGGGTATAGGTTTAGTAAAGTGTTTGCAAAAAGGGAAGGTGTAATCAATTGCTAATATCACCTTTTTATCTCTTACCTTTTAGATTAGATCTAATAATATGTTCATTCTCTTTTTCTCAACACCTTTTCGAAATATGAACATATTTTTCATAAACACCTTTTAGAAATATGAATATTTTGATATATTCATACTTACTTAAACTTTATATTTAATGAACATAGATTAATAAATTGAATCTGAAAGTAAAATATAGCTGAAGTTTATTCAAATTAACTAAATTAGATCTAGTAAATCCCATTAAACTTCACAGGTCCACTATGATGCAAACAGGGAAAAAAATTGAAATCTACCCAGCTCACCCGTTGAGAAACTGACCAGGTTCCTTCAAATTGAAGCATGATCTTATTTTTCAATAAAAGATACAATATCTATCTCAAATACCATTTCTCAATCAATCGTTTAGCTGAAATTTTCGACATCAATTTCAATTTTGCAATGTTGATTCCTATTTCAATCTCATCTATTAATCGAAGATCAAAGATTCAATGTCGACTCTTGTTTCGATTTCAATGTTAGAAACACAATTGCGATTACTTCTCAGCATGTGGATCATTGTCATAATAATTTGTAAACTGTATGTGAACTACTATAGTGTTTTAATTTACTATTTAACATTATATAATTGATTTCATGTAGTTATTGATTTTCAAGATAATAATTGTTGTTTATTTATCTTGATTCAACATTGAAGGTCGTTTATTTTATGTTCGCACAAATGGTTTCTAAATCAATTTCTAACGAGTATTGTTGTTCACCAAAAAAAAACAATACTCAACTCTTATTATTGCCCTAACCCTTATTCACTACTTAATTAGAAAAAACATGCTAATTTCAAATGATAAGTAAAATCCTAGCTATTGTGTTCGCACTTGTCACAATGCTCAGAACTAAATGCATTACCGCAAAATCGCATTTAATAACTCGATCGAATGGAACTATGGGTAACTAAAAGGTATACTTCCAAACTACCTTTATTCGTAAAATAAGAAGAAGAAGAAAACGAAAAAGAATAAGAAAATAATATCCAACCATCAGCAAAAGGATGGCTAGTGAGATGTACTTCAATATTCCCATCCCCACTTTCTTGTAAATTTTCCTCGTTCTTGTTTATTCTACACCATCAAAACTAATTAAGTGAATTTAATTTTCTTATACATTCACCCCATTTTCCTCCACCATAAAAAAATCAATAATTATATCAAGCAACACGTTATCCGTAACATCAAAGTTTACAATAAGATCAACGTTTATTTCATAATGAAAACAATGGGAAAATTTTGTTAATTGTAGAATAAAATTATCAGTTAGAAACTTGAATTAGTGTTGGAACATGCCACCAACGATAATGAAATGTTGACCGCGTAAATCATAAAACGATTATATATAGTGCCAATCAATCTCGATTTTCAAATAATTCAAGCGTGGACCATTTCATGTCTAAACCATGTATTTCGATTGAAGGAGTAAAACTACGTAACTTTTTAAGATAATCATGCCTGAGATAAAACCTTCCCTCATCTTCATTCTCATTCTTGATAAATTTCATATGAAAATGTTGTTGTAAATTATGATTCAACGATTGATAAGTGATAATATTCCAAAGTTTATGTTTTGATTAGGAAGAGAAACAATATGGTGAGTGAGATTACGGAAGTGATATATCTAACACATACATATGGAGTGTTATGATATGTTGTTAATTAAGAATAACAAGGATTATTAAAGAATGATTAAAGGAATTTAATAGAAGAATAATTCAAAAGGGAAATTTGATTGATCAAGTGCGAGACACTTAAAGATTAATTGAATTGGACTTAGGGTAATTATTACTATTAATTTTGGCTACAAAAGATTAAAGGAATGAAGGAAATTTTATAACAAAGGGTTAAGGAATTAATAAAATGAACAAGAAAGGGATTTCATCTCAAGCCCAAGTTATTAACCCTTATACACTTAAAACACATTATTCTCCTATATTCAAAAAAATTTTTACCAAAGCTAGGTCGCCAATATAAAGGAGAGCAGAGCATCTAATGCAACTTAATTTTTTTTGAAAGGAAGAAAGGATTTAATCAAGATTTTTGTAACATCCCTTATCTGGAGGCCCGAAGCTAAGCGCTACAGATGCTGCGGTCATCCATAATATTAACTTTCGATGACCAAATATGGTAATGTTAGTGGTATCCATAATATCAGAAGCACTTGAATATGAAATAAAGCATCACGAATTAAAATATTTTTCTGATTACATTTCAAAACAACAATTCATATCCAAGTTACATAATCCCAAACATTTCCTAGGTTCAGATAAAATATATTTATTATATAAATACGCTAAGAGCGACATATAAAGATGCCCCTTGGTTGACCAGAATACTATATAGTCAAATTGACATAGTAAAACACAGTGGAACAAAACGAAATGAAACTCCTTAATAGCTATCCGTTAGCCACCTTCTCGTCTTTGGTAGTTTTATTCACATCCTACTAAACCTAAAAATCCTCAACCCTCAGCCTACTCAAATCAATTTTTAGCACCCGAGAGTTTAAGGAGAAAAATATAAACTTCGACTCAGACATATAGCCTAGTGTGAATAATACTATACATCTCGATCATCTGATATTAAGTGAGACCACGCTGCTTAGCGAAACAGGTTTCCCCTCACCAATATTCTTTTTAAAACATACCTTTTGCAAATTATAATCTGGTAACCAAAACTGAAATCTATAAATCAATATCATGTATATATACATATCAGTTATCAAATGGACTATCTGTCCATTCACTGTAGTTTTGTTTGGCTAACTGCTAACCCTTCTCTAAAGGGCCTACTAAAAAAACATAAAATCTAAATCTGTCAGATACACCTCTTCTGGACGGTCTATCCTTATTTACTTCTCCAAGTCTAGCTGATCCTAATAGTTTTGCGGGCTCACCAATAACCCGTCTTTCCTTTTTAGATTCCTTTCTTTGTGTAGCATAATTTTAGTCTCATCTGTGACAAAGCCCTACACGTTGGAATTTTGAACCTATTTTAGCTAGGGCCTACTAGCTAAAGTATAGGGCGCGACCCCATACCAGTCTCATCTAGTATTCAAATATCCGAGTCATTTTACTTAACGGTTATCTACCCATAATGTTTTCCTTAAAAACCTTTTCTTTCAAATTGGTTTAAACCTTTAAATCATTCTTTAAATAAAGGAACTTATTTATATATAATCTTTGCTTTACTCAAATCACCTTTCCATGTTACATATTCTTTACACAAATCCTTGTTGCTAAATACTTTTAAACTTTCGATAGTACCCATTTCGAAACCAAGTAAAACCCTTCTTTATAACCTAGGCCGAAAGGCCAAAACCTTCCTTTTGAAATCATTCATATAAATCTTTCGAAACCATTGAAAAACCATTCCTTCGAAAGTTATAAAACCTTAAACATCCTATCTCTAAAACACTTAAACATTGCCTTTCGAAACCATTGGAAAACCATTCCTTTTAGACCTTTCAAAACCATTGGGGAACCACCCCTTCGAAACCTTTCTTTAAAATTTTTCAAAAGGATTAAAGTATCAATCCTTTGAAAGCATTTGGGTTCAATTTATAACATGTGGAAACACCTTTTGAAACCATTAAAACTATCACTTTCGAAATCATTTGGGTTCTACCTTTTATTGAGAAAATGGGTCATTAAAACATTTAAGTCGAAAGCATCACTTTAGAAAGAATTTTCTAAGTAAAGAAGTGAAACCATCCCTTCGAAAGCATTGAAGAAGTGACTAAGTTTTAAAAACAAGATTACCCTTTCAAAACCAATCTGGGTTGAAAGGTAAAAGGCGGCAATCGAGGGTTTCGACCCCTTCAAAATCATTCATTTAAAAGAAAGGTGCAACCCATTTGAAACCTTTCCTTTGAAACATTTGACTCAGCCGAAAGCCAACCAAGTCGAAAGCACTTCCTTCGAAAGCAAAAGCAGGAGCATTTTCAATTTATAACAAAGCATGCTTCGATCCCCTCAGAACCTTTTGTTTCGATCCAGTACCTTCTGCTTATATCCAATTCACTATGTACCAAGTATTTGATACCATGTGCATTGGTTTCACTGGAGTCGGAGATGGAGGTAAGAAGTCGGAAGCCTGGTGCCGAAAGCATTGAAATAGGAAAAAGCATGTTGATTTGACTTTTTAAATTAATTCTTTATACCTAACCTGCCTTGTTTGTTAAATTATGATTGGTTGCAAATTTTATTTTCTAAAAGTACTACCAATTTTCAAAAAAACAGTTTGGATTATTTACAAAATAGCCCTTCTCATTTTTATAAATATATAAAACGTTTAAGTCTCATACCTTAAATAATTTTATATATCCATTAAAACACTTAGGAAAATTATACAAATATTCCTGTAAATCATTTTAATATGTTTTCCAACATTTATAAATTTCAGACCCTAAGCCAATATAATTTGGTCTTAATTAATTTTTAAACCCAAGATAGTATTTACTTTACTAAAAAATTCATATAAAATCCATATAAATTCAGAAGATTATGAAAATTGAACCCGTTCTAAATTATCATTTCTGATCTAAATCTAAATTCGCAACGCAACTGGATGTCATTAATTAGGGTTTTCATATCAAAATATATGACAAAATCTATGTGAATTAGCATAAATCATCAACAACATATAAATATACAATTTATCATCCAAAACATGGCAAAACATTTGCCAATAATTTCAGATTTCATACTAAAAACCAAAAACCATTAAAAACTTGAGATGTAGTCATTATTCACCTTAGGTTATTGATTAAGGAGTTAAGATTTGAGGATGAATTTGATTGGTTAATCTTCCTTTAATTTCTTTATCTTCCTTTTGTTTTTCCTTTAATGGCGGTCGGCCACAATGGTTTTTTGTTTTTGGAAATTGAATGTATGAAGTGAATGATTTTAAGGGTTTAGGGTATAAGGATGTGTCCTTTCCAATTTTACCATCACCTATTGTAAGTTCAAATCATTCATTAGTTCATTTATTAACATGGCACGGCTACCTTTTTTAATAAAAAATTTCAATCCTATAATCATTACATTATTTAATTTAAGTAATTAAAAATCCTAAATAATGTTACCAAAAATTAGGGTTGTTACATACTCCCATCCTTAAAGAATTTCATTCTAAAATTACAATAAGGTACACAATAAATTAATAAAAATGGTAAAACATACCATCAAACAAATCAGGATAAGCATCTCTCATCCTATTCTCGGTCTCCCAAGTACAGTCTCCCTCATCCTCACTCCACTGGACTTTAACTAATCTGACTATCTTGTTCCTGATCCTCTTCTCATTTCTTACGACTATGAGAACCGGCTTTCAAACTATAGTCCAGTCCGGTTCTGCTACTAAATCATCAAACACAGTCGGTGCTATAGCAGTCTCCGGATCTCTATACTTTCTTAGATGAGAAACATGGAAAACATCGTGGATTCCTGCCAAACTACTCGGTAACTCTACTCTATACTCGAGTTTCTCGATCCTCTCAATAATATTAAATGGTCCAATGAATCTCGGTACCAACTTCCTTGATTTCCCAAATCAAATCACACCCTTCATCGACGACACCTTAAACATGCTCTCCAACAGAGAACTCTAAGTCTTTCCGTCTTCTATCCGCATAACTCTTCTACCTCGATTGAGCTTCCTTCATTCTAGCTCTAATCAACTCAATCTTTTCTTTAGCTTCTCTAACCAAATTCGGACTAAGAACCAACCTATTCCAGGTCTCTAACGAACAAACTGGAGATTTGCATGGTCTTCCATACAAAGCTTCAAATAGTGTCATCCATATACTAGTCTGATAACTGTTGTTACATGAAAACTCGACTAGATGTAAATGGTCTTCCCATGATACTCCAAAATCAAGCACAAAAGCTCGTAACAAATCCTCCAAGACTTTATTAACTCTCTTTGTTTGCCCATTAGTCTGTGGATGATAAGTGATACTCATCTTGAGCTTGGTACCTAAGGTATCCTACTAGGAATTCCGTGCAGTCTGCACTTCCAAATATGATAACAAAGCTGTTTTTGTACTTGAACTACTCTTAGTTCTCCACTGTACTCTGGAAGTCGCTAACACTTCCAAATCTTTCCATTCAGCTATCATCGCTAACATTACATTCTGATGTTTTCTGCTAAGTGCATCTGCAATTATATTGCCTTTTTCAGTGTGTACTCAATACTGAAATCATAAGCAGCTAAGAACTATAACTACCTCTGATGTCTCATGTTCAAATCTTCTGATAGAACAAGTACATCAACGACCTATGATCCGTACACAACTCAAATTTTTCTCCCAAAAGATAATGTCTCCACACCTTCTGCCCAAAATCACCGCAGCTAACTCCAAGTCATGGGTTGGGTATCTGACTTCATGCGATCTAAGCAGTCGAGAAGCATAGGCAATTACTCTACCCCTCTACATTAATACAACTCCTAACCCAGTTCCGCATGCATCCGTGCACACCACCAAATCCTGATTTCCCTCTGGAACAACCAACACAGGTGCATTGATCAATAAGTGTTTCAGCTTCTAGAATGCCTCCTCACACTCATTGGTACAAATGAACTTCACATCCTTTCATGTTAGCTTGGTCATTGGTGCTGCTGTCCGTAAAAAATCCTTAATAAACCTTTGATAGTAACAAGCCAATCTAAGAAAACTTTTTATCTTAATCACTGTTTCTGGTCTCTTCCATCTATTCACAGCCTTATTCTTAGCTGGATCCACTGATAACCCTTTCTCTGAAGCTACATGGTCAAGAAACTTCACTTCCTCCTTTTGAAAATGACACTTTCAGAACTTCGCCTTCAGTTGATGCTGCCTCAGCGTTTCATGCACTACTCTAAGATGAACTTCATTCTCTCTTTCGTTCATAAAGTACACCAAAATATCATCCATGAAAATCAATACGAACCTACCCAGGTGCTCTCAGAAAATCCAATTCATTAGATCACAAAGAAAGCTAGCGCATTAGTCAGTCCGAACGGCACTACTAACCATTTTTACGATCCATATCTGGTTCTAAACGTTGTCAAAAGAATATTATCCTCTACCACTCTAAACAGATGGAAACCTGTTGCTAAATCCAACTGCGAAAATATCTTGGCCCCACTCAATTGATCTAACAAATCGTCAATCCTAGGCAGCAGATATCGATTTTTTATCGTTTTCTCATTCGACTTACGATAATTGATACATAATCTTAACGATCTGTCTGGCTTCTTAGCAAACACTATGAATGCTCCCCAAGGTGAACTACCAGTTCTGATAAATTTCTTTCCTTCCAAATCCACCAACTGCACCTTGAGCTAGCTCATTTCGGAAGGCGTCATCCTACTTGGCAATCTAGTCACCGATTCTGCACCAGGCACCAATTCTTTCCGAAACTTAATGGATCTTTTCGATGGCACTCCTACTACGGGTTCAAAAATATCCACAAATTCTCTAACCACCAAAACTCGATTCAGCTCGTCTACTATCTCCATAACACCCAATAAAGCATTCACCTCACAATCAGGGTTTTGTACGATATATACAATCTGCTCCCTATAGTCTGGGTGTCTAAGCGATATTTTCCTACCATGTAAAAATATCCTAATATTGTAATTACTTAACCAATTCATACCCAAAATAATTATGAACCCTACAAAATCTAACACATGCAAACTGCAAACAAAAGTATGACCTAACAAGTCAAACTATAGGTGGTCACATCTCATCCTAAGTGTTGCATACCCTTCTATCGGATTTGCAACCTTTGAGGAAGTAACTAGGTATGAGGGTTCTATGTTAAGCTTATCTACCAAACAATGAGATATAAAAGAATGTGATGCACCAATATCAAATCGAACACTAGTTTCCATACCAAGAATCATAAGTGTACCTCTTAACACTGTTTTCCTTTTTCCCTTTATTGTGGGCCTCAAAGTAACTGGTTCCAATGCATATACATTTCAATTTCCATCTCTAGCAGGCTCCTTGCATTGGCTCTTGTAATGACCCATCTGATCGCAGTTGAAACATTTGATATTCTTTTTCCTTGTCGCCTTCTTTGCCTCTCTAAAACGACATTCATTTGCAAAATGCCCTTTATTGTCGCACTTAAAACAGACAACTTCTGACTTTCCCTTCTTCATGGCTCCACCCTTCTAGGCTCCCTTCTTAGGAAAGAGCTTTCTTTTCTCACTATGCCCCACCTGGACCTCCTTCGCCTTATTTTCTCTATAGAAGCAATCATTTCCTCGTGTCTTAGAGCCATCTCTACGACAACATCACAAGGATCCCTGATATGAGGCAATGTAGCCCTGGCAAATTGAGGTTTCAACCCCATAATTAACTTTTTGTTTCTCTTGATCACAATATCTACAGTGGCATAACCATATCTTGCCAACTCCTCAAACCTTGTAGCATACTTTAACACTGTCATCTCTTCCTGCTCTAACTCAGCAAACTTTATGAGCAAGGTAGACTTTGCTATCACAGACATGAATCTCTCCTCGAACCTCCTCTTAAACTCAGCCCACCTTCATCCACGCCAACCGTCACACTATTCCACTAGTATAAAGCTGCTCCTTGAAGCTGTTTTGAAGCAAGCCTTCTTTTCTGCTCATCACTGAGCACTACTTCTGCAAAAATTATCTCACAATGTAGTAACCAGTTTTTCATTTCTATGGCGTCTTCAGTCCTAATGATTGGTTCTCATTCCAACCTAGCATAGTCCCTACTCCAAGTAGCATAATTATTGACTACTGGAACTTCCTGGGCTCCTCCTCCAACTACTCTAGCAGCAACCCCCACTTGCATCATATTAAAAAAAAACTAATACATGGCTCCCATGTCAACTTGCGGGACTTCAGCACCAATATTTCCAGCTCGTTCCCGACCTTGGTAACTTACAATATTAGGTCCGGCCTTTCCATCTACAGTGGTACTTCCTTCTCCAACATTAACTCTTTGAGGATCCATAACTGCATTCGAATCTTCATGCGATACAGAAAAATAACCTAATAGAGATAGGAGACTAGAGATACTGTTTAATACTTCCAGAATACTATATAGTCAAATTGACATAGTACAACACAGCGGAACAAAACAAAATGAAACAGCAACTCCTAAATAGACATCCATCAGCCACTAGTTCATCTTCGGAAGCTTTATTCGCCAACCTACTAAAACCTAAAAATCCTCAACCCTCAGCCTGCTCAAATAAATTTTAAGCACCCGAGAGGTTAAGGGGAAAAACCTAAACTTTGAGTCAGACATAAAGCCTGGTGTGAATAATACTATACATCCTGGTTATCTGATATTAAGTGAGACCATGCCCTTTAGCGGAATGGATTTCCCCTAGCTAATATCCTTTTTAACACATATCTTTTGCAAATTATAATCCTGCAACAAAAACTGAAATCTATAAAGCAATATCATGTATATGTACATATCAGTTACCAAATGGACTACACTGTAGTTTTGTTTGGCTAAATACTAACCCTTGGCTGACTCGAGCCAACTAGAAAAACAAAAAAATATCTAGCATCTGTTAGATACTCCTCTTCTGGATGGTCTGTCCTTGCTTACTTCTCAGGTCTAACTGATCCTAATGGTTTTGCGGGCTCACAAATAACTTGCCTTTCCTTTTTAGATTCCTTCTGTGTGTAACATAATTTTTGTCTCACTTGTAACAAAGCCCTACACATTGGAATTTTGTAACTATTCTAGCTAGGGGCTACTAGCTAAAGTATAGGGTGCGACCCCATACCAGTCCATCTACTGTTCTAATATCGGAGTCATTTTACTTAGGGTTATCTACCCATAATATTTTCCTTGAAAACCTTTTCTTTCAAATTTATTTAAATCTTTAAATCATTCTTTAAACAAGGAACTTATTTATATATACTCTTTTCTTTACTCAAATCACATTGCCATGTTACATATTATTTACACAAAACCTTGTTGATGAAAACATTTACACTTTTGAAAGTACCCCTTCCGAAACAAAGTAAAACCCACCTTTATAACCTAGGTCGAAAGGCCAAAAACTTCCTTTCAAAACTGTTCATATAAACCTTTCGAAACCATTGAAAAACCATTCCTTTGAAGGCTATAGAACCTTAGACATCCTATCTTTAAAACACTTAAACATTGTCTTTCGAAACCATCGGAAAACCTTTCCTTTAAGACCTTTCAAAACCATCGAGGAAACATGCCATAGAAACCTTTCTTTAAAACCTTTCGAAAGCATTAGAGTATCCAGCCTTTTGAAAAATTTGGGTTTAATATATAACATGTGGAAACACGTTTCAAAACCATTAAAACTATCTCTTTAGAAACCATTTGGGTTCTACCTTTTATAAAGAAAAAGGGTCATTAAAACATTTAAGTCGAATACATCCCTTTCGAAAGCATTTCCTAAGTAAAGAAGTGATGGTGTTGAAACCATCCCTTCGAAAGCATTGGAGAAGAGGCTAAGTTTTAAAAACAAGACAACCCTTTAGAAACCAATCTAAGTCGAAAGGTAAAAAGCGGTAGTTGGGTGTTTCAACCCCTTCAAAAGCATTCATTTAAAACAAAGGTACAACCCATTCTTAACCTTTCCTTTGGAACATTTAACTCAGCCGAAAGCCAACCAAGTAGAAAGCACTTCCTTCGAAAGCAAAAGCAAGCGCATTTTCAATTTAAAACAAATCATGCTTCAATCCCCTTGAAACTTTGGTTTCGACCCAGTACCTTCTGCATATATCCAATTCATTACGTACCAGGTATCAGATACCATGTGCATTGGTTTCGATGGTGTCGAAGGTGGATGCGAGGATTCGGAAGCCTGGTGCCGAAAGCATTGAAATAGGAAAAAAACATGTTGATTTGAATTTTAAATTAATTCTTTACATGCCTTGTTTGTCAAATTATGATTGGTTTCAAATTTTATTTTCCAAAAGAGCCGTCGATTTCCAAAAAAAATTTGAATTATTTACAAAATACACCTTCTCCTTTTTATAAATATATAAAACATTTAAGTCTCATACCTTAAATAATATTATATATCCAATTAAACACATAGAAAATTTCTACAAAAATTCCTATAAATCATATTTAATATGTTTTCCAAATATATAAATTTCAGACCCTAAGCCAATATAATTTGGTCGTAACTAATTTTTAAACCCAAAATAAATTTTTCTTCACTAGAAAATTCATATAAAATCCACATAAATTCAGAAAATTATGAAAATTGAAACCTATTTCTAACTTATCATTTCTTATCTAAGTCTAAATTTGCAAGGTAATTGGATGTCAGTAAGTATGGTTTTCATATTAAAACATATCACAAAATCTATATGAATTAGCATAAATCATCAACAGCATATAGATATACATTTTATCATCCAAAACATGGCAAAACATTTACAAATAATTTTGGATTTCATACTAAAAACCGAAAACCATTAAAAACTTGAGATGTATTCATTATTCACCTTAGCTTTTTGTTTAAGGAGTTAAGATTTGAGATTGAATTTGATTGCCTATTCTTCCTTCCTTTAATTTCTTTATCTTCCTCTTGTTTTTCCTTTAATGGTGGACGACCTCAATGGTTTTTGTTTGTAGAAAATGAATGTATGAAGTGAATGAGTTTAAGGGTTTTGGGTATAAGGATGTGCCCTTTCTTATTTTACCCTCACCCATTTTAAGTTCAAATTCCCCTTTAGTTCATTTATTAACATGGCACGACTACCCTTTTTAATAACAAATCTCATTCCCCTAATCGTTACATCATTTAATTTAATTTAACTAACTAAATATCCTAAAAAATGTTACCAAAAAACTAGGTCATTATAATTTTTACCTAACTGAGTAATACTAACCTTATTTTATATCCCAATCAATTTTAATTCTGTTTTTATGTGCTTTGTTGTTTATAATGATGATACATATGTTTTGAAGATGTTAGCATAATTTTATATTAGTTTTGGTTGAAATATGGCAAAGTTTAGGAAATGTCAAGAATATAACATGAGTTGATCCCTTCCAAATGTATTGTAATTTTGATACGATGTACTTGATATAGGATCTGAGATGGGTTTTAAATTTTACAATTTATGGATGAGAAAATGATTTATCATGAAATTTCTAAGATGGAAGCAGGAAGTTTTAGCTATAAAATAATGTTTAAAAAATTTAAATTTAATACCTTAATATGAATTTTTAATGGTGGCAAAGGAAATTGTTTATTATTTCTATGAATTTTTTGGAATTTTCCCATGATTATTCAAATTAATATGAGTAAAATGACAAAGTAGAAAATTTCCTTAACTAAAAATTAATCAAAGAAATAGATTAATTAAGGAGTAATCAAAGGAGAAAGTAATGACTTAGTTTTGAAATTTCTTCCACAATTCGAAAAGTAACAAATAGAAACATGATACATATTAAATCTAGGTTAAAAGGTTGTTTGTTACGTTATACAACATAGTAATGGAATTGTCATTATAGATGCGATAACATACATGCAATGGCCTCTTATAATATATGCACGATAGCTTCCTATCGTACAAACATGATAACATTCTATCGTATTGACATAATAGCTTTTTCGCGTGATATCATATACGTTCAATAGCTATAAACTCAATAGCTATAAAGTCGATAGCTATAAACTCTACAGCTGTACGTAATGATAGCTATGAACTTGATAGTTATAACACCAATACCATTAGCTTATATACTCGATAGTTATAACCCCGATGGGATTAGCTTATACACTTAATATTTATACCCTTGATATCGTTGGTTTATATACTCGATAGATGTAGGGCTGATAGCTTGTCCACATGATGGCTTACACGTTCAATCGCTATAGGGCCGATAGCTTGTGCCTAGAGTAGCCTATATTCTAGATAGCGCACATAAATGATAGTTTGTAGGGCTAATAACTTGTAGTGATGATAGCTCACTACAAGAAACCTGCATTTAGTAGCACCTATTGCTTACATTTGTAAACTAAATGCTATCGTAGATGTTTGTGATTTTTATTTTGGTGCGGTAAATGCTAAGGTAAATTTTTGGTTATCCCACCTAAAACTTTTCATGAAAAAATTCTGAGTACTTCGTCTCTTATATTTTTATCCCTCTTATTTCCACATCACAATATTATCATCCATAAACCTTGAATCTCCATCTTCAAATTGATTGTTACTCCACCTTCAAACAAAAAACCCAAAAACCACATTGTCGGTCGCCTCTACCTTCAAACTCATTGTTCAGAAGCATCTATACCACAATTGATCTACTGATGCACAGAAAAACAAAATTAATTTTTGTCAATCTACTTGGCCCCAAACTACTAGTGAATTATGATCGAAAACCCTGAGTTGTTATCTCACAAGCATCGAAGAGCTTCTTAATAGACCTACTCAGCCAGGGTATCGATTTTAACTTTAGTTTGTACCGATGAATTACTATTATTAATAAGGAAACTAATGGTTTATGAAAGAAAAATCTGTTAATATGGAAACTAACAGAGTTATAGCAGCTATATGGGCTATCTTTTGGTACATGATGTCCTGTATAATTACCATTAGAAAAGGGATAGTATGTATAATTTTGGTGAACAATCCCAACAAATATACATCTTTAATCATGATGATGCATGTGGATATTTAGATGCTTATCATTGTAAATGTAAGGCATTGTTTATTTTAAATGGAGCCACTTTAATTAATGTACATTTTATTAGATATCCAAGTATCACCACTATTGTACTTTCGTTAATTTTATTTTTTAAGTTTATACTTTTTTTTTGTTAAATTCCTTTTCTGTTAAAATCTACAAATGAAACCTTGTTAACATTGGACAATAAACATTCCATTTTATCTATTGTATTTAGGTTCATGCTATTCATTTTATTTAAATAATTGTTTTGCTACCATTTATTGTTGGTTTGTTACCGTGATGATAGTCTACACCAATTTGATTTGTAGACTCGGTTTGCGGATCATATAGTCCATGCTTTTAACCAGGCACATAACCAAATTCTATATAACCACAGGATGAGTTTTCAAATCACCAGATATTGAATATTCATCATTGTAAAAAGGTAAATTGTCATTTTAGGAGAAGATTAATGAAGGAAGTTGATTTTTACTTCATACATTTTTTGTTTTATCTACTTTAGAATTCGAAAATATACGTCAATATGAATGTAGTGATTTTAATGTTTTAACATCATTTAAGTAGTACTAAGAAAACGTATCTTACATCTTGATTTTAAACCTACAATGAATAAGGTAGCTAAGTTTGGGAACATAAGTGGTAATTCTATTTTATTAATGTTAAAATAATTGATTTATTTGTATTGACCAATTTTTGTTTTCCATAAAAATAAAAGACCTCCATTCGAAAGTTTCATATATGTTTTCCTTTGAATCGAGTAAGCAAACGTATCAAATGTTGATGTTGTTGTTCATTAACTGATCATTATGCTATGTGTATGTATTCGTTTTTGATTGTTTTCTTGAATTTGGTCATGAACGTACAAATGGTTTTGTTCTCTTTAATAAGTTGATAGTTGGTTCCATTATCACAGTTGCATAATTAGTATATACGTGCAGTTCTTTTAGCACTTTGTTAAGGGATAAAGAAAATAAATTGATATTTAATTGATCTTATAATGTAATATAATTTGTATGCTAGAAGGAATATATTGTACACGTTAAAGGGACAAAAATTTGTCCACATTTGTCAAACTGGTTGATGATAACTCATTCAATACTTGGTGGAAAATATGCAATTTGGATCATATATTAAAGTACATGTGATGTTTTAAGGAAAGTTGTCATTTTAAAGTATGTGTTTCCTAGATTTTACTCTTTTGTGTGAGATAATTTGTTTGAATTAAAGCTATATTTTTCACCTTAATAAATATCAACCCATTCGCTGGTGCATATCAAAAATTGTTTGATTGCTTTGCAGGTTTATTACTCAAGTTTTTGTACTAGTTACATCCACTTGATATTGAGTTCTCATTTTTAATATTTTTGGTAGAACTATAGATGGACTAATTTTTTAATATCATTGGACAGTCTGATTAGATGCTTTGTGCGAGGGTTGCACAAATATATAAATGAACCACTTTTGATTGTTTTTCTCACCCTTGTACCAACAAAATTGACTATAAAGTGGCGAAACCATGCAAACTTTATCTACCCTTTTATTTAAGGAGATTTTCACTCAAAAGGCTTCTTTGTGCATGGTAATAAGTTTTAAGGACAACACTTCTGAAAAATTAGTTTTAAGGACAAATTACAGGAAAATGATAAATGAAGTTATCATTTTCAGTTATATAGAAATAATGATAATTGAATTTTTCATTTCTCTATATAACTTTAAAGATAAATGAATTTACTATTTTCCTGTAAACTATCCTTAAAACTAATTAGTTGAAAGTGTTGTCCTTAAAACTTATTATCTTGCAATGAGAAGCCCTTCAACCCAATTTTCGCTTTATATTTATTATGTATCAACCAAGTTTTGTTTGTTAATCATATGTAGTTGTAGCTTAAAGGAGTAGGGGAAATAATTTATTCAATTACTATATTGCATCCTTTGCATATACTGTCCTTGATCATTATAATTAATTTTGGTGTGATGTATACTTAATTTTATTACATATTATTTTTTACTTTAGCAATTAGTTTTGTTGGAAGCCATTTGATCGAACATCTTCGATTTTCAAAATACACTAGTTTATAAAAATTAATTTATAAATAAAATAAAATATCATATTAAGCAAACTTTTGAAAATAAGTTTGGTTAAATGGCACCACTATGAAAGACGTTGCCACTCTATGAATATTGGCATCGATACTTTGTTGCGAAATATATAATTGATAAAAGTATAATTATGATAAGTATATTGTTACATAGATGTTTCCTCTGGGCCTTGTCAAATTTTAGCAAGTAAATGTCCTGAAAGTAAAACATGGATCCATATTTAGTGCCTAGGAACAACTTGCAGATTTTCTACATCTAAAGAACATGCAAGCCCTCAAATTACCGCTACCGATAGGGTGAGTAGTTATTTATAAGGAATAACTAATAAACTATTAAAAAAATATGTGAACTCTGATAGTGTACAATTAGATTTATGTATAAATTGTATTCATGCTAATAATCTAACCATTTTTTCATAGGAGAAACGTCTATAAAATTTTGATAGGAGGATTTTTGTTATACAAATAAAATGTTATAAGGCAATAATATGAGATTGACTTTATATTTATAAACAATTCCTTTTTTGGCAGGTTACAAATGAAGCAAAGAAATTGAAATTACGAAGTTGAGGTTCCTTAAAAAACAAAATAAATATTTTTATGTAGCATAGTTTCATGAATTTTGTAAGTTTCTTATATGTCAATATTTGGTAGGTTTCTTTACTGTGAACATTTAAGTCTTTATTATGAGCTCAATCTCATCTAACATAGTTTTATAATATCTACACTTGAATTAATATGTCAATGGTTGAATGTATTGTTAAACAATTTATAAGTTTCGTACGAAAATATTTGATAATAAAGTTCTACTGGTACCCGCGAAAATTAGTTCTCGTTATCGATTATTACAACTTATCTGCAGGTACTTAAGTTTTTTTGAGAATGGATCAGTTGTAGCAAAGAATTTGTACTTGACTCTAGTTATCATTATATTATAACATTTTGCCAGTACTAGTTGTATAAACTTGTCTATGAATGTTTATGGATTTTATGTGAACTTGGTTATTTTATCTAAAGTTGTTGTATCGAAATGTTTATGGATTTTATATTTGATTATGTGAATGTATTTTTCAGTTGGTTAAATATGATGATTATGTGAGTGATTATTGTTTTCAAACTAAAATCTGTTACTATTACTATATAATATATGATGCGAACAAAATATAGCAGAAATTGAACAAGCAACCAATAAGGAAAATCGGCGTATAAAATCTATGAAATAATCAAACAATTTTAGTAGAGTTACTAAACTCTGTTGAAAAATGTATGGAAGCAAAAAAAAATGCTACTAAAAAGGTAGGAAATAATGATGCAACAAAAAAATATAGTAGCATTTACCAAAACACAACAGAAAGTTCTTAGTTTTTAGTTTCACCTTCTATAGTAGAATTTATTAATTTTTACTATTAGTAGTGTTTTTAGGACGATACGAAATCCAATTTTTGTAGCAGATAGGAAAGCGCTAAATTTGTTAATTTTTTTGGAGTGTTTACTGAAACGCAACAGAAAGTTTTGGACTTTTAATTACGCATTCTATAACAACATTTACTAAAATGTTGGAAAAATCATTAGAAGCATTTTTAGGATGCCACGAAATTCCTTTTTTACAGCAGCTATATATATGTATCTAATAAACTAGTAGTGATGTAACTATATACATGTAGCTAAACATCTTGTAACACCCCTAACTTTTGAAAACATTATTTAGGAGATTTAATTAGAACAAATTAAATAGAATAATGTAGAGTGATAAGGGGATTGAAATTGGTAAATGAATATATTGGCCGTGCTTATTCAAAAAGAATGAACTTATAAATGGTTTACTGTTAACTAATTACACACAATGGCATTAGGGTAAATTTTCACCCACATTCTCACTTATACTTTATTTCTAAGAGACTCGTTCATTTTACTATAAGCAAACTTTTAAATGTAAGAAATAGAAAGTGGTGGCCGGTCAACAGGAAGAAAGAAGAGAAGAGAAATTCAAGTAAAGCATAGGATTCAAGTTAGAAGAAATCAACCTCAATCAATCTCCAATTTCCTAATCCAAACAAAGGTGAATAATAATCACTATATCTCTATTTTGATTTCTATAATCTTATGTTTAGGGTAAATCGTTTTTATGATATATTGGATGATGATATGCCTGATTTATAATTTATTAGTTTAAACAAGATTGTTTAAAGGAAGAATATGCATGGTTTAAGGGAAAACATGGTTAAATTATTTTTAATGGCATGGAAAAATTTTATGTTATATGAAACATGATTTGGAGTTAGGTTTCAATTTTCAAAATTTTCCAAGCCGTGGAGAATTAATTATGAATTTCCAAAGGAAAATATGGTTAATTAGGTTTATAAATTTATTTTGAAAAATATATCGAGAATTTGGGTATGAAATTTTGATATGTTAGAAAATTTGATTACAGTGAATTTCTGTAATTTTTGGGGATTTTTACTAAGTGATTTAATATGAAAATTAAATTATTTTAAAAGGAGGACCTAAATTATTTAATTGTTTTGTTAATAGGATGGGAATATTTGTTAAATGTTATTTGGTTTTTGGATTTGAGAAAATGAGGCGATTATTATCAAAATAATTTGAAAATTTATTGTAACCAATCAGGTGTTTACAAGTGGGCAGGTTAGTTACAAAAAGTTTACTTTATTTAGCAAAAACGACCTTTTGCTCAGAAAAGTGGATCCCGCCTCCTTTGGAAGGAGCTTTCGACCCAGATCTTCTGCCTCCAACTTATTCAAAACCTTCTAGGTCGAAACCAGTAAACCAATACACATGGTATCGTTTAGTTGGTACGTAGTGGATTGGAAAACGGCGGAAGGTAGCGTGTCGAAACGTAGCTTCCGAAGGGGTTGGTTCATTTGTTTTGTTTTGTTTTAAAGGAAAAGCGCTTGCCTGTTTACAAAAGGGTTTCGAAGTAGTCAAAACTATTGATTTCGAAAGGGTATTTATAAGGAAGCCTTCGAAGGAGAGCTTCTTCCTTTGTTTTCAAGTAGTAACTTTTTTTTTCGAATAAGTCACCTAGTTTTTATTTGAAGCTTTTGGAAGGGGTAGTTTCGACTAGATCAAAACCCTTCCGTGATTTGATTTCTTTCGATGGTATTGAAGACATCAATGTTGTCGAAAGGTACCGTTTGTTTTATAAATGTAAGCCACTTCCTATTGCTTTTGAAAGGGGTTTCGAAGGCAATGGTTTTGGAAGGGGTTTCGAAGCCAACCTTTAATAGTTTTACCAAATGTTTTAATGTTTTCGAAAGGATGGTTTTGATACCATCAAACTTTCCGAATACTTTTTGAAATAAAGAATGGTTTCAAAAAGATGTTTTCGCTTATGTTCACTTTGACCCAAAAATGGCATTTTAAATATAAACCCAATGGCATCGAAAGGTATTGGTTCCGAACAGTAACCCTCAATAGTTTTGAAAGGGGTATTTTTGAATGGTTTCGAAGCTATGCTTCTATACTTATATAATAATACTTTAACAAGGTCGAAAGGTTTTGAAAGAGATGTTTTAAAGTGTTCGAAAGGCAGGAGCCTAATGTTTTAAAGATAGAACTTAATACTTTCGAAGGAGGTTATCTAATGAAGTCGAAAGCAAGGTTTCGAAGGTGTCGAAAGGCTTTTTACACCAAACTCATATTTAATGGAAAAACCCATGGCTAAATAAAGGAGTTTTGAAATGACTTTAAGTATGTAAATTTGAAGAAGTATTGCCTTGATAAAAATATAGGTTAAAGGGATTGATTGTGTTTTATATGAAAAGTTTTCAAGGACCTTAAACCAACAAGAGTGGTATTGTTAAGTTTTTATGTTTGTTTCTTCAAATATGAATATATTCACATGATAAAGGATCCATAACTGTATTTTAGGGATAAACAGGTAGAAAAACCGGCTAGGTTAACTCAGTAGTGAACATAAATTGATTAAACTCCTAAATAAGTAGAATTACATCCAGTGGGTCAGGGAGGCCAAAATATAGGGTGCCTAAACCTTGAAGTTGTCCAGGAGATAGGTTCATAGTAAACCCACGAAAACTATGATTAAGAAGTTATTGAGGGTAACCAACAGGTTCATAGTAAACCCATGAAAACTATGTATTAAGGATGGTTGGCAAGGGCCAATTGGTTTGAAGTGAACCCATAAAAGCTATATCTAGATTAAGTATTGACATCGGTCAAAAGGTTCCTAATCAACCCATGAAAACTAGGATGAGAAAGAAGTTAATGGAGGCATCAGCAGGTTTCTAGCCAACCCATGCAAACTAGGCTATGAAGGGAGTTACCGGAGTAATTCATAGGTTCCCAGTCAACCCATGAAAACTAAGATAAAAGATGAGAATGGCTAATAGGTTCAAGGGGACCCATGAATTAATCAAGTTAATCGGCAAGGGCCCATAGATTCTTAGTGTTCCCATGAAAACTTTAAAATAGGACAGGGTGTCCATAAATTATAAAAAGGTTATTGGTAAACCCATGAAAACTAATAGGTTGACAGTGATGCTAAAAGCTATAATTATAACGGGGGTCAATTAATCCGGGGATGGGAAATACAAGATGTTTATATATATGCATATCATCATAAATGTTTTAAATGCTATGTTTTAACCATTGTGGATGTAGGAGCACAGTATATGGTTTTGAAAAGGTTTTAGGATACTAGTG
This sequence comes from Allium cepa, assembly GCA_030765085.1. Classification (NCBI taxonomy): domain Eukaryota; kingdom Viridiplantae; phylum Streptophyta; class Magnoliopsida; order Asparagales; family Amaryllidaceae; genus Allium; species Allium cepa. The sequence continues at coordinate 511,527,596 of CM060942.1, forward strand.
AGGGGAAACCCATTTTGCTAAGCAGCGTGGTCTTAGTAGATATTCAAATGGATTGAGATGTTATATTATTATTTATACCAAGCTTTATATCTGACTCAAAGTTTTTGTTTTCACCTTAAACTCTCAGTACTCAATTGATTTTGAGTAGTTTGAGGTTTAGGGTTTTCGAGTTCTCTTCTTGGACGAATAAAGCTCCCAAAGGCGTGCATGAGGCAATTAGTTATTTAGTGTTATATTTTTCCGCTGTGTATTTTGGATGTAAAGGCAGACTTATTAGCCTTATTATATACTCTGATCAAGCAAGGGGGAATCTCCATATGTCACTCTTGGCGTATGTGTAATAATTATATTTTTCTGAAAGTGGTTAACGTTTGTGGATTAACTAATGAACATGAAATCTTTTGAATGGAATGTGGAAACATGTTTTTAATTTGTTAAATTTTTTTCATATTCTTTTGATTTGTGTATCAATGTATCTAACACCGCCGTATTTGGTCGCCAAGGGTTAATAATAATGGATGACTGCAGCATCCGTAGCCGTTTGTTTTGGGCCGCCAAGTAGGTGGTGTTACACATCTAGTAGTGACTAGTTTATGCATTTGGTAGCTAAAGATATACATTTGAAAGAAAAAGGCATACATTCAATAACTAGCATTATACTTCCATTAACTAGAATATTTGTAGTATTAGAATCATCTTGGAAATTAGTTTCCATTATGTTAAACTTGGATTATATGGCATGCAAGTAATAAAAATAAATGGTGATAAGCTAAAATGTAATACTATTTGAATAATATGAAAGTTAAAAATGTTTTATCTAAAAACATTAAAGTATATTGACCTAAATAAGAGGGTCTATGGAATGTGTAGCGCATAAAGATATTAATTGAAGAAATGGATTGAACCTAAGTACTTTAAGTATAACACTCCTGGAGATATTGAATGACAGGGTGCCAAGGCTTAATGAAGATTAAATTCAATGTGCATATGGAAAGGCACCAAGACTTGGATATTTTAATGGGTTTGATTCAGATAATAAACTCAAATGTAGTAAATAACATATAGAATGAATGTAATTAGGGAATGAATGAATCAAGAACATAAAACATAAGTGCTTCTATGGCTAGGAGAGGCTATTACGCTTAGTAAGAATGCTTGGTAGAATGTATTTAAGGTGTTTACATTCAATCTCTTGGGAGAGTCAAGGTGACTCTAGTCACGGTGGCTACTAAGGTAAATGGTTAGGCATTTTACCAGTGACATTGTTCGAGAAATATGTATTAACTGATAGATGAACCTTGTATGGTAATCATTAAGCAGAGTTAATGACCACTTGTAAATTTGCACCTAGATAAGTGTTAGTTGATGCATGTGAATATGAATGGTAACTATATGGCATGGTTCATAACATGTGGATGATAAGTTTAGGTGACGCATGTGTTTGAAATTGATGATCGCATGACATGGTGCAAAATATGATGTTAAGTATATGGTATGCTTATGATTGAAGCTATGCTTATATGATAATGCTTATAATATGATGCTTTTAATGTTACACGACATGATGTAATTTCTAATGATGATTTTCTGAGTGTAAAACCTGCTCCTTTAAGTGATGCAGTCTACTATATTTCATATTTTGGGAGAAGTATTGTTAATACGAAGCTTCATCTCTGACCTATTTTTTTATCATTCTATTCCCTATAAACTCATTGTTACTCATTTGTGTAGGCTAGGTTTATGGGATTAGCCGGTTTATTGTGAAGACGTATAAAGCTCCAAAGATGAAGCAAGAGCCTTAGTGGTTATTAGCATTTATTTTGTGTTTAGCTATTATAAAACCAGGTTATATTATTAGTTGAACATTCAGGCACCTTCATATATCAAGCATGTCACTATTATCTATGTTTCAATTATCAACCCTTGCCTAGGAACTTTTTGGAAAATAAATATGTAAATTGGGTGATAAAGTCGGTTTTAACTACTTTGTGTAGTTAATATTGTTAAACAATTTGATTCCATCTTATCATTTGTAAATAATTATGGTTATTACTGTAGCATCATCAACATTGTTTAGGTCTACAGATGAGAGATGCTACAACACAATATCATAACTTAGGTTAGTGGACATTTAAGTGAAACAAGCTAAGTAAAAATCTAGAAAATATACTTGGTAGTTGAAAACGAGCACCTAGGGAATGGTATATGCTATGTATAACATACTTCTATTTTGATGTAGATATACAGGTGGATATATCTTTTCCTGTACTATTTTTTCCACTCTCGTTAATTATATTTCTTTTAAGAGCTTGCTTAAGCAGAAAGCAAGGATGGAAACTAAGAGCTAAGCATTGATATTAGGAGGTGTTAGGAAAATGTTAGTAGGGGAACTGTAAGCATGTAGACAAATGGCAAAGAAAGGGAGGGAGTCCAAAATGTTAATGTTAAGATATGTACTCTGATGCCTACCCCGATGATGGGAGGAATGGATATAAATGCTGTCATTCATTAATATATGACAGAGATGATGAGGCAACAACTAGTTAAACTTGTTGAGAATAAACCGGTGATTATAGGAGATTTTCAGAGACAAGCCAATATTATAAGAACTGGGGGAGGAGGTGTTTACTGAGAAAGAACCAACCTTACAGGTTTTGTACTTGAAGGTCGTTATCATATCTTTGAAGACATTGGGTATGATGATCCTTAAAAAAGAAGGTTGGCTTCTCGTAGGCTCTTAGATGATGCAATGGATTGGTGGGATGCATTAAATGTTAAGATCTCGGCGGAGGATATCACTTGGGATCAATTTAAGGATCGATTTGAGGTTCGGTTTATTCTTGATTTGCAGAAGAGGGCTTCTTTGTGTCAGGAGTTTCTTGAATTGAAAAGTATGGGAAGATGACTTTGGAAGAGTATATCCAGTATTTCAATGCTTTGTCAAAGTATGGGAGAGAATTCAAACTTCATTGAAGAATAATGAAAAGTTCGTTTAAAGGCGTAAGGAGGGGATTGAAGTACAAAGTAAAGGCGTAATTTTGGCTCGCTTTAAGTTATAGTAGAGATGGAAAAGAGATATGATCGATTGTTCCAAGAAGAGAGAAAGGTTGATGTTAGACATAAGATGGTAAAAAAGAGGTTCAACCTATATTAAAAGGGGAATAGGAACCAACTGGGTGGAGGAAATACCTTGGGTGGAGGAGTTTAGAAGGCAAACATAGCTGATGTTACTTACTTTAACTATGGGTAGAAGGGATACTATTCGACCAAGTGTACCATGCTGACAAATAAGGGCAAGGCCAAGTGCTTTAACTACAACAGGCCTGGTTATAAGAAGTGAGATTGTCCATATTTGAGGTAGGAAAAGGTTTCACTTTGGAAGGGCCGGCAGCTGGGACATCTATTGAGAAAAAAGGAATGGGTGTGGTGCTTGGATTACGATTTGGATTTCCTATATTTTGATTAGAGTTCTATTGATACTGGGGCTATACACTCTTTATTTAGAAAGAATTGATTGATAGGATGGGGTTAGATGTTACCTATTTTGTCACGACATTATGTCTAGTTAATCCGATCATTGGATATGCCACTCCCCGATTAAGGTGCACCGATATAAATTTCGTTTTGTGTGGACACCTGATTTCTTGAAACCCACATATGTATAACTTCATAGGTTACAGGCTTAATTTGGATATGGATTTGATAGAAGGTAATGGTACTAGAATTAATTGTGTTGGTAGAATTATAGCATTATGACACCCAAATAGAGGGGAAAGGATCATTGTGGTATTATATATGTTGAATGATAAGTTCAAAGTTTCCTTGTTTGCGTTAGAAGCTAAGGAGGATGAGATTGGAAATGTGTCAATAGTTCAAGAATATGAAAATGTTTTCGAGCCAGTGATAGGATTACTATCTAGAAGAGCGATTGAATTTTGAATAGACTTGTCCCCCTACAACTTATTAGTAAACGGCCTAATAGAATACCTCCAAAGGAGATGGAGGAGTTAAAAAGCAAGTAGTGGTGAGCATAAAATTTTTATTAGGCCAAATATTTCACTATGGGGAGCATCCATGGTATTTGTGAAAAAATCATATGGATCACTTATGATGTGTAACCATTACCAAAAGTTGAATGAGTTGACCATGAAGAATCTTTACCCATTTCCTAGGATAGACAACTTTTTTCACCGATTAAGTGGAGCTGTTAATTCTCGCTGCTAGATTTGGCAACAAAATTCCGCCAATTGAGAGTAGATGAAGATAGTATCCCTTTAATCTTGTTTAAAACAATATATGATTAATATGTGTGGTTAGTCATGCTCTACGGACTAACCAACGCCATTCTTTCTTTGTTGATCTTATGAATTAGATCTTTCATGATCAGTGGGATGATTTTTTTCATCTTCACAAATGATATTTTGGTGTATTGTAAAAAGGACAAGACCATAAAGTCCATCATAGATTGGTTTTGAAGACCTTAAGATAACATAAGTTGAAGGTGAAGTTTTTCAAATGCCATATTTGGAAGCATGAAATTAAGTTTCTTTGACATGTTGTTTTGGAAAATAGATCAGTAGTGGATTCATCGAAGATAGAGAACATTAATGGCTAGAAATGACTAGAGATGGTAACGAAGATGAGAAGTTTCTTAGAATTAGTTGCCGATTACCGTAGATTTATTAAAAAAATTCAATGTATAGCCGCATTTTTGGCTAAATTGGCTGAAAATAGCAAGAGGTTTGAATAGGCTGATAACTATGAGAAATCATTTCTAGAGTTGAAGAGGTTACTAAAAAAAGTCTCCTTTCATGATTGTACCTGAAGGGAATTAAAATTTGGTCATTTGTACTAGTACTAATGCAATTGAGATGGGAGAGGTGTTAATGCAAAGAGGAAGAGTGATAGCCTATGCATCTCTGTAATGCCCTACCTCTATACCTATATTACCAAAGAGCATTACTAGGTAATGCTATGTGATAATATGGAGAATAAGGCTATAAGGGGTTTACACACGTGAATATTCCCTTGAATTAACACCTATACGTATCTCAAATCATATAATACTTACCACTATGTATAAGGTACGACACAAAGCAATAAACAAGTGTTATTTCTTGAACTAAACAATACATAATGAAGAATAAATATTACCAAGATCACAGAGTCAGAACGCGGTGATAAAATATAATACATCAATAATACATATCCTAGGTGAGCAACAAAATGCTATCCTAATGCCCACCATCATTAAATATATAAATCATATTCAAATAAATACATCATCATGAATAAATGAGGCTACAAAAGCACAAAAGGGAAACTACATCCTAAGGCGTATACTAGCCTCCAAAAATGTCCTATAAGTCAAGAAAGCTGCTTCGTACCTGGACTCGAAATATCCCGGACTGACCGAGGTATTATAAAATAACACATAGGTTGGATTATGTCTAAAATTCAAATGTCAATATTTGACGGTGATAGTATGAAATATCTCATAAAGCGAAAATCAATCTCAAGCGTAATACAATAATCCAAACTATGTGCTACAGCATCAGCATATATAAAACATCACGTAAGTGAATATCAACTTTAGGTAATCAACCCACCATTTATCATACGACCATCACACATAATCAATCAAAGGAGGAAATGGCAAGCATTACGCTATGCCATCTTTAGATCTCAACTAATCACACAATAACAAATAGGTACGGAGTTGCATCTACACAATATACTTCTCTCAGCGGTGTCAAGGATTATCATACCGATGATTGGCCAATCGACACATACATAGGTTAATTATCTGTGAGACTCTCAGTCATAGAAATATTCCCCTCTACCCTAAGCTACCTCCAAAAGATATCATATAAGCATATGTCTATTTCAACACATCAATAACCATGACTGATAGCTCTTAGCATGCTTCAGATCCCTTCCACACATGCTCTTAGCACTACTTCTTCGGTTTTAGTTACCTCGACGGCCATCATGACCAAATATCCATTGGGTGCAAGATAACATTATGCAATGGGCACAACCCCAAAACCGCCCTTAATAGTAATAGATCACTGGCCATTGTGAGATAAGGGCAGTAGCACTCAGCTTTGGCTTTTTACCATATAATATAAGGTACGTCACGGAATCAGGGAGCGACCCCACAATCAGGACGTTAGGACGGATACCAGCCTAATCTAGTTTACTACTTACCTGATAATAGGAGTATACACAATATATATAAACACACTCTTTGCTCTCAACCTACTCACTCTTAGTTTGCAACGTCATATACATGAATAACCAGTGTTGGCACAAACACCCAATATATTATATGTAGAGAAATAAAAGAAGAAATCAAAATTAGAATAGAGAAATTAACCAAAAAAGGGTAAAAAACGACGACAAACAGATTTATAGTAGTTCGACATTGAATGCCTATGTCCACTTTGAAAAAATAACTTTATTAATCACTTGAATTTCTAAGTACAAGAGGGGTCAGATCGGAATCTGTAATTACAATGGAGTATAAAGAAAACAACAGCGTAAAGGTCCTTCAAATGAGTTATGAACTCTGTATTTATTGGCTTAGACGACCAAATATCTTCCTGAAAATTTACTAGAAAAATCTCCAAATGTAGATAAGGTCACTCAAAAAATTTTGAAGCCCAATTCCTCATATAGAGTGATCGGCCCTGATCGATCAAGATGCTCACGTAGCATGTTGCGATCCATATGGTGGTCCCCCTCCATGTTGGCTTCATGTTTCCAAAGTTGTTTGCATAGTGTTTTCGTGTTTTTAGATATACTGATTGATCCTCATTGAAATGGACGGCCGATTTAAGCTATTCATAGCCGTAGTGACCTGATCTGATCCTATGTCTAGGAGAAACACTAATATATACTTAGTATATTCCGTAAAGTCTGTCTCTTAGTTTCGCTTGATCATTACTTCATATTATTTTCTATACTTGATCCCTGGTCTTTGTGATCACCTCTCTGGGCTGCTCACCTTGCCTATCATCGAGTCTGACTTGTCAAATTAGTCTGAATATACCCAGGTCAAAAGGACGGATAACATTTGCCCCTTAAAGCATGCCTTGTTTCGAACATGACATGCTTCGAATTGAAGCAAGTTAGAATCTCTAGGAAGAATTTCATTCGGTTTCTTAAATATTCATTATTCTTCGGTTAAATTATCTTTCAGAAGAGTCGAATCTCTCTTCATTCGTTATGATGCTTGCTCGATATTTGTCAACACAAATCTAAAGCGAAATCCCTGCCTCTATCTATGCTTGGTTCCACTACGCTTGTCGATCAATTTTTAGGCCCTGACTTCTACAATGACTTCCTTTATGAGAAATCCAGGTGAGAATTCAATTCGTGTCGATTCAAGAAATTAAATGTTGGGTATGAACACTTGCACGTTTCTTCATGTACATACCTTAGTCATTGGCTCCCGATCATTTTACACATTCATGGGTCGTTGCCAATATCATATTATTGAAATAAAAGAGCATTGCAATTCTCTATTTTGCATTCCTCCCTTTTTTTTAAACATTGTTTTGGGATCTGTATAAATCCCCTAGATGGAGGATTGGATCCGTTCCATATATCTTGGTGGACTTAGCTAATTCCCGACTTTGGGAAAATGGACTGTACCCAAAATAAATAAGCTAATACATAGCTTATTTTCATTTCACCTCATTTCACTTTATTTACAATCAAACCAATCCACTTTACCTCCCTCACTGCCATTAACAACTTCATCTTAAAGATCAACATTTCCATCACATCTTCCACTGGCCTATCCAATTCCCCATCTCTTATTTTGTAGAATCCCTCGCCATTACCCCAAATCGATTCTCCGTCTAATCATACCAATTCAATTTTGGATCCAAACCCTTAGTTATTTGGGAAAGCTTTCATTTATTCAACAACTTAATCCATGCCATCGCATAAAGGTGAGTTTAGGATATAAACCAAGGCAAGGCGATATTGATTTCTATTTCACGTAAATTTTGGGATCGGTTTAGATTCATAGGGATTGGCCAGGGCATGGTCGAGTGTTGAATGAAGTTGGGATCGGTCGATGGTGATAGGTGTTGGTGTAGAAGAAATAAAGTGATGAGGAGACATCGACGATGTGATGCGATCGGTTATAGTACTTCGGAGTTGAGTTGGGATCAGTTGCTTGATGGAATGGAGGGATTGATCATTGTAGGCATCGGTTGGAGGCATGCGATCAGTGGTGACATGAAGTGAACAAAGTGACGGAAGGAGATCAGTGATGGAAGGATCGGTTGCGATTTCAGAAGAAGGATCAGTCAAGGCATGGAGGGCTTGAAATTTGTCAAGGTGAGATTGCCTGGGTAAGGGATTAGATATGGTCCCTTTGCGTAGGGGGACTTATTCATTCTTTGATTGAGGGGAACATGGGTGTTTGAATTTGACTGGTAACATAGCTGACCATATGAACTTGCAATGGATCATAACTTAGAACAAGAGCGCATGAACTAATGTGGACTTGAATATTCAAACTGCGACGACCCGACTTTCTACCACCAGAAAATCGCGTCATCTTTAAGAAAGAAAGGGATAGAAAAGAGAAAAGATAGAGAAGAAGAAAGTACAACACATCGGAATCTAAACAGCGGAACGAATAAATTATATTAATCACATAATACTTTACATAGTATCGTATACATCAGAGATACACAGCATAAAACAACACATACTAGACAGTTATAAACACATGTCTAGTTATACAACTCAATACAACTCAAAGACAAACAACTCAGAGAACACACAGCGGAAAAACTCTATAGCTATACGCAGAAGCCTCCTGCTCCATTTCTCCTCCAGAATTCGTCAAGCCAACTTAAAATCCTAACCTGAATTCCCTTGGCTACTCGTAAAAATTTGAGTACCCAAGAGTTTAAGAAAAACAGAATAAACTCCGGGTCATACATGGGTCTGGTGTGAGTAAATGGTTAAAGTTGCTTAACTTTAAAAACTTTTTAAAAGAAAAGGTATCACGTAAGACTTCCCACACATAAACATGGAAAAGTTTTTACCTTACGCTAACCAAAACATTTGATAGGAAATTCTGTGATATTATAATAGTGTCTAGGGTTTTCAAATAAATAAGAAATAGCCGAAATTGTTACATGATTAAATTCCAGCTACTAGCCACAAAAGTGGGTAATACAATCAAAACCATTGGCACTTATTGGATTTTGGATTCGAAACAATGGCAGGGCTACTGGGGTACCGCCCGTCACAGTACGTGGCCTAGATCAACGTATCGAGGATCACTCTCGACCCCCTGCAACACAAAGCCGGACCCATTGCTTACTGAATAGTTCCGAACAAGACAACCCCGACGATTCTAGCTATCAATCGCCCACACAACCGAATATAAAAGGGACCTCTAGACAGGGGTAAATCTTACTCTCCAGTGGGTGCGACCCACGAAGCTTTGCTACACCTCCCCTATTTTAGCCATTCCCGGTTGATGAGGCTTGAGGTTACGATTACCTTTATAGGACATATCACTTAGAATGCTCATCGTCCACCTGACGATGTTCTAAAAGCATTCAATCCATACAAGTTCGTTCCGGGTTCGAACGAAACCGAAGGCATTATCTTGTTACACTCATTTTTGGAATCACCCTTAGAGTTAACGACAATAACCCTTGCATTCTAAACCACCATCTCGAATCTATAAGTACTATTCCGTCAAACTCATTACGGAATCACCCACAGAGTTATACTGACGTATAGCCCTTACACCTCGAGTCTTCACAAAGCTCCATTTTGACTCACGACCTAACGTTATTTGGAATCGATGTGGTTTTCGGATATCCAATTATGGAAATCCGATCCCGGTCTCATTGAAATCCAAAGCGTGTCTTTTAGGTCCAAATTGTTTAAGGTTTAAACAATTTAATTCAACTATCTATATACACACAGAATAGATAATTCACAAGCTATAATTGATAATCACATTATCAAATAAACAATGATGCACAATCAAACAGGTAATTCATATCATCATTCAATAGATAATCTATATTACCATCATAATGCAATCCAAGCATTCATACCACACAACAATACTTATCTCATTTCTGAGATTACATCCATTCAAGACAATCAATGTCACCCATTCATACATAAGCAATGATTTACTTAATCACAACATAATTAATTTAAAATGAATTAAATTAACTATCTCTATCTCTAATTAATTTAAAGTGAATTAAATTAATTACTTAATCTCTTAATTAATTTAAAATAAATTAAATTAATTACTTCATCCAAATATATCTTGCTTACCTATTCTTTGATTAGATAAATTAATTAATCATTATCCTAATCAATCAACCTTGATTAATTAACTCTAAATCAAATAATTAATCCCTAATTATTTTCACTAATCATATCAATTAATGAACCTTAATTAATTACTCATGCTTAGATTAATTGCTTTTAATTAATCAACTTAAATACAGTAATTAATTATTCTTAATTACTTCTTAATTACTTGATAAATCCTTTGATTTATTACCCAAGTAATAAACCTTTAATTACTTTAACAAGTAATTATTCATTAAAAATTACTTTCCAATCAGTAATTTACCTAACTCAATTACCTCTGTAATTTATCAATTACTCATCTTAAGTAATTAACCTTATCAAAACTTTATTAAGTTACATACTTAATCATTTATCAAGTGATTATATTTAATTAATTTACAAATTAATTAAATTACTTGATTTCACTCATCTCATAAAACAACAATGAGTAATTCATCCCTAATTACTCATTAACCCAAATTAATCTTCAATTATCAGATTAATTATCTTCAAATATTAATTAATAAACCTTAATTATTAATTAATCCTTAATACAAAGTAATTAATTACTAATTACTTTTATTAATTAATTAATTAAACTTAATTAACTAATTAATCAACTCTTAATCATTAATTAATAAACTTAATTATTAATTAATAATCTTAATTACAAATTAATTAATCCATAATTGTAATTAATTAATCCTTAATTAAAATTAATTATCCTTAAATAAAAATAGTTAATTAATTCTGAATTAACTAGCACTATATTTTAATAATTCTTTAATTATTAATTAAGAAAACCCAATTAAATTTAAATAAAACCCTTATTAATTATTAATTAATTACTATTTTTAATTAATCCTTAATTACTTAAATAAATAAGTAATTATAATTTAATTAATCATAAGACATTAATTAAATTATCATCTTAATTAATAGTTAATTAAATAAATAATTTTACTTAATTAATTACTCAATTAACCCCTTTTTAAAATAATAATAAAATTAATTAGTTAACTTAAAACTTCTTAATTAACTAACTAATTACAAGTTATTAATACATAATTAATTATTTTAAGATAAAATATTATCTTAAATAAACCTTGAAATCTTTAACTTAACTTAATTCATAAATTAAATTAAATTGTAAGAAATCATTAATTACTTTCTTTAATTATTAATTAACAAATCTAATTTCAAGTTAATAAGTTATTTTAAACTTTATTTGTTAATTAATAAAAACAATTATAAATTTCCTTTATTATTTCCAAAATAAGTTTGAAAACAACATTAGCTAAAACATTTAAACAAATCATATAAATTTCATTTATATAAGCAATTCAATCTAAAAACAAGAATTTAACTAATCTTAAATTTTTTTAAAGTTTAAACTTACCTTATTTTAAAACGAAAATATGTTTAAGTATTTCTATTTGGATTCAACCCAAATACATGAATCCAAGAAAAACAAGTGCAACTTCTTTTTAAAACTATCCGCCCTCTTCAAAATTTAAAACTGTTTTAATTTAAACTTTAAAAACTGTTAAACAACAATTTAACACAACTACTCGAAACCCCAGCGACTACACTAGTATTACCCCAAGCCACAAACCAAAATACTCGAGTTCCTTCCCGAGTCCAACTTCGAGGAAACAAAGCAACCCAACAAAAAAAACAGCAGACACCTCCCCATCACCGTGCAACCTGCACCAATGTCGGACCTTCTTTGGCCAATGTCGAACCCACCGCCGAGTCATCCAAGCCCCCTACATCCACCTACGACCCACCTAACAACAACTCATGCCTCGAATCAAAATCGAGTTCATCGGGTTGAACTGAACCCAAACCTCATCTGCAAACTTCCCCTGAAACCTCGCCTCCTATCAAGTATAGCAGCCAGAGCTCCGTCCATAGCTCGCTGACACCCCATGCTTCCTTCCCAAGAACCTATTTCAAGCTTGATGCAGATTTGAAGGTACAGCGACCCCATATTTCAGCTCAACCCAAACTAGGTTAAAAATGAACCTCTGTCAAAATTCAACTCCACAATGATTTGTAAATTCTTCAACTATTTTTGCCGAAATCCTCAAACATGATTCTAGCTCCAACAACAATCATGTGTCACCCAAATACACAGAATCAACAAAATTTGCCAAATCCCAAATTTCAGTAAATACCCAATTACATATTCAATGCTTAACTAAAAATTTGATTTTGATTTTTAAAAATCATAACTTCCAGAGACAATTTTGTTTATATAATTGTTCAATCCAATTATGATATTTGAATTTAACAATGGGGTTAGATTTATATTGAATTCCTAAATTTCCAGAGTATCTTATTTTTTTTTATACTTAAACTAACTTGTTTGATTTAAATCTATGACTTAACAATTGTTTAAATAAAATAGTTTAAAGATTTGATTTTCTTTTCTCAGATTCTAAAGTAAAGTATAGAGATGAAAATGGAACCAGCATACACAATTTCAACATAACAAATCCCAGATGAGTTGTTAAATTTTTTTTTCTATTCCTATTCTCTGTAGTTTAAAACAGAGAAGATCATCAAATCATACATGCACAGTTGGTTCACATCCATACACATAGATTATGCATTTATATATACACATGCAAACTTCAATTATTTCCAGAAATTTTTCAAGCAAAAGATAATTAACCACTTAAGTTATAGTTAAAATGTTTACTCACCACAAATTAGAAGACAGTGCAGAGTTTTAAAGATGACTGGAAATTTTCCAGGTGCTTGAATATGAAAATGAACCCCTATCTTGTTACATTGCTTCAGATTGCTTTAACAATTTGTTTCAGGTTTGCTTTGACCCATTTGCATGCATATGAAAGTTTGCAAAAGCATTAGATTTGCATGTACAAGAAAAAAATGCTGCAGACAAGGGTAATTGCAGATATGGGTTGATAGATTTGCTAAAATACTTGAAAACATGATGCAGGTTTGGTTTTAAACTGTGAGGCTTTCAGATTAACAAATTTGCAGAATTTGTTTTTTTGAGCATTTGTTTGAGTTGAGGAGATTGTTTCAGATTTCTGTTTGAATATTTTCTAGTTTTGGGAAGTAGAAGTGAAGATGCATGATGGATTTAGTTTTCTTTTAGACATGAACAAAGATTTGAAAGAAAAAGAAAATGAAGGGAAAGAATGTTGGTTTATATAAATTAATTTCAGTTTTATTAAAGTTAAAAGAAAATAAAATAAATTTGACACATGTCTTCAACTTTCATTATTATGTTAACACATGTTATCATAGTGTTTTAAAATTAAACACTTGTCACTTTTTATTAAATTTTATTCTAAAAGAAATTTTAAAAGCTTTTAAAATTATTTTCCTAATTAACAACATGTTTTTTTTCTTAATTTTAAAAATACTTTCTAATTAAATATCAAATAAACAAATATATTTATACATTTATAAAAGCTTTCTAAATTTATACAAAATACAATCATTAAAAAGAATGAACCAAATAGAATTTAAATAAAATTACACAACATTTCAACCGTACTTTAAAATGTTATTTCAAAAGCCTTGCATTTATTTTATTAAATAAATACAAATCAAATTTCTTTAGATAAATTTCTATAAAAGAAAAATAAAACAAAATCTTATTTCTAATTAAAATATTATATATATATTTTAAAACCAATTTATATATATTATTTATTTTAAAATGTATGTATATTCTTGAATTCAAATTTATATTCATTTCAAAGTCAAATTTAAAAATCAAATCTAAAATAAATTTAAATAAATATAAACAACTATTTTTAAATAAGCTCATAATTATTTACAAATAATATATCCTATTTTGAAATCAATTTAAAATACACAGATATAAATATATTCAGACATACTTATAAATTTTGAAAACAATATACCAAATTAAAATTTATTTACACAAATAAAATAATTAATCTTAGTATAAAACCAATTTATAACCAAAATTAAAATATTACTTGGTTAATTATCTTTGAAAATAACAATTTATCAATTTAAATAATTTAAATCAAGTGATTATCAGCATTTTAAACTCCTGGAAATTCCGGGATATTACAATCCTCCCCCCTTAACAGAATTTCGTCCTCGAAATTTAAAACAAAGATAATCCAAAGTTTTATTTTATTTTCAACCAATTCAAACATACATATCAACTATACACTATCAATCAAAAAAACAATTTCATCCAAATAACCAATTCAATCAAACAACACTAGCTATCCGGACACAGATCCGGATAAACTTCCTAAATTATCTCGAGTCTCCCCAGTACAGACACAAGGATACTCGCTCTACTAAATCCAAACTAGTTATACTTATAAGCTACTGAGTTCCCACTCAGCTAGATCTATAATCTACACAAGATACCAGACCAAGACAAGTCTGATCAACATCTAAAACCTCACAAAACTACTGGTCTCAAAACCAGTGATGACCAAACACGTACTCTCTCAGAGACACGTGAAATAATTTGAATTCCAGTCTTCCAAACTGGCAATTCAACTCTTCAAACCAAAGCACTGATCTCAACAAAAACTCAGAAGAATCCAATATACCTCGAAGCTTACCAAATCTTATTGCTTCCTTTTACTAAAGAAAACTTTAACAATATCGAAGCCTCCAACTTCGAATTCCAAATTCTTCCGTCACTTAACCTCAAAAATTACCGGATGATCCGAGCTGCCTACAGATCCTTCCCGATCAGTTCAACCTTCGCTGATACTTCTACAAACAAACTGGATCAACTCACAAACTGATCCTCACAAGATCAATCCAAAATCAAACCAAACCTTTCTATCAACAGAAGAAAACAACTTCTCCCATCCTGGAAAAGACAGAACAGAATCACTCGCCAACTTGCCTCAGATTCTGAAAAATTCCAGTAGAGACTCTCAAATCCAAAATACTGCAACATCCAGTTGCTTCTACTCAAGAACAACAGCCACCACGCTTCCGCTGCGCAACTCTGATCTGGAGCAGATGAAAGTGCCGTAGAAGAACACAGGCACAGACTAAACATCACATCTCAGAAATAAGGTTCAACAGAAATTCCAAGAAATACAGAGCCGCTACATCAAACAATCAACTTAGGAGACAACCTTCTACCCAGCTGAATCACCGGTATCACACCTGACATCAAGTCGATTCAAAACCCAATCTCTAATGCAGGCAAATTCTCCAACTTTCCTGAAGATATATCCAGAAAAAAATCTTCAGCAATCCCATAACTCCTACATCCTCTAGAGATGCCACAAATCCAAGCAGAAGACTATCTAAGATAATCTCCCAAATCATCGCAAGTCACTTTTGCGATCACTCAATCCAATATCCAAGATACTGTTCTCTTTCCACTAATCAGAACATTTTATCCTTGACCAATTAATCCATCGAAGAAACAGATCCTCACTGCTGCTTCTGAATTCCACTTCCAGGAAATGCTAAGCCAAAAAGATCTTCCTGCTAAAACACGGAACATTCCCGAGCTGCACTGCTAACACAGATGCCAAAGACTTCTTATCCAAAGCTCTTTGAGAATCTCGGACTTCCAACTAAACACATACACCCTGCTGAACTCAACCACAACACCGAAGCAAACACACTTCCTTATACTTGCTCCGAAAGAAAACATCTTCGGAGATACCATAGTTACTGCATCTCATCACGCAGCTACTACTTTCTGAGGTATCAAAATACCATCACTTACTTCTGCTCAACCGACAGATCCAAATTCTCAAAAATCCGCTCACACGAGCGCAACCAAACTTACACTTCAAAGATGAACTCCGACCTTAGCAGGTTTCCTTCAGAGATCAAATGAAATCCTTACACCAAACTGCAAAGATTACTCGAGACAGTATTAGGTCTATAGTCTCGACAAATACACTTCCAACCTCAAACATTTAAACTCCAACTAATGGTAGTCGTGTTACACACACCCCTACCTCGTCTACCTTTATAACTTATGTTGGAAAACCCGAACAGGTAACCCAACGGATAGGTAGAAATATATATATAGTTATATATAAAAATTACAAGTACGCTCTCTCAAGAAGACACTACTACAGAGCCTAGGTATTCACTCAACCTAACGCGCTGATACCAAGTGCGACGACCCGACTTTCTACCACCAGAAAATCGCGTCATCTTTAAGAAAGAAAGGGATAGAAAAGAGAAAAGATAGAGAAGAAGAAAGTAAAACACATCAGAATCTAAACAGCGGAACGAATAAATTATATTAATCACATAATACTTTACATAGTATCATATACATCAGAGATACACAGCATAAAACAACACATACTAGACAGTTATAAACACCTGTCTAGTTATACAACTCAAAGACAAACAACTCAGAGAACACACAGCGGAAAAACTCTATAGCTATACGTAGAAGCCTCCTGCTCCATTTCTCCTCCAGAATTCATCAAGCCAACTTAAAATCCTAACCTGAATTCCCTTGGCTACTCGTAAAAATTTGAGTACCCAAGAGTTTAAGAAAAGCAGAATAAACTCCGGGTCAGACATGGGTCTGGTGTGAGTAAACGGTTAAAGTTGCTTAACTTTAAAAACTTTTTAAAAGAAAAGGTATCACGTAAGACTTCCCACACATAAACATGGAAAAAAATTTACCTTACGCTAACCAAAACATTTGATAGGAAATTCTGTGATATTATAATAGTGTCTAGGGTTTTCAAATAAATAAGAAATAGCCGAAATTGTTACATGATTAAATTCCAGCTACTAGCCACAAAAGTGGGTAATACAATCAAAACCGTTGGCACTTATTGGATTTTGGATTCCATACAATGGCAGGGCTACTGGGGTACCGCCCGTCACAGTACGTGGCCTAGATCAACGTACCGAGGATCACTCCCGACCCCCTGCAACACAAAGCCAAACCCATTCCTTACTGAATAGTTCCAAACAAGATAACCCCGACGATTCTAGCTATCAATCGCCCACACAACCGAATATAAAAGGGACCTCTAGACATGGGTAAATCTTACTCTCCAGTGGGTGCGACCCACGAAGCTTTGCTGCACCTCCCCTGTTTTAGCCATTCCCAGTTGATGAGGCTTGAGGTTACGATTATCTTTATAGGACATATCACTTAGAATGCTCATCGTCCACCTGACGATGTTCTGAAAGCATTCAATCCATACAAGTTCGTTCCGGGTTCGAACAAAACCGAAGGCATTATCTTGTTACACTCATTTTTGGAATCACCCTCAGAGTTAACGACAATAACCCTTGCGTTCTAAACCACCATATCGAATCTATAAGTACTATTCCGTCAAACTCATTACGGAATCACCCACAGAGTTATACTGACGTATAGCCCTTACACCTCGAGTCTTCACAAAGCTCCATTTTGACTCACGACCTAACGTTATTTGGAATCGATGTTGTTTTCGGATATCCAATTATGGAAATCCGATCCCGGTCTCATCGAAATCCAAAGCGTGTCTTTTAGGTCCAAGTTGTTTAAGGTTTAAACAATTTAATTCAACTATCTATATACACACAGAATAGATAATTCACAAGCTATAATTGATAATCACATTATCAAATAAACAGATGATGCATAATCAAACAGGTAATTCATATCATCATTCAATAGATAATCTATATTACCATCATAATGCAATCCAAGCATTCATACCACACAACAATACTTATCTCATTTCTGAGATTACATCCATTCAAGACAATCAATGTCACCCATTCATACATAAGCAATGATTTACTTAATCACAACATAATTAATTTAAAATGAATTAAATTAACTATCTCTATCTCTAATTAATTTAAAGTGAATTAAATTAATTACTTAATCTCTTAATTAATTTAAAATAAATTAAATTAATTACTTCATCCAAATATATCTTGCTCACCTATTCTTTGATTAAATTAATTAATTAATCATTATCCTAATCAATCAACCTTGATTAATTAACTCTAAATCAAATAATTAATCCCTAATTATTTTCACTAATCATATCAATTAATGAACCTTAATTAATTACTCATGCTTAGATTAATTGCTTTTAATTAATCAACTTAAATACAGTAATTAATTATTCTTAATTACTTCTTAATTACTTTATAAATCCTTTGATTTATTACCCAAGTAATAAACCTTTAATTACTTTAACAAGTAATTATTCATTAAAAATTACTTTCCAATCAGTAATTTACCTAACTCAATTACCTCTGTAATTTATCAATTACTCATCTTAAGTAATTAACCTTATCAAAACTTTATTAAGTTACATACTTAATCATTTATCAAGTGATTATATTTGATTAATTTACAAATTAATTAAATTACTTGATTTCACTCATCTCATAAAACAACATTGAGTAATTCATCCCTAATTACTCATTAACCCAAATTAATCTTCAATTATCAGATTAATTATCTTCAAATATTAATTAATAAACCTTAATTATTAATCAATCCTTAATACAAAGTAATTAATTACTAATTACTTTTATTAATTAATTAATTAAACTTAATTAACTAATTAATCAACTCTTAATCATTAATTAATAAACTTAATTATTAATTAATAATCTTAATTACAAATTAATTAATCCACAATTGTAATTAATTAATCCTTAATTAAAATTAATTATCCTTAAATAAAAATACTTAATTAATTCTTAATTAACTAGCATTATATTTTAATAATTCTTTAATTATTAATTAAGAAAATCCAATTAAATTTAAATAAAACCCTTATTAATTATTAATTAATTATTATTTTTAATTAATCCTTAATTACTTAAATAAATAAGTAATTATAATTTAATTAATCATAAGACATTAATTAAATTATCATCTTAATTAATAGTTAATTAAATAAATAATTTTACTTAATTAATTACTTAATTAATCCCTTTTTAAAATAATAATTAAATAAATAAATTAACTTAAAATTTCTTAATTAACTAACTAATTTCAAGTTATTAATACATAATTAATTATTTTAAGATAAAATATTATCTTAAATAAATCTTGAAATCTTTAACTTAACTTAATTCATAAATTAAATTAAATTGTAAGAAATCATTAATTACTTTCTTTAATTATTAATTAACAAATCTAATTTCAAGTTAATAAGTTATTTTAAACTTTATTTGTTAATTAATAAAAACACTTATAAATTTCCTTTATTATTTCCAAAATAAGTTTGAAAACAACATTAGCTAAAACATCTAAACAAATCATATAAATTTCATTTATATAAGCAATTCAATCTAAAAACAAGAATTTAACTAATCTTAAATTTTTTTAAAGTTTAAACTTACCTTATTTTAAATCGAAAATATGTTTAAGTATTTCTATTTGGATTCAACCCAAATACATGAATCCAAGAAAAACAAGTGTAACTTCTTTTTAAAACTATCCGCCCTCTTTAAAATTTAAAACTATTTTAATTTAAACTTTAAAAACTGTTAAACAACAGTTTAACACAACTACTCGAAACCCCAGCGACTACACTAGTATTACCCCGAGCCACAAACCAAAATACTCGAGTTCCTTCCCGAGTCCTACTTCGAGGAAACAAAGCAACCCAACAAAAAAAAACAGCAGAAACCTCCCCATCACCGTGCAACCTGCACCAATGTCGGACCTTCTCTGGCCAACGTCGAACCCACCGCCGAGTCATCCAAGCCCCCTACATCCACCTACTACCCACCTAACAACAACTCATGCCTCGAATCAAAATTGAGTTCATCGGGTTGAACTGAACCCAAACCTCATCTGGAAACTTCCCCTGAAACCTTGCCTCCTATCAAGTATAGCAGCCAGAGCTCCGTCCATAGCTCGTTGACACCCCATGCTTCCTTCCCAAGAACCTACTTCAAGCTCGATGCAGATTTGAAGGTACAACGACCCCATATTTCAGCTCAACCCAAACTAGGTTAAAAATGAACCTCTGTCAAAATTCAACTCCATAATGATTTGTAAATTCTTCAACTATTTTTGCCGAAATCCTCAAACATGATTCTAGCTCCAACAACAATCATGTGTCACCCAAATGCACAGAATCAACAAAATTTGCCAAATCCCAAATTTCAGTAAATACCCAATTACATATTCCATGCTTAACTAAAAATTTGATTTTGATTTTTAAAAATCATAACTTCCAGAGACAATTTTGTTTATATAATTGTTCAATCCAATTATGATATTTGAATTTAACAATGGGGTTAGATTTATACTGAATTCCTAAATTTCCAGAGTATCTTCTCTTTTTTTTTTTAATTTATACTTAAACTAACTTGTTTGATTTAAATCTATGACTTAACAATTGTTTAAATAAAATAGTTTAAAGGTTTGATTTTCTTTTCTCAGATTCTAAAGTAAAGTACATAGATGAAAATGGAACCAGCATACACAATTTCAACATAACAAATCCCAGATGAGTTGTTAAATATATATTTTTCTATTCCTATTCTCTGTAGTTTAAAACAGAGAAGATCATCAAATCATACATGCACAGTTGGTTCACATCCATACACATAGATTATACATTTATATATACACGTGCAAACTTCAATTATTTCCAGAAATTTGTCAAGCAAAAGATAATTAACCACTTAAGTTATAGTTAAAATGTTTACTCACCTCAAATTAGAAGACAGTGCAGAGTTTTAAAGATGACTGGAAATTTTCCAGATGCTTGAATATGAAAATGAACCCCTATCTTGTTACATTGCTTCAGATTGCTTTAACAATTTGTTTCAGGTTTGCTTTGACCCATTTGCATGCATGTGAAAGTTTGCAAAAGCTTCAGATTTGCATGTACAAGAAAAAAATGCTGCAGACAAGGGTAATTGCAGATCTGGGTTGATAGATTTGCAAAAATACTTGAAAACATGATGCAGGTTTGGTTTTAAACTGTGAGGCTTTCAGATTAACAAATTTGCAGAATTTGTTTTTTTTTGAGCATTTGTTTGAGTTGAGGAGATTGTTTCAGATTTTTGTTTGAATATTTTCTAGTTTTGGGGAGTAGAAGTGAAGATGCATGATGGATTTAGTTTTCTTTTAGACATGAACAAAGATTTGAAAGAAAAAGAAAATGAAGGGAAAGAATGTTGGTTTATATAAGTTAATTTCAGTTTTATTAAAGTTGAAAGAAAATAAAATAAATTTGACACATGTCTTCAACTTTCATTATTATGTTAACACATGTTATCATAGTGTTTTAAAATTAAACACTTGTCACTTTTTATTAAATTTTATTCTAAAAGAAATTTTAAAAGCTTTTAAAATTATTTTCCTAATTAACAACATGTTATTTTCTTAATTTTAAAAATACTTTCTAATTAAATATCAAATAAACAAATATATTTATACATTTATAAAACTTTCTAAATTTATACAAAATACAATCATTAAAAAGAATGAACCAAATATAATTAAATAAAATTATACAACATTTCAACCTTACTTTAAAATGTTATTTCAAAAGCCTTGCATTTATTTTATTAAATAAATACAAATCAAATTTCTATAGATAAATTTCTATAAAAGAAAAATAAAACAAAATCTTATTTCTAATTAAAATATTATCTATATGTTTTAAAACCAAATTATATATATTATTTGTTTTAAAATGTATGTATATTCTTGAATTCAAATTTATATTCATTTCAAATTCAAATTTAAAAATCAAATCTAAAATAAATTTAAATACATATAAACAACTATTTTTAAATAAGCTCATAATTATTTACAAATAATATATCCTATTTTGAAATCAATTAAAATACACAGATATAAATATATTCAAACATACTTATAAATTTTGAAAACAATATACCAAATTAAAATTTATTTACACAAATAAAATAATTAATCTTAATATAAAACCAATTTATAACCAAAATTAAAATATTACTTGGTTAATTATCTTTGAAAATAACAATTTATCAATTCAAATAATTTAAATCAAGAGATTATCAGCATTTTAAACTCCTGGAAATTCCGGGATATTACACAAACTCATAAACAAATACATATGACTTGGAACGTGATTGGACCTTGTATTTGAACTTATATGACTTGAATTATTGTTAACCAAAGTTGCACACTTTCGAATATGACCTGAGCTAGAACAACGATAATGTATGGTCTCGAATGAACTTGAATGTAATTATTGTACTCCAATATACTGATAAATGAGCTCGAATGAGATCCACAACCGTTGTCGTTAAAGATGATTGGGACGGTTAGTGAAGATGGTCACTCCAGTCGAATCCCAGAGTCTCGTCATAGCCGTCACTCCAGTCGAATCCCAGATTCTCGTCATAGCCGTCGTTCTAATTCTGAATTATTTATCTCTGCACTGCACAACACTACACCACACTGCACTAGTTTACACTTAGCACAGGGGAATATGTTAATTTTTCTAACTACAATTATCTGCTAAGTTTGATAGCTATGGTTTCTAGATGCTCGAAGTGTTTAGCTGCCTTGGGTACCGAATAGACTACTTCATACGAAAATCCTATCTCTAGTTTTGCTCCACAACATTATCCACTCGAAACTCTCCAGGCCATCAACCTAAACAGCCCAAAGGTTCACAAAAGGTACCAGAAATTCCTTTGAACTTAGAAATTGAAATTGAGCCAACACCTAACACTTTGGAAGATGCCATATTTTTGAATGATCCGGCGAATTCAGTGGCTTCAAAGGTCGAAAAGGCATCTCTCCGTAGGCTGTCCATTAAGTATGGGATTTCGAACGAGGATGTGCGAGTCCCGTCCCATAACGGCAGAGCTCACTTGCCATCTGAGGGGGTATATTGCATGCAACAAGTTTATGTTCTAGCTTGGTTACGTTCCTCCTTTCAATCCATTCATTTAGAAAATGTTGCATTATTAAAGATTGGCACCAGCTCAGCTGCATCTGAATAGCTATGCGTTTCTATACTGCATGTACATGATATTCTCAAAATTTTGTATCGAGAGATGACTCCAAAAGACATTAGATTCATTTACAATCTCAAGTGGTGAAGGGGAAGCCTCTCATACACTTTCCTCAAGTCAATCACAAACTGCTAGGTCGTAGCCAACGCTTGGAACAAACTGAATACTTTTAAGAATGAATGGTTCTACGTTCGTTGCCTGCCTTGTTTTATAGGACGATGGTTGGAAGGACATAAATGTCACTTCGAACTTAACTTTAAATGCTTTTATTCAAGTCGTACCCTGAACTGAGCAGTTTTTTTATTGAACATTGCAGGTAGCCACCTATGTTCCACTAGCGACATATATTTGGAGGCAGTTTTAGCCTTCAAAAATATATCGGTGGCAGATAGGGACAATAAATCTCTTCTTATTGACGAGCGCATTTTTATCTTTGACCGACTAGAAGAAGGCCACGGCATGGGACTGCCAGGAAATACTGAGGAGGAAGTTGTAGAAAGAAGAGGCGATGTTGAGCAAAGAGGTGATGAAGCAGATCCTATCATGCCCCAGTCGAAGGGGCTCAAATGTCGCCAAGGAAAGAGAAATGAGGGGCGACGCTACCCGGTCATAACGATGTAAGCTCAGGTCATGAGCCTCCATTCGAATCCTCCCAAAACCTACAGCTCCCTGCCTCAGAAAAGAGATGAAGAAAAGGCTCGTTTATAAGCTTCGAAGAGGTTAGGTTTCCAAGAAATCCAAGTCAACCTCTGCTGCTACAGATCATTCTAGCTCTCTGCCTCCAGAAAATTTATTTGAGGGGCTATCGTACATCCCAATTCCAGATGATGTTGGGAATTATGATTTTTCTAATTTACGTCTCAAGGGCTCTGAATCTTCTATTCAATTTGGTACCGACATTCCACCCACTAACATAGGAAAGATTACTCCAGCAAGCAAAGCTCCAGTAACTGGTCCATTGGGAGGACACTAGGACCCCCATGATCACGTGCACTGCACCACATGACACTTATCCACCTTTACTCCAGCGATTCGTATACATTTTAATTTTATTTGCAGGCTTTATGGGACACCCTCGCACTATGATCGCTTGAAGAGATCTGCATACTCTCAGCAGTCTTAATTTTGGCCCATCGAGATCTGGACCTTGGTCAAGATAGAGATGGTCATGAAGGAAGAGAAGATCGATACCAAAGCCATCAATCCAAATACTCGTTGTCCAAGCATAAATCAAAATCTCATTCTTCTCACCACAAGGACGTCAGTCAATACCCCACTACACATAGCAGTAGTAAGTTGTCGCCTCATGCTCCTACATCGATTACTACGCTCGAGCAACATTTGGATTCTTCCAGTGTCCACCGATCTTCAAAATGCCAGTTTGGCATAGAAGGTCTTAAAACTTCATTCCACGAGCCCGATAAATGGGCCCTCTCATCCCCAACTACTCTTGATGCCACTACCACTGTGAAGATGGCCGAGCTGAATGCCACATTTCCTAAGTTGTGCTTTGATGAGTTCAAATTTGTTCCTTTTTTGCATTCAATTCCTCTAGAGGCCAACGACATAGTGCTCTCTTATGTTAATGATGTATATATGTAGCATTGCACAACCCTTCATGTTGCTGGGATAATTTTTGAGCTGTTGATGGAAAGGAAACACAAGATTGATTGCTTAACTCTTGAGGCGATACATGACAAGGACATTATCAAGCACCTGGATGATGAGGTCAAGCAGTTGGTTACAAAGCTAGTTAACGCTGAGAAAAAAGGTAGCGAGTCTTCTAAAGCCATCGAGTGTTCAATGAAAGTGCATCATGATGAATTGGATACTGTCGTTCGTCATATAAGTACTTTAGCCCTTGAGAAAGATGTCTTATAGAAGGAGAAGGATGTGTTGAAAAAAGAAAATGATGCTTTGGCCCTTCGTATTAAACTGCTTGAGGAGGAACCTGAGAAGGAAAAGTGGAAGAAACTTGAGGCTTAGCTGAAGTCCCAACGATACTGCAAAGAGATCGTCGACGCTCGTGAAGGTAAAATAGAGGCCGATGTAGAACTTGCACAGATAGAGACCCTCAAGGAAGAGGCTAGGGAGGCTGATCGGACATAAATAAAGGAAAAGTTTGATTCTTTGCTGATATGTTACAATGCCAACGTCCTTATGAACCACAACCTCTGCTTCCTCGAAGAGGGGTATCATGACTCGCTTATTGAAGCATAGGACCATATTATAGATCTAAAGAAGAAGTCCCTAGATGGTGCCGAAGTGGATGAAGAGTGGCTCATGCGTAAAATCTTGCGAGTGCCTGAAGAACTCAAGGCTGCTCGGCTTAGTTTAGTCTATGATCCAACAACCATCAAAAAAGGGAAAGATGGCGTTGAAGCCTTGGGATCTGGTTTCTAAGATCCTCCTACTACTCAAGCAACCGATGCTTCAATTTCTCATGCACCATAAAAGGATGCGGGCTACAATCCATATCATCTGGGGATGCACAAATCTTTTCGGTTATCCCCGATTTTTGAAGGCAGCACTCCAGCTACGACCGTGGGACAATCTAGTGAAGGTATATCTTTTACTTTTCTGAGGTTCGAGAAGGTTTACATCCAACGTCCGATAGTCATGGGCTTACCCATTAGTCTTCAAGAAATTGTAGGCCCATTTGTTGTCCATGCTCCCGATGATGATGTTACCTTGGGACGGCAGGTGCAGACCGTAGGGTCTACTGCTGCCACCACTATACAAGTGGCTCATATCGTTCAACCTGTTGAGACTCCCGATCCGAATGCTGAAGTCATGGGGGCACTGAGTGAAGAAAAGACTGATGACCAGTAGGGCGAGGATGAAATAAAGTACGTCATAGGGACTCATGCCTTTGAACACACTGGTAAACCTAGCATGAAGGAGCCCGTTGAAAAGAAGGAGCTGAATTTGCAAGTCAAGAAGGAGAGTGCCAAAGTGCATATTACTCCACTCCAAATTAAGCTTCCCAACGGTGTCATTCCTAAGGAGGTCGATCCTTCTGTATCTCAAAGTGAGACTACCTCTATCTCTGAAAGCATCTCTCCCAAGGGTAGCAAGGGTAAAAAAAGGGTTAAAGAGGGAGGACGAGGCAGTAGCTCCGGAGAATCCACCCTAAGGAAGCCCAGAAAAGGGGAGAAATAACATCGAATCGGGTTGGGTAGTGAGTAGCTAGGTCGCTAGTTTCTTTTTGTTAAGTCACAATTGTGCGGATACAACCCTTGTTTTTGGCTTTTAGTTTTGGAAATAAAATTGTACTTAGTTTCCAAGTTCAATATGTGAATAAAAGTTCTTTCGTTTCTGTTCAGCTTTTGTACAAAACTTTTGTAAGTGTTCGAGCTATTATGTTTTCCATCCAATGTACTTATAGTTCATCGCTCGTCGTTTAAGTTTCCATGTTTTCTGGTAGCCTACTGCTTCGAGTGTCGATCCGACAAATCCATCTCAAGGCCTCCTTTCAGTCATGGTCTTAAGTCATTCAAACACTAGGTGTGAGCCATAGTGTTATGCTGTCGTGTTCAGCAGTTAAGTGATTACACTTCTACCCCTAGACTTGGGTTGGCAGAGTTAGTTCATGGATAGTTAGATCCCATCCATAATGGGTTTATACTCCTCATGTTGGGTTCAAGCAAGATTTAGAGAGTGAGTGGTAAAATCACGCTCATTTGTTTTGTCTATAATCTTATCCGCACTCTAGGGATCAGAGTTAGTCAATAGGCAGTCAATCACACCCGTTTGATGTTCACAGTCTATCCCACACTCTAGGGACTAAAGTTATTCTGGGAAACGGTTGAATCACATTTTCTTTGATTAATACCCATGCCCTAAGTCTGATACAAAAGTTAAAGAGTGCTCAGTCACTTCACGACCATCTTTACTTTATATTCTTCCCATCGAATTGGGAGACGGGGTTAGTTAATGGATTGATGAGTCACACCCGTTCTCTGTTTTATACTCAACCCATCGGATTGCAGGCGAGAGTTAATGGACGAACGGTTGAGTAACATTCATTTTGTTTTATTCGATTATGGATCCAAGTACTTAGTTGACACCGAACTCTGGGTACTTTTGGTCTACATTAGGCATATGTGGATGTAAGTTAGTCGTATATCTCAACTACTATATTATGCACAAAAAATCATAGATAAGGAGAAAACTTCATATTTTATTGCAAATTGAAAAAAAAGCGACAGAGTCTGTCTTATTACATGGCTTTGAATCACATTGCAAAGTAAATTCCAAATGAAATACAACTAAATGAAACAAAAGTAAGTAAAATAGCGTTTTAAATACTGGCTATTACATGCTCTTAGGAGTGTGATGCCATAGATAGTCACTAGCCTGAAAGTTCCATCTCCAAGCTTTTGATTGATGCCATACGATCCTTCCCATCTTGGACCCATGTTTGTAGGGCTAGGAAAGATCCATTTTAGGACAAGATCGCCAATTTCAAAGGTCCTAGGTCGGACTTTAATGTTGTAGTACCAGGCGACTCGGTGTTGGGATGCAGCTGCCCTTAAGTCAGCTTCTTTATGCTTCTCATCAACCATGTCTAGAGATTCCAATAAGAGTCTTGATTAGTTCTATGGTCATAATATATCACTCAATGAGATGCGACTTTTAGTTCTACGAAAATCATGGCTTCAAAGACATAAGCAATAGCGAATGGAGTATGGCTAATAGCGGACTTGTGGGTGGTTCTGTGCACCCATAATGCTGATGGGAGTTATCGACCCATTTGCTTTTAACCTTTTCCAAATGCTTCTTCAGAATGGACTTTATGATTTTGTTGATAGTTTCAACCTGTCCATTAGCTTGAGGGTGAGCAACTGCCACAAATCTTTTCTCGATATAATGTTGGTGATAGAAGTCCTTGAATTCAGCATTATCGAATTAGGTCTCATTGTTGGTTTTGATTGTTCGAGGAGACCAAAATGAATGATGATGTTCTGAACAACAAAATTGATTACTTTCTTTGTAGTTATCGTGGCCAAAGGTTCAGCTTCAGCCCTTTTAGTGAAGTAATCAACTGGTATGATGATGTACTTCACACTACCTTTGGCAATCGACAAGGAGCCGATGATGTTAATACTATCTTTGGCTTTATATTCTCCCCTAACTTGATTTACTACTGACTGGGAATCATAGAAAATTTGCAAAGCTTTTACTCCCAACTCTCTAGGTAATTTAAGCCCAGCAATCAAGGCTTCATATTCGACTTCTTTATTCATTGCAAGTAAGTCAAGTTTCGGGGCTTAGCATATTGAGCATTCCTCGAGAGTTACAAGTATGACTCTGACGCCAGAACACTGATCGCTGGATGTTCCATCCGCATACAACTTCCATTGGATGGTAGGTTCTTCACTGTTCTTTAGAGAGTCGTCTTGTGTAGTTAATTCAACTAGGAAGTCCTCCAGTACCTGCCCCTTGATAGCCCTCCAAGGGAGATAAGTGATATCGAACAAGCTCAATTTGATGTTCCATTTAAGTAACCACCAAGACATCTCAAGTCACCATAGGACCTATCGTAACGGCTGGTCAGTGAAGACATTGATGGGATGAGGCTGAAAATAAGGGTGCAGCTTTCTTAACGCAATCAATAGGAATACATGAGCTTTTCTAGCTTCGGATAGTTTCTTTCAGCACCTTTCAATCGCTTACTAACTTAGTATACTGGCCTCTGGATTCGATTCTCTTCGTGCCATAGTGCGACACTTATAGCATGCACCAACACTACCAAGTAAATACACAAGTCTTCATGATCTAGTGACTTAGACAGGATGGGGGGTCTCTTAGTTACGTATGAGGGCTTAAAACGCATCAATACAATCCTGCATCTATTCAAAGTTCCTCTTCCCTCTCCAGATCAAGTCGAAGAAACAGATGCACTTATCGGTGGTCCTAAAGAAGAATAGATTCATGGCGATGACCTTCCCATTAAGGCTCTGCATCTGCTTTATCATCTTCGGCACTCGAATATTATTTATCATCTGAATCTTCTTGGGATTAGCTTCAGTTCCATGAGAGTTAACAATAAAACCAAGGAATTTCCCTCGCGTAATGCCAAAAAAGTATTTCAAAGGATTAAGTTTCATTTCATATTTCTGAGAACACTGAACATATCCGCCAAGTCACAATGTGGTAATTTGATTGTCTTGACTTCACGAGCATATCATCCACATATACTTCCATTGATCTCCCGATATGGTCTTTGAACGTCCCGTTGACCAATCTCTAATAAGTAGCTCCAGTGTTTTTTAGTCTAAAAGGCATCACAACTTAGCAGTACAACCCCAAATCTGTAATGAAGTTGCTGTGTTCCTCATCGGGGACATGCATCGAGATCTGATTGTATCCAGAGTAAGCATCCATGAACAAAATCAGTTCGTGTTCAACAGTCGATTCTACCAGTTGGTCAATCCATGGAAGTAGGAAGTTGTTCTTCAGGCATGCTTTATTTAAGTCTGAATAGTCAACGCATGTCCACCACTTTCCGTTAGCTTTTCTCACCAGAACTAGGTTGGATACCCATTTCGCATAAAGGGCATTGCAGATAAACTCATTGGTTTTTAGTTTATCCACCTCCTCCTTATGTGCAGCTGATCTCTTTGAATCCAAGCCGCAACATTTCTGTTTCATCGAGACATGCCTTAGGCTGATATTCAATGCATGGCTTGCAATGATTGATGAGATCCGTCACATGCCAAAATGGGTCCAAGCGAATACATCAAGATTCGCTTGAAGAAAACCAGTTAATTCCTTTATCATCAGTACATTGAGCTGTGATTCGATTTTCAAGACTCGAGATGGATCATCGTGGCTGATCGTGATATCGATTGCCGGCTTAACGGTGCACCCTTGGTTTCTTTGGGCTCATTTTCTTCATCTCTAGGATCTGTATCTTTATAGAACCAACTATTGTGCCTGAGCTAAGGTTCGGACATTGATTGCTAAGTTTCATTAGTACTGATGGAAAGAGGCTTCTCCACTTCCTTTCCTTTCTCCTTTAGCCGAGCATCGCTCAACTCAGCTACATAACAAGCATGTCTAGTTGCCTAATCTCCATAAGTAGTTGCCACGCCATTCTCTATCAGGAATATGGATGTTAAACACCAATGGGCGATAGCTGCCTTGAATACAGCAAGGGCTGATTAGCTCAAAAAGCATTGTACGGAGAGTTCACATCCATCATAACAAATGGCAACACCCGCACTCTCCTTCAGCTACCATCTCCTAACTCTACTGGTAGCTCAACATAGCCTACCACTTTAGTTGCAATACCGTTAAAGCCATGAATATGGGCTTTACATGATTTCAGACCTTTAGCTTCCAGTAACATCTGGTTGTATGCCTTCTTGAAAATGATATTCACAGAAATTAAACAATCAATTAGAATCTTTCTCACCAAGGCGGGGCTGATCATTCCCGAGATCACCATCAGGTCGATCGTAAAGGCCCCCACTTTGTCCGCATCTCTTCTCCAAAATACGATATCATTCGTCTTAGTTCGTTGCTGCTTTGCTGGAGCACCGTCCTCCGTGTTTGAGCAACATTCAATTCAACATGTCTGATGGCTTTCACATAACGATCCATCTCATTTCAGCTTTTATCGGCCAAATGTGGTTCTCCTACAATGGTATTAATAACCAATCTCCCTGTTGTCCGCCAAGGTTCCACAGCATTGGCCGGTGCCTGTCCTCGATTGGGGTCAAATGTCCACTGCCTGCCATCCTATGGATCTTTAACAAACTGCTACAACTTTCTTTCTTGAATTAGCTTCTCAATGATATCACGGATGTGGATACACTCGTTCAGAGTATGTCCATAACTCTCATGAAATCTATAGTACTTCCTAAACTGTCTCTATTTCTCCATCGGTTCCTACAAAGGTAGTTTCCTATGCTACGTAGTGTTATAGGTCGATCTATAAACATTCTCCAACGATGTATTCAATGCCTTATATGTATCAAATAACGAAATCCTCTGCTTACCTCTTCAGGAATCACGTCTTCGGTCAATGTTTCTATCATCTCCTTTCTTCTGCTCATTCAGTTTGTTTTGAACATCAATCCGAACTTTTCCAAAACTATCAACGAACTGCTTTACTACCACATTACTTTGTACTCCTTCGACATATAGGCCTACAACATCTCTCTTCTTGGTTTGCTTTGCCTCCTTCTTTCCCTGAAACTGAGATGCTTTTGCAAAGAAACGGTCCAATGTAGAAGGAGGCTTTTCTGTTAAACAATTGCCAACTCGGAATCGGGGTCGGCTCCCTAGTCAATGCCATGGGCATTGCATCATCGTTTGGATTACTAACCACTATACTAGCTGTATTAAATTTTTCTAGAAAATCTTTTAGTGACTCCCTCGGTGCCATATCCAAGCTGGAGAGTGACATTACATCCTTGGGGCGAGTCATGTGCAAGCGAAACTACTCCAGAAACATATTTGCTAACTCATCAAATGAAGAGATTGACTACGGTGGTAGCTTGCTAAACTATATGTTTGCAACATCTTCTAGAAAAATGGGGAAACACCTGCACTTGACTGCATCAGTGGATCAGGCGTAGTCCATGTGCCATTCGTACTTCAAGAGATGCTGTTTGAGGTCGGTTTTTTCCACGTAGGCAGGAATCTTAGACATATGGAACTTCCATGGATATTCTACATATAGAGTGTTGTCGATGAATCGAGTATGATTTCTGGAGAGTCCCCTATCATCCTTGGTCAACCCTTGGCTTTCTTTCACTAGCTATCTAACCATAGCTGTTAACTTTGGTGTTTAGAGAGTTGGTGCCTGGCGATAGTCATGTTCTACATCACATGAGTGATCTGATCCATGCCTTCGGGCAGTGCCATATTGCCTTGCTCCTCTTGATCTTGATCCATTTCCTGAGTAGTAGTTCTTTTATTGCTTCTCGGTTGCGGTTCAACCATATTTACCTGAGCTCTAGCACCTTGATTGATTATGGCACCTCCAGAATAAGCTCTCTACCTACAAGCCGATCGCCCTCTTGATTAGAGGGTTCAGTTCCGATCACCCTACAGGGTTCGGTACCGATCAGTGCTGATCGGCCATAGCTGATCTCCTAAACCCGTCCTAATGTTCCAACTCCATAGTTCCTTCCTGATATCCCAGCGTCATTTGCATCTATCTTGCAGCATCTGTTTCTATGATAGTAATCAGATGAGGACGAGTTCTCGATCCCGAGTATGGGGAAGGCTCCCTCCATTTCTTTCCACATTGATCTTTCAACTTATTCATCAGGTCGATGTTAGTCTGGATTTGCTGGTTGAGCTGCTGATGGCTATCCATCAGTTGCTTCGTTGGGACTTTAAAGTCTTCTTTAGTGACGTAGTCAGCTGGATTATAGGATTGACAGTGGCCGGTTGTATGCTATGATCAACCTATTGAACGATAGCATCGTCATTGCCTTCAACAACATGGGAAGTAGTAGACTTTCCATTGGCCATGGCTAATAGTTTCCTTTTAGATCTTCTTCAAATCTAAGTAGAAATGGAAACATATCGACAAAAATTTGGATATATTATGGATATGGGAATCCACTAGTAGATGATGAGATCCAATCAGGCTGAGAATTCTCTCTCAACGAAAGCACCAAAATGTTTGCACCAAAAGTTGGCACAAATGCCCAATAGATTATAAGTAAAGAAATAAATGAATAAATCAAAATTAAAATATAGGAATTAAGCATATAACAGGTAAAAAATGATGAAAACCAGATTTATAGTGATTCGGCGTTGAATGCCTACGCCTACTTTGAAGAAATAGCTTTATTAATCACTTGAATTTCTGAGTGCAAGAGGGATCATATCAGAATCCATAATTACAATGGAGTAAAAAGAAAACAGCAATGTAAAGTTCCTTAAAATAAGCTATAAACTCTATATTTATAGGCATAGATAGCGAATATCTTCCAGAAAATTAAATCTCCAGATGTAAACTAGGTTACTCAAAAAATTTGATGCCCAATTCCCCATGTATAGCAATTGGCCCAATCGGTCAAGATGCCCACGTGGCATGTTGCGATCGGTATGGTAGGTCCCCCTCCATGTTGGCTTCATGTTTCCAAAGTTGTTTGCATAGTTTTTCTAATCTTTTTAGAGATGTCGGTCGATCCCCGTTGATTTGAACTGCTGCTTCAAGCCGTTTACAGCCATACTGATCCGATATGATCCCTTGCCAAGGAAAGCACTAATCCATACTTAGAATGTTCCATTGAGTCTATCTCTTGGCTTGATCGTTACTTGCATATTATTGTCTATATTTGATCTCTGGTCTCTTTGATCACCTCTTCAGGCTGCTTGCCTTGCCTATCATCAAGTCTGACTTGTCCAATCAGCCTGAATGTAGCCAGGTCAAAATGTCGTATAACGGCCAGTGTTACTAACTCCCGTATGAGTGACGCCCACATACAAAAAGCAACCGAACAAATATCAACATAGGCATCCCATGCTACCTGGCAATACTTACTCATTTGCTTTATTCCCATAAACTGCACTTGTATCCTCAAATGATATTTTATATAAGAAGTCCAAAGGTAACTAGGGAAATAACACCAAAAGCCACATACCTGATCATTTTATAACCCTGTTTGTACAAGTTCCTCGTTACACAGAATGTGTAATCACACAACATCCAATTCTATTTATAAAAGAAGTTTTATTTATAACGAAGTGCATATTTATTTATTTCAAAAGTTGTTAAGAAATCCTTGGTAAGAATATCGATTTTCGTTTATAATTTTTCAAAATCATGATTTTATTCGAACACAAATTCCTCAAATCTCGTTTGAATTCTTGAAATCATGGGAAAATTTCTAAAATCGTGTAACAATCATATAAAATCCCTATAATTTTCTAGAATTTATAAGGATTATCAAATCCAAAAATTTATTTTTATTTAACTA
This sequence comes from Allium cepa, assembly GCA_030765085.1. Classification (NCBI taxonomy): domain Eukaryota; kingdom Viridiplantae; phylum Streptophyta; class Magnoliopsida; order Asparagales; family Amaryllidaceae; genus Allium; species Allium cepa. Next base: position 511,561,882 of record CM060942.1, read on the forward strand.
AAATGAATAAAATTCTCCTATTTTATTTTTAGTGCAGACTAATTCCTTTTCCAAAACGAACTTCACTTTTTTGAAAACATCTTATTTCTATTTTCCAAATATTTTTTTAATTTTTATTTATTTTTTTCATAAGATACATCAGATGGCTAGGGCTTTGCTTTCGCTCCAAGAAATGAGTGGTCAACCGCCCATCTCGTTTCCCGAGCAACCGACCGTTTATTGATGTCCTGGAGTGAAAGCCCTAGGTTATGTCGCTAAGCGTGCCATCGAACACCCGAATGCAACCATTTGAACAATCATCTCCTGAGAACACGCTACATCACCTAATCCACGAACCAATACAAGCATCGATCAACTCCAATTGTTTCCTTCTGGGGTTGAGGTGTCTACTGTGATGGGTTTTAGCAACAAACAAAGGACTATTTCCAAGCAGTGCAAAACAACAGAGCATAACAAACACATATAAACACCATATCTGGACATAGATGGTGAGTGAATACATTCACCTGAAGCCTCTAGCTCTTCACTGCTCCTTCTTCCTCCTCTTTCCTTTACTATAAATTTTTCAATGCACTCAAACTTTATCAAAATCTCGACTTCTTCTTAACTAATGGTGTAGTAGGGGTGCTTAGAGGGATATACTTTAATTTTAGGAATTTAGAGAATTTATTTCTTTTTTATTTTGATTTTCAAAGTGGAAGTTAGGGTTTTAATAATTTTGCTTTGAAAACTTTGAAGCTACATAAGGATGTAAAAGTGTATACAGGATAGAGATTTATAAGCAATATAGAGAGTTCTAGACAACTCAAGCTTAATGAGGAGAGTGAGATTTTTTTCCTAAGTGTAGAAATGGACCAAATAGGATTATTTTCACACTATTATTTCTTTCTCTTCCTCTTCTTTACAATTCTATTTTCCTTCCAATTCCAATTAGCTCTAGTCATCAAATAAAAATCATATTTATTCTTTCATAGTGTTTAACTATCATTTCCATATTTTTGTAATAGTTATCTTCCATAATTTATCCTTATTCAATAATTACTTCTATATTAATATTTTAGAGCTCAATTTTCAAAAAAATTAAATTTGTAAACTTCTTTTACAAGTGAAATAAAATTCATAATCTGATTTATTTTTATTATTTAACTTTATAAATATTATTTAACCACTTCAAATGTATATTTCAAATCATTCCGACCTTTAAAAAAACCAATACTCATCTATAAAATTAAAAATTCACCCTAACAAATCATTTCATACTTTATAAAATATTTTACCTTGTAATTCCCAAATTACTTCCAGTTATCCACATTTTTATATTCAAAATTTTTTTTAGTTATTTAAGTCTTCACTGTAAATCCCAATTAATCCATTCTCAACTACAGTGTAATACCCCAAATTTCTTTATATAACTTAAATAATGATAATAATTAATAATAATTAAAATTTGAATTTAATTGGACGGTAATTCGGTAAATTCTAATAGAAGGGAGAAATAGTAATTTTCCCCATTTAAAAAGTACAAATAATTCATTTCTCTTCTTCACTTCTCGTTTTTTTGAAATTCAACTGAAATCTTCATTTTCCTCTTTAATCGATAAAATACAAAATTAACGACAAGTTGCATTGGATTCATAGCAGAGTTCTCTATCATATGAAGTAGAAAAGGAAGGCTAATTATAAGGTTGGAATTTTTGGAAATTTAGAGCGGAAGGCAGATTCGGGTTCTCTTGGCAAGATTCGGCGAGTGCAATTTCTCCGATCTCGATATAATGCTTTGATATTGATATAAAATTGTTTGAGGCTAATTTAGGATGTGAAATTAGCATGTATAAATCTAACTGTAGGATTAGAAATAGAAGTATATAAAATAAACATGGTTTTATGTCCAGTCAAAAAGAATAAATTTTACACTAAATTCATAGTATAACTTGATCTATACCTAAATTAATGTATATATATGTGTTAGAAAATTAAGAAATTGAAGATAGTATGTATATATGAAGTATAACCCCAATAATAATGAAAACCAAGACAAAAATGAAATTTTATAAACCTAAAATGTAAATTGTAGTAATAAATTATGTTTCTGGATGTCTAACAGGTGCATCAGTAGATGCATTACCGGTCGAGCAGTGAACACCCAAATTTGGCGGTTCAGATAATTTAATTGCCTACATTAACATGTATCGCTTTGATTCTCTCATGAGGTGATTTCTAAGGGTTACCTAGACACTCTTATGGTTTGGTTAGCTGTAATTCAGATGTATAGATCATACAGGGATGTGATACGTGTGCTTTGGAATGGTTGTTGAATACACAAGCCGTGCAAGGTCATTATTTGACAAAAGCTAGGCACAACATTTGACTATGCATTGTGACGACCTAAAATTTCTGGATATTTGAGATTAAATATTTAATTAATTTTAAATATTTGAAAGTTAGTTAAATTGAATTTCAAATATCTTTATACTTGGCAATTAAACTATAAGTACAATTTTTGAAATTGGATAAATATCGATCTTCAGTTTGGTGCTTGTTAAAAATACTTCAATGGTTTGGAAAATTTATATTTATAATACTGGAGATAATAGAAGTTTTGAATTTAAATCTGGGAATGTTTTGTTCTGTTTTAAAAATATGTAGTTTAAATTGAATTTAAAAATAGCCTTCCGAGGCACAGTCTCGGAATTGACGAAACCAGTTCCATTGGATCTGTAATAGTGTATTATTACCGGATTTTGATTTCCGTAGTGTTTGGAGTCATTATGTGGCGTACGATAAGTAAATGCGTTGAAACTATATCGAAAATTTAATATAATAACTGAGCTATCTTCTCCATATGATCGAGTTAGGACTCGAAAGCTTTTCCATAGTGTTCGAAATAGGGGTTTAACATTATAAACGTCTAGCGCCATGCCTCGGTAGGAGTTTTAGATTTTGAGTTTTGCTACCGAGACAACTTAAATTTGAATTTAAATTTAAATATAATATATATATTCCCTCAATTTACTATCTCATTTCAGCACTTGTACACTCAAGACCAGTATCTCCTCCATTTGTCAAGCACTCAGAAAATGAAAAGCACGTGTCTACTTAAAAATAAAATAAAAAAACATCTCGTTCAAACGAAGGAAAATAGTATGGCCGATCTTCTTATTTTTCTTTCAAAATCAAATCTCAAAATAAATCTATGGCCGAGTGTTTTCCTCCTCTCTCTCCCTTTATTTGATTCGTCCCTTCCCAACATCGAATCGAAATTACCTAGTTCCTAAAAAAACAGGCCGCGTGTGATTTTCGAAGGTGAAGTGCTCAGGAATTCGAATGGGTTGAAGGAGTCGTCAGGAAAGGGTGGATGGCTGGGCGATGCTCGTTAGGGACACGATGGACTTTGGTTCGAAGGTCAATGCGACCTAAGGCGTGTTGTCGCGACTCTGTAAGGTTATGCGGAAGTGGCGATGGACTTTTGGTGGATGGCCGAAGGCATTTCATCGCAGGAGGTGGCTAGGGTTGCGTGAACGGATTAGCCAAAGGGAGTATGGAGGAACCGATGGCATGTTGCGAGCAACTGGAAGTGACGAAAGCGGAGTCGTGTTCGTTCGTGGTCATGGTTCATGGCAGGTCTGCGGGTTTTAGCGATGGCAGGAGTCACGATAGGGGATTCAGCAGTTCAACGCTGGAATCAAGGTGTGGGCGAGTAGGTGGCTATGTGGCGATTTCTGGTGGAGGCTGTTCGATGTTTCGCTCTCACGTTCGAGTAGGTAACTTGATTTTTTTTAAAAGCATTTTAATTTAAAAACAACTAATGTTTAAATAAACAATTTGAATGCTTTAAAATTTTAAGTGAAGAAGCAGCTTATTTCAAAAAATTAGATTAATTAAATTTATTATTATTAGGGTATTGCAGCAGCTTAATATCAAAGGTATTTATACCAGATGTAAATCAGGTTGGTAAATTTTTATTTAAAACCAGTTTATTTACAAAGGATGTAATATGGAAATTTACTTATTTAGATTATTTTTGTAACTTAAAGATTTATTGTAGGAAGAAATTAGCTTAAATAAAATTATGGGATAATTAAATTTATTAAATGGAAATTTACCATTTGATTAATTCAATATTAATAAAACCATATAAATGTTTACAAGGTCAAGATTTGAAAGGAAGCAAGCGGGTTAGATCGGATTGCAATCAAAAAGCAAAGGTGAGTTAGTATCACTCACCTGGGTATTAATCAAATTTAAATAGTCAAAATTTAAAATATTTGGTTGAAAGATTAAATTGATTGGATGTGGTATATCATATAGTAGTGTATATATATATATGGGAGTGATTGATTTCTTATATAGCGGATGAGACCCTATGCGCCGCATAATAGCGGTTGATATTATTTAATCCCGTATACCGCGATATTCCACCTCAAAGTGGAGTTGGTATTTTATATTGTGCTAACAATTTGTGGATGTAGGGAAACAGGTTGGAGGGATCCAACTGGATTCCTCAAAATATTTAGATTTGTTTAAATATTATGTGTTATGATTTATTGGATAATCTATGATAGATTGCATTAATAATTGGAAATAATGGATACTGTGGATTGATTAAATTTATTCGGGTATACTGAGTTACAAAAAATATAAAAATTGGATTTTTTTGGAAAGGAAATAAAAGAGAAATAATTTTGGAGAAACTGGAATAATTAAAGAATGAATAGGGAAAAATAAAAGTTGATTTTTTTAAAATTCAAATAAATAATTCCGGGTATGGGAAAGAAGATTTATGGATAAATGGGAATAAATGAATTCTTAAACTTAAATGATATTATTTAAGGGAATAAGGAATTTATTTTAAAAATTCGAGGTTTAAAATTTGTTTGGAAGAATAAGGATAGATCGGAAAAAGTATGAAATTGGCATTCGGTTTAAATAAGATTTTAGATTTTAATAAAGAAGTTAAATTCTAAAAATTAATGGGTTTTGAAATAAATTTGGATAAGTAAAGGAATTTATTTTATTGAAGTAAATTTTGAAAATCAATTTGGAAATTGATTTAGTATTTGAAACTGTGTTTTGAAAGAAGGGTGAGACTATGGAATTTATAAACTGGGTTTACAAAGTAAAGTGGATGTTAGTGGATATTTGAAGTATAAATTCACGGTGGGAATTTATAAAGGAATGGGAATTTGTTTTAAAAATAAATAGTAGTTTATTTTTTAAAAGGCATGGAAATGGGAAATGTGTTTCCTGAGAAAGCCAAGTATATTTTAAAGGAGGCTTTTTACAAATTAATGGCTTTAAAAATTTGTTTAAAGAAATGTTTTAGAATATTTATTATTTTTGAAATGTTTTAAATTTTAAAGTAAATATTTTTAAAAATTTATTTTAGTAGTAATTATTTAAAGGTTAATTGGTATTATGTTTTAAAAAAATATTTATTAATATTTTATAAAGTAATTTTATTTTTGATAGTTTGGGTAAAGTTTTATTTAAAAACTTGTTAGAATTTCGTAATTCTTATTTTAAAATTTAGTCTGGCTTAACTTTTATTTTAAAATTAGTTTTATATTTTATAAAGTAGTTTTATTGTAATTATTTTTAAAGCATATATTTTTGAATAAAGTGTTTAAGTAGTTTAATTTAAATGTTTTGAAGTATATCTTATAATAAAGTGTTTAAAATTATTTTAAAATTTAAAGTATTTATACTTGGTGATTTCAATGGAAATAGAAAATATTGGGGAATTTATTCCGTGAATGGAAGATGGTTTGAAACTGTTTTCAAAGGATTGAATAGTGGAAATAAATCTTGCGAAGATATTTTGAGGATTATAAATAATTTGGGAGAAATTATTATGGCTTGGTGATTGTTTGTGAATGTTATTTGATAGTTAAATAACCAACTATCAATATTGGCCAATGCGCTGGTCGTTTCTAAGAGACCGGGATCGGAATTTATTTTTCAAAAACCACTTCGATTTGGTTTGAACATTTTCGTGAGGAAGACAAGTGCTGGAAGTTGACGATGGAGCAGTGAAGTGCAAGGGCTAATCGCTACTAATCCTGAGGGTGATTCCAAAATGGATGTAGTAGGAGTAGTGTCTTCAGTTCCGTTCGAACCCGAGACGGACTTGTATAGATGAATGATTTCAGAACATCGTCAGGAGGACGATGAGAATTCTAAGTTAAATGTTCTAAAAAAGGTAATGCTTAGCCTTGAGCCTCATCAACCAGGAATGACTGAAGATCTGGGTTATGCAGCAAGGCTAAGTTGGTCGCGCCCATTAGGGTAAGGTCATCCCTGTCTAGATGTCCCTTTTTTTCCGGCTTAATGAGCGGTTGATGATCCCAATCGTGGGGTGATCTTACTCGGGATTATCTAGCAAGGGGTAGTCCCGGTCTTGTGTTGCAGGGGATCGGGAGGGATCCTCGGTATGCTGATCTAGACCAGGTACTGTGACAGGTGGTACCCCAGTGCCTCGTCATTAGTTGGAAACCCATTCTTCCTACATGCCTTTACGGTTTTGTTTGTACACTTATTAGCTGGAATTTAATAAATGTAACAATTTTGGCTATTTGAATAAGTATTTGTATATAGACCCTACTATAATATCTAAGGATTTTATAAGAAATGTTTTAGCTATCATAAGGTAAAAACCCGACATATTTATTTGTGAAGTGGTCTTACGAGATGCTTTTGTTTTCAAAGAATTTTCGAAACTTTAATAATCCAATTGAGTGTGATTTCTCATGCTGGTTTTCTAGACTGACTCGGGTGTTATTTAACTATAATGCTCGCGTCAGACCGAGTATTATAGCGTATAGATTCTGGATGGACTGCTGTGGAGCTCAAGAGACGAGCTGGATGGCAAGACGTATCCGACGTATTTGATATATATTCTACTATGTATTCAGTTTTGAAAGGATGGGATATTATAACCATCCTGAGTGTGTTGTTGATTGTATTGAACTCTGATGCTGTATTCGGATGATGTATGTATATAACAGATGTAATTTCTTTTGGTGTAAAGATCTGTTATCATATATTTTATTTTATTCACTGCGTTGGTAAGATTTTGATGTTGCTTCTGTTTCTTCTCTACCTCCTTCTTCTTCTTTTAACCTTAATGATTCGGTTTTTCGAACGTCAAAAAATTGGGTCGTTACTTTTGGTATCAGAGCTGAAGGTTAAGCGAGAACCTTGGCTCTGGTGGGGATTACACATTAAATAGAGTCTGTAGTACTCTAGAATGAGTTTGAGGGTATTAATATTATGAGACCGTATTTGTTGGTCAATGTAAAAATTGTTTTTATATCGTGTTGACTTATCGGTTGAGTGTTTTTGAATTCTGGTCGATATGTGGGATGCCTTATCAATAGGGGTTTCTAAACTCTTGATCAAGATAAACCGACGCGGCATTGTTTTAAAATAGGGTAAATGAAATAATTTTACCCAAAATTATTTTTTATATAAAAGAAATAATTTTCCATAAATTATTATAGCTATATATGGTTGCTTGGTTGTTAGGAGATGATAATATTAAATTATTATCATTGCTAAGTGAAAGATGAATAAAGAATTGAAATTATAACCAAAGATTAAGGAATAAATTCATCAACAAAATGAAATTTATAAATTTGAATTATAAATGTGATCTATAACTGAAGATGAATTAAAAATTCCAAAGTAATGTTGGATTGGAATTTGGAATTTCGGGAAAGGTTTAAATTCCTTTTGAGTTTGGAAATGATTTTCAAAGGCTTGGAATAAATGGTGATGGTATTTGAAGAATGTGTTTGAATTGGGTTTGAAATCTGGAGAGATTTGGAATTTAAAAATATTTGAAGGGGTAAAAGAATTTATACTCTCTTCGGTCGTTGGAAAATAACTTCGGTGATGACTGCAACATTATCGATGTTCATTTTCGAGTTTTCCAAAGAGGGATTGCTACCCGAATGATTTAATTTGGAGTTGTTTGCAAAACTGGGTTGGTTTTAAAAATTCAAGAAATAATTGGATATGCAATTGAATATGGATTTCAAAAATGAGTTTTGAAATATTGAAGTTTTTGTTTGGTGAAACCATTTTGATTATAAATACAAAGGAATATAGAATATTTTGATTTGGTATTTGTTGCAAAATTGAGTAAAATTTTATAACGCAAAGGAATATTTTGGTTTGGATATAATTGATTTCAAAAATGATTTTGAAATGTTGAGTAATTGGTTAAAAGAGACTCTGGAATTTATTTTAAAATGTTTATGGAATTTATAAAAGTTGGAAACTTAAGGAAGTTTAAAAATTTAAAATGGAAATTATAGAATTTTGTTCCAAGGAACTAAAGGAGTAAAAGTTTAGAAATAAACTTTTTATGAAGATTTGAAATTAAATTTGAGAATGAAGTGAGAAATATAATTAGTAAGTTAAATATTGAGTGAAAATTTATTAAGCTGGTGAAGGAAACCAATTAGATGAAATAAATTTTAAAGATTAGTTCATAATGGTAATTAAATATGGAAAAAACTTATAGAAGTTTAAAATATGAGTAATCAAAGTATAATTAAATCTGGATAAGTAAAGATGAAGGTAAAGATAAGTCTAGGTGGACAAAATGGAAGGGTTATTTAAATTAAAGTTAAGTTGGAAATAAAATTTGTGGATAGATAGATGAATATGCATGTGTAAGAAAATAAAATTGAAACTAAATATTGTGAATTAATTTAAAATGTGTGTAATGGAAGTTAGTCAAGTTTTGACTAAATAAAATTAAGAATCGAAAAAAATTAGTGAGTAAAATAATTGATTCTAGAGGGTAAACAAATGAATTGGAATTTGTATATTGGAAAATATTTAATTTAAAATGTGTAAAATAAAGTGAAGTTACAAAATTAATTCGAAGTGAACTAAAATTATGAAAGTTCGGAAATAAGTTATTATTTGAGATTAGAAGTAAATTAGTAGTGGAATTAATTTAAAATAATGATAGGAACCAGTTGTAAATGGAAGATAGTTGATAAAAATTCAATATTCAAAGTTTGAAGATGAATTGAATTCAAGTAGAATTGGAAATCAAAATCTGGAATGAAAATTTGGAGATAATATTGAGATTTGAAGTTAATTTGTAAATTGAAGCAAATCGAATCTATATGGAATTGGAATCCAATTTGATTTAATATAGATAAAAACCAAGTGGTAAGAGAAAGTAATATTATAAGAATATATAAAGTGTTTATATTAAACTTAAGAAAAGCTAACGGTGAAAATTCTTAAGTAAGTTTGGTATTGGAAATACACTAAGTAATTTTGGATTGGAGACTAAGTGAAGTTGTGAAATAGGATAATTGTGGATAAGTGAATAGAAATAAAAATAATATGACTAAAAGAGAATTGATATAGTTAATAATCAATGGATATAAATACGTAAGATGTACGTATATTATTTTATTTACATAGTGATTTGATCCAGATTCGGGCATAGAATTTCGAGGTAGTTGTACCGATCCGAGTTAGGATTTTTCACTCGATTTTCGACAACGAATCCTGGATATGGATTTTTGATTGATTCTAGAAATTCTCTATCATAGTTTGTGGCTATGCAAGGAGAATGATGGTTTCTAATCAAGAAACCAGATCTGAGTCCGCACGAGGAAGTCAGGTGGATGATCCTAGTTCAGAAGTGAAATTTGTGTGATTGAGTAAGCGATCGAATTGGGTATTGCGTACGGATGATATATGTGTATTGTACGGATGTAAATGAAATAGATATGAATTTTTTTGAAAAGAAATGTATAAAATGATTTTGTAAGCTAAGATTGGATGTTATTGCTAAGTAGGATATGCAGGTGTTTAAAAGAAAAAGGGAATTGGGATATTTGATTTCTAAAGATAAATTGAAATTTTCCCGAAAAAGGTATGTATTAGAATTTCTGTATGAAATTTGATGATTTTCTGGTCTAGCCACTTGGCTTTTTTGTTTTCTTTTGAGATTTGGGGCCCGTAGTGGCATTTTGTAGTTGTACTGAGCTAGCCGTGCAAAGGAGATGCTGGCAAAAAATTTCAAAAATTTAGGGAGTTAGAAAATTTTTGAAATTTTTTTGATAATTTAAATTTTGAATTTGAATTATAATTTGAATTGTCGGGTTGGCAATGTTGTTTGGAAATTTTGGATAGGTTTGAAAGGTTGATAAGGGTAGTTGTGTTGTTATAAAAAGATTGTTTTGGGTATCATTTAAAATTGTTTGGTTTTGGGTAGTTGTTGAAAACCAGTTGTTTGGGAAAATACAGAACGGGTTGTGGACCAATCCTCTTAACTAGTAATTTCGGAGACGAATTTCTTTTAAGGGAGGAGGAATGAGACGAACCGAAATTTCTGGATATTTGAGATTGAAATATTTAATTAATTTTAAATATTTGAAAGTTAGTTAAATTGAATTTCAAATATCATTATATTTGGCAATTAAATTATTAAGTACAATTTTTGAAATTGGGTAAATATCGAATCTTCAGTTTGGTGCTTGTTAAAAATATTTCAATGGTTCGGAAAATTTATATTTATAATACTGGAGATAACAGAAGTTTTAAATTTGATTCTGGGAATGTTTTGTTCAGTTTTAAAAATGTATAGTTTAAATTGAATTCAAAAATAGCCTTCCGACGAACAGTCTCGGAATTTGACGAAACTAGTTCCATTGGATCCGTAATAGTGTATTATTACTGGATTTCAATTTCCGTAGTGTTTAGAGTCATTGTGTGGACGTATGATAAGTAAATGCGCTGAAATTATATCGAAAATTTAATATAATAACCGAGCTATCTTCTCCATAAGATTGAGTTGGGACTCGAAACCTTTTCCATCGTGTCCGGAGTAGGGGCTTAACATTATAAACGCCTAGCGGCATGCCTCGATAGGAGTTCAAGATTTTGAGTTGTGTTACCGAGACGATTTAAATTTGAATTTAAATTTAAGTATAATATGTATATATATATATATATATATATATATTCCCTCAATTTACTATCTCATTTCAACACCTATACACTCAAGACCAGCATCTTCTCTATCTGTCAAGCACTTAGAAAATGAAAAGCACGTGTCTACTTTAAAAAAAGAAAAGAAAAAAACATCTCGTTCAAACGAAGGAAAATAGCATGGCCAATCTTCTTATTTTTCTTTCGAAACCAAATCTCAGAATAAATCTATGGCCGAGTGTTTTTCTCCTCTCTCTCCCTTTATTCGATTCGTCCCTTCCCAACATCGAATCGAAATTATCTCATGCCTAAAAAAGAAAGAGGCCGCGTGCGATTTTCGAAGGCGAAGTGCTCGGGAATTCGAATCGGTTGAAGGCGTCGTCTGGAAAGGGTGGATGGCTGGGCGATGCTCGTTAGGGACATGATGGGCATTGGTGCGAAGGTCGATGCGACCTGAGGCGTGCGTGCTGTCGCAACTCTGTGAGGTCGTGGGGAAGTCGCGATGGACTTTGGTGTAAGGTCGAAGGCATTTCATCGCAGGCGGTGGCTTGGGCTGCGCGAAGGGGTTGACCAGAGGGAGTGTGGAGGAATCGATGGCATGTCGCGAGCTACTGGAAGTGACGACATGGGAGTCATGTTCATTCGTGGTCATGGTTCGTGGCTGGTCTTGGGGTTTTCGCGATGGCAGGAATCACAATAGGGGATCCGGTAGTTCGATGCTGGAATCAAGGCGTTGGCGAGTGGTGGCTGTGTGGCTATTTCTGGTGGAGGCTGTTCGATGTTTTGCTCTCGTGGTCGAGTAGGTAACTTGATTTTTTTTAAAAAGCATTTTAATTTAAAAACGACTTATGTTTAAATAAAACAATTCGAATGCTTTAAAATTTTAAGTGAAGAAGCAGCTTATTTCAGAAAATTAGATTATAGTAGCTTAGTACCAAAGGTATTTATACCAGATGTAAACCGGTTTGGTTAATTTTTATTTAAAACGAGTTTATTTTAAAAGGATGTATTATGGAAATTTACTTATTTAGATTATTTTTGTAACTTAAAGATTTATTGTAGGAAGAAATTAGCTTAAATAAAATTATGGGATAATTAAAAATTTTAAATGGGAATTTACCATTTGATTAATTCAATATCGATAAAACCATACAAATGTTTACAAGGTCAAGATCTGAAATGAAGTAAGCGAATTGGATCGGATTGCAATTCAAAAAGCAAAGGTGAGTTAGTCTCACTCATCTGGGTATTAATTAAATTTAAATAGTTAAATTTAAATTATTTGGTTGAAAGATTGAATTAATTGGATGTGCTATATTATATAGTAGTGTGTGTATATATATATATTGGAGTGATTGATTTGCCGCATTATGTGGTGGATGAGACCTTACGCGCAACATAATAGCGGACGATATTATTTAATCCCGTATACCGCAATATTCCACCTCGAAGTGGAATTAGAATTTTATATTGTGCTGACAATCCGTGGATGTAGGGAAACGGGTTGGAGGGATCCAACTGGATTCCTAAAAATATTTAGATTTGTTTAAATATTACATGTTATGATTTATTGGGTAATCTGTGATAGATTACATTGATAATTGGAAATAATAGATACTATGGATTGATTAAATTTATTCGGGTATACCGAGTTACCAAATATAAAGATTGGATTTTTTTTGAAAGGAAATAAAGGAGAAAATAATTTTGGATAAATAGGAATAACTAAAGAATGAATTAGGAAAAATAAAAGTTGATTTTTTTTTAAGTTCAAATAAATAATTCCGGGTATGGGAAAGAAGATTTACGGGTAAATGAGAATAAATGAATTCTTAAACTTAAATGATATTATTTAAGGGAATAAGGAATTTATTTTAAAAATTCGAGGTTTAAAATTTGTTTGGAAGAATAAGGATAGATCTGTAAAGTATGAAATTGGTATTCGGTTTAAATAAGATTTTAAATATTAATAAAGAAGTTAAATTCTGAAAATTAATGGGTTTTGAAATAAATTTGGATAAGTAAAGGAATTTATTTTAATAAAGTAAATTTTGAAAATCAATTTGGAAATTGATTTAGTATTTGAAACTATGTTTTGAAAGAAGGATGAGACTATGGAATTTATAAACTGGGTTTACAAAGTAAAGTGGATATCAGTGCATATTTGAAGTATAAATTCACGGTGGGAATTTATAAAGGAATGAGAATTTGTTTTAAAAATAAATAGTAGTTTATTTTTTAAAAGGTATGGAAATGGGAAATGTATTTCCCGAGAAAGCCAAATATATTTTAAAGGAGACTTTTTAATAAATTAATGGCTTTAAAAATTTGTTTAAAGAAATGTTTTAGAATATTTATTATTTTTGAAATGTTTTAAATTTTAAAGTAAATATTTTTTCAAAATTTATTTTAGTAGTAATTATTTAAAGGTTAATTGGTATTATGTTTAAAAAATATATTTATTGATATTTTATAAATTAATTTTATTTTAAGATAGTTTGGGTAAAGTTTTATTTAAAAACTTGTATAGAATTTTGTAATTCTTATTTTAAAATTTAGTCTAGCTTAACTTTTATTTTAAAATCAATATCACATTTTATAAAGTAGTTTTATTGTATTTATTTTTAAAGCATATATTTTTGAATAAAGTGTTTAAGTAGCTAATTTAAAAGTTTTAAAGTATATTTTATAATAAAGTGTTTAAAATTATCTTAAAATCTAAAGTATTTGTACTTGGTGATTTCAATGGAAATAGAAAATATTAAGGAATTTATTCCATGAATGGAAGATGGTTTGAAACTGTTTTCAAAGGATTGAATAGTGGAAATATATCTTGCAAAAATATTTTGAGGATTATAAATAATTTAGGAGAAATTATTATGGCTTGATGATTGTTTGTGAATGTTATTTGATAGTTAAATAACTGACCATCAATATTGGCCAATGCGTTGATCGTTTCGAAGAGACCGAGATAGGAATTTATTTTTCAAAAACCACTTCGATCCGGTTTGAACGTTTTCGTGAGGAAGACAAGTGCTGGAAGTTGAAGATGGAGCATTGAAGTGCAAGGGCTAATCGCTACTAATCCTAAGGGTGATTCCAAAATGGATGTAGTAAGAGTAGTGCCTTCGGTTCCGTTCGAACCCGGGACGGACTTGTATGGATGAATGCTTTCAGAATATCGTCAGGAGGACTATGAGCATTCTAAGTGAAATGTTCTAGAAAGGTCATGCTTAGCCTCGAGCCTCATCCACTAGGAATGATTGAAAATAAGGTGTTATGCAGCAAGGCTAAGCGGGTCGCGCCCATTAGGGTAGGTCATCCCTGTCTAGATGTCCCTTTTTATTCGGCTTAGTGGGCGGTTGATGATCCCTACCGTGGGTGATCTTACTCAAGATTATCCAGCAAGGGGTAGTCCCGGTCTTGTGTTGCAGGGGATCGGGAGGGACCCTCGGTATGCTGATCTAGACCAGGTACTGTGACAGGTGGTATCCCAGTGCCTAGTCATTAGTTGGAAACCCATTCTCCCTACGTGCCTTTAAGGTTTTTTTTGTATACCTATTAGCTAGAATTTAATAAATGGAACAATTTCGGCTATTTGAATAAGTATTCGTATATAAACCCTATTATAGTATCAGAGGATTTTATAAGAAATGTTTTAGCTATCGTAAGGTAAAAACCTGACATGTTTATTTGTGGCGTGGTCTTACGAGATGCTTTTGTTTTCAAAGAATTTTTGAAAATTTAATAATCCAATTGAGTGTGATTTCTCATGCTGGTTTTCCAGACTGACTCGGGTGTTATTTAGCTCTAATGCTCGGGTCAGACCGAGTATTATAGAGTACAAAATCTGGATGGACTGCTGTGGAGCTCAGAAGACGAGCTGGGTGGCGAGACGTATCCGACGTAGTTGATGTATATTCCGCTGTGTATTCAGTTTTGAAAGGATGAGATATTATAACCGTCCTGAGTGTGTTGTTTATTGTATTGAACTCTGATGTTGTATTCTAATGATGTATGTATAACAGATATAATTTCTTTTGGTGTAAAGATCCGTTATCATATATCATATTTTATGCCGCTGCGTTGGTAAGATTCTGATATTGTTTCTATTTCTTTCTCTACCTCATTCTTCTTCTTTTAACCCTAATGGTTTGGTTTTTCAGGCGTCGAAAAGTCGGGTCATTACATGCATATTGGAAAACTAAGCATGTATGTGGGTGCCAATGCATTATTATACTTTACTGCACATGGCGAGACCGAATCATCGTTGATGTGTAATCCTTTCCCCCAGTGGCGAGATCAGATTATGATTAAGATTATTTATATAATATAATATTTTTTTGTAGCACAGTGCTGGCGGGTCCATAAAGTATTATGCTTAGACTTAAGTTTATCTTGTATCACTGTTATAGTAGTATACTTGTATTAGGTTAGCTTTACTCACGCAGACATATGTCTCCTATATTTCTCTATCTATATTCTTTAGGTTGATGGAGTCCAGAGGCATGAAGGATTTAGAGATGAAATTTGTACATACTATATACATTGTAAATAAATTGTACAAAAGACCCAATGTGACAGTATGCGATGATATTTGGATTTGGATTGTGTAGACATATGTATTGGTATCAGAATTTGTTAACGCGTAGTTATAAATATATATATATGATATGAAGTGTTGATTTGACCATCTGTTGTGAGATTCTAAAAGTTATCAGTTAGTTTAACTTTTTCTTTATGCTCTCTCCGTGTATATCTTACGTATTATCTTCCAATGACTCACCATTTTGGAACTTCATTGTGTAGTCATGGGGTTCTGAAATGGTGGGTTACATACGGTTGTTACAATATCAACAGTTGAGATCGCATGAAGTACGATATCCAACTCATGACTTAGAGTTGGCAAAGGTGATCTTTGCATTGAAGGTTTGATGACAGTACCTATTTGAAGAACAGTTCGAGTTTTACGAAGAGCGTAAGTCTCTTAAGTGTGTATTCTTTCAAACAGAGTTGTATATGAGGCAACAAAGATGGTTAGAATTCTTGGTGGCATATGACTTTGACATAAAATATATATAAAGGAAGGGGAACAATGTTGTTGATGCTTTGAGTAGGAAGTAATAGAATAGAGTGTTATACAAGATTAGGGAACGGAAGGCCTTAGAGGCGATAACTTCATGTGAAGTGCATTTTAGGTTGAATGCAGGGTCAACTTAGGATTCGGGTGCACTAGCAATCTTGGATGTTTATATGATCCTTGTGGATAGGATTGCTATAAGGGAAAGAGAGGACACATTGATAGCTGAAAGAAATAGACGATTAGAAATGGGTGTGGATGTAGAAGAATTGAAAGGTTATGAAATAGACTCGAAAGGATGGTTCGGAAAGAAAAGAAGATTGTGTGCCCCAAATGTAAGAGATCTTTGAAGGGAGGCCCTAGAGGAGAGTCATCAATCTAAGTTTACGATCGCTTTCAGTGGAATGAAGATGCATTACAATATGAAATGAGTGTTTTTTGGGAAGGAATGAAGAGAGATGTTGGAGAAATGTGTGAAAAAATGTTTCACATGTCAACAAGTGAAGGCTAAGCATCAGAAGTCAATCAGTTTTCTTTAAAATTTAGAAGTGCCAACTTAGAAGTGAGATTGGGTTCCTTGGCTTTTGTTGATGGATTGCCAATGTCTAGAGAGGGAAACAATAGTATATAGGTGATAGTCGATAAACTAGCCAAGACCAACAATTTTATCCCAGTAAAGTCGATAAGAATGGAAACGAACTTAGCAAAGGTATATGAGAAGAATATCGAGAGACACCACGAGGTTTTGAGTAGCATTGTTTGTGCTAGAGATCAGTTAATCGAGTGAGTTCTGGAGAAGTTTATAGACTACTTTGAGCACTAAGTTGAACTCGAGTACATCTTACCACCGATGGAACAATGGTCAAACAGAAAGGCTAAACCGAGTTCTTGATAATTTGCTTAAAGCTTGTGCCCTAGATTTTGAAGGGTCTTGGGAAGACTATTTGCACTTAGTAAAGTTTACAATAGTAGTTACTAGTCGAGTATCTGATTGGCGCCATTCGAGGCACTTTATGAGAGACCATGTAGTTCACATGTTTGTTACAGAGTTAAGGGAGTGTCCTATGAGCAATTATATAATTTATTACAACTTTACTTTCATAAAGAATCTTGTTAAAAATAAGTAAGCTTTTGGATTTATTTTCTTTTAGATATGTTTTTATATAAAGATATAAATAATTATTTATTATATTAAATATATATAAGTAGGAAATCCTTTGGAGAAGTTTTTTTATCGATTCCAACTTCAAATTTTTTCATAACCATGGGTATTGAATTGATATAAACACTAATTTATTAGATGTTCTAAGTGAATATGCATCGAAATGGATATCGATACATTTATTTAGACTAGTGTATGTTACTCTCTCTATACAATGGATGGTGAATTTTTATAGTGGAAATTAGGGAGGCATCCCTATCATATTTTCATATTGTAAAACGAGTTCCTATCAAAGTTTCATTGTAAATTGGGTCCCTGTTTTCTGGAAACGAAGAAAATTATTGCCAAAATATCAGCAACATTTATAAATAAGTGCTGATATTCAGCAACTTTTCCTGTCAAAGTTTCATTGTAAATCGGGTCCCTGTTTTCTGAAAATGAAGAAAATTATTACTGAAATGTCAGCTACTTTTATAAATAATGCTGATATTTCAGCAACTTTCATAAACCGTGTTCACAGTTTACATAAATGTTGCTGAAATGTCAGCAACTTTTATAAATAAGTGCTAATATTTCAGCAACTTTCACACACTATGTTCATAGTGTACGGATCACAGTGTACGGAAAAGTTGCGGAAATGTCAGCAACTTTTATAAAAAGTTGCATCATACTCTGCAATAATCGTGAATAAAAAACAGGGACCTAATTTACACTGCAATTTAGTGAAGGACTTTTCGTGAATTTTAAAACTTAATAAGGACCTGTGTCAAAAGTACCCTTTTTTATAACCATTGGGGTACAAAGGGATTACGTATTTATGGTTGTTTGGAACATTCATAGAATGACTCGATGAGAGTCTTTTATAGGTTAATATAACTAAGTCAAAATTCAACATCTCAACATAATGACATACAATAATTTTTAGACTTGAGAGTATCATCGATCTTAAGTATGTAGATTGCACTTTGACTATGATCAAACACATGGCACGACAATTTTGTTGCAACTATAATTGGCTGCACGTTGAACTGCTTGAAGTGAAACACTACACAAGAGAGGATTCGTCTCGTTTGTTATAGAAGGTCAGTATCACATTAATTGGAATAATCTCTGGCCAGAATCAATTGGTTAACGAAAAATGTAAATGAATTGAACCAAGGACTTTAAAGTGGTCTACACAATTAGATACGAATATTAATTGAGTTTTTGACCTTATACAAAACTCTACATATCTAGGTGATATAGTGATGACAAAAAGAATACGTGTACAAAATATCGCTGCTAGGTGACATTAAAATAGACTTGACATTTGATTTTTCCTAAATGATCTACAAGCGTTGAACTTGTGCCAACTTTGTACGTCAGCAAAGTTTGTACATGTTTCAGTATATAAATTATCCAAATTGACTTAGGACCAAATTCACACTAGAGTCAACGCAATCGATTTGTTAGTTATTACCAAATTCAAACAATGTAAAATTAATACAAAAAATGTATTAAATTCTTATTGAATTTTAGTTTTTTATTTAAAGCAAAAGAGGGAATTGGTTAAAAGAAAAAAAATTCTAAAACCGATTTAAGTCTAAAGGATACAAGTTTTAAAATTTAGTCTAAATAACACTGAATGCTATATTAATATAACATTAGATAAAAAATGCTATATTAGACTATCTTTTGATAAAATGAATGCTAAATTAAACTAGTATCGGATGAATTACGCTAGATATACTAAAATAGCATTCATTTTCACATTTGAAGAAATGTCAAATTAATATATTATTGTAGATGTATAGTGCTAAGTTCATAGAGCATTACATATGTATAATGCTTAGTTCATATAACATTCATTTCCATCTTCATATAGCATCTATTTTATCTGAATACTCTATTAATGTAGCATTCAGTGTCCTTTAGATTAAAATTTAAAACTTTTCTCTTTCATTCTGAAAAGCAGCTAAAGTTTTTCCTTCTCCTTATTTTCATCAAGCTAAAAATCAATTAAGATGATGTATAAAATTCGAACATTAATATAACTAAAGAACACACTTAATTAATATAACTAATTAATTGATTCAAAAGGAGTCAATAAGCATTTTAACCAAGACTGCTATGCTATAGAGGCCAGCCATATCAAAGGAAAGGCAAGGTGACTTGGTCTCCAAGAGGGCAAGAATGTCTTCAAATGTTGAGAGAAAAGAGGTAGATATTTGATATCTCTTTGGCTAAGCTTGCCTCTGTTAGACATTGGTAAGGCCTAGGAGTGGCCTTGCGACCAATGGCCAAGGAAAAGAATAAGGTGTCTGAGGAGGAAACAACCGAAAAACAAGGTGATCGACAAGGTACCGGATCTAAAGTACAAAGGTATTCATTTTAAATATATTTACATATAAATATGATCATCTTTGTGCTTGTTGTTTATATATGTTTCGAACATATTAAAAAAACTCAAAATTTTATTTTAATATTTCATTAATAAAATAAATTCTATATATATATATATAACTTAGTTTCGCTTTTATAAAAGAAATAAATAAATACTTTTCAGATCTAAAATCATATATATATATACACTTATTGTAACGACCCACCATCCGTCTCCACAGAATGACGCATCATTAATAAGAAAGAAAGGGATAGAAAAGAGAAAGAAAGAGAAGAAAGAAGAAACAACACATCAGGATCTAAACAGTGGAACGAATAAATTATATTAATAACATAAAATATTACATAGTACAACACAATTATCAGAGTACACAGATAATACAACACATTCTAGACACTTATAAAAACCTGTCTAGTTATTACAACTCAATACAAATCAAAGACAACACAGAGATACCAAACACATCGGGATACTATTTATCTAACACAGAATCCTCCTGCTCCATTGCTTCTCCAATATTCGTCAAAGCCAACCTGAATCCCTTGGTTACTCGTAAAAATTTGAGTACCCAAGAGTTTAAGAAAACAAAAGATAAACTCCGGATCAGACATGGGTCTGGTGTGAGTAACAGGTTAAAGTTGCTTAATTTTCAAAAACCTTTTGAAATGAAAGGTATCACGTAAGACTTTCCACACATAAACATGGAAAAGTTTTTACCTTACGCTAACCAAAATATTTGATAGGAAATCCAGTGATATTATAATAGGTCTAGGGTTTTCAAGTAAATATGAAATAGCCGAAATTGTTACATTATTAAATTCCAGCTACTAGCCACAAAAGTGGGTAATACGATCAAAACCGTTGGCACTTATTGGATTTTGGATTCCATACAATGACAGGGCTACTGGGGTACCGCTCGTCATAGTACGTGGCCTAGATCACCGTACCGAGGAGTACGCCCGCTCCCCTGCAACACAAGGCCGGAACCATTCCTTACTGAACAGTTCCGAACAAGACAACCCCGTAGTTGGTGCGCATATCCAACCGCTCACTAAGCCGAATAAAAAGGGACCTCTAGACAGGGGAAAATCTCGTCCTACTTGGGCATGACCTACTTAGCCTTGCTGCACCTCCCCTGTTTTAGCCATTCCCGGTTGATGAGGCTTGAGGCTACGATTACCTTTATAGGACACATCACTTAGAGTGCTCATCGTCCACCTGACGATGTTCTGAAAGCATTCAATCCATACAAGTTCATTCCGGGTACGAACAAAACCGAAGGCATTATCTCGTTACACTTGTTTTGGAATCACCCTCAGAGTTAAAAGCGATAAACCTTGCACTCTGAATCTCCATCTCGAGCCTGTAAGTACTATTTCCGTCAAACTCATCACAGAATCACCTCCAGAGTTATACTGACGAATAGTCCTTACACCTCGAGTCTTCACTCTTCACATAAGATTCACGACCTATCGTTAATTTGGATCGATGTGGTTTTCGAATATCCAAATATGGAAACCCGATCCCGGCCTCATCGAAATCAAAAGCGTATCTTTTAGGTCCAAGTTGTTTAGAGTTTAAAACAATTCAATTACATTATCTATATACACACAAATAGATAATTCACAGATTCACAACAGATAATTGTCATTATCATAACAACAGATAATCCACATTATCATATCAAAAGATAATCCATATCATCATCATAATACAACCAATGCATCCATATCACTCAACATTACAAATCTCATAGTTGAGATTCCAAACCATTCAAGGCAACCAATATCATCCATTTATAAGCAATGATCTATAATCACACTATATATGATTAATTTAAAATGAATTAAATTAGTTACATCATCTCTAATTAATTTAAAATGAATTAAATTAATTACTTACATTAATATAAATCTTGTTTACATCACCATTAATTAATTACAAATTAATTAATTAACTAACCTCCAATTTATCATCTTAATTAATCAACCCTGATTAATTATACTTTAATTAATTTCACAAAATTAATTACTCTAAACCAAATACAGTAATTAACCTTTAATTACTTCATTAATTAATTAACTATAATTAATTACATTTAACCTTAATTAATTACAATTAATTAATTACCCTTAATCATTGATTATTGATTAATTAATCTTGATTAATCAATCTTAATTACATTATTAATTATATTAATTAATGATCCTTAATTATATTTAATTAATTATCTTATTTAAATTAATTTCATTCAGTAATTAACCTCAGTTAATCCATAATCATTAATCACCTTTGATTAATTACATTCAGTAATTAACTACCCTTAATTACTTATCAAATTAATTACTCCTTCATTAATTTCTTAATTAATCCCTTGATTAATTATACAAAAAAATTTAATCCAAATTACTTTCACAATCCCAACATCATCCACTAATTACATCTAGTAATTATCTTTAATTACTTCACCGAGTAATTTTACTTCATTAATTACATCAAGTAATTATTATCAAATCAAATGTTTAAAATTAATTAAACTTATTTAATTAATTTAAACCAATCTCAATAAACTTCATTAATTACATTAAGTAATTAATGTCTTAATTACTTTCATTTAGTAATTAAACTTGAATAATTTTCACAATTGATTATCATTAATTAATTAATCTAAACAATTATTAAAAATTAATCATATTAATTAATTACTAAATAATTCTTAGTTAATGACCTTCATTAACTATTTATCATTCTTTAATTACTTTTCTTGATTTATTTCTTAATTATAAACTAATCTAAATTATTAATTTATACATTAAATAAATAAAACATTCCTTAAATTATCTTATTCATATGATCATTTTAGTACTTTAATAATCTCTAAGAAAATCTATTTCTTATTAATGATTTTATAAATATTAAAGTGTACAAGAACATTGCATTTTTAAATTTAAATCCAAATTCCATTTTGAATCTAAACTTCAAAATGATGTTTATTTAAGCATTAACCAAATTTAAATTCCATTTATAATCCTTTAAAATAAATGTAAATAACATTTATTACTTACATTTAAAACTTATATAAGATAAGCCTTTAACTAATTTGCTTAATTTCATTTAAATAAAATTAAGTTTAAAGTACATTACCATTTAAATTGCAAATTCAAGTTAACAAATCATTTAACTTCCTTTTATAAACCTTTTATAAACGACTTCATTCAAAAGAAATCAAGTTTAAATATTTGTTTGAAAACAAATTTACCTCTAACAAGCAATTTAAATTTGAACTTGTTTGAAAACATTCAAAATTTTAAAACTTATTCAAATATCCTGATTTAAATTCAAGATACTTGAACCCATTCTTTATTAAATCATTTGATTTAAACTTGATTAAACTTTTGATTTAAACCTTGATTTTAAAACTCTTTATTTAAAATCCAAATTCATTTTTTTAAACCTGAAGATTCAAAAAGTATTAAGAAAAACTGAACTTAATATTTGAATTCGACTACTGTTTTAAATTAGGTTTCAGATTTTTAAAATGAAATTCAATTTCTAGAAAAACTGTTAGGTTTCTTTTTTTTTTAAAAGACTGAAAACCCACATTCAAAATTTAAAAATTTATAAGATTCAAAACCATTTGAAACTATAATACATACTAGATTTAAACTTGTTTTAAATATTATCATTACAACTTTGGAATTCATTTAAATTTGATTTAAATTAAAAACTACAGGAAGTTTACAGAAAAACTGTAATAACTACAATTACCCGAGCTAAAATTATTTTGCTTCGAGTCATCAGGCCAGCTTCTTGGAGCAAACTTCCCAAAATCTCGAGTAAAACTCGAGTCAAAAAAACCGCTGCCACCCAGAGTTCAACAGAATCCAAAAATGCATGGTGCACGTGCACCGTGCCTCCGGCCATCTTCATCCACCTCCGGTGGCTTTCCAACAACGATGATCAAACCCTCAAGCCATTATGATCATCACCTCGCTCCTATTCAACTCGAATTCAAATTCGAGTTCAAATTCGAAACCTGGAACTAGAAAGGACAAAACCCATCAAAACCTATCATCGCCAAGATCACGGCCCTCCGACCACCGGAAATCTAACCACTCCGGCTATGCTTCCACCCCGTCCAAGCTTCCATCTGCCCAATTCTCATTCGACTCGATCATCTCTACAGGTAGTACTGACCAAAACAAATTACCTAGCTTAAACTAGGGCTACAGGTAGTAAATCATCACCACAGTTTCCATGTTGATTTGCATCAACATCAAATATTTTTTTCAGATTCAATGATTACTACTCTACCCACAAGAAGAATCCCGATATCCCCAAATCGATAGATCATCAGAAATAACCACATTCCCCTTTTCTGTTCAACAGAGAACTGCTCCCCAACCCCTTAACTAAAAAATCCTAATTTTTATTCTAAAAAAAATCATGTTTTGATTTGAGTTTTTAATTCATAGTACTGAATCTATCTATTTCTCAGCTTGAAGTTTTCATATTATTCAACATACTCTGATATTCTGGATATTCTCTATCATAGTTATGGCTATGTAAGGAGAATGACGGTTTCTGATCAAGAAACCAGATCTGAGTCCGCACTAGGAAGTCGAGTGGACGATACTAGTTCGGAAGTGAAATTGTTTGATCGAGTGAACGATCAGATTGATATAGCGTACATATAATATGTTTACATCGTACGGGTTTGAATGAAATTGATACTGGGAATTTGTGGATAAGAAATGTGGAAGGGTTTTTGAAATGATGGTATATTTTATGAAATATATGATGAAATAAAAAGGAAACTGGATATTTCCATGATAGAAATTTACTTTAAGAAAGTAAGTAATATGGTAAGTGACTTTAAAGTGTAATCAAATTTGAACATTTGATTTGAAATAAACAAAGTTATATATCTTTGTTATATAAGATAATTCTCCCCTTGTTGAATCTATTGCCAGAAGAAAATGGTTTTTGAAAATATTTGAAGTCTAAAAGAGGTTTTATACAAGTTTGAAGTGATCCAAAGATTTTAAAAGTTATATATACCTTTATATATAAAGGATCTTGTGAGAATGATTTTGAGAAAAAGGTTTTTGAAACCTATGGATTTTGGAAAGGCTTTTGTTTTTTGGAGAAAAATCAATTTTGGAATTTGGAAAGCCTAGTTTGAGAATTATCGATTTTGGAATAATCGATTTTGTGAAAAAGAGATTTATATAAGATTCATACTAGGTGTATGATTTGGAAGATACTATATGTGTATAGTATAAAGTGTTTTGAAAATGGCTATGGAGAAAAAGGCGCTCCCTTGAAACGAACTTTTGAGGAGTGCCACAGGGTGGTACTGCCTTGAACCCTAAGGGGGGGGTTCTAAAGTTGATCCTGTGAGGAGTCCGAACAAAACTAGTTCCTGAGAATTTTGTATAGTGTGTAGCAGAAATCGATAGCGCTGATGCCTATAGAGGCATTTGGGTTATGCTGTGACGAGAGTGTAACTCGATGTCACTACGATCTACTACAGACCACAGCGAAAGTCGTGTGTGCTGCTGAGAGCCAACAGTCTACATTAGATTTTATATCGGTAGACTGTGACCTATGGTGACGTAGTGAAAGTCATGTGTGCTGCTGAGAGCCAACAATCTATGTTTGATTTTACATCGGTAGACTGCGACCTATGTGGGAGTGGAGAAGTTTCATTTTTGGCAGCAAAAATGGAGGGCGCTGATGCCGACAGTTACATGGACTTTTGCTGTGATGGCAACGTAACCCTGGAATGTAACTACGATCTACCGTGGGTTCCATGGCGTAATCGAGGGACATGGGGTGCCTAACTTACATGGACTTTTGCTGTGATGGCAACGTAACCCAGGATGTGACTACGACCATGGATGGTGGTGATGATTTCCAGAGCATTCTCACTAAAGATATTTCCTCTATTCCAAAAATGCTTTCTATATTTTCAAAAAAATGCTTTTCAAGTATTTTCACTGGGTGTTGAAAATGGGTCTGCTAAGTAATTATAGATTTTCAGTCGTACGCCTGATCAGCGTATGACCGAATTTCTGTGAGAACAAGGATGGACTGGTTGAGACACTGAGTTATTAAATGATATTTTGGAAATATTATATAGATTTTAAAGTTTTAAAAGTGATCAAAGAATAATTTTTCTGATAATAAGCATTTAATAATTTTGGCTTCGTTCCTTTTCGAGGATGAAAAGGTTCAAAAGGGAGAGGAATGTGATGACCCGGAATTTTGGGCAATATCAATTTAATAATCTTTATTAATAATTACATTGACTTGATAATTTGTTTTTATGATTTGGCAAATTTATTCTTTAAAAAAAAACTAATAGATTGGTTTAATAATCTTCCTTTATAAATATTTACATTGGTAAGATTTATTTTTCAAAGCTAATAAAATTTGTTTTCTATATATATATATATATATATATATATATATATATTGGTATATATTGTAAGTAGGAAGTCTTTGATTTAAATTTAACCAATAAAAACATGTATTCAAATTTTAATATATTTTGTGATTTGGAAATTATGTAAAACTCAATATAACACATTTTAAAAGCTAATTTGAAGTTTATCATTTATTTCTAAAACATTTAAAAGTAAATGTTTATTAATCTAAAGGTATAATAGTTTTGGTATGAGTAAGATTTAGCAAAATTTTATTTTGCTTAAACTAAAAAGTTTTAAATATATATATATATATATAAAAGTTTAAAATCATCCTTTCTTTCTAATTACCTTATGAACTAAGTACAATTTGCATATATATATTAACACTTAAAAACTTCATAAGGATAATTTCTATATATATTTAGTTTAAAAACATAATTCATAATATATATAAATAATAAAGCATTAGTAACTAAGGGATTTTTTATATTTAAATGAATATTAAGACTCTTGTAAATATTTAATATATATATATATATATATAATATACATATACATTTAAAAAAAATTAAAACACTTGTTAGCATAAGAAGGAATTGTTTTAACAATTGTAAGCCAAGTATCCAATAAACTAAAAAGTGGAAAATAATCCTTAATTAAAAATATAATTTTATTAAATATAATGTCTAGAGAAATAATCAGTGTATTCTTTCAGCTAAAAATTTTCTCATCTTCTAAATTTAAACTGAAATCAAAATTCAAAGAAAATAAATAATAAAAGCTTCAGCCTGTGCGAAATCAGTTACATCTGTTTAAGCTTCAACCTAAGATCAACAGTAACATCAGTTTGAGCTTCAATTTCAGATTTGCAGTTCAACTTAGTTTCAAATTTGAAATCAAATTCTAGTAGCACTTCAACCTAATTCTAGATCAATTCCAATTTCAAAGGATTTACCAACTTCCAGGTTTCAGAATAAGGCTTCTCTGTTAAACCCACTGTGAGTAAACAAATTAAATCTATTTAAATATAGATGCATGCTGTAATTCTTTAAAATGAAGTATGGTAAGTGTTAGCATGTTGTTTAGAATGGATTGTTTGTATATGTTCATAACTGTATGGATGTTCATATCTATATACCAAGCAGATACTATATTAATTTTACAGGTTTCAAAATTTGAACTAAATTCAATATCTTCTTGCCTGATTCATTTTAGACATAGGTATAGAAATAAAACTTGTTAGTAATGATTAAATATTTGATCTGGAAATATCTTCAGATAGTACTGAAGAGTAGTTTATCTTAAAGATAGAAGAACAGTTAAATCTAAACTAAACCCAAATCTCGATTGGAATAATTTAATGTTTCAAAATTATAATCTGACCTGTCATCGAAAAATAGGATTTTTAAAAGACAAACCATGATTTTTAAGGAAGTATATTGTGAGAATTTGAGGGTTGATCAAATTATGGGTTTTTGGGTTTTACTGATGATTGAGTTGATCGGCGACCTCGTGATTTTGGCCAGAGGAAGTTTATAGGTCGGGGTCGAGAGAAAATTGGTTTCACATTTTTCTGGGCATCATGGTTGATGGTGCGACTTAATCTAGGATTTAACACCTACAAATGGTCGAGGTTAGTTTTGTGGTCGGTGCGGTGACTATGGGTGATCGAGATTCACCTGGTCTTGGGTGATTGTAGCGTGGAGGCTGGCGATGCCGTGGATGGAGTTTGGGGAACTTCGGTGGTCGGCGTCGGTGGTTCAGGGGAGGTTTTCTGGTGAGGTCAGGTTCCAGTTTTCGAATGGGATACTCGTTTTTGATTTAGGCTTCGTGGTGATGAATTGATGGTCGAAAGTGTTTGTCGTGACGATCGACGACTTGCCAGAGGTGAGGAGGTACGTTGGAGCGCGGTCATGGCATTGTGCACATGCACGGCGAAGATTTGCGTGTCTGGAAGTTTGGGTTGAGGTTGTCTCGAAGGGGTGCTCGGGATAGTGAAGGTCGGGCTTGAGTTTTTTACCCTGATCATTTAGGTTGTTAGCGCAACTATTTTGTTTAAAATTTAACTAAGTAAAAATAATGGTGGAAGAAGAACTCGAGGCAGACTCGAGTAAACAACGGGTTTGACCTGAAGCAAGGAATAGGAAGATATTTAAACATGTTCAAAAAGGTTTTATAACATGAAGTTTTGAAATTTAGAAATGGTTGTTTTAAAACTTTTCTTAAGAAATTTCTTCCTACTATAAATGTTTTCCTAAACCTTTAATTAAGAAAAATTTATGTTGTGTAGTTTAGGTTTCTTAGGTTAAATTTTAAGATACTTTGAAACTTAATTTTTATAAATATAATTAAGTGATAATTAAAGGTTAAATGTTTAAATAATTAATAAAGATGATGATTATCTTAAAAGTAATTAAGATTTTGATAATTAAATAAAGTAATAAAAATGTAATTAATTAATAAATCGTTTGATAATTAAAGATTAATTAATGAAAGTAATTAAGGATTAATTACTCAGTGTAATTATTTAAAGGATTGGTTAATATAAGTAATCAAGGAGTTAATTGAGTAATGAAAGTAATTAAGGATAGTTAATTTCTACATGTGATTAATCAAGGTAGATTAATGAATATGATTACTTGTTAAATGTAATTAATTTAAAAAGGAAATTAAGTTACGAAATAATTAGAGGATCATTAATTAATGTAACTAATGGAAATAATTAAAGGTTAATGTAAGTGATAAAGAATAATTACTTTTTGTAATTAATTAAAGGTTAATTACTTAATGTAATTGAGGAGTAATTAATCAAGGATGATAAATTAAGAATAATTAATTAAAGAAGATTAATTAAGATGGATATATAAGGAATGATTAATTAATTGGGTTGAAATTAATTGAAGTTAAGTGAGCAAGATTAAATTGATTGAAGTAATTAATTTAATTTACTTAATTAATTAGAAATTGTATGATTAATAAATCTTGCTTATGGATGATTGAATGATATTGAACGCCTTGGATTATTTGGTATTTTTGATATGTGATGCTATGTGATATGATATGTTTGGATTGGACTGTGATAATATGGTTTGTCCATCTGTAATATGTAATTCTGGATATAAATGGAATTGTTTAAACTTAAACAGTTGTTAAGGTAATATTGGATTCGAAGAGACCGGAGTCGGGTATCAGAAATTACCCGAAACCACTTCGAATAGTAATTAAATTCCCTTATAATTGGATATGTGAGATAAATCAGGCTGGAATGAAATAAGTTAAGAAACCTGGACATTTAATTCTGAGAACTGTTATGTGCGATAAATGATTGGCTATAATAAGTAAGAACTCGTAAAAGGTACGAGTTACCCTAGTAGTACATAAAGTGATAGCTTGATTGCATGTTATACGGGTTTACTCACGCTGGCTTCCAGCCTGACCTGGGTGTTACTTTGATGTAATGCTCAGGTCAGACCGAGTATTACAGATTTTCAGGTAAGGACGTTCTGGAGCTCAGGAGACGAGCTGGATGGAAGGAACGTATGAAGTGTTTCCGCTATGATATATTGTCGTATATCTAAGACATTATGTCCAGTGTTTGTATATATGTTGTAACAATGATGAATTAGAGTGTAATTTGACAAGTACAGTTTCCCTTTGTATATCTATTATTATTTGTTATTATATTTTGTCCACTGCGAATGTGAGATGTTGGTGTTTCTATTCTTCTTTTTCTTCTATCTCTTTCTCCTTTTCCCCAACTATCTGGAATTTTCATGATCGAAAATTCTGGGTCGTTGCATTCCGATTGTGATTCATAGTCAGTAAATGGGTGTATAAGTGATTTTAGGTCTTATAATAAAGTTAATTCCTAATATTTAACATGGATACAGATATCAAAACATGCAAATTCTATGATTCTTCACCCATATAACACCTACCTTATACCATGTTAAAGGATATATTCTTGCTCTCCTCTCCAATATATAGAATAAAATTTCATAGGAGAATGCAGAGGAAATGTCTTGCTTTTATACTGGGTCGCATGGTGAAAAGAAATGGTTGGGTAATTCTGCGATTTAATCCAATTTAACAAAGTAAAGTTGAGCATGTGTAAAAACAGCGGTGTTTTCTATGTTATAGCGGTAACCAAAATGGATTTATGTGTTATAACTTATGGCGTGTATAAACAATTGTCTTGTGATATAAATTCAAGTAATTCTTTACAAAACACAATAACTTTTCATTGTAATTTTAGTTTTATGATAGTAGCTAACATGGTAGGTCCATCTTTACATGGACTTGTTTATTTTTCTACCGTAGCAACAATAAAAAATAAAAGGACAAAGAAGCTTCAATGTCATCAATTGATTATAGAATAGGGTAACGTTGTGCAAATTTAACACTAAAGTAAATCATTATACTAACATCATTTGACAATCTTACATTTGACAACTCAAAATCACAATTTATTTGCCATGAGAAAAAAAACCTTCATAAGGACCTTAGGTTTCTAAAGAATACAAAAGATTAGTCTAACTATCCCATATTTATTTAATGTTCAAGTAAATCTCTAATGATTTAGTTCCAACCAATGCTAAAACATATATATGTTCACCAATGCTAAAACATATATATGTTCTAATAGTGTAAGTTGGACAAATTAATAATAAACATTCATATAGGAAATCCATCTGATATAGAAGTACAATTAGAATATCAAATTAATAAGTTTTATGCAACTCAGATATTCTAATAAGTAGTTATTTAAACATATATATGAAACAAAAATTTCCCGAAGTTATGCAAACAATTACCAACAAAATGTTTGTCATATATTACACTTGCAATTACATCATTACCAAATAACTATTAAATAAAAAAGTTATACATGCTAGACATTTTAACTCCATGAAATGGTTTTAAAGCCATTGCTAAACATACTTCCGAATTGAAATCATTAACTATAACTTAAACTAGTAATTTCAAAATTTGATTCAAATATATGATTAGCTTTTTTCTTGCTTACCACCGATCAAAACTAAAAGGTTATTTTTTATTTAAATTCATTAAAAAAATTAATCCAAATAGTGGTTATATTTGTTATATTAAAACTTCACGGTTTGGACATCAATGAAATTGACCTTTCATTTTGTCAAAATGAAAAAAACGTCGGAGAGAACATAAATTCAGCAGCCATTGCTTATTTTAGTGAATGCCTCCTAGAAATTGTACATATAATTTTTCAAATATCTTTGAATCCCTTGCTGGCTAACATCCAATAGGTTCAATATCTTGGAAACTAAGTTACAGTTTGGTAGAACATTGACACTTGTTGGCCAAAGTAAGAATGATACCAAAACTAGTGTAAAATGTAAAAGGGAAAAACTAATCCAAAAAAACAGTCAAATTTCCACTCCCGTCATAAAAAAATCATGCTCTGACCATGTGAAAGTTATAACACCTTGAAAGCTGAAATAAAGATTAAATTTCGTGAATGTAGGTATATAACATAATGATGCCACTTCAGTCAAATATAAAACTTCCAATCCAACTTATATGAACTGTCAATTCATAGAAATGAATTTACGATACACCAGACAAACTTTTACTACAGACAGCTCTAAATTTTGCTATTAAGGTACATAAACTGAATAGTAATAGTAATACTTGAAAACAATGAGTTTGCATATTCCTACACAAACGCATCATGTTAAAGAAACAAAGTCGACCTCCGTAGTTGAATGCACCTATTTTGATATTACACAGCGCGATAAAACCATATTTATTTATACATCTCTTGCATAACCGGTCTTAGTTTCAAATTTATCGTACAGTCGAATTGTTGAAAGTGAACTATAAGTTAAAATTTCCAATAAGGATTGATACCCAGTACAACAAAGAAAATAAAAGGTTAGATGGACCTTAAATGAAAACAAATATGGGAAAATGAAAAGAGAAGTATCTGTTCTAGTCAGAACTAAATAAGATGTATGAAAGAAAGTACATAGACAGGACGAATGGAGAACCAATCGCAAATCGGTCAGTTTTAGTACTTGAAAAAGCAAGAGAAACAGGAGTAAAATTAAACACCATTCAATCAGGGAAAAGAAGCCTATAATCAACTTGAAATATATCAGAAAAAAGGTGAATCACGCCAAACAAATACCTAGGTAAAATCAATAGAAAAAGATATACAGAGTAAATCCATACAATCAGTTGAATTTTATAAGCATAGCTTAATACCAAAATGATTAGTAATAGTATGTAGGTAGCAAAGTGCATGATATTAACTGCAGTCAGTGTTACGATCCATACTTTGACCTATTTGATATTATTAAAGTTAAGAGGAAGGTCCAACTGAAGTGAGGAGAAGGTTGCTACAAATTTTCAAAGATTTCATGAAATACAATATTTTCGGTACATCCAATTTCCTCCGAACGTTGCTGTTTGATAAGCATTTTAAGACCTCGGTGGGATGTTGTTCTTGATATAGCGACGTATAGTTTGCCATGGGAGAAAACTGGCCGTGGAAAATATACACCAACATGATCCAAAGTTTGTCCTTGACTTTTGTTAATTGTCATTGCGAAGCAAACCTTTATTGGAAACTGCAAAAAACGAAGGATAAACGGTCATATTGTATTTGACGATGTACGGAAGATTCTTGGAATTAAAACTTTATTCCCAACATTGGTACTGGTTATATTTTCAGCTTCAACTTCTCTTGATGCTAATTGGGTGATGATCAATTGCGTTCCATTACAGACACCTATACTTTGGTTTATGTTTCTAAGAAGCATTATCGGAATACCCACTTTTAGGTTCATTTTATGGTTAGGAATTCCTGAAGGATGCAAAGTGTTTATAAATTCAGTTGGGAATATTATATGCTGATCCTCAATACCTTCAGAAGCCGGGCTTACTTTATCTGCACTAAGATACGTAGTTAACGATCCAGATAGAGATGATGTTACATAGCTGTTAATCTCTTCAACACAATCATTAATTGGAGCCAAAATGCATCGATTATGCAAATAATTTGGTTCTTTCATTCTTTTTTTGTAAGTCTGGATAGGTACTTTCTGCTATTGTAGCAGTTGGATTAGAAGTTTGCTCAATTGAAAAATCTTCTATAATCTTTATCCATGTTGGCGTAGCAATTGGTTGCATTGTAGTGGCAGGAACTTTTCCATCATCAATGTCCATAACCCACTTTGTGAAATTTTCAAGCTTCCTTATTTCGGAACGTGTACCATCCGCTGATGTTAGGTGCATATTAATGTTTAGCATGAAAATACAGCATTTGTACCATAACTGAGATTGGTTTATGGAGGATTGGACGATTGCATTTTTGTGATCCTTTGGGTATGACATGAAGCACTTGTCTAAAATCACCCTCCAACAAAATAGTTTTTCCACTGAAAGTACGTTCACCCAAACAGTTAATAGCATCATCCATTAGGTCTCGAAGGGTTCGATTGAAAGCTTATAACGAATTACAATGAACCACAGGAGTCCATCCCAAATAATCAAATCCAATTGTATTATAAGTTGTGCAAGATTTGATTGTTCTGGAATGCCGCATGTTATATCTTCTCCGACATCAATTAGTATTATAAACCTAGAATGGGCTGTTCTACCACCCGGAAGTAGTTAAGACGCTATACCGAATGATGCAATAGCGAGAATAATTTTTCCCTCGGAGCGCATGGTTGTTATTAATGTCTTCCAAAGGAAAGTTTTTCACGTGCCCCCACTTCCAAATACGAAGAAAAAACTACCTACATTATCGTCCACCGATGCTGAGACAACATCGTAAATAGTCTTCTGCTCAGCGTTTAGTTGACATAACATGGTATAGGATTCTTGTTCCAAAATTGCACAATCATAGCTTAATTCCTCCTCTATTAGTCTATTAAGGTAAGGACGTTGCAACGATAAGTCTGGGTTGGCATAAAGGGAAAGTCGGCTAGAGAATAAATATTTAAATTAAGTATTTTTTCAAGCTCTATTAAGCAGTAGCTCTGTATTTCCCCTTCTATTTAAAAAAAGTTGGGTTGTTCCGAATGCATCCTTGGTGCCATTGTATATCATCCGACAGCAGTTCCCTATTATTTGTCCATGGATCTGATGGATTAGAAATTTCACAAAACAGGAGCATCGTTGTAAACATTTGACGTAGGCTTTTTCCAGAAGACCAATATCCTACTTTAGAGATGGCATCATTCCATTCGTTGTCATCTTCTAGCAATCCCAGAGGAAGACATGCAGAATGAAAATCAGAATACAGCGTACCATCTTGTTAATCTTTACACTTTATAACCTCCAAATTCTAGCGTTTCTTATTATTTCTTAAAAGAATCAGTGGAAATCTTCCAATATTTTCTACCCTTTTTGGCAACCGTTATGCTTGTAGGTAGCATAATTTCATCTTTACTGTACTTTATACCTTTTCGCATGTATCCTAACAATTTAAAAGATTTTCAAAAATTTTATTTAGCGCAGTAATTACAAAAATTATCTGAATGTGAAGCATGAAGAAAATAATTTAAGTAATGATTTCACATAGCATTTTTTGAGGAAATAATTTGTTGCGAAAAAAAAGGCAAAATTAAAAAACCAACGATGATATTTTTCTCAATATATTAAAGGTGTTCACATTATAGTAGATGTTTTTTGTACTTTAATTATTTGTTGAAAGTAAGAAATTTTGTAAATGTAGCCCTTTTTTTAAAATAACAATTTTGGAAAGTATCAGAGCTGGAAGAGTGGTGCTTGCCAAAAGAAATTCGATACAAACTTTGGCTATGTCGTAATAGTTGAATTAGTAAAAGTTGCACATTGGATGAAGAAAGGAAGAGGAAAAGATAGATGAATCATGGTAGAATATTTAACTGGAGAAAAAGAAATATCTATACTATAATATTATTATTATTGAGTTAGATTTCAAGAGCACACAAGCCTCCTTCATATTTTTTAGAAAATGAACAGTCACGCTTTTCAATTTCTTTCTATTTCAAACTTTGAAATGTGATAACTTTTTCTACATTAATTGGATTTAAGAATCGATTTCACTATTAGATCTCAAATTTAATATGTTTCCAATGATATCCATTATTGATAGCTAAAAATAAATTTTTTAATATCATAGTTTTTCGGATTATTTATATTATTAATGTTATTAAATCTGTTTGACTTTATTTCTTTTAACTAATCTATGTCGTTGATTGTTTTGAAAATTTTCGGCCACTAATTCTACTTTCACAAATTGCAGTTGAGTCTGGTGAAATCCAACATTACCAAAATACAACAACAATGTTAGATGGAATTAGATATGGAACCAGAAAGCTCAAAAGCATTAAATACAATTATATGTGTTAGCGCTAAAATTTGACACTAACACCCCAGTGTAAGTAGTGAAAATGCGAAAGCACCACCCGTTGGTACGGGAACTAGAGATAAGCAGAAAATAACAGAGAAACAGTAAAGAGACAACAGTTTTTATAGTGGTTCGGCTTAATGTCAAGCCTACGTCCACTTTAATCCTCTTCATTTCTGATTCGATTACAACTTTTACAATGATCCTTGATTACAACACAACTAAGACGAGTAGCTAGAACTTCAATGCAGAAGAGCTCTTCGAATTCATGTTGAATGTGCTAGATCTCTTCCCAAAGTTTGTTGAAGCGTTTTCGGTGTTTGAAGTGTTGAAGGAGTCGAGAGAACAACAAAGTATTAGCGTTCCAGAAATGATCCAAAAGTCCCCTCCTTGGTGGAGTAGGCAAGGTATTTATAGGGAAATTCTGTAGTTAAGTCGTAGGTCGTGGGCGACATAAGGGTTAGGTCGTAGGTCGTGAGCGACCTAAGGGATACGGTTTAAGGCTTATAACATTTGCGCTTGATTATCTGCTTTGGCTGGTAGGTCGTAGGTCGCAGGGGAAATAGGTCATAGGTCGCAAGCGACCTAACAGGGACAGGTTAAGGTTTATGTTTGATCAACTACTTCAGTTGGTAGGTCGTAGTGGCCTATGAGAGTGGGGAGCGACTTTTATGGAGCGACTTAGAAGAGGCAGCGACTTAAGGCTGGGAGCGACCTATATGGTGCGGCTTTATTCTGTTTTAACTCGCTAGGTCGCTGGACCTTTTAGGTCGTCAGGTCGTGGCTTTCCATTGAGTCATTAGGTCGTTAACTCGTTGAGTAGCTTAGTTCGTTAACTCGTTGAGTAGCTTAGGTCGTTAACTCGCTGTAGGTCCTACATCTATGTTAGCTAGCCTGGACATTTAGGTCGCTGATCCCTGTCGATCGTTAGGTCGCTGAGTCATGAAAAGTGGAGATAACACTTGCCCCTCGAAGCATATGCCTAGGTTATAGGTCGTGTGCTTCGATCTAACTCCGCTAGGTCGTGAGCGACCTAAATAGCTCGTTAATTCGCGTGCCGATTCATTTTCTCCTCTTTCCCCTATATAAGCCATTAGCTTGTCTCATCCTCCTCATTCAACTGTTCATACTCTGCCGCCATTGCCGTACTTGAGCTCAAGAATTTCAAAGCGAAACCCCCTTCCTCGTTGCTTCGATCATCTTTCCCAAAAACAAATCTCGGTAAATTGACCATCTATCCATTGTGCCTGCCATCGATTTCTCCATAACCAATTTCGCACGGTTTGCATTACCCTGCTGTAAGATTACCTCTTGATTCATCCTCTGTTTACCATTGAATTGTTGGAAATGGTTTTAAAACTGAATAGCTTAACGATGGTTTCCAGAGATTCGAAGGAGACGATGAGGCTTTAGGTGATTGGAGGAGACGAAGGGATATTTAGTTAACAGGTTAGCGGGTTTTAGGTTAAGCCGTGATGCCTCTGGTGATGCAAGGGCGGTGGACGCATGGCAAAGTGTGAGTGGAGAGCAGGCCTTTGGGTTTTTTATAGTTTGGTGGAAGAAATCCCAGTATTCCCGAGTTACTTTTAGAGCGATCTAGTGAGCTGAGTGACCCAATGATTCAAACGACCTAATGAATCGAACGACCTAATGAATCGAACGACCTAACAACCCTTGCGACATAACTTTTGGCGACTTAAGCACTCTGCGACTTAAGCACTTTGCGACTTAAACTCTAGGTCGCGGCCACACCTGAACGAGCTAATACTTAGACAAAAATGCACTGCCTTGACCTGAAGTCTCATGCCTTGAACTCTTTGACTTGAACACTTTTTAATTCGTACGAACATGACATTGCTGAACTATCTGACTTGAACAATGCGACTTAAGAAAGCTTTGACCTATGCTAAGACGCTTGAGCTTGACCACTTGCAAAAATGTGACAGCACTTAACTTGAATTCTCAACTTGAGCTGTCGATATAACTTGCCTGAACTTGTTGCACTTCTTTACAGATTATATTAACTTTAACGCTAACAACCTGTTAAACACAACATTTGCAGAAAAATGGAACGAATATACTCATCATCGACTGCCCACATCGAGTGATGGATTAGATCAAAGAAATGATATTTTACTTAAGTAAAATAGTATGATTCTGATTACAGATGAAGTGATGTGAATCAACTTATTTAAATGAAGCATCAACGCAAAATGCACACAATTATAACTGCTTATGGCTAAATATCATCTGCATTGATGCTACACTTAACTTTGGTTTAATAACAAGCTTCGAAACTTCCTGAATTGACATGCATCAATCAGTACTATTTCAAGCTTTAATTCATTTACTTGTCATTTCAGTAGTTTTGCACAACACTTCACACACTTTTAGGAAACGTGCACCTTCATATTTGAATATCCAGTTCCTTGTGTAGAATGACTTCTCAACAAGAAGAGATAGTAGGGCAAGCTGAAGAGGTCTTCCCAATAGTTAACCCCTTGGATAATCCTCCGGAAAGAACTTCAACCACTCTGAATCAACGGGTTTTCAGTCAGTTATGCATTCAGTTCGACATTGCTGAAGCGGACGCCCTGCTTCCTGGGGTTAATGACACTGCTGACAGGCCACCTCTTGGCTTTGTTGTAGTTAATCGTCAGATGTGCTTGAGTGGAGCTGTTCCTCCCTTCAACGATTTTCTTCAAATGCTCCTTCTTCGATTAACCATCTCTCCTTTCCAGTTACACCCTAATGACTATGCCATCTTGATGGGATTGTGTGTACTGTTCAGGAGGACGCTCGACCGTCTTCCAAGCTTTGAAGAGATTTGCTACTTGTGTACATTTGCGAAGAACAAAGATCATCCTTCTATTACACTTGTGAGGAGCGCTAGAAACCGTAAATTGATTACCAATCTTCCTTAAAGATCCCATGGGTTTTTGAACCAATTTTTCTTTGTTCGCTGCCCCCCGGGATTTTACGGCATCTGGAGAGTAGGAAGTAAGATTGTTTATCCCCGTTCTTTCCTTTTCTGAGCTTTTCAACATCCGAGTTGTCAAGTGCTAACTTCACTCTTTACTTTTGCAGCAATTCCTCCTCCATCAAGAGATTCTAGCCCTAAACAGACTTTTGATAGATTGAGTGCTGTAGCTTCTAAGAAAGAAGTATCAAGTTTCTGCTGAAGGATGAGTTTTTACACCAATTCGGACTTTTGCACCCTTCTCGATCTATTCAACTCCGTGATGCCCCCGGTTCTCAAGCAGGGACGTCAGATGCCCCAGTTTCCACAAAGGAACTTGCACCGAAGGAACCTATTACAGAGGCCTCACTGGTGAAATGTTCTACTCCTGTTGACGGTGCGGGGTCGTCTGGCAAGTTTACACTTCCCCCGGTTATCAAAGAAGAAGAACTTCCTCAACATTTCGGGAAGGCTGCTGATGAGGGAACTGAGAAAAAGAGTCCCGCTGGGCATGATGGTGATGACATTTTCGGAGGGCTGAGCGACCTAGTGGTGACTTCACATGAGCTCTTCAAAGATGATATCACTGCTTCTAAACTTGTTTCTCCAGCAGTCGAAGTGACATCCACCTTGCGACCAACTTTGTCAACCCAAGAGTTGACGCCTGTTGCAAAAGTCGACATCACTCCCAAGCTGAAGAGTGGTTTGTAGCTCGACGCGTGTAGTCCGCACATCACACACACACTTAGGATTTTTGGCAATTATATGCACTTAGCTTCTTTATTTCGAAGATTTCTGAACTTTATCTCTTTTTCATTTTCAGGTTCTCCAATGGGACGCAGTGATTCATACTACGACGACTTTCAACGCTATGGGAGACGCGATTCTTACGATCCCAGGCGCTATTTTCCTGCCCCGAGGGAAACCGATGAAGAAAGAGCTGGCAGAAAAGCTCGTGAGAGGCAAGCTTATGAGAGCGATAGGGAAGAAGAGATGACCACCATGAATCTCATCAAAGGGACGATGACTCCCATAAAAGAAAGTCACATGATGACAAGGGGAAGAGTTTTGAAGCTGATGGGTCCAGCAAGCGGGCCAAGCCTGGCGAAAAATCTTCATCTGAAATCTCCAAAGTGCCTGCTACTTCTATTTCTCTGGACATCCCTTCTAGTTCCCCGGCTCTTAAAAGAACTGAGATACAGACAATCATTGATAGACCTGCATATCAAGTTGAGAATGCCTCACCTGCACTCCAAAGCCAGTTTCCAAACTGGTGTTTAAAAGGAGTACGCTTTGACTTGGACTTGGTCCCTATTGATAAACAGGCTATGTTAAGAAATCTTGATGCTGTTAGGCTTGACATCGAAAGCATGTCTGGGTGGCAGAAGCTAGTCGATGAGCTTCAACGAGTGAACCGTTTAAATCTCGAAGCTATGCTAACCATGGAGAGTGACAAGTCTGAATGAAAAAAGTTCTCGACCAGCACGACACGGAGATGAAAAACATTACTTCATATAATGAGAAACTCGAAGCTGAAGTTGAGCAACTTAAAGTTGAACTTGCTACCTCTTGCGCTTCTTTTACTCAAAAGGAAGAAGTTCTTCAAAAGCAAGTTAGAAATGCTTATGCTAGTCAACGAGATGCTGAGGCTAGACTTGAGGCACAGTAGAGACTTGTGGAAAGCTACCGCACTGATGTTGCTCAGTTGCGGGAAAAGACTAGCTCTCGGGACATCGAGATTGAAATGTTAAAAGCTCAGCTTTCTAAAGTTGAAAAAGAGCGCGACGAGGCCATCGCTGTAAAGGCAGCAGCTGAACAGTCTCATGAGGAGACGAAGGCCAACGTCAGTTCTACTTTATTTGAGTTTTACATTCACAGTGTCTTGGGGCATGGCAGTCTCTCATTCTTGAGGCCTAAGTATGAAATTACCCTGGCGGAAGTGTGGGAAGCAACGGTCGAAATGCTTGGAGGCGCCGGCTATGCTGAGGCGGATCTTGAGGCGTATTATCTGGATGATGAGGGTCGAGCCGCCCTTGCCAAAGGGAAAGAACAACTCGCCCAAGCACGAGCCAAAGCGGCGGAAGGAGAGCATTCAGGGAAGGCACTTTTGACCGACCCGACTCTTCCTTCAGCTTCGGTTGTCGTCGATATTACTGGCTCTAGCTCTCATTCTCTGCCTCCAGCCAAAACCGAGACCGGAATTACAACTGCCCACACCGAGGCCCAGGAAGGCATTGAAGCCCAAGATTTCGAAATCGACGTGATAGAGCCCACTTCTCCAGGTAACTTCAACAATGATCTAGCTCAAGTGGACTACTTGTTCGCTTCACTTGAGCTTGATGAACTTTTTGATTATTACTTAAGCCTTAACATGCCACTTTCTCCTCTCTTTATGAGGAATACTGATTTTAACTTCTCTTCTTCTGTAGTGAAAACACCAAGTGCTGCACAGACTTCTCCTCTTCCGGTTGTTCCACCTCTATCTCTTCAAATTACTCCTCCTTCTGCTTCTCAACCGGGGTCGCAAGAAGAATTAATAGAAGCTCTTCAAGGCTTGGATGACCCGGCCGCTTCACAAGAGCAGAAGGCTGAGGAACTTGAAGAAGGTGAAAGGACTCCGAAGAAATTTCATGATGACACAAAGCTGTATGAACTTATCACTCCGGGCAGCCAGTCTTCTTCAAGGAAGAAGGGGAAGCGCACAACTTCGAAGAAGAAAAAGAAAAGCACTTCTTCTAGTGAAGAGAAAACGAAAGTAGACCCAGTTGTACCTCTTTCTCCTTCTTCCCCGACTCGTTAAAGTCGGCGCCCAAAGTTAACCATTAGGCCAGGCGAGGGCTCTAAAGGTGGCGGGAAGACGAAATAACGAGTCTCGCTTTACCCTTCTCGTTTTACTTTTTGCTTGTGTATATAGGCTTGTATTGATCGGAGATTGTGCGGGTACCGGCCCCCGCTTTTTGAAACCTGCACATGTATAAAAAAAATTGTAGTATGGAATAAAATGATTTTTTTTACTTGTACAATCTTTTGACTGTATTTGTGAATGCATTTATTCCTTATTTTCGCACAAGTTTCTTCATTTTCTTTGTGTGATATTGCAATAAGCTTGTGGTATGTTGCTTGAGCTTTGCTTTTATTAATGTAGCTATATTGTATTGCCCCCATACCACGGCTTATTGCAACTTCTTTCATTTGGTAAGACTTTGGAGAACAATTCTTCTGTTTCAAGAAGACTTGTACTCTTAAGTTGGAGAATAACTCTTCCATTTCGAGAAGGCTTGCACTCTTACTTTAGAGAATAATTTTTCCATTTTGAGAAAATATTATTCTGCTCTAGTAGAGTGTGCTTTGTATTGGAAAAGACTTCTCTCTTTTATAGAGAAAATTTGTGCACTTCAACTTTCGGAGATGATCACTTTTTTGAGTAGTGGATTCTCTTACGCGGTGAAGTGGGCTTCCAAAGAAGGCTTTTAATTAGAACTCCAACTTCTGGGCAAGAATATTTTCAAGATGGAGAAATTGATCTTCCCTTGAGAGTTGTAGTGTGCCTCCGAAGAGGGCTTTCTTTTTTTGTGCCTCGTTGGAGGGCTTTTTTGATTTGTTCGCTTGAAAGTGCTTTATCACAGTTAAATGGATCCACAGGGCCGACGCAAGTTACTTAGTTGGATGTCTGTTTGCACAAACGATCGCAGCCAGCTAACAAGAGCCCTGTGACTTCTATCTTGGGAAGGTGCCCCTCCGGTGGTTCCATCAACCTTGTTGGTTGAGAAAAGCATCTCTTCTTGGGACGCGCCTCCGAAGAGGGCTTGTGCCTCCGAAGAGGTCTTGTGCCTCCGAAGAGGTCTTGTGGTGCCTCGGGAGAGGTCTTCTGCCTCCAAAGAGGGCAGGTGTGCCTTTAGAGAAGGATCGTGCCTCTGAAGAGGGCTTGTGGTGCCTCGGGAGAGGGCTTTTGCCTCCGAAGAGGTCATGTGCCTCCGAAGAGGGCTTGTGCCTCCGAAGAGGTCTTTATTTGATTACCTGGAAGTTACTTTCTCACAGTTAAATGGATCCACGGGGCGGACGCAAGTTACTTAATTGGATGTTCGTTTGCACAAACGATAACAGCCAGTTAACAAGGGCCCTGTGCCTTCTATCTTGGGAAGGTGCCCCTCCGGTGGTTCCATCAACCTTGTTGGTTGAGAAGAACACTTTCATTTTTCGACATGTCTCGTTAGAGGGCTTTATCCTTCGAAGAGTTGTGCCTCCGAAGAGGGCTTTAGGTGGTTGGCTCGCCAGGAAGGTTGCGTCTCACGGTTAAGTGGATTCACGGGGCGGACGCAAGCTATCCAACTGGATGTTTGTTTGCACAAATGATCGCAATCAATTAGCAAGGGCCTGGTGCCTTCGCTTTGGGAAGGTGCCCCTCCGGTGGTTCCGCCAAACTTTTTGTTGAGAGGCAAGACTCCTTTTTGGCTGTTTTCTGTCTGCTTGCCCTTTTCTGTTTGTCATTTGCTCATCACCCTGTTACCATTTCCAAGCACATGTTCCTTTCTTTTGCAAGTCATTTGTTTTATCCAAAAGAGTGTACTTCATTGTTAAGCGAGTCCATGGGGCAGACGCAAGCTATCTAACCGGATGTCCGTTTGCACAAACGATCGCAATCAGTCAGAAAGGGCCTGCAACCTCCACGTTAGGGAGGTTCCCCTCCGGCCGAATCACTAACTGTTTGCATGAAGCACTTCTTACGTGGGATTTGAATCTGGAATTTTTGTGGCTTGACATTTGTTTATTGATTGATATTAGGGATCGCTTGGCCTTGCTAGGTAAGCTTTGTTTTAATGGCCTACAATATTAAATCAACATTTTAGCAACACATTTAAGGTATTTACACATCGAAATAAAACAGGCATTTTATAATAGTAGAGAACACAAGATTTATAGTGGTTCGGCCAAGAACTGGGCCTACATCCACTTTATAGTTCTTATTATATATTTGCACTTATTTTACAATGGCTTACAAATCCGTAATCATTTTACAAATATAAGCAAAGCTTTTAAGTAAAATATGGACGCAAGTGATTGCTGTTCCAAGCTCTTGGAATTGAATCTCCTTCGACAGTTGTCAGTTTGAAAGTGCCATCAAGAAGTTTTTTGCCTATGACATACGGCCCTTCCCAGTTTGGCGCTAACACTCCTGTTGTTGTCATGATCCTTTTCAAGACTAGATCCCCAATTTCGAAGCTGCGTTAGCGAACTTTGGAATTGAAGTGTCTGGCAATCCTTTGCTGATGGGCTGCAATTCTGAGCTAAGCCTCTTCCCTTCTTTCATCAAGGAAGTCAAGTGCTTCAAGTTGCAGCTTTTCATTTTCAGCTTGGTTGAAATGAATTCTTCTGTGTGAGGGGACCTCTATTTCCACTGGAATCATTGCTTCTGATCCATATGCTAATGAGAATGGAGTGTGTCCAGTCGCAGTTTTGTGGGTAGTTCTGTATGCCCATAGTGCTAGTGGAATCTTATCGACCCAACCACCTTTTGCCTTTTCCAGCTGTTTTTTGATGGTTGATTTGATAATTTTGTTTACAGCTTCCACTTGCCCGTTTGCCTGCGGATAAGCCACTATTGAGAAGCTTTTTTGGATCTTGAATTGCTTGCAAAAATCCTGGAACTCTTCGCTTTCGAATTGGGTACCATTATCTGTGATTATCTTTTGAGGCACACCATACCTGCAAATGATATTCTTAGTCACAAAGTTTATCATCTTTTTACAGGTAATAGTAGCTAATGGTTCAGATTCAGCCCATTTAGTGAAATAATCAACAGCAACACTAGCATATCTGATTCCGGACTTGGCAGTTGGCAAAGGCCCGATGAGATCTATTCCCCAAATGGAAAATGGCCA
This sequence comes from Allium cepa, assembly GCA_030765085.1. Classification (NCBI taxonomy): domain Eukaryota; kingdom Viridiplantae; phylum Streptophyta; class Magnoliopsida; order Asparagales; family Amaryllidaceae; genus Allium; species Allium cepa. Next base: position 511,606,123 of record CM060942.1, read on the forward strand.
TGGACTGACCATCTGCGTTAGCTCGGTGGAAGGTGCTCTTGGGATTTTTGCAAATCTCTGGCATCTGTCACACTTTCGGGAGTAGCTAGCAGCATCTCGATTAATGTCTGGCCAAAAATACCCATAGCGAAGAATTTTCTTTGCTAGAGTTCGACCACTTGAATGATCCCCACACTCTCCTCCGTGCACTTCAGCTAAAATTGTCTTAGCCTCTTCCTTGGTTACACATCGGAGTAATGGCATCGAGAATCCCCGTCTGTACAGACGGCCATCTAGAATTACATATCTTGAGGCTTTCCTTAACAGTTTCTAACGCTCCTTTGAATTTTATGGAAGGAAGCCGTTGAGTAGATATTCCTTGATCGGGGTCATCCACGACTCCTGCTCTTGAGAAACAGTCATGATCCAGTCAATCTCCATTTCATCAATACTTGGGGCTGACAAGACTTCTACGGGGACCAATCCCAATAATTGAGCCTCGCCAGAGCTTGAATACTTTGCGAGAGAATCTGCCTTCATGTTCTCTTCTCGGGGTATATGACTTATCGTATAGTGATTGAAATCATCGAGAATCTTCCAGGCCCTTGACAAGTAAGCAGGCAGATTTCCTCCTTTAGCTTGAAACTCTTTCTTGACTTGGCATACAATAAGCTGGGAATCACTGAAGATTTGCAACACTTTATTGTTCAGTTCTTTAGCAATCTTCAAGCCGGTAATAAGAGCTTCATATTCTGCTTCATTATTTGTCGAAGGAAATTCCAATCTCAATGCGTAGCACAATGATCGCCCTTCGGGGGTTTCAAGTACGACCCCAGCTCCAGAACAATAGTCATTTCTTGCGCCATCAACATATAATTTCCATCGGGTCGGGATGTCATCAGTAACTTCTTCCTCGCTGTCACCTTTATCTATGTATTCTGCAATGAAATCTGCTAAAGCTTGTCCGTTGACTGCTCTTTGGGGATGGTAAGTGATATCATATTGGCCGAGTTCAATAATCCACTTCAAAAGACGACTCGAAGTCTCAGGACGAAATAGGATTTGCTTTAGAGGCTGATCAGTGAGGACTTTGATAGGATGAGCTTGAAAATATGGCTTCAACTTTCTGTAAGCTATCGGTAGGCAATAGGCGAGCTTTTCCAGCTTTGAATAATTCATCTCTGCCCCAGTGAATCTTTTGCTGATGTAATAGACCGGGCGCTGAACTTTTGCATCTTCTCGTACTAATGCTGCACTGAGAGCGTGAGACGAAACTGCTAAATATACGAAAAGATCTTCACCGTTGCTGGGCTTAGAAAGTATTGGAGGCGCTTCTATGTGACGAATTAGTTCATCGAAAGCTTTCTGACATTCCGGAGTCCATTCAAAGTTTTTCTTTCCTTTCTTTAGAGCGTCAAAGAATGGAATGCATTTATCTGTGGCCTTGGAAATAAACCGACTCAAAGCAGTGACTTTTCCATTGAGGCTCTGCAATTCCTTCTTTGTCCTAGGGGCTTTGACTACTCTCAGAGTAGTAATTTGAGCAGGATTAGCTTCGATGCCCCTAGCACTCACAATGAAACCCAAGAATTTCCCGGACTCTACCTCGAATGAACATTTCAAAGGATTAAGCTTCATTCCATACTTTCGGAGGACTGCGAACATTTCTGCCAAGTGATCCATATGGTCCACTGCCTTCTTTGATTTCACCAACATATCATCAATATAAACTTCCATAGTCTTGCCAATCTGTGGTTTGAACATAGCATTAACAAGTCTTTGGTATGTTGCCCCCGCATTCTTCAGTCCGAAAGGCATGACTCTATAGCAGTAAAGACCAACATCGGTGATGAAGCTCGTGTCCTCCTGATCTTGCTCATGCATCATGATTTGGTTATATCCGGAGTAAGCATCCATAAAAGACAACAATTGATGTCCGGCTGTTCCATCCACCAACTGATCAATCCTGGGTAACGGGAAGCAGTCATTAGGGCAGGCTTTGTTTAAATCTGAAAAGTCGATGCACACTCTCCACTTTCCATTTGCTTTTTTAACCAGCACTGGATTAGAAATCCAATTTGGATAAGTGGACTCACTGATGAAGCCATTCTCCATGAGCCGATCTACTTCTTCTTTTAATGCTGCTAACCTTTCTGGACCCTGGGTTCTTCTTTTCTGCTTCACGGGTGTAAATTTCGGATCAATATTCAGAGTATGTACTGCGATTTCTGGAGATATTCCACACATATCGGCATGACTCTAAGCGAATACATCCAGATTTGCTTTTAAGAATGATATCAAAATATTTTGAACCGTCACACTAAGTTGCGAACCCACATTCAACACCTTGTTAGGGTCTTTCAGGTCAATAGGTACTGGCACCGTTACTTCCACCGGCACCACTCTATTCTCCCATGTACTGGCTTTACTGGGAGCCATTTCTTTTCGTGCACCACTATGCTCGCCAGTGCAGGGTCCACCCTGTAATTGCTACAAGGTTGGTTGATGCGGAGTGGAGCTGCCGCATCCTTTCCCATCTCTCTCTTCCTTGCTTCCCGCGACTCTATAAGATAACATTCTCGTCCAGCATTCTGATCCCCTTTAATAACACCGACGCCATTATCTGCGGGGAACTTCATAGTAAGGCGCCACGGGGCGAGAATTGCCTTGAATGCTGCAAGAGTTGGCCGGCCCAGGAAGGCATTGTAAACAGAAAAAGTCGGCTTTCGAATCACCTTTTTCTGCCCCTCTCCAAGCTTCACGAATAAGTCAATAGTTCCAATTGGCTGCTTTGGTTCCCCAGTGAACCCAACAATCTTTTGCGATGAAGCTTGAACATCAGCTATAAGAATCTTCATTTGATCGAATGTCTTTTTGAAGAGGATATTGCAAGAGGCGCCGCAGTCAACAAGCACCCTTCTTACAATAGCCGGCCTGATACCTGTAGAGATGACCAAAGGATCCATGGTGGGAGCTTCAACACCCATAGAGTCCCTGGCCCTGAACACAATGTCATCATTAAAAGTTCTTTGCTGCTTCAAAGGTGCAGCGTCTTCCAACACAAAAACATTTTCTTCCGCTAGGGCATATTTCAAAGCACGAGCATATCTTTCCATCTCACCCCAGCTTCTGCCTGTTGGGTGAGGACCTCCCATGATTACATTAATAACATGCCTTTCTGATTCATGCGCGGTAGTCCTCTCACCTGAGCCAGATGGATGAGCAGAAAGTTGCTGGCCCTCAGTAGATGAAGTTGGGTCATTCCTATTTCTCTTAACATATTATTGCAGCTTGTTCTGTCTCAGCAATTCTTCAATCAAACTCTTCAAATGGAGACATTCGTTAGTATCATGGCTGGGTTGATTATGAAACCAACAAAATCTCTCATTTTGAGCAATATTTTTCCCAAGCTTCAACACAGGTGGTTTAGGATATTCAACGACATCTTTGATAGTGAAAAAGATATTCTCCGGAGTATCAGTTAAAGGAGTGAAATCTGAAGGTTTGAAGAAGCGAGGTTTCTTCACATCCTTCTGCTTCTTCCCACCGTTATTCTCCCTCTTTTGACCTCCGGATTCCTTTTTGGTAGGAGCAGCAGTGTTATTCTCAACCTCCGTCAATACCACTTTTGTCGGCACATGAAGGCTTTTCAAGCGCATGAACTCGTCAGCTTTCTTGTAGAATTTCTCAAGCGAATTTGGCTCCTTCATCTTCATCCATTTCCCAAACTCACTCGATTTGTCGATAGCTCTCATCAAGTAGGTCAAAATCATTCGTGGCTCTGCATTGTCGATTTCAGCTAAGGCTATGTTGAAGCGGTTTAAGAAAGATCTAATAGATTCTCCGGGATTTTGTTCCAGGCTAGACAATGACATTATGTCCTTCGCCTTTGAAGCATACAACCTGAATTGTTTTTTAAACTTTCGAGTTAAATCGGAGAACTGGTCTACAGATCGGACTGGTAGCTTTCTAAACCAGAGTAGAGCCACTCCTTCCAAGTATACCGGAAAGTACCGGCATTTGATCTCATCTGATGCTCTGGCACCAGTCATATGCCAGTCATACTTATATAAGAATTGGTTAGGGTCGCTTATTCCCCGATAAGCCGGAATGGTAGGGGGAACAAACTTCCTTGGAAATTCCGCCTTCAGAATTCTTTCGGTGAACGAAGTCTTGCTTGGAGCGAACCCCCATTCTTTTTCATCTTCTCCCCTTTGCATACTTTCTTTCATAATTTGTCGAACCATTCCCTAGAGGTATTCCTCATCATTTAGAGGCACCGCGGCACAGACGTCAGCCATTTTCTCGAAAGTTCGCCTGGACAAACGTTCGCGGAGAGTCGGTTGCGGTCTTGATCCTCCAGCTTGGGGAGGTGCCCCTTCGGCGGGGCCAGTAGCTGTGACGCCCCACCTCTATAACCACGCTAGCCAAGAACATTACGGTGAATGCTGTCAACTAGCACGGAGAATAAGGCTATTGAGGAGCGACCATCCATGTAATTGCTTTGTGCAAGCACCGATATGTCAGATAGTAAAACATGCATTTTATTTCAAGAGGAAATCCGACATACCGATACAAACTCAAAGCTACTACACAGTGGCTATATAGATCCTTCGGAAACAAATATAGAAATACGCATAACATAAATCAGTCACAGATAATTCATATCACAAAGGCGGAAGAAGATATGAATATATAATTAACACATGGAAGTGTATATCAGAGTAGTGGTCTGAAAAGATCCACAACAATACAAAAGAATAGCAACACGTGCTATACAAAAGAATACAACAACGAGTCTATATCCCAAGTGTATACAACAAAATAAACTACTAATCTAAGTAGTTTTCCAAAAGTCAGAGTAATGAATCCCTGGGAGAAGTCAAGCAGAAGCACATGTAACATCTCGGTCTGACCCGAGTATCATTTAATAAGAAAATAATAAACAGATCAGTCTAGCTATAAATATCAGATGAAACGATATAGAATAAGAGATATGACTACACACACAATAATCACAATGCCAAGCTGTGATATATATATGTAGTTGAAAATCATCAAGGGATTAATCAATGTCACAAAATCTACACAAGAATCAAAGAAATGTCATACTCCTTATTTCGTTCATCAAACCACAATTATTGACGATTATATCAATGTCAATCACAAAAGTCAATGACACATAAATTCACCAATGCACAAATATTGATAAAACTTATCAATAGAAATCACAAAAATTGGTGAAGCATAAATTCTAGAAATCATCTCAAGAAATCCAGTCAATGACACACGAATTCACCTATGCACAAAAATTGATAAATCATATCAATAGAAATCACAAAAATAGGTGAAGAAGAAAATTCCAGAATTCGACACACGAAATCCAGAAATCACACAAAATGGGGGGAGGCCTATCACACGAACGGGAGCATGAAAACTCACCAACATATGTATCACACGAACGAGACGGTATCTCATGGTAGCTAGCCATTAATTTTTGACACACGAACGGCCCAAAGACCATGGGGCGCTACCCCACATATGTGAGTTGAAACTCACACAAACGGGGCTTAGTCTCCCTCGTAGACAAAGTGACATCGCACATTGCTAGTCTAAATCACAAAAATGATCGTCATGGTCATCAAGAAGTGTCAATTACAGTAAGCTAGTAAATATATGAGCTTAGCTTCATGTCCCATAACCACTAGCTTAACTTAAATATTCACGAACAAATTGTAGATCTCCACTAGAAAATTGTCACAAGAGATTCAATCGAACAAGTCCAAGAATTAACCGACGAAGTAAACGCAAGCGTTTCATACCACTTGTTTTACTAAGCCGTTTAATTAGATTTCTCATACGAGCGAGGTAAAGGTTCGTATATACTAATAGATTGGAAAACGATTTTATAAACGAATTTGGTATTAAAATAGAATTGAAATCGTTTGAGAAAAGAGTTTTGATATTTACTACTAGTATTGAAACCTTTATATTTTTAAAGTGACAAAGCACGAAATGATTGTAGAACAATCAACCACCAAAATTAACATTCAAAGACGTGAATAAAAATCCAAAGAAATCGATCCGAATCCATCAAAATGGGTATTCTTAAAAATTCCAAGAATAGAAGTCATTAAAGTCGTAGCAACAACAAGTGGGAAATAACACGAATCGATGGAATTTGGAAACCAAGCAAAAATATACACAAATATGCACAATTAGGCAAATAGGTGCAGGTCAGTCGACTGACTAAAAGGTCCAGTCGACTGGACCAGAGGCATGAAAAATAATTTCCTGCAGTCAGTCGACTGACCTAAAATTCAGTCGACTGAATGCAGGGAAAACAGAGGACCCGAGCCTCTGTTAGTTGCCTTCGGAAGCCTCTGTGCTACAGCCAGTCGACTGACTCAAAGGTCCAGTCGACTGACTGGCATCAAGGCTGCTTTCCAGCCTATAAAATGAAGATGCAATCTTCATCAAAATGCAATCGAGCGAGCACGGTCACTAGGGGTTTATGCAAATCGACTACCCGGCCCTATAAGCTCTTCGATGCATCACCAAAAACAAGTTCAAACAACAAAGCTATGATTTTTGAAGATTTGAACTCAAAACACTAAAAATTTGGAATGTTCACAAAACCTATCCAAATCAAAATCAAATACACATGAATATGTGTTAGGAATTTATTCCTAACAATCGAAGATAATCATAGACATAGATGTGAGATAAAAATATCACCTTTGAACCCAAACGATTGAAGAAGATGCTTGAAAGCAAAGGAGAATCAACCACTCTTCAAATGCAACTCAAGAAGCTTGATTCTAAGCTTTTAAAAGAAGAACATTCCCAAAGTTAGGTTTAGGAATTTCTGCAATTGATAAGAGATTGAGTTGGAGAAGAAGAAGAGAAGCTTACCAATGAGTTCTTCCATTAGTTTGGAGCTAGAACTAGATTTGCAAAAGAAAACTAGGGTTTTGGAGTTTTAATTTCCCATCTCTCCCACCATTGATGCTTTAAAACTGAAAAGAGGAGAAAGTGAGGGTGAATGGGGAGGAGTGGCTCAGATTTGAGTATAAGTTAAACATAGGGCTGAGCCCAAACCCAAACCCAAAGTGGAAAAGTAGCAAAAATCAACTTTCTCCAAACATATCGAAGCTTATACTCAAAAAGGTCGCAAACGGCATTTTAAACTCAATGGGAGTGGTCCCGAGTCCTAATTCGACCGTATGCAAAAAGTAGCTTTTCGGACTAAATTCCGAGTATCAAAAAAATATATTTAAATAAAATATTTAAATATAACATCAACAAATATGCGGGTTGTTACAGACTCCCCTCCTTAAAGAAATTGCGTCCTCGCAATATTTAAGAAGAATATGTATAGTAACAACCATAAAAGCATATTCAACACAAAAGAAGTTTGAAATAAGAAGTTCACCTCAAAGAGCACGAGAAAGTAAGTCCGGATGTGTTCGCTCGATGAACTCTCTAGACTCCCAAGAACAATCCTTAGGATTTGAAGACCATTGAACTTTCACAAGCGGAACATATTTATTTCGAAGTCGTTTGACCTCCGAAGCAATAATTCGAATAGGATGCTGCTCATAAGTTAAATTAGGCGAAACTTCAATCTCTTCCACAATGCCGGGCTCAAGAATGGAATCGGAATCTCGAAGGCATTTCCGTAATTGAGAAACGTGAAACACGTCATGAATAGCATAAAATTGAGCCGGTAATAAAAGGCGATATGCCACGGAACCAATACGTTCGGTGATAGGAAATGGCCCAATATATGGAGGCGCTAACTTTCCCGATTGACTGAAACGTACAACACCTTTCATAGGTGAAACACGAACAAACACAAAATCTTCCACAGAAAATTCTAATTTCCTTCTCCGGTTATCGGCATAGGATCTGTGTCTACTCTGGGCTTCTTTCATCCTATGACGAATAAGGTCAATCTTTTCTGTGGAATCCTGAATAAAATCTGGGCCCAAAACCAGCTTCTCACCGGCCTCAAGCCAATAAGAAGGAGATCGGCATGGCCTTCCATAGAGTGCTTTGAAAGGTGCCATACCAATACTAGATTGGAAGCTATTATTATAGGAAAATTCAACAAGTGAAATATGATCTTCCCAACTTCCACCAAAATCAAGAACACATGCACGAAGAAGATCTTCAAGAGTTTGATTTACACGCTCGGTTTGTCCATCGGACTGGGGGTGATAAGCGGTGCTAAAATTAAGCTTCGTTCCCAAAGCTTTTGGAAGACTCTTTCAAAATCCACTAGTAAACAATGGATCACGATCACTAACAATAGAAGTAGGAACTCCATGTAATTTAACAATCTCTTCAACAAAGAGCTTGGCCAAAAGAGGAATGGTTCGGTTAGACCGAACGTGAATAAAATGGGCTGATTTAGTATGCCTATCAACAATCACCCATAAGCTATCATGACCCGAACGAGAACGGGGAAGGCCATCTATAAAATCCATGGAAATTTGATCCCACTTCCAAATTGGAATTTCTAAAGGTTGCAATAACCCACCGGGCCTTTGATGTTCGACCTTAACGAGTTGGCAAGTTATGCAGCGCTTAACGAAGTTAGCGATGTCAAGTTTCATTCCCTCCCAATAACAAAGTCGCTTCATATCCGCGTACATTTTACTGCTACCGGGATGAAATGTAAATTTAGAACGATGGGAATCCTCTAAAATATCTTTACGAAGATCACCAATATTTGGTACGATAAGTCTACCAAATTTTCGAATGTCGCCACGAGAATCGATATCAAAGTCTTTCAAACCTTCAATATCAATTTTATCCTTAACATTTTGGCCAAGAAGAGCCAATTCGGGATCTAGCCTTTGAGCTTCAAGAATGCGGTCTAGAAGAGAAGGATGAGCCTCAAGGCTACATAAAACAAGAGATGAACATAAATCGGAAACATGGTCTCGAATTTTGCAAGTGGATAAAATCTCGAGATCGTTCCATTCGGATATCATCATAGAAACAACCGCTTGTTGCTTTCGACTAAGTGCATCCGCAACGCGATTTCCCTTTCCGGGAGTATAAAGGATATCAAGATCATATGTGCACGAAATTCGAGCCAACGCTGTTGACGCAAATTAAGTTCCTTTTGAGAGAATAAATACTTCAAGGACTTATGATCGGTATAAAGAACAAATTTCTCTCCTAAAAGATAATGACGCCAAATACGAAGGGCGAAAACAATAGGCGCGAGCTCTAAATCATGAGTGGCATATCTAGTCTCAGCAGGCTTCAATTGCCTAGAAGCATAAGCAATAACACGTTCTCTTTGCATAAGAACGACACCCAAACCAACGCGACTAGCATCGGTATAAACAACGAAATCTTGATTCCCCTCGGGAATAACAAGAATAGGAGCATCAGAAAGGAGTTCTTTTAATTTCTGAAAAGAAGCTTCACATTTGTCCGACCAAATGTATTTAACACCTTTCTTCATCAAGCTAGTGAGAGGCACGACAATCTTAGAAAAGTCTTTGATAAAACGACGGTAATATCCCGCCAATCCGAGAAAACTACGAATCTCTGTCACACTCTCCGGTCTCTTCCAATCTTGAATTGCTTCAATCTTTGAAGGATCCACGGAAATTCCGGATTCGGAAATAATATGACCGGGAAACTTCACACGAGATTGCCAAAAGTGGCATTTAGAAATTTTTGCCTTTAATTGATTACTCCTAAGAGTTTCCAACACAATCCGAAGATGTTTTTCATGCTCCTCCTCGGTTTTAGAATACACAAGAATATCATCGATAAAGATGAGAACAAACCAGTCGAGGAAGTCTTTGAAAACTCTATTCATAAGGTCAACGAAATAAGCCGGAGCATTCGTTAGACCAAATGGCATAACAAGTCATTCATAAGATCCATAACGAGTACGGAACGATGTCAAATGAATACTATCCTCTGCAATACGAAGCTAATGAAATCCAGTAGCTAAGTCTAATTGTGAAAAGACTCTAGCACCACTAAGTTGATCGAATAGATCATCAATCCGAGGTAAAGGATATTTATTTTTGATAGTAAGATCATTAAGCTTGCGGTAGTCAACGCAAAGCCTAAGTGTTCCATCGGATTTCTTCACAAAAATAGCTGAAGCTCCCCAAGGCGAGAAACTAGAGCGAATAAATTGCTTCGTCTCCAATTCGGATAATTGTTTACGCATCTCCTCGTTTTCTTTATTAGACATACGATACGGAGGACGAGTGATAGGTTGAGCTCCAGGAATAAGATTAATTCTGAACTCAATTGCTCGCTTAGGTGGTAATCCTAAAACGGGCTCGAATATGTCGGAAAATTCACGAACGACGTGAATAAGAGAAATAATATCACCCTCATCATCATCATCGACATCACGAGGATTTAAAGAATATAAAGATGCAACCAAGCTGGAATCTGAATCTTTAAGATTAATAGAAATCTGCTTAACATATTGAGGATGTCGAAGATGAATAGTCCGCTCAGGACATAGGATATGTGCTTCATAACGGTTAAGCCAATCCATTCCCAAAATCATTCCAAAGCCTAAATAACGCATGACATGCAAATCGGCTCGGAAAGAAAAATAACACAAAATAATCTCGACATCTTTACACAATAAACTGATTGTCACGGATCCACCAACCGGATTCGCAATTCTCAAAGAAGTCATTAAACACAAAACATCCAAAGAAAAAGTATCAACAAGTTCTTTTGATATAAAAGAACGGGACGCACCCGTATCAAAAAGAACTCGAATAGGATGATCACGAAATAAAATAATTCCATCCAGAATAGAATGAGAAATACCTTGGCCACGAGATGTGTTGCCAGGGGCTTGAGCAACATTAAGCTTTCCCTCCTTCCTATTTTGAAGTTTGGGACATACATGCATAAAATGGTCCGGGCTTTTGCAATAGCGACAAGTACGAGGCTTTGAACACTTGTTCGCAAAATGGTCTTTCAAACCACAATTATAGCATTTCCCTTGAGTAGAGGAAAAGGTCTTTTCAACAGGAGTTGCTTGCCTCCCTTTCTTATTGGGATAAGGGCCTTTGAATTTGTTTAGCCTCTTCTTGTTGTTGAAGTTTGGTTTGGAACCCACCACTTCAACATCATTCTCCCTATCCGCCTCTTCAAGACGAAGAGCGATATCAACGAGTTGGTCAAAAGAAACTTCTAACTTTAGAAGTAATGGCTTCTTGAGATTTTTTTTTAAGCCATAGACGAACCTCTGGTTCTTCTTTAAAGGGGTATTGATGTATTCAACCCCATATTTGGAAAGCGACTCGAAGGAGGCGACGTAATCAGTCACGGAGGACTCACCTTGAACAAGGTCTATAAATCGTCGAGCCAATGTCACTTTCTCTGCTTTTGGTACAAATTTCAACTCGAAGCGTTCCCGGAATTGCTCCCAGGTGAGATCGCTTCATTAATCTCAGAAATAAGAAGCTCGTACCAGTCCGATGCTCTTTCTCGGAGCATACTAGAGGCCACCTGAACTTGGTGAAGGTCAATAAGATTCATGCGAGAAAAGATTCGATCGCATGACCTTAGCCAAGCCTGTACTTCAATAATAGTTTCGGAACCTTTGAATGGCTCCCCACCCAAATTAGTGTAATCGCTGCACAAGTGTGCAAATCCCGACTTTGGGTGAGTAGGTTCCGGGTTAGCTCCAGCTGCTTGAGCATTCGTCACTAAATCAAGAAGCTGTTGAGCAGTCATAAAAACTCCATCCTGGGGTGGAGTGCTAGATGGTACGGCTCTGGTGCGGCCTGGTCTAGACATTTTTCTTTCTTTAGAAAGAAAGAAGAAGAAGAAAAAGGTTATTCACCAAATTCAATATCAAGCAATTCTTGATAGATAAAACAAGGAATCATAAAAGAAAATAGGATGAATCGGTACGAAGACTCGAATAAAATCCTAAAGCATGTCTCCTAAGAAAGACTTAGGACGATGATCCTTGTTATAATATTCCATATTGTTCCGAAGTTTGGCTCTGATACCAAGCATTGACGCCCCACCTCTATACCCACGCTAGCCAAGAACATTACGGTGAATGCTGTCAACTAGCACGGAGAATAAGGCTGTTGAGGAGCGACCATCCATGTAATTGCTTTGTGCGAGCACCGATATATCAGATAGTAAAACATGCATTTTATTTCAAGAGGAAATCCGACATACCGATACAAACTCAAAGCTACTACACAGTGGCTATATAGATCCTTCGGAAACAAATATAGAAATACGCATAACATAAATCAGTCACAGATAATTCATATCACAAAGGCGGAAGAAGATATGAATATATAATTAACACATGGAAGTGTATATCAGAGTAGTGGTCTAAAAAGATCCACAATAATACAAAAGAATAGCAACACATGCTATACAAAAGAATACAATTATGAGTCTATATCCCAAGTGTATACAACAAAATAAACTACTAATCTAAGTAGTTTGCCAAAAGTCAGAGTAATGAATCCCTGGGGAGAAGTCAAGCAAAAGCACCTGTAACATCTCGGTCTGACCCGAGTATTATTTAATAAGAAAATAATAAACAGATCAGTCTACCTATAAATATCAGATGAAACGATATAGAATAAGAGATATGACTAAACACACAATAATCACAATGCCAAGCTGTGATATATATAAGTAGTTGAAAATCATCAAGGGATTAATCAATGTCACAAAATCTACACAATAATCAAAGAAATGTCATACTCCTTATTTCGTTCATCAAACCACAATTATTGACGATTATATCAATGTCAATCACAAAAGTCAATGACACACAAATTCACCAATGCACAAATATTGATAAAACTTATCAATAGAAATCACAAAAATTGGTGAAGCATAAATTCTAGAAATCATCTCAAGAAATCCAGTCAATGACACACAAATTCACCTATGCACAAAAATTGATAAATCATATCAATAGAAATCACAAAAATAGGTGAAGAAGAAAATTCCAGAATTCGACACACGAAATCCAGAAATCACACAAAATGGAGGGAGGCCTATCACACGAACGGGAGCATGAAAACTCACCAACATATGTATCACACGAACGAGACGCTATCTCATGGTAGCTAGCCATTAAATTTTGACACACGAACGGCCCGAAGACCATGGGGCGCTACCCCACATATGTGAGTTGAAACTCACACAAACGGGGTTTAGTCTCCCTCGTAGACAAAGAGACATCGCACGTTGCTAGTCTAAATCACAAAAATGATCGTCATGATCATCAAGAAGTGTCAATTACAGTAAGCTAGTAAATATATGAGCTTAGCTTCATGTCCCATAACCACTAGCTTAACTTAAATATTTACGAACAAATTGTAGATCTCCACTAGAAAATTGTCACAAGAGATTCAATCGAACAAGTCCAAGAATTAACCGACGAAGTAAACGCAAGCATTTCATACTACTTGTTTTACTAAGCCGTTTAATTAGATTTCTCATACGAGTGAGGTAAAAGTTTGTATATACTAATAGATTGAAAAACGGTTTTATAAACGAATTTGGTATTAAAATAGAATTGAAATCGTTTGAGAAAAGAGTTTTGATATTTACTACTAGTATTGAAACCTTTACATTTTTAAAGTGACAAAGCACGAAAATGATTGTAGAACAATCAACCATCAAAATTCACATTCAAAGACGTGAATAAAAATCCAAAGAAATCGATCCGAATCCATCAAAATGGGTATTCTCAAAAATTCCAAGAATAGAAGTCATTAAAGTCGTAGCAACAACAAGTGGGAAATAACACGAATCAATGGAATTTGGAAACCAAGCAAAAATATGCACAAATATGCACAATTAGGCAAATAGGTGCAGGTCAGTCGACTGACTAAAAGGTCCAGTCGACTGGACCAGAGGCATGAAAAATAATTTCCTGTAGTCAGTCGACTGACCTAAAAATTCAGTCGACTGAATGTAGGGAAAACAGAGGACCCGAGCCTCTGTTAGTTGCCTTCGGAATGCCTATGTGCTACAGCCAGTCGACTGTCTCAAAGGTCTAGTCGACTGACTGGCATCAAGGCTGCTTTCCAGCCTATAAAATGAAGATGCAATCTTCATCAAAATGCAATCGAGCGAGCACGGTCACTAGGGGTTTATGCAAATCGACTACCCGGCCCTATAAGCTCTTCGATGCATCACCAAAAACAAGTTCAAACAACAAAGCTATGATTTTTGAAGATTTGAACTCAAAACACTAAAAATTTGGAATGTTCACAAAACCTATCCAAATCAAAATCAAATACACATGAATATGTGTTAGGAATTTATTCCTAACAATCGAAGATAATCATAGACATAGATGTGAGATAAAAATCTCACCTTTGAACCCAAACGATTGAAGAAGATGCTTGAAAGCAAAGGAGAATCAACCACTCTTCAAATGCAACTCAAGAAGCTTGATTCTAAGCTTTTAAAAGAAGAACATTCCCAAAGTTAGGTTTAGGAATTTCTGAAATTGATAAGAGATTGAGTTGGAGAAGAAGAAGAGAAGCTTACCAATGAGTTCTTCCATTAGTTTGGAGCTAGAACTAGATTTGCAAAAGAAAACTAGGGTTTTGGAGTTTTAATTTCCCATCTCTCCCACCATTGATGCTTTAAAACTGAAAAGAGGAGAAAGTGAGGGTGAATGGGGAGGAGTGGCTCAGATTTGAGTACAAGTTAAACATCGGGCTGAGCCCAAACCCAAACCCAAAGTGGAAAAGTAGCAAAAATAAACTTTCTCTAAACATATCGAAGCTTATACTCAAAAAGGTCGCAAACGGCATTTTAAACTCAATGGGAGTGGTCCTGAGTCCTAATTCGACCGTATGCAAAACGTAGCTTTTCGGACTAAATTTCGAGTATCAAAAAAAATATTTAAATAAAATATTTAAATATAACATCAACAAATATGCGGGTTGTTACAGCTGCCCTTTGAGGAAATTCCTCCCTTCAGGATTATGAACATCATCAGCAAAGTTTTCTTCATTGTTTTTCGGTTGACGGTTAACCCCAAGCAGAGCATTTAACCTATCCAACATTAAAGCGTTCTGGGCTTCCATTTGTTGATATAACCCAGACACTACGGCATCCAACTCTACCCTTGTGACTCCAACACTAGGAGCCACTTCGTTCGATGCGGGAGAAGTAGCAGTGTTGTCATAAGCGCTTCCAGATCTAGCAGATTTACCTTTCCTTCCAGGAGCCATGATCTCAGATAAACTTCTGGTTCTTAAAGAAAGTCTTTCAAAAAATCTTTGCGGAGCAATGGTGAGAGCACCTTGAGTTCAACTCTCAATGAAAGCACCAAAAATGTTAACGCTAAAATTGGACGCTAACACCCAGGTGTAAGTAGTGAAAATGCGAAAGCACCACCCGTTGGTACGGGAACTAGAGATAAGCAGAAAATAACAGAGAAACAGTAAAGAGACAACAGTTTTTATAGTGGTTCGGCTTAATGTCAAGCATGCGTCCACTTTAATCCTCTTTATTGCTGATTCGATTACAACTTTTACAATGATCCTTGATTACAACACAACTAAGACGAGTAGCTAGAACTTCAATGCATAAGGGCTCTTCGAATTTAGTTGAATGTGCTAGATCTCTTCCCAAAGTTTGTTGAAGCGTCTTCGGTATTTGAAGTGTTGAAGGAGTTGAGAGAACAACAAAGTATTGGCGTTCCAGAAATGATCCAAAAGTCCCCTCCTTGGTGGAGTAGGCAAGGTATTTATAGGGAAATTCTGGAGTTAAGTCGTAGGTCGTGGGCAACATAAGGGTTAGGTCGTAGGTCGTGAGCGACCTAAGGGATACGGTTTAAGGCTTATAACATTTGCGCTTGATTATCTGCTTTGGCTGGTAGGTCTTAGGTCGCAGGGGAAATAGGTCATAGGTCGCAGGCGACCTAACAGGGACAGGTTAAGGTTTATGTTTGATCAACTACTTCAGTTGGTAGGTCGTAGCGACCTATGAGAGTGGGGAGCGACCTATATGGAGCGACTTAGAAGAGGTAGCGACTTAAGGCTGGGAGCGACCTATATGGTGCGGCTTTATTCTGTTTTAACTCGCTAGGTCGCTAGACCTTTTAGGTCGTTAGGTCGTGGCTTTCCATTGAGTCATTAGGTCGTTAACTCGTTGAGTAGCTTAGTTCGTTAACTCGTTGAGTAGCTTAGGTCGTTAACTCGCTGTAGGTCCTACATCTATGTTAGCTAGCCTGGACATTTAGGTCGCTGATCCTTGTCGATCGTTAGGTCGCTGAGTCATGAAAAGTGGAGTTAACGACCTAACAGGGACGGGTTAAGGTTTATGTTTGATCAACTACTTCGGTTTGTAGGTCGTAGCGACCTATGAGAGTGGGGAGCGACCTATATGGAGCGACTTAGAAGAGGTAGCGACTTAAGGTTGGGAGCGACCTATATGGTGCGGCTTTATTCTGTTTTAACTCGCTAGGTCGTTGGACCTTTTAGGTCGTTATGTCGTGGCTTTCCATTGAGTCATTAGGTCGTTAACTCGTTGAGTAGCTTAGGTCGTTAACTCGTTGAGTAGCTTAGGTCGTTAACTCGCTGTAGGTCTTACATCTATGTTAGCTAGCCTGGACATTTAAATCGCTGATCCCTATAGATCGTTAGGTCGCTGAGTCATGAAAAAGTGGAGTTAACAATATGCTTCTTATTATATTGAATTTTCTTTGACTATAAAAGAAATACAATGATCTTGATATTAAAATAAATATTGTTGAATAATGGTTGTTACTTCCAACACTTCAGACATAAAATATGTATGCTTTAGATTTAGCATATTTTTCACAAGAATCGTTCAAAACAGAAACAAATCTCTTTATCCTCCAATCTTATCATTCTACAATAATATGATACTGCATAATATGTTCCTAGACATAGTCTGTCATGAGATCATCATCAACACTTACGTTCTCATGAATCATGTCAACGTTGCTTTTGGCATTTTTGGATCAATGGTCAAGTGTAAACCAAATGTTGTTACATGCACTGCTCTTATAGATAGTTATTACCGAAGCAGCAAATGGAATCAGCGATATCAAGTATTAAAGGAAATGATTGATAAAGGTACCTCACCAAATGAAGTTACATATAATACAGCCGATGCATGGAGCAATAGCTAATGCACACTATAAATTTATATGTGTATTGTGCGGAAATTTTATCTTTGAAATCATTTTTGCTCGATATTTTGCAATTGTTTATCAAGCACCAGTACTATCTGCGTTACTATTTTCAAAGATTTATACACAAGTTTTAGACAAAATGCAAATTTATTTGAAAATTGTTAAAAAAGATAACTACTTAATAATCAATGAACCATATAAATCATTTAAACATGTTATGATGATAAGAGGTTGAGTGCGGTCCGTATGTGAAGCACGGGTTCGCACTAGTTATCACTAATTTTTACGGAAAGAATCTGTAATTTGATTCTCCCCTTAACAATGTTTCAGTTATAAAAATGCTATTAGTTTTTTCCTCTCTTAGCTAGAACAATAATCCCTTTACAAACTCTCATTTGAAAATAAAATAGTCTAATGCTAAATATGTAAATTATAAAATAGTAAACAAAGCTCAATTTTTTAAATGGGTTATGGTAGAAGGCCCACCAATGTAATGATGCAAGATGAAGTAGAAATCATAGGAGTTAATTTACATGTGGTATGTGTTTAAACAGCAACCATTTTATGATTTTCATACATCATTTCGTACCAATAATTATGGCCATTAAGATTTACTCTTTTAAAACAACGGATATTTCTAATTTAATTGCTGAAAGATGTTTAAAGTAAGATAATTTAAATATCAACATCTATAAAATTAGGTGTTTTGCTGACGTAAAATTGAAACTCAATTCAGTAAAATCAAAAATTCATAACAGTCATATAATAATGAGGGAATGAAAAAAATCCTAATAGTATCTTTAAGAAGAAGAGTATTAATAGAAATGTTGAAATTCCTTTTTCATGCGCCTAAGATATTGAAGAATGGAATGGGAAAACTTTGAAAATAATCGTACATCATGTGTAAGGGATCCAAAAACAAAAGCAGGACTTTGTATATGTTGCATGATTCATAGTAGGAATAATGCGGCAGATTGAAAAAGTAGAACTAACAGGGTACAAATAATAAGAGGTCTGTAAAGGTATGGAGAACCAAGGATACATGATAAGAAACATAATTTGTTTTATACATAATAAGATATATTATATATGTCCTAGTTTAAAATAATATTGTATAACTTGTTTTATTCTTAATATATAAAGAGCAAGAAACAGTAAAGGTAGTCTAAAGCACAAAAATTGGTGCAGTATAAAGTAACTCATACACTTCCTATCTTTAAATAACCAACAATCATAATTTAAATATGGAAAGAATTTAAAAGTTACCTACAGATTAAAAACCATCTAAAATGGCTAGGAAGGAAGGTAGCAAAATAAAATCTATATGATGCATTTTCAGCATGCGCCATAAGATGAAAACAGATCTATATTTGTATTTAGTTTCAGAACTTGTTTAAACGTGCTAGATGTTTTGAACAGCATTGTAAATGTACAAAATTTCCTTAAAATACTTTGTACAGCCTAAGATCAGCAGAATAAAACAACATTTTGGCTAAAATAAGCAACTACTTATTACTAGATTTACATTAAAAGAAAAGTCTTATAAGTGATCGTTCATAAGCTAAACATTAGTTTCTCCCATTCCCCATCAGTTTAGAGTCATTAATGAATTAATACTCTATCTCCATTAACCACTTGGGTGCCAAATGAGGAATAACTCTATTTATATCTTTTTTTACCTATACACCAAGTTAGCATAAAAAGATGACTCTGAATTTGAATTTTGTATTATTTTCAGCAAGAATACAATTTATTTTCAAAACAACTATTTGGAATTTAACAAATATAAGCAATCCGACTTTAATTTGATGAAAAGTAGTGGAAAGCGGATATTCTACAGCAGGTGCGATCAATAAATATAATATGTTGAAGGGAAACATTGGTAATGAAATTAATATACGGACAAAAACACGAGGCAAAATAATTACCTTAAGCAAACAGGAAAAAACACAGCAATCCAAATTTGTGCAACCAAACCAAACTTTGATATAGTTTCCGTAGACTGTAGTTGATGCATGGTTAATTAGTATGTTACACTGATAAGAATATGGAATAAGTTATGTCAGTAAGGTGCACAGACATAATATTATAGATGTGCCAGTTTAAAATAATCCTGTATAACTTGTTTTATTCTTAGTATATAAAGAGCAAGAAACAATAAGTGTAGTCTAAATCAAAAAAATTGGAGCAGTATAAAGTAACTCATATACTTCCTATTTTTAAAAAGCCAACAATTATAATTTAAATACAGAAAGATTTAAAAATGACCTGTAGATCAAAAACCATCTAAAATGGGCCAGGAAGGAAAGTAACAAAAGAAATTCTATATGATGCATCTTCAACATGCGCCTAAGATGAAAACAGATCCATATTTGTATTCAAAACTTACTTAAATGTGGTATTAGATTTTAAAAGCGCCCTAAATGTACAAAGTGTTGTAAAATTTTCAAAATGATTTGGGTTTGGGTTTTAGTTTTGGAAGAGTAGAAGAAAAGAAAGAAGGAAGGAAGAAGAAATCAAAGTCCCACATTATAGAAAGCTATATAATATACTTGTATAAATATAGCTTTCTCAAGTGGATGATGGGGCCTTGGGGCTCCCACATGTTTGCTTTGTTATGAGTAGAGAAGTCATGCAACACCACACGCGCGCCGCCGCCGCCGTCCGTCCGACCGAACCGGGTCGGGCCGGGTACGGGTTTCGGGTTCGGTTCAGAAAATATTTTTGGACCGTATATGTACAGTAACGGGCCATATTTCGGCCCGTTAAGGACCCAGAACCGGAAAATCTGAATTTGGATAAAGGGCGGGAATTTGTAACGTTTTTCTAAACGTTACAAACTGAATAGACGCGACGTTTGAATTAGTAACGTTTTACTGAACGTTGCAGATGAAAGGTTGCGACGTTTAAGAACCGTTGCAAACGGTCGTGACTCCTGGCGAATAGACACCTCCTCACGTATATAAATAGCAACGCCCAGAACAGTTGCAAACACAGTTTTCAATCCTCCTCTTCTTCTTCCTACAGCAGTTCTGCGACGCCGGGATAGCGTTACTAAACGCTCTGTTTTGTCACGCCTCCAAGGTGTTGCAAATTCAGAAAGCGTTGCAGGATTGTATTCTTCTTCCTCTTCATTCTATTCTATATAAATTGCATCATCAGATACATTTTCTGAAGTGTTCTTGGTCGGATCAAAGTCGTACAAACTTTGAATCCGATTACTCTGTTATAGGGCTTCATTGAATCCTGAAAGTCGATAGTTCGATAACCCGTTTGTACCTGGTGGGTTGAACTATTGTCTGAAAGAATCTATTCCATAGATTCTTGAAGTCGGAAGTACAGCATTGTCTTCATCATTATCGCCGTCAAATTCATCTCGAACCGCAAAATCCCCAACAAATTTTCAGACAATAGTCTTCAACCATGGAAGGTTCGAGCGCTCTACAAGTTATGAATCAGCATCTAACTCGATTGGAGCGTTTTGATGGTGACAATTTCACTCGTTGGCAAGAGACGATGAAATTTTTCCTAGTCACTGTCAAGTTGTTTTACATCTTGGAAGATGACTTGGAAGAAATCCCGGAGGAAACTGATAAGGACGATGCTGCTCTAAAGGCTAAACGTACAAAGCGCAAAGAGGACGATTTCCTATACAGAGGCCATATTCTGAATGCGCTATCTACTCCAGTCTACAATGCTCATAGGACCTTGGAAACAGCAAAGGCACTCTGGACTGCTCTGGAGAATAAATACCGCATATCCGAGGCAAGCAATAAAAAGTTTCTTATTTCTAATTTTATGGATTTCAAAATGGTCACCAATAAGTCCATAATTGGGCAAGTAAGCGAAATCTTATTGTTGGTGAATCAACTTAAAGATGCTGGAATTGATCTCCCTGAATCTTCTGTTGTTGGAGTTATAATTTCTAGACTTCCGCATAGTTGGAATGATTATAAGAAAAAGATGAAACATGCGGAAACGGATTATAATTTAGACGGTTTACAGCGTCATCTTCGTATTGAAGAAGACTCTCGCAAACGCGATCTAGATGATAATCCACAAACTGAGTCCCATTCTAAGGCAAATAATGTTGAAATTACTGATAAATTAAAGCCAAAGAATGAGACATGGTTTAAGAAAAATCATTCCAAAACTAACAACAAAAAGAAAGGTGCTTGTTATTTTTGTAACAAGCCCGGCCACTATGCCCGAGACTGTCGTCTGCGGAAGAAACAACAAAAAGTGAATGTGGTCGAAGACTCGCTTGTGGCTGTAGTGCAAGAGGCAAACTCCGTTAGTGGCAATGATAACGATTGGTGGTTCGATACTGGAGCAACCATTCACATTTGCAAAGACCGTAATCTGTTCAAGAGTTACGAAGAAAATAAAGGAGAAGCCGACGAAGTTACTGAAGCAAATAAGGTTCCAAGCAAAGTTCTGGGAAAAGGCACTATAGAACTTCCTCTCACCTCTGGAAAAGTTCTTACATTAGTCAATGTATTTTATGTACCTGATATGTGTAAGAATTTGGTCTCTGCATACCTTCTTAACAAAGGAGGATTCAAGATGGTGTATGAGTCTGATAAGCTAGTATTGTCTAAGAATGGCAAATTCATTGGACAGAGATACTCTTGTAACGGCATGATTAAGTTGAATTTAATAAAGAAATCTTCTGTTTATATTGTTGATTCTATTAGTTTATGGCATGGTAGATTGGGACATGTTAATTATAATTCCATTAGGAATATGAATAAATTAGGATTAATTTCTGATTGTGATTTCGATACCATCTCTAAATGTGAAATATGCGTTCAAGCAAAAATACACCGGAAATCCTTTAAATCCGTAGAAAGGAAAACTGGTTTGCTTGATTTGGTATATAGTGATGTGGGTGACTTAAAAAGTCATATCACCTATGGTGGTAACCAATACTATATAACATTCATTGATGATTATACTAGATATGCATATGTATTATGAAAACTAAAGATGAGGCTTTTGATAAATTCAAAATTTACAAAGCAGAAGTCGAAACACAATTAGGAGTTAAAATTAAAATATTACATTCAGATCGTGGTGGTGAATATTTCTCAAATGAATTCACCTTGTTTTGTAAACAACAAGGTACAATTCACCAATGTACTGCCCCATATACACCACAACAAAATGGTGTTGCTGAAAGAAAGAATAGAACTTTAGTAGAAATGGTTAATTCCATGCTCATATGTTCTAATTTACCTTATGACCTATGGGGTGATGCTATGTTATCTGCATGTTATATTTTAAATAGAGTACCACTTAAAAGGAATAATATTTCCCCTTATGAATTATGGTTTAATAGGAAACCTAACCTAACTAGACTTAAAGTTTGGGGTTGCTTAGATTATGTTAGAAAACCAGACCCTAAACGACCAAAGTTAGGAAATAGAGCATTTAAATGTGTTTTCATAGGATATTCACTTAATAGTATAACTTATAGATTTCTTATTCTTGACACCCTAGAAGTTATAGAATCTGTAGATGTAGAATTTTTTGAAAATCAAACTGTTGAGATTCCATTGAGATCATCTAGTCCAGAACGTAGTATGACTAATGATATCAATGACGATGATTATGCTCCTGCTCAAAACAGCAAGGAAGTGTCAGTACCAGATAATAGTACTGAACAACGGAGAAGTGAAAGAGCGAGAATAGAGAAGGACTATGGTCCTGACTTCATTACATATCTTGTAGAAGGCAGTAAGGACGAAGTCTTTAATGTGACTAAATATGTAATGAACGTTGATGATGATCCTAAAACTTATTCTGAGGCTATGAGTTCCAGAGATTCAAATTTCTGGAAAGAAGCTATCAATGATGAAATGAATTCCATAATGTTAAACCAAACTTGGGTTTTAACTGATTTACCTCCTGGTGTTAAACCTATAGGATGTAAATGGATATTCAAGAAAAAGTTGAATACAAATGGATCCATTGATAAGTTTAAAGCCAGATTAGTTGCTAAGGGATATAAGCAAAGACATGGAGTAGATTATTTTGATACATATGCTCCAGTTGCTCGCATATCTTCTATACACTATTTAATTGCACTTGCATCAATTCATAAATTAGTCATACATCAAATGGATGTAAAGACTGCTTTTCTAAATGGAGATTTAGAAGAAGAGATATATATGGAACAACCTGAAGGTTTCAAAACCCCAGGCCAAGAAAAGAAAGTTTGCAAACTAGTAAAATCTCTTTATGGCTTGAAGCAAGCTCCCATGCAATGGCATGAGAAGTTTGATAAAGTTGCACTGTCATATAGATTCATTGTCAATGATGCTGATAAATGTATTTATAGCAAATCGGATAACAACGGTATTGTTATAATATGTTTATACGTTGATGACATGCTAATATTTGGTTCCAATATATCATGTGTGAATGAAACTAAAAAGTTTCTATCTTCTAAATTCGATATGAAAGATCTAGGAGAGGCTGATGTAATTATGGGAATTAAAATTGTTAGGAAAGAGGGGGAGTTATTACTAACCCAATCCCATTACATAGAGAAATTCCTACAAAAGTATGGCCATTACGATGACAAACCAGCACCAACTCCTTTAGATCCTAGTATTAAATTAGAAAAGAACACTGGACGTACTATCTCTCAACTAGAGTATTCCAGTGTTATTGGGAGTCTTATGTATGCTATGCATTGCACTAGACCAGACATCGCGCATGCTATAAGTATATTGTGTCGATTTATGAGTAATCCAGGTTTCGAACATTGGAAATCCATTTCCAGAGTTTTAGCTTATTTGAAAGGAACCATTGAATATGGTTTATCTTATAAAGGATATCCTTCTGTAACAGAAGGATATAGTGATGCAACATGGAACAATGTAGATTCCAAATCCAAGTCTACGACTGGATGGATCTTTACATTAGGAGGCGCTGCTGTGTCTTGGGCTTCCAAGAAGCAGATCTGTATTTCTGACTCAACAATGTTGTCAGAATTGATTGCATTAGCAGATGCATGTAAAGAAGCGGAATGGCTTAGGAATTTATTAATGGAAATCCCTTTGTGGAAGAAGCCATCTCCAGCAGTCTTGATTAACTGTGACAATCAAGCAACTATATACAATGTGTCTAATAAGACATATAATGGAAAGTCTAGACTTGTGAGTCTAAGACATCAAATGGTAAGACAGTTACTCAAAAGAGGAGTTATAACTGTAGACTGCATAGAAACGAAGAAAAACTTGGCTGACCCACTTACAAAAGGTCTTCCAAAGGCAATGGTTTCTATAAAGTCACAAAAAATGGGACTAAGGTCTGTGAATGAAGGTTGATCATCCTTAACAGAAACCCAACTTATGTCTTGAAAAGGATAGACAAAGTTCAATGGGTACCAACAAGTTAAGCGAATGATTATGGAACACTAAATTGATAATCCCATAATATTTAGTGTTGGATTCTGCAAGAACAAAGGATGGATATACTTCCTTAATAAGTCTAGAAACCTTAAAAGGTGTATCACAGAAACACCTTAAGAGACTTACCTATATGAGTATGGAAATCAGGCCGTTTCCTAGGAAAGTAAGACCGCTTTCTAAGTAGACTCATGAAGCAGGATTTAAGCACATGGCCATTAACTTGCTAAGCAATACAGAACACTTTACCTAAGGAAATCAACATGTGTGACTGTTCCGGTTTTATCATTAGGGATACTTGGTTCAAGATTCGTTCACCATAGAATCTCGATAAGGCTTTGTGGTTTACACTAAGTAAAGATTCAAATCCAAAAGATACCTTTTATTTATGTGTTGGTTTTCACGATGATGCAAAATTTGATCTTAGAACTACATAGGCTTGATCCCACTTGGGTATATAGGAAGTCACTCTAGTGATTCGGCCGTCCTATTATTTAATTCTTGAAAATTGGGGGAGATTGTTGTAAAATTTTCAAAATGATTTGGGTTTGGGTTTTAGTTTTGGAAGAGTAGAAGAAAAGAAAGAAGGAAGGAAGAAGAAATCAAAGTCTCACATTATAGAAAGCTATACAATATACTTGTACAAATATAGCTTTCTCAAGTGGATGATGGGGCCTTGGGGCTCCCACATGTTTGCTTTGTTATGGGGAGAGAAGTCATGCAACACCACATGCGCGCCGCCGCCGCCGTCCGACCGAACCGGGCCGGGTACGGGTTTCGGGTTCGGTTCAGAAAATATTTTTGGACCGTATATGTACAGTAACGGGCCATATTTCGGCCCGTTAAGGACCCAGAATCGGAAAATCTGAATTTGGATAAAGGGCGGGAATTTGTAACGTTTTTCTAAACGTTACAAACTGAATAGACGCGACGTTTGAATTAGTAACGTTTTACTGAATGTTGCAGATGAAAGGTCGCGACGTTTAAGAACCGTTGCAAACGGTCGTGACTCCTGGCGAATAGACACCTCCTCACATATATAAATAGCAACGCCCAGAACAGTTGCAAACACAGTTTTCAATCCTCCTCTTCTTCTTCCTACAGCAGTTCTGCGACGTCGGGTAGCGTTATTAAACGCTCTGTTTTGTCACGCCTTCAAGGTGTTGCAAATTCAGAAAGCGTTGCAGGATTGTATTCTTCTTTCTCTTCATTCTATTCTATATAAATTGCATCATCAGATACATTTTCTGAAGTGTTCTTGGTCGGATCAAAGTCGTACAAACTTTGAATCCGATTACGCTGTTATAGGGCTTCATTGAATCCTGAAAGTCGATAGTTCGATAACCCGTTTGTACCTGGTGGGTTGAACTATTATCTGAAAGAATCTATTTCATAGATCCTTGAAGTCGGAAGTACAGCATTGTCTTCATCATTATCGCCATCAAATTCGTCTCGAACTGCAAAATCCCCAACACAAAGTTTCCTTAAAATAATTGGTACGGCATAGTAATATTTCACCCAGCCGTGATATTATTCCGCCCAGCCGTAATGCATGATCACTCTAATAAGCAGGTAAAATAGTACCACACAGCTAATGAACAATTTATCGTTAGTTATTTATTAGACCATTTTTATCCACAGTTAAACATTGGACTAAATCATTAACCTCCATAGAACAATTGCCTGTCATATGCTAAAATATTTGGAAAATCGAGACAGTGAATCAAAACAGTCACCTGAAATCTTGAACCAGAATCCTCAAGGCTTTTCCTTCTTGTATTTGCTGGTTTCATTTACTCCTTCAAATTCAACTTGTAGTCATATCCAGACGCAGACAGAATGGTTCGATTTCTCGTTGCCTCCTATAGAAAAAAATTGTAATTGCACAAAAACCCAACTTAATACTTATTTACAAATGTACTGTTAAGTATTATTTTTCCAGGTGATACCAAACATGCATGTCCATTCATGAAAGTACATGAAATGCTTTTACGTTACCAGAGGAGCAGATGCATTAAGATATCCAGCATTCATCACAAAAAATTAATTAAACTTCATCAAGATGATTGACCTTTTTCCATGAGAAATTTAGCGTTAAACATACAACAACCCGATCTCGACAGCTAGTTTCTATGAACTAAATTTAACTGGCTACTATCAAGTTAAGGTCAGCTTGTATTATCAATATACAGCATTGTCAACAAAAACACCAACGGTCAAAATAATGGCTTCTCTCCTCTGAACGATCTCTTTCTTTCTCGTTTTTTCTGCTCAACTATTCTTCCTACTCTCTCTCTCATTCCGATCTCATTTCTGTCGTACCTTGGCTTTGTCCGATCTGTGAATTTTGGGTGGTTTGATGTCTTCATCGTATGTTGAAGAATTTGTTCTCTCTGGCAGTTTCCTGCGCGACTGTCCACCATTTGTCGCTATTGCCTCGGCCTTACTGGCGGAGGTGGCCCCTCCTCTGTCGGTTACTTTTTCTGGTACAAGATCGGTGGACATTAGGGTTTACTCTTTTAATCAATTTGGGGATCTGTCTCGAGCTCGATTCTTGTTGATTGAGAATTGCTTTATGGAAATTACGCCGATTTTCACCGATGATTTGGTGTCGCGCCCTCCTCCATGTGGGCGTTGGTCTTCGGTTGATGGCTTTTTGCAGTCGTCTGCTTGTATTGGCTATTCGGGGTCAGGCCAGAATCGGGATTTCATCGCCCATTTTGAGCCTTCTCTGTGTTTCTCGGCGGCTTGCGTCTTGTTGCCTACTGGGGAGGAGGGGGTGACGGTGGGTTCGGTGGATTGCCATTTTGGTTGTGTGGCTAGTGAGCAGAATGATGGGGGTTTCATCGCCTCATCTAACACTGCACTAGCAGATTTCATGGTTCCGTTTCGGCATATTTCAGATGGTTTTGTGCCGATTACTGATGGTTCTGTGGTGAGCGTTGGGGGGCAATTGGATGTCACCGGGGCTGATGGGGATTTCACCGCCCCATGTAGCTCTGGGCTCGGTGATGCCTTGTCCCGGTTGCAGTTTGCTGCTGTTCCCTCTGGGTCAGTGTTCGATGATGTCTTCATCGACGTTTCCTTTGATTTGTGCCGGGCATTTCCTGTGGATTTTTGGATGTTCATTTCTCTTGAGGAGGTTGTGCGGGTTGGTTGGCTAGTGGGTACTAGGTGGGCTCTTGATGGTCAGTATGTCTGTAGTTTAGAAAGGGGGATTTTGGTGGGCGGTTCTATCGGCCTTATCCTAGAGCGAGCTCCCCAGGTACGTTGTGGGTGGAGCTGGCAGGTGAGCTTCTCTTCTCTGTTCCTTGATGGTGTAGTTGTTGCTTTTGTTTGTTATTGGGTTGATGTTGTTTCTTCATTGTTTATGAGCCATGACACACTTAGGTGTGTGCTCCCTGGCATGGTTGCTCTGTCCGGGACGGGCGACATGACAGATCATGTAGGCAGTGAGCGCTCCGTGTGGAGTGGTCAGTGCAGGTCTTTTTCTTGGTATTTGATTTTATGCCATTGCGAGGCCGATTCTGTGTCGTATTTGGCTATCTTGGGTCTTCGTTCGCTAGTTGGTATTCAGCGGTCGTTATGGAGAACTCAATTATCCAGGATCGAGAGGCCCGGGCGATATCCTTGGTCTTTACGCATAGTGGTCTCATATTGGGATCACTATGCGGAAAGCCGGGACCTTTGCCGGCTTTCCTCGACTCCCACTGTTGATCTCTCTGTTAGGACCATCGTGCGAACCACACCTGTCGCGCGGGGTTGTCTCATCAGTGACAGTCCGGCTTGGGTTAGGTTCCTACAGCACCATGGGTTGCGTATTATATGCAGCCCTACATACTTCCGTTTTTTTCCGTCTGTCGGGGTGTCTCCAGACTCATCGTCTGGTTGCTGCTCTTCTCTTTGCTCCATGCCTTCGTCTTCTTGTTCCTTTTCCATTTCTATTCCGATGCTTAGTGAAGCGGAGATTGCGATCATTAATGATCGCCTCTCTCGCCTAACTAAGAACTCGGCTCCATCCCGCTCTTCTCTTGGGCTCTTGGGTTCGCTGGAGCTGGCTCAGGTATCTGCCGAGTCCATCCCTCGGGTATCGTCTTCCCGTGTTCATAGACCTTCTCGTCGCCGCACGAGAGGCCCCCTCCCCACTCCTCGTACTATCCGTACTCGCTCTATAGTGGCGACTGAGCAGACAAATCGGTCTGCTTTTGCATACTTGTATCTTATTTGAGTAGGGTCTGTTTAGTTCTCTCTGGCTTGTTTTTTCTTCGGCTACCTGGCTTAATGTCGAACTTTCTTTTCTGGAACGTTCGTGGTATTGGCAATGAGGCTTCTTGTGCTAGATTGAAGCGCATTGTCCGCAAACATTCTATTTGCTTGGTCGCTCTGTTAGAACCTTTTGTAGGGTCTAGTGAGATTACTAGGGTTGTCCTATCGCTTGGGTTTGGAGGTGCTGTGTCTAATGTTTCGGGCAAGATTTGGATTCTTTGGTCCAAAGGCTGTGACGTCCAACCTTTGTTTGACTCGGACCAGCTTATCTCTGTGGTTTGCTCTGCTTCTCCTTTTCCTCATCCTTTTCTTTTTTCGACGGTGTACGCCAAGTGTGACCGGATGGAGAGATTATCCCTATGGGATGATATTCTTCATCTGGCTGTGTTGGGCTTTCCGTGCTCTGTTGTGGGTGGTGATTTCAATGTTGTCGCTAGCCAGGTTGAGAAACTTGGGAGGGCGGCCATTAACCGCTCATCGGTTTCTGATTTCAATTCGTTCATTGTTAGTTCAGGATTCTCCGAAATTCCTTTTGTGGGATCGGCTTATACCTGGTCCAATAACCAGGAAGGTCCGAACCGGATCCTATCTCGGTTAGACAGAATTTTTGGGTCCCCGGAATGGCTCAATCTTCCTTTTTCCTTCTCTACATCGCATCTTCATCGAGCCTGCTCTGATCATGCCCCGATGGTTTTGCGATGCTTTCCTCGTTCTCTCTCGGGGCCAACATCCTTCCGCTTCCTCAGTATGTGGTGTTCCCATCACTCCTTTTCTCAAGTTGTTGAAGAGTCGTGGTCTGCTCCTATTTCAGCTTCTCCCATGGGGGCCTTTTCCCAAAAGCTGAAACGCCTTAAGGCTTGTCTTAAATCCTGGAATTTCCTTGTTTTCAGGAACATTTTCGACCGTGTTAGATCGGCTGAGGAGTCTCTTATTCTTGCCGAATCTTTGTTCGACAAGAACCCTTCGGCCGAAAACAGGGGGAAATGGGCGTCGGCCCAATTGGCTTTCTCTTCGGAGCTTCGTATCGAACACTCTTATCTTCGCCAAAAGGCGAGGGTAAAATGGGTGGTTGAAGGGGATACAAACTCCAAATTTTTCCATTCTTCCATCCGTAAGAAAGCCAACCTTCTTTCCATTCGGGAAATTTTGAGACCGGATCATTCTTTGGCGTCCTCTCCGGCTGAAGTTAAGCAGATCATAGTGTCTCATTTTCAATCCTTTTTGGGTTTCCCCTCGGTGGCGGATCAGGATCTGGATCTCCTCGCTTTCATTCCCAGACTTATCACCTCTGAGGAATGCGACGGTTTGGCTGATCCGCCAAGTCCGGAGGAAATCCGTGCTTGCGTATTTGCCCTAAGCAAGGATAGTGCTTCCAGTCCGGATGGTTTCAACGGATCTTTCTATCGGAGTGTGTGGCCTATCATTCAATCGGATTTTTGTTTAGCTATCCAGCATTTCTTTGCCGGAAGTCTTCTTCCCGTAAGTTGGTCTTCGACCAACTTGGTTTTAATTCCGAAGTGTGATTCCCCTCGGTCGTGTGCGGAATTTCGTCCTATCAGCTTGTGTAATTTCTCTAACAAAGTTATTTCTAAGGTGTTGGCCATTCGTTTGGCTCCGTTCCTTGAGCGCATCATCTCTTCCTCTCAGGCTGGTTTTGTGAAGGGTCGTCTTATCACTGATAACGTCCTGTTAGCCCAGGAACTGATTTCCCATATTGACAGGAAGGTTAGAGGTTCTAATGTTGTGTTCAAACTTGACATGGAGAAGGCTTATGATCGTATGTCGTTGTTTTTCATCATTAGAGTTCTGCGTGCTTTTGGGCTCCCCGAGTCCCTTATCGATATGGTTTGGCGACTTATCTCTAACTGTTGGTTCTCCGTCCTCATTAACGGATCGGCCAATGGTTACTTTAGGGCTGGTAGGGGTCTCCGTCAGGGTGATCCTCTATCGCCTTCTCTATTCGTGATTGCGGCTGAAGCTTTCATTCGAGGGATCCACACCTTAACGATTTTCGGCCAGGTTCACCGATTTGGTCTTCCGAGTAGGTGCACGCTCGTTTCATCCTTATCATTTGCGGATGACATTGTCATCTTCACCAATGGTAACAGGACGTCTGTTCGCCGCCTGATTCGCTTTATCCGGCAGTACGAGCGATGTTCGGGCCAGCTCGTTAACTCGTCGAAGAGTTGTTTCGTTCATGCGAAGGATATGGATTCTACCAGGGTTGCCTGGGTCCATTCGTTCACAGGGTTCAGGGAGGCTTCTCTTCCGTTTCCTTACTTGGGTATTGTTCTCTACAGGGGCCGGAAAATTAATGCCCTTTTCGATCCTCTAACGGATAAAGTTAGGGGAAAGATCATTCGGTGGAATGCTTCGCTTCTATCTCAGGCCGGAAGATTGGTTCTTATCAAGTCGGTTTTACGCTCGATGGGAACTCATGTCTTCGCAGCGATGTCCCCTACCGCTTCTTTTTTCAAGTCCTTCCAATCTTTGGCTTCTTCTTTCTTCTGGGGGTCAAAGGAAGACAACCACCGTCACCACTGGGTCTCGTGGGACGTGGTGTGTCGTCCCAAGGTCGAGGGCGGGCTAGGGTTGCGAAATCCTAAGGATTTGTGCTCGGCTTTTGCTTGTAAACTGTGGTACAGATTTGGGACTAGCGATTCCCTTTGGGCGAAGTTTCTCCGTGCCAAGTACGTGAGTCTGGCCTCCTCCGGTTTTTCCGGTTTTCCTTCCTTCGCCAGCGAAACTTGGAAGCACATGCAATCGGTCAAACCTTTCTCTGACTCCCACGGTGGACAATCCGGTTGGGATGGTGGTTCGTTTTCCATCATCAAAGCTTGGAGCTCGTTTCGTCTTTCTTCCCCCATTCTCCCTTTATTCTCATTCATTTGGGATGCCAGAATCCCTCCTAAAGTGTCTCTGTTCATGTGGCGAACCCTTCATAAGGGATTGCCAGTTGATGAAAATCTCCAGCGGATTGGTATTCCTTTTGTTTCCCGTTGCAGATGTTGCGGTAATGGGAATTCTGAATCTTTGAATCATTTAATCTTTTCCGGTTTCTCTGCCAATTCCTGCTGGAATTATTTCGGTAATCTTCTAGGAATTAGAGGTACCAACAACTCCTCGGAGGATTTACAAATGACTTGGTGGAACGGGATCAAAGGTAAATCTCTCCGGTCTGTTGTTCTGCGTTTGATTCCTTGTCTTATCTGCTGGCACCTATGGTGTGCGCGGAATAAGGCTATTTTTGAAGAAATTCTCATGGATCCCGTCTCCATTATTCGCCGGGTTAGGAATGATGTTTTTCTAGCTTTTCGTGGGAGACCTTTCAAGGGATCGATTAGTTCTCGTTCTAGTCGTCTCGTAGCTCTGTTATCTATTATCTGCGCTCAGCCTCCCATCAGGACGGGAGTTGGTTGATGTCCGTCTTTAAGCCAGGTTGTTCTGGCTTAACCGTCTTCGCTCCCCCCCTTTTTTTCTCTGATTTAGTGGCTTCTGGTTGCAGGCTATGGCTTTTTAGGTATGGTTTGGGGTCTGTTCTGTCTTCTACCTTGCTTGGTTTTGGGCGGTCGCTATTCTGGTTTATGTTTCGCCGCTCTCTTGTTCAGATTTTGCTGGATATCTTCCTTTTGTTTGGCTTCCCTTCTGGGAGGAACCTTTGGCTGCTTCCTCCGCCACTTCTGGTTTTTCGACGGCTTCTTCGCCGTTTTTGGTTTTCGCCTTCTGTTGGCCGTTTTATTAGGTTTTTATTGTTTTTTTGGTTTTCTCTTGCTCGGCTGTTTCGCCGATTTTGGTTTTATTTTCTGTGGGTTACCTGTCAGGCTTGTTGACAGTTTCTGTTATTTATTTATCTACATTTGTTGAAAAAAAAAATTATCAATATACAGCACAGAATTATGTAGCTGATTTAATTCGGATGGATATTTTTCACTTTAATGGAACAACGTGATGAAAATTCAATATCGGGAGCAAGAAGGTGGTAGGTAGAAGATATACCTCAAAAATACAGAAAAACAGGAAATAAACAAGCCATGTTTCTACTAATTAATAGTAAATGTTGAAAAATAATAACATGGTTATCTAGTATAGTCAGTAATCAATCAGGCTGAAATTTAAAAGAAAAGAGACCAAGTATACAATGCAAAGACTGAAGAATAAGAGACCCTCAAGTGGTTGACGATGGGAGGGGCAATAAAAGGGTAGGCGTAGTAGCTTCCCATTTGGTAAATTAGAGCATAAATGCAAACATGGAAAACTAATTACATTGAAAAATAATATAGTCTACTAAACAATCATTTACATTGCTTCAAATCGGTATAATAGGTTACAGCGTGTAGCGTTTCGTATGAACTCGCTACGGATTGTACTTCTTCAATTCTACCTCTAAGAACGAAAATTGAAACCACCCATTCTGTCAATTTATAATATTGTAATTTTAGTGCTATTACTTGATTCGTATGACTGGTAGGATATTTTAAGATTTTTTGTACACTGTCTACCTCAATGGTTAATGGACAACTAAAAGTGAAAAATCAATGTACATGGTTCATGGAAAATCATCAGGAATTATGAATTGAAAAGTATGCGTAACATCCATGCCTCAATTTGGATATTGATACTATACATATTACGAACAAAGACGGGTTAACATTCATAAATTGTTTTCAATCTTTGTTCCTGCCTATGATGGAGTTAATGTTATGAAAATAAAACAGTCATGTGACGATCCAAATTTTTCGAATATTTGAAATTGGATATTTAATTGATTTTAAACATTTAAAGGTTAGTTTAACTTGAATTTTAATATCACTATTTATTTGGCAATTAAATTATTGAATTTAATTATTGGGAGTTGGGTAAATGGTTGAATATGGAATTTTAAGCTTGTTAAAAATGGTTTAAAAGCTTGTAAAATTTATATTGATAATACTGAATATAGCAGAAGTGTTAAAATTGAATTTGGAAGTGTTTTGCTTAGTTTCAAAAATATGTTGCTTAAATTGAATTTAAAAATAGCCTTCCAAGGCACAGTCTCGGAATTCAATGAAACTAGTTCCACTAGATATGTAATAGTGTATTATTATCGGATTTCAATTTTCGTAGCATTTGGAGTTGTCGTGTGATCGTACGGTAGATAAACGCGCTGAAATCTATATCAATAATGTAATATAAAACTGAGTCCAAAAAGTATAAATTCGAGATAGTAATTTATGAAGGAATGGGTAATTTGTTTTAAAAATAAATAGTGGTTTATTTTTAAAGATATGGAGATGGGAAGTGTATTTCCCTGGAAAGCCAAGTATATTTCAGAGGAGACTTTTTATGAGTCAAAGGCTTAAAGGTTTGTTTTAAAGAAATGTTTTAGAATATTTATTATTTTTAAATATTTTAAATATTAAAGTAATATTTTCAAAATTTATTTTAGTGGTAGTAATTATTTAAAGGATAATTATTAATATTTATATTTTATAAAGTAATTTTATTTTAAAGATAGTATAGTTAAAGTTTTAATTTAAAACTCGTATTGAATTTCGTAATCTCTTATTTTAAATTAAGTTTGGCTTAACTTTATTTTAAAAATTAGTTTTATATTTTATAAAGTAGTTTATTTTAAATATTCTTAAAGTATACATATTTTGAATAAAGTATTAAAGTATTTTAATTTAAATGTTTTAAAGTATAATTTATAATAAAGTGTTTTAAATCATTTTAAAATCTAAAGTATTTGTACTTGGTGATTACAATGGAAATAGAAAATAATTGGGAAATTTATTCCATGAGAAAAAGATGGTTTGAAACTGTTTTCAAAGGGTTGAAAAGTGGAAATATATCTTGCGAACATATTTTGAGGACTACAAATAATTTGGAAGAAATTATTACGGCTTGATGATTGTTTGTGAATGTTATTTGATAGTTAAATAACCGACTATCAATATTGGCCAAATGCGCTGATCGTTTCGAAGAGATCGGGATCGGGATTAATTTCTCGAAAACCACTTCGATCCAGTTTGAACGTTTTCGTGAGGAAGACAAAAGCTGAGAGTCGAAGATGGAGCAGTGAAGTGCAAGGGCTAGTAGCTACTAACCCTGAGGGTGATTCCAAAATGGATGTAGTAGGAGTAGTGCCTTCGGTTTCGTTCGAACCCGGAACGGACTTGTATGGATGTATGCTTTCAGAACATCGTCAGGAGGATGATGAGCACTCTAAGAGATGTGTTCTAAAAAGGTAACACTTAGCCTTGAGCCTCATCAACCGAGAATGACTGAAAATCAGGGTTTATGCAACAAGGCTAAGTAGGTCGCGCCCATTAGGGTAAGGTCATCCCTGTCTAGATGTCCCTTTTATTTTGGATGTGTGGTGCGGTTGCTGATCCCAACCGTGGGGTGATCTTACTCGGGATTATCCGGTAAGGGATATTTGAAATGGGATATTTAATTGATTTTAAATATTTAAATGTTAGTTTAACTTGAATTTCAAATATCGCTATTTATTTGGCAATTAAATTATTGAATTTAATTATTGGGAGTTGGGTGAATGGTTGAATCTGGAATTTTAAGCTTGTTAAAAATGGTTTAAAAGCTTGTAAAATTTATATTGATATTATTGAAGATAGCAGAAGTGTTAAAATTGAATTTGGAAGTGTTTTATTCAGTTTTAAAAATATGTTGTTTAAATTGAATTTAAAAATAACTTTCCGAGGCACAGTCTCAGAATTCGACGAAACTAGTTCCATTGGATCTATAATAGTGTATTATTATCGGATTTCAATTTTCATAACATTTGGAGTTGTCGTGTGATCATACGGTAGATAAACGCGCTGAAATCTATATCGATAATTTAATATAAAACTGAGTCCAAAAAGCTATTTTCTCCATATGATCGAATTAGAACTCGAAACCTTTTCCATTGCGTTCGGAATAGGGGTATAACCTTAGGAACACCTAGCAGCACGCCTCGATTGAAGATCGAGATTGTGAGATTGTGGAATTGAGATGATTTTAATTTGAATTTAAATTAAAATAATATTTGTTCTCAGCAAGCTCTTTCTTTTTTTCTTGTAACACATGCTCCCTAGTATACACTTGTCCATTTATATTTACACGTGTTTGTTTTTAAATTAAAAATTGAATCAGCCAAGCATCTTGTATTCGAGAAAAAAAAGGGGACAAACATTTTTATCTCAGTAAAATAAATGAAGAAATAAAAGAAATGGCCGATGGAAATCGTTATCCTATCTTCGTTCCTCTTTTCATTTTCTTAACAGTTTGAATCAAAATAAAATGCTGAAGTTTATAAAAAAAGGGAAATCGAATTCCCAGTAGCGAACAAATTTGTTCGTTAAATAAGATGGCATTCGCACCTCTTTCTCACGATTCCTCTGACAGGCTCGAGCTTAGGGTTTGGTCGCATGGAAGATTACGGTCCCTAGAAGGAGGCAAAGCATCGAGGTGGGGTTCTCGACCAGGGTAGCTCGAGCGTGGCGACTTAGTTGGAGGCGCGAGCTTCGTTGTGGCGGAGGCGTGATTTTCTGGGCTCACGAAGGTTCGGGATGGGGAGAGTTGCGATCGATGTCATGAGGTAGGCATCGTATTCGAGCAGTGGCTTGGAGGTATATCAGGGCTCATGGTTTCAAGGGATTGTGGTCGTTGTTGCTGGCAAGGCGATGAGTGGCGGCACTTTGATGCGAGCGCGTGGAAGGGAAATCGCGAGGGGCAATGGTGTTCGAGGATTGGGGGTGGATCGCGATCTGGGTTGGTGTAGTCGCGTGGAGCATCTCGTGTGGTTCTAGGATTTTTGTTTGAGCAGCAAGTATTAGTTTCTATTTTTAATTTAAATACAATATTTGCAGTAAAGGATAACATAATTCTTCTTTTAATCTGATAAATAAGTATATAATTCACTTGCTGTTTCATTTTAAAATAAATATTAAGATGGTTAACATATTTAATTTCTTATTTAATTTATTTTAGTTACTTAAAGATCTTTGAAGGGAGATTAATTTAGAATTTAGTATTGTTTAAATCAAATCATTAGTTAAAATTAAATCTATTAAACAGCGATTAATTTGTCTAATAAACCTATTTGATTATATGTCACTAAAAATATTTTTTTTTTAAAAAGGAAATAAGTTCAAATTTAAATCATTAACCAACTGAATTATTAGATGGTACCTAATGGCTCGATTTTATTTCGAATATTAATAATCACATAAATTATTTATTCAAGGTCCAAAACCATGAAGAATAGTTGGTTTGGAGTGGATTGCAAATTTAAAAGTCAAAGGTGAGTTAATCTCACTCATCTGGGTTTTATTTAAATTTAAATAGTTAAATTTAAAATTGTTGATTATGTGCATGGATGATAAATTATTGCCAGTTATATTGGATGAGACCCTAGGCACCGCACAATATCAGATGATATTATATAAACCCATATACCGCGATATTCCACCTCGAAGTGGAATTGGTATTATATATGTATTTGGAGTGATTGATTTCCCGCATTATATAGCGGATGAGACCCAAGGCGCGACATAATAGCGGATGATATTATATAAACCCATATACCGCGATATTCTACCACGAAGTGCAATTGGTATTATTATATTATGCTAACATCTGTAGATGCGGGGAAAGAGGTTGGAGGCATCCAACTGGATTCCTTAAAATCATTTAGAATGTTTAATATTCTATGATATGGTTTATGTGATAATCTATGATATATTATATTGTTAATTAAAATGTTGGATGTTATAGTTTGATTGATAATATTTGGATATACTGAGTTATCAAAAATGTATAGATTTGGATTTTTGAAAGAAAATAGAAGAGAGAATTTTAAGTAAATAATTATAGAAATTTGGATAAATTAAAGAATGAATTAGAAAAGAATAAAAGTTGATTTTTAAATTCTATTAAATAAAATTTCAAGTATGGAAAATGAGATTTTTGAATAAATGGGAATAAATGAATTTTTAAACTCAAGTGTTATTATTTAAAGGAGTAAAGAATTTATTTCAAAAATTCAAGGTTTAAATTTAGTGAAAAGGATAAAGAAGGAATTCGAAAAATATGAAATTGGTATTTTCAGTTAAAAAATTTTTAAATCATAATTAAGAAATAAAATCTGAAGTTAATGGGTTTTGAAATAAATTGAGTAAGTAAAGGAATTTATTTCAAAATGGAGTAATTTGGAAATCAATTTGAAAATTGTTTAAGTGTTTGAAATTGGAATTTTAAAGGAAGATGAGACTATGAAATTTATAAACTGGGTTTATAAAGTGAAATGGATATCGGTGGATATTCGGGAGTATAAATTCACGATAGGAATTTATGAAGGAATGGGTAATTTGTTTTAAAAATATATAGTGATTTATTTTTAAAGATATGGAGATGGGAAGTGTATTTCCCTGGAAAGCCAAGTATATTTCAAAGGAGACTTTTTGTGAGTTAAAGGCTTAAAGGTTTGTTTTAAAGAGATGTTTTATAATATTTATTATTTTTAAATATTTTAAATATTAAAGTAATATTTTCAAAATTTATTTTAGTAGTAATTATTTAAAGGATAATTATTAATATTTATATTTTATAAAGTAATTTTATTTTAAAGATAGTTTGGTTAAAGTTTTAATTTAAAACTTGTACAGAATTTCGTAATCTCTTATTTTAAATTTAGTTTGGCTTAACTTTATTTTAAAAGTTAGTTTTATATTTTATAAAGTAGTTTATTTTAAATATTCTTAAAGTATATATATTTTGAATAAAGTATTAAAGTAGTTTAATAAAATGTTTTAAAGTATAATTTATAATAAAGTGTTTTAAATCATTTTAAAATCTAAAGTATTTGTACTTGGTGATTACAATGGAAATATAAAATATTTGGGGAAATTTATTTCATGAGAAAAAGATCGTTTGAAACTATTTTCAAAGGGTTGAAAAGTGGAAATATATCTTGCAAAGATATTTTGAGGATTATAAATAATTTGGGAGAAATTATTACGGCTTGATGATTGTTTGTGAATGTTATTTGATTGTTAAATAACCGACCATCAATATTGGCCTAATGCGTTGATCGTTTCGAAGAGACCGGGATCGGGATTAATTTCCCAAAAACCACTTCGATCCGGTTTGAACGTTTTCGTGAGGAAGACAAAAGCTGGGAGTCGAAGATGGAGTAGTGAAGTGCAAGGCCTAGTCGCTACTAATCCTGAGGGTAATTCCAAAATGGATGTAGTAGGAGTAGTGCCTTCAGTTTCGTTCGAACCCGGGACGGACTTATATAGATGAATGCTTTCAGAACATCGTCAAGAGGATGATGAGCATTCTAAGAGATGTTTTCTAAAAAGGTAATGCTTAGCCTCGAGCTTCATCAACCGGGAATGACTGAAAATCAGGGGTTATGCAGCAAGGCTAAGTAGGTCGTGCCCATTAGGGTAAGGTCATCCCTATCTAGATGTCCCTTTTATTTTGGCCGTGTGGTGTGGTTGTTGATCCCAGCCGTGTGGTGATCTTAATCGGGATTATCCAGTAAGGGGTAGTCCCTGTCTTGTGTTGCAGGGGATCGGGAGGGATCCTCGGTACGGTGATCTAGGCCACGTATTGCGACAGGTGGTACCCCAGTGCCTAATCATTAGTTGGAAATCCATTCTCCCTACGTGCCTTTACGATTTTTGTTTGTAGAACCCACTTTGTGGCTAGTATGCTAGAATTTAATAATGTAACAATTTCAGCTATTTGAATAAGTATTTGTATATAGACACTATTATAATATCAGAGGGTTTTGATAAGAATGTTTTGGCTATCGTAAGGTAAAAACCCGACATGTTTATTTGTGGCGTGGTCTTACGAGATGCTTTTGATTTTCAAAGGATTTTGAAAACTTTAATAATCTAATTGAGTGTGTTTTCTTATGCTGGTATTCCAAACTGACTTGGGTGTTATTTAACTATAGTGCTTGGGTCAGACCGAGTATTATAGAATACAGATTTTGGATGGATTGTTGTGGAGCTCAGGAGACGAGATGTACTTCCGTACTTGATATTTATTCCACTGTGTATATAGTTTTGAGGACAAGTACATATAACTGTCCAGCATTTGGATATTTATTGTGTTGATGAATTAAGTTGTACTCTGATGATGTATGCATAAAACATATATAATTTCTTTTGTGTAAAGATCTGTTATTATCTATTATATTTTATTCCGCTGCGTTGGTAAGATTCTAATATTGTTTCTATTTCTTCTTCTACCTTCTTCTTCTTTTTACCCTAATGGTTTGATTTTTCGACATCGAAAAATTGGGTCACTTCAAGTTGAGAAAGGTAAAAGGAGGTCTTTTTCATTATCAAAATTAAAGTTAAAAGGGTGTACGCCTTTATGCGTGGTTAAGAATTTCAATCCAAACAGGTCCAAAAGAGAACAGCAGAGGAGGAAATTTAAGTCACAGTATGTGTATTTAAAATATAGGGCTTAATTTTAAACAATGCTTATTAGGCTTTTATGCTATGGGAAATTATTTATTTTATCAAACAATAAGGAAAAAGCATTAAATATTTATATTACTCAGAAAAGAAAACAAAGTATGCACATAAATCAATTGATGGGTCAGTTGATTTATATTAGCCAAAAAAGTAATCAAACACCATAATCAGGTAATGGAATAAATGGTAAAGGAAGTATGATAGCTTGTAAGTAACTTACTTGTTATTGTTATGTTTAAAGACATCTTCAATCTGCATAATCAAACCAAGATACCTAGAAACTTAATCTAGAAATCTTACAAATTTATTTAACGGTAGTTGAGTGATATTTGAAATTTATTTTAACAATATGTGAAGCTATAGATACGGAAGGAGTAACATTCACTTCTACATGTATGCATTTATTATTTATGATTTATAATATCTGTTTGAAATGTTCAACTTCCATGCTGTTTTATTCAACTAAGAAGCGAAACCATATCGAATAGGGGGCAACCTATGACAAATTAACTCTATGTTAGCTTCTGTTGTTATGTATAGACGAGATATGATATGAATATTTAAGAGAGTGTTTATGTAACGCTGACAACATCAATGTACAATAAAAGATAGGTTAATACAACAACATCTTCTGTCAATAACAAAGGTTAAAACATAGAAGAAAGCAAGAACATAATAAATCACACCAATATTGTAGTCGACGGCTCTTTCATATCATGGAATTATTGTGAAGGAAACTAGCAGAACCAAAAATTTTAATCATACTATGTGTACCTAAAATCTAGGGTTTAACCGGGGACAAAGGAAAAAAAACTGTTGGTTGCAAACTGTAAAATCTGACTGCAAAAAATGAAATAGCATTAAAATAATACCCAGGCCGAGAACTGTAACGATTCTTATGGATT
This sequence comes from Allium cepa, assembly GCA_030765085.1. Lineage (NCBI taxonomy): Eukaryota > Viridiplantae > Streptophyta > Magnoliopsida > Asparagales > Amaryllidaceae > Allium > Allium cepa. Next base: position 511,647,350 of record CM060942.1, read on the forward strand.
ATGCAGTAATACATAAAACATAAAACAGTTAAAATGGCGATACCTTGCACATATGCGATAGGACCACACGGCAGAGAAGCTGGAGAGGAAGATTAAGCATTGCTTTGAAATTAGGCGGCCGAGGCACAATTGAAAGGAGATCGTGGCCGGGTTGGAGAAAACAGTATTGTAGGGTTTTGAAAATTCGGTACCATCGGTCCACTATGGACTGCACTTGGGCTGAGAAGTGGTCGACAGAGAGGAGGGCTGGAATGGAGATGCATCAACGGGTAGGGCGATGAGGGTACGATTTGCAGAACCGCCGACCTCGGATTGAGGACAGCGACGTTAAATGAAAGGGGAGGGCAGAAATCGGCAGGGATCTAACGAATAAGAACTGAGGAGATAGGGAGAGAGACGAAGGGGGAAGCGAACTATATGGCGTAGAGGGAAGGAGGGGTGGAGAATAGCGGTGGGCGTAGAGGGAGAGGGAAAAAAAGGGGGAAAGGATGGTAGCATGAATGAAAAAAAGGGAAATAAATATGTAGACGATTGAGTTTGCAAAATTGGTAGGGGCTTCTGTGCTCTTAAAATCGAACTGGGTATTCATAGTATAGTATAGATCATAGGAGAGACTAATAACTTGATTCTGAAATTCTGCCATAGATCTAAAAGTAACAAATGGAAACATGACATTTGTAAAGACTACAAAAATGGTTACTTATTATGTAATATAATTGTTTTCTACTTAAATAAAGAATTTCCACTATAGATGTGATAGCATACATACGATAGCCTCTTATTGTATAGACACGATAGCTTCCCATCGCATAGACATGATGGCATTCTATCATATAAACACAATAACTTGTCTATATGATAGCATATACATTCAATAGCCATAAACCCAAGAGCTATAGAGTCGAAAGTTATAAACTCAATAGCCGTCAACATGATAGCTTTAACCCTGATAGCATTAGAGTTGATACTAAATAGATATAAACTCGATAGCATTAGCTTACATACTCAATAGATATAACCCCGATAGCATTAGTTTATATACTCAATAGATATAGGACCAATAGCTTGTCCATCTGATAGACTATACATTGGATAGCTATATGACTGATAGCTTCTCCACGCGATAGTTTATAAATTCAATAGCATGTAGAGCCGATCGCTTGTATAATTGATCACTTGTAGTAGTGATAGTTATATACATGTTTAACATCTTATAGCCACTAATTTATGCATGCGATAGCTAAAGCCATATGTTTGTTAGTTAGCATTATGTAGTCTCGTTAATTAGAATATGTTAGTATCAGAAGTATTCTAGAAGCCAGTTCCATGAGGTAAACTTTAAGTTTATGGCGTTTAATGTATAAAATAAACAATAACAAGCTAAAATGCAATAACTTATGTAAAGATGGAAATGGCTAAAGTTTAGGATAAGTTAAGAATGATAAACTGAATCATTTCAATAATGTGAAAGATTGAAATGTTTTATCTATATATATTAAAGGATTTTGACCTAACTAAGATGGTCTATGGAATGTATAGGGTACATAAATAATAAATTTAAGAACTGATCGAACCCAAAGAATTTAGATCATGAAAATTAGACATGCGCCCTTCTTTTCAAAATTATTAGTTGTTGGCCCCCTCTCCAAAATCTTGCTTCACCAAACACCCCTCCCCAAGTTTTGGAATTACTATTTTTTTGTTTTTTCCCCATATTTATCTACACAATTCTGTTGTTGTTTGTGAGAAATATTTTTTTCCAATATTTGCAGGTTAAAAAAGAAGCAAAATTTTGATTTTCTTTTAGACTTGGTCAGAAGTTGTGTTGTTGTAATGTAGATCCAAAATGTGATTAACAAAAATAAATAAATTTGTTGGAAATATTTAAAGGGGAATTTGGTGGAATGCATTTTTGAGAGGGGATCGTCATGCATTTTGAAACTTAAGGAAGGTTGTTTTAAAAATTATTTCTTTTACACGTACCTACTCATGGTGATATCGAATGGCAGGGTGCTAGGGTTTAGTGAAGTCTAAATTCAATGGGCATACAACACGGTGCTAGGAATTAGGAACTCTAGTAGGTTCAATTCAGCAAATTAACTCCGGTTTGAGTGAATAGCATAAAAATGGACGTAATGAATGAAATAATGAATGAATAGGCAACAAGAAACAAAAGTGTTTCTTAGACTATGAAAGGCTATTGACGCTTAATAAGGACGCTTGTTAGAATGTATTTAAGGTGCTTACATTCAATCTCCTAGAAGAGCTAGGGTCCCAAGATGGATGAGTGGTCATTTCACCAATGATGTTGTTCGAGAAAGACGAATTAAGTAATAAATAAAACTTAAGTGGTAATCATTAAGTAGAGTTAATGATAACTTATAACATGACACCAAAACATGAGTCTAGTAGATGAGTGCGAATAAGAGTGGTCACAATATGACATGGTTCTTAATATATGGATGATCAGTATGGGTGATACTTGTGTTTGAGATTGACGATTGAATGACATGGTGCACAATATAACGCTAAGTATATGGTATACATATAATTGTAGCAATGCTGATAATATCATGATTTTAATGTTACATGATATGATGTAGATTGTTGATGATGATTTTGTGAGGGGAAAACTGTTTTCATTGGGCTATGTGGTCTCATTATATTTTGTGCTTAGGGAGAACTATTATTCATACCAAGCTTTATGTTTGACCCAAGTTTTACTGTTTTTTTCACCATAAAATGATAGGTACTCATTTAAGTAGGCTGAGTTTGTAGGATTGGCCAGATTATCCTGAAGATGATTAAAGCTCCAAAGATGTAGCTGGAGGCTTAGTAGTTATTAGCATTTTATTTTGTATTCTGCTATTGCAAAACTAGAATATAAAATTGGTTAAGTATACCTACTAGCATTTTAATATGTTGGGCATGTCACTATTACCTATATTTTATTGTATGTACCCTTATGTGTGAACTTTTTTGAAATAATATGTAAAATATAATTTGTGTAATGATGTTATTTTTTAGATTCTTTATTTACTTAGTTAAAAAGGCAGATCCCATCTTGCCATTTGAAAATAATTATGACGATGACTACGACATCATCGATGTTCATTTCGATTCTTGAAGTGGAGGATGTAACAATAAGCCTCCATCTGAATAGGTGATTTCATTGTTAGGAATATTGGAAATAGTTTATATTTAATGAGATGCACGATGGTTCGGGTACATTATTAATCTTACTATTGGTATTATTATTGCTCATTTTTGGTAGCATAATGTCATAGTATAACTAGATAAAGAAATGCTTTCCTACACGATATACACACACATATGTACACACACACACAATCACACACACACACACACATATATATATATATATGTATGTGTGTATGTATGTATGTATGTATACATACATATATATATATATATATGTACATACACATGTATACATATATGTATGTATGTATGTATGTATGTATGTATGTATGTATGTATGTATGTATGTATGTATGTAAGTATGTATCTGTATGCGTATGCATGCATGCATATATGTGTATATGTATATGGAAAACCTCTTAGAAATTCAAGGTATAATATTTTAGCATTCATCAATAAAAAGCAACTAGTTGAGAGTAGCTAACAATTTTGGCTTGCTTGACATTCTGATTAAGAAAATAACAAATCGAAGTAAAACGTAAATAAAATCCTAGTGGTAATGTCTATAAACACTAAATAGTGCCACCTAAGAATACTACTTGCAACTGATTTGGCATCACATCATGGTGAAGTTACGTTCTCCAAATAGATGTAAATTCTAGCCTTGAACATAACCTTGTGGAATATTCATATTTTAAGTGAATGCTAGTTCCCAAAAGGAAATTTCTCAAACCTTTCTGTAGCTAAATGCTCAGGATCTGGATTACACAACCATATCACTTTTTTTTTAAATTTCCAATACCAAATACCATGTTTTAGAGATATCTTATTGGTACCTAGAAAGCCTTAAGCAATGATGATCTAATCAATGATACGTTTGCATCCAGATACAAGTAATTTGTGTAAACGTAGATATGATGGGACCTAATTTCTAGTGGAACTAGTAAAAATCCTTATTTTAATGTTTAATAATCAAGATAAAGAACAATTCAATTGAATTTAATAGCTTAATCGAACTAATGGCTGGGAAGATGAGTTTTTAACGATGAATGAATTAGGAGTCAAGACCTATTTCATTCTGTTCATAATGTTGTCTATACATAAAAAACATAAAAGTTTTTTAAAGTTAGACAATATGATAAAATTACATGAAAAGTGAAGATTAGGGAAAAATGGTAAATAATTCAGAATTTAATTTATATAACCTAAAATGAATCCTCTCTTTCCATCGGTGCATCTTATCTTCTACTCTAAAAAAACAAGATTTTCTAATTTACAAATCTCCATAACTCCTTTATTTCTTAACGAAAAATTCCAAACAAAATCCCTAAATTTTAGTTAAAAGATTCTCTATATTTGCTCAAAATATGGGCAAAATTTCCCATGATATTGAAAATGACAATTAAAAGATTAAAAATCAAAATCAAAGAAAGAACACATAAGATTGGTAAAGTGGTTCGGCTAGAATCTTAAGCCTACTCCACTATCAATTTTATTAATTTACTCTTGCAATTACAATCAAATTTCAATAATTTTAAGACTCAAATTGATAAGGTTTGAATTTGATGTAGTATCCTTGCAAATTTAGAATAAAATCTGAAACTAATTGTTGTAGGCTATGTATTTAAAGAAGAATTCAATCACCAAAATCACTATAGTTGATTTGAATATACAAATATCTTCAGATCCAAAATTTTTGCTTGAAGAACTGGTTAAAACCCACAAAGTATAGCATCAAACATTGTTTGGTACCGATCGATATGGATCGGTACCAATCCCAATTAGTATGGAATAGTATCGATTCATTTCTTTGACTTTTCTTTATGCCCTTTTAAGAATTAGTAAATGTTTTAATGCCTTAGTAGTAGAAATTTTAAATGATCCTATATTGTTCGGTACCAAACTTTAAGGTTTGTTACCGAAACTTGGTACCCTATCTTTTTTCTGTCATCTTCAAGTATCACATTTTGATTAAGCTATTAGGGGAAAAATTCATTGGTCCGTTTCCAATCCATATTGTTTGGTACAGATTGATCTATCCTTCTCCATTCTTAGCTAAAATTCATGTATTCTCCAATCTGTATATTTTCAAAGTATCTTGATCCATTTTTTCATCATTTCATGGTCTAGATCCATCGAAATATCACTTGGATTAAATTCGAGATAATAATTGTCGCCACAAAGTATGATTTTGTGACAACAAAGCATATTGTGGATTGAGACAAGCGACAAAATATAGATATGCTAAGGTGCTTCAACCACTTGAACTGTTTTCAAGAAGCGTTGCATCATCTCTGAGAATACCGACACACCGTTTTATGTAGTTGCCGGTCTCATCTTTTTGGTAGATATAAATGTTTAAGTTTCCCTTTTATGGTCTTCGATCATTTTTGAGTATTTCTAAAATCTACTCCATTCCTTGGTCGGATGAATTTTCTTTGTCTTCCACTTTTTTAAATGATCCTCACATCATTTGATACCCATCCATATTCTTGGTTAGATGTATTTTCTTTTTCTTTTATATTTTATATGATCCTCACATCATTCAATATCGATCCATATAGATACGTACCAAACAATTTGCTTGTTTCATATGAAATGAATACTTAGGCAAATTTCTTCACTTCACCATTTCATCTTTTCATTTCTCTTAGCCTTTGTGACTTTATCTCCCTACAACTTCAATCTTGTCGTCGGCTCATTCTTCATTGCCGATCCACAAGAACAAGGGACTCACTCCATTCTCAATCTCAAGCTATCTTTCATTTTGGAATCGCTAATGCTAATTCCATCTAGATCTCAGTGCTAAGGTAGGCACCACCTTGCCCTTGGTTTTCCGTCGTCATCTCAAACTTCTAGCACCTAGCTTTATCGCTAAACCATGCAAGATCTCAAGTCCTTCTTCATTATCGCCACCGTAATCTCCCCACAACCGCAACATGTCATCGCCAAGAATTAGGGTTGAGGTGGTGGACAAAGATGACAACACCTAATTTTCTTCAATTGATTTTAAGCATGATTAGCATCTCGACATATAGGATCGACCCGATCTAAGAAGTTGTGTCATGAGCACATTCTAACACTCATTGAATTTGGGAGTGGACATACTCTAGGACTTCATCCAATCTACAATCAAAATCGATGTTTCATCCCTGCAATCCTGTTAAGAGGAGATCTGTAATGCTTTTGAGGTTATCTAATTTTGTTAATACGCTATCTGCATTAATGGGTAATATTCGACAGATGATTCCATCACATAGGAGCTCGATTTCCAGCATGAGTGGGCTATCTACACATAACTCATTCATTCATTGTGCCAAGGACACCGGACACATACTACGTGGGCTAAATCGCATATTTCTTCCTTGATCCATGTACAAAATTTGATTGGTCAACACATGTCAACGTCTGTTGGGTATTATACATTGGCTACATAGGAATTAATCAAAATAAACAGTGAATTTAAATCATACTTGGGAAACACTTGTATCTCAAGCTTTTAGTACTAAATGGAACTTCTTAGACGCTCTTAGCATATTTCTACCGCAATCATAGATCCTTTCAATCCTAGGTTTACCCCTCTAATGTTACATTCCTCTTCTTCCCTTGCTTCCGCTTCAATATCTTCCAAGTGTTAGTAATCTTGCAGTCAATCCAATGTTTATAAGTCATTCCACATGCAGCTGTGGTGGAATCTTACATCAGCATCACTCTTAACATCTTTCTACAAGGCATAATGATCCTCAACAATGCCTAAGACTCTCCAACCTCGAGGTAAATGATTGTAGACGTTAAAAGGATATGAAAATGCCATAATATCCCATAGAAGAAATTCTAACTCTGTTGCCACATCAAAGAGCACATAAACCATTAGAAGTTTACGTTGCCTGTAACCGTTATATGTGCCTCTCAAGAGTCCTCCATCAATCACTTTCTCTAATTGACTCTCTATTTCATGAGGCTTTCCCTTAACCAACTTTACCCAAGTGGGTATGTTCCTTAAACTACACATACATGATCTTGGGAAGGGTGTCTACCTTCAAAGGAATCAAACATCTCTATAACTTTAATAAGATAGCCAACCACCCATCTTTAACCTTACTGGAATCATTCAAGGGATTTCAAATCATTATTCGCATCCATAAATTTCTTAGTGTTTTTAAGGAGAGTACTTCTTCGTCCACTGTCCAAACGAATTTGCTAATATGTAGTTGCCCAAAAGTAAGTTCTAACTTCTTACATCCTATTCCAACAGTGTTCTCTTTACTCGAATCATTGACTTTGTCTTTCTTCTCTCCTTACAGACATCCTCCAAGGATTACAAATTCTTCTCCAGCCCAAACACTTCAGTTCTTCTTTCCAGAAGAAGACAGGAAAAGAACAAACCTCCTCAATGACCTTCAGCTGCACCATTATTGGAAACTACATAATGGCAGGTCAACTACATGTGCCCCACACTAAGAGTTACCCAAGCTATTCAAGAAGCTGAACTTGATCCCCCAGCTCCTATACACCAAGATACTCCATATGTAGCATATGACATCTTCAGTAGTAGAGTGGATGATGAAGAGGAAAAGGAAGATAAGGATGAAGAGGACGACAAGGACGAAGGTGAGCATTAGGATACCAATAAAATAAGTATCAACTTAGGAGACAAGTGGAGATAAAGGAACTTCAACTCCCACTCGCTAAGAAAAAATGAGAAGAATTCAATCCCCTTAACCAATTCCCTAACGATAGATTCTGATCAAAGAATTAACTCCGCACTTGACCATTGAAGGTATCTTCAGCTCGCTTGGTAATCTGGGGAGCATTCTAGACTCTATCCTAGAATTCTACATTGAAGACTTCAGCATCCAAATATTGCCTTATCCAATCAATCACTATCGATGTGACTCTTACTTCTAAAGGGGAAGTTACTTCGGTCACTCGACCCAAGAGGATGGTCCATAGAATAAATAGGACACATTGATGCTCAACACTACACTTAGGATTAAAGCATGCTCACTCTACTCGTAGCCTCGTTTGATTCCTAAGATCTGGATCCGTTTCATCTCTTTTTAGGTATAATGGGACATTCAATTCTCTTTGAAGGTCTCGACAACAAATTAGAAAAACGCTATTGTTGCAAATCTATGAGCTCGTCTAACCAGAGGCATGGACCTTCCTATGAGTCTAATGTAGAGCAAACCCGAAGGAAGGAGAGGGAAAAACTAAATGAAGAAGAATGGAGACATCATGCAAATCGTGACATAGGCTCTCGTGACCAGCAACGATCAGCAAGGATGTTCGGCATTCTGTGCCGTGAATGCTCTCCTCTTCTAAAATCTTAGGGCCCTCATTCTCCAAAATACAAAATCCCTTCTCTAACTCCTAAAGCTCTTACCACTCCTTCTTCTACACTACCTTAACCCCAAGCTTTGGTGCCTTCTTGAAAATTTAAACAAGCTTTGAAGCCCATACACCCTTCTACTTTCGAATCTATCCTTCCTAAGCCCGGTAAGGAACATGTTTCTATGGCTACTCTCATGCAAGTTTCTTTAGCTGCTTCCACTCTAGCTGTTAGCCAAACTTTTTGTGTTGTCTCAGAGATGTAGTGCTTACATCCCAATCTCTACTTTATTGGGGTGAAATTCAACTACAACCTGAAGAATATGCTTAGGGAAGTAGCTAACCAAGGCGCTTCTATCTTCAACGACTTGACGGAACAATACTATATCTTGAAAAGCTTAGCTGAAGCCATGTTTGAAAATAATAGAGCTGACTAACTCATTATCCAGCAATACGATTTCAAGTAGAAGAAACATGAAAGACTATGTCAACTTTACTCTAAAGAGATAGCTAAACTAAAGCAGCATTGGCCAAGAAAGACATGGCGATAGAAGATACTGAAAAGAAGCATCAAGATGAATGAACGCCATTAAGGCCAAGCTTAAAGCAATGGAAGAGAAGGTTTAGAATGCCTTTCACAAGAGAAGAGAGTTGGTTAAAGAAAAGGACACACTATCGGCCACCATAGACACTCAAGCCTTTAAAATTAAAAATCTCAAGGTCGAGGTTGAGGAACGCATGCATGAGACCATCCAAATCGATAATGAAATGAAACTCTTAGAAGCTCTTGCCATTAAGGCCAAAAAAGAAAGAGAAGAGCTTCGTGATAAAATTGAAGCCAACTTGGCATGATTCTATGTCAATTTTATTAAAAATGAAAGTGTCAAGTAGCTGGAAGAAGTGTACTCTCCAATTTTTCTCTCGCCTTGGAGGAAATACTTAAATAAGAGACAGAACACATAGGAAAAGTTGATAACGAGGAAGTTAGAGTGGATCTCCTCAACGAAAAAGACTTGAAGGGCCAAGCCAAGGGTCAGGCAGAGTAGGATCTTGAAGCTTCCACATCCATTCAGGTGCCTATTGGGGTTCCAACCAAATCCTTCTCTAAGGATTTTGTTGAAAGTTCAGTTACTGCTTAACAGAAAACTCAAATAGTGAACGTGACTCTAACAATGGACAGCTCCGAGGTTGCCATAACTCCTATACCTAGGTCATCTACACCTGTATCTGCCACCTCTATTTAATAATAATAACAACAACGGTAACAACATCAACTTCCACTTCAGCGTTTGGGGGTATCACCCTAAGGACCCCGGCTTTGTGTAGCACCATCAACTTCCCCAAATATTTTTGCTTTATCTCCTATTATTAAGGAAGGGCATATTGAGGCACCCTCTTAGACTCCAACATCGACCCTTGAAGTTATATCTCTAAACTTCCCTGTATTCAAGAAGCTTCAAATGTCATTTGAATATGTTTGTAATCTTCTCTTCTCTATTTTCCTCTTACAGATTATCCTACTACCATAGCGCTTCCCACTCCATCTTGAGAAAAAGTTCCTTCGGTGACCGCTCTTATAACCATGTCAATCATCATTTAAAGTTCTTTTCCAGTCACTATCTCCTCCCTTGGTCTACCCTGATCTTGATGTCTAAAAGGTCGGTGCTTTAAGGGAGGAAGCTTTGGATGTGTAACACCCTACCTCTACACCCATACTATCGAAGAGTATTACTGGGTAATACTGTCGGATAACACAGAGATAAGACTGTGTAAGGTATACATTCGAATATTCCCTTAGGCTAACACCTATACATATCTCAAAAATCATAATTCACACATACATACATGGTATCGACACAAAGTAATAAACTCATGTGCCTCTAGGATAAAACAATACACAATATAAAATAAATCACAGAGAACACAAAGTCATCAACGCAGCGTAACATATAATAAATAATATGTTCGAGTCAAGATGGGTCTACAAAAATAGTCATATGCCAACTATCATCAAAAATATATATACAATGTATAAATTCAATACATACTTCTCAACATCATCAATATGCACAAGACTACAAAATAAATAGGGATACACAAGTAGCTAATAAATTAGCCTCGATCTACGCCCAACAATCATAATATAGTCTCTTTATCCCTAAACCAGTAATGTCTCAAACTAACCTGAGTATTATGTAAATAACATACGGGTCAGACTATGTCTAGAATGTGAATGTCAGTGTATAATAATAAATGGCATGGTGCTATCAAAATGCCTATTAAATAGGTAAAAACATCTCGAGTATATCACATATATCATACCATGAAGAAATCATCACCCTTCAAAGAAACACCACATCTCATAAGTAAATAAGACATCCATATCCAAATATCAAACCATAATACCCGTCAATAAAACGACAACATGGCGGGCGAGTCAACCATATGGCCAATCATCAACCAACAGACCCGTAACTCAAAAGGAATTAAATAGCATCAAGCACACAATTAAGTAATGTGATATGAGTATGGTATTTTATATCTATATATCTCAAGTCATACAATCCTATTGGGAGGCACACCACAGACAACACACTGTAATGGGTTAAGAGGTCATCGCCTATGAATAGATGTCTAAGAGGGTATCTAAATACTATAATATAATCATGTAAATACACATATCCCAGATAAGAGCTACATAGCACATAACACGCTCCAAGGGACATCACTTGTAGCACACAACACATTCTCAGACTTAGTTACACCTAGTCATCATAACACTGCATCCATCCATGCTCTACGGTCATGAGCGTACTGCCCAATGGTAACAGGCTGTTTGGCTGTGTGACATCGGGGTATATCGTCACATAATCTAAACATCAGGACATTACATGTGTGTATACATATACATACATACATACATATATATACATATACATACATACACATATATATAAGGTGATGCCATGGATCATGCGGGCGACACCATGATCAGCCAACTAGGATGGAATCTAGTCTATCTGGATAAATAGCACATGACACAAATTGGCACACAATGGACCATTTCTATTCATTAACCCGTAAAATAAGAGCATCCCTCATAGAAAATAATCGAACAAATATCACACAGACGTCCTATACCATCTGGGGTTACTCGCACAAATCATACTATGCACAAATCATCTCCCTTCAAATAAACATCACATCTCATATGTAAATAAGAAATCCATTTATCCAAACATCCAACTATGACACACATCAATAGAACCACAACATAGTTGGAAAATCAATCATATAACCAATCATCAACCAACATACTCGTAACACAAAAGGGAATCAATTATCATCAAGCAGATAATTAAGTAATGTGCTATGAGTATGGTATTGTATGTCTATATATCACAAGTCACATAATCCTATTAGGATCCTTGTAGCACATAGCACGCTCCAATGGGTTAAGAGGTCATCGCCTATAAATAGATGTCTATGAGGGTATCTATATACTATAATATAATGATATAGTCATACATATCCGAGATGGGAGCTACACAGCACACAACATGCTCCAGGGGACAACACACAACACTTACAGCACATAGCACAACCACAGTCTTTGTTAATCCTGGTCATCGTGACACTACATTCATCTATACTCTTCAGTCACGAGCCTACCAGCCAATGGTAATAGACTATTTGGCTAGTGTAGCATCGGGGCAAATCATCACACAATCTAAAAATCAAAACACATCATGCATATATATAATAAGGTGATGCCACGAATCAAGGGTATGACCCCACGATCAGCCAAGTAGGATGGACTCTAGTCTATCTGGATAAATAGCACATAGCACAAGTTAGCACGCAACAGGCCCTTCCTTTAGAAATTAACTCATAAAATAAGAGTGTCCTTCACAAAAAGTAATCGAACAAATATCACGCAGATGTCCTATACCATTTGGTGTTACTCGCTCGTTTACTTAATGATCATAAATTACACTCCATACCCATAATAATATCATATACCATAAGTCAAAAAGTAATAGAATAGTATCATCGAATGTCACATACCAGATGGTGTCACCAAATGTCCCATATCAGATGTTGTTATCAATCCATTTATTCAACTTCCCCATAATCTAGAGTTCACACGATATTAATCCATATAACAAGTCGAAAGAATAACTGAAGATATATTACTGAAAGTCCCATACCCTACGGTACTATAACCCTGTTTATTCTAATTCCTCGTTACACAGAAATATAAACCATCCTTTATTCAATTGATTCAGAAGGGGTTTTAAAAATACATTTTTCACAAAATCTTCAATATAGTTTCAAATATGAATTTTTAATCAAAAGAAAATCAATTTATAAAATTTCTAATCTTTCATCAAAATCCATTTTCAATTCAAAAATAAATATTTGCAAACATCTAATATAATTACTAGGAAATCTATATTTTAAAACCTAATTTAGTTTCAAATCAATTAAATTCCTTTTATAAATAATTCAAAATTTCATAACTTCTTTAATAAATTAAAATAATAATTCCAATGAAGTTCTATAATTTATAATTTCATTTAAACAACAAATTTAAATAATTCCATATTCCAAATAAGGATTTACAATCAAAGTAATTTCTCAAAGCCATAACATAAAATTCCAAAACCAAAATATTAAACACACTATGCCGAAAATTGCATCAGATGACAGATATGCTCTATTGTCTGAAAACATATCTATCTACCATTAAATTTGATGTTGTCTCATTGCACATCAGACCACAAATATGCCCTATCATCTGATATGCACTAACACAACAAAAAGACCATATGTCGTTTGATGTTATAGTATCATTTCTAGAATTTCCTATTAGACAACATATAAATATTGACTAATATGGATACCAATTACACTTATATGTTGTTCATAGAATGAAATGAATATTTGCAGAATTAAATCAATGAATCGCAATTTTATTTAAACAAATATTTTATTTCAAAGCAAATTCTAGTAGTACACATTTGGCTTCCACTATACTTACATTTTCAAATACAATACAACTTTCACTATCACTATCATATACACAACATTTCTTTACACCCTCATACATAACATTTTTATTAACTCACACTCAATCATACTCACTCGTGTTTGCTTTTGATGTTGATCTTGATTTGCTTGCTCCAACTTGTGTCCAGCCATCTCCTATACCTATAAAATAAACAACGTGGTAAAATGGAAAAGGAAACAAATCTAAATAGAAAAAACAAATTGAATTTAAATATTAATAATGCCTCGGTTTATGAGTTTGTTTTCTCTTTCTATTTTAGATAAAGACAAAATATATGTGCACGGAAAACTTATGATATGCACAGTGTATTACTGTGAACATCACAAGGCTAGGCATCGATTAAATCTCACGGACTATTGCAAAGGTCAAGCCCAAAGGCTTAACCCAATGCAAATGTGCACGAGGTCAAGCTCAAGGCTCCTCGGGCTCAAGTCAGGTGCACATATCATAAAACAAGTTTTATCAATTCAACAAGGGTGGTTAATAGAAACCATATCAACAAGGGACAAAAGTTAGTATAACAAACCAAACATGATCATAATGACAAATAAACTCAAATGCACCAGAAACTTGGTGCACACACATAGACAACAAGGGAAGGAACCAAACCATCGAGCATACAAGGCAACAAAATAAGCACAAGTTTAGACTACAACTCAAGAGTACATAGTGCACATAGGAGTAGCTCAAGGAAAATCAAGTGTACATACGAACATACAACTACATACGAACATAGTACAAGATGATCAATAGGCACTAAGATGAGAACCAGGTGCAGGTGTAAGAGTATGTGCACTAATAAATTTGCAAGCATATACCAGTACATGGGTAAATAGCCATAAGTTCTCACAGGGCAGCAAGTATATAAATCAAACCAAAGCATACAAGTACAACATCACTCGCCAGAAAAACAAATACAAGTGCAACATATACACTTGGATACACTTAGGAAACCAAAGTAAATCAAAATCAAAAGCAAGAGAAAATCGGTAGAAATAGGAGCCAGTGTAATGCCTTGAACAAGGCAGTGCTAGTCAGCATTGCCTTGAACAAAGCAGGGATAAGTGCGATTACAAAACTATAAGTAGATAAATAAGTAGCCCACGATAAGTAGATAGATCAATAGCCAACCAATCAGCACTGCCTTGTATAACAGTCACATACACTAAGGTGCAAGCAAGATAAATCAGTAGCCAACAAAACAAGATCAACTATGGTGCAGTCATGTACAAGCAAGGACATTGCATTAATCAACCAAGCACAGAGGTACTTGAACTAGTGAAACAATGAAGTGAACAAATCAGGTAAAGCATCAGTATCAAAAAGACCAATCATAAAACTTAAACAAAGCTGAACAAGTTAGAATAGCATCAAGCCATTGATCAAAAATTAAAAATCAAGTCCTAAATCAAAGGGATTAACAACTGTTAAAATTCGTTTAAAAGATATTCAAATATATATCAGAGGATGCAGAATATATCGTAAAATATTCGACAATGAACAAGTCATGCAAGTTTCAAATAATCATTCGATCAAAATATAGGGATTCAATCCCTATAAAAACTCATTTCCTCATTGGCATTGAAACAAGTTGAGAACGATATAAAAAGGAAAGGGGTAGAAATCATACCAATCAATTACCATCAAAATCTCTCAACAACGGAAGACGACTCAAAGAATCGGCAATGAACAAGTCAAATTAGGGTTCCACCGCTTCGATTACCATCAAAATCGATAAAGGGACGCAGGCGCTTTCATTATCAATCGACACTTCGATTAGGAAACCCTAATTCTAGAAAACAGCTCGAAGACAAAAGGAAGCCGAGTTTTGGGTTTTGTCGATTTGATTTTGAGAACAGGTAAAATTTTGAGAAGAGGGAAACAGATTTTGAGAAGACTGAATGTCTTATCCGGTTTTTTAACCCAACAGGATCCAGCAGAATATAGAACAATTCCATCACATCAGAATGGCTTAGAACTTTACCAGAAAGGCTAAGGCAAGGAGTTGACAAGAGCCAAATCATATTACTAAAGCAACGACCAAGTTCAACTGAACCAAGAGGCTAGCGTCAATTCAGTTTAGTCAGCAATCAAACCACAATCAGCTAGTAAATCGTCATCAAGACGGAGTAACGTGGAACGATACTACGCAAACAACTACGATAAAAGACTATGGAAACATCTCCAATTCCAAACTCTAGAAAACTCCTAAGTGCTTGGATCATCAGCAACCCATACTTTTACTCAAACCATCAAACAAACCAGATATGGAACACTATCAAAAAGAGACAAGACTTGGCCTGCAAAATGACCAAGTTTATGAGTCGCTAGCGACCTATGGGCCATGGGTCGCCAGCAACCCATGGTCTTGGCTTATTTTGCGAGCCAAAGCCCCCATAGGTCGCCTGTAGCCTACCTGCGAGCTGATGAAGATAGGCCTGGCCCAGAAGCCTCCTGACTTTTATAAATATCATCCCACCTGCAACACAAAGAGGATCTTCTTCTCCAGATTGATTGCGGAAGTTCTACTGGAAACATTCTTCACTCTCTGCCTCCCTTACAACAATGTCCAAAGGAATTTACTATAATTCTGTAGTGGATTCTAACTCCGGGGATTCAATTTATTGAGGGATAATCAAAGTCTTGTAATCAAACACATCTTGTAACAGCAATCAGCCTATAAGAAAATTATAAAGTGGACATAGGCTTCATTAACAGCCGAACCACTATAAAATTTCTCTGTCTCTTTTCCTTTTTTCGTTCTTTTCATATATCTGTGATCTGTGATATTACTATGTCGAAACAGGGCTAGTGCTTTGAAGTCAAACCAGGGTGTTGATCCATGTTTTGGGTTAACATAATGGAAAGAAAGAGATGGGGAAAATAATTAAGGAACACGCACCATGAAAATATTGAAAGGGAAACCAAAATATTAATATAGAGCAAAAAATAAATTTTTTGATAACTTCAATCAAACAATAGATAAATATTGTCTAAAAAAAATGGTGTCTGATCATAGTTATGTCACATAACAAATGATTTTTACATATATTATATGAAAAAGTAGGATAATAGAAAATTTACCATATGCTATGTGACTGTTATTGTCTGATTCGCTTTGTGGCATAGTGAAACCTGCATTTACATTTCAAACTCCCTTTTAAAACTATTGTTGTTGGAAAATAATTCAACAAACTAAAATTATATTGCTTTCAATCCTTTTTATAAAAATAGTCAAACAAAAAAAATATTAATTTCAAATATTCACTTCATAATATATAAAATGAATCTCATAACAACAATTTTCGTACAATAAATAAATTGCATTTAGCTATTATTTCTTCAAAATATTATTTTTATAAACTTCCAATTTATTAGATCTAAATAAAATAAATTCGTCGCTTTAGAATATAATCTTAAGTATCATTTTTATAAAAATTCTTTATGGAATATTTTTTTTCATCGGTAAATAAATAAAATATCAATATTCAAAATTCATCGGTTTAATCATATCCTGGAAATCATCTCTTATTAATAATTTCTTTTCACAAATTTCTCAAATATATTTCACTTTTATATTATTTATATTTTTTGCTATTAAATAAAAATATATTTCAAAAATTCACCATTTGTTCTGAATATTCTTATTTCAATCAAAACTTACATGTCTTCATTTACAGCCTTCTAATAAATATCAAGTGTCGTTCGTGGTTATTAACAACCATCAAATTATTGTACGACATCATATAATGTGTGTGTATTCTACAATCAACAAATACCACACCATAAAAACAATTTAACAAGGGTATACCAACCAATTCCAATCAAGGCAATCCATTTCCACCATAATTCATCATCCAGCAATCAAAGAAAAATCATGGAAAGTAGATCTACGCATAGATATGAGTTAAGAAATAACTCACCTTGATTTCGATTCTTATTTCAGCCCAAATTGACTTCCTTTTGCTGTCTAAATTTGAGAAGTTCAATTCTCCATTGTCTAAAATTAAGCATGACTTTTCCTTCTCCAAATGCCCACAAAAGGATTGTTGCTAACAAAACGAATGCTTCTTGCAAACCATAGCTCGTAGCCTTCCAGTTTGCCAGCCTCTCTGCCCAGCACCCATGAACACACACGCACATCCACTTCCTTCGCTTGAGCATCAATTGCCATCCAAAGTCACGCCTACACCACCACATTTTGCTACCATAAACGCACGCATACAGAGCCTAAGTCGCTGCACGTCGTCGTATGCTCGCTTCATGTTAATAGCACTAGTCGCATGTCCCAGGTCGCCAATGGAGACTTCCCATTGCTTACGTCGAAGTGCCAAGCTCGTCGATGTCGTCCATTCATGCATGGGTATAAGCACGTTTTTTTTGCAAATCGCGATTTAGATGGAGAGATTAGGGAAAAATCGAAAATTGGGTTTGGGTATGGTTTTGCATTGGCGAAGGAAGGATGATAGTCTAGAAAAGAAGAGAATATAATAAGCATAAATAGTCGTGGGATTTGATTTTTCATTCCATTTCTTTTATTTTAACAACTCTTTTAATTTAGTTGCAAATAAATTTCAATCCGATTTAGTTAATTTACACTTCATTATACTGAATATATTTCGATAAACGTCCAATTTCATTCAATTCAATATCCATCTATTAATTCTCCATTATTTTAATCATAAACAACTATTTATGCTTATAAAAATATTTTGTATTCAATTAAAATAATTTATTCAATTTCAATTTATTATTTGAAATGAAATTATAAATTTGATTCAATTTATTAAAATGAAATCTTTTTATTAAATAAAATTTATCTGACTAATTTTTTTTTTAAACATTAGTTACCAAATTTTCAGTTCAAACAAATTTATTTTAGTTAAAAGTCACATTTTATTATGGCGTAGAAAGAAGGGTTGTTACAGACTTTTCCCCATAAGAAAATTGCATCCTCGCAATTTCTTACTAGGAAACGCATATACAACTCATACATTAAATTTTCTTTGTATTCTATGCTATTCTAGAAAACTTAATTGCTCAATCCTTTATATGGCTCTCACATTCCAAATCATCTTATCGCATGATGAAATTCGAATAGATTCAAATAACTACTCTTTATTGTTCGCTTACGAGAAATTTTGTGAAATTCTTTCTAATTGTCGATTTCAAAATTTTGGCAGTGTCACCTTTGTACGGAGAGCATTTCGAACAATTAAAACACAATAATCACAAAATCAGTATACATCCCAACATCGGGCATCCCGAAACACGGAGAAACAAGGTAATATCACAATACATCGATATGCCATAAAAACGTACCTTCATTTTGCATTTAAAGAAGTTAGCTTATTATGAAACAAGTAGACATTGCCAATTCATCCAAATATGCTCCATATGTACCTATCTCAACTCAAAATCAAACATTAGCTATATGTGATGTGATATTATAGGCATGTATTCGCTTATTTACAAAGAAACATAGAGTTCAAAGTATTAGCCATATTTCGTCAAACTTTCAACAATCAAAACACGAAATTAGACAATACAATAAAAGAATGAATTGTTGCATAGTATTCTAGCTTTACAAAACAACTTACAGATTACAAAAAATATCATCAATAATTTGAGTTATATCATTTTTACCAAATACATCAAATTCTGAAACAGCAAATCAAATGCACGTCCACACTTTAAAATTGTGTTTTTAGCTTTGTAAGTTTGAAAATTTTGCAAAATCTCTAAACAAAAGTTGTTTTGTTATGCTCTAAGCTTTTTGAAATGGGCAAGATCGTCGAAATCAGACAAAACATTCAAAAGTCATGAGCAAATTTATTCAGCTCGGTTTTATGCAATTTGCATTTTGGAACAACGATATACAACTATTTTTAATTCATGTATACATAATAGCTAACTTCAAAATTTTGTGAAATGATAAAAATGAAAGTTATTTTATAATAAAATATAATTTAAATGGAAAATGATTCAACAAATTGGGTAACCAAATCAAAAGTTATGGTCAAAACAGTTAATCGTTGTTATATGGATTTTGCACTTTTGGAACAGCAATACACATACATTTTAATTCTTACTTATACCATAATGAATCTTAAAATTTCACATCGCATTTCCAACAAAAATGTCTCTTAATGACATTATTTTCCAATAAAATGAAAATCGATGCAAACAGATTAATAGTTTGAGATCTATGGTTAAACAAATCATTGCTTAAGTAAGAAAATTTTACATACTGTTCAAAATCTTTTATCTAGTTCAACCATACTTTCAATAAAAAATTCCATATTTAATGAATTTTATTATTATTATTAAACAAACATACCAATTATCTTCCGTATAGTCCTTTAATTCAAAATGTCAACTTCCCAAAGTATTATTTTGTTTTCAGAAACTCGCTTTTTCTCATAAATCGAGCATTTCAAAACTCCCTTCTTTAAATAAAAAATGATTCTTATAGAACAAGATTAAATATCATATTACCATTATTCTTAATCTCAAAACTTTTCATCAAAACTAATTCCCCGTTTTAAAACAAGACTTTTAAAACCACTTTCTAAAACATTCCAAGCTTTTCATAAAACAATTTGGAACCAAATTTTCAAAACCGTCTAAAATCACTTTATTCAATTATATTTTCAACAATGATTCCAATATAATCCTTTAATCAAATAACTTACCTACAAAAATATCTTTCTTTTCCAAAACACTTCTTTTTCAAAATAATCAATTATTTCTTAAACTTTATAACGCTATAATAATTGCAAAAATTTATTCTCGAGTTGAAGGATGGTACATACAATCTCTTATGTCACAATGGATCATTTCACAAACATACGAAAATACTTTTATTGCTTATAAATCTATTTATTTCTTTACCACACTAATACTTACACTTATGTGTGTGAACACACACACTCAAGTCAAAACAATTTCTATCGCTTCAAATTGTCATATATATCTTCATCAAAACATTATTTCAAAATAAATTTCTCTCATATCAAAATTTTTACTAAAACATCCTTTTAAAATGCTATTACAATTTTTCAAAATGTACACATTCTTTTCAAAACAACAGTTTTTCATTTTTCAAAACATTGCAATCTTTTCAAGACTTTAAATATAGCTCTTTCAAAACATTACTTTAAAAAATAGCTAAAAATATTTTACTCAATTTTGAAACATTATATCACTTCCTAAAAAAAATGTGTCCATTTGTCTCGTCCTAGCATTGAGGAATCCCTATTGATAATACTGATCAGGCGCATCGACCAGAATTCTTAAACCACTCAACGGATGGATTAATAAGGGATCAGCTTCAAAAAAATTCTTTAAATAAAGGTTTTCAAACATTTTCACATGGAAAACAATTGTTTGCAAAAACCAATACATTTCTAGTATCTTACAATAATAGGTGCCTTTAATCGAAGATGTTCCAATCACAAAACATGATTGCATTAAAATATTCTTCAATATTTAAACCATATTTTCAAAAATCATTACTGATATTTATCATCCGAAATTTCAATTTCTTTCAGATTTATAATCCATTCATCTCAGACTATTACTTTTTCCAAAATCTCAAACATCACTAGAAAATATGATTTCACTTTATAAAGTGATATCACTATTTTATAAAATTATATGCTTGTTTGAATAAAAATATTTATTTTCAAAACACGCCAATTCAGCAACCATTAATAGCAATATAACCCATCACACATCATTCATCCATAATATCAAACAAGCACTATACAACAAGACATACATTTTCAAACAGCGAACAAATGCCTTCAGTGAAAAACTATCGATTAATTTTCATTACGCAACTCTGATCACTACTGGATCACTTCATTCATATTCATGCCACATAGAGGTTTGTTAATCATCATTAATGTCGACGCTACTTATCGGGCTAACCACTTCTACCTTAACAACCTCAACAATTTCTCTACATCTCATACGGGGACTTACACTCAAAAAATGGTAGATGAGATGTATTATATAATAAGAAAATTAAAAATACGCCCCAGATGATTACCCCAATAATCATCTTAT
The DNA here is from genome assembly GCA_030765085.1 of Allium cepa. Lineage (NCBI taxonomy): Eukaryota > Viridiplantae > Streptophyta > Magnoliopsida > Asparagales > Amaryllidaceae > Allium > Allium cepa. The sequence goes on from CM060942.1 coordinate 511,668,990, forward strand.
ACTCCTACAATGACTTAAATATGAACGTTAATCTACCTCGCACCCATAAGGACAGGGACTCTAGGTCTCATCTAAGCCTAGGAATCGTGTCTTTCATACTCTGTATTCTTCTAAACCTACTCTGATACCAAAATGTATCACCTTACTTTATATCCATACTATCCAAGAGTTTACTGGGTAATACTTTTAGATAATACAGAGAAGATGTTGTATAGGACACACACATGAATAGTCCCTTGGGCTAACACTTGTACGTATCTCAAAAATCATAAATAATTCACATATGCGTACACAATATTGGCACAAAGCAATAAATACATATGCCTCTAGGATAAAACAATACACAATATAAAACAAATCAATGAGAACTCAAAGTCGTCAATGCAGCGTAACATGTAACAAATAATATACACGAGTCTAAGTGGGTCTACAAAAATATTCAAATGCCCACTATCATCAAAAATATATATACTATGTATAAATCTAATACATATTTCTAAACATCATCAATATACACGACTAAAAAATAAATAAGGATACACTAGTCAGCTGATAAATTGGCCTCCATCTACGCCCAATAATCACAATCCGGTCTCTTTATCTTTGAATCTGTAATGTCCCGGTCTGACATGAGTATTATATATATAACACAAGGGTAAGACTGTGTCTAGAATATGGATGTTAGTGTATAATAATAGTTGGCATAGCGCTATCAATATGCTTAATAAATAGGTATAAACATCTCAAGTATATTACATATATCATGCCATGCATAAATCATCACCCTTCAAATAAACATAATATCTCAATTGTAAATAAGACATCCATATATCCAAACATCCAACCATAACACCCATTAATAAAACCACAACATAGTGGGTGAGTCAACCATATAACCATTCATCAACCAACACACCTGTAACAAAAAAGCGAATCAACTATCATCAAGCACACAATTATGTAATGTGCTATGAGTATGGTATCGTATGTCTATATATCTCAAGTCACATAATCCTACTATAAGCCTCATAGCACATAGCATGCTCAAGTGGGTTAAGAGGTCCTCACCTATGAATAGATGTCTAGGAGGATATTCAAATTCTATAATATAATTATATAGTCACACATATCCTAGATGGGAGCTACACAATATGCTCCAAGGGACAACACTTATAGCACATAGCAGACCTACAGTCTTAGTTACTCCCAGTCATCATGACACTACGTCCATCTATACTACACGACCATGAACCTACTGCCCAATGGTAACGGACTGTTTTGCTAGTGTGGCATCGGGGCATATCATCACACAATCTAAACATCAGCACATAGCACGTTAGAGCCGCACAAAGGTTGGGTTGGGTTGGGTCAAGCTAAATACTTCATCTGACCCACATTGGTTTGGGTTGACAAAAACTCAATCTGTACCCAAACTTACATGAGGTTGGACCGGGTCGGGTTCAAGTATGGGTTGGGTCGGGTTGAAGATAGGGTAGGGTCGGTTTGAAGTATGATTAATCTATAACATAAAATGTTAACAATATATTTAATAATAATGCCGCTTTTAAACATTAAAATATATCATATAGAGTTATTCACTGCATGCATAATTCATTAGCATTTCATTACCAAACTACATCACATAAAATCGATTCATTAAACATATTTAGTAAGATTTTCATTTTAGAACACTTCTAAATGCTATTAAAAAGTTAAAATGCATCTCAAATTCTCACATCCTTGTTGTTTTTTGATGCTAGTCACAGTCAAAATTGACATTTGAACTTGCATTATCAATAGTGACAGTGAACTCTAAAGTCTAAAGACATTAACTTAATCTGATGCAAGGATAAAAGTAAAAAATCTAAAACTTTTTTTAATTTTTTAAAGTAGGATTGGGTAGGGTTAAAGCAGGGTTGGGTGGATTGAAATATTACACCCGACCTATATACAGTATGGTTAAAAATTGTAATCCACACCTAACCTAAACTAGGTTGGGTTGGGTCGGGTTTACGTAGGTTGGGTTGGGTCGGGTCGGGTTTACGTAGGTTGGGTTGGGTCGGGTTGGATATGGGTTGTTTGCAACCCTAGAGCACGTATATGTATAATAATATGATGCCATGAATCATAGGCGCAACCCCATGATCAGCCAACTAGGATGGACTCTAGTTTATTTGGATAAATAATGCACAACAAAAGTTGACACATAACAGACCCTTCCCCTAGACATTAACCTGTAAAATAAGAGCGTCCCTCATAAAAATAATCGAACAAATATCAGGCAGATGTCCTATACCGTCTAGTGTTATTCGCTCATTTACTAAATGCTAGTAAACTACACTCCATTACCATAATAATATCATATACCATAAGTCAAAAGAGTAAACATAAAAGCATCACCGAATGTCACATACCAGACGATGTCACTTAATGTCCTATACCATACGACGATGTTATCAATCCATTTACTTAACTTCCAAACAATCTAGAATTTCACATGATATTATTTTACATAAAAAGTCCAAAGAATAACCAAAGATATATTACCAAAAGTCCCATACCAGACGACACTATAACTCTGTTCATTCTAGTTCCCTATTACACAGAAATATAAATGATCTTTATTCAATTGATTCTGAAGAGGTTTTAAAAGTACATTTTTCACAAAATCTTCAATATAATTTCAAGTATAAAATTTTAATCGAAAGAAAATCAATTTATAAAATTTCTAATCTTTCCTCAAAATCCATTTTCCGTTTAAAAATAAATATTTGCAAACCTCTAACTTAATTACTAGGAAATCTATATTTTAAACCGTAATTTAATTCCATATCAATTAAAATCATTTTATAAACAATTCATAACTTTGAAACTTATTTAATAAATTAAAATAATAATTCCAACAAATTCTATAATTTATAATTTCCTTTAAACAATAAATTTAAACAATTCCATATTTCTAATAAGGATTTACAATCAAAATAATTTCTCAAAGCTATAACATAAAAATTCCATAACAAAATATTTAAAACCTGCATTTACATTTCAAACCCCTTTTTACAACTACTATTGTTGGAAAATAATTCATCAAACCAAAATTCTATTACTTTCAATCCTTTTTATATAAAAATAGTCAAATACAAAATTATATTATTTTCAAATATTCACTTGACAATATATACAATGAATCTCATAACAATAATTTTCATACAATAAATAAATTGCATTCAACTACTATTTCTTCAAAATATTATTTTTAAAATTTCCAGCTGTAGATCCAAATAAAACTAGTTTGTCGCTTTAAAATATAATTTTAAGTATCATTTTGATAAAATTCTTTGTATAATAATTTTTTTTATCGTAAATAAATAAAATATCAATATTCAAAATTTACCGATTTAATCATATCCAGAAAATCATCTCTTATTAATAATTTCTTTCCGCAAATTTCTCAAAAGTATTTCACTTTTACATTTTCTATGTTTTATGCTATTAAATAAAAACATATTTCAAAAATTCACCATTTATTCTGAATATCAAAACTTACATTTCAATTCATTTCACCCTTCCAATCAATATCAAAAATTGTTCATGGTCATTAACAACCATCAAATTGTTGTACCATATTATATAATGTGTGTGTATTTAACAATCAACAAACATCATACCACAACAAAAATTTAATATTGGTATACTAATCAATTCCAATGAAGGAAATCTATTTCCATCATAATTCATTATCCAACGATTAAAGAAAAATCATGGAAAGTGGATATGTGTGGGTTAAGAAATAAATTACCTTTGTTTCGATTCTTACTTCATCACAAATTGAGCTTCCTTTTGCTATCCATACATGAGAAGTTCAATTCTCCATTGTCCAAAATTAGGCGCAGCTCCTCCTTCTGCTAACGCCAATGCACACGTTGCTGCTAACATAGGCCTATAAACCGATACTTTTGGATGTGGATAGTGCCATATCCGCATCCGCATCCGCATCCGCATCCGAAATGATTTTCGGATATCAGATATCCGCATCTGCGGATACGGATGGATATTGGATAATTATCCTAACCGCTAACGACTGATAAATCAAGAAATATAAATACAAATTTTAAGTTTAACATACATTTTTTCAATCCAATTGATTATATAAGTGTTAAATATAAACAAATATGGTGATAAATAGTTTGAGAAGTTAATAAGTATTAAGAGCATATGATATAAACTACTAACTTAATAAACAATAAATAAATGTCTTTCATTATACTAAAATACACATAATTTATACTATAATCTTGACAAAGACTGGACGGATGATTTCCGGATATGGATGTCTTCGTACCCGCATCCGTTTTTTCGGATATTGAATATTATCCACTTTTCGGATACGGATGCGGATGGATTTTGGATTTTTCGGGTATCCGTTGACAATCCTATGGTAACACCACGTATGTGTCTAGTACACCATAGCTCATCGCCTCCTAGTTCGCCAGCCTTTCCGCCCAGCACAATGAACACACACGCACCTCCACTTCCTTCGCCTAAGCATCAATCACCATCCAAAGTCATGCCTACACCACCACATCGCGTTACCATAAACATAGGCATATAGAGCCAAGCTCATCGATAACGTCCATTCGCATGTGGGTATAAGCACATTTTTTTTGCAGGTCGCGATATTGATTAGAGAAATTAAGGCAAAATCCAAAATTGGGTTCGGGTATGGGTCTGCATTGGTGAAGGATGGAGGGTATTCTAGAAAAGATTGCACTTGTACTTTGGTTTTAATTAGTTGATTTTCATTTCCTTTCGTTTATTTCAACAACTCCTTTAATTTAATTGCAAATAAATTTCAATTTGATTTAAGTTAATTTACACTTCATTATACTGAATATATTTTAATAAACCTCCAATTTCATTCAATTCAATATCCTCCTATTAATTTTTCATTATTTTAATCATTAATAATTATTTACACTTATAAAATATTTTGTATTCAATTAGAAAATTTATGTGATTTCAATATATTATTTGAAAATAATTTATAATTTTAATTCAATTTATTAAAAAATATTTTTAATAAATAGAATTTATCTAACTAAAAATTTCTTTAGTTATTTATTTTTAAATTTTAATTATCAAATTTTGAATTCAAAAAACTTTATTTTAATAAAATTACATTTTATTACGGCGTAGAAAGTAGGGTTGTTACAAAATAAGTCTAATGTGATCAACTACGACGAAGATGAAGTTGTCACTACCAAAGAGTCAGGGCCTAGGTCTTCCCTAGCAGTAATTAAGGCTGCTGATGTTCACAAGCTAAAAGAAACCAAAATTGAGCCAGGAATGAAGAAGATCCCTCCGCCGTTGTCGATATCTCTACCGACATTCCTAACTCGCATCCTTCCTTCTTCCATTTGTTGCCCCTTGACACCTGGTGAACTTCACGAATTCCCAACGACTTCCAACAATGATTACTACTTGGATTTCGACCCAAGGAATAGGTTTGAATCATCTAAGATAAACAGGAAAGGGAAGAGGAAGCCCACACTACCAATGAAGGATCGAAAGAAGTCAAAGAGGGTGAAGGCATCATAAATGATCTATGTTGTACCTCTCGAAGATAGCTCCTTTTAGTCTTTTTCATGTTTATTTCTTTTTGAACTTTCTGTACATAGGCTGATGATGTGTGGGTACGGCCCTCGCTAATTTGCACTCAAAAGATGATGTAAATAAAATGTTACTTTATGTTAAACTTTGTCTCATTTACTTTACTATGTACTATCTTGTAGGTATAAATTTACAATTATATGCAATAAAATTACTTATACATCATACCTTCCTACATTTGTGACATGTGCAACGCCTTTATTTATTGTAAATTCGTACATATAAACAAGTATCTACCATTTTCTAGTGTCATTCTATTACTTTTCTTTATTTATTATTGGTCACACATTTCTTGTTTGAGTAAATAAACTACATCTCATCAATCAACCCTATTTATTACCGGTCTAACATATTATATTTGGATATAAACAAAGTTCTGCTCTATCGATGCCCGTTGAGATTATGCGGCTTTTCTTCCTGTGTCAACATGAAACTGGTATAACTCTGTGATGTACCTACAAAAATTGAATATACACCGATTCCTTTCTCCGGGTATCGGTGTCTGCGATGTCCATCTTTAGGCACTCATCCATGGCCAGGCCTAGTTCTTGGCCTTTGTCAAAGATGTATGATTAGGGGGGACTTATCTGATTATATCCTGATTCAACTATACTCTAAGGTACCAGATTTTGGTTCCAAGGAATTCATCTGTACCTATCTCTAGGTGCTTGAACATTTGGTTTTTTAAGATACGGAACATTTGATTGTGCTACTATTTGACGCAGCTTTGACTAGGCTCGAACAGTTTAGATACCAAACTGTCACAACCTATCCGGGATCTTCCTCACGAAATGATGATTTCGTGTCAAATAAACCGATAGGACGATAAATGCTTAGTTTCGTTGAACGTGATGATGCCAGAATCTAGCTATCTCCAACCTGTTGATCTCGCAAGATGTCGTGTCGAAAGATCTACAATTCGATCGTTGATCACTCGCAAGTGATACCGAGAATTGGCTTCAAATTCGTTGATTCGCTCACGAATAACCCAAAGATGGAAAGAAGAAGGAGATTACACTCAACTTCCAACAATGGTGGCCAAAGCTCACACACAATTTTATTTCAAAATCAACAACCTTTACAAATGACAACACACCCCTATTTATAGGAAATTACAACACACACATGCGACTTAACATCATACGACTCACGACCTAACACATATGACTTAACATCAGACGACTCACGACCTAACACATACGGGTTACAACATCACACGACTTAACCACATACGAGTTACAACATCACACGACTTAACAACATACGAGTTACAACATCACATGACTTAACAACATATGAGTTACAACATCACACGACTTAACCACATACGAGTTACAAAGATAGCACAGCTTCAGGAACGACTTAAGCAACATACGACTTAAGAAGATAGCACAGCTTCAGGAACGACTTAAGCGACATACGACTTAAGAAGATAGCACAGCTTCAGGAATGACTTAAGCGATATAGGCACATACGACTTAAGAGAACCATGCGCCACAAGCAACATAAGAGAACCATGCGGCATAGCTGAACGACCTATAGAAATGCGGCATAAGTGAACGACCTATAGAAATGCGGCATAAGTGAACGACCTATAGAAATGCGGCTTGATTTCTTGAGTCGTTATCTTATAAGGCATGCGACTCATGGCATGCGACTTAAGGCAGACGACTTAAGGTGGCGACTTAAGGCAGGCATCATAAGATGGTTGGGACGACTTAAGACAGGCGACATATGTTGGTTGCGACTTAAGGCATGCGACATATGTTGGTTGAAAAGATGCGCTGCATAAGATGGTTGCGATTTATCATGATGCGCTGCATCATCCTCCCCTGGTTGAAAAGAATTCGACCCTGAATTTACATTTTCCTCTTCTTCGACATACTTATTCTCATGATATGGAATCAAGTGTTTGATGTTGAAAACATTAGCGGTATAGATATGATCCAGCAATTTTAACTGATAAGAATTCTCATTAATCTTTTTTACTATTTCCAAAGGGCCAATCTTTCTAGCAGCTAGTTTGTTGTAAGTACCAATAGGGGATCGATCCTTAGTCAATACTGCATATACAAAATCTCCTTCTTTGAACTCAACATTTCATCATTTAATATCTGCGGATTGCTTATATTTCTCATTCACCTTAAGCAATCGTTCCTGCACAACCTTGTGGCACTCTTTCAATTCATTCACAAAATCACTAGCTCGTTTGATCACTCCTTTCTGTTGTGGTACTATAGATAAATCTAATGGCTCCTTAGGGATTGTTGAGTAAACGACCTGGAATGGACTGAACCCAATGCTACGATTAACTGCATGGTTGTGTGCAAACTCAGCTTGGCATAGCTTGGAATTCCAACTCTTCAAATTGTCATTCACGAGGCATCTCAATAGATTACCTAGGGATCTATTCACAACTTCTGTCTGTCAATCCGTCTGTGGATGATAAGCACTACTAAATTTCAGCTTTGTCCCGACCATTCTCCATAGACTCATCCAAAAATGACTCAGAAAATGAGTGTCTCTATCTGATACAATAGATTCAGGCAACCCGTGAAGATGATAGATCTCTCTGAAGTATAACTGTGCGACATTAACTGCATCTGCAGTCTTCTTGCATGCGACAAAATGTACCATTTTTGAAAACCGATCAACCACCACGTAGATAGAATCACTGCCACGTTGCGTCCTCGGCAAGCCCAATACAAAGTTCATACTAACATCCACCCATGGTTTAGTAGGTACAGGCAAAGGCATATATAAACCTGCATTTGTTGCGGTCCCCTTTGAAACTTGACAAATATGGTACCTCTGAACGAACTTTTCAACCTCCTTCCTCATTGACGGCCAAAAATAAGACTTTGAGATCAACTGCATAGTACGGTCGCGGCCCACGTGTCCTTCTTCATGTAATTCTTTGATGATTTTCATTCGTAGACTGCAATCTGGAATACATATCTGATTTCCTTTGAATAGAAAACCTTCAACCAGCATATATCCAGCCATGTTTCCCTGCTTGACTTTGTCTAGGATTTTGGAAAAATATGAATCTGAAGTAAGAAGATTTGGAAGTAAGTCAAAACCCATCAGCTCTATTCGCATGGTTGTTAGTAAACTACTCCTCCGACTCAATGCATCGGCAACGCGATTAGTTACTCCAGACTTATGCTTTATGACGAATGTGAATTGCTGCAAATAAGCTATCCACGATGCGTGCCTAGCTACAATTTTATTCTGCCCTTGTAAATGTTTCAATGCTTCATGATCTGTATACAAAACAAATTTTTTGTGGAGCAAGTAATGTCTCCAATGCTTCATGGCCTGCACAATAGCATAAAACTCCACATCATAAGTACTGTAACTCATTTTCGCTCCAGAAAGTTTTTCACTGAAATAGGCAATTGGACGTCCCTTCTGACTCAACACTCCTCCAATTCCAACTTTGGACGCATCTGTATGTAACTCAAATAGTAACTGAAAATCTGGCAACACTAGGATCGGTGCTGAGGTTAAAAGTTCCTTGATTTTTTCAAAAGCAGATCCTGCCTCTTTCGTCCATGAAAACTGCTTTCCTTTCATACAATCAGTAATAGGAGCCATTATACTACTAAAGTGTGGTATAAATTTTCGATAAAATGAAGTTAACCCATGGAAACTTCTGATTTCTGTTATATTTTTGGGTCGTGGCCAATTTCTGATTGCGGCTACTTTACTCTGGTCCACATGTATCCCTTCCTTAGATACGACATAACCCAGAAATAAAACACTTGGCGTCATGAACACACATTTCTTCGTCGCTGCATAGAACTGTTCTTGACGAAGAATAGTTAACACCTTTCGCAAGTGTCGAATGTGCTCCTCTGTGCTAGCATTATATATCAAGATATCATCAAAGTAGACTACAACAAACTTCTCGATGTAAGGTCTGAAAATTTGATTCATCACCCTCATAAATGTGCTTGGTGCATTAGATAGACCAAATGGCATGACCATCCATTCATATAATCCTTCCCGAGTCTTGAATGCTATCTTCCATTCATCACCTGGTCTTATACGAATCTGATGATAACCACTCTTAAGGTCGATCTTAGAAAAGATTACAGACTCACTGAGTTGATCCAATAGATCATCAAGTATTGGCATAGGAAATCTGTATCTGACCGTTATTTTGTTGAGTGCCCTGCTGTCTGTACACATTCTCCATGAACCATCTTTCTTCGGTACCAACAGAGATGGTACAGCACAAGGCTGAGACTTTCTCGAACACGCCCTTGCTCAAGCAACTCCTCAACCTATCTCCTCAACTCTTCATGATCCTTTGGACTCAAACGATAATGTGGCCTATGCGGTAAAATAGCACCTGGCACTAGATCAATTTGATGTTGTATATCCCTCAGTGGCGGTAATTCCTTGGGTAGTTCTGCAGGAAAGACATCTTCAAATTCATTTAACACCGGTCTAACCTCCGCAGGAATTTCAAGATCTTCACTTGTTTCATACCCAATCAACATAAACAGTTCAGCACTATCTTTCACTTCTTTAACAAATTCTCTCGTAGATAATAGACTAGTTGATTCCACTTTCTTCTCTGACTTGCTTTCACTTTGTTCACGCTTCTTAGGAACTAAGATAACTTGGGTACCTTCGAACATGAAACTGTAGCTGTTGGTGCGACCATTATGTTGTACAGCTCTATCATATTGCCATGGTCTTCCCAATAGTAGATGACACACATCCATATCGACAACATCACACCATATATCATCTTTGTACTTCTTCCCAATAGAAAATGTAACAAATGCTCATCTTCCCACTGTCACTTCTCCACCTTTTTTTAGCCATGCCAGTTTATAAGGTCTAGGGTGTTTTTTAATCTTCAACCCTAACTTCTTGACGGCTTCTTCAGAAATAATGTTATCGCAGCTTCCCGCATCAATAACAAATCGACAAACCTTTCCCAAGATAGTACATGTAGACTGAAAGATATTGCTTCTCAGCCAACTACAATCATTCTCATGCTTTGGCACTAAACAAGACCTCCTTATCATCAAGTTACACCCTTCGTCTCCTGACACAACTTCTTCATCTTCATCAAACTTCGATTGTTGAGAATAATCAATTTCAGCTTCCACATCCTCATACTCACATTCCTCTGCAACTAATGCTCTCTTCTTTGGCTTTGTACATTCATTACTTTTATGGCCAAACTCCTGACAGTATAGCACTTGATACTGTTATTGACCTTTGCTTTAGAGGCTACATTGACAATTGGTTTATTGACTGCCTTGATAACATTAGCACTGCTACTAGCACCCTTATTCTGGTTGTTAGAACCCACAAACACACCAATTCCTCGTCTCCCTTGTTTCTCCCAAGCTAGAGCTTTCTGATGTACTTCAGCAACAGACATTGGATTAAATATATTAACCATATCTTAAATTTGCATTCATAACCCTCCGACATATCTAGCTGTTAGCTATTTCTCGGTTTCCATAATATCATTCCTTGCAATCAATTGATAGAATTCATCTGCATAGTCATTCACTGTCTTCGTCCCTTGTCTCAAATTCTGCAAACGTTGATACATAAGAGATTGATAATTGTACGGCAAGAAAGTCGCTTTCATCATCTTTCTCATCTTCTCCCAAGTGACAACTTTTGATTTTCCCATTCTCTCCCGAGTTAGTTTAGTTTGTTTCCGCCAAGCTATATCTCTTCCCCTTAGTTTTGTAGCAACTATTTGGACTCTGCGATTCTCAGGCACCTCCTTGAATTTCAAAATTTCTTCAACATTCGACAACCAATCAAGAAATTCTTCTACTTTCATACCACCTTTGAATTCTGGAATTTCCATCCTCATACTTGACTCCCATTTACGATCATTTTCTGAATCCAGATATTGATTTCGCACTTGGCCTCGATTTCGATAATGAATACTACCTCTATCACCATCTTCCTCAAAATCATATGTATTTCGACATCGATCATGACCATCTACGTCCCTACGACCATGCATATCCCTTCTACCCTGTCTTTCAACATCACGATATGGTTCATTTTCGAACCCGCGTTGAGTTCTTACCTCTTCATTTCCGTACCCATGGTGGTCTCGCAACATTGAAACTGATGATTCTCTCCTATCTCGATAAGACTGAATGACATCCTCCTTTCTTCCGAAACCAACGGTGAAACCCTGATTCCTCCCTGGTTCGAAACTGGTGACGTTCTCCTTTGATTTTGATTCATGTCGTTCATCAATTTCTCCAATTTTTCAATACCCTCATTGAACTTTTCATTGATACGCTGCTCCATCTGCTCAGCTTCTTGTCTTCTACACAAATCTTCAACATTATGATAGCGATTAGCACGTCTCGAAGGCATGATCATTAAACAATCTTGTTTCCGTCTCTGATTTGGCTCGAATACCAATTGACGCAGCTTTGACTAGGCTCGAACAGTTCAGATACCAAACTGTCACAACCTATCCAGGATCTTCCTCACGAAAAGATGATTTCGTGTCAAATAAACCGATAGGACGATAAATGCTTAGTTCCGTTGATCGTGATGATGCCGGAATCTAGCTATCTCCTACCCGTTGGTCTCGCAAGATGCCGTGTTGAAAGATCTACAATTCGATCGTTGATCACTCGCAAGTGATACCGAGAATTGGCTTCAAATTCGTTGATTCGCTCACGAATAACCCGAAGATGGAAAGAAGAAGGAGATCACACTCAACTTCCAACAATGGTGGCCAAAGCTCACACACAATTTTATTTCAAAATCAACAACCTTTACAAATGACAACACACCCCTATTTATAGGAAATTACAACGCACACATGCGACTTAACACCATACGACTCACGACATAACACATACGACTTAACATCAAATGACTCACGACCTAACATATACGAGTTACAACATCACACGACTTAGCAACATACGAGTTACAACATCACACGACTTAACAACATACGAGTTACAACATCACACGACTTAACCACATACGAGTTACAAAGATAGCACAGCTTCAGGAAAGACTTAAGCGACATACGACTTAAGAAGATAACACAGCTTCAGGAACGACTTAAGCGACATACGACTTAAGAAGATAGCATAGCTTCAGGAATGACTTAAGTGACATAAGCACATACGACTTAAGAGAACCATACGCCACAAGCGACATAAGAGAACCATGCGGCATAGCTGAACGACCTATAGAAATGCGGCATAAGTGAACGAGCTATAGAAATGCGGTTTGATTTCTTGAGTCGTTATCTTATAAGGCATGCGACTCATGGCATGCGACTTAAGGTGGCGACTTAAGGCAGGCGACATAAGATGGTTGGGGCGACTTAAGACAGGCGACATATGTTGGTTGCGATTTAAGGCATGTGACATATGTTGGTCAAAAAGATGCGCTGCATAAGATGGTTGCGACTTATCATGATGCGCCGCATCACTATTGCATACTTTTCTCTACATCTTGAAATTGGTATTACTTCAATGATGTATGTTCCCTAAACTACAAATGGCTACGGGCTAACCATTTGCTAAGCTCATTGGGTGGGCCTTTTGGAATCTTCATAAATCTCTAACACTTGTCACATCTTCTAGAATAGTTAGATGTATCATGAACGACAGTTGCCCATAGATATATGTAGTGAAGAATCTTCTTTGCTAAAGTTTTCCACTAGTTTGGTCTATAAAGCTTCCTTTGTGCAAATCTACGAGAATCTTCTTAGCTTCATCATTGTCGATAATCCTTATCATGGGGACAGAAAATCCTCTCTTATATTGCACTCCTTGCACAATGAACTAATGTGCTTTATGCAGGAGCTTTTTCCACTCATTCATTACTTTCAGGAGAGTTTCCTTTAGTAGATAATATTTAACCAAATTCATCCATAACTCCTTCCCTTCCTTAACCTTTAAGATCCAATCAACATCCATCTCGTTGATGCTTAGAATCTTGGACACCTATACTAGCATGATTCCTAACACCTGCGTATCTTCATAGCTTGCTAATTTAGGTTATGAATTAACATTTTTGTTCTCCTCTCTCGGGATATGCACTACCGTGCAGTGCCATGTGTCTTCCAGAAGCTCCAACATTTTCAATAGATAAGGGGTGAGTCATGCAACCTTAGTCTGAAATTTCATTTTCACTTAGCGAACCACTAGATTAGAGTTATTAAAGATATACAGTGTCTAGGCTCCTAATTCTTCTGCTATCTTGAGTCCTGCAATCAACGGTTCATATTCAGCTTCATATTTTGTCATTTGGAACTCCTGTCTTAAAGCATAACATATCTTTGACCCTCTAGGGTTGTCAAAACTACCCCAATCTTGGAATCATGGTCGTTGGATGCTCCGCATATAATTTCAATTGAGAAAATTATACCAGCTCTTCTTCCATTTTGTCATCTCGGGTAGTGAATTCAACAATAGTTTGACCTCTTATCACCAACCTAGGATGATAGGTAATGTCATATTGACTCATCTCGATGTTCCACTTTATCAATCTTTCTGAAGTCTTAGAACGATGTAGCACTTATCTAATCGGCTAAACAGTTAACAACTTTATCAAATGATCCTTGAAGTATGATATCAATTTCCTCGGTGCAATCATCAAACGGTATGCTTATTTCTTTATTTTTTACAACTTTCCTGCTTAAGTAAACCATTTGCTGATGCAATAGTCCAAATTTTAGACCTTTTACTCCTCACACACCAAGGCTGCAATCAGTGCATGAGTCGATATTGTTAGGTAGATATAAATTTTCTCCTTCTAAAGGCTTGGATAGTATCCGTATTTTCTTGAGATGTTCCAACAGATTTAGAAAAGCAACTTCACATTTGCTAGTCCATCAAAACTTTCCTCTTTCTTTCTTGAGGGCATCAAAGAATAGTATACATTTATCGATCGCTTTTGAAATAAATCAACTCAATGTAGAATGCTTTACCATTCAAGTTTTGTATTTCCCTCCTTGTCTTTGGGGTAGTAACCAGCTTTAATGCCTTAATCCATTGTAGATTATCTTTAATGCACTTTGAGTTTAAAGTGAACTCCAAAAACTTTCCTAATGCAACTTTGAAGGAAATTTTTAGTGGATTCAACCTCATTCCATATTTTTGGAGCATATCAAACATCTTTGAAAAGTCTTCTTATAATCCATCGATTGATGTGACCTTACAAACATATCGTCCATATAGACTTCCATCGTTCATTCGATCTATTCTTTGAACATCTTATTAACCAAAAATCGGTAAGTAAATCTAGCATTCTTTAGACCAAATGACACCACTCTATAGAAATATAGCCTCGAGTTTGTGATAAAACTGCTACGCTCTTGATCTTGGACATACTCATAATTTTGTTATAGCAAAAGTATGTATCCATGAAGAAGAATAATCCATGTCCAGTTGTTCCATCCACTTGCTAGCATATTCATGGAAAGGGGAAGCAGTCCTTCAGGCATGCCTTATTTAAGTCGAAATATTCAATGTATGTCCACTATCTCCCACTCGCCTTGTTCAATAGCACTAGATTTGATGTCCACTCCAGCTATAGTGCATCGTAAATGAAGTCATTTGTCTTCATCTTACCCACTTCTTTCAATGCAGCAGATCACTCAAGTTCAATATTTCCCCGCTTTTGTGCACTGAAGGGTAACTTGGGTCACATTCAACATGCAAATGCAACTTTAGGTAATATCCGACATACATCAGAATGTGTCTAAGCAAACATGTCTGTGTCCTCTAGCAGAGGTGCTACCAGTTCCTTCCTTATCTTCAAGTTGAGTTAAGGTGCAAATTTCAAAACCTTCAAAGAATCGTCATCATCTATTAGAACCTCAATTATCAGCTCCACCAATGCCGCCCTTGCCCTCTTTGGCTCATTCTGCAGATCCATTTATTTATAGTATTTTCTGTAGTACCTAAGTAAGCTTTGGGCGTTAATTGCTATGCTCTGTGGTTTTGATGTAGAGAGGCTTTGTTGCATCCTTTCCTTCATCGATTCGCCTCACCTCCCTGTCCTTGACAATGTAGCACTCTCGACCTATTCTATGGTCTCCTTGAATTGCCCCCACTTCATTCTATTATAGGAACTTCATCACTAAGCACTATGGAGCGAGTGCAATTCTAAAGTTCGCATAGGACGGTTAGGCTAAGAAAGTATTGTAAGTTGAAAAACCATCAACCACACAAAGTTCTATAACTATACCACCTTACAGTCTCCATCTCCTAATTTCAAAAATAATTTAATGCAACCGATTGGATCATTGGCCTCTTCGGTAAATCTATGGATATGGGATTTACACACCTATAGATAATTGTCGTCCAGTCATACCTTAATGGAGGTCTGCTTAAAAAGGATATTCACCAAGCTCCCCACCATCAATAAGGACTCGAAGCATTATAGCTAGCCCTATCATGGTCGTAATCATCATTTTGTCAACCTTCGGTGCTTTGACCCCATTGGTGTCTCTTTTTTTAAAAAGATATCATCGTTATTTCTCTTCAACTGTTATGCTGGAGCACCTTCTTCTATGACATAACATGTCTGCTGAAGCATATGCCTCATGAAGCTACTATAGCACACTATCTTGTTCCAACTTTTCTCCACAGGATGCGGACCTCCATAAATAGTATTAATTAGAATACACCAAACTAGCTATCCATGCCCTTTTCCACTAAAACCAACCTTCCTTTAAGTCGATAGCCTCGTGGGTTGATTATTAGCTTGTTCACCCCCCTCCCCCCCCCCCCCCCTCCGCGGGTTTTAAACATACCACTTCAGCATTTTCTTCCTGTCTAAATCCTCAATTACATCATAAATTGCACTCATTCGTATAGTGCTTATGAATCTCATGGAATTAACAGAACTTGCTAAAGTGCCTCCCCTCTTTAGTGACCTCCCTCGAGGTAGCTTCTTTTATTTCTTAGTACATTGCATTGCAAGGTATATTTTTTAACCCTGAACGCTTCATTCCATCTTATTTTTTATCGTCGACATTATTGGGGTTCTTTTTCTTATTGCTTTTATTTACAACATTCGTTGCAACATTTCTAACACAATCATCACCATGCTTGACTGCTATGTTGCTCTTAATCACACCGCTCGGTTCATCGTGACCACCAATAGTCAATCATGCCTCTAAATCTACCTCCTCCAAGCATAGATATTGGGATGCACTAGATAAGACTCCTTCAAAGTGGTTGATTCCTTTCTCTTGATCCATTTAACAAATTCATTCTAGGTGTGAACTTGATTCATAAGTGCCATCCACACTATCTTCTCTTTAGGACTACTCTCCTTCAACAACATTTAATCTCTTCGTCAAACTTTTCAGGTTCTCTCTGAAGTTCTGATGCACATTTGGAAATGATACGTTATCCTTTGAATAAAAAGTATGCACTTAAAACTGCTTCACAAATCGCTTTCTCAGTGTACCATACGACTATATGGATCTAGGCTCAAGCCAGGTAAACCACATTATTGCCAGTTTCTAAAGGAAGATGGGAAAACATCCACATCTTACAACATCCATCACATGGACGCCATCCATACTTTAATAGTTGTTGTCCAGGATTAGTCATATCGTTATATCTCTACATGTTTGGCATCACAAATTTCTTCAGATACCTTATTTGATTACCGCCCTACACCTCTGTTACCCAATATGCATGTATAGTGCACTAAACAGTACCCGATCAATGTAGGACGATTGTCAAGTAATAAATTATCAAACTTTAAAATAACCTATTGTATATCTAACAATACAAGGATACAAAATAATATCAATCATAGATTTAAAATATGCAATATATATAACAAAATAAACCATCATAGATAAAAGTACAGGTTAAATAAAGCTATACAAAATAGTAGTAGAGTTTATACAATTGATAAACAAACTTAGAATATTTGTCTCCAAACAAAATAATTCAAACATCATCCAAGTTTCACATTGTCTCACCGTAGAAATAATAACAGCTCTTAGAATATATTATACATGAAAACATAGCTTGCTGCTAGTCCATCTATACCATGTTGCATGCTATGCCATACCTGCTATCTAATTTACTTGTTTAACAGAACCTGAGATAATAAGAAGCAAAACATAAAACCTCAAGCTAGACAACATTCTAGTGTGAGTGATAAACAATCTCAAAATACTATGAAAGCTGATATAGTATAGGACATAAGGTATGAATAATCATCCCTCACTTGTCTCTGCATCCAAAGGGTTAACACATAACTGTATATGTTAATCTGCTATATTCGTGTAAGTGTACTACGGGTCTACGTATAATATCGGGTGTCTAAGTATCCAATTCAATAATACTACATCAATAATACTACATAGCACCTATCAAACAATTATCATATTCAATCATGTTTGTTGGGTATATGATAATTCGTACGGTCAATCGTCTACCAAAGACTAGTAGAACATCTCGGTTTTTCCCTGAATCTGACCAACGTGTCCTTATGGCCTAGGGTGTATGTTTCAGTATCCTCAACCCAGGATGTCATATCCTTATGTCCAAATGGGTGTCCCCACTTATCCCCACTTTACATGCAACACCTCAAAATACTCCAAGTGTCAGTGATCTATTTGCATGCGTATCATCTCGTCAAACTCACCCTAATTCTATTCCATTTTTTTCCATAGTATAACCCATTCCACTTATTCTACCAAGTTCTTATCCTAATTGAACTTATTCTTATGGATCGCCATCATGACTTCATTCTCATCGAGTCATCATCATCAAAGCACAAATCAATCCCCATTGAGTTGTCATAGCCTCAATACAACTCTATCATTTTAGAGCTATCACGTCATGCTTGAATCTCAAACAAATAGTGAACACTGCACGACATGATCCTCAAGGTACCACCTTCATCCTTATGAAGTTTGATAGTGATTGGTACACCTCTAATCATGTCGGCTTATACATGATTTATCATGTCAGTGCCAAAAAGTCGACTTAACCAATTTTAGTTAAGTTTTCACCCAGCCCCAAAAACTCTTATTTGGCCGAATTTCCACCTCTATTCCCTTAAAGTCCTTGCCTAAATCTCTTGAGAGTAAATCAAGCTAGTGTTAACCTCTTTATTTACTAGCATTTCAAAGTCCAAGTCACAAAACCTCTAGTCCTTGCCTCAATCGAAACTCCAACACTCAACCTATAATGTTTTGAAAGGCTCAACTCAAAGTCATCTACCTACGGCACATTTTGAATCCACCACTAATATGATTTGCCTCCCTATGCTGATATGATTTTTCCACCTTAAAGCTCCTACAAATCTTATGCGACTTATTTTAGGGCCTCATTAGGATTCAAATAACAACATGCATCGATCGCATCATGTTTTTAATATTTTTGACATCAATTTACTCGAAATGATCTCTTTCTAACTGCACCTAAACGGCTAAAAACATATCAAATGCACCCAACAATGACATACAATCATCACATAATATTCAAATAACGTACATAACCATCGAAATGCGATTAAAACAAATGTATTATCCTGGATCCGGTCATATGTAAAAATGATGGCTTAATTGCAAAATAGTGGAAAATGAATTAAAATAGGGTTTTATCTTTTTAAATTCATTTTAAAGAGGTTAATAAAGTTAGATCTAGATTTAAAATAAATTTAACATCAAAATTCATTTAAAAATAATTGTTTTGCTTTATTAACATTCATAGGATAAGGAGAAATATAAAATCACCCACCTAGTACTAAAATACATGAATCTCAAAGTAAATCTGAGGTAGGATAGCAAATGCATGAATCCTAATGTAGCCCAAATGATAATTCTTCAATTCCCCTTACTAATTACTTCTTAACAACATGTTTAAGCTTAAAAAATTTAAAACTTGGCACTTGATTCAGATGGTAATGTTTGAATACAAATTGTAGCAATACCCAAAATAAGAATAAGAAAATATAACTAACGGGACAAGAATTTCTTCTCATACAGGTAAATTACTATATATTCTCGGTAACACCTTCATTTATTTTCCTATTATTTGAGCCTTAAATTCATTAACTTGAAAATGGCAACCTACAAAGTAACTTCTAGCTAGATCGGCAAAGATCAACTAATACCGCCATGCATTCAACTACATCAGCATGAATCCATAGTTAGGGAGCCCAAATCATGAGCTAGCCCACTTTCAATTGAGTTCAGAATAGTCGCTTGCCTCGGGGAGACTTCATTTATGAAATTCAAATTAGTTAACAGATCTTGACGTCAATTAAGATAAGTTTGTATCTAGTCTCCTCATGTATAATCTTTGATCGAAAGCTCCTTTGATTATGCTCCTGCCAAATATGTTATGTTGTTGTGGTGATAATTATGTCTTGAAGGTCATTATTTATGCTTCCATGGTGACCATCTCTTGTATTTTGTTCCAGTACTGATTATAGATTTGCATTGATATCGTTTTGCAGATTTAGGGTTGAATTGGTCTTACTCCATATGTCGCTAGAATAAGAAAAATTAAAAAAAATTAATGCTTACTTGACTCCTTCTCTAGTTTACAAATCAAACATGATAGATCTTCTACTCTTGTCCAATTTTCAACCCTTTCTTTGTTGATAAATGGTTAATGTTGGTGAGATAGGTTATTAAAGACATTTTTGGTGAGAAAACATGATTCTGCACACTTTGATACCACTGTAGTTTTTCACCCCCACCCCTAATTGCTTCCCATGCCAATTTTTGGATAAACCTGCCATTATTTATGATCCATTCCCAACAGTCTACTTCAGAATCATCATGTATTTTGATTTATTCCTTATGTTAAAGCTGTTTCTAGGCAGGTCCATTGAATTAAAGTCCCATTCCCTTTAATTGATGATGATATTCACTGTGTGATTTTTTAAGTTAAATAGTTCCATGTACGACCACCTCAAAATATTCGATATTAATTTACTCTTGATCCATGGGTCGAACCATAAACCAGTGGTTCTACCATTGACTATTTTTCTCTAGATCAGTTTTTTACCTTTCTTTGGTTTGCGACAGTAACTTCCATTTGAAAGAAGAATTATTATCTAGATTAACTATCCAAAAATTCTTCTTGAAGCAATACCTATTATTTACCCATTTAGCCCATAATGAGTCTTGTTGCATGTAATTCCACATCAATATATGTACAAAAGCTTTCCTTAAATCTTTAAGCTTTCTTAGATTAAGGCCCCCTTAATTCTTTGGTTTATACATAGTAGACCAACTTATTTTTGATGTTTACCTTTCCATAAGAAATTTGCAAATATTTATTCTATTTTTGTGAAAAAAATGATTTAGGAACTTGACCTATATGCAGCTAAAACTAAATGATCGGGTAAGTGACTGACTTTATAAGTTCCAATCTCTTACTAGAGCTTAAAAATTTACCGGTCCATAAATTTAAATTATTATTGATTTTATTGAGAAAGTCCCCAAAATATGAAATCTTGAATTTATTGGCAGATAATGGAATCCACGGGTATTTTATTAGAAGATTTGCACTTCGAACTCTAATCTCCTAAGGTATCTGCACTATTCAATCGCTCTTTTCCCAAGAAATTTTGGGTTTTTTAGTGTTTATTATTATGTTAGAAAAACATTTAAGTTCATTAAAATTATTTCTAATTGAAACTGCACTTAATGTATTAGCTTCGAAGAAAATCAGCAGATCATTAGCATAGATCAAGTGATTTTGACACTGGGTATATTTTGTTTATCGGGCTGATATTTTCGAAAAAATGCTCACTTTCCATTTTGACAGATGAAAATTCCATGGATACGGGAAATAGATAGGAGAAAAGTGGCTCTCCCTATCTAATGCCCCTATTACTATGAATGAACCCTTGACATGGATGATGAACTCTCTACTGACTTTATCATATGCCATTTGAAGATCAAATTTGATGTATACGCTTTTACTAATTTTCCTATTGAAACTTCTCGCCATTTCATACGCCAATAATGAGCTTTCTATAATGTTTATACCTAGAATATAAGCATTTTGACCATAAGAGATAAGATCATTCATTAGACATTTCATCCTAATGCAAACAATGCTTGACTTATAAAACACATCACAAGGGATTGATCTATAATCAATTATGTTATTTACATGTTGAGGTTTTGGCACTAAAGTTATGAAAGTATGATTCATTTATTCTATAAACTTCCCTTTAGGGAATCTGATTTATGGAAACTAAATGCTCCTACTTAATTTGTTCCTAATGATATTTGTAGAATTTTGCATCGAAATCATCTGGTCCTGGACTACTAGAATCATTTATCTGAAACGTCGAGCTCCTTAGCTCTTCCAATTCAATTAGTTGTGTTAATTTTGCCTTACATTTTCAAACAGTAGTTTCTTACAAATCAAGTATTGAGCTAGAGTTAGTGGATTGTTTGACAAAGCAGAAAAATGATTAACAACCTCTTCTTTTAATTTGTGAGGGTCAACAATGTTATAACCATTTCAATTAATAAGGTTTTGAATATGTTGCATGTTTGTCCTCGCAATCATCGCTGCATGAAGAATTTTGTTGGTTGATCTCCTTATGTTTGACACTTGATTTTTCCTTTTTGCTAGTTTACAAATTCTTCATCACACATCAGTATTTGCAGCTATTGTAAATTGTTCTTGTATGCATGAATAATTTCCTCATTTTGAGGGTTGTTAAGTAGTTGCATACATAGATAATTATTTTGTTACATAGCTTTAGATTAACTTCGATACCTTTGAGCTTGCTCAAAAAATAAAAAATGGTTTGTAGCGATCCTAAAATTCAAACTGTAGGATCGATTTCACCCTAGAGGGGGGGTGAATAGGGTGATAGTGTAAATTATAAAAATTAATCGCGGAAGCTTATAAATTTATTTCAATTCAGATCACAGAATAGCAGCACAGATATCGCAGAATAAAACAGAACAACACAGAATTTACCCAGCTTCGACAAAACCCTGCCTACGTGCTGCCCCCAAGGTTTCTACTAGAAATTAGATAGTCCCTCGCTTACACACGTAAACTCGCTATACACCGCTATTGACTAATCTAACTCTACGCTCAAAACCTTGACCACAACTCAACTACCGAGTTGCAAATTCCCAAACTACACACCGTAGTTTGCACCCTAGTCACACGACTAGAAAAATTAAAACGGTTTAAAAAAGGAAAATTACAAATTAAAAAGCAAATTAAAATTAAACCCTAATTAAAAACCCCTATATAAAAAAAATATTTCTCCCTTTTAAAACAATAGGCCGGCCCTTTCTTCAATTCGACCCGTCTCTTTATTTTCTTTGCTTTGTTTGGTTGCGTATACAATGGTGGTCGTTCCTCTTTCAATTTTAGGGCTTCGTCCCTGATCTCCAAATTAGGGCTTTTGAAGCGCCGATGGTTTGTGGATTGATTCGATGATCTTTTGCGTGTATTCTTGATTGATTGTTGCTCACGTCGGCTATTTCGTTGATCGAATTTGGCTTTGGTATGTAATTTTATACTTTGTGCTTTTCTGATTTTATGCTTGAATTCGATCAGATAATTGCCGATGATGATTGGGTATTTTATAGGTGCTCGATCTCCTTGTATTGCGTTCGTCTGAATATATTTGAATTTTTCAATTTTGTGCTTTTGGCCATTCGATTTACTTGAATGCTCGTGATTTATCTGACTTGGTCATATAACTTGAATAACACGAATTTTAAAACAAAAACGACTTGTTCAATTTTGCTTGGCCACGGCTTTGATTTTGGACTTGTTCAACTGGACTTCGGCTATCAGATATTGTTTTGATGCTTGCGATTTTACCTTGACCAATTCATATGCGAATACTTCTGTTACTTGCATCCCACGGCTTTGAATTGTAATTGTGGTTGATTTATTTTTACGTGGTGGCCACAGCTTTGGTTTGTGACATTTGACTTTGTCACGTTCGTATATTTTTCATAACTTGATTCTATGCCTTGCTTTGAGACGTTTGGTTATCACTGGCTTCGACTTGGTATTGACTGTTTCAATTTGTCACACACGTGATTTCTGATTTGTGAATTATTCTTGGCTATGTTACAGTTTGCAATGTCTCGATTTTGATGTATGCATGTATACGTATGTGTTTGGGAAAGAATAACTACTACATCCAATTTACTGCATATATACTTGAAGTTGTATCACATACGTTGTTCACTTGGTCCTGAGCACTGCTTGTTGCACTTGTGTACATGGTAGAGTTCATCTTCATTCTGTAGACCTGAACTTTGAGTTGCTGTTGCATATGAGTTTGGGCATGGGTATTTGCAGTTTCATGTTGGCCATTTGGTCGTTATGTTGATTGTTGAGTTGCTTCATGTTTTCTTGTTTCCATGTTTTAACTGCTTCAATTGCTTAGTGCATTGCTGTTTGCATTGCATTGTAACTTCAAGCATGCTGCCACTGTGTTGCTTACTGATTTGAGCTGCAGACCATGTTTTATTCGATATGCATGGCTGCTATAACAGCTCGACCATTTCACTTCATTCACGTACATTGCCTTTGTTGTGGTCTGGAGTGTATGTTGGCAACTTGTTCGGTGCATTTGCTGGCAGTTGGTCTTTATTGCATTCATGTCATATTTGAACATAGTTGCATTATATTGGTCGAGCTTTGATTCTTTGTTGGCACTTGCTTGAACTTGATTTGTTTATCTGCACTGTTGTATATTCGAACTGCACCTGTGTTGAATCCAGTTTTATTTGGATTTGAGCTTGTGCTGAAGTCGTGATATATTGCATGTTTCACCTGAGTTGAATCCTGTATTTTTATTTGGGTTTGACCGGTGCTCACCTGTCCCTGTAACTCAATCAAGTGTATATATCGGTGTGCACGGCCTTGTGGCATATACAGTGATACACTGTGTATGTCACAAGTTGTTCGTGTATGATGAATTCAAATTTAAATTATGACGAACAACCCAAATAACTGAGGCAAATCATATTTTTAAAATCATCTTTTAATTTATATTGCAAAAATATTTTCTTTTCAATTTTACTGCGTTAGTGAATATTTTTGCAGATTGCTCAGATGCTGGATTCAAACTGGAATGCAGTTGTAGATAAAAATACGAGTGTGAGTGATATGTAGTGAGGTGAATATGTAAATGTGAAATGTGATGTAATTGTAATCAAAGTTGTATAGTATAGTGAGAGCTTGAAATTGTATTATTCAAAATTGTAATAAATATTTGTTTGAATAAAATATTCGTTTGAATTTAAAATCTGTGTTATTTATTTTATTCAGCAAATATTTATTTAATCTGTGAAAATAAATAGTATATTAACAAATACATTTAAACGAATGTATATATGTTTATTATCATCAAACAAAAATCATATAAGCGCATATTCAACAATCTCCCCCTTTTGATGATGACAAACATATATTTAAGATTTTGAATATATTAAATGTATTTGATAATTTCAATTGCTCCCCCTATTTGAATGCTTCCTTTCTATATGATACTCCCCCTACATATATGACTCCCCCTACATATATGCATACAAACAAAATGTGCAAATGAGTCTATATGCATATTGAAAACTTCTTTGACCTTTTCTCTCCCTTTTTACAAAATCTTAACTTTTCTCTCCCCCTTTTGTTATCAGCAAAAGAATAATAGAAATAGAGAAAAATAGAGATAAAGTAATCGATATTAATCCAACATTAAAACCCAATTGAATATAAATATTAAATTTCAATAGAAAATCAAACAAAAATCATAAAAATATTGTTAGGCGCATATTCCACTTTTAGAATGATGGAGATGATGTCATCATATAAAACCATACAATTGTGTCTATTTGTGGTATTTTTATATCAGGAATTTGAATATCTACTAATCATGCATAACCGTTAGGACTTTTAAATGAGATTAGTAGTATTCCAATTTTATTTTATTTTTAAAAATGAATTCAAGTATCTTCTAATCACGCATAACCGTGAGGACTTTTAAATGGGATTAGAATCAACTTGTTTATTTTAAAAGAAAAAAAAAATCAACTTTTGATATGCGTTCCATACATGCATAACCGTGAGGACTTTTAAATGAGCATGGAAGCACATAACAAATTCCAAGTAATTCACCCATGCATAACCGTGAGGACTTTTAAATGAGAGTGAATACTTTGGTATTTATTTATTTATTTATTTTTGCTTTTTTTAAAAAAATGAAAATGAAAAACGAACGATTCCTGTTTAAAGTACCACATATCAACAAACTATATAGAGTTTTGATGAGTGATAGTTGTTAGAAATATGATAGATATAGAGATGGTCATGGAATTTTTACCAACAAAAAGTTTTATAACTCTTGTTTAAATTTCTAAAGAAATTTTCTAATTATACTTTCTCGAGTTATAATATATGATAAATATCAACACTCATCACTTTTTCTATTACTATTTTTCTTTTCGATAAACATTAGGGAGTCAGATTAGTCAATATAGTCATTTGAAATCAAATTCAAAAATAATTATGAAACCAATTTTTCAAAATGACTAATCTGAAAATATGGTCAAAAATGATTTTCTCCAGGGGGTTTTAAAAGAAAATTTTCTGCTATTTGAAAATTATTTGAAATGAAAAATATGCAGATATTTTCTTTGAAAAACGATGCAGTTAATGAATGTGTCAAAAATTAATCATGTTCCACTAGTAATTTTTCTATCAACCATATTACCAGTGTAATCTGCATCTGAATTTAAATTTCACTCAAAATTCACTCGTTGAATGTCAAAGACCAGATTAAGAAATTTCTCATGATTATTATCAACAAATTTTAAATGAAATTCTCTTGGATTTGAAATGAAAACCGTGTCAACAATCAATCATATATTAAAGTGTCAATTTTAGAAGCCATCAAACGTTATTTTTATTTCAAAGCAATTTCTTAATAGTTTCAACAATTTCAAAAAAAAATTTAACATCCTTTTCACAATTTTTAAAATAGAATTCATTAGGATTTTAAATCGAGGCCGTGTCAAAACATGAATATAGATTTAGCCAAAAATATTATAACAACAATATTATTATCCAATCAAAACACTATTTTTCTCTCAAACTTATATATCAAGTAATTCTAGAGAATTTTATAGTGTTTTTGGCATAAGAATATAAATGGCTAATCAATTTTGAATAAAGTCGGAATCAAAATCATCATTAAATCATCATCATATCATAATTGGCTGATTTTATTCAGAAAATGGTATAGATTATCACATTTAATATATCGTACAAATAAATATACTTTTACCTGTCTTTACCTTTACGATATTTCTCGTCGTTGTTCATTGTGATTCTGTCACCCTTATACTAGGCTAAGGAACTTAGCTTTGTCGCCCGTTGTGTTTCTGGAACAGCCAAAAATCCAGGTAACACTATTGTTGTTCCTTAGCCCGCCACCACACCTACACGATGAAAATTTTATGTGACCTATTTGTTTTTATAGGTCCATGGTTGTTAGTGGCAGAAAATTTTGAAAAATAATTTTGTGTAGACCCAAAACTATTTATAATTGTTCCCTTTGGCACCCAAATTTGTTTAACTTTGAGAGATTTTATATTTGTGCCTTTTGGAACCCAAATCGGTATAGTTTTCACATGTTTGGGTCTATACCAACAATTATTGTGATCGTGTCCAAATTTTCTACAAATTGTGCACATAGAATTAACTTGATTAATCTTGTTTTCAACAATTTTCGAATTATTAAATCCAAGTCCTTGTCTAACCGTATTAACAATTTGCTTTCCTAATAGCATATTCAACGATTTTTCACTTTTTGAAAATTTATCTAAAGTCGTAGACAATTGTTGGACTTTTGATTTGAGAGATTCATTTTCGTTTAACAACTGTGTGCACTTTTTAATAGAATTCTCTCTCCTAGTATTTTCATTCTCCTTTAAAATCAGAATTTCATTTTCAAGCGATTTTATTTTAATTTCTGATTTTTTAATTTCCTCATCAAATGTTGGACACTTATCACACTTAGGGATCCTACTTTGATAGGTTTTAACTAATTGATCAAGTTGTTTATTACATTCTATCAAAGTATCTTTTTGAGATTCAAGTTTGGCGTATTTTTCCCTAAGTCGTTCAAAACAACCGTTTACTTCATGAAAATATATAAGCAACTCAGAATGGGTAAGTTTTGATACCTCACTTGGCTCGTCATCGTCACTGTCAGTTGTCTCACCTCGAAGACACAATTCTGCCTTTTCGCTTTCACTTCCAGTGCTTTGATCATTCTCGTCTATTTCATCCCAAGTGGCTGCAAAACTTTTCTTTTTCTGTTTCTTTCCGTGGCTGGATTTAATTTGTGGACAATCGGGCTTGATATGGCCGGGTTTGTTGCAATTATAACAAATAAACTTTTGTTCTTCTGAGTAGTCTAGTGCTTTGGCTATTCTGCTTTTTGCTTTATGAATTCGAGCTGAATTTCCATGTTTTTGATTCCATTTTTTGAATTTCCTTATTAACAGCTCCAATTCTGCTGCTCCATCATCTTCATCGTTATCATCATCACTTTCGGTTGTTCCTTTGAGAGCTATTGATTTCTTTTGAGTGTCACCTCCTTCACGCTCTTCTTTGAATTTCATTTCAAGCTCATAAGTGGTGAGATTTCCGATGAGTTCCTCAACTTTAAGTAGTTTTAAATCTTTTGATTCTTGTATGGCAGTTACTTTTGCTTCAAAGCTTCGTGGAAGGACTCTGAGGATTTTCCGGACTATTTCTAATTCGGTGTATGTTTTTCCGAGAGCTTTTGATTTGTATACGATATTGGAGAGTCGTCCGTACATCTCTTTGACATTTTCTTCCTTCGCCATTTTGAAGTTCTCGTATTCGCTGCTTAGCATTGCAAGGCGAGATTCTTTGACTTGAGATGTTCCTTCGTGAGTCACTTCTAGTATGTGCCATATTTCCTGCGCAGTTAGACAATGTGAGACACGATTAAATTCAAATTGATCCAATGAACAGATAATAGAATTCATAGCTTTGGCATTAGTATTCTGTAATTTATTTTCTAGTTCTGTCCATTGTTCCTTTGGTTTCTCTATTTCCTGATCATCTACAGTTATAGTTGGTATTCTATAACCTGTCTCAACAATATCCCAAGCGTCAATGGTTTTCAAAAAAAATTTCATCCTATTTTTCCAAAAAGCATATTCACCATTGAACATTGGTGGTCTAACTATGGATTGACCTTCTGCAAAAGCATTATTAAAAGAAGCCATTTTAAAAATTCGAATTTTTAAACAAAAACTGATTTTTTCAAAAAAATAGAATTTTTAAAACAA
Source organism: Allium cepa (assembly GCA_030765085.1). Taxonomy (NCBI): domain Eukaryota; kingdom Viridiplantae; phylum Streptophyta; class Magnoliopsida; order Asparagales; family Amaryllidaceae; genus Allium; species Allium cepa. Next base: position 511,698,016 of record CM060942.1, read on the forward strand.
ATGTTGACTTCTATTCCTAGCTCTGATACCACTTGTAGGATCGATTTCACCCTAGAGGGGGGGTGAATAGGGTGATAGTGTAAATTATAAAAATTAATCGCGGAAGCTTATAAATTTATTTCAATTCAGATCACAGAATAGCAGCACAGATATCGCAGAATAAAACAGAACAACACAGAATTTACCCAGCTTCGACAAAACCCTGCCTACGTGCTGCCCCCAAGGTTTCTACTAGAAATTAGATAGTCCCTCGCTTACACACGTAAACTCGCTATACACCGCTATTGACTAATCTAACTCTACGCTCAAAACCTTGACCACAACTCAACTACCGAGTTGCAAATTCCCAAACTACACACCGTAGTTTGCACCCTAGTCACACGACTAGAAAAATTAAAACGGTTTAAAAAAGGAAAATTACAAATTAAAAAGAAAATTAAAATTAAACCCTAATTAAAAACCCCTATATAAAAAAAATATTTCTCCCTTTTAAAACAATAGGCCGGCCCTTTCTTCAATTCGACCCGTCTCTTTATTTTCTTTGCTTTGTTTGGTTGCGTATACAATGGTGGCCGTTCCTCTTTCAATTTTAGGGCTTCGTCCCTGATCTCCAAATTAGGGCTTTTGAAGCGCCGATGGTTTGTGGATTGATTCGATGATCTTTTGCGTGTATTCTTGATTGATTGTTGCTCACGTCGGCTATTTCGTTGATCGAATTTGGCTTTGGTATGTAATTTTATACTTTGTGCTTTTCTGATTTTATGCTTGAATTCGATCAGATAATTGCCGATGATGATTGGGTATTTTATAGGTGCTCGATCTCCTTGTATTGCGTTCGTCTGAATATATTTGAATTTTTCAATTTTGTGCTTTTGGCCATTCGATTTACTTGAATGCTCGTGATTTATCTGACTTGGTCATATAACTTGAATAACACGAATTTTAAAACAAAAACGACTTGTTCAATTTTGCTTGGCCACGGCTTTGATTTTGGACTTGTTCAACTGGACTTCGGCTATCAGATATTGTTTTGATGCTTGCGATTTTACCTTGACCAATTCATATGCGAATACTTCTGTTACTTGCATCCCACGGCTTTGAATTGTAATTGTGGTTGATTTATTTTTACGTGGTGGCCACAACTTTGGTTTGTGACATTTGACTTTGTCACGTTCGTATATTTTTCATAACTTGATTCTATGCCTTGCTTTGAGACGTTTGGTTATCACTGGCTTCGACTTGGTATTGACTGTTTCAATTTGTCACACACGTGATTTCTGATTTGTGAATTATTCTTGGCTATGTTACAGTTTGCAATGTCTCGATTTTGATGTATGCATGTATACGTATGTGTTTGGGAAAGAATAACTACTACATCCAATTTACTGCATATATACTTGAAGTTGTATCACATACGTTGTTCACTTGGTCCTGAGCACTGCTTGTTGCACTTGTGTACATGGTAGAGTTCATCTTCATTCTGTAGACCTGAACTTTGAGTTGCTGTTGCATATGAGTTTGGGCATGGGTATTTGCAGTTTCATGTTGGCCATTTGGTCGTTATGTTGATTGTTGAGTTGCTTCATGTTTTCTTGTTTCCATGTTTTAACTGCTTCAATTGCTTAGTGCATTGCTGTTTGCATTGCATTGTAACTTCAAGCATGCTGCCACTGTGTTGCTTACTGATTTGAGCTGCAGACCATGTTTTATTCGATATGCATGGCTGCTATAACAGCTCGACCATTTCACTTCATTCACGTACATTGCCTTTGTTGTGGTCTGGAGTGTATGTTGGCAACTTGTTCGGTGCATTTGCTGGCAGTTGGTCTTTATTGCATTCATGTCATATTTGAACATAGTTGCATTATATTGGTCGAGCTTTGATTCTTTGTTGGCACTTGCTTGAACTTGATTTGTTTATCTGCACCGTTGTATATTCGAACTGCACCTGTGTTGAATCCAGTTTTATTTGGATTTGACCTTGTGCTGAAGTCGTGATATATTGCATGTTTCACCTGAGTTGAATCCTGTATTTTTATTTGGGTTTGACCGGTGCTCACCTGTCCCTGTAACTCAATCAAGTGTATATATCGGTGTGCACGGCCTTGTGGCATATACAGTGATACACTGTGTATGTCACAAGTTGTTCGTGTATGATGAATTCAAATTTAAATTATGACGAACAACCCAAATAACTGAGGCAAATCATATTTTTAAAATCATCTTTTAATTTATATTGCAAAAATATTTTCTTTTCAATTTTACTGCGTTAGTGAATATTTTTGCAGATTGCTCAGATGCTGGATTCAAACTGGAATGCAGTTGTAGATAAAAATACGAGTGTGAGTGATATGTAGTGAGGTGAATATGTAAATGTGAAATGTGATGTAATTGTAATCAAAGTTGTATAGTATAGTGAGAGCTTGAAATTGTATTATTCAAAATTGTAATAAATATTTGTTTGAATAAAATATTAGTTTGAATTTAAAATCTGTGTTATTTATTTTATTCAGCAAATATTTATTTAATCTGTGAAAATAAATAGTATATTAACAAATACATTTAAACGAATGTATATATGTTTATTATCATCAAACAAAAATCATATAAGCGCATATTCAACACAAACACTTCACCTTCGAATATAAAAATATTTTGAAATATAATTAAGTGTTATAATATGATTTTAAAACCTTGTTAAACATTCTTTAATTAATAAATAATGATAAGAAACTTTTTTTTGAAATTTTTTTACAAAAATATATTCTTCGAAGGAAAATCGATAATGTAACCGGAAATCGATTTATAGGTAAATAGCTTTTTGATCGACATAAGTTGTTCGAACTCTTTTGCACTTATCCAATGATCAAATGAACACATTAGCAACTAACTAACACATATTTTTCTTCATAAGGCAATGGAAGGTTCTAGAAGCTTTCAAGTAGATAAGAGATATTATCATGTTTGGGTTAAGGGTATTTGCTTAAGGAAGTGAGATAAAGGAGAAGTGATGGGAGGTGAGCCTTCCATGGCATGGTAAGGGAATGAGAACAAGGCTAAAAAGCACCATTCCTGAGCCTATATAAGGAGAGACATATCCTTGTATAATATTCACAAATTCATAAAGCTAAAAGCAAGCTTCTTTACTATCTTTTTCTTCTTTGAAGTTTTAAAGAATTTTTTTTGCAAAACAACTCCAAATCAACTCAAATTTACAGTGAATCCCTACTACCACATTACAACACCTTATATCTAAATTGTTTTGGAAAAAGTAAAACACATCTCTCCTCCTCTTCATAGGCCATGAGCAATTTGTCGAAAGGGAAGGCAAAAGGAAGTAAAGCAAGGAGGAGGAAGGGAAGGAAATGCGGTTGCAAGGTTGGGTTTGGACTTGGGTGCTTAGACCATAGTATTTTGTTGGATAAAAGGTGATTTAACACACCTCTTTGAATGGAAATATATCCCATATTTGTTTGGGTTTGATTGTATTTAAGTTGTTGAACTAATATTAACATACATTAAAACATTGGTTTTGATTCTTGCTTTGAAAGCAAGTGGCTTATGTATGGACTAGAACGGACGTGAACGGACTTGAATAGACTTTTATGACATGTAGCAAGGACATGAAACAAAACACGTAAGTTATTGTTGGACTTTGGTATAGATCAGGCTCAGATTTGGGAGTGCACTTATAACAATAGTCGTTGTGGATGCACTTAAAAATTGCTTTTTATTAGCGATTTTTATAAAACTTAATAGAGAGATTCTTAAGGGATCTCGCTATATTTATAATGTTTTTTATATATTTTTTTTGTTATAAAAAGTTTGGATAGTAAAAAGTTAACAAACATTTCGAAAAGTGGCCAAAACTTCACTTGTGCGAAACTGCCCCATTTAACCTTAATTTTTTGACTTCAAAGGTTTGAAAAGATACTTAAATTTAAGTATTTTGTTTTATTAGTTTTATAAGTATTTAATTAATCATATTAGAGTATTTCAAAAGTGGTCTTAGATATTTATGAATTTTAAATAATTAGCTGTGAATTTTTAAAGAAGAGGATTTTATAATAAAAACTTATTTTTCCAGGTTTTTAAAGAAATTATAAAGTTGCCCTATTCAAGTAATATTTTGATAATATTTTAAAACCTGTTATAAGTATTATAAAGTATTTTAAAATCATTTCTAAATATATATAGTTTTTAGAAAATATGTTGACTATTTTATATCTTATGTAATAAATATCTTCTAAAATGGTTTATTCAATATCTGGTTTTATAAATAATTACTATGCACACACACACACACACACACATACACACACACATATATCATTTTAGAAAGCATTGTAAAAGTATGAACAAAAGGTTTAGAAAGGAGTTAGAAATTGTGCCCTAATGGACAAATAGTTAATTATTTAATTACTTGTTTGAAAAGAAATTAACCATGCTTAACACTAAAAGCCAACAAAATAAACTTATCTATTTATAAGAGCTAAATTTGATGCTCGAGTAGGGATATGAGCAATATATCTCTAACCTATTGAATTTCTTCTTGACCAAGGAATAGTTAAGTCGGGAATGTCAAAAACGTGTTAATCGCGTTGATTTCTTACTTGTTTATAGAAATCAATAATACTATACTTAACACTAAAAGTCAATGTGGTAGATTATCTATTTGTGAGATTTAAGAATGAAATGGCTAGGCAAGGCTTTGATAGGTAACCAGTGCTCTAACTTACCTGGTTTCACTCTTGGATATGGAATGGTTAATTTGGAACGTCGAAAACGAGTTAAGTATATGAATATTGATTTATATAAGCAATTTTTTTGACTAGATAGTCGACTGGTTGACTATCGAACTTGACCTAATATTGACTTAAAGAAGTATTGAAAGGATTTATAATTTCATACCAATGAGAACCCCCAGGGAGGAGCATTGGTATGAAGCGTCTCTATCTTTTGTTTACTTCTAAAAGAACCTAAATTGAGTTAATCGGAAATTCTTCAAATTGGTTTTGAAGTGACCAGGATCGATAAGTGTTTTATTTATTAAATACCACTTCAAACTAGTATACGAGTTCTAATTTTTGGGAGAGATTGTGAAGTGAAATGTTACATAGTTGAACTGTTTATCCTAAGTTTAAGTCCAAGGAAGAGGTCGGCATTAACATTTCAAATGACGTTATCATTTGGGACTGTCTATCTAGAGGAGTATTACAAGAGAGAGGACAATGTTAGCATTCCTCGACGGACTTATACCGAAGTCAATATGGGGATTCAAGATCTTTTCAAGGATGCTTGAATCCATGTAGCAATTCATGATTTTTCAAGATGATGGAATCCATTTGGGGATTTGTGTTCTGTTCGAGTGATGAAGATTAGAGGTCGAGATGCCAAATGTAGCCTCAACCTCGGAAATGATTAAAACTAGTGATAGGATGCATAGGTAAAGGGAAATTAGCATTTAGCAATCCCAAGGGTGCAGGTGACTCCATCCATTATTATCTATAGACATGCATGCGGAAGCGATGCATTTGGTACCAAAAGCATTTGGGCATGGACCTGTTATGCATTTCCTTTAGTACATTCCCTAGAGATGTACGTTGCTAAGAAGGATATATCTTATACTTGTGTAGGAGTTTAGATTCAGCTTAATCCAAAGAGATCTCCATGGAAAATCCATTATGTGAACGTGCCTTAGTAGTATTGATTATATACGTATTATTGTTATGGCGTTCACATAATAGTTATTTGATCCAATTTATGTGCTACACTCTAGACATTATCTATCATATCATATTAACTTAGTGAATGGTTGGTTTTTTTGAGAGGAAAACCATGGAAATCCGTACGGTCTCAATGGTTATTGTTACTTGTTACATATTTCTTAAGTTTCTCATACTAGTTTACCAGACTGTTCCTTATTTCATTTTTTTATAATGCTCGAGTCAGTCCGTGCATATTAAAAAAATTTAGTTTTGGACACTTGGGAGCTTATGGAGACAAGCTGGATGTTTACCTACCATAGTTTTCATATTTCTACTGCACTACTTTATTGTATATATCGGCATTGTAAGGACATGCAGTTATAACTGTCTAGGCTGATGATAGTACTTGGGTTTTGTAATTCTTAAATTTCTATGTTCAGAGTAACCCTTTGCACTATTCTTTTGATATTATATGTTATCGTTGCTTTGTGTGATTCTAATGTGTTCTCTCTTTCTTATTCTATTCCATTTTTTATTTTACTTTAACTTTCTATCTTTTCAACACTTGGGTGTTCAACACACGAATACCGTAGATGTATTTAGTGTCAATATTCGAGGGTCGAAAAGTCGGGTCCTTACATTTGGTATTAGAGTTAAAGGTTGAGCGAACACCTTGACTTGGTTAGGTATGGCTCATTGGATATGGGGTAAGCGACACCCTAGAATGATTCGAGTGTATTATACATATGAGAGCATATTTATATTCTAAAAACTAGACTTTTAAAATTATTCCTTAGGAATATCTCCTTCTAGTAACTCCTTTGAAATAACTCTATCCTTCAGATGAGTTTTGCTTCGCTCTGTCATGATTATAAGAGGTTAGGGGTAAGAGGTTTAGTAGCATGGAAATTATTACATAAGTTTAGTCTTAGCTCAGATTATGTGATCGGATATTTAGAGATATGGAGCTAGGTGACACAATAAAGTATAGGTTGGTGTCGCGACATCTGATAGATGTAGCCATGGGTTGGTGGAGTTCTATTGCAGCTGATGTCTAAGAGAACTACTTCTATTGGACCAAGTTAAAAAATGAGTTCGAGATAAAGTTTGTTTCGAAAGCCATAAAGATATGAGTTTTCCATATCTGAAGCAAGGAACCATAACTGTGGTAGAGTATGAGAACTGGTTCACTGCTTTATCTCGATTTGGGTTAGGATTGGTTGACACGCCACTGAAGAAGAATGAGATGTTCATTGCGGGTATGCACCCAGAGTTCCAACGATATATGACTAATTACGTCATGGGATCTTTTGTTGATTTGGTGAACATGACTTTAAGGTTTGAGAGCTTAGCACCAAAGTCGTCTATTTCTTCACCAGCTGGGGACAACAATCAAAAATTCTAGCCATCGAGAGATATTTCTAGTTAGTTTGTCGTAAGTGTAAGCAGAAGTGACACTTTGCTTGTAGTTGTAAGTCGGGAAAAGAAGGGCACGTGGCTAGAGCGCACATAGTGAAAGCACCGATTGAAATGGTTTCGAAGCTTGAGGCAGAATTTGCAATGAATGGTTGTTATGGTTGCCATCAGCCTGGTCATTTTGTTATAGATTTTCCTATGTTAAAGAAAGTAGAGCAGCTAAGGGTCTTCGCTATTTCTGCAGTAAAGAAGGGGAAGTGGAATCTTGAGGGTACACTATCTATTCATGGATTTCCTATTTGTGTTTTTTTGGCTCTAGTGCTTCTCATAGTTTCATATCCCATAACCTTGACGACCGTTTAAATCATGCCCAATCAGTATAGGAGCATTGCATGTTATTGATTTGTGCTCAACCAGTTTATGAGCAGTTTTACCTTTCTACATCATGGGTTGGGTACACAATAATTATGGGTACATAGAAATGAACACCTTATGAACTAAATTTCACTGTTTGACTATAAGGCATTCGGTGATATTGTTGGGTTAGAAGTCAAAATTTAATAAAATATGTTTACTATAATCAGAAGGAAAGATAGAATATTTTCTAAATAAATATTTACGAAAATATTTATATAAAAGGTGATTTTATAAAATTACAGTTTATAAAATATGGTTTATAAATGAAAAGGATTTAAATAGACAATTTGTGAACCATAAATCCTGGTCTTTAAAAAAAATCAATATTTTGGAAAAAAATAATATTAGCATTTTTGAAAGTAAAAATTTGGGAATTGGTGTAAACCATGATACTTCGTATTATCATATAAAGTATTTAACATCGCTTTGGAATGATTTTGGTTAAGTACCAAAAGTATGGTTTGTGTGTACTGAATTCACTTCTGTCGCTTGAAAATAATTTCGATGATGACTGCAGCATCCTCTGCATTCATTTTCAGGTTTCTACGTAAGGGATGCTGCAGAGTTGTTTTGGTAAAATAGATTTTGATTTAATCATGAAAGTGTGATTTGAAGTTTTTCGTATATATTATTTCAAAATGGTTTGAAATGAAACACCATTGTTTAATCCTAAAGTTTTCTTGTGAAGTTATTTTATGGACATATATATCTTATGCATTAGGACATTTTGGTTTGTGCATCATTGTAATGCCCCTGAATTTTAATTAACATTATTTGGGATATTTAATTGATAAATTAAATAGAATAATGTGAATAATAGGGAGATGAGATTAATAAATCAAATGGCCGTGTCTTAATAAATAAACAAAAATAAGACTAATTAAATTTAGATGGAGGATTTTCTAAGGGGTAAACTTGGAAATGGGGCTATATTTCTTAGTATAATTCTCTTCCTCCACCTTAATAAATTCTCATCTTCTCATTCATAACTCCTCACCAACTTTCGGTCGGCCATTAAAAGCTTAGAGAAGAGCATAAATTGAAGATAAAGCTAAGGATTAAAGCTATTAAATTATCTCATTCTCCAATCAACTAATCAAGGTGAATAATCTTGTATATCGTCTCATTTTCTATGTTTGGTTCGGCTATGGGCATATATCTGATCCGTGTGTATGTTTTGGTTAGGATATAACCATTTAAACATTTGTTTGGATAAGTCATGAGTGTTTTTAAAACATAAAGGGGCTAATTAACATGTTTTATTCGGTTTTAGTTAAATTCTGAATTGTTTTGATCTTCATATGCTTTGAAATTTTAATATGTTAAAGAGAACGTATTAATTGATTTTTTTAGAATTTTTCCAAAAATTGTCATGATGTTTTAATAGTTATATAAAAGTATTTAAGGTATGGGACTTCAATGTTTTGTATAATTATAATGGAGAAAGGGGGTTTTCAAATTTATTTAGATTTCCAAATAAGGAAAGTCGGCAGCAATTTTGAGTATAAAATTCTGAAAACCAATCAGATTTAGACAAACAAAGCAGGTGGAGTACAAAAGAACTATTTTAAGCACTATTTTCACTGTTTCAACTCTTTCGGCAAGAGCTTGCGCCTTCATTCGAAACCTTCCGACAAGGTCGAAAGGTATCAAACCTTTCGACTAGGTCAAATACCAATGTACATGGTATCAGGCAATTGGTACAAGGTTAGGGACGAAAGGTTAGAGCTTTCGAAAGAGATGAAGTTTTCTTTTGGTTTTAAAGAAAACACACCTGCTAGCTTTTGATATTGTCAAATGGCTTAAAAGAAAAATGTTTCGATTGGTTTGCTTTCTTGTTTTAAATGAAAACTTTCAACAAAGTCGAAAGGTTAGCTATCGACAAGGCCAGAAGCATAGTTGTCACTTCCAAACTTTCGACCCAGATGGAGTCAAAGGTTTTCTTTTGTTTTCTAAAAACTTGCCACCTCTCTTCAATATTTTCAAAGGGTTAGTTCAAACACTAACAATTCATTGTTTTTGAATGGTTTTGAAGGGGTTACCTTCAATGATTTCGAAAGGTCTTTGGTTTTGAAGGGGTTACCTTCCATGATTTTGAAAGGTTTTGGTTTTGAAAGGTTTTAATTTCGAAAGGTTTTGAAGGGGCTACCTTCAATGATTTCGAATGGTTTTGAGTTTCATTAATTTTGAAAGATTTTGAGTTTCATTGCTTTTGAAAGGTTCATAAATAGGTTTTATAAAGGGGGATGCCCTAGGCTTTCGACAAAGTCGAATGGTGAAACCTTTCGACTAGGTTAAAAAGAAACCTTCCGACAAGGTCGAAAGGAAGGACCTTTCGAAAAGGTCGAAAGGTATGGTTTTCAATGCTTTTCAAAGGCTGATCTTTATTTGCTTTCGAATGGGCCTTCATTCGAAGGGGTTTAAAGGGCTATTTTAAGAGATTTTTCCTTAAGTTAAATTTTTCTAATTTGATGGGGTTACTTCGAAGGGTTATAGCATAAAATACTTATCTTTGTTTGAAAATGTAAGGAGGATCCTTATATAAATTGGATGTTATTAAACCTTGGGGACACCGGGGTGGGTTCAATGTTTTCGATACATAGTTTGGGGTTGCAAAACAAAAATATGCTTTCAAAAATAAATATTGGGGCTATCAATGTGTTTTTATTTAATTCAACCTAATTGGGGCTAACAACGGGAATAGGTTAAACATGTGGTATACATAGGAAAAATAAATATTCATGGGGATCATGAATTTTAATGAATAATCATGGGGATTATGATATTTTAATTGTCCAAGTGTTAAGTTCTTGGTTAACATAGGAGAACCATGGAATGTGTGATGGATAGCCCACATCAAATTTCTAAAGTAAAGAATGTTTTGCCAAAGGTGGTTAGCCTCGGGATTTGGCACCCAAGGGTTCATAGTCATCCTAGGAAAACTATGGAGTGTGCGGTGGATAGCCTACACCAACTCTTATAAAACAATGTACGATTGATAATCCACATTTATTTCAAATGGATTTGGCACGGATAGTCCTATTAAATTATGACGGATAGTCATTTTAAAGATTTTAGAGGGGAACTCTGATAAATTGATTTTAGATGGAAAATCTAATAAATTTCTTTTAGATGGGATATCTAATAAATGGATGGATGGGATATCCAATGTATATGATTTATGGTTTTATTTCATATTATACTAAGACTAATCATTTTGGGTGCAGGAGCACAGTAAATGATTTGCATGTTTTGGATATTAGTGAGGGGAAACCCGTTCCGCTAAGTGACGTGGTCTCACTAGATATCTATTTATGATAAGAGACGATAAGGGATTATTCATACAAGTCTTACTGTCTGACTCGATGTGAGTGTTTCTCCACTCAAAATTAATTTGAGTAGTCTGAGAGTGGGAGACTTTCAGGTTTTTGGACGAATAAGCTTTCGGAGATGTGCAAGAGGCAGTGTTCGCTATATATGAGCTATTTTATGTTTTCCGTTGTGATGCACTAAGAATTGTAAAGTTCATATTTATTAGTTCTTTGATCATCATAAGAGGACATCTTCATATGTCGTTCTTATCGTATTTTGTACATGTATATGTGATCTGAACGTGGTTAACATCTGGGATTATTTAATTAAATCTTAAATTGTAATTTGCTTGAAATGAAATTTTTTTTGTTTATTAGAAGTTTAAATTATTTTCATATTCTTGTATTCCTGTGTAGAAATACTACTATGCTGCATTCGGTCGCCAAGAAATAACAAGTACGGATGAGTGCAACATCAGTAGCGGTTAGTTTTGGGCCTTCGGATGTGGGATGTTACAAGTTGGTATCAGAACATGGTTTATGCGCTTAAAAAGGAATTTGCACCTTAAAATATTTTTATGCATAATCTAATGAATCTAAAATATGGGTGGGCTTGGTAAGAGTTATAGTAATGTATGTGCACTTTGCTATAAATACCTAAGTATGTATTTCCCACTTTCTTAGACCGTTCTTCTGTATCCTACCAAGATTGGATTTATGGTAGTAGGGAAGTAAGATATGGAGGCAGGAAACGGAAGAGTGGATCAATGTGGAAGACACTCCGTAATAAGTGGAAATGTTTGACCTAATACTAGGAGCAACCAGGGCCGACAAGCAAGTGCAAACCCATATGCAAATGCTAATGTTGGTGCTGAGATCCCACCGATTAATATGGGGATAATGATCGGTTCTTCGTGAATATGATGCAAGCTGGAGCAGCTGAGAGAGTGGCTGTAGGGAATGTTGGAGGAGCTAATCTGGTGGCCCTAGTTGGCAATAATTATGCCAAGCTGAGCAGGGATTCTGCTTGTCTTAGAAGGAAGCCTTTTCTGGGGACCGAGGATGCAGTAGGAGCGGAGAACTAGCTATTGCATTGTGAAAGGATATTTGCATATCTTGGCTTAATGGATACGCAGAAGAGAAGACTTGCTTCAAGGAAATTGCAAGAAGAAGCATTGTTTTGGTGGAACGGAGTTACCGTAGGAGAGCCAGTGGAAGACCTAACTTGGGCTGAATTTCGAAGGAGGTTTGAAGAAAGATTTCTATCAGAGCTTGCCAAGTCAGCATTGCTCGGGAATTGTGCAGATTTAGTCCAAGGGGATAGATCAGTGATTGAGTATGCTATGGAGTTTGATGAGCTGTCCTGTTACGGATATGCTACTGTTGATATTGTTATTCAGAGGAATGATAAGTTCATCAAAGGATTGAATCCTGAGATCGCCAGAGCAATCATCCCAAACCTCCAGGATCCCTGTCATATTGTTGTTGAGATGGCTATTTTGAATGAAGAGATGCTTTCTACTTTCGAAAAAGGAAAAATAGTTGAGATTCATAATTTTCAGGGTAAGAAGCAGAAGTTCTTCAAGAAGAAGGGTGCCCAATCGGGGGTAGTAGATAAGAAGAGCAAGGCCGATATTGTCTGTTACAAGTGTGACAGAAAGGGGCACTAAGATAATGAGTGCCACTAGGGTAATGGAAGAGTAGTTGCAGTAAGGCCGAATGTGAAGTGCTACATTTGTGGCCAGAGAGGGCATTACAAGGACAAGTGTCCCGAGGCTGCTAAAGCTAGAAATGGAAAGGTATTTGCGTTGGAACCATCATCCTCTAGACCAACGGATGCTAAGAAAGGAAAAGCTGTAATGGAAGGTATGCTTATGATTCATTGTACTCCAGTTAGGATACTACTTGACATCGGTGCACCACGCTCATTTATATCTCAGTATTTGGTAGATTGCTTATGTTTGGAACCTTTATACCTTATTACTCCTTAAGGGTTGCAAATCCTATAGGAGGGTATACAACTCCGAGAATAAGGTATGACTAGTTAGAACTTGGTTTGTTAGGTCATATGTTTGCATGTAGTCTATATGTTTCTGATTTCGTGGGTTTCGGGATCATATTGGGTATGGATTTGTTAGATAGATATGATGCTGGGATATTTTTCCATGAGGGGAAAATATCATTGAAATACCCCAATAGTCATAACCGAGTTATTTACTCAGTAAGGAGTTCGAACGAAAATGCTTATGTGTTGTTGGGTGCCATGGGAACGGAAGCAGAGTTGAAGCTGGTTTATGTTGCAAGAGAATTTTCGGATGTGTTTGAACCAGTTTCGGGCCTGCCGCCGAAAAGGGCAGTCGATTTTCAGATAGATCTCGTATCGGGAGATGAATTCGTAAGTAGACCAACTCGCAGGATAGCACCAACCGAGATGAAGGAATTGAAGGTGCAGCTAGTGGAATTGGAAGGAAAGAATTCCATTCGGCCAAGCAGTTCGCCTTAGGGAACGACCATGGTATTCGTGAAAAGCCAAACCGTTAAGGATGTGTATCGTCTATCATATGCTAAACGAGAGGACGATCAAGAATAGTTATTATTTTTCGAGAATTGACGACTTATTCGATCATTTGAGTGGAGATAAAGTGTTATTTCTACTGCATTTGGTGAAGGTTTCCATCAGCTAAGAGTGACAGAGGACCGTATTCCTTTGACGGCGTTTTAGACCAGATATGGGTCTTACGAATGGCTGGTTATGCCATTTGGGCTTACTAATGCGCCATCTTTCTTCGTGGATTTGATGAACAGGGTTTTCCGCGAGCACTTGGATAGGTTCGTATTGATTTTTATTGATGACATTTTGGTATACTATAAGAATGGAAAGGATCATGCAGATCATCTTATAATAGTGTTGGAGATGCTAAGGCAATATCCGAAGAAAGTGAAGTTCTCTAAGTGTAACTTTTGCAAAAAGATGTAAAGCCTTTGGTCATGTAGTTTCCAAGAAAGGTTTAGCAGTTGATCTAGATAAGATCGAAGCTGCTAACAATTGGAAGAGACCAGAGAAGGTAAGTGAGATTAGAAGTTTTCTTGGTCCTGTAGGATACTACCGAAGTTTCATTAAGGATTTCTCACGGATAACGGCATCCTTGACCAGGCTAACTAGGAAGGACATGAAGTTTGTTTGGTCTGACAAATGTGAGGAGGCATTCCTTAAGTTAAAGCATTTGTTAACCAATGCACCCGTGTTAATAGTTCCAGATGGGAATCAGGGATTGGTAGTTTACACCGATGCATGTGGTACTGGGTTAAATGTTGTGCTAATGCAGAATGGAAAGGTTATTGCCTATGCTTCTAGACAACTTAGACCGCATGAAGTGAGATACCCTACTCATGAGTTGTAGTTGGCAGCGGTAATCTTCGCATTGAAGGTGTGTAGACATTATCTTTTGGGAGGAAGGTTTGACCTATTTATGAATCATAAGTCTCTACGGTATTTATTCTCTCGAAAGGAGCTAAACATGAGACATAAGAGGTGGCTGAAGTTTGTTGTAGATTAAGATTTTAGCATCGAGTATACACCGAGAAAAGGAAATAAGGTGGGTGATGCGCTTAGTAGGAAACATCAAAATGTGATTTTAGCTATGTTGGCAGAATGGAAAGATTTGAAGGCACTGGCCAGTTGCAGTGTGCAGTTGAGGTCGACTGCTGGATCTAGTCGGAATATTGCCATGATGTCTTGTTTGGAAGTTCGACCAGTTCTGATCGAACGAATTGCTTCTAGGCTGAAAGAGGATCAAGTGTTAACCGAGAGATTAGAAGGTTAGAAGCTAGAACCGAGATCGATGATTTAAAGGATTTTATTCTTAACTGCAGGGGTTGGTTAAGAAAGAAGGAATGGTTATGTTTTCTGGATGCTGGAAACCTTAGGAATGAAGTTCTTAGGGAATGTCATCGATCGAAGTTTCATCCTGAGGGAACCAAGATGTATCATGATATGAAGATAAGTTTCTTCTGGGAAAGAATGAAGAGGGATGATGGCTTATGGGTGAAACAGTGTTCGAACTGTCGGCAGGTAAAAGTCGAACATCAGACGCCAAGTGGTTTGCTTCAGCCTTTGGATGTTCCAGTTTGGAAGTGGGACTCGATATCCATGGATTTTATTGACGGGTTACCAAGGTCAAACTAGGGTAATGAAAGTATATGGGTCATAGTGGACAGATTGACTAAGAGTGCCTATTTTATTCCAGTTAAGCCAACTAGGACGACACCTGTTTGAGCTATGTTGTTGATG
Organism: Allium cepa; assembly: GCA_030765085.1. Lineage (NCBI taxonomy): Eukaryota > Viridiplantae > Streptophyta > Magnoliopsida > Asparagales > Amaryllidaceae > Allium > Allium cepa. The sequence continues at coordinate 511,713,159 of CM060942.1, forward strand.
AATAACATCGTTAGACTATAAGAAATTCCTAGTAGTATCGTCAGTGATAGAGATGATTTATTTACTAGCGAGTTCTGGAAGAACCTATAGAGCGTGTTAGGCATGAAGCTCAAGATGAGTACCGCATATATCCTTAGATGGATGGGCAGACAGAGAGAGTCAACAAGGTACTGGAAGATCTATTGAGGGATTGCGTCCTGGATTTCAGTGGTTCTTGGGAAGATCACTTGCACTTAGTAGAGTTTTCCTATAATAGTATTTATCAGACTACTATAGGAATGGCGTCTTTTGAACCTTTGTATGGAAGGCCATCCAAATCACCAGCATGTTCGTTAGAGACCGGAGACAGATTGGTCTTTGGTCCTGATTTGATGAGAGAGGCGACAGAAAAGATTGAGTTGATATAGGAAAGGATGATGGAAGCTCAGTCTAGGCAGAAGAGTTGCGCAGACAAAATGCGTACGGATCAAATGCTCTCAGTTGGAGATAGAGTTTCATCAAGGCATCGCCGATGAAAGGTGCAGTTCGGTTCGGAAAGACAGGGAAGCTAGCACCAAGATATGTTGGACCATTTCTATATCATAGAGGATTAGGAGACTAGCGTACCGAGTAGATTTACCGAACAGTTTGGCCGGAGTCCATAATGTGTTTCATGTTTATCATCTTAGGAAATGTGTTCATGATATAGAAACCACTATCGTACCGATGGCACTAGAAGACTTAGTGGTGGAACCAGATATGACTTTTGTGAGGCAACCATTTTGTTTTGTGGTAAAAGATGAGAAGAGGTTAAGAAACAAGACAGTGAGGTTGGTTAAAGTTTAGTGGAGCGACAACGTGAATGACTGTACTTGGGACACAGAAGACAAGATTATGGCTACTTTTCCTGGGCTGTTTTAGATGGTATGTTCTATACAGGATTTATATAGAATTTGGCTGGTAGGTTATGCTAGCTTTTCTGGCATGGGCTATATGCTTGTTTTGTCCTTACTGAATTTCGAGGACGAAATTCTTTAAGGGAGGAGTTTGTAATGCCCCTGAATTTTAATTAACATTATTGACGATATTTAATTGGATAAATTAAATAGAATAATGTAAATAATTAGGGAGATGAGATTAATAAATCCAATGGCCATGTCTTAATGAATGAACTAAAATAAGACTTAACTAAATTAAGAAAGAGGGATTTCCTAAGAGGTAAACTTGAAAATGAGGCTATATTTCTTAGTATAAATCTCTTCCTCTACTTTAATAAATTCTTACCCTCTCATTCATAACTCCTTTCCAACTTTCGGCCGGCCATTAAAAGCTTCGAGAAGAGCATAAATTAAAAATAAAGCTAAGGAATTAAAGCTAGGAAATTATCTCATTCTCCAATCAACTGATCAAGGTGAATAATCATGTTTATCATCTCATATTCTATGTTTGGTTCGGCTTTAGGCATATATCTGATCCGTGTTATGTTTTGGTTAGGATATAACCATTTAAACCTTTGTTTGGATAAGACATAGGTGTTTTTAAAACGTAAAGAGGCTAATTAACAAGTTTTATTCGATTTTGGTTAAATTCCAAATTGTTTTGATCTTTATATGTTTTGAAATTTTAATATGTTAAAGAGAACGTATTAATTGATTTTATGGAATTTTTCCAGAATTTTTCATGATGTTTTGATGGTTATATAAAATTATTTAAGGTATAGGACTTGAATGTTTTGTTATAAAGAAGAAATAGGGTTTTTCAAATTTATTTGAATTTCCAAATAAGAAAAGTTGGCAGCAATTTTTAATATAAAATTTCGACAACCAATCAGATTTAGACAAACAATTGCACGTGGGGTACAAAAGAACTATTTTAAATAGTATTTTCACTGTTTCAACTCTTTCGGCAAGAGCTTCCGCCTTCATTCGAAGCCTCCCGACAAGGTCGAAAGATTTTAAACCTTTTGACTAGGTCAAATACGAATGCACATTGTTTCAAGAAACTAGTACGTAGTGAATTGGACGAAGTCGTAAGGTTAGGGACGAAAGGTTAGAGCTTTCGAAAGAGATGAAGTATTGTTTTGGTTTTAAAGAAAATACACTTGCTAGCTTTCGACAAAGAGCATTTGATATTGTCAAATTGTTTAAAAGAAAAAAATTCGATTGGTTTGCTTTCTTGTTTTACATGAAACATTTCAACTAAGTCGAAAGTTAGCTCTCGATAGGGTCAGAAGCATAGTTGCCACTTCCAAACCTTTCGACCCAGATAGAGTCAAAAGTTCTCTTTTGTTTTCTAGAAACTTGCCACCTCTCTCCATTATTTTCGAAAGGTTGGTTCAAATAGTAACACTCCATTATTTTTGAATGGTTTTGAAGGAGTTAACTTCAATGATTTCAAAAGGTTTTGATTTCGAAAGGCTTTAGGTTTTGAAGGGGTTACCTTCCATGAGTTCGAAATGTTATGATTTCGAAAGGTTTTGGTTTCGAAAGATTTTGATTCGAAAGGTTTTGAAGGGGCTACCTTCAATGATTTCAAAAGGTATTAAGTTTCATTGATTTCGAAAGGTTTTGAGTTTCATTGCTTTCAAATGGTTTATAAATAGTTATATTTTATAAGAGGGGATACCCCAAGCTTTCGATAAAGTCGAAAGGTGAAACCTTTTGACTAGGTCGGAGAGAAACCTTCCGACAAGATCGAAAGGAAGGACCTTTCGACAAGGTTGAAAGGTATGGTTTCCAATGCTTTTCAAAGGTTGACGTTTATTTGCTTTCAAATGGAGCTTCATTCGAAGGGGTTTAAAGGGCTATTTTAAGCCATTTTTCCTTAAGTTAAAATTTTCTAATTTGAAGGGGTTACTTCGAAGGGTTATAGCATAAAATGCTTATCTTTGTTTGAAAATGTAAGGGGGATCCTTATATAAATTGGATGTTATTAAACCTTGGGGATACCGAGGTAGGTTTAATGTTTTTGAAAAATAGTTGGGGTTACAAATAGAAATATGCTTCCGAAAATAAACAATGGGGCCATCAATGCATTTTTATTTAATTTAACCTAACTGGGGCTACCAATGGGAATAGGTTAAACATATGTGATACATGGGAAAAATAAATATTCACGGGGATCATGAATTTTAATGAATAATCATGGGGATCATGATATTTTAATTGGCCAAGTGTTGGGTTCTTGGTTAAACTAGGAAAACCATGGAATGTGCGGTGGATTGCCCATATCAAATTTCTAAAGTAAATAATGTTTTTGCAAGAGGTGGTTAGCCTTGGGATTTGGCACCCAATGGTTCATAGTCATCTTAGGAAAACTTTGGAGTGTGTGATGGATAGCCCATACCAACTTTTATAAAACAGTGTATGATGGATAATCTACATTGAATTTAAATGGATTTGGGATGGATAGTCCTATTAAATTATGACGGATAGTCATTTTTAAGATTTTAGAAGGGAACTCTAATAAATTATTTTTAGATGAGAAATCTAATAAATTACTTTTAGATGGGATATCTAATAAATGAGTGGATGGGATATCCAATATATATGATTTATCAGTTTATTTAGTATTATGTTAAGACTAATCATTTTGGTTGCAGGAGCACAGTAAATGATTTGCATGTTTTGTTTTGGATATTGGTGAGGAGAAAACCTGTTTCGCTAAGCGGTGTGGTCTCACTAGATATCTATTTATGATAAGAGGTGATAGAGGATTATTCATACCAGACTTATTGTCTGACTCGAACTTTGTGTTTCTCCATAATCTCTCGGGTACGCAAAATTTATTTGAGTAGTCTAAGAGTGGGAGACTTTTAGGTTTTTGGACGAATAAACTTTTGAAGACGTGCATGAGGCAGTGTTTGCTATATAGGAGCTATTTTGTGTTTTCTGATGTGATGTACTAAGAACTGTAAAGTTCATATTTATTAGTTCTTTGATCATCATCAGAGGACATCTTCATATGTCGCTCTTATCATATTTCGTACATGTATATTAGACCTGAACGTGGTTAACATCTGGGATTATGTAATTAAATCTTAAATTGTAATTTGCTTGAAATGAAAAATTCTGTTTATTGGAAGTTTAAATTTTTTCATATTCTTGTGTTCCTGTGTATCAATACTAACTATGTCGCATTTGGTCACCAAGAAATAACAACTACGGATGACTGCAGCATCAGTAGCAGTTAGTTTTAGGCCTCTGGAAGTGGTATGTTACACTCATGTATGATATATAGTTGATAGTTTTCATCTGTATAAATGAAATGGAAATTTTCGGCAATTTTGGACAAACGGACACTTCTATATCGTTATAGAACATGTTGTCAAGTGTTTTTGAAAATATAAAGTTAATTTTATATAACATTTGAATTTGAAAAGGTAGTAGGTTAAAACAAGTTAAAATTATTGATCATCCATGTTGAATAAGATGAATTTATATATTCTTAGGATGTAGTAAAGTAGCATACGGATGATAAAGTGAAATAAGTTTCCTTGAAATAATTTTAAATGAAGTATAGAGTGATTATAAACTTGAATTTAGGTTTTGTGACATGATTCATAAATGGGTCTAGTATTAAATGACATATTATTTGTATAAATGAATGTGATTAAAAAGGAATTGGTAAATTTAAGAAACCAAATGGATAAGTACGTAAATTGCACGCAGATCATTTTATTTGCATGATTGTTCTTGATCCAGCATTCGAGTGCATGTTTTTGTGGTGGTTTACACTGGTGCATATAAGGATTTTTCACTCAATTCTTTATAGCGAACACCTGATATGGATTCATGATATGATCCCGATGTTTCTATAATAGTTAATGCTATGCAAGAAGAACAGAGATTTCTAATCAAGAAACCAAATCAGAGTCTGCACTAAAGAGGTCAAATGACCTATACTGGTTTGGAAGCGAAATTTATGAGATTGAGTAAGTGATCAGATCAGATACTACGTATAGAGGGTCTGTTTAATGGTAAATTTTCTATCAAATTAGAAAACTACCGATAAATTTCAAATTAAATTTTACCGAAAGCACACGGTGTACACTTGTAGTACGTGGCGAATACAGGTCGATTCGTAGGGAGTTGGTAGAGTTTTAAAGATCGATTCAATCAAATTAGACCAAATTGAGGAGAAATTGTTGACGAGAACTAAAATGAAGCTAAAATTAGAATTAAAATCTGATTTAAAAACTATTGAACAAGAGAACAATTTAGAGGCAAATCTACTCTCATATTTTTTGTAAATCAACAAACAAACAATTTATGATCTCTAGCTTTGATTTAAGTGAAATTTTGTTGTATTTATCATAAGTATGGTTTGTTTATGTTATTAGTTAACATAACTCAAACCATCAAACTATAATACAACAGATAACCCACTTATATTTCTCATGAAAATGAAGCCAAAGCAAAAGCTATTTTAAGTATGATCTATTTACTATTATAACTAGTATATAGACCATTAAATTTCAATTTTACTTTAATTTCACAATCAAAAATGGATTAGCAATTGATGATGCAACTTGTGTTTATGTTGGATAAGAATAGCTCATTTGCATAAGCAATATAAGCTATCAAACCCACTTGTATAAACTTGCATCAAAATCCACTTCATGAAGCATAAACCAAATGAGATCATAAATTAGAAAATGTTGAAATTACATAATATTTGAGAGCTTCATTACCCCTAAATTGAAGGGGTTTAGCTACTCATTTGTGGCATTGAAGCAACACAAGTAAATTTTGACATTAAAAAGGCAAAGAAATGAAACAAAACAAAGGTAGAGGGAGATTAACTACTAATTACTTGCAAAAAAACAAAGCTACACTATTTGCATGAATGTAAATCTAAGCTATAAACAAAGAAAAGGAAAGAGCATAAAAGCATGAGAAGTAAGTAAAAGCATGTAAATAAGAGAAGAGAAAGAGGCTAATAAGCCATTTTTATTTCGTTGAACATTGAACTTACACTTGATCTCTTAATTTCCTAAGTAAAATGAAAGAGTAGACGATGGTTTCATGTACATAAGAGGGCTATATATACATGCATAAAACCCTAACTCTATTTTTAGGGGGCTTCCTAAAATTCCCTTTAGGAAGTGTGGTCACCAAGTAACCATTAGCCACTAATTAATCCATCATTTGTTGTGGATGAAACTTTAACATCCACTTAGTTGTCCATTAGCTCATAATTGTACATTTAGATAAGTGGTTGGGGTCCTCCATGATCTTGAACTTGAATTATTTCCTCTTCATTCCTTTATATTTCATTTGTGCATGCATGTATCTTCATATAAGCCTCTTCCATATGCATCCAAATTCCTATAAAAATTATCAAAAAATGTCCAAGTAAAAATTCTTAAATTGACACAAGCACAAAAATAACCATTTTGTCCCTGAGTGAAGATGAAAATATGATGGTTTAAAAATAATTGAATTTTGGTTTTAAACATGTTAAAATGCCCAAATATGATGTTTATTTAAATAAAAAGAGATAAAATATGGACATAAATATATTCACATTTGCTTGCACATCAAATACCCCCACACTTACCTTTTTATTTCGTCCTCGAATAAAGGAAAACTAAGATAAATCTGTTTTCTTAGGGAGCACGATTGCATTGAGCGTATGCAACAAGCCGTTAAACCTCTGGGTGTTCCAAGTAGGATGAGTGTTGTCTTGTGAGGGTTTTCTGTAGATACTACCCACAAAATCAAAATGCAGGATGAAAATATTTACAAAATGCAAGATTTATTTACAAAGAGATGAATGCGAGTTTTTGGAAATATTTACAAATGAAGGATTTATTTTTAAATTTACATGAATAAGATAAATACAATTTTTGGTCATTATCTTGAAAATTTAAGTCATTTACTCGTTAAAATTTCCAATAAAAATCAAGTTGTCATAACAGATAGACCATAGTTTAGCTAGTTGTTTCGGTTGATAACACAATGTAATTATGAAATGAATCCTTAGTTGATTATCAAAGTTTATTAAAGTGGTATTTTCATTTCTTTTCAATAACAAGTTAAATCAAACAAGTTAAAATAGTGCTAGGATTTCAATTGCTTGCTCTCTCATTATTTGCAAGAAAAAATACACACATAGCTCACGTAAACTGAGGCCAAATATACCACCCATGCACTGCCTTTCGGGCTTATGTGAGGGGAGTACAGAGCATGGCGAGTGCACACACTTTCGTGCATACACCTATCGACCGTAGGTAGTTTTTATTAAGTTTGTTCTTTTTTTACATGTGTTCCATACATGCATAACCGTGAGGACTTTTGAATGAGTATGAAAGCACAAGATTTCAAGTAATTTACCCATGCATAACCGTGAGGACATTTAAATAAGAGTGAATACTTTGGATGTTATTATTATTTTTTTTATTTTTTTAAGAGAGAGAGAGAGAGTTTTACAAAATCATCTTAGCACCATTTAACTTAGAGGACAAAAATGTTATATCCTTTACTTTAAATTTACCACTTTTTAAACAAAGATTTTCAATTAGAACATACTTCATAATTAACATAGATGAAGCTTCCTATATACTAGTTAAACCATTGTTGTTTGTAATCAAACTTCGTTTTTATTTTTGTTAAGACAAATAAATTTTCAAAAATTTCAATTTATTAACCAAAACTTATACTTATCCCATAATGTTTTTTCGAAAATGAATCAAAATTGTAAAAAGAAAATGTTTTTGAGATTTAGGAGTTTTGAGATTTTTTTTTTGAAGAAAATAAATATTCAAAAAATGCCGTGAAAAATTAAGAAAAATGAAAATGAGACTCCCTCCATACTTAATTTTGACTGTTTCCTCACAGTCGATGTATGATATAATGAGTGTAACGGAGAAAAATATGTACATATTTACAAAAGAGGGTTAACATTCTTACTAGACGTAACTTGGCTCATGAAGGATGATGAGCTCCTCTTCTTGGTTATTTGGCAATTTCAAGAAAGGTTTCAAACTATGACCATTGACTTTGAAAATTGATCCATCCCTGGGGTTTTCTATTTCTACGGCACCATGTGGAAAAACAGTTCGTACCATAAATGGTCCGGTCCATCTTTATTTTAGTTTCCCCATAAATAAATGAAGTCCTGAGTCATATAAAAGAACTTTTGGTTAGGCGAAAACGTTTTCCTTAGGATTGACTTATTATGAAGAATTTTGGTTCTTTCTTTGTAAATTTTCTCATTTTCATACGTATCGTTCCTAAGTTCTTCTAGTTCGTTGAGTTGTAGCTTTCGGTTTTTGCCAGCTTTTTCAAGATCAAAGTTTAAGTTCTTTATTTCCCACAATGCTTTGTGTTCAACTTCAACGGGTAAATGGCAAGCTTTACCGTAAACTAAATGAAATGGGGACTTCCCAAGGTTAGTTTTAAAAGCAGTATGGTAAGCCCGAAGCGCGTCGGTCAATTTTTGAGACCAATCTTTTTTTTGACAGTTTTCTCCAAGATTTGTTTTATTTGACGATTCGAAACTTCAACTTGCCCACAAGTCTTAGGATGATATGGAGTGGATAACTTGTGGGTTATCGAGTATTTCTTCATTAAAGTTTCAAAAGAACGGTTACAAAAATGGGTTCCGTTATCACTGATTATTGTGCGAGGTGTGCCGAACCTCGAAAAGATGTTTTATTTGAGAAATTTCACAACAATTCTATGGTCATTAGTTCTGCACGGAATGGATTTGACCCATTTTGAGACGTAATCAACAGCAAGAAGGATATACAAGTTTCCAAAAGAATTGAGAAAATGTCCTATAAAGTCGATACCTCAAACATCAAAGATTTCAATGGTAAGAATGGGGTTTAGAGGCATCATATCTCGTCGATAAATTCGTCCAAGCATTTGACATAGATCGCAAGTTTTACAAAATTCAAATGAGTCTTTGAAGAGAGAAGGCCAATAGAAACTACACTGAAGCACCTTTTCCGCGGTTTTTCGAGGACTGAAATGTCCACCGCATGCTTGATCGTGGCAAAAGGAAAGAACACTCCATATCTCATTATTCAGAATGCAACGTCGAATGATTTGGTCGGAACAATATTTGAACAAGTATGGATCGTCCCAATAGAAATATTTCACTTGGGACATGAATTTGTATTTGTCCTGTTTGGACCACGATGAGGGAGTTTCTTTAGTGACTAAGTAGTTCACTATATCAGCGTACCATGGGTCGATAGAAATTGAAAGAAGTTGTTCATCGAGGAAGTTTTCATTGATCGACAAAGAAGATAGTGCATTCGAAAGACGAGACAATCAGCTATAAAATTATCAGATCCTTTTTTATCTTTAATTGTAAGGTCGAATTCTTGAAGTAAAAGGATCCAACGAATCAAATGGGATTTGGCATCCTTTTTAGCGAAGAGATATCGAAGCACAGAGTGGTCCGTGTACATAGTAATGTGTGAACCTATCAAGTAAGGTCGAAACTTTTTGAGCACAAAAACCACAGCTAGAAGCTCTTTTCGGTTGTTGTGTAATTGAGTTGAGCATCGTTCAAAGTCATACTCGCGTAGTAAATGACGTGAAGGTTCTTGTTGACGCGTTGGCCTAAGACAGCACCAACGGCAAAGTTCAAAGCGTCACACATTATTTCAAAAGGAAGATCCCAATTGGGTGCACAAATGACTGGAGTAGAAATGAGTTCGTTCTTAAGACGTTCAAAAGAAGAGATACAGTCAGAGTTAAAATCGAAAGGAATGTCTTTTCTAAGAAGAGTCGTCAAAGGACGAGCGATTTTGCTAAAGTCTTTCACAAAGCGTCGATAAAAGCCAGCGTGTCCTAGAAATGATCGAATGTCCTTAAGAGATTTGGGAATCAGTAGATTTGCAATGACATTGATTTTCGCTTTGTCTACCTCAATGCCTTTATTTCAGATGATATGTCCAAGGGCTATGCCTTGTTTGACCATAAAGTGGCATTTTTCCCAATTCAAAGTCAAATGTTTTTCTTTACATCGATTTAGAACCAACTCTAAGTGATGTAAACATTGGGAAAAAGAATCTCCAAAGATAGAGAAGTCGTCCATAAAAACTTCTAAAAAGCACTCAATCATGTCAGAAAAGATTCCAAAAGTACATCATTGGAAAGTCGCAGGAGCGTTACAAAGTCCGAATGGCATACGTCGATAAGCGAAGGTACCGAATGGACACGTGAAAGTCGTTTTCTCTTGATCTTCCGGAGCAATTGGAATTTGGTTATATCCGGAATAACCATCAAGAAAGCAGTAGAATTCATGTCCGGCTAAACGTTCGAGCATTTGGTCGATGAAAGAAAGTGGAAAGTGATCTTTACGTGTTGCAGCATTTAGTTTTCGGTAGTCAATGCAAACACGCCAACCCATTTAAGTATGCATTGGAATAAGTTCGTTTGAATCATTCTTGACAACAGTTAGCCCAGACATTTTCCGGTACAACTTGAGTTGGGCTAACCCATGAACTATTAGAGATTGGGTAAATGATTCCGTTGTCGAGAAGTTTAAGAATTTCATTACACATCGTAACTTTCATTTTTAGATTAAGCCTTCGTTGTACGTCACGAACAGGCTTGGCATCGTCGATTAAATGGATGCGATGTTGAACATGAGCGGGACTAATTCCCTATATATGGGAGATAGACCATCAAATTGCTTCTTTGTTTTTCAAAAGAATAGAGAGAAGAGAAGTTTCTTGGTCAAGAGAAAGATCATTAGAAATTATGATTGGACAAGTTTCTTTTTCACCTAAGTATGCGTACTTAAGGTGATCGGGATGTGGTTTGAGGTCTAACTTTAGGAGTTTTTCGATCAAAGAATTGGGTTGAGATTCGGACTCAACTGGAAGCGATTCAAAAGGAAGAATGTGTTCAATTTCGTTGGGAGTTTCGTGAAACAATTTTTCATACTCAGCTTTGCGTTCGTCATTAAGGTCAAGTGTCTCCTTTTCGAAGTTTTCATGAATGGCACTAACTTCCAAAGTTTGGTCGTGAGTTTCATTTGATTGGCTTCCAAGATTGAAAATGTTAAGATCCAAAGTCATGTTTCCAAAAAAGATTTTCATCGATCCGTTACGATAATTGATTAAGGCATTTGAGGTGGCTAAGAATGGTCGGCCTAAAATCAATGGAATTTGACTCGAGGGATTTGTCATGGGTTGTGTTTCGAGAACGATAAAGTCAACAGGGAATATGAGTTGCCCTACTCGAATGAGCACGTCCTCGATTTCTCCCACGGGCTTCTTAATCGAACGATCGACGAAATGAAGCGTGACTTTTGTGGGTTTGAGCTCACCTAAGCCTAATTGTTCGTATACGGAATATGGAATCAAGTTGACACTCGTGCCTAAGTCTATCAAACATTTGTTAATCATCTTGTCTCTAATTCTACACGAAATCGTAGGACAGCAGGATCTTTGTATTGAACAAGCATGGATTAGGACAAGACTTCATTCAAACTCGCGGTTAAGAAGACTTTTTTGGGTACTTGAGTGTGTCGCTTTTGGGTGCACAAGTCCTTAAGAAATTTTGCGTACGTGGGGACTTGCTGAACAATGTCAGGAAGCGGAATGTTAACTTTGACTTGTTTAAAAATTTCCAATATCTTTTCCATTTGGTCCGAGTGTTTCTTTGGTCGAAAACGATGTGGAAATGGAACACGATACTTGGTAGGCAGGTCAACTCGAGTAGAAGAAGAAGAATTTTGATTGGCATTCGATTCAACGTTTGGTTTCACATTCTGTTCGGATTTGTTCGTTGTTTTAGAAGTGTTGAGAGAGGTTTTCGGTAAATCGTTTGGATTAACGACTTGATTATCGATTTGTTTACCGAAACGGAGAGTTGTGATAGCATTTAATTAGGTACGTTGCTATCTTGAATAACATAGCTTGATTTGAATTTTCGTTTTGATTTCTGGGATTTGGAAGGGGATGGCTTGGAAAAGTGCCTCGTTCGCGTTCACTTATAGACGTGGCTAATTGACTCATTTGCATTTCGAGTTTTGCAATTGATTGGTTCGTGTTTTGCATATATGAAGTCAATAAATATTGCAAATTGCTGTTTGATTAAAGGCTTTGAGTAGTTGCCTTAGCCAACGTTTCATGGGCTTTTTCAAGCGAAGTTAAACGTTTATCGTCTTAGGGTGGATGAGCAGAATTTGGTTGAATATTTGATTGTTGTGGTTGATTATGGGACGGACCCGCAAAGTTTGGTTGAAAATTGTTGGGCTGAAAGGGAGGATTCGAAGCATTACTCGGAAATGCTTGAAAATTAGGATGAATCGTATTCGTGTTAGGATTATTTTGGTTCCACGCAAAATTCGGATGATTTCTCCAACCAGGGTTGTATGTTGGAGAAAAAACGGATCGTTTTTGGTTTTATTGAAAGCATTGATTTGTTTGACGGAATTGGGACACTGATCGGCTATATGATTTGGATCGTTGCATCTATAGCACATTGGTTGGGAAGCTTGGTTCAATTGATTGAATGAGAAAACATTATCAAAAATTTTAATCATTTCATTGATCTTAGCTTCCAAAGCAAAAGAAGATACTATCGAGTTTGCACTGACCGTGGGTAAATTGATTTTTCGTTCGAACGTTCCCATTGGAACGACTTATCAGCGAGGTTTTCAAGAAATTGTCAAGCATCGTCGTGATGTTGGGCAAGAAAGTTGCATTGGCACGTTGATTCGAGCATGGTTCGTGAGCTGTTTTCGAGTCCATCATATAAGATTTGGCAAATCGTCCATTTTTCAAAGTTATGGTGTGGACATTTTATCAAAAGCTCTTTGAATCTTTAAAAATATTTTCTGAATGTTCTCCCTTGAATTGATGAAAATTTACAATTTCATTTCGAATTCTACTTTTTTTTCCCAAAGGGTAGAATATTTTCAAGAAAGCTTTTATGAATTCTTCCCAGGTTTTAATCGAGTTTGATGCTAAGCTGACTGTACAACCATTTTTCAGTGTAATCTGTAAGAGCGAATGAGATTAATCGAAGTTTGATTCCGTCGTCGAAAAGTTGTTGGAGTTTAATGGTTGCACAATCTTGTTCGATTTTAGTTATGAAAACGTATGGGTCATCGTGCTCGAAATTGCCAAATTTTGAAAGCGTGGCAATATGGTTCGAGTGAATTTCGAAATGGTAACCCGTAGGGGCGGGTAACGATGATGCAAGATGGAATAGTCTATCGGGAAAGATTCTATCCATAAGAGTTCGAGGGGCATTCTCGTTTGTCATTTCGGGAGGATTATCTGTTCAAGTTAAACGGTTTGTAGAAGGGTCGCGAATCCAAGTATTCGTTGTTGTGTCACGAGTCCAAGTACAGATGCACTAGTGAAAGTTGAGAAGAGAAAGAAGATAGAAACTAGTTTAGAGAATGAAAGAAGATTTGAAAATTTTGTTTTTTTTTTGAATTTTCTGTTTTTTTACAAGAAAAAAAACTATTTACCAAGTGAGATTTATTTTCAAAAGAAAACTTTGATTTTCGTTTTGTTTTTGGTTTTTCAAGAGTTTTTTTTATATGTTTTTGTTTTTGTTTTTTTTTTGAATTTTCAAATATTTACCAAAAGGATTTTTTTGTTTTTAGAAAATCGAAATTGGTTTTTGTTTTTGTTTTTGAATTTTTTTAAAAAAATTTCTTTTAGAAAAGATTTTTTTGGATTTTTTTTAATTGAAAATTTTCAAAGGAAAGGAAAAAAAATTGTTTTTTTGAATTAAAAACTAAGTTAAGTAAAATTTACATTTTTTTAGTTTATTTTGGACTTTGGATTTTTTTTAAATATGCATGAACTAATGCAACTAAATGAATGCAAATGATTTAATTATAATTTTCTGTCCTTAATAGCTCCTAACCCAAAATTGTATAATCACACTTTGTCTTAAATCAACAAAAATATTTCTCAGCCAGGTAACGGGCAGGAGTTATCGATGCACCACGAATCACCGTAGCAATGCAGACGAAGGTTTAAGTAGCTTCAGAGGAACAAGCACTATAATATTTACGAATCACCATAATATTTATAAATGGTTACCACTCTGTCGTAGCCTAGACACCAAGAAATAAAATTGTTCAAAGAAAACAATTGTGAAGATACAATTAAGCCCTAGATGAGCTCGCGACACCCTTAGGTCCAAAGTCTAACCTTTTTATTAGTCAAATTCTACGATGAAATGCGTTTGTGGACTAAGAAAAGGGTGATGAAATCCCTCACCTTATGTGAATTGGGGTATTTCCCTTAGAAAAGAAAAAAAGATGAGATGAATGCAAATAAAAAATTAAACGTGAATTTACAATGCAAATAAAATTAAATTTGTTTTTGGATTTTGAAATTTTTTATATATAGATGCAAATGCAAGCAACCAACAATGCAATTCAAAACAAAACTAGAGATGAAAGCACAATACTAGAGCGTGCAGATTATCAACAAATTTTTTTTAAGCGGTAATTTTTTTTTAAAGCAAGCAGGCAAGCAATTATTTTTGACAAGCATTTCTTCTGTTTGATATTATGCTTTGCAACCTGAAATAAAAATTAGATGTATAAATTTTATTTTTTATTATTATTTTTTTATAAAAAAACAAAGCAAAATAAAATAAACAAGTGAAAATAAAATAAATTGAAAATCAAACAAATTGAAAGTTTTTTTTTTAATCAAAGAAGTAACTTAACATAAACAAAATCAAATTCACTTTCCTAATTCACTAAACAAATAGTTTAAAAGAAAAAAACTCGGTCACTTTTTTTTCTTTTTTATGCAAAGAAACTAAAGGCAAAAAGAAAGTTTTTTTTTTTTTAAATGAAAACCAGCCCTGGCCCTGTAAAAATGGACAAAACAAACTTGACCTCCTCTTTTCAATCAAAACATCGACAGGTTCCCAAAACAAAACAAAAAAAAATCTCAAATCAATACTATTTCACAAATCGAAAACTCTCCTTCTTTTTTCTTTCTTTCTTTCTTTTTTTTTTTGGTGAAAATCGGTTTACTTCAAAATCACTGGTAGGGGATTCGAGGTTGCGTTTGCGGTTTGCAATGCAGGTTGGTGATGTTGTTCGATTTTTTTTGTATGGCGATGATTGGGTACTGGGAGATTTTAGTCGCGATTCAATATAGGTCGCAGTGGCTTCGAATTCAACTTCGAGCTCGATTGTGCTGATATGCGATGATTCGATTGTCAATTTGGGTTGCTTCGGTTGTGGGTCGCTGGCGGTTCGTTTAGAGGTGGCTCGGTCGTTGTCGAATTGTGGTGAATGGTTTCGCGATTGGGTTCGTGAGTGATGGACTTTTGAGTCGTCGTGGTGATGTAGGCTTTGAAGTTGGTCTGTCGCATTGTCAATTGGAGTCGCTTGCTGTTGAGGCTGGTTTTAGGAGGAGGTGATGAGGCAGGAAGTGGTACAGTGGATGCCGGTTATGGAGTAATGGTGAAGTGGTTTGATATGACTGAACTGGTATTTGGCAGGTTAAGAAGAAGTCGTGGGAAGTGATGTGAATGTTGTTTGGAGGTGATAGGCAGTTCAGAGATGAATGTAGGAAGTAATTGTCTGAATTGAAATGCAGCAGTTCTTCTTCTTCTTCTTTTTTCTTTGGTGGTCGGAGCAGAACACTGTGATGGACGTGGTCGAGTGATGTCAGTTAGATGGTGTTTGGGTATTTCAGTGATGGAGGCAGTTAGGTAATTGCAGCAGCAGTTGGTTGATGGCAAAGGCAAGTGGTTGCACTGTGATATGGTTTGGTGTCTGCAGAGAAGGGTGGTGAGTGGCAGTGAGGTGAACTATAGACAGGTTATGTTCAATTGGATGTTGATGGAGATGGAAGGCTAGTAGAAGCTTGTGGTAGTGAAGTGCTGTAGTCAGTGGACGAAGTATGATGTTTGGCAGTTGTTGGTTGCGGTGGTTACAGACAGTGGGAAGTTTTGATGTTTGTAGTATGATGTGGGATGATGGCGGACGTGTAATGCAACAGGTTGGTTTGTGATACAATCTGTAATATGATGGATAGGGAGTTGCTGAGGGTGAATGGTTAGTATGTCGTCGACTGTTGCAGTTGTCTTGTTTTGTTGTTGCTGTTGCAAGAGGGCAATGCTCAAAGTGGAAGTGAGAATGGGATTGGAAGGTAATGTCAGGGTAATGGAGTGAAGTGGCTGTTGTTGGACGGTGAAGTTTGTGAGATATGGTGAATGGATTGTATGGCGAGTTAATGGGTGGTCAGGTGTGATGATTGTGGTCAGGGGTGGTAGTGAATAGGCAGGGCGATGTATGAATGTGCCGGGTAGTTTTGTATGTATGGAGTGGGATGAAATGGTTTGGTGTGTGCAGTGTTTGTGCACAGTGCATTGTAGTAGGCAGAGGGTTCTGAAAATTGTAACAGAAAACAGAAATGCAAAAAAAAAAAAAAAAAAATTGTGATTGTGTATTTTATTTTTTTAAATATGCAAATGGAAATAGCACAACCACAAACATACAATGAAAATGCTAGCAAAAATCAAACAAATATTAATTTTTTTAAATGCAAACAAACACACAAAACACACACAATAAAATCAAACAAAAAAAATCCGAATAATAGAAAATTAAAATCAAGACAAATCCCCGGCAACGGCGCCAAAAACTTATTTAACGGTAAATTTTCTATCAAATTAGAAAACTACCGATAGATTTCAAATTAAATTTTACTACAAGCGCACGTCGTACACTTGGAGTACGTGGCGAATACGGATCGATCCGCAGGAATTTGTTAGAGTTTTAAAAATCTATTCAATCAAATTAGACCAAATGGAGGAGAAATTGTTGACTAGAACTAAAATGAAGCTAAAACTAGAATTAAAATTTGATTTAAAAACTATTGAACTAGAGAACAATTTAAAGGCAAATCTACTCTCATATTTTTTGTAAATCAACAAACAAACAATTTATGATCTCTCGCTTTGATTTAAGTGAAATATTGTTGTTTTTATCATAAGTATGGTTTATTTATGTTATTAATTAGCATAACTCAAACCAACAAACTATAATACTAACAAATAACCCACTTATATTTCTCAGAAAAATGAAGCCAAAGCAAAATTTATTTTAAGTATGATCTATTTATTATTGTAACTAGTAATATAAATCATCAAATTTCATTTTTACTTTAATTTCACAATCAAAAATGGATTAGTAAATGATGATGCGACTTATGTTTATGTTGAATAAGAATGGCTCATTTGCATAAGTAATATAAGCTATCAAACCCACTTGTATAAACTTGCATCAAAATCGACTTCATGAAACATAAACCAAATAAGATCATAATTCATAAAATGTCGAAACTACATAATATTTGTGTAACGATCCCAGTTTTGAGTCAAATTTAAATTTGGTAATTGATATAAACTTTTGGATTACATTATGAATTTATTTGAATTTTTCCAAAATAAATAAAATATGTGTTTGTTTTACATGGATTGTAAATAGAATTTTAATTTGAAATTCAAAGATAAATATATTTTAAAAATGATTTGGATTTAAAACTCTATAATTTAGTATTAATAGAAATTTGTTTTCCAATTATAATATATATATATGTAATATATATATATATGTATGTATGTATGTAATATATATATATATATATATATATATATATATATATATATATTTGAAAGTTATGATTTGAGATTAATATAACAATTTTCAAAAAGGTATTTTAAGTTAAATTCTTATATATATATATATAATAATTGTGATTACTTATTAATGTATAATTAGTTTCAAAATATTTTTCTTAAGGTTATATAAATAATTATAAAAATAAATGTATATGGACAAATATTTTTAATTAAAATAAGATTAATAAAAAGGTTTATATACTTCCTTCTTAATTTTTTCATGAACTAAAAGTTTATATTTATATATATAAATTTAAAAGTATATAACATTTAAAAGCATAATAGGTATAAATTTGAAAATATAATACATATGAAAATAAGATATATATATATATATATATATATATATAACATAAATACTTAATTAAACAAGGGTTAAAACATAATTTGTAAATTAAATTAAGTAAGGATTTAAACACAAATTATTTACGTTTTGACATTTGTAAAACAATAAGAAAAGGTATTAACGAGTGTATAAAAATTAAAAACATGCATAATACATGTGTTAGCTTAATGAACAAGTGGCAAATATGTTTTAAAATTTTAATGTAAATGAATATCAAAGTTTTTAAAATCAGGCTTCACTCTTTTCTTCACTCCTCAATCTTCTTCTTATCTTTCAAAAGAAAAAGGAAAATGGAAACAAAACAAAACTATAGGTCAAAGAAAATCAAAATAAAAATCAAAACAGAAAACAACGTCTTCTACCTGATTCATTAACAACTCAAAGATACAAGCAAAATCATCTCAGCAATCAAACAAGATCAGAACTTCAACCTAAAAGCTTAAGGCAAAAATTCAAATGAAATTTAAGCCTGAAGTTAGGACCAGATTCAAGTTGAATCAAAACAAAGATCATCTCTAAGCAGAGATTCAATTCATCAAATCAAGTAGCAGATTCAACTCAAAGCAAATATAAGTCCAGATCAAAACATTACCAGAGAATTTTCAGATCATTCAAGAAACAATTCTAGGTTTTCAAAAATCATTTCCAGATTACCGGCCATTACTTATTCTCTTCTTTGTTCCAGGTGAGCAAGCTCACTTGAACCCATCTATATGTTTTGATATCTGAATCGGTACTTGAAGTATATTGTGCAATGTGATTGTTTAGTTGATAATTATGTCTGCATGCTTGTATATATATATGTGCAAATATATGTATGCATATAGAAAACATGCTTCTGTTTCAAGCTCAACAGGTTTTAAACAAACTAAAAATTCAAATTCTCTTTGCCCGATCTCTTTTAGGCTTAGATCCCTAAAGAAGAAATGATCATAACAATTTAACATTATTTTTAAAAATAGTTTCCAGTAAAAATATTTGGTAATTATTTCAAAAACTAGAAATTACAGTAAAGTCTCTTCAACCCAGAAAAACCAAATATCTGGATTTCAAACTCTGATTATAGAAATGAATTCGTATTGTAAAACGATGATTTTTGATAATCATTTCAAAAAATTTAAGCTTATATTTGAAGAGAATTCACGAGATGATCAGATTTGGGTCTTTTATCGATTTCTGATGATCAACGCGATGATGGTCGTCGGGCTTGAAGCTGGAATTGGCTGGAGGCTAAGGGATTCATGGAAAAATGGTAGAGAATTTTTTTTGATAACTGTAATGGCAGCTCGACGTTGATTTAGGGTTCGTCATGTTGCTTTAGTGAATGGTTTTGCCATGGCATTTCTGTCAACATGGAAGCATCGGGGTTAATCGCTTGTGGTGGGATCGAGGTATCAGGTTGAGATGAAGCTATGGTGTGATCGGTGAGAATGATCGAGGTCGGGATTTTCGGAGAAAGGAGGTTTTCTGATCAAGGTTGAGTTTCCAGGAAGAATCGATTAGCTCGTTTTCGATTTTCAAATGGAATTGTCGAACTGGGTGATTGTTTGGGGTAAGGTGGTCATCAAAGACTTAAGGGTGCTCGCGGTGCCGATTGGAGATGATCGGAATAGTGGTGCAGGTCCACGTGTGCACTTTTGTATCTGGCATTGCTGTAGTTTTGGAGAAGATGAGATTATCTCGGGTTGGATCTTGGGATGAATTCATGTGTGACTCGAAGCAAAAGATTGAGGGTGAAACTCGAAGTATGGCTCGGGGTTTTCTACAGTTTTACTCAGGTCATTTTATTTTGTTTTGTTACCAGTTTTTTTAAGTTAAAAACATGAACCGTTTTATAAAAGAAACAAAATTGTTTAAACAAGTTCAAGTTTTAAAGATTATTAAAAATGTTTTAGTTTTCAAAGGAATGTTTAGCCTAGTTTTTTAAAGTGTATTTAGAACGAATATGTTTTTCAAAGCAATATAAATAAAATTTCCAAAGTGAATTCATTTAAGACAAGTTTTAAAGTATAGATAAGTTTTTCAAAAGAAAAAGTGAACAAGTTCCAAAATTAAATTTATTTAAACAAAGTTTTCAAATAAGTTGTCAAAAATGTAAAAATTATAAGTATAAGAATTTTTGAAGTTAAATTGTTTTGGTTGGATAATTATTCGATGATAATTAACTAAAAGATTAACTACTTATTGTAATTAATTAAAGGATTAATCAATATGATTAATTAAAGAGTTGGAAATTAATGAAAGTAATCAAAAGATAATTACTTAATGAAAGTAATTAAAAAGGATAATTACTCAAATTGATGAATTAAAAGATTGAATTACTTAATTACTTAAAGGATAATTGATTAATTTGATTAATTAATGTGATTTATTAAAGGTTAATTAAGTAAATAAAGGTTAATTTCTGAATAATTAAGGTTAACAAATTAGTGTAAGTAATTAAGGGATAATTACTTAATTGAAATTAATTAAGGATAAATAAATAAATTATTTAAGATAATGTTAGTAATTAAAGGTAATTAATTACTTAAAGATAATTACTTAATTAAAATAATTGATTAATGATTTAAAGATTGATTAATCAAGTAATTAAAGGATAATTACTCATGTAATTGATTTATGATTTATTAATATAGGTGATTAGGGATAATCACTTATTGTAATTAATTAAGGATAATTAATTAAATGGTAATTAATTAAGGGTTAATTAATTAATGTAATTAATGATAATTAATTAAGGATAATTAAATAATTAAAGGTTAATTATTTAATGATTAAAAGTTGATTGATTATTAATTAAGGTTGATTAATTAATAAATGATTAAAGGATGATTAATTAAAACGGTTTGAAATTAAATTAACCAGGATTAGTAATTTATTCATAAGTAATTAATCTGGTTTAAATTAATCAGATGACTAATTGATCTTACTTATGGATGTTTGATTTGTATTAAATGCCATGAATTGTGTGATATTCCTGATGTATGATGTTCTGTGATATGATTGAGCTGTGTGTAAATTATTTATCTATAATGAATTTACATATTTATTTGTGAATCTATGAGTGAAGATAAGCGTTATAGGATTATACCGCTTATCGATATTGTTGTGCTTGGATTTGTAATGATTGATGATATTGTATTGTTGTGTGTAAAACCCCTGGACTACACCACACACACAGAGATATGGATTTCACGAGGAAATCGGTTAAGTCACAAATATTTGAATTAATATTATTTTATTCAAACGATGAAATAGATTTCAAAAGATGAATTTTGAATCCAAATGGTTTTGAAAATGGAATTGGATTGAATATGAAAAGCTTTTGGAAAGGAAGTTTTGAAATTTTGTTTGAATATAATATATCCTGTTTAAGCTTTGAAATTATTTTGGAAATATGGTTTGGAAAGATCATACAAATTATACAATCTATATATACAGATTTTAAACCATTTTTAAAATGTATTAAATGAATTATTTTGGGAATTTGAATTTAATTCAAATAGAACTTGCCAATGATACGGCAGTTCACTGATTTTCTGATTTATACCTTTAAAGGCTATAACTTGTGTACATTTGATCAGATTTTTCCGAAACAAAAGGCATTTGTTTTCAAATTATAAGGGCTTTCATATAACAAAAGAATTTCTATTTTTTGTAGAAAAGATTCCAAACTGTGTGATTTGGATTGTAAATAGTTTTGCAAGCTATGAATGAATTTTTGTGAAAGATTGGTGAACTTTGTTTTGAAAGCGAAGTGAATCTTTTTGTTTAAAAGATTAAAA
Organism: Allium cepa; assembly: GCA_030765085.1. Classification (NCBI taxonomy): domain Eukaryota; kingdom Viridiplantae; phylum Streptophyta; class Magnoliopsida; order Asparagales; family Amaryllidaceae; genus Allium; species Allium cepa. Next base: position 511,734,917 of record CM060942.1, read on the forward strand.
GTGGAAATTTGTTTAAACCATTCAAAATAAAGGTTTTGGGTAGTAAGTTGTGACTTAACTAAGATCCCAACATCCATATATTTTTAAAATTAAGCGCTTATTATTCGGTTTAGCCGGAAGAGGACTTTATGTCAAAAAACACTTTCCGAATAATGATACGACGTAATGGATAGCATTTGAAGACCGGTGGTGAAGAACGGGTATTTTCGAGAACGAAAGGATTACCCGTCGAATGTCTCTGCACTGAGCCGATATAGAGATCTCCATATATGATGGGGAGTCCGATCGAGATTGTGAATACCCGGATTGCAAGGGCTTCTTTGAAGTGCCTATGGTTCTGTTTGAACCTGGAACAAACTTGTATGGATGTATGTCTGACATTACACTTTGAGATATAAATTTGGTTTCTATCAAATACATTTCTGTTGGTGGCGGAGAATTTATTCTCTTAGCTTAATACCCTTATCTGAGACGTACGAGCTCAGAGGTTATGTAGTTGATGGTTACTAGTGATACATTCCCAATTTGGTAATGTAGCATGCTGAGTACTGCTGATCATTTGTTGATCAAAGCATGGCTTTTGTTAAAAGTGTAGCTTTGTGGACGAGACCTCATCAGGACCTCACAACCCAAAAATGGTTGAAATAGGAACGATGCGGAAAAATTATGAGGGTCGTGCCCTTTACAGTATGTCCATTTCCTTCTAGATAAAAGTGGTATCATGGTATGGAGCCTAGATACTTAACTTATGTGGTTGCTGCAAATTTATTATTTTGTGGTTGTTGGTGTAGAGGTACCTCGGATAAAGGTCGGTGACGACCAGGGAATGGCATACTCTTGTAGTGGTTACCTAGTTATAGAGGTAACTCGGCCCTGTGTTGGCAGCGAGCTGGTTAAGTTCTCAGGGCGTCCCTCCAAAGCCATACCCATATGGCATAGGAAGTTCCTTAGCTTGACCATTGTTGGAAATCCAATCACCAATACGCACCCTGTACGGTTTTAGTTGTAGAACCTGCCATCTAACGTGGTAGCTATAGTAGGCATACTATAATGGTACGCATGCTGGCTAAGATTAATATTATACTTGCAAATGTTTTCTACACTATGCACTAATAATATTATAAAAAGGATTTTGCATATCAAGCATGTTTGACTTTCATAAGGAGAAATCTCCTCCAGTTGTGTGATTGTATTGTGTGTGTGCGGGGAGGCCTTATGGTAGTTTCATTTTCCAAAAAAGCATTGCAGATTTCTTTTTAAATTCTTTTGTTTGTTTTGTTCAAATAAATTGTTTTCGTTTGCTCACAGCAGTCCTATGACTGACCTGGAGTTTATTGTTCCCTTTTTAAACTCTGGACGCCCATAATTTTCCATACGAGCAGCCTAGAGTCATGTTTTCAGATAATCAGCTAGTAGATATAGATTCGGTAGCCTTCAGCTTTCTGTTTGGAAATCTTTAAAGTCTTTGGTCTTTGAAGCCGTATGGATTTGGCGATCGCATTGTGTCGCAGTCATGACTGACCTTGCTTAGTTCAACGTGATGGTGGTTCAAGCATAAAGTTTGGAGCTTTGGCTGTAGAGTTGCAGTATTGTCGGATTTTCTTTCTCTCTTGCTTGGCATTGAAGATATCTTTCCACTGTTGTGTATCTCTGATAATATTGATATTCATTTTTATCAGAGATTGTATCTATTGTGTATCAATAAGAGTTATTCATTTTTCTTCCGCTGTGTTGTTGTATTTAATGTGTTATAAGCTTCAGTGAAGCAGATTCGACGTTTGAATCTACGACATTTGAATACGGTCGATGTATTTGGTGCTGATTTTCGAAGGTCGAGTCAGGGTCGTTACAGTGGTATCAGAGCTGAAGGTTGAGTAAAAAATTTAGCTCAGGAGTATAACACATTAGGTGACTCATTCGAGATAGGGATACAAATGCCCTAGAATGAGTATCCCTAATAAATCCGTCCGTATGCCTCGGTAATTTCTCTTACTATACAAAGATAGTGAGTATGAGTACAAGAAGAGGGCGAGGTAGGGGACAGGGGAGTATCACTAAAAATGGTTAATACCCTGCAATAACATGGAAACAACTTTCTCCTCAATATCTTCTGATCATCATCTGATTCTTTGATCGTTTTCGTGGCAGCGCCAGAAAGAAGCTTCGGTGTAATGGTGACCCTGCGAATCTTTCTATAACGTAACCCGAACCAATATTTTCTTAACTTTAATAAATTTGAAATTTTAATTAAAATAAATTAGTTAACTAAGTTTGAAGCTGAAATAAATTGTATCCATTTGTCTATTCTTTGGGGTCCAGATATATTCTACGAATGGTTAATTATCCCTTCGGACTAACTAATGCCCCTGCATATTCGTAGACCGAATGATCCAGTACTTCTTAAAGTGTTGAATGCGTTTGTTCTCATTATTATTGTCGATATTCTGATTTGGTAAGCCAAATATAATATAGACATTTCAAATTGATCTAATAAACCATTTCTCTATCTTTCTTCTGTTCATTGTTGTCTCCCTGTCTGGCAAATTTCGAGGACGAAATTTTCTTAAGGGATGAATCTGTAACGATCCCAGTTTTGAGTCAAATTTAAATTTGGTAATTGATATAAACTTTTGGATTAAATTGTGAATTTATTTGAATTTTTCCAAAATAAATAAAATATGTGTTTGTTTTATATAGATTGTAAATAGAATTTTAATTTGAAATTCAAAGATAAATATACTTTGAAAATGAATTGGATTTAAAACTCTATAATTTAGTATTAATAGAAATTTGTTTTCCAATTATAATAAATATATATGTGATATATATTTGAAAGTTATGATTTGAGATTAATATAACAATTTTAAAAAAGGTATTTTAAGTTAAATTCTATATATATAATAAATGTGATTACTTATTAATGTATAATTAGTTCTAAAATCATTTTTCTTAAGGTTATATAAATAGTTATAAAAATAAATGTATATAGATAAATATTTTTAATTAAAATAAGATAAATAAAAGGTTTATATACTTTCTTCTTAAATTTTTCATGAAGTAAAATAGTTTATATTTATATATGTAAATATAAAAGTATATAACATTTAAAAGCATAATAAGTATAAATTTGAAAATATAATACATATGTAAAAAAGATAAATATATAACATAAATACTTAATTAAACAAGGGTTAAAACATAATTTGTAAATTAAATTAAGTAAGGATTTAAACACAAATTATTTACATTTTGACATTTGTAAAACAATAAGAAAAGGTATTAACGAGCATATAAAAATTAAAAACATGCATATTACATGTGTTAGCTTAATGAACAAGTGGCAAATATGTTTTAAATTTTTAATGTAAATGAATATCAAAGTTTTTAAAATCAGGCTTCACTCTTTTCTTCACTTCTCAATCTTCTTCTTATCTTTCAAAAGAAAAAGGAAAATGGAAACAAAACAAAACTACAGATCAAAGAAAATCAAAATAAAAATCAAAACTGAAAACAACGTCTTCTACCTGATTCATTAACAACTCAAAGGTACAAGCAAAATCATCTCAGCAATCAAACAAGATCAAAACTTCAACCTAAAAACTTAAGGCAAAAATTCAAATCAAATTTAAGCCTGAAGTTAGGACCAGATTCAAGTTGAATCAAAAAAAAGATCATCTCTAAGCAGAGATTCAATTCATCAAATCAAGTAGCAGATTCAACTCAAAGCAAATATAAGTCCAGATCAAAACATTACCAGAGAATTTTCAGATCATTCAAGAAACAATTCTAGGTTTTCAAAAATCATTTCCAGATTACCGGCCATTACTTATTCTCTGCTTTGTCCCAGGTGAGAAAACTCACTTGAACCCATCTATATGTTTTGATATCTGAATCGGTACTTGAAGTATATTGTGCAAAGTGATTGTTTAGTTGATAATTATGTCTGCATGCTTGTATATATATGTGCAAATATATGTATGCATATAGAAAACATGCTTCTGTTTCAAGCTCAATAGGTTTTAAACAAACTAAAAATTCAAATTCTCTTTGCCTGATCTCTTTTAGGCTTAGATCCTTAAAGAAGAAATGATCATAACAATGTAACATTATTTATAAAAATAATTTCCAGTAAAAATATTTGGTAATTATTTCAAAAACTAGAAATTACAGTAAAGTCTCTTCAACCCAGAAAAACCAAATATCTGGATTTCAAACTTTGATTATAGAAATGAATTCATATTGTAAAACAAAGATTTTTGATAATCGTTTCAAAAAAATTAAGCTTATATTTGAAGAGAATTCACGAGATGATCAGATTTGGGTCTTTTATCGATTTTTGATGTTCAACGCGATGATGGACGTCGAGCTTGAAGCTGGAATTGGCTGAAGGCTAGGGGATTCATGGAAAAATGGTAGAGAATTTTTTTGATAACTGTAATAGCGGCTCGACGTTGATTTAGGGTTTATCGTGTTGCTTTAGTCGATGGTTTTGCCATGGCATTTGTGTCAACGTGGAAGCATCGGGGTTAATCGCTTGTGGTGGGATCGAGGTATCAAGTTGAGATTAAGCTATGGTGTGATCGGCGAGGATGATCGAGGTCGGGATTATCGGAGAAAGGAGGTTTTCTGATCAAGGTTGAGTTTCCGGGAAGAATCGATTAGCTCGATTTTGATTTTCATATGGAATCGTCGAACTGGGTGATTGTTTGGGGTGAGGTGGTCATCGGAGACTTGAGGGTGGTCGTGGCATCGATTGGGGATGATCAGAACAGTGGTGTAGGTTCACGCATGCACTTTTGTATCTGGCATTGCTGTAGTTTTGGAGAAGATGAGGTTATCTCGGATTGGATCTCGGGATGAATTCGTGTGTGACTCGAAGCAAAAGAGAGAGGGTGAAACTCGAAGTAAGGCTCGGGCTTTTTGCAGTTTTACTCAGGTCATTTTATTTTGTTTTGTTACCAGTTTTTTTTAAGTTAAAAACATGAACTTTTTTATAAAAGAAACAAAATTGTTTAAACAAGTTCAAGTTTTAAAGATTATTAAAAATGTTTTAGTTTTCAAAGGAATGTTTAGCCTAGTTTTTTAAAGTGTATTTAGAATGAATATGTTTCTCAAAGCAATATAAATCAAATTTCCAAAGTGAATTCATTTAAAACAAGTTTTAAAGTATGTATAAGTTTTTCAAAAGAAAAAGTGAACAAGTTCTAAAATTAAATTTATTTAAACCAAGTTCTCAAATAAGTTTTCAGAAATGTAAAAATTATAAGTATAAGAATTTTTGAATTTAAATTGTTTTGATCGGATAATTATTCAATGATAATTAACTAAAATATTAACTACTTATTGTAATTAATTAAAGGATTAATCAATATGTTAATTAAAGAGTTGGAAATTAATAAAAGTAATTAAAAGATAATTACTTAATGGTAGTAATTGAAAAGGATATTCACTCAAAGTGATGAATTAAAAGATTGAATTACATAATTACTTAAAGGATAATTGATTAATGTGATTAATTAATGTGATTTATTAAAGGTTAATTAAGTAAATAAAGGTTAATTGCTTAATAATTAAGTTTAATAAATTAGTGTAAGTAATTAACGGATAATTACTTAATTGAAATTAATTAAGGATAAATAATTTAATTAAGATAATGTAAGTAATTAAAGGTAATTAGTTACTTAAAGATAATTACTTAGTTAAAAGTAATTGATTAATGATTTAAAGATTGATTAATCAAGTGATTAAAGGATAATTACTCAGTGTAATTGATTTGTGATTTATTAATATAAGTGATTAGGGATAATCACTTATTGTAATTAATTAAGGATAATTAATTAAATAATAATTAATTAAATAATAATTAATTAAGGGTTAATTAATTAACGTGATTAAGGATAATTAATTAAAGGATAATTAAATAATTAAAGGTTAATTATTTAATGATTAAAAGTTGATTGATTTACTAATTAAGGTTGATTAATTAATAAGTAAAGGTTAATTAATTTACCGTTAAAGGTTAATTAATAAATGATTAGAGGATAAGTAATTAAAATGGTTTGTAATTAATTAACCAAGATTACTAATTTATTCATAAGTAATTAATCTGGTTTAAATTAATCGGATGACTAATTAATCTTACTTATGGATGTTTGGCTTGTATTAAATGCCTTGAATTGTGTGGTATTCCTAATGTATGATGTTTTGTGATATGATTGAGCTGTGTGTAAATTATTTATCTGTGATGAATTTACATATTTATTTGTGTATCTATGAATGAATATAAGTGTTATAGGATTATACCGCTTATCGATATTGATGTGCTTGGATTTGTAATGATTGATGATATTGTATTGTTATATGTAAAACACTTGGACTACACCACACACACACAAATATGGATTTCATGAGGAAATCGATTAAGTCGCATATATTTGAATTTAATATTATTTTATTCAAACAATGAAATGGTTTTTAAAAGATGAATTTTGAATCCAAATGGTTTTGGAAATGGAATTGGATTGAATGTGAAAAGCTTTTGAAAAGGAAGTTTTAAAATTTGATATTTAGTTTGAATATAATATATCCTGTTTAAGCTTTGAAATAATTTATGAAAATATGCTTTGAAACGGTTATACAATTTATACAATGTATATATATTGATTTTAAACCATTTTTAAAATGTATTAAATAAATTATTTTGGGAATTTGAATTTAATTTAAATAGAACTTGCCAATGATGTGACAGTTCGCTGATTTTCTGATTTATACCTTTAAAGGCTATAACTTGTGTATATTTGATCGGATTTTTCCGAAACAAAAAGCATTTGTTTTTAAATGATAAGGGCTTTCATATAATGAAAGAATTTCCAGTTTTTGTTGAAAAGATTCCAAACTGTGTGATTTGGATTGTAAATAGTTTTGAAATCTATGAATGAATCTTTGTGAAAGATTAGCGAACTTTGTTTTCAAAGTGAAGTGAATCTTTTTGTTTAAAAGATTAAAAGTGGAAATTAGTTTAAACCATTCAAAATAAAGGTTTTGGGTAATAACTTGCGACTTAACTAAGATCCCAATATCCATATATTTTTAAAATTAAGCGCTCATTATTCGGTTTAGCCAGGAGAGGACTTTATGTCAGAAAACTCATTCCGAATAATGATACAACATAATAGATAGCATTTGAAGACCGGTGGTGAAGACCGGGTATTTTCGAGAACGAAAGGATTACCCGTCAAATGTCTCTGCACTGAGTCGCGTCGGTATAGAGATCTCCATATATGATGGGGAGTCCGATCGGGATTGTGAATACCTGGATTGCAAGGGCTTTTTTGAAGTGCTTTCGGTTCTATTCGAACCCGGAACAGACTTATATGGATGTATGTCTGACACTACACTTTGAGATGTAAAGCTGCTTTCTGTCAAATACATTTCTGTTGGTGGTAGAGAATTTATTCTCTTAGCTTAACACCCTTCTCTGAGACGTACGAGCTCAGAGGTTATGTAGTTGATGGTTACTAGTGATACATTCTCAATTTGGTAATGTGGCATGCTGAGTGCTGTTGATCATTTGTTGATCAAAGAATGGCTTTTGTGAAAAAGCGTAGCTTTGTGGATGAGACCTCATCAGGACCTCACAACCCGAAAATGGTCGAAACAGGAATGATGCGGCAAGGTTATGAGGGTCGTGCCCTTTAGGGTATGTCCATGTCCTTATGGATAAAAGTGGTATCACAGTATGGAGCTCAGATACTTAACTTATATGGTTGCTGCAAATTTATTACTTTGTGGTTGTTGGTGTAGAGTTACCTCGGATAAAGATCGGTGACGATCGGGGAATGGCATACTCGTGTAGTGGTTACCTAGTTACAGAGGTACCTCGGCCTTATGTTGGCAGAGAGCTGGTTAAGTTCTCGAGGCGTCCCTCCAATGGTGTACCCATATGGCATAGGAAGTTCCTTAGTTTGACCATTGTTGAAAATCCAATCACCAATACGCGCCCTGTACGGTTTTAGTTGTAGAACCTTCCATCTAACATGGTAGCTATAATAGGCATACTATAATGGTATGTATACTGGCTAAGATTAATATTATACTTGCAAATGTTTTATGCACTATGCACTAATAATAATATAAAAAGGATTTTGCGTATCAAGCATTTTTGACTATCATAAGGAGAAATCTCCTCCAATTGTGTGCTTCCATTGTGTGTATGCAGGGAGGCATTATGGTAGTTTCATTTTTCAAAAAAGCATTGCGTATTTCTTTTTAAATTCTTTTGTTTGTTTTGTTCAAATAAACTATTTTCGTTTTCTCACACCAGTCCAATGACTGACCTGGAGTTTATTGTTCCCTTTCTAAACTCTGAGTGCCCACAATCTTTCACACGGGCAGCCTAAAGTCATATTTTCAGATAATCAGCTAGTAGATATAGATTCGGTAGCCTTCAGCTTTCTGTTTGGAAATCTTTGAAGTTTTTGGTCTTTGAAGCCGTTTGGATTTGGCGATCGCATTGTGTCGCATTCATGATTGACCTTTCATAGTTCAACGTGATGGTGGTTCAAGCATAAAGTTTGGAGCTTTGGCTATGGAGTTGCAATATTGTCGGATTTTCTTTCTCTCTTACTTGGCATTGAAGATATCTTTCCATTGTTGTGTATCTCTGACAATATTGATATTTATTTGTATCAGAGGTTGTGTCTATTGTGTATCAATAAGAGTTATTCATTTTTCTTCCGCTTAGTTGTTGTATTTAATGTGTTATAAGCTTCGGCGAACCAGGTTCGACATTTGAATCTACGGCATTTGAATATAGATGATATATTTGGTGCCGATTTTCGAAGGTCGAGTCAGGGTCATTACAATTTGAGAGCTTCATTACCCTTAAATTGAAGGGGTTTAGCTACTCATTTGTGGCATTGAAGCAACACAAGTAAATTTCAACATTAAAATGGCAAAGAAATGAAACAAACCAAAGGTAGAGAGAGATTAACTACTAATTGCTTGCATAAAAACAAAGCTACACTACTTGCATGAATGTAAATCTAAGCTATAAACAAAGAAAAGGAAAGAGCATAAAAGCATGAGAAATAAGTAAAAGCATGTAAATAAGAGAAGAGAAAGAAGCTAAGAAGCCATTTTTATTTCATTGAACATTGAGCTTACACTTTGATCTCTTAATTTCCTAAGTAAAATGAAAGAGTAGAAGATGATTTCATGTACATAAGAGGGCTATATATACATGCATAAAACTCTAATTCTATTTTTAGGGGGCTTCCTAAAATGCCCTTTAGGAAGTGTGGCCACAAGTAACCATTAACCACTAACTAATCCATCATTTGTTGTGCATGGAGCTTTTACATCCACTTAGTTGTCCATAAGCTCATAATTGTACATTTAGTGAGTGGGTGGGGTCCTCCATGATCTTGAACTTGAATTATTTCCTCTTCATTCCTTTGTATTTCATTTGTGCATGCATGTATCTTCATATAAGCCTCTTCCATATGCATCCAAATTCCTATAAAAATTATCAAAAAATGTTCAAGTGAAAATTCTTAAATTGACACAAGCACAATAACGACCATTTTGTTCCTGAATGAAAATGAAAATATGATGGTTTGAAAATAATTGAATTTTGGTTTTAAACATGTTAAAATGCTCAAATACGATGTTTATTTAAATAAAAAGAGATAAATTATGGACGTAAATATATGCACATTTACGTGCACATCAGGGTCCATGTGCAATGTACGGGTTTTAGTACATTTGTATGATGTGTTATGTTGGCTTCTAAAGGTTTAGGAAATGAATCTTCAATTTGTTGTACAATAGCATGAATAATCATCTAAGTAATGACCTAAGGCCATTGAATGTAAGGTATACTTAGTAGGTTGTTTATCGTCCTTGGACGATGGAGAGTTTTGAAGCTGAGCAAACAATGAGCTTTGGGTTCTAGTGATTGTGAATGCTATTTGAGTATTTATGTTCTTGTTTCTTTGTTAAGGTTAGAAGTGCCATAGAGCAAGGGTACTCGGGGTTGTGCGAGAAAGATAGAGGATAGTTTGAAGGAGTTCTATCCAAAGCTGCTTATAGACTAGGATGCCTTCTTATCTTAGTATCATACGTTATTTGTAGCGTACTCACCACTTAAAGTGGAGTTATTTAGTATGCATTTGGTTTGCGATATAGTTCGCATAGTTTCAATAGCATGCTATATATATCTTGTTCTTCCATCTCCTTAGATTATCGTTCTTGTTTGAATTTCGAGGACGAAATGTTCTAAGTAGAGGAGAAGGTAGCGATCCGAAAATTCAAACACTTCGTCTTCGAATATCGAAATATTTTGGAATATAGTTAAGTGTTATAAATATGATTTCATAACTTTGCTAAAAAACACTTAATTAATGAATAATGATAAGAAACTTTTTTGTGAAAATTGTTTACAAAAATATATTCTTCGAAGAAAAATCGATAATGTGACTGAAAATCGGTTTATCGGTAAACAGCTTTTTGATCGATATATGTTGTTCGAACTCTTTTGCACTTGTCTAATGATCAAATAAACACATTTGCAGCTATTAGCAACTAACTAACACAAACTCCCTTCATAAGGAAATGGAAAGTTCTAGAAGCTTTCAAGTGGATAAGAGATATTATCATGTAAGGGTACAAGGGTATTTTCTTAAGGAAGTGAGATAAAGAAGAAGTGATAGGAGATGAACCTTCCACGGTAAGGTAGGGATGAGAACAAGGCTAAAGAGCACCATTCTTAAGGCATACCTCTGTATAATATTCATAAATTCACAAAGTTAAAAGCAAGCTTCTTTAATGCCTTCTTCTTCTCTGAAGTTCTAAAGAAATTTTTTGCAAGACAACTCCAAATCTACTAAAATTTGGAGTGAAGCCTTACTACCACATTACAACACCTTATACCTAGTTTGTTTTAGGAAAAGTAAAGCACAACTCTCCCCCACTTAATAGGCCTGATTAATTATTTGAAAAGGAAAGGAAGTGAAGCGGGAGAAGGAAGGGAAGAAAATGTGGTTTCAAGGTTTGGTTTGGACTTGGGTGCTTGGATCTTGGTTGTTTGTTGGATAAAAGGTTAGTTAATACACCTCTTTAAATGAAAAATATAGCCCATATTTATTTTGGTTTAATTGTGTTTATGTTGTTGAATTAGTATTGACATATGTTAAAATATTGGTTTGATTCTTGGTTTGAAAGCAAATGGCATATGTATAGACTTAAATGGATTTGAACGGACTTGTATGACATGTAGCAAGGCCTTGAAATAAAGCCTATAGGTTATAAATTTACTTGGTTTAGATCGGACTCGGATTGGAAAGTTTGCTGGCGATAGTTGATGTGGATGCACTTAGAAATTTCTTCGTTTTCAACGATTTGTATGGAAATTTATAGAGAGATCCTTAGGGATTTCTCACCATACTTATAATGTTTTATATGTATCTTTGTTTCCATAAAAAGTTTGGATAGTAAAAAGTTAAGTGATATTTGAAAAAGTGGTCAAAACTTCAATTGTGCAAAATTGCCATGTTTAGCCTTGATTTGGACTTAAAAGATTTGAAAAGATATTTAAATTTAAGTATTTTATTTCATTCACTTTACAATTGTTTATTAACTCATATTAGAGTATTTCAAAAGTGGTTTAAGATATTTATGAATTTTTAGGAATTGGTTGTGAATTTTTAAAGAAGAGAATTTTATAATAAAAACTTATTTTCCATGCTTTTAAGGAAATTATAAAGTTGTTATTATCAAGTAATGTTTTGAGTAAATATTTTAAAACCTATTATATGTATTATAATTATTTTAAAAGCATTTCTAAGTATATATAGTTTCTAGAAAATGCGTTGATTATCTTATATTCATGCAATAAATATCTTCTAAAAATAGTTTATTTGATAGCTAGTTTTATAAATAAATTACTATACACATATATATCATTTTAAAAAGGGTTTTAAAATTATAAAAAAAAAATTATAGAAAGGGGTTAGAAATTTCTAAATGGTATTTAATTACTTGTTTGAAAAGTGCTTAACTATGCTTAACACTAAAAGCCAATGAAGTAGACTTATCTATTAGTGAGAGTTAAGATTGCTGTTCAAGTAGGGATATGTGCAATAAAGCTCTAACCTACTGGCTTCATTCTTGATTGAGGAATAGTTAAGTCAGGAATGTCGAAAACGTGTTAATCGTGTTGATTTCTTACTTTATTATGGAAATCATTAATACTATACTTAATAATAAAGGTCGACGAGGTAATCATATCTATTTGGGAGATTTATGAATGAAGTGTCTAGGCAAGGCTTTGATTTGCAACCAGTACTCTAACTTACCTAGCTTCACTCTTGGATGAGAAATAGTTAATTTTTAATGTCTGAAATGAGTTAGGTATATGAATATTCATTTGTATAAGAAATTGTTTTTGACTAGATAGTCGATTGGTCAACTATCGAACTTGACCTAATATTGACAGAAGAAGTATCGAAAGGCTTCACGATTTCACACCAATGAGAACACCTGGGGAGGAGAATTGATACAAAACGTCTCTAACTTTTTCTTACTTCTAAAAGAATCGAATTGAGTGTACCAAAAATTCATCGAATTGGTTTTGAAGAAACCGAGATCGATAAGTGTTTTACTTATCGAATACCACTTCAAAACTAGTATATATGTTTTATGTTTTAGGAGTGGTTGTGAAGTGAAATGTTATAGAGTCGAATTGTCTATCCTAAGGTTAAGTCCAAAGGAGAGATCTGCATTAACATTTCAAACGATGCTATCGTGTAGGACTGTCTATCTTGAGGAGTATTCTAAGAGAGAGGACAACATTAGCATTTGTCGGAGGACTTATGTGGGAATCTATGTGGAGATTCGGGATCTTTTCAAGGATGCTCAAATTCATGTAGCAGTTCGTGACCTGTTCAAGATGATGGAATCCATTTGGTGATTCATGTTTTGTTCGAGTAATGAAGACTCGAGAGTGAGATGCCAAACGTAGCTTCGACATCAAAAATGACTGAAACTAGAGATATGATGCATAGTCAAAGGGAACATGGCATTTAGCTATCCTAAGGGTGCAAACAACTCCATCTAATATTCCTTATGGACATGCATCTGGAAGCAATGCATTCAGAACCACGAGTATCTGGGCATGGTCCAGTTATGTATTTCTTAGAATACATTCCTTAGAGATGTACGTTGATCGAAATGATATCTCTAATCCTTGTGTAGGAGTTCGGATTCGGCTTGATCCAAGATCTCTACGGAAACTCTATTATGCGAACTCATTGTATTGATTGTATACCTATTATTCTTGTGATGTTCACACAGTAGCTATTTGAGATGATTTATATGCAACACTTTAGATATTATCTATCATATCACTACATATTAACCATAATGAATGGTCGGTTTCTTTGAGGGGAAAACTGTTACGGAAATCTATACGGTCTCAATGGTCACTATTTTTTGTTGCATATTTCTCGAGTTTCTCACACTAGTTTATCAGACTGATTTGGGTATTATTTTCTTATAAGCTTGAGTCAGCCTATATATATTTCCAAATTTATCTTTGGACACTTTGAAGCTTATGGAGATGAGCTTGATGTCTACCTACCATTGTATTCTTATTTCCACTGCACTACTATATTGTATATATCAATATTGTGAGGACAAACATTTATAACTATCCAAACTGATGGTAGTACTTATATTTTGTAACTTCAAAAATTCTATATTCAGAGTAACCTTTTGTACTTTCTTGATAATATATGTTATCATTCCATTGTGAGATTCTAATGTGTATGCTCTCTTTCTTGTTCTATACTATTTTTCTTATTTTACCCTAACTTTATGTCATTTCAGCACTTAGGTGTTCGGCATACGAATACCGTGGATGTATTTAGTATCGACATTCGAGGATCGAAAGTCAGGTTATAAGAGATAAGGTCATTCATTAGAATTTTCATCTTGCTGCAGATAATGTTTGACAAAAATTTTATAAAACACATCACAACAAGGGATTAATCCATAATCAAGTATGTTATTTACATTTTGAGATTTTGACACTGAAGTTATGAAAGTATGATTCATTTCTTTTACCAACTTATCTTAGTTATAGCAATTAAGTGCTCCTACTTAATTTTTTTCCTAATGATATGCATTGAGTTTTGCATTGAACCCCTCTAGCCCTGGACTACTAGAATCATCTATCTGAAATGTTGAGTTCCTTAACTCTTTCATTTAAATTGGCTGTGTTAATCTTAGCCTAGCATTATCAAACAATACTTTTTGCTAAGCAAATATTGAGGTAGAGTTAGCAGATTGTTTGATGAAGCAAAAAATGTTTTGATGACTTCTTCTTTTAATTTGTGAGGGTGAATACGTGATAACCATTTCAATCAATAAGGCTTTGAATATGTTGCATGTTTCTCCTTGCAATCATCACTTCATGAAGAATCTTGTTGGTTGATCTCTGTAACGACCCAGAATTTTTGTCAATTAAAATTGGAATATTTAATTGAATTTAAATATTAATAAGTGAAATTTATAAGTCGAATAAATTATATTTCAAATAATTGGATTTAATTGGATAACTAAATCGATAATTTAATAGTTGAAATTACAGAAATAATTGAAAATTGGGTTAAATATGATTAAAAATGATTTGTAAAATTTTATTTAATCATGTTGGAGTTAGAAAGGTGCTTGTGAATTTTTAAAATTGAATTTAGAGTTTATTTGTGAAAATTAAATATTTTAATATTTAATTATCGACTGAAAATTAGCCATTTTTCAAACAGTCTCAAAATTTGACGAAACTAGTTTCATTGGATCCGTAATAGTTTGTTATTATCGGATTTCAATTTTCGTAGCAATTGCAGTTTTCATTTGACCGTGGCAGCTCGAAACGCATCGAAATTGTTTTAATATTAATTTGGCGAGTTAAAATAGCCATTTTTCAAACAGTCTCGGATTTCGACGAAACTAGTTTCATCGGATCCGTAATATCGTATTATTGTAAGGTTTCAAATTTCGTGTCAATCGGATTTACCGTTTGTCCGGGGCAAGCCAATACGCATAGAAATTAGTTTAAATCGATTTAATTTGAAATCGATCGTTTATTGCCGTAACTCGCACATACGATGGAATTAGCCTCCGAAGCATGTTTATTGTGTTCGGAACACGGGGTAAACCCTAGAAACGCTAACCGGAACGCTTCGTTTGGAGTTCGGAAAATCCGGGATGAATAGTGTTTGCGTAAATTTGTATAAAAGGCCCCCTACATTCACATTTGCAAACAACTAAATTAGGGTTTCATCTCCTTTACCTAGCCGCCATGTGAGGACCCGCAAATCCGTACTCCTTGAATATACACTAATCTCCATAGATTAACTCAAGATGAACAGAAATACGAATTATCAATGTTTAAGAAAAAGAAAAAGGTTGAAGAAGAGAGGAAAAGATAGAAAATAGAGAGAAAAGAAAATAGAAAATAGAACGGAACAGAAAGAAAACAACTGAACAAAATCAGAATCTCACAATCGCAGCGGAACAACATATAATTGATAAATGAATAATCTTTAAACAAAGAACTATATCAGTTATTACATTACATCACATTTCATTACATCATCAGAGTGTACAACAACAAACAGCGGAAAAGAAATACTATATACTAGTAATACGCCATGCGATCCAGCTTGCTTCCAACAACTCCTGAATATCCTGATTAACCTTAACTCTTGACTGCCCGTGTGGAAATTGGTGGGCACCCAGAGTTTAGGAAGGAAAACAATAAACTCCGAGTCAGTCATGTGACTGGTGTGAGAACTCAAAACAGTTTATTTATCTTTAAAATCAAAATAGAGGAATATTTTTAAAGTCAATTCGCAATGCTTTTTAAAATGAGACTACCATAAGGCCTCCCGCACACACACACACATGCAAACGCAGAATCGGAGGAGATTTCTCCTTATGATAGTCAAAGATGCTTGATACGCATTAAAAAGAACATTTGATATTATTACTAGTGCATAGTGTAGGAAAAATTTATTTCGAAAGTAGAATATAAATCTTAGCCAGCATAGACATTTCGAACTATGCCTACTATAGCTACCATCTAAACAGTGGTGACCACCATAAGTAAATGGCAGGTTCTACAACTAAAACCGTACAGGGTTTCGTATTGGGAATTGGATTTCCAATGAATGGTCAGGCCAAGGAACTTCCCATTGCCACATGAGAACGCCTCTGGAAGGACGTCCCCGAGAACCAAACCGGATCTCTGCCAACACAAGGCCGGGTTACCCCTAACTGGGTAACAACTGACACGAATATGCCATCCCCCGGTCCTTTGGGACCTTTAACCGAGCGCTCGTCACCATCATCACACAATCATAAATAAAGTGTTTCAACATGAGTAAGTATCTGGGCTCTATACCATGATACCACCCTTTTCCAGAAGGAAATGCACATACCCTAAAGGGAGCTACCCCTCATAACCTTGCTGCATCTTTCCTGTTTTGACCATTCCGGGGTGTGAGGCTCGACGAAGTCTCGTCCACAAAAACATACTTTATACAAAAGCCATGCTTTGGGTCAACAAATGATCATAGAAATGATCACCAAGATAAACGATCAAACAAATGATCCTATCACAAATGATCAACACAATGATCATTTCACAGCAACACTCAGCATGTCACATTACCAAATTGGGAATATATCGCTGATAACATTCAACTACATAACCTCTGAGCTCGTACGTCTCAGAGAAGGGTGTTAAGCTAAAAGAATAAATTCTCCGCCACCAACAGAAATACATTTGAAAGAAATCTGCTTTATATCTCAATTTGTAATGTCAGACATACAATCCACACAAGTCTGTTCCGGGCTCGAACAGAACCGAAGGCACTTACAAAGAAGTCCTTGCAATCCGGATATCCACAATCCTGATTGGATTCCCCATTACATATGGAGAACTCTATACCGTAGCAACTCGGTGCAGAGTCAATCGACAGGTCATCCTATCGCTCTCGCAAATATCCGGTCTTCAACACCGGTCATCAATGCTATCCATTACGTCGTATCACTATTCGGAATGGGTAATCCGAATAACGAGCGCAATAATTTAAAATAAGTGTGCATTCAAATTCAAGAAAATCACAACAAATACCTTTCAAAGGTAAATATTGATAGTCGGTTATTGAACTATCAATGGATATGCACACATCACCAGATTCCAAATAATTTTTCAATTTATTTATTTTCCAAAAATATCTTTACAAGATATAAAATTTTCAATACTTCAAAAATAAATCAATATTTATTTTTAAACAAATTCCACTTTCTTTTATAAATTCCATAGTGAATTTTCATTCCAAAATATCCATGCATATACGATTTCAATTATTCATTTCAATTTATCTTCAAAAAGATAAATTCTCAAAACATTCACTTTATATTGGAAAACATTTCCATACTTATTTCATAAGTAATTCACAAATCCATTTATTATTCAACACTTGGAAAATATTCAATATACTTAAATCGAAATTAAGTATATATTTCATTCTTCAAGGAAATCACTCTCTCAAACATATTTATTTAGGCCAAAACGAATGTTGCGTAAAACATCGTTACGACAACCCAAAATCACTAGTATAGGGATTCGAAATTAAAATAGATATATAAATCCCAATACTATACAAAACCTTTCCTTTCAGAAATCATTTACTATAACAACAGTGTTATAGTTCACCATTTCCTTCTATTTCTCGAAAACGTCTATTTCAACAATGAATGTTGAAATCTATGGTTTCGAATCTCTACACGTTTAAAACATTGTTAGGTCGTTTTAATTCTGTTTAAAATATCACATTCTAAACATTTTCTTTAACATATTATTCACTATTCAAAAACGTGAATATACTACGTTAACAAATTTCATCCTTTTATTCATTTTATTTTAAAGGATTATTCACTATCTAAAACGTGAATATAACTCCATTAATAAGTTATAACAATTTACTTATCAAAATAAGTCGTTTGCGAATTTATAAAACAACGTTTATAAATTCCATTTCTATTTATTTTATAACTACTTCCTTTTTATAAATCTCCTTTATTAACCTATTCACTTTATAACTCAATTATAAACCAAAGGTTCATATTATAAGTTAAATGCTTATAAAACGATTATTTTACAAAATCGTTCTTTTTAAGACTTTCCAAATTATAAATCTTACAACTTATAAGATTCATTTATTTATCAAAAATCCATTCTTCAAATAACTTTACAAATTTTATAAACCTACTGCTTATAAAATTCCCTTTATAACTTCACCGTTTATAATTCTATAAATTTCATTCATTTATGAAATTCATTCACAATTCATTCTAACACTTATAAAAACTCGTTTTATAATTCCAATATTTTAATTTATAAATTATCAATTTTATAAATCTTTTATATAAATCAATTTATATTATTATTTCAAAACGTCTTCAAAGTCCTTTATAATTTCATCATTTTGATTTATAAAATAATCAAATCTTATAAATCCTATATTTAAACTTTTTATAATAAACTCAAAATTCCCGACTAAACTATTTTATAAAATCATTAGCCTCATATTTTCAAAAATCAACTTTTAACTATATTTCTCAAAAATCATAATTTTTATAACATTAAAAATTATAACGTTTATTTATTTAAAATGAATCAATTCCAAAAATATTTTATAAACGTATACTTTCAAAAATCACTTTGAAATCCTTTTAAAATTCTAAAATTTGGTCCAATGATGCTACATGCCAAATAACCAATCACGACAACAACGATATCATATATCGATATGATAATCCATCAAATATCAAAATATCTGAAATCAAATAAATACTGTTGAGGAATCCAGTTGGATCCCTCCAACCTGTTTCCTGCATCCAAAAACATTAGCACAATACCAATTCCGTTCCAGTACGGAATTATCGCGGTATATGGCATTTAAAATATTATCCGCTTAATAGACGGCGCAATAAGGTCTCATCCGCTATACAATGCGGGAAATCAATAACTGCAATATATACATATGCCAATATATATATATATTGCTATTATATATAATACCAATTTCACTGTTTATGAAATATTCGCGGTATATGTTTTTAATAAATAACATCCGCTTACTAACGGCGCATAATGTCTATTTTAACAATCAATAGATAAAAATCATCATTCAAACATGCATTCAAATATTTTAAATATAACTATTTAAAATAAAAATCGAAACCGATTCGATTGAGTGAGAAGTTCTCACCTTGATTTCAATTTCGTTTTAGCGATTTATTTCGAATAAAATTAAACGGACGTTTAATTTTACCCAAAATTCTCACTAACTCCAAACGACTCCAATCCAATTCCATAGCGTAGTGCTCGTCCATACGATTCCAACGCAACTAGTTTCGCGCGTTTTCGACCTCGTATGAAAAGGATATGATTTTTACCAGTTTCACGATTTTTATATATATAAATTACAACATATTCTTTATAATTTTAACATTGCTTTTAATCACGGCCCTCCATCTCAAACCCAAACACATCAGGCCCGTCCCCAACCTTCTCCCCCAAACTCACGTTACTGTAATTAGCACGCACACTAAACCCATGAACACAAAATTAGGGTTAAATTATGCTCCTTCTACAAGCAATTTGAACACGATCAGGTAGCATCATATTGAAGCTTGTCTCGAGAGCTACCCTCGGCTGTAAGCATAGAGAGCTCGGCCCCCTACATCATCTCGATACGCGTGCACAACCCCAGGCCGTCGGCCCTACTTTCCTCCCCCTCTGACGCTCCAAACACGATCATCTCCGTATGGATCTAAAGCTCTCTTCATGCTCTACAAGTTTCATGTTGAACACTTTCTCTAAATGTTTATTGATCGGAAGTAATTAAGAGGAGAAGAGAAGAAAATTCTGGCCATTGATAATAAAGGGGTGGCGGCTGCAGTTTTTGACCTAGGGTTTCTAATTTTTTGCAAATTATGAAGAGGGGAGGGGCTTTTATAAGAAATTCGCGCGACACTATTTATCCCGGATTTTCCGAACTCCAAACGAAGCGTGCCGGTTGGCGTTTCTAAGGTTTACCCCGCGTTCCGAACACAATGGAACATGTTTCGGGAGCTAATTCGGTCATCTGTGCGAGTTATGGAAATAAACGTTCGATTTGAATTAAACCGATTTAAACGATTTTCTAGGCGTTTTAGCTTGCACCGGACAAACGGTAAATCCAATTGACACGAAATTTGAAACTATACAATAATATCATATTACGGATCCGATGAAACTGGTTTCGTCAAAATCCGAGACTTTTTGAAAAATGGCTATTTTAACTCGCCAAATTAATATTAAAAACAATTCGATGCGTTTCGAGCTGCCACGATCAAACGATAACTCCGATTGCTACGAAAATTGAAATCCGATAATAATTAACTATTACGGATCCAACAGAACTAGTTTCGTCCAATTCTGAGACTGTTCAAAAATTGGCTAATTTCACTAGTCGATCAAATATTAAAATATTCAATTTTCACAAATAAACTTCAAATTCGATTTTAAAAGTTCTAAAATATCATTCTAACTTCAATATGATAAAATAAAATTTTACAAATCATTTTCAATCATATTTAACTCAATTTTCAATTATTTCCGTATTTCCAACTATTTAATTATCGATTTAATTATTCAATTAAATCCACTTATTCAAAATAAAATTTATTCGACTTATAAATTTCACTTATTAATATTTAAAATTAATTAAATATTCGAATTTTAATAAATTAAAATTCTGGGTCGTTACATACTTTCCCCCTTAAAAGAATTTCGTCCTCGAAATTAACAAGTAAGAAAAGTTACAGAATCTATTAACTTTCCCAAAATCCATAGTTAAACTTCTTATAATAAATTTACTAAATTTTCAAATCATACTTAGTTATCTTTTCAAAAACAACTACTATTGTTTAACTTTCAATTCCAAATCAAAGTTAAAGTTTTCACAATTTTCCAATTTTCTCAAATTTTTCTAACGCCTTAAATTTCCGGAAAAATTCGCCATAGTCTCCTTTGCGCGGCTCGATCCGAAAAAAATGACAGTATATATAACAAAAATATACATCTCATCAAGTAATGAGGCATCCCGCATGGAAAAAAGTGTAAAAGTACGATATTTAATCCGAGATATGTACCTTATATTTTATTAGCGAGCATATACGGCTAATATAGCGCGAAAGCGAGCTCCAAATGCGAAGCAAACGCTATCCGCACCTACTAAACACTCAACAAACAACATGAGAATCATGCATATAGACAATAGTATCGATATACAACATATAGCAACATAATAACTATATATGCCAACATAGCAAATGCAACAAAACAACAAATGCAAACATCAACCAACTATCATCCATAACCAAATCAGTATTCATTTATATTCTCATTAATATTCAATGAAATGGTTTTCAATTTAATCACATTTGATTCATTAACAGTGGATGTTCTTACTAACATTCATTTTCAATTAGTTTATATTCACTAATTTACATTCAAGTTGGTTCACTTCCAATCAAATTCACTTCTATTTAAGATTCACTTAACTTGCAATTGAATTTCAATTACTTTAGCTTCCAATTTCATTAACTCAATTGTACATGGGTTTTTTTTATATACAATCAACTAATTATCATATAACAACCAATGTATATTAATTACAACCAAAATTTCTTTGCTTATATTCATTCAATTTGGTTTAATTAAATTGATTTTCATTCAACTATTCAACTTCCAATAACATTACATTTTAATGAATTACACTTACATTCATTATTTCATATCAATTATTCACATTTAATTGATTAATATTCAATCCATTCATTCAATTCAATTACAAAAGTTGAATTTCATTTCATAACTTAAGTTCACATTTATCACTTAACTTTATTAATTTACTTTGATACCAATATCAACTTCATTCTACATCTCTTAAGTTATACTTCATTTTATAAACATCACTTGGTTTGACTTAACTTAAATTCCCACTCATAAAGAAATTCAGATTTCTATTCTAAAGTAAATTTCCATTTAACTTTAAATTCATTTTTATTTACAACTCATATTCATAAATATATTCATATAGTTTCACTTCTTATATATATAAGTTTATTTCACAATTGTAAATCACTTTAACTATAATTCAATTCTTATAATTCATTTGCTTATACAATTATTCTTTTATTTAGATTATTCAAACATCTTATTCAATAACCAAACAATCTACTTACATACACTTTAATAATTCTGAAAAATTATTCCTTTATACATAAAATATACTCAAGGTAAAATTATTTCATTTACCCAATTTAAAACAATACTGTGTCGAATTGTTCTGTACAAGTGTTTAGAGATCCCTATCAACAACGTTAATTACTTGTATTAACCAAAATCCATATACCACTCAACAAACCAATCATCACAATATAAAACAATTTATATTCACTAACAAATACGCGCTCGTATCTATTATTACACTCACACTCATTCTAGAGTACTACTGACTCTATCTCTAATGAGTAATACCCAACAGAACCATAGTTGTCGCTTAACCATATGCTCTGATACCACCTGTGAGGACCCACAAATCCGTACTCCTTGAATATACACTAATCTCCATAGATTAACTCAAGATGAACAGAAATACGAATTATCAATGTTTAAGAAAAAGAAAAAGGTAGAAGAAGAGAGGAAAAGATAGAAAATAGAGAGAAAAGAAAATAGAAAATAGAACGGAACAGAAAGAAAATAACTGAACAAAATCAGAATCTCACAATCGCAGCGGAACAACATATAATAGATAAATGAATAATCTTTAAACAAAGAACTATATCAGTTATTACATTACATCACATTTCATTACATCATCAGAGTGTACAACAACAAACAACAACAAACAGAGGAAAAGAAATACCATATACTAGTAATACGCCATGCCATCCAGCTTGCTTTCAGCAACTCCTAAATATCCTGATTAACCTTAACTCTTGACTGCCCGTGTGGAAATTGGTGGGCACCCAGAGTTTAGGAAGGAAAACAATAAACTCCGAGTCAGTCATGTGACTGGTGTGAGAACTCAAAACAGTTTATTTATCTTTAAAATCAAAATAGAGGAATATTTTTAAAGTCAATTCGCAATGCTTTTTAAAATGAGACTACCATAAGGCCTCCCGCACACACACATGCAAACGCAGAATCGGAGGAGAATTCTCCTTATGATAGTCAAAGATGCTTGATACGCATTAAAAAGAACATTTGATATTATTACTAGTGCATAGTGTAGGAAAAATTTATTTCGAAAGTAGAATATAAATCTTAGCCAGCATAGACATTTCGAACTATGCCTACTATAGCTACCATCTAAACAGTGGTGACCACCATAAGTAAATGGCAGGTTCTACAACTAAAACCGTACAAGGTTTCGTATTGGGAATTGGATTTCCAACGAATGGTCAGGCCAAGGAACTTCCCATTGCCACATGAGAACGCCTCTGGAAGGACGTCCCCGAGAACCAAACCGGATCTCTGCCAACACAAGGCCGGGTTACCCCTAACTGGGTAACAACTGACACGAGTATGCCATCCCCCGGTCCTTTGGGACCTTTAACCGAGCGCTCGTCACCATCATCACACAATCATAAATAAAGTGTTTCAACATGAGTAAGTATCTGGGTTCCATACCATGATACCACCCTTTTCCAGAAGGAAATGCACATACCCTAAAGGGAGCTACCCCTCATAACCTTGCTGCATCTTTCTTGTTTTGACCATTCCAGGGTGTGAGGCTCGACGAAGTCTCGTCCACAAAAACATACTTTATACAAAAGCCATGCTTTGGGTCAACAAATGATCATAGAAATGATCACCAAGATAAACGATCAAACAAATGATCCTATCACAAATGATCAACACAATGATCATTTCACAGCAACACTCAGCATGTCACATTACCAAATTGGGAATATATCGCTGATAACATTCAACTACATAACCTCTGAGCTCGTACGTCTCAGAGAAGGGTGTTAAGCTAAAAGAATAAATTCTCCGCCACCAACAGAAATACATTTGAAAGAAATCTGCTTTATATCTCAATTTGTAATGTCAGACATACAATCCATACAAGTCTGTTCCGGGCTCGAACAGAACCGAAGGCACTTACAAAGAAGTCCTTGCAATCCGGATATCCACAATCCTGATCGGATTCCCTATCACATATGGAGAACTCTATACCGGAGCAACTCGGTGCAGAGTCAATCGACAGGTCATCCTATCGCTCTAGCAAATATCCGGTCTTCAACACCGGTCATCAATGCTATCCATTACGTCGTATCACTATTCGGAATTGGTAATCCGAATAACGAGCGCAATAATTTAAAATAAGTGTGCATTCAAATTCAAGCAAATCACAACAAATACCTTTCAAAGGTAAATATTGATAGTCGGTTATTGAACTATCAATGGATATGCACACATCACCAGATTCCAAATAATTTTCCAAATTATTTATTTTCCAAAAATATCTTTACAAGATATAAAATTTTCAATACTTCAAAAATAAATCAATATTTATTTTTAAACAAATTCCACTTTCTTTTATAAATTCCATAGTGAATTTTCATTCCAAAATATCCATGCATATACGATTTCAATTATTCATTTCAATTTATCTTCAAAAAGATAAATTCTCAAAACATTCACTTTATATTGGAAAACATTTCCATACTTATTTAATAAGTAATTCACAAATCCATTTATTTTCAACACTTGAAAAATATTCAATATACTTAAATCGAAATTAAGTATATATTTCATTCTTCAAGGAAATCATTCTCTCAAACATATTTATTTGGGCCAAAACGAATGTTGCGTAAAACGTCGTTACGACAACCCAAAATCACTAGTATAGGGATTCGAAATTAAAATAGATATATAAATCCCAATACTATACAAAACCTTTCCTTTCAGAAATCATTTACTATAACAACAGTGTTATAGTTCACCATTTCCTTCTATTTCTCGAAAACGTCTATTTCAACAATGAATGTTGAAATCTATGGTTTCGAATCTCAACACATTTAAAACATTGTTAGGTCGTTTTAATTCTGTTTAAAATATCACATTCTAAACATTTTCTTTAACATATTATTCACTATTCAAAAACGTGAATATACTACGTTAACAAATTTCATCCTTTTATTCATTTTATTTTAAAGGATTATTCACTATCTAAAACGTGAATATAACTCCATTAATAAGTTATAACAATTTACTTATCAAAATAAGTCGTTTGCGAATTTATAAAACAACGTTTATAAATTCCATTTCTATTTATTTTATAACTACTTCCTTTTTATAAATCTCCTTTATTAACCTATCCACTTTATAACTCAATTATAAACCAAAGGTTCATATTATAAGTTAAATGCTTATAAAACGATTATTTTACAAAATCGTTCTTTTTAAGACTTTCCAAATTATAAATCTTACAACTTATAAGATTCGTTTATTTATCAAAAATCCATTCTTCAAATAACTTTACAAATTTTATAAACCTACTGCTTATAAAATTCCCTTTATAACTTCACCGTTTATAATTCTATAAATTTCATTCATTTATGAAATTCATTCACAATTCATTCTAACACTTATAAAAACTCGTTTTATAATTCCAATATTTTAATTTATAACTTATTAATTTTATAAATCTTTTATATAAATCAATTTATATTATTATTTCAAAACGTCTTCAAAGTCTTTTATAATTTCATCATTTTGATTTATAAAATAATCAAATCTTATAAATCCTATATTTAAACTTTTTATAATAAACTCAAAATTCCCGATTAAACTATTTTATAAAATCATTAGCCTCATATTTTCAAAAATCAACTTTTAACTATATTTCTCAAAAATCATAATTTTTATAACATTAAAAATTATAACGTTTATTTATTTAAAATGAATCAATTCCAAAAATATTTTATAAACTTATACTTTCAAAAATCACTTTGAAATCCTTTTAAAATTCCAAAATTTGGTCCAATGATGCTACATACCAAATAACCAATCACGACAACAACGATATCATATATCGATATGATAATCCATCAAATATCAAAATATCTGAAATCAAATAAATACTGTTGAGGAATCCAGTTGGATCCCTCCAACCTGTTTCCTGCATCCAAAAACATTAGCACAATACCAATTCCGTTCCAGTACGGAATTATCGCGGTATATGGCATTTAAAATATTATCCGCTTAATAGACGGCGCAATAGGGACTCATCCGCTATACAATGCGGGAAATCAATAACTGCAATATATACATATGCCAATATATATATTGCTATTATATATAATACCAATTTCACTGTTTATGAAATATTCGCGGTATATGTTTTTAATAAATAACATCCGCTTACTAACGGCACATAATGTCTATTTTAACAATCAATAGATAACAATCATCATTCAAACATGCATTCAAATATTTTAAATATAACTATTTAAAATAAAAATCGAAACCGATTCGATTGAGTAGAAGTTCTCATCTTGATTTCAATTTCGCTTTAGCGATTTATTTCGAATAAAATTAAACGGACGTTTAATTTTACCCGAAATTCTCACTAACTCTAAACGACTCTAATCCAATTCCATAGCGTAGTGCTCGCCCATACGATTCCAACGCAACTAGTTTCGCGCGTTTTCGACCTCGTAGGAAAAAGATATGATTTTTACAAGTTTCACGATTTTTATATATATAAATTACAACATATTCTTTATAATTTTAACCTTGCTTTTCATCACGGCCCTCCATCTCAAACCCAAACACATCAGGCCCGTCCCCAACCTTCTCCCCCAAACTCACGTTACTGTAATTAGCACGCACACTAAACCCATGAACACAAAATTAGGGTTAAATTATGCTCCTTCTACAAGCAATTTGAACACGATCAGGTAGCGTCATATTGAAGCTTGTCTCGAGAGCTACCCTCGGCTGTAAGCATAGAGAGCTCGGCCCCCTACATCATCTCAATATGCGTGCACAACCCCAGGCCATCGGCCCCACTTTCCTCCCCCTCTGACGCTCCAAACACGATCATCTCCGTATGGATCTAAAGCTCTCTTCATGCTCTATAAGTTTCATGTTGAACACTTTCTCTAAATGTTTATGGATTGGAAATAATTAAGAGGAGAAGAGAAGAAAATTCTGGCCATTAATAATAAGTGGGGTGGCGGCTGCAGTTTTTGACCTAGGGTTTCTAATTTTTTGCAAATTATGAAGAAGGGAGGGGCTTTTATAGAAAATTCGCGCGACACTATTCATCTCGGATTTTCCGAACTCCAAATGAAGCGTGTCGGTTGGCGTTTCCAAGATTTGCCCCGCGTTTCGAACACAATGGAACATATTTCGGGAGCTAATTCGGTCATCTGTGCGAGTTATGGCAATAAACGTTCGATTTGAATTAAACCGATTTAAACGATTTTCTAGGCGTTTTAGCTTGCACCGGACAAACGGTAAATCCAATTGAAACGAAATTTGAAACCACACTGTAATATCATATTACGGATCCGATGAAACTAGTTTCGTCAAAATCTGAGACTTTTTGAAAAATGGCTATTTTAACTCGCCAAATTAATATTAAAAACAATTCGATGCGTTTCGAGCTGTCACGATCAAACGATAACTCCGATTGCTACGAAAATTGAAATCCGATAATAACTAACTATTACGGATCCAATGGTACTGGTTTCGTCCAATTCTGAGACTGTTCAAAAATTGGCTAATTTCACTAGTCGATTAAATATTAAAATATTCAATTTTCACAAATAAACTTCAAATTCGATTTTAAAAGTTCTAAAATATCATTCTAACTTCAATATGATAAAATAAAATTTTACAAATCATTTTCAATCATATTTAACTCAATTTTCAATTATTTCCGTATTTCCAACTATTTAATTATCGATTTAATTATTCAATTAAATCCAATTAATCAAAATAAAATTTATTCGACTTATAAATTTCACTTATTAATATTTAAAATTAATTAAATATTCAAATTTTAATAAATTAAAATTCTGGGTCGTTACACGCCATGTTTATTTTCAATGGCCAGAAATGTGCCTTCTTTCTCCTCGATTATCTCATCATCCACTCCCCGATAGACTTCGACTTCAACTGCAAAAATGAAGAGCTCAACGAGATCTTGTGATTCAACGGCTGAGATCGTAAATGGAGTTACGGATTGGCGGCAAAATGGAGATGAAGGTCGCGACTTTGTGCACGTTTTTCTAGGCCATGGGGGGACCGAGCTCTATGGGATTCGAGCCGTGGGTAGCTCTTGGCGATGGCGTTCGAATGGTGGTGGTTTGATGGGCTATCGACGTTTGTACGTGGAGCAGCATTCAACCCTAATTCGAACGTGAATGGGTTCATGAACGTGATTTATTTATTTTCACATAAAAGAAGGAGGAAGATGGAAACACGACATGAAGAGTGGAAGCAAGGAATGGACGGTTGTGATGATGGGTGGGTTTAAAATTAAAAAAAGAATTGTAAATTTAATTGTTTTATAAATCGTGTGAACTTCAAAATATCATGACTTGTTCGTACGAGGTCGGAATTCGACGAAACTTTTTGCGTTGGAATCGTTTCAACGAGCTCTTCGAAATGGATCTGGATTGGAGTCATTTAGAGCTGGTGAGAATTTCGGGTAAAATTAAACGCGTGTTTAATTTTATTCGAAATAAAAAGCTGGAACGGAATTGAATTCAAGGTGAGAACTTCTCACTCAATCGAATTGTTTCGATTTAAATTTTAAATAGTTAGATTTAAAATTATTGATTGTATGCCTGAATGATGATTGTTATCTATTGATTGTTAAAATAGACATTATGCGCCGTTAGTAAGCGGATGTTATTTATTAAAAACATATACCGCGAATATTTCACCGTATAGTGAAATTGGTATTATATATGTACTTGGAATTGATTTTCCCACATTATATAGCGGATGAGACCCTATTGCGCCGCCTATTAGGCGATAATAATTTATAAATCCCGTATACCGCGATAATTCTGTACTGGAACGGAATTGGTATTGTGCTAACATCTTTGGATGCAGGGAAACAGGTTGGAGGGATCCAACTGGATTCCTCAACTGTATTGATTTATTTACAGATATTATGATATTTTTTATTATCATATTGATATATGATGTTTGATTTGTCGTGATTGACTGTTTGGTGCTGTTGCATCATTGGATCCATTTTTGAAGTTTAAAGTAATGATTTTGGTTTTTAAAAGAATTTTTAAAGTGATTTTTGAAAGTATACGTTTTATTAAAATTTTGAATTGATTCATTTTAAATAATTAAAATGTTATAAATTTTTATGTTATAAAAATTAATATTTTTGTGAAATATAACCAAAGGGTGATTTTTGAGATAAGTAGTTAATAAATTTATAAAAAAGTTAAACTGGGATTTTTGAATTATTTTAAAACGGGTTATATGAAAGATGTATAAATTTGATATTTTAAAATTAAAAATATTGGAATTATAAAACGAGTTTTTATAAGTGTTAAAATGAAGTATAAATGGATTCATAAGTGAATGAAAATTTATAGATTTATGAACTGTGAAGTTATAAAATGAATAGATGTTGTAAGACAAAAGATTTTAAGGAATTAACTTATAAATCGGATTTTTGCATTTAAATTGAAATCTTTGATGAAGCAAAAATGGTTTATAGTTGAGATTTATAAAATATATATTTTATAAATCGGAATAATAGAATTTTAAAAGGAGTTCTATTAATGTTGAAAATAGGGTTATAAATGAAATCTTATAAGTAATAAGATTTATAATTTGTGAAGTTTTAAAAGAACGATTTTGTAAATAAATGGATTATAAGCATTTAACTTATAATATGGACTTTTGGTATATAATTGAGTTATATAAATTAAATTGGATTAATAAAGGAGATTTATAAATCGAAGCATATAAATAGAAATGGAATTTACAGACATTGTTCATAAATTCGAAATCAATGGAATTTGATAAATTGAAAGTTGAAATTGGTTAAGGAAGTATATTCACGATTTTGGACAGTGAATATATTATCAAATAAAATGGATATGCTTGGGAAAATGAATATTATAAAATGAAGTTCATCGTTTTAACGATGTTTTAAAATGTATTATAAATCGAATACATAGATTTCAACATTCATTGTTGAAATAGACGTTTTCGAGAAATAAGGAAATGGTGGACTATAACACTGTTGTTATAGTAAATGGTTTCCGAAAGGAAATATTTTGTATAGTATTGGGATTTATATATCTATTTTAATTTTGAATCCCTATACTAGTGATTTTGGGTCGTTGTAACGGTGTTTCACGCAACATTCGTTTTGAATCAAATAAACGTGTTTAAGTGAATGTTTTCCTTAAAGAATGAAATGTATACTTAATTTCGATACTAAGTATATTGAATATTTTCTAAGTATTGAAAATAAATGGATTTGTGAGTTACTTATTAATAAATAAGTATGGAAATGTTTTTCCAATGTGAAATGAAACGTTTTGAGAATTTATCTTTTTGAAGACAAATTGAAAATGAATATTAGAAATCGATTTGGGAATCATATATTCATAAATATTTTGGAATGTAAATCCACTACGGAATTTATAAATGAAAAAGGGAATTTGTTTAAAAATAAACATCGATTTATTTTTGAAGTGTGGGAATTAATTTACGGATTTGGAACGTAAATATAAAGTAAATCGGTAAGGATTTATTTAATTGGTTTAAATGAACCATGTTGAAATGAAAGTATTTCGCATAAGGAAAATGATTGAAATTTGTTTTCAAAAGTGGTAAAGGTGAAAAGTGATTTGAAAATTAGTTTTCAAATCTTGAAGTGTGGAAAAAATATATATCTTGTAAAGATATTTTCGAAAATAAATAATTTGGAAAATTATTTGGAATCTGGTGATGTTGATCATGCCTATTGATAGTTAAATAATCCGGCTATCAATATTTAACTTTAAATAGGTGTTTGTTGTGATTGCTAGAATTTGAATGCCATACTTATTTTTGAATAAGTGCTCACTATTCGGGTTAGCCGGAAAAGGACCTTGGGGCCGTATAACCCATTCCGAATATGTGATACGTCGTAACGGATTGCATTTGATGACCGGTGTTGAAGACCGGATATTTTTGAAAACGGAAGGATTACCGTTGAGTTGCTCTGCATGGGCTGATCTCCGATATAGAGGTTTTATCACCCTTAGTGATGGGAAGTCCGGACGTGATTATAAATTATCCGGAATGCAAGGACTTCTTTGTAAGCGCCTTCGGTTCTGTTCGAGCCCAGAACAGACTTGTATGGATTGTATGTCTGACATTACAAATTGAGATATAAAGCTAATTTCTTTCAAATATATTTCTGTTGGTGGCAGAGAATTTATTCTCTTAGCTTAACACCCTTTTCTGAGACGTACGAGCTCAGAGGTTATGTAGTTGAAGGTTATTAGTGATATACTCCTAATTTGGTAGTGTGGCATGCTGAGTGTTGTTGTGGGATGATCATTGTTTGATCATTTGTGATATGATCATTTGTTTGATCATTTATCCTGGTGATCATTACTTTGATCATTTGTTGACCCAAAGCACAGCTTTTGTATAAAGCGTGGCTTTGTGGACGAGACTTCGTCGGACCTCACACCCCGAAAATGGTCAAAACAGGAAGGATGCAGCAAGGTTATTAGGGGGTAGCGCCCTTTTAGTGTATGTCATTCCTTCTGGATATTGGTCGTATCATGGTATGGAGCCCAGATACTTAACCTATGTTGCTGCTACAAATTTATTGCTTTGTGGTTGTTGGGAATCGAGGATCCTTGGATAGATCGGTTACGATCGGGGGATGACATATTCGTGTCAGTAGTTACCCAGTTAGGGGTAACCCGGCCTTGTGTTGCCAGAGATCCGGTTTGGTTCTCGGGTCGTCTTTCCAGAGGCGTACCCATGTGGCAATGGGAAGTTCCTTGGCCTGACCATTTGTTGGAAATCCAAAGAAACAATACGATCTTGTACGGTTTTAATTGTAGAACCTATCATTCACTTATGGTGGTCACCACTGTTTGGATGGTAGCTATAGTAGGCATAAGTGTGAAATGCCTATGCTGGCTAAGATTTATATCTTTATTTTCGAAATGATTTTTTCTACACTATGCACTAGTAATAATATCAAATGTTTCTTCTTAATGCGTATCAAGCATCTTTGACTATCATAAGGAGAAATCTCCTCTGATTCTGCGTTTGCATTGTATGTGTGTGCGCATGTGCGGGAGGCCTTATGGTAGCCTTATTTTCTAAAAAGCATTGTGAATCTATTTTAAAACTATCATGTTCTTTATTTTAAAGATAAACAGTTTTGAGTTCTCACACCAGTCACATGACTGACTCGGAGTTTATTGTTTTCCTTCCTAAACTCTGGGTGCCCACCAATTTCCACACGGGCAGTCAAGAGTCAGGTTTATCAGGATATTCTGGAATTCAGGAGTTGCTGGAGGCAAGCTGGATGGCATGGCGTATTCACTAGTATATAGTATTTCTTTTCCACTGTTTGTTGTTGTTAGTTGTTGTACACTCTGATGATGTAATGTAATATAATGTGATATAATGAAATAACTGATATAGTTCTTTGTTTAAAGATTATTCATTTATATATTATATGTTGTTCCGCTGCGATTGTGAGATTCTGATATTGTTTCTGTTCTGTTCTATCTTTTTTCTCTCTTCTTCTACCTCTTTCTTTTTCTTTAACCCTAAAGACTCGTAAGTTTGTTCCTCTTTGGCTGGGTTGTTGTGAAATATTGCCAGCTCAAAGGAGTACGGATTTTCGGGCCTTTACATTTGGTATCAGAGCTTATGGTTAAGCGACAACCTTAGCTCTGTTGGGTATTACTCATTAGAGATAGAGTCAGTAGTACTCTAGAATGAGTTTGAGTGTAATAATAGATACGAGCGCGTATTTTTTAGTGAATATGAAATTGTTTATATTGTGATGATTAGTTTGTTGAGTGGTATATGGATTTTGGTCAACATGAGTAATTAACGTTGTTGATAGGGATCTCTAAACACTTGTACAGGACAATTTGACACGATATTATTTAAAATAGGGTAAATGAAATAATTTTACTTTGATTATATTTTGTATATAAAGGAATAATTTTTCAGAATTATTAAAGTGTATATAATTGATTACTTGGTTGTTGAAAATATAAATATATATAAGTCAATCAAAGTTGTTTGAATAAGTTAAATAAGTAAAACAACAGTTGTAAAATAATAATTGTATAAGCAAATGAATTATAAGTATGGAACTATAATTAATGTGATTTACAATTGTGAAATAATCTTATATACAAGAAGTGAAATTATATAAGTAAAAGATTTGTAAAAGTGATTTATAATCTGAAAATAAAATTCCAGAGAAGTGTTTTGAAAGGGATTTGATATTTTGAAAAAAATTATTTTGGAGAAATTAAAGCTCTGAACTCTTTTTCGGTCGCTGGAAAATAATTCCGATAATGATCGCGACATCATTGGTGTTCATTTTCGGGTTTCCAAAAGAGGGATTGCTGCCAAATAGTTTTAAATGGAAGTTGTTTGGAAAATTTGGATTTGGTTTTGGAAATTCAAAAAGATAATTTGAATTGGTTTCAAAAAAAAATGGTTTTGAAAGGTTGAAAAGTCTCTGGAATCCTATTTAAAATATTTATGGGAATGATAAATGAGTTGATAACTTATACAATTTGAATTTTGATAGAATAAATTTAACTTAAAGGATGGAGTTAAATTAAAGGAGGTATAAGTGAATCAATAAAATCCAAGTGGTAATTGTTGAATATAAGTTGTATAACTTATAAAATGTAAGTGAAACCAATAGTTAAAATAGTTAAACAATTTTGTTAAGCAAAATGAAATATGGATTTGAATAAGTGATAAAATTTGACTTTGGTAAAGGTTAAATAATAAAACTTATTTCAGAATTGGAACCTGAATTGGATTTTTAAATGGAAATTCAAGTTAAATTCAAACAAATGATGTTGAAATGGAATATAACTTAAGTGAAGTTGAATAGAGTTGATTTTGGTGTCAAAGTAAATTAATAAGTGAATTAATGAAGTGAAGTCATTAAGAATATGAACTTGAGTTATATAAATGAAATTCAACTTTATATAGTTAAAAGGATTAGCAATTGAATTAATAAATGGATTAAATATTAATCAATCTAATGTGAATGGATGGAATGTTAATCAATTGAATGTGAAAAATTGATATGGAATAAAGAATGAAAGTGTTAATTCATTAGAAGCTAATGAAGTTGGTAAATTGAATAAATTGAATGGAAGTCAATTTAATATAAAACAATTGGAATTAAAAGTGTTGGACCAAAGTGTACATTGGTTGTTATATGGTTATCAATTGATTGTATATAAATTCATTAAGTGTTAATGAAATTGAATTAGCGAAATTAGAAGCTAAAGTAATTGAATCCAACTTGGAAGAAAATGAACTTGAATAGAATTGAATTTGATTTGGAAGTGAACCAACTTGAATGAAAATTAGTGAATGCAAACTAATTAAAATTGAATATGAATGAATGTTAGTAAATCCAATGTTAATGAATCAAATGTGATTTAAATTGGAAAACCAATTCCTTGAATATTAATGAGAAGTGAATTTATATTGATTTGGTGGTTGCATTTGTTGCTTTAGTTACATTTGCTATATTATGTAGTTGTTATGTTACTATATGTTGTATATTGATATTATTTTCATATATACATGTTTCTTATTGTTTATTGAGTGTTTAGTAGGTGCGGATTGCGCTTACTTCGCATTTGGAGCTCGCTTTCGCGCTATATTAGCCGTATATGCTCGCTAATAAAATATATGATACATATCTCGAATTAAATACCGTACTTTTACACTTTTTCCCTGCGAGATGCCTCATCACTTGATGAGATGTATATTTTTGATATATATACTGTCATTTTTTTTTCGGATCGAGCCACGCAAAGGAGACTATGGCGAATTTTTCCGAAAATTTAAGGCGTTAGAATATTTTTGAGAAAATTTAGAATTTTTTTGAAAACTAAGTTTAGGTTTGAAAACTTAGTAAAGATTTTGTAAGAAGTTTAACCATGAATTTTGGGCAAGTTAAACACTTAAGAGATTTGAAAAAAAATCCAATTTGAATGGTTTGTTTTGAAAGGTTAATGGATTCTGTAACTTTTTCTTACTTGGTAATTTCGAGGACGAAATTCTTTTAAGGGGGGAAGTATGTAACGACCTAGAATTTTTGTCAATTAAAATTGTAATATTTAATTGAATTTAAATATTAATAAGTGAAATTTATAAGTCGAATAAATTCTATTTCAAATAATTGGATTTAGTTGGATAATTAAATCGATAATTTAATGGTTGAAATTACAGAAATAATTGAAAATTGGGTTAAATATGATTAAAAATGATTTGTAAAATTTTATTTAATCATGTTGGAGTTAGAAAGGTGTTTGTGAACTTTTAAAATTGAATTTTAGAGTTTATTTGTGAAAATTGAATATTTAATTATCGACTGAAAATTAGCCATTTTTCAAACAGTCTCAGAATTGGACGAAACTAGTTTCATTGGATCCGTAATAGTTTGTTATTATTGGATTTCGATTTTCGTAGCAATTGGAGTTTTCATTTGACCGTGGTAGCTCGAAACGCATCGAAATTGTTTTAATATTAATTTGGCGAGTTAAAATAGCCATTTTTCAAACAGTCTCGGATTTTGATGAAACCAATTTCATCGGATCCATAATGTCATATTCTTATAAGGTTTCAAATTTCGTGTCAATCGGATTTACCGTTTGTCCGAGGCAAGCCAAAACGCATAGAAATTAGTTTAAATCGATTTAATTTGAAATCGATCGTTTATTGCCGTAACTCGCACATACGATGGAATTAGCCTCCGAAACACGTTCCATTGTGTTCGGAACGTGGGGTAAACCCTAGAAACGCCAACCGACACGCTTCGTTTGGAGTTCGGAAAATCCGGGATGACTAGTGTTTGCATAAATTTGTATAAAAGGCCCCCTACATTCACATTTGCAAACAACTAAATTAGGGTTTCATCTCCTTTACCCAGCCGCCATGTTTATTTTCAATGGCCAGAAATGTGCCTTCTTTCTCCTCGATTTTCTCCTCATCCACTCCCCGATAGACTTCGACTTCAACTGCAAAAATGAAGAGCTCAACGAGATCTTGTGATTCAACGGCTGAGATCGTAAATGGAGTTACGGATTGGCGGAAAAATGGAGATGAAGGCCACGACTTTGTGCGCGTTTTTCTAGGCCATGGGGGGACCGAGCTCTATGGGATTCGAGCCGTGGGTAGCTCTTGGCGATGGCGTTCGAATGGTGGTGGTTTGATGGGCTATCGACGTTTGTACATGGAGCGGCATTCAACCCTAATTCGAACGTGAATGGGTTCATGAACGTGATTTATTTATTTTCACGTAAAATAAGGAGGAAGATGGAAACACGGCCTGATGAGTGGAAGCAAGGAATGGACGGTTGTGATGATGGGTGGGTTAAAAATTAAAAAAAGAATTGTAAATTTAATTGTTTTATAAATTGTGTGAACTTCAAAATATCATAACTTGTTCGTACGAGGTCGGAATTCGACGAAACTTTTTGCGTTGGAATCGTTTCAACGAGCTCTTCGAAATGGAACTGGATTGGAGTCATTTAGCGCTGGTGAGAATTTTGGGTAAAATTAAACGCGTGTTCAATTTTATTGGAAATAAAACGCTGGAACGGAACTGAATTCAAGGTGAGAACTTCTCACTCAATCGAATTGTTTCGATTTAAATTTTAAATAGTTAGATTTAAAATTGTTTATTGTATGCCTGAATGATGATTGTTATCTATTGATTGTTAAAATAGACATTATGCGCCGTTAGTAAGCGGAGGTTATTTATTAAAAACATATACCGCGAATATTTCACCGTATAGTGAAATTGGTATTATATATGTACTTGGAATTGATTTTCCCGCATTATATAGCGGATGAGACCCTATTGCACCGCCTATTAAGCGATAATAATTTATAAATCTCATATACCGCGATAATTCCGTACTAGAATGAAATTGGTATTGTGCTAACATCTTTGGATGCAGGGAAACAGGTTGGAGGGATCCAACTGGATTCCTCAACTGTATTGATTTATTTACAGATATTGTGATATTTGTTGATTATCATATTGATATATGATGTTTGATTTGTCGTGATTGACTATTTGGTGCTGTTGCATCATCGGATCCATTTTTGAAGTTTAGAGTAATGATTTTGGTTTTTAAAAGAATTTTTAAAGTGATTTTTGAAAGTATACGTTTTATTAAATTTTTGAATTGATTCATTTTAAATAATTAAAACGTTATAAATTTTTATGTTATAAAAATTAAGATTTTTGTGAAATATAACCAAAGGGTGATTTTTGAGATAAGTAGTTAATAAATTTATAAAATAGTTAAATTGGGATTTTTGAATTATTTTAAAACGGGTTATATGAAAGATGTATAAATTTGATATTTTAAAATTAAAAATATTGGAATTATAAAACGAGTTTTTATAAGTGTTAAAATGAAGTATAAATGGATTCATAAGTGAATGAAAATTTATAGATTTATGAATTGTGAAGTTATAAAATGAATAGATGTTGTAAGACAAAAGATTTTAAGGAATTAACTTATAAATCGGATTTTTGCATTTAAATTGAAATCTTTGATGAAGCAAAAATGGTTTATAGTTGAGATTTATAAAATATATATTTTATAAATCGGAATAATAGAATTTTAAAAGGAGTTCTATTAATGTTGAAAATAGGGTTATAAATGAAATCTTATAAGTAATAAGATTTATAATTTGTGAAGTTTTAAAAGAACGATTTTGTAAATAAATGGATTATAAGCATTTAACTTATAATATGGACTTTTGGTATATAATTGAGTTATATAAATTAAATTGGATTAATAAAGGAGATTTATAAATCGAAGCTTATAAATAGAAATGGAATTTACGGACATTGTTTATAAATTCTAAATCAATGGAATTTGATAAATTGAAAGTTGAAATTGGTTAAGGAAGTATATTCATGATTTTGGACAGTGAATATATTATCAAATAAACTGGATATGCTTGGGAAAATGAATATTATAAAATGAAGTTCATCGTTTTAACGATGTTTTAAAATGTATTATAAATCGAATACATAGATTTCAACATTCATTGTTGAAATAGACGTTTTCGAGAAATAAGGAAATGGTAGACTATAACATTGTTGTTATAGTAAATGGTTTCCGAAAGGAATATTTTGTATAGTATTGGGATTTATATATCTATTTTAATTTTGAATCCCTATACTAGTGATTTTGGGTCGTTGTAACGGTATTTTACGCAACATTCGTTTTGACTCAAATAAATGTGTTTAAGTGAATGTTTTCCTTAAAGAATGAAATGTATACTTAATTTCGATATTAAGTATATTGAATATTTTCTAAGTATTGAAAATAAATGGATTTGTGAATTACTTATTATTAAATAAGTATGGAAATGTTTTTCCAATGTGAAATGAAACGTTTTGAGAATTTATCTTTTTGAAGACAAATTGAAAATGAACATTAGAAATCGATTTGGGAATCATATATTCATAAATATTTTGGAATGTAAATCCACTACGGAATTTATAAATGAAAAGGGGAATTTGTTTAAAAATAAACGTCGATTTATTTTTGAAGTGTGGGAATTAATTTACGGATTTGGAACGTAAATATAAAGTAAATCGGTAAGGATTTATTTAATTGGTTTAAATGAACCATGTTGAAATGAAAGTATTTCGCATAACGAAAATGATTGAAATTTGTTTTCAAAAGTGGTAAAGGTGAAAAGTGATTTGAAAATTAGTTTTCAAATCTTGAAGTGTGGAAAATATATATATCTTGTAAAGATATTTTGGAAAATAAATAATTTGGAAAATTATTTGGAATCTGGTGATGTTGATCATGCCTATTGATAGTTAAATAATCCGGCTATCAATATTTACCTTTAAATAGGTGTTTGTTGTGATTGCTTGAATTTGAATGTCATACTTATTTTTGAATAAGCGCTCACTATTCGGGTTAGCCGGGAAAGGACCTTGGGGTCGTATAACCCATTCCGAATATGTGATACGTCGTAATGGATTGCATTTGATGACCGGTGTTGAAGACCGGATATTTTTGAAAACGGAAGGATTACCGTTGAGTTGCTTTACATCGGCTGATCTCCGATATAGAGGTTTTATCACCCTTAGTGACGGAAAGTCCGGACGTGATTAGAAATTATCCGGAATGCAAGGACTTCTTTGTAAGTGCCTTCGGTTCTGTTCGAGCCCGGAACAGACTTGTATGGATTGTATGTCTGACATTACAAATTGAGATATAAAGCTGATTTCTTTCAAATATATTTCTGTTGGTGGCGGAGAATTTATTCTCTTAGCTTAACACCCTTCTTTGAGACGTACGAGCTCAGAGGTTATGTAGTTGAAGGTTATTAGTGATATACTCCCAATTTGGTAGTGTGGCATGTTGAGTGTTGCTGTGGGATGATCATTGTTTGATCATTTGTGATATGATCATTTGTTTGATCATTTATCCTGGTGATCATTACTTTGATCATTTGTTGACCCAAAGCACGGCTTTTGTATAAAGCGTGGCTTTGTGGACGAGACTTCGTCGCACCTCACACCCCGGAAATGGTCAAAACAGGAAGGATGCAGCAAGGTTATTAGGGGGTAGCGCCCCTTTAGTGTATGTCATTCCTTCTGGATAGAGGTGGTATCATGGTATGGAGCCCAGATACTTAACCTATGTTGCTACTGCAAATTTATTGCTTTGTGTTTGTTGGGAATCGAGGATCCTCGGATAGATCGGTTACGATCTAGGGATGACATATTCGTGTCAGTAGTTACCCAGTTAGGGGTAACCCGGCCTTGCGTTGGAAGAGATCCGGTTTGGTTCTCGGGTCGTCTTTCCAGAGGCGTACCCATATGGCAATGGGAAGTTCCTTGACCTGACCATTTGTTGGAAATCCAAAGAAACAATACGATCTTGTACGGTTTTAATTGTAGAACCTATCATTCACTTATGGTGGTCACCACTGTTTGGATGGGAGCTATAGTAGGCATAAGTGCGAAATGCCTATGCTGGCTAAGATTTATATCTTTATTTTCGAAATGATTTTTTCTACACTATGCACTAGTAATAATATCAAATGTTTCTTCTTAATGCGTATCAAGCATCTTTGACTATCATAAGGAGAAATCTCCTACGATTCTGCGTTTGCATTGTGTGTGTGTGCGGGAGGCCTTATGGTAGTCTCATTTTCTAAAAAGCATTGCGAATCTATTTTAAAACTATCATGTTCTTTATTTTAATGATAAACAGTTTTGAGTTCTCACACCAGTCACATGACTGACTCGGAGTTTATTGTTTTCCTTCCTAAACTCTGGGTGCCCACCAATTTCCACACGGGCAGTCAAGAGTCAGGTTTATCAGGATATTCTGGAATTCAGGAGTTGCTGGAGGCAAGCTGAATGGCATGGCGTATTCACTAGTATATAGTATTTCTTTTCCGCTGTTTGTTGTTGTTAGTTGTTGTACACTCTGATGATGTAATGTAATATAATGTGATGTAATGAAATAACTGATATAGTTCTTTATTTAAAGATTATTCATTTATCTATTATATGTTGTTCCGCTGCGATTGTGAGATTCTGATATTGTTTCTATTCTGTTCTATCTTTTTCTCTCTTCTTCTACCTCTTTCTTTTTCTTTAACCCTAAAGACTCGTAAGTTTGTTCCTCTTTGGCTGGGTTGTTGTGAAATGTTGCCAGCTCAAAGGAGTACGGATTTTCGGGCCTTTACAATCTCCTTGTGTTTGCCACTTGATTTTTGCTTTTTGCTAGTTTACCAGTTCTTCATTACACATTATTATTTGCAACTATTGTATATAGTTCTTGTATGCATGAATAATATCCTCATTTCGAGGGTTGTTAAGTAATTGCATGTACAGACAATTTTTTTGTTCCCCAATACTGTCAAATTGCTCTCTAATGCTAAATTTACTTTTGTTACACAACTTTAGCCTAACCTTGATACCTTTGAGTTTGCCCAAGAAATAGAAAAACAGGGTTGCCACTGGTCCTTATGCTGAGGTAGTTCTAAATAATTTCCTGGTAACCAGTTTGATTAGACCAACCATTATTGAACCTGAAAGGTCTATTATTGCTCATCACCATGTCATTTAGAAAATTGACGAAAACTGGGAAGTGGTCACTTTTTGAATGATTCAAGAGTGATATGGCAATTTGTGTAAAAATCGACATAAATTGTAAGTTTTCGAAAACTCTATCGAGTTTACTATGCAAAGAAAAGTTGAAACCTCATCCTAAGTGAATGGATTACCGATCATGATGAGGTCCGTTAGCTTGGTGGAATTTATCGATGCCTGAAAATCCAGCTCTGCTATCAAGGTGTTATTTTGAAAATTCTCTTATAGTTGTTTAGGGTGTAGTTGAAGTATCCTATAAGAAGCCAAGGAAGAGAGTTTTTGTTGCTATATCTTTAGACGAGTTCAACCACAACTACTCTCTTTCATTTATTAGATGTTTAGCATACACAATAGTAAGTAAACACCTAAAACCCATTTATTCTCTAATAGGCAAATGAAATGCTAGTATGATTTTGATTTTAGATTAATCGATCGAACATTTTAGTTCCAAAAATTAAGATTCTGCTTCTAGTGTAGATATCATTATTATGTATTGCATCCCAATTATTTGCCACTAATTTACAAAATTCGTCTAT
This sequence comes from Allium cepa, assembly GCA_030765085.1. Lineage (NCBI taxonomy): Eukaryota > Viridiplantae > Streptophyta > Magnoliopsida > Asparagales > Amaryllidaceae > Allium > Allium cepa. Next base: position 511,777,023 of record CM060942.1, read on the forward strand.
GTTCTCATTTGATAATTTGTATTCAGCTAGCCCCATGAGATCAATATTATAGTTAACAAGATGTTGTTTGACAACCTATTTTCTAGAGTTTAGTCCTTTCTGGAGTTTAGTGCCCTCACATTCCACACTGATATTGACATAATACTTTATTTGTACTACTAGTGTTTAAGCCCTTGGAGTAGTGGAGATCTTTTTTGACTTCTTATGCTTTTTAGCCTTGGCCCTTAAATGAGAAGCATAATTATCCCAAAGAGGATAGTTGATAACATATTTGTCCTCCATGGCTTTAAATTCAAAACCTGCTTCCTCTGGTTTGATTTTTCTTATCTGCCTTGTTCTAATTCTATTGTATTTTATGTTATTGTCTGTTGTTTCAGGGTTTTGCAAATCTTGTGGCATGTTGTCACTCACTATAGATTTCTCACTTGTCTCTATACGAAAAGAGGCATCCACCATTCCATCATCTTCATGTGATTAATGGGGGGTTGCATTTCACACTATTGTTGCATTGTGTTTCAGTAAGACTTTGTTCCTTTTTGTTGCCAACTTGTGCTTCATTTATTGTTTTTTTTTCTTTCTACAGCATTTGAATTAAGGGACTTTAAGGACTGTTTAGTGTATAATCCAGGCTATGGGCCTCTACTCTATTTATATTTTAATACTTTTATTATTAATCTATTTACCTTTATTCGACATTGGCTCTGCTCGACTAACGTGCTAATTATCAATGTCCATAGTGCCTAAAGTGATATTTTTTAATTTATTATGATGTGCAGTACTTGTTTGATTACCATAATTCATACAGTTTGAGTACATAATTGAAGTTGAATTAAGTTTTGGCACCCACGCAGACTTGAAAACATAATACTTTTGAGAATGCTCAAAACAATTAAAGTTTTGGCCCACCCCTAGTTTCTACTCATATTCAACCGGTTGCAAGTGCATTTGTTAATTTTCATCTATGGTAGCTACAACATTTGGAAAACTGAAATCATTATCTATTTCAATTAAAACTCTAGTATATGAGATTTTAATCATGCCTTGGGTAAAATGATCAATTTCTATTGGATTTCCCAATACCAAAGTGGTACGACTTATCACCTTTTCCAACCAAAAATCCAACTTAATACCCAAGAGTTTGACCCAAACTACAATAATGTCCAATAATTCCTTATTCGAATTCAATCCTGGAACATATCTTTTCATAATCATTAGTCTACGGTCATAGAAATAAGGACCACCTTCTAAATTATTATCATAATTAGATTTTATGTCAAATTTAATTATATAGAATCCATTTTCTTTAGAGTGGATCTGGAAAGAACCCTTCGGTTTTGAGACTTGTTTAACATAGGATTTAAAATATTGATAATAAGCTTTGGATCCTATAACGTAAATAATAATCGAATTGTCCGACTGTTTTTAGTCACTTTAGGACATCTCCTATTTTTGAGATCTAACGGATTTTAAAATTGTAAACGAGATGAGATTGGAATTTGCTAACCATTACCGACGCCCACGATCACATCAAAGGGGCAGGTTATCCATATGCAATTGGAGTCTAGAAGGGTGTGCCAAAGGTTGCCTGGGTTTGAGAAGGGAAACATGCGAGGAGTTTGGCCTTTGAAATTAGGAAGTCTCAATGGCAATGAAGAGTTGTGTTGAATGCTAGCTTGAGATCTATATTTTTGAATGTGCACATGGAATGGACTGGCATGAATTCATCACTGCCAACTGACATAGAAGGCTTTGATTTGCCCGGACCAGGTGGATCTGGTTACTAAGATGGGAGTTGACGTTGAGAAGAGAGGGGGAAGGCGGGGGTTAAGAAGCTAAAGCTAGGGTTTTCTTGTGGCTTCGTTTCTTAAGCTAATTAGTAAGGAAAATATGTGCTTTTTGGAAAAAAATAATTAATGGAGGTTTGGTTCAGTTTTGGGAAGTGTGAAAGTAATTAGGATCTATCTTATCATCCCCAATTAGGCATGGGCCTAATCTGACCCTAATTAATTACACATTAATCTGGTCAGAAACTATTTAAAGTTCAAATGGCCATGTCTTGTAAAAGGTAAGTCCAAAAAGCTATTATGACCACTCTATGGAAAGAGAAATTATATCTTTTCAATGGAAGTGGTCTTAACCCCTAAATCGATTCCTATCAAACGTAATAGGTCTTACAAGTTCTTAGGATCAAAATAGTCCAATAAAATTTCTAAAGGTCGAAAAATTCACTACTTAACACTTCTAAGTTATAGAGTCTTATATCCTAATATAAATTTAAGAATAATATTTTATGAACCTTTGATGTATAACATGCGGGTCATTACACTCCCCTATTTAGAAATTTCACCCTTACAATCCCTAATTAAAAGGTCAAGCCAAGCAATATTCACCCCACATGCCTAACTACCATAACCAATCGTCTCCAACATCGATCAAGTAACCATGCAATCAAATAATAGTTATTCCTACCATAGCATGATAGGTATTAAACTATCCTACGTGATATTTAAAGTGAAAGTAAACGTGATGACCATAAAATCTTACCAAGTGAAGAGCTTCAACTAAGCGGTTCTAGCTCTTCTCAATCTCATTGTGTAATCTATCTCACTTTTACTCCTTTAAACCTTCACCAACCCTTCCATCTTCCTCCTAAGCTGCTTTGTATCATGAACAATGAAACTAATAGGTCTACAAGGTCTCAAAACTTCTAGTCTAACTTTGATATCATAAAGACGATTCGGTTCCATTATCATGCCTGAGCTGTTCACAAAATTTCACAGTGAGAAATGTGGAATACATCGTGCATGCCTGCTATCTTTTGGGATAATTCGACTTTATAAGCAAGGTTCCCAATCCTTTTGAGTATCGGAAAAGGACCTATGAATCTCGATTCCAACTTCCCTTTAGTACTGAATAGAACCACATTTTTCAATGGAGAGATCTTTACAAATACCATATCACAGACAAAGAACCCAAAATCGTTATATCTCTTATAAGCATAGCTCTTTTGTCTATCCTAAGAAATTTTCATTCATTGCCAAATGAACTCGATCTTCTCCAAAAGTAACTCTAACCATTATGGTCTCATTATTAGTTTCTCTCTGCTTCCCACCAAGAAGAAGGAGCATTACACTATCGACCATATAATGCCTCGAATGGTATCATATAGATGCAAAATAGATAACTACTATTGTATGCAAACTCTACTGAAAGCAAATGATCACCCTACGAGCTCCAAAGTTGAGAATGCAAGCTTACAAGAGATCTTCTAAGCTACGATTCACCCTCTTGGTTTGCGGATAAGTATTCGGGTGATAAGATGTACAAAGATACAGCTTAAACCCTACCGCTTCTTGTAAGCTCTTCCAAAACCAACTAGTGAATAAAGGGTCTTGGTCACTCACAGTGCTTTTCGACACACCATGGAATCACACTATCCACTTCACATACAACTAGACCGACTTGGATGTCATCCTACTAGACTAAATGGGGATGAATGGAGCACTCTTTGTTAATCTATCTACTACATTCCAAATTCTATTGTATCCTCCTCTAGTCCTCGGCAATCCATCAATGATATCCATTAATATTTATTCCCACTTCCTTTTTGGGATCTCAAGCGGTTGTAGCAAACCTTTTGGCTTCTTCTTCTATATCTCAAGTAATTGGCAGTACATACACCCGAGATGAATATCCCAATGTCGTTCTTCATCCCTTCCCAAAAAATATCCATTTCATATCTCGATACATTTTATTTCCGTAGTGATGTATTATCAATCTCGGGTGATGACATTCTCATAGCACCTCATCCATTAATCCATCGACGTCAAACATAAACATATTTGTAGCATTCTGCTCTTTCTTCCACCTTTGCTATGATATCAACTAGTAGTATCACACTTCTTACTAGTGTCAATCCACTCAAACTAAGTAGGCATGATAGTCAAATTAGTCAACAACTCTGGCTCAAGCTCACACTGAGGTCTGAAGTCATAGCTAGCGACATACCCTAGCCGCTTCCACTCTATGAACATCGCTCCTAAAATGGCATGTCTTCTACTCAGAGAATCGGCAACTACATCCGAATGTATAAAAAATGTTGAATTTGTAGGAGGCCAAGAATTCCAACCATCACTGATGGTGAAGGTTGAGATCATTATGGGAGAAGAGGTACTTCAAAAACTTATGGTCCATGAACAACTCGTACCTCTCTCCTAATAGATCGTGCTTTCATATCTTCAAAGCAAATATTATTGCTCCCAACTCCAAATCAATAGTTGGATACTTCCTCTTATGTAGTCTTAGTTGCCGACTAGCATACACAACAACATAACCCTTATATATTAATTCTACGCCTAGTATAATACCACAGACATCTATGTAAACTGTCAAATCCTCATTTCCACTCGGAATGAACTTGTCAACATCATTTTTAGACTCACAAATGCATGCGCGCACCTTGCGTCCCAAATAAAAGTTTGATTCTTCTTTATCAGGTTGGTCGACGACACCGCTACTTTATAGAATTCCTTGATAAAACGTCTACAATATCCCACCAATCCAAGAAATCTCCTCAATGATGCAGCATTCTTGGGTCGATTCCAATCCTAAACTACTGCTACCTTTGTAGGTTTTACTACAGTGCCCTATTCGAAAACAACGTAACTGAAGAATCTTACTTCCTTCCTCCAAAAATGACACTTAGCAAACTTTGCCTTCAAGGTGTCTCCTCAACACCTCCATCACAATTCTTAAATGCGTCTTGTGTTGCTCTTTATTTGTGAAAAGACTAGTATGTCATTAACAAACATAAACATAAATTTATTTAACTCTTCCACGAAAACACTATTAACGAGATCAACCAGTAAGACAACACATTACTTAGACCAAACGGCATAACCAACCACTCATAATACCCAGAGAGCATATTGAACGCTGTAGTCGGCACATTCTCCTTTGCCACTCTCAACCGATGAAACCCTACTGCAATGTCCAACTGAGAGAACATCCTTGCATCATGGAGCTGATTGAATAAGTCATCAATATGCGGGAATGGATATGTGTTCCACTTCGTCACCTTATTGAGCTCATGGTAATTATTCCTTAATTTTCTCACAAGTATGATAAGCAAGCCAACTCGACACACCCTAGCCCAATTCAAGACGGCCTAGCACATTCAAGCCCTACCCAGTTCATGCTAGCATACACTCAACCTGGCCCTAAGCCTGCTCAGCTACTCTGCAATACTTCACGTCCATGATCGGTTGGCTCAACTCAAAGTGGCTTCAATAGCCAGTTCATCAAACAAGGCCTAGCTCAACCTGACCATCTTTGGCTTGGCTTTATCAAAACCTACCTTCAGCTAGTCCTAAGCAGCCGTCTCATCATCCCATAGCTAGCCCAACACATTTCTTATGACTTGGTCCTTAGCAACGTTTAGCTTTCCTCAACAAGCTTCGATAATAGGCGACTGTCTAGCACAACCCGAATGAAGCTGCTCATCCATCTTATCACCTAGACATGCAAAAGTAAATGGCAAGTCGTACATCAAGCTGCGCTAAGTACCATAGTAGGTATGCCAAAAGAATCCATACCCATGTAGCATGCCGTAGACATTAAGTGTGCATTAAATGCAAAGCACGGGCCCGGTATGGAGGGACAATTGACATATTTCTCAACCACATATTCCACTCCACCTTAACAACTACCATTAGCCCATGTGATAAGATCGAAGGTCAAGAGAGCTTCCCGTTTGTTTTACTACGTAATCTCAGCCATCTATCATCTATATAAACAACTATAAATACCTCATGCCATGCAACGTCAAAAGGGTTAAAGGTTGCTTCAACCTCAAAATTCACTCACAGCAAACTAAAGCCGCAAGCTTTTAAGATTAGTAACTATTTAGTCTTAAGTGTTTAATTTCTTATTATAATCTTGTAATTATTTGTAATTGTATGAGATAAACATAATAAAAGATCTTCATAGTTAATAGGTAAGTTTAGCCGAACCACTCTACATCTTTGTGTCATTTTATTTAGTTTGCTTATTTTTCTCCTCATTTTATGTTTTCTAAGCCTAGTGTTAGCAAGTAATGTTTGCTTTTATAAACACATTAGTCTAATTCTGAGGTTGGCTAGTTTATTAGTAAATATTATAATGCTAGAACGAGGGCCACCCCTTGAGGCTCCCACTTTTCTCCTTTATACATTCTTTTCATGTTTTACCATATCAAATCCAAATTATGAGAATAAACTCATTGACTCTAATGATCGTCAAACTAACGACAACACAATCACCGACACTATTTGGCCCATCCTTGGGCCCAGCAATAACATAGGGCTAAATATGCACTAAAGCTTAACCAATGTGGAAATTCTAGCCTACAAGGTAATTAAACTCAGAACAGGATTGGATGCTTAGAAAACTATGAACTTTATTCCACCACCCACTGAGGTGGTTGAACTGACTCCTTTCTAACCCATCCTCTTCAATTCTTTCTTATGAACTAATGAACATCTTCGAGGCAGGGAGAAGGGTTGTGTGTAACGATCCTTATTTTTAATGATGGGATATCTAATAATTAATTTAAATATTTAATCCTTAATTAAATAAAATCCTAAAATATGATCTTTTTCATACGACCAAATCAAGGCATGAGACTACTTCCATTGAGTTCGGATTGATGTTGCAAATTAAAATAAATATAAGTAATGCTATATTTGGAGATCGGACGATCTGATGGCTGACACAATCTCGAAATACCCAAAATTAGCATCCTAGGGCATAGTCTTAAATAGAGATAAGATTTATACCATTGGATTAAGAAAAATAAGGTGACGTACACGGATGAGTTTTGTTGCGATCGGACGCGTCATACGACCGTGTGAACTCGAAACGTACGACCATTTATTTGAGAGAATAAATAAATGAAATATAATATTAATATAATTTTAAACCAATTCCTCTTTCCCTATAATTCATTTTTCCTTTTTACTATTGTATTGAAATCCATGGTCGTTTTCTCATTTTCCATTCCAAAAAAATCTACCAATCCACTCAAAGATAAATTACAAAACCAGATCCTTTGAGATCGTATGGATAAGAGCTTTGTGATAACATTGGTGGAATTTGGATCAATCATGATTGGTTGAGGTTCATCATCCATGACCGATCTAGGGTTTGAGATGGATGGAGCTATAGTCAATGATAGACGATACAGAGATCGTAGTTGGATTTCTCTTCACGAATAACTTCTGTCCACCAAAATTCGCCAGATCTGATCCACCAGAGCAAATCACATTCGTGCCATGGAGAGGATTGGACCAACAAGCCACGATATGTAGGACGCGCGGACATGATGGTGATAGGTCCGGGGTGAAGGGATCATGAAGTGGAGTCTGTTAGTGAAGCCGGATTGTGATTTCGTGGAGTATCAAAGGAGAAATCAAGGAGAAAATGTGTTCCGTGATGGTTTTGATATGCACAAATGAGCATGACTTGGAAACATGAAGGAGGAAGATGGATTAGTTGTTAACTAAGGTGATTAGCATTTTAATTAGTGAATTTATTATTTAAATAATCTCTTATCTTATATAAACCATATCTTCTACATACGGGATCCATTTTGGATGCGGTTGCTTGCGTTGCGCTCGTGATAGGGAGATCTACATTTTGCAATTGTTTGGACATCATTTGTTTAGGTAAGTGATATTGTCTTATACCATACTATGATTGGTTGAATAATATTAGATCGGCTTTCTAGAATGATTTTTGTTTTTGAAATGTGATTTTCCTATACTTATACACCTAAATTTTTATAAAAGAATATATGATTATTTTAAAATGATTTATATCATATATCACATTTTTTCATCGACGTGCCATTTTTTGTTATATTTAAGCTATTTTTGATATGATTCCCTATTGGTTGATATGAATGTGCTACAGATGTTGAATGTATGCTATTTTGGAAGTATGTATGGTTGTTTAGCCTGTTGGTAATTTTTGGTTGAAAATGCTGTCTGAGCAGTGATCTGGTGTCAGGGAATATCTTATGCGTTGGGATTTCATACATGTGAAAATCCAACAAACGAGATAAGTTATAGAGGATTGTTAGGATACGTGCCTCCTGATCTAAAGGTGGGAGACGAGGTTTTGGACTTTAGGATAGATGTTGGACGCTTCCATTTGGTTTGTACCTATCTGTTTTGGTTAATACAAGAACAAAGTTGTTGATATTGACCATTTTATAGTGGTCATTGTCCATCACTATTGTTGATTGGCAATTTGGTCGATCTTTGGCTTGAACATTGAGTAGATTTCGTGGTGCTCGATTTGGTGGTTTGTTCGTGTGATCGACTTAGAGTCTTGATGTGATTGCTCTACAACGAGCGATTTAGATACGAGGCAATGAAGTGGCGCTTCGACATGAGAGTTGGTACTTTGGATTATGACTCTATGGTGTATGGAGTAGGTTTCGAGGTTGATAGTTTCAGGACTCAGTAGATCATGCTGGAGATGTTGGTTCGTTCGAATTATGGGGGATGGCGGTGTCAGCATGATGAAAACCCTTGTAGCTTCGCTTTGTGACTCATGTGGGTAGTTGATACCGAAGATTAGACACTTCGCATCTTTGATCTGTGACTTGGGTAGGGTGTAGGTACCAAAGAGGCTCGTGGTGGGAGTCGTGGAGTGGAGGAAATGTGGTGGGTTCCGGATAATGGAAATTGTATTGAGCTAGTAGGGCTCGGATGGATATGCATGTGATAAGGGATCATTGATGATTCTGAGTTTTTTCTATTGTACTCAAAGCAAGGGTACAGTATAGTGGGGATACCCATGGATTGGTAGCGAGGATCTATATATCCGGACCTGTGGCTTTAGGTCTAGTGTCCAGCTTTAGGCTACGAGACATGTATCCAGCTTTGGGCTGCGAGATATGAGAGTACAACGGAGAATCGGGATTTTCATTAGCCTCTGGCATAGGACCATATGAGTTATCATATATTTAGAGCACACAGGGTAACAATTAGTATTGTTTGATGGATACTATGTTTGTTATAGTTGTTTTACTAGTTATCTGTCGCCCTAGGGATGTCACATAGGGTAAGTATTGTGCATAAGGATACCTAGACATCCCAACTTTATATAGTATGGAGTAGGTATTGTGGATGGAGATACCTAGGCACTCCAATAATTTACTGAGTATAGGGTATCCTTTTTGTGATGTTGTAGAGTAGCATATAACAGATGTTATGTGCTAACTTTTTGATTGTAGGGACAGGTTAGGTATGATTCGTATCCTCTGCTCTATATACTATGTTGAATTTTATAGTATTTTGAGATTTTTGATCACTCATACCAGACTGTTGTCTGACTTGATGTTTTATGCTTTGCTTCTTATTATCTCGGGTACTCTTAAATTAATAGATTAGAGAGCAGGTGTGAATGGCATATGGAATTCTACAAATGGACTGGCAGGAGGTGACATTTACTCATATTTATATTTGAGTTATTATTGTATATTCCGCTATGTGACAATGTGGAGCCTTGACAATGTTTGATTTACTATTATTGATTTACTATTATTAGAGATAGTTTATCAGTTGAGTTTATGTTTAGTTGTATAAACTTTATTACTGTATTGTATAACTCTACGGATTTTCTACTATGATGATTAGTTCAAATTGTTATTATTGTCCAGACTATTTTATGTTTGTGTTGACTATTATATTTTATCTTATGTGATGTGAGATATACGACATGTTATGGGATTATCTGATGTTTTCTTTTTCTTCTTTTTCATCCTCTTCTCTTCTATTTCCTCCTCTTTACTTCTTTTTTTTCCTTTGACAACCGTTCTACACCTAAGGTGCAGGGAGGTCGTTACATGGTGCCTAAACCCCGGTCGTGGATGTTCACGCTCATCTAAGATGGCATATTGTGAGTGAGTTACGTCACATTATTGACATTGACTGGGAGATAGTCATGCATAGGTAACCACGACAATGCCACTCTCCTTCACTAGAACGATAGTAAGCTTTTGAATGCCTCCGGGTGGCAAATGAAGCTTGAGACTTGAGGTCTGAGCATCTTAGTGGTGGTTACCATGCCATCAGTAGAGAGCTAAGGGCCCTATCGATGCATTCTTAATCCCATAAGGTGCAGGCAGACCAAGAACAAGAGAGGGACAGGTCGGTCATTCATGGTCACCCTTTGTGTATTGGGACAGGAGGTCTCCTACTCTAACTCACCATAATCACCATCACTCTCTATCACCTCATCGTCATCGATCTCCTACTATATAAGGATATTGATTGAGACCATAGCAGTCATAGCCAGACAATGCTGTAGCAAGCCAATGATGGCCTGCGGGAAGAAATGAATACCTCGCTAATAGCTCAGTAGAATGCAAGCCTTGAATGTAGAGGTTGAAGTTTTTTCTGATGACCAGAATGGAAAGCCTATTTTTTGGGGAAATCTTGAACACTTAAAACCACCGATAGTATGCCTTACTGCCTATTGACAAGTATAATGGGAGCGCTGACTCATTGGATCACATTACTACATTCAATTCCATCTCCCGTACCAGCCAGCTTTTCATCGCAGCAAAGTGACTGCTCTTCCCATCCACTATCATGAAACTGACCTCCCGTTGGTTCCTGCATATAACCGAGCATCATCCGTTCTTGGTCCCAACTATATAAAGACTTCAAAATCAGGTTCTTCACTTCAGAAACCTATGTCATGGTGGCTAGTGAGCTAGGTAACATTAAACAGGGGCTGACTGAGAGTCTTCGATCATATGTGATCACATCAATAAAGAATCCACCCAGGCTAGGGGTGTTGATAGGAATAGCCTGGTTGTGGTCATCTGCTCTGGAGTTGACTGTAAGTCGAGAATGTGAAAAGAACTTCAAAAGCAGTCACCTATGTCGCAGTTGCATTCACTTGTGTAGTCTTGGTCGACTCTGGTGCTTGAATTTGTCTCACCGCATCCCTGTATATGTATGTGTGTTGTTGGTTCATTATTCTGATTGATTGCGCTAGTTCATGTATATGTACCCATATGTCTTGTTGAGCTTGTAGCATATCCAGCTCGGTTGTCTCGACAACATTTGTTTTATCTGTTCTACTTGAGTTTGCCTTCATGTACAGTCTGCTTGACTTGATTACTTGATGCAGTCTTGTTCTCTTCATGGTTCACCACTATTGCATTGACTTTGTACATATTGTGCTTGTATTTTTGGACTACACCTGTGTTGAATCCAGCTTTAAAGCTCGGGTTTGACCTTGTGCTCGTGTCGTGATTTTATTTGTATTTCACTTGAGTTGAACCCGGCTTTTAATTTGAGTTTGACCTTGTGCTCACCTGTCCCTGTAGATTTATCAAGTGTATATCGGTATGTACAGCCTTGTGGCATGTACAGTGGTACACTGTGCATGTAACAAGCTGTTCGTGTATGATGAATTCAAAATAAAATGATGACGAACGACTCAAATAACTGAGGAAAATAATATTTTCAAAATCACATTTTATTTTGCACTGCAAAATATTTTCTTTTCAATTTTATTACGCTAGTGTTTATTTTACAGATTGCTCAGATGCTGGATTCAATCTGGAATGAAGTTGAAGATCAATACGAGTGAATGAGTGATATGTAGTGAGGTGCTAATGTAAATGATAAATTGTGATGTAATCGAATTTATATTATAATTGAAATTGTGTACATATAGTGAGAGCTCAAATTTGTACTATTCAAAATTGTAATAAATATTTGTTTGAATAAAATATCTGTTTGAATTTGAATTCTGTATTATTTATTTTATTTAGCAAATATTTATTTAACTATGTGAAAAATAAAATAATATATTAACAAATACATTCAAATGAATATATATATATATATATGTTTATTATCATCAAACAAAAATCATATACTTGCATATTCAACAATCTCCCCCTTTTGATGATAACAAACATATATTTAAGATTTTGAATATATTAAACGTATTTGACCATTCAATTTGCTCCCCCTATTTGAATGCTCCCTCTCTACACAAAGCTTCCCTTTCATAAATGCATGAAAATAAATAAACGGATAAATGAACCTTGATGCATATAGAAAATACAGAATAAAATATTTGACATTTATTTGCCAAAATCTTAACCTTTCTCTCCCCCTTTTGTTATCAGAAAAAGAGTAACAGTGTTAGAAAAATAGAGATAAAGTGATAGACATTAATACAACATTAATTCCAATCGAGTGTAAATATTAAATTTCAATAAAAAATCAAACAAAAATCAAAAAACTCTATTAGGTGCATATTTCACTTTTAGAATGATAGGGATGATGCAAAAACCATATGGTTGCGTCTATTTATGGTATATTTATATCAGGAATTTGAATATCTACTAACCATGCATAACCGTTAGGACTTTTAAATGAGATTAGTAGTATTCCAATATTTAAAAAAAAATGAATTCAAGTATCTTCTAACCACGCATAAACGTGAGGACTTTTAAATGGGATTAGGTTCAACCTGTCTATTAAATCAATCAATTTTGATATGCGTTCCATACATGCATAACCGTGAGGATTTTTAAATGAGCATGGAAGCACATAATAAAAAATTCCAAATAATTCACCCGCGCATAACCGTAAGGGATTTTAAATGAGAGTGAATACTTTGTATGTTTTTATTGCTAAAAATATAATAAAATGAAAAATGAATGATTTTCCGTTTAAAATACCACATATTGACATACTATATTGGATTTTGATGAGTGATGGTTGATAGAAATATGATAGAATTAGATATGGTCATGGAATTATTACCAACAAATTTTTTTATAACTCTTGCTTAAATTTCTAAAGAAATTTTCTAATTATACTATCTCAAGTTATAATATATGATTAACATCAACACTCATCCCTTTTTCAATCACTATTTATCTTTTTGATAATCAGTAGGGAGTCACAATAGTTAATGTAATCATTTAGGCTCAAATTCAAAAATAATTATCAAATATTCTAAAAATGACTAATCTGAAATAAGGTCAAAAATGATTTTCTAAAAGGGTTTTATAAGAAATTTTTTTACTATTTGAAAATTACTTGAAACGAAAAATATGCAGATATTTTCTTTGAAAAACGATGCAGCTACTGAAATGTCTCAACATAATTCACGTTCCACTAGTAGTTTTCAACTAGATTGACAGTATAATCTGCATCTGAATTTCCCTTCAATCAAGATTATCATTAGTTATAGACCAGACCGTGAAGTTTGCAACTGAATTCCAACATTTAAATGAAATTCTTTTGAATTTGAATTGAAGCCGTGTAAATAAACAAATAATGACCATAGTGTCGGAACAAATATATCCACTTGTATCGTGAGTAATCAGCAATCAATAAAACATCGTCATTAGTCCAAGCAAATCTATAGTTCAAAGATGATTGGTCAACATTTTGAATAAGTCGGAATCAAAATTATCATCCATCTCTTTATAACATAACTGGCTGAATTAAATTCAGATTATGGTGCAGATTATCACATTAATATATCGTTCAAGATGAATATACCATTACCTCTTTTACCTTTACCAATAATATTTTGTTGTTGTCCATTGTGTTTCTGCCACCTTTGTACTAGGCTAAGGAACTTTGATTTGTCGCCCGTTGTGTGCCTGAAATAGCCAGAATCCAGATAACACTGTTGTTGTTCCTTAGCCTCCACCACACCTACATGATAAAAGATTTTTGTGACCTATTTGTTTTTATAGGTCCATGGTTGTTAGTGGCAAATGATTTTGAAAAATAAGTTTGTGGAGACCTAAAACTATTTATAATTATTCCTTTTGGCACTTAGATTTGTTTAACTTTAAGAGATTTTATATTTGTGCCTTTTGGAACCCAAATTAGAAATGTTTTCACATGTTTGGGTATCACACTTTTCCTTTTAACATTGTTATTAGTCGTTTTTTTATATTTTGACACTATTTTAAATCCAAATCCTCTCCTTTTATTCTCGAAGAGTTGATTTTCTAGGAGCATATTAAAATGATTTATCTCTAGTGTGAAATTTTCGAGTAACCAACTCAAGTTTATTGATTTTGGATTTTAAAAGTTCATTTTCATTCATTAGCTTTGAACAACAACTAATGCTATTTCCTCCCTTTTCAAAATTCTTCATTTTCAAGTACATATTTTCCTTTTTAAGCTCTTTAATTTTATTCACAATTTCAAGCATCTCACTTTCAAGGAGTTGGAGGTTTTTAAATTCAATTTTTTCAAAAATCCTTGAATTTTTCAATCTCCTTTTCCAACTCATGATTTAATCCAATAATTTCAGGTTTACTTGAAATCGCGTTTTCTTTTTCAATGGTTTTGAAATTTTCGTTGATCTTATTTAATTTCTTCTCAAAAATCATACTTTTAGAACTTTTTGACTTCTTAAAGCTATCCAACTATTTTTTGCAAAATATTTTTTACAAATCAACTCAGTTTTGTTTTTCTCTTGAATTAAAATTTAATTTTCTAACTTTTGAAATTTTTCATGAAGACGGGGGGCAAATTCTTTTTCATGATTCAAACACCTTTTGCAATTAGAACTTTTATTTTTCTTAATATTTTCAAGCTCATTTTCCAAATCATTATTTTTCTGATGAAGTTTAGCTTGTTTCCTTTCCAACTTATTAATTTTCAACTCAAGAGCTTTATTATTTTCAATTAATTTTTGGCATAAAAGAATTAAATCATTGATTGGAAAATCACTTATCTCATTGGCTATTGAATCTTCATCATTGCTGAATTTTGCCAGTCCTGTCAAGCACGTTTCTGAGTTGATTGTGGAGAACTTCTCATTGTTGTTGAATTTTGCACCATATATTGCATCAAAAGTATTTCTAGATTTCCTGTGCATTTTCACAAAGAGAGATAAAGTTAAACTTATCTTGATTAATATGAGAATATAATATGTGCATAGCAAGAGCATTAATCGAGATAATTTTCTTGTCTGTTATATCACACTCATTTTCAATAATATTCCAACATTTAACATGAACGGATTTTAAATAAAATTCCATTTTCAATTTCCAATTCAAAAAATATGTTCCATCAAAATAGGGGGGATAATACTGGACCGACCCTCGGCAAAAGTAGCCATTTTAAAAATTCAAATTTGTAAAAAAAATGGTCTTTGAAAAATCTAACTTTTTAAAACAAAAATGGCTTTTGTTCCTAGCTTTGATACCACTTATAGGATCGATTTCACCCTAGAGGTGGGTGAATAGGGTGATGTTATTAATTATAAAAATTGTTGTGGAAGTTTATATAAAATAATTGCAACACGGATTTAGCAGAATTATAGCAGCACAGATAATAGCAGATTATTAAATGCAGAAATAGAACACACATATTTACCCAGCTTCGGCAAAACCCTGCCTACGTGTTGCCCCCAAGGTTTCTACTAGAAATTAAGTAGTCATATGCTTACACACATAAACTCGCGATACCCGCTATCGACTAACCTTAACTCTATGCTCAAAACACTACCACAATGCAGCCATTGAGTTGCGAATTCTCAAACTACACCACCGTAGTTCATCCCCTAGTCACACGACTAGAAATTACAAAGGTTTAAAAGGAAAATATAAATTGAAAAGAAATTAAAAAACAAGAAACGCTAATTTTAACTAAAGCCCAATAACAATTTAAAAGCCAGCATAGTAACAAATTATAAGTTATTCTCCCTTTTTCTTTTATTCCTTCAGCCCGCTTCCTTGCTTGGTGAAAATGGATGCTCATCTTCGTTCCTCTTTACGAAAATTAGGGTTTAGTGAATTTGTTGAAGCCGCCGACTTATGTAGTTGATTGGACGATATACGGTTTGCTTTGTCAATCTACTGTCTCTGTGAGTTGCACACGATGGCTTCTCGATCGAGTTCAATTTTGACTTTGGTATGTACTTTATGCCTTTTGCTTTACTCGTTAGTTTGCTTGAACTTGATCGATGATTCGAGTCATTGATTCTGCTCTGTTGTTACTTGAACTCGAATACTTTTTACGGCCGATGATGATTGGGTTTTTATAGGATTCGAATTCCTATATTTTCGTTCGTATATTTCATACGAATTTGTCTGATGATTTTTCTCGATCACTTGATTTTGCTTGAATGCTGATGATTTTTCTGACTTGTTCAATTCGTATATTTTGTTTACTTGATTAACACGGTGTTGATTTCTGACTTTGTTCGTTTTCTTGGCTATCACAGTTTTGATCTTTGCTGCGACGACATTGATTTATCTTTGTTCCATTTGGCTTCGGCCACTTGATTTTAATTGTAAAACATGCTTCCAGATGTTGTATTGCTCCACGTATGTGTGTAGTTTTGTTTTGATATTGACTCCGGTTGTCTGCACTGTGCACTGCATATATTGTTTACATATTGAGTTGTTTCACTGATGCAACACTTGTTGTTGCCATCTGGAGCTTGTTGTATATATGATATGCATATTGAATAGTTGTCGATTTGTGCCTGTTAGTCTTCACTGTGCATTATCCATCGTACATATTCATGTTATATATCACAGTTGCATTCACTTGTGTAGTCTTGGTCGAGTCTGGTGCTTGAATTTGCCTCAGCCTTGAACACTACATCCCTGTATATGTGTGTGTGTGTGTGTGTGTGTGTTGTTGGTTCATTATTCTGGCTGATTGCACTAATTCATGTATATGTATACATATGTCATGTTGAGCATGTAGCATATCTAGCTTGGTTGTCTCGACCACATTTGTTTTATCTATTCTACTTGAGGTTGCCTTCATGTACAGTCTGCTTGACTTGATTACTTGATGCAGTCTTGTTCTCTTCATGGTTCACCACTGTTGCATTGACTTTGTACATATTGTGCTGGTATTTTTGGACTACACCTGTGTTGAATCCAGCTTTAAAGCTTGGATTTGACCTTGTGCTCATGTCATTATTTTATTTGTATTTCACTTGAGTTGAACCAAGCTTTTAATTTGAGTTTGACCTTGTCCTCACCTGTCCCTGTAGATTTATCAAGTGTATATCGGTATGCACGGCTTGTGGCATGTACAATGATACACTGTGCATGTCACAAGCTGTTCGTGTATGATGGATTCAAAATAAAATGATGACGAACGATCCAAATAATTGTGGCAAATAATATTTTCAAAATCACATTTTATTTTACACTACAAAATATTTTCTTTTCAATTTTACCGCGTTAAAATGATGGATTCAATCCGGAATGAAGTTGAAGATCAATACGAGTGAATGAGTGATATGTAGTGAGGTGCTAATGTAAATGATAAATTGTGATGTAATCGAATTTGTATTGTAATTGAAATTGTGTACATATAGTGAGCTCAAATTTGTACTATTTAAAATTGTAATAAATATTTGTTTGAATAAAATATCTATTTGAATTTAAATTATATATTATTTATTTTATTTAGCAAATATTTATTTAATTATGTGAAAAATAAAATAACACATTAACAAATACATTTAAATGAATATATATATATATATATGTTTATTATCATCGAACAAAAATCATATACTTGCATATTCAACAATCTTCCCCTTTTGATGATAACAAACATATATTTAAGATTTTGAATATATTAAATGTATTTGATCATTCAATTTGCTCCCCCTAGTTAAATGCTCCCTTTCTACACAAAGCTCCCCCTTCATATATGCATGAAATTTAATAAAAATGAACAGATGAACCTTGATGCATAGAGAAAATACAAAATATAATATTTGACCTTTATTTGCCAAAATATTAACCTTTCTGTCCCCCTTTTGTTATCAGCAAAAGAGTAATAGTGTTAGATAAATAGAGATAAAGTGATAGACATTAATACAACATTAATTCTCAATCAAGTATAAATATCAAATTTCAATAAAAAATCAAGCAAAAATCATAAATACTATGTTAGGTGCATATTCCACTTTTAGAATGATAGGGATGATGCAAAAACCAAATAGTTATGTCTATTTGTGGTATATTTATATCAGGAATTTGAATATCTACTAACCATGCATATAGGACTTTTAAATGAGATTAGTAGTATTCCAATATTTAAAAAAAAAAATCAAGTATCTCCTAACCATGCATAACCGTGAGGACTTTTAAATGGGATTGGAATCAACTTATGTATTAAATCAATCAATTTTGATATGCGTTCTGTATATGCATAACTGTGAGGACTTTTAAATGAGTATGGAAGCACATAATCAAAAATTCCAAGTAATTCACCCATCCATAAATCCATTGAGACTGGATTATGTAACGCTCTTCACATGTTGAGCAATGTATTACTCATGACTGTTGATGGCACCAAGGAGTTATGTACTAATATTTATTGGATAACTATGGAATAACTCACTCAAGAGTTTTCTAATAGTTGATATAACTAAGGTCAAACACGGAATCCCGAATTAATGATAATATACAGTTCTCTCAATTTGAGAATGATGTTGAACTTTAATATGGGCACTCCATTTTGATTATATTTTCTTGGTATAGTGTCCATCGAATGACTAAAGTTGGATCTGAATTCAAGTATAGAAAGAGAAAAAATATTCAATACAAAATTGTCTCATTGGTTATACGACGGTCATCTATAGTCAACTCAAAATCAAAGTCTCTAGCCAGAGCAATATGATTAATAATATTTGTTATTATTGAACTAAAGATTTTATGTTTCAACTAATCAAGTTGAATTTGGGCGATATTGGAGTTTGTCCTAAACCAAATTTCATAAGTCCTAATATGATATAATGTTGAGGAAAAGAATTGTCACTACTAGGTATCGTTATAATAAGAAAAAATTGGATTTTACTGAAAAGATGTGTAAGTGATAAATTTAGGCAAAATGACACACCGCTACCAGATGTGACTTTTGATTTTATTTATTCACATATTAATCGTTTTCATATGGATTAAATCCTTTACATGTTACATATCATATGTTTGTACATTCATCTTGTAATATAATTCAAACCCCCTTTTGCCACACCTCAATTAGTTAATTGATCGTCGTGTTAATTTAATTTGGATCGCATTTTGTATTATTCCTCAATTGACTGTACGATTATTATGTTAGTATAGTTTAGATCCTTCATCTCATATGATTATTTATTCATATTGTTTGTATGGTTTGGTTTTGAATCTTTTATAACGAATTTATGTATGTCTAAATTGTCTGATCTATTTTATTGTTGCTTTGGAATCAATTTTTGATTGAATGCTTTTTTGTTAAATATATACATGTTATATGGTTATTTAAATATTTTTGATTGAAAACAATTTTGATTAATTTTAACTAGTTTTAAATGAAAACAAGTTTTGGTTGAAAACAATTTTGATTATTTAAACTCACCTTAAAATGAATACTTAGGTTACATGGTTGTTTTTTGAACATATTTTGTTTGGTTGTTGTATAGATATGTGTAAAAGCCATTTCAATTAAAAATCCATAAGTGGACTTTTATATAAAATATTAAACCATTTGATTCCTTCCTAAGTTTAAAGTTGGATTTAATTTATGTATGTAAATATTAGATTGCAATCTTTACATACATATGTTGTTTTCAAATATTAAAACATAGTTTTCAATTATTTATGTATATACATATGAATGTGTATGTTATTTGAACTCAAATTTTATAAAAAAAAATTTTTGTAAAACTCTAAAATTTATTTTAAACCTTTCTTTATATTATATGTATATTTATATATACACGCACACACACACACACACACACACACACACACACACACACACACACACATATATATATATAATACAAATCTCATGGACAACAAAGACATATATAAAGGGGCAAACGACTCTGTTGCGGTATAGATCATATCATCTATATACAGTGACATTAGCCTTGTACATTATTATATGTTGTGCTTGCACTTTACGCTCATAGGTGTATTTGGTACACTCATTACAATATATATTTAAATTTAAATTAAATTCAAAACCTTTTCAACAAATTAAACAAAATAAAGATTATGTAAAATATTTTAGATTGGATCTAAAATCTACTTAAACTTCATAGGCCCAATAGATGTAAAATGGAATATTTTTTGTTGAAATCTGGTTATTTCACCCGCGTTCGACTAGCACGATTGCTTCAACTACAAAGATGTCAAATCCAATGAGAATTGTAAAGGTTGAATTCTCATAAGCACTCATGAGACCAAGTTGGTATTCAAGGAAAAAACGAACATAAATAGGAAACCAACGATGGTTCGCGAAGTTATCGTGTCATGTCTATTGATTGGATGTACATAGAGAGCTTGCTGTTCAAGGACATCTGAATTTATTGATTTGCTTGAAAATCCCATAGGTTGTCTTTGGGAAAGTTCAAGGCCCTCATTCTACTTAAACCGAAGAAATAACTTTCAATCGGTAACAGAAAGTTGGATTGTACAAAAAGGAATTAAGTAAGGCAAATATCCATTCATCTGGAGGATTATTAGTAATATAGTTATATTGGGACTCACTTTTGAGTGTAACCCCTACTCCAAACCTATTGAATCATATGTTCGTCTTGTAGCTCTCGACTAGACAGACAAAATGATATATGTATATAACCAAATCTTATGACATATGAGTGAGGTATTCACATCACTGTTTGGGATTAGTCTCACGTTAGGAAAATTTATACAAGTTATACACACATGCACGCATGCACGTGTTTGCATACACACCAACTTGTGACTAGCTTAATAGATTTCCAAACATTAGAAATGACAGCCATAAAGGCCTAAAAAGCCCGTGTACACGTAGCCAGGGGTGAATGGACATTTGAAACTTTCCTTTTTATTAACATCAACACCAGTTGATAAAAGGATCGTAATCTTTTATCTAGATATAATAGATATACATGAATCAGTGCCTCTTTTAAATTATAAATAGAGGAAAACTTAGACAGAGAAGAGTCAGAAAATTTTTAAAATCATTTACTCGACCATCTTCTCTCTCCTACAATTGTTCCGCAAAAGTCTTCTCTTAAGTTTGTCGTCTCACTGCAATTGCAAGCGCTACCTTGCAGCGTAAGGTCTGTTTTATCTTTAGGAACATTCGATAAATTTTCAAATTTTCTTATAATGTCGAATTCAGTTTTAAATTACTAAATTATATTTAATAATTTTGAATTTAAATTTGATCGCATTATAGATATTATCGAATACACACACATACATACATGTGCATGTAACCTTGGGTCGGGCCCAAATTAGCATATATGATATATTCTATGAAATAATTATGGGCCAAGCCCAACAAATTAGCTTTAAAATTAAAACAATATAAACACACACATTTATATATATAATTATACATACACATTTATAATTATAAAATATTTAAATTTAATTTAAAATTATATTAGTGTAGAATTAAATGTTTATATGAAATACCCCCCACATGCATGTGTGTATGATTTATACATGTGAACATTTGACGCTCAACAATAATTATAACTCCAAATTAATATAAAAAAATTAAATAGAAAATTATTTTAGACCGCAAAACATTCTACGCAAAAGAATCCATTAAATATGATGAATCCATTAAATATGATTTAATGTTAATAAACTATTCATCATAACACTATAAAAGAGTCAATACATAATAATCGATGTCCAACATTTACCAATGAAAAGTCTGTTATCAACCTCCCACTAATGTAGCAACAGTCTAAATCTTACAAGCTTTATTACTACTATTTATTCATATCTCTATTATACATGTTTGCGATTTGGAATACTCCGTCAATCCTATTTGATAGTTCCACATTGATATTGATTTTACCTTCATTTTTTCTAATGAAATCACCATGTTGATTTTCATCATAGACAAAGCAAAATGTTACATCAGTTACAAACGGTTTGAAGTTAAACATAATATTAACTTCAATTCATTTATTTGTAAAACCTTAATTAAATAAACAAAGCAAAAATTCCTCGCTGAAACATCGTCTTACATTAACTAAGTAATGCAGTAAGAAATTCAAAGTGAATAAAATTTGCTGGTTAAGGAACAAATTAGGTTGTCTTGTCCGTCTTCCACTCTGTATTGTTTTTTGCAGTGTGCAGAAGTGTTTTATCAGCAGTAATGATGAAGCCGCATGTTCCAGCTGCAAATATAACAGGAAATTAAAATAATTCCATACAGTTATATTAATTAGGTAAGCAAAACAATAAATGCAATTGAGTATCTAACAGAAAAACAGATAAGTTTGTCTTAAAGAAGTTGAGAGCATCCACGTCCGAAATCATTTTCGGATATCGAATATCCGTGACCAATAAATCAAGAATTATAAAAGAAATTTTTTAATTTAACATAAATATTTTTCAATCCCATTGATTATAAAAATGTTAAAAATTAACAAATATGATGGTAATAAATAATTTCAAGCAGTTAATAAGCATTAAGCGCATATAATATAAACTACAAACTTAACAAAATAATGAATGAATATCCTTCACTGCACCAAAATGCACATAATTTGAACTATAATGTTTGACCAGACGGATAATTTTCGGATGCGGATGTTTCGTATCCTCATCCACATCCGTTTTTTCGGATATCGAATATTTATCTGCTTTTGAATGCACATGCGGACGGATTTCGGATTTTTCGGGTATACATTGACAGCCTTAATGTGCAATGTGCAACCAATATTAATATATTATTAGCAACAACACTAAGGAACATAGGGTTGCGAAGAGACGGTATTGGCCAATTAACTAAAAAAATTGATTATGCAACATGCATAGAGTCTAATTAACAAACTGGAGACTAAAGAATATATGATCTCATAGACAAAACATTGGAGCACGTTTGAATACTAATTTGAGAACAATTTGTCTTTGGTTTTGTTTTCTTTAGCAACATTCTTTTTGAACAATGTTTATTGTGAGAGAGAAAAACTTACCAATAACTTCTACAGTCAAATGTTTGATAAGCTAATTTGTACAGAGTATTAAAAAAAACCAAACAGGTTCAGAGGAAAAGAAAAAAAAAAGTGAAAATCAAGCAGTCCTTTTATTCAAACTTATTTCAATTCCGCCCCCTCCCAAAAACAATTTTCATGAAACATCCTTATAATTATTTTCACTGAAAACTTGCAGCTTTTAATATAAATATTTGCAGTTTTTCTGCATATATTTGCATTTTCTTCTGTAAATATTTGCAGTAAATACAGCAAATTTTCCTGAAAATAATTCTGGTGTTTCGTGAAACTTGTTTTGAGGAAGGGTTGGAAGTGTATTTTGAAACTTATAAAAGGTTGTTAAAAAAAACTTCCAAAAAATTACCTGCTGACACAATAAGAGCTTGTGCAACATGATTAAGATTTGCTTTAGCCCATGGTATGCGTCGGCAAGCAGGAATCTGCAATATAAAACAGAAATAAAACCACAGCCAAATGATTCTCATGAAATACTGAAACCAACATGCTTCAATATTTGTAATGCAAAATGGACAGAAATCAACTAATAGATATAATATTATCCTCATTAAAATTAAGCTAAGTTCATACTTTGAGACAATGTTGTTAGATGAATGATCTTATGTATTTTCTTAGTTCAGATATAGCTTATTTATTTATTTTTGTTGGAGAGAGAATGATAAAACAATAGTTATGCTAGATGCATATGCTTCTGTACTATACAGAATATAAAAGAGGAATAAGTGCTGGACCGTTATAGCTGCTGCAGCAACTGCTGAAATTGCAGCATTCCTGAATCCATGAGTAACTGCTTCTGCAATATGATTAACATAAAAGACAAGCTTAAAACATAATTAAACTAGAAATAGCAGCTGCTATAGAATTTAATAAATGGCAAGCGTATATCAAGTCATGTGAACTATTTACGAAATTTAGGAATATCATATAAAGTATGAGTGACAGTTGCATTGAACTTAACCTTATACGAACCAAATTAAAAATGATAATGACCAATTGCTGTTTGTAAAAGCTGTTAAAAGCGAAATTATACTCAAAAAATTAAAAGATAGCTACAAACTTTGGATGTTTATTATATATTATTTTTATGAAACTGAGTAAAAAGTTTCCATTAGAATACAACATCCACATCGTGTTAGTATGCTAGTGTATTATAACATTAGCCTGCACTTGTTATATTTGTGGTTCTTATGTTATAGGAAGTGGGCAGTTGTAAACTTTACCCTGCATTGTGTTTAAAGCCACATCTATAAATGATGTATTAATAAATTTTATGAACTATCTGCAGATGTCTTAGTTCTTAACAAATTCAGTGTAATGCAGCATTTTATATCCATGTCCCATATTTGGCGATATAAGCCATTGGAGAGATAAATCATGGTTAAGGTAAAGTTCAAACCTTACTCTTCTTTGATTGCATCATTGAAAATAAAATTTCCACTTGGACATTTGCATATTTCAATGTATAAAGTACCCAAAAAAGGTACTACTATGAAACCGATAATAAGATTCATATTTAGTTACGAGGAAAAAAAAAAGATGTAGATGAAAAACTGAAGGGAGAGAATTATACATGCATGTCCATGCAACATGATTGATACTTCTAACTGGGAGAAACCGGCAGTCATCCATATTTCAGGTAGAATGTTATGTTAAGCATAAATATAAATCCCGAATCATATAAAATTGGCGAAACATAAAGCAATGCTAAAGATGATACTTCTAACTGGTCTGTACTGCCATTTGTTGATTGACTGTGTTATTTTTAACTTGAATATGTGTTTTGGAGCTGAGGTGGAGAAATGCAACAAGGAAAACAACGGTGTGATAGTCATGTAACCAAATTGACATCTAGTACATCTAAGTTGGAGTTGGCCAATGAGTTAGAGGGTTTAACAAACTAAGTAAAAGCAAAGACATAAACATGGTGAAACATTAAGCAATATATGATACTGCACGCACAAATGGTTCACTCGTGAAAAAAAGGATGATTTCACAGCTCAAGAATAGACATGTAAGTGGAACCAAATTTACATGGATTAATCTTGATCTTCCATTCAGTACATACTAAAAAATACACACACACAAACATCCTATTTGTTATCCCACATATCATGAAATATCAAATCCAGATAACTGAATCATCCACTTTGTTAGTTAATTCTGTTTATCATAGGAGCTATGGCCAATCGTTTATTAAAAGAACCAAATTTATTTCTTTCTTAATTGAAACTCGCAAAGTAATGAATATAAAATAAATAAACAAACCATAAGAAAATTTTACCAAAATATACCACTTTTCGAAACTTATTTCAGTTTTGGATTAATTTGAAAACTATTACAAGGCTAAAAGTGGTCATAAAACACTGACGTTATTTTAAATAACATCAATTTATTTTTATTTTAATCAAAGTTTACACTCGCTGCTTTAAAGTTAATTTGTAAGTCTAAGAAATTTTAAATCACATGCCAATTTGAGGAAAACCGGAAGTTTTTGCTTTTATTAAAGTTTGTCTCAGTCACTGACAAAGTTTTTAGAAAATTTGTGGATATAAAGGAAACTATTAAACTACAGGATGCACTTTATAAGGGTGTATGGATAAATCTTTGACGAATTGAGTCATCTTATAGAAACAACTTTATACCCTTAAAATGAAGTTGGACACATCGCTTCTAGTCATATGAGCACACTCACTTTTCTAATTATGAATCTCAAGATTACTGACGTGGAGATGGGTTATATAAAATTATTCTACTATATCTATTACCAAGCAAGAATGTACCCATTGAAAATTATTTGATCTATGGATGAAGTTCTGTGAGTCTAGAACGAGCAAAGGCAAATTTACACAGTGTTGTGTTGAGGGACAAGTTGACATATGATGGTGAAATTGGTGTATAGGGTCTCCTTACAAAAGACCAAAAATAATAACAAGGGTAACAACATAGATAAAGGTAAATCAAGGCCAAAATCTAGAGGTCCAAGAAAGGATGTTTATTTTATTCGCGAAAAGGAAGGTCACTGGAAGGACATATGTCCAAATCAGAAGGAAGAAAGGAAAAAAAAAAAAAGCAGTTCCCACAGAAATTTCAAAGGGGACAATTGATCCAAAGTCTAACAGTAATGGTGCCTAGCATAGTAGTTTATAATTGTTTCACTTTGATGGTGAAGTATGCATTACAGATTACTGATTCAAAAGACATCAACTTTGTTTCACTAGATGTCGCAAGTATGATGAAGACACAGCTTTCACTAGCAATGCCGCTTCTTGCAAAATGATTGATGTAAGCAATGTGCAAATCACAATGTTTAACTTTGTTGTTGGTGCCATTAAAGATGTCAAACATGTTTCGAATTTGCATAAAAGTTTGATATTGGATAGTTTTTTGGATGGACTTTTTTTTTAGTGAATAAAACATGCTAAATGCTTCAAGCTTTGCATATGTAAGAACCTAATATATGATAAAATTATAAATAAACTCTGTAATCAAATATTAAGGTATAAAAAACTAGCTATAAACCTAAAATTTCATCGATAATAGGAACAAGGTTTTCAAAACAAGATTTAAATCGTAAATCGTAAAGTTCAAACTATAAATCGAAACGGAATTTAAATCGTAGACAATAGATTCAAAAGTTCCATATTTTAAGTTTTGTATACACTTTAAAATTGATTTTGATGTTTGATTTCAACATATAAACTTAAAGTTCAATTTTATCTCTTTTACCATTTTATATCGAAAATGGTAGAATGGGAATTGTGGATCAATATAAGCATATTGAGTATATGAATGTGAATTGAATGATTTTTTCTCAATTGCGATTTTAACCGGGTTTGAATAAGAATTTAAATTGAATCTGAATGAGAGAGACTCGATTTGGAATGGTATTTTTTTAAATAATGAGAGTTTAAGATTTTTGATAACAATGAACAGAAATATAAAATACAATTTAATGCCAAATTTAAATGTCTGATAATATATAAATCTAAATAATCATTGCACACTATAAGTGACTTGAATTTATTCTCCAAAGCAGCAAACAGTATGTCTGGCCATGCCTTTTCTACCACCATCATGTTAATGCTGATAAATCTTAGCATCTTGTTGTGAGGTTGCTTAAAAGTTTACATATTAACAGGACATTTTGAAGAAGAAGAAAACACTCATCATCAGTGACTTGTCTAAGAACTACTTTTCGCTGCTCAAATCCAAGTGTACATGATAACAGAAACACGATTGTATTCCCTACTCGCATGTTTCTATATTTCAAAGATCTAAGCAGTCTGTAGTAGTCAGAGTCCTAGAAAATCACTGTCGCCAAGCATTATACCAAATTGTTAAAACTCAATTTTCTAATTATGTCGTTTTGCTCTTGTTGCAACAGTTGAGACAGTTTCATCCCACCATAAATGACCAAATGGTTTGGAAGATATGCTGTCATCAACATGAGTCATGGTATAGTCTGAGAACAGTGATTAAATGGACCCTTTTAATATCTGGATCCCATTCGACTACATTGTCAAACCCAGCAACAACTCCATGTAGATGATAAAAGTTGGTGCCCATGAGTTTGGATGGATATTCTACAATCATTTAATTTGAGAAGACGGTGTTCACGTGTACTTCATTTTGCAAGGATTTCTTTGTTTTTGATAAACGGACATGTTATGACATATCCTAAAAGTTGAATATAACATTGAAAATCTATTAGAGGAGGCTCTTGATAAGTCATTTCATCTCTACATCATTGTCAATCCGAGGGAGATCAAAAATGGCATCATCGTCTACTAACCATGCATTTTTCCCAAACGTTGCTTGTGTTACGGCATGGGTCTCAAACTCCACGTGAGGAGAATCTTGAACAACTACGTCATTTGTTGGAAGCATTGAAGTTGGGGTAATATCTCATTAGGTTTAGCACCCCAAAGAAAAATTCTAATTCTATATTGTGGACAGCCATAACTTATTGTTATCAGTTTACCAAGTCTTGCTTGGTAATCCATGGAAACAAGTTGACTAAGCGCATATCTTCCCAAATTTTAGCAAAATTGATAATATCAACTATAGTTTCCATCAATACATATTCGGGTTTCAGATAATTTAAAATTTTCATATACAACCATTTGTTAATTTTTCTCATCATCAAAAGGTCATTTTCCTAAAATGGTTTATCTACCGGCTTCGTGGCATGGTGCTCCACCAAATAGTACGTTTACTTTTTCAGATAGCAGCAATATTTTAGCTCTATATACATTAATGACGAATTTCTTGATTTTATCTTCACAGTTATAGACGCTAGTAGCTAACTTGAATGTGTCATAATCTTTAGAATTATACCATTTCCAATAAGCCTTGAAATATAGTCCTTTTGTTTTATTTTTTTCAACATAAGATCCATATCGAATGCCAATAATCTTGCCAACTTCAAATTCTTCTGATTCAGAAGTATCTTCAGGTTCTACATAGGCGACAACAAAACCATCAAAAATTTCAGACGTTTAAGAGGTTTTTCTTCCATGTCATACATTTATGAAAGTCGACTCCATTCATGTAACAAGACTAAAAATTCCTCAGCCTTCTTCATTTCGTATCTGGATTTCTATGTGATTCCACTGGAAGCTTTTACACACATCTTTCATTCATATCCACGGCCCAACGTGTTTTAAGATAAACACGAAACAAAATAGCTCCTAGGCGAAATCCAGTGTACGCTGCATAATATTCCGAGTACAAGTCTAGTCATAACAGTTCTTTCTTCCCTCCATTCATCATTTTATTATATTTTCGCTAACACACAACATTTGAATTATTGGATTTTGCTGCTTCATTGGTTACTAATTGGTGTTCCATCATGAGGCAAACTTGGAGATGAAGAATAGCAGACTAAACAGGATATAATAAAATAATCATACTTTGAAGCAGATCAATAATAGCAGGGACACAAAGAATTTTGATTTCTTAAAGAAAGCTGCTTAAGCCATTATGATTACCATCATCTAATAGGAACAACCTTTTAGGGTTCTGTTTTTTTTGAAACCTTACGATAACTGTGTTCTCTGCTTTAAAAAACTAAAGAGCTGCCTGTTATCAACACCTTGAAATAGTTCTGTGATACAGCCAATATAAATGGCATGCCCTTGTTAGCTTTAATGTAAGCATCATCATATAGACTGTATAATATATGATCAACTTTGTCTTGCAGAATAAGTCTAACATACCTACAACTCTGGAACAAATCATATAGATGTCAGAGGATTTTCATTTTTTGAAGAATAAGTCTAACAAAAATGAACACAATGGACGATCTGGTGAATACGCTTATAAAGTCAGTCTCGAGGGATAAATTTGAGTGATTTTGAACATAGCTCAAACTTGGTCATTAGCTAAAGTGCTAAAGCGGGTCATGGGACAAAAACTCAGTGAATTAAATTTTGCTTAAACTAAACGACAAGATTGATTACTGGTTATAAAAAAACATTCATATTGTGAGGTGGAGTATTAAACTTATGCAATACAAATACACGAAGAAGAACAAAAGAAATTAAAGAAAGTAAAGAAGCTCAGAAAGTTACATTGAAGAGAACACACAACTTTAGCTGATAGAAAGAACTGGCTGACAACAAAAGAATAGGCTCTATGCCAACTGAAATAAAGCACAACTGACTGGTGGCATAATGTAATGCTCTGCGTCGAGTGGACGGTGAGCACTACAGAGAGTGCTTTTATGTCGATAGATGCATCGGCTCGAGCACTAATGGAAGAATATTAGTATATTTGGACTTTGATCAAATGACTATGGTTAAGTCTTGCTTTAATCTGACGTATACAGGATAATTGTATAAATCTTAAGGGTTTATCCATTGGTTCCTTTTTAAAATTTACAAGATTTGGTTATTTCTTCACCGACTTTATTGGATTCTATATCGTAATCTCTTGTATTTAATAGGAAGTAATAAAGAGTTTTTAGTTAACAGCTATTAAAGATGATACAAATAAATTTTCTTATGATAGACAATAGTATAAAAGTTTAAGTATTTTATAAAATGACTATTTGAATTGCACTGTAATAAATTAAGGTTGTAACGGGCATACACCGATAGTTTTTTTATACATAACACGCAGTATAATATCTTTTTTCAACTTCCATCATTCAATTTTAGGTCTAATCCATAGTGAAGCATTTAAAAGATTTGTAGTTAGGCACGAATTTTAAATTTAAGGTAATGACCACTAGCTCAAAGGGCAAGCAGTATGCCGCTCTAGACTAAGGTTATATAAATCATAAGTTCGAACCCCTAATACATCAAAATGAGTGCTATGCTTGAATCAAGTATTCTCAAAAAAAAAGTTAATAAAAAATTAAAGTTAGAACATACACACACACACGTACGTATGCACATACGTAGGTGTGTATGTTTGCATGCATGCATAAATTTTACATCTAGAGTAAAAGATTGATCATCAATTATTTTGTATTTGAATTAAAATAACGAGCGCCTTTTTATCATTTCTTAAACATGATTTGCACCTCTTTTGAAATAACATTGTACTGTTCAATGATGAACAAGAATTTTAAATCCGACTATTCTACGGAAAGATATTTCTAAGCTTTTATTTATATGGATGATGGAAGAAAAAAAATTACATTATTAGAATTATGCATACATATTTACTTTATTTTTATTGGCTTTAATACAGAAACGTGATTCTAATCTAATGGAAAATTATATTTCATTTCTCTAGAACTGAAAAACCTCTTTATTGGTTTGTTTGATTAAAAGAATGATACTGAAAAGAGCATATAAATAAAGATACCATATTGTAGTCAAAAGTGACGTTTGATTGCACTGAAATAACAAACTTAATCAATTCCACATGCAATAACAAATTGAACTAAATGACAAAGTTTTAAATTTCATTCATCTTACCCAAGATTTCCCCTAAGATCCCTTTTTTTGCACTTGGACGAGACGCGATTGCAAACTTAATTTTTAACTTGTTTGATACCCATCTCGCTGATATGTTTTGACCTCAACCTAAGACATGGAGCAAGATGTCATCCGAAATTTCGTATGAAATTCGAGATTTAAAAGGTTGAATGATATATATTGATAGTGCACTGTCTACGAAAATCGCCATTTGTGAAAAATAACATATAAAGAGAAAACACAAAAATAGTACAAAGGCCGCTGCCACCACGACTTGCATCTGGTTTTGTCATTAATAATTGATGGAAGTTGAAATGAAGCTTGTATCTTGTCCATTGCATTTGATTATTGTTTAATTGATCAATGGTGGTTGATGTTGAATCTGATAAACTAGAACTAGGAGGGTCAGCAATAATTATCGTAACATCAACTTCGAGAATAAATTTCTTAACCAGTGCTTGATCACTGGTTGTTTTCGGTATAGGACTAGCATCCACTACAAGAATTCAATGTTGTTGAAATATCCTTCTAACAGCATCTTCATCTCATGAAATAAGCATATACTGATTAATTTTCTAAAGCAAAAACCAAAATATGTTTGTTAAAATAATTAAAATGGCTTCAGGTGATCTTGCAACAGCTTTTTTTTTTTTTCCTTTTTTTCTGGGGAAAAAAGGTCGAGCCTTCTACTCATTCAAATTATCTGATTCTTCACTCAAGAAAGGACGAGCAATAATCACTGAAATAGCGATCACGCAGTAACCAAATGAAACAACAACAACTAAAAAAACAATATTCACTCAAATCATCTGATTCCTTACCTTAAACCAGTTTTAATGCACAGAATACAAATTAAACGATCAAGCTGTAATCAGATCTACTATTAAACTAATTGGGCTTGCAGATTAATCAAAAATACAGAATGCGAAAATTACATGAAGAATCTAAGCCGACATGGTTTGGATTACAGGTATCATTGTACCTTCAATAGCACCAGCAGATCTGGATTCATCGGGAGAAGGTATCAGAATCGAAGATGAAGAAGTCGTCCTGCTCGCCCAAGCATCATTTGAATCGGAAGGAATTCCCATTGAAAATTTATAATAACTACTTTGCTTCAGTTCAAATTTAGGGTCGTTTCTTAGTTTTCCTACGAATGCATTTAACGTGATAGATTCAGTTGGAAGCGGTACGTTCCAAATCAATCAAATGCAAGCCAATTATAGACACGAGCGTTATCACGGAGAAGGTGAAGGCTGAATTGTTTTTCTGGAAATTGAATTTACTCTAATAATATAAAAAAGGATTTATTTTCCATTTAGCCTCGTTTAGAAACTAATTATCACAATTAGCCCCGTTTGTAAACTATTATCAAATTTAGCCATGTTTTGGCCAGTTCGGCTTCGAGCTGGCCAAAACGTACTGACGACTTTTCAAAAGTCGCCAGTATTTTTTTTTGTCACGAAATAAACCGGGCGACTTTTGAGAAGTCGCCAACTTGCGACTTTCCAAAAGTCGCCGCTTTTGTTTTTAAATAAGCAGGCGACTTTTGGGAAGTCGCCCACTGGCGACTTCGCAAAAGTCGCCCATTCGGGGCTCTGCAACAAAACCAGAGCCCCCTTTCTTCCTCTTTCTTCTAAACTCATTCTCCCCTTTTCTAAAAACCCTACCTCTTCCAATTTTTTGCCCAAGCTCAGAAATTTTTCGTTTAATATTCTTAAAAGTAGTAGATTTCGAAGAGCTACCTCAAGCCTAGCAAAACGTTGTTCAGTCGAATCCAATCAAGGTATGCAGTAGAAACCCTAAGTTTTGAATTTAGTTTGCAAACTAAATTTTTTTCGCTTGATGTAGCATGGCTCCTAGTTATATTCCAACTATATGCTATTTTGGTGGTGAATTGGTTATTGACGATTTAATGTGTGAGAAATATCTCGGTGGATCTTACAAACCGGCTAAAGTTCGAAAAGGATCTACTTTTGAGCAGTTGAAAGAGTCGGTTTATAAAGCAACAAAGATAAAACAGGAAGAGTACGAGATTGAAATAGTTTGCAATTGGCCAACAGATTCTGGTTCCAAAGCAATCAAAATTGTTGACGACGATGATGTTGAATTAATGTTTGCTGCATCGATCAAATCTATTGAGTTGTTTGTTGGAAAAAAAAGGAGATCGGTTGCAGAAGAACCAACACGGGCACCCGTAACAAATTTTGGCGTTGAAGAATATTCTAGAATGGTGGGGAACATGAGTACCGGTCAAGGAATTCTGTCACCTAGTTTTAGCAATCCGACTCAGCACATATCGCAATACGGGCAACAGCAAATGTATTATGGTTTTCAGCTATTCATGAGTTTGCAGCCAAATGTCCAATTTACCTATCCTCATTTAACGCATGACAGCTTTCCACGATTGAGTCAGAGGTATCGTTTAGCCGTGATTACATAGAGTTATGTTTATTGAATTTATATAATTCTTAAACCTAATTTGTATTCCCGTGCAGTTTTATTCCAAATCAGAATTCCACTCAAAGAAATGGTAGAGCATCGAGTAGTCGTACAAATGAACGAATGTCGCCAACTCGGCCCGAATTTTACCATTTAAGCCAAAAGTAAGTAAAATATTGCAACATGTTGCAAAATCGTTGGTATAAAGAAATAAACTAAAAATGGTGTATTAATTAATTGCAGCTGGGCAGCAAATAACACTACCACACAGTCATACGTTCAACCACCAAATGAACCAGCAGCTCAAACTATGTGCAATGATGATATGGATGTAGAAGATGAAGAAGATGTACAAGCTGTAGATGTTCCTGCAGTTGATAGTATGTCTGTTGTGTCAATACCAGAGGTTGATACAACTTGGGTGGAAAATATGCAAGTAAACAATGATCCACTAGAGTATGATTTTGGCGGTGCAGAAGCAGATTGTGTGGACAATGATGAACCGGAAATGGAGATACCGTTGGATGATGATTTGTGCAGTGCACAAATTATGGCTAGGTCGATTGTAGCAAATGTAAACTTCAACAGCGAATTATTTCTATCCTGCAGCGTACAGATTAGTTTCAAAGTTGGCATGGTGTTTGAGAGTAAAGCTAAATTTCTGCAACAGCTATCAGAATGGTCAATCTTAAATGCGGTGTCCTTTAAGCCAATAAGGTCGAACAAAGCAAAATATACCGCCATTTGCAATGTGGATGACAGTTGTCCGTGGAGAATACATGCTATTGACTCAAAAAAGACACAGGCTGGATGGTGGGTTATTAAAAAATATCCTAGTGATCATACATGTGTTAACCCTATAGTGAACTCAAATCATAGGCAAGCCACATCATCCTTTATGGTATCGAAGATCATGCATTTCGTGAAATCTGATTTGAACATTACAGCCGGAACGGTGCAAGTTCTAATGGAGGAACAATTATTTATTAAAATTAGCTATCTGAAAGCATGGAGAGCATTGAGCAAGGATGTTGAAAGAATTTACGGCGATTGGGCAGAGCCATATTCCAACCTACGGCAATACTTTGGTGAAATAATGAAAACAAATCCCGGAAGTGTAGGACATGTGACTACTGATGAGTATGGAGTTTTTGATCGTGCATTTTGGTCATTTGGGCCATGTATTGAGGGATTTGTCCATTGTCGACCTTTGCTTTGCATAGATGGTACACATCTATATGGAAAATACAAAGACACCTTACTTGTTGCAACAGTCGTTGATGCAAATGATCAGCTATTTCCCTTGGCATTTGCCATCGTTGAGTCCGAATCCATTGATAGTTGGGGTTGGTTTTTCGCATGCATGCAAAGGTTCATTCACAGCGTGAACAATCGTCGTATTACTTTCATTTTTGATAGAATGAAAGGAATACCTACAGTGTTAGAGAGCAAATGGCTAGCCGCACATAAACATAGATACTGTGCTAGACATTTGAAAGCAAATTTTTAGGCAGCGGGTTTTAGAGACAAACGATTGACCGGTTTATTCTACGCTGCTGCATGTGCCTCTGAGGAGATTGAGTATTTAAAGATTCGTGAGGAAATTAAAAGTAGTAGTATAAGAGCACACAACTGGATAGAGAGAAGTTTGGTGGAAAGGAGGAAAATTGGGCATTATGTAAAGATGATGGTGGTCGTTTTCATGTTATGACGACTAATGCGTCAGAAAGTTTTAATGGTGTACTTAGGGGTGCAAGATCTTTGCCTATTAGAGCACTTGTTGCACGTACATTCTATCGATCCGTTGATTACTTTTGTCAAAGAAGAGAGTTTGCTAAGAATTCCATACTTCGTGTCACGCCAAAATGGGAAGCAAAAATAGCTGAGAGAGCAAGCGAAGCTAAATGTTGTCGGATTGTCTGTTTTAGTCAAATTGAATGGCAAGCGATTCATTACTTCGGCGATGAATTCAAAGTTATAATCGATGGTAACACGTGTTCATGTACATGCAACATCCCATTGCTTCAGCATCTCCCATGCGCCAATGTGATGGCTGCTTGTTCGTCGGTGGCCAATGGGGAAAACAGAGCTCATCATGATTTTGCATCACATTGGTACTCTGTTTAGAATTACCTAGCTGCATACTCTGCGGAATTTCATCCCATACGCGATAAAAGGTATTGGTCTCCACACGAAGGTCAAATGGTACTTTCGCCTCCCGCAAGGCGAACTCCGGGAAGGCCTAAGTCAAGTAGAATTAAAGGCGTTATGGACGAGATGCAGCCTCCAAGGCCTAATAGATGCAGTAAATGTGGTATGCACGGTCACAAAAGGAGTCGTTGTAATTCAGTTATTTAGTTTACATATGCGTGTTATTATTGGTTTGATGTTTGTAAGCCGTATGTTGTTTATGTAAGAACAGTTTGTGTTTTTATTTCATTTGCTAAGTTCTTTGTGATGATGAATGTTATGTGATACGTAAACATATGCAAATGTAAGCTAGTGTTACACACATCTTTACAATACTTGTTCAACGATACATAAAATAATTGCATATACATGAAAGCTACCGATACAAAGTACATGAAAGCTACCGATACAAAGTACTTAATTAAATTACATATAAATAAACACCTAAATCTGTGTTTACTTCTCCTCCCACAACGTACGAGGACTCAACTTATCGAACGGTACACCCTTATTCAGTAGTGCGTTCCGATACTGTAGGTTCAACTTCTCCAACCGGGCGTTTTCCGCTTGCATCTCAAGGGCATATGCAACTCCCCTCGGACACATTTCCGGATCTTTCTATTTAAAAAAGTTACAACATTCAACATCGTTTGGCCGTATCTTATTATCGTCGTACGGTTCACAACGGTAAAAGCGACGGCCCGCATTCCTTTCATTCTGACACACAACCACTTGACATTCAGCTCCACAATAACAAAGTACCCGAGGCGCTGTCCGGCTTGTACTAGCATTGTTAGTCTTACGTCGAGCAAGCACATCCATTAATTTTCCATGAAGTGGTTGATGTTTTGATTCACCGCTATCCATGAACAATGTCGATGTACCGCCAACCCTAGAAGGAGGCAAGTTTTCAACCTGCGTCTCAGGGACAAAATCAACCGCAACATTTTCTTCATTAACCGACGCAGAGCCTCGTTGCTGTTCAAATTCTTCATACATTTTCATCGTCGTCTCGTCGTCAATCTCCCAATTATCCATTCTTGAAAATATCAATGTTGGAGTTAGACTAAATCGCAAAACAGTAAACAAATTTAATAGTGCTTATGAATCTTACCTTCTTTTGGTGTCTTCAAACTCAAAAAGATATTCTTATGCCGCCAGGAACTATAGATTTTGTGGAAGAGAGAAGTGGGTTAGGTTTTAGGTTCTATATTTGCAATTTGGTAAAGTAAGGAATGAGGTAGGTGGAAGGTTTGGGTTTCTGTTTTGAAACCCTGCACATTACTGGGGCGACTTTTGAAAAGTCGCCCCAGTAATGTGCAGGGTTTCAAAACAGAAACCATGTATCACCATTTACACTACTTCAAAATTTCAATGGAAGTCAATCATCAACAACTCAAATTACAGCATCCCCTAAGTCAACATTTCTATCAAACTCAATCATCCACAACTCAAATTACAACATCCACCAATTCAACATTTAAATTCAAACAATTCACATCCAACATTTAAATTCAAACAATTCAAACATTTCACTATCGTGGAGTTCGTTTTGGTTTTCTCATAGACAGTGGAATTTCATCCGGCGAATCCTCCTCTTCACTTGCTTGTGTAGGATCTATAGGCTGTGAAGGGCCGGGAGAAACTTCAACTTGTGTTTCTTGAGATGAAGATGCGCCTTTTCGATGTCTACGTCGCTGATACGTACGAGTAGTGGGGGAAGGAATGCCATGGGCTTCTATGGCATATTCGATGAGCCCCTGTGCTGGTGGAGGAGGAGGCGGTGCGGGAGATCTTGGTCTTGTTAACCTGTTTCTTCCCAAAATAGACTCTAAGATGCGTTTTACACTAAAGCATTTCCCCTGCGACATTTCAGGAACCTCTTGTGCAAGCTCGTCTACAATTTCGAACGCACGGTAAATGCCGTCCGTCTGCCATGACATAAAATTCAAGAAAAGGTTTAAATTTCAAATATTGAAATAAAGACTATATGTAGTACGTACCATATTCCTTTCGAGAGGTGCTCTAGGAGTGTAAGGGTATGCAACCACAGGTGGATCGATGGCACGAAGAACATATCGACGCGTGATGTTCTAGTACCAAGACAGATATTATTCTTCGGACAATGTGAACTCGCGTTCCTGTTGCGTGTGCATGTAGCGTTCGGTCCATGTCTCAATCGCCATAGCATACTCTCCAGCTTCAATATCAATCCTGTAATGCGGTGGTTGTTCCGGTAAATGCTGGGCCATACCAAACTGCCTCATCACTCGGTCAGGTAGATGATAGGCGACATCATTAAAGCAAATCAGAGGAACCTGAGCAGTCCACAGCTGAATGGAAGTGGTGCATAAGTTTGGAAGATGTCCAAGCACATCGTCGTATGGGGTCCAACTCACAGACTGATAGTCTAGCACATCGAACTCATTACGGTAGAAGGCAACATGACGCCTCGGCGATGAAATGGTGCTTTTAGGTCCTACCCACCTGTACAAATATTCAATTGTGACTTCTCAAATCCGAACACGTATACTTAGTATACTACATAATTAATTATACCTAGCACCGTATGGCAATGATAAATCAATCGCCGTCCTCCTCATAGTTATTCTACCCATGGGTAGATAAGTCTAACACCAAAGCTGCAAATAAAATTGGACACATGGTTTCAGTTAGATAAAAGAATATGGAATAACGGTCGGCGAAAGTAAACTATAGACATACCTGTACTAGACTCACACAACCACCTATGCTTGTGCTCTCTTGCAAAGCAAGCCTTGTCAACTCGCAGTACGTATACGCTAAAACTGCACTGCCCCACGAATACTGGCGACAAACTTCAAAGTTTTCTAAAAAAGGAAGCCATCTAAGCCATATCCGTGTCTTCGAATGATCGCATATCAACCTCGAGCATATAATATGCAATATAATGACCCTGGCCCGTTGCTGAATCTGAATCTCCGTCGCATCTGCAGGTATGTCGTCCGCAAATTGTTCCATGAACCATAGTGTCCGTATCATTTCGTTTCCCCACCACTCCTCTGCTGGAGGAGTTAAACCTAGAAGCTCTTGGCATAAAGTAAGATAATCAACTGGATCGGGGTTGGTCAACGGAGCACCGTCTATGGGTATGCCAAGCAAGCATGCAACATCACCCAACGTGATAGTCATCTCTCCGGCTCGTAGGTGAAATGTCGATGTCTCTGGCCTCCATCTATCCACCAAAGCAGTGATAAGATGATGATCTAACTAGATGTGCCTCATCCTAAAAACCAGTCCAAATCCAGCTTGGTCTATCAACTGTATAACGCCTGGATGACCAGATGTTACTCTTTTCATTTTAGACGAATGATCTATGGTTTTGTCTGCAGTATTACTCTGTCAAAATATCACAAAAATATTATCAACATGTAACATACATTACCTTTCGATATTTGTACATTTAGAATACTAAAAAATTTACCGCGACAAATTCCAGATTATTCGTTCGATGCCGTTGTTGCAAATAAAGGACAGATCCATCAACTGGTTCAGGTACCATCTCCGCGTAATCTACATATATACAAGTTAACAATATTTTCAAATTTATTTTCCAACATCAACACTACGAATTTACGCATTGTTTTTACACATTTTACCAATGATTTCAACCATATATACATATCTCAACCATCAATTATTGCTTACAATTCCTAAAAATTATTATTTTGTAAATTTCTTCAAAACCCTAAATTGAAATATTATTGATTTTCCCATACCTATAGGCGCATCCGGCATTGTAGAGCTAGCCATCTTCTAATTTGTTCAACGAAATGCGAAAAATTTCTGAGCTTGGGCAAAAAATTGGGAGAGGTAGGGTTTTTAGAAAAGGGGAGGATGGGTTTAGAGTGAAGAGGAAGAAATGGGGGCTTTGGTTTTGTTGCAGAGCCCTGAATGGGCGACTTTTGGGAAGTCGCCCACTGGCGACTTCCTAAAAGTCGCCTGCTTATTTAAAAACAAAAACGGCGACTTTTGGGAAGTCGCCCGGTTTATTTCGTGACAAAAAAAATACTGGCGACTTTTGAAAAGTCGCCAGTACGTTTTGGCCAGCTCGGAGCTGAGCTGGCCAAAATAGGGCTAAATTTGATAATAGTTTACAAACGGGGCTAATTGTGATAATTAGTTTCTAAACGAGGCTAAATGGAAAATAAATCCTATAAAAAATTGTAAAGTAGTTTACTTGCTGGATAGTTTTGTGTTTTCATCTAATCAAAAATGCACGTTTATTATGGATTGTGGAAAAACACACAATTTTGAAAAATGAAACTTGCATAGAAAACAAGAAACAAGATTATTTGATTTTTCGTGTTTGAGACATAACAAAATGATGAAAAACAATTCATCTCCCCTGTTTCCCGTCCATCGTCGTGATGGCTAAGAATTGTTAAAAGTTTCTCACATTTGCTTGTATTTTGTAGTGTATGTTGAAAACACAACTCAAAACACAAAACGAAACCAAACGGGGCCTTAATTGTCAGATCCTAATTTTAAGCGCTGCTAAATTTTAATAATATATGTAGAGAGACATTTTTGGTATTTCATGTTGATACCAAAAGAGTGCATCAACAAATATATTACAACTATTAATAAAGAATTACGTATAAAGGGTAATTTTGGAAGTTCGTGGTCGGACCAAAAGTTTGCGCTTTCAGGCCAACTATTAATAAAGATTGAGAGCTCTATACCTATCCACATTTTTTTTAACCAACCTGTAAATTTTATTTATATGATTTTTGTCTTTTGTCTTTTGTCCTTTATCATTTATCAGCTCCAAATACTATGTATATTCTGTATATATTGTATTTTTCCATAGAGGGACTAAAGGCATCAAGCACGCATGCTCAGGAATACCGATTTTTTTTCCCTTTTGTTTACATTACGGTCAGTGATTTTCCATCGACATCGGTGCCATTATCATAAACTCTGATGTCTTTAGCACCATTCTTTTTTTTAACAAAGTTTTAATTACTTCTTTATTAAAAGTAAAAACAATTTACAACATTATTTACAAAAGATACATACAAGCCAGGTGATAGAAAATTCAATTAAAACATGTTCCACACGAACTTTTTGCAAATACATCCACTCGGTTAGCGGGTTGGTAACACAAACCAAGTTTTAGTTTTCTATACAAGCGCCCATTTAGTAGCCATTTTTGAGCACTACATTTATTAACTCTCTTCTTTTCAGAACTAAATCACCTCTGGCATCCTTCTTTTCTCTCATATTGGCATTCGAAGTTCAGTCAACACATACCAAAACGAAATAGAAACTTTCCCATTTTCATCATTCTTAACTCTCTCTTCCCCTGGTCTACCACTTCGAGCCATTTAAACCTTTTTAATACTGGTAGTCTTTTGACTTGAGAGTATTTTCGGACTTATGTGTTATTATACACATATTTTAGCGAAACTAAGAAGAGTTATATTTATCTAAAGATAATTCTCCATATTTTTCAATTTTGTAAAATGATAAAGTTAAAGACATCATAATTTACAAATATAACTATTCTGGATTTTACCAGAATAATGACAAAAGACAGACGCAAAAACACTCCTGAAACGAAGTGGAAATACTCAAATGTTTGTTTGGAACGGTACTCAAAATATCTTTGAAGCATTGCTTGAAGATATTACTGAATATAGTGCAAAAAGTGACAAAAGATGACTTGAACTTTTCCTTGAATAAATACTATGGTTGCTCAATACTAACTCGAAGCAAGCTTCAAAGTGGATCTGGAATATCAGCAATGAGACCCGAAATAGCTTTGGAGTTAAACCCAAAGAAACATCACTTGAGATCAGGATGTCCCGAAGCGCTCTAACTAAACGCTCGAGTTTGCATAGTGCTCGAAATTGGTCTAACTTAACCCAAAGATCGCTTGAGTTCAACTCGAAGTATGCGCAAGAAATCTATAACTCGACCAGTAGAAAGTGCTCGAACTCGACCCTCGGGAATCCCAAATAAACCCATAACTTTCTCAATATAATTTGAGCACAACTTCGAGCAACGCTCGACTTTAACTCAGGGTGCGCCTAAAGTCAACCTAAGCCAATAACACTTTGACTCCAAATCCTTTCAAACTAATCTGCTACCTAGTCTATTCATCGAAACTCGACCCCTATATCACTAGGCGCAAATTTGAACCAAACCCACTCAAATTGCAAAGAAATGTCAATGAACTTTCTAGCAATCACCAAATTCACTTTAGGGAATAATTCAACCAATACTCACCTATAAATACAAGGCTAAGGGGTAAAGAAATAAACAAGTGATTCTCCACAAAATGACATCGGAGCTCTATTATTTTCTCATCTCCTCCATCAAGTTATAACTTTTGTACTAATATATAAATCATAATCAATATACAGAAGAAAGATGTTGAATGAAAATAAAATGATGTAGGTCAAACATATGCCTAACCACTATAAAAATATCGTATCTCTTATTTCTTCTTCTTTGTTTGTCTCTTTTTTGTTTTTTTTTGTTTTTCTCTCTTTTTTGTAAATGATTTCAAGTGGTTATGCTATCTGGATGAAAATGAATAATTTCATCTGACCTATTTTTTGAATTGGTTTAATAGTTTCTAGTGTCTAATTTAATTAAAATCTTAACAAGAAATAATTAGGTGTTTATGCTAAAAATTAATGCAAATATTTTGTTGCTTTCATCGAGAAATATCAAATTCATTCAAATTTATTTGAGATCTTTCGGTTTTTCTATTTCTAATCTTTCTTTCAGAAAAACGAAGAGAGATTTTTACTTGTTTCTTGTGAAGTAATTTTCTAGATTTGATAAAAGTTGAAGTTCTTAAGGATATTTTGAAAGAAAAAAAAATCTTTTTAGTAGAAGATTTGGTATTTTATATGAATTAGAGAAAGTTATTTGTTATTAGATATTTTTATTAAAGTAGTCCTTTTTGGAAGTCTTTAAGCATATGTGGAAAGAATCTCATTTTAATAATAGATTGGATACTCCAAAATGAAATGAAATTTGAAGTTTTTAAATAAGTTATTCCTTTTTAAACAAAGCTTTTTTGGGAAAGAATCGAGAAATTTTGGAAAATTAGATTTTTAGATATCTTGGTTACTAGTTATGGTGATAACACGCTAAAAATAGTAAAGAAGGTGAACCATAGGCTTAACCACTAGCACCATGCTGGGCCCATATGCTAATTAACATAGAGTTAGCCAATATTGTTCTGAATGTAACCCAAGAACAAGATGAATAGTGTGCCTTAATCCAAGAGTTAGTCTCCTAATTATGAATTAGAGATAGACTTAACATAGACCCAAATGCAATCCTTTAAAATTCTTAACAAAACCAATTTAGAATGAACCAATGAAGACCTAATCAAAATTATTCACCAGGGGTTCGAGTTGACCCAAGGGCTTAACTTGACATAGGGCCTTAGTTGATTAAAGGGAAAGAGTTCACACAATGACTCAAGCTGAGTGGGCTCGAGATGGTTTAGGGCTCAAAATTTGAAAACGATAAGGAAAAAGGAGGAGAAGGAGTTCAAAACAAA
Source organism: Allium cepa (assembly GCA_030765085.1). Taxonomy (NCBI): domain Eukaryota; kingdom Viridiplantae; phylum Streptophyta; class Magnoliopsida; order Asparagales; family Amaryllidaceae; genus Allium; species Allium cepa. The sequence continues at coordinate 511,820,190 of CM060942.1, forward strand.
GAAGACAACCAACGAGCAAGGGTTCAAATTTGAGCTCACCGAGTTATTCAAAATCAAACCTGTACTGGTTGAACTTTGGCCCAATGAAGTGATCGAGTAGAAACCCATGGGTGAGATGAAATTGGAAGTTATAAAGATGATTGAAAGTATAAAGAACATAGCTAGGGTGGTACTATATATGTAAGAGCAACAACTTTAGGGGTTGAACTAGGATAGTGTGAAAGACATTATCAAAACCAAAGAACTTAGTCTTTGACTGGATAAAATTCTCCCGACCCATTAAAAGCCATAATGTATCCTTGATAAGGTTTGAAGAAGTTCACTTATTACAAAGATGCTTAGATCAGGCAAAGACAACCTAGTAGAGATTCTGACTCTAATGGCGATTACCAAATTTCTTTTATACCTTATATCGCTAATTTTCCAAATCCACAAGGATATGGAACACCTAATTAACCTAATAGGATGGAATCACCAATCCAAAAGACCATCTTTGAAGATATATTATCATGATGGACATAGCATATGCTCCAGACCCTACGAAATGTCTAGTATTACCAAAATTACTACTAAGCGGTGCTAAAGTTTGAGACCTACATCTATAGATCTTGGCAATGCATCATGGATTTTTTAAGTAACATTTTTCAATCCACAAATATAAGATGAAGAACGTTGGAGCTTTGGTCGAAATCAAATCAAAAGACAATGAGACGTTGAAAGAATATGTGAGATAATTTAATTTGGTAGATTTCAATGTCAAAGGGGATGATAACAATTTAAAGCATTATACTATAGCTGCTGAAGTAAGGAAGAACACCATGTTTGCAAAGAAACTATCAATGAAGAACATGGTCAGTCAAACTTTTATGAAAAAACTAAATGTTATACACATTTGAAGGAAATGACAATTGAGGAAGGATATGCAGAGCCTACTAGGTAGTGGCTCCTTAGGCAATTAGTTAATCAAAATAATAATGGGACAAAAGATTTAATAAGGGAAAACATAAATATACATAGTAGAGAAGGGTGAACAATTTCAATTCTAGGTTCTCTAAATTTACTGCATTGATATAAAAAGGGGAAAATATTTTCTTGATTAGTTAATAAACAAAATGACATATTATGAAGCCACTACAAAAAAAGTTATTAAAAGAGATAGAATATCCATAAGGTTTAGTCATTTCAAGAATTTAATAAGCCACAATACTAATGATTATTTGAAACTAAGGGACTAGATTAAAGAGTTGGTTAGGCAGCGACAACTACAGTAGTATGTATCAAATCCAAATCATATACTCCAACAACAACCGTAGTTCCTACATCGCCGTTGCAGTCACCAATGGCTAACGACTCTTGATCAACTATATGTAGAGTTTTTAAGGATCTACTATTACCACACCAAGTACTAATTATTAATGGGGTTAATACCCCAGTTTTTAAAAATAAATAATAATAGATTTTTAGATGACTAATTAATCAATTTAAATTAAGGAGGGGTAAATGATAATTTTTTCAATTTTTGAATTTGACAATGGAACCCATGTCATTGCGACTGGCATGTTTTTCAGATCAAAATACATATAAGTTTGTTCAATTTGAAGGCCGTATAAAGAAGATACAAATGAATTAATACTAATGGAAAAAAAACTGGCATGTATCTCGAAATACATGAAATGATATGTTGGCATACATTCAATCATTACCCATATATCGACATATAATTTAAGACATGTTGATATACAATAGTTATTTTAGTTTTTTTTAATTCAAATTAAGGTAAGATACTTTAATCAATGGATTTTGGCAATCTATCCATCAAAACTATTATGGAGACGAGTACTATGATCTAATAAAAGAATTGAGGCAAAATATGGAGGTTTCTATGCACTAAAGTAGTGGGACAATGAAGAATTTTGGGATTTGGCTTTTAGTTTCGAGTGAGTGAACCTTCTCTATGATTATATAATGTAATTGGAATGTTTTAATTTTGTCAGGGTCTGGTTAGGAGATAATTATAAATTTATAACGAACTTAATGAAAGGATGTTTTGACCAATAGAGTAGTTGGAATTAATAATGGATCAACTTAAAATAAATGGAGTTTTATAGAACTATATGAATTATGGAGAGATATATATGTAAATAAGGATATAACGACTCATTTATAAAGGATAATGAAGATACAAACAAAATATATGAATTTAAATTTTAAATGAAGGCTAGGTGGGCCAAGTTTGAAACTTGACCCAATCTGAACCAAGTGCGATTAGAAGCATTTACGGATCGAGATTTCATGCAATGCTTTTGGCTATTTCATGGGAGGAAATTGGATAAGAACTTGACACTGTGAAGACCATAGATACCTTTGAATATAAGTGTGTTCGGTGTATGTGAAATTGGATGTTTGGTTTGTTGTCAATGATTGGATATCATATTGATTTAGTATGATCAAATGAGGAATATTAGGCATGTTTAATGTGCTATTGATTTATCAAGTGATTGTGTATGAGGCACATATGATGTAGGGAATAGTCTCGTAGGGAAATATTTGTTCCCTCGGTGTCAGAGTTGGTGATTTGAAAAATAGATGTTTCGAAGAAATGGTGTTCCCTGAGTAATGTTGATATTGATAACATTATTGGACGTGTTTGTGCATTTTATATTTGCATATAGTGTAAGATGAGATGTAATATGACCTTAATAGAGTAGTCAACCTATTTTTGGTGTTGATGTTACTCCATGGGTGCAAATAGGTTGTTTAATGTAAGTGTATATGAGTTAAGAGACACAAACAATGTTTTACCAGTCTTTTTGTAGCATATGGAAGACATACTTGTTTCACTCACTCTGACATAATTTCGTCCCACTACTATTTTTCATTTTATCTATTTCATTGAGTTGGTGCACCCCAATGACGTAGAGAACATGGCGACGAAGATCTCGTATTATAAATATTGAAAATATAAACCTATGACCGGTATATTCGTGGGTATTGTGGATTGAGATTTGTTGTACATATCTATGTATTTGGATTAATGTTGAATATAAAGATGATTTATATCATATGTTATTTTCTTCCACTGTTAGTTTAGAAAATTTACAGTTAGATCTTTTTTTTCTTGCTATCATATCATAACAACTTGTCGTTTTTGGTTTTTGAGATTTGAACGTCGATTCGGACATTGAATCCAAGAATATAAAAAGACCATTTGTCACAATTGTATTAAAGCAAAATTTTCCTTAATTTAAGGACTTAGACGTATTGAGAGATCGTATTTTTATTTTTATAAATGTAAACATATGTAATATTATATATGAGTTAGGTATATATGTATACCTTGTTTACTATTCTAGTCATGGTTACTATTTGTTATAGAGTTTCCAATGAATCCCATTTATAAATAGCCGAGAATGAGCACCTCGATGGAAACTGGAGCAAAAAACAACGCTGGAGAGTTTAAAATCAAAACTAGAAATGACAATAGAGTGGATGCTATGTATATTCTTAGTACGAACATTCATGTTTCATTCAACAAATATATGCAAGTGACATGCCAATTTAGTATTAATCCTATAGAACTTACAGTTGCAACCCAAGGAGTGGTTCAAGTACAGCCATTAGTGCGAATTTCCCAAATTTGTATAGGAACTTCTCTAGTTGGGATGGCAGACTCTTTGTTGGAACAAAACCTTATGCAGTAATGTGGGCTTGGCTAAGCATGTGTAAGAAAGTTTTTATCCTTTTCGATCTAAGTAATGTTACGAGAAGACAACTGGCTTCCTGGCACTTCTAGAAAGAAGAATCGAATTGATGAGAGTTGCTTTTATGATTGAAAATGATAAGGAAAATATAATATGGGCAGATTTTAAGAGAAATTTTGAAGTGAATTTTTTCTCTATGATGGAGAATAGATTATTACTGGAGAAATTCATTCATCTGAAGTAGGATGACATGAATATCGATGAGCATGTAAACCAGTTTAATAAGTTAGCTAGGTTTGGGTTTGAATTGGTCAATACATCGAACAAGAAGGCAATGAAGCTTACAAAAGGATTCAACTAACCACTTAAGGAGTTAGCACTGAATCTGATACCGTTTGGAGATACATTTAAAGGACTGATAGAGGCAGCATTGCTGAATTTGATGAATTAGGAGATAGCTAATAAATAACTAAGAAGGAAGTAAACCAATTACAAGAAAACGTAAAAGTGAGGACAGTCATTGAAAGAAACAAATGAAAACGTGTAATCGATGTAGAAAGAAAGGACATATAGTGAAGGACTATAGAGTTGACTCTACATAGATCAAGTGTTATAAATGTAACCAGTGGGTAACATAAAAGAGAATGCTCGAATTTGCCAAGGAAAAACATGATAGATAAAGCTAATACACTAGAAGCGGTCCCATGGGCTAGTTTGCCGCCATTTACTCAAGATAAAGGAAAGCTGTGATGTAAGGTGAGTTATTACTTTTGAATTATGAATTATTATTATCTATAATTGTGCTTTAAATCTCACACGGTGCGTAAGTCTTTTTATGACATGATTTAAAATGGAATATATGTGGTGTAGAGTCCTTAGTGATACATATGTATTGAAATTTTTGTGGTACTAATGAATTGTAGAAGAGATTGGATGGCTCATTATGGGATAATATCGAATGGTAAAAGTAGTATAATTTGAACAAGGAACAAAGGACTGGGTACTATTTTGTTGTACATCATGATCCCGATAGTCACATGATGACTAAAGAATTCCATATACCTTCATTGAAGACTTTGATCACCCTCCCCAAATGAATTATATTTGGTAGGCCCGTTAGCTTGCCAATTTGGCATATTATTATGGAACGATGGTTAAAAAAATTGATAGTAATAGAGAGACTAGTAACATTAGAATTTTAATTGGTTAAACTTTGATATCTAATTGATTAGAAATATTTTAAGATTGGAATGATGATTTTTATTTGAAGATCCTAGAGTTTATTTTTAATAAGGTTTTGGCAACCCAATGATACTACTATGTGATCCAACTCGGTGATCGGTCCAAAGTTCATAAGTTGAAATAATCGACATTTGCGTTCTTTTGTTCTTTACCACTGCAGTAATGATCGAAGATGAGAGCGCATAGTATTTAGAATGCTTTTGTTATCACTGTAAAGGTAATGATTTGAATTAATTTGTGCATGGGTGTCACTGATCCGACATTGCGGACAACATTATAGCATACATATTTGTTTGTAGACGTTTTGAATTGGTTTGAAGATGTGTGTTGTTAACCTAAGGTTTAGAGTAAATTACGCAATTTAAGTTATGCAGCTTGGATGTATGTTGTTCTCTAAGTAAGTGATTCTATCTTATTGTATACATTTTAGACCAAAAGTTATAGGTTGTTGATATTTGAGTAATAGTTGCCACTTCAAGTATATGGTTTAGATTGAATGTGACATGAGTTCGATAACATCTATGCTGGGGCATTGTCCCTTTTTTTATGTTCCGGATATGTTTCAGGTACGGTGTGTAATGACCCGCAAATTTGAACGATTCAAATGAGAATATGTAATTTATTTAAATACTAAAATTTGATTCAAATTTAATAAATAACAAGAAAATAAATTGTTGATGAAATGACTTGATTTTAATGATGTATTTTTAAATGAATTTATAGGATTTTCCATAAGTTTTAATTTGAAAAATATTTAAATTATCATTTAACGTATGTTGCAGCAAACATTGATATCTTTGAAATTTTACAGAATAAGATAACTAGTATATTTTTTTGTTTTATGGTAGTGTCACATTGCTATGTGTGATCATATTTTTATTTATGACGTTTGTGGTGTAGAATATACTAGTGTATGATTTTTGTTTGATGATAATAAACATATATATTCGTTTAAATGTATTTTTATTGTACTATTTTATTTTTCCACATAATTAAATAAATATTTGTTGAATAAAATAAATAACTCGAAATTCTTATTTTGACAAATATTTTATTCAAATGAATACTTTATTATAAATTCAAATAGTACAAATTTAAGCTCTCGCTATATTTACACAATTCCAAATACAAGTTTAAATTACAACACAATTTTCACTATACAATTTTAACCTCACCACATATTCACTCATCACTCGTATTTGATCTTCAACTCCGTTCCAGCCTATATCTAGTATCTGAACTATCTGCAAAATAAACATTGACGTAGTAAAATTGAAAAAGAAATATTTTGAAGTGCACAATGAAATGCGTGTTTGAAAATATTGTTTGCCTCGGTTATTTGGGTTATTCATCATCATTTTTTAATTCATCTTTCTATTTCAAACTAGAATAAAAAATACATGAACAACTAGTGGCATGCACAATGTATCACCGTACATGCCACAAGATCGTGCACATCGATATACGCTTGCTTTTTAAAATTACAGGGACATGTGAGCACAAGGTCAAACCCAAGCCAAGACTGGATTCAACTCAGGTGCAATGCAAAAACAAACAACACAACAATGGTCAGTACAAAGCAATCAAGTAGGAGCATCAAGCTAGTAAGGCACCAACATAAAAACAGCCTCAACAAAATGTACAAAGGTCCAACCAACATGATAGCAGCTCAAACAAATGTACACATGAAGGTCCAACCAACATACAAAAAAACATGCAACCAGACTACAGTAACTCAGGCATGCAACCATACTACAATAACTCAGGCATGCAACGAGACTACAATAACTCAGGCAAGAACAGACTAGTGTGGATGTATAGGAATCAAACAACAAAGCTTCAGACATGCTCACAAGTCAATGTGTGTTAACATGAATGCAAAGCAACAACAAGCAACCAAACAAATAAACATGCTCATATATACATGGATATGCAAGCATTTAAGCATGAACACCCACGAAAAAAACATGTGGAACCAAACCAGACTTCAAATGGAACCAGACCAGACTTCAAATGAAAACAACAACATTCGGTACAAAGCAACCGGACATCCAGACATGAAACCAGACATTTAATACATGCAACAATCATACACTCACATATACACATAATACAAAGAAATGGACATGGAACTCGACCAGCAACTAGCACAAAATCATTATGGCCAGAGAATATAAGTGCACCATACACAAAAAGTAACAAGCACAGTGACATATATATACAAGCAAAGTCAGAATGCAAGCACTCGGGTAGACAGAGCACAGCCATATCAATTACACACACATACATACATATATTTATGTATATACATGGAGACATCAGATCAAACTTAAGCCAAGGCAACATGAGCATATAAATTAAGAAAATCAAGGCATGGTGGTAATTATCAATAGCAGTTTGAACAAAGTCAAGCGAATTCAATCAAAGGTCATAAGGAAACACATTTTCGAAAATGGAACAGTGAATGATGAATTGAACAAGTTGTTGGCGGTAAAGAACAGTACAAATTCAAATATATTTAAACATATTTGAATATATCAGAAGTACATTCAAAGGATAAACAAGTCAAGAATACATCAGAATCCTAAACAAAGCAAAGAACAAATTCAGGAAGGAGTAGAAAAACTCGCAGAGAATATCATGATGAACAAGTCAGACTTTAGGAAGTCAAGATTAACCCAAAATTAGTATTCATATCTCAAAGTCAAATGCCAAGCTGTAAATCAAAGGATGATCAAGTCAAAGATGAACAAGTCGTACTTCAGAGATCGTTCGATCAGAAATCAACGCAAGTACTAAAATCATGAAGAATTCAAATCAAAATATATGGAACGAAATTATAGGGTTTTGATCCCTATAAATACCCAATTCATCACCGGCAATTAGAGGAGTTCGAGTTCAAGCAAAATATATAGAATAATAAAGTAAAAATTGCATACCGATATTATACCAAAGTCGAACTCAAACCCTCTGGAGCAATCGAAGAACACTGATCGAAGAATCGTGAAATCCAAATTCATTGGAATTGATCAACTCAACCAACAGAGGATTCGAAAGCTCCAAAATTGTTGAAGCCCAGATCAGAAACTCAACAAAAGGCAAACGATTTAAATTTCTATTTCCAAGCGGCGGCTTCAATTTGAACGAAACCCTAATTTTGATGAGTAACAAAATAAATCGGCCGAAGAGATTACACAAACCAAAAAAAAGGGAGACGGTCTTCTCTAATTATATGTTACTTGGGCTAGTTTTTTTATGTGTATTGGGCTTCAGCTATAAATATATGGTTTTGTTCTTAGTTTTATTTTTATTTGCAATTTTCTCTTTTAAAATTTTGTAAATTTCTAGTTGTGTAACTAGCTATAAACTACGGGGCATAGTTTGAGAATTTGCAACTTAGTGGCTGAGTGGTGGTAGGGTTTTGAGCGTAAAGTTAGAACAATCAGGTGAGCGAAAGTCGCGAGTTTATAGAGTTTGTAAGCGTCATATTGTTTAATTCCTAGTAGAAACCTTGGGGGCAGTAGTAGGTGGGTTTGCCGAAGCTGGGTAAAATCCGTGTCATTCTATTTCTGCTTTTATTTTACTCTGCTATTATCTGTGCTGCGAATACTATATATTTATCTATGAATTGTTTTGTAAACCCTATACACCCCCCTCTAGGGTTAATTCGATCCTATAAGTGGTATTAGAGATAGGTTCAAAAACCATTTTCTATTAGAAAAAATTGATTTTTTTTCTTTCAATGGCTTATTTTAATAATGCTTTTGCTGAAGGTCAGTCCATAGCTAGACCACCCATGTTCAATGGTGAATATGCATATTGGAAAAATAGAATGAAATTTTTTCTAAAAACATAGATGGATGGAATATTGTTGAAATGGGATATAGCACACCAACAGTAGTCGTAGGCAATCAAGAAGTTGATAAGCCTATGGATCAATGGACAGATCTTGAAAATAAACTGCAAACTGCTAATGCTAAAGCTATGAATTCCATTATTTGTTCATTAGATCAAATCTAATTTAACCATGTCTCACATTATTTAACTGCATAGGAAATCTGGCACATGCTTGAAGTGACTCATGAAGGAACCTCTCAGGTTAAAGAATCTCACCTTTCCATGCTTAGCAGTGAGTATGAGAACTACAGAATGGCAAATGATGAAAGTGTCAAAGAAATGTATGGACGACTTTCTAATCTTGTATACAAATGAAAATCCCTTGAAAGACCATACATAGAATTGGGGATAGTCCGAAAAGTCTTTAGAATTCTTTCACGAAATTTTGAAGCAAAGGTGACTGCCATCCAAGAATCAAAGAAACCGAAACAGGTTACAGTTGAAGAACACATCGGAAACCTCACCACTTATGAGCTAGGAATCAAATTAAAGGAAGAAAGTGAAGGAGGAGATACGTGAAAGAAATCAATAGCTCTCAAAGGAACGATGGAAAGTGAAGATGATGATGGTGATGATGAAGGATCAGCTGAATTGGCACTGATAATAAAGAGATTCAAAAGGCGAAACCGCAAATATGGAAATCCAGCCCTAAATCAACAACTGAAGAGTAGAATCGTCAAATTTCTTGACAATTCGGAAAAGCAGGAGGTCATTTGTCACAAGTGCAATAAACCTAGTCATGTCAAGCCAAATTGTCCTCAAAATCAATTGAGCTAAGGAAAGAAACCAAAAAGGAGAAGTTTTATATCAACTTGGGATGAAAGTAATGAAGATGATAATGAATGCACTGGTAGTGAGAGTGAAAGAGAAAATCTGTGTTTTTTTAAGGGAAACAAGTGACAGCAATGATGACGAGCCAAGCGAGATGTCAAAACTTATTCACTCGTAATTACTTATATATTTTCATGAGTAAATGGCTATTTTGAAAGACTTAGGGAGAAGTACACTAAAATTGAATCACAAAAAGATAGTTGCTAGAACTAAATATGCAACGTGATTAAATGGTTCAAAACTATAGAAAAAAGAGCCTTAAGTGTGATAAGTGTCCATCACTAGAAGAGGAAATAAAAAAATCAGAAACTAAAATTAAATCGCTTGAAAATGAAATTCTGATTTTGAAAGAAAGTGAAAAATATTAGAAGAGAAAATTCTATTAAAAAGTGCACTTTGTTATTGAATGAAAATGAATCTCTCAAGTCACAAGTCCAACAATTGTCGACAACTTTATGAAAATTCTTCAAAGGAGAAAGATCACTAAATATGCTATTAGGAAAACAAAATATCAATACTATAAGACAAGGACTTGATTTGCAAAAGTGTCAAAATATGAACAAATGACTAATAATACTGTTAAGGTGAAAAGTGTGATACCCAAATGCGTAAAATGTGGAAATAATGGACATGGCAAGAATAATTGTCGAAATATATACAAACACAAAACCGTTGGACAAATATGGTTTCAAAAGGTACATAAACAAAAAATTTCAAATTTAAACAAATCAGATTCCTAAGGACACGATTGCTAAAATTAACATTTTGCCATATAAACAAACTTGGGTACCAAAGACTTCGATAGAAAATCATAGTGGTCTTACATCCTTCAATAGATCGCTTGCCTCCTCCAGAATTTAGACACAAAAGCAAGCTAAGGAACAACTTCAATGGAGATAGGTTTCGAGTTGTTCTAGATGATTGATGAGCTAAATTTTGAATGTTCCTTAGCCTAGAGAGAAGAGATGGAGATATACATATTTTGAATAATCACGATATCAAAGGCAAGTAGGTATGATCTCTAAACTCTATTTTGTTCTTTTATTGTTAATTCTGTTTTTATTGACATTGCTGTAGCATTTCTACCATATCTTGAACTTCTTTACTCTAATTTGTAAAAGTCAAGATGTTCTGGAAACAGATTTAAAATGCTACAAATATTTATTTTTGTGTTTTCCTAGAATCTGAATTTAAGAGGGTGAAAATATGCAAATCATTTGGAGTATCATTTGAAAACAGTTTCATAATTTTTTTAACACAACTGTAGTAATTTGATCATATCTTGAACATCTCAACTCCGATTTTTGAAATTCTTCAAATTTTGGAAAGCTGACTGATTATGCTACAACTTTTCTGTTTTGAGTTTTTATTGATTCACTTTTTAATGTCATGAAAAATTGCAATGAATTAAATAAACAACCCAAAAAGCATATTTGTTTTACACAAACAAGTTGTGGTATTTCAGGTATAACTTTTGATTGATTTGACGAATTGACTTGAAACCAATTTGGCCAGTAGCATCTTTGAACATCTAAACTTTCATGTTATGAGCCAAATCAAACTTCAGACTTTTACCATCCAAATAAAGATTTCAAATTGAGTGAGTCTTTGAAACAAACATCGTCAACTACCTGGAAACAACAATCACTTTTTATTGACTCTCTTCATGTCTATCACATCAATTCTCAAAACTGCTTTAACGAATTTTGGAATGAATATTTTTTCCCAATATAGATTACTTTGCCTTTGCTTGTTTTAAAGGTTTTAAATTGAAACAGATGGATACAAAAAGTGTGTTTTTGAATGGACAATTGAAAGAGGTTGTCTATGTCGAACAGCTCTTGGGCTTTGAAAATCAGATTTTTCCAAATCACGCGTATAAAACTTAAAAAGGTACTTTATGGTCTAAAACAAGCCGCTAGGGCTTGGTATGGTTGTCTTAGTGCATATCTTTTGAAAAATGATTTTAATAAGGGTTATGCTGATACTACACTATTCCTTTATCATAATTGTGATTTGTTGATTGTACAGATATATGTTAATGATATTATATATAGTGCTATTAACAATATTTTCCGTGAGAAGTTTGAAAAAGTAATCCAGGATAAATTTGAAATGAGTTTCGTTGGAGAACTGAAGCTTTTTTTAGGATTTCGGATTAAACAAACTAAGAAAGGAACGGTCATCTCACAAACAAAATATGTGAAGGAGCCAGTGCAAAAGTATGGACAAACTAATGCAAAATCGTCAAAAACTCTAATGAATCCTACGTTAAAACTAGATAAAAATGAAAAAGGTATTGTTGTTGATCAAAAGAAATATCGAGGTATGATTGGATCTCTTCTCTATTTTATTCATCTAAACCGGATATTACGTTTTTTGTATGTTTATGTGCACGATTCTAATCTAATCCTAAGGAATCACATCTGAAGGCTGTAAAACGAATTTTGAGATATCTTCTCCACACACCAAATTATGGCTTATGATACCCATCTAGTAATAATTTTGATTTAGTAGGGTATTCAGATGCGGATTATGCTGGTTGTCTTATTGATAGAAAAAGTACAAGTGGGGCGTGTTTCATGTTAGGACAAGCATTAGTTTCATGGTCTAGTAGAAAACAAAATTGTGTTGCATTATCTACCACTGAAGTTGAATATGTAGCTCTTAGTCGTTGTTCCACTCAAATTTTTCGGATGATCCAAACCTTATTGATTTTGGTCTAACATTTAAACGAGTTCTACTTATGTGTGATAACAAAAGTGCAATTGATCTCACAAATAATCCTATACATCATTCTCGCGCAAAGTATGTAGATGTTAAACATCATTTCATTAGAGATCATATTCCAAAGAAAATATCTGCATAAATTTCATTTCAACCAATTCTCAATTGGCAGACATTTTTGCAAAACCTCTAGAAAATAGTTTTTGTCGACTTCGTCTTAGTTTAGGCATTTTAGAAACGCGATTTTATATTATTTTTTTGAATTTGATCTTAAATGCCTATGTTAACTAATCTGAGTCCGTATTGATTATCCAAAAGATAAATAGTGACTGAAAAAAGCGATGAGTGTTGATCTTGATCATACATTATGTCTTGAGAGAGTATATTTAGAAAATTTTTTAAAAAATTGTAATAACTTTGGTTCGTAAAAATTCTATGACCATCTCTATTCCTATCATATTTCTACGACCATCACTCATCAAAATCCAATATAGCATGTCAAAATGTGGTATTTAAACATGAAATTATTCATTTTTTTATTAGCAATAAAATCATCCAAAAGTACTCACTCTCATTTAAAAGTCCTCACAGTTATGCATGGGTGAACTACTTGAAATCTCTGACTATATGCTTTCATGCTCATTTAAAAGTGTAGGATCGATTTCACCCTAGAGGAGGGGGGGTGAATAGGGTGATAGTGTAAATTATAAAAATTAATCGCGGAAGCTTATTAATTAATTTCAATTCAGATCACAGAATAGTAGCACAGATATCGCAGAATATAAATAACAGAATAAAACAGAACAACACAGAATTTACCCAGCTTCGGCAAAACCCTGCCTACGTGCTGCCCCCAAGGTTTCTACTAGAAATTAGATAGTCCCTCGCTTACACACGTAAACTCGCTATACCCGCTATTGACTAATCTAACTCTACGCTCAAAACCCTGACCATAACTCAACCACCGAGTTGCGAATTCCCAAACTACACACCGTAGTTTGTCCCCTAGTCACACGACTAGAAATTACAACGGTTTAAAAGAGAATTTTAAAATTAAAAAACAAACATAAAAAGCAAATAGCCCTTAATTTAAATATAAACAAAAAGCCTTTTATATTATTCAAGCCGGCCCCTTTTCTTTGTTTTATGTGACCCGATCCACTTCTATTAGCTCAGTCTTCTTTAACTTTTGTGAGAAAATATGGCGGCTTTCTTCGTTCTTTCTTCCTGATTAAAAATTAGGGCTTTTTCGAAGCGCCTATTAGATTTGATCGAATCTTTGGTTGATCAAGAGTTGCCTTGCTCGATCGATTCTCGTTGCTCTCACTGGCTACTTCGATGAGTTCGATTCTTGCTTCTGGTAAGAATTTATGCTTCGTTACTTTTCGATTTTTGTATTCGAACTCGGTTATTCATGCCGATGATGATTCTAGGGTTTATATAGGACTCGAATTCCTATTGTTGCGTTCGTATATACTTTATTTGAATTTGTCAATGAATCACCTCGGCCACTTGATGATGCTTGAATGTTTGAGATTGATTCTGACTTCTTCAAATCACTTGAATAACACGGTTTCGAATTCATGTGATGACCACGGCTTTAATTTGTGACATTTGACTTTGTCACACGTATACTTTCGACTGTTGATTTCTTGGTTACCACGGTATTTTGTTTTCTGGCATTTTTACTTTGACTTATTGACATGGCGATTTTACTGTCACTTCAGCCACTTGAATTCTTAAACTAAGCTTCTGGATGTTAATCGAAACTGTACACTTGCTTGTTGTTGTTTGGATTGGCTTGTATATTACTGCTATATATGCATTGTGCTTGCCTGTTGCACTCTGGTCTGTCCACTGCTGTTTGTGTCTTGCCACTGACTTGCTGCCTTCATGTACATGTCGAACTGATCGGTTGCATCTGTGGTTTGTATATGTGTAGTTATTATTGCCAGTTGCCTCTAGTTTTGTTGATCTTGCCTTGTATCACAACCTACTGCATATTCCTCCTGTAGCATGCTTGTTGTTGCATGCTTGTTTGTATTTACTTGGTGCATTGCTGTCATGTTGGTTCAAATTGCACTTGGTCTTTGTTGCATGCTTTGTACTTCATTTGAGGTTGTCTCCACCTTCTGGTATGCTGCAGCTTGGTCTTTGTTTTGATTCATTTCGTGATGATGTTGATTTCATGTTGCTATTGCATTATGTTGGTCTGACTCGAATTTGATATTTGAGCTTCAGTAGTTTCTGGTTGGTCACTTACTTGGTGAGTTGTGTTCATGTTTGATCACCTGCTATTCCATGGTCTATTTGGTGGCATTTGATTCATTTGAGTCAGTGATATTCCATGGTCTATTTGGTGGTATTTGATTCATTTGAGTCAGTGATATTGTCTTCATTATGGCCTGTTGCATTGGTTATTGTAGTTTGATTTGGGTCGATTAGTTGCTTCAAATTATTGCTGCTTCATTGTAGCTGTGTTGACCATTATGCACTGTAGCTTGCTGTCATGTTCGCTGTCACTTGTGCATTGTTGAGTCACTTGAGTGTGTTGATGGATGTGTGCATCAATGTACATACTTTTGCCGCTGTTTGATATAGTGTTTTGAACCATTGTTTGCTGTGGCATTGCATTACTGTGCATTGAGCATTGTACTTGCAGTTTGCTGACTTCACGTCGCCTTAACTTAGTTGATGCGCTGAGTTGAGTGGTGACTTGACCTTTGCATTTTGTTTTTTTTTCTAATTTTCACCTGAGTTGAATCCGGCTTGGATTTGACCTTGTGCTGAATGACATTGTTTTATTGCACCTGAGTTGAGCCTGTCCGTATATTTGGGTTTGACCTTGTGCTCACCTGTCCCTGTAGCATTATCAAGTGTATATATCGGCGTGCACGACCTTGTGGCATATACAGTAATACACCGTGTATGTCACAAGTTGTTCGTGTATGATGAATTCAAATTTAAATTATGACGAACAACCCAAATAACTGAGGCAAATCATATATTCAAAAATTATCTTCTATTTTTGAATTGCAAAAATATTTCTTTTTCAATTTTACTGCGTTAGTTTATATTTTTGCAGATTGCTCAGATGCTGGATTCAAACTGGAATGAAGTTGAAGATAAATACGAGTGTGAGTGATATGTAGTGAGGTTATTAATGTAAACTGAATTGTGATGTAATTGTGATGTAATCAAAAATGTATATGTATAGTGAGAGCTTGAATTTGTACTATCAAAATTGTAATAAATATTTGTTTGAATAAAATATTCGTTTGAATTCAAATTCCGTGTTATTTATTTTATTCTGCAAATATTTATTTAATCTGTGAAAAATAAAATAGTATATTATCAAATACATTTAAACGAATGTATATATGTTTATTATCATCAAACAAAAATCATATAAGCGCATATTCAACAAAAAGTCCACATGGTTATGCATACATGGAACACATGTCAAAATTGGATGATGTTAGAATCTCCATTCTATAGTTTCGATGATAACTATACAATCATATATATATATATATATATATATATATCAAATATCTTTTATACAGGGATAATTCACTTCAAGCAAGAAGATGATCTCGGTAGGAAGACATGAGGAGCACAAATGATAAGTTAGTAGTATGTATATATATGGTCATAGAATGATTATGTAAAATCTCCTTAAGTATACATACACACACTCATGCACATAACTTCAAATACATGGAAAAGGCCATGGTTAGACGTCTGATTTCAGAAGCTAGATGTCTGATCTTGGCTATTGGAATTTTTTTAATATACACAGAAAATAATCCAGTGTCAGATGTCTGACCTTTCACACCATACATCCGAATCTTGGTTCAGGATTTTTTAAAAAGGCAAAATTGTCAAATTTGAAAAGGTATTTCGATATCTCCTCTCCAAATCTCTTCATACCTGAACAGAAACAACTCTAGATCAAATGAGAAATAGAAGAAATTATTTATTACAACTCTTTACAACTATAAATATGTAGAACAAATTGAATTTGATTTACTTATCTTCCCTAAATCTCGTTTCTTACTTTTGCCTTCTTGCTTTCAAAGTATACAATCAAAATTATATTCATTTTGATCTAAACCCTTTTATATTCTCAAGCATATACACGTACACATTACTCAAGGAGATTATAGGAAGAAATTGTACTTGTAGACAAAATCAGTGTTACTTAGAACATGCACTTGTCAAAGAAATATTCTCATAACAGAAGTTTATTCCTCCAAACGAAGCGAGGGCAATTGGTTAGTGAAATTCCGAAGGGGGATTCGAGACTGGATGTAGGACGGGATGTGACGACCGCCCATGACTTCCGCACAAAACAAGGGAATGGTGTGCCAGGCAACCATGGACAATAATCAGGGTAAGATAAAACAGAAACTCTATCGTACAACTCACAGCGCATGGACAAAATACAATAGAGAAATATATGTATATAGTGAAGCTCATAACAGAATATCATCATATAGACTTCATAAAGGTTTGATACAAGCATCTGAACAATCAATACATCAAGCCTCACTACATAACACTCAAAACATATACAAGCAGCGGAACATCCAGTACATATAGTAAGAAAACTAATATGCTAGCCTCCAGCTCGTCTTCGTCATCAACTGCGTTGGTAGCCAAGAACAGCATCTGTCACCTGCTACCTAGTCTGCCCATCCCAACATGGATGAACAGCCCAAGGTAATAAGAGTTGAACATAAAACCTTGAGTCAGACAACAGTCTTAGTGAGCAGTAAATTAACTATCAAACATACCAAAAGAGCATAAAGGATAAAAGGAATAGGAACTCAACCATCCCACTCCACCTCATTCTACAGTGATAGCCCCCAGACCCACTAAGCATAAACAAGCATAGCAAAGCAGACAATTTAAGTAAAGCAATTATCACTCGAGTCAAGGTCGATGTTTTCCAAATACAAACCCCCAAGGCCTAGACCAAGATTAGATAAGCACCCAGAAAACACCGCTCTTGAGTCCGAATGACGATACAACCAAACATCCATGACTCTGGCTATCACTGTTATCATTGCCTCGATTTCACCGTTAATTCAATGACCTCCTGTCAAGGGCTAATGGTAACCCCGGTTCTAGACATAACTCCGCACGTCGTCGCAGCACGTGCCTAGGAATTTTCGCAACTACCCAGAGTACTAGCACGTCGTCGTAGCCCGTGCTTGGAACGTCATCGCAGCCCGTTCCAACGTACTCTTGCTTTGAGCATGCTAGAACCTTCAATAACGATAATATCTCAGCCTTCTAGTCATCCTCCTCGACGACTATTTCCATACTAGCTCAAGCGCCTCTCAAGCTAACCATTATCAACCAACTCGAATCGCATCACCGAGTTATCAACATGCTTGGGATGATCCCGTCTGGATTAAACCAAGGCTTTCTCACATCATACTTTGCTTCATCGCATCATAGCAAAGTCCCATCTCAACATCATGGTTCGCCTCATCGCATCATGGCAAAGTCCCATCTCAACATCATCATCAAATCTATCCATATGAGCTTCAACATCCGCTTCATATGCCACAAGCAGCTTTCCTTATTCAAGAGCCTTTCCACTTAGCTTTTGAATCATCTTCTACCAACTTTCCCAAATCAAGTTATCGATCAACTAATCAATCAAATCAAACATTAATCCAAGCAATCAATCATTCAAACAAGATCTAAATAAACAATTACAACAATAATGGCAATTTCGTAAATAAAGAGTTCAAGTCTAACATGCATCCTAACAAGCATGAATTATGAACAATATCTCTACAACTTGGTGAATGAACTTGCATAAGTTAACATGTAGTAAAATGGGTGTCAAAACTTCATAGGTGATAGATCTACATGCATACTTAGGGAAAATGTAAGAAATCACTATCTTTAACACATAAACAAGCCACCAATCCAATATACTCCCTTGGGTCCGTGTGAGAGATAACTACCACTCACCAAATCACCTAAACACCTTAAAAACAACCAACTCCAGATCTGGACAGCAAAGGAACAAGCTTGATCCGGAAAAAATCTCGCTTCAAACGATGAAATCTCTCTTTGTTGGATGAAAATCTTCAACTTTAGCTCTTGGATCTTCGATCTTGATCTTCGATCTTGGATGGATGTTAGCACTAGATTAGAGTGGAGAAAAAGAAGTGAAGAAGTGTTCTAGTCGAGCTCTCAAAATGGCAGCACTTCGTCGCTTCAAAATCCGGTGCCAAAAAGTGAGCCAAACCCCTCTATTTATAGGCAGATCCATGAGTCGTCCGCCCCTATAAGCCGTTGCCGACCTACCCCATGATTCGTCCACGACCTAACCTTGCCGACTCAACCAGCCTTACGACCTAACTAACACGGAGCCTCACGCGCGACTCAACACAACAATGCTCACACAACCTAGCAACTCACGACTCATCTATTCTGCCGCATTTCCTAAGTCCTAAGTCGTTTGAACGACTTAACTCCTATGCGACTTAACAAAATCAACGGTCCAGATGTTACGCGACCTAAAAATGAACGCGGATCTACGATGCCACGACTTAGCTAAGTCATTAACGACCCAAAAACACATGCCGGGTTAACAAATACTTTGACTTAACTTCCTAGCGACCTACCTTAAGTCGTCCAATGACCTAACGACTCAAGCCCCTAACGACCCAAGCCTTCGAACGACTTACGACTCATGCACGCCGACCTAACAACTTAACCACCACGCGACCCAAAACACATGCCGACTCAACACTGGCACGACTCACGACTTAAGCCCTTAACGACCTAACCTATCTCCCTCTTAGGTCGTAACCCTTATACCGTTGGCTCCTAAGTCGCTAACTACTGGGTCATTAACTCGCTCAGCCGACCTAAGCCTTATCTCGTATGCCTCCCCTTAAGTCGGTCACGACTTAACTAAGCACACAGCCTAACTATAACACGGCATAGCCACTAGGTCGCTATCTTCTCTAACTCGCTAACCCGTAAGTCGTAGCCTTCTTAGGTCGTTACCTCGGTCTAACACACTAACTCGGCAACACCTTAAGTCCCTCACACGAGCTAACTTCCACATGACCTAAGCACTAAGTCGTTAACTTCCTTAACTCGTTAACTCGACCTAACATTCTTAAGTCGTAACTTCTATAGGTCGCTCCTCTCGACCTAACTCTCACACGACATAAGGTTCACACGAGCTAACCCTTAACTCGTCTACGACTTAAGCACCACCCGAGCTAGTTATTACACGGCCTAACCCCTTAAGTCGTAAACCCTACAACTTAGGTTCAAAACGACTCAAGCAATACTAACGACCTAATGCAACTATTTTACGATTTATCGACACATAAAATACGGGTCGTTACATTCTCTCCCCCTTAGGAATTTCGCCCCGAAATTCCAAACAAACAAGAGCAATCAAAATTATTCCGCATGCCTACCATTCATAGCAATCAACAAACCATGCATCCAACTACTAGCCTAGCATGCAGAATTCTAAGACTTAGAACAAGCTACAAATTCGTGAGATGTCACGACACCTTAGGGTCATACCTTGAAGAGTTCAGGATGAGCTGCCTTCATCCTCTCTTCCTCCTCCCATGTACAGTCGTCAACATCATCACTCCATTGCATCTTGAGCAACGTAATCGTCTTCCTCCTAAGCTGTTTCGTGTCGGTTTCAACAACACGAAGCGGCTTACGAGGTCTCGTAACAACTGGATCAACCTCTAAATCTTCACAGCTATCAGCAGAAACTACCGTATTCGAGTCGTGCACATACTTCCGTAGATAAGATACATGAAAAACATTGTGCACACCCGCCATCTTTTTTGGTAACTCCAATCTATAAGCGAGCTTTCCAATTCGCTCGATAATCGGGAATGGTCCAACAAATCTCGGAGTCAATTTTCCTTTCTTCCCGAATCTAATAACATTCTTCAGAGGAGAAATCTTCACAAAAACCATATCACCTACGTCGAATTCCAAATCCTTACGACGATTATCGGCATAACTTTTCTGACGATCTTGGGCTGCCTTCATTCGTCGCCGAATGATCTCTATACAATCCGAAGTCTGTCGAATCATTTCTGGCCCAAGTATCAACTTTTCTCCAGTTTCCAACCAACATGTCGGAGAGTTACATGGCCTTCCATACAATGCTTCATACGGTGCCATACCAATGCTTGACTGGTAACTATTATTATACGCAAATTCCACCAAATGAAGATGATCTTCCCATGATCCTCCAAAATCCAAAACACATGCTCTCAGGAGATCTTCCAAAACTCGGTTGACTCTCTCGGTCTGACCATCTGTTTGGGGGTGATAAGCTGTACTCAAACACAACTCGGTTCTCAAAACTTCCTGGAAGCTCTTCCAAAATCCACTAGTGAACAATGGGTCTCGATCGCTCACTATACTCTTCGAAACACCATGGAATCGAACTATCCACTTAACATACAACTCAGCCAACTTCGATGCAGTCCTATTTGATCGAACAGGAATGAATCTTGCACTCTTAGTCAAACGATCTACGATGACCCAAATCCCTTCATTTCCTGCCCTGGTTCTAGGTAGACCATCGATAAAATCCATCGATACTTGCTCCCACTTCCATGTAGGAACTTCCAATGGCTGAAGCAATCCACTAGGCTTCTTCTGCTCAGCTTTTACCAACCGGCAATTCATACATTTGGAAATGAAATTTCCAACATCCTTCTTCAGACCTTCCCAGTAATAGGTTCTCTTCATGTCCTGATACATCTTATTTCCTCCTGGATGAATCGTCAACTTCGAGTGATGACTTTCCCTAAGAGCTTCATCTCTCAATCCATCTATATCGGGAACAACTAGTCGTCCTTGCTTTCGAAGCCAACCCTCTTGATCGACTTCAAATCCTTTATCCTTTTCTGGATTTAATCCAGATTCCAAATCGCGGATAATCTTGACAAGCTTATCATCTCGCTTTTGGTTCTCGCCAATCCTTTCCACAAGAGTAGGTCTTATCGATAAGTTTGCCAACATCTCATGTTCCAATTCACATCTAGGCCTGAAATCAAATCCATCCAAATACTCGAGACTCTTCCATTCCGAAAACATGGCTCCCAATCCTGCATGTCTTCGACTTAACGCATCTGCCACTGCGTTACCTTTTCCCGGAGTATAGGCTATATCAAAATCATAAGATGCTAAAAACTCTAGCCATCGTTGCTGCCGAAGATTCAAATCCTTTTGGGGGAACAGATACTTCAACGACTTATGATTCGTAAACAACTCAAATCGAACTCCCAATAGATAATGTCTCCACATCTTCAGAGCAAAAACAATCGCCGCTAACTCCAAATTATGAGTCGGGTAATTCCTTTCATGCGGCTTCAGTTGTCGACTTGCATACGCAACAACTTTATCCTTTTGCATTAGCACTGCTCCAAGTCCAGTACCACATGCATCGGTGTGAACCACCATCTCATCATTCCCACTTGGAATAGTTAAAACAGGAGCACTCGTCAGTCGCTTTTTCAGGATTACGAAAGCTTGCTCACACTTATCATCCCATCTAAACACTTGGTTCTTTTTCGTCAATCCTGTTAACGGTGCAGCTATCTTGGAAAAGTCTTTGATAAACCGACGATAATATCCTGCTAATCTAAGAAAACTTCTCACATCAGATGCATTCTTAGGTCTAACCCAATCCTGGATTGCTGCCACCTTAGCAGGATCAACCGCTATTCCATTTCCAGAGATAACATGGCCTAAGAACCTCACTTCACTCTTCCAGAAGTAACACTTCGAAAACTTAGCCTTCAGCTGATGTGTCCGCAAGATTTAACGCAAGTGTGTCTTGTGCTCTTCCTCAGTTCTGGAATAAATCAGAATATCATCCACGAACACAAGTACAAACTTGTTCAACTGATCTCTGAACACTCTATTCATAAGATCCACAAAATATGCTAGTGCGTTAGTCAATCCAAACGGCATTACCAGCCACTCATAAAAACCGGATGGTGTCCTAAAAGCAGTCTTCGGCACACTATCCTTAGCCACTCTCAACTGGTGAAATCCCGTTGCCAAATCCATCTGAGAAAACACCTTAGCCTCGTGAAGCTGATCAAACAAGTCATCTATTCTCGGCAATGGATACTTGTTCTTCTTAGTCACCTTATTCAGCTCACGATAATCCACACACAACCTTAACGATCCATCCTCTTTGGTTGCGAACACAACTGGTGCACCCCATTCGGACACACTACGCCGAATGAATCCTTTTCGAAAAAGGTCATCAACCTGCACCTTCAGCTCTTGTTGTTCTCTAGGCGCCATCCGTCTAAGAGGCACCACAACTGGTCTGGCTCCCTCAACTCGATCGATACGAAACTCGATCTCCCTATGCGGTGGTAACCCTTTGACTTCCTCAAAGACGTCCTCAAATCCATTCACAACCGGCATCGATGACAGTCCATCCCGTGGAACAACCAGCGAATACATGAAGCTCATGAAGACGCCTTCTTCATGCTTACATCGTATCACAACCTTTCACCCTTCCACATTCCCGACTGTCACCTCCAGTTTCTCACAATCAACCTTTGCCGCATACTTCCTAAGCCAGTCCATACCCAAAATAATTCCGAACCCCACAAAGTTCAGAACAAAGCAATCACAAACAAAAGAGCAATCACGACTCGACACAACTAGACCACGGCATATCATACACAAACAAGACGAACCCCCAACTGGATTAGTCACAACCAATGGTCCATCAACAATATCCGGTTTCAAACCCAACCGGTCTACCAAGTCATTACAAACAAATGAATGCGACGCTCCAGTATCAAACAACACTCTAACTGGAACACCACAAATGGAAAGAGTACCTTGAACCACCACACTCTTCCCCTTCTCCTCCGCAGTAGGAGCTTTTGAAGATGATGGAACAGCCCCCAAAGCATAAGCTTGCACAATCTGCCTATCTTTCCTCGGTTCTGGACAATCCCTCTTGAAATGTCCCGGTTTGTCACAGTTGTGGCACTTTGTCGGCACTCTTGGTTCCTTGCAATCCCTGGAGAGATGACCCTTCTGCTGACAGTTGTAGCAGGTCACTTCGCCCTTCGGCTTCTTCTGGCCATCCTTACCCTTCTGCTGTTGTTGCTTCCTCTTCTTGTTTCCACCCTGCCGTGGTTTGGACTCTTCCTTGGTCACGGCAACAACAGACCCTTCCTTAGGAAACAAACTCCCGTGCCTGAGAGCTTTCTCCACAAGCTTCTCAAACGGATCGTCCAAATGATCCACCAACTGTCTCCCCAGATGATAATCCAAGCCCGTTACAAACTTCTCATTCTTCTGGTAGGGAGATTCAATATACGACCGAGCATACTTGGACAAAGCTTCAAACTCAGAAACATACTCAAGAACTGGTCTCCCACCTTGCTTGAGCTTCACAAACTTGTTAAACAGAATAGATTTCTGAGCCGTAGAAATGAACTTAGCTTCAAATCTAACTTGGAATTGCTCCCAAGTAATCTCTTCTTCTGGAGTATCAATGGTGATAGAATTCCACCAATCCGAAGCTCTCCCTTGAAGCTGTCTTGATGCAAGCTTCCTCTTAGTTGCATCCTCAATTCCCAAATCGCCAAAGATCCTTCTATAAGCATCAATCCATCTCTGAACTTCTATGGTTGATTCTGTTCCCAAGAAAACCTTTCCTCCAAGAGCAGTATAGTCCTTACACAACTTAGCAAAATCCAGTGGTCTTGGAGCTTGAACTTGAACTCCAACATCTACTGACGGTCCTTAAGTTGGTATCCTTCTCATGATCGAAGTCATCATAGCTTCGAACATTGCAGCATAGTCAGTAGCTCCCCTAGCAGCACGGCTTTCCCTAGCAGCTTGTCTCTCACTTCGACTCATCCTTAATATCTACAAAAAGGAATGATTTAGAACACCTTGAGAAACAACTACATAAGGAGTTCAAATTCTTCTAAACTACTATATTATATATATAGTAATCATCCACCAAAATACAATTACGTCTCTCATACGTAGTTACGTCAGCGAGCGTTGGCTAAAATCGATTAAGCTCGCTCTGATACCAAATGTGACGACCGCCCATGACTCCCGCACAAAACAAGGGAATGGTGCTCTGAAAGGTGTGCCAGGCAACCATGGACAATAGTCAGGGTAAGATAAAACAGAAACTCTATCGTACAACTCACAGCGCATGGACAAAATACAATAGAGAAATATATGTATATAGTAAAGCTCATAACAGAATATCATCATATAGACTTCATAAAGGTTTGATACAAGCATCTGAACAATCAATACATCAAGCCTCACTACATAACACTCAAAACATATACAAGCAGCGGAACATCCAGTACATATAGTAAGAAAACTAATATGCTAGCCTCCAGCTCGTCTTCGTCATCAACTGCGTTGGTAGCCAAGAACAGCACCTGTCACCTGCTACCTAGTCTGCCCATCCCAACATGGATGAACAGCCCAAGGTAATAAGAGTTGAACATAAAACCTTGAGTCAGACTACAGTCTTAGTGAGCAGTAAATTAACTATCAAACATACCAAAAGAGCATAAAGGATAAAAGGAATAGGAACTCAACCATCCCACTCCACCTCATTCTACAATGATAGCCCCCAGACCCACTAAGCATAAACAAGCATAGCAAAGCAGACAATTTAAGTAAAGCAATTATCACTCGAGTCACGGTAGATGTTTTCCAAATACAAACCCCCAAGGCCTAGACCAAGATCAGATAAGCACCCAAAAAACACCGCTCTTGAGTCCGAATGACGATACAACCAAACATCCACGACTCTGGCTATCACTGTTATCATTGCCTCGATTTCACTGTTAATTGAATGACCGCCTGTCAAGGGCTAATGATAACCCCGGTTCTAGACATAACTCCGCACGTCGTCGCAGCCCGTGCCTAGGAATTTTCGCAACTACCCAGAGTACTAGCACGTCGTCGCAGCCCGTGCTTGGAACGTCGTCGCAGTCCATTCCAACGTACTCTTGCTTTGAGCATGCTAGAACCTTCAATAACGATAAAATCTCAGCCTTCCAGTCATCCTCCTCGACGACTATTTCCATACTATCTCAAGCGCCTCTCAAGCTAACCATTATCAACCAACTTGAATCGCATCACCGAGTTATCAACATGCTTGGGATGATCCCGTCTGGATTAAACCAAGGCTTTCTCACATCATACTTTGCTTCATCGCATCATAGCAAAGTCCCATCTCAACATCATGGTTTGCCTCATCGCATCATGGCAAAGTCCCATCTCAACATCATCATCAAATCTATCCATATGAGCTTCAACATCCGCTTCATATGCCACAAGCAGCTTTTCTTATTCAAGAGCCTTTCCACTTAGCTTTTGAATCATCTTCTACCAACTTTCCCAAATCAAGTTATCGATCAACTAAGCAATCAAATCAAACATTAATCCAAGCAATCAATCATTCAAACAAGATCTAAGTAAACAATTACAACAATAATGGCAATTTCGTAAATAAAGAGTTCAAGTCTAACATGCATCCTAACAAGCATGAATTATGAACAATATCTCTACAACTTGGTGAATGAACTTGCATAAGTTAACATGTAGTAAAATGGGTGTCAAAACTTCATAGGTGATAGATCTACATGCATACTTAGGGAAAATGTAAGAAATCACTATCTTTAACACATAAACAAGCCACCAATCCAATATACTCCCTTGGGTCCGTGTGAGAGATAACTACCACTCACCAAATCACCTAAACACCTTAAAAACAACCAATTCCAGATCTGGACAGCAAAGGAACAAGCTTGATCCAGAAAAAATCTCGCTTCAAACGATGAAATCTCTCTTTGTTGGATGAAGATCTTCAACTTTAGCTCTTGGATCTTCGATCTTGATCTTCGATCTTGGATGGATGTTAGCACTAGATTAGAGTGGAGAAAAAGAAGTGAAGAAGTGTTCTAGTCGAGCTCTCAAAATGGCAGCACTTCGTCGCTTCAAAATCCGGTGCCAAAAAGTGAGCCAAACCCCTCTATTTATAGGCAGATCCATGAGTCGTCCGCCCCTATAAGCCGTTGCCGACCTACCCCATGAGTCATCCACGACCTAACCTTGCCGACTCAACCAGCCTTACGACCTAACTAACACGGAGCCTCATGCACGACTCAACACAACAACGCTCACACGACCTAGCAACTCACGACTCATCTATTCTGCCGCATTTCCTAAGTCCTAAGTCGTTTGAACGACTTAACTCCTATGCGACTTAACAAAATCAACGGTCCAGATGTTACGCGACCTAAAAATGAACGCGGATCTATGATGCCGCGACTTAGCTAAGTCATTAACGACCCAAAAACACATGTCGGGTTAACAAATACTTCGACTTAACTTCCTAGCGACCTACCTTAAGTCGTCCAACGACCTAACGACTCAAGCCCCTAACGACCCAAGCCTTCGAACGACTTACGACTCATGCACGCCGACCTAACAACTTAACCACCACGCGACCCAAAACACATGCCTACTCAACACTGGCACGACTCACGACTTAAGCCCTTAACGACCTAACCTATCTCCCTCTTAGGTCGTAACCCTTATACCGTTGGCTCCTAAGTCGCTAACTACTGGGTCATTAACTCGCTCAGCCGACCTAAGCCTTATCTCGTATGCCTCCCCTTAAGTCGGTCATGACTTAACTAAGCACACAGCCTAACTATAACACGGCATAGCCACTAGGTTGCTACCTTCTCTAACTCGCTAACCCGTAAGTCGTAGCCTTCTTAGGTCGTTACCTCGGTCTAACGCACTAACTCGGCAACACCTTAAGTCCCTCACACGAGCTAACTTCCACACGACCTAAGCACTAAGTCGTTAACTTCCTTAACTCGTTAACTCGACCTACCATTCTTAAGTCGTAACTTCTATAGGTCGCTCCTCTCGACCTAACTCTCACACGACATAAGCTTCACACGAGCTAACCCTTAACTCGTCTACGACTTAAGCACCACCCGAGCTAGTTATTACACGGCCTAACCCCTTAAGCCGTAAACCCTACAACTTAGGTTCAAAACGACTCAAGCAATACTAACGACCTAATGCAACTATTTTATGATTTATCGACACATAAAATACGGGTCGTTACACGGGAGGTCTGAACCAGTATATATTTTTTGGTGTGAATACTTCTATTTTTATCTGCTTTATCATATTGTGTGATCCATACTATCATATACTCACTTGTCATATACTATATACGATCCATATAGACATTCAATTGGTATCAGAACCCGAGATTCTAGAGATCGTAAAAACGTCCTAGAATAAATGGCCAAAAAGAGATCTAGTCAAGGCAGTAGGAATAGAAAGAGCAATAAAGAAGAATCAAAGGAGCAAACAAGAAAATGCTTCATGGTTGAACTCAGATCACAATCGATATGCTTAGATTCTTTATATAGATCTTTTGTTAGCACATGATGAATTATTAAAGATGGTAAAACTTTGAATAAAGTTAATAGAATTGCTTTAGCTAAGTTAAAAGATTGTAAGCAAGAAATTTCCAATTTAAAAGAGGAAAATAAATTTTTGATAAAACAAACTAAATGATTGAAAATATCGTAGAAGAACTTGTTTTACAAAATGATTTCCTACAAAAAGAAAACGAGTAGTTAGAAGAGAAAAGCAATAATCTTTTGGAGGAAATCAATGTTGTGCAAAATAAAAATACATTTTTGAAAAATTCTTTAGAAAGTTCTAGTTCTTTAATTTTGTCTCTTGAAAAAGAGAATGAAGCTTTAATTAAAAAGAATTTTGAATTATCTAAAGAATTGTGAAATTTTAAAAGTTAATAATAATATTTTGCAAAAAGAAGTTTGTGATTCAAAGGAAAATTTTGAAAGATTAAATACAAAAATCATAAATTTTAACAAAGGTAAAGATATCTTATCTTCTTTAGTTACAAATTCTAAAGCTCATAATGATAAAAGTGGTTTAGACTAAAAAAAGCTAAAAGTAAAAATAGTACGAGATATGCATTCTTGTATAAAAAATTAACGCTAGTACTAGTAACAAAGATAGTTCTAAAACCACTTACAATCATAATAATACTTTGTTTAGAAATGGTAGAAATTATATTTCAAGTACTAAGCTAATGACTAATAGTATTAAGATATGGATTCTAACTAATAAGATTGATCATGATAAACAACTTTATTTTAGCAACTATTATAAGAATGTGATTTATAATGAAAACTATATCTATAAAGATTCAACTACACCCAAATCGGTATAGTTTCCTAAAAATTAGGAAATTAAAAGAACCTTGGGTATCACATGCTTTAAATGTTAATTTTTTTTTGATACCTTACATTATAAGTAGTAGTTATTTTTTTTTATTAATCTATGTTATCACTTATATGGATATATGTCATCATATAAACTCTCCTTTTTGTCGATGACAAAGGGGGAGAAAGATATTTCTCAATTACTATTTTTAGGGAAATATAAGCAAAGATTCATGGGGAGAAACTGAAAGTTAAATATAGCAAAGATTCAAGGGGAATACAATATCAAAGTTGCAAGCATATACTCGGGGGAGAGATATTTTAACAAATCTTATTGAAGATTCACTCGTAGCAAATGAAGTTGTCATCATCAAAAAGGGGGAGAATGTTGGATCATAAGGTTTTGAATGCTAACAAGAGACAAAAGTTCACGAATTTACGACTACGGCAAATCCGGACTCATCGATTCAAACATGGGGGAGTTCATATATGCAGGGGGAGACAATAAACGCTTCAACACAGGGAGTAAATTCATTTATTTTTTAATTAATAAATTAATTACATTGTATAGTTGTCATCATCAAAAAGGAGAGAATGTTAGAACCTCATTCTATAGTTTCGATGACAACAACTATACAATCATATATATATATTTCAAATATCTTTTATGCAGGGATAATTCACTTTAAGCAAGAAGACAATCCTGATAGGAAGACAAGAGGCAAAGCACAAATGATAAGTTAACATTATGTATGTACATGGTCGTAGAATGATTATGTAAATTCTCCTTAAGTATACATACACACACTCATGCAGAGAACTTCAAATACGCAGAAAATATTTCAGAAGCCAGATGTCTGATTTTAGAAGCCAGATGTCTAAACTTGGTTACTGGATTTTTTTTAATATACACAAAAAAACCAAGGTCAGACGTCGGACTCTTGGTTTGGGATTTTTAAAAAAAAGGCAAAACTGTCAAATCTGAAAATGTGTTTCTATATCTCTTCTCCAAATCTCTTCATACCTGTACAGAAGCAACTCTAGACCAAAAGAGAAATAGAAGCAAAGATTTATCACAAATCTTTACAACTATGATTATGTGGACCAAGATTGAGTTTGATTTACTTATCTTCTCTAAATCTCGTTTCTTACTTTTGCCTTCTTGCTTTCAAAGTATGCAATCAAAATTATATTCATTTTGATCTAAACCCTTCAATATTCTTAAGCACATACATGTATACATTACTCAAGGAGATTATAGGAAGAATTGTACTAGTGGACAAAATCAGTGTTACTTAGAACATGCACTTACCAAAGAAATATTCTTGTAACAAAAGCCTATTCCTCCGGGCGAAGAGAGAGCAATTTGTTAGTGAAATTATGAAGGGGAGCTTCGGGACTGGATGTAGGACGGGGAGGTCCGAACCAATATGAAAATTCTGGTATGATTACTTCTATTTTATCTGCTTTACCATATTGTGTGATCCATAGTATCATACACTTACTTGTCATATACTATATACGATCCATATAGACTTTTAATTGGTATCAGAGCTTAAGATTCTAGAGATCGTAACAACATCCTAGAATAAATGGCCCAAAAGGGGAAACAGTCTTCTCTAATTATATGTTACTTGGGCCGGGTTTTTATATGTATTGGCCTTCAGTTATAAATGTTGGGTTTTGTTATTTTTTTTTATTTTTATTTGTAATTTTCTCTTTTAAAATTTTGTAAATTTTTAGTTATGTAACTAGGTACAAACTACGGGGCGTAGTTTAAGAATTCGCAACTCAATGGCTGAGTTTTGTGGCGGGGTTTTGATGGTAGGGTTAGAATAATCAGGTGAGCGAGAGTCAAGAGTTTACAGAGTTTGTGGGCGTCAGATTGTTTAATTCCTAGTAGAATCCTTGGGGGTAGTAGTAGGCGGGTTTGCCGAAGCTGAGTAAAATCTGTGTCGTTCTATTTCTACTTTTATTTTACTCTGCTATTATTTGTGCTACGATTATTATATGATTATCTGTGAATTATTTTGTAAATCCTATTCACCTCCCTCTAAGGTTAATTCGATCCTACACGTGGTTCATACGTGAATGTGATATTATCTAAGGAAGTGCTGGAAAATTCAAAATTAAATAAGCCTTACCCCTCTCTTGTCTCTCGTTTTCTTTTTCCCTCTTTCCTTTTTCATTTTTCATCTTCCAATAAACAAATAAATATATCCGTCTCCTTTAAAAATCAAAATCAAGAGATAAGAGTCAAAAAAATCATGAAATTGGATCCATTGAGTTCGAGGGAGGGTAAACTTTGAATTTATGTAGTCGACGTTGGGTGCGGAAGTTATTAGCAGTGCTTGATGTAGTGATGGCCGAACTAGGGTTAAGCCTTGGTTGTACAAGAGGCAGAATTAGGGGAAATAGACATCGCCGTTGCATTTCTCATGTCGAATATCACCTTCCTCCAAAGCTCTCAACTCCGGTGCCTTAGGGTGAATCAAGACTTCATGCTACGGGGAAGAGGCAACATCAAGTCGCAATTCATATGGCCGTGTCGAGCTTATCGTAGTTGGGTCAGGGGCAAAGTGCTCGCAAGGAGGAGCATGCAAGAATCGACGGCTCGTCAAATCCTTGAGAAATGTAGGAGCAATAGGTGATGGTAGGGATCGGCTATGAAGGGTTGTGCATAGGGGAGAAGGATTAGTGAGGTGTTAGTAGTTAATTGAGTAATTATTAATTTAATTAGTCTCATACTTATAAAATTCATATCCCCTACATACGAGGTCCAATGGAAATACGGTCTTTTGATCTGCGGTCATAAGAGCGTTATCCACACACTAGAGTTGATTTCGTCAAGTTTTAAGCAAGCAGAGTTTTGGGCTAAAATCGAACATCGTTCGATTTTAAATCAGGGTGGAACGCATAAGCATCAATA
This sequence comes from Allium cepa, assembly GCA_030765085.1. Lineage (NCBI taxonomy): Eukaryota > Viridiplantae > Streptophyta > Magnoliopsida > Asparagales > Amaryllidaceae > Allium > Allium cepa. Next base: position 511,851,851 of record CM060942.1, read on the forward strand.
GAAATTTTGGTAGATGAAGATTATATGATATATAGTAGAGATAAATTATGTTTGCATGCTTGAATGATTTATTTGTTTGGTTTGGTTGAATTTCCATTTTGAAAAAGCATATAGCATATGAAATGACATACATGGAATTCTGTAAAGAGATCCACATTCCTCATCTTTGTTGATTTTAAATTTTAGTGATATACTTATTGTATAAATTGTTAAATGTCAAATCTTGGTTGGTTGGCCATATTGGATATGACTTTGACGTGTTAAAAAGTTAAACTCATTTATTTATAGATATATGGAAGCACTTGTCAAGTGCTTGGTAGCTCGATGCGTCATTATAGTATTTTGAAAAACTATGGTTTGCTATTTTGATTTGAAATTGGTTTTGATTCGAAGAATGATTTTTAGTATTATTTTTGGAATTTCCTATCGCACTTTATTTGAAAAAATAAATTTTGAACTTCTCTATTTTACTCAAACTTTTTTGTTAGTCTCTTCTAATTACATGGAAATGTTTTAAAAGTATTTTAGGAAACATTTATTTTACAGAAAAGTTAATATAATAATAGATATTTATTTTAAATAAAAAGGGATTATCTTTTATTATAAAGTGATTCTGCTTTAAAAGAAGACAGAAATATTTGAAATAAATATTTTTGAATAAAATGTTTTATAGAAAGATGGATTTTTAAATAGTTTTATAAATAGAAGAATAGATTTATAAATGATATTTTATAAAAGGGAATTGATGTCATTTTGATAAACTGTAATAACAAATCACATTTGCGAATTTATGTGATATATGGAATGATCGTTTTATGGAAAGTATTTAGTCCTATCTTGAAACCGAAGTTTGGTGATAAGTATACGAGACTTAAAGAAAAGGATGTTTATAAATAAATTTGGGGATTTATAAAAGGAGTTTTATAAACAAGTTTAGAGATTTATAAACGAAGTTTATAAATAGAAAGGATATTTTAAAAAGAAATTTTATAAATATAAAAGGAATTTTGTAAATATAAAAGAGATATATAAAAAGGAGTCTTATAAAAGGAATGAGATTTGATTTCTATAAACAATCTATAACTTATGGTGGTATGGAAAGTATTCTTTTTATACGTAACATCAATTTCCGAGGTATGGAAACTCAACCCTATCTATGGGAATTAAGAATGTATGTCAAGGCAAGGATAGTTTTCTAACTTGTTCGACTTCATTGTTAATTAAGGGATAACACAAGTTTGAAATCGAGAAGTGGTTATAAATATATTTGGACTAATTTACCTACGATCCATTTACTTACGCTAAAAAGTATTTTGGTTTATTTTTATCTGTGTTAAACGACATTTGTTTAACGCAAATAAGTATGGTTTTGGAAGTGAAATTTTTCTTAAGATTTCATGAACATATTTATACCATTGAGATAGGATATGGTTACATTTTCTAGGTATTGTTGTAATGTTTTGTGAATATTCTTATACTGTTGAGATAAGTATATAAATATGTTTTCTAAGTATTGAAAGTGTATTATTTTATGAACATGATTATACCATTGAGATAAGTACATAAATATTTTTCTAAGTATTGAAAATGTAGTGGTTTGTGAATATACTTATATCTATGAGATAAGTATATGGATATTTTTTCAAGCATTGAAAGAGTATAAATGAATACTGAATGAGATATAAATATGTATATCTTTGTAAAGGTATTTAATACAATTATTTACAAAGTGATTCTAATTAATGAAGGGACCAGTTAAAGAGGATTAGTGGTTGTTTATGTGCTTAATCATGCTTCATTTCTATATGGAATTAAATCTCTGATTGATTTATGTGTTTATTTGATAGTTAAATAACCGATTATCAAATCTTGACCAGTTTAAAAACTATTGATTGTTGGTTCGGAGAGACCAAGATTGGATAAGAATGAGTTATCCTAAAACTACTTCGAACATGCATAAGCGTTCGAATTGGAGACAACTTGAAGATGATCGAAGATGGAGTTCTTTGAACTGCAATGGCTACTTGCTACTAATCCTGAGGGTGATTCCGAAAAGGATGTAGCAGAAGTAGTGCCTTCAGTTTGTTCATATGTGAGACAACTTGTATGAATGAATGCTGACATTACATTGATGCTTAGAGGGCAGCGTTGGCATTCCAAGGGAGAAATGCTAAAAACAGAAAACGTAGCCTCAAGCCTCATACATGGTAATGACTAAACACGGATATGCATCAGGGCTGTGTGGTTCGCTACCTTCAGCGTATGGTCATCATCTTCTCGTTCAATATTTGTGGATTTATGTAAGCTTATGAATTGGTACGGCTATTAGCCGTAGCTGGGGTGATGACTTATTTTGTACTATCTAGGTAGAGGTAAGTCGGTCCTGTGTTGGGAGTGGGTTTCGATGATGCACTCAATACATTTTCTATAGAGTTATACTATGATAGGTGGTACCCTAATAGCCTTGTCATTGAAGGAATCCATTTTACAATATGTGCCTTTATGGAAACAGTTGTATACTAAATATGCTATAATATAATAAATGTAACCATTTCGGCTATGTTAAATATTTATTTTAAACCCTAGGCATTAATATAATATTATTGGATTTTCTAATAAAATGGTTTGGTTATCATAAGGTTAAAAACACATCCGTGTTTATGTGCGGCGTTGTCATATGAGATACCTTTATTTTTGAAAATGGTTTTAAAATAAATGAATCCATTTGATTTGAGTTTCTCGTGCTAGTTTACCAGACTGATCCAAGCATTATTTTCTTATAATGCTTGACCCAGTCTGAGCATATTTCCAAATTTAGTTATAGATTCTTTGGTTCTTCAGGACACGAGCTGAATGCCTCCAAGATATGTTCATGTATCTTTTATTTCCATTGTGTTTGTTGCTTTGTATTTATCAATATTTGCGAGGACAGACTGTTATAACTATCCAGGCCGATGGTAGGTTAGTTTACTCTGATAGATGTATGTATATTATAGTTTTATTTTACAAAAATCATGTGTATGTTATATATTACTCATGATGTGAAATTATGTTCTATCTTTTCTTTTCTTTCACCCCAATAATCTATCTTTTCAACACTTGGATTCTCAGCACGTGAATATCATAGATGTATTAGTATTGACTTTTGAGGGTCGAAAAGGCTGGTCGTTATACGTGATATTAGAGCTTAGGTTAAGCGAACACCTAGGCCATTGTAGGATTGACTTATTAGAGACAGGGTTAGTAACACCCTAGAATGGGTTTGAGAGTCGTGTGTGTATGGGAGCGCATATTTGTTATTGTTATAAAATTGTTTTATATTGTGTTGATTTGTCTGCTGACTGGTTTATGAATTTTGGTCGAGACGTAGGATGCCACAATATCAATAGAGATTTCTACCCACTTGAAAAATCCAAACTGATACAATATTATTTTTAAAATTGGTAAATTAAATAAATTTTCCTAGCTTTTATATTTTATATATAAAAGAATAATTTTAAAAAATTGATATAGTTATTTATGGTGTGTTTGTTTGTTAGAAACAATAATATTCAATTATATCTTTTATTATTTGATTATTCATGCTCATCCAATTAGGAGTATTGACGATTGTTTGCTGATTGATTATTTATGCTCAACCAGTTTACGAGCATATATTGGTTTGATTTAGAATAAATATGAACACTTTGTGAATTAAGTTTCAAAGTTTAATTATAAGGCGTTTAGTGATAATTTTAGGTTAATGTTTAATTTTAATAAAATTTGTTTATTATAATATACAAAAAAGATATAAATGTAAATAAATTTATAGAAGAAAATGAAATTATATATGTATGAATTATAAATATGGTTTTTAAATAAAAAGGATCTAAGCTGAGAATATGAGAACTTAAATTCCCATGTTTTTGGAAATTATTTTCAAAGGTTTTAGAGAAAAATAATAATAGTATTATTTGAAAGTATTTATTAATAGAAATATTTTAAAAGGGATTTTGAAGGAGATAAAAAGCGCTGAACTTATTTCTATCGTTGGAAAATAATTCTGGTGATGACTGCAGCACCGTCGGTGTTCATTTTCAAGTTTTTAAGTGGAGAACGCTACCATAATAATCTGCTATATGGTTGTTTTGGTGAAACTTTTTTTTGATTTAATCCCAAAGTATGATTTGATATACCCAAGGAGATATGTATATTATTGTTCCAAAATAATTTAGAATAACACTCGGTGTTTAGTTCTTAAGTTTGCTGCTAAGTTATATTATGGATGTATGTATCCTATGCATTAGGGTAGTTTGGTTTGCGCACATCATTATGGTACATTGGTTGATAGTATTCATTTATTAAAATGAAATGAAATTTTCGATGATCTTAGATAGTCGAAAACTTCTGAATTAATTGAGAACTTGAAGCTAAGTGTTTGTGAAAATATAAAAGTAGAGTTTTGGAAACTCTAAATGGAAGATAGTAGGTTAAAATGAGTTTTAAATTTGTTGGACATTAATGTTAAGTAAATAAAATTGATGTTGTGTATATACTCTTAAGATGTAGTGGAGTATTATACGAATATGAACTTAAGTATGGAATGGTTTTAAAATAAAGATACGTCTTTATAAAATGTTTAAAAATGTTAACAAGAAAACTTGTCAACATTCCTAAAGCTAAGTTATTAACAAGAAATTTGATTAGCATCTCAATGCTAAGTTTTAAAAGTGAACAATCCCTTCAAAACCCCTTTCGAATGAGTCGATAGGGGACGCATGTTTTCGAAAGGTCGCTTTACGAAATGTTAACTGTTGATGAGAGAACCGTAGAATACTTCGAGACAAAGATTAGGAAGGAAACAATTCATTCGTAACCCCTTTTGAGTGGGTCGAAAGGGCTATTAAGCCTTTAGAAAAAGAATCCACTTTTGAAAGTGTGGTTTCTGCTGTCATGGTTGAGGCACCTTCGAAAGGGGTTATACGTTTTGGAATATCAAGCTTTTTTTGAAGAAGTCCTCCCAACAGACATAGCATCAATAATCATATAGTAAGCCCCTTCGAATCCCCTTTCGATCAAGTCAAAAGATTCTTACTCTTTCGAAGGGACTTAATGTGCAATGTATTAAATTCAACATGCAGTAGAAGCAGATCTTGGATAAATGGTATAAGTTCAATGGAATTGCTAATATTGAATTATCATCATCACGTCAATTTTAGTAATTCATATTATGAAATGTGATGATAATATGATTCAAAATCACAATGTCTATGTAGATTCCATAGTATTGCATAAGTCAAATAAGGGTTAAGAAAATAAGTGAGCATCATGTGCAATTGGTCATAGATTCCATAGCGTTGCATAAGTCAAATAAGGGTTAAGAAAATAAGTGAGCATCATGTGCAATTGGTCATTAGTCGAGCTAATGGCCAAAATGATCTTCCTCATATTCAAAATTGTTATTGGATCCATGCATCCACTCCTTTGCATTTATTTAAATTGGATTACAAGTGAGAGATTTTTCCCCAAATTGGTTTAGGGCTACAAAAGTTTTATTTTGCTATGAAATAAGAAAGAGAATTCAAAATTCATTCCTTAAAACTCGAAACCCTAGGGTCGTATTTATAGATACAGGTTAACCCCCTTCCGCTTCCATCTTTTCGAAGCAGTCGAAAGGACTTTCTTCCCGCCTTTCGCATTCATCCTTTCATCTTCATCCTTTCGCTTCCATGGTTTTGAAGGCGACTGCTTGGGTCTCTTATTATGCTTAGGTTAACCCTTTCGCCTTCATCAATAGTGTATTAGTAATGGATGTTATAAAATTCCCCAATATTGCTTACGTGTTCCTCTGAAACCTTTCGACGCCTTCGAAAGGTATGTTGCGGAAGGGTCAAGGTTCCCTATCACATTGTTTTGATGCAAGCGGAATCACCCTCAGCTCCTTCTCCACTTTCGAAATCTCCCTTGGTCGCTTTGGTCTGGTTTTAACCACGATGAGTGGTTATTTGAGTGGGTAAGAAGTGCTTTCGTATAGTTTTGAAAGGATTAGTAGGTGACGGCTGGATCATTGCGAAATGTCACTTGGCCTCATGTGGAGTTTTCTTTATGCTTATGGAAGGTTCCAACCATTTCAAAAGGCTTATTCTTGCTTTCGAAAGGTGCACATTAGTAAAATGCCTTGAAGTGGAAGATTGACAACGAAAAAACCAACTATTTTGAAGGGTTTGGTTTGTTAACCTAAAAAATGGATCAACACCCTGGATTAAGCGTGAAAGCATCAGTGCAGATAATCAGCAGCATAAATCTCAAATAAACAACAAATAAACATTAGAAGTAAGAAAAAAGACACATGATTTTTATAGTGGTTCGGCTGACTCTAGCCTACGTCCACTTTAATCAAAATTTATTATGAATTATACAGTTGAATCTCTCTAGATCTCAACTAGCTAGTCCTTGGATCCAGGTTACAATGAGTTAGAATAAGTCACAAGTTCAAGGGTTGCTGGAGAATCAAACTAACCCCCTTAATGATTGTTGTAAGGGAGAAGAAAGTTGAAGAAGTGAAGGAATTCCAGTAGAGTAATGGCATCTCTCTCCCCAGCAAAGATCCATCTCTAGTTGTAGGTAGGTGAGTATTTATAGGGGAATTCAGTGATTGTTGGGCCAGAAGTCCAAGTGTAGAAGAGTTCGGTTGTTATGCCAAGTCATCATCGAAAATCTCACATTAATTTGAGTCATTTCTATGGATCGCTGGCTATCTATAGGGGATGGATCACCGACTATACATTTTCTTAGCATTCTACCAAAAGCCTTTTCTTTGTGCTACAAAGGAGCTCAGAAAGTTTGAGGGCAATCCGACCTATCATGATGGATCGCTAGCTATCCACAGGGGATGGATCGCTAGCTATCCATCCACTTAGCATATTTTTGAGTGATATTTATTTGGTTGTCTTCCTATCTTCTATTTAAGTGCCTTGTCCAAATATCAGATCGTTTGGATTTAGTTTGATCATCCATCTTCATAGGTCATCTAGTCCAGAAGAATCATCCATAACTCGCTCAAATCTTAATGAAATCAAACGAAACTTTGTAGGACCACTCTAGATAGTGTTAGGGACCCAGCATAAAAATTTAAGGTGGTGGGGCCCACTCTAGATGGGTCGCTAGCGATCCATCAAACCAACTCCAAATGATCTCTATTTTTTGTGATCCTTCTTCTATGTCTTCAAAATGTTCTCCCAAAATTTTAGGTCAATCCGAATTCGTATGAGTTCTGTAGGTCCATTTTAATTTTGCTGCTTTTGGTCAAACAGCTTTAATCAGGCGAGTCTCCACTTCTTGAGCTAGGTTGTTTGGCATGCTATTAAACTTGGAAAGCATCTCTAGAGAACATATTAGATCATGATGAAAGCGGATTGGTGGATCCACGAGGAAACCTTATGGATCACTTGCGATCCATAGATGATGGAATGTTGGCGATCCGTCATCTTGGCCAATTTTTGGTTTCATCCTCTTGAGTCTTTCTTCATTCTTTCTTTTGGTCCTCTTGGTTGATTTTTGAGCTATTTTGACTTGTAGATGTTCTGACTTCCTTTGAATTCCGTTGGGTTAAAAAACCAAGTTAACACTTACCCCTCAAAGTATGCCTTTTGGATGAAAGGTGTGCTTTGCTCCAGAACAAGTTCATGTCTCCAGTCTTCGATAGTCAAGCTTTGTAGCTACTTTTGCCTTGGTGAATCATCCAGTTCCTTCATATTCTCTTTCCAATCACAAGTTATTCCAAACCCGTTATATCATTGGACTTTAACTCTACTTAGGTGTAATCTATATACATCACAATCATTCCGATTTCATTTGGAGTTATCGCATCACATATCTCTAATTAAATCACATGTTCCCAATTACATCGCATATCTCCATTTACATCACATATCTCTAATTGTCCCATGTTCATTCGAGTTTTACATCACTATCAATTTTTGCTTCTCATTAAAAGTTGTCGCATCATATGTCAAAATCACATTATATATCAAAATCACATCATATATCAGAATCACATCATATATCAAAATCATCCTGTGTTCATCTAAGATTTATCAGTTTTATTTTGTTTATAAGGCATTCAAATCCTTTTATTAAATCAAATATGTTTTATCGCTCGATATCTTTTGATCGTTTAGTTTAATGCACAATCTCTCTGGATCCTTTAATGTTTAGTTTAATGCACGATCTCTCCGGATCGTTTGATGTTTTAAGTTAAGAGGATGTTCTTTGCAAATCCTTTATTTGTTAAGTTAAAGGGGATGATCTCTCCGAATCATTTTCTTATTAAGTTAAGAGGGATTAAGCAAGCCCATCCGCTTACTCTCTAGTGAGGGGACTTACTTCTTGCACTCCAGTCCCATCTCTTTGGTCGGGACTCTATGGCATTCGATATCGCACAAGTCTATCCACTAACTCTCCGACAAGGGGACTTGCACCTTGCACTCCAGTCCCATGTCCCCAGTCGGGACTCTATGGCATTCAAAATCAGCTATCACATCGTATCTAGATTTTACAAAATTCAAATTTCAAATCAAAGTAAACAAGCAAAAATTAAATAAGCGTAAATCTTGAAAGTTTATCCCAAACATCCGACTCAGAGCATGGCAAGAGACCAATCTACGTTTTGTGCATGTCCAAGCAGTCTGAGATTATCATTCTAAGAAGTCAACCTTAACATCCGACTCAGAGCGCGACTAGGAATCAATCTAGTTTAGCACACGTCCAAGCCATCTTAGATTATTATTATCCTAAATAGTCATCTCAGCCATCAAACTCAGAGAGTGCCTAGGGACCGTTCGGGATCCCGTACACGTGGAAGCGGACTGAGATTATTAAAGGTAGAAAAAGGGAAAGGTAGAGCATAAGGGATGAACCTGCCCCTGTTCCAACCGTGGGATTCTGGTTTTGGCTCAAGCGGTCATGTATTCATACTCTGATTTGCTATTCTAGCTCCAACATAACTCGTTCTAGGCATTAAAGGTCATCCTAGATCCAAATCTATCATGCCCCCAAGTTATGTGGGCATTGTTTCAGTTTGTTTTGCTCTAACTCCAGATGTTTCTACATTGGGTCCTGTTGTTGATTCTGGCATTGCCCCCAAATATCGGTTGTTCTAGGTGTGGAGGCAGTATTCAAGCCTGTTCTAATCTAGCTTATGTGCTTCTTGTTGTTATTTCTCGGAGTTTGATTCATATTCCCTATAGATCAAACTATCCCTTACTGCTCCATCTTCTAGAAGAAGCTATCCATCATCTCTTATTGCCTAGAGAAGATCCCATCTTACATCTCCTTCATCATCCTTTCCATTTCTTATCTAATCTCATAGATGGGTTGATAAGAAATTGAGGACATCTCCTGGTTGCCCCAAGCTTTGGTTGACTTGCCACAGCTCTAAATCTAGTATTAGGCCTACTCATCTTCCTTAAATCTTAGATTCAAACTTCAATTCTTCAGATCTCATTCAAGGTTCTCAGTGAAAGCACCAAAATGTTAACCCAAAAAATGAATCAACACCATGGATCAAGTGTGAAAGCACCGGTGCAGACAATCAGCAGCACAAATCTCAAATAAACAATAAATAAATAGCAGAAGTAAGAAAAAGAGATAGAAGATTTTTATAGTGGTTCGGCTGACTCTAGCCTATATCTACTTTAATCAATCTTTATTATGATTATACGAGTTGAATCTCTCTGAATATCAACTGGATAGTCCTTAGATCTAAGCTACAATGAGTTAGAATAAGTCACAAGTTCAAGAGTTGACTGGAGAATCACAGTAACCCCTTGATGACTGTTGTGAGGGAGAAGAAAGTTGAAGAAGTAAAGGAATTCCAATACAGTAATGAAAACTCTATCCCTGGAAAAGATCCATCTCCAGTTGTAGGTAGGTGAGTATTTATAGGGGAATTCAGTGAGTGTTGGGCCAGAAGTCCAACTGCATAAGAGTCCAATTGTTGTGTTAAGTCATCACCGAAAATTTTAAATCAATCTGAGTCATTTTTATCGGTCGCCAGCTATCCATAGGGGATGGATCTCTAGCTTTCCATCAACTTAGCATATTTTTTTACCAGAAGCCTTTACTTAGTGCTACGAAAGAGCTAGGAAAGTTTGAGGGCAATCCGACCTATCTTAATGGATCGCTAGCTATCCATAGGGGATGGATCGCTAACTATCCATCCACTTAGCATATTTTTGAGTGATCTTTTTTTAGTTGTCTTATTATCTTCCATTTAAGTTCCTTATCCAAATAACAATTCGTTTGGAGTTAGTTTGATCATCCATCTTCATAGGTCATCTAGTCTAGAAGAATCATCCATAACTCGCTTAAATCTTAACCAAATAGAACGAAACATTGCAGGAATACTCTTGATAGTGTCAGGGACCCAGCATAAAAATTTGTAGTGGTGGGGCCTACTCTAGATGGGTCGCTAGTGATCCATCTAGTTAGGTGCTAGAGATCCATCAAATCAACTCCAAATGATCTCATTTTTTTATGATCCTTCTTCCATGTCTTCTAAATGTTCTTCCAAAATTTTAAGTCAATCCAATTTCATATGAGTTCTATAGGTCCATTTTAAGTTATCTACTTTTGATCGAACAACTTGAATCAGGTGAGTCTCCACTTCTCAAGCTAGATTTTTTGGAATGCTATGGAACTTGGCAAGCATATCTAGGGAATATATTAGATCATGATACAAGAGGATTAGTGGATCCACGAGCGAACCTTATGGATTGCTAGCGATTCATAGGTGATGGATCGCTAGTGATCCATCATCTTGGCCACTTTTTGGTTTCCTCCTCTTGAGTCTTTCTTCATTTTTTCTTCTGGTCCTCTTGGTTGATTATTGAGTTATTTTGAGTTATCGTAGATGTTCTGACTTCCTTTGAATTTTGTTCGGTTAAAAAACCCAGTTAACACAAGTGTTTGGTTCTTGTGTGTGCCTGTTGTCCAATACCTTCGAAAGGAGTTTTGAACCCATACTAAGCTCTCTCATATATGAGGGTTCAACTGCGTCGAAAGGTCTAAGCTGAGGCAGAAGGATAGGTTTGCTTTATTTTTTACCCCTTCGAAAGCTCTTATTTCACTTGACACTTATAGGTGCGTCAGGTGCTTGCGACTCCATCCTAATCTCTTCGAAAGCAATATCAATGCTTTCGAAACACTATTTTTAAACTATAGTGAAACTCTTGTCTTCAATTTTTGTGGAGCTTAACACATTTTATGAGCCTTCTTTCATGCCTTTATCCTTAAGTGAATTTTATGGTTAAAAAAAAGCATAAGTAATGTTTTATGAAATGGTTGATAATTGATTTTAGTATTAAATGAAATACTACAAATATATATATATATATATATATATGGTTTAAAATGGAAAGAATTTATACAGAGAAGAAACCAATGGAATAAATATGTAAAGTGCACGTAGATCGTTTTATTTGCAGAACTGTCTTGATCGAGATTCGAGTATATGATTTCGAGGTGATTTAAACCGATCCGAACAAGGATTTTTCACTCGATTCTTGACGGCGAACACTTGATACATATTTTTGATATGGTTCTTAAGTTTTCTATCATAGCATATGGCTATGTAAGGAGAATAAATGTTTCTAATTAGGAATCTGATCGGAGTCTACACTAGGGAAGTCGAGTGAGTGATACTAGTTCGGAAGAAAAGTATATGTGATCGAGCAAGTGATCAGATTTGATATTGTATACGGATGACATATGTACATCGTACGGGCTTTGATGTATTTTTATGCTTCTTATAGCAAGTTATATGGTTTGATATGATGTGCTTATGTGAGGTAATTACTATTATGATTAAGCATGCTTAGATTATTGATATATGATGATTGTGTTGTTGTATTGTTTCATTTATCATGTTTAACTCACTTTTGGGTTATATAAGTGAGATACCGTACATCGAAGTAATGTCTAGCTTGTTTCTTTTGGTTTCATGAGTAGAGTTAGTTTGCTCACAAATTGGTACATGTTTATCCTTAATAGATGTGTTTGCTAAGTGGCATGCACACTCTATATGGTATATCATAAGTATATAGTGTTGTTATGTTGTCCCCAATTAAGGAAGGTCATAGATATGGGTTTATATTGATATTATGATTTTTCGGACCTAGCCGTGCAAATGAGGTGCTGTTGAAATTTTCTATAACATAATAAGTTTTTAAAAGTTTAGGGGTTTGGAGACATTTTCTTCCTTTGAGAATTTCGAGGACGAAAGTATTTTAAGCGGAGAAGAATGTGGACCCGAAAATTTGAATGGTTCGAATGAGAATATTTAATTTATTTAAATATTCAACTTTGATTCAAATTTAATAAATAATAAGAAAAAATGTTGTTAATAAAATGAATTAATTTTAGTGATGTATTTTTAAATAAATTTATAGGATTTTTCTATAATTTTTAATTTGGAAAATATTTAAATTATCGTTTGACGTATTTTACGGCAAACGTTGATATTTTTGAAATTTCATAGAATATGATAACTACTGTATTTTATTGTTTTTATATCCATGTGTGAATAGTTGTGCACGATCGTAATTTTATTTCTATCGTACGCGGTTTGTACGCGAACGTGGTATTGTGTAGCGAAGTGTCGAAAAATTTAAATAAATAGCCCCTACGCCTCTCTTATCTCTCATTTTCTTTTTCCCTCTTTCCTTTATCATTTTTCATCTTCCAGCAAACAAATAAACGTAGCTGCCCCTTTAAAAATCAAAATCAAGAGCTAGGGTTCACGAAAAATCACATAAGTGGATCCATTGAGTTCGGAGGTGGGTAAGATTAGAATTTATGTAGTCAAAATTGGATGCGGCGGTCGTTGGTAGAGCTCGACATGTGATGGCTGAACTAGTGTTAGGCTTTGGTTGCGCTAGAGTGGAATTAGGGGAAATGAAGATCACCGTTGCGCTTCTCGTGTCGAATATCACCTTCCCACCAAAGTTCATTAACTCCGGTGCCTTAGGTTGAACCGCGACTTCATGCTACAAGGAGGAGGCATTATCAGGTCGTAATTCGTATGAGAATGTCGAACCTATCATGTTGGGTTGAGGGTGAAGTGCTAGAAAGGAGGAACACGCAAGAATCGATGGCTCGTCGAATAGTTGAAAAACAAAGGAGGAATCGATGATGGAAAGGATCGACAATAGAGGGTTGTGCATATCAGTGCACTGTGCACAAGTTTGAATTTGGGGGGGGGAGTAGTGAGGTGAATAGTAGTTAATTGAGTAATTAATTTAATTTAATTTAATTTAATATCAAACTTAGAAAATTCGTATCTCCTACATAAGTGGTTCGATCGAGACGCGGTCTTTTACGTTGCACTAATTCGAGCATTATCTACGCACTCGAATTGATTTTGTCAAGTTGGGAGTAAGTGGAATTTTGAGATAAAATCGAATACCATAAGGCGGGACGCATAAGCGTTAGTTGGAATTTTGGTGAGTTAACTCACCTCTAGACGAGCACTGTATGATGTATAGTAGAGATCAATTATGTTTTGGCTTGTTTGAATGATTTATTAGTTTGATTTAGTTAAAATTCCATTCTGGGAAAGCGAATAGAATATGAAATGAAATACATGAAATTTTATAGAGGAATTTAGATTCCTTGCTATTTTTGATTTTAAGTTTTAGTTAAATACTTGTTGTATACATTACTGAATGTCAAAGCTTGGTAGCTTGGCGATGTTTGATATAACTTTGCTATGTTGAAAAGTTGAACTCTTTTAGTTATAGATCTATGAAAGCACTTATTGAGTTCTATGGTAGCTCTGGGCCTCATTATAGTATTTTGAAAAACTATGGTTTTTTATTTTGATTTAAAATTGGTTTTGATTCAAAGAATGATTTTAAATGTTATTTTTGGAATTTTCTATGGCATTTTTTCAAGAAAAATGGTTTTTGAACTTTCTATTTTACTCCAACCTTTTTATTAATCTCTTCTAATTACATGGAAATGTTTTAAAAGTATTTCAGGAAATATTTATTTAACAAAAAAGTTAGTATAATAACATATGTTTATTTTTTTAAATGTCTTATCTTTTATCATAAAGTGATTCTATTTTAAAAGAAAATGAAAATATTTTGGAACAAATATTTGTGAAACACTATATATAAAAAGTTGTAGAAAAATGGATATATAAACGATTTTATGAATAAAAGAATAGATTTATAAATGATATTTTCTAAAAGGGAATGATGTAATTTTGATAAATAAGAATAACAAACCACTGTTGTGAATTTATAGTGATATATGAAACGATCTTTTTGTGAAAAGTATTTAGTCCTATCTTGAAACCAAAGTCCGACAATGAGTATATGAGACTTAAAAAGGAGTTTTATAAATAAATTTGGAGATTGATAAAAGGAGTTTTATAAACAAATTTGGAGATTTATAAAAGTTTTATAAATAAAAAGGGGATATATGAAAGAAGTTTTATGAACATAAAAGTATATCTATAAAAGGAGTTTCGTAAATATAAAAGATATTCGTTAAAAGGAATTTTATAAAAGGAATGAGATTTGTTTTCCATAAATGATCTTTATAACTTATGGTGTTATGGAAAGTATTATTTTTATACTTGAAACCAAATTCTAAGGTATGAATATTCGTCTCTATCCATGAGAATTATGGATGTTTGTCAAGGCAATGATAGTTTTCTAACTAATTCAACTTCGTTGTTAATCGAGGTATAACACAAGTTTGAAATCAAAAGTGGTGGTAAGTATTTTTGATCTAATTTCTCTACTATCCATTTACTTACGCCATAAAGTTTTTTGGGTTTATTTGTTATCTGTGTTTTAAATGAGATTTGTTTTGAACCAAATAAGTATGGTTTTGGAAGTGAAATATTTTTTAAGATTTTGTTAATATACTTATGGTTGAGATAAATATATGGTTACATTTTCTAAGTATTGAGAGTGTAGTGTTTTGTGAATATACTTATAGTATTGAGAAGATAAGTATATAAATACATTTTATAAGTATTGAAATTGTTATGTTTTGTGAATATACTTGTACTGTTGAGATAAGTATATAAATACATTTTTTAAGTATTCATATACCTAAATACTGATAAGTGTAGTGGTCTATGAATATATTTATGCTGATGAGATTAGGCCTGCTAATGAATACCTAAATTATTTAAAAACCATCTGCATCCATGTTCGAAAACTTGGAAAATATCTAATATTCGAAAAGCGGATGCGAAAATCTAATATGTGAAATATATTTTGGATACGGATACAGATATGACTGTTTTTGTATTCGATAAATATCCATCCAGTTTGAAGTTAAATATATATTTTATTATTGTTTTAACATGTTATTTTATATCCATAATTTCTAATACAAATATATTAATAATAAAAAACCCTTTTACAAAAAATAAGCCCAATACAACCTTGGCCCATTTACCAAAATATATCTATACTATTATATTAAAGTTGAGTTCAGTTTGGAGCTCACACAAGCCCCCCTCAAATTTAGAACCGAAAGGTCACATGATCTTCTTCCAATTCTACCCGTCACGTGAATATAGCTTTCCCTTTTCATCCTCTTCTATTTCTTTCTCTACGTACATAGCTCTACCCTTCCTCCTTCGTTAGACAACCTATATTCCTTATTAAATCTCAGCTAAAATCCCCAAATCCTATGGTTTTCGCATCTAATTTTCAATTAAGCCACTCCGCATCAATAAATTATTTCTAATTTTCACATGAGCCGCTCAACATTAGGAAACAAATTTCAACACATCCCGTTTTCAAGAAAAATGTCTACGTAAAGCAAAATTTCTTGAGTGAGGTGAAACACGAATCTTCCTTCGTACTACTGCTCATTGGAGATCGACTGGCTATCAACATATGACGAATGCTTAGTTTGTTTTGCATTATATTTTCATAGATCTACAGCGCAATTCAACCTTTTGTTCTATCTGAGGTGAAATCATTCGATCAAGATGTATTTTATTATTATGATTATTTTATTTTTTGATCCATATCTAAGGTCAAATTTTGGAAGGTTTAGTAAGTTGCAAATACTACCAACAAATCCAGGACTAATCTTAATTTAGGTGGCAAAACCTGGTTTTGAATTGTTATTTCTTATTTAATCACTTTTAAAGGCCAGTTTCCATGTAAGCTTCTTTCAGTGTCAACCAAATTATTTGTAAGATCTATTAGTTGCTACTATTTTTTTTGTGCCTTTTATTTTATTACAATTTAGTAGAAACTTTTCAACCCGTAAATTTGCATTTATTCTTTGTTTTTAACATAAATATGAATTAGTTATTAATAAACATGAAAAGAAAAAAAAACTTTGGTAGATAAGTTGAGAAGAAAAATACCATGTTATAACTTCACAAGGTGCCACCATAAGAAAAATTATCTCCGTAAATAAAATGTCTCTAACTATTAAAATTATTCACAACTGTGTATTACTGTAATTAAGTATGAGAGGAGGGTTCCATTTTTTGTGAAACACATTTTTTTCATCTCACATTTCTCCCTTGATAAGTGTAGTACACTCAATATCCTACTGTTATGTTCTCTAATTCAATAGTTAATCGTTGTTGATCAATTAATTTTGTTTTGTACAAAATGACTGTAACATCCCGCCTTTTTGCACGATTTAAACAGACACACGTGCCAATTCAAACCATACGTACGGGCGGATTGTTATGGGATAAATAAGAAAACAGAGAAAGAAACAGAATCTCACAGCGGAATGATAAAATATAATAATAAAATATACAGTTTATAAATTTGTTTACAAAACATTCATATAATACATATCAGAGTTACACATACCAACAATAATGCAGCGGAACAGTGTGTAGTGCACTAGTATAAATAATAAAAATATACATCTTCGTCTTCGTCCTCCAGAGCTAAATCTTCAAATCCTGAAACGCTCGGACTGACCCGAGCGAATTGAAAAGACAAAACACTCGAGTCAGAACTAAAAGGTCTTATGTAAGTTAAATTAACAGAAATAAATATGAGTGCAGTAACTCAAGAGATGCTCGGGATTTACATCTCCTAAGGATCCGTTAAACTATTTACTATGTAGTATATTTCGCTATTATAATAGTGCCTAATTGTAAAATAAACTTACTTTTAAATAGCGTTAAGGCTTTACATTTTCCACCTTAACACGTAAAATGCCAATAGTCTATACAGTACCGTAATACCTCCTGATCGGGAGGCTACCAGAGGATACTCCATAGGTACAGCACAAATAGAAACTCGTAGTAAAGGCTCGGTATGGTAGGTGACACGGCACAACTAGGCAATGCCAGGGTAGATATACCAATTGCTATCCGGGCTGATGGAAACGCGCAGCGCGCAGCTACCGCCCACCTCGAACAAACTCCCCAAAATCAAGAAAAAATAAAGCGGCCACTGAATCAATCCAAAGTCAAAGTATAGTATCGAAGAGGAGTGTCCGATCAGAGGTATGACCTCATTGGCCCGAGAATCACTCCTGTTTTAGCCACCTTATACCAACTCACGGTAGTCGGGTCCACGTATCTACCTTACAGGAAACGCCGCCACCAACCTACTTCATTCTGGAATCTCCACCGCGTACACGGTTAGTCAAAGTGGTTTTCGGTATCGACAGAGAGTATGTCCATATCCGATCCCGGTCTCTTTGCCAACCAATCGTTATTATAACACCGCGGTCATTTAAAAATAATTATACTTTTAAAACCAAAATAAAATATCCATTTAAAACCCATATAAAAACGATATCATTTTTATTCTTAAAACCCCAAATCAATACGATATCATTTTATTTTCCAATATACATTATTTCCAAAATCATAGGGTTTCCAAAGTAAAATATTTAGAAATCAAAACTCTTGAATATAATATTTCCAACTTATACTACCTTGAAAAAAACATAGCTTTGAAACAAATTTCCATCTCTTAAATGGTTAAATATTTAACTACTTTTATAAAACAAAAATAGCTTCTTTAGATTTCACAAATCAATTCTAAATATCGTTTTAAACTTCCAAATACCATTTCAATTCTTATGGTTAAAAGCTTTAAATATTTCACTATTTCAAAAACAAACTTATTTGACAAACCCATATGTATCAAATCCAATTACTTATTACTTAGACTTGAAATGTTTACTTATTGAATTCAATAAAATTTAAGTAAACCTTTAACTTCACATAACTGGAAATTTTTTCAATTTATTTAACTTGATATATTCATTTAAAACAACCTGATACTCATTTAAATCACTTTACACAAAATCAAGTTATAAATCATATCCTTTAAAAATTTAACTTTTATTTAAATTCCGATATAACTTAATATTCAACTTCCAATTTTATTCTCATTTAAGTCAATAGAACTTCCAGAAATTAAATTTTAATTAAAATCGTATTTGATCTTAAAATCAAACTTCGGTTTATACTTCAAATCAATTTTTATACAAAGCCTAAAACCGGAAAATTTCTATATATATACATATATATAGCTTTTATTAATAATCAAATCAAAACCCATAAACCATATATATATGTATAGCTTTACAAAACCGTAGTAAAACATTTCCAAAAATAATTTTATATATTTACCGCGGTGCCTGTATAAAATTTTCTATCCTATGGTCAAATGATACGGATGTTTATCATTTCAATCCGCAATTTAAAATAAAAAAATTGCGGTTGTATATCATTTCAAACCGCAATCCCGAACGAAAATGCATGATGACTTGCAGTTTATACAATATAAATATAGCATTCATTCATCCAAATATCAATCATCAACCATTATTTGCAATCATCGTCCAATTTAAACAGTCATCGATATAGAGCATATAAATTATACAGGTAATAAATAACAGTTTATATTCAATAATAAATTTAATAACTGTTAGCTAGCAGTTTATATGCAAAATAAATTCTAACTGTAAATTTATATGCAATAATTAAAATAATAAACAGTTAAATAAATAAAAATGCGAATTAACTGAGAAGATGAATAAAACATGCCAAACAAATCATATATAAATTTCTACTCATATCTAAAAATCAATTTAACAAACATAAAATATTTTAGAAGTTGTGAGTGGGTTAAAACACTCACCTTTTGAATTTAAATTGGATTTAAATCCAATTTAAACCCAAAATTTCGCAGTCTCCAAATTCATCCAAACCAGCGTCAACAGATCTGAAATTTCAATACGATCCTAACAAAAATAACCTCGCGTGAATCGGACACGGTATGTGAAAATTACACAAGTTAAACGTTAAAGAAATTGTATTGAAAATCAAATAAACTAAAATAAAGAATACCTCTCTTCGAGAACTATGACATATAAATTTTTCTGGAATTTTTAGAGGAGTTTGAATTTTTATTTATATTTTGGACTGTATTTGGATCTAGAATTTTGCAGCCATTGGAAAAGAAGAAGTTGAAGAAAAGAACACACAGAGAAATGAAGATAGATGGAGGCTAGGGTTTACACAGCCTATTTATAGACAAAGTGAAAACGGATAGGTAGGCACGAATTATAAACGCGCAAAACGGTTGTTGGCCCACCAGAATATTTCATATTAATTGGATACGTTACGGATTAGTAAATAAATAAATTTCTTCCTCAAACATTTACATTGAATTTTAAACGTATTTACAAATATAAATTTAGACGCTTTATTTAAGTTTCAATATAATTTCATTAAATTTCAGATTCATAAATAATTTCCATTTTTAACTAAATTTCAAATTACTGTAATAATTATCTTAGATTCTTATTCATTCCCAATAGATTTAACTATTGTAAATCGACTAAGTTTACATACTATAAAATCCACATTCCTATGTATATAAAATTTTGAATTCCATACTATAAATATTTTATTAACATTTCGCAAATACATAAATTGGTATTGCACTGTTACTTAAATAAATAGCCTATACCAATCACTAATTAAATGGGTTACAAAATTTTGGATTGGTTAATAATTAATAATTATTGCTTCATTTCTTAATTATACACTTGCATGGGTTACGCTTGTCTAATTATATTCCCATATTAATTAATGTTTCCAACAAACAATAACCTTTCCTTAGTCCCACCCCTTTTACCAAATATTTCCCTGCAAATTATTCATTTTCCCATACATACTTCCATTTACACCTAAACTTATTATACCTCTTTATTTTCTCAAACAAATTACAATGATTAAACAAATTTAAATGAAATTTGAGTTGATAGATTCAAATGTTTACTTTATTTCAATATCTACTAAACTTTGAAATTATAACATAGACTTCAAAATAAAATCCTCCACTCTAGTCATACAAGTCTTATTGAAATAAAATATATCTACCCTATTTTTAGGTCTTGGTTCCTAATATCCACCCGTTTTGACTTAATTTAAAATAGCGTACAAATTACATTACCTTTAATTGCAATAAATCCTATCATTGCCATTTATATTCCAAATGAATAAATTATTAATAGGTTAATTGAATCAGATTTACAACTCAACTTTAAATATTTGCAAATTTTGTCAGTTTGGATTACTTGGTAAATTTAGAATCCCTTAAACAACTTCCTACATAAATTTATTATAGAATAATTCAAAATTAACGTACAATTCCAATTTATGCAGCGATTACAACTTAAATTTCAAGGAATTTATTTATTTAGGTTTAAATCCTATTATTCACTAAAATTGTCATCCCATGTATACAATCCACATTGGTTTGTATTTATTCCATTTACCTCTTTAGTCATAGCGTAAATTTATCATTAATACACATTAAAGTCCACTAAATTTCAACTGCCTCTTAATTTCCATTTATAAGTCTTAACACCCTAAATTTGACCACCTCTAACATGGTATTACTTCTCATATTAAATGTAACTTTTATTTAGTGTATTAACATTTATTTCTATTTAAATTTCATCAACCAAATTAAACATGTAACTTATAACTATTTCTTACAATCCAAATTATTACACCCATTGTCATATTCTGAATGGAGCCAGCATTTAATTACACAATTTATCTAAATTACATTAGGACAATATTTAATTCTCTTTGATAATATTAAATCCCCAATTTATTAAATGGAATCAATATATCTTTCTTTATATATTGTACGTCTAAATATCTTAATTATCAAATTTCAACTTATCCCTCAACCTCCAAATAACGTTATCAACAATCTTCATATTATAATTAATACTAACCTTTATTTCATCTTATAGAATCAACTATCTTTATTGACAAATTAACCTACCTTACTGCACAACTTAAGAAAATTAATTGCAAATATGATCTCACGTTAGACTTCATAAATTATCAGTTGAAATCTACATAAAACCATTTATTTAATTAAAACCTTGCTATTATACATATTGACTCTTTACATGGAATTAGATTACATTCCTTAATTTCATTAAAACTTTATTTCTCACCTAAATCGCAAAATAGTAAATTTCAATTACTATAGAAATTTTATTTAAGATGAATTTGAATCCCAATCAATTGTTATTGCACTCCTTATTACATTAAATTACATTCAGTTTACACATTTTAGAATTAAATTCAAATTACCTACAAATCTTATTTCATTCATAAATGCCATCATTTACCACATTATTGCATGGTTTCATTTAATTATATTCAGGCTATTCATGTTTCTATTAAACTTGCATACATACTTCTGTTATTATTTAATCAATTATTAGACATTATGACCAAATCATCTTACAAAATTGTATAATTTTCCATTTATTAACATTCAGTTACTATTCAGCATGTTTAATTCATTAGATAAATCAAATAATTACGCTTGCTTTTCTCATTTGATTTTATAACCTAATACACCATTCATATTAAACCTATTTCATTCAATTCATACAAATTCAGCTAGATTAACTTTACTGTCTAGATTTTCATGCAGTTACTTGTTATAAATCGAATATTGCATTGGACAATTTTACTGCTTACCTTTCATATATAAAAAAATTTCAAAGTGTACGCTCTCACTACTACCTTTATTAGGATTTATTCCCTATGCTAATATTTAGTTTTACTTACCCTTTGTATTTCATCTCTTTTTAAATTAAATTACAAAATCTTAATTAAATTAACCAACTTAAATTGTCGAAATTTATGGGTCGTTACATTCTCCCCCACTCAAAACTTTTCGTCCCCGAAAAGGAAAAAGAAGGGAAAAGAAGGATTTAGAATCTACATATCTTATTCAAACATTACCTTATAAACAATTAAATTTACAGTATCTGTTACTTTTCTTAAAATATACAAATTTACAACATTATCTTTTTATACTTAAATTTATTAGAGTTTGGAGAACATTTCAAAATATTTCTAAGTCCAAAATTTAAATATCTAAGTAGTTCCAATCACTAATCATCCAAATTAATACACCAACCATCAATTTCCTCGAACAGCATACATACAATTACAAAACAACCATACAATCACACATATCAAATAGTTGCTTGGGTTCAAACTTGAATTTGTACGGAATGAAAAATAACTATCAAGTGCATCATTTACCCAACAGTATTAGATGGAATAAATTATTTATTCATCCAACAATTTCAAATTTCCTTATCCAACCAAACATAAATCAAACAATAACCATTCAACCCAACAATCAATTTAACTTATTATAAATCTTTATTTCAAACTTTAGTTGTTTGATTTCCTTTCTTTCATTAATGAGTGATTACCTCATTTATTTTCATTTATTACTTACAATATTCATCTTCCATTTTAAATGTCATGTAAGTTTCTTTTTATTGCATTCCATTTATGTATTTCTAAATTTTATTTATTTATTTCTCACAGTTTCATTTATTATAGAATTTCATTCTATTTACTTAAGTTTTAAAATCATCTAATTATAATACTTACCTTTAATTATGGTAAAATTTAAATTTACAACTTAAGTTTGTAACAATAAATTCCCATTTATAACAGCAAATTCATTGAATACTTTCATTATCTCAAGCTTACTTGTAAGATTTCCCCTTTACATTTTCTTACTAACACTGTAACTTTTATTATATGGCAAGTTATATATATGCTTTAAGAATGTAAGTGAAAATTTATACAAGTTTCTTCTCAATTCCTTTTATTTTTTTAGTGGTTCATTAATTATATATTCGTTTTATAAGTTACAATTTCAACTTACTTTTACTTTCATTCATTTATTTAATGCTAATATTTAAAGGTTCAAATTTGCTACACTTAATTGTATTATTAATAAATCTGGAACTTAAGAACCAAATACCGGGTTAAATTTTAAATCATTTTAAATAAAATAATAGATATATATCTACACTTAACATATATATCCAATTATAATTAAAACGATAAAATTTTCTTAACAATTCTGCAGTAAATTACTACAGTGGCCTTCCCACTTCGAAACTCGAAAATGAATGTCGATGATGCGTGCACTCATCACCGAAATTATTTTCCAGCGACAGAGAGGAAAGTACAAAACTTATTTTCTCCAAAAATCTTCTTTAAAACAATTTCTCTTAAATTATATTAAATATTCATATCAGAAAATACTTATAACAATTATATTCCAAAAAATTTACGAAAAATTCCAAAACCCTGTATCTTAAGTCCTAAATTTCCAAATTTCATTTATCTTATTTTTAAATCTTATTCCTATCATTATTCAAAACCTTCATTACACAACAACCAATCTATTACAACCAAATATATATATTATTTTGAAAAATTATTTTATAGAAAATATAATAGGTAAAATTATTTCATTCACCTATATTAAAACAAATATTATGTCGGTCTGTCCTATTAAGTGTTTAGAAACCCCTATTGATGTCACAGCGTCCCATGCACCAACCAGAGTTTATAAATACAAAACGGAACAGATTAACACAATATCAAAACCTTTTTATAACACTAACAAATACGCTCTCTCATATATATACACTCAGTGACTCCCATAGGGTATTACTACCCTATTAGTAAAGAGTCAAACCCCACAAAGCTAAGGTTTATCGCTAAACCAAAGCTCTGATACCAACTGTAACATCCCGCCTTTTTGCACGATTTAAACAGACACACGTGCCAATTCAAACCATACGTACGGGCGGATTGTTATGGGATAAATAAGAAAACAGAGAAAGAAACAGAATCTCACAGCGGAATGATAAAATATAATAATAAAATATACAGTTTATAAATTTGTTTACAAAACATTCATATAATACATATCAGAGTTACACATACCAACAACAATGCAGCGGAACAGTGTGTAGTGCACTAGTATAAATAATAATAATATACATCTTCGTCTTCGTCCTCCAGAGCTAAATCTTCAAATCCTGAAACGCTCGGACTGACCCGAGCGAATTGAAAAGACAAAACACTCGAGTCAGAACTAAAAGATCTTATGTAAGTTAAATTAACAGAAATAAATATGAGTGCAGTAACTCAAGAGATGCTCGGGATTTACATCTCCTAAGGATCCGTTAAACTATTTACTATGTAGTATATTTCGCTATTATAATAGTGCCTAATTGTAAAATAAACTTACTTTTAAATAGCGTTAAGGCTTTACATTTTCCACCTTAATACGTAAAATGCCAATAGTCTATACAGTACCGTAATACCTCCTGATCGGGAGGCTACCAGAGGATACTCCATAGGTACGGCACAAATAGAAACTCGTAGTAAAGGCTCGGTATGGTAGGTGACACGGCACAACTAGGCAATGCCAGGGTAGATATACCAATTGCTATCCGGGCTGATGGAAACGCGCAGCGCGCAGCTACCGCCCACCTCGAACAAACTCCCCCAAAATCAAGAAAAATAAAGCGGCCACTGAATCAATCCAAAGTCAAAGTATAGTATCGAAGAGGAGTGTCCGATCAGAGGTATGACCTCATTGGCCCGAGAATCACTCCTGTTTTAGCCACCTTATACCAACTCACGGGAGTCGGGTCCACGTATTTACCTTACAGGAAACGCCGCCACCAACCTACTTCATTCTGGAATCTCCACCGCGTACACGGTTAGTCAAAGTGGTTTTCGGTATCGACAGAGAGTATGTCCATATCTGATCCCGGTCTCTTTGCCAACCAATCGTTATTATAACACCGCGGTCATTTAAAAATAATTATACTTTTAAAACCAAAATAAAATATCCATTTAAAACCCATATAAAAACGATATCATTTTTATTCTTAAAACTCCAAATCAATACGATATCATTTTATTTTCCAATATACATTATTTCCAAAATCATAGGGTTTCCAAAGTAAAATATTTAGAAATCAAAACTCTTGAATATAATATTTCCAACTTATACTACCTTGAAAAAAACATAGCTTTGAAACAAATTTCCATCTCTTAAATGGTTAAATATTTAACTACTTTTATAAAACAAAAATAGCTTCTTTAGATTTCACAAATCAATTCTAAATATCGTTTTAAACTTCCAAATACCATTTCAATTCTTATGGTTAAAAGCTTTAAATATTTCACCATTTCAAAAACAAACTTATTTGACAAACCCATATGTATCAAATCCAATTACTTATTATTTAGACTTGAAATGTTTACTTATTGAATTCAATAAAATTTAAGTAAACCTTTAACTTCACATAACTGGAATTTTTTCAATTTATTTAACTTGATATATTCATTTAAAACAACCTGATACTCATTTAAATCACTTTACACAAAATCAAGTTATAAATCATATCCTTTAAAAATTTAACTTTTATTTAAATTCCGATATAACTTAATATTCAACTTCCAATTTTATTCTCATTTAAGTCAATAGAACTTCCAGAAATTAAATTTTAATTAAAATCGTATTTGATCTTAAAATCAAACTTCGGTTTATACTTCAAATCAATTTTTATACAAAGCCTAAAACCGGAAAATTTCTATATATATACATATATATAGCTTTTATTAATAATCAAATCAAATCCCATAAACCATATATATATGTATAGCTTTACAAAACCGTAGTAAAACATTTCCAAAAATAATTTTATATATTTACCGCGGTGCCTGTACAAAATTTTCTATCCTATGGTCAAATGATACGGATGTTTATCATTTCAATCCGCAATTTAAAATAAAAAAATTGCGGTTGTATATCATTTCAAACCGCAATCCCGAATGAAACGAAAATGCATGATGACTTGCAGTTTATACAATATAAATATAGCATTCATTCATCCAAATATCAATCATCAACCATTATTTGCAATCATCGTCCAATTTAAACAGTCATCGATATAGAGCATATAAATTATACAGGTAATAAATAACAGTTTATATTCAATAATAAATTTAATAACTGTTAGCTAGCAGTTTATATGCAAAATAAATTCTAACTGTAAATTTATATGCAATAATTAAAATAATAAACAGTTAAATAAATAAAAATGCGAATTAACTGTGAAGATGAATAAAACATGCCAAACAAATCATATATAAATTTCTACTCATATCTAAAAATCAATTTAACAAACATAAAATATTTTAGAAGTTGTGAGTGGGTTAAAACACTCACCTTTTGAATTTAAATTGGATTTAAATCCAATTTAAACCCAAAATTTCGCAGTCTCCAAATTCATCCAAACCAGCGTCAACAGATCTGAAATTTCAATACGATCCTAACAAAAATAACCTCGCGTGAATCGGACACGGTATGTGAAAATTACACAAGTTAAACGTTAAAGAAATTGTATTGAAAATCAAATAAACTAAAATAAAGAATACCTCTCTTCGAGAACTATGACATATAAATTTTTCTGGAATTTTTAGAGGAGTTTGAATTTTTATTTATATTTTGGACTGTATTTGGATCTAGAATTTTGCAGCCATTGGAAAAGAAGAAGTTGAAGAAAAGAACACACAGAGAAATGAAGATAGATGGAGGCTAGGGTTTACACAGCCTATTTATAGACAAAGTGAAAACGGATAGGTAGGCACGAATTATAAACGCGCAAAACGGTTGTTGGCCCACCAGAATATTTCATATTAATTGGATACGTTACGGATTAGTAAATAAATAAATTTCTTCCTCAAACATTTACATTGAATTTTAAACGTATTTACAAATATAAATTTAGACGCTTTATTTAAGTTTCAATATAATTTCATTAAATTTCAGATTCATAAATAATTTCCATTTTTACCTAAATTTCAAATTACCGTAATAATTATCTTAGATTCTTATTCATTCCCAATAGATTTAACTATTGTAAATCGACTAAGTTTACATACTATAAAATCCACATTCCTATGTATATAAAATTTTGAATTCCATACTATAAATATTTTATTAACATTTCGCAAATACATAAATTGGTATTGCACTGTTACTTAAATAAATAGCCTATACCAATCACTAATTAAATGGGTTACAAAATTTTGGATTGGTTAATAATTAATAATTATTGCTTCATTTCTTAATTATACACTTGCATGGGTTACGCTTGTCTAATTATATTCCCATATTAATTAATGTTTCCAACAAACAATAACCTTTCCTTAGTCCCACCCCTTTTACCAAATATTTCCCTGCAAATTATTCATTTTCCCATACATACTTCCATTTACACCTAAACTTATTATACCTCTTTATTTTCTCAAACAAATTACAATGATTAAACAAATTTAAATGAAATTTGAGTTGATAGATTCAAATATTTACTTTATTTCAATATCTACTAAACTTTGAAATTATAACATAGACTTCAAAATAAAATCCTCCACTCTAGTCATACAAGTCTTATTGAAATAAAATATATCTACCCTATTTTTAGGTCTTGGTTCCTAATATCCACCCGTTTTGACTTAATTTAAAATAGCGTACAAATTACATTACCTTTAATTGCAATAAATCCTATCATTGCCATTTATATTCCAAATGAATAAATTATTAATAGGTTAATTGAATCAGATTTACAACTCAACTTTAAATATTTGCAAATTTTGTCAGTTTGGATTACTTGGTAAATTTAGAATCCCTTAAACAACTTCCTACATAAATTTATTATAGAATAATTCAAAATTAACGTACAATTCCAATTTATGCAGCGATTACAACTTAAATTTCAAGGAATTTATTTATTTAGGTTTAAATCCTATTATTCACTAAAATTGTCATCCCATGTATACAATCCACATTGGTTTGTATTTATTCCATTTACCTCTTTAGTCATAGCGTAAATTTATCATTAATACACATTAAAGTCCACTAAATTTCAACTGCCTCTTAATTTCCATTTATAAGTCTTAACACCCTAAATTTGACCACCTCTAACATGGTATTACTTCTCATATTAAATGTAACTTTTATTTAGTGTATTAACATTTATTTCTATTTAAATTTCATCAACCAAATTAAACATGTAACTTATAACTATTTCTTACAATCCAAATTATTACACCCATTGTCATATTCTGAATGGAGCCAGCATTTAATTACACAATTTATCTAAATTACATTAGGACAATATTTAATTCTCTTTGATAATATTAAATCCCCAATTTATTAAATGGAATCAATATATCTTTCTTTATATATTGTACGTCTAAATATCTTAATTATCAAATTTCAACTTATCCCTCAACCCCCAAATAACGTTATCAACAATCTTCATATTATAATTAATACTAACCTTTATTTCATCTTATAGAATCAACTATCTTTATTGACAAATTAACCTACCTTACTGCACAACTTAAGAAAATTAATTGCAAATATGATCTCACGTTAGACTTCATAAATTATCAGTTGAAATCTACATAAAACCATTTATTTAATTAAAACCTTGCTATTATACATATTGACTCTTTACATGGAATTAGATTACATTCCTTAATTTCATTAAAACTTTATTTCTCACCTAAATCGCAAAATAGTAAATTTCAATTACTATAGAAATTTTATTTAAGATGAATTTGAATCCCAATCAATTGTTATTGCACTCCTTATTACATTAAATTACATTCAGTTTACACATTTTAGAATTAAATTCAAATTACCTACAAATCTTATTTCATTCATAAATGCCATCATTTACCACATTATTGCATGGTTTCATTTAATTATATTCAGGCTATTCATGTTTCTATTAAACTTGCATACATACTTCTGTTATTATTTAATCAATTATTAGACATTATGACCAAATCATCTAACAAAATTGTATAATTTTCCATTTATTAACATTCAGTTACTATTCAGCATGTTTAATTCATTAGATAAATCAAATAATTACGCTTGCTTTTCTCATTTGATTTTATAACCTAATACACCATTCATATTAAACCTATTTCATTCAATTCATACAAATTCAGCTAGATTAACTTTACTGTCTAGATTTTCATGCAGTTACTTGTTATAAATCGAATATTGCATTGGACAATTTTACTGCTTACCTTTCATATATAAAAAAATTTCAAAGTGTACGCTCTCACTACTACCTTTATTAGGATTTATTCCCTATGCTAATATTTAGTTTTACTTACCCTTTGTATTTCGTCTCTTTTTAAATTAAATTACAAAATCTTAATTAAATTAACCAACTTAAATTGTCGAAATTTATGGGTCGTTACAATGACTAGACAACAACTGAGCAGAATACATACAAATTTGATTGCCATTTGACATGTGTTTCTCAAAAATATCAAGGAAATTTTACTACTCTAAGCCGACAAAGAAGTAAGATCTTAACATATTATCTTTTATTGATATTTTCTTATGTCTTCAAGGTGATAAAAGTATCTTAAATATGGCATTTCATTTTTTTTAAGTATATGGACCTGCTTTTTCGACTCTTCAAATATTATACTATGCATCATATGTAAATATTACGGAAATATAAATTAGTATCAGGTATTAAGTGATGATTTGTTTTAAATTTCTACTTACGGACATATATCATGAAAATATGATCAAACCTTCATGGTGTTTATTGTCCAACTCTACCCTCTCAAGTTACTTATAGCAAAGTAACATTCTAGGTAAAAAAGAGCAATATGTAATATTAATTATTGTTCTCTTTACCTATCTAATTTTTTATATTAATTATTCTTATATTTAGCATGGATAATAGAAAGAAAGAATCACACATTTTGATACATTTTTGGGAAGAATGAAAATAAACAAATTTTAAAACCTATATCATTAATTATACACACACACACACACATATATTTATATATTTCACAACTACTACAAACTAAACTTCTATGAATAAAGAATTGAATGTCATTTATGTTGTTTCATGTAGTATTAATTTATTGCTTGAAAATCTGGACTCATTTTTAGTAGGGTTATACAAGTAATTATGTTTACTTTGGATGAATCGCGTTGCTGTAGAAATACAGTTATCGTATTTTAGTTAAAAACTTTTAGATTTGTTTGACAACGAAAGCTTCTAGATCATTTTGTAATGATTGCTTATGATAAAGGGGGATTTCATTGTTATATCTGTAGATGAATAAAAACTCATTGTCGGATTCAAGATAGATAGACTATTAATAGCTCACTTTCCTGATTTAATAGGCAATACTCTATTTTGTGTATATATGGTTACGAATGCACGTTTCCTTGGCTGTAGATCCCTCTAATTATGCTGAATATTGGAAATTAACCTATTACCCCCTTTGTTTATGATACAAGTAGCTCTACATAATTAAGAAAAATAGAGGTCAGCTTGAGTGATATGGTTGAACCAAATAAACAAGTTATCTTTATTTCAATTTTGTCGATCAATTTTCTATATCAATATTCTTAAGCTTTTTAGTTTAGAAACTTTTCGACTACATACTAAAATCACGAAAATAGAAATAATTTTGAATGAAGCTACGAATTGTTTCTTTCCTATATTCAACAAAATATTTTGATAAGGGGACAAACTTTTCTAATAATTTTTGGGTCATCTTATATTTATATCGTTGGCTATGAAATGAAATTATTTTAGTAATTTGGAATATGATTAAGAAAATGTTAGGAGATATCAAATGAAGCCTGACTTGTATGTTCAACTTGACATGTCACTGTTAATGTTCATGTTGATATTTTTAATGTTTAGGCATATTGCTTTGTTTATTTCATTTTTAATCAGTTGATTATTAGGTCATAGTTATGCAGTTTATTTTAAAAACATCAAATTACAAGGTAATGTATCATGGACACACTATTTTACATAAACAGTTGAATTCTCTATTGGTTTAACAGTCGTGGTCCATATGCAGAAGTGTTTTGGTGGTGCGGTAGAACACTTCCACATTTCCCATTTGGAAATGAAGGTCTGTTGCATACTTGACGATACCTATCATGGTGTGGAGGTAATTTTCTATACATTTTTCATCTAAAGGAAACATTATCTCTTTCATTATTTTTCACATATTGTTTATGAATAGGAAAAAAACTATGGTCATCATTATATCTGAATGCATGTCCTAAATATTTCACTTAAATCATCTCAAAATCCGGCAAAAAAGGAAAAAGAGAGAAGAAACATGCTTTTTTAAACACTTCTTTAAATGTTATAACAAAAAGAAATGCACTTACGTCTTTACATCTAATACAATAAAATAAAATGAAATAAAGTACCTGTTAGATTTTCTCAAGTATGAGCGTGCATATTAATAAGAATGGGAAACAAATGGTTCACTTCTCAAGTATGAATGCACAAAAGAAGGATGAACATGTCAAAAAATTATGAAATAGGATAAACTAATTATTAGAATTCTAACTATATACATATATGTAGTCTCCATGCATAGATTATATAATGTAAACACATCGTGTAAAAAGATTATTTTGTTATTTATAATATATAAGTTTTTTTATTTAAAGAACATAATGTTGATATGTTTGTTACCCATTATACATATAATTATGTTATATCACAATGTTGGGTTGGACTAAAGTTGAAGAACTGAAATGATGATGAGCTAGATTTTTTACAAAACATGGTTAATGTTGTACTTAAATAATCTTATGTAAATAATAAATTAGTCCATCTATCATTTTGAAAACATAAGAAAAGTTTCAATATCACAAGTGTTAAGTTTCAGTTAGAATATATTAGCACTACCTTTTCTGTTGCATTTATATGATTTTCACAGATTTATCATGACTTGGTCAAAATTTTCCAATGAAGTGCTCCTTATTTCTGAATTGAAATGCTTATATACATGCCTATGGTTGCAGTGATCTACACGAATAACCTATTCTGATGTGGAATAGTGAAACACTCATGTTGTCAGGTAGCTTACTTACCTTGCATGTCAAAGTTAACTGCGAAGACAATTACAACATTGCTCTAAGAAATGTGATGAAGGTAAAATCAAATTCATGGTATTTGGACGGTGTATTTTAGTCAATTTGTTGGGTTCATTTGTTACATTTAAATTTTATATACCAATGTACCATTAATTTAGTTTAGAATTCAATGTTATGTTAGGAATTCGTGTGCACTTTAATTATTTTTGTTGTACCATGTGAATCTCCAATATTTTGGGCGTAGATATAATTGGTTAATGTACCTTTGATGAAATTTTAATAAGCTCACAATTTCTATTGTGATTATATAGAATTAACCATTGTTATACTATAATCTCATTTTGCAATCATTCAAAGAATCCGTGTGTGAAGCACGAGTTCGTGCTATATATATATATATATATATATATATATAAGATGCTATTAAATTGAATACCTTAATATAGGAGCAAGTCTTCACAATCTTCTAAATAGCACCTCTAATATACCTTTACTTTTGCAGATTTTGTGGACCAAGTCGCAACAAAGTAAGAGCTTTCTTTTGTTCCTTTTTTTTACTTTGATTTCCTCAAGACTATGCAAGTATCATGCTGGACATTTGTACTTGGATGACCATATTTGTATAGCCACTTCCTTTTTATGAAAGAATAATAAAATGGCATGGATGGAACTTCATTGTAACAAACAATATAACTTTGCATGCATAACTATTCCAAGACATCTTCCCAAATGATAGTCTACCCAAACAATCACGAGATCCTCAGGAGAGATACATTAGTCGCGCTTTATACTGATAAAGGAATCAACAGATTCTTCTATACTGAAATAAATCCGATAGCGAGTTGAGTGCTTTTTTGTCAAAATAAACGAAAATGTATGTCTTGATATATTACTCTTACTAGCTGGTAGGGAATGAAGATGTGAGAGTGAGGGAGTGATTTATGAATTAAAGGGAAGACTAATAAAATTTAAAGACACGAGAGAGCTGATGGAGGTTTTCACCATGACTTGGGAGTGAGGTTAGTTTTCTCCCCTTTTGATTTGGCTTAGTGAATTAACAATCCTAATTTGGCATGGACTACAAAATTTTCTACTTACAGTAAGTAAATGATATTTGTTGAAAAAAAATTGACTTTATTATTGTGACTAATATGACCCGCTTATGGAAGACGGTAGATAACCACCACCTATAATCAAGCCAACTAATTTTCTCATTAATGGCTTCATATATGAAATCTCTCATTTATTTATTTGCTTTCTTTTAGATAAGCAAAAGATAAAGATCCTTGCTGTAATATTTATGATCAAGTAAAATCACCAGCGATAGAGATAGATTACCTTCAATCATAGTAAAGGGGGAAGGTGTTGATATATGTCTACAGTGGATTAGGCAAAAGAGAGGATGGTACAAAAGTGTATGACGCTTTTCCGTTATGTGCACACCTATTCTCCATCTTCTTCTCTACCTTTGGTGTTTTGTCGAAAAAAAGCTCAACAAAAGCAACAAATATTATAGTATCCCTCTTTGCTTTTAACCAATTTATCATAGATGCTACTTTAATTATTTGACCCTTTGTCTTCCAGTTATTTGAAGATTCATATGTGGCATAAAGATCTATGTGATGTTTATCAGAGTTTTGAAGCACACCGTGATTTGGTTTACTTGGAGTCCTCTTGAGTATGATTTAATACTGTTTTGGATGGCATATATTAAATGCAGGTTCCATTTTTTATGTTCGAATTATTATTCAGTTATTAATTTTAAGAATAAGTTAAAAATATCACACTACCAATCTAATTTTAATTCAGCTTGGGGCACTAATATGGACTAATGGTTAAAGATGTTTTCCCTTTTAGGTTTGTCTTTCTCTGTACATTTCTTCTTTGGTACAACCTAAAGTAGATCAATCTACGACGATAGCACCTGTAGGCCGCTTCTAAGCTTGACCTATTGATGCATCCATTAAACCCTAGCAGTTCAGCCGATCCCTTTTCCCTTCAGACCAACTTTCAAGTATTTTTCTTATTAACTTCGTGTTCTAAAATATTCATGTTCTTAGCGTTTGGAGAACATGAAAACGATGCTGTGATTTATTTCCTCTTACTATTAGAAAATATTTACACCATCAGAAAAACATGTGACCAGGTTCGTCCATTCTATGAACACTAGAGAACACTCTATGACGTGTAAAAAAGCTGGATTAAAGTTCCACTCGCTATCAGAAAAAATATTAGTTACCTTGCTATGGATCACCTACTTCTCGTCCCTCTAATATGATTTTTTTTGAACTTTACTCTTTATTTACAGAATAAGAACGCAAACTTTGAATCTTATTTTGTGCAATCTATACTTATTCGAATTCATGAAGAGTAGAAAATTATCATACTTTTACTGTAGCACCTTCATATTTATCTCTACTGCTCAGGGTTTTTTAGTTATGTTCAATTTGATTGTTTTTTTACTTTCATTTTTGTAATTTCGCAAGGAATGCGGGTACTATCATCAACAATGTTAACAAGCGCAATGGATTATGTGAATAGTTTTCTTTATTATTAATGGTTAATAATCTCGTAACTTTTGTTAGCTAATGTACATCTAAATGAGTTTATATAATGGTGCCATGTTTTACATTTTTGTTCACGCATGTATATATATTTGTGTGTATGTGCAAATTCCGGTTGCTTATTAATCTATTTTCTTCGGAGTAAAGTTGAATATATTTTGCTGAGACAAGTTAATTTCAAGCATCTGTTTCTTTGATACATAATTTACACAGGTATGTAAGATACTACTTACAAAAACAGATATAATATTGGAATAGGCAGTGGAAAGCATGTACATATTTTTATTTGTAAACTATTACAAAAAAGTAAAAATCAACTCACATATTATGTGAACATTATGTTGTCATATTTACAACAAGAGGAGATTATTTCATTTATAGTGGTGCACTTCCATAGTTCACATTGCTCATAATAGTTGCAGTTTTATCCCAGGTGTTTGCATTCTTTGTTTTATGAAGATTTTTGAAATCAGTATACTCTTAGGACAATCTATGATCGGGCACGACAATGGAAATTGACTTTAAAATAGAGCATTGTATAATGTAAATAAAAGTGTTAAGTTTTGAATAATTCTTTTCTCAATACTTGGATTGTTTTTTGGCTCCACATGCAACTGTGAAAATTGTCCAAGTTATCCTAAAATAAACAAATTTGATTATGTCATAGAAACATTACAATTTGAATTGTTTGCGGTTTGAAGTTTTCTATTTTGCTATGTGACTCCCTTTCCACTTTTAATACTCACACGAAGGATTTTTTCATTATAAAATTTTGAATTCCAAGATGTATGATAGGTCATTAGTTTGCCCATCACAAATCTTCTATGGTTTGGGTAACTTACAATGCATGAGTCCTTTGAACAGGTACAGGAGTTGGAGGGGGCAATAGAAGAGATTTAAGTTTAAACATCTTAAGACGACTTAAATTGTCCGCTAAGAAATAAACTTAACGGTTACATACACTAATGATAGTAAAAAATATATAACAACAACCCCTATGCGAATTATTTACCATTGATTTAACTTACATAAGATCTTTTAGTTCTAACTCGAGTGTTTTGTCTTTTCAATTAGCTCGGGTCAGTCTGAGCATTTCAAGATTCGAAGACCTTATTTTTGAAGGACGAAGACGAAGATTGTATTATTACTATTATTTACTATATTGTTCCGCTGCATCACATTGTTCCACTACATTGTCATTTATTATTCTTTGGTATTTGTAACTTTGATTCTGTGTTGTAAAGTACGCATAATAACCAAAATGTCGCAAAGTCAGTGGGAGTGATGTTGAGTTTGTGAGTTTTCCGATACGATCCAAGAATGGATACAAAAGTATCATTTAGAAAAGAATCAAAATTGAACAAGCATTTTCATAGTAATATCAAATAGTTTGACCATCAATCAAAATGCAGAGGAAACATGTGTTCATAAGAAGGAGGGTCAAAAGATACTTTGATATTTCTAAAACTATAAGTAAACAACACATTACTGATT
The DNA here is from genome assembly GCA_030765085.1 of Allium cepa. Classification (NCBI taxonomy): domain Eukaryota; kingdom Viridiplantae; phylum Streptophyta; class Magnoliopsida; order Asparagales; family Amaryllidaceae; genus Allium; species Allium cepa. The sequence goes on from CM060942.1 coordinate 511,888,263, forward strand.
TTTGATTTTTAGACAAATCTTGGAATTGTAGTAATTATTTGTAAATAAAGTGAGGATTTTATTATATCACAATCTCATACATTTTGAGATAAACGGCATATTTATACAGACAATCATGGGCTGAAGTTTGATTTAGGCCCAAAGTGAGAAAAATAGAGAAAACAAGGTACAGTGTGGTAACGAGGTACGTCACCCACATTCCATAAGATTAAATATATGCTCCAAGAGTTACAACTGCATTTCATACTCTTTTGACTTCCCCCCTCAAACCAAAATCTAGGGTTTGCTGCGTGCGAACAAGTCCTCTCCGCTATGCGAATTTGAGAAGAACCGAGAACATGCTTGAGTTTGTTGCTTAAATGAGAGCATATGACTTCAACTCACCTAGCATTAGGTCCACGGTTATTGCTAGTTTGAAAGAGATGAACCCAGGAAACGAGTAATTTACCTACGAACCGAAAAAGGAACAACGTGGATAGTAAGAAATCCAATATCAATTAAATAAATGTTATCATTTCATTCCGAAATGAACAAAGAAGTAACAATAATCAAATATTCATTAGATATAAATTTATTTGATTATACTTTTGGGTTGTCATAAAACGGTAGCTGAGTTTAATCACTAACCAAAGTCAAAGAATAGAAAGATTAAACTTATGACAAAATCCTAATATTTAATGACCTTGGAGATAGAATGAGAATATGGAAATAAAAGATTAAAAAAACATCATATACTACATAGAGAAAATTGAAGTCTCAATGTTCCATCACCTGCGAACTGAAGTCGACAAGAGGAGTGTAAGCTCGCTAAAAATGGAGTTCAACCATCCACTCCCTAACTCCACTAACCCAGGACTGGGACAAGAGTACAGTTCAAACCGCCGAGTTCAACAAGCATAACATTAAGGCTTGAGCCTAATGCTTAATACGACTTGAGATCACAAGTTCAAGAAGGCCCTAGGATGAATAAATTGGATCGATATTCGTCCCGATGAACAACGAATCACAAATATATAAAATGAAATATTTACCAAAATATATTGCCTAAGAAAACAAACCTAATACTATTATTATCAAATTTTCATTGTTGGCTACGCTTCCAAATAAAAAATGAAAAAAACTCTAATCTATTCATAACCCTATATTTGTTCAACAAAAGGCCCTATATCAAATTTTCGTCTAGGCAAGGTCGAGTTGATTTCGTTTTCAAGGCAAGGTTTAAGGCCGTGTTCAAGGCAAGGTCGAGTTGAAGGTAAGGTCGAGTTCAAAGCAAGGTTCAAGGCCGAGATGACGTCAGATCTACTATTATTCAGGCAAGGTCGAGTTCAAGGCGAGGTCCAAGGGCGAGGTGACGTCAGATTTACTATTCAGGCATGGTCATAATTGAGTTCAAGAGGATGTAAAAATATGGTATGAAATTTAGCATTTTTAACCACATCAAATGTTAAGAGGTGATGATGATTTTGATTGGTTATAAGTGGTGCATAGGATTTGGTTATAAGATACTCAAATGTTAAATGCAGCTTTCATGGCATACTGCTTTCCCACGGCTGTTGGTTCCGACTAAAATTGTGTTACTTCTTTCAAATATTTGTTAATTCTATATAATGAGTAGACAATGATTTGCATGTAGAAACATTAAATTACTTCATGCACTATTGTTTCGTTTCATATTAGTTTCCAATAAAAGGTTTCAGACATATTAGTAGGGACCTTTAGGAAATTATTTTATATCCTTGGGATCCCTTTAATTTGTAGATGATGCTTCACTAAAATGTCGAGTTTGTCAAGGTTGCACAGCTTGCAGTTTCGAAGTTGAAGCAACAAGCTTTCTGCTTCAAGCTTGAAACATTCCACCTTGAAACAAGCTTGTTTCAAGCTTGAAACAACAAGCTTATTTTTGAGCTTGAATGCCATTTCAAGATTAAAACAACAAGCTTTTTGTTTCAAGCTTGAAATTTGAAACGGTAAGCATGTTTCAAGCTTGAAACAATAAATTTTTATTTTTGCAACATCATAAATTTAGAATGATTAAAAGTTTTTTTTTTTACTAATGCGCAACTCTGTGTTTTTGTAGGAGTAATCTTTTGAAGCACCAACTACATGGAAAAAGAATGCAGTATCATATGTCATGTGTGTGCTATTTAGATGATTTTTGGTATTTTCTAAAATTTAAGACATGTACGATGTGTTAGGAACTGAGATGTTGGTTCTGATGACAACCTTTTTAACTTATCTTATTACAAAAAATATACTAACACTATTGTCTACATGGATATGTATATGCATGATATATAGATATGTATATGCAGGTATTGATTACTGAAGACTGATTAGTATTAGGACTCAAGACTCAAGATTGAAGACTCTAGAGTATCAAGATCAAGATTTCAAGATATATGTCTAGTTTTTGTTAAAACTTCATAATAGCGTGGAAATCTTCATTTCGAATTTCATTTGGGATAGAACCCATTTCTACCTTCTTAGTGGCTTACAAACCCATGACAAGTAGCTTACAAACCTACGACAAGTGGCTTACAAATCCACGAACATCCTAGTTTTGTACAAGTTCTCGAGTCCTGACGTGATGAGATATTCTGCAGGAAGAAGCTTGGAAAACTACATCAAAATGGTTTTTTAAAAAATGATTTTCAAAACTGCTTTTCAAAATATTTTAGCCTTAAATTTATCTTTTCAAATGATTTTTCAAAAAGATGCTTTAGCCTTAAAATATTATTTGTTTATTGTTTTAAAATGAACTCTTGTTTTAAACTTCATTTTCAAAACTAAATTTTACATTGTTTTTTACATAGGATGTCGACATCATGGGATACCCCAAGTCGACATGGTGGCCGTTGAATTCAAAAGTTTCAATTTTCAAAAGAAGTGTCTATTCGTTTAAATCTCTTCACGAGTGGTTATGACCATTGGTGCTTTATAAATAGGCTTCACAAATGAATTTTTTAACCAACTAATTTCTTATTTTTCTTTACTTCTTCTTATCCACAAATCTATATTCTATAATTTTCATATTTTTAAGATCATGCCGAAATTCTGTCAAATTATCAAGTGAATCAAATTAGAATCTCATTCTTGTTTGATTCTTTGTCCTCTTTCAAAGATCAAAGTGGATCAATTTGTAATCAAAAGTATATCCAGTCTCTCTATAAGGTGTGGCTGTGCCTGGAAATCAAATGGGTAATCTTGTGGCCCTTAAATCAAGAGAGATTACCCCGGACTCATGAGACAGGAGGGTACCTCAAGGCCTTTAGAAATTGAGGAATGTAATCTCGACATTGGTATATTAAAAATCCGTATGAGGTGGTTTGCCTTGGTATCGGACTGGATGTAATGTAACTCTGAACCAGTATAAAATCCAGTGTGTTCTTTCCTTTTACTACTTTTATTTATTTTCTGCATCTGTGTTTGATTTTGTAATTGTTCTGTGATCAAGGTTTGCATTTGTTTGTGTCATAATTTTTAAGTTAGTTCATATAAGTCTTAGAATCCATTAAACACCATTCACCCCCACTCTAGTGTTAAATTAGCCTTAAGATCCTTAATCTGCTGTCCTTTTCATGATGTATTTGCTTCTATGATTTATGATATTTGTTATTTTAGGTTGCAAATACTATTAATTATTAGGAGAATTATCATGTAGCATTTGGATGATTGAATTGGCTATTGTTAATTTGATGTATTACCAGTTTTTTCTGCAATTTTCTATTTAAAAATGAAATATGCATCATATTGATTAATTTTTGTATATTTTCGGATATCCATATCCGATATGGATTTTGAAGTTCGAATATCTAATATTCCTGGATACTTGGAAATATTTGTATATGATAAGCAGGATACAGATATTTTTGGTTATCCAAAAATATTCGCGGATATGGATGCGAATATTCTTTAACAAGTATTAGTGGATAACAAATAAAGATTTGGATTCAGATTTTCATTTTCGAACAAGGATATGAATACAACACAACCCGTATCTGATTGCATCTGTTTACAAATCTAAATGAGATAAGTGTACTGGTATTTTTCCAAGAATTGAAAGGGTATAAATGAATAGTGAATGAGTAATATACATATGTATATCTCCGTTAAGATATTTAATATAAGTATTTATAAAGTGGTTTTAATTAATGAAAAGATTAATTAAAGAGGTTTAATGGTTGCTTATGTGCTTAATCATGCTTGATTTCCATATGGAATTAAATCTCTGATTGGATTGTTTATTTATTCGATAGGTAAAACACTTGAGTCAGGACTAAAATATTTTTATGTGAGTCAAATTGATATCGCATATAACGTGAGTGTCACGGCATCAGAGATGCTTACGGGTTTTCACACCTCCTATCTAGTGCATAACGTGCGTGCAATAACTCAAGAGATGTTATGAGCTTTTCCATCTCTTAAGGATCCGTCAAAATATTTCTATGTAGAAGAAGATGCTACATATATAATGTCTAATCATTAAAATAAATATTTTTCTTAGCTTAAGGCTTTACATTGATCGCCCTTAACGCGTTTTTAAGCATTGTCATAAAGTTTGCATATAAAACATCAGTTAAACGGTCGGTGGATAGGTATGCACTGTGATACGACAACACTAAATCAAAATCGTACGGGTCTCGTTTAGGGATAACAGTATGACAGGGCACATGAGGCAATGCCCAAGGTAGGATACCACCAGTTTACCATCCCCGACTTGTGGTGACACATCATTGCTATGATCGCCCACTGCGTCAAACATTCCCATAATCCGAATGGTGCACACCAATCAATCACAATGTAAATGATGGTAATACGAAGAAGTGTGTCCGCTCGGGGTAGTTAACCCACTTGGCCGGTACGACTCATGTTTTAGTCATTTGAAATTGGCATAAGTGCCAGGCTAATCCATCTTTGTTATCTTTCTTCAAATCCAGCAAACAGTGCCAAATCCAACCACTTCTTTCTAGATCATCCCTCCACATACACAGTTGTTAAAGTGGTTCTGGTATCGATAGAGACCATGCCCATATCCGGCTCCAGTCTCTTTAAAAATCAAACGTTCTTTTACACACCGGTTGATTCTTTTACATTTCAAAATAGTTCATACTTGATATAAAAATATCATATTTGCTTCGAAATAAAATCCATTTCAAAATCATTATATTTACTCAAAATATACCATTTCGGTTTAAAATCTTTTTTGACTTAAAATCTCGATTTCAATTCCAAAATGGTTTTGAATCTCAATTCGAGTTGTAACTTCATTTAACGCAATTCGTATTTAAATCCATGATTTAAATATAGAAATTCCCACCTTAACCAATTGGAATTTTTTTAAAAATAGTTTGAAAATTTTAAATTGTTTAAAATAGTTAAATAGTAAAAATAGTTTAATAGAAAATAGTTTGAGTAATTTAAAATAGTTTATATAATTAAAATAGTGTAAATGGTTAAAATAGTTTAAAATAGTGTAAATGGTTAAAATAGTTAAAAATAGTTTAAATCTTAAAATGGTTTATATAGCGAAAATAATTTGGAAAACCAAAATAATTTGTATATTTAAGAATATAGCCTTTAAATAGTTTTATATTAAATAATTTATTTGAAAATAGTTTCAAAGTTAAACCGATTCAATTCCAACTTCCCAATTCAAATCAATTCCAATTTCCATTCAGTCGATTCGATTACGATTTCAATTCAAATCAATTTCAACTTCGGTTTCGAATTAATTTAATTCCATTTTCAAATCCAATTGCTTCAATTACGATTTCAATTTATAACGATTTCGAGCTCGATTTTCAAATTGTCGATTCAAAACATTTAAATCAAATTATCCTTTAATATTTAGTTTGAAATCCCAATCTTCAAATATAATTCAATTTCAAGCTCAATTTCAAAATATCATTTCATATCACTTTTACTTAGTAATATTCAAAGTTTGAATAAAAGTTCAATCTTTTAAAAACAAATCAATTTATGAAATTCAATCATATTTCGATTTTAACTTCAACATCTCAATTTCAATTATTTAACAATTTCTTTTAACCAAAATTTTGTTTCAATATATCAAACTAGAATTCGTGATTAATTCGGTTTCTATAAATTGATTTTTATTTCTTTTAAATCAAAACCATTTAAGTAATTTCAAATCAAAGATTTTAAAATCATTTAATTTAACCAATTTGGTGTCCGTATATAATTTTCTATCCTATGGCTAAGTGATCAGTTACTTCAATGTAATTTCAGGGATGGATATATATCATTTCAATCAAAATCACAGTGTCATAGGTATATATCATTTCAACCTATTTCTTAGTTTATTCGAAATAATTCAATTTACAGTTTATATACTGTAAATAATATACAGGGTGATAACAGGATATATCAGAGCAAATAAACATCCAAATCATCCAAAATATCAACCAATAGGATCCATCGCAATAAATCATCCAAACAATTAATCTAATTCATAACAATTTCATAATTATTGATATCGAGTGTTTAACTGGCAATTCAATTCCAATTCCAAATTTAACTGTCAATTTTAATTTCTACAGTTAATTCAGTGACAACTAAATTTATCAAACAACGACCAATAATTTCATATCACTTCATAATTTCAAACTTAACTATCACAAAAATATTCTAGTACGTTGTGAGAATTTAAAACACTCATGTTGAGTTTTTGTTGTAGCCGAGACGTTCAGATTTGGAGCTAAAACTGGACGGCGTTCTATTTTAGCCCAAATTTTGACTCTCCAAATTCATTCAAATGAGTTTCATTTCAAAGCTTTCATCATCGCAATCGCAATGCAAAAAGTCTTGTCCCCATCGGACCTTGTATGTAGAAATATACATTTTATAAGTTCGTCGATATTTAAATTTATAAAATAATTTAATTATTGAAACAACCATACCAAAACATTCAAAGCCCGGCCCAGTATAAGCTTCTTCCTCAAATCTTCCTGTAGCCACTACTTGCACACAAAAATCCCATGGTTGTGCATGTTTTTACACTGATATGAAGCTAGAAAACTCCGTTTGACGAACCGATGACGCCACCGATCTTCTCTCCTGAATCTTCATCCTTCTATACCAAAAACATCACACTCGAACACATCATGGCCATCACGACTTCCAGTCTCCCACAATGCATGCGACAAAGTCGCATTTCCCAAATCACGTACGCACATCCAAAAAACGTGGTTGGAGATTTTCGATGCCGGGTCCAAATACGAACTTAAGTTCGCGAATCGATGACTCAAACACCAACAAACCCAAACCCTAGCTAATATTACACTCACAACATCAAAGTGGAAACCCATTGATCAAAGCTGCACAATCTAAATCATATATCAGGTTGAGGAGAATTCAAAAATAGGTTTTACAAATTGGTTTGAGAATTTTTCGATTTGTTGTTTGAGAGAAAGAACTTCTTTGATGAAGCTATTTTTTTCTACTGTAAGCTTCACTATCGCATGTGTGGGTTTTTTAAAGGAGAGAACGCGTATACGAACAGGTAATAGGCACTAGGGTGGTGGCTGATAGAAAGAAAATAGATAGATGTAAAGGGTATGGTCAAATCAAATATATATATATATATGTATGTATGTATATGTATATGTATATATAATTTAAATTTTCAAACCGTCTCGAATACGTAACTCAAAATCTTGAACTCCTATTGAGGTGTGGTACTAGGCGTTTATAATGTTATACCCCTATTCCGAACGCAATGGAAAATGTTTCGAGTCCTAATTAGATCCTATGGAGAATATAGCTTTTTGGACCCAATTTTTATATTGAATTTTCGATATTAATTCGATGCGTTTCTATTCCTGTAGCGACCCGAACTTTCCACTCCCGGAAAATCGCATCACTAATTAAGAAAGAAAGGGATAGAAGAAGAAAAGAAAGAGAAGAAAGAGAAAACAACACATCAGAATCTCACAGCGGAACGATTTAAATATAATATAGAACATATACAGAGTATCATATACATCAGAGTACACAACTAAACATCTCAAATTAGACAGTTATAACATTTCTGTCTAATACAATACAAGACATCATACAGAAACAACACAGCGGAAACTCTAACCATATATCTACACGCTGAAGCCTCCTGCTCCAAAGCTCCTCCAGAATTCGTCAAGAGATAACCTGAATCACTTGACTACTCATATAGAATATGAGTACCCAAGAGTTTAATAAAACAGAAAATAAACACTCGGGTCAGACAGGGGTCTGGTGTGAGTAAACGGTTTAAGATTGCTTAACTTTAGAAAAACCTTTGAAAACAAAAGGTATCACGTAAGACTTCCCACACATAAACATGGAAAAGTTTTTACCTTACGCTAACCAAAACATTTGATAGGAAATCCAGTGATATTATAATAGTGTCTAGGGTTTTCAAATAAATATGAAATAGCCGAAATTGTTACATTCATTAAATTCCAGCTACTAGCCACAAAAGTGGGTAATACAAACAAAACCGTAGGGTCTCGTAGGGAAAATGGGTTTCCAACAATGGCAGGGCTACTGGGGTACCGCCCGTCACAGTACGTGGCCTAGATCACCGTACCGAGGATTACTCCCTTCATCCCCTGCAACACAAGACCGGGACCATTCCTTACTGAACAGTCCCGAACAAGACCACCCCGCAGTTGGCTGCAGACCAACTGCCCACACAGCCGAAATATAAAGGGACCTCTAGACAGGGATGTATCTCACTCTCAAGTGGGGGCTACCCACGAAGCCTTGGCGCACCTCCCCTGTTTTAGCCATTCCCGGTTGATGAGGCTTGAGGCTGCGATTACCTTTATAGGACCAATTATCTTAGAATGCTCATCGTCCGCCTGACGATGTGCTGAAAGCATTCAATCCATACAAGTTCGTTCTGGGTTCGAACGAAACCGAAGGCACTATCTCGTTGCACTCATTTTGGAATCACCCTCAGAGTCAACGACCATAGCCCTTGCACTCTGATTCACCATCTCGAATCTATAAGCACTATTCCGTCAAACTCATTACGGAATCACCCACAGAGTTATACTGACGTATAGCCCTTACACCTCGAGTCTTCACTTGCTCCACTTGGATTAACGACCTAACGTTTAATTGGAATCGATGTGGTTTTCGGATTCCAAATATGGAAACCCGATCCCGGTCTCATCGAAACCAAACGCCATTTTAATGTCCAAGTTGTACTTAAGGGATTTTAAACAATAGATATTCAGAAGTATCACTTAACATAAATGGATGTATTCACAACACAGATAGATAAGCATCTATTATAACATGCATCTATACATATCACAAAGCAGCATATATGTCACAATCACATATAGCATAATCACATCATCACATCTATCAATATCATCCAACAACAATCAATATCATTAACTCATCCAATGATATATAAATCATCCAATCATTAACCATTCATAAACAAATTAGATTCAACCTTGATTAATTTAATTAATCCTTAAATTAAATTAATCCTTAATTAAATACTTGGATTATCTCTAATCCAATACTATTTATTAATTAATTACAAATTAATTAATTAACATCACTTAATTATCCATTTCAATTAATCTTTCCTGATTAATTATCACTTAATTACTTTAAGTAATTATTACTTAATTACCAAATTAATTAATCATCCTGATTAATTACTTCCAAATTATACTAAGTAATTACCTCTTAATTACTTTCTAAATTAATCAACCTTGATTAATTATTCTCTAATTATTCTGGTAATTATTCCTTAATTACCTTTAATCAATTACACTTGATTAATCATTTTTAATTAATCACATTGATTAATTACTTTTAATTAATCATACTTAATTAATTACTTTTAATTAATCACCTTTGATTAATTACTTTAATTACATTTAGTAATTTAAAACTTAATTACAAATTAATTATTTTTAAATTATTAATTAACAATTAATTAATTATTTTCATTAATTAATGATTACTCATTAATTAAAATTCTATCTTAATTAATTACTCTTAATCAAGTAATTAATCATTAATCAAATAATTTAAACCTTTAACTAATTATAATTAATTCTTTAATTAATAACTAAAGTGATTATTCCTTAATCACATTTACCTAATTACTTTTCATAAAGTGATTATTCTTTACTTAATTACCTTTGGTAATTAATCACTTAATTACTTTAATTACTTCCCAAGTAATTATATTATATTAATCCATAAGTGATTATTTTAATTAATCACAAGTTAATTACTTAATTAACTATTTAACTAAATCATTTAAAATTAATTAAATGATTCTTAACTTATTATATAAAAGATTCTTAATTAAGAAACCTTATCTTAATTAAATCATTTATTCACAATTAAAACTTGATAATTAAAAAAAATGATTTAATTATCTCAATTATCTTTACAAAATTAATTATCTTTAAATAAAACAAAATTCAAACTTACTAAAGATAATCTTTATTACAATTGATTATCAAATTCTAAATCATTAACTTAATTTAAATAAAATATAATAATTTAGAAAACAATTAAATTTAAACATATTTTAAATTGAACTTTAAATCTTTAAAATCTTTCCAAATTTACTTATTAAAGTTTAATACAAACTCTATTTCAAATCCACTTATCTTATTTAAAACTTTCATATTTAATATATATAAAACTTGTTTAACATAATTTTGAAACAAATTTAGTTTTATATATAAACTTATTTAACTTTGTTTAAAACTAAAATCATTTACAAATCTTATTATTTTTGTTTTAAATTTTAGAAACATTACTGTTGAATATTTTAAAACTTTTAGATTCAACAGTGAACTGCAGAACCCCACAACAAAAACACGCTCAACACAACACGAGCTAACCCACGAACTAACGCGTTAACTCCGAGCTTCCCACCTTTCATCTTGCTCGAGTCAAAACAACCCAAACACGGAGAATACCCCGAGTCTCCCCACCTCTCTTCTCCCACTCCCAATTCAGAACCCACTACCCAATTCATGTCACCGTGCACGTTAACGTGCACGGCGCCGATGAACACTGGCGATCACCTTGCCGAGCTCCTCCAAGTCGCTCACATCCCCAACCTCTAAATTCGAAACCCAGAATCTCGAATAAAATCGAAAATCAAAATCTTGCACTCAGAACCAAACTGTCGAAACCCACCATCGTCAGTAAACCACCTTACACGGCAACTTCCGGCCTCGAGTAACCTTGCCACCGCCGTCGTAACTTCATCTCGTTTCCCATCACCTCCCTAACCCCTCGCGATAGCCTCCAGCATACCCACGAAGTCGCGAAGTCAAGTTAAACAGTGACAGTAAGTACAGGAAGCAAAACCCTATTTTCTCAATTCATGATCAACTCGGTCAACAATAAATTCAAATAGTATTTTTCCTATGATCCCCATGGCCCCCTTCACCTCCATGACCAACGGCAAAACCTAGTTCGCGGTGGATGGCCGTGATTTGGCCAAAAACCCCAAATCAATAAATCCCAAATTGCTCACTAAATAATCCATTAAAAATTATGATTCAAACACTAAAAATCATCATTTTCTATTTGCAATTCAATTATGCAATCAAAGCTTGAAATTGTTTTCATCAAATTTTGACTCAATACTATGTTTGCTATAAATCTAAAAATGCAGAACCAATTTCCTATTTTTACAACTTGTAATTATTTTTAGATGATAAGTTAGTTGATTTCAAACAACTTTTATTTACAATTCTAAGTCTAATTCGAATTCATAAGTTAGTTATTGAATTTACTCTAAAGTTTTGAAACTGTTTTTATATACAGTAGTATATTTTGAACAACACAGAGACCCAATCCACATATTAAATCATGCAACAGTTTAAATCAAAGAATTCAGTCAACTCATCAAGGATTTCATACACAAGAACAAGATTCATTTTAAAATTCAAATCTGTTTTTAAAATTATGTTTACTCACCTTTTATTGCAGAGAACAGAACTGCATTTTCTTTTCTTTCCAAGCTTTTGAATGTTCTTGAATATGTTGTCTGCTTAGTTGCATGCTGATGATTCATCTCTTGCTTTTTGAAGAATTTAAATTCCAGATTCTTGAATTACTTGAATTGCTAGTTGATTCAGAATTCTTTGCATTGATTGAGTTTCCAGGTTTCAGATTTTACAGTTTCTTCATTTTTTTTCCAGAGTTTACAGATTTACAGATTCTTCTTTTTCAGATTTGTAATTTATGTTTTAATTTGAGAAGAAGAAAATCTTTTGCTGAAGAAATGAACCCATCCTTTATTTACAATTAGATTTTAAATTTTATTTTACAAAAGAAAGACATTTGTCACAAAGAACTCTAATCTATTTACACCTAAGCAATTAAATTTACATTTGTCTTTAATGAACCCTAAAATGTTTACAAGTGTTATACTTGTTTTATCAATGTTTTTCTTTTAAATGTTATTTATCTTAAATAATTTTTTTAAAGTCTAATATACATGTATATGTAATATAAAATGTACATACTTATATTTTAATAGATATTCATATGAAACAAGTAATTTACATTTTAATCCAATCATGTTTATATGTTTGAAACTTCTATTTTAAATTAGATCTTATTTAAAAACTTAAAGTACATATTTATCATAAATAAGGAATTAACTTTGATATTTTAAATTTAAATCTCAATTATCAATTTAAAGTCATTTAAATCAAATTATCATTTTAAATTCAAACTAAATTTATTCAAGTTTGAAAATTCTTATTAAATTCAATTTAATAATTTTCCTATTTCAAATATATATATATACAAATATATATACACATTTCAAATAGAAACATTCTAACATTAAATTTATTAATTTCCAAATTGAATTTTAAAACAAATCTCAAATCACAATATATACATTCATATATATTACAATTTGAATCTAAAGTTTTTATTACATTAAAACTTCTTATTTATCAAAATAAATATTTCAAAATCAAATTATTATTAACTTTCAAAAGAATTAAATTTGCCAATTCATATTGCAAAGAAAAATATTAATAGATATTAACAAATTATTATCATTTATTTTTAATATAAATTTAACTTGTCAATTTATAATATAAAATGATCAAATCAATTTAATTTTTATCAAAGATTATTAAATTGATATTGCTCAAAATTTCGGGTCGTCACATTCCTTCCCCCTTAAAAGAATTTCGTCCCCGAAATTTAAAAGCAAAGATAATTTAATAACCCAGCTAAAGAATTTAAATTCCTATCATCAATCAAACAATCAAACATAGCAACCAATTCAAACAAACAATTTATCTATCCAGACAAAATTCTGAATAGAACCTTCTAATATTATCTAGAGTTTTCCAGGTACCTATACTGGAATACTCGCTCTACAGAATCTTAACTAACTACTCTACTAAAACCAAGAACTCCCTTACCTGATTCTTCAAATCTGAACAAGATATCAGACTAAACTCAAAACCAACTCAACTACCAGATTCCTTCTGAACTGCTGATTCTATCACTCAAAGAATCATACACATATTCCTCAGAGATATGTGAAATACAATGAATTCCCAGCTATTCAAACTGGCAATTCAATCCTGTTGATCAAAATCAAATCCCTAGAGATCACAGATAAAACTCCAAATACCTTCAAAGCTAACTCTCCAGTATTACCCATTCTTGTATCTCCTTTGATTGGATAAAACCCAATCAATATTCAAAATCTAACTGCACATTCCAAAATCTCCTCAATTCTATCTGCACAACTCTTCAGATGCTCTGAGTCACCTTCAATATTCCTGATCAGCCTAACCCTTGCTGACTGCTTCAAGAAACAACAGCATCAACTTAAATCAAATCTCCAGGTCCTACTCAACAAAATGCCTTTCCAAAAATAATCTGCTGAAATCCATTCCACAGCTCTATACCATAAACATCAGAGGACTTCAAACCTATCTCCTATCTGAAATAGCCAACAGTTGTACTTGACAATCTTGCCTTCCAAATCCAGAAAAATCCTTCATACTTGAATTTCCTGTAGAAATCCCTTACTGCAACTCCCGGTTGCTCCATACAAGAATAACTGCCAACTTGCTTCCGCTGCACAACTCTGATCTAGAGCAGATAAAAATGCTATCGAAGAACATAAGCACAATCTTTCTCCATACACAGTTCATCCGACTCATAAAATCTCAGTGACCATTCACTTGGTCAAAATATCTCAACAGAATCTCAACTTGGAATAAGATGATCAATCCAAAGAATCCTGAGCCGCCTCACCAAACTCTTCTCGCTTTAAGAGTCATCCTACTATAAGGTTGAACCATCAAAATTACTCTTGGAATCCAAGTCGACAAGAAATCTCAGTCCCCGAATCGGGCCAACTTCTAATTCCCTCAAAAACATCTGGAGAATCCTCCGACTACTTCCATAGCTTCCACCTCTACTTGAGATGCCTCAATCTCAAACCAAGAATACTCCAAGATTCCCTAACTAATCGCAAGTCACTTTTGCGATCTCTCTCAGTTCAGATTCCAAAGAACTGTCTTTACAAACTAGAACAGCTTATCCTATCCCAGACCAATCTTCAAGAATGGCTTACCTATCAGAAATTGATAGATCACTTCCAACAGATATCTCGCTCTGCTGAGCCTCCCAAAGAAAAGAATAAGCCTTCACCATCTGCCTAGTCTGTCGATAGTAGAATTCCAAAGATTTCAGAATCATCGAAGAAACAGATCCATGCTGCTACTTCCAAACTTTACTTCAATGATACAGCTAAACCAAAGGTCTTCCTTAACCACAATCTCCTGAAACTCAAAACTATCATCCAATCTCATTAAAAATCCTTGAGATGAGTAAACATCTCCTCAAGAAACTCGGCTCCAAATCAAACACCAGCTACTTATCTTCTTAAGAAAACAATTGAGACCATGTCCGAAATGAGGTAACTCATCGACCTTAGTCTCCTTCTTCAATAAAGATAAGATACCCTTACTTGAGATCCAGAAAATCTCTAAACATCTGAACCTTCCCTGCAGCAGACATCAATGCTCTTCCAACACCATCTAAATCTGGCTCCAAAAGAAACATCTTCAGAACCATTTATGGAAACTGCATCTCATCATACAGCTATTCCCTCTTGAAGTCTCCAAAATACCATCACCTGCTTCTACTCAGTTAACAGGTCCAACTCTTGGAAATCCCGCTCACTCGAAAGCAAATCAACCTCACACTCCAAGAATATACTCCAATTCTTGGAAAAAGACTTCCTCTGGACTCAAAGAAATCCTTTCTACAATCCACAAAACTTATTCGAGACAGTATTAGGTCTACAATCTCGATAAACACCTCCAACCACAACATATAAACCCCTTCCAAAAGTGGTAGTCGTGTTCCACACACTTCTACCTTATCTACCTTTATAGCTTATGTTGGAAAATCTGAACAGATAACCCAACAGATTAGGTAGTTATATAAATATATATTTTTATAAAAATTACAAGTACGCTCTCTCAAGATAGACACCACTTCAGAGCCTAGGTATTTACTCAACCTAACGCTCTGATACCAGCTGTAGCGACCCGAACTTTCCACTCCCGGAAAATCGCATCACTAATTAAGAAAGAAAGGGATAGAAGAAGAAAAGAAAGAGAAGAAAGAGAAAACAACACATCAGAATCTCACAGCGGAACGATTTAAATATAATATAGAACATATACAGAGTATCATATACATCAGAGTACACAACTAAACATCTCAAATTAGACAGTTATAACATTTCTGTCTAATACAATACAAGACATCATACAGAAACAACACAGCGGAAACTCTAACCATATATCTACACGCTGAAGCCTCCTGCTCCAAAGCTCCTCCAGAATTCGTCAAGAGATAACCTGAATCACTTGACTACTCATATAGAATATGAGTACCCAAGAGTTTAATAAAACAGAAAATAAACACTCGGGTCAGACAGGGGTCTGGTGTGAGTAAACGGTTTAAGATTGCTTAACTTTAGAAAAACCTTTGAAAACAAAAGGTATCACGTAAGACTTCCCACACATAAACATGGAAAAGTTTTTACCTTACGCTAACCAAAACATTTGATAGGAAATCCAGTGATATTATAATAGTGTCTAGGGTTTTCAAATAAATATGAAATAGCCGAAATTGTTACATTCATTAAATTCCAGCTACTAGCCACAAAAGTGGGTAATACAAACAAAACCGTAGGGTCTCGTAGGGAAAATGGGTTTCCAACAATGGCAGGGCTACTGGGGTACCGCCCGTCACAGTACGTGGCCTAGATCACCGTACCGAGGATTACTCCCTTCATCCCCTGCAACACAAGACCGGGACCATTCCTTACTGAACAGTCCCGAACAAGACCACCCCGCAGTTGGCTGCAGACCAACTGCCCACACAGCCGAAATATAAAGGGACCTCTAGACAGGGATGTATCTCACTCTCAAGTGGGGGCTACCCACGAAGCCTTGGCGCACCTCCCCTGTTTTAGCCATTCCCGGTTGATGAGGCTTGAGGCTGCGATTACCTTTATAGGACCAATTATCTTAGAATGCTCATCGTCCGCCTGACGATGTGCTGAAAGCATTCAATCCATACAAGTTCGTTCTGGGTTCGAACGAAACCGAAGGCACTATCTCGTTGCACTCATTTTGGAATCACCCTCAGAGTCAACGACCATAGCCCTTGCACTCTGATTCACCATCTCGAATCTATAAGCACTATTCCGTCAAACTCATTACGGAATCACCCACAGAGTTATACTGACGTATAGCCCTTACACCTCGAGTCTTCACTTGCTCCACTTGGATTAACGACCTAACGTTTAATTGGAATCGATGTGGTTTTCGGATTCCAAATATGGAAACCCGATCCCGGTCTCATCGAAACCAAACGCCATTTTAATGTCCAAGTTGTACTTAAGGGATTTTAAACAATAGATATTCAGAAGTATCACTTAACATAAATGGATGTATTCACAACACAGATAGATAAGCATCTATTATAACATGCATCTATACATATCACAAAGCAGCATATATGTCACAATCACATATAGCATAATCACATCATCACATCTATCAATATCATCCAACAACAATCAATATCATTAACTCATCCAATGATATATAAATCATCCAATCATTAACCATTCATAAACAAATTAGATTCAACCTTGATTAATTTAATTAATCCTTAAATTAAATTAATCCTTAATTAAATACTTGGATTATCTCTAATCCAATACTATTTATTAATTAATTACAAATTAATTAATTAACATCACTTAATTATCCATTTCAATTAATCTTTCCTGATTAATTATCACTTAATTACTTTAAGTAATTATTACTTAATTACCAAATTAATTAATCATCCTGATTAATTACTTCCAAATTATACTAAGTAATTACCTCTTAATTACTTTCTAAATTAATCAACCTTGATTAATTATTCTCTAATTATTCTGGTAATTATTCCTTAATTACCTTTAATCAATTACACTTGATTAATCATTTTTAATTAATCACATTGATTAATTACTTTTAATTAATCATACTTAATTAATTACTTTTAATTAATCACCTTTGATTAATTACTTTAATTACATTTAGTAATTTAAAACTTAATTACAAATTAATTATTTTTAAATTATTAATTAACAATTAATTAATTATTTTCATTAATTAATGATTACTCATTAATTAAAATTCTATCTTAATTAATTACTCTTAATCAAGTAATTAATCATTAATCAAATAATTTAAACCTTTAACTAATTATAATTAATTCTTTAATTAATAACTAAAGTGATTATTCCTTAATCACATTTACCTAATTACTTTTCATAAAGTGATTATTCTTTACTTAATTACCTTTGGTAATTAATCACTTAATTACTTTAATTACTTCCCAAGTAATTATATTATATTAATCCATAAGTGATTATTTTAATTAATCACAAGTTAATTACTTAATTAACTATTTAACTAAATCATTTAAAATTAATTAAATGATTCTTAACTTATTATATAAAAGATTCTTAATTAAGAAACCTTATCTTAATTAAATCATTTATTCACAATTAAAACTTGATAATTAAAAAAAATGATTTAATTATCTCAATTATCTTTACAAAATTAATTATCTTTAAATAAAACAAAATTCAAACTTACTAAAGATAATCTTTATTACAATTGATTATCAAATTCTAAATCATTAACTTAATTTAAATAAAATATAATAATTTAGAAAACAATTAAATTTAAACATATTTTAAATTGAACTTTAAATCTTTAAAATCTTTCCAAATTTACTTATTAAAGTTTAATACAAACTCTATTTCAAATCCACTTATCTTATTTAGAACTTTCATATTTAATATATATAAAACTTGTTTAACATAATTTTGAAACAAATTTAGTTTTATATATAAACTTATTTAACTTTGTTTAAAACTAAAATCATTTACAAATCTTATTATTTTTGTTTTAAATTTTAGAAACATTACTGTTGAATATTTTAAAACTTTTAGATTCAACAGTGAACTGCAGAACCCCACAACAAAAACACGCTCAACACAACACGAGCTAACCCACGAACTAACGCGTTAACTCCGAGCTTCCCACCTTTCATCTTGCTCGAGTCAAAACAACCCAAACACGGAGAATACCCCGAGTCTCCCCACCTCTCTTCTCCCACTCCCAATTCAGAACCCACTACCCAATTCATGTCACCGTGCACGTTAACGTGCACGGCGCCGATGAACACTGGCGATCACCTTGCCGAGCTCCTCCAAGTCGCTCACATCCCCAACCTCTAAATTCGAAACCCAGAATCTCGAATAAAATCGAAAATCAAAATCTTGCACTCAGAACCAAACTGTCGAAACCCACCATCGTCAGTAAACCACCTTACACGGCAACTTCCGGCCTCGAGTAACCTTGCCACCGCCGTCGTAACTTCGTCTCGTTTCCCATCACCTCCCTAACCCCTCGCGATAGCCTCCAGCATACCCACGAAGTCGCGAAGTCAAGTTAAACAGTGACAGTAACTACAGGAAGCAAAACCCTATTTTCTCAATTCATGATCAACTCGGTCAACAATAAATTCAAATAGTATTTTTCCTATGATCCCCATGGCCCCCTTCACCTCCATGACCAACGGCAAAACCTAGTTCGCGGTGGATGGCCGTGATTTGGCCAAAAACCCCAAATCAATAAATCCCAAATTGCTCACTAAATAATCCATTAAAAATTATGATTCAAACACTAAAAATCATCATTTTCTATTTGCAATTCAATTATGCAATCAAAGCTTGAAATTGTTTTCATCAAATTTTGACTCAATACTATGTTTGCTGTAAATCTAAAAATGCAGAACCAATTTCCTATTTTTACAACTTGTAATTATTTTTAGATGATAAGTTAGTTGATTTCAAACAACTTTTATTTACAATTCTAAGTCTAATTCGAATTCATAAGTTAGTTATTGAATTTACTCTAAAGTTTTGAAACTGTTTTTATATACAGTAGTATATTTTGAACAACACAGAGACCCAATCCACATATTAAATCATGCAACAGTTTAAATCAAAGAATTCAGTCAACTCATCAAGGATTTCATACACAAGAACAAGATTCATTTTAAAATTCAAATCTGTTTTTAAAATTATGTTTACTCACCTTTTATTGCAGAGAACAGAACTGCATTTTCTTTTCTTTCCAAGCTTTTGAATGTTCTTGAATATGTTGTCTGCTTAGTTGCATGCTGATGATTCATCTCTTGCTTTTTGAAGAATTTAAATTCCAGATTCTTGAATTACTTGAATTGCTAGTTGATTCAGAATTCTTTGCATTGATTGAGTTTCCAGGTTTCAGATTTTACAGTTTCTTCATTTTTTTTCCAGAGTTTACAGATTTACAGATTCTTCTTTTTCAGATTTGTAATTTATGTTTTAATTTGAGAAGAAGAAAATCTTTTGCTGAAGAAATGAACCCATCCTTTATTTACAATTAGATTTTAAATTTTATTTTACAAAAGAAAGACATTTGTCACAAAGAACTCTAATCTATTTACACCTAAGCAATTAAATTTACATTTGTCTTTAATGAACCCTAAAATGTTTACAAGTGTTATACTTGTTTTATTAATGTTTTTCTTTTAAATGTTATTTATCTTAAATAATTTTTTTAAAGTCTAATATACATGTATATGTAATATAAAATGTACATACTTATATTTTAATAGATATTCATATGAAATAAGTAATTTACATTTTAATCCAATCATGTTTATATGTTTGAAACTTCTATTTTAAATTAGATCTTATTTAAAAACTTAAAGTACATATTTATCATAAATAAGGAATTAACTTTGATATTTTAAATTTAAATCTCAATTATCAATTTAAAGTCATTTAAATCAAATTATCATTTTAAATTCAAACTAAATTTATTCAAGTTTGAAAATTCTTATTAAATTCAATTTAATAATTTTCCTATTTCAAATATATATATATACAAATATATATACACATTTCAAATAGAAACATTCTAACATTAAATTTATTAATTTCCAAATTGAATTTTAAAACAAATCTCAAATCACAATATATACATTCATATATATTACAATTTGAATCTAAAGTTTTTATTACATTAAAACTTCTTATTTATCAAAATAAATATTTCAAAATCAAATTATTATTAACTTTCAAAAGAATTAAATTTGCCAATTCATATTGCAAAGAAAAATATTAATAGATATTAACAAATTATTATCATTTATTTTTAATATAAATTTAACTTGTCAATTTATAATATAAAATGATCAAATCAATTTAATTTTTATCAAAGATTATTAAATTGATATTGCTCAAAATTTCGGGTCGTCACATTCCTTCCCCCTTAAAAGAATTTCGTCCCCGAAATTTAAAAGCAAAGATAATTTAATAACCCAGCTAAAGAATTTAAATTCCTATCATCAATCAAACAATCAAACATAGCAACCAATTCAAACAAACAATTTATCTATCCAGACAAAATTCTGAATAGAACCTTCTAATATTATCTAGAGTTTTCCAGGTACCTATACTGGAATACTCGCTCTACAGAATCTTAACTAACTACTCTACTAAAACCAAGAACTCCCTTACCTGATTCTTCAAATCTGAACAAGATATCAGACTAAACTCAAAACCAACTCAACTACCAGATTCCTTCTGAACTGCTGATTCTATCACTCAAAGAATCATACACATATTCCTCAGAGATATGTGAAATACAATGAATTCCCAGCTATTCAAACTGGCAATTCAATCCTGTTGATCAAAATCAAATCCCTAGAGATCACAGATAAAACTCCAAATACCTTCAAAGCTAACTCTCCAGTATTACCCATTCTTGTATCTCCTTTGATTGGATAAAACCCAATCAATATTCAAAATCTAACTGCACATTCCAAAATCTCATCAATTCTATCTGCACAACTCTTCAGATGCTCTGAGTCACCTTCAATATTCCTGATCAGCCTAACCCTTGCTGACTGCTTCAAGAAACAACAGCATCAACTTAAATCAAATCTCCAGGTCCTACTCAACAAAATGCCTTTCCAAAAATAATCTGCTGAAATCCATTCCACAGCTCTATACCATAAACATCAGAGGACTTCAAACCTATCTCCTATCTGAAATAGCCAACAGTTGTACTTGACAATCTTGCCTTCCAAATCCAGAAAAATCCTTCATACTTGAATTTCCTGTAGAAATCCCTTACTGCAACTCCCGGTTGCTCCATACAAGAATAACTGCCAACTTGCTTCCGCTGCACAACTCTGATCTAGAGCAGATAAAAATGCTATCGAAGAACATAAGCACAATCTTTCTCCATACACAGTTCATCCGACTCATAAAATCTCAGTGACCATTCACTTGGTCAAAATATCTCAACAGAATCTCAACTTGGAATAAGATGATCAATCCAAAGAATCCTGAGCCGCCTCACCAAACTCTTCTCGCTTTAAGAGTCATCCTACTATAAGGTTGAACCATCAAAATTACTCTTGGAATCCAAGTCGACAAGAAATCTCAGTCCCCGAATCGGGCCAACTTCTAATTCCCTCAAAAACATCTGGAGAATCCTCCGACTACTTCCATAGCTTCCACCTCTACTTGAGATGCCTCAATCTCAAACCAAGAATACTCCAAGATTCCCTAACTAATCGCAAGTCACTTTTGCGATCTCTCTCAGTTCAGATTCCAAAGAACTGTCTTTACAAACTAGAACAGCTTATCCTATCCCAGACCAATCTTCAAGAATGGCTTACCTATCAGAAATTGATAGATCACTTCCAACAGATATCTCGCTCTGCTGAGCCTCCCAAAGAAAAGAATAAGCCTTCACCATCTGCCTAGTCTGTCGATAGTAGAATTCCAAAGATTTCAGAATCATCGAAGAAACAGATCCATGCTGCTACTTCCAAACTTTACTTCAATGATACAGCTAAACCAAAGGTCTTCCTTAACCACAATCTCCTGAAACTCAAAACTATCATCCAATCTCATTAAAAATCCTTGAGATGAGTAAACATCTCCTCAAGAAACTCGGCTCCAAATCAAACACCAGCTACTTATCTTCTTAAGAAAACAATTGAGACCATGTCCGAAATGAGGTAACTCATCGACCTTAGTCTCCTTCTTCAATAAAGATAAGATACCCTTACTTGAGATCCAGAAAATCTCTAAACATCTGAACCTTCCCTGCAGCAGACATCAATGCTCTTCCAACACCATCTAAATCTGGCTCCAAAAGAAACATCTTCAGAACCATTTATGGAAACTGCATCTCATCATACAGCTATTCCCTCTTGAAGTCTCCAAAATACCATCACCTGCTTCTACTCAGTTAACAGGTCCAACTCTTGGAAATCCCGCTCACTCGAAAGCAAATCAACCTCACACTCCAAGAATATACTCCAATTCTTGGAAAAAGACTTCCTCTGGACTCAAAGAAATCCTTTCTACAATCCACAAAACTTATTCGAGACAGTATTAGGTCTACAATCTCGATAAACACCTCCAACCACAACATATAAACCCCTTCCAAAAGTGGTAGTCGTGTTCCACACACTTCTACCTTATCTACCTTTATAGCTTATGTTGGAAAATCTGAACAGATAACCCAACAGATTAGGTAGTTATATAAATATATATTTTTATAAAAATTACAATACGCTCTCTCAAGATAGACACCACTTCAGAGCCTAGGTATTTACTCAACCTAACGCTCTGATACCAGCTGTAGCGACCCGAACTTTCCACTCCCGGAAAATCGCATCACTAATTAAGAAAGAAAGGGATAGAAGAAGAAAAGAAAGAGAAGAAAGAGAAAACAACACATCAGAATCTCACAGCGGAACGATTTAAATATAATATAGAACATATACAGAGTATCATATACATCAGAGTACACAACTAAACATCTCAAATTAGACAGTTATAACATTTCTGTCTAATACAATACAAGACATCATACAGAAACAACACAGCGGAAACTCTAACCATATATCTACACGCTGAAGCCTCCTGCTCCAAAGCTCCTCCAGAATTCGTCAAGAGATAACCTGAATCACTTGACTACTCATATAGAATATGAGTACCCAAGAGTTTAATAAAACAGAAAATAAACACTCGGGTCAGACAGGGGTCTGGTGTGAGTAAACGGTTTAAGATTGCTTAACTTTAGAAAAACCTTTGAAAACAAAAGGTATCACGTAAGACTTCCCACACATAAACATGGAAAAGTTTTTACCTTACGCTAACCAAAACATTTGATAGGAAATCCAGTGATATTATAATAGTGTCTAGGGTTTTCAAATAAATATGAAATAGCCGAAATTGTTACATTCATTAAATTCCAGCTACTAGCCACAAAAGTGGGTAATACAAACAAAACCGTAGGGTCTCGTAGGGAAAATGGGTTTCCAACAATGGCAGGGCTACTGGGGTACCGCCCGTCACAGTACGTGGCCTAGATCACCGTACCGAGGATTACTCCCTTCATCCCCTGCAACACAAGACCGGGACCATTCCTTACTGAACAGTCCCGAACAAGACCACCCCGCAGTTGGCTGCAGACCAACTGCCCACACAGCCGAAATATAAAGGGACCTCTAGACAGGGATGTATCTCACTCTCAAGTGGGGGCTACCCACGAAGCCTTGGCGCACCTCCCCTGTTTTAGCCATTCCCGGTTGATGAGGCTTGAGGCTGCGATTACCTTTATAGGACCAATTATCTTAGAATGCTCATCGTCCGCCTGACGATGTGCTGAAAGCATTCAATCCATACAAGTTCGTTCTGGGTTCGAACGAAACCGAAGGCACTATCTCGTTGCACTCATTTTGGAATCACCCTCAGAGTCAACGACCATAGCCCTTGCACTCTGATTCACCATCTCGAATCTATAAGCACTATTCCGTCAAACTCATTACGGAATCACCCACAGAGTTATACTGACGTATAGCCCTTACACCTCGAGTCTTCACTTGCTCCACTTGGATTAACGACCTAACGTTTAATTGGAATCGATGTGGTTTTCGGATTCCAAATATGGAAACCCGATCCCGGTCTCATCGAAACCAAACGCCATTTTAATGTCCAAGTTGTACTTAAGGGATTTTAAACAATAGATATTCAGAAGTATCACTTAACATAAATGGATGTATTCACAACACAGATAGATAAGCATCTATTATAACATGCATCTATACATATCACAAAGCAGCATATATGTCACAATCACATATAGCATAATCACATCATCACATCTATCAATATCATCCAACAACAATCAATATCATTAACTCATCCAATGATATATAAATCATCCAATCATTAACCATTCATAAACAAATTAGATTCAACCTTGATTAATTTAATTAATCCTTAAATTAAATTAATCCTTAATTAAATACTTGGATTATCTCTAATCCAATACTATTTATTAATTAATTACAAATTAATTAATTAACATCACTTAATTATCCATTTCAATTAATCTTTCCTGATTAATTATCACTTAATTACTTTAAGTAATTATTACTTAATTACCAAATTAATTAATCATCCTGATTAATTACTTCCAAATTATACTAAGTAATTACCTCTTAATTACTTTCTAAATTAATCAACCTTGATTAATTATTCTCTAATTATTCTGGTAATTATTCCTTAATTACCTTTAATCAATTACACTTGATTAATCATTTTTAATTAATCACATTGATTAATTACTTTTAATTAATCATACTTAATTAATTACTTTTAATTAATCACCTTTGATTAATTACTTTAATTACATTTAGTAATTTAAAACTTAATTACAAATTAATTATTTTTAAATTATTAATTAACAATTAATTAATTATTTTCATTAATTAATGATTACTCATTAATTAAAATTCTATCTTAATTAATTACTCTTAATCAAGTAATTAATCATTAATCAAATAATTTAAACCTTTAACTAATTATAATTAATTCTTTAATTAATAACTAAAGTGATTATTCCTTAATCACATTTACCTAATTACTTTTCATAAAGTGATTATTCTTTACTTAATTACCTTTGGTAATTAATCACTTAATTACTTTAATTACTTCCCAAGTAATTATATTATATTAATCCATAAGTGATTATTTTAATTAATCACAAGTTAATTACTTAATTAACTATTTAACTAAATCATTTAAAATTAATTAAATGATTCTTAACTTATTATATAAAAGATTCTTAATTAAGAAACCTTATCTTAATTAAATCATTTATTCACAATTAAAACTTGATAATTAAAAAAAATGA
Source organism: Allium cepa (assembly GCA_030765085.1). NCBI lineage: Eukaryota > Viridiplantae > Streptophyta > Magnoliopsida > Asparagales > Amaryllidaceae > Allium > Allium cepa. The sequence continues at coordinate 511,914,170 of CM060942.1, forward strand.
TTTAATTATCTCAATTATCTTTACAAAATTAATTATCTTTAAATAAAACAAAATTCAAACTTACTAAAGATAATCTTTATTACAATTGATTATCAAATTCTAAATCATTAACTTAATTTAAATAAAATATAATAATTTAGAAAACAATTAAATTTAAACATATTTTAAATTGAACTTTAAATCTTTAAAATCTTTCCAAATTTACTTATTAAAGTTTAATACAAACTCTATTTCAAATCCACTTATCTTATTTAGAACTTTCATATTTAATATATATAAAACTTGTTTAACATAATTTTGAAACAAATTTAGTTTTATATATAAACTTATTTAACTTTGTTTAAAACTAAAATCATTTACAAATCTTATTATTTTTGTTTTAAATTTTAGAAACATTACTGTTGAATATTTTAAAACTTTTAGATTCAACAGTGAACTGCAGAACCCCACAACAAAAACACGCTCAACACAACACGAGCTAACCCACGAACTAACGCGTTAACTCCGAGCTTCCCACCTTTCATCTTGCTCGAGTCAAAACAACCCAAACACGGAGAATACCCCGAGTCTCCCCACCTCTCTTCTCCCACTCCCAATTCAGAACCCACTACCCAATTCATGTCACCGTGCACGTTAACGTGCACGGCGCCGATGAACACTGGCGATCACCTTGCCGAGCTCCTCCAAGTCGCTCACATCCCCAACCTCTAAATTCGAAACCCAGAATCTCGAATAAAATCGAAAATCAAAATCTTGCACTCAGAACCAAACTGTCGAAACCCACCATCGTCAGTAAACCACCTTACACGGCAACTTCCGGCCTCGAGTAACCTTGCCACCGCCGTCGTAACTTCGTCTCGTTTCCCATCACCTCCCTAACCCCTCGCGATAGCCTCCAGCATACCCACGAAGTCGCGAAGTCAAGTTAAACAGTGACAGTAAGTACAGGAAGCAAAACCCTATTTTCTCAATTCATGATCAACTCGGTCAACAATAAATTCAAATAGTATTTTTCCTATGATCCCCATGGCCCCCTTCACCTCCATGACCAACGGCAAAACCTAGTTCGCGGTGGATGGCCGTGATTTGGCCAAAAACCCCAAATCAATAAATCCCAAATTGCTCACTAAATAATCCATTAAAAATTATGATTCAAACACTAAAAATCATCATTTTCTATTTGCAATTCAATTATGCAATCAAAGCTTGAAATTGTTTTCATCAAATTTTGACTCAATACTATGTTGGCTGTAAATCTAAAAATGCAGAACCAATTTCCTATTTTTACAACTTGTAATTATTTTTAGATGATAAGTTAGTTGATTTCAAACAACTTTTATTTACAATTCTAAGTCTAATTCGAATTCATAAGTTAGTTATTGAATTTACTCTAAAGTTTTGAAACTGTTTTTATATACAGTAGTATATTTTGAACAACACAGAGACCCAATCCACATATTAAATCATGCAACAGTTTAAATCAAAGAATTCAGTCAACTCATCAAGGATTTCATACACAAGAACAAGATTCATTTTAAAATTCAAATCTGTTTTTAAAATTATGTTTACTCACCTTTTATTGCAGAGAACAGAACTGCATTTTCTTTTCTTTCCAAGCTTTTGAATGTTCTTGAATATGTTGTCTGCTTAGTTGCATGCTGATGATTCATCTCTTGCTTTTTGAAGAATTTAAATTCCAGATTCTTGAATTACTTGAATTGCTAGTTGATTCAGAATTCTTTGCATTGATTGAGTTTCCAGGTTTCAGATTTTACAGTTTCTTCATTTTTTTTCCAGAGTTTACAGATTTACAGATTCTTCTTTTTCAGATTTGTAATTTATGTTTTAATTTGAGAAGAAGAAAATCTTTTGCTGAAGAAATGAACCCATCCTTTATTTACAATTAGATTTTAAATTTTATTTTACAAAAGAAAGACATTTGTCACAAAGAACTCTAATCTATTTACACCTAAGCAATTAAATTTACATTTGTCTTTAATGAACCCTAAAATGTTTACAAGTGTTATACTTGTTTTATTAATGTTTTTCTTTTAAATGTTATTTATCTTAAATAATTTTTTTAAAGTCTAATATACATGTATATGTAATATAAAATGTACATACTTATATTTTAATAGATATTCATATGAAACAAGTAATTTACATTTTAATCCAATCATGTTTATATGTTTGAAACTTCTATTTTAAATTAGATCTTATTTAAAAACTTAAAGTACATATTTATCATAAATAAGGAATTAACTTTGATATTTTAAATTTAAATCTCAATTATCAATTTAAAGTCATTTAAATCAAATTATCATTTTAAATTCAAACTAAATTTATTCAAGTTTGAAAATTCTTATTAAATTCAATTTAATAATTTTCCTATTTCAAATATATATATATACAAATATATATACACATTTCAAATAGAAACATTCTAACATTAAATTTATTAATTTCCAAATTGAATTTTAAAACAAATCTCAAATCACAATATATACATTCATATATATTACAATTTGAATCTAAAGTTTTTATTACATTAAAACTTCTTATTTATCAAAATAAATATTTCAAAATCAAATTATTATTAACTTTCAAAAGAATTAAATTTGCCAATTCATATTGCAAAGAAAAATATTAATAGATATTAACAAATTATTATCATTTATTTTTAATATAAATTTAACTTGTCAATTTATAATATAAAATGATCAAATCAATTTAATTTTTATCAAAGATTATTAAATTGATATTGCTCAAAATTCCGGGTCGTCACAATTCCGTACGACCAAACAATAACTCCAAATATTATGAAATTTGAAATCCGATAATAACACACTATTTCGGATCCAATGGAACTGGTTTCTTCAAATTCTGAGACTGTGCCATGGATCGTTGTTTTTAGCGTCTCGATTATAATATGAAATTCCCAATTTTCGATTATTCACTTTTAAGTCCAATTTTAAATGTTAACAATTTTCATTGATGTTTACTAAAATTTACATCAACTCCTGATATCAATTTTAATCATATTTAAATTCAGAATTCAATTAATCAAATAATTTCCCAATATTGAATTTAAACAATTTAATTATTCAATATTCAACAAATTCCAATATTGGATTTTAAATGAATTTTCGTTATCAATCAATTACTTAATTTACATCTAATAAATTCAACATTATTTTCTAATTCAACTATTGACCGTAAACTCATTTAATACGTATCATTTATTTCCAATACCTGTTATTACTTAAATCTTCGAAATTAGTTTATTTCAAAAATTTATTCAAGTTCATATCCAATACTTATGTTTTGAACCGTTAAAATTTTATTTTTAACCATTTCTATTCAATAATTACATTAAATTCAATAATTTAAAATAGCTAAAAATACGGATCGTTACAATATCCCCACTCAAAACTTTTCGTCCTCGAAAAGACGTTAAGTAAAGAGTCTAAAATTTTATATATTTTATTTAAAATTATTAACTTATAAAACCATAAAATTTCATTTATAAAATCATTACTACCTTTTTACTAAGCTACTTTGATCAGCTCATGGAATTTACAAGTTAGGTATTAAAACAAGTTATAATAATTTTAAAACTTCAAAAAATTTCTAACACCCAGATTTACAGAAAATTTCGGGAAAGTCTCCTTTGCGCGGCTCGAACCGAACAACTACAAAATGCAACTACGGGCCCCAAAGCAACAAAAGAAAACAAAAGCCAAGTGGCTCCAACATAAAACCATCAAATCAAATGACAAAATAAGCACGTGTCGTTTTGTCGGGCAATCCAAATTTTTTGGTTTTAAATACCTGCATCTTATTTACCAATCATATAATTTAAAATCATGTTATTTTTTTGCATTTTCAATTTCCAATATTAGCTTAACTTAAGCCCGTACAATGTACATATATCATTCATACGCAATATTAAATATGATCGCTCGCTGGATCACATAATTTCACTTCCGAACTAACTTCCGGAGTGAATGAGTGCAGCAAAGTATCTTATCTTCCCACGCACGGAGCGGTAACTAGTCTTTCCTATTGGGATATCGAGGCCTATGTAGAGTGTCCTCAGACTATAAAGAATCCTTTCTTACCATATAGGGACCCTAAGACTCATACTTTAATCTTCCCAACCGGTAGTATCGTTCACGTGACTCTCTAGTGCGGACTCAGAGCTGGTTCTTTGATCAGAAATCGTCATTCTCCTTGCATAGCCATACAATATGATAGAGAATTCGAGAATCAAATCAAAAATCCATATCCAAGGTTCACCATCGAGAATCGAGTGAAAATTCTAACTCGGATCGATATAAATTATCTCGTAATTCTGTGCCCGAATCTGAATTAAATTGTTACATGAATAAAATAATATATATACAACTTACATACGTATTTCTATTGATTCTTAGTTATACCAAATTCTTTTTATTCACATTTACTTCATTTATATTGAAATATTTTGTTTCAGTTGATTCACATTCATTTCATTTCACTTTACTTAGATTAAATTCCGCATCTCATTTTTGATTTTCTTTTTCTATCATCCAATATAACAAATTTTAAAAATTTTGTTTTACTTATTTTCATCAAATCTATAAGTGGTATAAATTGCAATACTTTTAACTCTTATGTTTTCACAAGATACCTAAATTGCACTATTCATTATTTGCATTCACATTATTAATGATATTTTCGTATATCACTGCTTAAGTTTTTTACAACTTAGTTCACGTTTATTTCCACTTTTTTATTTAGCACCAATTTATTTTTGTGAAACATCTCATTTATCATTTTCCTGAATCTATAACAATTTTATAATGGCTTGTTTCCTTTTATTACAACTTATTCAAGTTCATAATTATCTCCAAAGGTGATAATCTAATTTCGACCATTCCTTGCAAATTTATTTGTTATTTTCCTTATTTATTTTACAAATAATTAGATAGCAAATTTCAGAATCTAAACACCCGGTTTAATTTCAAATCAATTTAAAATCATATATATATATATATATATATATATATATATATATATATATATCTCACTTTTATATCAAATTAAGATTTTAAATTTCTTGAAATCAAAATTTGTTTATCAAAATAAAACTCCATTAGCAAATCAATAAGGTAGCAATCTATCACTCATAAACTCAAAAATGAACGCTGATGATGTCGCGACCACCATCAGAATTATTTTTTAGCGACCGAATTGAATTTTATACTTTAATTTCTTTTAAAACCCATTTTTAAATATTTTTATTCAAAAATACTTCTAAAATGATATTATTATTATTTTCTCCAAAACACTTTGTAAAACATTCCCAAATTCTCTTAAGATTTTAAAATTTCCAAATATTTAGTCCAAATCCATTTGAGACATTTCCCAAAATTTTCGAGATTTAAAATATGGTTTGAATCCAATTTTAATTACAACTCGTATGTATAATCATACTTATACAATTTCTATTTGGTTATATATCCCATCCTAAAATTTTAAAATCTGATTATAATATTAACAATCAAACATTCTAATATACTATAATAATTTCTAAAAAATATTTCTTTTATCTGAAAATATAGTTTGGGTAAAATTATTTCATTCACCCTCTTTAAAACAATACGGTGTCGGTTTACCTTGTTTAAGAGTTTAGAAACCCCTATCGATACGGTTGTACTTCCCGTGCCGACCAGAGTTCATAAACACTCAACCGATAAGTCAACACAATATAAAACATTTCATAATCACTAACAAATACGCACTCATATCTATTAATACACTCAAACTCATTTTAGGTGCCACTAACCCTATCTCTAATGAGTTACCATGCTATGGTTATCGCTAAACCAAAGCTCCGATACCAACTATAACGACCCGTCTTTTTGGACAGTCTAAAATCGATAATAAATCACACATGTCAACTCAAACCGCTCAAAAAGGAGGATTGTTAATGGGGTACAAACAAGCATGGAATCTCATGGTGGAACGATAAAATATAATAATCAAATAAACAGTTCATGAATCTGTTTATACAATACATTTGATTATATTCAATACAACATTTATCAGAGTTATTTATATACATTAGAGATACATAAGTAATGCAGCAGACAACATGATGCAGGAATAATAATAGTAACATTATACCAAATCTTCGTCTTCATTCTCCAGAATAAGTCTTCTATAAGCTGAAAAACTCAGGACTGACCCGAGCGTATTGAAAAGACAAAACACTCGAGTCAGGACTAAAATATTCTTATGTGAGTCAAATCGGTATCGTATATAACATAAGTGTCACAGCGTCGGAGATGCTTATGGGTTTTCACACCTCCTATCCAGTGCATAACGTGCGTGCACTAACTCAAGAGATGTTGCAGACTTTTCCATCTCTTAAGGATCCTTCAAAATATTTATATATAGTTGAATACGCTACATATATAATGTTTAATCAATAAAATAAATATTTTTCTTAGTGTTAAGGCTTTACATTGATCCCCCTTAACGCGTTTTTAAGCATTGTCATACAGTTTGCATATAAAACACCGGTTAAACAGTCTGTGGATAAGGACGCAACGTGATACGACAACACTAAACCAAAATCGTATGGGTCTCGTTTAGGGATAACAATATGACAAGGCACGTGAGGCAATGCCCAAGGTAGGATACTACCAATTTATCCTTCTGGTTGGTGGTAACGCATCATAACTATGATCGCTCACCGCGTCCAACACTCCCATAATCCGGAGGGTGCGTACAAATCAATCACAAGGTAAATGATGGTAATACGAAGAAGTGCGTCCGCTCGGGGTAGCTAACTCACTTGGCCGTTTCGGCTCCTATTTTAGTCATTTCAAATTGGCACAAGTGCCAGGCTAATCCATCATCGTTATTCAAATCCAATAAACAATGCCAAATCCAACCACTTCGCTCTAGATCATCCCTCTACGTACACAGTTGTTAAAGTGGTTCCGGTATTGACAGAGAGTATGCCCATATCCGGCTCCAGTCTCTTTAACAACCAAATGTTATTTTACAAATCGGTTGGTTCTTTTACATTTCAAAACAGTTCATACTTGATATCAAAATATCATATTTTCTTTGAAATCAAATCCATTTCGAAATCATTATATTTACTCAAAATATAACATTTTGGTTCAAAATCATTTTCGACTTAATATCTCAATTTCGATTCCAAAATGGTTTCGAATTTCAAATTGAGTCGTAATTTCATTTAACCCAATTCGTATTTAAATCCATGATTTAAATATAGCAATTCCCACCTTAACCAGTTTGAATTTAAAAAAATAGTTTGAAAATTTTAAATTGTTTAAAATAGTTAAAATAGTTTAAATGGTTAAAATAGTTAAAAATAGTTTAAACATTAAAATGGTTTATATAGCCAAAATAATTTCGAAAACCAAAATAACTTGTACATTTAAGAAGATAGCCTTTAAATAGTTTTATATTAATAATTTATTTGAAAATAGTTTCAAAGTTAAACGGATTCAATTCCAACTTCCCAATTCAAATCAGTTTCAATTTCCATTCAATCAATTCAATTTTGATTTCAATCCAAATCAATTTCGATTTCGATTTCAATCCAAATCAATTTCAGTTTTGATTTCAAATTAATTCAATTCCAATTGCTTTTATTTCGATTTCAATTTATAACGATTTTGAGCTCGATTTCCAAAATATCGATTCAAAATATTTAAATCGAAATATCCTTCAATATCTAGTGTAAAATCCCAATCTTCAAATATAATTCAATTCCGAGCTCAATTTCGAAATATCGTTTTTATATCACTTTTACTTAGTAATATTCAAAGTTCGAATAAAAGTTCAATCTTTTAAAAACAAATCAATTTATGAAATTCAATCATATTCCGATTTTAACTCCAAAATCTCAACTTCAATTATTTAACAATTTCTTTTAACCAAAATTTTATTTCAACATTTCAAACTCGAATTCGTGATTAGTTTGATTTCTATAAATTGATTTTTATTTCTTTTAAATCAAAACCATTTAAGTAATTTCAAATCAAAGATCTTAAAATCATTTAATTTAACAATCCGGTGTTCGGATATAATTTTCTCTCCTATGGCCAAGTGATCAGTTGTTTCAATTTAATTTTAGGGATGGATATATATCATTTCAACCCAAATCATAGTGTCACATGTATATATCATTTCAACCTATTTCTTATTTTATTAGAAATAATTTAATTCATAGTTTATATACTATAAATAATACACAGGGTGATAATAGGATATATCAGAATAAATAAACGTCCAAATCAACCAAAATATCAACCAATAGCATCCATCACAATAAATCATCCACACAGTCAATGTAATTCACAAAAGTTTCATAATTATTAATATCGGGTGTTTTACCAGTAATTCAATTCCAATTCCAAATAACTGTCAGTTTTAATTTATACAGTTAATTCAATGACAATTAAATTTATAAAACAATGACAATAAATTCATATCACTTCACTATTTCAAACTTAACTATCACAAAAATATTCTAGTACGTTGTGAGCGTTTGAAACACTCACCTTGAGTTTTCGTTGTCGCCGAGACGTTTCGATTTGGAACTAAAACCGGACGACATTCGATTTTAGCCCAAATTTTGACTGTCTACAAATCCGTCCAGACTAGTTTCATTGCGAAGCTCTCGTCATCATGATCGCAATACAAAAAATCTCGTCTGCATTGGACCAGGTGTGTAGAAGTTATACATTTTATAAGTTCGTCGATATTTAAATTTATAAAATGGTTTAATTATTAAAACAACCCACACCAAAACATTCAAAGCCCGGCCCACTATATGCTTCTTCCCCAAATCTTCCTGTAGCCATTGCCTGTGCATAAAAACCCCATGGCGGTGCATGCTTTTTCACTGAACCGATAACACCATCGATCTTCTCTCCCAAATCTTCATCCTTCATACCAAACACATCACGCTCGAATAAACCATGGTCATCGCAACTTCCATTCTCCCACAATGCACGCAACCAGGTTGCATTTCCCAAATCATGGCTGCACATTCCAAAAACGTGGTCAGAGATGCTATTTTCGATGCCGAATCAAAATACGAACCTAAATTCACGAATCGATGACTCAAACACCAACAAACCCAAACCCTAACTAATATTACACTCATGACATCAACGTAGAGACCCATAGATCAAAGCCGCACTATCCAAATCATATATCAGGTCGAGGAGAATTAAAAAATAGGTTTTTACAAATTGATTTGTGAATTTTTCGATTTGTATTTTGAGAGAAAGAAATTCTCGAATGAAGCTATTTTTTCTACTCTAAGCTTCATTGTCGCATGCATGGGTTTTTTAAAAGAGAGAATGGGTGTATAAACTGGTAATAGGCACTAGGGTGGTGGCTGATAGAAAGAAAATAGATAGATGTGAAGGGTATGGTCAAATCAAATATATATATATATATATATATATATATATATATTATTTAAATTTTCAAACTATTACGATTATGTAACTCAAAATCTTGAACACCTATCGAGGTGTGCCGCTTGGCGTTGATAATGTTATACCCATATTCCGAGTGCAATGGAAAATGTTTCGAGTCCTATTTGATCCTATGGAGAAGATAGCTTTTTGAATCTAATTTTTATATTGAATTTTCGATATTAATTCAGAGCGTTTTTTATTTCGTACAACCAAACGATAACTTCAAATGTTACGAAATTTGAAATTCGATAATAACACACTATTTTAGATCCAATAGAACTGGTTTCGTTGAATTCCACGGCTGTGCCCCGGATCGCTGTTTTTAACGTCTCGATTATAACATAAAATTCCCAATTTCAAGTTATTCACTTTTAAGTCCAATTCTGAACATTAAAAATTTTCATTGATGTTTAAATAAAATCTACATCAACTCCCGATATCAATTTTAATCATATTTAAATTCAGAATTCAATTAATCAAATAATTTTCCAATATTGAATTTAAATAGTTTAATTGTTCAATATTCAACAAATTTCAATATTGGATTTTAAATGAATTTTCATTATCAATCAATTACCTTATTTACATCTAATAAATTCAACATTATTATCTAATCCAACTATTGACCATAAACTCATTTAATACGCAGCATTTATTTTCAATTCTTGTTATTACTTAAATCTTCAAAATCTGTTTATTTCAAAATTTTATTCTAGTTCATATCCAATACTTACATTCCAAATCATTAAAATTTTATTTTTAACCATTTCTATTGTGATGCCCCGGAATTTTGGGCAATACTTATTTAATAATTTCCATTTATAATTAATTTTAAAATATGATTATGTTGATCTAAAATCTAAATTAACCAAATATTATATATTTAAAACCAATAATTAATCTAATTTAACAAATGTTTTCTTTCCAAAATTCAATGATAATTTAATTTGAAAGTTTATTCTTTTCAAATTATAATAATAATATATGTGTGTAATTAACCATAATTGATCTTTTAAAGTTAATAAAAATAATTCCATTTGTAATGTATATATGTATGCATTGTAATAAACAAATTGGTTCAATTTAAATTTAATAAAAAACATTTCAAATTATAATATATATGTTTATATATTGTGATTTGAAGTTCTGTTTTAAAATTCAAATAATTTCTGAAGCTAATATTCAAGATGTTCTATTTGCAATGAATATTTATGTTTGTATAAAATTATTGTGAATAGAAAATGATGAATTAGACTTAAATAGAAAATATGTTTTCAAATTTATAGTGTACATAAGTTTTTATAGTAATTTGGAAAGTTTTGATTTAATTTAATAAGGTGCTTTTCAAAAAGCTATTTAAAATTAATTTTTTTATTTATTTATAAACACTTAAAGGAAAATTTATTTTTATTAAATGAATAATAATTTGAAATTAGTACATTATTATAAAAGTTTAAATTTTTTTCCTTTAAATTGATTTTTGAAAACAAATTTAGATTCTTAATATAGTATTAATGTTATTTATAGAAATTTATGTTTAAACTTTTAAAATAAAATTTAAACAAATGTTACTTTCTTTTAAAACTTATCTTTAGGAAAGTGAGTTTTAAATAATTATAAACTAAAACACAAAGTTATAAATATATTGCATTTCATAGTTATACATATATAACATGAGTATTAGATTAATGTAGTAATTAAGGTTTATTTATTTATAAACAAATGATTAATGTAATCTTAAAACACATGGCATCATAAGAATTTATGAAAATACACTTGTATTCATAATATTAAAGGGTTGGACATTTGTTAATACATGAAGTTATGCATTTAACAAGTGGCATCTTTATGTTTAAAGGAAAAGTTTGTTTTAATTAAAAGTTCAAAAGAAAATAAAAATTCAAGAGAAAAGTCTGCATATTTTCTTCAGCTCGCAAACTTGTTAAATTTTTCTTCAACCAAAAATAAAAAAATAAAAATAAAAGAACCAAGTGAAAACTTCAAACTGAAATCAAAAACCAAAGATCATTCAATGAGAAACCAAATGCAAGATTCAGCTGGAACCTAAAACAGAATTCAAATCTGTAAAATCTGAAGCCTACAGCCATGATTCAAATTGCAACCTGGAAATGGCTTCAGATCAACTGGAAATCAACATGCAAATGCAAAGGCAAATTCAATGTTTCAACAGCAAGATTAAAATGCAGAAGCAAATTTAAATTACAGAAAATCCAAGTGCAGTATTACAAAACTATTCTCTGCTTCAAAATTCTGGTGAGTAAATCCCCTTTTTAAAAACAGTTCTAAATCTTTTGTTTGTCTAATTCTGTGAAATAATGATATAATAAATATAAAATCAAGGTTTGCATGTTTGATTTGTAGATACATATATTTATTCAGCAGTTTTAAATGCATGTGAATATGGATGTTTTAGAACTCTGTTCTTATGCATGATCCAGTTTTATAAAATTCCTAACTTCGAAGTTGTTCATTATTAATCACTGAATATTGAAAGGAATTTGAGCATAATGAAGTAATCTTGTGATTATTAATAAATTTGGAAATTTATATTTAACAATATACCATAACTGTTAGATTTACAGTGAAAAACCAAATTTGAGTGAAAATCAATTTCCATTATTTAAAATTCTGATCATATGGCCTGAATTATAATTCAAAATTATGAATTTTAATATGAATTTGGGAATTTACAATTTAGTATTCAAAGAGAAAGTAAGGGTTTTATGAATTTGGGAATTTGATCGATTTTGGTTGATAGAAGTGGAGTTGGACGACGAGATTTGGTATGGAGGAGGGCACGGTGATAAGTGATGGGAGAAAAATAGAGGATGATTTTTATGGCGAGTGTGGTGGCCATGGAAGGGGTTAGTAGGGTTTAAGGACTGTTTCTGTTGGGGTCGGGATTGTGGAGTTTGCGTCATCATTGCTGGGTTTTGGTGAATCGCGTGAGGGGGAGAAGATAGAGTGGATCGACGCACATGCGTGGGTGAGATGGTAGAACCTCCGGTGATGGGATGCGTCGTCGGTAATGTTTCTTCGATCGTGTTCTTTCCTGTTGAAGCGCTGAAGCAACTCAATTTCGGTACAGTGATGGGTTCGTTGATCCAGGGGGACGAATGGTCAGAGGGGGTCAAGGATGACTTGGGGGAATCATCGGCGTTGATCGCCGCCGACCAGAGCCAACGTGCACGTGCACGAGGCCGGAAACTAGTGCTTCTGCATTTCGTTTGTGTAGAATTTGCCGAGTGGGATTCTTTGTTTGTTCGAGTATGGTCTTGGGTTCGATCGCGTGCAACTCGGAGTGGAAGAAGGGTTGTTGCGTGAGTATTGGGTTTCGAGTAGTATGGTTACAGGAATTTTATCCTGTTCGTTTAACTGCAAATTGAATTGCTGAAGTTAAAAGCAACTAAACTTTTAAATAAAGTTTTTAAATAGTTTACAAATGTTAGAAATGTTTTAATTTAAAACTTTGTGTTTTAATGAGTTAAAGTTGAATTTGTTTTAAAATTGTTTGTTTGTAATTAGTTTAGTATTGACCGGATTTCTATAATTTAGTTTCAAATTTTAAAGCAAATGGATGTTAAACAAAGTGTTTAAATTTAGTTGAATAAAGAATGAATGTTTGAATTTAAAAGAATTTTAGTTTTTAAAGTTTGGATTTTTTTTTAAATTTAACCTTTTGTTTAAAAAAAATATAGTTTGTTTCATTTTTGCTTAGGTAAATGATATAATATTATTTTCAAATAAATTTGTATTTGAAGTAATTTAAAGTGATTAAGGTAGGGTAATTAATAATGTTAAATTAAATGATGATGTTTCAGTATAAATCAATTAAAAGTTTTGAATTTAAAATTTTAATTTTTAAATTGATTGATAAAAGTTAATGAAGGAGTGGTTTATCTTAATCAAGTTTTTGATTAAAAAGGCAATTAAAGTAAATTACTTAATTAACTTAAATTAGTTAATATAAATAATTAAATTAAGGTAAATTTGTTTGTGTAATTAATTAAGTAAAATTAATTACTTAATTAGAAATTAATTTGATCAAGGTTAATTAATTTTTAAATAATTAGTTAATAAGTATTTAAGAAGTTAATTACTTAATGATTTAGAAGAATTATTTAAACATAATTTCTTAATGATGTAATTAAAGTAATTAATTACTCAGTGTAATTAATTAAGTAATTGGGGTAAATTTTTAGTTAATAATTAAGTTTAATTAATTAAAAAGAATTACTTAATGACGGGATTAAGTATAATTACTTAGTGTAAGTAGAAATGTGTAATTACTTAGTGAAGTAATTAATGAATAATTACTAAGTGCAATTAATTAAGGATAATTACTTAAGAATAGTAGTTAAGGGATAATTACTCAGTGTAATTATAAGTAATTAATTAAAGGTGATTAATTAAAAGTAATTAATTAAATGTGATTAATTAAAAGTAATTAATCACGTAAGTTTAATTAAAAGTAATTAATCAAGTATGATTAATTAAAAAGTGATTAATCAGGTGTGATTAATTATAAGGGATAATTAAGAAATGATTATCAGGGTAATTAAAGAATAATGAATCAAGGTTGATTAATTTAAAGGGTAATTAAGAGGTAATTACTTGGAATGATTAAGAAGTAAATAAATCAGGATGATTAATTAATATGGTAATTAAGTAATAATTACTTTAAGTAATTAAGTAATAATTAATCAAGGAAGATTAATTGATGTGGATAATTAAGTGATTTAATTAATTTGTAATTAATTAATGAATAGGTAAGTTGGATTGATGATAATCCAAGTAAGAATTTATTTAATTAAGGAAGAATTAAATTAATTAAGTGTGGTTCAAACTTTATGTGAATGATTGATTGATAAGTATCATTGAATGAATTAATGATATTGGATGATTTTGGATGTCATTGATTGATATGTGATGAATTGAATGTGATATATCTGAGATGTGATGCTTTGTGATATATATGGATGAAGGTGATAATAGATGATTATCTATCTGTGTTGTGAATACATCCATTTATGTTAAGTGATATGTTCTGAAATATCTATTGTTTAAACCCTTAAGTATAACTTGGACATTAAAATGGCATTTGGTTTCAATGAGACCGGGATCGGGTTTCCATATTTGGATATCCGAAAACCACATCGATTCCAATTAAACGTTAGGTCGTGAATCCAAGTGGAGCAAGTGAAGACTCGAGGTGTAAGGGCTATACGTCAGTATAACTCTGTGGGTGATTCCGTAATGAGTTTGACGGAATAGTGCTTATAGGTTCGAGATGGTGATTCAGAGTGCAAGGGCTATGGTCATTGACTCTGAGGGTGATTCCAAAATGAGTGCAACGGGATAGTGCCTTCGGTTTCGTTCGAACCCGGAACGAACTTGTATGGATTGAATGCTTTCAGCACATCGTCAGGCGGACGATGAGCATTCTAAGTGATATGTCCTATAAAGGTAATCGCAGCCTCAAGCCTTATCAACCGGAAATGGCTAAAACAGGGGAGGTGCAGCAAGGCTTCGTGGGTAGCTCCCACTGGAGAGCAAGATTGACCCCTGTCTAGAAGTCCCTTTTTATTTCGGCTGTGTGGGGCGGTTGATCATGACAACTGCCGGGGTGGTCTTGTTCGGGACTGTTCAGTAAGGAATGGTCCCGGCCATGTGTTGCAGGGGAGTGGGAGTACTCTTCGGTACGGTGATCTAGGCCACGTACTGTGACAGGCGGTACCCCAGTAGCCCTGCCATTGATGGAAACCCAATTTTCCTTACGAGACCCTACGGTTTTGTTTGTATTACCCACTTTTGTGGCTAGTAGCTGGAATTTAATCATGTAACAATTTCGGCTATTTCTTATTCATTTGAAAACCCTAGACACTATTATAATATCAATGGATTTCCTATCAAATGTTTTGGTTAGCGTAAGGTAAAAACTTTTCCATGTTTATGTGTGGGAAGTCTTACGTGATACCTTTTTCTTTCAAAAGATTTTCTAAAGTTAAGCAATCTTAAACCGTTTACTCCCACCAGACCCCTGTCTGACCCGAGTGTTTATTTTCTGTTTTATTAAACTCTTGGGTACTCATATTATATATGAGTAGTCAAGTGATTCAGGTTATCTCTTGACGAATTCTGGAGGAACTTTAGAGCAGGAGGCTTCAGCGTGTAGATATATGGTTAGAGTTTCCGCTGTGTGTTATTCTGTATGATGTCTTGTATTGTATTAGACAGAAATGTTACAACTGTCTAAATTGAGATGTTTAGTTATGTACTCTGATGTATATGATACTATGTATATGTTTTATATTATATTTAAATTGTTCCGCTGTGAGATTCTGATGTGTTGTTTTTCTTTCTTCTCTTTCTTTTCTTCTTCTATCCCTTTCTTTCTTAATTAGTGATGCGATTTTCTGGTGATAGAAAGTCGGGTCGCTACATCTATTCAATAATGGCATTAAATTCAATAATTTAAAATAGCTAAACATACATGACGTTACAGATGAATGTTGGCATTGCATTGTAGCCTATAGGGCTGTGTTAGCATTCCAAGTGAGATTTGCTAAAAAGATAAAATGTGGCCTCATGCCTTACTGCCAGTAAGGAATAAAACATGAGATATGCAGTAGGGCTACGTGGTTCACTACCATTAGGGTATAATTATCACCTAATCTAGAACGATATTTGTATATGCTTATGACTCAGTACGTTATTGGCCGCAACCTGGGTGATGACATATTCGGTACTATCTGGGAAGAGGTAGGCTAGTGCTATCTTGGCAGTGGGTCCCAGTGAGGCCCTTGGTACATTTTCTCTAGAGGTGTACTATGACAAGCGGTACCCCGATAGCGTTATAATTAAAAGAATCCAATTTCCGATACATGGCTTTACGAACTTACTTGTATACTAAATATACTGGATTGCAATTAATGTAACCATTTCAGCTCTTAAATATTTATTTTAAACCTAATACATTCTTATGATATCATAATATTTCTAACAAAATGGTTTGGTTACCGTAAGGTAAAAATCCGTCCATGTTAATTTGTGGAATCGTCTTATGAGATACTTTTATTTTTGAAAAGGGTTTTACAAATATATGAATCCATTTGATTTGAGTTCTCACGCTGGTTTACCAGATTGATCCAGGCTTTATTTTCTAATAATAAGCATATTTTTGGATTTAGTTAGATTCTTTGGAGCTTCAGGAGATGAGCCGGATGCCTCCAAGATGTATTCTTGTATCTTTTATTTTCGTTGTAATTGTTATTTTGTATTCATCAGCATTTGTGATGATAATTTGTTATAACTGTCAAGACTGATGATATGTTAGTTTACTCTGGTTAATGTATGTATATTACAGTGTTCTTTTGTAAAGATCATGTGTATATTATCTATTACTCGTTACGATGTGAGATTCTGTTCTATCTTTTATTTTCTTTCATCCCAACAATCTGTCTTTCAAACACTTGGATGCTTGACACATGAATACCGTGGATGTATTAGTGTCGAGTTTTGAGGGTCGCAAATGCTGGTCATTACATGGTATTACTACAATTGTTGAGAATTATGTTAATTTGATTTATATGGCGAAAAGCCACCCCTATTGAGTTGTCTCGTCTATTAGATGGAAGAAAAGTAAACTTGTAGAAAATATTTCGAAACGGATACCATTAGTTGGTTTATACAAAGATATGATGTCAACTTGGATTTTTTGGTTATAAAATGTTATCGAGCTTGGACTTTTGATTGCAAAGGATATTCCAGAATAGATTTGGTATTAAGATAAATAGGAATAAGTATGATGGATAAATACGTAGAAATGCTCAAATATAGATGGATACCAAGATCAAAAAGTTTATATTATCACTGATAAAATGATGTAGTTGAATCACATGGTTAGAATGAATAAAGGATCGAGTAGAATTGTAACCTCTTTTTATAAAGGATATTCCGATTTGAATTGGTGGCAAGAATTATATAAGATGTATTTATGACTGGTATGGATTCAAGTTTCTGTGAGAAATGCGGATTACAGATCTTAAGGCTGGAATAACACTAGAGGGTGGGTGAATAGTGTTTTGTGGATTTTCTAAATCTTTTTGAAACTTATGTAATTTAATCACCAACAAATGCAATTCACAGACACAGATATAATCAAAAAATCAGATACAGATGCAAATACTAAATAGAAACAGCAAAGGAAAGAGCACACCAGGATTTTATATTGGTTCGGAGTTACCCTACATCAAGTCCCATACAATCGTATGAATTTCTTATCAAAATAATCTCCCAGATTACACCCTCGGTTTCAAGGCTACGAGGTACACCCTCTTGTATTCAAGTCCAGGGCAAACTCTCTTGATTTAACTAGGCTACAAGATTAGCTAATTGATTTCCGGGGCTACAATCATACCGAATTGATTTCAAGGCTCAACCGCACCTTTTACTTAACAGTTTGATTTACAAAAGATTCTATAACTCTGAATAGCACTGAGATCTTATGAAGAGAGTGGCAGAGAATCAAACAAGAGATAATCAATCTTGATTCACCTGGTATTTTGGCAGAGTATAGTTTAGGATTCTTTAGAATAAATGTGGAAGATGAAGAGGAGAGAAAATAAATGAAATCTGGTAAAAAAAATTATCTAGAACTTACTCGTATTTATAGTAGAGCAATAGCCATACCTATTCGTGAAAGGATACGACGAATGGACATTTATTTTGAAAATTGAAATTGGAAAATAATGGACAACATGTCGACATAGGTGGTTGAAGGATGCCGATATGCTCAAGGAAAAATTGATGTTTTGATTTTCTTATTAAAATTGGTTTCTATAATTTGTCAAAACAATTTCTAAACTTTGTGAATATATTTGAATATAGTTTAAACATATAAAAGAGTTTAGAAAGTAATTTTTAATATATATGATCTTAATCTATAAAGTGATTTAAAATCCAAGTATATAAATATTTTAAATATAAATATTTAAAACAAGAGCTGGTTTAAAAACAAGGACAATTTTGAAATCAAAATATTAAAAATGATAAAAATAGTTTTGAGGCTAAAATATTTAAAACCAAGAGAGATGTATTTTTGAAAAGAAAGTTTTGAAAATATTTTTTAGAAACAAGAGATATATATTTTTGAAAAGCATTTCTATAAAATAGTGGATATCAAAATCGGACCACTATATATTCCATTAGATATTATCGTGGGTTCCATCTTAATAGGGTTCGATCCCTTTAACAGGCTCGAAGTGGATTCCATTCCATGAATAAATTTGGAATAAAGATGTAAGCGCTTTCAAGAAATTTTAACATAATTCTAGACTCAATACTTATCTTGTACTATTGAAATCTTAAACTCTTGATATCTTGATACTCATGAGTCTTCAATCTTAATATCTTCAGTCCTGAATCTCTATACTATACAGTCTTCATTCTTGGTACCTGCATGTTTATATCCTGCATATACATATATATCTAAACTATAATTTTAGTATTTATATTTTATAACAAGTCCTAAGGTTGTTGTCATCTAAACCATTATCTCAAAGACTAACAATCTTCCACTTTTTGATGATGACAATCTATGTTTATAAAATATACTTCTCCTTCAGAATAACTCCCCCTAAAACTAATAATTCCCCCTTAATCTAAGCCTAACTACTCTAACTACTCTATTTTATATTTCTCCCCTTTGTCATTAACAAAAAACTTATACTAAACTAATATAACTCCCCCTTAGTCTTATACTGGAGTAACTGCAACATATTATGATGGAGTATATATATAAAATAACATGAGTTAATAATAAAGACATGAAAATATGAAAGTTTAAACCTAATAAATATCTACTATGTTTCATATAATGTTATACAATCAATTCAAACCAAATCAATTCTAATCAAAGCAAAGCAAATCAAATTAAATCATACAATTAAAAACAAGCAATTCAAACCATAAGGAGATCAAATATTTCTAGGAACTTCAACCCATCCTTCTTCTCCAAAGATTGGATCCTTTTTAATAACTTCCCTATCTTCATTATCTTGAATCTAAGTTCCTACATGATTTATATCGTGATCGTCTTTGTTGAGGGCAGAAATCATCCAATGGAGGGCATCGAAATACTTCTCTTGTTCTTTTATTATCTGCATTTGACTTAGTTCTAATTGCCTTTGATTGCAGAGAATAAAAGTAAGTATATTCTTGAATGAATGGAGACATTTTTCAAGACTATCACTTAGAGTTTGAGAAGAGGAAGCCATTTTCGATAAGTTGTGAAGAGATGTAAATAGAGATAAGTAGAAATGAAAAGATTACAAATTTCTGGAAGAAATGGGTGTTTAAATAGGCAGAAATTCGTTTAAAATGAATAGACACGAGTTAGTTATTTTAATTTCAAAATTTAAAAACAACCAAATCTGACAGTTATATGTCGACATAGAGGGTAGAGGCATGTCCACATGGGTCTGTTAATTTATGTGTCTTATTTATTTTGTGAGTAAGTATGTATATATATATATATATAAACTTATATACTATACAAACATTTATTCCAGAGACATGATAAGGTAGAAAAACATAAGATAGACGATTTTTATAAGTAGATGAGATGATACATAAGATACTACATAATATGATAAAAAGAACAATACAAGCTCATACAAAACAAACTAATACACCACAACCTAGTTCTTAGAATGTTCTAGAGGATGAGGATGATGACGATAAGCCAAGTTTTCGACCAACTTTAGCAAAGAGTTTGTTCATATTAGCGGACATTTTATGAATTTCTTACTAACGGATCTTTTGAGAATCCATTGATGTTCCACTATAATCTTTTGATTTTTGAGGAGAGTTTTTTTGGAAGGATTGTTAGTATTGGTAGGATATTCAATACTTTCCAAGGAGGTTTCTTCATTATCTTCTTCAATTTCCATTTCCTCCCCTTCTCCTTCTTCTTCTTCTTTATTTCCTTCATAGAAACCGCGATTCAAATTCGCATAAAACATTTTAACAAGATTTGGGTAACAAACAAAATCATTTTGAGAATAGTCAAAAATACTAAGGATATGATTCTCTTCAAGAAGAGTATTGATTTCATATGTAGAGAAATCGCTAAAGATAGCAAACTTTCCCGTATGAACTTTTCTGAAATTAGCATAATTTATATAAGCCTTGATTGCTTCCGGATCATTATAGAGATACTCTTTAATGGTTTTAGACAGCCTCATTGTGGATGGAGTGCTTGAAGAAGACATTTTTGAAGAGATTAGAAAGTTTAAAAGAGTGAAAGAGAGTTTGAATTTTAAAATGAAAGTGAAAAGTTATGATAAGATAATGGAAATAAATAGATATTCAATAGACATGTTCTCTGGTCAAGAGGTACCATTCCAGAACATTAGATTTGGTGAAAAGGTAGAGGAAAATTCAAAGATCTGAATTCAAATTTGAATTTCAAATTTCTAACTGGGATGTCGACATCATGGGTTGCGTCATGTCGACATGGGTCAGAGATTTCATGTGACTTATATTTTCCTATATACTTTAATATCTATATACATATATTATTTTTAATGTCTATATATTTTCTGGAGTAATACTAAATATAATAATACTCTTTTAATAAAAATTATTATAATATTAATAAAAATTTAAAATTCAAACAACATATAATTTCAAAAACAATCAAACAATTTTAAGCAAACAATTTCAACCAATATATTGTAAACGTGTACCTTTTTCTAGATTCGTATCGGCGAAATCATCAGAATCATGAATAGTATAAAGCACAAATTTGAATTTTCTGTCTTCTGATCATCATCGCTTGAGGATGAGTCTGAATCGTCTAGTGTAGCGGTATACGCTCTTTTCCTTTTCTTTGTATAATCATTGCTTGCAGGAAACTTTTGCTTAGCAGGATGCGGACAGTCTCTTTTGAGACGGCCTGGTTCGTCACAGTTGAAACATTTGACGTGGTTTGGTACTTCATTATGATTTCCAGAATTCCTGTGATCATTCCTTTTGAAGTTTTTCATCTTTATGTATTTCAGAAACTTCCAAAAGTCATGAAAGCTATTTCTTCATCATCATCACTTCCCAAGTCTGATCCATTTATTAATGCATTGAACGTAATTGACTCCTTTTCGAATGCCTTGCTATCTCTTCTTCCTTGCATTTGCACTTTGAAAGACATTAGATTTCCAATCAATTCTTTAATCTTTAAAGTACTGATATCATTTTCTTCTTCGATTGCAAGAGTTTTCTAATCCCATTCCGGAGTAAGAGAATTTAGAATTTTTCTGACTTGATATTCTTTGGAAAAGCATTTTCCCAATGATATTAGAAAATGCACAATATCCTGAAATCTACTATACATATCTGAAATGGACTAATTAGAATTCATTTTGAATAATTGAAACTGATTTGTGAGTATGGATATTTTGGTCTGTTTGACTTTGCTTGTTCCTTCATGAGTAACTTGCAAAGTTTTCCAGATATCATATGCAGACTTACAAATAGATACTCTATTGAATTCATTCCTATCAAGTGGAAAAAATATATTCATGGCTTTGGAATTATGTTGTGCAATAGTCTTTTGCTCAGCAGTCCACTATGCAAAACTTGTTGTGGGTTCAGAATATTCAGTTTGTGTGATATTCCAAGTGTCTAATCATATTGACTGTAAATATATTTTCATTCTACATGCCCAATATGCATAGTTATTGCCATTAAAAAGTGGTGGTCTGGCAGTAGACTGACCCTCTACAAATGAACTAGTGATAGTGTTAACAGAACCAGTGTTAGTAGCCATTTTTAAAAATTTTCAAAATTCAGATTATGAAAACTTTGAAAACCAATGCTCTGATACCAAATGTGAGAAATGCGGATTACGGATCTAAAGGCTGGAATAACACTAGAGGGGGGTGAATAGTGTTTTGTGGATTTTTTTAAATATTTTTGAAACTTATGTAATTTAATAACCAACAGATGCAATTCACAAACACAGATATAATCACAAAATCAGACACAGATGCAAATGCTAAATAAAAGCGGTAAAGGAAAGAACATACCAGGATTTTATACTGGTTCGGAGTTACCCTACATCTAGTCCCATACAATCGTACGAATTTTTTATCACAATAATCTCCCAGATTACATCAAGGCTACGAGGTACACCCTTTTGTATTCGAGTCCAGGGCAAACTCTCTTGATTTAACCAGGCTACAAGATCACTAATTGATTTCCGGGGCTACAATCACACCTAATTGATTTCAAGGCTCAACCGCACCTTTTAGTTAACAGTTTGATTTACAAAAGATTCTATAACTCTGAATAGCACTGAGATCTTATGAAGAGAGTGACAGAGAATCAAACAAGAGATAATCAAGTTTGATTCACTTGGTATTTCGGTAGAGTATAGTTTAGGATTCTTTAGAATAAATGTGGAAGATGAAGAGGAGAGAAAATAAATGAAATCTGGTAAAAAATTCGTTTAGAACTTACTGGTATTTATAGTAGAGCAACGACCATATCTATTCGTGAAAGGATACGACGAATAGAAACTTCTTTTGAACATTGAAATTTGAAAATAATGGACACCATGTCGACAAGGGGGGTTGAGGGATGTCGATATGCCCAAGGCAAAATTGATGTTTTGATTTTCTTATTAAAATTGGTTTCTATAATTTTTCAAAACAATTTCTAAACTTTGTGAATATATTTGAATATAGTTTAAACATATAAAAGAGTTTAGAAAGTAATTTTTAATATATACGATCATAATCTATAAAGTGATTTAAAATCCGAGTATATAAATATTTTAAAGATAAATATTTAAAACAAGAGATGGTTTAAAAACAAGGACAATTTTAAAATTAAAATATTAAAAATGATAAAAATAGTTTTGAGGCTAAAATATTTAAAACCAAGAGAGATGTATTTTTGAAATGAAAGTTTTGAAAAAGTTTCTTAGAAACAAGAGATGTATATTTTTGAAAAGCATTTCTATAAAATTAATGGATATCAAAATCAGACCACTATATGTTCCACTAGATATTGTCGTGGGTTCCATCTTAATAGGGTTCCATCCCTTTAATAGGCTCGAAGTGGATTCCGTTCCATGAATAAATTTCGAATAAAGATGTAAGAGATTTCAAGAAATTTTAACATAATTATAGACTCAATACTTATCTTGTACTATTGAAATCTTGAACTCTTGACATCTTGATACTCATGAGTCTTCAATCTTGATATCTTCAGTCTTGAATCTCTATACTGTACAGTCTTCATTCTTGGTACCTGCATGTTTATATCCTGCACACACATATATATCTAAACTATAATGTTAGTATTTATATTTTATAACAAGTCCTAAGGTTGTTGTCGTCAAAACCATCATCTCAAGGACCAACAGTTTCCATGTAATTGAAAATTTTATAGGCAAAGGTTGAGGGAAAATGTATTATAGGTTGCACGCATAGAGGACGCGGAGGCGATTTTATGAAAAGTGAAATTTCGAGGTTCAAATATGACTTTGGGTGAGAAGTAGATAGATTCTTTCCGATCATTCCTCAGATTGAGAAGATACTATATATTCAAAGAAACTCTTTTGGAGTTGCGACTTAAAGGTGTATAGTTTCCATTGCATATGAGGTGCGTGTGAATGATGTATTATATAGTCGACTTTTTTTACACTCTCGCTATCTTAGTTTGCATTTTTCTTAGAATTTCGTTTAAATCTAGGATTATGATTATTGTGTTTCAATTGGTTGAATGAAATATGATTTCTCTTATTTGGACGTTTGCTTTCTTGAATGTCATAGAGCTTAGACTGAAATATTTATATAGTTGAGGAAGTGATACTTTGAGTATCAACCTATTGGATGATTTGAGAAGTGATATCATAAGTATAATAAGACTGGTTAAGTTAGGTTGGAAATTGTAATGGAAAATATGTTATGTTCAACAAGTTAAGACACCGATAGTTTTGATGCTCTTAGGTGAAAGAAGGATACACTAGTGATTCAAGTTGTTTGGGTTTCTTTTAGGTAAGAGATCGTCCACTTTCGAGTTGCCTTAACTAGCAATCTAAAAGATGAATCGAGTAAGGTAATACTGGAATGATTTAATGTTGTGTATGTAAATTTAGGAGTGGTACTGCATTTTAATTTGGGGCACAATTGTGCTAAGGCTACCCATTATTGTGCATTATGAGATCTTTATCCGAGTTGGTAGCATGGATTGCTGAAATTGTACATGTGCACATACATGTCATCAGAATGAGTTAATGTCAGTAGCAGAATTTGTTAGATTAAGTTGGGAAGAATTATCTAGTTGAGAATACTTAGAAAGTGGAGTATTAAAAGCTTTTTTCATTTTGATTCTTTTTTGGAAGGTTTTCCCACTTGCATGTTCGCTAGTATTGTTAGTATTTAGGTTTAGATGAATGGTTGTATTGATTTATTGTAGTCTTGTTGACATTACTTAAATTGGTTGGATATTTGACTTAGACGATTGTTTTATTCATGTTATGGATTGTGCTATAACCTTGATGTGTTTTATATGCTTTGATTATTATGATTTATTGATGTATGTATTCACATATGTTATGCTGATGTGATTGTTATCTTATACCTATAGAATTTATACGTTCACCTTTGGATGCTTGCATACATACCTTATACGTCATATCATCTCATTCATATAGGAGGGTCGAACAGCTAGGTAGTTGCATTTGGATAATGTAATATGTCATATGATATATATCATGATGCTATGATATTGGTTGCAACTCATAAAGTATGCAAGCCCTACCGTGAATATTTTGAAATGCTAGTGAACACATACTTACCAATAAATTTGTTTGCGAACTTATGTGCTATGTATGGATGTTTTTGCATAGTTGGTTCTTTGATTATTTGAATAGGGACTTAATTTGGATGGATGATAGTTTATTTAGTCGTTAGATTAAGTTTGAAAGGGGCACCGAATGAGAGACTATGTGAATTACATTCTTTGTCCTCTAGGAATTTCGAAAACGAAATTCTTTTTAGGGGGAGAGTGTAATATCCTAGTATTTTAATAATAAATAATAATAATAGATTTTAAGTGACTAACTAATCGATTTAAGTTAAGAAGGGGTAAAATGATCATTTTTCCTATTTTTAAATTTGATAATGGGGCAACACCACTATGACCGGGTTAATTTTTCCGATCAAAACAATATATAAGTTTGTTCGGTTTGGATCGTATGAAGGAGATAAAGATGAGTTAGTAGTAGAGAAAAAAAATCTAGCTTGTATGTTAACATACATGAAATCTTTGTAGTTAAACCCCCACAATATCCCCATTATAGTGCATAACGCTCTTCAACTGCTATGCTATTTCAATTTAGTGCTAATAAACAGTTGATCCACTTTAGACCTTGCTATTTTCTGCCACATCTGCTAAATCAAAGCTTTTTAGAAGCTGCTTTAGAAAAACTATATGTAAAGGTTGATTTTACTAGTTCTTTTTTGAACCAGGGGTAAAGACGTAATTTCAAAGCATAAGCACTCATATAAGTTAGAAATCCATTATGGTTACCAAATCTAGTCTACATAAATCATGATATTCTTCGGATTTGTTATGTAAGATTTAACAATATTTATTTTTTCTACACATATTATGTAAGAATTAGAATATATTAACTTTAAATATTTGGTTTTACATGTAATGAATTTTTTTGCATCTCCGCTATTTTTCACTATATCTCCGCTATAACTTTTTGCACCCCCATCGCTATAAAACCGCTAAGCACTTTAACTGCATATCATGAAATGATATGTCGACAAACATTAAATAATTGCTCATATGTTGACACATAATTTGAGATATGTCGACATACAACAGTCAGTTTAGTTTTTTTTCAAATTCAAATTAAAGTGGGTTATTTAAATCGGTGGGAACAATTTTCTGTGAAAAATTAACATTATAAAACCCTATTTTTGGACCAGAAAAATTACTTTATCTTCTCTCCTTTTTCCTCACTTTTCCTTTTTATTTTCAAAACTTTAAAGTGGCATAACTCTCTCAAATTTTCAATAGATTTTGACAATCTACCCATCAAAATGATCGTGAAGACGAGTGCTACGATCTAGCCAAAGAATTGAGTATGGAGGTTTCTATAACACTAAAGGAATAGAACATCAAATGATTTTGGGATTTGACCTTCATTTTTGAGTGAGTGGGCCTTCTCTACAATTATATAATGTAATTAGAATGTTATAATATCATTAAGGGTCTGGTTAAGAGATAATAATGGATTTAATAAAACAATGATTAATGGAGTCATTAAAGTTAACAATAGATAACTTAAAATCAATGGAGTTATAGAAAACTATATGAATTCTAGAGAAAGTTATATATGAGAATAATGATATAATGACTCATTTATAAAGGATAACGATGATATAAACAAGATATATGAAGTTAAATTTGAAATGAAGGCTAGTTAGACCAGGTTGAACCTAGACCCTATCCGAACCGAGTGCAATTAAAGGCATATGAGGAATCCTGAATTCATGCGATGTTTTGGGCTATTTTACATGAGGAAATGCATTATGATATTAAAGCAGCAAATCATATAGATATCGTTGAATATAAATTTGTTTGATGTGTGTGAAATTAGATGTTTGATTTCTTATCAATGATTGGTTATCATATTGACTTAGTATGATCAGATAAAGGATATTGAGCACGTTTAATCTGATATTGATTAAATGATTATGTATAAGGGACGTATGGTGCAGGGATAGTAGTCTGAGGGAAATAATTGTTCTCTTAGTATTCGAAAAGGAAATAGTTCTTCTGGCGAAATGGTGTTCCCTTGGTAATGTGGATATTGGTAACCCTAATGGGCGAGTATGTATATACATACACACACACACACACACACACATATATATTCGCATACTGTAAGATGAGATGTAATATGACCTAATCGAGTAGTCAGCCTAGTTTTAATATTGATATTACTCCTCTGGTGTAAGTAAACAGGTTAAGGTAAGTGTATATGGGTTAGGAGACACTAACGATTTTTATCAGTTTTTTGTAGTATATGTGAGACAGATTTGTTTCTCTCACTCAAACATATGTCTAATTTGCTCCTATTCTTCTTTTTACTAGTACCACTAGGTTGATGGACACCGCCGGCGCAAAGGATATGTCGACGAAGATCTCGTATTCTAAATATAAACCTATGATTGGTATATTCGTGTGTGTTATGGATTGCGATTTATTGTATAGATCTAACTATGTATTTGGATCTATATTGAATATATTGATGTTTTATATTACATGTTGTTTCCTTCTGCTGGATGTTTGGAGAGTTTATAGTAAGATATTGTTTACTTTCTTATTACCATATCATAATGACTTCTCTTTTTTGATTGAGATTGGATTTTCGATTCGGATGATGAATCTGAGGGTCGATAATGAGGGGTTGTTATAGGGGTCCTATATCTTACTTTAAAAAAATGGAAGATGGCGATCGAGGGGTATGCTAAAAATATGAACATTCATGTGACTTGATGAACATAAGGGCTGGGAAGCAATCCAAGGTTGAGAAGGAAGTTATAAATTTCAGGCATAAAGACCAATGAACCATATCCTATCTTGCTTCAAATCCAATAATGATTACTACTTACCTCATGTGATGTGTCTTTGTAGACGATACGAGCTATGTAAATCCTTTTTTAGAGTAATTTTGGTGCTATGTAATTACCAACAAAGAATCTGCGCCTTTGTTTAATACCAACATGGACTCGATGGAGATAGTGTTACACCAATAAGAGCCGTACAATTATTTGTAACCATAAGGAAAGCATAAAAGAATAATGATTATAAATGTGGGCTTCATAGTCATTGGTAGACCTTCAACTTGTATCGCCTTCTTAGGAAGACCAACATCTGCAGCATTCTGGGTCACATTGGAAATATGATGCATAACGTTGAACTTATCGACCCATAATGGAGTAGGATATGTACACGAAGATCAAGGAATGGCTAAAAAATTTTACGTTGCAAAACTAAGGAATGTATATAGAGAAATCAAAGGAAAGAGTGCAATATCATATTACTACACCAAAGCAGTTGATTTTTAAGAATTAAAGGTTGGCTAATACTCGAAAGCAAAAGCAAAGTTGAAAGTAAAAAAGAGGTAGATTCCGATAAAAGTGTGGATCCCAAGACATGCCAATTATAAAGCATGTAAGGCCAACCGAATACTCAAAAGTTGTTCCCTTATGAGATGAGAATCCAACTAGGGTATCCAAAATAATAAACGTTCTAGAACCCATAAGCAACGTTAGATGATTATGTCGCTAAAAACCAACCAAGATGTATTCGCCTAGATCCATCTCTATATGGGCAAAATATATCTATATGTTGTCAAATATGCCTTAGATATAGATCCTAGCTTTATATCCATTTGGTAGAAGAAAAGACCGTTGGATGTCAAATGCTTTATCACACTCAAAGAAGCAGAACGAAGACTATAGTTAACAGGTTTAATAAAGCCAACTAGCTTGAAAGTATCTTTTATCCTGTGATAGTGAGAAATCCTGGAGGCAAATTTTAGACTTGTAATGACCTTTTAGGGTCGAACAAGGCTTGTCCAAAGGATATCCTTTTTCTTTCATAAATAGATCTGCCTGTAGATGCTATAGCAGTATATGAGATCTTATCTTTCTTGGACGCCTATTATTAGTACAGTCAAATAATTGTGCGTAAACCCAAACAAGATTACACTATCCTTATCATTGACCAAGGGCAAAACTACTATTGGGTAATGACCTTTCGATTAAAAAACACTAGAACTACTTACCAGACACTTGTCAAACAAATGTTTGAATATCAAATTAAGTGTAAAATGGAATTTTACATTGACAACATGCTGGTAAAGTCTAAGGAAGCTAAGGGCACACTGCAGACGTCACCGAGATGTCCAATATTTTAAGGGAGCATGGTATGCACTTAAATTTGCAAAAATCTTCATTCTGAGTAGTAAAAACAAATTTCTTCTAATATATTGTTAGTACCAAAGTAATTGAGGATAGGGATCAAAATCGCCTAAGGACTATATATGAAAGAAATAAGCACACGTATATATATATATATATATATATATATATATATATATGTCTGCATGTGTCTGTGTGTATAGATTCTCAACCAGTCATAATACAAGCCCCCCGATGAGTATTAAAAAAGGAATTTGGCTGACATATTATTTGATCAAAATGAAATGATTATTAGATATACTGGACTAATATAAAATCGAGCATATTCCTTGAGAGGAGAATGCCAAAGTTAACGAACTTACTAAATTAGAAAGTATCAATGAAGCATAAGCCTTGGTTTATCATCCTAGCATGGAGGAAGTAGCATGTCTTATGGAAATAGAAGTTCTTAATTCGTGGATGACCCCAATACGAAAATATCTTAAGCAATAAATCCAACCCAAGAAGTAGCACGTCATATGCAGAAGGGATTTTCAACACCTCAACTGTAACATGTAGAGATGCACAAGGTTGATGACATATTAGGGAAATGCATGAAGGTTGTCGCAGTGATCATTCGAGGGGACAAAGCTTAGTCAATCATACTCTATGCTATGGTATTAGGTCGACCATGAAGAAAAATGCACAAGAATTCGCCATCACAAATGCCAAAGAGACACTAAATTTTGAAGACCTCTCCAACCAAACTTACTCAAATGGTTAGTCTATAGCCATTGATAACAATGGAATAGACTTGATCGGAGAACTGTCTATGAAAAAAGGAGGCATTCAATATGCAAATAGAGTTATCAATTACTTTACCAAGTGGATTGAAGAAGAGACCTTTAAAAGCATCACTTTAGAAAAACATTCATCTTCGTAAAGAGTGATAGTATTTGATCTAAAAAGAGAATATACGAATGTAAATGGTCATCGTCATGAAGAACAATATCATACAAAAGTAAATGGTCATCTTCATTGAAGAACTATATCTTATGAAAGTATGGAGTGCCCTATAAATCATTATTGATAACGCGACGCAATTTGAAAGATGGGAATTCTTTAACTTCTATGCAAGTTATGGAACCGAGAAGGGCTTCACCTTGTTGATGTATCCCCAAGCAAATGGCATGTAAAAGTCACAAACAATTTTCTGAAGTCCGTTGCAAAGAAAAGACTCGAAAAAGCGAATGGAAATTTGGTGGAAAAAAATTAGCAGTGGCATTATGAGCACAGTGTACATTAATAAAAAATGGAAAGTGTAAAAAGTTGGAGCTGGACCTGCCAGCAGTAGAAGTTATGGGTGAATTTCAGAAAAAATAATCCCTTAATGGATCTTTATTGGACCTACGAAGTCAAGTTTATTTGGAGCATTTCTAAATATTATTTAAATAAAATCTTTTATTTTATTTAGATTTATAAATTATATAAATTATATAATTTATGTTATGATATGTATATATACATGTAACACATATACACACAAACACACACACATACATACATACATACATACATATACATACATACACATATACATACATACATGCAACGTGCGTGTGCGTGTGCGACCTATCAAGTCCATGTATAGATGCTGGATTACATCGCAAAGGACATGATAGCTCATCCAATATGCAGATATATTGTCCAAATGTATGTACGTATAAGTATATAATATTATTTGTTTATAAACATTATAAATGTATATATATATTATAGTTCTGTTTAAATAATTTTATTTAAGTATATAAGAACATTTATATATATAACATTACATATGTAATCAAATAAATAAAATATTAATATTGTATTTATATATATTTAAAGAAATTATTTTTAAATGCAAAAATTAATTTTTTTTATTAAATCGTAAATAATACATATATATATACACATAAATATATATTATTTCTAAATAATTAAATATATATATATATATATATAAATATAAGCATAATATGTATATATCAATAAAATACAAAATATTTTTTTTGATAAATATGAAAGACCGGGTCGTGTGCACAGCTCAGTAAAATAATTTAATCTTTTAATTTTAAATTACTTTTGATTTAATTATCCATTTGAAAATAAAATAAATTATTAACTAAAAATTAATTTCAAAATTTTATTTTGAATGTTTGTAACGACCCTGAATTTTGAACAATTTAAATTGAAAATATATAATTAATTTTAAATATTTGAATGATGGTTTGACTTGAATTTCAAATTATCAGAATAAATTTGGCGATTAAATTTTAGAATTTAATCTATTGAAAGTTGAATAAAAATTTGAATCTTCAGTATAAAGCTGATTAAAAATAATTTAAAGGCTTAGAAAATTCACATTGATAATACTGAAGATAATAGAAGCTTCAGAATTGAATTTGAAAGTGATTTGTTCAGTTTTGAAATTTTATCGTTTAAATTGAATTTAAAAATAGCCTTCCGAGGCACAGTCTCGGAATTCGACGAAACCAATTCCATTGGATCCGGAATATTGAATTATTACCGGATTTCAAATTTTGTATTTATCAGAGTTGTTGTGTAAACATACGACGTATAAACGCGTTGAAATTAAATCGAATTCAATTTACATTTAAAAATTTAAATGGGTCAACATCAGCACTCTTTGGCCTCAAATCAAAACACAGTAGAGTTAAGGCAAGAACGATCTTTTCTCTGCAAAGCCACGAACTCGTGTCCCCTCCCTCTTCTTTTTAAAAAGTAAACATACGAATGAAATAAATGGCGGCTCTTTTTATTTCCTCACTTAAAAATCTAGGGCTTCAAAAAAATTAATGGCTGCTCGTCTTCGTGTTCGTTCATCCCTCTTTGCGTCTGAATTAGGGCTTGATTATTTCGAAGGCGCCGGCTTCGAATTGTTCGATCGATTCAAGGGTTGGTGGCGTGTTTCCTTGCTCGATTGATTCTTCGTTACTCGCTGCGGCTGCTTCTTTTTGTCGAAGGTGAGTGATTATTTTCACTTACATCTACTTCTATCTCATGTTTATATAGGATTTAAATTCCTGTTTTGTTCGTTTGAATTTTTGATTTAATTTATTTCGACAGTCGATTTTGTTGACGATGTTGAATTCGTTTGAATTTGGGTTATTTCTTTGCTACTTGCTTTGCACGACATTAATTTTATGTCGTGATTGCCACGGCTTTGGTTTGAAAATGTTCGATCTTTCTGTTGATATTCTGGCTTGACTTGTTCTTACAATTCGATTTTGCCTTGCCTTAACAGTGGCTTCGGCTCTTGAATTGTTCGAACTGGTTTTAGTTGACTTCGGCATTGATTTGTTTCTTTGACACTGTCTTCCTGTTCACTGACTTTGATTTTGAACTGCGTATTTCGTTTTGGCTTTAGCTTTGAAACATTTTTTAATGCTCTACCCACTTTGAGTTGAAATTGCAGTTCCATTATCTCTGTGGTATTGCATCATATATATATCCATTCATGTATGTACATACACGATTGATTATTACCCTGTTTCATTTGATATAGATATGTATGTGTATACATATGTATGTATATATGTATGTTCGAATTTGTGTTGCTTGCACTTGAATTTGTTGAGCTTGGTGTTGTATTTTCCACTGTCCATATCATATTGGACTGTGATGTATTGTATTGGGTTTTGAGTCTGAACAGTTTGGTTGTTCACTGGTTATTCGAGGGTAGTTGCATTCTTTTGTGCTCGAGCCTGATGTTTTTTGGAAGCTGGCACTGTCCAGTTTCAGTGTTGCATCTATTCTGGTTGGTCTGACCTGAACTTGATTCAGTTGAACTTTTGTGTAGTTGGTATCTTCACTTGAGTTGCATTTAGCTCGGTGGTTGTTACTGCATTCACGTTGGTTTAGATGTGCACTTGAGTCTGTTTTAGTTTTCCTGTTTCATTTAGTATTTGGGATGCATTGAGCTCATGGGGTCTTCATTTATGTGCAGTCTGCATTTACATTACCTCTAACCTTTTTGGCACACAGACTTCATTTTATTATCATTATGTACCATTGCCATATGCAGTTCCATGTTGCACCTCTGATTCATTTGTCCATGTGCAGTGTTATTATAATCACTTGGTAGCCTTTGGTTTGCATACCATTTGCATTGTGCAGCCTTATCCACTGTTGCATTTATTTTGATTGTTGCATCTGGAAATATTGATGTTGCATCATAGTGTTTTACTGGTGCATTCTGTTGTACCTGTTTTTGCTGGTTAGAGCTTTGCTTTGAGATATAGTCTCTGTTCTCAGGTGTATATCTGATTTTGGCGAGGCAGTACACGCATGCGTGTACTGCAGCCAAACCAGAATTGACATTTTAAATTGATATTTCAATTGCTCGAGTCTGGTTCGTATAGCCTTGCTTATGCATTTTGATGTTGTTGACCCACTGTGTTATTTTCAATGTTCTTTTATTGTTGCATTTGTTGGGTCATCGATTTTGCCAGTGTTTATATGCTAGTCTTTGGCGCACTTGTCTTCCCCTGTTGCACCAGAATTATCGAGGCAGTGGCATTATTATGTAAATATTTCAAACTAGTGTAGTTTTGTTGTTGTTTCAATTTGTTCTAAATGGTGGCCTTGCTCTGTCACCTGCTTATTCAAGCTGCATATATTTTGACCTGACTTTGGTGGTTTCGAACCTGTAGCTTTTGAGTTTACTTGTTCGTTGAATTGTTGTATCACTTTCTCATATATTTATGTGCTGTTGACCTGTGCATTGTCCTTGTCTTTGTACCTGTTTGCAACTGCAGTTTCATTGTGACATTTGCTTTGTATTTGTTTCTGTACATTGAGTTGAATCCAGCTAAAACGCTCGGATTTGACCTTGCGCTCGTTTGGAACTTCCGCTGATCTTTTGTGCATTTCATACTGTAGTGGCGAGGCAGTACACGCGTGCGTGTACTGCAGCCCTACTAGATCTGATGTTTTAATTGATTTTTTCTATTGCTGGAAATTGTTTTATGTTGCCAATTCAACATGTTTTGAATCGTATTTTGATTTGGTTTAAATTTGATGATTTTGTTGTTAATTGCCGTCTAGGCAATTATGTTATTTTTTTTAAAATTATCTTCATTGATAATTCTTTCATATATCTTCGTTGATAATTTAAATCTACTGATTTATTGTTTTAACACTGTTAAGTGTTATAAATTTCCGTTATCCGATTTCTCTGTTAAAAGGGTCGGATAGACGAGAATTATTGTGACTGTCGTCTAATTGTTATTTAATTATTATTTCTTCTGTGCACTAATAACAGAGTTTGAATTAGACTGATCCGTGTATTATTTTCTTTTGAATGTAATACTCGGGTCAGACCGAGTATTTTACAGCTTGAAGGTTTTCGGGCAGCGAAGTTAGAGAGAGAGGGGAAAACGCTTCACTTTTCGGGGATTTTCGTACTTAAAAGAAATATTCCACTGTATAAATTTAATTCATTGTATAAACTCTGATATATGTAAAAAAATTCATTTTTGTGAAATATTATTATTCTGTGTTTCTGTGGCTGATTCTATTTAAACTCTATAAACTAAATAACAATCCGTCATTTTGAACGTTTCAAGTTGGTTTAATTACCGACTAGGGGCGGTCAGAATGGGGGACCGTTACAATGTTAAATTTCTAGTAAATCATAAATGATACTTTATGCTTTGAAAAAAAGTTCACAAAATTCTTGGTTTAAAATAATTTTAAAATGATTTGTTAACATTCAGTTGAAATTTTAAAATTAATTTAAAAATAAAAAATTATTT
This sequence comes from Allium cepa, assembly GCA_030765085.1. Lineage (NCBI taxonomy): Eukaryota > Viridiplantae > Streptophyta > Magnoliopsida > Asparagales > Amaryllidaceae > Allium > Allium cepa. Next base: position 511,949,522 of record CM060942.1, read on the forward strand.
TTTTAATTTTATTTTTCCACGAGCTTCTTTAGTTCATATATTATTTTATAAAATATAAGATATAATTTTCACAATATATATGATTAGTATAATTTATTTATGCAATAAATTAATTTAAATGATATTAAAATATTTATATATTTTTTTTCATTGCCGAAAATTATCATTGCTTTAATTCATTACATATAAAAATATATGACTATTTTTGATTGAAGTATGATGTTGTAATTAATTGTAAACTATATATCTAATTATTAGTTATAAACTATATATTTTTCTTTATGGGTTATAACATCTTATGATCCATTTTTTTGATTATGTTTGCAATAAACTGGTAGGGGACCAGTCATCCCTGCTTGCCTTGCTAAAATAATGATATATGTATATATAAATCTTATAAAATAAAAAATATATTTTATTTAGAGCCGTACTGACATGATGTATATTTGATAAAAATAATTTTTTTTCAAATATATATACATTCATACAACCAAACAACTTTGTGACAATATTACTTGCATGTCAAAACCATCACATAAGTAACAATATATAATATGTACATATATAATAATACATTATAATTGGGTATTAGTAACTATATTTTGATTGAAAACATACATTAATTCCAATGCCTTGAAGTGCACTTGAAATGATGATATCTGCTCCTCGAAATCATTTTTGATTCAACAGAGAGTTAGTTATGAATCGTAACCACAAACTATCGAATATCGATTGAAATAACTTGATTTGAACTCGATGAGATGGAGGGACTAGAGATGATTTTCAACCAGCAAGGAACAAAGGAGGAGGCATCAAAAATAACCCAATCAAATTAGGTTAGAGATGCTTATATAGTGGATAGAAAGGAGAGAAATGTGGATCTGATCTCATACTCATTCCCCTTTTATCTAAGCCATGAAAAATCAAGCCTTTCTAACCAAATTTTAGCCACCCTTTTCCACAAGGTAGCTGCTAAAAATACTACCCCTATTGTGGGCTGTAAAACCTGTTTAAGCCTAAATAAAATATTATGCAATTAAATCTAATTTAATCACTTATCAATATCGTATATCGATTGACCTATTTATAGCTATTATAAATATATTAATAATATTTATTCATCAAATCATAATCAAATTTTATAATTAATATTTCATTAATATTTCATAAATATTAATTTAATAAATTTATACCAATTATAAATTAATTAAATCTTTTGATCAGGGGAGAATTCATCGTTTCGGTTGTGTGACTCGTCTAGTGTAAATTTTGTCAGCAATTAATATTGAACTATTCGAATATTAACGTTCCACATGTCACTTAGCAAGTGGTGTGACATTTTGGCCAAATTCATCGCTTATTTGGTTTTAGTAAATCTAGTTTTACTTTATTAAGCATTACTCGGTTGTGATTTTTATTTACACCAATTCTCTTCTTCAAAATTATATCACTTCGAACTTATGGAATTTTGTAATGGTTAATACCAATATCGTCCACATTTAACTCCAATGTCCGAGCACAAAGTCCTTTGTTTAATAATAACAATTATTATTAATCAAATGCTCTAGCTAGAGACATTGAGTTTGTTTTGACTTGAGTTGTACGTGATACAAAAACCGAGGAGACGAATCCTCTCTGGAATAGTGCTTCATTTCCAGTACATCCACTCCCCCAATAATAGTCACTCAATGGACGTCGTGCCATGGTTTGACTATAATAAAAGCGGAGATTTCATGTTGAAGATCAATAGTATTCTCAAGTCGAGAGAACTATGTAAATTAGTCACATTAATATTTTCTATTTGACCTTAATTATATTAACCACTAGAAAATTATCGATTGAGTCATTCCATTGTTATCCAATAACTATCAGTATGTAACCCCTTGGTGCCCCCAGCAGCCATAAGCAATACACTACCTAAAATTTTAGAGAGCGTGAGATACTCTAGTCTTAACTGACGTATCAATACCCAGTCTTGATACATCTTGACTATGAATATTTAAAATGTTATAATTACTTTTATTGTGATAAATTACTCATGATTACAACATTTTGTAACTACTATCACAAAACATACTATTTATGGATTTTCTATTAAATATACTTTAAATTAATTTAATTAATATAAAACATTATATCAAGTATATAAAGAAAGAAAATACTTTTTGTTTTGAACAGGATTAGTTATCGAGTTAGATATATGTAACAAATTACATAATTGCCACTAAAGCATACCCCTAACTCAATCAATCTCCCACTTGTACTTGGGGTTAATTATGGGATCAATTTCTTCAATCGGTTTCATCAAAACCAATTAGGTCGGTCCCTTAGTGAATTAGTATGTTATTATGTTTCAATTATCTACTATGGTAATCAACTCTCTACGATGCTGATAAACTACTTTTATCATGTGGAACAATTCGAAGTATGACTCTCAACTTCCATTGAGCTCTAAGTTATGTTATGAACTATATCGAGACATTATTAGTATATAAATATGTTATAGGATTATCAAAATTTGGAATCACACTCGGCTCAGTTAAAATTTGCACATTTACGTTTATTTACATTGTTTTAATTGCAATGTTATTCATGGTGCTGTACTTAGCCTTTTTCATTTAAATCAGCTACCATGTTTTATTTGGAACATTTCCTACTTAAATATTCTTAACTTGAATCTATTATTGATATATTTTACTCAATATCACTTATGAAAGTTTTAATCCGAACATTCCTTCATAAGGATTTCATTGTTGCTGTAAACAATTATATATTATTTTGTAATTACACGATAACACTCCAACCTACCATTTTGTGATATCAATTTAGATTTGATATTTGCTTTATTTATCAAATACAAAACAAATCACAATATCTAGATAGCATAATGTGTATATTGTTTCCTATTGTCAGTGCATAAGGAATACATCTTACATGTTCCATATTAAATATTTTTATAAGGTGTTTGTAACAACCCAAAATTCTAGTCATTTGATTTTAAATTCTAAATACTTTTAAATATTTAAATAACCGAATTTTGAAATTTAATCATTTATAATTCGAATATAAGGGATGTTTAAACATTTGAATTATAAATTAAATGTTAATTAAATGGATTTAATAATTTTATTCAACTTCTTTTAATTAATAAATAATACTGGTGAATTTAGTTTGTAAATTTATTTACAAATATAAGTAGATCGGATAAATATCGAAAACTAAAATATAAAACAATATTTCAATATGTGAAATTTACATTCCGAGGCATAGTCTCGGATTTTGGCGAAACCAGTTTCATTGGAAACGTAATAGTGAATTATATTATGCTGTCTAATTTCAAGGCGATCAGACATATCGTTTGGTCATGCAAGATCGACACGCATTGAAATTAATATCGAAATTATAATATAATAATTGAATCCAAAAACCTATCTTCTGCATACGATCAAATTAGGTCTCGAAACAAGCTCCGTTGTATTCAAAATAAGGAAATAACAAATAGAACGCTAGGCTTGCCCATGTCTACATACGTCAGCCATACCCATGGCCATAACCCCACTGTTCAAGCAATACTCCTCCTAGCACTACTAGAAAATGGTCAAATAGCGACGGGGAGGAGCGACGGCTTTCGACGGCTATTTTCCGATGGCTTCCGACAGGCCATCGGCGGCCGTCAGAAGCCGTCGGAAAATCGCGAATACCTGCAGCTCGGCCGAGCCTTTCTTCCTCATTTTCCAGCCAACTCAAATTAACAAAAAAAACCCAAATCACCATTTTCCACCTCCAATCGCTGATTTCGTGATTTTTTCTCCTTCCCCGCTGTGAATTCAACACCTCTTGCTCTTAATCTAAGGTATAATCTCTTATTTTTGTGAAAAAATCAGTTTTTACCCTAATTCTATATTTGCATAAATTGATAAATTAGGGTGAATTAGTGATTGCTATTGTTTCCAATAGCGTAATAACGGTTTATAGCATCACATGGTATACCTATTTCATCTTTTATCGTGAAATTGTGAAAAACATGTATAATTTGTGATGTTCATGTAAATGTAAGTCGTTGTGTATGCATTGATTCTACGATTATATATATGTGTAGCGCTGCTATCATTGTATTGTGTTAGTTGAAATAAGATAAAATGAATGAACGAGCTAGGAGTATTATATTGTGCACGTATTGACTTATGAAACAAAAAAATGCATGAGGCTAAATTATAATTGTGTGTATTGAAAAATGACAAAAATGTTAAACCAACCTTAAGTTGATGCAGTACGGCGAATAACTGTGTTAAATTAATATATGTTTTTGTAAATGTGAATAGTGAGTAAAACTGTATTTTTTCGTAAAATGCGCGCATGTAATTTTGACAAATGTCCCTTAGAGAGTTTTTGGCCCCGTCTGACGAGTGTTGTACATGATCGTTGTATAAATAGTCATTTTTTTCAAAAAACGACCATTTATATTCATCGGGTACAATGTTTGTTGGATTTGTCCCTGTATTGGACAAGGTATGAACACAGTAAGCATTTACATTTTGTATACTACTTCGTCTCAAACGGTTCATAAAATTTCGGTCTAACTTTTCTTTTTTGTTTTCTGCGTACACGCATTTGTGTACAATACAGGGAACAAAAGGAAAATGCTGCCGAAATTTTGTTGAATCATTTGTGACGAAGTAATATACGAAATGTAAATGCTTACTGTGTTTGTAATGGGAAGTAGGATGCCTGACCAATGAAAAAAAATTATATAATTTTTTATATCGATACGTTAAAAAATAAAATGTGCCCTATTTGTAAATATTTTTAAATTTGTGAAGTTGTTCTTTAAATTCAAATATTATACGACCATGAAAATAATCTTTTTCGAATTTGTATTCTTGAAAATAAATACTAAATTTTGAACTTCTCATTTTGTCAAATAGGAAAAATGATTGATTATTTTGTTGATCGGAGGAGATGGATGTACCAAAGAAAAGGACTGAGGGGCTCAATAAAAGAAGATTTTTATAATGGTATAAACGTTTTTGTTGAATTCGCTTTAAGTAATATTGGAAACGATCCATAAATTCGTTGTCCGTAGTAGGTGTAGACATTTGAAGTATTTGTTACCAGATATTGTGAAAGTTCATTTGTGCCAAAATGGTTTCGTACCCGAGTATTATGTTTGGGATCAGCATGGAGAAGTTGTAGCAAGTACTTCTGTAGAGTCTGAAAGTGTCGTTAACGAAATAGTTTCGATCACCCGTATAGAAAATTTGGTCGAAGATACAGCACGATCAATGTTTCCTATGGTTGAAGTTGACGACGATGATGGAAATGTTGAAGAACCAAATATTGAAGCAAACAAAATTTATGATTTAGTATTGCTACTAAGAAACCTATTTGGGATGGTTGTAAAAGTGGCACTCAGCTGTCAGTAATCGCGGAATACATTGCGATGAAGTCAAAATACAATATCACTGAAGCTGGGTTTACGGCTGTTGTACAAGCTGCAAAAAGACATATGCCGCCCAATAATCTATGTATGAAAATCACTATGAAGTTAGAAAACTTATGTCGGCTTTTGATTTACCTTATCAGAAAATAGATACATGTTTAAAAGGTTGCATGCTATTTTAGAAAGAAGACGCAAACCTTAGAAATTGTAAAGTTTGTAACTAGGAGAGGTACAAACCAAGAAAAAAGAAGGGAAATGAAGTTCCGTACAAGTGTATGCATTACTTACCCATAACTCCAAGACTTCAAAGATTATATGCATCCTCTGTAACTGCATCTAATATGAGATGGCATAGCGTGAGAACGGAGGAAGAGGGTACGTTGACACTTCCGGCCGATGGAGAAGCATGAAAGCATTTCGATAAAACATATCCAAATTTTACAGCTGAGAGTCGAAATGTTAGTTTAGGATTATGTACGGACGGTTTTTCTCCATTTTCTCAATTTGGTTCTAAATATTCATCCTGGCCCATTATCGTCGCACCGTATAATTTACCTCTATTGATGTGCATGAAAACGCAATACATGTTTCTTACTGTTGTCATTCCTCGCCCCGACGATCCGGCATAAGGAATTGATGTATATTTACAACCGTTGATTGAGGAGTTAAAAATACCGTGGAACGAAGGAATAGAAACATACGATGTGTCCAAGAAGTAAAATTTTCGTATGTTTGCTTCTTTGTTGTGGACTAGAAGTGATTTTTCTGCTTATGCAATGCTTTCGGGATGGAGTACTGCCGGTCGTCTAGCATGTCCATATTGCATGGATGAAACACGAGCGTTTTCTTTACCTCATGGTAAGAAAATTTCATGGTTTGACTGTCATCAATATTTTCTCCATGTAAATCATCCCTTCAGAGGAGACAAGAAAAACTTTTTAGCTAATAGAGTAGAAACCAGACAACCATCGACGATATGGTCAAGCGAAGACATATATGAACTTGTTAGGGACTATCCAAAGATATATGAAACTGGCGAGCAAATAGAAATTGAAGGCAAATCAGTTGTTCATAACTAGTGCAAACAAACTATTTTTTGGGAGTTGCCGTATTGGAAACATCTTCTGCTTCGTCATAACATTGATGTGATGCACAATGATAAAATTGTATTTGATAATGTTTTTAACACAATTTTGAATGTGAAAGGGAAGACGAAGGATGATTTGAAATCAAGACGTGATATAGAAGAATTATGCAAACGTCCTAAGCTTCATATGAAACCAAATGATAGTAAAAAACCCAAAGCATGTTACGAATTAGATAATAATCAAGTTAAAGCTGTGTTAAAATGGATGGAAGGGTTAAGATTTTCTGATGGGATATCATCAAATCTTCGCAGATGTGTTGACTTTAAAAATGGTAGATTGAGCGGAATGAAAAGTCACGACTGTCACATAATGATGGAAAATTTATTTCCCTCTATGTTCAAAGAACTACTGCCGTTAAAAGTTTGGAAGGTAGTAATGAAGCTTGGTATGTTTTACGAAGAGCTTTGTTCGACTACTTTAAAAGTGCAACGTTTATGTAAACTTGAAGTGGACATTCCTATATTGCTTTGCAAATTAGAGAAAATATTTCCGCCAGGTTTTTTATTGTAATGGAACATTTACCTGTTCATTTCCCATCTGAAGCACGACTTTGAGGTCCTGTCCAATATGGATGGATGTATCCAATTGAGAGGTATGTAATATGTTATCACGTAATTTAATTGCATTTGAAAGATTAAATTAATATAAATTAATTTTGCATAGATATTTGAATCATCTGAAGAAAAAAGTGAGGCAAAAAGCATGAGTTGAAGGTTCGATATGTAAATCATACATCGAAGAAGAAGCTTTGTTCTTTTTCTCTCATTATTTCAGTGACCATGTGAATATTTTATTTGTAAGTGTTCCTCGTAATGACGAAGGCGACGAACAAGAGTCCTCTCATGCAATGCTATCTATTTTTAGACAACATGGTCGGCCTTCTGGAAAATGTGTAGAAATATGGCTAGACGATAGAGATCTTCATGTAGCACACACTTATATTCTACTAAATTATGCCGAGGTTGCACCATTTTTTAGGTAATCTGAAATAATAATTTGTGTTTTATTCTTTTCTATAATGCATGCGCGTGTATAACCTAATGTAATAATTTGTTTATATAAACTGTGTTTATGAACGTGAACATCCGAATGGAGATCTCAGTAAAGAATTTTCCGGTTGGTTTTCAAATTACGTTTATGAGCCGAGAAATTGTGTTGTTGATGAAGGGTTGAAACATCTTGCGATGGGACCAAAAAGAGTGGTCAAGACATATCCAATATGTTTCGTCAATGGATATAAATTTAACACCAAAGAATACGGTGCAGAAAAATTAACAAATAATACTGGTGTATTTGTTAAAGGTGGTGATGATCCAGAAAATCACTTAAATTATTTTTATGGCGTTCTAACACAAATTTTGCAACTGACATATTTCTCACGACCCGTGGAGGAGGTGTTTCTATTTTGATGCAATTGGTTTAGCAATGTTCCGGGTTCTGGAATTATTGTGCACAAGGATTATAATCTTATCAAAATAAAGCATACATCGCACTATCACAAGTATGATCCTTTTGTACTAGCCAAACAAGCATTGCAAGTTTATTACGCTCCCTATCCGTCTCTAAAAAGAGATAAAGCGGATTGGTCTGCAGTTTTTAAAACAAAGGCCAGATTCAAATTCGATGGGAAGAATATTCCGGATGAACAAGCTTATCAGGCAGATCTTGAGCAAAATAACGAAATAATAATTACAGACGATTATACAGATTTTGGTCCTTTGGTCGATGAATCAAATATTCTGATCGAATCGTTTGACAGTGCAGAGGAAAATATTGTAGAAAACGAGACCGAATCTGAATCAGAAGACGATGATGATTGATGTAAATCTGAATCTGTCTTTTTTGCAATTGATGTAACTATATTGAATTCTTGATGTATTATGAAATTGATGTAACTATGAAATCAAATCCGTTTACCATTGTTTACATGTTTTATGTTATTTCCATTTGTCATTTATTTAGCAATTTTTATTAAAAATGCAATGAAATATGCTTATCGTCGGAAGAGTACACCCATTATGAATCAGGTATAACACACTTCCATTTCTATTTCCATTTCATTCATTAATTAAGCAATTTATACCGTTGATGTCATTTTCATATGAAATATATCTCATTATCATGTTATTATTCTCTTATATAATGATGTGTATATATGTCACAGGTTTATCATAATGTCATATAGAGGTAGGAGCTCTTCCCGATCATCAGGAGGCGATGGCAGTGGCCCATCGCAAGAGCCACAGCGTCCAGTAGTTTCGTTAGTCCCAAGAGCAGAGGGGTAAGAATTAAATTTTATTCAGCATCTTATTTTTTTATGATATACGTACGTACTTATCTATATCGTACTTAAAAACAAGGGGTTCAACCTACTTCCCTCGAAGGTTGTGTTGGATGTCTCTAGAGCTTCTTATCGTAGTAGGATGAGTGCTTGCTGGCCGAAGTGGGATAACATCCCTCCTCACATTATAGAGTGTATATGGCAGGATGTCCTAGTATGTATATTTTTCTGTTTTTCATTTTTAATTCGTTTTTGTCGTTTTTCTACCGTTTATCGTTTAAAGTGTAATCTTTTTTTTACTTTTTATCGTGAAACACAGGCTGAGATAGACATCCAGACAGACGATATGATGCTGCCATGAGGATACTGGATGAAGAAGATGCGCAAGAACTACAGGGACACGATACCTGAGATTAAGAAATCTGGTAAGAAACCACGGTGGATGGGAGAGAGCGTGTGGCAAGCTTGGTTGAGATACTGAGAGATGGACGAGGCGAAGGCAAGTATACTAAATATTTTTGAATTATTAATTTAACGTGATCGAAAAATAATGTATCAAATTTTGAATGCACAGGCAAAGTCGGATAGAAACTCTGCAAATAGAAATAAGAATCCCGTCACTCATCGCGGAGGATCGAAGTCATTTCAACAGTATCGGCAGGAGTTAGTGAATTTACTGAATAATAAATGTAAATAGTTTATGCAATATGATTTTAAATATATAATAATTGTGTGTAATAATCAACTTCAGAAAGCTGAGGCACATGGTCCTATCGGCTATATGGACGTGTTCACCCGCACGCATGCTGTCGAGCATGTTAATTCAGACGGGACTATTTTGTATACATGGCAAGACGATAAATCCAACAAAAGCCATGTAAGCATATTTCATTTTATTCAACATTAGTAATGGTTTTGCATGTTAAACTATAATGAAATAAGTTATGATATTATTAATTTGTTAATGCAGAAGAAGTTTATGGAGCAGCGGCAGAAACTCCTTGCTGATACGGGTCGAGATCAGCTGACGACTGATGAGGAGGACGCTATTTTTGAGTCCGTTATGGATCCAGCTGAGCATGGTCGATGATACGGATTTGGCAATCAAGTGGTAAATAATTTATTTTATCTTAAAATACTTCAAATATGATATTTTGACCTTTTCAAAACAATAAACTTGGATTTTATTCATTTTTCCATTATTGCAAGCCAGTAGTCAGAGTAGGGGACGGCGGAGTAGAGCTCAGAGCGATCTAGAAGATATAGAAGAATTGCGGACTAGAGTGTCCCAGCTGGAGGAACAGAACCGCCAACATGCCATGCAGACCACACAGTTGCTAGAGTACATGCAGTAGTTTGGTGGCCGCTTCCCTTCCTCGGCTGGCTCTGGATCTGGAGGAGATTGATTCATTGCTTGCTTGTTCGTTCAGGTATGTTTTTTTAGTTTTGAATGATTTGGTAGATGGTGGAGGTAATTGTTGATTTTTGTATAATTATGTTTGATACATTTGGTTTTGTGGTTGTATGAGGATGTTGATGATTTTGTGTATTTATAACATGGTAGAACACTTATTGTTATGGTTATTGTCAATGTTGGAATGCTTATGCATATTATGTATTTTATTTTGATGTAATTTTATTTATTTGTGTGTATATTAAATATTGTGTAGTTTAGGTTTTGATATTTGGTTGGAATATTGTATATTGGATTGTGCAGTATTGATGTAATAGTGTTTGGAAGAGAAATGTGGATGGAAGGCTATATTTGCGTCAGAATTTAAAAAAAAACAGCAGATTTCCAACGGCTTTCGATGGATACTGACAGCTCACAGGTCAAAATTTCCAACGGCTTCCGACGACTACTGACGGCCTGTAGCATGCAATTTCCGACGGGTGTCGGGATCCATCGGAAACCTTAGAAAATCGGTACGGCACGCGTCGTCGGAAGCCGTCAGAAATACTGCTCCCCGACGCACTATATTCCGACGGCGGCCGACGGCTACCGACGGCCGCCGACGGCTGTCAACCGTCGGAAATTTGAGCTTCCCGTTTGAATGCAAATTCCAAATTTTAAATTTAAATTCCATACTTCACTAAAAATCTTGAATCTCAATCTGCTTTGGTCATTAGGATATTAGCTTCCATCCTATACCTATTTTATAGCTTGCGGCTTCAGTTTACGGTGCTCCAATTTGGAGGCAATAAACTAGGTTTAGCTATCTATTAGGTTATAGTCGTCGTTTGTGAATTGGAGGATATATTCGGGTTTAGAGCGTTTAATAGCATCACCATGCCAAGTTTTGACAGAAACAATGGTGGTTTGGGGGTTGTGTCTATATACGGACGCGAGAAACGACCCCAAGTCGTGTTGTAGTGGGGAGATGCGAGTGGCATGGTGATAGGTCCGGGAGGTAGAGATTTTGATCAGGAGTTGCTCGGCATTATTGGATTGGATTTTTATGCTATGTGGAGAGGGATAGAGGCTTGAATGCATGACATAATGGCGTGCACTATGTGTGTATGTGTATAGAGTAGTTTAGGAGGAGAAGATGATGAAGGTCAGGGAGGGTAGTCTTGTAAATATTGTAATGTTGTTTTATTATAATTTAAAATTATCAATAACTTATAAAATTCATTCTCATACGAGGTCGGATTCGAACATTGTTTTTTTGCATTGGGCTCGTGCCGTTGAGATCTTCACAATGGAGTTAGTTTGGTTGGATTTGGAGAAGTGAAAATTTAGGCTAAAATCGGACGACTGTTCAGTTTTAGTCCAAAATCGGGGCGTTTCGGCGAAAGCGAAAATCAATGTGAGTTTGACTCATATTAAATTTTATTATATCATATCAATGATGTTATAAATGTTTATTGATTGCTTGGATGTTAATTAAATTGTTTGATTGCTTATTTGGTTAAATTTTCATTCGAAAAATGGATGACATATTAATTTGATCGTTATGAACCCATATGATTATTTGTTTATTATCCATAACCATTGTTTTGCAGGTAAAATCTATAGAGAGACCCAAAGAGGTTTCTCGCCTATAAATTATTTATTTACACCCATATGCTGTTATTGATGGTTAACTGAAAATAAATCTTGATATTCCATTTAACTTATTAATTGTCGCTATAGCGATTTCGCTATATCGTAATTTGTTAAATTCCATCCCCAAACCCTGTCATATGAACTTGAGCTTGTATTTCCGCTAAAATGAATATTGAAAATCTTATTAATCGTTTGGATTAATGATAATTTAAAATAATTAATCATTTTTAACTAATGATTTTGAGATTAATTAACCAATTTAATAAATGATAATTAAAATTGGTTTATCATTGGAGTTAATTAATCATTCTTTTTTAATGGTGTTTCATACTTAATTATTTGTTTTAACTAATGATTATTTGAGTTTAATTAATTCTTTTAATTAATGATAATGGAGTTTAATTAATTTATTGAAGTTTATTAATTATTTCAACTAAAGATAATTGAAATTAATAATCATTTTAATTAATGGTATTTAAAAGTAATTAATCATTTTAAATAGTAATATTTGAATTTTATTAGTCATTTTAATTAATAATTGTTTCAAATTTAATTAATTGTTTTAACTAATTATATTTGGAATTTAGTTAAATCATTTTAATTGATGATGTTTTATAATTAAATAAATCATTTTAATAAATGATATTTTAATTGATCATTTTAACTAATGACGCTTGAATTTAATTAATCCAAATAGTTTATGATTATTTTTTGAACTTAACTAATTATTTTAATTAATGGAATTTAAAGTTACTTATCATTTTAATAATGATGTTTGAGATGACTTATTTGTTTTAACTAATGATTATTTTGTGACAAATGCGGTATACAGATCTTAAGGCTAGGATTAACATTAGCGGGGGGGGGGGGGGGGAAGGGGGGGTTGAATAGTGTTTAAAAGAATTACTAAATCTTTTTGAGTTTTTGTTAATTTGAACACAAATGTGTGCAATATTCGGACACAGATATGATCACAGAATCAAACACAGATGCAGAAATAAAGTAAAAGTAATAAAGGAAAGAACACACCGGATTTTATACTGGTTCGGAGTTACCCTACATCCAGTCCCACACACAAATACGGATTTCCTTTCAAAAGCAATTGTACAATTACACCCTCGATTTCAAGGCTACGAGGTACACCCTCCAAATTCACAATCCTCTGGGTAGAGATACTTGATTTCCCGGGCAACAAGTTCACTCAATTGATTTCCAAGGCTGCAATCACACTTTTTCTCGCTTGATTGATTTCCAAGGCTGCAATCACACCTTTTCTCACAAAATTGATTACAAAGAAGTCTATAACTCTTAATAGCACTTAGGATCTTGTTGAGAGAGTGATAGAGAATCATACAAAAAATGATCTAGTTAGATTCAATGTTGATTTCAACAGAGTAATGGTTAGAATGTGTATATAGAAATGTGGAAGAAGAAGAGAGGTGAAAACCAGAAAAATATTATTAAAAATTTGTTGAAAACAGCCCATATTTATAGAAGAACAACATCCATGTCCATTCGTGAAAGATATGACGAATAGACTTTTGGAATTCAAATTTTTGAAATTAACTGCCACTATGTCGACATGGGTAACATGAGTATGTCGACATCCCAAAGGAAATTTTGGTGATTTGTTTTACTTTGAAAATAACCTCTATCTTATATTAAAACTATTTTAAACTTTATAAATATACTTGTCTATAGTTAAAATACATAAATAAATATAGAGAATGATATATAAAATTTTACTGTAATTTTATATTTAAATCTAAGTATAAATATTATTTTTAAAGATAGTTTTAAAACTAAGGATAATTTGATTTTGAAATTAAAGATTATTTTGAGGCTAAAAGTATTTAAAATCAGGATAGATGTTTTTGATTCTTTTAAATGGAAGGTTTTAAAATCATTTTGAAAACAAGATAATTTTGTAAAATCATTTGAATAAGAGTTAGCGGATATAAAATAATGTTCCACTATATTTTTTGTAGGTTCCATCATACTTAGGGTTCCATCCCTTTAACGGGCTCGAAGTGGATTCCATTCCACTAATAAATTGGATTTTAAAATGTCAGTGCTTTTGTAAGAGTTTTAAAAAAATTCCTAATTAAAACTACTTATTCTTGAAATCTTGAACTCTTGATGATCTTGATATTTTTGATACTCATGAGTCTTCAATCTTGATATCTTGAATATCTATACTGTACAGTCTTCATTCTTGGTACTTGCATGGTTAAATGCTGCATATGCATATATTTCTAAACTATAATGTTAGTATTTATATTTTATAACCCTATTCTAAGGTTGTTTTCATCAAAACCATCATCTCAAGGAGTAACATATTTGTATTTAATTAATCTTTACGGTTAATGATATTTAAAGTTAATTGATCAATTTAATAAAAGTGATTTAAATTAATTATCTAATATAATAAAATTGCTTTGATCAACTGATTTTGTAACAACCCATAAATTCGATAAATATTTTAAATGGAATTTTATTTGAAACTTTGATCTAAATTATTTTAAAATTGATTAATTTGGGATTTTATTACATGTTTTTGGGATTTGATGTGAAATATTTTTCCAAATCTAGTAAATTAATTTTTTTCTAAAAGTTCAAATTTCGATCGACTTTAGTCAATGTTTGACTTCTTGTTGAAATTTTTAACTTTGAAACTATTTTTTTTTATGAAGCTGGAATTGATTCTAACCTTTTAACTGCTTTTCGTTTCGTTAAATTTTGATTTCTACTTCTCAAAAATTGCATTTTTCAGCGTATTGCATGCAATTATTTTCATATTTTATTTTCCTATTTGTTCTTGGATTTTGGGCTATATTGATTTAGAATTTAGCTGTTTATTTTGTTATTGGGCTTAGACTAATGGGCTAGGAGGTAAATGTTCATCTGAATAGTCAGTGTATTTGAGAAGTCACATGTTGAGAAACTTTTACGTACAAATTTATTTCCCGACTTCTCGTTCTCTCATCTTCCTTCTTAGAAACAATTTACTGTAAGTTCTTATTCTCCCTCTCAATTTTTTTTCTAATTTTTCTTCCTTTCCCCCTCCATATTTCGGCCATCTCCTCCACCCCTTCTCTTCTCTCCTTAGGCCGATCTCCTCCCGACCAAAGACAACTCCTTCAAGCCTCTTCCCAAACCCTAGGCCGAACCCCTTCCTCCCCTTTCTCTTCCAATTGCCTCGGCCATCATCCACTTTTTCCCCATCCAAACCCTATCCGTGACCATCTCTTTCCCTTCCCAAACCTTTTGCCTTCCTCTTGCCTTGACCCAAACTCCACCATGGCCGAACCCAAACTCAACCATAGACAAGCCAAATCTAGCCCAAATCTTGCGTGGCCGAACCCTAAGTACATGCTAGCCAAGCCTTCAAACATCACATGGTTGAACCACTTCCCAAACCATGTAGGCCGAGTCCAAACCTAGCTCAAGCCGAGCCAAACCCTCACTAAGACCGAGCCTATTTGCCCTTTAGGCTAGTCCATTCATGATATTTTATGGAAAAAATTATGCTTTTATTTTATTTATATGGATTTATTTATTTACATATGTATTTATTTATTTATTTATTTTCTAAGCTTTATATTTGGATTCTCCTCCCACTCAAGCTTGTTTGTGATTGTCATGCTCATTCAAAGTTGTTGTATTTTGTTTGGAATCAATTTCTCTAGCTAAGAAAGATGAGTAATCGCTCTTGACTACATACTTATATTTTGGTGAATCGATGTCTTTTGAATTGTATTTGTATGTATATGCAAGTTAGAGATTTCATGTATGCTTATATTATGTTATCTCACATGGTGTTATACCTGCTATCATCATATGCTATGATATGTTTATATTGTTCTATTTATTTCATATTCTGTTCTCGCATTGCAAGTTCCTTCATTATGGGTTGAAATGATACATACCCGAACGATCTTTAGATTAAGAAAAAATAGTTATGGGCTGAAATGATAGGCCCGAGTGATTTTTATTTGACTTGGGATTGCGGGTTTGAAATGATATAAACCCGGGAATTTAATAACTTTGGATTGAAATGATACAAATTCGTATTTACTTGATCCTAGGTTATTGAAATGATATAAACCCGGGAATTTAATAACTTTGGATTGAAATGATACAAATTCGTATTTACTTGATCCTAGGTTACAAAATTTTATACAGACTCCGTGGTTGGTTTCAAAATATTTTTCTAAAAATTATTAAGTATTTTGGATTTATAATAATTTTATAAATTTTTTATATATTAATATTCCATGTGTTAAATTTTTTATAAGTAAATAAATGGTTGAAATTGTAAATTTGGAATTTAATTTATAATATAAAATTTAACTAAAATTTAGTAATCTAATTTGACTTAATAATGATATTTTAATCTAACCTAGTAATATAAGTTTTAATTTATGTAATGGTATACTTTAAATAATAAAAATAATTTTCCTTTACCGTGATAATAAAATTTAAGTTAATAATGTGCTTTTAACTTAATATAAGGAATTCAGCTTTCAATTGGATATTATAGAAATAAAGTTTATTTAATTAAAATCATAGTTTATTTAATATCCAAATAAATACTTTAGTATAACAAAATATATTTTATATAGTAACTATGTCAAAATTGTAAGTATATATAATGTTTTGGATTATATAAACTATTATAGTGGGAAGTATTACATTTCAAAAATGCTATGATTTCTTAAGAATTACATTTCCAAATCTATGATTCTTAAGGTTACATTTGTAGAATGTCATGATTTCTAAAAAGTTACATTTTAGAATTGTTATGATTCAAAAGGTTACATTTTTAAAGTGTTATGGTTTGTAAAATGTTATGTTTTCAAAGTGTTATAATTAAGTTTATAAATTTGAAAGTGTTACAACTTTGGAAATGAATATTATTTTAAGAATAATGACACCGGATTTCTATGGTTTGGAAATGAATATGTTTGATATGAAATGTAAACCATTTGAAAATAAATAACCACGGGTTATAATAACGTTTGGTTGTTAAAGAGACGGGATCGGTAATTGTCATACTTTCTGCTAATGACGAAAACCACTTTAACAACTATGTGTGTGGTGAAGATTCCAGAATGAAGTAGGTGGTTGGGGACATTCTATTTATAGTATTTTCGTGGACCTAACTCCTGTGAGTTAACTTAAGGTGGCTAAAATAGGAATAATTGATGGGCCAAGTGAGGTAGCTCCTCCGATCGGACACACTTCTTCGATTTCCATTCTATTACTTTGTGATTGATTTGGTGTGCGCACCTTTGAATTGGGAGTGTGGATCGAGGTGGATGGTAGTTGCGGCTCTGCGTTACCATCAGCTCGGAAGTGTAATTGGTATGTCAACCCTGGCATTGCCTAGTTGTGCCGTGTCACCTACCTTATTGAGACCACTACAAGTTTGTTTTGTGTCATATCTATAGAGTATCCTCTGGTAGCCTCCAGTTTACAGGAGTATAACGGTATTGTATAGACGATGGCACTATAAAATGTGTTAAGAGGGATATGGGTAACGCCTTAATGCTATTTTAATAGTTTACTGTGCTATAGACATATTATAATAACGTATTGTACTACATAGTAGATAGTTTAACGGATCCTTAAAGGATGGACGATCCCAAGCATCCTTTGACTTACTGATGCATTTCTTTTACAGTTCATTTGAGTTGATTTACATTTTATAAATATGTATGTCGTGACTTGAGTGTTTTGTGTTTTGCTTTACGCTCGGGCCAGCCTAAGTATCACAGCTTTGGATTCATCTTTTGGAGCTAGAGATCTACTGGAGATTTAGCTATCTATCCATTATTTCTATTTCAGTTATTTCCATTCAACCATTGCTTATGTATTAGTGGACTTATGTAATTGGATTTCCTGTTGTATCTGCTTTCAGACTCTGGTATTTTGCATTTGTTTTGAGATTATGTATCTAGTAGCTTCATGAACTACTATATTTATTTTATTTTGCTTAGAGTTATTTTGAGGTTCTGTGTCTGTGATTCTTTGATTGATTTTGTTTGCCTCAAAATTTATTAACAATCTATTGTTTTGAATTATTAAAGTCCGACATGTGTGGTTTTATTATCGATTTGAGTGGCTCCAAAATAGCAGGATGTTACAGTTGGTATCAGAGCGGTGGTTTTAGGTAAACCTTAGCCTGCAGGGTAAAAAGTCATTAGAGATTGGATAGAAATACCCTAGAATGAGTAAAATCAATCTTAGAATCATTCCTTATGAGAGAACGTATTTTTAAGTATAAAGTGATTTTAAAATGATTTTAAAAGATTATTTTGGATATAAAATTTTCTTGTTTTGAAATCTAATTTTTCGTAGAATTTTCTTCCTTTTTTCCAATCCACCTTGCTTAATAGAGTTCTTTGATTAGGATTTCCATTCTAGTTTGAATATTTTCTTTTATCTTTTCCTAAAATTCATTTTTGAATTTCCAGAATGAATCGTAGGATTGCCAGAGGTCGGGGTAGTGGTATTGCCCTAGCTCTAGAACCCGTTGCACCAATTAGGTTTACCACTCTCTGTAAGGAGTTCACTCAGCTTGGTGGTACCAAGTTTACTTGAGAAGAGAACATCATAGGGGCTCAGCAGCGGATGAGGAGTTTAGAGAGGATATTCACTGGTCTAGAGATCATCGATGCTCAGAAGCATCAGTTAGCAGCTTGGCAGTTGTAAGAAGCAGCCCAGGATTGATGGGAGTCTGTTACAACCCACATTATTGAGGCAGATATCTCTTGAGAGCAGTTTAGATATTATCTTGAGTTGGTTTGAGTTTGGTTTAGTTATCTTTTTGGAATCTTTCTTAACTTTTGATATCGTATTTCAGGGATGCTTTTGTAGCTAAGTGGATGCCCGAAACCGGAAAGTCTCAGCTAAATAGGGAGTTTATAGATCTTAAGCAAGGGAATATGTCATTTTCTAAGTATGAGCGGAAGTTCGACGAACTTTCCAAGTTTGGTCCTAGCTTGATTGATACCCCTCTTAAGAAGAATGAGAAGTTCATAGCTGGATCTCGCCCAAAGCTTTATAATCGTCTGATATCTCATGTGCATAGCCCTTTTACTAGGTTGATGGATATGGCTATTAGATTTGAGAACCCCACTTCTAAGGATTCTTCTGTTGCTCATGCACCTCCATCTCAGCCTTTTTCTGGTAACTCTAAGAAGAGGAAGCCTAATTTCCATCAGCAGAACAAGAATTGGCATAAGACTCTAGGTTTGGGATCTTCTTCTTAGAGGCGGCCTATTGATCATTCTTCCATCACTTGCTTCAAGTGTGACCAGAAGGGACACTATGCCAATAGTTGCCCTACTTCAGTTGGAGCTTTTGTTCCTCCAGTTCAGATGACTAGGCATGATCTTCGCCATATTACTTTGCAGCCTGGCCACTTCAAGAATGATTGTCCTACTCAGCAGAAGAGCAAGTCATTTGGTAACTTTGCAGTTACTTCATCCACTCCACCTACTCCTAGTGATAGCCAAGGTACTCTCCAAGGCACCTTTACTTTGTTTAGTTTTCTTGTTCATGTCTTATTTGACACTGGAGCTTCTCATAGTTTCATTTCTGTGGATCTTTGTGATAGTTTGAGCGTATCCTTTTACCTAAGTATGCAACCGAACCTTTTTGTGTTACTAATCCTATTGGTGGTCCCGCGAACCTTAGTAGGATTCGTAAAAAGGTGAAATTCTTCTATTATGGCCATCGTTTCTTTGGTGACTTTTATGTTCTGGGCTTCGATCCTTTTGATATGTTGCTTGGAGGAGATTGGCTGAAGAATCATGAGGCCGTTATCTCTTGTAAAGCCCGAACTGCTTCTCGCATTAATGAGCGGAGTAATCCTTTAGTGATTCAGTGTTGTACGCCTCAGGATTATGCTGGCAGTTTTATTTATTCTCTTGATTCTTCTCCTGGTGATTTTAATTCAACTCTTGTGGTCAAACTCTATCCCAATGTATTTGGTGAAGTCACATCTTTACCTCCTATGCGGGAAGTCAAATTTCATACTCATCTTATTTTTGGAGCTCGACCTGTAGTTCTTCCTCCCATAAGAATGGCACCCCATGAGAAGGTTGAGTTGAGGAAGCAAATAGACGACTTGTTCTCCAAGGGTCTAATCAGACCTAGTCATTTCGAATGGGGAGCAGCTGTGGTTTTCATCACTAAGTCTGATGGTTCTTTGAGGATGTGTGTTGATTATAGGGATCTGAACAAGCTCACTATGAAAAACAGATATCCTATGCCTTATATCAATGATATGTTTGATCAGTTTTATGGAGCTAAGGTGTTTTCTCAGCTTGATCTTGCCATAGGTTTCCATCAGCTCAGGGTTGCCGAGAAAGTATTCCCAAAGCTACTTTCCATACTAAGAATGGTTTCCATGAATGGTTAGTTATGCCTTTTGGTTTTACGAATGCCCTAGCTTTCTTTGTTGATCTTATGAATCGTGTTTTCAGTGATGTTCTTAACAAATTTGTTCTAGTCTTCGTCGATGGTATTCTTGTTTTCTCTAAGTCAAGGAAAGAGCATGAGTCGCATTTGAATTTTGTTTTGGAGACTCTTAGAAGTTATCAGTTGAAAGCTAAATTCTCGAAATGCCATTTCTGAAAAGATGAAGTCCAATTTCTTGGGCATATTGTTTCTGGTAATGGAGTTTCTGTTGATCTAGTTAAGATCGCTGCGATCAATGTAAGTCTATTTTCCTCCCTTCTTTTGTAATATAGTTACTCTATCTTTCTTAGTAGTTCTTATTTTTCCCTATTCTATTTCAGAAGTGGGAAATTCCTAGGATTCCATCTGATATTCGTAGCTTTCTGGGCCTTGCGGGTTATTATCGGAGATTTATTGAGAATTTCGCTCGGATTGTTGCACCTCTCACTGCTTTGACTTGCAAGAATGCTAAATTTATATGGAATGTAAGTGTGAAGCTACACTCAATGAGTAAAAGCGCAAGCTTACTTCCGCACCAGTTCTTACCGTTCCAAATGGAAATGAGTGATTAACGATATACACCGATGCTAATCGTGATGGTTTGGGAGCTGTTCTGATGCAGGATGGGAATGTTATTGCTTATGTCAGTCGTTAGTTGAAGACCCATGAAGCCAATTATGCTGATTTGGAATTGCTTGCCGTGGTTTTTTCTTTGAAGCTTTAGAGAAATCATCTTTTGGGAACTAAGTTTGAGTTCTTTACATATCATCGGTCTATGAGGTATATTTTCACCCAGAAGGATTTGAATCAGAGGCAGGTTAGGTGGCTTTAGTTACTAGCTTCTTATGACCTCGACATCAACTATACCCCAGGGAAAGCTAATATTTTCGTCGATGCCTTGAGTTGGAAGAATGCGATATTATGTCAGCTCGTTGTTTCTTCCCCTCTTATGTATCGTATTGTTGCTAAGCAGGATGAAGATGAGATCCTTAGGTTTATTAAGGAGAATGTTCGTAGCAGAGGTAGTAGTAACAAAGATGGAAGTGGAGCTCAGATCATGATAGTGGGATTTTGAGGATTAACAAAAGGATTTGTGTCTCGAATGTCGATGGATTGAGGCAAGAGTTACTTCGAGAAATCATCAGTCCAGACTTTCTATTCATCCAGGTGTGATGAAGATGTATCAGGATATGAAGAGCTGCATTGGTGGAGTGGTATGAAGCGTGATATCTGCCTTTTTGTTAGTAGATGTGCGACTTGTCAGCAAGTCAAGGCCGATCTTCAGAAGACCGCTAGATTAATGTAACCCCTTGATGTTCCTAATTGAAAATGGGGACGGGTTTCTATGGATTTTATTGATGGATTACCGAGGACTAGGAGAGGTAATGAGAGTACTTGGGTATTTGTGGATAGATTGACCAAGTCAGCTCATTTCATTCCGGTTAGGTCTAACTGTTCTGCTTCAAGTTTAGCTGAGATTTATATGAGAGAGATTGTTCATCTTCATGGTGTTCAGGTCAGATTGTTTATGATAGAGACCCCATCTTTACTAGTTAGTTTTAGAGAGATTTTTAAGAAGCTTTAGGTACTCACCTGAATCTGAGCACTGCTTACCGTCCACAGACCAACAATCAAATGGAAAGAGTGAAATAGATTCTGGAAGATCTTCGTGCCTATGTCCTTGATTATGGAGGATCTTGGGAAGATCATCTCCATCTCATTGAATTCACCTATAACAAAAGTTATCAGGTATAATCTCAAATTTTTTGTCTGAAGTTGTCTTAAACATTTACCTATCTTCTTCCATCTTTTGAATTCAGGCTAGTATCGAAATGGCTCCATTTGTTGCTCTTTATGGACGACCTTGCAAATCTCCATCTTGCAAGATTAAATCTAGTAATCGTCTGGTTCTTGGTCCTGATATGATTCTTGAGGCATTTGAGAGGGTTGAGGAGGTTAGGAGGAAGATGAGGATTGCTTAGGATACAGAAGAAGCATGTTGATAGACGTAGGAGGAGTCTGGAGTTTTCTGTTGGCGATTAGGTTTTTCTTAAGGTCTCTCCGTTGAAGAATGTGATTTGGTTTGGTCGGAAAGGGAAGGTTTCTCCTAGGTTCATTGGTCCTTTTCGCATCTTAGAGAGAGTTGGTTCCTTGGCTTATCATTTGGATTTGCCTAATAAGCTTTCAGAGTGCATAATGCATTCCATGTTGCACATCTTCATCGGTATCTTCATGATCCATCTTTGTTTGTTCAGCCTTTTTCTCTCGAGAGTTTGTATGTTGAGCCAAACTTTACTGTCGAGAGGAAGCCACTTTGTATTATCGATAGAGGTACGAAGCAGCTGAGAAGGAAATCTGTCAACCTGGTCAAAGTGTTGTGGAGTACTGATGATCGGGATTATACTTGGGAGATGGTGGACATCATGCATGCTTTGAATCCGAAATTGTTTGTTTCAGGTACTATCCGCTATTCTATCTTATTCTTCTTTGTTTCTTATGTCTCGTTCCTTTTCACGGAGGAAAAGTTTTGAGTGAGGGAGAGTGTAACAACCCATAAATTCAGTAGATATTTTAAATTGAATTTAATTTGAAACATTGATTTAAATTATTTTAAAATTGATAAATATGGAATTTTATTATATATTTTTGGGATTTTATGTGAAATATTTTTCCAAATCTAGTAAAATTAAAAAAATTCTAAAAATTCAAATTTTGGTCAACTTTGATCAAAGTTTGACTTCCTGTTAAAAATTTTAAATTTCTTTTTTTTATGAAGCTGTAATTGATTTTGACATTTTTTCTGCTTTTTGTTTCGTTAAATTCTGATTTCTACTTCTTAAAAATTGCAGTTTTCAGCGTATTGCACGTAATTAATTTCATATTTTATTTTTCCTATGTGTTCTTGGATTTTGGGCTAGATTAATTTAGAATTTAGCTTTTTATATTTTTGTTGGGCTTAGACTAATGGGCTAGGAGGTAAATGGTCATTTGAATAGTCGGTGTATTGGAGAAGTCATTTGTTGAGAAATTTTTATGTACAAATTTATTTTTTGACTTCTCATTCTCTCATCTTCCTGCTTAGAAACAATTTAGTGTAAGTTCTTCTTCTCCTTCTCAAATTTTTTTTCTAATTTTTCTTCCTTTCCTCCTCCAAATTTCAGCCATCTCCTCCACCCCTTCTCTTCTCTCCTTAGGCCAATCTCCTCCCTACAAAAGCCAACTTCTTCTAGCCTCTTCCTTAACCCTAGGCCGAACCCCTTCCTTCCCTTTCTCTTCCAATTGCCTCGGCCATCATCCACTTTTTCCCCATCCAAACCCTAGCCGTTACCATCTCTTTCCCTTCCCAAACCTTTTGCCTTCCTCTTGCCTTGACCCAAACTCCACCATGGCCGAACCCAAACTCAACCATAGCCGAGCCAAATATAGCCCAAATCTTGTGTGGCCGAACCCATAAGTCCATGCTAGCCGAGCCTTCACCATCACCATGGCCGAACCACTTCCCAAACCATGTAAGCTGAGCCCAAACCTAGGTCAGGCTGAGCTAAACCCTCACCTAGACCGAGCTTATTTTCCCTTTAGGCTGGTCCATTCATTAGATTTTATGAAAAAAAAATATGCGTTTATTTTATCT
This sequence comes from Allium cepa, assembly GCA_030765085.1. Classification (NCBI taxonomy): domain Eukaryota; kingdom Viridiplantae; phylum Streptophyta; class Magnoliopsida; order Asparagales; family Amaryllidaceae; genus Allium; species Allium cepa. The sequence continues at coordinate 511,973,540 of CM060942.1, forward strand.
ATGTGGATTTATTTATTTACATAAGTATTTATTTATTTCAAATCTTTGGATTTGGATTATCCTTCCACCCAAGCTTGTTTGTGATTGTCGTGCTTATTTGAAGTTGTTGTGTTTTGTTTGGAATCAACTTCTCTAGACAAGAAAGGTGAGCAATCACTCTTGACTGCATACTTATATTTTGGTGAATCGATGTCATTTTGAATTGTATTGATACGTATATGCAAGTTAGAGATTTCACATATGCTTATATTATGTTATCTCACATGATGTTATACCTGCTATGATCATATACCATGATATGATTATGTTGTTCTGTCTATTTAATATTCTGTTCTCACATTGCAAGCTCCTTCACTATGGGTTGAAATGATACATACCCGAATGATCTTTAGATTAAGGAAAAATCATTATGGGATGAAATGATAGGCCCGAGCGATTTTTATTCGACTTAGGATTGCGGGTTCGAAATGATATAAACCCAGGAATTAAATAACTTCGGATTAAAATTATATAAATCCGTATTTACTTGACCCTAGACTAGAAAATTTTATACAGACTCCGTGGTTGGTTTTGAAATATTTTTCTAAAAATTATTAAGTATTTTGGATTTAAATTAGTAATTTTATAAAAAAATTATATATTAATTTTCCGTATGTTAAAATTTTTATAAGTAAATAAATGGTTGAAATTGTAATTTTGGAATTTAATTTGTAATATAAAATTTAACTAAAATTTAATAATCGAATTGGACTTAATAATGATATTTTAATCTAACCTGGTAATATAATTTTAATTTATGTAATGGTATACTTCAAACAATAAAAATAATTTTTTTTGCTATAATAATAATATTTAAGTTAATAATTTGCTTTTAACTTAATATAAGGAATTTCAGCTTTAAATTGGATATTATAGAAATAAAATTTATTTAATTAAAATCATAGTTTATTTAATATCCAAATAAATGATTTAGTATAACAAAATATATTTTATATAATAACTATGTTAAAAATTGTAAGTATGTATAATATTTTGGATTATGTAAACTATTATAATGGGAAGTATTACATTTCCAAAATGCTGTGATTTCTTAAGTATTACATTTCCAAACTCCTGTGATTTCTTATGAATTACATTTCCAAAATGCTATGAGTCTTAACATTACATTTGTAAAATGTTATGATTTCTAAAAAGTTACATTTTTGAAATGTTATGATTCAAAAGGTTACATTTTTAAAGTGTTATGGTTTGTAAAATGTTATGTTTTCAAAGTGTTATAATTAAGTTTATAAATTTGAAAGTGTTACAACTTTGGAAACGAATATTATTTTAAGAATAATGACACCGGATTTATATGGTTTGGAAATGAATATGTTTTGATATGAAATATAAACCATTTGAAAATAAATAATCACGGGTTATAATAACGTTTGGTTGTTAAAGAGATCGGGATCAGTAATTGTCATACTCTTTGCCAATGCCGAAAACCACTTTAACAACTGCGTACGTGGTGGAGATTCCATAATGAAGTAGGTGGTTGGCGACGTTCTATTTGTGGTATTTACTTGGACCTGACTCCCTTGAGTTAGCTTAAGGTGGCTGAAACAGGAGCAATTGACGGGCCAAGCGAGGTAGCGCCTTAAATCGGACACACTTCTTCGATTTCGATTCTATTACTTTGTTATTGATTTGGTGCGCACCTTTGATTTTTGGAGTGTGGATCGAGGAGGGCAGTAGCTGCGGCTATGCGTTACCATCAATCCGGAAGTGTAATTGGTATATCTACCCTGGCATTGCCTAGTTGTGCCATGTCACCTACCTTATCGAGACCACTATGAGTTTGTTTTATGCCGTACCTATGGAATATCCTCTGATAGCCTCCAGTTTACGGGATTATTACGGTATTGTATAGAATATGGCAATGTAAAATGTGTTAAGGGGGATATGGGTAACATCTTAATGCTATTTTAATAGTTTACTTTACTGTAGACATATTATAATAGCGTATTGTACTACATAGTAGATAGTTTAACGGATCCTTAAAGGATGGGCAATCCCAAGCATCCTTTAAGTTACTGATGCATTTCTTTTACCATTCATTTGAGTTGATTTACATTTTGTAAGTATGTATGTCCTGACTCGAGTGTTTTGTGTTTTGCTTTACGCTCGGGTCAGCCTAAGTATCACAACTTTGGATTCATCTTTTGGAACTAGAGATCTGCTGGAGATTTAGCTATCTATCCGTTATTTCTATTTCAGTTATTTCCACTCAACCTTTGCTTATGTATTAGGGGACTTATGTAATTGGATTTCCTATTGTATTTTTTTTCAGACTATAGTATTATGTATCTGTTTTGAGACTATGTATCTAGTAGCTTCATGTACTGCCATATTTTTTTTATTCCGCTATGAGTTATTCTGATGTTTTGTGTCCATGATTCCATGATTGATTTTATTTGCCCCAAAGTTTATTATCAATCTGGTGTTTTGAATTATTCAAGTCCGACATATGTGGTTATATTGTCGATTTGAATGGTACAAAATAGCAGGATGTTACAGATTTAAAGTTAATAAACCGATTTAACAAATATTTTAAATTTAATTTACCAATGTTATATAAGTGTATGGAATTAATTATCTATATTATTAAAGATAATGGATTTGATCATTTAAAAGAGATTTTAAATGTGATTAATTATCTTTCAGGATAATTAATATTGTTTTAAAGTTATGAAAAGGAATTGGAACTCGATTGTTGGGATGTTAAGTTGGATAATCATCCTGGTGTTCGGTCTGATGTTGGTTTAGGCCTTCGGGGTCGCACATTTGAAAAAATTATTCTCTTAATATTTTAAAAATCAGGAACTAATTCTAGAAATGTTTTAACAATCTGGAAATCAAGAGCAAGTTCAATTTTTAAAAAATTTAAAGTTTGATTTCGGTTATAGAATAATAGTTCCGTAATCGATATCGCTTATATGGAAAGGATCTAGTCATGCATTTAAAGCTAAACATTGAGGCTTGGACTAGTTTCTATCTCAAAAGTTAAAAAGGTCACCAAGGTGATGCCTAGAGGTAACACTACCTTAATGTTCCCGGCTTCATTTTCAACAGAGAGATAGGATTTGTCTAGAATCAACGAGTAGTGGTAAATATATGAAATTCAATTTCCATATACGATCATTATAATTATCCCCGATAGTTGATCTATTAATTATCGGATTCAGCTTTCTTCATGATGTATCGTCACCATAAAGAAGATTTGCTACTCTTTATGTTTTGCTATCCTTTGTCGGAAAATGACTAAACCAAAAGCGCAAGTGGACGTCCAGCTATGTGAAGTTTTTCCCATCAAAAGGGTATTTCACATCTCATTTAGATTTTTATGTACCGTCATGTGAAAAACGGTTTGAGTTTAGATGTGAAATATTCAGATTAAGGTCTAGCGAGGTTTGGCTGGTACATTTCCAAGAAGAGTCATGGGGTATATGAGCTTCTCAGGAGTATATTACTAGAGGTATACTCTAAGGGGGGTGCACCTTCCTTGTCATTTGTTGGAAAATTTCCTCCTTATTCGATTCGAAAACCCTAAATTTGTTTAGCTTTAAATTACCACAAGTAGAGCCAACTCCTCATCACGGCATTTAAGTATTGATTTAGTCCATTCTATCAAGTTGGACTGTTTTCCTTGTTCTATCCATTCAGTCTAGTTTGGATTTTACTCAGTTTATTTACGTTCTTTCAAGTCTGGTTTAATATTATTTATGCTTATTCATATTTGGATTTATTTCCTGATATTTATTTCTACCCTTACTTATATGGATGTTATTTTTGTGAGCTAATAACCCGTCGGCGCTAGCAGCGTGGTCTTAGAGAACTTTATATGTTCCCCATTATTTGAGTTATCTCATGCTGGTATTTCCAGACCTATTCGAGTATTATTTCATTATAATACTAGGGTCAAATCGAGAATTTTTCCAGGTTGTCCATAGTGTTATGGAGGTCTTGAAGGGGAGCTGAAGAGTCATCTATCGTAGTATTTAATTTTTTGTTGTATTATATAGTATACCTATCGGCATTTGTAAGGTCGGAATTCTATAAATGTCCAGCTGATAAGGTTTGTTTCTAACTCTGATATACTCTGCATGTTTGGAGCGACAGTTTCTACGGTCTTTGTTATATTATAAATTGTCAATTCCGCTGTGAGATTTTGTTTTTCTCTATTCTCTATTATTTTCTTTTTATTTACCCTAACAATTTGCCCTTTTGTCGATTGGATGCACGATATTGGAACATAGTGGAAGCGTTCGGTGTCGACTTTCGATGGTCAAAAAGGTGGATTGTTACAGTGTCCTTGCATATCATTTTGGGACATACCCAGTATCTTTATCCTTACTATAAAGGCATCATTTATAGATCCAACATCATGTATTAAAACAACTAATAACGATTTTAACACAAATACATCATTAACAATCAGTAGTATGTTGTTGCTTATGGTTTAGAAATATCCATGTACCTTTTTAATGTTCATTCTTGTAAGCACATGCTTCCTTTGTATTTTGAGTGACAATCAAACTATTTAATATTTCTATCAAAACACTTGTTTAATTTTGATTCTTGTCAATTGAAACTCTCTTATATGTTCTTGGACCATATCCAAACACTCACAAGCTCAATATCGCTTCCACTGACTTCAGGACCCTTTGGTTATTATAGTAAACAATTTGCTTTAAATCATAATTTAGAATTTTCTATTTTAACACATATATATCAAAACGTAAAGTCATATTGGACGATAATTGTGATGACCCGGAATTTCTGGATATTTGAAATTGAGATATTTAATTGATTTAAATATTTAGGAGTTAGTTTAACTCGAATTTCAGATATCACTGTTTATTGGACAATAAAATTATTGAATTTAATAATTGGAAATTGGTTAAAAGGGTGAACCATTAATTTTAAGCTGGTTAAAAATATTTCAATGGTTTATAAAATTTACGTTGATAATACCGAGAATAATAAAAGCTTTAAAATTGAATTTTAAGGTGATTTGTTCAGTTTTAAAAATATATCGTTTAATTCGATATTTTAAAAATAGCCTTCCGAGGCATAGTCTCGGAATTCAACGAAACCAATTCCATTGGATCCATAATAGTGTACTATTATCGAATTTTAATTTTTGCAGCTTTCAGAGTTATCATGTGATCGTACGGTATATAAACGCGCTGAAATCTATATCGAAAATTCAATTTAATAACTGAGTCCAAAAAGCTATCTTCTCTATACGACTGAATTAGGACTTGAAACCTTTTCCATTGTGTACGTGATAGGGGTATAACATTATAAACGTCTAGTAGCACGCCTCGATAGAAGATCGAGATTTTTAGCTCGATTTCGAGACGTTTGAACCGAATTAAAATTAAAATTATATAACTGTGACCAGTCAAAAACAAAACACTGTGATTCAACACGTAGTTGCCTTTTCAAACACTAGTTCTTCATTTTAACATGCATCTTCATTTAAAAATAATAATAAATGAAGCTCAGACCGAGTATTATAGATACAGGAAAGGATGCTGTGGAGCTCAGGAGACGAGCTGGATGGCGAGACGTATCACACATATTTGATGTATATTCCGCTATGTAGACAGTTTTGTGATGACAAGTTAATATAACTGTCCAGTTGTGTGCTATAGATTTTTTGTACTCTAATGATGTAATCTATGAACAAATATAGTTCTTTTTGTTTAAGGATAAGTCATTTATCTATTATATATTGTTCCACTGCGATTATGAAATTGTGATATTGTTTCTATTTCTTCTTCTACCTCCTTCTTCTTTAACCCTAATTGTTCGGTTTTTCGGCATTCGATTGTTCGACATTTGATACAGTGGATGTATTGATGTCGATTTTCGAGTGTCGAAAAATCGGATCGCTACCCTTGGTATCAGAGCAGAAGGTTAAGCGAGAACCTTGCTTCTGGTGGGGATTACTCATTAGAAATAGTGTCTGAAGTACTCTAGAATGAGTTTGAGTGTATTAATATATATGAGTGCGTATTTGTTATAAAAAAATTGTTTTATATCGTGTTGACTTATCGGTTGAGCGTTTATGGATTCTAGTCGATATGTGGGACGCCATGTCATCGATAGGGGTCTTAAATAAGATAAACCGACATAGTATTGTTTTGAAATAGGGTAAATGAAACAGTTTTACCCAAATTATTTTGGTATATAAAAGGAGTAGTTTTCTGTAAATTATTATAATTATATATGGTTGCTTGGTTGTTAGGAAGTGATACTATTTAATTATTATCATTATTGTGTGGAAATTGAATAAGAAATTGAAATCAAAACTAAAAACTAAGAAGTAAATTTCATATACAAATAGAATTCATAAATTTAAATTATAAATGTGATTAATAATTTGAAATAAATTCCAGAGTAATATTTGAATATGAATTGAAAGGATTTGGAATTGGAATTTGAGAAATTAAATTACTTTGATTTGGAAAAAAATGATTTTCAAAGGTTTTGGAGGAATAATGGTGATATTATTTGAGAAATATTTTTGAATTGGATATGAAATCTGGGGAAATTTGGAATTTAAAAATATTTGGAAAATGTTTTTAAAGAGATAAAGCATTGAACTCTTTCGGTCGTTGGAAAGTAATTTCAATGATGACTACAGCATCATTGATGTTCATTTTCGAGTTTCCAAGGGAGGAATTACTGCCAAAATGTTTTAAATTGGAGTTGTTTGCAAAACCGGGTTTGGTTTTGAAATTCAAAGAAATAATTTGGGTTGACTTTGGAATAAATTCATTTGGATATATATATGTGTGTGTGTGTGTTTTCGAAATTGATTTTGAATGTTTAAGTAATGGCTTAAAACTCTGGAATCTTATTTGACTTATAAAATTTGAAATTTGTTTAGAATAAAATTTGACTTAAGAAGAGTTAAATTAAAATAAGTATGAAAACAAAATAAGCTATTGAAGTAAACCAATTAAATGAAGTAAAAATATTAGTGAATGAAATGTAATAAAATTTAGAAAACTTATAGAAGTTTAAAATTTTTAATTAAATTAGAGTGCAATTAAATTTAGTTAAGAAAAGGTGAATGTAAAGAAAAAGTCTAAGTGGACTAAGTGAAATGGTTACTTAAATAAAATTTATTAAGGTGGAATTAAATTTGTGAATGAATAAATGAATTTACAATTGCAAGTAAATGAAATTGAAACTAAATGTTGAAATTCATTTTGAATTTGTAAGTAAATGGAAATTTAGTCAAGTGGACTAGACAAAACAAAGGATTGAAAATAAATTAGTAAGTGGAACTAATTAAAGAAATGGTTAGTTAAATATGGTTTGGGATACCTTGAATAAAATTCGATATTTTAAATTGGAGGGTAAATTGAACTTAAATGGAACTGAAAATGCAAAGTTGAATGGAAATGGATATATATAACTTCAGTAGTGAAGTGAAAATAAATATTAAAGTGTAAAATATTTATATTGAACTTAAGTAATGGATGGTAAATTCTTAAGTAAATTCGGAATTGAGAAATATACCAAGTAAAAATGTGAGTAAAGGTTTAATAAGGGTGTGTGAAATGTTAATTGTGAATAAGTGAATAGTAATAAAAATAATGTGAATAAAAGAGAATTATTATAGCTAATGATCAATTGAAATAAAAACGTAGGATGTACGTATATTATTTATTTGCATAACATTTTGATCCATATTCGAGCACAGAATTTCAAGGTGGTTATACCGATCCGGGTAGGGGTTTTTCACTCGATTTTCGATGGCGAACGCTAGATATGGATTTTTGATTGATTCTGGAAATTCTCTATCATAGTTTGTGGCTATGCAAGGAGAATGATGGTTTTTGATCAAGAAACCAAATCTGAGTCCGCACTAGAAAGTCGGATGGACGATATTAGTTCAAAAGTGAAATTGTGTGATCGAGTGAACGATCAAAGTTGGTATTGCGTACAGAAGATATATGTGATGCCGCACCTCTATACCCACGTTAGCCAAGAACACTACGGGGTAATGCCGTCAGCTAACGCGAAGAATAAGGCTGGTTAGGAGCGACCATCTATAGTCTTGCTTTAACTATCTATTGAATACATCGACATATCCAATGAATACTTAAAACAAAACCATAGGTGGTTGAAGGATCTATCAGAACAGAATATAACAACTCAAATGTAATATACATCACAGAACAGTAGATCATCTTATACACATATACAGATACATAACAGAGTATACAGACTGATACATGTCAAGTGGTATAGCAAACAACAATATACAGACGAATCCAAAAGAATATATGTATCAGATTACAACAAAAAGGACTACACAAAAAGCCATAACAAAGAAGCTAGCGAAGTAGTCCATGCGGAAGCAAACTAGGCTAAGTCCGAAAGCACGTAACCTGAAACAACTCGGTCTAATCCGAGTATAAATACACGGGTCAGTCTAGCTAAACAAACCAGTTAGATAAACTGAACAACAATAACCTGCAAGGTCATAAAGTATAACAAATATCTCTAAAAGAGATACAACAATCATCTAACAAATGATGAATCAAAACAAGACAAGCCGCATATCATCGGCAACACAATAAACAAAGGATATGAATATCCCAAAACAAGCCAAAAAGGCAATAACAAATACCAATGAAGGTAACACAAGTTCCACAAGGTAATCGTTATATATCGCGTGGCTCAAAAAGACCAACACCGAAGGACAATACCTAGGGAATATACATATCAATGAAACAACAGAAAATAACACGTGCTTAGTATTGTATAAACAAGGATCCATTAGCCCGAAGGCTACAAACCCGATGGTGCAAGCCCGGAGGCAACACACCTGAAGGCAACAAACCTGAAGGTGCAAACCCGAAGGCAACAAACCTGAAGGTGCAAACCCGAAGGCAACACACCCGAAGGCAACAAACCTGAAGGTGCAAACCCGAAGGTAACAAACCGTAGTGGTGAAGGTCCGAAGGCCCAGTACTGGACAACACTAACTGGCAGAATGTGTCATAACTCTCAAAAAGAAATCCGAAAAGTGGTAACGTGAGTCCCATAACCACTCGTTCGCACTAAACGGTTTACTATCTGTTAGTTAATTTCACACTCAAAGCAGTACAATGTTTACCTCATCTCATCGGTAAACCAGACCAAAAGGTCAAAACAATCATTTGAATAGGTCGGGGATTAATCGGAAAGATAAACGCACAGATTCATGGTCCGTGTTTTACCTGACCATTTAATCTCCTTTCCACTCCGCTCGAAGTGCGAAATTGTGTGTGTGCGTTTTAAATAGAATTTATAAATTAGAGAAGCAAGCTTTTAATACAATTTAAAAGATTATTTTATAAAAACCCATGGATGAAGTCAAAAAGGAATCATCAAGGTCAAATATGCATAAACAACCAATAGGAATTAACTTAGATCGATAGAAGTTGGAATCACAAACAAATAGGCACACTAGGAAAAACAGGGAAACAGGAGCAGGTCGGTCGACTGAACTCTCTGAGTTGGTCGACCGAAAATGACCCAGAAAGATTTCGGGACCCAGAGAGTTCGGTCGACCGACCCAGAGAGTTCGGTCGACCGAACCCCAATTCCTGCATTTACTACCCTATTAATTGAAGTGCAAACTCTCACAATTCGCAACCGGTCGAGCACGGACGCTAGGGGATTACGCCCATCGGCTACCCGGTCCTATTGGCTCCTCGATGCATCACCAAAAACATGTTCAAACATCAAAGTTAGGATCTTTAAAGATTTGAACCCAAAACAGTAAAAATTGGGATATTCACCAATTCAATCCAAACCAAAAGCAAGCGCACATGAATAAGTATTAGGAATTCACACCCAACAATCAAAGATAGTTAGGACGTAGATGTGAGATAAAAATCTCACCTTTTTAACTCAAAACAAAGATGAGAATCTCAAATGCAAAGAAAAGACCAACCACTCTTCACTTCAACTCTACCAGCTTCAATCTAAGATCAAAACAAGTATTTTCTAAATTAGGTTTAGGAGACTTTCTGAAATTGAAGGAAGAAAGAGTTGGAGAAGATGAAGAGAAGGCTTACCAATAGTTCACTTTGATTTTGGAGCAAGAATTCAAGTTTGCAAGAAGAAACTAGGGCTTGGAATTTCTAATTCATCTTCCTTTCCCCCATTTTCAGTTTTAGCTTGAGTTTAGAAGTGAAAACGAGTGAATGGAAGGAGAGGGGACTGAGTTAGGGTATTTAGTTAGCTAGTGGGCTGAACCCAAACCCAAAACCCAACTAGAAAAGGTAGCAAAATTCAACTTACTCCAAACATATCAAAGTTTATACTCAAAAAGATCGCAAACGCCATTTTGGACTCAATGGAAGTGGTTTCGAGTCCTAATTCGGCCGTTTGCAAAAAGTAACATTTCAGACCTAAATCTAACTAACGACTCTATATTTAAATAAAACATTTAAATGTAAAATCGTTAAATATGCGGGTTGTTACAGATCTCCCGTCCTAACAAAATTGCGTCCACGCAATTCCTAGAGATGATATTTGTGACAACTACATACATACATCATCTAAGAAGAAAGAAAATGAGCTTAATATGAAAAGATATACTCACCGTTGCCAAGCAAAGATAGAAAACCCGAATAGGATCGCTCGATAAATTCTTTAGTTTCCCAAGTACAGTCATTGGGAATAGCGGACCATTGAACTTTAATGAGCGGCACGTCCTTGTTTTTGAAGGTGTCACACCTCCATGGCAAGCACGCGAATAGGTTGCTGTACAATAGATAAGTCCGGTGGGATCTCAAGCTCTTGCAAATAAGGAGAACCGATAACAGAATCCGACTTCCGAAGACACTTCCGAAGTTGAGAGACGTGAAACACATCGTGAATATCAGATAAATGAGAAGAAAGTGAAACTCTATAAGCCACAGGGCCAATACATTCAGTAATAGAAAATGGTCCTATAAAGCGAGGAACCAATTTCCCAGTCGTACTGAAGCGCATCACCCCTTTTAAAGGAGAAACACGAATAAAAACAAGATCACCATCTGAGAATTCAAGAAGCTTCCTACGGTTGTTCGCGCAGGATTTCTGGCGGCTCTGTGCCTCTTTCATTTTCAGGCGAACAAGATCAATCTTCTCAGAAGAGTCACGAACAAATCTAGGTCAAGAATAAGCTTCTCCCCAGATTCCAACCAACAAGAAGGTGATTGACATGGCCTTCCGTAAAAAGCTTCGAAAGGAGCCATACCGATACCGGACTGAAAACTATTGTTGTAGGAGAACTCTACAAGAGGTAGGTGATCCTCCCAACTACCACCGAAATCAAAAGTACAAATACGGAGGAGACCTTCCAAGATACGATTCACCCGTTCAGTCTGTCCGTCAGACTGCGGATGATAAGCTATGCAAAAATTAAGCCTTGTTCCCAAAGCTTGCTGAAGACTCTGCCAAAATGACTCGTGAACAAAGGATCACGGTCACTCACAATAGAACTAGGAACATCGTGAAGTCTCACGATTTCCTTGACATACAACTTAGCCAAATGCGAAGAAGTCCTATTAGACTTGATAGGAATAAAATGAGCAAACTTGGTGAGGCGATCAACAATAACCTAGATACTAGAATGGCCCGATCTCGAACGAGGTAGGCCGTCAATGAAATCCATAGAAATCTGATCCCATTTCCACAATGGAATCTCTAGAGGCTGAAGAAGACCAGAAGGACGCTGATGTTCGGCCTTAATACGCTGACAAGTTATGCAATTACTCACATAATTCGCCACATCGCGCTTCATGCCTCCCAATAATTAAGGCGACGCATATCGGCATACATCTAACTACTACCAGAATGAATAGTATACTTAGAACGATGACAGTCGTTAAGAATGTCATGCCTAAGTACAAAATAAAAAGGCACAATAAGATGGTTCTTCTTGTGAAGACACCCATGAGAGTCAATGCTAAAATCCCGCAACGCCTCACCATAGGATCTAGACTCATAGAGCTGAATAAGACGCAGCAACTCAGGATCACGCCGCTGAGCATCGGCAATACGATCCAATAAAAAGGGTTGAGCTCCCAAACTAAATAATAGGATAGGAGAATCAGAAGATGAACCCCTATCATGAATTTCACAAATAGTTAGAGTCTCAAGAACATCCCATTCGACAAGCATCATAGAAATTACAGCCGAATGTTTGCGACTAAGCGCAGCAGCAACAAGATTACCCTTACCAGGGGTATACTGGATATCGAAGTCATAGGAGGCAAGAAACTCGAGCCAACGCTGTTGACACAAATTAAGTTGCTTATGAGAAAATAAATATTTTTAAGAATTTACGATCGAGGAGGAGAACAAATTTCTCCCCTAAAAACAATGACGCCACACTAAAAGTGAAATCAATAGCCACGAGCACTAGATCATGAGTGGTATACCTAGTCTCGATAGGCTTCAACTTAGAATCATAAAAGATAGCACGTTCTATTTTGCAAGAGAACGACACCCAAACCAATATGACTAGTATTGGTGCAAATAATGAAGTTCTGGTTCCCTTTGGGGACCACAAGGATATGAGTATCGGCAAAAAGTTCTTTTAAATAATATTCTTTCCCGAAAAGCTAAAACTTTCAAAATTACAATTATCTTTATGTAATCATTTTTCTAGAAAAAATTTACTTTTTATAAGTCAATTTGTTGTGTCAAATTGTCTCATCAAAGCATTTAGGAGATTCCTAACGATAACGCTGATCAAGCGCATCGACCAGAATTCTTAAAGCACTTAATGGGCAATACAATCACAAAATCGTCTTCTATATAATGAAAACGGCTCTTAAAAACTTTATGAATACTCTTTGTTCGTTTCAAGAACAAAAATCCATTTATACTTATAAATATCTTATGAAAAAGATTTGCAAAAGTTTAAATTGTTATTTTCCATCCAAAACAATAAATACAAAAAGGAGCCATCGAAATATTTATAGAATACTCGATTCATAAAATGGATGAATAAGCTAGACAAACTGAATGACATAATAAGTCATTCATAAGAATCATAACGAGCATGGAATGCGGTAAATGGAAGGCTAACTTCCGCAACTCGAAGATAATGAAAACCGCTGGCAAGGTCGAGCTGAAAAGACCATAACACCACTCAAAAGATTGCTTAGGAGATAATCCTAAGACAAGCTCAAAAATACCGGAAAATTTTACAAACTACCCAAATGAGAGAAATAACATTTTTCCTTGTCATGTGGGTTTAAAGAATAAAATGATGCCGTCAATTTGGAATCAAATCACAAAGAAAAATAGAAACCTTCCAAATTAGATGGGGATATACCTTATCCCTGATAAGAACCTCCAGAAGCATTTGCTATATTTAGCTTGCCTGATTGAGACTTATCCGGAGCAATAGGACAAGTGGAAAGATGATGGACTTTCTTCTTGCAGTAGCGACAGAAGAGAGGCTTAGGACAAGCTTGAATCATATGATCAGAAGAACCACAATTGAAACACTTCCGAATGGAAGGTGTTCCAGCAGACTGAGACTGAGAATTAGATTCAACAGGCTTTTTCTTCTTAGAAGGAAAAAATTTCCGCTTATCGAATGGAAACTGCTTCTTGTTGGTGTTCTTGCGAACCTCAACATCATCCCCACAATCACACTCCTTCTCGAAGGCTTCGAGATGAAGTGCCGAATCAACCAACTCCTCAAAAGAAAGCTTAAGCTGGAGCATTAAAGACTTCTTGAGACATTTCCTAAGACCCGATACAAACTTCAGATTCTTCCTATACGAGGTGCTAATGAATTCAAGACCATACTTAGATAAGGCCTCGAATGATGCAACATACTCAAAAACGGAAGACTCCCCTTGCTTCAACTCAAGAAAGCGACGGGCCAATAAAACTTTCTCAGATTCAGGAACGAACCTGAATTCGAATCGTTCCTGAAACTGAGTCCAAGAAAGAGCAGACTCATCAAATTCGGCTAAAAGAAGCTCGTACCAATCAAGAGCACGCTCTTGCAATAAGCTAGAAGTTACAAGAACTCTATCATGATCAGAAAGATCCATGCAAGAGAAAATATGCTCGGACATACGAATCCAAGCTTGGACTTCAAGAACAATCTCGGAGCCCTTAATCGGCTTCCCTCCAAGATGAGAAAAATCACTACACAATCGTGCGAAGGTGGACTTGCATGGAGGAGATGTTCGAGTAGGAGCTGGAGGTTGTGTGCTCCTAAACCACACCAAAAACTGATCGACAGACATATAAACGCCGTCCGGATGCGAGCTGCTGGATTGCCCTGCATCAGAGCGTCGTCCTCCGCCTCTTCCAGCCATAGGCTGAAAGTTAGATAAGAACAAGATTATTCACAAGGTAGATGTCATTAATTCAAATGTGGAATACTACGGAACAAAATGCATCCCTAGACGTATTCCCACATTCTATCTACCACCAAGGCAAAAAAGGAAAGGAATAGAGGCACGATGGTTCGAAGATTTGTAACACTTATTACACTTTGATGTATTGTAGTATGTGCTTCTATTATGTGTTTATCATATTTTGTTCTGAACCTCACTCTAATACCAAGTTGTGACGTCGCACCTCTATACCCACGTTAGCCAAGAACACTACGGGGTAATGCCGTCAGCTAACGCGGAGAATAAGGCTGGTTGGAGCGACCATCTATAGCCTTGCTTTAACTATCTATTGAATACATCGACATATCCAATGAATACTTAAAACAAAACCATAGGTGGTTGGAGGATCTATCAAAACAGAATATAACAACTCAAATGTAATATACATCACAGAACAGTAGATCATCTTATATACATATACAGATACATAACAGAGTATACATACTGTACATGTCAAGTGGTATAGAAAACCACAATATACAGACGAATCCAAAAGAATATATATATCAGAGTTACAACAAAAAGGACTACACAAAAAGCCATGACAAAAGAAGTTAGCGAAGTAGTCCATGCGGAAGCAAAATATGCTAAGTCCAAAAGCACCTAACCTGAAACAACTCGGTCTGACCCGAGTATAAATATTTGGGTCAGTCTAGCTAAACAAATCAGTTGGATAAACTGAACAACAATAACCTGCAAGGTCATAAAGTATAACAAATATCTCTAAAAGAGATACAACAATCATCTAACAAATGATGAATCAAAACAAGATAAGCCTCATATCATCGGAAACACAATAAACAAAGGATATGAATATCCCAAAACAAGCTAAAAAGGCAATAACAAATACCAATGAAGGTAACACAAGTTCCACAAGGTAATCGCTATACATCGTGTGGCTCAAAAAGACCAACACCGAAGGACAATACCTAGGGAATATACATATCAATGAAACAACAGAAAATTTCACGTGCTCAGTACTGTATAAACAAGGATTCATTAGCCCGAAGGCTACGAACCTGAAGGTGCAAACCCGAAGGCAACACACCCGAAGGCAACAAACCTGAAGGTGCAAACCCGAAGGCAACACACCCGAAGGCAACAAACCTGAAGGTGCAAACCCGAAGGCAACACACCCGAAGGCAACAAACCTGAAGGTGCAAACCGAAGGCAACACACTCGAAGGCAACAAACCTGAAGGTGCAAACCCAAAGGCAACACACCCGAAGGCAACAAACCGTAGTGGTGAAGGTCCAAAGGCCCAGTACTGGACACCACTAACTGGCAGAATGTGTCATAACTCTCAAAAAGAAATCCGAAAAGTGGTAACGTGAGTCCCATAACCACTCATTTGCACTAAACGGTTTACTATCCGTTAGTTAATTTCACACTCAAAGCAGTGCAAAATTTACCTCATCTCATCGGTACACCAGACCAAAAGGTCAAAACAATCAATCGAATAGGTCGGGGATTAATCGGAAAGATAAACGCGCGGAATCATGGTCCGTGTTTTACCTGACCATTTAATCTCCTTTCCACTCCGCTCGAAGTGCGAAATTGTGTGTGCGCGTTTTAAATAGAATTTATAAATTAGAGAAGCAAGCTTTTAATATAATTTAAAAGATTATTTTATAAAAAACCGTGAATGAAGTCAAAAAGGAATCATCAAGGTCAAATATGCATAAACAACTAATAAGAATCAACTTAGATCGATAAAAGTTGCAATCACAAACAAATAGGCACACTAGGCAAAATAGGGAAACAGGAGCAGGTCGGTCGACTGAACTCTCTGAGTCGGTCGACCGAAAATTACCCAGAAAGATTTCGGGCGCCAGCTCGGTCGACCGACCCAGAGAGTTCGGTCGACCGAACCCTAATTCCTGCATTTCTACCCAATTAATTGAAGTGCAAACTCTCACAATTCGCAACCGGTCGAGCACGGACGCTAGAGGATTACGCCCATCGGCTACCCGGGCCTATTGGCTCCTCGATACATCACCAAAAACATGTTCAAACATCAAAGTTAGGATCTTTAAAGATTTGAACCCAAAACACTAAAAATTGGGATATTCACCAATTCAATCCAAACCAAAAGCAAGTGCACATGAATAAGTGTTAGGAATTCACACCCAACAATCAAAGATAGTTAGGACATAGATGTGAGATAAAAATCTCACCTTTTTAACTCAAAATAAAGATGAGAATCTCAAATGCAAAGAAAAGACCAACCACTCTTCACTTCAACTCTACTAGCTTCAATCTAAGATCAAAACAAGTATTTCCTAAATTAGGTTTAGGAGACTTTCTGAAATTGAAGGAAGAAAGAGTTGGAGAAGATGAAGAGAAGGCTTACCAATAGCTTCACTTTGATTTTGGAGCAAGAATTCAAGTTTGCAAGAAGAAACTAGGGCTTGGAATTTCTAATTCCTCTTCCTTTCCCCCATTTTCAGTTTTAGCTTGAGTTTACAAGTGAAAACGAGTGAATGGAAGGAGAGGGGACTGAGTTAGGGTATTTAGTTAGCTAGTGGGCTGAACCCAAACCCAAAACCTAACTACAAAAAGTAGCAAAATTCAACTTACTCCAAACATATCAAAGTTTATACTCAAAAAGATCGCAAACGCCATTTTGGACTCAATGGAAGTGGTTTCGAGTCCTAATTCAACCATTTGCAAAAAGTAACATTTCAGACCTAAATCCGACTAACGACGCTATATTTAAATAAAACATTTAAATATAAAATCGTTAAATATGCAGGTTGTTACAATATATGTGCAATGTACGACTTAAGTAAAAAAAATATTGAAAATTTGTAAAGTGATGAATAAAATGATTTTGAATTCTGTGATTGGATATTATTGCTAAGTAGGTTATATAGGTGTTTTAAAGGCAAGGGATAAATTGGGATTTTTGATTTCAGAAGATAAATTGAATTGCTCGATAAAAGGTATGTGTTTAAATTTCTATATGAAATTTGATGATTTTTTGGTCTAGCCACTTGACCTTTTGTTTTCTTTGGAATCTAGAGGTCCGTAGAGGCATTTTGTAGTTGTACCAAGCTAGCCGTACAAAGGAGACGCTGGCGAAATTTTTGAAATTTAGGGAGTTAGAATTTTTTGAGAAATTTGGATAATTTAAAATTTGAATTTGAATTATAATTTGAATTATTGAGTAAATAATGCTGTTTGGAAACTATGTAAGATTTTGGAAAGCTACTAGAAGTGATAGTGGGTCTTTAATAAAAAAAATTTGTTTTGGCAAGTTTTTAAAACTGTTTGGTTTTGGGAAAACAGTAAACGGGTATTGGACCATTCTTCTTAACTAGTAATTTTGAGTACGAAATTCTTCTCAATTTATTTTAAATATTTGGGAGTTAGTTTAACTCGAATTTCAAATATTACTGTTTATTAGACAATTAAATTACTGAATTTAATAATTGAAAATTGGTTAAAATGGTGAATCTTTGGTTTTAAGCTGGTTAAAAATATTTCAATGGCTTATAAAATTTATGTTGATAGTACTGAGAATAATAAAAGCTTTAAAATTGAATTTTAAGTTGATTTGTTCAGTTTTAAAAATATATCGTTTAAATCGATATTTTAAAAATAGCCTTCCGAGGCACAGTCTCGGAATTCAACGAAACTAGTTCCATTGGATCCGTAATAGTGTACTATTATCGGATTTCAATATTCGTAGCTTTGGGAGTTATCGTGTGATCGTAAGGTATATAAACGAGTTGAAATCTATATCAAAAATTCAACTTAATAACTCAGTCCAAAAAGCTATCTTCTCCACACGACCGAATTAGGACTCAAAACCTTTTCCATTGTGTTCGTAATAGGGGTATAACATTATAAGCACCTAGCAGCACGCCTCAATAGGAGATCGAGATTTTTAGCTTGATTTCAAGACGTTTGAATTCGAATTTAAATTAAAATTCTATAATTGTGAACAGTCAAAAACAAAAACACTATGATTCAACATGTTTAACGGCAAATGTTTTATCGGTTTAGAAATTTGCCGAAAAATTTCAAATTAAATTTTACCGCAAGTGCACGGCGTGCACTCTGTAGTACGTGGCGAATACGGGTCGATCTGCAGGGAATTATGAAAGATTAAAAATTTATTCAATCAGATTAGACCAAATGGGGAGAAATTGTTAACTAGAGATAAGATGAAGCTAAAACTAGAATTAAAATTTGATTTAAAAACTATTGAACTAGAGAACAATTTCGAGAAAAATCCACTCTCATATTTTTGTAAATCAACAAACAAATAATTTATGATCCCTAAAATTGATATTAAGTGAAATATTGTTGTATTTATCATAAGCTTGGTTTGTTTATGTTATTAATTGACATAACTCAAACCATCAAACTATAATACAACAAATAAACTACTTATAATTCTCATGAAAATGAAGCCAAAGCAAAATCTATTTTAAGTATGATCTATTTACTATTGTAACTAGTAACATAGATCATCAAATTTCATTTTTACTTTAATTTCACAATCAAAAATGGATTAGCAAATGATGATGCAAATTGTGTTTATGTTGAATAAGAATAGCTCATTTGCATAAGTAATATAAGCTATCAAACCCACTTGCATCAAAACTCACTTTCATAAAGCACAAACAAAGAGATCATAAATCATAACAAATGTTGATATTACATAATATTTGAGAGCTTCATTACCCCTAAATTGAAGGGGTTTAACTACTCATTTGTAGCATTGAAGCAACACAAGTAAGTTTCAACATTAAAAGAGAAAATAATAGAAAATAAGCAAAGAAAACAAAAGAGATTAGCTACTAACTACTTGCATAAAAATATAAACTACACTACTTGCATGAATGTAAATTTAAGCTATGAACATAAAGAGAAAAAGAGCATAGAAATAAACTTAACAATAAAACAAAGAAAATCATGTAGGAAAGAGAGAAGAAAGAGGCTTGGAAGCCATTTTTGTTTCATAGAACATTGAGCTTACACTTTGATCTCTTAATTTCCTAAGTAAAATGAAAAAGTAGAAGATATATGTTCATGTACATAAGAGGGCTATTTATACATGCATAAAACCCTAATTCCATTTTTAGGGATCTTCCTAAATTGCCCTTAAGGTAGTGTGGCCACCAAGTAATCATAGCATAAGTTAACTCTCCACTTAAATGTACATGAAGTTTTAATGACCTTTTAGCATGTGCTTAGCTCCTAATTGGAAATTAAGGTAAGTGGGTGAGGGCCTCCATGATCTTGAACTTGAATTATTTGCTCTTCATTCATTTGTATTTCATTTATGCATGCATGTATCTTCATATGAGCCTCTTCCATATGCATCCAAATTCCTATAAAAATTATCAAAAAATGACCAAGTAAAAATTCTTAAATTGATACAAGCACAATAATGACCATTTTGTCCCTGAATGAAGATGAAAATATGATGGTTTGAAAATAATTGAATTTTGGTTCTAGACATGTTAAAATGACCAAAAATGATGTTTATTTAAGTAAAAAGAGATAAAATATGGATGTAAATATATGCACATTTACGTGCACATCAAATACCCCCACATTTTTCTTTTTATTCGTCCACGAATAAAGGAAAACTTAGATAAATCTGTTTTCGTAGGGAGCACGATTGCATTGAGTGCAACAAGCTGTTAAACCTCTGAGTGTCCCCAGTAGGACGAGTGTTGTCTCGTGAGGGTTTTCAGTGGATACTACACACAAAATCCAATGCAAAGAGAAAATATTTACAAAATGCAAGATTATTTACAAAGAGATGAATGCGAGTTTTTGAAAATATTTACAAATGAAAGGTTTACTTTTAAATAGACACAAATAAGTTAAACACAAGTTTTGGTCATTATCTTGAAAATTTAAGTCATTTACTCGTCAAAATTTCCAATAAAAATCAAGTTGTCATAACAGATAGACCATAGTTTGGCTAGTTGTTTCGGTTGATAACACAATTTAATTATGAAATGAATCCTTAATTGATTATCAAAGTTTATTAAAGTGGTATTTTCATTTCTTTTCAATAACAAGTTAAATCAAACAAGTTAAAATAGTGCTAGGATTTCAATTGCTTGCTCTCTCATTATTTGCAAGAAAAATTACACACTTAGCTCAGGTAAACTGAGCTCAGATATACCACTCATGCACTGCCTTTTGGGCTTATGTGAGGGGATATAGAGCATGGCGAGTGCACACACTTTCGTGCATACACCTATCGACCGTAGATGGTTTTTATTAAGTCTATTCTTTCTTCTTTCTTTTTTTTACATGTGTTTCATACATGCATAACCGTTTAAATGAGTATGAAAGCACATAATCAAAGGTTCCAAGTAATTCACCCATGCATAACCTTGAGGACTTTTAAATGAGAGTGAATACTTTGGATGTTATTATATATATATATATATATATATATATATATATATTGAGAGAGAGAGAGAGAGAGTGTTTTGCAAAATCATCTTAGCACCATTTGACTTAGAAGACAAAAATGTTATATTCTTTACTTTAAATCTACCACTTTTTAACCAAAGATTTTCAAGTAGAACATCCTTCATAATTAACATAGATGAACCTTCCTATACTAGTTAAACCATTGTTATTTGTAATCAAACTTCATTTTTATTTTTGTCAAGACAAATAAATTTAAAAAATTTTCAATTTATTAATCAAAACTTATAATTATCTCATAATGTTTCTTCAAAAATAAATCAAAATGCTAAAACGATTTTTTTTTTTGAGATTTAGGAATTTTGAGATCTTTTTTAAAGTAAGAAAATGAAATTTCAAAAATGCCATGAAACTTAAAAAAAATGAAAATGAGACTCCCCCCCCCCCCACACTCTTAATTTTGACTGTGTCCCCACAGTCAATGCATGATATAATGAGTGTGACGGGGAAAACTATGTACATATTTACAAAAGAAGGTTAACATTCTTACTAAACGTAGCTTGGCTCATGAAGGATCATGAGCTCCTCCTCTTGGTTACTAGGCACTTCCAAGAAAGGTTTCAAACGATGATCGTTAACTTTGAAAATCAATCCATCCCTAGGGTTTTCTATTTCTACGGCACCATGTGGAAAAACAGTTCGTACCATAAATGGTCAGATCCATCTTGATTTAAGTTTCCTAAGGAATAAATGAAGTCTTGAGTCGTATAAAAGAACTTTCTGGTTAGGCGAAAATGTTTTTCTTAAGATTGACTTGTCATGAAAAACTTTTATTCTTTCTTTGTAAATTTTCTCGTTTTCATACGCGTCGTTCCTAAGTTCTTCTAGTTCACTGAGTTGTAGTTTTCGGTTTTACGCCAGCTTTCTCAAGATCAAAGTTTAAGTTCTTAATTGCCCACAATGCTTTGTGTTCGATTTCAACGGGTAAATGGAAAGCTTTACATAAACTAAATGAAATGGAGACATCCTAAGGTTAGTTTTAAAAGCAGTACGGTAAGCCCAAAGCACGTCGGTTAATTTTTGAGACCAATCTTTTCCATTTTTGTTAATAGTTTTCTCCAAGATTTGTTTTATTTGTCGATTTGAAACTTCAACTTGACCACAAGTCTGAGGATGATACAAAGTGAATAACTTGTGGGTTATCGAGTATTTCTTCATTAAAGTTTCAAAAGAGCAGTTATAAAAATGGGTTCCATTATCACTAATTATTGTGCGAGGTGCGCCAAACCTCGAAAAGATGTTTTCTTCGATAAATTTCACAACAATTCTATGGTCATTGGTTTTGTAAGGAATGGCTTCGACCCATTTTGAAACGTAATCAACAACAAAAAGGATATATAAGTTTCCAAAAGAATTGGGAAAAGGTCCCATAAAGTCGATACCCCAAACATCAAAGATTTAGATCGTAAGAATGGGATTGAGAGGCATCATATTTCGTTGAGAAATTCGTCCAAGCATTTGAAATCGATTGCAAGTTTTACAAAATTCAAACGAGTCTTTGAAAAGAGAAGGCCAATAGAAACCACACTGAAGCACTTTGTTCGCAGTTTTTTGAGATCCGAAATGTCCACCGCACGCCTGATCATGGCAAAATGAAAGAACACTCCTGATCTCATTATCGAAATGCAACGTTGGATGATTTGGTCAGGACAATATTTGAACAAGTGTAGATCGTCCCAATAGAAATATTTCACTTGGGACATGAATTTGCATTTGTCCTCTTTGGACCAAGATGAGGGAGTTTCTTTAGTGACTAAGTAGTTCACTATATCAGCGTACCGTGGATTGATAGAAATTGGAAGAATTGTTCATCGGGGAAGTTTTCATTGATCGCCAAAGAAGATGGTGCGTTCGGAAGACGAGATAAGTGATCGGCTATGACATTATCGGACCTTTTTTTGTCCTTAATTGGAAGGTCAAATTCTTGAAGTAAAAGGATCCAACGAATCAAACGTGATTTAGCAACCTTTTTAGCGAAGAGATATCGAAGCGCATAGTGGTCCATGTACACAGTAATGTATGAACCTATCAAGTAAGGTCGAAACTTTTCGAGCGTAAAAACAACAGCTAAAAGCTCTTTTTCGGTTGTTGTGTAGTTGAGTTGAGCGTCGTTCAAAGTCATAATTGCGACATGAAGGATTTTGTTGGTGCGTTGTCCTAAGACAACACCAACCGCAAAGTTTGAGGCGTCACACATGATTTTGAAAGAAAGATCCCAATTGGGCATGCAAATGATTGGAGCAGAAATGAGTTCGTATTTTAGGCGTTCAAAAGAAGAGATACACTCGGAGTTAAAATCGAAAGGAACGTCTTTTTCGAGGAGAGCCGTCAAAGGATGAGCGATCTTGCTAAAGTCTTTCACAAAGCGTCGATAAAAGCCAGTGTGTCCTAGAAATGATCGAATGTCCTTAACAGATTTGGAAATGGGTAGATTTGCAATGACATCGATTCTCGCTTTGTCTACCTAAATGCCTTTATTTGAGATGATATGTCTAAGGAACATGCCTTGTTTGACTATAAGTGGCATTTTTCCCAATTCAAAGTCAAATGTTTTTCTTTACATCGATTTAGAACCAACTCGAGGTGATGTAAACATTGGAAAAAAGAATTGCCAAAGATAGAGAAATCGTCCATAAAAACTTCTAGAAAGCGTTCAATCATGTCAGAAAAGATGCCAACCATGCATCGTTGGGAAGTTGCAGGAGCGTTACAAAGTCCGAATGGCATACGTCGATAAGCAAAGGTACCGAATGGACACGTGAAAGTTGTTTTCTCTTGATTTTCGGAAGCGATTGGAATTTGGTTATAGCCGAAATAACCATCAAGGAAGCAGTAGAATTCATGGCCGGCTAAACGTTCGAGCATTTGGTCGATGAAAGGAAGGGTGAAGTGACCCTTACGTGTTGTGGCATTTAGTCTTTGATAGTCAATGCAAACACGCCAACCCGTTTGAATACGAGTTGGACTAAGCTCATTTGAATCGTTCTTGACAACAGTTAGCCCAGACTTTTTCCATACAACGTGAATTTGGCTAACCCATGAACTATCAGAGATTGGGTAATTGATTCCGTTGTCGAGAAGTTCAAGAATTTCATCACGCACCACATCTTTCATTTTTAGATTAAACCTTCGCTGTGCATCGCGAACAGGCTTGGCATCGTCGATTAAATGGATGCAATGTTGAACAAGAGCGAGACTAATCACCTTTATATCGGAAATCGACCATCTAATTGCTTCTTTGATTTTCGAAAGAACAGAGAGTAACGAGGTTTCTTGATCAAGAGAGAGTTGAGGAAATTATGACAGGCAACGTTTCGTCTTCACCTATATATGCGTACTTAAGGTGATTGGGAAGTGGTTTGAGGTCCAACTTCGGGAGTTTTTCGATCAAAGAGTTGGGTTAAGATTTGGACTCAACTTGAAGCGATTCAAAGGGAAGAGTGTATTCAATCTCGTTAGGAATTTCAGGAAACAATTTTTCATACTCGGCTTCGCGTTCGTCGTTAAGGTCAAGTGTCTCGTTTTCGAAGTTTTCGTGAATGGCACTAACTTCCAACGTTTCGTCACGAGGTTCATTCGATTGGCTTTCAAGATTGAAAATTTTAAGATCCAAAGTCATGTTTCCAAAAGAGATTTTCATTGATCCGTTACGGCAATTGATTAACGCATTTGAGGTGGCTAAGAATGGTCGGCCTAAAATCAATGGAATTTGACTCGAGGGATCTATCACGGGTTGTGTTTCGAGAACGATAAAGTCAACAGAGAATATGAATTTCCCTAATCGAATGAGCACGTCCTCAATTTCTCCAATGGGCCTCACCTAAGCCTAATTGTTCATACACGGAGTATGGAATCAAGTTGACACTTGCGCCTAAGCCTATCAAACATTTGTTAATCATATTATCGCCAATTGTACACGAAATCGTAGGGCAGGCAGTATCTTTGTATTTAACGGGCATGGATTGGGACAAGACTTCACTCAAACTGACGGCTTAGAATACCTTTTTGGGCACTTGAGTGTGTTGCTTTTTGGTGCACAAGTCCTTAAGAAATTTCGCGTAAGTAGGGACTTGTTGAATGATGTCAAGAAGTGGAATGTTAACTTTGACTTGTTTAAAAATTTCCAACATCTTTTCCATTTAGTCCGAATGTTTCTCTGGTCAAAGACGATGTGGAAATGAGACACGATAAGGCGGGTCTACTCGAGTAGAAGAGGAAGAATTTTGATTGGCATCCGATTCGACGTTTGGCTCCACGTTCTGTTTAGATTCGTTCGTTGCTTTAGAAGTGTCGAGAAAAGCTTCCGGTAAGTCTTTTGGGTTAACGACTTGATTATCGATTTGTTTACCACAATGTAAAGTTGTGAAAACATTTAATTGGGTGACGTTGCTATCTTGAACAACATGGGCTTGATTTGAATTTGCATTTTGATTTCTGGGATTTGGAAGGGGTTGGCTTGGGAATGTTCCTCGTTCGCATTCGCTTACAGACGTGGCTAATTAACTCATTTGCATTTCGAGTTTTGCAATCGATTGGGCATATATGAAGTCAATAAATTTTGCAAATTGTTTTTTGATTGAAGGCTTTGAGTAGTTACCTTAGCCAACATTTCAAGAGTTTTCTCAAGCGAAGTTAAACATTTATCGTCTTGAGGAGGATGAGCAGAATTTGGTTGAAAATTTGGTTGTTGCGGTTGATTATGAGACGGACCCGCAAAGGTTTGGTTGAATATTATTGGGCTGAAAGGGAGGATTCGAAGCATTATTCGAAAATGCTTGAAAATTGGGACGAATCACATTCGTGTTCGGATTGTTTTGGTTCCACGCAAAATTCGGATGATTTCTCCAACCAGGATTGTACGTTGGAGAAAATGGGTCGTTTTTTGCTTTACCGAAAGCATTGATTTTTTCGACAGAATTAGGACATTGTTCGACAGAATTGGAGAAAACATTATTAATTTTTTTTAATCATTGCGTCGATCTTAGCATCCAAAGCAAAAGAAGATCTTATCGACTTTGCACTCGATCGTGAGTAAATTGATTTTTCATTCGAACGTTCCCATTGGGATGACTTTTCAGCGAGGTTTTCGAGAAATTGCCAAGCATCGTCGTGATGTTGGGCAAGAAAGTTGCCTCGACACATTGATTCGAGCATTGTTCATGAGCTGTTTTCGAGTCCATCGTATAAGATTTGGCAAATTGTCCATTTTTCAAAGATATGGTGTAGACATTTTACCACAAGCTCTTTGAATCTTTCAAAATACTTTTCGAATGGTTCTCCCTTGAATTGATGAAAATTTACAATTTCGTTTCGAATTCTACTCGTTTTTACCAAGGGGTAGAACTTTTTAAAGAAAGCTTTTAAAAATTCTTCCTACGTTTTAATTGAATTCGATGGTAAACTGTATAACCATTTTTCAGCGTAGTCCGTAAGAGCAAATGAGATTAATCGAAGTTTGACTCCATCATCGGAAAGTTGCTGGAGTTTAATGGTTGCACAAACTTGTTCGAATTTAGTCAAAAAGATGTATGGGTCATCGTGCTCGAAATTACCAAATTTCGGAAGAGTGGCAATATGGTTTGAGTGGATTTCGAAATGGTTACCCATAGAGGGGTAACATGATGCAAGATGGAATATAAACTCTATTGGGAAAGATTCTATCCATAAGAGTTCGAGGGGCGTTTTCGTTTGCCATTTCGGGAGGATCGTTTGTTCGAGTTAAACGGTTTGTAGAAGGGTCGCGAGTCCAACAATTTGTTGTTGTGTCACGAGTCCAAATACTCATGCACAAGTGAAAGTCGAGAAGAAAGGAGTTAGAATCGAGTTTAGAGAATGAAAGAAGATCTGAAAACTTGTTTTTTTTAAAAAAAAAATTGCTTTTTTTACAAGGAAGAAAACTATTTACCAAGTGAGATTTATTTTCAAAAGAGAAGTTTGATTTTTGTTTTGTTTTTGGTTGTTCAAATTTTTTTTATATGTTTTTGGTTTTGTATTTTTTTAAAAAAATTCAAATATTTACCAAAAGGATTTTTTGTTTTTAGAAAATGGAAATTGATTTTTGTTTTTGAATTTTCAAATTTTTTATATTTTTTTTGGATTCTTGTTTTTGATTGAAAATTTTCAAAGGAAAGAAAAAAAAAGAATTTTTTTTTTGGATTAAAACTAAGTTAAGTAAAATTTACAAATTTTTGGATTTTGGATTTTTTAAGTTTTTTTTCTTTCTAAATATGCATTAACTAATGCAACTAAATGAATGCAAATGACTTAATTACAATTTTCTGTCTTTGGTAGCTCCTAACTCAAAATCGTATAATCACAATTTGTCTTAAATCAATAAAAATATTTCTCAGCCAGGTAACGGGAAGGGGATATCGGTACACCACGAATCACCGTAGCAATGCAGCCGAAGGTTTAAGTACCTTCAGAGGAACAACCACTATAATGTTACGAATCACCGTAATATTTATAAATGGTTATTACTTTGCCGTAGCCTAGACACCAAGAAATAAAATTGTTCAAAGAAAACAATTGCGAAGATACAATTAAGACCTAAGTGAGCTCGCGACACCCTTAAGTCCAACGTCTAACCTTTATTATTAGTCAAATTCTACGATGAAATTCTTTTGTGGGCTAAGGAAAGGGTGATGAAATCCCTTACCTTATGTGAATTGGGGTATTGCCCTTATAAAAGAAAATAAGATGAGATGAGTGCAAAACAGAAATTAAACGTGAATTAACAATGCAACTAAAGTGAAGTTTTTTGGAATTTGAAATTTTTTCTTATATAAGTGCAAATGCAAGCAATCAACAATGCAATTCAAATAAAAATAAGGGAAAATGGCACGATACAAGAGCGTGCAGATTATTATCAAAAAAAAATTTAGCGGTAATTTTTTTATAAGCAAGCAAGCAAATTTTTTTTGTGGCTAGAAAAGCCAATCAAATATTTTTTTTCTTTTGTTTTGGCAATCACTTTTCCTTCTGCGAATTTCTGCTTTGGCAATCTGCAAGTAAAAACAATATAAATACAAGTAGTTGTTTTTTTAAGATGAAGAAAGAAGAAATTAACTCGAAAACACACAAAACAAAACCATTGCAAACAAATTGAAAACAAAACGAAACAAGAAGAAATTGAAACTTGTTTTTTTATTAAAACAAAATGAACGCAAGCAAATTCACCGAACACAAATTTGGCAAAACAATTATTATTACGAGCGTTATGGCACGCGCTTCGCGCGTGATGAAAAAAGTTGAATTATTTTCTACAAATTGTATTTATTTAATACGTTCAAAAGAAAATGATTTTGCATATATTTAGTCATAATTTTTGTGTTGAATCATACGTAGGTAATTTGAAATTTTATTTCTAAGTTGCAGCATCTAATTTCCTGTAAATTTAAATTTTTATTCATATTATTAATTAATAAAAAACATTTGTAAAGTAGTTTATTTGTTAAATCCTTTTTAAGTGATATTAAGACTTAGTAAATATTTCTAGAGGAAATTTTGAATTTGTAAAAGATGTTTAATTGTCAGACGCTAATTTTTAAGCTGATCTAAATTTTAACAATATCCGTAGAGAGACATTTTTGATATTTTATGCTGATACCAAAAGAGTGTGACAGCAAATATATTACAACTATTACTAAAGTTTTGGAACTTCGTGCTCGGTCCAAAAAATTGATTTTTATTTACAACACACCGTAGGGCCCAGCCCAGATAAATAAATAAAAAGAAAAACTCGTTGCTACTCTAAATCAGAGAAATAAAATGACCAAATTGACGATCGGCTTTGTATCAAAAATCAAAAGTCCAGAGTTTCTCAAATTGGAAATCACAGTGCTGAATTTCGTCCCTCTATTCGAACATCGGTTCGTGGTCGAGTCTGTTGAAGATCGATGTCGACTTTGGTTTAGGTTTATTGAATAGAAGGTGATTGGGTTCGATGGTCACGAATTGGAGGATGGAGGCAAGTGGTTTCGGTGCAGATGGATATCTGATTGGGGCTGTTGGCGGATTCGAGGCGATTGGGGTTTGGGCGATTGTTTGAGGAGATTGGTGGTCGATGAGTGATTATAGTCGGTTGTTGTGGTCTCAGTTTGTATGTGTTGAAGTAACGGTAGGAGCAGTAATGGTAATGAGAGAGGAACAGTAAGGGTACTGCTGAAATGACGGTTGAAGTTATGTTTGGTAAAGAGAAAGGGGTACTATGGTATGTTTGTTGATTTGGTCAGGAGGACGGCAGAGTGTTTTGTGTGATGTATGGTTATTGCTGATCCAAGATGGATGGGAATGTAGGGAAAGTGTTGACTTTAGGGGCAGTGTTGCGATATCTTGTGGGACAGTTGAGTCGGTGGTTTGATGTGATTAGAGGAATGTAGTTGCTGTATTACTGGTTGATGCAAGAGGAGGTGGGGATGTTTGCAGAGCAGTGGCCGAATTGGTTTGCAGAGCAGTGGCAGAGAGGAGGGAAGTGCAGTAGAATATGTGGGTGTTTGAGGTGATTGTTGCACTTTTGATCAGAGATGATGGGAGGGGGTTGTCATGGTAGTGAATTGTCGAAATGTTGTAAGGTGTGTATGGAGTGGATAGTTTGTGGTGGCACTGCAATGTATGGTGATAGCAGTTGCTCAATCAGTTTGAAGGGGATGTTGTTGTTTTGAGTATGGATGGCAGTAGTAACAGTCTTGATTGGGAGGGAAAGTGAAATGAAGGCAATGGTAAGGGTTGTGGCGAATGTTGTTTGGCAAGTGGAATGTAGTAAATGGGACTGTGATTGTGTTTGTGGATATAACTGGAGATTGGAGAAGGCAATTGGGTTGGTTGGAGTATGGTGGTTGTAGAAGGTGATGAGGTAAGTCAGCGACGTGGTGCTTGTAGCTGTTATGGTGGGATGATGTGTTGTGTTGATGGATATGTGGGTAAGCAGCAGTTTAGATTGTAAGAGAAATGATGACAGTGTATATTGCTTTGTTGTTGTCTGCTTTGGGTGAATGGTAGGCGATGGACTATTGGGTGGTGCTTGCGGTGGAGGTTTGGGTTTGGAGTTTGCGGTGGATGGTAGCAGCAGCTTGTAGGTCAAATGATATTTGGTTTTGAGGTGTGGAGTTGTTTGATTAATGGCAGACTGTTGTGATGCAGTGGAAACGGGATGGTTGGCGTGTGGAAGTTGAAGAAGTTTAGGGGTATGGTGGTGACTGAAGTTGACTGTTGCAATGGTTATGTACAAGGGCAGTTTGGTATGGATGTAGATGCTGTTGATTGGTGGATGAAAGTGCACAGGGCGAATATTTGAGACTGGATGAAATGTTTGGTATGTAGTGCAGATGGCAGTTTTGTAGGCAGAGGTGTGGAGACGGTAGATTGCGGATGGAGGAGCAGGGAGGCAGTGTGTTCAGGCGAGTTTGTTTCAAGTTGATGAGCGGATGACTGGTAGGGAAGGGGAACAGAGGTGAGTTGCTATGATGGTGGCACTGTGTTGCAGAGAATACAGGAGGATAACAGTGAATGTATACAATGCAACAGTGAATTGTAAATGTAGAAATTTGAATGCAAATGTAGTTGAAAATGGAAAATAATAAAGAAAAATTTGTTTTGAAATTGTGATTGTCTCTTTTTTTTCCTTTTGAATTGAAATGCAAAGCAACTAGAAGAACAAAAGCAAATTAGACAATCACACAAATCTCTCTTTTTTGTTTTAGGAAAAACAAACACACAAATCAAACGAAAATAATTCGAAAAATGGAAAATTAAAATCAAAATAATTCCTCGGCAAAGGCGTCAAAAACCTGTTTAACGGCAAATATTCTATCGGTTTATAAATTTGCCGAAAAATTTCAAATTAAATTTTACCGCAAGCGCACAGCATACATTTTGTGGTACGTGGCGAATACGGATCGATCTGCAGGGAATTGTGAGAGACTAAAAATCTGTTCAATCAAATTAGACCAAATGAGGAGAAATTGTTAACTAGAGATAAGATGAAGCTAAAACTAGAATTAAAATTTGATTTAAAAACTATTAAACTAAAGAAAAATTTAGAGGCAAATCCACTCTCATATTTTTGTAAATCAACAAACAAACAATTTGTGATCTCTAGCTTTGATATTAAGTGAAATGTTGTTGTATTTATCATAAGCATGGTTTGTTTATATTATTAATTAACATAACTCAAACCATCAAACTATAATACAATAAATAAACTACTTATAATTCTCATGAAAATGAAGGCAAAGCAAAAGTTATTTTAAGTATGATATATTTACTATTATAACCAATAATACAGATCATCAAATTTCATTTTTACTTTAATTTCACAATCAAAAATGAATTAGCAAATGATGATGCAAATTGTGTTTATGTTGAATAAGAATAACTCATTTGCGTAAGCAATATAAGCTATCAAACTCACTTGTATAATTGCATCAAAACTCACATTCATAAAGTACAAACAAAGAGATCATAAACCATAACAAATGTTAGAATTACATAATATTTGAGAGCTTCATTACCCTTAAAATGAAGGGATTCGTCTACTCATTTGTGGCATTGAAGCAACACAAGTAAGTTTCGACATTAAAAGAGAAAATGGAAAATAAGCAAAGAAAGTAAAAAAGATTAGCTACTAAATACTTGCATAGAAATATAAACTACACTACTTGCATGAATGTAAATTTAAGCAATGAACATAAAGAGAAAGAGAACATAGAAATAAACATTAACAATAAAACAAAGAAAATCATGTAGGAAAGAGAGAGGAAAGAGGCTTGGAAACCATTTTTATTTTATAGAACATTGAGCTTACACTTTGATCTCTTAATTTCCTAAGTAAAATGAAAGAGTAGAAGATATATGTTCATGTACGTAAGAGGGCTATTTATACATGCATAAAACCCTAATTCCATTTTTAGGGAGCTTTTCAAATTGTCCTTGAGGTAGTATGACCATCAAGTAATCATTAGCATAGGTTATGTATCTACTTAAAAGTACATGAAGCTTTAATGAACTTTTAGCATGTGCTTAGCTCCTAATTGAAAATCAAGGTAAGTGGGTGGGGTCCTCCATGATCTTAAACTTGAATTATTTTCCTCTTCATTTCCTTTGTATTTCATTTGTGCATGCATGTATCTTCATATAAGCCTTTTCCATATGCATCCAAATTCCTATAAAAATTATCAAAAAATGTCCAAGTAAAAATTCTTAAATTAACACAAGCACAAAAATGATCATTTTGTCCCTAAATGATTTTTGAAAATACGATGGTTTGAAAATAATTGAATTTTAGTTTTAAACATATTAAAATGCCCAAATATGATGTTTATTTAAATAAAAAGAGATAAAATATGCATGTAAATATATGCACATTTACGTGCACATCACAACACGTAGTTGCCTTTTCAAACACTTGTCCTTCATTTTAACATGCGTCTTCATTTAAAAAAATAATAAAGGAAGCTCACACCGAGTATTATAGATACAAGAACGGATGCTGTGGAGCTCGGGAGACGAGTTGGATGGCGAGACGTATCACACGTATTTGATGTATATTCCGCTGTGTAGTCAGTTTTGTGAGGACAAGTTAATATAATTGTCCAGTTGTGTGCTATAGATATTGTTGTACTCTGATGATGTAATCTATAAATAGATATAGTTTTTTGTTTAAAGATTATTCATTTATCTATTATATATTGTTCTGCTGCGATTGTAAAATTCTGATATTATTTCTATTTCTTCTTCTACCTCCTTCTTCTTTAACCCTAATGATTCGGTTTTCCGACATTCGATTGTTCAGCATTTGATACAACGGATGTATTAATGTTGATTTTCGGACGTTGAAAAGTTGGGTCGTTACAATAATTTTGAGTAAAATCCGAACCTACTTCAGTGCATGGAATAGTGTCAACAATTGAAATTCACGATAATATTTTTATCAACGTGGCTCACTATTTTCAACTGCATTTGTCTTTCTTATAAAGATAAATTTACAACAATGGATAATATCCCTTCAGGTACAACTACCAAAGTCATATTTTGATAATGTATTAAAATCTATTTCGAAGTAGCACACCGTACCATATCATAGAGTCAATACTGTTAATGATTTAACTAAACAAGCAAGGATTATTTATTCTTGTCATTGACAAGAGACGCACAGTTTTCTTTAGTGTACAAGAATACTCATTGGACGTTCTAATGTTTATTTTTTCATTTAGGTTCGATCAATTTCATATCATCCGTTCTAATCAGTTTTATGCTTGGATCGTATCCAAGTTCAATTTATATTAATAATTTCTTAAGAAATCCCTTCACTGTGAAGTTGGTATTTCATGAAATAATACATGTTTCCCTATGCAATGAATGTGCATTCATAAACATTTTTTGAATTGCATTATATAGAATTGATTTTGCATTAGTTCATAATATATTTATGTTTACAACATAAATTGGTCATCTAATGGCTATCGTTTTCAAAATACTCTTGGGACGATTCATACAAGATCTCTTACGTACAATTATCACATTCAGTCTTTCGACTCGCACAACCTGCCAACTTCTTGACCTAGGATTTGTTGAGATTTCTTATAAATCCTTATTTCATATGGATTTGTAAAATATTACTTAAATAATATTAATTTTAACCTTATGCACTACTCTTAAGTACACACTTTATAGAAAGAATTTTAACACAACTTCACTCATGATTAATCGTGCTTTGTGCAAAAAAGTTCGAATACTCTTTATCAATACACCATTATGTATTATTGGAATGAGTAATCTATGAGAGTGAATCGTTTATTTATACCGGGAACATAGAACTCTTTCCATTATACTCACCATTCGATCAAATCGAATCATTTCCATTGCATGTTATATTATTTACTTTTTTTTATATTCTATGAGCTTATCTTGCACTTATACATCCATATCAAATACACATGTCCATGTGATGACTCATCGATGAATGTAACGAAGTACGTGGAACTATTTTGGTATTAATAGACTTACGATAACGTGCATCTATATGTATCAATCCGAATAGTTCGCCAACTATTATGATGCTCCCACTAATTGGCGAACAACCCTTAATTTGAGATACGATTCACTAGTATCATATGATTTATAATCGTATAATAAAAGTTATTTCTCAAAGCTACAACTTAGTCTATAATTCCAAAATAATTTTTGATACTTCAGTATTTTCCAATGCATCACTTTTGTTATGAAAACAAATACTACATTATAGTTTTATTTCATAGAAATTCACAATATTCATATTGAAACATAACCATGTCTATTTTTTAGCCAACACCGAAAAATTATCATTATTTCAAAATATAATATGTTTACTGAATCATTTTTCATAATTCGATGCAAATAATAAATGCTATATGGCATGCTCCCACTATTTCCGCAATTAGTATAATAGCGTACTAAATTCAGAGGTCCATCACTCATCTAATATAGATTATTTATTTCATGTACTGCAACTAGTTTACATCAAATAGTTCTTTGATCTAATATCTTAAACTCAAAGAAATAAATCTCATAGAAAATAATTTTCTATATGAAATACATTTCGAAATGGAAATCGTGTATCTTATTCCAATGTTAAGTACCAATAATTATTATTACAATTCTAGTTTTCAATGTTTCTTTATGAAGAAGAAGTGACCATTCACTCTCTTCATCCTAACTATACCATAAATCAAATCTACTCTTGTACACTCGTTTTTCTTTCTAAATGGCCGAACCATTCAAAAGAATTCCTTTACTACAACATCATAACGAACTCTTTATAAGAGCGCAATCATCCTTAACATTTGAGGACATAAAATATGTTGCACTTTGCGTAAATTAATCAAATTGATATTTCAACGATCGAGTTCTTCAATTTTGGTCTAGTGTTACATTTAACACAATAAGATCTTTATTGCAATCAATCAAATTGAATACTCAATCTCAGAGTATAGGTTCACTTGCTTATTTCAATGAACTAATTTCACCGAGGTATCGTATGCTATGGACTATGACCATTACCCATATAACACGTTTATGCGATAATATATGAATCAAATATCCATAGTCTGTATTGCTTTTAGAATTCGAAACTCATAAAATGCAATACACGGTCTTGACCAAATAAACACGTAAGCGATCAAATTATGAATGCATTTGGTAGTTGTGGAATCAGGCGCTTGCATGGGTATCGAAACATTAATATCCAAGAAGCATTTATTAGTAAGTATATGTTATATTTCTATTTATCAATCTTCAATTCAGTTCATTTATATACCTTAATTAATAAACATTTTATTAATCATATTAAATGCACAAATCTATTAATGTATATTATTACAACATATTCAAGCATATGTTCTTAAATATTAGAAAGGTTAAATGTTATCATTTCATTTTCCTAATAAGGCTCTCACTAGTCTTTTATGTTTCACCAAACTCTAAGTCAATCCTATGTCAAAACATAAAAGTCTTTCGACTTCACTAGTGGGTGGGTAACGACCCGTAAATTTTAACTGTTTTAATAGCGTAATTAACTGAATTTTTGTGGAAAATAAAACAATAAAAATATTTGAAATGAAAATTTAATATTTGGAATACGTCTATTTAAACATAGCAAATGGTAAATTTTTATCAAATAGTATGCAAGTTACCTTTTTATGTAATTTTATTTAAATAAAATCAGTTAATATTTGATGATAATAAAATAATTTCAAAACTTGAATATTTTTTTATAATAAATTTGTAAATCATCTTCTAAGTGAGGGTCATATTTCGTTTCATCAAATTTGGACTGCTATTGCTCCTTTTATCTTGTTTTCGGCGTTTTAGCAGCATTTTCGGTACCGAATATTGACTTTAGATCGGATGGTCCTATTATTGATATCTGTGTACCATTTTGATCATCTTGTCATGCTGATCTCTGTAGTATATTCATCTATGTATTTTGAAGTCCGGTACGTGGCGAAAACCGCGAACCGTTCGACCATATTGGTTCCGTATTCGAAGTTTTGTATCATTTGTCTTTTCAATTTCCAACCGTATAATTCAATCAGCCACTTGCTTTTATTATTCTAGAAATTCATGCGTGGCCATTCCTATTCTCTGCTATTGATTTATATATTGGTTCGCTTAAGTTTTTTTCCCTTCCATTCATTCTGCACAAAAGGAAAAAAGGGTTACACTCATTGCCTATATAATTTGAAATGACTATTTTCCTCTAACCTTTCCACTTCTCTCTACTGCTCCTCCTCCTTTCGGCTTCTCTCTCTCCTTCCCTCATGGCCTTCACCCCATTTACCCATCACCTCGTCCACCCTACCTCCGCTTCCTTCCCTCTCTTCCCCTCTGACCTAACCTCCTCCCTTCGCCAACCTAGCCCAGGCCGCAAGTCCCTTCTCCCCTAACCTCCCCAGGCATGCAAGCCCAGCCACCCAGCGGCCTTGTCACCCTCTCCCATCCATTATGCAGTCAATCGCCTCGCTCGCACCTCCCTCCACAAGCGCTGAACCCTCCCATCCTAGCCCTTGAACCGATCAATCTCCCTCCAACAGTGCACTAGTACCCAGCCAAGCCTGCCTTTCCGAAGCCTCAACCATCACCTTGCAACCCTTGGCCACCCGAACCCTAAGAAGCCACAGCGACAACCCATCTCCCGGCCACCCTCCTTCATTGTTTAGCTTGCTTGGACAAAAAGCTCGCATGCAACTTTTCTCTTTTTCTTATTTAAGGTAATATATATTCACAGTTTATGTTTCAAACTAGTCTATACATAGTTCAGGCTCTTATATATATATATATATATATATATATATATATATATGTATGTATGTATGTATGTATTCATACATTGGTTATGTTTAAAGAATTTCAATTTGAATGTTTGCAGGATGTAAATTATATATCAGTTTTATATATATTAGTTATATGTGTGTGTGTGTGTGTGTGTTTTAGACAATAGTATAGGTCTATATTAGTATTATATATAATCTGGTTATATAAGTTGTATTGTTTTATAAAAAGTGTCGACTTTATAATGTATTCTGTATGAAAGTATATATATGATTGCATTATGTATTATATAAGGAAGTTATATAAGTAGTAATATACATATACAACAATATATATGTGTACAAAGGTAAATTCATGGCTATAACATATATTATATAAGTGATCTCATATAAAAGTATGTGTAATACGTTTGTTTGGATTTGAATACATATTATTTTTTTACTGGTTTTACATGTATATGATTATATACATAAATTTTATATAAGCTATTTGTAAATTGTTTGTTCGTACTTATGAGTTACCTAAGATATATATTATTTGTTTGAATTTATATATAGTATAATAAAAGAATTTATATTGATTTATATAATGAATATTGAAATATCTATATAGGTTATATAGTTATATACATGTTTATACATTAGTTTATGTCCATAAGTATATATATAAATATTGTTGTGGGTATTGTTTTAAAAATATATATAGATGTTCTATTTATATCAAGCTAATTCGATTTGTTTTCATCAATTCCTTATTATCAGTCTCGTCCATCAAATTCGTGTTCAGCTTACTTCGCTTGAGATTTGTGTTTGGATCGATCGATTATCGAATTCATGATTTATCCCATGTGTTTGGCATGTTCTTCCTCTAGCCTCGAAAGGTGAGCAATCACTCACGGTCAACATTCTTATATTTATTAAATTTGATTTTACTTGAAACGACAATTGAAATATACTGCTAAATTGAACTGTTAATTTCATAGTTGCCATATATGATATGCTATTATCTGTAATTGTTCACCTATGAGATATGGCACCATATCCTGTTGTATATATATTTAATTTATCACTGATGATAAATGCCTGTTATTGACATGTTATATTTTATCAAATTTGTTCTCACTCTGCAAGTTCCCTGTTAATTTAGAATTCCCTATGGGTTGAAATGATACATATCCGAACGATTTTGTAGAATAGGAGGAAATTGTTATGGGTTTAAATGACAAACCGAAGCGATTTTCATTTATTTTTAAAACTTTAGGATTGCGGGTTGAAATGATATATACCCGTAAATATTTAAATTGCGGATTGAAATGATAAATATCCATATTACTTGACCATAGGATAGAAAAATTATATACGGACACCGTCGGTCTATATTTTGAAAAATGATTCCCAAATTTGAAAGGAGATATATGAGTTTTAATAAATATTGTTTTATATAATATTTATAAATGTAATTTCTATATATGTATAAAAATTTAGATTTTAATTTTATATGTTTTGGAAATTTTAATTTTTAAGTTAGTTTTTAATTTTTTTTAAGATTTTCTTATAGTTTTATTATTTAAAAAGTATGTAAATAAGAACACAAAAATCAATAAATAATAAGATTTAATTTAATTAGTATATAATATGTTTTAAAATATTTATTTAAAATTTATATTAATATTTTAAAATAGATTTATTACTTGGAAAGATAAATTAATGTTGACTTGGAATTTAAATTGGGTAATAATTGAATTTAAGAAAGAATCGATTTAAAGTTATTAGTTTCGAGATTTTGAAAAGATATGATTATAACTTAATTTGATAAAAAGTTATTTAATGAATTTTCTCAATTTTGAATATTTTAAAAAATGGTTAAGGAATAATTTCCAATTTGAATAAATTTAGTGTTAAATGTTGAAATATAAATGAAATTTATATTGTAAGTGTTTGTATATATAAAGTTGAATCTTTGAACTTTAAATTGAAACGGTTAAACTGGAACTGATTTAAATTGAATGGTGGAATTCAAGATGTTTTGAATCGATTTGCGAAATTGGAGGAAACTATTTTTTTATTATATAAAGTACTTTAATATATAAACTATTTTTAATATGTAAATTATTTTATATATAGATATTTTAATTTATAACTATTTATTATATATACTACTTTCAATATCTAAATTACTTAAGGTCAAAGTGTTATGGTTTCCAAAGTGTTATGATTTCAAAACTGTTATAATTAAAGAAGTGTTATGATTTCAAAAGTATTATGATTTCGAAAGTGTTACAATCTTTGGAAATGTTACGATTCTATGAATATTATTTAAAGTGAGTAATGATATCGAATTGATATGGTTCTGAAATAAATATGATATTTTGATATGAAGTATGAACTATTTGAATGAAATGACTATGGTGTGAAATAAGCGTTTGGTTTGTTAAAGAGACCGGGATCGGATATTGTCATACTCTCTGCCATTACCGAAAATCACTTCTACAACTTTGTGCGTGGTGGAGATTCCAAAATGAAGTAGGATGCTTGGTGACGATTCTATATGATATTTACGTAGCCCTGACTCCCGTTAGTCAGCTTGATGTGGCTAAAATAGGAGCTATACTAGGCCAAGTAGAGTCATTCCCCCGATCGGACACATTTCTTCGATACCATTCTATTACTTTTGTGATGTGATTGGGTGCACCCTTTGATTTTAGGGGTGTGTCACGAGGTGGACGGTAATAGCTGCTATGCGTTACCACCCGTTCGGGAGTGCAAATGGTATATCTACCCTGGCATTGCCTTGAGTGCCATGTAACATGCCCTATCACGCCTTCTATGAGTTTGTTTTGTATTGTACCTATGGTATTCTCCCTGATAGCCTACTTGTGAGTGGAGTTTACAGTATCTGTATAGGCTACGACATTATATAAAATGTGTTAAGGGGGATATGGGTAACGCCTTAACACTATTTTAATAGTTTACTTTACTATAAACATATTATAATAGCGTATATTACTACATAGTGGATAGTTCCACGGATCCTTAGAGGATGGAAATCCCAAACATCCTTTAAGTTACTTGTATCTCAGTTGATATTTCACTTGAGTTGAATTTATTAATATAAGGATGTTAATCCTGATTCAAGTGTTTTGTGTTTTGCTTTACGCTCGGGTCAGACCGAGTGTCATAGCATTTGAGACTCACCTTTGGAGCTTTGGAGCTTCGCTTGAAGATCCATCTATATCTATTCAGTTTTCAGCTATCCAGTTGTTTTGTTCAGACTTGTCATCTTTTTTATTTGAGACTACTCTGTATTTGAGATTTCTGTTGTGTTTATTTTAGACTCTAATGTTTATATAGTAGCTTCATGAACTACTATTTATCTATTTCGCTGTCTATTATTATATTACTCCGTGTTTGTGATTGATTTATTTACTGTATATGCTGAGTTTTGCCAAATAATAAATTAACAATATGATATTTTGAGCAATTCAAGTCTGATATGTGCGGATGCGAATGGTTCGAAATAGCGCGTAGTTACGGGGTGTTAGGACTCATCCATCTTGAAATTCTGACCTTAAATTTGCTCAACAGGTCATATCCACAGAAGAAGGATTACTCTTATTGGTTGTATCACATATAACTCCTAACGCTTAGCACCTTGTCCTAATTTCACTCCGACCTTGAGTTTTCTCAAAAAATCGAAATGAAATTATTCACCCTGCCTACCATATCGCGACGGCCTAAGATTAGTATATATACCTTGAGTTTGCTCAACAAATACGTATAGTTATCTTATCTCGTCTACTCACTATATTAATAATACAACGCATAACATCCCTAGCTTGAGTTTGCTCAACTACTAAGGAGTATGCAAGTAATTTATTAATATATATGGTAGAGGACAATATTATATAGAAAATTCATAATCTTTAATATATTATATTAAGTAATGTCGACTGATGGAATAATGTATTTCTTACGAAATACCCTCGTGATTTAAGTGTTAGACATATTTGAAATCGAAGTATACGTACAATATGTATGTATTTATTACTTAAATCTATTTGGGTTTTTTTTATGTTCCACCTTTAGTTTATGCATTCACATTATATAAGCTTTATTATTATATAACTTTTATATTTCATATTATATATATTATATTAATTAAATATTATTTAATTGATTTTAATCAATTAACATTTTAATTAATTTTATACCATCTTGATATAACTTTTATGTTAAATATTTATTATATACTATAACCTTTATAGTTTAACACATATATCTCATATATGTGT
This sequence comes from Allium cepa, assembly GCA_030765085.1. Lineage (NCBI taxonomy): Eukaryota > Viridiplantae > Streptophyta > Magnoliopsida > Asparagales > Amaryllidaceae > Allium > Allium cepa. The sequence continues at coordinate 512,014,580 of CM060942.1, forward strand.
ATTTTTATTTAAATAATTAACCTTTAATTAATTTATTTAAATAATTAAATTTTAATTAATCTGCTTAATTAAAAAAATTAATTAAATTATATTTATTTCGAAAAATCATATTATACATACATGTGCGCTTATGATATCTTAAACATTTTAAAATATCATAAAATATATTAAAATGTATAATACTTGTATATATTTTTCATTAATTAACTCATTTAATTCATTTATTTATTTTATTAAATAAACTTAAATTTTGAAATTAATATATATTATTTCAAAAATATTTTGAAAACTTTTATTATATTATAACTTTTATAATATATGTATATCTTATTTTAAATTTAAATTTAAAATTTAAAATCTTATATTTTTAATTTTCAAACAATTTTGAAAACTAGCTCAAGGCTTAATTCAAGTTGGATCTTTTCTATTAGGGACAATCTCCAGGCTATTGGCTTAATATTTAACCCTAACATGACTAATTTAGACTGCATGGGTTATTGGGCTCTGATATCATTGTTGGAATTGGGTCAGCCCGCAAGGAAAGTTATGGGTGAATTTAAAAAGTTCCCTTATTGAATCATTATTGGGCTTATGGAGTCTGGTTTATTTAGACATTTCTAAATATTATTTAAATAAAATATTTTATTTTAGTTAAATTTGTAAATGGTATAGTTTTATTTAAGTTATTTTATGATATTTATATAAACATGTATCATGCACACATATAAATGTGTGTGGATGTGTAACATATCAGTCCGTACAAAGTATAACATGTCCGTGTACAGATGTTGGGATTTACATCGCAATTGACACATTAGCTCATCCAATATGCAAATATATTGTCCAAATATATGTATATATAAATAAATACTATTATTTGTATGTAAATATTATAATAATTATATATATTATAGTTTTGTTTAAATAATTTTATTTACATACATAAAAACATATGGATATATATAACCATATGAATAAAATATTAATATTGCGTACATATACATATATTATATATAATAGACTTGTTTAAATATAAAGAAATAATTTATAAATATAAAAAAATTTATAAAACCGTAAGTAATACATATACCGTAACGACCCGGATTTTTTGACGGTTAATTATGGATATTTAAATGGTTTTAGATATTGGATTTCGGATTATAATTGAGTTAATAAGTTTTTAAAACTAAAATTTCAAACGATTTCATAAAATTTTGAAATCATAGATTAAATCAACGCGTTAAAATAACGGTCCGAGACACAGTCTTCGAATTCGACAAACTAGTTTCATTTGATACGTAATAGTGTGTTATTATCAGGTTCCAAATTTCCTAGTGTTTAGAGTTATCGTTTGATCATATGGGATACAAACGCGTTGAAATTAATATCGAAATTTAATATAATAATTGGGTCCAAAAAGCTATCTTCTCCATACGATCGAATTAGAACTCGAAACATTTTCTATTGCGTTCAAAATAGGTGTATAACATTATAAACGCCTAGCAGAATGCTTTGATAGGGTTTCGAAGTTTTGAGATGGGTAAAATGAGACATTTATAACTGAAAATATTATAATCTGTTAAGTCAAGACCTTGCCTTCTCTAACACGCCTCCCTCAACTTTATATCACGTCTATCCTTTCTTCCTCTCATTTAAATCATAAACGAAAAAAATCTAATTCATTCATTTTAAAAGGAAGAAGAAAAGAATCGCTCCTTCAAAACCGAAATCGACATTCCCTTTCTCCCTTCTTTCAGTTCGAACGTATTCAAAATCATGAGAAAATCCCCTTTCTTCTTCATCTATTCGTAAAAAATAACAACCGCATGATCCAAAATCGATCGCGACTCGCTTGGAAACCGCACACGAAGAGGGGAGACTTGGCACTTACAGGCGCAGTAGGGTGTGGCACGATCGTCGTGAAGGGAGGCGCGAGTACTCTAGGTCGCGGCTTAGGTTTTTATGAGCGGCGATGAGGCGTCGAAGATTGCTGGGCAAACGAGAGTAGCTCGTGAAGGTGGATGATGCTCGCATGCGTGGATTCAGGAGGAGGTAAGGAGGGTGTGACGATGTGGTCGTTGAGGGATGTCAGGGCGACGCGTTGGAGCGGGGGTGGTGGCGCGCACGCGCGCGCGTGGGCTTGTGGTGTGCGCAGGCGGGGGGAGTTTGAGCTGGGTGAAGGAAGTGTGGTGGTATGGCATGAGGTGTAGGCGAGCATGGTCGTGCGTGATGCGGGGTTTTAGTCACGAACATGATGGAGGTAATGGCAGTTGTTTAATTAATTAATAAATTGATTGTAATTAATATTAATTGATTAGTTTATATAAATCCGAATATTAATAAATTTTATAATTTTCATATGAGGTTCAAAATGAATAAAACAAGTCAAGTTGAATCTTGGCAAAGAAACACTATACACTGGAATAGATTTGGAGTTGGAGCAATTTCAGAGGAAAAAAATCAAGATGAGAATATTCTCACTCGTTTGGACTACCAAAATTTAAATTTTAAATAGTTGAAATTTAATTTTGGATGGTTGTTGAATTTATAAATTTATTGTCTGTTAAATGATATAATATATATAGTAGTGTGTGTGTGTGTATTAGTGTTTGGAGTGATATTCCCGCACATTATAGCGCATGACACCCTATGTGCCCTGAATAATAGCGAATGACCCTATATACCGTGATATCCCCTTCGAAGTGGGATTGGTATTTTTTATGTTGTATTGACATCTGTGAATGTAGGAAAACAATTGGAAGGATCCAACTGGATTCCTCAAAAATGTTGATTAAATTTCATATATAGTGATATATGATTGGTGTGAATAATCTGTTATAAATTATTGCTATGATATTGAATTATTAAATGCGGGAAATAACACGAACCTTAAATTTGGTATTTTAAATACCACAACTAATTAATTTTGAATTCGAAGGAATTAAAAAGAAGATTTTGAATATAAAAATATTTATAGGGAATTTGGATCATTTTAAAGAAAATTAAGTGGAATGATTTTTTATATATAATTTGATTTGACACATAACTATTCGTAAATTGGTTTAAATGGAGATTTTTAAATAAAATTTTATAAAGGGATTTGAAAATGATATCTTGAAAGTATAGGAAGGAGTTGAAATCGACATTAAAAATAAATTTGAAATAAAAATGGGATTAATTAAAAAAGGGAATTACAAAATGAAATTTTATAAATGAAATTGGTTTTATAAATAAGTGAAATTCGAAGGAGTTTATAAATTTATAAACGATGTTATAAATTAGGAATGATGGTCAGTTGATAAATTGGAAATATAAGTTTATGATGTGAATTTATATCGAGTTATGAGAATCGTTTTGGTAAAGAAATAGTGGAATCTAATTTTGAATGTGAGAATAGTGGTAAAATTAAGATATAGTCGGTGTGATACGAATAGAGAGGGATTTATAAATTGAATTTGGCAATATTGGATTTTTAAAATAGATTTTTGTCGAGAAATTAAAAATTATTTAAAATAGGATTTTAATTACTATGATATATAACTTAAACTGTTATTTAGATGTAGAATATTCCAAAATATTAATTATTATAATATTAAATATTTATTGAAATAAATTCTAATTTTATTCATTAGCCTTGTAAATTGATTACTTATTAAAAATGATTTTGATATGAGCTATCAATGTTATTTGAAATGTTTTGGTTTACTTAAACATATTCTAAAAAATAAACTACTATTCCTTAAAAATACTTATTTTATGTATATAGTTTTAAAAGATTGAATTTATTTATAAATCCTCTCGAGATTGGAAGTGAGGTTTATTAGACGAGTATGATTTTAGAAGAGAAATCTTATAGTGGGATTTTAGGAGCTTGAAGAGAAATTCCAAAGTGCTAAAAATACGAGAAATTCGGGAAATGAATTAGAATTCATAAAAGAAGTTAGAAGTGGGTATTTGGAGAGGCAGACAAGTGCATTCGACTTTGAAAATATTAAATGGTTAGAAATAAAATTTGTAAAGGATTGTGAGAATAGGGAATAAATGGGCTATTTCCTGAATATTGGCATAAAAAGATCTTAGGAAATAGGTTTATCAGTATTCCTAAGTATTGGACGGGAAGAATTTAAAAATATTTATCTTCGATATTTTAATTATAAAAAATATTTTCAAAAGGGTGAATTTTAATTGGAAGCGAGAGAAAAATACTCTAAGTATTGAAAATGGTGAAAAATCCTGTGATGGATACAAGTGTTGAAATTGAATCCAGATATAGAAATATTGGAAGGGTTTGAATATATATATATATATATATCTAATAAGGATACTTTAAGAATATTTTTGGAAAATTATGATAAGGACAGATGATTGCTTATGGATATTTTATCCATAGTTAAATAACCAACTATCAATATTGGAAAATTTTGTTAATCGTTTTGAAGAGATCGAGATCAGATTTAATTATTGGAAAACCACTTCGATCCACTTTGTACTTACAAACGAATACCGTGAAAATGATGAAGACGGTGATTCGGTTTGTCCAGACCCAGGACAACTTGTATGGATGAATGCTATCGGAACATCATCATTGGAGGACGATGAGCATTCTAAGTATAATTTTGTTCTTGAAAGGTAACGCTTACCTCGAGCCTCATCAACCGGGAATGACTAAAATAGGAAAGATGCAGCAAGGCTAAGTGGGTCGCACCTAATTAGGGTATGTTATAACCTTCTAGATTTCCTCGAAAATCTATATATTATGGATATGGTTGTGCATGAAAGAAGGAGCGCTTGATGGTAAGGGTGGGAACACCCGAGGTGATAATATATTCGATCTGTCTAGGTTAAGGGTAGGTCGGTCTTGTATAGCAGGGGATTCCGGCGTGGTCCTCAGTACATTGTTCTAGAGGTGTACTGTGGCGGACGGTACCCCAGTGGCCCAGTCATTCGATGTAATCCATTCTCCAATAAGCGCCGTACGGTTTTGATTGTGCCTACTATGCTGAAACGTGAAATGCAAGCATTTCAGCTATTTTCTATTTTGTTTAAGCACTATTATAATATCAGACGATTTTGATAAAAAAAATTTGGTTATCTTAAGGTAAAAAACCCGTTGTGTTTATGTGTGGCGTGGTCTTACGAGATACCATTTATTTTTTCAAAGGATTTGAAAAGTTAATAATTCAAATTGAGTGTGTTTTCTCACGCTGGTTTTCCAGACTGACTGGGGTGCTATTATTATAATGCTCGAGTCAGACCGAGTATTATAGATTCAGGATAGGGTACTATGGAGCTCAAGAGACGAGCTAGATGACAAAGATGTATCCCCGTACTTAGTTATACTTCCCCTGTATGAGGATAAGTTATTATAACAGTCTAGATTGATGTATTGATTATTGTACTATGATGATTGTAAGTATAAAACAGTTACAGTTCTTTTGTACACAAATCTGTTATTATATATTATATTTTGTTCCGCTGCATTTGTAAGATTCTGTTTTATTTCTCTATTTTCTTCTATATCTTTCTTCTACTTTACCCTACTTATTCGCTCTTTCGTACAATTTGGGTTGAACATGGGTGAATTATTGTCAACTCAAAGGGTACGGAACGGCGGGTCGCGACGTATACATACATACATACATACATATATATATAAACAAATATATGCATATATATATATATATATTAATACAATATAAAAAATATTTTTTGATATATATGAAAAACCAAGTCATGTGCACATCTCGGTAAAATAATTTAATTTTTTGAATTTTAAATTTATTTTAATTTAATTATCCATTAGAAAATTTATAAAAAATTGATTGAAAATTAATTTTGAAACTTTGTTTTGGATTTTAAATTTTCAGTAAATCCTAAATGATATTTTATGCTTTGAAAAAAATTTCCATCAAATTTTCAGTTCAAATAATTTTAAAATTATTTTTCAACATTCGGCCAAAATTTGAAATTTAATTTAAAAATAATTATTTTTAATTTATTTGTGGAGAGCTTCTTTATCTATGTTATTTTGTAAAATATAAAATATAATTTTCATAATATAAATGAATTAATATAATTTATTTATGCAGTAAATTGATATAAATAATATTGAAATGTTTATATAAATATATTGTCTCACTGTCGAAAATTATAATAGCTTTAATTCATTGCGTATAAAATTATGTGACTATTTTTAATTGAAGTATAGCGTTGTAATTAATTATAAACTATATATATATCTAAATAAATAATATATATACATATATTAATTTAATAAACTAGAAATATATATATATTTTTATTCAAACCCGTACTGACCTGATGTATATTTGTCAAAAATAACTCTTTTTCAATATATATGTACATACATACAACCACATGACTTTGCGATAATATTACTTGCATATCAGAATCTTCATCTAACAAACAACATATAATATGCACATATATAATAAAATATTACAATTGAGTGTAAATAATTATATTTTGATTAGAAGCATAACTTTATTCCAATGCCTTGAAGTACACCTTGATATGATGGTATCTGCACCTTGAAATTATTTTCGATTCAACATAGGGCTAGTCTTTGAACCGTTAACCACTCACTATCCGATAGTGATTGGATTAACTTGATTTGAACTTGATGAGATGGAGGGACTAGGGATGAATTTTGGCCAGCAAGGAATAGAGGAGGAGGCGGCAAAAAACCCCAATCAAATTAGGTTAGAGATAGTTATATAGTGGACAGAAAGGAGAGAAATATGGATTTGATCATATACTCATTCTCCTTTAATCCTAACCATCCGAAATCAAGCCTTTCTAATCTAATTTTAGCTACTCCTTTCCAGATGGTTATTGTAAAATATACTAACCCTCTGATGGGCCTTAAAACCCTTTTTAGTCCAAATAAAATATTATGCAGTTAAATCCAATTTAATCCATTATCAAAATCGTATATCAATTGATATATTTATAACTATAAATATATCTAGTAATATTTATTCATCAAATCGTAATAAAATTTTACAATTAATATTTTTTAAATATTAATTAATTTATAACAATTATAAATTAATTAACTCATTAGTCCAAGAAAAATTTATCATTTCGGTTGTATGACTCGTTGGGTGTAAATTTGGTTAGCAATTAATATCGAACTATTGAATATTAAAGTTCACACACCACTTAGCAGGTGGTGTTACATTTTGTCCAAATTTATCACTAACTTTATTTTGGTAAAATCCAACTTTATTAAGCGTTATCTGGTTATGACTTTTATGTACATTATTTCCCTTCATAAAAACTATATCACATTGGACTTATGGAATTTGGTAATGGTCAAAATTGTAATATCATCCATATTCAACTCTAAAGTTGAAACACAAAGTCCTTGATTCAATCATAACAATCATTGTTAATCTAAATGCTCTGGCCGGAGACTTTGACTTTGAGTTGACTTGAGTTGACCATGATACTAACCCCATATAGCTAAGGAGATGAATTCTCTCTTAAATAGTGCTTCACTTTCAATACTTCAACTCGACCCAACTATAATCACTCGATGGGCGCCTTGCCATGATTTGACTATAATCAAAGCAGAGCTTTTGTATTGAAGATTTACAGTATTCTCAAGTTGAGATAACTGTATAAATTTATCACATTGATATTTTCTATTTGGACTTAGTTTTATTAATCAACAGAAAACTATCGAGTAAGTCATTTCATGGTTATCCATTAACTATCAATACATAACCACTTGGTGCCCCCAATGGACATGAGTAATACACCGCCCTACATTTGAAGAGCGTATGTACTCCAGTTTCAACGAATATACCAATATCCAATCTCGATACATCTTGATTAGAATTATTTGAAATGATATATTTATTTTTATTGTGATAAATTACTCACGATAACATCACTTTGTAACTACTATCACAACACATACTATTTATGGATTTTATATTAAATATATTTTTAATTATTAATATAACACATTATATTAGGTATATAATAAAAAAATACATTTTTTCGAGCAAGATCGATTATCGAGTTAGATATATGTAACAAACTACACAATTACTTCTAGGGCATACGTCTAATTCTATCATAAACACTCCCTTTACTCTAATTTAAGGGTGCAATGTAATGAACCCAATAAAGTTGATGTTCCTTTGTACTAGAGACTCAATTATGTCCCTAAATTCGAAGGATTATTCCATGAATATCTTGACCTTGTTGAAGAAAGACGCGTAGAAGCGCACTTTATTAGATTAGCGGTTCATCAACAATGAGTAGTACGACACTACGATGTTTGGGTTAAATAGGAAATATAGAGCTAGGAATATGGTGCTAAAAATAGTGTTCCAACTTATTTTGAATTTCATCCAACTTATATTCGTCATACGGGGAAAACAATATTGCAAGGGCTGATTAAAGATGGTCTCTACTATTTCACCAATGCTCGTGATTTTTCTTGTTCTGTTTCTTCACTTTTTTGTCGAATAAGTGTACGCTAAATGTCTGGCATCGACGATTAGAACATCCTACGTTTAGAATTGTGAAACATATTGTTTTTAATTTTTCCCTTCAAGTTAGTAGTAATAAAAACAATTGTTGCAATTCCTGTCTTGTCAATTAAGGTTGAAAACTTCCATCCTATGATAGTCTAAGTACTTTTTTTATCACCTTTGCATTTGATAGTTTCTTATTTATAGGGACCTTTAACTATCATATCTAAATTTGGTTACCGTCACTATTTACTATTAATGGATGTATTCAGTCATTTTGTTTGCATATTTCCTTCATGTCAAAAGTCTGAAACGCTAGCTATATTAATCAATTTCAAAAACAAGATTGAAAACTTACTCAACACAAAGATAAAAAAATTCAATCTGATAGTGGTACCAAATATAAAAAATCCACAACTTTTCTTAAAGCAAATGGCGTTTATCAAAGATTCTTTTGTCCACACACCGCTGAACAAAATGGACTAGCTGAGAGGCATCATCGACACATTCAAAAACTGGCACTGCCCTTCTCTCTCAATCTAGCCTCCTTGAGCGATTTTGAGTCGGAGCTTTTCAAACTGCATGTTATTTATTAAATAGATTGCCCTCTCCAGTTATAAAAAATAAATCATCTTTTCAAGTGTTATTTGGTACCATTCCCGTATACAGTATGTTATGAGTCCTTAGCTGTCTATGCTACCTTTATTTAAACCATATGCTGAATGCAAACTAGCACCGAGGTTGTTACCTTGTATATTTATTGGATATCATTCTGCATACAAGGGTTGTCTTTGCTTTCACATCCCCTCGAATCATTTATACATCTCATGACATGTGTCTTTTGTAGAGAACGTACTCTCTTTTGTAGATAGTGTTAATACACCCCATGATGGCACCTTCATATCCACTAATATTCCTATCATCTTTAGTCCTCCCCTTATGCCTATAATGCCACCAGTTCCTGCTTCTTCTTCTATGAATTTTCCTAGTTTCCCTCCTTCTCCAAATATGTTTGCAAGAGTTTCTTGTCCAGAACTAAATTCACATGCTTCATCTATCTCAATACCACCAACACATATAACATCTCCAATGGCTCCTTCATCGCCACAAACTGAATCTTCACAACCTACACCAACTCCGACAATGGATATAGTGCCAACACTCCCTATGCAGCCTTCATCATCATAAACTGAATCATATAATATAGTGCCAACACGCCCTATGTAGACACGTTCAAAAGATGGCATATTCAAGCCTAAGATTTATATAGTAACCAAACACCTAATGCCCAATCTTCATCTCTAAGAACCAAGATGTTACAATCAAGCTCTTAGACATAAAGAATGGCGGAAAGCAATGGACATCGAAATCAATGCACTACTTCGCAATGGAACATGGATCCTTGTTCATCCAAAACAAGGAATTAATATTATGGGCTGCAAATGGATATATCGAACTAAAAGAAAAGCGGATGGTTCTATTGATCGTTATAAAACACGATTGGTGGTTAAAGTGTTTCATCAACAACCAGGCATCGACTTCAGCGAAACATTTAGTCCAGTTGTTGAATTTTGCACCATACGTACAATACTCATATTGCTCTCTCTAAAGGATGGCCGATTCAACAACTTGATGCTCAAAATGCATTCCTTCATGGTTTTCTTCAAGAAGAGGTTTATATGCACCAACCACCTAGATTTATTGACAATCAACATCCGTCCTTTGTTTGTCAATTACACAACTTATTTTATGGCCTCAAACTAGCACCACGAGCATGGTATCACCGACTTAGCTCTCAACTTCTTCATTTGGCCTTCAAACTCATGCAGATTACTCCTTGTTCATTAAACATGACACCAGTTCTACCATTTATGTTTTAGTGTATATTGATGATATCGTTGTCACGGGCTCCTCTGATGCATGTATTCACGTACTTATTAAATCATTGAACTCTTCTTTTACAATCAAGAATCTTGGACCTGGGACCTTTAAACTATTTCATTGGTATTAAAGCTATACAAACCTCTACCGATTTGTTTTTGTCTCAAAGAAAGTGTATCAACGATATATTAGAACATAACAAGATGGTTGGTGCTTGTCTAGTCCCTACTCCACTTGATATCAAGAAAAGCTATCGATTCATGGTGGTAAAGAAGTCATTGATCCCACGCTATATCGTAGTGGTTGTTGGTGCACTAAAATATCTCACATTTACCCATGCTGACATATTATTTGCCGTTAACCCTGTATGCCAATTTATGCAAGATCCGGGGGAAGATCATTGGGATGCTGTCAAAAGAATCATATAATATCTTAAAGGCACAACTGAATTTTAGCTTTCCTTAAGACGTGCTTCAACACTAAATTTATGTGCATAGATTGATGCTTATTGGGCTTGCTATCCTGATTTTCATTGATCTAACAGTGGCTTTTGTATATTTTTCGGAAGCAACCTTATATCTTGGAGTGCATGCAAGCAAACTACCATGTCTAAATCTAGTACAAAGAGTTAGTATCGTGCTTTAGCTACAACTACAGCAGAACTCATATGGATTTAATCTCTTCTTCAAGAATTTGGTGTTTACACTAATATTCCAACATTATGGTGTGATAATTTGGGAGCAACATATCTCACTGTTAATCCGATGTTCCACTCTCGCACCAAACATATTGAGGTAAATTATCATTTTGCGTGTGAAAGAGTAGCGTGTAAGCAATATTCGGTTCATATCTACTAAAAACCAACTTGCAGATATACTAAATAAAGGATTGAGTACTCAACACCATGCTTTTCTTGGGGATAAGTGAACCGTCAAGACACTCAACTTGCAAGAGAGTATCAATAGCAGATACAAAGTCAGTTAACAAGACTTTGTCAAGTTTTTCAATCTCCTTTATTTACTTTAGATTTCCTTCTTTTACTTAACATCTTGAAATGGTTTTGTTTTTTAAAATTCAAACTATATGTACTTGTACTGCAAAGTTATATATAACCATGACTAAAGCTCAATAAAAATAGAGAGAAGGAATTATATTACCTTCACCACCTTTAAGCCTTAGGCCCGCCTAGGGAGGCCGATATGTAATTGAAACCGAGGTTAGAGACGAAACATATAAATTAGCTACTATATGTCGAGATATCTTACCTTGAATCCGAAACTCAAACATTTATAACGATAATTTCTTGGACAACCATAGTTGACTATGAGTAAGTCAATAGAGCTAGAGCTTCTCCAATAAGAGCACATTCTCCTAAATGAATGCTATAATAGGATAACTTATTTTACTTTCTGCATTCTCTTTCTATTGATCCTTTTTTCAGTTCCATCAAGTTATTTTGATTTAGGCATTGTAATTATGCAAGAATGAATTAAGAACAGATTACTGTAGCATCATTACATATATATAATGCTCATTCATGCTAATAACTATGTGCAATGCAAGGACATATAAAATTAAATGCCTAAGCTAATCATCCTAATATGGAATAAGGAGAGCAACCGTCCATAAAGGCTTATTTATGCTACCTATAGTGCACATTATAAAGATAAAAAACCTGAAATAAATACGTGCATAAGTAAATTACCCGAATAAGAAATGAGAAAGCCAATGATTCCCATTTCTTATCTTTTGAATGATTAACATAATAATCCAAACGACAAAACCGATCGGTAAAGTATATCGTTGCTTTACTAATACTGGTCTCTCATGTATGTGATTTCTATGTAAAAATAGATCTGTTATGCACTAGGTACCATCCAAATAAAAATCCAGGGCTAAAGTAGGTCCCCCTCTTTACTACATATGTTTACTATTCATGGCTTCCATTAATTTAAACCACTTTTAAGAAAATACTCTCTCATTGTCGACATCAAAATATTAACACCAGGCAGTGACCGAGAGTCATAGCATTCATTTTACATAATATAAAAAAAACTAAGAATATAAACAAGAACTAAGGATATAACATTAGACTATCTCTTAAAGTATGTGATTACTTGTTGAAAGTAAGCGATACAATATTATACTCATTTTAATGAGGAGATAATGTGGGAGACGAAGAAGACGTTTTGCAAAAAGAAGTTCATATATGAAAGTTACAAGCATATTAGCGTACTGAAATAAATAAATAAATAAATTTATTTCAAAAGTTGTTGGTGCATGCAAAGTCAAAGCTAATATTGAAAAATATCAAAAGCTTGTGGTGTGGAGGTACATCAGATATGGAAATCCAATCAAAATCAAAAGCAATCTCATATTTTACGTTGGAAGAAGTTTGAATATCCTAAATAAATGCTCCATCGGCATCTATATAAAGGTAATGGAATCTTAACCATTTTATCGTCATCAATAATTATCTATTCTAGTATTTTACAGAGATTATAGTTTTGTTTGCTCCACTTTGATAGCTATAATCTTGTAATAAGAAAATCTCTTGTACTCTCTTCAAATTATAGTGAATTGTTTGATCCATGAATGTTGGTCAATTAGACCGAACCACGTTAAATTTTATCGTCTCCTTATTTTTCTAGGTTTATTTATTGTTGAGTTGCAAATAATTTCTATTAGATTTAGAGGTGTTCAATCGGAAAATCCAGATCACAGCGTTAGATTATTCCGCATTAATGTGAAAAAAACAATTTTTTTTCACTAGAGATTGGTTCGAAGCTAGTCGATTTGTTTTAGATTTGAGCATCTATGGCTTCGAGGAAGATAGGTAGATCCGATAGTAATTAAATTGTTGCTCGTTTTGATGGAAAATTATATTTTGGCACATGAAAGATAAAGATGGAGACCATACTAAAAAAATAGAAGACTCTTAAGATTATTTCTCAGATAGATAAACTAAAAGATTTAGAGAGGAATGTTTTGGAAGAGATGGAAGAAGAAGCTCTTACTACCACTCGGTTAAGTCTTTCAGATGATGTACTAAGAGAATTCTCTCAGAAGAAGACGGCGAAGGAATTATGTGATGCACTATCTGATGCTTATCAAGATAAGTCACTCACTAATCTGATTATTCTTCAGCAACAACTCTATTCATTCAAAATGAAGCCTGAAGCTGATCTTATGGCGCATGAAGATGCTTTGACCACTTTGATTATGAACCTGAAGGCAGCGGAAGTTTATATTACTGATAAGGCTCAAGTAGTGATCCTCTTATGTTCATTGCCTAAGGTGTATACTGCTTTTTTTAAATCCATGATATATGGTCATAATAAGATTAGCCTATCTAACATAAAGGCTGATCTTTATAATAAAGCGTTGAGAGGTAGATTGATTAGCACTAGTTTGAATAGTGATACAATAGGCTTATTTGTACAGAGAGGTAGAAGCCAAAGCAAGTCAAAGAATGATGGAGGCGAAGTAATTCAAGGTCCCAGTCTAGGAGGCCAAGCGATTGACTTGGCATTATTGTAAGAAGCCATGACACTTTCAAGCTCAATGTCCCAAGCTTAATGAAAGAAGAAAATACCCAAAGCAAGCTTTAACATATACTGTAGAGAAATCAGATACAAAGAGTGATATGATGTATTAACAGCTTTTGGCTCTTCGGGGAAGAGCAACTTATGGCCGATTGATTCTTGCGCACCCTATCATATGAATCCGATAGGAATTTCTTTTCCACTTACCATGTGATTTATGGAGGAGAAGTTTTGATGGGCAATGATGCTTCTTCCCATATGGTTGGTTTTGGTAGTGTGAAGGTCAGGATGTTTGACGGTGTTATTCATACTATTACGATGTTAGGTATATACCTGATTTGAAAGAAAGCTTGATTTCTATTGGGGCTTTGAGTAGGCTTGTTTTGAATATTATAGTTAAGGGAGAGAAGATGAAGATATCGAAGGGTTCCATGATTGTTATGAAAGGAGTGAGTGCAAGAAATCTTTATCTATTGAATGGCACTATTGTAGTTGGTGAATCAGCTTCAGTTACTTCTGTTGATTCAGAATCTTCCAAATTGTGGCACTTGCAAATGGGTTACATTGGAAAGCGTAGTTTGGATGAGTTGAAAAAGTGAGGTTTGATTAATAGAGTACAACATTCAAAGCTTGGCTTTTGTGAAGAGTGTTTTCTTGGAAAGAAGATAAAGATTTCTTTTGGTATAAGAGATCATAAAGCAAAGGTTGTCTTAAAGTATGCTCATACGGATGTGTGGGGTCCCTCCCCTTGTCCATCCTTAGGTGGAACCAGGAATTTAGTTTCATTTATAGATGATTTCTCTTGCAAAGTATGTGTATACTTCGTACAGCATAAGAGTGAAACCTTATCAGGTTTCGAAAGTGGAAATCTATCGTTGAGAAGCAATCAGGGAAGAAGACGAAATTTCTCCGTTCGGATAATGGTGGTGAATTTGTATCACAGGAATTCGTCGATTATTGTGAGTCTAAAGGCATTAAAAGACATTACACCACACCTGACGACCCTCAGTCTAATGGAGTTGCTGAAAGGATGAATTAGACATTGTTGGAGAGAACTCATCGCCTCAGATTGACTATTAAGTTGAAGAAGGGATTTTAGGTTGAAGCCTTATCTATGCCGGTTTTCCTCATCAACCGCATACCTTCTATTTCCATTGATATGAAAATTCTTGAAGAAGCATGGAAAGGAGAGCCTGTAACATCCCGAAATTTGTAAATTTTAAAATTCGATAAATTATTTGAACTTTGGAATTTAATTTGTGAAATTCAACCTAAATTTAATATTGTTGAGATTGATATTACAGGTTGGATGGAATTAAATAAATTTTGATAATAAAGTTTAAATAAATAATAAAAATAATAACAATGATAATTAAAGAAAACAACACTTATCAACAAGAAATTGTTTACAACAATAAAATAAAAAAAATGAACAAATGAAATGTTTTCAGTTAAAACCTTTAAATAGAACTAAATCAAATTTTGTAATAGAATTCATATAGTTATAAAATGTTAATAACTAAAACAAATTCCTTACCTTTAGTAAAGCAAACTTGTACTTGCAAAAAGAATATACAAACCAGTTAGTAGTTTGCCGTGAGTTGCATGCAAACAAGAAGATAGCATAGAAAACAAAATCTATGCAAGAAAGTATTTTTAAAACAAAACACTTTTTTTTATAAAGTAAACTAGGAAATAAGTTAACCAAAGAAAATAAGATATGAAAGATCTTCCAAACAATAATAATTAAAACAAACACCTTTATTTAGAAGTAAAACAAGAAAGTAAGTATTTTAAATAAAAAAATATAAGAAAATATTACTTACAAAAAAAAAAGCAAATCGAATAGCATGCTGAAAATATACAAAGCATGAAACATTACATGCTTCCATTTAATGCTTTCATTAAATGCTTTCATGTTCAACCATACATAAGTACAACAGAATAAAATAAAAAAAGAAGAGAAGTCTTGCCTCAGCCGCACTCAAGTAAAGCCTGCACACCTCCTTATATACATGACCATAGTTCCATTTGTTCAAAGTAAAACCCTAACAAAGAAAGAAAAATATTAGCAAAGATCAGAAATTTAAAAGGAAAAAAAAGAATCACTTTATTGTTAAAGTTGAAAACAATTTACTGAAAATAAAAGAAAGAGCAAAACATCACTTTATCTTCAAATTTGGAAACAAAATTACTGAAGAAAGAAGAGGAGAAGAAGATCAAAACAGTTTTTCAAAAACAGGAATATTTACAGGTGAGTAAACCTGTAAGCTAAAAATCAGTAACTAATATGTGTTGTTTATGAATCACAGTGTTGATGTTTGATGTGCATAAATGTTTATATGTGAGTAAAACATAAATCTTCAAACAAGGGTTTAAGTTTATTTAAGACAGTTTAAAAACTTCATCTATAAACTGTTGTGCATATACTTCAGTGAGCATATGATTTTAATATGCTCTGTGTTCTTTGAAAGTTGTTACAGACTCCATTTTTCTGTTCAAACATTGAACTATTTTGTTTAAAACAATTTGTAAGCATGAAGCTCTGTGTATATGTATATCTATAATAGACAGTACTGAAGCATTATCTTTTTCTCTGTTCTGGCTCACAGGGGGGATTAATCAAATAAATTCAATTTCTTGCCATCCAATTAGTATCAAGCTTTGGTTTTAAAAGCGAATATGTATGTTTAAGTATGAATTTTAATTAAAAAATGGTTTGAAGGAAGATAAGGATATACAGTATGCAAAAATTTGGTTTTTTCCAAAGGAAATTCAACTTTGAATAAATTCAACTATTTTAGAACGTTGTTTTGATTTCATAACCTGAATAAACATGCCAAAATATGATTTTTAAAGGCAATATCATGATTTTTACTTAAGTAATTTAAGAGGAGTTCGAATTTAAACTAAATTTATATTTTTTTGAATCACCAGTGATTGATTTAATTATAAATGTTGAAATTTGAATGGAAGCTAGTTTGAACTTCTATAATGACGAGAAAAATACAAAATAATTTTTCAAACGTGTGAATTGGCCGTTCGAACCCAAAGTAGGGTTTTAGTTGGAGTTTTGCAGTGGGTCGAAAGCAAGATGATTTCATCACCTATGGGTGATCGAGTCGCACGCAACGATGGGGGAAGGTAGTTTAGGGTGTTGACGTGACGTGGCAGAGGTTACGGCGTCTTTGATGGCCAGAGGAGGTGACGTGAGTTTGATTTCCGGTGGTGAGCTGATGGGTTCATTTGATCGAGCTACACTCGATTTTGATTGAGGAAGAAATGGAGTTTTTCGTTGGTACGTGATCGACGTCGAGGTCAATTATGACTTGTTGGAGGCTTTCTCGGTCGCCAGAGAGGCGTCGCTGTCGTGTACATGTGCACGACTTGGCCTCTGTGTCAGTGGGAGGATGGGTCTGGGAACTCGGTGATGTTTTCGGGCATGTGGGGTTGGAACTCGGGGTCGAACTCGAGCATGTAGAGAAGGTTTATTTCCAGTTTTGAATAAGCTTTAATAAAGAAAAAAAGAGAAAGGAGAAGGAACAGACGCGGGGAGGGAAGAAGATGCTTCGGGGAGAATTGGTGGAATACTCGAGTTTTGACTCGAGTAAAGCCTGGGTATTCTCAGGCTTTATAAAGTTACAACAAGTGTTGTGACAAAACTTTAGTACTAAGGAAGTAACCAATACTTGTTTAGTTTAAGCAAGAATTTATTTCAAGCAAACTTGATTTCAACTCTGTAGTTAGTCATAAATTGATTTTTTAAAAGTTTAAAGAAAATTTTAAATGTTAATTAAGATGAATAAGTTTTGTAAATTAATGATTTTGGAAAGGAATTAAAAATGATTTACAAATTGTAATTAAAATTGATTTAATAAACAATTAAGTATTCAAATTAAATTGTCAATTAAGAATTTGTTATTCAGATAAATTAAGTCGACAAATCAAATTTGGCGGTTAAATAAAATAACAAATTTTGAAACGATAAATCGAGTAAATTAAGATTTAATTTATTGATCCAAATTTTTATCATTGATTTAAAATAATTATTTGGTAAATTTATTTAAACCACATTTGAAAATAAATTAACTATTGATGTGCACTATATTGATATTTCTGTTTTGATTGTGATACTGTGTGATATAAATTGCCATGTACTGTATTATGATTTTTGTTTGTTCTATATTGATGAGAAAACCCTGTTGCCCGTAAAACGGCATTTAAACTTCGATGCGACAGGGAATCAGATTTCAGTTGGTTATCCGAAACCCACATCGAACCTGTGAATATTTGTGAATGACATCCACATGTTTTAAAATTTGACACTCACTATTCGAATTAGCCGAGGAAGGACCTTTGTGTCGTATAACCCATTTCGAATATGTGATTCGGCGTTATGGATAGCATTTGAATACCGGTGTTGAAGACCGGGTATTTGCAAGAGCGATAGGATGACCTGTCGATTGACTCTGCACCGAGTTGCTCCGGTATAGAGTTCTCCATATGTGATGGGGAATCCGATCAGGATTGTGGATATCCGGATTGCAAATACTTCTTTGGAAGTGCCTTCGGTTCTGTTCGAACCCAGAACAAAATTGTATGGATTGTATGTCCGACATTACAAATTGATATATAAAGTAGTTTTCTTTCAAATATATTTCCGTTGGTGGCAGAGAATTTATTCTCTTAGCTTAACACCCTTAGAGGTTATGTAGTTGAAGGTTATCAGCGATATATTCCCAATCTGGCAATGTGGCATGCTGAGTGTTGCTGATCATTTGTTGATCGAAGCATGGCTTTGTGAAAAGCGTAGCTTTGTGGACGAGACTTCATCGAGCCTCACACCCCGAAATGGTCGAAACAGGAAAGATGCGGCAAGGTTATTGGGGGTGGCACCCCTTAGGGTATGTGCATTTCTTTCTGGATAGAAGTGGTATCATGGCATGGAGCCCAGATACTTAACTTATGTTGATATCGCAGATATATATATATATATATATGTATTACTTTGTGATTTGTTGCTGGGGCCTCGGTTAAAGGTTGGTTACAACCGGGAGATGGCATACTCGTGTCAATAGTTACCCAGTTAGGGGTAACCCGGCCTTGTGTTGGCAGAGATCCGGTTAGGTTCTCGGGTCATCCCTCCAGAGGCGTGTGGCCCAGGAAGTTCCTTATCCTGACCATTTTTGGAAATCCAATTCCCAATACGAAACCCTGTACGGTTTTAGTTGTAGAACCTGCCATCTAATATGGTAGCTATAGTAGGCATAGTATAGTGGTACCTATGCTGGCTAAGATTAGTATTATACTTTCGAAATATTTTCCTCACTATGCACTAGTAATAATATCAAAGAATTTCTTTTCTCGTACCAAGCATATTTAACTGTCATAAGAAGAAATCTCCTCCAATTCTGCGTTTGCATTGTGTGTGTAGCGGGAGGTCTTATGGTAGTTCCATTTTTAAAAGCATATCGAAAATTCTTTTATAAATCTAGTTCTTTGAAAGTAACTGTTGTTTTTGTTTACTCATACCAGTCCCATGACTGATCCGGAGTTTATTGTTTTCTTTCCTAAACTCTGGGTGCCCATTATTTCTACACGGGCGTCCTAGTAGCAGGTTTCTGTAGTTTGGAGTAGCTGTATTTTGGAGCCTTTATCTTGGAGATATCTTGGGGGCTTTTGGAGATTACAGGTGTTTAGCTTTTGGGAGTTCGTTATCACCTCTCTCCTTTGAGGACTTTTGGATATATGATCACTGTTGTATTATCATGATGTTGTATTTGGAGTTGTGGTGTATGTATGTATTATATACTCTGTTGTAGTATGGATATTAAGTTGATGTTATAACTGTGATGATATTTATGATATTGATTCTGTTCCGCTGTTTTATATTCATCAAATTGTTGTTATAAGCTCCGGCGATACGAATTTGATGTCGTTTATCGGACATCGAGTTTGGGTCGTCACAGAGCCTATTAGGGCTATTCATTTCTTAGATTGTTTGGATGTCCAACTTATCTACATGAGAGCGAAGGAAAGTTGGAACCAAGAGCTTGTAAGTGCATCTTTCTAGGTAGTGGAAGAGGAGTGAAGAGATATAGGTTATAGTGTCCTATCAGCAAGAAGATTAATATCAGCAGGAATGTGACCTTTGAAGAGAAGGCTATGTTGAAGATGGAGCCTTCCTCATCCGATGACAATATAAGGACAAATTCAGAATACCAAACACAAGGCAAGTCATCTTCAAAATTTTCCATAGAGGTTCAGATGGTGTTTCCGATGGCACCGTGGTTGAAGAGCATAGTATCGATGTTAGTACAGAGGATCAGACTCAAGGTGTAGCTCGTTCAGGGACTAAGCCCGTTAGACAGAGAAGGAAGCCTAAGTGACTTAATGAGTTCGTTGGATTGAGCATCGAAGATATTAAATTTGATGATATGGAAACATATTCATTGAATGTTGTCCATGATGAGCCCAATGATTATAGAGAAGCTATTACATCAGTTGATAGTTCTAGTTAGTTAGTTGCTATGGAGGAGGAGATTGAATCTTTGCTGAAAAATCATACTTGGGATTTGGTGTCTCTTCTCAATGACAAGAGAGCTATTGGATGTAAGTCGATTTATAGAGTGAAAGACGACAGCAATGGAGATTTAAGATATAAAGCAAGGTTAGTAGCAAAAGGGTATGTTTAGAAGAAAGAGGTAGAGTATATGATATTTTTGCTCCCATTGTTAGGCATACGTCCATTCGTATTCTCTTAGCATTAGTTGCTGATTATGATATGGAACTTGAGCAACCAGATGTCAAACCTGCATTCTTGCATGGTGATCTGGATGAGAAGATTTATTTGAAGCAGCTAGAGGGGTTCATTGATACTAGCAGGCCAGATTATGTTTGTAAACATAACAAATTTCTATATTGACTGAAACAGTCTCCTAGACTACGGTATAAGAGATTTGATAAGTCTATGCTTTCATAGAGGTATTTTAGAAGCTTCAAAGAACGGTGTATTTATTTCAGGAGGTTTAATAAAGATATGACTTATCTTTTTTTATATATTGATGATATGTTGATTGCTTCTCGGAGTATGGTCAGAATTAAGGAGTTGAAAGTGGAGCTCAACAAGTAGTTTAATATGAAGGATTTGGGAAAAGCACAAAGAATTTGGGAATGGAGATATTTAAAGATAGGAAGTGGAGAGAGTTGAGACTCACTCAGGCGCAGTACATCGAGAAGATCCTTGCTTGATTTGGTATGGAGAAAGCTAAACCGGTTGGCACACCATTAGGCTCTCACTTTAAGTTTTTGAAAGACTTATCTCCTTCATCGAATGAAGACAAGAGCTATATGGCTGATATACCTTATTCTATTGCTTTTTGTAGTCCAATGTATGCTTTGGTATGCACGATACCAGATTTAAAACATGTAGTGGGTGTTGTGATTTGGTATATGTCTAACCCAAACAAAGAGCATTGGCAAGCAGTGAGGTGGATTCTTAGATATCTTTGTGACACTTCTTCAGTTAACTTGTTTTATGGTGGAGTAGATGGTTATATCTCTCTTAGATACTACTATTATTCAGATTATACTAGGGATAGAGATGGGCGGAAGTTGGTATCAGGCTATGTGTTTACACTTGGCATAGGCTCGATTTCGTCGAGATCAAAGCTGCAATCTATAGTAGCTTTGTCCACTACCGAGGCCGAGTTAAAATTGATTGTGGAAGCGACTAAAGAGGGATTGTATTTACTTCAGTTTTTGGATGATCTTTGGTGGTGAAATGGACAGTAGAGCTATTTTCAGACAGTCAAAACACGATTCATCTTATAGAAAATCAAGTCTATAGTTCTCAGACGAAGCACATTGATGTCAGAGGATTCTTTCTTATGCTGAAGGAAGAACGAAGCAAGATTAAGTTGGTAAAGGTGGGTACTATGGATAATCCTTCATATATGACGATGAAGCCACTTCCTAAAGACGAGTTTGAGCATTGCTCAAACTTAAATAGTTTGAATACAACTACTTAGCGCTATGGGGCGCCGACCCAACAACTAGTAGTCACTAGTTGATTCGAGATAAAAAGAGATGCAGTAAAATTGTATTGGGGTATAGTGTTGAAAATAAGTGATGCAATATTAAACTCATTTTGATGAGGAGATGATGTGTGATGTGACAGAGAAGACAGTTTGTAAAAAAGAGTTCATATGTGAAAGTTACAAACAAATTAGTGTTTTGAAATTAATTAATTAATTTATTTATCTCAAAAGTTGTTCCTACATACAAAGTCTAAGCCAATATTGAAAAACATCAAAATCTTGTGATATGGAGACATATTAGATATGGGAATCCAATCAAAATTAAAACCAACCACGTATTTTTCTTTGGTAGAAGTTTAAATATCCTAAATATATGCTCCATCAGCACCTATATAAAGGCAGTGAATCTTACAATTTTATCATCATAAAAAAATTATCTCTTCTAGTTTTTTACAGAAATTATAGTTTTATTTGCTCCACTTTGGTACCTATAATCATGTAATAAGAAAATCTCTTGTACTCTCTTCAAATTGTAGTGAGTTGGGGAAAAATAAGAAAAAGATTTTTTTCGCTATGTTACTATCCTCAATTTATGATAACTAAAACTGATGTCAAAGGAGATGCCCTCCTCAATGGATGTTAAATTACTGAACTAAGGTAGTGAGCAAGAACCTGTAGGGTAACTATTGCAAAATAAGAAAACCTTCTGCTAAAATCAATTAATGTATGGATTCGCTCTTATATGGTTAGTTACTATCTAGATTATCATGAACTAAACTAACCTTTGCTACAAAGAGAGGCCTCCTACCTCGCTCATCGCCACTGCCAACCCTTTCTTAGGTTAATATCTGTAAGATTTAAGTTTAAGTTGAAGGTTAAGAAATCATTGGATTATTATGTAGAGTATAATAATAAGTCTTCTAGCCCAGTTCCATCATGTGAGAAAACTCCCCTTGGAGGTCGCTTAGGAGATATGAGAATACTTCAACGGAGAGATGAGTTGATAATGTTAATGTCATCTCAATATGTTCTACTTTTACCAACAATCTCAAGCATGATACTAATTTGTTCTCATGTGTAGGGCCATAAGATTGGAGAACGTCAAATTGGAGTCCATTTTCTCATGAAGAATAAATGGTTTTAGTGATTCATAGAAGATGATTGGATAGATATAAAAATACATGTTAGTTAGTAAAAAAACAAAAATTATAAAATTTGGATTTGTTAGACAACATTCACACAAAAGAAGATTTGAATGCCCAGATCACAATCGGTTATACTCTGAAGACCCAGCTCTGAAGCGAGTATGACCAAGAGGCCCAACTTTTAACTGAGTATGATTTGGAGCTTATCTCTTAAGTAGGTGATATTTGAAGTTTCGTGTAACATTTTCGGTTTTTGAGTCAAATTTGAATTGATAATTAATATAAATTTTGGGTTAAAATTGAGAATTAAATTGAGTTTTTCCAAAATAAAAAAAGATACATGTTGTTTATTTATATATATGTATATAAATGGATTTTTAATTTAAATAGAATTTCTAATTGGAAACTCATAAATACATATTTGGAATAATATATTGGATTTGGATTTATTTATGAATTTATTTGAGAAATAATTTGAATATTTGGGAATAAAAACATATAGTAGATTGTGAAAGTAAAATTTGGACTAAAAGAATTGAAGAGTAAAAAAATAAAATTTGTAAAAAGAATTTTTAATCTGGGAATTCAAAATATAATATAATATTAAAATAAGGATAAATAAAAGTTTTAGAATGTACATATCTTTTGTAAATTAAAATAAGAAAAAAGGGTTTAAAACAAATTGTATAAATTAAATAAAATATGTTTCATAAATTGGAATAAAGTAAGGTCTAAAAATATAGTTTGTAAATAAATTCAAGACAAGGTTTAAACATAAAATCTCTTACATATGAACATTTGTAAGGTGGAGATTAAAGGAATTAACAAGTGTATGGGTTAGTAAACAAGTGGCAAAAGATTAATTTCTCTTTTAATTTGAATTTAGAAAACATGGATGAGAAATAAATAACCAAGCTCTTAATTTCTTCCATTCATTTCTCAAAACTGAAGCATTGATTCAACATAGAAAACCAGATCAAAAGTCAAAACAAAAGTAAACAAATCCTCACAAATTTTCAAAACCTGGAAAATACCAAAGCAAAACATCAAGCAACCAAACCCAGTCCAAAATATTTGAAGATCGGATTCAATTAAGTACAAATTCAACTTGAGTTTCAACTAGGCAGATCAAAAATCCAAGTTTCAAATTCCAGATCAGTCTCAAATCCCAGGCTCAAAAAAAATCCTTCTCTGTCTTCGTCTAGGAATTGGTGAGCAAACTTCATTTTTGAAACCCATTCTCTTGATTCTAATATCTGTGATGATAATGCCTTGGAAAATGATAAATGTATGTGTATATATCAACAAGTATATATGTATTTATATGTGTGAATATGCCTGTATGTGTCTGGAAAATAGATAATGAAGCCTCTGTTTGAATAACAAACCCTTAATTATCATGAAAAAATTTCATATCTTCCCATCTAATTGAATTCAAGCTATAATCTCTAAAGAAGATATGTATGTATCAATATAGCATCATTTTAAAAAAAACATTATTAAGTAAAATAAATAAGTAGGATTGTTGGAAACCAGGAATATCAGAAAAAAATGAATTCAAGTCGAAGATTTGATTTTGAAAATTTCAAGCTTTGATCATTTGAACTTATTCATGTTTCAAAAATGTGAATTTAGAAATTCATTTCATGATTTTCAAGGGTGTAATCGTCGAGCATGAGTGAGTTGAATAGAAAATGCTTTTCCATCGATTACCGATGATCGTGGGGTTTGAAATCGACGGGGTTGGAGCTGGGGAAGGCTGGGGTATCGAGGAACCTCAAAAATGTTTGCACATTTTTCAGATGATCAAAATGGTCGAGGAACGGTGAAATACGGTTTAACAACCCATGTTGGTCAGTGTTGAAATCGAGTCGAGTTCGCCATCAGTGGTGAATCGAGCTTGACCGGAGTAAGGGAGATCATTGCGTGATGTCATGACGTAGATTTGGGTAGAATGGCATGGGTTTTGGTGAACGGAATTGACGTCGACGAGGTCAATTGGTTGATCGAGTTTTGGGTCCTGCTGTTTCGATGGCTCAAATTTCATTTCGTGTTCATCTCGAAGGTTTTTGGGTAGTCTGGAGGTTTGGGGTGATCAACGTCGACTTGTAAGTGGTCGCAGCAGTGACCAAAGGTGATCGTGGCGATGGTACACGTGCACGCGTGAAGTTGTGCATCTGGAGGTGATATTGGTTTTGAGGAAAATGAAGATATGCTCGGGTTTGAGCACGAGAAATCGAAGGATCGACTCAATGTGAAGTTGTAACGGATCGGTATTTTCAACCATTCGCATCCGCACATGTCGGACTTGAATTGTTCAAAATACCGCGTTGTAAATAAAATTTGGCAAATCTTAGAATATACGGTAAATAAATAATCACAGACACAGAAATCAGAATACTCGCAGCGGAAATAAAATAAATTAGTGGTTCATGAAGCCACTATCACCAAGTCCCAAAATACGTATAAATTACATAGTCTTAAAACCAATACAGTTTGGAACAACCACAGAAAATCCCAAATTTATTTGTCTCAAGTACATAGACAAAGATAAAAGACAGAATATGAAAAAGACAGCAACTTGATAAAGATGAATCTTCAGAAGTCCTAGCTTCGAGAAATGAAGTCCAAACTGATACTCAGGCTGACCCGAGCATAAAATAAAACATAAACACTCGAGTCAGGATATACATACTTATACAGTGTAAGCTAGTTCAAGTGAACTGTATATCAAATACAAGTAACTTAAAGGATGCTTGGGACCGTCCATCCTCTAAGGATCCATTAAACTATTTACTATGTAGTAATAATTTCGCTATTATATTATTGTCTATATTAAAATAAACTTACTTTTAAATAGTGCTAAGGAGTTATCCAGTCTCCCCCTTAACACAATAATAGTCCCAGTAGTTCATCCAATATCATAGTCCCTCCTGATCGGGAAGCCACTAGAGGATACCACACGGGCTACGGGAGAAAACCAAACTCGTACAAGGAGCGCTAGGGCAGGTGACACGACACAACTAGGCAGTGCCAGGGTAGATATACCAATTGCTATCTGGACTGGTGGAAGCGCGTAGCAGCTACTACTGCCCACCTCGAACAACACTCCCAAAATCAAAGGTGCGCACCAAACAGTCACAAAGTAATAGAATGACATACGAAGAAATGCGTTCGATAAGAGGTGCTACCTCCTTGGCCCGAGAATCGCTCCTGTTTTAGCCACCTTATGCCAACTCACGGGAGTCAGGTCCACGTACATACTTCAACAGAACGTCACCACCACCCTATTTCACTCTGGAATCTCCACCGCGTACACGGTTGTCAAAGTGGTTTTCGGTATCGACAGAGAGTATGCCCATATCCGATCCCGGTCTCTTTGCCAACCAATCGTTATTATTATCCGTGGTTATAAATTTCAAAAATAGTTTATATTTAAATCAAAATACATTGTTTTAACTTACAAAGTGAAGTTATTATATTTTCAAATCAAATATTCAAAAATCATATTTCAGCCAACGGCAACACTTAACAAGTGCTACTGTAGCCCTTTTATTTATTCAGGTTTAGTTTTAAATTTTGCAATCGCAACACTTACCACGTACTGCAATAGCCTTTAATAGATTTTAGCCTTTTGTTTATTTGCATCAACCACGACACTTACAAAGTGCAGTAATATCCCTTACAACAGAATTTAAGTAAATTAAATTTCTGACTTTAATATAAATTTATCAATAATTAAACTTTAATTTAACCAATTTAACTTATAAAAATCATATTTCCACTTTTAAAATGGTCATTTAAATTTCTCAAAATTTATGATTATAAATATCAACTTCTTAAGGCTTCAAAAGTCAAATACACAAATTTCTATTCTTGGTATTCAAAATTTACTTAATAATTAAGTTTGATTTATTATTCCAAAATATAACTATTTTTCAATTTATTCCTTAACTTACCCATTTTATTAAACTAAACTGCACTTCTCCTAAGTTTAGTTATATTCAAATTTTAATTTTATGTATTTATTTTATTAGCCATTTAATTTATAGAAAATTTAAATAACTCCTTATTTATCCATTCAAATTCAATTACATCAAATTTATTATACTTTATTTACTTAACTTGAATTTCATTCCTTTACAAAATCAATTTCCAAAAATAAATTTATATTCCACATTCCAACTTACCCCTTTATTTATTTATATATTTTTAACTTGTATAAAATCACTAAAATCATTTTTATTTAATTCAAATCAAAAAAAATACAAATTTAAATTACTTAAATTTTCAGAAATATATATATATATATATATATATATATATATATATATAACCACGGGTTTGTATGATATTTTCTACCCTAGGTCAAATGGTGCGGATAATATGTCATTTAAATCCGTAATTTACAAAGAAAACCAGGTTCTATCATTTCAAACCCGCAATCCGAAGTTAAATAAATAAATAAACAAACAATATCGTTCAGGCCTATCATTTCAACCCGTAACGATTTCTATTCACAGGGAACTTGTGGTGATAAACAGTAAATAAATAAATAGTATAACAACTTAAATATAACAATATATAATATGAATGATGATGTGTCGAATTAATAACAGGGTTTTTAACATCATAAATTTATATCGCAGGCAAGAAAAATAAAATATAAATATTCTACAATTACACTTGTTATTAATTTACAGATCTATAAGTACGTTTGTCTGGTGAGAACACTCACCTTTATGCTGCTGGAGTTTGATACAAAAATAACGAATATCTACACCGGAAAGTGTACAGAAGTCACGATCAATTTTAAGAGGATGCGACAACCCGATTCCGATCTTGAACCAAGATAAATAAATAAAACTAAGTACGCGCATTCAATTACGGTCAAAGCAAATTTTTAAATAAATCAAAATTGGAACGAGATTTAAAATAAAAGGATGATTTGACAAAATTGCTCGACCATGTCACCGCACAACTCCAACTACACCTCACATGCTCGGCACTGACCAAATTCTGGACACACAAGTATTCAAGCAGTGGAATATTTTGGACATAAAGGCTGTGCTATCATTTATACAGGTGCGCATGCACTTATTTTATTTTTTTCTTATTTTTTTCTTTTCTTTTCTAACGTTTGTCAGAGCAATATGTGGCAAAAGTGGTTCACGAACAATGGCAAAGGTGGTGCACGAACAAAAATACTTTTTTTATATTGAGTGACACGGCCACTTGCATGGCTCGGCCATTACTGCATGGAGGCGAGGCAAGGCCAGGACGAGCTACATGCTGGAGTGGATGGCGGTGAAGTGGATGAGTCGTGCAAGGTGATGGATGGTCGAGCATTTGCGTGAAACAGTGGAGTACTCGTGGCCAGAAAAAGGAAACACAGAAATACAAAAGAAAGAAGAAACTAAAATAGGAAGAAGAAGATAAACTGGCGGTCATACCTGATGCAGTAGAAGCTCACGCACGAAAGGATGAAGGAACTGATGTGGTAAGAGAATATGGTGCGTGGTTTTGTATTTATAAGAAGAAATTTACGTTGATTAGAACTCAAGAAAAATGATAAGTGCGCAAATCATGGCATGCGAAATTTTAGGCTAAAAAGAATCGAAATTTGAACGTGCTTGTATTTAACATATGGGTTGCGTGATTTTAGGTGAAAAGAAAAATAGCATGGAATAAATTGATTTTTGGAATAAAGTGAGTGAATAAAACAAAACAAATAAAAATCAGTGAATAAAACAAAATAAACCGAAATAAACTGAAAAAGAAAATAAATAATTATATTTTAGGAAAATAGAAAGATAAATGAAGAAAATGGCTTAATTTATTGAAACTAGCTTAAGTAAATTGCAAACACAATTCACTTAACTTTGGGAAATTACAACTCTTCTTAAAAATGGTTTAAAATAAATCTTGAGAAACAAAATAAAGTGAGAATGAGAATAAAACAAGTTCTTGAGAAAAAAATATAAAAATAAATAAAGAATTTCTTAAATTAATTGAAGTTGGAAATTAGAAATTGTAAACAAAATACAACTGACACTGGAAGATGTCCATTACACTTTTAAAAATGTTTTAAAAACAAAATATATACAAAACAAGTTATTTTACCCCTGAAAACATGAATTAGAAAATTACATGAACAAATAAAATATTATTTATATAATTTAAAGTAAACAATTTTGTTAAATACAGCAAATTACACACAATAGTTAAAAAGACATAACTTTTACATTATAAATCAGATTTCAACGAAACTAAAAGCAGTATTCTTAAAATTTTATTTAATTTCAAAATAAAAGATAAAATTAAAAAATTTAAACTTTTAAAATTTTAAATTAAAAGTCAAAGTTGACCATATTGACAAAATTCACATTTTCGGAAAATATTCTATTAATTCATGTATGGAATTCTAATCCACACCAAAATTTATATTTAAAATAGAAAAATTATCTAAATTAAATAAATAAAACATTTATTAAAATTTTTGGGTTGATACATAGATGGTTTGGATGGCAAGCAAAGTGAGAGTGAATGCTAAGAAATCAGAAAAGGCATATGTTAAGGGGAAAGAAATGTATATATGTTTTATTCTTAAATGCAAATGAAAATGAGGAGTTTTGAAATGAGAAACAAACCTTCATGTAAATGATTTGCAATTGAGAAATACACGGCTAGGAAAAGAGTTTGTATGGCTAAAGCAAGAAATAAAGAGGCCATGTAGAAAAAGCAAGAAATCAAGCAATGACCTGATGGTTTTAATTAATTTATTTCCTTTGTATTAACAGTTGTTCTTAATTATATTGAATTTGTTAAATGTGTACATTTATTATGATTGAATCCTCAAATAAATTCATTCAAATAAGTTTCATTCTTTTATATTACCTTATGAATAAAATATGCATCTCCACTTTAACATTCCTTCCTTATTTTATTACAAAGTTTATTTTTCTTCATATTAAATTACCAAAATTTTATTAATTTATCAATTTTAATTATTAAAAATTTATGGGTCGTCACACTCTCCCTCACTCAAAACTTTTCGTCCTCGAAAAGGAAGAAGGTAGGGGAATAGAAATAATCTGAAAGAAACTAAATTGAAACTCAAACAGAATCATTAATCTAAACCATACAAATTCAATTTTAAATTAATAATTGATTTCATATATTTAATTTCACTTAATTTAAATTTAAATATTTCAAATTTCATTATTTCATCTTCCAATTATCTTAAAATAAAAATTTCTAAAATTATAAGTTTGAAAATCATTTGTTATACTAAAAAATGTGTTCAATAAATTATTTTCTTCTTTATTCCTAATTATAATTAAATTTATTTCTCTCAATATATTTTTATCATCTATGTTAAATAAGTTTACACTTGTTACAACTGCTTAAATTTATTCTTAGTTCCTTTAACATCATTTTATATTGCAAATTATTCCATTACCTCTTGTTAATCTTTTTTATAACTAGAATTTAAGTGTATAACATTTATTATAACCACTCAATTTTTTTATATTGTATATTATCCAATTACATTGTTAACTTCTGAAAATCAAGGTAAGTTATATTGAAATGCAACTGAGTGTTATACAAATAAAACTTTCAAATTCAATATCTCAAGTTTGAATCATTTATTCAAAAATTTGATTTTCTTTTTATAATTGAAATTATTCCTCAAGATAAAATTTAAGAATTAAATTTCTGATTCCCTTCAAACCATTTAGAGATAAATAAATATATGTACATAATATGTCAAATCAAATTTAAATCATATATCTATATATTATAAATCAAGTCATATTTTAGAGATTCAAATCAATTAAATTCTCAAGGCAACACTGTAGCCAGACTACAGAATGGTCTTTTCACTTCGAAACTCAAAAATGAATGTCGATGATGCTACAGTCATCACCGAAATTATTTCCCAACGACAAAGCGAAGAACACTGATTTTTAAACCTTTAAAATTCTTTGGAAACAAATTTCTATTTGGAAATAATTTAAATAATATATCCTTTTAAAACTTTAAACACAAGGTTTGAAACCATCGGAAATTGAATTCTCAAGTTCTTGTTTTAAATTCATTTCTATTTCCAAATTAATTTATAAACATTGTTTATAGTTCAATTATTTATATGAGACAAAACCCATGATTTACAAAACCATAAATAAAATCAAATACTATTATCTCTTGACAACTAGTTAAATTAATTATAAAAATTATGAAAATTATACTTATATATATAATATTAGATTTTTTTTCAAATATAGGAATAAAATTTTCAAAGCAAGGATAGAGATTCAAATTTGATGGACTCAAATCAAAGAGAATTTTGATTTAAAGATAAGTTGGAATCAGAAGATCCGATGATTAAATAACAGAATAAGGAACTGGATAAGTTTATATAAATTGCGGGCAACCTTAACTGGGTCAACCGTGACTTAAATAATAAGATCGATGTGAATTTTCTGGGGTAAATCTGCATTCAATCTGAAGAGATAGAGTTCGGAATAACCAAAGATACTAGCATCTAAACCGAGGATGAATATAAATCTCTGATGAATCAATGCTAATTGCAAAGGAGTTTCACCCCTTTATTAGAATATTGGTGAGACCGCCAATTCACTATAAAGATCATCCGAAGTGGAGTTATGGGATATCCATAATCGAAAGAAGATGAATAGTGAGGGACACGAATGAACTTTGGAACCGCATGGAACGTTCCAAAATTCAAAGGAAATTGGATCAAAAGGAAGAGATTGAATGAAAGTGATTCTGTAAAGCAAATTTACCATACATTCTAAGTTTTGCCTAGAGCCAAAACTCTGATACCAACTGTAACGGCCCGGTATTTTCAACCATTCGCATCCGCACATGTCGGACTATAATTGTTCAAAATATCGCGTTGTAAATAAAATTTGGCTAATCTCAGAATATACAGTAAATAAATAATCATAGAATCACAGACACAGAAATTAGAATACTCGCAGCGGAAATAAAATAACTTGGTGGTTCATGAAGCCACTATCACCAAGTCGCAAAATAAGTATAAATACAGTCTTAAAACCAACACAGTTTGGAAGAACCATAGAAAATCCCAAATTTATTTGTCTCAAGTACATAGACTAAGATAAAAGACTGAATAGGAAAAAGACACCAGCTTGATAAAGATGAACCTTCAGAAGTCCTAGCTCCGAGAAATGAAGTCCGAACTGATACCCAGGCTGACCCGAGCGTAAAATAAAACAAAAACACTCGAGTCAGGACATACATACTTATACAGTGTAAGCTAATTCAAGTGAACTGTAATATCAAATACAAGTAACTTAAAGGATGCTTGGAACCGTCCATCCTCTAAGGATCCGTTAAACTATTTACTATGTAGTAATAATTTCTCTATTATATTAGTGTCTATATTAAAATAAACTTACTTTTAAACAGTGTTAAGGAGTTACCCAATCTCACCCTTAACACAATAATAGTCCCACTAGTCTATCCAATATCATAGTCCCTCCTGATCGGGAAGCCACCAAAGGATACCACACGGGCTACAGGAGAAACCAAACTCGTACAAGGCGCGCTAGGTTAGGTGACACGGCACAACTAGGCAATGCCATGGTAGATATACCAATTGCTATCCGGACTGGTGGAAGCACGTAGCAGCTACTACCGCCCACCTCGAACAACACTCCCAAAATCAAAGGTGCGAACCAAACACTCACAGAATAATAGAATGACATACGAAGAAATGCGTTCGATAAGAGGTGCTACCTCCTTGGCCCGAGAATCGCTCTTGCTTTAGCCACCTTATGCCATCTCACGGGAGTCGGGTCCATGTACATACCTCAACAGAACGTCACCACCATCCTACTTCATTATGGAATCTCCACCGCGTACACGGTTGTCAAAGTGGTTTCCGGTATCGACAGGGAGTATGCCCATATCTGATCCCGGTCTCTTTGCCAACCAATCGTTATTATTACCCATGGCTATAAATTTCAAAAATAGTTTATATTTAAATCAAAATACTTCATTTTAACTTTCAAAGTGAAGTTGTTATATTTTCAAATCAAATATTCAAAAATCTCATTTCAGCCAACGACAACACTTAACAAGTGCTACTGTAGCCCTTTTATTTATTCAGGTTTAGTTTTAAATTTCGCAATCGCAATACTTACCAAGTACTGCAATAGCCTTTAATTGATTTTAGCCTTTTGTTCATTTGCATCAACTACATCACTTACAAAGTGCGGTAATATCCCTTACAGCAGAATTTAAGTAAATTAAATTTCTGACTTTAATATAAATTTATCAATAATTAAACTTTAATTTAACCAATTTAACTTATAAAATCATATTTCCACTTTTAAAATGGTCATTTAAATTTCTCAAAATTTATGAATATAAATATCAACTTCTTAAGGCTTCAAAAGTCAAATACACAAATTTCTATTCTTGGTATTCAAAATTTACTTAATAATTAAGTTTGATTTATTATTCCAAAATATAACTATTTTTCAATTTATTCCTTAACTTACCCATTTTCTTAAACTAAACTCCACTTCTCCTAAGTTTAGTTATATTCAAATTTTTATTTTATGTATTTATTTTATTAGCCATTTAATTTATAGAAAATTTAAATAACACCTTATTTATCCATTTAAATTCAATTACATAAAATTTATTATACTTTATTTACTTAACTTGAATTTATTCCTTTACAAAATCAATTTCCAAAAATAAATTTATATTCCACATTCCAACTTACCCATTCATTTATTTATATATTTTTAACTTGTATAAAATCACTAAAATCATCTTTATTCAATTCAAACCAAAAAAATAAATATACAAATTTAAATTACTTAAATTTTCAGAAATATATATATATATATATATATATATATATAACCACGGGTCTGTATGATATTTTCTACCCTAGGTCAAATGGTGCGAATAATATGTCATTTCAATCCGTAATTTACAAAGAAAACCAGGTTCTATCATTTCAAACCCGCAACCCGAAGTTAAATAAATAAATAAATAAATAAACAATATCGTTCAGGCCTATCATTTCAGCCCGTAACGATTTCTATTCTATAGGGAACTTGTGGTGATAAACAGTAAATAATAAATAGTATAACAGCTTAAATATAACAATATATAATATGACCGATGATGCGTCAAATTAATAACAGGGTTTTTAACATCATAAATTTATATCACAGGCAAGAAAAATAAAATATAAATATTCTACAATTACACTTTTTATTATTGCAGATCTATAAGTACGTTTGTCTGGTGAGAATACTCACATTTACGCTGCTGGAGTTTGATACGAAAATAACGAATATCTACACCGGAAAGCATACAAAAGGCACGATCAATTTACAGAGGATGCGACAACCCGATTCCGATCTTGAACCAAGATAAATAAATAAAACTAAGTACGCGCATTCAATTACGGTCAAAACAAATTTTTAAATAAATCCAAATTGGAACGAGATTTAAAATAAAAAGATGATTTGACAAAATTGCTCGACCACTTCACCATACAACTCCAATTACACCTCACATGCTCGGCATTGACCAAATTCTGGACACGCAAGTGTTCAAGCAGTGGAATATTTTAGACATAAAGGCTATGCTATCATTTTAGACAGGTGCGCATGCACTTATTTTATTTATTTATTATTATTATTTTCTTTTCTTTTATAAAGTTTGTCAGAGCAATATGTGGCAAAAGTGGTGCACGAACAATGGCAAAGGTGGTGCACAAACAAAAATACTTTTTTTTTATATTAAGTGACACGGCCACTTGCATGGCTCGGCCATCACTGCATGGAGGCGAGGCAAGGTCAGGACGAGCTACATGCTGGAGTGGATGGCGGTGAAGTGGATGAGTCGTGCAAGGTAATGGATGGTCGAGCATTTGCGTGAAACAGTGGAGTACTTGTGGCCAGAAAAAGGAAACACAGAAATACAAAAGAAAGAAGAAACTAAAATAGGAAGAAGAAGATAAACTGGCGGCCACACCTAATGTAGAAAAAGCTCACGCACGAAAGGATGAAGGCACTGATGTGGTAAGAGAATATGGTGCGTGGTTTTGTATTTACAAGAAGAAATTTGCGTTGATTAGAACGCAAAAAAATTGATAAGTGCGCAAATCATGCATGCGAAATTTTAGGCAAGAAAGAATCAAAATTTAAACATGCTTGTATTTAACATATGGGTTGCGTGATTTTAGGTGAAAGGAAAAATAGCAAGGAATAAATTGATTTTTGAAACGTCTGAAGCAATTGGAAGATTTTATTCTATATATATACAAGAGGTAAATGGGAAGTTACACGCGAATGACAATGCAATAAGTAAATTTTGAATGGCAGCGAAAAATGAAATTTGAACGTTAGGGAAATAATTGGATTTCGTTCATATAAACAGAGGAAGCAAAGGAAAGTGAGGAAAGTTTACCCGTAAATTTTAAAGCAAGCTTTAATGAAATTGAAACGGCTAGGGGATTTATTTCTTTCCCACTTAGAAAATGCACGTCTACTGATTGATTTTTACTTAGCTAAAGTAAGCAATTTAGAAGTGCGTACTATAGACGCAATAAATAAACAAAACGTACGCCCAATATTTAACAAAAGTAACATATTAAAAATTTATACGTTTCTTATTTATTCAGTACATATGCTAAAAATAAATCAGAAAAATAACGTACCTTTTAGCATCCAACAAGTCAACAATAACGGATATAAACATACAAAATTTAAAACATGAATTTATATAGCTTATTTATACACTATTTATTACTTAATTCAAAATTTTATTTACTTACATTTGTTTGATCTATTTATCATTTAACTAAGAAACTGATGTATATACGTATAAAGAAATGTAAAAGTTTATTCCCCTTTTTCACAATATTTATTCCCTAATTTAAAAAGTATATAACCATAATAAATAAAACAATCGTGAAATAAATATTGTACATATATATACTTTATATGAAAGATTTGAACTTAGAATTTAGAATTTAAAATTTCAATTAGGGTTAAACTTAAAACAAAATCAAAATTACAGAAATTGCCTATATTTATTAAAATTTTGGGCAATGGTTTCAAGAAAAAAAGGGAAAAGAATTAAAGAAATAGTTTATTAAATTGAAACAAGGCTTAAAAATTTACACACAATACCACTGGCTTGGAAATTTTTTTACCACACCTTAAAACAAATAAAAATTAATGAATAAAATAAAACAAACTGAAATAAAGTGAAAAAGAAAATAAATAATTATATTTTAGGAAAATAGAAAGATAAATAAAGAAAATGGCTTAATTTATTGAAACTAGCTTAAGTAAATTGCAAACACAATTCACCTAACTTTGGGAAATTACAACTCTTCTTAAAAATGGTTTAAAATAAATCTTTGAGAAACAAAATAAAGTGAATATGAGAATAAAATAAGTTCTTAAGAAAAAATATAAAAATAAATAAAGAATTTCTTAAATTATTGAAGTTGGAAATTAGAAATTGTAAACAAAATACAACTGACACTGGAAGATGTCAATTACACTTTTAAAAATGTTTAAAACCAAAATATATACAAAACAAGTTATTTTCCCCCTGAAAACATAAATTAGAACATTACATGAACAAATAAATTATTATTTATATAATTTAAAGTAAACAATTTTGTTAAATACATCAAATTACACACAATAAATCAGACTTCAACGAAACGAAAAGCAGCATTCTTAAAATTTTATTTACTTTCAAAATAAAAGATAAAATTCAAAACTTTAAACTTTTAAATTTTTAAATTTAAAAGTCAAAGTTTGACCATATTGACAAAATTCACATTTCCGGAAAATATTCTATTAATTCATGTGTGGAATTCTAATCCACACCAAAATTTATATTTTAAATAACAAAATTATCTAAATTAAATAAATAAAACATTTATTAAAATTTTTGGGTTGATACATAAATGGTTTGGTTGGCAAGCAAAGTGAGAGTAAGTGCTAAGAAACAGAAAAGGCATAAGTTAAGGAGAAAGAAACGTATATATGTTTTATTCTTAAATGCAAATGAAAATGAGGAGTTTTGAAATGAGAAATAAATCTTCATGTACATGATTTGCAATTGAGAAATACACGGCTAGGAAAAGAGTTTGTATGGCTAAAGCAAGAAATAAAGAGGCCATGTAGAAAAAGCAAGAAATCAAGCAATGACCTGATGGATTTAATTAATTTATTTCCTTTGTATAACAGTTGTTCTTAATTATATTAAATTTGTTAAATGTGTACATTTATTATGATTGAATCCTCAAATAAATTCATTCAAATAAGTTTCATTCTTTTATATTACTTTATGAATAAAATATGCATTTCCACTTTAACATTCCTTCCTTATTTTACTACAAAGTTTATTTTTTCTTCATATTAAATTACCAAAATTTTATCAATTTAACAAATTTAATTATTAAAAATTTATGGGTCGTTACAGAAGTGTTGATTCGTGGAACCCGAAGTTTTGCTCGGGAAAACTAAAAATTGGCTCGGGTCTTGTTTAAGCTAAATAAACCAGATTTTTAAACGAAAGGAAATCAAAAATATTATTAAGTTTTAGACTTAAATGCTTTAAATTTGTTTTGTTTAAAAATAATTAAGTATTGGATACTTTTGTAATTAACTTCTAAGTGTTTTTAAAGATTATAAATGTTTTAAATTTGTTTTAAAAAGCAATTATATATTAGTTTAATTATTTAATTAAATTCATATGGTTTTAAAAACAAAATAAGATGTAATTTGAATTAAGAAGTGATTTAAGGGCTAATTACTTAATTTATCTAAGGACAATTAATTAAAAGTTAATTAATAAGTAATTAAGGGTAATTAATTACTTAATGGTTAATTACTTAATGGAAGTAATTAAGGGAGTTTATTAATTAAATGATTAAAAGATGATTACTTAAGGTAAGTAATTAATGAGTTAATTTGTTAATAATTAAGAGTTAATTATTTAAGGAGATTAATTAATAATTAAGGGTTAATTAATTAATAATTAAATTCTGTGATTAACTAAAGTTTATTAATTAAGGATGGTTAATTAAACGATAAATAATTAAGGGTCAATTAATTAATTAATGGCAATTAATTTAAAGGATTATTTAATAATTAAAGGTTAATTATTTGATGGTTGAAGGTTGATTTATTTATTAATTAAAGTTTAATTAATTAATAATTAAAGGTTAATTAATTTATTATTAATGGTTAATTAATAAATGATTAAAGAATAATTAATCAAAATGATTTGTAATTAATTAATGTTAATTAACCAGGATTAGTGATTTACTCACAAGTAATTAATCTGATTTAAATTAATCAGAAAATTATTTGACCTTACTTATGGATGTTTGAATTGCATGGAATGCTCTGAATTGTTTGACATCTCTGGTGTGTGATGCTTTATGATATGAATTATTTTGATTCGAGCTGTGATGAATGAAATTTTTTTATCTATGATAAATATATATTATTTATCAGTGAATCTATGAATGAAGATAAACGTCATAGGATTGTACCGCTTATCGATATTGCTGTATTTGGATTGTGATGATTGATGATGTTGCACTATTGTGTAGAACCCCTGGACTACACTATACACACACAAATATGGATTTCACGAGGAAATCGTTAAGTCACAAATATTTTGAAATCTAAATATTATTTTGTTTAAAAGTTGAATTTTGAATTCAAATAGTTTGGAAATGGAATTGGGTTTATATGAAAAGTTTTTGAAAAGGAGTTTTGAAGATAAAAGTTATTTTGAATAACTTGTTAAAGTTTTGAA
Source organism: Allium cepa (assembly GCA_030765085.1). NCBI lineage: Eukaryota > Viridiplantae > Streptophyta > Magnoliopsida > Asparagales > Amaryllidaceae > Allium > Allium cepa. The sequence goes on from CM060942.1 coordinate 512,053,573, forward strand.
ATTTAAATAATTTGATTTGAATTTGAATTCAAGATTTGAAATTAAATTCTATGTTTGGAAATTATGGTTTAAAAAGGCTATACAAGTTATAAATGTGTTTATATGGGTTTTAAACCATATCAAAAGTATTGTTTTGGGAATTTGAATTTGACCCAAGTTTCATACTTGAAGGGCTTTAGCTTGTACAAATATAATCGGATTTTTCCGAAATGAAAACTATTTGTTTTCAAATAATAATTGTTTTCATATAAAGAAAGGATTTCCAATTTGTGTTGAAAGGATCTCAAGTTTGAAATGAAAATGGTTTTCCAAGTTATGAATAAATCATTGGAAATGGTTTTGAAAGCTATGAATTGAGTCTTTGATTTAAAGATTGGATGAGTTAATCCAATTTGAAAGGGAAATTGTTTTGAAAGGATGTGAATGAATCTTTGTTAAAGATTGGTATACTTTGTTTTCGAATTGAAAAGGGATATTAAAAGTGTATCTTTTCTATAAAAGATTTGAAATGGAAATTGTTTTGGAATCTATGAATGAATCTTTGTGAAAGATTGGTGAACTTTATGAAGTTAATCTTTTTGTTTAAAGATTTGAAAATGGTAATTGGTTTAAACCATTTGAAAGAAAGGTTTTAGATAATAAGTTGTGACTTAACTGAGATCCATATATCCATATGTTTTTAAATATTGCGCTCATTATTCGGTTTAGCCGAGAGAGGACCTTATGCCATACAACCCATTCCAAATAATGATAAGACATTATGGATTGCATTTGAAGACTGGTGGTGAAGGCCGGGCATTTTCGAGAACGAAAGGATTACCCGTCGAATGACTTTGCACTGAGTAGCTACGTATAGAAATCTCCATATGTAATGGGGAGTCCGATCGGGATTGTGAATACCCGGATTGCAAGGGCTTCTTTGTGAAGTGCCTTCTGTTCTGTTCGAACCCTGAACAAACTTGTATGAATGTATGTCTGACGTTACACTTTGAGATGTAAAGCTGGTTTCTATCAAATATATTTCTGTTTGGTGGCGGAGAATTTATTCTCTTAGCTTTACACCCTTCTCTAAGACATATGAGCTTAGAGGTTATGTAGTTGATGGTTACTATTGATACATTCCCAATTTGGTAATGTGGCATACGAAGTGCGACTGATCATTTGTTGATCGAAGCATGGATTTTGTGAAAAGCATAGCTTTGTGGATGAGACTGCATCCGGACCTCACAACATGGAAATGGTCGAAACAGGAAAGATGCAGCAAGCTTATTAGGGGTTGATCCCCTAGGGTACGTCCATTTCTTCTGGAAAAGGGTGGTATCATGGTATGGAGCCCAGATACTTAAATCATGTGGACACTGCAAATTTATTACATTGTGTTTGCATTATGGTTGAGGATCCTTGGATAAAGGTCGCTAATGACCAGGGATGGCATACTTGTAGGTGTTCTTCCGGGTAGGGGTAACCCGGCCTTGTGCTGGCAGAGAGCTGGGTAAGTTCTCGGGGTGTCTCTCCAGAGGCGTACCCATATGGCAATAGGAAGTTCCTTAGCCTGACCATTTGTTAGAAATCCAATCATCCAATATGCACCCTTTACGATTGTAATTGTATAACCTGCCATTCTTAAATGGTAGCTATAGCAGGCATAATATAATGGTACGTATGCTGGCTACGATTAATATTATACTTTCGAAATTGTTTTCTGCACTACGCACTAATAATAATAATATCAAAATGGTTTTCGCATATCAAGCATGTTTGACTGTCATAAGGAGAAATCTCCCCCAAGTGTGCAATTGCATTGTGTGTGTGCCGGGAGGCCATTTGGTAGTTTCATTTTCCAAAAAGCATTGCGGATTTCATTTTAATTTCTTTTTTTCAAACCAAATATTTTTGTTTGCTCATACCAGTCCCATAACTGACCTGGATTTTATTGTTCCCTTTCTAAACTCTGGATGCCCACAATTTTCTAACGGGCAGTCTAGAGTCAAGTTAGCCGTAGATTTTGAAGCTTAGTAGAATCTGAATCTAGAAGATAATGGTTTTGGAAGCTTTTGGAAGTCTTTGAAGTTTTTGGAGCTTTCGGTTTGGAGATATTTTGAAGCCTTTTGGATTTTGAAGGTCTTTGGAAGTTTGGAAGACCTTAGCAAAGTTGCCGTATTGGATTCTCTTGAAGACTTTGCAAATGTTGATATATTTCTGTTGTGGTTTTGTGTTGTATATATTCTCTGATGGTGTTGTGTTGTTGTTATCAAATGATGTAACTGACATTGTATCTATGTCCTATATCAATGTAATCATCCTTTGTTTCCGCTGTGTTGTTTATCATCTAATGTTGTTATAAGCTCCGGCGATACGGATTTCGATGTCGATTGTCCAGCATCGAGTTCGGGTCGTCACAAGTGGTATCAGAGCTAAAGGTTGAATAAGAACTTTAGCTACGGAGTGTAACACATTAGGTGGCTCATTAGAGATAGGGTGAAGTATAACTTAGAATGAGTACAACCCGTGAAACCGAAAACCCAAATTACTCCATCCATTTTCTTTAACTATTGTTATTCCCTAATATATCTCGTCCGAATGCGTAAATCGGTTTTCTTACTATTTACAGATAGTAAGAATGAGTGAAAGGAGAGGACGAGGCAGGGGATGGGGAAGTACCACTTCAACTGGTCAAGGCCCTGCAACAACGGAAACACCCACTCAACCTCAGCCGAATCTGGCTGATTTATATCAAAGTTTTTCCAGACTTGGAAGCCATTCACAGGCAAGGAAACCATTATCGAAGCACAAGCCTCGATTCGATCGTGCGAAAGGATTTCAAAGGACTAAATTGGGAAGATGATCAGGTGCGATTGATAGCTTCCTGACAACTCCAGGAAGAGGCTTTAGCATGGTGGGAAACTGTTACATTGGATGAGCCGGCGGATGAGTTCACTTGGAATCGTCTCAAGGAAGTGTTCGAGCAGCGATATATGTCGTCTGCTGGTATCTCCGGAATGTACCAGGAGTTCATGGATTTGAAGAAGGGAAGTTTATCATTTGAGGAATACTTGAACAAATTCAACGAATTATCTCGGTTTGGTCCGGAGTTGGTGAATATACCTTTAAAGAAGAATGAAAGATTCATTAGAGGGATGAATAAGAAGTTCCATGCGAGAATGACAGCCAATGTGAAGGAACTTTTTCTGACCTGATGGATATGGGCTATCGATATGCCACTCTAGATAAACAAGAAGTTTTAGAGAAGAAGGGAAATGCAAGAAATCCGAATTGGGATAAAGGAAGTTCGACGGAAAGAAACCGTGGCAAGGAAAATAAATGAAGAATACATAGGATAACAATGGTGAAAGATGTTACTTGTTTAAATTGTTTGGAGAAAGGCCATTACTCGAACAGTTGTAAGAATCCCAGGAAGCAAGAAGAGAGGGAGAAATTTATGAAGCCAGGACAGGAAACTAGGGAATGCTATTACTGCCACAAGCCAGAGCATAAGATCAAGGATTGCCCAGCAACAAAGCAAGCTCAAGTAGCGAAGATGTATGCAATCAAAGATGATCCTTCAACTCAAAAGTTGATAAAGAAAAAAGAATTTTAGTAGGTAACCTTCTCATTTACGATAAAATTATTCGAGTTTTGTTCGACACGGGAGCTACACATAGTTTTATTTCTCAGCAAATCATAAATAAGTTAAATCTTGAATCCGAGATCGTGGACGAACCTATTTTTGTCTGTTTCATTAGGTTTTGATATATTCTACGAATAGTTAGTTATTCCTTCGAACTAACCATGCCCAATGCCCCTGCATATTTCGTAGATCCGGATGACCCGAGTATTTCGTAAAGTGTTGGATAGAATTGTTCTCATATCTATTATTGATATTCTAATTTGGTAAGCCAAAATCCAGAATAGATATTCAGTTTGATCTGAAAAGATATTTCTCTATCTTTCATCTGTTCTTGGTTGTCTCCATAGCAAATTTCGAGGATGAAATTTTCTTAAGGAGGGAATCTGTAACATTCCCGGTTTTTGAGCCAAATTTGAATTTATAATTAATATAAATTTTGGGTTAAAATTGAGAATTAAATTGAGTTTTTCCAAAATAAATAAAGATATGTGTTGTTTATTTATATATATGTATATAAATGGATTTTTAATTTAAATAGAATTTCTAGTTGGAAATTCAAAAATAAATATTTTGAATAATATATTGGATTTGGATTTATTTGTGAATTTATTCGAGAAATAATTTGAATATTTGGGAATAAAAACATGTAGTAGATTGTGAAAGTAAAATTTGGATTAAAAGAATTGAAGAGTAAAAAAAAATTGTAAAATGAATTTTTAATCTAGGAATTCTAAAATATAATATAACATTAAAACAAGGATTAATAAAAGTTTTAGAATATACATATCTTTTGTAAATTAAAATAAGATAAAAGGGTTTAAAACATATTTTATAAATTAAATAAAATATGTTTCATAAATTGGAATAAAGTAAGGTCTAAAAATATAATTCGTAAATAAATTAAAGACAAGGTTTAAACACAAATTTCTCATATATGAACATTTGTAAGGTGGAGATTATAGGAATTAACAAGTGTATGGGTTACTAAATAAGTAGCAAAAGATACATTTCTCTTTTAATTTGAATTTAGAAAACATGCATGAGAAAGAAATAACCAGGCTCTTAATTTCTTCCATTCATTTCTCAAAACTGAAGCATTGATTAAACATAGAAAACAAGATCGAAAATCAAAACAAAAGTAAACAAATCCTCACAAATTTTCAAAACCTGGAAAATATCAAAGCAAAACATCAAGCAACCAAATCCAATTCAAAATATTTGAAGATCAGATTCAATTAAGTACAAATTAGACTTCAGTTTCAACTAGGCAGATAAAAAATCCAAGTTTCAAATTCCAGATCAGTTTCAAATCCCAGTCTAAAAAAAAAATCCTTCTCTGTCTTCTTCCAAGGATTGGTGAGCAAATTTCATTTTTAAAACCCATTCTCTTGATTCTAATATCTATGATGATAATGCCTTGGAAAATGATAAATGTATGTGTATATATCATCAAGTATATATGTATTTATATGTGTGAATATGCCTGTCCATGTCTGGAAAACAGATAATGAAGCCTCTATTTGAATAACATACCCTAAATTATCATGAAAAAATTTCATATCTTCCCATCTAATTGAATTCAAGTGATAATCTCTAAAGAATATATGTTTGTATCAATACAACATCATTTGTAAAAAATATTATTAAGTAAAATAAATAAGTAGGATTGTTGGAAACCAAGAATTTCAGAAAAAAATGAATTCAAGTCGAAGATTTGATTTTGAAAATTTCAAGCTTTGATTATATGAACTTATTCGTATTTCAAAAATATGAATTTAAAAATTCATTTCATGATTTTTAAGGGTGTAATTGTCGAGCATGAGTGAGTTGAACAGAAAATGCTTTTCCATCGATTACCGATGATCGTGGGGTCTGGAATCGACGGGGTTGGAGCTGGAGAAGGCTGGGGTATCGGAGAACCATGGGAAAATGTTCGCACATTTTTCAGATGACCAGAATGGTCGAGGAATGGTGAAATAGGGTTTAGCAACCCATTTTGGTCAGTGTTAAAATTGAGTCGAGTTCGCCATCGATGGTGAATCGAGCTTGATCGGAGTAAGGGAGATCGTTGCGTGATGTCGTGACATAGCTTTGGGTAGAATGTCGTGGGTTCTGGTGAACGGAATTGACGTCGATGAGGTCAATTGGTTGATCGAGTTTTGGGTCTTGCTGTTTCGATGGCTCGAATTTGATTACGTGTTCATCTCGAAGGTTTGGGTGGTCTGGAGGTTTGGGGTGATCAACATCGACTTGTAAGTGGTCGCAAAAGTGACCAGAGGTGATCGTGGCGATGGTACATGTGCACGCGTGAGGTTGTGCATTTGGAGGTGATATTGGTTTTGAGGAAGACGAAGACATGCTCGGGTTTGAGCACGAGAAATCGAAGGATCGACTCAAAGTGAAGTATTGATTCGTGGAACCCGAAGTTTTGCTCGAGAAAACTAAAAATTGGCTTGGGTTTTGTTTAAGATAAATAAACCATATTTTTAAATGAAAGGAAATAAAAAATATTATCAAGTTTTAGATTTAAATGCTTTAACTTTGTTTTGTTTAAAAATAATTATGTATTGGATACTTTTGTAATTAACTTCTAAGTGTTTTCAAAGAGTATAAATGTTTTAAATTTGTTTTAAAAAGTAATTACATATTAGTTTAATTATTTAATTAAATTCATAAGGTTTTAAAAACAAAATAAGATGTAGTTTGAATTAAGAAGTGATTTAAAGGCTAATTACTTAATTTATCCAAGGATAATTAATTAAAATTTAATTAGTAAGTAATTAAGGATAATTAATTACTTAATGGTTAATTACATAATGGAAGTAAATAAGGGAATTAATTAATTAAATGATTAAAAGATGATTGCCTAAGATAAGTAATTAATGAGTTAATTTGTTAATAATTAAGAGTTAGTTAATTAAGGAGATTAATTAATAATTAAGGGCTGAATAATTAATTAATAATTAAATTATGTGATTAATTAAAGTTGATTAACTAAGGATAATTAATTAAATGGTAATTAATTAAGAGTCAATTAATTAATTAAGGGTAATTAATTTAAAGGATTATTTAATAATTAAAGGTTAATTATTTGATGATTAAAGGTTGATTTATTTATATTAAAGGTTAATTAATTAATAATTAAAGGTTAATTAAATTATTATTAATGGTTAATTAATAAATGATTAAAGAATAATTAATCAAAATGATTTGTAACTAAATAATGTTAATTAACCAGGATTAGTGATTTATTCATAAGTAATTAGTCTGATTTAAATTAATCTGATAATTAGTTGACCTTACTTATGGATGTTTGAATTGCATGGAATGCTTTGAATTGTTTGACATCTCTGGTGCATGATGCTTTGTGATATTAATTATTTTGATTCGAGCTGTGATGAATGTAATTTATTTATCCGTGATAAATTTATATTATTTATCTATGAATCTATGAATGAAGATAAGCGTTACAGGATTGTACCGCTTATCGATATTGCTATTTGGATTGTGATGATTGATGATGTTGCACTATTGTGTAAAACCCCTGGACTACACTATACACACACAAATATGGATTTCATGGGAAAATCGGTTAAGTCACAGATATTTTGAAATCTAAATATTATTTTGTTTAAAAGTTGAATTTTGAATTCAAATGGTTTGGAAATGGAATTGGGTTTAATATGAAAAGTTTTTGAAAAGGAGTTTTGAAGATAAAGTTATTTTGAATAACTTGATAATGTTTTGAAATTTAAATAATTTGATTTGAATTTGAATTCAAGATTTGAAATTGAATTCTATGTTTGGGAATTATGGTTTAAAAAGGTTATACAACTTATAAATGTGTTTATATGGGTTTTAAACCATTTTAAAAGTATTGTTTTGGGAATTTGAATTTAACCCAAGTTTTATACTTGAAGGGATTTAAATTGTACAAATATAATCGAATTTTTCTGAAACAAAAACTATTTGTTTTCAAACAATGATAGTTTTCATATAGAGAAAGGATTTCCAATTTGTGTTGAAAGGATTTCAAGTTTGAAATGAAAATGGTTTTCCAAGTTATGTATAAATCTTTTGAAATAGTTTTGAAAGCTATGAATTGAGTCTTTGATTTAAAGATTGGATGAGTTAATCCAATTTGAAAGGGAAATTATTTTGAAAGGATATGAATGAATCTTTGTTAAAGATTGGTACACTTTGTTTTTGAATTGAAAAGGGATCTTAAAAGTGTATCTTTTCTATAAAATATTTGAAAGGGAAATTGTTTTGGAATCTATGAATGAATCTTTGTGAAAGATTGGTGAACTTTGTAAAGTGAATCTTTTTGTTTAAAGATTTGAAAATGGTAATTCGTTTAAACCATTTGAAAAAAGGTTTTGGATAATAAGTTTTGACTTAACTGAGATCCATATATCCATATGTTTTTGAATATTGCGCTCATTATTCAGTTTAGCTGGGTAAGGACCTTGTCATACAACCTATTTCGAATAACGATACGGTGTTATGGATTGCATTTGAAGACCGGTGGTAAAGACCGGGTATTTTCGAGAACGAAAGGATTACCCGTCGCGTGACTCTGCATTGGGTAGCTATGGTATAGAGATCTCCATATGTGATGGGGAGTCCGTTCGGGATTGTGAATACCCGGATTGCAAGGGCTTCTTTGTGAAGTGCCTTTGGTTCTGTTCGAACCCGGAACAAACTCGTATGGATGTATGTCTGACGTTACACTTTAAGAGGTAAAGCTGGTTTCTATCAAATACATTTTTGTTTGGTAGCGGAGACTTTATTCTCTTAGCTTAACACCCTTCTCTCAGATGTTCGAGCTCATAGGTTAGTAGTTGATGGCTACTAGTGATATATTCCCAATTTGGTAATGTGGCATACGAAGTGCTATTGAACATTTGTTGATCGAAGCATGGCTTTTGTGAAAAGCGTAGCTTTGTGGACGAGACTGCATCAGGACCTCACAACTTGGAAATGGTCAAAACAGGAAAGACTCGGCAAGGTTATTAGGGTCGCACCCCTAGGATATGTCCATTTCTTCTAGAAAAGGGTGGTATCATGGTATGGAGCCCAGATACTTAACTCATGTGGACACTGCAAATTTATTACTTTGTCGTTGCTTTGTGGTTGAGGATCCTCGGATAAAGGTCGCTAATGACCGGGGATGGCATACTTGTAGGTGTTACTTCTAGGCAGGGGTAACCCGGCCTTGTGTTGGCAGAGAGCTGGTAAGTTCTCGAGGCGTCCTTCTAGAGGCGTACCCATGTGGCAATAGGAAGTTCCTTATCCTGACCATTTGTTGGAAATCCAATCATCAAATACGCGCCCTTTACGATTGCAATTGTATAACCTGCCATTCTTAAATGGTAGCTATAGCAGGCATAATATAATGGTACCTATGTTAGCTAAGACTAATTGTAACGACCCAAACTTTCCGGATAGTTATGAAAAAGAAGAAAGAGATAGAAGAAGAAGAAGATCAGAAACATCAACACCTCACATTCGCAGCGGATAAAATATAATAATAAATAATAACAGTTTACAAAAGAATAATATTCTGTCTATTACAATTAAATACATCATAGTTACACATGTATACAGACACTGAATATACACAATTGTCATGTCAAAGATATACAACAATATAATACAGCGGAAATACTCTACACGTTCTTGCCATCCATCTCGCCTCCTGAGCTCTAGAACGTCCTTACCTGAAAATCTATAGTACTCGGTCTGACATGAGCATTACATCGAAGTAACACCCGAGTCAGGCTGGAAACCAGCATGAGTAAACCCATCTAATAAGGAATACAAACCACACAGCTATATAAAACCCGGGGTAACTCATTTCAATTCACAAAGCCACAATTTATTTTAGACATTACTTATTTCACATATAAGTTTTATAAATACCAAGATTTAGATTTAAAATAATCCAATTCCTTTAAACCACTCCACTCCAGTATATAGATTTCTCATATCAATCTATAAAAATTCGAAGTGGTTTCGGGTATTTCTTAATACCCGAACCCGGTCTCTTCGAGTCTCATGTCATCCTAACCTAAGTTATCCAAATGAAATACATAACATTTCATATCAAAAATATCAACTCATTCAAAATATCCAATACCATTCAATCATCCATAAGCAAAGCTTGTTCGCTACCAATATTAATTAAATTAATTCTGATTGAATTTCTAACCTCAACGATTTAGAATTCTTCACTTGTCGTTAATTAATTTCAAATCAATTAATGAATCTTACCTTCATCATTCATCTTGATTAATCAACCTGGCTTAATTATCCTTCAATTACATCCAAGTAATTAACTTTAATTAATTTCACGATATTAATTTTTCTTAACCAGAATCAATAAGTAATCTTAATTACTTCATGAATTAATTAACTATTTTAATTACACTAATCCTTAGTTACTTATACTAATTAACTTCTCATAAGTCACTTATTACTGAATAATTCATCTTAAACAATCAATCTTTAATTACATCGTTAATTATATAAATTAATGATTTCCACTTATATTTCAATTTATCCTAACTAAATTAATTACATTAAATAATTAATCATTAATTAAACCGCAAATATAAATCATTCTTGATTTATCTCAACCTGTAATTATCTACCCTTTTATTTACTCCATTAAATAAATTAATTACTCCTTAGTTTACTATCTTAATAAATCTCTTGATTAATTACAAAAAATAATTATATCTTATTAATTACATTAAGTAATTACCTATCAAACCACCCAAAGATTATTCTGATTTAATTAAACTTCATTAATTAACTTAATCCTTAATTAATTAATTCAAACCCTTAATTACTAAACTAATCAACCCAAATCATTAATTAATTGAATTAATTAGTTATCCATTTTAATTACCCTACTAATTTGATTAATCACAAATCCTTAAGCCCTTATTAACATTAATTTTCTTATTTATGACTTAAGTTTATTAAAACCCCAAATACTTCGAGTCAAACCACAATTAACTCAAGAACCAACCAAAACCAAAGTCACATCATCATCAGTGCACATCCAATCAATTTAATCATTCAATCAGTTATTTAAATTTAACCATTTAAATTTAAATAAAAATCCAACAGAGTGAGATTTACTCACCTTTTTCCCAGCTGGAGTCCACTTTATCCCCAACTTGATTCTCACGATTAATGACCTTGTATAAACAGTTATACGATCTTATTAATATTCGAACAAGTTCAATTTCTATTTAATAAATTTCATTTTACCTAATAAGTTAATTCCAAACTAATTTTCTGTTTATAAAATATGTTCTAGTTATCAAATAATTACATAAGTTAACTAAATAAATTGATTTCCATTTTGTAAATTTAATTTAACTAAATCTTTATTTAAACAAATAATTAAATTTTCCTAAACTAATTTCCCTTCCTTTTTAATAGAATATCTTAGCATCCAAATAATTAAATAAGTTGATTAAATAAATAAATTTCAAATATACACTTTTTTTATAGATTCAAACATCTAGCCCTTTATAAAATTCTTGGGCATTTAAAATCCTTATATACTTTTCTTTTCTCTTTACTGTACACAAATACAGTAATAAATTTCTTTTTCTTCTACTATTTAAAATTTTCAGTTATATACATATTCCCTATAGAGTACAACTATTATTATTAAGCAATAATTAGTCAAGTTTAAGAGATTACCAGAAATCGACTCGACCTCACTATCGTTGCTGATTTGCAGCTATCCAAAACATCGACATCTCGTACAACACCCATGCTGCACGCATCCATATGAACTGCTACTGCCAAGTTCGAGCCCGAAACCCCACCCCAAATCGCGAATCCCTCCAACGAACCCCTAGCTCCACCTTGCCGCGCACCACTCCTCACGCTACCCCACGCGAGTCGCCCCCGCCTCGCGACTAAGCCCTTCGGTCGCCGCCTCCACTCGCGATTTGATTAAGAAATGAAAAGGGGAACTAGGTATTGGTTTTCGATTGGAACAAACTGGGAAGGAGAAGAGGAAGAGTTTTTCGATTTCTGCCATAGATTGTTTTCGTTAGTGTTTTTATACGATTCAGTTTAGAAGAAACGAATGATGATTTGTTTTTTTCTTCGGCTTGGAAAAGAATTTAAGATGAAGGAATAAGCGGCCCTAGATCTGTTTCGATTTATTTATTTTTTCGAAGAGGGGAAGCTTGATTTGGAAGTGAAGAAGACTGTCGTTCCCTATGGTTTTCTTTCCTTTCAAATGAAGAAAAAGGGGAGACAAAATGATGTTAGCGTGTAGAATTTCCTGTGCGTGTCGGCTTAGGTTGGCTGATGGAAAGTAATAGGGTTTGACTTAAAAATTTTATAATATTATTTAATTCCAAAATATCTCGTTTGACATATCTCAAAATTCCGAACCCCTATTGAGGTATGTTGTCCGGCATTAATAAGGCTTTACTCGTATTTCGAACATAATGGAACGTGTTTCGAAAGCTAATTTAATCTTATGCGTGAGTTACAGAAGAAATCGATCAATTTTAAATTAAATCGATTAAAATAATTCTAAACGTTTTGAGCTGCCAGGGTCAAACGACAACTCCGAGATTGCTATGAAAATTGAAATCCGATAATAACTAACTATTTCGGATCCAATGGAACTAGTTTCGTCGAATTCTGAGACCGTGCCTCGGAAGGCTATTTCTAAGCGTCAATTTAAATGATATATTATTAAAACTGAACAAATTACCTTTAAATTAAATTTCAACCATTCTATTATCTTCAGTATCATCATTATAAATTTTAATAGCCTTCAAATTATTTTTAACAGGCTTAAAATTCCATATTCAATATTTTACCAAATTTCAATTATTAAATTCAATATTTAAACTATATAATTCATGATTTAATTATCAAGTAAATATTGATATCTGGAATTCAAGCTAAAATTAACTTTTAAATATTTTAAAATCAATTACCTATACAAATTTAAATTGTTAGAAATTCCGGGTTGTCACATTCTTTCCCCTTAAAAGAATTTCGTCCTCGAAATTACTGGTTAGGAAGAATGGTCTAATACCCGTTTACGTTTCCCCCAAAACCAATAGTTCAACATCCAACCAACTATCTTTTATAAAAGACCTCTTATCAATCTTACCAACTTCCCAAACTCTCCCACAGTTTCCAAACAATACCCTTTTTCTCAAACGTTCAAATTTCAATTTAAAACCAAATTTTAAATTATCAAAATTTTCTCAAAATTTTTCTAGCTCCAAAAATTTTCAAAAACTTTTGGCAGAGTTTCCTTTGTACGGAGGAGCTTTTGCAATTTGACAAGAGATATAAATATATATACATCGAGCCACACGGTCGGAAAAGCAAAAACAGTTCATATTTCCCATTTTTATTGTGTAGGCGTACCTTTATTTAGCATTTTTAAGCAAGCAGCTTATTATTTAAGCAATTAGCGCAATCCAAATCCAGCCAAACGGCCTTTAGTACCTGTACTTACTCAATTTAAACATATAAGCACTATATATATGAAGTTTATAACATTTCCCTTACTTAAACAACTACAACACATCAATTCTAAAAGAAATGCATTCTAAATAACTTCCACGAGCAATTTATATGATTTCAAAACTAATTCCATTGTTTTCAACCAATTCATATACCATTTCGTTTAATTTTAATGGATTACAACTCAATTTCTTACATTCAATTAAATTTTAATCCAAACAAGCTCATATTCACTTCAATTAATTCTAAAACCAATTTATTAATCTCTATAATCTCATAGATTTTTAATTACTATTGTTTACGTCAAACGACAACTATTTTTATGCAAATTTGGCGATACTCGCTAATAGAGTATCCATTTTAGTTTATAACTACTTCAAATTAATTTCAACTCATTTTGTATTTAATTCTATCTCATTTCTAATTTATTCACCAACCATACATTGCATTTCATTTCATCTCAGCATCGGTTTCATTTTAAAACTATTTCATTTAGCTTGACAACATTCGATGCTTATATTAATATCCATTTTTTTCCAAATAAATTTAACTCAATCTTTAATTTAATGGCCTTCCATTCTGATAACCCAATTCCAATTAAAACTTTGATTTAGTTTTTATTCAATCAGACTTCATCCATTTATTATTTAGTTCAATTAACCCATTTATTCACCCCATTTTAAATTTTAAATTCACTTACTTAATTCATTTGCGAATTTATTTTATTTATACAAAGCCATTCTCAATTTATTTCTACTTACTTGGGTTTTGTTTGCAATTCAAACCATTTCCATTATAATTCACTTTCATTTCAGTCGACAACACTTCCCTTATATCTAATTTACTTGCAAATTTCGTTAAATATTATTCATATCACACTTGAATTATATTTATAATTCAAACCATCACTATTTCAATCCAACCCTATTTTATTTTTACAACATCTCCACTTATTTAATTCGTTATCAAATCCAAGTCAAATTCTATTTATAATTCGAGTTCATTTCCAAACTCCATTATTAACTTACAATCCATTTATTTAACCGAGTTAAATTTCATTAACATACTCTATCAAATAATTATTTAGTTAATTAGCTTAGTTCCAACTTTTATTACAAAAATCACTTTATTAAATTTTCCTGGGTTGAGAAATTTTTTCATAATTCCAGTTTGGATTTCTTTCATTTTCCAAAATTCCAACACCTTTATTTAAAATTTTTAGAAATGCTTTTAAATTCACATTATACTAATAAAATAGCTCTTTGTAAAAATACTTCTTATAACTCGATGTCCCAACCAGTCCATCCTTGTTCTCACAGAAATTCGGTCATACGTTGATCAGGCGTAGGACTGAAAATCTATAGTACTTGGTAAGCCCGTTTTCAACATCCAGTGAAAATACTTGAAAAATAATTTTATTGAAAATATAGAAAACAGTTTTTGAAAATAGAGGAAATATCTTTAGTGAGAATGCTCTGGAAATCATCACCCTCATCCATGGTCGCAGTTACATCCTGGGTTACGTTGCCTTCGCAGCAAAAGTCCATGTAACTGTAGGCACTCCGCGCCCCTCGATTACGCCATGGAACCCACAACAGATCGCAGTTACATTCCAGGGTTACGTTGCCATTACAGCAAAAGTCCATGTAACTGTTGGCTTTCAGCGGTGAATTTCTCTCTCAAAATGAAACTTCTCCACTCCTACATAGGTCCCGGTCTACGGATATAAAATTAAACGCAGACTGTTGGCTCTCAGCGGCACACACGACTTTCGCTATGTTACCATAGGTCGTTTTCTACCGATATAAAATCAAACACATATTGTTGGCTCTCAGCGGCACACAGACTTTCGCTATGGTATACTCTACTCATAATCCTCATGAACTAGTTTTGTCCAGACCCCTTACAGGATCAGCTTTAGAACTCCCCCTTGGGGCTCAAGGCAGCACCACCCGGTGGCACTCCTGAGAAGTTCATTATAAGGGAGCGCCTTTTTCCCTAGAGCCATCATCAAAACACTTTATACTATACACATATAGTATCTTTCAAATCATACACCTAGTATGATCTCATACAAAGCTCCTTTACACAAAACCAATTATCCCAAAATCGATAATTCTCAAACTAGGCTTTCCAAATTCAATTTTGATTTTATCCAAAATCAAAAGCCTTTCCAAATCCAAAGGTTCCCAAAACCTTTTCTAAAATCCTCATAAGATCCTTTATATATATATAGATATATATAATTTTTTTAAACTTTGGATCATTTCAAACTTGTATAAAATTCCTTTAATACTTCAAACACTTTCAAAATCCTATCCTTCTGGCAATAGATTCATCAAGGGGAGATTTATCTTATATAACAAAGATATATAACTTTGTTTATTCAAAATCAAACACTCAAATTTGATTACTCCTTCCAATATCAATTTCATTCAAAACTGCACGATGTACACCTATCATCCGTATGTTATACTAATCTGATCTCTCACTCGATCACACAATTTCACTTCCGAACTAGTATCGTCTACCCGACTTCCTAGTGCGGACACAGATCTGATTTCTTGATTAGAACCATCATTCTCCTTGCATAGCCATAACTATGATAGAGAATATCCAGAACCAATCAACAATCCATATCCAGGTTCGCCGTCGAAAATCGAGTGAAAAATCCCAACTCGGATCGATAAACTATCTCGAAATTATGTGCTCGAATCTGGATCAAATCACTATGCGAATAGAATAATATACGTACTTCCTACGTATTTATCTTCATTGATTATTAGTCAAATCAATTTCCTTTCAATTCACATTCACTTGAATTTTCATTCACTTATTCACATTTGCCTTAATCCCCATTTGGATTATCACTTCAATTCTTATCTCAGTTGGGTATTTAAATCAATAATAGTTTGAACTCCGACCAGTGTATATTTAGAAAATAGCTTGAAATTTTTTAAAATAGATAAGTAGTTGAAAAATAATTATTGGTTTGCCAAATAACTGTAAAATAGATAACTGATTGTAAAATAATTGGAGAATAGCTAAATGTTTTCAGAACTTTTAGATAATTGCAAAATAGTTGTAAAATAGTAATTAATTTATGAAATAGTTGAAATAATTAGTTTATAAAACAGTTAAAAAATTGTTAAATAGTTCCAAAAATAATGGTACAACAAATATAAAATGATTTGGCTTTAAAAAGAAAGGTTGTATATATTTAATAGCTTGGAAAAATAAGTTTATATTAAAACAATTTATATTGAAAATAGTCCAGAGCCAAAACAGTTCACTTTCCCATCAATTCAGTTTAAATTTCCTCTTCCATTTAAATTGATCCAATTCCAATTTAAATAACTCCAAATTCCATTAGACTTGATTTATTCCCAATTCAAGTTGAATTACTTCTCAATTTCTTTCCAACTTCAAATCAAATTCCATTTGATTCTTACTTATTCAACTTTATTTACAGTTCCAAATTATTCAAATAAATTTGGAATAATTTCATATTGAATCCACTTCAATTTCAAACCATTTCAATTCAACTCAAATTTTCCCTTTGAATCTTTGAACTTATCCATCTCCAATCACAAATCCAATTAATTCAAATCAGATTAAATTTGAACTAATTCAATTTCAATCTCAATTTTAGATCATCTCGAATTATGTAAATTCGAGTGAAATTTTCAAAGATTCGTTTAACCCCTTTAAACCAAATTAACCTTTATTAAAAGTTTTTTTAAAACAATTTAATTTCTGAGCTCAAATTCTAGAATCTCATTTTCAATCTTAAATTCCAAATTTAAACTATCCCGAATTATATAAATTCGAGGTAAATTTTAAATGTTGACTTAATCCTTTTAAATCAAATCGACTTATCTCTTTATACCATTTAATTCTGAATCCATTTCAAATTATCTTCATTTTATTTTAATTTGGTTGTATTCCTATTACCCTTAATTTAATTCCAATTCAAGATTTCAGTTTGGTTGTATTTTATAACTTCTTAATTTAATTCCATTAATTTAACAACCAATCACCTTAATAATTATTAGAAGGAAATACTACTATATATATCAAAATATATTTCTATATAAAATCATTTAAAACCTTTGTATAAGAAAATAACAAGTACGCGCTCATATATATATATATATATATATATATACACACACACACACACACATACATACTTAACTCATTCTAGAGTACTACGGACTCTATTTAAGAGTAATCCCCACCAAAGCCAAGGTTCTCGCTTAACCTTTCAGCTCTGATACCAACTGTAAAGTCCCGAACTTTCTGGATAGTTATGTAAAAGAAGAAAGAGATAGAAGAAGAAGAAGATCAGAAACATCAACACCTCACATTCGCAGCGGATAAAATATTATAATAAATAATAACAGTTTACAAAAGAATAATATTCTGTCTATTACAATTAAATACATCAGAGTTACACATATATACAGACACTGAATATACACAACTGTCATGTCACAGGTATACAACAATATAATACAGCGGAAATACTCTACACGTTCTTTCAATCCAGCTCGCCTCCTGAGCTCTAGAACATCCTTACCTGAAAATCTGTAATACTCGGTCTGACCCGAGCATTACATCAAAGTAACACCTGGGTCAGGCTGGAAACCAGCGTGAGTAAACCCATCTAACAAGGAATACAAATCACACAGCTATATAAAACCCGGGGTAACTCGTTTCAATTCACAAAGCCACAATTTATTTTAGACATTACTTATTTCATATATAAGTTTTCTAAATACCAAGATTTAGATTTAAAATAATCCAATTCCTTTAAACCACTCCACTCCAGTATATAGATTTCTCATATCAATCTATAAAAATTCAAAGTGGTTTCGGGTATTTCTTAATACCCGAACTCGGTCTCTTCGAGTCTCATGTCATCCTAACCCAAGTTATCCAAATGAAATACACAACATTTCATATCAAGAATATCAACTCATTCAAAACATACAATACCATTCAATCATCCATAAGCAAAGCTTGTTCGCTACTAATATTAATTAAATTAATTCTGATTGAATTTCTAACCTCAACCATTTAGAATTCTTCACTTGTCGTTAATTAATTTCAAATCAATTAATAAATCTTACCTTCATCATTCATCTTGATTAATCAACCTGGATTAATTATCCTTCAATTACATCCAAGTAATTAACTTTAATTAATTTCACGATATTAATTTTTCTTAACCAGAATCACTAAGTAATCTTAATTACTTCATGAATTAATTAACTATTTTATATCCTTAATTACTTATACTAATTAACTTCACATAAGTCACTTATTACTGATTAATTCATCTTAAATAATCAATCTTTAATTACATCGTTAATTATATAATTTAATGATTTTCGCTTATATTTCAATTTATCCTAATCTAAATTAATTACATTAAATAATTAATCATTAATTAAACCGCAAATATAAATCATTCTTGATTTATCTCAACCCGTAATTATCTATCCTTTTAATTACTCCATTAAATAAATTAATTACTCATTAGTTTACTATCTTAATAAATCTCTTGATTAATTACACAAAATAATTATATTTTATTAATTACATTAAGTAATTACCTATCAAACCACTCAATGATTATTCTGATTTAATTAAACTTCATTAATTAACTTAATCCTTTATTAATTAATTCAAACCCTTAATTACTAAATTAATCAACCCAAATCATTAATTAATTGAATTAATTAATTATCCATTTTAATTACCCTACTAATTTGATTAATCACATATCTTTAAGCCCTTATTAACATTAATTTTCTTATTTATGAATTAAATTTAAAACAATTTAAAACCCCAAATACTTCGAGTCAAACCACAACTAACTCAAGAACCAACCAAACCAAAGTCACATCATCATCCGTGCACATCCAATCAATTTAATCATTCAATCAGTTATTTAAGTTTAACCATTTAAATTAAACAAAATCCAACAGAGTGAGATTTACTCACCTTTTTCCCAGCTGTAGTCCACTTTATCCCCAACTTGATTCTCGCGATTAATGACCTTGTATAAATAGTTATACGATCTTATTAATATTCGAACAATCTATTTAATAAATTTCATTTTACCTAATAAGTTAATTCTAAACTAATTTTCTGTTTATAAAATATGTTCTAGTTATCAAATAATTATATAAGTCAACTAAATAAATTGATTTCCATTTTGTAAATTTAATTTAACTAAATCTTTATTTAAACAAATAATTAAATTTTCCTAAACAAATTTCCCTTCCTTGTTAATAGAATATCTTAGCATCCAAATAATTAAATAAGTTAATTAAATAAATAAATTTCAAATATACACTATTTTTTTATAGATTCAAACATCTATCCCTTTATAAAATTCTTTGGCATTTAAAATCCTTATATACTTTCCTTTTCTCTTTACTGTACACAAATACAGTAATAAATTTCTTTTTATTCTACTATTTAAAATTTTCAGTTATATACATATGCCCTACAGAGTACAACTATTATTATTAAGCAATAATTAGTCAAGTTTAAGAGATTACCAGAATTCGACTCGACCTCACTATCGTTGCTGATTTGCAGCTATCCAAAACATCAGCATCTCGTACAACACCCACGCTGCACGCATCCATACGAACTACTACTGCCAAATTCGAGCCCGAAACCCTATCCCCAAATCGCGAATCCCTCCAACGAACCCCCAGCTCCACCTTCCCGCGCACCACTCCTCACGCTACCCCATGCGAGTCTCCCCCGCCTCGTGACTAAACCCTTCGGTCGCTGCCTCCACTCGCGATTTGATTAGAAAATGAAAAAGGGAACTAGGTATTGGTTTTCGATTGGAACAAACTGGGAAGGAGAAGAGGAAGAGTTTTTCGATTTCTGCCATAAATCGTTTTCGTTGGTTTTTTTATACGATTATGTTTCGAAGAAACGAATGATGATTTGTTTTTTTTCTTCGCCTTGGAAAAGAATTTAAGATGATGGAATAAGCGGCCATAGATCTATTTCGATTTATTTATTTTTTCGAAGAGGGGAAGCTTGATTTTAAGTGAAGAAGACTGCCATTCCTTATGGTTTTCTTTCCTTTCAAACGAAGAAAAAGGGGAGACAAAATGATGTTAGCATGCAGAATTTCCTATGCGTGTCGGCTTAGGTTGGCTGATGGAAAGTAATAGGGTTTGACTTAACAATTTTATAATATTATTTAATTCCAAAATATCTTGTTTAGCATATCTCAAAATTCTGAACCCCTATTGAGGTATGTTGCCCGGCATTAATAAGGCTTTACTCGTATTCCGAACACAATGGAACATGTTTCGAAAGCTAATTTAATCGTATGCGCGAGTTACAGAAGAAAGCGATCAATTTTAAATTAAATCGATTAAAATAGTTCTAAGCGTTTTGAGTTGGCAGGGTAAAATGACAATTCCGATTGCTACGAAAATTGAAATCTGATAATAACTAACTATTTCACATCCAATGGAACTTGTTTCGTCGAATTCCAAGACTGTGCCTCGAAAGGCTATTTCTAAACGTCAATTTAAACGATACTAGAGAATCTAAAATATATAGAATAATATATTTGAAACTATACTAGAGAATATTTTGGAGATATTTATGGAATAATATATCTAAAATTGTATGAGAGAATATTTCGGAGATATTTATGGAGAAGTATTAGATTAAGTGAATCTTCACCATTTATTTGAGATGTGAACTATAAATATAGGTGGATTCACCAAACCTGGATGTAAGAAGAAATGTAAAAGAGAAAAAATGTTCGAAAAAAATTGAACTTTTGTAATAAAATTTAGTGATAAAGTTTTTGTCCTTATTAAAAAGAATCGTTTTTTCTACTCTAATCTCTTATCTATGTTCTTCTAAAATCAAACCTATTGGCTATTGAAGAAAACTTCCAACAAAGTGGTATCAGAGCTTGAAAAACCTTCTAAAAAGATGGTGAATAGCGGTGTTACCTTACAATTTTCAATGCTCACCAAGACCAATTATGACAATCGGAGTTTAAGAATGACGGCTCTCCTTGGAGCACATGACGTATGTGAAATAGTTGAGAAAGCCTACTTCGAACAAGAGAATGAAGATAGTCTATCTCAAAATCGAAGGAATAGTTTGAGAGACTCAAGGATGAGAGACAAGAAGGCTCTCTATCTAATCTATCGAGCACTAGATGATGATACTTTTCAGAAAGTTTCAGGATAAAAGTCATCCAAAGAAGCATGGAAATAACGTCGAACATCTTAGAAAGGAGCCGATCAGTCAAAAAGGTATATCTTTAAACTTTAAGAGGAGAGTTTGAAACTTTGCATATGAAAGAAGATGAACTTGTCTCTAATTACTTCTCAAGAGCTTCAACGGTTATTAATAACCTAAAAAGAAATGGTGAGAATTTAAACGATTTAAGAATTATGGAGAAGATTCTTAAATCACTAGATCCAAAGTTCGGACATATTGTCGCCATCATCGAAGAGACAAAAAACCTGTAGGCATGGCAATTGAGGAACTTCTTGGTTCATTGCAAGCTTATAAAAAAAGAAAAAGAAGAAGAAAGAGATTATGGAGAAAGTACTCAAGACACGAACTGATTCAAAAAAGGACGAAAGCAATCGAAACCAACAATGATGAAGTTGTGGTCAAAATCGAGGAAGAGGTCGTGGATATAGACACGGACGAGGTTGGAGATCCAATAACGACAACAACAACCAAAAAGGAGAAAGATCAACAAGAGGTCATGGGAGAGGAAATTCAAGTCAAGGAATGACAAGTCACGCCTTAAATGCTACAATTATGAAATTTTTAGACATTGTGCTTCTAAATGTAGAGTTCCTATCAATAATAAAGTTAAAGAGAAGACCAATTATATTGAAGAAATAAGTCAAGATGACGGTACTTTACTTCTAACGTATAAGGAAAAGAAATAATATTTAATCTCCAAAGGATTATGGGAGATTCTCGAAAATGGTTATAATTGGTTTAATCGTTTGGAGAGCATGTTGCAATTTGACAAGAAAGCATTTGCGAAATTATGATGGAATGACCATCGTCCTCGTGTTGTGATGAGTAAGAATATCGACAAAGTAGCGTATGACCATATACTTGGAGAAGGTTCTGCAAAAGATTTGTGGAATTTGTAGAAAGAAGTATATGGAAAGAATGACACAATAATAATAGAAGAAGACAATCTGATTGATGAGAAAGAGGAAAAGAAGGATAACAAGAAGGAGAAAAATGCTGAAAAATTGCTGAAATTTGAGAAGTTAGAGAATGATAAATTGGAAGAAGGAAATGCGAGGATGAAAATGAAGAAGATGAAGAAAATAAAGTAAGCGAAGATGACGTCAATGATGACAAGTACGAAAGTAAAGTAGATGAAGAAGACATAAATCAAAGAGATGAAATTCAAGAGCTTGGAAGAAATTTGAAATATGAGCAAAAATCTGAAGAAATGGAAACGAAGAATGTTCAAGAAATTGAAATGGTCGAAGAGGAAGCCAAAGTTGCAAGCGATGAATTTCATGATCATGAAAACAAAGAGATGAGGAAAGCTTACATAATTTTAAATAAACCCACTTTTCTAGTAGTGTTTTCTGAAATGACATGCACAAGTGAAATTTGGAAAACATGTATAGAAACTGAATTGGTCAAAAATTGCAAGAGCGAAGTTATGAAAGAATTAAAAGAAAATATATGACCATTCAAAATTTATGGTACCAAAAAAAGAGGGATGTTAGAATGCTTATTTTAGGGAATATACTATTGTGACAAAGAATGACGAAATAAAAGAAGCAAAATGAGAATCTGTGAACTTGCATTAAAGATCTCTAAGTTTGGTAAGAAGGTCAAAACAATGAAGAAAGTTTCGATAATATCTCTATTCCTACCGAAGCATGTGAAATACAAAGATTTCAAGCATTACTTGATACTATAAAATCAAGTTTACAGAAGGATGTTGGAAATATACTTGATTTTATTAATTTAGATTTTTCTGTATTGGAAATATCTATAATCTAGAATATATCTAATAATATATTTGAAATTGTATGAGAGAATATTTAGAAAATATTTGTGGAATAATATATTTGAAATTGTATGAGGGAATATTTAGGAGATATTTTTGGAGAACCGTTAGATTAAGTGAATCTTCGTCGTTTATCTGAAATGTGAATTTTTATAAATAGAGATGGATTCACTCAACTTGGATGTAAGAAGAAATGTAAAAGAGAAAAGAGAAATGTAAGAAAAAAATTTGAACTTTTGTAATGAAGTTTAGCAATAAAGTTTTTCTCCTTATTAAAAAAATCATTTTTTCTTCCCCAACCTCTTATCAATCTTCTTCTAAAATCAAATCTATTGGTTATTGAAAAAAACTTCCAACAGACAATTCCTACCAAGGTTGTCGAGAGAAATATCAATTTCTCTTTAAAAGTAGGGCATCATAATAGTACTCAATTCCCTTAGAGAACGTTGAGAGAAAAGTGAATATGCCTTAAATGTAGGAGAATGAAACACAAAATACTGGATAACCTCTAAAAGTAGGGTATGGAAAATAACCTGCTTCAAGCACTCAAGATAGACCAAATATGTAAATCCAGAAAAGGAAGTACAGAAATAATGAGATCCCAAAATCAAATTGTTGTAAGTAAAACAAGCGCACACGCCGATAAGTGTTTGTGACGTGCTGGAAAATGAGGGCCATCTTGTATAGAAAAAGGTAACTAAACAACTCATTTTTCCTTCAAAACTTCTTAATTTTTCGATAAAATATATAGAATAATGTTAAATGTAAATGCAGTAAGCATTTAAAGACTACACACTATTCCAAAACGTTTGAGAATCATCCATGGGGAAAGCAAGTGTGTGAAGTTTGAATAATGTAAACATTTGTGCGATTATAAGTATAAAGATAGATGTACGGAGAAATAACAAGAAAAAAAATGTTTGATACTAGTAGTGAGAAAAAAGAATACAAAGTTTGAATGCCTTTTCTTAAAGTTTATTTCCATTAAAAGTAGGGTGCAAGTGTTATAACTGTATTTTGGCAATATCCAATGGAATGGTATTTACCTTATTAGAAGATATTGCTCTGTATTTTTTTCAGTTTAATAAAAATGGTTAATCAAGCCGACCATAGTGAAGATTAGACTATTGTAGGAGTCAAAATAAAATAGTCCGAAGACTGAAAAACATGAAATCAAAACAACCCAACTCGCCTGCGCTCATCCTCTTCGTTTTCAAGTGGAGGCAACTACCCACCACCTTAGTTTCTCACGCCGCTAGCAATGTCACATAGATCACAATCGGGTACCATAATTACTTTCTCAATACTCAAAATTTATTTTGATTTTTTTCTTTGGTATATGATTCTGCCAGCTTTATTTAATCTGGTGTAAGTTTGCATACATAGAGTCATTATGAGAGAAGTACTAAACTCATGCCAATTACGACCAAAATATCACATGTACCTGCAATTAAAAAACTCATTAATCAAGTTTTCTTCATGAATTATGAATCTTACAAAACGTTTCTGATGTTGATTGTTTGATTGTGCCAGTTTCTCTTTTACGGGAGTTCAAAATTTTCATGTTTTAGGTTTGAATTTCCAAAAAAAAAAAATTGATTTTTAAGAATTCTAACAACTCAAGCTTTATGATTGGAAATATGTACATGCCAACGCTTTCGTTTTACGTAATGTTTATGCTTTCTTCATATTTTATCATTCACTATCTTGAAAATGACTCTGATACTTTACTTAAAAGTGGATTACTAAACTGAAAGGGATGCTAGATAAACATAGTAAAGTATTTGATAGATAGTAAAAGTAGCGTTTTGTTAGTTGTAACATATAAGTAATGAATTGTATAAATGCCTATCTTAATTCAATACATGTATTCTGCACATTTCATTATTTGGTAGCAAGCAATTTTTTTCTAAAAATTTAAGACTACGTACTGCATGTTTACAATGATCGGCTAAATTATTTTTTCATTTTTTTCACCCACGTTTGATTTATTTTCCCTTCATAGAATTTTTGATCTTAAACTAGTATGGAGTTTTTTGATACGTCAATATTGTGCGTTAAGCTGATGTCAAAAATTCTGCTCACCTTTTTAAGCAGTAAAAAAATAGTCAATGATCTCTGCATGGTACTCCATTTTCACTTCTGTTCAATTATCCAGTTATATATTTTAGCTTTAATATGCAATTAGTCACTATATTTATGTAGGTTTTGAGTTTTTAACAACTATATATATAGAATTTGTACTATATAACTGGTTGACAAGTATAACACACAAACTGTTTCTTCAACTATATAAAAAAATTGCAAATTCTATAATGAAAATGTGTTATGTTTGATAAATGGAGCCTATTATATATACATAACTTGGTATATGGTAATGCAGCATTTCCATGATATATCTACAGCATTATAGGACAGAGAAATGGCAGGTATTAAATATCCTGAGCAGCTGCTTGAGAAATAAGACATCCAGTTTTTATTAGAATGAAGCTTCATTCTTGATTTATTTTAAAAAAAGTCATACAGATTATATCGATAAAGACCTTTGTCAATCTATTTTCTGGCTAAGATTATTTCTGCTGCTTGCCTATGTTTTTCAATTCATGTATACTGCTTACATATTCCAATGTATTTGTATCATTTTATATATATAGAAAATATCCTCATTTAACACCATAACGGTTGAAATAAAGATCGTCATGGTATTTATATTATATACATGTGAATAGAAAGTACATAATACAAAAAGGGATTATTTATTGGATAATCTCCATATCGGGTAATTGTTTCTGTCTTGGTTACAGCCATTGTTGTCTATAAGTAATTTTTTTTATAAACTTAGTAAATGAAATGTAATATATTTTGACATTAACGATGTAGGCCGGAAGGGATAAACTACTATGTTGTTTAAGTTATTTTAGTGTAATATAAGTTTTGCAAATGTTGATAACTTTGCATATAATTGTAACATTTTTTGTTATTAGTTCTGGAGTCAGGTTTATGGTTCAGTTTTGAAAAAAAATCAAACATTGCTGTTGTAAAAAAAAGAAAGTCAAATCCATTTTTTATATTTATATCATTATTGTTTAGAATGCTATTACAAAGTACAATTTATTTTCTAAATTTCTTCTCAATAATTTTTAGCATTTTTTTAATGCCCAATCTTAAATTGATTGTAATGAATATTGTAATTTATATATTTTGAGAAGGAACTTTTAGTTTTAAGAATACATTTTAGAAAATAAAAATCGATCTAAGAAAAACATATTTTAACTATTAGAATAAGGAAAAGGTCCCATTAAATTCAAACTTTTAAACTTTAAATTTTCAATTTCAGATTGTAAATTCTTGAATATAAAACACAAATTTTCAGTGCAAAAATAAAATCTTGATTTTATAATTTGAAGGAAAAAATTAAAATTTTCTTATTTGACAGTTTCAAATTCACAATTCAAATGTCACATTTTTGAAATTCAAAATCCAAATTCAAAATTTTCAAATTATGAATTTTCAAAAGTTCAAATTTTCAAAAATTCGAAGTTTAAACTATAAGAATCTGAAAACTAAAATTCTCCTAATTTCAAATTCCATATAGCATATCTCCTTTTTTAAGAAGGTTGGTAGATCGAACTATTTACTTACCAAAAATTAAAAATTCAAAAATAAATTTAAGTATTTCAAATTCTGTTTCAAATTCAAATTTGTCATTTAAAATTTCATTTCAAAATTCAATTTTAGTCATTAAAATTTAAAATTCAAGTTTCAAATTTTGTAATTCTAAATTATAGCTTTAACTTTGAATTTTAAAACTAAAATTTCAAATTTTAATTTTCAAATTTAAAATATTATTTTTTAAATTTTAATTTTCAAATAAAAATTGTAAATTCTATATGATTTTAATATATTATCATTTGGAATTTAATTGAAATTTATGGAAAATTGTAATAAAAAATATTTTTTGAAATTATACAATCGAACGGTCAATTTTTCACCATTGCACAGTTCTACTAGCTTACAGATACATCTCATTTAAATATTTCTGGAAGACCGATAAAAGATAGACTGAAATAATGCTCAGATATTACATCAGAATTCTGATCAAGTTATGTTTGGATAATTTATCTAAGATAAAACTGAATAGTAGTGCAAAAAGCGAAAAAAACATAGACTTCAAATGAACCAAAGCAAGACTCGAATCATTAAAATATTGACCCAAAGCAAGTTTTGAAGTCAGACACAAAATGTCAACCATGAAACCCGAAGTAACTTTAGATTTAAACCTAAATAAATAGCGCTCGATATTGGGTTGGCATTGAAGTGTTTGAATAAAATGTTTGGGGTTCGCACAACACTTGAAAATCACTCCAACTCCATTTGAAACTATTCGAACTCGAAGCATGCCTACTACTCTAAACCCGACCTGTTCAAAAAAATCGACCGTTATCTACTCTATAATTTCAAAATCAATGCCCACATCACTTGGTGTTCCAATTTGACCTAAATTTGATGTAAAAATGATTCTTAAAGAAAAAATCCTAGTAAGTTTCCAAAGCAATTTTATGGAAACAATTCCACCAGATATCAAGTATAAATACAAGACCAAGGGATGAAGAAATCAATAAGAAATTCTTCATAGAAAGATGCAAAAAATCTACTTCTTTTCCTCGTCTTTTGCGTTGCAATATATTTCTTGTACACATAAAATTGCAAACAATATATAGTAGCAAAACGATAAATGAAGAAAAAATGGGTGAAGATGAAAATTATGTCGAACCTATATAAAATACCATGAATGTGTGTCTTTCTCTTTTCTCTTTTTCTACTTCTTTATTTAAATCTTTTCCGTTTTCCATTTTTCTCCTTCTTTTGCTATCCTAAGTTATTATGTTATTCAGATGTATAATGGATAACTTTGTTAGATCTATTTTTTAGTTTAGTTATACAATATCAAATTTAATTAAAATATTTATGGAAAGTTAATTGGATGTTTATGCCAAAAATTTATACGAACATGTGAGGAGGCCGCACTTAAACTATTGTCACATGAACCTATCATGTTACAGTTGTAACTATGGATGTATTAAAACACATGAAATTGACATTAGTGGTGTCCATCTTCTGAATAGAATGAATCCTTGGTGAATCTAGACTTCAAGGCGAAAACAAAATAAATCAAGGACTTAAGGGGTTGTTTAGAATGAAAAAATGACGAGGCATAAGAAGTTTGAGCCGAATTGGAGCACTTTGATTAGGTCAATACGAACAATTATCATGTCGGCACTAACATGTTTTGATTAGTACCGAGATAATTTTATGGGGACCCACTCTGAAACAACCCTGATTTTTACACCGTACATTAAATTCAACTAAGAATATTCAAATTCGAGTTTTAATAATTATTAGTTATTTTTAAAATAATATTCTTACTTATTTGAAGTCTACTTAATAAAAGATTTTGTTTAATAAATCGAATTAAATTAATAAATTCTTTTCAAATAATAAATTGAAATCGAACAAATTAATCGAATACAAAATATTTTTATAAGTGTAATTGATCATTTATGATTAAAATAGTGGAGAAACGATAAACAAACACCGAATTAAATAAAATTGGATGGTTATCGAAATATATTCAGTATAACGAAGTGTAAATTAATTTAAATCAAATTAATATTTATTTGCAAGTAAATTTAAAGAGTTGTATAAAATAAAAGAAAGAAGAATAACATATATTCAATAAAAACCCAAAACTTAATCCAAGGCTATGTCCTCTCTCTTCATTCTTTTGGAATGCTCTTGCTTCTTCACTTTAGCCTAAATCAAGCCCGTATCCATCCATTCTTAAGCCATAATCCCCTAATTACAAAATTATGTTTCGTAAAAAAGATTAATTAATCGCGATCGACTTAGAAATCCAACAGGGAAGGAGCAGCCGACGACGAGTGGAACCGCGACCTAGGATTAATGATGGCTTGAGACGCAATGAAGGAGCTCACGTTCAAGGTAGAAGTCGCAACTTAAGGTTGCGGCTTGGAATGAGTGAAACTGAAGCAAAGTTGTGCTTAGAGGTGCGGTTTAGGCTGTTGTCAATGGTGTGAGTGTATGGATGAGCATGTATGACCTAGTGCAGTGATGGCTGATGTGCATAGGCAAATTGGAGGCGATGTTGATGTAGACAGCCCTGTTTTCAAGCATGGCGATGTGTTTTTTTTTTTTTTGAATTACCTAGAGAACCAAGCTTCGCTTGTAAACTCTAGGGAAGTATGTGCCTGCCAAACACATACTTCGGGTACTTGTTACAGGGTTGTCAGTTTCGGGGATCGAACTCGTGACCTTCGATCACGCAGTCCGGACCATCAACCAACTGCGCCAACCGTGTTGGCAGCATGGCGATGTGTTTGGACAAAAGACAGTGGCAGTTTGACGAAAGTAAAGGTGAATGGCTTGATAAAGTCGCTGATTTGGTTGTATTTGCATCGTTTCGATGAGTTTTTATCACTCACAACTATGTCTAAATTATCACCTACTTTATATGCATATATTTATCCCGTTATCGATTAAATTGCTTGCTTGAAAAACTTGGCTGGAATGGTTGATTGATTGTTGTGGTATTGGATGTTATTTGAATGTTTGATTAGGTAGTTTGGTTTGTTCGTGTGAGTTATTTTGTATAACTCACCACTATGACATGTACTCTATTATCTTGGAATCCATTAATTAATTGGATGATGGATTTTGGGTTGATATAAATTTGATTGGATGAAATTGGATTGCGTATTTTATAATTGATTGTTGCTGTGATGAGATCATATATTTTAATCGATTGTTGTTGTGATGAAATCATATTAGTAATTGATGGGAAGGAAATTAATTGATTAAAATGGAAGGCTTTGAAAATAAAATATTTTTAGAAATAAATAGCGAACTTTGGAATGATTTTTATTTAAAATTGGAAATAGTATTAGCAATGAAGAATTAATTTAATTGAATTGTTTGAGTATTATATAAATAAAAATTATTTGGGAAATGATGATTTGAGGGATTTGATCAAATAAGTGAATTTTGGAATATTTATATTAGTAGTCATTTACCATTGATTATAAAGATGCTTAAATGATTTTTAAAAAATAGTATTTAAAATTCTATGTTTTTAAACCGGGTTGTTAATTTTATTTGAATGCAATAAATTTGGAAGTTGGAAATAATATCCTAAAATAATAACATGATAAATTCAAATTTATTTATTGAATGAAATTTTTTTATTTAAGGAATTTTACTTTATGGCTTTGGGAGATTATTTACATGGAAATCCTAATTGGAAAAGTAGAATTACTTAAATTCATTGTTTAAAGAAAATTTTAAATTATAAAACTTATTTAATATTATTATTTTAATTATTAAATAAGAACTTTAAATATTGTATTAATTATTTTTATAAAGAGCTTTCAAGTTATTTGGAATTGAATTATAATTTATAGATTTCCTTATAATTAAATAATAGATTTTCGACCCATTTTTGAAATAGAAAGTGGATTTTGAGGAATGATTGGAAATTTTGTTAATTGATTTACTTTCTATTGAAAATTTATACTTGTTTTGAAGATTTGGAAAAAAGAAATGGATTTTAAAACCCTTTCAAATCAATGCATAATTGAATGGTATGCTTTAATAGATGTATTCAATAAACGTATCCATCCTAGCGGCCTGATTGCGGAGTCGCTCCCGAATCCCTAACACATCCTTTTGTATACATTGTTTAGAGCAATGGCTAAGAGCCACTACCCTGTGCCACCCAGGCCAGTAGTCAATTTCCATTGGGGCACTTGCAGGGTCATGACTATTGCATAGCGTTGTCTTGCACTAGACGGATATTAGGTCACGATGGTCATCGAGGTAATCAATGATTGTAGGAGTAGCGCTAAGAGCGCATGAGGAAGGTTCCTAGAGCTGATTGAGAGCTATCAGTCTTCCATCTGGTTATTGTGATATAGACACTACTTATTCATCTTTATGAGTTTGTTATAGATATGGCCAAAAGTCATCTAGATTATTTATAGCACTGATGTCGTTATAATTATATATGGCACTGAGATCCCATTTGGACTGAGAGTCCACGGTGATTATCTACGATACTCAAACTCAAGTATATCATTTGAGGTCTGAGAGACCCTGTGATTATTTATTTGGCTAAGGAACAAGATGATTACTTTGAGGCTAATGTCTAGATGATTATTTTGTGATCATCAATCTCCTTAATTATTCTTTGGAATAAGAGTTCTTATAGTTGAGTAACCCCATACACATTGTTCATATTGCTATCGAGGATAGCTAGAGATGCTAAGAGTATCGAATTAGCCCTTTTTTATCTTTTATAATTATCTGAGAGATAACCTTGGCTACCGAGGGAATGCCATATTCATATTTCTTCTATGTATGTTTTATATGTGATGATTAAGATGGATCGTAGATATGTCTACTTCATGATTATCTGAGAGATAATTAAGGGCATTGCTGAGAGCATGTCCTATGTTGTTGTGATTATTTATATTACTACTATTTGGATGCATGGATTATTTTAACCATTTGACATTATTCACTAGTAGATGATTTGACTTAGCTTTTTATATGGGTGATACTACTTATAAATATTTTATTATGTGTTTCTATATTAAGTACCCTTACATCACTTCATGTTACCTTTAATATATCTTACAATTACCAAGAAACATTGACAGCTGCATTCTAGACATAGTCTGACCTGTGTGTTATTTATATAATACTCAAGTCAGTCTTAGTCGTTTCAGGTTCATGGACAAGTTGACTAGTTTGTGGATGTTGGGCATAGATGGATAATAGAGTATATGTATGTAGTTTTTTTTATTTGTATCTTCATGTGTTCATATGTCGTTGAGATGTATTATTGGACAAGATATGTATATTATTGATGATAGTGGGCGTTAAACTACTCTGTAGATCCATTTAGACATATGTATACTTTATATTATATGTTATCACTGCGTTATTGCTTCTGTATTCTCCATGATCTATTTTATATTTTGTATTGTTCTATCCTAGGGACACACGTGTTTATTACTTTGTGTTGATATCATGTGCGTATATGTGATTCGTTTATGATTTTTGAGATACGTACAGGTATTTTCCCAAGGGAATATTCATGTGTGCACCCCATACAACCTTATTCTCCGTTTTATCCAGTAGTATTATCCAGTAATACTCTTGGATGGTATAGGAATAAAGATAAGGGGGGTTACGGTTGGTATCAGAGTAGGTTTAGAATAATATAGAGTATAAGAGACATGAGTCTTGGGCTTAGATGATAATTAGAGTCCATATCCTTGTGGGTGTATAGTGGAATTTTGTTTATACTTAAGCGATATGAGTAAATACGATGGTTACTGAGGTAATCATCTTGGGATGTACTTGCTATATATACATACATACATACACACACACACACACACACACACATATATATATATATATATATATATTGTAACAGCCCGATATTTTCAGCCATTCAGCTATAGGGTTACTTTAGTTCAAATAAAACCTTACTTAAATTCAACAATTATAGCACTTACTTAAATTTAGCCATTTAGTTCATTTCTATCAACTACAGCATTTACAAATGCCGTAATATCATTTACATTAGAAAATAATAGCATTTCAAAATTGCTATTAATTAAATTTCAAATATTCAATATAATTTCACAAACAATTAAATTTTTATTTAATTCATTTTTAACTTATAATTATACATTTTCACTTTTAAAACAATCATATAAATACCCTTATATTCATGATTTTATAAGTTCGATTTCCATTCAAAATCAAATTTAATAATAATTTACTTATTAAAATTCCAACATTAAATCTTAAATTCATTAAATTAAATTTAACTTAACGCTTAAGTTTAAATTTTCAAATATAACTCAATTTCATTTTTATTTACTTAACTTAAAATTCACTTTTAAGCCAAATTCACAAATTTTCAATTTTAGTTATATTTCAAAATTTCAACTTAAATATGCATTCATTTCACAATTAACTATATAAAAAAATCATTAATATATTATAAAAATCATTTTAAATTCTTTTAAATTCAAAATATCATAAATTTATCATATTTTCATATTTAATTTGAATTCCATTTATCACCAAATTATAATTTCCAAAATAACTTACATTTCAGATTTTCTAATTTTACCATTTATTTATTTCACTTATAAAATTTTAGAAAATCAATAATGCTTTACAAAAAATCATTTTTTTTCAAGTTTACATCGAAATATTATAATATTTACATTTCTAAAATATTTTAAAATTTTAGAAAAACATATTTTAACAACGGGTCTGTATTTCATTTTCTAGCCTAGGTAAAGTGATACGGGTAATATATCATTTCAACCCATAATTTACAAAGAAAACCCGGGTTTGATCATTTCAAACCCGCAATCCCAAGTAAAAGAAAATAACTGAAAATCATTCAGGCCTATCATTTCAGCCCATAACGATTTTCTCTTATTCTAAAGTCCGTTTGGGTATGTATCATTTCAACCCATAGTGATTCTAGTCTACAGGGAACTTGCAGTGTGATAAACTGATGAAAGTAACAGAATAGCATGAAATAACAGTAACATATGATATAACAGGTGTAAATATAGGTGTGAACATCATATGAATATGATATAGCAGTTATAACAGGATGATATGCATTTACAGATTCGGGTGATGTCAGTTTATCACTACATAAGTACATATTAGTCTGGTGAGATTTACTCACCTCTACAAGCTGGAGATAGAAAATATATACACACAACAGAGATCCAAAAGGCGCGAAAGCACGACTACGATTCAAGTGAGGAAAAGCCAAAGCTATTTGTCTTGTGCGTATGAAACAAAACAATGCATATAACATGAATTTCAAACCAAAATATGACATTAAACAAGCAGAATTAAGGAACAACAATTAATCAAACACTTGCACTTGCTTCCACCATCACTATGCTTAGCTTATAGGGTGATAAGTCACTGCCATGGGATGTATTTGGTCAGGTATGGGTCATATATGCTCGGCCTAACATGGGTAGTGAAGGTATGGAAGTTGTTTGAGTGATTAATGGCATAAATGTACAAACACAAGGCAAAGGTGTATTTTTATATAACAACAAGTCACGACTATGGCCTTATGTGGCACAACCAGACCTACTGGAGGCTAGGGGATGGTGTGACAGTGGCTTTGGGTCAGGTAGGTGCTGGTGGAAGTGATGCAAGAGGTGGCCAAGGGGTGTGGTGAAGTGGTGAAGGCCATAGGAGCTCGGTTATGCATATATAGGAAGTGTCGCTTGCATTTTCATGTGGATCTTACATCAACGATGGCCATGGCCTGGTAGGTCAGAGGAGATGGAGGTGGTTTGCAGCTGGACAAGGTGGTGATGAAGGTGGTGGTGATGGTGGAGCAAGGCCGAACAACATAAGGTTGAAGCAAGTGCAAGTAGAATAAGAAAACAAAGAAGAAAAGTGAAAAAACAAAGAATTATTTACCAAAGTTTTTGCTCAGGAGATGGAGGCCGAATTTTTTTGAGTTGAGAAACAAAAAATTTCGTGAAAAATGATGAGGAAGTCGGCTGAACAAAGGAGATATGGGCAGCAAAAAAATTAATGCATGAGTTATTTGGAATTGAAAAGGTAAAGGAGGTGAAAAGACAAAGGCAAGTGAAAGGTTTAAAACTCTTCATATTACTTTTTTTCTTTTGCAAATTTTAATAAATGAAAAATTACTTATAATTACAGATAAAAACACGAAAATATAGTAAATAAACAAAAATAAATAAATAAATATTAATTATATATATAATTTAATTAATAAAAACAGCAAAAATTGCAAACTAGTCATGAAAATATGAAAATAAATGCAATGAAGTTTGGAAAATTTTTATGTACTTGAAAAATATTTATAAATAAAGATAAGAACACAAAATAAAAAAATGAATTCACAAAATACATAAATAAATATTAATTTAATATAATTTAATGAAGAAAATAGCAGAAAAATGGAAACCAGCCTTTAAAAATAGAAAATAAATGCAATAGACTTTGGGAAAATTTAAAAACCACTTTAATAAAATTTAAAAGACAAAATATATATAAAATGACATATTGACACATTTTAAAATAAAATATGACTATAAAAGTATAGTTTATATTATTTAAAATAAACAGAATTGCTATATAAAGCAGATTACACTCAATATTGGAATATACATAACTTTCACAATTTAAATCTGTTTTCAACGAAACGAAAAGCAGTATTCAAGTTATTAAGTCTATTTTCATAATAAAAGATAAAATTTAAGAATCTAAATATTTAAATT
Organism: Allium cepa; assembly: GCA_030765085.1. Lineage (NCBI taxonomy): Eukaryota > Viridiplantae > Streptophyta > Magnoliopsida > Asparagales > Amaryllidaceae > Allium > Allium cepa. The sequence continues at coordinate 512,089,199 of CM060942.1, forward strand.
TGAAATTTAAAATCAAAGTTTGACCCAAATTGACCAAAGTCAACATTTCAGGAAAATATTCAATTTATACCATTTGGAATTGTAATTCACATAATAATCAAAGTTTATATTTAAAAAATGAAATGTTTGAAATGAAACAAGTTTTTAAAAAAAATTCAAAATGAAATAAAGTCAAAATTAAAATATACATAAAAATCTAGGGTTGTTACACTCTCCCCCACTCAAATCTTTTCGTCCTCGAAAAGGAAGGAAGCGGAGAAACAACAAGAAAGAAAAATAGGTTGGAATACATCCCCGAAAGGGGTAAGGAAAAAAGATAGCTAGGAGGTAAAGTAGGCTGAAAGGCAAGGATGAACCTTATTTAAACTATTATACATTTCAATTCAATTTTTTTTTTAGTATGATGAATAGTCATTTGATTCAAATCTGATGGTTCAAAGTAAACAATATTTAAAACATTTTAAATTTAAAAGGGAAAATAACTGATCAAAATATTTTTTATACAGTACTTTATCAAGATGCTTTTATCAAAATACTTTTATAACCTGATGTCTTAACAAGTTTACTTTCGTTCTTGCAGACTCTGGCTATGCGTTGATCAGGCGCAAAGCTAGAATTCTCCAAGTACTTAGTAGACTTGTTTCAACACCCAGTGAAAATAATGAAAACACTTTTAAAAACAGATATGGAAAGTACAATCCAAACAAATCAACCAAACCGAAACAGTTGTCTAACCATGGATCGCAGATACACAATGGTTACGCCTGGATCCCCCAGGAAACAATCTGTATCCGTAAGCTTTCTCAGCCCTGCGAGTTACGCCATGATGACGAGTAGAATGCAGGATACACAATGGTTACGCCTGGATCCCCCAGGAAACAATCCGTACCCCTAGGCAAGACTCAGCCAAGCACTTGCGCTACTCTTCGCGACCTACACAGATTGCAGGATACACAATGGTTACGCCTGGATCCCCCAGGAAACAATCCGTACCCCTAGGCAAGACTCAGCCAGGCAGTTGCGCTATGTAGTCGCGATCATAAGACCACGGAGATCTCCGTGGAATTCGATGGACACTCGAGTATCATATCCGAAAAACCCAAATCAAAGAGAGATAATAATATCGATAGAATGAATCCACAGTGTGGCCACAAAGCGGATATCAAGAAGAAGGCACTTTCCATATCTTTACTTCGAAAATATGTATCATATAGTACCTTTCAAAATCACTTTCAAATATCATACTTATATAAAGTCCATTATATATAAGATTTCATTTCAAATCAAATACTTTCCAAAATAATGGTATATCAAATCACACTTATATAAATTTCGATTATATAAGATTTCATTTTTCAAAATTGAGTACCTTTTCAAATCAACAGTTCTCAAATCAATGGTTTACTTATACAAATCATTTTTATATAAGTTCGATAGCTCCCAAATCAAGTATTAAATAAAACAGGTTCTAAATTTTAATTCATTTTAATAGTATTTCAGTTTAAAAATCATATATGATTTCACCAAATCATTTCTTTCAAGTTATACATATTCAGTTTCAAAATTTCTTAAAACAACAGGTTTAAAAAATAATCCAAATTTCCAAATCAACAAAATTTAGGTCAAATAAATTCATTTCCATTTCAAACATGTATTCACTTCAAAAGTCATAATACTTTCAAAGTTATGAATCTTTGGAAACCAAAATACTTGAAGTCATTTCACTTTGAAAATCATAACATTTTGAAATCATACATTTGAAATCATAAAACATGCCTTTAATTCTTTACATTTCAATAGTTTTTTTCAATTAAACCAAAATCTAAAATTTTCGATTTTAATTCAATTCAAACCATCAGTTTCAGTTCAATTTAGTTTTCCAACGAAACCATTTCAAATATTATCAAATTTCAAATATAGATTTGATTTACAAAATAAACTATTAAATCTTAAATATGTTTCAAGGCTTAAATATACCATATTTCAAAACTAAATTTTATAATTTCATATATCTCAAATTTTACTTCATTATTACTTAGTGTTGAGATATTTATTTCATAAATCCATTATTTCTAAATAAACTCAAATTACAGGTAAACCAAATATTCTTTCATACTAATATAAGCTTCAATTATTCATTTATCAAAATGAATGTTTTTCAAAATCATCTTATACTTACATAAAGTTTATCTTATATAAGGATCAAAATTTTCAAAAAAATAAATTTAGCTGCATGAAATGCCATATGGGATTGAACATCTTTGATTACTAAAAGATTTTTAATTAAGAACAATTTTGTATATAAAATAGTTTGTATAAAAAAAATAGAATAAAACAGTTTGTTTAAGAAGAATAAAAGAAAAATAGTTTTGAAAAATGGTTTTAAATTTGATAGTGGTTTTTCATAAAAGAAAATTCCAGTTAAATTACAAAGATATCCAACCCAACAACTTTCAATTTCAGCGTCAAGTATACCAATGATATTAGGATATAAGATGAACATATGTCATCATTTCGCAACATTACATTCGATCGCTCGCTCGATCACACAAGTTCGCTTTCGAACTAGTATTGTCCATTCGACTTCCCTAATGCGGACTTCGATATGGTTTCTTGACTAGAAGCCATCAGTCTCCTTGCATAGCTATATACTATGATAGAGAATTATAGAATCAAGCCCAAAATCCATATCAAATATTCGTCATCAAGAATCAAATGAAAAATCCTAACACGAAATGGTGTAATTCACCTCAAACTTGTGTACTCAAACTTGGATCAAATTAATTATGCGAATTAAACAACATACGTACACCTTATGTATCTATTCCAACTTGTTAAATAAATAGTTTTATAAAGATGTTACTAAGTTAAAACATTTAAAACCAAAATTTTCTCAAACATTTGAAGACTAATTTTTTTTTTGTCCAAAACATTTCAAAACTAAATTTCGTATTAGTATAATTCAAAATAGTCTTATTTATTTACTTAACAAAACAGTTTCAACTTATACAAATCATATTATTTCATACTTGAAACATACAAACTAAACTTATATTCTTTATCAAATACCTTATACCTTTCAAAATTTCTTAGCTTTGAAAAGTTAAAGTTGATTTGGAAGTGCTCGAACCTTCAAAATAGTCGAAGAAATCATATTTTCAAATCCAAGAGTGGGAAATCAACAACAAATCAGTAAACCAATTTCAATAGATATGGTTATAACAAAACAAATCTGAATCTCGAGGACTGAACACCGACTTAGTTTAAATCTTTTCAAATATATATATATATATATATATATATATAGATCTATCTTTCGAATATCAAACCATACTTCGAAATCTGAAATCAAAATTGGTTTCACAAAATCACTCGCATAGTAAAGCTACTAGAGTGGCCTCTCTCTCACTCAGAAACTCGAAAATCAATGTCGATGATGCATGCATTCATCACCGAAATTATTTTCCAGCGACATAAGTGAGTTCTGGACTTCAATTAACTTTGAAAAACTTCTTTGAAATTCCTTCGAAATCATTGAAATTCATTCGAATACATTTGAAACATTTCTTATTTGAAAAAAATATGTATATATATCTTTAAATCATATTATTATTATATATTTTCCAAAATCTTAAAACCAATTTCAAAACACCGGAATTCGATTCCTCGAAATTCAAATTCAAAACCCTTCAGTTATAAATCATTTTTGTATAAATCAAGTTCTTATAAAATTTTCAAATTTTCAAATTCTTTCGAAATTTCAAATTTTCATTTTTGAAAGGTACATAATCCTTATCGAAAACATTTCACTTTTATATATAAAAATATGGCCATCCTTAATAATTTCGATGTATGCACAATATCAAAATACAACCAAACACAAATTTCCAACGGATGATTCTGTAGGATCTAGATTAACCCTAGAGGGGGGGGGGGTGAATAGGGTTATAGCAAATTTTCTCGATTTAAACACAGAAATAAACTGCAGAAATAAATATGCTGAAAAGTAAATCACACACAAAATTTACCCAGCTTCGGCAACCCCTGCCTACTGCTGCATTCACAGATTTCTATTAGAATTAAACAGTATCACGCTTACAACAACTCTACTAGACTCGCAGACCCTTTTGCTCCCGCTCACAAACACTCTACTAGACTCGCACACCCTGCTCCCGCCTATAGAGTTTCGCTCACTCGCAAACACTGCTCCCGCCTATCGAGCTTTGCAAACTCGCACGCTCTGCTCACTGAACTAATTCAAAATAGACAATCTGACACTACCTAACCTAGGTGGTGATTTACTAACTTTTTGGTTCGTAAAATAAAAAACAATAAATTAAAAACAATAACCCTAAAAACAATATTAATAAAAGCCTTAAACAAAATAAAAACCCCCTTTTTTATTTTTAAACACCGGCCCACTTCCTTTCTTTGTTATCTCCAGCCCGATCCCCTTTTGTTTCGTTCGTGAGAATAATGGCGGCTTGCTTCGTTCCAGTTAGGGCTTCGTTCCCTTTTGATCCAGTTAGGGCTTCGGCTCTTCGTTGCAATTAGGGCTTCGGTTCTTCGTTGCAATTAGGGCTCTGGTTTCTTCAATTAATCTGTGATTGGTTGCCCTAGCTTGCTTGCAGTTGCTCGATCGAGTTTTGATGCTTGTGAATTCGGTATGTGCTGTCTCCTTTTGCTTTTCTAATTTGATACTTGAACTCGATCCGTGATTCGAGTTGGATGATTTTGTTCTTTGTTATGCTCGAACTCAAAAAATCAGTTTGCCGATGATGTTTCGTGGTTTATATAGGGTTTGTATCCCTAGATTTGCGTCGTATATTCTCTATTTGAATTTGTCATATTATTCACCTCGGCCGTTCGATTAATTTCTGATGTTTGATGATTTCTCTGACTAATTCATATGTGGATATTCTGGTTGCTTGATGATTACGCCTTTGAATTAATTTCGTGATGACTTTCGACTTTGACTTGTTCAACATTGAAATTTTGACACGAACTTGATGCTGGATAATATTTGACATCAACTTGGTTTTTAACTTGTTCCAATTTTGTAATTTCGGCTTCTTGAATTTCTGGCCCCTGTGTAATTTAGCTCTGGCCATCTTTGTTTCAATGCTGATCTTGATTTCATGAATTTAATATTGACACTGTTATGCTTCCACGACTTCGACATTTACATTGTTCAACATTGTCCTGATTGCTTTGGCTTCACCACATAGCATATTTGTGCATTTTAAAATGTTGCATCATTGAGTAGTTTTCATTTGTGTCATGTTGTATCATTTACTTGATGTTCTTAACTGCCTGTATTTTGCATTCATGTACTTGCTGCTATGTTGGTGGCAATCTTGTGTAAGTGCTTCACCATACTTGTTCATGTGTACATCTGACCCTTCCATATGCTCTCTGATAATGTTGAACTTCACTGTTGCTTATGTCTACTGATGCATTCAATCTGCACTTCACTACTATCTGTCTGAACTGTGCACATTGTTGCACTTGCTCATGTTAAATTGCATTGTTCATCTGAGTCTGCTCACTGTATCATGCTTGGCTTTGTACACTGTCTTGTGTATTGCCCCCATTCACTGTTGCTGTGCAGTTGCAATGCCTTGCTTGGTCTCTGTTACATGCTTGCTGTTGCATGCTTGTGATATTCATGTTGATTTGATGATGCTGGTATTTGCTGATATATTACTTTGAATTGCATACATTTTATGTTGACATTTTCTTTGACACAGATGCTATATCAATGCTGCTTCACCATATTTGTTGTTGCAGCTGTCTTGACTTATGCTGTCCACTGCAGTTTGTAGTGATATTGAGCATTGCATATTTGATTCCTGTTTGCATTATCCACTTGAACTTGTAGTCTGCCTTGATCATCTTGCAACCTGGTCTGGTGCACCTTGTTTCATGCTTGAGACTGTGCTTGCATTGTTACTTGGTCGACACTTGCATCACTCTGTAACACATGATGTGTACTTCATTTAGTGTTCATGCATGTTCTCTGTTCATTTGAGTTGTATTCACATCACTTTCTGAAGCTTGAGTTGCTTGCATTTTCTGGTCAGTCTTGTACTGTCCACTGCCCTGTAATCTTGAGTTAGTGCTTCACCATATCACTTCTTGATTGATGCTGTATCACTTGTAGCTTTATGTATTCATGTGCTTGTCTGCATTCACTCTGGCTTGCACTCATATTCTTGCTGTTTTTTTTTTTGATATTGTGGCATGTGGTCTTTGCTGTCCACTGCAGTTTTGTGTTGCTGTGCACTTTTGTGCTTTGGTTTGAACTTGCTGTTAGGTCATTTTGTACTTCTCTTATGTACACTTGCACCTGTACTTTGACTGTTTGCAACTTGACACTGTTGTACACTTGCTCTTGTTGGCTGCGCATACGAGTTGGCGAGGCAGTGCACACGTGTATGAATGTACACGTGTGTATTGCAGCCACTTATGGTTACCTGTCCCTGTAATATCTATCAAGTGTATATATCGGCGTGCACGGCCTTGTGGCATATACAGTAATATACTGTGTATGTCACAAGTTGTTCGTGTATGATGAATTCAAATTTAAATGATGACGAACAACCCAAATAACTGAGGCAAATATTATTTTCAAAAGCCATATTTTATTTTTGAATTGCAAAAATATTTCTTTTTCAATTTTACTGCGTTAGTTTATATTTTTGCAGATTGCTCAGATGCTGGATTCAAACCGGAATGCAGTTGAAGACAAAAATACGAGTGTGAGTGATATGTAGTGAGGTTATCAATGTAAAAATATTTGTGATGTAATCGTGATGTAATCAGAAATGTATATGTATAGTGAGAGCATGAATTTGTACTATTCAAGTTTGTAATAAATATTCGTTTGAATAAAATATTCGTTTGAATTCAAAAACTGTGTAACTTGTTCTGTTTGAATTCAAATTCAAATTCTGTGTAATTTATTTTATTCAACAGATATTTATTTAACCAAATACATACTATACAAAATATTTGTTTGAATAAAATTTCTGTTTGAATTCAAAATCTGTTTAACTTGTTTTGTTTGAATTCAAATTCAAATTCTGTGAAATTTAATTTTATTCAACAAATATTTATTTAAACTATGAAAGATAAAATAGTACATTACCAAATACATTTATATGAATGTATATATGTTTATTATCATCAAACAAAAATCATATAGCGCAAAGCGCATATTCAACAATCTCCCCCTTTTGATGATAACAAACATATATTTAAGATTTTGAATATATTAAATGTATTTGATAATTTCATTTGCTCCCCCTATTTGAATGCTTCCTTTATATGTGATACTCCCCCTACATATATGGCTCCCCCTACATATATGCATACAAATAAAAATATGTAAATGAGCCTATATGCAAATTGAAAGTTATTTGACCTTTGCTTGATTCTATTTGACACCTTTGCTTGATTCTATTTGACAAAATCTTAACTTTTCTCTCCCCCTTTTGTTATCAGCAAAAGAATAACAGTGTTATAAAAATAGGGATGAAGTGATAGACATGAATCAAACATTTAACTCAATTAAATATAAATATCAAATTTCAATAAAACTCAAACAAAAATCATAATTACCCTTGTCAAACGCATATTCCACTTTCAGAAGTGATGGAGATAGAATCATCAAAAATTCATATAGATATGTCTATTTGTGGTATATTTATTTCTGGAAATTTGAATATCTACTAACCATGCATAACCGTTAGGACTTTTAAATGAGATTAGTAGTATTCCAATTTAATTTAAAAATGAAATCAAGTATCTTCTAACCACGCATGACCGTGAGGACTTTTAAATGGGATTAGAATCAACTTGTCTATTAAATCAATTATTTTTAATATGCGTTCCATACATGCATAACCGTGAGGACTTTTAAATGAGCATGGAAGCACATAATCAAAAATCCAAGTAATTCACCCATGCATGACCATGAGGACTTTTAAATGAGAGTGAATACTTTGGATATTTATTTTTAATTGCTGAATATAAGAAATTGAAGCACAAATAATTTCCTTCACCGATTTAAAGATATTGAAGAACAAATGATTTCCTTTGTAAACTACCACAAATTTACGTATTAAATATGATTTTGATGAGTGATGTTCGATAGAAAGATGATAGAAATAGAAATGGTCATGGAATTATTATCCAACAAAAAGTTTTTATAACTCTTGTTATGAAATTCTAAAGAAATTTTTAACTATACTTTCTCGAGTTATAATATATGATAAATATCAACACTTATCTCTTTTTCAATCACTATTTATCTTTTCGATAATCAAAGGGAGTCAGATTAGTCAAACTTGTCATTTAAAATCAAATTAAAAATTATAAAATCAATTTTTCAAAAATAATTAAGCTGTAAATATGGTCAAACATGATTTCTTGAGGGGAGTTTTGTAAGAAAATTTTCTGCTATTTGAAAATTATTTCAAGTGAAAAATATGCAGATATTTTCTTTTTTAAAAAAAACGATGCAGCAAATAAATGTTTCACAAATTAATCACGTTACACTAATAATTTTTCTATCAACTATATTACCAGTGTAATCCGCATCTGAATTTAAATTTCACTCAATATTCACTTGTTGAATCAAACCATGAGATGTGCACCAAAAATTTCAAAACATCATTCTTTTGAATTTTGAATTTAAGCCGTGTTAACACTCAAAATAAATATCATGATGATAAATTCAGAAACCAGAGGATAAACAATTATTTTCATGAGTAATCAACAGTCAATCAACATCATAATTATTTCAAAAACAATTTCTTAAAATCCTTTTTCTCATGAATTTGAAATCGTGCAAATTTACAAGCAGTGATCAAAATGTCAGAACCAATATATCTACGTGTAGCATGAGTAACCAGCATTTGACTGAACAAATTTATATAAATTAGTTCAAAAATTTAAAATCTGGTTGGTCATCAATTAAGCACAAATTAATGTCATAAATAAGAACAAGTCAAAAAATCATATCAATTAAGTCCGAATCAGTCAACCATCATAATTACTCCAAGTAATTCTATTTAAAGATGGTTAGTCATTATTATTTTTTAAAAAAACATAGCATCAAAATCATCATCTTTTGTTCATCTCAATATTGGCTGATTTTAATTTAGAGTATGGTGCAGATAATCACATTTAAAAAACAATTACCTGTTTTACCTTTACGATAATTTTTCGTGATTGCCCATTGTGATTCTGTCACCTTTATACTAGGCTAAGGAACTTTGTTTTGTCGCCCGTTGTGCTTCTGGAACAGCCGAAATCCAGAGAACACTGTTGTTGTTCCTTAGCCTGCCACCACACCTACACGATAAAAGATTTATGTGACCTATTTGTTTTTATAGGTCCATTGTTGTTAGTGGCAGAATATGAAAAATATGTTTTTGTAGACTCAAAACTATTTATACATGTTCCTTTTGGCACCCAAATTTGTTTGACTTTCAAAGATTTTATATTTGTGCCTTTTGGAACCCAAATTGGTATAGTTTTCACGTGTTTGGGTTTATACCAACAATTATTTCGATTATGTCCAAATTCTCTACAAAACGTGCTCATTAAATTAAATTTTGTGTTCCTTTGACTATGATTTTCAACATGATTTCCAATTATTTCAGATCGAGCAGCACTTTTACCTTTATCATCATCTTGTGATTTTCCAAAACCTAGTCCTTTTCTATTGTTAGCAAAAATTTGATTTCCCAATAGCATGTTGAAAGATTTTTCGCCTCTTGAAAAGTTATTCAAAGATTTCTCAAGATTTTGGACTTTGGTTTTTAATGTTGTATTTTCAGCGACAAGTGAGGTGCATCGATTTATAAAGTCCTTTTTTCTAGTGTCAATGTTTTCTTTAAGACTCAAGTTTTTTTTTTCAAGATTCTCAGAGTTATTCCTAATTTTTGATAGTTCCGAATCTAAAATTTTACATTGGTTACATTCTAGGTTTTGAATATTTTCAAGTTCAGTTTTTAACCTAAAATTTTCACGAGCAAATTCTCTCCTATCAGATTTCAGTTTTTCAATTTTAGATTCAAGAGTATCCACTACCTTAGTAAGATCAGAACACATAAAAACAAGTTCTTTATAAGAAAACTCACCTGCCTCACTAGATTCGTCGGAGGTTGCTTCTGATTCTGATTTTGCCATGCAACACAAGTTAGCCTCCTCTGGGCTGCTATCTGAAGCTTCCTCTCCTTCTTCATCATCCCAAGTCGCTGCAAATACCTTCTTCGCCTTTTTCTTTTCTTTGTTGTTTTTGAGAAGTGGGCATTTTGGTTTGATGTGGCTAGGCTTGTTGCAGTTATAACATATCAGTTCATTATCAGAATTTTCGGAATCTTTTGACCTATTGCCCTTTGTTTTCTTCTTGCGTGGCTTGAATCTAGACCATCTTCTAAGATTATTGACAGCCATTGCAAGCTCTTCAATTGGATCTTCTTCATTGCTTTCTTCTTTACTTTTTAAGGCAATCGTCTTCTTCTTTGGTTCGGAGTTGTTGCGTTCTTCCTTTGCTTTTAACTCAAGCTCATATGTCATCAAGTTGCCAATCAACTCCTCCATGCTTAGTTTGCTCAGATCTTTCGATTCTTGGATTGCTGTGACTTTTGCCTCAAAGTTCATTGGTAAAACTCGTAGTATCTTCCGCACAAGCTCTACCTCAGTGAATACCTTCCCAAGCGCTCTAGCATTGTATACCAAGGTTGAAAAACGTCCAAACATATCCTTTATGCTCTCGTCTTTGTCCATTACAAAGTTTTCGTATTCATTGCTGAATAGGGCTAGCCGAGACTCCTTGACTTGAGAAGTTCCTTCGTGTGTCACCTCCAAAGTATGCCATATTTCCTGTGCTATTGTACAATGAGAAATTCTATTAAATTCATTTTTATCAAGAGCACATATCAAAGCATTCATGGCTTTAGCATTTGTCGTTTTCAATTTCTTATCGTTTGCATCCCACCTATCCTTAGGTTTAGGAATCTCAGTACCACCAACGATTATAGTGGGAGGTTTATAGCCAGTTTCAATAATATCCCAAACATCATAATCAACGGAACTAAGATAAATACTCATCCTAACTTTCCAATAAGCATAATCGTTCCCGTTAAACATGGGTGGCCTAGCAATAGATTGCCCCTCAGAAAAAGCATTATTTTGTAGACTCATGACTCTAGAGTTAAAAAATATATATACCGGGCTCTGATACCACTTGTAGGATCTAGATTAACCCTAGAGGGGGGGTGAATAGGGTTATAGCAAATTTTCTCGATTTAAACACAGAAATAAACTGCAGAAATAAATATGCTGAAAAGTAAATCACACACAAAATTTACCCAGCTTCGGCAACCCCTGCCTACTGCTGCATTCACAGATTTCTATTAGAATTAAACAGTATCACGCTTACAACAACTCTACTAGACTCGCAGACCCTTTTGCTCCCGCTCACAAACACTCTACTAGACTCGCACACCCTGCTCCCGCCTATAGAGTTTCGCTCACTCGCAAACACTGCTCCCGCCTATCGAGCTTTGCAAACTCGCACGCTCTGCTCACTGAACTAATTCAAAATAGACAATCTGACACTACCTAACCTAGGTGGTGATTTACTAACTTTTTGGTTCGTAAAATAAAAAACAATAAATTAAAAACAATAACCCTAAAAACAATATTAATAAAAGCCTTAAACAAAATAAAAACCCCTTTTTTTATTTTTAAACACCGGCCCACTTCCTTTCTTTGTTATCTCCAGCCCGATCCCCTTTTGTTTCGTTCGTGAGAATAATGGCGGCTTGCTTCGTTCCAGTTAGGGCTTCATTCCCTTTTGATCCAGTTAGGGCTTCGGCTCTTCGTTGCAATTAGGGCTTCGGTTCTTCGTTGCAATTAGGGCTCTGGTTTCTTCAATTAATCTGTGATTGGTTGCCCTAGCTTGCTTGCAGTTGCTCGATCGAGTTTTGATGCTTGTGAATTCGGTATGTGCTGTCTCCTTTTGCTTTTCTAATTTGATACTTGAACTCGATCCGTGATTCGAGTTGGATGATTTTGTTCTTTGTTATGCTCGAACTCAAAAAATCAATTTGCCGATGATGTTTCGTGGTTTATATAGGGTTTGTAGCCCTAGATTTGCGTCGTATATTCTCTATTTGAATTTGTCATATTATTCACCTCGGCCGTTCGATTAATTTCTGATGTTTGATGATTTCTCTGACTAATTCATATGTGGATATTCTGGTTGGTTGATGATTACGCCTTTGAATTAATTTCGTGATGACTTTCGACTTTGACTTGTTCAACATTGAAATTTTGACACGAACTTGATGCTGGATAATATTTGACATCAACTTGGTTTTTAACTTGTTCCAATTTTGTAATTTCGACTTCTTGAATTTCTGGCCCCTGTGTAATTTAGCTCTGGCCATCTTTGTTTCAATGCTGATCTTGATTTCATGAATTTAATATTGACACTGTTATGCTTCCACGACTTCGACATTTACATTGTTCAACATTGTCCTGATTGCTTTGGCTTCACCACATAGCATATTTGTGCATTTTAAAATGTTGCATCATTGAGTAGTTTTCATTTGTGTCATGTTGTATCATTTACTTGATGTTCTTAACTGCCTGTATTTTGCATTCATGTACTTGCTGCTATGTTGGTGGCAATCTTGTGTAAGTGCTTCACCATACTTGTTCATGTGTACATCTGACCCTTCCATATGCTCTCTGATAATGTTGAACTTCACTGTTGCTTATGTCTACTGATGCATTCAATCTGCACTTCACTACTATCTGTCTGAACTGTGCACATTGTTGCACTTGCTCATGTTAAATTGCATTGTTCATCTGAGTCTGCTCACTGTATCATGCTTGGCTTTGTACACTGTCTTGTGTATTGCCCCCATTCACTGTTGCTGTGCAGTTGCAATGCCTTGCTTGGTCTCTGTTACATGCTTGCTGTTGCATGCTTGTGATATTCATGTTGATTTGATGATGCTGGTATTTGCTGATATATTACTTTGAATTGCATACATTTTATGTTGACATTTTCTTTGACACAGATGCTATATCAATGCTGCTTCACCATATTTGTTGTTGCAGCTGTCTTGACTTATGCTGTCCACTGCAGTTTGTAGTGATATTGAGCATTGCATATTTGATTCCTGTTTGCATTATCCACTTGAACTTGTAGTCTGCCTTGATCATCTTGCAACCTGGTCTGGTGCACCTTGTTTCATGCTTGAGACTGTGCTTGCATTGTTACTTGGTCGACACTTGCATCACTCTGTAACACATGCTGTGTACTTCATTCAGTGTTCATGCATGTTCTCTGTTCATTTGAGTTGTATTCACATCACTTTCTGAAGCTTGAGTTGCTTGCATTTTCTGGTCAGTCTTGTACTGTCCACTGCCCTGTAATCTTGAGTTAGTGCTTCACCATATCACTTCTTGATTGATGCTGTATCACTTGTAGCTTTATGTATTCATGTGCTTGTCTGCATTCACTCTGGCTTGCACTCATATTCTTGCTGTTTTTTTTTTTTGATATTGTGGCATGTGGTCTTTGCTGTCCACTGCAGTTTTGTGTTGCTGTGCACTTTTGTGCTTTGGTTTGAACTTGCTGTTAGGTCATTTTGTACTTCTCTTATGTACACTTGCACCTGTACTTTGACTGTTTGCAACTTGACACTGTTGTACACTTGCTCTTGTTGGCTGCGCATACGAGTTGGCGAGGCAGTGCACACGTGTATGAATGTACACGTGTGTATTGCAGCCACTTATGGTTACCTGTCCCTGTAATATCTATCAAGTGTATATATCGGCGTGCACGGCCTTGTGGCATATACAGTAATATACTGTGTATGTCACAAGTTGTTCGTGTATGATGAATTCAAATTTAAATGATGACGAACAACCCAAATAACTGAGGCAAATATTATTTTCAAAAGCCATATTTTATTTTTGAATTGCAAAAATATTTCTTTTTCAATTTTACCGCGTTAGTTTATATTTTTGCAGATTGCTCAGATGCTGGATTCAAACCGGAATGCAGTTGAAGACAAAAATACGAGTGTGAGTGATATGTAGTGAGGTTATCAATGTAAAAATATTTGTGATGTAATCGTGATGTAATCAGAAATGTATATGTATAGTGAGAGCATGAATTTGTACTATTCAAGTTTGTAATAAATATTCGTTTGAATAAAATATTCGTTTGAATTCAAAAACTGTGTAACTTGTTCTGTTTGAATTCAAATTCAAATTCTGTGTAATTTATTTTATTCAACAGATATTTATTTAACCAAATACATACTATACAAAATATTTGTTTGAATAAAATTTCTGTTTGAATTCAAAATCTGTTTAACTTGTTTTGTTTGAATTCAAATTCAAATTCTGTGAAATTTAATTTTATTCAACAAATATTTATTTAAACTATGAAAGATAAAATAGTACATTACCAAATACATTTATATGAATGTATATATGTTTATTATCATCAAACAAAAATCATATAGCGCAAAGCGCATATTCAACAGATTCAAGGAAGGTTTTCAAACAAACAAAGATTCAAAATTAGAGGAACTCTAATCAAATAGGATTCTAGTTCGAAGATAAACTCAAACGAAGATGAGATAATTTAATTACCAAATTGAGGATAGATAAGCCTATATAAATCGCGGGCGACCTTAACCGGTCAACCGAGACTTTAGGAATATAATCAATACGAAAATCTAAGGCAAATCGACCTTCGATCGCCAGAGATAGAATCCGGGTAGAGCAGGAGATAGATAGCATCGACATCCGAGGATACAAAAATCTTCAGTGAATCAATGCCAATTGTAAAGGAGTTTCACCCCTTTACAAATCATTCAAAGGTTTACGGAATCATCGCCCTTTAGAGAGGTCATTCCAAAGTAGAGTTACGGAATGCTCCAAAATTAAAAGGAAAAAAAGGGGGAAAACAAGACTGGATTCCAGAACAAGTGGGAGTGTTCCAAAGTTCAAGGAATCCTAGTCGATAAGAATCTTAACGAAGAGATTTCTAACAAGGTGGATACCGAAGAGATGAAGTTTAGAAAATCTTAATTTCGAAATAAGAACATTTTTATACCAAAATAATCTTTGAAAATCCTTTAAAAATCATTTGGAAATCATTTTATACTTCGAAAATACGTTCTCTCACAAAGAAAGGATTCTGAGATTGATTTCACTCATTCTAGGGTATTTCTACCCTATCTCTAATGAGTTTTTGCTCCGCAGGCTAAGGTTTGCCTAAAACCAAAGCTCTAATACCAACTGTAACAGCCCGATATTTTCAGCCATTCGCATCCGCACATGTCGGACTTGAATTGCTCAAAATACCGCGTTGTAAATAAATTTGGAGCAAATGAAATACAATCACAGAATCACCGACACAGAAATATCAGAATAACTCGCAGCGGAAATAAAACACATAGTAGTTCATGAAGCTACTACGGTAGAGTCTCAAACCAAATACATAATACAGTCTGAAAACAACATAATAGAAATCCCAAATACATAGAAGTTCACTAATACATGAGATAAACTAGAACAGCTGAAACAGAGAGTAGATATAAATGTAGATAAGCAGAAACTCAGCAAAGACCAGCTCCAGAAAGAGAATCCAAAGCTGTGAATACTCAGGCTGACCCGAGCGTAAAGTAAAACACAAAACACTCGAGTCAGGACAATATATACTTATATAATGTAAACCAACTCAAGTGAACTGTAGTAGAAATGCACAATAACTTAAAGGATGCTTGGGATCGCCCATCCTTTAAGAATCAGTTAAACTATAAATTAAATACATCCCATGGTTAAAATTTCAAAATGGTATTTTATACTTCAAAATAAAATATCATTTCAAAATTCAATATCATTAAAAATCCATTTCATAATATCAAAATATAATATCTTCCAAACCACATTCATTTTTATTTAATTTAAATACCATTACAAAACACATTTCAAAATAGTTTATATTTTGAAACAAATTACTTCCTTTTAAATCATAAAATGAAGTTATTATATTTAATAATTAACTTATTAAATTTCCAAAATTTTAAATCTTTTCAAAGTTCATTCATTCCCTAAAATTTATCAAACAGTGAAAATTCACCTTTTCGCAGCATTTAGACAATGCTACGAAAAGTTACTTTTAAAACAATTCAATTTAACAAAAGACAGCACTTAAATGCAATAATAGGGTTACTTTAGTTCAAATAAAACCTTACTTAAATTCAACAATTATAGCACTTACTTAAATTTAGCCATTTAGTTCATTTCTATCAACTACAGCATTTACAAATGCCGTAATATCATTTACATTAGAAAATAATAGCATTTCAAAATTGCTATTAATTAAATTTCAAATATTCAATATAATTTCACAAACAATTAAATTTTTATTTAATTCATTTTTAACTTATAATTATACATTTTCACTTTTAAAACAATCATTTAAATACCATTATATTCATGATTTTATAAGTTCAATTTCCATTCAAAATCAAATTTAATAATAATTTACTTATTAAAATTCCAACATTAAATCTTAAATTCATTAAATTAAATTTAACTTAACACTTAAGTTTAAATTTTCAAATATAACTCAATTTCATTTTTATTTACTTAACTTAAAATTCACTTTTAAGCCAAATTCACAAATTTCCAATTTTAGTTATATTTCAAAATTTCAACTTAAATATTCATTCATTTCACATTTAACTTTATAAAAAAATCATTAATATATTATAAAAATCATTTTAAATTATTTTAAATTCAAAATATCATAAATTTATCATATTTTCATATTTAATTTGAATTCCATTTATCACCAAATTATAATTTCCAAAATAACTTACGTTTCAGATTTTCTAATTTTACCATTTATTTATTTCACTTATAAAATTTTAGAAAATCAATAATGCTTTAAAAAAATCATTTTTTTTCAAGTTTACATCAAAATATTATAATATTTACATTTCTAAAATATTTTAAAATTTTAGAAAAACATATTTTAACAACGGGTCTGTATTTCATTTTCTAGCCTAGGTAAAGTGATACGGGTTATATATCATTTCAACCCATAATTTACAAAGAAAACCCGGGTTTGATCATTTCAAACCCGCAATCCCAAGTAAAAGAAAATAACTGAAAATCATTCAGGCCTATCATTTCAGCCCATAACGATTTTCTCTTATTCTAAAGTCCGTTCGGGTATGTATCATTTCAACCCATAGTGATTCTAGTCTACATGGAACTTGCAGTGTGATAAACTGATGAAAGTAACAGAATAACATGAAATAACAGTAACATATGATATAAAAGGTGTAAATATAGGTGTGAACATCATATGAATATGATATAGCAGTTATAACAGGATGATATGCATTTACAGATTCAGGTGATGTCGGTTTATCACTACATAAGTACATATTAGTCTGGTGAGATTTACTCACCTCTGCAAGCTGGAGATAGCAAATATAGACACACAACAGAGATCCAAAAGGCGCGAAAGCACGACTACGATTCAAGTGAGGAAAAGCCAAAGCTATTTGGCTTGTGCGTATGAAACAAAACAATGCATATAACATGAATTTCAAACCAAAATATGACATTAAACAAGCAGAATTAAGGAACAACAATTAATCAAACACTTGCACTTGCTTCCACCATCACTATGCTCAGCTTATAGGGTGATAAGTCACTACCATGGGATGTATTTGGTCAGGTATGGGTCATATATGCTCGGCCTAACATGGGTAGTGAAGGTATGGAAGTTGTTTGAGTGATTAATGGCATAAATGTACAAACACAAGGCAAAGGTGTATTTTTATATAACAACAAGTCACGACTATGGCCTTATGTGGCACAACCAGACCTACTGGAGGCTAGGGGATGGTGTGACAGTGGCTTTGGGTCAGGTAGGTGCTGGTGGAAGTGATGCAAGAGGTGGCCAAGGGGTGTGGTGAAGTGGTGAAGGCCATATGAGCTCGGTTATGCATATATAGGAAGTGTCGCTTGCATTTTCATGTGGATCTTACATCAACGATGGCCATGGCCTGGTAGGTCAGAGGAGATGGAGGTGGTTTGCAGCTGGACAAGGTGGTGATGAAGGTGGTGGTGATGGTGGAGCAAGGCCGAACAACATAAGGTTGAAGCAAGTGCAAGTAGAATAAGAAAACAAAGAAGAAAAGTGAAAAAACAAAGAATTATTTACCAAAGTTTTTGCTCAGGAGATGGAGGCCGAATTTTTTTGAGTTGAGAAACAAAAAATTTCGTGAAAAATGATGAGGAAGTCGGCTGAACAAAGGAGATATGGGCAGCAAAAAAACTAATGCATGAGTTATTTGGAATTGAAAAGGTAAAGGAGGTGAAAAGACAAAGGCAAGTGAAAGGTTTAAAACTCTTCATATTACTTTTTTTCTTTTGCAAATTTTAATAAATGAAAAATTACTTATAATTACAGATAAAAACACGAAAATATAGTAAATAAAAAAAAAAAATTAATTATATATATAATTTAATTTATAAAAACAGCAAAAATTGCAAACTAGTCATGAAAATATGAAAATAAATGCAATGAAGTTTGGAAAATTTTTATGTACTTTAAAAATATTTATAAATAAAGATAAGAACACAAAATAAAAAAATGAATTCACAAAATACATAAATAAATATTAATTTAATATAATTTAATGAAGAAAATAGCAGAAAAATGGAAACTAGCCTTTAAAAATAGAAAATAAATGCAATAGACTTTGGGAAAATTTAAAAACCACTTTAATAAAATTTAAAAGACAATATATATATAAAATGACATATTGACACATTTTAAAATAAAATATGACTATAAAAGTATAGTTTATATTATTTAAAATAAACAGAATTGCTATATAAAGCAGATTACACTCAATATTGGAATATACATAACTTTCACAATTTAAATCTGTTTTCAACGAAACGAAAAGCAGTATTCAAGTTATTAAGTATATTTTCATAATAAAAGATAAAATTTAAGAATCTAAATATTTAAATTTGAAATTTAAAAATCAAAGTTTGACCCAAATTGACCAAAGTCAACATTTCAGGAAAATATTCAATTTATACCATTTGGAATTGTAATTCACATAATAATCAAAGTTTATATTTAAAAAATGAAATGTTTGAAATGAAACAAGTTTTTAAAAAAAAATTCAAAATGAAATAAAGTCAAAATTAAAATATACATAAAAATCTAGGGTTGTTACATATATATATATATATATATATATATATATATATATTTCTTATCTTTACATCTTATGTATGTTTTTTTCTTGTGAAGTGAAAGTTGTTAAGGGAGGTAATGGAGTAAGGAGTAGTAGCTCGATGAGTACTATCGGTATTGATGATGGTGGATAAACCACTGTGTGACTTGAATATGAATGTAGTGATCCGATAGTAATCAGAGTTGCGTAGCGGAAATCGATAGTTAGTTTTCCACTAAAGACGTTCGTTTGTTTGAAATTGTGTGCATTGTTGCATGTTTGATTTTATGAATGACCGTGATAATTTTCATTGTTGTTGATGAATCAGACGTATATATGGATTTTGAAAATGAGTATTTTTATTCAAACAAAAAAATAATTTGGTAAACATATGAATTTGATTTTGAAAAGTGACTGGAAATTATTTAAGTAGTTTGTTTTGGTGTTAATTTGTCTATCAAGTGCTTTAAGAATTCCGATCGATGCGGGTGCACACGTATTCGATAGGGATTCCTATACACTTAAACAAGGCAAATCTGACATGGTATTTTGAATGATATAAGATATATTTTATTCAGTATTATATATATTGATTGTTGAATAAGATATTTTTTACAGAATGAAAATTTTATTTTTCTTATTTTTAATATATTTTGAACAATGTATGCAACCACTATACATTTGTGTGAAGTTGAGGTCACTGACGAGGCAATGTTGATATATTATCCTAGGTAGTTAACATTGCAACCAATTGGCAAAACGAATCACTGAAAATTTGTGGCACGACATTATTGATTATTTTAAAACAAAAGTTGATTTATGGAGTATTGTACATAAATACGTATTCTTATATGATGGCTTAGTATTCATTTAAGAAGATAGAAGTTGTCTTATTTTGAGTAAAACAAGCATGCAATATTAACTTGTCGAAGCTATTTGGATTCAAGGTGAAAATTTGATGTGTGTATTCGTTATTAAATGCAACGAGAGAGCTTATTATTGCAATCAGTTGGAATCACAGTAGTTAAAGTTTATTTCTGAAAGATTTAAGCTATCTTACTGAGATAGCTAAGAGTTTGCTACGAGTTATTTTTTCTTCTGAAATAATGAACGAACATACAGTAGAACGTTCTTTCATAATACAATGCATTGACATTTCATTTTCATTTGTACGTAGCATTTTGTGCTTTTAACTATTCTAATTTGTCAAGTTTTAGTTACCAAATAACTATACATTTGGATCATTTTTTATATACCCAATGACGATTAAGGCTCGGTTTCAAAGATATGGACTATGCCAAATAAGGGTGTTCTAAAGTTGCCATGGCCAGAAAAGAAAAAAAAGAATGGTAATAAGTGCATATATACCATAATGATAGAACCATCTTCAATAAGGAAAGTACTTAGTGATTGAAAATAAATGTCCTATGCTTATTTGAGTGCTACCATGTAATGGATGTGCTTTTAGATTTTGATATTCCAACTATCATAGCATGTGCATATTATAATATTTGATTGTATCTATTATCGTTTAATCTTAACATGTTTGGTCTATAATACCTTTCAAGAATTACTTCTTCTTAGGTATGCAATCATCAATTAGTAGATAGGTGATCTGTCATTAAAATTTGTTTCAATGGTGTATAATCATTTAAGCAAGTCTACTATGCAATCAACTATAAGATAAGTGGTTTGAAAATAATAACAGGCCTGAGAATCTTGCTATGTTCATTTCAAAAGATTTATCCGATTTTGATGATTTTGCATATTTTGGAAATCAAAGAGTGTAAGATGCAACTTTTTTTAAGTGTTATGCGAAATTTTGAATTTTACAAGGTTGAAAACATGCATCTTATGGCAGATATGCGCATATATTATCAAAAATCTGAGTTACATACACTTAATATTTCTTCCATAACTCGAGGTAGATTTCATATTTTTGTAGTTCGAAAGATGTTTTGGAAATTTAACACATTATGTAACAAATTACTTTTGAAACTATGACTTAATTTATTCATTTTGATCTTCAAAATATTGCTAGAAAGTGGCTTAAATATGGAAGAGGTGTTACTTCTACTTTAATCAGTGTATGTTTCTTGCAACTTTTCCTATATGATTAATGTTTAATCGTTTGAATATAGGTTTATTTAGAGCATATATTGACTATTTGATATTTTTAGCCCCTTTTGTTCGCTAAATAACAAGTAAGTCGCTTAAAAATGCTAATTGAAAGATACTTCTTTAAGAAATAATTGTATATACTGCGATAGTATCTTGTTTCCCCATGTTTTGAGATGCTCCGTGTTAGGATGCAACTTCGGTGATGTATATCATGTAATTTTATTATGTTTTATTTTTGAAACACTCTCCGTACAAAGGAGACTCTATTAGAAATTTCAAAAAAAATCCGACACTTAAAATAATTTTAGACTAAATATATCATATGCGAAAAATAGAAAGTCGTTAATTGAATGTATTAAAAATAGTAGCATACAATAAGATGGACTATAAAGCCATATAGATGATCGAATAGTCAAGTTTTATAGAAGAGCGTTGATTAGAAAGAAAGTTAGGGTATGAGTTGTGTATAATGACTTTCTTATAAGAAATTGTGAGGACACAATTTTCTTAAGAGGAAAGTGTGTAACAACCCTGATTTCTACGCCGTAAATTAAATAAAGTTAAATTGCAATAAAAATATTTGAGCTTAATTTTTAACGATTATTAATTATTTTTTAAATAATATTCTTACTTATTTGAAGTCTACTTAACAAAAGAATTGGTTTTAATAAATTGAATTAAATTAATAAATTCTTTTCAAATAATAAATTGAAATTGAACAAATTGTTTTAATTGAATACAAAATATTTTTATAAGTGTAAATAATTGTTTGTGATTAAAATAGTGGAAAATTAATAAGCGGGCACCGAATTGAATGAAATTGGGTGATTATCGAAATACATTAGGTACAATGAAGTGTAAATTAACCTAAATCAAAATGAAATCTATTTGCAATTAAAGTAAAAGGGTTGTATAAAATAAAATAAAGGAGAAAAATTATGTTCTATAAATCCCATAACTCAATCTAAGGCCATTTCCCTTCTCTTCATTCTTCTGGAATACTCTCGCTTCTATACTTCAGCCCAAATCAAATGCGTATGCATCCATTCCCAAGCCCTAATCCCCTAATTATGAAATCATGTTTTTTAAAAAAAAGGTAAAGTAATCACGCTCGACTCAGAGGCGCGACAGGGGAGGAGCAGCCAATGATAAGTGGAACCACAACATGGGATTGACGACAGCCTGCGACGTGATAAAGAAGCTTGCATTCATGGTGAAAGTCATGACTTAAGGCTACGACATGGAATGCATGAAACTGAGGTGAACTTGAGGTTGGAGGTGCAATTAGGCTGTTGTTAATGGCTTGAATGTGTGGATGAGCACGTGTGACCTAGTGCAGTGGTAGCTGATGTGTGTAGGAAAATTAGAGGCGGTGCTGATGTTGGCAGCACATATTTCAAGCATGGCGGGGTGTTTGTGTGAAAGGCAATGGCAGTTCGACAAAAGCAAAGGTGAATGGCATTGATAAAGTCGTTGATTTGGTCATATTTTCATCGTTTCAGTAAGTTATTATCACTCACAACTATGTCTAAATTATCACCTGCTTTATATACATTTATTTTTCCACTATCTATTAAATTGCTTGCTTGAAATACTTCTTTGGAATGGTTGATTGATTATTGTGGTATTTGATGTTATTTGAATGTTTGATTGGGTTTTTTGGTTTGTTTGTGTGAGTTATTTTGTATAACTCGCCTGTATGACATATACTCTATTATCATAGAATTCGTTGGTTGATTGGATGATTGATTTTTGGTTGATATAAATTTGATTGGATGAAATTGAATTGCATATTTTATAACCAATTATTGTTGTGATGAGATCGCATATTTTAATCGATTATTGTTGTGATGATATCATATTAGTAATTGATGGGAAGGAAATTAATTGATTAAAATGAAAGGCTTTAAAAAATAAACTATTTTTGGGAATAAATAGCTAATTTTGGAATGATTTTTATCTCAATTTGGAAATATTATTAGTGATGCAGAATTATTTAAGTACATTGTTCGAGTATTATATAAACATAAACTAGTAGGAAAATAATGATTTGAGGGATTTGATCAAATAAGTAAATTTTTGAATATTTATATTAGTATTCATTTATCATTGAATATGAAGATGTTTATATGAGTTTTGTAAAATACTATTTAAAATTCTATATTTTAAAGCGAGTTGTTAATTTTATTTGAATGTAATAAATTTGGAAGTTGTGAATAATATTCCAAAGTAACAGTATGATGAATTTAAATTTATTTATTGATCAAAAATTTATATTTAAGGAATTTTATTTTATGTTTTGGGAGATTATTTTTAATTGGTAATCCTGATTGGAAAAGTAAAATTACCTAAATTCGTTGTTTAAAGAAAATTTTGAAATATAAAACTTATTTAATATTATTATTTTCGGTTATCTAAGAAGAACTTTAAAAATTATATGAATTATTTTTAAAAAGAGTTTTCAAGTGATTTGTAATTGAATTGTAGTCTATAGATTTCCTCGTAATTAAATAATAGATTTGCGATCATTTATTTTGAAACAGAAAATGGATTTTGATGAAAGATGGGTAATTTTGTAAATTGATTTTCTTTCTATTGAAAATTTATACTTGAAATTGGTTTTGAAGATTTTGGAAAAAAGAAATTGGTTTTAAAACCCTTTTGAATCAACAAATAATAGAATGGTATGTTTTAACAGCTATATATATTTCTATATAACGAGGAATTAGAATAAACAGAGTTATAGAACCATCTGGTATGGAACATTCGATAATATTTCTCCAGTTATTCTTCGGACTTGTTGAATAATAGGTAAGTGTAGTTTACGGACGTTGAGTGAACATTCAAGTAACACTTGGTGGTATGGGACGTCCGAGCTGATACTTGTTTGATTACTATCTATAAGTAGATGTCACCCGATAAGGTCGTGTCTATGGGGTAATAATTATAGATATGGTTGAGAGCTATCTAGATCATTTACCGAGACTAATGTCGTTATAGTTATATATGGTGCTGAGAGCCAATTTGGACTAAGAGTCCAAGGTGAATATCTACGATACTGAGCGTGAAGTAGATCATTAGAGGTCTGAGAGACCACGTGATTATTTCTTTCGCTGAGAGCCAAGATGATTACTTTGAGGCAAATGTCTAGATGATTATTATGTGATCATCGATCTACTTCATTATTCTTTGGACTGAGAGTCCTTCTAGTTGGGTAACCCCGTACACGTTGTTCATATTGCCATCGATGATAGCTAGAGATGCTAAGAGTATCGAGTTAGACCCTTTTCAATCTTTTATAGTTATATGAGAAGTGACCTTGGCTACCGAGGGTATATCATATTTGTATTTCTTGCATGTATGTTTTATATGTCATAATTACGACGGATCCCGAGTATGTATACTTTACGATTATCTAAGAAATAATCGGGGGCATTGCTGAGAGCATATCCTACGTTGTTGCGATTATTTATATTACTGATATTTGGATGTATGGATTATTTCACCAATTTGACATTATTCATTAGTACATGTTTTGACTTGACTTTCGATATGGGTGATACTACTTATACATGTTTTATGATGTGTTTCTGTTTGAAGTGCCCTTACATCATTTCATGTTACCTTTAATATATCTTACAATTAGCGAGACACTTTGACACCTGCATTCTAGATATAGTATGACCCGTGTATCATTTATATAATATTTTAGTCATTCCGAGACATTTCAGGTTCAGGGATAAGTTGACCAGTTCGTGGATGTTGGACATAGATGGAGAATATAGTGTATGTATATAGTTTGTTTATTTGTTTCCTTTTGCATTCATATGTTGTTGAGATGTATTGTTGGACACGAGATGTATATTATTGATGATCGTAAACGTTAGACTATTTTGTAGACCTACTAGGACTTGCGTATAATTTATATTATATGTTATTACTTTGTTATTGACTTTATGTTCTCTGTGATCTATTTTATACCGTGTATTGTTCTATATTGGAGGCACAAATGTTTATTACTTTTTGCCGATACCGTGTACATATATATGAGCTGTTTATGTTTTTTGATATACGTAGCGATGTTAGCCCAAGGGAATATTCACGCGTGCACCCCATACAACCTTATTCTCCTTTTTATTTGATAGTATTACACAGTAATACTCTTAGATAGTATGAGTGTACAGTTGTGGGTTACAATTGGTATCAGAGTAGGCTTAGAACAATACAGAGTATAAGAGACACGAGTCTT
Organism: Allium cepa; assembly: GCA_030765085.1. Classification (NCBI taxonomy): domain Eukaryota; kingdom Viridiplantae; phylum Streptophyta; class Magnoliopsida; order Asparagales; family Amaryllidaceae; genus Allium; species Allium cepa. The sequence continues at coordinate 512,114,891 of CM060942.1, forward strand.
GACCTTAGATGATAATTAGAGTCTTTGTCCCTATGGGTGTATAGTAGATTTTTTTATACTTAAGTGATAGTAGGAGTATACGATGATTGTTGAAGTAATCATTTGGGGATGCATTTGTTATTTTTCCTACTATATTATGTATATATATATGCATTTCTTATCTCTGTATCTTCTATATGTTTTTGTTTCCTGTGAAGTGGAAGTTGTTAAGGGAGGTAATAAAGTAAGGAGCAGTAGTCCTACGAGTAGTGTCGTTATTGATGATGGTGGATAAACCTTTATGTGGCTTGAATATGAATAAAGTGATCCGGTAATGATCAGCGTTGCGCACTAAAAATCCATAATTAGCTGTCCACTGAAGGAGTTTGTTTGTTCATTTGAAAATATATGTATTGTTGTTTCTTGTTTGATTTTATGGATGATAGTGATAGTTTTCATCATTACTGATGACTGATGAATTAGACGTATATATAGAATTTAAAGAAAAAAAATTCAAACAAGCAAATGATTTGATAAAAGTATGAATTTAATTTTATAAAGTGATTGTAAATTATTTTAGTAGTTTGTTTTGGTGGTAATTTGTCCGTCGAGTGCTTTAATAATTCTAGTCGATGCGGATGCATACGTATTCGATAGAAATTTCTAAACACTTAAACAACACAAATCGATTGAGATTTCTAAACACTTAAACGAGGCAAATCTGACACGATATTTTGAATGATATAAGAAATGTTTTATTCAGTATTATGTATATTGTTTGTTGAATAAGATATTATATGGAGAATGAAAACATTATTTTTCTACTTTTGAATATATATTAAACAACGTATCCATCAATTAAGCATTAGTGTGAAATTGAGATCATTGGCGAGGAAACAGTGATATATTATCCTAGATAGTCAACATTGTTACCAATTGGCGAAATGAATTAGTAAAAATTTATGCCACGAGGGTGTTGGTTATTTTAAAATAAAACCTAATTTATGGAGTATTGTGTATAAATATAAATATTTGTATGTAACGGTTTAGTATTCATTTAAGAAGATAGTCCTATTCTGAGTAAAACAAGCATGCAACGCTAACTTGTCGAAGCTATTTGGATTCAAAAATGAAAATTTGATGTGTGTATTTGCTATTAAATGCTATGAGAGATTTTATTATTGCAATCAATTGGAATCACAGCCAGTAAGGTTTATTTTAGAAGATTAAAGTTATTGTTTTGAGATAGCTAAGAGTTTGCTACAAGTGGTTTTTTACATCTAAAAAATCGAATAAACGAATAATAGAACAATTCTTTCATAATATAATACGTTGACATTTCATTTTTATCTGTACCTCGTATTTTGTGCTTTTAACTGTTCTAATTTGTCGAATTGTAGTTACCATATAACCATACTGTTAGACCCTTTTTTTATCTACCCACTCACAATTAAGGCTTCGTTTCAAAAATATAGACTATACCAAATGAGGGTGTTTTAAAATTTCCATGGCCAGAAATTGAAAAAAAGAATGGTAAAATGTGCATATATACTGTAATAATAAAACCATTTTCAACAAGGAAAATACTAAGTGATTTAAAATAGATTTCTTTTGCTTATTTGGGTGCTAACATGTGATGTATATGCTTTCAGATTTTAATATTTCAACTTTCATAGCATGTACATATTATAATAGTTGATTGTATCGCTTATCAATCAATCTTAAAATGTCTTGGTCCATAATACCTTTCAAGAATTTACTTCTTCTTAGGTATGCAATCATCAATTAGTAGTTAGGTGATATGTAATTAACATTTGTTTCAATGGTGCATAATCATTTAAGCATGTGTATTATGCACTCAATTATAAGATAAGTGGTTTGAAAATAAAAATAGGCCTAAGAATTTTGCTATGTTCACATAGGCTTAACTTTCAAAAGATTCAGCTGATTTTGATGATTTTGCCTATTTTGGAAATCTAAGAGTGTAAGATACAACTTTTGTTTTAAGTGTTCTGCAAATTTTGAAGCTTACAAGGTTAAAAACATGGATCTTATGGCAGATATGTGCATATTTTATTAAAAAGCTTAGTTAGATATGCTTACTGTTTCTTCAATAACTCGAGGTAGATTCCATATTTTTGTAATTCGAAGATATTTTGAAAAGTTAACACGTTATGTAACAAATTACTCTTTGAAACCATGACTTAATTTATTCGTTTTGATCTTTAAAATATCGTTGGAAAGTGGCTTAAACATTGAAAAGATGTTGCTTCTACTTTAATGAATATATATTTGTTGCAATTTTTCCTGTAGGACTGATGTTTATATCAAGTTGAGTATAGGTTTATTTGGAGCATATATGGATTGTTGGTGACTTTAGCTCGTTTTAGCGCGCTAAATAACGAGCAAGTTGCTTAAAAATGCTAATTAAAGGTACGTTTTTATGCAATAATGGTATATACTGCAATAGTATTATGGTTCCCCGTGTTTCATGATGCCCCGTGTTGGGATTTAACTTTGGAGATGTATACCATGTAATTATTTTGTATTTTTATCTTTTGAAACACTCTCCATACAAAGGAGATTTTGTCGAAAATTTCAGAAAAATCCGACACTTAGAATAATTTTAGACAAGATTTACTGCATGCAAAAAGTAGAAAGTCATTAATTGAATCTATTAAAAATAGTAGCAAATGATAGATGAGTTGGAGTGTAAAGCTACATAGATGATCGAGTAGTCGAGTTTGATAGAATTGCGTTGATTAGAAAGAAAGTTAGGGTATGAGTTGTGTATATTGACCTTCCTATAAAAAATTGCGTGGACGCAATTTTCTTAAGGGGGAAGTGTATAACAAACTGGATTTCTACGCCATAAATTAAATAAAGTTAAATTGCAGTAAAAATATTCGAGTTCAATTTTTGATAATTATTAATTATTTTCGAAATAATATTCTTACTTATTTGAAGTCTACTTAACAAAATATTTAGTTTTAATAAATTAAATTAAATTAATAAATTCTTTTCAAATAATAAATTTAAATTGAACTAATTGTTTTAATTGAATACAAAACATTTTTATAAGTGTAGATAATCTTTTCTGATTAAAATAGTGGAATTTAATAAGCGGGTACTGAATTGAATGAAATTGGGCAGTTATCGAAATATATTCAGTATAATGAAGTGTAATTAATTTAAATCAAATTGAAATTTATTTGCAATTAAATTTATGGAATTGTATAAAATAAAAGAAAGAATAATAAACTGTATTCAATAGAAGCCCAAAACTCAATCAAGACCATCTCTCTTCTCTTCATTCTTCTGGAATACTCTCGCTTCTTCACTTTAGCCCAAATCAAACCCATATCCATCCATTCCTAAGCCCTAATCCCCTAATTGCAAAATTTCTTTTCATAAAAAGAGCTAAAGTAATCGCATTCTCATAGCACGACAGGGGAGGAGTGGTGGATGACGAGTAGAACCGCAACCTCGGATTGACAACGGCTTGCGATGCGATGAAAGAGCTCGCGTTCAAAGTGGAAGTCGCGACATAAGGCGATGACTTGGAGTGCGTGAAACTGAGGCGAACTTAAGCTTGAAGGTGCGGTCTATGACTGTTGTTGATGGCGTGAATGTATGGATGAGTGCGTGTGACCTAGTGCAGTGGTGGGTAATGTGTGTAGGCAAATTTGAGGTGTTGCTGATGTAGGTAGCACAATTTTCATGCATGGTGGGGGTGTTTGGGCGAATGACAGCAGCAGTTCGACGAAAGCAAAGGTAAATGACAGTTATAAAGTCGCTGATTTGGTCGTATTTGCTTCGTTTCGGTGAGTTTTTATCACTCGCAATTATGTCTAAATTATCACCTACATTATATACATATAATTATCTGTTATCATTAAATTGCTTACTTGAAATACTTATTTGGAATAGTTGATCTATTGTTGCGGTGTTGGATGCTATTTGAATGTTTGATTGGGTTACTAAATTTGTCAATGTGACTTATTTTGTATAATTCACCACTATGACATATACTATATTATCTTAGATTCATTGATTGATTGGATGATGGATTTTTGTTTGATATATATTTGATTGAATGAAATTGAATTGCATATTTTATTATTAATTGTTGTTATCATGAGATTGCATGTTTTAATCGATTGTTGTTGTGATAAGATCACATTAGTAATTGATGGGAAAGGACTTAATTGATTAAAATAGATGGCGTTGAGTAATAAAATATTTTTGGGAATAAATAGCGAATATTGGAATGATTTCTATTTAAAGTTGGAAATATTATTAGCGATGGAGAATTATATAAGTAAATTGTTTGAGTATTATATAAACAGAAATTATCTGGAAAATGATGATTTGAGGGATTTGATCAAATAAGTGAATTTTTGAATATTTATACTAGTATTCATTTATTATTGATTATGAGATGTTTAGATGATTCTTATAAACTAGTGTTTAAAATTCTATATTTTTAAACAAGTTGTTAATTTCATTTGAATGTAATAAGTTAGGAAGTTGTAAATAATATTCTGAACTAATAGTATGATGAATTCAAATTTATTTATAGAACCAAAATTTTTTTCTAAGGAATTTTGTTCTATGGCTTTGGGAGATTATTTTTAATTGGAAATCCATATTGGAAAAATTAGAATTACTTAACTTCGTGTTTAAAGAAAATTTTGAATTATAAAACTTATTTAATATTATTATTTGCAATTATTAAAGAAGTACTTTAAAAATTGTATGAATTATTTTTAGAAAGAGTTTCCAAATGATTTGAAATTAAATTGTAATTTATAGATTTCCTGACAATTAAATAATAGGTTTGTGACCATCTATCTTGAAACAGAAAATGGATTTTAAGGAAAGATTGGAAATTTTGTAAATTGACTTTATTTCTGTTGAAAATTTATAATTGAAATTTGTTTTAAAGATTTTCGAAAAAGGAAATGGATTTTAAAACCCTTCCAAATCAATAAATAATAAAATGGTATGTTTTGATAGCTATATCTATTTTTTTGTAATGAGGAATTAGAATAAACGGAGTTATAGAATCATCTGGAATGTGACTTTCAGTAATATTTCTCCAGTTGTTCTTTAGACTTGTTATATAAAATAATAGGTGACTGTTGTTTATGAACATTGAGTAAATGTTCGAGTAACACTGGGTGGTAGGGGACGCCCGAGCCGATACTTGTTCGATTACTCCTGTAAGTAGATGCCGCTCGATTGGGTCATGTCCATGGGGTATTAGTTATAGTGATGCGAGCTAAGTGTGAGCAGGATGAGAGCCATAAATGTGTCTATCTTGTGCGCATGCTTCCATTATGCAGTGGGTAGTAAACCAGATTAGCTAGTATCCATCCTAGCAGCGTGATTGCGGGGTCGCTACCCGAATCCATGACACTTCTTTTTGTATATATGGTCGAAAGTCACTACCCCACGTCAATTAGGACAGCAGTCGGTTTCCAGTAAGGCACTTGTAAGGCTATGACCGTCGCATAGTGTTGTCTTGCGCTAGATGGATAACGGATCACGATGGCCGTCGAGATAACCGATGATGGTAGGAGTAGCACTGAGAGCGCGTGAGGAAGGCTGCTAGCGTAGTCTGAGAGCTATTAGTCTCATGTTCGGTTATTGTGATATAGACACTACTTATTCACCTTTACGAGTTCATTATAGATATGGCTGAGAGCCGTAAAGATCATTTATCGAGACCAATGATGTTATAGTTTATATATGGTGCTGAGGGCCCATTTGGACTAAGAGTCTATGGTGATTACCTACGAGACTGAGAGTAAAGTAGATCATTAAAGGTCTAAGAGACCACGTGATTATTTCTTTGGCTGATAGTTAAGACAATTACTTTGAGGCTAATGTCTAGATGATTATTATGTGATCATCGATCTCCTTGATTATTCTTCGGACCGAGAGTTCTTATAATTGAGTAACCCTGCACATATTGTTTGTATTTCTATCGAAGATTGCTAGAGATGTTGAGAGTATCGAGTTAGACCCTTTCCTATCTTTATGTTTTCTAAGAGATGACCTTGGCTACCGAGGGTATGCTATATTTATATTTCTTGCATGTATGTTTTATATGTGATGATTATGGCGGATCCCAAATAAGTCTACTTTATTATTGCTTGAGAGATAATCATGGGCATCGCTGAGAGCATGTCCTATTTCGTTGCAATTATTTACATTACTAATATTTGGATGCATGGATTATTTCACACCTTTGATATTATTTTCTCCTACATGATTTGACTTGACTTTCGATATGGGTTTATATATGTTTTATGACGTGTTTCTGTATTAAGTACCATTACCTCACTTTATGTTACCTTTAATATATCTTACAATTATTGAGATACATTGACACCTGCATTTTAGACATAGCTGACCTGCGTGTTATTTATATTGTACTCGGTTCAGTTTGGGTGTTTTCAGGTTCATACAGAGGCTGATCAGTTTGCGGATGTTTGGCGTGGATGGAGGATATAACATATGTATATAGTTTGTTTATTTGTATCTTAGCTTGTTCATATGTTGTTGAGATGTATTATTGGGCACGATATGTATATTATTGATGATAATGGGCGTTAGACTATTTTGTAGACCAGCTTGGAATCATGTATACTTTATATTATATGTTATCTCTGTGTTATTAACTCTGTGCTCTTCATGATCTATTTTATATCGTGTATTGTTCTATCCTAAAGGCACACGTGTTTATTGCTTTACGTCGATGTCGTGTATGTATATATGAGTAGTTTATCATTTTTGAGATATGTATCGATGTTAGTCCAAGGGAATGTTCACATGTGTACCATATACAGTCTTATTCTCCATTTTGTTTGACAGTAGTACCCAGTAATACTCTTGGATAGTATAGGTATAGAGGTGAGCAGACGCACATTCTAAGCAAGTAAGTGAACTACTCTTGTACTTTGCAGATAAAAATAAGTCTCGCATTGGAAATATCATGTCGGTATCAACATGATTTGATGGAGCAATTTTTGGATACGAAATTTGGAAACTTGAAGATATGAACAAATACGAAGGAAAAGTGGTCTACCATCAGGCAAATTATGTCGATACCAACATGATTATGGTCGACATTGATATGATCTTAATTATGGGAAATAATTGTTCCTTCCTTATCGAGGGATCTAAGTTCTTACCTAGTCCTCCACGATGTAGTGACTCTGCTGGATGATCTTTTTAGAAACTCCTCCATACAGGAGACCTCCAGAAGGGATGGTTGATCGATTAACTCTAAGAGAGGGATCAAGTTGCTCATGTCCGCTTTAACTCATAGCACCTATAGCTTCAAAAGTATTGTTTTTTGCAAGAAATGTGCAGGACAAGGCTCAAACTTGGGTTTATTACCAGTGTTAGGCAACCCTTTTTCATTGTGCCATACCTGTAGACTCTACTGGACGATTTTGCCTATAAATACAAGTGTTAATGCAATGGAAAAGGGACCTTTTGGGTTGTTTTTATTTACTTTCTTCTCGATGGCTCAACCTTTACCACATTTTCTATCAACTTCGAATTTTCATTATTTTCAAGTTCTAAAACCTTGTAATTCGTTTGTATTCTTATTAAATCTCTTAAAATAATAAAAGTGGATGAAGGCATTGATTTGGGGCCGACCACTATAAAAATTTATGTGTTCTTGTTGTTCTATTTCGTTTTAACTTTATTTTCTCTCGTTATGTTTGATTTAGGGTGTTGTGTCAGTTTTTGATGTCAGTTTTTGAACCAACTTTTTTGTGCTTTCATTAAAGGTGAAATTCTAAAATGGTCTAGCTTAAAACTTCAAGTTTCAAGTATCCAGAAGTTAGATCTAGAAGTTGATTGCAATAGATCCAAAGTTACTAAGACTTGAAGAAGAATCTACATTAGATCCGAAGGATATGGGCCCTAGGAAAGCTCTCATGAGATCTGGAGTCGCTACCGGAGAAGATGAAGCTTCCCAGCATAATTAAGAGACTAATCCGCTATGAATGCTTTGATAGGACTTTCTTTCCCCATAGGAGATGGTGATAGCGGCTAAATTAGACACGATGATGGCTGAGATGGACAAGAAGATATTGGATAATCAAAATACCATCTTTGAAAAAATGGAGAAGACCTTGCTATGTTGTCCCAACAGCCTCAAAGCCATAAGAAGAGCCGCAAGGATTCATCATCTTTAAGTTTTGAGGAGGAAAGTCCATCTTCATCATATCATAACAGAAGAGATGGATATTAAAAAATAAAGAAGAAGGCTACCGAAGCTTCAAAGAAGCAGAGTGAAGGAGATGGTGTGACTCTGGCCACAGCCAATATGGTTGGTACTGACCATAATCAGGTAGGTATTGAGTTATTTCAAAGTGGGGACATCAAGAAACCACATGACATGGTAGAATTTCTTTGACAATGAGGGACATTTGTAGGATTTTGACACCGATGTAATACATAATACTAGTGTGTAGGATGATGGTGTTTAGATGAATTCCACAGAGCCAATAAGGCGTCATAGAAGGCTCCAACGAATGGCTCTACAATAGACAGGGGAGCTTAGACATCATGCAACTAATCGAGAGCGTTTGTAGAGTCAAACACTCATGGTTTTTCCTGACGATCACCGTCCAACTGCCAAAACCAGCAAAGGATATATTGCAAATATGGTAAAGAGATTGCTGGATTAAATCAACATAGGAGTAATGACAAGTTGGGTTCATCGCCTAGCTGGACGCCATTATTGGTCACATTTTATAGGAAAGTTATCACAGATAGTTCGTAATGCCAACTATGTTGTCTTATGATAGAAAGACTGATCCATGGCAACATCTTTAAAGTATGTATGGCATATGGTTGGTGCTCGCCCTACCTATGCAGTAAGATGTGGGTGCTTTCTATATTCTTAGATGGAGTTGCCGTCATGTGGTTCACTCAGCTCGTGTTGAGTCTATATCGTCCTTTGATCAATTAGCGAAAATGTTTATGGAGCAGTTCAGACTTCAAACTTCTCGACCAAAGGATGTGATGTCCTTGTCGAATGTCCATCAGAGTTATAGAGAGACTTTAAAGAATTTCTTAAAATGATTCAATACTGCATTTACTAAAGTAAGTAATCTGAGGGAAGAGATTGTCTTAATAGCATTGATCCGAGGGCTTCACATTAATACAGACTTTGTTCGATGGCTTCAAAGAAAGCGATCACCACCATAGAAGATTTTACCGAAAGGAATTCTATTTTTTATGAATGGAAGAGGCAAATATGGCCATAAGACCTGTCGGTGGTAGACTATCAAACAAAGTGACGATGTTCCAAAAATTTTCCCTAAATATTGGGAATAATAACAGAAAAGGAATAACCAAGGCACTAGTGGGAAGAAGCAAGACGGCAAGAAGCTCATGTGATACATGAGACCGAGAGATTGCATTCCCTTGATTGATTATGTCGAAAACATCTTCCTTGCTATATAAGGAACTAAAAACTATAAGAAGTTGCCTTGAAGGGAGACAACTGAGGAAGAAAGGCGCTCGATGAAGTATTGTCGCTTCTGTGAAACCCATGGGCACAATATCAATGAGTTTCATCATTTGAAGGATGTAATTAAAGATTTGAATAGGAAAAAAGCTAAAGTAGAATATGAGGAATCCGCAGGCTGGCGGACAAATGAATGATAGACCCCAGGGGTAGAATACCCAAAAGGATCAGGCTAGGTCTAGTAGAGAGGGGCCAAGATAGCCTGAGAGAAGGATATTATAGACATTATATGTAGAGGACCTTATCCTATAGAGAAAAGATAGAACAAGATGGAGTAATATGACAGTCCGTTGATGCATGTGCCTTAAGAAATGCTCTTTGCTATAGAGGATGGTACTGCACAAAGCAACAAAAGATGATGAATGATGATACCATTTTCAAAAATAGAGATGCGGATGGGATTGAAGCGCCAACACTTGATCCGATGTCGATTACAGCCATTGTAGGGCTGGCTATAGTGCATCGAGTTTTGGTTGATTATGAAAGCTTGGTTAACATCTTATTTATAGTAACTTTTAACCAGACGAAGATTAGTGAGAAAGATCCGAATCCATGTAAATCTTATTTTTGGGGATTTATTGGAGAGGCTAAAAACTCTATTAGTTGTATTTATTTGTCTGTGGAATTAGGCATAGGAAAACAAAAGATGGTGCGGGTTCAGACATTTATGGTGGTCGATGTCTTCGACCTATAATGCTTTTTTGGCCGACCAACCGTTTCTACTTTCAAGATTGCTCTTGCTCTATAGTATTTGATAATAAAGTTCCCCATGGAGGATGGAGTAGGAGGTATTTAAGGCGATCAAAGTACTGGCCAATATTTTTATATCGTAGAGCTTAAAGAGGCGAAGTGGCACGAGAAAGGAAAGGATGTAGAAAATATTCTATGCATCATGAATTCTGAAGCATAGTAACTAACCTAAGCCCTAGCTTAGGTCCCATAGTAGGTTCTATAGACTTATGGACCTTAAAAAGAGCCAGAGGAAGTGAGGGAGGCACCGAGAGAGCTGATAATTATCATCCTGATCGATTATGATGAACCCACTTGAGTTCTTAAGGTCAGATCCTAGCTTGGCATAAAAACAAAAAAGGAGCTAGTAGGCTTTCTCCAGGTAAATATGGATGTGTTTTCCTAGATGCATTTTGATATGTGTGGAATTTCTCCAAAGATAGCATGCCATGCGTTGAATGTTGACCCAAAATGCCATTCTATGAAGCAGAAAAAGCGTAGCCTGATTCCGAAGCGATTCGCTACACAACACTGAATGAATAGGGGATAAGCTAGAGGCAAACGACTTTAGCTATGATGCATTATACCCTAAAGGAATATCAAATCTTTTATTAGTCAAGAAACCAAATAGAAAGCGACGAACATGAATCGGTTATTCATACTTGAAAAATTCTTGCCCAAAAGATAGTTTTCCATTACCGAAGATTGACTAACTTAAAGATGCAATGGCCAAATATGAACTACTATCCTCTATTAATGCATACTCTAGCTACAACTAGATAGCAGTGCACATTCCTGATCAAGAGCATTCAAGTTTCATTACTGACTTGGGGATGTATTGTTACTGAATTATGCCGTTCAGTTTGAAAGATGCTGAAGCTGCTTAATAGCGACTGGTAATTACGACATTCGAAATGAAAATCGAATGGACAATGGAGGTTTATGTTGATGATTTTCTTATGAAGTCACAACAATCGATGAATCAAATGGATGACTTCTCATATATTTTTGATGCGCTTCGTAAGTATAAAATAAGGCTTAATCTACTGAAATGTTCTTTTGGGGTCACTACGAGAATGTTTTTGGGTTTTATTGTGAACTCAAGGGGCATTGAAGCTAACCCAGAGCAGATTAGAGCATTGAAAGAGGTTATTCCCCTAAGGACAAGGGTGAGATGAAGAGTTTGAACGGGAAGGTCGCTAAACTGATTTGATTCATCATGAAAGCGATGAAAAAATTTATACCATTCTTTGTGCCTTCCAAAAGGAAAAAGGAAGGTTTGTTTGGATGAAGAAATGCCAAGAACCTTTCTATAATTTACTAGAGTATATGGAGAGACCATTAGTTTTGTCAAAGCCTTTGGGAGGAGAAGATCTATTCGTTTATTTAGTAGTATCTCCTCATACAAAAAGCAATCTAGTACATGAGAAGTCTAAAATCCAAAAGCCTATGTATTATATCGACAAGAGGTTTATTGGAGCAGAAAAGAATTGTACGACGCTATAGATTCCAGCATACTACTTGTTGAATGCTTCAAGAAAGTTGCGACCATACCTCCTCATTCACATGATATAAATTCCGACTGATCAGCCATTGAGGCAAGCTCTATATCAACCCGAGACTTCAAGGAGATTGCTAAAATGGAATATTAAGCTGATTCATTATTATATAACCTACCATCCTAGAAGGGCGATATGAGGACGGGAAATGGTAGACTCCATTGCCAAGTTTACCGTCCGTAAGGAGAAAGTGGAAGAATATGTTGTCCAACTGACCCAATGGAAATTGTACGTAAATGGAGCCTCCAATGAGTGTAGTTTCAAGGTGAGACTGATTCTTATAACCCTTAAGGGATGGAGGATATGCTATGCTTTGAAGCAAGAGTTCCTAATCAAAAACAACAAAGTCAAATATAAAGCATTGATTGCAACACTCGAGATAGCAAGATAACTCGAAATCAAGACAATGCATATGTTTAGCGAGTCTCGGCTGGTTACATGTCGGGTTAAGAAGGAATTTCAGGTTAAGGGAGTGAGACTTGCCCTTTACCTGATGAAAATTATAGACCTGCTAAACGACGTCGAGCATTATATAATAGCACACTTCCCTAGAAAAGAGAATATAAAAGCTGATTCGTTAGCCAAACTAGCAAATTCTTGGGATGCATGGCTAATAGGACCCGTTCCACTAGAGGTTTTTTCGAATCCAAGCATTGACCTAATGAGTGTTGATTGGATCTTGGAGGCCAATGAAGAAAAGTAGTCATGGATGACTCTAATAAAAGACTATTTGCTGAAGATAACTCTCCTTACTGGAAGATATGAATGGCATAAACTCCTACATAAAGTACAATGTTTTATCATTTCGGTTGGAGTGTTGTGTAGAAGAGAATTCTCGACCCCCTTGCTATGGTGTATCACCAAAGATGAAGCTAAGAAAATCCTTTAAATGTGCATGATGGAAGCTGTAGTGATCACATTAGGGGGTGAACATTAGTAAAGAAGGTTCTTTGCTACGGATACTATTGGCCAACAATTAGTCGAGGCACAGCTGATTACACCAGACGATGTGATAGAGGCCAAATATTTGCAAAGATACCAAGATCCCCATTTATTGAGCTTACGCAAATGGTTATCCCATAGCCATTTGTGGTTCTGGGAATGGATATAATCGTGTGCTACCAATGTCAAAAGGTGGAGCGAAGTATGCTATTGTACCTGTGGACCTGTGCAGTTAAAGCCCTACTATAGCACATTGTGCACTTCAACCTTTACGTTATTTCAATATAGCGCTATTAAAAAGTAGATCTGTTTTAAGCCCCGCTAATTTTTGCTACACCCACTAGATTAAGGGATTTTAGCATAAACTTTAGCAACATTAATATACAAAGGTTAATTTGACTAATTCTCTATTAAACCAAATCAATAAAATTGGTGTAAAACCTAATTTTAAGACGTAAGTGCTCAATATAAGTTAGAAATCTATTTGAGCCACCAATTCTAGTTGATATAAATCATGACATCCTTCGGTTTTGTTTTATGAGATTAAACAATGTTTCTTTTTCATACACAAACGATGCAAGAAAATAATTTAGTTTTAAATATTTGATTTTAATCAAATGAAGCTTTTTGCATCTCCGCTATTTTTCGATGTATCCTCACTGTAACTTTTTGCACCTACATAGAACAGCTAAGCGCTTTAACAGCAAAGTCGTGGACTAATTCCCAAATTAGGCTGGAGCAAAACTACTAGCTACGATCACTCTAAAGAAAGTGATCAAATTTGTGGTGAAGAATATTTTATGAAGATTTGGAGTTCTGCAAAATATCATTATTGATAATGGAACCCAATTTGAGAGTGACAAGTTCAAAGACCTCTATAAACAATACTAAATTGAGAAGTACTTCTCAGTAGTAGCACACCTGCTAGTGAATGTATAAGTGGAGGAGGTAAACAAGATCATCAAATCCAATTGAGATTGAAAAAAGGCAGAGGCAAATGGGTTGATGGGTTACCACTAGCATCGTGGGCTTATAAAATGACCCATAAGTCCACTACTGGGCATGCTCCATTTGTTTTGACCTACAGAGCTTAGGCCATGATTCTAATTGAATTGGAAGTCCATTCTCACTGAAGAATACCTTATAATTCCAAGATGAACAAGGGACTCTTACTTGAATCCATCGACTTGGTTGATGAAAAACAAGAAGATCCTTGAATTAATAGTACTTGCTTACTAGAAAAGAGTAGCAAGACTTTTTAACGCCAAGGACGGAAGTCGTACCTCTAAGATAGGTGACCTCATTTGGAAATGGGTCTTTCCTGGCATAAGGCACATAGTCTCAATTAGGAAAGTCCTTATGCCATTAAAATAAGCTTAGAGATGGTGCTTTCAAGCTATCAATTAATGATAGGATCCTAATTCTGTGGGTATGGAACAACGAGCATCTATATCGCTATTTCACTTAGATTTATTTTTTGCAAATAAGACATCCTGATTGTCAAGATGAGGTGTAATAAGGTAGAGTCTGTCATTCCTTTGTTTAAAATTAAAGTAGGTTTTTGGAATTAATGGAACCATATTCTTAAAATTCAAACTTTGTGCCACATGATCCATGGTAGAAGTAGACATTCTATGTTTTGAAAAACCAGATGTGCAGGTACCCAATGATAGGTACTGATGAACTCTTTTGATCAATATCGAGTCAAATGAGTATAATCATAAGTCGATCAGATGATTGCCCTTACATAAATAATCTTTGACCGTTGCCAAGAGATTGGCTAGGTTAAGGATTAATGCCTAGAGATAGGCATCTGAGGCACCTAATCCCAAAGATAGGGATTAGAGTGTAATTGAATTTTTGCAGATATGACCATGCTTACAGCCTTTGAGACGTGCCCTGCCGAAGATAAAGGAAGATGGTTAATGGATTGTTTTGATCAACGCTTAGAGGTAGATGGGTTTGAAAATGGATGTCCTAAGATAACGTCTATAATGCCATTTCCCAAAGGTAGGAGATAGCGCGAAAATAAAAGCTTTAGCAAATACGACCTTGTTTATAGTTGAATGTAATACGTTCGGCCGAAGATAAACAAGGCTGGCCATAGAGTTGGCCAAATGAATATAATTGTGTTTAGCCAAGAAAGAAGTTTATTGGAAATGATAAATAGAACTAAGTGATGAAATAATAATGAGCGGTTGTGGAAATTTATCTATATATAAAGAGTTATAGTAAATAGGTATTTCATAGACACCGGCATATATAATGTAAATGCAATTGAATGGATGAATGTGTTATATATTTAGGCAGGTATACAAGCAAGTAAAACAAAAGATACGGTAATGTAAGTATGAAAAGATTGAATAGAAAACAATCTTTTATTTACATATCTTTCGTATAGAAGTTGCAAGGGCATTCCCATACAAAAACGACCTACATACATGAGATGCCAAAAAAGAAAATGTCTTCAAAGGCTATAGCGATCATTTACTTCCCTCTTCCTCAGTTTTCACCCCTGGTGATATGCTTGGCGTGATGTTTCCTAGAGGTAGCCTTTGTCTCCTCCTCATCATCTTCTTTCTCCACAGAACATTCTTCAGAAAAAGCTTCCTCCTTGTTCGTCCAATAGAGATGGTTTTTGGATTTTTTTAGAGGAATGGTCGAAGGATTTTGAGATTCCAGCACTATGATCTTGAGGCAGATTGGTGTTTATGGGAAGGATCTTAGGAGCAGATGTAATTTTCCAGAACTAGCTTGAGCTTCTCTATTCTCTGCTCCATCTTAACTTCGATCCTATCGAAATCAAGCTTCAGCCTATCCACCATTAAAGTTGAGTCAGATCCTTTGTCACCTCCTCTTCTACAGTTACATCAATGTCTTCCAGCCGTCTGGCACCCCTATTCTTATGAGTCAGTACCAGGGCCTGAACTGGAAGAAAGAATTGGAGGAATGAACCTTATGATAATGGAGGTGGACGTCATTATGACAGTACTTAGGCCTGGGCTGGGTAGTTAGTGGTAAAGTAGGCAACGATGGATGACTTGTAACTTGGCAAAGATAAAGTCATGGTTTAGTGATGTCCTCCAATGAGAACTAAAGTTTCTCGAAGATCGGAGAGATTAGAGATATACCTTGGACAAATACAGTGTCTTTTGGCCGAGGCGTGATGACCTCTCCCTCCTCGAGAGTGGGCTGGATCAGTTGAACGATCGAAGGAGTAAGAAGTGAACTATCAACACAAAATATAGCAAGGACGGGCATCCCATTTATGGCGGCCTCAAAGGTGGTCACTAAATACGTAACAATGTCTTCTTAGGGCACTATAGGAGTTAGAGTCGAAGTTTCCATATGGTCTAATGCGTTGGGACCAGTGTGAGCCTCAATAGTAACCTACCCCATAGCTTCATATTTTGCTACCGAGATCCTCTTTCCCTTTTCCGTAGCCACCAAATAGTCTTCTTCTTAGAAAATTCGCTTTAAATACTCCTTATCAACTTCATTGGTCACTGCCCTTGGCCTTATGTAAAATTTCCTCCCAAGCATCGACAAGTGTTTCTAGATAGCTCACTCCTAGCGACTTTAGATTTTTCATTTCCATCACATTAGCACAGAAATCATAGAAGAATAGTTTCCACCTCCTCATCATTTTGAATAGCCTTTACTTTAAGGTCTATGATTTCCTCTTTAGCACTGACGAGTTCAACTGTAACAACCCGAAATTTTTAACGTTTCAAATGTGGATATTTAATTTTTTTAAACATTCAAATTTGATTTGAATATAATATATAATAAGAAAATTAATTTTTAATAAAACAACTTGATTTTTATTATAGTATTTTTAATTTAATTTATAGGATTTATCCATAATTTTTAATTTGTAAAATATTTAAATTTTCGTTTGACATATTTTACGACAAATGGTGGTATTTTTGAAATTTCATAGAATAAGATAATCAAATATTTTATTATTGTACTCAGATCAGGTCGTAATTTTGTGCAAGGTCATATTTTTGTTTTATTGTCTGTGACTCGTACACAAACGGAATTCTTTGTGGCGAAGTGCCGAAAATTTGTAGATAACATAACTCTGAACTTAGAATTTTCAACATCTTGAATTTTCCCTCTTTCGTTTTCTTTTCGCTCCTTTTTTCCTTTCACGGTAAGCTAAAACAAAAGAAAGTAAATCTCCATTCAAAAATCAAAATCAATTCATTTACTCGACTAAAAATTACAAAGTTGGAATCTTTGAACTTGTAAGGCCAAGATCTTCATATCAATGTGCATATGGCGGCATTCGAAGATGGGTGGTGGGGTGCGGTAGTTTAGCAGTAGGCTAAGTTTTGGGTTTTAGGTCGATGTAGGTGGAGTGAGTGGAATCAGAATATAGTGTGGAGTTTGTTGTGTGGAGGAGCATCTTTTGGTAAAGTATGGTGAAGTTATTTGGAGGATTGTTACGTGCGACATTTTTGGGTCCATGGCATGTGTCAGGTTGCGATTGTCAAAGACGTTGCGGGTTGGGTGTATTCTTGTCCGTTGGGACGAGCTCGTGAAGTTCGGTTGATTGGAATTGGAGGTGGCAATTTTCATGGATCATAGCATGGTGGAGGGATGGTAAAAGTTCGGTTAAGGACATGGGTTGGAGCAGTCGGAAATTGAATAGGGAAACCGAGCTCAGCGTCAATGGGTGCATTGTGGGGCACATGAGAAGAGGATTTGAGCGAAGAAAGTGCGACGTCGTTTCGATGAAGATGGAGAGAGCAGGGTGGAGGAGATGCACAGCGTGCACACATGAACGTGCACATGGATTCAGGAATTTTGGGAGAAGTTGATTTGGGAGGGAAGATTGTTTATGGGGTACTTAATTTAATAAAATTAATTAATGTATTTAATCATATTCTTAAAATCGCAATCTTATAAAATAAATATCTCTCTCGGACAAGGTCTAATTGAGACATGGTCTTTTGCGTTGTGCTCGTAGAAGCGATATCTACGCATTGGAATTGGTTTCTTCGAGTTTGAAGCAAGTGTAATTTTGTTATAAGATCAAATGTCATTCGATTTTAGATTAAACCGAAATGTTTAAACGTCAACTAAAATTTTGGTGAATTATCTCACCTCTTATTGAATACTATAATGCTATATAGTAGGTATAAATAATTATCATTGTTCCTGAATAGATACTTGATTTGGTTTGGTTGAATTTTCGCTTTAAAAAGCGAATGACATTTAAAAAGAAATACAAGAAATTTTGTAGAGAAATTCGAATTTCTCTCCATTGTGATTTCTAATTTGACCAGATTGGATGTGACATTGATATATGTTAAAAGCTGAACCTTTTTAGTGATAAAGGAAGTAGCAGCATCGATTATAAGTGATGGTAACTGTTGGCCTTCTTATAATATTTTGGAAATACTATTATTTGTTGCTTGGATTTGAAAATGGTTTTGATTCAGAGAATGATTTTAAATGTGACTTTTGGAATTTTCTGTGACTATTTTATTTAAAAATAGTTTTGTAGTTTTTTATTTGTTAAACCCTTTCGGAAATGTTTTAGATGTATTTCGAAAAGCATTTATTTTTATAAAAAGTTAATATAATAATAAAATTTTATTTTAAAGGAAATAAAGTGGAATTTATCTATTTTATAATAAAGTGATTTTGTTTCTAAAAGAAGATAGAAATATTTTGGAATAAATATTTGTGAAATATTTTCAAATATTTATAAAAGGACAGGTTTATAAATAATATTTTATAAATAAAAGAGAGATTGATAAACAGTATTTTATAAATAAAAGAATAGATTTTAAATGGCATTTTATAAAAAGGAAATTATATCATTTTTATAATTCGGAATAATAAATAACCTCTGTGGATTTATAGTGATATATGAAATGATCATTTTATGAAAAGTATATGGTCCTATTTTGGAAACAAAGATTTGTGTTAAGTATAAAACGGAGTTTTACAATTATATTTGAAGATTTATAAAAGGAGATTTATAGTTATATTTGGAGATTTATAAAAAGGAGTTTTACAATTATATTTGGGAGTTATAAAGGAGAATTAAAATGATATTCTATAGAGGAGATTTATACATGTAGTTTTATAAAGGAATATATAAATAGAGTTATTAAATATTAAAGAGATTTATAAAAGAAGTTTTATAAAAAGAATGAGATTTGATTTCCTTAAATAATCTTTTTAAATTATGGTGGTATAGAAAGTATTCTTTCATCTTAACACCAAATCACAAGGTATGTAAATTCGTCTCTATCTTGGGAATTAAAAATGTTTTTCGAGGTAAGTGTAGTTATCTAAGTAGTGAAAGTAAAATGTTTTGTGGGTATACTTACACCAAAAGTGTTTTGGGTTTATTGTTACTAATGTTTTAAATTGACATTTGTGATAACCCAAATAAGTATGGTTTTGGAAAATGAAATCTTTTTTAAGATTTGTGAATATATTTACATCGTTGAGATAACTATATGTGTACATTTTCTAAGTATTGGAAATGTAGTGTTTTGCAAATATACTTATACCACTGAGATAAGTATGTAGGTACATTTTCTAAGTATTGGAAATGTAGTTTTTTGTGAAAATACTTATACCATTGAGATAAATATATGGAAGTGTTTTATGAGTATTGAAAGTAAAAAAATCTATGAGTATACATATACTATTGAGATAGGTATATCAATATTTTTCAAGTATTGAAAAGAATAGAGAAAGTTTGTGAATATATCTTGTAAAAGTATTTTGATACAAGTACTTGAAAAGTGATTTGTAACGTCCCGGAAATTTTCGACTTTCGAAAATTCAACATCGATACTCACTTTATCGACTGCCGAGAAATCGAAGGCCGGAAACCCGAAATGTTAGGGTTTAAGAAAGAAGAAAGAGAAGAAGAAGGGAGAAAAGACAGAAAATAGAACGGAAAGAAAATAGAAAGAACAGAACGGAACAGAAAGAAAACAACAGAACAACATCAGAATCTCACAATCGCAGCGGAACAACATATAATAGATAAATGAATAATCTTTAAACAAAGAACTATATCAGTTATTACATTACATCACATTTCATTACATCATATCATCAGAGTGTACAACATCAACAACAACAAACAGCGGAAAAGAAATACTTTATACTAGCAATACGCCATGCCATCCAGCTTGCCTCCAGCAACTCCTGAATATCCAGAATATCCTGATAAACCTAACTCTTGACTGCCCGTGTGGAAATTGGTGGGCACCTAGAGTTTAGGAAGGAAAACAATAAACTCTGAGTCAGTCATGTGACTGGTGTGAGAACTCAAAACAGTTTATTTTTCTTAAAATCAAAATAGAGGAATTATTTTTAAAGTCAATTCGCAATGCTTTTAAAAATGAGACTACCATAAGGCCTCCCGCACACACACACAATGCAAACGCAGAATCGGAGGAGATTTCTCCTTATGATAGTCAAAGATGCTTGATACGTATTAAAAAGAACATTTGATATTATTACTAGTGCATAGTGTAGAGAAAATTCATTTCGAAAATAAAGATATAAATCTTAGCCGACATAGACATTTCGAAATATGCCTACTATAGCTACCATCCAAACTATGGGGCGCCACCATAAGTAGATGGCAGGTAATACAACTAATACCGTACAAGGCTCGTATTTGAAGAATGGATTTTCCAACAAATGGTCAGGCCAAGGAACTTCCCATTGCCACATGGAAACGCCTCTGGAAGGACGCCCCGAGAACCAAACCGTTCTCCGCTAAACAAGGCCGGGAACCCCTTTTCCCAAGGGATATTACAAACCCTCAGATATGCCAACCCCGGTCCTTTGGGACCTTTAAACGAGAGCTCTCTAACCAACATCACACCATAATAATAAGTGTTTCAACATGAGTAAGTATCTGGGCTCCATACCATGATACTACCCTTTTCCAGAAGGAATGGTCATACCCTAGGGACGCTATCCCTGAAAACTTTGCCGCACAATTCCTGTTTCGACCATTACCGGTTTGTGAGGCTCGACGAAGTCTCGTCCACAAAAACACACTTTATAAAAAAGCCGTGCTTTGGGTCAACAGATGATCATAGAAATGATCACAAAGATAGACGATTAAACAAATGATCCTATCACAAATAATCAACACAATGATCATTTCACAGCAACACTCAGCATGTCACATTACCAAATTGGGAATATATCGCCGATAACCTTCAACTACATAACCTCTGAGCTCGTACGTCTCAGAGAAGGGTGTTAAGCTAAGAGAATAAATTCTCCGCCACCAACAGAAATATATTTGAAAGAAATCGGCTTTATATCTCAACTTGTAATGTCAGACATACAATCCATACAAGTCTGTTCCGGGCTCGAACAGAACTGAAGGCACTTACAAAGAAGTCTTTGCAATCCGGATAATCTCTAATCACGTCCGGACTTCCCATCACATATGGAGTCTCTATACCGTAGCTACTCGGTGCAAAGACAATCGACGAGTTGTCCTTTCGCTTTCAAAAAGATCTGGTCTTCAACACCGGTCTTCAAATGCAATTCATAACGACGTATCACATATTCGGAATGGGTTATACGACCCCATGGTCCTTTCCCGGTTAACCCGAATAGTGAGTGCTTATTCAAAAATAAGTGTGGCATTCAAATTCAAACAAATCACATCAATTACCCATTCAAAGGGAAATATTGATAGTCGGTTATTGAACTATCAATGGATATGCACAACATCACCAGATTCCAAATAATTTTTCAAATTATTTATTTTCCAAAAATATCTTTACAAGATATATAATTCAATACCTCAAAAATAAATCAATATTTATTTTCATACAAATTCCACTCTCTTTTATAAATTCCATAGTGAATTTTCATTTCACAATATCTACTGATATCCGATTTCAATTATTCATTTTCAATTTATTTTCAAAAAGATAAATTCTCTAAACGTTTCATTTCACATTGGAAAAACATTTCTATACTTATTTAATAAGTAATTCACAAATCTTTTATTTTCAACCTTTGGAAAATATTCAATATACTTAAATCGAAATTAAGCATATATTTCATTCTTTAAGGAAATCATTCTCTTAAACATATTTATTTGGGCTAAAACGAATGTTGCGTAGAACATCGTTACGACGTCCCAAAATCACTAGTATAGGGATTCGAAATTAAAATAGATATATAAATCCCAATACTATACAAAACATTTCCTTTCGGAAATCATTTGCTATAACAACAGTGTTATAGTCCACTATTTCCTTTTATTTCTCGAAAACGTCTATTTCAACAATAAATGTTGAAATCTATGGTTTCGAATCTTAATGCTTTTAAAACAATCGTTAGATCGTTTTAATTCTATTTAAAACATCACATTCAAAACAATTTCTTTAACATATTATTCACTATTCAAAAACGTGAATATACTACGTTAACCAATTTCATCATTTCTATACATTTCATTTTAAAGGATTATTCACTGTCTAAAACGTGAATTGTAACGACCCGCCTTTTTGGACAGTTTAAAACCGACGATCAATTACACATGTCGATTCCAAACCATTAAAAGAGCAGATAGTTATTGGGGTAATTAAGAAAAGAAAAGGAAGGGAAATAAAGGAAATGAAACAACACAGAATCTCACAGCGGAAGGCTAAAGTATAATAATAAAATAACAGTTCATGAAGCTGTTAATTAAATGAATACATTTGATTATTATTATACAACATTTATCAGAGTTACATACACAGCAAATATCATACAACAATGCAGCGGAATGGAATGAATATAATAGTAGTAGATCATATACCAAATCTTCGTCTCCGTCCTCCAAGGAAATGATCTTCAACCTAAACTGAAAACTCAGGACTGACCCGAGCGTAATGAAAAGACAAACACTCGAGTCAGGACTAAATATCCTTATGAAAGTTAAATCAATCGTAAATAAATATGAGTGTAACGGCGTCGGAGATGTTTACGGGGTTTGACATCTCCTATCCAGTGTCATCGTGCGTGCAATAACTTAAGAGATGTTACGGGATTTTCCATCTCTCAAGGATCCGTTAAACTATCTACTATGTAGTAATATACGCTAAGTAGATACTGTCTATCAGTAATATAAAGTATCAAAATAGCGTTAAGGCGTTACCATAATCCCCCTTAACACATTTTATATTCCCAAAAGCATATACAAGACCGTAGTTTCCCCAAAACCGGAAGTCACCAGAGGGCAATCCATATACTCAAGGTACAAATCAAAACGTAGTGGTCGCGAATAGGATAATCAGTATGACAAGGTACATGAGGCAATACCAACTAGGATACTAGTAGTTGCGTGATCCGGATTGATGTTGGGCATAGCCAGCAGCTACCCCAACACCGCGAAACAACACTCCCAAATCAAGGGGTGCACCCAAATCGCATCACAAATGTAATAGATATGGTATCGAAGAAGTGTGTCCGCTAGAGGTGGCGAACCTCAATGGCCCGGCGCGGCTCCTGTTTTAGTCATGTCAGGGGTCATCCAATAATCGTTCTCTTTCTTCAGTCAACGCGTTCACCAAACCATCCACTTCATTCTGGATCAACACTCCGCGTATAATAGTTATTAAAGTGGTTTTCGGTATCGACAGAGAGTATGTCCATATCCGATCCCGGTCTCTTTAATAACTACGTATTATTACACCGTTGGCTCCTTTACATTTCAAATCGATTCATAATTGATATCAAAATATCATGTTCGCTTTAAAAATCAAATCCATTTCAAATATCATTTTATATCGCTTTTACATAGTAATATTCAAAGCCCGAATTAAGGTTAAATCTTTAAACAAATCAATTTTCGAATTTAAATCAAATCCCAATTTTTAAATTTCAAAGTCTCGACTTATATTATTTAACAATTTCTTTTAACCAAATTTATTTCAACATTCCAAACCCAAATTTCGATAAATTCGATTTCTATAAATTTATGTCTATTTATAACTTTTAAACAAAACATATAAATAAATTTCAAATCGACGATTTTAAAATTATTAATTTAGCCAATTCGGTGTCCGTATATAATTTTCTATCCTATGGCCAAGTAATTATTTATTTCAATTAAATGTCAGGGATGAGCATATATTACTTAAATTAAATCACAGTATCATATGTATGCATAACACGATATATATAAGCAAATAAACATCCAAACATTCAAACATCAACCAATAACATCCATCGAAATACATCGTCCAATAGGCAATACAATTCAAGGCAATTTCATAGTTATCGATGTCGGGTGATTAAATTGCAATTCAATTTCAATTTCAATTTAACTGTCAAATTTAAACTCCAACGATTAATTCGAATGACAATCTATATGGCCATTAAATTTTTATCAAACAACGACAAATAAAATCATAACACTACATAATGACAAATTTAACTAGCATAAAGATATTTAGTACGTTGTGAGCGTTATA
Organism: Allium cepa; assembly: GCA_030765085.1. Taxonomy (NCBI): domain Eukaryota; kingdom Viridiplantae; phylum Streptophyta; class Magnoliopsida; order Asparagales; family Amaryllidaceae; genus Allium; species Allium cepa. The sequence goes on from CM060942.1 coordinate 512,139,145, forward strand.
AAACAGTCACCTTGATTTTACGATTTTAAATCAAATCGAACGACGTTCGATTTAACTCAAAATTTTCTCTAGCTCCAAATGATTCCAATCCAGTTCCATTGCGTAGTCCTCGTCGATACGATTCCAACGCAAAAAGTTTCGTGCGTTTTCGACCTCGTATGAAAAAGTTATGCTATTTTAAAGTTTATACGAATTTAAATATACAATTTCAGCTTTATTTTAAATATCAAACCCTCAACTCCATCCTGGCCATCGATTTCTGCATCTTCAGATCTGAGCCGTCCCTCATCTCTTCTTCCTCAACGTGACAAACGCACGTATAAACAACCCATAGCCGCCGTTCTTCAAGCAATTGTCACGACCACCTCGACGACTTCCAGAACGATCAGGACCCATCATCTCGAAGGCCTTCGCGAGCTCCATCTTCACCGTGAGTATGGTCAAACTCGGCTGCACCTTTGGCCTCGAAAAACGTGAAAAACGCAGCGACTTTGAACGCGATTTCCCGTTGATCCGTGGCTCCGTTTTCGATCATCTCCGTATGGATTTGAAGCTTTCATCGTCCTCTACAACTTTGTAGTTGAGAGTTTTTGCTAATTGTTGATGGATTGAGAGGAAAATGAGGAAGAAGTTTCGAATTTCGTGGCCATTGATTCAGGAAATGGCGGCTAGGGCTGAAGTCAATTAGGGTTTCTGGATTAAAATAATAATAAAACTGCCTCGGTTTGCGTGCGTATTTATATAGGTAGGTCCAAAATCATCCGAACTCCAATCGAGACGTGCCGCCAGGCGTTTATAAGATTTTACCCCCATTCCGGACGCAATGGAACTAGTTTCAAGGACTAATTCGATCATATGTGAGAGTTACGGAAATAAACGATCAATTTTACATTAAACCGATTAACCGAATTTCTATGCGTTTTGGCTTTCCCCGGACAAACGGTAAATCCGTTTGACTTAAAATTTGAAACCTCACAATAATATCACATTACGGATCCAATGAAACTGGTTTCATCGAAATTCGAGACCGTTTGAAAAATGACTATTTTAACTCGCCAAATTAATATTAAAACAATTTCAACGCGTTTCGAGCTGCCACGGTCAAACGACAACTCCGATTGCTACAAAAATTGAAATCCGATAATAACTAACTATTACGGATCCAATGGAATTAGTTTCGTCCAATTCTGAGACTGTTCAAAAATTGGCTATTTTCCAGTCGAAAATTAAATATTAAAATATTCAATTTTCACAAATAAATTTTAAATTCAGTTTTAAAAGTTCTATAACATCACTATAACTTCAATATGATAAAATAAAATTTTACAAATCATTTTTAATCATATTAAACCCGTTATTTAATTTATCCAATAAATTCCAAATATTTAATTTAGACAATTTCGCTTATCCAATAATTCATTATCTTTTGAAATATTGAAATTGAACTTATAAGATTCAACTTTTAAAACCATTTCAAAATTTAGAACACCATTTTCATTTTACAGTTATTCAATTATTCAATAAGTTTTAAATATTTAATTTAAACAATTTACGTGTTCAATATTCAATATTTGATTTCAAATAGATTTTACTCATCAATCAACTACTTTCTTATACCAAATGAATTCAACATTTATCACCCTATTCAACTATCGATTGCAAAGGAATTTACTAAGTAGCATTTATTTTTCATTACTTGGATAATTGTTGCAATTCATTCCAGTTATTATTATTCCAAATGAATTACAAATTTTTTCTAACACTAAATCACGAAATCTTATTAAATTAGCTATTTTAATTATCGAAAATTTACGGGTCGTTACACTCTCCCCCACTCAAAACTTTTCGTCCCTGAAAAGGAAAAAGAAGAGCAAGGAACTAAGTAAAGAATTCAACATTTGATATATTTTATTCAAAATTATCCACTTATAAACAATGAAATTCCATTTATAAAGTCATAACTACGCTTTCACTAAGTTACTCCGAACGGCTTCCTAACTTTAAAAGTTAGTACTCAAAACAAGTTATAAAATTTTTTAAAACTTGAAAAATTTCTAACACTTGAATTTACGGAAAATTTCGGCAGAGTCTCCTTTGCGCGGCTCGATCGGAAAAATATAATAGCATATATATCACAAATATACATCTCATCTCAATGATGAGGCATCCCATATGTGGGGAAACAACATATAAATATCACCAATATCATATAAAACTGTAAGCGTACCTTTTATTTAGCATTTATTAGCATTTTACTTACATTATGCGTTTAGCGTAGAAGCGAGCTCCACAACGAAGCGCAACCCCTTTGCTACCTACTAAAATGCTCAATAACTAAGTTAGAACCATGCATATAAAGATAGATCTCTATACTTAGCCTACACAACATATATATAACATATTTAGCTTCAAAACTGAGATTTCAATTTCTGGACAGCAAAAAAAATCTTAGCTTTAGGTCACCTAAACTGTAAAATTTGACAACAGAATCTAAACAAAAGTTGTTGCATTGATTTCAGGCTTTCCGGAATGTCTAAAATCATCGAATTCGGATCATCCTTTCAAAAGTTATGGCCGTTTTACTTAGGGGATACGCTTCAGCCTGAGCAGTGTTTACGCAGGTCTGCGACGTTCACCCACATTTCCGACCTTCTAAACGACATCAAAACATGAAACACTTAAAACAAAAGTTTTAGCTTAAGTTCTTAGCTTTCCAGAAAGGGCAAGATCATCAAAATCCGATAAACTAGTCAAAAGAGATGGCGAAAATACTAAGGTTGTATGCTTCAGATTTTTCTTATTTTTTACACAGGACAGCGAGTAACATTCAAGTTTTTAACCTAGTATACGAAGGAATTTCTCAAGACACTCTAAATAAAAGTTGTGCTATAGTTTCTAAGCTTTTCAAAAAGTCCAAGATCGTCGAATTCCGTTCGGCCATTTAAAAGTTATGGTTGTTATCGTTTCAGCATATATTGGACAAATTTGGATTTTCCCAAAAATTTGCTTTTATTATTTCAAAGTGCAAACCATCAAAACTTCAAATTTTCTAAAAAAACAATCATAAACACAAAGTCACTTATTTTCTTATTCATCCATGCAATAGGTTTACATCCAATTTATTTCCATTTTATTCAAGTTTGTTTCATTCACATTTTAAATTCAAGTCAATTTGCTTCAATTTAAATTGAATTCGATTATATTTAATTTCACTTTGCTTCAAACTTGAATTTAAATTTTTATTTATTTATTTTTTATTTATTTTTTATTCCGTTTATTCAATTCCATTAACACTAATGAATTCTACTTAATCAATTATCATCCATCTAACAACCAACGCATATCAAACATTGACATCCATCCAAAATCTACACTAAATCAATTATACATTTCCATGTCAATTTTAATTTCATACACTTCCAAGCTTATAGACATTTAGTTATATTCAAATTTAATTAGTTTCCATTTACCAAATCTATATTTCATTAATTTTAAATTTTTATTCATTCACTTATATATATCCTTCATTTTACAGCTTAAATTTCTTTTATATTTACAACTATCAATAGATCTTCACATTTTATTATTCATTCTCACACTTGTATATTATTTCTCTACTTATCCTTATTAGCATTGTAAACCTTTTAAGTATTTGGTAAGTTATAGTTATGCAAATAGAATGTAGTTAAACAACATACAACTTCTTTCCATTTAAAGTTGAATTTTCAACTTATTAATTCTTAAGTCATTACTTAAATTTCTCTATAATTTTTTTTTTCACATTTACATTCACATATAGTATTTCCATTTTATATTAACATAATTGTGAATCACCTTTAAAGGTTAATTTAAATTCCAATTATTTACTACAATTTTATTTATATTTGCAAACCATTGATTAAATGCATATTCCATTATTCAAACTTATACTTGTATATTATCCAATTAACAATTCATATACATTTTTGAACTTCTTAAATATTTTGGTAAGTTATATCTATGCTATAGAATGAATTTTAATACTACGCGAGTTTACAGATTCACTTTTATTTTAAGTTCATAATTTCCTAATTCTAAGGATTTCTACTTCAATTGATATTTTCACTTAGCTCTTAGGTTCATTTCTCATTTCACAATTCAGAAGTTCCTTAATGATTCAAGTCTAAATTCATTTCAATCATAAAAAAAAAATCATTAATTATTAAAGGACTTAAGAATTCCAATCCCGGTTTCATTTCAATCAAGGTTTGAAATAATATATACTTATATAATTTATATATCAAATCATACTATAGAGAATGCAAAACAAAATAAAATTTTAGTCAAAACAAGGTTTAGACAAGCTATTAAGTGGTCTCCCCCACTCGGACTCTCGAAAATAAACGCCGATGATGCGTGCACTCATCACCGAAATCATTTTCTAGCGTCAAGAGAAGGGAATATAACACTTATCATAAAAAAAATCCTTCGAAAACAATTTCAACTCAATTATACTATCATATAATACTCATATTTTGTTTTTCAAATTCTTGTAAGTCAATTTCAAACACCGGAATTTAAATTCCCAAATCCAAGTTAAAATTCATTTATATTCATTATCAATTGTGTTTACAAGATTTCATTTTCCTAAATCCATTGTTATTTAATCAATTGTTGTAAATATTGCCTGATCAAACAATAACGATAATAATCTAATATTATCATCTCCTAACAATCAATTCAATCAAAATGAATAAATATTCAAATAATTCTTTATATAAAAATATATTCCAAAACGATATTGTGTTGGTTTGTCCTATTCGAGTGTTTAGAAATTCCTATCGACGCCTTGGCGTCCCAAGTATCAACCAGAATTCATAAATACTCAACGGAACAAATTAACACAATATAAAACCATTTTATATCAAATAACAAGTACGCTCTCTCATATACACTCAACTCATTCATATAGTTTACCTCTATTTCAATGAGTTATTCCCCACTAGAGCCAAGGTTTATCGCTAAACCAAAGCTCTGATACCAACTGTAACGACCCGCCTTTTTGGACAGTTTAAAACCGACGATCAATTACACATGTCGATTCCAAACCATTAAAAGAGCAGATAGTTATTGGGGTAATTAAGAAAAGAAAAGGAAGGGAAATAAAGGAAATGAAACAACACAGAATCTCACAGCGGAAGGCTAAAGTATAATAATAAAATAACAGTTCATGAAGCTGTTAATTAAATGAATACATTTGAAATGAATACATTTGATTATTATTATACAACATTTATCAGAGTTACATACACAGCAAATATCATACAACAATGCAGCGGAATGGAATGAATATAATAGTAGTAGATCATATACCAAATCTTCGTCTCCGTCCTCCAAGGAAATGATCTTCAACCTAAACTGAAAACTCAGGACTGACCCGAGCGTAATGAAAAGACAAACACTCGAGTCAGGACTAAATATCCTTATGAAAGTTAAATCAATCGTAAATAAATATGAGTGTAACGGCGTCGGAGATGTTTACGGGGTTTGACATCTCCTATCCAGTGTCATCGTGCGTGCAATAACTTAAGAGATGTTACGGGATTTTCCATCTCTCAAGGATCCGTTAAACTATCTACTATGTAGTAATATACGCTAAGTAGATACTGTCTATCAGTAATATAAAGTATCAAAATAGCGTTAAGGCGTTACCATAATCCCCCTTAACACATTTTATATTCCCAAAAGCATATACAAGACCGTAGTTTCCCCAAAACCGGAAGTCACCAGAGGGCAATCCATATACTCAAGGTACAAATCAAAACGTAGTGGTCGCGAATAGGATAATCAGTATGACAAGGTACATGAGGCAATACCAACTAGGATACTAGTAGTTGCGTGATCCGGACTGATGTTGGGCATAGCCAGCAGCTACCCCAACACCGCGAAACAACACTCCCAAATCAAGGGGTGCACCCAAATCGCATCACAAATGTAATAGATATGGTATCGAAGAAGTGTGTCCGCTAGAGGTGGCGAACCTCAATGGCCCGGCGCGGCTCCTGTTTTAGTCATGTCAGGGGTCATCCAATAATCGTTCTCTTTCTTCAGTCAACGCGTTCACCAAACCATCCACTTCATTCTGGATCAACACTCCGCGTATAATAGTTATTAAAGTGGTTTTCGGTATCGACAGAGAGTATGTCCATATCCGATCCCGGTCTCTTTAATAACTACGTATTATTACACCGTTGGCTCCTTTACATTTCAAATCGATTCATAATTGATATCAAAATATCATGTTCGCTTTAAAAATCAAATCCATTTCAAATATCATTTTATATCGCTTTTACATAGTAATATTCAAAGCCCGAATTAAGGTTAAATCTTTAAACAAATCAATTTTCGAATTTAAATCAAATCCCAATTTTTAAATTTCAAAGTCTCGACTTATATTATTTAACAATTTCTTTTAACCAAATTTATTTCAACATTCCAAACCCAAATTTCGATAAATTCGATTTCTATAAATTTATGTCTATTTATAACTTTTAAACAAAACATATAAATAAATTTCAAATCGACGATTTTAAAATTATTAATTTAGCCAATTCGGTGTCCGTATATAATTTTCTATCCTATGGCCAAGTAATTATTTATTTCAATTAAATGTCAGGGATGAGCATATATTACTTAAATTAAATCACAGTATCATATGTATGCATAACAGGATATATATAAGCAAATAAACATACAAACATTCAAACATCAACCAATAACATCCATCGAAATACATCGTCCAATAGGCAATACAATTCAAGGCAATTTCATAGTTATCGATGTCGGGTGATTAAATTGCAATTCAATTTCAATTTCAATTTAACTGTCAAATTTAAACTTCAACGATTAATTCGAATGACAATCTATATGGCCATTAAATTTTTATCAAACAACGACAAATAAAATCATAACACTACATAATGACAAATTTAACTAGCATAAAGATATTTAGTACGTTGTGAGCGTTATAAAACAGTCACCTTGATTTTACGATTTTAAATCAAATCGAACGACGTTCGATTTAACTCAAAATTTTCTCTAGCTCCAAATGATTCCAATCCAGTTCCATTGCGTAGTCCTCGTCGATACGATTCCAATGCAAAAAGTTTCGTGCGTTTTCGACCTCGTATGAAAAAGTTATGCTATTTTAAAGTTTATACGAATTTAAATATACAATTTCAGCTTTATTTTAAATATCAAACCCTCAACTCCATCCTGGCCATCGATTTCTGCATCTTCAGATCTGAGCCGTCCCTCATCTCTTCTTCCTCAACGTGACAAACGCACGTATAAACAACCCATAGCCGCCGTTCTTCAAGCAATTGTCACGACCACCTCGATGACTTCCAGAACGATCAGGACCCATCATCTCGAAGGCCTTCGCGAGCTCCATCTTCACCGTGAGTATGGTCAAACTCGGCTGCACCTTTGGCCTCGAAAAACGTGAAAAAATGCAGCGACTTTGAACGCGATTTCCCATTGATCCGTGGCTCCGTTTTCGATCATCTCCGTATGGATTTGAAGCTTTCATCGTCCTCTACAACTTTGTAGTTGAGAGTTTTTGCTAATTGTTGATGGATTGAGAGGAAAATGAGGAAGAAGTTTCGAATTTCGTGGCCATTGATTCAGGAAATGGCGGCTAGGGCTGAAGTCAATTAGGGTTTCTGGATTAAAATAATAATAAAACTGCCTCGGTTTGCGTGCGTATTTATATAGGTAGGTCCAAAATCATCCGAACTCCAATCGAGACGTGCCGCCAGGCGTTTATAAGATTTTACCCCCATTCCGGACGCAATGGAACTAGTTTCAAGGCCTAATTCGATCATATGTGAGAGTTACGGAAATAAACGATCAATTTTACATTAAACCGATTAACCGAATTTCTATGCGTTTTGGCTTTCCCCGGACAAACGGTAAATCCGTTTGACTTAAAATTTGAAACCTCACAATAATATCACATTACGGATCCAATGAAACTTGTTTCATCGAAATCCGAGACCGTTTGAAAAATGACTATTTTAACTCGCCAAATTAATATTAAAACAATTTCAACGCGTTTCGAGCTGCCACGGTCAAACGACAACTCCGATTGCTATAAAAATTGAAATCCGATAATAACTAACTATTACGGATCCAATGGAATTAGTTTCGTCCAATTCTGAGACTGTTCAAAAATTGGCTATTTTCCAGTCGAAAATTAAATATTAAAATATTCAATTTTCACAAATAAATTTTAAATTCAGTTTTAAAAGTTCTATAACATCACTATAACTTCAATATGATAAAATAAAATTTTACAAATCATTTTTAATCATATTAAACCCGTTATTTAATTTATCCAATAAATTCCAAATATTTAATTTAGACAATTTCGCTTATCCAATAATTCATTATCTTTTGAAATATTGAAATTGAACTTATAAGATTCAACTTTTAAAACCATTTCAAAATTTAGAACACCATTTTCATTTTACAGTTATTCAATTATTCAATAAGTTTTAAATATTTAATTTAAACAATTTACGTGTTCAATATTCAATATTTGATTTCAAATAGATTTTACTCATCAATCAACTACTTTCTTATACCAAATGAATTCAACATTTATCACCCTATTCAACTATCGATTGCAAAGGAATTTACTAAGTAGCATTTATTTTTCATTACTTGGATAATTGTTGCAATTCATTCCAGTTATTATTATTCCAAATGAATTACAAATTTTTTCTAACACTAAATCACGAAATCTTATTAAATTAGCTATTTTAATTATCGAAAATTTACGGGTCGTTACATGAATATAACTTCATAAACAAGTTATAAAAATTAACTTATCAAAATAAGTCGTTTGCGAATTTTATAAAACAATGTTTATAAATTCCTTTATTAACCTATTCAATTCATAACTCAATTATATACTAAAAGTTTGTATTATAAGTTAAATACTTATAATTTATTTGTTTGCAAAATCGTTCCTTTGAACTTCATAATTATAAATCTTATAACTTATAAGATTCAATTATTTATCCAAAACCATTCTTTTAATAACTTTATAAATTTTATAAACCTACTGCTTATAAAATTCCATTTATAACTTCACCGTTTATAATTCTATAAATTTCATTCATTTATGAAATTCATTTACAATTCATTCTAACACTTGTAAAAACTCGTTTTATAATTCAAATGTTTTAATTTATAAATATCAATTTATAAATCCTTTATAAAATCAATTTATACTATTATTTTAAAACATCTTTAATCTCCTTTATAATTTCACCATTCTCTTGATTTATAAAATAATCAATTTTTATAAATCCTATTTTTTTAAACTTTTTATAATAAATTCAAAAATCCAATTTAATTATTTTATAAAAAACATTAACCCATATTTCTCAAAATCAATCTTTAACCGTATTTCTCAAAATCATAACTTTTATAACTTTAAAAATTATAACGTTTATTTATTTAAAATGGATCAATTCTAAAAATATTTTATAAACGTATACTTTCAAAAAATCACTTTAAAATCATTTTAAAATCCCAAAATTTGGTTCAATGATGCTACACACCAAATAGTCAATTACGACTACAACGATATCATATATCGATATGATAATCAATCAAATATCAAAATATCTGAAATCAAATAAATACTGTTGAGGAATCCAGTTGGATCCCTCCAACCTGTTTTCCTGCATCCAAAAACATTAGCACAATACCAATTCCGCTCCAGTACGGAATTATCGCGGTATATGGGATTTAAAATATTATCCGCTTAATAGATGGTGCAATAGGGTCTCATCCGCTAAAAAAATGCGAGAAATCAACAACTGCAATATATATATATGCCAATATATATATATTGCTATTGTATATAATACCAATTTCACTGTTTATGAAATATTCGCGGTATATGTTTTTAATAAATAACATCTGCTTACTAGCGGCGCATAATGTCTATTTTAACAATCAATAGATAACAATCATCATTCAAACATACATTCAAGTATTTTAAATCTAACTATTTAAAATAAAATCGAAACTGATTCGATTGAGTGAGAAGTTCTCACCTTGATTTTAATTTCGTTTTAGCGATTTATTTCGAATAAAATTAAACGGACGTTTAATTTTACATGAATTTTTCACTAACTCCAAATGACTCCAATCTAATTCCATAGCGTAGTTCTCGTCCATACGATTCCAACGCTTCTTGTTTCGCGCGTTTTCGACCTCGTATGAAGATATGAATTTACGAAGTTATACGAATTTTTTTATATAATAATTTACAACAATTATTTTAATTTTTAACCCTACAGCATCAAGACCGTCCCTTTCTATGACTTTGCATCTAGGCCGTTCACTGCTTCTTCCCACGCGCGTTTGCTCCCCAGTCCATCACGCGAGCAACATACCCATACGCACGCACCAAACTCGATGGCCGCACCACCCGCCGACGCTCGAAACTCCATCATACTACCACCACTTCAAAGCTCTCACCAAGAGCTACCTTCAGCATGAACACCACGAAGCTCGGCTGCACGTGTATCGAGAAAAACGTGATGTAACGCGCGCCCTTCCCTGGTCGATTACAACGAATCCGAGCCACTTCAACGCAAATCCACCGTTGGATGTGAAGTACTTGGCGAGCTCTTCAATTTGTTAGTTGGAAGTTTTCAATGATATTGAGTGGATTGAAAGAAATTAGAGGAGAAAGGTAGGAAGATTTCGGGCTTCGGTTTAGTTACTGGCGGCGGCTAGGGTTTTATTAAATTTTTTTATTTTATTTGTGAGTTAAAGGGGCTATTTATAGAGAATTTATGAACACTATTCATCCGGGATTTCCAAACTCCGATTTACGCGCCGTAACCAGCGTTTCTAGGGTTTACCCCGCGTTCCGGACACAATGGAACAGTTTTCGAAAGCTAATTCGGTCATCTGTGCGAGTTATGGAATTAAACGATCGATTTAAATTAAACCGACTTAAACGATTTTCTAGGCCTTTTAATTTGTACCGGACAAACGGTAAATCCGATTGACACGAAATTTGAAACCTTACAATACTATCACATTATGGATCCGATGAAACTAGTTTCGTCCAATTCTGAGACTATTCATAAATTGACTATTTTCACTAGTCGATTAAATATTAAAATATTCAATTTTCACAAATTAACTTTTAATTCGATTTTAAAAGTTCCAAAATATCATTCTAACTTACATATGATATAATAAAATTTCCCAAATCATTTTCAATCATATTTAACTCAATTTTCAATTATTTCTATAATTTAACATATTAAATTATCGATTTAATTATTCAATTAAATCCAATTATTCGAAATAAAATTTATTCGACTTATAAATTTCACTTATTAATATTTAAATTCAATTAAATATTCAAATTTAAATTACTAAAAATCCTGGGTCGTTACAATCTTTCCCCCTTAAAAGAATTTCGTCCTCGAAATTATCAAGTAAGAAAAGTTACAGAATCTATTAATTTTCCAAAATCCATAGTTAAACTTCTTACAATAACTTTACTAAGTTTTCCAATCATACTTAGTTATCTTTTCAAAAGCAACTACTATTGTTTAACTTTCAACTCCAAAATCAAAGTTAAAGTTTTCAAAATTTTCCAATTTTCTCAAAAAAAAAAATTTCTAACGCCTTAAATTTTTGGAAAAATTCGCCATAGTCTCCTTTGCGCGGCTCGATCCAAAAAAAAAAATGACAGTATATATATCACAAATATACATCTCATCAAGTAATGAGGCATCTCAAAGGGAAAAAAGTATAAAAGTACGGTATGTAATCCGAGATATGTACCTTATATTTTATTAGCAAGCATATACGGCTAATATAGCGCGAAAGCGAGCTTCAAATGCGAAGCAAACGCGATCCGCACCTACTAAACACTCAACAAACAACATGAGAACATGCATATAGACAATAGTATCAATATACAACATATAGCAACATAATAACTATATATCTCAACATAGCAATGTAGTAAAAGCAATATATACAACCATCAATCAACTATCATCCAACTAATTCATAACCAATAAATATTCATTCATATTCTCATTAATATTCAATGAAATAGGTTTTCAATTTAATCACATTTGATTCATTAACAGTGGATGTTTCTAACATTTATTTTCAATTAGTTTATATTCACTAATTCATATTCAAGTTGGTTCACTTCCAAATCAAATTCAATTTTATTTAAGATTCACTTAACTTCCAATTGGATTTTAATTACTTTAGTTTTCAATTTCATTAACACTTAATGAATTATATACAATCAACTAACAACCATATAACAACCAATGTATATTAATTACAACCAAATTCCTTTGCTTATTAATTGGTTTAATTAAATTGATTTTTTTTATTCAACTATTCAACTTTCAATAACATTAGATTTTAATGAATTAACATTTATATTCATTATTCATATCAATTATTTTATTTACATTCAATTGATTTACATTCAATCATTTAATCAAATTTAATTTCTAAAGTTGAATTTCATTTAAATAACTTAAGTTCATATCCACCACTTAACTTTATTAATTTACTTTGATATCAAAATCAACTTCATTCAACATCTCTTAAGTTATACTTCATTTTAAAAACATTCATTTTTTTATTTACAACTCATATTCATAAATATATCCATATAGTTTCACTTCTTATATATATATATAAGTTTATTTCACAATTGTAAATCACTTTAATTATAATTCAATTCTCATAATTCTTTTGCTTATACAATTATTCTTTTATTTAGATTATTCAAACAACTAAACAATCAACTTATATACACTTTAATAATTCTGAAAAATTATTTCTTTATATATAAAATATAATCAAGGTAAAATTATTTCATTTACCCAATTTAACAATATCGTGTCGGTTTATCTTGTTTAAGAGTTTAGAAACCCCTATCTATGATAGTCAGCTAGACTACATCGACTGGAATCTATAAACAATCAACCGATAAGTCAACACAATACAAAACAATTTTTATATTCACTAACAAATACGCTCTCATAGCTATTATTACACTCAAACTCATTTTAGAGTACTACTGACTCTATCTCTAATGAGTAACACCCAACAGAACCATGGTTGTCGCTTAACCATATGCTCTGATACCAAATGTAACGTCCCGGAAATTTTCGACTTTCGAAAATTCAACATCGATACTCACTTTATCGACTGCCGAGAAATCGAAGGCCGGAAACCCGAAATGTTAGGGTTTACGAAAGAAGAAAGAGAAGAAGAAGGGAGAAAAGACAGAAAATAGAACGGAAAGAAAATAGAAAGAACAGAACGGAACAGAAAGAAAACAACAGAACAACATCAGAATCTCACAATCGCAGCGGAACAACATATAATAGATAAATGAATAATCTTTAAACAAAGAACTATATCAGTTATTACATTACATCACATTTCATTACATCATATCATCAGAGTGTACAACATCAACAACAACAAACAGCGGAAAAGAAATACTTTATACTAGTAATACGCCATGCCATCCAGCTTGCCTCCAGCAACTCCTGAATATCCAGAATATCCTGATAAACCTAACTCTTGACTGCCCGTGTGGAAATTGGTGGGCACCCAGAGTTTAGGAAGGAAAACAATAAACTTCGAGTCAGTCATGTGACTGGCGTGAGAACTCAAAACAGTTTATTTTTCTTAAAATCAAAATAGAGGAATTATTTTTAAAGTCAATTCGCAATGCTTTTAAAAATGAGGCTACCATAAGGCCTCCCGCACACACACACAATGCAAACGCAGAATCGGAGGAGATTTCTCCTTATGATAGTCAAAGATGCTTGATACGTATTAAAAAGAACATTTGATATTATTACTAGTGCATAGTGTAGAGAAAATTCATTTCGAAAATAAAGATATAAATCTTAGCCGACATAGACATTTCGAACTATGCCAACTATAGCTACCATCCAAACAGTGGGGCGCCACCATAAGTAGATGGCAGGTAATACAACTAATACCGTACAAGGCTCGTATTTGAAGAATGGATTTTCCAACAAATGGTCAGGCCAAGGAACTTCCCATTGCCACATGGAAACGCCTCTGGAAGGACGCCCCGAGAACCAAACCGTTCTCTGCTAAACAAGGCCGGGAACCCCTTTTCCCAAGGGATATTACAAACCCTCAGATACGCCACCCCCGGTCCTTTGGGACCTTTAAACGAGAGCTCTCTAACCAACATCACACCATAATAATAAGTGTTTCAACATGAGTAAGTATCTGGGCTCCATACCATGATACTACCCTTTTCCAGAAGGAATGGTCATACCCTAGGGACGCTATCCCTGAAAACTTTGCCGCACAATTCCTGTTTCGACCATTACCGGTTTGTGAGGCTCGACGAAGTCTCGTCCACAAAAACATACTTTATACAAAAGCCGTGCTTTGGGTCAACAAATGATCATAGAAATGATCACAAAGATAGACGATCAAACAAATGATCCTATCACAAATAATCAACACAATGATCATTTCACAGCAACACTCAGCATGTCACATTACCAAATTGGGAATATATCGCTGATAACCTTCAACTACATAACCTCTGAGCTCGTACGTCTCAGAGAAGGGTGTTAAGCTAAGAGAATAAATTCTCCTCCACCAACAGAAATATATTTGAAAGAAATCGCTTTATATCTCAACTTGTAATGTCAGACATACAATCCATACAAGTCTGTTCCGGGCTCGAACAGAACTGAAGGCACTTACAAAGAAGTCCTTGCAATCCGGATAATCTCTAATCACGTCCGGACTTCCCATCACATATGGAGTCTCTATACCGTAGCTACTCGGTGCAAAAACAATCGACGAGTTGTCCTTTCGCTTTCAAAAAGATCCGGTCTTCAACACCGGTCTTCAAATGCAATTCATAACGACGTATCACATATTCGGAATGGGTTATACGACCCCATGGTCCTTTCCCGGTTAACCCGAATAGTGAGCGCTTATTCAAAAATAAGTGTGGCATTCAAATTCAAACAAATCACATCAATTACCCATTCAAAGAGAAATATTGATAGTCGGTTATTGAACTATCAATGGATATGCACAACATCACCAGATTCCAAATAATTTTCCAAATTATTTATTTTCCAAAAATATCTTTACAAGATATATAATTTCAATACCTCAAAAATAAATCAATATTTATTTTCATACAAATTCCACTCTCTTTTATAAATTCCATAGTGAATTTTCATTTCACAATATCTACTGATATCCGATTTCAATTATTCATTTTCAATTTATCTTCAAAAAGATAAATTCTCTAAACGTTTCATTTCACATTGGAAAAACATTTCTATACTTATTTAATAAGTAATTCACAAATCTTTTATTTTCAACCTTTGGAAAATATTCAATATACTTAAATCGAAATTAAGCATATATTTCATTCTTTAAGGAAATCATTCTCTTAAACATATTTATTTGGGCTAAAACGAGTGTTGCGTAGAACATCGTTACGACGTCCCAAAATCACTAGTATAGGGATTCGAAATTAAAATAGATATATAAATCCCAATACTATACAAAACATTTCCTTTCGGAAATCATTTGCTATAACAACAGTGTTATAGTCCACTATTTCCTTTTATTTCTCGAAAACGTCTATTTCAACAATAAATGTTGAAATCTATGGTTTCGAATCTTAATGCTTTTAAAACAATCGTTAGATCGTTTTAATTCTATTTAAAACATCACATTCAAAATAATTTCTTTAACATATTATTCACTATTCAAAAACGTGAATATACTACGTTAACCAATTTCATCATTTCTATACATTTCATTTTAAAGGATTATTCACTGTCTAAAACGTGAATATAACTTCATAAATAAGTTATAAAAATTAACTTATCAAAATAAGTCGTTTGCGAATTTTATAAAACAATGTTTATAAATTCCTTTATTAACCTATTCAATTCACAACTCAATTATATACTAAAAGTTCGTATTATAAGTTAAATACTTATAATTTATTTGTTTGCAAAATCGTTCCTTTGAACTTCATAATTATAAATCTTATAACTTATAAGATTCAATTATTTATCCAAAACCATTCTTTTAATAACTTTATAAATTTTATAAACCTACTGCTTATAAAATTCCATTTATAACTTCACCGTTTATAATTCTATAAATTTCATTCATTTATGAAATTCATTTACAATTCATTCTAACACTTATAAAAACTCGTTTTATAATTCAAATGTTTTAATTTATAAATATCAATTTATAAATCCTTTATAAAATCAATTTATACTATTATTTTAAAACATCTTTAATCTCCTTTATAATTTCACCATTCTCTTGATTTATAAAATAATCAATTTTTATAAATCCTATTTTTTTAAACTTTTTATAATAAATTCAAAAATCCAATTTAATTATTTTATAAAAAACATTAACCCATATTTCTCAAAATCAATCTTTAACCGTATTTCTCAAAATCATAACTTTTATAACTTTAAAAATTATAACGTTTATTTATTTAAAATGGATTAATTCTAAAAATATTTTATAAACGTGTACTTTCAAAAAATCACTTTAAAATCATTTTAAAATCCCAAAATTTGGTTCAATGATGCTACACACCAAATAGTCAATCACGACTACAACGATATCATATATCGATATGATAATCAATCAAATATCAAAATATCTGAAATCAAATAAATACTGTTGAGGAATCCAGTTGGATCCCTCCAACCTGTTTTCCTGCATCCAAAAACATTAGCACAATACCAATTCCACTCCAGTACGGAATTATCGCGGTATATGGGATTTAAAATATTATCCGCTTAATAGACGGCACAATAGGGTCTCATCCGCTAAAAAAATGCGGGAAATCAACAACTGCAATATATATATATATATGCCAATATATATATATTGCTATTATATATAATACCAATTTCACTGTTTATGAAATATTCGCGGTATATGTTTTTAATAAATAACATCCGCTTACTAACGGCGCATAATGTCTATTTTAACAATCAATAGATAACAATCATCATTCAAACATACATTCAAGTATTTTAAATCTAACTATTTAAAATAAAATCGAAACTGATTCGATTGAGTGAGAAGTTCTCACCTTGATTTTAATTTCGTTTTAGCGATTTATTTCGAATAAAATTAAACGGACGTTTAATTTTACACGAAATTTTCACTAACTCCAAACGACTCCAATCCAATTGTATAGCGTAGTTCTCGTCCATACGATTCCAACGCTTCTTGTTTCGCGCGTTTTCGACCTCGTATGAAAAAGATATGAATTTATGAAGTTATACGAATTTTTTATATAATAATTTACAACAATTATTTTAATTTTTAACCCTACAGCATCAAGACCGTCCCTTTCTATGACTTTGCATCTGGGCCGTTCACTGCTTCTTCCCACGCGCGTTTGCTCCCATGTCCATCACGCGAGCAACATACCCATACGCACGCACCAAACTCGATGGCCGCACCACCCACCGACGCTCGAAACTCCATCATACTACCACCACTTCGAAGCTCTCACCAAGAGCTACCTTCAGCATGAACACCACGAAGCTCGGCTGCACGTGTATCGAGAAAAACGTGATGGAATGCGCGCCCTTCCCTGGTCGATTGCAACGAATCCGAGCCACTTCAACGCAAATCCACCGTTGGATGTGAAGTACTTGGCGAGCTCTTCAATTTGTTAGTTGGAAGTTTTCAATGATATTGAGTGGATTGAAAGAAATTAGAGGAGAAAGGTAGGAAGATTTCGGCCTTCGGTTTAGTTACTGGCGGCGGCTAGGGTTTTATTAATTTTTTTTTATTTTTTATTTGTGAGTTAAAGGGGCTATTTATAGAGAATTTATGAACACTATTCATCCGGGATTTCCAAACTCCGATTTACGCGCCGTAACCAGCGTTTCTAGGGTTTACCCCGCGTTCCGGACACAATGGAACAGTTTTCGAAAGCTAATTCGGTCATCTGTGCGAGTTATGGAATTAAACGATCGATTTAAATTAAACCGACTTAAACGATTTTCTAGGCATTTTAATTTGTACCGGACAAACGGTAAATCCGATTGACACGAAATTTGAAACCTTACAATAATATCACATTATGGATCCGATGAAACTAGTTTCGTCCAATTCTGAGACTATTCATAAATTGACTATTTTCACTAGTCGATTAAATATTAAAATATTCAATTTTCACAAATTAACTTTTAATTCGATTTTAAAAGTTCCAAAATATCATTCTAACTTACATATGATATAATAAAATTTCCCAAATCATTTTCAATCATATTTAACTCAATTTTCAATTATTTCTATAATTTAACATATTAAATTATCGATTTAATTATTCAATTAAATCCAATTATTCGAAATAAAATTTATTCGACTTATAAATTTCACTTATTAATATTTAAATTCAATTAAATATTCAAATTTAAATTACTAAAAATCCTGGGTCGTTACATGATTTAAATTAATAAAAGGATTAGTTAAAGAGGCTTAGTGGTTGCTTCTATGCTTAACCATACTTAGTTAAGTCTTTGATTTGATTATTTGTCTATTTGATAGTTAAATAACCGACTTTCAAATGTCGGTCAGCTTTTAAAACTATCATTGTCGGTTTGGAGAGACCAGGATCATATATATTATATGAAAACCACTTCAAACCAGCATAAGCGTACGAATTGGAAATATCCTAAAGATGATTGAAGACGGAGTTCTTTTAAATGCAAGAGCTACTTGTTACTAATTCTGAGGGTGATTCAAAAAAGGATGTACTAGAATTAGTGCCTTCGGTTTGTCCATATCATGAACAACTTGTATGATGAATGTTGATATTGCATTGTTGCCTGGAGGGCAGTTTTAGCATTCCCAATGGGATTTGCTAAAAATAGGGTAAATCGTAGCCTCGAGCCTTACTAATTGGGAATGACTAAAATATGGGATATGGTTCTGGGCTATATTTTTCGCTACCGTTAGGGTATGGTCATCACTGATTTACATCGATATTTATTAATGGATTACGATGCTAGTGACTAGGGATGATTGTTGGCCAGCAATCGGGGTTGTGACTTATTCGGTACTATACAATAAGGGGTAGGCCAGTCCTAAATTACAAGGGGTCCATTTGAGGCCTTTGGTACATTTTCTAGAGGTGTACTATAGCAAGCAGTATCCAATAGCCTTGTAATTATATGAAATCCATTCTCCAATACGTGACCTTTACGGAGTTAGTTGTATACCTAATATGCTGACATGTAATTAATGTAACCACTTCGGCTATGATTAAATATTTATTTTAAACCCTAGACATTATTATAATACCATAAGATTTCCTATAAAATGGTTTGGTTATCATAAGGTAAAAACTCGTCTATGTTTATGTGCAGTGTGGTCTTATGAGATACCTTTATTTTGAAAGGTTTCATAATATTAAAATCTATTGGATTGAGTTTCTCATGATGGTTTAACAGACTAATCCGGATGTTATTTTCTTATAATGCTTGGGTCAGACCAAGCATATTTTTAGATTTAGTTATGGATGCTATGGATCTTCAAGAGACGAGCTGGATGCCTCAAGACGTATTCATATATATTTTATTTTCGCTACATTAGTTGTTTGTGTTTATTAGCACTTGTGAGGACAGATTGTTATAACTGTCCAAGCTGGTAAATGGTTAGTTTACTCTGATTGATGTATGTATATTATAGTTTTCTTTTGTAAAGATCTGTTGTATATTATATATTACTCGCCACGATGTGAGATTATTTTCTGTCTTTTCTTTCTTTCACCCCAACTATCTATCTTTCCAACACTTAGATGCTCGGCACGTGAATACCATGGATATATTAGTGTTGAGTTTTGAGGGTCGAAAAGGTGTATCGTTACATCAACATGGACTTTTTCTTTGAATTCCGACTCAGCCATCAAGTTGGCTTTAATTTTTTCTACTTTAGGTTGAAGTTCCTCAAATTGTTCTTCTTTATCTTTCCACAAGCTTAGCATTTGTAGCATGCTGGTCTTCAGTTAATCGGTCATAACTACGGTCACTTGCATATGAACGATGGGTAGCTCAACTATTCTATCTTAGAAATTCTTAGTTGATTTTGCTTTTTTATCCCTTTCCTTTGTGATTTTATCCAATTCTTACCTCAAGATTCATGGATTTTTTTGTTATTGGCCTTATTTGAGTCAAAAGAACGAATAAAAACTTGTTAGCCTAGTTGACATCGAAGGGGCCTTTCACAAGTTTCTTCTATTCGAACGACTTCTTCATGACCTTGTTAAGTTTGTCAAGGCCTTCATTAGCTTTGCTATAGGAAAGGTCCTTGATGTTTCTACCAAACATGACTCCTTCCAAATAAAAGCCAGGAAAATCCGCTTGCATATTTATAGTAATAACAGAAGATTGACCTTTGGAGGTTGGGGAGAAACATGACTTGATGTTCCTTTATTAGCCTTATAGGATTGCAGATATTGTAATGGGTTGATAGTTTTTGATAGTTGGAAAATAGAATAAATAGTAGTGAGAGGTTCTGATGATGGAGGAAGGACCTGATGAGATGCAAGGAAGAATGGAAGCAGGGATGTTATTAGGGATCGAAGTCATGCATAGTGTGGTTTTGTTGTCCCTATTGTTCATCTGGCGATGTTGGTTCCCTCAGCATCATATCGCTCTTGTTCATTCTGACGCTGCAACCTTTCTTCCACATCTTGTTTCTCTTAATAATTTCTTCTCCTTCTCTTAGAATTTGACTCTTGGTAAGAGCTAGGGCATCGACAGTAGGCTTCAGGAGTTGGCCGAAGTGTTGTGTCCCTATTGTACCTAAAAAGAAGAAAGGACGTGTCAGAACAGAAGCGTTGGATTAAGAATGAAAGCTAAATGTTTGTGCTCATGATCCTAAAAGTGTGTGAAGTGCCGACATTTTCCTAAGTAACCTTGAGTTCTTCTGGTAGGGAGTAGATTGGGAACAACTCTTCTACCATTGTATATAAGGTGGTACTAGTGCACCAAGCATTCGTGAGAAGATAGGAAGCTTTATGAAGATTAAACTTAATCCCCTTCGAGAATGCCAAGGTATTGGCATAAGCATCGGAAACAACTTGTCTAGGGAGATCCATGAAGGATATAGAAAGAGTTTTAGATGCTAGAGCGAAGGAGATCGAGTGCATAAGAGATACTGGGTAAGGGAACTTATGGCCAGACAACCAAAGACGGTTAAAGCTTTGGGACAATGAACAAAGAAATATTCTCTTTGGAAGTTGCTACGCTTGTTATACATCCTGTCAATAACTTACCGTGGTAGTATGCTTCAATAATTAGCATAGAAGGTGTTTCCTTTCTCTTTTTGAAGCTTGGATGATAAGTGAGCTATGGGAATGTAGGCGGACTAGTTAGGTGCATCATAAAAAGAATATAAAAGGATTTGAGAAATACATAACCATTGGGATGAACTTGGGTTGGAGCTAAACCAAATTTTTGAATGAAATATTAAGGAATTCTTTACATGGCAGCACAACTCTAGATAGGCACATATATCTATTACATGTTGTATAGCCAGCTAGCAAGAGATGATCCCATTGATCGACTATAGGCAAGAGAACTTCATCATCAAGGATCCTGTGCTTAAAATAGATTGATTGGAGTCCCTCTATGGTTAATTTCGATAGTTTTTGATCATATGGATTATCTAGGATATAAAGAATAGCCAAATCCTCCCTTAGAGGGGCAAGGCCATGAGGTTGAACCACAAGAACATCCTGGATTTGAAGTTCTCGTGTGATGGAACATCTTGGTCCAAACGGAGTGGAAGTGGATGCTTAAGCATTAGAAGAGCCCGCTTCCGCCAAAGGAGTAGAAGGGCTAGTGACGGGTATAATACGAGGAGATTATCTAGTATCGGTCATTTTAAACTGGAAAATTTGATGACAAATCCGGTTGGGTATGTTTTATTTTAATAAATTACTTAAATCAAAACCTATAACACCCTGCAATTTTAACATCCGAATATTTAAATAATTAATTTAAATATTTAGTTGTTAATTAACAAATTCCTATTATACTCAATTTTTCAAAGATGAATGAATTGGTTGTCGAGATATCCGTAGTTGAGATTGCTTTTACCACATGAGAAAAATGAGTATGAACTTGGTTATTTTTGGATTCGGTTATTTTATGGAGTGAATGAAGATTTTTAGAGAAAAAATAAGTTAGGTCAGGGCCCATTGGTTACCTATAAGTGGCTAGCCTCTTCGTGTTTTCATTGTAGTCTTTCGTTAGCATATTAATTCTCCTCTTCCTCTCCTAATCATTTCATATATCTTATTAGTCCCCTCTTAATCTCCAAGCCTAAATACATTCAAATATATTCCTAAATTCAAACTGAAATAACCATAATTCCTCTCATTCGATTCCTTACAACACCCAATAAGGGATTAGCATGAAGTTGTGCATGGAGTTAGATCTCAACTGTCAAGAGAGCTTAGAAGTGGGTTTTGGTGATGCTGAGCTTGATTTAAAGAAGAAGTGGTGAGTAGGATGATTCTCCTAGCTTACATACATGTAACTTTGTATGTTTGTTTACTAATGATTATGGAGTTACGTGTAGTGATCTAGAGTATGTACGTGATGATTTAGGCTTATGTTTATAGTACAAACACGATTATATCATCATATTATTTGTTTGAGACCTTTATTACTAATTTTGTAAAAGTTGGAAATCTTGGGAATTTGATTTAGGCTTAACTAGACGTTCGTATGTGATGTTATGATAGATTAGGGACTAATTAAGTGATATATTGATGTATATATCATTAGTAGTAGAGGTTAATTCATTTAAATTAGTTTTAGAAAATTTAGTAAGCTAATTAAGGGGTTTAGGAGTTCTGCACTTATTATTAAACTGATTAGAGGCATTATGAAGGTTAATTAGTATTTATAAATATTATTTAAGAATAGAAATGATTTTATAAAATAATGGAATAATTTATAAAATGAAGTTAGCAAGCTAATTAAGCGGGTTATGAGCTCTACACTTATTATTAAAGTGATTTGAAGCTTAAGGAGTCTTGGTTAGCAATTATAAATATTATTGAAGTAAATAAATAATTTTATAAGTGAAAGATATAATTTATAAAATAGAATGATATTTTATAATGTAGCAATAAATATATATTTGTAAAATAGAAGGAAATTTTACAAAATAGTATGAATGATATTTAATAAAATGGAATGAGATTTCATAATATAAAAGAGATATTTTATAAAAGCATGAGATTTTATAAAATAGTAAGAAGGAATTATTTTATAGATTGGTTGTAAGGTTTTATAAAATAATTATAAGATGAATGCTTAATTTTAATGAAGAAATTAAGTATAATGGCTTAAAATGATTTATAAGCTACTCTGGTATTTTATAAAATAATGGCATGATCTCATAAAATAGTAGCAAAGGTGATTTACTTTATTGAAAAGACTTATTAAATAAAAGTAAGTTCCGATTTAAGTAAAATTTGAAATACTTATTTAAACATACGTGTACGTATATGTATATGGGTAAATATACAGATACATGTATTTGATGTTATATGATGATCAATACAATTCATGTATTGTAGTTAGAATTGCTGAAATGATTTGGATTATTGATAATGATTATTTTTGTGTGTTTATACACATGTTTATGTAAACACGTTATGAGCAATCTCATGTGGCCATAGTGACCATTAAATGTGCTAAGCCACGTGAGAGAATACGAGGTTGAGAAATCACTCTGATATGGCTCAAAATGTGATTTATATAGTGAAAGCACGTTTGCATATACATGTGTTCATATGTGTGCATAAGTAGGTGCATTGATACACCCATGAGCATCACAGTAGGTCAGAAGATCAGTTAAGTTCACTTTGGCATGTAGGAAATCGAGTTGCTAGACATCATCCCATGGAACTCTAAGTGTAAAAGAGTGGTTTTTCGTATCAAAATCGCTTTTCGAATACATACGAAACCACTTCAAAAATATCAACCAATGTGCTTTGGGAGAGGTCTGACATTGTGGTGGTAAGCTTGAGGGTGAAAGTGACTCATGGAGTGAAGTGACGGAGGAGATGGAGCTAGAATTGTAGGCTCAGATGCTACCTTCCCAGGCTTTGCTGCCTGGGACATACAGCCACTGGTCCACCGATGGTAGACCATTGGTCCAGCGATAATGCACTGGCTTAGGCAGTAAAGCCTAGGCAGGGTGAAATGTAATGGGGATTTCTCCCCGATTTTGGACTCGATTCGACATGAGGCTTCTAGATGACATTGGAGGAGACTTTAGGCTACTCGGTGAAGTGGAGAGAAAGGGTAAGCTCAGGACCCGGATGTAGTATAGTGATACGTGTGCGATCAATAATGATCGTACATAATATGGATACAATGATAGGTTGCACGGTCATGTCTGGCGAGTGTGTATGATTGGATGGAGTTAGTCCGTGCCTTTTCGCTTTGACCTCGGGTAGATATGCTTTGATTAATGGTATTGGTCTTATATTAGTGATTATACCCAGTATTGGTCTTATACTAGTGACCGTATGTTGTGTTGACCTTGTATTAGTGGTTGTACATATTATTGGTCTTTCAGCAAGTGACCACATGTATAGAGAGACAATAACAAGATATTGATCATTGTTGTGATAGGCTTATTTGATTACATGACATTATATTTGATATATATATATATATATATATATATATATACATATACACATATGTCTTGTGTATGTATATATGTATATACATCTATATAGCATCGGTGTTCCTTTATGGTCCTGATGGTATATGTAACAATCTCGTTTTTAAGCTGAATTTAATTTAGTAACTAATATAAATTTTTGGATTTAATTGTGAATTAATTTGAATTTTTCCCAAAAACAAATAAGATATGTGTTTGTTTATTTATATAAATAGATTGTAAATAAGAATTTGAATTTTGAAATTTTAAAATAAATATTTTGGAAAATGAATTGGGTTTAAAACTTTATATTTTAAAATTAATAAAATTTGTTTTCTAATTATAATATATATATATATATATATATTTGGAAGTTATATTTTGAATTAAATATAATAAATTTTCAAAAACTTTTTAAAGGTTAAATTCTAAGATATATATATATCTACATGCTTATTTATTAATGTGAAATTAGGTTCTAAAATCAATTTCTTTAAAGTTATAAATATTTATAAAAAATGCATTAATTAATTTTAGAAAAAATATAAATCATACAAAAATATATTTAAATATTAATGCATGAATAAAAAGACAAGTGTAAACCATGTAAACATACTTAAACAAGTGTAAAGATAATTTTAAACATGTGTAAATATTTTAAATATGCATTCGTACAAGTGTAAAATACATAACAAGATATTAAACATTTGTAACAATATTAGCATGCAAATAATACAAGTGTCATTGATTTTTAAAAATAATAAATAAGATAAATAATCAAAGCTATGCATGTGTGTGTGTATGTATATGTATGTGTGTGTGTGTATCACTTTCCTCCTTCTTTCTCATTTTCCTTTGATCTAATCAAAACCAGAACTAAAGAAAATGAAACCTGGTAACCAAAATATAAACCAGAAAAACAAAGATCTGACCATTTCAGATCAAAAGCAAGTTAATTATCAAACTCAAAAGCAAGCAAAGATCAAATCCAAAACAATCTTTCAAAATCTAAAAACCTGAAAACAGATTCAAGATCAAACAAAGTCAACCTGAGGCAACTCAAACTTCAACAATCAAGTTTCAGATTTAAGTACAATAATCAAAACAAGTAGATCATCAAGCCAAGGATCAAATCAAAGTTCAAATTTTCAAACATTTCCAGTTTTCCAATTTCAGTTCCAGGTTTCTGTTCAACATGTTCCAGGTTTCTGTTCCACATGTTCCAAGTGAGCAAACTACTGATCTAAACTTATGCTTTTGGTTTGATACCTGAGGTATGTGGTGGAAATTATTTGTATGAATGTAAGATTATGGCTGCATGTGTGTATATACACACACACACACACATAGATGGATGTATGCATGTCTGTATGTATGTTTATTTATGTGTGTTCATAGGTTCAAAGAACAGCATAAATAAATTCATATCATCACAAAGAATCAATTTTAGATCTTGATCTTTAAAAAGAAAAGGCATGAAACAATGTAATTTCATTTTTAAAAATAATTTCAGGTTTTATTTAGCAATTATTTCAAAAAAAACTAGAATTTACAGTTAAATTCAACTCAAGGCAGAAAATAAATTGTCTGGAATTCTTGATTTGATTCTATAACCAGTTTCGAATTAGAAATTAATGAATTTTGATCATAGTTTCATGATTTTTAAGATTGTATGTGATAAGAATTATTGAGTTGATCAGTATAGGGAGTTTCGTCAATTTCCGACGAACGGTGATGAGTTGAACGTCATGCTCGACACTGAAGGTAGCTGGTGTGATGGAGAATGTCAAAAAAATAGTGGATGGAGTTCTAGTCCACCATGGCGGCGGGACGATGGAGAAATAGGGTTTAGCAACTCATATTGGTCAGTGTCATAATCGAGACGATTTCATCATCGTGGGTGATCTGGAAACGATCGCACCAAGGGGAAAAGGAGCTTGGGATAGTGGAGCAGCTATGGTCATGATGTCAAGGTTGCTGGTGAACGAAATCGTCGATGCAAGGCGATTCTTTGACGATGAGTTAAGTCCCTGGATGATCGAATAAGTTCGATTTTGATTCTAAGGCAATTTCGTCGATCTGGTACACAGGTTGATCAGCGTGATCATTGGAGACATGTTGGCGATCGGAACGATGGTCGGAGTCACCTCGCTCAGGCGTACACATGCACGAATGTCAGGATGTGTCAGTGATTTGCTGTAGGAAGAAGAAAAGGATAGGCTCGAAGTCAAACTCGGGGATTTTCGAATTTGGCTTGGGTTCGTCCTCGGAGAAACTCGTGTGAGTTTTTTATAACAGATTTTAAAATTTTAAACATAGCAAAAATTTAAAAAGAAAAGGGGTAGCTTGGGAAAGGATCGGGTAAATTGGTAAAAGACTCGGGTATATACCATAAGTAATCTCAGGTTAGAGTTTTTTTGAATTTTTAATTAAACAAGTTTTCTCCTAAATTTAAATTTAAAACAAGTTTAAACACCTTCTTGTTAATTCTTTCAAAATAATAAATGTTTCATTCTAATTTTGGAATTAGTTAAAGTTTTTAAAGAAATTATTTTAAATTAATTAAGTTTTAAAGTGTTTTAATATATATATATATATATATACACACATATAACCTTTATTTTAAAGTTTATTTTAAATAAATTTAATATTGAAATTGAATAGTTAATTAAGGAAATGAAATGCTTTCAATTATCAATTAGCTTAAGTGATTTAAGTTAACTTATATGCTAATGGTGATTTAATAAAAGTTTTAATGATAATTAAATAATAAAAGGTAATTAATTGATAATTAAAGGATAATTAATTAATTAAAGGTTAATTAACTAATAAAGTAATTAAGGGTAATTAATTACTTAAAGATAATTACTTAATGAAAGTAATTAAGGATAATTAATTTAGGATTAAAGGTTTATTAATCAAGTGATTAAAGGATATTACTTAATGTAAGTAATTAAAAGATAATTTGTAATAAAGGTTAATTAATAATTAAAGGTTAATTACTTAATGTGATTACTTAAAGGTTGATTACTTTAATGTAATTAAAGGTTGATTAATTTATAGAAGTAATTAAAGGATAATTAAATACTTAAATTTCATTAATCAAGGTGATTAGTTAATGGTTAGTTACTTAATATAAGTAATTAAAGGATAATCAAGTAATTAAAGGGTAATTACTCAATAATTAAAGGTTTATTATTTAATGATTAAAGGTTGATTGATTTATTAATTAAGGTTGATTAATTAATAATTAAAGGTTAATTAATAAATGTTCAAAGAATAATTAATTAAAATGGGTTGTATTGCAGGATTAGGTGATAAATTCATAAGTAATTAATTATTAAATTAATTATAATCGGGTGATTAATTAATCTTGCTTATGGATGATTAGATTATATTGAATACTTTGAGTTTTTTGATATCTCTGATATGTGATGTTATGTGATATGATTGGTTTGGATTGAGCTGTGAACTGTGATTTATTTATCTGTGATGAATATAAATTGTTTATCTACGAATGAAAGATAAGCGTTATAGGATTATGCCGCTTATAGATATTGTTGTGCTTGAATTAATGATGGTTGTGATATTTTATTGTTGCTAGTGAAACCCTGGACTACACAACACACACAAAAATATGGATCTCACAGGAAATTGGTTAAGTCACGGGTGTTTTGAATTTAATTCAAAATGATGAATTTAAAAGTTGAATTTTTAATCCAAAATGGTTTGGAAGTGATTTGGGTTAAATATGAAAAACTTTTGAAAAGGGAGTTTTGAAATTAAAATATTTTGAATATAATATGGCTTGTTAAAGTTTGAAATGTTGGAAACTATGGTTTGAAAGGGTTATGCAAGTTATATAACATATATATATGGATTGTAACCATTTAAATGTTTTAAATGATTTATCTTAGGATTTTAAATAGATCTTGCTGGATACGGCAGTTCGCTGATTTTCCAATTTATACTTTTGAAAGGTTATAACTTGTGCAAATTTAATCGGATTTTTTCGAAACTAAAGACCTTTGTTTTCAAATGATAATAGCTTCGTATAAAGAAAGAATTCCCAGTTTTGTTGAAAGGATTTCAAATTTGAAATTAAAATAGTTTTGAAAAATTTGAATGAATCTTTGTTAAAGATTGGTGAACCTTGTTTCAAATTGAAGAGGATCTTAAATATGGATCTTTATTTGAAAGATTTTAAAGTGTAAATTTGTTTAAACCATTCAAAAGAAAGGTTTTGGGAATTAAGGGCTAAAGGTTGTGACTTAACTAAGATCCAAATATATCTATATGTTTTTAAAATAAGCGCTCATTATTCGGTTTAGCCGAGATATGAATTTATGTCACAAAACCCATTCTGAATTTAGGATTAAAGGTTCATTAATAAAGTGATTAAAGGATATTACTTAATGTAAGTAATTAAAAGATAATTTTTAATAAAGGTTAATTAATAATTAAAGGTTAATTACTTAATGTGACTACTTAAAGGTTGATTACTTTAATGTAATTAAAGGTTGATTAATTTATAGAAGTAATTATTGGATAATTAAATACTTAAATGTCATTAATCAAGGTGATTAATTAATGGTTAGTTACTTATTATAAGTAATTAGCGGATAATCAAGTAACTAAAGGGTAATTACTTAATAATTAAAGGTTAATTATTTAATGATTAAAGGTTGATTGATTTATTAATTAAGGTTGATTGATTAATAATTAAAGGTTAATTAATAAATGATCAAAGGATAATTAATTAAAATGGGTTGTATTTTATTAATGTTAATTAAGCAGCATTAGGTGATAAATTCATAAGTAATTAATTAATTAAATTAATTATAATCGGGTGATTAATTAATCTTGCTTATGGATGATTAGATTATATTGAATACTTTGAGTTGTTTGATATCTCTGATATGTGATGTTATGTGATATGATTGCTTTGGATTGAGCTGTGAACTATGATTTATTTATTTATGATGAATATAAATTGTTTATCTGCGAATGAAAGATAAGCGTTATAGGATTATACCGCTTATCGATATTGTTGTGCTTGAATTAATGATGGTTGTGATATTTATTGTTGCTAGTGAAACCCCTGGACTACACAACACACACAAAAATATGGATCTTACAGGAAATTGGTTAAGTCACGGGTGTTTTGAATTTAATTAAAAATGATGAATTTAAAATTTGAATTTTGAATCCAAAATTGTGTGGAAGTGATTTGGGTTAAATATGAAAAACTTTTGAAAAGGGACATTTGAAATTAAAATATTTTGAATATAATATGGCTTGTTAAAGTTTGGAATGTTGGAAACTATGGTTTGAAAGGGTTATGCAAGTTATATAACATATATATATATATATATATATATATATATGGATTGTAACCATTTAAGTATTTTAAATGAATTATATTGAGATTTTAAATAGATCTTGCTGGATACGGCAGTTCGCAGATTTTCCAATTTATACTTTTAAAAGGTTATAACTTGTGCAAATTTAATCGGATTTTTTCGAAACTAAAGACCTTTGTTTTCAAATGATAATAGCTTCATATAAAGAAAGAATTCCCAGTTTTGTTGAAAGGATTTCAAATTTGAAATTAAAATAGTTTTGAAAACTATGAATGAATCTTTGTTAAAGATTGTTGAACCTTGCTTCAAATTGAAGAGGATCTTAAAGATAGATCTTTATTTGAAAGATTTTAAAGATGAAATTTGTTTAAACCATTCAAAAGAAAGGTTTTGGAAATTAAGGGCTAAAGGTTGTGACTTAACTAAGATCCAAATATATCCATATGATTTTAAAATAAGCGCTCATTATTCGATTTAGCCGGGAGAGGACTTTATGTCACGAAACCCGTTCCGAATTAATGATACGACGAAATGGATAGCAATTGAAGACGGTGGTGAAGACAGGGTGTTGGGTGCGTTTTCACCACCACCGAACCAAGGAAAGGAAAACATAGCCGAACCAAGCTCCAAGTCGCCTACCACCGAACCAACCATCTTCTCCTACATAGCCGAACCAAGCTTCATCCACTCACCACCGGACCAAGTCCCACCGAACCAAACCTCTCCAACACCTACCGAACCAAACCCCAATTGACCACCACCGAATCAACCACCACCGGACCAAGCTACGTCCCCATCACCGAACCATCCTTCTCCATCCACCACCGAACCATCCTGCTCCAAGTGTCTACCGAACCAAATCAAAGTAGCACCACCGGACCAGAAGCAAGGGAGGCCACCACCGGACCAACCTCCACCAAAATAACCTCCACCGAACCAACGTACTACCGGATCAGGGAGTACCAGACCAACCTTGCCAGGCCAGATTGCTTCAGCCCAGGCCCACCGGCAGCTATATACATTCAGGACCCCTAGCCTCAGCCTCACTCTATAAATAGAGGGGCAGGGGTACAACAATGGCAGACAAGTTTGAGAGCTCAAGCACGGATAGAATTTTCAAACAACTTTCAGATACTTGTAATCAAAGCTTTGTACTTGTAATCTGAACAGAAAAGGAGAATAACATATAAAGTGGACGTAGGCACATTCTGGCCGAACCACTATAAATCTGTGTGTCTTTTACTGTTTAGTCCATCTTTTTTATATATTTGCATAAATCACCCAAATCACTAAGAATCACATATAATCAACTAGATCATACGACTTGGAGGTGTTTGCCCATTTTTTGTGCAAACATTTTTGGTGCTTTCACTGAGAACAGGAGCTCGAAGCTTCATCTTCTCCCACTTAACCCTTCCCTATCAGCATCGTAAGCATCGTTCATTGCTTGGAAAACATGCCTCCGGGACGGAAGAAAGATGCTAACAAAGGAAAGAACATCGCAACTAGCAGTATCCCAGATCCAGTGATCAGAGATCAAGACAATCGTCCGGTTCCGATAGCAAATGGAAATCAGGCAAATCCGACAGCCCCTGTTATGGAACAACCAATTACAAGGACAGATCTGGACAGGGTTGTGGCTGAAGTAACTAACCGCTTCGCATCTCAACAAGAAGCCTTGGTGGACCAACTCATGTCACGCTTAAGGGATGCTGAAGAATCCAACCGCAACACTGAATCATGGGGAGAGTCCCGGTCTGGAGGATCGGGGAGACGACAAAGGTCTTTCTTCTTCGAAGAAGCTAACAACAGAAACAGCAATGGTAGGAGCAGAGCCCGGACTCAGCCTGAATTCCGACCCGAGGAAACACTTGGAACCGAACCCAACGGAGGTGGTACCAGGCAGGGGTCGGATGTAGCTGAGCCTGCCATGCTACCTAACCATGGAAACACCAATAGACGGGGCCGAGCTAGAGTCCAGCCCAAAGTTGGACCCGAGGAAGTGCTGAGAACAGAACCCAACAGGGGAAGATCAAGGCAAGGACCAACTATGGCTGACCCCAGCATGCCCCCGGAAGACCAGAGGCGGCCATTGGAGAATGTTAGGAGTGATAGACGATACCATCCCTACAGGTCATCTGGACAGAATCAATCCCGCAGGGAAGAACCAAACTCATTTCTATCTTCTCCAAGTTTTGATGAAAGGATGGCGCGATTGTTCAGAGAGTGCGTTCGACGGGACCAAAGGGATCGGGGGATAGGCGCTAGGGTATCCAGCCCCTTCACTCGCAATATCGAAACTGCCATCACCCCCCGGGAATGGAAAATGCCAACAATGGAACCTTACAAGGGAACCTCTGACCCCGTTGTACACTTGCAGAGACACACACAGCATATGCTCATGAGCGGAGCAACAGAGGGAGTGTTGTGTAAATGCTTCCCACTATTCTTGGCAGATCTAGCTACCTCCTGGTTCTGCCACCTACTCCAAGGGTCCATCAGCTCATGGGAAATGTTGATAGAAAAGTTCATCAGTCAGTTCTGCATTCATGTGGAACAACCCAAGGACGCTTATTCCTTATCTAATATCAAACAGAAACCCAGAGAGACAGTGCAACATTATCTAACCCGATTCAACGCTGCAGCGGCCGCAGTCCAAGATGCCGATGAGAAACTTATCCTAATGGCCCTCTGTAGTGGTGTGCATCCGGATACTAAATTTACTAGGAGACTAACGAAAGAAAAGCCAACTTACTTACCCGATTTCTTCCATGAAGCCGGGAAATATATGAGACTTGAAGACGCTGCCATTGAAAGGCAGACAGGGCAACAAACCAAGGAAGCTCATGGCAACACACCCGCAGTAGCAAAGGACGTTCGAAGAAATGACTCTAGAGATAGTGCTGGGGGCAAGAAGGGAGAGAAGCGTTTATATAGGCCAGGACCAAGATTTGACTCTTACACTCCTTTAAATGAAACAATCGAAAACATCTTCTTGGCCACCCAAGACGAAGTTAGATACAAGCGCCCCTCGCACAAGAAGGAATCAGATAATGCAATTAAGTCTGGAAAGTTCTGCCGCTTCCACGAATCTCATGGGCATGACACCAATGAATGTCATCATCTCCGGGACTTAATTGAAGAACACATCAGAAGGAAGAGACTGGAGCGCTATGTGAAAGGTCGGAACGAGACTTCAACTCCTGCCAATGAGAACCAAGGGCTACCCCTCCCGGAAGCAGGCGGAGGAAATCGCAACACCAGCGGCTCCAGTCAAGAGAAGATAGTGGTCCTTACCATATCAGGAGGACCACACATCGCCGACAGAAGCTGGACAGAGATGGAAAGATACGGTAAGTCACTTAGAAACAATGAAGGCTACGCTAATTCTGTTACAGAAGAACGCCACCCGAAGCAGAAAGAGAATGATGACATCACATTCAGTAAGCGTGATCTAGAGGGAAGGCAGTACCCTCACATGGATCCTATGGTCATCTCTTCCTGGTTCGGTCCATCCAAAGTTTTCTGAATTCTAGTAGACACTGGAAGCTCAGTAAATATCCTATTCAAGCATGCTTTCGACAAAATGAAGCTGTCAATGAAGGATGTGTCTCCCTGTAGCAAACCGCTACATGGTTTCACTGGAGATGCAAAGATGCCCCTCGGGCAACTGGACCTCTTTGTCGAAATAGGAAGTCATCCCCGCTCCGTTGTGCGAAAACAAACATTTGTGCTAATAGAGAACCACTCGGCCTACAACGCCTTTTTGGGAAGACCAGCCTTGTCTGACTTCCAAATTGTCCTAGCCCCGTGGTGGCTGAAGATGAAATTTCCAACAGATAACGGAATAAGAGAAATAGAGGGAGATCAAGACTCCGCTCGAGATTGCTATGTAACTGAACTTCGCAATAACCGCAGGAAGGATAAAGGGAAGGATGCAGAGATCTCTCTTTGCAAGAAAAACTTGGAAGAATAATAATTAAAGAAAGCCCCTCCTCTTCGATATACCAGTAATCCCTTCAACGAATTAGACCCCAGGGAAAAGGAGGAGGAGGCCACCACCGAGCCTGCAGAGGCCATGGAATTTGTATCTGTAGACAAGCACGACCCAAGTAGACTGCTGAGAGTCGGGTCTCAGTTAAGAGCGGAATTGAAGGATCAACTCGTCGATTTTCTTCGCCACGACTTGGATGTATTTGCATGGACGCACGCTGACATGACTGGAATCTCCCCAGACGTAGCATGCCACGTATTAAACATCGATCCCACCAAGGTGCCAGTAAAGCAGAAAAAGAGAAGCATGGGGGTAGAACGATCAGCAGCCCTCGAGGAAGAAGTAAAGAACCTACTTGCCAATGACTTCATACGAGAAGCCAGATACCCTAAACTCGAAAAGCTAGCATGCTGTTTGCTAATCACATCACGGAAACTGCGACACTATTTCCAATCTCATCCCATCAGAGTTTTAACCGATCAACCGCTAAGGCAGGTGCTCCATCGCCCCGACACTTCTGAGCGACTACTTAAATGGTGCATTGAACTAAGTCAATATGAGATCACCTACCATCCTCGCACCGCCGTCAAGGGACAAGCCATGGCCAATTTCATTGCCGAATTCACTACCAACAAAGGTAAAGATCAATCTGAAATAACAAAAGATATCAAGTGGAATCTCTTTGTAGATGGAGCATCAAATGAACAAGGCTCGGGGGCAGGTATTGTGATAATCACTCTCAGGGGAAGGAAGCTGCACTATGCCCTAAGATTGGAATTCGCTGCCACCAACAACGACGCAGAATACGAAGAAGTGATAGCCGGATTAGAACTTGCCCTAGAGATTGGAGTCGGTTCTTTATGTCTCCATAGTGATTCTCAACTCATTGTAAATCAAATACTAGGAGAGTTCCAGACTCGAGGGGAACGGCTCACAGCATATCTAAAGAAAACCAAGCTGCTACTCGATCAGTTGGACCACTATTTAATCAAACACATTCCTCGAGAGGGGAACCGAGAGGCCGACGAACTGGCAAAGCAAGCTAGCATGAAGAACAGCACCATTTCTGGAACGGTAGCCATCTCAAAACAACTAGCCCCAAGTTTCGAACAAGAGGATCTAATAACTGCAATCGAAGAAGAAACTTGGATAACTCCTACCCGGAAATACTTGCAAGATAGCACACTACCCAACGAGTGTAACGAAGTCAGGAAAATCTTGAGGAGTGCTTCCCGCTACACAATACAAGAAGGCATCCTTTATCGGCGCGGCTTCTCTAACCCCTTATTTAGATGTGTCGCTGGAAGGGAAGCCAAGGAAACCTTATCCAACATCCATCAAGGAAGTTGCGGAGATCACACTGGAGGGCAGACTCTAGCAAAGAAAATACTCCGACATGGGTATTACTGGCCCACTTTAAACAAAGACGCCTTAGACTTCGTCAAAAGATGTGACAGATGTTAGAAATTTGCTAAGATCCCTCGACTACCAACCAATGAGATTACTCAGATGACCAGCCATTTGTGACGACCCCACTTCCTATGCCCAGGAAGTAGCATCGTTAATAAGAAAGAAAGAGGTGAGAAAATAGAAAAGATAGAGAAGAAAGAACAACAACATCAGAATCTCACAGCGGAACGAATAAAATATATTAATCACATAAGTATTTACATAATATATAACATCAATCAGAGTGATACATATAGTACATCACATACTAGACAGTTATAAACACCTGTCTAGTTATACAACTCAATTCACAATACAACACAGAGATACCACACAGCGGAAACTAAATATATATCTAAAACGCTGAAGCCTCCTGCTCCATTGCTCCTCCAGAATTCGTCAAAGCTAAACCTGAATCCCTTGGCTACCCGTAAAAATTTGGGTACCCGAGAGTTTATGAAAAACAAAAATAAACTGTTGAAAAACAAAAATAAACTTCGGGTCAGACATGGGTCTGGTATGAGTAACAGGTTAAAGTTGCTTAATTTTTAAAAATCTTTTGAAAAGAAAAGGTATCACGTAAGACTTTCCACACATAAACATGGAAAAGTTTTTACCTTACGCTAACCAAAACATTTGATAGGAAATCTAGTGATATTATAATAGGTCTAGGGTTTTCAAGTAAATAGAAAATAGCTGAAATTGTTACATCTATTAAATTCCAGCTACTAGCAACAAAAGTGGGTAATACAATCAAAACCGTAGGAACTTATTGGATTTTGGACTCCATACAATGGCAGGGCTACTGGAGTACCGCCCGTCACAGTACGTGGCCTAGATCAACGTACTGAGGATTACTCCCTTCATCCCCTGCAACACAAGGCCGGAACCATTCCTATTGAACAGTCCCGAACAAGATAAACCCCGCAGTTGGCTGCGGACCAACTGCCCACACAGCCGAATAAAAAAGGGGCATATAGACAGGGGAATATCCTTGTCCTGCTTGGGCATGACCCACCTAACCTTGCTGCACCTCCCCTGTTTTAGTCATTCCCGGTTGATGAGGCTTGAGGTTACGATTACCTTTAAAGAACAAATTTCTTAGAATGCTCATCGTCCGCCTGACGATGTGTTGAAAGCATTCAATCCATACAAGTTCGTTCCGGGTTCGAACGAAACCGAAGGCATCATCTCGTTACACTCGTTTTGGAATCACCCTCAGAGTTAACGACGATAACCCTTGCATTCTGAATCTTCATCTTCACTTCAGATTCACGACCTATCGTTAATTTGGAAACGATGTGGTTTTCGGATATTCCTAATAAGGAAAACCGATCTCGGTCTCATCGAAATCCAAAACGTGTCTTTTAAGGCCAAGTTGTCTATTTAGTCTTAACAGTGAATTTAATATTAACAATATGCACAGATAGATAATTCACATCTCATAATAGATAATCACATCATCATCATAAACATATAATTAATATCATCATCCAAACGGATAATTAAATATTATCATACTTAAACTATACATTCATATCACATAGACATTATCCATCTCATATCTGAGATCACAATCAATCAATGAAATATCAACATCATCCATTCAGCAGTGATTTATGAATCACAAGCTATAGTTAATTTAAATTGAATTAAATTAATTACTTCCATCTTAATTAATTTAAAATAAATTAAATTAATTACCCATTCCATAAATCCTGCTCTCACAATCCTTAATTAATTATAAATCAAATTGATTAACTATTTTCTAATTACAAGAATAATTTGATTTTTAATTTATTTCTCAAATGAATTATTTTAAATCGTTCATAGTAGATTAACATTTGATTACTTCCCTATTAATTATTTCTTAATTAACAATTTTTAATTACATCATTAATTATATTAACTAATGATCTTCAATTTATATTAAATTACTTATTTAAATTAATTAAGTGATTGATCTTTACTTAAACACAATTATTAATCACCTCTTGGTTAATAACAAACCAGTAATTAATTACCCTTAATTACTTATTAACAAATTAATCATTCCATGATTAATTAATTCCATAAATTAATCCTTTGATTAATTACAAAAGAAATTACTCAAATTACTCTACTTACAAATTATCTTGTATGAATTTCATCAAGCAATTATCATCCAATTACTTTCCTAAGTAATTATACTTCATTAATTACACTAAGTAATTTCACATACCAAATCATCAAATGATTTCTAAAATTAATTAATATTAATTTACTTAATTTAAATCTTATCATCAATTACTTATATATTCAAATTAATCATCCTTGATTTAAATATCCTTTACTGCATTCCAGAAATTTCCTTTAATTTATTTACAAAAATTAATCTTGGATAAATCTATTAATTAATTACATTTATATCGATTTATTACCATTTAGTTATCTTGTTGATTTATTATTCTCAAATAAATCAATTCTCTAATTCCCATCATTAATTATTTTAATTAATGATTTCTAATTACATTTTCATTTGTTAATTATATTAAGAATATAAATCTTCAAATCACAAATATTAATCCTCTTGATTAATAACAAACAGTAATTAATCATTCATAATTAATTACTTCTCAATAACACTCTAAATTAATCCCCTGATTAATTTCAAGTAATTATATTCCAATTACTCCTATTAACAACATCACCCAATTAATTACATCCCGTAATTATCCTTCAATTACTTCTCTAAGTAATTTAATTCCAAAATATCAGTTAATTAAACTAAATTAATTAACTCAAATCAATTTACACAATTAATAAGAAATTAATTTCTTAATTACTTCTCAAATAAATAATTTCATTTAAACTATTGAATTAATTAATCTAATTAATTTATTTACAAAATCATACTAATTAATTATAACATAATCTGATTAATGAACTTCATTAATAATTATTTAATTATTTCCCTCTAACATAATCAACTTATATTAA
Source organism: Allium cepa (assembly GCA_030765085.1). Lineage (NCBI taxonomy): Eukaryota > Viridiplantae > Streptophyta > Magnoliopsida > Asparagales > Amaryllidaceae > Allium > Allium cepa. Next base: position 512,177,767 of record CM060942.1, read on the forward strand.
TTATTAATTATAATTAATTAACTATTATTAATTTAAAAATCTAATCTATAGTTCTAAATAACACATTAGTTAATTAATTTATTAATTAACTTTAATTACTACATTTAAACTATAATTACTAGTTTAATTAATTTCAATCATTAATTATTCTTACTTAATCAACTTAAGAGTTAATGCATATAAAAATTCTAAAACTTCGTGAATTAAAGTAAAATTCCAATATGTTTTAAAACATTTATTTAAATTACTTTCTAAATAAAACCAAATTATTCTTAATAAAGTTTTATAACTAATTTATTATATTTCCAAAACCCCTTTGCCAACTCACATGTTTAATTACAATTAAAACTTATTTGAATAAATTTAAATTATAAAACTTTATTTTATTCCAAATCTGGAATTTCATGTCCAAGTCCTAATTCCTATTTTATTTTTCTTTCCTTAACAGCTTTAAATTTTTATTTGAACTTACTCTAGTTGAAAATACTTCAATTATTAAACACTTTAAAGATATTAGAATAATTTAAATTTTGAAAACTTACTATTTCCAACTATATTCAAAACTAACTTGAATCCATTATTTAAACTTTATTTTAGCACTAGCTTTTAGCTTTGATTTTAAATTTTAAAACAAAAGTTCAAAACTAGTTGAAACTGTTAAAACTTGTTACAGGTTTTACAAACCTGTAAACTAATAACCCGACTTCCCCCCTTGGTTTGCTTCGAGAAACATACGAGTCCACCCCCGTTAACACACATCAGTTGCTTCGAGACATTCCCCAGGGCGCGCGCAAATGAAATAAAAAAAACCTAGAAAACACTACAAACTCAACAACCCTTACCCGACAACGCTGCGCACGCGGTGGTCCCACCACCGGAGGCCACCAAACTCCGGCTACCACTTCGACTGTATCTCCTATATCTCCCCTCCAAACCACGTGGCACTCGGTTCATCAACGGTGATGAACAAGCCAAGAGAAACCGGTACCTTAAAACTAGGTCACCTGAGTTAGAACGTCAACCGCCGCCACCACAAGGCTTAGATCGACCTCCACACATTTTTCCCAGGCCCCACTATCGCCCCCGCATCTCCAGTTCCAGTCACGACCTCCCCCATCCACGCGTTCGTCCACAGCGACTCAAATAGCTCCAAACAGAAAACCCAAGCTGCTCTCAAAACACACCACTAAAAATCACCATATTCATTTTAAAAATCATAATTTGATTTAACTATTTGATTTATATACCTGAATTGATAAAAATAGATATTCAAATTTTTGATGTTATTGGGATGCTCAGTTCCTTTTTCTGTTTCCAGAGTCATATAATTACTACTTTAGTTTAAATGAAATCTTAAACTAATATAGAAATGAAACTTACAGATTTCCTTTAAATCTTAGAGCTAAACAAGGATTTATTTAAAGGGTTTTGAATTTAAAAGAACAAAACTGGAAACAGAGAATATACTAAGTTTAAATATCTGCACACAATCATACTTCAGGAATTCATAATATAAACACACAATCATTCTCTATAATACAATCTTTATCATTGCAGTAACCTCAACTAATTTATATTTTTAATTCCTTATAAAAATGAGTTACTCACAGCAAATAGAAAACACCACAAGTTTATAAGAAAACAATTTGATTTTGCAGGCTTGAGATATTCAGAATTTCATCTCACCAATATCAAAAAAAATGAATATATAAATGTTCACACAATCTATTTAAACATTCAAATATTGGCATGCATCAGGATTTAAACTTAAGTAAATCTGAAAAGTGTTACTCACTTTGAATTTGTGGAAGAACAGAGCCTTATTTGCTTTGCAATAGGCTTGCAACTTTCAGGTTGAACTCCCCTTTGATTCTCAAGTTGTTGTTAGATGTTTGTTTAAGTTTTTAATGAAGCTTATTTTAGTTTTTGCCTAGGTCGAACTGATATGCAGATTTATATATGCAAGAAGCTTGATATTTATAAAATAAGTTATAGGGTACATTATTATTATGTTTCATACTATTAAGACAATATTTGCATACAATCTTTTGTTTGTACAGATTGTTTCCAGAGATATTTGTTAATGGTGGCTGATATGTAATACTTAGTGTACTAAAAAGATTTTACATTAATTAGTTTTGTTTGTTTGCTTAAAGATATTTAATCATGTCTTCCTTCACAAGCTTCATACATATACACAGTTGTTTATCTTTGTTACTGTCATTTGTTCATTCAATTTGGCCTGCACACTTTATTGTTACTGTCTTTATTTTGTTTGTATAAAGATATTGCAGCTTTGTTTTGTTTACTACGGCCTGTACCTATTCAACTTGAAAATTCTTTGTTACTATCATTTGCTTCATGTTCTTCTTTTGTTCTTGATGCTTAAAACATATATATAGATATGTATATACTGCAGTTCCTTTGTGATAGTTTACAAACTTAAAAAAAATGATTTTGTTTCTAGTTTATTTATTGTTGTCTTGTTATTGTAAATTTGAAATGTATCTATACTTAGCTTTAATCTATGAATGTATTCTATATGTTTACTTCTATTTAACTTATTACATACAGTATGTTAACTCCTAATTTATAACTTTATGTATATTTTGTTTTATTTCTATGTTTGTTGTTTGAAAACTAAATGACTTGATAGTTGTTATGCTATTATAATTTAACCAATTTATTTTGTAGGCTTGTATTTTTATATGCATATTTTAATTTTATTTATTTTATAAAAACATATTTATCACTTTGAAATGATAAATAAAATAAATTATCTTTCTATTATAAACTACATATTTTATTAATGTATGTTAAAGTATTGTTTGACAAAAATATATTTAAAACTCATATAAAATCTTAAATTCATATTTTTATCAAGCTATACTAAAAGAAAAGAAAACAAATCTTTTTATTGATAAATTTAAATTTAAACTTAAGTTAAAATAAGTATCAAACTATTTAAACATTTACTTATGTATTTAAAATCACATATCGATTTATTTATTAGCTTTGAAAAGTTTATATCAAATAAATCATAATTTCTAATTCACTAAAATATATATTAGAATTTAAAACAAAATTTATTAGCTGAACTTTAAAACAAAATCTCATCTATTTACAATGTTTACAAATATATACATATATAAATAGAAAACAAACAATTAATTTTAACAGATATCATTACCAATTAAATATTTATTAAAAGAAAAGTATCAATTCAGATTTAATTAATAAAAATATATCAAATCAATTTAATATTTAATGAAGATTATTAAATTGATATTGCTAGAAAATTCCGGGTCGTCACACCATTGGCCCTTTGCAATATGGGGAATTGACTTGATTGGCGAACTGCCAATTGGCCGAGGCGGAGCCAAATATGCCATAGTGGCAGTTGACTATTTCACCAAATGGGTGGAAGCGGAGCCTCTAAATAAAATATCTTCGGCAAAAGTTATTAACTTCTTGATCAAAAATGTTTTATGCAGGTACGGGGTTCCACTCAAAATCATATCGGACAATGGACTTCAATTTGACAGCGAGGAATTCACCGACTGGTGCCAAGAGCACGGAATTCACAAAAGCTTCTCATCTGTGGCTTATCCCCACGCAAATGGACAAGTCGAAGCTGTCAACAAAATTCTCAAAACTCTGATCAAGAAGAAGCTTGAAAAGTCAAAAGGCGCTTGGGTGGATGAACTTCCTACGGCACTTTGGGCCTACCGCACGACTTTCAGAACATCGACAGGGCATACTCCTTTCTCTTTGGCATACGGATCGGAGGCCATGCTCCCAGTTGAAACTTTAGTGCCCTCTCACCGTAGGATCCACTACAACCCAGAAGAGAATGAAGAACTCCTACACATGTCTTTGGACCTAATTGAAGAAAGAAGAAATGATGCGGCACTTAAAGCGGCAGCTCACAAGCAAAAAGTGGCAGCACAATACAACTCCAAAGCCAAGCACCACAGCTTACGAGAAGGAGATCTTGTCCTCAAACGGATCTTCCCGCGCCCCAGAGCGCTAGATCCAATTTGGGACGGACCCTATGTAATTCATAAAGACCTCCACAACAGAGCTTATATTTTGTCAACAGTGGACGGAGAGGTGTTCCAGAGGGCATGGAGCATCCAACACCTTCGTCGATACTTTTCTTAACTTGTACTGCCCATATGAAGTGAATTAACAATGGGAATCAAAGGACGTAGGCATTTTCGTGCCGAACCACTTTAAAAATCTTGTCTCTTTTTAACTTGTTCCTTTATATCTTGGCTGCTTGTTAAGCTTTATCCTTTTCTGTTGAACAAAATCCTGAATAACGGCATTTCCATCCTGGACACTTCACGACACAACCTCACCTGGACAAGACCTAACAGGTACTACACGAATCTATGCCCTCGCCAACGAGACACTTTTGCTCCAGCATCCCTCTGCTGCGGGTTAACTCATTGCTCGCGACGGCCCTCAAAGCCAACTGTAATAAGTCGATTATAAGCCACCGAGAAGGCCGACTATAGCCGAGGCAGCTCATTACGGCGTTCGGCTCGCCGGAAACTATGAACCGATTATAAGCCCCAACATAAGGTGTGGCCAGCCAGGGGAAGTTCACAGTTGACGATCGGCACCCGCGCTAGCCGACCATGGTAAATCGAATAATACCCACGATTACGGACCATAATGGCCCGGGTAGTTACCGTGCGCGATCTCGGCTCCGATGTGCCTTAAGTGCGGCTGTGGTAAAAAAGAAAACTCCCCGCAGAGGCGTAAGATGGGTGACAAATGTCTCCAAGACCCACAGCTAGGGAAAGTAACTACAAAACCCATTTGCCATGAACTTAAGCACATCGAAGGCCTTCCATGATTGGAAGTTTTACTATTTCTTATATTTCCATTCTATTTAAGAAACTTTCCTCCTATCCTCTATAACAACCCTTGAAGTACAGGACACCAAATAGGATGCACTCGCTAATGGGAATGAGGACTCTCAGCTGGATGACGGGTCACTCAACTGCATTCCGTGTTCGATCACACAAGACATTCAAAGCTACCATCTACAACTAAAAATCGAAAGGGAGGTACTTTCTTCTCTTGTATACAAATAAGTAGCTCTGATATATTCACACATCACATTAACATTGCAAGACATGAAATTATATTTTAAACAAGAATTTGACAGCGAAACACAATTGAATCACTAGCACATGCGCAGCTATATTTCTTATGCAACACCTCAAAATAATGACAGCATCCTAATATGATAGAATTAGCTTATGTTATAAAATTACATGTAAAAAATAAAGTCGTTCGTTGCAATGACATAATTACAACCTGAAAGTACATTAATGTTTTGGAACTAGTATGTATAGGAATGCCAAGTAAAACCAAAAATATCCGGATCAAGTCAAAATAGTCGGCAGCATCAGAACTTCATCTCTATCCTTCCGATCCCCCAAGATCTACTTGACCGCAGGATCAGAACTCCCAGCATGCTGACCAGAGGTCCCACCTATCCAATTCAGGAGAAGAATCTATTAGATAAACGATAAGCAATCAAGTTAAGAAAAGATTAAAAGGGAAGACTTACCAGCATCTGCTCCCTGATCATCATCCTCCAACTGCGCACCCACTTCCTCGGCGGTAAGCAGCCGCATGCCCTCCTTCACCGCCACCTTCTCCTCCTTGGTAAACTGAGCGGTAACCACATCCATTCTGAAGGCCGCGCCACCCTCTTTATCCGCATCAGCCTTGGCCTCCTCCAAAGCCCGGAGATATATCCTAGCCATGACTCGGGGGTAATCGTCCATCCAGGATAGGTTGCCCTGCTTCCAAGTACGAAAATACATATCCTGCAGCATATCATCCCCTCGTTCTCCTCAAACTCCCTCATACGGGCCTCAGAAGCCGACAACTTAGCAACGGCAGCATCCCTCTCCAATCGATATCGCGAGCAGTCAGCTTGAAGGGATCTCCTCATCGCCTCCATCTTCTCCTTTAGCTTGGCCTGAGCAAGCCCTGCGGCTTCAAGCCTTCCAGATAACTCCTCTACCTGCTCAAGATCGGCTCTCCGAACCTCATCCACCGTTGCGATGGCCATGTCAATTCGTTTCTTGCAAGCAGCCTCCATCTTTCGCAACTCTGCCTTGCTAGCCTCCTCCATGGTTTTCTTTAGTCGTCTGGAGGCCGCCTCATGCTGGGAGATCTGGATGGCTTGATCGGCAAGCTGTTTGGCCTGATCGGAAACCATTAGCCGCAACCGAATGTTAGCACTTCCGATTTCCTCTCCATCCTTGACCAGTCGGGCATGATGCGCCATCGGCCTCCTGGTCTCGTCAGCCACCTGATCGATGTTTGCCTTGGCCTCATCCCCCATAGTCACAATCCGAGTGGTCAATAGGTCGAGGTCCAAAAACTTAGCCTCATCAAGCACCCATACCATAGGATTGCGGGGTAGGAGGTGATCACCGGTAACCTCATCGAAGGAAATATCAAGGAGGTTCGGGTCCAGGTCCGGATGACTCGCGAATGGGTTGCGAGCCAAGCTGGGACGTTCTATCGGAGTAACGGTAGGGTTCTCAGATGGATGCGGAGAGGGTACAAAATCAGTAGTCTCCTCCGTAACATCCTGAAGCGGCTGAGTTGGAGGCTGAGGACGAGATGGAGATTCGAACAAGGAGAGGCCCCTCTTCTTCCTTTGGATATCTTCTTCAATGATCCCGAGAAGAGGACGATAGCCGACTACATCCCCGAGGCGGCTAGTAGGAGGCTTCGGTCTAGCAGAGGCTCTGAGTAGCTTGTATTGTTCGAGGCGGTGTCGAACATCTGATGTCTTGGCCACCTCGCCTGCCCCTGGAATAAAGAACAAGTGTTACGAGCATACACTAATCCATAATTCAAGGAATATGTTAAGTTAAAAGGAGTAGGAAGACGCATTTATTTTACAAACCCTGAGGGGGAGTGGGATACTGCAATAAGTCATGAATCTCATTCCAGGACGGGAGCTGGCCATAAAATATTCCTAAGTCCTTATCATAAAGGGAGTCTGCAGAAGTCAAAAATTCACCTTGTATCACCGAAGTCGCCTTAGCCGGAATACTCTGAGAAGATGAACCGGCACCAATCCCGGCCTTATCAGTTTCCTTCAGTTTCTCCACCAAGGCCGACCCTTCTTCCAACCCCTCAAAAGCTTGGCGGAAAGCATCATCCGTCCACTCTTGAATCTCACCTGCTTGCCCAGAGGTCAAGGCACCAACGCCACTACCACTTTGTCCTTCGCCACCATTTCCACCATCACCTTCTCCATCACCTCCACTCTCCTCCTCGCCTCTTTCCACTTCTCCACTTTCCTCCTCCGGAACATCTGGGCACGTGCTGGGAGAGGGTCCATCAATTTTCTTGAGCTTCTTCCCCCCGACGACTAGAGGTATCGAGAAGGGTTTCCTCTTTCTGCTCTTTGTGGCACCTCCTTTGGATTTAGCAGCCCTTTCCTCAGCCGTATCCCTCTGCTTGACCACAAACTGATGTGGTAGAATCAAGTTGTGTCCCAGGAGAGTGGCATTCCTGATCAGGTAAGAAGCTGACCTATCCCTTCCCGATATGGCTTCTATCTCCACGGCCATCTGAACCAGGTGATCGTTCTCCACGACCGCAAAGCCACCTGTCGCTAGCAGGAAATAAAAACACATGAGAAGAAGCATTTCAGTCAGAACGGAAATTATAAATAAGCTTCAACTTACAGCCAGAGGTAAAGCGGTGGATAGAAACAGAGTCGTCCTGAATGAAGAACCATTCCTTCTTAAACATGGTGAACTTTGAATACAAGTCCAGGACCGGCTTGAAGGACACGACCGATTCCAAGCTGATGTATGGAGACCCCTTCTTGTAACCCCTCAAGTTATATAGGTACCGAATCTCCCGGTTGGAAGGGGGCGCCCGTACTTTCTCTGAAAAATCACGAACAGGCACACCAAGATTGCGTAGGAGTTAGGCTGGAGCTGGAAAGGGGCCACCTTCAAATAGGTGACGAAGCTAACTATCCAAGCATTGATTGGAGGAATGGCCCCACACATGCAATGGTACCTACTATAAGCGAAGTATCCTTCGGGGGATTATATGGCATGACCCCCTTCCCTGGCAACAGCATGCGTGCTCTATCAATCCCAAAGGAACGGGAGATAACATCAAGCCGCTCTTCTTTGAGAGAACTAGGAAAGCAGTCAGGCGGAGAATTCAGAAGCTCTTGAGGACCATACCCATCTACTAGCGATCTTGGGGTGGGTCCACGACGTTCCGGTCCTGGCTGAGCTGGGGGCACTACGGTGGACTCTCTTTCATCCTTGGATTTCTTCTTATCTGATCGAGTTTCCACTTTACGAGACATTTATATACACCACGAGAAAGTACATCATTAGAACAGAGGATATAAACATGCAAGTATATGTAGTCCGGAATGTCACTTGTAATTCGAAACATGAAAATTCAAGTATATAAGGTTCATTCGGCACTCAAATCCCCAAGTCTCGTTCGGCAATTCAAAAATGAAAATCCATTCGGTATTCGAACCCCATGTTTCATTCGGTAGTCCCATCATAAGAACTTATTCGGCAGAAGAAAACTCACCTGGTCCGGCTTTTAGGTTTGATTCGACACTTGGTTGATTCGGTATTTGATTGATTCAGTATTTGGTTGATCCGGTACTCGATTGATTCGGCTATCTCAAAACGATAAAGGAATAACAGTGGCATGATTCCCCTACTTATAGACGAGCGCAGGACACCGAACCAAACAGTTCGGCACTTAGAACCGAATGAGACTATCCAAACTACGGAAAAAAAAGCGCGACATATGCTAGCATATGCCCCGCTTTGGGGGGCAAGTGTTGGGTGCGTTTTCACCACCACCGAACCAAGGAAAGGAAAACATAGCCGAACCAAACTCCAAGTCGCCTACCACCGAACCAACCATCTTCCCCTACATAGCCGAACCAAGCTTCATCCACTCACCACCGGACCAAGTCCCACCGAACCAAACCTCTCCAACACCTACCGAACCAAACCCCAATTGACCACCACCGAATCAACCACCACCGGACCAAGCTACGTCCCCATCACCGAACCATCCTTCTCCATCCACCATCGAACCATCCTGCTCCAAGTGTCTACCGAACCAAATCAAAGTAGCACCACCGGACCAGAAGCAAGGGAGGCCACCACCGGACCAACCTCCACCAAAATAACCTCCATCGAACCAACGTACTACCGGATCAGGGAGTACCAGACCAACCTTGCCAGGCCAGATTGCTTCAGCCCAGGCCCACCGGCAGCTATATACTTCCAGGACCCCTAGCCTCAGCCTCGTTCTATAAATAGAGGGGCAGGGGTACAACAATGGCAGACAAGTTTGAGAGCTCAAGCATGGATAGAACTTTCAAACAACTTTCAGATACTTGTAATCAAAGCTTTGTACTTGTAATCTGAACAGAAAAGGAGAATAACATATAAAGTGGACGTAGGCACATTCTGGCCGAACCACTATAAATCTGTGTGTCTTTTACAGTTTAGTCCATCTTTTTTATATATTTGCATAAATCACCCAAATCACTAAGAACCACATATAATCAACTAGATCATACGACTTGGAGGTGTTTTCCCCTTTTTTGTGCAAACACAGGGCATTTTCGCGATCGAAAAGATTACATGTCGAATGTCTCTGCGCTGAGTTGCTCCGGTATAGAGATCTCCATATGTGATGGGGTGTCCGGTCGGGATTTTGGATACCTGGATTTGCAAGGGCTTCTTTGAAGTGCCTTCGGTTCCATTCAGACCAAGGATGGACTTGTATGGACGTATGTCTGACATTACACTTTGAAATGTAAAGCTTGTTTCTTTCAAATGCATTTCTGCTTGGTGGTGGAGAATTTATTCTCTTAGCTTAACACCCTTCTCTGAGACGTACGAGCTCAAAGGTTATGTAATTGATATTTACTAGCGATATATTCCTAATTTGGTAATTTGGCATGCTAAGTGCTGATCATTTGTTGATCGAAGCATGGCTTTTATGAAAAGCGTAGCTTTGTGGGACGAGACTTCATCGAACCTCACAACCTGGAAATGGTCGAAACAAGAAGGATGCAGCAAGGTTACGGGGATCGTGTCCCTTAGGGTATGTGCATTTTCTTCTGGATAAATAGTGGTATCATGTATGGAGCCTAGATATTTAACTTATGTGGTTGCTGGAATTTGTTGGTGTTAAGGATCCTCGGATAAAGGTCAGTGACGACCGTTTGATGGCATACTCATGATAGTTAGTTACCTAGTTACAGAGGTAACCCGACCTTGTGTTGTCAGAGAGAAGGTTAGGTTCTCGGGCGTCCCTCCGGAGGCGTACCCATTCGGAAAGGAAGTTCCTTAGACTTGACCATTTATTGGATATCCAAACAAAAAATACGAGCCATTTACGATCGCAGTTGTATAACCTGCCACCTCAGGTGGTAGCTATAGCAGGCATAATATAATGATACCTATACTGGCTAAGTTTAATGTTATACTTTCAAAATGTTTTCTGCTCTATGCACTAACAATAATATCAAGAGGATTTTGCGTATCAAGCCTGTTTGACTAGGAGAAATACCATCCAAGTGTGCGATTGCATTATGTGTGTGGCTGGAGGCCTTATGGTAGTTTCATTTCCAAAAAGCATAGGGAATTTCTTTTTTTATTTCTTTTGTTCAAAATAAACTATTTTTGTTTGCTCACACCAGTTCCATGATTGACCTAGAGTTTATTGTTCCCTTTCGAAACTCTGGGTGCCCATAAATTTCCACACGGGCAGCCTAGTGTCAGGTTATCAGATAATTGGATAGTAAGTGTAGCTTTTGGCAATCTTTGAAATCTTTGGTTTGGTGATCGCATTGTGCACCGTGTTTGCTTAACTTCAGCATGATGGTGGTTCGAGCTTCTGGCTTGGGATCTTTGGAGCTTGGCATTGAAGATATTATCTTCCCACTGCTGTGTTTTTTTCCGCTGTTATGTATCTTTGATAGTATTGATCATTTCATTTGTATCAGATTGTTGTATCCAATTGTGTATCAATAAATTATTTCATTCTGTTTCTGTTGTGTTGTTATCGCCTAATGTTGTTATAAGATCCGAGGAACCAAACTTAACGTTTGAATCTGCGGCATTTGAATATGGGTGAAGTATAGATGTTGATTTTCAAAGGTCGAGTCAGGGTCATTAAATTTGGTATTAGAGCTAAAGGTTGAGTAAGAACTTTAGCTTTGGAGTATAACACATTAGGTGACTCATTAGAGATAGGGATATAAATGCCCTAGAATGAGTTTCCCTAAGATATCTTATCCGAATGCCTCAGTAAATTTTCTTACTATTCACTGATAGTGAGAATGAGTGCAAGAAGAGGTCAAGGTAGGACGGGGAGTACCACTACAAATGGTCGATACCCTGCAGCAATAACGACAATGGTTTGGAAACAACTTTTTCCCTTAATCTCTTTTGATCTTCATCCGATTTTAGTTCTTTGATGGCTTCCTGGCAGATACAAGAAGAAGCTTTGGTGTGGTGGTGGCCCGGCGAATCTTTGTTTACGCTGCAAAAAGGTTTCTATTTCATATTCTCTTTATCAGTTTCCTATCTTTCTTTTCATTCTTGACTTTAATGAATTTTAGATTTTATTTGAATGAATTGGTTAATGAAATATGAAGCTAAAATTGGATTGTATCCGCTTGTCTATTCTTTAGGGTCTCGATACATTCTACGAATGATTAGTTATCCTACGGACTAACCAATGCCCTTGCATATTTCGTAGACCGGATGACCCGAATATTTCATAAAGTATCCAATGAGTTCGTTCTCATATTTATTGATGATATTCAGATTTGGTAAGCCAAATATAGAATAGATATTCAATTTGATCTGGAAAGCTATTTCTCTATCTTTGTGCGTTCATCTGTTCTTTGTTTGTCTGCTATCTAGAAAATTCCTGCGACGAAATTTTTTTAAGGGAGAAATCTGTAATGATCTCGTTTTTTAGCTGAATTTAATTTGGTCATTAGCATAAATTTTTGGATTTAGTTGTGAATTAATTTGAATTTTCCCCGAAAACAAATAAGACATGCATTAGTTTATATATAAATAGATTGTAAATAAGAATTTGAAATTTGAAATTTAAAAATAAATATTTTGGAAAATGAATTGGATTTAAAACTTTATATTTTAAAATTAATAAATTTTGTTTTCTAATTATAATATATATATATATATATATGGAAGTTATATTTTGAATTAAATATAATAAATTTTCAAAAATTATTTAAAGGTTAAATTCTTAGATATATATATACATGCTTATTTATTAATGTGAAATTAGGTTTTAAAATAAATTTCTTCAAAATTATAAATATTTATAAAAAATACATTAATTAATTTTAGAAAAATATAAATCATATAAAAACATATTTAAATATTAAAGCATGAATAAAAAGACAAGTGTAAACCATTTAAACATACTTAAACGAGTGTAAAGATAATTTTAAACATGTGTAACTATTTTAAATATGCATTCATACAAGTGTAAAACATATAACAAGAGATTAAACATTTGCAACAATATTAGCATGCAAATAATACAAGTGTCATTAGTTTTTAAAAATAATAAATAAGATAAATAATCAAAGCTATGTATATAGACATATATCACTCTTCTCCTTCTTTCTCATTTTCCTTTGATCTAATAAAAACCAAACTAAAGAAAATGAAACCTGGTAACCAAAATATAAACCAGAAAAACAAAGATCTGATCATTTCAGATCAAAAGCAAGTTAATGATCAAACTCAAAAGCCAGCAAAGATCAAATCCAAAACAATCTTTCACTGAAAACCTGAAAAAAGATTCAAGATCAAACAAAGTCAACCTGAGGCAACTCAAACTTCAACAATCAAGTTTCAAATTTAAGTACAACAGTCAAAACAAGTAGATCATCAAGCTAAGGATCAGATCAAAGTTCAAGTTTTCAAACATTGCCTGTTTTTCGATTTCAGTTCCAGGTTTCTGTTCAATATGTTCCAAGTGAGAAAACTACTGATCTAAACTTGATGCTTTTGGTTTAATACTTAAAGTATGTGGTGGAAATTGTTTGTATGAATGTAAGATTATCGCTGCATGTGTGTGTGTGTGTGTATATATATATGTACATAGATGGATGTATGCATGTCTGTATGTATGTTTGTTTCTATGTGTTCACAGGTTTAAAGAACAACATAAATAAACTCATATCATCTCGAAGAATCAATTTCAGATCCTGATTTTTAAAAAGAAAAGGCTTGAAACAACGTAATTTCATTTTTAAAAATAATTTCAGGTGTTTATATTTAGCAATTATTTCAAAAAAAAACTAGAATTTACAGTAAAATTCAACTCAAGGTAGAAAATAAATTGTCTGGAATTCTTGATTTGATTCTATAACCAGATTCGAATTAGAAATTAATGAATTTTGATCATAGTTTCATGATTTTTAAGATTGTACGTGATGGGAATTCTTGATTTGATCGGTATGGGGAGTTTCGTTAATTTTCAACGAACGGTGGCGAGGTGATGGTCGTGCTCGACACTGTAGGTAGCTGGTGTGATGGAGAATGTCAAAAAAATAGTGGATGGAGTTCTAGTCCACCATGGCGACGGGACGACGGAGAAATAGGGTTTAGCAACCCATTTTGGTCAGTGTCATAATCGAGACAATTTCATCACCGTGCGTGATTTGGAAACGATCGCACCAGGGGGAAAAGATGCTTGGGACAGTGAAGCAGCTATGGTCATGATGGCGAGGTTGCTGGTGGCTGGAATCGTCGACGCGAGGTGATTCTTTGATGATGAGTTGAGTTCCTGGATGATCGAATAAGTTCGATTTTGATTCTTAGGCAATTTCATCGATCTGGGTACGCAGGTTGATCGGTGTGATAATTGGCGACATGTTAGCCATCGAAACATTGGTCGGAGTCGCCTTGTTCAAGCGTACACGTGCACGAATGTCAGGATGTGCCAGTGCTTTGCTGTAGGAAGAAGAAAAGGATAGGCTCGAAGTCAAACTCGGGGATTTTTGAATTTGGCTCGGGTTCGTTCTTGGAGAAACTCGTATGGGTTTTTTATAACGGATTTCAAAATTTTAAACATAGCAAAATTTTAAAAAGAAAAGGGGTAGCTCGGGAAAGGCTTGGGTAAATTGGTAAAAGACTCGGGTAGATACCCGAAGTAATCTTAGGTCTGAGTTTTTTTTTTGAATTTTTAATTAAACAAGTTCTTTCACAAATTTAAATTTAAAACAAGTTTAAACACCTTCTTGTCAATTCTTTTAAAATAATAAATGTTTTATTCTAATTTTGGAATTAGTTAAAGTTTTTAAAGAAATTAATTCAAATTAATTAAGTTTTAAAGTGTTTTAACATATATACATATAATCTTTATTTTAAAGTTTATTTTAAATAAATTTAATATTGAAATTGAATAGTTAATTAAGGAAATGAAATGCTTTCAATTATTAATTAGCTTAAGTGACTTAAGTTAATTTATTTGTTAATGGTGATTTAATAAAGGTCTTAATGATAATTAAACAATAAAAGATAATTAATTGATAACTAAAGGATAATTAGTTAATTAAAGGTTAATTAATTAATAAAGTAATTAAGGGTAATTAATTACTTAAAGATAATTACTTAATGAAAGTAATTAAGGATAACTAATTTATGATTAAAGGTTTATTAATCAAGTGATTAAAGGATAATTACTTAATGTAAGTAATTAAAAGATAATTTGTAAAATTAAAGGTTAACTGATAATTAAAGGTTAGTTACTTAATGTGACTACTTAAAGGTTGATTACTTTAATGTAATTAAAGGTTGATTAATTTATAGAAGTAATTAAAGGATTATTAGTTACTTAAATGTCATTAATCAAGGCAATTAATTAATGGATAGTTACTTAATATAAGTAATAAAGGATAATCATGAAATTAAAGGGTAATTATTTAATAATTAAATGTCAATTAATTTATTAAAGGTTAGTTATTTAATGATTAAAGGTGGATTGATTTATTAATTTTGGTTGATTAATTAATAATTAAAGGTTAATTAATTTATTAAAGGTTAATTAATAAATGATTAAAGGATAATCTATTAAAATAGGTTTTTTTATTAATATTAATTAAGCAGGATTAAGTGATAGATTCATAAGTAATTAATTTGTTAAATTAATTATAATCAGATGATTAATTAATCTTGCTTATGGATGGTCAGATTATATTGAATGCTTTGAGTTGTTTGCTATCTCTAATATGTGATGTTATGTGATATGATTGCTTTGGATTGAGCTGTGAACTGTGATTTATTTATCTGTGATGAATATAAATTGTTTATCTGTGAATGAAAGATAAGCGTTATAGGATTATAGCACTTATCGATATTGTTGTGCTTGAATTGATGATGGTTGTGATAGTTTATTGTTGCCTATGAAACCCCTGGACTACACAACACACACACACAAATATGGATTTCACAGGAAATTGGTTAAGTCATGGGTGTTTTAAATTTAATTCAAAATGATGAATTTAAAAGTTGAATTTTGAATCCAGAATGGTTTGGAAGTGATTTGGGTTAAATATGAAAAAAAATTTGAAAAGGGAATTTTGAAATTAAAAATATTTCGAATATAATGTGGCTTGTTAAAGTTAGAAATGTTGGAAACTATGGTTTGAAAGGGTTATACAAGTTATGTAATATATATGGATTGTAATCATTTAAGTATATTAAATGAATTATCTTGGGATTTTAAATAGATCTTCGGATACGACAGTTCGCTAATTTTTCAATTTGTATTTTTAAAAGGTTTTAACTTATGCAAATTTAATCGGATTTTTTGGAAACTAAAGACCTTTGTTTTCAAATGATAATCGCTTTCATATTAAGAAGGAATTCCCAGTTTTTTTTGAAAGGATTTCAAATTTGAAATTGAAATAGTTTTGAAAACTATGAATGAATCTTTGTTAAAGATTGGTGAACCTTGTTTCAAATTGAAGAGGATCTTAAAGATGAATCTTTGTTTAAAAGATTTTAAAGTGGAAAATTTGGTTAAACCATTCAAAAGAAAGGTATTGTGTGACGACCACATATGACTTCCGCACTAAAACAAGAGGATGGTGCGCTGAAAGGCGTGCCAGGCAGCCATGGACGATAGTCAGGGTAAGATAAAACAGAAACTCTATCGTACAACTCACAGCGCATGGACAAAATACAATAGAGAAATATATGTATATAGTGAAGCTCATAACAGAATATCATCATATAGACTTCATAAAGGTTTGATACAAGCATCTGAACAATCAATACATCAAGCCTTACTACATAACACTCAAAACATATACAAGCAGCGAAACATCCAGTACATATAGTAAGAAAACTAATATACTAGCCTCCAGCTCGTCTTCGTCATCAACAGCGTTGGTAGCCAAGAACAGCACCTGTCACCTGCTACCTAGTCTGCTCATCCCAACATGGATGAACAGCCCAAGGTAATAAGAGTTGAACATAAAGCCTTGAGTCAGACAACAATCTTAGTGAGCAGTAAATTAACTATCAAACATACCAAAAGAGCATAAAGGATAAAAGGAATAGGAACTCAACCATCCCACTCCACCTCATTCTACAGTGATAGCCCCCAGACCCACTAAGCATAAACAAGCATAGCAAAGCAAACAATTTAAGTAAAGTAATTATCACTCGAGTCAAGGTCGATGTTTTCCAAGCACAAACCCCCAAGGCCTAAACCAAGATCAGATAAGCACCCAGAAAACACCGCTCTTGAGATCGAATGATGGTACAATCAAACATCCATGACTCTGGCTATCACTGTTATCATTGCCTCGATATCATCGTTAGTTGAATGACCGCCAGTCAAGGGCTAATGGTAACCCCAGTTCTAGATAAACTCTGCACGTCATCGTGACCCGTGCCTAGGACTTACCTACTCTGCCCAGAGTACTCGACCATCTACCTGTAGTCTTTTGGGTGTCCCGACCACCTACCTGTAGTCGTTTGGACATCCCATGTACTCTTGCTTTGAGTATAATAGAACCTTCAACAACGATGAGATCCAAGCCTCCTAGTCATCCTCCTCGACGACTATTCCCATACTAGCCCAAGCTACTTCTCGAGCAATCCATTATCAACCAACTCGAGCCATCCCTCGAGTTATCAACATGCTTGGAATGATCCCTGCCTGGATTGTGCCAAGACTACATCACATCATACTTCGCTTCATCGTATCATAGCAAAGTCCCATCTCAACATCATGGTTTGCCTCATCGCATCATGGAAAAGTCCATCATCGTCAAATCTATCCATATGAGCTTCCACATCCGCTTCATATGCCACAAGCAGCTTTCACCATTCAAAAGCCTTTCCACTTAACTTTTGAATCATCTTCGATCAACTTGTCCAAATCAACTACTAGCTAATTTGAAACAATCAAATCAATCATAAACCAATCATTAATCCAAGCAATCAAACATTCAACAAGATCTAATAAGCAATTACAACAATAATGGCAATTTGGTAATTAAAGTGTCCAAATCTAACAAGTATGAATCATAGGCAAATGTCTCTATAACTTGATGAATGAATTTATACAAGTAATCATGTAGCAAAATAGGTGTCAAAACTTCATAGATGATAGATCTACATGCAGACTTTAGGAAAATGCAAGAAATCACTATCTTTAACGCATAAACAAGTCACCAATCCAATATACTCCCTTGGGTCCGTGTGAGAGATAACTACCACTCACCTCAACACAGCACAACCCATACACGACTCAACACACACGGCCTAGCAACTCATGACTCAACCTCAAGGCCGCTCAGTTCCTAAGTCCTAAGTCGTATGACGACTTAACCAGCATGCCGACCTAACTCTAAGCCGATCTAACATGCGCACGACTTAACCAATGTGCGACTCAACACAGACATAAGGTCACACAACTTAACCCTATATGCGACCTAACGACTTAGCCTTATGGCCGACCTAGCCCCTAGCCGACTTACGACCTAACCTTAAATCGCCGATTCAATTGAGTCGGTTATCTCCTTAACCCCACTTAGTTTTCCTAGGTCGGTTAATCCATGAGTCGGCCATCCATAAACCGTTAGCCCTTAAGTCGGTCACTACCTATGAGTCGGCCAAACCTTATAAGCCGCTAACCCTATGAGTCGGCCACCTACCTTAAGTCGCCCCATACGACCTAAGCTTCCCACGACTTAAGGACCACACGAGTTAGCTTCCATACGACTTAAACTATGGTCGACTCAAACTTTAAACGACTTAACAACAAAACGATTTAAAGCATATAGTTAAACAATGTTTCGATCCGTAAAAATACGGGTCGTTACATTCTCTCCCCCTTAGGAATTTCGCCCCCGAAATTCCAAACAAACAAGAGCAATCAAAATTATTCCGCATGCCTACCATCCATAGCAATCAACAAACCATGCATCCAATTACTAGCCTAGCATGCAGAATTCTAAGACTTAGAACAAGCTACAAATTCGTGAGATGTCACGACACCTTAGGGCCATACCTCGAAGAGTTCAGGATGAGCTGCCTTCATCCTATCTTCCTCCTCCCACGTACAGTCATTAACATCATCACTCCATTGTACCTTGAGCAACGTAATCGTCTTCCTCCTAAGCTGTTTCGTGTCGGTTTCTACAACACGAAGCGGCTTACGAGGTCTCGTAACAACTGAATCAACTTCCAAATCTTCACAGCTATCAGCAGAAACTACCGTATTCGAGTCATGCACATACTTCCGTAGATAAGATACATGAAAAACATTGTGCACACCCGCCATCTTTTCCGGTAACTCCAATCTATAAGCGAGCTTTCCAATTCGCTCGATAATCGGGAATGTCCAACAAATCTCGGAGTCAATTTTCCTTTGTTCCCGAATCTAATAACATTCTTCAGAGGAGAAATCTTCACAAAAACCATATCGCCTACGTCGAATTCCAAATCCTTACAACGATTATCGGCATAACTTTTCTGACGGTCTTGGGCTGCCTTCATTCGTCGCCGAATGATCTCTACACAATCCGTAGTCTGTCGAATCAACTCTGGCCCAAGTATCAACTTTTCTCCAGTTTCTAACCAACATGTCGGAGAGTTACACGGTCTTCCATACAGTGCCTCATATGGTGCCATACCAATACTTGTCTAATAACTATGCAAATTCCACCAAATGAAGGTGATCTTCCCATGATCCTCCGAAATCTAAAACACATGCTCTAAGGAGATCTTCCAAAACTCGGTTGACCCTCTCAGTCTGACCATCTGTTTGGGGACGGTAAGCTGTACTCAAACACAACTCAGTTCCCAAAACTTCTTGGAAGCTCTTCCAAAATCCACTAGTGAACAATGGGTCTCGATCGCTCACTATACTCTTCGGAATACCATGGAATCGAACTATCCACTTAACATACAACTCAGCCAATTTCGATGCAGTCCTAGTTGACCGAACAGGAATGAATCTTGCACTCTTAGTCAAACGATCTACAATGACCCAAATCCCTTCCTTCCCTGCCCTGGTTCTAGGTAGACCATCGATAAAATCCATCGATACCTGCTCCCACTTCCATGTAGGAACCTCTAATGGCTGAAGTAATCCACTGGGCTTCTTCTGCTCAGCTTTCACCAACTGGCAGTTCATACACTTGGAAATAAAATTTCCAACATCCTTCTTCATACCTTCCCAGTAGTAGGTTCTCTTCATATCCCAATACATCTTATTTCCACCTGGATGAATCGTCAACTTCGAGTGATGACTTTCCCTAAGAACTTCATCTCTCAATCCATCTATATCAGGAACAACTAGTCGTTCTTGTTTCCGAAGCCAACCCTCTCGATCGACTTCAAATCCTTTATCCTTTTCTGGATTCAATCCAGATTCCAAATCATGGATAATTTTGACAAGCTTATCGTCTCGCTTTTGGCTCTCGCCAATCCTTTCCACAAGAGTAGGTCTTATCGATAAGTTTGCCAACATCTCAGGTTCCAATTCACATCTACGCCTGAAGTCAAATCCAGCCAAATACTCAAGACTCTTCCATTCCGAAAACATGGCTCCCAATCCTGCATGTCTTCGACTTAATGCATCGGCCACTGCGTTACCTTTTCCCGGAGTATAGGCTATATCAAAATCATATGATGCCAAAAACTCTAGCCACCTTTGCTGCCGAAGATTCAGATCCTTTTGGGAGAACAGATACTTCAACGACTTATGATCCGTAAACAACTCGAATCGAACTCCCAATAGATAATGTCTCCACATCTTCAGAGCAAAAACAATCGCCGCTAACTCCAAATCATGAGTCGGGTAATTCCTTTCATGTGGCTTCAGTTGTCGACTTGCATACGCAACAACTTTATCCTTTTGCATTAGTACTGCTCCAAGTCCAGTACCACATGCATCGGTGTAAACCATCATCTCATCATTCCCACTTGGAATAGTCAAAACAGGAGCACTTGTCAGTCGCTCTTTCAGGATTACGAAAGCTTGCTCACACTTAGCATCCCATCTGAACACTTGGTTCTTTTTCGTCAATCCTGTCAACGGCGCAGCTATCTTGGAAAAGTCCTTGATAAACCGACGATAATATCCTGC
Source organism: Allium cepa (assembly GCA_030765085.1). Classification (NCBI taxonomy): domain Eukaryota; kingdom Viridiplantae; phylum Streptophyta; class Magnoliopsida; order Asparagales; family Amaryllidaceae; genus Allium; species Allium cepa. The sequence goes on from CM060942.1 coordinate 512,198,488, forward strand.
TAATCCAAGAAAACTTCTCACATCAGATGAATTCTTAGGTCTAATCCAATCCTGGATTGCTGCCACGTTAGCAGGATCAACCGCTATTCCATTTCCAGAAGTAACATGGCCTAAGAACCTCACTTCACTCTTCCACAAGTGACACTTCGAAAACTTAGCCTTCAGCTGATGTTTCCGCAAGATTTCCAAAACAATACACAAGTGCGTCTTGTGCTCTTCTTCATTTCTGGAGTAAACCAAAATATCGTCCACGAACACAAGTATGAACTTGTTCAACTGATCTCTGAACACCCTATTCATAAGATCCACAAAATATGCTGGTGCATTAGTCAATCCAAACGGCATTACCAGCCACCCATAAAAACCGGATGGTGTCCTAAAAGCAGTCTTCGGCACACTATCCTTAGCCACTCTCAACTGGTGAAATCCCGTTGCCAAATCCATCTGAGAAAACACCTTAGCCTCGTGAAGCTAATCAAACAAGTCATCTATTCTCGGCAATGGATACTTGTTCTTCTTAGTCACCTTATTCATCTCACAATAATCCACACACAACCTTAACGATCCATCCGCTTTGGTTGCGAACACAACTGGTGCACCCCATTCGGACACACTACGCCGAATGAATCCTTTCCGAAAAAGGTCATCAACCTGCACCTTCAGCTCTTGTTGTTCTCTAGGTGCCATCCGTCTAAGAGGCATCACAACTGGTCTGGCTCCCTCAACTAGATCGATACGAAACTCGGTCTCCCTATGCGGCAGTAACCCTTTGACCTCGTCAAAGACGTCCTCAAATCCATTCACAACTGGCATCGATGACAGTCCATCCCGTGGAACAACCAGCGAATACATGAAGCCCATGAAGACGCCTTCTTCATGCTTACATCGTATCACAACCTTTCACCCTTCCACATTCCCGACTGTTACCTCCAGTTTCTCACAATCAACCTTTGCCACATACTTCCTAAGCCAGTCCATACCCAAAATTATTCCGAACCCCGCAAAGTTCAGAACAAAGCAATCACAAACAAAAGAGCAATCATGACTCGACACAACTAGACCATGGCATACCATACACAAACAAGACGAACCCCCAACTGGATTAGTCACAACCAATGGTCTATCAACAATATCCGGTTCCAAACTCAACCGGCCTACAAGATCATCATAAACAAACGAATGCGATGCCCCAGTATCAAACAACACTCTAACTGGGACACCACAAATAGAAAGAGTACCTTGAACCACCACACTCTTCCCCTTCTCTTCAGCAGTAGGAGCTTTAGAAGATGACGGAACAGCCCCCAAAGCATAAGCTTGCACAATCTGCTTATCTTTCCTCGGTTCTGGACAGTCCTTCTTGATATGTCCCAGCTTATCACAGTTGTAACACTTCCCGGCACCTTGGGATTCCTACAATCTTTGGAGAGATGGCCCTTCTGCTGACAGTTGTAGCACGTCACTTCGCCCTTCGGCTTCTTCTGTCCATCCTTACCCTTCTGTTGCTGTTGCTTCCTCTTCTTGTTTCCACCCTGCTGTGGCCTAGACCCTTCCTTGGTTACAGCAACAACAGATCCTTCCTTAGGAAACAAACTCTCATGCCTGAGAGCTTTCTCCACAAGCTTCTCAAATGGATCGTCCAAATGATCCACCAACTGTCTCCCAAGATAATAGTCCAAGCCTGTCACCAACTTCTCATTCTTCTGATAGGGAGATTCAATATACGATCGAGCATACTTGGACAAAGCTTCAAACTCAGAAACAAACTCAAGAACTGGTCTCCCACCTTGCTTGAGCTCCACAGACTTCTTAAACGGAACAGATTTCTGAGCCGTAGAGATGAAATTAGCTTCAAATCTAACTTGGAATTGCTCCCAAGTAATCTCTTCCTCTGGAGTATCAATAGTGATAGAACCCCACCAATCAGCAGCTCTTCCCTGAAGCTGTCTCGATGCAAGCTTCCTCTTAGTTGCATCCTCGATTCCCAAGTCACTAAAAATCCTTCTACAGGCATCAATCCATCTCTGAACTTCTATGGTTGATTCTGTTCCCAAGAAAACCTTTCCTCCAAGAGCAGTATAGTCCTTACACAACTTAGCAAAATCCACTGGTCTTGGAGCTTGAACTTGAACTCCAACATCTACTGACGGTCCTGCAGTTGGTATCCTTCTCATGATCGAAGTCATCATAGCTTCGAACATTGCAGCATAGTCAGTAGCTCCGCTAGCAGCACGGCTTTCCCTAGCAGCTTGTCTCTCACTTCGACTCATCCTTAATATCTACAAAAAGGAATGATTTAGACCACCTTGAGAAACAACTACATAAGGAGTTCAAATCCTTCTAAACTACTATATTATATATATAGTAATCATTCATCAAACTACAATTACGTCTCTCATACGTAGTTACGTCAGCGAGCGTTGGCTAAAATCGATTAACCAAAGCTCTGATACCAAATGTGACGACCACCCTTGACTTCCGCACTAAAACAAGAGGATGGTGCGCTGAAAGGCATGCCAGGCAGCCATGGACGATAGTCAGGGTAAGATAACAAAATACAATAGAGAAATATATGTATATAGTGAAGCTCATAACAGAATATCATCATATAGACTTCATAAAGGTTTGATACAAGCATCTGAACAATCAATACATCAAGCCTCACTACATAACACTCAAAACATATACAAGCAGCGGAACATCCAGTACATATAGTAAGAAAACTAATATGCTAGCCTCCAGCTCGTCTTCGTCATCAACAGCGTTGGTAGCCAAGAACAGCACCTGTCACCTGCTACCTAGTCTGCTCATCCCAACATGGATGAACAGCCCAAGGTAATAAGAGTTGAACATAAAACCTTGAGTCAGACAACAGTCTTAGTGAGCAGTAAATTAACTATCAAACATACCAAAAGAACATAAAGGATAAAAGGAATAGGAACTCAACCATCCCACTCCACCTCATTCTACAGTGATAGCCCCCAGACCCACTAAGCATAAACAAGCATAGCAAAGCAAACAATTTAAGTAAAGTAATTATCACTCGAGTCAAGGTCGATGTTTTCCAAGCACAAACCCCCAAGGCTAAACCAAGATCAGATAAGCACCCAGAAAACACCGCTCTTGAGATCAAATGATGGTACAATCAAACATCCATGACTCTGGCTATCACTGTTATCATTGCCTCGATACCATCGTTAGTTGAATGACCGCCAGTCAAGGGCTAATGGTAACCCCGGTTCTGGATAAACTCTGCACGTCATCGTGACCCGTGCCTAGGACTTACCTACTCTGCCCAGAGTACTCGACCACCTACCTGTAGTCTTTTGGGTGTCCCGACCACCTACCTGTAGTCGTTTGGACATCCCATGTACTCTTGCTTTGAGTATACTAGAACCTTCAACAACGATGAGATCCAAGCCTCCTAGTCATCCTCCTCGACGACTATTCCCATACTAGCCCAAGCTACTTCTCGAGCAATCCATTATCAACCAACTCGAACCATCCCTCGAGTTATCAACATGCTTGGAATGATCCCTGCCTAGATTACGCCAAGACTACATCACATCATACTTCGCTTCATCGTATCATAGCAAAGTCCCATCTCAACATCATGGTTTGCCTCATCGCATCATGGAAAAGTCCATCATCGTCAAATCTATCCATATGAGCTTCCACATCCGCTTTATATGCCACAAGCAGCTTTCACCATTCAAAAGCCTTTCCACTTAACTTTTGAATCATCTTCGATCAACTTGTCCAAATCAACTACTAGCTAATTTGAAACAATCAAATCAATCATAAACCAATCATTAATCCAAGAAATCAAACATTCAACAAGATCTAATAAGCAATTACAACAATAATGGCAATTTGGTAATTAAAGTGTCCAAATCTAACAAGTATGAATCATAGGCAAATGTCTCTATAACTTGATGAATGAACTTATACAAGTAATCATGTAGCAGAATAGGTGTCAAAACTTCATAGATGATAGATCTACATGCAGACTTTAGGAAAATGCAAGAAATCACTATCTTTAACGCATAAACAAGTCACCAATCCAATATACTCCCTTGGGTCCGTGTGAGAGATAACTACCACTCACCTCAACACAGCACAACCCATACACGACTCAACACACACGGCCTAGCAACTCATGACTCAACCTCAAAGCCGCTCAGTTCCTAAGTCCTAAGTCGTATGACGACTTAACTAGCATGCCGACCTAACTCTAAGCCGATCTAACATGCGCACGACTTAACCAATGTGCGACTCAACACAGACATAAGGTCACACAACTTAACCCTATATGCGACCTAACGACTTACCCTTATGGCCGACCTAGCCCCTAGCCGACTTACGACCTAACCTTAAATCGCCGATTCAATTGAGTCGGTTATCTCCTTAACCCCACTTAGTTTTCCTAGGTCGGTTAATCCATGAGTCGGCCATCCATAAACCGTTAGCCCTTAAGTCGGTCACTACCTATGAGTCGGCCAAACCTTATTAGCCGCTAACCCTATGAGTCGGCCACCTACCTTAAGTCGCCCCATACGACCGAAGCTTCCCACGACTTAAGGACCACACGAGTTAGCTTCCATACGACTTAAACTATGGTCGACTCAAACTTTAAACGACTTAACAACAAAACGATTTAAAGCATATAGTTAAACAATGTTTCGATCCGTAAAAATACGGGTCATTACATATTGGGAATTAAGGGCTAAAGGTTGTGACTTAACTAAGATCCAAATATATCCGTATGTTTTTAAAATAAGTGATCATTATTCGGTTTAGCCGAGAGAGGACTTTATGTCATAAAACCCATTCCGAATTAATGATACGACGAAATGGATAGCAATTGAAGATGGTGGTGAAGACTGGGTATTTTCGTGAATGAAAAGATTACATGTTGAATGTCTCTACACTGAGTTACTCCGGTGTAGAGATCTCTATATGTGACGGGGAATTCGGTCGAGATTGTGGATACCCGGATTTGCAAGGGCTTCTTTGAAGTGCCTTCGGTTTCATTCAGACCCAGGATGGACTTGTTAGGCATATGTATGACGTTACACTTTGAGATATAAAGCTGGTTCCTATCAAATACATTTTTTTTAGTGGCGGAGAATGTATTCTCTTAGCTTAACACCCTTCTCTAAGACGTACAAGCTCAGAGGTTATGTAGTTGATATTTACTAGTGATATATTCCCAATTTGGTAATGTGGCATGCTAAGTGCTGATCATTTGTTGATCGAAGCATGGATTTTGTGAAAAGCGTATCTTTGTGGTATGAGACTTCATCGAACCTCACAACCCGGAAATGGTCGAAACGGGAAGGATTCAGCAAGGTTACGGGGTTCGCGCCCCTTAGGGTATATGCATTTCCTTCTGGATAAAAGTGATATCATGGTATGGATCTTAGATATTTAACTTATGTGGTTGTTGGAATTTTTTGGTGTTGAGGATCCTCGGATAATGGTCGGTGACAACTGGGGGATAGCATACTCATGACAATTAGTTACCTAGTTATAGAGGTAACCCGACCTTGTGTTGGCAAAGAGCCAATTAGGTTCTCGGGGCATCCCTCCAAAGGCGTACCCATTCGGAAAGGAAGTTCCTTAGCCTTGACATTTATTGGAAATCCAAACAAAACAATACCGAGCCCTTTACGATTGCAGTTGCATAACTTGCCACCTCAGGTGGTAGCTATAGCGGACATAATATAATGGTACTTATGCTGGCTAAGATTAATATTATACTTTCAAAATATTTTCTGCACTATGTACTAATAATAATATCAAAAGGATTTTGCGTATCAAGCATGTTTGACTATCATAAGGAGAAATCTCCTTCAAGTGTGCGATTGCATTATGTGTGTGGTGGGAGGCCTTGTGGTAGTTTCATTTTCCAAAAAGCATAGCGAATTTCTTTTTTCATTTCTTTTGTTTAGAATGAACTATTTTTGTTTGCTCACACTAGTCACATGACTGACCTAGAGTTTATTGTTCCCTTTCTAAACTCTGGATGCCCATAAATTTCCACACGGACAGCCTAGAGTCAGGTTATCAGATAATCAGCTAGTAAGTGTAGCTTTTGGCAATCTTTGGAGTCTTTCGTTTAGCGATTGCATTGTGCACCGTGTTTGCTTAACTTCAGCATGATGGTGGTTTGAGCTTCTAGTTTGGGATCTTTGGAGCTTGGCATTGAAGATATTATCTTCCCGATGCTGTGTTTTTTCCACTGTTGTGTATCTCAGATAATGTTGATCATTTCATTTGTATCAGATTGTTGTATCCAATTGTGTATCAATAAATTATTTCATTCTGTTTTCGTTGTGTTATTATCGCCTAATGTTGTTATAAGCTCCAACGAACCAGACTCAGTGTTTGAATCTATGGCAATTGAATACGGATGAAGTATGGATGTCGATTTTCAAAGGTCGAGTCAGGGTCGTTAAAGTATATTATACGGGATAGGCCCATCATTCTCTTTTATGGGGATGTCATGTGAATTTATTAAGAAATCCATGATGGCCAAGGGAGGATGATGACAATTTTTAACAAGAAAACTTGTTAACATCCCCAAAGATAAGTGGTTAACAAGAAATGTTGTCGACATCTCAAAAGAAGATTTTTAGAAGTGACCACTCTCTTTAAAACCCCTTTCAAATGAGTTGTTTTGGATAAGTTTTTTGCGGAGGGTGGTTTCATGAAAATATTAATTGCAGTTAATAGGTCTAGTCAACCCTATTGAAATGAAGATTAAGGAGAAAGTACCCCTTTCGAAGCCTCTTTTAGAGTGAGTCGAAGGAGGTTATTCATATCAAACATTTGTCCTTTTCGACTGTGTCGGAAGGATCATTCTTCCCTTTAGAAAGAGAATTTACTTTCGATGAAATTATTTATGCTCTTTTGGAAAGAACTTCTTCGAAAGGGTTGCATGTATTGTAACATGTGTACACCTTTCGAAGGAATTCGTCCAGCTAGCGTAGTTTAGTATTTGCACACCAAATCCCTTTCGATCAGGTCCAAAGGGTTTTTATTCTTTCAAAGTAAACTCAATATACAATATATAAACTTTATGTTCTATATGAAATGGGATAACATCTTGGACAATATAGGTTCCATTAATTTATTAATATCGAAACAAGATCATCATCTTTGTTTAATATTTTATATCATTAAACACAATGATAACATGATTTGTATACATATTATCCAAATTGATCCCATCGCGTCGCATAAGACAAATAGGAACTAAGAAGATAGGCAAGAATCATGTGCAATTGGTCATCATTTAAAGTTGAATAATGATAAGGAATCTGCATTTGTAAACGATTAAGAACCAAGGACTTTTGTCTGGCAATATTAGAAGTTCCACCATCCAACTTTTGTAGTTACAAGTGAAGTTCATAAATTGAACTCTCATGGTATTAATAGGAAACCGGGCCTATAATAATTAAAATCCGAGAATTTTTTGCTGGTGATAACAAACATTTGGTGATAAAAGGCCATGAGCTATCATCTGGAAATAAGTCATTGAAAACCATGCATCCTTCTTTCAACACAGTTAACCGATATTTAGAAACTCTTATTGGAAATGATAATGGTCAAGGGACCAAGATTAATATGCTGATGAATGTTGTTCAAAAGTTAATGGTAGTAACCAATGACCTTGATTCGGGTATAAAGAAGACGAACTCAAAATTTTAATTGAAGATCAGAAGCCCATTGAGATCTCAATACTAACTACATTGGAACCCAGATTCGAGAATATCCAAAAATTGATGGAAAAAGGCCTGAAACCCAAATTCAGGTGTTGGGAAGGCCAGAAACCTGAAATCCAGATTTAGGCATCATTAAGTGAAGTTCAGAAGTCAACACTAAGAGATCCGAAACCTAGGTTCGGGTTTTAGTAAACCATAACCAGAACTAATCTCTATAATAGAAATCTTTAGCCTAGATTCAGGTATTGGTGGATGAAAACCAGAAATGCATAATAATAATCTTTATAATAGAAATCTTGAGCCCAGATTCAAGCACTAATGATTAGATTCTAGTAATTAAAAGTAATAGTCTTGAAACTCGGATTTGGATATGATGAAGACCATAAATTATTCGTAAAGACCTGAAACCCTGATTCGGTTATTAATAAGCAAAGTTTCGAACTTAATAATGAAAGACCCAAAACCTAGATTTGGGTATTAATAAATGAAGTTCAAATTTCTTCTTGGATAAATAGTCAAAGGCTATAGATTCTTATTTAAGCCTTCTATTTTATACCGGTCCTTGGGTTTTGACTCTTTTGACATGTGTTACCATTTAGGCTTTGTAGGTTGTTGCTATTTGATTTGTTGTTTCTCAAGCTTGGACATCTTAGTCCATTGTTTGATGTGCCACTTCTCGGGCTCAGACGTCTTAGTCCGTTGTTTGATATGCCCGTTCTCGGGCCTGGACGTCTTAGCATGTTGTTTGATATGCTGCTTCTTAGGCATGAATGTCATAGTCCATTATTTGATATGCCACTTCTTAGGCCTGGACGTCATAGTACATTATTTGATATGCCTCTTCTTGGGCCTAGATTTCTTAGTCCATTATTTGATATGCCACTTCTTGGGCCTAGATGTCTTAGTCCATTGTCGTTTGGTGCACTTGTTAGCTTATTCACAAGCAGGACCCATGGACTTACCCTACCTTCCTCCAGGTGGAGCCTTGACCTAACCATAGCATGGTGTGATCAAGGGCTTGTTTAGTGCCTTGGCCAGGCCATAGTGTGATGGACCAAGTGCTTATTCCATCCTCTCTCCAGAAGGCGCCTTGCCCTGGTTATAGCGTGGCGCAATAAGGGCTTGTTCGGTGCCTTGGCCAGGCCATAACATGGTGCTACCAAGGGCTTACTCCACCTTCCCTCTAGGAGGAGCCTTGACCTAGCCATAGCATGGTGCGGTCAAGTGCTTGTCGATGCTTTAACTTGGCCATACTGTGGCGCGGATAAAGGCTTACTCTAACCTACCTCCAGGAGGTGCTTTGACTAGGCCAACTCGGCGTGGAAAATGGCTTTGACCGTTTAAGGTAATGTCCAAGTGCAAGAAGAATTTCACTTCCAACCATGTAGATTTTTCTTTTAAGGAAGAGGTGCTTTATTTATTCATTGCAAGAAAATATGGTCGCAAGTGTTTTGCATTCCACGTTCTAGGAACCATATTGTCGTCTGGTCGACATATCTTGTAAGCTCCAGGGGGAATTACTTTACATACAATTAGGGGACATTCCCAATTTGGTCCCAGCGGTCCATCCTCGGGATTTCTTGTGTTTGCCATCACCCTTTGGAGTACTAAGTCTCCCTCTTGAAATGATCTCGTCTTCACTTTCGACTTGCAATATTTTGAGATTCTTCTCTGATACTTTGCAGTTCGAATAGTTGCTTCATCTCTTAATTCATGTATTAAATCTAATGATTCTTTCTTTGATTCCTGCTTTGGGTAAAATTCATATGCAATTCTTCGATGTAAGAGTATCTCGATTTCAATTGGCAACATCGCTTCACACCCATATGTAAGAGAGTAGGGGGTATGTACCATTACAGTTCTAGTGGATGTTCAATAGGTCCAGAGTACAAGTGGAAATTCTTCTACCAATCCCCTTTGGCTTTATTTAATTGCTTTTCCAAGATTGTCTTAATAGTCTTATTTATAGCTTCAACAACCCCATTGGCCTTTGGATGTGCTACGGAAGAAAAGCTTTTAGTGATCCTATTCTTATGGAAAAAGCGAGAAAACTCCTCACTTTCAAATTGCATTCCGTTATCTGGTATAATCTTGTAGGGAATTCCAAATTAGGAAATAATGTTTTTAATGACGAATCTAAACACTTTCCCCAAAGTGATTTTGGGGAGTGGTTCTGCTTCTACCCACTTAGTGAAGTAATCTATGGCGACTACAGCATATTTTGCTCTTCCTTTGGAAATTGGTAATGGCCCGATTAAGTCGATTCCCTATATATTAAATGTCCATGGACTTAAAATTGGAGTTAATTGACTTGGTGGCAACCGAGGAATCTTTGAGTGTTTCTGGCATCTTTCACATCTCCTTACATATTCAATAGCTTGACTTGTCATCGAGGCCAATAAAAACCTTGTCTTATTATTTTCTTTGCCAACTTTGCCCCAATGTATTAGTCTTGGAAAAATCCTTCATGCGCTTCCATCAATAAATTCATCCCATCTTCCAGACTCACACTTCTTAAGTAAGGTAATGCATATCCTTTCTGGTAAAGGATTCCATCCACTATTGTGAAAGTAGGAGCTTGTCGCCTGATTTTCCTAGCTTCCACTTTGTTAGATGGCAATAACCCTTTGGAAAGATATTGGACAATGGGCGACATCCAATTGTCACTACAGTAATCTTCTGTCCTTGGATGATTGGTCCCTACATTTGGGACTTCTTCATTAATTTCCCTTTCTTCTCTCTCATGTGCTATGGCCTGGGATCTAGTTTAGAGTAACAATTGCATTCCTTGTTTGGATGTTCCCTCTTCAATACTTGGATTTGCTTGGTACCTTATTGGCACGATTCGTGTTTCTGAGGCTCCCCTTGAACTAGCCAACTTTGTTAAAGAATCTTCCTGAGATTTTTCTCCCCTTGGCACTTGATGTATAGAGAAATCTTCAAATAAAGCGAGCAACTTCAATATTTTCTTTACATACAAAGATAGTTTGGCATCTTTGGTTAGATATATTTGCTTTACCTGGTTTACCATTATTTGCGAATCACTAAAGATTTGAATTCATGGGATTTTGACCTCTAAAGTCAGAATCAATCCTGTCACCATTGATTCATATTCAGCTATATTATTTGTTGTAGAAAACCCTAACTTTATTGCATAGTGTAGGTGGTGTCCATCTGGTGTTATTATGACATATCATACTCCAGCTCCATGCTCATTCGATGCGCCTTCCACGAATAACTGCAACATGGGTTTTTGATCCTTTTCCTTTTATGACTGTTCTTTAATGAAGTTTGTACGCTCATTAATAAAGTCCACCAATGCTTGTCCTATGATAGCTTCCCATGGTTGAAACTCAATGTCATACTGGCTAAGTTCAATTCCCCACTTTACTAGCCTTTTTGAAGTTTTTGGTTTACTGAAGACTTGTTTGAGTGGAAAGTTAGTCAATACTTTGATTGGATGTGCTTGAAAGTATGCCCTAAGTTTTCATGCAGTAAGTATCAAGCAGTAAGCCAATTTTTCTATTACCAGGTACCGAAACTCTGCATCCTTTATCCCCCTACTCACATAATAAACAGGAAGTTGAGTCTCACTTTCCTCTCTGATCAAAACTGAACTAATTGCATGTTTTGAGACTGCCATGTATAAGTACAAGACTTCGCCGTTCTCGAGACAGGATAATGTTGGTGGTTTTTCCAAACAATTTTCCAACTCTTGGAAGGCTTTCCTATAGTCTTCTCCCCATCCAAAGTTTTTATTCTTCTTGATCATATTGAAAAAGGGAATGCATTTACCAGTCGTCTTAGAAATGAACCTACTTAGGGCGGCTACCCTACTGTTTAAACTCATTATATCTTTGCTAGTTTTAAGTTTAGCCATGTCCTCGATGGCTTGAATGTAGTCTAGACTGGACTCAGTCCCTTAGGTGCTCACAATATAGCTTAAAACCTTTCTAGAATGAATCCTGAAAGAGCACTTTTGGGGATTCAATTTCATCTGATATTTCCGTAATACATCGAACATTTATTTTAGGTCTTCAAGGTGACTCTTAGCCTCATAAGATTTCACTAGCAAGTTATCAACATAAACTTTCATATTTCGACCGATTTGTTCTTTGAACATTCTATTAACTAATCTTTGATGGGTTGCCCTTGCATTCTTTAATCTGAAGGCATTGCTTTTGTTTAACGATGAAATTTCTATCGAATTAGAAAACCATCGATAAATTTCAAATTAAAATAACCGTAAACACACGGTCTACAAAAGTTAGTAAGTGGCGAGTACGAGTCGATCCGTAGGGAATTGTTAGATTTTAAAAATCAATTCAATCAAATTATACCATGTGGAGAGGAAATTGTTAACTACAAGCAAAATGAAGCTAAAACTAGAATTAAAATGAGATTGGAGAACAACTTAGCGGAAAATCCGTTCTCATATTTTTGTAAATCAACAAATAAATAATTTATGATCTTTATTTTTGATATTAAGTGAAATAATTATTGCATTTATCATAAGTATGGTTTATTTATGTTATTAATTAAGATAACTTAAACTATCAAACTATAATACAACAAATAAACCACTTATAAAATCTCATGAAAATGAAGCTAAAGCAAAAGCTATTTTAAGTATGATCTATTTACTATTTTAATTAGTAATATAGACCATCAAATTTTGTTTTACATTTATTTGAAAATCAAAATTCAATTAGCATATGATGATATACTATGTGTTTATGTTGAATAAGAATAGCTCATTTGCAAAAACAACATAAGCTATCAAACCCACTTATATAAACTTACATCAAAATTCACTTTCATGAAGCATAAACAAAAGAGATCATAAATCATAAAAATGTTGAAATTACATAAAGTCAGAGAGGTTCATTACCCCTAAATTAATAGGGTTTAGCTACTCATTTGTGTTATCATATCAACATATGTAAATTTCAATATTAAAATCAAAAGAAATAGAAACCAAACAAATGAGGAAAATGAGATTAACTATTAAGCTACTTTCATAAAAGAAATAAATAAAACTACACTACTTGCATGAATGTAAATCTAATCTACTAATAATGGAAAGAAGAGAGCATAGAAGTAAAAATGAACATAAAAGTAAAAGGAAGCATATAGAAAAGAAAGAGAAAGAGTCTAGGAAGCCATTTTTATTTCATGAAACATTGACATCACAACTTGCTTTCTTAATTTTCTAACTAATGTGAAAGAGTAGAAGATATTTACATATACATAAGAGGACTATTTATACATGCATAAAACCCTAATTCCATTTTTAGGGTGCTTCCCAAAATGCCCTTTAGGAAGTGTGACCACCAAGTAACCATTTCCCACTAGTTAATCCATCGTTAAATGCGCATGAAGCTTTAACCTCCACTTAGTTTTCCATTAGCTTCTAATTGTAGATTTAGGAAGTGGGTAGGAGGAGTCCTTCATGATCATGAGGTTGAATTATTTCATTTTCATTCCTTTGTATTCCCTTATGCATGAAGGCATCTTCCATATGCATTCAAATTTCTATAACAATCATAAAAAATGTCCAAGTAAAAATTCTTAAATTGACACATGCATAAAAATAACCATTTTGCCCCTGAATGAAGATGAACATATGATGATTTGAAAATAATTGAATTTTGGTTTAAAAATATTAAAATGCCCAAATATGATATTTATTTAAATAAAAAGAGATAAAATATGGATGTAAATATATGTACATTTACGTGCACATCAGCTTTGTAGCAGAAAAATCCTCAATCAGTTATGAAACTTGTATGTTCTTCATCTGGTTTGAACATGGGTATCTGATTATATCCTAAGTAAGCATCCATGATAGATAACAATCTATGTCCACTAGTTGCATGAACCAATTGATCTATCTGGGGCAACGGGTAACAATCTTTTGGATATGCCTTTCTAGGTCAGTATAATCGACGCACATTCTCCACTTACCATCCGACTTCTTTACTAATATTTGGTTCACTAGCCATTTTGGGTAGAAGATTTTCCAAATGAATTCACTTTCAAGGAGCCTTTTGACTTCCTCTTTTAGGGCGTTGGACCATACTTTATTTAATTGTTTCTTTTTCTATCAGATAGGGGTCGCTTCTGGATTGATGTTTAGCACATGGTACATTACCGACGGATCAATCCCAACCATATCTGAATGATCCATGCAAACACATCTTTATTGGATTTAAGAAACTAGATCAAGTCTTTCTTCAAGTTGCTTTCCAACTCCATTCTTGGTTTGATTACCTTGATAGAATCATTTGGGTCTATACATGTCTCCTCAAGGTCTTCTATAAGTTTTATACTTTCCACTTCTCCACGGCAATCAAATTCTATAATAATTTCGTCTTCTTCCACAATATTAGCATCAATCATCTTAATCCTTCTTCCATAGGAAATGTAACTGTGATAACCTGGATTTTTAGAGCATCTGCTAATTGGTAATTAATAGGATTATAATTATTAAATATTAGTTTGTATATTAAACAGATAAAATTCTGTTAATGAAAGTTATCGGGATGCGTAAATGGATTTGAAAATATAATAAAAAATATCCGTGATATCCTAAAGATTTCAAACAAATTCAACTATAATAAACTCTTTTATAAATAATTTTAAAATTGGCAAAATTTGTTATTTTCAAACAGTAGTAATAATGTATTGTTTTTCAAATATAAATAGGTTTAAAATAAAATTTATTATTTACAAATTTAATTTGTATTGATTAAATATACATATATTTGAGTTGATTTCAAATTGGATTTTGAATTGAATTTGAATTTCAAGTTGGACTAGAATTTGATATTTAAAAGATGGATATTTTAAAACATTTTGGATTTAAAAATATATTATATATTATTTTATTTAGAATAGTATGTTTTATATTATTTTCTTTTAAAGGATTTTATTTTATAAATTAGATATGTAATTGTTCATTAAATATTTTTTATGTGGATAAATATTTAAGCTTTGATATGAATATATCTTTTGAAATCTAAGTATAAGAATTAAAGTACACATGAGATAATTTAATTCACAAATTAATAAAGGATTTAAAATAAAATATATAAATTTAATAAGATAAAGGGCTATACTTAAATTTATAAATAAAATTAGTCAAGGGTTTAAAACGTAAAATACTTTATCTTGACATTTGTAAATTTATAAAGCATGCATTAAAACAAATGTAAATATTACTCTCTATAATCAAACAAGTGTTAGCTTAGAAAAAGATACAAATGGCAAAAACTTTATTTTCTTTAATTTGAAATTTATTAAGTAACATAAGCTGAAGATAAACCATGTTTTCATTTTTCTTTCCACTTTCAAAAAACTGGAAACTTAAAAAAAAAAAGGGGTCAGTGGAATAAAATTCAAACTACAATCATCTTTGATATTTGGACCTGAAGCATCTTCAAGTTATCAAGCTAAGAAAATTCAACTTCAAGCAAGATTAGATGTCACAGTTTCAACCTAAAGGAAAGGCAACATCAACCTAAAACAAATTCCAATTTATAGCTTTCTGTCCAGATATTTGAACTGTGAGTAAACTCTTTAATTAAAAACGGTTTTATTTCAAATCTGATATCATGCTGAGATATATGAAAATCTTTGAAGTAGTAGAATAAATGATGATTATTTGCATGATTATTTTCAACTTGAAAACTGGTTTGAATCCTGTTGTGAATTGAAACATGTTTGTATTGTTAGCATATAAATCTCTGTGAAAACTTAGGTTCAATATCAAATAAAAATGCATAACTCCAAATATAAGTAATTTTAAACTTAGATCCTTGAATGAAATATGAGTATAAAAACATGATATCAACACTAAAAATGATTCCAAGGATTTTAATTCAATAATTATCTCAGAAACAAGAAAATACTGTGGAAATCATAAATTGGTTAAAATTTTATGAAAACAATTTTACAATTTGATTACACAAATAGATTCAGGGTAGGAAATTGTGAATTTAGGTGTGAAGATTGTGATTTTTAGTTTGGGATTCGAGGAGTTATTTGGTGTTGATCGTTTTTGGGATTTTGGATATTGTCGTTGATCGGCATCGAATTGAAGCACGAGTTTGTTGTCAGAGATGGCTATGGGTATAGCGATCTTTGGAAAAATGGTGGATGTTGTTATCGAGGGCCATGGTGGTTGTGAAGAGGCAAAGTAGGGTTGCGTTTCAGTTTTTAGTATAGGTCGGAATCATGGCCAGTTTGATGTCGTCGATGCATCGGAACGAACCGCATGGGGGGAAAGCTTCGGTGGTTCAAGGCATGTCTTGGGTTACAGTAGTTTGGTGTCAGGAAGAGGCGTTCGTCGGCGGCGAAGTAGTTTTGGTCTTGGGTTTCGTTCCAGTTTCGATCGAATGTCTCGATTTTGATTTGATGTTGATTTTGACGATCTGGTTTCGTGTGAGGTATGGCGAGATGATCGGTGACTTGAGGAAGGTCGCGACATCAATCGGTAGTGGCCGGAGTTCCTGTGCACGTGCATGTACACATTTGTGGGTTCGTTTGTGCTATGGGTTGTAAGATTGGGGAAGACGAGAAGGAACCCGAAGTTGTACTTGAGCGATCGCATGTGTGAATCGAGCAGGTGGGTAGATTATGAGCGCTCAGGGAAGGACCAGGGAAACATAAGGGTAAGCTCGGGTTGGGTTTAGTCGAGCCTAGTTTTAATGATAAAATGAAAACGTATTCAAGTTTTAAAAATAAGAAGTAAATTTTGAATCTAAGTTAAAAGCAAATTGTTTGTAAAAAAGTTTTAAAGTTATAAAAGTTTTGTTGGGTGCGTTTCCACCCTTCACCGGACCAAGTCCATCGAACTAACCAGTCCACCGAACCAACCAACCTACCGAACCAACCCTCACCGGACCAACTCACCACCGAGCCAACCACTACCGCTCCAACCCTCACCGGACCAACTCACCACCGAGTCAACCTCCACCGATCCAAGGCCTCACCGGACCAGCCAACACCGAATCAACCACACCGAACCAATCCCATCTCCTCTACCACCAGACCAAAACGCTAGTCCAACCATCTACTACCGAACCAACGTTGCCAGGCCAGATCACTTCAGCCCAGGCCCACCAGCAGCTATATACATCCAAGACCCCTGCCCCCAGCCGCACTCTATAAATAGAGGGGCAGGGGTACAACAATGGCAGACAAGTTTGAGAGCTCAGGCACCAATAGAACTTTCAAACAACTTTCAGATACTTGTAATCAAAGCTTTTTACTTGTAATCTGAACAGAAAAGGAGAATAACATATAAAGTGGACGTAGGCACATTCTGGCCGAACCACTATAAATCTGTGTGTCTTTTACAGTTTAGTCCATCTATTTTATATATTTTCATAAATCACCCAAATCACTAAGAACAACATATAATCAACTAAATCATACGACTTGGAGGTGTTTGCCCATTTTTTGTGCAAACATTTTTGGTGTTTTCACTGAGAACTCGAGTGAGAAGCTTCAGCTTCTCCCACTCAACCTTCTTCCCAACAGCATCGCTCATTGCTTGGAAAACATGCCTCCCAGGAAGAGGAAAGATGCTAGCAAAGGAAAGAACATCGCAACTAGCAGTATCCTAGATCCAGTGATCAGAGATCAAGAGAATCGTCCTGTTCCAACAGCAAATGGAAATCAGGAAAATCCGACAGCCCCAGCTACGGAACAACCAATTACTAGGGAAGATCTGGACAGGGTTGTGGCTGAAGTAACTAACTGCTGCGCATCTCAACAAGAAGCCTTGGTGGACCAACTCATGTCACGCTTAAGGGATGCTGAAGAATCCAACCACAACACCGAATCATGGGGTGAGTCCCTGTCTGGAGAATTTGGGAGGCGACAAAGATCTTTCTTCTTCGAAGAGGCTAACAATAGAAACAGCAATGGTAGGAGTCGAGCCCAGACTCAGCCCGAACTCCGACCCGAGGAAACACTTGGAACCGAACCCCACGGGGGAGGTACCAGGCAGGGGTCGGATATGGCCGAGCCTGTCATGCTACCTAACCATGGGAACACCAATGGACGGGGCCGAGCTGGAGTCCCGCCCGAAGTTGGACCCGAGGGAATGCTTAGAACAGAGCCCAACAGGGGAAGATCGAGGAAAGGGCCAACTGTGGCTGATCCCAGCATGCTCCCAGAAGACCGAAGACCGCCATCGGAAAATGTTAGGAGTAATAACGATACCATCCCTACAGGTCATCTGGACGGAATCAATCCCGCAGAGAAGAACCAAACTCATTTCTATCCGCTCCAAGTTCTGATGAAAGGATGGCACGATTGTTCAGAGAGTGCGTCCAACGGGACCAAAGGGATCGGGGGATAGGCGCTAGGGTAACCAGCCCCTTCACCCGCAATATCGAAACTGCCATCACCCCCTGGGAATGGAAAATGCCAACAATGGAACCTTACAAGGGAACCTCTCACCCCGTTGTACACTTGCAGAGATACACACAGCATATGCTCATGAGCGGAGCAATAGAGGGAGTGTTGTGTAAATGCTTCTCACTATTCTTGGCAGATCTAGCTACCTCCTGGTTCTGCCATCTACCCCAAGGATCCATCAGCTCATGGGAAATGCTGAAAGAAAAGTTCATCAGCCAGTTCCGCATTCATGTGGAACAACCCAAGAACGCTTATTCCCTATCTAATATCAAATAGAAGCCCGGAGAGACAGTGCAACAATACCTAACCCGATTCAACGTCGCGGCGGCCGTAGTCCAAGATGCCAATGAGAAACTTCTCCTAATGGCTCTTTGTAGTGGCGTACATCCGGATACCAAGTTTGCTAGAAGATTAACGAAAGAAAAACCAGCTACCTTACCCGATTTCTTCCATGAAGCCGAAAAGTATATGAGACTAGAAGACGCTGCCACCGAAAGGCAGACAGGGCAACAAGCCAAGGCAGCTCAGGGCAACGCACCCGTTGCAACAAAGGACGTCGGAAGAAATGACTCTCGAAATAATGCTGGGGGCAGGAAAGGAGAAAAACGCCTATATCGTCCAGGACCAAGATTTGACGCTTACACTCCTTTGAATGAAACAGTCGAAAACATCTTCCTGGCCACCCAAGACGAGCTTAAATACAAACGCCCCCCGTACAAGAAGGAATCAGATCACGCAATCAAGTCTGGAAAGTTCTGTCGTTTCCACGAATCCCATGGGCATGATACCAATGAATGCCGTCATCTCCGGGACCTGATTGAACAACACATCAGAAGGAAGAGATTGGAACACTATGTAAAGGGTCAGGACAGGACTCTAGCTCCTGCCAAGGAGAACCCAGGGCAACTCCACCCAGAGACAGGCGGAAGAAATCGCAACATCAGCGGTTCTAGTCAGGAGAAGATAGTGGTCCATACAATATCGGGAGGACCACATATCGCCGACAGAAGCTGGGCAGAAATGGAAAGATATGGAAAGTCACTTAGAAACAATGAAGACTGCATCAATTCCGTCATGGAAGAACGCCGCCTGAAGCGGAAAGAGGATAATGACATCACATTCAGTAGGCAAGACCTAGAAGGAAGGCAGTACCCTCACATGGATCCTATGGTCATCTCTGCCTAGTTCGGCCCAGCCGAAGTTTTTCGAATTCTAGTAGATACTAGAAGCTCCGTAAACATTTTATTCAAGCATGCTTTCGACAAAATGAAGCTGTCAATGAAGGATGTGTCTCCTTGCAACAAACCACTACACGGTTTCACTGGAGATGCGAAGATGCCCCTCGAGCAATTGGACCTCTTTGTTGAAATAGGAAGCCATCCTCGCTCCGTTGTGCGGAAACAAACATTTGTGCCAATAGATAACCACTCGGCCTACAATGCCTTTTTAGGAAGACCAGCCTTGTCTGACTTCCAGATTGTCCTAGCCCATTGGTGCCTGAAGATGAAATTTCCAACAGATAATGGGATAGGGGAAGTAGAAGGAAATCAAGACGCCGCTCGAGATTTCTATGTCACTGAACTTCGCAATAACTGCAGGAAGGATAAAGGAAAGGATGCATAGACTTCTCTCTGCAAGAAAAACTTGGAAGCATAGCAACTAAAGAAAGCCCCTTCTCTTCGATATACCAGCGATCCTTTCAATGAATTAGACCCCACAGACAAAGAGGAGGAGGCCACCGCCGAGCCTGCAGAGGCTATGGAATTTGTATCTGTAGACAAACACGACCCAAGTAGACTGCTGAGAGTCGGGTCTCAGTTAAGAGCAGAGTTGAAGGATCAACTTGTCGATTTTCTTCGCCACAACTTGGATGTATTTGCATGGATGCACGCTGACATGACTGGAATCTCCCCAGACGTAGCATGCCACGTACTGAACATCGATCCCACCAAGGTGCCAGTAAAGCAGAAAAAGAGAAGCATGGGGCAGAACGATCAGCAGCCCTCGAGGAAGAAGTAAAGAACCTACTTGCCAATAACTTCATACGAGAAGCCATCTACCCAGAATGGATCGCCAACCCGATACTGGTAAAGAAGGCTAATGGGAAGTGGCGAACATGCATCGACTTCTCCAACTTAAATGACGCTTGCTCGAAGGACTGCTTCACACTTCCCCGAATCGATCAACTCATGGACAGCACAGCCGGGCACGAAATCTTATCTTTTATGGACGCATACTCAGGATATAACCAGATTCCTATGCACATCCCGATCAAGACCACACTACTTTCATTACTGACCCGGGATTGTACTGCTACAGAGTAATGCCTTTTGGACTTAAAAACGCCGGAGCTACTTATCAGCGCCTCGTCAATAAGATGTTTGCGGAACTAATAGGACGATCTATGGAAGTTTATGTGGATGACATGCTGGTAAAATCGAGGAAAGCCAACGATCACGTAAGCCACCTGGACGAGATGTTTCAAGTACTTCGCCAATATGGAATGAAGCCGAATCCTCTAAAGTGCTCCTTCGGAGTATCGTCGGGAAAGTTCTTGGGATTCATCGTCCATGCCAGGGGGATTGAAGCAAACCCCGAACGAGTCTGAGCCCTGAAAGATATCAGGATACCTTCCACTAGAAAAGAAATGCAAAGCCTGAATGGGAAGGTGGCCGTCCTAAGCAGATTCATCTCTAAAGCAACCAACAAATGCATCCCTTTCTTCGAAGCCCTAAAGAAAGACAAAGGAAAGTTCGAATGGACTGACGAATGCTCAACAGCCTTCCTTAACCTAATCGAACACCTCCAGAGACCACCAGTACTCTCAGCTCTAAATAAAGGCGAAGAACTATACCTATACCTTGCTGTATCGTCCCATGCTCTAAGCGCCGTTTTGGTGAGAGAAGACAACCGCGCGCAGTAGACCGTATACTTTGTAAGCAAGAGATTTACGGGGGCAGAAGCCAGATACCCTAAACTTGAGAAGCTAGCATACTGTTTGCTAATCACGTCACGGAAACTGCGACACTATTTCCAATCTCATTCCATCAGAGTTTTAACCGATCAACCGCTAAGGCAGGTACTCCATCGCCCCGACACTTCTGGGCGACTACTCAAATAGTGCATTGAACTAAGTCAATATGATATCACCTACCATCCTCGCACTGCCATCAAGGAACAAGTCATGGCCGATTTCATTGCCGAATTCACTACCAGCGAAGGTAAGGAGCAATCTGAAATAGCAGAAGATATCAAGTGGAATCTCTTTGTAGATGGAGCATCAAATGAATAAGGCTCGGGGGTAGGCATTATGATAATCACCCCCAGGGGAAGGAAGCTGCACTATGCCCTAAGGTTGGAATTCGCTGCCACCAACAACGATGCAGAATATGACGCAGTAATAGCAGGATTAGAACTTGCCTTAGAAATTGGAGTCCGTTCTTTATGTCTTCATAGTGATTCTCAACTTATCATAAACCAAGTACTAGGAGAGTTTCAAACTCGAGGAGAACGACTCACGGCATATCTAAAGAAGACCAAGCTGCTACTCGATCAGTTGGACCACTATTTAATCAAACACATTCCTCGAGAGGAGAACCTAGAGGCTGACGAACTGGCAAAGCAAGCTAGCATGAAGAACAGCACCATTTCCGGAACAATAGCCATCTCAAAACAACTGGCCCCAAGTTTCGAACAAGAGGATCTGATAGCTGCTGTCGAAGAAGAAACTTGGATGACTCCTATCCAGAAATACTTACAAGATGGCACACTACCCAACGAGCGTAACGAAGTTAGGAAAATCCTAAGGAGAGCTTCCCGCTACACAATACAAGAAGACATCCTCTATCGACGCGGCTTCTCTAACCCCTTATTAAGGTGTGTTGCTGGAAGGGAAGCCAAGAAAATCTTATCCAACATCCATCAAGGGAGCTGCGGAGATCAAACTGGTGGGCAGACTCTGGCAAAGAAGACACTCCAATATGGATATTACTGGCCCACTTTAAACAAAGACGCCTTAGACTTCGTCAAAAGATGTGACAGATGTCAGAAATTTGCTAAGATTCCTCGACTACCAACAAATGAGATTACTCAAATGACCAGCCCTTGGCCCTTTGCAGTATGGGGAATTGACTTGATTGGCGAACTGCCGATGGGCCGAGGCGGAGCCAAATATGCTATAGTGGCAGTCGACTATTTCACCAAATGGGTGGAAGCGAAACCTCTAAATAGAATATCTTCGGCAAAAGTTATTAACTTCTTGATCAAAAATGTTCTATGCAGGTACGGGGTTCCACTCAAAATCATATCGGACAATGGACTTCAGTTTGACAGCGAGGAGTTCGCCGACTGGTGCCAAAAGCATGGAATTCACAAAAGCTTCTCATCTGTGGCTTATCCCCAGGAAAATGGGCAAGTCGAAGCTGTCAACAAAATTCTTAAAACTCTAATCAAGAAGAAGCTTGAAAAGTCAAAAGGCGCTTGGGTGGATGAACTTCCTACGGCACTTTGGGTCTACCGCACGTCTTTCAGAACATCAACAGGGCACTCCTTTCTCTTTGGCATACGGATCGGTGGCCATGCTCCCAGTTGAAACTGTAGTGCCATCCCACCGTAGGATCCACTACAACCCAGAAGAGAACGAAGAACTCCTCCACATGTCTTTGGATCTAATCGAAGAAAGAAGAAATGATGCAGCACTCAAAGCAACAGCTCACAAGCAAAAAGTGGCAGCACAATACAACTCCAAAGTCAAGCATCGCAGCTTACAAGAAGGAGATCTTGTCCTCAAGCGAATCTTCCCGCGCCCCGGAGCGCTAGATCCAATCTGGGACGGACCATATCTAATTCATAAAGATCTCCACAACGGAGCTTATATTTTGTCAACAGTGGACGGAGAGGTGTTCCAGAGGGCATGGAACATCCAACACCTTCGTCGATACTTTTCTTCCATATAAAGTGAATTAACAAAGAGAATCAGTGGACGTAGGTATTTTCGTGCCGAACCACTTTAAAAACTTGTCTCTTTTTTAACTTGTTCCTTTATATCTTGGCTACTTGCTGAGCTTTATCCTTTTCTGTTGAACAAAATCCTGTGTAGACGGCATCTCCATTCAGGGCATCACAGCACAACTTCACCTGGACAAAACCTAACAGGTATTATACGAATCTATGCCCTCACCAATGAGACACTTTTGCTCCAGCATCTCTCTGCTGCGGGTTAACTCATTGCTCGTGACGGCCCTTAAAGCCAACTGTAATGAGCCGATTATAAGCCGCCGAGAAGGCCAGTCATGGCCTAGGCAGCTCATTACGGCGTTCGGCTCGCCGACAACCGTGAACCGATTATAAGCCCGAACATAAGGTGTGGCCAGCCAGGGGTAGTTCACAGTTGACGATCGGCACCCGCGCTAGCCGGTCATGGTAAATCGAATAATACCCATGATTACGGGCCATAATGGCCTGGGTAGTTACCGTGCGCGATCCCGACTCCGATGTGTCTTAAGTACGGCTGTGGTAAAAAAGAAAACTCCCCGCGGAGGCGTAAGATGGGTGACAAATGTCTCCAAGACCCACGGCTAGGGAAAGTGACTACAAAGCCCGTTTGCCACGAACTTAAGCGCGTCGAAGGCCTTCCGTGATTGGAAGTTTTACTATTTCTTATATTTCCATTTTATTTATAAAAACTTTCCTCCTATCCTCTATAACGATCACTAAAGTACAAGACACAAAATAGGAGACACTCGCTAATGGGAATAAGAACTCACAGCTGGATGGCAGGTCATTCAGCTGCATTCCATATTCGATTACACAAGGCATTCAAAGCTACCATCTACAGCTAAAACTTGAAGGGCGGTATTTTCTTCTCTTGTACATAAATATGTAACTATAATTTGTTCGCACATCACACTAACATTGCAAGATATGAAATTATATTTTAAGCAAGAACTTAGCGTCAAACACAATTGAATCACTAACACATGCACAGCTATATTTTATGCAACACATCAAAATAACGACAACATTCAAACATGACAAAATCAGCTTATGTTATAAAGTTACATGCCAAAAATCAAGTTGTTCGTTACATAATTACAGCCTGAAAATTACATTAATGTTAAAAGACTAACATAGACAGCAATGTCAAGTAAGCTGAAAAATGTCCAGATCAAGCCAAGGAGTCTACTGCATCGGGGCTTCGCCTCTATCCTACTGGCCCTCCGAGGTTTACTTAACCGCCGGATCAAAGCTCCCAGCATGCTGACCAGAGGTAGTTGGCGCTTTGGAGGTCCCGCCTGTCCAATTCAGGAGAAGAATTCATTGAATAAACAATACGCAACCAAGCTATGAAAAGGCTAAAAGGGAAGATTTACCAGCATCTGTTCCTTGATCATCATCCCCCAACTGCACACCTACCTCCTCAGCAGCGAGCAGCCGCATGCCCTCCTTCACCGTCACTTTCTCCTCCTCAGTGAATTGGGCCGTAACCACATCCATTCTGAAGGCCATGGCACCCTCCTTATCCGCATCAGCCTTGGCCTCCTCCAGAGTCCGGAGATAAATCTTGGCCATGATCCGGGGATAATCATCCATCCAGGATAAGTTGCCCTACTTCCAAGTACGGAAATACATATCTTGGAGCATCTCATCCATCATCCCCTCGTTCTCCTCAAACTCCCTCATTCGGACCTCAGAAGCCAATAGCTTGCAACGGCAACATCCCTCTCCGATCGGTATCGTGAGCGGTCAGCCTGAAGGGATTTCCTCATCGCCTCCATCTCCTCCTTCAGCTTGGCTTGAGCAAGCTCTGTGGCTTCAAGCTTCCCAGATAACTCCTCTACCCGCTCGAGATCCGCTTTCCGAACCTCATCCACTGTTGCAATGGCCATATCGATCTGTTCCTTGCAGATGGCCTCCATTTTCCGCAGCTCGGCTCTGCTAGCCTCTTCCATGGTTTTCTTTAGCCGTCTGGAGGCAGCCTCGTGCTGAGAGATCTGGATGGCCTGATCGGCGAGTTGCTTGGCCTGGTCGGCAACCACTAACCGCAATCTTATGTTAGCACTCCCAATTTCCTCCCTGGCCTTGACCAGTCGGGCATGATGCCCCATCAACTTCCTAGTCTCCTCAGCAAACCGGTCGATATTTTCTTTAGATTCATCCCCCATAGTTACAATCCGAGTAGTAAGAAAATCAAGGTCCAGAGACTTGGCCTCATCAAGCACCCTTACCATAGTGTTGCGAGGGAGAAGGTGCTCACCGGTAACCTCGTCAAAGGAAATATCATGAGAACCCGGATCCAGATCTGGATGACCCGAAAATGGATTACGAGCCAAGCCGGGACGATCAATCTGAGTAATGGTAGGATTCTCAGATGGATGCGGAGAGGGTATGAACTCAGTATCCTCCTCCGTGATATCATGAATAGGCTGGGTTGGGGGCTGAGGACCAGGTGAAGGTTCGAATAAGGAGCGACTCCTCTTTTTCTTTTGAATATCCTCTTCAATAACTCCGAGAAGAGGACGGTAGCCGACTACGTCCCCGGAACGATTAGTCGAAGGCTTTGGTTTAGCGGAAGCTTTGAGGAGTTTGAATTGTTCGAGACGGTGCCGAATGTCTGATGTCTTGGCCACCTTACCCGTTCCTGGAATAAAAACCAAGTGTTACAAGCATGCACGGGACTATAATCTAAGAAACATGTGGAGTTAAAAGAGGAGTCAAAAATTCACCTTGAATCGCCGGAGTTGCCCTAGCTGAAATGATCTTGGAAGATGGATCGGCACCATTCCCGGCCTTATCAGTTTTCTTTGGCTTCTCCACCAAGGCCGATCCTTCCTCCAACTCCTCAAAAGCCTGGCGGAAAGCATCATCTGTCCACTCTTGGATCTCCCCTGCTTTCCCAGAAGACAAAGCCCCGACACCATCACCGCTCTGTCCTTCGCCACTATCACCACCTTCACCTTCTCCATCACCTCCGCTCTCCTCCTCTACATTTTCCTCCTCTGGAACATCTGGACATGTGCTAGGGGAGGATCCATCGGATTTCTTGAGCTTCTTCCCCCCGGCGACTGGAGGTATCGAGAAGAGTTTCCTCTTGCTGCTTTTCGACGTGGCCCCTCCTTTAGCTTTGACAGCCCTCTCCTCAGCTGTGTCTCTCTGCTTGACCACAGACTGACGTGGTAGAATCAAGTTGTGCTACAGAAGAGTAGCATTCCTGATCAGGTAAGAAGCTGACCTCTCCCTTCCCGAAATGGCTTTTATCTCCGCAGCCATCTGAACCAGGCGATCGTTCTCCACGACCGCAAAGCCACCTGTCGCTAGCAAGAAATAAAAACACATAAGGAGAAGCATTGCAGTCAGAACAGAAATTATAAATAAGCTTCAACTTACAACCGAGGTGAAGCGACGAATAGAAATAGAGTCATCCTTGACATAAAACCATTCTTTGTTGAACATGTTGAACTTCGAATATAAGTCCAGGACCGGCTTGAAGGACACGGCCGATTCCAAGCTGATGTATGGAGAACCCCTTCTTATAGCCCCTCAAGTTGTACAAATACCGGATCTCCCGGTTGGAAGGGGGACGCCCGTATTTTCTCTGGAAAATGATGAATAAACTCACCAAGATAGCATAAGAATTGGGCTGAAGCTGGAAAGGGGCCACCTTCAAATAGGTAATGAAGCTGACTATCCAAGCATTGATTGAGGGAATGGCCCCGCACATGCAATGGTACCTACTTTAAGCGAAATATCCTTCAGGGGGGTCATACAGCATAACTCCATTCCCTGGCAGCACCATGTGTGCTCTGTAAATCCCGAAAGAACGAGATATAACATCAAGCTGCTCCTCTTTAAGGGAGCTAGGAAAGCAGTCAGGTGGCGAGTTCAGGAGCTCCTGGGGGCCGTACCCATCTACTAGTGATCTCGGGGGAGGTCCATAACGTCTCGATCCTGACTGAGCTGGGGGCATTGTAGAGGACTCTTCTCTGTCCATGGATTTCTTCTTATCTGATCGAGTTTCTACTTTATGAGACATTTATCTGCAAACACAAAACGTGAGTCGTTAGAATGAGGGAAGTAAACAAGCAAGTGCATGAAGTCTAGAATTTCATTTATAAGTTAAATAAAAGGCATAAGGTTCATTCGGCACTCAAGCCCATTCGGTAGTTCAAGGCTCGAAGGTTCATTCGGCACTCGTACTTCTCAGGTCCATCCGGTAGCTCAAGGCTCGAAGGTTCATTCGGCACTCACGCTCCATGATTCATTCGGAAGTTCTAAATATAAAAGACATTCGACAATCACCTGATTCGGTAGTCAAGTTGATTCAGCAATACGATTGATTCGGCAGGGAAATCTGGTTCGGCTATCTCACTTGGTAGGGAATAACAAAAGCTTAAGGCCCACACTTATAGGCAAAAATATAAATAACCGGACCAACTGGTTCGGCACACAAGACCTGACGAGAATCTCCCAAGCTAAAACAAAGCGCGACATATGATGGCATATGCCCCACTTTGGGGGGCAAATGTTGGGTGTGTTTCCACCCTTCATCGGACCAAGTCCACCGAACCAACTAGTCCACCGAACCAACCAACCTACCGAACCAACCCTCACCGGACCAACTCACCACTGAGCCAACCACTACTGCTCCAACCCTCACCGGACCAACTCACCACCGAGCCAACCACTACCGCTCCAACCCTCACCGGACCAACTCACCACCGAGTCAACCTCCACCGATCCAAGGCCTCACCGGACCAGCCAACACCGAATCAACCACACCGAACCAATCCCATCTCCTCTACCACCAGACCAAAACGCTAGTCCAACCATCTACTACCGAACCAACGTTGCCAGGCCAGATCACTTCAGCCCAGGCCCACCAGCAGCTATATACATCCAAGACCCCTGCCCCCAGCCTCACTCTATAAATAGAGGGGCAGGGGTATAACAATGGCAGACAAGTTTGAGAGCTCAAGCACGGATAGAACTTTCAAACAACTTTCACATACTTGTAATCAAAACTTTGTACTTGTAATCTGAAGAGAAAAGGAGAATAACATATAAAGTGGATGTAGGCACATTCTGGCCGAACCACTATAAATCTGTGTGTCTTTTATAGTTTAGTCCATCTATTTTATATATTTGCATAAATCACCCAAATCACTAAGAACAACATATAATCAACTAAATCATACGACTTGGAGGGGTTTGCCCCTTTTTTTTGCAAACAAGTTTTTTAAGGTTAATTAAATAATGTGTTTTCAAGAGAAAATGTTTAATCAAGTTTTTAAAGGTTTATTTAAATGTAAATTTTCAAAAGAAAATACAAACCAAGTTCAGAAACAAAGCATTAGCAAAATTTAAATGAGATTTCAAGTTTTAAAATACTTTAAAAAAATTAAACGAGTTGTATAATGTTTCAAAGGTGATTTAAATAATGGTATTGATTATCTAATGCATTGAAGGATTGTTAAATTGATAAATGTAATCAATTAAGGAAATAATTATTTTTTTTTTATGATAATTAATAAAGATTAATTAATTTGAGAAATCAATTTGATGGATTGATTTATTAATGTGATTAATTGAGAATTAATCACTTAATGAAATAAACTAGTGATGATAATGAAAGTAATTAAAGAACAATTGCTGAATGTCATTAATTAAGTAAAGTAATTAATGGATAATTACAGAATGTAATTAATTAATGGGTAATTACTTGATGGAGAGTAATTAAAGAATAATTACTTAGTGGAAGTAATTTAATCATTAATTACTCAATGTAATTAATTAAAGGATATATTAATTAATTAAGTGGTTAATTAATTAATGTAAGTAATTAAGAATAAGTAATTACTGAATGTGATTAATCAAGGTTGACTAATAAATGTGGTAAATTAATTAAAGGCTAATTAATGAATCTGATTAGAAAGGCTAATTAAGGGATGATTAATTAGTGGTTTGTAATTAATTATTATTAAGTAAGCAAGATTAAAAATGATTAAGGAAATTAATTTGATTTAATTAGGAATGGGTGACTAATCAATCTTGCTTATGAATGATTGGTTGACATTTCTGGTATAAAATGTTTGTGATATGATGTGTTTGTCTTGTATGGCGATTGTATGGTTATCTGTCGTTGATGAATTGTTATATTAAAAGTGATATCTTGTATTAAAGGTTGAATTGTGTTTCACTTAATTAATGGGGGTTAAGATGGAAATTGAGTTCGAAGAGACCGGAGTCGGGTATTAGTAAATACCCGAAACCACTTCGATTTGTAATCTATAATAATTCTGTACAGATGTGGTATGTGAAACAAATAGACTGGAATGGAATGCCTTAAGTGAACTGGACCATTTAATCTAAGTATGATACTTAGAAATTGAAGAGTGTAATAAGTGTTGTCTATACCAAACCTATGAATTTGTTAAATTGTTACGAGTTACCCCGGGTTTTAAATAGGTTATTGTTTTGGAGTATTTCATGTTAGATAGGTTTATTCACGCTGGTTTCCAGCCTGACCCGGGTGTTACTTTGATGTAATGCTCGGGTCAGACCGAGTATTACAGATTTTTAGGTAAGCACGTTTTGGAGCTCAGGAGGCGCGCTGGATGGCAGGAATGTATGAAGCATATTCCGCTGTATAAGTTATAGTTTATTTTGGACATGTTTGTTTAAACTGTCCAGTGTTGTGTATGGGTTATTAACTCTGATGTAAAAAAATATGTAAATGTACTGATACAGTTCTTCTTTTGTTAACTGTTACTTATGTAATATTGTATTTTGATCCGCTGCGAATGTAAGGTTTTTGTGACTTGTTCCTGTTTCTTCTTCTTTCTCTTTTCTTCTTTCCTAACTATCTGGAATTTTCAGAATCGAAAATTCTGGGTCGTTACATTTGGTATCAAAGCAGAAGGTTAAGCGAGAACCTTGGCTCTGGTGGGGGATTACTCATTAAGGATAGGGTCAATGGTACCCTAGAATGAGTTGAGTGTATATATATATGAGAGCGTACTTGTTATTTTCTTATATAAAGATTTTAAATGATTTTATAGAAGAATATATTTTGGTATATAAATCAATATTTCTTTCTAATAAATATTAAGGTAATTGGTTGTTAAATTATTGGAATTAAATTAAATAGTAATAGAAATACAACCAAATTGAAATTAAATAAAGATAAGTTTGAAATGGATTCAAGCTAAGATCAAAATCTTGAATTAGGGAAGGAGTTTTAGAATAAGATAATTGTGAATTGGTTTCCAGATATGATAATCTTGGTTATAATCATAAATGGTTGTTGTATTTAATAATAAAATGTGTATTGAATAAGAAAAAATGAAATGTTTTAAGGAAGTAGAACATTTAGGTAAGTATGACTTATAAATTGGAATTGAAGATGGCCTGAATTGTGAAGTTTTGAATCTAGGTCCAGAATTTGAAAATTTGTTTCAAAGTAATGTAGAAATAACAAATAATTTAATGTATTTGAATGAAGGGTTTCTATTTCAAGCAAGAGTTGTTTGAAAATTTAAAGGAATTTGTTTTGAATTAAAACCAAAGGTGGTTTGAATTTTAAAATTTATTTTGGTGGGCCAAGAAGTAAATATGTATATATGTGGATATACATAATATCAAAGATGGTTTGAAATAAACTCTAAATGTTGAGTTTTAAATTTGGAATGAGATGTGAAATCCAAAGTGAAGTAGGTTTTAAATTTAAGTGGGAAGGATATTAATCTAAAATTTAAAATTTGAATGGGAATTCAAATTTTGTAAATTTGAATGGATTAAGTAAACTGAATTTAACTTGGAAGAAGTTAAATAAGTTTGAATGGACAACCTGATTTGGAAATTTCAAGATGAAATTAAAATTTAACTTGGAAGGATAAAAATGATTGATTGGAATTGACAGTTCGAGTGATCTCAAATTGGATTTGAGATCCGAAAATTGGAAATGGATGGATGTTTTAAAATAATTGGATGATATTACCCTATTTATAATAATAATCTTTAAACTGTGAATTGGATTTGTATAAAAGAAATGGGGTGTGGTAATATATCCATTATTAAGGTAAAATGGAATTATTATTTGAACTTTGAAATAGGATAAAAATGGAATTTGGATTCAGAATTAAGTGGTTTAAAGATATAAGTTGATTTGATTTAAAGGATTAAATCAATATTTAAAAATTTAACTCGAATTTATATAATTCGGGATGGTTTAAGTTTGAAATTTGAATTGAATTAGTTCAAATTAAATTTGATTTGAATTAATTAGAATTGTAATTGAAGATGGATAAGTTTAAAAATTGAAATGGAATTTGAATTGAATTTGGGAGGAAATCAAGAATAATTCAACCTGATTTGGAAATGGAGTTTGAAACTAGGACAAATTCAAGCTGGAGTTGAAATGAATTGAAATTGGAACTTGTTCAATTGAAATTTATTTGAATTAGTAGAATTTGAGATCAAAGTTGAATAAAGTTAAATCTGGAAAGAAACTGAGGTTAATTCGACTTGAATTGGGGTTAAATCAATTTTAATGGAAATTGAAGTTATTTAAATTGGAACTAAGTCAATTTAAATGGAAGTGGAAATTTAAATTGAATTGATTGAAAACGGAGGTTGGGAATTGAACAGTTTGACTCTGTACTATTTTCAAAATAAATTGTTTTAGTACAAATCTATTTTTCCAAACTATTTACAACTTTTCTTTTAAAACCTAAAACTATCTTATACTTATTTTACAATTATTTTTGGAACTATTTAACAATTTTTCAACTGTTTTATAAACTAATTACTTTTTCAACTACTTTATAACTAATTACTATTTTATAGCTATTTTGCAATTATTTAAAATTCTATAACTATTTGACTATTTTCCAACTATTTTACAATTACTTAACTATTTTATAGCTATTTTACAACCAAATAATTATTTTTCAACGACTTATCTATTTTTAAAACCTTTCAAATTATTTTCTAAATTTAATTTGGACAAAGTTCAAACTGTTTATGATTAAATATCCATTTGAGATAAGAATTGAGGTGATAATCCAAATGAGGATTTAAGCAATTATGAGTAAGTAATGGAAATTAAAGTGAATGTGAGTAGAAAAGGGGATTGATTTGGCTAATAATCAATGGAGATAAATACGTAGGATGTACGTATATTATTCTATTCGCATAGTGATTTGATCCGGATTCGACCATAGAATTTCAAGATAATATATCGGTCCGAGTTGAAATTTTCCACTTGATTTTTTAAGGCGAACCTGGATATGGATTGTTGATTGATTCTGGATATTCTCTATCATAGTTATGACTATGCAAGGAGAATGACGGTTTCTGATCAAGAAACCAGATCTGTGTCCGCACTAGGAAGTCGAGTGGACGATACTAGTTCGGAAGTGAAATTGTGTGATCGAGTGAGCGATCAGATTGACATAGCGTACAGATGATATGTGTGCATCTTACGAGTTTAAATAAAATTGATACTAGGAATTTGTGGATAAGAAATGTGAAATGGTTTTTGAAATAAAGAGTATATTTTGTAAAATATATGATGAAGTAAAAGTGGAAATTGGATATTTCTATGGTAGAAATTTACTTTATAGAAGTAAGTAAGTGACTTTATGGAGTAATCAAATTTGAATATTTGATTTTGAATAAACAAAGTTATATATCTTTATTATATACGATAAATCTTCCCTTGTTGAATCTATAGCCAGGAGAGAAAGGATTTTGAAAGTGCTTGAAGCATAAAAGGAGTTTTATACAAGTTTGAAATGATCCAAAATTTTTTAAAGTTATATATATATATAAAGGATCTTATGAGGATTTTGAGAAAAGGTTTGGGGAACCTTTGGATTTGGAAAGGCTTTTGATTTTGGGTAAAATCAATTTTGAAATTTGGAAAGCCTAGTTTGGGAATTATCGATTTTGGGATAATCGATTTTGTGTAAAGGTGCTTTGTGTGAGATCATACTAGGTGTATGATTTGAAAGATACTATATATGTATAGTATAAAGTGTTTTGATGATGGCTCTGGGGAAAAAGGCGCTCCCTTGAAATGAACTTCTCAGGAGTGACACCGGGTGGTGCTGCCTTGACCCCCAAGGGGGATGCTAAAGTTGATCCTATGAGGAGTCCAGACAAAACTAGTTCCTGAGGATTATGAGTAGAGTATACCATAGTGAAAGTCGTGTGTGCCGCTGAGAGCCAACAGTCTACTCTTGATTTTATATCGGTAGAATGCGACCTATGCAGGAGTGGAGAAGTTTCATTTTGACAGCAAAAATCATGTGTACCGTTGAGAGCCAACAGTTAAATGGATTTTTGCTATGATGGCAAGGTAACCCCGGAATGTAACTGCGATCTGTTGTGGGTTCCATGGCGTAATCGAGGGGATCGGAGTGCCTACAGTTACATGGACTTTTGCTGCGATGGCAATGTAACCCAGAATGTAACTGCGACCATGGATGGGGGTGATGATTTCCAAAGCATTCTCACCAAAAGATATTCTCTCTATTTTCAAAAGATATTTTCTATGTTTTCAATTAAATTATTTTTCAAGTATTTTTCACTGGGTGCTGAAATGGGTCTGCTAAGTATTTTTAGATTTTCAGTCCTACGCCTGATCAACGTATGACCGAAATTCTGTAAGAACGAGGATGGACTTGTTGAAACATCGAGTTATAAAAGTATTTTTATAAACGATTTTGGCAATATATATAGATTTTAAAAGTGTTTTAAAAATAATCAAAGGATAATTTATCTGATTTTAAATTATTGAATAAATTCTGTCTTCGTTCCTTTTCGAGGACGAAAAGATTCAAAGGGGGAAGGAATGTGATAACCTGGATTTTTAGAGCATCTGGTAATTGGTAATTAATAGGATTAGAATTATTAAAATATTAGTTTGTATATTAAACAGATAAAATTCTGTTAATAAAAGATATCGGGATGTGTAAATGGATTTGAAAATATAATAAAAAATATCTGTGATATCCTAAAGATTTCAAACAAATTCAACTATAATAATCTCTTTTATAAATAATTTAAAATTGGCAAAAATTGTTATTTTCAAACAGTTGTAATAATGTATTATTTTTCAAATATAAATAGGCTTAAAATAAAATTTATTATTTACAAATTTAATTTGTATTGATTAAATATACATATATTTGAGTTGATTTCAAATTGGATTTTGAATTGAATTTGAATTTGAAGTTGGATTAGAATTTGAGATTTAAAAGATAGATATTTTAAAACATTTTGGATTTAAAAATATATTATATAT
The DNA here is from genome assembly GCA_030765085.1 of Allium cepa. Lineage (NCBI taxonomy): Eukaryota > Viridiplantae > Streptophyta > Magnoliopsida > Asparagales > Amaryllidaceae > Allium > Allium cepa. Next base: position 512,232,955 of record CM060942.1, read on the forward strand.
GATTTTATTTAGAATAGTATGTTTTATATTATTTTCTTTTAAAAGATTTTATTTTATAAATTAAGATATGTAATTATTCATTAAATTCTTTTTTATGTAGATAAACATTTAAGCTTTGATACGAATATATCTTTTGAAATCTAAGTATAAGAATTAAAGTGCACATGAGATAATTTAATTCACAAATTAATAAAGGATTTAAAATAAAATCTATAAATTTAATAAGATAAAGGGATATACTTAAATTTATAAATAAAATTAGTCAAGGGTTTAAAACATAAAATACTTTATCTTGACATTTGTAAATTTATAAAGCATGCATTAAAACAAATGTAAATATTACTCTCTATAATCAAACAAGTGTTAGCTTAGAAAAAGATACAAATGGAGAAAACTTTATTTTCTTTAATTTGAAATTTTTTAAGTAACATAAGCTAAAGATAAACCATGTTTTCATTTTTCTTTCCACTTTCAAAAAACTGGAAACTTAAAAAAAAAGGGTCAGTGGAATAAAATTCAAACTACAATCATCTTTGAAATTTCGACCTGAAGAATCTTCAAGTTATCAAGCTAAGAAAATTCAACTTCAAGAAAGATTAGAAGTCACAGTTTCAACCTGAAGCAAAGGCAACATCAACCTAAAACAAATTCTAGTTTATAGCTTTATGTCCAGACATTTGAACTGTGAGTAAACTCTTTAATTAAAAACAGTTTTATTTCAAATCTGATATCATGCTAACATATATGAAAATCTTTGAAGTAGTAGAATAAATGATGTGAATTTGCATGATTATTTTCAACTTGAAAACTGGTTTGAATCCTGCTGTGAATGGAAGCACGTTTGTGTTGTTAGCATATAGATCTCTGTGAAAACTCAGGTTCAATATCAAATAAAAATGCATAACTCCAAATATAAGTAATTTTAAACTTAGATCCTTGAATAAAATATGAGTATAACAACATGATATCAACACTAAAAATGATTCTAAGGATTTTAATTCAATAATTATCTCAGAAACAAGAAAATACTGTGGAAATCATAAATTGGTTAAAATTTTATGAAAACAATTTTATAAATTGATTACACAAAAGATTCAGGGTAGGAAATCGTGAATTTAGGTGTGAAGATTGTGATTTTTAGTTTGGGATTCGAGGAGTTATTCGGTGTTGATCATTTTTGGGATTTTGGATATTGCCTTAATCGACATCGAATTGAAGCTCGAGTTTGTTGTCAGAGATGGCTATGGGTATAGTGATCTTTGGAAAAATGGTGGATGTTGTTATCGAGGGCCGTGGTGGTCGTGAAGAGGCAAAGTAGGGCTGCGTTTCTGTCTTTAGTATGGGTCGGAATCATGGCCAGTTTGATGTCGTCGATGCATCGGAATGAACCGCATGGGGGGAAAAGCTTCGGTGGTTCAAGGCATGTCTTGTGTTACAGCAGTTTGGTGTCAGGTGTAGGCGTTCATTGGCGGAGAAGTAGTTTTGGTCTTGGGTTTCGTTCCAGTTTCGATCGAATGTCTCAATTTTGATTTGACGTTGATTTTGACGATCTGGGTTCGTACGACGTATGGCGAGATGGTCGGTGACTTGAGGAAGGTCGCGACGTCGGTCGGTAATGGCCGGAGTTCCTATGCACGTACATATGCACGTTTGTGGGTTCGTTTGTGCTATGGGTTGTAAGATTGGGGAAGACGAGAAGCAACCCGAAGTTGTACTCGAGCGATCGCGTGTGTGAATCGAGCAGGTGGGTAGATCATGAGTGCTCGGGAAAGGACCAGGGAAACATAAGGGTAGGCTCGGGTTGGGTTTAGTCGAGCCTAGTTTTAATGATAAAATGAAAACGTATTCAAGTTTAAAAATAAGAAGTAAATTTTGAATCTAAGTTAAAAGCAAATTGTTTGTAAACAAGTTTTAAAGTTATAAAAGTTTTTTAAGGTTAATTAAATAATGTGTTTTCATGAGAAAATGTTTAATCAAGTTTTTAAAGGTTTATTTAAATGTAAATTTTCAAAAGAAAATACAAACCAAGTTCAGAAACAAAGTATTAGCAAAATTTAAACGAGATTTCAAGTTTTAAAATACTTTAAAAAAATTTAAAGGAGTTGTATAATGTTTCAAAGGTGATTTAAATAATGGTATTGATTATCTAATGCATTGAAGGATTGTTAAATTGATAAATATAATCAATTAAGGAAATAATTAATTATTTCTTTATGATAATTAATAAAGATTAATTAATTTGAGAAATTAATTTGATGGATTGATTTATTAATGTGATTAATTGAGAATTAATCACTTAATGAAATAAATTAGTGATGATAATGAAAGTAATTAAAGAACAATTACTAAATGTCATTAATTAAGTAAAGTAATTAATGGATAATTACAGAATGTAATTAATTAATGGGTAATTACTTGATGGAGAGTAATTAAAGAATAATTACTTAGTGGAAGTAATTTAAGCATTAATTACTCGGTGTAATTAATTAAAGGATTTATTAATTAATTAAGTGGTTAATTAATTAATGTAAGTAATTAAGAATAAGTAATTACTTAATGTGATTAATCAAGGTTGATTAATAAATATGGTAAATTAATTAAAGTCTAATTACTGAATGTGATTAGAAAGGATAATTAAGGGATGATTAATTAGTGGTTTGTAATTGATTATTGTTAAGTAAGCAAGATTAAAAGTTATTAAGGAAATCAATTTGATTTAATTAGGAATGGGTGACTAATTAATCTTGCTTATGAATGATTGGTTGACATTTCTGGTATAAAATGTTTATGATATGATGTGTTTGTCTTGTATGGCGATTGTGTGGTTATCTATCGTTGATGAATTGTTATATTAAAAGTGATATCTTGTATTAAAGGTTGAATTGTGTTTCACTTAATTAATGGGGGTTAAGATGGAAATTGAGTTCGAAGAGACCGGAGTCGGGTATTAGTAAATATCCGAAACCACTTTGATTTGTAATCTATAATAATTCTGTATAGATGTGGTATGTGAAACAAATAGACTGGAATGGAATGCCTTAAGTGAACTGGACTATTTAATCTAAGTATGATACTTAGAAATTGAAAAGTGTAATAAGTGTTGTCTATAACAAACCTATGAATTTGTTAAATTGTTACGAGTTACCCCGAGTTTTAAATAGGTTATTGTTTTGGAGTATTTCATGTTAGATGGGTTTACTCACGCTGGTTTCCAGCCTGACCCGGGTGTTACTTTGATGTAATGCTCGGTTCAGACCGAGTATTACAGATTTTCAGGTAAGCACGTTTTGGAGCTCAGGAAGCGCGCTGGATGGTAGGAATGTATGAAGCATATCCCGATGTATAAGTTATAGTTTATTTTGGACATGGTTGTTTAAACTGTCCAGTGTTGTGTATGGGTTATTAACTCTGTTGTAAAAAAAATGTAAATGTACTGATACAGTTCTTCTTTTGTAAACTGTTATTTATGTAATATTGTATTTTGATCCGCTATGAATGTAAGGTTTCTGTGACTTGTTCCTGTTTCTTCTTCTTTCTCTTTTCTTCTTTTCTAATTATCTGCAATTTTCGAAATCGAAAATTCCGGGTCGTTACAGTAACTTTCATACATATGTTTGTTAGTCTTATTAGATCTTACTTTTGCTTCGAATGTTAGATGTAAAAATCCATAATTCGTAGGATGAAAATAAGTAGAAGAATCAAAATACATGGAATACTCCCTTTTGTATCGATTAAGCATTGCAAAATACATTTCAAAAAGCTGAATTATTCTCCTTGTATAATACCCCAACCCCTCTTGGTTAAGAATTTTACCATCGGATATTTTGGCATGAGAAATACATCCACTTCATCAACTGCGGGGCGGCCAAAGAAAGAATTGTAGTATGATGGTTGGTTGATGATTACGAAGAGAGTTTCAAAGGTACGATAGCATGGCGGTACTCCCATCTGCACTAGCAACTTTACTTGCCCCACTGGGGTCTATCCCTTGTTATTGAACCCAAAGATTGGTTCAAGACTGGGTTCTAGCTTTTCTTTTGGGATGCCCATTTGATCAAAGGCATGTTTGAAAATAACATTGACTGCGCTACCAGTGTCTAAAAGAGTCTTAGACACTATAGGGAGTAATAACAAGATTTGGCATCGGAAGAGTCTATGCCAAACTTGAGCCATGATCACGAAGGGGTCATTATGAGGGTGACGGATCCCTTTCTTCAGCACCTAGGGAGTAATAACAAGATTTGGCATCGGAATGTTGAGTTTGTGTATTTTTCAACAGGAGTTCTTCTTGAATAGAGAATGCTCCTTCTCTAGCCTCGTTAATGTATATGTTCCTGTCCTCCTTGCTAGTCCCTACTGGATGTGGCCTCTCATGGATTACATCAATGATGTAATCCAACGGTGGACTCAAGCTCAATGGATCTTCCTCGTCCAAGATGTTGACAGCGTCGTTAGGAAACTTCTGTGGACCATCACCGGTCTGTGGTGCCTTTTGTTTATCTTGGATGAATTCCTTTAGATGTCCTTCACGAATTACTTTCTGAATAATTCTAGCCAACACCCTGCATTTATCAGTCTTGTGGCCATTTTTTTGTGATAAGAGCAATAATTATCCACTTTCCTCTATTCAGGGTAGTTTTGGGCCCTAAATGAAGTTGAAAAGTAAACCTTTTCCTTGTTCATAGCATAGATATAAGACAATGGCTTGTTTAAAGCGATTGAATTAGTGTTAGGCTCCTCCCATCTTGCTTTCTTGTACCCTCAATCTAAACCAAACCTTCCACTTTCCCTTTTAGGATTAACTTTCCTTTTAGCGTGATATAATTCATCCATTCAAATTAATTTATCAGCCTGAAAGTGTAAGTCTTTAATATCCTTAAACCCATGAATTAAGAGTTGCTTCCAGAATGGTGCATTCTCTATTAATCCAAAGTGTAATGCAATGAGCTTATCCCGATCATTCATGTCTTTAGCTTTTAATGCTTCTGTTGTTGAACCTTTTAAGGTAATCTCCCAATGACTCTCCCTGTCTCTTCTTATTGTTGGCCAAAATAGTGTAGTTGATTGTTGGGTCCTTGCATATACAAAAATGGACAGAGTACTCATAAGAAAATTGCTTCCATGAATAGATCGTCTTTTCAAATATTGTAAATACCATTTAGTGGCAGACCCTTGAAGCGTTACCGGAAAGTCTGCATCGAACGGCTGTAGAAACATTATACAGATCAATCTAGCTATTGAAAGCCGTCAAATGATCATCGGGGTCTGTATACCATGATACTTCAGAGTTGGAATCTTTATATAAGATGGGATGACCGTTGAAATGATTTCGTATGTGAAAGGTGCCACTCGTTCATTATCATTTGTTCTTCCATCCAAGATCCTCTTCCCTTTAGAATTTAGCATGTCAATTTCTTTTTCTGCTACGTTTTTCAGATATGCTTCGATGTCGTGATAACTTTTTTGATCTAGGTTGTATACTTTCGATGTCGAGCTTTCAAATTACTAGAGTGATTTGTCCAATACCCGTCCTTGATGATCGAGCTTAGTCGGATGACGCTTTTTTTTCTTTGAAGATGTCAAGTCTACTTTGCGCTTGTCTTCATTGGTATAAGCCTTTAAATTTTGTCTTGGAGAGATCACCTCATCTCCGGTCGTTGGTTTTGTTGTCTTGGAAGACTTTTGAGACAGTGCCTCTCTGAGAAGATCTTGCATCTCCTGCAATTTATGTTCCAAGTGCTTTATTTTGGTTGCATTGTCGTCTTGTTGAGTTGGGGTTGATGGTTGCCCTTGCACAATCCCCTCTAAGTTGAAGGTTAGTGTTACGTTTTCTTTTAAAGTTGTGGTATGTATGGCTTCTTCATTCAATCGACTAAGCCTTTTGGATTTTATTTTCCTAAATCAAGTTAAATAATCCATAATTAGACTATAAATTAACCACAAGGTCGGAGGTTCAAGCCATCCTTCTACTTCCAAAAATATTAACAAGAAAACTTGTTAACATCCTCAAAGCTAAGTGGTTACCGAGAAATGTTGTCAACACCTCAAAAGAAAATTTTCAGAAGTGACCACTCTCTTCGAAACCCCTTTTGAATGAGTTAGTTTGGGCATGTTTCTTGTGGAAGGTGGTTTCAAGAAAATATTAATTGTAGTTAATAGGTCTAACCAACCGATTGAAATGAAGGTTAAGGAGAAAGCACCCCCTTCGAGGCCTCTTTTAGAGTGACTTAAAGGAGGTTATTCATATCGAACATTTGTCCTTTTTGACTGTTTCGAAAGGATCATTCTTCCCTTTAGAAAGATAATTTACATTCACTAACATTGTTTACGCTCTTTTGGAAAGAGCTTCTTTGAAAGGGTTTCATGTATTGTAACGTGTGTACAACTTTCGAAGGAATTTATCCAGCTAGCATAGTTTAGTATTGGCACACCAAATCCCTCTCGATCAGGTCGAAAGGGTATTTATTCTGCCAAAGTGAACAAAACATACTATTTATAAACTTTATGTTCTATATGCAATGGGATAACATCTTGGACAATATAAGCTCAATGAATTTATTAATATCAAAACACAATCATCATCTTTATTTAATATTTAATATAATTAAGCACAATGATAACGTGATTCATATACATATAATCCAAACTGATCCCATCGCATCGTATAAGACAAATAGGAATTAAGAAGATATGCAAGAATTATGTGCAATTGATCGTTAGTCAAGCTAATGATCGAAATGATCTCTCTCATGATCATAATCTTTGTTAAATCCATGCGCTTCCACTTTCTGCATTAGTCTAATTGAGTTACAAGTAGGAAAGCTTTTCCCCAAATTGACATAGGTTTATAAAGATTTGATTTACTATAAAATAGAAGAAAGAACTTAGGATTTTCCCTTTCCAAATTCGGTCCCCAAACTCGAACCCCTAGGATCGTATTAATAGATGAAGGTTGGCCACTTTTCACATCCATCCCTACATTTCAGTCGAAAGGCCTTCATTCAACCTTCTGTGTGCAGCCTTTCGTCGTGGTCGAAAGGCCTTCCTTTATTCTTCTGCATGCCTTCTTTTGATGTGGTCAAAAGGTATTTCTTTTAGCCTTCCGTGTGTGTCCTTTCAACATGGTCGAAAGGTCTTCCTTTCTCCTTATGCACGCTTTCATCCGATGCGGTCGAAAGGCTTTTCTTTTAACTTTTCTTATCTATTCTTATGCCTCCATCTTCTCTATCAGACCTTTCAACCCAGTCGAAAGGGTTAGCTTGATAACTACCCATTGCCGTTTAAGCTTAAGCGCCTCTTTTACTTTGCTTCTTACTGAGTTGCTTTCAACCTCATCGAAAGCGGTGTAGGGGCACCTTTCACTTTGTGTTGCTATGTCGTTGTAGGTGGTAGATGAGTTGGGCTTTCTCATTCGAAAGGAATGGTGAATGACGACTGGATCTTAACTTTAGCTTTCGAAGGGTTCCAATCATGTAGAGTCTTTCTTCATGCCTTCGAAGGGTTCAAATCATTTCAAAAGGCTGGCTTTTGCTTTTGAAAGGTATGCATTACAATCACCTCTTCATGTAGTAGATTGACAATAACGAAACTCACTATTTTAAAGGAATTGGTTCTTGTTTGTGGGTCTATCATTTGATATCTTCGAAAGGTGTTTCGAACTCACATTAGCTTGTCTTATATATATCTAACCATATGCATCGAAAGGTCTAGATGATGCGAAAAGGTAACCTTACCTTCTTTTTTGTGAGAAATGCAGAATACAGATCTTAAGGCTAGGATTAACACTAGAGAGGGTGAATAGTGTTTAAAGGAATTATTAAATCTTTTTGAGTTTTTGTTAATTTGAACACAATATTCAAACACAGATATGATCATAGAATCAAAAACAGATGCAGAAATAAAGTAAAAGCAATAAAGGAAAGAACACACCGGATTTTATACTGGTTCGGAGTTACCCTACATCCAGTCCCGCACACAAGTACGGATTTCCTTTCAATAGTAATTGTACAATTACACTCTTGATTTCAAGGCTACGAGGTACACCCTCCAGATTCACAATCCTCTGGGTAGAGATACTTGATTTCTCAGGCAACAAGTTCACCCAATTGATTTCAAAGGCTTCAATCACACATTTTCTCGCTTGATTGATCTCCAAGGCTACAATCACACCTTTTCTCATTTAATTGATTACAAAGAAGCCTATAACTATGAATAGCACTAAGGATCTTGTTTAGATAGTGATAGAGAATCAAACCAGAGATAATCTTGTTAGATTCAATGTTGATTTCGGCAAAGTAATGGTACGAATATGTATAAAGAAATATGGAAGAAGAAGAGAAATGAAAACCAGAAAATATGATTAAAAATTCGTTGAAAACAGCCCCTATTTATAGAAGAACAATAGCCATGTCCATTCATGAAGAGATATGACGAATAGACACTGCTTTTGAAATTTAAAATTTGAAATTAACTGACACTATGTCGACATGGGTATATTGAGCATGTCGACATCCCAAAGGAATTTTTGATGGTTTGTTTTTCTTTGAAAATAACTTTTATCTTATATTAAAACTATTTTAAACTTTATAAATATACTTGAATGTAGTTAAAATACAGAAGTAAATATAGAGAATAATATATATATATAATTTTATATTTAAATCTTAGTATAAATATTAAAAGTTAAATATATTATTATTAAAGATATTTTTAATACTAAGAATAATTTGATTTTGAAACTAAAGATTATTTTGAGGCTAAAAAGTATTTGAAATCAGATAGATATTTTTGATTCTTTTAAAAGGAAGGTTTTGAAAACATTTTGAAAATAAGATATAATTTTGTAAAATCATTTTGAATAAAAATTAGCGGATACAAAACAATGTTCTACTAGATTTTTCGTAGGTTCCATCCTACTTAGGGTTCCATCCCTTTAACGGGCTCGAAGTGGATTCCATTCCATGAATAAATTGGATTTTAAGATGCTGGTGCTTTTCTAGGAATTTTAACAAAAATTCCTAATTAAAATTACTTATTCTTGAAATCTTGAACTCTTGATAATCTTGATATTCTTGATACTCATGAGTCTTCATTCTTGATATTTTAAATCTCTATACTGTACTGTTTTCATTCTTGGTACCTGCATGGTTAAATCCTGCATATTCATATATTTCTAAACAATAATGTTAGTATTTATATTTTATAATCCTATTCTAAGGTTGTTGTCATCAAAACCGTCATCTTACGGACTAACAATCTCCCCCTTTTTGACGATGACAACCTTTGTTTATAAAATATTATTTCTATCCTAATAACTCCTCCTTAATCTATGCCTAACTATCCTATTTTATACTTCTCCCCCTTTGTCATCAACAAAAACTAACTCAAAACTATATAACTCCCTCTTAATCTGATACTCTATGATAAGTGATTATAATGATAGTGTTATCATAATTAATCAACACTTATCTCTAAAACTTAAAACTTAGCCCTAAACTACTAACTATCCTAAGTATATAATAATACATTTAATAGAACACATATAAGAACTGTAACATCCCAAAATTTATCAATTTAAATTTGGTAATTTATTTGAACTTTTGGAATTTAATTTGAAAATAATTTGAAAAGTTTCAAAATAAATAAAATAAGTGATAATTTATACGAATAAAATTTCAATTTCTTTTGAGTTTAAAATTTGAAATACTAAAAGTTTTTGAAATCATTTGAATTTAAATTTTATATATATGTGAATATATATGTATGTGTGCATATATGAATAGATTTGGATTTATATATTGAATTTGATTTTGAATTTGAATTTAAATTTTAAATAAATTCTTTAGTAAAATATTTTGGATTTTAAAATAATATATATAGGTAATTTATTTAATGCATAATTGGGTTAAAAATATTTTCTTTTAAATTTTATATATTCAAGTAAAAGAGAAACGCATTTTTAAAACTAAGAAGAAAAACAATTAAAAAATTTATATATGTATTATTTTTCTCATGCAAGGGAAACATGGAGAGTAAGTAACATATGTATTAACAAGTATTTAAATTTAACAAATGAAGTAACAAGTGTAATTCACGTAGAAAGAATTAAAAAGTGTCATTACCTCATTTTCATTTTTCTTAGAAATTCATGGAAAATAAAATAAAATTATATAAGTTAATTCATTTTCTTCTTCTTACTCTTTTATTCATTTCAAAACCTACACAAAACTTTAAGACCAAATAAATCATCAGTCACAAGAAATTAAACAAACAACCTCCTCAACTTTTCCAAAATAAATTCCAGTAAACAAATCTAAAACCTTTTTTTTCAAAATCTCAAGCCAGAAAAAGGGAATTCAAGGATAACTTTAAGTCGTCAACAAGTAATTCAGAATCAAGAGGAGTCAACTTCAACAATTAAGTAGGAATCAGGATCAACTCAAAAAGAAAATTTGCAAACCCAAGCTTTAAAGTTGCAGATCAAAGATCTTTCTTTGTCTCTATTTCATTTTAAAAAAAACTGTAAGCAAATTAAATTTTAGTTTGTTGTTAAAAAAATTAAGTAAGTAAAATCCATCAAAGATTTAACAAGTTCACACAAATTGGTTGCAGATAACAAAATTCAAGATCAAGTTAAGAAAAGAAAAGCAGTTCCAGATTTTCAATTTTCAAATCCAGGCAGAAAACTCTCTGCTCAATTACACAGGTGAGTAAACTCTTTGATTTAAACTTGAAATTGCTGCTGTGAACTATATTGAAGTCTGAATGATAAAATGTGTGTTTGAATGTATGCACATCAACAGGAACCCTGTTCTATCCCTACAGGTTCAAAATCCTGTCAAAAAAAAAACCAAAAGCTCTATCTCAAGTTGTTGTTAGGCTTTGAGATCAAAAGAAAATATTTTTGAATGATCATGCTCTAAATTTTAAAAAATAAATGTTGGTAAATTAAACAGAAGTCTTGTCTAGAAATAGAAAACTACAGGCAAACCCAATATGAACAGAAACCTCATCAAACACGATTTCAGATTTTGAATATATAAATTGAATTGTCTTTGAAGTTGATGATTTTTAAAAGTGAAATTAATTTTTTTATCAAGTATTCGCTGGGGAAAATAGGGATGAACGGAATTACTATTTTCTCAAAATTCTATCCATTGATAAGGCAATGGAATTTGTGTTCGTAACTGGAGCTAGCTGGAAGACTGTGGAGTTTGGGGAAAACGTTGGATTAAATTCTAGATCAACATGGATGTTGATTTTGATCAAGTTAGGGTTTAAGGTGTAAAACGAGTCAAGGTTAGAAACGTGATCGCTGCGCCATCTGTAGGCCATCGAAGGTCATAGGACCGAGACCACCAGATGCGTGGGAGGCTGGTGGAGCTTTGGATGGGGTGTCGCGAATTCTGATGATCGGAAGAGGGAGAGCGAGGCGATTGTTTGAGGCTCAAGTTCATTCCAGATTTGGGTCTGGGGGATCAAATACGAAATCGCGCTTGTTTCGAAACTTTGAGTGTTTGAGAGGTTCGGGAGCATCGTCGTGGACGTATCGATGACCAGAGGTTCGAACTGTAGCGGCCGGAGTGATAGTGCATGTGCACACGTATGAGGTTGTGTCAGGGGGCAACAGTTTGGGGAAGAAAGGGGAAATTCGAAGCTACTCTCGGGAAGTGCAGGTGTTAGCCAGGGTATGGACTCGAAATAAAATCTGGGTTACACGGGTCTGTACTTAGACAAAAAATTGAGAAAAAAATATAAGCACACGGGTAGATTTTGTTAATAACTCGAAGCAGGTGGTAAAATGTTTCGGGGGAGACTCGAAGTAGTCTCCGGGGTGACGCACAAAAACAGTTTTTCTTTAGATTAAAATTCAAACTTTTAAATAGATTTTTAAACTCATGCTTTTAAATGATAATTTTGATTTGAGTTTAAAATAAATTAAAGTTTTTAAGTAAGGCCTTTTTTTAAAGTAATTAAATTTAACATAATTTTATCACATTATTTTAGAAAATTATTTATATTAGTTAAATAAATGTAAATGAGAATGATAGTTAAGAAAAAAAATGCTGTGTACACTAATTTTAATCTCTTAAGTAAATTTTATGTAATAAGGATGATTTATTTAACCTAGTTTACAAGGTAATCAAAATGATTAAAAAAGGTAAGAAGGTTTATCTTTTAAATTTAATAAGTAATTAATGATTTACTTAAGTGATAAATGATTTACTTAAAGAATAAACTATTTAAATTAATTAAGCAAATAATTAAGGGTTAATTAATTAAAGTAATTAATTAAGAAATAATTAATTAATAAAAGTAATTAAGTTTTAATTAATTAACAATTAAGGATTTAATCAACAAGTAATTAAGTTTTAATTAATTAATAATTAAGGATTTAATTAACAAGTAATTAAGTTTTAATTAATTAATAACTAAGAATTAATTAATTTAAAATTAAGGATAATTCATCATTAATTAAAGTAATTAATGAGAAATAATTATGTGATTAACTGATTATAATCACATTGTTAACTCATCTCATTGTTAGACGATTGACTATTATTGAAATGATTTGAGCTGTTTGATATTCCTATTTGTGATTGTGATACTGTGTGACGGGAATTGCTTTGTGCTGAACTGTCGTTTGTGATTTGGTTCTGTATGAATGTGAAACCCATTGGCTCGTAAAATGGCAATTGAATTTCGATGCGACAGGGAGTCGGATTCCAATTGGTTATCCGAAACCCACATCGAACCAGTGAATCTTTGTGAATGACATATCCACATGTTTTTTAAAATTGACACTCACTATTCGGTTTAGCCGGGGAAGGACCTTTGTGTCATATAACCCATTCCGAATAGTGATACGACGAAATGGATAGCATTTGAAGACGGTGGTGAAGACCGGGTGTCTTCAAGAAAGATAGGATAACTTGTCGAATAACTTTGCACTGAGTTGCTCCGGTATAGAGTTCTCCATATGTGATGGGGAGTCCGATCGGGATTGTGGATGCCTGGATTGCAAGAGCTTCTTCGGAAATGCCTTCGGTTCTGTTCGAACCCGAAACAGACTTGTATGGATTGTATGTCTGACATTACATTTTGAGATATAAAGCATATTTCTTTCAAAACATTTCTGTTGGTGGCGGCGAATTTATTCTCTTAGCTTAACACCCTTCTCTGGGACTTACGAGCTTAGAGATTATGTAGTTGAAGGTTATCAGTAATATACTCCCAACCTGGTAATGTGGCATGCCGAGTGCTGCTGATCATTTGTTGATCAAAGCATGGCTTTTGTGAAAAGCGTAGCTTTGTGGACGAGACTTCGTCGAACCTCACAACCCGGTAATGGTCGAAACAGGAAGGATGCAGCAAGGTAATTGGGGGTAGCGCCCCTTAGGGTATGTGCATTTCCTTCTGGATAGAAGTGGTATCATGGTATGGAGCCCAGATACTTAACTTATGTTGATATCGCAAATATATTACTTTGTGATTGTTGTTGTTGGTGCCCCGGATAAAGGTCGGTTACAACCGGGGGATGACATACTCGTTTCAGTAGTTACCTAATTACAGAGGTAACCTGACCTTGTGTTGGCAGAGATGCGGTTAGGTTCTCGGGGCGTCCCTCCAGAGGCGTACCCATGTGGCCCAGGAAGTTCCTTAGCCTGACCATTTGTTGGAAATCCAATTACCAATACGAACCCAGTACAATTTCAATTGTATAACCTGCCATTCTTAAATGGTAGTTATAGTAGGCATAATATAATGGTACCTATGCTGTCTAAGATTAATATTATATATTTTTTCACACTATGCACTAATAATAATAATATCAAAAGAGTTTTCTCGTATTAAACATATTTGACTATCATAAGGAGAAATCTCCCCCAAGTGTGCGATTGCATTGTGTGTGTGCCGGGAGGCCTTATGGTAGTTTCATTTTCCAAAAGCATGAACAGTTTTCTTTTAAAATCTGTTTTTATTCAAAGCAACTGTTTTTGTTTACTCATACCAGTCCCATGACTAACCCGGAGTTTATCGTTTCCTTTCTAAACTCTGGGTGCCCATAATTTCCACACGGGCAGCCTAGTAGCAGGTTTTTCATGTTTTGGTGCTAACTGGATTTTGAAGTCTTTTGGTTTGGAGGCTATCGGTTTTTGAAGGCTTTTGAATTGGAGATATTTTGAATGCCTTTTTGATCTCAAGGTGCTTAGTTTGGATGTTTGCTATCACTTCATTTCTTTGAAGACTTTCTTGGAATGTGATCACTTGTTGTTCTATTGTGATGTTCTATTTTGAAGTTGTGTTATATGTATAAAAGTACTCTGATATTGTTGATGATGTTATAATGGATATTGTGATGATGTTGTATCTACGATGTTGATTTATGGCAATTCATTTTGTTTTTCGCTGTTTATGTTCATCTAATGTTATTATAAGCTCCATCCGAACTGTAATTCGACATTCGAATCTCCGGCAGTCGAATACAAGTGAGGTATTTGATGTCGATTTTTGAACGCTGAATTTCGGGTCGTAACAAGAACACAACTTATTTATTAATCATATAACTATATTTACATTTTCGTGGGAAACGTAAGAAAGAACATACAAAAATAGGAAAAAGAGAAAAGAAACTAATGAGTATCTTTGAAAATGGGAGATCTATGAATCGAATAATTTGGATAGTGGAAACAGAAATTTCCACGTTGTTCGACAAGATTTCCATCTTTGTCAAAGCACACTTCACCAACGCAAACGACTTTGTCGTCATCTTCTGCGTGCACTTCTTCCATGGGGACTTATTCTTCTACTTCGCTGGCCTTTTGTACTTGATATCCTGAAGAGTCTTCATCAATCAAGATTGGGTTAGCATGATTATCCATTAGAAATTTTTGCAAATTCTTAAGAATTTTGCCTTGCCTCTCTTGTTCTTTGGCCATTCGAGGTTGCATCACTTGGATTTCAGTCATTAACTGAAGTGCATCCTTTATAGAATCCTCCATTTTCGTCACACGAGCGAGCGTTTTCGCTAAACGGTCCAGAAGTCGGAGAAGGGAATGAAAAGGTTGAATTTATGTTTGATTTGGAAGAGGAGGCCATTGATTATTTAATTTCAGAAGATAGAATAGATAAATAACAGAAAGAATGAATAGAATTTCGAAAATTAGAATAATATATAACCAATTATTTGAATTTTGGTGGGAAAAAATTCAAAAATAAAAAATCGTTGTATGTCGACATGGGATTCAAGGAGATGTCGATATGGTGCTTCAATTTTTTCTATTAATTTATTTTGATCTAATTTTTAATTATACTTTGTTATTTATATTTTTTATATTTCAGTTATTGAACAAATACCTAATTCTCTTCTTAATTTAGTAAATATAGATTCATTTAATGGTTTTGTTAATATATCTGCAATTCGATTCTCGAAATTAATATAATCTAGAGTAATTATTTCCTTATTTGTATTATCTCTGAGAAAATGATGTCTTATATCAATATATTTAATTCGAGCACGTTGAGTAGTATTTTTGGATAAATTTATCGCACTAGTATTATCACAATAAATTGGTTATTTTGAGAAATTTAAACCATAATCTTTTAAAGTTTGTTACATATATATTACTTGAGAACAAGCCAAAGCAGCATAAATATATTCTGCTTCAGTTGTTGATAAAGAAACTGTGTTTTTCTTTTTACTAAACAGGAAATCAGAGAATGCCCCAAAAAGCGACAAGTTCCACTTGTACTTTTTCGGTCTGATTTACAGCCAGCATAATCAGCATCACAGTAAGATATTAAAAAGAATCAATTTTAGGGTAAAATAATCCATAATCAGAGGTGTGTAACATATCTTATGATACGTTTTACGGCTTTTAAGTGGGTCTCTTTAGGTTGGGATTGATATCTTGCACAGAGACAAACACAATGCATGATATCAGGTCTACTGGCAGTAATACAGATTAGTGATCCAATCATTCCTCTATATAATTTTTGATCTACATCTTTCGAGAGATCTTTTTCACTAAGGTATTCATTGGTTGCCTGGGAGTGGGTTTTCCACTCGCAGTAGTGAAACTAAATTTATTGATTAGGTCTTTAGCATATTTTTCTTGACTAATAAAGACACCATTATCTAATTGTTTTATTTGTAATCCTAAAAATAAGTTTAATTCACCCATATGACTCATCTCAAACTCTTTTGTCATTATTTCAGAAAATTCTTTATTCATTTCAAAATTAGTTGATCCAAAAATGATATCATCTACATAGACTGGTACTAGTTGAATATCATCTTTATTTGTTTTAATAAAAAGAGTATTATCTACTTTACCAATTTCAAAGTTTGATTGTAACAAGTAAGATCTTAGTCTATCATACCAGGCTCTAGGAGCTTGATTTAGACCATATAAAGCTTTCTTAAGTTTGTAAACATGATTTGTTAATTTTTCATTTTCAAAAAGTGGTGGTTTTTCAACATATACTTCCTCTTTTACAAATCCATTTAAAAAAGCACTTTTAACATCCATTTGAAATAATTTGAAATTATTATGATTTACGAAAGCAAGTAGAATCCTAATGGCTTCTAATCTTGCTACGGGAGCAAAGGTTTCATCAAAATCTATTCCTTCTTCTTGACAGTAACCTTGAGCGACTAATCGAGCTTTATTTCTAAGTACCTCTCCTTGTTCATTCATTTTATTTTTATAAATCCATTTATATCAAATTATAGTTTTATTTTCAGGTCTAGGAACAAGTTTCCAAACATCATTTCTAGTGAATTGATTTAATTCTTCTTGCATAGCCGAAAACCATGAATCATCGGTTGATGCTTCTTTTGGATTTTTGGGTTTGATAGTTGATATAAAAGCTACATTAGTCATTTTACTTAGTTGATTTCTAGTTTTAACAATAGATTGCATATCTCCTAGTATATTTTCAATAGGATGATCTTTTAAAATTTTAGTTCTTTTATTAGGATGATCAATTTCATTATAAGTTTCAGTTGACTCTTGATTTTGAGTGATTAAATCCTCTTCATCATTTGTATCTTCAAAATTTTTGAGATTTTCATCGATCGAAACATTCTTTGTTTCTTCGATGGTGTTAGCTCTTAAACTAAATACTCTATACGCTTTACTTTTATTAGAATATCCAATAAAGATACCTTTGTCGGATTTAGGATCAAATTTATCTAAGTTATTTTTAGTATTTAAAATAAAACATTTACTTCCAAAATTCTAAAATAAGATACTTTAGGTTTCTTTCTATGAAGAAGTTCACAAGATGTCTTATTTGTTAAAGGTCTAACTAAGATTCTATTTAAAATATAACAGGCGGTAGCAACTGCTTTTGCCCAAAAATACTTTGGTAATTTACTATCTGAAAGCATAGTTCTTGCATACTCTTGAATCGTCCTATTTTTACGTTCTACTACCCTGTTTTGTTGTGGAGTTCTTAGAAATGAAAAATTGTGAGTTATTCCCTTTTTATTATAGAATTCCTCAAACTTTTCATTTTCAAATTCACCACCATGATCACTACGAATGGTTATAATTTTTAGAGAAAGATGATTTTGAATCCTTTTTGTAAAGTTCTTAAAACATTCAAAAGTGTCACTTTTATGTTTCAAAAATATTGCCCATGTAAATCTAGAATAATCATCTACAATTACAAAAATATATTTACTATGATTTATGCATAGAATTTGAGATGGACCAAATAAATCAAGATGAAGTAATTCAAGAGGTTTTGAGGTTGAAATCATATCTTTTAATTTAAATGAACTTCTTCCAAGTTTTCTTAATTGACATGCATCACATAGACTATCTACTTTAAAATTCATTTTAGGGAGACCTCTTACTAGATCATGTTTTGACAGTCTAGATAAGAGTTTGAAATTTAAATGCCCAAATCTCTTATGCCAAATCCAAGGGTCACTTGTATTTGCCAACAAACACTGATTATCATTTGAAAATTTCATACTAAGAATATAAATATTCTTTTTCCTAATTCCCTCAAATATTATGGTTGAATTATTATCTTCAATGTGACACTTATCTTTTTCAAATTTATCGTAGAGTTGACTTATACTTAGCAGATTCTATTTCAGATTATTAACTAGCAAAACATTAGTAATAATAGGAGTTTCAGAGTTACCGACTTTGCCGATGCCGATCACGTATCCTTTTGAATTGTCTCCAAAGTTAACCAGTCCTCCGTTTTTATATATTATATCATTCAGCATATCTGGATTGCCAGTCATGTGTCTAGAACATCCACTATCGAGTATTCATTTGTTCTTTTTGATCCGCACAATTTTTCCGTTGTGGATTGATTCCTCAACTCCTATAAAGCATGTTTTCTGCACATCAATCAATTTTGGTAGACAACTTGAATTTGAACATTGATTATATGCAGACTCATGAGACAATAATGATCTGAATATTTCTAAACTAGTATTAACAAACATAGCCATTTTAAAAACTTTTTTCAAAAATCAGATTAGGAAACTTTGAAAACCTTTCTCTGATACCAAATGTGAGAAATGCAGAATACGGATCCTAAGGCTAGGATTAACACTAGAGGGGTATGAATAGTGTTAAAGGAATTATTAAAGCCTTTTGAGTTTTTGTTAATTTGAACACAAATTTAAGCAATATTCAGACAGATATGATCACAGAATCAAACATAGATGCAAAAATAAAGTACAAGTAATAAAGGAAAGAACACACCGGATTTTATACTGGTTCGAAGTTACCCTACATCCAGTCACACACACAAGTATGGATTTCCTTTCAAAAGCAATTATACAATTACACCCTCGATTTCAAGGCTACGAGGTACACCCTCCATATTCACAATCCTCTGGGTAGAGATACTTGATTTCCCGAGCAACAAGTTCACCCAATTGATTTCCAAGGCTACAATCACACCTTTTCTCGCTTGATTGATTTCCAAGGCTACAATCACACCTTTTCTCGTTTAATTGATTACAAAGAAGACTATAACTCTGAATAGCACTTAGGATCTTGTTGAGATAGTGATAGAGAATCAAATCAGAGATAATCTAGTTAGATTCAATGTTGATTTCGGCAGAGTAATGGTAGGAATATGTATAAAGAAATTTGGAAGAAGAAGAGAAATGAAAACCAGAAAATATGATTAAAAATTCGTTGAAAACAACCCCTATTTATAGAAGAACAACAGGCATGTCCATTTGTGAAGAGATATGACGAATAGGCACTTCTTTTGAAATTTAAATTTTGAAATTAACTGACACTATGTCGACATGGGTATATTGAGCATGTCGACATCCCAAAGGAATTTTTGGTGGTTTGTTTTCTTTGAAAATAACTTTTATCTTATAGTAAAAACTATTTTAAACTTTATAAATATACTTAACTATAGTTAAAATACATAAGTAAATATAGAGAATAATATATATATATATATATATATATATATATATAATTTTATATTTGAATCTTAGTATAAATATTAAAAGTTAAATATATTATTATTAAAGATAGTTTTAAAACTAAAAATAATTTGATTTTGAAATTAAAGAATATTTTGAGGCTAAAAGCATTTTGAAATCAGGATAGATGTTTTTGATTCTTTTAAAAGGAAGGTTTTGAAAACATTTTGAAAATAAGATATAATTTTGTAAAATCATTTTGAATAAAAATTAGCGGATACAAAACAATGTTCCACTAGATTTTTCGTAGGTTCCATCCTACTTAGGGCTCCATCCCATTAACGGGCTCGAAGTGGATTCCATTCCACGAATACATTGGATTTTAAGATGCCAATGCTTTTCTAGGAGTTTTAACAAAAATTCCTAATTAAAATTACTTATTCTTGAAATCTTGAACTCTTGATAATCTTGATATTCTTGGTACTCATAAGTCTTCATTCTTGATATCTTGAATCTCTATAATATACAGTCTTCATTCTTGGTACCTGCATGGTTAAATCCTACATATACATATACTTCTAAACTATAATGTTAGTATTTATATTTTATAATCCTATTCTAAGGTTGTTGTCATCAAAACCATCATCTCACGAACTAACATTTTTTACCTTTTCGAAAGCTTTTGTTTTGCTCGTCATTTGCGATGGCACTTGGCACTTGCAACTCCTTCGGAAGCCATCTTAATACCTTCAAAATGCTGCTTTTGATCATTAACAAAACCCATATCTTCAATTTTTATGGAGCCCATCACTTTTATAATCTTCTTTCATACCTTTATTCTTAAGTGAATTTTTAGGGTTAACAATAATCGCATACGAGTGCGTCATGTATCACTTATGCTCATTGAAGGGATAGGTGAGATCCATGTATGTTTTAAGTAAATAGATTATATCATATATCACTTATGGTCGCTGAGGGGTACGGTGAGACCTACACGAGTTCGATCGTTGAGGATGGGTTTAGGGTCTTTGGTACACTAAGGTACTAAATTTATTTATTTTAGACCTCAATGGGAATCGTTGGATTGTGATCGATGTTTAATGTCAACTCAAGTTTCAGATATACAAAGTTGGTCATATATCACATATGTTCACTAAGGGGTATAGTGAGACCTACAGAGTTCGGCCACAATGGATGCAACTCAGGGTCTATGGTACACTGAGGCACTGACTCTATTTATCTTGGGCATGAGTCTACTATGAACTCCACCCATTAGTAACATGGATTATCAAATTGTATTCTCCGTCCACTACTTATCGTTATATTATGTGTGTTACATTAGTTGGTTGATACTGTTGTTGTGTATTCTGGGATGTGCTTAAATTGTGATGTTTAGATTACTCCTGCATCTGTACACTTGGTTACGTTTATCATAGATATTGTTATGTTTCAGTCACGTTATATTAGTTGTTCTAACTCATTGAGTATATGAGAAGCTCATTGAGTATATGAGAAGTGCAGGTTATATTATGATTTCCTACCTTTGGGATAGATTTAATTTACTTATTTATGGATAGGTCAGTTTACCCCTGAGTGACGTTCATGTAGAGGACCAGCTATACCTTAATAGTTCATGCTTATTTGTATATATTTTTAATATGCATTATTTTGAGATAGTTTCCCTCACACCAGGATTTGTGTTTGATCTACGCTTTATCATTGTCATTTTATATCCCGACAACTCTCGATACTCGATTGTGAAGTTTGAAAGTCAGGTGCTTTTGAAGATACGCTGCCAGGATAGATGGAGTATTCTATTCAGGTGATGTCGATGCATCATATGTGTACTTGATATTGTAGTAGTCCATGATAGATATGTATTTATATATCAAACTTGATGTATCAGATATTATATCCAAAACCCTGTATTATTAAGAGCTTAATGTATTCTGAATTTTTGTATTGATATTCATATATCAGTTATTTCCGTTACTGCCGTCTCTTATATGTATGTGTTGTTATCATGTTCTATCTATGTATATTCAGGAGTCGAACATTGTCATTAGGTGTTGATCTCCGGGTATCACGAAGGGTGGGTTGTTACAAAACCCATGTAGCTGGTGTACATAATCTAATAATATCGACTTGTGTTGACCATTCAGATTCTACCCATCGATTGGGGAAGGATGAAGTGCCAGTCTATGTAGTGTGTTTCATGTGTCCATACTATTGTGTACGTAAACACTCTGTGTGGATAGCCTACTCGTGCTACCTAACAAGCTTCATCACACCATGGAAGCGTGTTGGAATTTACCCATTATCATAAAATGTACGATAACGGAACCATTAACTCGAGCAACATGATGTTTTCTTTGTAGGAACACAGGATTATGATGTTCGATTTGAAGTGTCGATGTGTTCCAGTCGGATGGCGGATTGTATTCAATGTAATCGTTTCTTGAAACCATCTCATCGAAATTGGCCTTCAATTCACATTCGACCAAAGTTGAATGAAATTGGTTGCACCACTTCCATATGTGAAGACTTATCACCTATGCAAAGCTAAGGACCAACCATAGAAAAAGCTCGGTGGAGGCTTTGGGAACATGAACCCGGCACCAAGCAAAAAAGTAGGGAAAATTGAGGGAAAACCATAAAAAAATTGGTTCAAACTTCATGCATGGTTAGTCGTCCCCAAAACCACCATCTTAATTAGTCCATGTATGGTGGAGCAACGATATAAAGTCGATTTTGGACTGATGACTAAGAGGCAACATCGACGACAGTAGTGAAGCGACAACGATGACAGTGGTGTCGCCATGGTCGAGGAATCCACCTTAGTGTAAAAGTCAAGATCTGGAAAAAGGTTGGCTAAATAAGGTCGATAATGAACTGGTTGGTACCGACATGTTTTGGTTATCCATCTTTTTTTTAAAAAAAGAGAGAAGGAAAAGAAACGAAGAGAAGCTTACCTGATTGAGATGTGATGTAGCTTCCACGTGTTAAAAACTCCAACTTTGCAACGTGAAAAGAATGGTACGTCGACTATTTGAAGTGATGAATGGATGCTCTTGAAATAGATGTGATTCTTCAAAGACGATTGTTGGTCGACTAATGAATCTTGTGCAGCTGACATCATATCGATGGTCCTGATCGAAAACATGCTTTGTTTTCATGAAAGCATATTTTTGGTGCATGTGTTATTCAGCATCTAAACCGAGCGACTTCTAGTGAATTTAGCCTCACAATAATAAAACACCATTATTGCAACTGGCAAATACCATTGTAATAGGTCTAAGACAATGATTTTGGAAAAGTTGTATTAGGCCAAGTTGTAATAAGTCTAGTGTATTTTACAGCTATTTTTTACCATCGTAAGGGACTGCTGTAATAAAGTTTTTTACAACTGTTTTTGCTCGTTGTAGTAAAGTGTAACATCCCTCATTCTGATGTCTGTAAGTAAGCGCTACTAATTGTTGTCATCAATAGTATTATTCTCCGGTGACAAAATGAGATCAGTAAATAGAGTCATTAACATCAGTAGCATAGGAATAAGAAAATTTTCAAAACAAATTTCATTAATAATTTCCATGTTCATTACATAATCTCAAAACATTGCCCAAGTTCAGATAAAATATAATTATTACAAAATACTCTAAGAGTGAAATATGAAGATGCCTTATTGATTGATCAGAGTTTACTGCTTAACAGATACATATTCTGCCATTACATACATTCATACACCATATCATGATAACATAGTGGACAGAAATAGAATCCTATATGGCTAGCTCTATCTCATGCACGTCTTTGGAAGCTTTATTTATCAAACCTGAAAACCTACTCTTGAACTGCTCAAATGAGCACCCGAGAGTTAATGGGGAAAAAACTTCGGATCGGACAAAAAGCTTGATGTGAATAATAATATGTCATCTCGATAACAGACATCAAGTGAGACCAAGCTACTGAGCGGAACGGATTTCCTCTCACTGGTATCTTTTGAAAATATGTCAATCACAATCATGCTCCTACATTCACAATGGTTAAACAATCATAAAAAATCATATGCATGCATGCTATATAGGTAAACCTAACCAATTTGTCTCAATTAATTGAATGTATGTCTCTACTTCATAGTTTTTCCAGGATTATTAGAAACCTATATGGTTGACTTGGGACGACCAGATATACCAAATTCTTCAACCTATCGTTAGGAGGATACTCGACTGTCCATTCAAACACAATCGTCTTAGTGTTATCTTGACCATCTGTTTATCTCATAGTTTTGCTAGGCTCAATGTGAACCTAATGGTTTTGCAGGCCAACCAATAACTATCTAAGTTATGATCATTTCTGTGCGTAAACCTACTTTTAGTTTTACACTTAACAAAGCTCTACCCACTGAAATTGTGGACTAATATCAATTAGGGACTAATAGTTGAAGTATAGGGCGCTACCTTACACCAGTCGCATTATCCAGTTTTCCATACTCTAATTCTTGAGTCAATTTATCCTACCACAATTTATCTAAAGGTGATAAGATCATCAATATCACTTATAAAATCCTGGGATAAACAACCTTATAATTCCTTGAAAACATAATTCTTTATTAATGACTTGCCCTTGAAATCATACTCAAAACAAGGAAAATATAACCCTTTATTTATTCATAATATTATGCCAAAATATATGCTATTCGAAATAGTTTTTGTTTATTTCAAAATCACTAGGAGGTTAGCGCACCTCTAAACCTTAAGGCTATAAATCCATATTATACCATTTGAATAAGTGAGGCATTAATATTGCTGCTATGGGTTGTCTCACCCCTCTATATTGAAATTATGTTTTAACGCATAACGCCATCGACCAAAATCGTTTATGTCGCATATATAGGTTGTCGAAGCTATGATGCTTAAGATCCGGATTGCATAAAATAAAGGCTTCCATCCTTATAAATAAGAGTGTCTACATTGATGGTCCTTCGACATCATTGTTTCATAAACAGTTAAAAAAATTTCAAAGAACCGGGCTACTATGCCGCTATTTAAGTAATGCTGAAATTTAGAATTGGCGACATAAGTATCATTTAATGTTGATGTTGAAAGTATGCATAAATAAGCGGCATTACTGCCATAATACATCTATCTCGAAAGTAATACTAGTGATTCCTAAAAGAATTAATGTCAAAAACATACATATGCGGCATCGCTTCCTCATTATTTAATATTGGAATTATATAGCTGCGACATAATTGCCATGTACTTCAGATTTTAAAGGAAAAGGAACAAAGGATGACTAAATGATGGATGTCGGCATTGATTTGTTACGAGATCATTCATGTTGAAATTAATTTAATGCCGAGAACCCAAGTAACAATACTTCATCTTGAGTGGAATCATTCCATACCAACCTAGTTGATATCGTATGCTTTCCTTTTGGTTGAAGACGACATGGATACTACAGAATGACTAGACTTTGGCATTACTTATCATTGACATGAAAAACTCGTAATTAATATAAAAACTGCTATTTTTCCATATAAAGTGTTTTCTTTTTACCAACTCTCATTACATGTCAAATCGCTATTGGATAGTAAATTACTTTACCAAATTCTTTTCAAAAAAGCTGCTATAGATCAGATTTACCATTCCCAATTATTTGCAGACCCTTTAATTTATATTATTATTTCAACATAAAGATTAAGCCTTTCTAGACTGATAAACTCATAATAAATCATAAGCACTTGGGAAAAATTCCTAAAAATCACAATAAATAAGAATTATCATATTCTTTAACATGTAAGAATTTTGACACCAAAAACATTATTTAACTATTTTTAAGAATTAAAATCTAAAATAAATCATTTTTCTTACTTAGGAAATTCATAAAATATTCGTATGAACTTGAAATATGAAATTAAAACCTCACTTCTAAAATAATGTTATAAACATCATATCCAAACTACAAGTCAAATGGATGTCATAAGTTAGGTTATCATACTTAAAACCAAATAAATAATCCCATAATAAATCCAATAATCCATCTTCCAAGGATATAATCAACCAATCAATCATAAGATAGCATAGTGATAACATAATATTCAGTTTTGATCAAAATCCGAAATAAACATGCAAATAAGAGAAGGATAACTATTATTCACCCTGATTAGATAATGAGATTGAATTACGTGTTGATTTGATCTCCCTAAGCTTTATCCATTGATTTCCTAGTTTTTTATCTTCTTAGATCTCTGCCGATGGTTGACCTCTACTTGTTTTTAGTTTGTATGAAGTGAATGTGAGTGAGGAAATGAAAAATGGAAGGTTTTTTGTCTGGTAAATAAGACCTTTTTCCATTTTGCCCCTCACACTATTCCTCCTTCTTATTTAAGTTATAATCAATCTTGTTAACTCATTAATTGAGGCACGACCTATTTAATTATCAAATATCATTCTCCTTATCTCAATTCATTATTTTATTTTATTTATCTAATTAAATATCCTAAATAATGTTACTCAAAATTAGAGGCGTTACAAACTCCCCACCTTAAAGAATTTCATCCTCGAAACTATGATAAGGTACATAACATCGAACATAATCATAGAAATAAAACATATCATCAAAACAATTTAGGACAAGTGTCACTAATCCTAACCTCTGTCTCCTGAGTATAGCCTCTCTCGTTTCACTCAACTGGACCTTTACTAATCTGACAATCTTGTTCCTTTACTTCTTCTTATCCTTAACTATAATACGAACCAGGTATCTACCCAAAATAATGTCTAGTTCCACCATTAAATCTTCTAGTACAGTCGGAGTGATGGCAGTAGTTGAATAACGAACACACTTCCAAAGATGAGAAGCATGAAAAACATTGTTGACTCCTGCCAAAATGCTTGGTAACTCTATCCTATAAGCGAGTTTTCCGATCCTTTTTATGATAGCAAATGGTCCAACAAATTTAGGTGTCGATTTCCGTGACTTCCCAAATTGCTTTACACCCTTCATCAGTGATACTTTGATAAAAACATAGTTCCCAAATAAAAATTCCAAATCTTTAGCCTCTTAGCTGCATAACTTTTCTGCCTCGTTGGAGCCTCCTTCATTCTCGCTTGAATCAACTCAACCTTTTCAATGGCTACTCTCACTAAATCTAGACCAAGAACTAATCTATCTTCGGTCTCTAACCAATATACGGGTGATTTTCACGGCCTTCCATACAAAGTTTTAAAAGGTTGTCATTCCTGTACTAGTTTGGTAATTATAACTATAGGAAAACTCGATTAAGTGCAAGTACCCATGATCCTCCAAAGTCTAATACACAAGCTCATAAAAAAACCTCTAAGACTTTTTTCACTCTTTTTGTTTACCCATTCGTCTACAGATGATAAGCGGTACTCATCTTAATCTTGGTACCTAATACCCCTTGTGGACTCTTCTAGAATTCCCTAGTGAACAATGTATTCTTATCATTGACTATACTACTAGGAATCTGATATAGTCTTACAATATTTTTCATAGACAACTTCGCCAGTACAGGTGTCGTCCTCGTTGAATTAACAGGAATGAAATGTACACACTTGGTCAACCTATCCACTATAACCCAAATACTTTCATTTCCCACATTCTACTTTAGCAATCCATTGATTAAATCTATAGATATAGAATCACATTTCCACACTACTATTCTAAAGGCTGAAGTAATCCACTTGGCTTCAGATGTTTGGATTTCACTTGCTGGCAATTTAAAGATTGCTTTGCCATAAGCCTACATCCCTTTTCATACCTTCCCAGAAGAAACTTCTCTTCATAGCCTGGTACATCTTGTTCCTCCAGGATGAATACTAAACTTTGATCAATGACACTCCTTACGAACTTCTTTCCTTAGGTCACCCACATTTGGAACACAAGATGGTCCTTTATTCCTCAACCATCCGTTTTGGTCAAGATAAAAATCTTTCAAATCATCAATATCAATTGCACCTTCAAGCCTTCTAATCCGTTCAGCCAGTGATGGATCATCTTTCCGCCTTAAAGAAATCCTTTCGATAATTACCAATTGAATTTCTAAACAAGGCAACATAGAAGTATGTGTTGAATATGCAAGTATATGATTTATTGTTCGATGATAATAAACATATATATATATATATATTCATTTAAATGTATTTGTTAATGTACTATTTTATATTTCACATAATTAAATTAATATTTGGTGAATAAAATAAATAACACAGAATTTAAATTCAAACAGATATTTTACTCAAACAAATATTTATTACAATTTTGAATAGTACAAATTCAAGCTCTCACTATACATATACAATTTTGATTACAATACAAATTCAATTATATCACAATCTTTCATTTACAAATGTCCTCACTACATATCGCTCGTTCACTCATAATTTATCTTCAACTTCATTCCAAATTGAATCCAGCATCTAAGCAATCTGCAAAAAATAAATACTGACGCTGTAAAATTAAAAAGTAAATATTTTTGCAGTATAAAATAAAATTTAATTTTGAAAATATTATTTTCCTCGGTTACTTGGGTTGTTCATCATCATTTAAATTTGAATTCATCATACACGAACAGCTTGTGACATGCACAATGTATCACTATACATGCCACAAGGCCGTGCACACCGATATATACACTTGATAAAATTATAGGGACAGGTGAGCACAAGGTCAAACCCAAATAAAAAGCGAGGTTCAACTCAAGTGAAGCACAAATAAAGTCACGATATCAACACAAGGTCAAACCTAAGCTCCAAGCTGGATTCAACTCAGGTGCACTACAAAATATCACAAAACTGTCGAGCATAAAGATTCAAATATAGCCCATACAACACAGCCTCGACCAAAAATTCGAATGTACATTTGAATTCAAACTGGTAAGAGAAACATGTAATCAAGTCAAGCAAATGAAGACTGATAAGAATCAATATACAGTGAATCAAGTCATGGTTCAAACCAGGATTGCAACACTGCTTCATATACATGACAACCAGAGTACATGAATGAAGACTACAAGTACAATAAAATGAAACTGAACCAGTAAGCAGTGCCAAAAGAATAGGTACATCTTGTAGTGCAGACTCAAATATCATGTACCAGAATTAAAGCAACATGTACATAATACCCACAGCAAACAGCATGTGTACAGCAAGTTTATATGGATATGCAAGTAGTGCAAGATCAAATGCCACTAGACAAACAAACCATAAAACTGTAATCAGATGAACCAGAACAATGCATCAAAGACACAAATGACACGCAAATATCATAAAGGCACAAAGGCACATACCAACAAAAAATATGCAACTCAGTGCAGCAGCAAATTTAACTTGACCAACCAAACAAAATGAAATTGCACTAAACCCAGAAATGATAACTGGAAACAAAAGCTAACACATACACATATGATCACACATGTGTGCAATGTACAGAAACAATGGCACAGTCTCAACATCAAAGACCGGAGGCATACATATGGTTGCAGTAAAGGCAGAGCTCGAGGCTACCAAGTTAAACAATGCAAATTGCCTCAAAGGAATATGACACAGCAACAACATATACATCAATGAAACTCAAGTCAAATACTATGTAAATGTACAAAGACTCCAAGAATTTCAAACACAAAGCAAATCAGTCACAGTGCAATTTCCATCAAAGACAGAATGCAACATGGAAGTAGTGACAGTCCCGAAGTCACAAAGACAATGGTCAACATCAAGCATCAGAAAATGGCCAGAGTAAATCATTACCAAAGTCAAGGCCAATTTCAATCTGAAACAACCAGGGTGCAAGTTTGAACAATTTCAAAAACCATGGTACAGCAGTCATGGGATGGCAAGAAGAAATCGAACAAGTCAAATTCCACCATGCTACGGAGATGAAATAAATCAATATCGTCATAGAAAAGTCAAAGCCGTGGTCAAAGAATATGATGAACAAGTCAGAGACGTGGTGGTCAAGAATCGAGCAAAGAAAATTCAAAGCCATGATTATCACGTAGCCAAGCAATCAAATATACGAAATTGAATAAGTCAGATATCATCTCATGCATCCATATGAAGATCAACGGCCAAGCATATAATCAGACGAATTCAAACAAATACGTACGAATGGAAATCAAGGGTTTCGAACCCTATATATAAACCCTAAACATCGTCGGCAAAAGTGGATTCGAATTCGAGCAAAACAGAGAAGAACAATTCATAAAACTCGAATCAAAGTCGAGTGCAGTATAAATCAAAAAGGAACAAACTTACCAATTTTTCAAATCAAACACGACTAATTGGAAGCGATCGCAAACTTGGTTGAAGCAGCCGCAACCAATCTAATTGATCGAAGATAACTAATTTTGCACAGAGGATCAATCGATAGAGGAAGCACAACAATCATCAATCGATCGAGCAATTGAAGAAGGCAACTTCAATATTTCTCAAAGCTCTAATTTCGAGCAAAGAAAAAGAGGAACGAACAAGGCTGACATTTTTTAATAGAGCAAAGTAGAGGAACAAAATAAAAGAAATAAAAGTGTCGGCCTTATTGCTTTAACAAAGGCTTTAGTTTATAAATTAGGGGTTTTGTTTTTTTAATTGTCTTTTAATTTGTATTTTCCTTTTAAACTGGTGTAAATTCTAGTCGCGTGAATAGGGGACAGACTACGTGGCGTAGTTTGAGAATTTGCAACTCAGTGGCTGAGTTGTGGTAGGGTTTTGAGCGTAATGTTAAGGCTAGTCGATAGCGGGTGTCGTGAGTTTACGTGTGTAAGCGTCTGACTGCTTAATTTCTAGTAGAAAACTTGGGGGCAGCACGTTGGCAGGGTTTTGTCGAAGCTGGGTAAATTCTGTGTCGTTCTATTTCTGCATTTATTATTCTGCTATTATCTATGCTGCTATTACTCTGATATATCTGCATTGAAATTATTTTATACAAACTTCCGCAATAAATTTTTATAATTGATAGCATCACCCTATTTACCCCCCCCCCCCCACCCTCTAGGGTGAAATCGATCCTACAAGTGGTATCAGAACTAGGTATAAAAGCCATTTTTGTTTTAAAAAGTTTGATTTTTCAAAGACCATTTTTTTTACGAATTTGAATTTTTTTAAATAGCTGCTTTTGCTGATGGTCGCTCTAGTATTATCCCTCCTGTTTTTGATGGAACAGATTTTTTGAATTGGAAATTAAAAATGGAATTTTATTTAAAATCTGTTAATTTTAAATGTTGGGATATTATTGAAAGTGGTGTAATATAACAGACGAGAAAATTAACTCGATTAATGCTCTCGCTGTGCATATATTATATTCTCATATTAATCAAGATAATTTTAACTTTATCTCTCATTGTGAAAATGAACAGGAAATCTGAAAAACTTTTGATGCAATATATAGTGCAAAAGTCAACAGCAATGAGAAATCCTCCACAACTGACTTAGTTAAAGAAATGTCCTTAACAAGATTGGTAAAAGGCAGTTGTGATGAGGATGATGACGATGGAGCAGCTGAGCTGGCATTGCTAACGAAAAGATTCAAAAAGTGGAACCGCAAATACAGGAATCCAGCTTTAAATCAAAAATTGAAATGCAGAATATTCAAAGCACTAGACAACCCGGAAGAACGGAAGATCATCTGTCACAAGTGCAACAAACCCGGACACATCAAGCCCAATTGTCCTCGACTTCAACATGGCCAAGAAAAGAAGTCAAAAAGGAAAAGTTTTGCAGCCACGTGGAATAAAAGTGATGATGATGATAAAAGCACTAGCAGTAAGAGTGAAAGAGTAAATCTGTGCCTACGAGGAGATATAACTGATAGCGAAGATGACGAGCCAAGCGGGTATCAAAACTCACTCATACAGAATTACTTATATATTTCCACGAAGTAAATGGCTGTTTTGACTTAGGGAGAAGTACGCCAAACTTGAATCACAAAAAGACACTTTGATAGATTTAAATAAACACCTTGATCAATTAGTTAAAAATTATCAAAGTAGGATCTCTAAGTGTGAGAAGTGTCCATCATTCGAAGAGGAGATTAAAAAATCAAAAATTAAAATAAAATGACTTGAAAATGAAATTCTAATTTTAAAAGAAAGCGAAAACATGAGGAGAGAAAATTCCATTAAAAAGTGCACACAATTATTAAACGAAAATGAATCCCTCAAAACACAAGTCCAACAACTATCAACGAATTTAGGAAAATTTTCCAAAAATAAAAGATCGTTGAATATGCTATTAAAGAAACAAAATGTTAATACAGTTAGACAAGGACTTGGACATAACCAATCTGAAAATGATAGAAATGAAATTAATCAAGTCATTTCAATGTGCACAATTTGTAGAAAATATGGACACAATCAAAATAATTGTTGGTATAGACCTAAACACGTGAAAATCATTCCAATTTGGGTTCCTAAAGGCACAAATATAAAATCACTCAAAATAAAACAAATTTGGGTGCCAAAAGGAACGTATATAAATAGTTATGGGTCTCCACAAAATTATTTTTCAAAATATTTTGCCACTAACAACCATGGACCTATAAAAAAAAAATAGGTCACAAAAATCTATTCTCGTGTAGGTATGGTGGCGGGCTAAGGAATAACATCAGTGTTATCTTGGATTCTGGCTATTCCAAGAACACAACGGGCGACAAATCAAATTTCCTTAGCTTAATATAAGGGTGACAGAATCACAATGGGCAACAACGAAAAATTATCGTAAAGGTAAAACAATAATCATATATTCTATTTATTAAATGTGATAGTCTACACCATAATTTGAATTTAAATCAGCCAGTTATGTTATAAAGAAATGAATAATGATAATGATTCTGACTTTTCAAAATTGTTGGCCAATTATTCTTTTATGCCTAGAACACTACAATCCTTGAAATACTTCATATAGATTTGATTGATGATAATACATTTGGCTGACTCTATATTCACGGTTTTTGTTTATTTACACGGCTTCAATTATAATTCAAGATAATTTCATTTAAAAAGTTGTTAAAAATGATATTGATACATTTTGTTGCACACTTCATGATCTGGTTTGTAACATTCAACTAATAATAAGTTTGAGTGAAAAGAAATTCAGATGCAGATTACACTGGTAATCTAGTTGATAGAAAAATTACTAGTGCAACGTGATTTATGTTGAGACATTTAGTAACTGCATCGTTTTTCAAAGAAAATATCTGCATATTTTACACTTCAAATAATTTTCAAATTGCAGACATTTTTTATAAAACCCCTTCTAGAAAATCATTTTTGACCATGTTTCAGATTAGTCATTTTGGAAATTTTGGTTTTATAATTATTTTTGGATTTGATTTTATATTATTACATTGACTAATCTGACTCCCTACTACTTATCAAAAAGATAAATAGTGTTTGAAAAAGTGATGAGTGTTGATATTAATCATAAATTATAACTTGAGACGGTATATTTAGTAAATTTCTTCAGAAATTTAAACAAGAGTTATAAACACTTTTTTGTTGGTAAAAATTCCATGATCATTTCTATTTCTATCATTTTCTATCGACCATCACTCATCATAATCCAATATAGTATGTCAACATGTGGTGATTTAAACAGGAATCATTCGTTTTTCATCTTATATTTAAAAAAAACCAAAGTATTCACTCTCGTTTAAAAGTCCTCACGGTTATGCATGAGTGAATTACTTGGAATTTTTTATGTGCTTCCATGCTTATTTAAATCACGGTTATGCATGTATGGAACGCATATCAAAAATTGATTTATTAAATAAACAAGTTGATTCTAATCCCATTTAAAAGTCCTCATGGTTATGCGTGGTTAGAAGATACTTGAATTCATTTATTTTAAAATAAAATTGGAATACTACTAATCTCATTTAAAAGTCCTAACGGTTATGCATGGTTGGTAGATATTCAAATTCCAGATATAAATATACCACAAATAGACACAACTGTATGGTTTTATATGATGACATCATTCACATTATTCTAAAAGTGGAATATGCGCCTAATAGAGTATTTATGATTTTTGTTTGATTTTTATTGAAATTTAATATTTATATTCGATTGAGTTTTAATATTATATTAATATCTATCACTTTATCTCTATTTTTCTAACACTATTACTCTTTTGCTGATAACAAAAGGGGGAGAGAAAAGTTAAGATTTTTTCAAATAAAAGAAAGTAAAGGTCAAATATTTTCTATTTGCATCTAGGTTCATTTACATATTTTTAATTGTATGCATATATGAAGGGGGAGATTTGTGTAGAGAGGAAGCATTCAAATAAGAGAAGCGAATTGAATGATCAAATACATTTAACAAATTCAAAATATTAAATATATGTTTGTTATCATCAAAAGGGGGAGATTGTTGAATATGCGAGTATATGATTTTTTTTCTTTGGTGATAATAAACATATATATATTCATTTAAATGTGTTTAATAATGTACTATTTTAGTTTTTACATAATTAAATAAATATTTGGTGAATAAAATAAATAACACGGAATTTAAATTCAAATGGATATTTTATTCAAACAAATATTTATTACAATTTTGAATAGTACAAATCCAAGCTCTCACTGTACATATACAATTTTGATTACAATACAAATTCAATTACATCACAATCATTCATTTACAAATGTCCTCACTACATATCGCTCGTTCACTCATAATTTATCTTCAACTTTATTCCAAATTGAATCCAGCATCTGAGCAATCTGCAAAAATAAATACTGACACAATAAATTTGAAAAGGAAATATTTTTGCAGTACAAAATAAAATGTAATTTTGAAAATATTATTTGCCTCGGTTATTTGCGTTGTTCGTCATCATTTAAATTTGAATTCATCGTACACGAACCGCTTGTGACATGCACAGTGTATCACTGTACACACCACAAAGCCGTGCACACCGATATATTCACTTGATAAAATTACAGGGACAAGTGAGCACAAGGTCAAACCCAAATAAAAAGCTGGGTTCAACTCAAATGAAACACAAATAAAGTCACGATATCAGAACAAGGTCAAACCCGAGCTCCAAGCTGGATTCAACTCAGATGCACTACAACATATCACAAAACTGTCGAGCATAAGGATTCAAATACAACCCATACAACACAGCCTCGACCAAAAATTCAGATGTACACTTGAATTCAAACTGGTAAGAGAAACAAGTAATCAAGTCAAGCAAATGCAGACTGATAAGAATCAATATACAGTGAATCAAGTCATGGTTCAAACCAGGAATGCAACACTTCTTCACATACATGACAACCAGAGTACATGAATGAAGACTACAAGTACAATACAATGAAACTGGACCAGTAAGCAGTGCCAAAAGAACAGGTACAACTTGCAGTGCAGACTCAAATATCATGTACCAGAATTAAAGCAGCATGCACACAATACCCACAGCAAACAGCATGTGTACAACAAGTTTATATGGATATGCAAGCAGTGCAAGATCAAATGTCACTAGACAAACAAACCAAAGAACTGTAATTAGATGAACCAGAACAATGCATCAAAGACACAAATGATATGCAAATATCACAAAGGCACAAAGGTACAGACCAACAGAAAATATGCAACTCAGTGCAGCAGCAAATTTAACTTGACCAACCAAACAAAATGAAACTACACTAAACCCAGAAATGATAACTGGAAACAAAAGCTAACACATACATATACGATCACACATGTATGCAATGTATAGAAACAATGGTACAGTCTCAACATCAAAGACCGAAGGCATACATATGGTTGTAGTAAAGGCAGAGCTCGAGGCTACCAAGTTAAACAATGCAAATTGCCTTAAAGCAATATGACACAGCTACAACATATACATCAATGAAACTCAAGTCAAATACTATGTAAATGTACAGAGACTCCAAGCATTTCAAACACAAAGCAAATCATTCACAGTGCAGTTTCCAACAAAGACAGAATGCAACATGGAAGTAGTGATAGTGCCAAAGTCATAAAGATAATGGTCAACATCAAGCATCAGAAAATGGCCAGAGTAATTCATTACCAAAGTCAAGGCCAATTTCAATCTGAAACAACCAGGGTGCTTGTTTGAACAATTTCAAAAATGATGGTACAACAGTCATGGGACGGCAAGAAGAAATCCAACAAGTCAAATTCCAACATGCTACAGAGATGAAATAAATCAATATCGTCACAGCAAAGTCAAAGCCGTGATCAAAGAATATAATGAACAAGTCAGAGACGTGGTGGTCAAGAATCAAGCAAGGAAAATTCAAAGTCGTGATTATCAAGTAGCCAAGTAATCAAATATACAAAATTGAACAAGTCAGATATCATATCATACATCCATATGAAGATCAACGGCCAAGCATATAATCAGACAAATTCAAACAAATACGTACGAATGAAAATCAAGGGTTTCGAACCCTATATATAAACCTAAACATCATCGGAAAAAGTGGATTCGAATTCGAGCAAAACATAGAAGAACAATTCATAAAACTCGAACCAAAGTCGAGTGCAGTATAAATCAAAAAGGAACAAACTTACCAATTTTTCAAATCAAACTCGACTAATTGGAAGAGATCGCATACTTGCTTGAAGCAGCCGTAACCAATCTAGTTGATCGAAGAAAACTAATTTCGCACAGAGGATCGATCGACAGAGGAAGCACGTCAATCATCATTCGATCGAGCAATTGAAGACGGCAGCTTCAATATTTCTCAAAGCCCTAATTTCAAACAAAGAAAAAGAGGAACGAACAAGGCCAACATTTTTTAACAGATCAAAGTAGAGGAACAAAATAAAAGAAATAAAAGGGCCGGCCTTATTGCTTTAACAAAGGCTTTAGTTTATAAATTAGGGGTTTTGTTTTTTTAATTGTCTTTTAATTTGTATTTTCCTTTTAAACTGGTGTAAATTCTAGTCGCGTGGCTAGGGGACAAACTACGTGGCATGGTTTGAGAATTCGCAACTCAATGGTTGAGTTGTGGCAGGGTTTTGAGCATAGAGTTAAGGCTAGTCGATAGCGGGTGTCGCGAGTTTACGTGTGTAAGCGTAGAAACCTTGGGGGCAGCACGTAGGCAGGGTTTTGCCGCAGCTGGGTAAATTCTGTGTCATTTTATTTCTGCATTTATTATTCTGCTATTATCTATGCTGCTATTATTCTGATATATCTGCGTTGAAATTATTTTATACAAACTTCCGTGATAAATTTTTATAATTGATAGTATCACCCTACTTACCCTGCTCTAGGGTGAAATCGATCCTACAATATGCTAACTAGAACTAGCCGTCGACCTTAACTGCACACCACAAGCAATCAATTCTTCTATATATTTCCACTCTAGTACCATTGCCAATACTGCATTCTAATTCTACTGCTATATGCATAAGCTACTTATTTTCCTTTTCTAGGCATATACTCAATTCCAAAATCATAAGCTGCTATGAATCCTAACCATCTTTTCTATCTCATGTTCAACTCCTTTTTAGAGAACAAATATCTCAAAGACTTTTGATTCATAAATAAATCAAATCTTTCTCCCAGAAGATAGTGCCTCCACACTTAAAAAGCATAGTTTACGGCTGCCAACTCCAAATCATGAGTCGGATATCTAACTTCATGTGGTCTAAGCTGTCGAGAAGCGTAGGCAATCAATTTAGCTATTTGCATCAACACAGCTCCTAATCTTGTTCTACATGCATCATCATACACCACCAAATCTTGATTCCCATTCGAAACAACTAACGTGATCACTTTGATCAATAAATATTTCAACTTCAGGAATGCCTTCTCACATCATATTTCACGTCCTTCCTTATTAGCTTAATCATCGGTGCTGCTATACGAGAGAAATCCTTGATGAATATCCGATAATAGCCGGCTAATCCAAGAAAATTCTTTATCTTGTTCACAATCTTGGGTCTCTTCCAATTAGTAATAGCTTCAATCTTAGCTGGATCTACTGACAAACCTTTCTTTGAAAGTGCATGGCGAAAATCCTTCACTTCTCTTTTCCAAAAGTGACACTTTGAAAACTTGGTTTTTAGTTGATGCTGCCTCAACGTCTCGAGCACTATTCTAAGATGAATCACGTAATCTCACTCATTCCTAGAATATATCAAAATATCATCTATAAATGCTAGCAAAAATCTATCCAAATGCTCATAGAAGATCCAGTTCATCAAATCTAAAAAGAAAACAAGCGCATTAGTCAATCCGAATGGCGTTACTAACCACTCATACGAACTATATCTTGTTCAAAATGCCATCAGAGGAATATTGTCCTTCACCACCCTCTATTGATGTCATCCTGTTGCCAGATCCACTTTGAAAAGTACTTTGGCTCCACTCAACTAATCAAATAAATCATATATTCTTGGCGAAGGGTTTCGATTCTTTATTGTACTTTCATTCAACTTACAATAATAGATACACGATCTCAACGATCCGTCTGGT
The DNA here is from genome assembly GCA_030765085.1 of Allium cepa. Taxonomy (NCBI): domain Eukaryota; kingdom Viridiplantae; phylum Streptophyta; class Magnoliopsida; order Asparagales; family Amaryllidaceae; genus Allium; species Allium cepa. The sequence goes on from CM060942.1 coordinate 512,270,860, forward strand.
TTCTTTATGAATACCTTGGCGGCTCCCCTAGGAGAACTGCTTGGCCTAATAAAAAAATTCCTTCTAACCACCAGCTGCACCTTTAACTCTTTCATCTCTGTAGGTGTCATTCTACTAGGATGTCTACTTACAGGTTCAGCTCTAGTTACAAGATCTATTTTGAACTCAATAGTTCTCTTCGGAGGTAGGCTTGTAACTGGTTCAAAAACAACTGCAAACTCTCTTACAAAAAATACCTGATTGAACTCGTCCTCCTCCTCCATTGCACCCAACAAAGCACCAACATCAAAACTTGAATTGTTTACTGAGTATATAAGTCGACCGCTACTATTAGGGTGTCTTAGTGATATTTTCTATCTTGGCAAAATGTTTTAGCATCATATTCGCTCAAAATAATCCATACCAGATATAATTCCAAAGCCCACAAAATTAAACACATGCAAATTGCAGGCAAATATATGACCTAACAATGCAAACTTTAAATGGACATGTCTCATCCCAAGAGTTGCATACTCTCGTATTGGATTCGCAACCCTTAAGGAAGTAACAAGGTATGATGGTTCTAAACTAAGCTTATCTACCAAACAATGAGATATAGAAGAATGTCATGCACCAGTATCAAACAATACTCTAACAGGTATGCCATGAACTAAAAGCGTACCTCCCATCATAGCCTTTCCCTTCTCCTCTGTTGTTGATCTCAAGGTAGGGTCCCAAAGCAAACACCTTTCCTTTCTCAACCATAGCTGGTTCTCTGCATTAATTCTTGTGATGCCTTATCTATTCACAATTGAAATGCCTGATGTCTACTTTCCAATGACCTTCTTTACATCCTTGAAATGACACTCATTAGCAAAATGCCCTTTCTTATCACACTTGTAGCAAACAACATTCTTTCCCTTCTTGGCTGCTCTGCCCTTCTGAGCTCCCTACTTCTGAAAGAACTTTCTTTTCTGGCTTGGTCCTCCATGAGTCTCTACCGGCTCGTTATTACTAAATAGCATAAGCATCTCTTCATTCCTCAATTCCATCTCCATTACTACATCACAAAGGTCAATAAAATGTAGTAATGTTTCTTTGGCAAGCTCTGGTTTCAATCCTCTAATGAACTTATCATTCCTCTTTATTATCATACCCATAGTAGCATATCCATATCTGGATAGCTCCTCAAATCTGGTCGTATACTCAAGTACTGATATATCACTTTGTTCCAACTTAGCAAACTTTCTAAGCTAAGTTGACTTGGCTATTTTGGACATGAATCTCTCTTCAAATCTTCTTCTAAACTCAACCCAGGTCAATTTTTCTTCTGGTACTCCCACTGTTAAACTATTCCACTAGTATAATGCAACTCCTTGCAATTATCTAGATTCCAGTCTCCTCTTTGCTCGTCGTTCGGCCTAAATTAGTGAAAATCCTTGCACGATGCAGCAGCCAATTCTCAACTTCGATGACATCCTAAGTTCTACTAAATGATTCCTTCCGAGCTTGCATAATTCCTACTCAGCATAGCATATTTGTTGACAAAAGGAACTTCAAAACTTTCTCCTCCTGCATTTGCAGCATTTCCACCAACTAATCCAACTGCTACTCCAACTTGCATCTTGTTGACAAAGAACTGTTACATAGGTCCCATATATACCGATGGGGTTTCTGCACCCACATTAGTAGCAGTTTGTCAACTTAGATTCCTTCTAGTATTAGGCTTGACATTTCCATTGGTTATGGTGCTTCGTCTATCGAGATTCACTCTTCCATTTTCTACCTCTATATCTTACATTCTTAAATCTGCATTCGAACCTTAGTAAGGTACGTAAGAACGTTCTAAAAGAGATGGGTGAATAGCACTAAGACATATACTTATATATATATATATATATATATATATCAAATACAAGTACGTCACTATAGCAGTATCCCATACCTCAATCTTATTCTCTATTTCAATTGAATTATGTTTTGAAAACATCTTTAAAGTTTAAAATTCTTTTGTCTTTACATAAACTTTTGTTATGATACCAAGTTGTAACATCCCTCATTCTGAGACCCAAAAATAAGCGCTATTGATGCTGAAGTCATCAATGGTGTTGTTCTTCAGTGACAAATTGAGATTAGTTAATAGTAGCATTAACATTAGAAACAAGGAATATCAAAATTTCCAAAACACATTTCATTAATAATTTCCATATTCATTACATAGTCCCAAAACATTGTCCAAGTTCTGATAAAATATAATGATTACAGAATACTCCAAGAGCGACATATGAAGATGCCCCTTAGTTGATTAGAGTTTACTACTTGATAGGTACATATTCTGCCATTAAATACATTTGAACACCATATCATAATAACACAACGGACATAAATAGACTCCTATATACCTAGCTATGCTTCTTGCACATCTTCGAAAGCTTTATTCGTCAAACCTAAAATCTAAAAACCTTACTCTCGAACTACTCGAACAATCATTCAAGAGTTAAAGGAGACAAAAAACTTCGAGTCAGACAAAAAGTCTATTTTGAATAATAATATGCCATCTCGATAATAGAAATCTAGTGAGACCACGCCGTTGAGCGCAACCAATTTTCCCCTCACTAGTATCTTCTGAAATTATGTCAATCACAATCATACTCCTATATTCACAATGGTTAAACAAACATAAAAAATTATATGCATGCATGCTATATGGATAAACTTGACCAGTCGGTCTTAGTTAATTGACTATCTATCTCTACTTCATAGTTTTTCTAGGGTTACTAAACCTATATGGCTAACTCGGGCCTACTAGATATAACAAATTCTCCAACCTACCATTAGGAAGATACTGATAATAGATATCTAGTGAGACCATGCTGCTAAGCAGAACAGATTTTCTCCTCACTAGTTTCTTCTGAAAATATGTCAATCGTAATCATGCTCTTGCATTCACAATGGTTAAAAAACATAAACAATCATACGCATGCATGCTACATGGATAAACTTGACCAATCTGTCTCAATTAATTGACTATCTATCTCTATTTCGTACTTTTCCTTAGGTTACTACATATCTATATGGCTAACTCGTGCCTACCAGATATGCCAAATTCTCCAACCTACCATTTGGAGGATACTAGACGGTCCATCCAAACACAATCATCTTAATGTTATTCTGACCATCTGTCTATCTCATAGTTTTGCTAGGCTCACTATGAACCTAATAGTTTTATAGGCCAACCAATTACTTATCTAAGATATATTCCTTTCTGTGCATAAACCTACTTTTAGTTTTAATCTTAATAAAGCCATACACACCAGAATTGTGGATTAATATCAACTAAGGGCTAACAGTTGAAGTATAGAGCACTACCGTACACCAGTCCCATTTTCTTATTTTCAATTCTCTAATTCTTGACTCAATTTATCCTACCACAATTTATCTAAAGGTGATAAGATCAACAATATCACTTATAAAATCTTTGGCTAAACAACCTTATAATTCCTTGAAAACACTATTCTTTGTTAATGACATGCCTTGAAATCATACTTAAAACAAGGAAAATATAGCCCTTTATTTATTTATAATATATGCCAAAATATATGCTTTTCGAAATAGTTTTCATTAATTTCAAAATCACCAAGAGGTTATCACACCTCTAAACCCTTAGGCTATAAAGCCATATAATAAAACCATTTAAACTGATAAAGTGCGGCATTTCTATGGGTAGTCGCACATCTCTATATCGAAATTATGTTAAACATTCTGATTTACAAAGCATAAGGCCATGGGCCAAAATCATTTATTGCATATATAGGTTGTCGAAGCTATGAAGTATAAAATCTTGCTTGCATAAAATAAAGGCTTTCACCTTTATAAAAAGGAGTGTTGACATTGATGTCTTTCGACATCATTGTTTCATAAACAGTTAAAACCAATTTCATAGAACTGGGCTACTACGCTGCTATTTAAATAATGTCGAAACTTAGATGGGGGCATCATTTCAATTTAACATCAGTGTCGAAAGTATGCATAAATAAGTGGCATCATTGCCACAATACTTCTATCTCAAAAATAATACTTGCGACATCACTGCCTAAAGGAATTAATGTCGAAGGCATACATATGCGGCATTGTTGCCTCATTATTTTAATATCGAAATTATATAGTTGCAGCATTATTACCATATACTTTAGGTTTTAAAGGAAAATGGACAAAGGATAATGAAATAATGGATGTCGGCATTAATATGTTACGAGATCATTCATGTCGAATTAATTTAATGCCAAGAACCGATGTAATGGCACTTCAACCAGAGTGGAATCATTTCATACCAACCTGGTTGATATCATATGCTTCCCTACTAATTGAGGACAACATGGATCTGTGGCATGACTAGACTTTGGCTTATCAACGACATGGAAAACTCGTAAATAATATAAAAAACCGATATTATTCTATATAAAGTATTTTCTTTTTACCAACTCCCATCACTTGTCAAATTACTATTGGATAATAAATTACTTTACTAAATACTTTTTAGAAAAAACTGTTGTAGATCAGATTTATAATTCCTAAATTATGTGAAAACCATTTAGTTTATATTATTATTTTAATATAATTATTAATCCTTTCAAGCCTAATAAATTCATAATAAATCAATAACACTTTTGAAAAATCCCCAAAAATCACAATAAATTGGAATTATCATATTCTTTAACACAAAAATTTTAGAACCAAAAAAACTATTAAATTATTTTTAATAATCAAAACCTAAAATAAATCATTTTCCTTACTTAGGGAATTCATAAAAAATTCATACTAACTTAGAAATTTTTGAAATTAAAAACCCATTTCTAAAATAATGTTATAAATATCATATCCAAATTTCAAGTCAAATGGATGTCATAAATTAGATTTTTATACTTAAAACCTAATAAATAATCCCATAATAAATCCAATAATCCATCTTTCAACCACATGATCAACTAATCAATCATAATATGATATAATAACAACATAAGATTCGGGTTTGGTCATAAAGCCGAAATAAACATGCAAATAGGAGATGATAAATATTATTCACCTTGATTAGATAAAGAAATTGAGAATTAGTGTTGATCTGATCCCTCTAAGCTTTATCCTTCGATTTCCTTGCTTTTTATCTTCTTAGATCTTTAGCAATGGTCGGCCTCTACTTGGTTTTAGTTTGTATGAAGTGAGTGTGAGTGAGGAAACGAAAACGGAAGGGTTTATGTTTATAAAATAAGGCCTTTTTCCTATTTTGCCCCTCACATCATTCCTTCTTTTTATTTGAGTTATAATCAATCTTATTAACACGTTAATTAAGGCATGACCTATTTAATTATAAAATCTCATTCTCCTTTTTTAATACATTATTTTATTTAATTTATCTAATTAAATATCATAAGTAATGTTACTCAAAATTAGATGTGTTGCATAAAGTTTCTAACAACTATTTTTGTCCATCCTATTAAGTTTTTTACAACTACTTTTACTCATTGCAATGGATCTTTTACAATTGCTTTTTCCTGTTGTTAAAAAATACAAAAAAAATTGAGCATTGTCACAACACTCACATGTAGATTAAATATTATTTTGCAATTAAAATCAACATTGTATCAATAAAAACTAAAATCAATCATGTTTACTAAAATGACATAAAAAAATTTACATTCTAAAATTCCAGAATGATTCATAGATTCACACCATTCATAATGCCTTAACATGGTTATAAAACATCGTAGTCAAGTCTTAACTAATGTAAACAAGTAGTACAACACAATTACCATATAGTTTTTTAAACTTATAATAAACAGAGAACAAAAATGTTTCATTATTCATATATAAAAAATTACCAACTTTTTTGATAATTAAGTTGTCATTGAGTTTGAGTAACATATGCTTCAAATTGCTCCTAATTGTTGCTTCCATTACTAGTCCTCTTTATAAGTAAAATTAACTTGAGAATTGAAATATAACTATTTAGAAAATATTTGAATCACACAAATTAATCAAATAATACTTTATATGAACCACTATCGCAAATAATCAAATAAAATAAAAAGAAAGGACAGGTTTTAGCTCACTTCATACGAAGTACTTTAAAATGTATGTATTGATCTTTAGTTTTGGTTTTATCAATAGCTTGTTCGCATCTCCTGTATATTTTTGAACTACACGAAAGCAATGAAGAAAAATTGCACCATTTCTACGAACCAAAATTCATTATTGTTTAATTAGAGCTTATCAATTCTGTTAGTTATTTTTTTTAAAGGATAAGGGTTAAATAAATCAATTCCTTACTAGTCTTCCTTGTTAACTTTCTTTTTAAATACAACAAAAAAGCTTCTCCATGTACTTTGGAAAATCTTCTTTCACTGAGGCCACATAAAAGAATAGCTTAGGCTAAAAAAAACATAAATCCTTTTTTTACTCACAATTCTAAAGCAAGATTATAATAATAAAATTTGCATGCATGAGTTTAGAAAACATTCAAAATCTTGGAGTCCCTAAAATACCTCGCTAGCCCCATTTTTCAACCCTTTATTAGTAAGGCATGAAAAAAAAACATGATGTCTTTAATTAGACACTAAATTTAAAACCAACTAACATGTAAACTTAGTTGATAACCCAACAAGACTACAATACAATCCTAGATTCTTATTACCAAGTTGAACTGCTAAATTTTCCACTACAAACCAAAATGATGGAATGATGTGGACATAAGAAGTTTGAGCCAAATTGTAACACTTCGATTATGGTTGATACCGACCATAATCATGTCGGCACCGACATGTTTTGGTTAGTACAAAATTGATTTTAGGGGGACTCACTCTTGAGAAATTATGTTTGCTACGCTAGTTCTTTGCATAAAAAGATAAGTCTCGCATATGAAAAATCATGTCGGTACCAACACGAATTGATGGTGCAATTTTCGGATATGAAGTTTGGAAACTTAAAGATATGAACAACTATGAAGGAAAAGTATTTATCATTGAGAAAATTGTGGTTGGCACTGACATGATTTTAATTGTGAGAAATACTGCTTCTTCCATCCTAATCACGTAGATCTGAGTTCTTATCCAATCTTCCACGATCTAACGACTTCGATGGAGATTTTTCCTATAGATACGAGTGTTTAAGCAAGGGATGATGGACATTTTGGGCTCTACTTATTCACTCTCTTCTCGATAGCTCATTCTTTGCCACAAATTGTTGTTAACTTCGAATTAGCATTATTTTCTAGATCTGAAACCTTCTTATTCATTAGTATTCGTGTCAAATCTCTTGAAATAAAATTAAAGTGGATGTAGGCATTAATATGTGGCCAAACCATTATAAAAAATTCATGTGTTCTTGCTATTCATTGTTTTAACTTTATTTTCTCTCGTTTATGTTTGATTTAGGGGTGTTGTGTCACTATCTGACACAACAGTTATTCAAGAAAGTACCTTTCTCCCTCGATACAAAAAGCTTTGTTTAACCATAATTTGTGCTTTACATGAAGTTTCAAATTCTTCATCCAAGGCCGTGCGGCTGATCATTTAAAGCTACCAGATCGAATAAGAGACCATTAACATTAATGAGGATGTTATCAAATGTCGATAGAATCCTTATAGTTTGGTTATGTTAAATGTAAATATGAAGAGTTCGTAATTATGAATGTGAGATCAAATGTTTAATAAAAGATTCCTAAATGTTCAAGATCATGAATATATCAAGGAAAGGATATTGATATATAAGATAGACTAGTATATGTGTTAATAGTCAAAGTGGTGACATTGCATTGCTCATGGCTGGTAGAATATAGACAACAATAGGTACATACATGTGATTATTAGAGAACGAACATAAAATTAATCATCAAGATGTTTTCATAAAAAGCTATATCTAATTCAAATAAAATATATTATGTGATGATATCCAGTATTCTTTTGACTTGGTGTGACTGATACGCTTATGTGTATAGACCACACTTTGATTATGGGCATTAACATGACTTGATCGTGTTTCGTTTGTAGTTTGGTGTATTTAACAAAATCATGATATAAAATTTTAAAGAGAAGATTCATCTCCCTTGCTTTACGAAGGCTATGTGCAATAACCCTAATTTTGACTAACATTATTTAGGACATTTAATTAGATAAATAAAATAAAATAATACAGATGGTTAAGGGATTGAGATTTGTTAATTAATAAAGGGTCGTGTCTTAATGAATGTATAAGTAAAAGAGAACTAAAAATAAGTAAGTAGGAGGAATATGGTAACGGCAAAATAAGAATAGCCTTTGTTCTTATAACCTAAACCCTTCTATCCATCATTTCTTGTTCATTTCGATATTTACAAACAAAACCAAAACACTAGTAAGCTCGGTCGACCACTACTAAATAGAATCAAGGAGAAAAAAAGTAGGATTCAAGTAGAAAACTTAAGCACTTCAATCAAATAGCAAATCTCAACCTTCTTAACATCAAGCTAAGGTGAATAATTTGATTTACATCTAACTCTTAATAATGATTTTAGTCTCAAGGTTGAATCTGAACTATTTTGCAAATATTATGCCATGTTATGTTCGATTAAATAGATATATCCATATATATATATATATATATATATATACGTGATGATTATTTATATTGTTTCATATAGATTTTATGATAAGTTTAGATAGAAAAACCTATTAAATGACATCCAAATGATTTGCATTTTTGATATATGGTCAAAAACATTATTTTAGAAGTGGGTTTCAAGTTTTAAAATTTTCTAAATTATTGTGGATTTATTATGAATTTTCTATGAGAGAAAATATTTAATATTGGGTTTAAATTATTCAAGGAATTATATAATGATTTCGGGTCTGAAATTTAAATATGTTAGAAAACAAACTGAAAGTGAATTGTGTTTTGGGTAATTTTCCTAAGTATTTTATAAAATTATTTAAGTTAAAAGGACTTAAATGTTTTACATGTTTTATCAAGGAGAAGGGCTTATTTGTTCAAATGTTTTTAATTGATAATTTTAAATTCGACAGCCTTTTAAATAAGGATTTTGATAAATAAATGGCAACCAATCATATTTTAACAAATTGGTCAACTTAGGTAAAAAAATTACTTTGAAAGGCAATAAACCAATTTTGTTTCGAATCACAACTTCGCCACTTCCTTGGTTGGCTTTCGTCAACATTACAGTTAGACCTTTCACACCAAACTAAAGCACATGATATCAAGAAATTGGTATGGAGTGCATTGGAGAAAGGCGAAAAGGATGATGGTGCCGAAGGCTTGCTTTCGAAGGGGTTGCTTTTAACTTGTCTTTGTTTTTAAAAGAAACCTTTCATACAAGTTGTCGCTTTCCTTTGATTTTAGAAAAGAGATTTCAAAAGAGTTGCCACTTACTTTTGTTTTAAAAGAAGCTTGGATAGCCGCTTTTGAACATATTTGAAACCCATGCTGCCACATTTATACCTTTCGAACTAATTAAGGTCGTTTTTCTTTATAGCCTTAAAATAACGTATTCGAAAGGGTGCTTTCACATTTTTACTTTGAAACTGCCTTCTCAACGCTTCTGAAAGGGTCGTATGCCACTTTCAAAATGGTTTTGGAGGCAATGGTTTCGAAAAGGTGGGTTTCGAAACTATCCTCTTTCTTTTACTTAAGATTAATGCTTTCGAAAGCGATGCTTTTTCCTCTGTTATTTATGACCCTATAGTTGTACTATATGTTAAAGCCAAAGATTTTGAAAGGAATAATTTTTAATGGTATAGAAGCCATGTTTACACAAACTTTTACTCGAGCCCAATACTTTTGAAAGGAACATTTTAAATGTTTCGAAGGGAAGGATTCCAATACTTTCAAAAGGTATACTTTGAGTGTTTCAAAAGGTTTATTTTTAAGTTTTTCGAAAGGGTAATTTTAATAATTTCAAAAGAGGATGTCTGCCATCCTGCCTTTCGGCAAGACCGTGACACCGTAGATTTGGCAAAAATGGGTGGTTACCAGCCTTGAGAATCAATGACATACAGGACTACGGACGATGGTCGAGCAAATTTAGGCAGGGTCAAGATCAATCTGTAATCAGTATGAAGTAATAAGCAAAGCCTCTTAAGGCTACACTTTAAATTTCAAATCAATTGGAGTTTGTATTCTAGAGTTGTAGACAAATGAAGAATTTATATGGATCTATCTAAAACGATCCATAAAACAGTTCAAATAATCGAAAAATGATCAATATCTTAAGATTTACAAGGCCAATTCATTTGAAACTTTCTGGTCATCAACAAAATTAAGATTGAAGCTTACAAAATCAATTGCGGATCATAAAGTTGCAATTGGATTTGGCGGATCGTTTTTTCCAAGCCATAAAAACGGTTAGCATATTTCAGCGAACGATCCATAGTTCCACAGAAAATGCGATATCTTATAAACGGTATGTCGGAACTGTATGAAATTTGAAGAGAAAGTATCTTACATCATGAAGAGCCTACACTATCGATTGCACATCAATCAGAATTCAAAGTTACGATCGGTTAAACTTTGATCGATCGTTCCAAAATGTCGAGTTAGGGCAACCGATCATTATGATGGGCCCCTATGGACTAGAGACTCTTCTTGGAAAATTTCAGCCCAATTCATGCACGTCTTCTCCTATAAATACAATGGCCATTCTATAAAGAGGATCCACTTTTTGGCTGCCTAGGCTCTGCCATTTTTATTCTTCACTCTTGTATTAATGGATCATAGCCGATCCAAACATTCTTGTAATCATAATCCAGTGCAAGATCAATAAAAATATGAAGTGGACGTAGGCCAAGATTGCTAAACCTTACAACTTCATTCATCGTTTGATATCTATGAGATTCTATTATGTGATGGTGCCCATTTTTGATGTTAACATTTATGTGCTTTCATTGAGAGATGAATTCCAACTTGATTGGATCTTATCTTCTACTTGTGGATTTTCATGTTCGCGAGATAGTTCCAGCTTTCGATCGACAAGTTTCCTATTCTACTCAAATTTGAAAGAGATCTACAAGGAAATTATTAGCCATGGCCAGAGAAGCCAAGTCTACTTCCCCAGCAGAAGTAGTAAATCATGCATATCAGTGATCCTTTAGTTATGTGTTTGATGAATGTGCATACATTTTTTAAGTTTTGAAGCATATATGAATGATCGGTCATTGGCTATGCCCCATACATACTCAATGAACGATCGTTCCCTACAAATCCTTACGATTCATCATTATGTATGATTGTTCCATACGATCATTCTCATTGGTCATTCCACTAATGTGGAATTGGTCAATTTTTTTTTCTGTATGATCGTTCCATACCTATCATTTCTATATGATCATTCTTGTACGATCGTCCCACCGCTATGTGGATCTACACCAATCGTTTATGTACGATCGTTCCAGTTAACCTCTTCACCAATCATTCCACTTGTCATCTTCACTGATCATTCCAGTTAGCATCTTAACTGATCGTTCTAGTTGCCATCTTAACCGATCATTCCAGTTGCCATCTTCACCAATCATTCTAGTTGCCATCTTCACAGATCGTTCTTGTTAGCATCTTAACTGGTCGTTCTAGTTACTGTCTTCACCAATCGTTCCAAGAACGCTAACACCGATCGTTCCTGTTAACATTTCCACCGATCATTCAATCTATAACCGATCGTTCCAACGCTTTGGCATTCCAACCTATCGTTTTCAACTAATTGTTGTTTTAGCTGATCGTTTTTTTAAATAAACTTTTTTAGATACGATCCAATTTTTAAGAAAAAGGCTCTAAAAAAATTTGGGTGCAGTGCTCCCGACCAGTGCCGTAGCACGGTGCCCCACATTCTGCATTTGAAACTCAACTTAAATATAGTGCATTCTATCCACATCCCTTACGTCCTGTGACTAACCGGGGTATAGAGGATCAAGCGGCAGCTTTTGAATTGCAACCTAGGAAGTGACAAGCAACCGCTACTCAAACGATGCTCCAAAAGGTTGGAAAATAGGGGTGATGTGACTCTATGCAAACCCAATAAACTTTGGCCTAAAGTCAATCTTGGGTAAAACAAAGAATTTCACCAAGCATATGCAAAGATGACTCCAAGCACCGTTCTTCACTAACCTAGCACTTCGAATTCAGTGACTCTAAGCAAACCAATTGCTAACTCCAAGCAAATAGTAGATTTTCTTAGGTCTGACTCCAAGTAACTTACCATTGATCCGTCAACACCAGTCCATCTTGATTTTCCTATATCTCAAGCACGCATACATCATTCACAAGCATGACAAGTAGCTGTAACTTAAGAGCAAATTGGATTGACGATGATTGAAGCATCTCCTCGAGTCGAAGCCTATTCATTAAGCCGTTCAATATGCAGAATATCCTAGGAGATTCAACGTACCAATCATATCGGTTTACTCAGGGAAAACTCACTTTGGACTACATCTTCTGAAATTCAAGTGGCATATGAATTCCACCAGAGTGATATGTGCCATCATATGTAGATGCTTTTCTATATTCGTGGATGGTGTATCGATTATGCGGTTTATGCGATTATTACCCAAATCCTTCTCCTCATTTAATCTATCGGACCAGAAGTTTGTCGAGCAGTTTAGAATGCATGCGAATCACACCAAGGATGCGATATCATCGTCCAATTTATTCCAAATGCTAGATGAGCTACTCAAAGACTTCCTAGAGAGATTCGGTGTTGTCATCGTCGTCACTAAAGCAAGCAATCCTAGCGAGGATATCATACTGATAGCGTTGATGAGGGGAATAGACCCCCAGACAAATTTGGCAGCAGTTAGCTGGAGAGCCTCCTACAACCTTGGATTGTTTCTGTTATTAAGTGAATCAGAACCTAAGCAAGGAGGAGGTAGAGCAGACTAAGTGAAAGAACAATACAGGCCCGTTGGCTAAGGACTCAGATTCTAGGAGACGACCTAGAATCCTAAAATTTGACGCATATACTCCTTTAAATGATTCAATCAATATCATCTACTTGGAGACTCATGACTTGGAGCAGTATTGAAAACCAACCTCGAGAGAGTGCATCGAAGGCCATAGGAAATCCGAAGAATACTGTATATTCCAAGATACACACGGTCCTAACACTGGCGGTTGCAAACACCTCCGAGATGTGATCGGAAAGCTGATTCGAAAAGGAAAGTTATGACAATATGCAAAAGCCCACGGAATAGCGGGCAGGGAACACCCAACCCCTATCAATAAATCACTTTAATTATTAATTAGACCATCCACGGTCGACTTCTTGATGAGAAGGGCTTAGACAAAGTGGAATAGCAAGCATACAACATTGCTTCACTTATTAATGAGATTTATTCCGATCTTCTTTGAATTATTTCAGTTTCAGTTGTGTTGTGCACTATGACCAACTTGACTAAACTACTTCCAAACAATGTAGGTGACCAAGTACTAAGATTTGGGTACCAGCCAATCTCCATGGAACATGATCGGGCCTTTGGAGTTTCATTAAGATAAGTGTTATTCAACCGCTCATTAGCTACCATATGCCCCTGAATTAAGGCCAAAGACTCGAAATGGAAAAAACCGACAAGATCAAGATCTAGCAAAAAGTGGACATGATTGATCATCCACTCATCAACTTCCTTGCCTGACTTGGAGACAAAAGAAAGACTTGAAGTGGATGCAACCCGACCATCCACTCCCCAGCTCATACTTGAAATTCGCCAAAACAATTATGCCTCTCCCGAAGCTTAGTAGGACCAAGGTCCAGCTGAATTTTTTCCTTGAACATAGTGGCAATTCGAAAGCTCATCTTAAAGCAGGCATGATTGACTGCCTTCTCATCAACCACCGCCCTCAACACATGGACATGACTGCAGCTTGAGGTGGATGTTGTCTGACCGTCCAACCTAAGCATGGATGTGATCTGACAATCCATCACCTACTCCCTTCCTTGACTTGACAAGAGGAGCTGCAACCATCAAACAGATACGAATTGATCGTCTCACTTGCCAAGTTCCATTCCATGAATGAACGTGATTCGGCCGCTCATCCGGTAACTCTTACCTAGAATTGGCAGATTGAAGTATAAACATAAACTTGTGGGAAACCGACTGCTCGCAAGATAAATCTGAGTCCTCAAAGTGCGGACTAGAGTAAAAACATAAATTGGATGGAAACCGACTACCTGTGAGATAACTCTGAGTCCCCAAAGTACTTGACTAGAGTATAAACACAAACTGTGTGCGAACTGACCACCCATTACCTAAACCATATCCCCAGAGCAAGGATACAAACTCCGTAAATAGAAAAGTGGATTTCGACCGTTCTCTATTCCACAAAATCCATGAATAAATGAGTGGGTTCCGACCGTTCTTTGTTCCACAAACTCCATGATAGATAAGTGGATTTCGACCATTCTCTATTCCGCAAACTCCATGTATAGATGAGTTGATTCGGACCATTCTCTATTCGAAAAACTCCATGAATAAATGAGTGTATTTCGACTGTTCTCTATTCCACAAACTCCATAAGAAGATGAGTGGATTTCGACCACTCTCTATTTTGCAAAGTCCATGAATCGATGAGTGGATTCCGGCCGTTCTCTATTTCGCAAACTCCATTAATAGATGAGTGGATTCCGACCGTTCGCTATTCAGCAAACTCCATGAATATATGAGTGGATTTCGACCGTTCTCTAGTCCGCAAATTCCATGAATAGATGAGTGGATTCCGACCGTTCTTTATTCTGCAAACTCCATGAATAGATGAGTGCATTTCGATTGTTCTCTATTCCACAAACTCCATGATGCTGAGGATGGAATTCGACCATTCGACTTACTCCCCCACCAAATCAATATCGGGGAAAAAAGCACGGGTACTCAAAAACCACTGAATTTGACGGCGTAAAACTAAGGCCTTAGCCTAGTGTTTGATACGACTCAAGGCAACGACTATTGGGTGGCCTTCACATAAAACCAATCGAAATGACATCCAAATTTATGGGACTATATCGTACCAATTTATCGATCCACACCAACCACAGATAGATGTGACGCGTACGTCCATCGAATAACCTTGATCACTAGAGCATGGATAGGAGAATAAACCACGAATGAGTGCGACTTGACCATTCATCCTCCATTACCTTCCTTCGATCCATTAGAAAGAGTATGAAACCAGGTAAGCATGACCCGACCACCCTGAGCCAACTCTATCCCTAGATCTAATGGGATAATATGAATCAAAATGGACATGACTGGCCATCTAACTTCGAATGAATGTGACACAACCATTCATTCTTTGACTCTTACCATGATCCGATTAGAAGAGCAATACGAAATGGATGTGACTTGACCGTCCGCATATTGATCCTTACCTTGGTCCTACAAGGAGAGCATCAATCACGAATTAGATGTAACTTGACCATCTACTCTTTGGTCCTACCCAGAGTATGGCAATATATGCACCAAATGTAGATGTGATTGACTGCCCAGAACACAACTCATGCCCGAAATCTGATGGGGAATTAAAGTCGTCCCCCTGGAAGGAAAAGCCAGAATACAATCCAGAATAGGTGCGAATCATCCTTCCATCAAATAACTCGATCCCATGAGAAAAGAGTATAAAACTAAAGTGGACATAACTTCCTTCCTACTTATCGACGTATATCCCGAACTTGGAGGCACGAGCGGATAAACATGAACTGACCATTCATCGATCAACTCTAAGTCTTCAAAACTTAGATGGGAGTATAAACACGACTAGGAAGAGACTCGACTGTCCATGTAGTACATTTATCAACTGAAATTGGAAGTAGAAGTTTGATCATCTAAAGACTGACTACGATTGCTTAATATGTGACTTGTACCTAGTGCTTATAATGACACAAGGCTACGACCGAAAGGATGATCAGAGATAGAATCGTTGAATCAATCCCAAGCTCAGTGGCAACTGACCATCACTCCAACCCGAACAACGAGTAATAGATCATGAGTACATTGAGTGGAAAGTGCATTACTTGACTATACAAGCAGATTAAAACTCAAAAAAAGAGCTAACTATGCAATTCCACGCAATATGAGGCTGAACCCTACTCGACACTTGATTCAATGTGCTTCTAAGCCTGATCTTTGGCCAGTTTTAGATAACCACTCAGAGCATCTAGAGCTTTTCACTATCAGACTCAGTAACTCATGACATGACTCATGGATTCGAATAGAGTAAAAATCATCATTAACCGTCCCAACTGGATTTCACGTTAGTAGTTACGTGAAACAGTTACATTTGAACTCGAGGAATCTAAGGCTGCACCTGTAGAACTAACGATCAACATTACGATCAGCCATGGCGACCCATTACGGGTATTGAAAATTGGATCACAGCTCAGTGCAATAATGACAAAGGAATTAGATGGCTTTCTCCGAACGAGTCTTGAAGTGTTCGCTTGGACCCATTCTGACATGTATGTGATCTCACCAATTATCGCGAGCTATGCATTGAATATCGACTCGAGGCATGTCCCGGTCAAACAAAAGCAACGCAGCTTGGATCCAAAAAGATTTGCTGCACTTAAAGAGGAGGTGGATAAACTCAAAAATAATGGATTTATCTGTGATTCCCTCTACCCAAAATGGGTATTCAATCCAGTTCATGTAAAAATGGCTGATGGAAACTGGCAGACATACGTCAACTACTCTAACCTAAACAAGGCATGCTAAAAAGACAACTTTACACTTTCAAGGATCAACCAGCTGGTAAACTCAATCGCTGGATATTAACTGCTTTCATTTATGGATGTGTACTGCAGATGCAACCAGATCCTGATGCACATCCTTGACTCGGAGCACACCATCTTAATTACCAATCTAAGCTTATAATGTTATATTGTGATTCCATTTGAACTAAATAATACTGAAGCTACTCACCAAAAACTAGTCAATCGGATGTTCAAAGGTCAGATCGGGTGATCGACGGGAGTACGGGAGTATATGTGGATGATATGCACGTGAAGTCACGACGATCAAACGGTCACATTGATGAATTAGCGGAGATGTTCAGTTTCTCCAAAAATATGGAATGAAACTAAATCTCCTGAAATGCTCTTTCGGCATTGCATCAACGAAATTTTGGGGTTTCATCATCAACTCTCGTGGAATCGAAGCCAATACCGAGAAGATTCAAGCAATTCGAAACATCTAAGTACCGATGACAATTAAGCAGGTATAGGGCTTAAATGAGAAGGTTGCTGCCCAAAGTCGCTTTATCTCCAGGGACACTAGCAGGTGTATTCCTTTCTTCGACTTGATCATAAGAGGGAAGAGGAACTTTGAATGGACGCAAGATTGCATAGATGTGTTTCAAGTTCCAGTAGATCACCTAAAGAGATCTTCCATCCTATCCAATCCACTAGACCGTAAAGACTTATACATCTATTTAACGGTGTTGGCACATGCCATAAGTGCCACACTATTATGTGAAAAGAATCAGATCTAGAAGCCTGTATATTATATTAGAAAGCAGTTGACAGGTGCTGACGGAAACTACCTAGTGCTGGAAAAGCTCGCATACTGCCTGTTGATTGCATCATGAAAGCTTCACCATTGCTTCCATGCTCACCCCCATCAACATCTACACCGATCAGATATTATGATAGGTCCTACAGCCACCTTAGACGTTTGGAAGATTGCTCAAATGGTATATCGAGCTAAGCCAATTCAATATCACTTATCTCTCTCAGAGAGCTATCCAGGCACAAACATTAGCAGACTTTATATCTAAATTCACTACATCAGACGACTATACGAAGAGCTGTGGAGAACTGGCCTACCGATGGAAAATGTATATGGATGGAGCTTCAAATGATCAATGTTCTGGCATCGGAGTTGTGTTAATGACTCCTGAGGAAAGATCGATCTGCTATGTCCTGAAACTCGACTTCCCTGCAACAAATAACAAAGCTAAGTATGAAGCCTTAATCGCTGTGCTCAAACTTGCTAGAGAACGGGGAGTTGAAACTTTACATATCTTTTGTGATTCCTGGTTAGCGGTATGCCAGGTCAGGGAAGATTATTTTTGTAGGAGGCAGTGTCTTGCTCCTTAGCTCAGCTGAGTCCAAGAGCTACTGGTCAACTTCGAGTATTGCGCCATTACACACATCCTTATAGAACAAAATGAAAACGCTGAGTCACTAGCCAAGCTGACCAGTGATGTGCACGTAAATGTGCATATTTTTACCACCATATTTAATCTATTTAAATTAAATAAATGATCATATTTGGTATTTTCACATGTTTAAACCAAAATTCAAATTATTTTCAAAACGTCACATATTAATCTTCATATAGGGGTGAAATGATCATTTTTGTGCATATATTAATTTGAGAAAATTTAATTGGGAATTTCTATATTATTTTGTAGGAAAATGGGATGAAAATTACAAGTGGTTTCATAAACATATGCATGCACAAAAGGAAACAAAGAAAATGAAAATGAAAACTATTCAAACTCATGAACATGGAGGATCCCACTTACCCACTTACTTTAATTTTCAATTAGAAGCTAATGCATATGCTAAAAGGTCTTTAAAGCTTCATGTTGTAGGATCTAGATTAACCCTAGAGGGGGGGTGAATAGGGTTATAGCAAATTTTCTCGATTTAAACACAGAAATAAACTGCAGAAATAAATATGCTGAAAAGTAAATCACACACAAAATTTACCAGCTTCGGCAACCCCTGCCTACTGCTGCATTCCCAGATTTCTATTAGAATTAAACAGTATCACGCTTACAAACACTCTACTAGACTCGCAGACCCTTTTGCTCCCGCTCACAAACACTCTACTAGACTCGCAAACATTTGCTCCCGCTCACAAACATTCTACTAGACTCGCAAACATTTGCTCCCGCTCACAAACACTCTACTAGACTTGCACACCCTGCTCCCGCCTATAGAGTTTCGTTTACTCACAAACTCTGCTCCCGCCTACAATAGAATTTTGATTACTCGTAAACTCTGCTCCCGCCTATAGAGCTTTGATTACTCGCAAACACTGCTCCCACCTATAGAGCTCTGCAAACTCGCACACCCTGCTCACTGAACTAATTCTAACTAGACAATCTGACACGACCTAATCCCTAGGTGGTGATTTACAAATTCTTCGATTTGAAAAATAAAAACAACAATTAAAAGATAATTAAATAACCCTAAGAATAAAAAGCCCCTTTAAAAAAAATTCCCTTTAGAGAAAAATAGGCCGGCCCCTTTAATTAATTTGGCTTGTCTCCTTTGTTTGCTTCGTTCGGTGGCCGTTCCTCTTTCCAATTCATTTAGGGCTTCTGCGAATTTTGGAGCTTTTCTTCCTTGCGATTCAAACTAAGGTTCTTGCAAATTGAAGTCGCCGCTTGATACAGTTTGATCGTATGCTTCGATGCTTTTTGCTTTGCCCACGGCTCTTCAATTTGGATCGAGTTCGTTTTGTGATTTCGGTATGCAATTTATCCTTTTGCTTTTCTGATTTTGGCTTGCTCGAACTCGATGGATTTGAGATTGCCGATGATGATTGTTTATATAGGGTTTGTAACCCTAGATTTGCGTTCGTACAATTTTATTTGAATTTGTCAAATTCTTCATCTCGGCCACTTTATTATTCTTGAACGATGCAGATGATTTCTGACCTTTTCAACTCTTGTATATTCGTTGCGTGGTGGTCACGGCTTTGATTCATTTTTGTGATGATCACGGCTTGATCGTTTCTGACTTTGACTTCGGTCATTTTTAATTTTTTTAAACTGCTCTTCATGATATTGATTGAACCTGTACACATGCTTGCTTCGGCTTCAGCTCGATCATTTTACTGTTGACTTATTCAACATTGAATTGGCGATTTCACTGTCACTTTGGCCTTTTGATCGAGCTCTGTCTTCATGTAGCTTGCTATGTTGTTGGTTCATTTGAAGTCGTAGCATTCATGTTTGACATATATGCACTGTGTCGTCTTGAGCATTTGCACATTTGTTCACCTGCACTTGTTACTTCTGTTCACCATTGGTCTCTGTTGCATTCATTGTTTGCTGTAGATTGCATTAACCTGGTTCTCTTTTATTTTCTTTGTTCGTGATGGCGGCCTTGACTTGTTGTTATGTAGTTGCACTGCACTGTTGCCTTGTTGACTGCATCACCATATTCTCTGTTTTGATTTGCATTGATGCAGTTTCCATTCATGTTGCCTCTGTGTTTGACATGGTCTTTGTAGTACTGCATGGTCTCATATGCATTGAACTCTGGTTTTTCATCTTGGCCATTTGGTCGTGCTGTAGTTCAGTTGCACTTGGTCATTTTGTATCTGCATCCTTATCTATTGCATAAATGAGCTTGATTGCTGGTTTGTATTGATATTCATTTGGTTGGGCATCTTGTACCTGCTGATGTTTGTTGCAATCACTTTGTCACTGCATATCCATATATGCTTGACCTGTTTCATTTAGTTGTGCATGTTGAACTGGTTTTCTTGTTGTTGCATACTTGTATTACTGCTTCCATCCTTTCTTTCTCTGGCACACTAGTGTACCTGATGTACTTGAGCTTCTGGCCTGTACTTTGATGTTGCCACTGTGTTTTTGTTATTAAAAAGTCTGACCATCTGTATACATACATATGTATATGCTGCCCAGTTTACACAGATGCTCCACTTGTTCATTTTGTTCAAGTGTACTTGTCTTCATTCTGACCATGTTGGCACTGAGTTACTGTCTTGTTTATATTAGACTAGTCGACACTTGATTCTTGAGTTTTGGCCATTCGCACCTGTGTTGAATCCAGTTTCACAGCTCGGGTTTGACCTTGTGCTCGAGTCGTGATTTTTATGTTATCGCACGTGAGTTGAACCCGACTTTTTATTTGGGTTTGACTTATGCTCACCTGTCCCTGTAAATCAAACAAGTGTATATATCGGCGTGCACGGCCTTGTGGCATATACAGTAATACACTGTGTATGTCATAAGTTGTTCGTGTATGATGAATTCAAATTTAAATTATGACGAACAACCCAAATAACTGAGGCAAATCACATTTTCAAAAATTATCTTTTATTTTTGAATTGCAAAAATATTTCTTTTTCAATTTTACTATGTTAGTTTATATTTTTGCAGATTTCTCAGATGCTGGATTCAAACTGGAATTCAATTGAAGATAAATACGAGTGTGAGTGATATGTAGTGAGGTGAACTGTAAATATGTAATGTGATGTAATTGTAATCAAAGTTGTATAGTTATAGTGAGAGCTTGAAATTGTACTATTCAAAAATGTAATAAATATTTATTTGAATAAAATATCTGTTTGAATTCAAATTCTGTGTAATTTATTTTATTCAACAAATATTTATTTAAACTGTGAAAAATAGAATAGTATATTAACAAATACATTTAAACGAATGTATATATGTTTATTATCATCAAAAAAAATCATATAAGCGCATATTCAACAATCTCCCCCTTTTGATGATAACAAACATATATTTAAGATTTTGAATGTATTAAATGTATTTGATCGTTCAATTTGCTCCCCCTATTTAAATGCTCCCTCTCTACACAATACTCCCCCTACATATATGCATACAAATAAAAAAATGTAAATGAGCCTATATGCAAATGGAAAATTATTTGACCTTTGCTTGATTCTATTTGACAAAATCTTAACTTTTCTCTCCCCCTTTTGTTATCAGCAAAAGAATAACAGTGTTATAAAATAGGGATGAAGTGACAGACATGAATCAAACATTTAACTCAATTGAATATAAATATCAAATTTCAATAAAACTCAAACAAAAATCATAATTACCCTTGTCAAGCGCATATTCCACTTTCAGAAGTGATGGGGATAAAATCATCAAAAATCATACAATTCTGTCTATTTGTGGTATATTTATTTCAGGAAATTTGAATATCTACTAACCATGCATAACCGTTAGGACTTTTAAATGAGATTAGTAGTATTCACAATTTTTATTTAAAAAATGAAATCAAGCATCTTCTAACCACGCATGACCGTGAGGACTTTTAAATGGGATTAGAATCAACTTGTCTATTTGAATCAATTAATTTTGATATGCGTTCCATACATGCATAACCGTGAGGACTTTTAAATGAGCATGGAAGCACATAATCAAAAATCCAAGTAATTCACCCATGCATAACCGTGAGGACTTTTAAATGAGAGTGAATACTTTGGATATTTATTTTTATTGCTAAATACAATAAATTGAAGCACAAATAATTTCCTTCACAGATTTAAAGATATTGAAGAACAAATGATTTCCTTTGTAAA
Organism: Allium cepa; assembly: GCA_030765085.1. NCBI lineage: Eukaryota > Viridiplantae > Streptophyta > Magnoliopsida > Asparagales > Amaryllidaceae > Allium > Allium cepa. The sequence continues at coordinate 512,293,173 of CM060942.1, forward strand.
CTACCACAAATTTACATACTAAATATGATCTTGATGAGTGATGGTCGATAGAAAGATGATAGAAAAAGAAATGGTCATGGAATTTTTACCCAACAAAAAGTTTTTATAACTCTTGTCATGAAATTCTAAAGAAATTTTCTAATTATACTTTCTCGAGTTATAATATATGATAAATATCAACACTCATCACTTTTTCAATCACTATTCATCTTTTCGATAATCGTTAGGGAGTTAGATTAGTCAAAATTTAAAATCAAATAAAAATGACTAATCTGTAAATATGGTCAAACATGATTTTCTCGAGGGTTTTTTTTTAAAAATTTCTGCTTTTTGAAAATTATTTCAAGTGAAATATGTGCAGAGATTTTTCTTTGAAAAAATGATGCAACAAATGAATGTTTCAAAAATTAATCACGTTACACTAATAATTTTTCTATCAACTATATTACCAGTGTAATCTGCATCTGAATTTAAATTTCACTCAATATTCACTCGTTGAATTTGATTGACCGAACCATGAAGTGTGCACCAAGAATTTCAAACTTAACATCAATTTAAATGACATTCTTTTGAATTTGAATTGAAGCCGTGTTAACAATCAAAAACATATCATAGTGTCAATCTTAGAAGCCATAGGATGAACAACTATCAACAATTATTAAAACTTCATTTTTATTTCAAAACAATTTCTTGAAGTTTCAACAATTTTATAAAGTTCTTTTTCAACAGCTTTCACATGAAAATTGAAATCGTGCAAATTTATAAGCAGTGACCAAATATATCTACGTGTAGCATGAGTAACAATCATTTGACCGAACAAATTCATATGGATTAGTTCAAAGTTGAAAATCTGATTGGTCATCAATTAAGCACAAATCAATGTCATAAATAAGAACAAGTCAAAAAATCATATCAATTAAGTCCGAATCAGTCAACCATCATAATTACTCCAAGAAATTTTATTTAAAGATGATTGGTCAATATTTTGAAAAAAAATCATAGCATCAAAATCATCATCTTTTGTTCATCTCAATATTGGCTGATTTTAATTTAGAGTATGGTGCAGATAATCACATTTAATACATCGTTAAAAACAATTTTACCTATTTTACCTTTACGATAATTTTTCGTGATTGCCCATTGTGATTCTGTCACCTTTGTACTAGGCCAAGGAACTTTGCTTTGTTGCCCATTGTGTTTCTGGAACAGCCAAAATCCAGAGAACACTATTGTTGTTCCTTAGCCTGCCACCATACCTACACGGGAAAAGATTTATGTGACCTATTTGTTTTTATAGGTCCATGATTGTTAGTGGCAGAAAATGAAAAATATGTTTGTGGAGACCCAAAACTATTTATATATGTTCCTTTTGGCACCCAAATTTGTTTGACTTTCAAAGATTTTATATTTGTGCCTTTTGGAACCCAAATTGGTATAGTTTTCACGTGTTTGGGTCTATACCAACAATTATTTTGATTGTGTCCAAATCTTCTACAAATTGTGCACATTGAATTTTCTTGATTAATCTCATTTCTAACATAATCAAAATGAGTATATCCAAGTCCTTGTCTATCAATATTGACATTTGATTTCCTATTAACATATTCAACGATTTTTCACTTTTGGAAAATTTTTCTAAAGTCGTTGACAATTGTTGGACTTTTGTTTTTAAAGATTCATTTTCTTTCAACAATTGAGTGCACCTTTTAATAAAAATTTCTCTCCTAGTATTTTCAATTTTTAAAATCAGAATTTCATTTTCAAGTGATTTCATTTTAATTTCTGATTTTTTAATTTCTTCTTCAAATGTTGGACATTTATCACACTTAGGGATCCTACTTTGATAGGTTTTAACTAATTGGTCAAGTTATTCATTTAATTCTATCAAAGTGTCTTTTTGTGATTCAAGTTTAGCATATTTTTCCCTAAGTTGTTCGTGTATGATGAATTCAAATTTAAATTATGACGAACAACCCAAATAACTGAGGCAAATCACATTTTCAAAAATTATCTTTTATTTTTGAATTGCAAAAATATTTCTTTTCAATTTTACTGTGTTAGTTTATATTTTTGCAGATTTCTCAGATGCTGGATTCAAACTAGAATGCAGTTGAAGATAAATACGAGTGTGAGTGATATGTAGTGAGGTGAACTGTAAATATGTAATGTGATGTAATTGTAATCAAAGTTGTATAGTTATAGTGAGAGCTTGAAATTGTACTATTCAAAAATGTAATAAATATTTATTTGAATAAAATATCTGTTTGAATTCAAATTCTGTGTAATTTATTTTATTCAACAAATATTTATTTAAACTATGAAAAATAGAATAGTATATTAACAAATACATTTAAACGAATGTATATATGTTTATTATCATCAAACAAAAACCATATAAGCGCATATTCAACACATGTACATTCAAGTAAGGGATTAAGACATGCTAATGATTATTTGGTGGCCACACTACCTCAAGAGCAATTTGGGCATTCCCCAAAAATATAAATTAGGGTTTCATATATGTATAAATACCACTTATGTTTCATGTAACCCCTCTCTTTCCTTAGTCTCTTCTTTAGGCTCTCTTCCTCTTAGTTAGTTTTGTGCTTAGAAATAAAAGAAAGCTTCTCTTTTCTTTTCATGGCTACTTAGCCATTTCTTTCATGTAATTTATTTTTTTATGTAACTTTAATACATTACTCCTTTCTTTTCTTGTTTACTTCCTTTCATGCTAGTAGTGTAGTTTGATTTTAATGCAAATAGATTAGTTTTATTTCTTGTTCATTTAGTTTTCATTTTTCTTTCTTTTTAATTTCATGTTGCAAGCCACATTTGTTGATTTGATAACAAATATGATAGGCTAAACCCCTTCAATTTAGGGGTAATAAAGCTCTCTAATCATGTAGCTTCAACATAATTTGATAATCTTTGCTCTCTTTTTTTTCCTCATGGAAAGTTGATGTTTGTGTAATTTTTTGTTTGGTATTGAGTCTGATAGCCTTTGTTGTTCAAAACAAATAGGCTATGCTTAGTCATATGAATCACAAATTGCCTCTTCATCTACATATGATTATGGCAATGAATTAAAATCAAATCAAAATTTCATGGTCTATATTTCTAATCAATAGTTAATAGGCTATGCTTAAAATAGAAATCAATTTCAACTTCTTGTTATTTTTCATGAGAATTAAAAGTGGTTTAAAGTGTGTGCTATAGTTTGATGGCTTATGTTGAGCAAATTTATAGCACAAATAAGCCATACTTATGATAAACATATCATTTAAACTCACTTATAACCAAAAAAGAGATTATAATTTCATAATTTGTTGAATTATATGATCTAAAGAGTGGAATTATCTCTAAATTGCCATTTAACTCTCATATTTTTATCCGTTTTTTACATTTTTCTAGATTTTTAGCATCACACTCTTTAAATTCTTGGTTTAATTTGATTGAACGGAAACTTAAAATCTACAATTCTCTATGGATTGACCTGTACTCACTACGTATTACGATAGTACGCCATGCGCTTACGGTATAAATTTAATTCAAAATTTATGGGTTGTTTTCTAACTCGATAGAAAATTTGCTGTTGAACAGCCAGTTCTAGGGATGCACAACAAATAGACTTATCCCGACTGAAGTACTTAACATTCCAAGTATTGGCAGATGGAGATCAACAAGATCTTGGAGGCGGAGCCAGAAAAAGAGTCATGGATGACTCCTATCAAAGATTATCTACAGTGTGGAATTCTACCTGAACGGAGAAATGAAAAATGACAGATCCTCCTCAAAGCTTCACATTGCATCATCCAAGAAGGAGTCATGTATAGAAAGGACTTTCTCCATTCTCTAGCTTCAGTGTATCACTCATGACGAAATCAAATGAGTCTTGAGAGAAGTCCATGAAGAATAATTCGACAATCACACCAGGGGCAAACCTTGAAAAATAAAATACTCTGGTATGGTATTACTGGCCAACTATCAATCGAGATGCAGCTAATCGCACTAGAAAATGTGACAAGTGCGAGATGTTTGCAAAAATTCCAAGAGCCCTATCGATAGAAATTTCTTAAATGTTCAATCCATGGTCGTTTCCCGCTTGGGGTATTGACATCATCAGCTCCTTACTGATTTCTACAGGTGGTGCGAAATACGCCATCATAGCAATGGATTACTTCACCAAATAGACTGAAGTTGAAACTTTAGAAGCAATCGCAAAAAAAGAGCGTTGAATCCAAAAAATTCTACCAACGACGTCATATTAAAATGATATTTGCAGTAGTTGCTCACCCTCGAGCAAATGGATAAGTTGAAGCTGTGAACAAAATCATAAAGTCCATTCCAAAGGTCGTCATCCCGTTAGAACTTGAAGTCCCCTCTCATCGAATGACTTATTACAACCCCTATTTCATTATAAAATAATATGTAAACAAGGAATTACAATCCAATTGCAAATAAACTATAAGGAACTGGTGACGACTCGTGGGCGTAATAACGCATCTGGGAGCCAATGATAAGAACGCGTGCCTGAGCGTGCACGTGTATATTCTACAAATTCGATTTCTTGAAACCGAAAGAAATTGAATTTTCACTTGGAGTTATTAGAGAGAAGACTGGATTAGATAACCGAAGCTTAATAGCCTTGTAGAACCGAAAACAGATAGTAATTGATCGAATACAATCCTAAATTTATGCTGTTGGAAATCGACCAAGAGCCATGACGAACGGAAAGAAATGCAATTATCAGTAAAGGTGACCCAAAGGAATAATAGCGACTATTCAATAAACTAAATGGAATCCTTTTTGACGATTGAAGCTTGCGGTAATTCAAAGCACGTCATGTTCGAACAAGATGTACTTTGGAAGATAATATGTTATCCTGCCTTTTGGCAAGGCAGTGATACCGTAGATTTGGCAAAAAATGGGCGGTTACCATCCTTGAGAATCAGTGATACATGGGACAATGGACAATGATCGAGCAGATTCGTACTTGGTCTAGATCAAGCTGTAATTAGTATGAAGTAATAGGCAAAACCTAGTGAGGCTGCATTTCATATTTCAAGTCAATCGGAGTTCGTATGCTTGAGTTATGGACAAATGAAGGATTTATATGGACCGATCTAAAATGATACATAAAACAGTTCAAATCATCGTAGAATGATCAATATCTCGAGTTCTACAAGGACAATTTATTTGAAACTTCTAGGGCATCAACAAAATGGAGATTGAAGCTTTCAAAAATGATCGTGGGTCATAAAATTGCAATTAGATTTTGGTCAATCGTTGTTAGCTGATCGTTTTTGCCAAGCCATAAAAACGGTCGGCATATTTCAGTCAACTATTCATAATTTCACGGAAAATGTGATATCTCACAACAGTAAGTCGGAATTGCACAAATTTGGAGAGCAAGTATCTTACATCTTGAAGAGGCTACACTATCGATTGCACATCAATTAGGAGCCAAAATAATGATTGGTTAAACTTTAGCCGATCATTCCAAAATGTCGCATTATGGCCAACGATCATTATGGTGGGCCCCTACGAATCTAGAGACTCTTCTTGCAAAATTTCAGCCCGGTTGATGCACGTCTTCTCCTGTAAATACAATGGCCATTCTCCATAAGAGGATCCTTTTTTGGCTACCTAGGCTCTGCCATTTTAATTCTTCACTCTTGTATTAATGGATCCTAGCTGATCCAAACATTCTTGTAATCATAATCCACTACAAGATCAATAAAAATATGAAGTGGGCGTAGACCAAGGTTGCTGAACCACTACAAAAATCTGTATGTTCATTCACTTTTTCTGCTATGTTTTTAACTTTATTCATCGTTTAATCTCTACGAGGTTATATTGGGTGTTGATGCCCATTTTTGATGTCGATAAAGTCTTAGGTTTAAGTGATGATTTCGAAAGGTTTATTTTCAATACATTCGAAAGGTATGTTTTGGCCTTTCAGCCTAATGTTTTCAAGGTTAAAGTTTTTAACTTATTTTGAAAGGGGTACTTTCAATGAATTCGAAAGGGATTGTTTAAAGTTTAAACAAAGGTTTTGAACGTATTGTTTTGGCCTTAAAGCCTAAAGGTTTCTAAGTTAAAAAGAGATTTTAACTTATTTTGAAGGGATAGATAATCCCATTGATTAGATTTCATCAACATTGTTTTGTATAGAGCATATATCATGGCATAAGTATTTTGAATAAAGCAAATAGTATGATTTTCTTGTTTTATAAAGTTATGATTCAGAGGTAAATTATTTGTAAAGATTGTTTACAAGGAAATAAAATTTGAATAGGGTAGTTAACCCTAAGTATATGATAGGAAATGAAATTGAATAGGGTATTTAACCCTAAGTTTATGACTTAGATATTAGAAGACCGGATGTGACTAGTGTAAGGTCGCACCTTATATTTTAGCTAATAACCACTAGCTAATATAAGTCCAAAATTCCAGTGTGTACGGCTTTGTCACAAATGGGACTAAAATAATGTTACACACAGAAGGGAATGTATAGAGTAAAGATAGGTTATTGATGAGACCGTAAAACCATTAGGATCAGTTGACCCTAGAAGAAGATAGCTAAGGGCAGTGACGCAGCGGATTAATCAAACAAAACTTCAATCGATGAAATGTAGTAATCGGTGAGTTGAAGATATCAAAATGCCCAAGTTCGTTGATCCAAAGATACCGAACTCTAGCTATCTCAAACACGTTGATAGCGCACTATACCGTGTTCAAAGATCTACGATTCTTCGCACGTTGATCTAGCGCACTAGATTCCGTGAATCGGCTTCAACAAACGTGGATTCGAGCGCACTCGAATGACGTAAGTGGAGATAGGAGATTACACTCAACTACCAATTAGAGAAGAAAGCACAAAGCAATCAACAAGAAATTTTATTCAAAAATCAACCACCAAAAAATTTACAACACATACGCTATTTATAGAGTTTTCTGACCCTTAGGTCGTGACCGACTCATACCTCACGACTCATATAAGTCGTTGCCGACTCATCTAAGTCGCTGCCGACTCAACAGACAAAGCTACCTACTTCAATTACATCACTTCATACGCAACCGTCTCAACACGGCCGACTCATCACAACACAGTATACAGCGACTCAACATATTACATAAACGACTCAACTTATTTACATACTTGACCGACTCAAGTTATTACCGACTCAACAAATTACAACACTGCACCACCGACTCATCTTCATGTCGACCTACGACTCAAAGATACACTGCTTATTTCCTTGCCGACTTATCTTAGGTCGTAGCTCGTTAGCTCAGCGTAACAGTCCTTTTGGTCTATAATTGACTCGGTTCCGACTCAGCTCTTCCACACTTGATTCCTTAAGTCGGTCCCGACTCATGACCGCCTCAAGCTCCTTCCCAGTGTCTCGTTCCTTTTCTTCCTGTATCTCATTGAGTCGTGGACGACCCATACTAAGTCGTAGACGACTCATACTAAGTCGCGGCCGACTCAACTCCGAAGTCCACTTTATTCGACCTATGTCATCTCCCCCTTGTAATCTCTTAAGCCGGAAACGACTCATCACTTTATTGAGTCGTGGACGACTCATCAAGTTACACCATAGGCTCGTATTTTCTGAAATTAACGATTGCACACTCTCTTCTCTGGTTTTGGCTGCATCATCCTCCCCTGGTTGAGAAAAATTCGACCTCGAATTTGTAAATTCTTCCTCAACAATCTCACCCCCATGATATGGAACTAAATGCTTGACGTTAAAAACATCAGAAGTATAAACATCATCTGGTAACTTTAATCGATAAGCATTCTCATTGATTTTCTGCAAAACTTCAATTGGACCAATTTTTCGTGCCTTCAACTTGTTATAAGCACCCACCGGAAAACGATCCTTTGTTAATACGGCATAGACCAAATCACCTTCTTTAAATTCAACATTTCGACGTTTCAAATCTGCAGACTTCTTATACTTCTCATTCGATTTCTCCAATCGTCCCTGAACGATTTTATGACATTCAGTCAGCTCATCAACAAAATCAGCAGCTCGTTTAATTGTTCTCTTCGACTGTGGTACAATTGCTAAATCCAACGGTCCCCTGGGTAAATTTGAATAAACAATCTGAAACGGACTGAATCCTGTGCTACGATTCATTGCATGATTATGAGCAAATTCTGCCTGGCATAGCTTCATGTCCCAACTTCTTAAATTATCCTGTACAAGACAACGCAACAAATTTCCCAATGACCTGTTAACAACTTCTGTCTGCCCATCAGTTTGCGGATGATAAGCACTACTAAATTTCAGTTTCGTTCCCACCATCTTCCATAAACTTAACCAAAAGTGACTCAGAAAACGAGTATCTCGGTCAGAAACAATAGATTCTGGTAAACCATGAAGTCGATAAATTTCCTTGAAAAATAACTGTGCTACTCGAACTGCATCTGCTGTCTTCTTGCAAGCAACAAAATGTGCCATCTTCGAAAACCTGTCCACCACAACAAATATCGAATCATTTCCCCTTTGAGTTCTCGGCAAACCCAAAACGAAATCCATGCTAATATCAACCCATGGCTTAGATGGTACTTGTAATGGCATATACAACCCTGCATTCGTTGCTGTTCCTTTTGAAACTAGGCAAATATGACATCTCTCCACGAATCTTTCAACCTCTTTTCTCATTGACGGCCAAAAGTAAGATTGCGAAATCAACTGCAAAGTACGATCACGGCCTACATGCCCTTCCTCGTGCAACTCTTTGACAATTTTCAATCTCAAGCTACAATCTGGAATACATAAACGATTTCCTTTAAACAGAAAACCATCAACCATCATAAATTCATCGGCACTCCCATCCTTCACTTCCTCAACATATTTCACAAAGTAAGGATCTTCTTCAATCATCTCTGGCAGTAATTCAAACCCCGTTACTTCAACCTTCATTGTCGTTAGTAAATGACTCCTCCTACTCAAAGCATCGGCTACTCGATTTGTCACCCCTGATTTGTGCTTAACGACAAAAGTAAACTGCTGTAAATAAGAAATCCATGATGCATGTCTCGCTGAAATTTTATCCTGTCCCTGTAAATGTTTCAAAGCTTCGTGATCAGTGTACAGAACAAATTCCTTCTGAAATAAGTAATGTCTCCAATGCTTAACAGCCTGAACAACAGCATAAAATTCAACGTCATATGTACTGTATCTCATCTTTGCCCCTGACAGTTTCTCACTAAAATAAGCAACTGGTTTCCCATTCTGACTTAGAACTCCTCCAATTCCAACCTTCGAAGCATCAGTATGCAATTCAAACAATAACTGAAAATTAGGTAGAACAAGAATCGGTGCAGACATCAACAATTCCTTGATTCTCTCAAAAGCAATTCCCGCTTCCTCTGACCATGTAAACTGTTTACCCTTCATGCAATCGGTAACTGGAGCCATCACGCTACTGAAGTGTGGAATGAATCTTCGGTAGAATGACGCTAGCCCATGAAAACTTCGCACTTCTGTAATTGTCTTTGGCTGTGGCCAATTCCTGACTGCTTCAACTTTGCTCTGGTCAACTTGAATACCTTTCCCTGAAACAACATAACCCAGGAATAAAACACTAGATGTCATAAACACACATTTCTTGGTAGCAGCATAAAATTGTTCTTCACGAAGAATAAGCAACACTTCCCTCAAATGTAGAACATGTTCTTCCGTACTCCTGCTATAAATCAGAATATCATCGAAGTAAACCACGACGAACTTCCCAATGAATGGTCTAAAGATTTGATTCATCACCCGCATGAATGTACTAGGTGCATTTGACAAACCAAACGGCATAACCAACCATTCGTATAACCCTTCTCTTGTCTTGAAAGCTGTCTTCCATTCATCTCCAGGTCTGATTCGAATTTGATGATAACCACTCTTCAAATCAATCTTCGAAAATATAGTTGCCCCACTCAACTGATCCAACAAATCATCCAACCTCGGCATAGGAAATCTGTAACGAACAGTGATCTTATTCAAAGCTCTACTATCGGTGCACATCCTCCAAGTTCCGTCCTTCTTGGGTACCAACAATGCTGGCACAGCACATGGACTCAAACTTTCCTGAATACGTCCCTGTTCAAGCAACTCTTCCACCTGCCTTCGTAATTCCTCATGTTCCTTTGGACTCATTCGGTAATGTGGTCGATGTGGTAACACTGCTCCTGGAACAAGATCAATCTGATGTTGAATGTCTCTCAATGGTGGTAACTCCTTCGGTAACTCCTCTGGAAAGACATCTTCAAACTCTTTCAAAACTGGCTTTGCTTCTTCGGGAATCTCAACTTCTTCACTACTCTCTCTCCCAATCAACAAAAACACTTTCGGTTCTTCCTCCACTTCTTTAACAAACTCCTTCAAAGTCAACAGAGTTTTCAATTCCTCAATCTCTTCTAGCTTGCTCTCCTTCTGCTGCTGTTTCTTAGGAACCAAAGTGATTTTAGTACCCTCGAACATGAAACTGTAACTGTTGGCACGACCGTCATGCTGAACTGCTCTATCAAACTGCCATGGTCGACCCAACAATAAATGACAAACATCCATATCTACGACATCACACCAAATTTCATCTTTGTACTTCTTCCCAATAGAAAAATTAACACAAGCTCTTCGACATACTTTCACTTCTCCACCCTTCCTTAACCATGCTAGCTTGTACGGTTTAGGATGCTTCTCAGTCTTCAAGTTCAACTTTCTAACTGCCTCTGTAGAAATAATATTATCGCAACTCCCTGCATCAATAACGAATTTGCAGACTTTCCCCAGAATAGTACATGTCGACTGAAAAATATTGCTTCTCAACCAACTACAATCCTCCTCTTGCTTTGGTGTCAAACAACTTCTCCTCAACATAAGATTACATCCTTCATCTCCAAACAATTCTTCTTCCTCCTCAACATAAGGTGTATTTGAACATTCTGCCTCCTCACCATCATCCTCCTCAACTTCTGCAACCATGGTTCTCTTCTTCGGCTTTGGACATTCGTTACTCTTGTGACCCAACTCCTGACAGTTATAACATCTGAACCCACTACTAGCCTTCGCCTTCTCAACCTCTTTCATCACTGGTTTTGTGACAGGTCTAGGAACATGAGGACTACCACTGGCCCCCTTCACTGGATTATTAGAATTAGTAAACACACCACCTCCACGCCTTCCCTGTTTCTCCCAAGCTAACGCTTTCTGATGTGCCTCCGCTACAGATCTAGGATCAAACATATTAACCATATCCTGGATCTGCATTCTCAATCCCCCAATGAATCTAGCTGTCAGCTGTTCTTCTGTCTCCATAATATCGTTTCTAGCAATGAGTTGGTAAAATTCATCAGCATAATCACTAACAGACTCCGTTCCTTGCCTCAGATTCTGCAACCTTTGGTACATAAGTGATTGGTAATTATAAGGTAAGAAAGTAGATCTCATCAACTTCTTCATCTTATTCCACGATTCTATCTTTGACTTCCCCATTCGTTCACGAGTAAGTTTAGTTTGCTGCCACCATGCCAAAGCTCTCCCCCTCAACCTAGTAGCAACCAACTTCACCCTTCGATTCTCCGGGACCTCCTTGAAATCAAAGATTTCCTCCACATTAGACAACCAATCTAAGAACTCTTCAGCAACCATCCCGCCTTTAAATTCCGGAATCTCCATTTTCATACCCGATTCCCATCGACGATCATCTTCAACATCTCGATAAGAATTTCGAACTTGGTCTCGATCTCGATACTGAATACTAGCTCTATCACCTTCTTCAACAAAATCAAAAGTACGTCTACATCGATCTCGACCATTATCATCCCTTCGTTCATGCATGCTTCTTTGACTATGTCTCTCTTCATCTCTATATGCTTCATGTTCAAATTCACGTCAACTTCTTCCCTCTTCATGTGCATAGTCATGATGATCTCTTCGTGATGAAATTGATGTTTCTCTTCTATCTCTACATGAATGTGGCGATACCCTCCCCGCTTCCGTAACCGATGGCGAAACTCGGTTTCCTCCATGGTTCGAGTTTGGTGATCTCCTCCTTTGATTCAAATCATTCATCAATTTCTCCAATTTACCAATGCCTTCATCAAACTTTTCATTAATACGTTGTTCCATAAGTTCAGCTTCTTCTCTACGATACAAAGCTTCAACGTTTTGATGACGATTAGCTCTCCTTGGTGGCATGATTGAAAACTTCACAAACTTCTACAATTCAAACACAAAACTCCAAAGTTTCAACAAGTTACAGTTCAACACTTAACTCGGCAAGGCTTTAGCTCGGCAATGGTTTAACACGGCTCAGCCTTGACACTTCACGGCTTGGCTTCACACTTACTCCAAAACCCTCCAAAAAATTGGCGCGCAAACACCAATTCAAATCCAAACAAAGTCCAACTCCTCGATCCAAAATGAAATGGATCAAACACTCCAAACTTGATGCAACTTCAATATGAACACGATGAACTCCTTCAAATTTCAAAAACTTCAAAAACTTGGCTCCAAGAATCAACTTAGCTATGATTGGCTAAGTATGGCTCTGATACCAATAATGACGCAGCGGATTAATCAAACAAAACTTCAATCGATGAAATGTAGTAATCGGTGAGTTGAAGATACCAAAATGCCCAAGTTCGTTGATCCAAAGATACCGAACTCTAGCTATCTCAAACACGTTGATAGCGCACTATACCGTGTTCAAAGATCTACGATTCTTCGCACGTTGATCTAGCGCACTAGATTCCGTGAATCGGCTTCAACAAACGTGGATTCGAGCGCACTCGAATGACGTAAGTGGAGATAGGAGATTACACTCAACTACCAATTAGAGAAGAAAGCACAAAGCAATCAACAAGAAATTTTATTCAAAAATCAACCACCAAAAAATTTACAACACATACGCTATTTATAGAGTTTTCTGACCCTTAGGTCGTGACCGACTCATACCTCACGACTCATATAAGTCGTTGCCGACTCATCTAAGTCGCTGCCGACTCAACAGACAAAGCTACCTACTTCAATTACATCACTTCATACGCAACCGTCTCAACACGGCCGACTCATCACAACACAGTATACAGCGACTCAACATATTACATAAACGACTCAACTTATTTACATACTTGACCGACTCAAGTTATTACCGACTCAACAAATTACAACACTGCACCACCGACTCATCTTCATGTCGACCTACGACTCAAAGATACACTGCTTATTTCCTTGCCGACTTATCTTAGGTCGTAGCTCGTTAGCTCAGCGTAACAGTCCTTTTGGTCTATAATTGACTCGGTTCCGACTCAGCTCTTCCACACTTGATTCCTTAAGTCGGTCCCGACTCATGACCGCCTCAAGCTCCTTCCCAGTGTCTCGTTCCTTTTCTTCCTGTATCTCATTGAGTCGTGGACGACCCATACTAAGTCGTAGACGACTCATACTAAGTCGCGGCCGACTCAACTCCGAAGTCCACTTTATTCGACCTATGTCATCTCCCCCTTGTAATCTCTTAAGCCGGAAACGACTCATCACTTTATTGAGTCGTGGACGACTCATCAAGTTACACCATAGGCTCGTATTTTCTGAAATTAACGATTGCACACTCTCTTCTCTGGTTTTGGCTGCATCAGGCAGATATCCAAGTAGTGTGTCTAGCAGAAGTTAGATTATTGATTATGTCTAGTAGGCCTGTAACGACCCAGAATTTCTGTCATTTGAAATTCAGATATTTAATTGATTTTAAATATCAACAAGTAAAATTTATAAGTCGAATAATTTATTTTTCGAATATCAGGATTTAATTGGATAATTAAATCGACAATTTAATATTTGAAATTACAGAAATAATTAGAAATTAGGTTTAATGTGTATAAAAATGATTTATAAAGTTATATTAAATCATATTGGAGTTAGAACAATGTTTGTGAACTTTTAAAATTGAATTAAAAGTTAATTTGTGAAAATTGAATATTTTGATATTTAATCGACTAGTGAAAATCTTGGATTTCGACGAAACTAGTTTCATCGGATCCGTAATGTAATATTATTGTATGGTTTCAAATTTTGTGTCAATTGGATTTACGGTTTGTCCGGGGCGAGCCCAAACGCATAGAAATTAGCTTAACCGATTTAATTTTAAATCGATCGTTTATTTCCGTAACTCGCACATATGATCGAATTAGCCTCTGAAACCTATTCCATTGTGTCCGGAACGCGGGGTAAACCCTAGAAACGCTAGCCGGCACGCTTCATTTGGAGTTCGGAAAATTTCGGAGGAATAGTAATTTGAGAATATTCTATAAAAAAGGACCTCACATCTTCACTTTTACACTAAACCCTAGCTCAAGATTCAGGCCATTAATAATTTCGAACGGCCGAAAATCATTCTCCTTCTCCCTTAATTATCTTCAAATCCACAAACAATTACAGAAAACTATCAACTACAATGTTGAAGAGCTAGGTGAGATCTTGCGATCCATACGGATGTGATGGGGTTTCGAGTGTTATACGAAGATAATTTAGGGCACAAAGGCATTTCGGTTGGGCATGAATTTCGAGGAGCATGGAGGGGCCGAACTCCATGATGTTGCGGCCATGGGTAGCTCTTTTCGAGGGGAGTGAAGTGGAAGTTTCTGATCGTCGGTGAATTGAGTATAGATGGCTCGAAAATTTGATAAGGATCGGCGACTCCATGGGTTTAACTGCGTTCGAAATAACGTAGGGGGGAGAAGCATCAATCGACGGCCCTGATCCTAGGGTTTGAAAGCAACGGCCTGGATGAAAGGTTGTAAATTTTAAAAATAAATTGAAAATAAATTGTTTATTAAATTGTGTAAACTTAAAAAATTGATATCTGTGTCATACGAGGTCGGAATTTCACGAAACGAATTGCGTTGGCTTCGTTTTGACGAGCACAACGCAATGGAGCTGGTTTGGAGTCATTTGGAGCTAGTAAAAATTTCGGGTAAAATTAAACGCACGTTTAATTTTATTCGAAATAAAACGCTACAACTGTTATCGGAAAATCAAGGTGAGAATTTCCCACTCAATCGAATTGTTTCGGTTTAAATTTTAAATAGTTAGATTTAAAATTGCTTGATTGTGTGACTGGATGATAGTTATTATCTGTTGTATTGAAATAGACCCTATGCGCCGTATATTAAGCGGATGTTATTTATTAAAAACATATACCGCGATAATTCAAACTTGTATGGAATTGGTATTATATATGTACTCGGAGTTGATTTTCCCGCATCATATAGCGGATGAGACCCTATTGCGCCGCATAATAGCGGATAATATTTTATAAATCCCATATACCGCGATATTCCGTCTTGAAGTGGAATTTGTATTGTGCTAACATCTTTGCATGCAGGGAAACAGGTTGGAGGGATCCAACTGGATTCCTCAAATGATTGAATTGGTTTCAATGTTGTGTGTTGATCTATTTATAATCTGCGTGATTATCTTTGTGATTGAAATCGTTAAAGGCTAAATTTTAGTCGAATATATTTTGGTATCGTTGGATGCCGAAAATAAATAAAGTTTGATTTTTGAAAAATTAAGTTGAGAATTCATAATAAAGTTTAAATTTGGAATTGGTTCATTTTAAATAAATAAACGTTGAAATTTTTATGTTATAAAAATTATGATTTTTGTGAAATATAACCGAAATGTGATTTTCGAAATAAGTAGTTGATTAATTTATAAAATGGTTTAAATTGGGACTTTTGAATTATTATAAATGATTTATATAAAAGATTTATAAAATTGATATTTATAAATTAAAATGTTGGAATTATAAAACGAGTTTTTGTAAGTATTAAAATGAAGTATAAATGGATTTCATAAGTGGATGAAATCTATAGATTTATAAATTATAAAGTTATAAAACGAATAGATTTTGTAAAATAAAAGATTTATAAGTAATTAACTTATAAATTGAATTTTGGCGTGTAAATGGAATATGGATAGAATTTGTTAATAAAGTGATTTTATAAGTTAAAGTTGTTATAAAGTATAGATGGAATTTATAAACGTTGTTTTATAAATCCGAAATCGACTTATTTTAATAAGTTTAATTATTATAGCTTATTAAAGGAGGTATATTCACGATTTTGGACGGTGAATAATATATTAAAGAAATATTTTGGGAAAGTGATATTTTAAATAGAATTAAACTGATTTAAAGATGTTTTAAAATGTATTAAGTATCGAAATCATAGATTTCAACATTCGTTGTTGAAATGGACGTTTTCGAGAAATAGAAGGAAATAGTGGACTATAACACTGTTGTTATAGAAAATGATTTCCGAAAGGAAATGTTTTATACAGTATTGGGATTTATATATCTATTTTAAGTTCGAATCCCTATACTAATGATTTTGGGTTGCCGTAACGATGTTTTACGCAACATTCGTTTTGACCCAAATAAATCTGTTTAAGAGAATGTTTTCCTTAAAAGAATAAAATATACTTAATTTGGATTTAAGTATATTGAATATTTTCCAAATGTTGAAAATAAATGGATTTGTGAATTACTTATTATTGAATAAGTATGGAAATGTTTTTCCAATATGAAGTGAATGTATTGAGATTTTATCTTTTAAAGATAAATTGAAAATGAATATTAGAAATCGATTTGGAAATCGTATATTCATAGATATTTTGGAAAGGTAAATTCACTATGGAATTTATAAAAGAAAGGGAAATTTGTTTTAAAAATAAACATTGATTTATTTTTAAGTGTGGAAATAAATTTACGGATTTGGAATGTAAGTTTAAAATAAATGGGTAAGGATTTATTTGGTTGATTTAAATGAACCATTTTAAATTGAAAATGGATAAATATGTGGAAGTGTTTCCGTTTAAGGAAATTGATTTGAAATTTGTTTTCAAAGATTGAAAGGTGGAAAATGATCTAAAATTTGGTTTTCAAATGGTTGAAGTGTGGAATATATATCTTGTAAAAATATTTTTGGAAAATAAATAATTTGGGAAACTATTTGAAATCGGGTGATGTTGTGAATACTGATTGATAGTTAAATAACCGACTATCAATATTGACCCTTGAATGGCTATTTGTTGTGAATTGGTTGAAATTGAATGCTACATTTATTTTAAATTATTGCGCTCGTTTTTCGGATTACCCATTCCGAATAGTGATACGACGTAATGGATAGCATTGAAGACCGGTGGTGAAGACCGGGTACTTGTGAAAACGATAGGATGACCTATCGATTGTCTCTGCACCGTTAGCTACGGTATGGAGATTTCCTTTGTGATGGGAAATTCGATCGGGATTGTGAATACCCGGATTGCAAGGGCTTCTTTTGAAGTGACTTCGGTTCTGTTCGAGCCCAGAATAGACTTGTATGGTTACGTGTCTGACATTACATTTTGAGATATAAAGCAGATTTCTTTCAAATACAATTCTGTTGGTGGTGGAGAATTTATTCCCTTAGCTTAACACCCTTCTCTAAAACGTATGAGCTCAGAGGTTTTGTAGTTGAAGGTTATCAGCGATATATTCCTAATTTGGTAATGTGGCATGCTGAGTGTTGATGTGTGATGATTATTTATTGATCATTTGTTGATCGAAGCGTGGCTTTGTGAAAAAGCGTGGCTTTGTGGATGAGACTTCGTCAGACCTCACACCCCGGAAATGGTCAAAACAGGAATATGTGGCAAGGTTATGAGGGTCGCTCCCTTTAGGGTATGTCATTCCCTTTTGGAAAAGGGTGGTGTCAGGTATGGAGCCCTGATGCTTAACCCATGCAGTTGCTCTAATCTCATTTTTCTGTGTGGTTGTTGCTTGGTGATCGAGGGCCCTCGGATAAAGGTCCCAAAGGACCGGGGGGTGGCATATTCGTGTAGTAGTTACCTAGTTACAGAGGTAACCCGGCCTTGTGTTGGCAAAGAGCTGGTTAAGTTCTCGGGACGTCCCGCCAGAGGCGATCCCATGTGGCAGTAGGAAGTTTCTTAGCCTGACCATTTGTTGTAAATCCAATTCCTAATACGAACCCAGTACGGTTTTAATTGTATAACCTGCCATTTACTTATGGTGGTCACCACTGTTTAGATGGTAGTTATAGTAGGCATAGTTCGAAATGTCTATACTGGCTAAGATTAATATTCTATTTTCGAAATGCTTTCATCACTATGCACTAATAATAATATCAAAAATGATTTGTTTTGCGTACTAAGCATCTTCGACTATCATAAGGAGAAATCTCCTCCAATTCTGCGTTTGCATTGTGTGTGCGGGGAGGCCTTATGGTTTCATTTTCCAAAAGCATTGCGGATATTTTCCACTTCTATTGTTGTTGTGGTTTTAAAAGATAAATAACTGTTTTAAGTTCTCACACCAGTCCCATGACTAACCTGGAGTTTGTTGTTCTCTTCCTAAACTCTGGGTGCCCATAATTTTCCACACAGGCAGTTTAGAGTCAGGTTATCAGGTCATTTTGGATTCAGGAGTGCTTTGGAGCTCAAGTGGCGAGCTGGATGGCGAGACGTATTACTTGTATATGATATTATCTTTTCCGCTGTAAATTCACTTGTAAGGACACGTTGTATAACTGTCCATTGTCTTGTTGTGTTGTATATTGTTGTTGTACACTCTGATGATGATGTAATGCAATGTAATAACTGAGATAGTTCTTTGTTTTAAAGATTATTCATTAATCTATTATATGTTGTTCCGCTGCGAATGTAAGATTCTGATATTGTTTCTGTTCTGTTTCCTTATTTCTTCTATCTTTTTCTTCTACCTCTTCTTCTTTAACCCTAACAATTCGGTTTTCCGGCATTTGATTATGCGGCATTTGATACAGTGGACGTAAGAATGCTGACCTTCGGATCCCCAAAAAATCGGTATGTTAGAACGTGGTATCAGAGCGTATGGTTAAGTGACAACCTTGGCTCTGTTGGGAATTACTCTTTAGAGATAGAGTCAGCAGTACTCTAGAATGAGTTGAGTGTAATAATAAATATGTGCGCGTATTTGTTAATGAATATGAAATTGTTTTGTATTGTGTTGACTTATCAGTTGATTGTTTTTAGATTCTGGTCGGTGCAGTCTGGCCAACTGTTTCGATAGGGATTTCTAAACTCTTAAACGAGATAAACTGACACGGTATTGTTTTGAAATAGGGTAAATGGAATAATTTTTACCCAAAGCTATTTTTGTATATAAAGGAAATGATTTTCTGTAAATGTTTATAATATATGATGGCTTGGTTGTTTGGAAGTGATGATATTGAAGTATTATCATTGTTATGTAGGAATTGAAATAATAACCAAAGGAATGAATTTATATACAAATGGAATTTGAGCATGTAAAATAAAAAAAATAAAAAAAAAATGTGATTTATAATTTGGGATAAAATTCATTAATGGGATGAAATTGGTAATGTGAATGTATAAATGAGTTTTATAAATTGAAATGAGATTTGATTGGGATTAAGTTGAACAAAAATCCAAGTTGAAATTGATGAATATAAGTTATCAAGTTTTGAACTTATAATATGAGATAATAAAGAAATTTTAGCTTTGGTAAAGTTGAAATAAATTTGAATTAGTATGATAAAATATATGATGTGAAATTTAACTAAAGGAAGTTAAATAAATTAAATTAGATTTGAAAGTTGAATAATAAGTTGTATAACTTATTAGATGTGAAGATGTAAGTAAAACCAATTATTAAAATGGTTAAACCACTTTGTTAAGTAAAAGGAGGTATGAATCTGAATAAGTGATAAAATTGACTTTGGTAAAAGTTAAATAGAATTTACTTTAGAATTGAAATTTGAATTGGATTTATAAGTGGAATTTTAAGTTAAGTTAAACAAAGGATGTTGAAATGGAATATAACTTAAGTAATGTTGAATGAAGTTGATTTTGGTACCGAAGTAAAATAAGTAAAGTGATAAATATAAACTTGAGTTATATAAATGAAATTCAACTTGAAATGTTAAATGAATCAGCAATTGGATTAATGAATGGATTGAATGTTAATCAATCAAATGTAAATAAATTGATATGAAATAATGGATGTAAGTTTTAATTCATTAAAGCTAATTAAATGTGTTAAACCAAATTGAAGGTAAACAAAGTGAATGTGAATGTTGAATGTAAAGTGAATAAATTCGGTCGTGTTGAATATACATTTGTTGTTATTTGATTATAAATTGGTTGTATATAAATTCATTGAGTGTTGATGAAATTGAATTAGTGAAATTGAAAGCTAAAGTAATTGAATTTGTAAATAAAACTAATTCAAAATAGTGATATGAATCAATTGTGAATGAAACATAATTGATAAATTCAACATTCAGAAGTTAAATTGAATCCAAACAGAATTGAAAGGGTAAATTGAATTCGAATGAAATTGATAATGCAATCCAGAATGAAAATGGATATATATCTCCAATAGTAAAGTAAAAATGGTATAAGAAGTATATATTGAAAATTTTGTAAAGAAATGTGCGAAATAAATTTGAAAGTTGTAATTGGATATTATGGCTAGCAGGATATACAGGTGTATTAAAGGAAATGGAATTGGGATTTTGATTTTGAAGATAAAAAAAAAATTAAATTTCTCTACAAAAAGGTATGTATTTGAATTTCAGTGTGAAATTTGATGATCTTCTTGTTTAGCCGCTTGGCTTTTCGTTTTCTTTTTGAAATTGGGGGCCCGTTGTGGCATTTTGTAGTCGTACCGAGCTAGCCGCGCAAAGGAGATTATGGCGAAATTTTCTAAAAAATTTAAGGCGTTAGAAAATTTTCGGAAAATTTTGGAATTTTTTTGTGAAAACTAAGTTTTGATTTGAAGTTAAAGGTTAAACGATATAGTTGATTTTGAAAAGATAACTATATATGGATTTGAAGACTTAGTAAAGTTATTGTAAGAGGTTCAACTATGGATTTTGAAAAAGTTAAACACTTAAGAGATTTGTAAATCAAATTTGAACGGTTTGTTTTGAAAAGTTAATGGATTTCAAAACTTTTTCTTACTTGGTAATTTCGAGGACGAAATTCTTTTAAGGGGGGAAGTTTGTAATGACCCAGAATTTTTGCCATTTGAAATTCAGATATTTGATTGATTTTAAATATCAACAAGTAAAATTTATAAGTCGAATAATTTATTTTTCGAAGGATTTAATTGGATAATTAAATCGACAATTTAATATTTGAAATTACAGAAATAATTAAAAATTGGGTTTAATGTGTATAAAAATGATTTATAAAGTTATATTAAATCATATTGGAGTTAGAACAATGTTTGTGATATTTTGAAATTGAATTAAAAGTTAATTTGTGAAAATTGAATATTTTAATATTTAATCGACCAGTGAAAATAGCCATTTTCAAACAGTCTCGGATTTCGACGAAACTAGTTTCATTGGATCCGTAATGTTATATTATTGTATGATTTCAAATTTTGTGTCAATTGGATTTAGGGTTTGTCCGGGGCGAGCCCAAACGCATAGAAACTAGCTTAACCGATTTAATTTTAAATCGATCGTTTATTTCCGTAACTCGCACATATGACCGAATTAGCCTTCGAAACCTATTCCATTGTGTCCGGAACGTGGGGTAAACCCTAGAAACGTCAGCCGGCATGCTTCGTTTGGAGTTTGGAAAATTTCGGATGAATAGTAATTTGAGAATTTTCTATAAAAGGACCTCACATCTTCACTTTTACAGTAAACCCTAGCTCAAGCTTCAGGCCGCCATTAATAATTTCAAACGGCCGAAAATTATTCTCCTTCTCCCTTAATTATCTTCAAATCCACAAACAATTACAGAAAACTATCAACTACAATGTTGAAGAGCTAGGTGAGATCTTGCGATCCATACGGATGTGATGGGGTTTCGAGTGTTATACGAAGATAATTAGGGGCACAAAGGCATTCGATTGGGCATGAATTTCGAGGAGCATGGAGGGGCCGATCTCCCTGATGTTGCAGCCATGGGTAGCTCTTGTCGAGGGGAGTGAAGTGGATGTTTTTGATCGTCGGTAGATGGCTCGAAAATTTGATAAGGATCGGCGGCTCCATGGGTTTAACTGCGTTCGAAATAACGTGAGGTGGGAGAAGCATCAATCGACGGCCCTGATCCTAGGGTTTGAAAGCAACGGCTTAGATGAAAGGTTGTAAATTTTAAAAAGAAATTGAAAATAAATTGTTTATCAAATTGTGTGAACTTAAAAAATTGATATCTGTGTCATACGAGGTCGGAATTTCACGAAACGAATTGCGTTGGTTTTGTTTTGACGAGCACTACGCAATGGAGCATGTTTGGAGTCGTTTGGGGCTAGTGAAAATTTCGGGTAAAATTAAACGCACGTTTAATTTTATTCGAAATAAAACGCTACAACTGTTATCGGAAACTCAAGGTGAGAACTTCTCACTCAATCGAATTGTTTCAATTTAAATTTTAAATGGTTAGATTTAAAATTGCTTGATTGTGTGATTGGATGATAGTTATTATCTGTTGTATTGAAATAGACCCTATACGCCGTATATTAAGTGGATGTTATTTATTAAAAACATATACCGCGATAATTCCAACTTGTATGGAATTGGTATTATATATGTACTTGGAGTTGATTTTCCTGCATTATATAGCGGATGAGACCCTATTGCGCTGCATAATAGCGGATAATATTTTATAAATCTCATATACCACGATATTCCGTCTTGAAGCGAAATTGGTATTGTGCTAACATCTTTAGATGCAGGGAAACAGGTTGGATGGATCCAACTTGATTCCTCAAATGATTGAATTGGTTTCAATGTTGTGAGTTGATCTATTTATAATCTGCTTGATTATCTTTGTGATTGAAATCGTTAAAGGTTAAATTTTAGCCGAATATACTTTGGTATCGTTGGATGCCGAAAATAAATAAAGTTTGATTTTTGATTTAAGTTGAGAATTCAGAATACAATTTAAATTTGGAATTGATTCATTTTAAATAAATAAACGTTGAAATTTTTATGTTATAAAAATTATGATTTTTGTGAAATATAACCGAAATGTGATTTTCGAAATAAGTAGTTGATTAATTTATAAAATGGTTTAAATTGGGATTTTTGAATTATTATAAATGATTTATAAAAAAGATTTATAAAATTGATATTTATAAATTAAAATGTTGGAATTATAAAACGAGTTTTTATAAGTATTAAAATGAAGTATAAATGGATTTCATAAGTGGATGAAATCTATAGATTTATAAATTGTGAAGTTATAAAATGAATAGATTTTGTAAAATAAAAGATTTATAAGTAATTAACTTACAAGTTGGATTTTGGCGTGTAAATGGAATATGGATAGAATTTGTTAATAAAGTGATTTTATAAGTTAAATTTGTTATAAAGTATAGATGGAATTTATAAACGTTGTTTTATAAATCCGAAATCGACTTATTTTAATAAGTTTAATTATTATAGCTTATTAAAGGAGGTATATTCATGATTTTGGACGGTGAATAATATATTAAAGAAATATTTTGGGAAAGTGACATTTTAAATAGAATTAAAACGATTTAAAGATGTTTTAAAATGTATTAAGTATCGAAATCATAGATTTCAACATTCGTTGTTGAAATGGACGTTTTCGAGAAATAGAAGGAAATGGTGGACTACACTGTTGTTATAGTAAATGATTTCCGAAAGGAAATGTTTTATATAGTATTGGGATCTATATATCTATTTTAAGTTCGAATCCCTATACTAATGATTTTAGGTTGTCGTAACGATGTTTTACGCAACATTCGTTTTGACCCAAATAAATGTGTTTAAGAGAATGTTTTCCTTAAAAGAATAAAATATACTTAATTTGGATTTAAGTATATTGAATATTTTCCAAATGTTCAAAATAAATGGATTTGTGAATTACTTATTATTGAATAAGTATGGAAATGTTTTTTCAATATGAAGTGAATGTTTTGAGATTTTATCTTTTAAAGATAAATTGAAAATGAATATTAGAAATCGATTTGGAAATTGTATATTCATAGATATTTTGGAAAGGTAAATTCACTATGGAATTTATAAAAGAAAGGGAAATTTGTTTTAAAAATAAACATTGATTTATTTTGAAGTGTGGAAATAAATTTACGGATTTGGAACGTAAGTTTAAAATAAATGGATAAGGATTTATTTGATTGATTTAAATGAACCATTTTAAATTGAAAATGGATAAATATTTGGAAGTGTTTCCGTCTAAGGAAAGTGATTTGAAATTTGTTTTCAAAGATTGAAAGGTGGAAAATGATTTGAAATTGGTTTTCAAATGGTTGGAGTGTGGAATATATATCTTGTAAAAATATTTTTGGAAAATGAATAATTTGGGAAATTATTTGAAATCGGGTGATGTTGCGAATATTGATTAATAGTTAAATAACCGACTATCAATATTGACCCTTGAATGGCTATTTGTTGTGAATTGATTGAAATTGAATGCTACATTTATTTTAAATTATTGCGCTCGTTTTTTGGATTACCCATTTCGAATAGTGATACGACGTAATGGATAGCATTGAAGACTGGTGCTGAAGACCGGGTACTTGTGAAAATGATAGGATGACCTATCGATTGTCTTTGCACCGTTAGCTATGGTATGGAGATTTCCTTTGTGATGGGAAATTCGATCGGGATTGTGAATACCCGGATTGCAAGGGCTTCTTTTGAAGTGCCTTCGGTTCTGTTCGAGCCCGGAACAGACTTGTATGGTTACGTGTCTGACATTACATTTTGAGATATAAAGCAGATTTCTTTCAAATACAATTCTGTTGGTGGCGGAGAATTTATTCTCTTAGCTTAACACCCTTCTCTGAAACGTATGAGCTCAGAGGTTTTGTAGTTGAAGGTTATCGGCGATATATTCCTAATTTGGTAATGTGGCATGCTGAGTGTTGATGTGTGATGATTATTTATTGATCATTTGTTGATCAAAGCGTGGCTTTGTGAAAAAGCGTGGCTTTATGGACGAGACTTCGTCAGACCTCACACCCCGGAAATGGTCAAAACAGGAATATGCGGCACGGTTATGAGGGTCGCGCCCTTTAGGGTATGTCATTCCCTTCTGGAAAAGGGTGGTGTCAGGTATGGAGCCCTGATGCTTAACCTATGTGGTTGCTCCAATCTCATTTTTCTGTGTGGTTGTTGCTTGGTGATCGAGGGCCCTCGGATAAAGGTCCCAAAGGACCGGGGGGTGGCATATTCGTGTAGTAGTTACCTAGTTACAGAGGTAAGCCGGCCTTGTGTTGGTAGAGAGCTGGTTAAGTTCTCGGGACGTCCCGCCAGAGGCGATCCCATGTGGCAGCAGGAAGTTCCTTAGCCTGACCATTTGTTGGAAATCCAATTCCCAATACGAACCCAGTACGGTTTTAGTTGTATAACCTGCCATTTACTTATGGTGGTCACCACTGTTTAGATGGTAGTTATAGTAGGCATAGTTTGAAATGTCTATGCTCGCTAAGATTAATATTCTATTTTCGAAATGCTTTCATCACTATGCACTAATAATAATATCAAAAATGATTTTTTTTGCGTAGTAAGTATCTTTGACTATCATAAGGAGAAATCTCCTCCAATTCTGCGTTTGCATTGTGTGTGCGGGGAGGTCTTATGGTAGTTTCATTTTCCAAAAGCATTGCGGATATTTTCCACTTCTATTGTTGTTATGGTTTTAAAACATAAATAATTGTTTTAAGTTCTCACACCAGTCCCATGACTGGCCTGGAGTTTATTGTTCTCTTCCTAAACTCTGGGTGCCCATAATTTCCACACGGGCAGTCTAAAGTCAGGTTATCAGGTCATTCTGGATTCAGGAGTGCTTTGGAGCTCAAGTGGCGAGCTGAATGGCGAGACGTATTACTTGTATATGATATTATCTTTTCCGCTGTAAATTCACTTGTAAGGACACGTTGTATAACTGTCCATTGTCTTGTTGTGTTGTATATTGTTGTTGTACACTCTGATGATGATGTGATGTAATGTAATAACTGAGATAGTTCTTTGTTTTAAAGATTATTCATTTATCTATTATATGTTGTTCCGCTGCGAATGTGAGATTCTGATATTGTTTCTGTTCTGTTTCCTTATTTCTTCTATCTTTTTTCTTCTACCTCTTCTTCTTTAACCCTAACAATTCGGTTTTCCGGCATTCGATTATGCGGCATTTGATACAGTGGACGTAAGAATGCCGACCTTCGGATCCCGACAAAATCGGTATGTTAGAAGGCCTGTGTCAGCCAATAGTTAATAGTTAGCCAAATAAAACTATAGTGTGGACATATAGTCCATTGATTTCCTAATTTTTATGCATATATGTATTTGCTATTGTTGTTATAATCAGTTTGATTGCAGGATTTTGATATGCAAAAGATATGCTTTTAAAAGGATATTAGTGAGGGGAAATCCATTTCACTAAACGGCCTGGTCTCACATAATATCAGTAAATCAAGATGTAATAATATAATTCACACCAGGATTTATGTTTGAATTGAAGTTTATGTTTTTCCCTTAAACTCCCTGGTGCTTAAAATTTGATTTGAGTATATTGAGAATTAACGACTTTTCTGAATTAGTAGGTTAAACGAATAAGCTTCTGAAGACGTATAGAAGGTAAAGCTAGATATGTAGAAGCTATTTAGTATTATTTCCACTGTGATGTATTTATGACTGATATGTCTATCTAGTACTATGATCATCCATTGGGGTATTTTCATATGTCGCTCTTGGCGTAATTTGTAACAATTATATTTGATCAAAACTTGAGAATCGTTTTGGGGTTATGTAACTGAATATGAAATATTAATTTGAAATGTAATTGATAAAGACGTTATTGAAATCTTTGTTGATTTTATTTCATATTCATGTGCTTCTGATATTATGGATACCATTAATGTTACCGTATTTTGTCACCGAAAGTTAATATTATGGATGATTGTAGTATTTGTAGCGCTTAGCTTTGGGCCTCAAGGTGAGGGATGTTACAACTTGGTATCAGAGCATAGGTTTATGAAAAGTTAAAGAGATTTTAAACTTAAAATGGTTTTGAAAACGTAATCCTAAGGAATTAGAGAAAAGATTGGGGTACGGGATGATGTTATAGTAACGTACTTGTGTTTGCTATATATAAGTATACGCTTTATCTCTATTCTCCCATCTCTCTTAGGATATTCTTTTGTATCTTACAAAGACTCAAATACAGATTTTAAGGAAGTAAGATATGGATGCTAGGAGTGGAAGGGTTAACATTGGTAAAGGAAGCACCACAACCAATAGAAATGCCAGACCAAATAGTAAAAGGAATCTAGATCGGGTAAAAGCTGCTAGTGTGGGCGCTGGAGCACTGCAATTTGGTATGGGAGTTTTGTATCTGTTCTTTGTTAACATGATGCAAGTTGGAGCTGCTGTAGGATTAGTTGGAGGAAATCAGGATGCTCCAGTGGTCAGTAACTATGCAGTACTAAGCAAAGATTATGCTAGGCTTGGAGGAAAGTCGCTTATCGAGACTAAAGATGCAATTGAAGTGGGGAATTGGTTACTTCATTAAAAAAGGATTTTTGCTCATTTAAGACTCAGCGATGAGCAAAAAAGATGATTAGCATCCAGACAATTGTAAGGAGTAGCACTATACTGGTGGAATAGTGTTACTGTAGGAGTAAATGAAGAGACTATGACTTGGGAAGAATTTAGAAGAAGGTTTGAAGAAAGATTCATTTTGGAGGTTGCTAAGTCGAATCTACTCAGGAAGTTTGCTGAGTTGTTTCAGGGAGACAGGACAGTGCTGAAGTATGCTACCAGATTTGAGGAGCTATTGAGATAATGATATGCTACGGTTGATACTATTATCAAAAGAAATGAGAAGTTCATCCACGGACTAAAACTCGAGCTTGCTAAAGCAACTTTACCACATATTAGGGATATGTGATGTAGATATTGAGATGGCTCGGAGGCGGGAGGAAATGCTCGCTTTTCTTGATGGTAACAAAGCAGGGGAAGCTCAAGGTGGGTAGAACCGAAAGAGAAAGTTTTTACATAAGAAAGGCGCTCAGAAAGAAGGAGCAGCCAAGAAAGGAAAGACAGAAGTAGTTTGCTATAAGTGCGACAAGAAGGGACACTATGCTCATGACTGCCGGACAGGCAAAGGGAAGAAAGCTGTTGACAAGAAAGGAGTAAAACGATTCAATTATGGTCAGATTGGACATTAAAAGAACCAGTGCAAGGAACCAGCCAAGGACGGAAAGGGAAAAGTGTTTGCATTGGAACCAGCTACCTCAAGAAAAACAGCAGAGGAGAAACTAAAAGCTATGTTGGGAGGTATGCTTTTGATTCATGGTATGTCCGTTAGAGTTCTATTTGATACCGGTGCATCGCATTCTTTTATATCTCATTGTTTGGTAGATAAGCTTAACCTAGAACCCTCATACCTAGTTACTTCCTTAAGGCTTGTGAATCTGATAGGAGGGTATGCGACTCTTGGGATGAGATGTGATCACTTAGAGTTTGAATTGTTAGGTCATGTATTTACTTGCAGTTTGCATGTGTTTGATTTTGTAGGATTCGGAATTATTTTAGGTATGGATTGGTTAAGTAAGTACGATGCTAGGATATTTTGCCATGATAAGAAAATATCACTTAGACACCTGACTGTAGTGATCAGATTATATACTCCATAGAAAACCCTAGTTTTGAGGTTAATGCTTTTTTGGGTGTTATGGAGACAGAAGATGAGTTGAATTGATTTTTCGTTGTTAAAGAATTTGCAGATGTCTTTAAGCCCATGATAGGACCGCCACCGAAATGTGCCATTGAGTTCCAGATAGAATTAGTACCAGGAGCAAAACCGAGGAGTAGACCCCCAAGTAAAATGGCACCTACCAAGATGAAGGAGTTAAAGGTGCAGTTGGTGGATATAGAAGGTAAGAATTTTATCAGACGAAGCAGTTCGTCTTGGAGAGCAGATGCTGTGTTTACAAGAAACCAGACGGGTCGTTGAGATTGTGTATCGATTATCGTAAGTTGAATGAGAAGACGATAAAGAATCGATATCCGTCACCTAACGATTTGTTCGATCGATTGAGTGAAGCCAAATATTTTTCCAATTGGATTGGGCAATAGGATTCCATCAACGTAGAGTAGCAGAGGAGCGTTTGATGGTGTTTTGGACCAAATATGGATCGTATGAGTTGTTAATGATGCCATTCGGACTAACCAATGCGTCAACATTCTTCGTGAACTTAATGAATGGGATCTTCCGAGAACATCTGGACAGATTCATGTTAGTATTCATAGATGATATTTTGATATACTCTAAGGATGAAAAAGAGCATGAAGTTCATCTTAGAGTGGTGCTTGAGGCGTTGAAGCAGCATCAACTGAAAGCGAAATTTTCGAAGTGTCACTTCTGGAAGGAAGGGAGGATTCTTGGTCATGCAATCTCAGAGAAAGGGTTGTCAGTAAATCCGCCTAAGATCAATGCAGTGTATAGTTGGAAAAGACCCAAGACAATGACTGAGATAAAGAGTTTTCTTGGATTAGCTAGTTACTATTAGAGATTCGTTAAGGATTTTTCACGAATAGCGGCACAGATGACTAAGCTAACTTGGAAAGATGTGAAGTTTGTTTAGACTGATAAGTGTGAGGAGACATTCCAGAAACTGAAACACTTATTGACTAATGCACTTGTATTAGTTGTTCCAGAAGGGAATCAAGATTTAGTGATGTACACGGACGCATGTGGAACAGGATTATGAGCTATGTTAACACAGAAGGGTAAAGTGATTGCCTATGCTTCTCGATAGCTTAGACCACATGAAGTTAGATATCTAATTCACGATTTGGAATTAGCTGCAGTAATTCTCGCGTTAAAGGTGTGAAGACATTACTTTTTGAGAGAAAGATTCGATTTGTATGCGGATCATAAGTCATGAGGTGTTCATTCTCTCAAAGAGGGTTGAATATGAGACAACAGAGGTGGTTAGAGTTTTTAACCGCTTATGACTTTGGTATTGAGTACACACTAGGAAAAGGAAATAAGGTTGCACATGCACTTAGCAGAAAATATCAGAATGCATTATTGGCAATAGTAGCTAAGTGGAAAGATTTAAAAACATTGACTACATGTGGAATACGATGGAGATCTAAGAGTAGTTCTAGTCAAGAAACTGCTGTGTTGTCATGTTTAGAAGTTCGACTGGTGATGATCGAAAGGATTGCTTCTAAGCAAGGAGAGGATCCATTACCAGTTGAACGGATCAGAAAGTTAAGGAATGGAACATAAAGTGATGACTCAAAAGATTCCAGTCTTGATCAGAATGGGTGGTTGAGGAAGAAAGGACGACTATGTATTCCGAGTGTGGAAAACATTATGAAAGAATTTCTTAGATGTTGTTAAGATACTCTTTCCCAGCAAGGGATTTAGTAGCAGAACGAAAGCGATCTTTGATGTGTTCAGATACTCTATCGTTTGTTGTTTTAGGTAGGGATGTCTTAATGTTAGGTACTACGCACATACGCACAAACATAATTGTCAGTCTATTCTATCACGACCATGCATCATAAACGACTATCTCATCCTCATTGGTTGTATTATTAATAACAGTGGTTCATCACTCATGATAGACATGTCTAGGTCAAGAATTCTCAAACCGAACAATGTATGCTCGTTCCATTCAGAGAAGTTAGTGCCATCAAATCTGGCACAGGATTAAGCTTTTGATAACGGATCGAGGGGAATTGCAAATTTTTAATAATGTTCACAAACTCAAATTTTTACACACAATTGTAATAGTAAGGATCGATAATGAATTGTTGATTAATTCATAATTGATTAAATTTCTTAATGAATACAAACACTATATAATCTTTGTTGATCTTCATATAATATTTGAATTCTAAAAAAAAATTCCCTTTGATTTATTTGTCATAGCTTAGTAAGTTTGGAAACTTTGTTTGTCACCTAAATATTAAATTCAGGTTTATAATATTTCTAATAGTTGTTTGACTAATAAAGTTAATATCAACTATTCAGATTTATAATATTTCTAATGTTTCTTTAATATGGATACTAGCATTTGTTGCGCTTCAACTCAAATTACAACAGACATAGACTATAATAAATACAAGTATATTATCTGCTCATGTGGTCACAACCTTTATTTAGCCTTTCACTTAAATCAACTGATAATTTCTTACATTATTTGACTTAATATATTCAAACATTAATATAGATAATTTATATGTAATCGCATATTTTTAACAACATTCAGACATCAACAAATGGTCTTAAATCAAAATTGCATGGACATATATATTTTGAGCACAAAATACATGAATTTTACCAAAAATTGAGTTTTCACCAGATAACTAAAGAAAACTATGCCATAAATTCAAATCTTTATGTGAAATCTTAATATCAGTTTTCTATTAAAATTTACAAGCGTTAACATTACTTAAATGGCAAAACCGGGATTTTAAGGTATTAAACAAATTTGGATGACCCAAAAAAAAAATATTAACAGCCAAAACAAAAAATTTGACTGAAACTTTTCACTGGTTTCAGATTCATAGCGAAATTATTTGTTTATGAATAGCATGCGATTGTTTCAACCTTACTCTGATACCACTTGTTAGTTTTATTCACATAAAACTACCTTTTCTTTATGCAACCACAATTAAATAATTAAACGAATCACTGACCTTCGTCCAACTCTGTTGGCTTATGTAACTGTTTAAATTTTCCCTCTTATACACAGGTAAATCAGATATACAGAGCTCTCGAGGGATATGGATATGGATTAAAAAAGAGTTCTTAACCCATGTATTCATAAATTGTCTTAATAACGTTTAAAACATTTAATAACAATGATGTTAGTTCAAACTATAGATGAGATCGTGAACGTATTCATAATTGTCTCAATGTAATTCAGTCACCCAATTTTATTCCCACTTCACTTCACAAACTTAACAGCAAGCATGCACCAACCAACTATTTAGACAGAAACCATTTTTCAAACAAAGTGGTCAACATGAATCAACACAAATTCATATCGATACAGCATAAATGCAAGAAATAAAATATAAAATACTGGAATTACTTCAAAAATGAATATATTTTCGCAATACATTATAATATTAGAAGCATATGATCACAAATCCTTTATAGAATCCAGCTATATACAACACAGTATAATTTGAGGACAAGTCATTATTGGACACACACCACCACTTGGTTATATACAAGAAAGAAATCAAAGAAATAACTTAAACAGACTAATATTTACATGACATCTAGAATATGACAATATACAAGACAATGTCCTAATACTTGCACAACATAATGATATACACACCTCATAACGCTTCTTCCAATACAGATTTAAGGCAGATGAACGTAGTGTCATTCGTCTGCATTTTGGCATGTAATTTGCACAAGGCGTGGCCAGCGACCTTCCAAGCAAAGGCACAACTGGTGCCTTTCTTTGTTACAGAAGAGTTCACATGATTGTATACGATTTGATATATGGCTAGTGCTTCATCTAGTATTTCTTTTTCATTCCTTCCACTCTTTTCAAATTCCTCTTCCTCATAAAGCATCTGCACATTACAGAAATAACATTTTCCTAAAAGAGCGGTACCATCAACACAAAATAAATTACACATACAAAACTTTGAAACCTATTTAAAAAAGGACAAATTTTAGAATTAGGCTCGAGAGAAAAACCTATTTCAACTTTAGGTTTTATTCAAAAACATATTACCAAAATAGACCTGCGCGCACACAAAAAAATAAAGCACTTGCGCATTTTCAAAGTACGGAAGCACAAATTATAAATCTGTGGTTGCGCACTTTAAAATTGCGCAAACACAAATCGTGACCTAGTGAACACCGGTCATATTTCTATAAGAAGTCTTGAACAAAGCCTAAAGTTCAAATAGATTTTTTTTTTTTAAAGCCTGGTACTATAATTTTTCTAAAAAAGCAGATTTGTGTCTACCTATGTGGCACAAAACAGAATTTTGTACTGGCTCACTTTCAAACCACGCTAGCGCAAATTTCTTTAAAATAAACAAATTAACTGGCACTAATTCAAAAGAACACCGACATATTATTATCCTTTTAAAAAAAAAAGATGTTTGAAAGTGAACCATTACAAAATGTTGTTTTATGCCACAGCCACAAACAAGCCTGATTTTGTAGATATTTTCTAAGTGCCTTGAACATGCAACTTATTCTGTAAAGTGGTCTTAGTTGATAAATTTGCGTAACTAAATACATAAATTATTCATGCTTACCCGCTTGTACTTTTGAATTACTTGGTCTGCTGCTGAATTTCTTGAATCATCAGTTGCTTGCAGAGCACAAGTCATTTCAGTTCTATAGTCATTGAACCTTTTGCTCCATTTATCTAAGCAATGCAGCGGAGCTGGCTCGCTCATGCAAGGGAGTGTGTTTATTTCTGTTGTGATAAATCATACCGAGACATAAAATTAGAGGGGAAAAAATTTGTGGAAGTTCACTATGTCTATGTATGGGGTAATGTTTCTATATCAGAAGGTTATGATGACTTGTAATGAATAATCACCGTGTAATGAATAATCATCTACTTGAAATGAACAACTGAAACATAATTAGGACAACTGAAACAAACAGAAAAGAACAACTCACCGTGTAATGAATAATCATCTACTTGAAATGAAGCTACCTTGTCGTAAATCAATCCCAATACAGATGATGACTTGTATGTAGGTTTAGACATTTCCATAAAGTGTGGATACTTAGATGCTTTTAAATTTCCTGGAACTTCAACCTAATTAATTGGAAATAAAGTTGATGAAACTGCTTCTACATAAACTAAATATAAATAAATCAAAAGTAAAGCATTGTCAACTTTGCTAGTTGGCGCAGATGTGTATGGCAAAATGCATATTACTCCGTTTTTGTTCATTATAAATTTTTCGGAAATTTTGACAACATACCATTTACCCCTTTTTGATTAAAGATGAATTTGGCGTATTTTATTCTCCTTGTGTGTACAAATATCTTAACAGCACAAATCAAGTAGATGTTAAAGATGGGTGTCGTTAAAGCAATTATTATAATAATTGTGGATTCATATGTATCTGATACCAAAATTCGTTTGAAATGATAGTAGGCTAATTGGTTTAGTTTTATTATTTTATATTTACACATGTTAATCAAAAAAAACATGTGCGCGCACACATGTACATACACGCACGCGCGCGCGCACATATGCATGTACGTATATGTGGGTGTGGGTGTGTGTGAGTGATATATGAGCATGTGCATGCGTACGTGTGTGTGTGTGTGTGTATATATATGTATGTATGTATATGTATATGTATATATATATATGTATATGTATATATGTGTGTGTATGTATATATGTAAGTAGGCATGTCAATGGTACGGGTTTCGGTCCGAGCCCGGCCCGAACCCGCCCTATTTATGTAGGTACGGGTTTTGCCTTTTACTACCCAAGCCCGACTCAGACTCAATCCGAGTCACGTACGGTTTATCAAAACCCGGCCCGGTTAGCGCCCGACTCGACTATTAGTTTTTCGTCATATCAAAACATGAGTGCGTATGTTATTTATTTACCATTTTGTTTGTTTACATGTATATATTTTTGCATACTTTTGTTACGAGCCTGACTACATCACCGTCCAATTTATATGTTAACATTGTTTGTATACAAATTTTATCAAAGTTGCAGTTTTGAAATATGGTTTTAACATAAATATTCTGAGTTAGGTATATGGTTATTACCCAGCGGACTTAAAAAGCCCGACGGGCCGGCTCGGATATTGGGTTGAAATACCTTGCGGGTTCGAGCCGGTTTCGGGTTTTAATTATTGTAATTGGACCCGGGTTCGAGTTTTATAATACCAGGACCGAACTCTGCCCATTGACAGACCTATATGTAAGTATGTGTGCGCGCACACACAAATATTTTAATGAAATATCTTGATTATTGTGGTATGTTTATTGCAATTACATTGAGTTTGTAATCATACGTTTTGAATTAACACACAAGCACATATCTTAAATTTTGGATAGTGCACATTCATGACTATTAGTTTCAAGCGACGGTCATGTATGTGTGTACATTAGAAAATGAAAATGACTAATCGTTATGTTTCTACATGATCATTGAACCTAATATTAAGTAGATATCATACAACAATGTGTTGCAAGTCTTTTGACCTATGGATGATGTGGAATTTGGAAAGGTCTTGCTTTGATGAATGTTGTATCACTTTTAATAAAGTGCATAACATAAAAAGTTGGGCACAACCATAAGCACTAGATGCAATGTCATTCAAAAGGGGCTCATCATTCTCAATTTCGAGGGTTTATATAGAACATACATTCATTTAAAATTAAAAAGAAATCCTTGACTCGGACAACAATGGTCTACCCAATAAACTGTTATAGAGTAATTATTTTTAATTTCAAAGATGTAATCTACATGTAATTATGGATGTTGTTGGGGCATTACACGCAAGGCAGTATATATGATATAGTGATGACAAATAGACATGTGTGCATGATATGTTCATATTCTGTGACATTTGATACCCACTACCCGAATAAGAGCCACGACCAAGTGTTTTACAACCAAGTTTTAAGTAATTCAATAAATCAAGATGGTATAGAGATATATTTTGTGATTTTGAGAAAAAGTAATTTCCAATACATACTAATTCATAGTCTAAATATTGGGAATAATTGTAATAAAAGCTGTAATTGCCCAAAGTGTTTGTGGAGTTCTTAAGACTTGTAGAAAACAAATTTAACAAAGCGTAACTTAATGATAAGGTCCACAATGCCCATTAGAATACATGGAACAAAATTGGAGTAAACCTGCTCAAATTCTTGACATCATATGCACGGAAAAAGGAGGAAAATGTGCGAGAGTTTGCATGTTTGGGCCAGGGTCGAAGCATTCAATTTGTTATCCTCTTGCACATAACTATATATACAAGCGTACATCATTGCCCCAAACGTAGGTATTGTCATGTGGCTTTATTGGTACCCCCCAAGAGTTTATACGATGGTCTTGCATGCAATCGAGAAATGAGAGAAATAGAGTGGCTAGTGTTAAATGCTAAAAATAAATTTTCAAGAAGTGTGAAGCCGAATAAACAAGAAAATGGTTAATCGGTGTGCTTTTATAAATAAATTGTTTACCACTGATTTCTACCTTTCAAGAATTTGTTTTTTGAAAACTCATGTCTACAATTGTGTTTAGACAGCATGATATAAAATTATTTCGAGAACGAAGATTCAAAATAGTTAATAGATCACTCATCGATGCATAAGCTACATATATCCTAATATTCAAGTATCATGCATACTCTGCTTTACTAATTCAAGCTTTGTCTTTGGAAGAAGAATGATTTAAGTTTGTTTGTATTTTTTATTTTTGTTTTTTGTGAAAATTATATTATATATAGCTATTTAGAAGACAGACAGCTTGACATGAATACTATATGTGAAATGTATATAAGTCATTGAATAAATTTTACAACAAAGATAAAATTTGGAAATTGATTACTCAATGTCATAAAGAAGATAATATAAATGAGGATTTATTGCAGAAATTACACACACAAACTCATAACGTTCCATGGCAGGAAAGTTGTGAACGGTCTTCAAGTGGCACATGATCGAGTTTTCATTAAGATAAAAAAAAATTATTGAGATATATTCTTGATACTTGTACACACAAACACACTCGCTCTCTGTCAAATAAGCTAATAGTCTACTTATATGTTCCACGGTTACTGATACAGATAGTGGATATGTGTCCAACATAAGTGACACATTCGAGAAATAAAGGAATCTAAGTATAAAGTTGATAAGCAAGTGAACAAGATCATCAAATATTCCTTGATTTTATCAAGGATGTAAAATACAAGATTTTCCATTTTTGGTCATACAAAAGAGGATGGGATTCACAGTCAGTTCATATCTTCTAACACTAGGATTGTCTTAAGAAGGAAAATGAAAACCTCACTATATATGGTTCGATCATTTGACGATTTAGAATGGATTAATATTTTCTTTTGAAGTTGTACTGCAATTAGTTGCATCTATGTTGAACTTGGTCTTGTTCAAATTCATGTTTTCCACGTCACATGACAATGTAGACAGTAGGTAACCTAATCTTGAGATTTTTTTTTTTTTTTTTTGATACATAAGGTTCTCAGGTATATGTTGTGATGCATATACCAAAAGTAGAGGCAAGATCAAGATTGTGCAAAGTTATATGATATTGTTAGAACATTCCCAAATATCAACTCACCTCGAGAAACAAGTTGTTACTTGGTATACCAATTCTTATGGAAGGATTTCCTACAGATAAATTGGTGAAAACATGGCATACTTTGATTGAATTCAAGAGTTGTGTAACATATTGGTTTAATGTTTACAATGTAAGTTCTATAGAAGCTTAAATAAGACAAACTATTACAATGTAATTTTTTTACTATTTGAGCGATGCTAAGTACTCTTGTTAATGGTGATATAAAATATATAGTTTTAAGATAAATAAGCACCTAGTTTCAACAAGTCATTCGAAGTATTGACTTTCGAATTAATGCTATGGAATCTGAATCAGATACATAACGCAAACTTGAGGTTGGGTGATTGCAAGTTAAATCACAATCTCTTTTCCAAAAATAGCTGGCAACGAATTGCAGGAATTTCTTGTTGACTTAGAATCAATCAATGAAGTCAGGTTGTTGGAGATCTTAAGGTGATCAACTCTGTAGACTTTTAGAAGACAAAGACAATTGTATTTTTATTGTAACCACATAGCTTGTGAGTTATGGAGTTAACCACATAAATTCATTAGGATAACAATGACTTGTCAAGTTTAAATTGTAATGTAAATCTAAAATTTTATTATATTATCTTAGTTATAAATGTATTAAATCCTAAATTGTAATCTATGGATACTTAAAAATTATTGCATTGCTTCTGCATGCATATCATTACTTTCGGTAAATGAATGCAATATTGTAAGTAAATTAATTGATAATATTTTGGGCACCAATCTAAAAAGCGTAGACCAAAAACGAGAGCGAAAAGGAGAAAATGAACGAGGAACACAACCACTTTAAAATGTTTATGAAACAAGATCACTTCAAAATTTTATAAACTTTGTAGTTGGAAACGAAATAAGACCATACTTTAAAAAAAAAAAATAGTTATTGTTGTTGTCATGAAATTTCATATTATTTTAACTCTTCGCTTTCTTTAATGTCAAGCCTAATTAACATTAGATATTCAATTCAAACATTTTATGCTAATAACTTTTTTACTAGCATAATTAACAACCAATTAGATAGGTTCTAGAAAAGTAATATTCTCAAATGAAAAATATACAATAAATTCTACGTATCAATATTGCTTCGACAAAATTGTTCAAATATTCACCAACTTTCTTTTCAAAAAAATTGTTGTCCATTAAGATTTTGGTCATTTTAGTAAAAACGTTTTGTCAAGAGGGAAAACCGTTGTCTAATTAAAAGTGTACTCACGTTTACAATGAAGCGTGTCCTCATTTGACTTTGAAATATATTTCTATCAAAGTTCACAACTGGAACCTCTGAACAACACATAACACAGAAATGGTAATTCTCTAGAAGGCTCCAATTTCTAAGAAACCAACCTAAAATGGAAAATTAGTACGGATTACTATGGCATTGTAAGTAAATATAATGATAACACTTTAATACCAATCTAAAATGGAGAAATCAATGTATTATTAATAAGCAATAATATATCTCCCTCTCTCCCTTTTATTGACAACCAGACAGCTAATGGACAGGGTAGAGTTGATTATATTTCTGTTCTACTGTAGAAACTTAGGAATGAAGAGAGGGGCACAAACCTTGGTGTCGTCTTTTGAAGCATCTAATGCGATGTAATATATGTCAACTAATTTAAGGATTTTTTCCTCTAGGCATGGTTTCTCCGTTTCACGTACTGCTGGAGTCAAAAGCCTATCCATGTATGCCATCCATGAATTTGAGGCTTCACTCATTGCATAACTGTAATATGCAGAACAATACAATAAATACTCCAGTCAAATTCTCAAATCAAATTGTTCCTCCTAAATAGGTGAATGCATAGTAGCATCTAATATCATGCTTCATCATATTCTCCTGTTTCTACACTATCATCTTAACCTATTTGCTTTTATTTGTACTTCATATGCTGAGATATGAAGTATCGACTTAAAGTTTCATTGAAGATATTTGTGGGTAAACAGGAGTAAAAGATAGATATTCTAATCATAGTTCGATATTCTGGCCAGAACTTTGGGATTCCGACCATCCCGTTCCGGTCAGTACCGGAACGGAATCAGGCCTAAAATCCAGTTCCCACCTTGTGCGTGGAAAAATGTTAAACGACAAAATAGTACTGATTTTGTTACGTTTTTAGAAGCTGTCATTTAAAAAAAACGTTTTTTAAAGAAAGGGAAGTTGAATCGAGACGAAGATAAAGAAAGATGTGGTCACCTACTGCAATACAGACTTTTCTTCTTTGGAATATGTGTAACTTTATAATATATTTAATGCACTTGATTTCTTTTCTTCAAAGGACAAGTACTGTATTTTAAATTTCTAACATCAATTGACTTTCATTGCAAAATTTAATAAAATGCATTTGAGTTTAACCTTAATTTATGATACATAATAATCAAGTTTTATAAAAAAAAAATCAGTTTAACCTGTGTATTGTATATTTCTATAAAAGAATATATGATGTGGATTTATGTTAGCATCGAGCAATTATTGTATTTACTGAAAAAAGTATCGGTATTAACAAACCGGAATTAAAACGGAATTTTCAAAATTTCCAAAGCGAAATCGAAATTTCAAAATTTACCAATGAACGGAACGAAAACGAAAAGCAGAATTTTAAACCTTGACCCTAATACCAAAAACTACTAGATGAAAACTTGAACAGTTTGAACAAATATATGCGTCAACTCATAAGACAGCATTGAGTGAAGATCAGTTTCTAAATAACAAAATATTCTTCTTATTAGAAATTAGAAATATGTTTCTCCGTAACACACTCTTTCAGGGTGTACTATAAGCATTGAAAGATACCTTGGCCTGAAGCCACCTTTCAGGAAACAATGAAATAAAACTCTCTCGAGATCTGCATCAGAAAAATCTGTAGGCTTCTTTTGTTGTGAAGTATTGGGCTTAGGATATGTCCACTTCCAAGGTACACTCGGTTTGAAACTTTGTATTAACTGAAATATTGATGAAATACACGATTAACACAGCATAATAGTCTGAATATTTAATGCACCTTTAGAAACAGACACGAGAAAGAATTATGTGTACATGCATAGCAATGATTATTTGCATACTTAGCAGAACCAATTATGACTCTGTGCAAAGAAACGATCTCACCATCAGCCAATTCAACCACATAATGATCCTTCACACGTTGGCATGGATGTATTTACAAGTTTACATTTCATAAGATGCTCGCAGTAATTCAATTAGTGTGGCAATGTCATTTCTCATGTGATAATCGATTTCCTGAGCAACATAAACTTAGGCAGCATGCATGTCAATTACACTGAAACATTGCAATTGCTTGATGAATTAAACAGAAATGATCAACAAACGATTCCAAAGTCCATACTTCCATCGGTATTAAAATTATAACGGCAAGACATCCACATTTGCAATACGTACACATGCACACACACACAGACACATACATACATGTGTGTGCGTATGTATATATGTACATATGTATATGAAGGACCTAGATCCTGCATCGTATAATCACCGCAAAATTCCCCATTAATTTCCTTGATCTACATATTTCGGATTAAGCTAAATTTTTATAGATGAGGTGAATTTATCATGTAGATCTAGCTTAGAAAATTTCAGATCAATCCGAGATTTACAACACTATTTAAACCATATTATAAACTAATGGCCAAATATATATACCCGACATCTCACATTAACTTATGATTTAAAGGGGTTAGAAGTCTCAGAATGATCTGAAATTTTCTCTAGTTGGTCTACATGGCATAAGAACTGCATCGACAAAAAATTAGCAAAATCCAAAACATGTAGATCAAAAAAACTAATGAGGGAAATTCAAAGGAATTATATGATGGGATATCTGGATACTTCCTCGTGTAATACATATACATTCACATACCAAATACTGACCTGTGGATTCTTAGAAACCCAATATATGTCCCCATCAAAATCACTATTTGCCATTTCATCAGCCAAAGAACGAGGGCCTTTTGTAGGGAATATAATGGCAAACTTACAATTCCCCACAACAGATTCTATGTCTTTAATAAATACTGCTTGTAAAATATGAATATCGCCAAAATGAAGCCCAGGGTGTTTGTATACAAGAACATCTCCAGATATTTGCCCATTCTCCCTGCATTGTATGCACACTCATAATTTTAAGATATACTGTAACGACCCGGAATTTTACCGTATCGATTTGGGAATATCTGATTAATTTCAAATATTCACATAATAGATTTTATAATTAAAA
The DNA here is from genome assembly GCA_030765085.1 of Allium cepa. Lineage (NCBI taxonomy): Eukaryota > Viridiplantae > Streptophyta > Magnoliopsida > Asparagales > Amaryllidaceae > Allium > Allium cepa. Next base: position 512,334,803 of record CM060942.1, read on the forward strand.
TAACTCTTTTAAAGTATAAATAATAAAGGTGAAATAGTTTACAAAAATAGTTAGTTCAAAGAAGAATTGCAAATGTGACCGGAATTCATTTTTCAAATTTTCGTCGAATAAAAGCTGTCTGAACCATTGTAAACCCTAGAGTATAAATTGAGGGGACAAGGTGATTTGGCAAACTAAAAATTGAGGGTAAGGTACAAGATATTAAGGTAATTTATTTTGTTCTCTTGCTTATAAATAGCCCTTTCACTTCTTCAATTTCACCTCATTTTCCTTCTACCGTATATTTCTCATATTTTATCCAAATGGAATATCAAATTTTCGTCGAATAAAAGCTGTCTGAACCATTGTAAACCCTAGAGTATAAATTGAGGGGACAAGGTGATTTGGCAAACTAAAAATTGAGGGTAAGGTACAAGATATTAAGGTAATTTATTTTGTTCTCTTGCTTATAAATAGCCCTTTCACTTCTTCAATTTCACCTCATTTTCCTTCTACCGTATATTTCTCATATTTTATCCAAATGGAATATTTCCTTTTTTTCAAACCGTAACAAATTCCAACGGCTACAACTTCCATGTGTACCGCTTTTTCAAATTTTGAGCTTAGGCATGTCCAAATCTCATTTCTTTGCAGGGTTTATTCGGACCCAGTTTTTTATTCCGAGAACACCCCTTCTTCCTCAGGCCATATCTCCCTAAAAATAAATTCAAATTGATTGATTCTTTTTTGAAAATTGTAGAGAAGAGAATTTACAAAAACTTCCCGCCATATCTCCCTAAAAATAGATTCAAATTGATTGATTTTTTTTTGAAATTGTAGAGAGGAGAATTTACACGTACTTACGCTTTGACAACTTTTCCAAATTCCATAAGTAACTTGTCCCAAAATGAGTTGAAAAATGACCCATTTTCAGTTTTGATTTTTGTGAATTCAATGATAATCCGAAGTCCCTCCAACATTCAAGACCAAGCTCCACCATACCTTGGACCAGGTCATTTGGCAAGGAAAGGAGGAGGAGGAGGGTGTCATGGTGGTGTTGTTAGTCGGGAGCATCTCGGGTCAGCCTAAGCATATTTTTTAGATTTAGCTAGATTCTTGAAGACGTATGTAACGACTCGATATTTTCAACTATTCGCATCCGCACATGTCGGACTTGAATTGCTCAAAATACCGCATTGTAATAAATAAATAATCACAGACACAGAGTAAATAATAATGCAGCGGAATTAAAAGAGATAGTAGTTCATGAAGCTACTATATAAAAATAAGATACATCAGAGTTAAATATGATACAACAGAAGAGTAACAAGATACATCAGATACAAATCAGAATACAACACTGGAATCACTGGATACTGAAAACAAAATAGATGATGGCTGGATCTTCAAGAAAAGCTCCAACTCCGAAGGTGAATCTTGAAAGCTGAATCACTCAGTCTGACTCGAGCGTAAATCAAAACACAAAACACTCGAGTCAGGACATAAATACTTATGAACCATAAATCAACTCAATTGAACAGTAACAAAAATGCATCAGTAACTTAAAGGATGCTTGGGATCGCTCATCCTTTAAGAATCCGTTAAACTATTTACTATGTAGTAATATTGCGCTATTATAATAATGTCTACAGTAAAATAAACTTACTTTTAAATAGCATTAAGGAGTGACCCAATATTCCCCTTAACACGTAATAGTCCCAGTAGTCCATCTAGTATCAGCATATCTCCAGATCAGGAGACTACCCTAAATACTCCATAGGCTACGGGAGAAAAACAAACTCGTAGTAAAGGCTCGGAATGGTAGATGACACGGCACACAAGACAATGACAGGATAGATATACCAATTACGCACACGGGCTTGCGGTAACGTAGCGGCCACTACGCCCACCCCGGAACACACTCCCAATCAAAATCGAAGGATGACCATCTAATCAACTACAAGTAAGAGCATAGTATCGAAGAAGTGCGTCCGATCAAAGGAGCTACCCCTTTTGGCCCGAGATCTCGCATGTTTTAGCCACCTTAAGCCAACTCACGAGAGTCAGGTCCCCGTAATATACCTCAAGAACGTCGCCACCATCCTACTTCATTCTGGAATCTCCACCACGTACACGGTTATTAAAGTGGTTTTCGAAGTTGGCAGAGAGTATGACAACTTCCGATTCCGGTCTCTTTAACAACCAAACGTTATTATAACGTCGTGGTCATTTCAAAAATCATAATACTTCAAAAATCAAATCATTTCATTTCAAAACTATATTCCTTTCAAAATAGTTTATACTTCGAAACCAAAACCAAATGTTATTTCAAAACTATTTATTCAATCAAAATAGTTTATACTTCGAAACCAAAAACATTTCAAACATATATTCATTTCAAAGTATAACTCTTTCGAAACCAAAAATACTTGAAACAATTACACTTTGAAAATCACAAACATTTCAAAATCATATATTTGAAATCATGAAACATTCTTTTAATTCTTTACATTTTACAATTCATTCAATTAATCCCAAATTTCCAATTTCCAACTTAATTCAATTCAAACCATCAGTTTCAATTAAATTTCCCAACAACTATTTCAAATCATATCAATTTCAAATATAGATTTAATCCACAAATTAAACTATTCAATTTTTAATATATTTCAAAGCTTTAACATCCCGCATTTCAAAACTAAACTTTATAATTTCATATATCTCAAATTTAACTTCATTATTACTTAGTTTTGAAATGTTCATTTCATAAATCCAATATCTTTAAATAAACTCAAATTATAAGTAACCAAATATCCTTTCATACAAATATAAACTTCAAATATTCATTTATCAAAATCAAATATCATTCCAAATTCGCATTCTTTATCAAAACAAAGATCATGTCATTCAAAATAATTTCAATCAATAAAATATTATATCCTTTCAAAAATCGCATTATCAAATCATTATTTGAATTCAAATTCAAATTCAAATATTCAAAATTAAACATGTCATTCATTTGTTATTCCAGATATCATTACAAAAATACATTTCAAAAATTCATTTATCTCATTACATTCCATTCCATTTAACACATAACCAAGTAAATAATATTTAAATTCAAATTCAATGTAAATTCCTTAAAATTTAAATTTAAATATTAAAATATATTCAAAACTCCATAAATTTCACAAACAATCAATTCCAAAAGTTAAATCATTTAACATTTTAAAATATAACACAAACAGTGTTAAAATCTATAATATTTTAAAACATTGTCAAAATATAGCAACGACAGCATTTATAAAGTGCTATCGTATCTTATAGTTTCCAAAATAGTTTAGTTCAAGAATAACGACATTTATAAAATGCCGTGATAGATATTTAGTTATTTCAAACATAGTTAAGTTCAAAACAGCAGCATTTTTAAGTGCTGTCATAAAACTACAGCATTTTAGAAATGCTATTAATAAAATTCCAGATTTTATTATAACTTTTCAAAAACAATAAAACTTCAAAACATTTCTATTTAAATTTATAAATTATATTTCTAGACTTCAAAATTTCACATTTAAATACTTTTAACATATGATTTATCATAACCAAATTTAAAATCAAATATCCAATTAAAAATTCAATTCATTTAAGTCAAATTTCACTATTTATTTACTTATTAAATTTAAACAAAAACTTAACATTTAACTTCAAATATCATTTCAAAACTTCAAATTAAATTTCCATTATTTATTTACATTTCAAAATATAATTTAAAATCAAAATCACATTTACTTCAAATTTACATACTTAAATTCACAAATTCAAAACTTAATATTTAGCTTTCTTAAAACCATAATATATATATATTTTTAAATCAAATTTCATACTTCAAAAATACATATCTATATAAAAATCATTTTAAAAATATACCTCGGGGTCTGTATATAATTTTCTAACTTAGGTCAAGTAATACGGATATATATCATTTCAATCCGCAATTTAAAAGAAAACCCGGGTTCTATCATTTCAAACCCGCAATCCCAAGTCAAATAAAATATAATAAAAATCACTCAGGCCTATCATTTCAGCCCATAATGATTTTTTCCTATTCTAATGTCCGTTCGGATATGTATCATTTCAACACATAGTGATTCTATTATAGCAGGGAACTTGCAGTGTGAATATATGCATAAACAATATAAACAATGTCAATGTCACAAAATAATGTCATATATCAAATGTCAGCCGATAATTAACAGTTTTAACAGAGTAATAACATGAAATAACATATCATATAATCATCATTTACTTGCATAAACATTTTATATTACTAAACACTTGACATCCATTCACTAATTCATAAGTAAAATGTCAGAATGAGAACGACTCGCATTTTCAAACTGGAGTTAGCAAATCGAACTACACGAAGGAATTTCAGAAAGCACGATATGGCATGATACAACACAACTATGATTTGAATGAATAGAGAGCCCTTGATATTGACCTTGTATACAACAAATAAACAAGACAATATAAACATATGTATTCAATACAAAATACATTGAAAACAATTGGAAATTTAAAAGCGACAAGGAATAGAATGACTAGACCTTGCTTTAACCATCCAAATGCTTGGCCATGACATCATTTGGCTCAGCCATGATCAGGTCTAGACCTGAAATGCTCATCCAATGGTCAGCAAAAAAAGGCAAAACAATTGGATGTGAGGAGGTAGGAGTTACAACATCAAAATGCAAAGGGACAAGACAAAAGAGAAGGGTTTTGGACTCAATAAGGCTCGGCCTTGGGTCAAATGGGGCTCGGCCATGCTTGCTTCAGATCTGGACAGAGGTCAAGTGATGGCCAGAGGTGGTGTAGGCAGGTGGTGGTGGAGCTAGGGGTGTGGCCGAAGCCATATGTGAAGGGGGTGGTGAAACTAGGCTTGGCTAGGCATGTTTTGGTGGAGTGCTTTGCAAATTTGAGGTGGTGGCTTCATCTAATGGTCATGTCCAGAGGTGGTGGAGAGGATGGTGGTGAAGGTGGGTGGTAGGTGCTTAGCAAAGCACAAGAGAGAATGAGGCAAAAATCAATGAAAAATAGGAAGTAAAATGAAAAGAAGAGATAAACCATTACCCTTTTTTTTTAGAGATGAAGATAGCCGTGCATTTTTTTTGATGGTGAGAAGTTTCTCACGTGAATAAAGGAAGAAATGTACGGCTATGCAAAGAAATGGATGGCTAAACCAATGAAAGCCAAAAAGAAAATGAAAAGACAAGTGAGTGAAAAGTCACTAGAAATGAAAGGTCTTTGTCTCTTCACATTTCCACTTTCTTTTAAATCAGAATAAACTAAAATAAATTTCAGTAAATAAAAATAAATAGCTGAACAAAATAAAGTGAAAAAGAATATAAATAATTATTTTAAGAAAAAATAGAAAATAAATAAGAAAATAGTTTAATAACCGAAACTAGAATTAAAAATTGAAAACAAAAATATAATCAACATTTGAAAATTATAACTATACTTTTAAAAATGTTTAAAAATAAAATCAATACATAACATGTCATATTACACATGTATACTCAAATTAGAAAAAAAAAAATTTATATAAATTAAAATAAACAATTTTGTTAAATAAAACAATGTACATACAATATTGTAAAAAGCATAACTTTCACAATATAAATCGGATTTCAACGAAACAAAAGACAGTATTCTTGAAATTTAATTTATTTTCATAATAAAAGATAAAATTCAAGTTTTAAAATATTTAAATTTTAAATTTAAAAGTCAAAGTTTGACCAGATTGACCAAAATTCACATTTTCTGGAAATATTCAATATATTCAGGTTTAAATTATAATTCATATACGAATCAAAATTAATATTTAAAATAACAAAATTATTCATTTTAATAAATAAAATAAAGTTTTATCCATAAATAAAATTAAGTTTTTAAATCAGAAATTTCAATTAAAATATTCAAAATATACAATTAAAATAATCACAAAATACAGGGTTGTTACAACGTATTCACGTATCTTATATTCTTCCGTTGTTTGTTCTAGTTGTAGTTACTAAATTGTAAGGACATGTTGTTATAACTGTCCAGGCTGATAATAGGTTAATGTACTCTGATGTTGTGCATAATAGATATGAACTCTTTTTGTAAATATTTGTTCGTATTATATATTACCCGTCACGTTTTGTGAGATTATGTTCTTCCCTTTCTTTCTTTCACTCCAAACGACCTGTCTTTCGGACACTTAAATGATCGATACACGAATATCGAGAATGTATTAAGTGTCGTTTTCAAGTGTAAGAAAGGCTAATCGTTACATGTATAGATAACAGATTGAGTATATTCGATTCAACATTTGGCATCCATAAAACATTCAAAAATATCATGCTTGATAATGACCGAGAAACAAATTACAGTAAAAAATTTAACATAATAAACAATAATTCATATAAAATATAAAACGAGAGAATCAGTTTACATAATTTTTATAGTAGTGATAGAAGGGATGTATGGCTAATTAAAAATAAAAAAATTGAGCCAAAATTCCTTAATCACAAAAATATGAAATATGACACTCGTCTAATTGGGAAAAAAGTAACCTACAGCTGACATTTGGGCTTTGGCTCAGAAAAGCTAAAAGATACCTTTTTCTAACCCAAGCGATTTTGTATTGCAAATCACGGTAGTTGTTTAGTAACAAGGGAGTTTATTTGTGTTAATTGGGTCAAAATTAGGTTTTTATCTTGCGCATGAAGAGAGAAGTTTAACATGGTAATTTTAAAAATTAAAAAAAAAACAAACAAACAAACAAAAAGGTTTTAAGGAGAATGTAGGACAACATACAATATTATGCAGACTTCATTGGGACCCAAATTCCCAGTGGGATCTGTCGTTCCCATTAAATTGTAGGACTCAGTAATAGGAATCTTCCCATTTTTTATGCTATTTAGCTCTTGCCTCATCAATATTAACAATCGAGATTGCAAGTATGGTTCATCCAATGGAATTCCACATAGGATCATCCTTGCCAAAAGATAGTCATCCATATTTCCATGGTGGACTGCAACTGCAATGTAAAACGTAACATTGCACAATGTACATATTTAAAGCTAAGTACGGCATGTTTTGCCAACTATGTTGTAAATTTGTTTAAAAGGTACCTTTCAGTGCGGACTTTTTGCTAAGCTGGGCATCCATTGCATTATTGATCTCTTGTAATGTCAAATCTATAAAAAAATCTTTTGAAACTCCTCCATAATGAAGTAATGCGATAAGGTTCTTGGACAAACATGTTCTTCGAGGTAAGTTGCTAAAAAAGGAGCAAAAACGGTTTACTGTGAATATTTATCATTCCAAAAATCAATATTACACTGGAAATGAACTCCCGCATCATCAAAGAGTAAACTCTAATACTAAGATGAGCAGCCACAGGTGAAAAGTCTAAACAAAACTAAATCATGATTGCCATTATTTGCCAATACACTATTAAAATCCATTATCAACACACAAACACACAAATGTGTGTGAAAAGTCACCAAGAGCTGTTTGACATCAGAAACAGTATCATGTTTCTCATTATAATGTAGGTCAAAGGCATAACATAACTTCCAACGGCACCTTGTCCCATTTTTATCAAAAAATCATAAGAAAAAACATAAAGTAGTAATTAACATCAATATTGTCTAAAACCCTACCTTGTCCCGCACACCTCCAAAGAGTTGCAATGTTGTTGAGGTAAAATCGGATCAGGTTCAACTTTGATCATCGAAGGTCTAACACAAATTGTTTCGGCAGGGAGCTACAAAAAGCTATGCAATCAAATTCATATTAAAATACAAATATCCAGAAAAGAACCATGGTTATCACCGGAACATAAGTAACGTATGCCAGCAATTTTTAGAAAATTGACTGAAACTCTGTAGTATAATTCTCCATGGCTAATAAAAATGTTAATATTTGCATTTATAAATAAAAAAATAAAAACATACCCGTTTATCCACTAGAAGAGTCCCCTTCACAGCATAACCATTGTAGAACAAACGAATTTGTAAAAGCAGTGGCTATATGGGAAGACTGTGAGCAAAGTGGAAGAAGAAAGAAGAAAAAGAAAAATGTTGCTTAATAATGCATACCGGTTCATCAGCGACGGACAAAATATCCCTTACACTAGAACCTCTGTCAAGCCCATACAAGAATTTCTAAACACAAATGAGTAACAATGCACAAATTATTATAAGGTATTTCCAGCCACTGAAGTTCAAAAGGGATATGTAAAGAGACTTGGTGACATTAAATTTGTCCTGAGCAAGGCCTGCCAGTATAGTTATCGAAGTTTACAAAGTGATGTTAGAGTACATACACCATTAGGTTGTTAGATAAATTTAATTCATAGTATCAAATAGTTGACGTAATACTATACTGAAAATGGGTTCTTTCCCTAGTCTTGAAAGTATAAAACTAAAACGGGAAATTACAGGTCAGGTAATTATCGCGAGCAAGGTCGAGAATTGGATTAAATTTTGATTTCGTCCAATCAAATGTTTATTACCGATATATTTTTATACATGACAGGTTATAAAGATAGTCGACCATCAGAAAATAAAGTCGCTTCTTATTTCATGATGAAAAGATGCAATGTTGAGGTGTGTATGCAATGAGAAATGAGAAATCTATGCCACAAAGAGCATACAGATTATAGGTATATTAATAACATCATGCAATCAACATAAGATTGCCCTTACATTACTTATGATTGAAATGCAATGTATCACAAACCTCAAAATATTTTGGTTTCATGTCACGCCCTTTAAAAACTCTTTTAGGGCACTTCCTTGCTATGTCTTCGGAAACAAGACCAGTTCCATCTGTATGTATTAATATTTTTCCGTCTTCATTGTACATAACTTGCCCAATTCCATCCTTAAAACTCAAAAGAAAGATTATTGATAAGGGAAATTGGAGTTGCAATGTTCAAAAGATACTTCACCAAAAGCACAAGCTACGGTTTAGTATACTAAACAAGAGATGAAAACGGAACTTAGAAAAGAAAATACCAAACAAGGTGTGTCTTCGATGATTCTGAACTTCAAAGATGCAAAATTAATCTCCAACTTCATGGTCTTTGACAAAATTAATGAGAACCTGCAAAATATCAAAATAGATTAATTTAACAATATTATTTTATCTTGAGTAAAAAGTGTAGAATCAACGTATGCATCAGTACCTAAGCATGTATTTTGCCACACTAGAAACAGTGTGCACATGCATGAACATACTGCGTACTTTTCCTATTGATTTGTCTGCTAGCACGCGTGGAATCTTTGTATCCATAGCCCAGCTGGACTCTGTTCTAACAAAATAGCAGTTGATGTTTGGACTTCTCTTCTTTTCCTTGCCATTATCCTTGTACACTACATAAGATACCAGAAATGAACTCACTTCAAATTATTCTCGAATTATTCTACTTCAACAGTAATAATTAACAAATCAAACAATTAACTATATATATATATATATATATATATATATATATATTAGCATGAACCAAGATATGATAGAGATGTCCTCCAATTGCAAGTATTAATAGTTACTAGGATGAGAATACTTAAAAGATCAAGTATAGTAACTATTATATAACACAATTTCCAGTTCACAATTATTTAAAATACATAGGTGTAGAAGTAAAATTATTCAGAAGTTCTAAGAAAATTACCAAAAAATCGATATGTTCGCAAGCCAAGTTTTATTCCTTCCTCGGCAATTTTATGATATTTAGAAAATAAATCTACACAATCGCCTCCAACAGCAAACTTTACATTCAGTACATTATCATCACCATATGTTCTATGTAAGTGAGTAGTTATGTCCTGAAGATATGGTCCCTGTATAGATACTATGTTAACAAATACATTTTGGAGCAAAGATATAATCAGGCAAGAAGTTAAAAGACATTATACAGATTAATCAGTGTGTAAGAATAAGGCTCTTCTTATGTGCATGTTTATTTAATGTTCTCATTCATGAGACAAGTTTCAGTAATTTGCTTCTTTATAAGGAATCATAAGAAAAAGGTAAATTTGTTTACAAGTAAAATGATTAGATGATGAAGTCAACCAGCACTTAGCAAATGACAGGATTTAAAAATAAATAGGACTATCTGTTTAACTGGTATTTATTTTGCAGTATTGGCATCTATATTAGCAAATATATTGCTTATCAAGTATTATTTCAGACATTTATGTACACCTTGATCCCATCAAAAGCAGAAGCCATACCGACATTTTGTGGACTGCAACAGCTATTTGGTAATTTAGGATGTAATATTGCAAGCATTTCTTAATTGTTTTATCAAAAATGAGATGTGTTCGTAAGATTTTCATGTCATAATTAAGAGATAAAAGTTACTGTAAGATATCAGACACATTCGAAGTCAGTTTTAAAGTCCATGTTAATTTAAAGCAGAAGATCAGCAATGGTATGACACTGAAACCCACCTTGAAATATGTATTGCCACTCAGATCAACATAACAATGGTAAACAAAGTAATTTTTAGATTCCCAGTCAAAATTCTGCAAACAGAAATTATGAAGATTGTAGAAATCTTGAATCTTGAATCCTGAATAAAATCAACAATTAATTAATGCAGACATGCCGAAGCAAATGATGGAAACCACTAGACCATAACGCATACACTCTAGAACAATATAGAACGTTGATTGCACTGACAAAGATATGAGATGTGTTAAAGGAGAAACAAAGGAGTTAAAATCCATAAAATGTTTGCATCTTTATATCACACACATTAAAGAAAAGAAATTTCTTTCCCTTGTAAACAAGCATGCAGAATGACAGGTTGCAACATGTCATTATATTTTATCAGGACAAGCTATAAGGATAGGAAGAGATATTATGCAGTCGATATTTTTGTAAATGGCTTGTGGATATTACATTATCATTCTTATGACTTATACTGACTATATAAGACTAAAGAGTACCAATAATTAAAAGTTCTCCAATCCAAACTGGATTTTACCTTTCTTCTATCTGACTCAGATAGGCATGTTTTACCTTTGACAATATTCCAGAGCTCACGCTCAAATATAACCATCGGCAGCCACCGTAGATTGAAAATTGAATCTGTAGATATTATCTCATCCAATTTTTGGCTATGAAAGAAAAATATAAAAATCACATCAGCAAAAACAAACTCAAAAGTCAAAATGTGGACTGTATGTATACACTTATTAAATAGCAACATTTACAAATGAAATATGTACTTCAAATCTGTATCATTTGAGGCACTATAGTAGATAAGAAGATTTTTGAATAGTTACTTCACAGTTGACATGATTTGCTTTATATTAAGCACAAAGAGACAAGGACTTGAACTATGGGATCCATGGACTAAGATTTCGGACACAATATGTGATTTTTTTTAATATAAAGTTGTCGAAGGTACTAAAAATGCCAAAAAAGGCAAGTACTGAAACTTTCAAAAGTTTCTGCCAAAAAATGCTGATATAGTATACTATTATTATAAAATATACAAATAAATAAAAGCTCGTATCTTTTTTTTCTAAATGTCCAAAACTATTGTGTGAATAGCCCCTTACCTTTTCTTTTATTTTTCAAAAAAAATAGGCATGCATCTCTTCCTTTAAAACATTACATGTCACATCCTTGTATTTATTTTTTAAATTTTTTTGTTAAAAATGATGTTCAAATTTATACTAATATCGTGTAAAAAATTCTCAATCATTATCAAATCTAGTGTATTATGAATGATTTACAAAAGTCAAATATCGAATCTGATGTGCTCAAAATTGCTATTCGGATATCCAGAAAATATTCTGACGGTGCACTTCAATATTTGCAGTGCACATATTTGTCTTGCAACTATTAGTTGAATAAATTAATATATTCAAACTTGTTTCTCATTCACACAAACATTTGTGATGTAAATATTGGAACTGATATTTTTACAAAGAATAACAATGCCACAAATATATGCAGTCAAATAAACATGGACCTAGAAAATAGAGACAACATGAGAGGGATCTGAAAAATACTTTTTTTTTAACAAGGATGGGAACCAAATTTCCATTAAAAGCAAATCTGACTTCTTTCGAGCAAAAGTTTCTATTAATGGTGTTACTTTATTCACATCTCTCCTCCAATTAATCAGGTGAAATAGTCTACTTCTCCAAGACATGTCCATGCCAAACCCTGAGAAATACAAGTTTTAGAACTGTCCTTGCTTCATGGTAGCTTTGCTTACTTATAAATTGAAATCATGAAAACTCGCATGTCGAAGATTAGGCAGATTAGATCATAGTTTTCGGAATCATAAAATGAGAAGACATGCATCGACAAGAAGAAAAGACAATTATTTAACCGATTGACGAAAGGCAAGGCATAGGACAGTCTGTTGAACAGCGCAAGGTTTGAGGTTTTGGCCAAGACACCGAGATTATAGTCATTCCGTTTGAGTTTCAGTAAGGACCGAAATGAAACCAAACCAAAACTTCGATTCAATAAGAAGAATTATAAATTCCACTTTTTACAAAAGTAACTCAAAAAAAAAAAATAGTCTCAAAGATAAGAAATTCAAAATTTAAAATCTCAATTTAAGAAACGGATAAAATCAGAAAATATGTAAATTGTATGACTAAAAAAGGTTGAAAACAAAGTAATAGATAAGCATTATTTTAAGTGTTAGAACCAGTATTGTTGGTTAATATCTTATTTTTCGATTCAATATGACTATACATTTTGTTTCAATAAACTAAAATATAAAAATAAGTAACGAAATCCAAAACCAAAACTAGAACCGAAATTCTCGAAATTTACGATTTAGATCAGAATTCTTAAAATTACAAAGGACTTAAATCGAGACCGAAACCAAGATCTCGAACCTTGAAACTGAGACAATTGAAATAATGAAACAAATTATCTTGAGCAAAATAAAAAGGTAAATTCTGTTCATATCCACAAGACTAATTATTTAGTCCACAGTTAGGTTTTAAAATGAGTAAATCCACTAAAGTTATTTTAATTTAATCCTTCGAGATCTCGAACCTTGGAACTGAGACATAATTGGAACAACGAAACAAAGTATCTTGAGTAAAATAGAAAGGTAAATTATCCATATCCACAAGACAAATTAGTTAGTCCATAATTAAGTTTTAATAAGTAAATTCACAAATTTATTTTAAGTTAATCCTCCGAGGATTAACTGATAAATTCCTTTCCTTTTTCACGCTTCTCTCTTTCTAAAATTGTGTAGCATCTTCTTTCTGAAGGCCTTATTATATCATGTCAAATTCAACTACTTCCATGCCGTAATTGGTCATGATGATCCCGATCTCTTACTCACCAAGCACAATGGGTACCTCAAACTTTCCATCTCCACCTTAACCTCTAATAATGAACTGATTAATTCTACTCCCCCCAGAAACACACGACTGTTCGTCGAACCCCAATCTTAATGTTAAATCCAAATTCAATGCTAGGAAATATCCTCCTGATTCAATTCAGCTCCTAATGCATATTCAAGTGTCTAGCTATATTTTATAGAGATCAATAAGATTAAGGAGAGATCTGAAAGAAAAGATTCGAAGATGGCATCGGTGGAGAGGTTGCCCAACAAATATTACCTCTTCAAAATTGATTTGTTTGGTGATTTTGTTGCTAATAATGAAACTTACTAGCAAGAATTGCTCCAGATTAATTCTATCTGAATACAAAATCTATAGTTAGTGTAGAGTTCCAAACTCAGAAAATGGATATGAATGGGATAGTAATTAATGCTCAGACAATGATTCGGCTTGACAAGAACGATTTAGACCAGTGACGACCGTGTAACATAGAGGAGCAGTCGGAGCTCTTACAGTTTATGACATGAGCAGAGGCCATAATTCGATAGTGTTGGGCAATGGCTTAACGAATTGCATACTCATTCTAACGATAATGTGGTAACTATACTAGTAGGCAACGGAACTGACCTAAGCGACGTGCATGAAGTATCAAGGGCTGAAGGCAACGCCTTCGCCTAAGCACGGGATCTCTTTTTTTTCTTGGAAACTTTCTCACTGGACTCCTCCAATGTTGCTGTTGCTTTTCAAACAGGTGTAAATGAAATATACCGTATATTAAGCAGGAAAAATCACAAGGGGTAAAAAGAAGTGAATCGTCTCTTAAAAATGGAAGAGTAGTTATGTTTTGTGATGACTTGAATGATGTGAATGATGATACGAAAAAAGTTGGTTTTTGTTCTTCATACAAAACTAATATTATAAAACATTTATTTGTAATTATTGAGGTTACTTATCCATTATTTTCTTAACCACGTGGCATTTTCATGCTTAAAGGAATTTTTAAGCAAAGCAGCTTATCAAACACTTCTTTTGATTAGAGTTAAAACATAATGAAACTTTGGCAACAGTATCCAGATCCCACTATACCCAAGAAGAAGATTTTGGTCATTATTTTCACTGGTAGAATAAATTTGCGAATTCACTTTGCCATACTTATGTTTTCACACAACCACCTCGTATTGGAGTTGTTCTGTTGTGCATGAACATGCTGAACCTGCGTACCTGTCAATACAGGCTGCCTTGTTACATGCTCTAACATATATTTGGAAATTATATGACTAGACGTATACATATGATGAATTAGGAGCATTGATGGGGAAGGAACAAGCAAATGTACAAAGCACAACCCATTAGGTTTTAATTATAGTGCTTATTTTACATAGGGAGGAAAAAGAAGTAGTACTTGACAAACAACTGGATGTAACAAAATTGAGAAGGAACAAAAGGGAGAAGTATAGGTACTGTTCATATGTGAAATGTGGATGAATTGAATAGTTTCTTTTTATATATAGAAGTCAAAGGATGCTAGATAATAGGGTGTATCAGCTAACTAAACTAAAATGGTGGTTGTGAATAAAATTTTCCAAATAAAAATAAACATCCATCAAAACTAATAAACTCCAATTTTGTTATATATACAAAAGGGATTAGGTTATTTTCACTTACTTCAAGTAAATTATTTATTGTTCTAATTTTTTACGACTCCTAAGATATTGTAGTCACATGGCATACAGTCCCTTTACACTGCCAGAAGGAGTAGTTGAGTTATATTTATCATCGCACACGCTAGACTTCATTTACCAGTTTACAAGGTAAAATTACTACCTTAATCAGAACATAAAACTAATTAATTACTGAACATGTAAATATAAAGGACAAGGTTTTAAGTTCATATTGACAAATTTATATGCAACAGAATGCTTATCTTGATTTTCGTAACCACTGGTATAACACCCCTAAACAGCTTGAAAAGTTGCGATTTACAAAGTCTAACAAGCATCAAATTACAAGTGTTTTGCAACCTAACTGGCATAAAAAACATGACTAAATACTGAAACATTGATCAATAAATTATAAAATTGTACCTTCCTGCATAACTTAGGATCAAAAAAGCTTTTCTAAACTCCAGCATCCCTAGAGCTTCTATAACCAAACTTGGTTTCTGGTTCGGTGGCAATGTAACATTCATTTGTTCACATAATGGTTCGATAGTTTGATGCTGCCCTCGAGTATGTATATACAGAGATCCACTACTAGTTGATGCTTTAATCAGAACAATGGCAAAAATAATAATAATTAAAATGCTTTACTTCAGCAGGATCAAAAAAACAGTTTGCATTGACCACACAAAATTGACAAGCACATTTTTTATTTTGTTTAATCTACTAAGAGCATATTTGGTAACAAATTGTCTAAATTCATTATTAGTACATTAACAAATTTTTGATCTAGAAATGATACACAACAATTCACAAAATAATAGTTAAATGACAAGAAAATCAAGTTGCACCTAAACGTACACTCATTTCATTTGGAAAAGTTGCTCAGAAACCAAAGTAGATTAAATAAGTCTCATAAATATCTCATGAACAACTTACCACAATATTGACTTTAAAAACATTAAAACCAATTTGTTGCTTTAAAAAAAATTATAAATGAAGATCAAGAGTCATTGTAAATAAGATGGTTCGATTTCAAACACCTGAAAAAGATCATAAGAACAGCAGTAGGACAAACAAGTAGTATTCACATTAAGTAATAGACAAATCATAAATGATATTTCTCCTTTACATATTCAATATATACATGGTAAGATGTTCAAAGTAAATAAGTCAGAATGCAATTGCTATTCCTATCATATTCAGTAAAATAAGTAACACTCTTGGAATTTCTCACTAGGGCTGATATGGTAATGGTTACCGTTGCCATTTCACAAATACCGTTACCATACCATTTTTACTGGTAAACGAAAATAGCTTACCGTTACCGACAGGCTGGTATACCGAAGACCGGTACACCGATACTCTAGTAACCGTTACACTGGTAATGGTAAATTATTGTTAGTTTAGTAACATAACACGTATTCACACCATGACGGTGCTTCATTGTACAATTTATAGTGTTACTCAACAAAAGACATAAATGAGAAAGAAATGAAGTGTATTTAACATTATTTCACCTAATTAATAAACTAAATTTAATCATTTGTTTGTTTCTAAATGTCTATAATAAAGTATATTACATAAATATACGTGTATTATAAATTGACTGGTAAAATTACCGTTACCGCTGGTATTGAAGAAATGTTGCCGATGATTTACCGTAGAAAATGGTACATTTACCGTTACCATACCAATTAAACTGATATATCGATTTCATTCGAAAATGGTAATGGTATGGTAACGGTAAATTTACCGTTACCGTAACAGCCATATTTCTCACTTCTTAATAGTAAATGAAATTTATTAGCTATTAAACAGAACACAAACTTAAAAGCAGGTTTTAAACTTCATAAATCCAAATCAAAGACTAAAGAAAAACCAAAATAGCAATAAATCCAAATCAACTACTAAAGAAAAACCAGAATAACAATGTAATCACAAACCATCAGTTGGAGCCGAATTCAGACTGGATGGTCGAGAAAAGTTCACGCTTTCTTCGGAAAGGCATTTAGTCCCCACTTCTACCGGTTGAATATTAGCCGTACGATACTTTTTAATCATAAAATGAATGTAACTAGATAGGTTATTAATTTTTGGAGACCTGGATATCATCCAAAGTATGTTGAGAGCTTGAGCTTCATCGATTCTTTGAAGTTCTGCTCTAGCTTGGTAATCTGCAGCTTCCGTGTGTTTTTCAGTTCGTATCCTTTCTAATAACTCCTCAACTGAAATTGGAAGAGGAGGAGACGCCATTGATACTATCTTTTGATTCTGAACTGCTTTTTGATGAAAAAGCTATAACTATGGACTTCCACTGAAATTGTCTGATAGAGAACGCGGTAGCGGAAAAGAAAGCTAGGTGTCGTTTGGTAATCAGCTTTGAAGCGTAGGCGAGAAGAGAGGACTAATTAATTACAATTAATACTTCAGTCCACTCGCAAAAACTTACTAATACCCAATGCCCTTTCAAAAACTTAGGCCTCTTTTGTTTTTGTAAATTTTAATTTTGTGTTTTCGTCTAAACAAAAAATACACACGTCTATGAATTGTTGGAAAACAAAAAAACTTTGAAATGAAATTAACATGTAAAATAGAAAATAAGTTTATTTGGTTTTCGTATTTGAAAGATAACAAAAGCATGAAGATTAATCCAACTTTTACATTGTTTGTTGGTCGTCGGAATGGCTAAAAATTATAGATTTCTTTTTTTGTTTCTTAATATTTCGTAGTGATAATTGAAAACATAAAACCCAAAACCAAAACGAACGAGACTTTAATAATTATATTTGAATTCAAAAATTTGTCGACTAGCCGCGTAAAATTGAAAAAAAAAAAACCATTATATTCATATTGAGTATACCCAAATTATTAATAATTCCTCTCCTTTTTACCCTTCGGCCTGGTTAAAAATTCCAGTAGAAAAAGTCAACCTGGGTAGGCCAAACGCGTGTTTTGTAACCTACCACATGATTATGGTAAGTGGTACCGAAGCTAAGCATGCACCTCCGCTCATGCAATGCCTCTACCAATATTAAAACAGTGAGGGGCACTTCATTCAGGGCAAGTGAACGTTTTGCCAATTCATCCACCGTTCTCCACTTCGTACTACTTGGATTCCAGATGATCAAGATAACTCTCTAATGTGATGCAGAAATTTACACGAATTCAAGGTAAATGATTTTTCTTCTAATGCAATTGTCAACCAATCCCTAATTGTGAATTGATTGCTTATAACGATTGAAGACTGATACTGAAAAATATCGTAGATGATAAATTTAAAGGGCTTTTTAGTATCTAGGACAGTCCACCAATATTTTATTTTCAATTACAAAATGGACAAAAGTGATAAAACATTTTAAAAAGCTCTAATCGTCGCGCGTGTTTTCCCTTCTCCTTCTTCGATCTCATTCTTCTTCTTCTTCAATTCTTCTTCGCTTTATATTTTGTGCGTTCAAACTTAAGTTTTCTTCTTCATTATTGTAACAACTGTGATTTTATTACCGTCGAGATAAAATTTTAAAATAGAAATTTTAAATTAAAATTTGGAAGAAAAAAATTTACAATGCAAATCATTCAAAGTCAGTTGATTAATTGCCAAGCTTTGTTGTAATTTATCTTTGCATGCACGTATGAAAGTAAGTATGGGTCCAATGTTAAATCTAAGTGGAATGTGCTGTGATCAAAGTTTTGAAAAAGCAAAATATAAACAATTGCTGTCACACACATTATAAAGCATAAGTGAACACTTTGCTTTCTCTGCCATCTTCATTATTATATACAAGTAGACTTTGCAAGTTGCTTTGTCCAACTTATTTGTACAGGCCGTGTACTATTTTCTCTGAGGCACGTTTAGCCTTAAATGCTAATGTACAAAATGTTTGTCAGCACTTCATCGTTGACTTGTTCACATTGTGAGAGAAGAAAAGTTTGCCTGCAACTTTCTTTTGTTTTAAAAAAAAAATTACAGTAGCTCGATGAGCGCTTTAATGGAGTCAAGATTCTTGCTTTCTGTTGGATCTAGGTGCTAACTGATTTTTGAAGCAAATTTGAGGTGAGTGAAAACTCACAATTCTAATTTAAAAACTATGGTCACAACTTAGTTAGTAAAGTGGTTTACGTTTGTATGCAATATATATTACGTAGGCTATATCTTTTGATTTCTGGGAATTTTTCAAGTGAAGTATTGCCAATATTGTTTTGCAGACAATTACTTATCACTTGAATCTTATGCGTGTGCTACGTTGTTTTCTTTTTTTTTTCTGGTTTATGCTCTCACGTTAGAGGTAGTTTTATGCAAGCTAGTGTATAAATTAATGGGCAAACATTAAGGCCAGATCATCTGTATTTGGTTACTCCATTTGCGTGCGCATATATAGTATTGCACAGGTAACTTTGTTTGATTATTTCATTTTGCATGAAAACTAAAGTGAATAAAAATGAGTACAGGTTGCGTGCAAATACATGTTGCATGAAAAGGCTTTAAAAAAATCGTACTTGCGTGTTATAGTGTTTACAAGTGTGTTGTCTAGTTGCATTCACAAAAATTATGTTGTCCAGATCGTATACATGCTTGCATAGTAGTAAGCCAGGTGTAACGACTCGAAAATTTTCAAACCCGAAAATTTCAGATAGTTATGAAAAGAAGAAAGAGATAGAAGAAGAAGAAGAACAGAAACATCAACAACTCACATTCGTAGCGGATAAAATATAATAATAAATAATATTCGTTTACAAAAGAATACTATATCCGTCGATTACATTTTATATGCATCAGAGTTACACATACATAAAACTGGACATATACAAATTAACATGTCTCAGATTTACAATAATATAAATATAGCGGAAATACTCTATACGCTCTTGCCATCCAGCTCGCCTCCTAAGCTCCAGCACGTACCTACCTGAAAATCTGTAATACTCGGTCTGACCCGAGCATTCCACCAAAGTAACTCCCGGGTCAGGCTGAAAACCAGCGTGAGTACACCCACTTCACAAGAAATACTCATGCATAAACTTATTTTAAACTCCGGTAACTCGTACTTCATAGCGAGTTCTCAACTTACTTTAGTCAACACTAATTTCACACATCAGTATTTAAGTACCTTTATATAATTAAAATTCTCCAATTACTTAGATCGTTCCATTCCAGCCTATTTATTTCACATATTAACTCTATAAGGAATTTATAGAAGATTTACAAATCGAAGTGGTTTCGGGTATTTACTGATACCCGACCCCGGTCCCTTCGAATCAAAGGTCATCTTAACTCCAAGTTATTAGGTGAATACAATTCGATTTTTAATTACAGGATACCAATTTTAACATAGTAATTCATTATTGATAGATAACTAGATTATCACTATTCAATCAAAAGATATCATATCACAACATTTCATCTCAGAAATACCAACCCATACTTTATAAGTATGATTATCAACCACACCATCTCCAATTAATTTAATTAACCACTAATGAATTAAATTAATTATTTTAATTACAATTAAACTCTTGCTTTCTCAATATTGATTAATTTCAAACAAAGAAATAAATCAGACACCCGAACACAGAAGCACCAAGTAATTACTTCCCATCAAGTAATTTCCTTTTTATTAATTACATTCAGTAATTATCCATTAATTTCTTTGTTAAGTAATTATACCTCATTAATTGCCTTAAGTAATTATACTTAGCTCAATATCTAATGATTCCCTTTTATTAATTAAACTTAATTAATTAACCAAAATTAACCATGTCAACTTAACTAATTTCACCGAGTAATTAATTCCTTTAATTACTTCATTAAGTAATTATACAATTTCCTTTACATTGAGCAATTAACCATTTAATCTCCTGTTACCTAATTATTTCTAAATTGATTACCCTTAATTAATCAATCCCCAATAAGAAATCATCTATACTCAATTAATGTCACAAATTCATTTATCTTAATGTAATTACCCAAATTAAACATCATAGTTATAATTTACCTTAATCAATTAATCCATAATTATCAATTTAATTAATCAATCCTTAATTTCCATTTGATAAATTCTTAATTACCTTTATAATTTTAATGATTTTATTAAGTCTTAATTACATTCAATTACTTAAGTAATTAATCTTAAATCATTAATCAATAATCTGTAATTATCTAATTAATGATCTTAAATTACAAATTAATTAAATTAAGATTAATTAACTCTAATCCTTAATCATTTATTATTCAGGTAAATTAATTACCCTTAATTAATCTCTTAATTAATCCTTTATAACTCATTAAACTAATTAATTATAATTAATTCCCTTAATTAACGTAATTAATTTCCATTCATAAAAAAACATAATTATCTTAAGATAAAACCTTATCTTATTTATACCTTAATTACCATTTAAAACATTTTGTCTTAAAATCAACTTTGCTTAGTTAAATCATTAATTAAGTTTTAAAAATTCAACTTGATAAATTAAAGTTACAAATCATACTCCCTTTAAATTCTTTAAAATGTTATCAAGCAATAGTTTTTAAATATATTTCCAATTTAAATTAATAAGCTTGCTTTTATACAATTTTTTTTTTTTAGAATTTCAATTCTACAAAATTTAAACAAATTTCAAGATTTCTTTATTAAATGTTAAAGAAAACAATTATTATATTTAAAGTAATTTACCAAAGAAAACTTAACTAAATTTATTTAAATTTCAAAACTTTGTTTTAAAAGCCTTTTAAAACCCTAGTTATAAACCTGCTTTGTGTTGAACCGAGTTCCCCTTCTTCATTCATTTTCACAAAACTTAGTTTAAATTTTAGATTTAAAAACCTGTAGCAACATAAAACTGTGAACATGCTTAAATATCACCAACTACTCAAGGTTACACTTGAGTCACTTCCCAAATCACCCAACCACTGCTTCGAGGCATCATCCTTTCCCAAAAACTGACACCATAAACATCACCGTGCATATGCACCGTCGATTCAGGCATTTCCGACCACCCACGCCACCTCTAACAATTCGACGATCATCCCCACATCTAACTCAGACCACTCAAACATGATCACAAGACCTCGATCAAAATTTTGCAAACACAAGCAACCTGGGACCCAAACCCTGACCTGAAATCCCTTCGACCAAGCCATTCTGACCACCAGAGTCGCTGCAACCTCGACCCTACAATCTTCGACCATCCACGGAGCCACCACCCTAATCTAGCTCCACTCGATCACCCAGAGACCTCGTGGTGATCACAAACTTCGGTCACAATAAAACTAGGGTTAAAAACTGTCTTACTTCGCCGACGACGCCACTGCGATCATTCGACACTTCCACCATTTTTGCCAAACACCCATATCACTAGACTAGCTCCAGCAGGAACCCCGACCTCCCCAGTCACCTAGATCATCAGAATATTCTCAAAAACCCATTTCCAGTCAAACTTGAATTTCTCATTAAATCCAATATTAAAAATCAAGATTTTGGTGTTAAAAATCTTAGTTTGGAAAAAGAATTCAGATTATATATATAAATTAACAGATCTTTGCACTTGATTTTAACATATCTTAAGCTTCCCTGTTCTTTTTATTTCTTCCAGATAATATTTCTATGTTTTATTCTTAAAAATATTCTTAAATCTTAATTTAGTTTTAAACCAACATACTTTGATTTAATACCTAGTCTAAAGAGATTAGAGTATGAAGAATTTGAAATTTTAATCAAAGTTAAAATCTCTAAAACTTAAAAACAGAGATGATCATTATGAATATCCAAGCATTCACACAGTATCCTCATTCATATAAACATGTTTCAAAACTTAAGACAATCATGCAAACACATTTCCAAGCATACATCACAAGTTTACTTCAACATATGTCATATGCATCAATTCTACAGGTGATTCATGTTTGCAGTTAAAAAGGCAGTGACTTGAACTACGATCAAAGGTATTTTAAAATCAACAGAAAATATACAGAGGCATTCGTACGTACAAATTTACAAAGACATCGTCACCTAGAATTTCACAAGTTACCTAAGTTTCAAATTTAAAAGTTTACTCACAGGCATCTCAAAAATAAACAGAGTGAACTGGGTTGAAATACTCACAGTATAGAAGATGAACTGAGCACAATTGTTTGCAAACAGCTTTTAACCTTTTAAAACTGGAAATGTTTTTTCCTTAATCTTCCCTTAAATCATCTTGCTTTGTCTAGTTGAAAAAAAATGTTTGAAGTTTGTAAAAACGCTAGCTTCTTTCCTCTGGTTTGCTAAGTCCAGTGGACGAACTAAAATAAGTAGATATATAAATAGGAAGAAAAGATTGTAAGAGGTAGGCGTTTACTGGTTTAGCATTTA
This sequence comes from Allium cepa, assembly GCA_030765085.1. NCBI lineage: Eukaryota > Viridiplantae > Streptophyta > Magnoliopsida > Asparagales > Amaryllidaceae > Allium > Allium cepa. The sequence goes on from CM060942.1 coordinate 512,358,185, forward strand.
CTGGTACAATGAATAATCTTGTTTGGTCAGGGATTTTTTTTTTTTTAAGTATGGAGGCTGAATTGTTTTGTAAGATTTCGATTTGACTAAAATGTTTAGAGCTGAGATGAAGCATTTATTGCTCATGTACTTTATGTCTCACTTATCCATTTTTGTCTATAGATACTTTCTTTTATACTTCTTGCTTTGCATATTCATTTTGCAGACATACTTTACTTGCCTGCATATTTATATTTTTTTTGTTTTGTTTCATACTTATCTTATTTTAGTACATAGATTTTTATTTAATACTTTGCATTTCTAACTTCACATACATATTTTGTTTTATCTTTCCATCCCTGCCTGCATATCTACAGGCTACATTCTTTATATTTTACTTTGCCTATCTTGCTTTATACTCTATGTACACAATATAAGTTGTTTTAGATAATGTTATAAAGTTTTAACTTAAGTAATTTAAAATCATATGGTTATTTATTAAATGGCTTATTATTAAATTTCTAAATTACCAAAAGTTATTAGAATAGAAAACATGTCTTTATTTGTAAACTTTAAAAACAAAACTTATCTATTTACAATATATACAAATATATATACATTATAAATAGAAACAAATTAATTAGTTTTTAAAAGATAAAATCACCTATTTAAAACAAAAATTATTAAATCAATTCAAATTTATTATTATCAAATCTATTAATTTTAACATAGATTATTAAATTTATATTGCCAAAAATTCTGGGATATCACATTCCTTCCCCCTTTAGAACTTTTCATCCTCGAAAAGGAACGAAGCCAAAATTATTAAAATGCTTATAAAAATATCCATTTTCGAAAATAAATTTAACCCAAACCTTTTATTTAATACCCTTCCATCCTAATAACTCAATATCGACTAAAACTTTGATTTAGTTTTTATTCAATCAGGCTTCATCCATTTATTATTTAATTCCATTAACCCATTTGTTTCCCCATTTTATATTTTTAATTTCACTTACTTACTTCATTTGCGAATTTATTTTATTTATACCAAGCTATTCTCAGTTTATTTCTCTTCACTTGGGTTTTGTTTGCAACCCAAACCATGACTATTATAATTCACTACCATTAGATATTATTCATATTACACTCGAATTTTATTTGCAATTCGTCCCATCGCTACTTCGATCCCACTCTATTTTATTTTTATTTTTATAGCATCTCTACTTATTTAATTTATTATCGAATCCAAGTCGAATTCTATTTACAATTCGAATTCATTTCCAAACTTCATTATTAACTTACAATCCATTTTTATTCAACCGAATTAAACTTTGTTAACATACTTTATCGAATATTTATTTAGCTAATTAGCTTACTTCTAACTTTTAATTCAATGTTTGATTTTATTACAAAATCACTTCATTAAACTTTCCCGATTTCAAATTTATTTTATAATTCCAGTTTGGATTTTCTTTCATCTTTCAAAATTCCAACACCTCAATTTAAAATTTTTAGAAATGCTTTTAAATTCCGATAATACTATTAAAATAGCTTTTTAATTAAAATACTTCTTATAACTCGACGTCTCAACCAGTCCATCCTTGTTCTCACAGAAATTCAGTCATACGTTGATCAGGCGTAGGAGTGAAAATTTATAAGTACTTGGTAAACTCGTTTTCAACATCCAGTGAAAATATTTGGAAAATAATTTTATTGGAAATATAGAAAATAGTTTTTGAAAATAGAGGAAATATCTTTGGTGAGAATGCTCTAGAAATCATCACCCCCATCCATGGTCACAGTTACATTCCAGGGTTACGTTGCCGTCGCAGCAAAAGTCCATGCAACTGCAGGCTCTCCGCGGCCTCTCGATTACGCCATGGAACCCACACAACAGATCACAGTTACATCCAGGATTACATTGCCGTCACAGCAAAAGTCCATGTAACTACAGGCTCTCAGCGGCCTCTGATTTTCGCTGTCGAAATGAAACTCCTCCATTCCTACATAGGTCGCAGTGTACCAATATAAAATCAAACGCAGACTGTTGGCTCTCAGCAGCACACACGACTTTCGCTATGGTATAATTTACTCATAATCCCCAAGAACTAGTTTTGTCCGGACTCCTCACAGGATCAACTTTAGAACCCCCCCTTGGGGCTCAAGGCAGTACCACCCGGTGGCACTCCTGAGAAGTTCATTTTAAAGGAGCGCCTTTTCCCCCAGAGCCATCATCAAAACATTTTATACTATACACATATAATATCTTTCAAATCATACACCTAGTATGAATTTTATCAAAGCTCCTTTACACAAAATCGATTATCCCAAAATCGATAATTCTCAAAATAGGCTTTCTAAATTCCATATATTGATTTTACCCAAAAATCAAAAGCCTTTCCAAATCCAAAGGTTCCCAAAACCCTTTCCAAATTCCTCATAACGTCCTTTATATATATACAGATATATATAATTTTTTAAAAACTTTGGATCACTTTAAACTCGTATAAAATTCCTTTTATACTTCAAACACTTCCAAAATCCTTTTTTCTTCCAGCGATAGATTCAACAAGGGGAGATTTATCTCTTATAACAAAGATATATAACATTGTTTACTCAAATCAAATATTCAAATTTGATTACTCTTTCCAATATCATCTTCATCCAAAACTGTACGATGTACACTTATCATCCGTATGCTATACTAATCCGATCGCCCGCTCGATCACACAATTTCACTTCCGAACTAGTATCGTCCACCCGACTTCCTAGTGTGGACACAGATCTGGTTCCTTGATTAGAAACCGTCATTCTCCTTGCATGGCCATAACTATGATAGAGAATATCCAGAACCAATCAACAATCCATATCCAGGTTCGCCATCGAAAATCGAGGGAAAAATCCCAACTCGGATCAATACACTATCCTGAAATTTTGTGCTCGAATCTGGATCAAATCACTATGCGAATAGAATAATATACGTACATCCTACGTATTTATCTTCATTGGTTATTAGCCAAATCAATTCTCTTCCTATTCACATTCACTTTAATTTTCATTCACTTATTCACATTTGCCTTAATTCCCATTTGGATTATTACCTCAATTCTTATCCCAGTTGGGTATTTAATCAATAACAGTTTGAACTCCGACCAGTTTATATTTAGGAAATAGCTCAAAAATTTAAAAATAGATAAGTAGTTGAAAAATAATGATTAGTTTGCAAAATAGCTGTAAAATAGTAAAATAGTTGGAAAATAGTTAAATGGTTTCAAAACTTTTAAATAATTGCAAAATAGTTGTAAATTAGTAATTAATTTGTAACATAGTTGAAAAATAGTAATTAGTTTAGAAACAGTTGAAAAATGGTTAAATAACTTCAAAATAATTATTAAACAAGTATAAAATAGTTTGGCTTTAAGAAAGAAAGGTTGTATATATTTAATAGCTTGGAAAAATGAGTTTATATCAAAACAATTTATATTGAAAATAGTCCAGAGTCAAAACTGTTCACTTCCCCAACATTTCAATTTAAATTTCCACTCCCATTTAAATTGGCCTAATTCCAATTTAAATAACTCCGATTTCCATTGGACTTGATTTCTTCCCAATTCAAGTTGAATTAATTCTCAATTTCTTTCCAATTTCAAATCAAATTCCATTTGATCTTTAAACTTGTACAACTTTAATTACAATTTCAATTTTACAATTTCTATTTATAATCAATTACATTCACATTTTGCTTTTAATCCGGAATTATACATTTTATTTAGCCAATATATTTTTATTATTCCATAAACATTTTAATCAAGATTCCAGAGTTTAAACAAATTTCCAAAATTTCAATATCACCTTAGAATTCAACTATGTCCAAAATTCTTTGGCAAATTCAATTACCCCCTCTAAATTTCAAAACCAAATCCAGTTCACAAACAATTCCAATGTAAAACAATTTGGTAGCAATTTCTCTTCTAGAAACCCGAAAATAGACATCGATAATGCTGCAGTCATCACCGACGTTATTTTCCAGTGACCGAAAGAGTTCAATGCTTTTATCTCTTTAAAAACATTTCCAAATATTTTAAATTTCAAATCTCCCAGATTTCAAATTCAACACAAAAAGATATTTTTGAAATAATACTATTATTCTTCCAAAACCTTTGGAAACCACTTCCAAATCCCAAAGGAATTTTAAATTTTCCCAAAAATTCCAAATTCCCAATCCATCCAATCCATATTTAAACATTACTCTGGAATTTTTCATCTTACTTTATTTTCAAATATTCTCTAGAATTCTATTTCAAATTATAATCTCATTTATTTATGAAGTTTATTTCAATTTATAAATTACATTCACAATCTATATCCATTTTGTTATATAAGTTTATTCTTCAACTTTGGTTATAAGTTTCAATTTGGTCATATTTTATATTACTTCTTAACTTAATTCCAATAATTTAACAACCAATCACCTAAATATTCGTTAGAAGGAAATGTTGCTATATATATATATATATATCAAAATATACTTTTATATAAAATCATTAAAAATCTTTATAAGCAAATAACAAGTATGCTCTCATATATATATATATATATATACTCAACTCATTCTAGAGTTCTACGAACTCTATTCAATGAGTAATCTCCACCAGAGCCAGGGTTCTCGCTTAACCTTTCAGCTCTGATACCAACTGTAACAACCTGAAAATTTTCAAACCCGAAAATTCCTGATAGTTATGAAAAGAAGAAAGAGATAGAAGAAGAAGAAGAAGAAGAACAGAAACATCAATAACTCACATTCGCAGCGGATAAAATATAATAATAAATAATATTAGTTTACAAAAGAATACTATATCCGTCGATTACATTTTATATGCATCAGAGTTACACATACATAAAACTGGACATATACAAATTAACATGTCTCAGATTTACAATAATATAAATATAGCGGAAATACTTTATACGCTCTTGCCATCCAGCTCGTCTCCTGAGCTCCAGCACGTACCTACATGAAAATCTGTAATACTCAGTCTGACCCGAGCATTACACCAAAGTAACTCCCGGGTCTGGCTGGAAACCAGCGTGAGTACACCCACTTCACAGGAAATACTCATGCATAAACTTATTTTAAACTCCGGTAACTCGTACTTCATAGCGAGTTCCCAACTTACTTTAGTCAACACTAATTTCACACATCAGTATTTAAGTACCTTTATATAATTAAAATTCTCCAATTGCTTAGATCGTTCCATTCCAGCCTATTTATTTCACATATTAACTCTATAAGGAATTTATAGAAGATTTACAAATCGAAGTGGTTTCGAGTATTTACTGATACCCGACCCCGGTCCCTTTGAATCAAAGGTCATCTTAACTCCAAGTTATTAGGTGAATACAATTCGATTTTTAATTACAGGATACCAATTTTAACATAGTAATTCATTATTGATAGATAACTAGATTATCACTATTCAATCAAAAGATATCATATCACAACATTCCATATCAGAAATACTAACCCATACTTTATAAGTATGATTAACAACCACACCATCTCCAATTAATTTAATTAACCACTAATGAATTAAATTAATTATTTTAATTACAATTAAACTCTTGCTTTCTCAATATTGATTAATTTCAAACAAAGAAATAAATCAGACACCCGAACACAGAAGCACCAAGTAATTACTTCCCATCAAGTAATTTCCTTTTTATTAATTACATTCAGTAATTATCCATTAATTTCTTTGTTAAGTAATTATACCTCATTAATTGCCTTAAGTAATTATACTTAGCTCAATATCTAATGATTCCCTTTTATTAATTAAACTTAATTAATTAACCAAAATTAACCATGTCAACTTAACTAATTTCACCGAGTAATTAATTCCTTTAATTACTTCATTAAGTAATTATACAATTTCCTTTACATTGAGCAATTAACCACTTAATCTCCTGTTACCTAATTATTTCTAAATTGATTACCCTTAATTAATCAATCCCCAATAAGAAATCATCTATACTCAATTAATGTCACAAATTTATTTATGTTAATGTAATTACCCAAATTAAACATCATAGTTATAATTTACCTTAATCAATTAATCCATAATTATCAATTTAATTAATCAATCCTTAATTTCCATTTGATAAATTCTTAATTACCTTTATAATTTTAATGATTTTATTAAGTCTTAATTACATTCAATTACTTAAGTAATTAATCTTAAATCATTAATCAATAATCTATAATTATCGAATTAATGATCTTAAATTACAAATTAATTAAATTAAGATTAATTAACTCTAATCCTTAATCATTTATTAATCAGGTAAATTAATTACCCTTAGTTACTTTCTTAATTAATCCCTTATAACTCATTAAACTAATTAATTATACTTAATTCCCTTAATTGACTTAATTAATTTCCATTCATAAAAAAACATAATTATCTTAAGATAAAACCTTATCTTATTTATACCTTAATTACCATTTAAAACATTTTGTCTTAAAATCAACTTTGCTTAGTTAAATCATTAATTAAGTTTTAAAAATTGAACTTGATAAATTAAAGTTACAAATCATAACTCCCTTTAAATTCTTTAAAATGTTATCAAGCAATAGTTTTTAAATCTATTTCCAATTTAAATTAATAAGCTTGCTTTTATACAATTTTTTTTTTTAGAATTTCAATTCTACAAAATTTAAACAAATTTCAAGATTTCTTTATTAAATGTTAAAGAAAACAATTATTATATTTAAAGTAATTTACCAAAGAAAACTTAACTAAATTTATTTAAATTTCAAAGCTTTTTTTTAAAAGCCTTTTAAAACCCTGGTTATAAACTTGCTTTGGGTTGAACCGAGTTCCCCTTCTTCATTCATTTTCACAAAACTTAGTTTAAATTTTAGATTTAAAAACCTGTAGCAACATAAAACTGTGAACATGCTTAAATATCACCAACTACTCGAGGTTACACTCGAGTCACTTCCCAAATCACCCAACCACTGCTTCGAGGCATCATCCCTTCCCAAAAACTGACACCATAAACATCACCGTGCATATGCACCGCCGATTCAGGCGTTTCCGACCACCCACGCCACCTATAACAATTCGACGATCATCCCCACTTCTAACTCAGACCATTCAAACATGATCACAAGCCCTCGATCAAAATTTTGTAAACACAAGCAACCTGGGACCCAAACCCCGACCTGAAATCCCTTCGACCAAGCCATTCTGACCACCAGAGTCGCTGCAACCTCGACCCTACAATCTCCGACCATCCACGGAGCCACCACCCTAATCTAGCTCCACTCGATCACCCAGAGACCTCGTGGTGATCACAAACTCCGGTCACAATAAAACTAGGGTTAAAAACTGTCTTACTTCACCGACGACACCACTGCGATCATTCGACACTTCCACCATTTTTGCCAAACACCCATATCACTAGACTAGCTCCAGCAGGAACCCCGACCTCCCCAGTCACCTAGATCATCAGAATATTCTCAAAAATCCATTTCCAGTCAAACTTGAATTGCTCATTAAATCCAATATTAAAAATCAAGATTTTGGTGTTAAAAATCTTAGTTTGGAAAAAGAATTCAGAATATATATATAAATTAACAGATCTTTGCACTTGATTTTAACATATCTTAAGCTTCCCTGTTCTTTTTATTTCTTCCAGATAATATTTCTATGTTTTATTCTTAAAAATATTCTTAAATCTTAATTTAATTTTAAACCAACATACTTTGATTTAATACCTAGTCTAAAGAGATTAGAGTGTGAAGAATTTGAAATTTTAATCAAAGTTAAAATCTCTGAAACTTAAAAACAGAGATGATCATTATGAATATCCAAGCATTCACACAGTATACTCATTCATATAAACATGTTTCAAAACTTAAGACAATCATGCAAACACATTTCCAAACATACATCACAAGTTTACTTCAACATATGTCATATGCATCAATTCTACAGGTGATTCATGTTTGCAGTTAAAAAGGCAGTGACTTGAACTACGATCAAAGGTATTTTAAAATCAACAGAAAATATACAGAGGCATTCGTACGTACAAATTTACAAAGACATCGTCACCTAGAATTTCACAAGTTACCTAAGTTTCAAATTTAAAAGTTTACCCACAGGCATCTCAAAAATAAACAGAGTGAACTGGGTTGAAATACTCACAGTATAGAAGATGAACTGAGCACAATTGTTTGCAAACAGCTTTTAACCTTTTAAAACTGGAAATGTTTTTTCCTTAATCTTCCCTTAAATCATCTTGCTTTGTCTAGTTGAAAAAAAATGTTTGAAGTTTGTAAAAACGCTAGCTTCTTTCCTCTGGTTTGCTAAGTCCAGTGGACGAACTAAAATAAGTAGATATATAAATAGGAAGAAAAGATTGTAAGAGGTAGGCGTTTACTGGTTTAGCATTTACTGGTACAATGAATAATCTTGTTTGGTCAGGGATTTTTTTTTTTTTTAAGTATGGAGGCTGAATTGTTTTGTAAGATTTCGATTTGACTAAAATGTTTAGAGCTGAGATGAAGCATTTATTGCTCATGTACTTTATGTCTCACTTATCCATTTTTGTCTATAGATACTTTCTTTTATACTTCTTGCTTTGCATATTCATTTTGCAGACATACTTTACTTGCCTGCATATTTGTATTTTTTTTTTGTTTCATACTTATCTTATTTTAGTACATAGATTTTTATTTAATACTTTGCATTTCTAACTTCACATACATATTTTGTTTTATCTTTCCATCCTTGCCTGCATATCTACAGGCTACATTCTTTATATTTTACTTTGCCTATCTTGCTTTATACTCTATGTACACAATATAAGTTGTTTTAGCTAATGTTATAAAGTTTTAACTTAAGTAATTAAAAATCATATGGTTATTTATTAAATGGCTTATTATTAAATTTCTAAATTACCAAAAGTTATTAGAATAGAAAACATGTTTTTATTTGTAAACTTTAAAAACAAAACTTATCTATTTACAATATATACAAATATATATACATTATAAGTAGAAACAAATTAATTAGTTTTTAAAAGATAAAATCACCTATTTAAAACAAAAATTATTAAATCAATTCAAATTTATTATTATCAAATCTATTAAATTTTAACATAGATTATTAAATTTATATTGCCAAAAATTCTGGGATATCACATTCCTTCCCCCTTTAGAACTTTTCATCCTCGAAAAGGAACGAAGCCAAAATTATTAAAATGCTTATAAAAATATCCATTTTCGAAAAAAAATTTAACCCAAACCTTTTATTTAATACCCTTCCATCCTAATAACTCAATATCGACTAAAACTTTGATTTAGTTTTTATTCAATCAGGCTTCATCCATTTATTATTTAATTCCATTAACCCATTTGTTTCCCCATTTTATATTTTTAATTTCACTTACTTACTTCATTTGCGAATTTATTTTATTTATACCAAGCTATTCTCAGTTTATTTCTCTTCACTTGGGTTTTGTTTGCAACCCAAACCATGACTATTATAATTCACTACCATTAGATATTATTCATATTACACTCGAATTTTATTTGCAATTCATCCCATCGCTACTTCGATCCCACTCTATTTTATTTTTATTTTTATTTTTATAGCATCTCTACTTATTTAATTTATTATCGAATCCAAGTCGAATTCTATTTACAATTCGAATTCATTTCCAAACTTCATTATTAACTTACAACCCATTTTTATTCAACCGAATTAAACTTTGTTAACATACTTTATCGAATATTTATTTAGCTAATTAGCTTACTTCTAACTTTTAAATCAATGTTTGATTTTATTACAAAATATCTTCATTAAACTTTCCCGATTTCAAATTTATTTTATAATTCCAGTTTGGATTTTCTTTCATCTTTCAAAATTCCAACACCTCAATTTAAAATTTTTAGAAATGCTTTTAAATTCCGATAATACTATTAAAATAGCTTTTTAATTAAAATACTTCTTATAACTCGACGTCTCAACCAGTCCATCCTTGTTCTCACAGAAATTCAGTCATACATTGATTAGGCGTAGGACTGAAAATTTATAAGTACTTGGTAAACTCGTTTTCAACATCCAGTGAAAATATTTGAAAAATAATTTTATTGGAAATATAGAAAATAGTTTTTGAAAATAGAGGAAATATCTTTGGTGAGAATGCTCTGGAAATCATCACCCCCATCCATGGTCACATTTACATTCCAGGGTTACGTCGTCGTCGCAGCAAAAGTCCATGCAACTGCAGGCTCTCCGCGGCCTCTCGATTACGCCATGGAACCCACACAACAGATCACAGTTACATTCAGGATTACGTTGCCGTCACAGCAAATGTCCATGTAACTACAGGCTCTCAGCGGCCTCTGATTTTCGCTGCCGAAATGAAACTCCTCCACTCCTACATAGGTCGCAGTCTACCGATATAAAATCAAACGCAGACTGTTGGCTCTCAGCAGCACACACGACTTCCGCTATGGTATACTTTACTCATAATCCCCAAGAACTAGTTTTGTCCGGACTCCTCACAGGATCAACTTTAGAACCCCCCCTTGGGGCTCAAGGCAGTACCACCCGGTGGCACTCCTGAGAAGTTCATTTCAAGGGAGCGCCTCTTTCCCCAGAGCCATCATCAAAACATTTTATACTATACACATATAATATCTTTCAAATCATACACCTAGTATGAATTTTATCAAAGCTCCTTTACGCAAAATCGATTATCCCAAAATCGATAATTCTCAAAATAGGCTTTCCAAATTCCATATATTGATTTTACCCAAAAATCAAAAGCTTTCCAAATTCAAAGGTTCCCAAAACCCTTTCCAAATTCCTCATAATGTCCTTTATATATATACAGATATATATACAATTTTTAAAAAACTTTGGATCACTTTAAACTCGTATAAAATTCCTTTTATACTTCAAACACTTCCAAAATCCTTTTTCTTCCAGCAATAGATTCAACAAGGGGAGATTTATCTCTTATAACAAAGATACATAACTTTGTTTACTCAAATCAAATATTCAAATTTGATTACTCTTTCCAATGACATCTTCATCCCAAACTGTACGATGTACACTTATCATCCGTATGCTATACTAATTTGATCGCTCGCTCGATCACACAATTTCACTTCCGAACTAGTATCGTCCACCCGACTTCCTAGTGTGGACACAGATCTGGTTCCTTGATTAGAAACCGTCATTCTCCTTGCATGGACATAACTATGATAGAGAATATCCAGAACCAATCAACAATCCATATCCAGATTCCCCGTCGAAAATCGATAGGTGACTGCAAAGACATCATCACCTAGAATTTCACAAGTTACCTAAGTTTCAAATTTAAAAGTTTACTCACATGCATCTCAAAAATAAACAGAGTGAACTGGGTTGAAATACTCACAGTATAGAAGATGAACTGAGCACAGTTGTATGCAAACAGCTTTTAACCTTTTAAAACTGGAAATGTTTTTGCTTTAATCTTCTCTTAAATCATCTTGCTTTGTCTAGTTGAAAAAAAATGTTTGAAGTTTGTAAAAATGCTAACTTCTTTCCTCTGGTTTGCTAAGTCTAGTGAACTAACTAAAATAAGTAGATATATAAATAGGAAGAAAAGATCGTAAGAGGTAGGCGTTTACTGGTTTAGCATTTACTGGTACAATGTATAATCTTGTTTGGTCAGAGATTTTTTTTCTTCAAATATGGAGGCTGAATTGTTTTGTAAGATTTCGATTTGACTAAAATGTTTAGAGCTGAGATGAAGCATTTGTTGCTCATGTACTTTATGTCTCACTTATCCATTTTTGTCTATAGATATTTTCTTTTATACTTCTTCTTGCTTTGCATATTCATTTTGCAGACATACTTTACTTGCCTGCATATTTGTATTTTTTTTGTTTTGTTTCATACTTATCTTATTTTAGTACATATATTTTTATTTAATACTTTGCATTTCTAACTTCACATACATATTTTGTTTTATCTTTCCATCCTTGCCTGCATATCTACAGGCTACATTCTTTATATTTTACTTTGCATATCTTGCTTTATACTTTATGTACACAATATAAGTTGTTTTAGCTAATGTTATAAAGTTTTAACTTAAGTAATTTAAAATCATATGGTTATTTATTAAATGGCTTATTATTAAATTTCTAAATTACCAAAAATTATTAGAATAGAAAAATGTCTTTATTTGTAAACTTTAAAAACAAAACTTATATATTTACAATATATACAAATATATATACATTATAAATAGAAACAAATTAATTAGTTTTTAAAAGGTAAAACCACCTATTTAAAACAAAAATTATTAAATCAATTCAAATTTATTATTATCAAATCTATTAAATTTTAACATAGATTGTTAAATTTATAGTGCCAAAAATTCTGGGATATCACACCAGGCCTTGCATTTTATGTATACGTGTAAGTTGTATTACACGAAAAATTGGTCCAAGTCATGTTATTACTTTATTACTTGCATGCAAAAGTAATTTACACATTACCTTGTTCAAAGCTTTTTGTACAAGCTTGCATGCATGAACAAAAAAATTTCAAGTCCAGGTTTGCACGAAAATTCCAGGTCCAAACAAGCATAGGTACGAAAATATACGTGTGTATAAGTGTAGGACATGCACAAAAGATTAAGTATAGTCCAGGTCATTAATTAATTCGTGCGTGTATGAAGCATTGTTCAAACTACACATTTGTTTTGTGCACTTGCATATATACCCAGGCTTTGTCATTTTTCGTATGTATAGATTTGCATCTCTAAAGAAAAAGAAAAATGAGTCCAAGTCATTCTTGCATGCAAAAATTTGAAGCATACGAAAGTATGCTCAGGTCATTTTCACCTCTGCCTTATTGTGTGCAAGGTGTAAAATAAGTCCAGACAAAACTATTCTGTGCAAGTATGTGTGCATGTTGTGTTGCATAGAAGTGTAGTCCAGACCATTGTTTCACATTTTTTTTTCATCACGTGTGTGTGCAAAAATGTTTCACATTGTTTCATCATTTAGGTGCAAAGATGAGCAAGGCCACATGCATTATCTTCCATGTATGCATGTCATAGTATACAAAAGTATTGCCCATACCATCATTTTCAATGTGTACGTGCAAGTTGAATTGCACGAAAATGTTTTAAATACCAATGATTAATTTTACGTTGAACCGGTGTTTGGTTTTAAAACGCATTTTGTTGCTGTTATTTTGATAACGGAATTTTTACGCCGGTATTATATTTTTGAAGTGTATTGTTTTGATGAGATTTTTGACGAATAAAAATTACTGTTGTTTTGACTTCAGTAACCGTCAATTTAAAGTGAATTTTTAAGCTATTATCCCGCAACGCTGATTTGATATCCGTTTTTACGGTGTTTTGTGAAGCGCAATTTCCTCGTCGAAATTGCTATAGATGTTGCTGTTTTAATCACGTGTTTTAAAAATCGTTTTAAAATAAAACTGTTTCCAAAATTTTACATTTTACGCTTTCAAAAGAATGAGGAATCGATTTAAACGCTTCAGTAAAATTAAGAACTATGAACCCTTACTTTTACTGATCCGATTAATTTCAGACTTGTCCATTTGAGAACGTAAAATGTTATTTATATAAAATACATAATTTTGCACTTTCAAGGAAACGATTAAGAGATTTAAACGATTTAGCAAAAGTGCAAAGTATGGAACCACGTTTTTACTAATTCGGTTAATTCTGGACTCATTAATTGAAATATTTGCTGTTGTTTGATGATTTTGATAATTTTGTTAGGCTTACGAGCCACTATGCTGGACTTTCGGGTCATATGTTGGACCTTCGGGTCAATTACCAGTACCAGACCTTCGGGTCATATGTTGGACCTTCGGGTCAATTACCAGTACTAGACCTTCGGGTCATATGTTGGACCTTCGGGTCATATGTTGGACATTCGGGTCATTTGTTGGGCGTCAAAAATTATGATGACGGTACTTGGTAGGCTTCGGCCATATGATGATGCACGTGCGGCGTAGCTTAAACTCACCACATGCTGAGATCGATTCACTTTTATGCTGATTTTTCTAGTTATCTATTTTTCATTTCTAGATTTTTGTGTATTATTGTTTTGAATTAAATTTTGAATTTGAAAGTTGATTTTGATGGAGTTTAATGAGATTTTTTTCATTTAAACTATGTTGAATATATATGTTGAATTGTCTCATTCGAGACTATGATTGATTTGCTTTGATGTTGTTTATGATGCATTCACTTCTAAGATTAAATTAGACTGATCCTTTTACTATTTTCTTTTAAATAATACTCGGGTCAGACCGAGTTATTTCAGGACAATCCCTATCTCTGATTCTGTTGCCGCTTCAGCTTTTGGGATTTCACATCATCTTTTGTCTAGACTTCGAGGCGTTACTTTTGGTGTATTGGCTCTCGTATCATGTATGTTTATGTCATGTTTATGAATATTTGGTTCATGTGAACTATCGATTGTTGTAGCATGTATCCAAACTTATCTTCCGCTATATATCTGATATTTGTGTTCTGGTGTGATTATATTTATTCGTGTTGTTGTTGTTATGAGTTGTTCTGAATTTTTCTTAAGCCATCGTGGTTTTGTTTTAGATTTGGACTGAAATTATATCATTGGGAGTAATTTAGACAACTCCTATCGATGTAATCAATACTCGTCTAAGGCATAACGTACGGATGGTCGCTTCTAACAAGCCTTATTTTTTGCAATAGCAGACGTTATTCCTTATAATAACATTTGTTATTGTGAGCATAGAGGTGGGGCGTCACAATTATTCTTTATTGACGTGCGTGATCCATTCTAGTTAACCTGATTTCAATTTTCATCTCTTCGAACACAGTAGTGGAAACTTTTGGATTTTGTATTATTTTGTGTTTTTTTATTTTTTCTCTTCTATCAGTGTTATAATTTGGTTATTTCTAACATTCTCTTTTTTCTTTTTAAAAATTAATTTCAGTTTTGTTGCCGTGTTTTCTTCTTTCATATTAGATGACAAATTCGGGTAGCACCAACAGGCATGCTCTGTTTTTTTTGCTTTTTCTTTGACACGACAATTTTTTCTTATTTGTTTTAAATTGAATGTTGTTTGGTTTTTGTTCAGTGATGTATAGCTTGAATTCATATTGGTTTGGATAAAGTAAGGATCGGTTTTTAGATATTATTTTTAGGTTTTTTTAGTATCAATTTACAAAGTAATAAGTTTTGAAATATTTAACCGTTTTGTTTTGTTTAGTTGATATAACAACGAAGTTGTTAGTATAGTAAATCCGTCTGTTGATCGAAGTCCATATACCCTGGGTAATTTATATAGGATACGAAAGCGCAAGGTAGGAATCGAACCTGAGTCTTTTTACCATAACCCAAGTCTCCTTTCCACTGCGTCGCATCCGCAGACAAACATTCAATGGGTTGAATTAATGTTTCGTTGGTAATAGTATCAAACATCAACTAGCTTTATTTGAGCATCATTTTTGTTACTAATTTCAGTATCAAATTTTAGGTATCAGTTTTACAGTCTTTAGGTGTCATTTTAAAAAAAAGAAAAAATAAGAAATAAAAATTGCCTTTTTGTTTCTGATATTTGAGTCTATAAAAAGTAAAGTTACTACAGACTAAATATGATGGTAAATGAGTTGAATTAGTTTTTTACTACTATCAAACATTTTCTGATGTCTGTTAGTATCAAACATTCAGTTAACTTTGTCTGAGTACCTTTTTTTTTATTAATTTCAGTATCAGATTTTAGGTATCAGTTTTATAGTTTGTATGTATCATTTTTGAAAAATAAAATATTTAATTTTGTTTCTTATTTTTGTTTTATAAAAGAATTATCATACTATAATAAAATGACAATCTGAAGCAAACATTTTATGATTGATGTTTTTTTTCTTTTATTCATATGATTTGATTGAAATGGTAATCAAGGTATGATTTTATTTTATGTATTTGGAAGCTATTTGATGATGTTGCGTCATTATTGTGGAAAATAACCAGTATTGGTTTTTGTTTATGTTGTTATCATTTTTTAGTTCCAGTAACTGTTATTTTGAGTTTGTGCTAATAAATTTTTTGATTTAGTACCAATTTTTCTTAGTATCAATTTCCATTACTATCGTCCTATTGTACAACGGTGCAGATACTGAAATAAGGTTTGATATTAAGATTTTTAGTTTAGTATCAGTTTTGCAGTAACATATGTGTTGCGTGGTATCAGAAAGTATCAAAATTTAATATTGAGATTTTTAGTTTAGTTTAGTATCAGCTTTTGAGTAGCATATGCATTGTATGATATCAAAAAGCATTAGAATTTGATATTAAGATTTGAAAAAAAAGTGATATTTTATAATGTTGTAGTTTTTTCATTGGTGTGTATTAGATTAATGTTTATTATCAGTTTTTAGATATAAGATTTTTAAAATGTTTTAGTGTATAGTATCAGAATTTAGTTCTCAGTTTTTAGGTATCAGTTTTTAGTTATCGGTAGCAGTTTTTATGTATCAGTTTTTAAGTTAACAAATGATTAAATTTTGTTTTAATATTTTTTTAAAATTACTATTTGTAGGTTTTTTTCCTTTAACTATGTGTATAGTTTCTCTTGAAAATATTGATAACTGAAAACGGTTTTTGAATAACTTAAAACAAATGCTTCAAGAAGACCGTGATTTGGTTTTTATGTCGAATCGCCATCAATATTTATTTGTGAAGTTTTTACTTTGGCCTTTAATAGTTACTGCTTCTTCGTATGAAACTGAATCCATTTTCAACAGTAAGGACAAAGAACATGAATATGTCTATCATCGATATGTTCAAGATGTGTTCCAGAGCCTCTAATCTGCTAATGTTATAAATCCTATTTCTAGTTTCGATTATTCTATTGTTGATGCTAAAGAGAATGTTGTGCCGGTATGCCTACTGTTAAACGGAAAGGAGGATTTGTATATTTACAAAATAAAAAAATAGATATAGTGTCTGAAAGCAATATGGTCACGATAAACATAATTGTCAAGCTTCTAAGAAAATATGATTGACTTTCATGTTTTTATTATCGAGAATTATACTTGTGCATGTCTTTTTTAGCAATTTAATGTAATTGAACTTGGTTATATAAGTATATTGGTTTAACATATATTAATATGTACATTGATTTGCTCTTTATAATTGAACTTGGTTATGTAATGTCACTTTTAGTTAATTATTATGTGTAGAGAATATGTAGGTGGCATGGGAAGTGGTGAGTTATTGTATTTTTATATTGGTTAGTTTATTCAAAATTATTTTATGTTTGGTATCAGTTTTTTATACTATTAGTGTCAGTTTCAGACATGTAAAAATTTGGTATCAATTTTTGTATACTATCAATATCACTTTTAGGTATTACAAATTAAGATATTGGTTTTTGCATGCTTTTAATATCGGTTTCAGGTATAAACAATTACGGTATCAATTTTTTTATGATATTAGTTTCATTTTTATGTGGTAATTTTTATTTCCTTTCTAGTTTTGAAGCAACTGCAATGATTTGTTTGCTGAGTTGTCATGTGCAGAACTATGAGCTTATATGTCAATATATAATTTAGACTATGTTATGGTGAAATGTGACAACCCAATATATGATGTTGAATTGTGGAGATGTTGTTTGGTCTTAGTGTCGCCCTCAAGTTATATTAAACAGCTATTGGGTATTATTGTTGCATATATATAGGTACCGGTTTTGTTGGAAATAACATTTAAAATAATTTATATAATAACCGAGCATGAATTCGAATCAATAATCTAATATATATGAGTTTGCATTGTTTCGATATCAGTTTTTTCATATATGACAGTGATATAGAGCATCGCATTATATCAAACAGCTACTGAGCATCATTTTTGCATATATGCAGATATCATTTTTGTTGGAAATAACATTTACAGTAATTTACAAAATAACGAAGGATGAATTCAAATCAAACATCTACTAGATATGAGTTTGCATTGTTTTGGTATTAGTTTTTTCATACATGGCAGTGAACTAAATAATAAATTTATATAACATCATATTATATAAAATAGCTACTGGATATCATTATATATGCAGGTACCAGTTTTGTTTGAAATAACATTTAAAATAATTTATAAAATAAACAAGCATAAATTCGGATCAAACAACTACTAGATATGAGGTTTCATTGTTTTTATATCACTTTTGTCATGCATGACAGTGGACTAAATAACTAAATTTATAGTGCATCATATTATATAACACAACTACTATGTATTATTTTTCTGTATTTGTAGGTATCAAGTTTGTGATAAATAACACTTAACATAATTTATAAAATAACCAAATATGAATTCGAATCAACCCGCTATTAGATATGAGTTTTTATTATTTTGATATCACTTTTGGCACGCATGATAACGAACTAAATAATTAAATTTATAGTGCATCATATTATATAACACAACTACTAGATATCATTTTTGCCTATTTGTAGGTATCAGTTTTGTGGAAAATAATATTTAAAATAATACAAGCATTTTCTATAGCAAGATAAAGAAAATACAAACAATATAAACAATAGGCAAGCGCCCTATAACAACCCAGTATTTTCAACCATTCGCATCTGCACATGTCGAACTTGAATTGCTCAAAATACCACGTTGTAAATAATTTTTTTGGCAAATCTCAGAATATACGGTAAATAAATAATCACAGATCACAGACACGGAGTATTTAATAATGCAGCGGAAGTAAAAGAAATAGTAGTTCATGAAGCTACTATATAAATATATCAGAGTTACATAAGGTACAACAGAAGAAATAGAGTACAACAGAAGTCTCAATACATAGAAGTCTACTAATACAAGAGCTGAAAAGGAACAACAGACTGAAAAAGATAAAACTAGACAAGCAGATAATCTCCAGCGATTCCAAATCTCCAAAAAGTGGAATTCCAATCTGTGAATACTCAGGCTGACCCAAGCGTAAATAAAAAATACAAACACTCGAGTCAGGACATACCTACTTATACAATGTAAACCAACTCAAGTGAACTGTAGTAAAGGTACAAGTAACTTAAAGGATGCTTGGGACCTCCCATCCTCTAAGGATCCATTAAACTATTTACTATGTAGTAATATTGCGCTATTATAATAATGTCTAATAGTAAAACAAACTTACTTTTAAATAGCATTAAGGCTTTACATTTTCCACCTTAACACGTAATAGTCCCAGTAGTCCATCCAATATCTGCATATCTCCTGATCGGGAGACTACGAGAAGATACGCATGGGCTACGGGAGAAAACCAAACTCGTAGTAAAGGCTCGATAGGGTAGGTGACATGACACAGAAGGCAATACCAGGGTAGATATACCAATTACACACTCGGGCTGGTGGTAACGCAGCAGCCACATACGCCCACCTCGGAACACATTCCCAAAATCAAAGCGGCGCCCAAACAATCACAAAAGCAATAGAATGGTATCGAAGAAATGCATCCGACCAAAGGAGCTGCCCCTTTTGGCCCGAGACCGCTCCTGTTTTTGCCATCTTATGCCAACTCACGGGAGTTGGGTCCACGTAATATACCTTAAGAATGTCACCACCATCCTACTTCATTCTGGAATCTCCACCGCGTACACGGTTGTCAAAGTGGTTTTCAGTATCGACAGAAAGTATGCCCCTATCCGATCCCGGTCTCTTTGCCAACCAATCGTTATTATAACCCATGGCTATAACTTTAAAAATAAGATTTTAGGCTTCGAAATAAAATATCATTTCAAATCCAAACCTTTATCAAAATAAAGATTAAATCATTTCCAAATCATTTCAATATATCAAAATAACACATCCTTTCAAATTCAAATCTTATCAAAATAAAGTTCAGGTCATTTCCAAACCATTTTAATATATCAAAATATCATATCTTTCAAAACTTCCTTTCAAATCATTCTTTGAATTTAAATTCCAAATGTCAAATTTAAAATGCCTTTTCAAAATTCCAAGATATCATTCATTTATTATCATTTCAAATCCCCTTTAAATAATTTATATTACATCAAATTAATTCATTTAAACCATTTAAAAGTGAAGTTATTATACTTTCAAATCAAGTATTTAATTTCCAAAGTTTCATACCATTCTGAGATCATTTACTTAGTTAAAAACCATAAACATTGAAAATTTCCGCCTTACGCAGCATTTAGAAAAAGCTGTTATAAGTTATACTTGAAAACATTTTAATTCAGCAAAGACAACATTTAAAAACTGCTGTTAAATCTCATTTTAGTTGAAATTTTAGTTTGAAACAGCAAAGATAGCATTTCCAAAAATGCTGTAATAGCTCAAGTTTCAAATTAAAGGTTTTTATTAATTTCAACAGAGACAGCATACCACTACAACATTTACAGAACTGCTGTAATAGGCCTTTATTATGTTTTTTTAGCCTTTTAGTTTACTTCAGCAACTACAGCATTTCAGAACTGCTGTAATAGCCTTTTTTTTATTAGGTTTTAGTTCATTTACAGAAACCATAGCATTTCTGAATGCTATTAAAAGTATTTTCTAGATTTTAGTGTATTTCCAACAAATAATAAACTTCAATTTAAACCCTTTAAACATTATAAAAATCATATTTTAACATTCAAAAACATCTATTAACATACCTTTAACATATGATTCTTATAAAATAAATTTCTTATAAATAAATCAATTTTTTCAATAAATTTACTTAACAAATTCAAGTGTATAATTTCCTTTCCTTCACATATGCAATTTATTAACACTTGCATTTTTAAATTTCCATTTTCACAAATTAAACTAAATTTCCAATTGATTTCATTTAACTAAAACCTTTAATTAAACTAAATTTCACATTTCCAAGTCAAGTTGTATTTTAAAATTACACATTTAAGCATTCATTTATTTAACCATTTAAATTCATAGAAAAAAATCAATAATACTTTAATAGATCACTTAAATTCAAATTTAAATCAAATTATCATATTTACCATTTTTCAAATTAAATTAAATTTCCATTTTATTTATATAACTTAAATATCATTTTTAACCAAAATTCCAAATTTCCAAACTTAAATTCAATAATCCAATTTAATCATTCATTAATTACATTTTTAACTCATAGAAAAAAATCACAATTTCTTTATTTTAAAACATTTCAAAATCTATTTAAATCAAATTTCAAAAAATTTTATTTTTAAAATACTTATAAATATCCAAAACACGTTATAAAATAACCACGGGCCTGTATATAGTTTTCTAACCTAGGTCAAGTGATACAGATATATATATCATTTCAATACGCAGTTTAAAAAGAAAAATTCTGGTTCTATTAATTCAAACCCGCAATCCCAAGTTAAAACAAAATAAATAAAAACCGTTCAAGCCAACCATTTCAGCCCACAATGATTTTTTCCTATTCTAAAATCCGTTGTGGTATGTACCATTTCAACCCATAGCGAACCTAATCTATAGGGAACTTGCAGCGTGATAAACAGATATAAATGAACAGTTAATAACATATTGTTTGCGCCAAAATTGGTCACAAACCCCAAATACCGTGAAAGCACCAGTGTATGAACACAAACCAATGATATTCAAGCACAAATATCAGATCTCAACAAACAACAAGCAGCAATTCAGAAATAATGAATAAAGACACAAGATTTATAGTGGTTCGGCTATCTCCGGCCTACGTCCACTCCAAATTTTTATCCTTTTATTGATTATCCTTGCCGGTTATAGATTATTACAGCAATAATAATGAAGAATTCCGAGTACAATTGTTGTATTGAAGTGTAGAAATGAATCCGGCAGAGTCTGGACGTTCAATGGCCAAAAGATCCTTTTTCTGTAGGCTCTGGGGCTCTATTTAAAGGCGTAGGAGGCTGAGATCACGCTGAAACTTCGGGAGACTTCTTCTGGCACGTGAGTGGGCCCACGCCGACCCCACCAAGTTTCGACTCGATCTGTGATCGATACGAAGTGATTTCGTATCCATCAAAAAATGATCCAATCGAGCTGAAACTTGGCAGGAACAATCCTTACCTTGCATGCAAGCTGTTGTGAAAATTTCGTTGCATTTGGATCAGTGGATCTTGAGTTATGATCGATTCGAAATTGGGTTTTCCATTGGCTGTCGTCTTCGAATCCATCTGCTCGAATCCATCACCTTCGACTCCATTTGAAGCGTGCACGCGCAGTGACGTGGCGCTATCCTCCCGAGTCGATTCGAATTATGCAGCGTGTTGACTCCACTTGGTGCGCCGAGTTGAGTGCTTCCTTCCTAGAGACGCGCACGTATCCACGCTTCATGCTTGCACGTGTCCATCACTCCTTCTTGTACTCAACCGTTCGCTCTCGTATCGATCGCAAGGGGAGTATTTCGTATCGATCCGATCGATACGAAAATGTTGAATGCTATCGATACGAATGGAAGGCAAACAGACGGGTACGAAACCATGCATGATGATGGATACGAACGAAGCCTTACTTGATGGATACGAGCAAGGTTTTACCAGATGGATACGAGAATGCCAGAGTCCATCTGCTATCCATACGAAAGTATCGATTCGAAGTATGACACCTCTTCCCATCCTGATCGATACGAAACCATCGAGCCGTGTCCATGCCTATCGATACAAACAGTATCGATTCGAAGTCCCTTATCCTGCTCATCCTTGGGATCGATACGAACACTATCAAACCGAATCCAACACCTGACCGATGCGAACTCCACTGAGCCGAATCCATACCAATCGATATGAAGCGTATCGATTCGAACCATCATCTGATTGGTGCGAAGCCGATCGATATGAACTCCTAAGTGCCTGATCGATACGAACTGTATCGATTCGAACCATCCTTGAGTACCGATGGGTTCGAACAGTATGTTCTTCCTACCTTGCATCGATCGTATCTCCTTCATACGAACTCCGATTAACCTGAAATTTGAAACATAGCCTTTCCTAATCCTTATCATCATCTCCAATCAATTTCGTCCCGATCGGAGCTCAACCAAATTTTGACGTCATCGATTGTAGCCTTGCTTTTAGTCGATCTCCAATCCCGATGTCCATCATTCCTTGCCAATTTGTTGATATTCCAGTTTCGACCAAAAAGTGGGATAGCACTTTGCCCCCCAAAACATGCCTTTTGATAAGAAGGCGTGTTTTGAATAGTTCCGATTCCAATATCCAAAGTCCATTGCCATACCGCCAGAGTACGTCATCCTTGACTGCTCCGAGTCGATGCCCAATTCCAAATCCAATAACCAAAGCCTTAGCCAATTCCATATTTATTCGAACTCGACAATCGAGCCCTAATCCATCTTTGTCCAACAGCCAATAACCGAATCCAGGACCTCTCCGGGTCGATATCCGAATCCATAACCTCTCTGGGCTCTTGCCAAGCGTAATCCACACTTGATGACCTTGGTCCAGTGTCCCTGGACGTTGAGCTAACCTCTCCGGGTTCTTGCCAAGCGCAATCCACACCTGACGACCGTGGTCCAGTGTTCCTGGTCGTTGTACAAAGCCATGGCTTAAGTCCTAAGCCGAATCCTGGTCTCTCTGGACCCTTGTTGAGCATAGTCCATACTCAATGACCTGAAAATAACAATTGATAATACATAGCCTAAGTCCCAGGCCGAATCCTGGTTACTCCGGACCCTTGTTGAGCATAGTCCATACTCAACGACCTGAAAATAACAATTGATGATACATGGCCTAAGTCCTAGGCCGAATCCTAGTCACTCCGGACCCTTGTTGAGCATAGTCCATACTCAACGACCTGAAAATAACAATTGATAATATAGGACCTAAGTCCTAGGCTGAATCCTGGTCACTCCGGACCCTTGCCGAGCATAGTCCATATACGACGACCTGAATGAGTCAATTTACCACGTTCGGGCAAAGTGACTCACCCCTTGCCAGGCATAATCCATACCCGACGACCGTTTATCAAAAACCAGATAAAAATCCAATCAAAATCCAATCCAAAATCCAAATACCAAAATCCAAATCCAAAATCCAAAACCGAAAACAATAATCCAAAGGAAAATCCAAATCAAAAAGCAAGCAAAACCAGAAGCTCAATCCAAACTCCAAAACCAAATCCAAAAAGAAAAGCAGTGTTCAATCCAAAAGCAAAAGATAAATTTCACAAACCATAGCATCGCAGTTTATCATCATTCAGACCATGCCTAGGGGCTATCTCCGTCCCCATACATGTGTAAATGACTTGGTTGCTTGCCAGTAGTTCGCTACTTATTTCACATTATCCTGATCAGTGGATGATCAATCGACCATCATTCCTGGGCCTCCCACAATCGTGGCTTGAGGTAGGCGGCGGTTGCTCCTGCTCCGCCGTTGCATTCCAAGTTCCGACATATTGTGGCAGCAGTCCCTTCCTGACATGCTCCTTGATTATATCCTTTAAATGCCTGCAACTATTGGTGTCGTGTCCATCCAAATCATGGAAGAGACAATGCCTTCCTGATTTCCTCTCCCGTTCTGATGGTTCCCTCCTAGCCGGCCTTCGGTAGGGAAGGCGATTCTGAGTATCCTGGTATATCCGCTCTAGTGTCTCGTTTAATCCTGTGTATGTGGAAAACTTCAGATCCTTCCATCGCTTCCTATCTTTCCCAGAATCATCGTCTAACTTCCTTTTTCCTTTGTCTTTATCTGAACCTTTGCTGGATGGTCCTCTCTCCTCAGTTGCATTAACCTTTTTCAACTTTAGATCCATACTCGCATCTTCTTGCTGAAGGAACCTCTCTGCCTCATGAAAGAACTCATCGAGATCCTGTGGGGGATCTCTTATCAAAGATACCTTGAAATCCGAATCCTCCCTGACTCCTGATACTTCCGCCATCAAAACCATCGATGGATCAGGCCGATCCACCGAAGCAACCGCCGCACTGAATCGAGTTAGAAAAGCTATAAGCGATTCATCCATCCTTTGCTTTAAAGATGTCAATGTCATCACATTCTTTGGCCTCTTGACGTGAACCCGAAACTATCGCGAAAACTTTTCCACCAATTCCCCCTAGTGCTGATAGATCCTTCTCCCAGCTGCCTAAACCACATTGCAGCTAAGTCCGTCAAGTACAAAGGAAAGCATCGTGCCATTACTTCCTGCGATGCCCCCAACACCTCCATGTGTCTGGTGTACCTCATCAAGTGATCAGTTGGGTCTGCCTTGCCATCATATATCTTCACGCTAGGTAGCTTGAACTTAGGTGGATTCTGAGCCATCCTTATTTCCCGAGCGAACGGACTCCTGTTCACTCCTTCCAAGTCTCTGTTGGTCAAACCACCTCGCACAGTTTTCATGATGATCTCCACTAATCCAGTATTGTCTGTCGGGGGTTGCCCCCATGCCCCCGAGGGAACTCCGGCACATATTCCTCATGTGGCTCAGCAACGTTGGCCCTAGCCTGTTGAGCTCCTTCAAAAGGTCCTGCGTCGGATCCTGCAGGCCTGCCCCCAAGCCCTTGTTGATTTCCTTCTGGCTCTGTATCCTGTCCTCCATTGGGCTCCACAACCCTAGTCCCTTGTCCTACACCCACAGCCGCTGTAGCTATTCCTAAGTTCTGCGTCCCTGCAGCTCTCATCTGCTCAAAGAAAGTCTGCATCATTTCCTGTTGACTTTTCAACAATCTCTCTTGCAAAGAATTTTCCATAGCTTCCATTTCATCCCGGGTTATGTAAATCGAAGCCTGTCCTTCTCCAGCTCTGGAGGATGCTTGTTGACTTCCTTCCTGTTGGCTTCTCTCAGTCCTTTGCCTTCTACGATTTTGCCTAGTCATTGTCCTCAAATCCAATCTCCTCAAACTTCTTCAAATCTGAACTTCAAATCCGATGTAGCGGGTGCTAGTCCTTCTCAGTGAAAGCACCAAAGTGTTTGTGCCAAAATTGGTCACAAACCCCAAATACCGTGAAAGCACCAGTGTATGAACACAAACCAATGATATTCAAGCACAAATATCAGATCTCAACAAACAACAAGCAGCAATTCAGAAATAATGAACAAAGACACAAGATTTATAGTAGTTCGGCTATCTCCGGCCTACGTCCACTCCAAAGTTTTATCCTTTTATTGATTATTTTTGCTGGTTACAGATTATTACAGCAATAATAATGAAGAATTCCAAGTACAATTGTTGTATTGAAGTGTAGAAATGAACCCGGTAGAGTCTGGACGTTCAATGGCCAAAAGATCCTTTTTCTGTAGGCTCTGGGGCTCTATTTATAGGCGTAGGAGGCTGAGTTCACGCTGAAACTTCGGGAGACTTCTTCTGGCACGTGAGTGGGCACACGCGACCGACCCCACCAAGTTTCGACTCGATCTGTGATCGATACGAAGTGATTTCATATCCATCAAAAAATGATCCAATCGAGCTGAAACTTGGAAGGAACATTCCTTACCTTGCATGCAAGTTGCTGTGAAAATTTCATTGCATTTGGATCAGTGGATCTTGAGTTATGATCGATTCGAAATTGGGTTTTCCATTGGCTGTCGTCTTCGAATCCATCTGCTTGAATCCATCACCTTCGACTCCATCTGAAGCACGCGTGCGCAGTGACGTGGCGCTATCCTCCCGGGTCGATTCGAATTATGCGGCGTGTTGACTCCACTTGGTGCGCCGAGTTGAACGCTTCCTTCCTAGAGACGCGCACGTATCCACGCTTCATGCTTGCACGCGTCCATCACTCCTTCTTGTACTCAACCGTTCGCTCTCGTATCGATCGCAAGGGGAGTATTTCGTATCGATCCGATGATACGAAAATGTTGAATGCTATCGATACGAATGGAAGGCAAACAGATAGGTACAAAACCATGCACGATGATGGATACGAACGAAGCCTTACCTGATGGATACGAGCGAGGTTTTACCTATTGGATACGAGAATGCCAAAGTCTATCTGCTATCGATACAAAAGTATTGATTCGAAGTATGCCACCTCTTCCCATCTTGATTGATACGAAACCATCGAGCCGTGTCCATGCCTATCGATATGAACAGTATCGATTCGAAGTCCCTTATCCTGCTCGTCCTTGGGATCGATACGAACACTATCAAACCGAATCCAACACCTGACCGATGAGAACTCCACTGAGCCGAATCCATACCAATCGATACGAAGCGTATCGATTCGAACCATCATCTGATTGGTGCGAAGCCGATCAATACGAACTCCTAAGTGCCTGATCGATACGAACTGTATCGATTCGAACCATCCTTGAGTGCCGATGGGTTCGAACAGTATGTTCTTCCTACCTTGCATCGATCGTATCTCCTTCATACGAACTCCGATTAACCTGAAATTTGAAACATGGCCTTTCCTAATCCTTATCATCATCTCCAATCAATTTCTTCCCGATTGGAGCTCAACCAAATTTTGACGTCATCGATTATAGCCTTGCTTTCAATCGATCTCCAATCCCGATGTCCATCATTCCTTGCCAATTTGTTGATATTCCAGTTTCGACCAAAAAGTGGGATAGCACATATAACAGTAACAGGTGAAATGACATGTAAATTTATAGGTTTATCATCATATATAAATAATCATAGGCAGTTATAACATATCATAATATTCTACACATTCAATTGTTGTTGCTTCACATTTGTATACGTATAAAATGTCAGGTGAGATTTACTAGAAATAACTTTTACCGGTCAGAGGATGAAGGTTAGGCCATGGATTATGTGGGGAAAGAAGTAATGGTGGTTGGTGGAAGAGATAGTGGGGTAGAGGCCGAGCAACATGTGTAAAGAGACAAGGCAATTCAAGCAAAATTCAAAGGAAAAAGAGGAAGAAAAGTAGAAAAGAATGGAGGAAGCCATTACCATTTTTGTTCTAGCCATGAAAAATAATGAGATGTGATATTTCTAACATGAAAATGAATAAAATTCATGGCCAAGAACTGAAATGTACGGCCAAAACACGAGAGAAAATGAAAAGACAAAGAAAATGAAAAGTCCAGCAGCCGAAAAGTCACACGTTATAAACACTTTTTAGTCCCTTCAAATTTCCATTTTTATAAAATCACATAAACAAACAAAATTTCAGTAAATGAATCTTAAAGCTGAAACAAAGAATACTAAAATAAAATAAATAATTAAATTTAAAGAAAATAGAAAAAGAATTAAAGAAATTGTTTAAAAATTGGAAACAGGACATGAAAATTATAAATAAAATACCATTAACTTTGGAAAAATTTCTATTTCACTTTAAAACAAATAAAATGTCAAATAAATTAAATAAACGAGGAACAAAATAAAGTAGGAATGATAATAAAATAAGATCTTGAAAAAATAGAAAAATAAATAAAGAATTCTTAAATTAATTGAAGCAGGAAATAAGGAATTGTAAAAAAAATACAACTGACCCTGGAAAATGTCAATTACACTTTCAAAAATGTTTTAAAACCAAAATATATACAATAAATGTTATTTTACCCATTTAAACATAAATTAGAACATTACATGACCAAATAAAATATTATTTATATAATTTAAAATAAACAATTTTGTTAAATACAACAAATTTCATTCAATAGTTAAAAGGCCATAACTTTCACAATATAAATCAGATTTCAATGAAACGAAAAGCAGTGTTCTTAAAATTTTATTTACTTTAATAATAAGAGATAAAATTCAAATTTTCAAACTTTCAAATTTAAATTTCAAAGACAAAGTTGACTATATTGACCAAAATACACTTTTTTGTAAAATATTCTATTTAATCATGTTTGGAATTCTAATTCACTTCAAAATCAAAGTTTATATTTGAAATAACAAAATTATCTAAATTAAATAAATAAAATAAAGTAAAATATAAATTCAATTGAAATAATTACAAAATATAGGGTTGTTACACTCTCTCCCACTCAAAACTTTTCATCCGCGAAAAGGAATGAGGTACGGGAAAGCACAGAAAAGATAGAAATGAAATAAGATTAAGACAAGGTGACAAGAAGAGTGAAGTTATACTTGATAACTATTATTATAGTTAAGTTTAACAAGGTGGAGATGATCTTTCCAAGATCCTCCAAAATTTAGAACACAAGCATGAAAAAGGTGGATGCAAAATGAGTATCAAAGATTATAGAAAGATTTTTAAACAGAAAGATTATAGAAAGATGTCTATACTAGTCTGTAGCAAGATAAGGATAATAAGGACAACCAAAAGATAGTTTGAAAAACAAAATAAGGAAATAAGTTTGAAACCATGGAAATTTCAACTTAAATAGAAAATAATTTTTTTACACAAGTTAAATAAATCTTAACTATCTTAAATTTCATTATCTTATTATCCAATCATCTTAGATTAACAATTTTAAAACCATGAGTTTGAAAAATAATCATTTATTATATTCATAATGTACTTAATAAATTTAGTTCTTCTTTATTCCTAATTAAATTTAAATTTATTTCTCTCAATATATTTATCACTTATGTTAAATTTACTTACACTATTTATAACTGCTTTAATTTATTCTTAGTTCCGTTAACATCATTTTATTGTAAGTAATTCAATTAACCTTTATTATATTTACCTCAGTTAATCGTTTTATAACTAAAATTTAAGTGCATAACATTTATTATAACCACTCAAATTTTATTTATAAAATCCTTTTATATTGTATTTTATCCAATTACATTGTTAACTTCTAAAATTAAGGTAAGTTACATTTTAATGCAATTGCATTATACAAATAAACTTTCTAATTAAATCATTTCATGCTTGAATATTCATCCAAAATTTTGGTTTTCTTTTTATAATTGAAATTATTCTTTAAAATAAAATTTAAGAATTAAATTTTTGATTTCTTCAAACCATTTAGAGACAAATAAATGTATGTACATAATTTATCAAATGAAATTTAAATCATATATCTATATATATATTATAAATCAAGTCATATTTTAGAAATTCAAATCGATTTGATTTCCCAAAACAAGGCTATAGCAAGACGGCAGAGCGGTCTCTTCACTTCGAAACTCGAAAATGAATGTCGATGATGCTGCAGTCATCACAGAAATTATTTCCCAGCGACAAAGAGAAGAGCACTGATTTTTGAACTTTAAAATTCTTTAGAAACATATTCTTATTCGAAGATACTTTAAATAAAATACTTTAAAACTTAAATATGAGGTTTGAAACCATCGGAAATTAAATTCTCAAATTTCTCGTTTTAAATTCATTTCAGTTCCCAAATCAATTTGAAAACAACTACTTATAAATTCATTTATAGAACAATAAATGATAAATCAAGTATTATCATTTCAAATAATCAATCAATTTATTAAGTTCCATAAATTTATTTATTTATCAAAATTTATTTCATTAAACAAATTTTAAAATAATATTGTGCCAGTTTGCTCTGTCAAAGTGTTTTAGAAATCCTATCGATAGCGTTGATCAGACGAATCGATCGGAAACCCAAATCAGCATCAACAACTCAAACAACACAATATATAAAACAAAATATAGATTTACAAGTACAATTCAAAATGTTTGGAAGAATAGATTGGAAACAAAAGATAAGATGATTAAATAACGGAGTAAGGAGATGGGTAAGCTTAAGTAAATCACGGGCAACCTTAACTGGGTCAACCGTGATTTAAAGAATAAGATCAGTGTGGATTTTTTTGGGGGTAAATCTACATTCGATCTCTAAAGACTCTATTTTGGAATAACAAAAGATATTAGCATCTAAACAAAAGATAGATATAAATCCCTGCTGAATCGATGCTAATTGTAAAGGAGTTTCACCCCTTTACAAATCATTAGGATATTGGCGAGGCCGCCAATTCATTATAAAGATTATTCGAAGCAGAGTTATGGGATACTCCAGAATCAAAAGAAGATGAATAGTGAGGGACACGAATGAATTTTGGAACTGTAGGGAATGTTCCAAAATTCAAAGAAAATTCGAATCAAAGAGGAAAGGTTCAAACTCGAACGAAAGTGATTCTGTAAATAATTTACCTTATATTCTAAGTTTTTTCTCAAAGCCAAAGCTCTGATACCAAATGTAAAAACCTAGTATTTTCAACCATTCGCATCCGCACATGTTGGACTTGAATTGCTCAAAATACCACGTTGTAAATAAAATTTTGGCAAATCTCAGAATATACAGTAAATGAATAATCACAGACACAGAGTATTTAATAATGCGGCGGAAGTAAAAGAAATAGTAGTTCATGAAGCTACTATATAAATATATCAGAGTTACATAAGATACAACAGAAGAAATAGAGTACAACAGAATTCTCATTACATAGAAGTTTACTAATACAAGAGCTGAAAAGGAATAATAGACTGAAAAAGATAAAACTAGACAAGCAGATAATCTCCAGCGATTCAAAATCTCCAGAAAGTGGAATCCCAATCTGTGAATACTCTGGCTGACCCAAGCGTAAATAAAAAATACAAACACTCGAGTCAGAACATACATACTTATACAATGCAAACCAACTCAAGTGAACTGTAGTAAAGGTACAAGTAACTTAAAGGATGCTTGCGACCCCCCATCCTCTAAGGATCCGTCAAACTATTTACCATGTAGTAATATTGCGCTATTATAATAACGTGTAATAGTAAAATAAATTTACTTTTAAATTGCATTAAGGCTTTACATTTTCCACCTTAACACGTAATAGTCCCAGTAGTCCATCCAATGTCTGCATATCTCCTGATTGGGAGACTACGAGAAGATACGCATGAGCTACGGGAGAAAACCAAACTCGTAGTAAAGGCTCGATAGGGTAGGTGACACGACACACAAGGCAATGCCAGGATAGATATAATAATTATGACACTCGGGCTGGTGGTAACGCAGCAGCCACATACGCCCACCTCGGAACACATTCCCAAAATCGGAGGGGCGCCTAAACAATCACAAAAGCAATAAAATGGCATCGAAGAAATGCATCCGACCAAAGGAGCTACTCCTTTTGGCCCGAGACCACTTCTGTTTTTGCCACCTTATGCCAACTCACAGGAGTTGGGTCCATGTAATATACCTCAAGAACGTCGCCACTATCCTACTTCATTCTGGAATCTCCACCGCGTACACGGTTGTCAAAGTGGTTTTCAGTATCGACAGAGAGTATTCCCATATCCGATCCCGGTCTCTTTGCCAACCAATCGTTATTATAACCCATGGTTACAACTTTAAAAATAAGATTTTACATGAAACGACCCGATTTTTTCGACGCTCGAAAAACCCAAACCATTAGGGTAAAAGAAGAAGTAGATAAAAGAAGAGAAAACAGAACAACAATAGAATCTTACCATCGCAGCGGAATAAAATATAATAGATAATAACAGATCTTTACGCAAAAGAAAACTATGTTTGTTTTATACATACATCATCAGAATACACCATCAGAGTTTAATAACATCAATAACATACAACTGGACAGTCATATAAACTTGTCCTCAAAACTGAATACACGACGGAATAATAATCAAGTACGGAAGTACGTATCGCCATCCAGTTCGTCTCCTGAGCTCCACGATATCTTTTCCTGTATTCTATAATACTCGGTCTGTCCCGAGCATTATAGTTAAATAACACCCGAGTCAATCTGTAATACCAGCGTGAGAAATGACACTCACATTGATTATTAAAGTTTCAAAAATCCTTTGAAAATCAAAAGCATCTCATAAGACCACGCCACAATAAACATGTCGGGTTTTTACTTTACGATAGCTAAAACATTTTTTCTATCAAAGTCCTATGATATTATAATAGTGTCAATAGAAAGTAAAATAGAATCTTGCTAAAATGCTTGCATCTCCCGTTTCAGCAATAGTGGGCACAATCAAAACCGTACAGGCGCGTATGGAGAATGGATTTCCAACTAATGAGTAGGCATTGGGGTACCACCTGTCACAGTACGTGGCCTAGATCACCGTACCGAGGATTACTCCCAATCCCCTGCAATACAAGACTGGGACTACCCCTTACTGGATAATCCCGAGTAAGATCACCTCACGGTTGGGTTCAGCAACCGAACCACTAAGCCGAATAAAAGGGACATCTAGACAGGGATGACCTCACCCTAATGGGCGCTACCCATCTACCCTTGTTGCATAACCCCTGATTTTCAGTTATTCCCGGTTGATGAGGCTCGAGGCTAAGCGTTGCCTTTTTAGAACATATCACGTAGAATGCTCATCGTCCACCTGATAATGTTCCGAAAGCATTCATCCATACAAGTCCGTCCCGTGTTCGAAAGGAACCGAAGGCACTACTCCTACTACATCCATTTTAGAATCACCTCAGGATTAGTAGCAACTAGCCCTTGCACTTCACTGCTTCACCTTCGAATCCAAACTCTTGTTTTCCACATGAAAATGTTCAAACCGGATCGAAGTAGTTTTCGAGAAATAAATCACGATCCCGGTCTCTTCGAAACGATCAATGCATTGGCCAATATTGATAGTCAGTTATTTAACTATCAATTAACATTCACAAACAACCATCAAACAATAAATAATTTCACCAAATTATTTATTAATCTCAAAATATCTTCACAAGACATATTTCCATTTTCAAACACTTTTTGAAAACAGTTTCAAACCATCTTCCTTTTACGGAATAAATTCCCTAAATATTTTCTATTTCCACTGAAATCACCAAGTACAAATACTTTAGGTTTTAGAATAATCCAACCACTTTTTTTATAAAATATACTTTAAAACATTTAAATTAAAAAGTACTTTTATACTTTATTAAAAATATATACTTTAAGAATATTTAAAATAAATCCACTTTATAAAATATAAACTAAATTTTCTCTTTTTTCAAACATAATACCAAGTCACCTTTAAGTAATTACTACTAAAATAAATTTGAAAAATACTTACTTTAAAATTTAAATATTTAAAAATAATAAATTTTCTAAACATGCTTTTAAAACAACTTTAAAACTTTTTTAAAAAATTTACTTCGTAAACGTACTTGCCTATCCCAGGAAATACACTTCTCTTTCACATCCTTTAAAAATAAATCCCTATTTATTTTTAAACAAATTTACCCATTCCTTTAATAAATTCCCACCATGACTTTATTCTTTCAAATATCTACTGATATATTACTTCACTTTTATAAACCCAGTTTATAAATTTCTTAGTCCCATCCTTCTTAAAATTCCAATTTCAAACACTTAAATCAATTTCCAAATTGATTTCCAAATTACTCCATTTTGAAATAATTTCCTTTATTAACTCATTTATTTCAAAACCCATTAACTTCATATTTTTAATTCTTACCGATGATTTAAAATCTTTAACTAAAAATACCAATTTTTAATTTCCCAAATTCCTTCTTTACCCTTTTAAATAAAATCGAACCTTGAATTTCAAAATAAATTCTTTATTTCTTGAAATAATATCACTTGAGTTTAAAAACAAAATTACTTATTCCCATTTATTTAAAATCTCATTTCCCGCACTTGGAATTTTATTTATAAAATTCAAAAATCACTTTTTATTCTTTTCCAATTCATTTTTAATTTATTCAAATTTCTATGATTATTTCACTCAAAATTCACTCTTTTATTTTCTTTTCAGAAATCCCATTTCTATAAATTTTGACAACTCAGTTCACCAAAATATTTTAAATCAACCATAGTATCCACATTTCTACTTATCAATATAATTCATCACAGGATAGCAAATAATTATATCACCAGATATTTTAACAAATCTAAATATTTTGAGGAATCCAGTTGGATCCGTCCAACCTGTTTCCTTGCATCCACAGATGTTAGCATAATAGAATACCAATTCCACTTTGAGGTGGAATATCACGGTATATGAGTTTTAAATATAATATCATCCACTATTATGCAGCGCATAGGGTCTCATCTGCTATATAATACGGAAAATCAATCACTCTAATATATACTATATACTACTATATATAATATAACACATCAAATCAATTCAATCATTCAACCAATTATTTAAATTTAACCATTTAAATTTAAATAAAACCCAGAAGAGTGAGATTAACTCACCTTTGATTTTGTTTGCAATCCAATCCAAAGCGGCTTGTCTCTCCATGATTTAAGACCTTGTATAAATATTTTACGTTTTATTAATATTCGAACAAATCGAACAACTAATCTCATTTAATAAATTTAATTTAAATAATAATTTAATTTCAAACTAATGATTTAATTTTAAACAAATAATTAAATTTTAAACTAATTTTCCTTTAATAATATTTTAGTAATTAAAACCATTAAATAGGTTAACTAACAAATTTATCACCATAATTCATTTATAACGAACTAGTAAGTTTAATATGTGTTTATGTATATTTATTTATATTTTTTCTTCACAATTACCTATATGTACATACATACATACATACATACATACATATAAATAGAAAGTGAAATCTGCCTATATTTCTCTGACTAAAGTTTTCTTCTTCTTCTTTTTTAAATCTTACTGAATATATATTTTTCTGCTTTCAGTATGTACATATAAACTGGAAAATTTGCATTTATACATATATGTAAATTGAAATATGTAAATGTAAATTTTGACCCTAAAAGAAAAACTACAACTACCTCACTGCTTTAGAGACACGGTTGAGCATCCATCCACCGATCGACTCCACCAACCATCACATTCACTGCCTCCACCTTTGCTGCACCATCACCCAGCGCTTCCGCGGTCGTTGCTCCTTCCTCGCCCTCACGGCTACATGTGCGACTTGCTCGGTTCTCCCAAAATCAACACGAACAACCCGGCTCACGCTTACAGTTGCGACTACGTCGCACTTCGATTTCGGCTGCCCCCTCCTTTACTTCCAAATCATGAATCGAAATCAATTTTCAATCTTACCAAGTAACACTTTGTTAGAATCGATTCTGAGAAATCGATTGAATGAAAAAGGATTGGGATTGATGATTTGTTCTTTTGAACGAGGTTGATTTCGATATGAGGGAGGACGAAAAAGAATTCACAGGCCATACATCTCCTTTTTCGAATAGGGAAATCTGGGTTTGATTTCGGTATGAAGACTTGAGGAAGACAAAGATGTTTTATAAATTGGGAATGGATTCTTGAGTGCGAGTCTCCAATTATAAAAATGTTATATTTTTTTTTGACTAGTTGACTTCCAATTTTTATTATATTATAAAACTTCCAAAATGTCTCGTTATACATATCTTGAAAATTTGAACCTCAACGGAGGCATGCTGTTAGACACTTATAATGTTATACGCCTATTTCGGACGTATTGGAACATGTTTCGAGTCCTAATTCAATCGTATGAAGAAGATAGCTTTTGGACCCAGTTATTATATTAAATTTCGATAAAATTTCAGCTCGTTTATCTACCGTACGACCAAACAGTCACTTCAAATACTACAAAAATTAAAATCCGATAATAATATAATATTACAGATCCAACGACAATGGTTTCATCGAATTCCAAGACCGTGCCTCGGAAGGCTATATTTAAATTCAAATTTGAACTATATATTTTTAAAACTGAACCAAACACTTCCAAATACACTTTTAACACTTTTACTATCTTTAGTTCTATCAATATAAATTTTACAAGCCTTCAAATTATTTTTAACAAGCTAAAAACTGATGATTAAATATTTCACCCAACTTCCAATTATTAAATTCAATAATTTAATTATCAAATAAATAGTGATATTTGGAATTCAAGTTAAAATTAACCATTCAAATATTTAAAATCAATTGAATATTCCAATTTCAAATGCTCAATTATTCCAGTTCGTCACGTTCCTTCCCCCTTAAAAGAATTGTTAGTTCGAGAGATGATGGTTTTGATGACAACAACCTTAGGATAGATTATAAAATATAGATACTAACATTATAAGTTTAGATATATATGTATATGCAGGACTTCATCATGCAGGTACCAAGAATGAAGACTGTACAGTATAGAGATTCAAGATATCGAGACAGAAGACTCATGAGTATCAAGATTATCAAGAGTTCAAAATTTTAAGGTTAAGTATTTTTATTGGGAATTTTTTTAAAACTCCTAGAAAAGCACTGGCATCTTAAAATCCAATTTATTCGTGGAATAGAATCCACTTCGAGCCTGTTAAAGGGATGGAACCCTAAGTAGGATGGAACCTACGAAAAATCTAGTGGAACATTATTTTGTATCCGCTAATTTCTTTATTCAAAATAATTTTTCAAAATTATATCCTGTTTTCAAAAATGTTTTCAAAACTTTCCTTTTAAAAGATTCAAAACCCTCTATCCTGATTTTTAATAATTTTAGCCTCAAAATTATCTTTAATTTCAAAGTCAAATTACTCCTGTTTTTAAACGATCTTTTAATATAATATATTTAACTTCTAAATATTTATACTTAGATTTAAATATAAAATTATAGTTAAATTCTATATATATTATTCTTTATATTTACTTATGAATTTTAACTATAGTCAAGTATATTTATAAAGTTTTAAATAGTTAATATAGGATAAAGGTTATTTTCAAAGAAAATCAAATCACCAAAAATTGCTTTGGGATGTCGACATGCCTAGGGTACCCATGTCGGCATTGTGTCAGTTGAGTTCAAAAATTAAATTTCAAAAGAAGTGTCTATTTGTCATAACTCTTCATGAATGGACATGGATGTTGTTCTTCTACAAATAGGGGTTAGTTTCAACGAATTTTACATCAGATTTTCTGGTTTTTCACTCCTCTTCTTCTTCCACTTTTCGTAATACATATTCTTACCATTACTCTGCCGAAATCAACATTGAATCGAACTCAATTACTTCTAGTTTGATTCTCTATCACTCTCTCTACAAGGTTCTCAGTGCTATTCAGAGTTATAGACTTCTTTGTAATCTATTAAGCGAGAAAAGATGCGATTGTAGCCTTGGAAATCAATCAAGAAAGAAAAGGTGTGATTGTAGCCTTGGTAAATCAATTGGGTAAACTTGTGACCCGGAAATCTAGTATCTCTACCCACAGGATCGAAATTCTAGAGGATGTACCTCGTAGCCTTGAAACCGAGGGTGTAATTGTACATTTGCTTTTGAAAGGAAATCCATACTTGTATTGCGGGACTGGATGTAGGGTAACTCCGAACCGGTATAAAATCCGGTGTATTCTTTCCTTTACTACTTTTATTTTATTTCTGCATCTGTGTTTGTTTTTGTGATTATATCTGTATCTATATATATTGCATACATCAGTGTCTAAATTAACATAAACTCGAAAAGATTTAAGGATTCTTTATTAACAGTGTTCACCCCCCTCCAGTGTTAATCCTAGACTTAAGATCCATAATCCGCATTCCTCACATTTGGTATCAGAGCAAGGTTTTCAAAGTTTTCATAATCTGAATTTTGAAAAAGTTTTTAAAATGGCTATTTTTCAGGATTTTATTAACGC
This sequence comes from Allium cepa, assembly GCA_030765085.1. Taxonomy (NCBI): domain Eukaryota; kingdom Viridiplantae; phylum Streptophyta; class Magnoliopsida; order Asparagales; family Amaryllidaceae; genus Allium; species Allium cepa. The sequence goes on from CM060942.1 coordinate 512,396,687, forward strand.
TATTTTCATATGAATATGTCACAGAATCATCATGATATTCTTGTTTAAAACTATGTTTAATTATTTTGAAAAGCCACTTGATTCTTTAAAATGTTATGTTGTTTTGCAGGAGAAGAATTATGTCTAATGACTGTTGGTTAAAAGATACCAGATAATCATTCATCGATCAAGAAGAACAAATGAATATATAATGGAAATTGACAAAGAAATGGGTACCAGATCAATTCAAAACTTTTGGTTCTCATTTACAACTTGATTTGATACTGTACTTCTCTCCATCTACTTCGTAATGCCACTGGTTTCGTGCGAATCCGTCAAGAAATGACCAAATTGTGGTCAAATGAAGTTTTGGTGAACAAAGAGAAAAAGAAGGCAAAGCTGTCAAAGGTATTCTTCAAATTGCATCCAGAGAATTGAGTATTTTATTCCCACTCCTTTTCCAAATTGTAGTTCTTGTTCTCGCGGTCATTTTGATGGGTGGATCATCAAATTCCGATCAAAATTGGGTGGAATATGACAGTTTGAAGTTGGCTATCCAAAACTGAAAAACTGTGTACGGGATCTTCTACATTTCTTCTACTGTTCGGCCTGTTGCATCACAACACCATCCAGAATTGATATCAAACTATTACTAAATCATAGCCCTTGCCTTCCTCTTCGATTTTCCGCTAGTTTCATCCAATTCCGTTAAGAAACGAAGGAGATATGCCCTCTAGAAGTTTGATAGTATATAGAAAAACGGGAAGAAGAAGAACAATTAAAATGAAAAGTGGTGACCGTTGGGCCTATTTATAGTGGTTGAAGTGTCCATTCATTCAAAATTCAAATTCATAGTTTTGGCGCCAAGTTGGTCGATCTACTAAGTCATCTATATCTTTCTCATATGGTCTCCAAATTCAGCAAATGAATACACTACGATGATCAGAAAAACAAGCCCGTCGTAATAGAGCAGATATCGTCATCAAATTCTGAAAGATATAAATGTGTGACTTACGACAATGGAAGAACAACAAAGTTAGAAAGATGGAGTGCAAAAATTGGTACGCTTTACTATTATTTCATCTTTATTGTTGCATTTAGGAATATATATATCTATGCGTTTAGTTAGGTATAGAAATTTATCTCTTTTATAAGTTTTGATATTTTGGTCCATATATCGACACACCATAGTATAAATATCGATATATAAGTTTATTTTTTTTTAAAAGTCTTTTAAAATGCGTTTTCTTTCAAACAAAATCTACAACCAATTTATTACAACTATACTAAGTAGAAAAGCATACCTTCATTCATGATGTCAACTTTTCTAATGTTATTTTTACTTCTCATACTCTATTTCTTTTAAGATACTAATTTTATATCTTTAAGAAATTAATAGAATGAATTTAGAATGTTAGAATAAGGTTCTATTTGTATATTTCTTCAATTAATAACATAGCACCACATCACATGACCGGAATTTTAGATAGCATTTCTTAAATGCTTATTTTCTTCTGTAATGTTTTGTATGTACTGCAAATTCGTTTTTATAGAATTTTTGTGCTTCGAAACGCCGTAGAGTTTCAGAAACATTACGCAGCATTTGGTAAAAGCTACAGTTTTAGTTTTATAAAGTTTTGAATATATTTTTTTACTACAAAAACTTTTTATAGCATTCTTTAAATACTATTTTTTTTCTTTATGAAACTTTAAACTATGTAAAAATAATATCTAAATTAAGAATTTTTCTCGATTCTTTTTAGAAGTTATTTTCTAACTTATATTGGAATATTTTAAAATAGATTTCATGTTAAAATATATTCTTCATAATTAATTAATTTTTTTTAAAAGGTAAGAAGCCTTAATATAACACATGTTTGCTTTAGTTTTTCAATCTTTATCATTTTATTTAATATTTCATTATGATATTTTTTAAAGGATGTTTAAACATGTTTCTAAATATTTTAATCAATAAAAATTTAATATAAAGGTTTTAATTAATAAGTTAAGTATTTTATAAACATGGAAGTTTGGATTCTTAAAAATAAAAATAAAGGATAAAAAAAATTTAAAACAGCCAAGTTAAAATAATTATTTTAAATTAAATAAGTAGGCTATTAGTTTTTTAGGCCCATATTTCTTAGCAATTTAATTTTGATACTGAGTCTGATTACTACCTTACATAAATATGTTATAATTTTAATATCATTTATTACCTTTAAACTCTTTTCTTTACCACTCTTTCAGTCTTATTCATTAGTTTCCCTAACTTAAGTCTAGTAATTGGTGTGTATTAATTTTGTTTGGTTGAAGTAATTTATAATAAATAATTTGATATATATATATATATATATATATATATATATATATATATATATGCTTGTCAGTTAGATATTACTTATTACTCATGTTTATCTTATAATCTGGATGTCACTTACCGTGGTATATATATCATCATATCATTCTACATATTATTATTTTTACTTCATTATATTACATATCATTATGCATCCTATTTCATATCTCATTTTATTGCATATTACATCATAAATTACAATGCATATCATAATTATTTGCATCACAGGTTGCACTTCATTCTGCATATTATCTCATGCTACATTGCACATGTCATACATTTCATACTGCATTACAAACTACATATTGCTCACATGTATACATAACGAGTGTATTTTATTTAGGAGGAGTTTGCAGTATTGTTTTATAATATAGGATTATTAGTTTTTGATTTGTTTGGTATGTTTTGATTGACTAGTTTGACTTGATTGACTTGATTGACTTGTTTGACTTGATTGATTTGTTTGACTTGTCTGGCATGATTGGTGTTGATGAGTGTGTTGAAATATACTTAATAAATAATTTATGTTCTTATATTTTTCTAACTATTATAAGTATTATAATAGATTCTTAGCTAGGATAGTTAGTAATTTATGATTAACTTTTAGTTTTTAGAGTTAAGTGTTGATTATTTATGATAATACTATCATTATAATCACATGTCATAGAGTATTAGTTTTAGGGGGAGTTATATAGTTTGGAGTGAGTTTTTTTGTTGATGACAAAGGGGGAGAAATAAAAAATAAGGTAGTTAGGCATAAATTAAGGGGGAGTTTATTAGTTTTAGGGGGAGTTATTAGGAGAGAAGCAATATTTTATAAACAAAGGTTGTCATCATCAAAAAGGGGGATATTGTTAGTTCGAGAGATGATGTTTTTGATGACAACAACCTTAGGATAGATTATAAAATATAGATACTAACATTATAAGTTTAGATATATATGTATATGCAGGACTTCATCATGCAGGTACCAAGAATGAAGACTGTATAGTATAGAGATTCAAGATATCGAGACAGAAGACTCATGAGTATCAAGATTATCATGAGTTCAAAATTTTAAGGTTAAGTATTTTTATTGGGAATTTTGTTAAAACTCATAGAAAAGCACTGGCATCTTAAAATCCAATTATTTCGTGGAATGGAATCCACTTCGAGCCTGTTAAAGGGATGGAACCCTAAGTAGGATGGAACCTACGAAAAATCTAGTGGAACATTGTTTTTTATCCGCTAATTTTTTTATTCAAAATAATTTTTCAAAATTATATCATTTTTTCAAAATGTTTTCAAAACTTTCCTTTTAAAAGATTCAAAACCCTCTATCCTGATTTTTAATAATTTTAGCCTCAAAATTATCTTTAATTTCAAAGTCAAATTACTCATGTTTTTAAACTATCTTTTAATATAATATATTTAACTTTTAAATATTTATACTTAGATTTAAATATAAAATTATAGTTAAATTCTATATATATTATTCTTTATATTTACTTATGAATTTTAACTATAGTCAAGTATATTTATAAAGTTCTAAATAGTTTTAATATAAGATAAAAGTTATTTTCAAAGAAAATCAAATTACCAATAATTGCTTTGGGATGTCGACATGCCTAGGGTACCCATGTCGACATGGTGTCAGTTAAGTTCAAAATTTAAATTTCAAAAGAAGTGTCTATTTGTCATAACTCTTCATGAATGGACATAACTGTTGTTCTTCTACAAATAGGGGTTAGTTTCAACGAATTTTACATCAGATTTTCTGTTTTTTCACTCCTCTTCTTCTTCCACTTTTTTTAATACATATTCTTACCATTACTCTACCGAAATCAACATTGAATCGAACTCGATTACTTCTAATTTGATTCTCTATCACTCTCTCTACAAGGTTCTCAGTGCTACTCAAAGTTATAGACTTCTTTATATTCTATTAAGCGAGAAAAGATGTGATTGTAGCCTTGGAAATCAATCAAGAAAGAAAAGGTGTGATTATAGCCTTGGTAAATCAATTGGGTAAACTTGTGGCCTGGAAATCCAGTATCTCTACCCAGAGGATCGAAATTCTGGAGGGTGTACCTCGTAGCCTTGAAACCGAGGGTGTAATTGTACATTTTCTTTTGAAAGGAAATCCATACTTATGTTGCGGGACTGGATGTAGGGTAACTCCGAACCGGTATAATATCCGGTGTGTTTTTTCCTTTACTACTTTTATTTTATTTTTGCATCTGTGTTTGTTTTTGTGATTATATCTGTATCTATATATATTGCATGCATCAGTGTCTAAATTAACATAAACTCGAAAAGATTTAAGGATTCTTTATTAACAGTGTTCACCCCCCTCCAGTGTTAATCCTAGACTTAAGATCCATAATCCGCATTCCTCATAATTGGTATCAGAGCAAGGTTTTCAAAGTTTTCATAATCTGAATTGTGAAAAAGTTTTTAAAATGGCTATTTTTTAGGATTTTATTAACACTATTTTCATATGAATATGTCACAGAATCGTCATGATATTCTTGTTTAAAACTATATTTAATTATTTTGAAAAGCCACTTGATTCTTTAAAAGGTTATGTTGTTTTGCAGGAGAAGAATTATTTCTAATGACTGTTGGTTAAAAGATACCAGATAATCATTCATCGATCAAGAAGAACAAATGGATATATAATGGAAATCGACAAAGAAATGGGGACCATATCAATTCAAAACTTTTGGTTCTCATCTACAACTTGATTTGATACTGTACTTCTCTCCATCTACTTCGCAATGCCACCGGTTTCGTGCGAATCCGTCAAGAAATGACCAAATTGTGGTCAAATGAAGTTTTGGTGAACAAAGAGAAAACGAAGGCAAAACTGTCAAAGGTATTCTTCAAATTGCATCCAGAGAATTGAGTATTTTATTCCCACTCCTTTTCCAAATTGTAGTTCTTGTTCTCGCGGTCCTTTTGATGGGTGGATCATCAAATTCCGATCAAAATTGGGTGGAATATGACAGTTTGAAGTTGGCTATCCAAAACTGAAAAACTGTGTACGGGATCTTCTACATTTCTTCTACTGTTCGGCCTGTTGCATCACAACACCGTCCAAAATTGATACCAAACTATTACTAGATCATAGCCCTTGCCTTCCTCTTCGATTTTCCGCTAGTTTCATCCAATTCCGTTAAGAAACGAAGGAGATATGCCCTCTAGAAGTTTGATAGTATATAGAAAAACGGGAAGAAGAAGAACAATTAAAATGAATAGTGGTGACCGTTGGGCCTATTTATAGTGGTTAAAGTGTCCATTCATTCAAAATTCAAATTCAAAGTTTTAGCGTCAAGTTGGTCGATCTACTAAGTCATCTACATCTTTCTCATACGGTCTCCAAATTCTGCAAATGAATACACTACAATGATCAAAAAAACAAGCCCGTCACAATAGAGCAGATATCGTCATCAAATTCTGAAAGATATAAATGTGTGACTCACGACAATGGAAGAACAACAAAGTTAGAAAGATGGAGTGAAAAAATTGGTACGCTTTACTATTATTTCATCTTTATTGTTGCATTTAGAAATATATATATATCTATGCATTTAGTTAGGTATAGAAATTTATCTCTTTTATAAGTTTTGATATTTTGGTCCATATATCGACACACCATAGTATTAAGTCCACAACCCGTTAACTATTTTCCCTAAAACCATTCAGTTTCAAACACTTCTCAAAACAATCTTTTTATTAAAGACACATTATCACTCTTACTAACTTCCCAAACTCTCCCATAGTTTTCAAACAATACTATTTGCTCAATCATTCAAATTTCAAGTTAAACCAAATTTTGAATTATCAAAAATTTTCTATCTCCCTAGATTTTCAAAAAATTTCGCCAGCGTCTCCTTTGCGTGGCTAGCTCGGAACAACTACAAAATGCCTCTACGGGCTTCCAAATTCTAAAAGAAAATCAAAAAGCCAAGTGGCTAGATCGAAAATCCAATCAAATTTCATACAGAAATTTAAACACATACCTTTTTGTCGAGCAATTTAAATTTATCTTCTGAAATCAAACCTAATTTTTCTCTTGCTTTTAAATACCTGTATATCCTACTTAGTAATAATATCCAACCACAACATTCAAAAATTATTTTATTGACTTCCTTACAAAATTTCAATACCCATTTATTCAAGCCCGTATGATGTACATATATCATCTGTACGCAACATCAAATTCTATCACTCGCTCGATCACACAATTTCACTTCCGAACTAGTATCGTCCCCCCGACTTCCTAGTGCGTACTCAAATCTGGTTTCTTGATCAGAAACCGTCATTCTCCTTGCATAGTCATAACTATGATAGAGAATTTCCAAAATCAATTTAAATCCATATCCAGGGTTCGCCGTCGAAAATCGAGTGAAAAATCCCAACTCGGATCGATATAACTATCATGAAGTTCCGTGCTTGAATCTGGATCAAATTTCTATGCGAATAAAATAATATACGTACATCATACGTATGTATCTCAATTGATTATCAACTATATCAATTCCTTTTTTTATTCACATTTATTTGATTTCTATTCACTTATTCACAATTATCACTTTTATTAAATCTTCATTCAAATATTAACTTAGAATATATTCCTAATACCAAATGTTACCTAAAAATTCACCATTCCTTTCTTAGTTTTAATATAAGCATTTTATATGCTTCTTTATTTATTTTCACTTCACCACTTTAGTTTATATCAACTTTTAATCAAATTGGTTCTCTCATTTCCATATGAATTCAATTTATCTTCAATGCTGAATATTGAATTTTATCTTCTATTTATAACTGATTCATATCATTATTTTAAATTAGTTTCATCCACTAATTTATTTCAATTTTCAATTTGAAATCATTTTGTCGCTAACAAAAAAATTTCCTAAACTTTTTCAAACTCCCAAAATTTTCGAAATTTTTTGGCAGAGTCTCCATTTTACGGAGGAGCTTTTGCAATTTGACAAGAGATATAAATATATATACATCGACCCACACGGTCGGAAAAACAAAAACAGTTCATATTTCCTATTTTTATTGCGTAGGCGTACCTTTATTTAGCATTTTTTAAGCAAGCGACTTATTATTTTAGCAATTAGCGCATCCAAATCCATCCAAACGGCTTCCCAGTACCTGTACTTACTCAATTTAAATACGTAAGTGCCAAAATCATGTAACTTAACAACATTTTACATATTTAACTAGTAAACATACGAGTTTCTATAAGCAATGCAGGTTAAACAATATTTATAAGCAACTTATAGGGTTCCGACATTAATTTAATTGTTTACTACCAATTCATGTACAACATCATTCAATTTAAATGGTTTACAACTCAATTGCTTACATTCAATTCATTTTTAACACAAACAACTCACAATTATTTCAATTGATTCCAAAAATCAATTTTATTTACTTGTACCAATCCATAGAATTTTTATTTACTTACGTTTAAGTCTAACGACTAATTTATGCTATGCAATTTGACAATATTCACTTAATAGAATATCCATATTAGTTTTTGTCCACATCCAATTGATTCCAACTTCAAAACTTATGCTCACTTCATTTGCGAATAAATTTTCCTTTTCACTTTAACTTGATTCTATTTCAATCAAATCTCATTTCAATCTACAAATTTATTTCATTAGTTCTTTGGTTTCGTTCATTACAAATTTTAATTTCCAAATTCAGTTCATTCACGACTCATTTAATTCAATTAGCCATTCTCATAATCCATTTAATTTTTTTCCATTCTTAATTCATTAAAATAATATCTAAGGCCATATATAATTTATCCATACTCGAGTTGGACTTATTGCAACTCAAATCATTCTCATTATAATCCAATTCCATAACAGCTTTATTCATGTTTGATTCACTTATAATTCCAAGTTGAATCTCTTTTTACAACTCGGGTTCCATTTACAAACCCATCATTAACTCAAATTTCAACTTTTATTTGTCCAACTAGTGTTCCATTTCCATATTAAATAATTAATTATCCAATTGGCTCTCTTCCAATTTACAATTCAATCTTTGATTTTTATTTTCAAAATCACTTTATTACTTTACTTTAGTTCAATCTAATTTATAATTCGAGTTTAGATTTCTATTTCACTTTCCAAAATACCAAATACATATATAAATTCATTTGTTCATTCACAAATTTATGTTCAACCAATAAATTTTATTTCCAAACATTAATTTTTTTAGTCCATTTGAACTAATTCTACACTTCATTTTACACAATTTCAAATCAAACATTATCCAATATTCAAATTTCATTTCATTTGCATGCCATATAAATCAATCAGTTACTTACTAATTTCAATCTCAAAACTTTATTTGAATCAGTCCAACTTGACTAATTTTCCATTCTAACTTAAGTTCAACATTCAGTTTCGATTCCAAACATTTCAAACCAACTCCAGAGTTTAAACCATTACTAAATTATTCAAAATCCAATTTTGAAAATATAAATATCTAAATCAAACTATTCCTTTTCATTTTCAAAATCATATCCAATTTGCAAGCAAACATTAATCCAAAACATCCAGGTAGCAATCCCCTCTGGGAAACTCGAAAATGAACACCGATGATGTCGCGATCACCATCGGAATTATTTTCCTGCGACCGAAAAGAGTTCAATGCTTTTATCACTTTAAAATCCCTTCAAATATTTTTAAATCCCTAATCACACCAGATTTCAAATCCAATTCAAAAATATCTCCGAAATACGACCACTATTACTTCTCTAAAACTTTTGAAAACCATTTCCAAATTCAAAGGAATTAAATTTCCAAATTCCCAAACTTCAAAACTTTCCAATCTATATTCAAAGATTACTATGGAATTTTATCTCATCTTCAATTATAGATCACATTTATAATTCACATTTATAAATTTCATTTTATGAATGAATTTATTTCCCTAATCTTTGGTTATAATTCCAATTTCTTATTCAATTCTCATTCAACAATGATAATAATTTAATATTATCACTTTCTAACAACCAAGCAACCATATATAACTATAATAATTTATGGAAAATTATTTCTTCATATACAAAAATAATTTGGGTAAACTATTTCATTTACCCTATTAAAACAATACTGTTTCAGTTTATCTTGTTCAAGAGTTTAGAAATGCCTGTCGATGACACGGCGTCCCACGTATCGACCAGAATCCATGAACACTCAACCGATAAGTCAACACAATATAAAACAACTTTTATAATCACTAACAAATACGCGCTCATATCTATTAATACACTCAAACTCATTTTAGAGTACTACGAACTCTATTTAATGAGTAATCCCCACCTAAGCCAAGGTTATCACCAACCTAAGCTCTGATACCAAATGAAATGACCCGATTTTTTCGACGCTCGAAAAACCAAACCATTAGGGTAAAAGAAGAAGTAGATAGAAGAAGAGAAAACAAAACAACAATAGAATCTTACCATCGCAGCGGAATAAAATATAATAGATAATAACAGATCTTTACACAAAAGAAAACTATGTCTGTTTTATACACACATCATCAGAATACATCATCAGAGTTCAACAACATCAATAACATACAACTGGACAGTCATATAAACTTGTCCTAAAAACCGAATACACATCAGAATAATAATCAAGTACGGAAGTATGTATCGCCATCCAGCTCGTCTCCTGAGCTCCACAGCGTCTTTTTATGTATTCTATAATACTCGGTCTGACCGGAGCATTATAGTTAAATAACACCCAAGTCAGTCTGGAATACCAGCGTGATAAATCACACTTACATTGATTATTAAAGTTTCAAAAATCCTTTGAAAATTAAAAGCATCTCGTAAGATCACGCCACAAATAAACATGTTGGGTTTTTACCTTACGATAGCTAAAACATTTTTTTATCAAAGTCCTCTGATATTATAATAGTGTCTATAGAAAGTAAAATAGAATCTAGCTGAAATGCTTGCATCTCACGTTTCAGCAATAGTTGGGCACAATCAAAACTGTACAGGTGCGCAGGTAGAATAGATTTCCAACTAATGACTAGGCACTAGGGTACCACCTGTCACAGTACGTGGCCTAGATCACCGTACCGAGGATTACTCCCAATCCCCTGCAACACAAGACTGGGTCTACCCCTTAGTGGATAATCCCGAGTAAGATCACCCTATGGTTGGGATCAACAACCGCACCACTAAGCCGAATAAAAGTGACATCTAGACAGGGATGACCTCACCCTAATGGGCGCTACCCACCTAGCCTTGCTGCATAACCCCTAATTTTCAGTCATTCCTGGTTGATGAGGCTCGAGGCTAAGCGTTACATTTTTAGAACATATCACTTAGAATGCTCATCGTCCACCTGATGATGTTCCGAAAGCATTCATCCATACAAGTCCGTCCCGGGTTTGAACGGAACCGAAGGCACTACTACTACTACATTCATTTTGGAATCACCTCAGGATTAGTAGCGACTAGCCCTTGCTCTGCTCCACGTTCGACTCCAAACTCCTGTTTTCCACACGAAAATGTTCAAACCGGATCGAAGTGGTTTTCGAGAAATAAATCCCGATCCTGTTCTCTTCGAAATGATCAGCGCATTGGCCAATATTGATAGTCGGTTATTTAACTATCAATTAACATTCATAAACAACCATCAAACAATAAATAATTTCACCAAATTATTTATTAAGCTCAAAATATCTTCACAAGATATATTTCCATTTTCAAACCCTTTTTGAAAACAGTTTCAAACCATCTTCCTTTTACGGAATAAATTCCCCAAATATTTCTATTTCCACTGAAATCAACAAGTACAAATACTTTAGATTTTAGAATAATCCAAACACTTTTTTTTATAAAGTATACTTTAAAACATTTAAATTAAAAACTACTTTAATACTTTATTAAATATATATACTTTAAGAATATTTAAAATAAATCTACTTTATAAAATATAAATTAATTTTTCTCTCTTTTTTTCAAACATAATACCAAGTCACCTTTAAGTAATTAGTACTAAGATAAATTTGAAAAATACTTACTTTAAAATTCAAACATTTAAAAATAATAAATTTTCTAAACATGCTTTTAAAACAACTTTAAAACTTTTTAAAAAAAATTTACTTCAAAAACGTACTTGGCTATCCCTGAAAATACACTTCTCTTTCACATTAAACAAATTTACCCATTCCTTTAATAAATTCCCACCGTAAATTTATTCTTCCAAATATCTACTGATATATTACTTCACTTTTGTAAACCCATTTTATAAATTTCTTAGTCCCATCCATCTTAAAATTCCAATTTCAAACACTTAAGTCAATTTCCAAATTGATTTCCAAATTACTCCATTTTTAAATAATTTCCTTTACTTACTCACTTATTTTAAAACCTATTAACTTTGGATTTTTAATTCTTACTTATGATTTAAAATCTTTTAACTGAAAATTCCAATTTTTGATTTCCCAAATTCCTTCTTTACCCTTTTAAATAAAATCGACCTTGAATTTCAAAATACATTCTTTATTTCTTGAAATAATTGTAGGATCGATTTCACCCTAGAGAGGAGGGGTGAATAGGGTGATGATATTAATTATAAAAATTAATTGCGGAAGCTTATAAATAATTTCAACACAGATCACAGAATAATAGCAGCACAGAAAAATAGCAGAATAATAAAATGCAGAAATAGAACGACACAGAATTTACCCAGCTTCGGCAAAACCCTGCCGGCCCCCAAGGTTTCTACAAGAAATTAAGTAGTCACACGCTTACACACGTAAACTCGCGACACTCGCTACTGACTAACCAAACTCTAGGCTCAAAACCCTGCCACAACTCAGCCATCGAGTTGCGAATTCTCAAACTACGCCACGTAGTTTGTCCCCTAGTCACATGACTAGAAATTACAACGGTTTAAAAGCAAAATATAAATTAAAAAAAATTTAAAATTAAAACAACCCTAATTAAGAATTAAAAGGCCCTTATAATAAAAGAAGAAAGCCAGCCCCTTTTATATTATTTGGCCCGTTCCCCTTTTTTTTGTTAATGGCGGCTTTGTTCTTCGTCTTTGCAAATTAGGGCTTCGTTCCCTTTGTTCCAAATTAGGGTTATGAATAAGAAGCTGCCGATAGTTCATCGATCGTATGATTGATTTAGGTCCTCTCTTTGTCGATCGACTATTTCATTGAGTTGCTCACTGCTGCTTCTATTTGATCGAGTTCAATGTTTGCTTGGGTATGTAATTTTCCCTTTTTGTGCTTTTATGATTTTCGTATTTGAACTCAATGATCAATTGCCGATGATGATGGTGGGTATATATATGGATTTGAATCCCCCGATTTTCGTTCGTCTGATTTTTTCAAAAATATGCTTCGGCCATTCGATTTCGTTTGGATGTTGATGATTTCACTGACTTATTCAATTCATTCTTTTTGTGTTACTTGGTTGACACGGTTTTGATTTTCTTTGACACTGTTCTCCTTGCTCACCACGGTTTCAAATTCGCTGGTATTTAAATTTATGTTGTCTTCGGCTTTGACTTTGTGTATGCGATTTCATGACTTCGGCCATCACCATTGATTTGATATTTAACTATACTCTGCATTTTGGCCATTTGTGTCAACCTGGACTTGTTTGATTTTGATAAAGACACGGCTTTATAGGAATTTTGGTATGTCTGCATCCATATATGCATTCATTTTTGCACTGTGTGTTTGCATGCTTGTCACTGATCATATGTTGAAGTCGTTTAAGTGCTCGATTTTGACCATTAGCAGCCGCATTTATGTTGAACTCATTTCTACTGTTGCAGTTCCATCTGGTTCATTTTGAATTGGTTTGTTATGAGGCTGTAGTTGCATTGAGTATATGGGTTCATTGTGATGACACTGAGTTGTTTGTTCGACACATTTCAAGTGGTCTGTGTTTGTACTTTCACACATGTACTGCTGCACTGTTTCATGGTGAAGTTCATTTGAATTTGTCGTAGTACTGTTGCCGTATTGGCTTGTTTCTTCGAGCCAGTGAAACTTGTATATGATTATTGGTTGATGTTGATCTCTTTGTATTTCTATGCATTGTGCATTGTCCTTGTATCACTTGAGTCATTCAGTTTGTATTTATGTTTCATGAATGCTTGCTGCCTGGACCTGTAGCACTATAACTGTTGAGGCAGTGACATTGATATTTGAATCTTCACTTTCTCTTCATTATTGGGGCTATACTTTTGTTTGCTGCATTGTAGTTGCTAGTTGCCTCTAGTTTTGTTGGTCTTGCCTTGTATCACAACATACTGCATGTTGTATTTGCTGTCTTCATATTGTCACTGTAATGTGTCTTCAACCCGAGAGCACTGTGCCTCGAGCGTATACTAAGTTCTGCCATGCTTCTGTTTTATTGGTCTTGCCTTGTATGTTTTATTTAGAGTCTGCATTTTATTTGAGTGCATGTATCATTTGCTTGACCCTTGCATATGTGACTCTGTCCACTGTTGCATTATGTGTACCTTGATCTTTGTTGCCGTGTTTTGTGATATTCGAGTCAGTTAGCACTTCTTTCATTCTGGTTTCTCTGTCTTTGATGTTGAGGCCATTCATATACATGTTGAGTCTTGTTTCCTTTAGTTTGGTTTATTTTGATTTTGGTCGAGGCTACAATATATGAGTTTTCCTTTCACTTGAGACTGTATTGTCAATGTTGCATTGAGTTGAGTCATGATAGTAGTGACTTGACCTTTGCATTTTGTTTGTTTTTCGAATTACACCTGAGTTGAATCCAGCTTGAAGCTCGGATTTGACCTTGCGTTGAAGGTTGTGACATTATTTTATTGCATTTTGTTAACGATAAAAATTGGTTTAATGCTAACACCCGGTGTATCTCGTGATGAAGTGAAAGCACCACCGTTTATATGGGAAACGAAGTAAAAAGGAAAATAGCCGAAAAGTAAAAGAGACAGAGATTTTTATAGTGGTTCGGCTTCTAGTAAACCTACATCCACTTTACATTCTCCATTATCTTCTTTGTACACACTTTTTACAAAGTCACAACACTTTACAACATGACTTCAAGATTACAACACTTTACAACACGACTTCAAGATTACAACACTTTACAACACGATTTACAACGCGATTGAAGAGAGAGATTAGAACTTTGATGATGTATTGCTTCTTGGATTCACTTTAATGATGTAGATCTCTTGATGAAGATTCTTCAATGGTTGAAGCGCTGGAAGAGTTGAGAAAGTGGCAGAGTATCGGCGCCTTGGAGTCCGGGAAAAAAGTCCCTTTGTCGTTGAAGTAGGTGGAGTATTTATAGGAGAGTTCGGAGTTAGGTCGGCTGGGTTTAGGTCGTGAGCGACCTAAGGTAGGTCGTAGGTCGTGGGTGACTTATGGTGTGGCAGAAGAAGGAGTACGACCAAATGGATAACGACATTAGGAGTTATGACATGGTACGACCTAAGGGAAAAAGGCGGGGTCTGCTCTAGGTCGTAAGTGACCTAACTTGGAGGGATATAGGTCGTAGGTCGAAGGTTGCGACCTAAGTAGGTCGTAGGTCGAAGGTTGCGACCTAAGATACCAGCTTCAACCCTTCTTGATTGCACTCGTTTCTTCTGAGCGAGTTTATAGGTTATGGGCGACCTAGTGGTTAGGTCGGCTATGATTTAGGTCGTGAGCGACCTAATAGATAGGTTGTGTGAAGTTCTGTGGAAGATGCTAGCTCGCTAGGTCGTGATAGCGTTAAGTCGCTAGGTCGTGATAGCGCTAAGTCACTAGGTCGTGGCTTCCTGTAGGTCGCGAACTCCTTTGGATAGTTAGGTCGCGAACTCCTTCAAGTAGTTGGGTCGCTGGAAACCTTAACTCATTAGGTCGCTTAAGGTCTTCGGCTTCGTTATCTCGCTAAGTACTTAAGTCGTTGGACGCTATAGATCGTCGCATACTTGAGAAGTTAGGTCGCTAGGTCGTGAACCATCCTAGGTCGCTGCCTTTAGACCGTTGTTCTTAACTCGCTGAGTTGCTTTAGCTCCTGGACCCCTACGACCTGACCGGCCAGGTCGAACACCGTAGCGGTGGCGTTGCCCCCCGCACCCCCTGGACACCCCTTCGTAGGGGATCTTAGATGAGAAATCTTTCAACAGAACTTGCCTTATTGAGATGTTGAGTTGACCAATCTTTGAGACGAGCTATCTTTGGTTTTCTCGGTCGATCTTTTGATATCACGGCCTTGCTGAAAAAGGCGGGATAACACATTTGAGTTGAATCCAATAATTTGGGTTTGACCTGTGCTCACCTGTCCCTGTAAATTTATCAAGTGTATATATTGGTGTGCACGGCCTTGTGGCGTATACAGTGGTACATTGTGTATGTCACAAGCTGTTCGTGTATGATGAATTGAAAATTAAATGATGAAGAACAACCCAAATAACTAAGGCAAATATTATTTTCAAAATCCACATTTTGTTTTATGCGGCAAAAATATTTCCTTTCCAATTTTACTGCGTCAATATTTTTTTTTTGCAAATTGCTCAGATGCTGGATTCAATTTGGAATGAAGTTGAAGAAAAAATATGAGTTGAGTGAATGAGTGATATGTAGTGAGGTCAGATGTAAAAGTTAAATTGAGCGAATGAATTTGTATTGTAATCAAAGTTGTATATGTATAGTGAGAGCTTGAATTTGTACTATTCAAAATTGTAATGAATATTTGTTTGAATAAAATTTCTGTTGGAATTCAAATTCTGTGTTATTTATTTTTATTTAGCAAACATTCATTTAGTCAGTGAAAAATAAAATAGTACATTACCAAATACATTTACACGAATATATATATATGTTTATTATCATCAAACAAAAATCATATAATCGCATATTCAACAATCTCCCCTTTTGATGATAACAAACATATATTTAAGATTTTAAATATGTTAAATGTATTTGATCATATGTATAATCTAATTGCTCCCCCTATTTAAATGTTTTCTCTCTACACAAAGCTCGCCCTACATATATGCGTAAAAATATGCAAATGAGCCTAGATGCAAATGAAAAATATTTGACCCTTGCTTGATTTTATTTGACAAAATCTTAACTTCTCTCTCCCCCTTTTGTTATTAGCAAAAGAGTAATAGTGTTAGAGAAAATAGTTAAAGTGATCGATATTAATCCAACATTAAAACTCAATTGAATATAAATATTAAATTTCTATAAAAAATCAAACAAAAATCATAAATATTTTGTTAGGCGCATATTCCACTTTTCGAATGATGGAAATGATGTCACCATATAAAACCATATAGTTGTCTCTATTTATGGTATATTTATATCAGGAATTTGAATATTTACTAACCATGTATAATCGTTAGGACTTTTAAATGAGATTAGTAGTATTCCAATTTTATTTAAAAAAAATTCAAGTCTCTTCTAACCACGCATAACCATGAGGACTTTTAAATGGGATTAGAATCAACTTGCTTATTTTAAAAATCAATTTTTGATATGCGTTCCATACATTCATAACCGTGAGGACTTTTAAATGAGCATGGAAGCACATAACAAATTCCAAGTAATTCACCCATGCATAACCGTGAGGACTTTTAAATGAGAGTGAATACTTTGGTATTTATTTATTATTTTTTTACTATATAAATTTTACTATTATTTTTAAAAAAAATGTAAAATGAAAAACGAATGATTCCTGTTTAAAGTACCACATATCGACAAACTATATAGAATTTTGATGAGTGATGGTCGTTAGAAATATGATAGAGATAGAGATGGTCATGTAATTTTTAACAACAAAAATTTTTATAACTCTTATTTAAATTTCTAAAGAATTTTACTAATTATACCATCTCGAGTCATAATATATGATAAATATCAACACTCATCACTTTTTTAATCACTATTCATCTTTTCGATAATCATTAAGGAGTCAGATTAGTCAATCTAATTGTTTAAAATCATATTCAAAAATAATTATAGAATCAATTTTTCAAAAAAATGGCCAATCTGAAAAACAAGGTCAAAAATGATTTTCTAGAAGGGGTTTTATAAGAAAATTTTCTGCTATTTGAAAATTATTTGAATTGAAAAAAAATGCAGATATTTTCTTTGAAAGAATGATGCAGTTACTAAATGCCTCAACAAAAAATCACGTTCCTCTAGTAATTTTTCTATCAACTAGATTACCAGTGTAATCTGCATCAGATTTTCTCTTTCACTCAAAATTATCATTAATTGAATTTGATAGACCAAACCATGAAGTGTGCACCAAAAATTTCAAACTCAATTTTAACAGCATTTGAAATGACATTCTCATGAATTTGAATTGAAGCCGTGTAATAAAAAACCGTGAATAAAGTGTTAGCCGTATTATAACCAAATGTATTATCATCCAACAAAACACTATTTTTAATCCAAACTAATATATATATGAAGTAATTCAAAGAATCAAGAGATTTATATAGTGTTTTTGGCATAAGAATATAATTGGCCAACTATTTTGAATAAGTCAGAATCAAAATCATCATTATTTCATCATCACATTATTGA
Organism: Allium cepa; assembly: GCA_030765085.1. Lineage (NCBI taxonomy): Eukaryota > Viridiplantae > Streptophyta > Magnoliopsida > Asparagales > Amaryllidaceae > Allium > Allium cepa. Next base: position 512,414,595 of record CM060942.1, read on the forward strand.
CTGATTTAATTCAGAATATGGTGCAGATTATCACATTTAATATATCGTTCAAATAAATATACCTTTACCTGTTTTACCTTTACGATATTTTTCGTTGTTGTCCGTTGTGATTCCGTCACCTTTATACTAGGCTAAGGAACTTTGCTTTGTCACCCGTTGTGTTTCTGGAACAGCCAAAATCCAGAGAACAGAGTTGTTGTTCCTTAGCCTGCCACCACATCTACACGGGAAAGATTTATGTGACCTATTTTTTTTTATAGGTCCATGGTTGTTAGTGGAAGAATATTTAGAAAAATAATTTTGTGGAGGCCCAAAAATATTTATAATTGTTCCCTTCGGCACCCAAATTTGTTTAACTTTGAGAGTTTTTATATTTGTGCCTTTTGGAACCCAAATCGGTATAGTTTTCACATGTTTGGGTCTATACCAACAATTATTTTGATTGTGTCCAAATTTTCTACAAATTGTGCACATAGAATTGACTTGATTAATATTGTTTTCAACAATTTTAGATTGATTATATCCAAGTCCTTTTCTAACTGTATTAATAGTTTGTTTTCCTAATAGAATATTCAACGATTTTTCACTTTTTGAAAATTTATCTAAAGTCGTTGACAATTGTCGGACTCGTGTTTTAAGAGATTCATTTTCATTTAACAATTGTGTGCACCTTTTAATAGAATTCTCTCTTCTAGTATTTTCATTCTCTTTTAAAATCAGAATTTCATCAAGTGATTTTATATTAATTTCTGTTTTTTTAATTTCCTCTTCGAATGTTGGACACTTATCACACTTAGGGATCCTACTTTGATAGTTTTTAACTAATTGGTCAAGTTGTTTATTTAATTCTATCAAAGTGTCCTTTTGTGATTCAAGTTTGGCATACTTCTCCCTAAGTCATTCAAAACAGCCATTTACTTCGTGAAAATATATAAGTAACTCCGAGTGTGTGAGTTTTGATGCCTCGCTTGGTTCGTCATCATCGCTATCAGTTATATTTCCATGAAGGCACATATCTGTTTTCTCACTGTCACTGCTAGAACTGTGATTATCTTCATCACTTGTATTCCACGTGGCTGCAAAACTTCTCCTTTCAGATTTCTTTTCAAAGTCACGTCGATTTTGAGGACAATTGGGCTTGATGTGTCTGGGTTGGTTGCACTTGTGACAGATGATCTCCTGTTCTTCTGAGCAGTCTAGTGCTTTGCCTATTCTGCTTTTCAGTTTCTGATTTTGAGCTGGATTTCCGTATCTGCGATTCCACTTTTTGAATTTCTTTATTAGTTGTTCCAGCTCTGCTGCTCCATCATCATCATCGTTATCATCATCACTTTCGGTTGTTCCTTTGAGTGCTATTGATTTCTTTCGAGTGTCACCTCCTTCATGCTCTTCCTCGAATTTTATTTCTAGCTCATAAGTGGTGAGATTACCGATGAGTTCTTTAACTTTCATCTTTTTTAAATCTTCTGATTCTTGAATGGCAGTCACTTTTGATTCAAATCTTCGTGGAAGGACTCTGAGGATTTTTCGGACTATTTCCAATTCTGTGTATGATTTTCCGAGAGCTTTAGATTTGTGTACGATATTGGAAAGTCGTCCATACATCTCTTTGATATTTTCTTCCTTCGCCATTGTGAACTTCACGTATTCACTTTTTAGCATGGCAAGGCGAGATTCTTTGACTTGAGATGTTACTTCGTGAGTTACTTCTAGTGTGTGCCATATTTCCTGTGCAGTTTTACAATGTGAGACACGATTAAATTCAAATTGATCCAATGAACAGATAATAGAATTCATAGCTTTAGCATTTGCATTTTGTAATTTTTTTTCTAGTTCTATCCATTGATCCTTTGGTTTCTCTATTTCCTGATTATCTACGGTTATAGTTGGTGTCCTATAATCTGTCTCAACAATATTCCAAGCGTCGATGGTTTTCAGAAAAATTTTCATCCAATTTTTCCAATAAGCATATTCACCATTGAACATTGGTGGTCTAACTATGGAGTGACCCTCAGCAAAAGTATTATCAAAAGAAGCCATTTTAAAATTCAAATTTTTAAAACAAAAACCGACTTTTTGAAAAAGCGAGTTGTTAAAACAAAAGTTGACTTCTATTCCTAGCTCTGATACCACTTGTAGGATCGATTTCACCCTAGAGGGGGGGAGCGTGAATAGGGTGATGGTATTAATTATAAAAATTAACTGCGGAAGCTTATAAATAATTTCAACACAGATCACAGAATAATAGCAGCACAGAAAAATAGCAGAATAATAAAATGCAGAAATATAACGACATGAAATTTACCCAGCTTCGGCAAAACCCTGCCTACGTGCTGCCCCCAAGGTTTCTACTAGAAATTATGTAGTCACACGCTTACACACGTAAACTCGCGACACCCGCTACTGACTAACCTAACCTAGGCTCAAAACCCTGCCACAACTCAGCTACTGAGTTGCGAATTCTCAAACTACGCCACGTAGTTTGTCCCCAAGTCACACGACTAGAAATTACAACGGTTTAAAAGCAAAATATAAATTAAAAACAATTTAAAATTAAAACAACCCTAATTAAAAATTTAAAGGCCCTTATAATAATAAAAAGAAAGCCGGCCCCTTTTATATTATTTGGTCTGTTCCCCTTTTTTTGTTAATGGCGACTTTGTTCTTCGTCTTTGCAAATTAGGGCTTCGTTCCCTTTGTTCCAAATTAGGGTTATGAATCAGAAGCTGCCAATAGTTGATCGATCGTATGATTGATTTAGGTCCTCTCTTTGTCGATTGACTATTTCTTTGAGTTGCCCACTGCTGCTTCTATTTGATCAAGTTCGACGTTTGCTTCGGTATGTAATTTTCCCTTTTTGTGCTTTTATGATTTTCGTATTTGAACTCAATGATCAATTGCCGATGATGATGGTAGGTATATATATGGATTTGAGTCCTTAGATTTTCGTTTGTCTGATTTTTTCAAAATTATGCTTTGGCCATTCGAGTTCGTTTGGATGTTGATGATTTCACTGACTTATTCAATTCGTTCTTTTCGTATTACTTGGTTGACACGGTTTTGATTTTCTTTGACACTGTTCTCCTTGCTCACCACAGTTTCGAATTCGCTGGTATTTAAATTTATGTTGTCTTCGGCTTTGACTTTGTGTATGCGATTTCATGACTTCGTCTATCACCATTGCTTTGATATTTAACTGTACTCTGTGCATTTTGGCTATTTGCGTCAACCCAGACTTGTTTGATTTTGATAAAGACATGGCTTTGTAAGAATTTGGGCATGTTTGCATCCATATATGCATTCATTTTTGCACTATGTATTTGCATGCTTGCCACTGATCATATGTTGAAGTCGTTTAAGTGCTCGATTTTGACCATTAACTGCCACATTTATGTTGAACTCATTTCTGCTGTTGCAGTTCCATCTGGTTCATTTTGAATTGGTTTGTTATGAGGCTGTAGTAGCATTGAGTATATGTGTTCATTGTAATGGCACTGAGTTGTTTGGTCGACACACTTCAAGTGGTCTGTATTTGTACTTTCACATATGTACTGCTGCACTGTTTCATGGTGAAGTTCATTTGAATTTGTCATAGTACTGTTGCCATATTGGCTTGTTCCTTTGAGCCAGTGAAACTTGTATATGATTATTGGTTGATGTTGATCTCTTTTTATTTCTGTGCATTGTGCATTATCCTTGTATCACTTGAGTCATTCAGTTTGTATTTATGTTTCATGAATGCTTGCTGCCTGGACCTGTTGCACTATAACTATTGAGGTAGTGGCATTGATATTTGAATCTTCACTTTCTCTTCATTATTGAGGCTATACTTTTATTTATTGCATTGTAGTTGCTAGTTTCCTCTAGTTTTGTTGGTCTTGCCTTGTATCACAGCATACTACATGTTGTATTTGCTGTCTTCATATTGTCACTGTAATGTGTCTTCAACTCGATAGCACTGTGCCTCGAGTGTATACTAAGTTCTGCCATGCTTCTATTTTATTGGTCTTGTCTTGTATGTTTTATTAGGAGTATGCATTTTATTTGAGTGCATGTATCATTTGCTTGACCCTTGCATTTGTGACTCTGTCCACTGTTGCATTATGTGTACCTTGATCTTTGTTGCTGTGTTTTGTGATATTCGAGTCAGTTAGCACTTCTGTCATTCTGGTTTCTCTGTCTTTGATGTTGAGGATATTCATATACATGTTGAGTCTTGTTTCTTTGAGTTTGGTTTATTTTGATTTTGGTCGAGGCTGCATATATGAGTTTTGCTTTCACTTGAGACTGTATTGTCAATGTTGCATTGAGTTGAGTCATGATAGCAGTGACTTGACCTTTGCATTTTGTTTGTTTTTCGAATTACACCTGAGTTGAATCCAGCTTGAAGCTCAAATTTGACCTTGTGCTGAATGTTGTGACGTTATTTTATTGCATTTGAGTTGAATCCGATAATTTGGGTTTGACCTGTTCTCACCTGTCCCTATAAATTTATCAAGTGTATATATCGGTGTGCATGGCCTTGTGGCATATATACAGTGATACTCTGTGTATGTCACAAGCTGTTCGTGTATGAGGAATTGAAAATTAAATGATGACGAACAACCCAAATAACTGAGGCAAATATTATTTTCAAAAACCACATTTTGTTTTATACTGCAAAAATATTTCCTTTCCAATTTTACCGTGTCAATATTTATTTTTGCAGATTGCTCAGATGCTGGATTCAATTTGGAGTGAAGTTGAAGAAAAAATACGAGTTGAGTGAATGAGTGATATGTAGTGAGGTCAGATGTAAAATTTAAATTGAGTGACTGAATTTTTATTGTAATCAAAGTTGTATATGTATAGTGACAGCTTGAATTTATACTATTCAATATTGTAATAAATATTTGTTTGAATAAAATTTCTGTTTGAATTCAAATTCTGTGTTATTTATTTTTATTCAGCAAATATTCATTTAGTCTGTGAAAAATAAAATAGTACATTACCAAATACATTTACATGAATATATATATGCTTATTATCATCAAACAAAAATCATATAATCGCATATTCAACAATAATATCACTTGAGTTTAAAAATAAAATTACTTATCCCCATTTATTCAAAATCTCATTTCCCGCACTTGGAATTTTATTTACCTGAATTCAGAAATCACTTTTTATTCTTTTTCAATTCATTTTCAATTTATTCAAATTTCTATGATTATTTCACTCAAAATTCACTCTTTTATTTTCTTTTCAGAAATTCCATTTCTATAGATTTTGATAACTCAGTTCACCGAAATATTTTAAGTCAACCATAGTACCCACATTTCTGCTTATCAATATAATTCATCAAAGGATAACAAATGATTATATCACCGGATATTTTAACAAATCTAAATATTTTAAGGAATTCAGTTGGATCCCTCCAACCTGTTTCCCTACATCCACAGATGTTAGCACAATAAAATACCAATTCCACTTCGAGGTGGAATATCACGGTATATGGGTTTTAAATATAATATCATCTGCTATTATGCGGCGCATAGGGTCTCATCCGCTATATAATGCGGGAAATCAATCACTCCAATATATACTATATACTACGATATACAATATAGCACATCAAACCAATTATTTAAATTCAACCATTTAAATTTAAATAAAACCAAGAAGAGTGAGATTAACTCACCTTTGATTTTGTTCGCAATCCTATCCAAAGCGGCTTGTCTCTCCATGATTTAAGACCTTGTATAAACATTTTACGTTTTATTAATATTCGAACAAATCGAACAACTAATCTCATTTAATAAATTTAATTTAACTAATAATTTAATTTCAAACTAATGATTTAATTTTAAACAAATAATTAAATTTTTAAACTAATTTTCCTTTAATAATCTTTTAGTAATTAAAACCATTAAATAGGTTAACTAACAAATTAATCACCATAATTCATTTAAAATGAACTAGTAAGTTTAATATGTGTTTATGTATATTTATTTATTTATTTCTTCACAATTACCTATATGTACATATATATATACATATACATGTGTGTGTATATATATATATATAGAAAGTGAAATCCGCCTATATTTCTCCAACTAAAATTTTCTTCTTCTTCTTTTTTAAATCCTACTGAATATATATTTTTCTGCTTTCAGTATGTATGTATATAAACTGGAAAATTTGCATTTATACATATATGTAAATTGAAATATGTATGTGTAAATTTTAACACTAAAAGAAAAACTGCAACTATCTCACTGCTTTAAAGACATGGCCGAGCATCCATCCACCAGTCGACTCCACAACCCATCGCATTCACTGCCTTTACCTTTGTTGCACCATCACCCAGCGCTTCCGCGGCCGTTGCTCCTTCCTCGCCCTCACGGCTACGTGTGCGACCCGCCCAATCCTCCCAAAATCAACACGAACAACCCGACTCACGCTTACAGTTGCGACTACGTCACACTTCGATTTCGGCTGCACCCTCCTCTACTTCCAAATCTTGAATCGAAATCAATTTTCGATCTTACCAAGTAATACTTTGTTAGAATCGATTCTGAGAGATCGAATGAACGCAAAAGGGTTGGATTGATGATTTGTTCTTTTGAACGAGGTTGATTTTGATATGAGGGAGGACGAAAAAGAATTCGCAGGCCATACATCTCATTTTTTGAATAGGGAAATCTGGGTTTGATTTTGGTATGAAGACATGAGGGAGACGAAAATGTATTATAAATTGGGAATGGCTTCTTGAATACGAGTGTCTAATTATAAAAATATTATAATTTTTTTTGTTTGGCTAGTTGACTTCTAATTTTTATTATATTATAAAACTTCCGAAATGTCTCGTTATACATATCTTGAAAATTCGAACCCCAACGGAGGCATGCTGCTAGGCATTTATAATGTTATACGCCTATTTCGGATGCATTGGAATATCTTTCGAGTCCTAATTCGATCATATAGAGAAGATAGCTTTTTTGACCCAGTTATTATATTAAATTTGGATAAAATTTCAGCGTGTTATCTACCGTACGGCCAAACGATTACTCCAAACACTACGAAAATTAAAATCCGATAATAATACAATATTACAAATCCTATGGCACTAGTTTCGCCGAATTCCAAGACTGTGTCTCGGAAGGCCATTTTTAAATTCAAATTTGAACTATATATTTTTAAAACTGAACCAAACACTTCCAAATCCAATTTTAACACTTTTACTATCTTCAGTTCTATCAGTATAAATTTTACAAGCCTTCAAATTATTTTTAACAAGCTAAAAACTGAATATTAAATATTTCACCCAACTTCCAATTATTAAATTAAATAATTTAATTATCAAATAAATAGTGTTATTTGGAATTCAAATTAAAATTAACCTTTCAAATATAAATCATTAAAATATTCCAATTTCAAATGCTCAAAAATTCCGGGTCGCCACATTATACTTTGAAATAAAATATCATTTCAAATCCAAACGTTTATCAAAATAAAGAGTAAATCATTTCCAAATCATTTCAATATATCAAAATATCACATCCCTTCAAATTCAAATCTTTATCAAAATAAAGATCAAGTCATTTCCAAACCATTTTAATATATCAAAATATCATATCTTTCAAAACTTCCTTTCAAATCATTTGTAACGTCCCGCCTTTTCGTACGCTTTAAATCGACGCACATGCCAATTCAAACCATACGGAAGGACGGATTGTTATGGGGTAAATAAGAAAAAACAAGGAAGAAATAAAACAGACAGAATCTCACAGCGGAAGGATAAAATATAATAATCAAATATACAGTTCATGAAGTTGTTTACAAAATATTTAATTTTACTTATACAATATATATCAGAGTTGCACATACCAACGAATAAAAATCAATGCAGCGGAATACAGTGTGTAGTGGAACAATATAATATAATAATAATGATGAAATCTTTGTCTTCGTCCTCCAAAAATAAAGTCTTCGATCCTGAAATGCTCGGACTGACCCGAGCAAATTGAAAAGACAAAACACTCGAGTCCGAACTAAAAGATCTTATGTAATTTAAATCAACAGAAGTAATATGAGTGCAGTAACTCAAAAGATGCTCGGGATTTACATCCCCTAAGGATCCATTAAACTATTTACATGTAGTAATATTTCGCTATTATAGTAGTGTCTAATTTAAAATAAACTTACTTTTAAATAGCATTAAGGAGTGACCCAATATTCCCCTTAACACAGTAATAGTCCCAGTAGTCCATCCAGTATAAGCGCATATCCAGATCGAGAGACTACCCTAAATACTCCATGGGCTACGGGAGAAAACCAAACTCGTACAAGGCGCGATAGGGTAGGTGACACGGCACAACTAGGCAATGCCAGGGTAGATATACCAATTAAGCTTCCGGGTCGGTGGTAACGCGTAGCTGCTACTACCGCCCACCTCAAACAACACCCCTAAATCAAAGAAATCAAAAGTGGCCACCGAATCAATCCAAAAGTCAAAGTAGAATATAGAAGGGATGTGTCCAATCAAAGGTGCTACCTCAATTAACCCGTCAATCGCTCCTGTTTTAGCTACCTTATACCAACTCACGGGAGTTGGGTCCACGTATTTACCCAAAAGAAAACGCCACCACCATCCTACTTCTTTCTGGAATCTCCACCGCGTACACGGTTGTTAAAGTGGTTTTCGGAGTTGGCAGAGAGTATGACAACTTCCGATCTCGGTCTCTTCAACAACCAAATGTTATTATAACACCGCAGTATTTTCAAAATAGTTTATACTTTAAAACCAGAATAAAATATCCATTCCAAAACCATATAAATACGACACCATTTCTATTTAAAAACCCAAATCAAAATGATATCATTTTTTTAAATATATCCTTTACCAAAATCATAGCATTTCCAAATTTATATACCTTGAAATCTATAGCTTTGAAACATAACTTAATATTAAATGGTTCACATATTAAATCACTTTATAAAATAAAATATCTTCTTTAATTTCACAAATCGATTACAAAATAGATTTGAACACCCAAAACCATTTCAATTTACCTATATTCCAAAGCTTTAAATATTCCATCATTTCAAAACCAATTCTTTGATAATTCCTTATATATCAAATTAATTACTATTATTTAGGTTTGAAATGTTAACTAAATAAATCCAATAAAATGTAAGTAAAACCTTTAAACTTCAATTAACTGGATATTTTTTTCAACTTATTTAACTTGATATATTCATTTAAATCCACTGGACATTAATTTAAATCACTCTAAACCCGATCAAGTCATAAGAATCATGCCCTTCAAAATCTCAATTTTATTTAAATTCCAAGTCAAATTTATTCAAGTACAATTCTCATATAATTCAATTTAACCCAATTTCGTATTTATCTTCCAACTTAAATTTCATTTAAGTCATTTAAAACTCTATATATATAATACCTTAAATAGGTACTTACCCATATAATATAAACCATTAAACTCCATTATTAAACTCATTTTTATTAAACAATTTTATACATAGCTTAAATTCAAGAATTTGACTATATACATACATATAAAATAATATTTATATAACATCAAAAATTGATATTTATTAAACCGTATATTTCTTTCCAAAACCATAGAAAAATCATTTCAAAATAATTATATATATATAATTATATATATATAATATATATATATATATACCGCGGTGCCTGTATATAATTTTCTATCCTATGCTCAAGTGATACGGATATTTATCATTTCAATCCGCAATTTAAAAATAAAAAAATGCGGTTGTATATCATTTCAAACCGCAATCCCGAGTGAAATGAAAAGGTATAATAACTTGCAGTTTATAACAATATAAAATACAACATTCATTCATCCAATATCAACCATCAACCATTTATCACAATCATCATCCAATTAAGTCAATAGCATCAATATATAACGGAAAATAAACAACATGTATTAAATAGCAGTTTAATTCAATAATAAATTAAATAACTGTTTAACTGGCAGTTTATAAGCAATGAATAATTAATTTACAAATTTAACTATCAGTTTAAATGCAATGAATAAATTAAATAGCAATTTAATTTAAATAAATGAGATTAACTGAGATGATGAGTTAAAATTTGCCAAACAACCGTAAATAAATTTTAAATCACATCATATATCAATTTAACAAACCTAAGAAATTTTAGATGTTGCGAGTGGGTTAAAACACTCACCTTTTGAATATAAATTGAATTTAAATTCAATTTAAGCCCAAAAATTTGACAGTCTCCAAATCCGTCCAAACCAGCACCAAAATGTCCGGAATTTTATTACGATTCTAACAAAAAAATCACGCATGAAACGGAGTACGCATGACGAAGTTATGCGATTAAGAATAATTGAAATAAAAAATAAATTAAAAACAAAATAAAACAGACTCACCTTTCCCCAACGTCCACGTCACCGTCTCCATACGCACAAACCCTAAACTCGAACCAGCTTTCGCACGTGACTTCCCAGCCACTGCTAAAACCCACCAAACGCCGTGCCTCCAAGGCATTTTCCTTCGATCAGACGACGTGCCTGACCCCTCCTCATCCGGCCGCCCTTCCCTTGATAACGATGCCCCCTCCGGTCCATCAAACCCATCACGGCGGTGACCCAAATACGATCGAGCAAACCACGATTCGGCGAATCATGGTGTCAATAGGGTGGACTAAAAGCATAGAACTTCACCACTCGACGTCCTCTACGATTTCATGCCTTCCGATCATCGTAACATCATGAATCCACCGTTGGATCTAAACCCTAGCCTATGGACGGCTGAGGTTTGTTAGTCCGTGAGATGATGGTTTTGATGACAACAACCTTAGAATAGATTATAAAATATAAATACTAACATTATAAGTTTATATATATATATACGTATATGCAGGATTTAACCATGCAGGTACTAAGAATGAAGATTTTACTATATAGAGATTCAAGATATCAAGATAGAAGACTCATGAGTATCAAGATTATCAAGAGTTCAAGATTTCAAGCATAAGTATTTTTTATTAGGAATTTTTGTTAAAACTCGTAGATAAGCACTGGCATCTTAAAATTCAATTTATTCGTGGAATGGAATCCACTTCGAGCCCGTTAAAGGGATGGAACCCTAAGTAGGATGGAACCCTAAGTAGGATGGAACCTACAAAAATCTAGTAGGACATTGTTTTATATCCACTAATTTTAATTCAAATGATTTTTCAAAATTATCTTGTTTTCAAAATGATTTTAAAAACTTTCCTTTTAAAAGATTCAAAACCCTCAATTCCGATTTTAAATAATTTTAGCCTAAAAAACATCTTTAATTTCAGAGTCAAATTACTCATGATTTTAAACTATCTTTTCAAATAATATATTTAACTTTTAAATATTTATACTTTGATTTAAATACAAATTATATTTAAATTATGTATATATTGTTCTTTATATTTACTTATGAATTTCAACTATATTAAAGTATATTTGTAAAGTTTAAAATAGTTTTAATATAATATAAAGGTTATTTTCAAAGAAAAACAAGACATCAAAATTTGCTTTGGGTTATCGACATGCCTAGGGGTACCATGTCGACATGGTGGCAGTTTGAATTCAAAATTCAAATTTCAAAAGAAGTGTCTATTCGCCATAACTCTTCATGAATGGTCATGGCTGTTGTTCTTTTATAAATAGGGGTCAGTTTCAACGAATTTTCATTCATATTTTTCTGGTTTTTACTCCTCCTCTTCTTCCTTCTTTCTTAATACAAATTCATACCCTTACTCTGCCGAAATCAACATCGAATCATACTCGATTACTTCTAGTTTGATTCTCCATCACTATCTCTACAAGATTCTCAGTGCTATTCAGAGTTATAGACTTATTTGTAATCTATTAGTGAGAAAAGGTGTGATTGTAGCATTGGAAATCAATCAAAAGGGAAAAGGTGTGATTGTAGCCTTGGTAAATCAATTGGGTAAACTTGTGGCCCGGAAATCAAGTATCTCTACCTAGAGGATCAAAATTTTGGAGGGTGTACCTCATAGCCTTGAAACCGAGGGTGTAATTGTACAATTGCTTTTGAAACGAAATCCATACTTGTGTTGCGGGACTGGATGTAGGGTAACTCCGAACCAGTATAAAATCCGTTGTGTTCTTTCCTTTACTGCTTTTATTTTATTTCTACATCTTTGTTTATTTCTGTGATCATTCCTGTTTCTGTATATTGCATAATTTTGTGTATAAATTAACATAATATCAAAAAGATATTGTAATTCTTCATTAACACTATTCACCCCCCTCTAGTGTTAATCTTAGCGTTAAGATCCATAATCCGCATTTCTCACAATTGGTATCAGAGCAGGTTTTCAAAGTTTTCATAATCTGAATTTTGAAAAAGCTTTTAAAATGACTATTTTTGGGGATTTTATTAACACTATTTTCATATGAATATGTCACATAATCATCATGAAATTTTTGTTTAAAACTATATTTAGTTATTTTGAAAAGTCACTTGATTCTTTAAAAGGTTATTTTGTTTTGCCGGAGAAGAATAATGTCTAATGACCGTTGGTTAAATGATATCATATAATCATTTATCGATCAAGAAGAACAAGTGGATATATATTTAAAATCGACAAAGAAATGGGTACCAGATCAACACAAAACTTTTGGTTCTCTTCCACAACTTGATTTGATACTGTACTTCTCTCCATCTGCTTCGCAATGCCACTGGTTTCGTGTGAATCCGTCAAAAAATGACCAAGTTATGGTCAAATGAAGTTTTGGTGAACAAAGAGAAAAAGAGGACAAAACTGTCAAAGTTCTTGTTCTCGCGGTCGTTTTGATGGGTGAATCATCAAATTCCGATCAAAATTGAGTGAAATATGACCGTTTGAAGTTGGCTATCCAAAACTAAAAAACTGTGTACGGGATCTTCTACATTTCTTCTACTATTCGACCTGTTGCATCACAATATCGTCCAAATTCGACACAAAACTATTACTACATCGTAGCTCTTGCCTTCCTCTTCGATTTACCACTGGTTTCATCCAATTCCGTTAAGAAACGAAGGAGATATGCCCTCTAGAAGTTTGATAGTATATAGAAAAAGGGAAGAAGAAGAAGAAGAGCAATTAAAATGAAAAGGGGTGATTGTTGGGCCTATTTATAGTGGTTGAAGTGTCCATTCATTCAAAATTCGAATTCAAAGTTTTGGCGCCAAGTTAGTCGGTCTACTAAATCATCTGTATCTTTCTCATACGATCTTCAAATTCAGCAAATGAATATACTACGATGATCAGAAAAACGAGCCCGTCGCAATAGAACGGATCTCGTTGTTAAATTCTGAAAGATATAAATGTGTGGTTCACGACAATGGAATAGCAACAAAGTTAGAAAGATGGAGTGCAAAAATTGGTACGCTTTACTATTATTTCATGTTTATTGTTGCATTTAGGAATATATACTTATGCATTTAGTTAGGCATAGAAATTTAACTCTTTTATAAGTTTTGATATTTTGGTCCATATATCAACACACCATAGTATAAATATCGATATATAAGTCTAATTTTTTTTTAAAAGTCTTTTAAAATGTGTTTTCTTTCAAACAAAATCTACAACTAATTCATTACAACTATACTAAGTAGAAAAGCATACTTTCATTCATGATTTCAATTTTTCTAATGTTATTTTTTTACTTCTCATACTCTATTTCTTTTATGATACCAATTTTATATCTATAAGAAATTAATAGAATAAATTTAGAATGTTAGAATAAGATTCTATTTATATATTTCTTCAATTAATAAGATTGCACCACATCACATGACCAAAATTTTAGATAGCATTTCTAATATACTTATTTTCTCTGTAATGTTTTGTAAGTACCGTAAATTCGTTTTTATAGCATTTCTGTGCTTTGAAATGCTGTAGAGTTTTAGAAACTTTACACAACATTTGGTAAAAGCTACAGTTTTAGTTTTATAAAGTTTCGAATATATTTTATTGCAAAAACTTTTTATACCATTATGTAAATGTCGTCTTTTTTGTTTGAGACTTTAGATTATATAAAAATAATATTTAAATTAAGTATTTTTATCTATTCCTTTTAGAAATTATTTTCTAACTTATATTAAAGATTTTAATTTCATGTTTAATTTTTTTCCAGTAATTAATTAAGTTTTTTAAAGTAAGAGGCCTTAATATAACACATGTTTATTTTAGTTTTTCAATCTTTATTATTTTATTTCATTATGATATTTTGTAAATTTAAAAGATGTTTAAACATGTTTCTAAATGTTTAAACCAATAATAATTTTTTTTAAAAGGAATTAAATAGGAGGATAATAATCTTTATAAATACCATATTAGACCATATGTTATAGTTTTAATATCATTTATTACCTTCAAACTCTTACTTTACAACTCTTTCAGTCCCATTCATTAGTTTCCTTAACTTAAGTCTAGTAATTGGTGTGTTTTACCTTTGTATGGTTGAAGTATAATAAATAGTTTGATATATGTATACATATATAGAGACACACACACACAAATATATATATATATATATATATATATATATATATATATATGCTTGCCAATTAGATATTACTTATCACTCATGTATATCTTATATTCTAGATATCTCTTACCATAGTATATATATCATCATTATGCATCCTATTTCATATCACATTTCATTGCATATTACATCATAAATTACAATGCATATCATAATCATTTGCATCACAAGTTGCACTTCATTTTGCATATTATCTTATGCTACATTGCATATGTCATACATTTCATACTGCATTACATAAGTGTATTTTATTTAGGAGGAATTTGTAGTATTGTCTTATAATATAGGATTATTAGTTTTTGATTTGTTTGGTATGTTTTGATTGACTTGTTTGATTTGATTGACTTAATTGACTTGTTTGACTTGATTGATTTGTTTGACTTGTCTGATATGATTGGTATCGATGAGTGTGTTGAAATATACTTATTAAATAATTTATGTTCTTATATTTGATTTCTAACTTTATAAGTATCATCATAGATTCTTAGTAAGGATAGTTAGTAATTTAGGATTAAGTTTTAGTTTTTAGAGTTAAGTGTTGATTATTTATGATAACACTATCATTATAATCACATGTCATATAGTATTAAATTAAGGGAGGGGGGGTTATATAGTTTGGAGTAAGTTTTTGTTGATGACAAAGGGGGAGAAATATAAAATAAGGTAGTTAGGCATAGATTAAGAGGGAGTTGTTAGTTTTAGGGGGAGTTATTAGGATAGAAGTAATATTTTATAAACAAAGGTTGTCATCATCAAAAAGGGGGATATTGTTAGTCCGTGAGATGATGGTTTTGATGAAAACAACCTTAGAATAGATTATAAAATATAAATACTAATATTATAAGTTAAGATATATATGTATATGCAGGATTTGACCATGCAGGTACTAAGAATGAAGACTGTACAGTATAGAGATTCAAGATATCAAGATAAAAGACCATGAGTATCCAGATTATCAAGAGTTCAAGATTTCAAGCATAAGTATTTTTTATTAGGAATTTGTGTTAAAACTTGTAGAAAAGCACTGACATCTTAAAATCCAATTTATTCGTGGAATGGAATCCACTTCGACCCCGTTAAAGGGGTGGAACCCTAAGTAGGATGGAACCTACGAAAATCTAGTGGGACACTGTTTTGTATCCACTAATTTTAATTCAAATGATTTTTTAAAATTATCTTGTTTTCAAAAAGATTTTAAAAACTTTCCTTTTAAAAGATTCAAAACCCTCGATTCCGATTTTAAATAATTTTAGCCTCAAAAACATCTTTAATTTCAGAGTCAAATTACTCATGATTTTAAACTATCTTTTCAAACAATATATTTAACTTTAAAATATTTATACTTTGATTTAAATATAAATTATACTTAAATTATGTATATATTGTTCTTTATATTTACTTATGAATTTCAACTATATTCAAGTATATTTGTAAAGTTTAAAATAGTTTTAATATAATATAAAGGTTATTTTCAAAGAAAAACAAGACATCAAAATTTTCTTTGGGATGTCAACATGCCTAGGGGTACCATGTCGACATGGTGGCAGTTTGAATTCAAAATTCAAATTTCAAAAGAAGTGTCTATTCGCCATAACTCTTCATGAATGGTCATGGTTGTTGTTCTTCTATAAATAGGGGTCAGTTTCAACGAATTTTCATTCATATTTTTCTGGTTTTTACTCCTCTTCTTCCTTCTTTCTTAATACAAATTCATACCCTTACTCTGCCGAAATCAACATCGAATCATACTCGATTACTTCTAGTTTGATTCTCCATCACTATCTCTACAAGATTCTCAGTGCTATTTAGAGTTATAGACTTATTTGTAATCTATTAGCGACAAAAGGTGTGATTGTAGCCTTGGAAATCAATCAAAAGGGAAAAGGTGTGATTGTAGCCTTGGTAAATCAATTGGGTAAACTTGTGGCCCGGAAATCAAGTATCACTACCCAGAGGATCAAAATTCTGGAGGGTGTACCTCGTAGCCTAGAAACCGAGGGTGAATTGTACAATTGCTTTTGAAAGTAAATCCGTACTTGTGTCGTGGGACTGAATGTAGGGTAACTCCGAATCAGTATAAAATCCGGTGTGTTCTTTCCTTTACTGCTTTTATTTTATTTCTACGTCTGTGTTTATTTCTGTGATCATTCCTGTTTCTATATATTGCATAATTTTGTGTATAAATTAACATAAGATCAAAAAGATATAGTAATTCTTCATTAACACTATTCACCCCCCTCTAGTGTTAATCTTAGCCTTAAGATCCTAATCCGCATTTCTCACAAGGTTCAACCAGAATTTCTGGGCAAACGATATCTCGTATTGAAAAACGAATCACACCAGAAGATTCCGCTCTACGAGAGCTTTGGATTTGATTTGGAATTGGATCTAGAATTTGTTTGTCTACGATTGAGGAGGAGAGAGTTGAGATATACGTACAAATAAATGAGAATAAAGGTAGGCTAGGGTTTATAACCGGGTTTATATAGGTAAGTCTGAAATTAGAATGGATGGATAAGGTTGGATATACGCGCTAACTCCAAAGTGGCCCAAAAAGCCCGTTTCGACTCCGGAACGAAATTGGGTCAAACCATATATCAAAATAGATGTTTTAAAATATTTTAAATGCGATGGAGAAAGTTTCAAGTCCAAATTCCATCGTATGAAGAAGTTATGCTAAAATCAATATTTTTCAAATTGATTTCGATTGATTTCAATCAAATCGATTTCAAGGCGTGTCGCGTCCGTACAATCAAACGACAAATCCGATCGATTCGAAACTTGAAATCCTGAAATAATTCACTGTTACGGATTGATGAAACTTGTTTCGTCGAAATCCGAGTCAGTGGCCAAAATGGCTATTTTTTCATTAATTAAATAAATTAATAATTAATTCATTAAATCAAAATTTTAATTTCAATCTTAAAATTGAATTTTTTTATCACTTTTATATTGCTCAATCAATTTCAATGTTTTAAACAAATTAAAAGTCAATTTAAAGTTGATTATCTTATCGATTTCAGTATTTTCCTCAGTTCCATTCAAATTTAGAAATTATAAATTTAATTTCCAAAATTTCTATTAAATTAAATAAATCAATGATTATCTCATCCATAAATTTTAAATAGATAGATTTAATATTGGATTCAAAATCTATTATTTTAATATTCTTAGATTTTATTTAAATCTCTATTAACGTAATATTTAGATGTTTAATTTCATTTATTTTCAATTTAATAAATCCAGTTATTTGTAATCACCTATAATACATTGCTTTAAACCTGATTTCAATCCTTCCATTCTCTATTAAACCATTCGATAATCGTAGTTAATATTTGTTTTACATTCATTACATAAATGCTCTCATTCCATCCATTATTTATTGACTATCATATTTCCCTTTACTATATTTTGGTCAATTTCACATGTTATTTTAAATTAAAGTCTCAATTAAACTTATCTATATTTGATTTCATTCCTACATTACATCACTTATTGTTTTACAAATAAACTATATTTCAATTCATCCTATTTCCTTCATATCTTGCGACTATTGCCTTAAATTCTCATTAATATACATTAATGTTTATTAAATTCTAATTGACTCCCATTTTAATTATTACAATAATTACTATCCTTGCTTCAAATTTCCATAATTCAGAAATTACCAATTTCAATTTCAATAATTCCATTTAATAGACTTTCCATTCTGTTATTCAATCTAATTTCCCTATTAGGGATAGTATTACATTATTGAATCGATTATCAATCTATGGGAAGAATTATTATTGGCTTACTCTTATTACATTAGCAATTACCATCTTATTCCAATTTCCAATTAATATAGAAATAAATTTTATTCACTTATAAATTCATTTATTATAGATTTCCTTCCAATTAAATTAAAAATTGATTTCTATAAATTGATTTGATTTAATTGCCAAATATATACATTTCATTAATGCATGCTTCATTTCATATAAATTCCCATTATTATAAATTGAATACAATTTATTTTAAAAAGCTTCCAATTAAATGGATTAGATTCAATTTCACCCCTTTAATTTACACTTAAGTTTATGTTGTAGTTAATTCATAACGTATTACTTTCTTAGTTATTACTTTACATACTTCCCGTGTTAATTTCTCAATTAACATAATTTGAACTTATTTCTTAATCCACCAATTACTACTTAAAATAAATTTACGCTTCTATTAATTTACATTCACACTTCCGTTACTATATTAATAATTATTAAAGTAACGTTTCTTATCAATAAATTTATTGACCAATAAATTAGGTAATTTATAATAGTTGTTATCCTACCTTAAATTATTTCCAAATAACGTACTACCTAATTTCCTTTAATTGCAATTTGATTTCCAAATTTTATGCAACATACTAAAGAAATAAAACATATATTAATTGATTCATTTAAATTCAAATCTTTTTATTAATTTCAGTACTGCTATAGAACTTAGTTACCTTGTTTTTTTCCCATTCATTACTTTAATATACCCATTCTACAACTCTTAACCATTGTATTACATTTCACACAAATGTAACATTTATTTACATTTATTAAAATTTATCTCCAATTCCAATTAACCATCTAAATGAATAGGTAACCTATAATAACATTATCGTTACTCTTTAGTCACATAAGCAAGCCTCTATTACTTACAAATCAATATTGGCATTTATTTCCATACTACTAGTTTCATTCACTTATTACAATTTACTTCCATTTGTACAGTTGCAATTTATTTCAATTATTATTTCATTAATACTATTTACAATTTTATTTCTTTCTACATTAAATTACAAAATCTTATAAATTTAACAAATTTAATCGTCGAAGTTTACGGGTCGTTACACTCTCCCCCACTCAAAACTTTTCGTCCCCGAAAAGGAAAAGAAGGGAAAAGAAGAATAGGAATCAATATATCTTACTTAAAATATTAAATTTTATAAACAAATAAATTTACCAAATTAATTAATTTTAAATAAAATTTATTAATTTATACCCATTAAATCTTTTTAACTCAAATTAATAAAGTTTGGAAAACATTTTTCAAAATATTTTCTAAGTCCGAAATTTACGGAAAATTTCAGCAGTCTCCTTTATACGGGGGAGGGGGAGGGCTCGGGAGAAAATATAATATCAAAAAATAACAATATACACATATAATTTCCAAAATAATATATCCCAACCCGGGAAACAATATAATAGCGCTATAAAACCATAATCCGAAAATGTACCTATTTGTCGGGCAATTAACGCTTAATTATGAAACCAAAAGCAGTAGCAATTGCTTCCTTAACCTGTAGTTCACTTATATAATCCAAAAAATTTAATAATTGTATAAAATGAAATATTTAGCATTGCTTCAATCGATAACAAACAAATCAATACAACCATCAATCATTTGCAACAAGTCATACAACCATCGCATATAAATCAACACAATCAACATTCATTCATATCAAACAAAAAAAATAGTTGTTCGGGTTCAAGCTTTAAATTGTACGGAATGAAAAATAACTACTAAGTGTACCCTTCACTCAACAGTCTTAGGTGAAACTAAATAGATTATTCATACATCCCAACAATTTTAAAATATCCTTACCCAACAACCATAGGCCAAAACAAACAACCCTTCCAAACAAGAAATCAAATTAAATTTTCCAATTTCATAGCATTTATTGTTTGATTTCCTTTTTATTCATATAATGATTTATCTTTTTTTTCTTTATCTTCATCCATTTGCAGTATTCATCTTTCTGCTTATTTTATTAATAAATTGCTTCAACCATTTACTTAAGTTTATTAACTTTCATATATACTTCTTAATTTTATTTATTTACTTTCATTTATTACTAAATTCCATTTATAATACTTACCTTTCTATTTTAATTAATAGCTTTATTTTTATACTTAAGTTCGTAACAACTCTAACACCAAATTCTTATTTGTTAAGGAATTTCATTGAATACTTTCATTATTTCAGATTTACTTGTATAATATTCTATTACAATTTCTTATTAAACATTTCAACTTTTTATATCTTTTGGTAAGTTATATATATATATATATATATATGCTTTTTAAGAATGCAATTGAAAATCATACAAGTTTATCTTATTTCTTTTTTTTCAAATTTTTTTTTATTCAATTTCAATAATTATATCCTTTGTATTATAGGTTACACCTTTCAGACTTCTTTTAATTTCATTCATAAGTTAGCATTAAATTTCTTATTTTAATTGAAGGTTCTAATTTTAAATTATTTACTTTCAATTTCACTGAAACTATTAATCAAAGGAAACTTAAGAATTAAGTACCGGGTTTTATTCAAATCATTTTAAAATAACAGATAAATATACAATTACAAATTTATATATATCAAATTATATTTAAAACAATTTAAAATTTATATTTGTTTATCAAAACAACTCTGTAGTAAAACATACAGTGGCCTTCCCACTACGAAACTCGAAAATGGATGTCGATGATGCGTGCACTCATCATCGAAATTATTTTCCAGCGACAGAGAAGGGAGTACAAAACTTAAATTTTTCCAAAATTTCCTTTAAAACATTTCCTTCAAATTATATTAAAATATTTATATCAGAAAATACTTCTAATAATATTATTATTATTATATTCCGAAATCATTTGAAAAAAGTTTCAAAACCCCGGAACTTAAGTTCTAAATTTCCAATTTTCATTTAATTTATTTTCAATCTTATTTCACTGTTAGTTATAAATTTCGTTACCTAACAACCAAAATATTGCAATCAAATATATATATATATATATATATATATATATCATTTAAAGAAATTATTTTATATATAGAAAATATAATTGGCAAAATTATTTCATTCACCTATATTAAAACCAAATTCTATGTCGGTCTATCCTATTAAGTGTTTAGAAATCCCTGTTGATATCATAGCGTCCCATGCACCAACCAAAATTTATAAATACAAAACGGAACAGACTAACACAATAATAAAACCTTTTATAACACTAACAAATACGCTCTCTCATATATATACGCTCAGCGACTCCCATAGGGTATTACTACCCTATTAATAAAGAGTCTGACCTCACAAAGCTAAGGTTTATCGCTAAACCAAAGCTCTTATACCAGATGTAACGTCCCGCCTTTTCGTACTCTTTAAATCGACACACATGCCAATTCAAACCATACGGAAGGACGGATTGTTATAGGGTAAATAAGAAAAAAAACAAGGAAGAAATAAAACAAACAGAATCTCATAGCGGAAGGATAAAATATAATAATCAAATATACAGTTCATGAAGCTGTTTACAAAATATTTAATTTTACTTATACAATATATATCAAAGTTGCATATACCAACGAATAAAAATCAATGCAGCGGAATACAGTGTGTAGTGGAACGATATAATATAATAATAATAACGAAATCTTCGTCTTCGTCCTCTAGAAATAAAGTCTTCGATGCTGAAATACTCGGACCGACCCGAGCGAATTGAAAAGACAAAACACTCGAGTTAGAACTAAAAGATCTTATGTAAGTTAAATCAACAGAAGTAAATATGAGCGCAGTAACTCAAGAGATGCTCGGGATTTACACCTCCTATGGATCCGTTAAACTATTTACTATGTAGTAATATTTCGCTATTATAATAGTGTCTAATTGTAAAATAAACTTACTTTTAAATAGCGTTGTGGAGTGACCCAATATTCCCCTTAACGCAGTAATAGTCCCAGTAGTCCATCCAGTATCAGTGCGTCTCCAGATCGGAAGACTACCTTAAATACTACACGGTTTACGGGAGAAAACCAAACTCGTACAAGGCGTGATAGAGTAGGTGAAACGGCACAACTAGGCAATGCCTGGGTAGATATACCAATTACGCTTCCGGGTCGGCAGTAACGCGTAGCTGCTTCTACCGCCCACCTCGAACAACACCCCCAAATCAAAGAAATCAAAAGTGGCCACCGGATCAATCCAAAAGTCAAAGTAGAATACCGAAGGGATGTGTCCGATCAAAGGTGCTACCTCAATTAACCCGTCAATCGCTCCTGTTTTAGCCACCTTATGCCAACTATCGGGAGTTGGGTCCATGTATTTACCTCAAAGCAAACGCCGCCACCATCCTACTTCATTCTGGAATCTCCACCGCATACACGATTGTTAAAGTGGTTTTCGGAGTTGGCAGAGAGTATGACAACTTCCGATCCCAGTCTCTTCAACAACCAAACGTTATTATAACACCGCGGTCTTTTCAAAATAGTTTATACTTTAAAACCAGAATAAAATATCCATTCCAAAACCATATAAATACGATACCATTTCTATTTTAAAACCCAAATCAAAATGACATCATTTTTTAAAAAATATATCCTTTTCCAAAATCATAGCATTTTCAAATCTATATACCTTGAAATCTATAGCTTTGAAACATAACTTAATATACTTAAATGGTTCACATATTAAATCACTTTATAAAATAAAATAGCTTCTTTAATTTCACAAATCGATTCCAAAACAGATTTGAACCCCCAAAACCATTTCAATTTCCTTATATTTCAAAGCTTTAAATATTCCACCATTTCAAAACTAATTCTTTGATAATTCCATATATATCAAATTTAATTACTATTATTTAGGTTTGTAATGTTAACTAAATAAATCCAATAAAATTTAAGTAAAACCTTTAAACTTCAATCAACTGGATATTTTTTCAACTTATTTAACTTGATATATTCATTTAAATCCACTAGACATTCATTTGAATCAACTTTATATTCATTTAAATCACTCTAAACCCATCATGTTATAAGAATCATGCCCTTTAAAATCTCGATTTTATTTAAATTCCAAATCAAATTTATTCAAGTACAATTCTTAAATAATTCAATTTAACCCAATTTCATATTTATCTTCCAACTTAAATTTCATTTAAGTCATTTAAAACTCTATATATATAATACCTTAAATAGGTACTTACCCATATAATATAAACCATCAAACTCCATTATTAAACTCATTTTTATTAAATAATTTTATACATAGCTTAAATTAAAGAATTTGACTATATATATAAAATAATATTCATATAACATCAAAAATTGATATTTATTAAACTGTATATTTCTTTCCAAAACCATAGAAAAACCATTTCAATATAATTATATATATATATAATTATATATATATATATATAATTATATATATATATATATATATATACATACATATACCGCGGTGCCTATATATAATTTTCTATTCTATGTTCAAGTGATACAGATATTTATCATTTCAATCCGCAATTTAAAAATAAAAAATGCGGTTGTATATCATTTCAAACCGCAATCCCGAATGAAATAAAAAAGCATAATAACTTGCAGTTTATAACAATATAAAATACAACATTCATTCATCCAATATCAACCATCAACCATTTATCATAATCATCATCCAATTAAATCAATAGCATCAATATATAACGGAAAATAAACAACAGGTATTAAATAGCAGTTTAATTCAATAATAAATTAAATAACTGTTTAACTGGCAGTTTATATGCAATGAATAATTAATTTACAAATTTAACTGGCGGTTTAAACGCAATGAATAAATTAAATAGCAATTTAATTTAAACAAATGAGATTAACTGAGATAATGATTAAAAATATGCCAAACAACCATAAATAAATTTTAAATCACATCATATATCAATTTAACAAATATAAGAAATTTTAGAAGTTGTGAGTGGGTTAAAAACACTCACCTTTTTAATTTAAATCCAAAAATTTGACAGTCTTCAAATCTGTCCAAACCAACGCCATAATGTCCGGAATTTTATTACGATCCTAACAAAAAAAATTGCGTAAGAAACGAAGTTCGCATGACGAAGTTATGCGATTAAGAACAATTGAAATCAAAAATAAATTAAAAACAAAATAAAACAGACTCACCTTTCCCCAACGTCCACGTCACCATCTCCATACGCACAAACCTAAACTCGAACCAGCTTTCGCACGTAACTTCCCAGCCGCCGCTAAAACCCACCAAACGCCGTGCCTCCGAGGAGTTTGCCTTCAATCAGACGACGTGCTTGATCCCTCCTCATCCGGCTTTCCTTCCCCTGATCACGACGCCCCCTCCGGTCCATCAAACCCATCACGGACGTGAACCAAATACGGTCGAGCGAACCACGATTCCGACGAATCCTGGTGTCAATAGGGTGGACTAAAATCATAGATCTTCACCCCTCGACGTCCTCTACGATTTCATGCCTTCCGATCGCCGTAACATCGCGAATCCACCGTTGGATCTAAACCCTAGCCTATGGACGGCTGAGGTTCAACTTGAATTTCTGGGCAAACAGAATCTCGAATTGAAAAACAAATCACACCATAAGATTACGCTCTTCGAGAGTTTCGACATGTATTTTTCCTAAATTTTTCTGAGGAGTTTGAATTTAAGCTTTCGATTTGATTTGGAATTGGATCTAGAATTTGTTTTTCTGCCATTGAGGAGGAGAGAGTTGAGATATACGTACAGACAAATGAGAATAGAGATAGGCTAGGGTTTATAACCGGGTTTATATAGGTAGGTCAGAAATTCGAATGGATGGATAAGGTTGGATATACGCGCTAACTCCAAAGTGGCCCAAAAAGCCCGTTTCGACTTCGGAACGAAATTGGTTCCACCCACACATCAAAATAGATGTTTTAAAATATTTTTAACGCGATGGAAAAAGTTTCAAGTCCAAATTCCATTGTATGAAGAAGTTATGCTAAAATCAATATTTTTCAAACTGATTTCAATTGATTTCAATTAAATCGATTTCAAGGCGTTTCGCGTCCGTACGATCAAACGACAAATCTGATCGATACGAAACTTGAAATCCTACAATAATTCACCGTTACGGATCCGATGAAACTTGTTTCGTCGAAATCCGAGTCAATGGCCAAAATGGCTATTTTTTCATTAACTAAATAAATTAATAATTAATTAATTAAATCAAAATTTTAATTTCAATCTTAAAATTGACAAATTCTATCACTTTTACATTGCTCAATCAATTTCAATGTTTTAAACAAATTAAAAGTCAATTTAAAGTTGATTATCTTATCGATTTCTGTATTTTCCTCAGTTCCATTCAAATTCAAAAATTATAAATTTAATTTCCAAAATTCCTATTAAATTAAATAAATCAATGATTATCCCATCCATAAATTTTAAATAGATGGATTTAATATTGGATTCAAAATCTATTGTTTTAATATTCTTAGATTTCATTTAAATCTCTATTAACGTAATATTTAGATGTTTAATTTCATTTATTTTCAATTTAATAAATCCAGTTATTTGTAATTACCTACCATACATTGCTTTAAACCTGATTTCAATCCTTCCATTCTCTATTAAACCTTTCTATATCATAGTTAATATTTGTTTTACATTCATTGCATAAATGCTCTCATTCCATCCTTTATTTATTGACTATCATATTTCCCATTACAATATTTTGGTCAATTTCACACGTTATTTGAAATTAAAGTCTCAATTAAACTTATCTATATTTGATTTCATTCCTACATTACATCACTTATTGTTTTACAAATAAACTATATTTCAGTTCATCCTATTTCCTTCATATCTTGCGACTATTACCTTAAATTCTCATTAATATACATTAAGGTTTATTAAATTCTAATTGACTCCCATTTTAATTATTACAATAATTACTATCCTTGCTTCAAATTTCCATAATTCAGAAATTACCAATTTCAATTTCAATAATTCCATTTAATAAACTTTCCATTCTGTTATTCAATCTAATTGCCCTATTAGGGGCAGTATTACATTATTGAATCGATTATCAATTTATGGGAAGAATTATTATTGGCTTACTCTTATTACATTAACAATTACCATCTTATTCCAATTTCCAATTAATATATAATTTAATTTTATTCACTTATAAATTCATTTATTATAGATTTCCTTCCAATTAAACTAAAAATTGATTTCTATAAATTGATTTGATTTAGTTGCCAAATATATACATTTCATTAATGCATGCTTCATTTTATATAAATTCCCATTATTATAAATTGCATACAATTTATTTTAATAAGCTTCCAATTAAATGGATTAGATTCAATTCCACCCCTTTAATTTACACTTAAGTTTATGTTATAGTCAATTTATAACGCATTACTTTCTTAGTTATTACTTTACATACTTCCCGTATTAATTTCTCAATTAACATAATTTGAACTTATTTCCCAATCCACCAATTACTACTTAAAATAAATTTATGCTTCTATTAATTTACATTCACACTTCCGTTACTATATTAATAATTATAAAGTAACGTTTATTATCAATAAATTCATTGACCAATAAATTAGGTAATTTATAATAGTTGTTATCCTACCCTTAAATTTATTTCCAAATAACATACTACCTAATTTCCTTTAATTGCAATTTGATTTTCAAATTTTATGCAACATACCAAAGAAATAAATCATATATTAATTAATTCGTTTTAATTCAAATCTTTTTATTAATTTCAGTACTACTATATAACTTAGTTACCTTGTTTTTTTCCCATTCATTACTTTAATATACCCATTCTACAACTCCTAACCATTGTATTACATTTCACACAAATGTATCATTTATTTACATTTTTTACAATTTATCTCCAATTCCAATTAACCATCTAAATGAAAAGGTAACCTACAATAACATTATCGTTACTCTTTAGTCACATAAGTAAGCCTCTATTACTTGCAAATCAATGTTGGCATTTATTTCCATACTACTAATTTCATTCACTTATTACAATTTACTTCCATTTGTACAGTTGCAATTTATTTTAGTTATTATTTCATTAATACTATTTCCAATTTTATTTCTTTCTACATTAAATTACAAAATCTTATAAATTTAACAAATTTAATCGTCGAAATTTACGGGTCGTTATATCATTCTTTGAATTTAAATTCCAAATGTCAAATTTAAAATGCCTTTTAAATTCCAAGATATCATTCATTTATTATCATTTCAAATCCCCTTTAAATAATTTATATTCCATCAAATTAATTCATTTAAAACCATTTAAATGTGAAGTTATTATACTTTCAAATCAAGTATTCAATTTCCAAAGTTTCAGACCATTATGAGATTATTTACTTAGTTAAAACCGTAAACATTGAAAATTTCAGCCTTACGCAGCATTTAGAAAAAGCTGTTATAAGTTATACTTGAAAACATTTTAGTTCAGCAAAGATAGCATTTAAAAACTCCTGTTAAATCTCATTTTAGTTGAAATTTTAGTTTGAAACAGCGAAGACAACATTTCTAGAAATGCTGTAATAGCTCAAGTTTCAAATTAAAGGTTTTTATTAATTTCAGCAAAGACAGCAGACCACTACAGCATTTACAGAACTGCAATAATAGGCCTTTATTAAGCTTTTTAGCCATTTAGTTTACTTCAGCAACTACAACATTTTAGAACTGCTGTAATAGCCTTTTTTATTAGGTTTTAGTTCATTTAAAGAAACCATAGCATTTCTGAATGCTATTAAAAGTATTTTCCAGATTTTAGTGTATATCCAGCAAATAATAAACTTCAATTTAAACCCTTTAAACATTATAACAATCATTTGTTAAAAAATGTTTATTAACATACCTTTAACATATGATTTTTATAAAATAAATTTCTTATAAATAATTAAAATTTTTAATAAATTTACTTAACAAATTCAAGCGTATAATTTCCTTTCCTTCATATATGTAATTTATTAACACTTACATTTTTAAATTTCCATTTTCACAAATTAAAATAAATTTTCAATTGATTTAATTTAACTAAAACCTTTAATTAAACCAAATTTCACATTTCCGAGTCAAGTTGTATTTTAAAATTACACATTTAAGCATTCATTTATTTAACCATTTAAACTCATAGAAAAAATCAATAATACTTTAATAAATCACTTAAATTCAAATTTAAATCAGATTATCGTATCTACCATTTTCCAAATTAAATTAAATTTCCATTTTATTTATATAACTTAAATATCATTTTTAATCAAAAATCCAAATTTCCAAACTTAAATTCAATAATCCAGTTTAACCATTCATTAATTACATTTTTAACTCATAGAAAAAATCATAATTTCTTTATTTTAAAAAATTTCAAAATCTATTTAAATCAAATTTCATAAATTTATATTTTTAAAATACTTATAAATATCCGAAACACTTTATAAAATAACCGCGGGCCTGTATATAGTTTTCTAACCTAGGTCAAGTGATACGAATATATATATATCATTTCAATCCACGGTTTGAAAAGAAAAATCCGGGTTCTATCATTTCAAACCCTCAATCCCAAGTTAAAAAAAATAAAATAAAAACCATTCAGACCTGTCATTTCAGCCCATAATGATTTTTCCATATTCTAAAGTCCGTTCGGGTATGTATCATTTCAACTCATAGTGAACCTAATTTACAGGGAACTTGCAGTGTGATAAACAGATATAAATGAACAGTTAACAACATATAACAGTAACAGATGAAATGACATGTAAATTAACAAGTTAAACATCATATATAAATAATCATAGGCAGTTATAACATATCATAATATTCTACACGTTCAATTGTTATCGCTTCATATTTATATAAGTATAAAATGTCAGGTGAGATTTACTCACCTCTTTGTGCTGGAGATATCAAGACAATTGACATAAAGGGATTCCAGAAGGCACAATGACACAACAATGGATTCAAGTGGAGGAGAACCAAGCTAATGATCTTGTCACAATGCATAAACAAAACCAAAATAAAATTATAATTCAATACAACATTTAATAGAAATAACTTTTATCAAGGTAAAACACAATATGAACAAAATAGTTTTTTTTTGCCTTGCTTCCTACCACTACATGCTCGGCCTAGGGATTGTCTATGGTCAGCCATAACATGTTTTAGGGTCTGGTTCAGACCTACGAAGGCACTGCTAAAAGAGAATAGGAAGTGTAGAGGAGTTACAAGTGAGGAGCACAAGTGGTTAAGGCAAACATATGAGTTTTGGTTCAACTTTTGGCTCGGTCTATGTCCCATCTAGGTTCGTCCATTTCATGTACAGGTCTGGAAGAGGTAGGAGGTGATTGTTAGAGGTGTGTCAAGGTGGTGGTGGAGCAATAGGAGGTGACCAAGGCTATCTAAGGTGATGGTGATGAAAACTAGGTGGCTAGGCATGCTTTTTAAGGAGTTTTTGCATTGTTTTGTGGTGTTGTGTTCAAGTGGAGGTCATGGCACTATCTGGTCAGAGGATATGAAGTTTAGGCCATGGATTATGTGGGGAAAGAAGTGGTGGTGGTTGGTGGAAGAGATAGTGGGGTAGAGGCCGAGCAACATGTGTAAAGAGACAAGGCAATTCAAGCAAAATTCAAAGGAAAAAGAGGAAGAAAAGTAGAAAAGAATGGAGGAAGCCATTACCATTTGTTTTCTAGCCATGAAAAATAATGAGATGGATGTTTCTCACGTGAAAATGAATAAAATTCATGGCCAAGAACTGAAATGTATGGGCAAAACACAAGAGAAAATGAAAAGACAAAGAAAATGGAAAGACTAGCAGCCGAAAAGTCACACGTTATAAAGCTTTTTTAGTCCCTTCAAATTTCCATTTTTATAAAATCAAATAAATAAATAAAATTTCAGTAAATGAATTTTAAAGCTGAAACAAATAAAAATAAAATAAAATAAATAATTAAATTTAAAGAAAATAGAAAAAGAATTAAAGAAATTGTTTAAAAATTGGAAACATGACATGAAAATTACAAATAAAACACCATTAACTTTGGAAAAATTTCTATTTCACTTTAAAATAAATAAAATTTCAAATAAATAAAATAAATGAGGAACAAAATAAAGTAGGAACGAGAATAAAATAAGGTCTTGGAAAAAGTAGAAAAATAAACAAAGAATTCCTTAAATTAATTAAAGCTGGAAATTAGAAATTGTAAAAAAAATACAACTGACCCTGGAAAATGTCAATTACACTTTCAAAAATGTTTTAAAACCAAAATTTATAAAATATATGTTATTTTACACATATAAACATAAATTAGAACATTACATAACCAAATAAAATATTATTTATATAATTTAAAATAAACAATTTTGTTTAATACAACAAATTTCATTCAATAGTTAAAATGGCATAACTTTCACAATATAAATCAGATTTCAATGAAACAAAAAGTAGTGTTCTTAAAATTTTATTTACTTTCATAATAAAAGATAAAATTTAAATTTTCAAACTTTTAAATTTTAAATTTAAAAGTGAAAGTTGACCATATTGACCAAAATACACTTTTTTGTAAAATATTCTATTTAATCATGTTTGGAATTCTAATTCACATCAAAATCAAAGTTTATATATGAAATGATAAAATTATCTAAATTAAATAAATAAAATAAAGTAAAATCGAAATTCAATTAAAATAATTACAAAAAATAGGGTTGTTACACGCCCTAGGAGAGAAAATTTCATCAGGGTTCATATTACATGAACTAAACACTTAAATGTGTATTACTTGAATTGAACTGAACATCAATTTTTACAATACAAGAAAATTCAAATAGTCCTAACTTGAAGAATTGGTAAACTCAGCTTGAATTCTTATTAATCACCAACATCTATATTTATAATACATACCCAAGACTCTATCTTATGGTAACTCTAGAATTGCGGAAATAGTAGGAAATCTTCTAAAGATATATCCCATTGCAGAAACAGTAGGAAATCTTTCAAAGATATATCCCCTATTACATACCACTCATAACATCTAATCATATATTCTAAATATATTATAATATCTTAATCATATATTCTAAATATATCACAATATCTAATCATATATTCTAAATATATCTCAATACCCCCCCTCAAGTTGGAGCATGAGATTAAAAAATGCCCAATTTGGAGAGAAGAAAATTAAATTGAGCCTTGCCGAGAGTCTTTGTAAATATGTCCGCCAACAGTGACGATGTCGAGACATAAGTAGGAGATATCAAACCTTCATTGATCGCATCATGAAAAAAGTGACAATCAAGCTCGATGTGTTTCGTCCGCTCATGAAAAACAGGATTCTTTGCTATATATAACGTCGATTCACTATCACAAAATAATTTAATAGCTTTAGGATGATGCACATCCAAACTCAACAACAACCCTTTTAGCCACTTCAATTCACATGTAGTTGCAACCATAGACCTATATTCAGCTTCCACGGAAGACCGAGATACCGTGTGTTGTTTCTTTGTCTTCCAAGAAATAGGAGATTGATCAAGAAACATAATCCAACCTGTCAACAAGCGACGAGTAAGAGGACAAGCCGCCCAATCCGAATCACACCATCCTTCCAAGGTCAACCCACTGTCAGCAAGGAGCCAAATACCCTAACCTGGAGTCCCTTTCAAATAACGCACAATTCGGAGAGCCGCTTCCCAATGTTCAATTCGAGGTGCTTGCATAAACTGAGACAAAATATGGACAGAATAAGCCAGGTCTGGTCGAGTAACCGCAAGATAAATCAAACGACCCACAAGTCATCGATATGTTTCACGATCTGCTAGAAACTCTCCAATTGCAAGACCTAGCTTATGATTTTGTGCTAAAGGAAACCCAATCGATTTTGCCCCCAATAAGCCTGCTTCAAAAATAATATCTAAAGTATATTTGCGCTAACATAAAAACAAGCCTGATGAACTATGAGCGACCTCAATCCCCAAAAAATATTTGAGATTTCCAAGATCTTTCATTTTAAAACAATCAGATAAGCTTTGAATATGGTAAGCACAGCGGAATCATTCCCAGAAATAACAAGATCATCGACATAAACTAAGACATTAATCTGAACACCGCCTTCAGTAAATGTAAAAAGAGAATAATCTGAACAAGACTGAAGAAAGCCATACCCTTTCAAAGACGACACCAATTTGCAAACAAACATCTTGGAGCTTGCTTTAAGCCATACAATGACTTACGTAACCGACATACCAAAGTTGGATCCGAACTCTCAAACCCGGGAGGCAATTTCATGTATACCTCCTCATCGTAGGAACACATTTATGAACATCCATTTTATGTATTTCACAATTCTTGGATGTCGCTATGGCTAGAAATGCACGAACTGTAGTCATCTTGGCAACAGGAGAAAAAGTTTCGTTGTAGTTAATTCCTTCTTGTTGGTGATTACCCAACACTACTAATCTGGATTTGAGGCGCTCAACATCTCCATTTGACAAATATTTGGTTTTGTACACCCATTGACTACCAAAACCCCGTTTCCCCGGAGGAAGATGCTCTAAGGTCCATTTGTCGTTGTCTTCTAGAGCCCGTATCTCATCCTTCATGGAACGGCGCCACTCATCGGATTTCATGGCTTCTTTAAATGATTTAGGGTCCTTACCCTTAATTATAGTTGCAAGAAATCTCCGATAATTTGCAGAAAAATTGTCATAATTTATGTAATGTGCTAGAGGATAAGGAGTACCCGAGGAGTGATTAGAAGGAGGAGAATCAGAAGATGGACCATTAGCAAAAACCGTATGTGTCACAAAATCTCGATACAGAACATTAGAAAATTTTTCCCGAAGACCACGACCCATTTCCTATAGACTAGTAGACTGATCTGAAGCAGAACCATGCGCAGGCCCAGTAGACCCATCTAAAGACTGATCATCAACATACATAGTGGGTCGCTGTTCCGGCCCAGCGGTCGTTGGTTCTGGAACAATGGCCTTTGCGTCAATTTGAACTTCATCCATGTGATTTTGAGCGTTATACCCATTATCATTAATCAAAAGATCAACATCCTCATCTTCATAAATTATTTCAACAAAATCTTGATGAATATCATGATCATTATTCTCACTAGATATTATATTAACATCTTCCGAACACCCAAACGGGAACACCTCCTCTTCAAATTTCCTCTAGACACAAAAAATTCCTTTGTATCAAGATCGAATAATTTCCACCCCTTCTTATCGAACGGGTAACCCAAAAAAATACACTTTTAACTCCGACTTGCAAATTTATCTCCCTTAGTCTTTTGATTGTGAGCAAAGCACAAGCACCCAAAGGTAAGAATAGCACCAAAAGGGGGTGGTTTGCCAAAAAGTATCTCAAAAGATGTTTTATTTTGTAACATGGAAGAGGGTGTATGATTAATTAAATGAGCGGCAGCAAGAACACATTCACCCCAAAAATAAACATGCAAGTTTACTTGAAAGCGCAATGCCCTACCCACATTCAAAATATGTTTACGTTTCCTTTTAACTCTCCCATTTTGTTGTGGAGTACCCACACTCGAAGTTTGAAACAAAATTCCAGTTGCATTAAAATAATCATTCAACAATTAAACTCAGTTCCATTATCACTTTGAACGACCTTAATTGTTTGAGAAAATTGCCTTCGACCATAGCAACAAAGGACATAAACATTTAAAACACCTATAATTTGTCAACCAACAAATAAATCCAAACTGCTCTCGAAAAATCATCAACTATTGTCAAAAAATAACGAGCCCCACACGACGAAACGTATCAATATGGACCCCACAAATCACAATGTATTTTCTCAAAAATTCTAGAAGCTTTATTGTCACTTAAAGGAAACTTGTCTCTAGGATGTTTAGCACGCATACATACTTCATACCCTTTATCTAAACTATCTTTATTATTTTTGACGTGAGAAATTAACTTAACTACTTTTTCAGAAGGATGCCCGAGCCGACGATGCCACAACTCCAAATTTGATGTTGGTTCAACTGTTGACACAAATTCCGGTTTGCTAAAGTAGTACAGTCCATCTCTCCTAACTCCCATTCCAATCAGCTCCTTCCTTTGGTCCTATATAGCAAAAATATGAGAATCAAATTGGACAATAGTTCGTAAATCATCATTAAGTTGAGAAATAGAAATTAAATTGCAACTCAAATTTGGAATATAAAGTACTCCAGTGAGGGTAATTTTGTCGGACACACATACGGATCCCATCAAAGCAGCAATCACTTTTTCACCATTCGGCAAACCAACAGAATATTCAAGATTTTGTGTGTCAAATAACCATGAACGTTGCCTTGTAACATGATGGGTTTCTCTGGTATCGATAATCCATGAAGTATTATCAAACTTACCATTTAAACGATTTTGGGGGATTTTACTATTATCAATCACGCCTGAAATAGCTTTCCACTGCTCACTTGTGAACAATTGATCTTCACCATCAGCCATGGCAAATTATTCTTGAAGAAAAAAATCGTTCTTTGGCTCTGATACCATGAAGAATTGGTAAAACTCAGTTTGAATTCTTATTAATCACCAACATCCATATTCATAATACATACTCAAGACTCTATCTTATGGTAACTCTAGAACTGCGGAAACAATAGGAAATCTTATGAAGATATATCCTCTATTACATACCACTCATAACATCTAATCATACATTGCGAAAATAGCAGGAAATCTTCCAAAGATATATCCTCTATTACATACCACTCATAACATCTAATCATATATTCTAAATATATCATAATATCTTAATTATATATTTTAAATGTATCATAATATCTAATCATATATTCTAAATATATCTCAATATAACTCAACCTTAAATGTATATTACTTAAATTGACATCACATCAGTTTTTACAACAAATTCACTTCTTGGTGTTACTTCAAGCTTAGACATAAATCAGCCAAATTCCAACAGGGGCCATTGTCCGTGTTGTTGTTCAATTTAGTGTTGATGAATTTCGTGTTACTATTCAATTTCAGGCTGAGCTAGGATTCTGCGACTGTTGATGAATTTCGTGTTGCTATATATCGATCTATGATGTTTGCGGTTGTGTGGGAGATGATTTGCTTATGGTTTCAATTACCACGGTTGGGTTGAGATTAATTTTTAAGATCGATGGTTTACGTGATGAATTAGCTTTGGGCTGTCCCGAAAAGAAAAAAAAATTAAAACGCATGTCCTTTTGTCTAATTTTTGAGCTTAATTTGTCCTTTAAAAAATTTCCTCCAAATTGATATTGGTGGACCACAGGTTTGATTTTCTGATTCGATTCTTGATTATGCAATTTTTTATTGTCCTGATTGACCAATTTCGTAGTATTTTTATCATCATTTTGTTGGCCCTACTTGATTGATACTACCATTTTATTAGTCACTAGTATAGTTCTTTACCTATTATATAATATTTTAATTTTTGACTATGCAGTATTTCTAATATGATTCACTGCAACCAATGATCATTTTTTTAAGAAACGACATACGTGAAATACATTGGAAGATAGCATGTTTTTAGATATTCAGTATTTTTCTTAGAGATAGTTTACATGAGAACAACAAATCTGTTAAGACATGGGTCATCCCAAGGTCTATCTAACAAAAATTGAATCATTGAAACAAAAAGGTTTCTTTCTTAAGGGTAAGAATTTTGATGTTTCTTATGAATTAGTTCATAGACATTATCAATTTTATAAGCACCAGGTTGATTTTAAAAACCTTAGCATGTGAAATGTTAGCATCTGAAAAGAAGATTTCTTTACAGGACATTTCAAAAAAGCCCCTTTTTTCCCCTTCTTTAACATTGAAAGATAACATGTTTTCATATCTTTTGAAATTGACGATGACTAAGAAATCATGTTCTGATGATTCACACTTCCATTACTACTTTGAACAGAGCCACATTTTGAATAGAGCCACCAATGTTTATTCTCTACAACCTTATATAAAGTTGCAATAACATCATATTCAACAAACACATTCTTCGAGCAATATAATAAAATGTGGAACCCAGCGTACGAGGCTCCTGCATGATAGCGGACTCTGATGTGGTTGATAATGTACAGTTTTTTTTTCTCGCATTGCGAAGAGACTATTTCCGGGCTCGAACCTGAATGTCCAGATCACCACGCAGGTGATTTAACCGTTGCGTCAAGGCTCCACCTCTCTTCGAGCAATACAATCTCGACAAAAAATCAGTAAGTTAAAGAAACAGATGAGCATTGCTAGCCACCTATATAATGCAGATCCAACTCTACAATCCTGGTCCTTTTTAGAATCATTTTTAGTTTTTTCCCCAACCATGTATGTCTTGGGTTCATAATTATAATACACTCTTCTTCTAGCCAAAACAGTATTAATGACAACATAAATTGATTTTATTTTATTTACTTTTATTTTTTGAATCTCAAAGAATAAGGCTATTTATTTATGTATTTCTTTTTAAATTGATGACGAATTGAAGAATGGAAACGAAAAGCAGATTTGTTCACTCATTCAAAGAAAGGTTTATCTTAACTCATTGTTTAAAATATGCATTCAGAAAATAAGTAGTAATTGTAACATTTTAATTCTGCTCCATCAGTCGATCACATTTTTGAACTGTCGGTATGGTAATTCATGAGCAACATCAAATCCTAAATAAACTAAATAGTAGGTGAAAAGTAAACGCAAAAACATAGTTAAGGTTCATATACAACCAAACCTTAGGAAAACGGTAAACAGTCAATAACAATTTCATTAATCAACAAATAGAAAATGCGTAAACAACAACAAAATGTACAACAATTTGGATCAAGATAATTTACGTCCGCAATGAATATTCAATTGCATCATTTTTTTATATATCCTTATTAAACGAAGATAATAAATTGTTGTTTGTTCTAAACTTCTAATGTCTGCTATATTCATTACCGCCTAACCAAACTAAAATATTTTTTTCGAAGAAAAATAATTTGTTAACTTATTCCCACATTGCTAGATTGATTAATTTGATTATTGAACCTCATATTAATCAAAAATGATAGATAGTTTCTTGTTTTTACTCTGAATTTCAAACATTAACATAATTTTAGCATTTTTTTGTTCAATTTTTCAAACTGAAGGTCCTTGTCGCTTGGGATAATTGTCACTTGGCTATAGCAGGCTTTGATTCAAACCCTACTCTTAAGGTATATGGTTGATTTTACTTGAGATGAAATATTTAATAAGATTTAATTGTACTCAATAAATATGTCATAGTGACTAAAAATATTGGTTTAAATGTATATTGTTCATCTATCATGTGATGTGGAATTGAATATCTACAGTAAGATAACAGAGATGCTGATGCAGTGGAAATAACAAATGAAGCAAAACGATAAAACGATACCAAGATAAATGCCCAAATCCATTGATCTCTCGAGATACCGGATTCCAGCTATCTTCAACACATTGATCGTGCACGATTCCACGTTAGAAGATCTACGATTCTTCGACGTTGATCTCGCGCATGAGATTCCATGAATCTGCTTCAAATTCGTTGATTCGAGCGCGCTCGAATATCCGAATATGGAAGAAGAAGGAGATCACACTCAACTTCAACAAAGTGGCCAAAAGCTCACAAAAAACTTTATTCAAAATCAACTACTTTTTACAAATGACCATACACCCCTATTTATAGGGAAAGTACAACACCACATGACTCAACACAACTACAACACGACTTAACAAACAAACAAACGACTCAAGAAAATACAAACATTCAATGACTCAACAATACACAGTGACATAACATCAGACGACTCAACACACTTCGGTAGCAACGTAAGACTTCGGCAGCGACATAAGATAATTCGTGACTTAGGTTGTCAGGCAACAAAGTAATGGCCGTGACTTAGCAAAATGAAGAAATCTCGCGACATAAGGCTGGGGCGACCTAAGGCTTTGCGTCATAGGGATTCTGCTCGCGACCTAGGGATTAGCGACATAAGGATTCAGTTCGTTCGCGACCTAAGCTGGAGCGACCTAAGGCTTCGTGACATAGGGATTTTGCTCGTGACCTAGGGAAGCGCGATTCAGGGAAGCGACTTAAGGTAAGTCGTTTATCTCGCGCTGCATCATCCTCTCCTGTTTGAAAAGAATTCGACCCGGAATTCACTCTTTCCTCCTCTTCGACATGCTTATTCTCATGATATGGAATCAAGTGTTTGACGTTGAAAACGTCAGTCGTATGGATATGATCTGGCAATCTTAATTGATAAGCATTCTCATTAATCTTCTTTATGATTTCCAAAGGACCAATCTTTCTAGCAGCTAATTTGTTGTAAGAACCAACAGGAAATCGATCCTTAGTCAATACTGCATACACAAAATCTCCTTCTTTGAATTCAACATTTCGTCGTTTAATATCTGCGGATTGCTTATATTTTTCATTTGCCTTAAGCAATCGTTCCTGCACAACTTTGTGGCATTCTTGTAATTCATTTATAAAATCACTAGCTTGTTTGATCACTCCTTTCTGCTGTGGTACGGTAGATAAATCTAACGGTCCTTTAGACATTGTTGAATAAATGACCTGGAATGGACTGAACCCAGTGCTATGATTAACTGCATGATTGTGTGCAAACTCAGCTTGACACAGCTTGGAATCCCAACTCTTCAAATTGTCATCCACGAGGCATCACAATAGATTACCTAGGGATCTGTTCACAACTTCTGTCTATCCATCCGTATATGGATGATAAGCACTACTAAATTTTAGCTTTGTCCCGACCATTTTCCATAGACTCATCCAAAAATGACTCAGAAAACGAGTGTCTCTATCTGAAACAATAGATTCAGGCAACCCATGAAGATGATAGATCTCTTTGAAGTATAACTGTGCGACATTAACTGCATCAGCTGTCTTCTTGCATGCGATAAAATGTATCATTTTTGAAAAACGATCAACCACTATGTAGATAGAATCATTGCCACGTTGCGTTCTCGGCAATCCTAATACAAAGTCCATATTAACATCCACCCATGGTTTAGTAGGTATAGGTAACGGCATATATAATCCTGCATTTGTTGCGGTCCCTTTTGAAACTTGACAAATTTGGCGCCTCTGAACGAATTTTCCAACCTCCTTCCTCATTGACGGCCAGAAATAAGACTTTGAGATCAACTGCAAAGTACGGTCACAACCCACGTGTCCTTCTTCATGTAATTCTTTGATGATTTTCATTCGTAAACTGCAATCTGGAATACACAACTGATTTCCTTTGAATAGAAAACCATCAACCAACATATATCCATTCATGTTCCCCTGCTTAACTTTGTCTAGGATCCTGGAAAAATAAGAATCCAAAGTAAGCAAATCTAGAAGTAAGTCAAAACCCATCACCTCTACTCGCATGGTTGTTAGTAAATTATTCCTCCGACTCAATGCATCGGCAACGCGATTAGTCACTCCAAACTTGTGTTTTACGACGAATGTAAATTGTTGCAAATAAGCTATCCACGATGCATGCCTAGCTGCAATTTTATTCTGCCTTTGTAAATGTTTTAATGCTTCATGGTCCGTATATAAAACAAATTCCTTGTAACTCAAATAGTAACTGAAAATGTTTTAATGCTTCATGCCTAACTTTCGATGCATCCGTATGTAACTCAAATAGTAACTGAAAATCTGGCAACACAAGAATCGGTGCTGAGGTTAAAAGTTCCTTGATTTGTTCAAAAGCAAATCCTGCCTCTTCCATCCATGAAAACTGCTTTTCTTTCATACAATCAGTAACATGAGGCATCACACTGCTAAAGTGCGGTATAAATCTTCGATAAAATGAAGCCAACCCATGAAAACTTTTGACTTCTGTTTTAGTTTTGGGCTGTGGCCAATCTCTGATTGCGGCTACTTTACTCTGGTCCACTTGTATCCCCTCCTTGGACACGACATAACCCAGAAATAAAGCACTTGGCGTCATGAACATGCATTTCTTAGTTGCCACATAGAAATGTTCTTGACGAAGAATAGTTAACACCTTTCGCAAGTGTTGAATATGCTCCTCTGTGCTCGCACTATATATCAAGATATCATCAAAGTAAACTACAATACACTTCCCAATGTAAGGTCTTAAAATTTGATTCATCACTCTCATAAATGTACTTGGTGCATTGGATAACCAAATGGCATGACCAGCCATTCATATAATCCTTCCCGAGTCTTGAATGTTGTCTTCCATTCATCACCTGGTCTTATGCGAATCTGATGATAACCACTCTTCAGATCAATCTTTGAAAAGATTAT
Organism: Allium cepa; assembly: GCA_030765085.1. NCBI lineage: Eukaryota > Viridiplantae > Streptophyta > Magnoliopsida > Asparagales > Amaryllidaceae > Allium > Allium cepa. Next base: position 512,455,363 of record CM060942.1, read on the forward strand.
GGATCCACTGAGTTGATCCAATAGATCATCAAGTCTTGGCATAGGAAATCTGTATCTGACAGTTATTTTGTTGAGTGCCCGGCTGTCGGTACACATTCTCCATGAACCATCTTTCTTTGGTATCAACAGAGCTGGTACAACACAAGGACCGAGACTCTCTCGAACACGCCCTTGCTCAAGCAACTCCTCAACCTGTCTCCTCAACTCTTCATGCTCTTTTGGACTCATACGATAATGCGGCCTATGCGGTAAAATAGCACCTGGCACTAGATCAATTTGATGTTGTATGTCCCTTAGTGGCGGTAATTCCTTGGGTAATTCCGCAGGAAAGACATCTTCAAATTCATTTAACACCGGTCTAACCTCCTTAGGGATTTCAAGATCTTCACTTGTTTCATACCCAATTAACATAAACAACTCAGCACTGTCTTTCACTTCTTCAACAAATTCCTTCGTAGATAGTAGACTAGTTGATTCCACTTTCTTCTCTGATTTGCTTTCACTTTGTTCATGCTTCTTAGGAACTAAGGTGATTTGAGTACCTTCAAACATGAAACTGTAGCTGTTGGTACGACCATTATGTTGTACAGCTCTATCATATTGCCATGGTCTTTCCAATAATAAATGACACACATCCATATCAACAACATCACACCATATATCATCTTTATACTTCTTCCCAATAGAAAATGTAACAAATGCTCGTCTTTCCACTGTCACTTCTCCACCTTTCTTTAGCCATGCCAGTTTATAAGGTGTAGTGTGTTTTTCAGTCTTCAACCCTAACTTCGTGACGGCTTCTTCAGAAATAATGTTATCGCAGCTTCCCGCATCTATAACAAATCGACAAACCTTTCCCAAGATAGTACATGTAGACTGAAAGATATTGCTTCTCAGCTAACTAGAATCATTCTCATGCTTTGGCACTAAACAAGACCTCCTCATCATCAAACTACACCCTTCATCTCCTGACACAACTTCTTCATCTTCATCAAACTTCGCTGGTTGAGAATAGTCAATGTCATCTTCCACATCCTCATACTCACATTCCTCTACAACTAATGTTCTCTTCTTTGGCTTTGTACATTCATTACTTTTATGGCTGAATTCCTGACAATTATAGCACTTAATACTGTTACTGACCTTTGCTTTAGTGGCTTCATTGACAATAGGTTTACTGACTGCCTTGGAAACATTAGCACTGCTACTAGCACCCTTATTCTAATTGTTGGAATTTGTAAACACACCACCTCCTCGTCTCCCTTGTTTCTCCCAAGCTAGAGCTTTCTGATGTGCTTCAGCGACAGACATTGGATTGAACATATTAACCATGTCTTGAATTTGAATCCGTAACCCTCCAATATATCTAGCTGTTAGCTGTTCCCCAGTTTCCATAATATCATTCCTTGCAATCAATTGATAAAATTCATCTGCATAATCATTCACTGACTTCGTTCTCTGTCTCAAATTCTGCAAACGTTGATACATAAGAGATTGATAATTGCATGGCAAGAAAGTTTCTTTCATCATCTTTCTCATCTTCTTCCAAGTAACAACTTTTGATTTTCTCATTCTCTTCCGAGTTAGTTTAGTTTGCTGCCACCAAGCCGTAGCTCTTCCTCTTAGTTTTGTAGCAACTAATTGGACTCGGCGATTCTCCGGCACATCCTTGAATTCTAAAATTTCTTCAACAGTTGACAGCCAATCAAGGAATTCTTCAGCTTGCATACCACACTTGAATTCTGGAATTTCCATCCTCATTCCTGACTCCCATTTACGATCATTTTCTGAATGCAGGTATTGATTTCGCACTTGGCCTCAATTTCGATAATGAATACTTCCTCTATCACCATCTTCCTCAAAATCTGATATACTTCGATATCGATCTCGACCATCCACATCCCTACGACCATGAATGTCTCTTCTACCGTGTCTTCCAACATCACGATATGGTTCATTTTCAAATCCACGCTGAGTTCTTCTATCTTCATTTCGATACCCATGGCGGTCTCGCATCACTGAAACTGATGATTCTCTCCTATCCCGATAAGACTGTGGTGAAATCCTCCTTTCTTCCGAAACCGATGGTGAAACCCTGTTTCTACCCTGGCTCGAAACTGGTGAAGTTCTCGTTTGGCTTTGATTCGTGTCTTTCATCAATTTCTCCAACTTTTCAATACCCTCATTAAGCTTTTCACTGATACGTTTTTCCATTTGCTCAGCTTCTTCTCTTCTATACAAATCTTCAACATTTTGAAATTGATTAGCACATCTCGGAGGCATGTTCATCAAACAAACTCGGATCTGTCTCTAATCTATAGCTCGGATCTGAACAATGGTGGCTCCAATCTAACTCAACTTGATTCGGCTCTAACACCTCCTCTTGGCTCCAAGTAGGCTCGGCTTAGCTCTGACTTAGCTAGGTTGGCTCTGATGTAGGATACCTAGCTAGGATACGACAATTAACGCAGCCGATCTAGCTTTGATACCAAACTGACGCAGCGGAAATAACAAGCAAAACGATAAAACGATACCAAGATAAATGCCCAAATTCTTGATCTCTCGAGATACCGGATTCTAGCTATCTTCAACACGTTGATCGCGCATGATTCCGCGTTAGAAGATCTACGATTCTTCGACGTTGATCTCGCACACGAGATTCTGTGAATCGGCTTCAAATTTGTTGATTCGAGTGCACTCGAATATCCGAATATGGAAGAAGAAGGAGATCACACTCAACTTCAACAAAGTTGCCAAAAGCTCACACAAAACTTTATTCAAAATCAACAACTTTTTACAAATGACCATACACCACTATTTATAGGGGAAGTACAACACCACACGACTCAACACAATTACAACACGACTTAACAAACAAACAAACGACTCAAGAAAATACAAACATTCAATGACTCAACAATACATAGCGACATAACATCAGACGACTCAACACACTTCGGTAGCGACACAAGGCTTCGGTAGCGACATAAGATAATTCGCGACTTAGATTGTCAGGCAACAACGTAATGGCCGCGACTTAGCAAAATGAAGAAATCTCGCGACATAAGGCTAGAGCGACCTAAGGCTTCACGACACAGGGATTCTGCTCGCGACCTTGGGCTTCGCGACATAAGGATTTAGTTCGTTCGCGACCTAAGCTGGAGCGACCTAAGGCTTTCCGACATAGGGATTTTTCTCGCGACCTAGGTAAGCGCGATTCAGGGAAGCGACTTAAGGTAAGTCGTTTATCTCGCGCTGCATTAGATGCACAATGAGAGATTAGGCTATTGCAATTTTCACCATTTGAATTCTCTTAATAATTGTTTGTGAATAAAAATTTCGATAAGAGTAGAGTAAAAATAAGATGAAGTCCAAAAATATTTAATAAGTGAATGCTTCTTGCATTACTTACATGGTTCCTAAACGTCATGAAATCACTTGGTAATTCACTCTTCACCTATAACAAATTAACATCCGGCTTATATACATTAGATAACTGAATATATATCTTCTTTTACTTTGTTGATCTTTACTTTAGGAACTGAAAGATAGAAACCAAAAGATAGAAAGAAAACAGTTTGTTGATTTATATTTTATCGATTTGTAAAGCATTGGGCAGTTTTAGGCTGCCCGAATGCTGGATAGCTAAAAGATAGAACCGAGCTTGGTTTCTTGTTTCTAGGCAAAAGAAAAAACAAAAGCTCAAATTTGCTCTTGGCTCACTGTGGTTTTGATAATTGTTTGGTATAATGTTGTGCGTTTCCATAATCCATTGAATCCAAAATCAATTCTCTGTAGATTTGGGCTAGTTTGATTTTATCATTTCCATTATATTACAGTTTATCACTATGACTGGTTACATAAATTAAAAGGACCACACATGTTAAATTACTATAATTGTTTCATATTTATTTATCTATACATCCTTGTGATCCAAGTATCTTGAAAAAATGAAAAAAGGCAACAGTCTTGATAATTTGTTGGCAATTATTAAGTTAGCAACTGATAAGATATGAAACCATTTCTAAATAAGATGGAGTTGTTTGATGACATATATAAGATCAATCGAGGTAAAGTGTTATGTTGTCTTAACCATTCGTACTACTTCTTAGAGCATCTCCAACTGCTGCATACTCAACCTTTATACTAAACATTTCCAATTCAAGCGAATCCAACCGTTTCACTTCAGCGTAATATTCAACGAAATATTTAGTAGCCAATTCACAATGCTGAATTGACCACAGAGAGGGGAATTAATTAAAATAGTTACTTAAACCCATTGACGCGATTCAATTCTTTATCTACAACCAGTATATACTTGATATTATTATTATTATAAGTGTCCAGGCATTGATTAAATCAATGCCCTGTTGTTGGGTTATCACCTTAACATTCAGGTGTTGAGGGAGATTGTTTTAAAAGGGGAAGCAATTAGTCCCACATCACCAAGTTACTACTCCTAGGTATATAGGAATGGTTGGCTTAGGATATTGTGAATTAAATTGATATGGGCTTGAATATGATTGCATGGAGCTTGGGTATGTGGGCTTGGGCCTATGCATTATTATTATGGGTCAAAGATGGACACTTGGGCACGTGGGCGCGTGCGTGACCGTACGGAAAAGGTGTGACTGTTGGCAACAGTCATATTTTTTGAATTTAAACAGATGGACGCGTCTGTTCAAACGGTCGCACTTGTTCACCTGCTATATATAGCCATCAACCCAGACCGGTCCAGACATCTTCTTCCTTCCCTCATTATCTCCGTACGCGTTTTGTTTTATTTTACAGACCAATAAAACATCCCGCTGAACTCACAGGCATTGCTACGCCTCTGAGTTCTGGTTTTGTTGTATCCTGCGAAGCAATCTGCATTCTACCCTGTTAGCAAACTCGCAGATATTGCTTTAAGGACAGCGATTACGCGCCTCAAAACCATACGCTTCAACCATATTCTGCACAGCCTTCCTCAACATTCTTAAAGCAACATCTACAATGGAAAATGGTGCAGAATCAGCATTCAAAATCATGAACCAGGACTTCATCAGGCTGGACAGAATGGACGGAACCAATTTCACGAGATGGCAGGACAAGATGAAGTTTCTTCTCACCACTCTCAAAGTCTCATATGTTCTGGATGAGAATCTTCCACCAATTCCTCCTCCGACAGATAAAGATACCGACGAACTGAAGAAACAGAGGATGAAACGCGAGGAAGATGAACTGCTATGCCGAGACCACATACTTAACACGCTATCAGATCGTTTGTATGATCTCTACACTCCGCTGAAATCACCTAAAGAAATTTGGGATGCACTGGAAGCAAAATACAAAACTGAGAAAGTTGAAACATATAAGTTTCTTACTTTGCAATATTTTGAATTTGAAATGAAAGACGATATCTCTGTTATGGACCAGATGCATGATTTACAAGTTCTGGTTGGAAAACTTGCCGATTTAAAAGTGTAAATTCCAGAATCGATTCAAGTGGGGGCTATCATTGCTAAACTTCCACCTAGTTGGAATAATTATCGTAAAAAGCTTCTACACATGACTGAAGAACTCACGTTGGAAAGGATTGGAAAACACATACGGATTGAAGAGGAGAATAGAATTCGCGATGGTGTTTTTCCACCAAACAACGTGAACAATGTGAATTCTGGAAAAAAGAGGAAGAAAGGTCAAAATCAGAACTTTAAGCCAAATAAGAAAAGCAAGTCTGAAGCCAATTCTAATCCAAAAGATAAGAAGAACAGGGCTTGCTACAACTGCGGAAAACTTGGCCATTACAAACGAGAGTGCAGGGCTCCTCCAAAACAGAATAAAGCACAATCTGGAAATGCAAATATGGTTCAGAATGAAGAAGTGCAGGAAATCATTGCGATGGTTTCAGATTTACAAATTGGTATGATAACCGATGTGCACTTGGCAATTTCTGAAACAAAAACTTCAGATTGGTGGTTTGATTCCGGCGCAACAGTTCACGTTTGCAATAATAAAGATATGTTCAAGACATATAAGGAGGTTGCAGAACAAGAAGTGATCATAGGTAATGGGAATGCAGCAAAAGTTCTAGAAAAAGGAACTGTCGAGATTCAATTTACTTCTAATAAGAAGATTACACTCACGAATGTGCTGCATGTTCCTGATATCAAAAAGAACCTTGTCTCTGCATCAATCTTATGCAAAAGCGGTGTCAAATCTGTCTTAGAGGCTAATAGTTTAATTCTGTCCAAAAATGGCATGTTTGTGGGTAAAGGTTATGCATGTAATGGGATGTTCAAACTCAATATTAATGAAATAAAAGAATGTTCTGCTTATATTATTGATTCTTTACCTTTATGGCATGCACGTTTAGGTCATTTAAACTATAAATCTTTAAAATATATGGCAAAACATGGTCTTATTTCTGTTACTAATGATAAACATGATAAATACGAAATATGTATACAAGCCAAGATTACAAAGAAACCATTCCCAACTGTTGAAAGAAATTCGTAGCTTTTGGATTTAATTCATTCCGATATATGTGAATTAAATGGAGTTTTAACCAGAGGTGGAAAAAGGTATTTCATTACCTTTATTGATGATTTTTCTAAATACACATGTGTGTATTTACTCAGAAATAAAGATGAAGCTTTTGACATGTTCAAGCGCTATAAAACAGAAGTTGAAAATCAGAAGGGTAGGAAAATAAAGGTCCTACGTAGTGATAGAGGAGGAGAATACTTCTCCACAGAATTTTCTAACTTCTGCGAAGAACATGGAATTATTCATCAGCATACTGCACCATACACGCCACAACAAAATGGGTTGGCTGAAAGAAAAAATAGAACTCTGGTTGATATGGTAAATTCTATGTTATTAAATGCTAAATTACCACTTAATTTGTGGGGGGAAGCATTGTTGTCTGCATGTCATTTGCATAATAGAATCACTTCAAGGAAAACTAAAGTTTCTCCTTATGAACTATGGAATGGTTGAAAACCTAATCTACGGTATCTAAAGGTGTGGGGGTGTATTGCTTTCTATTGGGTGACTGATCCAAGGCAGACTAAATTAGGTCCAAGAGCATTGAAAAGTTTATTTGTAGGATATGCTGAAAACTCTAAAGCATACAGACTACTAGATTTATCCTCAAACACAATTGTTGAATCAAGGGATGTTGAGTTTATTGAAAATAAATTCAAGGATGATTCAACCACAAATCAACTATTAAATCCCAACACCACCCAACCACCACTAGATGTTTCTACACCTTCTGCTAGTAATAAAAGGAAAATAACAGAAGAACAAACAGAAATGAGAAGGACACAAAGAATCAGGAAAGAGAAATCTTTTGGTCCAGATTTTATATCGTCTTAAGCTATAGCGTTTCTTGTAGAAGGAACCCGAGACGAAGTTACTAACAAAATTTCTATTGTACTAAATACAGAGGATGATCCAAAAACATACAAAGAAGCTATAACTTCTAGAGATTCTGCTTTTTGGAAGGAGTCAATTAATGATGAAATGAATTCAATTTTATCAAATAATACTTGGGTCTTGGTAGACTTGCCTCAAGGGTCAAAACCTATTGGTTGCAAATGGGTGTTTCGAAGAAAACTGAATAACGATGGTAGCGTGCAAACTTTCAAAGCTAGATTAGTAGCCAAGGGTTTTCGGCAAAAGGAAGGAATTGATTTCTTTGACACTTATGCTCCGGTTGCAAGAATTACATCAATTCGAGTACTAATAGCATTAGCATCAATCTATCAGTTGCATATCCACCAAATGGATGTCAAAACGGCCTTCCTTAATGGTGAACTTAAGGAAGAAGTTTACATGGAACAACCAGAGGGTTTTATCCTCCCTGGAAATGAAAGAAAAGTTTGCAAACTAACAAAATCGTTATACGGATTAAAACAGGCACCAAAACAGTGGCACGAAAAATTTGACTCAATTATACTCCAAAATGGTTTTACATATAATAGTGCCGACAAATGTATCTACTCCAAATTCACAAAGGAATATGGAGTAATCATTTGTTTATATGTAGATGATTTATTAATATTCAGTACTAACATGAAAGGGATACAAGACACCAAGAATTATTTAACTTCAAAATTTAAAATGAAAGATTTGAATGAAGTTGATACAATTCTGGGTATAAAGGTTAGTAAAGTTAGTGGGGGCTATGCACTAAGTCAATCACACTATATTCAAAAAGTGCTTCAGAAGTTTGGACATCTAAAAATTAAGGATGCAAGTACCCCAATAGACTCGAGTATCAATCTCAATAAAAATGAAGAGAGATGTATTGCTCAACTCGAATATGCAAGCGCTATTGGAAGTGTAATGTATGCAATGCATTGTACAAGACCTGACATAACATATGCAATATGCAAACTTGCACGATATACCAGCAATCCTGATATAGATCATTGGAAAGAAATTGAAGATTGCTTGGTTATCTCAAAAGAACCAGTAATCTAGGACTTGTTTACAATGGATTTCCAAGTGTATTAGAAGGGTATACTGATGCAAGTTGGATAACTAGCGCTAGTGATAATAAATCTACCTCGGGTTGGATTTTCACATTAGGTGGAGATGCTATTTCTTGGGCATCAAAGAAACAAACCTGCATTTCACACTCCACAATAGAATCAGAATTTATAACACTTGCTGCCGCCGGGAAGGAGGCAGAATGGCTAAGAAATATGTTACTGGATATCAAGCTATGGCCGAAGCCAATGCCAGCTATATTATTACGATGCGATAGTCAAGCTACTATGTCAAGAGCATATAGTAACATATACAATGGGAAATCAAGACATATAAGCCTTAGACATGAATATGCAAGAAAAATAATAAATTATGGAATAATTACTATTGTCTACATAAGATCCATTAATAATTTGGCAGACCCATTCACAAAAGCTCTAACTAGAGAAATGGTAAGATCCACATCAGTCGGAATGGGGCTTAAACCATGTATTAATCAATCATAGCGGAAACCCAACTTTAATATTAATTAGCTTAATTTTAAGGTTTAATGGGTAATAACAAACTATCATATGATTGGAAGGCACTAAGTCAAATTAGTGAAAACTGTTACAGGAATGAAGAGGCTGAGTTGAATAACTCTTAATAAAGTTCTAATTGGTCTGGTAACAGAGACATTGAAAATGAAAAGAACTTTACCTTTATGAACTTGGAAGTGGTGCCGCTTCTAAGCAAGAGTTTATAGGGTTTGCTCTTGTAAAAGTTCATTAAGCTGGGATGGAGCACATGGCCATAACGGTGCTCACAGGTAGGGAAAATTATTGGTAAATTGAAATTGCGTGTGTAATATTTCCGACTTTATAACTCATAGGAGACTCGGTTTAAGTTAAGACCACCCAGCTCTTCTTTAGAGTCCTGAGATATTATCACTAATGTGTGGTTTAATCGAATAGATACCACATATGATGCGTAATCTCAAACTAAAATAAGACTGAACATCATCGATAAAACAATCTAGTGGGGGATTGTTGAGGGAGATTGTTTTAAAAGGGGAAGCAATTAGTCCCACATCACCAAGTTTTGCTTACTACTCCTAGGTATATAGGAATGGTTGGCTTAGAATATTGTGAACTAAATTGATATGGGCTTGAATATGATTGCATGGAGGCTTGGGTATGTGGGCTTGTGCCTATGCATTATTATTATGGATCAAAGATGGGCACTTGGGCACTTGGGGCACGTGGGTGCGTGCGTGACCGTACGGAAAAGGTGTGACTGTTGGCAACAGTCATATTTTTTGAATTTAAACAGATGGACGCGTCTGTTCAAACGGTCGCACCTGTTCACATGCTATATATAGCCATCAACCCAGACCGGTCCAGACATCTTCTTCCTTCCCTCGTTATCTCCGTACACGTTCTGTTTTATTTTGCAGACCAATAAAACATCCCGCTGAACTCACAGGCATTGCTACGCCTCTGAGTTCTGGTTTTGTTGTATCATGGAAAGCAATCTGCACTCTACCCTGTTAGCAAACTCGACTGTAGTGGGGGCAGATATTGCTTTAAGGACAGCGATTACGCGCCTCAAAACCGTACGCTTCAACCATATTCTGCACAGCCTTCCTCAACATCAGGGCACCCTGAATCCGTTGGAGATGCTCTTATAGTCAGTTTGGTGTTTTGCACGAGAGTCATATTTAGATGTAGCAGCTTCGTCCTGTTCATGACATTGCACATCTTCTGAAATTTGGGCAGCGACCTGCTTTTCGAGTCATAGATTGCTCTGAGCAGTGCAATTCAAATGATCAGCCTTCAGGTTCTTAGGTTCATATCTTATTGATGGTAGTTAAAGTGTTTTTAAATGTTGTGAACTTGAATCATCTGGTCAGTGGTTTATATTCTTAAAATTGTTCCTCCTTTTTAGTTAAGTTAGCAAAGCAGTTACTAATATCATACATAGCATGGATATGAAATAATAACGATAATACGATAGATATACAAGATCCGATCGACATTTTACCCAAAATGAATTGGGTACTTGAGTTTAGACTTTATCCCTAAGATATAGTTCCAATTATCCATGATAAGATTATAGAGAAACAAAATAAGTTGCTTAGATACAGGTGCCTCAGTTTCGAAAGTAGATTTGGGCAAACAATATAGCCCCCTAGTTGTCTAAATTTTTATTTTTTAAATTGGTAGTGCCATGGCACATACCTACTTCATAAAGATCTTTGTGCATAAATGTCACTGCATCTGCGATGGATGCTGCTGCATTCGGTCTACTGCTCTATCAAATTTTGTGCCACCGCTCTCTTTGTGCTACCTCATATGTAATCATCTCTAGATAGAAATATAACTAAAAACACCTTGATGTATGTTTACATATTTGAAGATTGTGCATGCACGTGCATGTTCCTGTCACATAAACATCCATGAAGAAGTTTGAAGAGGCTTCCATTAGGCATGTACTCGTAAACTGAAAGGTACTCATAAACCATAAATATGGATCTGCTTAGAACCAGACCCCGTATGGATCAGGCCAGCTCCGAATCCGTATGAATGAGGTCACACACCAAATCCTTATGGGTAGGATCAGACACCAAATGCAACTGGCCCGGCGAGTACACAGATAAGTAATGCTTGAATCCAGATAAACATTTTGAGCTATTATTTTTAGTTTAATTCCTGATATTCAAAAATAGAAATAGTTAAAAATCTAGATAATAAAAATGGTTAAAATGCGATTCTTTGGAGATTTTGCTTTTACTCAAAATTAATTATGCGTTAATGAAATTTAGGATTATCCATTCCTTTATTCTGAAATACCGTAGCATGTTGGGATGAATAACCTTCATAGATACTATATTTATTGGTTACACACACAGATAGCAGCACTATATTTGTTTCAAAATCCAAGGAAATAAGGACTTTTCATAACTATGTTCTAACTTACAATGTATCAACAAAAGAATTTATGTAACCACCTTCTTTCTAACCTGCATATTACTATTAACATTACTTTCCATCAAACTATTAAGGCACATTTACTGATCGGTAAGTACAGCACTAACCCACGTTAGAACATTGTCCGATCTCAAAGCAAATGAAGGCATATTCATGCTTTACTCTATCCAATCTGTCCATTCTCCTTTGAATCTCTTCAGCAGATACCGTCGAATCTTTTGTAGTTGGTTCTTTTTACTGCTCACACTTCCATTGCTTATCATTACTCTCTACAAACTCCCAAACCAGCTTCTGCCTAAAATTCTGCAGGTACTTTCAGCAACTCCTCGAATTTCGACTCTTCCATTTCATTCCTTTTTAGCAGACTAACGACATCAATGATGCTGCAACATCACTCTCGTTGGATGATATCGAGTATTCTGATCGAGTTCCTGTTTTCCCACTTGATGTACTCGATTCCTTTTTCTTATCATCAGTTGTATTCTTACTCTTATATTCGTTGCTCATTTTCCTTTTAAAAACCATGTATACAATAAAAAGAAGAATAAATAAGCAAGAAGGATGTACCCTGATTATTGGCATACTGGTTTATAAAGCCTTTTAATGTGTTAACTAATTTTTCTCATACTACAAATAATGAGTTGTCAGCATCTCAAAACATATATGCTCAAGTTAACAGAATTGTTATATCATTTATCTAGTTATAATTCTTTCTAATTAGTTTCTAACATGATTTGGAAGCTTCAGGTATATGTGTAGTTTGTCCACATGTCTACATTTCCAAAAGCCAATGAATTTCAGTGGACTATTTTGTTTAGCCACTTTTGTTTGAAAACTTTATCCTACAAATGGTTGAGAATTTGTGACCAAATTTATTACATCAACAACTTTTGAACTTTAGCCTTTTGTTTTCTACCTATGGTTATTTATCATTTAGTTGGTCTACTTTTAGTTTGCTAATATAGGAATTGTTCATGTTTCAGTAGTTGTTGCTAATATAGGAATTGTTCATGTTTCAGTAGTGGTTGCTAATATAGGAATTTAAAATTTATGATGCATTTAATTAATTATAGAATGGTGAAATGAATTGAATGCGCAGTGCAGTTACTCTCCGCAAAACAAACATTAAAACAGATAGTATTCACTATTCACAATTTACATGACAGATGGAAGAACAATGAAATAGAATGCAGTAAGGAAGCTGTTGGAAATGAATGAGAGGATTGGGGGAAGAAGAGTTTGGGTATTGTTGAAGAAGGGGGGAAAAATAATGGGAACAAAGTCCCACATTATGAAATGTTTTTCTCAAGTTCTACGTATATATCCTACCCTACACACATAAATCAAATGAAGAGGCACAAAAAACATTGTGGGTTGAATGAATGAGGCCATGAAGACATATAGGCTTTGTTATTAATATCAAAAGCCAAAGATATAGGGCCTTGGGCCTCCGTTCTCAAAGAACGGTCCGTTTAACCTTGGGAGGGGAATTGCTATTCAACCCCTGTGGTATTGCTTTTAACTTCTACTGCTACGGCAATTTGATAACAATCTTAAAGCGATATTCTTATTTTGATAATAAGTTTGTGCTGACCGAGTCCATTTGGTTTCAGACCGACAATGACTCAGGACAGCAATACTTCTGCGGTCAAACCGACCACCACCATCACTCAGGTTGCACCATTGGTCGCGCCAACGATGGCTTTCTCGCATGGAGAACGGCCAGAGAAATTCACTGGGGTTGACTTCAAGCGATGGCAACAAAAAATGCTCTTTTACTTGACTACTTTGGCCTTGGCAACATACCTTTCAGAGGATCCTCCAATTGTTGATGAATTGATGCCAGACGCCACTAAAGTTGAGTCTCTCACTACATGGAAGAGTTCGGATTTCATATGCAAGAATTACATTTTAAATGGACTGGACAACAGTCTATACAATGTGTATTGTACTATGAAAACAGCAAAAGAACTCTGGACGTCATTGGATAAAAAGTACAAGACATAAGACGCTGGAATGAAGAAATTCATAGTCGGCAAATTTCTGGACTTTAAGATGGTGGATTCCAAGACAGTAATCAGCCAAATCCAAGAGTTGCAAGTCATTATCCACGAAATACATGATGAAGGAATGACACTCAGCGAGTCATTTCAAGTTGCAGCCACCATACAAAAGCTTCCTCCAATGTGGAAAGACTTCAAGAATTATCTGAAGCACAAACGAAAAGAGATGTCAATGGAAGACTTAGTTGTTCGACTCAGAATTGAAGAAGACAACAGAAAGTCAGAAAAGAAGGCATCTAATGCTATGGTGGCAAAGGCGAATGTGGTTGAGGCTGAAAAGACAAACAAGAGAAAACGCGACAACCCAAATGCAAAGAAGGCTAAGAAGTTCAAAGGAAACTGCCATAACTGTGGAAAGAAGGGTCACAAGGCTGCAGAATGTCGTGGAAAGAAAAAGAAATCTGAAGCAAATGTGGCTGAAGGTTCTGATGGCGTCTCCGACATGGACTTGTGTGCAGTAGTGTCAGAATGTAACCTTGTTGGCAACAACAAGGAATGGTTCATGGACACCGGAGCAACTCGCCTTATATGCGCAAACGAATGGATGTTCACGACTTATGAAGTCGCTACCAAGGAGGAGCAGTTGTTTATGGGCAACTCAACAACATCACAAGTTAAAGGCAAAGGGAAGATCGTGTTGAAACTGACTTCTGGAAAGGAACTCACATTGAATGATGTATTGCACGTTCCAGATATTCGGAAGAACTTGGTTTCAAGATCGCTATTGAGCAAGAATGGGTTCAAATTAGTCTTCATTGCTGATAACTTTGTATTGTCTAAAAATGGTGTATATGTGGGAAAGGGCTATGTGAGTGATGGTCTGTTTAAAATGAATGTAATGACTGTTGTACCAAAAGATACGAATAAAGTGGATTCTTCTGTTTATATCGCTGAATCATTTAATATATGGCATGCTAGACTACGCCATGTAAATTTTGATACTTTGCGAAAAATGGTTAACTTAGATTTTATACCTAAGTTTACTATAGATCACAACTACAAATGTGAGACATGTGTTGAAGCAAAGTTGACTAGAACTTCCTTTCATCATGTTGAAAGGAACACCGAGCCTTTAGACTTAATACATACTGATGTATGTGATCTAAAGATGTGTCAAACTCGAGGAGGTAAAAAATATTTTATTACTTTCATCGATGATTGCACTAGGTACTGTTATGTGTACCTACTAAAAAGCAAGGATGAGGCTTTTGAAATGTTTAAACAATACAAGGCAGAAGTTGAAAATCAACTAAACAAAAAGATAAAAGCCTTGCGAAGCGATAGAGGCGGTGAATATGAATTCCCATTTGAAGAATTTTGTGCTCAAAATGGTATAATCCATCAAACAACGACACCATATTCCCCTCAATCAAATGGAATAGCAGAACGTAAGAATCGTACGCTGAAGGAAATGATGAATGCTCTGCTTATCAGTTCTGGATTGCCAAACAATCTTCGGGGAGAAGCGATACTTTCAGCTAATCATATACTGAACAAAGTACCTCGCAAAAGGACTTTTAAGTCACCATATGAACTATGGAAAAATAGACCTCCATCTTACAAATACTTAAAAGTGTGGGGGTGCTTAGCAAAGGTAGAAATACCAAAACCTAAAAAGGTCAAAATTGGACCCAAAACTATAGACTGCATATTTATTGGATATGCTCATAATAGTAGTGCATATCGATCTTTGGTGTATAAATCTGAAATATATGACATTCATGAAAACACCATAATCGAATCCTGAAATGCAAGATTCTTTGAAAACATATTTCCATTGAAAGAATCCAATAACACTAGTATCCAAAAAAAAATCAAGAGAGGAAAAAACTCTTGAAAATCTCGTTGATCATGAAAATGATAACGATCAAGTGTTAGAGGATCCAAGAAGGAGCAAACGACAAAGGACATCAAAAACCTTTGGGCCAGAATTCTATGCATATATGGCAGAAAATGAACCTCTAACATATAAACAAGCAATGTCATCACCTGATGCTCCTTACTGGAAAGAGGCCGTCAACAGCGAAATTGAATCCATTTTGCAAAATCACACATGGGAACTAGTAGATATTCCTAAAGGAACAAAAACACTAGGATATAAATGGATCTTTAAGAAAAAACTTAAAGATGATGGCTCAATAGAGAAATATAAAGCCCGACTAGTAGTCAAAGGATTTAGACAAAAGGATGATCTAGATTACTTTGATACGTACTCACCAGTCACCAGAATAACATCCATTAGGATGCTTATTGCTGTCGCCTCCATACTAAAGTTAGAAATACATCAAATGGATGTAAAAACTGCATTCCTTAATGGTGAGCTAGAAGAGGAGATATACATGCAACAACATGAAGGGTTCCAGAGCCCAGGAAATGAGAATAAAGTATGTAAGTTAGTAAAATCACTTTATGGTCTCAAACAAGCGCCAAAACAATGGCATGAAAAATTTGATGAAGCTATGATGTCAAATGGATTCAAAATAAATGAATCAGATAAATGTGTCTATATGAAGAATATAGATATGGGGTATGTCATAGTTTGCCTATATGTTGATGACTTATTGATACTAGGCAATAATAATACCATAATTAAATCAACAAAGAATATGTTGTCATCTAGATTTGATATGAAAGATCTAGGATTGGCTGATGTGATTTTGGGTGTTAAAATTTTGAGGACGTCAGAGGGTTATGTATTATCTCAATCACACTATGTGGCCAAAATACTTGAAAAGTTCAAACAACATAATATAACTATTGCTAAATCGCCAGTTGATATGAACCAAAATTGGGTTAAAAATACTAGTGATGGAATCTACCAGCTTGAATACTCTCGAATACTGGGAAGTATAATGTATGTAATGAATTGTACTAGACCCGATATTGCATATGCTGTAAGTAAGCTAAGTAGGTATACGAGCAACCCTGGTAAACATCATTGGAAAGCAATAATAAGGGTTCTGGAGTATTTAAAGTATACACAGAATAACAGCCTGCACTACACTAAATATCCTTCCGCTGTAGAAGGATACAGTGATGCTAATTGGATAACTGGTTCAAATGACACCAAATCCACAACTGGATATGTATTTACCCTAGGAAGTGGAGCTATATCATGGAAGTCCTCTAAACAAACATGTATAGCAAGGTCAACAATGAAGTCAGAATTCATTGCTTTAGACAAAGCCGCTGAAGAAGCAGACTGGCTTAGGAGTTTCCTAGAAGATATTCCGAATTGGAATAAACCTGTTCCACCAATATGTATACATTGTGATAGTCAGTCAGCTATTGAAAGAGCTAATAGTGCACTATACAATGGTAAGTCTAGACATATTCGTCGTAGACATAAAACCGTAAGACAACTACTCTCTAATGGAGTTATCACTATAGACTATGTAAGGTCGAAAGATAACATTGCGGATCCACTAACAAAAGGCTTGCCTAGAGAGAGAGTTCAAACCTTATCAATAGGAATGGGCTTAAGGCCTATTGAATAAAAGTTTTCCTCAACGGAAACCCAACCTAATTGACTGGAGATCCCAAGATTTAGGTTCAAAGGGACAACTAAGTTAAGGTTAAAACTTAGAAGCACTGGAAAAATCATACATTTAGACATTCCTAAGATAAGTCAGTGCACATACCGCCGGAGAAAAGGATAAGTTCAGCTTTTAATGATGTCCATACTTGGAGATATAAAGAACCAAGTGGAGTATTGTGGAATACTCTTTATAGAATCACCTACGTGAGTGCGAAGACGCCGCTTTAAGGAGAATTAACGAGGCCTGATTCTCTTAAAGCACTCATGAGACCAAGTTGGTGTTTATGGCAAAATCGAACACAAATAGAGAATCAAGGAAGTTAGGAAACAATTATCGAGTGTTATATAATTTCGACTCACACAAAAGGCTTACAGTTCAAAGACAACCTAAGTCTACTGATTCGCCAGTAAGTCAAAAGGATAAGCACTAGGAAAAGTTCAAAGCCAAGTGTGACTTTTACCAATATAATAAAATGTTTCGTAAAATAAAAGAACAAATCAAGTATCCACTCATTCATGTGGGGGATTGTTGGAAATGAATGAGAAGATTGGGGGAAGAAGAGTTTGGGTATTGTTGAAGAAGGGGGGGAAAACAATGGGAACAAAGTCCCACATTATGGAATGTTTTTCCCAAGTTCTACATATATATCCTACCCTACACACATAAATCAAATGAAGAGGCACAAAGAACATTGTGGGTTGAATGAATAAGGCCATGAAGGCATGTAGGCCCTATTATTAATATTAAAAGTCAAAGATAGGGCCTTGGGCCTTGGGGCTCTTGGGGTCTCATGATTAGATGGGCCATAGAATGCCGCTCGGGCCTGTTGCGCTAGAGGGAACTATTTTGAATAGCAGTGTCCGTTGGTCTAAACGGTCACAATAGTTCAAAATAGGCGCGTCGATTGGTAAAGGGTCGCAACCTTTCCGGTCAGACGCGTGCAACCCTATAAGAAGCCTAGAATTCAAAGTCCACAAAAATACGAATTTTTTTTTTACTGCTCTTCATCTTCTCTCCTGCATTCTGTTCTACCATATACTTCCCTGAGTTCGCCAGATTCTCTGCGGACCTAGCGCAGCGGTGCAGAGAACGGTCCGATTAACCTTGGGAGGCGAATTGCTATTCAACCCCTGCGCGCCATTGGGGGGAGCAATATCGCTTTAAGGGAACAGTGCTACTGGACTCGGACACATCTTACAAGAGCGGACTGTACTACTACGGTATTGCTTTTAACTTACTTTTCTGCAATCTGATATCGATCAACAACATTGCTTTACTTCTACTGCTACGGCAATTTGATAACAGAAGCTTCATCCATAGTTGAGCCAAATCCTACACTAGTGTTAACTGCAGTTCAAAATAAGAAGAGGAAGAAAAAGAAAAATAGCACTTATCACAAACATGATATTATGTATGGCTATAATTTCCTCATATTGGGGCTTGTTACCATGACTTTTAGTGATCGCGATGCTGCTACAATAAGCTTGTCTGTGAGTTTTTATATCTTTTCTTACTTTAGAACAAAGAAAAATGTGATGTATTACGATCAAAGGAAAGGTTATAATCAAACTGAGCGGGATCATTTGAGCTCTGATCAGTGTAAGAAGAAGGTTCTATTACATGGACTCTTGGAAAGAAAAAGAACAAAATAATGTTTTCTACTTTTATTTTATTTTTTGAAGCTTACTATTACTATGAATGTTATGGCATCCGCTTCATGGTTAAATTGTTTTTTTTTACAAATTGTATATATTTAACACATTCAAGAGAAATTTATTTGCATAAAATATTTAGTTATATTTTTGTACGGAAATAATGTGTTGTTAGTTTGAATTTATATTTTTAAGTGGTAGCATCTAATTTTCTATTACTTTGAATTTTTATATTTATTATTAATCGATAAAGAATAAATTTGTAAAGGAAATTTATTTGTTGAATCCTATATTTAAGTGATATTAAGATTTGAAAATATTTGTAGAATGGTGTTTGAATTTGTAAAGAAAAATTACTGTTAGATTCTATTTTCATGTGATATTGGAAATATTCGTAAAGAGGGGTTTTGAATTTTATAAGGACTTTACTTATTAAATTTTATTTTTAAATGATTTTAAATTTTAAAATGATTTTAAAATTTTGACAATATTTGTGCAGGACGTTTTTGCCGAAAGTATTACAACTATTAATAAAGATTTTGTCTTTGTGCACAAGATGATTAGCCCGTATGAAGTATTTATTTTACCTGATATTCCAATACAACTGACCAATCCATTGTACACAGTTATACCAGAAATTAGATTACACTGAACTGATTAGTTTTGATTCAGTGAAGTGTGTCTCTGGTTTTACTACTTAGTCTGCCGATGTTTATTTTTGCATTTTATTTCTGACTTTTTAAAAATTCATTAACGCTGCTTATGTTTTACTTATATTATAATCTGATAAGGATTGATAATTCTTTTTAAATTTTTGCAGAAAATGCTACTTTGTGAGAAGATTCTCTGCAAGTCAATGTTATTACATAGGAGATGGATGTTGATTTGCTAATTCCAAATGGTTGATCAAGCAAACACCATGCAGTTTCATTTTACGTCCTTGTGCAATGGATTTTAGCATGGATCCACTGTATTTGATCAAAACACTGTTAATCTACCAGATTTTTGAGGTAAAGTATTGGTGGCAGCAACGATGGGGGCAGTTGTGGATTTCAATCCGCCTCTAATACTTATTAGGGACGCCTTAGTACTTATTAGGGACGCATTTTTTTAGGCCGTAGATATGTGAGCCTCTAGTTCTTCAGATTTAGTAGTGTGTAAGTGTGAGATTTTCAAACCAATCCCCTAGTTGAACGTTTTCAAAATGTGCACTTTAAATTTAGATAAAAATCAAAACAACATGAAATTCAAGTTTTACCACTTTTGATTTCATTAAATTTGTGTTACCATCGTCACAATCTATCAATTCAAGTAAAAAATTGAGATTTTACTTAAATTTACATTGTTAGAGTTTATTGGTTATGTGCAATTGGAGAAGGAAAAAAGAATGAATTTACATGAGGTAAATCACATGAGAGCAATTTTGTCATGCATTTTTTACGGGAAATTTTGGCATACATTCTTATGATTATAAAAAATTAGCATTAATTCCATTTCAATTTTCTTTTATAAATTACATTCCTATTTTCAAAATAATAAACTCACGAGGGTACTCGGATAATTTTACCAAGCTTAACATGCGCTCTAAGGATATATGTTCATAATTCATTACCGCTGTAATACACGTCGGAGTAGCCACTTTTAAATTTAGAAATGTGAGAAGTAAGAACAAAAAAAATTAAAAGAAGATGGATGTTAGAAATAGTTTTTAAAAGGGAATGAGGCAAAACAAATAAATAGAAAAAAGAATTGTGTACTTAATTTCCACTTTTTTAAATTTAGCGTACTCAGCAATGTCATGTGTCTAAATAGAATCAGCCATCTTATTAATACCTTGTTCCAATTTTTAGTTCAAATAATTAATACTTTCAAACATAACTAATAGTAATAAAACAATTAGTACCCCTTTCGAATACTCATTTCGTAACGCAAGAACGAATTTTGCTTGCGTTTAAACAATCTTCTTTCATATCCCTTTCAATATTTGTTTTGTTTATCAAAAGAACGCATCCTCGGTATGTTTTATGCACAGTTGTCCGACGTGGCCCACACATGGCATACTAAAAGACCATGTTTATTAATAACATCGATAAGTTTATTGTAAATGCATTGATACTTGTCATATTGATCAACTAATTACATCCACAATTGTTTGAACTACCAAAAGAAAAGGAATGATGATAGTTTTTCATTAATTTCAAGTAAACGTATAATGAATATATATTTGATAACAAATTATCTGCATTACAAAAAAAAAACGAAAAACAAAAGTATTGTGTGTGTATAATAAATTTTAACCAACGATTAGGTGTTGAACACCTATAGACATATCATAATTAATAGTTGTAATATCCATGGTATCATATTTTTTTGCAGTAGATGCGAACTTAACAAAATACTCCTATGGATATACATACATACATACATACATACATACATACATACATACATACACATATACATACACACATACATACATACATACATACATATATGAGATAAAGAAGGTTCGAATCTCGCTCTTAACAAAGATAATTTTGTATTTTTTTTGTATCACCAATTCGAATCCCACTTTTGGTAAAAGTAAACGTTTGCTTTATATGAAGCTTTAAACATCAGTTTTAACAAAAACCATAACTTTTTTTATATGTTTAAAATTTATTTATTATATAATACTGATACCACATGTTTTTTGTTTTTTTAAAAAGTTAATATTCTTCAATTTTGTTTTAATATAGTTAATATCCTATTCAACCACCTGTCTTCATGAACAATATGTTTCTTATTATAAACATATTTGTTATTAATTAACCATTTTACCATTTGATTTTCTTAACAGAATTTGAGAGTTTAATATATCTTTGTAAACAATATATCTCTTATTACACTCGTTGTTTGTTAATTGATCTTCCTACCACTTAATTTTCAAATAATAATTTCATAATTTAATATTACGCCTACTTTAATTTTGTCTCTAGAAATAAGATGTTTGTATTTCTTTTCGGTCTTAAAATTTTATAAATTTCAATTTATACTTTATTAATTTGAAAATATTAAACTTAAATAATTTCAAAGTTACTTCATATTATCTTCTTATATTATTATTTTGTAAACTTTAATCATCTAAAAGTTCTAATTCCTTTGTTATCTTATATATTATAAGAATATGAACTTCCATAAATATTCATAATTCATATATGAATATTAAGTCAAACTAATAAATACAAAAGTGAAAAATAAAAAGAGTAAAATTGAAAATAACATAAATTTTGAAACAAAAAACTTATAAATTCAACGTGGAAGAAGAAAATTAGGCTAGAAAATGTAACATACATTATTAAAAGGACTCCTATTTTTGATATGGAACTATTTTTTTCGATTTTCATAAAATTACTATGAGGAGTATCAAAAAGTATCGCCTCTATAAATGAAGAAAAATTTGTAACTACCTTCATCATTAGGTGATTTTCCATTGTTTTTTGACTTTATTTTCAATCAGACCCGATCGAAAATGGTTTTCTTAGAACCTTCACCATTTTTTCATTATTTTTCAATGAGAATTTGCCAAATTTTGATTTGCATGAGGTAACAAAAGTAAATAAAACATCATTCTATTTGATTTCATTATCACGCCCTCCACAACAACAAAAATTTCCTAGT
This sequence comes from Allium cepa, assembly GCA_030765085.1. NCBI lineage: Eukaryota > Viridiplantae > Streptophyta > Magnoliopsida > Asparagales > Amaryllidaceae > Allium > Allium cepa. Next base: position 512,477,730 of record CM060942.1, read on the forward strand.
GGATTTTCCCTAAAACTACCCCTGTCTAGAATTGAAGTCCCCTTAACAATGACCATGTAAAAATACGAGGTTCTCTGGTTTCTCCTTTTAGTCGCCTCTCTTTCTACTCTTTATGTTCCTCCCTTCTCCCTTTCACTTTGTCCAATGTCTCTCCTCTCTTCACTCGTCAGTCTACTTCTTCGCCTACTCTCCTCCTTTTCTGAGACTAAGGACCCTTGCCCCTTATTTGCTTAACCTTAGATCTATCTCTTCAGATCCACTCCCCTTAGCTACCTTTTGTTTCCTACTAGGCTTTCTCGACCTTGCCCTAGTCTTCTAGTTGTATTGGAACATCTCGTGATGAGATTGCTTTCTTTCTATTTGGACTTCCCCCACTTAGCTACTCTCTTCCGCACCAGCATTCTAAAAGGACCGGAACGTATACCGATAGTGTGGCGCTTGGTCTTCCTTCTCATTACCTTGTGAATTCTCTAGTCTATCTATGCTCACTCGATGTAGGCATACTCATACTACGATCTTGGTCGTTTAAGGTTTTGGTGTGGTCTTAGCAGTATTGTGTGACTGGATAGATCTTGTGTGTGTTTGGTTGGGGTTGAATTTATTTTAGTGGGTTGGTATCTTTGTTTTAGTTATCTCACTTTTGTTTTCGACCTTCTTCATAGATATAATTAACAGGCCCATTCTATTTGCACCCCAACATTCTCCTTTCACACCCCACTTATTTTTTTTAGAAAATACATCATATTTTTATACTCGTTTTTCCATTTAGTTTGTATGAATAATCCAAGACCGGGTCCATAAATTTTAAAATGTCCAAGTCACCCTCGTCCATCATGGGCATGGGTCACAAAAACAACCCTACCCGCCATGGGATTGGGTGACAACAACATCCCCGCCCGCAATATGTATGGACGTTAATAACAACCCTACATGGAGTGGGAATTGGTGGGAACAACACTCTTGCTCATCGCCAACGAGGATGCTTTCACTAGGGACTAGCGAGGGTGTTAGTGAAATCCATGTCCGCAGTCAGCATGCTGTTTTTTGATACCCATGTCTAGCTCAAGCATGGGTGATGTTACAATCTAATCTCTCATCAAGCTTGCTGGAAAAAAATAAAAAAAGTAGAAAACATAGAAAAGGGTAAAATGTTGGGTGTTAAAGAAGAAACAAGGGGTGTGGGATTTTAGAAAATTTTCTAGGGCGTGAAAGGAGTGATGTGATGCAACTAGAACTATCCTAATTAAAATTTTCCTTCTTGTTGCTAACATTGGTTAATTTTGAAAATTTTACACTAAGCAATTCTATCATTTTAAGTCTCTTTTGGTGTGAGATGTGTTGTGTTCTTGTTGTCTAAGTTTCTAGTATGAGTTGCGTGTGAGTTTCTAGTGTGAATTGTATGTGAGTTGTAATGTGATGTAGATATTGAGGTAAATAAGCCTCACATTTGTCTTTTATTGTATTTAATAAAAATGGTGGAGAAGCATTCAACCTCATTTATTTTTTAAAAAATGGATATAAAATAGAAGTTAGATAATAACCACTTCATAAAATAAGAAATTACAAGAAAAATTCATAAGTAACCATGTAAAAACAATAATTGGGGAATTTAAAAGAAAAATTATATTGCTACTTATAACATGCATATTTGTTCTTCAATCAAACTACAAAAATGGAACCAGAAATTAGAATATAATTTTTCATCATACCATAATAATGTAGCATAAAAGCAATAGTGAACACAAAGATATAATCTAATTGTCAATGTTAGTAAGCACTGTACATTAACATATGAACTTCATAATTATTTCGAAGTACGAACAATAATTACAAGAGTTCCACAGTGACCAAGGCTGGTCAAAATATTTTACAGATGATACCACTATCTTACCTATAAAAAGATGACTTTAACTCTGTGATATTGGATATCGAACAACTAGAAAGGAGTTTGTAACCATACCCATTACAGAACCCTAATATGTTATACCCCAAAAAGTCATGATTTATATATAATTATTGTATCAAGTGCATTGGTGTAGGACCCTGAAATTTTGTATATAAATTAAATAATGATAATATATAATAATAAATAAATCTGAAATATACTTGGAGGGTATTTTGGTAAATTTCAATAGAAGGAAAAAATAGTAATTTTTACAAATTGTTGAATTAGCTGACAGGAGTCACACCATTGCGTAGATCTCATTTTTTGGTCAAAATTGAGTGCTTATTTGTCTGAATCAGACGTCGTATAAGCGTGATATTGATGTTTTATTTAAGTGGGCTAGATTTGTATGCGGACAATGGGCCTGGTTTGGGCTGAGTTGGGCCAGACCTATAATTTGAATTCAAATTTGAGACATCGGCTCAGCTTTCCCTCCTAAAGCCTTTCTAAAAATGCATGTAACTTAATTTTCTAATTTTTTCTTTGTTCTGAAAGATTGATGAATTTATCTTCTTCCTCCTTCCTTCATCTTAGCATTAAATTAGCATATCTTAGCAAAATTTGATGAAACGAGTTGCAACGGATTCGTAGTAGAGTTCTCTATCATCTGGATAAGAATCAAAGGCTATTTCGGAGATTCAATTTTCTAGAAATTTGGGATAATGGGTGAATTCGAGCTCCTTAGGTTTGATTTGGTGAGTGTGGTTTCTCCAATCCCTATATAGTATTTTGATAATTTTATAGGATGTTTTAAGGATAATTAGGAATTTAAATATGGCATATATATGATCTAAAATGAAACTAGAGACTAAGAAATAGAAGAACATATTTTATTTTCATAAAAAATATGAAAACCTAATTTTACACTAACTCAAATTTGAAACCTTATGAAATACGAAATTTGATGCTTGTAAAAGTGTAGTGACCCTAAGAACACATTTTACAATGTACATATATGATACAGAATCATCAAAATAATGTATGGAGTAAATAGTCAAAATCTGGTAATATAAAACTTTCAAAATAGAAGAAAAATGCGTATATGAGAAGTGCACCAGTAGGTGCACACCAATCCACCAGTGGATGACCCAGATTTGTGTATTTGGCATTTTTGAACATTGATTCATCGTGTGGCGATCCGACTTTTTTACGTGGTGTTTTCTAACGATTCTATGGTGATGACTTGACTGGTACGGCTGCTATTTGGTTGCATAAATTGATGATAGTGATAATGTATGGGTGTAGTATGCAAGATTTTGGAATGGTATTGAAATAGTTGAAGTGTGCATGAGGTGTATTTTGACGGCGACGATGAAAAAATGAGGTGTAGATAGTTCTGGATAAATAAAGGGGTATATTAGACTTGGCGATAGCGGTGAAATACGAATGTGATATATAGCTTTGGATTGTATGGTTTGATAATGTGTGTGTGTGTATAGAGTTTTTGGACGATGAACGAATACCTGAATCTTGTAGCCCAAGCAGCCGATCCTTGATTCATGTTATTGACGAGCGTTATCCCATAGAGCATCGAGGCTGGTCCAGGAGAATTTTGTTGTGGACAAAGGTCGACCAATAGTGCATGCAGTGGGATCGAGCATGATTCTATTACGCAACTATCCTTTACCATACGTGGAAAAACTGGATAGTTATAGACGTTAATCCTTTACCGTAGATGGCGAGACAGGATTACATAGATGTGAAATCCTTTACCGCAGGTGGTAGACCGGATTTTGTATAGGGATCCTTTACCATAGGTGTTCAAAACCGGATCAAATCTAGATAGTATAATGTCGTTATGTAGCACATGCGGTAGAACCAGGTATTATACTTAGGCTTAAACCATGTTATATCACTTTCATAGTAGTATATGAGTTTTAGATTGGCTTTACTTATTCAGACGTATGTCTGACCCACTCCTATATTCTTTTTTCAATATTTTTCAGGTAGATGGACTTTGAAGATGGGATGGACCTAAAGATGAGATATGTATATATTATAAATAAAGCGTATATAAAAAAAATGACGTGATAGTGTATGAAGTTGATTGAGACTGGATTGCATAGACTTGTATTGTAGTATGGGATATGTAAATTTAGACATGTATATTTATGTAATATGATATTTTTGTGGCATCTGTCGTGAGCTTTAAAAGTTAATAGCTGGTATAATTTTTGTCTTATGCTCCTTTATATATCGATATATATTATCTTCCAACGACTCGTAGTTTTCGGACTTTGTTGTGTAGTTATGGCCTTCTAAAAAAGATGGGTTATTATAATTGGTATTAGAGCATAGATTATAGGATTAAAAACGTATTGAGAGAGCGTGTAACATCCCGCCTTTCTGTACGATTTAAATCGACGATAAACCACACACGTCAGACTTAAGCCATACAGAAGGGCGGATTGTTATGGGGTAAATAAGAAAAAGCAGGGAAAGAATAAAACAAAATAGAATCTTACAGCGGAACGATAAAATATAATAATCAAATATACAGTTCATGAAGCTGTTTTATAAACAGTTGATTATATTTATACAATACATATCAGAGTTGCACATACCAGTGAATAATAATCAATGCAGCGGAATACAGTGTGTAGTGGAACAATATAATATATAATAGTAATAATAATGAAATTTTCGTCTTCGTCCTCCAGAAATAAAGTCTTCGATTCCTGAAATGCTCGGACTGACCCGAGCGAATTGAAAGGACAAAACACTCGAGTCAGAACTAAAATATCTTATGTAAGTTAAATCAATAGGAATAAATATGAGTGAAATGGCGTCAGAGATGTTTACGGGATTTTGACATCTCCTATCCAGTGTCTAACGTGAGTGCAGTAACTTAAGAGATGCACGGGATTCACATCTCCTAAGGATCCGTTAAACTATCTACTATGTAGTAATATACGCTATTATAATAGTGTCCAAAGTAAAGTATAATATACTGAAAATAGCGTTAAGGATTTACATTTTCCACCTTAACACACTTTTATATTCCTATAGTCTATACAGTACCATAATCTCCCCCATACAGGGCGTCGTCAGAGGGCACTCCATAGGTATGGTACAAAACAAAATTGTATAAGGCGCGCTAGGGTAGGTGACACGGCACAACAGGCAATGCCAGGGTAAATATACCAATTGCTATCCGGGCTGGTGGTACTGCATAGCCGCAGCTACCGTCCACCTCGAGCCACACCTCCAAATAAAAAAATCAAAAGTGGCCACCGAATCAATCCAAAAGTCAAAGTATAATATCGAAGGGATGTGTCCGATCAAAGGTGCTACCTCATTGGCCCGAGAATCACTCCTGTTTTAGCCACCTTATGCCAACTCACGGGAGTTGGGTCCACGTATTTACCTCAAAGGAAATGCCACCACCATCCTACTTCATTCTGGAATCTCCACCACATAAACGGTTGTTAAAGTGGTTTTCGGAGTTGGCAGAGGGGATGACAACTTCCGATCCCGGCTCTTCAACAACCAATCGTTATTATAACACCATGGTCGCTTCAAAATAGTTTATACTTTAAAACCAGAATATAATTTCCATTTCAAAACCATATATATACGATATCGTTATTATTTTAAGACCCAAATCAATATGATATCATTTTATTTCAAATATATCTTTTTTCAAGAAATTATAGCACTTTCAAATCTATATACCTTGAAATCTATAGCTTTGAAACATAACTTAATATACTTCAATGGTTTACATATTAAATTACTTTATATAATAAAATAGCTTCTTTAATTTTTCAAATAAATCCCAAATACCGATTTAAACCTCTCAATAAACCATTTCAATTCATATATTTTAAACTTTTAAATATTCCACCATTTCAAAACAAATTCTTTGATAATTTCATATATATCAATTTCAATTACTATTATTTAGATTTGAAATGTTTACTTAATAAATCAAATATCATTTAAGCAAAGCCTTTAAACTTCAAATAACAGGGTATACTTTCTATTTAAATTAACTTGATAATATTCAATTAAAGTGATTGATATTCATTTAAATCCTCTAAACCAAAATCAAATTATACAAATCATACCTTTTAAAATCTTAGATTTATTTAAATTTCAAATCAACTTTTATTTGAGGATAATTCTTAAAACACTTTAATTCAAATCAATTCATATTTCTCTTCCAGCCTTCATTATTTAAGTCATTATGCTCTATAATATAAATAAATACTTCACTGTATCATATCTTAATAAATCAACTTTTATTATTAACTTCTTTTATACTTTAAACCAATTTTATACATAGCTTAAAACCAAGAAATTAATTACATATATAAATATAACATTTATAAATATCCGAATCAATATCTCATAAACCATATTTTTCTTTACAAAACCATAGAAATCTTTTCAATATATATATATATATATATATATATATATATATATATATATATAGACCGCTGTGCCTGTATATAATTTTCTATCCTATGGCCAAGTGATACGGATATTTATCATTTCAATCCGTAATTTAAAATAAAAATTACGGTTATATATCATTTCAAACCGCAATCTCGAATGAAATGAAAATGCATAATAACTTGCAACTTATAACAATATAAAATACAACATTCATTCATCCAATATCAACCATCAACCATTTATCACAATCATCATCCAATTAAACAGTAGCATCAATATAGAACGGATAATAAACAACAGGTATTAAGTAGCAATTTATATTCAATGATAAATTAAATAACTGTTTAACTCGTAGTTTATATGCAAAAATAAATAAATACAATTTAACTGGCAGTTTATATGCAATGAATAATTAAATAACAATTTAATTAATTAAATGCAATTTAACTGAGAGGATGATTAAAATACGCCAAACAATCATAGATAAATTTTAAATCACATCAAAAATTAATTTAACAAACATAAGAAATCTTAGAAGTTGTGAGTGGATTAAAACACGCACCTTTTGAATTTAAATTGAATTCAAATCCAATTTAAACCCAAAAATTGAACAGTCTTCGAATCCATCCAAACGAGCGCCAAAATGTCCGGAATTCCAATACGAACCTAGCAGAGAAAACCGTGCGTCAATCTGATATCACATGCGAGAGTTATGCGTATTTGAACACGTTGAAATAGAAATTAAAAATAAAAGAAAACACTCACCGTCCAACCAAAGGGCACCACGTCACCATCCATCTCCATTCTCACGCGCTCTAACTACAGGCAAACACGCAACGCACGAACCCATCCTGAACCACGTTGACCGGCCTTTGACCAACCACCACGTCCACCACCGAACACCAGAGAGAACCGCACCCCTTGCCGCTCGCTCGCCTCGACGAGCCGCTCCGATCGACCTTGGTCCGGTCCTTCCTCATTGCCGTCGGCCGCCACCCAAAACTAGGGTTTCGAACCCTAGTTCATCTTTTCCGACCACCACGCTTCGATTCAAGTCAAGCGACCACCACCATATCGAAGGCCATGACGAGATCTACAATACCCAGTTTTCAATTTCATCGATTGACGTCGAAATCAAAAACGCCCAATTCGACTTTGACCGCGATTTTTGATCAATCCGGTGACTGCCTCAAAAAACGAACAACAGACGTAGGTTTGTATCAATGAGATATTCGATATATATTTTTTTAAATTTTTCTGAGGAGTTTGAATTTTCGAAGTTGATTTTTGAAGTGAAATTTGAATTGGATAAATTAAGGTTTACAGCCATTAAGGAAGAGCAGCACAGCAGTTTCTGTAGGTATAGAAATGAGGAATAGAGGCTGCTAGGGTTTATAGCAGGGTATTTATAGACAACTTGAAAATAGAATAGATGGATCGGGTTGATAAACGCGCTGAACGATATATAGCCCGAAAAGCCCGTTTTGACTCCGGAACGAAATTGGTTCAACGCTATATCAAAATAGATGTTTTAAAATATTTTAAACGTAATGGAAAAGGTTTCAAGTCCAAATTCCATCGTATGAAGAAGTTATGCTAAAATCAATATTTTTCAAATTGATTTCAATTTCGTTTATTTTAAGGCGTTTCGAGTCCGTACGATTAAACGAAAAGCCCGATCGCTACGAAACTTGAAATCCTACAATAATTCACCGTTACGGATCCGATGAAACTAGTTTCGTCGAAATCCGAGTCAGTGGCCAAAATGGCTATTTTTACACTAATTACATAAATTTATAATTAATTAATTAAATTCCATTTTAAATTTCAATTCTAAAATTGTCAATTTTTATCACCTTTATATTTCTCAAACATTTACAATGATTTAAACAAACTAAAAAGTCAATTCAAAGTTGATAAATTTATCAATTCCAGTATTAACCACAATTCCATTCAATTCAGAAATTATAAATTTAATTCCCAAAATTTCTATTAAATTTACTTTTCATTCTACTATTCAATTCATGATTAACAAACAGATGAAATTAACAATGAATTTACAAACTATTACCTTAATATTTTCTCATAATCCATCTAAATTTCAATTAACGTAATATTTAAATAGTTAGTTTCATTTAATTGCAATCAATCCTATTATCATACATTAGATTTCAATATTTTGAAAACTTTATTTTGCATTCCTCTTATTCAACCAACTGTCATTTATAAACAAAATTAACATTATTCCCGATTATTACTTTCATTTATATTAACAAAACGTTAAATTTAGATTTTATTACAATTGATTACCAAAGTTTATTTAACCCATTAAATAAACAAGCAACCTATATTAATTTCCACCTTCTTGCTTTTTAATTGCTCTTATACGTTTGTTACTTATCAATCCAGATTAAAATTCCATATATAACGCTAATTTTATTCCATTTCAACTTTCATCTTTATTTCAATTGTAAAACGTTTAATTCCAATTTTATTGTATTTGTCAAATATGTACATTAATTATTATTTATATTCTCCATTAATTATTTACTTGGTTTCATACTTTATAAGTTCTCAATTCCAAACAATATTATAATCAGCTACAGGACATTGATTTTATTTCATTACTATTTATTTTTATGAATTCATTAATTAGTTCTCTAATTGCCTTTGTTTTCTTATATTCAATTTATTACCAAATATTCCTATTTACAATCAATTTTAACCTAAACAGTCGTTTTAATCAATTTGGATTACATTGAATTAATTACTTATTACCTTACATCATCCTATAACCCAGTTATAACATTTTCCATTATTTCATTTATTGCAATTCCATTCAATTTACACAATTCAGCTTTAATTAACTTCGTTGTTATATTCCATCCCAGTTATTATTTCATTATTTATTATAATTGTTTATATCATATGAATTCATTCTATTACCCTAACTCAGGCATTAATTCATATATTCATACAATACTTACATTTATTTACATAATTTGCATTAACGTTATTACATAAATCAACATCCAATTACATTTAATATTCACAAAAGTTTTATTTAGCTTTCTATTACACCAATTACTATCTTAAAAATAAAATTTCCGTTTCCTTTTTAATTTGCCCACACTTTCCGTTATTTTATAAATTATTAACCTTAATTGGCATTGTTACGTTTTAATTTACTTATTATTTCATTAATAAGTTACAAAAATTTATTTCTTCAACTATTAAATCCCAAAGTCCTATTTAATTTACCATTGCTACATTTCCTTTTTAACGTTTGCTTCATTATAAATTATAATTTTTTTCTTTCTCAATTTAATTACAAATATCCAATTAAATTAACCAATTTATTTATTAAAATTTACGGGTCGTTACACTCTCCCCCACTCAAAACTTTTCATCCCCGAAACGGAAAAGAAGGGAAAAGAAAAATTAGGAAATCAATATATCCTAAAAAAAAATTAAATTTATAATAAATAAATTTTACAAAATTAATTAATTTAAATAAAATATGCCAATTTATAACCATTAAATCTTTTTATACTCAAATTAATAAAGTTTGGAAAACATTTTTCAAATTTTTTTTCTAAGTTCAAAATTTCGGCAGAGTCTCCTTTGTACGAATGGCTCGGGAGAAAATATAATATCAAATATAACAATATATAACATATATTTCAAAAAATATATATCCCAAAACGGGAAAAATAATAATAACGCTAAAACTGTAATCCGAAAATGTACCTATTGGTTGGGAAATTAACGCTTATTTATGGAACCAAAAGCAGTAGCAATTATTTCCCTAATCTGTATTTCACTTATATAATTCTAAAGGGTTAACAATTATATAAAATGAAATATTTTAAAGCTGTTTCAAATAACAACAAACAATCAACATACCAACCATCACTTGCAACAAGCAAACAACCATCACATAAATCAACACACATCAATCATTCATTCATACAACTAAACAAATAAATAGTCGTTCCGGTTTTAAAACTTTAAATTGTACAGAATGAAAATAAACTACTAACTGCATCAATTACTCAACAGTCTTAGATGAAATTAAATAGATTATTCATCTAAACAATTTTAAAGTATTCTTGCCTTAACAACCATAAACCAAACAAACAACAAATCCAAACAATAAACTAAGTTTATTCTTGTTAATTTCATTTCATACTATTGTTGTTTGATTTCCTTTTTATCCATATACTGATTTATCTTTTTACTTTTACATTATTTATTGCAAATTTTCATCTTTAATTTGATTTCTTTGCATATTAATTTACTTATTTACTGCTTATTTTAAAAATAAATTTACTTAAGTCTATAATTACTTACTTAAGTATATAACAATTATAACCTCAATTTTTATTAATAAAAACAATTTATTGAACCCTTTCATTACATACTTTTACTTGTACAATTTCCATTACATTTTTTATTAAACATTTCAACTTTTAATATTTGTTAAGTTATATATATGCCTTTTAAGAATGTAATCGAAAATTATACAAGTTTTCTCATTCTTTTAATTAATTTACTGTTCAATAATAATCCTTTGTTTTATATGTTACAAATTTAAATTTTATTTTTATTTAATTTATAGCTTAGCATTATATCTCTTATTTCCTTTAGAGGTTTCAATTATTAATTAAATTCCATTTCACTACACTAATTGAAACTATTACTTAACGGAAACTTGAGAATTAAATACCGTGTTTTATTCAAAATCATTTTAAAATAACAGATAAACATATGCTTGCAATTTATATTTCCAAATATATTTAAAATAATTTAAAATTTATATTTGTTTATCAAAATAAATCTGTAGTAAAACTACTACAGTAGCCTTCCCACTTTGAAACTCGAAAATGAATGTTGATGATGCGGCCGCCATCACCAAAATTATTTTTCAACGAAAGAGAGGGGAGTACCGGACTTATTTCTTTCAAAATTTCTTTAAAAAATTCTTTCAAACCATATTGAAATATTTATATCAGAAAATACTTCTAAATAATATTATTATTATATTCCAAAATTATTCGAAGGAAATTTTCAAAAGCTCGGAACTTAAATTTTAAATTTCCAATTTCATTTATTTTATTCTCAATCTTATTTCGACTATTATTTATAAATTTCATTACCTAACACCCACTATATTGCAACCAAAAATATATATCATTTATAAAATTTTATTTTATACATAGAGAAAATATAATAAGCAAAATTATTTCATTCACCTATATTAAAACAAATATTATGTCGGTCTGTCCTATTAAGTGTTTAAAAATCCCCATTGATGTCATAGCGTCCCATGCACCAACCAGAATTTATAAATACAAAACAGAATAGATTAACACAATATTAAAACCGTTTTATAACACCAACAAATATGCTCTCTCATATATATACACTCAGTGACTCATCATTGGGTATTACTACCCTATTAGCAAAGAGTCAAACCCCACAAAGCTAAGGTTTATCGCTAAACCAAAGTTCTGATACCAGATGTAACATCCTGCCTTTCCGTACGATTTAAATTGACGATAAACCACACACGTCAACTTAAACCATACAGAAGGGCGGATTGTTATGGGGTAAATAAGAAAAAGTAGGGAAATAAAAAACAAAATAGAATCTTGCAACGGAACGATAAAATATAATAATCAAATATACAGTTCATGAAGCTGTTTTATCAAAGTTGATTATATTTACACAATACATATCAGAATTGCACATACCAGTGAATAATAATCAATGCAGCGGAATACAGTGTGTAATGGAACAATATAATAATAATAATAATAATAATAATAATAATAATAATAATAATGAAATCTTCGTCTTCGTCCTCCAGAAATAAAGTCTTCTATTCCTAAAATGCTCGGACTGACCCGAGAGAATTGAAATGACAAAACACTCGAGTTAGAACTAAAATATCTTATGTAGGTTAAATCAACAGGAATAAATATGAGTGAAATGGCGTCAGAAATGTTTACGGGATTGTGACATCTTCTATCCAGTGTCGAACGTGAGTGCAGTAACTTAAGAGACGCACGGGATTCACATCTCCTAAGGATCCGTTAAACTATCTACTATGTAGTAATATACACTATTATAATAGTGTCTAAAGTAAAGTATAATATACTAAAAATAGTGTTAAGGCTTTACATTTTCCGCCTTAACACACTTTTATATTCCCATAGTCTATACAGTACCGTAATCTCCCCCGTACTGGGCGTCGTCAGAGGACAGTCCATAGGTATGGTACAAAACAAAATCGTATAAGGCGCGCTAGGGTAGGTGACACGGCACAACTAGGCAATGCCAGGGTAGATATACCAATTGCTATCCGGGCTGGTGGTAATGCATAGCCGTAGCTACCGCCCACCTCGAGCCACACCCCCAAATAAAAAAAATTAAAAGTGGCCACCGAATCAATCCGAAAGTCAAAGTGTAATATCGAATGGATGGTCCGATCAAAGGTGCTACCTCATTGGCCCGAGAATCACTCTTGTTTTAGGCACCTTATGCCAACTCACGGGAGTTGGGTCCATGTATTTACCTCAAAGGAAATGCCGCCACCATCCTACTTCATTCTGAAATCTCCATCGCGTACACGTTTGTTAAAGTGGTTTTCAGAGTTGGCAGAGAGTATGACAACTTCCGATCCCAGTCTCTTCAACAACCAATCGTTATTATAACACCACAGTCTCTTCAAAATAGTTTATACTTTAAAACCAGAATATAATTTCCATTTCAAAACCATATAAGTACGATAACATTTTTATTTTAAGACCCAAATCAATATGATATCATTTTATTTCAAATATATCCTTTTTCAAGAAATCATAGCACTTTCAAATCTATATACCTTGAAATCTATAGCTTTGAAACATAACTTAATATACTTCAATGGTTTACATATTAAATTACTTTATATAATAAAATAGCTTCTTTAATTTTTCAAATAAATCCCAAATACTGATTTGAACCTCTCAATAAACCATTTCAATTCATATATTTCAAAGCTTTAAATGTTCCACCATTTCAAAACAAATTCTTTGATAATTCCATACATATCAATTTCAATTACTATTATTTAGATTTGAAATGTTTACTTAATAAATCAAATATCATTTAAGCAAAGCCTTTAAACTTCAAATAACTGGATATACTTTCTATTTAAATTAACTTGATAATATTCATTTAAAGCGAGTGATATTCATTTAAATCCTCTAAACCAAAATCAAATTATACAAATCATACTTTTTAAATCTCAGATTTATTCAAATTTCAAATTAATTTTTATTCGAGGATAATTCTTAAAACACTTTAATTCAAATCAGTTCATATTTCTCTTCCAGCCTTCATTATTTAAGTCATTATACTCTATAATATAAATAAATACTTCACTGTATCATATCTTAATAAATCAACTTTTATTATTAACTTCTTTTATACTTATACCAATTTTATACATAGCTTAAAACCAAGAAATTAATTATATATATAAATATAACATTTATAAATATCTGAATCAATATCTCATAAACCATATTTTTCCTTACAAAACCATAGAAATCCTTTCAAAATATTTATATATATAGACCGCGGTGCTTGTATATAATTTTCTATCCTATGGCCAAGTGATACGGATATTTCTCATTTCAATCCGTAATTTAAAATAAAAATTATGGTTATATATAATTTCAAACCGCAATCCCGAATGAAATGAAAATGCATAATAACTTGCAGTTTATAACAATATAAAATACAAAATTTATTCATACAATATCAACCATCAACCATTTATCACAATCATCATCCAATTAAACAATAGCATCAACATAGAACGGATAATAAACAACAGGTATTAACTAGCAATTTATATTCAATGATAAATTAAATAACTGTTTAACTGGCAGTTTATATGCAAAAATAAATTAATACAATTTAACTGGCAGTTTATATGCAATGAATAATTAAATAACAATTTAATTAATTAAATGCAATTTAACTGAGAGGATGATCTAAATACGCCAAACAATCATAGATAAATTTTAAATCACATCAAAAATTAATTTAACAAACATAAGAAATTTTAGAAGTTGTGAGTGGGTTAAAACACTCACCTTTTGAATTTAAATTGAATTCAAATCCAATTTAAACCCAAAAATTGAACAGTCTCCGAATCCGTCCAAACCAACGCTAAAATACCGGAATTCTGATACGTACCTAGCGGAGAAAACTGCACATCAATCGGATATTGTATGCGAGAGTTATGCGTATTTGAACACGTTGAAATAGAAATTTAAAATAAAAGAAAACAAAACACTCACCGTCCTACCAAAGGGCGCCACATCACCATCCATCTCCATTCTTACACGCTCCAACTACAGGCAAACACGCAATGCACGAACCCATCCGGAACCACGTTGACCGGCCTTTGACCAGCCACCACGTCCACCACCGAACACCAGAGAGCACCGCACCCCTTACTGCTCGCTCGCCTCGACGAGCCACTCCGACCAACCTTGGTCCGATCCTCCCTCATTGCCGTCGGCCGCCACCCAAAACTAGGGTTTCGAACCCTAGTTCATCTTTTCCGACCACCACGCTTCGATTCAAGTCAAGCGACCACCACCATATCGAAGCCCATGATGAGATCTACAATACCCAGTTTTCAATTTCGTCGATTGACGTCGAAATCAAAAACGCCCAATTCGACTTTGACCGCGATTTCTGATCAATTCGGTCACTGTCTCGAAAAACGAACAGCAGACGTAGGTTTGTATCAATGAGATCTTCAATATATTGAGGAGTTTGAATTTTCGAAGTTGATTTTTGAATTGAAATTTGAGATGGATAAATTAAGGTTTACAGCCATTAAGGAAGAGCAGCACAGCAGTTTCTGTAGGTATAAAAATGAGAAATAGAGGCTGCCAGGGTTTATAACAGGGTATTTATAGACAACTTGAAAATAGAATAGATGGATCGGGTTGATAAACGCGCTGAACGATATAATGCCCGAAAAGCCCGTTCTGACTCCGGAACGAAATTGGTTCAACCCGTATATCAAAATAGATGTTTTAAAATATTTTAAATGCAATGGAAAAGGTTTCAAGTCCAAATTCTATCGTATGAAGAAGTTATGCAATCAATATTTTTCAAATTGATTTCAATTGATTTCAATTTCGTTTATTTCAAGGCGTTTCGAGTCCGTACGATCAAACGACAAGCCCGATCGCTACGAAACTTGAAATCCTACAATGATTCACCGTTACGTATCCGATGAAACTAGTTTCGTCAAAATCCGAGTCAGTGGCCAAAATGACTATTTTTACACTAATTAAATTAATTTGTAATTAATTAATTAATTAAATCCAATTTTAAATTTCAATTCTAAAATTGACAATTTTTATCACCTTTATATTTCTCAAACATTTACAATTATTTAAACAAATTAAAAAGTCAATTCAAAGTTGATAAATTTATCAATTCTAGTATTAACCTCAATTCCCTTATTTTGACATTATTGTTAATTTCATTTAATTGCAATCAATCCTATTATCATACATTAGATTTCAATATTTTGACAACTTTATTTTGCATTCCTCTTATTCAACCAACTGTCATTTTATAAACAAAATTAACATTATTCCCGATTATTACTTTCATTTATATTAACAAAACGTTAAATTTAGATTTTATTACAAATTGATTACCAAAGTTTATTTAACCCATTAAATAAACAAGCAACCTATATTAATTTCCACCTTCTTGCTTTTTAATTGCTCTTATACGTTTGTTACTTATCAATCCAGATTAAAATTCCATATATAACGCTAATTTTATTCCATTTCAACTTTCATCTTTATTTCAATTGTAAAACGTTTAATTCCAATTTTATTGTATTTGTCAAATATGTACATTAATTATTATTTATATTCTCCATTAATTATTTACTTGGTTTCATACTTTATAAGTTCTCAATTCCAAACAATATTATAATCACCTACAGGACATTGATTTTATTTCATTACTATTTATTTTTATGAATTCATTAATTAGTTCACTAATTGTCTTTGTTTTCTTATATTCAATTTATTACCAAATATTCCCATTTACTATCAAATTTAACTTAAACGGTCGTTTTAATCAATTTGCATTGCATTGAATTAATTACTTATTACCTTACATCATCCTATAACCCAGTTATACCATTTTCCATTATTTCATTTTTTGCAATTCCATTCAATTTACGCAATTCAGCTTTGATTAACTTATTGTTATATTCCATCCCAGTTATTATTTCATTATTTATTATAATTGCTTACATCATATGAATTCATTCTATTACCCTAAATCGGACATTAATTCATATATCCATACAATACTTACATTTATTTATATAATTTGCATTAACGTTATTACATTAATCTACATCCAATTACATTTAATATTCCTAAATTTTTTATTTAGCTTTCTATTACACCAATTACTATCTTAAAAATAAATTTTCCGTTTTCTTTTTAATTTACCCACACTTTCCGTTATTTTATAAATTATTAACGTTAATTGGCATTGTTACGTTTTAATTTACTTATTATTTCATTAATAAGTTACAAAAATTTATTTCTCCAAATATTAAATCACAAAGTCCTATTTAATTTATCATTGCTACATTTCCTTTTTAACGTTTGCTTCATTATAAATTATAAATTTTTTTTTCTTTCTCAATTTAATTACAAAGATCCAATTAAATTAACCAATTTATTAATTAAAATTTATGGGTTGTTACAGAGGGTACTTGTATATTTTATAAAATAAATAATGTATAATAGCTAAATTTAATATTTGTGAATACACCGTATCCTATTCCCGTCTTTGATTATCTATTTATCTATCGAGGAGTTGCTAATGAATCTCGTTTACAGATCACTGAAGCATGAATAATTCAAACGAAACTAGCTTGAGGACTAACGTTGGTGGAGTTAATACTGGAACGGGTACCTGTTCCCATGTAGATGTCCTTGAGATTCATGGTGTGAACATGCCCATTTGGTTCCGTCACTACAACAAACAGGACCTTTAACAGCGTTTCAAAAACGCTATAAAAGCTATTAACAGCATTTGTACATATGTTGTATATCGACATGCAGTTATATGTCAGAGATATACAATGACGAGGAATAAACGCTGTTAAAAGTCCTTTTTTTACAGCGTTTCCCTGGTGTCATGAAATTATTTAACAACATTTGGTCTAATTTAACGGCATTTTTAAAAAAACGTTGTTAAAACAATTCAACGACATTTTCAAAACACTGTTAAAACATTCAATGGCGTTTAAAAACGCCGTGGAATGTTTTAACAATGTTTTAAAAATGCCGTAATTTGTATTTGGTTATGTTTTTAGATTCAATTTAACGGCATTTTTAAAAGGCTGTTAAAACATTCTACGGCGTTTAAAAAACGCCGTGGAATGTTTTAACAGCATTTTAAAAACGCCGTTAAATTGTATACGAAGCTAAGTCAACTAGCCTTTTTCTACTTTTCTGTAAATTCCATTTCAGTAAACATCGGTCATAATGGGTATATATACCACCTTTTAAAATTAGCATATTATATCAATACCACATTTTAAAACCAATATATTGTATCAATGCCATATTTTGGACACATATTTGATGACCAAAGTTTGAAATTTCATAATAAAAATACACAATATTCTTACACCAAACATAAATAGTTTGTCATCAATAACTCATAAACAAAATAGAGAACAAGTAGCAATAGCAAAACAAAAGCAAGTAGTACATACATTATAACCAAAAAGTAGTTCTAGCAGCAAAAATAACTACGATCCATAACTCGTTGCAACCTTTTTTACATCACAGTCATCTACTACCTGTAAAACAAAAGTAATGTTTGAGGATCAATTCATCAAAAAAGTGTATACAAAGTTAAATTGGATTCATATTGCAAACACTAAATATTCATTACACTATTTCATTAGGCGATTGACTAATACAAAGTATACAACAAGCCATAAAATCAAGTAGCATTTACAAGTGAAGTAGAGTAAAAAATAATAAAGGAACTCAATAATTTACTTGGAGTAAAATCAAGCTGCATATTATCGACGTATGAAGTGGTATGTTTACAAATCACGTAAACTAGTCGTCAATGTTGTTAACTAAGTGGTCCTCTCAGTATACCAATATAGGTGTAGTCAGTTTTCAAAAATTAGACTCGGTTTTAAAGTTGGACTCGGTTCTTGAAACTGAGACTCGATTAACTAAGTGGTCCTTTCAGTACCTTCTGCTTTGCACTTCTTGACCACTAAAAATGCTATGTAAGAGAGGCGATATCACCTTTTCTACTGGCAATTTCAGCAAAAATAATTTTAGTCAAAATATTCATTATGTCAACGAAAGAACTACATGCCATTACCCTTAAAAGCATTTTATGACTAT
This sequence comes from Allium cepa, assembly GCA_030765085.1. NCBI lineage: Eukaryota > Viridiplantae > Streptophyta > Magnoliopsida > Asparagales > Amaryllidaceae > Allium > Allium cepa. The sequence continues at coordinate 512,496,573 of CM060942.1, forward strand.
CAGCAAATGATCTTAAAGTCCTATGGTAAATAACATATATAAATGTTTGGACAACAATAGACAAATTGTGAGTGATAAGTACGTCATGATTAGTGTAGTGCAGCAACTAAGCAACCCAGCCCATGAATTATGACAAACCAAGATTGGAAAAAAATCAGAATTGGTACCTGAATTATATGATGTTTTGCATGCCCAGAAAGTGAAAAAGCAACCCATTTCTACTACCGTTTACCAATCAGACAAGTGCTCCTAGCAATGGAATATGGTTGTTCTATCAACCAGCAAGTGACTTGCCTGTGAAATGGTTAGAATGAACGAGGTTATTCTTATCAGTGGATCTACTATTGGAACCCAACTAGAGCTTTGTTAAATACAACAAGACACAAATAATAATTCATTTATCATCACATATCCTCATACATTACATAGGAGTTTTATTCATCAATAACATATTTAAAATTGTTCTTTTCACAATATTGCAACACACTTGTTACATGCTAGATATCAGTGAAACAAATGATATTTCCGTTTGCATGAATATCTGAATTGGACTTTGTTGACATTGCGGTTCATCTTTCTTCTCTTAAACCAAAACTGAATGTCTAGAACAACACAATACTCAAACTACTAAAATCAAATCAGTGAAAAATTGTAAATCTCACTTGTTTTAATTAAAAAATATTCTAGCATGACAATACAGTCGTGTTGAGGCAAAGCACTGACAATTACAGTAAAAAAAGTACGTAGAAAGAAAGAACTACAAGCAAACTGTTGTTGAACACACAAAATGTTGATCAAGAGACTGACGAACTTTTTCATCATTCAAAGTAATCACCAAATTTGAAATTTTTATAAACATGTTTAATTTTTATAAATGTGCTTAACTTTATAAAAACTTGCTTAAATAGTTATCTTTTGTATTTATAAACATGTTTAATTTTTATAAATGTGCTTAATTTTATAAAAACTTGCTTAAATAGTTATCTTTTGTAAAAATTAGTCAATTTTTGTAAACTTGGTGATTTTTTATTTGAAAGTTTTATAAACTAGGTTAATTTTATTTTTAAATTCAATTTGTTTTTGTAAAATTTAGTTAGCTTGAATACTTTGTTAAAATTAGTTGATTTTTTTATAAATTTAGTTCATTTTAATAAAACTTGGTTTTTTTATAAACTTAGTTATTTCTTTATAAAAATTAGTTAACTTAGCTAAATAAGTTGGAAAACATATTTAATTATTATAAGTGCATTTAATTTTTACAGAACTTGCTTAACAAGGTTATTTTTGGTAAAAATTAGTCAATTTTTGCGAATTTAGTTCATTTTTATAAAAAAATAAACTTGGTTAAATTTCTATAAAGCGTAGTTATTTTTATAAACTTACTGAATTTCATAATATTCCGACAACATCTCATTTGCGAGGTTAGTGTTTTATAGTTGAACTTAATTAATTTTTATGAATTTAATTAATTATTTTAAAACTTATTTAACTTAGTTGATTTTTACAACTTAGTTAACTTTTATAAACTTATTAGTTATTATAAAAATAAATTAACTTAGTTAATTTTTATATACTTATTTAATTATTACAAAATTTGGTTAACTTGGTTAATTTTATAGATAGGTTAGTTTTTATAAACTTGTTTAATTTTATAGATAGGTTAGTTTTTATAAACTTGTTTAATTATTATAAAATTTAGTTAACTTGGTTAATTTTATAGATAGGTTATTTTTTATAAGATTTAGTTAATTTTTACAAAAAATATTTAATTTTATAAACTAGATTAATTTTTATAAAATTTAGTTAAATTAGCTAAATTTTTATAAAACTTAGTCAAACTATGTAAAAAAATAATTAATTTTAATTAACATGGTTATTTTTTACAAAATTTAGTTAATTTTTGTAAATAGGAAAATAGGCACAAAGACAAACATAGAAATTTTTTTAGGCTGAAGGACAGAAAGTTCATTTTTTTGGCTGAAGGACAATGCTAGTCATAACTAGCATTTTGTACAATGTAAAACGGAATATAATGCTAGTTATGACTAGCATTTTGTATAGTGTAAAAGCTAAATACAATGCTAAATATAACTAGTATTTGTGCTTCAACCTAAGAATAAAATTTGATGTCTTTCAGCCTAATTTTTTTTATCAAACTTAGTTAACTTAGCTATTTTTTTATAAAACTTAGTTAACTTTTAAAAACTTAGTTATTTTTAAAATTTTAATTACTATTTATGAAACTTATTTAACATAGTTAATTTTTATACATTTAATTAATTTTTTATAAAACATAATTAAGCCTTCCAATTAATGTAAGTAATTTCTTTTATAGCATGTAATAAATGTACGTTATTAATTTGCACATTCCAACGACATAAGCTTCTAGGTAAAATGTTTCTAAACATCCACTAGTTTTACTATCCTCGCTATATGGTTTTTGCCTTATCTAGTAACATGGAAAAAGAACAAGAAGACAATGTTGGTTTCAAGCTTACAGGGACTTGTTTGCAAGCATATCTAGTTAAGGAAAATAATGGAATACAATTAGTCTATTAGCAACTACCAGTACTGAAATCTATGGTACCAAGAATACACGAGGTATACATCAAATTAACTCTTTATCGTAAATATGTTAAATGAAGTTTTGTTTAACTGTTAGCTCTATCAATCCATTGAAACTACACACTGGACAATACTCATTCATGACATGTGTATAAAGGTTAAGCAGCTTGGATCAATACTCAATGTTCAGCCCCTAATTCAAAAAGATAATTAGCTTATTTATTGACTTATAAACTACTAGACTGAATCTATTAACAACCCATTATTTTCTCTTCACCCATCTTAAACCATTTATTATATTCCCTACTCTTCCCTTGCCAAAGCGTGAACCTGAGTATATCAAAAACAAGTTTTAACTAACCTATCAAATACAATAATGAATACATATAAAGGACAATCTCCTTATTACATTACCAATTGTGGCCTTTTTATATCAAGTTGTTTATGGAAGTTTCTTTTAAATTTCATAATTCACTTCTTCAAGTGCCAACACATTCTAACAATATATATAATCCTACAAGTAAACCCATCCTGAATAATCTGGTCTTCCTTTAATGCTGACAAGCTAACCAATATAGGAAATCTTCCATTAAACTCTGGAATGATACCATATGATAAAGATCTCCACTCTCAACCTATAGTTAACTGCCAAATCCAATAAAATTTGTATGATTCAGGAATCCATAATTATTAAAGAAGGGAAATCTGGGTATTAACAAACTACTAAGATAGTCTACGCTCGTATTCAATTTTCCATGACCTACAGATCCACAACCAATTACCCTAAATAGTGATAGTCTACGATCATATTCAATATCAAATTTAAACATATTACCTTTTGGGTAAATTGATTGTATGATCAAAAGAGAAGCTTAAACATTTAGATAAACAAAGCCTACCTAGCCTGCAACTTGAAGAGAGCATTTTTGTTTGTTACATTTATAAGTTCATCATCACATTGCCCTCATCTGTAAGCAATAAATACAAGAGTAGGATCCTGTTTCTCATAATATTTACCTACAACTCGTGAATCATAGTAAGGGTTTGTGGTGAGAAAATGCTCAGGATTATTGTTGCCGTCGATGATGATTTTCCCCAAAGTATTGTGAACATGTACATCTTGAATTCCCTCACTCACAAGATGTTCCCAGAATTGTGTGAGCAGTCAAAGACGATTGCTACAAAGACATAAGGCAGTAAGTGTAAACAGCAGAAATGAAAAACAAGGAGAGTATAGCGTTGAAAATAAGTATCATATTATAAACCTTTTTTCACATTCATCCACCAGAGGCTCTACAGGGAGAAGAGATCAAACTATAAGGATAAGACCTTTAATAAAATCTTCAGGGCACTCATCATCCAGCAATTGGCCAACTACTAATAGAGCGTTACTTGGATTCACCTGATACAAGATGTGCATAGTCAGCCTACATATCAAAATCATATAAAGTGATGTTACCTTTAAAGCAAGAAGCATACCTTCTGGACATAGCCTTCAATATATCGAAGCATACCTCCTAGACACGTAACAATTATGATACAGGAAATGCGTAGATAAAACAAAATGAATATTTAGAGCAATAATAGATTTACTTATTAGCAGAGCATGCTAGTTTCTAAAATATGGAAGCAATATTTTCCCTATAATGTAGTTCACCACCGAATTAAGTCCTAATAATGGTTTGTCTCAACTTCTATATGCCCAACAACAGCGATTATTGGACTTCAGTTTCCCTATAGTTTACCTGAGCTTTGGAAAGAACTTGCTATGACTAAGCTTGGTTTTATGCCAATAAATTGTAGCTTCAAGATGAATTAAGTGAAGTCTGTCATTTGATAAGATAAAGTAGCATTACTAAAAATGACATCTGTGGTAAATTATACTCCGTCATTGCACGATAATTTCAGTGCAAATATTAAAAAACCTATTGTAGAAATATTGATGAGTTATTTTTATTGTGAATTTGAATAAAATCGAAAATTATAAGAAATGACACCTTTGATAATAATTTGTAGTAGAATATTAGATTTACTGATCTAGTAGCCATGCCTAGCAAATGTAAAATAATATTCATTACTAATAGCGATCTTGATCCATCCAATATAATAGAATATTAGAATTGCTCATTACATAAACAAAATGGACTAAGTAATCTGTGATCCATCCAATTTAGTAATCCAATATAGTAGGAAGAAACCAACTAAAAATCCTGCTAACATTCCACACGACTCCCATGTATCCAGAAATAATTTACAAATAAAACCAACTAAAATACCATATTAGATAGAAAGCTATAAAACTTTATTTTTCCAATACAATCCATGAAATTTTCCTTGTGGATTTTGAGTTCGAAGTTAGACTTTTAAAGGGCCTACTGTTGAAAGACCAATTTCAAAATGAGGGTAGAACTAATTTTAATGTGTCAAGGGATACCAAAATTCAATAAACCTATGTTTAAAAAAGTTATTTTCATGCAATGCTTTCCGTTGGAATAGCTAAATACTTTAAAATGTACTTGTGCTTTCAGTTAGAATGTAAAATATGCATTGGCTATATTTTGGACAAGTTCTAAGGGAAAATATAATCATTATTAGCGAAGCCCTAATGTCAAGTAGAAAAGATAATGGTGGCAAATGTATCTACGTTCAATAAGCTAATGATAATACATCATAGAAACTTTAAAGGTCAAAATTGGGCATTCTGCAAAAAAGAGACATATTCCCAGCTGCAAAGAACAGTGGAGTTTCTATTGTTTTGGAAGTAAGGTAAACACATTTAGGAGCTTAATGCAATAATATCTAGGGAAATTCAGATAACATAAACTTGTCGTTAGTAGTCGCACTTAGAACATAATCTATGTGACTACTTTTTTAAAAGCGTAACCAAAAAATGATTGTCCACCATTTTTTATAAAGTTGAGTATCATCGAGAAGAAAGCACATAAGAAGGCCTTCATAGGGCCATGCTCTATTTTTAATTGAAAATTAAGTGTTCTAGCTTTTTTTTGAAGAAACTGATTTGTAGAGCGTTGATACAATGAAGGTGAAAGAACTCTATTTGAGTTGTGATAAAGGTTGTATTATATTATATTAAAATAAACTTTAATGTAGAAGCCTAAAACCCTCATTTTTTAGATCATAGTTTTTAGCCTAAAAACTATCGCTAGAAAATAGAAATTCCTACTTTAAAATGATATTGTGAAACTTAAGCAGTTATGCCATTAAGCAGGGCAAAAAGTATTTTCGCCGCGTTTTGCTTAGTGCTTAATATGACATAAATATGCGGTCATTGCTGTAACAAGGAATGTAGCCTACATTAAGAAAACATATGGCGTTAAGTATAATAAGAAGGAATTAACACATAGTTCACTATGCAAGGAGAAGAAATTTAAGTAAGGTGTTACCTGGAGTGCTTGATAACTACCAATATATGCAGCGACATGGATTGGTTTAAGTCTTAATAAATTTTGTTGAGATACACTTTCACTATGTTTAAGCAAGAGAAATATTAGCCTTAGCTTTTGCATAGAAGAAGCTATTTGCTGTGCTGAGGCATATATGTAGTATTACATTTCCAATAGTATCGGTTTGGCTTATGTCAGCACCTTCAAAGCTTGGAGCAAATACACTACTTTCACCAAGTTTATCAAAATACTTAAAATTTATCAAGAAGAATATTTTACTTCTATTCAACCTAAAAAATTATCAAGTTTAAGAACAAGAAAAAAAAACAGAAATTACTTAAAAAATAATTTTTACCATTAAAATGACATCCTATGCATACATTGAAATCTGAATTCATGATGTAAGAATTGTAGATTCCTAATCGATGATGAAAGGAATCATCAAATAAGTCAAGTTTTCTAGCAAGAGTGAACACTTTGAGTGCTCGAGGTTGGCCTAGCGAAAAGGAAGAATTTAGTCTTTTAGATGCAACGATGGTAAATAAAAGGATATCAAAGACAATGAAATCTCACTACCTCATGATTTTATAGTATTAAAACGTGATTTAAGTAGAAGTTAACGTAAGCATTCCTTTTTGATTTACCGGTTAAGAAAGAACATTATAATACTAGTGTTAACAAACTTTTCATATTATTAACACATGCACATCAACTTTATTGAATAAATTAAATATATAGGGTGATAAACTTTAATGTGTATATGGTAATACCCATGAGAAAGTATCTTATTACAAATAATTCAAGAAACATGGTATCAGTTTAATACAAATACATTTCTAAGTACTAACAGATAAAATAGCATTCAATTCATAAATCGTATTTGCAAGTATAGAACTCAAATGTTAATACATCTTTAGTTCATGGAAGCAACTACTTCTAAAAGAGCAGCCATAGATTGCACTTGGATTTCTTCATCGATAGCCATGAAAATAACAAATACAAATAGAGACGTGAGTCATTTTTCATCGCTAAACAAAAGGAATGATGATAGACATGGTTGCATACGAATCGACCTACGTCATCTGAAGGGATCGTAAATATGATTGACAAATATCCTTTGTAGGAAGAGTAGTCTACAAAAAGGAAAAAAAAAGGATATATCATGCCAATCGGTGAACATTTTGTTCAACCTGCTATAACAGTTAAATAACATCGGTTTTAATAAGTGTGTTCACATATTAGTAGTTTAAAGGGTCAAAATTCAAGATTGTATGTAACATGGAACATGTCATTTTATTCAAGTTTAGTAAATAATGAAGTCTAAATTGGCCAAATAAATGTCTTCGATGCTGTACGAAAATGAAAGCATGAGAGAGTCTTATTTATCCGATGGTTTTCAACATTTTCCCATTTGAACAATTAGTAATAGGGTTTGAAAAATAAAGTAAGAAATTATCGTATCATGAGAATGTGAAATATAAAGGATTTCATTGTTATAGCACATGAAGTGGAGGAATTTAGGACATAAAATCAACATTTCGACTGTAGATAATATCCAAAGCAATAACAAAAAACCTACATATGCATTGAAATAAGGATAAACATAGTGAAACATATATCAAAATATGTAGAAATGAAAAATATGTTGAGAGAAAAACTACATACTAAAAAGCCAAAGAAAAAAAAGTTAGATTGAAAACTTTGATAGTTACCAGCTAATTATTTATTAAACATACAAACATTTCATTTGAAATTTTTGGCAGAAATAATTGTCATTTCCAAACCATTAATATAGCATACCGACTTAATGTAAAAATAATAATCAACTACTACCAAACACTAAACACAAAACATAAACAAATTGACACAACAACAAAAATATTACGGTACAGTCAACAATATATAACGAATTTTAGTAAAATATATAAAGGATCTGATGATACTTCCACTTTTTTCTAAAGACTTGTGATATTTTATCATTTAATTAAGTGATATCACCCCACGGGAATAAATAAAATATGATATTCAAAACATTGATTTCCAATTCCAATATTCATGAACTAAGTTCATCAAGAAATTGACACAAATAAAAAAATGTCACAGCTAATTACGCAGAATATTAGATGCAGTAATATTTTTTTAAACCATTTAACATAGAGAAATAAACAAAAATAGAGAATCAATGCCATAAGCAATTGAACAGAACTAAGGTTACAAAAAACCTCAACAAATTTACGTTGAGTTTTGAATTTTGGCAAAATGATTGAACAAAGTTCAAAGATGGTGGAGTACCTAGAGTAGGATGGAAATTGATATCAATGTATCGATAAACATAAAATTGAACGAATCCCATAAACATAATACAAATAATTAATCCAGAAGGTTATCGATTAAAGTACTTGCGAGTGACAGAGCAGTAGTGAAGCTTAACTCCACCTGGAAAACATGGAAGTCCGAAGAAGATAGAAGTCCAAAGTATGAGTGGGTATAATGAAATTTTTCGATGTACAGAGATGACAGTTGGAAGAGGGAAAATATTTTTTTTTTAAAGTAGAAAGAAAGGGAGGCGGCAACCGAAAACCTAATAATTCTCAGCATTTGAACACAAATGATTATCCGTTTGTAACAAAGTTTATCGCATTTAGCACACAAACGTTGACGATGATTGCTGTAAAAATAAAATTTTGTTGTAGTGCGTAGGTATCTCCAAGCAACTATATAGATTAGTATCGCTACCACCTCTACCAAACCAGTTGTTGCAACTGAAGCTGTGGTTGTTGTTCCACCACCGAATATTGGCTTTCCGAAACTCTGCAAGGTTTTTGCCAACTTAGGTGGAAAGCCATATATTGGGACAGAATCATATGCACCGACAAAGACATGACTAATGTACTTTGAGAAGATATTTGGCTTATGGATTGGGTGATGGAACTAAGAGGCAGTTGGAAGTTTGGCATCTACAGGAAGAGGCAGCAAATTGGTAGGAGATTGTTATGGCAGAGACGAAGGAGAATAGCATTACTTAGGAAGTTTCAAAAGGAAGTTTGAGGTGAAATTCTTTTTTGGGATGAAAGAGGAATGTTGTTGAGGAAGTTATTCAGCTTAAGTAGGGATACATAACCATAAAGAAATATGTGAACAAATTTTAATGAGTTGGCAAAGTTTGAATTCGAGTTGATCGATACCCAGGAAAAGAAAGCAGAGAATTTTGCTAAGGGGTTGAATTCCCCATATAATGATTTGGCTTTGAACCTAATACCATTAGGAGCAACTTTTGTGAAATTGATTGAGAGTGCCTTGTTGAATAATATAGGTGGAAATTTGAACAAGGAGCAAGTATAAGATGTAGGTCAGAACAAGCATAAGGATAAATCACCGTAAGGTGGAAAGAACAAGAAGCAAGTTACTATGTGTAGGAGGTGTTATAAGACATGACATATAGCTAAGAATTGTAGGATGAACCTCAAGATGGTAATAAAATGTTATCAGTATGGTAAAGTAGGACATTTGGCAAGAGATTGTAGGTTGAAACCATCAGGCCAACAAGGACAGTCGGGGCAACATGAATGGTTGAAGGGAATCAAGTGCTATAATTGTGAACAGATGGGATATTATAAGAAGAAGTGGCCAGCATTATAGAAAGAGGGTTGGATTGTTAAGGCTTATGCATTGAAGGTTGTACCCACTACCAGCAATGCGCCAACAACCCAAGAGAAAGGAAAATCAGTTATGGAATGTGTTATTACTATCTTATTTACCTACCAAATATTTGTTTGACACCGGTGCACCAAATTTTTTCATAGTCAATGCATTAGTGGAAAGATTAGGAATAACCCCTGATATTATGATTGCGATCGTTACTATGTTAAATCCCGTTGAGGGACCGACGCATTTGTCTATTAATTGTTATGATTAATATGGGGTGGTATAAGACACCGTTGTGTTATTTATTTGGTTATTCTTTGCTTGTGAATGATACTCGTATGGCAGTATGTTGTTTGTGACTCACTGCGGTGAGCATTTGTGTAGGCTACTTGTTAGCCATAGATATCTATATACTATGTGTTTGTCTACCCTTTTGTCCAATGCCCTTTTTGTTTCAGGAGTGAACCATATTGGCCAGTATCCACCCTAGCAACTTGATTGCGGTGGTCACGCCCCAGACCCATGAAAACCTTGAATTATTTATTAGTGAGCAGTTGCAAAGTGTATGACCATGTGCCATATAGGCCAGCAGTTAGTTGCCATAGAGGCACATGTCAGGTCGTGCCCGAAGAGGCTACACATAGTCAAGCCATTAGTGCATCATTGCCACAATACCAAAGGGGAGAGGTAATGATAACCCGATGACTATAGGAGTTGTGTTAGACTGACACACGTATGGCTCCTGGAGCAAGCAAACGTGTTGTCAACCTGCTGTATGGTTCCTTTGTGTGTATGGTAGATAGGATATACTATGATGAGATTCGATTATACATACGATAGTGTCCAGAGTATGGTTAATCACATTTCCTTTTAAGATAGACAACCTATCCTTTTCAAGCATACGGTCTGTTCTTTTCCTGTAGACGACCTACTTATTATTGATTGTTTTTGGACATTGCTATGAGCCGCTTGAATCTTTCTTGTTGATTTTGGTGATTTGATGATGATATTTTATAATGTGAGATTGAGAAATTTATTTGGGCATTGTCTTGTTCGTGGCTGACTTTACTTAAGGTTATCTCATTATTGATGATTTCTGGATATGAGTGATTCACCCATTTGATATTGACTTTGGGATTTATTGATTGCTGTCACTTTATATAGGTGATGACGCTTTTCCATATGGGTTTAGTTGTGGATATTGTTTTGAGATATTTTAAGACTATTATGCCATCCTTTTTAATGCTTTGTAATACTTTTGGATAGTATGGGTATAAAGATGGAGGTGTTACAGAACCCTTCCTCGTTCTACCCATGAGTTCCATTCCTCGAACTCCCACTTATGGATCATCATCCCGACTCCTTCGATTGTGTCATCATCATCATAACACTTCTAGATGTCCACATTGGTCATAGAATCTACATATCAAAGTTCCAAAGCCATTATGTGGGAGCATCACACCTTCGCCTCGCCGTTTATCACGTTCTTCATTGTGCCATAATCATCGAAATCGAAAGCACACGACATGACCACCTCAGCATTGCTTATGCACTCCTAAAGTTATACTGTAATTTCCATGACCGCTAACATGGTCGGTGTCAATCATATATAGTCGTCACCAACCATGTTGTCTGGTGAAAACCTGGCCAAAGTAGCCAAGTATCGAAGTTCCCCATCACCTCATCTTGTCCAAACAAACCCAATCCCAACCATTGTAAAACCTATAAAACTGTATAAAATACCCAGGGCTAACATGATCTGTACGACCATGTCCTGAATCTAATTTTGGTTATGTCCTAAAACTTTTCCCCAACGTCTTCCGATGGCCTGACCCAGACACTTCCTTGGATGACCCGAAGCTTAATCCATCTCGACTCAAAGCGTCAGTGATACCAACCATAATTTTTGCCAACCAAAATTAATTTTGAGTACCAAGTAGTTCACCGCTTATTACTCCTAACTCAACCAAAAGTTTCCACACCAAAAACCCAAAGTAGAGCACTCCACGAATCAAAGCACTTCCACACCGACCATAATTTGCCGCCAACGACCATATTACGATGATTATAACTTGAGCCACCAAATCAACTCCGAATGACTTGATACTTGTTTTGAGTTCTCCTAGGACTTAAACCAACACTATATTCCAACCACATTAGGTTTCAAACAATTTAAATCTAATTTGCACCAAATGACTTATCATATTCCTACCTATGCAAAACAACTAATAAGCATATCAAAACAATTTATACAACCACCAGTCATCATCATATAACGTCCAAGCAATAAAAATGATCCATCCAAACACAATTTACGAGCATATATCATCCTAGATTCAATTTTATATATAGTGGATGGTAATTGGCGTAAAAAGAGTTAAAAATATAAACCTGCCTTTTTAAAAACGGTTTTAAGATATCATGTATACTAGATCTAAGTTTTAAAACATTTAAACTTGGAAATTATTTTAGAAACCATAATTTTAGAAATAGAATAATGAGAGAAGCAATATCACTCACCTAATACCAAATTACACAAATTTTGAGGCAAATTAGACGATGATTAATAAATGCATGAATTCCAATAATCTCCTAACTCCCCTTGCTAATTACCCCTTAATGACATACTTAAGTCAATTGAAGGAAAACTGTCGCTTTTTGGTTAATTCAGATTAATGCAAGTTTGATTCAGTTTTAGGAAAGAGGAAAGTGATTAGGGATTGTCCCCTCATCCCTAATTGGGCATAATTCCTGAAATGGATTAATAGGCTTAATCCGAGCCTAATTAGTTACCCAAAATCTGGCCAGAAACTGTCCAAACTTTAAATGGCCATATCTTCTAAACAGTAAGCCTAAAAAGTTATTATGACTACTCTACAAAGAGAGAAACTATCATCCTTTTCCGATGAAAGTGGTTTTAACTCTCAATTCGGCTCCAATCAAAAGTTATAGGCCTTATATGATTTTTAGTCTCGAAATCGTTCGATAAAAATTCTATGGCTAGAAAATGTCACTAATAGACATTCCTAAAGTTATAGAATCGTATGAGCTCATACGAATTTAAAAATAATATTTTATGATTCGTCATACGTAATATATAGCTCGTTACACTCCCATACCCTTTAGGAATTTTGCCCCCAAAATCCTAAAAATAAATCAAGAAAGCCAATCATAGTTACCTCACATACATAACAATCACAAGCAATCATCTCAAGCATCAACCATGTAATCATGCAATCAACAATATAAATATATCTATTCTAGCACGCGAGATACTAAGTTATCCTTTATGATATTAGAAAGAGAAAGTAAACACGACAAAATTATAAAGCCTTACCAAGTAAAGAGCTCTAGACAAGCGATCCTCGTTGTTGTTCTTAGTTTCCTACATGCAAACTCCCTCACTTTCACTCCGTTGAACCTTCACTAACTCCACCGTTTTTTCCCTTAAGCTACTTTGTATCATGTTCGATAGTACGAATGAATCTACAAGGTCTCAAAACTTTTGGTTTGATCTTGATATCATCAAGTGATCTGGTGTGATCTCTATGCCTAATCCATGTATGGATTTCCATAAATGAGAGACATAGAATACATTATGCATGCTCACCATCTTCGAAGATAAGTGGACTCTATAAGCTAGATTCCTAATCCTCTCTAATATCGGAAAAGGGCCTACGAATCTCAGTGCCAACATCCCATTTGTACTAAATTGAACTACATTATTCAATGGAGAGATCTTTGCCAATACCATATCATCGACAGAGAACTCCAAATCTCTATGTCTGTTAGTAGATTAACTTTTTTGTTTACCTTGTGCAGCTTTTATTCATTGCTGAATGGTTTCAATCTTCTTCAAAGTTTCTCTAGTTATATCTTGCCTAAGTATCATGAAGTAGCACTACATGTTTAGCTATATAGTGCCTTGAATGATGCCATAACAATACTAGACTGGTAACTATTTTTATACGCAAACTTTATCAAATGCAAATGATTATCCCACGACCATTCAAAATCGAGTATGCAGGCTCGTAAGATATTTTCCAAGATACAATTCACTCTCTTGGTCTACCCATCAATTTGTAGGTGATAAGCCATACTGCGATTCAACCCTTTCCCAAAAACATTAGTAAGCTCTTCCAAAACTCACTAGTGAATAATGGGTCTCGGTCACTCACAGTGCTTTTTGGAACACCGTGGAATCGTACCACCATTTCACATACAAATCGACCATTTGGATGTCGTTCAATTGGACCTAACGAGTATGAATCAAGCACTGTTTGTCAACCTATCGACTATAAGCTAAATGCTATCATACCTTCCTTCTGTCCTCGGTAATCCATTGATAAAATCCATCGAAACTTGCTCCCACTTCCAATGGGAATCTCAAGTTGTTACATCAACCCACTTGGTTTCTTCTGTTCTGCCTTTATCTACCGTTAGTTCATACTTCAAGAAGAATGCCCTGACATCCTTCTTCGTCCCCTTCCAATAATATGTCTACTTCATATCATGGTAACCACCGGGATGTATGATCTGTCTCGAATGATGACACTCTCGTAGTACATTATTCTTCAATCTATCGCCATCAAGAATGCTCTCCCTTTCTTACGGAGCCAGCCATCTGGGTTGAGTCTGTACTACCTCATCTCTTCAAACACCACTCCTTCTATCTTTGCTATAATCTTCCCTAGTATAGCATCTGGCTTTTGACTAGTGCCAATCCTACCAATTGAAGTAGGTCATATGGTCAAACTCGTCAACATCTCTGGCTCTAACTCACAAACATGGCTAAAGTCATAACCAACAATAAATTTGAGTTGCGTCCACTCTTGGAACATCGTCTCCAAACTAGAATGTATTTCACTCAAAGCATCTATGACTGCTATCCCTTACTAGGCGTGTAAGAAATGCTAAAGCCATATGAGGCCAAAAATTCCAATCATCACTGTTAATGAAGGTTGAGTTCTTTTTAGGAGAAATAGTATTTCAACAATTTGTGATACATGAATAACCTGAACCTTTGCCCAAGCAAGTAATTCCTCCTTATTTTCAAAGAAAACTTTATCATCGCCAGTTTTAAATCATGGGTTGGGTACCTCCTTTATTGTGGCTTCGGTCGTCGACTAGCACATATGACAACCTTACCTCCTTGCATCAGTGCCACACCCAATCTTGTACCACAAACATCTATTTATACCATCATCTCCTCATTCCCACTCGGAATAATTAGTACCCATGCACTCATCGACCTCTCTTTCGGATTTATAAATGCATTTTCGCACCTCGCATCCTATACAAAAGTTTGGTTTTTCTTCATCAGATTAGCCAACGGTGCCACTACCTTTGAGAAGTCCTAGATAAAATGTGTATAATGTCTAACCTTTCCAATGAAACTCCACACATCTATCGCATTCTTGGATTTGTTCTAGTTCCAAACCTCTACAACCTTAGAAGAATCTACAACAATACCATATTCTAAATTAACATGATCCAAGAATCCACTTTACTCCTCCAGAACTGACACTTTGAAAAGTTTGCCTTTAATATGTGCTTCCTCAACACTTCAAGCACAATTCTCAAATGTGTCCTACATTCCTTTTTTGTCCTTGAGTAGACCAGGATATCATCAATGAACAAAAGCACAAATTTGTTTAGCTGATTCCCGAAGACACAGTTAATAAGATCAACAAAGTATGCTGGTACATTGGTCAGCCTGAATGTCGTAACCAATCACTTATAAAATCTGGATGGCATATGGATTCTACAATTGGTACAGTCTCCTTCACTACCCACAAATGATGAAATCCCATTGCAAGATCCAATTTAGATAATACCTTCACACCATGGAGCATATCGAACAAGTCATCTATACATGAGAGTGGATACTTGTTCATTCTCATCACCTTATTCACACAACCTCAAAGAGCTATCCACCTTAGTGGCTAATAATACAGGTGAAATTCACTCAGATGTACTCCTGTAAATGAAACCCTTCATTATCAGGTCTTTCACTTGCGCCGTTATTTCCTTCTACCTCTTTGTGTGTCATATGCCTCAAAGGCATAACCACTAGTTTGGAATCCTTACTAAATCTATACGAAACTTAATCTCTTAATGTGGCGATAATTTGGTCACCTCCTCAAATACGTTTGGATACTCTTCAGTGAGAGGCACATATGATAAACATCCAATGGGACCTCTAGCAAATATAGAAAGCTAACCATAAATTCATCTTCTAGCAAATAGCCTAACTCTACCTTCCACCCACCCTCAGTCCCAATTGTCACCGGTAGCTTCTCACATCCACCACTACCTCATAGTTCCTCGGCTATACATTTCCTAACATGATACCAAACACCAAAAAACTCAAAATAAAGAAACCCAGAACAAAAGAACATCAATGACTCGATAAGACCAAATTACGACAAACCATACATAGGTCAGTGGAGCCTCCAACTGGGTTTGTCACTACCACAGGTCTGTCAATAATTTTAGGTTTCACTCCTAATCTGTCTACTAGGTCGCTAGATATAAAGGAACGTGAAGCCTCGTTATTGAACCACACACATATGGGAACATCATAAATAGAAATCTTACCTTGAAAAAGGATGCCCTTTCTTTTCTCCTTTGTCGAGAGAGCACTTGATGAAGTCAGGACAACATCTAAAGCATATGTCTTCACCATTTGCCTCCTTCACTAGTTTAGGAAAATCTCTCTGACCCTGGCTTGTTGCATTTATAAAACCTCTTCCCTTCAGGCTTGCGATTCTTACTCAAATGACCATGTCTCCACGGTTAGAGCAAATAGGCTTTGGCTTGGCTCTTTTTCAAGCATCCTTGTTCTCGAACTACTTTCTCTTATTATTCCAATTCTTCTTGCCTCCCTTATTAGTTGCTACTTTGGGTCTTCTTTAGAAACAACAACAGACTTAGATTAAGGGTACAAACACTCGTGTCGAAGAGCTTTCCCAACAAGTTTCTTAAAAGACTCGTCAATATGACCTACTTGCTTCTCTTCTAAGTAATCATCCAATCCCATTATAAAATTTTCATTCTTCTTTAACGGAGAATCGATTAAGTACATCCCTTACTTTGATCAAGCATCAAACTTAGCCACATACTAAGAGATAGAGATATCTCCTTGCTTTAGACTTGCAAGCTTCCTAAACAACACTAACTTCTAAGTTGTCGGCATGAATTTCACTCAAACCTAGCCTTGAACTGATCTCAAGTGAACTCATCCTTGGGAGTTGTAACCTTTATAGAATTCCATATATTCATAGCTCTTCCTTAGAGTTGTTGGAAGACCAACCTCCTCCTCATAGTATCATCCAACTCAAGATTTTCATCCTCTCGTAGGTGTCTTACCAGTCCTGCACTTCCATAATTGACTTCGTTCCTTAAAATGATTTTCTACTAAGACTAGAAAAATCCTTATTCAACTTCGAGAAATTGGCCCTGGGTGCTTCCATTTGAGCATCGTCACCAACAGCAACATTCAGAGCAGCCACTTGAGATTTTATAGCATGTTCCTTATTATGGTATTGAACATTGTCTGCAAATCGGAAGTAGCAGCTCTCGAACTCATTCCATCCTCTTTAACTCTTGAGATGGAGTTCCTAGAAGTGTTTCTTCTATATCAACTCATTCTTGATCTGTAATAAGAAGGATCAATCTCTCATAAAGAAATTTGCATCAAAGGTACTCGTGTGTGTAATTTGACTTATATACTATACATATATTACTATATAATTTGGAAAACAAAAACATATAACAAGTATATTATCTCGTATATGCTCGATCCATTCTAAAATGTTCCACTTACTCTATCTCTAATGGATTATGATATTGATTTAGGTCGATTATGCAACCTAAGCTCGGATACCGAATGTGACGACCGTCTAACATCTCGACTCCCAATATACTTGTATAATATACCATAATAGCGCCCAACCGATATGAAATAGATGTAATGACTTGTAAAGTGAATAGAACAATCGCAAAACCTATAGTATATCTCATAGTGCATCACAAAATATATAATAATCATCATAGATATAAAACAACCGAGACAATAATAACTAAATAAACCACAAAATTAGAGTACACAAGTTTAAACATTTATAAAAAAAGGTAGCACGGTTTATAAAACTTATAAATAGACTCAAATGATAAACTTTCTCTAAATAAAATAAACAAATTCCATCTAGGCTCCATAGTGCCACATAGTAGAATAACCTATAATAAGCCCAAATATTATTATGAAAAAGCATCGCCTCCTACTAGACCATTTGAACAACTCCACATGTCACCTACACCTCTACCTAGTCTACTCATTTAAGAGTACCTAAAATAATAAAAAGTAAAGCATAGTACCTCAAGTCTGACAATAGTCTAGGGAGAGCGATAAACAAATCTCAAAACACTATGAAAACTATTATAGTAAGGAATAATGGTACAAAGAATCATATTTAGTATGTTCTTACAACCAAAGAGTTAGCACATAATAATATATGCTAATCTATTAATATCGTAAGGTGTATAACATCCTAAGTACAACATCGTGTGTCTAGGTATCCGCCTCCACAATACCTATGTCCTACGACATCCCTAGAGCGACAAAGAAATATGGCAAACATAGCATCCATCAAACAATCCTCATAGTCACTCATGTGCTTGGAATATGATAACTTGCACGACCATTTCTTTGCTAGTGATTAATGGAAAAATCCTGATTTCTAGGTACTCGAAAACTAGCCACATAGATTCTAGACATAGGATCCCTTCCATGATCCAATAAATAGGGATTCTTTCCTAGATGTATGGTAACCGACTAAGTACCCAGTTAGTGTCCTCACATACCGCTACTTTAAGCATACACTACAAACACTTTGAATATCAATGATCCCTTCACATACATATCTGGGCCCTTCCACGACTCCATTTGTTTCCATTCCTCATAGCAAAACTCTTCCTTGTTCCACTTTCCATAGTACACCCCTTCCTCAATCGACCCATGAGTTCACTTTCTAGAACTCGTCCTTATGGATCACCATCACGACTTCTTTGATCGAGTCATCATCATTAAAACACTTTGTAGAATCCACATATCAAATCTCTACAACCACCATGTCAAAGAATCACACCTTCACCTCACCTTTTATAGCCGTTGTTCATTGCACATAATCATCAAAATTAAACGCTAAATCATCAAACGAATGTACATAACATGACTACCTAGGCAACGCTCACGCACCCTAGAGTCATTCTTCAATTTCCACGACCTTTGACTTAGTTGATACCGACCATATATGGTCGTCACCGGCCATGATGTATAGTCAAAACATGGACAAAGTTGCCAAGTTTCGAAGTTCCCCTTTACCTCATCTTGTCCATGCAAACCTGGTGCCAACCATGCTAAAATCTGTAACAACTGCATAAAATACTTAGGGCTGACATGGTTGGTATCAACCGTGTCCATGCATGCAATTATGGTTAAGTCCAAAACCTCTTCCTCCTCATATCCCCTTGGCCTAACCCAAAGCACTTGTATGACATGAAGCTTTATTCATCTCAAATTAAAGCATTACCTATATCGATCATAATATGTCCAACCAAAAAGAATTCTAAGCACCAAGCACTTCACCACTTCTCATCCCTAACTCAACCCAAAGTTTCCATACGTGAAACCCAAAGCAAAGCACTCCATGACTCAAAACACTTCTACTACCAACCATATTTTTCCACCATCCACTATATTTCGACCCCCATAATATGAGCCACCAAATTCACTCTAAATGACTTGCAACTTATTTTTGGGTATTTTAGGACTTCAAACAACACCATATTCCAATCGCATCACACTTAGAACATTTTGATGCTCATTTTCACCAAATGACATACCATGTTTCTAACCATGCAAAACAACTAATATACACATCAAAACAATCCATACAATCACCAAACATCGTCACGTAGTACCTAAGCAATAGACACAATCCACAAAAACCCAATTTACGACCATATATCAACCTAGATTTGAATTTGTATAAAATGATAATTATGGTTGGTAATTGGTGTAAAAGGAGTTCAAACACAAATATATCTTTTTAAACACGGTTTTAAGGTGTCATTTATACTAGATCTAAGTTTTAAAACATTTAAACTTTGGAAATCATTTCAAAAACCACAATTTTAACCATGTTATAAACCATAGAATAGTGAGAAAAGTAATATAACTTACCTAAAATCAAAGTATAGAAATTTAGAGGCAAATTAGAAGATGAATAGTAGATGCACTCCAAGATGGTCCAAACAATAATCTCCAAATTACCGTTGCTAATCACCCCTTAATGATGTGTTTAC
The DNA here is from genome assembly GCA_030765085.1 of Allium cepa. Taxonomy (NCBI): domain Eukaryota; kingdom Viridiplantae; phylum Streptophyta; class Magnoliopsida; order Asparagales; family Amaryllidaceae; genus Allium; species Allium cepa. Next base: position 512,516,555 of record CM060942.1, read on the forward strand.
GCTAACTAAAGTAAGGAAAAGTGGAGCTTCTTGGTTAAATTTGGATTAATGTTGGTCTGGTTCAGTTTTGTGAAATGGGAAAGTGATTAGGGAATGTACCATCATTCCTAATTAGGCATGATTCCCGAAGTGGGTTGGTGGGCCTAATCTTGGCCTAATTAATTAACCCTAGCTAGCAAATATCCAAAATTTAAATGGCCATACCTCCTAAATGTAAGTCCAAAACGCTATTATGACTATTCTAAGGAAAGATAACCATCCTCTCTTTCAAATGAAAGTGGTTTCAATCCTCTAATTTGGCACATACAAAAAGTTATAGGCCTTTTAAGATTTTTAGGGTCGAAACCATTCAATAAAAATTCAAAGGATAGAAAATGTCACTAATATACAATTTTCCAAAGTTATAGATTCATACGATTGCATATGGATTTAAAAATAATATTTATCAATTGATACGTAAAATATGGATCGTTACATCTTTCTCCTTCCTAAAATCCTTTAGCTTGAATAGGTCAATAGCTTTTCTCTCTACCTAGGAGGGCCCAATTTTAGAACCCTTAACATCGCCGATGACCTTGTCATTATCGCACACTAAAAGTTCCAGATCTTTTGTACATTCTTCCTTCAATGTTGTAATCATTTTCAGTATCAGGCCCCATAACGGACGTGGTCATAGAGGTCGAAACAAGAGGTGGTGCAGAGATGATGGTGGACTCAATGGTAGGCACTTGAAGATCTGGAGTGAAGACCACATCTGCAAGGGGAATATAAGAGGTTGACCTAGAAGTTTACAAATATAAAAATGATTAGAAACATCTCCATGCCTCATTTGAAGTTTGTGGAACACAAGAGAGACTAATGATATACCTCCAGGGTAATACATTGGAGTCTAGAAGGAGTTAAGGTAGTCCCTTCATCTAAGAAAAGAGATAAAGCAGGGAGCTTGGAGGCAGTCTTTGGTGGTATGTAGCCGGAATCCTCAGGGATGTATGATCAATGATCAAAGGCCAATATTTGTGTTGGTATGGTCGTCCCTACCGCTATAGTTGTTGTTTTTATGGTGGGGATGGCAGGAATAGATATAATTGGCCCAACAGCAGAAGATATGGCATTATAGAGCTGACCAATATAAGACCGACGTTATTAGTTCAAAATTTTGGTCTAATTTATATGCTTTGGCCATAGAGAATCAATGGTACTTTAGTAAGTGGTAGCTCCCTTAAGCAAGTATGCTTGTTCAAAGCCCAGTTAGAAGTTACTTACGCAAATAGGAAAGTGTTTCCTAGTTACCAAAATTTTAATTTCATTCTAACCTAATAGCCATTAAAGTCCCAGTTCCAAGCTTTTTTGTTATGCCCAAGGGAAATAAAAAATGAGGAAGAAATATAATTTGAAATTTCCCATTTCTAATAGGGTCTACATGCCTATTTATAGAGAAATTGATCACTTAGATTTTTGACATGTCACATTTGTAGGAAATGAATGGTTGTGAGTTGCTGATGTGGACATTTCCAATTTGACATGTGGCACAAATCTTTTTGGTTCTTTCATAATGGCTTGGCACAGTCAGACCAAATAGGAAAGACCACATGGCCAATTAGAGCATTGTTTTTTTGGCAGTTCTATCAACATGCGATGGCTACGCGAACATCAGCATCCAATAGCTGATTTTTCAGTAATCTTCAACTTGAGATAACTCTTTGACCTTCAACATGTGATAGCTCTATATTCTTCAATATGCGATAGATCTTTAACCTTCAACATGCGATAGCTCTATATTCTTTAAAATTCGATAGCTCTTTAACCTTCAATATGCGATAGCTATGTGAACTTCAACATGTGATGGCTGTATAACCTTCAAAATGCAACAATTATAATATTCAAAATGCAATAGCCACCTAATCTTTAATGTGATATCCCAGAATTTCAAACCTAATTTAAATGTGATAATCTCTTTAATAGGTTAATTAAAATTGATAAAATAGTTATTTTAAACAATAATAATAAATGGGTTTTGTGTATATATATATATATATATATATTGATTTTAAAATAGAATTATTATAAACAAATGGAAATGGATTTGTTAAAATTATATGTACACATCAAATTTGATTTTTAAATTGAATTTGAAATTTAAATTGAAACTGAATATTTAAATTGAAATTCAAAGGATAGTTATTTATATCTTAAATCATACTTTAGTTTTAAAGTGTATTTTTATGATTTTATTTAGAATATAAAATTTGTTTTATATTAATTTCTTCTTAAAGAGATTGATTTATATAAATTAAAAATGTATTTATAAATTAGAAAATTCATTATAAAAACATTTAAAAATCTATTTTGCATGAAGAACTACATGCGTTAATTTGTAAATCCCTCTAATAACATGTGTTAAGAGATTAAACATGTTTAGTGACAAGTGTCACATTTTTATTTTATTTTCTTAATTTTAATAAATCAAAATTTAAACCTATATAATTTTACTTCATCTTCTACATTCAAATTTTCCCATCTCATTTTCTAAAAAGCAAGAATAAATCACTACTTCATTCACAAATCTGAAATTTCATCAATCTCCACCCTTTCAACAAAAAATAAATAAAAATAAAAAAAGAAATCAAGTTCATTTCAAAGTTTCCAAATCTACAAGCAAAAGTACAAAAGCTTGTAAATCAAAGTCCAGCAAAAAAAAGCTTAAATCATGAAATCGCAGATCTGCAAATCTACAACCTCAAAATCAACTCTGCTAATAAGAATTCTTCACTCAAGGTCAAGAACAAATCAAATTCAAGCTTAAAGTAACTTCAGTCAGGCATTTCCAAGATCTGCAATACAACTTTTCCAGATTATGCAAAATTTTGAGTCTCTGTTTTTAAACAAGTACCAGGTGAGTAAACTCTAATTTGTTTTAACTTAAATCTGGATGCATGACTAGAAGCTTGTTGAAAAATATGTTTGCATGCTGTTGTACTGAGTGTATTTATTTATAATCTGCTTGCATGTGTAGAAATATCAAGGTGTATCTCTGTTTAAAAAGTGCAGAGTACAAATTGGAAAAAAAATTCATTTCCCTGTTGTTTAATCTTTGTTAGGTTAGGATTCTCAAACAAATATGTTTGTTTAAGTTTAAACTAAGATTTGAAAATATTTTTAAGTTTTAAAAATAAAAATATTTTCTGGAAAAGATAAAAGTACAGAGGAACATTGGTTTATGTTAAAAATCAAATGCTTTGATTTGTAAACTTATATATATAATCTGAGTCCTCTATTCAAAACTTGATTTTTAAAACTAAAAATTCGAATTTTAGTTGAGTTATGGTGAAGCAATACTAGGTTGATCAAAAATGGGAGTTTGGTCGAAATCTGGTGACTGGGTGGATTCGAGTGGTCGAGGCTTGGGTCGGAGCTGGTATGGTGATAAGCGAAGCTGAGAAAAATCGTGGAAGAGGTGATCGATCATCATGGAGTTGGAAATTGGTTGGACTAGGGTTTAACACTCTTGATGGGTCGTGATCAAAAATGAGGTGACTGGGTAATTTGTGGCGAATCGAGTGGCGCAAGATCAAGGGGATAGTTACATGGAAGGCTTGCAGAGTTATGTCCAGAGTTTCAAGGAATACGGTGGTCGACGCCGTGGGTTCGATGGGTTTTCAGGCGAAGTGGTTGTTCTAGGTGTTGTGCGAGCTTCCTCGTTTTCGAATTTGGGTTGGTGACCAGGAATTGAAGGTCAGGACTTGGTTGTGGGACGATCATGGATGGAGTTGGGGTATCGTGGGTGAGCGACGTCGTCGTGATCATCTGTCCACGTGCACGGCGTTAATGACGTGTCTGGAGTTGGTTGCGAGAATGATGTGGGGTGTTCTCGAGTGGGAAGACGAGTGGCACGGGATGGTGCTCGAGTTCGCGTGAATTGAACATCAGCAGTTTTCAATTTTATATCTAAGCTAAGTTTTTAAAAAAAAAGGAAGGGGAGAAGAAGATGCAAACCCGAGTCTAGTCTCGAGTTGATAGCGTGTCAAACCCGAAGATTTAAAGTTGATGTTTTAAATAGTTTTTTTTCAAACTAGTTTTAAAATTTAAACTTAAATTGTTTTAAACTACTTTATGATAAATGTTTAAAAATATTTGATTGAAGAAAGTTTTGTACTTGTTAACTAAATTTGAGGTGTTTATGTGTTCTTTTAAATTTAATTTTTTATAAAGTAATTAAGTTAAAATAAGATGAAATGTTTTAAATTTGTATTAATTTTAAGTAATTAATGGAATTGAATTATTTTGGAAAGTTAATTAAGTTTATATGATTAAAGATTGTTTAATTAATAAAGTAATTAAAAGTAATTAATAATGTTGGATTAATTAATTTATAAAGGTTTAGTTAATTAATTATGGATTAATTAATTAATAATTAAGAATCAATTTAATTAAGTAATTAAGGATTAATTCAATTATAAATTATAGAAAATTAATTTAATAATTAAAGATTAATTAATCAAATATTGGTAATTAATTAATTAAGTAATTAGTGATTAATTAATTAATAATTAATAATTAATTAATTAAGTAATTAGGGATGATTAATTAAGTAATTAAATATTAATTAATTTATATTTAAATATTTAATTAAGTAATGATTAAGAATTAATTAATCAAATGATTAAGGTTAATTAATTATAATTAATTAAGTAATTAAGAGAAATTAATTTATAATTTGTAGTTAATAAATTAATAAATTAAGATTAATTAATTGTTAATTAATTAATTAATAATTAAGGAATGATTAATTATTAGTCAATTTTTATTAATTAATAATTAAGGATTATTAATTAATAGTTAAAGGGTAATTAATTAATTAATTAAAGATTAATTAATTGATAATGAGGTAAATTAAGAAGTGATTAATTAATTAAATGATTGTGATTAATTAATTAATGACTGGTTAAGCAAGATTAAGTGATTAATTCGTAAGTAATTAATTTAATTTGAATTAATTTAGATTAATTATAATATGAATTAGAGATATACTTGCTAATGGATGATTGTTTTAAGTTGAATGTCTGGAATTGGTTGTATTAAATGATAATTTGAGATATTCCATGATGAGATATTTGTAACATGTCGATTTTTCGTTGCCGAAAAACCGAATAGTTATGGGTTTTAAAAAGAATTTAAGAAAGAAAAGAAGAAGAAAGAAGAAGGTAGGAGATTTAGATAGGGAAAAGAAGATAGAAAATTTTAAAATAGAAAGAAAAGAGAAGAGAAAGAAAATAGAGGATAGAACAAAATTTTAAAATAGAACGGAACAGAAAGAAAACAGAACAACATCAGAATCTCACAATTCGCAGCGGAACAACATATAATAAGTAAATGAATAATCTTTAAACAAAGAACTATATCAGTTATTACATCACATTATATTACATTACATCAAATCATAATCAGAGTGTACAACAACAAACAATGCAGCGGAAAAAGAAATACTATATAACTAGTAATACGCCATGCCATCCAGCTTGCCTTCAGCAATTCCAGAATGTCCAGAATATCCTGATAAACCTAACTCTTAACTGCCCGTGTGGAAAATTGGTGGACACCCAGAGTTTAGGAAGGAAAACAATAAACTCCGAGTCAGTCATGTGACTGGTGTGAGAACTCAAAACAGTTTATTTATCTTTAAAATCAAAATAGAGGACTATTTTTAAATTCAATTCGCAATGCTTTTAAAAATGAGACTACCATAAGGCCTCCCGCACACACACACAATGCAAACGCAGAATCGGAGGAGATTTCTCCTTATGATAGTCAAAGATGCTTGATACGCATTAAAAGAACATTTGATATTATTACTAGTGCATAGTGTAGAGAAAAATTCATTTCGAAAGTAGAATATAAATCTTAGCCAACATACGACCATTATCGTATGCCTACTATAGCTAACTATGTTCAATAGCAGGTTACCGTCACATTACATAACAGGTTATACAACTAAAACCGTACAAGTCACGTATTGTTTCTTTGGATTTCCAACAAATGGTCAGGCCAAGGAACTTCCCATTGCCACATGAGAATGCCTCTGGAAAGACATCCCCGAGAACCAAACCGGAACTCTGCCAACACAAGGCCGGGTTACCCCTAACTGGGTAACTACTGACACGAGCACGCCATTCCCCGATCGTAAACGACCTTTCTCACGGGATCCCGAAAACCAACAACCACAAAGTAATAAATTCGTAGTAACCACATAGGTTAAATATCTGGGCTCCATACCATGATACCACCTCTATCCAGAAGGAAATGTACATACCCTAAAGGGTGCTACCCCTCATAACCTTGCTGCTTCTTTCCTGTTTTGACCATTTCCGGGGTGTGAGGTTCGATGAAGTCACGTCCACAAAAACATACTTTATACAAAAGCCATGCTTTGGGTCAACAAATGATCAACACAATGATCACCAAGATAGACGATCAAATAAACGATCCTATCACAATAATCAACACAATGATCATTTCAGCAACACTCAGCATGTCACATTACCAAATTGGTAATATATTGCTGATAACTTCAACTATATAACCTCTGAGCTCGTACGTCTCAGAGAAAGGTGTTAAGCTAAAAGAATAAATTCTTCGCCACCAACAGAAATATCTTTGAAAGAAATCGGCTTTATATCTCAACTTGTAATGTCAGACATACAATCCATACAAGTCTGTTCCGGGATCGAACAGAACCGAAGGCACTTACAAAGAAGTCCTTGCAATCCGAATAATCTCTAATCACGTTCGGATTTCCCATCACATATGGAGATCTCAATACCAGGGATTAGCCAGTGCAGAGACAATCAACAAGAAACCCTTTCGCTTTCGAAAATATCCGGTCTTCAACACCGATCTTCAAATGCAATTCATAACGACGCATCACATATTCGAAATGGGTTATACGACCCCAAGGTCCTTTCCCGGTTAATCCGAATAGTGAGTGCTTAAAAAAAACAAGCGTGGCATTCAATTTCAAACAATTCACAACAAATACCTATTTAAAGGTAAATATTGATAGTCGGTCATTGAACTATCAATAGATATGCCAACATCACCAGATTCCAAATAATTTTCCAAATTATTTATTTCACAAAAATATCTTTACAAGATATAAACATAATTTCCATACTTTAAAAATAAATCAATATTTATTTTTAAATCTAATTTCCCAATTTCATTTATAAATTCTATATTGAATTTACATTCCAAAATATTTATGAATATACGATTTCCATTCGTTTTCAAATATTCATTTTCAATTTATCTTCAAAAAGATAAATTCAAAATATTCACTTAATATTGGAAAAGCATTTCTATACTTATTAAAAATAAGTAATTCACAGATCTTTTTATTTTCTATACTGAGAAAATATTTAATATACCCTAATCGAAATTAAGTATATATTTCATTCTTTTAAGGAAATCATTCACTTAATCATATTTATTTGGGCCAAAACGAATGTTGCGTAAAACATCGTTACGACAACCCAAAATCATTAGTATAGGGATTCGAAATTTAAAATAGATATATAATCCCAATACCACACAAAACATTTCCTTTCGGAAATCATTTACTATAACAAAAGTGTTATAGTCCACCATTTCCTTTTATTTCCCGAAAACATCTATTTCAACAATAAATGTTGAAATCTATGGTTTCGAATCTCAACATCTTTTAAAACATCTTTAGATCGTTTTAAATTCTATTTAAAACATCACATTCAAAACCATTTCTTTAACTTATTATTCACAATTCAAAAACGTGAATATACCTTGTTAATAAATTTCATTACTTCTATTCATTTTATTTTAAAGAATTATTCACTGTCTAAAACATGAATATAATTCCATAAATAAATTACAACAATTCCTTATCAAAATAAGTCATTGCGGATTTATAAAACAATGTTTATAAATTCTATTTCTATTTATTTTATAACAACTTCCTTTTATAAATTTCCTTTATAAATCTATTAAATTTCATATCTCAATGATATACTAAAATTTCATATTATAAGTCAAATACTTATAATTTATTTATTTACAAAAATCATTCCTTCAAACTTCCCAAATCTATAAATCTTATAACTTCTAAGATTCATTTATTTATCCACATCTATTTCCTAAATAACTTTATAAATTTTATTTATAAAATTCTATTTAGAACTTCACCGTTGTAATTCTATAAGTTTCATTCATTAGTGAAATTCATTCACAATTCTTTCTAATACTTATAAAAGCTCGTTTTTATAATTCCAATATTTTTAATTTATAAATATCAATTTATAAATCTTTTAATATAAAACAATTTATATTATTACTTTAAACATCTTTAAACTCTTTCATAATTTTCATCATTCTGATTTATAAAATAAAAATTTTATAAATACTATTTTAAACTTTTTATAATAGATTCAAAAATCCCAGTTTAAGCTATTTTATAAAATCATAAATCCCATATTTTCTAAAATCAACCTTTAACTATATTTCTCAAAAATATAATTTTTATAACATTAAGATTTATAACGTTTATTTATTTATAATGGATCATTTCCAAAAATATTTTATAAACGTATATTTCCAAAAATCACTTTAGAAATCAAAAATCGTTATTTTTAAACTTCAAATTTGGATCCGATGATGCAACACGTCAATATTCAATCACAACTTTCACACATCATATATCATCTATGATAATAATCAAATATCACAATATATGGAATCAAATAAATATTTGTGAGGAATCCAGTTGGATCCCTCCAACCTGTTTCCCTGCATCCACAGACATTAGCACAATACCATTCCGTTTCGAGACGGAATATCGCGGTACATGGGATTTTATAAATATATATCCGCTTACTAACGGCGCAATAGGGTCTCATCCGCTAAAAGAAAATGCGGGAAATCAATCAACTGCAATATATACATATGCCAATATATATATATATATTGCTATATATAATATAATACCAATTCCACTTCAAGGTGGAATATCGCGGTATATGTGTGTAATAAATAACCTCCGCTTACTAACGGCGTATAGGGTCTATTCACATCCAATATATATATCAATCATCATTCAATTATTCAATCAACACAGTCAACCAAATTTTTAAATCTAACTATTTAAAATTTAAATAAACAACAGAGATTCCTTTTGAGTGAGAAGTTCTCACCTTTATTCTCGTTTGCAATCCACTTCCAATTCAACTTGTTTTCTTCATTTATACCTTGTATAAATATTTATACAATTTATTAATATTCGAATCAATCGAATAATAAATTTTCATTTGATAATTTTGATTCATTGGTGATTTCATTTTTAATAGTTAAATTACTGATAGTTTTATTTAAACCAATTTCTCGTTTAATAAATTTATTTAAACAAATTTTGTCCTTTTAAAAAAATTTTAACTAGAGATTTCCAATTGAACAGAATTTCCTTTTTTTTTATAAATTATTCTATTTAATAAATTAAATTTCCTTTTACTTACCAAAATTATATTTTTAACTAATTTTCCCTTTAAAAATAAATTTGGCCACTAACAATTAAAATAAACTTATTAACCCATAAGTTATCTTAATAAATTATTTTTAGTAAAAGAATTAATTGAACAAGTTAATTTCTATTTTATAAATTTAATTTAATTAACTCAAAAAGTTATTTTAAACTAATTTATAAGTTTCAAAAATCAAATTTTCTCTTTCTTATCAATTAATAATTTTAATTGACCAATATTTTATTTATACAAATTTTCTGGTTTCAAACTAAAAATCTGAATTCCAACTGATTTTCTTTAATTAAATTTGTTTAACTAAAGGTTACAATTTTAAAACTAAATCCCTTTTTAATAAATTGTTTTTGGATTTCAAACAATTTCTTTTTAATAATTTGATTTACCAAAAACTAAATTCAAAACTATTCTTTATAAATCCAAATCTTTATTTTATATAACATTTGGACAAATCGCATAATTAATTTCCATTTGCTATATTTAATTTACCAAAAGTTCAATTCAAACTAAAAATTAAATTTTATTTCTTAATTTTAGTTGTAAATTAGCTTTAAACCAATTTTTATTCTTTAAATAAATTTATCAAACTAAAAATTTATTTTTACTTTAAATTAATATCTTTAAATCAATTTCTCTTAATAAATTGTTTAACTAAAAATTTAAATTTAAAAACTAAATTCCTTTTACAGATTGTATTTTTTTTTTTTTTTTCAACTTCTTTAAAACGTTTATATATATATTTAAAACTACATACTTCACTATATTTTAAACTATATATTTCAAATGTGTATATATGCTTTCATTGAATTAAAATTAAATTTTAAGAAATAAAATTCAAATACCTTCACTGCAAATTGAAGAACCCAATCGTGACTGCCCCGACACCTTCATCTCCACCTGACCTCGATTTGTCGCGACGAAGCCACCTCGGCCAACGCGCGCGAACCATCACCAGCCTCGAGCTCCATCGCCCACTCGAAGACGCCGCCTCCTTGCATCGCATGCCACAGTCTAGTGTCGATCGCGCGCCGCCTCGATTTCATCAGCCGCCTCCTCCCTTGACGCCGTCGCTGCCTCTTCCACGCACGAGTCGCCCTCGTCCCCACTTCGCGTGAACGTGAAACGCTCGAACTCGAGCCCTCCCCCTTTCGATTTGTGTTGCCGCAGCCACCATTTTTTTTTCCTTTTGATGCTGCGTTTCGATTTGAGATTGAAGAAGGAAAGCAAAGTGGAGAGGAGGACTGCAGTAAGATGTGAACGCAGGGAAAAGATGTCGCCATTTTTTTTTATTCGATTTGGATTTTTAAACGAAAGGCTCGGCATTGATTTGTTTTCTGAACGAGGGAGAGGACGGGGTTATTTACAGTCGAATGAAGCATGCTTATCACGATTTTCTTTCGTGATTCTCGGCTAGATTTTAGGCGTGATAAATGGAACGATAGTGGCTGACGTTTGACAGTATTTAAAAGTTTAAATTTAAATTTAAACTGAATTCGATTTTATTTCGACGCGTTTACGCGTCGTGTGATCACATATTAACTCCGAAAAATACGAAATTTGAAATCCGGCAATAATTCAATATTACGGACCCAATGGAACTGGTTTCGTCAAATTCCGAGACTGTGCCTCGGACGGCTATTTTTAAATATCGATTCGAACGATTAAATTCCAAAACTGAACAATTCACTTTCAAATTAAATTCTGAAGCTTCTATAATCTTCAATATTATCAATATGAATTTTACAAACCTTTGAAATATTTTTAATTGGCTTAGAATTGAAGTTTCAAATTTTTATTCAACTTTCAATAGATTAAATTCTATAATTTAATCGACAATTTCATTCTGATAATTTGAAATTCAATTCAAACCATCATTCAAATATTTAAATTTAATCAAATATTCTCGAATTAAATTATTAAAAATTCTGGGTCGTTACAATCTTCCCTCCTTAAAAGAATTTCGTCTCGAAATTACAAGTTAAGAAGAATGCCCTTTATCCCGTCTACTATTTTTCACAATTCAAATAGTTTTATCAACTTTCTAAAACAAATCTTTTTACTAGAGTTTCATTATCATTTCAACTATCTTTCCAACTTCAATTATAAGTTTCAAACAACATTGTTTTCCTAACAATTCAAGTTTAAATTCAAATTCAAATTTCAAACTTTCAAAATTTCTCAAAAATTTTCTAACACCTTAAATTTTCGAAAAATTTCGCCAGCGTCTCCTTTGCGCGGCTAGCTCGGTACGACTACAAAATGGCACCACGGCCCCTCAGAATCAAAAAGAAAAGAGAAAAGCCAAGTGGCTGGAGAAGAAAGTCATCAAATTTCATACTGAAATTGAAATACGTACCTTTTTGTCGAGCAATTCAATTTTAACTTTGAAATCAAAATCTCAATCCCTTTATACACCTGTATAACCTGCTAGTAGTAGTAGCATACAAATCCAAATACAATATTCAAACCAATTTGCCAATTCTATTGCAAAATTTCGATATATGTTTCTTATATATTTTAACTTCACTATTGAAGTTACATATTTATTTCATTCAATTTTATTGCTTACGACCAATTCACATACCATACTCATATTCATTCCATTTGAAATTATCTCATAAATGAATAAATTATCAAGTTAATTTACTTGAATTCAATCCATTTTATTTAATTCCATATACTAATGATAATAATTCAATATCATCACTTCTTAACAATCATGCAACCATATATTATAATAATTCATAGAAAATCATTTCTTTTCTATACAAAAATAGTTTTAGGCAAAATTATCTTATTTACCCGATTCAAAAACAATTTTATATTCACTAACAAATACGCGCTCATATCTATTATTACACTTAAACTCAATCTAGAGTACTGCTGACTCTATCTCTAACGAGTAATACCCAACAGAACCATGGTTGTCGCTTAACCATAAGCTCTGATACCAAATGTAACATGTCGATTTTTCGTTGCCGAAAAACCGAATAGTTATGGGTTTTAAAAAGAATTTAAGAAAGAAAAGAAGAAGAAAGAAGAAGGTAGGAGATTTAGATAGGGAAAAGAAGATAGAAAATTTTAAAATAGAAAGAAAAGAGAAGAGAAAGAAAATAGAGGATAGAACAAAATTTTAAAATAGAACGGAACAGAAAGAAAACAGAACAACATCAGAATCTCACAATTCGCAGCGGAACAACATATAATAAGTAAATGAATAATCTTTAAACAAAGAACTATATCAGTTATTACATCACATTATATTACATTACATCAAATCATAATCAGAGTGTACAACAACAAACAATGCAGCGGAAAAAGAAATACTATATAACTAGTAATACGCCATGCCATCCAGCTTGCCTTCAGCAATTCCAGAATGTCCAGAATATCCTGATAAACCTAACTCTTAACTGCCCGTGTGGAAAATTGGTGGGCACCCAGAGTTTAGGAAGGAAAACAATAAACTCCGAGTCAGTCATGTGACTGGTGTGAGAACTCAAAACAGTTTATTTATCTTTAAAATCAAAATAGAGGACTATTTTTAAATTCAATTCGCAATGCTTTTAAAAATGAGACTACCATAAGGCCTCCCGCACACACACACAATGCAAACGCAGAATCGGAGGAGATTTCTTCTTATGATAGTCAAAGATGCTTGATACGCATTAAAAGAACATTTGATATTATTACTAGTGCATAGTGTAGAGAAAAATTCATTTCGAAAGTAGAATATAAATCTTAGCCAACATACGACCATTATCGTATGCCTACTATAGCTAACTATGTTCAATAGCAGGTTACCGCCACATTACATAGCAGGTTATACAACTAAAATCGTACAAGTCACGTATTGTTTCTTTGGATTTCCAACAAATGGTCAGGCCAAGGAACTTCCCATTGCCACATGAGAATGCCTCTGGAAAGACATCCCCGAGAACCAAACCGGAACTCTGCCAACACAAGGCCGGGTTACCCCTAACTGGGTAACTACTGACACGAGCACGCCATTCCCCGATCGTAAACGACCTTTCTCACGGGATCCCGAAAACCAACAACCACAAAGTAATAAATTCGTAGTAACCACATAGGTTAAATATCTGGGCTCCATACCATGATACCACCTCTATCCAGAAGGAAATGTACATACCCTAAAGGGTGCTACCCCTCATAACCTTGCTGCTTCTTTCTTGTTTTGACCATTTTCGGGGTGTGAGGTTCGACGAAGTCACGTCCACAAAAACATACTTTATACAAAAGCCATGCTTTGGGTCAACAAATGATCAACACAATGATCACCAAGATAGACGATCAAATAAACGATCCTATCACAATAATCAACACAATGATCATTTCAGCAACACTCAGCATGTCACATTACCAAATTGGGAATATATTGCTGATAACTTCAACTATATAACCTCTGAGCTCGTATGTCTCAGAGAAAGGTGTTAAGCTAAAAGAATAAATTCTTCGCCACCAACAGAAATATCTTTGAAAGAAATCGGCTTTATATCTCAACTTGTAATGTTAGACATACAATCCATACAAGTCTGTTCCGGGATCGAACAGAACCGAAGGCACTTACAAAGAAGTCCTTGCAATCCGAATAATCTCTAATCACGTTCGGATTTCCCATCACATATGGAGATCTCAATACCAGGGATCAGCCAGTGCAGAGACAATCAACAAGAAACCCTTTCGCTTTCGAAAATATCCGGTCTTCAACACCGATCTTCGAATGCAATTCATAACGACGTATCACATATTCGGAATGGGTTATACGACCCCAAGGTCCTTTCTCGGTTAACCCGAATAGTGAGCGCTTAAAAAAAAACAAGTGTGGCATTCAATTTCAAACAATTCACAACAAATACCTATTTAAAGGTAAATATTGATAGTCGGTCATTGAACTATCAATAGATATGCCAACATCACCAGATTCCAAATAATTTTCCAAATTATTTATTTCACAAAAATATCTTTACAAGATATAAACATAATTTCCATACTTTAAAAATAAATCAATATTTATTTTTAAATCTAATTTCCCAATTTCATTTATAAATTCTATATTGAATTTACATTCCAAAATATTTATGAATATACGATTTCCATTCGTTTTCAAATATTCATTTTCAATTTATCTTCAAAAAGATAAATTCAAAATATTCACTTAATATTGGAAAAGCATTTCTATACTTATTAAAAATAAGTAATTCACAGATCTTTTTATTTTCTATACTGAGAAAATATTTAATATACCCTAATCGAAATTAAGTATATATTTCATTCTTTTAAGGAAATCATTCACTTAATCATATTTATTTGGGCCAAAACGAATGTTGCGTAAAACATCGTTACGACAACCCAAAATCATTAGTATAGGGATTCGAAATTTAAAATAGATATATAATCCCAATACCACACAAAACATTTCCTTTCGGAAATCATTTACTATAACAACAGTGTTATAGTCCACCATTTCCTTTTATTTCCCGAAAACATCTATTTAAACAATAAATGTTGAAATCTATGGTTTCGAATCTCAACATCTTTTAAAACATCTTTAGATCGTTTTAAATTCTATTTAAAACATCACATTCAAAACCATTTCTTTAACTTATTATTCACAATTCAAAAACGTGAATATACCTTGTTAATAAATTTCATTACTTCTATTCATTTTATTTTAAAGAATTATTCACTGTCTAAAACATGAATATAATTCCATAAATAAATTACAACAATTCCTTATCAAAATAAGTCGTTGCGGATTTATAAAACAATGTTTATAAATTCTATTTCTATTTATTTTATAACAACTTCCTTTTATAAATTTCCTTTATAAATCTATTAAATTTCATATCTCAATGATATACTAAAATTTCATATTATAAGTCAAATACTTATAATTTATTTATTTACAAAAATCATTCCTTCAAACTTCCCAAATCTATAAATCTTATAACTTCTAAGATTCATTTATTTATCCACATCTATTTCCTAAATAACTTTATAAATTTTATTTATAAAATTCTATTTAGAACTTCACCGTTATAATTCTATAAGTTTTATTCATTAGTGAAATTCATTCACAATTCTTTCTAATACTTATAAAAGCTCGTTTTTATAATTCCAATATTTTTAATTTATAAATATCAATTTATAAATCTTTTAATATAAAACAATTTATATTATTACTTTAAACATCTTTAAACTCTTTCATAATTTTCATCATTCTGATTTATAAAATAAAAATTTTATAAATCCTATTTTAAACTTTTTATAATAGATTCAAAAATCCCAGTTTAAGCTATTTTATAAAATCATAAATCCCATATTTTCTAAAATCAACCTTTAACTATATTTCTCAAAAATATAATTTTTATAACATTAAGATTTATAACGTTTATTTATTTATAATGGATCAATTCCAAAAATATTATATAAACGTATATTTCCAAAAATCACTTTAGAAATCAAAAATCGTTATTTTTAAACTTCAAATTTGGATCCAATGATGCAACACGTCAATATTCAATCACAACTTTCAAACATCATATATCATCTATGATAATAATCAAATATCACAATATATGGAATCAAATAAATATTTGTGAGGAATCCAGTTGGATCCCTCCAACCTCCACAGACATTAGCACAATACCATTCCGTTTCGAGACGGAATATCGCGGTACATGGGATTTTATAAATATATATCCGCTTACTAACGGCGCAATAGGGTCTCATCCGCTAAAAGAAAATGCGGGAAATCAATCAACTGCAATATATACATATGCCAATATATATATATTGCTATATATAATATAATACCAATTCCACTTCAAGGTGGAATATTGCGGTATATGTGTGTAATAAATAACCTCCGCTTACTAACGGCCTATAGGGTCTATTCACATCCAATATATATATCAATCATCATTCAATTATTCAATCAACACAGTCAACCAAATTTTTAAATCTAACTATTTAAAATTTAAATAAACAACAGAGATTCCTTTTGAGTGAGAAGTTCTCACCTTTATTCTCGTTTGCAATCCACTTCCAATTCAACTTGTTTTCTTCATTTATACCTTGTATAAATATTTATACAATTTATTAATATTCGAATCAATCGAATAATAAATTTTCATTTGATAATTTTGATTCATTGGTGATTTCATTTTTAATAGTTAAATTACTGATAGTTTTATTTAAACCAATTTCTCGTTTAATAAATTTATTTAAACAAATTTTGTCCTTTTAAAAAAAATTTAACTAGAGATTTCCAATTGAACTGAATTTCCTTTTTTTTTTATAAATTATTCTATTTAATAAATTAAATTTCCTTTTACTTACCAAAATTATATTTTTAACCAATTTTCCCTTTAAAAATAAATTTGGCCACTAACAATTAAAATAAACTTATTAACCCATAAGTTATCTTAATAAATTATTTTTAGTAAAAGAATTAATTGAACAAGTTAATTTCTATTTTATCAATTTAATTTAATTAACTCAAAAAGTTATTTTAAACTAATTTATAAGTTTCAAAAATCAAATTTTCTCTTTCTTATCAATTAATAATTTTAATTGACCAATATTTTATTTATACAAATTTTCTGGTTTCAAACTAAAAATCTGAATTCCAACTGATTTTCTTTAATTAAATTTGTTTAACTAAAGGTTACAATTTTAAAACTAAATCCCTTTTTAATAAATTGTTTTTGGCTTTCAAACAATTTCTTTTTAATAATTTGATTTACCAAAAACTAAATTCAAAACTATTCTTTATAAATCCAAATCTTTATTTTATATAACATTTGGACAAATCGCATAATTAATTTCCATTTGCTATATTTAATTTACCAAAAGTTCAATTCAAACTAAAAATTAAATTTTATTTCTTAATTTTAGTTGTAAATTAGCTTTAAACCAATTTTTATTCTTTAAATAAATTTATCAAACTAAAAATTTATTTTTACTTTAAATTAATATCTTTAAATCAATTTCTCTTAATAAATTGTTTAACTAAAAATTTAAATTTAAAAACTAAATTCCTTTTACAGATTGTATTTTTTTTTTTTTTCAACTTCTTTAAAACGTTTATATATATATTTAAAACTACATACTTCACTATATTTTAAACTATATATTTCAAATGTGTATATATGCTTTCATTGAATTAAAATTAAATTTTAAGAAATAAAATTCAAATACCTTCACTGCAAATTGAAGAACCCAATCGTGACTGCCCCGACACCTTCATCTCCACCTGACCTCGATTTGTCGCGACGAAGCCACCTCGGCCAACGCGCGCGAACCATCACCAGCCTCGAGCTCCATCGCCCACTCGAAGACGCCGCCTCCTTGCATCGCATGCCACAGTCTCGTGTCGATCGCGCGCCGCCTCGATTTCATCAGCCGCCTCCTCCCTTGACGCCGTCGCTGCCTCTTCCACGCACGAGTCGCCCTCGTCCCCACTTCGCGTGAACGTGAAACGCTCGAACTCGAGCCCTCCCCCTTTCGATTTGTGTTGCCGCAGCCACCATTTGTTTTTTTTTTCTTTTGATGCTGCGTTTCGATTTGAGATTGAAGAAGGAAAGCAAAGTGGAGAGGAGGACTGCAGTAAGATGTGAACGCAGGGAAAAGATGTCGCCATTTTTTTTTATTCGATTTGGATTTTTAATCGAAAGGCTCGGCATTGATTTGTTTTCTGAACGAGGGAGAGGACGGGGTTATTTACAGTCGAATGAAGCATGCTTATCACGATTTTCTTTCGTGATTCTCAGCTAGATTTTAGGCGTGATAAATGGAACGATAGTGGCTGACGTTTGACAGTATTTAAAAGTTTAAATTTAAATTTAAACCGAATTCGATTTTATTTCGACGCGTTTACGCGTCGTGTGATCACATATTAACTCCGAAAAATACGAAATTTGAAATCCGGCAATAATTCAATATTACAGACCCAATGGAACTGGTTTCGTCAAATTCCGAGACTGTGCCTCGGACGGCTATTTTTAAATATCGATTCGAACAATTAAATTCCAAAACTGAACAATTCGCTTTCAAATTAAATTTTGAAGCTTCTATAATCTTCAATATTATCAATATGAATTTTACAAACCTTTGAAATATTTTTAATTGGCTTAGAATTGAAGTTTCAAATTTTTATTCAACTTTCAATAGATTAAATTCTATAATTTAATCGACAATTTCATTCTGATAATTTGAAATTCAATTCAAACCATCATTCAAATATTTAAATTTAATCAAATATTCTCGAATTAAATTATTAAAAATTATGGGTCGTTACAATATTGTATATATCTGTGATAGATTTTATTATTATCTGTGGATAATGATGTGTGAAATCAATGTGTTTAATTGAATTGAATTGTTTAAACCTTTAAACAACTTGACCTTTAAGACACGTTTGGATTTCGATGAGACCAGGATCGGGAATCAAGTTTGATTATTCAAAAACCACATCGATCCAAGTTAAACGTTAGGTCGTGACATTTCAAAGTGAAGATCGAGATGGAGTTTTTAGAGTGCAAGGGTTGTTGTCGTTAACTTTGAGGGAGATTCCAAAATGAGCGTAATGAAATAATGCCTTCGTTTTCGTTCGAACCTGGAACGAACTTGTATGGATTGAATTCTTTCAGCACACCGTCAGGTGGACGATGAGCATTCTAAGATAAATGTGTTCTATAAAGGTAATCGTAGCCTCAAGCCTCATCAACTGGGAATGACTAAAATAGGGGAGGAACAGCAAGGTTAAGTGGCAGCACCCAAGTAGGACGAGATTTACCCCTGTCTAGAAGTCCCTTATTATTTCGGCTGTGTGGGCAGTTGTTGGCCACAACTGCGGGGTTGTCTTGTTCGGGACTATCCAGTAAGGGATGGTTCCGGCCTTGTGTTGTAGGGGATTTAGGGTGGATCCTCGGTACGATGATCTAGGCCCCGTACCGTGACAGGTGGTACCCCAGTAGCCCTGCCATTGTATGGAATCCAATCTCCAATAAGTGCCTGTATGGTTTTGATTGTGCCCAACTATGTTGGAATGTGAGATGTAAGCATTCTAGCTATTTCTGTATTTTATTTTGAAAACCCTAAACCCTATTATAATATCACTAGATTTCCTATAAAATGTTTTGGTTAGCATAAGGTAAAAACTTACCCATGTTTATGTGTGGGAAGTCTTACGTGATACCTTTTGTTTGAAATGATTTTAAAGTTAAACAACTTTAACCTGTTTACTCACACCAGACCCATGTATGACCCGGAGTTTATTTTGTTTTTCTTAAACTCTTGGGTACTCAAATTTTTATGAGTAGCCAAGTGATCAGGTTGGGATTGCCAAATGTTTTTGAAAGCTGGAGCTGGAGTCCAGACGTATCTATCTATCTATCTATATCCGCTATGTAGTGACATTTTGATGTTGTATTTTGGTTTGTAATGGTTAAGCAGACTCTTATTATTGCCTAATGTAATGAAGTCGTATTATTTTGTGTACTCTAATACGTACAACTATGTAATGGATATGTGTAATAATATATTTTGTTCCGTTTCCGCTGTGAGATTCTGATGTTGTTGTTCTTTTCTTTCTATCTTTTCTATTTGTATCTCTTTCATTCTTATTGATGATACATCTTTCTGAGGTTTGAAAGACGGGTCGTCACATTTAACATGCGATAGCCATGAAAACTTCAACATGCGATAACTTTTATCTTATGATGGCTTGATCACTTCATCTTATGATAGCTTCAACATTATCAATATGTGATAATTCCGTTGACCATCAACCTACGATAGTTTCCTACTATATCAATCCACGAAGCTTCCTACTGCATTAACTTGCGATGGCTTCCTATTACATCAACCTTTCTTACTACACCGATTTTCGATAGCTTTTGGCAACCTTCAACCTGCGATAGCTTTTCTTAACCTACGGTATCTTTTCTTCAAATTAGGATAGCTTAATATATTTTGTATAACATTTTCCCCCTCTCCTTTTAATGAAAGCATTTTTATACTTTAATATAAATACGCATTCATGTTTTCCAGTTAACCTCTTCCAGTAAATAGTCCCTCTTCTTCTTCCATCTTTACTAGTTCATTAATATTAACTAACCTAAAAATCAAATTTCCTTCAAAGAATTTAAACTCTCAAACAAAAAATTGTCCTCGGTAGTTTGTTTTGCCTATTATCGTTATTATCATTACTTTTTATTTCATCAAT
This sequence comes from Allium cepa, assembly GCA_030765085.1. Classification (NCBI taxonomy): domain Eukaryota; kingdom Viridiplantae; phylum Streptophyta; class Magnoliopsida; order Asparagales; family Amaryllidaceae; genus Allium; species Allium cepa. The sequence continues at coordinate 512,537,360 of CM060942.1, forward strand.
TTTGGGATTTCAATTCTATGTTTTTGTTAATTTGTGTTGTTTTAAAACTGTTGGTTTTAAGTTTTCATATGGGTTTCGTGGAATTTCTTCATAATTTTTATCTTTTTTTTCTTTATCTTAAATTTCTTGTTTTTGGTGGATCTTAGTTTTTACTTATTCAATACCCACATTTCTTAAGCGTTTTACAACAGCTGCTTTTTTCTTTATCACTCATCATCTCAACATGCGATATCCAATCACGATAGCTTGTTTATTCAACATGCGATAATTATACACTACAACCTATTTGTTTAACATGTGATAGCTTATTTATTTGTTCTGTATGCGATATCATACTTACTCGCTCAATCATGCGATATCATTTTATTCACTCAACATGTGATAGCTTATTCATTCATTTTATTCAACATGCAATAACTCAACATGTAATAGCATACTTATTTGTTTTATCTAACATATGATAGCTTACTTATTTGTGCAACATGCGATAACTAAACATGTGGTAACTATTTATTTGTTTTATTTACTCAATCGTACGATAGCATTTTATTCATTGAACATGCGATAACCTATTCATTCGTTTTATTCAACATGCGATAACATATTTATTTGATTTGTTTAATATATGATAACTTACTTTTTTATTCAACGCGATAACTCAAATTGTGATAACTATTTGGCTGTTTTATTTAGCATGTGATAGCTTATTTATTTCTCATCTTGCAATAACATATTTGTTCATTTAACTTGCGGTGGACTGTTTATTTAATATATGATATCTCATCATGAAGTAGCCTACTATTTATTCATCATGCAATACTCTTGTTCGACCAGCCTCATAGTTTTATTACTTGGATACTTATTAATTTATAATCGAAAAATCATTGTAAGGTGTTAATATGGAACAATTATTGCCATTATTAATATACTAGTTTGGAATAAGTTATATGAAATGATTCCTAACTCGTATGTTAACCGATATATAACTTATAATTGACTGCTATTATATCCCTAAGAGTACTATCGGCACTCATACTTTTCCTATTTACTATTGGAAAATGATAGAAAAATAGGACCGGGTTACACCTAAGTTTTGGCTTCTTATTAGCTTAATTATTAGTTGATATTTCAATAAATTATTGCTATGATATCCATATTAAACTTTTCTTTAACTTAGATATCATGGTTGGGAACAAGAAAGGATCTTCTAAGGCATTCCTATACTCCTAAGCTCGAAAAGCCTTATGAAGAGAATCTCTATAATAACTGATAACTGTCAATCTTACTTCTCAAAACATGAAGACATAGATTCCTTGCTGCATCACTTTAGAATTTCCAAAATCGAAACCATAGTTCCTAACCCTTCTAACAGGATCAATGCCCTTCTTAAGGGATTCATTGTCTTTACTCTCATTCATATTTGGCATTCCAGCAACCTACCCTTCAACTATATCATCACCGAGACTCTATCTTTTCCCAAGATTGCCCCTCTTCAGCTTGCCTTGAACTCTTACAGTTATATTCATTCTCTTTTCATGTTATTCAAATAATTCAAGCTAGAGGACTTGACCACTTCAACCTTATGTTCACTTAGCACCCTCCAAAAAGTCCGGTACCAACTTGAAGGTTCTATATGCATAATTGTCCAATAATTATCAGTATGTAACCCCTTGGTGACCCTACTACCATAAGTTTATACTACCCAACATTTGAAGAGCGTTATGTACTCTAATTCAATGGATATATCCATATCCATCCTCCATATACCTTGACTAAGAATATTTTAAATGATATGTTTATTTTCATTATGAAAAATTGCTCATGGTCACAATACATTATAACTACTACCATAATACATACTAGTTATGGACATTCTATTAAACATAGTTAAGTTAAATAAATAATTAATGTAACATATTATGTCAAGCATTTAATAGAACGAAAAACACCTTTTATTTCGAATGAGATTTTATTATGAAGTTAATAGTTTATAGTAAATTACAAAATTTCCCTCAGGGCATACCCCTAACCTTATCACACAGTACTAGCTAAGGTGACATGTTAATATTAATATTCGATCTATTTTATATTGACGCTGATTGAATTTACTCCTTTGGTCCCACAACCGACACGATGAATGTAACGATCCACCTTTTTAGACAGTTTAAACCGACGATCAAATACACATGCCGATTCCAAATCATTCAAAAGGGTAGATGGTTATTGGGGTAAATAAGAAAAGAAAAGAAAGAGAAATAAAGGAAATGAAACAACACAGAATCTCGCAGCGGAACGATAAAATATAATAGTCAAATAAACAGTTCATGAAGCTATTTACAATACTTTGATCATTATTTATACAACATTTATCAGAGTTATACATATACACCTGGAAAAATAGAATAATGCAGCAGATAGCATGATGCAAAGATAATAATAGTAATAGAATACCAAATCTTCGTCTTCGTCCTCCAGAATAGATCTTCAATAAGCTGAAAAACTCAGGTCTGACCCGAGCGTAATGAAAAGACAAAACACTCGAGTCAGGACTAAATATCCTCATGTAAGTTAAATCAATCGTAAATAAATATGAGTGTAATGACATCAAAGATGTTTACGGGGTTTGACATCTCATATCCAGTGTCAACGTGCGTGCAATAACTCAAGAGATGTTATGGGATTTTCCATCTCTCAAGGATCCGTTAAACTATCTACTATGTAGTACAATACGCTATTATAATATGTCTACAAAAAAGTAAAGTATTAAAATAGCGTTAAGGCGTTACCATAATTCCCCTTAACACATTTTATAATGTCATAGTCTATACAGCACCGTAAACCCCACCGTAAACTAGTGGTTATCAGAGGGTACCCCATAGGTATAACACAAAACAAAACGTAGTGGTTGCGAATAGGATAATCAGTATGACAAGGTACATGAGGCGATACCAACTAGGATACTAGTAGTTGCGTGATCCGGACTGATGTTGAGCATAGCCAGCAGCTACCCCAACACGGCGAAACAATACTCCCAAATCAAGGGGTGCACCCAAATCGAATCACAAATGTAATAGATATGGTATCGAAGAAGTGTGTCCGCTAGAGATGGCGAACCTCAATGGCCTGGCGCGTCTCCTGTTTTAGTCATGTCAAGGGTCATCCAATATCGTTCTCTTTCTTCAGTCAACACGTTCACCAAACCATCCACTTCATTCTGGATCAACACTACGCGTATAATAGTTATTAAAGTGGTTTTCGGTATCGACAAAGAGTATGTCCGTATCCGATCCCGGTCTCTTTAATAACTACGTATTATTACACCGATGGCTCTTTATATTTCAAACTGATTCATAATTTATATCAAAATATCATATTCGCTTCAAAATCAAATCCATTTCAAATATCATCATATCTATTTAAAATGTAAGGTTCCGTTTCAAAAATCATTTTTCGCCTTAATATCTCATTTCGATTTCCAAATCATTTCGAATTTCAATTTAGGTTGCAACTTCATTTAACCCAATTCGTATTTAAATTCAAGATTTAAATATAAATATTTCACCTTATTGACCAGCTTGAAATTTTAGAAAATTGTATTAAGTAGTTTAAAAGTAGTTTAAATAATTAAAATAGTTAAAAACACTTAAAATCTTTAAGTGGATTTCAAATAGATAAATTAGTTTAAAATAATTTAAATTGACTTAAATAGATTAAAATAGATTAAAATAGTTTAAGTATTCAAAAATGGTTTATATAACAGAGTAATTTGGAAAACAAAATAAAACAGCTTCAAAACCAAACCATTTCAATTATAACTTCCCAATTCAAAACAATTTCAATTTCCCTTCTACCGATTCAATTTCGATTTCAATTCAAATCAACGTCAACTTTGACTTCAAATTTATTCAATTCCACATTCACCTTCAATTAAATCAATTTCAATTTATATCGATTTGGAGCTTGATTTTCAAAATATCAATTTATAACACTTAACAAAATTGTCCTTCAATATTCAAATTTAAATCTCAATTACAAATATGATTCAATTTCAAGCTCAATTTCAAAATATCATTTTTATATCGCTTTTACTTAGTAATACTCAAAGCTCGAAATAATGTTCAATCTGTAAGACAAATAAATTTTTGAAATTCAATATATCCCAATTTTTAATCTCAAAGTCTCAACTTAAATTATTTAACAATTTCTTTTAACCAAAATTTATTTTAACATTCCAAACTCAGTTTTTCGATAAATTCGATTTCTATAAATTGATTTCTATTTATAACTTTTAAATCAAAACATTTAAATAAATTTCAAATCGATGATTTTAAATTTTATTAATTTAGCCAATCCGGTGTCCATATATAATTTTCTATCCTATGGCCAAGTGATTAGTTATTTCCATTAAATGTCAGGGATGAATATATATCACTTAAATCAAATCATAGTTTCATATGTATGCATAATAGGATATATATATATAAGCAAATAAACATCCAAACATTTAAATATCAACCAATAGCATCCATCGAAATACATCATCCAATAGACAATACAATTCATGGCAATTTCATAGTTATCAATGTCAGGTAATTTAATCGCAATTCAATTTTAATTTCAATTTAACTGTCAATTTAATTTTCAACGATTAATTCAAATGGCAATCTATATGCCAATTAAAACTTATCAACCAACGACAAATAAAATCATAACACTTCATAATGTCAAATTTTAACTAGCATAAAGATATTTAGTACGTTGTGAGCGTTATAAAACACTCACCTTGATTTCAATGTAGTTCCAGTGTTTTATTTCGAATAAAATTAAATGAGCGTTTAATTTTACCCGAAATTTCTCTAGCTCCAAACGATTTCCAATCCAGCTCCATCGCGGAGTATTCGTCCATACGATTCCAACGCAATTGGTTTCGTAATTTTTCGACCTCGTATGAACAAGATATGATATTTTAAAGGTTACACGAATTAATATAAATAAAATTTACATTTTGTTTTCATTTCTAACCCCATCATCATCTAGTCGTCCATTCCCTTTGCCCAGATCCAAGCCCTTGCACGCGTTCATCTTCTTCCCAATATTCGAACGCGCAACACAACCCAAACAGTCGGCCTAAACCCTAATCACGCAACCCAAAACGAGCATCTCCACATCGATTAGAGACCTTCATTCAACTCGCCATCCCACACTCTATACTCGACTGCAATATTAGAGAGCTCGGCCCCCCTCTACTGCATGCAAAACGATGGCGAATGGCCGGCCATCACGGCCCCGTAGCTCCCACCTTGTCGCTCCAATTTCGATCGTAGCCGTTCACTTTAGAGATCTCAACGCCCTCTCTCAATTTGTAGTTGGAAGTTTTTCGATTCGATTAGCGGATTTGAAGAAATCGAGGGGTAGAGAAGAGTGTTTTCTGGCCATTGATAGATATGAATGGCGGCTGCAGCAAAACCCTAAGGTTTTGGTTTCTTTTGCAAAGTGAAATAATATCGTGCTTATATAGAAATTCAGATGAACCCTATTCATTCCGGACTTTTCGAACTCCGATTTACGCGAGGTGACGGCGTTTCTAGGGTGTACCTCGCGTTCCGGACACAATGGAATAGGTTTCAGAGGCTAATTCGATCATATGCGCGAGTTACGGAAATAAACAATCAAATTTAAATTAAACCGATTAAACGAATTTCTATGCGTTTTGGCTCGCCCTGGACAAACGGTAAATCCGATTAACACGAAATTTGAAATCTTAAAATAATATCACGTTACGGAATCGATGAAACTAGTTTCGTCGAAATCCGAGACTGTTTGAAAAATGGCTATTTTAACTCGTCAATTAAATATTAAAATAATCAATTTTCACAAATTTACTTTTAATTCGATTTTAAAAGTTCTACAACATCATTCTAACTTTAATATGATAAAATAAAATTTTACAAATCATTTTTAATCATATTAAACCCGTTATTCAATTATCCAATAAATTCCAATTTTAAAATCTTATTAACTCTATTATAATCCCAATATAACTTACATTCACTTTGGAAACCAATTTGAATCATATTAAATCAAATTTCAATTATTCACTTTATTTCCATATATTAAATTTCAATATCAAATTAATCATATCAAATTCGGAATTTATTTATTCGAACATTTGTAATATTAAATTTAAACAAATTTGATTATTCTTAAATCACTATCTTTTGAAATATTCAAAACGAACTTATAAAATTTAACCTTTAAAACCAATTCACATCTTAGAACCCTATTTTCATTTTACAGTAATTCAATTATTCAATAAGTTTTAAATATTTAATTTAAACAGTTTACCTGTTCAATATTCAATATTTGATTTTAAATAGATTTTTTCTTATCAATCAATTACTCGATTATACCCAATGGATTCAACATTTATTATTTAACTAGAGTTAGAGATAATGCACTCAACTAATATATAAATTTTCATTTCAATTGCAATTGGTTCACAAATTCACTTTGACTAACTAAATGAATAGGTAACTTAAATAATTATCACCGTTAACTTTTTATTACTTATAAGTTTATTATTTACAAACAAGTGTCACAATTACCTATACAATACAAATTCATTCAATTACCTTTGACTACATATTATTTCAATTGATTTGGGATTCCATTCAATTCATAAATAATTAACTTAGATAAAATTTGTTGCATTTCATTCTAGTTATTATTACCATACATAAATTACAATTTTTTTTAATTCTTCCAACATTAACCCATGAAATCTTATTAAATTTACATTTTTAATTATCGAAATTTTACGGGTCGTTACAATGAATATTCCAAATAAACAATATGGTTTATTTAATTTGTAATCATTATAAATTAATTAAATTCAACAATATTTTTGAAATATTTATTATTATTATTTTTGCATATTTGCATACCATTAATATTTAGTACACTCTATATATTAAAGTTATAAATATGCATATCGATATACAATATCAATGGAATATTTTAATTGGATTTACATGAAATAAATACTGAACGGATTTGAAAATTTTGACATCTAATCTACCTTATTATATAGCCCGCCATGTATGGTGGAAAGGAGAGAGAGGATATAATGAGATTTAATTAGGAATTAAATAGGGAGGGTTTTAAAGGAAAGAATTGAAAGGTTTCAACGTTTTCTTTAAAATGTATTCTCTTTCTTTCATTCATTTCATTATTTCCTGAATTTTTTTTTCTTTTTCTCTCATCAAATCATGGTGAAAATTCCATGATGGTGTAGGGCTTAAAAAAATTCCTAAATCAAACACAAAATAAATAATGAAAGTAAAGATGACTTTTACCTCTTGATCTTTGCAACATCTGGAGGTTGATTCATGAATCTAGGATCATTGAATCACCATTCTAGATGTGATTTTTTTTAGCAACTTCATAAGGTAATTATCTAATTCCATTTTTTTTATGTTATTCCAATATTTGAAGTCCATATGATTTATCTTATGTTTTAACGATTCTCCATGCAATAAGTACCGTAGACCTTTTCATGTCCATCTTAATTAAAAAAATGTCTATTAGGTTTTTCTATTTCAAAACAACTTTTGTTCTTCATCTCTTTTGAATATACATTCATTATATTGATGTGATTTAGTTCACTTTTCCCTTGAATGATATGTTGGTGTTCTTTGTATTGTTCAGATTTGAATGTTCTTATCATGAATTTACATATGCCTACCTTTTCTACTTCCTTTTCTTTTGTATTAGAAATTTTGTTTAAAAATAACCTATTTTTGATTGAGATCTATTTTATAGTTTTATAATAAGTAAGTACACAAATATAAATAAACTAATCATGTTAGTTATTTAACTTTAACTTTGAAAATTGATTTTTATGTTATATGATTTATATTTTGAATATGAATGTTTTAAATATTGTTTACCAAAAAAATGATCTTAAATTAATAACTAGAATTTTGTACAAATTCTAAATCTTTTGTCACCTTTCTAACTTTAAATTTTTGTGTAAGATCCTAAAGTTTAGTTTCTTTTGTAAACTAGAAGTTTGATTTAAATGGTTACTATAATTCAAATGTTTACATATAAATAAATTGTGTTAAATCTAAAACATTAGTTGTAATTTCTTCGATGAAGACAGAGACATTCAATGAAGATACTTTCGATGAAGACAGAGACATTCGAACCCATTCGAAAGCATTGCAGAGGGGTGCACAATTGTCGAAGGAGTCGAAAGGTATCTGAAGCCACTTCTCGACCAATTCGAAAGCATTGGGTCAAAAGATGCCAAAACGCATCTATAAATTAGACCCAAGGGGTTTTTTTTAGTGGATTCGAATGAGCTCAACCCAAGCTTGTATTTTCTTAAATTTGCAAAGTTGTAAACCCTAATTTGTAAATCAAATTAGAGATATTTGTTTAGCACAATCATTATTGGATTAATAAAAGGGAAGAATTCAATACTTCTAATTATATAATTGTTTGAAGGTCTTTTACTGGCTTTAACTACATTTTTCATGTTTCAACTTCAACGAAAGGCTCCTTTCCAATGAGTTGGGACATAAGACTTTCCAAGTAATTCTTGATTGCAACCCTCCATTCTCCAAACACTTACCTTCTACTGAGTCGTAACCTTTACCCAAGCTAGTTTACTTCAGATGCCAAAAATAAACCTAAGCCACTAACTAGCCTAGCTTCCGGTAAGGTCAAAACCTACCTAAACCAACCTCATTCTTGTATCTTTAAAACCATTCTTTAGATTTCAGAAAATATTTTGAAAAGAGGTTTTGAAAGGGTAATTCCACCACTCCAATTGGCTCAAAAGGCTACAAAGAAGGGAACTCAATTGTTTCGACCAGGTCGAAAGGTTGGAAAAGAAAAGTTTCCACAAAAGAGACCTTTTCAAAAGGTTGATTTAAAGGGAATACCTACATCCTTTCTTCCTCAAATTTATCAAGAGAGGTCAAAGAGGATTATCCTTTTTCTTAAACTCTACTTTAGGGTATTGATAAGTTTTCTTGTTAACATTTTAGCGCTAGAAGGAGGGCTCGAACCTCCAATTCTATTAAGTATCCAACACCACCTGTCTCTAACCTAATACACTTAAGACCTTAATAAATCGTGCCTAGCAGAATCAAAAGATCCAAGCAAGGATCCTCAGAACCACACTTAATAGGATTCTCCAAAGAACAACTCAAGATTCAAACTATATGAAGACAAAAAGCTAAGATTGAAAGCTCTATGGATTATGAAGGAGAAAAGAGCAAAATTATACAGTCTAGAAAAGTGGAGTATTATCCTTTCCATATTGGCGTTACCTTTATATTTTCCTTAGGAAAGAAAATTGGAAATGACAACTTATTTAACTAAATGAGGAGGAGGATTCAACACTATTCCAAAGGCACAATCTTCGAAAAGGGATAATGGAAAATTACAATGCATCTGCTTACAAATGGCAACGAGCTACAGTTAGAACACTCATAGAACATGAACTCCAAAAGGTGTTCAAAAGAAAAACAACCAGTAAAGGAGAAACTATGAAGTTAAGTAACAAAAAATCTAGAAGCCATTCTCAAGAAACATGCTTCAAGTCAAGACTTCCAAGAGAATGCAACTTAACTACATCTATTGAGAATGTGTACTTGCCAACCAAAGATGAGCTTAACTGTTGGCCATCATAAAAGGAAAAAAAAATCAAAAAATGAAAGGAATATAGGAGGATCCTACTGCCATTACCATACGATGAATGGTCATGAAGTTAACCACTACAGAGCCTTGGAAGGATGATAATCAACTTTTTCCGTCAAGGGAAAATCAATGAGTTTGTAAAGAAACACTGAATGAAGTCAATAAAGAGTTACTTTTGTAAAGAGAATCTACATAGTTGGGAGTGAAATGCTCCTTATATTTGGACATTGCCTTAAATGGTCAAATCCTCTATTCACGTCGAGTTGGCCTGGGCAGAGCACCTTCTAGAAGGAAGAGTGTAAGCCTCTATTCGCGCCATGCTATGACTACGATAAAGCATCGTCAAGCCCTTATCCGCGCCACGCTATGGCCAGGGCAAGGCATCTCCTGGAGGGAGGAGTATAAGCCTTTATCTGTGCCATGCTTTGGCTAGCTTAAAGCATCAACAAGCCTCAATCCACGCCATGCTATGGCTAGGGTGGAGCACCTCCTTGAGGGAGGAGGGTAAGCCTTTATCCGCACCATGCTATGGCTAGGTTAAAGCAACGACAAGCCCTTGAACATGCCTATAGTCAGGTCAAGGCACCTCCTAAAGGAAGGTAGGGTAAGTCCTTGGTTCCAGCTTGAGAATAAGCTAACCAAGAGCACCAGAAAAAAATGGACTACGACGTCCAAGCCCAAGATGCGGCTCATCAATAATGGACTAAGATGTCCAAGCCTAAGAAGAGGCACATCAAACATCGGACAAAGACGTCCAAGCTCAAGGGGTGGCATATCAAATGATGGACTAAGACATACAAGCTCGAGATGCTGCCAATCAAACCACAACTACATATACAGTCTAAAGGGTTTACACATATCAAAGAAGACAAAATTTAAGGAGCAATTCACCTATTAATGCTTGAATATGGGTTTAACGTCATTCATTATTGAAATATGAGACTTCTTTCATTAATATCCGAATCTAGGTTTGCAGATCTTTCAATTCATCATACCCTAATCTGAATCTTAAAACTATTACTTGACTTCATTTATTAATGCCCTAATATGGGCTTGAGATTTCTATTACGAAAGTAATTATCATGGATTTGTAATTATCCATCTCTAATACCCGAATCTGGGTTTTGAGACTATTACTTAACTTCTCATTATTAACTAAATCTGGGTTCAAGACTTTAACAAAGATGATTATTATGGATTTCTTGTTATTATTTGCTGAGGTCCTAATCTGGTTTCCGAAATTTCTAACTTTTGAATTTCATCTATTAATGCCCGAATCTAGATCATTGGATTTCTATCACAAGTGTTCGAACAATGATTTCTGGACTTACATTACATGGTCATTATTAACTTTAAGATAGCTATCTTCATAAGGTGACTTTCTAAAACATTTACATCTGTCATTGAGTTAATGATTCCTTATCGTCAAACTTCGGATATTTCACCAATGTGTTTAAAGTTGAATTCTCGGCTATCTCTAATCATTACCAAAGACGAAATTCAAAACATTTCATCAAGAGAAATTACTTTTCATTTATTGTTAAATCGCGATATTGATAAACTCCTATACAGATTACAAGCAAAATGTAACAAATGTTTCTTATTTTGTGTTTTTCAAGTAAAGCAGAATAGTAAAGAGAATTGAAAGATCCAACAAATATAGAAATCATGGTACAAGCTATCAAAAAGATGTATCAGAAATAAAATTACGAGAAAGGACCATAGTCCAGGTGATATTTACAAAATTTTCATAATTTACAAGATCTATAACATTTTAGAAGTGTACAGAATAAATTTATACATACCATTCATAAGTCTCGAACAACTTTATTTAAATTCTCAACAATTAAAGGGTTATAATATGATGGATAGTAATGCAAAGGACCTCTTTTAGTTTCTTCTCTTTCTCCCTTAATTTTATCTCCATCATCAATAGTCTCGATATTGGTCTTCAAAGCGCAGTTAAAGGCTTTATTTGCACCTTTGAGGGGTTTTATTTTTCCTTTCTAAATTAGCAATGCACTTTAAGAGATGATACTTATCGCACTCCAGCTTTTGAATCCTTGTTGCATATTCATTGATGCGGTTCGAGTATCTTGCTTTTTGTTGTTCTTCAAAACACTTCATCATCTCAAATTTAACTTTCCTGCACCACTCTCCCACTACTTTTTCATCTAAGCCTGGAGGAGGATTTGTTGTAGTGGGAAATTTATAGGCAGCAAGGGAAGTAGATCTTTTGGATTTTGCGATAGAGGAGATAGCAGGAGAAACTGTTTACTCCATGCTTGAGATGTTATTTCCCCATGATGAACTTTAATGATTCGCATTGAGCCTAGCTGTCTTTTAATTTCATCACCAAATCGCTTATTTGTTGAAGGAGTTTTGATATTTTGTAATCGAAGTTGATTGACGGATTTGACTTGACCTGGCACTTTAATGTGAAAATCGCTTCATTCTTGCTCTTAACATCAGCCTCTAAATTGGAAATTTGATCATTAAGATTTATGACAATTGTTTTCTGAAGTAGAAATCATCTATACCACTTTAATGCTTCTCTATCACCTTGAAAACAAGAAGATAAAGTATTGTCAAGAAGTTTTCTCTTTTCAAGGTCTATAAATAATTTATCTTTAATATCGACAAAGCGAGATGCCAACTCTAGCAAGAGAGGTGCGGCAGATAACTGTAACTCCTATTTAAACAAAATGGAAAGGAAAATAAAGTCAAGACTTAAGTAGTCAATTTTTTTATCAAATCTATAGAAGATTACAACTTAGATAAAAATGAAACTAAAAGAGTACATTTGGACATTTGCTTTACATCTAAAGTTGGGAGACTGCATTTCTAGCTTTATTCAATGAATTAGCTGAACGGATATGTGTCGAGTCAAAAGGAATATTAACTCCTTCTGGAGTAATAACCGGGGGATATTTGCTATAATCCCATTCCCGAAAGGAGGACTATCACGTCTACATATTAATTTGGTATGGTATGTCCGAATCTTTTCATTTTCCTCACCAAGAAAACCTAAGCGGAGACGAGGATGTTTCATGTAAAGTTTTTTTAAATCCTAAGGAAAACGATATTTGGCAAGTTTTGAAGATTTTAAAATCGATGCCTTTTCAAGATAATCTCTTCTTTATTTAACATGTAGGCTTAGATAATCTCAAGAAACAAAGTTGTCAGCGGGACATTCACTCTGTAATAAAGCAATGAAATACAGCTAAGTATAGAGGAAACATTAAAACAAACATTCACAAATCATTATTATCACATAATTACAAATATTCGTCTGGTTCATACAAAATTGATTTTGTAAAGAATTCCAGAATAAATTTATCCTTGTAATACTTAAGATTATCAGATGGCAAATCTAAAAGAATTGATTTGACTCGAGGCAGATTCCAGCATGCTCTGGGATGCGGATCAGACCCAAATTCATCCATATATCTTTTGTGTAGACGCCTAAGTAAACCCCTACCATGGTCACCTAAATATGAGAAATCTATGGTCGGGTGTCTACAATAGGCTTTATATAGAAAATCCGCCAAAATATTTCTTTCCTCGATCAATATCTAAAAAAGTGTGATCAATTCCCGATTCTCTTTAAGAAGACCGTCATATCAAAGGCGCGCTCCCCTTAGTCGTGGGGTAGCTTCTTGATGTTTAAAGGATGCTAACACTACCGCACTTTTATTGAGTCTATGATGTTTATCGGAGAGAATGTTGTGCTCCGTCAATTGTTTATTTAGTTCCCTACATAAACTATTTATTTTCGTTTGTTTTCTTTCAAGCTTCATTTTATAGGGGTGAAAAGATTTCCTTCTTATCTAAAATGAATGATTTGAACTATTATTATTTTGGAAACGAAAGATGTTTAAACAGAGAATCACATACCTGAGATACGGGAATTAGTGCTTGGGGGACCCGCTTTTTCCCTTTTAACTCTTCCATATTAATTGAAGCAGGCTCCTCTTTATGGCCGGAAGGTGCAGGAGATTTAGGCAGGATCACTTCATGAGGAGACGAATCCTATTTAGAGGTCTTTACATTATCATCTCTATCTTTTTCACAAGCTTCAGTTGGGCCACCTCCATTGCTGCCTGATCCTTGACCTTCGTTGATGTTATCATCGCCATTATCATCGTCGTCATCATCATCATTGTCACCTTCTCTTCTTTTACAGCATCATCTATGTCATCTCCGTCTTCGGAGTCAGATCCGACTTCGAAGGACGGAATTTTGAAGGAAAGAATTTTGGAAGCACTATCTCCTCGATCTCGACAACTTCAGTCCTTGCTCTATCTTTTTGATTTTATCGATGATCCTATCGGCAAGAGCCGGGTCGAGCGAAGGAAAGCTCAGATCTGGGCATTTCTCGGCATTATCAACATATGCGAGCATCAAAGCGTCCTCGAAAGAATTCATAATAATGTCTTCAAGGGAAGAGTCAAAAAATTATGACACTCGCCGCTTTGCATCGAAAGTGGTATCGATAGCCATTTTTAGGTAAGCCTTATTCTTTTTCAGCTTTTCCTCTAACGAGGATTGTTTTGCTTCCATCCATCCCTTTTCCTCTTCAGACTCTTTTAAAGTCATTGTCAATGCTAAGTTTTCATTAGCAAGGAGTTGGTGAGCTTTCCTCTCCTCTAAAATAGTCAACTATGATTAGGCGAGAGAAGTCGTCAATCTCTCCTATTCATTCGTAACCTTGCTCTTCTCTGTAGATAAGGAAGAAACATGATTACTCAAGGTATAAATTTCCTTTTGAATTTTAAATGTTTCGGCAGAAGATTTTGACAAATTTTCATCAAGGAGGACCAGCTTTTAGAAATTCGAAAAGAAAAGTACAACATAATTTAAAAAATTAAAGAAAAATAGAAACAATAAAGTTAAGTAACGTAAAACATACCAAGAGTTGTTATTCAAGAAGGGATCGACAGTAACCCGCCAAATCAGAAACAGAAGACGACGGCTAGATTGAAGTGAATGATGAAGAGTTTAAGATAGAACAGACCATCTTTTCAAAATATCTTAAAGGTGTAGAAGATGATGGTCCAGGAAGATTAAGCACTTGAGTAGGGGTCGAAATCCCCAAGGCTTTTACATTTGCTCGATTACGCTCGAAGAGCCTGAGATGACGATACGAGACAGTGGATCAACCTTAGTAGGAGTTTCCTTAGGTTGATCATTAAGAGCTTTGGTTGTCGGACTTTTTAGAGATTTGTCGATATCAGCAAATTCCCCTTCACTCAACGGTGGAGAATCAGGAACTTCAACTACTTTGGCTTTCTTTAAAGGTGGTTCCACCGTAGTCATTTTATCTAATTTCCTTTTGGCAACCATCTTTGACCTGGCGATGGCTTGGGAAAAAGACGACACATGGGTAGTCAAAGAGGGAGGTATCAGATCACTTGTGGGGTTTTCAACCTAAGAAGCAGCTGTAGAAAATTCAAACGAATTATAAGTAAGGAAAGGAATTTAAGAAATAACTTGGTAGTAAACAACAGGTACAATGTTTAAACTTACCAGACTGATTAGGGCACATAGGTGACATTGAGGATAAGTTTGTCGGGTCTCCCAAAAAGAGAAAGCATTTGCTATGGGATGTATGCAGTACCAAAGGAGGTTGGCCAAGAATCCTTTGACTCGCGGGCAAGAGAGAGTGCTTTAATAAATTTGCCGGATCCAACAGCATCAATCTATTTCCAATCTTGCTTGAAGCTGCAATCAACGATTCCACTATTTTCTTATCTTCAACCTTTAGTTCTGTAGTAGGAGCACCTGATAAAACAAAGGGAAATAAATAAATGAGGAGATAAAATCTTAGATTAACTTATGTGGAGAAGATAAAGTCCCACTAATGTTAGGAAAACATTTAGTGTAGAAAAATTGAGTTTTCCATTCTCGGAACTTATTCACTCCCTCGAAAATCAGCTTTTTAAGAGGGTTGGCTCTGAAGATCTGTTATTTGGATTGCTATGGGGATTCTAGATTCCAATGCTACGAGCTCTAAAGAGAGGAGGTAAGTGTAGACATTGGGTGAGAGCTGAATAAGAGCAATCCCGAGGTAAACCAGGAACTGGGATAGCAAGTCTGGAAATGGAAGGAACCCTCCGTGCAAGATATGGACTGTAGTATAAGCAAAGAATCCTTCCAGAGGTTTGTGGATGGTGTCATTTTTAGAAGGAGGATGGCCTCTACCTTAGTGATTCCAAAATCGTTTAGGATCGTATCCACTTCATCTTGAGTGGATATCAAAGAATGTTTTGAGATGGCTTTAATCTTCTTTGGTGCACTCATGATTCTGCCGGGTGAAATCATTTCAGTTAGAAATTGTTGAATGTAATGAAACTAACATTCTTTTAAGGATATAGAAAACCTATCATAACAATTAGAGTATTAAACAAGCAAAGCATGAAATTTCAAATTCTTGGAAAAATGTTAAGATTAGAGAAGTAAGATTCATTGAGCTTTCGACAAAGTCAAGAAGGATAATAGAAATCAGCACCCTTTAACAATTTCGAGAGCACAATGATAAGATCTATTAAGAAATTGATAGAGTCGAAAGGGAGGATAAAAGTACACTTTCAATAAGCACACTTTAACAATATCAAAAGCTCAATAGAAGTTTTATTATCAAAGAAAAATTTAGTTAAAACCAACACAACAAATTTCAATAAAATACACACTGCAAACATTTAATAAATAGTTTGACAGAATCTTTCGACACTGTCGAAACCTATGGACTTAGTTTTTCCAAGGTAATATGAGTGTTGTTGAAACCTTATATGCTAACTATGTCGAAAAGTTCGGGTTTGAATTATGTTGATAAGAAAATAAAAGAACTTGGGATGTTCTGACGATGTTGGTAAAAATAATGATTAGATCCCTGTCTGTTATAGTACCTTTCGACTATAAAAATAATGATTAGATCCCAATCTGTTATATCACCTTTCGACTATAAAAATAATGATTAGATCCCAATCTGTTATATCACCTTTCGACATAGTCGAAAGGTGATATATGGTTTCAAAGGCATGACAATGATAAAATTTAACTCAATACTATGGGTCTTGACTAAGTTGAATACAATAAGCTTCGTCTAGGTCGAAACGTTTGATTTGCAACTTATATAAGTATCCTTTCTTCAATCCCATTTACAAAAAGTATATATTTCAAACTTAAACAAATTGGGAATAAGTGTATACTAAAGGTGGCGAAACCTATGAGACAAAGTTTATGCTTTCGAAAGAGTGAATTAAGTAATTATCTAGCATGATATAATAGCCAACTTCTTCAAAAGGTGTCTGAGTATGTTAAAATACAGAGTTGCTTTTGAAAAGTTTGACTGCATGCTAACATTATTATATAACCGTTCTACGAGGTCAGTTAAATGAAGCGCTACATAACCTTTTGACCCCATCGAAAGAGGCTAAGAAAAAAAAAAGTTGCTGCCTTAATCCATTTCGAAGGTGTAGAAAAGTAAATTTATGGCGCCAATTTTTTGATTCGTATAGCACAAAGCTTCTAGGTGAAGTAAACAAAAATTTACTTCTTTCCCATACCCGATTTCAACCTAGAAATTCAAAAAACTGGTAAGCAAATGGATTTAAATGCAAATCAACTGTTTTAAAATTCATTAAGAGGAAATTTAAATTCACCAAAAACAACAATACAATAAAATCTAAATCAGGAAAAATTAAAATGAAAATTAACATGAAATCAGATCGAATCGTGGTAAGAAACAAAATTATAGATTGTTACACAAATAGAAACTTGAACAATATCCACTGAATCCAAAATAATGATACAGATCTGAGCCAAGAATGTTTTAAAGATTGAAATCCACTATGATATAAAAGTTTTAGAAAGAAAAACGAAATAAAAAAGACATACTGTAAATTCAAATTCTTGTTGTAGATAAAGATATTAAGGATTTGAGAACAATAATTTTTGCTCGAAGATGATTTTAATTATAGGTGAATGAAAGAGATAAAGAGGAAGCATGATTTATAAGAAATGTCAGCAAAGGAAATAGACCGCCCAATTGAATTTAAATCATTGGCTCAGATTCACGTAAGAATACGAAAAGGTGGAAAATATAAAAGGTTTCGAGATGATTGACTTGAAAAGTCAAAGGCATCCCTTCGCGGGGGAAGGGGGGGCAAATTTTACCACCAAATATCCTTTCGACCTTGTCGAAACCCTATTGAATAGAAGACAAAGAAGAACAAGAGAAAGAAGCTCCATCAAACCTTTTGGAGGAGTCGAAGGGATGCACAACCAAAGACTAGAAGCATCACAACCTTCCAAAGGGGTTGAAGAGGTCGGTAGCACCCTTCCACGTCAAGAGATCCCCTTTCAAAGTAGGTGCTTCCGCATGCATGAAGACCTTTCGATTGAGTTAAAGCGACACCTTTCGAAGACAAGGAACGACAATCCTTTATATGTGCGCCAAACCTTTTGAAACCAAAGATTTCACGTTTACTCAAACCGTTCAAAAATATACCTTAGATGGAACAACCCTTTCGAAAGAAAAAACAAGCCTTTCGAACCGGTCAAAGCCCTTAGCATCCAAGAAAGGCTCCGCATCAGTTCACAACAGAAGCTGCTAATGGTGTCGAAACCATCAGCATTTCAACCCCTTCAGAACACCTGGAAAATATCTATCGATGGAGTCGAAAGCTTCCATCTTCATTTCTTGTGACATCAAAGCAACATAAAGAAGAGAAGGCTCAACCACCCCTTTCGATGAAGATGGAGGCATTCGAAAGCATTGCAGAGGGGTGCGCAATTGTTGAAGTAGTTGGAAGGTGTCTGAAGCCACTTTTCGACCAAGTCGAAAGCACTGAGTCGAAAGGTGCCAAACTACATCTATAAATAAGACACAAGGGATCTTTTTTTGGAGGATCCGAATGAGCTCGTCCCAAGCTTGTATTTTCTTAAATTTGCAAAGTTGTAAACCCTAATTTGTAAATCAAATTGGGGATATTTTTTCAACACAATCATTATTGGATTAATAAAAAGGAAGAATTCAATACTTCTTATTATATAACCATTTAAAGGTCTTTTACTGGCTTTAGCTACATTTTTTACGTTCCGTCTTCAACGAAAGGCTTCTATTGAGTGAGTCAGAACACAAGACTTTCCAAGCATTTCAAGTTTTTGATTGCAACCCTCCATTCTCCACACACTTATCTTTTACCTTGTTGAAACCTTAACCCAAGTTGGTCTACATTAGGTGCCAAAACTAGACCTGTAGTGACCCGTAAATTTTCGATAATTTTTATTTGTTTTATTTATATATATTTAATTGAATTTTTGAGAAATTGTGAACGATAAAATTTCGAAATAAAAATTTAATATTTGAAATGCGTCTAGTAAAACATAGCAACTGGTAAATTTTCATCCGAAAATATGAAAGTTTATTTTCGTGTGTAATTTTATTTCAATTTAATCAGTTAGGAATTGATGAAATTAAAATGTTTTCGAAACCTGAATATTTTTACATAGAAAAATTCTAAATCATCTTCTGACTGAAACGTTATTTTTTGTTTTTCCAAATTCGAACTTCTTTAGCTCCGTCGATCTTATTTTTCTGCGTTTTTGCTGCATTTTTCGCTAGTAGAAAATTCGAATTTTTATAATTCAATCGTACCACTGATATCTGTATGTCGTTTTGATCGTCTTGTCGCGGTATATTCATTTTGTGTTTTGAAGTCCGGTGCGTCACGGAAAACCGTGAAATGGTCAGTATACCCGTTCGAGTCCATCAGTGTTCCGTGACTACTCAAATTTCCACTTGCTAAAAATCAACGGTCGTCGGTTTTACTTTTGCCTTGATTCCAACAAATTCTTCATTTCCAACATAAATGCGTTGCCAGTTCATTTTATTATTTTAAAAATGGCATTCGTTGCTTCTCTTTTACTCTCTATTCATTCTACCCTCTTTCTCCTTCTTTTATTTTAGTTACAAAGGAGAACATTTGAGTCCTCCCCACTGTCGCATCAACCCGCGCAACTCTCGCCATCCACACGTTTACCGCTTCTTCCCTTCCTCCTATCGTCGAGCGGCAAGATGCAACCACCCACTCGCCCATAGCCGCCCCTCGATCCCCATCGTCATGCCGAGCATGGAAAACACTAGCCCAGGCCTTCTCTTCCCTTCCCATCACCTTCTCGCAACCCATTTTCCTCCTCCGTTGGCAAACACCGCCTGGCCGAACTGCTCCACCATCTCCATATACGCATGCACCTGAACGGCATCAACTGTTCCTCCATTGTGATAGTGCCGATCCCACCACCCAAAGCTCGCCTTCACTTGTTGCCTGACCTCCTCATCAAACTGACCACAACAGTTTTCCCTCACGGCCACTCGCCGGCAGGGCAACCTCCGGCCGCACGTGAGCGGCATCCATGCGAAGCAGCCCCCTTCCCCGCGTATCCATATCTCCACCAATCTCCTTCTTTCGTTCACCTCCGCAATGCCCTGAAACCACTGATCTGCCACTATGTCGCCATCTAACTTGAACCGCATAGCAACACCCTTCTTTTGCATCAGTTATATTATATTGATATATATGTGTGTGTGCTGTGTGTATATATATATATATATGCGTGTGTAGTGTTGTGCATATGGGACTGTATATTTGTTTGCATTTTCTTAATATATGTATTTATAGTTGCATAAGTTTTGAAATGAGTTGTTTGTATAAGATTTTAAAAATATCAGTTTGTATATATTATCTAAGATCTATATAATTTGTTCGTTATAACATGGAAGTTTATACAAGTTGTTGTTTTCTTTTTGTATAAGTAGTATAATATAAATATAATCTGTTAGTTATGTATGCATGTATATACATTTATAAGTTATTGTTTATAACAGCTACAATATAGATTAGCTTTGACAAGATTTATAAGTTACAAATTTTATAATACTGTTTTATGATTGCAACTTTATGATCGAACATGTTGTTGTAAAATATGATATGTTGAGTCAGTTTGATAATGTTAAAAATTTAAAAATCTGTTTATATTATTTGTATATATAAGTACATAAGGTTGTCTCATCTGATTTAAAAGTATATGTTTATAGTTTTAAGACTTTTGTTATAATTGTATTGTGTGAGTAACCTGGTTGTAAGCATTTTGCATTTTTTTAAATATATAATAGTTGTAGAGGTTTTCAGTATATATATATATATATATATATATATGTTAGATTTGAATATAATTGGTTATATTACAAGCTTAGTGTTTTATTTATAGTTATATGTTGGATTTGTATGTGGGTTAGAGGAATGTTGATTTGAAAATATAACATGTATATAGATAATTATATGTACATATATAGATTGATTTTTATGAGTATGTGTTTCAAAATTTAGTTTTGATTTCTAAATAAATATGAATCTTAAAGTATAATAGGCTTTATTATATATATATATATATATATAAAATCTTATTTTATAATTGTCGTATTGATTTAATAAATTATTAATAATGATATAATATACATTTTGTTTCCGTCTTAGCAAACTGATTTTTTTATCCTTGATTCTCTATCTATCAGCTTTGTTCGTCAAATTCGGGCCAATCTAGCTTTGCTTCGGAAATTATATTTGCATTTCGTAATTCAAACTTCAGTGTCTATATCAATGTGCGTATCCATCTTCTGTATTCTCTAGCCTCGGAAGGTGAGCAATCACTCACGATTAATGTTTTTTTATTTATTAAATTTGATTTATTTGAAAGGACAATTGAAATATGCTGCGTTAGCTATTTACACTGTTATATATGTTATTAACTGAATCATTTCACTTATGACATCTGACACCATTATCTGTTATTTATATTGATGATATATGCCTGTTATATTATTATCATTTCTTTTATCACTCTGCAAGTTCCCTATTAGTATAGAATTCACTATGGGTTGAAATGATACATACCCGAACAGACTGTAGAATAGGAGAAAATTATTATGGGTTGAAATGATAAATCCAAGCGATTTTCATTGACATTGAAGTTGGAATTACGGGTTGAAATGATATATATATACCCGTATATATTTAAATTATGGATTGAAATGATAAATATCCGTATCACTTGACCATAGGATAGAAAATTATATACAGACACCATTGGTCTATATATATATAAATATTTTGAAAATGATTTCTTTGTTTTGGAAAGAAATATATTATTTTATATAAATATTAATTTTTAATATCATATAAATGATTATTTTATATATAGTAAAATTCTTGATTTTTAAGCTATATAGTGAATTTGATATATATATATATATATATAAGGAATTTTCAAATCTTGTTTTGAAATGTTTGAAGATTTAAAGCTTTGAAAATATAGAAATTGAAATGGTTTATTTTGTGGTTAAAAATCTGTATCTGAAATCGATATAATGTGAAATGGTTTATTGAGAAACTGAAATAAATTAAAATTGATGCTTTGAGATTTGATTAAATTTAAATTTTGGAATTTGAATTGATTTGAATCGATTTGTGAAATTTGAGGAAGCTATTTTATCATATAAACTATGTTATTATAAATTATTTTATATAAACTATTTAAATTATAAATTATTTTATTATACATACTACTATTTATATTTAAACAGTTAAGTGGGAAGTGTTATGATTCCAAGCATTATGATTTCTAAATTTTGATTTCCAAAGTATTATGATTAACAAAGTGTTTGATGAAAGAATGTTGTTTAAATTTAAGTAAATTATTTAATTAAGTTTTGAAATTGTTTAATAATCAAATAAAATTTAATTCTCTAATAAGTGAGATTGAATTCTTTAATAAGTGAAATTGAGATTCTTTAACAATTAAGTTTTAAAATTTGTTTAAATTAAATAAGTAAATAAGTGAAATTGAATTTTTTAATAAGAAATAAAATGTTATTGATGGAAAATAATATGAGACTTGTAATTTAAATAATTTAATTTGACGAATTTAATTTAATTCAATTTATAATTTTGATATAATGTAGGTAAACGTAAGTGATTGATTTAATGAATTCGAAATTCAATTGAAATTTTTTTGAATGTTAAATTAACCTAATTTAAATGATTATGGAATGATACTTATATATGAATTTAAATCAATATCTGAAATGTTTTAATAAAAATTGAAGTTGAATTATAGAGTATTGAAATGGTTAATTTGGAAGTTTTGAAACGTAAATTATTGAAATTGATATAGAAAGACGAATGAAATGTTGGCTTTCAAATTCTAAGTGAGATTGAAATTGATTTGGTTTTTGAAATTTATTAGACGACCAATCGGTGTAATAATTACGAAAGTTATTAAAGAAACCGGAATCGGTTATGGACATACTCCCTGTCTAAACTGAAAACCACTTTAATTACTATACGCGGAGTGTGATCCAGAATGAAGTGATTGGAATGATGTACGTGATGACTGAAGAAAGAGAACGATAATGGATAGCCTTGACACTTGTGTCAAATTGGAAATGACTAAAATAGGAGTCGTGCCGGGCCAAATGGGGGTAGCCACCTCGAGCGAACACACTTCTTCGTAAACTACTCATTACTTGTTATTGATTGGTGCGCACCCTTGATTTGGGAGTGTTGTTTCGCGGTGTTGCGATCATTGCGGCGATGCGTTCTCACCAGTCCGGATAAGGCAAACGGTAGTTTCACTACCTTGGGTATTGCCTTATGTGCTTTGTAATACTCATATCCCTATATGCGACCACTACAATTTGTTTTTTGTTATACCTATAGAGTACTCCCTGGTAGCCGACTAGTTTATGGTGGAGTTTACAGTGCTGTATAGACTATGACGCTTATAAAAATGTGTTAAGGGGGATAATGGTAATGCCTTAACGCTATTTTAATAGTTTACTTTACTTTAGACATTATTATAATAGTGTATATTACTACATAGTAGATAGTTTAACGGATCCTTAAAGGATGGTTATCCCAAACATCCTTTGAGTTACTTGTATTTCAGTTGTTATTTCACTTGAGTTGGATTTATTGATATAAGAATGTTAATCCCGACTAGTGTGTTTTGCTTTACGCTTGGGTCAGACTGAGTGGTTCAGCTTTTAAGACTCACCTTTGGAGTTGGAGCTTCGCTTGGAGATCCAGCTATCTTTCTAGCTTCCAGATATTCAGTTGACTCTAGTGATGTATTATGAATCTTGTATTTGACTATTGTATTCGAGACTTCTGTTGTAACTTATTTAACTCTGTTATGTATATAGTAGCTTCATGAACTACTATCTTTTAGTTCTGCTGCATTTATTACTCTGTGTTTGTGATCTATGATTATTTATTACTGTATATGCTGAGTTTTGCCAAATATAAACTTACAATCTGGTATTTTGAGTAATTCGATTCCAGCATGTTTGGATGCGAATGGTTGAAAATATCAGGTCGTTACAAGACCTAAGCCACTAACTAGCCTAGCTTCCGACAAGATCGAAAGCTACCCAGACAAACCTCATTCTTGTATCTTTAAAGCCATCCTATAGATTTCTGTAACTATTTTGAAATGAAGGTTTCAAAAGGGTAATTCCATACTCCAATTCGCTCGAAAGGCTATAAAGAAGGGAATTCAATTATTTCGACTGGGTTGAAAGGTCGAAAAAGAAAAGTTTCCACAAAAGATACCTATTCAAAAGGTTGAATTAAAGGGAATACCCACATACTTTCTTCCTTAACTTAATCAAGAGGGGTAAAAGAGGATTAACCTTTTTCTTAAACTCTACTTTGGGGGTGTTGACAAGTTTTCTTGTTAACAACATGTGATAGTTCTTTTACTTTTACATACGATAGCTTCTATATCGTAGATTTGTTATTGCTCTTTAACATTAGATAAGCACTAACTTCCTGTCTTAGACTTAAGATAGCTCTTCAATTTTAGGCATGTGTTAACCCTTCTTTTGACTTGCAATGGCTCCTTATTGAGACATGCTATAGCTCTTTAGAATGTGGTGACTTCACTACCATAGACTTGCAATAGCTATTAACTTTAGACATGCGATAGCTTCCAATCCTTGACTTATAATAACTCTTTAATCTTTTACAAGCAATAGCTCTTTAATCTTAGACATGAAATAGCTCCGTATTTAGACTTGCGATAGCTCTTTCCACGCTAGTTATAACGACCCACAAATTTGACTTGCAAAATATTAAATTAATTAAAGAGGTAATGGCTCGAAACAACTACGTACGCTATTTAAATACTATAATGACTCTATTTCGCAAACTGTAACCCTAGATATATCAAAATTACATATCAAACTGATCGCCTTAGAAAGACCTTCGCAATGCATGATACTAATTCCCTCTTCATTTTTCTTCCTTATTCCCGAAATTCCCCCAAATTGCATTTTAATGGTGGATAATTATCTCTAATCCAAAATTGAATCAAAATTTAAAGTGTCCAAATCCCTACATACTATATGTGTATGCTAAGATATCGATGATTAGAGTTAACGCATGGTGTCCATTCATCGACAAAGTGCTCAAAATGATCAAAAATTACGATCAAAGTCCAAAATTGACAAAACCCTAGGGTCTAATTCGGAATTTTTGATTTAGAGGTCGATATAAAGCATAGATTTATGGTTCCTTACAATACGAACTCAACGGTCTCTCAATTGTATGATAAAAGGTCGGAGGTGACCGGAATTTGACTAGACAGTCAGGGTAGTGCTGATTTAGGGCGACGATGATGGTAGTCGCAGAAAGGGGAGGTGGAATGGATGGGTAGGCAGTGGTATGCTAAGTATAGATCCGGTCTTCGATCGACTCCAGGTGGCCGGAGACAAGAGATATCGATAGTCAATGGTCGGTCAAAACAGTAAAAAAGGGTTTCGTGCTGCCCATAAGAGATTTGTTCTTTGCATGGGAAGACGGAAGATGAATTATTAGACCTATAATTTTAATATTTGAAATGTGGAAAAATTAATATTTTAATAATATTTCTTACAACATGAATATCTCTTACATATGAACTCCGATTCACATGCAGTTTTTCCGTTGAAATCGTAGTAAAATTCCAAACATTTTGGCACCGGTTTTGTTGAGTTTGTAGATTTTAAAAAAAAGCACATTGGTATGGTTTATTTAATTTAATAAATTGAACTTTTGATTATAAAACAGATATTTATTGATGGAAAATTATAATTATTCATATGTTTGTGATATATTGGTAATTTCTTAATATTGTGGCTATTTTTTATATGTTGTGCCTTGAGGCTATTTTTTATATGTTGTGCCTTGAATGTGTAGTTTACCATTGATTGTAGCATTTTTAGGGTGTTTAATTTTAATTAATTATTGACTTGAATTGAAAATTAATTAATTAAAATTAGGTAGGTAAAATTGTGTTATAAAAGAAAATTGGAAAAAGAAATAATAAACGTGATTGTTTAGAGTTGTGTGAAATGTTTATAATTAATCGTATTCGAATGAAATAGGATAGAATTAATGTGATTAATTTAATAAGGTTATTATTTATGGATTTCTGGGGAAATTCATAAATAACAATAGGAAAATATATTTTTAAACTTAGATTGGGAAGTTTATTATATATTATAATTTAATAAAATGAGATTTATAAATAATAATATAATTATGGTGAAAACTACTAATTTTGAGATAAAGTATGATTTTTGGAGAGATATGAAGTAAAGTGATTACAGTAAAATTTAAAGCACATTATTAAATTGGAAGTAATAATACCGTTTTAAGGTAAATAAAAGATGCTTTTATAGTAAGTAATAATAAAATGGTCTTTTATTTAAAAGAAAAATGGTCATAATATAATGTTTTGAATAGATGTAATATGTGATTAATGGTTGATTTTATCACATATGTTTTATGATGTCTGTATTATATTTGAATGCGTGTGCGATACTTTTCCATTATTACTATGCATATGTAGTTAACTATGGTTTTATAGTTAGTGTTGTGTCACTAATATAGTATTTTAGTGCACATCGGTTGATTTATACTTACATTGATAATGTATAATAAATGGCTGATAAATCGGTATATGTGTGAGAGAGAGTGTGTGTGTGTTTTGTGATTGGTTTTGTTTGATGTTTGGGATTGGCATTCTGTGTTGTCAAATGATTGTAATATTTAATGGCTAAGTGTGCTATTATTGTTATTCTCCATACTTATGATAATTAACTGGAATGGTTTAGTAGAAATAGTGTTTCGTGCTTGCATTGATTGCTTGGGTTGTAGTAGTTGTATTGATTCTTTGCAGTGATTGCATTGGTTGCGATGGTTACACCAATTTTATGGTTGTTATTTTCTAAAGACTATTTGGACGCAGGAGAAGAGAAGGAAGTAGAACTACCTGGGCTTGATCCTCTAAAAAGGGAAATGTCGTAGGCGATCTTTTCCTATGCAATAGCCATCAAATTCCTTACGTTGGGCTGGAGTGTCTATGATTAGGTCAGCCTAAACATAGTTGAAACCATTTTCCTTTTTATTCCATACACCTGCACAAACGTGAAGTTGCAAGAAGGAGCATAAGAGGGAACGGAAAGTGGATGCATGCTGCATTGGTAGCTGACTGGTATATTCCTTTATACTATTGTTTTATGGTTAATGGGTTCAAGATAATTGATGTATTGAGATGTAAATTATTATGATGATGTTGTAAGATAATTATACTATTAAATCAGTGTATATGTATTGATGTTTGATTCCAATGTGAGGTTTTATTTTATTTTATTTTGAAATTTTACATTGTAAATCAAACATTCCACTGTTTTTAATATTAGAAATTAGTTGTAGTTTATTTTGTGTCATTTGTAATTGATTTCTGATATTAAAAAATAGTATGGCATTACATTTGGTATCGGTGTTTAGGTGTAGCGACTCTTTAAGACTTGGGTAAACTCAACCATTTAGGGTAGAATATAGAATAAGAGAGCATTCTTATTGATGGTTTTATGTTTTGTGTGTGTGTGAGTTGTGTGCATAACCACCATTACCTCACTTCTTAGATGTGAGTTATTTATGATGACCTTGATAGAGTTAGGGGTATGCCTTAGGGGCAATTATATAATTTGTTACATATATCTAACTCGACAACCAATCTTGTTCAAAATAAAATGTGTTTTCTTTATATTATATACTTGACATAATATGTTATATATTAATTTATTGATTTAATTAAAAGTATATTTAATAGAAAATCCATAAATGGTATGTTTTGTGAGAATAGTTACACAGTGTTACCATGAGTAATTTCTCACAATGAAAATAAATATATCATTTTAAATATCTATAGTCAAGGTGTATCGAGACTGGATATTGATATATCTATTAAGACTAGAGTACGTAACGCTCTTCAAATGTTGGACAATGTATTACTCATGGATGCATGGGGCACAAAGGGGTTCCGTACTGATAGTTATTGGATAACAAATGAATGACTCACTCGATGGTTTTCTGTTGGTTACTAAGGTCAAACAGAAAATATCGATGTGATAATTTTACACATTTCTCTTGACTTGAAAGTACTATCGATTTTCAATATGAAAGCCTCGCTTTCATTATACTCTCATGACATGGCGTTCATCGAGTGAAAGTATTGGAAATGAAATACTATTCAAGAGAGGATTCATCTCCTCTATTATATGAGGTTAGGATCATAGTCAATTGAAGTCGACTCAAAGTCAAAGTCTCTTGCCAAAGCATTTCGATTAATAATAATTGTCATTGTTGAACCAAGGACTTTGTGTTTGGACTATAGAGTTGATATGGATGATACTGGAATTTTTACCATTACCAAATTCCATCAGTCCAAAGTGATAGTTTTTGACGTGAAGAATTGGTGTAAATAATCATCACTATTATGTACCGCTTATAATAGGTAAAATCGGATTTTACCAAAAGACGTGTAAGCAATAAATTCAGCCAAAATGTCACAGCATTAGCTAAGATGACATGCTAAAGTTAATTTTCAAAATTGATTTTAATCACTGAAAGAATTTACACCTTTGATTCGCACAACCGTAATGATGAATACTCTAAATAAACCACATTATTTAATTAATTTATAAATTGTTATAAATTAATTAAATTAATTAATATTTATGACATATTAATTATTAAACTTTGTTTGATTTGTTTTAAAATTATTAGCATTTAATAAAGTGCGTTATAATAGTTATAAACGCGCATATTGGTATACGGTATCGATAAAATATTTAAACTTGATTTAAATAGATTAATTGCTACGTTGTTTTGGGAAAGTTTTTTTTGGAGGCCCACATGCATGATGAAAAAGGGAAGAGGTTTCAAATGCAATTTGAAAATCTAAAGGACCAATTAAAAGAAGGAATTGAATCTCCGTCCTTTACTCCTCTTTATGACTCACCTAAATCTCATTTATGAAATGATTTTTTGCCTTTTCTCTTTAATTCTATTTTTTCCCCCAAAAATATGAAGAGGAGGGAAAGGATTTGATTAGATTTAATTAGGAATTAAATAGAGATGTTTTAAAAGGGAAATTTTTAAGCTTTTGATGTTTTCTTTAAAACATATTCTCTCTTATTCAATACATTATTCTTTTTCGGACAAAACATCTTATCTTCTTTCTCTTGCTCTCCTCATCTCCCATAATGGTCTCAATGAAAAAAATTATTCACTAAAACAAGTTAAATAAAAAAATCAATAATATTCAACGTCATGTTTATCTCCAGTCCTTGTAAAATCTAAAGGTTGATTTAATCAAATCAGAGTTTTATTCTTCATTCAAGGTGCAAATCTTAGGCGTCCTCTTTATGTAATTCTAATTTTATCTTATTATATATTCATCATGTTAATGAAGTTCAAATCCTACACATACTACATATAATCTCATCATTTATTCATTATGTTGACCTAAACTTCAAATCTGATATATGTTAATTGATTATATGCTCATCATAATAATATAAGTAGATCCCACATTTGCTACAGCCTTTTCATCATTTGTTCATATTATATGTATAGTTTAGATCTAATTCATTTTATAATAAAAAATTATATGCCTAGTTTGTCCAATCTAATTTTTTTTCATTGTTTTAGAATAATTATTTTATAAAAAAAGCAAATAAACATACTAACAATTTTGGATTGGAAACTAATATAATTATTGATGTATTTTGTATCTCATTATATACACAAACATAACTTAACAATATATGTAAATTATTTATAATTATTTTGGAGATTGAATATATGGTTCACATATTTGTTGTTTTGGATATAATTTTGGTTGTTCTCGTTTCTTCACTGGAATAAAATGAGCAACCTTTGTAAGACGATATACTATCACCTATATACTTTCATTTCGTTTTTTATTCCAGGGTAATCCTTCTATAAAGTTCATGGATATACATTCTCACTTCCACCGTGGCACATCTAATGGAAGTAATAGCCCACTTAGCTTTTGCTGCTTCGCCTTCACTCTTTGGCACGTCATGCACTTCGCTACATACTCAACTACCTGCCTCTTCATTCCTGGCCAATAGAGTACTCTCTTCACATCCCTGTACAACTTATCTCCCCTTGGATGAATAGTCATTATGGAACAATGGCATTCACCCAAAACCTCTTCTATCAACTACTTAATCTTTAGCACACATAATCTCCTAGGTCCCTTCAAAAACCCTTTCTGATTTATGGAGTAATGGCCCAAATGGCTCGATCATTCAACCCATCTCAACTGCTCCATAATATCGACCCATGACGTATCTTCCACTTGACTTCCACTAATGCGATCCGTAAGTGTTGGCCTAACTTCCAATGTTGCTAACAATCCATGTGCATACTTCGATCTAGGCTTGAAATCAAATTCCAATAGAAACTCCAAACTTCTCCATTCTACTAACATAGCATTTATCTCTATCCCTACTCGAAGCTTCTGCAACCACATTTCCTCTCCCAAGAGTATAAGAAATACCAAAATCAAAAGACAATAAGAATTCCATCCACCTTTTCATTTTAGGCTTAGTCCTTCTGAGAAAACAAGTACTTGAGAGATTTATGGTCCATACATAGTTCAAATCTCTCACCCAATAAATATTTTCTCCATGACTTTAAAGCAAATATAATAGCAGCCAACTCTAAGTCATGCATCACATAATTATTTTTATGGCTCTTCAGCTATCTACTTGCATAAGCTACTACTTTTCCTTCCTACATAAATACAACACCAAGACCAGTACCGCATGCATCGGTATATTCAGTAAAGGGTTTGTTACCATTTGGGATAACTAAAATAAGAGCATCTGACAATAACTCTTTCAATCTTACAAACTCCACTTCACATTCTGAACTCCAAGCATACACTAAATTCTTTCTGGTTAAACAAGTCAAACGTGCCGATATCTTTGTGAAACATTTGATGAACTTTCGATAAAATTCAGCCCAACCCAAAATTCTATGGATCTTTAAAGCATTCTTTGGTGTTTTTCAATCCCTAATTGTAGCTACTTTCCCTGGATTTATTACCAATCTATTTACCAACACTACATGCCCAAGAAAATGAAATTCATCTCTCCAGAAATGACATTTCGAGAATTTGGCCTTTAACCGATCCATCCTCAAAACATCCATTACTTCTCTCAAATGCACTTCATGCTCCTTTTCACTTCGGAAGAAATAAGGATATCGTCCACGAAGGCCACTACAAATGTAACGACCCAAAATTTCTGTCATTCAATATTCGTACATTTAATTGATTTTAAATATGCACAAGTAAATTTTATAAGCTGAATAAATTATATTTGAATATCTGGATTTAATTGGATAATTAAATTGTTAAGTTAATATTTGAAATTGAAGAAATAATTAGAAAATTGAATTTAATGTGAATGAAAATGTTTTATAAAGTTATATTAAATCTTATTTGAATTAGAATGACATTAGAGAACTTTTAAAATTGATTTAAAAGTTAATTTGTAGGAATTGAATACTTTAAAATTTAATTGACAAGTAAAAATAACCATTTTTTAAATAGTCTCGGATTGCGACGAAACTAGTTTCATCGGATCCATAATGTTAAATTATTGTAAGATTTCAAATTTTGGGTCAATCGTACTTACGGCTTGTTCAGAGCAAGCTAAAACGCGTAGAAATCGGTTTAAGTGAATTTTAAATTCAAATAGTCGATTCGAAAACCTATCTTTCAAATACTATCGAATTGGCTCCCGATATATATTCCATTGCGTTCGGAATAGGGGTAAAACTTTATAAATGCCAAGCGGCATGCTTCGTTTGGAGTTCGTAATTTTTTCGAATGAATAGTGCACGAATATTTTCTATGAAAGACCCTAGTTTTTCACAATTTTCACTAAACCCTAATGGTGCTAGGGCTAGCCGCCACCCACATTCTAATGGCCAGAATTTCGTTTCGATCTTCCTCATTTTTCTTCCTATCCACACATTGATTCGAAAAACCTTCAACTGCAAACTTGTAGAGGAGGATGAGATCTACGTTTCCAAGGGTGGTGATCATATAATTCGCGACGTGGAGAGGGCTAGGGGCTCGCGTCCATCATAGGTTTGCATAATTTTTCTCGGCTTACGTGCAACTGAGCTCGTCATGGTTCCAGCCGAAGGTGGCTCTTGTGATGGGCAATCGAACGATGGCCCCTGATCGTTGTTTAGATCGTCGATGGTTGTGCGAAATTCAAGATGAAGTGGCGGTGATGGTTTACTTCATATGAACGTGAATTACCTGATGAACGAAGAAGAAGGATGCGCACGGTTCAGATCTAGGGCAAGTGAAATCGAACGGCTATGATTAAGTGAGGGTTTAAAAATAAAAAGGATTGTGAAATTTATATATATATTAATTCGTATTAACTTCTAAACTACATTACTTTGTCGTACAAGGTCCGTTTCGCACGAGACGAATTGCGTTTTGTCCGTATGGATGAACAATACGCAATGGAGCTGGATTGGAGCTGATTGGAGGTAGTGTGAATTTTGGGTAAAATGAAACGGTCGTTTAATTTTATTCGGAATAAAACACTGAAAACGCTATTGCAAGCAATGTGAGTACAACTCACTCTTTATGACTCACTGGTATTTTTGTATAAGTGTGAATATATATTATTTATGTTGATTGAAGATTGTTTGATTGATATATAATATATTGATTGATATTTGGATATATACATGCCCAGTGGAGCAGATGACCCTATACGTTCCCGTATATGAGAGGATGACCCTTTGTACGCGCATCTTCCTTGAAGCGGACATTGTACACGTTCTAATATGTATATTTGTTGCAGATGACAGGTTGGAGGCATCCAACTGGATTCCTCAACAGTATTGATTTATTTACAGATATTGATATATATTCTGTTATCATATTGATATATGATGTTTGGATGTCGTGGTTGATGTATTTAGTGCTGTTGCAGCATTGGGCCTATATTTTGGAATTTAATAATGTTAAAGTAACGAATTCGAATTTAAAAGAATTTTAAAAGTGATTTTGAAAATAAATGTTTTATTGAATTTTTGAATCGTTAAGAATTGATTTATTTTAAGTAAATAGATGTGACAATTTTTATTATTATAAAAGTTATGATTTTGGAAAATAATACTTAAGTATGATTTTGGGAGTTATCTAAGCTTTAATAATGATTTGTGATTTTATAAAAGAATAAGCTTGTTTAAAGTGGTATTTTTGAATAATTATAAATGGTTTTATATATATAAGATTTATAAATTTGATATTTTTATAAATCAGAATGAAGGAATTATGAAGGAGTTTTATATGTGTTGAATTGGGGTTATAAATGAATCTTTTAAGTAATAAGATTTATAATTTGTGAAGTTATAAAATGAATGAAAATTATAAATAAATAATTTATAAGTGAGTTTACTTATAAATTGGATTTTGGCATTTAAATGAGTTATAAATAGAAGTTGTTAATTAAAGGATTTTTTAAGTTAAAGTTCTTATAAAATAATAAATGGAATTTGATTTTATAAATGGAAGTTTTTATAATATAAATAGAATTTATAAACGTTGTTTTATAAATTCGAAATCAATTGAATTTGATAAGTAAATATGAAAGCTTATTAAAGGGGATATATCCACGATTTTGGACAGTGGATAATCCTTTAATTAAATATGTAGAAGTGTTGAATTTGGTTAGAGAATTATATCCATGATTTTGGATAGTGGATTATCCTTTAATAAATGTGTAGAAATATTGAATTTAGTAAACGAATTTTATTCACGATTTTGGACAGTGAATAATATATTAAATAAAATGAATGTTTTAAAAAGTGATATTGTAAATGGAGTTAAAACAGTTTAAAGATGTTTTAAAATGTGGTAAGGATCGAAACCATAGATTTCAACATTCACTATTGAAACAGATATTTTCGAGGAATAAGGAAATGATGGACTATAACATTGTTGTTATAGTAAATGATTTTCAAAAGGAAATGTTTTTGTGTAGTATTTGGGATTTATTTATCTATCTTATTTTTCGAGTCCCTAAACTAGTGATTTTGGGTTGTCGTAACGATGTTTTACGCAACATTCGTTTTGACCCAAACAAATATT
This sequence comes from Allium cepa, assembly GCA_030765085.1. NCBI lineage: Eukaryota > Viridiplantae > Streptophyta > Magnoliopsida > Asparagales > Amaryllidaceae > Allium > Allium cepa. The sequence continues at coordinate 512,571,683 of CM060942.1, forward strand.
TATAAAGAGAACATTTTCCTTATAGAATAAAATATATACTTAATCGTGATTTAAGTATATATAATATTTTCTAAGTGTTGAAAATAAAATGATTTGTGAAGTACTTATTATTAAATTAGTATTTGGAAATGTTTTCCAATATAGAAAGTTGAAATGGTTTTGAAGATATATCTTTTTAAAGATAATTTGAAGTGAATATTTAGCAAGTGGTTTAATTAATAAAAGATTAATTAAAAGGGCCTAGTGATTGTTATGGTGTTAAATATTTGTTTGTTTGTTTTGATAGTTAAATATCCGACTATCAAATTTGGCCAAATTCTAGTTCCTCGATTTGATGTGGGAACTATTTAGTCGTACACTTAGTACGTAGCCTTTTGTGTAGGCTTGATTATTGTTTGTGTTGAGGATGTTGATTCGTATAGTGCTGAGTATTACTCCAATCTATCGAGCTTCCTTCTTGGCCCGAAGGATCGCAAGTTGGAAGTTGGAGACGTGATAAGTCTACGAGACTTAGGTGCTGTGTGAGGTTGAGAAAAGCTTTTGCGTTGTTGGTGCGAAGAGACCGAGATCAGATTTGCTTAGTGATGTTCGTACATGATAGGGGGTTCTCGCTTCTTTTTAGTTAGCGAACGGATGACTCTTACTCCTATATGTCCCTGAGATCGAGTATCGAAGGGTTGGTTTGGTAGTTTGCCTTACAGTCGAGAGGCTGGCCGTAAAAGCAAATCGTGAGGTACCCATGTGAGCTAAGGTGGAGTTTATCCACTGTCGATGGTTGAAATGCCTAGATCGTCACACGTGGTGTCAGAGCTTAGATTTTGTATATTCCTAAGCTTTGATGTGTACTCAGTATAGATAGGGACAGTAGCACCCTAGATTGAGTTTGAGTATATTATATATATGAGCGTGTATTTGTTAGTGAATATAAAATGTTTTATATTGTATTTGCTTATCCGTTGAGCTGCCTGTGAATTCTGGTTGGTATGTGGGATGCCATATCATCGATAAGGATTTCTGAATGCTTAAACGAGGCAAGTCGACATAGTATTATTTGAAATTGGATAAATGAAATAATTTTACCTCGATTATATTTTATATATAAAAGGAATAATTTTTCAGGAATTATTAAAGTGTATATGAATTGATTGATTGGTTGTTTGAAAATGTAAATATATATAAGTTAATGAAAGATGTTTAAATAATCTAAATAGAAGCAACAATAAAAGAATAAATTATACGAGCAAGAGAATTATAAGTATGGAATTATAATTAATATGATTTACAGTTGTGAAATAATCTTATATATAAGAAGTAGAACTATATGAATATATTTATAAACATGATTTATAAATAAAAGGAAATTTTTAAAAGAATATAAAGCACTGAATTCACTACTGTTACTGGAAAATAATAAGGGTGATGACTGCAGCATCATCAGTATCATTTTCGAGTTTCTGTATGATGGATTTGCTACCAATAGTAAATTGAAATTGAAGTTTTGTTATGATAAGCAAATTTGATTTAAAATCCAAGTTGTAATTGATAAATATAAGTAAAATGAGTTTTGGACTTAGAATATGAAATAATTAAAATGTAACTTGGTAAAGTTGAAATAAAATTTGAGTTAGCATATTAGATATATGATTTGAAATTAAACGTAAGTGGTTAAGTGACTTTATAATTGAATTTGAAAGTTTAAATAAACCTAAGTTGTAAAGTGATTGCATAACCATGAATTGAAATTATAAAAATGAGTTTTGTGAAAGGATGTAAACTTAGGTTAATGTTTATGAAAGTTTAAATAATAAGTTGTATAACTTATAAAATGAGAAAATGTAAGCAAAACCAAATATTAAAATGGTTAAACAATTTTGTTAAGCAAAACAAAATCTGATTTTGAATAAGTGATATAAATTTGACTTGAGCAAAAGTTAAATAAAGTAGAATTTAAAATGAATTAGAGATGAACTTAAGCTGTATAGTGTAAGTGAATGTAAATGTGGAATGAAGTTGATTTTAGTATCGAAGTAAATTAATAAAGTGAATTAATGAAATGAAGCCATTTGATGAATATGAATTTGAGTTATATTATGAAATTCAACTTTAATTGTAAAATGAATCAACATTGGAAATGATGTTGTTAAAAATTGAATAAAACTTAAGTTAAGAAGTTGTGAATTAATAATAAGGTTAGAAATGTCATATAAAAATGTGAATATAGTGAATACTAGAATTCAATCTAAATTGAATGTTAAACCTATTAGAATTAAAAGTGTTGAATCAAATTGAATGAATGTAAAGTAAATTAATCTCGTAATATTGGATATGAATTGATTGTTAGATGGATGTTAATTGATTGTATAGAAATTCATATGGAATTGATTTAATAAAATTGAAAACTAAATAATTAAATTTAAATTGGAGCAAGTAAGTCTAAGTAGAATTGAATTTTTATTTGATTTGATTTGATTTGGAAGTGAACAAACTAGAATATGAATTGGTGAACGTAAACTAATTGAAAATGAATAAATGTATGTTAGTGAAATCCAATGTTAATGAATCAAATGGGATTAAATTGAAAACCAATTCAATGAATATTAATAAGAAGTGAAGGTATATTGGTTTGGTTATGGATTTGTTGGATGTCAGTTGGATGATAGTTGTTTGATGGTTGGATTTGTTGCTTATTAATTGCATTTGCTATATTGGCATATGTAGTTGTTGTATTGATATATGTTGTATATTGATATTATTTTCATATATATGTGTTCTCATTTGTTGTTGAGTATTTAGTAGGTGCGTATGACGCTTGCTTCGCATTTGGAGCTCGCTTTCACGCTATATTAGCCGTATATGCTTGCTAATAATATAAAAAGGTACATATCTCGGATTACATATCGTACTTTTACACTTTTTTCCCTTCGGGATGCCTCATCCTCGATGATGAGATGTATATTTGTGATATATATATTGTTATTTTTTTCGGATCGAACCACGCAAAGGAGGCTATGGCGAATTTTTCTGAAAATTTAAGGCGTTAGAAAATTTTTGGGAAAATTGGAAAAATTTGTGAAGAATAAATTTTGATTTTTGAGTTATAAAGGTTAAACGATATAGTAGGTTTTGGAAAGATAACTATAAATGGATTTGAAACTTAAAAAAGTTTTTATAAGAAGTTTAACTAATGATTTTTGGAAAAAGTTAAAAGGTTAAATAGATTTGGTAAATCTAATTTGAACGAATTGTTTTGAAAAGATAATGGATTTTGTAACTTTTTCTTACTTGGTAATTTCGAGGACGAAATTCTTTTAAGTAGGGGAGAATGTAACGACCCAGAATATGTCATTCGACATTCGTATATTTAATTGATTTTAAATATGCACAAGTAAATTTTATAAGCTGAATAAATTATATTGAATATCTGGATTTAATTGGATAATTAAATTGTTAAGTTAATATTTGAAATTGCAGAAATAATTATAGAATTGAATTTAATGTGAATGAAAATGTTTTATAAAGTTCTATTAAATCTTATTTGAATTAGAACGACGTTAGAGAACTTTTAAAACTGATTTAAAAGTTAATTTGTAGAAATTGAATATTTTAATATTTAATTGACAAGTAAAAATAGCCATTTTTCAAAAAATCTCGGATTCTGACGAAACCAGTTTCACCGGATCCGTAATGTTAAATTATTGTAAGAATTCAAATTTCGTGTCAATCGGATTTACGGTTTGCCCGGGGCAAGCTAAAACGCGTAGAAATCGGTTTAAGTGAATTTTAAATTTGAATAGTCGATTCGAAAAACTATCTTCCAAATACGATCGAATTGGCTTCCGATATATATTCCATTGCGTTCAAAATAGGGGTAAATTATTATAAACGCCAGGCGGCACGCTTCGTTTGGAGTTCGAAATTTTTTCGGATGAGTAGTGCACGATATTTTCTATAAAAGGCACTAGTTTTTCACAATTTTTACTAAACCCTAGTGGTGCTAGGGCTAGCTGCCACCCACATTCTAATGGCCAGAATTTCGTTTCGATCTTCCTCATTTTTCTTCCTATCCACACATTGATTCGAAAAACCTTCAACTACAAACTTGTAGAGGGGGATGAGATCTACGTTTCCAACAGTGGTGATTATATAATTCGCGACGTGGAATGGGCTAGGGGCTCGCGTCTATCATGGGTTTGCACAAATTTTTCTCGGCCTACGTGCAGCTGAGCTCGTCGTGGTTCCAGCCAAAGGAGGCTCTCGTGATGGACAATCGAATGATGGCCCCTGATCGTCGTTTAGATCGTCGATGGTTGTGCGAAAATTCAAGATGAAGTGGCGGTGATGGGTTTACTTCATACGAACGTGAATTACCTGATGAACGAAGAAGAAGTATGCGCACGGTTCAGATCTAGGGCAAGTGAAATCGAACGGCTATGATTAAGTGAGGGTTTAAAAATAAAAAGGTTTGTGAAATTTATATATATATATATATATATATATATATATATATATATATTCGTATTAACTACTAAAATGCATAACTTTGTTATACGAGGTCCGTTTCGCACGAAACGAATTGCGTTGGGTCCGTATGGACGAACATTATGCAATGGAGCTAGATTGAAGCTGATTGGAGCTAGAGTGAATTTTGGGTAAAATTAAACGGTCGTTTAATTTTATTCGAAATAAAACACTGAAACTGCTATTGCAAGCAATGTGAGTACAACTCACTCTTTCTGACTCGCTGATATTTTTATATAAGTGTGAATAAATATTATTTATGTTGATTGATGATTGTTTGGATGATATATAATATATTGATTGATATTTGGATATATACCTGTCTAGTGGAGCAGATGACCCTATACGTTCCCGTGTATGAGCGGATGACCCTTTGTACGCGCGTTTGCCTTGAAGCGGACATTGTACACATATTCTAATATGTATATTTGTTGCAGGTGACAGGTTGGAGGGATCCAACTGGATTCCTCTGCAGTATTGATTTATTTACAGATATTGATATATATTTTGTTATCATATTGATATATGATGTTTGGATGTCGTGGTTGATGTATTTAGTGCTGTTGCAGCATTGGGCCTATATTTTGGAATTTAAAAATGTTAAAGTAACGAATTCGAATTTAAAAGAATTTTAAAAGTGATTTTGAAAATAAATGTTTTATTGAATTTTTGAATCGTTAAGAATTGATTTATTTTAAGTAAATAGATGTGACAATTTTTATTGTTATAAAAGTTGTGATTTTGGAAAATAATACTTAAGTATGATTTTGGGAGTTATCTAAGCTTTAATAATGATTTGTGAATTTCTAAAAGAATAAGCTTGTTTAAAGTGGGATTTCTGAATAATTATAAATGGTTTTATATATATATATATATATATAAGATTTATAAATTTGATATTTTTATAAATCAGAATGAAGGAATTATAAAGGAGTTTTATAAGTGTTGAATTGGAGTTATAAATGAATCTTATAAGTAATAAGATTAATAATTTGTGAAGTTATAAAATGAATGAAAATTGTAAATAAATAATTTTCAAGTGAATTTACTTATAAATTGGATTTTGGCATTTAAATGAGATATAACTAGAAGTTGTTAATTAAGGGATTTTATAAGTTGAAGTTCTTATAAAATAATAAATGGAATTTGATTCTATAAATGGAAGTTTTTATAATATAAATGGAATTTATAGATGTTGTTTTATAAATTCGAAATCAATTGAATTTGATAAGTAAATATGAAAGCTTATTAAAGGTGATATATCCACGATTTTGGACAGTGGATAATCCTTTAATTAAATATGTAGAAGTGCTGAATTTGGTTAGAGAATTATATCCATGATTTTGGATAGTGGATTATCCTTTAATAAATGTGTAGAAATATTGAATTTAGTAAACGAAATTTATTCACGATTTTGGACAGTTAACAATATATTAAATAAAATGAATGTTTTAAAAAGGGATATTGTAAATGGAGTTAAAACGGTTTAAAGATGTTTTAAAATGTATTGCGGATCGAAACCATATATTTCAACATTCATTGTTGAAATATACGTTTTCGAGGAATAAGGAAATGATGGACTATAACACTGTTGTTATAGTAAATGATTTTCGATAGGAAATGTTTTTGTATAGTATTTGGGATTTATATAGCTATCTTACTTTTCAAATCCCTATACTAGAGATTTTGGGTTGTCGTAACGATGTTTTATGCAACATTCGTTTTGACCCAAATAAATGTGTTTAAAGAGAACGTTTCCTTATAGAATAAAATATATACTTAATCGTGATTTAAGTATATATAATATTTTCTAAGTATTGAAAATAAATTGATTTGTGAATTACTTATTATTAAATAAGTATTTGAAAATGTTTTCCAATATAGAAAGTTGAAATAGTTTTGAAGATATATATTTTTAAAGATAATTTGAAGTGATTATTTTGCAAGTGGTTTAATTAATAAAAGATTAATTAAAAGGGCCTAGTGATTTTTATGGTGTTAAATATTTGTTTGTTTGTTTTGATAGTTAAATAACTGACTATCAAACTTGGCCAAATTTTAGTTCCTCGACTTGATATGGGAACTACTTAGTCGTACACTTAGTACGTAGCCTTCTGTGTAGGCTTGATTATCATTTGTGTTGAGGATGTTGATTCGTATAGTGCAGAGTATTACTCCAATCTATCGAGCTTCCTTCTTGGCCTGAAGGATAGCAAGTTGAAAGTTGGAGACATGATAAGTCTATGAGACTTAGTTGCTGGGTGAGGTTGAGAAACGCTTTTTCGTTGTTGGTGCGAAGAGACCGGGATCATATTTATCTAAAAACCACTTCGGACCAACGTATATGCGACAGTTGTGCAGGTTGCTTGTGATGATATTGATATTCCGGAGTTTCATAGTGGGGGACTGCTTGTTGATCGTTTGGGGTTAAAATCCCAATATACATCCAGTAGCAGTGGTCTCTTCATTATGAAATATCCAATACAACGACTATTCGCTACTAATCCTAGAGATTTCCCGACAGGATGTGGTAGGAAAGTACCTTCGGTTTGTCCTGTTCCTGGACAACTTGTATGGATGTTTGTCTGACATTTCATCTCTATATATTACGTACATTAGTTTTTACAAACGTACATCAGTGGTGGTGGAGAAGACAACTTGTCTTAACTTAACACCCTCCTTGAGACGTATGAGCTTAAGGGTTGTATTTTTGTGGAATGCAATTAGTAGTCAATGGAAATGGCCGTGTGGCATTCAAAGTGATGTGAAATGTGATTGTGAAAGGTAATCGTTACCTCTAGCCTCATCAACCGAAAATGACCAAAACAAGGTTAGATGTAGTAAGGCTAAGTGGTTCATTCACAAGTAGGATATGATCATCCTTTTCTAGATATATCTTTACACGCTATGACGTCGTGTATCTGATTATGTGGTTTGTATGCTTAGAGTGCCCTCGGTAAAGGTCGGTAATGACCGAAGGATGACATATTCGGTACCATCTAGTTATAAAGGTGGGTCGGTTTTGTGTTGGTAGAGAAACTTCGTGATGGTTTCTCGGTAAATTCTTCTAGAGATGTACCGCCGGAAGGTAGTCCCTTCACCTGGTCATTTATAAGGAAATTCAAACCCCACTATGTACCTGCCATTTTGATTGTATTACCCAATTGGGCTATGTGCTGAAATTTAATCAATGTAACAATTTTGGCTATGATTAATATTATTTGTATATAGTAGACACTACTATAATATAAGAGGATTTGATATGATATGATTTAGTTATTATAAGGTAAAAACATGTCCGTGTTTATGTGTGGACTTGTCTTACGAGATACTTTTGTTTTGAAAACTAAGGGAAAGTTTGGTAATTTAATAAATTCAATTGAGTGTGTTTCTCATGCTGGTTTACCAGACTGATACAGGCGTTCTTCCCTTTCAATGCTCGGGTCAGACCGAGTATATTTACAGGTTCAGATTTGATGCTTTTGGAGCTTCAGCAGGAGAGCTGAAGATCTTCATTTTTGTATACACGTACTTGTTTTGATTATCCGCTATGCTTTGTTTGTTGTTTTATATTATTGGCAATTGTGAGGACAAGTTATTATAACCGTTCAGACTTATAACTATTGTTTGATTGTTGAACTCTGATTGATGTGTATATATACACAGTTTCTATTTTGTAAAGATCATTGATATTATATTATATACTATCCGCTGCGATGTGAGATTCTATATTGTTCTGTTTGGTTCTATCTTATCTCTTTCTTCTCTTCTATTCTTCTCTCTTCTTTTCTTTCTCTTGACTTTTCGTCTGTTTGTGCTTTTTGGGTCAGACATGTGTGGATTATTGTCGACTCAAAGGGTACGGATTTGCGGGTCGTCACCACAAATCTATTCAATTGCTTTTGGAATACTCTACTCATCAAATCCACAAAATAAGCTAGAGCATTCGTTAATCCAAAAGACATCACCATCCACTCAAACAACCCATCAGGTGTATGAAAAGCTGCCTTCTGGATACTATCCTCTGCAACTTTCAACTAGTGAAATCTAGGTTCTAAGTCAAGCTGCGAGAGAACCTTTGCCTCGGCTAACAGATTAAAGAAGTAATCAATATAAGATAGTGGATAGCATTTTTTCTTTGCGAGCTTGTTTAATTCTCGATAATCAACGCATAAGCTTAGGGAAGAATCTGCCTTGGTAGCTAAAATGATAGGTGCTCCCCACTCTGAAACACTCCTTCGAATAAAACCCTTCTACAATAATTCAGATACTTTCTTGTCGAAATCTCATCTTTCTTTCGAAGCCATATGCCTAAAAGGCATTACAAATAGTCTAGCAACTTTGTTGAGATCAATACGAAATTTGATTTCTCTTCGAAGGGCAAGAATACAAACTTCTTCAAATATATCAGAATAGTCCTTCACTATAGGTATATAGCTCTTCATGTAGCAGGACAAACTAATACCAATAAGTCCCTATAATTGAAACATCGGCTCACGACATAAAATTAAATTAGACCCATCGGCTTTCTTCAATCGAATCATCCTCCAATCACAATCCAAAACTACCCCATAGTGAGACATCCATAGCCCAAAAAGTTTAGTACATATGCGTCATAAAGAACTCCACACCACGAATGACCAACTTTAGACTATGACACAACATCGATAGATGGGTCAATCCCTGAACATGATTTGACACCATAACGGATTCATGCATGATGTCACGTTTAAGGCATAAGTAATTAACTGATGCACTTGCTACGAATGAATGAGACGCACCAATATCAACAAAGTATTAACAAAAGAATCAAATAAGATCAACACACCTTCCATCATAACTTTTTTCCTTTCTCTTGCATTAATGGTAGTGCCCTATTGGAAGTAGGAACAACATCCAAAACATATGCCTTTACGATTTGACCGTCATTCCTCAAAGCTGGGTAGTCTATCTTTATATATCCAATCATATCACAATTATAGCACCTCAACTTTTTCTAAACTGGGACCGCCTTATACTCTTTAGCCATATATCCCACTTAATTATGATTATAATATCTTCCCTTTGAAAGGTTCGTCCTACAATTCTTTGATGTGTGCCCTCCCTTCTGACACCTATGGCATATAACTATATGCTTCTTTCCCTGTCCTTCTTGGGGTCCATATCCTTTGTGTTTTCCTTGCTACTACTACTTTCTTTTCATTTCCTTACTTAGTTCCTTGACTAATTCTCCATTCAAAGAGTTTTGTAACGCTCTTTCCACTAATCCTTCAAATGTCGCTCTGTATGGTATTTGATTCAACGCCAATTCTCTAAAAGGTGAATTCAGATCTTTTGCAAATATTAATGCCTTCTTTATTGAAGTATTCACCAAGTCAAATCCAGACTGAGCTAATTCGTTAAACTGACTGACATACTTACCCCCTGTTAATTCTTCTTGTTTCAGATGAATAAACTTCTCTAACAATAAATCCTTCCCGACACCAGAAAGAACTTTGTCTCAAATCTAGATTTAAACATCCTCCATGAAATAACATTCTCATCCACCTTAGTCGTTACTACTTCGCACTAATAAGCTGCTTTGCCTTTCAAATGTTGAGTAACTAATAGCCTCCTCGTCGCATCATTTAGTCCCAATAGATTGAAAATATTTTCATAATCGTTAAGCCAAGCCTGAGTCAGTGAGTATGGTTTCGTCCTGTGAAATGGCTTCCCACCAAGGTTGGAGAAATCTTTACACAAACTAGGAAAGTCAATAGTTGGTGGTGCTGGGGTTATAATCGCATCTTGATTAGCAACGATATTGGTGGTTGCAGGTTCGATGAGGATAGTACTAGCTTGGCTAGTCGGCTAAAGGTAGCGTTTGAACCATGCTGGAAAGTTAGAACAAAGAATATCCAATATATCTACACAGTTGCTAGTCCCTACTTTGGTTTCTAGCCCACTAGCATTAGCTATATTGGTCTGTGTTCCAGTTGAATTACTCATATTCAACTATTTAAAAAAGAAAAGTGAGATTCATTAGCAACTTCCCAATAGATATTAAATAAAACTATAGTAATAAATGGGAGTGTGCATACATACTTTTTAATTTATTCCTACATACACGTGCGCATATTTAAAAAAATACGAGTATGCCCTCTCAATATGTTCCTAATTCTTATCCAAATTACTAACCCGTGCTCTGATACCAAATGTAACAACCCGCCTTTTCGACTCTGAGTTCGACTCCCAAATCGACGTTAACAACTGAGAATCGAAAACATGAGTCGTTGGGGGAAGATATAATATAAGCAACTAGATAGATATAGTTGGATGTTAGATATAAAATATTGATTCAAGCTAACATTAACTACATTCAAAGTCTCACAGCGAAATGAATAAAGTATAGTGCATAAATAATGTCATAGTCATATCAGCATAACATGTCTAGAACTGTCAAATAAACATGTCTGACAAATATAAATACAATCCAATCTCCTAAATATAGAATCAATTCCAAATATAGTACTAAGCCACTTCATATATACAACACAAAAATAAATCTCTATCTATGATATTGCCTCATCACTGAATTCCATTAACTTGGATACATGTATAAAAATAAATTAGGAAAGGGTCAAACATAAATTTGGTGAGTGAACTATATTCTACTCTACATATACTGCAAAATTAATACTATAACATGATATGAGTCTACTGTCCGACCACCGTACGTTCTGTCGTCACGTCATACTAAATTTCATACATATCTAACCATATCACATCTATACGGACTCATGCTATGGTTCGGCCTCCATGCCCAGCAGTGTCGCTATTTGCCCATCTCTTGATACATCGTATATGGCATAAGTTCTAGACCGCCCATACTCTACAAGGTCACATGTTGTCCTCATGCTACCTAGTTGGACTTACACCCTTGACTGCCCATAGACTACAGGGTTGCTTACCATCCACTCGCTTCTATTGGTCAGCTAAAGCACTACAGGGAAGCAAAAATCATCAAGCCTTGACCATCTACTAGGTGTCATATAACCACATTTGCATCGCATACACATTCTAATGCATCTATCCTACATCCTAGACTTGTTCCCATCTACGTTCATCATAGTATGTTAATATTATTTCTAACACATATATACTTATACTTATATTCTCTTTATAACACAACCAAACTATACAATATTTGTTCATTTTATCTCATTCGTTGCATTCCATACAACCACTAGTTTCGTATCACCATCACACTCCATACATCCCTTTATTTCGTATAACCATCACTCATCTCATCATGTCTTAGACCACTTTCTAGGATATAGGAGAAAGTATGAATCGAATTATATATTATATATATTGGTTCATTTAGCTGAGGTTCACATAGGCAAAATAGACATGCATCGGTGCACTTTCCTAAGTCACCAGTTCATCGGTGTGAGTAAATTTTCCAATTCTAGAGTTCGATTTTTGATGATTTCAATGTTGTTTTCACTTCGTCTTGCCATGGCTTTGTCTCAAATCATCAGAAAGTGTCCCTAGAACCTAGCTTTAGATGGCTAAGTCCAATTATATCCATTATTTCGTGGACTTAGGTGTTATACTTCAAATTTTGTAGAAATTGCTTAAACCTAGTTTCAAATCCTTTATATTAACGAAATTCCTCCCGTACCATGTTCAATTTGAAATTTAAGCACATGATTATGAAATTCCACGCTAATATAGTCTACACATCAATTTATAACATTAAGATTGCATTATAGGAGGAGTAAGTTATAGATCAGTCAACAAATAGCCAAATCCAGCCCAACTTCTCATTGTTTGGCGTTGTTGCACCTCCTATCTTTGAATTTCGGCCTCTAAATCATCGTTGGGCCATAGCTCTTCCTACTAGTTTTGAATCTTCTTTGGTTTCATTGAAGTTGGTTGAGAAATAGGTAAGTTATCTTAGTTTTAATGGAGTAGTTTTGTGGAGAACGAAGAAGTATTTACAAAGTAGTTTCTAAAAGTGAGAAAGATGGGTATGTATTTCAGTTTTGAGTCAATGAAGGGAAATAACTGTATGCCTACAATAAAACTTAAATTCAGCCCGTGTAGTACACATCCCACTCTATGACGTTTCCAGTCATATCTCTTTCGTACATGCTCCAAACAACATTAACAAATATATACCACGCGAACCAGAAAAATGAGACAGTTGCAATGGCACTGGTTTCGTCGTCAAATTCCAAAGTTTTAAATATATGACTATTTTCCCCCTTCTTATGTCTAATTTATTTAACTAATTCATTAATTCCACATACTTTCATATTATTAATATTTAACTAAAATATTGATTTAATTTTCGAGGTATTACAAATCTCATGTATTTCCATACGAATTCTTCTTTTTAGATGGTTACTTTAGTCAAGCACGAATGGTGGGACCAAAGGCTTATTGGACAATTCATACTCTTTCTTTCAAATGGTTGCTTTAGTAAGGCATAAATGAGGGACCAAAGGCTTGTTTGATCCATTTCAATATCCTCCATTGGATATTCAAACAATTTCCTTAAAATTAACGCTAAGAGCTTCCTAACTTCCTTGTTGGGTGTTTTTGAACTTGATCAAGGGATTTTGACACCATCAGGTGGAGGGTGTGCCTTTTCTTAAAGAATATTACTAATCTTATCAGGTTGAAAGCTTTATTAAGCACAATGCATCTGGGATCAACGGTTGCCTCATTATTTATACTTACCGAGGGCATGAGTTTTTTTATTTATAAAATGATTTCTTTTATATGCTTTCAACCGAATATTAAGAAAGGTTTATAGTGAATTTAGGTTTCCAAATAAGTCCTTATATCAGTTCTTTAGTTGATAATTTTGAGAAATTAAGAGTCATTTGGAAGTGGTTTTGAAAAATAACTTTTACAAATCCTTTTGAAATCAAAGCCATAAGAAATTTTTTTCTTTTATCTGAAAATCATGATTATCTAGGATCAAGTTATTCCCTTATTTTCTCTTGGATTTTATAATTCCTTTGTCAATCCCGCTTGACAAATTCTTTCAACTCATCATGCCTTATAGGGTTCTCGATCATTCTTGATAAAGCTCACAAGTTGTTTGTCTCATGTCCATTTACTGCATCATGTTTGCAACATTCTCCCTTTTTTTTCTCTTTACCCTTAGTATTCTTTTTCAAGGGCCAATACTCTAGTCCAATCCCCATAGAAAGACAAACTTCTTCTTGTGGCACTTCGCGGGGAGTACTTAGTTTTGATTTAGAACCTTTAGATGATTGGTTCTTTAGGACGTTTTCAGTGTTTTAAAGAGAAGTTGATATTCCTTCATTACCTTACCTTTACTTTCTTTCCAAAATGTCAGTATATTCTTTTCCTTCTTAAGGGAGTTGATCTAGTTTGCTATGCATATATTCCCCAAAGATGGTTCATTTGGCTTGTATTTGAATTATTATTCTTATTTGTGAAAAGGGGTTGTCTTTTATCATTGTTACCTTTTTATTCCTCTACATAAGTTTTCATTTTCTTCCAACCCCGTTGCTAAAGCACAAATCATTTTTCCCTAAAATCATATGGATTTAAGATTTATCCATTTGGATCATATTGCATAATTATTATTTTCTCTATTGTACTCTAGAAAGCTAAATTCCCGATGCTCATTATTTATCCTTTACTATTCTAGGAATATTGCTTATCCTTGCTCTTAGTTGGGTGTGTTGTACGATAAATCATTTGAAAGAATAAGAATTCATTAGGTTCCGAGGACCTTTACTAAGTTAAATGCATGGTCTAGTATTCAAAAGAAGGGGGAGACTGTGTTGTTTTTCCTCAGCTCATTTCTTGGTGAAAGCACCAAAATGTAAAGCCTTGAATTTTGCCTAACTCAAATGGTTATGTAAGAAAAAGTCTTATTGTACTTGTGCAAGAGAGATGTCCTTTATGCAAGTATGCAAATACAAAAATAAGAAAGTCCTATCTCACAATTGTTCGATTTTAATTAATTTAACCTAATCGGTCAATAAGAAAGAAGATAACATAGGAAAACTTGTCTACTAGTAAATCTGCATAATTCACAATATAGGTTATATTGGGTCTAGCGGTACAATCAGTGGCATATCGAAAGATGCCAATGATGCTCTCATAATCAGATTGTCTTACACCTTCACCAATATTCTTAAATAATTTTATACTAAGATTTCTTAATAAAGTGAGATTGATCCAAAGAAATTCCCTTTTAAACCTTGTAATCTTAGTACTAAGAATCACACTCGCTTCTTCAAGGTCTTTAATAAAAGTTAACACATAAAAAAGACTTCACATCATTAATAACATGAATATTTTAACCAAATATAATAAAATAATCCACGTATGAACATATAATAGTGCAAATATTGTTTATGGATTTTCAATAAATGCATTTGTCACTTTTATTCAATTTGAAGCCATGTGAAATAACTAGATTATAAAAAATTCATGTCATTACTTAGGTTCCTTTCAAGATCATACAAAGATTTATCTAATTTGTAAACTTTGTGTTATTAACCAAGGATTACAACCCTTTAAGTTAATTCATGTAAATTTCTTCTTCTAATTCTCCATTAATAAAAGTAGTTTTAACATCCATTTAGTGTATTTTTGATCATGAATTGTGGCAAGAGATATTAACACTCAAATAGATGTTATTCTTGTAATGGGTGAAAACGTATCGAAAAAGTATATATTTCTTCTTTGCTTAAACCCTTACTCCATGACGAGCCTTATATTTATCAATAACACCATCAATTTTTGATTTCTTTTTGAGAATCTATTTACAGCTTATAATCTTAAAACTAGAAGGTAAATCTAGTTCCAAGTTTTACTAGTTTAGAGAAAATTAATTTCTGCATTAGTTGCTTCTTGCTAAAGACCTCTCTCTCTCTCTCTCTCTGTATGCGTGTGTAGGATAAAGCTTCTTGGAAGCTAATAGGAGCCTCCTTTGTAGTATATGTGCAACACCTCATATTTTTAATAACATTATCTAGGATATTTAATTAGAAAAATTAAATAAAATAATGCAATGATTAGGGGATTGAGATTTGTTATTAACAGGGATTGTCGTGCCATGTTATCGAATAAACTAAAATGAGCCAACATGAATTAAAATAGATAAGGGAAATATGTGAGGGAAAAATTGGAAAAACAACATTCTGATACCCTAAACCCTTAGCCATGCTCACACACATATTCATTTGCAAAAAAATTAAACTTAGAGGCCGACCACCATTAGCAAAGAAAGAGGAAGATAAACAAGAAAAGCTAAAGTAGAAGATTAATCAAATCAAAGCTATTTAAATCTCAAACTCCTTAATCTCAAAGGTAAAGTGAATAACGAGCACATATCATATTTTCTAATGATTTCTGGTTTTAAGGTTAAACCCGATTTATCTTGCAAGGATATGCCATGTTTTTAAATGATTAACTATTTATATATGCGTGGTGATGATTTATGCTCATTCACATAGGTTTTATGAACTGTTTTAATGTAAAAACCCTATTTAATGATATCCAAATGCCTTACGATTTTAGATTTAGATCATAAATGATATTTTAGGGATGGTTTCAATTTTTATAATTTTCTAAATTAATGTGGGCTTTATATTAATTTTCTAGTGAGGAAAATGATTAACTGAGTTTGAAATTATTTATGGTTAAATAATATATATTTTGGGTATGAAATTAATATATGTTGGAAAACATATTAAAAATGATCTTCTGAAATTTTTGTAGAATTTTCCTAAGTGTTTTAGTACATATATAAAATTATTTAAGGTATGTGACTTAAATGTTTTATATATTTATAAAAGGAGAAGAGGTATTTTGTAAATTAATTAAATTGTATAATTTTGAAATTTTGGCAGCAACTTTAGAAAAGAAAGTTTAAAACCAACAATATTTTGACAAACAAGGCAGGTTGGTTGAAAAGAATTTTTTTAAAAAGTAAAAATCAGTTTTTACACGCTTTTAGCATATTTCGCCACTTTCGGCACTAAGGGTTTCGACCTAGTAGCTCTGTCACCATCACCATCGAAACCAATGCGCATGGCATCAAAACCTTGGTGCACCGCGAATTCAATATAGGTGGAAGGTATTGGGTCGAAACCATGGGCCCCGAAGGAGGTCGTAACCATACTTAGCTTTCAAATGAAAAACGCGCCTGCTTTGCTTTCGAAGGATACACTTGGTCGGATTTCGGCCGAGTCAAATGTTTTAAAGGGATGGTTTCGAATGGGTTGTGCCTTTTGTTTTAAGTAAATGCTTTCGAATAAGGTCAAAACCCCTAGCTGCCGCTTTTCTACCTTTCAAAGTTAATGGTTTCGGACAGTATGTTTTGTTTTAAAACCCGAGCCGCTTCTCCAATGCTTTCGGAAGGTTGGTTTCGACACCAATATTTCTTTACTTAGGAAATGCTTTCGGAAGAGTACTTTCGACGTAAATGTTTTCATGACCATTTTGCTCAAGGTAGAACCCAATTTTTTTCGAAAGAGATGGTTTTCAAAGGTTTCGAAAGGTGTTTCCATGTGCTATAAATTGAACCCAAATGCTTTTGAAAGGTTTAATATTTTAATGCTTTCGAAAGGTTTAATATTTTATTGCTTTCGAAAGATTTTAAAGAATGGTTTCGAAGGGGTGGTTCCCAAATGATTTCGAAAGGTTTAAAAGGAAGGTTTCAAACGGTTTTAAAGGGAAGATTTTTCCAACGTTTTCAAATAGTAATGTTAAGTGTTTTAAAGATAAGACGTCTAAGGTTTTATAGCTTTCGAAGGAAAGGTTTTCAATGGTTTCGAAAGGAAGATTATAAATGGTTTTGAAAGGAGTGTTTTGGCCTTTCGGCCTAGGTTATAAAGAAGGGTTTACTTGGTTTCGAATGTGGTGCTTTCAATGGATTCAAAAGGGGTGCTTTCAATGGATTCGATAGGGTACTTTCAAAGGTTTAAATGTTTTCGTCAATAAAAATTTGAGTAAAGTGAGTGTGTGTGTGTGCGTAACATGACAAGGTGATTTTGAGTAAAGCATAGAGTTTAAATTTTTCTTGTTTAAATTTTATTTAAAGGTTTTAAATCAATTTGAGATGAAAATGTTTTCAAGGAAAATTTAAGGAAAGATTATCCTAAGTAAAATGACTTAGATATTTATATACCAAATGAGAATGGTATAGGATCGCGCCCTATACATTAGCTATTAGCCCAGCTAATTTATTCCAGAATTCTAGTGTATAGGGCTTTGTCACAGGTAAGACTAAAATTATGATTACACATAGAAGGTAATATATTTGTACAAAGATAGGTTATTGGTGAGCCCGAAAAACCATTAGGATCAGGTGACCCTGGGAGAAGATAAGTTAGGGATAGACCGTCTAGAAGAGGAGTATCTAACAGATAAGTTAAGGACAGACCGTCCAAAAGAGGAGAAGCTAACAGGTGTTAGGGTTTTTTTGTTTATATTATGTGGTAGGACCGAGTCAGCCAAAGGTTAGTAGTTCGCAAAACAAAACTATAGTGTTCGAACATATGGTTCATTTGTTACCTAACATTTATGTTTAAATGATATTGCTTTACAGTTTTAACCTGTTTTGGTAGTAGGATTATGATTTGCAAAAGATATGTTTTAAAAGGATGTTAGTGAGGGAAAACCTGTTCTGCTAAATGATTATATCAAATAACGGAAATGTATAGTATTATTCATACCAGCTTTATGTCTGACTCGAAGTTTATGTTTTCCCTTAAACTCTCGGGTGCTCAAATTTGACTTGGTAGACCGAGGGTTGAGATTTACAGGATTTTAGTAGATTGGCGAATAAAGCTTCCAGAGACAAGCAGATGGCCGATGAATAGCTATTTAGGAGTTGCTGCTTTATTTTGTTTGATTCCACTATGTTGGATTTAAGACAGTAATGTCTATATAGTACTCTGGTCATTGGACATCTTCATATGTCACTCTTGGTGTATTTTGTAATAATTATATTTTATCTTAACCTGGAAAAGAGATATGATTATGTAACATATGAATATGAAATATTGTTTTGAAATGTAATTGGAAAACTTGTTTTAGTTTGTGATGATTTTATTTCATATTCATGTGACTCTGATATTATGAATACCATTAACATTACCGTATCTTGTCACCAGAAATTAATACTATAGATGACTGCAGCATCTGTAGCGTTTAGCTTTTGACCTCAAGATAGGAGATGTTACAATATGCAAAAATATCTAGACATAATCTTTAGTTACTATAGCTCTCTTACTTATTCTAAGTTCAGGTTCTGTATCCTCAATATATTCATAACCCTGAATTACAGGAATATTAATTGTTGATGTGCCCATATTATTCCTCAATTTAATTAGGTTATGTTCATAAAAATCAGTATCATTTGGTTCTACAAAAAAATGATATTTCAAATCATATTTTCTGTTAGTTGCATAACTAATGAAAACACATTCATATGCTCTACTTGCTCATTTAGGATCACGAATACGAACATATGTCAAGCAACCTCAGGATCTAAAATAAGATAAGATGGGTTTATGATTTTTAAGATCTAGGATGGTAAATTTTTGCTCTTAGACTTAAGAAATCTATTTAACACATAACAATCAGTTAATAAAATTTTACCCCACCAATGTGATGTACCATCAGAATTCGGTAAATTAGTAAAGTTAGATTTAGTAATGTTTTAGTTTTTTTAACTTCATTACTCATTTAAAGTGATTAAGGTGCAGTTTTTCTATGAATTTTATCATGAAAATCATAAAAATTCAATGAAAAAGCTAGATTCATGTTTAGTTCCTATATCACTTCTAATATCTTAATTTTTGATCAAATCGATTCTAGGTATCAGTCATAAATAACTTAAACATATATAGTGCTTCACTTTTATTTTTCATGAAAAGTCTGTACAATCATCAATGAATGTAATAAAATAATGTTTAATGTCACTAACCAATACCCGTCAAGTTCACACATATCCGAGTGAATTAAAGCTAAAGGTGCAGACTCTCTAAAAGATTTATAAGGGTTTTAGTTATTTTTGCTTGGCTACAAAAATCATATTTTTCAAAACTATTTAGTGATATTTCAGGAATAAAATTTAAATTGCTCATTTTCTTAATAAAGCATTTATTAATATGACAAATCCTAACATGCCAAATATTAATTAAAATCACACAACATATAACTAGCTAGAATTAGAAACATTGTTCGGTTTCACATTAAACTTAAACATGCCATCAAAAGCATAAACCTTCCCAATAAATATATTATTATTAGCGTTGGAGTACAAATTAAGCTCAGTAGTTTGAGTAAAACCAGCTTTATTATGCAAAAGACCCGAAATTAAATTCTTTCTCATCTTTGGAATATGCATCACATCTTTCAAACCTACCGCCTTTCCACAGGTAAACTTTAGTTCCACATCTCAATATTTATAAGAATAGTACTTTGAGAATCTTTAAATAACACTTTCTTATCTTCAGCAACATTGTATGTTTTGAAAATGTGTACGTGCTAATATAGTACACACGGATCGTGTAATTTGATGTATAACACACAAAAATATGACTAATCACAGATAATAGAAAATTCAGTAAAATAGAAAAAGCACACCAGAGATTTTTATACTGGTTCGGAGCACCGTCCTACGTCCAGTCCCAGACTTCTATCTGGATTTTCACTACCAACTACCTCGCTTCACCCGGAGGAACAGGTTTACAACACCCGAGCAGACGAACGGGATTTCACGCCTCTAATACACCGAGGACTTCAACACTTGCCTCTTACAACACCGAGGACTTCAACACTTGCCTCTTACAACACCGAGGACTTCAACAAAGATGAAAATAATTGTTTGCTGACGGTATGTGTTCTTGCTAACACTATTTTGTCACTTGTAGTACAAACTTCCTATAATCTTATCCTCAAATAGAATATTTGTATATATGAAGATTTGGAAGTGGATATCGTATTGAATCAAAAGAATGTTAAATAAATTTCAGGATTCAAAAACGATATATGATAGAATATGAGCAATTTGAGCGCTTGAAAGTATAAGATTGAGATCAATAGAATAGAGATTAGAATAATAGAATTGGTTAAATTGGAATAATGATTTCATGATGTTTATATAAGAAATAAACAGTTGTAACCCTTTGTGAAAAGGTACAAACAAAGGTCATGATCATTGGTGAAGAGAAAGAGAAGCAACCGTTGAAGAAAATAAAGTGTCTATACGAAAGGTTGCTTTCTGTTTGAAAACAGTCGACGGGTCAAAAAGGACCAGTAGAAAGGAGTTTGAATATATATACGTTATGTACACTTGTGCACGTTAACTGAGCATTCTGGGCAGAAACGGTCGACTGCCTTGTTTTAACCGGTCGACCGGTTTAGCCCAGATTGCACGGTTAATGTGCACTCATTCATATATATATATATATATATATATATATATATATATATATTCAAAGATTGAAGGTATAAGATTATTTGAGGATAGATTTTAACATAAATAATATTACTAACATACCAAATAATCAACCTCTAACATATGGAGCTCTTTGTGACTCTTTAAATGAATAACTTCTTTTTGTCGATCACGGCTTATCCCTTTGTCTTGTCGATCACGGCTTATCCCTTTGTCAGAAATCAAAACTCTACAAAAATATTGACTCAACATTCTCCTCCTTTTTGATTGATGACAACATGGTTATGAATCTCCCCCCGTATATGATATCACCCTGAGATTGTGTCCTGCATATATAATGTTAGCACAATTTTCTCCCCCTTTGTCATCGACGAAAAGGAGTTGTTAAATGGAGGATGTAAATGAGATTATAAGCAACATAAAACTACTACCATAGATCAAGAGTAACATTCACACAAGATGATAATACACACAAGTCTAGTACGAATTAAAACACGACACTGTTTAGTACAAGTGCCAGATAATGTCTTTAAAGCAAAAACTAAAGTCATAAGAACGCAAAAAAAACTAAACCGGTCGACCGCCCTGAAATCATCGGTCGACCGTTTTCATACAGAAGCAAAAACGGTCGACCTGTGGTATCTGGCCGGTCGACTGGTTTGCCTGTGAGTTGTCTTTCCTTCTTCTTGCTTGTATTTCTGAGTGTTAACGG
This sequence comes from Allium cepa, assembly GCA_030765085.1. Lineage (NCBI taxonomy): Eukaryota > Viridiplantae > Streptophyta > Magnoliopsida > Asparagales > Amaryllidaceae > Allium > Allium cepa. The sequence goes on from CM060942.1 coordinate 512,593,363, forward strand.
TCCATATAATATTGAGTTTATTCAAAACATGATATATATATATATACATATATAATAACAAATACGAGAATACAATCATAATATTGAAACAAATTTAATGAGAGGTAGAGGAATTATGGTCGGAAGTCTCTTCTTTGACATCGGTAATGCGTGGTTTCCATGGCGACCATTTTTCTTTCGCTCCTTCATTTTGAGCATAGTTTTTATCCCATGAATTTGGGCTTCTAGAGGATGAAGGTGCATGAGGAATTGGCTCGTATACGCCATGTTTGTTTGAACCACAAAAGAATGATGCCATTCTTTCTAGAAGAGATAGTCGTTCCGAAGTCAGTTGTTGCTCATAATGCAGCTGTCTTTGAAGATCGATTTGATGTTTTTGATAATGATGAATCTCATTGATCTTCTCTCTGGTACGGGGTGAACAAAACAACACCTTCTTTGCTCGTTTCGAAGTTGGCGTTTTGCCAGGAGTATGAATGCATTGGTGATGACACTTTGATTTGTGTTTTGGAGTTTCAGGAGAGTAATATTCTTCTGGCTCAGAACTTGTGACCGAAATATGGGACTTTTGAGCACACTCATCACAAATATGTGCCATAATGAACTATATGTATAAACTTTTAGGCTTAGATAGGAAGTGATAAAAACAATAATTTTTGTCAAGCTTATAAAAAAAATTCTTATATATAAGCTTGTGGATGAGAATTGTCATGCAAACTTGGCCGTAGAAAAAATTAGAAGCTCATATTCAATTTCCTAATATAGCAATAGCAAAAATAATCCGAAAAGAATATAACATTAGTGATTACTTATCAAGTTCTTTTCTAGAAATTAAACCAAGTTCTCTACGAAATTTAATGAAACTAGACTCAAGTAGAGGCTTAGTAAAAATGTCCGCTAGTTGACTATCAGTTTGGACATATTCGAGACATATATTTCCTTTTTCAATATTGTCTCTAAGGAAATGATGACGGATATCAATGTGTTTGGTTCTGGAGTGATTCACTGGATTCTTAGAAAGATTTATAACACTTGTGTTATCACAGTATATAATAGAATTTGATAAATGAATATCAAAATCTTGAAGTGTTTGTTGCATGCATATTACTTGAGTACAAGCGAGAGCCGCTGATATATATTCAGCTTCACATGTTGATAGTGAAACACAATTTTGTTTCTTACTAAACCAAGAGACAAGTGATTTTCCAATAAAATGGCACGTACCACTTGTACTCTTTCTATCCGTTCGAGAGCCTCCAAAATCGGCATCACTATATGATACTAATTCAAATGGACATTCTTTTGGATAAAAAAGACCGAAATCTTTGGTATTATTAAGATAACGAATTATACGTTTCACTGCTCGTAGATGTGATTCCTTTGGATCTGCTTGAAAGCGTGCACATAGACAAACACTCATCATTATATCTGGACGACTTGCTATAAGATAAAGAAGAGAACCAATCATGCTTCGATATAGTTTTTGATCAATATTCTTACCATTTTTATCTTTTTCAAGATGTGTAGTTGTACTCATAGGAGTAGGTTTACGAGATGTGTTATTTAACTTGAAGCGTTTGATAAGATTTCCGCAGTATTTTTCTTGATTAATAAAGATACCGTTCGGAAGTTGTTTGATTTGAAGTCCAAGAAAATATGACAGTTCTCCCATATGAGACATTTTGAATTCTTTTGGTCATAATATTTGCAAATTCCTTGCAGAGTTTATCGTTTGTTGAACCAAAGATGATATCGTCTACATATATCTGAATAACTAGAATATCCTTTTGAGAATGTTTGATAAACAAAGTTTGATCGACTTTGCCTATTTGAAATCCTGAGTTAATAAGATAGCTATGTAGTCGTTCATACCAAGCACGAGGTGCTTGTTTTAAACCATACAGAGCTTTCTTAAGTTTGAACACATGGTCAGGATATTTTTCATGTACGAACAAAGGAGGTTGTTCGACAAATACATTCTCTTTGATAAATCCATTGAGAAATGCACTTTTGACATCCATCTGATAAAGTTTGAAATTATGGTGACAAGAAAAAGATAATAGGATTCTAATAGCTTCTAATCGAGCAAATGGTGCAAAAGTTTCTTCATAATCGGTACCTTCTTCCTGATTATACCCTTGTGCTACTAATCTTTCTTTATTTCTGGTGATATTTCTTTGTTTGTCAGCCTTATTTTTATCGACCCATTTTAGTACCAATAACTGACTGATCAGTTGGTCTTGCAACAAGTTCCCAAACGTCATTGCGCTCGAACTGATTTAGTTCTTCCTGCATGGCAATGATCCAGTAATCGTCTGCAGCAGCTTCTTTTGGATTCTTAGGTTCGATATTTGAGAGAAAAGCGACATGACCCATTTGGTTGAGTTGACTCCTTGTTCTGACATGTGATGTTACTTCACCGATTATATTTTGGGCCGGATGGTCTCTTAATATCCTTAGTGGTGATTGTAACTCACATATTTGAGGAATATTCTCAATAATTATTTCCGAGTCAGAATCAACATTTGTGATGATTGGATTATCAGTGACTATTGTTTCGTCATCATCTGGTATATTTTGAGGATGCTGATAGAATTCATCGAAAGAGACATGAAGTGATTCTTCAATAGTTTTGGTTTGTTTATTAAATATACGATAGGCCTTGCTTCATTCCGAATAACCGACAAATATTCCTTCATCGGCTTTTGGATCGAATTTGCCAAGCTGGTCTTTCGTATTTAAAATAAAGCACTTGGAACCAAAAACTTTGAAGTATGAGATTTTAGGCTTTCTTTTGTTAAATAATTCATAAGGAGTATTCTTGGTAAGAGGTCTTATGGACACACGATTTAAAACATAACAGGCAGTTGCGACGGCTTCTGCCCAGAAATGTTTTAGTAAGGTGGTTCTATTCAATAATGTTCTTGCACATTCTTGTAAAGTTCGGTTCTTCCGTTCTACAACTCCGTTTTGTTGTGGAGTTTTGGGAAACGAAAAATTATGATATATACCTTTCTTTGTACAAAAATGTTGAAATTCATTATTTTCAAACTCTTCGCCATGATCACTTCTTATATTTTTAACTTTAATCCCTTTTGATTTTTGAATTCTTTTGACGAAAGATTTGAAATGATCGAAAGTGTCACTTTTGTTTTTTAAGAAAATTGTCCATGTGTAACGGGAGAAATCATCAACAATTACAAGTGCATATCGACTGTGATTTATTGATTGAATCCTAGTAGGTCCGAATAAATACATATGTAGTAACTCAAGTGGTTGTAATGTTGATATGACTTTCTTGGATTTAAAAGATGATTTGGTCAATTTTCCTAATTGACATGCGTCACAGATGTTGTTAACCTTAAAACTTATTTTGGGTAGTCCTCTAACTAGATCGTTTTTGGCTAGCTTGTCAATAGTTCTGAAGTTTATATGACAGAAGCGTTTGTGCCATAACCATGGATCATTATCATTAGCCACAAGACACATATCTGAATTATGATTAATATTCATATTCAGAATATATATTTCTGTCTCTATAACCTTTGAAAGCTAAATTATGGTCTTTATCTAAAATACTACGCTTATTATCCGAAAAGGAAATTGTAAAACCCTTGTCACAAACTGACTAATACTAAGTAAATTGTGTTTCAAATTTCTAACTAGCATGACATTAGTAATGAGAGGTAAGTTAGATGTACCGCAATTGCTCACATCGCCTTTGCCGATGATATAGCCTTTTGAACTATCTCCAAAAGTGACGGAGCCACCATCTGAGTATGTAATATTTGTCAATAAGCTCTTGTCTCCAGTCATGTGCTTCGAGCAACCACTGTCTAATATCCACTTTCCTCTTTTCTTAAGTGGGACCTGCAAAAAATAAAATTAGGTTCATGGTACCCACTTTTTATGGGGTCCTAAGAGTTAGGTCTTAGGAGTCCAAACCCATACGGGTCCGGTATCCCCTTTATATATATAATTTGTATTAAGATGCACGGTATTCATGAAATTCTGAATATATTTGTTCCTAATCAAACTGTTATTTGTTTTAGGAACCCATATTTTGATAGTCTTGACATTTTTCTTCTGAAATTTCACAACTGGTTTTGGTTTGGAATATAATAAACTAAGATTTTTCTTAGCTTCAATCTTTTGTACTTTCTTCTTCCTTTCATTACCAAGATGTTTCTTGGTTTCTTGTTTCTTATATCCCAAACCTTGTTTATTGAAACAGATTGTGAACTTTCAATGATTTTTGTCAAATTTTCTCGTCCTTTGTTAAAGTTAGAAACATTTTGAGTAATGTTATCTAACTTAGTTTGTAAACTAGCCTTTTTTAGGTCCAGAATTTTGACTTTTGCCTTAAGCTCATGATTTTTAGTAGTGAGAGCATCATTTTTCTCTTTTTGAGTTTCAATTTCTTGACTCAAAAGAGATAATTGAGAGTCAACATTAGATGATGATTCTTGAAGTTTTTCAAGTTCTTCTTCTAATATTTTCTTCTCGTCTTTTAACATATCTCGTTCAAATTCTGCTCTACTCAAATCTTCTTTGGCTTCTTTTAGCTGTCGTTTTATGTCTTTATATTTGATTATCAATTTAGCATTAATATCAAGTACTTCATCAAATGTAGGAATTTGTACCTCATCTTCTGTTGCCATGAAACAGACATTTGCTTATTCATCTTCCGTATCATTATCACTTTCTGATGAGTCTGTATCATCCCACGTTACCGAGAATGCTCGATTCTTTGATTTGTCCTTCTTATATTTTAATTTGTCATTTTCTGACTTCTTCTTTTGCTCCGGACAATCTTTGTGCATGTGTCCCTTTTTGTGACAGTTGAAGCATTCTATAGCGGATGATGTTGGTTTATTTGATCCAGATTTCTTTCTATTATAACGACTGGCTTTTCGCTGTTTTAGGAATTTTTTGAAACCTTTTGCTATGAATGCCAGATCTTCATCTTCAGACTCTGATTCATTTTCGTCTTTTTCAGCATGGAATGCCACGTTCTTCTTTTCTTCTTTTTGTTCCTTTCTAGTCTGCAAGTTAGCTTCATAGGACATTAGATTTTCTATCAATTCATCTGGCTTCATGACGGAAAGGTCATTAGCTTCTTCAATTGCTAATACTTTTCCTTCCCATTCACTAGTCAGAGAATGTAGGACTGTTGAAACAACATCAAAATCAGAATACTTTTGTCCTAAGCCAATAAGTGCATGGTGGATAGTTTGAAAACGTGAATACATATCATTGATTGTCTCATTTGGTTTCATTTTGAAATTTTGAAATTGACTTTTCAGCATGGCTATTTTGGCTTGTTTAACCTTGTTAGTACCTTCATGAGTGGTTTTCAGCGTTTGCCAAATTTGATATGCTGTAGTGCAGATACTAACACGGTTATATTCATTTTGGTCTAATGCACAAAACAACATATTTATTGCTTTTGCATTTACGGCTGCTGCCGTTTTCTCAGCCGCTGTCCATTCTGAATAATCAGTTGTTGGATTCACTATTTCTTTTTGAGTAGCATTCCAGGCATCATAACTGTTTGATTACATAAAGAATGACATACGTGTTGCCCAATAGCTATAGTTAAGACCATTGAAAAATGGAGGTCTTTGTGTCGATTGACCTTCCGTGTAAGTGGTGTTTTGAGTGCTAGTACTTGCGTTATTTGCCATATTACAAGAATATACCAAATAACCGTGTTACGGTTATATGATGACCGTGCTCTGATACCAAATGAAAATGTGTACGTGCTAATATAGTACACACGGATCGTGTAATATGATGTATAACACACAAAAATATGACTAATCACAGATAATAGAAAATTCAGTAAAATAGAAAAAGCACACCAGAGATTTTTATACTGGTTCGGAGCACCGTCCTACGTCCAGTCCCAGAATTCTATCTGGATTTTCACTACCAACTACCTCGCTTCATCCGGAGGAACAGGTTTACAACACCCGAGCAGACGAACGGGATTTCACGCCTCTAATACACTGAGGACTTCAACACTTGCCTCTTACAACACCGAGGACTTCAACACTTGCCTCTTACAACACCGAGGACTTCAACACTTGCCTCTTACAACACCGAGGACTTCAACAAAGATGAAAATAATTGTTTGCTGACGGTATGTGTTCTTGCTAACACTATTTTGTCACTTGTAGTACAAACTTCCTATAATCTTATCCTCAAATAGAATATTTGTATATATGAGGATTTGGAAGTGGATATCGTATTGAATCAAAAGAATGTTAAATAAATTTCAGGATTCAAAAACGATATATGATAGAATATAAGCAATTTGAGCGCTTGAAAGTATAAGATTGAGATCAATAGAATAGAGATTAGAATAATAGAATTGGTTAAACTGGAATAATGATTTCATGATGTTTATATAAGAAATAAACAGTTGTAACCCTTTGTGAAAAGGTACAAACAAAGGTCATGATCATTGGTGAAGAGAAAGAGAAGCAACCGTTGAAGAAAAGGAAGTGTCTATACGAAAGGTTGCTTTCTGTTTGAAAACGGTCGACAGGTCAAAAAGGACCAGTAGAAAGGAGTTTGAATATATATATGTTATGTACACTTGTGCATGTTAACTGAGCATTCTGGGCGGAAACGGTCGACTGCCTTGTTTTAACCGGTCGACCAGCTTAGCCCAGATTGCACAGTTAATGTGCACTCATTCATATATATATATATATATATATATATATTCAAAGATTGAAGGTATAAGATTATTTGAGGATAGATTTTAACATAAATAACATTACTAACATACCAAATAATCAACCTCTAACATATGGAGCTCTTTGTGACTCTTTAAATGAATAACTTCTTTTTGTCGATCACGGCTTATCCCTTTGTCTTGTCGATCATGGCTTATCCCTTTGTCAGAAATCAAAACTCTATAACAATCTTGACTCGACATGTTTTGAACGTAGCATGATCATAGCAGGTATGACGAGAAACACATGTGTATACCTACCATCATTCGATCCACCAATAAGCTTGATATCGGAAATTATAGCCGTTAATTGCTCTTTAGTCAGTTTAGCTTGCGGAGCATGACATGGCCTGTTCTGACATTTGCTTGCTATATGACCTGCTTTGTTGTAGTTGTAACATATAAACTATCGAAAATCCGTTTTTGAGGGTGGTTGCTGCAATTTATTTGGGTTCTTTGGATGGTTCCAGCTATGATTATTGTAGCGCTTTTGGTTCCACTTGTGGTATGATTCTAGGAATTTTTTCACTTTTGATTTTAGAACCGTCTCATTGGAGTTTTGGTGTTGTTTGAGACAAAAAGCACTTCATCTTCCCGATCATTCCTTCAAGCTTCCCTCTCGATACGAATGCGGGAGATCTAAGTCTGTAAAAAAACTCTATAACACTACAAATTAAAGCTCATTTAAAGACTGAAAATCAAAGACTAAACGCTTTCAGTCATTGATTAAAGATTGATTAATGACTGAAAAATTCAGTCATTAATTTTTAGTACTAAAGACCGAAGAACAGTCTTTGATCAGTCACTGCATTTTTAGAGTTAATTCATAAATCAAATTTCAGTTTGTAATTTGATCTTTAATGCATGTGTAAATAATTTTTTTATCCAATGATAGAGATTTTTTTTACATTTTTTCATCTAATGGATAAACTTGGTTATCCGGGTCACTGCTGTTTCAGACCTGATATGAAATATAGTATAAAGTAATTTAATATACTAGAAAATTCCACCATTTCCTAAAAATAGGCACTCCACTCACTCATGAAAATTATCCACCTTGTAACTTCTTCACGCAACCATGAGTTTAGGTCCACCATTTCCTTAGATTAAGCGGTCCACTCATATATTCACCTAGTTTCTTGTTTCTTTGCTTCTTGTGTCAGTGCTTCTAGATGGTTATAATCTGATTTATCACTAAGTTCCTAATGAAGCAATGCAAGTTCTTAGTTAATAAAATGCTACAGCTTGAAGTGCACAACGGAGAAAAAGTTGGAAAAAATGGCCAAGAATAGAAGTTGAGGAGATAAGGTAGATTTATATCTATCAATGTTTATGTTTATGTAACTGAATTTTTTCTATACATTTTATGCACTAGTAATTGATTAACCATACAGAGCCGCATGGATCCCTTTACAAGTGACATAGTTGATGGAGGTTGGAGAAGAAAATGTCTGCAACCGGTGACAAAATGTTGCCAGTTATTGCAACTATTACGGCTTTTTCAAATAACATTGGTTAATTAGCTCTTGGGTTAGTCGTTTAGGCAGATGTGGATGAACGTAGATTATATACAGGATTTTTTTATGTATAATGATTTGTTTTGTCATTTTCCTTATTAATGAATGTGTGTATATGACTGTAACTCTCTAACAGTATATTTATTCTATACGTGAATTATATGTTATGCTTTTGATTGTTTCCTGGAAGTTATTTTGTCGATCATTTTGAATTTTTGTTAATTTATTTTTAGCAATCTCACTGATGCTCAAAATTCAATTGTTACATCATACTATCATTCAATTTGGAATACGTCGTGGAAATCACTTTAGATACTGCAACATAAAAGTGCTACTAAACGCGCAGATATATATATATATATATATATATATATATATATATATATATATATATTTGAGACTGATTATGGACTATACATTGGTCTTTAAATTTCAGTCTTTGTTCAAATTTGAGACCGAAACTCGATCTTTAGAGTTTGAGACCAAAACTTCAGTCACAAATTTTTTTTGGGACTTAGGTTTTAGTGACTGAAATTTCAGTTACTGATCGGTCTTTAGATGTTAATTAGTGACTGAACACCTCAATTAAAGACTAAAATTTAGAGTCTTTAATTCAATTATTTTTAGTAGTGTAGTCTTGTATCCGAGAACATTTTTAATTTTTTTCCAATTAAGGTAAATTTATACATCAAAACGACAACCTGAAATTGTTCAGGAGATCCATAAAATTCAACGATTGTAGACATGGTGATAGTAACATTTTCTAATTGTTTGAGCAACACCTTTGAATAATCCAATTGAGTAGTAGACTAAGTCGCTTTCTTTAAGATATTTTGCAGCTCTGCCCGAATGATGCACGTTAAATTATCAACCATATCGCCTCTTGGATAAGACAAATTGTTCATTTGTAATTAGATTTTAGTATGCATCAATAAAAATCGATCTTTGCACCCTAATTTCTGTATTATTTTGGTAGAAATTTTAAGTTCACAAGAAGGAGAGTCGTATTGTTTTGTCGTGCATCTGTCTATTTATTTTTGAAAGCAGAGATATTTCCCAATAGAAAAACAGAACACAATATTGTGACGTGGGGTATAAGTCTAATCTCGTAAATCAAAACGTTACCTAAATAGTACTTGTTACATTTTCGTCACAAAAGCATGAAATGCTACACCACACCAACCCGGTTTGAGTTGGATGCCCAAATGTCTCTTTCTCTCTCACACACACACCCGTCAAGAAGACGTGGGACTAAAAGGGCTCAACACACATTTTGAACAAAGAAATTCCAACAACAATTATGTAAATATTTACAGCAGAGTATCAAGTGCAGATCATGCGTAGGTTTGAAGTTGGATTGATTCAATTGATGGCAATAGCTTTTATTTATTCCTATTCCCTGAGCAGCTTTTCTTACATCCAATGTATAAAACTTAAAATGTAATTGTTTCTCAATGCTCATATCTTTCAATATCCACATATCTCAACAAAGGGGCCACTGCTTCACTAAGGATAACAAAGTGAGAAGAATTCAAATTCAAATTCAACTCCAACATTATTTTTATCAATTAGCATGATCTTTCCAACCATCATGATATTCACACAACATTATGAAAGCAATGTAAAATATATCATATACAATATAGTTTGTTTCCATCTCAATATACCCAACCCCACCACTTCAAGATGTAGCGCAAGTCCAATTTTTGAACATGTAAATATATAAAGTGTTTATATACATGTCTTTTTCAGTGTCTTGCATAAAGCCATACTTACTAGCATGTGTAAAAAAATTCAGTTATGCTTTGCCCACAAATGTTGATTAAAAGTTGCATATACACGCATAATGCAATGCATAGGATACTTTTATAATGCAAAGCTGGCTCTCACCATATTGCATTGCATTGCATGTGGTCTCCAAACTGATCCCTGACCAAAAATGCATATCAAATTTTTTGGACACCCATGTGACCACCATTTCTTCATGCCCCCTCTTCATATCCACTATTTTAATATAATATTCACATTCATTCAATCATATTTTTCACCACACTGTGAATTTTTTTAAATTTTATAAAGTTTTTATAACTAACATGATTAGATTACTGAAACCAAGAAGCATCAATCCATGAAATGTCTTGGATCCATCAAACATGCTCTGAAACTATACTTTTTGATCTACTAGCTTCTTTAATTACTGGCTTTTCCATCACTAATTTAATGCCTATATTGATATACTATACAGTGTTTATGATTTATGCATGTGTGATCATGTGCATTGGATGAATATTTCTTGTGAATGTAAAACTTTTCTCTAAGTATGATATTATTATTTTCACAGTGTTGAAACCAAGAAAGAATGATTAGACTTTCTATAGTTGCAAAATCAGCTGTTTGCAATTACACTGAAATCAATATTGATAACAAAGTCAGAAATTTCTTTTGTGTATGTCGTTGCAGGTACTTTTTCCTGAGCATTGTACCTTGATTTTCAATTAGTTTATTTATATATATGATGCATTGATACACAGAAACATACACACAGATTGGTGTTCACTGTTTTTCAGAAGTGATTTTAGAGTGCTGATAATGGCATGTAATCTTAACCTAAGTGCAATTCAGATTCTCATCATTCAGAAAATTCATATGACATATGTAAATCTAGTGCATCAACTTCATAATTGATGCTTTTTATAGTATAACTTACTATATATTGCAAATACTTCCTTTCTCTCACACTTTTATTGTTTTAACTCCAAAATAACACTGAACAATGCAATTTCCAGGCTTTTCAAAGCAATTTACAGCTTGTATATGTAAATGCTTCTTGTTATATATAAAGTTTGTCACTGTATTTTATATTAAAAATTAGAAAGTCATATATTGGTCATTTTTGTTGATATTTATATGAATATTTTAGAGCATAAGTTTGTAATTTGTACATTCAAATAAATTTCAGGTTCCTGTACAGATAACAAGCTAAAAGAATCATCTAACAACAGCAGCAAACCAAAGTACCTTGTGTACGGAAAAGAACAGACTAATTAGCTGCTAAAAGCCTAAAACAGAAGACATCAAGTGATCAAAAATTGCTACATTAATAATAAAAAATAATAATTAACAATAAGTTTTCCAATTACAAAAATAGAGAATGGAAAATGCAGAACACAAATGCTTAGTACTACATCACTACCCAAACTAAAAAAATTAGATTAAAATTCTCTTAATTAAATCATTAGGACCAAAACAGCATGTTCTGGTGCTGCTTCTGCTGCTTCTGCATCTCCTTCTGCCTCCTCAATTCAACCACCTTCCTATGAGAGTTCGAATGCTCAGACACCACGAAGGTCGGGCTGGCGGCGGGCCGGTACTCAGGCACCAACCGGCCCGACTTATACCGGACTCCACACGCATTGCATAGCGTCTTCGGGCCCATCGGGCCCATCCTCCACTGCGGAGTCTTGTCGCTCCCGCAATGCAGGCACCTCCGCCCACTTCCCTCCTGACACGTGGCGATCACGTTCTGCACCTGCTCCTGAATGTCCTCTTGGGTTGGCAGTATCGGGATTCGGGCGGCCCAGTTACCTGGGTTGGCCCGCGACCGCTTGCTTCGGGCCTTCGCTGGCACTGCGTTTGAGGTAGAACTGTAATGGGCCGGATCCTGGGACTGGTAATGGTGCTGGTGATAATGATGATGATGATGAGTGTCTTTGTTCGAGAAGCAGTCTTCCATGAAATTCGATAGCCACTCCAATTCAGCAACTTCCTCTACCTGCATATTTATGTATGAATTATTCATGATATTTAAAATGAATGTCAATTACTATTACTATTATTATATAATAATAATAATTACTGGTTCGGAGAAGTCGGTGGGGAAGTGCTGTTGGTAAGCGGAAACGGAGCTGCCGGAGCTGGCATCGTTGGTGGCGATAATGGAAGAGCTGGATGAATTGACATTAATGCCCTCGAAAACAGTGTTGTTGTCTTCGCTATTATTGTTGTTTGTTTCTTCTTCGTTGAAGTTGAACAGGTCTTCGACGGCGAAGTGGTCTTTGGTGGCTGAGTAGTAGTCGGAGACCTCCATTGAATAGTGATACATTTGGAAATTATTAAAAGGATAATGAGTGAGAGTGAGAGTGAAAGTGAGAGTGATGGGGGTTGAATGGGTTTTTGAAAGTAGAGCGTAGGGCAATGAGTAAATAAAGGAAAAGTTGGGTAGTAAGGTGAAAAAAGTGGGGTAAAAAATAAAAAAATTGACGTATTATGTTGAGGTTACTGCTTTGGAGTTTTCTTTTGCAGTGTGCAAGAGGTACAGGATATTTTTGATTGTAGGTGGACGATATTGCCCCTGGTCACTCATTGTTTTACTGAGAAGTTACCTGCATTTGTCGCTGTAGTGAGAAAGTTTGTTTTTTGGAAACCTAACATTGGCTTATATGATTACCGTTTATAGGTTCATCTCTAGTAGAATGTCTCTTCTCCTTTTTTTTTCCTTCAATTATTTGCTCCTTTTATGACATATTTGCAAGAAGAATATAGTATATGAAGGTAAAATAAATGTAAGAGCCATACATGTGAATCTATTATCCATTATCTGGTTTGTGCACTTATCCCAAATTGAACGGTAAAGCATGATATATTTTATTCTCCAGTGTCTTTTTATCGATTTTTGTCTTCGTTTTCGTTGTTATTGATTTTCAAAAAAAAAAAAAACACAACATGTTAATTTCGTTCCACACATTTTTTTACTGCAAATACAAATGGTCATTTATTTTATTTGAAAATGACCATAGAGTTGAACGATTCTCTATAGTTTTTATAGAATACAATCAAATACGAAAGCGACGGAGATAAGCTTCAACTACTAACACTCACAAGGATGAAGTAAAATGCACTCTCTCATCACATAAATATGCATAAAAAAGATGCATCGGTGGGGAACACAAATAAGAAAGTTAATATCATAAATGGTTTTCTCAATTTAGGAAGAGTTCAAGTAAAATCACGCTATTCCTAAGAATTTTTTTGCTTCTATATATTTAATGTATTTAAAACATTACTTATATCTTAATTTAATAATATATGCAGTAGAAAATAAAAGTAAAAGCTTATTTTACTTCGAACAAGAGCCACTATGATATTTAAATTATATTAAAATTACAAAATTGCCTATAGGCACACCCTTAGCTGTATTAGTCCCCGATAAAGTTAAAGGTGTGCCATGGGGGAAATTATCTAATTTAATATATAAATTAACTATTGTATAAGAATGTTGTTTGAAACAAAGTATGATTTTGGTATTTTTAATTATAAGTGTTGTTACACACACACACATGTGTGTATACACACACACTTTGAAAACCTTTTCTCTCTTGTTCATATAACTTATTTTAATGCATATAATAACTTTCAATAAATCCAAACCTCACATCCACAAATCTCCTTCCTTGCTTTATAAAGGCATTTTATTGCACTATTAGAATTCTTTAAAACCATACTTAATTAAAATAGCTTTTATTTACCAAAGATTTAGGTATTTAAGTAATTCATCACTTATTTCAATCTTATAAAGTTAAAACTGTAAAGTTCAACCGTTTAATGTAAATATATTTATAAGGTTATACGAGTGTTACGATACATGCTTCGCGGGTAAACCGATTTTTTTACAAATTATATGTGTCCAACATATTCAAAAGAAATGGTTTTTATAAATATTTGAATATGTTTTTGCATTGGAATCATGTGTAGTTAGTTTGAATTTTCATTTCTAAATTGGAATATTTGATTTTTTGTTCTATTGGCTCATATTCTAGTCGATAAATTGTATTTCAACACAGATAATTACTTAGTAGCCCTCCAAAATAAATAAAGTTTAAGGACTAAAATACACTTAGAAAGCTGCGTACTTTCTTTCTTCTTAATTCAATTATCTTCTTACGTCAATTTCTTATCGTCCGAGCCACTGCTTCTTCAAAACCTTAGTTTCTAAATCAGTGAAGAAAAAAATTCAATTTTTCACTACTGAGTTTCTTAATCGGTGAAAAAAAATTTCTAACCCTAGTTTCTAAATCAGTGAAGAAAAGTTCAATTTTTCACGTTTTGCATGACGGGAAGGATAGTTCTGGAAATAGTAGGGGGGCACTATGTTATTTTTTGGGTTTATATACTTTTTTTAATTTTTGGAGGGCTACTAAGTAAATACTCGGGTTGAAATAGAATTTTTCATTCTACTCAACTATGGTATCTAAAAACATCTCCAATAGTTTTAAGGTTTACAAATTCAATATTTGTTAGCTGAGTTTTTATGTTTATTTCATTTTAAAAGATGTTTGTAAACCTGTATCAATCTAGTCCTTCCCCTTCAAGTTATTTATATGATAAGTATATTATTTCAGTATATGAAATTATATTTACAAGATAAACCTATAGGAATTGCTTTTTTTTGTTGAACCTAATGAGAAAGATGATGCAAAAGCTTAAAATTAAAAATGCGTTGTGTGTGTGAATAACTTAGCTTATTATTTTGTATTCTTACATAATTTTCCACCTAGCTTTTCAATTTTTTTATAACATACTTGCACATGACAAAGATCAACAAAGGGATAAAATAAAAATAAAAATGCGTTGCAAAGAAGACCATATATAATGATTTTACTAACCAATAAATATTAAAAAAGAGAGAATAATGTATTGCAAAGAAGACCGGACGTAGAAAATTAATATTAAAAGAAAATGGATCTAGACTTACTTGAAGCTTTAAAAGAACAACAGTCTTGGAGGTAAATGGTGGTGAGCTATAGTGAATAATAGCTAATAATAGTGCAGAATGGAAAACGCCGGAAGTGATGAATGGTGGAGAAAGCTGGAGTGTGAATGGCAAGAGTAAAGAGGAAAGGAAAATTTCATAAGATATTTATAAGGGTTATAGCATTTTCTAGAATCTTATATTTAAGACATTTTAGTGGGAAAATGAACGTAGAATAGCAGCTATTGATTATGTCTATTTTACTTAATAAAGATTTTCTCCAAAAATTTGGTTAAAATTGTAAAGGCTTTATTGCATGCTATTGATTGGGTCTATTTATTTAATAAGGATTTTACTATCACTTAATTCAATATAAAAATTATTGTTACCAACATAAATCTATGCCTATATTTAAGGCATAGGATTTCATAAGATATGTATAGGGATTTTAGCATTTTCTAGAATCCTATATTTAAGTCAGTTTACTCAAAAAATGAACGTAGCATAACAGCTATTGATTAGGTCTATTTTACTTAAAAAAGATTGACTCCAAAAATTTAGTTAAAATTGTAAAGGCTTTTACTGCGGGTGCGGCGCAGTGGAAAGGAGGCTTGGGTTCTGGTAAAAAGACTCAGGTTCGATTTCTACCATGCGCTTCCATATCTATATAAATTTACCCGGGGGTATGGGGGCTTGGATCAGCGGACAGCTTTACTATACCATTCTCAGGAGTTTACCGGCCCGCCGGGTTCTCTTGGGTTTTCAAATAATAATAATAATAATAATAATTCAATATAAAAATTATTGTTACCGACACAAATCTATGCCGATATTTAAGGCATAGGATTTCACAAGATAAGTATAGAGGTTTTAGCATTTTCTAGAATTCTATATTTAAGGCATTTTACTCAAAAAATGAATGTAGGATAGCAGTTATTGATTAGATCTATTTTTAATTTAATAAAGATGAGCTCCAAAGATTTGGTCAAAATTATAAAGGCTTTTACTGCATGCTATTGATTAGGTCTATATATTTGATAAGGATTTGACTATCACTTGATTCAATATAAAAATTGTTATTACCAACATAAATCTGTGCCTAGCACACATAAACAACAAACTTTACAAACAAATACAATTATGTAAAACAGAGTAAAAAACATCAAAATCAAAAAGGTAAATGTTTTGTAATATAAGAAAGAGGATAAAATTGAAATTCGGGAGTAATTGATAGGATCGTGTAATATGGAATAGCTATATGGTTAATATATATATATATATATATATATGGTAAGTAAAAATCGCACCAAGATTTTATACTGGTTCGGATCACTTGTCCTACGTCCAGTCCCTAAGCTTCACTTAGGTATTCACTAACTACAAAACCCTCTCTTAACCCGGAGGAATAGGTTCACAACTTACCCGAACAACCGAACGGGATTTCTTTACCTCAAACTACCTAAGAGGACTTCAAACCTCAATGCTAAACAAGTTTTGACTAGTTGTGTTCTTTATAACACGAATGAGTCTAATGTAGTACAATGTTCCTATAATATTATCCTCAAGAATATGAAATATGTTTGTGAAGATTAAGGAATTATGAATTTGCTATGAATCAAATATATTAAATATAAACAGTGATTCAAGCAAAGAGAGTAGTGATTGCTTTGATAATGTTTAGAAAATATGATCAAGAAATAGATAGATTAGAGTAAGAGAATTCGATGTCTTGAATGATGTTTGAATCATGTATTTATAGTTGTAAAAAGGATGCATGTATTGCCAAGGGTTGTAGATAAGAGAAGCTTCCATTTCTATTGAGGAATGGTCGCAACTCTTGGGAAGAAGAAGGTGTCCTTTCATGCAAAATTCTCAGGTTCAAATTCAGTCGACTGTGCAGGAATTTCAGTCGACTGAAATTATAGTAGGAATCTTTCTGGAAAATTTTCAGTCGACTGTGCAGAAAATTTAGTCGACTGAAACTATGCATATTTGTACATGTTTGCCAGTTCAGTCGACTGGTAAATTCAGTTCAGTCGACTGACATATGAATTTATGCATTATGAAGAATTGAAGTATAATGAATGTGTTCTTGTGTTTGTGCAACTCTTGAGGATAGATTTTAACAAATAAACCTATATATATAAAAATCATACTCAAGTTTATATTTTATTGATCTTTCTCTATCTTGCATATATTTCTTCCTTTATACATTGTCATTGATCAAAAATCTTCGTGTATCAACAAAAATACCTTATTTAACCACTAAATCTCCAACAAATGGATGAATTGATATCTTTGATCAACAATAAAATCTGATTGGGAAAATGATTAAATTGCGAAAACAGAAATTAAGAGCTGAAATTGTACAATTATAATTCGGAGGCTGGTCAACAATTTCGGGTGTTGAGGTTTCATTATTAATATTATTTTTCATTGCCTTTTTTTAAAATTTTTTAATTTTTTGAGCTTATATATGTCATCCAAATAAAAAAAGGTGAATGCTTTGCAATATAAGGAAGATGATAAAATACCTATTTACTACAAAATCTTCAGCAAATGGGAAGATTGCGCTTCCAAGCCAAATATAAATAAAGATTATTAAAGATGAGTTGAATTGTCTAGAAGTCTTTTACTATCTGATGTGCGTATTTGACATATTCTCATTTCAATGAATATACAAACCTAGAAATATATTCATTGAAATATTCAAGTTTTAATTTAGTTTGAATTGTTTCGGTCCAGCATAGAACTAATAGGTTAGAAATAATGGAAATTATTTTTGATTTAGGTGATTATAAAGAAATAATATAGATAATACTTAATTAAATAAGAGCAAAGGGTATTTTGGAAAGTTCACGGTCGAAATAAAGATTGCGCTTTCAAGCCAACTATTAATAAAGATGAATTACTTCATTTCTAATTTATTCTTAGGTTTATTCATTAAAAAAAATTCATCAAAGTTCCATACATTGCCTTTACCAATCTTATATTGAGTTGAAACTCAAACCTTCATGGTTATATTACCAATATATACCTTTAATAACACTTATCCATACTTATATCTTAAATCTTCTTATATCTAGCAAACTTTTCCCTGAAAAGTTAAAATTATACAATTCATTCTTTTTAATGAAAATGTAATTATAAAGCAAAGTAAATTACTTCTACTTTGATTTATTCTCAAGATTCATTTTCCATAACTTCTATTTTCCAACAATGTTCCAAAAATGCTTTTTAATGTTTAAATATCCTACTCTAGATAAATTGCTTTCTTACCAATCAAATTTGGATCCAAATTACTCATCCTTAAGATTAATCTTGATAACACAATTTATTCTTTCAATTTAAGTCAACAGAACACAAGGTTATTATTGTTTCTACATTTTCTTACTTTAAATTTTCTAAAATTTGTCTACATAAATATTTTTCATCCATTGTAACAACAATTTCTTTAACAAATTAAAATACCAGAACTTTAAGGGGTTGAAGATATTTGATTTTCTTTATTATTCAGATTAATAACAAGGAGGTGAATGAATGAAAAGATCTCCATATAAATATTCCAACCTTTTGCAATTCAAATAACACTAATCACCAAAGTTTTTTCTAACAGAAAATAAAGTTTAATTTTCAATCAAATAAAGAAAGCACAACAAATTTTTTATCGTTTGACACTTACTTCATTTCAAATTAAATTTCTTCTTTTTGAGATTCAAGAACTGTAGTATGTGGTCTCCTAAAATTGAGCTGTATCTACAAAGCCATATTTTCGTAACATTTTTCTTATTCACAAGATAAAATTATCCAAAGTTCATTCCCTCCAATTAATTAAGTGGATGGATTATGGTATTTACTTCATCTTCCTTTAATTTAGAACTTGAAAAGATAATTATTTTATCATTTATTTAAATCAAAATAGATTAAGCATAATCTCAAAAGTATTACGTAAATTTATTTTAGTATCTGTCTTATAATTGAAATTACATAAATTTACATATCCCAAATACTACTGATTTTGTTTTTCTATCCAACTATAGCGAATTGTCTTGTCAATTGGCTGTAGTGTTGATTAATCAACATTGCCTCACCATCGACCTCGACTATCGGTAATACTAGATAGTTGCACTCATCATAAAAATATTAATACATATAGTGTATCTTTATTTCCTTTATTAATATTAATTTTTAACCATCAAATTTTTAATGCATAAATTTATATATAACTATTCTCACATATACATTTTCCACCATTTACTTTCTAAAATGCTTTCCAAGTAGTATCATTCAATCTCAAAACACACTCTCTCTAAAAAAAATCTTTGCATGTGAATATATATATATATATATATCCAAAATAATATTTCATTCTTGGGTAGCATTTACTCCAAAAATTTATTTCCTCTTTAATTATTATTTTTAACTTTCTCATTGTTTATCTATTATACTTCCAAAATATTATAACTTAAAGCATTATATTACTACGCAAAATATTGCATCCAATTATCACATCCAAGTGTTTTGAAATCCATATCAACGCCATAACATCCTATATCTCGATCAAAATTCATAAATCACTCGATAGGCAATTCAATACTAAGTTACATATATATTCTAGAAATTATTTTAAATATATATATGTACATACATACATACATACATACATACATACATATATATATATATATCTTTTAGAATCTTACTTTTACAAATATTAGCTTGCTTATGTTAGGCTTAGCAATTAAGCTCAATTTTTATAAAGAATAATGGTTCACTTATGATAATTCGTTAGTAATCAAACACCAAATTTTAACTTCATTTCCATTTATTATTATATATCTATAGATTTCTCCTGCGGTAATTACTAATGTGAAGATACCACAAGGTCCAATTTATTAATATCAAGTAGATTACTAACTCTCAAATATTTTATTGCTACCCAAATTAAAATTTTAATTTGATACTAAAATTTTCCAAAGCAACCATGCATCCAACAACCAATCAATTATACACATTTAACACAAACCGGTTATTATGCTTAGCGAAAAGCAGTTTATCCGCTTCCACTACACAACTCTAATCAATAATAGATCAGGACACAACTATTCAATCCTAAGACAATAAGGTTTAAATTACACAACCATAATAATAATTTATATAGTGATGTAAAATTTCATCATTGTTCCCTAATGACTATTTCCAAATAATGATCTATATTCATATATTGATTAGAACATAAATTCTAAATCTCTACCCAATACCCTAAGGGACGGGTCTCTAAGTCTGCCTAAGCTAAGATTTGTGTCTCAAATATTGTACATTGTTCTGAACCTTGCTATGATACCAAGCTATAAATGCCATACCTCGATACCCACACTAACAAATGATATTAACAGACAATACCATCTGCTAATGTGGAGAATAAGACCGATTAAGAGCGAGCATTCATAAATATTGCTTTGGACGAGTATAAACACATTGAATTGGGAGATAATATTTTTTACCCTTTCCTTTCGGATGATGTATTCAACATGTACGATCCAAGTGCAAAACAATAATACAGTGGCACAAAATAATTCAGAACTGTATATAATATCACAGAACACAGAATCATAGAAAACAGCGGTATATAAGAACTGAGATTATATACATGCACATAAGACAGATTTACAATTATGATTATGCAACATCCTACTATTATATTATAAGGTACAAATCTACACTCAAATGATGATACACTTTAGAAGTCACTAATTTAACAAATGTATACAAATCCAAAGTTTGAGAAAATGGCACAGATCACATAAATATGCATCCATCTTCATGCTAAGCCAGTCTAATAATTGTTGGGGATTAATACATAGAATCTCTTTCTGACCCGAGTACTATAAAATAATAAATGAGTCAATTCTAGTTTTAATTCAAGTCAATGTGAGATAGTGATGATAATGGTCTAATAGATTTTAATAATAAAACATAGCCATATATTGTCAAACCTCAAAAGAATATCATCATTTTTAAAATTTATTCACCAAAGATCCAAAATCAATTTTAGCTTATAAAAAGAAAATCCCAAAAAATCTTTGGTGAAAAACTCAAATCTCATAGAATTAAGAAATCAATAATAGAAATCTAGAAATTAAAGGGGAAGGTGCCTAAAAATACTCCAGACTAGTGAGCATGTAAACTCATCGAACACGCATGCTATCTCAAGATGGGTACAAAAACCCATAAATCCTCAAGATGGGCATGAAATTCCATAAATAATCAAAATGTGTATAGAATCCCATAAATACTCAAGATGGGCATGAAATCTCATAAATACTCAAGATGGGCATGAAAACCCATAATATACCAAGAATATGTGTCATATACTCCCGAACAGTAATTACTCAAGTAACGAACGTGCGTTCGATACACATGGGTTTTCTCAAATATTTACTACCAGTTAATAAACTCCACTCATGTGTAAGAGGGGTTCAATCGAACAAGTTCATAAATAACCAGTAAAGTAAACGTAAATATTCCATATCACTTATTTTACTAAACTATTTAATCTAATTCCTCACTCGATCGTGGATATGCAATTTTATATAAAATAGTTTTGCTTGGAAATCCATATTTGGAAATATTGGTTTATGAAAGTTATTAATAGATGTTTGGAAAATATAGCTTACTTTCTATATATATATATATATATATATATTTATAAAATCATGTCTTTAAATTAATTTAAACCCACATATATATAAAGTCATTTGTATCAACAATATATATATATATATATATATATATATATATATATAATAGTTTGGTTTCGAAAACATTTCTTTGTAAATCGTTTTGAAATCAGTGCAAGAAAATCAGTGTTGAACTGTTTCTATAGAACAGGTTCTATAGAGGAAAAGCATCAAAATGCAAGCATTAAATATAGATATGTAAACCTAGAAATTTACAATAGAAATCATCAGAAAAGTGTCATCAAACCAAAGAAATTAACAAATGTAAATCGATAGGCCAAAGAGCAAGACCAGAAAGCAGAGTGGGAGAGGCAGAGCACGACCTGGAGCAAGCTCTAGGTTCACGATCAGTCGACCGATCTAAATGCACTGGTCGATTGGGGTGTTGCCTGGAGCATGCTCCAAGCATTGCTCGATCCTCCCCTTTGCTCGATGGTTTCATTATTTTTTCAACGATTTCCAATTTTCATTCAATTTACTAATTCACTAACATGCACACAACAACAACTACTGGTACATTGCAATAAGAAGAGATCATTCCATATGGGTTTAGTAAAAAGGGATATACTGTATATAGATAGAGATTAATAAAAGAATAAACAACAATAGTTCAACCATTCAACAACCATTCAATCACAGCATCATGCAAGAAGACTAAACTAGAAATGTGAGTATTTACTCACCCTAATCTATAAATTCTCTTAGCAACATATTGTTGAAAACACTCGTCTTCTTATGTACAGCAAAGTCCTAGAACTCATTTTACAGAGAAAATACAAGGGAAATTCAAAACTTAACCAAATCCGAAATTAATTGAGCAAGATGATAGATAAGGGTCTGGATTAATATACCTTAATTTTAAAGGAATTTTCCAGAATTTCCTTGTATTTAAAAATGTGAGCTTTGATTGAATTTGAAAGAGAAAACTAATCCTAGCTTACTTCTGGTTTCTTAGGTTCCGAATACATACAAAATATTTAGAATTGAGGAAAGTGTTATCCCATTTTTTGGTCAAAATTAGGATATCCATGTTGTGTGCGTTTCCACCACGACCGGAGCAAAAAGAAGCAAGCAAGCATACATAAGTCAAGGGTTTCACTCAAAGTTCACATATAAAAGTTCATTCGGCGCTCCAACACTCAAGCCCATTCGGCGTCTACAACATATGGTTCATTCGGTAATCATCACCAGAGTCATTCGGCATGTCTAGAATAAGGCTTCATTCGGCAGCGTCATCCGGCATTCCCAGTGCCAAAGTACATTCGGTATTCATTCATTCGGCAGTATGAAGCAGAGCCTCATTCGGCATTTAGAGTTCCGGATCTCATTCGGCCAAACATGCCTCCAAACTCACCACCGAACCAAGCTCCACCGGTCCACTCCTTTCCTACCACCGAACCAGGAGACCACCGAACCGAAGCTTCTCCATCCTTCTCTCCAAGCATAGCCGAACCAAGGAATGCCGAACCAAAGTTGCCAGTCCAGATTGCTTCAGCCCAAGCCCACCAGCAGCTATAAACATCCAAGACCCCTGCCCCCAGCCTCACTCTATAAATAGAGGGGCAGGGGTACAACAATGGCAGACAAGTTTGGGAGCTCAAGCCTGGAAGGAACTCTCAAACAACTTTAGATACTTGTAATCAAAGCTTTGTACTTGTAATCTAAAGAAAAAAGGAGAATAACATATAAAGTGGACGTAGGCACGTTCTGGCCGAACCACTATAAATCTGTGTGTCTTTTACAGTTTAGTCCCTGCTTTTTATATATTTGCATAAATCACCCAAATCACTAAATACAACATAAAATCAACCAACTCATACGACTTTGGGTGTTTGCGGCCATTTTTTACGCAAACATTTTGGTGCTTTCACTGAGAAGAACCAGCTCCCGCTACATCAGATAGAAGTTGAATTTGAAAATCTAAGAGTTCAGATCTAAGAGTTATGACGAGACAAACAAGTAGAAGGCAAAGGCCAGAGAGAAGTGAACACCAAGGAAGTCAAGAGGCTTCCTCAGGAGGAAATCAAGCGTCGATCTTCATCACTAGGGATGAGATGGAGGCCATGATGAGAAGACAAGAAGAGATGATCCAGAACTTACTTCAACAAATTGGGCAAATTGGAGCACAAATCCAAGGAGCAACTGGGGTTCAGAACGGGGCAGGACCATCTGGCGCAGCACCAGAGCTAGGGGGCACTCACGCAGAGCATGTTGATCCGACCCTGGGAAGTGAGATGGGGGCATCCGAACCACCTGGTAGCAATAGAGGAATGAACGTTTAGCCAGGGAGGCATACACATGAAAACTCCCGCGGACTTGGGGGGCAGGTCGAAGGCAGTGAACGAGAACTACAGCTTGGAGACAATGACAGATTAGCAGAGATGGTTAGAAGAGCTATGAGAGGCGGTTTAGTAAACAGAGACTTGGAAGATGTAAACAGGAGTCCTTTTTCTTCTGCGATTAGGATGGCTAGGAACCCACCAGAATTCAAGCTACCATCATTGGACATGTACAACGGGAAAACGGACCCCACGGTCCATCTAACGAAGTATATGAGACATATGGAAGTGCTGGGGGCATCAGAGGAGGTTATGGCCCGGTGCTTTCCACTGTATTTGACGGACATTGCAGCGTTATGGTTTAGGCAACTGGAGAGCGGCTCCATAGGAACATGGGCAGATTTAACTGAGAGATTCATGAGGCAATTCAGGGTTCATATTGCGAGACCCAAGAATGTGATGACTTTGGCAACCTTGAAACAGAAAACTGGAGAGACTTTGAGGAGCTTTCTAACGCGATTTAATGCGGCGGCGGCATCGGTAGATCGACCAGATCCATCTATGGTCATGATGGCGGCTGTATCTGGAATAGCTGGTAATACAGAGTTCAAGAATTCATTAACCAAGGACCCGCCTATGAATCTGGGAGAGTTCTATCATGAGGCTGAAAAGTTTCTGCGTTTGGAAGATGCTAGTGCAGAAAGAGAGGAAGAAGATGACGTTTACGTAATCAAGAGCGGAAACCCACCTGGAAAGGGTGCGGAGACTAGCAAAGGAAAAAGAAAGGCTGAGGATAATGATGACAGGACAAAGTGGCTACGAAGAGAACCACGCTTCACCACCTATTCAGAGCTGAATGAGAGTTTGGAACGGATTTATCAGGATACCAAGGGGCAGGTTCCGTATCGTAGACCAATGCGAAGGGATCCAACCTCTGACGAAAGAAAATCAGATAAGTTTTGTGTATTTCATGAATTGAATGGTCATAACACTAATGATTGTAGGCATTTGAAGGACGAGGTAGAAGGGCATATCAGGAACGGTATGCTCCTTCAGTATGTGAGGAGGCGAACTCCAGCGGTGGAGCCAGAGCGACCGCCCTCTACGTCAGCTAGAGGTGACCCTGGATCAAGGCACCATTTGATTATCCATTGATTGCTTGATTAAAATAACGATGAACAGGTCGTAAGCTTCCACTAACGCAATTAAATCGTTTACACATGTACGAGATCGCGAACGATCTCCAGGCATGCTCTGAATGATCATTGACTGCTTCGGAGTGGGAACTTACACTTTGACATCCTTGCTTTGCTTTTGTTTCGATTTGAACATTTGAATTCTTCCTGTTTGGACATTTCTGCTGTAAGGTACTATTGCTTTAACATTTACAATTCTATGAAAAAATTATTTACTTGTATGCCCGTTGGATCGCGAACGGTCCACGAGCACCTATTGCATGGCAACGAACTGCTGAAGTCTTTGATTCGAAAAATTCCCCCAAACAATGACTCCAACACTGATAATATTAAGTCCCCCCCCCGGGCACACTCATTCGCCTCGAACGGCACCCGACTTCGAACAGTCACAATTCGCCTCGAACGGCACTCGACTTCGAACGGTCACAATTCGCCTCGAACGGCACCCGACTTCGAACAGTCACAACTCGCCTCGAACGGCACCCGACCGCGAACGGTCACAAACTCGCCTCGAACGGCACAACTCGCCTCGAACAGCACAACTCGCCTCGAACGGCACAACTCACCTTACCTCAAATGGCTCGATCGCGAACGGTCGTCATTTGAGGTCCGCCACCTGATCACTGACTGTTACGCCTTACCTCAAATGGCTTGATCGCGTACGGTCGTCATTTGAGGACCACCACTTGACCGCGCACTGTCGCACTTTACCTCAAATGACTCGATCACGAACGATCGTCATTTGAAGTTAAGCGCTTGACCTTGAACGGTCCCCACTCGACCGCGCACTGTCGCACTTTACCTCGAATGACTCGATCCCGAACGGTCGTCATTTGAAGTAAAGCGCTTGACCTTGAACGGTCACATTTCACTGCAGATGACTCGATCCCGAACGATCGACGCACGGATTTATGCGCTTGACCGCGCACGATCGCACTTCACCTCAAATGACTTGATCACGAACGATCGTCATTTGAAGTTAGGCGCTTGACCATGAACGGCCGCGCTTCATCCCAAATAGCTCGATCCCGAACGGTCGTCATTTGGGGCCATATAAAATATCAAGCTCTTTACAGGTTGTCAACAGGATACGAACATCCAGCTCATGGCATTACAAAACACGCCTTCCTACCGCAAGGCATATTTTGGGGGGCAAAGTGTTATCCCATTTTTTGGTCAAAATTAGGATATCCATGTTGTGTGCGTTTCCACCACGACCGGAGCAAAAAGAAGCAAGCAAGCATACATAAGTCAAGGGTTTCACTCAAAGTTCACATATAAAAGTTCATTCGGCGCTCCAACACTCAAGCCCATTTGGCGTTTACAACATATGGTTCATTCGGTAATCATCACCAGAGTCATTCGGCATGTCTAGAATAAGGCTTCATTCGGCAGCGTCATCCGGCATTCCCAGTGCCAAAGTACATTCGGTATTCATTCATTCGGCAGTATGAAGCAGAGCCTCATTCGGCATTTAGAGTTCCGGATCTCATTCGGCCAAACATGCCTCCAAACTCACCACCGAACCAAGCTCCACCGGTCCACTCCTTTCCTACCACCGAACCAGGAGACCACCGAACCGAAGCTTCTCCATCCTTCTCTCCAAGCATAGCCGAACCAAGGAATGCCGAACCAAAGTTGCCAGTCCAGATTGCTTCAGCCCAAGCCCACCAGCAGCTATAAACATCCAAGACCCCTGCCCCCAGCCTCACTCTATAAATAGAGGGGCAGGGGTACAACAATGGCAGACAAGTTTGGGAGCTCAAGCCTGGAAGGAACTCTCAAACAACTTTAGATACTTGTAATCAAAGCTTTGTACTTGTAATCTAAAGAAAAAAGGAGAATAACATATAAAGTGGACGTAGGTACGTTCTGGCCGAACCACTATAAATCTGTGTGTCTTTTACAGTTTAGTCCCTGCTTTTTATATATTTGCATAAATCACCCAAATCACTAAATACAACATAAAATCAACCAACTCATACGACTTTGGGTGTTTGCGGCCATTTTTTATGCAAACAGAAAGGAAAAGGAGACTTCTCTTATTTACTCTAAAATGGATATGGGTTCTAATAAGGCCCATCCAAATAAAAATTTAAATTATTTTGCTATTTTCCTTTTAAACTCAATATTTACATTATCATTCTCTAACAAATTATTTTCTCCTTTGTTTTAATATATAAAGATTTTCCAAGCCACCATAATAGGTCTTGTATTTCCTTTCATTACTTATAGAACTAAAATTATACAAATTTAAGGCTTTTATGGAAATCTATCTATTTCCAATCATGCAAAATTTCAGTCAATAAAACTTCCCAAAACGATTCAACAATCTTTCGAAATTTCATAAATTATTCACAAGTATTTTATTTCCTAAACAGAATATCCCAATTCCATTTAAAGCAACTTAAAATACTTTAAAACATATTTTAGCCTTTATTTAAATATATGTACTAACCAATGCAAATTTTCTCTAATCTAATCATTACCTATTTCAATTATTTACAGAATTCTTCAATTCCAATATTAGTTCATATTAGCAAGCCTTAATAGATTTTTAAATTGACATTTATTACAAAGTTAGAGCTATTACCAATTTCAAATTATCAATACTAGTTTAAGACAATAATTTCCCATCAACAATCCTTAACTTTCTAAAATATTTACATTTCAAAACCATTCTTTTAAAAATTATTAACTTGCTATAAATAATTAAGTACCTAGACCCTTAAAGTCTTAATATCTTTTAATATAAATTACTTAGAATTTACACGTCTTAACTTCTCTTCATGACAAGCAAAAATGAATCCCTGATTTTTCAATACCTAAAAAATATAATCAAATTTTCTCATTTAAATTTCTATACCATTATTGATTTTATTAAAGTAATTCTAAATTGGGGTTGTTCCAATTTTCATATATAACCTTTTGAAATTGGAGCTAATATAAAAAAGTTATAAACATTTAAATTTTGGAATTGAAAATAATTAATTAAAAAATAAGGAAAGAAAATATTCTAAACATAATGCTCCACTAATCGACACCTATATTGGGACCGGTCAACAATAAATGGCTAGGGTTTTGAGAGGCCAACGACATAGATTTAATCGTATATTTGTCTTAGCAGTGAATAAAATAAGACAGCGGTCAGGATTTAACTAAATATTCTTTAATAGTCAAGCAACGGTCAGTATTAGCCTGAACACTTATAAATACAGAACCAAATCCTAATTCAGAAAATTGGAGCAGAATGTCCCCAATCTATCAAATTCAGACCACTTTCTCAAATTGAAAACTTCTTCAAAACTAAATTAAAATAGAAACAATAAGAATGAAGAAATTAAATCAAGTGGAGAGATAGCAAATAAAGTAGATCCAAGGTGCGATTCGGAGGGGATAGCTTGGATTTGAGATGAATGGTATATTTTTAATTTGCTAATTTATATGCTGTTAATTTTAGCATACCTTATTGAATTTAGATTGTTAAAAATTAAATTGAAAACCTTGTAAATATAAATTGATGTTAATCCATAAGTTAAGAAATTTGTAAATATGTGTATACCCTTTTTCTGTTAAATGGATAAAGAAATTATATATGTTATTGATAATGCTAACCCTAGGTTAAATTGACTACTGTCAATTGAAATTGATTATGAGTTCAGACAAATATACCTTTGATTTCACAAATTTATGGCTCATAAATTATAACGACATGAAAACTGTAGGCTTACTGTGCAGGTTTAGGAACGAAAATGACTAAACAGTAATTCACAAAAAATCCAACAAGAAGAACAGATAAACCTGAAAGTTCCACCCCGATCAGTCGAACGCACTCCCTGGAGCAGTCGACTCCCCAATACCCACTGTCGACCTGTTGGCATTTCCAGAGTGTAGCACGAACCTTAGCTTAAGGCCCAGACTGTAAATAAAATAGTTAGTAGTGTGTATGTGTGTGTGTTAATGTTAGTACAAATAAGGAAGCTATTTCCCTATGTTGAAGACGTTAGGACGTTGCTTGACTAGGTAAATGCTATTTATTTAACAGGGGTCGATATTCGACTGGTGCACGGCTCTATCGCAAATTTGCACTCAAAGTGGTTCTATGGTGGACATATAACACTGATGATGATGTCTGATGAAGTGTGTGTCCCAGCACCAATGAGAGTTCCTTAGTATTCATAGTGATGTGACATGATGTCGTGTTGTTATTGGATCCTGGTGCGGTAAGATGCATTAAGTTATGATTGAGAGATGCACATAAATGCAAAGGATGAGACACTTCGATGAGTCAGCATTTCAGGCTCCCCCTAAATGTGTAATTAAGATACGTGTAGTCATAACTATGGGAAATTTAGTCCGATAGGAAAATTGTAGGGAAACCTATGACAGAATTGTTACATATGGTCGTAATTGTGAGAACTGTAGTCCCATGGTGGAAATTAATAGGGTAACCTATTTGGAATAGATCTAGTACCTATAAGCCGATCATTAGTTGTCTTAAGGCCCAATTAGTTATTCTATCCTAAGTACGGTGCGTTTTGAGATAAATCCCTTTAAGTAGAGAAAATAGGTAACTAACGGTCATTTTTAGGTCATTCTAGGTCACATAGAGTATTACTAAAGTCAATTGCATATGATCATCATATACTAATGATGAACTTATTCACCAGACTTTTGTTTCACCCACCCCTTTTCCTTTCTTTTTCCCCACCCCAATAGGACATAACGGGAGGTGATATGCCCGCTACGTGGAGGGATGAATTTATCTTTGAAGTTTCTATATATTTTCCATTTCTCTCCATGAATTTAATTATCGTATCCAGTGCTTAGTATTTATCAGGCTACGTATCGTATTTCTGCGTACTCTGGATTTAAATACGTACTATTTTCTAAGACTGTGTTTTGAGATATTTTCAAAGATGGTTATTTTCTATATTTATATTTTGTTGTCTTTAGCTATGAGATCTTAAAGTGTAGGATGTATAAGATCATATCTATATATTCTTAGTCTCCACAATGTTTAAAAACCACGATATCTCATATTTCTTGGTAATGGCGTGAGTCTGAAAGTCACCTTAGACTTTGGATTAGTGGGTCGAAAGCTGTAGGTTGTCACACTTGGTATCAGAGCCTAGATTTGAAGTTGCTTAAGGATTAGGGGTGTATTGAGAGAACATACTTGGAAAAAATTTCAAATGTTTTCCAAAAAGATTTCCAAAAGGTTTTAAAATGGATTTTCAAAGTATGTGTATGTATGTAGATATAAATGCCTTTCAAAAGAGTTTTATATAGGTTTAATGTTATAAATCCTTCCCATTATTCCCGCCAATCCTTTAAGTGAAGAGGTGTCAATAAATTTCCTAAAATCACAAATAGAAAGGTTGAACAATCACATTGACGCAGTTGAGATTTTGGGTGTAAACGTCCCGATTTGGTTCTAGCAGTATCTACTCGACCATCTACTATCGATTTATCCAAGCTATGTAAGTACTTTTCCAGCCTAGAAGGAAACCCGTATATGGGGACCGAGTCGAATGTAGATTCGAGGATATGGACTTGTACTTATGAGAGGATTTTTTAATTGAAGGGTCTTATCGATGAGGTGAGGAGATAGCTTGCTATTTGGCAT
The DNA here is from genome assembly GCA_030765085.1 of Allium cepa. Classification (NCBI taxonomy): domain Eukaryota; kingdom Viridiplantae; phylum Streptophyta; class Magnoliopsida; order Asparagales; family Amaryllidaceae; genus Allium; species Allium cepa. Next base: position 512,624,217 of record CM060942.1, read on the forward strand.
TTACAGGGAGAAGCCTTGAATTGTTGGGATGTAATGGTGGTGGAGAATGATGAGGGAGAGGTCACTTAGGGGAATTTAGGTGTTTTGAGATGAAGTTTCTTTCTATATCAAAGGGAGGAGTACAAACAGATTAAGGATTCACTTTATAGAGAATGCATTTAGGATTCACTTTATAGAGAATGAATTTCTGAGGAAACTGGCCTCCCACCCCCGAGAGAGATCGCATTTAGGATTCACTTTATAGAGAATGCCACACTTGTTGCCTTACCCTTGAGGCAAATGGCTTCAAAGAAGAGACATGAGTTGAATAACCAAGTGAATGAGCTATTAGAGAAGGATTTCATCAGGAGGAGTATTTTAGAATGGGGAGCACTACTTGTCTTTACTACTAAGGAAGATGGTTCCCTAAGGCTTTGCATTTATTACAGAGAGCTGAATAAGTCGACAAAGAAGAATCATTACCCATTTGCCCTGCATAGATGATCTATTTGATCAGTTGGTTGGAGCAAAGGTGTTCTCTAAGCTTGACTTGGATATTGGATTTCATTAATGCGTGTAGCCAAGGACAATATTCAAAAGACTGCTTTTATATACCCGATGGACTTTATGAGTGGTTAGTCATGCCCTTGGCACCGACCAATGCACTCGCCTACTTTGTTAATTCGATAAGCGGCTTTTTCAGGGGGTTGCTTAATAAGTTCGTGTTGGTATTTCTAGATAACATTTTAGTCTATTCGAGAAGCGAGGAGGAGCACATGTTGAATTTAGAAGAGGTGCTCAATACAATCCATAAGCCTAAGCTAAAGGCAAAGTTTTCTAAACATCACTTTCGGCACAGGAAGGTACACATTCCGGGCACGTTGTCTTAGAAAGTGGGTTGGCGGTCAATCCTATTAAAGCAACTGGAATAAGGATTAGTATGTGCCGAAGAATGCCATACAAGCGAGGAGTTTCCTTTGTTTGGCGGGCTACTATGGGAAGTTCGTAGAGGACTTCGCTAAGATCTTTGCTCCTTTAACCTGCCTTACCTAGAAGAATTTTGTTTTCTTGTAGGATGCAATGTGTGAGGATGCATTTATTAACCTGAAGGAGGAATCGATTAGTGCATTTGTTCTAGTGTTATCCAATAGTACAAAGGCATTCATAGTATATACCAATGCTTGTGGTATGGGGTTGGGAGCGGTGTTGATGCATGAAGGAAGAGTTGTGACCTATGCCAATCGGTAGTTGAAGGTACACGAGAGAAACTATCCTACCCATGATTTTGAGTTGACGGCCATTATCCTAGCACTAAAATCATGGAGACACTATTTATTAGAAGAGTGGTTTGGACTATGTACAGATCATAGTCTCTAAAGTATTTATTCTCCCCAAATGATTTGAACTTAAGGTAGTAGATATGGATGGAGTTTTTAGCATCGTATGGCTTCGATATCTTATATACTCCAAGAAAGGGAAATGTTGTGGCAGATGCCTTGAGTAGGCAACATGCAGTGCTATGTCCTTTGTTCTTAGAGTGGAAGCATATGGAGTTCATTTACGTTCAATTATCGATCATCATCAGATGTCACTTCAGGATTGTTAGCAACTTTTGATATGCAGCCTACACTCATGGACCGCATAGGGTCTATTTATAATCAAGATAAGGAGACCTTGGATATTTTCAAAAGGTTTAGTAGAGAAGAGCAGTTGAGTCACTTGAGGCATTATGCCATGGACTCAAAGGGGTGGTTACAAAGAGATGGGAGGTTATGTGTTACTATCATTATGGATTTAATTAACATGGTACTGGTCGAGTCTCATCACTCTAGGTTGACCATTCATTCCAACGGGGATAAAATGTACCATGATGTAAAGAGAGTCTTTTATTGACCTGGTATGATAATGCACATAGCAGAGTATGTAGCTTGATGTACGACTTGTCAGAAGGTAAAGGAGGAGGAAAAGAAGCCGGGAGGATTGTTGAAGCCATTGGATATTCCTCAGTAGAGGTGAGAGAGTATTTCTATGGACTTCATCGATGGACGACCTGGGAATAGGAGGGGGAATGAGGGTATTTGGCTTTTAGTCGGTTGATTGATCAAATGCTCTCATTTCATTCTGGTCAGGAGTGTGAGGACTGCCGCATCTTTGGTGACACTATATGTGAGGGAGGTAGTTATATTACAAGGAGTTCCTTCTAGCATTGTTGGCGACCAAGGAGTTTTGGAGGAGTCTACAGAAGGCTTTAGGCACCAGTTTGAGTTTGAGTACCACTTATCACCTGCGGATGGATGGATAGATAGAAAGAGTGAATTAGGTGTTGGAGGACTCACTCGGATGTGCATATTAGATTTTGGAGGCTCTCAGGAGGGTAACTTGCCACTGGTGGAGTTCATTTACCATAGCAACTCTCAGGATAGTATTTGGATGGCATCATTCTAGGTGTTATATGAACGATCTATAAATCACCATCGTGTTGTAGGACACTGTAGGTAGGATCATTCTTAGACTAGATATTGTGAGGGAGACATCAAAGATAGTAGACTTAATTCTTAGGAGGATGAAAAATGCACAGGATAGGAAGAAGTCTTACGCTGATACGAGATACACGGAGTTACAATTCACAGTGGGCGACAAGGTTTCTTTGAAGGTCTCATTGCTTAGGCTTGTTATGAGATTTTGTAGTTTAGGAAAGCTAGCACTGAGGTTTGCAGGGCGTTTTTCAATCTTTGCTAGAGTATGGAAGTTAGCTTATATAGTGAAGCGTCCTATGTAGTTAGCGAGAGAACACAATGTTTTCCATGTATCACACTTAAGAATGTGTCTGCAAATTATGATAACCATAGTCCAGCTGAGTTAGCTTGAGGAGTTTGGAGGTAGAGAGGGAGTCACTTGTTTGTCATGAACCCACTTGTATTCTTGGGCAGTGTTAGCCATAAAATCCACTCAGAGAACAAAGGGATGAAAGAAGATAAGAAAAGTGCCAACTTCTTCTCAAGTAGGTTTCGATAAAGAATAAAGGTTTCGAAGGCATTGGGAAGGCTTTTGAAGGAGACGAAAGCAGCAGACATCCTCACAGGTTTAAATCATGTACAAGCCTTCGAAAAAAATGAAAAAAGGTAAAGCAAAGCCACCTTTCTGCCTCTCCAAGACCTTTCGAAACAAATGGATCTGTAGAGACTACTTTGGAAACCCCTTTTGAAGGCAATGAATGATATCTCCCATATGCTCGTCGAACCTTTTGAAACTAATGGTTTTGCCCTTATACGAGCCTTTCAAAAGCATACACAAGCCTTTTGAACAGGTTAAGGCCAATGATGTTAGGGGGAAGTTCCACTTCAATATTTAGCCATGCATTCGAAAGCTACTCAAAATCATCGAAGCCATTGGTACTTTAACATATTCAAAACCCATATGGACAACTTATCGACAGAGTCGGAAGCTTCTATCCTACTTCCAATAACAACAAGGCAGCCTAGAGGAAAAAGAGCAGAGCATTTAGAGACCTTTCGACAACGTCGAAAGGAGTTTTAGAGAAAGCAGCAAGAAAAAATACTCACAACTTAACGATGGCGAAAGGTTAGCAAAGGATCCTTTTGAATTAGTCGGAAGGTCTAGATAAAGACAAAGGAAGTGAAAGGATAAATCAAAGAACTTAGAGAAGATATGTACCTTTCGACAATGTTAAAGGTAGACATGGCCTTTCGACCAAGATGAAAGGCATGAGGCTACATATAAAAAGGGGTCCTTTCGACCGTGTCGAAGACATAGGAGCAGAATGAGACCGACCTACATCTATAAATAAGAACTAAAGGGTCCAGTTTTGGGGACCGAATTTTGGAGTCCCAAATTCATCTCTTCTACTCCAATTTCTTAGCTGCAAATAAATCTTTTAGAAACCTTAAATCAAATTGGGGAAAAAGCACTCTTAATTGTAAATCATTTTGGATTATTAATAAAGGAGAAGTGGCTGGTTCATTAAGAATTTGGATGATGAGGAAGATCATTCAGATCATTAGCTTGACTAATGATCAATTACACATGATTCTAACCATTCCCTTATCTTCTTTTTGTTTATGCTGTGCATAAGGTCGATTACACATGATTCATTAAGGATTTTATTAGCCATTTATGGTAACCCAAGCCATTGAGTATGTTAGATGATGTGAATTTTTTTAAAAATACTGAAAGATTCCTAGATTGCCCCCAAGTCAGTAGACTCCAATTGCAAGTCCATGGCCCTTTGATATATGGGGAATAAACTTAATTGACCCATTGCAGATTTCAAAAGGAGGAGCAAAGTACGCCGTAGCTACCATAGACTATTTCGCCAAATGGGTTGAAGTAAAACCGCTTCCAAAGATTACTTTTAGGAAGGTACTCAGATTCGTTATCAAGAATATCATAACTAGGTTTGGAATTCCCATAAGGTAATTTCTAACAATAGGACATAATTTGAGAGTGAAGAATTCTCTCGCTTTTGCCACAAAAATGGAATTATTAAAAGTTTTTCCTTCCGTCCCACATCCAAAAGTGAATGGGGGTAGTTGAAGCCGTAAACAACACCATAAAGAAAATTCTGAAAAAGCGGCTAAACAAGGCAAAAGGAAATTGGGTAGAAGAACCGGCGCTTCTATTATGGGCTAGTCAAACGTCGACTAAAACGACGATGGGACATACTCCCTACTCTTTGACATATGGATGTGAGGTGATGTTACCACTCGAGATTGAGATACCTTCACATTGAAGAATAGCCTATGCATTCGATAGGAATCAAGAGCTGAAAAGAGAATCCCTAGATTTAATACATGAATTGAGGGATGAAGCAGCGGTAAAAACTATTGAGTATCAAAGAAGAATCTCAGAGTATTATAAATCAAAAGTGTGGACTAGGTCATTTCATGAAGGAGATTTGGTACTTTGAAGAGTGATGACAAATACCAAAAACCTTGCAGATGGAGCTCTAGGGCCAAATTGGAAGGACCATTAATCATTTGCAAAGTAATCGCCTCGGAAGCTTACAAATTATGCTGACCAGACGACAATATGGTTTCGAGAACATGGAATGCCAAACATTTTGAGGCTATACTTTCCAAAGATGAATGGGCAAAGCATCTCTTTCTACAGAAAGAAAATCTACATGGTTGGGAGACAAATGCTCCTTATGTTTGAATATTACCTAAGATGGTAGTTTACCTAAAATGGTAGAAAGCATTTTTCCACGTCGAGATGGCTAGGGCAGAGCACCTCCTGGATGGAGGGCGGAGTAAGCCTTTAGCAGTGCCATAAGATGGCCAGGTTAAAGTAGCGGACAAGCCCTTGACCACGCCTCTGGTCAGGTCAAAGAACCTCCTGGAGGGAGGATGGAGTAATCCTTTATCTACCCCATAAGATGGCTAGGGTAAAGCACCAAACAAGCCCTTATCCAAGCCATGCTATAGCCAGGGTAAGGAACCTCTTGGAGGGAGGACAGAGTAAGCCTTTATCCGTGCTATAAGATGGCCAGGGTAAAGCATCGAATAAGCCCCTATCCTCGCCATGCTATGGCCAGGGCAAGGTACCTCTTGGAAGGAGGTCGGGTAAGTCCTTGGTTCTAGACACTAAGATGAGCTAACCAAAAGCACCGGACAACAATGGACTAAGATGTCCAAGCCCAAGAAGAGGCTCATCAAACAGTGGACTAACATGTCCAGGCTTGAGAAGAGGCTCTTCCAATCATGGACTAAGATGTCCAAACCCGAGAAGCGGTATATCTCCAATGGACTAAGACGTCTAAGCCTAGGAGGCAATTGATCAAATTACAACTACATACAAGACCTGAAGGGTTCATACATGTCAAGGAAGACGAAATCTAAAGGGTAAAGCCAAAACCCGTCCATTAAATACCCGAATCTGGGTTTAGGGTTCTTCATTTCAAGATTTCATCTATTAATACCTGAATTTGGGTTTTGGGATACTCATTTCTAAACATCATCAGTTAATACCTGAATCTGGGTTTTGGGTCTTTACTAATCACTTACAATCTTTATACCAAAATTTGGTTTTAGATTACTGGGCTTATGGTTTCTACTATAAAGATAAATGCCATCGACTTCTAGTTGTTCAACATATGCCCTAATCTGGACCGAGGATTTCTATTATGTCAATAGATACCATGGATTTTCTTCCTAACAAACATGTGCCCTAATCTAGGCTGGAGATTCCTTTTACAAAGATAATTGCTAATAATCTATAATTATCTTACATATGCCCTGATCCGGGCTCGAGATCGTGATATAAAGACAACTATTACTAAATACATAAATCAGGGTCTAGAAATGTCATTCAGAGGACTGTATTTGGTATATTGCTATCTGGATTCTAGGTATCTCTTTGTTAATTTCCGAATTTCACAAGTAAATATCCAAATCTACATCAAATTTCATTGCTTCCTAAGGTTTATCGAATCCTAAATCCAAGGTGTGAAGTAGTAGGGTTGAAGTTACTCCCGGCAATCATAAATTTCAAATTAGTCTTCTTAAATACCTAAATTAGAGTTAATGTTTTATAACTCTAAATGATGCTCGCCAATGTCTGAATGAAAGCTTCAGGATCATTCAAATCTCTGGGAAATTTTTTAAATACATGTTAGTGTGGATGGGATACAAAGGCTTACTTTCTGATAATAACTTATAGCCCCTATTTGCAGCCTATTTGCTATTGCCCACAATGAGTCCATGGACTACATTTATTATATACACTAATTACTATTGATCACATGCCTCATATCTTTTGAATCAGGATTATAACTAATTAACTTTCTAAATATCGAAGTGGTAATATGCTAATTTGTTATGAAGCCTGCATATAAACAAGATAATAAGCTAGCAATAGAGAATATAACTTACTTTGAATTTTGCAGGAAAGCAAGAAAGTTCTGAATTTTTTTTCCTAAAGAACAAAAGCTTCATTTATACCAGGGGAAAAAGGTTAGCCATAAAATCCACTCAGAGAACAAAGGGATGAAAGAAGATAAGAAAAGTACCAACTTCTTCTAAAGCAGGTTTCGATAAAGAACAAAGGTTCCGAAGGCATTGGGAAGGCTTTCGAAGGAGTCGAAAGCAGCAGGCATCCTCGCAGGTTTTAAATCATGTACAGGCCTCCGAAAAAGTTGAAAAAAGGAGAAGTAAAGTCACCTTTCCACTTCTCTAAGACCTTTTGACATAAATGGATCAGCAGAGACTACTTTGGAACCCCCTTTCGAAGGCCGTGAATGATAATCTCCCACATGCATGCCGAACCTTTTGGAACTAAAGGTTTTTCCCTTATATGACTCTTTCGAAAGCATACAGAAGCCTTTCAAACCGGGCAGGGCCAATGATGTTAGGGAACGTTCCGCCTCAATTCTCAGGCATGCATTCGAAAGTACTCAACGTCATCGAAGCCATTAGCACTTTAACATCTTAGAAACCCATATGGATAACCTATCGACATAGTCGGAAGCTTCTATCCATCTTCCAATAACAGCAAGGCAACCTGGAGGAAGCGCATTTGGAGACCTTTCGATAATGTCGAAAGGGGTTTTAGAGGAAGCAGAAAGAAATGATATGCACAACTTAGCAAAGGTGAAAGGTTAGCAAAGGATCCTTTCGACTTAGTCGGAAGGTCTGGGGAAAGATAAAGGAAGTACAAAGGTAAATAAAAGAACTTAGGGAAGATACCTTTCGACAGTGTTGAAGGCAGATATGGCTTTTCAAGCAAGGTGAAAGGCATGAGGCGGCATATAAAAAGGAGTCCTTTTGACAGTGTCGAAGGCATAGGAGCAGAAGGAGGCCGACCTATGTCTATAAATCAGACCCAAGGGGTCCAGTTTTGGGGATCAAATTTTGGAATCCCAAATTCATTTCTTTACTCCAATTTCTTAGCTGCATATAAATCTTCTAGAAACCCTAAGTCAAATAAGGGAAAATTTTCTCTTAATTGTAACTCATTTTGGATTATTAGCAAGGGAGAAGTGGCTAGTTCATTAAGAATTTGGATGATGAGGAAAAGTCATTCATATCGTTAACTAGACTAATGATCAATTGTACATGATTCTAACCTATTCTCTTAACTTCTTTTTGTTTATGCAATGCATAGGATCGACTTCAGAACATTCAGTCAAAACACATCATCATCGAAACTAACATCAAATAATGAAAACAAGAATGATGATGAGGTTTTGACATTAATGAGTCCATAGTACTAGGGGACGTCTGCTGGAATTATTTCAAAAGGGTGGAACCCCACTCGACTTGACCGAAATGAGGGTATCGAAGGGGTCCCAGTTTATAATTGGCTAATGATTTATCAAAGAGGAACTCATTCGAAAGAGGTTTATCTCTAGCTACATCAGCTACCCTTTCGAAGGGGTTCCACAGCAAAAGTAGCGAAACAATAGGATCGAAAGTTGCTATGTCTTGTTAGTGAAATATGCATCCTATTCGACATGATTGAAAAGGTCGGAACAAGCCTTTCGACATGATTGAAAAGAATGAAGAGCCAAGATGATTAGCTACTTTTGACAGACTCAAAGGAAGGGTTTCGAGCAGGGTGCTACTTCCTTAACCCATATTCTTGAGCTAACTTCTTGATGCCTTTCGACTAAGTCAACCTGGTGGAAATGTATAATTAACACCTAAAACCCTTTCGATTTAGCCAACTTGGTCGAAAGGTAGAGCAATCTCCTGAGATCCTTTCAACTAAGTAAACCTGGTCGAAATGTAGGTTTCGAAAGAAGAGATCTTTTCAATAGTTTGGTTTTGGTTGAGTTCAATTTCCTTTCACATAACATGGGGGATGTTGACAAGTTTTCTTGTTAACACATGGTACAAAGAGACTCTGTAATAAGGTCATCAAGCTTGTAAAGGTTCAGCGGGAAGACGATCCAACGGAGAGTACATGGGAGCCTAAGAAGAAATTCTTAGCTACCCACCCACAACTCTTTTCTACTACATTTCCATTTTAGATAATTAAGTATTGGTTACTTATATTTTTAGGTTCCAGCTTGGTATACCCTTTAGGTAGAGGCTATTGGATAGTAGGAATGGTTACGAATGTGTCATTAGGACACATGTACAAGATATTGGATGCTAGTGGATGTATTTATTGAATTGATCTATGTCCATATAGGAAAATATATTCTTGAGTTAAAATACACACACATCCTTAATTGGTTTTTTAGTTATATGCATATGGATACTTCATGTGGGTTGAATAGTTACGCATACATGTAGAATTTCCAGCATAGTTACATAGGATGTTGCATACATTTGGATACATGGCGTAATCATTTGCATTTCAAAAGGTCAACTATATTTGGAGATCGCCTAATTTTTGCATTAGTATATTTCTTTTCATTCTGTGCCTGCATGTAAATATTTCATTAGAATTCAAACTAAGAACAATGGTTGCCAATGGTTGATGGATGAGTAGATGGTTGTAATTATTGATTTATGTAGTTACGAGTTACATTCTTCCATCCTTAGAGATTTCGAGGACGAAATCCTTTTGGTGGAGGAGGAGAATGTACGACCTCAAAAAATTTAAGCGAAAAAATTAAATAAAAGAATTAAATTTAAATATAACAATGGAAAAAATGGAATTTTTGTAAATGTCTGATTTTGGCTATGAAACTTGCATCATTTTATTCGTAGCAATTTTATGGACGCTCTCTATATATAACCTTTTGAAATTGAGGCTAGTATGAAGAAGTTATATACATTTTAAATTTCAAAATTGAAAATAACTAATTAAGAAAATAAGGAAAGAAAATATACTAAATACTCCATCGATTGACACTAATGTCGGGATCGGTCTACCACCCCTAAGTATAGCAATCGACAGGTCGACAATAAATGGCTAGGGTATTAAGCGGCCAATGATCCAGATTTAATCATATATTTTTCTTAGCGGTAAAGGAAATTAGATAGCATTCAGGATTTAACTAAATATTCTCCAGCAGTCAGTTAATGGTCAGTATTAGACTAAACTCCTATAAATACAACACCAACCCAAACTCTAATTCACAAAAATTAGAGTAGAACACCGATAATCGGTCAAATTCAAAACTCTTCCTCAAATCACAAACTTCTTCAAAAATAAATTAAATTAAAAACAATGACATTGAAGAAATTAAGTCAAGCGGAGAGATAGCAATAGAGTAGATCCCAGGGGTGATTCGAAGGGGATAACTTAGATTTGAGGTGAGTTGGTATATTTTTAAGTAGATGATTTATATGCAATCAATTTTAGTATACCCTCTATGATTTGGATTTTTAGAAATTAAATTGAGAATCTTATATGTTCAAATCTTAGACTTAAACAGAAAATGTAAATTGATGTAAATCTATAAGTTAAGAAATTTGTAAATCTATGTATAACCCCTTTTCTGTTAAGTTGATAAGAATTATATAAGCTGTTGATAATTCTAACCCAAGATTAAATAGATTACTGTAAATTGAAATCAATTTTGAGTTCGGAAAAATACAACTTTAGTTTCACAAATTAGGGTTCGCAGAAATTATAACAACATAAAAACTGTAAGCTTATTGTTTAGATTTAAGAACGAAAATTATTAAACAATAATTAACCAAAAAACCAAACAAGATGAAAATATTAACCTAAAAAGTTTCATCCTGATTGGTCGACCGCACTCCTCAGAGCTGTCGATAGCTAATGGCCGGTCACCCTAGTAGCACCAGTCGACCGGTTGGCATTTCCAAAGCATAGTATGAACTTTGGCCTAAGGCCTAGGTTATAAATAAAATAATTAGTGGTATGTGTGTATTTTTATATTATATATATGGATGTTAGTAGAAGTAGTGAAGCTAGTCCCTATGTTGAAGACATTAGGACGTTGCAGGAATGGGTAAATAACATTTACCCATTAGGGGTCTATATTTAACTGAGAGAAATTTTATCGCAAATTTGTACTCACAGGAGGTTCTATAATGGATGTGTAACATTGATGATGATGCCTGATAAAGTGTGTGGCTCGGCAGCAATGGAAGTTCCTTGGTATCTAGGTGATGCGACGTGATGTTGTGTTTTGGTTGGATCCCGATGCGGTGTGATAAGAGGCATTATGTTATGATTGAGAGGTGGATATAGATGCAGACGTTGGGACATTTCGATGTGTCGGCATTGTGAGCACCCGCTCAATGCGTAAACTGAATACATGTTGTCGTAGTTGTGAGAAATTTGGTCCTATGGGGAGTTTGTAAGGAAACTTATGCTAGAATAGTCACATGTAGTCATAGTTATGGAACTATAGTCCTATTGTGGAAATCATTAGGGAAACCTATGTGGAATAGATCCAGCGGCTATTAGTCAATCATTAATTGTCTTGATATTCGATTATTTGTTCAATCCTAAGTATGAGCATGTACAAATTGTTAGTGTAGCTGTGTATAGAGATAAACCCTATTAAGTAAAGAAAACAAGTAACTCACGGACACTTGTAGGACATTCTAGTTCAAATAGAGTATTATTAAAGTCAATTTCATGTGATCACTATACATTAATGATGTACCCATTCGCTAGATTTTTTCCAAGTAACCAATTTGCCTTTCTTTTTTCCCACCACAAGAGGATAGGGCATCAGGTGATAGGCCCAAGATTAATACGTGGAGAGACGAGCTTATATTTGGAGTTGCTTTATATTTTCCACTTCCCTCCATGTATTTACTTATTATATCCAATACTTAATATTTATCAGACCATGTATCGTATTTCTATGTACTCTGGATTTACTACGTACTGTCTCCTAAGACTGTGTTTTGAGACATTTTCTAAAATGGTTATTTTCTATATTTATATCTTGTTTCCTTCCGTTGTGAGATGTGAAAGTGTGGAACGTCTTAGGTCACATCTGTTTATTCTAAGGCTCCATAATGTTTAAAAACCCCAACAGCTTGTATTTCTCATCACCGACCCAAGTCTAAAAGTCACCTAGACATTGGATCATTATGTCGGGAGGTGCAGGTTGTCATATTAGTTTCTTGTCATCACGATCATGTTATGACCTTAGTGGGGCATGTGTTGAACTACTTGAAGTGAAATACTACTCAGAAGAGCATTCACCTCCTTCATTATTAAAATTTATTATCGCCGTCATTGCTAGTCAACTTAAAGTCAAAATCCTTGGTTAGAGAAAATGATTAATCATGAATATTATTGGATTAAATCAAGGGATTTAAAGTGCCACTACTCAATTGAATTTGGATTTTGTTAGAATTTTTGACCATCGACAAAATTCTAGGTATCTTAGTGATATACTGATGATGAAAGGTGAACATGCACAAAATATCATTATAAAGGTGTAGTTAAATAAAGATTGTAAGATTTCACCAAATTGATCGTAGAATATCATGTAAATTTAATAATTTAATTAATTTTTAATGAAGGTTAAGTTGGTAATTTTGTTTAAAGGAGGTAAACCAATAACTTTTATAAATGAAGGGATTCGACATCGAAACTCGTACCATTGCAAAGACTGAACTTTGTTTTTCCAAGTTTCAGTATAAGGACATTTTAATTGGACAAGAAATTCATGAGTTTAGCCGAATTGGTAATCAGATTGATTTAGGATAATTTGGGGTCATAAGATCCATTAGTGCCAAAATACACAGGCACAACATTATATTCCGACAACAGGTACCGACGACAACCGATGGCTTCTGGCGGGTAGTAGATTCTGGACTTTATTATGAATAAAATAATTAGCCATCGGAAGTCGTTAGAATATTGTCGTTTGCAGCCGTTGTAGCCGTCGAAAAATCACGATTATCTTCTTCCCAGGTCGAACCAAAAACATTTCAATTGCTCACAAAATCACAAACCTTCTTCCACCACGTCCATCTCCACCTTCAATACTCGAAATTCTGCTTAAACTGCCTCCGTCTTCGTCAATTCAGAATCTAATCTCCTCCAAACCCATAATCTCCTCTAATTTAGGTATTATTCATAAACCCTAATTTCATGAATTTGTTAATTTATGGTTAATTTGTTAGTTTAATTGTTTTTATTGTCTCATTGATTGTGTAGTATAGTTTATTGAATGTTAATTACTGTTATTGTCCTATAACTGTTGAGTACTAACTTGTTTAGTTTGTGCGATAAGAAATTAGTGTGCATTGGTTGAATAATTTAGTGCTTTTATGCCTTACTTGGGTTATTTAGTGTGGATGGGCATAATTTAGTTTATGCGCTTTCTAAAATGTCGAAAACGATAATTAATTTTATGAAATGTATGGTTGGTTAATTAAAGTTTCAAACATGTGCGTATATGATAAACTATCGTGTATGGTAGTTTAACTTAAGTTAAATGTTAATCAATTTAATTTAAACGTCGAAAGCCAAATTTAAAAAAATGATATATGTAATATACTTTATTCATGAAACCCTTAGAGTGTTTTTTGGCCCCATCAGATAAGTATTGTATATGATTGTCATGAGGATATACGATCATAGAACGGACATCTATATTTATCATATATAGTATTTGTTGGATTTTTCCTTGTATTTGACAAGTTACAAACACAGTAACATAATTACATCTCGTAAATCATTTCATTTTAAACCGTTCACAAAATTTCAACAGCGTTCCTTTATGTTCCCTGTGTACACGCAATTGTGTACGACTCAGGGAACAACATCGAAGTACTGTCGATTTTTTTTGAAACCTTTAAAATTAAATGATTAACGAGATTTAATTATGTTACTGTGTTTGTAATTGGAAGTAGGATGACCCAACAACAAAGTGTCAACGATCAATTAATATGAAACATGAAACTGTAAAATTATATTGAAAAATAAATTGTCAATGTGGTTTTAATTTATATCGTATTTTTTAATTAGTAAGAGAGATGATCAATTATTTTATTGATCGAAGCTGGATGAATCAGCAACGTAGGAAAATTGGAGGCTCAATAAGTGAACATTTTAATAATGGTGTACACATATTTATTGATTTCGCTTTAAGTAATAATGGAAACAACAAAGAAATCCATTGTCCATGTAGTAGGTGCAAATTGTTGAAGCATCTGATACCAGAAATGGTTAGTGTTCATTTGCGTTAATACGGTTTCATGCCGAACTATTTGGTATGGGATCATTATGGAGAACTTGTAGCATCTAATCCTGTATAGTCAAAAGAGGTAGCGAGTAATAAAATTATTACGACGAACCTTGTAGAACATATGGTTGAAGATGCAATACATTCAATGTTCCCTACCGCTCAATTTTTTGATGACGATGTTAATGTTGATGAAAACCAAATATTGGAGCAATTTTTTTATGATTTATTAGATTCCGTGAAGAGACCCCTTTGGGAAGTCTGTACAAACAACACCCAATATTCAGCAATCGTATAATACATTGCGATGAAATCTAAATACAACCTCACAAAAGCTGGTTTTACTGCTATTGTACAAGCTACGAAGCGGCATATGCCTCCCGATAATTTAGTGTGCGAGAATCATTATGAAATGAAAAAACTTATATCAGCTTTTGGTTTACAGTATTAGAAAATAGATACATGTTTAAATGATTGCTTGTTGTTTTGGAAAGAAGATATTAATCTTAGAAATTGTAAAATATGTAATCAGGAAAGGTACAAACCAAGAAAGAAGAGGGAAAAGAAGTCTCGTTGCCTTTAAAGAACTGGAAAAGCCATGATTGTTACCCGTTGCTTTTAAAGAACTGTTGCCCGTAAAAATTTGGACGGTTGTAATAGAACTTGGTTTGTTTTATAAGGAGTTTTGTTACTCTACAAACTAGAGAAAGTATTTCCTTCAGGTTTATTCAATGTAATGGAGCATTTACATGCTCATCTTCCATCTGAAGCACGTCTTCGAAGGCCTATGCAATATGGATGGAAGTATCCATTTGAGAGGTATTAATGTTTAGAATGTTAAATATTAGTTTAATTTCATGTATAAATAAATTTTAATTTGGAATAATTCTTAATAGTCACTAAAATCATCTAAAGAAAAAAGCGGGCAGAAAGCATGAGTTGAAGGTTCGATTTGCAAATCACATGTCGAAGAAGAAGCTTTGTTTTTCTCTCTCATTATTTTAGTGATCATGTGAACTTATCGTTTGAAAGTGCTACGCGTAGTGATGAAGGCATTGATCAAGATGATTGTCAAGTGACTTTATCTATTTTTTAAAAACATGGACGACCTGTTGGAAAATGTAAAGAATTATGGTTGGACGATAGAGATTATCATGTAACACGCACATATATTCTTCTCAATTGTGCTGAAGTTGCACCAATTGTTAGGTAATATACATATATTCTTCTTAATGCATTATATCATCTACATATGCATACATACACATATGCACACATGTGTATCAATTATAATGCAATATTTCTTTTATAATTGCATTGTTTGCGAATCACAACATCCAAATGGCGATATCGGCAAAGATTTTGCTACTTGGTTTTCAAATTACGTTTATGACATGACAAATTCTGTGGTCGACGAAGTATTGAAACATTTAGCTATGGGACCAAAAAGGAAACTCACGACCTATCCAATATTCTTCGTTAATGGATATAAATTTAACACTGAAGAATATGGGGCTGAAAAATTAACTAATAATACTAGGGTATTTGTTAAATGCAGTGATAATCCAAATGATCATGTAAATGATTTTTATGGCATGTTAACCTAGGTTTTGCAATTGACATATTTCACAAGACCTGTAGAAGTTTTTTTTTTTTTGTCTAAATGCAACTGGTTCAACAACATTCTAGGTTTTGGAATCAACATGCACCCAAGGTATAATCTTATAGAAATAAAGCATACCTCGCGTTATTATAAGTATGATCCTTTTATACTTGCCAAACAAGCTCTTTAAGTTTATTACACTCCGTACTCATCTCTACGAAGAGATAAAGCAGATTGGTCGGCTGTTTTTAAAACAAAGGCAAGATTTACATTTGATGGATGGAATATTCCAGACGAACAAGCTTATCAAGCTGATATCGAGGAAAATACTGGAATAGTAATAGCTGACGATCAAAATAATTTTAGACCTCTAAACGATGAGTCAAATGCATTACTAGAAGCATTTGAGACTATAGAAGAACAAAACATAGTGTACGAAACAGATTCTGAATCAGAAAACGATGAGGACTGATTAATAATTTACAGTTTGGGAGAAGGTAATTTCTATATTTATTTACGTTACATTTTCTCATTAAAAATGATGCGTTCTGCTAATGATATGTTTAGTCATAATCTGTTTCACATAATCCTTTTATGTTCTACAATAATGTATGTTTCACATGATTAAATGATATATTTCTCATATATGATATGTCTGTAACAAGTACTATGTACATATGTTTTTTTGGTAGACGTAGCTCTTCCCATATAGGGCCTCCCTCTTCTTCTCAGAAAGGGACTGGTGTGCCTCCAACTGGTGATGGCAGTGACCCATTATAGGAGGCAACTCTTCCTACGGTCTGGTTACAGGCCAAAGCTGATGGATCGTAAGTATTAAATTTATTTCAGTATTAATAATATTTTTCTGTACGATCTATTATATATTAGTCTTGCATTATTAAATGTTTGTTTCTTTTGACACAGTGGTTTCGCACTTGAGCCATCAGCTACAACGTTCTCCATATTCAGACAGGCATATAAATGCAAGATGACTGCCTGTTGGCCCAAGTGGAGCAAGATACACGATAATGTTAGAGAGAGCATTTTGTAGGACTTCCCGGTAAGTGTAAATTTATATTTTACACTTTCTATTTGATCCTACTTCACTTTACGTATTATAGACTATTTAAACAAATATATAACTTTCATTTCCTTAATGTGTAGGGTTTGGTGGACTTGCAAAAGACTGATCTTTCCCTAGTGTAGAGCCATTGGAATAATAAAATTGCCAAAAATTATAGGGATACAATGACTGCTATGAGAAGAGCAGAAAAAACCCGCACTGGATGAGTGCTAGCGTGTGGGAGGTCTGGGTCGCATGGTGGAACAGTGAGGAGTTCTAGGTAAGTTTACCGCATATTAATTACTTTAGATTGTTGCGTGTATTTAATACATAATTTAGAACTGTAAAATGTTATTTTTATTTAAATTTGTAGAGGGAGTCAGATAGGAACTCCGCAAACAGAAACAAAAATCCTTTCGCACATCGCGGTGGTTCCAAGCCATTCCAACATCATCGCGAGGATTTGGTAAATTTTTAAACTCACATTTTTATATTTTACGTTATAAGTTGTTAATAGATAATTAATGAAACAATATATAATACATATACACATATATTCATATTTCAGGAAAGAGCGTGCTAGGGTGCTGTGTCGTATTGGGATGTTTTTACTCATACTCATGCCCTGAAGTAGACCGACGATTCGAGCTCAGTCGTATACTCATGAGAGCATGATGATAAAGCGACTGTTGCTTATGTAAGTATATTATAATTAGTATATCGATTAGTCCCACTTTTATATTTTAAGTTATAAGTGTTATCTATACCTGTGACCATTCCAACTTTTTGTTATTTTGTATAGTGATTAGTGTACTTAAAATAATTAGTGTTATTTTAATTATTGTTATTTATACAGGAAATTACTGTCAAGGACAATTTCTCAGCATTTTAGCCTTAAGGACGGATCTTCAGTATTTTTGCCTGAAGGACAACTTTCTTTAGGTATTAGTTTTTAGTTATTGATAACAGTTTTTAGATATCAGTTTTTAGGTATGGGTAGCAGTTTTTAGGTATCAGTTTTCAGGTAGGTAGCAGTTTTGAAAGAATGTTTGTCCTTTTGAATAATTTTGGAAAAATGTTTGTCTTTATGAATAATTTTTAGGAGAATGTTTGTCCTTGTGGTAAAAATATTGAGGTCGTGTCCCTGAGGCAAAATATATATAAATTTTTGCCCTTTAAATTAATTCCCCCTTATTTATACTCAATTGTTTTCGCATTACAACAAAAGTTCCAAGAAGCACGGACACAACTACTGGTTGAGACAGGACGAGATGAGTTGACTGTTGATGAGGAGGACGCTATTTTCGAGTCTGTCATGGATCAACCATCTCGCACCAGGCTTGTGGATTTGGGAACCAAGCGGTAATTTTCAAAAAATAAACTAAATTCAAATATCGCGTACTTTTCGATTAAAGTTATGTAAATTACGTTTATGATGTTGGAGGCATTATAACAATTTGTTTTTATTCGTAGGCTAGGACATCTCATAAGGCGTATAAGATGGCTCAAGACAAAGAAGAAATTGTAGAGCTACGAACCCAAATCGCCGAGCTGCATGAGCATGATTGCTGTCGTGCTATGCAGATGGAGCAGCTGAACCAGCGCTTGGCGGAGTATAAGGAGCAGCATAGGAGGTTTCCTTCGTCGGGTGGTTCTGTAGGGGATAATGAGTAATGATAGGTATGTTTTATTATGTTTTTTTTGCTTGTATACATACGCTTCGAGTGGGTGAGGATGTGTTATGTGTATTGACAGATGTGTAGTGGCTAGAAAGTAGCAAGCTTAAAAAAAAATACACTCAGATTTCTGACCGCTTCAAACGGTTTCTAACAGCTCTCTACGGTAAATTTCAATCATTTTCAATGGCTTCGGACGACAATTTTGTCATTTCGATTTTCCACTTGTCTAACATGGCCGTTGGAAACCGTCCCAGAATGTCCTTGGTCGCCGTCGAAAAAAGGTCACCGAAGACGTTGGAAAACGTTACTAAACGAGATTCGTATTCAAACGCTTTACCTACGGTTTCCGTCGGCCTACCGACGGCCGCCGACCGCTTTTGGCCATCAGAAATCACTATTGTTCTTGTAGGGATAGGACGAAAGAATGAACTCCTAATTCTGAAAACCATGTACAATTAATTTGCATCGCAGTACTCTTCCTAAAAAGAAACAACAAAATTCAAGATCTCAAATTACAAGGGAAATTCTTTATCAAATTCAATAATTCTTGGGGCTTGGGATATCAAGGATAGCTACAAGAAGATACAAGTTTCATCCTCATTTATAGAGGTTAGAGCCTAAGGCAAGTTCCTAACGGTGAAGGAGAAGGAGAGTCAATTCAATTTGGAGGCTTTCTTTGGTAACAGGTGAGTGGGAATAATTAATCCAGATATTTAATTTTATATATGCTCTTAATTCATAAATTGTGGACCAAGTCAGATCAGTGGCTTTATTAAATATGATCTGGATATTAAAATGTACAAGATTAAGGCCAGGCCTAGCCCAAGAAGCAGGTAAGCTAGGCACGGGCCTAGTGCAACGCATGGGGCAATAAATTAAGTATTTTATTTAGGTTTATATAGTTAGCGTGAGACTATTGCTAAATATAGATGTTGTAAAGTGGTTTGTGCTGTGTATGGTGATGTTAAATAATGATCTAAATCCAATACTGCCTGGGTCGTATTTTTTTGCATCTTTGCTTCTAATTTTTTCTTATTTTAGTTGGGCTTGGTCAACACAACTGAATGGGCCATACTGATTGAGCCTATTAATAATTAAATGGACATGGGAAGGGGCTCACCATAAAGAAGATTGTAACATTGAGTTTAACCAAATTAGGGAAGATGATCAATTTACCGTGGATGAATTAATGAACTATATATAGTTTAATCCTAGGTAATATGATAACGGTTACGGAGATTAGTGTATTAAGTGGATTAACATGAATGTAATACAGTAATAATTGCAATATGATTAAAAAAGGAGCTGGATTATAGGTCGATAATGTACAATGAAATATATATACAAGTGACATAACATACATACTTAGTAAAAAAACACAGCGAACAGTAGTGAAATCAAAGTACATATCAAAATAGATGGTTAAATAATATAACCAAATATCCATGTAAACCCTATAAAAAACTGCAAGTTTACAGTTCATACTAAGGAAAATCAGAAAGTTTGAATTTTTTTTAGTAATATGGATTTAGGTGGTCAGATGAATAAAAACGCACTCAATCAAATGAAGAACTGAAGAAATAATGCTTTAGGTTGTTAGTTGTTTAATCCATGAAGGAATAATTATCTTCATATTTTGTGTATTTATTCAGTTTGATAAATCTTGGATTTAGGCAGATTTCAAATGATATTGATATGATATTATGAAACCTATATAAATGACATGGGTTACGTTGTGCTAACCTTAGAGTATTTGATACTATTATGTTGTATGATGATGGACAAACTTTATAAGAAACAGATACTGTAAGTGTAGCATTTGTGCACAGCGATGTTTTCTCAACATGTTAATAGTACATGCTTAGCGATATTTTTCATACATACATGCATATACCTGATCCCCTCCATATATTTTTTTGTATCTATCTTTGATAGACTGACAGAATGTTGGAGGAATGCTTGGTGTGCGATAACGGTGGTGGCAGCATGATGGAGTTATTTTACTTCACTTAGTTATATACTCTTTAAGTCTTATGTATCTATGTTAACTACTAGTACTCGGCGTGATTTCTGATTTAATGTAATGTCATTTATGGCTATTGTCTAGTATTATTCAAATCTCTCTACTTTATGTGTTGCATCATATTTTACCTATTGTTGTGAGGTCTAGAAGTTGTAATTAAAGTTGATAGCTTAGTGCACCATTCTATCCATATTTTTCATAAGCCGACCCTGCCGCGGTTGAACCGCGAATAACCCCGAGCCCTGAAAGTCAAAGGCCGAGAATTTAATCAAACATTTTTCATGCAAAAACCTTGGTTCAACCTTTGAATTGGCGGTTTAACCCTTCATTTGAACGCGGTTAAACCCTCTCATATGCGCAATTTCTTCGTTTCAAAATATGTTTTCAAATCTCCGTCCGTTTTATGTTCGTAATTAGTACAGCTAGTGTAATAAATTTTGTTTAATTTTTCATATTTGAATTAATGTGTGGATTATGAATTAATATCGTATATATTTATTGAAGATGTTGATTTATTGTATACTTATGGTTGATACGTTGCATATAAATGTATTAAGTTTCAAAAAAAAGTATGTGCGGTTCTTGATGGTTCGACCGGTCGAACCCTCGAATTTCGAGTCCTCACGGTTTGATTCACGGTCCGGTTATGAAAATATTGGTTCTATCTTACCTCAACCTAATGATCTATAATTTACGACTTTTGGTATTTAGGCATTTATTAGGAAACAAAATCAGAAGATTGTAAAAGGTCGGGTTGTTGTAGATCGATAAGCAATTGATCTCACACCCGATAATATACTTTAACAAATTCCATACTAGCTTTAGTATTTAAACCATTTAAATATTACCAAGGATTGAGTTCATACTAGGAAGTCAACATACTAGTTTTGTTAGAAACTTCCAAGTTCAAATAGTTTAAATTAATTAAAAAATATTACATGTTAATAGTGAAAATTAATAAAACATGTACTAAAGTTTTTATAGCTTTTAGTTATTTACTTAGGGCCTAAAATTAATTGAAATAACATATAACTTTCACATATTAATTCAATCAAAAATACAGGCTTAATTAATTAATATATAGATTTTTAATTAGGTTAATCATCATGGATGCCGATGAAGGATGAGGTGCTTAAAAAACTTGAGTAGGGGGTTTTTAACGAGTCTTTGGACCGAGGTCGGATCTAAAATTAAAGAGGAGGGAAAGCTGGAGGCTTTTGATTGGGTGGCTACAAGTAGGCCCTCTTTCTCTTATTCGATACATACAAACTAAATAACCATACCTTCCACCCTCCATTAAAAACTTGTTGAAGACTTAAAGTTGAGATTTGCACACTAGGCTAGAAGAGGAATAAACTATAGTCCTTGGAGGAACAGCTGATAAACACTATGATTACATATCTGAGGTAATTTTTATTTCAAATAGCTATATATATATATATATATATATGCACATTTATTCTTGTTTATTTTCATAAAACAGATCAATTTAGAGAAAATAGATAATATATTTTTGAATTAAATATATAACTATGTGTATATGATTATACGTATACACAATTCATATTTGTAAAATAGCCATTCTTTTCATTCAGCCAAAGTAACCAAACTAATATTCCTCCTCCACTTTCTTCTTCTTTCATCCCTCCTATGGCTTTGTCAGATTCTTGTTTGAATTCCAATCACCAATCATCGATTCTTGATAGGCATTTTCCTCCTTTGGTAGGTAGTGGCTCTTCTGATTTAAAGCAAGATCATCTTTCTAGAATATCTGATTCAGATTCAAAGTGGTCCTCTTTATTCAAGAGAAAACCTAGAAATGCAGGTGTTTTTGAACCTAGACATTTTGTTATTAAAAAAGATCGTTTTCCGAATGCTCTTCCTGATGTAGTTAGAAATGAAGGTATTAAATTCTGGGCTGATCATCTTGTTGGTTTCTTCTTGGATGGTCCTCTATCTTTCTTAACTGTTTCAAAGCATTTGAAAAGTATTTGGCGTTTAAATGGTGAAGTTGATATCAAATCTGATAATGAGAATTTCTTCTTTAAATTTTCGAATGATCTTGACAGGTTGAAAGTTTTACAATTTGATCCTATTTTCATTAAGGGTAAGATGTTCATCATTACAAAATGGGATCCATCTTTTGGTTATTTTCAGGAGAAAATCAAAAAGGTGCCAGTGTGGGTTCATTTTTATAGAATTCCTTTAATCGCTTGGACATTAATTGGTATCAATTGGTTAGCATGTCATGTGGGAAAGTTGATTTGTCTTGATGAAAGTACAGAAAGATTGAAGTATCTCCTGAACAAGAGTTGCCTGACTTTATTGCAATTGATGGTTTAGGTGATTGTTGCCCTTATGTTAAAGTGGAATATGACTGGAAGCCTAAAATTTGTAGTACATGTAAAGTTTTTGGTCATGAAACTAATTTCTGTTCTAGTAATAGCAAGATGAAAAATTGTGATATGCAAACTTTTAATATTGGTCAGGATGATGGGAAGTATGTTGATAATGATCCTGTGGCTCATGGAATTTTGAAAGATAAGGTTCAAAAGTCTCATAATGTTGGATTTGTTAATAAGAATTCTCTTAAAGTATGGAAAAGAAAGGATTCAGTTCAGGGCTCTTCTATTGATAATAATCTGAATAAGGATGATAGTACTCAAATACTGGACAAGGCAGTGGGGAATTTGGATCAATATGAAAAAATACTGGTAGAAAATGAAGGTAATCAATTCTCAGACAAAGCAGTGAGGAATTTGGATCATAGAGACAGTATACACATAGAAACTGATGGTAACAAGGAATTAAGTATCAAGGAAAATCTTGTAACTACCAACTCATTTCAGATTTTATCAAACTTGGATGAAGAAGCTTTTAATAAAGACATTCTTATTGAAAAGACAAACTTTTCCTCTCAATCTGATAACAAGGAAATAAATAGCTGCTCTGATAGAAATACTGATGTTGTTTCATCTATAGGTTGTTTTTCTAATGAAGATTTTCATTCTGAAGTATTGAACCTTTCTGAGGGCATTGTTGCTAGTTCTATTCCCTTTAAAGATTTCAATAATGATCATTTAATTAATGATGTCTCCTCTTCACATTTTTCCCCTGTTATCAACAATTCATCTATTAATAATTCGATTTTACCTCCATCATACTGTTCAATGGTCTCTTCTGAGGTACAGTCTGAAGGATCTAGTGATATTTCTATTCCTATTAAAGATTTAAACAATGAATTTTCTATCAATGATGTATCCACTGCTTTTACCTCTCCTTATATCAATATTTCTCCTCCTAATGACTTGATTTTACCTCCACCTTGTTTTTCAAAGGACTCTACTGAAAATCAGTTTAAATCTTATAAAAAAGGTAAAAAAGGCAAAAAGAAGGTCTCTTTCCAAGATACTACAGAGGATTTTAACAATGGTAAAAACTATAATTTGGATGAAATTCAGCCAAGAGTTAATAATGATTCAGTAACTTTACAAGTTTCTTCCTCTCTGAAAAGTGGTTTAAGGCATACTAGGAAGCATCCTTCCAATATAATTTCACCCAAGTATTAATGGTGTTGATCAATAATATAGCATATTGGAATATAAGAGGAGGTCATCTTGCTTCCATACAAGCTGAAATAAAGCATTTAATTCAAGAACAGAAACTGCAACTCATTGCTATCAGTGAAACAAAACTTAATAAAGTACAATCTGAACTAGCATGCAAGAATATTGCCCCTGATTGGGATCATGAGGATAATCTACATAGTGCTCCATATGGCAGATTATTGGTTTTATGGAATTCAAAGTTTTTGAATTTGACAAAGTTGAAAGAGGATGATCAACTTATTCATTTCTCAGCTTCACAAACTTCTTCAATTTGTCCTTTTTTGATCACTTTTGTCTACGCTCAAAACAATCTTGATAAAAGATTATCTTTTCTTGCAAACCTCACTTCTCTTTCTCATTCAAATTTACCTTGGATTGTTCTTGGTGATTTTAATTGTATGTATTTATCAGATCAAAAAATGGGTGGTATCCCTTTATCCTTAAAAGATATTTCCCCACTAAATCAAACTTTAATTGCTTCTTCTCTTATTCATATTCCTTCTTCTGGAGCAGTGTTTACTTGGAATAATAAAAGTAAACATGTCCCTAGAACGTATTGTAAACTTGATCATGCATTTTATAATATTCACTCATTAAATCTTTGGCCTAATCTCTGCTGCAAATTTCTAAATCCCTCAATTTCTGATCACTCTCCTATTATTTTATCTTGGGGGGAGAAGTCAATATATAGGAATCCTTTTTTTAAATTTTTTAAAACTTGGACTAATCATAAAAATTTTCTAAGCATTGTGATCCAGGTTTGGCAGGAAAATGTGTTTGGTAATCCTCTTTATATTTTTATGACAAAGCTGCAGAAGTTAAAAGTAAAGCTTAAATCTTGGGCTAAAGAGAATTTTGGGATAGGATCTAAAATTTCAGATGGTATTAGAGAGAAATTATTAGCTGTTCAGTTACAATTACAGAATGACAATTTGAACTCATTATTGGCTACTCAAGAAGCAATGTTATCCAAACAACTACTGGAAGCTTTAGAGTTTGAAGCATTGATGAAAAAAGAAATTCTTCATGAGACTTTTGATAAGCAAGGTGATAGGAACACTAAATTTTCCATAACTCTATCAAGATTAAGCAATCTATGGGAAGAATTATTAGTATTGTTGATAAGAATGGAGTTCTACAGGAAAATGATGATGCAATTAATGCTGCTTTTATTGATTACTTCTCGGATATTCTTGCTAATCCATGCCCAATGTCCCCAAATCTTACTCCTCTATTTACTATGAAGCTTCCTTTCTTGAGTTATGAACAGGCAAATGATATTATTAGAGAAGTTCTACCTGAAGAGGTTAAGTTGGCTGTCTTTTCTTTAAAGCCTGAGAGCAGTGGTGGACCTGATGGCTTTAGTGCTTTCTTTTTTCAACATACTTGGAAAATAATTAAGGATGATCTCAACAAGGCAATCTTGTATTTCTTTTCTCACAATAAATTGCCTATTGGTATAAATGC
Source organism: Allium cepa (assembly GCA_030765085.1). Taxonomy (NCBI): domain Eukaryota; kingdom Viridiplantae; phylum Streptophyta; class Magnoliopsida; order Asparagales; family Amaryllidaceae; genus Allium; species Allium cepa. The sequence continues at coordinate 512,649,737 of CM060942.1, forward strand.
TACCAACATAGCACTTGTTCCTAAATGCTCAAATGCATGGAAAGTTTCTGATTTTAGACCTATCTCCTGTTGCAATGTACTTTACAAAATTATTTGCAAGATCATTGCAGATAGGATTCAAAAAGTGCTGCCTTCAGTCATTTCTAATAATCAAGTTGCTTATGTCCTTTCTAGAAATATTGGTGACAACATCTTACTCACGCAAGAGCTTATAAGAGGATACAGTATTGACAGTATTTCACCCAGATGTATGATCAAACTTGATATACAAAAAGCTTTTGATTCAGTATCCTGGAGATCTATTATAGCAATTCTTTCTCGGATGAACTTTCCAAAGCCTATGCTTGCATGGATTTTCACATGTATTTCTTCAACTCATTTCTCAATAATTAGAAATGGATGTGCCAGAGGTTTTTTTAAAGGAACTCAGGGTGTCAGACAAGGGGATCCAATCTCTGCATTATTGTTCATTATTGTTATGGAGGTGTTTAATTCTTTAATTAATGAACAAGTTATAAGGAGAAAGTTGGAGCTGCATCCAAAATGTAAAGATCCACTAATAACTCATCTTTTATTTGCAGATGATCTTGTCATTTTTACAAAGCCAACCATATCTAACATCTCTATTTTGTTTGAAGTTCTAGAAAAATTCTATTCACTCACTGGTTTGAAGATAAACATATCAAAATCTCGTATTCTTATGGAAGGTATTAATGATAATTTGAAGAGTGATATCATATCTTTCTCTGGTCTTAGTGAAATGCAGCAAAATGAAAAATATCTTGGCCTTCCTATCATCACTGCAAGAATCACTACTACAGATTGTTTGCAGCTTTATGAGAAAATCACAGAGAAACTAACAATTTGGCCTAACACTAAGCTTTCTCAAGCAGGGAGACTGGTCATTGTGCAAAGTGTAGCTAAAGCTATGGTCAATTATTGGATGAGACACTATATTCTTCCAAGTGAACTTGTTTCAATGATTAATAGTGCTCTGGATAGGTTCTTATGGCATGGAGATACTTTCTCTAAAAAGTTAATTCCAATCTCTTATGAGAAGATTCAATTGCCTAAGGGTAAGGGAGGTTTGGGCATAACAAATCTAAAAATCTGGAATGTAGCTGCTATGTCTGTTTACTTTGACAAAATATTAAGTAATAAACAGGATCTGTGGACTCAATGGATTATAAAGAATTTATTAAAAGGTAGGGATTTTTGGTCTATCACCATCCCAAATATATGCAGCTGGAGTTGGAGAAATATTTTGAAGCTAAGATCTGTATTTTTACCTCATATACAATGCAATCCTCTAGCTAATAATGATTTAAACTTCTGGTCTTCTCCATGGTCTAAATCTGGCCTGAGATTTCAGGATTTCCTCCCCTATCCACTGCAACTTCTTACTGGAATTCCTTTTAATGCTAAAGCTATTTCTTTTATCAGTGATGGCTTCATTAATTTGCTTTATTGCAGTTCCAAACAGGTCAGAGACTTATGGAAGAATGTATCATCTTTACCTCTTATATCATCACATTTGAAGGTTCTTTGGATAGTGAAGGGGAAGAAGCATGCAATATCCACTGTGTATAAGGCTCTGTTACTTAATGAAAACATTGAATCTTTCCCGTGAGCAACTAGAATCTGGACAAATAATTCACCTGCTAAAGAAAATTTTCTACTCTGGAAGATCATGGCAAATGCAGTGAATACAAAACAGAAATTGACTAAGCTTGGATTTCTTAATAATGAAGACTGTGTCTTCTGTCATTCCTTTCCAGAATCAAACACGCATTTATTTTTTGAATGTAAGTTTACTTATGAAGTGTGGTGCAGAGTTCTTTCCTTTGGAAATTTCTATAGACCAGTAAACATTTCTCGAGTTGAATGGTATAATATATTCAAAGCGACAAGATGGAAATGTAGGAAATCGCAGGTGCTATTGATCATTTTGAAATCTTTTGTTTATGAGATATGGTCTGAGCGTAATAGAAGAATATTTGAATTGAAGATGGAGAATGCTAATGTATTATACAGCATATTGCATAAGAGGATTTGCAAGAGAATTGGTAGGCTGAGGTAATTTGTTGAGTGGTAGTAGTTGCAGGGGTGTTGTTGTTTGTTGTTTTGTATTAGCTATCATTTTGTGATCATTTTATTTTATGATGGTATGTATCAAAAGTACATTCATGTTGGTTATGAATATATTGGGCAGGGCTCCCTTAGCCCATTGCTTTTCAAAAAAAAATTAATCATACGCACACACATAGATGTGTGTGTGTATAATGCTCTTAGAATAAATAAACTAAATAAAATTTTAAGGGTTTAAAAAAAAATCCTTTTCCTTTTTGGTCTAATTAAATAGACATTTTTACATATATTTGATTTAGTCAAATTTTAATTTTAATTTTTTTACTTTAACACACACACTCACACACATCCATATAACTAAATAAATATTGTGGCTGAGAAATGATAAATCTAATTTAATTTGGAAAGAAGGGCAGTACTTTATTCAAGTAGAGCAATCATTTGGATGTCTTCGAGATTCGATCCCATAACCTCTAGATTCTCGTTCAAGAACTTCATACCACTTACCATTTGAGCTAGTAAATCCTTAAATTTTACACATATACATATACATATATATATATATATTATTCATAAATTATTTATTTAAAATATTTGTCACCAAAAGCGTTAATATAGCCGAACAAAAAATCAATTTATTCGCATGGTCAAAAATAAGTAAATATATGTGTACGTATGTATGGATACACGCATGCGCGTGCACACACGCACACATAGATATATATATATACACATATATATACATATACATATACACATATATACATATACATATACATATATGTGTGTGTATGTAATATACGATGTTCACTTGTGAGGTGAATTTCTAGTAAATAAAATATAACAAACAAAATTGTAAAGTAAAGTTCAAAAAATTATAATGTATAAATAAAACATTAAAAATTAAAATAAAACAAAATTAAATTCAAATAATAAACTTCCCTTTTTATTAATGTTCACCGAATATGATTTAGCGCAAACAAAGTATTGATGGGAACACAAAATAAAGATATAATGCAAAATTAATAGATCTTTTGAAATTTCCACTTTTAGCTCGGTGTCTTGCAACTTATCTAACAATGGTATCAGCTATATTGTATTAACATGAATAATAAACCAATACGTAGGAAAATCACCATAAAAATCCAGTTAAACGTGTGTATGCAACAATGGTGTTAAATCTATTCTAGTAAAGGAATATTTTAATGAATGGAAAACCTCCCATCTCCGTGCCCTTGCCTAGCTCATCGAAGTGGTATGTTCAAATGGTATACCCACAGTGGAAAGCCTAAACTTTTTTTGTGCCTTAGATTGATTCAAATATGCGTATTTGAATGTTATAATTATTTTTGGAATTTAAATAAAATAATAATATTTTATAAAAGGTCAGAAAATGCAAATATAAAATTGTTTTTAATTTTACACATATATAAGTGTTATATTTACATTAATTAAAAGGTTTAATTAATAAAAAATTACATATGAGACAAGCACCATTGTCCCAATGGTTAAGTGATTCGACTTTGGTGCGAGAGGTCACAAGTTCGAAACTTGTGTAGCGTGATTCGAACATATATTGACATGTGATATGTTGTCCCAGTAATATGTTGTATCTAAATACCAATTCAAAAAAAAAGAATTACATATGAAAATGCATATAGCTGAATGAATTATAAATGTTATAATAAAAATGTGTACACACACAATACATACACACATACATATATACATACATATATAATACATACATACATGCATATATATATATATGTATACACACACACACACATATATATATATATATATATATATATCTGTATGTGTGTCACATATGTATAAAAAAGGGAGGTTAAATGAATTAAATCCTATATATAGACTTAAGGGTGTATACATAAGGTTTAAAGACATATGGTGTCATGAGATATTGTACTCATCTCCCTTAAATTTTTGATAATACTCAATTATTACTATTATAAATTATGAATTTAAAATAATGCTGCTCACCATTATTTGCAGTATAAACAAAGTACTATATATACAAATGGTTGTTTAACACAATGAAGCCATGCAAAATTTATAATGATGTTTATGTTGTTCCTAAATTAGTAAAAATATTTTTTTAACTTTGTTGGACACCCTCAAGAGTTACAAAATTATTCTTAGGCTATCATGAAATGATGGACCTAGAATGTTTAGTGTACATTATGATTTTTGAGCACCCTTAAGGTCATAAAGCCGATTAGGAGATTATATATATATATATATGGTTAGTAAATAAAGAGATAAAGTTAATAAAGTTTATTTACCAATTATGGGACTAAAATTTACCGAGCATCCTCAAGGTTGTAGTAATATAATAAATTGATCCTAAAACTTATTAGAGGAATTTGAGAAAATCCCATAATTATTTTATGATTTTTAGGAGATGTAGAATCTAATGAGATCTTTATTAGGTAAATATAATAAAAATCATATAATAAGTGTAAGAACATATGAGATGTTGTCTAATTTACTATAATGAATCTGCATAGATTAAATGGCAACAATGAAGCTATTTCTAGAGAATAACAGACTAATCAACACGAACTATAGGAATAATTAAGAAATGGAAAAATCAAACTCACCTACAAGAACTCTATTATGTAATCGCAATTGATCCTAAGGCTAAACTCGATAAAGATGCAATGCTTGAATAAATATCATCCTGCGAGTCATGGTCAATAAACTATGAACTTGCTCAGTGTTACATACCATCTGCTATGAATGTTGAGCTCCAAAGATAGCATGAAAATATGGATAATAAATAAATATATAAGAAACCACAAAGTTATACAGTGAAAAGTCTCATACTATAAGATATCGTATCTCACGGAAACTGTTATATGTTTGAGCAAAGAGTTATTGGCTTAGGGATTTGGGGTTGAGATTGATTTCAATTTTAGGATTTTTTTTTGATTTTTTGGTGTATTTACTAAAATTTATTAGGAGGAAATTGTTTGTGTACTGCTTTTCTTCACTTCTTATCTCTTCTTAAATCTAAATGGCTATGGATCCTATGATAATACTAACAATTGGTAGTAGAGCCAACTACACAAATTTTCTACAATCTGTTTGGTTATGGAGAACATAGGTTACATTAATCAACTCAATAGGAGAAATAGGAGGTAACGGAAGGAAAAATAAATGATTTTCTATATCTTAATAATCTTCACCAACCATTGGAGAGAAAGGAAAGAGACCTAATGATATAATAGAAATAAATGGGATAATTTAGATAAGAAAGCTTCTATAGACAATTGATGGTTTTTAGGAGAGTATGGTGTTTAATTTTGTTTTTAATGAAGCATCTGCTTATGCAATTTGAAAGAAGTTGGAAGTGACTCATGCAAACAACTCTGAAACAAAAAGTCTCCACTTATGTGAAGATTAGTAAATACAAAGCTTATGGAAGACAACTCAATTGGAGAGCACCTTAATGATTTTCAAGCAATTGTGCATTAATTGGTGGCCTTGAATTACAAGGTTGATGATAATAAACAAGCCTTGATGTTGATGAGCTAATTATTAGGGAGTTGGAAAACAGTTATGGTTGCATTACATAACTCAAATTCAGATGGAGTTGTTTCAATGGGATTGGTGGTTAGTAGTCTACTTAATAGAAGGATGCAGAGGATAAATTTAATGAAAGAAAAGGTTAATGAAGAAATCAATTGAAAAGATGCAACTTCCAAGAAGGGTAAGAAACCAAATATTTAAAGGGATATTATTTATTAATACTGCGAAAAACCAGGTCATCTTTTGAAATCCTTCTATGAGCCAAAGAAAGATGAGGAAAGATGAAGGTATTAGAAGAAGAAAAAAGGAAACAAAACAATGGTAGTGATGATGAGGGGGCAATTTGGTAATTAATTTGATGATAATATCCTATAGGTACGTAAAAGATAAGGCAAAGATTGGGTACTTGATTCCTGTGCATGTTTCCATGTATGGAAAACAAGGAGGCATTCATTGACTATAAAGATCAAAAGGACAAGGTGAAACCAACTAATAATTCTGATAAGGAAATTGAAGGAACATGTTTAGTTAGGCTAAGGATGCATGATGTAAAGCTGGTAAAACTACCGAGAATTAGGCGTATTCCTAAATTAAGCATAATCTTATTTCAATAGGGCAGTTAAAACAAAAAGGTTGTAACTTACCAACTCAAGGTGAAGTTGCAAGGGTGTTAAAGCAAATAGGGAGGTACTACATGCAAAAAAAGAAAGTGACAATTCGTATAAATTTCTTTGAAAAATAGTGGAGAATTTTGAGATTTCTCAAATTTGAGTTAAAGAGGTGAATTTGTCTTAACCAAGGTAGAGCATGCAATGGAAAGCCACAAAGGCACAACAAAGCCTGCGTGGAGGCCTTTGAGGCATTACAAGCACTCCGACTGATTGATAATATGTATGTTCAATTAGGGGCATGCATACTTAAGTTGTTTGGAGGTTAGTTTAGTTTTTTCTGGATGGAGACATTTTTTTTCCGTGGTGACATTGGAGATTGGTAGGTCCACATGCATGGTGATGTTACTTTTAACACTTATTTGGTAGGTTGTAGCCTAGTCGGAGTTTGTCGACAAAGTGCAATGGTTGATGGCAATGCCGAAGCTCATTGAGAAAGTGTCCCTTAGTACCATATCAGAGATTGCTTAGAGTGTAATGTCCGACTTTTATGCCCATACTACCAAAGAATATTATAGAGTAATATTATCTTGTAATATAGAGACTAAGATTTGTTAGGAGCAACCATTCATGAATATTATTTTGGGCTAACATCAACACGAATAACTTTACCTCATACACACACAGAGTGAGAGATTTGACATGTAGGGCGTTAACATAATAAAATAATACGTTGGCTAATACAGAAAAAAAAACAAAATATAACACAATAAAGAATAAAGAATTACTAATTGCGACATCAAAATATAGTACATATCACGCACAATATAAAATGTGAGTCTATGAAAAGGAGGGCTAGACCCACATATACTACATATACATCAAACTCACATGGAGTTTCAAAAGAATATATACATCATCATGAGTCACTGTCTCATACAAAACATTCTAGCAAATATATAGGACTAACACAAAATGATATAACTATAACTATATATATACCATAGTCTATCTCCATAAAATCTAGTCCACAACCATGGTCACTGAGTCCCTGTACATGTCAAGTCTCGATCTCACCAGTATATTATAAAATATTAAATGGTCAGACAATCTCTAAATTCAATAGGGGTAAGATTATAGTATAAGCATGCATAAACATCAATGATATAGAACTATCTATATAATTTTCCTACATCTTAAATAATAAAGCATCATCACAAAATCACTATGTCATAAAGTGATATCATGCCCATTATCGGTAATCATCATCAATATGGTGAACGTAGCAGAAAAAAAATCATATCAAGAGACTAGTATGAAAATGAGTCAACTTCAAAGACAAGCACATCACAATTCAAACTCAAAAGACGAGCATATTGTAGGTCAATATTGAAGATGAGCATGTCGTAATTCCACATCAAAAGATGAGCACATCTCAAGTCAACATCAAAAGATGGGCATATCACAGGTCATCATCAAATACGAGCACATCACCAGTCGTCATCAAAGTTGAGCACATTGCAAATTAACATCAAAGATGAGCACATTATAAGTCATCATCAAAAGATGTGCACATTGCAAGTCATCATCAAAGAAAGGCACATCGTGCGTCATCATCAAAGACGAGCACATTGCAATAGATCAAAGATGAGCACATCGTAACCCTAAGATTATGTTGATCAAAAATGTCAAATGCTCTCTAAAAGTAACCATTCGAGTATCGCTTAAGCGTTCCATTCCACCAGGTGTTACATGAATAGTTACTATAAGGTAGTAGTTTGCACGCATACCAATATTATTCTACACAACAAGGTGTATAATTAACTGATAAAGTGATAATGAAAGTCTCATACCACTCGATACTACTTAATCATTTAATTATATTTCTCATTAAATAGAAAGGAAAGTTATCTTGAAAGCTAACTTCTAAGGTCATTTTAAGATAGAATATTTATTTACGAAACATATATTTCTTTTTAAACATATGAATAAATCTTTCGAAGTTAAATCAAGATTCTTTTGAAAGACTTTTGTAAATGCTTTGATTACACACACACATGTATGTATAGTTTTTAAATATTATATCTTAAAATATCATTCTCTCCAAATCTCTTAAAATCGTTCTATTTCAAAATATACATCTATGCTAAATATATAAAGTTTGTTATCTAAGTTTTTCCCCAAATACTCATACATTGTTCTATAAAACTTCATAAGGATTGCTTTAAAAAGTATATTTCTATATAGTCAACTAAAACTAGTTTTTATTTATAAATCAATTATTTTAAAATAAAAATCTAAAATAATTTTGAAATGCTAAAACATCATGTGAGCACCCAAATTCAATTTACGAAAACCTTAAAGAATAAGAAGAAAGAATCAAAATCGAATAAAAACGCAACTCAATAGGCCTCTGTCATGGAGCTAAATCACTCTAAAATATGTCCTTCGGTGACCGATGGACACCCTATCGATGCACCACTGTCAGGATCTTAGAGCAATTCAACTCTAGGAAATCTTATTTCGATCGACACTTTGGTAATTCCAGCAATGCAATTTCATCTTTGGGGAAGGGAGACACATTTATAGGAATGCATTCATTCATGGAAACCAAATGTTTGCAACCAAATTAGTCTCAAACACCAAGAATATATTTATGTAGAGAAGTAAGTGAAGATAGTAAATTCATAACCGAGGAACAGATTAAGCTAACAAAAAATAAAAAGCAATAATTAGAAACATAGAGATTTATAGTGCTTCAGCTTTGTATGCCTACGTCCATTTAAATGTTAACTTTGTTGATCACTTATGAATATGATTACAACAGTAGAAGATAGAAAGCACTTTGCAATGAAGTCTAAAGTAATCAGCAGTGTAAAAATCCTTCGAATGACCCATTAGGCCAGCATTTATAGGTGAAGACGACCACCAATCTCTTCGAAACTTCGAATATAGGACCTTCTAACCCACATGGACCTACCAAAGGGGTCGCCAGACCCAAATTCCCATGAAGAAGGACGATAAGGATCCCTTTATTTTCGACATTTGGGCAGCGATCCCTATGGTCGCTTCACATGCTTAAACATGTTAACGCTTCAAATCATATGTCATTTGGGACCAAAGGAGCTTGATTTATTGCATGATCTTTGATTCAGTATTGCTTGTGTACTGTCTACTGCCGATCCCTCTCATAGGGTGTATACCGATTCCTCCATCTTTGACCATTTGATGTGCAATCCCTAGGGTATGTTCCCTAGGGTCCGTATGCCTTGTTCTCTCAATTCCATATGCTTTGGACATACAAACCTTGAGATATTGATTATTGAATGTATAAAGGCACTTGAAATTAGTTGGGTGTCGATCCCTCTTCAACAGATCCTGCCGATCCATATCTTCTAGCAAAGCATGCCGATCTATGCTCATTCAACCATGCTGATCCCTTCTTTGTGAATTGAAGTATGTTCCTTACTATCCAATTATGTCGATCTTTCCATTTTCCAACGAAGTATATCGAACCCCCTATAGAAGCCAACCCATGCCGGTCCCTTCCAAGTTTCTAAGCTATATTCCATATTTTAAGGATTCTACATTGTTTATCTACCAACTCCATTCAATTCTAACTTGATATAACCATCTTTACTTGACTTTTGGGTCCCACGGTCATCATTCTAGAATCATCGGCCTTGACGACAATCGGGTCAAACTTGTGTAGCCAGTTCAATATAGCTGGGCTAGAATGCCAGATAACACTTGCCCTCCAAAGTACGTCTTGTGAGTAACATGACGTGCTTTGAATCGAAACAAGTCTGAAATGTCAAAAAGAGGTCCAACTCGCTTCCTAAATGATTACTATTCCTTTGTCGAATTTTTTTTCAAGGCGTTGAATTTCTCACTAATAGCCATGACGCTTGGTCGACTTCCAATAACATAATTCTAGCGCTATAATCCGTCAGTATATATAAGTCTGGTTCTGCAAGACTTACATGCCTTTATTATCTAGCCCAGCCCCTAACCTAAAGGTCGTAGGTTTGACTTCAATTTCTATTAATTTCAAGAATTGAACTTTTAGGTCATTCATGTGCACATTCATATACACGGTTTTGCTATCGGCTCCCGGACGTGTTCGAACACTTACGGGTCGTCGTTAATTTCTATAGTATTTTGTATGTTCACGTTCGTAGCCAATCCCCTATGGCCATTTTTTCCTTTTTATTTCTCTTTTTTTGTAAAGATTTATAGGGTTCGGCATGCATTATGCCGATCCCTTTTTTGGGCCATGCTAATAGGGATCGGCGAGCTTCTATGCCGCTCCCTCTCTCCATATTACGCACTCGACATTTTTGACCGAATCCTTTCCAATATATATATATATATATATATATATATATATATATATATATAGTATCAGCCTTTCACCCTTCCCACTTCCATTTCTCTCATTTTCTTGTCCTTGCGCCAAACCCTCGTTTTTGAGCCATGAAACCGGACTTTATACCTTTTGACCTTAAATCCACCTGCAATCCAAACTTTTACCCAAACTAGTTCCTTATTTCCTCCCAATTCAGACATCCCCCAATTACTCGCCTCAATTTTAATTCAAACATCAGTATAGGTAAGATTTTGAAATACATCGTTCAATTATATGATGAGACTTTGGATTTTACTTTGTTAATGGTAATGGTGCTCGAGATCGTGATGACATATGGTCAGAGAGAGATAAACGATTAGTGAATAAGGTTCGATAGATTGAGTTAGGCGAAGGAAGAGGAAAGGAATTGAAAAATGAGTTTTTAACATGGGATTTAGATGGAAGGAAGGTTAGGAGTAGAAGAATGAAGAGGTCGTTGGACGAGAACATTGCAGAGTAGATGAATGATGAGGTTGAACCTGAAAAGTGCTTAAGACTTCCCTCTTTATTCAAGAAAAAACTTTATTTCATAAAATTCCCAAATCATCACCCAAATAGTGTTACAATTTTTTATAAATAAAATACAAGTATGAAATGAGAGAAATTGGATCCCCCAAACGTTATCCTCTGGGTCTTATTTATAAATGCAGGCGACCCCACTTTCAAGTGCTTTCAACAGGGTCGGAAGGTCCCCCTTTTATATGCAGCTATGAACCTTTCGACCTTATCAAAAGGTATGCCCCTCATATGCCATTATGAACCTTTTGACCTTGTAGAAAGGTTTGCCTTTCTTATGACTTCATGAACCTTTCGACTTTGATGAAAGGTTTTCCTTCTATATACTGTTGTGAACCCTTCGACTTAATCGAATGGTCTATCTTCGCTTGTTGTTATGAATCCTTCGACCTTGTCAGAAGGTTTACACTTCACTTGAATGTTGTCGAGAGTTATATTTCCCTTCAACACCGTCGAAGGCTGTGCTTTCTCTTAACGTTATCGAAAGGTTTTCTTTCATTCCTTTACCTTTGTTGACTTGTGGGTGTTGCTTTATTCGTAGCACATTTCGACGTTGTTGAAAGGTATCCTGGATGGGTCTTAACCGATTCGAAAGGCTTGCCATGCTTTCGAAAGGTCACCATGGGGTTGCTAATACTTGCTTTGAATTCTTCATCTTCTTCGAAAGATAGGAACTACCTAAATACCGTGAGATGGAACATTCCAACCCCTTCGAAAGGTTTTGAGGCTTTTAAACTTTGATGACTACATCGCTTCGACTCCTTCGAAAGGTTTTGTTAACTCCTCAATTTCATGACCCAACGACCTAAGGAAGTAAGCGACCTAACCGATGAAGCGGGCTAGCGACCTAACTGCTGAAGCGGAGTAATGACCTAAAAGGTACCGCGACTTAACGATTTACAGAAGACAACAACCTAATGACCTAACCTGTTAAAGGACTCAACGACCTACAACTTAATGGCTAAAGACTCTAGTGATTCCATGAGAGGTGTGACCTAGCGACCTAGTGACCTAGCGACCTAGCATAAACCAAGACAACTCCTTATGCCGAAGTACCTTAGGTCGCCACTCCCTCTCCTGGTACTCCTTAGGTCGCCCACGACCTAGAACATGGCCAAGCTGACCCCTAGGTCGCTCACGACCTACGACCTAACCCCTAGGTCGCCCATGACCTACGACCTAACTCCAGAAAACTCCTATAAATACCATGCCTACACCACCAGAGGGGGGACCTTTAGCTCATTTCTGAAATGCCTATACTCTGCTAATTTCTCGACTCACCCGACACTTCAAACACGGAAGACACGTCAACGAACTTCAAGAAGAAATCTAACACATTCGATATGGATTCAAAGAGTTCTTCTACATCGGAGTTCTAGCTATTTGTCCTAGTAGTGTTTTAATCGAAGATTGTTATAAAGTTGTAATCGATTAAGCAATAAAGAAGATTAAAGTGGACGTAGGCTTAACTTGAAGCCGAACCACTATAAAATTGTTGCCTCTTTACTATTTTTTCTGTGACTTTTCTACTTACTTCTAATTCCCGTATTGACGGGTGGTGCTTTCACTTAATTTCTACTTACACCGGGGTGTTAGCGTTCAATTTTAGCGTTAACATTTGTGGTGCTTTCACTGAGAACCCAACTCAGGCTGTTTTCATCATTGCTTCGCAAAAGTTTGTAGAAAGAATCTCTCTCAAAACCAGAAGTCTATCAGAGATAATGGCTCCTGGAAGAAAGCGCAGTTCTGCTAGATTCGATGATGTTCATGAGAATACTGCCACTTCTCCTCCGTTAAGTCAAACAGCTCCAAGTGTTGGAATTACACGAGCGGAGTTAAATGCTGCGGTTTCTGGGCTATATCAGCAAATGGAAGCTCAAAATACTTTAATGTTGGAAAGGTTGAACGCTTTGCTCGGAGCTAATCATCAACCGGTGAATAATGAAAAAAACTTTGCCGATGATGTTCATAATGTTGAAGCAAGAAATATTCCTCAAAGGGCAGCTGGCCCCATTGAAGAGACACCTCCCCAAGCTGGAGGATCAGGGCCGCAGCCAACTCTCCGCGAACGCTTGCCAAGAAAAACTTCCGAGAAAATGGCTGATGTCCGTCCTGCAGAGCCTCTAAATGATGAGGAATACTTCTCTGGAATGGTTCGACAAATCATGAAAGAGAGCATGTAGAGAGAAGAAGATGAAAAAGAATGGGGATTCGCTCCGAGCAAGACTTCATTCACTGAAAGGATTTTGAAAGCAGAATTTCCAAGGAAGTTTGTTCCTCCTACCATCCCGACTTATAAGGGAACAAGCGACCCTAATCAATTCTTGTACAAGTATGACTGGCACATGACAGGTGCCAGGGCATACGATGAGATCAAATGCCGGTACTTTCCGGTATACTTGGAAGGAGTGGCTCTACTCTGGTTCACAAAGCTACCGGTCCGATCCATAGACCAGTTCTTCGATTTGACTGGAAAGTTCAAAGAACAATTCAGGTTGTATGCTTCAAAGGCAAAGGATATTATGTCACTGTCAAGCCTGGAACAGAATCCTGGAGAATCTATTAGATCTTTCTTGAACCGCTTCAACATAGCTTTGGCTGAAGTGGATAATGCAGAGCCACGAATGGTCTTGACATACTTGATGAGGGCAATTGACAAATCGAGTGATTTTGGGAAGTGGCTGAAGATGAAAGAACCAAATTTGCTTGAGAAATTCTATAAGAAAACTGATGAATTCATGCGCTTGGAAAGCCTTCAAGCACCGGCCAAGGTGGTATCAACAGAGGTTGCGAATAATAATGCTGCTCCAAATAAGAAGGAATCTGGAACTCGAAAGACGGAGAACGATGGCGGGAAGAAGCAGGGAAATGCGAAGAAAAATCATCCTTTTCACTTCACTCCCTTAACCGATACACCAGAAAACATTTTCTTTGCAACCAAGGACACTGTCGAATACCCCACACCAGCTAAATTGAGGCTTGGGAGAAAAGCTGAGAAAAATGGAAGATTCTGCCGATTCCACAATCAACCCGGCCATGATACTAATGATTGCCGCCATTTGAAGGACTTGATTGAGGAGCTATTGAAAGAAAATAAACTTCAGCAGTATGTGAAGAGGAACAGGAACAACCCAACTTCTTCAACTCAGGGGCAACAAGTCCCTGTCCATCAACCCAGTTCAAGTAAGAGGGCGGCAGCGCATGAATCAGAAAGGCCTGTTATTAATGTGATTACGGGAAGTCCTCACCCAGCAGGCAGAAGCTGGGGTGATATGGAAAGATATGCCCGTGCCTTGAAGTATGCACCAACAAAAGAGAGTGTTTTTGTGTTAGAAGATGCTGCACCTTTGAAGCAGCAGAAAACTTTTAATGATGATATTGTGTTCAGAGCCAGGGACTCTATGGGCATTGAAGCTCCTACCATGGATCCCTTGGTCATTTCTGCAGGCATTGGGCCAGCTATTGTAAGAAGAGTGCTTGTAGATTGCGGCGCTTCTTGCAACATCCTCTTCAAAAAGACATTCGATCAAATGAAAATTCCGATGGCTGATTTTCAAGCTTCATCACAGAAAATTGTTGGGTTTACTTGGGAACCGAAGCAGCCAATTGGAACTATCGACTTATTCGTGGAGCTTGGAGAGGGGCAGAAAAAGGTGGTTCGAAAGCAGACTTTTGTAATAGTTGATGAATTTTCTGCCTACAACGCCTTCCTAAGCCGACCAACTCTTGCGGCTTTTAAGGCAATTCTCGCCCCGTGGTGCCTTACTATGAAATTCCCCACGGATAATGGAGTTGGTGTCATTAAAGGGGATCAGAATGCTGGGCGAGAATGTTATCTAATAGAGTTGCGTGAAGCAAGGAAGAGAGAGATGGGAAAGGATGCGGCCGCTCCAGTCCGCATTAAAGAACCAACCTTGTAGCAATTACATGGTGGACCCTGCATTGGCGAGCATAGCAGGGAACGAAAAGAAATGGATCCTAGAAAAGCCAGTGTAGGAGAGAATAGAGTGGTGCCGGTGGAAGTAACGGTGCCAATGCCTGTTGACCCGAAAGATCCGAACAAAGTGGTGAATGTGGGTTCGCAACTTAGTGTGACGGTTCAAAATTCCTTGATATTATTCTTGAAAGCAAATCTGGACGTATTCGCTTGGACTCATGCTGATATGTGTGGAATATCCCCAGAAGTTGCAGTACACACTCTGAATATTGATCCGAAGTTTACACCGGTAAAGCAGAAGAGAAGAACCCAGGGTCCCGAAAGGTCAGCAACATTGAAAGAAGAGGTAGATCGGCTCATGGAGAATGGTTTCATCAGGGAGTCTACTTATCCGAATTGGGTTTCAAATCCAGTACTGGTTAAGAAAGCTAATGGAAAGTGGAGAGTATGCATCGACTTTTCAGATTTAAACAAAGCCTGCCCCAAAGACTGCTTCCCGTTACCCAGGATAGATTAGTTGGTGGATGGAACAGCGGGGCATGAATTGTTATCTTTTATGGATGCTTACTCCGGATATAACCAGATCA
Source organism: Allium cepa (assembly GCA_030765085.1). NCBI lineage: Eukaryota > Viridiplantae > Streptophyta > Magnoliopsida > Asparagales > Amaryllidaceae > Allium > Allium cepa. Next base: position 512,665,436 of record CM060942.1, read on the forward strand.
TGATGCATGAGCCGGATCAGGAGGACACTAGCTTCATCACCGATGTTGGTCTTTAATGCTACAGAGTCATGCCCTTTGGACTGAAGAATGCTGGGGCAACTTACCAAAGACTTGTCAATGCTACGTTCAAGCCACAGATTGGCAAAACTATGGAAGTTTATGTTGACGATATGCTGGTGAAATCAAAGAAGGCAGTAGACCATAGGATCACTTGGCAGAAATGTTTGCAGTCCTCCGAAAGTATGAAATGAAACTTAATCCTTTGAAATGTTCATTTGGGGTGGAGTCTGGAAAGTTCTTGGGTTTCATTGTGAGTGCTAGGGGCATTGAAGCTAATCTTGCTCAGATTGCTGCCTTAAGAGAAGTCAAAGCTCCTAGAACGAAGAAGGAATTGCAAAGTCTCAATGGAAAAGTCGCTGCCTTGAGTCGGTTCATTTCCAAAGCCACTGATAAATGCATTCCATTCTTTGATGCTCTGAAGAAAGGAAGGAAATTTTTTGACTGGACTCCTGAATGCCAAAAAGCTTTCGATGAGTTGATTCGTCATATAGAAACGCCTCCAATACTTTCTAAGCCCGACAATGGTGAAGATCTTTTCGTATATTTGGCAATATCATCTCATGCTCACAGTGCAGCGTTGGTACGGGAAGACGAAAAAATTCAGCGCCTGGTCTATTATATCAGCAAAAGATTCACTGGTGCAGAGATGAATTATTCAAAGTTGGAAAAGCTCGCCTATTGTCTACTGATTGCATCAAGAAAATTGAGGCCATATTTCCAAGCTCATCCTATCAAAGTCCTCACTGATCAACCTCTGAAGCAAGTCCTGTTTTGCCCTGAGACTTCGGGTCGTCTTCTGAAGTGGAATATTGAACTCAGCCAATACGACGTCGCTTATCATCCCCAGAGAGCAATCAATGGACAAACTTTAGCAGATTTCATCGTAGAATGTACAGATAAAGGTGATAGTGAGGAAGAGGTGACTGATAATACCCCAATTCGATGGAAATTATATGTTGATGGTGCGAGAAACAATTACTGTTCTGGAGCTGGGGTTGTGCTTGAAACCCCTGAAGGGCGATCATTGTGCTACGCATTGAGATTGGAATTTCCTTCGACAAATAATGAAGCAGAATATGAAGCTCTTATTGCCGGCTTGAAGATTGCTAAAGAGCTGAATGTCAAAGTGTTGCAGATCTTCAGTGATTCACAGCTTATTGTATGCCAAGTCAAGAAAGAGTTTCAAACTAAAGGAGGAAATCTTCCTGCTTACTTGTCAAAAGCCTCGGAACTTCTCGATGATCTTGACCATTATACGATAAGTCATATACCCTGGGAAGAGAATATGAAGGAAGATTCTCTCGCGAAGTACGCAAGCACCGGTGAAGCTCAATTATTGGGATTAGTTCCTATGGAAGTCCTGTCAGCTCCAAGCACTGATGAAATGGGTATTGACTGGATCATGACTATATCTTAAGAGCAAGAATCGTGGATGACTCCGATAATGGAATATCTGTTCAACGGTTCTCTACCAGAAAATTCAAAAGAACGACAGAAGCTGCTAAGAAAAGCCTCTAGATATATAATTCAAGATGGCCGACTGTACAGACGGGGATTCTCAATGCCATTACTCCGATGTGTGACCAAGGAAGAGGCTAAGACAATTCTAGCTGAAGTACACGGAGGAGAGTGTGGAGATCATTCAGGTGGTCAAACTCTAGCAAAGAAAATTCTCCGTTATGGGTATTTTTGGCCAGACATTAATCATGATGCTGCTAGCTACGCCCGAAAATGTGACCGATGCTAGAGATTTGCAAAAATCCCAAGAGCACCTTCCACCGAGATAACACAGATGGTCAGTCCATGGCCATTTGCTATTTGAGGAATAGATCTCATCGGGCCTTTACCAACTGCCAAGTCCGGAATCAGATATGCTATTGTTGCTGTTGATTATTTTACTAAATGGGCTGAATCTGAACCATTAGCTACTATTACCTCTAAAAAGATGATAAACTTTGTAACTAAGAATATCATTTGCAGGTATGGTGTGCCTGGAAAGATAATCACAGACAATGGAACCCAATTCGAAAGTGAAGAGTTCCAAGATTTTTGCAAGCGATTCAAGATCCAAAAAAGCATTTCAGCAGTGGCTCATCCGTAGGCAAACGGGCAAGTGGAAGCAGTAAACAAAATTATCAAATCAACCATCAAAAAACAGATGGAAAAAACGAAAGGTAGTTGGTTGGATAAGCTACCACTAGCACTATGGGCATACAGAACTACCCATAAAGCTGCGACTGGGCACACTCCATTTTCATTGGCATATGGATCAGAAGCAATGATTCTAGTGGAGACAGAAATCCCTTCACACAAAAGAATCCATTTCAATCAAGCTGAAAATGAAAGGCTGCAACTTGAAGCATTAGACTTCCTTGATGAAATAAGGGAAGAGACTAAGCTCAGAATTGCAGCCCATCAGCAAAGAATTGCCAGGCACTTCCATTCCAAAGTTCGCCAACGCAGGTTTGAGATTGGAGATCTAGTCTTGAAAAGGATCATGACAGCAACAGGAGTGTTTGCGCCAAACTGGGAAGGGCCGTATGTCATAGGCAAAATACTTCTTGATGGCACTTTCAAACTGACAACTGTCGAAGGAGATCCAATTCCAAGGGCTTGGAACAGCAATCACTTGCGCCCATATTTTACTTAAAAGCTTTACTGAAATACTGTAAAAGAATTATGGATGTATGATTCTTGTATTGAAAGCCATTGTAAAGCCAGTGCAAGTGAATAATAAGAACTATAAAGTGGATGTAGGCCCCGTTCTTGGCCGAACCACTATAAATCTTGTGTTCTCTGCTATTACAAAATGCCTGTTTTATTTCGATATATGTAAAGTACTTCAATTGTATTGCTAAAATGTCGATTTAATATTGCAGGCCAATAAAACAAAGCTTACCATCACAAGACCAACCGATCTTGGCATCACTCAACAAACAAATGTTAAGCCACAAAAATTCCAGGTTCACATCCTATATAAGAAGTGCTTCAAGCAAACAGTTAGTGATTTCGCCGGAGGTGGGCCCTTGCTAACTAATTGTGATCGTTTGTGCAAACGAGCATCCGATTAAATAGCCTGTGTCTGCCCCTGCAAACTCAGTTAACAATGAAGTACACTTCTTTGGATAAAACAAACTACTCGCAAAAGAAAGGAATGTGTGCTTGAAAATGATAACAAGGAGTCGCTGATATGAGCAGGAAACAGCCAAACACCTCTTCGGAGGCACAAGCCCTCTTCGGAGGCACAACTCTTCGGAGGATAAAGACCTCTAACGGGGCATGCCAGAAAAAGAAAGTTCTCTTTCTCAACCAAAAAAGATTGGTGGAATGACCGGAGGCACCTTCCCAAGTGGAACAAAGGGCCCTTGTTAACTAGTTGGGATCGTTTGTGCAAACAAACGTCCAAGTAACTTGTGTTCGCCCCGTGAATCCATCCAACCATGAGAAAGAAACTTCAGGCAAAAGCCCTATTCGGAGGCACACATTTCACCGAGATCTGAAATAAAACTTCACAAGAGTTGAAATGTGCAAAGCCCTCTTCTGAGGCCCATTTCACCAGAGTTGAAATGCTAAAAGATCTCTTCGGAGGCACACATTTCACCGAGATCTGAAATAAAACTTCACAAGAGTTGAAATGTGCAAAGCCCTCTTGGGAGGCCCATTCCACCAGAGTTGAAATGCTAAAAGACCTCATCGGAGGCACACATTTCACCGAGATCTGAAATAAAACTTCACAAGAGTTGAAATGTGCAAAGCTCTCTTGGGAGGCCAATTTCACCAGAGTTGAAATGCTAAAAGACCTCTTCGGAGGCACACATTTCACCGAGATCTGAAATAAAACTTTATAAGAGTTGAAATGTGCAAAGCCCTCTTTGGAGGCCCATTTCACCAGAGTTGAAGTGCAAACAGCTCTCTTCGGAGACACACTTTACAAGAGTTGGAATGTGAAAAGCCCTCTTTGGAAGCGCACTTCTACTTTCAAGAAAAGATCAATTTCTCCATAATAAGAATATTTTTCTTCGAAGATTGAAGTACCAAATCAAAGCCTTCTTTCGAAGCCCACTTCACCGTATGGGAGAATTCACTACTTTTCTTTCAAATAAAAAAAGGAAGAGAGAAAGTAGTGATCATCTCCAAAAGTTGAAGTGTAGAAAAAAAAGGAAAGAGAAGACTTCTCCAATACGAGGCGCATTCTACTAAATCAGAGAAATATTTCCTTAAAATGGAAAAATTATTCTCTAAAGTACAGATGCAAGCCTCCTTCAAATGGAAAAGTTGTTCTCCAAAGAAAGAGTACAAGTCTTCTCGAAACAGAAGAGTTGTTCTCTAAAATTTTGCCAATGTGAAAGAGATTGCAATAAACCGTGGTATGGGAGCAATATAATATAGTTACATTCATAAAAGCAATGCTCAAGCAACATACCACAGGTTTACTGCAACATCACACATAGAAAATAAAGAAACTTGTATGAAAAAGAAGAATAAATGCATTCTCAAATACAGACAGTAGTTTGTACAAGTAAAAGAATCATTTTATTCCATACTATGAAAATTTTATACACGTGCAGGTTTCAAAATAAAAGAAGGCGGGGACCGGTACCCGCACAATCTCCGGTCAACACAAGCCTTTATATATACAAGAAAAAATCAAAAAGCGAGACGAAAAGCATAGGACCAAACCCATCATTTCTTCTTCCTGCCACCTTTCGTGTCCTCGCCTGGCCGGATGATTAACTTTTTGGGTCGGCTTGTAGGAGTAGGGGAAGAAAGAGGAAGGGTGCAATTGGATTTTCTTCTGCTTTTTCTTCGCTGGCAGAAGCTTCCCTCTTTTTCTTTGAGATTCCACGCTTCCCCTTCTTCCTTGAAGAAGACTCACTGCCCGGAGTGAAAAGTGTAGACAACTTTATGTCATCAGAAATAGTTTGCTCGGAGTTCTTTCACCTTCTTCAGGTTCCTCGGCCTTTTGTTCTTGTGAAGCGACCAGGTCATCCAAGCCTTGAATAGCTTCTATCTGCTCCTCTTGTGACCCCGGTTGAGAGATGGAAGGGGAGTAATCTGAAGAGGCAGAGAGGGAACAGCTGGAAGAGGGGAAGTCTGAACAACACTTGGCGCTTTCACTACAGAAGAAGAGAAGTTAAAGTCAGTATCTCTCATAAAGAGAGGAGAAAGTGGCGCATCAAGATTTAAGTAATAATAAAAAAGTTCATCAAGCTTATGTGAAGTAAACAAGCAGTCCACTTGAGCAAGATCAGTATTGAGGTTACTTGGAGAAGTAGGCTTTATTACGTCGACTTCAAAGTCTTGTGCTTCAGTGCTTTCTTGAGTCTCATTTCCAGTGTGAGCAGTTGCACTTTCAATGACAGCTTTAGCAGGAGGTGGAGAATGGGAACTGGAGCCAACAATATTGATGTCGGCCGAAACTGAAGGTTGAACTGGGTCGGTTGAGGTTGCCTTCCCCAAATGTTCTCCTTCTGCCATTTCGGCTCTCTCTTTAGCGAGTTGCTCCTTTCCCCTGGCAAGAGCAGCAAGTGCATCGTCATCTAGATAGTGCGCCTCCAAATCTGCTTCAGCATATCCAGCGCCTCTAAGCATATCAAGTGCAGCTTCCCACACTTTGGCCAAAGTGATTTCGTACTTCGGTCCCAAAAATCTAAGGCTACCGCGCCCCAAAACACTATGTATGTAAAACTTGAATAAAGTAGAGCTGATGTCGGCTTTAGTTTCCATATGAGATTCTTCGGCTGCTGCTTTGCCGGCAATAGCTTCATCATGCTCTTTTTCAACTTCAGAAAGTCGAGCTTTTAGCATTTCAATTTCCAAGTTCTGGGAGCTGATTTTTTCTCGCAACTGAGCAACGTCAGTTCGGTAGCTTTCTACGACTCGCTGCCGCGCTTCGAATTTAACTTCAGCGTCTCTTTGCCCGGCATGATCATCCATCACCTGCTTTTGAAGCACTTCTTCTCTTTGAGAATAGGAAGTGGAAGAAGTGGCAAGCTCTTCTTTAAGTTTTTCAACTTCCGCTTCAAGCTTCTCGTTGTAAGCGGCGATGCTCTTCATCTATGCATCATGCTAATCGAGTGTTTTCTACCACTCAAATTTATCATTTTCCATAGTCAGCATGGCTTCGAGATTTGCGCGGTTTACTCTTTGAAGCTCGTCAACAAGTTTTTGCCAACCATACATTCTTTCAATATCGAGTTTGACGGCATCAAGATTTCGCCACATAGCTTGCTTATCGATTGGGACCAAGTCAAGAACAAAACGCACTCCTTTTAAGCACCAGTACAGAAACCAACTTTGAAGAGTAGCCGGACCCTGTCCAACTTGATACGGGGGCCTACTAATGATTGTTTGAATATCAGCTCTTTGAAGGGCAGGAAAGATGGGAGCAGCAGGCTTTTCAGAAATTTCAGATGCTGGCTTTTCGCCAAGTTTGGCCCGTTTACTCGGATCTTCAGCGACATGACTTTTCCCTTTGTCATCAGGTGATTTTCGTTGGTGAGAATCATCCTCACTCTGGGAAGAATCATGTCGTTCGTCCCTTCTCCCATAGCGTTCTTCATAAGCACACCTCTCACGAGCTTTCCTCCCAGCTCTTTCTTCGTCGGTTTCCCAGGAAGCAGGAAGATACCTCTTGGGGTCATAAGAACCGCGTCTCCCATAACGCTGAAAATCATCATAGTAAGAGCCGCTTCGTCCCATTGGAGAACCTGAAAATGAAGAAAAGACAAGTTCAGAAATCTTCAAATCAAGGAAGTTGAATGCATAAAAGTGCAGAGAAAATCCTAAGTGTGTGTAACGTGCAAACTACGCGTGTCAAACTACGAACCACTCCTCGGTTGGGGGGTGATGACGGATTTTACAGCAAGTGTCAACTCTTGGGCTGACGGAGTTTGTTGCAAGACAGATGTCGCTTCAACTACTGGAGGAATAACTTTAGTAGTAGTGGTATCGTCTTTAAAGAGCTCCTGTGAAGTAATCATCAAGTCGCTCAATCCCTCAAAAATGTCGTCACCATCGTGCCCGGCGGGACCCTTCCCCTCAGCTCCTTCATCAACAGTCTTCCCGGATTGGTGAGGAGGTTCCTCTTCCTCAATGACCGGGGCAAGTGCAAATTTGCCGGATGACCCCGCGACGTCAATAGAAGCAGAACACTTCACCAGTGAAGCCTCAACAGTAGGTTTTCGATGTAAGTTCTCCGGCGGAAACTGGGGCATCCGATGTCTCTACTGGAGAATCAGGGACTTCATGAGGCTGAGTAGAACGGGAAGAGTGCAGAAGTCTGAATTGGCGAAGAAACTCGTCTTTCAGCAAAAATTTAGTACTTCTTTCCTCAACCGCCACGGCACTTAATCTTTCAAAAGTCGGCTTGTGGCTGGGATCTTTAGAGGGAGGAGGAAGTGCTGTAAAAGTAAAGAATGAAGTTAGCACCTTGCAACTCGGACTTTGAAAAGCTCAAATGGAAAGAGCAGGGATAAGCAATCTTACTTCCTACTCTCCAGATGGCGTAAAATCCTAGAGGGTGACGAACGAAGAAGAATTGATTTAAGAACCCGTGGGCGCTTTCCGGAAGATCGACGATCAATCTACGGTTCCTGGCGCTTCTCACGAGTGTGATAGAGGGATGATCTTTGTTTTCTGCAAATGTGCACAGGAAGAAAATCTCCTCAAAGCTTGGAAGACGATCAAGTGTCCTCTTGAATAGTACACATAGTCCCATCAGGATGGCGTAGTCATTGGGATGCAATTGGAAAGGAGAGATAGTTAATCGGAGAAGGAGTCGTTGAAGAAAATCATTAAAAGGAGGAATAGCTCCACTCAAGCACATCTGGTGATTGACAGCGATAAAACCGAGAGGTGGCCTGTCAGCAGTATCGTTTGGCCCGGGAAGTAAAGCATATGCTTCAGCAATATCAAACTGAATGCGTAGTCGGTTGAACGCCCGTTGATTCAGGGTAGTTGAAGTCCTTTCCGGGGGATCATTCAGTGGATCGACTATAGGGAAGACCTCTCCAGCTTGTCCTACTACTTCTTCTTGTTGAGAAGACATTCTACACAAGGAACTGGATATTCAAATATGAAGGTGCACGTTTCCTAAATGTATGAAGTGTTGTGCAAAACTAATAAAACGACAAGCAAATATAACTGAAATTAAACTAATAGGCATTTGTCAATTATAAATTTCAGGGCTTGTTGCTTTAAGTCCGGATACAAGTGCAGCGTTGATGCAAACAAATCAGCTTTAATTAATTAAGATTGCTTTGCTTCAATACTTCACTTGAATTTGTTGATTCACAACCTTTCATATAATTTCTTTAAGTTGATTATCCTTTATCGACTAATCTGTCATTTGATGTGGGCGATCAGTGGCTATATTCGTCCCATTTTTCTGCAAATGTTGTGTTTAACAGGTTGTTAGCATTAAAGTTAATATAATCTGTAAAGGAGTACAACAAGTTCATGCAAGTTATTTCGACAGTTCAAGTTGGAATTCAAGTTAAGTGATGTCACATTTTTGCAAGTTTTCAAGCTCAAGCGACTTAGCATGGGTCAGAGTTCCATCAAGTCATTTTGTTCAAGTCAAAAGTTCATTATTCATGCTCCTACAAGTTAAAGTAATGCTTCAAGGCAAGGCAGTGTAAATCTGGCAAAGTCCTAGGTCGCTCGCGACCTAACAAGTTTGGTCGAAATTGGTCTAGGTCGCAAGAAGCAATTCGGCAGTGAAAAGTTGTTTAAGTGCTAAGTCGCTCACACGACCTAAAGACTAAGTCGCTCACATAACCTAAAGACTAAGTCGCTCACACGATCTAAAGATTAAGTCGCTATGAGTTAAGTCGCTCAGTTCCTTTTAGGTCGTAAGGATTCTTAAGTCGGCCGGTTTGTTAGGTCGGTCAAATCTGTTAAGTTGTAAAGGGTGTGTGTTGCTCAGATTCACTAGGTCGCTTCTGGCGTAACTCAGCAATCTCGAGCTATTCCCTATCAAAGTCGATATGCCCTACTTTCCCTAACCCGCTAACTCTTCTCCACTCAATAGCTCGCTGCCACGTTAACTCGTGATCCGATAACCCATTATCACCTACACAATGAAATCCATCATCCTCTTAGTGAAATCTACTACCTCTCCATACCACAAAATCACGAAAAATCGATCCAAATCATCTCAGATCCATCTCACTGCCGTGCTCTCACGAATCACAACGACAACTTAACTAACGATGATCGAAAATCGATCGCAACAGACTCGGAGTGAAATGCGACGCATGGATTTCGACTAGGGTCAAAAGATTGGGATTCGCAATTTGGCGGTGATCATGGTTGGGTAAAGATCGTATTCACTTACGTAATATGATAGTAGAGATGAATCGACGACTGGTTAACTTGAATTCTCCTTTGAGAGCTCGAAGATTTGTTAATGGCAGATCGGTTTGTCACAGCAATTAAGGAGGAAGAAACGAGTTAACAACTTATATAGGGCAAGGAAAAGAAGACGAATAGGCATGCGAGTTAGCACATCTCTTGGGTCGCTCACGACCTAGAAGAATTAAGTCGAAGCACACGACCTACGACATAGCGACATGGGCGTGTACTTCGAGGGGCAAATGTTAACTCCTCAATTTCATGACTCAACGACCTAAGGAAGTAAACGACCTAACCGATGAAGCGCGCTAGCGACCTAACTGCTGAAGCGGAGTAACGACCAAAAAAGGTACCGCGACTTAACGATTTACAGAAGACAACAACCTAACGACCTAACCTGTTAAAGGACTGAACGAGCTACAACTTAACAGCTAAAGACTCTGGTGATTCCATGAGAGGTGCGACCTAGCGACCTAGCGTAAACTAAGACAACTCCTTATGCCGAAGTACCTTAGGTCGCCACTCCCTCTCCTGGTACTCCTTAGGTTCCCCACGACCTAGAACATGGCCAACCTGACCCCTAGGTCGCTCACGACCTACGACCTAACCCCTAGGTCGCCCACGACCTACGACCTAACTCCAGAAAACTCCTATAAATACCATGCCTACACCACCGAAGGGGGGACCTTTGGCTCATTTCTGAAACGCCTATACTCTGCTGATTTCTCGACTCACCTGACACTTCAAACACGGAAGACACTTCAACAAACTTCAAGAAGAAATCTAACACATTCGACATGGATTCAAAGAGTTCTTCTACATCGGAGTTCTAGCTATTTGTCCTAGTAGTGTTGTAATCGAAGATTGCTATAAAGTTGTAATCGATTAAGCAATAAAGAAGATTAAAGTGGACGTAGGCTTAACTTGAAGCCAAACCACTATAAAACTGTTGTCTCTTTACTGTTTTTTCTGTGACTTTTCTACTTACTTCTAATTCCCGTATTGATGGGTGGTGCTTTCACTTAATCTCTACTTACACTGGGGTGTTAGCGTTCAATTTTAGTGTTAACAGGTTTGGTCCGAACTCCCCTTTCTTAGTCTTTGTTGAAGGACCTTTCGCCCAGTCAAAAGTTCGATTTTTTTGGAGTAACAATAAATTTTCAAAAAAAAAATTGAAATCCAAAAAAAGAAAAAAAAGAAAAAAAAATTCAAATTTCCCTTTTTAATTTCTCTTTGGTAAATCTTTTTCCTTTAAAAAAAATCTAAAAAAACATTCTTGAAACTGTCTGAGTTTCCCTACTCACAAGAATTTTTCAATATTTTTGAAAATCAATATAATACATATAATTTCATGTCAAATTCTTATGGATATTTCAATAACAATTATTATACAAATAATTTGAATTTTGAACAAAATTTTCAAAATGATGTCCAATCCTCAACTCTTGAAAATAGCATCGAAACGATTTTGTCTTTACTCGAACTCTCTACATAAAATGATCAAAGGATAAATGATTTGTTTATTTCAAATATAATTTAAGTCAAAGTTTTAAGAATATTCAAAATTTAAATTCACTCCAAAATCTAATGATTTTGAGTATAGCCCATGCAAATCCAATTTCGAACTTCGAAATGAATTTCAAAATCTAAACTAAAATAGAAACAAATTTTCAAATAATTTTGGCAATGAAAATAATGTCAATTACGATGCAATTGATAATTTTCCTTCTTAACAAGTTCAAACTGAAAATTTTCAAATTAGTAATTATAATTCGACTTTGTCGAGCAAATGGATTAAATTCACAATAATCACACGGATATATTGTTTGAAACACATATGAAACAACGCGAGAAACAAAATCAAAACTTAATGATTGACGAGTCAAATAATAATCCACCTACTGAAATTGATGAATTTCAAATAACAAATGTTGAATTTGAAAACGAAAATCTTAAGGAAGTTGTTGAAATTCGGTAATTGATTGGATTTCAATTCTATTTGAGCACGTGGAACCAAGTTTAAAATTTGATCTACCTTTTCGGATTTTGAAAAGTTGATTACAACAAATTTGGGTTTTAAACATGATATATGCAATGAAGTTGTTAATAATCCAACAAAGGAAGACGAATTTAATGAAAATAAATTCTTTGGATGTTTCGATGATGAGTTGTTGAATTCTGAAGAGGTAGATTTAAATCACCATTTTGATATTAAAATCAATAATTTTAAAGTAGTTTTCAATGATAAGCTTGGCTTTCAATTTGGTGAAATAAACTTGAACAACTTCAACCCACTGTTTTATCAACCCTAAAAGTCAACGAAAATAAGGCAACTCACACAATTTTAAATAAAATGACATTCTTTTTTCCAAATCAAGATTCAACTACGAAATCTTTTATGGTTTGGTTCTCCGTACTTAAGCCGTGTCTCTTATACTTGACGAGACAAATGAATTGGTCTTTGGAAGACCATTTCATTTACTCTTTGATTGTATAATTTCTGGTGTCTTGTAAATAATAATCTTTTCATTTTTATGTAAATGTAGGTCATATTTTTATTTTTATTTTTCTCCTTTCACTTAGGTTGACTATGGGAACACAGTCAAAATCAAGTGTGGAGGGAGCCTCATCTTTATTTTTTATTTTTCATGGTTTATTTTTTGTATTTTTTATTTGAACATTTATAAAAAATTTCAAAAAAATTTCGAAACAAATTTTCTTTCTAGCATTTTGATTTACTTTTAAAAAATCACCATATGATACGTAGAGGTTTTGGTTATTAAATTAAATTTTGAAAATTTATTTGTCTTGACACAAATAAAAATAGAGTTTGACCAATAACAATGGTTTAACTAGTATATATGAAGATTCATAGGTGATAATTATGAAGTATATCCTAATTGATTTTTTTAAAAGTGGTGGATTTAAGGAAAAGGATATAACATTTTTTATATTCTAAGTTAAATGGTGCTAAGATGATTTTGTAAAACTCTCTCTTCAAAAAACAAATATATATATATATATATATATATATATATATAAAAGAAAAACAAAAGATTTTTTTTGTATATATGTATATATTTTTATTAACACCTAGAGTCATGTGTTCAATCGCAAGTGTATACAATCACCATGCTCTGTACCCTTCTCACATAAGCTCGAAAGGTAGTGCACGATCGGTATATCTAGCCTCATTTTACCTGAGTTAGGTCTATGTATAAAAAAATTCTTTTATTAATAAAGCATATAGTCGATAGGTGTACACACTTGTGTGTACACTAGCCACCTCTGCAATCCTCTCACGTAAATCCGAAAGGTGATGCAAGGGTAATATATCCGTCTCAGTTTATCTGAGTTAGGCATATGTAATTATTGTCAATATGAATTAAATTTTCAAATAATGAGATAGTAAGCAATTGAAATTCAAGCACTATTTTTACTTATTTGATTTGACTTGTAATTCCAAAGAAATGAAAATACCACTTTGAAAAACATTGATAATCAACTAGGGATCTATTTTATAATGTCACTATGTGATCAACCAAAACAACTAGCCAAATACAAGGACTTAAATTTCATGACAATGACCAGAACTTATATTTAACTTATTCGTATCGATTTAAAAGTAAATCCTTCATTTGTAAATATTTTCAAAAACAACAATTAGTTTAGGACAAGTAGGGATCTAGTGCAGAGGTTTGCATTCATATCTTTGTAAATAAATTTTGCACTTAGGAATTTTTCACTTTGCATTTGGATTCTATGGGTAGTGTCCACTGAAAACCCTCACAAGAAACACTCGTCCTACTAGCAACACCTAGAGGTTTAACGGCTTGTTGCATATGCTCAATGCAATCGTGCTTCCTACGAAAATGGATTTATCTTAGTTTTTCTTTATTCGAGAATGAATAAAAAGATAAGTGTGAGAGTATTTGATGTGCATGTAAAAGTGCATATTTTTACTTTCATATTTAATCTAATTTAATCAAATAAATGAGCATATAGGGTATTTTAACATGTTTAAACCAAAATTCAAATAATTTTCAAATCATCTTTTATTCATCTTCATATTGGGGCAAAATGGTCATTTTTGGGCACGTATTAATTTTAGATAATTTTCTTGGATATTTTATAGGAATTTGGATTCAAATGGAAGAGAGCTTCATGGAAAATATACATGCACAAGAGAAGACAAGTAAATGAAGATGGAAATAAATTTCATGCAATATGGAGGACCTCACCTACGCACTTACCATCATCACCTATTAGAAGCTAATACACATGCTAATGAAGATTAAAGTTACATGCACATGTAACTGTGGATTATGCTCATGCTAATGATAACTTGGAGGTCGCACTTCCTCAAGTGTATTATGGGTAGTCCTCAAAAATAGGGATTAGGATTTTAGGCTTGTATAAATACATCATATGTTCATGTAATTAAGCCTTTAGCCTTCTCTTTAGATTGTTTTGTTTTAGACTCAAAAATACATTATAATCTCTCTTTCTCTCTTTCATGGCTGCTTAGCCATTTCCTTTTATGCAATTTTAATTCATTCACTTTTTTTATTTACATGTCTTTTCCTTTCATGTTAGTAGTGTAGATCTTTTATTTCTGTATGTAGATTAGTTTTTATTTTATGTTAATTAGCTCTCTTCTTACTTAGCTTAAATTTTACATTTGATTTTGCTTCATGTTGAACTCTACATTTGTTGAAATGATAACAAAAATGAGAAGCTAAACCCCTTCAATTTTGGGGTACTAAGCTCTATTAATCATGTGGATTCAACATTTTGTTAGCTGTGATCTCTTTTTGTGCTTAATGGCAATGTTTGATGTAGTTTAACTTCTTTGTTTTAGCTTTGAATTTGATAGCCTATGTTGTTGACACCAAATAGGCTATGCTTAAATGAATAAAATAATAAATTACCTCTTCATCTACATATGATTATGGTAATGAGGTGAATTTTAAAATCAAAATTGATATTTTATGTTACTAATTCAATTATAAATAAGTCATGCTTAAAATAGAATAATTTCATTGCAATTTTCATGAGAGTTAAGAAGTGGTTCGGTGGGTATGTTAAATTTTGATGGTTTATATTGGACTAACTAACAACACAAATATTCCATACCTATTGATAAACATATAAACTAAATTCATTAATGACCAAAAGAGAGATCATAATTTCATTTTGTTGATTTATGTGATCATGAGAATGGATTTGCCTATAAATTGCCTTCAAACTCTCATATTTTTATCCAGTCTAGCTTTTGTTAGTTTTTACATTTTTTTAGCTTAAAAAAACATCAAATCTTGGTTTAATTTGATTGAATGGAATGTCAAATCTAAACAATTCCCTACTGATCGACTCGTACTCGCCACATACTAAAATTGTATGTAGTGCGCTTGCGGTTAGTTTTTAATTAAAATTTGATCAGTTATTTTCTAATCCGATAAAAAGTTAGCCTGTTGAACATTGATCTAGCTGGGATTCGGAATTCGGCAGGTGTATAGAGAAAGATGAGGGACGGGACAAAAGCTACCATTCTAGGGAATCCTCTACTTCTAAATGCAAGTCCCAGTCTCAAACATTACACCAAGGAGAACAATTCTATTTTTCTGCTTACAATGGAGACTAGCCTTCTTACCTTAACCCTCAAATCGCCACATCACATGAGCAACATTCTTGCTCCTTATGCTCTAAACAGTCTTGCGAATGTAGATCAAATAAACATCCAATTACCGCTTCTAATCCGCCTTTGCTGGCTATTGCTCCCGATGTCTCTAAAGCAGAGAAATTGGCCAAGCTCAAGGCCACTTTTCTAAAATTCTGCTTTGAAGGGCTTAAATTTCCTTCTTCAATACATATGATTCCGAGGCATGCCAAAGCAAGTTCTCTTGTATGTTTCAACGATGTGTTCGTGTAGCATGAATCGTTCCAACATTTGGCAAAAAATTCTCTAAAGTGTCCATTGAACGACAAAATGAAATAGATCGCCTCAAGTTAGAAGCGATACATGATAAGGACATAATCAAGCATCAAGATGCTGAATTGTTTGAATTAAAAACACAACTTGCTGAAGCAGAAAAATATGCTAAGGAAATTGGAGAAGCGGTGAGCCATTTAGAAACTCCTCATAGAAAAGAACTTGACACTGCCCTCAATTGTAGCGGGGCACTTACTCTAGACAGAGAATTGAAGCCTAGGAAGAATCGCAGAAGTACTGCGAGGAGGCCATCGAAGCCAAGAGCCTAAAAATTAAACTTGATGAGTAGCTCACTAAAATTGAAGCTCTTAAAGAGGAGGCTAGAGAAGAAGGCCACAAAGAAATGATTTAACGAATGGAATCCCAAATAGAAGCTACGAAAGAGTCTGGTAGGAATGAAATCCAAGACTTGTTCAATCCATTGATCATTGATTATAATGCCAAAATCCTTATCCATTGTGACTTAAGTTTTCACGGTGAGGGTTATCTCGAATAACTTGCTAAAGCATGGGAGCAAATTATTGAAATAAAGAAGGGAGAATCAGGTGGATCCGAGCTCAATGAAGAAGAAATAGTGTGGGAGATTCTTCATGGAAACGAACCCTTGGATTTGGCTGCCGCAAAACTCCAATACTAAATGTTTTTGCACCTATCGAGAAAAGGGAACATATTGCTGGATCTTCAGGTGCTGATCCTAATGGTCCCTCTTCTTCCTAAGCAGTTGGAGCATCAATCTCCCTTGACACGGAGTAGGACTTGGGCTATGATCTAGATAAGCCCGATTACCAATCCAAATGCTATCCCTTATTTTAGAACGAGGTACCCCAAAAACCATTGAAAGCCAACTGGATATAGGTATTGCACTTTACTCTTCATTTTCTGAAAAGTTCCATTCTTCGCGTCCGATAGTTTTAAGCTCATCTCCCTATTTTAAAATTTTTTGCAGGTCTTCCAGGCCCAATCAAACTCCCAAGAGCAATGCTGCTACAGATCAATAGGAGAAACTGGCTAAAGTTCTAACAACCGTTGATGAAAGGCTCGATTCCCAAGTCATCGAAGCTCTTAATGATGAGAAGGTCAAAGACCGCTCCCAATGGATGAATCTGACGATGTAATGATCACCGATGCCTCCGAACTTACCAAAAAGATTGAAAGAGCAGATTGAAAAAGAGGAGTTAGTGGAAAGAAAAGTTAAAAATAAGCCCGTTGAGGTGGACATTGACGATCCTCATCCTATTCCATTGCAAATTATTCCACCCAGCGGGTCAATTCCCAATGAACTTCCTCCTACCTCTGTAAGCTCTCCTGCTAAAGGCATTAAGGGATCTAGAAAAATAAGGAAGTGCCACTACTCCTGAAAAATCCAAAAAAGAGAAAAGTCAAAGAAGTAGCTGTTACTTCGGCTCAGTGTGTATATAGTTTGCATAGTCATTTCTTTTAGTAGCTATGTTTATACGGGTGTGAGCCTCGATTTTTTGAAACAAATTGTACCATAATCTTAAAACCTATTATGTGAATAAAAGTTTATGTTTTCTGTTGAGCTTTCATGTGAATTGTTATTTAATCAGTTGAACTATTATGTTCAATTCAATGTACTTGTAATTCGTTGTTTATAAATTCTAATAACAATCCACCAGCTCTATCCCAAGGCATCCAAGTGGTCGAGGCCTCGAGTCATATCGAACACTTGGTCGAGCCTTAGTGTTACGCTATCGAATTCAGTGGTTTTGAGCAACTATATTCCCACCCATGGTTTTAGATTAGCGGGGTTAGATGTCAGATGGTCAAATTCCTTCCGTAGTGAGTTTATACACCTCTCGTCGATTTTGAGCCAGAGTTCATGGAATAGCGAATGGTTAAACTTCATTCATCTATTCATTCATGTTCATATCCACACTTCGGGGATAAGATTTAGTTGATGGGTGGTTGGATTGGACCCAATCTATGTTAATACTCTAGTTCGCACTCCAGGGACTCAGAGTTATCTTGCGGGCGGTTGATTCATGCTCGATTTATGTTTATACTCCAGCCTGCACTCTAGGGCTTAGAGTTATCTCGCGGGTGGTTGATTTATGCCCGATTTATATTTATACTCAAATCCGCACTTCGAGGACTTAGGGTCATTTTACGGGTGGTCGATCCACACCTAATTCATATACTCCAGTCCATGCTTTGGGGACTGAGAGTTATTTCGAAGAGCAGTCGGATCATACTCTCTTTGATTAATTGATTTTCCCCTTAGGGTCTGGGTTTGATTTAGCAAGCAATCAGTTGATATGTAATTAGCATATAATGCAATAGTAAACATAAATATAGAGCTAGCCTGAAACTTTATCCATCAAATGGAAAGAAATAACATAAACTGTCTTATTACATATTCGAAAAATAAAATGCTAAAGGAAATTCTAAAAGTAAATACAACTTAATTATAAAAGAAATAAACTGAGTGAAATAGCAACGTAGTTATTCGCTATTCCACACTCTTGGAAGTGTAATTCCATCGACAGTCGCTAGATTGAATGTTCCTTCTCCAAGCCTCTGTTCAATGACATATGGTCCTTCCCAAATTGGATTCATGTGCGACGGGGTAGGAAAAACCCGTTTTAGGATGAGATTGCCAATTTTGAAGATTCTAATTCGAACTTTAGTGTTGTAATACAGGGCGACTCGATGTTGATGTGCAGCTGCCCTAAGATCGGCTTTTCGCGCTTCTCATCTGTAATTTTAAGAGATTCTAAGAGGAGATCTTTATTCATTTTAGGATCACAGTAAATCACTCGATGAGAAGGAACTTCAAGATCAGCAGGAATAACGGCTTCAGAACCATAAGCATGGGTGATTGGAGTACGACTAGTTTTGGACTTGTGCTAGTCCTGTAAGCCTATAGTGCTGTAGGAAGTTCATCCACTCGCTTGCCTCTAGCCTACAGGACTGTAGGAAGTTCATCCACTCGCTTGCCTCTAGCCTTCTCTAAACGCTTCTTCAGAATGAACATTATGATCTTATTTACAGCTTCAACCTATCCATTTGTTTGAGGGGAAGAGATCATTGCAAATCTCTTTCAATATAATATCTTCGACAAAAGTCTTCAAATTAAACATCGTCGAGTTGAGTCCCATTATTTATTACAATAGTTTGCAGAAGACTGAAGCGACATATGACGTTTCAGACAATAAAATTGACTACTTTTTTAGTTGTGATCATGGCTAAAGGTTCTGCTTCAGCCCATTTAGCAAAGTAATCAACCGCAACAATAGCGTACTTTGCACCACCTTTAGAGATTGATAAGTAACCGATAATGTCTATACCCCACATAGCATATGACCATGGATGACCATTTACGTGATTTCTATTGGTGGAGCTCTCAGAACATTTGCATATATCTAGCATTTATCACATTATCTTACATAATCAGTGGCGTCTTGATTTACGGTTGGCCAATAATACCCATGACAGAGTATTTTCTTTATTAGAGTTTGTCCTCCAGTGTGATCGCCGCATTCCCCTTCAAGAACCTCTTTTAGAACACATCATATCTCAACTTGAGAGACACATCAGATTAGAGGGACCGAGAAACCTTTTTTGTACATAATTACTTCTTGCATAATATTATGCGAAGCTTTGTGAAGGACTTATCACTTTTCATTTCTTTTATCTCCATGTAGTAAATAATCTTTGATTGGAGTCATCTATGATTCCCTGTCGGCTCCGCTTCCAGTATGTAACGACCCAGAATTTTAATTTTTTAAAATTGAATAATTAATTAATTTTAAATATTAATAAGTGAATTTATAAGTCGAATAAATTTTAATTCGAATAATTGGATTTAATTGGATAATTAAATCGATAATTTAATATGTGAAAATACGGAAATAATTGAAAATTGGGTTAAATATGATTGAAAATGATTTGTACAATTTTATTTTATCATATTGGAGTTAGAATGATATTTTAGAACTTTTAAAATCGAATTAAAAGTTAATTCGTGAAAATTGAATATTTTAATATTAAATCGACTAGTGAAAATAGTCAATTTTTGAACAGTCTCAGAATTGGACGAAACTAGTTCCATTGGATCCGTAATAGTTAATTATTATCGGATTTCAATTTTCGTAGCAATCGGAGTTATCGTTTGATCGTGGCAGCTCGAAACGTATCGTAATTGTTTTAATTTTAATTTGGCGAGTTAAAATAGTCATTTTTCAAAAAGTCTCGGATTTCGACGAAACTAGTTTCATCGGATCCGTAATATGATATTATTGTAAGGTTTCAAATTTCAAGTCAATCAGATTTACCGTTTGTCCGGTGCAAATTAAAACGCCTAGAAAATCTTTTAAATCGGTTCAATTTAAATTGAACGTTTATAGCCATAACTCGCACAGATGTCCGAATTAGCTTCCGAAACCTGTTCCATTGTGTCAGGAACGCGGGGTAAACCCTAGAAACGCTGGTTACGGCGCGTGAATCGGAGTTTGGAAAACCCGGATGAATAGTGTTCGAAATTTCCTATAAATAGACCATCTCCATTCACAAATAACAAAAATAAATAACTAAAACCCTAGCCTTCAGCCGCCACCCCCTCCATGAAAGGCTGAAATCTTCTCTTCTTCTCCCTCAATTATCTTCCAATCCATTGATTATTATCAACAACTTTCAACTAACAAATTGAAGAGGGCATCAAGATCTACATATTCAACGGATATGATCGCGAATGGAGCTGTATTTTGTGAGATAGGAGGCCGCATTTCCCTGATGTTGCGCACGCATTTCAGAGCACAAGGAGGGGCCGAGCTCCACCCCAGGGCAGCCGAGCATAGCTCTTGGTCGTGGCTTCGAGGTGGTACCATCTGATCGAGCTAGAAGTCAGCGAGGAAGTTGCAAAGTTAAACCCCAATTTGGAAAGCATGGGTTTTGTACGTGTTTTGTTATCTGGGTAGTGGTATGCGCGTGGAAGATGAAGGGGGGGGGGTGCGGTGGAGATTTGCAGAGGTGAGATCTACGGCAGTGATCAAGTTAGGTTTAAAAATAAGAAAATATGTTGTAATTTATAAATATAAATTCGTGTAAACTTTGAAATTGCATATCTTTTTCATACGAGGTCGAAAGCGCACGAAACCAGTTGCGTTGGAATCGTATGGACGAGCACTACGCGATGCAATTGGATTGGAGTCGTTTGGAGTTAGTGAGAATTTTGGGTAAAATTAAACGTCCGTTTAATTTTATTCGAAATAAATCGCTAAAGCGAAATTGAAATCAAGGTGAGAACTTCTCACTCAATCGAATCGGTTTCGATTTTAATTTTAAATAGTTATATTTAAAATATTTGAATGCATGTTTGAATGATGATTGTTATCTATTGACTGTTAAAATAGACATTATGCGCCGTTAGTAAGCGGCGGTTATTTAGTAAAAACATATACCGCGAATATTTCATAAACAGTGAAATTGGTATTATATATATATAATAGCAATATATATATATTGGCATATGTATATATTGGAGTTATTGATTTCCCGCATTTTTTTAGCGGATGAGACCCTATTGCGCCGTCTATTAAGCGGATAATATTTTAAATCCCATATACAGCGATAATTCCGTACTGGAGCGGAATTGGTATTGTGCTAATGTTTGTGAATGCAGGAAAACAGGTTGGAGGGATCCAACTGGATTCCTCAACAGTATTTATTTGATTTCAGATATTTTGATATTTGATGGATTATCATATCGATATATGATATCGTTGTTGTCGTGATTGGCTATTTGGTATGTAGCATCATTGGACCAAACTTTGGAACTTTAAAATGGTTTTTAAAGTGATTTTTGAAAATATAAAATATTTTTGGAATTGATTCATTTTAAATAAATAAACGTTATAAATTTTAATGTTATAAAAATTATGATTTTTGAGAAATATAGTTAAAGTTGATTTTTGAAAATATGGGATTAATGATTTTATAAAATAGTTAAATTGGGATTTTAGAATTTATTGTGAAAAGTTTAAATATAGGATTTATAAAATTGATTATTTTATAAATCAAAATGGTGAAATTATAAAGGAGATTAAAGACGTTTTAAAAGGATAATAATATAAATTGATTTATATAAAAGATTTATAAATTGATATTTATAAATTAAAATATTTGAATTATAAAACGAGTTTTTATAAGTGTTAGAATGAATTGTGAATGAATTTCATGAATGAATGAAATTTATAGAATTATAAACGGTGAAGTTATAAATGGAATTTTATAAGGAGTAGGTTTATAAAATTCATAAAGTTATTAAAAGAATGATTTTGGACAAATAATTGAATCTTATAAGTTATAAGATTTATAAGTATGAAGTTCAAAGGAACGATTTTTGCAAACAAATAAATTATAAGTGTTTAACTTATAATATGAATTTTAGTATATAATTGAGTTATAATTTGAGATAGGTTAATAAAGGGAATTTATAAAGGAAGTAGTTATAAAATAAATAGAAATGGAATTTATAAACGTTGTTTTATAAATTCGCAAATGACTTAATTTGATAAGTTAATTTTTATAACTTATTTATGGAGTTATATTCTCGTTTTATACGGTGAATAACCCTTTAAAGTAAGATGAATAGAAATGATGAAATTGATTAACGTAGTATATTCACGTTTTTGAATAGTGAATAATATGTTAAAGAAAATTTTTTGGATGTGATATTTTAAACAGAATTAAAACAATCTAACGATGTTTTAAATGTGTTGAGATTCGAAATCATAGATTTCAACATTCATTGTTGAAATAGACGTTTTCGAGAAATAGAAGGAAATGGTGGACTATAACACTGTTGTTATAGTAAATGATTTCCGAAAGGAAATGTTTTGTATAATATTGGGATTTATATATCTATTTTAATTTCGAATCCCTATACTAGTGATTTTGGGTTGTCGTAACGATGTTTTACGCAACATTCGTTTTGGCCCAAATAAATATGTTTAAGAGAATGATTTCCTTAAAGAATGAAATATATACTTAATTTCGATTTAAGTATATTGAATATTTTCCAAGAGTTGAAAATAAAAAGATTGTGTGAATTTCTTATTAAATAAGTATGGAAATGTTTTCCAATATAAAGTGAATATTAGAGAATTTATCTTTTTAAGGATAAATTGAAATTGAATAAATGAAATCGTATATTCATAGATATTGTGAAATATAAATTCACTAAGGAATTTATAAAAAGGGGAATTTGTTTAAAAATAAATATTGATTTATTTTTGAAGTGTGAAAATTATATATCTTGTAAAGATATCTTTGGGAAATAAATAATTTGGAAAATTATTTGAAATTTGGTGATGTTGTGCATATCCATTGATAGTTCAATAACCGACTATCAATATTTACCTTTGAAAGGTATTTGTTGTGATTTGCTGAATTTGAATGCACACTTATTTTTAAATTATTGCGCTCGTTATTCGGATTACCCATTTCCACTAGTGATACAACGTTATGGATAGCATTGAAGATCGGTGTTGAAGACCCGGTATTTGCGAGAGCGATAGGATGACCTGTCGATTGACTCTGCACCGAGTAGCTACGGTATTGAGTTATCCATATGTGATGGGAAATCCGATCAGGATTGTGGATATCCGGATTGCAAGGACTTCTTTGTAAGTTCCTTCGGTTCTGTTCGAGCCCGGAACAGACTTGTATGGATTTTACGTCTGACATTACAAATTGAGATATAAAACCGATTTCTTTCAAATATATTTCTGTTGGTGGCGGAGAATTTATTCTTTTAGCTTAACACCCTTCTCTGAGACGTACGAGCTCAGAGGTTATGTAGTTAAATGTTATCAGCGATATATTCCCAATTTGGTAATGTGACATGCTGAGTGTTGCAGTGAAATGATCATTGTGTTGATTATTTGTGATAGGATCATTTATTTGATCGTCTATCTTAGTGATCATTTCTATGATCATTTGTTGACCCAAAGCATGGCTTTTGTATAAAGTATGTTTTTGTGGACGTGACTTCGTCGAGCCTCACACCCCGGAATGGTCAAAACAGGAAAGATGCAGCAAGGTTATGAGGGGTAGCGCCCTTTAGGGTATGTTCATTTCCTTCTGGAAAAGGGTGGTATCATGGTATGGAGCCCAGATACTTACTCATGTTGAAAACACTATGATTGTGTGAATTGATTACGAGCGCTCGGTTAAAGGTCCCAAAGGACCGGGGGATGGCATATTCGGTCAGTTGTTACTCAGTTAGGGGTAACCCGGCCTTGTGTTGGTAGAGATCCGGTTTGGTTCTCGGGGATGTCCATCCAGAGGCATTCTCATGTGGCAATGGGAAGTTCCTTGGCCTGACCATTCGTTGGAAATCCAAAGAAACAATACGAGACTTGTACGGTTTTAGTTGTAGAACCTTCCATTTAATATGGTAGCTATAGTAAGCATACTATAATGGTACCTATGCTGGCTAAGATTTATATTCTACTTTCGAAATTGTTTTCTACACTATGCACTAATAATAATATCAAATGTTTCTTTTTAATGCATATCAAGCATCTTTGACTAACATAAGAAGAAATCTCCTCCAAGTCTGCGTTTGCATTGTGTGTGTGGCGGGAGGTCTTATGGTAGTCTCATTTTTAAAAAGCATTGCGAATTGACTTTAAAAATATTCATCTATTTTGTTTTTCAAAGATAAATAAACTGTTTTGAGTTCTCACACCAGTCACATGACTGACTCGGAGTTTATTGTTTTCCTTCCTAAACTCTGGGTGCCCACCAATTTCCACACGGGCAGTCAAGAGTTAGGTTTATCAGGATATTCTGGAATTGCTGGAGGCAAGCTGGATGGCATGGCGTATTATTAGTATATAGTATTTCTTTTTCCGCTGTTTGTTGTTGTTTGATGTTGTACACTCTGATGATGATATGATGTAATGAAATGTAATGTAATGTAATAACTGATATAGTTCTTTGTTTAAAGATTATTCATTTATGTATTATATGTTGTTCCGCTGCGAATTGTGAGATTCTGTTATTGTTCTGTTATGTTCTATTCCGTTCTATTTTCTTTTCTCCCTTCTCTCTATTTTTCTATCTTCTTATCTCTCCTTCTGTCCTTTTCTTTTTCTTAAACATTGAGAATTTGTATTTCTGTTCATCTTGAATTAATCTACGGAGATTAGTGTATATTCAAGGAGTACGGATTTGCGGTTCGTCATAGGTGGTATCAAAGCATATGGTTAAGCGACAACCATGGTTCTGTTGGGTATTACTCATTAGAGATAGAGTCAGTAGTACTCTAGAATGAGTTTGAGTGTAATAATAGCTATGAGAGCGTATTTGTTAGTGAATATAAAATTGTTTTATATTGTGATGATTGGTTTGTTGAGTGGTATATGAACCTTCGTCGGCGCAGCCTCGAAACTGAATCGAAGAGGTTTCTAAACACTTGAATAGAACAATTCGACACAATATTGTTTTTAAATTGGGTAAATGAAATAATTTTACCTTGATTATATTTTATATATAAAGAAATAATTTTTCAGAATTATTTAAGTGTATATAAGTGGATTTTTTTTAGTTGTTTGAATAATCTAAATTGAAGAATAATTGTATAAGCAAATGAATTATAAGAATTGGATTATAATTAAAGTGATTTACAATTGTGAAATAAACTTATATATATAAGAAGTGAAACTATATGAATATAACTTAAGAGATGTTGAATGAAGTTGATATTGGTATCAAAGTAAATTAATAAAGTTAAGTGATAAATATGAACTTAAGTTATGTAAATTAAGTTGATATGAAATAATGGATGTAAGTGTTAATTCATTAAAATCTTATGTTATTGGAAGTTGAAAAATTGAATGCAAATCAATTTAATTAAACCAAATTGAATGAATATAAGTAAAGGAATTTGGTTGAATTAATATACATTGGTTGTTATATGATTGTTAGTTGATTGTATATCATTAAGTGTTAATGAAATTGAAAGCTAAAGTAATTGGAATTCAATTTCAAGTTAAATGAATCTTAAATAGAATTGAATTTGATTTGGAAGTGAACCAACTTGAATATGAATTAGTGAATATGAACTAATTGAAAATGAATGTTAGTAAAATCCAATGTTAATGAATCAAATGTGATTTAAATTGAAAACCAATTCATTGAATATTAATGAGAATATGAATGAATATTTATCGGTTATGGATGTTAGTTGGATGATAGTTGATTGATAGTTGCATTTGTTACTTTTGTTTCATTTGCTATGTTGGCATATATAGTTATTATGTTGCTATATGTTGTATATCGATACTATTGTCTATATGCATGTGCTCATGTTGTTTGTTGAGTGTTTAGTAGGTGCGGATCGCGTTTGCTTCGCATTTGGAGCTCGCTTTCGCGCTATATTAGCCGTATATACTTGCTAATAAAATATAAGGTACATATCTCGGATTACATACCGTACTTTTATACTTTTTTCCCTGCGGGATGCCTCATTACTTGATGAGATGTATATTTGTGATATATATACTGTCATTTTTTTTGGGATCGAGCCGCGCAAAGGAGACTATGGCGAATTTTTCCGGAAATTTAAGGCGTTAGAAAAAATTTGAGGAATTTGAAAATTTTTGAAAACTATAATTTTGGTTTTGGAATTGGAAATTAAACGATATAGTAATTGTTTTTGAAAAGATAACTAAGTATGATTTGAAAACTTAGTAAATAATTATGAGAAGTTTAAAATTTGTTTTGGGAAAGTTAATAGATTCTGTAACTTTTCTTACTTGTTAATTTCGAGGACGAAATTCTTTTAAGGGGGGAAGATTGTAACGACCCAGAATTTTAATTTTTTAAAATTGAATATTTAATTAATTTTAAATATTAATAAGTGAATTTATAAGTCGAATAAATTTTAATTCGAATAATTGGATTTAATTGGATAATTAAATCGATAATTTAATATGTGAAAATACGGAAATAATTGAAAATTGGGTTAAATATGATTGAAAATGATTTGTAAAATTTTATTTTATCATATTGGAGTTAGAATGATATTTTAGAACTTTTAAAATCGAATTAAAAGTTAATTTGTGAAAATTGAATATTTTAATATTAATTCGACTAGTGAAAATAGTCAATTTTTGAACAGTCTCAGAATTGGACGAAACTAGTTCCATTGGATCCGTAATAGTTAGTTATTATCGGATTTTAATTTTTGTAGCAATCGGAGTTATCGTTTGATCGTGGCTGCTCGAAACGCATCGTAATTGTTTTAATTTTAATTTGGCGAGTTAAAATAGTCATTTTTCAAAAAGTCTCGGATTTCGACGAAACCAGTTTCATCGGATCCGTAATGTGATATTATTGTAAGGTTTCAAATTTCAAGTCAATCGGATTTACCGTTTGTCCGGTGCAAATTAAAACGCCTAGAAAATCGTTTAAATCGGTTTAATTTAAATTGAACGTTTATAGCCATAACTCGCACAGATGTCCGAATTAGCTTCCGAAACCTATTCCATTGTGTCCGGAACGCGGGGTAAACCCTAGAAACGCTGGTTACGGCGCGTGAATCGGAGTTTGGAAAACCCGGATGAATAGTGTTTGAAATTTCCTATAAATAGACCATCTCCATTCACAAATAAAAAAAATAAATAACTAAAACCCTAGCCTTCAGCCGCCACCCCTTCCATGAAAGGTTGAAATATTCTCTTCTTCTCCCTCAATTATCTTCCAATCCATTGATTATTATCAACAACTTTCAACTAACAAATTGAAGAGGGCATCAAGATCTACATATTCAACGGATATGATCGCGAATGGAGCTGTATTTTGTGAGATAGGAGGCCACGTTTCCCTGATGTTGCGCACGCATTTCAGAGCACAACGAGGGGCCGAGCTCCACCCCAGGGCAGCCGAGCATAGCTCTTGGTCGTGGCTTCGAGGTGGTACCATCTGATCGAGCTAGAAGTCAGCGAGGAAGTTGCAAAGTTAAACCCTAATTTGGAAAGCATGGGTTTTGTACGTGTTTTGTTATCTGGGTAGTGGTATGCGCGTGGAAGATGAAGGGGGGGTGCGGTGGAGATTTGCAGAGGTGAGATCTACGACAGTGATCAAGTTAGGTTTAAAATAAGAAAATATGTTGTAATTTATAAATATAAATTCGTGTAAACTTTGAAATTGCATATCTTTTTCATACGAGTTCGAAAACGCGCGTAACTAGTTGCGTTGGAATCGTATGGACGAGCACTACGCGATGCAATTGGATTGGAGTCGTTTGGAGTTAGTGAGAATTTCAGGTAAAATTAAACGTCCGTTTAATTTTATTCGAAATAAATCGCTAAAGCGAAATTGAAATCAAGGTGAGAACTTCTCACTCAATCGAATCGGTTTCGATTTTAATTTTAAATAGTTATATTTAAAATATTCGAATGCATGTTTGAATGATGATTGTTATCTACTGATTGTTAAAATAGACATTATGCGCCGTTAGTAAGCGGAGGTTATTTAGTAAAAATATATACCGCGAATATTTCATAAACAGTGAAATTGGTATTATATATATATAATAGCAATATATATATATATATTGGCATATGTATATATTGGAGTTATTGATTTCCCGCATTTTTTTAGCGGATGAGACCCTATTGCGCCGTCTATTAAGCGGATAATATTTTAAATCCCATATACAGCGATAATTCCGTACTGGAGCGGAATTGGTATTGTGCTAATGTTTGTGGATGCAGGAAAACAGGTTGGAGGGATCCAACTGGATTCCTCAACAGTATTTATTTGATTTCAGATATTTTGATATTTAATGGATTATCATATCGATATATGATATTGTTGTTGTCGTGATTGGCTATTTGGTATGTAGCATCATTGGACCAAACTTTGGAACTTTAAAATGGTTTTTAAAGTGATTTTTGAAAATATAAAATATTTTTGGAATTGATTCATTTTAAATAAATAAACGTTATAAATTTTAATGTTATAAAAATTATGATTTTTGAGAAATATAGTTAAAAGTTGATTTTTGAAAATATGGGATTAATGATTTTATAAAATAGTTAAATTGGGATTTTAGAATTTATTGTGAAAAGTTTAAATATAGGATTTATAAAATTGATTATTTTATAAATCAAAATGGTGAAATTATAAAGGAGATTAAAGACGTTTTAAAAGGATAATAATATAAATTGATTTATATAAAAGATTTATAAATTGATATTTATAAATTAAAATATTTGAATTATAAAACGAGTTTTTATAAGTGTTAGAATGAATTGTGAATGAATTTCATGAATGAATGAAATTTATAGAATTATAAACGGTGAAGTTATAAATGGAATTTTATAAGCAGTAGGTTTATAAAATTCATAAAGTTATTAAAAGAATGGTTTTGGATAAATAATTGAATCTTATAAGTTATAAGATTTATAAGTATGAAGTTCAAAGGAACGATTTTTGCAAACAAATAAATTGTAAGTGTTTAACTTATAATATGAATTTTAGTATATAATTGAGTTATAATTTGAGATAGGTTAATAAAGGGAATTTATAAAGGAAGTAGTTATGAAATAAATAGAAATGGAATTTATAAACGTTGTTTTATAAATTCGCAAACGACTTAATTTGATAAGTTAATTTTTATAACTTATTTATGGAGTTATATTCACGTTTTATACGGTGAATAACCCTTTAAAGTAAGATGAATAGAAATGATGAAATTGATTAACGTAGTATATTCACGTTTTTGAATAGTGAATAATATGTTAAAGAAAATGTTTTGGATGTGATATTTTAAACAGAATTAAAACAATCTAACGATGTTTTAAATGTGTTGAGATTCGAAATCATAGATTTCAACATTCATTGTTGAAATAGACGTTTTCGAGAAATAGAAGGAAATGGTGGACTATAACACTGTTGTTATAGTAAATGATTTCCGAAAGGAAATGTTTTGTATAATATTGGGATTTATATATCTATTTTAATTTCGAATCCCTATACTAGTGATTTTGGGTTGTCGTAACGATGTTTTACGCAACATTCGTTTTGGCCCAAATAAATATGTTTAAGAGAATGATTTCCTTAAAGAATGAAATATATACTTAATTTCGATTTAAGTATATTGAATATTTTCCAAGAGTTGAAAATAAAAAGATTGTGTGAATTTCTTATTAAATAAGTATGGAAATGTTTTCCAATATAAAGTGAATATTAGAGAATTTATCTTTTTAAGGATAAATTGAAATTGAATAAATGAAATCGTATATTCATAGATATTGTGAAATATAAATTCACTAAGGAATTTATAAAAAGGGGAATTTGTTTAAAAATAAATATTGATTTATTTTTGAAGTGTGAAAATTATATATCTTGTAAAGATATCTTTGGGAAATAAATAATTTGGAAAATTATTTGAAATCTGGTGATGTTGTGCATATCCATTGATAGTTCAATAACCGACTATCAATATTTACCTTTGAAAGGTATTTGTTGTGATTTGCTGAATTTGAATGCACACTTATTTTTAAATTATTGCGCTCGTTATTCGGATTACCCATTCCGAATAGTGATACGACGTTATGGATAGCATTGAAGATCGGTGTTGAAGACCCGGTATTTGCGAGAGCGATAGGATGACCTGCCGATTGACTCTGCACCGAGTAGCTACGGTATTGAGTTCTCCATATGTGATGGGAAATCCGATCAGGATTGTGGATATCCGGATTGCAAGGACTTCTTTGTATGTGCCTTCGGTTCTGTTCGAGCCCGGAACAGACTTGTATGGATTTTATGTCTGACATTACAAATTGAGATATAAAGCCGATTTCTTTCAAATATATTTCTGTTGGTGGCGGAGAATTTATTCTTTTAGCTTAACACCCTTCTCTAAGACGTACGAGCTCAGAGGTTATGTAGTTGAATGTTATCAGCGATATATTCCCAATTTGGTAATGTGACATGCTGAGTGTTGCTGTGAAATGATCATTGTGTTGATTATTTGTGATAGGATCATTTATTTGATCGTCTATCTTAGTGATCATTTCTATGATCATTTGTTGACCCAAAGCATGGCTTTTGTATAAAGTATGTTTTTGTGGATGTGACTTCGTCGAGCCTCACACCCCAGAATGGTCAAAACAGGAAAGATGCAGCAAGGTTATGAGGGGTAGCGCCCTTTAGGGTATGTGCATTTCCTTCTGGAAAAGGGTGGTATCATGGTATGGAGCCCAGATACTTACTCATGTTGCAAACACTTTATGATTGTGTGAATTGATTACGAGCGCTCGGTTAAAGGTCCCAAAGGACCGGGGGATGGCATATTCGGTCAGTTGTTACTCAGTTAGGGGTAACCCGGCCTTGTGTTGGTAGAGATCCGGTTTGGTTCTCGGGGATGTCCATCCAGAGGCATTCTCATGTGGCAATGGGAAGTTCCTTGGCCTGACCATTCGTTGGAAATCCAAAGAAACAATACGAGACTTGTACGGTTTTAGTTGTAGAACCTGCCATTTAATATGGTAGCTATAGTAAGCATACTATAATGATACCTATGCTGGCTAAGATTTATATTCTACTTTCGAAATTTTTTTCTACACTATGCACTAATAATAATATCAAATGTTTCTTTTTAATGCATATCAAGCATCTTTGACTAACATAAGAAGAAATCTCCTCCAAGTCTGCGTTTGCATTGTGTGTGTGGCGGGAGGTCTTATGGTAGTCTCATTTTTAAAAAGCATTGCGAATTGACTTTAAAAATATTCATCTATTTTGTTTTTCAAAGATAAATAAACTGTTTTGAGTTCTCACACCAGTCACATGACTGACTCGGAGTTTATTGTTTTCCTTCCTAAACTCTGGGTGCCCACCAATTTCCACACGGGCAATCAAGAGTTAGGTTTGTCAGGATATTCTTGATATTCTGGAATTGCTGGAGGCAAGCTGGATGGCATGGCGTATTATTAGTATATAGTATTTCTTTTTCCGCTGTTTGTTGTTGTTTGATGTTGTACACTCTGATGATGATATGATGTAATGAAATGTAATGTAATGTAATAACTGATATAGTTCTTTGTTTAAAGATTATTCATTTATGTATTATATGTTGTTCCGCTGCGAATTGTGAGATTCTGTTATTGTTCTGTTATGTTCTATTCCGTTCTATTTTCTTTTCTCCCTTCTCTCTATTTTTCTATCTTTTTCTCTCTTCTTCTGTCTCTTTCTTCTTCTTAAAACCCTAAGTGTTCGGTTTTTCGGCATTCGATTTCTCGGCAGTTGATACAGTGGACGTATTGATGTCAGTTTTCGGAAGTTGAAGAATCGGGTCCTTACACAGTATCTGGTCGATTTTCATCATGTTCATACTTCGAGTATTTAATACT
The DNA here is from genome assembly GCA_030765085.1 of Allium cepa. Classification (NCBI taxonomy): domain Eukaryota; kingdom Viridiplantae; phylum Streptophyta; class Magnoliopsida; order Asparagales; family Amaryllidaceae; genus Allium; species Allium cepa. The sequence goes on from CM060942.1 coordinate 512,697,236, forward strand.
TCTACCAAAGCCAAACCCATATGCTATGCATCATCGGTACTAGCAAACTTTGCCAATGAAACAACCTCTCTATTTTGATCTCGTGGAACACGCGAAATGTCATAGTACTCAAATTTTGTCAACAACTCTTAACTTGGTTAAGGTATAGGGCAAGCTGTTATAATGACCCGTATTTTTAACTATTTAAAATTATAGAATTTTATATAATTGTTGAATAAAAATGGTTAAAGATAAAATTTAATGACTTATTATTGTAATTTATTGGATAATTGAATTATTTAATTTTGAATTATTTAAATAATTAAAATTTTAATTTATGTGAATGAAAATGGTATCGAAAATTGATGTCAAATTTTTATTAAGTATGAATGAAGGTTGCTAACATTTAAAATAAAAATTTTAAGTGGATAAATAAAAATTTGAAATTGTCTTTTTTAATTAATGAGTAAAAATAGTCATTTTGGCTACCGTCTCAAATTTCAACGAAACCAGTTTCATCGGAACCGTAATAGTGAATGATTGTAACATTTTAAGTTTTGTAGCGATCATATTTGTCATTTGGCCGTACGAGCTTGAAACACGTAGAAAGTAATTATAGAATTCAACTAAAATAATTTGATTTGAAAAGCATCTTCCGCATACGATGGAATTAGGCCTCGAGACTAGTTTTATTGTATTTGAAATGAGGGTAAAACATTAGAAACGTAAGGTGGCAGGCTTCGTTTGATGCTCGATAAATTTCAGGCGTTCTGATTAGATATTTTCTTATTTTAAATATATGCTCATTTCCAAGGCAACACTCGCATTCAAAACCCACGTGCCTACCCCGTACCCATCCCTACTTCATTCGAATCTCGTTCTTCTAATAAAAAAAGAGGGCAGATCAAAATAGCTTCGATCAAATTAAAAAAAAGAATGAATCAATCAAAATCAAAATCATGATCGATCAATCAATCGCGTACGTAGATGGTTTCATGACTCAACGTCGAGGAGGCGCGTGCATTAGGGTTGAGCGAAATAGGAAAACATGAGGGCTCGATGATCAAATGGGTGGTAGCGTTGGGAAGTTGAGCTTTTAGGTTTTGCGTTGTCTGGAGAAGACGAGGGTTTCGGCCTAAGAGTAATTTATCAGGTTAATTAGCATTTTAATTTAACTAATTTAGTAGAATTAAATTTAATTAGTTTCGCTTGTTTATTAATTCGTATTTCTCTCATGCGAGATCGGTATTGGGCGAAAAAAATTGCATTGGAATTGTATCGACGACGTCTTCGGCATGGAGTGAAAATGGTATTTATTTGAAGCTGCAATATTTTCAGTTTCAGATAAAGGGTGAGTTTTTTATATGCTCACAAGTGATTGAAATATTTTTATGTTAATTAAATTTATATCGTGAAGTGATTTAAATTTTTTGACTGTTTTTGGTAAAGTTTAGCTAGCATTTAAATTGATGTGAATTATAATGATAGGAATTTGAATGGATAGTTAAAATTTGAATTTTAAATTAAATTGCCAGTTAAATTCTCGATTATTGATAACCAGTAAATTGTACGATTTATTGACTATTGGATGTTGATTGTGATGGATGTTATTGATTGATGTTTTGGATGATTTGGATGTTTATTATTTAATATACCCTGTTAACATCCTATATATTATTTATAGTAATAAAACCACGATTGAATTACTTCGAATAAATTAAGAAATAGGTTGAAATGATATATGCCTATGAAATTTATTTTGGATTGAAATGATATATATCCACCCCTGAATTAAATTAAAAAAATTGATTCACTTGGCCGTAGGATAGAAAATTATATACGGACACAGAGTTGGTTAAATTAAATGATTTTTAATTTCTTGATTTGAAATCTTTTAAACGAGTTTGATTTAATTAAGTAAAAATTGAATTTATGAAAACCGAATTGTTTTTGAAATTGAGATAAAATCGTAGGAATCAGAATTTGTTAAAAGAAATTGTTTAAAATCGAAATTTGAGATTTTGAAGTTATAATCAAAATATGATGTGAATTTTAGAAATTGATTTGTTTTAAAAGATTGGACTTTTATTCGAACTTTATATTTTGATAAGTAAAAGTGATATAAAATGATATTTCGAAATTGAGCTCGTAATTGGATTATATTTGAAGATTTGGGCTTTAAATTGGATATTGAAGGTAAATTTGATTTAAGTGTTTTGAATCGATATTTTGAAAATCAAACTCAAAATTGATATAAATCGAAATGGTTTAAATTTGAGATTTGAGTTGAAATTATTTTGGAATTGGAACTGAAATAATTGGGAATTGGGATTGAAATCAATTTGAAATTTGAATTTGATTTGGAATTTAAATTGATTTGGAATTGGAAATGAAATTAATTTGGGATTGAAATTAATTTGGAATCGAAGTAAAATTCGACTTAGATTCGAAATTGAATCGAAATGGAAATTGGAGTCGATTTGAATTAGGAAATTTGGAATTGAATCGATTTGACTTCGGAACTATTTTTCATATAAATTATTTTAGTATAGACTATTTAAATCTATATTCTTTAAATATTCAATTTTTTTATTTTCCAATCTATTTTACTATACAAACCATTTTTAATCCATGAACTATTTTCTATTAAGCTATTTAAAATATTTAACTATTTATTTAACTATTTTCTAATATTCAAACTGGTTAAAGGGTGAGATGTTTATATTAAAATCTTGGATTTAAATGCGAATTGGGTTAAAGTGAAGTTATAACCTAAATTGAAATTCAAGTCAAATTTTGAAGTAAAATCGATACATCGTACCGAGTTGACATTTTGAAGTAAAATATGATTTGTGAAGTGAATATGATGATTTCGAAATGGATTTAATTTTGAAGCGAATATGATGATTTTGAAATTAATTTGATTTTTAAGCGAATATAATTTTTTGATATCAAGTATGAATTGTTTTCGAAAACTAAAAGAATCAAAGGGTGTGTAAAATAACATTTGGTTGTTAAAGAGATTGGGGCCTCTTATTGGTATACTCTCTGTCAATATTGGAATCGCTTTGACAACCATGCATACGGTGGATGATATCCAGAATGCAGTGGTTGAAATGGCAATGCTTACTAGAATGAAGTAAGAGAATGATGATGGATGGCATTGGCACTCGTGTCATAATTAAAATGACTAAAATAGAAGCCTGTGTCTGGCCAATGAGGTTAGCTACCTCTAGCAACATTGATCCCTCATATTACTATTATGATCTCGTATTCGAAGGGTACACCTTTTTCATTTGGATTGATAGTCGCGATTGGCAACAGATGGGTTATGACCGGCCAGAAAGGGTAAACTGGCAGAATCCTACCTTGGGCATTGCCTCACGTGCATTGTCATATTTATCCTTGTACGAACCCATTACGACTTTGGTTCAGTACTGTACCTAAAGGGGACTCACTGGCTACCAACGTTACTGGTTGTGTTATAGGTCCTGCATAAACTACATGCTATAAAAATGTGTTAAAGGGGATATGTAAAGTCTTAACGCTATTTTGATATTTATTTTACTAATAGATATTATCTATTATAGCATACACTATTACATATAAATAGTTTGATGGATACTTAGGGGATGGAAAATCCTGTATCATCTCTTAAGTTATTGCACCCATATTTTATGATACTGATTTGACTTACATAAGAGTATTTTAGTCCTGACTCGAGTGTTTTTTTCCCATTACACTCAGGTTAGTCCTGAGTTTTTTTAGCGTATTGAATATTATTCTTTAGAGGACGAAGACAAAGATTTGGTATATTACCACTACTATTATTATTCCTTGCATCATGCTATTTCGTTATATTGATTATTTATTCCTGATGTATATATATAACTCTGATAAATGTGTATAGAATATAGTCAAATGTATAGTAAACAACTTCATGAACTATTTATTTGATTATTATATTTTATCGTTCCGCTGTGAGACTCTGTGTTTGTTTTCTTCTTCTTTTTTTATTTTTCTAAATTAACCCCATTGATTTTCTACTTTTGGTTTGTTTAAGTTGGACATGTGTGGATTATTGTCGATTTAAACCTTCCAAAATTAGGGTCGCCACAATTGGTATCATAGACAGATTTGGCGATAACCTTGGCTTTATGGGGTTTGACTCATTAGAGATAGGGTAGTAATATCCTAGAATGAGTCTGTTTGAGTGTATATATATAAGAGAGCGTAATTGTTAGTTCTATAAAATGTTTTATATTGTGTGTACTTATATATTGAGTTGTTTATGAATTCTGGTTAATGCGCAGGACGTCGTGTCATCGATAGGGATTTCTAAACACTTGAACGAGGCAAGGCGACATAATATTGTTTTAAAATTGGGTAAATGAAATATTTTACCTAAATTATATATACATAATTGTTAATGAATATTGTTGATAGGAGATGTTGATTATCATAGATTATTTGTTGAATAAAAAATAAAACAAATACTTAATGAATTTTACTTTATCAAGCAAATAAATTGAATTGATACTTATTGAATTTTACTATATGATAGGTAAGGAAATTTGTATAAGTATATTTATAATATAGCTTATATATAGAAATGACAAAAAAATTGAAAATTTTAGAATCTAAAATCCTTTTGTTTTTAAAATTGTTTTCGAAGCCTTTAAAATTAATATTAATATTATTTGAAAGAGTTTTAACTAGAAAAATATTTTGAAAAGATTTTTTAGAAGAAAATAAAAACATTAAACTCGCTTTGGTCGTTGGAAAATAATTCTAGGGATGACTGCGGCATCGCTACTATTCATTTTCGAGTTTCTGAGTGAGAATTTCTACCAAAAGAAATTTATTTTCGACTAAAAAATTTTGTTTGTGAAAGAAAATAATTCTAAGTATGATTTGATAAATATATGAAAATAGTTTTGAACTTATAATTTGAAATAGTATCGGAAAAAAATAGTTATAACTTATAGATTTAAACAGGGAAGTAAAACTAAATTTTAAAATGGTTAATCATTTTAATTGATCTAATAAAAGGAATTTGAATTCGAGAAATGAAATAAAATAATTAACTTAAGAATTTTAAATAAATTGAGTTAGTAAATAAAGAAAATAAAATGAAGTTAACTTGAGAAAGCTTAAATAAAAGTGAATTGTATTCGAAATGGATTAGATAAAATAATCAAATGAAAATTTAAGTGAATAAATTCATATAACTTATAAATTCGGGCAATATTATGCTAAAAACAAATTTTAAATTTGGTTGAATATGAATGGTAATAAAAAAATAAATAAAAAATGGAAGCAAAGCTATAATAATAATAATAATACTTATAATAATAATAAAGCCTTCACTAGTTAAGCTGCATCAATTCAATAATTGTAAGGAGAAAGTGGAATTTGCTTGGATTTTGAGAGAGATTAGAAGTTGCTTAAGTCAGGTTGTTACGAAGCATAGATTGATTTGGATATTCGACCGATTACGCATTTAGAATGTTTGGAAGATACATTGAGTGATTGTGGCACCTGATTTATTGCTGGTTGTTAACTCCACTTTTTCAGCAAGGCCGTGATATCAAAAAATGATCGAGAAGCCAATGATAGTTCGTCTCGAAGAATGGTCAACTCAACATCTCAACAAAGCAAGTTCCGTTGAATGGTTTTTCAGATAAGATCCCCTACGGAGGGGGGGTCCAGGGGGGTGCCAACCCCCCAAGGTGGGGGTGTGGGGGCAACGCCACCGCTACGGTGTTCGACCTGCCCGGTCAGGTCGCAGAGGTCCAGGGGGCAGCGCCCCCGGCGGGGTGCGGGGCAGCGCCCCGTCCAAAATGGTATACGACTTAAAGGATGGAACGACCTAACGACCTAAAGGTGGGATGACCTAGCGACCTAACTGATGAAGCGGGGTAACGACCTAAAGGGTTAAAGGAGTTAGCGACCTAGAAGGATAAAAGGACTTACGACCTAACTGCTTAACGACTTAAGAGGTGGACGACTTAACGACTTAAGTACTTCACGACCTAAAGAGTTAAAGCGGCAGCGACCTAATTCTTTCACGACTTACTTTAAGTCGTTCACGACTTAGCACTTAGTGATTAAACTATGCCGCTTTCCCCTAAGTCGTTAGAACCTACCAGTTAGTTCAGATGGCCAAGTGCGAACCAGTTAGGTCGTAACTCATATCTGCTTAACTTGCTGACGACCTACGACCTATCTTAGGTCGTAGCCTACGACTTACGACTTACTTTAAGTCGCTCACGACTTAAGGGCCTGCCCATAATTCCCTATAAATACGGCCTAAGCTCCAACATTGAGGGGACTTTTTTGGGGGCTCATTCTTCGAATTGCCGATACTCTGTCATTCTCTCGACTCAAATCGCACTTCAAGCACTCCAAACACCAATGATGCTACAACAAACTTCAAGAGAAGATCTGGATCATTCAACATGAACTCAAAAGATTCTTCTACATCGAAGTTTGAGCTACTAGTCAAAAGTGTGTTGTAATCGAAGTGCATTGTAAAGAATTGTAATCAAATCATCAATAAAGGAATTTAAAGTGGACGTAGGCTCGATCTTAAGCCGAACCACAATAAAACTGTTGTCTTTTACTACTTTTCTGTGATTTCTCTGCTTATACTTTGTTGCCGTACCAACGGGTGGTGCTTTCATTCAATCTCTATCTGCATCGGTGTGTTAGCGTCTGATTTTTTACGTTAACACTGGTGTTCTTTGGATTCTTTACATGAAAATCTGGATTTTTAATCCTGATTAAAGTGTTATAAGAGGAATAACTTCAGTATCAATGTTTACAAATGAGAAGAGGCAAGTAGAGCGAACAGGGAAGTCGGGCACCCTATGTTCTCAATACCTTCAAGAAATTATAACTGAATTTCAGAAGACAACATATGAAGAGACAAAAGAAAAGATAGTTGATCATTTGGCTAATTTTGCATAACAGAGCCAAGCAAAAAGCTTATCAAGTTTGGTTCTAGTGGAATTTACAATTCATGTGTAGATCCAATGAATGCTGCAGTTATAGTTCAATGCGGGGGCATACCTTTGATGATTCAATGATTATCTAGTCCAGTTAGCAACACCGTAAGTTACACTCTTGGAACTTTATACTTCCTCTGCAATCCATCAACTCAGAATGACATATTTAAACTTGAGGTAATTGAAGCCATAAGAAGCTATTCTGAAGTTAGAGATGTTAATGTAACCATTAGCAATTTAGCATGTGTATTTCTGGATAGGCACGTAAATCAAACCCACTAGAAGAAATCTAGAATGCGAGCATGATGACTTCTACATAATAAAGCAAAGTGAAATAATATATGAAATGGACTAAATGAAATAGAATTTCACTTAATAAAATTATATGAGTTGAGTGGGATTTGAATTAAGCTAGAGGAATTATAAAGTGAATTATTTTCACTTGAGCAATAAAATGAATCTATAAATGAGTACGAACTTGAATTTTAAAACGAAATGTAATTTAAGTGTGAAAGAAATAAAATAAAATAAAATAAACGAGTTTTAGTCAAATTAATATGAGCAATTGAATTTAATTTATTGGATGTAAATAAATCAAAAGAAAATAGAACGAGGTTCAATAAAAATTGAATGGTAACTAATTAGATATGAAATAAATTAAGGGAAAAATATAAATTAAAGTTTGATTTAAGAGGAGTTGAATACAATTGATGGTGATAATTTTTTTATTAATACGATTTGGAGTTATAAAATAAAATTTACTTAAGTAAATTTATTAAATGAGTTTGAATTAATAAATAAACTAATAAAGTAAATCAATTTCTAAAAATAAAATTTACTGAAGTAAGATTATTAAAATGAATTTAAATTTATGAAATAAACTTATTAAGTGAATCAAAGGATTAATATGAACTTAAGTTATGGAATACTAATAAAAATGAGTTGTAATTCTGTAAAATGTATGTAATAAACTTAAATGGTTTATAAATAATATTAGTACTTAAAGACTAAGTGATAATGAATTAAATTTAACTTAAGAAGGTTAAATGGAATGAAAATTCATTGGATGATAAATAAAATAAATGTCATTAGAATAAATATTAATCAATTGAAAGTAAATCGATTGAATGTAAATACATTAAATTGTAATCAATCAAATGTGAATGTAATGAATATCGGTTGATTGAATAAAAATGGTTTGAAACCAAATTAGTTGAATGTAAGATTAAAAGCAAATGAATTGAATATAAATCCATTAAATGATTAAGGAAATTTATGAACATGAATAAATTTAAGTGAATCAATTAAATTCGAAAAAAAATCCATGTGAATAAATTGAAAGAAAACAAATTGTATTTAGATGAAGTAAATGTCAATAAATTAAAAGTAAATCAATTTAATATTGATAGAAAATGAAAGTATAATAAATTGAATATTGACATCAGGAAGTGCGAATTAGTATTTTTGTGAATAAGAATGGATGGATATTGTTGTTGGATGTTTGTTTTGTTGCATTTGCTATATTCGTTTATGGTTATTGCATAATCCATGTTATAAATCGATTATACTCTTTATATATATGTTCTCATTTCATTATTAAGAGTTTAGTAGGTATGGATGGCGTATGCAAGATTTTGGAGCTCGATTGTGCATTATGTTGCTTTTGCTTGCTTAATACGAGCAAACTCGCTCGTATTATAAATAATAATGTACGTATCTCGGATTACATACTGCGATTTTATATTTTTTCCCTTCGGGATGCCTCATTATTTAGATGAGATGTATATTTGATATATATTGGATATATTTTTGCTATATATTATATTGTACAAATTTTTCGATCGAGTCGCACAAAGGAGACTTTACCAAAATTTTTCGTAAATCCTGGAGTTATAAAATTTTTGAAGTTTTAAAATTTTTATAACTTGTTATATATATGTGTGTTATATTTTCTATAAAATCGATATCGGAAGGGTGTAGCGAGTGCGTAGTAAAGGTCTTGTAAATAAGATTTTAAAGTTTTATAGGTTGATAGTTTTCTTAAAAATATATTAATTATTAAACTCGATACTTAACCTATTTCGAAGACGAAAAGTTTTGAGTTGGGGAGTTCGTAACGACCCGTAGTTTTAACCAATTTAAGTTATAGAATTTTATATAATTATTAATAAAAATGGTTAGAGATAAAATTTAATGACTCATAATTGTAATTTATCGTATAATTAAATTGTTTAAATTTGATATTGGAATTATTTAAATAATTGAATCTTTAATTTATGCGAATGAAAATGGTATCGAAAACTGATGTGAAATTTAATTAAGTATGAATGAAGGTTGCTAACATTTAAAATTAGAACTTTAAAAGGATAAATAAAATTTTGAAATTGTATATTTTAATTAACGAGTAAAAATAGTCAATTTGGCCACTGTCTTGGATTTCGATAAAACCAATTACATCGGTCGTGTAATAGCGAATTATTGTATGATTCCAAGTTTGGTAGCGATTGGACTTGTCATTTGGCCGTACGAGCTTGAAATGTGTAGATAGTAATTTCAGAATTTAATTAAAATAATTCGATTTGAAAAGCATCTTCCACATACAATCAAATTAGGCTTCGAGACTAGTTGAATTGTATTCGGAATGGGAGTAAAATCTTAGGAATGCCAGATCGCACACTTTGTTTGAAGCTCGAGAAATTTCAAACGTTTTGGTTAGACATTTTCTTATTTTAAATATATATTCGTTTCCAAGGCAACACTCATATTCAAAACACACGCACCTACCCCGTACCCATCTCCCCTTCATTCAAATCTCGTTCTTATAATATAAAAAAAGAGGGAAATCAAAACAGCCTCAATAAAATTATAAAAAAAGAAAGAATCGATCAAAATCAAAATCGCGATCGATCAATTGATTGCGTTCGAGGAAGATTTCACGACTCAACGTCGAGGAGGCGTGCACGTTAGGGTTGAGCGACGTAGGGAACACGAGGGGTTCGATGGTCAAATGGGTGGCGGTGCTGGGAAGTTGAGCTTTGGCTTAAGATTTGCCCGTGAATTGAGGCTTGGGCATAGAGGATGGTACTCGATCGAAATAGGGTTTCGGGTGGCTTCTGGTGATGCACTTGACAGTATTTAAAAAAATAAGAGCAGTCATGATCTGGATGATGGGTGCGTGCGTATGAATTTTTTGGAGAAGACAAAGGCTTCAACATAAGTGTAATTTATCCAGTTAATTGGCTTTTTAATTTAACTAAGTTTAGTAGATTTAAATTTAATACGTTTCGCTTGTTTATTAATTCATATTTTCTCGTATGAGATAGGTTTCGGGCAAAACAAATTGCATTGGAATTGTATCAACGACATCTTCAGCATGGAGTGGAAATTGTATTTATTTAAGCTAAAATGCTTTTGGTTTTAGATAAAAAGGTGAGTGTTTTATACGCTCACAATTGACTGAAATAACTTTTATGTTAGTTAAATTTATATCATGAAGTGATTTAATTTTTTTGACTGTTGTTTGGTAAAGTTTAGCTGGCATTTAAATTGATATGAATTGAAATGGCAGGAATTTGAATGGATAGTTCAAATTTGAATTTTAAATTAAATTGCTAGTTAAATTCGCAATTTCTGATAACTAGTAAATTGTATGATTTATTGACTGTTGGATGTTGATTGTGATGGATGCTATTGATTGTTGGTTTGGATGATTTGGATGTTTATTTATTTAATATATCCCGTTAACATCCTATATATTATTTATAGTATATAAAACCGTGATTGAATTATTTTGAATAAATTAAGAAATATGTTGAAATGATCTATACCTACGACATTTGTTTTGGATTGAAATAATATATATCCATCCCCGAATTAAATTGAAATAATTGATTCACTTGGCTATAGGATAGAAAATTATATACGAACACCATGTTGGTTACATTAAAAGATTTTTAGTTTCTAGATTTGAAATCATTTAATTGAGTTTGATTTAATAAATTAAAAATCAAATTTATGAAAATCAAATTGTTTTCGAAACTGAGTTAAAATTTTGGGAATCAGAATCCGTTAAATAAAATTGTTTAAAAATGAAATTTGAGATTTTGATGTTATAATCGAAATACGATGTGAATTTCAGAAATTGGTATGTTTTAAAAGATAAGACTTTTATTCGAACTATGAATTTTGCTAAGTAAAAGTGATATAAAACGATATTTCAAAATTGAGCTCGAAATTGAATTATATTTGAAGATTTGGATTTAAATTGGATTAATGGTAAATTTGATTTAAGTGTTTTGAATCGATTTTTTGATAATCGAACTCAAAATTGATATAATTGAAATCGTTTAAATTTGAGATTTGAGTTGAAATTAATTTGGAATTGGAACTAAAATAATTTGGAATTGGGATTTAAATTAATTTGGAATTGGAAATGAAATTAATTTGGGATTGAAATTGAAATTAAGTTGGAACCGAAGTAAAATTTGACTTGGAATCAAAATTGAATCATTTAAATCTAAATGAAAATTAGAGTTGATTTGAATTATGAAATTTGGAATTGAATTGATTTGACTTTGGAGCTATTTTTCAAATAAATTATTTTAGTATAAACTGTTTAAATCTATATTCTTTAAATATTCAATTTTTTTTTATTTTCCAAACTTTTTACTACATAAACCATTCCTAATACCCAAACTATTTTCTGTTAAATTATTTAAAATATTAAACTATTTAAAAAATATTTAACTATTTTCTAAAAATCGAACTGGTTAAAAGGGTGAAATGTTTGTATTTAAATATTGGATTTAAATGTGAACTGGGTTTAAGTGAAGTTATAACCTAAATATAAATTCAAATCAAATTTTGAAGTAAAATCGATAAGCCGTACCGAGTTGACATTTTGAAGTAAAATATGATTTGTGAAATGAACATGATGATTTCGAAATGGATTTGATTTTTAGGGAATATGACGATTTCGAAATTAATTTGATTTTGAAGCGAATATGATATTTTGATATCAATTATGAATTGTTTTCAAAAAGTAAAAGAATCAACTAGTGTGTAAAATGACGTTTGTTCGTTAAAGAGACCGGTGCCTCTTATTGGCATACCCTCTATCGATGTTGGAACCACTTTGACAACCGTGTACGCCGTGGAAGATATCCAGAATGTAGTGGTTGAATCGACGACGTTTACTGGAATGAAGTAAGATAATGATGATGGATAGCGTTGACATTTGTGTCATAATTAAAATGACTAAAACAAGAGCCTATGTCTAGCTAATGAGGTTAACTACCTCTAGCGACATTGATCCCTAGTATTACTATTGTGATCTCGTATTCGATAGGTGCACCTTTTTCGTTTGGATTGATAGTCGCGGTCAGCCACGATTGGGTTACGACTAGCTGGAAAGGGTAAATTGGTGAAATCCTACATTAGGCATTGCCTCATGTGCCTTGTCATATTTATCCATATACGAGCCCACTACGACTTTGGTTTAGTACTGTACCTATAGAGGACTCACTGGCTACCGACGTTACTGGTCGTGTTATAGGACCTACATAGACTACATGCTACAAAAATGTGTTAAGGGGGATATCTAAAGCCTTAACGCTATTTTGATATTTATTTTACTTATGGACATTATCTATTATAGCGTACACTATTACATATAGATAGTTTGACGGATCCTCGGGAGATGGAAAATCCTGCAACATCTCTTAAGTCATTGCATCAATATTTTATGATATTGATTTGAATTGCATTAGAGTATTTTAGTCCTGACTCTAGTGTTTTGTTTTCCATTACACTCGGGTCCGTCCTAAATTTTTCAACGTATTGAAGATTATTATCTAGAGGACGATGACGAAGATTTAGTATATTACTATTATTATTATTCCCTGCATCATGCTATTCTGCTATATTGATTATTTATCCCCGATGTATATATGTAACTATGATAAATGTGTATAGAGTATAATTAAATGTATGGTAAACAGCTTCATGAACTATTGTAACGACCCGCCTTTTTGGACAGTTTAAACCGACGATCAAATACACATGCCGATTCCAAACCATTCTAAAGGGCAGATGGTTATTGCGGTAAATAAGAAAAGAAAAGAAAGAGAAACAAAGGAAAAGAAACAACACAGAATCTCGCAGCGGAACGATAAAACATAATAGTCAAATAAACAGTTCATGAAGCTATTTACTATACTCTGACAATTATTTATACAACATTTATCAGAGTTATACATATACAACAGAACAATTAAAATAATGCAGCAGATAGCATGATGCAAGGGTAATAATAGTAATAGTATACCAAATCTTCGTCTTCATCCTCCAGAATAGATCTTCAAAAATCTAAAAAACTCAGGACTGACCCGAGCGTAATGAAAAGACAAAACACTCGAGTCAGGACTAAAATATCCTTATGAAAGTTAAATCAATCGTAAATAAATATGAGTGTAACGGCGTCAGAGATGTTTACGGGGTTTGACATCTCATATCCAGTGTCAACATGCGTGCAATAACTTAAGAGATGTTATGGGATTTTCCATCTCTTAAGGATCCGTTAAACTATCTACTATGTAGTAATGTACGCTAAGTATATAATGCCTATCAGTAATATAAAGTATCAAAATAGCGTTAAGGCGTTACCATAATCCCCCTTAACACATTTTTATAATGCCATAGTCTATACAGCACCGTAAGCCCCACCGTAAACTGGTGGTTATCAGAGGGTATCCCATAGGTATAACACAAAACATAATGTAGTGGTCGCGAATAGGATAATCAGTATGACAAGGTACATGAGGCGATACCAACTAGGATACTAGTAGTTGCGTGATCTGGACTGATGTTGTGCATAGCCAGCAGCTACTCCAACACCGCGAAAAACACTCCCAAATCAAGGGGTGCACCCAAATCGAATCACAAATGTAATAGATATGGTATCGAAGAAGTGTGTCCGCTAGAGGTGGCGAACCTCAATGGCCCGACGCGGCTCCTGTATTAGTCATATCAGGGGTCATCCAATATCGTTCTCTTTCTTCAGTCAACACGTTCACCAAACCATCCACTTCATTCTGGATTAGCACTCCGCCTATAATAGTTATTAAAGTGGTTTTCGGTATCGACAGAGAGTATGTCCATATCCGATACCGGTCTCTTTAATAACTACGTATTATTACACCGTTGGCTCTTTATATTTCAAATCAATTCATAATTGATATCAAAATATCATATTCGCTTCAAAAATCAAATCCATTTCAAATATCATCGTATCTATTTAAAATGTAAGGTTCCGTTTCAAAACATTTTCGCCTCAATATCTCATTTCGATTTCCAAATCATTTCGAATTTCAATTTAGGTTGCAACTTCATTTAACCCAATTCGTAATTACATTCAAGATTTAAACATAAACATTTCACCTTGTTGACCAACTTGAAATTTTAGAAAATAGTTTTAAGTAGTTTAAAAGTAGTTTAACTAGTTAAAATAGTTAAAAATACTTAAAATCTTTAAATGGATTTCAAATAGATAAATTAGTATAAAATAATTTAAATTGGGTTAAGTAGATTTAAAATAGATTAAAATAGTTTAAGTATTCAAAAATGGTTTATATAACAGAGAAATTTGGAAAACAAAATAAAACAGCTTCAAAACCAATCCATTTCAATTATAACTTTCCAATTCAAAACAATTTCAATTTACCTTCTACCAATTCAATTTCGATTTCGATTCAATCAACGTCAAACTTTGACTTCAAATTTATTCAATTTTATATTCACTTTCAATTAATTCAATTTCAATTTATATCGATTCGGAGCTTGAGTTTTGAAAATATCAATTTGTAACACTTAACAAAATTATCTTTCAATATTCAAATTTATAACCCAATTACAAATATGATTCAATTTCAAGCTCAATTTCGAAATATCTTTTATATCGTTTTTACTTAGTAATACTCAAAGCTTGAAATAATGTTCAATCTTTAAAACAAATAAAGTTTCGAAATTCAATCATATCCAAAATTTAAATTTCAAAGTCTCAACTTAAATTATTTAACAATTTCTTTTAATCTACATTTATTTCAACATTCCAAACTCAATTTTTCGATAAATTCGATTTCTATAAATTAATTTCTATTTATAACTTTTAAATCCAAACATTTAAATAAATTTCACATCAACGATTTTAAAAATTATTAATTTAGTCAATCCGGTGTTCTTATAAAATTTTCTATCCTATGGCCAAGTGATTATTTATTCCAATTAAATGTCAGGGATGAATATATATCACTTAAATCAAATCACAATTTCATATGTATGCATAACAGGTTATATATAAGTAATAAACATCCAAACATTTAAATATCAACCAATAGCATCCATCGAAATAAATCATCCAATAGACAATACAATTCATGGCAATTTCATAGTTATCAATGCCAGGTAATTTAATCGCAATTCAATTTCAATTTCAGTTTAACTGTCAATTTAATTTTCAACGATTAATTCGAATGACAAACTATATGACAATTAATTTTTTTATCAAACAATGACAAATAAAATTCATATCACTTCATAATATTAAATTTAACTAGCATAAAGATATTCAGTACGTTGTGAGCGTTATAAAACACTCACCTTGATTTCAATGTAGTTCCAGCGTTTTATTTCGAATAAAATTAAACGGACGTTTAATTTTACCTGAAATTTTCACTAGCTCCAAACGACTCCAATCCAGTTCCATTGCATAGTGCTCGTCCATACAATTCCAACGCAACTTGTTTTGAAATTTTTCGATCTCGTATGACAAAGATACAACGTTTTAAACATCACATGATTTAAATTACAATTTAATTTACATTTCTATTATTTTATTCACCTAACCTCCATCACAGCCGTGCGTCCCTGCTCCAGGAAATCCAGGCCGCCCGCCTTTCTTCCATCTTCGTTCGCTACAGGCAATGAAACCCACGGCCGCATCCATCAACTCGAGGTCGCATCCTTCATCGAGCCACCAGAGCTCGATCCAAGACCTCCCACGCGTTCGCTAGCCGCCTAGCACCACCGCTCCTAGTATCTTCAAGCTCATCTCACCCACCTCCTCAGAAAACGCGCATGAACGTGCGAACTTCCAGCCCCTATTGCCACCAATCCACTCAACTATATCCAATCATAGCCGTTGGATATGTAGAGCTCCTCGAGCTCTACAAGTTCCCTGTAGAAGCCTCTAGCTAATTGTCAAAGGATAGGAGATAAATCGAGAAGAGGGCTAGCCATTTTCGGCCATTGAAATAAACAACGACGGCTGGCTCCAATAACCTAGCCATTTTTTTTTTATTTGTGAATAAAGGGGCTATTTATAGGAAACGACGAATACTAATCATCCGGCTTTTCCAAACTCCGAATTATGCGCGGTGACCGGCGTTTCTAGGGTTTATCCCACGTTTCGGACACAATGGAATATGTTTCGAAAGCTAATTCGATCATCTGTGCGAGTTACGGCAATAAACGATCGATTTAAAATTAAATCGATTAAACGATTTTCTAGGCGTTTTAGCTTGCCCCGGACAAATGGTAAATTCGATTGACACGAAATTTGAAACCTTACAATAATATCATATTACGGATCCGATGAAACTGGTTTTGTCGAAATCCAATACTGTTTGAAAAATGAGTATTTTAACTCGTCAATTAAATATTAAAACAATTTCGATGCGTTTCGAGCTGCCACGGTCAAACGAAAACTCCGATTGCTACTAAAATTGAAATCTGATAATAACAAACTATTACAGATCCAATAGAACTAGTTTTATCCAATTCTGAGTCTGTTCGAAAATTGGCTATTTTTCAGTCGATAATTAAATATTAAAATATTCAATATTTACAAATTTACTTTTAATTCGATTTTAAAAGTTCTATAACCTCATTCTAACTTTAATATGATAAAATAAAATTTTATAAATCGGTTTTAATCATATTAAACCCGGTATTCAATTTCCCAATAAATTCCAATTTTAAAATCTTATCAACCCTATTATAATCCCGATATAACTTACATTCACTTTGGAAACCAATTTGAATCATATTAAATCAAATTTCAATTATTCACTCTATTTCCATATATTAAATTTCAATATCAACTTAACCATATCAAATTCGGAATTTAATTATTCAAACATTTGTAATATTAAATTTAAAAAAATTTGATTATTCTTAAATAGCTATCTTTTGAAATATTCAAAACGAACTTATAAAATTTAACCTTTAAAACTAATTCACATCTTAGAACACTATTTCCATTTTACAGTTATTCAATTATTCAATAAGTTTTAAATATTTACTTTAAATAATTTACATGTTCAATTTCAATTATTTTGATTTTAAATAGATTTTACTTATCAATCAATTACTCTATTATACCCAATGAATTCAACATTTATTATCCTATCCAACTATTGATTTCAAAGGCATCACTAAGTAGCATTTATTTTCCAATACTTATTACTATTCAAATCTTCGAAACCAATCTATTAAATTTGTATTTCTACCTAAATAATTCACAATTCTTATTCACTTATTTACATTTGTTTTCCCATTTATTCCCTTAACCTAGTTATAACATTTGAGTCAATTCAATTAGATTAGAACTCCATTCAATCTATAAGTAATTACTTGGATAATTATTGTTGCAATTCATTTCAGTTATTATTATTCCAAACGAATTACAAAATTTTTCCTAACACTAAATCACGAAATCTTATTAAATTAGCTATTTTAATCATCGGAAATTTACGGGTCGTTATACTCTCCCCCACTCAAAACTTTTCGTCCCCGAAAAGGAAAAAAAGGGAAAAGGAACTAAGTATAGAATTCAACATTAGATATATTTTATTCAAAGTTACCAACCTATAAAAAATGAAATTCCATCTATAAAGTCATACTACGCTTCCACTAAGTTACTCCGAACGGCTTTCTAACGTTAAAAGTTAGTTATCAAAACAAGTTATAAAAAAAAGATTTTTAAAACTTGAAAATTTTTCTAACAACCGGATTTTACGAAAAATTTCGGCAGAGTCTCCTTTGCGCGGCTCAATTGGAAAAAAAAATGACAGTATATATATCACAAATATACATCTCATCAAGTGATGAGGCATCCTGTAGGGAAAAAATGTAAAAGTACGGTATGTAATCCGAGATATGTACCTTATATATTGTTAGCGAGCATATACGGCTAATATAGCGCGAAAGCGAGCTCCAAATGCGAAGCAAGCGCAATCCGCACCTACTAAACACTCAACAAACCGTGAGAAACATGCATATATGAAAAACATCATATAGCAACATAACAACTACATGTGCCAACATTGCAAATGCAACAAAACAACAAATGCATCCACCAAATCAATTACCATCCAACTATCATCCAGCAAATCCATAACCAATCAATATAAATTCACTTCTCATTAATATTTATTGACTCGGATTTCAGTTTTAAACATAGTTGATTCATTAACGTTGGATTTTACTAACATTCATTCTCAATTCAATTAGTTAACATTTACTAATTTATATTTACATTAGTTCACTTCCAATTTGAATCAAACTAAATTCTATTTAAATTCATTTAACTTCCAATTTGATTTCAACGATTTATAGCTTCCAATTTCATTAACACTTAATGAATTATATACAATCAACTAACAATCATATAACAACCAAATCATACCCAACATAACCAAATTATTAATTTTACATTCAATTTGGTTTATCTCTTATATATATATATATATATCATGTTATATAATTTTAAAAGAATCATTTTATCTTTGGCATCTTAAATTTCCAATATTAACTTTAATTAAGTCCGTAAGCCGTACATATATCATCCGTGAGCAATATCAAATCTAATCGCTTATTCGATCACACAATTTCACTTCCAAACTAGTATCGTTCACACGACTCTCTAGTGCGGACTCGGATTAGGTTCCTTGATTGGAAACTGTTACTCTCCTTGCATAGCCATATACTATGATAGAGAATTCTAGAATCAAATTAAAAATCCATATCTAGGGTCCGCCGTCGAAAATCGAGTGAAAAAATCCTAACTTGGATCGATATAAATCATCTTGAAATTTTGTACTCGAATTTGGATCAAATCGTTATGCGAATAAAATAATATACGTACAATCTCACGTATTGCCTTCCAATAGATTTCTATCCAATTTATCTTTACTAAATTATTTTATTGGCTTCTATATTTTTTTTTCCACTTAGTTACCCACAATCCATTATTCAGTTAGTATATTCATTTCTTTACATAGCATATTCTTTAACATTATCTTTTCTTAAACATCATATCAAAGAATTTGCTTACTCAAGTTCATTTTAAACATTCTATATAATTTAATTAAACTCAATTTCCTTTCCCAATTGATTCTTAGCTATACCAAATTCTTTTGTTTACATTTACTCCATATTCATAGTTTCAGTTAATACAAATTTATTTATGGGACATTTTATTAATCATCACTTTAGTTTATTGTCATTCCATAAAAGTCTAACTTCTCATATATGACTTTTCTTAGTTTATAGTTATCTCAAAAGTTTCAAATTTAACTATACATATTTTTCTTCTTTTTTTTGTTGCAAATTTATATTTAATTTTACAACCAGTTTACAAAGACATTGCTTGATTCAATGGCCTTTTCTTAAGTTCACTTACTTGTTCCATTTATCCATCCATCATTTCATGTTATATTTAAGTATATAATATTTTATCACAACCAAATTTTCCATTTATATACATTTTAATTCCTTTTGAGTTTTCCTTACTTGTATATTTCGATTACTTTCAGGTTCTGTTTATCTATACAATATCTCATTACATATTCAAAACATCATTTTAACTTTTAACATTTGGTAAGTCTTGTTATGTGTTATCAAAATGTAAATTTGGGATTATACAAATTTATAGAATTTCATTTTACTTAATTAGAATGTTCACAAATTTGATTTGTTTAAATCCTCTTTACCTTTCAACTTTAAAGTTTTCCCAAGCAATAGCTTAGATATCTTAATCCTCTTATTTTATAAATTCTGGTTATTCACATTTCATTCAAATAATTTGAAAATTATTAATTAACAGAACTTAGAAATTTAAATGCCCGATTCTTTTCAAATCGTTTGAAATAAATATATACACTTATATCTTTAATATATCAAATCATACCTTTGGAGTTTAAACCAAAACCCATTTACCCAAAATAATTCCGAAGAAAAGCAAAGCTTCTCTGAAGTCTTCCCCACTTTGAGACTCAAAAATGAATGTCGATGATGTTGCGCAATCATCACCGAAATTATTTCCCAGCGACAGAAGCGAGGAGTACTTAACTCATTCCTTCTTTAAAATCCTTTCAAAATATTTCAGTAAACATTTTCCAGCTACTATTACTATATATTTCTTCAGAGCTTTGAGAACCATTTTCAAAATCCCGGGTCTTAAATTCAATATTTCTCAATTTAACTCTATTTTAATTTATAAGTCACCTTTATAAATTATTCTTATAAGATTTTCTTTTTTTTTAAAACATTCCACTAGTGTTTTATTATTGTTTATTTTTCAGTAAACCTTATTTATTAAAACACAATATCCAATTAATGATAACAATCAATATTATCGTTTCCAACAACCAAATAAGCTAGATAGATCACAATAATTGTTGAAAATAAATTCTTTATATACATAATTAGGGCAAAATTATTTCATTTACCCAATTTCAAAACAATACTATGTCGAATTGTTCTGTTTGAGTGTTTAGAGATACCTATCAATAACGTTAATTACTCGTATTGACCAGAATCCATAAGCCACTCAACAAATCAACTGACACAATATAAAACATTTTATATCACTAACAAATACGCTCTCTCATATATATACACTCAGCGACTCATCATAGGGTATAACTACCCTATTTATAAAGAGTCAGACCCCACAAAGCTAAGGTTATCGCTAAACCAAAGCTCTGATACCAACTGTAACGACCCGCCTTTTTGGACAGTTTAAGCCGACGATCAAATACACATGCCGATTCCAAACCATTCAAAAGGGCAGATGGTTATTGGGGTAAATAAGAAAAGAAAAGAAAGAGAAATAAAGGAAAAGAAACAACACAGAATCTCGCAGCGGAACGATAAAATATAATAGTCAAATAAACAGTTCATGAAGCTGTTTACTATACTTTGACAATTATTTATACAACATTTATCAGAGTTATACATATACAACAGAACAATTAAAATAATGCAGCAGATAGCATGATGCAAGGGTAATAATAGTAATAGTATACCAAATCTTCGTCTTCATCCTCCAGAATAGATCTTCAAAAATCTGAAAAACTCAGGACTAACCCGAGCGTAATGAAAAGACAAAACACTCGAGTAAGGACCAAAATATCCTTATGAAAGTTAAATCAATCGTAAATAAATATGAGTGTAACGACGTCATAGATGTTTACGGGGTTTGACATCTCATATCCAGTGTCAACGTGCGTGCAATAACTTAAGAGATGTTACGGGATTTTCCATCTCTTAAGGATCCGTTAAACTATCTACTATGTAGTAATGTACGCTAAGTAGATAATGCCTATCAGTAATATAAAGTATCAAAATAGCGTTAAGGCGTTACCATAATCCCCCTTAACACATTTTTATAATGCCAAAGTCTATACAGCACCATAAGCCCCACCGTAAACTGGTGGTTATCAGAGGGTACCCCATAGGTATAACACAAAACATAATGTGACGCCCCACCTCTATACCCACCCTAGACAAGAACATTACGGTGAATGCTGTCGACTAGCACGGAGAATAAGGCTGTTGAGGAGCGACCATCTATGTAATTCCTTTGCGCGAGCATCGATATGTCAGATAATATAACATGCATTCTATTTCAAGAGGAAATCCGACATACCGACACAAACTCAAAGCTACTACACGGTGGCTATATAAATCCTTCGGAAAACAAATATAGAAATAAGCATAACACAAATCATTCACAGACAATTCATATCACAAAGGCGGAATAAGATATGAATATTACACTAGAAAGTGTACATCAGAGTAGTGGTTTAAAAAGATCCACAATATCACAAAAGAATAGTTACACGAACTACACAAAAGAATAAGTATACATTAAGGAGTCTATATCTCAAATGTATACAACAAAATAACTACTAATCTAAGTAGTTAACCCAAAAGCAAGAGAAATCAATCCCAAGAGAGAAGTCAAGCAGAAGCACCTGTAACATCTCGGTCTGACCCGAGTATTATTTAATAAGAAAATAATAAACGGATCAGTCTAACTATAGATATCAGATGAAACGATATAGAATTAGAGTTATGACTAAACACATAATAATCACAAGGCCAAGCTGTGATATATAAGTAGTTGATAACCAACAAGTGATTAATCAATATCACAAAATCTACACAAGAATCCAAGAAGTGTCATACTCTTTATTTCGTTCATCAAACCACAAATATTGACGATAATATCAATGTCAATCACAAAAGTCAATGACACACAAATTCCAGAAGACTACACAAGAAATCCAGAAATCACTAAAGTCAATGACACACAAATTCACCAATGCACAAATATTGATAAAACTTATCAATGGAAATCACGAAAATTGGTGAAACACAAATTCTAGGAATCTACACAAGAAATCCAGAAATCACAAAGGGAGGGAGGCCTATCACAAACGGGAGCATAAAGCCCACCTACACGTGTATCACAAACGGAACGCTAATTCCATGGTCGCTAACCATCACAAATTGAGCCGAAGCTCCACAAACGGCCCGAAGACCATGGGTTGCTACCCCATCACAAATTGAGTCGAAACTCCACAAAATGGGGTTTAGTCTCCCTCGCAGACAAAGAGACATCGCACATTGCTAGTCTAAATCACAAAGATGATCGTCATGATCAGCGAGAAGTGTCGATTACACTAAGCTAGTAAATATATGAGTTTAGCTTCATGTCCCATAACCACTTGCTTAACTTACATATTTACGAACAAACTATAAATCTCCACTAGAAAATTGTCACAAGAGGTTCAATCGAACAAGTCCAAGAATTAACCGACAAAGTAAACGCAAGCGTTTCATACCACTTGTTTTACTAAGCCGTTTAATTAGATTTCTCATACGAGTGAGGTAAAGGTTTGTATATACTAATAGATTGGAAAACGGTTTTATAAACGAATTTGGTATTAAAATAGTATTGAAATCGTTTGAGGAAAGAGTTTTGATATTTACTACTAGTATAGAAAACCTTTATATTTTTAAAGTGACAAATCACGAAGAAGATTGTAAGAACAATCAATCACAAAAATTCACATACGAAGACGTGAATAAAACCCAAAGAAATCGATAAAGGATCCATCGAAATGGATATTCAAAAATCCCTAAAAAAGAGTCATCAAAATCATAATAGATGATAACAACAAATAGGATTATCACGAATCGATTTAAATTGGAATTTCAATCCAAAAAGGCAAATTGGACTCAAACAGCAGGTTCAGTCGACTGAACAGAGTTTTTCAGTCGACTGACCTTGTACCTGGAAATTTTCTAGGTTCAGGAAACTTTCTGTTTCCAGGTTCAGTCGACTGTGCAGAGTTTTTCAGTCGACTGAATCATGCCTGGAAACTCTCGGGTTTCAGGTTCAGTCGACTGAACAGAGATTTCAGTCGACTGAATCATGCCTGGGCTGTTTTTCAGCCTTATACAAATGAAGAGCAAACTCTTCCAAAATGCAACCGGACGAACATTGGCTCTAAGGGTTTATGCCAATCGGCAACCCGGCCCTATATGCTCCTCGATGCATCACCAAAAGCATGATCAAACATCCATAAAAGGATTTCACACAAATTTGACTTAAAAGCTCAAAAATTGGAATATTCACAAAACCAATCCAAATCAAGAGCAAATGCACATGAAGAAGTGTTAGGAATTTATACCCAACAACCAAAGATAATAATAGTCATAGATGTGAGATAAAAATCTCACCTTTGAACTAAAATTTATGAAGATGAAGCTTGAAAGCAATGGCAAGAACAAGCACTCTTCAATCTCAACACTAGAAGCTTGAATCCAAGCTTAAAAGAGAAACATTCCCAAAATTAGGTTTAGGAAATTTTTGAAATTCAAAGAGAGAATGAGTTGGAGAAGAAGAAGAGGAAGCTTACCAATGGGTTCTCATGAACTTTGGAGCAAGGAGATGGATTTGCAAAGCAAGCTAGGGCTTAGGAATTTCTATTTCCCATTCTCTTCCTCCATTTTTGCTTGAGCTTGAGTGTTAGGAAAATAGAAGAGAAGTGAATGAAGAGGAGGGTGTTGGAACTGAGTTAAGTGACTAATTGGCTCAGCCCAACCAAAGCCCTAAGCGGGAAAAAGTAGCAAAAATCAACTTTCTCCAAACATATCGAAGCTTATACTCAAAAAGGTCGCAAACGGCATTTTGAACTCAATGGAGGTGGTCTCGAGTCCTAATTCGACCGTATGCAAAAAGTAGGTTTTCAGACTAAAATCCGACGAACGATAAAATATTTAAATAAAATATTTAAATATAAAATCGATAAATATGCGGGTTGTTACAGACTCCCCTCCTTAAAGAAATTGCGTCCTCGCAATAAGTAAGAAGGAAATATATGAAGTAACAACCATAGAAGCATATTAACACAAAAGAAAATTTGAAATAGGAAGTTCACCATAAAGTGCACAAAAGAGTTAGCAAGACATCCGGTGAAACTTCAATTTCCACAATAACACCGGGCTCAAGAATGAAAACTGGAATCCCTAAGGCATTCCCGTAGATAAAAGACGTGGGGGACGTCAAGAATAGCAGAAAATTGAGCCGGTGCAATGGCATAGTACAAAAACGGTACGCCCGAAAAACTAGAAACTCAAACAATTTGGGACATCAGCGTAGTACAAAAACAGTACGCCCAATGAACCAAAGCAAAGACATCGATGTAATACAAACGGTACATCCGATGAATCAAATATCAAAGACATCGATGTAGTACAAACGGTACATCCGATGAATCAAATAACAAAGACATCGATGTAGTACAAACGGCACATCCGATGAATCAAACGCAAAGACATCGATGTAGTACAACTGTACATCCGATGAATCAAAAGAAAAGACATCGATGTAGTACAAACGGTACATCCGATGAATTCAAAAGAAAAGACATCGATGTAGTACAAACGGTACATCCGATGAATCAAAAGAAAAGACATCGATGTAGTACAAACGGTACATCCGATGAATCAAAAGCAAAGACATCGATGTAGTACAACGGTACATCCGATGAATCAAACGCAAAGACATCGATGTAGTATAATGGTACATTCGATGAATCAAAAGCAAAGACATCGATGTAGTACAAACGCTACATCCGATGAATCAAAAGCAAAGACATCGATGTAGTACAAACGGTACATCCGATGAATCAAAAGCAAAGACATCGATGTAGTACAACGGTACATCCGATGAATCAAAAGCAAAGACATCGATGTAGTACAAACGGTACATCCGATGAATCAAAAGAAAAGACATCGATGTAGTACAAACGGTACATCCGATGAATCAAATAGCAAAGACATCGATGTAGTACAACGGTACATCCGATGAATCAAAAGCAAAGACATCGATGTAGTACAAACGGTACATCCGATGAATCAAACGCAAAGACATCGATGTAGTACAAACGGTACATCCGATGAATCAAAAGCAAAGACATCGATGTAGTACAAACGGTACATCCGATGAATCAAAAAGCAAATACATCGATGTAGTACAACGGTACATCCGATGAATCAAATCCCAAATAATTCGGAACACTGACGCAGTACAAAAACGGTACGTCCAATGAACCGAAGCCCGAATGATTTTCGAAACACCGACGTAGTACAAAAACGGTATGCCCAATGAACCGAACACAATAAAAGGACATCGGACGCTAGTCCTTAAAAGGAATGAGATAAAGCTCAATAAAACGAAGTATACCAAAACGTCCGATGAACTTGATAGAAAAATAATTCCATTCAGACAACATCAAAGAATCAACCACTTGTTGCTTACGACAAAGCGCATTGGCAACACGATTTCCCTTCTCGGGAATAAAAGAATATCAAGATCATAAGATGCTAGGAACTCGAGTCAACATAAAGTTCCTAATGAGAAAATAATTATTCCAAAGATTTATGATCGAGGTAGAGAACAAATTTCTCATCCAAAAATGATGATGCCAAATTCCAAAAGTAAAAACAATAGCCGCGAACACTAGATCATGAGTGGCATATCTAGTCTCGATAAGCTATAATGATTTAGAAGCACAAGTGATAGCACGTTCTCCTTTGCAAGAGAATGGCATTCCAAACCAATACGACTAGTATCGGTACAAATAGCAAAATCTTGGTTCCCCTTCAGGAACCACAAGAATAAGAGTATTGAAAGGAAGGGTTCTTTTAAATAATTCTCTTTTCCGAAAAGTTAAAACTTTCAAAATTACATTTTTACAAGTCAATATATCGTGTCTGATTGTCACATCAAAGCGTTTAGGAAATTCCTATCGATAACGTTGATCAAGCGCATCGACCAAAATTCTTAAAGCACTCAACGGGCAATACAATCACAAAATCATATTTTATAGGATAAATAAATCTCTTAAAAAGTTTTAAGAATATTCTTTGCTTGTTCTAAGAGAAAAAATCAAATTGCACTTATAATTAAATCTTATGAAAAAGATTTGCAAAATTTTAAATTACTATTTTCATCCAAAATCAATAAATACAAGAATGGTCTCATCGAAATATTCATAGAATATTCGATTTATAAAATGGATGAAATAAGCTGGACAAATTGAATGACATAATAATTCATTCATAAGAATCATAACGAGTGCGGAATGCGGTAAGTGGAATGCTAATTTCCGCAACCCGTAGCAAACGAAAACCGGTGGTAAAGTCAAACTGAAAAGACCTTAACACCACACAAAAGATTTCTTAGGTGATAATCCTAAGACAAGTCAAATATACCGGAAAATTCTCAAACTATTTAGATGAGAGAAATAACACTTTCCTAACTATAAGGACTTTGAAGAATAAAATGATGCCATCAAGATGGAATCAAAATCACAAAGAAAAATAGAAATCTGCTTAACAGATTGAAAATGTCGAAGACGAATAATCCACTCGAAAAATAGGATATGGGCTTCACAATGATTAAGGCGATCCTTTCAAAAATCAATTCCGAAGCCTAAATAAAAATATCGGCTCGGAAAGAAAAATCACATAAAATAATTTCGACATCTAAACAAAAGCAAACTGAGTGTTGCGGATCTACCATCCGGATTCACAATCCTCAAAGAAGTCATCAAGCCCAAAATATTCAAAGAAAAGAATCAACAAGTTCTTTTGATATAAAAATAATGAGATGAAACCCATATCAAAAAGAACTCAAATAGAAAGTTCACGAATTAAAACAATTCCATCGAGGATTGAATGAAAATACCTTGACCAAAAGTTGCAGCTTTCCTTCTCACTTGCTTGGAAGCTTAGGACACGAAGATAAAAGATGACCCGAACCTTTGCAATAACGGTAAAAGAGGGGTTTCGGGCACTCCCTTACATGGTGGTCTGTGGAACCACAATTGTAGCATCGTCCACGACTAGAGGTAGGAACATTTGCTACCTGAGTTTGTTGCTTTCCTTTCTTATTAGAATTGGGGCCTTTGAATTTGATAGGCCTCTTCAAGTTATTGTCGAAGTTCTGTTGGGCACGCACAACTTCAACATCACCTTCATTATTGGCCTCATCAAGACGGAGAGCGATATCAATAAGCTGATCAAATGAAACCTCAAGTTTCAGGAGTAATGGCTTCTTAAGATTCTTATTCAAGCCATAGACAAATCTCTGATTTTTCTTCAATGGGGTATTAATGTACTCAACCCCGTATTTGGACAGAGATTCGAAGGATGCGACATAGTCTGTCACAGAAGATTCACCTTGAACAAGGTCTATGAAACGCCGGGCTAAGGTTACTTTTTCAGCCTCCGGCACAAATTTCAATTCGAATCTTCCCCGGAAATGCTCCCAAGTAAGATCCGCCTCAACGATTTCAGAAATTAAAAGCTCATACCAATCCAATGCTCTTTCTTGGAGCATGCTAGAAGCTACTTGGACTCGATGAAGGTCAATAAGATTCATGCGAGAAAAGATGCGATCGCATGATTTGAGCCAAGCTTGAATTTCAATAACACTCTCGGATCCCCTGAATGGCCCTCCACCCAAATCGGTGTAGTCTCTGCACAAGCGTGCAAAACCAGATCTAGGATGAGTAGGCTCTGGATTGGGTCCGGCTGCTTGAGCGTTCTTAACAAGATCTAGAAGCTGCTGAGCAGACATGAATACTCTATCCTGAGGAGTAGCGCTTGATTGAGCGGCGCTGGAACGGCCCTGTCTAACCATTTCTCTTCTTTAAGAAAGAAAGAAAGAAGAGGAAAAAGTTATTCTCAAAATAAATATCAAGCAATTCTTGATAGATAAAACAAGGAATCATAAAGAAAATAGGATGAATCGGTACGAAGACTCGAATTGAATCCTAAAGCACGACTCCTAAGATGGACTTAGGACGATGATCCTTGTTATAATATTCCATATTGTTTCGAAGTTTGGCTCTGATACCAAGCTGTGACACCCCACCTCTATACCCACGCTAGACAAGAACATTACGGTGAATGCTGTCGACTAGCACGGAGAATAAGGCTGTTGAGGAGCGACCATCCATGTAATTCCTTTGCGCGAGCACCGATATGTCAGATAATATAACATGCATTCTATTTCAAGAGGAAATCCGACATACCGACACAAACTCAAAGCTACTACACGGTGGCTATATAAATCCTTCGGAAAACAAATATAGAAATAAGCATAACACAAATCAGTCACAGACAATTCATATCACAAAGGCGGAATAAGATATGAATATTACACTAGAAAGTGTACATCAGAGTAGTGGTTTAAAAAGATCCACAATATCACAAAAGAATAGTTACACGAACTACACAAAAGAATAAGTATACATTAAGGAGTCTATATCTCAAATGTATACAACAAAATAACTACTAATCTAAGTAGTTAACCCAAAAGCAAGAGAAATCAATCCCAAGAGAGAAGTCAAGCAGAAGCACCTGTAACATCTCGGTCTGACCCGAGTATTATTTAATAAGAAAATAATAAACGGATCGGTCTAACTATAGATATCAGATGAAACGATATAGAATCAGAGTTATGACTAAACACATAATAATCACAAGGCCAAGCTGTGATATATAAGTAGTTGATAACCAACAAGGGATTAATCAATATCACAAAATCTACACAAGAATCCAAGAATTGTCATACTCTTTATTTCGTTCATCAAACCACAAATATTGACGATAATATCAATGTCAATCACAAAAGTCAATGACACAAATTCCAGAAGACTACACAAGAAATCCAGAAATCACTAAAGTCAATGACACACAAATTCACCAATGCACAAATATTGATAAAACTTATCAATGGAAATCACGAAAATTGGTGAAACACAAATTCTAGGAATCTACACAAGAAATCCAGAAATCACAAAGGGGGGGAGGCCTATCACAAACGGGAGCATAAAGCCCACCAACACGTGTATCACAAACGGAACGCTAATTCCATGGTCGCTAACCATCACAAATTGAGCCGAAGCTCCACAAACGGCCCAAAGACCATGGGTTGCTACCCCATCACAAATTGAGTCGAAACTCCACAAAACGGGGTATAGTCTCCCTCGCAGACAAAGAGACATCGCACATTGCTAGTCTAAATCACAAAGATGATCGTCATGATCAGCGAGAAGTGTCGATTACACTAAGCTAGTAAATATATGAGTTTAGCTTCATGTCCCATAACCACTTGCTTAACTTACATATTTATGAAAAAACTGTAAATCTCCACTAGAAAATTGTCACAAGAGGTTCCATCGAACAAGTCCAAGAATTAACCGACAAAGTAAACGCAAGCGTTTCATACCACTTGTTTTACTAAGCCGTTTAATTAGATTTCTCATACGAGTGAGGTAAAGGTTTGTATATACTAATAGATTGGAAAACGGTTTTATAAACGAATTTGGTATTAAAATAGTATTGAAATCGTTTGAGGAAAGAGTTTTGATATTTACTACTAGTATAGAAAACCTTTATATTTTTAAAGTGACAAATCACGAAGAAGATTGTAAGAACAATCAATCACAAAAATTCACATACGAAGTCGTGAATAAAACCCAAAGAAATCAATAAAGGATCCATCGAAATGGATATTCAAAAATCCCTAAAAAAGAGTCATCAAAATCATAATAGATGATAACAACAAATAGGATTATCACGAATCGATTTAAATTGGAATTTCAATCCAAAAAGGCAAATTGGACTCAAACAGCAGGTTCAGTCGACTGAACAGAGTTTTTCAGTCGACTGACCCTGTACCTGGAAATTTTCCAGGTTCAGGAAACTTTCTGTTTCCAGGTTCAGTCGACTGTGCAGAGTTTTTCAGTCGACTGAATCATGCCTGAAAACTCTCGGGTTTCAGGTTCAGTCGACTGAACAGAGATTTCAGTCGACTGAATCATGCCTGGGCTGTTTTTCAGCCTTATACAAATGAAGAGCAAACTCTTCCAAAATGCAACCGGACGAACATTGGCTCTAAGGGTTTATGCCAATCGGCAATCCGGCCCTATATGCTCCTCGATGCATCACCAAAAGCATGATCAAACATCCATAAAAGGATTTCACACAAATTTGACTTAAAAGCTCAAAAATTGGAATATTCACAAAACCAATCCAAATCAAGAGCAAATACACATGAAGAAGTGTTAGAAATTTATACGAACAACCAAAGATAATAATAGTCATAGATGTGAGATAAAAATCTCACCTTTGAACTAAAAATTTATGAAGATGAAGCTTGAATGCAATGGCAAGAACAAGCACTCTTCAATCTCAACACTAGAAGCTTGAATCCAAGCTTAAAAGAGAAACATTCCCAAAATTAGGTTTAGGAAATTTCTGAAATTCAAAGAGAGAATGAGTTGGAGAAGAAGAAGAGGAAGCTTACCAATGGGTTCTCATGAACTTTGGAGCAAGGAGATGGATTTGCAAAGCAAGCTAGGGCTTAGGAATTTCTATTTCCCATTCTCTTCCTCCATTTTTGCTTGAGCTTGAGTGTTAGGAAAATAGAAGAGAAGTGAATGAAGAGGAGAGTGTTGGAACCGAGTTAAGTGACTAATTGGCTCAGCCCAAACAAAGCCCTAAGCGGGAAAAAGTAGCAAAAATCAACTTTCTCCAAACATATCGAAGCTTATACTCAAAAAGGTCGCAAATGGCATTTTGAACTCAATGGAGGTGGTCTCGAATCCTAATTCGACCGTATGCAAAAAGTAGGTTTTCGGACTAAAATCCGACGAACGATAAAATATTTAAATAAAATATTTAAATATAAAATCGATAAATATGCGGGTTGTTACACATAACGTAGCGGTCGCGAATAGGATAATCAGTATGACAAGGTACATGAGGCGATACCAACTAGGATACTAGTAGTTGCATGATCCGGACTGATGTTGGGCATAGCCAGCAGCTACCCCAACACCGCGAAACAACACTCCTAAATCAAAGGGTGCACCCAAATCGAATCACAAATGTAATAGATATGGTATCGAAGAAGTGTGTCCGCTAGAGGTGGCGAACCTCAATGGCCCGTCGCGGCTCCTGTTTTAGTCATGTCAGGGGTCATCCAATATCATTCTCTTTCTTCAGTCACCGCGTTCACCAAACCATCCACTTCATTCTGGATCAGCACTCCGTGCATAATAGTTATTAAAGTGGTTTTCGGTATCGACAAAGAGTATGTCCATATCCGATCCCAGTCACTTTAATAACTACGTATTATTACACCGTTGGCTCTTTATATTTCAAATCGATTCATAATTGATATCAAAATATCATACTCGCTTCAAAATTCAAATCCATTTCAAATAACATCGTATCTATTTAAAATGTAAGGTTCCGTTTCAAAACATTTTCGCCTCAGTATCTCATTTCGATTTCCAAATCATTTTGAATTTCAATTTAGGTTGCAACTTCATTTAACCCAATTCGTAATTACATTCAAGATTTAAACATAAACATTTCACCTTATTAACCAACTTGAAATTTTAGAAAATAGTTTTAAGTAGTTTAAAAGTAGTTTAAATAGTTAAAATAGTTAAAAATACTTTAAATCTTTAAATGGATTTCAAATAGATAAATTAGTATAAAATAATTTAAATTTGGTCAAGTAGATTTAAAATAGATTAAAATAGTTTAAGTATTCAAAAATGGTTTATATAACAGAGAAATTTGGAAAACAAAATAAAACAGCTTCAAAACCAATCCATTTCAATTATAACTTCCCAATTCAAAACAATTTCAATTTACCTTCTACCGATTCAATTTCGATTTCGATTCAATCAACGTCAAACTTTGACTTCAAATTTATTCAATTTTATATTCACTTTCAATTAATTCAATTTCAATTTATATCGATTCGGAGCTTGATTTTTCAAAATATCAATTTATAACACTTAACAAAATTATCTTTCAATATTCAAATTTAAAACCCAATTACAAATATGATTCAATTTCAAGCTCAATTTCGTAATATCTTTTTATATCATTTTGCTTAGTAATACTCAAAGCTTGAAATAATGTTCAATCTTTAAAACAAATAAAGTTTCGAAATTCAATCATATACAAATTTTAAATTTCAAAGTCTCAACTTAAATTATTTAACAATTTCTTTTAATCTAAATTTATTTCAACATTCCAAACTCAATTTTTCGATAAATTCGATTTCTATAAATTAATTTCTATTTATAACTTTTAAATCCAAACATTTAAATAAATTTCAAATCAACGATTTTAAAAATTGTTAATTTAGCCAATCCGGTGTCCGTATAAATTTTTCTATCCTATGGCCAAGTGATTATTTATTCCAATTAAATGTCAGGGATGAATATATATCACTTAAATCAAATCACAATTTTATATGTATGCATAACAGGTGGTATATAAGCAATAAACATCCAAACATTTAAATATCAACCAATAGCATCCATCGAAATAAATCATTCAATAGACAATACAATTCATGGCAATTTCATAGTTATCAATGTCAGGTAATTTAATCGCAATTCAATTTCAATTTCAATTTAACTGTCAATTTAATTTTCAACGATTAATTCGAATGACAAACTATATGACAATTAATTTTTTTATCAAATAACGACAAATAAAATTCATATCACTTCATAATATTAAATTTAACTGGCATAAAGATATTCAGTACGTTGTGAGCGTTATAAAACACTCACCTTGATTTCAATGTAGTTCCAGCGTTTTATTTCGAATAAAATTAAACGGATGTTTAATTTTACCCGAAATTTTCACTAGCTCCAAACAACTCCAATCCAGTTCCATTGCGTAGTGCTCGTCCATACGATTCCAACGCAACTTGTTTTGAAATTTTTCGATCTCGTATGACAAAGATACAACGTTTTAAACATCATATGATTTAAATTACAGTTTA
This sequence comes from Allium cepa, assembly GCA_030765085.1. Classification (NCBI taxonomy): domain Eukaryota; kingdom Viridiplantae; phylum Streptophyta; class Magnoliopsida; order Asparagales; family Amaryllidaceae; genus Allium; species Allium cepa. The sequence goes on from CM060942.1 coordinate 512,730,971, forward strand.
ATTTACATTTCTATTATTTTATTCACCTAACCTCCATCACAGCCGTGCGTCCCTGCTCCAGGAAATCCAGGCCGCTCCCCTTTCTTCCATCTTCGTTCGTTACAGGCAATGAAACCCACGGCCGCATCCATCAACTCGAGGTCGCATCCTTCATCGAGCCACCAGAGCTCGATCCAAGACCTCCCACGCGTTCGCCTAGCCGCCTAGCACCACCGCTCCGAGTATCTTCAAGCTCGGCTCACCCACCTCCTCAGAAAACGCGCATGAACGTGCGAACTTCCAGCCCCTATTGCCATTAATCCACTCAGCTATATCCAATCATAGCCGTTGGATATGTAGAGCTCCTCGAGCTCTACAAGTTCCCTGTAGAAGCCTCTAGGTAATTGTCAAAGGAGAGGGAGATAAATCGAGAAGAGGGCTAGCCATTTTCGGCCATTGAAATAAACAACGGCGGCTGGCTCCAAAACCCTAGCTATATTTTTTTTGTTTGTGAATAAAGGGGCTATTTATAGGAAACGACGAATACTAATCATTCGGCTTTTCCAAACTCCGAATTACGCACGATGAGCGACGTTTCTAGGGTTTATCCCACGTTCCGGACACAATGGAATAGGTTTCGAAAGCTAATTCGATCATCTATGCGAGTTACGGCAATAAACGATCGATTTAAAATTAAATCGATTAAACGATTTTCTAGGCGTTTTGGCTTGCCCCGGACAAACGGTAAATCCGATTGACACGAAATTTTAAACCTTACAATAATATCATATTACGGATCCGATGAAACTAGTTTCGTCGAAATCCGAGACTGTTTGAAAAATGAGTATTTTAACTCGTCAATTAAATATTAAAACAATTTCGATGCGTTTCGAGCTGCCACGGTCAAATGAAAACTCCGATTGCTACGAAAATTGAAATCCGATAATAACAAACTATTACGGATCCAATGGAACTAGTTTCGTCCAATTCTGAGACTGTTCGAAAATTGGCTATTTTTCAATCGATAATTAAATATTAAAATATTCAATTTTTACAAATTTACTTTTAATTCGATTTTAAAAGTTCTATAACCTCATTCTAACTTTAATATGATAAAATAAAATTTTACAAATCGTTTTTAATCATATTAAACCCGGTATTCAATTTCCCAATAAATTCCAATTCTAAAATCTTATTAACTCTATTATAATCCCGATATAACTTATATTCACTTTGGAAACCAATTTGAATCATATTAAATCAAATTTCAATTATTCACTCTATTTCCATATATTAAATTTCAATATCAACTTAATCATATCAAATTCGGAATTTAATTATTCAAACATTTGTAATATTAAATTTAAACAAATTTGATTATTCTTAAATCGCTATCTTTTGAAATATTCAAAACGAACTTATAAAATTTAACCTTTAAGACTAATTCACATCTTAGAACACTATTTCCATTTTACAGTTATTCAATTATTCAATAAGTTTTAAATATTTACTTTAAACAATTTACATGTTCAATATTCAATTATTTTGATTTTAAATAGATTTTACTTATCAATCAATTACTCTATTATACCCAATGAATTCAACATTTATTATCCTATCCAACTATTGATTTCAAAGACATTCACTAAGTAGCATTTATTTTCCAATACTTATTACTATTCAAATCTTCGAAACCAATCTATTAAATTTGTATTTCTACCTAAATAATTCACAATTCTTATTCACTTATTTACATTTGTTTTTCCATATATTCCCTTAACCAAGTTATAACATTTGAGTCAATTCAATTAGATTAGAACTCCATTCAATCTATAAGTAATTACTTGGATACTTATTGTTGCAATTCATTTCAGTTATTATTATTCCAAACGAATTACAAATTTTTTCCTAACACTAAATCACGAAATCTTATTAAATTAGCTATTTTAATCATCGGAAATTTACGGGTCGTTACAACTATTTATTTGATTATTATATTTTGTCGTTCCGCTGTGAGATTTTATGTTTCTTTTCTTCTTCTTTTCTTATTTTTCTTAATTAACTCCATTGAATTATTGCTTCGAATTGTTTTGGACATGTGTGAATTGTTGTCGATTTAAACCTTCGAAATGTGGGTCGTCACAGCCGTTGTCCCTTAGCCAGATAATCTCTCCTAACTTGATACACCACCAAATACGAATCCCAAAAGATTTCAAGAGATTTTATTCCAAGTTCTCTAGCGAGTTTAAGTCCAATAATCAGAGCTTCATATTCAGCTTCGTTTTTTGTTGCTAGGAAATCAAGCTTTAATGCATAACAGATTAACCGATTTTCAGAAGTTACTAGCATGATCCCAGCTCCGAAATAATGATTGTTAGATGCTTCATCAGTATACAATTTCCACCATACGGTAGGGATTTTGTTGCCTTTCGAAGAATCATGCTGCACGGTAAACTATGTTATAAAATCTGTCAATGCTTAATCCTAGATAGCCCTCCAAGGGAGATAAATAAGGTCGAATTGAATGAGTTCAATATTCAATTTGAGTAACCTTCCAGACATCTTAGGTCATTGTAGGATGTCATAACGGCTGGCCAGTGTAAACATTGATCGGATATGCCTGGAAGTATGGGCAGAGCTTCCATGATGCAATTACTAAGTAGTATGCTGATTTCTCTATCATCAAATAGTTCCTTTCAGCTCCTATTATTCGTTTGCTAACGTAATACACTGGCCTCTGCATCCGATCCTCCTCACGAAGCAATGCGACACTTATAGCATCTGCCGATACAGCTAAATAAATGTACAACTTCTCATGATCCACCAACTTGATAAGATAGGGATCTCTCCAACTGGTTCACCAAAGCTTGAAACGCGTCTTTACAATCCTGCATCCATTCAAAGTTTCTTTTCCCTTTCCTAGTTCAATCAAAGAATGGAATGCATTCTTGGTAGCTCTGGAGATGAATCGGCTAAAGGCGGCAACTTTCCAAATAAGACTATGTACTAGTTTAATAGTTCTTGGTGTTTAGATATCATTGATAGCCAGAATCTTCTTGGGATTAACTTCCATCCCATGAGCATTGATAATAAAATCCAAGAACTTTCCTGATGCAACACCAAAAAAACACTTCAAAGGATTGATTTTCATCTTGTAGTGTCGGAGGATGTCAAACATTTTCACCACGTCTCCAATGTGGTCACTTGGTCATCATGACTTCACGAGCATATCATCCATTTACACTTCCATTATCTTTCCAATATGATCTTCAAACATTCTATTGACCAAGCATTGATAAGTTGCTGCTACATTTTTTTAATCCAAACGGCATTACTACATAGTAGTACAGTCCAACATCAATAATGAAACCGGTGTGCTCTTGATCGGGGATATGCATCTGGATTTGGTTGCATCCCGAGTATGCATCCACGAAGGATAGAAATTCATGTCCTGTGATTGAATCACCAACTGGTCAATCCTCGAAAAAGGAAAACTGTCTTTCAGAGACGGCTTGTTTAAATCTGAATAATCAATGCATGTTCTCCATTTTCCGTTCACTTTCTTCACAAGTACAGCATTAGATGCCTATTCAGGATAAATGGCATCATGGAAAAATCCGTTGACTTTAGTTTATCCACCTCCTCTTTGAGAGCGGCAGATCTCTCCAAATCCATGCCACGTCTTTTTTATTCAAAAATACATACCTCGGATCAATATTCATTGCACGGCCCATGATGGCAGGCAAGATTCCATACATGTCAGAGTGAGTCCAAGTGAACACATCTAGATTCGCTCGAAGAAAACCGGCATGTTCCTTCATCATTAAGAGGATGAGCTGTGATCTAATCTTTAGGACTTGTGATGGGTTGTCGTGGATGACCGTGACATCAATCGTTAGTGCAGCCAATGCAGCCTTGGTCTCTTTGGGCTCTTCTTCATCATCTCTCAGATCTATATCTCTATAGAACTGACTGTAACACCCGAGCTAAGGCTCAGGTGCTAGTTTCAATCTTCGGTTGCTTGGATGTGGACGGTCTTGTCCACACCCTTACCTTTTTCTTTACACTAAGCTTCCCTCAACTCAGCTACAATAACAGGCATGTCTAATCGCCAGATCTCCGTGAACAACTCATAAACCATTATCCATCAAAAACTTCAAAGTCAAGCACCATGGGGCAAGAGCTGCCCGGAATTCAGCATCCAAAACAATGAACGACAAGATTTGCAGTCTCCTTCGTCACCTTCTCCCAACTCAACAGGTAATTCCACATAACCAACAGCTTCGGTTGCAACACCATTAAAAATGTGTATATGAGCTTTAGATAGTTTTAAATCTTTGGATTCCATCCTCATCTGATCATAAGCTTTTTTGAAGTTTATATTTACCCAACTTCCACAATCAATCAAAATCCTTCTCACCAAAACAGGACCAATCGTGGCTAAAATAACCATTGGGTCGATTGTTGGAGCCTCTACCTTATCTGCATCTCCATTCCTAATCATCCACCAAAGTACTTTGCTACTTCTTCGGAGCTCCATCTTCCGTATTCGAAAACATAAAAAGTCTACATACCTAATCGTGCGAGCATATCACTTTATCTCTTTCCAATTCTTATCTACCGGCTGCAGTCTTCCGACTATCATGTTTAACCCCAGCCTTCCACCAGTCCATGTAGGCTCCGTAGCCCTAAGCGATGTTTGTCCTTGGTGGGGTCAGAAGTCCATACCCGCTATCCTATGGGGATTTAAAAAACTATTGTAACTTCTTTTCTCGAATTAGTTTTTATACAACATCCTAGAGATGCCTGCATTCATTTTTGCTGTGTCCATAACACTCATGAAACCAACGATATTTCCTGGACTGTTTCCACTTCTCTGTTGACTGATTTGGAGACGGCTTGCTATACTGCATGGTATTGCAAGTAGACAAATAGATATTCTCTTGGACGTATTGAACGACGTGTAATTATCATACATTGGAATCGTAGGCTTCAACCTTCCAGAATCCCTCTTTCATTTTATTTGGATTATTCTGAATGTTCATTTAGACTTTCCTAGAACTGTCATCAGACTGTTTGATTGGAATGTTACTCTATATTCCTTCTCCACTCGATCCCGCAACATTCTTTTTTCTTAAGCACCTAACTTCTTCCTTAAAATTGTGCCGCTTTGCATCCAACGTTGCAAGCATCTTGCCGGTTACTAATCACCAAACTCAGACTCTGGATCAATCCCTCTTATCACGGCCATGAGTATGGCATGGTCATTTGGATTACTGACCTCCTAGCAGCTGTATGAAATCTCTATAAATAATCTTTCAATGACTCTCCTAGAGCCTGAGTCACCTAGATAGGGAAATCATGTCTTTTGGATAAGTCATGTGCATCCGAAATTACTCCACAAACTTGGTTGCCAAATCATCGAACGTAGAAATTGATCATAGGGGTAGTCTCGTGAACCACATCGTTGCTATTCTAGAAAGAGTTATGGGAAAGCAACTACACTTGGTTGCATCATTGGATCGCGTAGAACCCATAAACCATTCATATCTCATGATGTGATGCCTGAGGTCAGCTTTTCCCTCCTAGGCAGGCATCGACGACATGTTGAACTTCTTTGGGTACCGTGCAGGTAATACACTATTAGTGAACAGGGTATGACTTCTTAAGATTCCCCAGTCATCATTGGTTAAGCCTTGGCTCTCCCTCACTAACTGTTTGACCATTACCGATAAGCCTGACATTTGGATGGGTGATGCCAAGCGGCGATCGCGCTCCACCTCACATGAATGGTCCAGTCAATGTCTACGGGACTTTTCACGCCTTCTTGGTTCAACATCTTCCTGACAAGCATCTTGTACATTCATTCTGTCATCATTCTGGGGATGTAACCGGTTAGCATTCAATCAAACTCCATCATCCAAGACTTCAAAAGTAGTTCTAGCTCGATTCCCAAAGTGTATGGGGGAATCCTTCCTTTGGAAGATGGATCGGTACCGATCCATAAGAAGGGATCTTCACCGAACGATCCTGGTAGACTACGATGGTCTGCCAGGTGATGCTCCAAAGCTTCTGCGCTATTTTCTTCAATCCTACGATGACTATGCCTATGATATTCACCCAATGAGCTAGAGTTCTCCGATGATGAGTAAGGAGTAGGTTCCCTCCTAGCTTTCCCCCGCCGCTGCTGAGTAATTTAGTTCATCAAGTTGATATTAGTCTAAATTTGCTGATTTAGTTATCGACGGCTTTCCATCAACTCTCTTATTAAATGATGAAATTCAACTCTGGTAATAAAATAAGCGAGATTCTTAACTTCAACCGAATCAGCATTCACATTTTTTGTTTTATTGCTTGGGTCTCCTTGCTGAATGCTAACAGTCTCATTTCCATCCACGTTCTAAGAAGTAGATCTAATATGTCTCACCATTATCAATCTCCTTGCTTAGATTTCATCAAATCTGAGTATTATAAGCAACTTTATGAAGATAACTATAGATCTTCTTCACGGGATTTATCCAATCCAGTAGCAACCTATCAAGTTGAGAATCAAGGTTCTCAGTGAAAGAACCAAAGTGTTTGCAACCAAATTCATCACAAACAACCAAGAATAGATTTATGTAGAGAAGTAAGTGAAGAAATTAAAATTAAAACCAAGGAATAGATTTAGCTAATAATAAATAAAAAGCAATAATCAGAAACACAAATATTTACAGTGGTTTGCATTGTATGCTTATGTCCACTTTGAAGATTAACTTTATTGATCACTTATGACTTTAATTACAATAGTTGAGAATTAAAAGCACTAGATTATAATAAAGTCTAAAGTAAGCAGCAGTGTAAAGATCATTAGAATGATCCATTAGGCCAGCATTTATAGGTGAAGACGACCACCAATCTCTTTGAAACTTCAGCTATAAGAACTTCTAACCCACATGGGCCTACGAGAGTGGTCGCTAGGCTTAAATCCCCAATAAGAAGGATCAGTACTGATCCCTTTATTTTACGACATTCAGGCAACGATCCCTATTGTGGCTTCTGCGTGCTTAAATATGTTAGCCCGTAGAACCTTAAGTCATTTGGACCAAAGGAGGTCAAGTTATTGCATGGTCATTGATTCAATATTGCTTGTGTACTATCTTCTGCCGATCCCTCCATCTTTGTCCATTTGATATGCGATCCCTAAGGTATGTTCCCTAGGGTCCCTTATGTCTTGCTCTCTAAATTCCATATGCTTTGGACTTACAAACCTTGAGATATTATTGTTGAATATATGAAGGCATTAGAAATTGGTTGGATGACGATCCCTCTTCAACAGAGCCAATCGATCCATATATTCTAGCAAAGCTTGCCAATCTACCCTCATTCGACCATGTCGATCCCTTCTTTGTGAACTAAAGTATGTCGATCCATACTAGCCAACTATGCTGATCTCTCCTTTTTCCAATGAAGTATACCGAACCCTCTATAGGAACCAACCCAAGTCGATCCCTTCCAAGTTGCTAAGGTATATTCCACATTTTAAGGATTCTATATTGTTTATCTACCAATTCCATTCAATTCTAACTTGACATAACCATCTATAATTGACTTTTGAGTCCTATAATCATCATTCTGGATCATTGGCCTTGATGGAAATCAGGTCTAACTCATGCAGCTAGTTCAATATAGTCGGGCTGGAATGCCGAATAACACAAACAATGCATCAAAAGATCAACAAGAGGGGTTTTACTTGCAATTTCTCACATAGCTTTGATTCAATGCACAACATTGACAACAAACTTCCAAATCCATACATAATTACAACTTGAATTTCAATTACAAGATTCTACATTGGTATGGATTAATCTAGAGATGAGTTGTGAGGACTACTCATCTTAGCTCCTAAGAGTTGCTTGTTGAATCCCCAAATTAAACCTTGCTCTTCTAACTATACCATCCCAAACAATACTCAACCAAAATAAAATAAGAAAACAACTCAAAATCATAGCAACTACTGAAATCTAACTACCTAAAGCATGAATTTTTCTCCTAGGCTTTTCAAAAAGGAGGACTTCTCTTTCTTGTGTAAGTTTTGAACGTACTTTAAAGAATATGAAGGAGAATTCCTTCTTTGGTCATTTGAATGTGCTTTGGGTTTATCACTAACTCAATAAGAAAATGCTATTTCTTTTCTTTCCATCTTCAATTTCCATTCCCTTCTTTTTTCTAATTCATACTTTTCAAAATAAACTACAAAATATAATTTTTACCAATAATACCAATAAATTTCGAAATTAATTCATTTTTATATATCTTTTTATAATATCAAATTAAATTTTTGTTAAGATTTTTCTATTAAACCGCAATATGCATTCTTAAAATTAATTATTTAGAGATAATTATTTTTTAATTCCATATGTAAATGGATTATTTAACAAAAATAAAATTCACATTCATTGTATAAAATAAAATAATTTATTAATTTCAAAATATTAACTCCATATCTAAAATTTTCAGTATTATTAAATATACGATTCCATATTTTTAAAATTTAAAGCAATTCTTTTCAACCTTAAATTGCAACATTTTTTATTCCCAATATAACATAAAAATTATTTTCATTACAATATAGTTTACTCAAAAAAATTTCTTACCAGTTCTTTTATTTTAGAAAAACACAATTTTCTAATTTTCTTTTGAGAAATCCAATACGTAGAAAATTCTAAATTCCATTTAAATCTCAATTTAAATTATTTTACATTTCACTTCTAGTAGTTCTAAAACTAGGGTCATTATATAGAGTATGGAGTTGTAGGTGGAGCTAAGATGGCTTGTATGGAAATATAGTACAAAGGTGGAGATTATTAAAGTTGATGATACAATATTTCTAAATCCAAGAAGAAGATGCTACAATCATGTGAGTAAAGACGATGCATAGTTTTAAGAAGCGGAGAAAGTGCATGGAGAAGTGACAAAGAGAAAAGAGGAGTTAGAAGCCTGTAAAATAAGCTACATGCTTCCAGTCGATTGGGATAATCTACTAGTTGATTGGAACTCTTTCCAGTCAACCAATAGACTACTCCAGTTAACTCAAATTTCTAGAAATTTTAGCCTCAGTTCCCTTGTGTCTCTAGTTAATAGAAATTTCCTACCTATCGTTAGCATAAATTAACTAATAGAATTTTTCTAGCCGAGTGGATTAGCATTTTATGGTGCAATTTGGGTTCGAGTTTCCAGTGTCTATTTCGTCATTTTCATGGTGTTTTAGAGTTTTCATTGTAGATTTCTTTAGAGCTTCCATCCAATGAAAAGTGTTACATCTAACTAGTTAAAATAGGCTTGTTTAGGATTCATTGTGTTATAGAAGAGTCATTGTTCTTGGGATTGAGATTAATTCTCTATTTAGTATTTTCTCTGTAATCTTATTAAGAATTTAATAAAATTTATTTAGAGGAAATTGTTTGTATGCTTTTTTTCTTCACTTCTTATGTCTTCTCAAATCTAATTGTGCAGGGATGCTTGGATAACCCTAACACATAATTTCTCAAGAGGATATGGTTTCTAATTCAGAGCTTCAAGAAAATAATGTCGAACCTCATTGAAAGAAGAAGTGACTAGGCCTTCATACTAATGAGTGTTATCACCAATACTGACTTCGAAGATGTAAAGCCGCTCTTTGATCACGTCGACTATCATCATTACCCTCAGAAACATACAACTAAAAATGCACTCATGGTGCTAATAATTAACATCGAGAACATGAAGGTTGGTTAATGTTGAAGATATATATATATATATATATATATATATATATATATATATAATGTCACCTGTAACCAAAGGTTCAAGGGTATCAAGCGCAGTCAACATCATTAGCCATTAATGAGAGTCAATGTGACCTAGAGAACATTTCCTATATGATGAGCCTTATCTACGCCGCTACTTACCTATGGTTAGCACAACAAGCTCGTCGACAATGTCACTCCTCCACATCAACTACTAAGTAATGCTATGTACCTTGCCGCACTTCATTAATGTTATTCACCATTTACAACCAATGTCACCAAAGATGATTGTCACCAAGGAACAATGAAATTGAACCTAATAGCATTGCAAGTGATCAACATCATAAGCCATTAATGAGTGTCAAAGTGACCCATAATGCACTTCATTAATGTTGGATTTTGTCAATGTTTGATATTCATTTATTAAAACCAAAGTAATCTCGTCGACAACCACGAAGAGAATCAACATTGTACTAAAGCAGTGGTTCACTCTATAGTGCTTCAAGGATGTTGCTCAATAACGATGCTAAGGATTACTAACATATCTCAGTTTTCATATAGCACACCTCATCGACATTCAGGAGGGCATTGCCAATACTCGAATACAATGTTTGTGACTAGGGTCCTCAACATCCACAAAGGATATCAACTTTGATGACCATCATTAATATGCATCATTAACATCGAGCTTCATTCATATGGTATTCACCCAAGGTTACTTTTCTCCCACTACAAGTTCATCTCAAACTACCACACTTTAGTAATGCTGAGGAGTGGCCACCAGATGATGATCACCGAAGCCAAACATGTCAACACTGAGAGTGCCAAAGTAAACAACGGCGAAGAACATCATTGCCAAAGCGGCATCAAAGATCTATTGTAGTCATCATCCAGCAAGCCTTTGTCAAGGCCATTATCGAGTTATCGAAGCCGATATTGAGCCATGTTGTTAACATTGAAAACAAGATAATGTCATTCAGTCACTCAGATAGTGCCAGGTTGACAATGTCAAAGCCAAGATGAAATGTGTCGAAGCAACTGATGAATGCCGAAGGCCATGAATCCGCTCGACCTCTATAAATATAGACCTAGGGGTGCAATTTTGTGAGATGAATTCACTCATCGCACTTCTTACATGTTTTCAACTTTGTAAATCCTAAATCATTTTAAGGATTTTGCGATTGTAACACTTGAACATCGAACACATAAGGCTTTGTGAAATCAAACACTGCGTAGCATATGGACTACGATTTGCAATTAGCATATTTGTATTTGACTATAAGTCGACTTCTACTTTGGCCTAGCATGGCATAATTTGACTTCGACCCTGAACTAACATGGCACATTTGACTACTTAATTCTTGAATTGATACTTTTATCTTGCCTTGTTTGTTGACTTTGGACTCAGACATTAGTTGCATATTTGACTTTGACTCTAAACTATTATAAGCACACATGACTTCGACTTTGATGACTAAAGAAAGAATTGTTATGGACTTGGAATCATGTCTGTCTCAACCTATGACTTTTACTAGCCTTAAAGAGACTTCTCTTTGATTAATCCATTTCCTATATACTTTTGGGTGTTGACAAATTTATTCGTTAATAATTTGGTGCTAAAAAGAGGGCTTGAACCTCCAATCATTTATAATTCTCTCCCTAAAATAATTGCATAAATTTATTTTATTTCAGAAAAGATAAAAGCCACATCATAAATAATTGCAATAATTCTCTCCCAAATGAAGAAGCCACATCATAAATAATTTTAGACGACAATATTATCCCTAACTTTAATTTAGAAAATCTTAAAGACGGACTACCTTCAACTCTTACAAGACTTGAAAGAATGAGACCCAATTTCAGGATATAATACAACAACTGATAGTTCGGCAAGAGCTACTTGAAGAAGCTCTATCTCAAGAACCTTTTAAGATTATGAAGATGACGAAGTTTATGGAAGAAGGAGATGAAGTGCAATTTTCAAATAAAATCTAAGATAAGGAACTAGAAGCGTACTCTCCAAGATTGCGAATAAAAGAAAGCAAAGGGATTATGTTAAGTCAACAATACGAAAATCAAGAAAGTCAAGTAAGAAAGCCTCTTGAACAATTGGATAGCTCAATCAAGGAATATAATAAAGACTACTATGGTGGTGAAACCAACCAAATAACAAATTATATGCTTAAGGAGAAAGAAATCCTCAAGCTAAGACAAGATAATAGCTTTCGAAGAACTCCTTCGTTAGAAGAAATATTTGCTGTTATAATTTCATCTCGCGTCAAAATTCCTCTATCTAAGTACAATAGAGTCACCAATCTAGTTGATTACCTTATAATTTCTAAAAACCGAAAGGATCTATATATTGCCTTTAGAGTAGTCCGTTGTAAGGTTTCGCTAAATCGTATAGGCATTATCAAAAGGAACCATCTATTCTTGAGAGCAATTCTCTTATGAACTTGTGGGCAGTTTTACATATACAAAGACCTAACTATAGATTCCAGTATGCTGGCTAACATCAAGCAAAGGGCAGGGGAATTGCTCGGCAATTACTTATGGAGATTTAATATAGAAGCATTGAAAGCAGAAAATGCGACCGATAGTGAAAAGCTGAGGGCAATTTGATCGGGGAAATTAAGCAAACTCCTTTTTAGTAAGAGTTTTATTTTTGTAGACGTAAGGGCCTACAACAATTTTATTTTCAAGTTGAAAATTTTAGAATGGACGAGATGTACCATGCCATGAAGAAACCTCAGCAAAACCAAATAGGGAGAAAGTTCAGTTTTGAACATCTTAACAAAAGGCAGAAAGGAAATAAGAGTAGATTGGGAATTCAGAGGGATATACTATGTAAATTTGAACAAACCCGTCTCCTATATGTTAGGAACCGAGTTGATGATGTTTTGATGACAATAACCTTATATAGTTATTATACTTTACTTTATAAAATATATACTAACATTTCCATATATATATATATATATATGTATGTATGTATATGTATATAGGAAGTATATGCAGGTATCATCGAAGACTGATCAGTATAAAGACTCAAGCATCAAGATGAAGATTAGAGATTCAAGATTCAAGACTCTAGAGAATCAAGATTTCAAGATCTCAAGGTAAGTGTCTAGTATTTTGTTAAAAATTCATAATAGCACTCTCATCTTTCTTCCAATTTTCTTTTGGGATGGAACCCAATTTCTATCGAAACCAGTGGCTTACAAACCCACGACAAGTAGCTTACAAACCTACGACAAGTGGCTTACAAACCCACGAAAATCAAAATCATTTAAACTACTTTGTACAAGTTCTCGAGTCCTATGGAGGAGCTCTGTAGGAAGGTTCTTACAATTTCAGTTTGAATAGATTTTTCAAAATGTTTTTAAATATGTTTTCAAAATGTTTTAGCTTTCAAAATCATGTTTTCAAAAATATTTTCAAACTTTGTTTTAGCCTTGAAATATTCCTCTATTCTGATTTTAAAAACTTCTATTTTTAAAACATCAAAACTTATTCTGATTTTAAATATTACTTATATAATTGACGGTCTATATCAATTATATACATATATTTAAAATAATGTTTTATATTCATTCTCTATCTCAAAGTATTGTTTAAACACTTCACTTTGCTTCAGAGAAGTTTCAACTTGTTTTAAATTCAATTGTCTTTACAAAACAACATCTCTATAATTTTGAACTGAGGGATGTCGACATATGGGGATACCCCATGTCGTCATGGTGATAGTTGGATTCAAAATTCAATTTTCAAAAGAAGTGTCCATTCGTTCAAAAACCTTTCGCCAATGGTTATGACTGTTGTGCATCTATGTAAAGGCTTCCAAAACGAATTTTTTTTAACAACTACTTTCTTATTTTCTTCACTTTTTCTTCTCCACCATTCCATATCCATAAAACTTCATATTTTCAAGATCGTGCCATCATTCTGCCAAATTCTGAATAGGAAATCATTTAGATACTCTCTCTATTTGATTCTCCATCATTCTACTAAAGATAAAAGTGCTACTCAGAGTTATAGGATTAATTTGTATTCAAAAAGTCCATAGAGTCTATCCATTCAAAAGGATTGTTATTAGAAAGTATTAGGGTGATCTTGTGTCCTGTAAATCAAGAGAGTTTACCCCAGACTCGGAGATAGGAGGGTTCCTCAAGGCCTTAGAAATTGAGGGTTGTAATTTGGATATTGGCTTATAAAAATCTGTACAAGGACATTGCCTTGGTGCAGGACTGGATGTAGGAGGATTCCGAACCAGTATAAAATCCGGTGTGTTCTTTCCTTTTACTTGCTTTACGTTACTATTTGCATTTGTTATATGTTCTGTGATCATTCTGTGTTAGAATTATGTTTAGATATGTGTTGAAAGTTTTAATTTAGTCATATAGTTCATATATTCTTTAAAACACTATTCACCCTCCACTAGTGTTATTTCTGCCTTAAGATCTTTAATCCGCATCCCCAACAATTGGTATCAGAGCATTGGTTTTCATTGTTTTCATAATCTGAAACTTGAAAAATATAAAAATGGCATTTTTGGAAAATTGTGTTAAAACTGTTTTGAATCTATGCATTTCATCAAAGTATCATAAGTCTGCATATAGTTATTTTGAAAAATCAAGTTATCTACCGAATTAGTGTGTTATGTAGTGACAGACATGTTATATGGCTTTTGATGAATCAATACCCAATGGACAAACTGTGCAAATTGAGAAAGATAAATGGATACTTGATAGTGGCTGTTCAAGGCACATGACTGGAAATCCCGAGATACTCAAGGACATTACTTATCAAGATGGTGGATTAGTCAATTTTGGTGACAACTCTAAAGGATTTGTGGTTGGCGTCGGCAATGTCGGTAACTCTGAAACTTTACTTATTTCTGATGTTTTATTAGTTAGGAACTTAAAACATAATCTGCTTAGTATAAGTCAACTTTGTGATAAAGGTTTTAAAATTAAATTTGAAAAAGATAAATGTCATATTGAAGATGATAAGTCTAATATAATTTTTGAAGGTATTAGGAAGAAAAATATTTATATCCTTAGTATGAAAATTTCAAATGATAATCTATGTCTTTTGGCTAATACAAGTGACCCTTGGATTTGGCATAAAAGATTTGGCCATTTGAATTTCAAATTATTATCTAGGATATCAAAACTTGACTTAGTTAGAGGTCTACCCAAGTTAAACTTTAAAGTAGATAGTATTTGTGATGCTTGTCAATTAGGAAAACTTAAGTAAAGTTCATTTAAATTAAAAGATGCTATTTCTACCTCTAGTCCTCTAGAATTACTTCATTTAGATTTATTTGGTCCATCTCAAGTTCAACCAATTAACCATAGTAAATATGTTTTTGTTATAGTAGATGATTATTCAAAATATACTTGGACAATCTTATTAAAACACAAAAGTGATGCTTTTGAAATATTTAAAAACTTTTCTAAAAGAATTCAAAAACAACATTCTTTCAAAATTAAAACTATTCGAAGTGATCACGGTGGTGAATTTGAAAATGGAAATTTTGAGAATTTCTGTACTCAAAAGGGAATTACTCACAACTTTTCATTTCCAAGAACTCCACAACAAAACGGAGTAGTAGAACGTAAGAATAGAACGATTCAAGAGTGTGCTCGTACAATGCTTTCTGGTAGTAATTTACCTAAACATTTTTGGGCAGAAGCAGTTGCTACGGCTTGTTATATATTAAATAGAATTTTAGTTAGACCATTAACAAATAAAACTCCATATGAATTACTTTATAATAAGAAACCTATAGTTGCTTATTTTAAAGTCTTTGGGAGTAAATGTTTTATACTTAATACAAAAGATAATTTAGATAAATTTGAACCAAAAGCTGATAAAGGATTCTTTATTGGTTATTCAAATAGAAGCAAAGCATTTAGAGTTTTTAATTTAAAAACTAATACTATTGAAGAAACTATGCATGTATCTTTTGATGAAAATCTTAAAGATATTGTACAAATAGATGATGAAGAAGATTTTATAAATTTAAATCAATCTAATGAAACTATTAGTGAAATAAATCAACCTAATAAGAGATTTAAAATATCAAAAGATCATCCTATAGAAAATGTTTTAGGAAATATTGAATCTGTAGAAAGAACTAGAAATCAATTAAATAGTATGAGTAATGTAGCCTTTATATCAACAATTGAACCTAAAAATCCAAAGGAAGCATCGTCTGATGATTCATGGATTCTTGCCATGCAAGAAGAATTGAATCAATTTACCAGAAATGATGTATGGGAACTTGTTCCTAAACCTGAGGATAAAAGTATAATTGGAACTAAATGGGTTTATAAAAATAAAATGAATGAACTCGGTGAGGTCTTAAGAAATAAAGCTCGTTTAGTCGCACAAGGTTATTGTCAAGAAGAAGGAATTGACTATGATGAAACCTTTGCCCCCGTAGCAAGATTAGAAGCTATAAGAATTCTACTTGCTTTCGCTAATTATAATAATTTCAAATTATATCAAATGGATGTTAAAAGTGCTTTTCTAAATGGTTTTGTAAAAGAAGATGTTTATGTTGAACAACCTCCACTTTTTGAAGATAATAAATTTCCAAACCATGTATACAAGTTAAAGAAAGCTCTATATGGTCTAAAGCAAGCTCCTAGAGCCTGGTATGAAAGACTAAGATCTTATTTACTTCAATCTGGTTTTGAAATTGGTAAAGTAGATACAACACTTTTTATTAAAAGAAATAATCAAGATATTCAACTGGTTCAAATATATGTAGATGATATAATCTTTGGATCAACTAATAACATAATGAATAAAGAATTTTCAGATATAATGACTAAAGAATTTGAAATGAGTCACATGGGAGAATTAAGTTTCTTCTTAGGGCTTCAAATTAAACAACTAGAAAATGGAATCTTCATAAGTCAAGAAAAATATGCTGAAGACTTAATCAATAAATTTGGTTTAAGCACCTCTAGTGGGAAACCAACTCCAATGTTAACAAATGTAGGTTTAAGTAAAGAAGCTAAATCAAAAGATATTGATCAAACTTTATATAGGGGAATGATTGGTTCGCTACTCTATATAATAGCGAGTCGTCCTGATATTATGCATAGTGTTTGTCTCTGTGCAAGATACCAATCACAACCTAAAGAAACTCACTTAAAAGCTGTTAAAAGAATTTTAAGATATGTAAAATACACTTTAGATTATGGTTTATTTTATTCTAAAAATAATACTTTTGATTTAATATCATATTGTGATGCTGATTATGCTGGTTGTAAATCAGACCGAAAGAGTACAAGTGGAACTTGTCACTTTCTAGGACACTCACTGGTTTCCTGGTTCAGCAAGAAACAAAATACTGTTTCCTTGTCAACAACTGAAGCAGAGTATATATCTGCTGCTCTGGCCTGTTCACAAGTCATATATATGAAACAAACTTTAAAAGATTTTGGAATTAACATAAGTAAATCACCAATATATTGTGATAATACTAGTGCAATAAATCTATCTAAAAATCCAACTCATCATGCTAGAACTAAACAAATTGATATAAGACATCATTTTCTTAGAGATAATATAACTAAAGAAATAATAACTCTAGATTATATAAATACTGAAAAACAAATTGCTGATATATTAACTAAACCATTAACCGAACAGAATTTTACTAAATTTAGAAGAGAATTAGGTATTTGTTCAAAATCTGAAATATAAAATAATATAATATAATAATCAATAAAAATTCAAAATAAAAATTACATTTTTTTTGATGAACATGTCGACATGCCCCATCTCATGATGTCGACATACCCAACAAAAATTGAAAATTGAATTTCCCTCCAAAGTTAGTTATTTGGTTATTTATCTATTTATTTCGTTTTCTCTCCTCTTTCTTCACTATATTCTCTGTAAATAACTTCTGAAACAATAAAATAATGGCCTCCTCTTCTACTAATGAACCCACTTCACCCACATCTCCTCATTCTGGTCCATTTCAACGAACTACGCATGCTCGAGTGATCAAATTGCAAGAGAAGATGAAAGATATCCTTCAATTGATGACTGAAATTCAAGTAAGTCAACTTAGGATGGCTAGAGAACAACAAAGGCAAAGGAATATTATTATGAATGTACAAAAATTCCTTATGGATAACCATACAAATCCTATTAATATTGAAGACTCTTCACAAGCCATGGAATCTGAGGAAGAAGAACCTATGGAAGAACCACAAGAAGACCAAGAGGAAGATCAACCTTTACCTCAACCCGAAGTCCCTATGTATACGGACGAGAGCGTTATTTGCGTTGGTGAGATCCTTGTTGATACTAATGGAAACATAATTGAACAACGTGGAAACTTTTGTCTCCACTACCCCAATTGTTCGATTCATAAGTCTTCTATAGTTAAGGATCGCCATTAAAGCGTACTTTCATTTTATTCTTTGTTTTAAATTGTTTTGTTTGTTCGTGTTTATGTATGTTCTTATATATGTTGCAATAACTAAAATGTGTTCACTTATACTCATTGTTTCATGCTTGTTCTATACATATTATTTGTTCATACTAATCATTCTTGAATTCTTAAGTAGTTAATAGTTTTTGTTGATGACAAAGGGGGAGAAAGTTATAAAAATATATGTGCTTGGTGTAAGAGGGAGTCATGGAGTAAGGGGGAGTTGTAGTTTTAAGAAGAAGTCACGGAGTAAGGGAGAGTTACGGTATGGTAAGAATATTTTATAAATAAAGGTTGTCATCATCAAAAAGGGGGAGATTGTTAGGAACTGAGTTAATGATGTTTTGATGACAGCAACCTTATATAGTTATTATACTTTACTTTATAAAATATATACTAACATTTCCATATATATATATATATATATATATGTATGTATGTATGTATGTATATAGGAAGTATATGCAGGTATCATCGAAGACTGATCAGTATAAAGACTCAAGCATCAAGATGAAGATTAGAGATTTAATATTCAAGACTCTAGAGAATCAAGATTTTAAGATCTCAAGATAAGTGTCTAGTATTTTGTTAAAACTTCATAATAGCACTCTCATCTTTCGTCCAATTTTCTTTTGGGATGGAACCCAATTTCTATCGAAACCAGTGGCTTACAAACCCACGACAAGTAGCTTACAAACCACGACAAGTGGCTTACAAACCCACGAAAATCAAAATCATTTAAACTACTTTGTACAAGTTCTCGAGTCCTATGGAGGAGCTCTGTAGGAAGGTTCTTGCAATTTTAGTTTGAACAGATTTTTCAAAATGGCTTTAAATCTGTTTTCAAAATGTTTTAGCTTTCAAAATCATGTTTTCAAAAATATTTTCAAACTTTATTTTAGCCTTGAAATATTCCTCTATTCTGATTTTAAAATTTTCTATTTTTAAAACATCAAAACTTATTCTGATTTTAAATATTACTTATATAATTGACGGTTTATGTCAATTATATACATATATTTAAAATAATGTTTTATATTCATTCTCTATCTCAAAATATTGTTTAAACACTTTACTTTGCTTCAGAGAAGTTTCAACTTGTTTTAAATTCAATTGTCTTTACAAAACAACATCTCTATAATTTTGAACTCAGGGATGTCGACATATGGGGATACCCCATGTCGACATGGTGATAGTTGGATTCAAAATTCAATTTTGAAAAGAAGTGTCCATTCGTTCAAAAACTTTTCGCCAATGGTTATGACTGTTGTGCATCTATATAAAGGCTTCCAAAACGAATTTTTTTAACAACTACTTTCTTATTTTCTTCACTCTTTCTTCTCCACCATTCCATATCCATAAAACTTCATATTTTCAAGATCGTGCCATCATTCTGCCAAATTCTCAATAGGAAATCATTTAGATACTCTCTCTATTTGATTCTCCATCATTCTACTAAAGATCAAAGTGCTATTCAGAGTTACAGGATTAATTTGTATTCAAAAAGTCCATAGAGTCTATCCATTCAAAAGGATTGTTATTAGGAAGTATTAGGGTGATCTTGTGTCCCGTAAATCAAGAGAGTTTACCCCAGACTCGGAGATAGGAGGGTTCCTCAAGGCCTTAGAAATTGAGGGTTGTAATTTGGATACTGGCTTATAAAAATCTGTACAAGGATATTGCCTTGGTGCAGGACTGGATGTAGGAGGATTATAAAATCCGGTGTGTTCTTTCCTTTTACTTGCTTTACTTTACTATTTGCATTTGTTATATGTTATGTGATCATTCTGTGTTAGAATTCTGTTTAGATTTGTGTTGAAAGTTTTAATTTAGTCATATAGTTCATATATTCTTTAAAACACTATTCACCCCCCCTCTAGTGTTATTTCTGCCTTAAGATCCTTAATCCGCATCCCCAACACTATATTTTTGCCGTAACAAATTATGATTAAAAAAAATTTCCACTTCCTATAAAATATGGAGCCATCCTAAGCCGATAGAGGAAGAGATTATTGTGACTACCACAAAGTAAATGGACATAAGGCTGATGAGTGCCATATCTTGTTTAGAATAATTCAGAATATGATCAAGACCATATCTTTAAGGGAGTTCATTAAAGAAACTTCAAAATCCCTCGTTTTGAGGAGAATAGCCTATATACTAGTCTAACTTTTCCTACAAGATAAAAGTAGCTCTACAACTTCAGATTCATACTCCAGCCAGATTATGAAGTTTCGTGGCAGTTGTTCACCATGGGCAATCTTCACTCATAAAATTTCTAATTTGATTTGTCATGAAATTAATCATGTATTAACATAAAGTTCAAGTGTCTTTATAGGTTAAAACAAAACAATTCCACTGCATATCAAAGGATCTGGATTCCCCTATCAAAACATAAGCAATCTTTAATCTCCTTTGAGGAAAATATAGATCAAATATCCAGGATGAAATGGCTCTCTATCTCATAGCTTGAGTCAATGCAGTATACATAATATTTTTGGTGGAATTTCAGATTACCATCAATCTTCTATCATAAAACAGTTTCTAGGGAAAGGTAAGTATCCGAAATCCTCTCAGAAGAAAAGGTTCTTAAGAAAAAGGTGCTCTTGTCCATAAAAATCTATTAGTTCTTGAATCATGACTTTTTAGAGTTACAAATAAGATATTCCTTTTTGCTAAACAGAACTCAAGGAGGCATATATATAAAGGTGGAAGCAAGTACACCAACATTATTTTCAAAAAGTCGTTTTATCACCAAAAGATTTACCGAACATGTCTCTGAGAAAAATTACTTTCAAAAGTCAAGAAGGATTAATTCTGGTTATGCTGCGAATCAGAGAAATAAATATCTATCTACTTCAAGAAAGATTTAAGAAATCTTCGACAAAAATATTACTTAGCATTAGTAAATGCACAAAAAATTTTGGCTGTACATGTCCTGACAAAAGCATTTTCAAAGCTCTTCGAAATTTTTGGGAAATAAAAAACTATACATATTCTTTAAAGAAAAGTTTTAAAACTACCAAGACCGCTCATTCTCTTATTAGAAGATCCTATACTCAATTAAAAATCTATTGGTTCATATATCATGACCGCTCAATCTCTTATTTGAGATTTGCATTTCTACCATGAGAGTTACCCAAAAACCCTTCTTGGTGGCAACACCGGGAGAGGACTTCTTCATCAAAAAGTTCAAATGCCCAAAATATTTTCAAAAGAAAGAACAATTTTTAGGAAAATAATTCCTCATTTATCAATAATGTCCTTTTACTGAAATTCTTTCTTCCAGAAAGAAGTTTTGTGATAGAAAAGTTAATGTTCAAAAGAGTGTATACAAACATTTCAGTTGGCCAAAAATTATTTTCACAAACAAAATTTTCAAAACTTCCCAAAAGCCTTCAGTGTGCACTTCGAAGTACCTCCTAGGGGAGGAGGGTACAACACCCACCAAAAAGCCTCCGATGTCCACTTCGGAGCACCTTCTAGAGGGAGGGGGGTACAACACCCATTAAAAAGGCTCTAATGTCCACTCTGGAGAATCTCTTAGAGGGAGTGACAAAAGCGTCCAATATCCACTATGGAGCACCTCCTAGTGGGAGGAGGGTTCATCATCCACCAAAAAGCCTTCGGCCAGTCTAGAGAGACTCCTAAAGGGAGGAGGTTCCATCACCCACCAAAGCCTCTGATGAGTTTCCAAAGCATTTTCAACAAATAAATAAATGGACGAAGTTCCACAATCCAAAGTAGAGATAAAACCTAAGAAGGGGGCAAACGACTAAATAGACAAAGTTGTCCAAAACTATGAACAAAAAGGTTGGACATATCCAAATCCAAAACAAAGGCAAAGTCCAAGAAGGGGAAAAAAGGAAAAGGATGGAGATGTCCAAAGTTCAAAACAAAGGCAAAGCCCAAGAAGGGGCAAAAAGGAAAAGGATGGAGGCGCCCAAAGTCCAAACAAAGGCAAAGCCCAATATGGGGAAAAGTGAAAAGAATGAAGATGCCTAAAGATTAAAACAAATGCAAAGCCCAAGAAAGGGCGAAAAGGGAAATACGAATATATCCAAACATTAAAACAAAGGCAAAGCATAAAAAGGCAAAAATAGAAGATACGAAGAATCTGAAACCCAGTGGGGAGGCGAAAGTAATTGAGCAAGGAACAATGCTCACTAGAAAAGTAAATAATAGCTCAATTCAAGGAACAAATCAAAGAGGATTTCTAATAGATCCATTATAGACATAGAAATAGGGAAACCTTCAAAGGAAGGTCAATAAATAAGTATCAATATATTAATAGGGCTAGTTGAACAATCAAATAGTCGAACGGAACAACTCTGCCGAAAGGCTAAACAACTGAATGAAACTACCTACTGAACTGCCAAAGAAACAAATGGAACTACCCACTGAATGATTAGATGGTCAAAAAGCCAAACGGTTGTATGGAACACCTTGCTGAATGGTTGAATAGTTGAACAGAACTACTTTACTGGACGGTTGAATAGTTGAACAGAACAACTTTACTGAATGGCTGAATAATTGAATGTAACTACTTGGCTCTAATATAATAATAATAAAAATATATAAACTAACACCTTAACAACTATATGTCCCTTAATAAGAGGTATTCCTTTGAACAACGCGAATCTCCGTTGCTACTTAAAGTACCAGTCCACAGAAAAAGTTTTCGACATAGCATTTTAGGTAGGGCTACAAAATTGGTGTCAGATGAAATTACGAATCTTTTTCTTTAAGTCCACTCCAAATTACCATTACTAGATTATTTTTTTATTTTCTATCATTATTGGATGGTTTTATGAGTTTCTTACCATCAGATGAAATTTTGATAAGCTTTTGATTGAGTTTTCGATTGAATTTATGATTTTATTGACGAATGAAACCTGGTTTTCTTATTGGACTTCTTAATGGTTTTTGGATTTCCTATTGAATTTTTGTTTTTCTCGTGGAATCCAAATTTTCATAAATCATATTGGCTTTTCGATTTCTTTTATTGTCTGACAGGGATTTCCGGTTGTCTATCAGATGAGGATTTGTAGTCTTTTATCTTTAGATGAGGATTTCTAGTCTTCTATTGCCAGATGGAATTTCTAGTCTTTTATTTTCAAACATGGATTCTGATTTTCTATTATTACCAGACATGGATTTTTGGTTTTCTATTTTTGCCAAACATGGATTTTTGGTCTTCTATTATTCCTAAAATGGGATTTATGGACTTCTGTTATTATCAAATTGGATTCTTGATCTTCGATTATTGCCACATATGGATTTTTTATTGTTAGACGGGATTCTGGATTTCTTATTATCGGCGGATATTTTGGATTTCTTATTACCAGATGGTTTCTGAGACTTCTTATTACCAAATGGTATTCTGGATTTCTTATTGCTAGAAGGTGGTATTTCGGATTAATTATCACCCAGATGATATACTTAATTCCTAGCTTTCATGTTATCAGATTGTTTCCTAACCTTTTCTTTGGTTACCGGCCAAATGAATTGCTAATTTATTAAATCACTAACCTATCATTAAAGAAGATTTCATATTTGGGGTATAATAACAAGAAAAACTTAACAATGTGGTCTAAAAGTCAAGAATAAGAAGTTGAATGACAAAAGAATCTAGTCTAAATGTTTACAACCAACTCAATTTTGAAAGCCAATCTTTGATAACTAAAGAAGAATTACCTTAGGAAGAAAAGCTTCAGAGCCCATATTAGTCTTTTTGAAAAGCTTCATCCCTAGCACTCCCACCATCTGCCTACTTGGTGATATTGTTCCAAATTTGAAAACTCATTATTAAAAGAAGTGGGTGATTTACATGATATCTAAACAATAAAAACTAATAGGCTAAAATAACCTTTATAACAATTTAGTGACCATTGGATAACCAATGCCAGTTTCGAAAGAAAAGCTTAAACTTTTGAGTCGACTAGAAAAAAGTGAATGCTTAACTTATAATAAAAGAACCAGTTTATGTGCATGCACAAGAAACTTGAA
Source organism: Allium cepa (assembly GCA_030765085.1). Lineage (NCBI taxonomy): Eukaryota > Viridiplantae > Streptophyta > Magnoliopsida > Asparagales > Amaryllidaceae > Allium > Allium cepa. The sequence goes on from CM060942.1 coordinate 512,755,190, forward strand.
TGACGATTAACATAAAATAATTCTAAATATAATGTTGCACTGATAAACCATGCTAAATAAGCAGAGTAATACCATAGGCCATAGAGTTACACTATGAAGCATAAATACATTAGTATTAAGTCATATATTAGTATCAATCCGGATATTTGAAATTTAAGATGCTAAATGATCTCGATAATTTGAGAACTTCTTTTGTTTGAGTTTGAATCGTAGAAGAAAGAGGAATGCCATAAGATTGAATAGATTTGAAAGATGTGAAGCACCATGTTTTGGGTTATCAACTTGAAAAGTTAATGTTTTTACTACACTTTAGTGGGGGAAAAGGGGATGGGGGGAAAATGTTATCCACATAATTTCTTAAGAGGAGATGGTTTCTAATTCAAAGCTTCAAGAAGATGATGTTGAACCTCATTGCTAGAAGAAGTGACCAAGCCTTCAAAATAACGAGTGTTATCACCAATACTGACTTCGAAAATGTAGAGCAGCTCTTTGATCATGTCGACAACCATCATTATTTTGGAAGACATGCAACTAGCAATGCGCTCATGGTGCTAAAAATCAACGTCGGGAATATAAATATAGGTTAACGTCCAAAACATATGTACAACATTGTGTGTAACTATAGGAGCAAGGGTATCGAGCTCAATCAACATCATACGCTATCTATAAGTGTCGATGAGACCTACAACGCATTTCTGATCGTGAGCCTTGTCTATTCCACTATTCACTAATGGTCACCGCAACAAGCCCGTCGACAATGTCACCCTACATCAGCTACCAAGCAATACTATGTACCTTGCTACATTTTATCAATGTTATTCACCATTTATAACCCATGTCGCCAAAGATCAATATCGCCAAGGAAAAATGACACCGAACCTAATCAGCATTACATGTGATCAACATTATAAGCCATTAAGGAGTGTCAAAGTGACCCATAATGCACTTCATTAATGTCGGATTCTGTCAGTGTTTATTGAAACCAAAGTATTCTCATCGACAACTACAAAGAGAATCAACATTTTACTAAAGCGACATTGCACTCTATAGTGCTTTAAGGATGTCGGTCAATGATGATACCAAGGATTACTAACGTACCTAATTTTCATGTAGCACACCTCATCGAAATTCAGGAGGACTTTGCCTATGCTTGAATACAATGTTGGTGACTAGCATCATCAACATACATAAAGGATGTTATTTTCGACCATCAATAATATGCATCATTAACATCAAGCTTCTTTCATATGGTATTCACTAAAGGTTGTGTCTTCTCCCACATAGAGTTCGTCTCAAACTGCCACACTTCAGTAATGCTGAGGGGTTGCCACTAGATGATGATCATTGAAGCCAACTATGTCAACATTAAGTGTTCCAAAGTCAAGAACAGCAAAGATCAAGGTTGCCAAAGCGGCATCAAAGATCTACCGTAGTCATCATCAAGCGAGTCTTTGCTAAGGCCATTATGCCGTTACCAAAGCCGATGCTGAACCATGATGTTAACATTGAAAACAAGACAATGCCGCATCTTAGATATGTTATTCAGCTATAAAGATAATGCCAGGTTAACACTATCAAAGCCAATGATGAAATGCGCTGAAGCCAATGGTAAATGCCGAAGACCCTGAAGCCACTCAACACCTTTAAATACCTAGGGGTACCATTTTGGTGGACAAATTCTCTCTTCTCACTTCTTACATGTTTTCAGCTTTATAAACCTTAGATCAATTTAGGGATTTTGCTGATTGTATCGCTTGAACATTGTACACATAAGGCTTTGGGAAATCAAACAATTGTATAGCATATGGACTATGATTTTTAATTAGAATATTTGACTTTTACTATAATCATACATCAACTTTGGTATTGCATAGCATAATTTGACTTTGAACCTGAACTGGCATGGCACATTTGATTGCTCAATTCTTGAATTAAGACTTGTATCTTGGATTGCTTATTGACTTTGAACATAGAGTTTAATTAAATATTTGACTTCAACTTTGAACTTGTATAAGCTTACATTACTTCAAATTTGATGATAAATAAAGAATTGTAATGGATTCGGAATCATGCATGTCTCAACCTATGACTTCGACTAGCCTTGAAGAGACTTCTTTGATTAATCCATTTCCTATATACTTTTGAGTGTTAATGAATTTAGTTGTTAACACTAACATTTTGATATTTTTATTGAATGGGTAAAGAATTTAAAGAACAATATTGGTGTTATCTGTATCTACTGACCTAATTTCTGAATTGGTCATATTTGTTATATAGATTGAAAAAATGGTAGTTGTGCATTTACTATTTGATATGTTGGATATCATTTCAATACTTGTTTATCACTTACTCTTTTTTTTCCACTTTTTACTCCTATGTAGACCTTTTCATCTTTCAATGATTCACTAAAATATATTTTTTAATAAATTATTACTTAATAATTTCTCAGTTTTTCAAGCATTATTATTTCTCCATCCGAATAATTGTAAATCTTTTTTAGTAGAACTACGCGTTGAGTACTTGTATAGTATTCGGTTGAATTTTCTACTTATTGCAGTTAAGTAATTTGTTGTATCAAAGTTAAATTATTGATGATATTTGATTAGTTGAAGTATGACATTCTACAACAAGTGAAATTCAAAATAAAATAAAATATGCATAAAATTGAAGTAAATATATTGCCAAAACCAAAAATAGTACGGATATTGATATGTTTTGGTATGTTTGATGATGGAGAGGTAGAGGATGAAGGTTATATAGGAGATGCGAGGGGCGTTAAGTAATGGAAATATTTCTTCTCTTGGACATGTAGAATAATTCCATGTGTTTGATGTGAGAATCATAATCGTCTCGCCTATTTGGCATACTAAGTAATCATCTATGGTCCAAAATCATTCGAAGGCCCAATCTTATAATAGCATTTATAAAGTATATAAACTTTCAACTTTTATTATTCCAGTACATACCTTCTACATCTAAGTGATTTCATGTTATATTTATTTATTGATTGGTCATGTGCTAGATTCCAAATGACAATTAAATATTTTTACATAATGTTTTTTATGGATTTTCCTACCTTGTTTTTGAACAAAATGTGTACACTTCTTCATACATATTTTCTGCAATGACTTTAAAAAAGGACTAGGATTTTATTAGAAACCTACTTTCGTAAGCTATGCATGTAGGAAGGCCCGCTCTAACCCTAACCCTTTTAAAAAAAAGAGTATAAGATTTTATACATGGGTACACATAAATATTACTCAATAAAACATACAGTGGATTAATTTTCTCTAGTGCCTCAATATGCCTTAAGATGACCTTACTGAGAATGGGAATTAAGTGGCATTAGTGCACTTTCCACACATTTGAAGTGTGCACTCGAGTTAATATTAAAAAGAAATTCAACTAGATTTAAAAAAAAAATTTGCAACATTCATGCATAATATGAGTTTACACTAGTTATCCATTTGCGTCATGCAAATAATGTTTTAATCATTCAAATTTTAATTTGAAAAATGATTTATTACGTATTATTATGAATAACTAGTCAGAACTTGTTTTACTAATATGGATTGTAACTATATTCTTTATAATTAAGTTGAATACATTTTTTTATTATAAACTTGAGAAAAATCATTATTCGAATCAATGAATATGAAAAATTAATTATCCAAAAAGTATATTAGTATGGCATTTCATGCATCTGTATAACAATATTTATTCACCGTATAAAAGAAGATTAAAAAGGTAGTGTAATATCTATAGATAATTATTTAAATATACATAAGAAATAGAAATGATTTTTCAGATACTATCTACTTGTGGTAAGAATTCAAACATTACTCATTGTTTAAAAAATTTGCTTAATGCCTAACCAATAATGTAAGAAATGCAATGCGGTAATGACTCATTTTTCAATGATTTTGGATTTCTAAGTAGAATTTCATATTTTTCTATTATATAACATAATCAGAATGTCAAAAAATAAACGATGAACCTAATTTTGTAGTTGTAAACCAAACTTATAATGTAATATACAAATACTAAATAGTTTTGTGAATTTATTTGTTAAATTTCGTATTTTTCAAGGTTTTATCATTCAATCTTCTTTTTAATATTTTTTAGTTTTGATTCCCTTTTATCACTCAAAAGTCTCCTCTTTTCTATTCAATATGCAAGCTAATCCAAAAAGTAACCGTTGCACGAAAATGGGCAAACATCCTAATTCAATAAAAAATGAGACGAATTCAACCAATTTTTTTTATGACAATGAGGAAAAACTTGGTTGTTAAGGCGGTTTAACAAAAATTCATGCCTACACTTTTATTAATGTTATTTCGAATAGCTTTAAGAATTGTAGCCAAGTTTTACAACAAATTTGGTCCAGACTAATGCTGATCTTCAAATATGCAGAATGTCGTTATAAATCAATAATTAGAAACAATTTTTCTCTTCTTATAACTATAGGAGGTGTATTTATAGTCGAAATCCTCCCTAATAATCTCTAGTTTCATTTGAATAGGAAATTACAGAAATTTGAGTTTCCAAGCATGAAGAATGTGTCCAAATCGACAGCCAAAACCTTTCTGTACCAAGCAGTTTTATTCAGTGCCAAGAGTTTTGCATTCTTTCCTCTTCTATCTTCCTTCATACTTGTTTTATTTTTCAAGCTTTGGATCCTCATCGATAAAATTTCCTATACAAAGTGATCTATGCCGACCAGTTCTTCCCATCCGAAACTTTTCTTTCTCTTCAAATTTGGTAGCATGATCATCCATAGAACAAAGTGAGTCCCTTGCCTTCATTGGACCACTTGGTATCGACTGGTTTGGTTGCAACTGATTGATTTGGCTAGCATAATACTTTTTCAAAATTCCGGTGCTCCATCCATTCATCAGTATTGATATCTCCAAAGCTTCTAATCCAATTCTTCATCAGCTTGAAGTCTAGATCCATCACGATGTCGCTTGGTTCATATGCCGCATAGGAATTGCCCTCCAAAATATTATTTATTTCCAAAAAGCATACTTTAGATCAAGACAAATGATAGGATTCAATCTTCAAATGTGTCTTCAACCTATGAACTACTGTCTTGAAGTGTTACATGCACTTCAGGAATATTAATATCCCGCTTCACACATTCATCGGCTCACATCCTTTCTATAGACATAAGAGTTGAAATATTTCATCTAAATTTTTGAGTCGCCGTAGAGAATTATCTTAAAGCCACTCCATACTTTGGTCAGGTATATTTCTTCTCTTTTTTAAAAAAAAATTTGAAAACAAATCGTTACGGCATTGACCACTTTTGGTCGATACTAGATATTGAATATTGAATATTGAATATAAACAACACTTAGAAATTTTTTCACTCTTTCCACCTTTCGTTCACTCTGCCTTGAATTGTTCTTCCTTTATGTTCATGTCTGCCTATGATCTAAAATATTCAACATCGCCACCATATCCCCTGGCGCCGTCGTCATTCAAATCGCTACAACCTCTCGTTGTGAAGCGATCAAGCATGGGCATTACTTAAATCTCGACCAATTCCCATCACTACCACCTTCAAGGCCTTGGATCTTAGTTGGGTGGCCATCTTTGGTTCAGTTCCATTGTTGCCATGCCTACACCTCATCATCATCCCCGCCATGCCAATATTATCAACCATGTTCAAACCTAAAATAATTACTTCTTTTTTCGTAACCACCTCCCTTTAGCAAACCCATGGAAAACATCAAGCTTGATGAAGCAAACCGCGAGCCCGACATGCGTATGAATGGAGATGGTGTAAGGGAAAACAATCAAGTATTTAGTGTCATTCCTGAATATGACCGGGGTTTAGACCTCAATGAGGCATTTCTAAGAAACCATCGCATTGAACACACTCTAGCATTCCACGAATTATAGAGTCAAAATCTGGGGTTTTAAAACCCATTGACATTGAAACTGGACTACAAACCTTGTAGTTCCACAAAGAAAAGCTCTATATTCTTTAGAAAATGGATCAATTATTGTTATTTTTTACAATCAGGAATAAAACCTAACACATAGTTCCATCGTATTTCATTGCTTGTTTGCCAACATGAGCGAGGTATCTACACAGTGCTTCCACGCACCATGCGAGGGACACATGACTATATGGACTAACACATTGCTATTCCATGGTCCATGTTGATAATCCAATTGATAAAAAAATATTGATAGTGGTTGGATTCTATACATTGGTTACATGAGGTTCAATTAAAGTAAATGCCAAAATAAATCATCCATAACCATGTTCTTTATCAAGCTTTCAATTCACAGTGGCTGACTATAAACTATCACTGCTCTATGTTACTCCCGACCCATCTACTTTACATCCCACTCCATCAAAATGGGATTGTCCTCTGCCTCAGCCACTTCTTCAACATCGGTAAGTGGTGAGACATTCAATCATTCAACAGCTCTAACTTTAAGTCATCCCCTAATAGAATTTCCAGCTTCATTGACCCAGAAGATGATCAACTTACCCGTATGATGTTAGGAGATCCCCATGACTCTTTGGCTTCCAAAATGACCATGGCCGAGTTAAAGAGAGGCTATGGGAAATATGGGACCTACAAGGACGACATTCTTCCCTAACCCAATCAAAGTGCACATTACCCTTTAACCGTTGCACAGCTCGTAACCGGTATATAGGTCAACCTAGAGCCATGCCTCCCTTTTTAAATTCTTAAGATACATCCTCATAATGATAGGATTACCTTCATCCCAAATAAAACTGAATGGATTTGCCGTTGGACTCCTTCTACATCATTTTTAGTATGCATTTGGGTCGTTCGCTAACTTTCGATGAGATTACATTCCTATGCTTGTTCAAAAGAAGATTCGACAATCCTTTACTTTTAATTATTGAGTCGTATAATTGATGCAAGGTCATTGAGGGATTACATAATAAAATAAGCTACTTTAAGGATGAATATTCTTCATCCGATGTGTAAACGGCTTCAACCTTTTCCGGCTCTTTGGATTTAAGTTCTCCAATCCAATAGCTATGTCACACTCAATCTTTCCTTATTTAAGTGGCTAACATTCTTCTATACTCGTTGTATATAATCCTCATTGGGTCATAACTCAAACTTTTAAGGATGCCCTACAGTTTCTAAAAAGGATTGATCCGACCCAGAGGCATACCTACGTTTTGCTCACCAATGGTCAAATGAACTAATTCTGCCTTATTTACAATGGATGGAGACTTATACGCTATCCAATTCCTCTTAGAGATGCCTAAGTTGTTCATGATTCTCTAGATCCTTATGGAGCCTTCACGAAGATGGAAGATGTCTCTTGTTCCAATGGTGATGAACAAGGAAGAAGAGAAGGTCAAGAAGTAAAAGAGAGCCTCTCAAAGGAGGAAGGAGAAGAAGAGGACAACATTAAATTAGGGGCAATACGGGAAGAGGAAAGTATAGAAGAGGAAGATGTTAAAGGAGAAGATGAGGATGAGGAGGAAGTAGAGAATGACTATGAGACCGAAGGGCATAGATTGATATCAAGCCGTCTCCAGAAGGAACTATAGTTACTCTCACCTCTAGACCCAAACATCTTATAATTAATTCGTTGACCATGGCACTAAAGCTACATCAAGATCCTAGTGGTGAGACAACACCCTTGGGATCGCTGATGCTATCTTTGGCTCTTTAAGTGACATTGACAATCCCAAACTTCATTCCAATAGATCTCAACTTTTATAACCTCCTCAACCTAAACTCCTCATATTTCAATTTCACTCCTTCTGATATTCCCCAACCTTCTAAGCAAAAGGAAACTCTGTCCTTACACCCCTAAAAGCATGGTCCATGGGATATTTAGTACACACCAGTACTCCATATGCTTTATAGGACTACGAACACAATCACTATGCACTTGCTCTTAGTCCTAGTGCTTGATTCTACTTTGATCTTTCTTCTTTTTAGGTACTATTGGAAATCAAAACCAACTCGATAGGACTTGTCAAGATATTGGTCAATACCATTCCTAACCTCAAGGGGCTCCAATTTGTGTTGCAACTTGTATCAAGAGTTTAATAACAAAAGGGCACAAAGGAAGGAAAATGGAATGGTGCAAGGTGAGGCTAGATGCCTTCACCATGATGAACATAGAAAACCCCATGACCATTTCAAGCATGACTCAAATTCCTATCATTAAGGGTATTCACTCTTTCGGTCCACTTAGATCGGCCAATCCTCTCGGTTTGACATTCTATTGACTTCTCAACCCCTATCGGCTGTTACCACCAAGCAACCCCAAGTTTCTTTCTTTTTATCCCCATTAATCCAAATACTACCAGCCTTTCCACTTCTCACAGATCGCATGAGGGTAGGAAGGAAACATCTATTAACCATACTTCTCCACCTCCTCACATTAAAGGCCAAATTTTTCTTGTAGTCATGCAAATGCAGGTGGCTCTATCCATCATTTTCCTAAAATGGGTCAGATTCGACTGTGCTGTAAATGATATCTTCAAGAGCTATCAAATGTAATGTTTCTATAGAAATCAAGAAGATGTACATTAGTACATGCAATAGAGAAAACTGGCCAAAGGCCTATCACATGTCAATCAAGCAAGCAAATTAATTATCCAAAGCTTTGAAATTGAAAGTGCCGATCTCAATAAAATATGCAAATATTACAAGAAGTTGTTAGTAGAACTCCAAAAGGACAATAAATAGATAGATAATGCTATCAAAGCGGCCAAGAAAAAATATGTTAACGAAGTTGTCGCTAACAAGGCTATGTGCACCATTCTCAATGATAAATTAAAAATACACACATCTGTAGTGGCATGCTAAAAAAGAAGTTAAGGTACAAGAGGCCAAGAAAGCTTCCCATAGTGTGGCGACCCTAAAATTTGAACTCTTCCTCTTCCAATATCGAATTTTTTGGAAATATAATTTAGTGTTATAAATATGATTTTGCAAAAATTATAATTAATTAATAATGATAAGAAAATTGTTTTTGAAATTTTTTACAAAAATATATTCTTCGATGGAAAATCTATAATGTGATCGAAAATCATTTTATTGGTAAACAGTTTTACGATCGATATAAGTTTTTCAAACACTTATGCACTTGTCTAATGATCAAATAAACAAATTAGCATCTAATTAACACATAAACCTCTTCATAGAGCATGGAAGATTCTAGAAGCTTCCTTTAGGATAAGAGATATTATCATGAGGGGGGTATAATGCTAATTAGCATAAATGAGAAGCGACTTAATGGAGAAGTGATGGGTGGTAAGGCTTCCACAGCATGAAGGGGTGAAGGAAAGCTTAAAAAGCACCATTCATTGCCTATATAAGGAGGGGCACACCCTTATTATTCACAAAAGCCTATAGTTTTAAGATCCATGTCTTCTTCTTCTTCTTCCACTTAATAATTTTATAAAGAAAAATATTTGAAAACCAAATCCAAATCAACTCAAACTTGGAGTGAAAATTTACTACCATATTACAAAATATCCTACCAAGTTAGAATTATGAAAAAGTGAAGCCATTTTTACCCTATACCTATAGGCCGTGAGCAACTTGAGGAAGAGGGAGAGCTAAAAGAAAGTGGTAGCAAGGAAGGAAGGAAGGGAAGGTGTTGCAAAGGAGGGTTGTACTTGGTTAGCTTGGAATTGGTTGGTTGTTAGGTTAAAGGAGAGCTAACTCACCACTTTGATTGAAAGTATAACTCATATTTTCTTTTGTTTGGTTTTGTTAAAATTGTTTAAATTGACTTGGACATATGTTGAAAACGTTGATTTTGATTCTTGCTTTGAAAGAAAGTGACATTTGTATGGACTTGAATGGATTCGAAAAAACTTGAATAAACTTGTATAACATATAGTAAGGTCATGGAATAAAGCATATAGGTTATAATTGAACATAAGTTTGAATATAACTTGGATTTGAAAGTGTAGTTATAGCGATAGTCGCTATAGATATAGTTGTGAAACACCTTATTTTTGGCGATTTCTATGGAACTTGGTAGAGAGATCCTTAACAGTTTCTCACCATTTTTATAACATTTTATATGTATGTTTGTTGCTAATAAAAGATTTGATAGTAATAAGTAACATCTCGAAAATAACCAAAACTTCACCTATGCAAAACTACTCCATTTAGACTTGATTTTTGGACTTTAAAGGGTTGAAAAGATTCTTAAGTTTAAGTATTTTGTTACATAAGTTTTATAATTGTTTATTAACAACTATTAGAATATTTTAAAAGTGGTTTGAGATATTATTTAATTTTTAATAATTAATTTTAAATTTTTAAAGAAGAGGTTTTTATAATAAAACGTGTTATTTTCCAAGTTTTATAGATATTACATACTTATTATTATAAAGTAATATTTTGAATAAATGTTTCAATACCTATTATAAATATGTTCAAGTATCTTATATGTATATAAAAATTGTTTTTAAAATGGGGTTAAGAGTTGCTTAGTGGCTAAATGGTTTTATTATGAGATTACTTGTTGAAAAGTAATTAACTTTGATTAATGCTAAAAATCGATGAAGTAGGCTTATCTATTTGTGAGAGTTAAAATTGATGTTGAGTAGGGACAAAGAAATAGATCTCCAACCTACCTGTTTCCCTCTTGGCCGAGGAATAGTTAAGTCAAAAATGTTAAAAACGTGTTAATCTTTTTGATTTCTTACTTGTTTATGTAAATCATTAATACAGTACTTAACACTAAAAGCCGACGAGGTACACTTATCTATTTATGAGATTCAAGAATGAATTTTCTTGGTAAGGTTTTGATTCAATCAACGCTCTAACTTACCTGACTACACTCTTAGGTGATGAATAGTTAAGTTATAATGTCGAAGACGAGTTAAGTGTACGAATATTGATTTGTATAAGCAATTGTTTTGAATAGATAATTGATTAGTTGATTATTGAATTTGACCTTATATTAACTTAAGAAATAATTGAAAGGCTTCACAATTTTATAAGATAAAAAGCCATGGGGAGGATTATTGGTGCAAAATGCCTTTAGCTTTCTCTAACTGCCGAAAGAACTGGAACTTAGTTAACTGAAAATTCATCGGTTAGTTTTGAAGAGTCCGGGATTGATAAATGTTTTACTTACCGAATAACACTTCAAAAAAAGTATACAAATTATATGTTTTGGAAGCAGTTGAGAAGGGAAATCTATATAGAGATTCGAGATCTACTCATGATGCTCGAATCCATGTGGTGATCCGTGATCTGTTCGAGATGTAGGAATCCATTTGGCGATTCACGTTCCATTTGAGTAATAAAGACTCTAAAGATATGCTGAACATAGCCTCAACATCGTAAATGATAAAAAAATAGAGTAAGGGACTAGTCTGGGGTTTTGCAAACCCACAACAGGATATATCAACTCCATATCTAAAGTATACTTATCGATGTTGCTAGTGGGAGTTGATGATATTTGGGATCACATGTTAGGGCATGGATTGGGTATGTTTTCCTTTTAGGTATATTTTATCTAGAGATATAAAATGCTCAGAGGTAGTTTTTAACCCTTGTGTAGGAGATTGGATTCGACATCGATCCAACAGATCTCTACGGAAAAACACAATATGCGAATGAACCTTTAGCGGTTTTGATTGTACTCTAAATACGTTATGGGGTGAAGAATTTAAGCACCACAGCTATTTGATATGATTTATATTCTACACTATAGGCATTGTCTATCATATCATTATATTAGACTAAATGAATGATTAGTTTCTTTTGAGGGGAAAACTGTTACGGGAATCCATATGGTCTCAATAGTTACCGCTGCATGTATTTATGTATCTTGTGTTTTCTCTTACCAGACTTATGTTTGATGCTTGGATTTTGTATTCCCTAAAATCATTATTTACTCCTTCGAGTAGGCTGAGTAGCAGGTTTTACCTGGACACTTCAAAGTTCAGAAGAGAAGCTGGAGGCTTCCACTATCTATCTACTTCTATTTCTATTGTTCCATTTTAGCTATGTGTATATATCAACAATGCGAGGATAGGCATTTATAACTGTCCAAGCTGATGATAATACTTAGGTTTTGTAAATTTGAAATTTGTATATTTAGAGTAGCACTTTGTACTGTTCTTCTGATATTTTATATTATCATCCAACTATGACATTCCGATGTTGTGTTTTTCCTTTCTTGTTCTATTATTTTTTATTCTATTTTAACTTTCTATCTTTCCAACACTGGGGTGTTTGGCACATGAATACCATGGATGTATTTAGTGCCAACTTTTGAGTGTCGAAAAGTCAGGTCGTTACATATGATATCGAAGCATGAGGTTGAGCGAATACCTTATCTTTGGTTGGGTATGGCTTACTAGAGATAGGTTAAGTGACACCCTAGAATGAGTCGAGTGTATTATATATACGAAAGTGTATTTGTATTTTCTATATTCTATAAATCTATACCCCTTTTTAAGCTTTCCTTAGGAATAATCTCTTTATTTGAAATAAATCTAGCCTTTCACATCCTAAATATATTCTGTTTTGTTCACGTATTACAAATCATGATTACTAGAGCAGCCAATACTCGAGGAGGTAAAGGTAGAGGTGGTCGAGGTAGTACCGTCACATATGGTGGAAATCGAGCACCAAGGAATGTTGCTTTGATCAAGGAACCAAAGTTGGATATTATACAGGAGGTCATGCAGGTCTGGCCTTAGATGAATTTTGCTTTGCTCTGCCACGATTATGGAAGGCTAGAAGGTAAGAGGTTTGGTGGTATGGAGACAATCATAGAAGTCAATACTTGGATCAAATCATGTGATTGAATATTTTGGGTTATGGAGTTTGATGATTGCAACAAATGAAATAATGTAAATGTTATACTTGGTTATAAATGGAATGTAAGGAAATAAGTGTAAATATTTAATTTATTAATTGTAATTGAATAAAACCAGTATTGCGTAAAGAATTATAATATTTGTTGTATTAATGTGTGCATTAATTTATAATGGGATACAAGTTAAGTGATAATTAAAATGTTAACTTATTGATAAAATAATGTATAATGAATGGAAACGGAATAAAATTAGTGTTATGAAAGTAATTGTAATATTGGTTTGTAAGTAATAAACTTACAAATATGATTTAAAGATAGTGGTAACAATTAATATACATTACCTATTAATTAGCCTGTTATATTAAATTTGAAACCTATTGCAATAAATGTAATTAAGTATTACATTAATGTATATTTAGGTAATATTTGGTAATAATGTAAATTTTTATTCATAGAGTAGTAATGTATTTAATAAAAAGAATGAAATCAAGATGAATAAATAAATTGGGAGTATAAATTTTAATAAATGTGGAGAAGTGACAAAATTCAATATAATTGAAATATAGTCATTAATGCAAATAAAAGATTGGAACTGGAATATATTAGTGTAATGAAATATAAGCAATGTAAACCATGTCTATAAAATAATAAATTGAACTGAGTGGAAAGATTTAAACCAAATAAAAACAATTTATTTGAATTTGTTTATAATTAATAAGATTAATGATAATTGAGGTTAAACATTATAATTAGTAAATTAGTTAACTTTGAATTTACGTCTATTTTTTTTTTGGATTAAGGTAAATGTCCAAGAAATCTTAAATGATAGAAATTACGATTTATTAACTCTGAATTGAAAAATTGATGTAATTAATTAATTATTAATTTATTTAATGAACGTGAAAATAGCCATTTTGGCCACTGACGAAACCAGTTTCATTGGATCCGTAACGGTGAATTATTATAGGATTTCATGTTTTATAACTATCGGACTTGTCATTTGATCGTACAGACTCGAAATGCCTAAAAATCAGTTTAATTGAAATCTATTGAAATCTATTGAAATCAATTTGAAATAAGCTGATTTTAACGTAACTTTTTCATACCATGGAATTAGGACTTGAAACCTGTTCCATTGAGTTTAAAGTATTTGAAAACATCTATTTTGATATATGGGTTGACCCGATTTTTTCCAGAGTCGAAACGGGCTTTTCGGGTCGTTTATCGTTCGATCAATCTGGTCCATTCTTTCTGTTTTCAGCTATTCATATAAATAGCTCGTTATAAATCCTAGCCTATTTCTTATGTTCATTTGTCTGTACGTACATCTCCTTCTTAACTCCACATTCTAATGGTAGATAGACCAAGACCCTAAATTATCCAATTCAACTTCAATTCAAAATTCGAGTCCAAATTCAAATCTCATCAAATTATATAAAATTATATACCAATTTGAAGCTCTTGACGAGCGTAATCTTTTGTGTTGTTCAATTTTCAATTCGAATTACCGATTGTTCGGAATTTGCGAATCAATTCAGGCCATCCGTTCATTGGGTTCATGATTTAACGGCAGATCTTCCGCTAATCGTCGATCAGAGAGTACTGGAGCAGAGGGGTCGAGAAAAGCTCATCTATACGGCTAATTTGTGGTGAAGGTGGAGGAAATAGTAACGATTGGCGTTTGAAATGGAGGCAGCCGTGCGTTTGCTAGATGATGGGAAGAGGTCACGTGACCCTAAGCTGTGGCGGCATGGACTGGGGTGGTGTTGCGGTGGTTGGATCCAGGGGGAGAGCGGCGAGGCGATGGTGAAGTCCGTCAAAGGTGAGATTGAGTGGAGGCTTGTTAAGTGCTTTCGTTCGTGCTATGCTAGGGTTACGAATCTTTTGCTTATGTAGCCTATTGTATTTTGGGTAATCACCTTTTATATATTAATTATTTAAATTTTGATTTCAAACCTACTAATTTTCATAACTTTTGCATAGTGGTCCGTTTCATGCACGGTTTCTTGTGCTAGGATCGTATTGAAATTTCGCACATTTTGATGTTGTTGGGACAAATTCCGAGACTATTTGAATTTTGAGTTTAAATTTGATTTGAATTCAATTTAAATTCAAAGGTGAGTGTTTTAACCCACTCACAACTTCTAAAATTTCGTATGTTTGTTAATTAAATTTATGATGCGATTCGAAATTTATTTATGGCTGTTTGGTATATTTTAACCATCATTTCAGTTAATTTGAATTATTTGAATTAAATCATTATTTAATTTATTATTGAATATAAATTACCAGTTAAATACCTGTTGTTGATTATCAGTTCTTTATCGATATTTATTGAATGATTTGAATGATGATTGTTATGGATGTTTATTGTTGATATTGGATGAATGGATATTGTATTTTATATGGTTATAAACTGCAAGTTCACTATGGGTTGAAATGATACATACCCGAATGATCTATAGAATAAGAAAAAATTGTTATGGGTTTAAATGATACATACCCGAATGATCTATAGAATAAGAAAAAATCGTTATGGGTTGAAATGATAGACTCGAGCGATTTTATGGATGTTATTTATTTCGAGATTGCGGTTTGAAATGATATACAATCGTAAAAGTTTAAATTGCAGGTTGAAATGATAAATATCTGTATCACTTGACCCTAGGGTAGAAAATTAAGTACGGACACCGGATTGGCTAAATTAAATGATTTTAAAATCCTTAAAATTTTTAATTTAATCAATTGATGTTTTGAAATAAATTTTGATTTATATAAATTGAAGTATTACAGAAAAATCAAGTTTTGTGTTGAAATGCGAATTGGTTTACAAAGGAATTTCTTTAAGAAATTAAATCGGAAGTTTAAAGTTAAACTTTTACGTAATTCTACCGAATTTGAGTTATTGAATTTGTTTGAAAATAACTTTAAGACATTTTGAAATTGGAATAATCCGTATTGATATTTTGAATATGGATTGAAATGATATGAAATTCGATAGTTTATTGAAATTTGATTTTCGATTTGGAAATTTGAAATGGTCCAAATATGTTGGAATGAAATTAATAGTTTAATTTAATATTAATTTCAAACTCATATTTTAACATAAAATGCTTTAAAAATATATTATTATAAAATTTATAATTATTAATGTTTTCCAATTTAGTAAATTATTTAACTAATATTAACTATATGAATTATTTTAATCTATTTTAAACCAATTTAATTTATTTTGAACTAATTAAACTATTTTAATTTATTTTAAATCTAATTAATCTATTTTAAAGCTATTTAATCTATTTTAAGTTATATTTAATCTATTTTAGATCTATATTAATCATTTATAACTATTTAAACTATTTTCTTCCAAATTCCAAACCAAGTAAAATGGATGGGTTCATATTCAAAATTTTCAATTTTTAAAGTGAATTTGGTTAATGATATCATAACCTAAGATGGGATAAAAAGTTATAACTAATTGAATATGATGATTTTGGAGTAAGGATTTTACCTATTTTGGAAGTATGATTTTTAAAAGAAATCAAGATTTTGGAAATGATAATGACTCGAAAGTGGTATAGTTTTTTTTGAGAATACGACATTTTGATATAAATTGTGAATTTGACTTTGAAAGGAAATATAATTATCGAACTATGATTTCAAAGGCAAATATGATTTCGAAAGTAAGTAATAATTTCGAAAATGATGTGGTTTGAATTGAATATGATATCTTGGCATCAATTATGAAATGATTTTGGAAATGTAAAAGAACCATTCGGTGTGTAATAAGTGATTGGTTGTCAAAGAGACCGGGATCAGATGTTGTCATACTCTCTGCCAATACTGAAAATCACTTTGACAACTGAGTACACAGTGGAGATTCTAGAATGAAGTAGGAAGGTGACGACGATCCTATATGACGTATAGACATGGACCTGACTCCCATGAGTTGGATTAAGGTGGCTAAAATAGGAGGAATCGACGGGCCAAGTGAGGTAGCTCCTCCGATCGGGCACACTCCATCGATATCATATTTTGACTTTTGATTTATTTGGTAGCCACCCTTCGAATTTTTCTCGGGAGTGTGTTTTTGAGTTGGCCAGTAGTTGCGGCTATGCGTTACCAACAGTCCAGAAGTGTAATTGATATATCTACCCTGGCATTGCCTAGTTGTGCCATGTCACCTACCCTAGCGCGCCTTCTACGAGTTTGTTTTGTACCATACTTATGGAGTGCCCTTAATGACATCTACTGCGGGTGTGATTACAGTATTGTATAGACTATGGGAATATATAAAATTTGTTAAGGTGGAAAATGTAAAGCCTTAATGCTACTTCAATACCTTTACTTTAATGTAGACATATTATAATAGCGTATGTACTATATAGTAGATAGTTTAACGGATCCTTAGGAGATGCAAATCCTGAACATCTCTTAAGTTATTGCACTTACGTTGGGCATTGGATAGGAGATGTCAAACCCCATAAACATCTCTGACACCTTTCTACTCATATTTGTTTACCGTTGATTTAACTTACATAAGATCTTTTGGTTCTGACTCGAGTGTTTTGTCTTTTCAATTCGCTCGGGTCAGCCAGAGTATTTCAGGATTTGAAGACCTTATTTTTGGAGAACGAAGATTGAAGATTTTATTATTATTATTATTTACTATATTATTCCACTGCATCACACTGTTCCGCTGCATTGTTATGTATTTATCTCTGATAATTGTAACTCTGATATTGTGTTGTATAAGTATAATCAAATGTTTTGTAAACAGCTTCATGAACTGTTATTTGATTATTATATTTTGTCATTCCGCTATGAGATTTTGTTTTTTTTTTATTTCTTTCTCTTTTTTCTATTTACCCCAATAACAATCTATCTTTTGTATGGTTTGTGTTGGCACGTGTCTGCTTAAAGTGTCCAAAAGGCGGGATGTTGCACTTGGTATCAGAGCATTGGTTTAGCGATAAACCTTAGCTTTGTGGGTCTGACTCTTTATTAATAGGGTAGTAATACCCTAGAATGACTCACTGAGTTCATATATATGGGAAAGTGTATTTGTTAGTGTTATAAAAGGTTTTTATATTGTGTTAATTTGTTCCGTTTTGTATTTATAAATTTTGGTTGGTGCATTGGACGCTTTGACATCAATAGGGGTCTCTAAACACTTAATAGGGCAGACCGACACAATATTTGTTTTGAAATATAGGTAAATGAAATAATTTGCTTATTGTATATTTTTATTACATAATAATGACTTATAATTGGTATATGTTTGGTTGTAATATATTGGGTGTTAGGTAGTGAAATTTATAAATATTGGTTGGAAATAAGATTTGAAAATAAAATAAATGCAAATTGGAAATTTAGAACTTAAGTCCCGGAGTTTTTGAAAAATTTCTTTTGAATGATTTTGGAATATAATAATATTATTTAGAAGTATTTTTCATTATAAATATTTCAATATAATTTGAAAAATTATTTTAAAGAAATTTTAGAAAGAAATAAGTTCTGTACTACCCTCTATGTCGTTGGAAAATAATTTCGCTGATGAGCGCACGCATCATCGGCGTTCATTTTCGAGTTTCTAAGTAGGAAGGCCATTGTAGTAGTTTTATAGTAGATTTTTTTTGATAAACAAATATAAAATTTAAATTATTTTAAAATATAATTGGATATATAAGTTGTAAGTATATACATTTATCTATCATTTTTTAATGATTTGAAATGGAACCTGGCATTTAGTTCTTAAATTTCTATGAATTAGAGACTTTAATTAATGAAATGGAATTTAACTAATTAATAATTGGAACCTCTAAATGAAATAAGAGATTAAATGCTAGGTTATAAATGGATTTATAAGAAAGTTGAAGTTTGTAACCTATAAAACAAAGGATATGATTATTGAACATTAAACTAATTAAAAGAAATGAGATAAATTTGTGTAATTTTTCGATTACATTCTTAAAGACATATATATATATATATCTTACCAATTATAAAAGTCAATTAAAAGAATATGTAATGGAAATTTTACAAATAAAAATTTATGTAATGGAAGTGTTCAATGAATTTCTTTTATAAATGAGAATTTGATGTTATAGTTGTTATAAACTTAAGTTATAATTAAAATGTTACTATAATAAAATGTAATAGAAAGTAAGTATGGTAAGTAAATAATTACAAAATTAAGTTAGTGAATCGATATGTTTAGTAAATGAATTGAACATGAAAACTAAAAATTAATGAATGTATATAAATGGAATTAAGTAGTGAATGAATGGGAATTTAACCTTTGTAAGCAATATATGTAAAATTAAGAAATAAATGTAAATTTAAGAAATGACTCATTTTGTAAATGATATGAAAAGAAATATGCAAACATAGACCTAAATAATGTTTGGAATTTGTTGTTGTTTTGGTTTTTGGTTGTTTGGGCAAGAATACTTTAAAATTGTTTGGATGTACGAATAATCTATCGAGTTTTATCTAAAACTGTTGAGTAGACGGTATACTTAGCAGTTTATTTGTCATTCTATACAATTAAAAGTTTTAAACCCGAACAAAATACTTGTTTTGCTTGCTTGGATGGTTGATTATATTGATTTCATATGATGATTGTATGCTGTGATTGCAAGTGATTATTATTTTATATTGATTTGTTTGTCAGTGCTTGAAACAACTTTAAATATTCCATTTATATAATTATTAACTCTTTATGTATAAGTGAAGTACAAGTTATGGAAGCAATTGCTACTGCTTTTGGTTTCATAATTAAGCGTTGTTTGCCCGATAAATAGATACATTCTCGGATTACGGTTTTCTAGCAGTTTTATATATATTTTCCCGTTGTTGGAATATGTTATTTCGAGATATTGTGATATATATTTTTATTTTTGATATTATTATTTCTCCCAGACATCTCTGTACAAAAAGAGACTCTACCGAAATTTTTCGAAAATTTTGGATAGAAAATTTTAAAAACGTTTTCCAAATTTTATTAGCATAAATATAAAAGGATTTAATGGTTATAAATTGGTATATTTTATTTAAATTATTTAATTTTACAAATTTATTAGTTTATACAATTAATATTTTGAATATGATATATTGATTTCTTAACTCCTTCTTTCCCCACCTTTTTCCTTTTCGGGGATGAAAAGTTTTGAGTGGGGGAGAGTGTAATGACCCATAATATTCGATAATTAATTTTTTAATTTGATAAGATTTTGATAATTTAATATTGGAGAAATAAAAATTTGTAATTTAATAATAAAATGAATACTAAAATGAAATGTAACAAATGATAATTAAAGCTAATTACTAATAACTTGAATGTAATTCCAATAAATGAAATAATGTAAATGTTATACTTGGTTATAAATGGAATGTAAGGAAACAAGGGTAAATATTTAATTTATTAATTGTAATTGAATAAAACCAGTATTGTGTAAAGAATTATAATATTTGTTGTATTAATGTGTGCATTAATTTATAATGGGATAAAAGTTAAGTGATAATTTAAAATGTTAACTTATTGATAAAATAATGTGTAATGAATGGAAATGGAATAAAATTAATGTACTGAAAGTAATTGTAACATTGGTTTGTAAGTAATAAACTTATAAATATGATTTAAAGATAATGGTAACAATTAATATACATTACTTATTTAATTAGCCTCTTATATTAAATTTGAAACCAATTGCAATAAATGTAATTAAGTATTACGTTAATGTATATTTAGGTAATATTTTGTAATAATATAAATTTTTATTCATAGAGTAATAATGGATTTAATAAAAAGAATGAAATCAAGATGAATAAATAAATTGGGTGTTTAAATTTTAATAAATGTGTAGAACTGGCAAAATTCAATATAATTGAAATATAGTCATTAATACAAATAAAAGATGGGAATTGGAATATATTAATGTAATGAAATATAAAAAATGTAAAACATATCTATAGAATAATAAATAATTATTAAAAAAATAAAAACAATTTATTTGAATTTAATTATAATTAATAAGATTAATGGTAGTTGAAGTTAAACACTCTTATTAGTAAGTTAATTAACTTTGAATTGATGTCTAATTTTTTTTAAATTATGGTAAATGTCCAAGTAATCTAAAATGATAGAAATTGTGATTTATTAACTCTGAATTGAAAAAGTGATTTAATTAATTAATTATTAATTTATTTAATGAACGTGAAAATAGCCATTTTGGCCACTGTCTCAGATTTCGACAAAACTAGTTTCATTGGATCCGTAACGGTGATTTATTATAGAATTTCAAGTTTCGTAACGATCGGACTTATCATTTGATCGTACGGACTCGAAACGCCTAGAAATCAATTTAATTGGAATCAATTGAAATCAATATGAAATAAGCTGATTTTAACGTGACTTATTCATACGATGGAATTAGGACCTGAAACCTATTCCGTTGAATTTAAAATATTTGAAAACATCTATTTTGATATATGGGTTGGCCCATTTTGTTCAGAAGTCGAAACGGGCTTTTCGGGTCGTTTATCGTTCGATCAATCTGGTCCATTCTTTCTGTTTTCAGCTATCCATATAAATAGCTCATTACAAACCCTGGCCTATTTCTATTGTTCATTTGTCTGTACATACATCTCCTTCGCAACTCCTCATTCCAATGGCAGACAAACCAAAACTCTAAGTTATCCAATTCAGTTTCAATTCAAAATTCAACTCCAAATTCAAATCTCCTCAAACTATATCAAATTATATATCAATTTGAAGCACTCGACGAACGTAATCTTCTGGTACTATTCGTTTTTCAATTCGAATTACAAGTTGTTCGGAATTCGCAATCAATTCAGGTCATCCGTTCATTAGGTTCATGATTTAACGGCAGATCTTCGACTAATCGTCGATCAGGGAGTACTGGAGCGTGGGTGGAGGGGGGTTGAGAAAAACTCATCTATATGGCTAATTTATGGAAAAGGTGGAGGAAATCGGCATGATTGACATTTGAATTGGGGGCGGCCATGCGTTCGCTGGACGACGGGAAGAGGTCGCGCGACCCTAAGCTGTGGCAGCGTGGACAGGGGGTGGTGTCGTGGTGGTTGGATCCAGGAGGAGAGCGGCGAGGCGATGGTGAAGTCTGGTCAAAGGTGAGGTTGAGTGGAAGCTTGTTTAGTGCTGTCATTCATGCTATGCTAGGGTTACGAATCTTTTGCTTATCTGGCCTATTTGGTTTTGGGTAATCACCTTTTAAATATTAATTACTTAAATTTCGATTTCAAACCTACCAATTTTCATAACTTTTGCATACAAGGTCCGTTTCACATGCAGTTTCTTACACTAGGATCGTATTGAAATTCCGGACATTTTGACGCTTCTTTAAACAAATTCCGAGGCTATTTGAATTTTGGATTTAAATTGGATTTGAATTCAAATTAAATTCAAAGGTGAATATTTTAACCCACTCACAACTTCTAAAATTTCTTATGTTTGTTAAAATAAATTTATGATGTGATTAGAAATTTATTTATGGTTGTTTGGTATATTTTAACCATCAATTCAGTTAATTTGAATTTATTTGAATTAACTCGTTATTTAATTTATTATTGAATACAAATTGCCAGTTAAATACCTGTTATTGATTATCAGTTCTATATTGATATTTATTTATTTATTTGGATGATGATTGTGATGGATGTTGATTGTTGATATTGGATGAATGGATGTTGTATTTTATATCGTTATAAACTGCAAGTTCACTATGGGTTGAAATGATACATACCCGAATGATCTATATAATAAGGAATAATCGTTATGGGTTGAAATAATAGACTCGGGCGATTTTATGGACATTATTTAATTCGGGATTGCGGTATGAAATAATATATAACCGTAAAATTTTAAATTGCGGATTGAAATGATAAATATCCATATCACTTGACCCTAGGGTAGAAAATTATATACGGACCTCGGATTGGTTAAATTAAATGATTTTAAAATCCTTAAATTTTTGAATTTAATCAATTGATGTTTTGAAATAAAATTTGATTTAAATAAATTGAAGTATTAAAGAAAAATCTAGTTTTGGGTTGAAATGTGAATTAGTTTAAAAAGGAATTTATTTAAGAAATTAAATCGGAAGTTTAAAGTTAGACTTTTATGTATAAATGAAATTCTATCGAAATTGAGTTATTGAATTTGTTTGAAAATAACTTTGAAATATTTTGAAATTGGAGTAATCTGTATTGATATTTTGAACATGGATTGAAATGATATGAAATTTGATAGTTTATTGAAATTTGTTTTATCGATTTGGAAATTTGAAATGGTCGAAATATGTTGGAATAAAATGAATAGTTTAATTTGATATTAATTTCAAACTCATATTTTAATATAAACTGTTTTAAAAATATATTATTTTAAAATTTATAATCATTAAAAAATTTAAATTTATTAAACTATTTAAGTAATATTAACTATATGAATTATTTTAATCTATTTTAAACGAATCTAATTTATTTAAACTAATTAAACTATTTTAATTAATTTTAAATCTAATTAATCTATTTTAAAGCTATTTAATCGATTTTAAGTTATATTTAATCTATTTTAAATCTATATTAATCATTTACAACTATTTAAACTATTTTCTTCCAAATTCCAAACCAAGTAAAATGGATGGGCTTATATCCAAATTCTTGATTTTTAAAGTGAATATGGTTAATGATGTCATAGCCTAAATTGGGATTTAAAGTTACAACTAATTGATTATGATGATTTTGGAGTAAGGATTTTACCTGTTTTAGAAGTACGATTTTTGAGAGAAATCACGATTTTGGAAACGATAATGATTCGAAAGTGGTATAGTTTTTTTTTGAGAATACGATATTTTGATATCAATTGTGAATTTGACTTTGAAAGGAAATATAATTATCGAACTATGATTTCAAAGGCAAATATGATTTCAAAAGAAAGTAATAATTTCGATATTGATATGGTTTGAATTAAATATGATATTTTGATGTCAATTATGAAATGATTTTGAAAATGTAAAAGAACCATCCAGTATGTAGTAAGCGATTGGTTGTCAAAGAGATCGGGATCGGATGTTGTCATACTTTTTGCCAATACCGAAAATCAATTTGACAACTGTGTCGCGGTGGAGATTCCAGAATGAAGTAGGATGGTGGCGACGATCCTATATGAGGTATATACGTGGATTGACTCTCGTGATTTGGCTTAAGGTGGCTAAAACAGGAGCAATCGACGGGCAAAGTAAGGTAGCTCCTCCGATCGGGCACACTCCATCGATACTATATTCTGACTTTTGATTTATTTGGTGCCACCCTTCGATTTTTCTTAGAAGTGTGTTTCGAGTTAGACGGTAGTTGTGGTTATGCATTACCAATAGTCCAGAAGTGTAATTGGTATATCTACCCTAGCATTGCCTAGTTGTCCAGTGTCACCTACCCTAGCGCACCTTCTATGAGTTTGTTTTGTACCATACCTATGGAGTACCCTCTGATGACGTCCAGTACGGATGGGATTACGGTATTGTATATACTATGGGAATATATAAAATGTGTTAAGGTGGAAGATGTGAAGCCTTAACGCTACTTTAATACCTTTACTTTAGTGTAGACATATTACAATAGCGTATTGTACTACATAGTTGATAGTTTAACGGATCGTTTGGAGATATGAGTCCCGAACATCTCTTAAGTTACTGCACTCACGTTAGACACTGGATAGGAGATGTAAAATCCTGTAAACATCTCTGATGCCATTCCACTCATATTTATTTACTATTAGTTTAACTTACGTAAGATCTTTTAGTTTTGACTCTAGTTTTTTGCCTTTTCAATTAGCTCGTGTCAGCTTGAGCTTTTCAGGATTTGAAGACCTTATTTTTGGAGGACGAAGACGAAGATTTTATTATTATTATTTACTATATTATTCCACCGCATTACACTGTTCCACTGCATTGTTATTTATCTATCTCTGATATGTGTAACTCCGATACTATGTTGTATAAGTATCATCAAATGTTTTGTAAACAGCTTCATGAACTGTTATTTGATTATTATATTTTGTCATTCCGCTGTGAGATTTTGTTTTTTATTTATTTCTCTTTTTCCTATTTACCCCCAACAACATTCTACCCTTTTATACGGTTTGGGTTGGCACATGTGTCTGCTTAAAGTGTCCAAAAGAACGGGATGTTACAATGATATAATAAAGCATCAGTTGGCATCATGACAGCAGATGGATGCAACCATGGATTAGTGGTCATTGTTGATGTCCAAGAGAACGACTTCCCTTAGGCCCAATTTAAGGGTGAATTCGAGATGAAGTTTGTCACAAAAGCTTGGAAGACTTTGTTGTTTATGAGCTTCCTCGACTTAAAGTAAGGGGCCATGACGGTGGTGGAGTATGATAGTCGATTCACTGCCTTATAATGGTTTGGGCCTTGTTTGGTGGATATGCCATTAAAGAGAATTGAGATGTTCATCGGAAGGATGTGCCAAAAATTCAAGGGTAATATGACAAATCAAATATTGGGGTCTTATGTGAATTTGGTGGACGTGGGGTTGAGGTTTGAGAGCTTAGCACCGAAACCATCTATTGCTAACTAGCTGGGGACAACAAGCGGATGTTCCAACTGCCTGGAGATATTTCTAGTTTAGCTTATCATAAGTGTGGAAAGAAAGGGCATTTATCCAGGAACTATACATCATTTGGTGGCAAATAAGTGGCGAAAGCACCATTAGTGAAGGCACTAATTGCTAAGGTACTTAAGCTAAAGCCAAAGGCAGTAATGGCATAGTTTGCACCAAGGACCCGCTTCAACTACCATCAACCAAGACAATTGTTAGGGTATGCCTGATGTTCCTAAAAGGGGAACAGCCGTGACCTTTTGACTCACTTCAGCACTTTCCACTTTTGCACCTACAAATAGGAAGCAGGTTTTGGAAGGTTTTCTGTCTATTTTTGGTAGTCCTATTTGTGTTTGGTTTTATATGGCTGATTCTCTTAGTTTCATTTCTCGTATGCTGATTGGTAGATTGGAACTCGAGCTAGTTATGGCTCAGATTCTGTTTGTGTGTCAAACCATATTAGAGGCTCGATCGATCTTAGTATGATTTGCTTAGGAGTTTCAGTTACGTGTTTTGACCAACTCTTCCCTTGCGTTACGTATGTCCTGGGTTTTATAGGTTTTGATATTCTGCATAGGATGGACAAGTTGTCATGATATCATGTGGTCTTGAATTGTGATATATGGATCGTCTTGTTGAGGAAGGAAGGGTGAACTCTAACTATATATTGTGAAGAGCATAGTGCTCAGTTCTGACTAGTTTTCTTTTTCCTTTGGATGTAGTAGAAGAAGAATTTGGTTCGATTATAGTTTTTCAGGTGTTTAAGGATGTCTTTGAAGAAGTGTCGGGTTACCACCTTGCTGTGAGATAGAATTTCGCATTAATTTGTTTAAAGATACAAAACCTATCATATTGCCTGTTCATAAAATTTTCCTGTAGGTGAGCTAGGAGATATCAAGTCAGATTAGTGATTTATTGTAGAAGGATTTGATCTGACTGAGTTGTTCGGGTTAGGGAGCACCCGTCGTCTTTGCTACAAAGGCGGACAGTTCCTAAAGACTGTAACGACCCGGAATTTTCGACCTCGAAAATTCCAGATTGTTAGAGAAAAGAAGACAAGAGGTAGAAGAAGAATAGAAAACAAAGACAGAATCTCACATTCGCAGCTGATCAAAATATAATATCGAATAATATTAGTTATGCAAAGAAAAATGAATCTGTTAATTTACATTAGTACATCAGAGTTATAATCATTTTACAAACACTGGAAAGTTAAAATCAACTTGTCCTAGATATACAATATTACTCGGTGGAATACTCCAT
Organism: Allium cepa; assembly: GCA_030765085.1. Taxonomy (NCBI): domain Eukaryota; kingdom Viridiplantae; phylum Streptophyta; class Magnoliopsida; order Asparagales; family Amaryllidaceae; genus Allium; species Allium cepa. The sequence continues at coordinate 512,781,932 of CM060942.1, forward strand.
ACGTTCCTGCCATTGAACTCGCCCCTTAAGCTCTAGAACGTCCTAACCTGAAAATCTGTAATACTCGGTCTGACCCGAGCATTACATCAAAGTAACACCCGGGTCAGGCCGGAAACCAGCGTGAGTAAACCCATATAATATGAAATACCTAGCTATAACACATGTGAATATTAGGGTAACTCGTACCTTTACGAGTTCCCATAGCCAATCATTTATCACACACAACAGTTTTCAGGTTAAATATCCATGTTACTCAATTAATTCCATTCGTGCCTGTATAATTCCACATATCCAATTTATAAATAATTTATTTTACTAATCGTAGTGGTTTCTGGAATTATTGATACACGACCCCGATCTCTTCGAGTCCAATATCATTTCTAATCCAAATTGTTAAGTTTTAAAACAATACAATTCATATTCAGGATATTATACCACATAACAATTCATCATCGATAATAACTCACAATATTACTTTTTAACTTATTATATCACAACACATTCAAAATGACTATCAGAGACATCAACTGATCAAGCAATCCAATATCATTCAATCATCCATAAGCAAGATTTATTAGATATAATTTCTAATTATTTAATTAATCTCCAATTAAAATAATCATCAGCTTTAATCACTTAAATTACCTTTAACTCCTGCTTACTTAACATTAATTAATTACAACCCAATTAATTAATTATTCTTCAATCATCCTATGATGACCCGGAATTTTGTAACAATATCAATATAATAATCTGAATTAAAAATTAAATTGATTTGATAATTTTGTTAATAAAGTTTGAATTAATTTAATAATCCAATTAAAATAAATATTTGATTGATAAGATTTTATCTTTTAAAATCTAATAATGGTTTTATATTTACAATGTATATAGGATATGTATATATTGTAAATAGATCTTGTCTTAATCTAATAAATAAATAAATCCTGTTTCTATAAAAATATATATCTTTAGTAAAATTGGGAATTTTGATTTTATTTAAAAGTTAAACTTTTAAAAGGATAATTAATAAATAAAATAGGGTTTTCAAATAGTTAAGATAAAAATTAAATTTGTTTAAATTGGTTTATTTAATAATAGGTTTTTTTTTAAAAGTATACAATAAATAACTTTATGATTTTAAATGCATAGGATAAATATTGAAATGATTTAAAATATGTTTAACTCAAGATTTAAATTTAAATAAATAACAATAAGGGTAATTTTGATTTCTTAAAAATATAGTTGAATAAATTAAATAATTTATTGATAAAGAAATAATTTCTTTTATAAGTTATTTATAGTTATCAAATTTTGTTATTTTAAAAAATATAATAATACATTGTTTTAACAAATAAATTTTTAATAAAAATAATTGTTTTCAAAATTTAAATTGTGTAGTTATATATGTATATATATAACTTGATGTGAATTTGAATTCAAAGCTTTAAAGTATAAATATTTTTAATTTGTTTTGATTATGAAATATTTATATAAGCTTTATTTTATAAATAAAATTTGATTTATTCATTTTCAAATTTATCTACATATAAATAAATACATGTTAACTAATTTATTAAACATAGGTTTACATTCATCTTATATTAACATACTAACTAAATACTAATTAACTTTTAATTATAAATACTTGTTACTTTTAAAAAAGACAAGTGTAAACATTTTAAAACTTAAATTAACATGTGATAAGATAATAAAGAAAGGATAATGACAAATGTTACATTTACGGACAAGTGGCATTTATTTTAATTTTTCTTTTTTATTTTAATAAAATCAAATTTCGGCCTTTATAGATACTTATGTTTTCTTATCTTCTTCTTTTCTATTTTCATTTTCAAAAGAAAATCTGAATCAAACCTTCATAAATTCAGAAACTAAGACAAGTGAAATCTCACCGTCATTTTTCTAAAACCTTCATAAAGTTTGTAATCTCCTGTAACCCATCTTCAACCTGTACAATTTCAAACAAAACCTTCAATTTCAAATATGAAGCCTGCATATTTTTCAAGTATAAAAGCATCTGCATCTCCTTCTATCTGGAGGCAAGCATACAAGTGTAATCTGAAGCAAATGCAAAACAAGATTTAAAGTTTACAGAATCAAAGAAGCAAGCAGTTCAAATTTAAGCTAAAGCATTAAAGTGCATAGTTCAAAAAAATGGGTGTTCAGTCTTCAGGCTCTTCAAAACATATGGAGGCTCTGTTTTCAAATTATCAGGTGAGTAACACCTTTCTTAAAAAAAAACTTAAGTATAAATGTAGTTGCATGTTAATATCTGAAGTTAAGAATGTCTGTATATGATTGGATTTTCTGTGTGTATATATATGTGGATGTATAGATGCATGCTTGTTGATTGTATTCTGTTCTTACCTGCTCCTAGTTTTTAAAAGCAAATTTTGATCAAAAATCCATTTACATTTAAAACTAGTCTCTGTTAGAACTTAGATTTCAAACAAAAATTTGTTTGCTAAAACATAAAGTGAAGTTTAAATTTTAATTAAATAAATTAAACTTGGAAATTTTCTCTGGAATACAAAAACAACAGGGAAGATTGAGATTTGTGAAATTTCAAACCTCTTAATTTATTAATCCAGGGATATAATCTGAATCCCTAAACTAAATGATGAATTTTATGAGTGGAATTACAATTTTTAATTTTGAATTAAGAGAGTAGTTTGAGTTTTATCAGAAATTGTATTTCTGGTGACTTCTGATGATCTAAAGGGTCGGGGTGGATGCGATCGTCACTAATGATAGTTGACTAACTGGGGATTGGAGGAAAAATGTCAGGTCGGAGTGCTTGGCGCTGTAGCGGCGGTGATCGATCATCTTTGTTTGTAAACCTAGTTTTGGGATTGATCTAAACTTTATTCTTCGCGGCGTCTCTGGTGGACCGAGCTCCACCAGATTTTGGGAGATGGTAGTTTGGGTGACGATGAAGTTGAGGTCGGAGTTGCATGGTTTATGATGGTCGGAGGATGGTGGTTTAAGTGTTGACAGGTTTTGGTGGTGATGCCTGTTTTACTGTTCCGGGTTTGGAGTTTGATTCTCGAATTCGATTTCGAGATTGGGTTTGCAATCTGATGGTCGGCGTGAGTTTGAGTGTTGGTCGTAGATGTGGTGAGACCACCAGAGGTGGCTGGTGATGACCGTAGACACGGTGCACGTGCACCGTGCAAATTTTAATTCCTGATGGTATTTGGGTATTGTAGTGTTTTTTTACTCGAGTATTACTCGAGTATTACTTGAGTGTTTGTTGTGCCTTGCTCGAAGAAATGGGCCCGATGACTCGAAGCGGGAAGATGGGTAGCTCGGGTTTGGTTTGTGTGACAGGTTTTAGCTCAAACCTGTATTGATTGTTTTCTTTTTAAAAACTAGAATTTAAATGTAAAGCAAGGTTTTAAATAAGTTTAAACCTAGTTTATAAAATCTGAAATTTCAAGTTTAAGTTTGAATCTAAATGTTCAAATAAGATGAAGTTTTTAAAATTTGATTTGAATTAATTACTTTGGAAATGTTAAGTAGTTTGAATTTTTAAGATAAAGTTTTAAATTGTAAGTAGAATTTTAAAATCTATAGGTTTATCTAAATTCAAGTTTAAATATGTATTCAAATTTTGAAATAAAGAAAAGTTTTAAATTTAAAATGTTTTATACAATTTTGAAATGTTTAAGTATAATTCAAATTGATTTGAATTTAAATATGAATTTGTTTAAATCCTTTTAAACTTCTTTATAAATGGGTATATCTTTAACTTGTGAATGAAAGGTTTAGAGATGTGTTTTTGAAACTATGTTAAAGATAATTTGAACTCATTTTAAATTTTAAATTTTAAAATCATATTTGAGTATAAATTTAGGTAAATTAATTTAAAAATACTTTGTAAATAATAAATTGTTTATTTTTTTTTGGCATGGCGATGGGGTTGAATGGACCCCGACCATATTTTATTGCAACACCAAAGAGTACAAACACTAGCAACAATATGAGCAATAGCTCAATGAAAACAGAGGAACTAGGTGCTATAAACACAAGGAAAACTACAAGACAAAGGAAAAAGGAACAATACAGTTACACTTCAGTTACACAGGTTGTATTGCATGAATATACCAGGGTCATAAGTGAAGAGCAGATCCAAGGAACTTTTGATCTCATGCATTATCCAGTGTTTTAATATTGCATCAACTTTCGCATTTCTGGCATCAAAAATTCTAGTGTTTCGTTCTCTCCAAACAGAATTGATGAAGCTTTTCAGCACCACGGTGAATATTCTTTTTTTTTTCTCCCTTCCCCTCGCCTTAGCAAGGATACATTCCCACTCTCTCGAATTGTCTTGGGCAGGCACCATACTATTTATCCTTATCATCACATTAGTCCAGATTTGTTTTATTACAGAGCATTCAAAAAACAAATGCTCAGCTGTCTCAGGTTGGACACAGCAGAAAGAGCAATATATGTTCAAATTCATTCCCATACTCACTAGTTTCACTTTTGTTAGTATAGCTCTCTTCAGTACCTTCCATAATATTAAGTTATCACGCATACTACTATCAGATGTCCAAGTACACTTCCACCATTTGCAAGTAGGTTTGTCACTGTTCCGTTGTATGTATTCATATGCATCACCAATTCTATAGGATCCCCTCTTCTCTCCCCAAACTAGTCTGGCAGTAGTATTAGTCATCGCGGTGAATTTTCCTATCTTGTCCCATATGTTTTGGACCCTCTGATTAGAAGAGAGAGTACCCACCCCAAGGAAAGTGTAGAGGACATCCCTAAACTTCATAGCATGGTTCACTCCAGTTTGATTAATTTCGTTGTGTGTAAGTTGATGTCTCAGTATGAATCCCTTCTCCAGCCAGGGATTATCCCAAAAGTTAACGCTGTATATGGGATCAGTGTTCATTTGTATCAAAGGGAGAAAAAATTCTTTAAGCTTGAAGAGGCATTGCCACGTCCAACTTAAGTTTTGTGGCTTGTTCATATTCCAGATACTCTTTCTTTTAATCACATTTTTCTCTGACCACTTGGCCCAAAGACTCACAGAACCATTAAACAAGGTGTCAACATGCTTAGCAAAGGCAGCTTTATTCCACTGCTTGAGATTTAACAGTCCAAGCCCTCCCTTGTTCATAGGTTGCTTGAGAGTACTAAACTTAATAGGAGCAATGTATCTGCCCATAGTCCTACCCATCCAAAAGAATCTCATAATTGTTGTTCTAATCATCTTAATTAACTTGAATGGGAGAACATAGGTTCTGGCCCAATACACTTGCATGGCAAAAATAACATACTTGACTAAAGTTAATCTGCCAGCTTGGCTAAGCTTTCTAGTGGTCCAACAGTTCATTCTCGATGTTATCTTCTCAAACAAAGGAAGACATTGATTTGTTGTAATTTTAGACGTGGTAAGTGGCAGACCAAGATAAGAGACAGTGGATAGGTTACGTGATAAACTAGTGATCAGAGTGATCTGATTAACTCTTTCCAAACTCACACCAGCCAGTTTAATATCAGATTTTTGTAGATTAACTTGTAGTCCAGTCATAGCATGAAATTGTTGCAATGTATTCATAATGTTGTGAACAGTATTGAGCTCAGGTGCACAGAACATGACAAGATCATCAGCAAACATAAAAGCAGAGATTTGTGGGTCAGTGCACTGTGGGTGAAGTTTATATTTACCTTATTGTATAGTTTTGTTAATCAGCCTGGTAAGAAGTTCCATAACCAGAATGAAGATGTAAGCAGATAAGGGATCACCTTGCCTTATTCCTTGTTTGCTAATAAAAAAATCCTCTCATCACACCACTAACATTGACTTAGTAAGTAGGAGTCGATATACATTCATAAATCCATGCTACAAAATGAGGGGGGAAATTCATATAACCCATAATTCGTACAATGCTGTCCCATTGTAACATATCAAAAGCTTTCATGATATCAAGCTTCAACATCGCTTTCGATGGAGAATTTGTTTTGTTATACCCTTTAATTAGTTCATGAGCAAGAACAATGTTATCAAGAATATTCCTGCCTGGAAGAAAAGCAGCCTGATTAATAGAGACTAAACGAGGAAGCACATACTTTAACCTGGAGGCAATAATCTTAGCGATGCATTTATATATTGTGTTACAGCATGAAATAGGACGAAAGTCTTTAACTTCTTGTGCATTTTTGAGCTTGGGGATAAGAGCAATATTGGTGTAATTAAACGACCTGTAGATTTTACACTTCTTGAAGCAAAGGGTTATTGCATTACACACATCAATAGAAACAATCGACCAGCAAGAGGTATAGAAATATGCATTCAAACCATCCGGGCCTCTACACGAGTGAGATTTTATTGAGAACATCGCCTTAACAATTTCATCATTAGTGACTTCAGAACAGAGAAAGTTAAAATCATTTTCATCAAGTCTTGGCAAGATATCAGAGGGGATGATATCAATATCAGGTTTGAAATCGGTAGAATTGCCATACAGTGTTGTGAAATTTTGTTCAAAAGCTTCCTGAACACCATCAGAAGTAGTTTGAAGAACACCATGAGTATCAATGATAGAGGCAATATTCTCCCTATTCTGCTTATTTTTGAGGCAGGCATGGAAGTATGCACTATTTTTATCTCCTTTTTCCCACCATTTTATTCTTGACTTTTGTCGTATCATATCACTTTCTTTGGCTAATGCTTCATAGTATTGCTATGACAATGTTGATTCAGCAGCAGAGAGTTGAGCATTGTTAACATCAGCCATCATAGCATTTTGAGCATCAACAAGTTTCATTTGCATGGTTGTGCTCATACTATCACCTTTACCATATTTCTTATGCGCCCAAAGCTTTAAGACATCCTTCACCTCTTTAATTTTTTCCTGCAAAACAAATAAATGATTTCCAGGCTTAGTTTTGTTCCATGCTATTATTACAGTAGATTTAAAGTCAGGCTCAAGAACCCAAGAATTAAAAAATCTAAAATTTGTTTTTCCTCTTATGTCCACTCCCCTAAGATGGATGATTTGTGGTGAATGATCAGAAAGGAGAGGATGGGGGAGGTGGTTATATAGGAGAGGCCATTTGAGAAAGGCAGTTTGATTGGAGAAGGTGTGATCTATTCTAGAAAAGGTTCTGCTGCCATTTCTTCTTTTATTATTCCATGAGTATTGCATTCCCACAGTTTTAACAGAAACTAGTTCTGCATCAATTAGCGTTCCATTAAGTGGTTGTATCTCACTTTGGGACAGAGGATTCCCTCCCACTCTATCAGAGAGGTTATAACAGCAATTAAAGTCACCAAAAATTAACCATGGATGGGTGGATTGCCTGAGACCAGGAATGACAGCATGTAAGGAGCTCCTTGCAGTAACAGAGTTGGCTGCATATATAATGGTTACATAATAAGTTGCATTGTCAGTGGAGTCCTTAGCATGACAGTGAATCATTTGGGCAGTGGAGAGTACGGGAGTAAGTTGAAGCTGAAGCGGATTATAAAGAATCATAATTCTCCCATAAGGAGATTCATTTAGGTTGTGAATGAGTTTCCACTCCGGTTTTATGTATGCTGCTGCCTTGAGAGTTAAGGGAAGATTTAATTTTGTTTCCAGAATCGCCAGTAACCCTAATTGATGTGCACCAATGAGCTGCTTACATTGATCAAGCTTGATAGTGTTGTGACCCCCTCATATATTTCATGCTCCAATGGTCGACATCATTATAGAACACGAGCATTGAGCATTTCAGTCTTCATTCTCCTAGTTACTGCATGCTTCGATGTCAAGTAATTAGGAATAGTTGTTGAAAGTGGAGTTACCTCATTGCTTGTTGAACCAGCAAAAGTGGAAGAGGTCTGCTGGGACAGAAATGGTACGGTTGGGGAGGAAAGAGGTAAAGGTGGGGAGGAGTGGGCATGGGATATAGGAGGGGGTTTATAGGCCTTAGGTGGTTGGATATTGGAGTAAGAATGAGAATGTTTGTGTGGTGAAACAGTTACAGGTTGGAAGGTTGTATCAGCTGTGCATGTTTCCTGAACTTTGTGCATGTTCTTTTTTCCAACGTCAATGTTGTTCTTGCCTTTACTCTTCTCGCTTTTTGTACTTATCACGCTTGTACCTTCTTCATTTTCCTTTTCATTATCTGTTCCACTATAATTAAATCCATTGTTGATAGCTGTTGTTTTTCCTGTGATGTGTTCTTGGTGCTGTAATAGTGCTGTGTTTTGAGTCTTTAATTGTTGCAAACTTTTGTTGCTTTGACTCCCTTGCGTAATTTCCTTTTGAGCTATACTTGTAGTTTTACCCTCCAAATTTTGCGTTTCACTTGCAGTTTTACCCTCAAAATTCCTCATTTCTTCGCCAGTTCCTCCATTCACTGTAACACTTTCTTTCTGTTCTTCCCTCATATTTTCAGTGTCTTCTTATTACTTGATTAATAAGAACAAAGTTTTATCTTAAAGTAAATTAGAATTTAAAGACTTGTATTCATTAAATTTATAAGGAAATTTAATGGATAATTAATTTATTTTGATTCATTAATCATTCGGATTGATTAAATAAGCAATTAAAGGTTTAAACAAATTAATCAATGGTTAATATTAATTAATTAGGAATAATTAATTTGAAATTAAGGATTATTAATTGAATTTTAATCAATAATCAAGAACTAATTAATCAAGTAATTTAGAATTAATTAAGTTACGGTTAACACTTAATTAATTTAATTAAAGATTAATTAATAGATAATTAAAGATTAATTAGTTTATAATTAATATTGATTGACGAAAGTTAATTACTTAATAAAAAAATATTTAAAGAATTAATAGTAGTTAATGATGGTCATTACTAAGGTTCATTTAGTAATTAATTAATGTGATTAATTTTAAATAATTAATTAGATTAATTAATTAAATAGTAATCAATTGTGAAATTTGTTTAAATTTAACAGGAAAATAGGCACAGGGAAGAAGTTCCAAAAAATTTAGTCTCAGGGACAGCAAGTTTGCTTTTTAGTCTGAAGGACACTTCATAGTGTAAACAGAAAATGATAGTTGCAACTATCATTCTGTGATTTACACTATAAAGTGTCCTTCGGACCAAAAAACAAACTTGATGTCCCTAAGACTAATTTTTTTTACAACTTCTTCCTTGTGTCTAAAAACCCCTAAATTTAATTACTAAATGAAGGTAATTAAGACATTAATCACTTAATGTAATTAATGGAGTTTATTGAGTTTGGTTTAAATTAATTAATTAAGTTTAAATTAATTTTAAACACTAGATTTGATAATAATTACTTGATGTAATTAATGAAGTAAAATTACTTGGTGAAGTAATTAAAGATAATTACTAGATGTATTTAGTGGATGATGTTGGGGTTGTGAAAATAATTTGGATTAAATTATTTTGTATAATTAATCAAGGGATTAATTAAAGAAATTAATTAAGGAGTAATTAATTTGATGAAGTAATTAAGATAGTTAATTACTGAATGTGATTAATCAAAGGTGATTAATAATTTGGTTTAAGTGAGATTTATTACTGAAGTAATTAATTTAATTTAGTAATTAATTAAGTATAATTAAGGATCATTAATTAATATAATTAATGTTGTAATTAAGTTTGATTAATTAATATTAATTAACCAATAATAAGTGATTAGGTAATTAATTAATTATAATTAATTAAGATTAAATGTAATTAATTATAGTTTAATTAATTAATGAAGTAATTAAAGGTTAATTACTGTATTTGGTTTAGAGTAATTAATTTTGGGAAATTAATTAAAGTATAAGTAATCAAGAGTGATTAATTAAGTTAATAAATGTGAGGATAATTTATTTATTTAATTTGTAATTAATTAATGGTGATGTAAGCAAGATTTATATTGATTAATTTAATTCATTTTAAATTAATTAAAGATGATGTAATTAATTTAATTCAATTTAAATTAATTATAGATAGTATGATTATAAATCATTGCTTATAAATGGATGATATTGGTTGCCTTGAATGTTTTGGAATCTCAATTATGAGATTAGTAATGTTGAGTGATATGGATTCATTGGTTGCATTGTGATGATGATATTGATTATCTTTGATAGTGATAATATGGATTATCTGTTTTTATGATAATGATAATTATCTGTTGTGGATCTGTGAATTATCTATCTGTGTGTTTATAGATAATGTAATTGAATTGTTTTAAACTCTAAAACAACATGGACCTAAAGACACGCTTTGGATTTCGATGAGTCCGGGATCGGGTTTCCATATTTGGATATCCGAAAACCACATCGATCCAAATTAACGATAGGTCGTGAATCTTATGTGAAGAGTGAAGACTCGAGGTGTAAGGACTATTAGTCAGTATAACCCTGGGGGTGATTCCGTGATGAGTTTGACGGAAATAGTACTTACAGGCTCGAGATGGAGATTCAGAGTGTAAGGGTTATCGTCGTTAATTCTAAGGGTGATTCCAAAACGAGTGTAACGAGATAATGCCTTCAGCTTCGTTCGAACCCGGAACGAACTTGTATGGATTGAAAGATTTCAGAACATCGTTAGGTGGAAGATGAGCATTCTAAGAGATGTGTTCTCTACATGTAATCGTAGACTCAAGTCTTATCAACCGGAAATGGCTAAAACAGGGGAGGTGCAGCAAGGCTAAGTGGGCCATGCCCAAGTAGGACGAGATTTTCCCCTGTCTAGAGGTCCCTTTTTATTCGGCTTAATAGGAGGTTGGATATGCACACCAACTGCGGGGTTGTCATGTTCGGAACTATTCAGTAAGGAATGGTTCCAGCCTTGTGTTGCAGGGGATTGGGCGTACTCCTCGGTACATTGATCTAGGCCACGTACTGTGACGTGCGGTACCCCAGTAGCCCAGCCATTGTATGGAATCCAAAATCCAATAAATGCCAACGGTTTTGATTGTATTACCCACTTATGTGGCTAGTAGCTGGAATTTAATCATGTAACAATTTCAGCTATTTCATATTTACTTTGAAACCCTAGACCTATTATAATATCACTGAATTTCCTATCAAATGTTTTGGTTAGCGTAAGGTAAATTTTTTTCCATGTTTATGTGTGGGAAGTCTTACGTGATACCTTTTCTTTTCAAAAGGTTTTAGAAATTAAGCAACTTTAACCTGTTACTCACACCAGACCCATGTCTGACCCGGAGTTTATTTTGGTTTTTCATAAACTATTGGGTACTCAAATTTTGACGAGTAGCCAGGGATTCAGGTTAGCTTTGACGAATTTTGGAGGAGCAATGGAGCAGGAGGATTCTGCGTTGTAGATATATAGTTTCCGCTGTGTGTTCTGTGTTGTCCTTGAGTTGTAATAACTAGACATGGTTTATAACTGTCTAGAATGTGTTGTATTATCTGTGTACTCTGATAGTTGTTGTATACTATATAATATTTTATGTTATTAATATAATTTATTTGTTTCGCTGTTTAGATTCTGATTTTTGTTTCTTCTTTCTTCTCTTTCTTTCTCTTTTCTATCCCTTTCTTTCTTATTAATGATGCGTCATTCTGTGGAGACGGATGGCGCGTCATTATAGTGGTATCTGAGCTTTAGGTTGAGTGAATACCTAGGCTCTGTAGTGGTGTCTATCTTGAGAGAGCGTATTTGTAGTTTTAATATATCTATATATATATATATATTTATCTATTTCTACCTATCTATTGGGTTACCTGTTCAGGTTTTCCAATATAGGTTATAAAGGTAGATGAGGTAGTGGTGTTTGTAATACGACTACTACCATTGGTTGAAGTTTGTATGTTCGAGGTTGGAAGTGTATCTGTCGGGACTGTAGACCTAATACTGTCTCGAGTAAGCTTTGTTGTGTTGAAGTATTTCATCGATCTCTGAAGGAAACCTGTTAAGGTTCGGAGACATCTTTGAAGTGCAGATTTTGGTGAGTTGGATATTGGATCTGTCAGTTGGGCAGAAACAAGTGATGGTATTTTGATACCTCAGGAAGTTGTAACTGCGTGATGAGATGCAGTGACTATGGATGTGCCTGAAGATATTTCTTTGGAACAAGTTTTGGGAACTGTGTCTGCTTCGATATTGTGGCTGGATTCAGCAGAATATTGTGGTGTTTCTATCTGCTTTGGAGTCCGAGTTTCTCGAAGAGCTTTGGATCAGGAAGCTTGGCATTGGTGTCAGCAGTGCAGCTCGAAATGTTCTATGAGCTGACAGGGAGGTCTTAGCTGAGTAATTTTTTGGAGATGGAATTCAGAAGATGCAAAGTGAATCCGTTTCTTCAATGGATTGACTAGACTAGTGTAAGCTGTTCTGTTTGGTAAAGAGAGGACAGTTTCCTTTGGAAATTTATCTTGGTTGATCGCAAAAGTGACTTGCGATTGTTTGAGTTTTCTCTTGGATTGTTGGAGATTTTCCGGATGTCTTCTGGGAAGACAGAGGTTCGTCAGCATCTGGAGATTGAGTTTTCTTATCGACTAGTATTCCAGGAGGGGAACCGGTGGTTCTGTGTAGTTGAAGGATGATTCCTAGAGGTAGAGTTTGGTGAAGTAGCTCAGATTTTTGGAGGAACTTCAGAGTTTTCTTCATGGATCTGTTGAACCATATTTCTGGAAAGTAATGTCCAGTTTGTGCTTGTGTTCTTCATCAACATTTTCTTATCTACTTCGGATCAGAGTTGTGCAGCAGAAGCAGTTTGGAAGTGTTTCTGGTTATCTTTTTCGGATTAGGAGAAGTTTGTTGTCTTCTGATGGTTATGGAGTAGAGTTTTGTTTTTGGTTTTGATTGAACTTGAGGAGATCATTGTCTTGGGTTGTTTCTGGTTCTGTTTGTTCTAGAGAAATCAACAAGGGGTTGAGCTGATCAGTTTGGATGTTGGCAGCTAGGATTTGTCCGAAGACTTTTGTGGTTAAGGGACGGAGGAATTTGGAATTCGAAGTTGAAGACTTCGTTATTGTTGGAGTTTTCTCTGATTCAGGAGCTATAAGTTGGGGTAAGGCTAGAAAGATAGCTCCGAGATGTTTTGGATCTCATCTGTATTTTGGTTGGACTGGTATTTGGTTTTCAGGATTGAATTGCTAGTTTGGATAACTGGGATTCGGTATGTTTCATGTATCTCTGAGGGAGTACGTATATGGTCTATCTCTGGTTTTAGAACAAGCAGTTATAGAGGTTGATTGTTGAATCAGACTCGTCTGTAGTCTGATATGTTGTCTGGTTTTGTAGATCTAGACGAATAAGAGCTTTGTAGCTTAGTAGTATTGATTGTTTGGAATCTATAGAGCGAGTATTTCGATAATTTTACCGGGAAAACTCGAGGAAACTCTATCCAAAATTTTTATCTGGATAGATATATTTGATTTATGGGATGAATTGATTGCTATGGTTGTTAGCATATCATTGGTATATGCTTGTGTTTTAAAATTTAATCTTTAAATAGATTATTAAATTACCTTTGTTTTAAATTTCGGGGACGAAATTCTTTTAGGGGGGGAGGAATGTGATGACCCGGAATTTTGAAACAATATCAATTTAATAATCTGAATTAAAAATTAAATTGATCTGGTAATTTTGTTAATAAAGTTTGAATTAATTTAATAATCCAACTAAAATAAATATTTGATCGATAAGATTTTATCTTTTTAAATCTAATAATGGTTTTATATTTACAATGTATATAGGATATGTATATATTGTACATAGATCTTGTCTTAATCTAATAAATAAATAAATTTTGTTTCTATAAAAATATATATCTTTTGTAAAATTGGGAATTTTGATTTTATTTAAAAGTTAAACTTTTAAAAGGTTAATTAATAAATAAAATAGGGTTTTTAAATAGTCAAGATAAAAATTAAATTTTTTTAAATTGATTTATTTAATAATAGGTTTTTTTAAAAAAGTACAATAAACAACTTTATGATTTTAAATGCATAAGATAAATATTGAAATGATTTAAAATATGTTTAACTCAAGTTTTAAATTTAAATAAATAACAATAAGGGTTATTTTGATTTCTTAAAAATATAGTTGAATAAAATAAATAATTTATTGATAAAGAAACAATTTCTTTTATAAGTTATTTATATTTATCAAATTTTGTTATTTTTAAAAATATAATAATACATTGTTTTAACAAATAAATTTTTAATAAAAATAATTTTTTTTCAAAATTTAAGTTGTGCAGTTATATATGTATATATATAACTTGATTTGAATTTGAATTCAAAGCTTTGAAGTTTAAAGTAAAAATATTTTTAATTTGTTTTGATTTTGAAATATTTGTATAAGCTTTATTTTATAAATAAAATTTGATTTATTCATTTTAAAATTTATCTACATATAAATAAATACATGTTAACTAATTTATTAAACATAGGTTTACATTCAGCTTATATTAACATACTAAGTAAATACTAATTAACTTTTAATTATAAATAATTATTACTTTTAAAAAAGACAGGTGTAAACATTTTAAAACTTAAATTAACATGTGCTAAGATAATAAAGCAAGGATAATGACAAATGTTATATTTAGGGACAAGTGGCATTTATTTTAATTTTTCTTTTTTATTTTAATAAAATCAAATTTCAGCCCTTATAGATACTTATGTTTTCTTATCTTCTTCTTTTCTATTTTCATTTTCAAAAGAAAATCTGAATCAAACCTTCATAAATTCAGAAACTAAGACAAGTTGAAATCTCACCTTCATTTTTCTAAAACCTTCATGAAGTTTGTAATCTCCTGTAACCCATCTTCAACCTGTACAATTTCAAACAAAACCTGCAATTTCAAATATGAAGCATGCATATTTTTGAAGTATAAAAGCATCTACATCTCCTTCTATCTGGAGGCAAGCATGCAAGTGTAATCTGGATCAAATGCAAAACAAGATTTAAAGTTTACAGAATTAAAGAAGCAAGCAGTTCAAATTTAAGCTAAAGCATTAAAGTGCAAAGTTAAAAAAAAATGGGGGTTCAGTCTTCAGGCACTTCAAAACATATGGAGGCTCTATTTTCAAATTATCAGTTGAGTAACACCTTTCTTAAAAAAAAAATTAAGTATAAATGTAGTTGCATGTTAATATCTGAAATTAAGAATGTTTGTATATGATTGGATTTTCTGTGTATATATATGTGTGGATGTATAGATGCATGCTTGTTGATTGTATTCTGTTCTTACCTGCTCCTAGTTTTTAAAAGTAAATTTTGATCAAAAATCCATTTACATTTAAAACTAGTCTCTGTTAGAACTTAGATTTCAAACAAAAATTTGTTTGTTAAATCATAAAGTGAAGTTTAAATTTTAATTAAATAAATTAAACTTGGAAATTTTCTCTGGAATACAAAAACAACAGGGAAGATTGAGATTTGTGAAATTTCAAACCTTTTAATTTATTAATCCAGGGATATAATCTGAATCCCTAAACTAAATGATGAATTTTATGAGTGGAATTACAATTTTTAATTTTGAATTAAGAGAGCAGTTTGAGTTTTATCAGAAATTGTATTTCTGGTGACTTCTGATGATCTAAAGGGTCGGGGTGGATGCGATCGTCATAGGTGATAGTTGACTGACCGGGGATTAGAGGAAAAATGTCAGGCCGGGGTTCTTGGCGCTGTAGCGGCGGTGATCGATCGTCTTTGTTTGTAAACCTAGTTTTGGGTTTGATCTAAACTTTATTCTTCGCGGCGTCTCTGGTGGACCGAGCTCCACCAGGTTTTGGGAGATGGTAGTTTGGGTGACGATGAAGTTGTGGTCGGAGTTGCAAGGTTTATGATGGTCGGAGGATGGTGGTTTAAGTGTTGACAGGTTTTGGTGGTGATGCCTGTTTTACTGTTCCAAGTTTGGAGTTTGATTCTCGAATTCGATTTCGAGATTGGGTTTGCAATCTGATGGTCGGCGTGAGTTTGAGTGTTGGTCGTAGATGTGGTGAGACCACCGGAGGTGGCTGGTGATGATCGTAGACACGGTGCATGTGCACCATGCAAATTTTAATTCCTGATGGTAGTTGGGTAGTGCAGTGTTTTTTTACTCTAGTGTTTGCTGTGCCTTGCTCGAAGAAATGGGCCTGATGACTCGAAGCGGGATGATGGGTAGCTCAGGTTTGCTTTGTGTGACAGGTTTTAGCTGAAACCTGTATTGATTGTTTTTAAAAAAAAAACTAGAATTTAAATGTAAAGCAAGGTTTTATATAAGTTTAAACCTAGTTTATAAAATCTGAAATTTCAAGTTTAAGTTTGAATCTAAATGTTCAAATAAGATGAAGTTTTTAAAATTTGATTTGAATTAATTACTTTGGAAATGTGAAGTAGTTTGGATTTTTAAGTTAAAGTTGTAAATTGTAAGTAGAATTTTAAAATCTATAGGTTTATCTAAATTCAAATTTAAATATGTATTCAAATTTTGAAATGAAGAAAAGTTTTAAATTTGAAATGTTTTAAACAATTTCGAAATGTTTAAGTATAATTCAAATTGATTTGAATTTAAATATGAATTTATTTAAATCCTTTTAAACTTCTTTATAAATGGGTATATCTTTAACTTGTGAATGAAAGGTTTAGAGATGTGTTTTTGAAACTATGTTAAAGATAATTTGAACTCATTTTAAATCTTAAATTTTAAAATGATATTTGAATATAAATTTAGGTAAATTGATTTAAAAATACTTTGTAAATAATAACTTGTTTATTAATAAGAAAAAAGTTTTATCTTAAAGTAAATTAGAATTTAAAGATTTGTATTCATTAAATTTATAAGGAAATTTAATGGATAATTAATTTATTTTGATTAATTAATCATTTGGATTAATTAAATAAGCAATTAAAGGTTTAAACAAATTAATCAATGGTTAAGATTAATTAATTAGGAATAATTAATTTGAAATTAAGGATTATTAATTGATTTTTAATCAATAATCAGGAATTAATTAATCAAGTAATTTAGAATTAATTAAGTTACAGTTAACACTTAATTAATTTAATTAAAGATTAATTAATAGATAATTAAAGATTAATTAGTTTATAATTAATATTGATTTACGAAAGTTAATTACTTAAGAAAAAAATATTTAAAGAATTAATAATAGTTAATGATGATCATTGACTAAGGTTTATTTAGTAATTAATTAATATAATTGATTTTAAATAATTAATTAGATAATTAATTAAATAGTAATCTATTGTGAAATTTATTTAAATTTAATTACTAAATGAAAGTAATTAAGACATTAATTACTTAATGTAATTAATGGAGTTTATTGAGTTTGGTTTAAATTAATTAATTAAGTTTAAATTAATTTTAAACACTGGATTTGATAATAATTACTTGATGTAATTAATAAAGTAAAATTACTCAGTGAAGTAATTAAAGATAATTACTGGATGTAACTAGTGGATGATGTTGGGGTTGTGAAAATAATTTGGATTAAATTATTTTGTGTAATAAATAAAGGGATTAATTAAAGAAATTAATTAAGGAATAATTAATTTGATGAAGTAATTAAGATAGTTAATTACTGAATGTGATTAATCAAAGGTGACTAATAATTTGGTTTAAGTGAGATTTATTACTGAAGTAATTAATTTAATTTAGTAATTAATTAAGTATAATTAAGGACCATTAATTAATATAATTAATGATGTAATAAGATTGATTAATTAATATTAATTAATCAA
This sequence comes from Allium cepa, assembly GCA_030765085.1. Classification (NCBI taxonomy): domain Eukaryota; kingdom Viridiplantae; phylum Streptophyta; class Magnoliopsida; order Asparagales; family Amaryllidaceae; genus Allium; species Allium cepa. The sequence goes on from CM060942.1 coordinate 512,799,619, forward strand.
TAATAAGTGTTTAGGTAATTAATTAATTGTAATTAATTAAGGTTAAATGTAACTAATTATAGTTTAATTAATTAATGAAGTAATTAAAGGTTAATTACTGTATTTGGTTTAGAGTAATTAATTTTGGGAAATTAATTAAAGTATAATTAGTCAAGAGTGATTAATTAAGCTAATAAATGTGAGGATAATTTATTTATTTAATTTGTAATTAATTAATGGTGATGTAAGAAAGTTTTATATTTATTAATTTAATTCATTTTAAATTAATTAAAGAAGATGTAATTAATTTCATTTAATTTAAATTAATTATAGATAGTATGATTATAGATTATTGCTTATAAATGGATGATATTGCCTTGAATGTTTTGGAATCTCAACTATGAGATTAGTAATGTTGAGTGATATGGATGCATTGGTTGCATTGTGATGATGATATTGATTATCTTTGATAGTGATAATATGGATTATCTGTTGTTATGATAATGCTAATTATCTGTTGTGGATCTGTGAATTATCTATCTATGTGCTTATAGATAATGTAATTGAATTGTTTTAAACTCTAAAACAACTTGGACCTAAAAGACACGTTTTGGATTTCGATGAAACCGAGATCGGGTTTCCATATTTGGATATCCGAAAACCACATCGATCCAAATTAACGATAGGTCATGAATCTTATGTGAAGAGTGAAGACTCAAGGTGTAAGGACTATTAGTCAGTATAACTCTAGGGGTGATTCCGTGATGAGTTTGACGGAAATAGTACTTACAGGCTCGAGATGGAGATTCAGAGTGCAAGGGTTATCGTCGTTAACTCTGAGGGTGATTCCAAAACGAGTGTAACGAGATAATGCCTTCGGTTTCGTTTGAACCCGGAACGAACTTGTATGGATTGAATGCTTTTAGAACATCGTCAGATGGACGATGAGTATTCTAAGAGATGTGTTATCTAAAGGTAATCGTAGCCTCAAGCCCCATCAACCGGGAATGGCTAAAACAGTGGAGGTGCAGCAAGGCTAAGTGGGTCATGCCCAAGTAGGACGAGATTTTCCCCTATCTAGAGGTCTCTTTTTATTCGGCTAAGTGGGCTTTTGGATATGCGCACCAACTGTGGGGTTGTCTTGTTCGGAACTGTTCAGTAAGGAATGGTTCCGGCCTTGTGTTGCAGGGGAGCGGGCGTACTCCTCGGTACGTTGATCTAGGCCACGTACTGTGACGGGCGGTACCCTAGTAGCCCAGCCATTGTATGGAATCCAAAATCCAATAAATGCCAACGGTTTTGATCGTATTACCCCCGTTTGTGGCTAGTAGCTGGAATTTAATCATGTAACAATTTTGGCTATTTCATATTTACTTGAAAACCCTAGACCTATTATAATATCACTGGATTTCCTTTTCTTTTCAAAGGGTTTTTAAAATTAAGCAACTTTAACCTGTTACCCACACCAGACCCATGTCTGACCCGGAGTTTATTTTTGTTTTTCATAAAATCTTGGGTACTCAAATTTTGACGAGTAGCCAAGGGATTCAGGTTAGCTTTGACGAATTTTGGAGGAGCAATGGAGCAAGAGGCTTCTGCGTTGTATATATATAGTTTCCGCTGTTTGTTCTGTGTTGTCCTTGAGTTGTATTGAGTTGTAATAACTAGACAGGGTTTATAACTGTCTAGAATGTGTTGTATTATCTGTGTACTATGATAGTTGTTGTATACTATGTAATATTTAATGTTATTAATATAATTTATTCATTCCGCTGTTTAGATTCTGATGTTTGTTTCTTCTTTCTTCTCTTTCTTTCTCTTTTCTATCCCTTTCTTTCGTATTAATGATGCGTCATTCTGTGGAGACGGATGGCGAATCATTACACATCCATCTTAATTAGTCATCCTTGATTAATTATTCTTTGATTACATTAAGTAATTAACCTTTAATTACCACACAGATTAATTAGCCTTAACCATTCACATTAATTAATTTTTAATTAATCTCCTTAATTAATTAATTACATTCATTAATGATCCTTTAATCATTATTCTTTTAATTAGTTACATTTAACAAGTAATCTTTAAATTAATCACATTCATTAATTAACCTTAATTAATCTCATTCAGTAATTCACTATCCCTTAATTACTTACATTTATTAATAAATCATTAATTTCTTAAGATCTTAATTGATTTAAAAGATAAACCATTTTATCTTTTTTAATTTTTTTAATTATCTTTTAAATCCTTATTAAGTAAACTTTGAAAATAATTTATCACCAATCTATTGACTTAAACCTTTAAGTTAAATTAAGGATTTAAAATCACTTCATCCTTTTAATTATTTACTTAATTACAATATCAAGTTTTATTTAAAATAAAATTTCAAACAAGGATTATATATATTATAAAACACTTTTAACTTAATAAAATTTTGACATAATTTATCTTAAACCTTTTACTTATCTTAAACTCAAATCAACTTTTAATATTTCAAAACAAATGGGTTGAGAAATTGGTTTTAAATTTGTGTAAATTTAAATTTTAAAACTTATATTTTTATTTTGTTTAAAACTGGATATCGTCGCCAAAACCCGAGCAAAAAACCCAAATTCTCGAGTTCAATCCCTAGCAACCCGCTACCCTATTCCTTCGAGCCAAACCCTTGTTTACTTCGAGTTCGTTCTCGAGGTAACCTCGCCTTCCCAAACATCTTATCAAATCAGATGCCAACTTGGATAAGTGCACGTGCACGAGAGCTCCAATGAGCTCCAGTCAACCCTGCCGCCTTCGACATGCCGATGACCATCCGCCTATGCCTTCAGGTCACCCAGATCGATGAATTTCTATCGAATTCGAAAATGAGGAACACGACTAACTGGAACAACTTTGATCACCAAAAACCGCCTCGCTCAATCGCCTCAGGCCACCAGAGGCTACGAAATTCTGGCCAGAGCACCTCCCATCAACCCTGAGTCATTTCCCATCGATGCGATAATCTATGATCCATTGTCGACGTTACAGTAAAATGATTTTCGATCTTGAACAAACCACAGACTTAAACCCTAAATCGACCCTATTAGCCATCAACGATGATCAGAAATTTTATCGAACATTTTTCCTGACATCCCTGGCCTACCACCTTCCTCTGGCCTCAATCCCTAAACCTTTGACGTACGTGATCATCGGAAAAGCACAAAAACCCATAATGTGATCAACCCTTGAAGTCTCAAAATTTACTTACTTAAAAATTGTGAATTTTCCTTTAAAAATCCTAGTTTCTAAAGCCGATTCAGAATATATACATGAATCAGAGAATCAAGATTTTTTAAATTTACATGTTTTTAAGATTTTCCCTGTCTTCTTGATTTTCCAGATAATATTCAAACTAAATTAAGATAATATATTTTTAAAACTTAATTCATTTTTAAGTAAACATAACTTGTTTGAATCTCACAGCCAACCAGAGATTAAATGAGGGGATTTTGAATTTTTCCTTTTGTTTAAACACTGTAAAACAAGAAGAGAGGATATATACAGACATGCATACTTAACAACTTCATATTTATAAGCATGTAAACATACATTCATTCATGTAAAACAACTAACCATCAATCTTTTCAAATATCGTTCATATGCATTAGATTTAACAATTTTAAGCTTGGTTTATTCACCTTTTTTTCGATGTTTGAACAGAAAGCCTGGAAGTGTTTGAATTTGGAAAACTGAAACTTGTTTCTGGATTTGTTCTTCTTGAAACTGTTTTGACTTGAACTGATTATTGCTCTTGAGATAGTTGTTGTTTTGTTTTTTAATTTTAACTCCTTTAGTTTTTGGTATTGAAAAATGAAAGATGAAGAAAGAAAATGGATCTGAGAAAGTGGAATTGAATTTGCAGCCTGATTCTTTAAAAACTAAATCTATATATTTTCATTAGAAGAAACTGATTCCACTTGTTAACTGTGCATATAATCTTAGCTACAAATGTTAATTCATGAATTATTTCCTTACAAACTTATAACTCTTATTTTAAAAATTATTTATGTCTTTATATGAATATGTTTTATTTGAAGTATAAAAGAAAAAGATTTTAATCTGTAACGATCCGTAAAGTTTTCGATAATTTGATTGTTAATTTTATTAAATGTTTGTTATCTAATATTGAAAAAAATAGAAATTTGTGATTCATTAATGAAATAATGTTAATTCTCTTTGCAGTATGACAATTGGTTGGATAAGAAGAATGGAAATCAAGATTTATTAATTTAATGGAATTTAAAATATAATAATTGGATTAATTGCAATTAAATGAAATTAAAATATTTAATTAGTACATCAATGTAAATTTAGCTGAAATTTGAAGATATTGATGTAATAAACGATGAACCAATGTTATTTTTCTCCATTTGATAATAATAGATTGGATAATAAGATGCAGGTTAATTGAAAATTTAAATTATAATATCCGAATTTACTGAAATTGAATTCAAACACTGTAATTGGTAAATTTATCAACATAAATTGATATCTAAGTTTGTTTAAATTATTGTAATTGTTTAAGAACTCAAAAATGACGAATTTTTTGTGAATTTTTAAATTTGAAATGAAAAAGTGATTTAATTTATTAAATATTAATTTAATTTAATAATGTGAAAAATAGCCATTTTGGCCACTGACTCGGATTTCGACGAAACTAGTTTCATCGAATCCGTAACGGTGAATTATTATGGGATTTCAAGTTTCGTAGCGATCGGGCTTTTCATTTGATCATACAGACTCGAAACGCTTAGAAATCAATTTAATTGAAATCAATTGGAATCAATATTTCATATCTTGATTTTAGCATAACTTCTTCATATGATGGAATTTGGATTTAAAACATGTTCCATTGCGTTTAAAATATTTAAAAACATCTATTTTGATATATGAGTTGACTCATTTTCGTTTCGGAGTCGAAACGGGCTTTTTAGGCCATGTATCGTTCAACTTTCCATACCCAATTGAGCGCATTCAATTCTATTTCATTTAGCCTATATATATTTGGTTATAAACCCTAGCAGCCTTTCTATTTCTCATTTTTGTACGTACAATTCAGCCGTCTCTCCTCCTCAATTGCAGACAAACAAATTCACAGTTCCAAATCCAATTGCAATTCATAATCAAATCAAAAATTAAATCTCATCAAACTATATCGAATTATATATCGATTTGAAGCTCTCGATGAGCGCATCTCAGATCTATAATTCATTTTTCAATCTGAACCTCTGTCTGTCCAAAAAATTAAGAAAATTCACGGCCGTCCATCGAGTCGCGATCAACTTCGCATGATCGTCAATTGGATGTTACTATTGCATAGAGATTGACGAGTGCATCCCATCGTTGTAGTTCGTTGGGTCTAATGACGATCAGATTGAGGCAAAAAACTCGAATTAGGGTTTTAAATAGGCGGCACCTGTGTCCTGGCAGAGTTGATCCGAGGCAGAGGCGTTGGGTGATCCGGAAGCGGCTCGAGGTGTAAGTTCCGATGGTGGTCTCTGATCAGTGGATTGGCAAAAGGAATGGGGCGGTCTGAGCTTGAATCGGCGGCAGTAAGGTTCGATCGTGTGGGAGTTCGCATCTGTTGCAAAGGAAGGTAAGTAACGTGGCAAGTGATGGAGTTACTGTGCTTTGCTTGTTCAACTTAAATTTAAAAATTTTAAAAATCGATCTAACCTATATAACTTTTGCATATTATGTCCAATTCACGCACGGTTTTCTCTACTAGGATCGTATTGAAATTCATAACACCTTCACGCTGGTTTGGCCGAATTATGTGATTATTTGAATTTTGGTTCTAAATTGGATTTAAATTCAATTTAAATTCGAAAGATGAGTGTTTTAACCAAATCATAACTTCTAAAATTTCTTATGTTTGTTAAAATGATTTATGATGTGATTACAAATTTTTTATGATTGTTTGGCATATTTTGAATCATCATCTCATTTTATTTGAATTTAATTGGATAACTAGTTATTTAGTTTATTATTGAATATAAACTGCCAGTAAATACCTGTTATTTATTATCTGTTCTATATTGATTGAATTGGATGACGATTGTGATAAATGTTTGATGATTGATATTGGATTAATGGATGTTGTATTTCATATTGTTATAAACTACAAGTTGTTGTGGATTTTTATTTCATTCCGGATTGCTGTTTGAAATGATACGTAACCATATTTATATTTTAAACTACGGATTGAAATGATAAATATCCGTATAACTTGACCATAGGATAGAAAATTATATACAGACACCGCGGTTTATATATAAAAATATTTTGAAATGATTTCTATGGCTTTGTAAAGAAATATATGGTTTTAGGTAAATATTGATTTTAGATATTATATAAATGTTATTTTATCCTTGATTTTAAGCTATTTATAAACTTGTTTTATTATAGAATAAGCTTAATAATAAGTTGATCTTTATTGAAGATAATGGTTAAGTATTTAAATTTATTTTAATATAGAGTTACAATGATTTAAATAAAGTAAGCTTGGAAGATAAATTGGAAATTTATTTGAAACTGAATTTCTTTAAGAATTAAACTCAATTAAGTTTGATGTAAAATTTATTAAATTGGAAATTTTAAAAGGTATGATTTTTATAACTTGATTTTGGTTTAAGGTGAAATAAACGAATCTTTCAAGCATAAATAAATTGAAGGAAATATTTAGTTATTTGAATTTGAGATTTATTTAAATGATAATGGATTTATTATGTAAAGTATTACAAAACCAAATAATAGAAAATTGAATTGTTGAATCAGAATCACCAAACTTAGTTTTGAAATTGTTGAATACTCAAAAGTTTGAAATATATTGAATTTGAAATGGTTTATTTTGTAGATCAAATCTGTTTTGAAATCAATAAATTTTGAATAGTTTATTTGAAAACTGAATTGAATTGAAATTTATGATTTGGGATCTGGTTAAATATAAACTGTAGAAATTCGAGTTGTTTTAGGTTTGATTTGTGAAATTGAAGAAGCTATTTTATTATATAAAGTATTTTAAATATTTAAACCATTTAAGTGGTGGAAGTTATGTTTCAAAGTTATGAGTTTCAAGGTAATATGATTTGAAAGTGTTATATTCAAGGGTTTTAATTTTGAAACGTTATAACTTTGAAAGTGTTATGATTTTAGAAAAGGATATATTTGGAATGAATATGATATCGTATTGATTAGTTTTGAAAAGGCAATGATATTTGGTTTTAAAGTATAAACTATTTTGAAAACGACCGCGGTGTTATAATAACATTTGGTTGTTAAAGAGACCGGGATCAGAAGTTGTCATACTCTTTGCCAACTTCGAAAACCACTTTAATAACCATGTACACGGTGGAGATTCTAGAATGAAGTAGGATGTCGACGGCGTTCCTTTGAGGTATATACTTGGATCCGACTCCCGTGAGTTGGCATAAGGTGGCTAAAACAAGAACGATCGCGGGCTAAGGAGGTAGCACCTTTTATCAAACACACTCCTTCGATACCATTCTATTACTTTGTAATTGATTGGGGCCCTTTTGATTTTGGGGTGTGGTTCGAGGTGGGTGGTAGTAGCTGCTACGCGTTACCACCGGCTCGGAAGCATAATTGGTATATCTACCCTGGCATTGCCTAGTTGTGTCGTGTCACCTACCCTAGCGCACCTCGTACGAGTTTGGTTTTCTCCCGTAGCCCGTGGAGTATCCTCTTGTGGCTTCCCAACCAGGAGAGACTATGATACTGGATGGACTACTGTGACTATTACGTGTTAAGGTGGAAAATGTAAAGCCTTAATGCTATTTAAAAGAAAGTTTATTTTACTATAGACATTATTATAATAGCGAAATAATTCTATATAGTAAATAGTTTAATGGATTCTTAGGAGATGTAAATCCCGAGCATCTCTTAAGTTACCGCACTCTTGTTTGACACTGGATGGGAGATGTCAAATCCCGTAAACATCTCTGACGCCGTTCGACTCATATTATTTACGTTGATTTAAATTACATAAGATCTTTTAGTTCTGACTCGAGTGTTTTGTCTTTTCAATTCACTCGGTTCAGTCTGAGCATTTCAGGATTCGAAGACATTATTTCTGGAGGACGAAGACGAAGATTGTATTACTATTATATATTATATTATTCCACAACATTCATACTGTTCCGCTGCGTTATTTATTATTCTCTGGTATGTGTAGCTATGATATGTGCTGTGTAAGTATAATCAAATGTTTTGTAATACAGCTTTATGAACTGTTATTTGATTATTATATTTTGTCATTCCGCTGTGAGATTCTGTTTTGTTTTATTTCTTTCTCCATTTTTCTTATTTACCCCAATAACAATCTGCTTTTTGTATAGTTTGAGTCTGACGTGTGTGGTTTATTGTAGATTTAAATGTACAAAAAGGCGGGATGTTACATTTGGTATCAGAGCTTTGGTTTAGCGATAAACCTTAGCTTTGTGGGGTCTGACTCTTTATTAATAGGGTAGTAATACACTATGATGAGTCGTTGAGAGTATATATACGAGAGAGCTTTTTTTAGTGTTATAAATGGTTTTGATATTGTGTTAATTTGTTCCATTTTGTATTTGCAGATTTTGGTTGGTGCATAGGATGCTATGACATCAATAGGGATTTCTAGACACTCAATAGGGCAGACTGATACAATATTTTTTTAAATATAAGTGAATGAAATAATTTTTCTTATTATATTTTCTATATAAAAAATAAAATTTCTATAACGGTTATATTTGGTTGTAATATATTGGTTGTTAGGTAGTGGAATTTATAAATATTGATTGGAAACAAGATTGGAAAAAATAAAATAAATGAAAATTAGAAATTTTAGAACTTAAGTTCCAGGATTTTGAAAATATCTTTCAAAGGATTTTGGAATATAATAATTCTCTAATATAAGTATTTCAATATAAATTGAAAGAACCATTTTAAATAAATTTAGAAATCGGTAATGAGTGCATGCATCATCGACATTCATTTTCGAGTTTCTAAGTGGGAAGGCCACTGTAGTAATTTTACTGCAGATTTATTTTGATAAACAAATATAAATTTTTAATTTTTTTTAAATATAATTGGATATATAAATTGTAAGTATATACATCTATCTATTATTTTAAAATGATTTGAAATTTAACCCGGTATTTAGTTCTTAAGTTTCTGTTAATTAATAGTTTCAATTATTATGGTGAAATGTAATGTAACTAATTAATAATTGGAAACCTCTAATTAAAATAAGAAATTAAATGCTGGATTATAAATGAAATATAAGAAAAGGTATCTATTGAATATTTATTTACCAAAATGAAATGAGATAAACTTGTATAAATTTCAATTGCATTCTTAAAAAGCCTATATGCAAGTTACCAAAAGATTTAAAAGTTGAAATGTCTAATAAGAAAATGTAATGAAAAATTTACAAGTAAGACTTATGTAATAGAAAGGTTCGATGAATTAATTTTATAAATGAGAATTTGATGTTATAGTGGTTATAAACTTAAGTTTTGATTGAAATGCTACTAATTTAATGTAATAGAAATGTAAGTATTATAAATAAATGATAATAAACTTAAGTAAATGGTTCAAGCTATTTATAAATAAAATAAGTAGAAAAGATGAGTACTGTAAATATACGATTATCGACTTAAGTTATTATATTGATATGCTAAGTAATTGAATCGCATGTGAATACCATAAATAAATGAATAAATGAAATTAAGTAATAATTGAATGAATGGAAATTGAAAATTTGCTAGAAACAAATGTAAATAAAAAATGATAAATCATTATACGAATGAAAAGGAAATCAAACAACAAATGTTATGAAATGAAATTATTAAGAATGAATTTGATCTACTGTTTGGAATTGTTGTTGGTTTGGTTTAGGGTTGGTTAGGCAAGGATACTTTAAAATTGTTTGGATGAATGAATAATCTATTTAGTTTCATCTAAGTCTGTTGAGTAAATGATGCACTTAATAGTTTACTTTTCATCCTAAACAATTTAAAGTTTTGAACCCAAACAACTATTGGTTTTGTTTGACATGAATGGATAATTGATTTATGTAGATTTTATGCGATGGTTGTATGTTTTGTTGCAAGTGATTGTTGTTTATACTTATTTGTTTGTTAGTGGTTGAAACAACTTTAAATGTTTCATTTTATATGATTATTAACTCTTTTTAGATTATATAAGTGAAATGCAGGTTATGGAAGCAATTGCTACTACTTTTAGTTTCATAATTAAGCGTTAATTGCCCGACAAATAGGTATATTCTCGGATTACGGCTTTCTAGCGATATTATATTGTTTTTCCATTGTTAGGATATATTATTTTGAGATATTGTGATATATATTGTTATATTTGATATTATATTTTCTCCCGAGCCTCCCTGTACAAAGGAGACTCTGCCGAAATTTTTCGTAAATTTTGGACTTAGAAATTTTTTGTAACAACCTGGGGTTTTGTACCGGTTAATTATCGTTATTAAACGACTGATTTTGCTAGCTGTTTGTTAATTGGAGTTTTTTTAAATTAGTTGAAATTCGTTTAAAAATTGGTTAAGTGTTGTTTGGGCTATAAAAATTAATCTCGGCCCACGTTTCTTTGGTTTTGGTGCGGTGATAATTACTGAGTTATAACCGGTTCCCCACTTCGTTTCTTTTGGCAAACCCGACCCCCTTCATTCATTTCGTTCGAAAACCCTAGGTAACGAAAAGAAAAAAATGGCGGCTTAATTAATTTTCGTTCGTTCCTCTTTGCAAATTTAGGGCTTTCGAATTGCAATCGAAGCTGCGCCTTCGTTGATTGATCGATAGGGATTTTGCGTGATATTTGTTCTCGTTCGAGTTCCACTCGGCTGCTTCTTTTTGATGGCGTTCGACTTCGATCTGGTGAGTGATTTTTTCACTCACATTCTAATTCATTCGTCAATTTCTTTATTTTGGCAGTTCGATATTGTTGATGTTGATGATTTTGGATTGTCGACTTTGGCCATTCTTCGGCCACTCGACTTTGTTAAAACTTGTACCTTGATTTTCATTTGCTTTTTTGGCTTCGGCCTTGCTTTCTCTGATGAACTGCGGTTATGTTGGTTTCGTAGCCACCACGGCTTGCTTCGCTTTGACTTCGGTCACTTGATTTTGTATATGTGATTCCTTGACTTTGTTCACTTACCTGTACATGTTGTTGCTTGATTATGGTCTCTGACTTTGTGAAGTGCTTGCTATACTTAGGTATTTGCAGTTTTGTTTTTCTGGTCTGGGATTCATGGAATTTGCATTTGAGTTGTAGCTGCTGTTCTTGACTATTGGGTTGCACTGATTTTCATTGTGTAGCCAGGTTCATTGTTTCATTTGGTATGTTGTTGCATTGCATCATGTGTGTACATACATTCATGTATGTATATAGGTGTATGTCTGCATTCATCTTTTCCACTGTGTATTTGCATGCATCCCATTGATCATATGTTACTATCTACTTGCATCCTTATGTATCTACATGTCGACTTTTGCTGTTGATCTTTGATGCGCTTGAATGTGTGTGCTGTGTCGATACATTTGTTGTCTGCATTTTCCAGTTTCATTTGGTTGACTCTGTTTCAACTCTACTTCATGTATATTGGTATGGTGGGCACTGTCTTGAGTCTTGTGGTCTTTTGATCTGTTCAATGGAGTCAGTGGTATTGGTCTTGATCATTTTGATACTGCTGTTGCACTTGCAGTGTACCGTGCTGGTTCATATCGTACTCTCTGTTTTGAGTCACTTCCATACTTGGTCGTACTGTCCACCTGAGTTTGCTTTAGTTTCGTGTTATAGTTGTAGTCTGGTTGTTGCTTGATGAAGAGGCTGAGCCTGTTAGTCGAGCTTGCTTACTTTGATCTCCTACATGCCTGTAGTGTTCATTAGCTCATGTGTGTAAATGTTTGCGCACTTGTTATCTTCACTTGCATATTTGTTCATCATCTAGTCTTGGTTGAGCTTGTAATTGTTGTCACTCTAATCTGGTCTACATACATAAAGTGCTTTTTGGTTCCACTATATATTTATATGCTTGCTGTCGGCCTGGTGCACTTGCTTGCCTCTGTGGCTTGCCATTTTGAACTGCTGCACTATTTTGCTCACAGCCGTGTATCACCTGTTAGTTACTAAGCTGCCCACTTCATGTTGTATGGATTAGTGCAGTTTATATTTTTGGATTTGCTGTGTTGCATCAGTTTTTGTGCAGTTACCCTTATATTCATGAGGTGGCTGCAGTTATTGTTTGCAGTTGTGTTGAGTCATGATAGCCGTGACTTGACCTCTGCAGTTTTGATTTGCTGTTAATATTTGGAGTTGTGATGACATCATCACTATAGTGGCGAGGCAGTGCACGCGAGCGTGTACTGCAGCCACACCGTATTGATTTTATTGGTATTTCTTTGGCTTTTGATGCATTGATCCTTTGTGTATTTCTTGCTGTAGTGGGGAGGCAGTACACGCGTGCGTGTGCTGCAGGCCTACCAGAATTGATGTTTTTAAGTGATGTTTCAATTACTTGAATTGTTTTGTCCAATTCAATATTTTGAAATTGTATTATGATTTGGTTTGATTGATCATTTTGTTGTTGTTTAGTTATCTATTTGATAATTATATTATGAGTTTCTAATTATTTATTTATTAATTAGATTTTGTTGTTAATTGCCGTTTAGGCAATTCTTATGTTTTCTAAATTATCTTCATTGATAACCCTTTTATTTATCTTCGTTGATAATTTGAAATTGTTGATTTGTTGTTTAACACTGTCACGTGTTATATTTACCGTTATCCGATTTTTTTATTTAAGGATTGGATAGTTGAATTTATTTTGACTATCATCTAATTGTTATTTAATTATTATTGCTTCCGTGCATTAATAACTGAGTTTGAATCAGACTGACTCGTGTATTATTTTCTTTTGAATTTAATACACGGGTTAGTCCGAGTTATTTCAGGTTGTAGATATCTTGCTTTGGGTTGCTGTGTTAGGTATGAAGTCTCTTTATATCTTTTGGAGTAGTCGTTGTCTTAGTATAGGAAGATATGTATTCATGTATATTATTTACGATAATGTACTTATATATGTAACTTCCAGAGTCGACAGTTGTAGTTGTATCATATGTATGGTATCACATGTATTGTAAGTGACTTCAGTTATATATATGAGACTTTTTATTATCCGTGTTCCGCATTTAGCTGATCTGTGTTAATATTATATATATTGTCCTAAACTATTATGAACCATCGTAGTTCTTTTTATACTAGAATTGGATACGTCGATGGGAGTAAATAAATAAGAGATGAAAAATAAAAATATATACCACTCCTATCGAGGTAACCAATACTAGTGTAAAGCCTAACCACGGATGACCGCTCCTTTCTAGCCTTATTCTTCGTAATTACAAATGGTATTTCTTTTAATACTCTTTGTTATTGTGAGCATAGAGGTGGGGCGTCACAGTTGGTATCAGAGCTTGGGTTTATGGACATAATATAAAACATAACTTAGATGGAACATGTGTTACAACTATTTGTCGATGTTTTTAGTTGTGCTTTGAGTCGAAACTAAAGTTTTGAAAGTATGATGGAATTTTTAAATATCTTTATTTAAAAATAAAAGTGAAGTGGTATTTTAACGGTTGATTAATTTGTGTTCTATTTATCAGAGTGCGCAGCGGAAACAGTGAGACTATCTTCGCTGAGTACAGCTGATAACTCTTTTGATTTAAGAAATAAAAATATGAAAATGAAATAAATTTCATTATGTTGTTACATAGATGTGTTTATTTCTGATTTCTTTGAAAATTTAGAATCCGATTGAGGATCCGAAGCGATTGTAGTTATGTGATTTTGTTGAGATTTTTGCTGCTTTGAATTATCTTCATTGAAGATATATTCGAATGATTTCTTTGTTCATTTTGTGGTATACGTGCAAATTTATGTTGCACGTTACTACATTAATTTTACGTTGAACCGGTGTTTGGTTTTAAACATATTTTGTTGCCGTTATTTTTATAACGGGATTTTCACACTGGTGCTAAGTTTTCGAAGCAAGGTGTTTTGTTGACCTTTCTAATGAATGGAAACTCACTGGTGTTATGTTTTGATGCGAATTATTTTGATGAGATTTTGACGTATAAATATTACTGTCACTTTGACTTCAGTAACAATCAAATTTTAAAGTGGATTTTTAAGTGGTTGTCCCATAATGCTGATCTTGAGATCCATTTTTATGGTGTTTTGGGAAGTGCAATTTCCTTATCGAATTTGCTATAGATGTTGCTGCTTTAATCTCGTATTTTAAAAATTGTTTCGAAATAAAAATTGTTTTCAATTTTTTTTACAGTTTATGCTTTCTAAAGAATGAGGAAGCGATTTAAACGTTTCAGCAAAATGGAGGACTATGACCCCTTTCTTTTACTGATTCGCTTAATTCCGAACTTGTCCGTTTGAGAATGTAAATTATTACTTTTATAAAATAAATGAAATTGATTTCAGATGTTTTGCAGTTTGCGCTTTCAAAAGAATGAGGAAGCGATTTAAACGTTTCAGCAAAATCGAGGACTATGAACCCTTACTTTTACTGATCCACTTAATTCCGGACTTGTCCGTTTGAGTACGTAAAATGTTAATTATTTAAAATACACAATTTTGCACTTTTAAGGAAACGATGAAGAGAATCAAACGATTTAGTAAAATACGTGGTATGGGACATGTGTGTTTGCTATTTCGGTTAATTCCGGACTCGTAAATTGAAACATCTGCTGTTTGATGATTTTGATGATTTTGTGTGCTTTCGAGCCACTATGTTGGACCTTCGGGTCATATGTTGGGCCTTCGGGTCATATGTTGGAGCATTGGGTCGAATACCAGTACCAGACCTTCGGGTCATATGTTGGACCTTCGGGTCATATGTTGGGCGCCAAAATTATGTTGATAGTACTTAGTAGGCTTTGGCCATATGTTGTTGCACATGCGGCGTAGCTTAAAAACTCGCCATCTGATGGGATCGATCCAACCTTTTATGTTGATTTTCTTGATTATCTTAATTGATTTCTAGATATTTGTTGTTTCCAATTATCTACAGGTAATTGGATATTTGGTGATATGAGTTCTAATTATCTTTTTGATAATTAGATATTTGTTGATTTGAGATTTCTGATAATCGTTTTTGATAATTGGATATTTGTTGATTTGAGATTTTTGATTATCGCTTGTGATAATTGGATATTTGTTGATTTGAGATTTTTGATTATCGCTTGTGATAATTGGATATTTGTTGATTTGAGATTTTTGATTATCGTTTTTGATAATTGGATATTTGTTGATTTGAGATTTATGATTATCGCTTTTGATAATTAGATATTTTTTGATTTGAGATTTATGATAATCGCTTGTGATAATTGGATATTTGTTGATTCGAGTTTCTGATTATCGCTTGTGATAATTAGATATTTGTTGATTTGAGATTTCTGATTATCGCTTGTGATAATTGGATATTTGTTGATTTGAGATTTCTGATTATCGCTTGTGATAATTGGATATTTGTTGATTTGAGATTTCTGATTATCGCTTTTGATAATTGGATATTTGTTGATTTGAGATTTTTGATTATCGTTTTTGATAATTGGATATTTGTTGATTTGAGATTTCTGATTATCGTTTTTGATAATTGGATATTTGTTGATTTGAGATTTCTGATTATCGTTTTTGATAATTGAATATTTGTTGATTTGAGATTTCTGATTATCGTTTTTGATAATTGGATATTTGTTGATTTGAGATTTCTGATTATCGTTTTTGATAATTGGATATTTGTTGATTTGAGATTTTTGATTATCGCTTTGGATAATTGGATATTTGTTGATTTGAGATTTCTGATTATCGCTTTTGATAATTGGATATTTTTTGATTTGAGATTTCTGATTATCGCTTTTGATAATTGGATATTTGTTGATTTGAGATTTCTGATTATCGCTTTTGATAATTGGATTAGATTTGAGATTTCTGATTATCGCTTTTGATAATTGGATATTTGTTGATTTGAGATTTCTGATTATCGTTTTTGATAATTGGATATTTGTTGATTTGAGATTTCTGATTATCGTTTTTGATAATTGGATATTTGTTGATTTGAGACTTCTGATTATCGTTTTTGATAATTAGATATTTTTTGATTTGAGACTTCTGATTATCGTTTTTGATAAATATATATTTGTTGATTTGAGACTTCTGTTTATCGTTTTTGATAATTAGATATTTGTTGATTTGAGATTTCTGATTATCGTTTTTGATAAATGGATAATTGTTGTTTCTGATTATCGTTTTTGATAATTGGATATTTGTTGTTTTCTGATTACCGTTTTTTATAATTAGATAATTGCTAATTTTTGTTGATTATGAGATTTTCTAGTCTTTAACTGATTCTAGATTATGTTGATTATATTGAATTGCTGTTTTCTATCTATCTCTGTTGATAGTTAGAGTTTGCTGATTATGGAGTTCGTGTTTTCTAATTATCTGTTGGATAACTAGATAATTGCAGTTTTGCGAATTGTGACTTGTGATTTGGTGTTTTCTAATTGTTTTTGTTGATAATTAAGTTTTGCTGTTTTCTAATTATCGTATCGATAATTAGATATTGCTGTTTTGTGATTTCTGTATTCTAATTATCTAATTGATAATTAAATATTGCTGACAATTGCATTTATTCAGTTTTGATGTTTTCTGACTATCTGTTGATAATTAAATTTTGCTGAGAATTTGTGAATTTCTTCCATGAAATTAAAAGATTTCTTTGGGGTTTGTGTTCTTGACCTTTATTTTTCTAGCTAAACCAGTTTATGTTAGAAAAATAATTGTTATAGACGGCTTTAATTATGAAAATTGCGGAGATGCAATTGTTATAAGAAGGGGAGTCTGTAACAACCTAGGTTTTTGTGCTGGTTAATTATCGTTATTAAACGACTGATTTTGCTAGCTGTTTGTTAATTGGAGTTTTTTTAAATCAGTTGAAATTCATTTAAAAATTGGTTAAGTGTTGTTTGGGCTTTGAAAATTAATCTCGGCCCATGTTTCTTTGGTTTTGGTGTGGTGGTAATTACTGAGTTATAACCGGTTCCCCTCTTCGTTTCTTTTGGAAAACCCGACCCCCTTCATTCATTTCGTTCGAAAACCCTAGGTAACGAAAAGAAAAAAATGGCGGCTTAATTAATTTTCATTCGTTCGTCTTTGCAAATTTAGGGATTTCGAATTACAATCGAAGCTGCGCCTTCGTTGATTGATCGATAGGAATTTTGCGTGATAATTTGTTCTCGTTCGAGTTCCACTCGGCTGCTTCTTTTTGATTGCATTTGACTTCGATCTGGTGATTGATTTTTTCACTCACATTCTAATTCATTCATCAATTTCTTTATTTTGGCAGCTCGATTTTGTTGATGTTGATGATTTTGGATTGTCGACTTTGGCCATTCTTCGGCCACTCGACTTTGTTAAAACTTGTACCTTGATTTTCATTTGCTTTATTGGCTTCGACCTTGCTTTCTCCGATGAACTGCGGTTATGTTGGTTTCGTAGCCACCACGGCTTGCTTTGCTTTGACTTCGGTCACTTGATTTTGTATATGTGATTCCTTGACTTTGTTCACTGACCTGTACATGTTGTTGCTTGATTATGGTCTCTGACTTTGTGAAGTGCTTGCTGTACTTGGGTATTTGCAGTTTTGTTTTTCTGGTCTGGGATTTGTGGAATTTGCATTTGAGTTGTAGCTGTTGTTCTTGACTATTGGGTTGTACTGATTTTCATTGTGTAGCCAGGTTCATTGTTTCATTTGGTATGTTGTTGCATTGCATCATGTGTGTACATACATTCATGTATGTATATAGGTGTATGTCTGCATTCATCTTTTCCACTGTGTATTTGCATGCATCCCATTGATCATATGTTACTGTCTACTTGCATCCTCATGTATCTACATGATGACTTTTGCTGTTGATCTTTGATGCGCTTGAATGTGTATGTTGTGTCTATACATTGTTGTCTGCATTTTTCAGTTTCATTTAGTTGACTCTGTTTCAACTCCACTTCATGTATATTGGTATGGTGGGCACTGTCTTGAGTCTTGTGGTCTTTTACTCTGTTCAATGGAGTCAGTGGTATTGGTCTTAATCATTTTGATACTGTCGTTGCACTTGCAGTGTACCGTGCTGGTTCATATCGTACTCTCTGTTTTGCGTCACTTCCATACTTGGTCGTACAGTCCGCCTGAGTTTGCTTTGGTTTCATGTTATAGTTGTAGTCTGGTTGTTGCTTGATGAAGAGGCTGAGCCTGTTAGCATACTTTGATCTCCTACATGCCTGTAGTGTTAATTAGCTTATGTGTGTAAATGGATGTGCACTCGTTATCTTCACTTGCATATTTGTTCATCATGTAGTCTTGGTTGAGCTTGTAATTGTTGTCACTCTAATCTGGTCTGCATACATAAAGTGCTTTTTGGTTCCACTGTATATTTATATGCTTGCTGTCGGCCTGGTGCACTTGCTCGCCTCCGTGGCTTGGCATTTTGAACTGCTGCACTATTTTACCCACAGCCGTATATCACCTGTTAGTTACTAAGCTGCCCACTTCATGTTGTATGGATTAGTGCAGTTTGTATTTTTGGATTTGCTGTGTTGCATCAGTTTTTGTGCACTTACCCTTGTATTCATGAGGTGGCGGTAGTTTTTGTTTGCGGTTGTGTTGAGTCATGTTAGCCGTGACTTGACCTCTACAGTTTCGATTTGCTGTTAATATTTGGAGTTGTGATGACATCATCACTTTAGTGGCGAGGCAGTGCACGCGAGCGTGTACTGCAACCACACCGTATTGAATTTATTGTTATTTCTTTTGCTTTTGATGCGTTGATTTTTTGTGTATTTTATGCTGTAGTGGCAAGGCAGTACACGCGTTCGTGTGCTGCAGCCCTACCAGAATTGATGTTTTTAAGTGATGTTTCAATTACTTGAATTGTTTTATCCAATTCAATATTTTGAAATTGTATTATGATTTGGTTTGATCGATCATTTTGTTGTTGTCTAATTATCTATTTGATAATTAGATTATGAGTTTCTAATTATTTGTTTAATAATTAGATTTTGTTGTTAATTGCCGTTTAGGCAATTCTTATGTTTTCTAAATTATCTTCATTGATAACCCTTTTATTTATCTTCGTTGATAATTTGAAATTGTTGATTTGTTGTTTAACACTATTACGTGTTATATTTACCGTTATCCGATTTCCTTATTTAAGGATTGGATAAGTGAATTTATTTTGACTGTCGTCTAATTGTATTTAATTATTATTGCTTCCGTGCATTAATAACTGAGTTCGAATTAGACTGACCCGTGTATTATTTTCTTTTGAATTTAATACTCGAGTTAGACTGAGTTATTTCAAGTTGTAGATGTCTTGCTTTGGGTTGCTGTGTGAGCTATGAAGTCTCTTTATATCTTTTGGAGTAGTCGTTGTCTTAGTATAGGAAGATATGTATTCGTGTATATTATTTACGATAATGTACTTGTATATGTAACTTCCAAAGTCGACAGTTGTAGTTGTATCATATGTATGGTATCACATGTATTGTAATTGACTTCAGTTATATATATGAGACTTTTTATTATCTGTGTTCCGCATTTAGCTGATCGTGTTAATATTATATATATTATCCTAAACTATTATGAACCATCGTAGTTCGTTTTATACTGGAATTAGATACGTCGATGGGAGTAAATAAATAAGAGATGAAAAATAAAAATATATACCACTCCTGTTGAGGTAACCAATACTAGTGTAAGGCCTAACTACGGATGGTCGCTCCTATCCAGCCTTATTCTTTGCAATAACAGACGGTATTTCTTTTAATACTCTTTGTTATTGTAAGCATAGAGGTTGTGCATCACAAATTTTGAAAGATGTTTTCCAAACATTATTAATTTGAGTATAAAAGGATTTAAGTGTTAGAAATTGATATATTTTATTTAAGTTATTTGATTTTGTAAATTAATTATTACAAATTTAATATTTTTAAATAAGATATATATATTCTTAGTTCCTTTTTTCCCCTTTTTTCCTTTTCGGGAAAAAAAAGTTTTGAGTGGGGGAGAGTGTAACGACCCGTAAAATTTTCGATAATTTAATTGTTAATTTTATTAAATGTTTGTTATTTAATATTGGAAAAAACAGAAATTTGTGATTCATTAATGAAATAATGTTAACCCTATTCGCAGTATAACAATTGGTTGGATAAGAAGAATAGAAATCAAGATTTATTAATTCAACGGAATTTAAAATGTAATAATTAGATTAATTGCAATTAAATGAAACTAAAATATTTAACTAGTACGTTAATGTAAATTTAGCTGAAATTTGAAGATGTTAATGTAATAAACCATGAAACCAATGTTACTTTTCTCCATTTGATAATAATAGATTGGATAATAGGATGCAAGTTAAATTAAATGTAATTATTGAAAATTTAAATTATAATATCTGAATTTACTGAAATTGAATTCAAACACTGTAATTGGTAAATTTGTTAAGTTAAAATTGATATCTAAGTTTTTTAAATTATTATAATTGTTTAAGAAATCAAAAACGATGGAATTTGTGAATTTTGAAATTTGAAACGAAAAAGTGATTTAATTGTTTAAATATTAATTTAATTTAACAATGTGTAAAATAACCATTTTGGCCACTGATTCAGATTTCGACGAAACTAGTTTCATCGGATCCGTAATGATGAATTATTATAGGATTCAAGTTTCGTAGCTATCGGGCTTGTCGTTTGATCGTACGGACTCGAAACGCCTAGAAATCAATTTAGTTGAAATCAATTGGAATCAATTTGAAATAATTTGATTTTTAGCATAACTTCTTCACACAATGGAATTTGGACTTGAAACATGTTCTATTGCAATTAAAATATTTAAAAACATCTATTTTGATATACGGGTTGACCCATTTTCGTTCCGGAGTCGAAACGGACTTTTCGGGCCATGTAATGTTCAACTTTCCAAACCCAATTGAGCCCATTCAATTCTATTTTGTTCAGCCTATATATATCCGGTTATAAACCTTTGCAACCTTTCTATTTCTCATTTCTGTACGTAAAATTCAGCTATCTCTCCTCCTCAATGGCAGACAAACAAATTCTCAATTCCAAATCCTATTGCAATTCAAAATCAAATCAAAAATTAAATCTCCTAAAACTATATCGAATTATATATCGATTTGAATCTCTCAACGAGTGCATCTAAGATCTGTAATTCTTTTTTCAATCTGAACCTCTGTCTATCAAGAAAATTGAGAACAATTCGCGGTCGTCCATCGAGTCGCGATCAACTTTGCCTAATCGTCAATCGGATGTTACTGTTGCGTAGAGATAGACGAGTGCATCCCATCGCTGCAGTTCGTTGGGCCTGATGACGGTCAGATTGAGGCAAAAAATACAAATTGGGTTTTAAATAGGTGGCAGCCGTGTCCTAGCAGAGTTGATCGGAGGCAGAGGCATTGGGTGATCTGGGAGCGGCTCGAGGCGTAAGTTTCATTGGTGTTCTCTGATCAGTGGATTGGCAAAAGGAATGGTGGCGGTCTGAGCTTGAATCGACGGCAGTAAGGTTCGATCATGTGGGAGTTCGCGTCTGTTGCAAGGGAAGGTAAGTGACGTGGCAAGTGATGGAGTTACTGTGCTTTGCTTGTTTAACTTAAATTTAAAAAATTTAAAAATCGATCTAATATATATAACTTCTACATATGAGATCCAATTCATGCCCGGTTTTCTCCGCTATGATCGTATTGAAATTTCCTACATCTTGACGCTGGTTTGGACGAATTTTGAGACTGTTTCTATTTTGGTTCTAAATTGGATTTAAATTTGTAAGGTGAGTGTTTTAACCCACTCACAACTTCTAAAAATTCTTACGTTTGTTAAATTGATTTATGATGCGATTAGAAAATTTTTTATGACTTTTTGGCATATTTTGAACCATCATCTTAGTTTATTTGAATTTAATTGGATAAACAATTATCTAATTTATCATTGAATATTGCTAGTAAATACCTGTTATTTATTATCTGTTCTATATTGATGTTGTTGATTGAATTGGATGATGATTGTGATAAATGTTTGATGACTGATATTGGATGAATGGATGTTGTATTTTATATTATTATAAACTGCAAGTTTTTATGAATTTTTATTTCATTCGGGGTTGCGATTTTAAATGATACATAATCGTATTTATATTTAAAATTACGGACTGAAATGATAAATATCCATATCACTTGACCATAGGATAGAAAATTATATGCAGATACCGCAGTTTATATATAAAAATATTTTGAAATGATTTTTATGGTTTTAGGTAAATATTGATTTTAGATATTATATAAATGTTATTTTATCCTTGATTTTAAGCTATTTATAAACTTGTTTTAATATAGAATAAGCTTAATAATAAGTTGATCTTTATTGAAGATATTGGTTAAGTATTTAAATTTATTTTAATATAGAGTTTATAATGATTTAAATAAAGTAAGGTTGGAAGATAAATTGGAAATTTATTTGAAATTGAATTTCTTCAAGAATTAAACTCAAATAAGTTTGATGTAAAATTTATTAAATTGCAAATTTCTAAAAGTATGACTTTTATAACTTGATTTTGGTTTAAGGTGAATTAAATGAATCTTTCAAGTATAAATAAATTGAAGGAAATATTTAGTTATTTGAATTTGAGCTTTATTTAAATTGAAGCATCTCTTAAGTTACTGCACTCACGTTTGACACTGGATAGGAGATGTCAAATCCTATAAACATCTCTGACGCCATTCCACTCATATTATTTACATTGATTTAACTTACATAAGATCTTTTAGTTCTGACTCGAGTGTTTTGTCTTTTTAATTCGCTCGGGTCAGTCTGAGCATTTTAGGATTCGAAGACTTTATTTTTGGAGGACGAAGATGAAGATTGTGTTACTATTATTTATTATATTATTCCGCTACATTTATATTGTTCCACTACATTATTTATTATTCTCTAGTATGTGTAACTCTAATATGTGTTGTATAAGTATAACCAAATGTTTTGTAAAACAACTTTATGAACTATTATTTGATTATTATATTTTGTCATTCCGCTGCGAGATTCTGTCTTGTTTTATTTCTTTCTCCGTTTTTCTTGTTTACCCCAATAACAATCCGCTCTTTTGTATAGTTTGAGTCTGACATGTGTGGTTTATCGTCGATTTAAACGTACAAAAAGGCGGGATGTTACATAATCTTTTATTTAAACACAATTAAACTATCATACCTTTTTAAATTTAATAAATATTGATCTTAAGTATTTTGAAAATATTTTTATATTGAATTCGAAACAAAACTTCTAATCACAATAGATATACATACATACATACATATATATATATATATATATATATATATATTCTAAATATCTTATGTAAATGTTAATATTATATACCTCCTCATAACAAGTCATAGAAACCTCACATACGCAGCGGATCAAAATATAATATCACATAAATAACAGTTTTAATGAAAAATTGTATCAGTACACTTATATTTTTATACATCAGAGTTACAACCATTACCAATCACTGGATAGTTTAAATCAACATGTCCTAGTTATACAATAATATAACAAAGCGGAAAATACTCCATTCGTTCCTGCCCTCCAGCTCGTCTCCTGAGCTCCAGAACATCCTTACCTGAAAATTTGTAATACTCGGACTGATCCGACTCGGATCAAACCGATATTACGAATTTTCAGGTAAGGACATTCTGTAACTCAGGAGTCGAGCTGGACGGCAGGAACGTATGGAGTGTTTCCGCTGTATTACATGGTTGTATATATCTGAGACATGTTGATTGTATCTATCCAGTGTTTGTATACATGTTATAACTCTGATGTATTAAAGTGAAATTTGACAAGTACAGTTTTCCTTTATATAACTATTATTATTTGTTGTTATATTTTATCCGCTGCGAATGTGAGATGTTGGTGTTTCTGTTCTTCTTTTTCGTCTATCTCTTTTCTTCTTTTCCTAACTATTTGGAATTTTCTGATTCAGAAATTCCTGGTCAATATCCAACTTCCCAAGGCAAATACACACATACACTAGCTTTTAAAGTACAATTTTTTTTCTTTTTTTAGAACCAATTTATTCTAGGATGTTTGAATTTAAAATCCAAACCTTATTTGCCATCTAATTATACACACACACACACACACATACAAAAACAACATATAATTTATTTGTTTTTGAAAAGATAATTTTTTTCCATTTAAATGATTATACTTTCACAATGAATTTGTATATGTATATACATATGATTTCCAATCATTATAGAGTTTACACATATCCATTTATATATTTAATAGTTTACTATAAGAGTCATCATTTTAAATTTAACTATTATTATAGTTTCAAATCCACTTATATATACATCCAGCCATCTTTAATTATCAAATTTTATTTTTTAATCCAAAAAAAATTAGTATCTCAATAGTAAAAAATCAGTTAATTATCTAATTAACAGCTGTTCGAAATCCCGGTCATCACATTCCTCCCCCTTTGAATCTTTTCATGCTCGAAAAGGAACAAAGCAAGAATTTATTTACTATCTATTATCAGATAAATTATCCTTTAAGCATTTTGAACTCTCAATTTCCACTATTTTAGAAAATTTAAAACACCTTTTAAATCTACATAATATTGCCAAATAACTTTTATATAAAAATACTTTTTATAACTCGATGTCTCAATAAGTCCATCCTCGTTCTCATAGAAATTCAGTCATATGTTGATCAGGCGTAGGACTGAAAATCTGTAAGTACTTGTTAAACCCGTTTCAACACCCAGTGAAAATACTAGAAAATATTTTGGAAAACTTGATGAAAATATAGAAAACACTTTTAAATGTGTTAAAAACATCTTTGGTGAGAATGCTTTTGAAATCATCACCACCTCCATGGTCGCAGTTAACCCGATGGTTACGTTGCCATCCCAGCAAAATCCATAGATAACTTTAGGCACTTCGTGCCCGTCGATTACACCATGGAACCCGCTACAGATCACAGCTACAGCTGGGGTTACGTTGCTATCACAGCAAAAAACCCATATAACTGTAGGCATCAGTGCCCTCGAATTTCGCTTCCAAAAGAATGAAACTTCTCCACTCCACCATAGATCGCAGTCTACCGATGTTACGTTGCCTTCCCGGCAAAATCAAACGTAGACCGTTGACTCTCAACTTCATACGATTTCCGCTATGGTCCACAGCAGATCGCAGCAACATCGAGTTACACTGTCGTCACAGCATAACCCAAATGCCTCGGTAGGCATCAGTGCCCTCGACTTTTGCTACCCAATAATCATCAGGAACTTCAGTTTATCCGGACTTCCTCACATGATTCACTTTAGAGCCTCCCCTTTGGGCACAAGGCAGTACCAACATATGGTACTCCTAAGAAATACATTTCAAGGGAGCGCCTTTTTTCCGAAAGCCATTCTCAAAACACTTTATACTATACACATATAGTATTTTCCAAATCATACACCTAGTATGAATCCTGTAACGACCCGTAAATTTTCGATAATTAAAATAGCTAATTTAATAAGATTTCGTATTTCACTGTTAGGAAAAAAATTGTAACTCGTTTGGAATAATAATAAATGTTGAATTCATTAGGTATAATAGAGTAATTGATTGATAAGTAAAATCTATTCAAATCAAATATCGAATATTGAACAGGTAAATTATTTAAATTAAATATTTAAAACTTATTGAATAATTTAATAATGGGAATTAAATAACCGTATAATGGAAATGGTTGTTCTATAATTTTAATTCGTTTCAAAATTTAAGTTTTTAAGTTCGTTTTGAATATTTCAAAGGATAACGATTTAAGAATAATCAAATTTGTTTACATTTAATATTACAAATGTTTGAATAATTAAATTCCAAATTTTGATATGATTAATTTGATATTGAAATTTAATATATGAAAATAGAGTGAATAACTGAAATTTGATTTAATATGATTCAAATTGGTTTCCAAAGTGAATGTAACTTATATTGGGATTATAATAGAGTCGATAAGATTTTAAAATTGCAATTTATTGGATAATTGAATAACGGGTTTAATATGATTAAAAATGATCTGTAAAATTTTATTTTATCATATTAAAGTTAGAATGATGTTGTAGAACTTTTAAAATCGAATTAAAAGTAAATTTGTGAAAATTGAATATTTTAATATTTAATTGACGAGTTAAAATAGCCATTTTTCAAACAGTCTCGGATTTCAATGAAACCAGTTTCATCGGATCCGTAACGTGATATTATTATAAGATTTCAAATTTCATGACAATCGGATTTACCGTTTGTCCGGGGCGAGCCAAAACGCATAGAAATTCGTTTAATCGGTTTAATTTAAATTTGATCGTTATTTCCGTAACTCGTGCAGATGATCGAATTAGCCTCTGAAACCTATTCCATTGTGTCCGGAACGTGGGATAAACCCTAGAAACGCAAGTCACCGTGCGTAAATCGGAGTTCGAAAAACCTGGGATGAATAGTGTTCGTTGAAACTTCTATAAAAGGACTTCATTTATCACAAATTGAAAAACCCTAATTCCTTTATACGCAGCCGCCACTATTGTTTTGAACGGCCAAGAATGTTTGAATCTTCCCTCTCTAATTTATTTAAATCCGTTAATCAATACAAGAAACCTCTAACACGAAGATTGAAGAGCTAGGGGAGATCTTGAAATCCATACAGATAAGATCGTTTATAGTGGAGTAAATCATCGGGAAATAGCATGAAAAGGGGCGTCGTTCGTCCTCGGGGTGTGCGCTAGGGAGGTGGCCGATCTTGGCCACAACCTAGGCGTGGGTAGAGCTCGGTTAGGCGAGTGGCATAGCGTAGTTTGATCGTGGTGGAAATCGTCGAGGAGGCCATGTAAATTCGAGGAAGTGCGGCGGCTATGGATTCTTCATAACCGTGGGCGAACGAACATGAGGGAGAGAGGGGCAACGGCCTTGATTAGCCCTGGGAGAATCAACGACAGAGGTTGGTTTTAGGTTATAAAATTTAAGAGAAATTAGTGATTTAATTTTATATTAATCGTATAAACTTGTAAATACCGTATCTTCTTCGTTCGTTATCAGAATTGGACGAAACAGGATGCATTGAATCGTATGGACGAGCACTACGCTATGAAATTGGATTGGAGTCATTTGGAGCTAGAGAAAATTTTGGGTCTAATCGAACGTCGTTCGATTTGATTTAAAATCGTAAACATCAAGGTGAGTGTTTTATAACGCTCACAACGTACTGAATATCTTTATGCTAGTTAAATTTGACATTATGAAAAGTTATGAATTTTATTTGTCGTTGTTTGATAAATTTAATTGCCATATAGATTGTCATTTGAATTAACCGTTGAAAATTAAATTGACCGTTAAAATTGAAATTGAAATTGAATTGCGATAAAATTACCTGACATTGATAACTATGAAACTGCTATGAATTGTATTGTCTATTGGATGATTTATTTCGATGGACGCTATTGGTTGATATTTAAATGTTTGGATGTTTATTGCTTATATATAACTTGTTATGCATACATATGACAATATGATTGATTTAAGTGATATATATTCATCCCTGAAATTTAATTGAAATAAATAATTACTTGGCCATAGGATAGAAAATTATATACGGACACCGAATTGGCTAAATTAATAATTTTTAAAAATCGTCGATTTGAAATTTATTTAAATGTTTCGGATTTAAAAGTTACAAATAGAAATAAATTTATAGAAATCGAATTTATCGACAAATTGAGTTTGGAATGTTGAAATAAATTTTGGTTAAAAGAAATTGTTAAATAATAAAAGTCGAGACTTTGAAATTTAAAAATTGGGATTTGATTGAATTTCGAAAATTGATTTGTTTAAAGATTTAACCTTAATTCGAGCTTTGAATATTACCAAGTAAAAGTGATATAAAAATGATATTTTGAAGTCGAGCTTGGAATTGAATCATATTTGAAATTTGGATTTAAACTCGAAAATTGATGGATAATTTTGTTAAGTGTTATAAATGGATATTTTGAAAAACCAAGCTCTAAATCGATATAAATTGAAATTGAATTTATTGAAAGTGAATATAAAATTGAATAAATTGAAGTCAAAGTTGACATTGATTTGAATTGAAATTGAAATTGAATCGGTAGAATGGAAATTGAAATTGATTTGAATTGGGAAGTTATAAATTGAAATGGATTGGTTTTGAAGCTGTTTTATTTTGTTTTCCAAATTACTCTGCTATATAAACCATTTTGAATACTTAAACTATTTTAATCTATTTTAAATCTACTTAACCCAATTTAAATTATTTTAAACTAATTAATCTATTTCAAATCCATTTTTAGATTTTAAGCATTTTAACTATTTTAATTATTTAAAACTACTTAAAACTATTTTTCTAAAATTCTAAGCTGGTCAATAAGGTGAAATGTTTATATTTAAATCTTGAATTTAAATACGAATTGGGTTAAATGAAGTTGCAACCTAAATTGAAATTCGAAATGATTTTGAAATCGAAATGAGATATTGATGCGAAAAATGATTTTTGAAACGAAATCTTACATTTGAATAGATACGATGATATTTGAAATGGATTTGATTTTTGAAGCGAATATGATATTTTGATATCAATTATGAATCGATTTGAAATGAAAAAGAGCCAATGGTGTAATAATACGTAGTTATTAAAGAGACTGGGATCGGATGTGGACATACTCTCTGTCGATACCGAAAACCACTTTAATAGCTATTATACGCGGAGTGTTGATCCAGAATGAAGTGGATGGTTTGGTGAACGCGTTGACTGAAGAAAGAGAATGATTATTGGATGACCCCTGACATGACTAAAACAGGAGCCGCGCCGGGCCATTGAGGTTCGCCACCTCTAGCGGACACACTTCTTCGATACCATATCTATTACATTTGTGATGCGATTTGGGTGCACCCGTTGATTTGGGAGTGTTGTTTCGCGGTGTTGGGGTAGCTGCTGGCTATGCTCAACATCATTCCGGATCACGCAACTACTAGTATCCTAGTTGGTATCGCCTCATGTACCTTGTCATACTGATTATCCTATTCGCGACCACTACGTTTGGTTTTGTGTTATACCTATGGGGTACCCTCTGATAACCACTAGTTTATGGTGGGGCTTACGGTGCTGTATAGACTATGGCATTATAAAAATATGTTAAGGGGGATTATGGTAACGCCTTAATGCTATTTTGATACTTTATATTACTGATAGGCATTATCTACTTAGCATACATTACTACATAGTAGATAGTTTAACGGATCCTTAAGAGATGGAAAATCCCGTAACATCTCTTGAGTTATTACACGCACGTTGACACTGGATATGAGATGTCAAACCCCGTAAACATCTCCGACGCCGTTACACTCATATTTATTTACGATTGATTTAACTTTCATAAGGATATTTTAGTCCTGACTCGAGTGTTTTGTCTTTTCATTACGCTCGGGTCAGTCCTGAGTTTTCAGATTTTTGAAGATTATTCTGG
Organism: Allium cepa; assembly: GCA_030765085.1. Classification (NCBI taxonomy): domain Eukaryota; kingdom Viridiplantae; phylum Streptophyta; class Magnoliopsida; order Asparagales; family Amaryllidaceae; genus Allium; species Allium cepa. The sequence continues at coordinate 512,829,338 of CM060942.1, forward strand.
AGGACGAAGACGAAGATTTGGTACACTATTACTATTATTATCTGTGCATCATGCTGTCTGCTGCATTATTTTATTTTTTCTGTTGTATATGTATAACTCTGATAAATGTTGTATAAATAATGATCAAAGTATTGTAAACAGCTTCATGAACTGTTTATTTGATTATTATATTTTATCGTTCCGCTGCAAGATTCTGTGTTGTTTCGTTTATTTTATTTCTCTTTCCTCTCCTTTTCTTATTTACCCCAATAACCATCTTCCTTTTTGAATGGTTTGGAATCGACATGTGTATTTGATCGTCGGTTTAAACTGTCCAAAAAGGCGGGTCGTTACAGTTGGTATCAGAGCTTTGGTTTAGCGATAACCTTAGCTTTGTGGGGTTTGACTCTTTATAAATAGGTTAGTAATACCCTATGATGAGTCGCTGAGTGTATACATATGAGAGATCATATTTGTTAGTGATATAAAATGTTTTATATTGTGTCGGTTGATTTGTTGAGTGGCTTATGGATTCTGGTCAATACGAGTAATTAACGTCATTGATAGGGATCTCTAAACACTTAAACAGAACAATTCGACATAGTATTGTTTGAAATTGGGTAAATGAAATAATTTTTCCCTAATTATATTTTGTATATAAGGAATTTATTTCAAAATTTATTATGATCTATCTAGCTTATTTGGTTGTTGGAAATGATAATATTGATTGTTATCATTAATTGGATATTGTGTTTTAATAAATAAGGCTTATTGAAAAATAAACAATAATAAAACAACTTGTGGAATATTTCAAGAAAGTAAAATCCTATAAGAATTTTGTATAAAGGTAACTTATAAATTAAAATAGATCTAAATTGGAAATATTGAATTTAAGACCCGGAGATTTTGGAAAATGGTTCTCAAAGTTTGAAGAAATATATAGTAATATTAGTTGGAAATTGTTTATGGAAATAGTTTGAAAGGATTTTTAAGAAGGAATGAATTCAGTACAAATCTCTTATGTCGCTGGAAAATAATTGCGGTGATGACTGCGCAGCATCATCGACGTTCATTTTCGAGTCTCAAAGTGGGGGAGACTTCTAAGCAGCTTTGCTTTTCTTCGAAATTATTTTGGGTAAATTGGTTTTGGTTTAAATTCCAAAGGTATGATTTGATATATTAAAAAAAAAGATATAAGTGTATATGTTTATTTCAAACAATTTGAAAAGAACCGGGCATTTAAATTTCTAAGTTCTGTTAATTAATAATTTTCAAATTATTTGAATGAAATGTGAATAAACAGAATTTATAAAATAAGAGGATTAAGATATCTAAGCTATTGTTTGGGAAAACTTTAAAGTTGAAAGGTAAAGAGGATTTAAACAAATTAAATTTGTGAACATTCTAATTAAGTAAAATGAAATTCTATAAATTTGTATAATACCAAATTTGCATTCTAATAACATATAATATGACTTACCAAATATTAAGAAGTTGAAATAATGTTTTGGATATGTAATGAGATATTGTACAAATAAATAGAACCTGAAAATAATTGAAGTATACAAGTAAGGAAAACTCAAAAAGGAATTAAAATGTATATAAATGAAAATTTGGTTGTGATAAAAAGGTTATATACTTAAATAATAACATGAAATGATGAATGGATAAATGGAACAAGTAAGTGAACTTAAGAAAGAAGACAAATGAATTGTATAATATCTTTTGTAAATCGGTTATAGAAAATAAATACAAATTGCATAGAAAAAAATAATTGAATTTGTAACCTTTAAGATAACTGTAAACTAAGAAAAGTCATATATGAGAAGTTAGACTTTTATGGAATGACTATAAACTAAAGTGATGATTAATAAAATGTTCCACAAATAAATTTGTATTAACTGAAACTATGAATATGGAGTAAATGTAAACAAAGGAATTTATTATAGCTAAGAATCAATTGGAAGATGAAATTGAATTTAATTAACTTATATACAATGTTAAAATGAACTTGAGTAAGCAAATTCTTTGATATGATGTTTAAGAAAAGATAATGTAAAGAATATGCTATGTAAAGAAATGAATATACTAACTGAATAATGGATTGTGAGTAATTAAGTGGGAAAAATAGAAGTCAATAAAAGAATTTAGTGTAGATAAATTGGATAGAAATCTATTAGAAGGTAATAAGTGAGATTGTACGTATATTATTTTGTTCGCATAATGATTTGATCCAAATTCAAGCACAAAATTTCGAGATGATTTATATCGATCCAAGTTAGGATTTTTCACTCGATTTTCGACGGCGAACCCTAGATATGGATTTTTAATTTGATTCTGGAATTCTCTATCATAGTATATGGCTATGCAAGGAGAGTAACAGTTTCCAATCAAGGAACCAAATCTGAGTCCGCACTAGAGAGTCGGGTGAACGATACTAGTTGGAAGTGAAATTGTGTGATCGAATAAGCGATTAGATTGATATTGCTCACGGATGATATATGTACGGCTTACAGACTAAATAAAAAGTTAATATTGGAAATTTAAGATGCCAAATATAAAACGATTCTTTTAAACGTATATAACAGGATATATATATGAAAGAGATAAACCAAATTGAATGTAAAATTTATAATTTGGTTATGTTGGGTATGGTTGGTTGTTATATGATTGTTAGTTGATTGTATGTAATTCATTAAGTGTTAATGAAATTGAAAGCTATAAATCATTGAAATCAAATTGGAAGTTAAATGAATTTAAATAGAATTTAATTTGATTCAAATTGGAAGTGAACTAATGTAAATATAAATTAGTGAAGGTTAACTAATTAAATTGAGAATGAATGTTAGAAAAATCCAACGTTAATGAATCAACTGTGATTAAAATTGAAAACCAAGTCAATAAATATTAATGAGAAGTGAATTTATATTGATTGGTTATGGATTTGTTGGATGATAGTTGGATGATAGTTGATTGATGGTTGCATTTGTTGTTTTGTTGCATTTGCTACGTTGGAACATGTAGTTGTTATGTTGCTATATGGTGTATATTGATATTATTTTCATATATGCATGTTTCTCATGGTTTGTTGAGTGTTTAGTAGGGGCGGATTTCGCTTGCTTCGCATTTGGAGCTCGCTTTCGCGCTATATTAGCCGTATATGCTCGCTAATAATATATAAGGTACATATCTCGGATTACATACCGTACTTTTACACCTTTTTTTCCCTGCGGGATGCCTCATCACTTGATGAGATGTATATTTGTGATATATATACTGTTATTTTTTTTCCGATCGAGCCGCGCAAAGGAGACTCTGCCGAAATTTTCCGTAAAATCCGGGTGTTAGAATTTTTTTTCAAGTTTTAAATTTTTTTTATAACTTGTTTTGATAACTAACTTTTAAAGTTAGAAAGCTGTTCGGAGTAACTTAGCGGAAGTGTAGTAACGATTTATAAATGGGATTTCATTGTTTTATAAGTTGGTAACTTTGGAATAAATATATCTAAGGTTGAATTCTATACTTAGTTCCTTTTCCCTTCTTTTTCCTTTTCGGGGACGAAAAGTTTTGAGTGGGGGAGAGTGTAACGACCCCGTAAATTTTCGATAATTAAAATAGCTAATTTAATAAGATTTCGTGTTTCAGTGTTAGGAAAAAAATTGTAAGTCGTTTGGAATAATAATAAATGTTGAATTCATTGGGTATAATAGAGTAATTGATTGATAAGTAAAATCTATTCAAATCAAATATCGAATATTGAACAGTTAAATTGTTTAAATTAAATATTTAAAACTTATTGAATAATTTAATAATGGGAATTGAATAACCGTATAATGGAAATGGTTGTTCTATAATTTTAATTCTTTTCAAAAGTTAAATTTTAAGTTCGTTTCGAATATTTCAAAGGATAATGATTTAAGAATAATCAAATTTGTTTAAATTTAATATTACAAATGTTTGAATAATTAAGTTCCGAATTTGATATGATTAATTTGATATTGAAATTTAATATATGAAAATAGAGTGAATAACTGAAATTTGATTTAATATGATTCAAATTGGTTTCCAAAGTGAATGTAAGTTATATTGGGATTATAATAGAGTTAATAAGATTTTAAAATTGCAATTTATTGGATAATTGAATAACGGGTTTAATATGATTAAAAATGATCTGTAAAATTTTATTTTATCATATTAAAGTTAGAACGATGTTGTAGAACTTTTAAAATCGAATTAAAAGTAAATTTGTGAAAATTGAATATTTTAATATTTAATTGACGAGTTAAAATAGCCATTTTTCAAACAGTCTCGGATTTCGACGAAACCAGTTTCATCGGATCCGTAACGTGATATTATTATAAGATTTCAAATTTCATGTCAATCGGATTTATCGTTTGTCCGGGGCGAGCCAAAACGCATAGAAATTCGTTTAATCGGTTTAATTTAAATTTGATTGTTATTTCCGTAACTCGTGCAGATGATCGAATTAGCCTCCGAAACCTATTCCATTATGTCTGGAACGCGGGATAAACTCTAGAAACGCCGGTCACCGCGCGTAAATCGGAGTTCGGAAAACCCGGGATGGATAGTGTTCGTTGAAACTTCTATAAAAGGACTTCATTTATCACAAATTGAAAAACCCTAATTCCTTTATACGCAGCCGCCACTATTGTCTTGAACGGCCAAGAACGTTCGAATCTTCCCTCTCTAATTTCTTTAAATCCGTTAATCAATACAAGAAACCTCAACACGAAGATTGAAGAGCTAGGGGAGATCTTGAAATCCATACGGATAAGATTGTTTATAGTGGAGTAAATCATCGGGAAATAGCATGAAAAGGGGCGCCGTTCGTCCTCGGGGTGTGCGCTAGGGAGGTGGCCGAGCTTGGCCGCAACCTAGGCGTGGGTAGAGCTCGGTTAGGCGAGTGGCATGGCGTAGTTTGATCGTGGTGGAAATCGTCGAGGAGGCCGTGTAAATTCGAGGAAGTGCGGCGGCTATGGGTTCTTCCTAACCCTGGGCGAACGAATGTGGGGGAGAGAGGGGCAACGGCCTAGATTAGCCCTGGGAGAATCAACGGCAGAGGTTGGTTTTAGGTTATAAAATTTAAGAGAAATTAGTGATTTTATTTTATATTAATCGTATAAACTTGTAAATACCGTATCTTCTTCGTTCGTTATCAGAATTGGACGAAACAGGATGCGTTGGAATCGTATGGACGAGCACTACGCTATGGAATTGGATTGGAGTTGTTTGGAGCTAGAGAAAATTTTGGGTCAAATCGAACGTCGTTCGATTTGATTTAAAATCGTAAAAATCAAGGTGAGTGTTTTATAACGCTCACAACGTACTGAATATCTTTATGCTAGTTAAATTTGACATTATGAAGTGTTATGAATTTTATTTGTCGTTGTTTGATAAATTTAATTGCCATATAGATTGTCATTTGAATTAACTGTTGAAAATTAAATTTACCGTTAAAATTGAAATTGAAATTGAATTGCGATAAAATTACCTGACATTGATAACTATGAAATTGCTATGAATTGTATTGTCTATTGGATGATTTATTTCGATGGATGCTATTGGTTGATATTTAAATGTTTGGATGTTTATTGCTTATATATAACCTGTTATGCATATATGTGACAATATGATTGATTTAAGTGATATATATTCATCCCTGACATTTAATTGAAATAAATAATTACTTGGCCATAGAATAGAAAATTATATACAGACACCGAATTGGCTAAATTAATAATTTTTAAAAATCATCGATTTGAAATTTATTTAAATGTTTTGGATTTAAAAGCTATAAATAGAAATAAATTTATAGAAATCGAATTTATCGAAAAATTGAGTTTGGAATGTTGAAATAAATTTTGGTTAAAAGAAATTGTTAAATAATATAAGTCGAGACTTTGAAATTTAAAAATTGGGATTTGATTGAATTTCGAAAATTGATCTGTTTAAAGATTTAACCTTAATTCGAGCTTTGAATATTACCAAGTAAAAGTGATACAAAAATGATATTTTGAAGTCGAGCTTGGAATTGAATCATATTTGAAATTTGGATTTAGACTCGAAAATTGGTGGATAATTTTGTTAAGTGTTATAAATGGATATTTTGAAAAACCAAGCTCTAAATCGATATAAATTGAAATTGAATTAATTGAAAGTGAATATAAAATTGAATAAATTGAAGTCAAAGTTGACATTGATTTGAATTGAAATCGAAATTGAATCGGTAGAATGGAAATTGAAATTGATTTGAATTGGGAAGTTATAAATTGAAATGGATTGGTTTTGAAGCTGTTTTATTTTGTTTTCCAAATTACTCTACTATATAAACCATTTTGAATACTTAAACTATTTTAATCTATTTTAAATCTACTTAACCTAATTTAAATTATTTTAAACTAATTTATCTATTTCAAATCCATTTTAAGATTTTAAGTATTTTAACTATTTTAATTATTTAAAACTACTTAAAACTATTTTTCTAAAATTCTAAGCTGGTCAATAAGGTGAAATGTTTATATTTAAATCTTGAATTTAAATACGAATTGGGTTAAATGAAGTTGCAACCTAAATTGAAATTCGAAATGATTTTGAAATCGAAATGAGATATTGATGCGAAAAATGATTTTTGAAACGAAATCTTACATTTGAATAGATACGATGATATTTGAAATGGATTTGATTTTTGAAGCGAATATGATATTTTGATATCAATTATGAATCGATTTGAAATGAAAAAGAGCCAACGGTGTAATAATACGTAGTTATTAAAGAGACCGGGATCGGATATGGACATACTCTCTGTCGATACCGAAAACCACTTTAATAGCTCTTATACGCAGAGTGTTGATCCAGAATGAAGTGGATGGTTTGGTGAACGCGTTGACTGAAGAAAGAGAACGATTATTGGATGACACCTGACATGACTAAAACAGGAGCCGTGCCGGGCCATTGAGGTTCACCACCTCTAGCGGATACACTTCTTCGATACCATATCTATTACATTTGTGACGCGATTTGGGTGCACCCCTTGATTTGGGAGTGTTGTTTCGCGGTGTTGGGGTAGCTGCTGGCTATGCTCAACATCAGTCCGGATCACGCAACTACTAGTATCCTAGTTGGTATCGCCTCATGTACCTTGTCATACCGATTATCATATTCGCGACCACTATGTTTGGTTTTGTGTTATACCTATGGGGTACCCTCTGATAACCACCAGTTTACGGTGGGGCATACGGTGCTGTATAGACTATGGCATTATAAAAATGTGTTAAGGGGGATTATGGTAACGTCTTAATGCTATTTTGATACTTTATATTACTGATAGGCATTATCTACTTGGCGTACATTACTACATAGTAGATAGTTTAACGGATCCTTAAGAGATGGAAAATCCCGTAACATCTCTTGAGTTATTGCACGCACGTTGACACTGGATATGAGATGTCAAACCCCGTAAACATCTCTGACGCCGTTACACTCATATTTATTTATGATTGATTTAACTTTCATAAGGATATTTCCTGACTCGAGTGTTTTGTCTTTTCATTACGCTCGGGTCAGTCCTGAGTTTTCAGATTTTTGAAGATTATTCTGGAGGACGAAGACGAAGATTTGGTACACTATTACTATTATTATCTGTGCATCATGTTGTCTGCTGCATTATTTTATTTGTTCTGTTGTATATGTATAACTCTGATAAATGTTGTATAAATAATGATCAAAGTATTGTAAACAGCTTCATGAACTGTTTATTTGATTATTATATTTTATCGTTCCGCTGCAAGATTCTGTGTTGTTTCGTTTCTTTTGTTTCTCTTTCCTCTCCTTTTCTTATTTACCCCAATAACCATCTTCCCTTTTGAAGGGTTTGGAATCGACATGTGTATTTGATCGTCGGTTTAAACTGTCCAAAAAGGCGGGTCGTTACAAATCCCATATAAATCTCCTTTTCTCAAAATAGATTATCCCAAAATCGATGATTGTCAAACTGGGCTTTCCATATTTCCCAAATTGATTTTTCCCCAAAAATCAAAAGCCTTTCCAAAATCCAAAGGTTCCAAAACCTTTTTCCTAAAAACATTCTCATAAAATCCTTTATATATATAGATATATATAACTTTGAAAATCTTTGGATCACTTCATACTTGTATAAATTCCCTTTTTATACTTCAAATATTTTCAAAAACCCTTTTTATTCTGGGTATAGATTCAACAAGGGGTGTTTATCAATTATATAAACATAACTTTGTTTATGCCAAATCAATATTCAAACTTGATTACTCTATAAAGTCACTTACTATATTACTTACTTTCATAATGTGAATTTCTACCATATAAATATCCAATTTTCACTTTATTTCATCATATGTTTCACAAAATATACTTTTCATTTCAAAAACCATTTTACAGTTCTTATCCATAGATTTTCAATATCAATTTTATTCAAACATGTACGATGTACACTGATCATCCATATGCTATATCAATCTGATCGCTCACTTGATCACACAATATCACTTCCGAACTAGTATTGTCCATCCGACTTCCTAGTGCGGACTCAGATCTAGTTTCTTGATCAGAAAACGTCATTCTCCTTGCATAGCCATAGCTATGATAGAGAATTTCCAAAACCAATCAATAATCCATATCCAGGTTCGCCGTCAAAAATCGAGTGAAAAATACCAACTTGGATTGATATACTATCTCGAAATTCTGTGTTCGAATCTGGATAAAATCACTATGCGAATTGAATAATATACGTACATCCTATGCATCTATCTTCATTGATTATCAGCTAAATCAATTCTCTTTTTTATTACCTTCATTTTGATTCCATTCACTTATCCACAATTGCTCCCAATTTCCGGTTGGGTTAACACTTCAAATTTTATCTCAACTGGTATTTAATTATAGATAGTTTGCACCCTGACCAACTTGTATTTAGAAAATAGCTTGAAAAGTTTAAAATAGATAAGTAGTTGTAAAATAGAAATAAAATAATTGTAAATGGTTAAATAGTTTGTAAAACAATTAAATAGTGGCAAAATAGTTGTAAAACAGTAATTGGTTTATAAAACAGTTGTAAAATTGTTGTAAAATAGTTAAATAGTTCCAAAAATAATTGTAAGATAAGTATAAAATAGTTTGGCTTTAAAAATAAAGGTTGTATATAGTAAATAGCTTGTAAAAATAGATTTAAAACAGTTTATATTAAAATATCCTATTTGAAAATAGTTTCAGAGCCAAACTATTTAATTCTAAATCACCATTTCCAATTCATTTCTCATCCCATTAAATTGATTCGATTCCAATTCAATTTGAATTAACTTCAATTCCTTTTTAATTTCAAATCAAATTCCATTCGAATTTACTTATTCAAATTTAATCACAATTCCAAATTATTCAAAAAAAAAATCAATTTGAACTAATTTCAATTTTAATTTCACTTTAAACCATCTCGAATTATATAAATTCGAGTTAAATATTCAAATGCTGATTTAATTCTTTTAAATCAAATTAACCTTTACTTCTTCATACACTTATTTCTAAGTTCAAATCATATTTAAAATCCTTTTTAAACAATTTAATATTTGAGATTCAATTTATTACCCAATTTCAACCTTGAAACCAATCCTTAACCATTTCAGTTTACATGTTCATTTTAAACATTCACATCTTAATGTTCAAAGCGATTCCATTTTCACAAGTTTAATTTTTATCTTTAAAATCAAAATTACTTAAGTAATTTAAAATTAAAGTTTAATTCCATTAAATTCCAATAATGGAATAGATATTATCTCAATCTACTTCTTAATTCATTTAAACAATCTAATTCACAGTTCCATAGATTATTAATAACAATAGCATGATATCAGGATAAGCCAAGGTAAATTAACATCCAAATTATCTAAACACCAATCAATATCATCCATTACCCATTTCCAGATCTCAAATCCGTTCGAGGTCGCACCCCATCTCAAATCAACCCATTTAACTTTTTAAGTTAAATCCCCATTTCATCTTGAAATTTCCAATTCAGGTTGTTTGTTCTAAATTTATTTAACTTCTCCTAAGTTAAATTCACTTCAATTTAATCCAGAAAACTTTACCCAATTTGAATTCCCATTTTAAACTTTATATTAATAATCTTTCCATTTATAAGTTCAAAAACTTATCACTTTGAGTTTCCATATCACATTCCAAGGAAAAATTTAAAACTCAACATTTTTAGTTTATTTTAAATCAACTTTGATATTATGTATACCCCTCATTTATACATATTTATTTTCCTTTGCACACCAAGTTATACTTTAAATTTTTAAACCACCCTTAGGTATAATTCAAAGCAAATTTCTTTAAAATTTTCAAATAACTCCGGTTTGAAACATGACCCTTTCTTTCAAATAATACTATTTATTATTTCTTTTAATATTTTAAAACAAATTTCGAGCTTAGATTTTAAAACATCATAATTTAAATCATCTTCATTTCCAATTTATAAGTCATACTCTCCTAAATGTTTTACTTCCCTAAAACATTTCATTTTGCTTACTCATTAACACATATTTCATTATTAAATACAACAATCATTTATGATAATAACCAAGATTATCATATCTGGATCCATTTCAAACTTATCCTCATTCAATTTTAAATTTGGTTGTATTTCTATTACCATTTTATTCTCATTATTACTTTTAATTCAAATAATCAATAACCAATTTCTTTAATATATTTAATAAGAAAAATTATTTCTTTATCTATCAAAATATAAAATTATATGAAAATCGTTTTTAAAATCATTTTATAAGAAAATAACAAATACGCCCTCATATATACTACACTCAACTCATTTCTAGGGTACTATTGAACCTATCCTTAATAAGTAAGCCCTTCAGAGCCAAGGTTCTCACGTAACCTTCAGCTCTGATACCAAATGTAACGACCTAGAATTTTCGACCATGAAAATTCTGGATTGTTAGAGAAAAGAAGAGAAGAGGTAGAAGAACAGAAAACATACACAGAATCTCACATTCACAGCGGATCAAAATATAATACCAAATAATATCAGTTATACAAAGAAAACTATATCTGTTAATTTACATCAATACATCACAGTTATAACCATTTCACAAACACTGGACAGTTAAAATCAACTTTTCCCAGATATACAATATTACTCGGCGGAATACTCCATATGTTCCTGCCATCCAGCTCCCGCCGAGCTCCAGAACGTCCTAACCTGAATATCTGTAATACTCAGTCTGACCCGAGCATTACATCAAAGTAACACCAGGGTCAGGCTGGAAACCAACGTGAGTAAACCCATGTAATATGAAATATCTAGCTATACATATGTGAATATCAGGGTAACTCGTACCCTTTACGGGTTCTTATAGTCAATCATTTATCACACACAACAGTTTTCAAGTTAAATATCCATGTTACTCAATTCATTCCGTTCCAGCCTATATAATTTCACATATCTAATTTATAAAGAATTTAGTTTACTAATCAAAGTGGTTTCGGGTATTACTGATACCCGACCCCGGTCTCTTCGAGTCTAATATCATTTCTAATCCAAACTGTTAAGTTTTAAAACAAAACAATTCATGTTCAGGATATCATACCACATAACAATTCATCGTCGATAGATAACTCACAATATTATTGTTTAACTTATTATATCACAGCACATCCAAAATACCTATCAGAGACATCAACAAACCAAGCAATCCAATATCATTCAATCATCCATAAGCAAGATTTATTAGATATAATTTCCTAATTATTTAATTAATTTCCAATTAAAATAATCATTAACTTTAATCACCTAAATTACCTTTAATCCTGCTTACTTAACATTAATTAATTACAACCTAATAAATCAATTTTTCTTTAAGCATCCATCTTAATTAATCATCCTTGATTAATTATTCTTAATTATATTAAATATTTAACCTTTAATTACCACATAGATTAATTAGCCTTAACCACTTACATTAATTAACATTTAATTAATCTCCTTAATTAATTACATTAATTAATGATCCTCTAATCACTTCCAGCAATTAATTATTCTTTTAATTAATTACATTTAACAAGTAATCTTTAAATTAATCACATTCACTAATTAACCTTATTAATTTCATTCAGTAATTAACTATCCCTTAATTACTTACATTAATTAATAAATCATTAATTACTTAAGATCTTAATTGATTTAAAAGATAAACCATTTTATCTTTTTTAATTATCTTTTAAATCCTTATTAAGTAAACTTTGAAAATAATTTATCACCATTCTATTAACTTACACTTTTAAGTTAAATTAAGGATTTAAAATCACTTCATCCTTTTAATTATCTACTTAATTATAATATCCAATTTTATTTAAAATAAACTTTCAAACAAGGATTATATATATTTAAAACACTTTTAACTTAATAAATTTTAACATAATTTACCTTGAACCTTTTATTTATCTTAAACTCAAATCAACTTTTAATATTTCAAAAGAAATGGGTTGAGAAATTGGTTATAAATTTGTCTAAATTTAAATTTTGAAACTTATATTTTCATTTTGTTTAAAACTAGATATCGTCAAAAAAACCCGAACAAAAAACCCAAATTCCCAAGTTCAATCTCGAGCAACCCACTAACCTATTCCTTCGAGCCAAACCCTTATTTACTTCGAGTTCGTTCTCGAGGTAACCTCGCCTTCCAAAACATCCTATCAAATTAGATACCAACTTGGATACGTGCATGTGCACCAGAGCTCTAACGAGCTCTAGTCAACCCTGCCGCCTTCGACGTGCCGATGACCATCAGCCTACGCCTTCAGGTCACCCAGATCGATGAATTTCTGTCGAATTCGAAAATGAGGAACATGACTCAACTGGAACAACTTTGATCACCAAAAACCGCGTCGCCTCAGGCCACCAGAGGCTACGAAATTCTGGCCAGAGCACCTCCCATCAACCCTGAGTCATTTCCCATCGCGCGATAATCTACGATCCATTGTCGATGTTACAGTAAAATGATTTTCGATCTTGATCAAACCACGGACTTAAGTCCTAAATCGACCCTATTAGCCATCAACGATGACCAGAAATATTATCGAACATTTTTCCCGACATCCCTGGCCTACCACTTTCCTCTGGCCTCAATCCCTAAACCTCCGACCTACGGGATCATCAGAAAAGCATAAAAACCCATAATCTGATCAACCCTCGAATTCTCACAATTTAATTATTCAAAAATTGTGGATTTTCCTTTAAAAAACCTAGTTTCTAATGCCGATTCAAAACATCTTTAATTATCAAATCTTATTTGTTTAATCCGAATAGTATCTCAATAGTAAAAAATCAGTTAATTATCCAATTAACATCTGTTCAAAATCCGGGTTATCACAAAGACCTTGTGTAGATAATCACAAGCTCAACAAACGAACTGTTAGGAAAAAGTATCCTTTGACTAGGATAGATGAATTGTTCGATCAACTTTATGGAGCTTGAGCATTTTTCAACATGATCTTGCTATGGGATTCCATCAGTAGAGGTGGTAGTGGAGCGTGTACCCTTGATCGCTTTTAGATCCAACCAATTTAATGAGTGGTTAGATATGCCGTTTAACCTAAGAAATGCTCTAAAATATTTCGTAGACTTAATGAATCGAGTTTTCCATGATGTGTTGAATAAGTTTGTTCTTGTTTTATTGAAGATATTTTGGTCTATTCAAGATGGAGGAGGAACATTCACGCCATCTAAGGATTGTTATAGAAACACTAAGCGAACATGTATTGAAGGCTATGTTCTTAAATGTCATTTTTAGCGTTCACAAGTTAGGTTCTTATGCCATGTTGTTTTGATGGAGGCTGTTTTTTTGATCCCGCTAAGGTTGTGACCATTTAGGACTGGAAGAAGTCGGTAAGTATAACTGATATTATGAGCTTTCTACGTCTAGCATCTTATTATAGGAGATTCATATTGGATTTCTCGAAGATTAACTCCCACTCAATAAATTTAATGAAGAAAGATGACAAATTTGTGTAGATTGAGCAATGCGAGCAACCATTCATAGAGTTAAAGAAAAAGTTGACTGGTGCACCTGTTCTTACTATGCCAGATGGAGTTGAGGGTTTGACTATTTACATGATGCATATGCAATGGGTTTAGATGTTGTATTGATGCATCATAGAAGGTTTATTGCCTTTGCGATTCAGCAATTCGACCACATAAAGCGAGTTAAGCAACTCATGACTTGGAGTTATTAGCAGTAGTGTCTGCGTAAAAGATATGGAGAAATCATTTGCTAGGTGAAAGGTTTGAGTTATATACAGAACATGAATCTTTGAAGTATGTTTTTACGTAAAAAGGCTTACACGTGAGGCAGCAAAGGTGGTAGGAGTTTCTTACGGCCTATTACCTGGACATATTATATATTCCGGGAAAAGCAAATGTTGCAACAGATGCTTTAAGTAAGAAGTAAATTGTTGTGGCTAGCATTGAGATTTATCCGACCTTAATCACCTGTATAGAAGAGAATCGGGATAGAGATCCTCTTATTGCTCGAACAACTAAAGCTGCAAGCGAGAATAAGGCACCAAAGCGGTGGCCAAGATTTGAAGTAGAAAGCCACAGTTTAGTGAAGGTGAATGGAACGTTGTGTGTTCCCATGGTTGATGGGATTAGGTAGAAGGCTCTGATGGAGGCCATCATTCACGGTTGATGATACATCCAGGAGTCACTAAAATGTATCAAGATACGAGGCATACTTTTCGGTGGAAAGGTATGAAGAGGGATGTTTGTATATTTGTGAGCAGATGTGCTAACCGCCAGCAGTAAAAGGGTAGTCACTAGAAGGCGGCTGGACTTCTTCAACCACTCGAGATTCCTAAGTGGAAATGGGAGCAGATTTCAATGGACTTCATCGATGGATTGCCTCGGTCGAGAAGAGATAACGAGGATGTGTGGGTTATTTTGGATTGATTAACTAAGAGCGTGTACTTCTTACCTGTTAAGACCATGAGAATTTCTTTTAGATTGGCTAAATTATATATTAAGGAAATCGTTAGATTGCATGGTGTTCCTTGTGATATTGTAGGTGATAGAGATTTGATATTCACAAGCCAGTTCTAGAAGGGTTTGCATAAGGCCTTAGGGACTGAGCTCGGTTTGAGTACCATTTACCATCCACGGATAGATGGGCAAACAGAAAGAGTAAATCGAATATTGGAGGACTTGGTTAGTGCATGCACTTTAGAATTTTGGGGTTCATGGGAAGAATACTTACCACTTTTTGAGTTTTCATTCAACAGTATTTATCATGCTAGTATTAGAATGACACCGACACCACATAAAGCGTTATATGGAAGGCATTGCAAAACTCCATCATGATGGGTACTACGTTAGGATTGTCTTATGCTTGGCCTGGATATAATTTGAGAGGTATCAGGTAAGGTGATAGAGAATCATAAGCGAATCTAGGAAGCACAAAATCAACAAAAGAGCTATGCAGACAAGAGACGTAGGACTTGAACTCTCAGTTGGAGACATTGTGTTTGTAAAGGTTTCTCCGATGAGAAGTGTAGTCCAGTTTGGAAGGGCTGTGTAGTTAGCTCATCGTTATATCGGACCATTCTCGATTCTGGAAAAGATCGGTACATTCACGTATAGAATCGAGTTACCGATTAGGCTATAAGGTGTGCATAATATATTTCATGTGTCACATTTGCATAAGTTTGTGCATGATCCTTCGATGATAATGGAAGCATTGCAGTAGGAGGACTTGGAGATTGAGCCAAGTTTGACTTTTTGAGACAGCCTGTTCGAATTATTGATAGGGATACGAAGCGATTGAGAAATAATATTGTGAAGTTACTAAAGGTACAATGGAGCAAGGATGTTTGGATTGTACATGGGAAACAAAGGATAGTTTGAATGAGTCCTATTGAGATTTGTTCCTAGCCTAGAGATTTCTTACCTTATTATTGTACATCTTTAGTAGTCTACTCATCGCTAGAGGTAGAGTCACTTAGTATGCATTTGGATGGTAGTTTAGTTTTTATATAGTTTTAACCGTACTCTATATATGTATCCTATTATTATACCTTCTTTGATTATCATTCTTATTTGAATTTCGAGGATGAAATGTTCTAAGTGGGGGAGAACGTAGCGACCCTAAAATTCAAGCACTACGTCTTTGAATATCGAAATGTTTTGAAATATAATTAAGTGTTATAAACATTATTTTTATACCCTTGTTAAACATCATTTAATTAATAAATAATGATAAGAAACTTTTTTTCGAATTTTTTTACGAAAATTTATTCTTTGATGGAAAATTGATAATGTGACCGAAAATCAGTTTATCGGTAAACAGCTTTTCGATCAATATAAGTTGTTCGAACTCTTGTGCACTTGTCCAATGATCAAATGAACACAGTAGAATGTAATTTACATACACACCTCCTCATAAAGCATGAAAGGTTCTAGAAGCTTCCTTTAGGATAAGAGAGATTATCATGAGAGGGGTATAATGGTAATTAGCATAAAGTAGAAGTGACATAAAGAAGAAGTGATGGGAGGCAAGGCTTCCATGGCACAAAGGGGGTGTAAAAGCAAGCTATAAGAGCAACATTCATTGCCTACATAAGTTAGGGATGCACCCTTAGTTTTTATTCACAAATTCATAAACCTTAGAGTTATAAAATTTATGTCTTCTTCCTCTTCATAATTTCCTAAAGCAAAATATTTGCAAATCAAATCCAAATCAACTCAAAGTTGGAGTGAAGCCTTACCACCACATTACAAAATATCCCATCAATTTAGATTGTGAAAGGTGAAGCCATTCTCACCCTATATCTATAGGCCATGAGCAACTTAAGGAAAATGGTGGGATAAAAGAAAGTGGGTGCAGGGAAAGAAGTAAGGAAGGGAATTAGGTGTTGTAAGGGAGGGGTTGGACTTAGTTAGCTTGGACTTGGTTAGTCAATAGGTAAAAAATGAGCTAATTCACAACTTTGATTGAAAATATAACTCATATTTTCCATTATTTGGTTTTGTTAAAGTTGTTTAAATTGACTTGCACATATATTGAAAACATTGATTTTGATTCTTGCTTTGAAAGCAAGTGACATAGGTATGGACTTGAACGGACTTGAATGGACTTAAATGGACTTGTATGACATATAACAAGGTCTTGGAACAAAGCACATAGGCTGTAGTTGAACATAGGTTTGAATATAACTTGGATTTGAAAGCGCACTTATACAGATAGTCGTTGTAGATGTAGTTGTGAATTGCCTTGGTTTTGGCGATTTCTATGGAACTTTGTAGAGAGATCCCTAGAGGTTTATCACTATATTTATGATGTATTATATGTGTGTTTTTTTCTATTAAAATCTTTGATAGTAAAAATTTAAGTAACATCTCGAAAATGACCAAACTTCACTTGTGCAAAACCATCTCGTTTAGACTTGATTATTAGACTTAAAAGGTTGAAAAGATAAGTATTTCGTTTCTTTCAGTTTAGAAGTGTTTACAAACTATTTTTAGAGTATTTTAAATGTGGATTGAGGTCTTTATGAATACTTAAGAAATAATTGTAATTTTTTAAAGAAGAATTTTTTTTTAATAAAACACGTCCTTTTCCAAGTTTTATTGATTTTACAAACTTGTTATTTTAAAGTAATATTTTGGATAAATGTTTTAAAACTTATTATAAGTATTTCCAAGTATTTTAAAAATATACACAAGTGTGTTCAAAAAAGGTTTAAGAGTTGCTTAGTGGCTAACTGGTTTTATTATGTGACTACTTGTTAAAAAGTAATTAGCTTTGCTTAATGCTAAAAATCGATGAAGTAGGCTAATTTATTGTGAGAGTTAAGATTGATGTTGAGTAGGGACAAAGCAGTAGAGCTCTAACTTACCGATTTCCCTCTTGGATGAGGAATAATTAAGTCGAGAATGTCCGAAACGTGTTAATCTTATAGATTTCTTACTTGTTTATGGAAATCTTTAATATTATACTTAACTCTAAAAGCCAAAGATGTAGACTTATCTACTTGTGGGATTCAAGAACGAAGTTTCTAGGCAAGGTTTTGATGCAACCAGTGCTCTAATTTAACTAGCTTCACTCTTATATGAGGAATAGTTAAGTTGGAATGTCAGAAACAAGTTAAATATATGAATATTGATCTGCATAAGCAATTGTTTTGAATAGATAATCGATTAGTCAATTATCAAACTTGACCTAATATTAACTTAAGAAGTAATCTAAAGGCTTCACGATTTCATACCAATGATAAACCCCAGGGAGGAGTTTTGGCATGCTTCTATCTTTCACTTATTTCAGGAAGAACTAGAATTAAGTTAACTGAAAATTTTGTTGATTAGTTTTGAAGAGTTCGGGATTGGTAACTATTTTGCTTACCGAATACCATTTCAAAACAAGTGTATGGATTCGATATTTTGGATGCAGTTGACAAAGGGAATGTATATAGAGATTCGAGATCTATACAAGATGCTCGAATCCATGTAGTGATTCGTGATCCGTTCGAGATTTAGGAAACCATTTTGGATTCATGTCCTGTTCGAGCAAAGAAGACTCGTGTATGAGATGCCTAACATAGCCTCGACATAGGAAATTATAGAAAACAAAGTGGGGGCATAGTCTGGGAGTTTGCAAACCGATGAGAGGATATATCAACTTCATTACTAGAGTATGCTTATCGATGTTGCTAGCGCGAGTTGATGTTATTTTGGGATCACGTGTTAGGGCGTAGACCGGCTATGTTTTCCTTTTAGTTATTTTTATCTGGAGATATACGATGCCCATTGGTAGTTTTCACCCTTGTGTAGGAGATTGGATTTAGCGTCGACTAAAGATATTTCCATGGAAAAACCCAATATGCAAACGAACCTAGCGTTTTTTATTGTTACCTAAATATGTTATGGTGTGACGAATGTAAGCACCACAACTATTTGATATGATTTATATTCTTTAGTCTAGACATTATCTATTATGTAATTATGTTAAATAAATGAATGGTTGGTTTCTTTTGAGGGAAAAACTGTTATGGGAATCTATACGATCTCAATAGTTACATTTACATGAATTCATGTATCTCGAGTTTTCTCATAACAGACTTATGTCTGACGCTTGGTTTTTGTTTTCTCTAAAATCCTCGCGTATTCCTTTGAGTAGGCTGAGTAGCAGGTTTTACTTAGATGCTTCAATGTTTAGAAGATAAGCTAGAGGTTTCCATTATCTATCTATTTCCATTTCCATTGTTCCATTTTAGCTATGTGTGTGTGTGTGTGTGTATATGCATTCTATGGACAGGCAGTTATAACTGTCTAGGCTGAGGACAGTACTTAGATTTTGTAACTTTGAAATTCCTGTATTCATAGTAACACTTTGTATAGTTCTTTTGATATTATATATTATCGTTCCACTGTGTGATTCTAATGTTTTTATCTTCCTTTTTTTCTATTCCTTTTTTATTCTACCCTAACTTTCTGTCTTTTTGACATTTGAGTGTTGGAACAAAAATACCGTCGATGTATTTAGTGTCGATATTTGAGAGTCGAAAAGTTGGATCTATACACTTAGGGTCGAAATTGATAATCTCTAAGCAGAACTCAAAGATGAAAAGAGCTAAGATATTATGCTCAGGACATTATGTTTCCTGCAAAGAAGAAGTTGACTTAAATGAAGTTGGCTAACTCAGAAAAGAAGATAGCTAAACTTGAGGCTACTCTCACTCATACCGAGGGGAAGATTAAAGCCACCTTCATGGGATTCTTCACAAATGTTACTAAGATAAAGAACTTGAAATGGTTGAGAGATTGCTACCCTCATACATCAGCTGAGGTATTGGATGAGATATTGAGGAGGGTCAAAGAGTCAGGCTACGAATTGATGATCATAAATTAATAATGAGCGGTTAGACAAGGAAGATTTGGTAGCTCTTGAAGAAGGAACGACTAACAAATTAACCGAGGCTGCAACTACCAAACGAATGCCAATTGATACTCCCGTCGATCCTAGCTCTTTGGATCAGTCGGATAACACTACTTATTTAAATGGAATTCCAAGAAGAGATTATTACATATAGGATGAAAACTTTCGAGGTTATCACAACTAGTACACCCAAATCTACTGCTCCTAAAACTTCTACTACCATCATTACTAAAAGCTACAATCCAAAGACTCCCACCTTCATTCTACTGGTGATTCCCCCACACTACCTCGATTAAGAAAAGTTCTTTTGGAAAGGGAAATTGGCAATTCTTCTAAGCATAAGTCTTCATCCGCTCAAGGTATCTCCTTTGTCTCTTTGGTGTTTGGGAAGCTACAGTTCTCTCCTAAGGGCATCTCTTACCTTTACCTTTCTATCTATCAACTTTCAAGTCCACCTATGATCATAGCCCTTCGAGTAGTCTCTCATGCTTCCACCACTGTAACAACTGCCATCACCACCACATAGGTCATCATCTCGTCTCCTATCCTAGTTCCTACTTCTACCACCGGTGTGGGCAATGGATGCACTTAAGGATGGGTCATTAAAGTAGATATCAGAGCTTTGGTGTAGCATTACCTTAGCCTGTTGGGGTTAACTCATTAGAGATAGGGTAGTAATACTCTAGAACGAGTTGTCTGAGTGTATATACCAAAGTTCGTATTTGTTAGTGTTACAAAAAGGTTTAATATAAGTTTTGAAATGAAATTATTTTTCCTAATATTATATGGTATATATAAGGGAATAATTTTTTATACCTAATATAGTTATTTATATTGTGTTTGATATATGAAGTGGTAATATTTAGTTATTATTATTTATTGTTGATTAGTTGATTTTTTGTCAGTTTATAAGCATTGGCTAATTATTGTTGATTTAATTTATAGAATAAACATTAGCTTAGCAACGGTGTATTAAACGGAATAAAATGAACGATTAGTGTCACGACCCAAAATTCATCGTTCAAAAGTCGACACCAAATACCTCACTTGTATTCAACTGCCGGAGATTCGAACGTCAAATTTCAGTTTGGATGGAGCTTATAACAACAATAGATGAATATAAAACAGCGGAAACAAAATGAATGTCATATAATAACACAGGTACAACATGATACAATATCCAATACAACATCGATATCAAATATCAGAGTGATACATATGATACAACAATAATACGATAACAGAAACTTCAACAAGTTCCCAACATTCTTTAAAAGATTTCCTAATCCAAAGCTCCCAGAAGACTTCAAATCCAAGCTAGCTCCAAAATACGAAAAACCTGCTACTAGGCTGCCCGAGTAAAAATTATGGGCACCCAGAGTTTAGGAAAGAAATAATAAACTCCAGGTCAGTCATGGGACTGGTATGAGTAAACAAAAATAATTGCTTTTCAAGAACTAGATTTATAAAAGAAGTTCGGTATGCTTTTAAAAATGGAACTACCATAAGACCTCCCACCACACACACAATGCAAACAAAGAATTGGAGGAGATTTCTTCTTATGATAATCAAACATGCTTGATACGAGAAAATTTATTTGATATTATTACTAGTGCATAGTGTAGAAAATATTTCGAAAGTAAAATATGAATCTTAGCCAACATACGACCATTATCGTATGCCTACTAGAGCTACCATGTTTTGTGGCAGGTTACTGCCACGCTGCATGGCAGGTTTTACAACTAAAACCGTATAGGGCTCGTATTGTTTCTTTGGGTTTTCAAAAAATGGTCAGGCTAAGGAACTTCCTGGGCCACATAGGTAGCCTCTGGAGGGACGACCCGAGAACCTAACAGGATCTCTGCCAACACAAGGCCGGGTTACCCCTAACTGGGCCCAACAACAAATCACAAAGTAATATATATATATCTGCGATATCCACAAAAGTTAAGTATCTGGGCTCCATACCATGATACCACTTCTATCCAGAATGAAATGCACATACTTAAGGGGCGCTACCCTCAATAACCTTGATGCATCTTTCCTGTTTTGACCATTCCGAGGTGTGAGGTTCGACGAAGTCTCGTCCACAAAGCTACGCTTTTCACAAAGCCATGCGTTGGTCAACAAATGATCAACAACACTCAGTATGCCACATTACCAAGTTGGGAATATATTAGTGATAACCTTCAACTACATAACCTCTGAGCTCGTACGTCTCAGAGAAGAGTGTTAAGCTAAGAGAATAAATTTTCCGCCACCAGCGGAAATGTATTTGAAAGAAATCTGCTTTATATCTCAATTGTAATTTCAGACATACAATCCATACAAGTCTGTTCTGGGTTCGAACAAGACCGAAGGCACTTCCGAAGTAGTCCTTGCAATCCGGGCGTCCACAATCCCGATTGGATCCCCCATCACATATGGAGAACTCTATACCGAAGCAACTCAGTGCAGAGTCATTCGACAGGTTATCCTATCATTTTCGAAGACACCCGGTCTTCACCACCGATCTTCAAATGCTATCCATTTCGACGTATCACTATTCAGAATGGGTTATATGACACAAAGGTCCTCTCCCGGCTAAATCGAACAGTGAGCGCTAGATTTAAAAACATGTCGGCATATCAAGCACAAAGATTTATATTCAGGGTTCGATGTGGGTTTCAGATAACAAACTGAAATCTGACTCCTTGTCGCATCTAAGTTTAAATGCCGTTTTACGGGAAAAAAAAGGAAAGGGTTTCCATTCATATAGGAACAAATCACAAATCACAGTTTATCATAAAGCAATCACAGTATCACAACAGAAATATCAATCCAGTACAGAATATTTGATGATGGTTATTCATCTTGATTAAGGTGATTGTGATTAAAGTGAATTAACCGTATAATTATCCTCATTAATTATTTTAAATCAATGTTTAATTTGACTTAATTATGAATTCATTATTTTAATTTATTAATTCTTAACGGTTAACAAAAATAATTTTTTATCACTTTTGTTGATTGACTATTCTTTCAATAATTAATTATTAATTATAAGATCATTACCCAAAACGTTAATTGTTAATACTAGTTCACCATTTTAAATAAATTTGGGTTTTAAATTAACAGTTAAACATTTGATTTACATTTAAACATTTTATTAAGTTAGTTCTAAAACAACCCTTTTTTTGTTTAATGGAAAATATAAAATTTAAAATAATCTTAAACTTCGTAAATTTTTTATTTTTTTATTTTTTAATTGGTTCAATATTATTACTTCATATCCCATCAACAACGCTCATTTATTTCTAAAATGTGGATTTGGAATAATCATTTAACTTGAGTTACAAAATTTTCGTTAAAACTGGATTGGCTCGCTTTCATGTCCAACCCGTGGCTTACTTCGAGTTATCCTAGAGGGAAATGCCCCCCCCCCCCCCCCCCCCCGCTTCGGGTTTTAGCCAAAACTAACTCGCGTGATAAATTTTCACAAAAATTTGTTTATGTCCCAAATCAATAACGATACAACACTGAAACAACTCGAGTTCTCCTTCGAGTTTCTACCCTATTTCCCTGAGTGAGACTTCGAGTCACACGGTTCCTCTCCCAGATTTCACAACTGGCACACAACCAAGCACGTACACGTGCATGGCCAACTTCGCCAATGTTGGTCGGTGCTGCGGCTATCCACGAGTCTCCTTCCATCCCCCAAAAAAATACGAACACCCAGAATCTTGAATTAAACTCAAGAGCAAAATTGATTCGTCTCGACCAAATGGACCCAACAGTACATCA
The DNA here is from genome assembly GCA_030765085.1 of Allium cepa. Classification (NCBI taxonomy): domain Eukaryota; kingdom Viridiplantae; phylum Streptophyta; class Magnoliopsida; order Asparagales; family Amaryllidaceae; genus Allium; species Allium cepa. Next base: position 512,853,091 of record CM060942.1, read on the forward strand.
CCAGAAAACAAACCCACGCCGCCACCCCAGGCCATTATCAGCCACCAACTTTGGACCCTAGCCTCGTCATCGTGCAACGCCGCGATCGGCACTGGTTACTCGAAGTCCGATCATGCGTGGGTGGTGCGGCACCATAATTCTCGAACTCAACAGAAATGGGTTCTTATACCCTAAATCGCTCTCGACTCATCAAATTACGCAATAGAAATTTTTTCTACAATTTTCCTGAAACCATCGATTCACAAACTAGCTTCAATCCAAGTTTCAACATTTATCATTAAATCAATCACTGGAAATTCGAAAAAAATGCGATTTTTGTTCAAAAACTAACTACTATGTGAATACTAAACTGAAAACCTTTATTTTTGGTTTAAAAATCATAACTTGCGGTAGAGATTCGAGCTATCAATTTAAATTAACTTTTTGTAACAATCGAATTTATCAAGTTATTTTACTTGATTCACTGTAAATCAAGATGACAGTGGTAATCTTTCTTCTAATCATGTTGAAACAGGTTTTAAAAACCTTGATTACAGATTTACTTCTTGTTTGATTGAAGACTTTAATACTTAACAATGATCAAAAGCAAATAAAATAAATTTTTGAATCAATGATTAACTCTGTAATCAATAACAGAGAAGATAAATATGCAGAGTAACCTATATATGCAGAATGTTATTCAACAAAACAAAACACATACAATACTATGTAAAATCAATAAATTATTTTACTGTTAACTTAAAGTTTTAAAGTTGATGTTTACTCACTTGGATATACTGATGAGCAGAGATGTTTCTGTTTTTGAAACTGCAGTTTGATCTTCCTTTTTGCTTTGTTTCTTCAGTAAATTGCTTTCAACTGTAAGTATAAAATGATTTCTTCTTTTCTTTTTAATTACCTGTTCTTTGCTATTTTTTTCTTTGAACGAATTGAAGGTTTGTAGATGTATACATATATATGAAAGGTTTGTATGCAGTTTTAGTAGAGTACTGAAGCAAGACTTCTTTTCTTTCTTTCTTTATTTGTACTTTATTCAGACATTTATACTTTTTTTTTATTTGTTGACTAAACCATGCTTTAATTTCGGCTGATAGGATCTTGTACATGCAGAGGAGTAAATAGCATTAAATGACTTTGCTTCCTTCTTTGTTAACAGCAATCTGTTGGACTTGATTTTTTTATATATGTAAGTACTGTTTTTCTTGTTTATTTTCTTTCTTCGTTTATGGGATGAATACTATCTTCTTTCTTGTGATGTGGATGAAGTTCTATTGTAATATGTTGTTTGTAGTTTTTATAAGTACTAAGTTTATTTTACAGTTCTTTTTTTTTGTTTATATTTATTTCATGGAAGTTCATGTGTATGTCATATGTCATTTTATAACTATACAATTTATTTTTACAAACATACATTTTCTTAAATTTTATTTATATTAAAGTTTAGCTATTAACATGTAATTTATCACATATATTTATTTTATTGTTTAAAAATAAAATTTCTTGCTTGTTATATGTTCTTTTCTTTATTTATTATTATTTATTTAAACTTAACTATCAATATTCATTAAATTCTATACATCCTTATAATATTAACATTAAAAATATTTATTGTTTTCTTGAAATTTCACAATTTAAATTTAAAAAATAATTTACCGAATTTCAAATTCAAAATCTTGGGATGTTACAATATCCCCTCCTTAAGAAAATTTCGTCCTCGAAATAGAAAGAGAGAGAAATGCAAACAAAGAATATACGAATTTAGAAAAATAAGGAAATGGCTTTTCAGTTTAAGCCGAGATGTCTATTCTGCAATTGGGATATGATTTCTTCATATTATCTTCAGTCTTCCAAGTACAGTCCATTGGATCACCACTCCACTGAACTTTGACCAATTTCACAACTTTGTTCCTTAATCGCTTCTCATCACGATCTACAATTTTTATCGGCTCTCTTTTAACTGCCAAGTTGGGAGTGATCTCTAGATCCTGCTGAGCAGCTTCTTCAATAATACTATCTGGGTCATGCACATACTTTCGAAGATTTGAAATGTGGAACACATCATGCACGCCAGACAACCAGCTGGGTAGCTGCACTCGATATGCCAGAGGACCAATCCTTTCCAGAATAGGAAAAGGACCAATATAACGCGGTGCTAGCTTTCCAGTTTTCTCGAATCTCAATACACCTCGCATCGGAGACACTTACAGAAATACAGAATCCCCAACTTGAAATTCCAAATATCTTCTTCGGCGGTCATAATAATTCTTCTGACAACTTTGAGCAGTTATTAATTTCTTTCGAATAAAATCAACCTTCTCCGTGGCTTCTTTAATCATGTTTGGTCCAAGGATGAGTCTGTCACCTGATTCGATCCAGCATATAGGTGATCGACACGGACGACCATATAAAGCTTCGAAAGGAGCCATTTCTATACTGGCCTAATAGTTTTTATTATATGAGAATTCGACCAGATGCAAATGGTCCTCCTAAGAACCACCAAAATCGAGAATGCAAGTACGCAAAAGGTCTTCTAGAATTCGGTTAACCCTCTCAGTTTTCCCATCAGATTGTGGGTGATAAGCAGTACTGAAATTTAATTTTGTTTCCAAAGTGGCTTGGAATGCCTCCCAAAATCTACTAGTGAAGATCGGGTCACGATCACTCACTATACTGCTGGGAATACCATGGAGTCGAACTATCTCCTTTATATATAGCTCTGCTAAGCTTGCTGCAGTCCGAGTGGATTTCACTGGAATAAAGTGAGCAGTTTTGGTTAGACGGTCCACTATAACCCAAATTGCTTCATTTCCCTTCTTGGTTCGTGGCAATCCGTTGATGAAATCCATCGATACCTAGTCCCATTTCCACTTCAGTACTTCCAAAGGTTGAAGTAAACATGCCACTTTCTTTTGATCGCTTTTGAATTGCTGACAAGTAGCACAGCGACTCACATAAATAGATATGTCTCTTTTCATTGTCTTCCACCAAAACATTCTTTTAACATCTCGATACAATTTATTAACTCCTGGATGGATACTGAGTTTGGACTTGTGGCATTCTTCCAAAACTTCACGTTTCAGCTCTGGAATGTCAGGGACACAAATTCTTCCTTTCATCCTTATAACTTCATTATCATCAATTTCAAAACTAGTATCTCCACCTCGACATATTCTTCTACGAATTTTCCAAAGAAAATTGTTTTCAGTCTGCTTGCTGGCGATCTTCTCGAGGAGAGTAGGAGTGATAACAAAATATGCAAGAACAGCATGTCTCTTACTTAAAGTATCGGCAACTACATTGGCTTTTCCCGACGTATATTGGATATCTAGGTCATATGATGCTAGAAATTCCAACCAACGTTGTTGTCGCAGATTCAGATCCTTCTGGGTAAAGAGATATTTCAAGGATTTATGGTCGGTGAATAATTCAAAATTTTCACTTAAAATAAAGAGAGTTTATTAATTATATTTATTTAGTTTATTTCGTAAATTGTAAAGAAAGCTGAAAAGATTCTTACCCAGAAGATAGTGTCCCCAGATTTTTAAAGCGAAAACAACATCCAAAAGTTCCAAATCATGTGTTGGGTAGTTTCTCTCGTGCGGACGTAATTGTCTACTCGCGTAGGCAACTACCTTCCCATCCTGCATTAATACTGCACCTGCCCCATCACCACACGCGTCAGTATAGATAGGTAAGCCTTGGTTCCCGTTAATGATAGCGAGAATATGAGCAGTAGTCAATATCTTTTTCAGTTCCTGGAAAGCTTCATCACATTTTGGAGTCCAAACGAATTTAGATTTCTTCATTGTTAGCTTAGCCAATGAGCTAGCCAACTTAGAAAAATCCTGTACAAACTTTCTATAATATCCCGCTAAACCCAGAAAACTTCGAACTTCTGTAGGAGTAGTGGGTTGCTTCCAATCCAGAATTGCAGAAATCTTGCTTAGATCAACAAAAATTCCTTCTTCATTAACAATATGACCGAGAAATATAACTTCTTTGACCCAATAGTGACACTTAGAAAATTTAGCGAATAAGATATTCGTCCTCAATATCTCCAAAACAATTCTGAGATGTTCAGCATGCTCCTCTTCAGTTTTGGAGTAAATCAAGATATCATCAATAAACACAAGGACAAATTTGTTCAATACTTCTCGAAACAATTGAGTCATTAAATCTACGAAGTACGCGGGAGCGTTGGTCAGTCCGAAGAGCATAACTAACCACTCGTAGAACATGTCAGGACCCCGAAAGGCAGTTAAATGTGTACAATCCTCAGCTATTCGCAGCTGATGGAATCCCTGAGCTGATTCCATCTCAGAAAAGAATCGAGCGCCATGAAGTTGATCAAATAAATTGTCGATCCTGGGTAAAGGAAATTTGTTTTTTAGAGTTTGTTTATTGAGATCGCGGTAATCTACACACAATCTCAAAGATCCGTCCGATTTAGCGACGAACACAATGGATGAACGCCATTTAGAAACACTAGAGCGAATCAATCCTTTCTTTGGCAAATCTCGAGTTTGATCGACTAATTCAAAATTTTCCCTAGGTGCCATCCTGCGACTTGTGTGAACAACAGGACGGTCATTGGGTACTAAGTCAATTCAGAATTCTCTTTCTCAGTGTGGAGGTAAGGATTTTACTTCTTCAAATACGTTGGAAAATTCCCGAACAACAGGTATAGACTGCAAACTGGGTTCAGGATATCCCAAAGTATACACCAATCTATCTCACTTTGGACTCGGATCCTCACAAGAGATTTCAATAAAATTTCCAAGGTTTGTTTTGACTATAACTGTCCGATTATTACAATCCAATTTAGCTTCATATCTCGATAACCAGTCCATCCCAAGTAAAATTTCAAATTCATTAAATTCGAGGACATAAAGGTTGATAGGAAATTGATAGCAAGCATATGAAATAGGAACTCTCTTACAATATAAACAAAGATTTGTGGGACCTCCAACCGGATTTTTCACGCAAATAGGATCGTCAGCAAATTTAGTTTTAAGCTCTAATTCATTTACGGTTTGCTGAGAGATAAAGCTATGTGAAGCTCCCGTGTCAAATAAAACTCTAACAGTTCTATCATAAATAGTAAGTTACCATCCAAAACACCTTTTCCTTTATCTGCTTTCGAAGTTGAAGGGTCTTTCTTTATCGCATAAACATTTTCCACCCGAGCTTGCTTCATTACCGGGCAATCTTTAATAAAATGTACAGGCTTGTGACAATTATAGCATTCTTTAGCTCCTTGATCATTCCTCACAGGTTGTTCCTTCTTAACTTGCTTCTTCGGGTTCGTGCAGCTGTTTGAATAATGGCCCTTCTCTTGGCAATTGTAACAAGTTATGTTCCTAGCCGAATTTCCTTGACTGCTCTTTTTATCTTTGTTTTGTTTTGGCCTCTTGCCCACAAACTTTCTTTTCTTCCAATTCTGATTATTTGAATTTCCTCCTTCCCTTGTAATCTCCTGCATATCCATTGTGGCATACCTATATCCCATATCAATAAGATCAGAAAAAGATTCTTTGACGTGTGTTGTCATCCTCTCATGATACTTCTGGTTCATTCCACGGTTAAACCTTTCATTTTTGTTAAGAGGCGTGTTTAACAACTCCGGACCAAAACGGGATAGTTCATTGAACTTGTTTAAGTACTCCTCAAATGACAAGCTTTCTTGCTTTAAATCCAAAAATTCTTGATACATTCTGGAAATTCCTGCCGACGGCATATAACACTTTTCAAACACCTCCTTAAAACGATTCCAAGTAAACTCTTCATCTGGTTCATCTATAATGACTATTTCCCACCAGGCTGAGGCTTCTCCTTGGAGTTGCCAAGAAGCTATAAGTCTCTTCTGCTCGTCCTGCAGTTTTAGCCCTTTAAAAATTTTCTCACATGATCTTACCCATGCTTGAGCCTCAACAATTGTCTCCTTGCCGGTGAATGGTTTGCCACCTAGCTTTGAGGAATTTTTATACAAATCAGCCAGATTCGGCTGCTGCTGGATATCTATTGCTGCTTCTGCTGCTAGGGGAATTTGATTAAGTGCCGTGGCATTCCCTTGACCCCTAGTTCTTCCTCTACACCCGCTCATTCTTACTATCTGAAATTAGTAAGGAAATTGATTTAGATATACGGATGAAATATCTTAAGGAATATCAGCAGTAAAAAGAAATAGACTAAGAAAATTTAGAGTTTCAGTCTCGATTATACTCATTATAGGGTATACTTCACCCTATCTCTAATGAGCCATCTAATAAGTTATACTCCATAGCTAAAGTTCTTACTCAACCAGAAGCTCTGATACCAATTTGTCACGACCCACAATTCATCGTTCAAAAGTTGACACCAAATACCTCACTTGTATTCAACTGCCGGAGATTCGAACGTCAAATTTCAATTCGATGGAGCTTATAACAGCAATAGATGAATATAAAACAGCGGAAACAAAATGAATGTCATATAACAACACATGTACAACATGATACAATATCCAATACAACATCGATCTCAAATATCAGAGTGATACATATGATACAACAATAATACGATAACAGAAACTTCAACAAGTTCCCAACATACTTCAAAAGATTTCCTAATCCAAAGCTCCCAGAAGACTTCAACTCCAAGCTATCTCCAAAATACGAAAAACCTGCTACTAGGCTGCCCGAGTAAAAATTATGGGCACCCAGAGTTTAGGAAAGAAACAATAAACTCCAGGTTAGTCATGGGACTGGTATGAGTAAACAAAAACAATTGCTTTTCAAGAACTAGATTTATAAAAGAATTTCGGTATGCTTTTAAAAATGGAACTAACATAAGACCTCCCGCCACACACACAATGCAAATGCAGAATTGGAGGAGATTTCTTCTTATGATAATCAAACATGCTTGATACGAGAAAATTTCTTTGATATTATTACTAGTGCATAATGTAGAAAACATTTCGAAAGTCATATATGAATCTTAGCCAACATACGACCACTATCGTATGCCTACTATAGCTACCATGTTTAGTGGCAGGTTACCGCCACGCTGCATGACAGGTTTTACAACTAAAACCGTACAGGGCTCCTATTGTTTCTTTTGGTTTCCAACAAATGGTCAGGCTAAGGAACTTCCTGGGCCACATGGGTACGCCTCTGGAAGGACGACCCGAGAACCTAACCGGATCTCTGCCTACACAAGGCCGAGTTACCCCTAACTGGGTAACTACTGACACAAGTATGCCATCCGTCGGTTGTAACCAACCTTTATCCGAGGCCCCAGCAACAAATCACAAAGTAATATATATATATATATATATATATATATGTGATATCCACATAAGTTAAGTATCTAGGCTCCATACCATAATACCACTTCTATCCAGAAGGAAATGCACATACCCTAAGGGGCGCTACCCCCAATAACCTTGCTGCATCTTTCCTGTTTTGACCACTCCGGGGTGTGAGGTTCGACGAAGTCTCGTCCACAAAGCTACGCTCTTCACAAAGCCATGCTTTGATCAACAAATGATCAACAAACTGAAATCCGACTCCATGTCGCATCGAAGTTTAAATGCCATTTTACGGAAAAAAAAGGAAAGGGTTGCCATTCATATAGGAACAAATCACAAATCACAGTTTATCATAAAGCAATCACAGCATCACAACAGAAATATCAATCCAGTACAGAACATTTGATGATGGTTATTCATCTTGATTAAGGTGATTGTGATTAAAGTGAATTAACCGTATAATTATCCTCATTAATTATTTTAAATTAATGTTTAATTTGACTTAATTATGAATTCATTATTTTAATTTATTAATTCTTAACGGTTCAAAAAAATAATTATTACTTTTGTTAAGAAAATGATGACATATGTACATCTTATGTTCTAGTGTTATTGATATGCTTTGACATTGAAATTGAAAGTTGTTGGATTGGATATCTTTGTAATTCAAATTGGAATTTTTCTTTATGTAAAACTACTATTAATTTAAAACCATTTTACAAAACTATTTTCTTTTATTTTTCTTAAACAAACTATTTTATTCTATTTTACATACAAACTATTTTACAAACTATTTTATTTACAGAACTATCTTACAAACTATTCTATTTACAAAACTATTTTACAAACTATTTTAGTTACAAACTATTTTATTTACAAAACTATCTTACAAACTATTTTATTTCCAAAACTATTTTGTTTACAAATTATTTTATTTACAAACTATTTTACAAAAATATTTTATATACAAAACTATTTCACAAAATGATTTTTATATACAAAACTATTCTAAATTCAAAACCTTTTATAAACCACAGATGTTCAATCTCATATGGCACTTCATGCAGCATAATTGATTTTAGGAAAATTTTGATTCTTATATACGATGGACTTTATGTAAGTATAAGGTGGTTTTGAAAACCGTTGATTTTGGAAAGTACTCTATCTGAAAATGAAACTTATATATAATGGAATTTATATAAGTGCAATATTTAAAGCTATGATTCTGAAAGGCTATTAAATATGGTATGATATATTTTAAACAAATGATATGGGAAGTACCTTCCATCGGACCCCTTTGGTGGGTCATTTGTCGGATCCCTTTGGTGGGTCATTTGTTGGATCCGTTTGGTGGGTCATTTATCAGATCCCTTTGGTGGGTTACTTTTTATATTCATTTGATACTGTTGGATAGCGTAAACCGAGGGGCGGGATGCCTACAGCTACATGTGATTCCGCTGGTATAGCGGCATAACCATTGCGTAGCTGCGATCTATCAACATGGCGTAAGTTGAGGGGCGAGATCCCTACAGTTACAAGTGATTCAGCTGGGATAGCGGTGTAACAATTGTGTAACAGTGATCCATGGAAGAATGCACTTTCCATATCTATTTTTATTTCTTTAGTTATTTTTATTGGAGGTTGAAACAGATCTACTAAGTACTTGGAGAATTCTAGCATTGTGCCTGATCAATGCATGTCCAGAGTCTGCAAAAACGAGGATAAACTTGCTAAAACATTGAGTTATAAAAGTATTTTGATAAAGTATTATATAAACGATATTTTGGTCACCTTTTTCTTTTCTAAATGCTTTTAAAATTGTTTAGAATATTGTTTACTTATGTACAACTTGGTTTAATAGTTACTATCAATGTTGTAAATATTGTGAGAAGTTATTAATTCAATAAAACATATTTAAGTTAATGGTTACAGATTTATAATTGATGTTTGAAAATTATTTTAGATTTAAAACTAATAAAATTTGTAAATAATGGATTTATGGTTTTTAGTAACCCCTTTAAATATAAGTAATGATGTAAATAATTATGTTCAATTAGTTTACATATATTTATAAATATATTACTTAAGATTTTTTAAAATGGTATTCATAAATGAAGCAAGGAATTTTACGGATGAATTTTTAGAATGTTTTAAAGTATTAAAGATGACTGATTTGCAAATGAAGTTTTTAAATGAATATTTCAGGTAAAATTTATGTAAGTTTTTTTGAATTGTAAAAGTAATCACATGTTATTTGTAAAATAGCTTCATGAACTGTTTATTTGATTATTATATTTTTTTTCATTCCACTGCAAGATTTTGTGTTTTATTTTTTCTTCCTTTCTTTTATTTTCTTATTTACCCCATTAACAATCCCTTTTTGAATGGTTTGAATTCTACATGTATGGTTTATTGTCGATTTTAATCGTACAAAAACGTGGGTCTTTAAAGATATTAAATGATTTGGCAAATTTTTCAGTAATATGCTTGAAAATAAATTATAATTGCTATTTGGAAGTATGTTTTGGAATATTACTTGATTTCGAAGCATTAATAGTTGTATGTGATATATTTGTTTGGTAGAAGTGAAATTTTACAAATAATTGATTCCAAATAAGATTTATAAATAAAATGAATTTATTTGGAAATTTGGGAACTTAAGTTTTGGGTTGAAATTTGTTTTCAAGTGATTATTGGAATATAATACTAGTATTACTTGGAAGTATTTTGGATAAATGTTCTTAAATGTGATTTGGGGAAAAAATGTTTTAAAAGAATTTGTAAAAGGAAATAAGTTCTGTACTCCCCTCTTTTGTCGCTGGAAAATAATTTTGGTGATGAGTGCACGCATCATCGACATTCATTTTCGAGCTTTAAAGTGGAAAGGACACTGTAGTAATATTACTACACCTTTGTTTTAGTCAACAAATCTTAATTTTAATTTTAAAATGTGATTGGATATATATATATATATATATATATATATATATATATATATATATAAAATTTCATATGATTTGAAATAAACTCGACATTTAATTCTTAAGTTTCTATAAATTATAGAATTCAATTATGGTAATGACTGAAATCTTGATTATATTAATAACTGGAAACTTCTAAAAAGAGAAATAAGAAAATTAGACGTTAAGTGATTAATGAAATATATAAGAAATTAGAAATTTGTAACATGTAAATCTGAAGATATGGGGTATTGAACGTTTTGTTGACTAAAATGAATAAGATAAGCTTGTATAACATTCAATTACATTCTATAAACATATGTATAACTTACCAGAAATGTTTAAAAGTTGTAACATGTAATGAAATATTATACGAGTAAGACTTGAGTAATGGAAGTGTTCAGTGGAACTATTTCTATAAATAATAATTTTGATGTACAAGAAAATTTATGAATGTAAGTTGATATTATGAAATAATTTATATAAGTGCATGAAAGAAAGAAAAAGATAATGTATGAACGAACGAAAATAAATAAAAGGTAAATAATGATGTGAAAAGATATCAATTGAATAAACGTAAATAATATTTGAAATTCTTGGTTTTCTTGGCTTTTGGGATGTTTGAGAATGGATACTTCTAATTATTTAAGGTTGTATGGATAATTTATTAAGTAATTATCCAAGGCTGTTGAGCGTTGGGTGCACTTGATAGTTTATTTATCACCTTGCATGATTAAAAGTTTCCAAACTAAACAAACCATTGGTTTTGGTTGCTATGGATGTATGATTGATTGCTTTGGTTGCATATGATGATTGTATTGTTTTGTTTGCAAGTGAATATTGTTATGTTGTTTTGGTTTGTTTTGCTATTGATTGCAACAACTTAAATATTTCTCTTGTACATAATTCTCATTTTTTTGGATTATATAAGTAAGGTATAGGTTTACGAAAGCAATAGCTACTGCTTTTGGTTTCATAAATTAAACGTTGTTTGCCCGTCAAATAATTAAGTTCTCGGACTACGGTTTTATAACGATGTTATATTGTTCTCCCATGGTTTGGAATGTTTAATTATTGAAATATGATATATATATATATATATATATATCGTAATTATTGATATCACTATTATCCAAATGTATCCGCGCAAAGGAGACTCTGCCGAAATTTTTCGAAAATTTATGACTTATTTTTTTATAGAATGTGTGTTATTTTCAAATTTTATTAAAATTAAATACGTAGGTTTAATTGTTTATAAATTGACTGTTCAAATAAAATGTAACAGATTTTTCGATTCCTTCTTGTTTCTTTTCGGGGACGAAAAGTTTTGAGTGGGGGAGGTTGTAACAACCCGTATTTTTAAACATATAAAAGTATTAAATTAAATAAGATCTTTGAATAAAATTGTTGGAAAAAATTAATATTTTTTTGATACAAATTAAATTATAATACAAGTTATGAGCTTAATTAAAATTTCTATTAAAGATAAATGTTTGCAATAATATAAGGATGATAACAAATGTTAGTGCGTATTTTAATAACAATGGTTTGAATGATATTAACAATTATCTTAATGTAAATTTCCAATTTATTGGAATAATAAATTTTAGTAAGGAATAATAAATGTTTCTTTATTAAAAAAGAAATCATATGTTTATTTATTTGAAATTTTTGGTAGTTTAAAGATTGATTGCAGAGATGAGAAACTATTATTTGGTAAGAAATGTATAATTCCCAATTGTATCCAATCATGCATAAATATGTTTAAATCATTATTTGACAGGAAATAATTATTCTATTTCTCACTACATTTAGTTTTTCCATTTTGAAATTCACTTTTCTAAACAATTGAAACTAATGTAATTGAATAATTTCAATTAATGATAGAGAGGACACCAAATTGTAAATTAATAGGTGTAATTAAACATGGCTCATATTTTGTGAAAATATAAGGAAAGTTGGTTTAACGGAAAGAACATTTATATCAAATAAAATTAATATTCCATTTGTGAATGTGTGTTTAATTTAATTAAAATAAAGAATAGTATGATCGATTTAAAGGAAGAAATATATGTATATTTGTACTGCGTTTTAGCATATAGATGGATTACAAGAGTAGAAAAATAATTTATTTAAGTAAGTTATTTATCGCTTTGCTGTATGAACAACAAATTTATAAACGTGTTTAAATGACTAAAGGAAATAGTTATTCTATTTTTCATTCATTTTAGTTGTCTATTTTGAAATTTAACATTGTAAGTAATTGTAATTAATGTAACTGAAATATTTCAATTAGAAGGGAAGAAAACATTGGTTGCAATTAATAGATTTAATAAAAGAAATGCATCTTTTCTGTTAAACAGAAAGGATGTTTTAATGGAAATAAAAGATAATTTTGGGAAAACTAAAATGAACGATTTTATTTTTAAGGTAAGTGATTTTATTTATCATGCATAGATTAAAAAGACTAAATGCGTACAAATTTGAATATTATTTGAGTTAATGAAGTTAATTTGGTTACGTTTCGTAAATTGAATTTTGAAAATACTGTGCGATGTACATGGTCCCTTTATTTCTTTTGTTATTAATTGTTGCATGTATGTTATAAAATAGTTATGTCATTATTAATACTTGATCCGTACATCTCTCCATCTGTTTAATAGCCGAGCCTAGACATTTAGGTTGTATTTAATTCTTGCCACCTCATTTTCGCGTAGATATAATTTCACTTTCCATTGGTTTGTAAATTTTTCCATTTCTACGTACATTTCTTTATGCATTATTAATGCCTAAAGCTTTCAAAATAAAACGGGACATTTTTTCTATCCATCTTAATTTCTTTGTTATTAAATAACATACAACTTATTTCGTTCATTTGCAGTGTATATTTGTGTTCTATTTTTTTGGCTAAGTCTTATTCGATTTGTTTTAGACTAATGGGCTCCTTAGTAAACCAAGAGACCCTAGGAGACTTTAGATCCTTCCTTTTCTCACACATCGACCTTCTATTTTATTATCTGACTAAAACCAAGTACGTACAAAAATTACACATTTGAGAAACTTTCTGCGTACTCTTCTTCTTTTTCTTCCTCAAATCTACAGAAAGCTCCAAACCCCAAAACTCCTAAATCTCCAAATCAAATTCCATCCATCCTCCTTCAAAACCCTAGCCTAGCTCTCTTCTCTTACAGCCACCCACCTCCATCACCACCTATAACCCATGGCAGTAACCCATGGCCAAAGCCTCACCTTTCCTCTTCTCTTCTTTCTCACTTTCCCTTCTTTTCCCCTTCCCTTTTCTCTCTTCCTTCCCCTTATCTCCATGGCTTATGTATTCCACTAAACTACTCCAAATCAATTTTTTTTGAAATACGTGTATAATTTCAATGGCAACAGCTTTGTTGTTGAACCCTTCTTCCTATTCTGAATATTTCAATATCAAAAACTCCATTTTTCAAGTCCTTTCCCGGGTCCAGTTTTGGATGAAAATACACCATATTGTATCAATCATATCTCCTTTACGAATGAACAAAATTATGTGAATCTTTTTTCAAACCATTTATTTTTCTTGTGGCTTCAACTTTTTTTAGACCAATTCTTCAAATTCCCTAATTATCTATGCAAAAACTCAAATCTTTTCGAAGTATATTTGAACTCGGATTTTCAATTCAGAAAAGACCTCTGTTTGTTTTGACCATAACTTCCTCAAGACAGAAGCTTTTTAAGTGATTCTTTTTTTTAAAGTGGAGAGAAAAGAATTTGAAACAACTTTCTGGTTAGTCACTTTTATAGATTCAGTAATATGCTATTCCATATATTTTCTTAAATATGACCTAGTTTCTGGTTTGTCCCTGTTCGACATTTAATTGGATTTTTAATCGTCGACCAATCAAAGGTGAGTGTTTAAACCCACTCACAACTACTAAATTATCTTATGTTGGTTAAATAAGATTTATGATGTGATTAGAAATTTAGTAATTGATGTTTGGTGTTTTAATTTGTCCTTTAGATTTAAATTGAATTGATATTGAATTTTATAGCCATGAAATTTATATTGTATATAATTTCTAGTTAAACACCTAACAATGATAACCAATTAATTGATGAAATTTATTTGCTAATTTGGATGTTGATTGTGATAGATGTTATTGGTTGAGATTTTGGATGATTGGATATTTATTTATGCTTATATCTCTGTTATCACTATGGGTTGAAATGATACATACCCAAATGATCTTACAGTTTAGGGAAATCTTTTTGGGTTGAAATGACAAACCCGAGCGGTTTTTATTGGTTTGAAAATATTAATTTTAGATACTGGTTGAAATGATGTATACATCCATACAATTTTTTGAATCTGGATTATGTATTGGAATTGAATTATTTAAAAGGTTTAAGTTAAACTTTGAATTTTTTTAATTAAAGTGGTTAAAATTGATACCTCGAATTATTTGAAATCTTTTAATAATTATATTCACATTGTACACTTGATAGGAGATAGAAAATACCATAATATCTCAGAAGCCATTGCACTTACATTTCATTTTAGATTAATTTCACTTACTTAAGGTCTTTTAGTTCTGACTCGGTTGTTCTGTTTTCATTACGTTCGGGTCAGTCTGAGCTTTTCAGTGTATTGAAGACTATTTTTTGAAGGATGAAGATGAAGATTTAGTATATTATTACTATTTATTATATATTCCACTACGTCATGTATTCCATTACATTATATGTTTATTCTTGCTGTATGTATAACTCTGATTTGAATTATAAAAGTGTAATCACATGTTATTTGTAAAACGGCTTCATGGACTGTTTATTTGATTATTATATTTTTTCGTTCCACTGCGAGATTCTGTTTTTTATTTTTCCTTCTTTTCTTTTATTTTCTTATTTAACCCATTAACAATCCTCCCTTTTGTATGGTTTGAATAAGACATGTATGGTTTATTGCCGATTTAAATCGTCCAAAAAGAGGGTTCGTTACGGCCTTTTTTTTGCTTTGTTACGCCTTGCTTTAAAAAAAAGGGAGAATGCAACATAAAACAATGCAAGTTGGGCATGGGCATAGATAGTAGGGTGGCCGATAAGATGTTTTAGGGTGTAGGAAGTCAAATCGATAAATATATATATTATTTAAATTCAAACTATCTTGCTTATAGTAGATTAAAATCCCAAACTCCGATCGAGGTGTGCCACCTAACGTCCCTAGTGTTTACCCCTATTCCAAACGCAATGTAACAAGTTTCGAGTCCCAATTCGATCCTATGGAGAATATAGCTTTTTGAACCAAATTATTATATTAAATTTTTGATATAAATTCAATTCGTTTCGATCCCGCACTACCATATAGTCACTCCAAATGCCAAAAAATTTGAAATCCTATAATAATACATCATTATAGATCCAATGGTACATGTTTCGTTGAATTCTGAGATTGTGCCTCGGAAGGCTATTTCTATATGTTAATTAAAACAGGTTATTATCTAAAATTAGTTAATTCACTTTTCAAATCAAATTTAGAAGTTTTATTACCTTCATTCTTATTAGTGGATATTTAATAAACCTTTAAATCCTTTTTATCCAAATAAAATCCAAGATTTAAATTATTTTAAACAATTTTCAATTATTAAATTCAACAATTAGATTACCAAATAAATCATTATATTTGAAATTAAAGTTACTAAATCTATAAAATTAACTTTTGAATATTTAAAATCAATTAAATATTCTAATTTCAAATTTCTAAAATTGCAGGTCATTACATTCTTCCCCCCTTAAAATAATTTTGTCACCAAAGTTTCTAAGGTAGGAAAAATCTCCAAACCCATTCTTTTTCTAAAACAAATCAGTTTAAATAACCTCCCAAATCCTTTTAAGCCTTTAATTTCCCAAAAATTGGTTTTAGAAACCTTGTTTTACCTTTACTAAATTTCCAAACTCATACATAAGTTCCAACTAATATTATCCACTCAAATATTTTAGGTCATTACTTCAAAATCAGTTTTTAGTTATCGAAATTTCCTTTAAAATTTAACTCTTTCAATTTCAACTAAATTTCGCCAGTGTCTCCTTTGCGTGGCTAGATCAGAACAACTCCAAATTGCCACCACGACCCAAACAACAAAAGAAAACAAAAGCCAAGTGGCTCGATCTTAAAACCATCAAACAATCAACAATAAAAACATGTACCTTTTAGTCGAGCAACCTAATTTTCTTATGAAAGCAAAGGCATCAAATTATTTCTTGATTTTATATATCTACATCTTATTTACCAATGATATCCAATCATAAATTCAAAATCATATTATTTTTGCATTTTAAATTTGCAATATTTGATTCACTAAAACCATACGATGTACATATATAATCCTTATGCAATATCAAATCTGATCGCTCACTTGATCACATAATTTCACTTTCGAATTAGTATCGTTCGCACGACTCTCTAGTGTGAATTCAGATATGGTTCCTTGGTCTGAAACCGTCATTCTCCTTGCATTGCCATATAGTATAATAGATAATCCCATAGTCAATCAAAAGTCCATATCCAGTGTTCGCCGTGGAGAATCGAATGAAAAATCCCAACTTAGATCGATATAATTATCTCGGAATTCTATGCTCGAATCTGAATCGAACCATTATGCAAATAAAATAATATACGTACAACTTACGTATTTATTTCTGATTGATTTCTAGCTATGCCAAGTTCCTTTTCCACATTTACTTCATTTCCGTTCAATTATTCACAGTTATCATCCACATTTATAATTCACATTTTCCTATGTACTTAGTATATCCCTTTAATACCAACTTCATTTAAGAATTTCACCATCAAATTTTTCATAATTCCATCACAAATTTTTTATACAAAAGTTTATTGGTTAACTACCACTTCACAACTTAAGTTTATATCAATTTATAATCAAATTCAAATTCAATTCCATTTAACACAATTTATCTTCCAATTTCAATATTCAATTTTATCAACCATATCCAAAAACATATTTAACTCATTAATTAAATTAATTAGTTCATTCACTAATTTATTTCAATCACAATCGGCTTCACTTCCAAAAATTATTTTATTTAGTCAAACTTAGGCTAAATTTTCAATTTCACTTAATTTAAGTTAAATTTAATTCCATAGTTCAATTTATCGTGCACATTCAAAATTTTAATATTGTTTTGACTTGCTAAGTTCCAAATTTTATAAGTTATTAAACTTATTTTCTCATATCTTCAATAAAACATTTTAAATGAAAATCCCAAAGTTTAAACACCTCGTTCTAAAGTATTTCCAATCATTTTTGAAATCATACAAAATCCTCTAGATATATCAAATCATTCTTTTGAATTTCAAAAACAGAACTACTTTTACCAAACAAAACTCCAATTGTAGCAATTCCTCCTTTGGTAACTCAAAAATGAATGTTGATGGTGCTATAGTCATCATCAAAAATATTTTCTAGCGAATGGAGTAAGTTTAGTGCTTTTATTTCTTTTAAACCCTTTAAAAATATTTCAAAAATATTTTGCAGTTAATATCTCTGTTCAGAAACATTTTCCAATTAATATCTATATTATTTCTCTAAAACCTTTCGAAAAGAAATTTCAAAACCAATCGGATTTAAATTTCCAAATTTCCAGCCTTTACTCTTTTAAGTTACAAACATATTTATAATATACATCATAAATTTCATCTCTTTTCCATTTATAAATCATATATTTATATAATCCCGTTTTGTTTATATAAAAATCATTTCATTGTAACTTACCTTGTTTACTTTATAGTATCGTACTTTATTGGATCATAAACAACAAACAACAAATGACAATAGTTTAACATTATCATTTTCTAATAACCAAGCACATCATATACAACAATAATAATTTCTAAAAATTATTTCTTTATATATAAAACTATAATCGGGGTAAAATTATTTCATTTACCCAATTTTAAAACAATACCATATCGAGTTGCTCTGTTCAAATGTTTAGAGATCCCTACCAATAATATTTATTACTCATATTGACCAGAATCCATAAGACACTCAATAAGTCGACCCACACAATATAATTTTTTTTATGTCACTAACAAATACATGCTCATATACACACACACACACACACACACACTCAAACTCATTCTAGTGTTCTAATGACCCTATCTCTAAGGAGTTACCCCACCAAGCCAAGGTTCCCGCTTAATCTTTAGCTCTGATACCAACTAGAATGACAAGGATTTCTACCCTCGAAATACGATACTAATACGTCCACTATATTACATGCCGAGAAATCGAATGTCAAAAAACCCGATTGTTAGGGGAAAGAAAGAAGAAGAGATAAAAGAAATAGAAACAACAATATAGAATCTTACAATCATAGCAGAAAAATGTATAATAAACAATAATAGATCTTTATACAAAAGAAACTATAACTGTTAATATACATACCATCATTAGAGTACAACAATCAACAAAAAAATCTGGACAGTTATAATAACTTGTCCTCACAAGTATTGAATATACAGCATAACACACACAGCAAATTAACCAAGTACATGTAATATGCCTGAGAATCCTCCAGCATGTCTCACGTGCTCCATAGCATCCCAACCTAAATTTGTAATACTCGGTCTGACCCGAGCATTATAATAAAATAACACCTGAGTCGGTCAGGAAAACTAGCATGAGTAAAAAACAATCAATTTGAATTTAATTATTTTCAAAAATGCTCTAGCAAGACAAAGGTATCTTGTAAGACCATGCCACATACAAACACAATGGGATTTTACCTTATGATAACCAAAACACTTTATAAAAATTCTATGACATTATAATAGTGTTTAAGTAAAAATATTTATTAAAATAGTCGAAATTGTTACATTGATTAAATTCCAATACATTAGGCTCTACAATCAAAACCTTAATGGCTCATATTGGAGAATGGATTCCATACGATGACTAGGCACCAGGGTACCATCTATCATAGTACACGTCTAGAAAATGTACCAAGGACCTCGCCTGGATCCCTTGCCAACACAAGACCGACCCACCCCTAACATGGACCCAAATATGTTATCACCCCAATTGCTTTACAACCCATTTTATCGAGATCTCATGCATAACCAATCCATAAATATGTAGATGTAGAATATCTAGAAAGGTGACAACATACCCTAATGGGTGCGACACACATAGCCTTGCTCCACCTCCCCTGATTTTTTGTCATTCCCAATTGATGAGGCTTTAGGCTAAATTTATACTTAGAATTCTTATTGACCTCCAATGACACTGTGCTAATAGAATTCATCCATACAAGTTGTTCTAGGTCTGAACAAACTGAATCTCCAAATTACCATCTTCATTTTCTTTACGATATCATAATTCCCAATGCTGAAATCGAATCAAAGTGGTTTTCGGATAATCAAATCTGATCTCGGTCTCTTTGAAACGATTGATGAATTTGGCAAGATTTGATAGTCAGTTATTTAACTATCAATTTGCACACATAAGCAGTTATTAGGCCATATTATAAATCTTTCAAAACATTTATTCCAAAATATCTTTACAAAGACATGTATTCTAATCTCTTCCAGTATTTCAATATTTGAAAATGATTTCAATATACTTAAATCCATAACAGGATATTTCAACCCGTATTAACACTTAGAAATAGTCCAAATCCAACTTATAATTCATTACTTAGAAAAATATTTCTATAACAATCATTTCGTTGCTAAAATATCTCCAAAACCTTTAATTCCAATACTTAGAAAATATTATAAGTCCATTTCCCAAAATCATTTCTAAAATCCATACTTAGGAAAATATTCCATACTTATCTCATAAATCTTTGGAATTTATTAATTCCCTTTACAATTTCCAAAAATTATTGATTGTACTTATTTATAATCTAACTAAACGTATATAACTCCTTTAATGAATTCAGGTTCATTTCTAAAGTTCTCGAGTCTACTGTATTGGAAATTCCCTAAATTTTCAGAAATTCCATTATAACACTTCACTTATACAATTGCATATGTTTAACAAATCTGGATTACAATCTCCAGAGTATTTATAAATTCCCATTACTTACATTTAAACTATATACATAATAATAATAAATTTCAAAGATATGGTTAATAATTATTTCAAATATCAAAGCACTTTTATATTGAACGTCAATAACTAATCCTAATTTATTTATAAAATTTCTAATCGATTTACAAAAATTGTTTATAAAACTTATAATTCATTTCAACATATTTAAATATTTAAATAACTAACATTCTGAAATATTTCATCCAATTAATATATATTTTTAAACTACATAGTTTATTAAATAAAAATCCTTTTCTAAAACAAATCTTAACTTCTTATGAAAAACCATCTTCACAATTCAACATACTCATTTTCATACATATAAATCTCTCCCGATTTATCACAAGTCGATTCACATTTAAAATTCCATATCCCATTTCCAAATTCCAATATAAAATTCACTATTCCTTCTAAACCGATTTCCATATCTCATTATAAATTCTCACCGTGAATTTATATTTCTTATTTAACAAATGATAATCATTCCACTTATCCATAAACATCGTTTATAAATTTCATAGCTCATTTCCAGTTTATGACAGGGTCATATTACAAAAAATCTATTTATAAATCAATTTCTAGTTTAAAATTCCATTATAAATCTATTTCTTAAATAATCCAAGTTGTATTCCAAAACCATTCAACTCTCGATTTCATCTTCCATTTTATATTTTTAAGAATCTTATTTAAAATCCATTGTTTAAAAATTTCCCATTTAAAATTCTCAATATGAAACCATTTTACGAAATAGCTAAAAAAAATCCTAAAATCTAATCATTTATTTTATCCAACTCAATTCTCTTTAATACTTCAATAAGTCAATATAAATATTTGCATTTCCAAAATTGCATCGAATTTCCTTTTTAAATTCAAAAATATTTTTTATATAAATACCAAAATTAAGGCCAGTTCTACTGTCGCATCCTATAAATTCAAATCACATCGTAATCTATCACAGACAATTTAAAACACATCATATATCACTATATATGAAATTAAAATCAACAATTTTAGGGAATCCAATTGGATCCCTCTAACTTATTTCCCTACAACCACAGATGTTATATAATATAAAATATCAATCCTGCTTCGAGGTTGAATATCAAGATAATATAGGGTCATCAGCTATTATGCGGGGCGCATAGTGTCTCATCCGCTCCAACGGCGGGAATATATCCAACTACTAATATATATATATATAACGTCCAACAGATAATAATTTGTCAATCCTTCCAATCAACCAACAATTAATTTTAACAATCTAAATAAAACCAATTATCTAAGACGAGTGAGATTTACTCACATTTATCATTTCCTATCGACGAAGTGTTAGTTTTTGTCTAAATCGAATGGCGATCGATTTATCATGAAATTTCCATAAGCTCCAAATTTTCCCAAACTAGTTTCGAAGCGTAGATGTCGATAATATGAGCGCAACATGATTGACGACATCTCGATCGGGCCTTGATTGAGCAAGTTCTGAAATTTATAAACCAAAACATATTTCATATAAATATAATTTAATCCATATATAATATAAAACCCCTCCCCTCCCCACCCAACAATCGCTGCCCAAGCCCACCAAACAGACCAGCCAACTTTCATTCCTCCCTCCTTTCTTCTTCTTCCTTCTAATACCCATCCGTGAACAGACACCCATTTTCATCAGTGCCTCGTGATTCCTCCGACGAACTCCTATCTTCGCAATCTCCGCGATCATCCCACCCAAATGTCACTCGACTACACGAACACAAAAACGACTTGGAACATCTCATGCATAGCCCCCAAAGTCACGACCACCACTGTTCAGCCACATACCACCAAAATATGCGTACGCGAGACGTTCACCACCATGGAGACAATGCACTTAGCCTCGACACCTAGCTCCCCTCGAATCACATGCAAAAACCAACATTAGTTCCCAGGCCTTCGATTGTCGAATGACCATCGCACCCAACCACAGGTATAACGGATCGAAGCTCTCCTTGAATCGCGATTTCTAATGCTTTTCTTGGTTTTTTTTATCGAGTAGGTTTTGATAAATAATTTCTTGAAGTCTGCCATTTCTCTTTTTGCTTTGTTAAGCCTTGTTTTTCAAAAAAGAGAGAGAATGTGACATAAAACAATGCAAGGTGGGTATGGACATAAATAGTAGGGTGGCTAATGAGAAGGTTTAGGGTATGGGAAGTCAAATCGATAAAAATATATATTATTTAAATTCAAACTATCTTGCTTATAGTAGCTTAAAATCTCGAACTCCTATCGAGGTGTGCCGCCTAACTTACCTAATGTTTATCCCTGTTACGAATTCAATGGAACAAGTTGCGAGTCCCAATTCGATCGTATAGAGAAGATAACTTTTTGAACCCAATTATTATATTAAATTTTCGATATAAATTCAACGCGTTTCTATCCCGCATGACCATATAGTCATTCCAAACGCCATGAAACGTGAAATCCTATAATAATACATTATTATAGATCCAATGGTATGGTTTTCGTCGAATTCTGAGACTGTGCCCTAGAAGTATTTTTATATGTTAATTAAAACAAGTTATTTTCCAAAATTAGTTAATTCACTTTTCAAATCAAATTAAAAAGTTTTATTACTCTCCTTCTTATTAGTGGATATTTAATAAACCTTTAAATCATTTTTATCCAAATAAAATCCAAGATTTAAATTATTTTTAACGATTTTCAATTATTAAATTCAATAACTAATAACCAAATAAATCGTTATATTTGAAACTAAAGTTACTAAATCTATAAAATTAACTTTTAAATATTTAAAATTAACTAAATATTCCAATTTCAAATCGCTAAAATTCCAGGTCGTTACAAGGTTAGTTGAAAAGTTATCTTTTTATGTTAAAAACCAAGAAATTATACTTTTAGAATGTTTCAGCCTTTTACGGTAGTAAACCTTTCGACCCAAACCTTTCGACTAAGTCGAAGGGTTATGGCTTTCGACAAGGTCAAACCAATGCATATGACATCAAGTTACTTGGTACGTAATGAATTAGACATAGTTGAAGGGTTTTTAGTCGAATGGTTGATGGACAAAGAGGTTAGGGTATGTTTGTTTTATAAACTAAAAGCTTTCACCTGCTTTGCTTTTGAATTAGAGCTTTCGACTTGGTTGCCTCAACAAGGTCAAATGTTTAAAAGAACGGTTTTAAACCTTTCGACAAAGTCGAAAGGTTACTACTGCTTTACCACTATGTTGTTTTAGAACCTTTCGACATAGACGAAAGGTTACTGCCACTTATCATTTTTTTTAACCTTCCTACATAGTCGAAAGATTATAGCCTCTTTTTTCAACCTTTTAAAGTCCTTGCTTTCGACAAAAATGAAAGTTTACTTGTTTTAAAAACTAGCCAATTCTCCCATTGCGTTTGAAAGGTATCAAAGCCTTCGACTTATATGATTTTCGTTTGTTTTATAATTGAAATGTAAACTAAGCTTTATTAGTAGTTTCTTTAAAAAGGTGGAGGTCTATTGTTTTAAATGAAATGTTTTAAAGCTTTCGAAGCTAAGCTGACAAGGTTGAAAGATTGCTTCCATTGTAGTCGAAAGATTTTAAAGGAGGACCTTTCGCATATTTTAACTTGAATCTAGTAAGTCTTCGAAAGGTTTATATTAAAATAGTTAAATGCTTTCGAAAGGTTTGAATTGCTGAATGGTTTTAATGGTTTCGAGAGGTTTGGATTCGAAAGGTTGTTTTGAAGACCTTTCGACAAGGTCGAAAGGTTACGTTTTAAAAAGATTTGAAAACTCGTACTCTGATTTTTGAAGGAAAACCCATGGCTTATATAAAGGAGTTTTGTAAGGGTTTTTAAGTATGTAATTTTGAAGAAGTATTGCCTTGATAAAAATATAAGTTAAAGGTGTTAACAATGTTTTATGATATGTATTTCAAGGACCTTAAACCCATAAGAGTGGTATTATTAATTAATGTTCTACTTCTTTAAATATGAGTATATTCACGTGATAACTAATAACTGTATTTAGGGAAAAAAGGTAGAGGAACCAGTAGGTTAACTAAATGGTGAATATAAATTACTTTAACTCTTGAATGAGTAGAATTGCAACTACGTAGTCAGGGTGACCAAAAATATAGGATGCCTAAACTTTGTAGTTATTGGAGGTAAACCAAGAGGTTCATAGTAAGCCCATGAAAACTATGATAAGGTAGTTATTGTTGCATACAATAAGGTTCATAGTTGACTCATGGAAACTATTTATAAGGACGATTGGAAGGGGCTAATTGGTTTGTAGTAAACCCATGAAAACTATATTCGGATTAAGAATTGACATCACTCAATAGGTTCCTAGTAAACCTACGAAAACTAGGATAAATAAGTGGCTAATGGAAGTATTGGTAGGTTCCTAGTCAGCCCATGAAAACTAGGATGTGCAGTGAGTTACTGGATAAGTCTATAGGTCCCTAGTTAACCCATCAAAACTAGGATAAGGTGATTAGTTACTGGAATGACTAATAGGTTTAGGCGGACCCATGAATTAATTAAGTTAGCTGGCAGGAGCCAATAAGTTCTTAGTGATCC
Source organism: Allium cepa (assembly GCA_030765085.1). NCBI lineage: Eukaryota > Viridiplantae > Streptophyta > Magnoliopsida > Asparagales > Amaryllidaceae > Allium > Allium cepa. The sequence goes on from CM060942.1 coordinate 512,878,010, forward strand.
AATGAAAACTATGAATATGATAGGGTGTTTATTAGTTATAACAAGGTTATTAGTAAACCCAATAAAAACTAAAAAGGTTAATAGTGACCCTAGAAACTATAATAATGACAGGGTGCCAGATTAAACTGAAAATGGGAAAATCTTATTTATTTTAAGTGTGCATATCATCATAATGTTTGGAAATGTATGTTTTAACCATTGTGGATGCATGAGCATAGAATTTGGTTTTATAAAGGTTTTAGGATACTAGTAGGGGAAACACATTCCGCCAAGCGGCGCGGTCTTATTAGATATCTAAAAGGTTTGAGGTGTTAGATTATTATTCATACTAGGCTTTATGTCTAACTCATAGTTTTTGTTTTCCCCTTAAACTCTTGGGTACTCAGTTGATTTTGAATAGTTTGAGATTTAAGGTTCTTAGGTTTTCTTCGCTGACGAATAAAGATTTCGGAGGCATGCAGGAGGCAGATAGTTATTTAGAGTTTTTCTTTTCGCTGTGTGTTTTGTTTGTAATGGCAGAGTTATTAGCCTTACTATATTCTCTAATCAACGAAGGGGGCATCTTCATATGTCGCTCTTAGCGTATTTGTAATAATTGTATTTTGTCGATCGTGGTTAACTAATTTGGAAATAATGTAATGAACAAGAAATGTTTTGGATTGAATGTGGAAAAATGTTTTTGAATTGTTAAATTTTTTCCATATTTTTGCGATCTCTGTATCAATGTATCTAGAACAGTTGTATTTGGTCGTCGAAGATTAACTACGGATGACTACAACGTCCATAGCCATTAGTTTTGGGCCTCCAAATAGGAGGACGTTACAAGTTGGTATCAGAGCATAGGTTTATGAAAATTTAAAAGAAAAGTTAAACCTAAATTTTTTTTCAAACATAATCCTATGAATTTAAAAATAAGATCAGGGTTTGGGTTAACGCTATAGTAACATACTTGTATTTGATATATAGGTATATATCTAAGCAAGTATTCCCCTCTCTCTTAGACCATTCTTTTATATCTTACTAAGGCTTGTATGCAGATATACGAGAAAGAGGATATGGAGCAGGAAATGGAAGAGGAAATCTAGGTGGAGGAAGCACCACAATCAATGGAAATGCTCGACCTAATACTCAGAGAAACCAAGGTCGACAGGCTAATGCTAACCAAAATGCCGAGGCCAATGTAGGTGCTGAAAATCCACCAGTAGATGCTGGGATGGTGCAACAGTTGTTGGCTAATCTTTTGCAATATGGAGCTGCTGGGAATGTTGGTGGAGCTAATCCTGTAGTTTTGGTTGGATAAAACTGCGCTATACTGAGTAGAGACTATGTCAGTCTAGGAAGAAAGCCGTTTGCTGGAATAGAAGATGATGTTGAAGTAAAGAATTGGCTATTGAACTATGAAAGGATCTTTAAAAACTTAGGCTTGAATGATGGGGAGAAGAGAAGGCTAGCCTATAGACATTTGTAAGGGCTAGCGCTACATTGGTGGAACAGTGTGACGATCGGAGTGCAGGAGGAAGAGTTGACTTGGGCTGACCTCAGGAGGAGGTTTGAGTAGAGGTTCTTGTTAGAGGTTTCCAGATCGGCATTGATGAGGAAGTTCTTGGATCTTGTTAAACGAAAGATGTTTGTGATCGAGTATGCTGCTAAGTTTGATGAGCTATCTCGATATGGTTATGCTTTGGTTGACACTGACATCAGAAGGAATGAGAGATCCGTGAGAAGGTTGAGGCCAGGGCTTGGCAAAATGGCTATGAGTCATATTAGAGAGCCTTATCTGTGATGGTGGAGATGATCGTTCGCCATGAGGAGATGCTTGTTGTTTCAGCTAGGGAGAAGCCAGTTGAGTCATGGGGTTTTCAAGGAAGAAAAAGAAAATTCTTTAAGAAGAAAGGAGCTCAGAAAGGGGAGACTGCTAAGAAGGCGAAGTCTGATTTGGTGTGTTATAAATGTGATAAGAAGGGCCATTATGTCCCCGAGTGTAGAACTGGTAAAGGAAAGAAGCCTACTGAGAAGAAGAATGTGAAATGCTTCAACTGTGGCCAAGTTGGGCATTATAAGAACCAGTGTCCAACGCCAGTCAGAGTGGACAGAGGGAAGGTGTTTGCTATTGGACCACCATATACTTCTAAACCCACTGCAGTGGAGAAAGGGAAAACTATGATGGAAGGTATGCTTTTGATTCAGAGTATACCTGTTATGGTCCTTTTTGATAATGGTGCATCCTATTCATTTATATCTCAGTATTTGGTTATAGGTTATGTATAGAACCCACATACCTTATTACTTACTTAAGGGTTGTGAATCCAATAGGAGGCTATGCAACTCTTGGGATATGATGTGATCAGTTTGAACTTGAGTTGTTAGGTCATAAGTTTGCTTGCAGCTTGTATGTTTTTAATTTCGTAGATTTCGGGATCATCTTAGGTAGGATTGGTTAGGTAAGTATGAGGCTAGGATATTTTGCGAAGATTAGGGAATACCATTGAGGCACCAAGATAGTCATAACTGAATCACTTTCTCGATGGAGAATTCCATTAAGAGTATTTGTGCTTTGTTGAGTACCATGGAGGTTGGAGAAGAGCTTAGTCAGGTTCAGGTATCTAGAGAGTTTGCAAATGTCATTGAGCTGGTTGCTGGATTACCTCCGAAATGAGATGTTGAGTTTTCAATAGACTTTATAGTGGGAGCTGAACTTGTCAGTAGGCCACCTATCAAGATGATACCGATAGAGACGAAGGAATTGAAAGTGCAACTAGTGGATCTTGAGGGAAGGAATTTTATTATACCAAGCAGTTCACCTTAGGGGGCGGCTGTGGTGTTTGTGAAGAAAGCAGATGGGTCATTAAGGATGTGCATCGACTATTATAAGTTGAATGAAAGGACAATCAAGAATAGGGACCCTCTGCCAAGGATAAATGATCTTTTTGATCAGTTGAGTGGAGCCAGAGTATTTTCCCAATAGGATTTTGCGATGTGGTTCCATCAGTTGAAAATGGCGGAGGATAGTATTCCTTTGACTACATTCCAAACTAGGTATGATTCGTTTGAGTGATTGGTAATGCCATTTGGATTGATGAATACACCTTCTTTCCTCGTTGATTTAATGAACAGGGTTTTCAGAGAGCACTTGGACAGGTTTGTGTTGGTGTTCATAAATAACATTTTGGTGTACTCTAAAGAAGAAAGAGAGCATGATATTCATCTTAGAGTGGTATTGGAGACGCTAAGGTAGAATCAACTGAAGGCAAAATTTTCCAAGTGTAATTTTTGGAAGAAAGAAGTTAAGTTTCTTGATCATGTGGTTTCAAAGGAAGGACTGTCAGCTGGTCTAGTTAAGATCGAGGCGATCAATAATTGGAAGAGACTAGAGACGATAACCGAGATCAGGTGTTTTCTTGGACTTGCTGGCTATCACCAGAGATTCATTAAGGATTTCTCTCGGATAGCAGCGCCTTTGACTAAGTTGACCAGAAAAGTCGTAAGGTTTGTTTGGTCCGACAATGTGAGGAAGCATTCCTTAAGTTAAAACATTTGTTAACCAATGCGCCATTGTTAGTATTTTCGGATGGCAACCAAGGGTTGGTACTATACATTGATGCATGTGGGACAGGATTGGGGCAGTATTGATGCAGAAGGGGAAAGTTATCGCTTATGCATCTAGGAAGCTTAGACCACACAAGGTAAGATATCTTACTCACGACTTGGAGTTAGCTATGGTGATTTTTGCCTTGAAGATTTGGAGGGATTATCTTTTGGAAGAGAGATTTGAGTTATATACCGATCATAAGTCATTAATGTATTTATTCTCTCAGAAGGAAATGAATATGAGACAGCAGAGGTAGTTGGATTTTTTGGCTACTTATGATTTCGGTGCAGAGTATACTCCAGGAAAAGGAAATTAGGTAGCACATGCTCTCAGTAGAAAACATTAGAATGTAGTGTTAGCAATGTTGGCAAAATGGAAGAATCTAGAAGCTTTAGCTAGTTGTGGGGTGCAGTTGAGATCTACTGCTAGTTCTAGTCAAGGTACTGCCATGTTGTCTTGTTTAGAAGTAGGACCAGTGCTAATTGAGATGATAGCTTCTAAGTAGAGAGAAGACCCAATTTTAGCTAAGAGGATTAGAAAGCTTGAGGTCGGATTAGAGATTGATGACCTAAATGATTTTAATCTTGGCTAAAGAGGATGGTTGAGAAAGAAGGGATAGTTATATGTTCAAGGTGTAGAAAACTTAAGGAGAGAAGTTCTAGAAGATTGTCATCGGTCGAAGTTTACAATTCATCCTAGAGGAACCAAGACGTATCAGGATATGAAGAGGAGTTTTTATTGGGAAGGCATGAAGAAGGATGTTGGCTTGTGGGCTAGGCGGTGTATTAACTGTCAACAAGTGAAAACCGAATATTAGAAGCCAAGTGGGTTACTTCAGCCTTTAGAAATTCCAGTTTGGAAGTGGGATTCAATATTGATGGATTTTATAGACAGGTTGCCAAGGACAAATGGAGGAAATGAAAGCATATGGGTTACAATGGATAGGTTGACCAAGTGTGCCCCTTTCATTCCGATAAAGTCAACCAGGATGGCACCTATTTTAGCAAAGTTCTTCATGAAGAATATAGTTAGATTTCATGGGATTCGTAGTAGTATAGCCAGCGACAGAGTTGCATTGTTAACTAGCAAAATTTAGAGGAGTCTGCAAGGTATTAGTACCAAGCTCAAGATGATTACAGCTTATCACCCATAGACGGATGGAAGGACAGAGAGAGTCAACAAGGTACTCAAAGATTTGTTGAGGGCTTGTTATTGTACATTGGTGGATCTTGGGAATATCATCTAAATCTGATTGAGTTTTCCTATAATAATAGTTATCAGACTAGCATAGGAATGGCATCTTTTGAAGCTTTGTATGGAAGTCCATGCAAATCGTCATCATGTTGGCCGGAGACTGGAGATAGATTGTTCTTAGGTCCAGATTTGGTTAGAGAGGCACTAGAAAAGATTGAGTTAATCTGAGGATGGATGAAGGAAGCTCAATCCAAGTAGAAGAGTTACGCAGATAAAGGCGTAAGGACTTAGAGTTTTTATTAGGAAACAAGGTTTTTATTTGCACAAAATTTGGACAATCACTTCAAAGTTCGATTTTAGCTAGGTCACGTTTAGTTTGATTAATTTGGAGTTTTTAATGTTCCAACACATTAAAGGATAATTTTTACGGTCACAGAACAATTCACAGGTTCATAAGTCGAAAAGCAGCTAAGAAAAGTAGATCACACAGGGTACTACAGTGGTTTGACTAGAATGTGCCTACATCCACTGTTCGTCTTATTATTCTTACTTTCGTTTGGTTACAAATAAAAGTTTGTTCGGAAAGAGTAAAAACTTGAAGTAGCTAGAAGGACCGAGTCTCAGTAGAGTCTTCCATCTTTTCTTCCAAAACCTATCCTCATTGTTGTTGAGAAGCTCGTGTATTTATAAAGTGGAGTTGTGAAGTATGGAGGAATAAGTTATAACTTTTTGAATCTTGTTCGGAATTTGAGCAAGAGCATTTGGATCAGCATTTGGGTCATGGAGCTTGCATAGCCTGGGTGTTTTTCCTTGTCTGGTTCGGTGCAATTGTGTACGGGACCAAATGTTCGGACATGTAGGGCGTATTGTGCCGGACCAAATGTTTGGTCCGGCGTATCAAAGGATGCCGAACCAACATTTGTTCTGATAGTTCTGTCTTTCATGCCCTCATTTGCTTCTGCTTCTCCTTCTCTTTGCTTGCTGGAAAACCGAGCCAACACTTGCCCCCCAAAGTATGTCGTGTAATTACACGACATGCTTTGTTTGGTTCGTCATTGGGCTCCTACCACCGAATGAAAGTTTGTAACCGTTCATCTTCTTTTCTTTTTGATCTTTAAATACATCCTTCCCTCTTTATCCCTTTCTTCTTGCTTCCTCAATCAAATTCCCTTAATTTAATCTCGATCGGTTGAGGTCAGTTTTGCTCTTGCTTATATTACTTGAATTCGAGAATATATATTTCTTTTCCACTCGAGGTAAGCTTATCTAAATTGATTGCTTGACCTAGGGTTTTAATGTTTAGATTTTTCTTTTGGAGCGTCTGTACAACTTAGAAGAATTAAGTCCATTTTCCTTCTAAACTCTATCTGATATAGAAGACTAGAGTCCATTTTCCATATGTATATCTTCTTTATAAATAGGAGATGGTCGAGTGCATGGTGAACTAGAGCTCATGAGCATGGATTTTGGAGCAAGTTTCAAAGAGGGTATCTTTAAAGATTTAGCCTTGTTGGTACCTTTAATATGCTGCTTCCTCGTAAGTCGCTATGAGGAATTTTATTTGAGTTGTTGACTTGGCTTTTCTTTGAATAAAATTATCCAATTTCAGGGTTGGGCATTCGGAGTCCAATAGGTATGAAGCTTTTGTTTGGGCATTCGGAGTCCAATAGGTATGAAGCTTTTGTTCCTATACTACTATTGGTAGTGGCTCTAGTAGCAGTATCCTTATTTGAGATTTTAGGTACACTATTAAAACTGAAAGAAATTTTGATATTAGGAATTCGTTTTTGTACATTAGTTTGTGAAATGTGCCGGTTAACCATGCTATGGAAGCGAGGCCACAGATCATCATCAAGACTAAGTTTTCTTTCCTCCTTAAGTCATAAGGATAAGGTAGCATGGGCCAAGAGAACAAATAATGTTTACGTAAGGTCGTAGGAGTGTAGGCTTTGGGCCATCAGTTAGTGTGTTTGGTTCGGTATTGGGTGTTGATAATGCCGAACCAAATTGTCTGAGCGCGGTGGTCATTGGTATGCTGATCAAAAGGGGAGACATGTTGAGACGGTCAGGTTAGGTTTATGGTTTCAACTGGGCTAGATGATAGGAGGTTCCCATGAATGTTTTAATTTCAAATTATGATTGTACCTCTGTTGGACTTTCGCTTGACTTTTATTTTCTGGCATAGAAATATGCCTTCCGGTCGCGAACTCCATTACAAGAATGCATCTTCACAGCGTACTAGGGTTGGTCCCTTCTAATGCTTCGATTTACCCTCCAGACAACCCAATTCTGCCTATTCTTTGGTGAAGGGATACGCTCCTAATCCGGTGTTGGTAAGGCCTTCAGAATGTTACCCCAGCGTGCCAATGATAGAGAAACTGAACTCCATAGCCACTACGTTCGGGATATCTCGTCGGGACATGATATTGCCCGGCCCAGACAGTAGAGCCTGCTTTCCCCTAGGTGGATATATGGTGTACGGTAAGTACCATTGCTTATGCGGTTCAATCCCTCCACTTACCAATTGGATTGCTAGCTTTGTAATCTACCTAAAGGTCGCTCCCATGCAGCTTCAACCGAATTCTTATGCCATCTTGACCGGTTTATACCTGATATTCGTGAAGCATTATCAGAGACACCCCACCCATAGAGATGTCAGGTATTTATATAATACAAGGAGTTATCGAAAGGGGAGTCCCTTCATTAGCTTAGAGTCCGCTCATAAGTTTAAGCCAGCTGTTGAACTACTCCAAATTTAGCATGTTCGAAAAGGATTATTTCTTTGTGCATGACGACATCGTTCCCCAGCAAGCTTTCACTTCTGGCTGTAAGTCATCATATTATCTTGTCTAAACTTTCTTTCGACTTGGTTACTTATTGCTTCGTAATTTTTAGGTTGTGTGAAGGCGGCGGAGAATAACTGCTTGAAAGAGATGGCCAAAGAAATTTTTGCTATCCCGAAGGTCGGGAAGGAAGCCTTGTTCCTACTCTAGGATATAGCCCTTAAATTTACAACTCGATAGGAACAAGAAATTTGTGTACAAGAATAGGCCAAGCTCCATTGAGAAAGCAGTGGGAGGCAGAGGTGATAGGGGAAATGCGGTTAAAGGCAAGGGTTTAGAGAGGAGGGTGCGGTGGCAGGAGCCTCGAAGGGGCTGAGGCATAAAAAGAGCACAGTTTACCCTCCCCACTTAGGAAAATCTCTGCGTATTTGGGATGCTCCTTCCTCGAACGACAAGGAGGGTTCACATTTGGAGGGAGAGAGTGAGGAGGAAGGAATGAGGGAAGACTTTGAAGCAACAAAATTGGAGGTTCATATTTCTTCAGATGTGGAGATCATAAGCAGAAAAGGCATGGGCATGGCTCCTTTGAAGAATGCTAGAGTATGTGAAAGTGGCCCGAGCAGTTGGAAAAATCCAAGCTAGTCTGTGGGTGGACTCTTACCGTTGACCCTTCCCAAGAGAATGTTGCCCCGGGTGACTTGGGTAGAATACCGTCTCTTCTAATGCAAAGTGGAGCAGGAATCAGCAAGGCATTCGGGCTTTCTCCAGGTACTTTCCATTACCGTATGGATTTAAGGATACTTCTCGAGAACTTTTTGTTTTTTAAAGATTCCTAGCCTCTACCTACTTCTCAATCCAATGAAGCCCGGTCGCTCTGTGTTCTTCTTCCTCCAAGTGGAGTCCCGTCCTAGTGTATTCCCTACCTGAGTGAGACCCTATCCTAGCTAGGGGTGGGCATTTAACCAATTTAACTGACTTAACCGATTTAACCGACTTCCACCGAACCGACTTAACCGATAAACATGATTAACCGACTTTATCGGTTAACCGACCGACCATAACTGACCAATTTCGGTTCGGTTAACGGTTAAAAAAATTTGATCGGTCGGTTAACCGTTAATCGACCAGAAAATTACATTTGTTTTATAACGCAACCCAACCCAATTATTAGCCAATTTCAATACAACCCATACCCAAACAGATCATGCTACCATCCTATCATCTTCTTTATGCTTTCAGAATTTGACTATTCATATAACATCAAAAGGAAAAAAACACGAATAACCCAAGATTCCTTAAATCCCTAGATCTAATTAGTGCTTTAGTTCTTGTCTTCATTTTATAATCAAAAACTCTAGATCTGCTCAAGCGTTCTTCTTCATCTGCTAATCGAAAACCCTAGACCCATTTAGTCGCAATGCGTCAAGCTAATCTTAGACTCCAGTTGTTGCAAAAAATAGTAGCGTCACAAAGGAAGAGAAAGCACGTGAGTATAATTACCTTGAATTAATATTTTAAATTGCATGTGTTCGTGATTGAATCTGTGTAAGTGCAACAATGCATGAAGTTCTGCCTCAAGTTAATCATATTTTTTGAGTGTCTGTTGTATCTTTTGCACTGTACGTAAATTGTAATTCATCATTGTAAACCGTAAACTGCAATTCAACAAGTTCACGGTAATAGTGATAGTTTATAAATAAGGTAACATGAATGTTCAAGGTAATAAACTGGAAATATAATATCTAATGTATAGTTTATTAAATTGTAAATTTGAATTGCACCCATTCATGTATTAACGAGATGACTTCATCCAATTTGTAAATTTTGGTTATCATATCAGAGTCCTTCACATTTTGTCTTCTTTTCTTCCATTTTGTTATATATACATGAGTACATGCAGGTCCCTTCATGTTTTCTATCTTTTTTCTTCTAATTTGTGGTATATACATGAGTACATGCACTTTTATGTTTATGGTTGATATGCTCACTAACTTACGGAAATGATATGGAATCTTTATGACATTATATTAAAATTTATCATGACCTTGTTAACAAAGTTAGTATATCAAGAGCACAGAAGCATGTCTGTGCGACAAAGGACTAATTAATGGCAGGTAATTGTTTTTATTTTAAAGTTTGGGTTAGTTTCATAAACTTACAACAAGATGACAGTATTTAAAACTTAAAAGGATGTTTTAATCAGACTGTTACATTCAAGAACTTTAATATACAAGCTTTGGTTAATATATAAGCTTTTGTTATCTAATTTATAGTTTTTGGTTAATGCAGTAAAAAAAATTTACAAAATCTGTTAACATTAAGCAAGGCTTGGCATTATGATATCAAGTATATTAGTATAGTTTCGCTTTAGTACTGTTTTTAGTTTGCAAGATGATAGAAGTTGTTTTTTTTTCTTTGTTGAAATAGTTGTCTATAACAATGTTTGATTTGTTGCAGATAAAAGAAATCTGAATACGGTAGTAATGGGAAGCAGAGTACCATCTTACGTAGGAGAAGCAAAATATATTTGAAGTTTGCTGTAAATATGTGATTGCCAGAGTTTTTTTGTCTTGCAGGGTTGCTTTCTTGTTTAGATGTATTATATACCGAATTTATCTTCGATCCATGCTGGTTAACATGAACTTATTGACTATATATGTATGTACTATGTGATATATGCCGAGTTGGCTCACTGCTTGTTGGTTTGTATGTAATCAATATATGTATGCTCACTGAGTTAACTGGAATAATTTCTTATGTGTTTATTCCAGTGTGTATTTTATGTACTGTGTAGTGGTTATTTTATGTACTGTGTACCTGAATAATCAATGTATGTATGTATGTCTTGCTCTGTTGATGCTTCAAGTGCTTGTTACCATTATTTTTTAGTTTCAGTTAATTTTTAATCGTTAAATGCAGTTAACCGATTGATTTTAGTGGTTAACCGCGTTTAAACTTGGGCGGTTCGGTCGGTATAAATAGCCTAAATTTACTTTCAGTTCGGTTAACCAAAACGTATACTTTGGTCGGTTAAATCGGTAAATTAACCAATCGGTTCGGTTAACCGACTGTGTCCACCCCAATCCTAGCCACTTGATCCAGTCTACCCTAAGGGTTTCTAGTAGCTCGTAGTGCCCCAGTGTCTTGCATGTTTTGTTTTTATGATTTCTCAATTCCTTTGTTCTAACTTTGTTACTCGTATTGCAGGGAAAAGAAGGAATCCAAAGAGGAATGAAGTGTTTAGGCGGCTCGAGAAGTTTAAACGGATGAAAGTGGCTTCCGTTTCTTTCAAGACGGCCTTTTAGGAGGAAAAGACCACGCAAGGGAATATTAGGGAGACTCCGTTAGGCCTAGATAGAGGAGAGAGTTTTGAATCATCTTAGAAACACGTGAGTTCTTCGGATAAGGAAGCCACCTCCCATGGTTCCCAAACTTCCTCTCGGTGTGCCATCACAATCCAATACGTCCTAAAGTGCATGAAATGCCAGATAATTTAGAGGAGGGAAATGTCAACACTATTTTCTCGGCTTATCAGCAGCCGATGTGGAATACTTTTGAGAGTCATCTAGATGTCAATCTCGACTACGTGGATCGTCATTCAACGGATCCTAATACCGAGTTTCTTTTACCTCGAAATCCTTTGCTCCAGATCTTGGACGAGGTGAAGACTCTTGATTTTCCTAACTTAACAACGAAGATGGTCTAGATTACGGATGAAATCAGAAATATTGTTGATTATCAGTCTCGCTTAGCCAAGGCTTGTAAAGAAGTTGGGAGCATCAATGTATGGTTGCGTTTGGAGGTGGAGGATCTACTGAAGGCTCTTATGAAGAAAGAGGCTAAGTTAGTGGCTTTCATGGCATCTCGCGCATCCGAGATAACGAAGGCCAAGGAAGAAGCAAAGAGAGTGGCTGTTGATTTATGCAAGACTCAAAGTGACATGACTATCAGCATAGTGGATGAGGCTCGGTAGTAAGATCTGAAACGGATCCGCTTCCTTAAGAGCAAAGTAAAGAAATCAAAGGAGGCCTTAGTTGAGTTAAAGAAGTCTCGAAATGAGTGGCAAAAGGAAAAAGACTCGTACAAGGTTGAGATTGATAAGTTGAAGGCGGAGCAGCCCCATCTGAGAAGGGATAAGGAACAATAAATGAACAAGGTGGTGTCTCTAGAGGCCAAAGTAAACAAATCCAGCGACTTTTGTGATACAGTCAACCAGATGCTGAAGGATACTTATTACATGTCCTCGAAACAGAGGAACCTTCAATGGGTGGATGATTATCGTCATGTGATGGCAGGAATTCATGCCCGGCTCATTGAGGAGACCAAGGCTGCAGTCACGTAGGAGGAAGGAGCCATGTAAGACATTGGGATGTTGAATAGCCAGTTCATAGTGGAGGATACCAAGACCATCGCTAAAGGGGTATAAGCCACTAACGGGGGACGAGGATGATGAGGATGGCTCGGATCTCGAGGGGATTGGTGATCCACGTCACATCACCGTAGGTATCTCGTCTTTTAACTTTAACTCTACTATTACCTATTCTGGATTGCAAAACCCATGATTCTTCATACTTGCATTGTGCAGGGACGTCTTTGGGGCAAGTTGGGCTTTCGTGAAAGGAGGCGAGTCTCTTGATCAATCCGAACTCTCGAAGGACATAGTTAGAGGGAGCGTGTAACGACCCGTATTTTACGTATCGATAAATCGTAAAATGGTTGCATTAGGTCGTTGATGTTGTTAAGTCGTTCAGAGTTTAAGTCATTTGGAGCTTGAGTCGTGTAGGAGATAAGTCGTGTTGAGGTTGAGTCGTGACCGACTTATAGGGGATTAAGCGGCTTAAGGTGTTGAACGGCTTATAGGTGTGGCCGAGTCAGGGAAGTAGCCGACTTAGTGGTGTTGGGCGACTCATGGGAGTGGCCGACTCATAGCGTGACCGACCTAAGGGATAGTGATATAGGAGTTAGTTCGTGAGCGACTTAGTGAGGTAGTTAGGTTGTGTAGTGTTTGGGTCGGTAGGGCGGCATAAGGAGTTACCGACCTAGGGAATGGAGCGGCTATGTGATAGGTCGCATGGTGTTTGGGTCAAAGCCGTGTAGTTAGGTCGTGGGACGACCTAGTTAGGTCGGCAGGGTAGCTAAGTCGCTGAGTCGCTTGAGCGAGTTAGTGTTAGGTCGGCCATAAGGAGGTCGTGTGTGGTAAGTCGTTGACTCGGGGTTGAGTTGGGTCGGTATGTCTGTTAGGTCGTGTGACCCTGTGTAGCGTTAATTCGCATGAGTTGTTAGGTCCTATGGTTAGGTCGGTGGGTCGTTAAGTCGTAAGTCGTGAGTTAGGTCCATACGACTTAGGGCTTAGGAAGGGAGGCGCGCAGGTGTTAAGCCGTGTGGGTACTGAGTCGTTAGGTCGTCTCTCGTGTTAGGTCGGCAGTGTATTGAGTCGTGAGCCGTGTGTGTATTGAACCGCATGTTGTTAAGCCGTGTAGGGGCATGAGTCGTAGGTCGTGGGTTGTTAAGTCGTGACCGACTTAAGGGTTTGGCCGACTCATGGGGATTTCAGCCTATAAATGGAGGGGTTTGGCTCACTTTTTGGCACCGGATTTTGAAGCGACGAAGTGCTTCCATTTTGGAAGCTCGACTACAACACTTCTTCACTTCTTTTCTCCACTTTAATCTTGTGATTCCTTCCATCTAGATTGAAGATCAAATCGAAGATCCAAGAGCCAAAGTTGAAGATCTCCATCCATTGAAGAGAGATTTCATCGATTGAAGCGAGATTTTGCCGGATCAAGCTTAGTTCTTTGCTGTCCAGATCTGGAGTTGGTTATTTTAAGGTGTTTAGGTGATTCGGTGAGTGGTGGTTATCTCTCACACGGACCCAAAGGAGTATATAGGATCGGTGGCTTGTTTGTGTGTTAAAGATAGTGATTTCGTGCATTTTCTTAAGTCTGCATGTAGATCTATGGTTAATGATGATTCAACACTTATTTTACTACATATTCACTTATGCAAGTTTATTCATCAAGTTGTAGAGATATTGTTCGTGATTCATGCTTATTAGATTGCATGTTAGATTTGGACTCTTTATTTACGAAATTGCCATCTTTGTTGTAATTGCTTATTTAGATCTTGTTTGAATGATTGATTACTTGGATTAATGTTTGATTTGATTGATTAGTTGATTGATAACTTGTTTTGGACAAGATGGTCGAAGATGATTCAAAAGCTAAGTGGAAAGGCTCTTGAATAAGGAAAGCTGCTTGTGACATATGAAGCGGATGTTGAAGCTCATATGGCTAGGTTTGGTGATGATGTTGAGATGGGACTTTTCCATGATGCGATGAGGCAAACCATGATGTTGAGATGAGACTTTGCTATGATGCGATGAAGCAAAGTATGATGTGAGAAAGCCTTAGTTTAATCCAGACGGGATCATCCCAAGCATGTTGATAACTCGGTGATGCGGTCCGAGTTTGTGGATAATGGTTAGCTTGAGAGGCGCTTGAGCTAGTATGGGAATAGTCGTCGAGGAGGATGACTAGAAGGCTGAGATTTCATCGTTGTTGAAAGTTCTAGCATGCTCAAAGCAAGAGTACGTTGGGACGGGTCACGATGACGTTCCAAGCACAGGCTGCAACGACGTGCTAGTACTCTGGGTAGTTGCGAAAATTCCTAGGCACGGGCTGAAACGACGTGCGGAGTTATGTCTAGAACCGGGGTTACCATTAGCCCTTGACAGGCGGTCATTCAACTAACGGTGAATTCAAGGCAATGACAACAGTGATAGCAGAGTCATGGATGTTTGGATGTTTGGTTGTATCGTCATTTAGGTCAGGAGCGATGTTTTCAGGGTGCTTATCTTATCTTGGTTTAGGCCTTGGGGGTTTACATTTGGAAAACACCGACCTTGACTTGAGTGATATTTACTTTGCTTTAAATGTTTGAATTGCTATGTTTACTTCTTCTTAGTGTGTTTGAGGGCTATCACTGTAGAAAGAGGTGGAGTGGGATGGTTGAGTTCCTATTCCTTTTACCCTTTATGCTCTTTTGGTATGTTTGATAGTTGATTTACTGCTCACTAAGACTGTTGTCTGACTCAAGGTTTTATGTTTAACTCTTATTACCTTGGGCTGTTCATCCATGTTGGGATGGGCAGACCAGGTAGCAGGTGACAGGTGCTGTTCTTAGTAGTCAACGCTGTTGATGACGAAGACGAGCTGGAGGCTTTTGCATATTATTTTCTTACTATATGTACTGGGTGTTCCTCTGTTTGTATATTCTCTGAGTGATATGTAGTGAGGCTTGATGTATTGACTTTGCTGATTGCTGTATCAAACTATGAGTTTATATGATGAGACTTCTGTTCTATAGAGCTTCACTATGTATACTTTCTATTGTATTTTATCCATGCGCTGTGAGTAATACGATAGACTATGCTGTTTTATCTTATCCTGACTATCGTCCATGGCTGCCTGGCACACCATTCAGCGCACCATTCCCTTGTTTTCGTGCGGGAGTCATGGGCGGTCGTTACAGAGCGGGTCGAGCGGCAAGGATGTTCCTCCTCCCTAGTTGAGGAAATTTTCTTTTCACTTTCTATATGTGGTTTAAAAGGATGTATGGCTATTAAGTATTTGTGTATATATAGACAAAACGCTTTGTACATTAAGATTTCTAATGTGTAATGTCTAATTTATGTCTTTTGCATGTTTATCTGGAATGACTTTTGCGATGTGTGATTTTCATGGTCTGTTTTGTCTACTTGTGAACTATGTACGACCTGGTCTATCTTTATTGTGTTCAGAGATGCATAAAACCATAAACGTGTTTTTATATTCAAGGTCGATTGCAAACGATAACTACTCATGTTAATGCCCCCGTCATGAGTATTATACGATTTATCATTACCGACGTGCATAATTCCGTTCGTCGAGTGCGAACTACTCCTGGCTGTAACCACGCCTTAATCATGGGGTTTACAATCGGTTCGCAGTTGCCGACGAGCCGAAAGCCAATGATGAACTTCCTAGGCTATAAATTGTGCCTAATCCATGGCTTATGATCGATTCATCATTGGCTTGGCGGTGCAGATCTTCGGTAGTGAATTGCATGGCTTGTTTCGTGCTCCTTATCGCGGCTGTCTTACTTTCACTGCTTTTGACAAGTGTCTGCGATTGCTTGTAGTAGGAATAGTCATCAGGTAAAATAATTAAACAAAAGAACGTTCAAATAAGGTACGTAATGCAAGACACCAAATTTTTATAGTGGTTCAGCCAAAATATTCCTACGTCCACTGTTTTTCTTTTATTGTTTCGTTCAATACATGTTTCTTTACAACTCAAGAGAAATAGTGGCAGAGATGTTGGAGGTTCCATGCTTCCCCAAATACCTCTCCATCTACCATTGACGAGATGTAATCTCCATTGCGAAGATCCTTATGAACAAAAAACGGCCCTTCCCAAATTGGATCTAGTGCTTGTAGCCGTAGGAAGACTCGTTTGAGTACCAAGTCTCCTTCTCGCAGCACTTGAAGCTTCACCTTAGAGTTGTACTGCCTTGCCACCTTCTGTCTATGAGCCGTAGCTTTGAGGGCGGTGTCATTTCTTTTTTCCTCGATCAGGTCGAGTGATATGTTCAAGAGCTCCTCATTTTCTTTTGGATTGTAATGTATCCTACGGTGCGAGAGGACGACTGTTTCGATGGGAAGCATGGCTTCGGTTCTGTATGCCAATGCGAATGGTATGTGCCCTATTGCGGTCTTGTAAGAAGTTCGATAGGCCCACTGAGCAGTTGGTGGTTCGTCGACCCATGCTTCGTTGGACTTTTCTAACTTCTTCTTGATTAATGTTTTCAACACCCTGTTTACTGCTTCGACCTGTCCATTTGCCACGGGACATGCCACAGCCGAGAAGCTTCGAGCAATCCCTTGTTCGAGGCACCAACTGGAGAATTCTTCATTGTGGAATTGAAGTCCGTTATCCGATATGATCCTTTGCAGCACTCCATACCTGCACAGGATGTTGCATATTAGAAATTTTATCACTTTGGTAGATGAAATTTTGTTCAAAGGCTCCGCTTCCACTTATTTGGTGAAATAATCCATTGCCACTATAGCATATTTTGGTTCTCCTCGACCCATGGTGAGCTTCTGATCAGATTAATTCCCCGGATGGTAAAGGGCTAGGGGCTGACCATCTGGATTAAACCAGTAGGTGGTAATATCGGTTTTAGAAAATCTTTGGCATTTGTCACATTTCTTAGCAAACTTGGTTACGTCCTTGTTCAGTGTGGGCCAAAGGTATCCATAGCGTATGATCTTCCTGGCAAGAGTTTGCCCTCCGGTGTGACCGTCGCAACTTCCTTGATGAATGTTATTAAGGATATCTTTTGCTTCATTCTCGGTGACATATCTTGGTAGTGGGTTGGAAAAGCCGCGATGGTACAGTATGTTGTTCTGGATGGTGTAGCGGGATGCCCTCCTTAGCATTTTCCTGACTTCATTCCGATCTGTGGGTAAGTTTCCTTCTTGCAAGTATCTGATGAGGGGGTCTTCATGTCTCCTCCTTGTCTGTAATCGTCGTAATTTTCAGACACTCGAAACTCGGTGTGGATTGTCTTATGACGGGGGTTGCCCCTGGCATTGGCTTGGTTCTTATGCTTTCCCCTTTGGCAAGGGCATTTGCCTCTTGATTTTCCCGTCCCGGGATGTGTTTTATTACATAGTAGTCTAGCTCATTAAGGGGGGTTTTGGTCTTTTTGAGGTAGGAGGCAAGCTTTTGTCCGTGAGTTTGGAATTCTCCAAAGATCTGGTCAACAATTGATTATGAATCGTTTTGTATACATATCAACTTAACTTCTATTTCTTTAATGATTTCTAAGCCGGCTATTATTTTCTCGTATTCAGCTTCATTATTAGTTGCAGTGAACTCTAGTCTTAGTGCATAGCTTAATTTCCTTCCTCGGGTGTGACTATTATGGCACAAGCTCCCAAGCCGAGCTTGTTCGATGCTCCATCAATGAATATATTCCATTTGACTGCTTCCTCAACCCTTTTCGTAGCCTCCCCATCTCGCATTGTGAACTCAGCTATGAAATCAGCCAAGGCTTGTCCCTTAATTGCAGTGCATGGTTAGTAGGTAATGCCATACTGGCTCAGCTCAATGCACCATTTTAACAGGCACCCTGATGTGTCTGGTTTATGTAGGACTTACCTTAAAGTTTGATCCGTTAGCACTCTAATGGAATGTGACTGAAAGTAGTGTCGTAATTTCTTGGATGCTATGAGTAGACAGTAGGACAATTTTTCGACCTTTGGGTACCTAGCTTCTGCCCTAGTGAATCTCTTGCTAATGAAGTAGATCGGTCTTTGGATACGATCATCCTCTCGTAATATTGCGGCACTTAGTACGTGGGAGGATACAACTAGGTATAGGTAGAGGCTCTCTCCATCTATCGGAGTAGAGAGCTGGCGGCTTCTGTAGGTGCTCTAGCAGACTTTGAAAAGCTAAGTATCATTCACTGGTTCATTCAAATTTTCCTTTGTCCTTTTTGAGGGCTTCGAAGAACAGGACGCACTTGTTCGTGGCCTTGGAAATAAAGCTTCTCAGAGTGGCTACCTTTCCATTCAGCCTCTACATTTCCCTTCGTGTGGTTGGGATTTTGATGTCTTTCAAAGCTTGAACCTTTTCAGGATTCGCCTATATTCCTCTAGCGTGCACAATGAAAATCAAGAACTTGCCCGAAGACACACCAAAAGAGAATTTCATAGGATTCAACTTCATTTGGTACCTTTGCAATATTTGAAACATCTTGTCTAGGTGGCTCAGATGATTCATTGCTCTTTTTGTTTTGACAAGCATGTCTTCAACATAGACTTCCATGGAGTGACCAATACGCTGCTCGAACATCTTATTAACTAGACGTTGATAGGTAGTGTTGGCGTTCTTAAGCCCAAAGAGCATGAACTTGTAGTAATATAGACCTAGATCCATGATAAAGCAATTATGTTCTTGATCCTTCACATGCATGCGGATCTGGTTGTATCCTGAATATGCATCCATAAATGGTAACAATTCATGTCTTGCAATTCCGTCTACTAGTCGATTGATCTGGGCAGAGGAAAACAGTCTTTGGGGCAAGCATCAATGAGTTTGGAGAAGTTAATGCAGGTTCGCCACTTCCCATTATGCTTTTTCACTAAAATCGAGTAGGAGATCCATTTTGGGTAAATGGCTTGTGGATAAAGCGGTTGGCAAGAATGTTCTTCACTTCTTCGTTGAGAGAAGTTGACTGTTCTATCCCCATGCTTCTTTTCTTTTGTTTGATTGGGATCTTGATGGGGCCAATATGAGGGAATGACAAGCTATTTCTAGGGAAATCCCCACCATGTCTTCGTTGGTCCATGCAAATACATCCATGTTCTTACGCGGGATTCCTATCAGCTAGATTTTTATGTTCTGGTTCAAATGAGAATCTACCTTTAAAAGCCTTGTTTTGTCACATTCGTCTACCATCTCATGTTTCACAGCCTCCGCAGATTCGGCGTTGACCTCCTCCTCTCTACCTCTAGGGTCCGACTCATTAAATAGGCCGCTAGTACATTTGAGAGGAGGGGCCTTCTTTAATTGCTAGGCCAATGCATTTCGGCGTAGAGGGTGACCTCTACCCCTTTTCCATTTTCCTTCTTCTTGTTGTGGCGGAGTTTTTTCACGTAGCAATCGCGAGCTACATCTTGGTCGCCTTCTTCTTCTCCTATTCCATTATTGGTTAGGAATTTCATCATCAAACACCATGGCGCCAAGAATATCTGGAAACCTGACAACGTAGGCCTTTTCAAGAAAGAGTTGTAGGCAGAGTGTCCATCCATCAGAACAAATGTTTGCTTTCGAACAACTAATCAGGAGTGACTTCTTAGCTCAACGAACAAGTCTAACTGTCTAACGGGCATCGTGGCTTCTCTAGTGAACCCATGTAAGGGTTTATGGCATGAGGATACATCTTTCATTGATAGCTTCATTCTGTTGCAGCATGTTTGAAAAAAATATTCACCGAGCTTCCTGTATCGACTAAAATGCGAAACACCTCTGTCGGGCCCATCTAGGCGGAGATAACCATGGGATCAGTGTGCGGATATTGTTTTCCAACCAAATCTTCATCGTTGAAGGTTATGTCAGCTTTTTCTCTCTACCTTGCGATGCGCCCTTCAGTAATAGAATAAACATATCCTTCTCTATCTTTCAAGGATTTCCTTACCTCTCGGCCCAACTTCTATCGGCTGCATGTGGGCCTCCAGATATGGTACAGAGAATTATTTCTCCTGGTCGGAGTGGGTCGTACCTGCCCCTTCCTTGTTGTTCCTTTGGAGGGGCTGCCCAGATCCCTTATGGACCAGAGCAGGAGAGTTATGTCTTTTTTTCCCGTACCACTCCAGTTTCTTTTTTCGGATGTCTTCCTCAATGAGGTCCTGCAAATGATGACATTCTTTGGTGTTATGCCCATGAGACTCGTGGAAGCGAAAATATTTCCATGTTCTAATTGCGGCATCTGAAACTTTTGTGTATGGATGGCGTTTGTATTTTAACTCGTGTTGGGTAGCCATGTAAATGTTCTCCATAATGTTGTTCAAAAGAGTGTATGAATCGAACCTATGTCTACGTATGTATCGTCGCTTATTGCCCTTTTAAGTTCCAGAGTTTAGGTGGGTATTTTTTCCTTTGTTATTCGGCTTACTCCCATCCCTTCAGGGTGGGGTACTTATGTTTCCTTGGATGCTAGAAGCCTTTGTGGGCTGCTCGCTACGTCGGTGAGCCACCGCATCCTCCAATCTCATGTATTTTCTAGCTTCATGAAAGAAATCTTGAAGAGTTAGAGGTTTTTCCTTCGTCAATCTTCTTACAAGCTTTGAATCTGGATGGACACCACCTCACAGCGCCATCAGTGTAAAATTTTCATCTGTGTTTTGTACCACCGTCGTGGCAGCATTAAAACGGATAAGATATTGCTGTAGCAGTTCTCTAGCTTTCTGTTTTACGTCTGACAAGGAATAAGCATTTCTGGACTGTTCCACATGGATTCAAAATTGGCTTATGAACTTTTCCTTCAACATTTCCCAGAAGTTAATGAAGCCATGAGGCAGGCGATAAAACCATGTGGTTGCTAAGTTTGGCAGGAACAATGGGAAACATTTACATAGCACACCCTCTGTTGCTCCATTCATGAGCATGTGCTGGTTGTAGCACTATAAGTGGATGATTAGGTCGGATGTGTCTTTATAGGGATCCATAGTGGGCATCTTCCATTCTCGAGGAGTGGATGTCGCTTCTATGTCCTTGAAGGGGCTGGACACCCTTGCCCCTATCCCTTTTTCGAGTTGTTCGCACCTGAGGTATTGCTTGGAGAGGCATGTCATCCTCTCCTCAGATTTTGGGGAAGCCCCAGGAGAAGTGGTGGATTCCCTTTGATATTGATGGCGTCTGAAACCTTGGTTGAGGCAAGATTGGCGATGGTTGGCTCAAAGCATGAAAGGATCAGCCATAGTCAGTCCTTGCCTGATGCCCTCTTGACTAGGCCTAGCTCTTGATGCTCTTTCAGGACCAGCTTTAGGCTGAATCCTGGCTTGGCTTTGAGTTCTTGTATCTTCTTGATTGAATTCTTCATTTGTAGGGAATATATTCCGTCTACGCGACTCTCTAAATTGAGACTCACCTCGAGATTCAGTGTTGTGAGTGGATTCCGCTGTGCCTCTCAAGCGTGTCATGAGTTGGTCCACTGAAGCTTTTAGCTGGGCAGCGAAGCGGTTAGTCATCCCATTCACAACCCTGTCTATGTCTTCTCGGGTGACAGCTGAGTCTAGAGGTTAAGAGTGGGTAGCTGGGTTTTCTTGATCATCTTGGTTAGGATTGAGTGTACTGGCAATGACTGTGCTCTTACCCTTATCGATGTTGCGCCTAGAGGGAGCCATGTTCTAATGTTGAGTTAAGCTTTGGAAAGAGGGTAGAGAGAAGAGTTCAATTCTCCATACCTTTCTCGGTAAAAGCACCAAAGATGTTTGCACAAAAATTAGAAAAACACCTCTAAGTTCGATTTTAGCTAGTCACATTTAGGTTGAGTGATTTGGAGTTTTCAATGTTCTAACACGTTAAGGGATAATTTTTGCAGTTACATAACAATTCACAGGCTCATAAGTCGGAAAGCAGTTAACGAAAGTAAATCATGTAGGGTTTTATAGTGGTTCGGCCAGAATATGCCTATATCCACTGCCCATCCTATTATTCTTACTTTGATTTGGTTACAAATACAAGTTTTTTTAGAAAGAGTAAAAAATTGAAGTAGCCAGAGTGACTGGGTCTCAGCGGAGTTTTCCCTCTCTTCTCTCTAAATCTGTCTCCGTTGTTGTTGAGAAGCTTCGGTATGAATAGAGTGGAGTTGTGAAGTGTGGTGGAAGAAGTTATAACTTTCTGACTCTAGTTCGTCATTTGAGCAAAAACATTTGGATCGGCATTTGGGTAATGGAGCTTGCCTGGCCTGGGTGTTTTCCTTGTCTAGTTCGGTATGCTTGTGTACCGGATGAAATGTTCATACGGTGGTGGGCGTATTGTGCCGGACCAAATGTTTGAACGGTGTTGGGCGTATTGTGCTGGACCAAATATTTTTCTGGCATATTAGAGGATGCCGAACCAAATGTATTAGAGGATACCGGACCAAACATCTGGTCCGGTAGTTCAGTCTTTCATTCCCTCGTTTTCTTCTACTGCACTTTCTCTTTGCTTACTAAAAAACCGAGCCAAATAGTTTTCGCTAAAGTGTCACGATGAAGGATGTAGTATGATTTGAAAGTCGAAAAAGTTGGCCCTGAGGTATGTTGGTCTATTTCAGGTTATAAAAAGGATTGGAAAGCTCGCTTATAGAGTAGAGTTTCCAAGCAATTTGGTAGGTGTCCATAATATATTCCATGTTTCTCATCTTCGTAAGGATGTGCATGGTCCAGAGGCTACTATTCCCTAAATAGAGCTGGAGGACTTAGTAGAAGAGCCTGATTTGACTTTTGTTTGACAACAAATTCGAGTTGTAGTGAGAGATGAGAAGAAATTGAGGATCAAGACAGTCAAGTCGGTGAAGGTTCAACTGAGCGACAACGGGAAGACTGTACTTTGGAGACGGAGGACAATACTCGATAGGCTTATCCTGATTTGTTTTGATGGTATGTCTATAGTAGACTTACATGAATTGGTTGCTAGGAGATGAAACAGATGATTTCTATGTTTGCTAGTTAGTCCTTATTGATTTTCGAAGATGAAATTCAGACTGTAACACCCCTAATTTTATTGACGTTATTCAGGAGATTTAATTAGAATAAATTAAATGGAATAATGTAGATATGAAGATTGAGGTTGATTAATAATTTAGGTGGTCGTGCTTGCTTTATATCTAATGAACTTGTATAAATGGTTAGGAAATTAAACATTAGGCTATAGGGTAATTAATCATACTTCCCACCCTTATACTATTCCCAATAGGTCATACATGTTCATTTCACCAAAACAAAAATTATAATTGTAAGAAGTGAAAGCAAGGTCGGCCATTAGAAGGAGGAGAAGAGAAAATCAACTAAAAGCTAGGATCAAGTTAGAAGGAACTAATCTCAATCATACTTCAATTTCTTTATCCAATCTAAGGTGAATAATAATTTCTACATCTCTATATTGATTTTAACATCATATGGTTCAGATTTGAGGATAAATCCATTTTATGATATATTAAATAATGATATGCTTGATTTTGATTTATATATGTATTGAACAAGGTTTTTAAAAAGCAGATATACAAGGCTTTAGGGTAAAGCCGAGATAAAATAATTTTTAAATTCCATGGAAAAATTTTATGCTATAGAAAACATGATTTTGGAGATGGGTTTCAATTTTCATAATTTTTCGAGTATGTATGGATTTTGTTAAATTTTCTAGGAAAGAAAATGATTTATTGGGTTATAAATTAATTATGACTAAAGTAAAGATTATTTGGGTTTGAATGTTCTATATGTTGGAAAACATATTAAAATAGATTTTCTAGGATTTTTCCAGATTTTTCCTAAGTGTTTTGATGAATATATAAAATTATTTAAGGTATAGGACTTAAATGTTTTATATATTTAATTAAAGAGAAGGGAAATTTTATAAAATAAAATTATTATTTATTTTTGAAATTTTTTTGCATCAGTTTTCTAAAAAGAAATTGCTAACCAATGAGAATTGGACAAACAAATGCAGGTTAATTGAAAAGTTATCTTTTTAAGTAAAAAACAAAGAAATCATTCTTTTAGCATGTTTCAGCCTTTTACGGTAGTAAACCTTCCAACCCAAACCTTTCGACGAAGTCGAAGGGTTATATCTTTCGATAAGGTCAAACCAATGCATATGGTGTCAACTTACTTATTGGATAGAGTCGAAGGGTTCTTAGTTGAAAGGTTGATGGCCAAAGCGGTTGGGGTATGTTTGTTTTATAGGCCAAAAGCTTTCACCAGCTTTGCTTTCGAATTAGAACTTTTGACTTGGTTGCGTTCAACCAGGTCAAATGTTTAAAAAAAAAGGTTTTAAACCTTTTGACAAAGTCGAAAGGTTATCACTGCTTTACCGCTATTTTGTTTTGGAACCTTTCGGCATGGTCGAAAGGTTACTACCACTTATCGTTGTTTTGTTTTGAACCTTCCGACACAAACGGAAGGTTATATCCTCTTTTCCCAACCTTTCGATGTCATTTCTTTCGACAAAGACAAAAGGTTTACTTGTTTTAAAAACCGACTGCTTCTCCCATGGCTTTCTAAAGGTTTCAAAGCCTTTGACTTATATGATTTTCCTTTGTTATATAATTGAAATGTAACCCAAGCTTTTGAAGGAGTTGCTTTAAAATGGCGGAGGTCTATTGTTTTAAATGAAATGTTTTAAAGCTTTCGAGGCTGACCTTCCATAAAGGTCGAAAGGTTGATTCCATTGTAGTCGAAAGGTTTTAAAGCTTTAGAAGTTGACCTTCCATAAAGGTCGAAAGGTTGCTTCCATTGTAGTCGAAAGGTTTTAAAGGAGGACTTCCGAATATTTTAACCTAAACCCAGTAAGTCTTCAAAAGGTTTATATTTTAAGAGTTGAATGCTTTCAAGAGATTTGAATTGCTTAATGGTATCGAGAGGTGTTGATTCAAAAGGTTATTTTGAAGACCTTTTGACAAGGTCGAAAGATTTGGTTTTAAAAAGATTTGAAAACCCATACTCTAATTTTTAAAGAAAAACCCACGGTTTATACAAAGGAGTTTTGTAAGGGTTTTTAAGTATGTAATTTTGAAGAATGTTGTCTTGATAAAAATGTAAGTTAAAGGTGCTAAAAACTTTTTATGATATGTATTTCAAGGACCTTAAACCTACAAAAGTGGTGTTGTTAGTTAATGTTTTACTTCTTCAAATATGAGTATATTCATATGATAACCCATAACTGTATTTTGGGGAAAAGGGGTAGAAGAACTAGTAGGTTAACTCAAATAGTGAATATAAATTACTTAAACTCCCAAATGAGTAGAATTGCGTCCAGAGTTAGAGTGACCAAAAATATAGGAAGCCTAAACTTTGCAGTTATTGGAGGTAAACCAAGAGGTTCATAGTAAACCCATGAAAACTTTGATAAGGTAGTTATTGCTGCATACCATATGATTCATAGTTGACCTTTGAAAACTATGCAATAAGGACAGTTGGCAGGGGATAATTGGTTTGTAGTGAACCTATGAAAACTATATCCAAATTAAGAATTGACACCAGTCAATAGGTTCCTATTAAACCCATGAAAACTTGGATAAATAAGCGGCTAATGGAAGTATCGATAGGTTCCTAGTCAACCCATGAAAAATAGAATGTTCAATGAGTTACTGGATAAGTCCATAGGTTCCTAGTCAACCCATGAAAACTAGGGTAAGGCAATTATTTATTGGAATGACTAATAGGTTCAGGAGGACCCATGAATTAATTAAGTTAACTGGCAGAAGCCAATAGGTTCTTGGTGATTCCATGAAAACTATGAATATGACAGTGTGTCTATTAGTTATAACAAAGCTATTAGTAAATCCATGAAAACTAAAAAGGTTAATAGTGACCCTAGAAACTATAATAATGATAGGGTGTCATATTAAACTGGGAATGGGAAAATCTTATTTATTTTCAGGTATGCATATCATCATAATGTTTTGAAATGTATGTTTTAACCATTGTGTATGCAGAAGCACAGAATTTGGTTTTATAAAGGTTTTAGGATACTAGTGAGAGAAAAACCCATTTCGCTATACGGCGTGGTCTTACTAGATATCTAAAAGGATTGAGATATTAGATTTTTATTCATACCAGGCATTATGTCTTACTCGAAGTTTTTGTTTTCCCCTTAAACTCTCGGATTCTCAATTGATTTTGAGTAGTTTGAGATTTAAGGCTCTCGGGTTTTCTTCTATAACGAATAAAGCATTTGGAGGAGTGAAGGAGGTAGATAGTTATTTAGAGTTTTTCTTTCCGTTGCGTATTTTGTTTGCAAAGGCAAATTTATTAGCCTTACTATATTCTCTGATCAACCAAGGGGGCATCTTCATATGTCGCTCTTGGTGTATTTGTAAATATTGTATTTTACTAAATGTGTTTAACGTAATTTGGGAATTGTTTAACGTAATTTGGGAATTATGTAATAAAGAAGAAATGTTTTGGATTGAATATGGAAATACGTTTTTGATTTGTTAATTTTTTTTCCACATTTTTGTGATTAGTGTATCAATGTATCTATGTAAGACTATGGATGACTATGGATGACCACCGTATTTGGTTGCTGATGATTAATAACTATGGATGACTGCAACATCCATAGCCGTAAGTTTTGGATCTCCAAGTAGGAGGATGTTGTACCAGTCAGAGTGGTAAGCCTTTTAAAGGAATAGAAGGAGTGATTGGCCTCTTGTCATGGATAAAGATGTGCTAGCGTAGTTTAACAAGGATGGGCGTGATTGATCAACAAAAAGTTCAAATTGCCTTGAGCCAGCTGCAAGAGAAAACTTTAGCCTAGTATAAGCTGCTAGTGGCAGAAGCGGATGAAATTAAGATAACTTGGGATCAATTCAAGCTTCGATTTGTGCAAAAGTTCTATCCAGAGGCAGAGAAAGCTGCAACGATTCACAAATTTATTGACCTCAAGCAAGCTCACATGTCTATTGCTAAATATGTCGCTGCTTTTGAATTCTTGTCAAAGTATGGCATCGATATGATCAATACATTATTAAAGAAGAACAAAAGTTTTTTCACGGCCTGAACAAGGCTTTGGTGAAAGCTTTACTTCCACAATTAGATTCCGCCATTGAAAAGCAAGCGATACAGCACTTGGATATGAGGAAGTAGAGAAAGAAAGTGAGGAGGAGGAGCCTTAGAATAAAGTTGGGTATGGACAGAACTGAAATTTTGATTCAAGAAACAAAGATCTAAGTTCTTTAGCAAGAAGCCAGTGCAGGGTGCATCAGCTGGAGCAGGAGATAAGATGCATCCTAAGGATAATCAAATGTCTATAATTGTGGAGAAAAGGGGCCTTATATTAGAGTATATTCCAAGCTATGGTCATCTCCAATCAGTTGCATTATTTGTAAGGAAGCTTATGATTATGCAAATATATGCCCAAAGATTACTAGTAAGTTGAATGTCCTTGGAACTATTAGTGACCGTCTTAGGCGTATGGGAAGGTGCCCGCTATTTTAGAAGGTACGATTTTATTTAGAAATTTACCTTTTAGAATTGTATTTGATTCAAGTGCATTTCATTCTTTCTCTAAGGAATTGGTTGAAAATTTAAATTTGGATGCCGTATACTTAGTTACCTCTTTACGAATTATTAAACTTATCGTAGGATATGCAACCCTTGTAATGATGTGCATGAATGTCGGATTAGTATTTTTATGACTTATCCTTTTATTGTGATTTACACGTATTTCAATATTTGGGGTACGACATCATCATCCTTGGTATGGATTAGATGAGTCATTATTAGGCACATTTGTTATGTTCCAAAAGAATTATAACTCTCAAACATCCGGAATCAGTTGATGAGTTAGTTTAGATCTTGGAGGAATTGGTGAGAATTCGGGTGGATTTTTATGCACTTTGGAAGTCTGAGATAAAGATGGAATAGCTTGAATTCCAGTAGTAAGGGAGTATCTAGATATTTGTCAACGTATTATCGATCTTCCTCCTACACGAGCGATTGAGTTTAGAATTGACCTCGAACCTGGAGCTCAACTAGCTAGCCATCCTCTAACATGGATGTTAGCAAAGGAAGTAGAAGAGCTCAAGAAGCAATTATCAAAATTAGAATCTAAACATTCTATTAGGTCTAGTAGTTCTCCCTATGGTGCAACTACTTTGTTTTTGAAGAAAGCAAATAGATAACTCAGACTGTATATAGATTATCTTAAGGTGATTGAGATGATGATTAAGAATAGGCATCCTTTACCCTAGATTGATGATATGATTGATGAATCCAGCGGAGCCAAGATCATTACACAGCTCAATTTAGCAACAAGTTTTCATAAACCCCGCATACAAAGGACATATTCCTCTCATAGCATTTTGAACTAGAATGGATCCTACGAATGGCTAGTAATGCATTTGGACTTACAAATGCTCCTGCATATTTTGTTGATTTAATGAATCAATATTTTAGAGAATATCTCGATAAGTTCATCCTTGTATTTACCAATGATGTTTTGGTATATTCTAAGACTGAATCAGAACATGAACAGCATCTTAGAACATCATTGGAGACACTGATGCAGAATAAGTTGAAAGCTAAGTTTTCTAAGTGTAATTTTTGGTAGAAACAAGGTAAGTTCTTGGGTCACGTTGCTTCAAAAGCCGGAATTTCTATAGACCTAGCCAAATTTGAAGCTATTTAGAATTTGAAGCAACCTGAGATAGTCTCGTAGATATGAAGGTTTTTGGGATTGGCCGGTAATTATCGACGATTTCATAAAGATTTTTCAAAAATTTCCAAGCCATTGACAAACCTTACAGGAAAGGTTGTTAAACTCCAATGGAATTATAAGTGTGAAGAAGCATATTGAAAGTTGTAGGAATTACTCATGAATGAACCTGCACTCATTGTCCTAAAAGGTAACAAAGACCTAGAAGTTTACGCTGACATTTGTGGTTCTGCATTGGGTGTTGTGCTTATGTAGAAAGGTAGAGTAGTGGCATATGTATGAAGAAAATTAAGACCTAATGAGACTCGATATGCTACTCATGATCTGAAATTGGATGCAATAGTCTTTACACTCAAAATTTGGTGACAATATTTAATTAAAGAACGGTTTGTGTTATATACAGACCATAAATTACTGAAGCATTTGTTTATGTAGAAAGATCTTAATATGAGACAACGACGATGGCTATAATTTCAAGTAGCATATTATTTTGAGAACAAATATACGCCGGGAAAGAAATCACGTAGCTGATGCATTGAGCAGGAAGCACGAAGCACTAAGCTCAATGATGATTGCAGAATGGAAAGATCTCGAGAATCTTTCTATGTGTGAAATTCGAACTAAAGACTCAATGGGAGCTTCTAGTGTATGGTTGGCAAGTCTTGTAGCTAGAAGATTTTTGGTTGATTGGGTTAGAGGCTCAAAGGAAATATCATGCCATCTTAGAATTAAATCAATAGAAAGCGGTGAAGACGGTTAAGATTTGAATATTTATCCTCTTGATTCACATGGGTGTTTATGCAAGAAGAATATATTAGTACCACCCAATATAGACGGTCTTCATAAAGAGATAACGGATGATTGTCATCGATTGTGTTATACCGTTCATCTAGACGAAAGTAAAATGTATGTGGATATGAAATGCTTATGTTATTGGGGGGAATGAAGCATGATATTGGAAAATATGTGAAAGAATGTTTACATGTCAGCTAGTTAAAGTTGAGCATCAGAGACCAAGCGGGTTACTTCAGCCATTAGATGTTCCTCATTGGAATTGATACCATGTATGAATATACTCAGTATTTAGTGTTAATGATTCCTTTTATATAAGTCCCTATCAAACCTTATTAATCTTTCATAGATATCCATGGATTTCTTTGATGAAATACCTTGTTCTCAAAGCAGTTGTGGTGGTATATGGGTAATAGTCAATTGTTTAACTTAATCGTCTAATTTTATACCAGTGAAGTAGAATAAAACCACAGCTTATTTGGTAAAATTATATGTGAAAGAAGTGTTTAGACTTCACAAAGTACCTAGTTCTATGGTTTTCGATCGTGATCCATTATTTCCTAGTAGATTTTGGAGAAGCCTTCAAGTAGCTTTGAGAATGAAGTTGATGTTTGCATCAAAAATGGGCACAAACACTCTGTTATACGTGAAAGCACCAATATCCAATATTTAAATCCAAACAGAAAAGTATAGATTCATAGATCACATAATATATTACAGAAAAGTAAATGAACATACATGTTTTATAGTGGTTCGACACACTCAGACCTATGTCAACTCCAATAATATTTTATTTATACTGTAAGATTACAAGTACGGTTGGTTTTTGCCTTAGAAAATTAATGGATAAAGAGATAAGAAGTGATGTAGGATAGCTAAAAAAATCTAATTGGAAGAAGAAGAAGATCCCTTGTAAAGGGCAAAGCCACTGTACTTATAGGCGAAGATGTGCATGAATCGGCCTAAAATTTCACCACAAGAACCTCCAAAGTCGTACGACCCGATCCACAAATTTTTGGATCGATCGTACACCATTGGAATGATCGGTGCCGATCATTCTTATTAGCTCCAATGGAGTGCAATCGATTTTGTGGGTTCTCCATGTTGCTAGCTACTTACTCTCCAAATTTTATGCAATTCCAACTTACCATTTGAGAGATATCGCTTTTTTCATGGAACCGCGTTGAAAAGTGGAAATATGGAAGACCGTTCCATATTTGATCCTTTTGGATCCATCATAATGTTAGCTACTTTCTCTCCAAATTTCATACCATTTCGACTTATCGTCTGTGAGATACTGCATTTTCTATGGAGTTGGGATCGTTCTGGCTGAAATGATATGATCGTTCAAGAATGATGTGGGTCGATCGTTTAAGTTTCTCCAAATGATGTGCGATCGATATTATAGGTTCCTTTACATAATATTTTACTATTCCTAAAGCTTCGTTTCATTTCGATTTTGCATTTGTGAGATATTGATCGATCATCATTGATTTGAATTGTTTTATGGATCGATCCATATGGATCATGACTGATCGATCCAACTTGGTGTAATGTAGTTGTCCTCCAAATTTCATGTCGATTGCCTTTGTAAATTTTGAGTTATAGATAAACCATCGTCAGAAATGGCCAAAACGGTCATCAAAAACCCACTTTAGGGTTGACTCGAAGCGAGACCCAAGTAATCACCTTTCTGACTCAAAGCAGATGCTAAAGATTTTAGTCCAGAGATAGAATGGGTTAAATCAAAATTTTCTTCAAGAAAATATGATTCTGACTCCAAGCAAAAATCTCTAAGAAACCTCCAAGCAAACATGTATCTGACTCCAAGCACAAAGAATGATCGGTGCCGATCATTTTTCTCCAAACAAACATGTATCCAATACTAAGAACGATTAATCACTTCAAATTTCTACGAATCCAAGCCAACCATGCCCCGATTCCAAGCAATTAGCAAAATTTCCTCCGTCCTACTCCAAGCAGATTTCCACTAACCCATAAATACCGATACATCTTCTTTTGTCCATAATTCGAGCATACGAACTCTATCGACTTGAAATTTAGCACGTAACCTTATTTTTCCTTCCTTTTTACTTCATACTAAACACACCTTGATTAGGTCAAAAATTGGGGATCCAACCTGATCCCTTGCCTAGGTGAAGCGCCAATTCCATACTTAGTCATTTTTTGAGTGTTGTCCATCCGCATACATTCATCGTCCATAGTTTCAACTATAATCGATTTCCAATCCATCCATTATAGCCGAATCCGTAGTATCACGGCTTGTCCAACAGATGAAATAAAATTTGCCTCCTAAAACATGCCTTGCGATAAGAAAGCATGTTTTGAATTGCTATAATTCAAAGTCCGAAATCCATAATCCATTGATAACCGTGTTTTCCAATCCAGATCCCAATCCATCTTCAATCCAAGTTTCCATAACCCATCACGAGTCCGCCCAAGAGTTAGCATTCGCATGCCAAATCCTCAATCTCTCCGGACAGTTAGTGAAGTCTATGACTATTCTGAGTTGAGAGAAAATTCCTAATCCATTCTAAATCCTTAGCCAAATCCACTTCCATCCTAAGCCAATAGCGAAATCCACGATCTTACCAGATCGTTGTCTAAGTCCTTGATCTCGTCGGATCGTTATCCACATCTAGGACCACTCTGGGTCCATATCCAAATCCATAGTTGTTCGAAGTTAATATCCAAATCAATAACCTCTTTGGGTTGTTACCCTAATCCAAATCCTTGATCTCACCCCATCCTTACTGAGCACGAATCTATACTCAACGACCAGAGCAAGCCGATCCATCGCATTCGAGTGAAGTGGTCTACCCCTTGCCAGGTATAGTCCATACCCGACACCTTAATCTCTCCGGATCCTTGCCGAGCACAATCCATACTCGACGACCTAAGTAGGCCGATCCTACTGTTCTTCCACAAAGCGACCTAATCTTTGCCAAGCACAAT
The DNA here is from genome assembly GCA_030765085.1 of Allium cepa. Lineage (NCBI taxonomy): Eukaryota > Viridiplantae > Streptophyta > Magnoliopsida > Asparagales > Amaryllidaceae > Allium > Allium cepa. Next base: position 512,910,313 of record CM060942.1, read on the forward strand.
AAATAACTGGTGACCCACTGGGTATTATTCTCCTACATCGACCCTTCAGTAGAGGACATAATCCATGGGGTATCCTTCTCTGGCATCGGTCCTCAATCAAGGACTTAATCCATGGTGTTTCCTTCTCTGGCCTTGATCCCCAGTCGAGGACTTAGTCTATGGGGTATCCTTCTCCAGCCTCGATCCTCGGTCGAGGACTTAATCCGTGGTATCCTTCTCCGGCCTCGATCCTCGTTCGATGACTTAATTTGTGCATGAGTCCATCTTATCGCTCTCCGGTGAAGGAACTTGCACCTTGCGGTTATTGCCCCATCTCTCCAGTTTGGGCCATAACCATGACCTATCTTATTTATTGCAGTAGTGCATATCCAATTGTTTTAAGATTCATTAGTATGGTGGTTTATCGCCATCTCAGAGCATGCCTAGGAACTTTTCTCGATTTCATACGTGTGTAAGTGACTTAGTCATTTTAATGTATAGTTTATTAGTTATTTAGTTAATTCCATTTTAATCAAGAGATGACAAGCTATGCCCATAAGTCGGGCTCGCTCTGATTTGTAGTGGATGATAACTACTCCTATTCCATCGTCGTTATCTGTTCCTTCTAAAGTCAATTAGACCCGTTCCCCCATTTCCATGGGGAGTAGTTCTAATCCATTTTTCTTGGTTTGGGTTTTCCCCGGTTACTCCTATCCATCCAAGTCAGCTAGTTTCCGCTCCAAGTCCTAGGTTCCAATTTCTAGCTATTACAGCATCCAAAAGTGGTCTCCGATCATCATTTCCATCCTGCCCCCAAGTCTACGAGGGAATCCTACATTATCCTCCTCCAAATGCACATCCAAGTTTCTATTAACACCAAACTACTTAGCATTATCCAATACCCCACCTGGGATCAATCCAGCATAACCCAGGGGCATGCCCCCAAGTCCAAATCGATCGGCGCCGATCATTCTGGAATGATCGGTACCGATAGATATGTGTTGGCCGAGGACTGCCACCGGCTATACTACTCCATGCATTTATCTGTTAGCTTCTTTTCCTTGGTCCCAATTCTATTTTCCCTCAGTTCCTGCTACTCCAACTCCATGAACCATATTTCTAGCATTTCCTACTGCTCCACTTCCTTGGTTTTCTACTCATGGTTTTCCAATCTGCCAATGGCGATTTTGGATCATCTCCTCTTGTCTTTTGAGCATCCGTTCTTGCATGTTGTTTATCATCATCTCAATATCATCTCTAGTAATGAAAACCGAGGTTTGATTTGCTCCAGAAGATGCCGCGTAACTTCCTTCATGATGGTTGTTTGTCTTCTTATTGATGGCTTTACCTTTGCTCTAAACCTGAGCTCTCAAGTTGATTCTAAATCTGAACTTCAAATCCACGGGGACTAGCTTTCTTAGTGAAAGCACCAAAATGTTTGTGTCAAAAATGGGCACAAATATCCTGTTATAAGTGAAAGCACCAATATCCAATATTTAGATCGAAACAGAGAAGTACAGATTCACATATCACACAATAGATTGCAGAAAGGTAAATAAACACGCAAGTTTTATAGTGGTTCGACAACTCCGGCCTACGTCCACTCCGATAATCTTTCTTCAAACTGTAAAATTAAAGGTACAGTTGTATTTGCCTTATAAAATTAATGGAGGAAGAGATGTAATTAAGGAGAGCTAAAAGAAGATCCAATTGAAGAAGAAGAATATCCCTTGTGATGAGCCAAGTCCACTGTATTTATAGGTGAAGACGTGCATGGATCGGGTTGAACATTCGCTAGAAGAACCTTCAGCGCCATACGACCCGATACACCAATTTTCAGATTGATTTCATCCCATTGGAAAGATCGATGTCGATCATTCATATTAGCTCCAATGTAGGTGCACTTGTTTTTATGGGTTCTCCATGATGTCAGCTACTTGCTTTCCAAATTTTGTGCAATTCCAACTTACGTTTGTGAGATATCGCATTTACCATGGAATTGGGTTAAAAATGGAAATATGGAAGATTAATCCATACTTGCTCTTTTCGGGGTGCGATTATTGTGGTGGGTCCACCATGGCGTTATCTACTTGCTCTCCAAATTTCGTGTTATTTCGATTTGACATTCGTGAGATATTGCGTTTTCCATGGAGTTGGGATCGTTTTGACTGAAATGATACGATCATTCGATAAAGACGTAGGCCGATAGTTCAAGTTTCTCCAAATGATGTTCGAACAATATGGTAAGTTTCTTTACATAATACTGCTTTGCATTTGTGAGATATTGATCGATCATGATTGATTTAAATTATTTTATGGATCGATCCATATGAATCATGACCGGTCAATCCAACTTCATCGTGGGGCCCAATTATTGGTGATGTGGGTCCTCCATTACGCAATGTAGTTATGCTTCAAATTTCATGTCAATTGCCTTTGTAGATTTTGAGTTATTGATTGGTCGTCGTCGAAAATCACCAAAACAGTTGTCGTAAAACCCACTTTAGCGTTAACTTGAAGCGAGACCCAAATAATCACATTTCTGACTCGAAGTAGATGCTGAAGAATCTGTCCAATAGTTAGGCTCGGGTGAAATCAAAATTTCTCCAAAAAATCATGATTTTGACTTCAAAGCACGAATAATGATAGGTGCCGATCGTTTTTCCCCAAGCAACCTCCAAGCAAACATTTATCCGGCTCTAAGCACGTATAACGATCGGTGCTAGTCGTTTTTCTCCAAGCAATCTCCAAGCAGACAAGTATCTGACATCAAAAAAGTAATATCCCCTATCTTGAAGCCTAAAGCTAAGCGCTACCGATGTTGTAGTCATCCATAGTGTTAACAAGAAAACTTATCAACATCTCAAGGCTAGGTTGTTAACAAGAAATGTTATTAACATCTCAAAAGAAGGTTTATATAAGTGATCGATCTCTTCGAAACCCCTTTCAAATGTGTTGATAGGAGTGAAGGATAACCATATGAAAATGTAATTTGTAGTTAAGAAATCCAATCAACCCCTTTAAAGGAAGGTTAAGGAAAGAACATCTCCTTCACGACCCCTTTCGAGGGAGTCGAAAGGATCATTTTCATATCTTTTTATGTGGGAAGAAAGATATTGGTTATTTATCCTTTTTGATTGTATCGAAAGGATTATTTTGCCCCTAAAAGAAGAACTTACTTTCGACAGCACTGTTTCTGCTATTTTGGAAAGAACTCCTTTGAAAGTGTTATATGTTTTATAATATAAGTACTTCTTTCAAAGATATCCTTCCGGCTAGCATATATTTGTATTCATGCATCGAGCCCCATTTGAAACACCCCTTTCGACTAAGGTGAAAGGGTCATCATTCTTTCAAAGTGGACTCGATGTACAATATACAAATTCTATATGTAATATGCAATGGAATAACATATCGAAAAATATATGTTCTATGAACTTATTAACATCGATATGCTATCATCATCTTAATTTAACATTCAATGTCATGATACATGAACATAGTATGGTTCAAATTTACATTGCCTTAGTCGATCCCATTTCATTGCGTGAGACAAATAAGAGTTAAGAAAATAAATAAGCATCATATGCAATTGGTCATTAGTCAAGCTAATGGCTGAAATGATCTTTCTCATAATCAAAATCTATATTGGATCCATGTGCTTCCTCCATTTGAATTTATTTAAATTGAGCTACAAGTATGAAAGTTTTCCCCAAATTGATTTATTTTACAAAGATTTGATTTAAGTATGAAATGAGAGAGAATTTAGAATTCTAAAATTCGGTCCCCAAACTTGAACCCCTATGGTCGTAGCTGCAGGTGGACCCCATTTCGTACTCATTCTTTTGCTTCAGTCAAAAGGCCTTCCTTCAACCTTCTACGTGTACCCTTTCGATGCGATCGAAAGGCCTTCCTTCATCCTTCTGTGCCTACCCTTTTGATGTGGTTGAAAGGCCTTCCTTCATCCTACTGCGTACGTCCTTTTGACGCGGTTGAAAGGCTTTTCTTTGAACCTTTCTCATTCATTCTTATGCCTCCACATATTTATATCAGATCTTTCAACCGGGTCGAAAGGTTTACCTTGACAACCTTCCGCTGCTAATAAAGTTGAAGCGCTCCTTCCACTTTACTATTTACTTGACTGCTTTCAAATTCGTCGAAAAGAGGGATAGGTGCACTTTCCACTTTGTGTTGCTATGCTATTGCATGTAAGAGATGAGTTGAGCTTTCCTATAGCTTCGAAAGGAATGGTGGGTGACGACCGAATCTTTTGCGAAAGGACACTTAGCCTTCATGTGGAGTTTTCACTATGCCATCGATGGGTTCTAACTTTTTCAAAAGACTCATTCTTGCTTTTGAAAGGCACATATTGGAATCACTTCTTCAAGTAGTAGATTCACGATGACGAAACCCACTATTTTAAAGGAATCGGTTCTTGTGTGTGAATCAACCATTCAATATACTCGAAAGGTGTTTCGGACCCATACTAGCCTCTTTTATATATGTGGATCCATCTACGTCGAAAGGTCAAGATGAGGTGGAAGGGTAACTTTTCTTTCTTTTCCACCCTTTCGAAAGCTTTTGTTTCGTTTTTTATTTGTAAGGGCACTTGGCGCTTGTGACTCCTTTGAAAGTTATCTTAATACCTTCGAAACACTGCTTTCGAACTTCGAAGGAACCTATATCTTCAATTATTGTGGAGCCCATCACTTTTTAATGATTCGTCTTTCACATCTTTATACTTAAGTGAATTTTTATGATTAACATTTTACCCTTCCCTGTATGAAAGAAGCTTTTGTTCTTTAGGACAAAAATTTAACAACTACTCCATTCTTAATAACCTTATTTCCCTGCAAAGTTCAAAGAAAATAACATTCTCTATTGCAAGATCAAGACTTATATAAAAATATGTTCAGTGATTTTTTTTCCATATAATTAAAGATGATGTTAGTATAGTAGATTTTCTGAACTCTAATTCTAAAGTTGACCATCATCTGAAGTTAATAAGTGATAAGAGATTCATAATTATAAATGATTGGGAACCACAAAACCTTGTCTGGGCATAATGAAAGTCCCACTATCCTACTTTCGTAGTTATAGAAGAAGTTCATAATTTGGACTCCCATCATATTAATAGAAAATCATGCATATACTAATTGAAGTTCTGGAGTTTTCTACTAGTGGCAATAAATATTTGGTAATAAAAGGCCATGAGCTGTCATCTAGAAATAAGTCATAAAAAATCATGAATCCTTATTTAGGGATAAGTAATAGGTATTCTGAAACCTCTATTGGAAATAATAATGATCCAGGGACTGAGATTCAGATATTGATAAATGTTGTTCAAAATTTAGAAGAAAAACTCGAAGTCTTAATCGAAGACCAGAAGTCCATTGAGATCGCAATAACAACTGCCTTGGAACCCAGATTCGGGCATTAACTAGAGAAATCTAAAAATCAATTGTAAAAGGCCGAAACCCAAATTTAGGTATTAGTAGGACTAGAGATCAAAATCCTAGATTCGGGTATTAATAAATGAAGTTTAGAATACAATAGTAAGAGACTCAAAACCCAGATTCAATAGTAAGAGACTCAAAACTCAGAAGTCAAATTTTAGTCTGTTGTTGGATATGCATCTTCTCAGGCTCAGACGTCTTAGTCCGTTGTTGTCTACTGTGCTTGGTTAGCTTGTCCACAAGCAGGACCCAAGGACTTACCTAACCTCCCTCCAAGAGGAGCTACAACAAGGCTTTATAGGCAGGACTAGAGGCTTATTTTGTGCCTTGGCTAGCCCATAGCATTGTGGGACCAAGGGCTTGCTCGTGCTCCCTCCAAAAGGCATCTTGACGTGGCCATAGCGTGGCACGATCAAGGGCTTGCTTGGTGCCTTGGCCAGACCATAGCGTAGAGGGACCAAGGGCTTACTCCATCCTCCTTCCATGGGGTGCCTCGACCTAGCCATAGCGATGCTTTGACCTGGCCATAGCATGGCATGGATAAAGGCTTGCTCTAACGTCCCTCCAAGAGGCGCTTTAAGTTGGCCAACTTGGTGCAGACAAAGGCTTTGACCGTTTAAGGTAATGTCCAAGTGCAAGGAGAACTTTACTTCCCACCATGTAGCCCTTTCTTTAAGGAAGAGGTATATTATTCATTCATTCAAAAAATATGGTCGCAAGTGCTCCGCATTCCATGCGCTAGGAACCATATTGTCATCCGATCGATATAACTTGTAAGCTCCAGGGAGAATTACTTTCCATACAATTATGGGACCTTCCTAATTTGGTCCCAGTGGTCCATCCGTAGGATTTCTTGCGTTTGCCATCATCCTTCATAGTACTAAGTCTCCTTCTTGAAATGATCTTGTCTTCACTTTTGAATTGTAGTATTTTGAGATTCTTCTATGATATTCTGCGGTTCGGATAGTTGCTTCATCCCTTAATTCATGTATAAATCTAAGGACTCTTTCTTTAATTCCTGGTTTAGATCAAATGCATATGCAATTCTTTGATGTGAGGGGATCTCAATTTCAATTGGCAACATCGCTTCACAACCGTAGTTAGACAATAAGGGGTATGCCCCGTTGTAGTTCTAGTGGATGTTCGATAGGCCTAGAGTACAAGTGGCAATTCATCTACCCAATTCCCTTTGGTTTTACTCAATTGCTTTTTCAAGATAGTCTTAATAGTCTTATTTGCAACTTTAATGGCCCCATTAGCCTTTGGATGTACCACGGAAGAAAAACTTTAATAATCCTATTCTTATGGCAAAACCGAGAAAACCCTTCACTTTCAAATTCTGTTCCATTATCAGATATAATCTTATAGGGGATACCGAATATGATATTAATATTTATAATGATGGATCTAAGCATTTTCCCAAAAGTGATTTTGAGGAGTGTTCTGCCTCTACCCACTTAGTAAAGTTATCTATGGTGACAACAGCATATCTTGCTCCTCCATTAGAAATTGTCAATGGCTCGATTAAGTCGATTCCCCATAGATCGAAAGGCCACGGACTTGAAATCAGAGTTAGTTGACTTGGTGGAAATCGAGGAATATTTGAGTATTTCTGGAATCTTTCACATTTCTTTACATATTCAATAGCTTGACTTGCCATTCGTGGCCAACAAAAACCTTTTCTTATTGTCTTCTTTGCCGACTTTGCCACGTGGGAATGGTCTCCACAAAATCCTTCATGCGCTTCCACTACCAATTTCATCCCATTTTCTAGACTCATAAAACTTAAGTAAGGTAAGGCCTTTTTTTGTAAAGAACTCCATCCATCATTGTGAAAGTTGGAGCTCGTCGCTTGATTTTCCTAGCTTCCACTTTATCAGATGATAATATCCCTTTGGAAAGATACTTGATAATATGCGACATCCAAGTGTCATTATAATAGCCATTCTTCCTTGGATGATCAATCCTCTCATTTGGGACTTCTTCATCAATCTCCCTTTCTTCTCTTTCTTGTAACATAGGTCGGGATATAGTTAGAACAAACAATTCCTTCCCTTGTTCGGGTATTCCTTCTTCAATACTTTGATTTTCTTGGTATCCTACCAGTAGGAACTAGCCAATTTTGCTAAAGAATCGGCCTGAGAGTTTTCTCCGCTTGGAACATGTTGCATAGTAAATTCTTACAACAAAGCGAGCATTTTCAAAACTTTCTTTGCATATAAAGATAGTTTGGCATCCTAAGTCTGATATACTTGCTTTATCAGGTTTACCATCAATTGAGAATCACTAAGGACTTGAATTCGTTGGATTTTTAGCTCTAAGGCTAGAGTCAATCCTGCTACCATTGATTTATATTCGGCTACATTATTTGTTGCGATAAACCCTAACTTCATTGCGTAATGTAGGCAGCGTCCGTTTGGCGTTATTATGACATATCCTACTCCGCATCCTTGCACATTTGATGCACCATCCACAAATAACTGCCATATCGCTTTTTGATCCTTTTCTTTTTTCGATTGTTCTTTAACAAAATTTGTACACTCATTAATAAAGTTTTCCAATGCTTGTCCTTTGATTGTTGCCCATGATTGAAATTCAATGTCATGACTAAGTTCAATTCCCCACTGTACTAGCCTATCCAAAGTTCAGGCTTACTAAAGACTTGTTTGACTGGAAAGTTAGTAAATATTCAGATTGGAAGCGCTTGGAAGTATACTCTAATTTTTCATGCGGTAAATATCAATCAGTAAGCCAAATTTTTATTACCGGGTATCGAACCTCTGCATCTTTTAACCGCCTGCTCATATAATAAACAGGAAGTTGAGTTCCACTTTTCTCTCTGATCAAAACTGAACTAACCACATGTTCTAAAACTGCCATGTATAAGTACAAGACTTCACCATTCTCGATACTGGCTACTATTGGTGGTTTTTCCAAATGATTTTTCAACTCTTGAATGGCTTTCTTGCAGTCCTCTCCCAATTCAAAGTTTTTCTTCCTCTTGGTCACATTGAAAAAGGGAATGCACTTATCAGTCGCCATGGAAATGAAATTGCTTAGGGTCGCTACCCTGCCATTTATACACAATACAACTTTGCTAGTTTTAGGCTCAGCAATGTCCTTGATAACTTGAATCTAGTCCAGACTGGCCTCAATTCCTTGAGCACTCATAATATATCCTTAAAAATTTCTGGATTGGACCCCGAAAGAGCATTTCTAAAGATTCAGTTTCATTTAATATTTCCATAGTTAATATTTCAATAATACTTCGAACATCTCCTTTAGATCTTCGAGGTGACTCCTAGCTTTATAAGATTTTACTAGCATATCGTCAAAGTAAACTTCCATATTTCGACTGATCTGTTCTTTGAACATTCTGTTGACTAATCTTTGATAGGTACCCCGTGCATTCTTTAACCCGAAAGGCATTGCTTTGTAGCAAAAATTCCCCAATCGGTAATGAAACTTTTTTTTTCTTCATCTGTTTTAAACATGGGTATTTGATTATATCCCAAGTAAGCGTCATGAGGGATAAAAATCCGTGTCCACTAGTTGCATCAACCAACTGATCTATCCGGGGAAACGGGTAACAATCTTTTGGACAAGCTTTGTTCAAGTAGGTATGATTGACATAAGTCCTCCACATTCCATTTGAATTCTTTACCAATACTGGATTCGCTAGCCATATTGGGTAGAAAACTTCCCGAATAAATCCATTTTCGAGGAGCCATTTAACTTCCTCTTTTAGGGTGGTGGACCGCACTTTATCCAATTGTCTCTTCTTCTATCTGATAGGGGTTGCTTCCGGATTAATGTTTAGTGCATGGCACATAACCAGCGGATCGATTCCAACCATATCTAAATGAGACCATGTAAACACATCTTTATTGATTTTAAGGAACTGAATCGAGACTTTTTTCAAGTTGCTTTCCAGCTCATTTCCCACTTTGATTATTTTGGTTGAATCATTTAGGTTGATACATGTATCCTCAAGGCCTTTTATAGTTTTTATCCTTTTCACTTCTCCACGGTAATCAAATTCTATGTTGATTTCTCCTTCTTCTATGGAATAAGCATCAGTCCTTTTTCTCTTGCTTCTAGGGGAAATGTACCTTTCAAACATACCTTCATTAATTTTATTAGATCTTACTTTTTTTCGAATTTGTTGGATGTAAAAATCCATCATCCAAAGGCTGAAAAATAGTAAAAGAATCAAAGTAAGTAGAATACACCCTTTTATATTGATCAAGCATTGCAAAGTACATCTCGTACGAGCTGAATTATTATCCACAGATATTGCCCCGACCCCCATTAATTAATAATTTTACCATTAGATATTTTGGCGAGACAAAAGCATCCACCTCATCAAGTGTGGGTTGACCAAAGAAAGAATTGTAGTATGATGGTTGATTGATGACTACGAAGAGAGTTTTAAATGTCCGACGGCATGGAGGTACTCTCTTCTGCACTAACAACTTCACTTGTCCTATTGGAGTCAACCTCTTACAGTTGAACCCAAAGATTGGTTCAAGGATGGGTTCTAACTTGTCTTCTGGGATGCCTATTTGATCAAAGGCATATTTGAAAATAACATTGACTACTCTACGGGTGTCTACAAGAATCTTGGACACTATAGATAGTCCATTTTCAGCCATGATCATGAGGTGGTCGTTATGAGTGTGATGGATCCCTTTCTTCAGCTCCCTAGGAGTAACAACAAGATTTGGCATCGGTGCATTGATCCATGGACTTCTAAGTGGGGGCTTTTCTCGAATGGAGAGCACTCCCTCTCTAGCTTCTTTAATGTTTCTATTTCTGGCCCCCGTGCTAGCCCTTGTTAGGTATCCCCCCATGGATTACATCAATCCCATTCAACGACGCACTCAAGCTTAACGGATCTTCTTCTTCCAAGATATTGAAAGCGTTGCTAGGAAATATTTTTAGACCATCACTAGTCCATGGTGTCTTCTGCTTATCTTGGATGAATTCTTTCAAATTCCCTTCACGGACTAGTTTTTGAATGATTCCAGCTGATACCTGATATTCATCAGTGTTGTGGTCGTTTGCTCTATGATAAATGTAATAGTCATCCCCTTTTCTATGTTCAGGGTAATTTTTGGCCTTAAACGAAGTCGGTAAGTTAACCTTTTTCCTTGGTTGTTGCATATATATAAGATAATGGCTTGCTCAAAGCGATTGAATTAGCATTGGGCTCCTTCCATCTTGTTCTCTTGTGTCCTCGATCTGAACCAAAACTTTCACTTTCCTTTCTAGGGTTAGCTTTCTTTTTAGCATAATATAATTCATCCATTTAAATGAATTTATCAGCCTGGAAATGGAATCCTGCAAATCCTTACACCCTGAATAAAGAGTTCCTTCCAAAATGGTGAATTATCTATCAATCTAAAATATACTACAATGAGCATATTCCTGTCATTCAAATCTTTAGATTTTAGTGCTTCTTTGTAGAACCTCTTGATGTAATCACCCAACGATTCTACCTATCTTTGCTTAACGTTGGTCAGGAAAGCACAATCGATGGTTGGATCATTGCACATACAGAACTGGGAAGAGAATTCATAAGAAAACTATTTCCACGAATAGATCGTCTTTTCATGATATTGTCGATACCATTTAGCAGTTACCCTTGAAGCATTACCGAAAATAGTCTGCATCAAGCAGCTTTAGAAGCATTATAAAGATCCATCTGACTATCAAAATCCATTAAGTGATCATCAGGGTCAGTAATTTTGTATTACCTCAGGGTTGGGATCTTGAAATAAGATGGGATAACTATTGACATGATCTCATCTATGAATGGAGATATTTTTTCATTGTCATTTGCTCGCTCATCCAAAGTCCTCTTCTGCTTAGCATTTAGCATACCTTTGACTGCCTTTTCCACTACATCTTTCTTCAGTTTCATGATAGTTTTTTTGGTTTGGGCTATAATCTTTTGAAGTCAAGTTTCTAGATTGCTCGAGAGATTTGTCCAGTATCCTCCCTTAATGATAGACTTTAATCGGATAACACTCTTTTTCCTTCGATGATGTCATATCTACTTTGCTCTTTCCCTCATTAGTATTAGCCTTTAAGTTTCTTCTAAGAGAGATCACTTCATCTCCAATCATTGGTTTTGCTGTTTTGGAAGACTATTGAAATAGTGCTACTTTGAGAAGCTCTTGCATTTCCAACAATTTCTACTCTAAGTGCTATATTTTGATAGCGTTAACGTCTTGTTGAGCTAGGGTTGATGATTGCCCTTGCGCAACTCCCACCAAGCTGAAAGTTGGTGTTATGTTTTCCTCCAAAGTTTTGATATGGACAGCTTCTTCGTCGATTCAACTAAGCCTTTTAGATTTCATTTTCCTACCCCAATATAAACAATCCATAATTAGTCTATAATATAACAACATGGGTGGAGGCTCGAGCCATCCTTCTAGCGTAAAAAATACTAACAAGAAAACTTTTCAACACCTCAAGGCTATGTTGTTAACGAAAAATGTTATTAGCATCTCAAAATAAAGCTTTTAGAAGTGATCGATCTCCTCGATAGGGGGAATTGCTCGTGAAGGATAACCGTATGAAATGTTAATAGTAGTCAAGAAATTCTATCAACTCGTTTAAAGGAAGGTTAAGGAAAGAATATCTCTTTCATGACCCCTTTCGAGTTAGTCGAAAGGGTCATTTGCATCTCCTTTTATGTGGGGAGAAAGATATTGGTTGCTTATCATTTTCGATAGTATCGAAAGGATCATTCTACCACTAAAAGAAGAATATACTTTCGATATCATTGTTTCTTCTATTTTGGAAAGAACTCCTTCGAAAGTGTTATATTTTTTTTTTGTAATATAAGTACTTCTTTCAAAGATATCCATCCAGCTAGCATAATTTTGTATTCATGCATCGAGTCCCTTTCGAAACGTCCCTTTCGACAGGGTCGAAAGTGTGATCATTCTTTCAAAGTAGGCTCGATGTACAATATACAAGTTCTATATTCAATATTAAATGGAATAACATCTCGGACAATATAAGTTCTATGAACTTATTAAAATTGAAACACTATCTTAATTTAACATTCGATATCATGATACATGATGATAGTATGGTTCAAATTTACATTGTCTAAGCCGATCATATTGCATCGCATAAGACAAATAAGAGTTAAGAAAATAAGTAAGAATCATGTGCAGTTGATCATTAGTCAAGCTAATAGCCGGCATGATCTTTCTCATAATCAAAATCTGTATTGAATCCATGTGCTTTCTCTTTTTACATTTATTCAAATTGGGCTAGAAGTATGAGAGTAATCCTCAAATTGATTTAGGGTTACAATGTTTTTGATTTAACTATGAAATGAGAGAGAATTTAGAATTCCAAAATTCGATCCCCAAACTCGAACCCCTAGGGTTGTATTTATGGATGCAGGTTGACCCTTTTGGTCCCATTCTTTCACTTCACTCAAAAGGCCTTCGTTCAACCTTTTGTGTGCACCCTTTCGACACCATCGAAAGGCCTTCCTTCATGCTTCTGCATGCACTCTTTCGATGCGGTCGAAAGGTCGTCCTACATCGTTCTGCGTGCAACCTTTCGATGTGGTCGAAAGCCTTTCCTTTGAACCTTTCTTGTTCATTCTTACGCCTCCACCTATTTATATCAAACCTTTTGACCTAGCCGAAAGGATTACCTTGATAACCTTCCATTGCTGTTAAAGTTCGAGTGCTCTTTCTACTTTACTATTTACTTGACTGCTTTAGAATTCATCGAAAAGAGGGGTAGGTGCGCTTTCCATTTTGCTTTGCTATGCTATTGCAAGTAAGAGATGAGTTGAGCAATCATATAGCTTCGAAAGGAATGGTAGGTGAGAACTGGATCTTTTGCAAAAGGACATTTTGCCTTCATGTGGAGTTTTCACTATGCCTTTGAAGGATTCCAACCATTTCGAAAGGCTAATTTTTTCTTTCGAAAGGTACGTATTGCAATAATTTCTTCAAGTAGTAGATGAATAACGATGAAACCCACTATTTTGAAGGAATTGCTTCTTTTGTGTGAGTCTGTTGTTCAATATCCTCGAATGGTGTTTCGAACCCATACTAGCCTTTCTTATATATATGATCCATCTGCGTCGAAAGATCTAGATGAGGAAGAAGGGTAACTTTGCTTTCTATTCCACCCTTTCGAAAGCTTTTTTTTGTTTATCATTTGTGAGGGCACCTGGCGCTTGCAACTCCTTCGAAAGCTATCTCAATACCTTCGAAATAAGGCTTTTGAATTTCAGAGGAACCCAAGCCTTTAATGCTTATGGAGCCCAACACCTTTTAATGAGCCTTCTTTTGTATCTTTATACTTAAGTGAATTTTTATGGTTAACACATATTATTATCTTCTATTGATAAAATATGGTAATGTTAATGGTATTCATAATATCAAAAGCACATGAATATGAAATAAAATCAACAGAGATTTCAAAATAGCTTTTCTGATTACATTTCAAATCAATATTTCATATTCAGATACATAATACCAAAATGATTCCTAGGTTTGGATCAAATATAATTATTACAAATTTCGCCAAGAGCGACATATGAAGATGCCTCCTTCGATGATTAGAGTACTAAATAGACATGTCTATCATAAATACATCACGGTAGAAATAAAACGGAATCGCTACTACATACCTAACATTGCTTGTTGTACGTATTTGGAAGCTTATTCGTCCAACCTACTAAACCTGAAAAACCTTAACTTTGAACTTACCCAAATTTAATTTTGAGCACTCTAGAGTTTAAGGGGAAAACATAAACTTTGAGTCATACATAAAGCATGGTGTGAATAATATTATTACATCTCGATTTACTTATTACATCTCGATTTACTGATATTAAGTGAGACTACGCTGCTTAGCGGAACAAGTTTCCCCTCACTATTATTCCTTTTAAAAAGCATATCTTTTGCAAACCAGAATCCCGCAATCCAAATGATAATAACAGTAATAGAAAATACATATATGCATAAAAATCTAGAAATCAATGGATTATTTATCTACGCTATAGCTTTACTTGGTTAACTATTAACCATTGGCTGACTAAGGCCTACCAGAAATAATCAAAATCCAACATCTGTTAGAGACAATACCATGCTGACGACACTTAACTTTCTTTTTCTAGGGTCAACTGAGCCTAATGGTTTTTTAGGCTCACCGATAACCTACCTTTACTCTGTATATTCCCTTTAGTGTGTAACCTCTTTTTAGTCCCACTTGTGACAATCCCTACACACTCGAATTTGTAAAATAGTTTTTCTTAGAATTACTTAGAAATAAGACAAGTAGTATTTGAATAACATTTTTATTAAAATCCTTTTCAAAAAGTGTTATCGAATTCAGAAATTATCAAATTAAAACATTTTAACAAATAAGTCCTTCTCTTTAAATAACACATAAAACATTTAAGTTACATACCTTAAATAATTTTATAACTATAGTAAAATATTTACAAAAATTTCACAAAAATCATCGAAATACCCTTTTAACATGTTTTCTAAAATATTTGACTTTCAGGCTGATGTGCATGTAAATATGCATATTTTTACCACCATATTTAATCTATTTAAATTAAATAAATGATCATATCGGGTATTTTAACTTGTTTAAACCAAAAATTCAAATTATTCCAAATTGTCACATATTCATCTTCATATATGGGCAAAACGGTCATTTGTGTGCATATATTTCTTTGAGAAAAATTAATTGAAAATTTGTATATATTTTTGTATGAATTTGATCTCAAGTAGAAGTGGTTTCATGAAGATATGCATGCACAAAATTAATACAAAGGAACGAAGATGGAAATAATTCAAAGTGAAGAACATGGAGGACCCCACCTACCCACCTACCTTAATGTACAAATTAAAGGCTAAAGCACATGCTTTTGGAGTTAATGGTTTCATGTACACTTAATGGGGTATTAAGACATGTTAATGATTACTTGGCCTCCACACTTCCTAAAGGGCATTTTGGGCATTTCCCAAAAATATGAATTAGGGTTTCATACATGTATAAATACCCATATGTTTCATGTAATCATCTCTCTTCTCTTAGTCTCTCTTAGGCATCTTCCTCTTAGTTAGTTAGTTTTAGTTTAGAAAATAAATCAAATCTCTCTTTCTTTCCATGGCTACTTAGCCATTTCTTCTCTTATGTAATTCTTTTTTTATGCAATGTTAATTATTGTTTCTTTTTAATTACATGTTCATTTCCTTTTATGTAAGTAGTGTAGATTTTCCTTTATGCAATTAGATTAGTTGTCTTTTCCATTAGCTTTTATTTTCCTTTCTTTTTGCTTTCATGTTGCTTTCTATATTTATTGATTTGATAACAAATATGAGAGCTTAATCCCTACAATTTAGGGGTAATGAAGCTCTCTAGTATGTAGATGCAACATGTTGATGTTTATACTCTCTTTTTGTGCTTTAATGGAAACACTTGAAGTGGTTTAATGATGTTGTTTAGCTTTGAATTTGATAGTCTATGTTGTTCATACCAAATAGACTATGCTTAAACAAACATAACACAAATTGCCTCTTCATCTAAATATGATTATGACAAAGAAGTGATTGTTGAAATTGAAATTTGATAGCCTATATTTCTAAACAATAGTTAATAGGCTATGCTTAAAATAGATTTTGCTTTCATATTTCATAAGAGTTAAAAGTGTATTAGTGGTTGCGTTATAGTTTGATGGTTTAAATTGAGCTAGTTAATAGCAAAAATATACCATACTTATGATAAGCACATCAACTAATTCACTAATGACAAGAAAAGAGAGATCATAACTTCATTTTGTTGATTTATGTGATCTAGAGAGTGGAAATTGCCTCTAAATTGTCTTAACACTCATATTTTTATCAATTTTCTTTTGCTTGTTTTTCTTCTTTTCTAGTTTAACATTCTCTTTAACCTTGGTTTAATTTGATTGAATAGATTTTTTAAAATCATCAATTCCCTATGGATCGACCCGTATTCGCCACGTGCTACATTCGTACACCGTGCGCTTGCGGTTATTTTTAATTTAAATTCGTTCGACGGTTTTCTAAACCGATAGAATTTCCGTCGACGAACACAGGCCCACAATCAATATATAATTTCTGAAAATAATTTTAAACCCAATTTAAATGATTTTCTTTTATAGAAATTCATAATAAATCCACAATAACTTAGAAAATTATAAAAATTAAAACCCACTTATAATGTTTTCAATTATATATCAAAAATGCATGTCATTTTAATGTCATTTAATAGGTTTTCAAATCTAAACTTATCGTAAAATCTATACAAAGCGACATAAATCATCAACAAGCATATATTTCCATTTAAATAATCATATCATGGCATATTATTTCCAAAACTAATTCGGATCTATCTACAAGGTGAAATAAACAAAAATGAGATGTAAGATCGTTATTTACCTTGGTTTGTTGTTAAGGAGGTTGAGAATTGTCTTTTGATTTATTTGGTTAAGCTTTCTACTTGAATCTTAACTTTTCTTCTTCTTGAATCTCTTAATGGTGGTCGGCCAAGCTTCTAGGTATTTTAGTTTTTGTTTGTAAATGTTGAAAATGAATATGGAATGAAGGTAAGAAGAGTTTAGGGCATAAGAACATAGTCTGTTCCTATTTTTCCCTTATCATATTCCTCGTACTTTCTGCTTTTTAATTCTCTTTTTTTATACAATAATTACGGCACGACCCTCCTTATTGATTAACAAATCTCAATCCCTTATCCATCTACATTATTTTATTTAATTCATCTAATTAAATGCGTGAATAATGTTAGTCAAAATTATGGTCATTACAGACTCCCCTCCTTAAAGCAACTCGTGCTCAAAATTATGATAAGGAACTTACATAAATCAACCATAAAGGTAAAACATACAATGAAAAAAGTTTGGATAAGTATCTCTAATCCTACTCTTAGCTTTCCAAGTACAGTCTCTTTTCTCGTCAGTCCACTAGACTTTGACTAATCTGACTATCTTGTTCCTTAGTCTCTTCTCATCCCTCGTGATATGAACTGGTTTTCTAACTATTGTCATATCCAGTTCCACAACTAAATTATAACACAATCGGTGCAAATAGTAGTTTCTAGATCTCGAATACACTTCCTTAGATGAGAAACATGAAAAACATTATGGACTCTTACCAAACTATTTGGTAACCCTACTCTACATGCGAGCTCCCCAACTCTCTCTATAATAGGAAATTGTAGCATCCCGTATTTTTAGTAACATTATTTTGGATAATTAATTAGGTAAATTAAATAAAATAATGTGATGATTAAGGGATTGAGATTTGTGATTAAACTAAGGGGTAGCAGTGCCATGTAAGCTATAAGCTAAAGAAAATTTAAAATGAAATAGAGGAGAGGTAAATTAGGAAAAAGAGTGTTCTAGTACCCTAAACCCTTAGCCATGCTCACAGACACATTCATTTACAAAAATTAAATTTAGAGGTCAACCACCATTAGAAGGTAGAGGAAGATAAACAAGAAAAGCTATAGAAGAAGGTTAATCAAATCAAAGATATTCAAATCTCAAATTGCTTAATCTGAAAGCTAAGGTGAATAATGATTACATCTCATATTTTCTATTGTTTTTGGTTTTAAGGTTTAACTTGATTTATTTTGCAAGACTATGCTATGTTTTTTGACTGATTAAATGTTTATATATTCTTATTGATGATTCATGCTTATTCATATAGCTTTTATGATATGTTTTAATGTGAAAACTCTATTTATTGACATCCAAATGTCTTACAATTTTAGATTTAGATCAGAAATGATATTTTAGAGATAGTTTCAATTTTCATAATTTTCTGAATTAAAATGGAGTTTATATTAATTTTCTAGTGAGGAAAATGATTATCTGGGTTTAAAATAATTTATGTCTATAAATTATTAAATGTTAGAAAACATGTTAAAAATGATTTTTCTGGAATTTTTGCAAAATTTTCCTTTGTGTTTTAATAGGTATATAAAATTATTTAAGGTATAGGACATAAATGTTTTACATATTTATAAAAGGAGAAGGGGTATTTTATAAATAAATTAAATTTTTATTTCTGAAATATTGGCAGCACTTTTAGAAAAGAAAATTAGTAGCTAATAATATTTTGAAAAACAAGGCAGGTTAGTTGAAAAGTATTACTTTTTAAAGTTAAAATTTGTTTTTACATGCTTTTAGCACGTTTTACCACTTTCAGCACCAGGGGTTTCGACTTAGTAGCTCTGCCACCATCACCCTTGAACTAATGCGCATGGCATCAAGACCTCATGCGTAGCAAATTGGACTTAGGTTGAAGGTGCTGGGTCGAAGCTATGGGTTCCGAAGGGGTCGAAGCGTGCCTTTGCTTTTACATGTAAATGCATCTGCTTTGCTTTTGAAGGCTATGCTTTCGACTTGGTTAGATTTAAGCTGATTCAAATGGTTTAGAGGGGAGGTTTCAAATGGATTGCGCCTTTTGTTTTAAGTAAATGCTTTGAATGGGGTCGAAACCCCTAGCTGCCGCTTTTCGACCTTTCGAAGACAATGGTTTTAGAAGGTATACTGTGTTTTTAAGTCCATTTCTCCAATGCTTTCGGAAGGGTTGGTTTTGATGCTATAACTTCTTTTCTTGGGAATTATTTGCGAAAGAGTACTTTCTATTTAAATGTTTTAATGATCATTTTTCGCTGTTGAAGGTAAAACCCAAAGATTTCGAATGACATGGTTTTCAATGGTTTCGAAAGGTGTTTCCACATGTTATAAATTGAACCCAAATGCTTTCAAAAGGTTTGATGTTTTAATGCTTCCAAAAGGTTTTAAAGAGTGGTTTTGAATGGGTGTTTCCCAAATGGTTTTAAAAGGTTTGAAAGGAAAGGTTTTCCAATGTTTTCGAAAGGCAATGTTTAAGTGTTTCAAAGATAGCATGTCTATGGTTTTAAAGCTTTCGAAGGAAATATTTTTCAATAGTTTCGAAAGGATGAATATTAAAGGTTTCAAAGGGGATGTTCAGGCCTTTGGCCTAGGAAAAGGAAAGGAGTTTATTCGGTTTTGAAAGGGGTACTTTCAATGGATTTGAAAGGGGTTTAAATGTTTTCATCCACAAAGATTTGAGTAAAGTATATATAACATGGAAAGGTGATTTTGAGTAAAGCATGTAGTATGTATTTTCCTTATTTAAGTTTGATTAATGGTTTTAAATCAATTTGAGATGCAAAGGTTTTCAATGGAAATTTAAGGGAAGATTATCCTAAGTAAAATGACTCAAATATTTGTATACCAAATGGGACTAGTATAGGGTCGCATCCTATACATTAGCTATTAACCACTAGCTAATTTAGTCCACAATTCCAATGTGTAGGGATTTGTCACAGGTACGACTAAAATGGTGTTACACACAGAAAGGAATATATTTGTACAAATGTACATTATTACTGAGTCCGCAAAACCATTAGGATTAGTTGACCTAGAGAAAATAAGCTAGGGACAAACCGTCCGGAGAAGAGTATCTAACATATGTTAGATTATTTGTTAATATTGTCTGGTTGGCCCGAGTTAGCCAAAGGTTAGTAGTTAGCCAAACAAAACCATAATGTTCGAACAGATAGTCCATTTGTTACCTTATATGTATATTTATATGGTAATGCTTTATAGTTTTAACCAGTTTTGACCGCAGGAATATGATTTGCAAAGGATATGTTATAAAAGGATATTAGTCAGGGAAACCCATTCCTCTAAGCAGCTGGTCTCACTTAATATCAAATAACCGAGATGTATATTATTATTCAGACTAGGCTTTACGTATGACTCGAAGTTTATGTTTTCCCCTTAAACTCTCGATTGCTCAAAAGTTATTTGAGTGGGCTCAAGGTTTAGGGTTTTCATATTTTTAGTAGGTTGGGGAATAAAGCTTTCGGCGACGAGTAGGTGGCTAACAGATAACTATTTTGGAGTTGCTGTTTTATTTTGTTTGATTTCACTATGTTGCATTAAGTCAGTTATGACTATATATTACTCTGGTCAACTAAGGGGGCATCATCCTATATCGCTCTTAGTGTATTTTGTAATAATTATATTTCATCTTGACTTGGGAAGTGATTATGGGACTATGTAATGGAATATGAAACATGTTTTGTGAAATGTAATCAGAAAAGTTGTTTTTGTGACATTTGTGATTTTGTTTCATATTCATGTGCCTCTAATATTATGGATACTATTAACATTACCGTATTTGGTCACAGGAAGTTAATACTATGGATGACTGCAGCATCTGTTGCGCTTAGCTTCGGGCCTCCAAATAGGGGATATTATAACTAGTATCAGACCATAGGTTTATGAAAAACTTTAAACTAAAATGGTTTTTTAAAACATAATCCTTAGGAAATAGACATAAGATCGGGGTATGTGAAATGCTATAGTAACGTACCTATATTTGCTATATATAAGTATATGCTATATCTCTATCCTACTATCTCTCTTAGGCTATTCTTTTGTATCTTACGAGGCTTGAATACAGATATGGACACTAGAAGTGGAAGAGTGAATCTTTAAGATGCACCACCACAAATGGAAATGACAAACCGAATACCAGGAGAAATCTAGGTCAGGAACAAGCTGGAAATGTGAGTGCTGGAGATCCACTAGTGGATATGGAGGCTATGTATCAATTTTTTATGAACATGATGCAAGTTGTAATTTCTGCTGGAGTGGTTGGAGTAAATGCTAGAGTGGGAGTTTAGGAAACCCTCATGGTCAACAACTATGCTATCTTGAGCATAGATTATGTTAGGCTTAGAGGGAAGACATTTATTTGAACTGAAGATGCCATTGAGGTGGAGAACTAGTTGTTGCATTATGAGAAGATCTTTGCAAACTTGGGACCCAATGATGAGAAAAAGAGCATGCTCTCTTCGAGACAACTTCAAGGAGTGGCTTTGTTCTTATGGAATAGTGTGACGGTTGGAGTTAATGAAGAGGATATGACATATGCTGAGTTTAGAAGAAGGTTCGAGGAAAGGTTCATGTCTTTAATGGCAAGGTCAACCTTGCTAAGAAAGTTTGCTGAATTAGAAAAAGGGGAGATGACTGTGTTAGAATATTCTAGAAGGTTAGAGGAGTTTACAAGGTATGGCTATGCTACTGTGGATACCGTGTTGAAGAGGAATGATAATTTCATCAGGGGGTTGAAGCCTGAGTTGGCAAGAGCAACATTGCCTCATATTAGGGTCCTTGTGATGTTGTAGTTGAGATGGCTTTACGGCACGAGGAGATACTTGCTTCTCTGGAGAAGAATAAGGCAAAAAAGGTCCAGGTGGGGTAGAGTCAGAAAAGGAAATTCTTTCATAAGAAGGGTGCTCAGAAGGGTGGAGCAGCAAAGAAAGGGAAGTCGGAGGTTGTTTGTTATAAGTGCGATAAGAAGGGACAATTTGCTAATGATGTCATACTGGAAAGGCAAAGGAAGTGATTAGAAAGAAGAATATCAGATTCTGCAACTCCTATCAGATTGGTCATTGTAAGAACCATTGCAAAGAGCCTGCTAAGGATGGAAGGGGCAAAGTATTTGCATTGGAAACTGCTACATCAGAACCAACAGTGCAAGAGAAAGGGAAGGCAGCATTGAGAGGTACGCTTCAGATCCATGGTATGTCCATTAGCGTTCTGTTTGATACTGTTGCATCACATTCTTTTATATCTCATTGTTTGGTAGATAAGTGACGCAGCGGATTAATCAAAAATAAACTTCAATCGGTGAAAGTAGCAATCGGTGAATTGATGAATACCAAAATGCCCAAATTCGTTGATCCGAAGATACGAATTCTAGCTATCTCAAACACGTTGATAGCGCACTATACCGTGTTCAAAGATCTACGATTCTTCGTACGTTGATCTAGCGCACTAGATACCGTGAATCGGCTTCTACGATCGTTGAATCGAGCGCACTCGATTAACCGAAAGAGGAGATAGGAGATTACACTCAACTACCAATTTAAGAAGAAAGCACACAGCAATCAACAAGAAATTTTATTCCAAAATCGACCAAGTTACAAATGACAACACACATCCCCTATTTATAGCTTTTCACAACCGGCTCCTTAAGTCGTTGCCGACTCATGCCCCATGGTACACGACTCACGACTCAACAATTATTAGCGACTTAACAACCCCTCATAACACTACATACCAGCATTCATATACACCACATACGACTTAGATAAGGTCATGACCGACCTAATGACATCACGATACCTACCGACTCAACTTAAGTCGGCAGCGACTTAACTCACGCGGCTTTACAACACAATGCCGACTCAACAACATACCGACCTACGGTTTACAATGACCCAATACAATGACTCAAAGCTTCACCGACTCATCACTTTACATCATTCAGGTTGTATACGACCTAATTACATACGACATAAGAAACAAATAACAAACGACTTAATCCTACAATGACTTATCATTCTTCGGCACAAAGATCGGCGGTTTAGCATAGGTCGTTAAGTCGTACGCGACTTATCATGGGTCGTTAAGTCGTACGCGACTTATCTTAGGTC
The DNA here is from genome assembly GCA_030765085.1 of Allium cepa. Classification (NCBI taxonomy): domain Eukaryota; kingdom Viridiplantae; phylum Streptophyta; class Magnoliopsida; order Asparagales; family Amaryllidaceae; genus Allium; species Allium cepa. The sequence goes on from CM060942.1 coordinate 512,933,340, forward strand.
GTGAATTCCCTATCCACTTGCTTGTCAGGTCGTAGCCGATCCAAGCCCTTATCCCTTGCTCTCCCTTAGGTCGTGACTGACTTATCTCCATGTCGTTAGCTCGTATGGTTTCTCCCTTAGCTCCTATGGCTATAAGTCGTGAACGACTCATAGTACTCGAACGAATTAAGCCCAATGAACCCTTAGGTCGTGCTGCACCATCCTCCCCGGGTTGAGAAAAATTCGTCCTCGAATTTGTTAATTCTTCCTCCTCAGATTGTTCATCTCCATAGTATGGCACAAGATGCTTAACATTGAACACGTCAGAAGTGTATACATCCTCCGGCAGCTTCAACTTATAAGCATTTTCGTTAATCCGTTTCACAACTTCGACAGGACCAATTTTTCTGGCTTTCAACTTGTTATAAGCGCCCACTGGAAAACGATCCTTTGTTAACACAGCATACACCAAATCACCTTCATTAAATCCAACATTTCTTCGTTTTAAATCTGCAAATTTCTTATATTTTTCATTTGACTTTTCCAATCGTTCCTGAGCGATCTTATGACATTCCTTCAATCCTTCAACAAAATCAACAGCTCGTCTAACTGTCCCCTTCGGTTGTGGCACTACTGCTAAGTCCAATGGTCCCCTGGGTAGATTTGAATATACAATCTGAAATGGACTGAATCCCGTACTACGATTCACTGCATGATTATGTGCAAATTCTGCCTGGCATAAATTCATGTCCCAATTCTTCAGATTATCTTTCACAAGACATCGTAATAAATTTCCCAACGATCTGTTAACAACTTCTGTCTGTCCATCTGTTTGCGGATGATAAGCGCTGCTAAATTTCAACTTCGTTTCCACCATCTTCCACAAACTAAGCCAAAAATGGCTCAAAAATCTAGTATCCCGATCAGAAACAACAGATTCTGGTAATCCATGTAATCGATACACCTCCTTAAAGAATAATTGTGCCACTCGGACTGCATCCGCTGTCTTCTTGCAGGCAATAAAATGTGCCATTTTAGAAAATCTATCCACCACAACAAATATAGAATCATTTCCCCTTTGAGTTCTAGGCAAACCCAAAACGAAATCCATGCTGATATTAACCCATGGTTTAGATGGTACAGGTAACGGCATATACAATCCCGCATTTGTCGCTGTTCCCTTCGAAACCTGACATATATGACATCTCTCCACAAACCTTTCAACCTCTTTCCTCATCGATGGCCAAAAATAGGATTGAGAAATTAACTGCAAAGTACGATCTCTACCCACATGGCCTTCTTCGTGTAATTCTTTGATAATCTTCATTCTCAAACTGCTCTTTGGAATACATAATCGATTTCCTTTAAACAAGAATCCATCAACCAACATAAATTAATCAGTACTCCCATCCTTAACCTTCTCAACAAACTTTGCAAAGTAAGGATCTTCATCAATCAACTCTGGCAATAATTCAAATCCCGTCACTTCAACCTTCAATGTGGTCAATAAATGACTTCTCCTACTCAAAGCATCAGCTACACGATTTGTTACCCCAGATTTGTGCTTAACAACAAAGGTAAATTGCTGTAAATATGCAATCCACGATGCATGTCTCGCTGAAATCTTATCCTGCCCCTGTAAATGCTTCAAAGCTTCATGATCAGTGTAAAGAACAAACTCTTTCTGAAATAGATAATGCCTCCAATGTTTAACAGCTTGCACAACAGCATAAAACTCAACATCGTATGTACTATATCTCATCTTTGCCCCTGATAACTTCTCACTGAAATATGCAATAGGTCTTCCACTCTGACTCAACACTCCTCCAATCCCAACCTTTGATGCATCAGTGTGTAGCTCAAACAACAACTGAAAATTTGGTAATACAAGAATTGGTGCTGTCGTCAAAAGTTCTTTGATTCGTTCGAAAGCAACCCCCGCTTCCTCCGACCAAGAAAACTGTTTCCCTTTCATACAATCAGTAACCGGTGCCATCACGCTACTGAAGTATGGAATAAACCTTCGGTAGAATGATGCCAATCCATGAAAACTTCTAACTTCAGTGATAGTTCTCGGCTGTGGCCAATTTCTAATAGCTTCAACTTTACTCTGGTCCACCTGGATTCCCTTCTCAGATACAACATATCCCAAAAATAATACACTTCTCGTCATGAACACACATTTCTTCGTAGCTGCATAAAATTGTTCCTCACGAAGAATAATTAACACCTTTCTCAAATGCTCTACATGCTCCTCCATACTCCTGCTATATATCAGAATATCATCAAAATAAACCACCACGAACTTCCCAATGAATGGTCTAAAGATTTGATTCATCACCCGCATGAATGTACTAGGTGCATTTGATAAACCAAATGGCATAACCAACCATTCGTATAACCCCTCTCTCATCTTGAATGCGGTCATCCATTCATCTCCAGGTCTAATTCGAATTTGATGATAACCACTCTTCAAATCAATCTTCGAAAAGATAGTAGCCCCACTCAACTGATCTAGCAAGTCATCCAACCTTGGCATAGGAAAACGGTAGCGAACAGTAATCTTGTTCAAAGCTCGACTATCGGTACACATTCTCCATGTTCCATCCTTCTTCGGCACCAACAATGCTGGTACTGCACAAGGACTCAAGCTTTCCTGAACACGTCCCTGTTCTACCAACTCTTCCACTTGCCTTCGTAACTCCTCATGTTCCTTCGGACTCATTCGGTAATGTGGTCGATGTGGTAACACTGCTCCCGGAACAAGATCGATTTGATGTTGAATGTCCCTTAGTGGCGGTAACTCCTTAGGCAACTCTTCTGGAAATACGTCTTCAAATTCTTTCAAAACTGGCTTCGCTTCTTTTGGGATTTCAACCTCTTCACTACACTCTCGCCCAATCAACAAATAGACTTCAGGCTCATCTTCAACTTCTTTAACAAACTCCTTCAAAGATAGCAAAGTTTTCAGCTCTTCAATCTCCTCCAGCTTGCTTTCCTTCTGTTGTTGCTTCTTAGGAACTAGAATGATCTTAGTACCTTCGAACATAAAACTGTAACTATTAGCACGACCATCATGTTGTACTGCTCTATCAAACTGCCATGGTCTGCCCAACAACAGATGACACACATTCATGTCTACAACGTCACACCAAATTTTATCTTTGTACTTCTTCCCAATAGAAAAATTCGCACAAGCCCTTCGACACACCTTCACTTCACCTCCCTTCCTTAACCATGCTAACTTGTACGGTTTAGTATGCTTCTCAGTTTTCAAGTTCAACTTCCTTACTGCTTCTGTAGAGATAATATTATCACAACTCCCGGCATCAATAACGAACTTGCAAACTTTTCCCAAAATAGTGCATGTCGACTGAAAAATATTGCTTCTCAACCAACTAGAATCTTCCTCTTGCTTTGGTGTAAGACAAGATCTCCTCATCATAAGATTACAACCTTCATCCCCAGACAATTCTTCTTCCTCCTCGACATAAGGTGCATTTGAACATTCTGCCTCCTCACCATCATCCTCCTCAACTTCTGCAACCATGGTTCTCTTCTTTGGCTTCGGACATTCATTGCTTTTATGGCCCAACTCCTGGCAATTGTAACATTTGAAACCACTGCTAACCTTCGCCTTCTCAGCCTCCTTCACCACTGGTTTTGTAACAGGTTTAGGAACATGAGAACTTCCACAAACACCCTTCGCTTGATTATTTGAATTAGTAAACACACCACCTCCACGCCTTCCTTGCTTCTCCCAAGCCAACGCCTTCTGATGTGCCTCCGCTACTGATCTAGGATCAAACATATTAACCATATCCTGGATCTGCATTCTCAATCCCCCAATGAATCTAGCAGTTAGCTGTTCTTCTGTTTCCATACTATCATTCCTGGCAATGAGTTGGTAAAATTCATCAGCATAATCACTAACAGACTTCGTCCCTTGCCTCAGATTCTGCAACCTCTGGTACATAAGTGATTGGTAATTGTAAGGCAAAAATGAAGCTCGCATCAACTTCTTCATCTTATCCCAAGACTCAATCTTTGACTTTCCCATTCTCTCCCTTGTATGTTTAGTTTGCTGCCACCACGCCAATGCTCTCCCCCTCAACCTAGTAGCAACTAACTTCACCCTTCGATTCTCCGGAACCTCCTTGAAATCAAAGATTTCTTCTACATTAGACAACCAATCAAGAAATTCATCGACTACTATTCCACCTTTAAATTCTGGAATTTCCATCTTCATACCCGATTCCCATCGACGATCATCCTCTACATCCCGATAAGAATTTCGAACTTGGTCTCGATCTCGATAATGAATGCTAGTTCTGTCACCCTCTTCATCAAAATCAAAAGTACGCCTACATCGATCTCGACCATTATCATCCCTTCGTTCATGCATGCTTCTTTGACTATGTCTCTCTTCATCTCTATATGGCTCATTGTCAAATTCACGTGGACTTCTTCTCTCTTCATGTCCATAGTCATGATGATCTCTCCGTGATGAAATTGATGTTTCTCTTCTATCTCTAAAAGAATGCGGTGATACCCTCCTCGCTTCCGTAACCGATGGCGAAACTCGGTTTCCTCCATGGTTCGAGTTTGGTGATCTCCTCCTTTGAGTTTGATTCAAATCATTCATCAACTTCTCTAACTTTCCAATGCCTTCATCAAATTTCTCATTGATACGTTGTTCCATAAGCTCGGCTTCTTCTCTTCTATACAAAGCTTCAACATTTTGATGACGGTTAGCTCTTCTTGGCGGCATGATTGAAACTTCTCAAAAACTTCAAGTACTTCTCAAATACTTCAAAAATCAAACACAAAACTTCAACACAAACTGACGCACGGCCTATACTTAACTCAATGTTATGCTCGGCCTTCACCCTTCACGGCTTAACTTGGCTCGGCTCAAGATCTCCAAGCAACTGCAAGTTCAAACACTTCTCCGACTCTAGATCCAAAATGAAATGGATCAAATTCTTCAAACTCGTTGCAACTTCAAGATGAACACGATGAACTCCAACTTCAAACTTCAAATACTTGGCTCCAATAATCAACTTAGCTATGATTGGCTAAGTATGGCTCTGATACCAAAAAACTGACGCAGCGGATTAATCAAAAATAAACTTCAATCGGTGAAAGTAGCAATCGGTGGATTGATGAATACCAAAATGCCCAAATTCGTTGATCCGAAGATACCGAATTCTAGCTATCTCAAACACGTTGATAGCGCACTATACCGTGTTCAAAGATCTACGATTCTTCGTACGTTGATCTAGAACACTAGATACCGTGAATCGGCTTCTACGATCGTTGAATCGAGCGCACTCGATTAACCGAAAGAGGAGATAGGAGATTACACTCAACTACCAATTTAAGAAGAAAGCACACAGCAATCAACAAGAAAAAATCGACCAAGTTACAAATGACAACACACATCCCCTATTTATAGCTTTTCACAACCGGCTCCTTAAGTCGTTGCCGACTCATGCCCCATGGTACACGACTCACGACTCAACAATTATTAGCGACTTAACAACCCCTCATAACACTACATACCAACATTCATATACACCACATACGACTTAGATAAGGTCGTGACCGACCTAATGACATCACGATACCTACCGACTCAACTTAAGTCGGCAGCGACTTAACTCACGCGGCTTTACAACACAATGCCGACTCAACAACATACCGACCTACGGTTTACAATGACCCAATACAATGACTCAAAGCTTCACCGACTCAGCACTTTACATCACTCAGGTCGTATACGACCTAATTACATACGACATAAGAAACAAATAACAAACGACTTAATCCTACAACGACTTATCATTCTTCGGCACAAAGATCAGCGGTTTAGCATAGGTCGTTAAGTCGTACGCGACTTATCATGGGTCGTTAAGTCGTACGCGACTTATCTTAGGTCGTGAATTCCCTATCCACTTGCTTGTCAGGTCGTAGCCGATCCAAGCCCTTATCCCTTGCTCTCCCTTAGGTCGTGACCGACTTATCTCCATGTCGTTAGCTCGTATGGTTTCTCCCTTAGCTCCTATGGCTATAAGTCGTGAACGACTCATAGTACTCGAACGACTTAAGCCCAATGAACCCTTAGGTCGTGCTGCACCAATAAGCTTAATCTAAACCCTCATACTAAATTACTTTCTTAAGGGTTGTAAATCCGATAGGAGGGTATGCGACACTTAGGATGAAGTGTGACCACCAATAGTTTGATTTGTTAAGTCATACCTTTGTTTGCAATTTGCATGTATTTGACTTTGTAGGGTTCGTAATTACTTTAGATATGGACTGGTTAAGTAAGTATGATGCTTGGATATTTTTCCATGATAAGAAAATATCGCTTAGACACCTTGACTGTAGTGATAGGATTGTATACACTGTAGAAAACCCTGGTTGTGAGGTGGATGCTTCTTTGGGTATTGTGGAGTTAGAGAATGAGTTGAATTGAGTTTTCATGGTTAGAGAATTCGCATATGTTTTTGAGCCTGTAGTAGGACTGCCACGGAAAGGATCCATTGAGTTTCGGATAGATTTGGTGCCTGAAGCAGAACCAGTGAGTAGACCGCCAAGTAGGATGGCACCTACTGAGATAAGGGAGTTGAAGATGCAGTTAATGGATTTTGAAGGCAGGAATTTTATTACACCGAGTAGTTCACCTTGAGTAGAAATCGTAGTGTTTGCTAAGAAGCCGGACAGATTGTTGAGGTATGTAGCGATTATCATAAGTTGAATGAGAAGCCGATAAAGAATCAATATCTGTTACCTAGAATTGACGATTTTTTCGATCAGTTAAGTGGTGATAAAGTATTTTCTCAGTTTGATTTAGCAACAGGTTTCCATCAGCTTAGAGTAGCAGAGGATAGTATCCCTTTGACGACGTTTAGAACTAGAAATGGATCGTACGAATGGTTCGTTATGCTAATTAAACTAACTAATGCGCCAACATTCTTTGTGGATTTGATAAACCGAATTTTCTAAGAGAAATTGGATAGGTTCGTATTAGTGTTCATATATAATTTTAGTATACTCTAAGGACGAAATGGAGCATGGAGTTCATCTTAGATTTGTGCTTGAGATGCTGAGGCAGAATCAACTGAAGGTGAAGTTTTCGAAATGTCATTTCTATAAGAAGGAAGTGAGGTTTCTTAGTCATGTAGTCTTAGAGAGAGGGTTGTTTGTAGATCTAACTACGATTGAAGCAGTGACTAAATTGAAAACGACCCGAAATAGTGATCGGATAAAGAGTTTTCTTGGATTAGCTGGATATTATCAGATGTTAATAGAGGATTTTTCACAGATAGCAGCACCGATGACCAAATTGATGTGAAAAGATGTGAAATTCGTGTGGACCGATAAGTATGAGGAAGCATTCTAGAGCTTGAAACACTTAATGATCCATGCACCTATGTTAGTTATATAGGAATGGAATTAGGATTTGGTAGCATATACAGATGCGAGCGGAACATGATTAGGAGCTGTGTTAATGCAGAGAGGTAATGTGATTGCCTATGCTTCTAGATAGCTTAGACAACATGATGTTAGATATCCAATGCATGATTTGGAATTAGCTACGGTGATTTTTGCGTTGAAGGTGTAGATCATTACCTTTTGGAGGAGAGGTTTGAGCTTTATACGGATCTTAAGTCGTTGAAGTATTTATTCTCTTAAAAGAAGCTGAATATGAGACACCAGAGGTGATTAGATTTTTTAGCCGCCTATGATTTCGTTATTGAGTACATACCAAGGAAAGGTAATAAGACAGCAGATGCACTTAGCAGAAAGCATCAGAATGCAGTGTTGGCAATGAGTTAGAGTGGAAAGATTTAGAAGCATTGTCGACTTGCAGAGTGCAGTGGAGATCTAAGGTTGGGTCTATAGGAGAATATGTTATATTGTCTAGTTTAGAAGTTCGACTGATGATAATTGAAAAGAATGCTTCTAAACAGGAGGAGGATCCAGTATTAGTTGAACGGATCAAGAAGTTAAGGGATGGAACTGAGAGTGATGACTTAAAGGATTTTGGCCTTGACTAGAATGGGTGGTTGAGAAAGGAAGGTAAGTTATATTTTCTGAATGTAGGGGACGTAAGGAAGGAATGCCATAATTTCACTATTCATTGGAGAGGAACTAAGATGTATCAGGACATAAAGCGGGGTTTCTTATGGGAGAGAATGAAGAAGGATGTTGGCTTATGGATGAAGCGGAGTTTAAACTATCTATAGGTAAAAGCCAAACATCAAAAATCAAGTAGGTTGCTTAGTCCATTGGATATTCTAGTTTGGAAGTGGGATTCTATTTTTATGGACTTTATAAATGGGTTTCCAAGGTCAAACAGAGGAAATGAAAGTATATGGGTCATAGTCGACAGATTGACCAAGAGTGCCCATTTTGTTCCAGTTAAGTCAACCAGGACAACACCTATTTTGGCTAAGTTATTTATGAAGAATATACTTAAACTTCATGGAATTCCTAGTAGTATATTAAGTGATAGAGATTCCTTATTCACTAGAGAGTTCTGGAAGAGTCTATAGGATATTTTAGGAACCAAGCTCAAGATGAGTACCACTTACCATCTGCAGACCGATGGGCAAGCGAAACGAGTTAACAAAGTCTTGTAAGATTTGTTAAGACTTATGTGTTAGATTTTGAGGGATTATGGGAAGACCATCTACACTTAGTCGAGTTTTCGTATAGCAATAGTTATCAGACTAGTATAGGGATGGCACCGTTTGAAGCTTTGTGTGGAAGGCTATGAAAATCTCTCGTTTGTTGGTTAGAGACCTGGGATAGGTTGGTTCTTCGTCCAGATTTGGTTAGAGAAGCTGTAGAAAAGATTGAGTTGATTCAAGCTAGGATGAAGGAAGCTCAAACCATGCATAAGAGTCATGCAGATAGAAGATGGAAGGACTTAGAGTTCATTGTTGGAGATCATGTTTTTATTAAGGTATCACCAATGAAGGGTGTGATTCGATTCAGTAAATCAGGGAAGTTGGCATCGAAATTTGTAGGACCGTTTCCAATTGTAAAGAGGATCGGGAAACTCGCATGTAGAGCAAAGATGCCGAATTGTTTGGCTGGAGTCCACAATGTTTCCATGTTTCTCATCTAAGAAAGTGTGTTAGAGATCCGGAGTCTACTATAACACCGACTGTGTTAGACGACTTGGTAGTAGAACCAGACTTAACTATAGTTAGAAAGCCAGTTCGGATAGTTGCAACAGATGAGAAGAGGTTAACAAACAAGACAGTCAGACTATTGAAAGTCCAGTGGAGTGACGATGAGAGAGACTGTACTTGGGAGACTAAGAGCAGGATTAGAGACGCTTATCCTGATTTTTTGGATGGTATGTTTTACCTTTGTGTTTGATTTGTTGTGTATCTTATCATAATTTCGAGGATGAAATTTTTTTAAGGAGAGGAGACTGTAACACCCCATGTTTTAAGTAACATTATTAAGGATATTTAATTAGCTAAATCAAATAAAATAATGTGATGATTAGGGGATTAAGATTTGTGAATAAACTAAGGGGTGGTCGTGCCATGCAAGCAAAGAACTAAAGAAAAGTTAAAATAGAGGAGGGGTAAATTACGAAAAAGACATTCTAATACCCTAAACCCATAGCCATGCTCACACACACATTAATTACCAAAAATTAAATTTAGGGGTCGGCCATCATTAGCAAGGAAGAGGAAGATAAACAAGAAAAGCTAAGGAAGAAGGTTAATCAAATAAAAGATATTCAAATCTCGAACTGGTTAATCTCAAAGCTAAGATGAATAATGACTGCATCTCATATTTTCATTGTTTTCGGTTTTAAGGTTAAACCCAATTTATTGTGCAAGACTAGGCCATGTTTTGAATGATTAAATATTTATATATGTTTGTTGATGATTCATGCTTATTCATATATCTTTTAAGATATGTTTCCATGTGAAAACCCTATTTAGTGACATCCAAATGCCTTACGATTTTATATTTAGATCAGAAATGATATTCTAGAGATATGTTTCAATTTTCATAATTTTTTGAACAAATGTAGATTTTATATTAACTTTCTAGTGAGGAAAATGATATTTGGGTTTAAAGTTATTTCCGGCTAAATTATTTATGTTTGGGCTCTGAAATTATTATATGTTAGAAAACATATTAAAATTGATTGTTTTGGAAATTTTTTAGAATTTTCCTAAGTGTTTAATAGGTATATAAAATTATTTAAAATATGGGACTTAAATGTTTTATATATTTATAAAAGGAGATGGGTTATTTTATAAATAATTAAATTGTTTATTTTTGAACTATTGGCAGCACTTTTAGAAAAGAAAATTATCAACCTATAATATTTGACAAACAAGGCAGGCTAGTTGAAAAGAATTTCTTTTTAAAGTTCAAATCAGTTTTTACATGCTTTTAACGTATTTCGCCACTTTCGGCACCAGGGATTCTAACTTAGTAATTCCACCACCATCACCCTTGAAACCAACGTGCATGACATTAAAGATATGGTGCACAGCGAATTGGACTTAGGATGAAGGTACTGGATCAAAGTTATTGGTTTCGAAGGAGTCGAAGCTTGTTTTCACTTTTAAATGTAAACGCGTACTTTTCTTTCGAAGGATATGCTTTCGACTTGGTTGGCTTTTGGCTGAGTCAAATGTTTTAATGGGAAGGTTTTGAGTGGGTCGCGCCTTTTTTTAGTAAATGCTTCAAATGGGGTCGAAACCCCTAGCTGCTACTTTTCTACCATTCAAAGACAATGGTTTCAAAAGGTATACTTTGTTTTTAAATCCAAGCAACTTCTCCAACGCCTGCGGAAGGGTTGGTTTCGACGCCACCACTTCTTTTCTTAGGAATTATTTTTGAAGTACTTTCTACTCAAATTTTTTAATGACTCTTTTTCTTGAAGGTAAAACCCAAAGATTTTGAAAGAGATGGTTTTTAATGGTTTCAAAAGGTGTTTCCACATGTTATAAATTGAATCCAAATGCTTTCGAAAGGTTTGATGTGTTAATGCTTTCGAAAAGTTTTAAAGAGTTGTTTCGAAGGGATGGTTCCCCAATAGTTTCAAAAGATTTGAAAGGCATGTTTTTTTCCAATATTTTCAAAAGGCAATGTTTAAGTGTTTTAAAGATGAAATGTCTAAGGTTTTAAAGCTTTTGAAGGAAAGATTTCTAAATGGTTTTGAGCGGATGAATATGAATGGTTTCGAAAGGGATGTTTTGGCCTTTGGCTTAGAAGGAAGAAAGGGGTTTACTTGGTTTCGGAAGGGTACTTTCAATGGATTCGAAAGGGATATTTTCAAAGGCTAAAATGTTTTCATCGGCAAAGATTTGGGTATAGTATATATAACATGGCAAGATGATTTTGAGTAAAGCATAGAGTATATAGTTTCCTTGCTTATGTTTGATTTAAAGGTTTTAAATCAATTTGAGATGAAAAGGTTTTCAAAGGAAATTTAAGATAAGATCACCTAAAGTAAAATGACTTAGATATTTGTACACCAGATAGGACTGGTATAGGGTCGCGCCATATACATTAGCTATTAGCCCTAGTTAATTTAGCCCAAAATTTCAGTGTGTAGGGCTTTGTCACAAGTAGGACCAAAATGATGTAACACACGGAAAGGAATATATTTGTACAGAGGTAGGTTATTAGTGAGCCTGTAAAACCATTAAGATCAATTGACCTGGAGAAAGTAAGTTAGGGACAGACCTTCCAGAAGAGGAGTATCTAAAGGATGTTAGATTATTGTTTATGTAGTCTTGTAGGCCCGAGTCAGCCAAAGGTTAGTAGTTAGCTAAACAAAACTATAGTGTTTGGATAGATAATCCATTTGTTACCAGATATGTATATTTATGTGGTAATGCTTTACGGTTTTAACCTGTTCTGGATGCAGGATTATGATTTGCAAAGAATATGTTTTAAAAGGATACTAGTGAGGGGAAACCTGTTTCGCTAAGCAGTGTGGTCTCACTTAATATCAAATAACCGATATGTATAGTATTATTCACACCTTGCTTTATGTCTGACTCGATGTTTATATTTTTCCCCTTAAACTCTCAGGTCATCAAAATTGATTTGAGTAAGCTAAGGGTTGAGGATTTTTAGGTTTTTACTAGATTGGCAAATAAAGCTTCCGAAGACGATTAGGGGCTGATGGATAGCTATTTAGGATTGCTGTTTTATTTTGTTTGATTCCACAGTGTTGTATTAAGTCAATTATGACTATACAGTACTCTGGTCAACCAATAAGACCTCATCATATGTCTCTTTTGGCGTATTTTTTAATAATTATATTTGAATTTTACCTAGGAAACGATTATGGGATTATGTAATGGAATATGATACATGTGAAATGTAATCAGAAAAATTGTTTTTGTAAAATAAGTGATTTCATTTCATATTCATATGCTTCTGATATTATGGATACCATTAACATTACCGTATTTGGTCGCCGAAAGTTAATGCTTTGGATGACCGCAGCATCTGTAGCGCTTAGCTTTGGGTCTCTAGATAGGGGATGTTACAGAAATGGTCTGACGATCTTCAGTGCCAGTTTCCTAATTTTCCAAATCTGATTACACCTTTCATCGGTGATATCTTGACAAAACATGATCTCTAATTGAGAACTCTAGATCTTTCCGTCTTCTATCAGCATAACCCTTCTTCTTAGACTGGGCTTCCTTTATTCTAGCTCGTACTAACTCAATCTTTTCTGTAGTTTCTCTAATAAAATCTGAACCAAGGATTAACCTATCTCCGATCTCTAACTAACAAACGGGAGATTTTTCATGGCCTTTCATACAAAGCTTCAAAGGTGTCATCCCTATACTAGTCTGATAACTATTGTTATACGAAAACTTGACTAAGTGTAGGTGGTCTTTCCATGATTGTTAAAAGTCTAGCACACAAGCTCTTAACAAATCTTCTAAGATTTTGTTAACTCTTTTAGTTTGTCCATCTACCTACGGATGGTAAGCGATACTGATCTTGAGCTTGGTATCCAAAGTCTCATGTAGACTTTTCTAGAACTCACTAGTGAATAAGGAATATTTGTCACTAACTATACTGCTAGGAATTCCATGCAGCCTAATTACATTCTTCAGGAATAATTTAGTCAAAACAAGTGTCGTCCTGGTTGACTTAACTGGAACGAAATGGGCACTCTTTATCAACCTATTTACTATGACTCATATACTTTCGTTTTCTCGATTTGATCATGGCAACCCATCTATAAAATCCATTGAGATAGAATCCTATTTCCAAACTGGAATATCCAAAGGCTGAAGTAACCCACTTGGTTTCTGATGTTCGACATCTACATATTGACAGTTTAAACACTGCTTTAACTCCTACATCTCTCTTCATACCATCCTAGAAGAGTCTTCTTTTCATGTGCTAATACATCTTAGTTCCTTCCGAATGAATGGTGAACTTTGAATGATGGCATACTCTAAGAACTTCCTTTCTAGTGTTTCCTACATTCAGAACACACGGTCTTCCTTTCTTCCTTAACTACCCATTCTACTCAAGACTGATATCTTTCAAATCATCCTCTCCATCCCATTCCTTATTTTTCTGATTCGTTCAACTAATAATGGATCCTCCCCTTTCTTAGAAGCAATCCTTTCGATCATCACTAGTCGAACTTCTAAACATGACAACATAGCAGTTTCCTTACTAGAACTAGCTTCAGATCTCCACTGTATTCTGCATGCAGTTAATGCTTCTAAATCTTGCCACTCGGTTGCCATTGCCAATACTGCATTTTGGCGTTTCCTTCTAAGTGCATCTACAACCTTATTACATTTCCCCGGTGTGCTTAATTCCAAAGTTATAAGCGGCTAAAAACTCTAACCACCTCTGTTGTCTCATATTCAACTCCTTTTGAAAGAATAAATACCTCACTGACTTACGATCCATATACATGTAACAACCCGTATTTTTTTAACTATTTTTAATTATTAAATTTAAGATGATATGTAAATGAAAAACGATTATTAATATGATTTGTTAAATAATTTAATATTGGAAATTATTTGAATAACTAAATTCTTAATTTAATATAATAAAAAATGATGTCATAAGTTGATTTAAATTTATATAAACAACAATTAAGATTGTTAATATTTAAAATTGGCCTTAAACGTAAATATTTAAAATTAAAAATTTTATATTGTAATTAACGAGTAAAAATAGCCATTTTGGCAACTGTCTCGGATTTCGACGAAACCAGTTTGATCGGATCCGTAATAGTGAATTATTATTGGATTTCAAGTTTTGTAGCAATCGGACTTGTCGTTTGGCCTTATGAGCTTGAAATGCATAGAAATCAATATAAGAAATTCGATAAAATAAATTGACTTTGAAAAGCTATCTTCCACATACGATCGAATTAGGCTTCGAAACTAGTTCCATTGCGTTCATAATGGGATAAAATATTGTAGACACCTAGTGGCTCGTCTCGATTGGAGTTCAGACGATTTGGACCAAACAATATAAATACACATGCAAATCGAGACAGTTTTATTGTTATTTTAATTTTTGAAACCCTAGCCTTCAATTTCTTTTAATGGCTGAAAATTCACTAACTTCCCTCCTCAATATCTCTCAATGCGTTCAACGAAATCGAAAAATTCCAAAAGCAAAGTTGGAGATGTCAGCGAGCTCTTCAAATCCATTTGGTTGATCTATGTTATGCCACGGATTCGCCAGAATCTAGCTTAGAAGCATGGACGTATTTTCTCGGATTTTGTGCAAATGACGGCGAATGACGGTGGCGCGTAGGTGGCTCTCAAGGTGGCGCACACACTGGTAGTCGCTGATCGGACTCCGGTCTCTCCTTGTCGCGTGCGTATGAAAGCAAGAGTGGTGCGTGATGGGTTGGCTACGTACGTTACTTTGAGGAAGAAGGTTATGTTCTTTTTTTATTTTTATTAATTAACTATTAAAAATTTTAAATGTTCGATCATTCAAACATATATAACTTTTGCATATGAGCTTGGATTCTTGCGCAGTTTTCTCCGTTGCGATCGTATCAGAATTCCGGACAACGTGAGATAGGTTTAGTCGAGTTCCGAGACTGTTTAAATTTGGGTCTTTATTTGGATATTAAATCGTCGATAAATCAAAGGTGAGTATTTATACGCTCACATTTGTCTAAAATAAATTTTTGTTGGTTAAATTTATATTCTGAAGTGATATGAAATTTATCGGCTGTTGTTTGGTAGATTTAATTATCATTTATATTGATATATGAATTTATTGATAGAATCTAAATTGACCATTAAAATAAACTTAAATCTTATTGGCAATACTATACTCGATATTGATAATTATAAAATTGTTGTGAATTATATTAACTATATGGATGATTGGTTGTGATGGATGCTATTGGTTGTTAGTTTAGATGTTTATTTAATTTGATACTTCATGTTATCATCTTGTATATAATTTATAGTATATAAAACTATAAATTAAATTATTTCGAATAAATTAAGAAATATGTTGAAATAATATATACCTATGACATCCATTTGGATTGAAATGATATATATATATATATATATATATATATATATATATATATCCATCTTTGAAATTAAATTGAAATAATTATCCACTTGGCCATAGGATAGGAAATTATATACGGACAACGGATTGGTTAAATTAAATAATTTTTAAAAGTTTTTTTTGAAATTATTTAAACGAATTGATTTTTAAGAATAAAATCCAACTTAGTGAAGTTGAATTATATTGAATTGAAGCTCAAAATGTTGGAATTAAACTTGGTAAACGAAATTTTTTAATTAAGATTTTTTTAAGTTAAAAATTGAAATATGGCGTAAATTTTCGAAAGTTGATTTATTTTAAAGGATTGGCTTTTGTTCGAACTTTGAATATTACTAAGTAAAGAGTGATATGGAATGATATTTCAAATTTGAGCTTGGAATTGAATTATATTGGATAATTGTTTTTTTCTAGAAAATTGGATGTTGGGAGCGAATTTGATTTAAGGGTTGAAATCAAAATATATAAAATAGAATTTGGAATTTGGAATTGGACTTGGAAATTATTTTGAAACTTAAATTCAAATTAATTGGAATTGGAAATTAATTTGAAATTGGAAGTTTAAATTAATTTGGAATTGGAAATTAATTTGAAATTGGGATTAAATTAATTTGGAAATGGAAATTGAATTTGAAATTTATATGGAATTAAAATTTATTTAAGTTGGAATCGAAATTAAATCGATTAAATCGAAATGGAATTGAAATTTGTTTGGGTAGGAAATTGGGAAGTTGACCGGTTTGACTTTGGAATTATTTTTTAAAAAAATGAATATTTTAGTATAAATGATTTAAAATCTAAATTCCTTAAATATTCAAATTATTTTGATTTTTCAAACTATTTTACTATATAAACAATTTTTGTATTCAAATTATTTTCGATTAAACTATTTAAACATTTTCTATTAAACTATCTTTAACTATTTAAACAATATTCTAAAATTCAAACTGGTTAAAGGGAAAATTATTTATATTTAAATCTTGGATTTAAATGTGAATTGGGTTAAAGTGAATTATAACCAAAACTGTAATTAGAATCAAGTTTTGAAGTGAAATCGATATATCGAGTTGAGTTGATATTTTTGAGTAAATACGATAATTTCGAAATGGATATGATTTTTGAGTAAATATGATGATTTCGAAATGGATTTGATTTCGAAATGAATATGATATTTTGATATCAAATACGAATTGTTTTCGAAATGTAAAAGTACCAACTGGTGTGTAAAATGAAGATTGGTTGTTAAAGAGACCAGGGCCTCTTATTGAAATACTTTCTTTCAATATTGGAATGAAGTAAGATAACGATGATGGATAGCCTTGACATTCGTGTCATAATTAAAATGACTAAAACAGGAGCCTATATTTGGCCATTGAGGTTAGCTACCTCTAGCGATGTTGATCCCTCGTATTACTATCGTGATTTCAGATTCGATGGATGCACCGTTTTTTCGTTTGGATTGATTGTCGCGGTCGGCGACGGATGGGTTACGACCAGCAAGAAAGAGTAAACTGGTAGAACCCTACCTTAGGCATTGCCTCACATGCCTTGTCATATTTATCCCTATATGGGCCCATTACGACTTTGGTTTAGAACTGTAAAAATGTGTTAAGGTGGATCAATGTAAAACCTTAATGATATTTTGATATTTATTTTACTGATAGACATTATATATTATAGCGTATACCATTATACATAAATAGTTTAACGGGTCTTTGGGAGATGAAAAATCCTGTAAGATCTCTTAAGTTATTGCAGTCATATTATGTGATATTGATTTGACTTACATAACAGTATTTTGGTCCTGACTCGAGTGTTTTGTCTTTTCATTACGCTCACGTCAGTCGTGAGTTTTTCAGCACATTGAAGACTATTCTCTAGAGGACGAAGATGGAGTTTGGTATATTGCTGTAATTTTTATCCCCTGCACCGCTTCTGCCGTATTGATTATTTATCCCTGATGTATATATAACTCTGATAAATGTATATAGATTAAAATCAAATGTGTAGCAAACAACTTCATGAATTGTTTATTAAATTATTATGTTTTTATTTTTTCCGCTGTAAGATCCTATGCTTTGTTTTTTCTTCTCTTCTTATTTTTCTTATTTAACCCCATTGATTATCTACGTTCTGTATTGTTTAAGTCAGACATATGTGGATTATTGTCGATTTAAACCTTCCGAAATGTGGGTCGTCACATTCGATATCAGAGCGAAGGTTTAGCGATAACCTTGGCTTTGTGGGGTTTGACTCATTAGAGATAGGGTAGTAATACCCTAGAATGAGTCTGTTTGAGTGTACATATATATGAGAAAGCGGACTTGTTAGTGTTATAAAATATTTTATATTGTGTTTACTTATCCGTTGAGTTGTTTATGAATTCTGGTTGATATGCGGGACTCCGTGTTATCGATAGGGATTTCTAAACACTTAAACGAAGCAAGTCGACATAATATTATTTTTAAAATAGAGCAAATGAAATAATTTTTCCTTAATTATATTACATATATAAAATGGTATTTTTTAATGAATGATTGAATTAAAAATAAAACAAATATTTAATGAATTTTATTTTATGAAGCATTTGATAATTAAAATTGAATTGAAATTAAATTAAAATTAAAATTGTTTGGAATAACAAATTTGTAAATCAACGAAATATGTTCATAATGAAGTAATGAAATTTTATGAGTACATTTAAATATAGCATATAAATAGAAGTGATTTTAAAAATTGAGAATTTTAGAATTTAAAATCCTTTTGTTTTCAAAATTGTTTTCAAAGCCTCAAAATTTAATAATATTATTATATGAAAGAGTTTTGACTATAAAAATATTTTGAAAGGATTTTTGAAAGAAATAAAAGAATTAAACTTGCTTAGTCGCTGGAAAATAATTCTGGGGATGACTGCAGCATCGCCAGTATTCATTTTCGGGTCTTTGGGTGAGAATTGCTATCAGAAGAAATTTGTTTCGATTAAAACAGGTTTGGTTATGAAAGAAAAATATATTTTAAGTAGATATAGTAAATATGTGAAAATTGTTTGAACTTATAATCGGAAATAGTATATAAAAATGACTTTGAAACTTATAAATTTGAATATGAAAAAAAATAGTTATAACATGTAAGATTGAACAGGAAAGTAAAATTAAAATTTGAACTGGTGAATATTTTTAGTTAAGCAGATAGAAAAAGAATTTTAATTCGAGAAATAAAATATAATAAAATAATTAACTTAAAAAATGTTAATTAAATTGAATTAGTGAAATGAAGTTAGTAAAATATAGTTAACTCATGAACGCTTAAATAAAAATGAATCGCATTTGAAATGAATTAGATAGAATCAAATTTTGAATAAATAAATTATATAGTTTATAGATTTTAGAATATTAAGCTCAACTGAATTTAAATTTGTTGAATGTTAATGATAAGAAAATTTAATTTGAATAAAAATTAAATAAAATGAGTATGGATTAAAATGAAATGAAGTTTAACTTAATATTAAATAAATTGAATTGGATATTAAATAAAACTTGAGGAATCATTAAAGTGGATTAACTCCACTTAACCATGAAATGTATTAATCAAATGAATATGGGTTTTAAAAATTTAGTATCTAAGAAATCAAATAAAAATAAATGAATATAGGTAAAAGTTTAGTATGAGAAATTGGATTTGATTTAAAATTGGATTAAAGGAGACTTAAATTGCAAGTGGAGCGGTTAAAAATAATTGAATGTTAACTAATGTAATATGGAATAAGTTATTAAAATAAATTATAAATTGAATTCAACTTAAAAGTGGTTAAATGAATTGATCGTGGAAGGAAGTTACATATTTCTTAATATGAATTGAGTTATAAAATAAAATTTACTTTAGTAAATTAATAATATGAATTGGAATAAATAAAGTAAAATCAATGAGTTGATAATAACTTAAAATATGAAGTAGTAATAATAAACGTGATTGTGTAATATAAAATATTTATAATGAATATAGACAATTTATAAATGATATTAGTATAATAAAAGGAGAAAGATATACCATGTGGAAATAAAACAAATTTAACTTATGCATGGTTAAGTGGAATAATTTATTTAAATGATTCATAATGAATTTATATGAAATAGGTTAAACAAAAGTAAAATAATTGGCATTTCACAAATTAAATTGAATAAATTGAAAGAAAACCAAATTAGTTGAATGTAAAATTAAAAGCGAATGAAATGAATATAAATTTATTGTATGATTAACGAAATGAATATTAATAAGTGAATGATCATCAATTTAAAATATACGGAATGTAATAGGAATTAATTTACTTGAGCGTTATTATATGAATCACTAAAATGAAATGATGTAGGTGAAAAGAAATAAATGTAACAGTAAATGAATGTAAATAAGTGGATGTGAGTTTAATAACATTAAATGATTGAAAAAAATTCAGAAACAAACAAAAATTAAATATAACTCAATTCAATGTAAATAAATAAATACTAATAAATGGAAAATGTACCAATTAGGTATTAATAAGAAATGGGAGTATATAGACTAAAATGTTGACATTGAACAATAGTATTGTTATGAATAAAACTTGCACGGATATGGTTGTTTGGATGTTTCTTTTAATGCATAGCTATGTTTGCTTATGTGGCTGCTGTATAGTTGTTTTATATATTGATTGCCCTTTCCATATACATATTCTCATCTATTATTGAGTGTTTAGTAGGTACGGAAGGACATATGCTAGTTATGGAGCTTGCTTGCGCATTTTGATGCTTTTGCCTGCTTAATACGAGTGAACTCGCTCGTATTATTAGTAATAAGCTACTTATCTCGGATTACATACCGCGATTTTTTTTTTGCCCTTCAGGATGCCTCATCATTGAGATGAGATGTATATTTGAGATATATTGGGTATATTTGTGTTATGTACCATATTGTAAAATTTTCCCGATCGAGCCGCGCAAAGGAGACTCTGTCGAAATTTTTCGTAAATCCGAGAGTAGGAATTTTTTTGAAGTTTCAAAATTTTTATAACTTGTTTTTATATATAAGGTATATTTTTCATAAAACCGATATCGGGGGGTGTAGCGAGTGTATAGTAAAGGTTTTGTAAATAAGATTTTAATGTTTATAAATCAATTATTTTGAGAAAATATATTGTATGTAAAAATTTTTACTTAATGCCTTTTCGAGGACGAAAAGTTTTGATTGGGGGAGCATGTAACAATCCGTATTTTTTTAACTATTTTTAATTATTAAATTTAAGACGATTACTAAATGAAAACAATTATTAATGTAATTTGTTAAATAATTTAATATTGGAAATTATTTGAATAATTAAATTCTGAATTTAATATAATAATAAAATAATGTCGTAAGTTGATTTAAATTTTATATAAACAACAATTAAGATTGTTAATATTTAAAATTGGATTTAAACATGAATAATTAAAATTAAAAAATTATATTATAATTAACGAGTAAAAATAGCCATTTTGGCAACTATATCGGATTTCGACGAAACCAATTTCACCGGATCCGTAATAGTGAATTAGTATTAGATTTTAAGTTTCGTAGCGATCGGACTTGTTGTTTGGCCGTATGAGCTTGAAACGCGTAGAAATCAATTTTAGGAATTTGATAAAATAAATTGACTTTGAAAATATACCTTTCACATACGATCGAATTAGGCTTCAAAACTAGTTCCATTGCGTTCAGAACGGGGGTAAAACATTATAAATGCCTGGGGCACGTCTCGATTGGAGTTCGGACGATTTTAGACCTAACTTTATAAAAAAAATGCACGCAAATCGAGACAGTTTTATTATTATTTTAATTTCTGAAACCCTAGCCGTCACTTTCTTTTAATGGCTGAAAATTCACCAACTTCCCCCCTCAATATCTCTCAATCCGTTCAACGAAATCGAAAAATTCAAAAAGCAAAGTTGTATATTTCGGTGAGCTCTTCAAATCCATAAGGTTGATCTATGCTATTACGCCATGGATTCGCCAGAATCTATCTTGGAAGCATGGACGTATTTTCTCGGGTTTTGTGCAAATGGCGGCAAATGACGCGATGAAACTTGGCGCATAGGTGGCTCTCAAGGGGGCTCACACACTGGTAGTCGCTGATCGAACTCCGGTCTCTCCTTGTCGCGTGCGTATGAAAGCAAGAGTGGTGCGTGATGGGTTGGCTACGTATGTTACTTTGAGGAAGAAGGTTATGTTCTTTTTTTTATTTTTATTAATTAATTATCAAAATTTTAAATGTTCGATCATTCTAACGTATATAACTTTTGCATACGAGCTCGGATTCACGCACGGTTTTCTCCATTGCAATCGTAATAGGACTAGTTTGGTCGAGTTTCGAGACTGTTCAAATTTGGGCCTTTATTTGGATTTTAAATCATCGATAAATCAAATGTGAGTATTTATACGCTCACATTTGGCTAAAATAAAATTTTGTTAGTTAAATTTATGTTCTGAAGTGATATGAAATTTATTGGTTGTTGTTTGGTAGGTTTAATTATCATTTATATTGAGATATGAATTTATTGACAGAATTTAAACTAACCGTTAAATTAATTTAAATATTATTGGCAAAATTATACTCGATATTGATAATTATAAAATTGTTGTAAATTATATTGACTGTATGGATGATTGGTTGTGATGGATGCTATTGGTTGTTAATTTGGATGTTTGTTTAATTTGATACTTCATGTTATCATCCTGTATATAATTTATAGTATATAAAACTGTAAATTAAATTATTTTGAATAAATTAAGAAATAGGTTGAAATGATATATACCTATGACATCTACTTGGATTGAAATGATATATATCCATCCTTGAAATTAAATTGAAATAATTATACACATGACCATAGGTTAGAAAATTACATACGAACACCGAGTTGGTTAAATTAAATAATTTTTAGAAGTTGTTTTGAAATTATTTAAATGAATTAATTTTGAAGAATAGAATCCAATTTATTGAAGTTGAATTATTTGGAATTGAAGCTCGAAATGTTGGAATTTAAACTTGGTAAATGAAATTGTTTAATTAAGATTTTTTTAAGTTAAAAATTGAAATATGGCGTAAATTTTCGAAAGTTGATTTGTTTTAAAGGATTGGCTTTTATTCGAACTTTGAATATTACTAAGTAAAGAGTGATATGGAATGATATTTCAAATTCGAGCATGGAATTGAATTATATTGGAAATTTGTTTTTTCTCGGAAATTGGATATTGGGAGTGAATTTGATCTAAGGGTTGAAATCAAAATATATATAAAATAAAATTGGGAATTTGGAATTGGAGTTGGAAATTAATTTGAAAATGAAATTTAAATTAATTTGTACTGGAAATTAATTTGAAATTGGAAGTTTAAATTAATTTGGAAATGGAAATTGAAAGTGAAAGGAAATTTTAAATTAAAATTGAAATTTATATGGAATTAAAATTTATTCGAGTTGAAATCGGAATTAAATCGATTAAATAGAAATGGAATTTGAAATTTATTTGGGTAGGAAATTGGGAAGTTGACCGGTTTGACTTTGGTATTTTTTTTAAAAATGAATATTTTAGTATAAATGATTTAAAATCTATATTCTTTAAATATTCAAATTATTTTGATTTTTCAAACTATACTATATAAACCATTTTTATATTCAAATTATTTTCGATTGAACTATTTAAACATTTTCTATTAAACTATCTTTAACTATTTAAACTATATTCTAAAATTCAAACTGGTAAAAGGTAAATTATTTATATTTAAATGTTGGATTTAAATGCAAACTGGGTTAAAGTGAATTATAACCAAAAATGTAATTCGAATCAAGTTTTGAAGGGAAATCGATATATCGAATTGAGTTGATATTTTTGAGTAAATACGATGATTTCGAAATGGGTATGATCTTTGAGTAAATATGATGATTTTGAAATGGATTTGATTTTGAAACGAATATGATATTTTGATATCAAGTACGAATTGTTTTCGAAATGTAAAAGTACCAACCGGTGTGTAAAATGATGATTGGTTGTTAAAGAGACCGAGGACTCTTATTGAAATACTCTCTTTCAATATTGGAACCACTTTAACAATCGTGTACTCGGTGGATGATATCCAGAATGTAGTGGTTGAATTGGCGACGTTTACTGGAATAAAGCAAGAGAACGATGATGGATAGTCTTGACATTCGTGTCATAATTAAGTCATAATTAAAATGACTAAGACAGGAGCCTATGTCTGGCCATTGAGGTTAGCTTCCTCTAGCGACGTTGATCCCTCGTATTACTATTGTGATTTCAGATTTGATAGGTGCACCTTTTTGTCATTTGGATTGATTGTCGCGGTCGGCCACGGATGTGTTACGACTAGCCAGAAAGGGTAAACGGGTAGAATCCTACCTTGGGCATTGCCTCATATGCCTTGTCATATTTATCCCTGTAAGATCCCATTACGACTTTGGTTTAGAACTGTAAAAATGTGTTAAGGCGGATCAATGTAAAGCTTTAATGCTATTTTGATATTTATTTTACTGATAAACATTATATATTATAGCGTATACTATTGTACATAAATAGTTTAATGGATCCTTAGGAGATGAAAAATCCCATAACATCTCTTAAATTATTGCACTCGTATTCTGTGATATTGATTTGACTTACATAAGAGTATTTTAGTCCTGACTGGAGTGTTTTGTCTTTTTATTATGCTCAGGTCAGTTCTGAGTTTTTCAACATATTGAAGACTATTCTCTAGAGGACGAAGACAGAGTCTGGTATATTGCTGTTATTTTATCCCCTGCATCATGCTATTCTGCTGTATTGATTATTTATCCCTGATGTGTATATATAACTTTGATAAATGTGTATAGATTAAAATCAAATGTGTAGCAAACAACTTCATGAATTGTTTATTTGCTTATTATATTTTATCGTTTCCGTAGTAAGATTATGTGCTTTGTTTTTTTCTTCTCGTTTTATTTTTCTTATTTAACCACATTGATTATCTACGTTCTGGATTGTTTAAGTCGGTCATGTGTGGATTATTGTTGATTTAAATGTTTTGAAATGTGGGTCGTCACAATACAACTCAAATCTTTCTCCAAAAAGGTAATGTCTTCACACCTTCAATGCGAAAATTACTGTAGCTGACTTCAAATCATGAGTAAGTTATCTACCTTCATGCATTCTAAGCTTTCGTGAAGCATAGGCAATCACTTTACCTCTCTACATTAACACGGCTCATAACCCTGTACCAGATGCATTCGTATACACCACTAATCCCTGATTCCTCTATGGAAAAATCACAGGTGCATTAGTCAATAAGAGTTTCAATTTCTAGAATTCCTCCTCACACTTATCAATCCAGACAAAATTCACATCTTTTAGAGTTAGCTTAGTCATCGATACCACTATCCGTGAAAAATTCTTAATGAATCTTCGATAGTAATCAGCTAGCCTAAGAAAACTCTTTATCTTAGTCACTGTATTGGGTGCCTTCCAATTATTCACCGCCTCAATCTTAGCCAAATCTACAGACAACCCTTTTTCTAAGACTACACGACCAAGAAACCTCACTTCCTTCTTTCAGAAATGACACTTCGAAAATTTCGCTTTAAGTTGATGCCGCCTTAATGTCTCAAGCACTACTCTAAGATGAACTTCATGCTCACTTTCATCTTTAGAGTATAACAAAATGTCATCTATGAACAGTAACATGAATCCGTCCAGATGCTCCCGGAAGATTGTTTTCATTAGGTTAAGAAAAATGTCGGCGCATTGGTTAGTCCAAACGGCATTACTAACCATTCATATAATCCATACCGTGTTCTTAATGCCTTCAACGGAATACTATCATCTGCTACTCTAAGTTGATGGAACCCTGTTGCTAAATCCATCTAGAAAAATACTCTGGCTCCGCTTAACTGGTCGAACAAATCGTCAGTTCTTGGTAATGGATATAATTTCTTTATCATCTTTTCATTCAACTTACAATAATCAATACAAAACCTCAATGATCTGTTCGGTTTCTTTGCAAACGCTGTTGCTGCTTCCTAAGATGAACTACTTGTCCGATAAATTTCATACTTTCCAAATCCACCAACTACACTTTAAGCTCCTTCATATTGGTAGGTGTCATTCTATTTAGTGGTCTACTCACCGGTTTCACCTCTGGTACTAGATTTATTCGAAATTCAATGACTCGTTTCAACGGTAGTCCTACTATAGGCTTAGAGATGTTTGCGAGCTCTCTGATAACGGGAACTTGGTTTAACTCATCTTCTTCCTCTATAACACCCAAGAAATCACTTACCTCAAAACTAGGGTCTTCTACGGAGTATATAATCCGATCACTATAGCTTTGGTGTGTAAGTGATATTAACCTATCATGGAAAAATATCCTAGAATCAAATTTACTTAAACGATCCATACCCAAAATAATTCCAAACCTTACGAAATCAAATACATGCAAACGACAAGCAAATATATGATCTAACAATTCAAACTCTAAGTGGTCACATCTCATCCCAAGAGTCGCATGTCCTTCTATCGGATTCAAAATCCATAAGGAAGTAACTAGATACAAGGGTTCTAGGTTAAGCTTATCTACCAATAATTAGATATAAAAAAAATGTGATGCACCAGTATCAAATAGAACTCTGACCAATACACCACAAATCCAAAGCGTACCTCCCAACACAGATTTTCCTTTCTCCTAAGATTTTGGTCTTGAGGTAGCTGGTTCCAATGCAGACAATTTGCCTTTTCCATCCTTGGCTGGTTCTTTACACTGATTCTTAAAATGACCAATCTGATCACAATTAAAGCACCTTACTTCTTTCTTATCAGTATCTTTCTTCCCTTTGCATGTCCGACATTCGTGAGCATAGTGTCCCTTCTTGTCACACTTATAACAAACTATATCGGCCTTCTTTTTCTTGGCTACTCCTCCTTTCTGAGCGCCTTTCTTATCGAAAATCTCTCTCTCTCTCTTCTAGTTTCACCCACTTTGAGCTTCGCCTGTTTTGCTACCATCATGAAAAGCAAGCATCTCCTCTTGCCTCAAAGCCATCTTAACAACTACATCACACGGATCCCCGATATATGGCAGTCTCTTTAGTTAGTTCAGGTTTCATTCCTTTTGATAACTATGTCAATCGTAGCATATCTGTACCTTGATAGTTCCTCAAATCTGGTTGCATACTCAAGCACTGTCATGTCTTTCTGCTCCACCTCCATAAACTTCCTGAGCAAAGTTGACTTAGCAATCTCTGACATGAATCTTTCATCAAACCTCCTTCTAAATTCATCCCAAGTCATTGTCTCCTCACTAACTCCTACAGTAACACTATTCCACCAGTAGAGTGTTGTTCCTTGCAACAGTCTAGAAGCAAGCCTCCTTTTCTCCTCATCGTTAAGCCCTAAGTCAGCAAATATCATTTCGCAGTGAAGTAACATATTCTCCACTTCAATTGCGTCCTCAGTCTCGATAAACGATTTTCCTCCAACTAATCCCATAGTAGTTCCAGCTTGCATCATATTAACGAAGAATTGATACATGGCTCCCACGTCTACTGGCGAGATTCCCGCACCTATGTTGGCATTTGTGACGACCCAGAATTTTAAACATTTGAAATCGAAATATTTAATTGATTTTAGATATTTGAATGATGGTTTAACTTGAATTTCAAATATAACTATGGATTTGGCAATTAAATTATTAAATTTAATTTATCGAAGTTGGGTAAAAATTTGAATTTTCAGTTTTAAGCTAATTAAAACTATTTTCAAGGCTTAGAAAATTTATATTGATGATACTGAAGATAATGGAAGCTTCAGAATTGAATTTGAAAATGCTTTGTTCAGTTTTGGAATTATATGATTTAAATCGATATTTAAAAATAGCCTTTCGAGGCACAGTCTCGGAATTCGACGAAACCAGTTCTATTGGATCCGTAATATTGTTTTATTATCGGATTTCAATTTTTGTAATGTTTGGAGTTGTCGTATGGCCATACGTTAAGCAAACGCGTTGAAAATTTACGTCGAAAATTCAATTTTATAACTGGTTCAAAAGCTATCTTCTCCATACGATCGAATTAGGACTCGAAACTCTTTCCATTGCGTTCGGAATAGGGGTATAATGTTATAAACGCCTGGCGGCACACCTCAATAGGATGTCAAGATTTTAATCTACGTAAATCGGGACAATTTGGATTTGAATTTGAATTAATTTATATTTATATCCTGGTCAAACATCAATCGAAATTCCTTCACATCAGTTGTCTTTTATTCACTTCAGGCTACAGTAGCAAAGCGTCTTCATCACGCTAATGTTTGTTCTGCCCTTCTTTCAAATGCACGACACTTCCTTGCAATGGGATCCAAAAACCCCTTTCTTCTTTCAGATAGAATATAATGGCCGAAGCCTTCACTTTCATTTCTCGTTCAAAAAAATCTATCGTTCTAAATCAAAATCAATGGCCGCCCCTTTTTGTTAATTTCAAAATTAAAATGGCCGAAGCCCCTTTCTCCTCAAAAAAAACAAAACAACAAACGAATTCAGTTCGAAATCGAATCAATGGCGACACTATCCTTGATTAAATTCAGCAAGCCATCGAAAGCTAGATCTTTAGATCTCACGACAAAGTTGCATGCTGGTCTTTTACAGGCGTTGGCAAATCAAGTGAACTCGATTCAATGGGGAAGCATGAAAACTTGATCGCGATTGTTCGAGGTTGTTTTAAAAGCGGCATCGTTTCAGATATCGATTAGGGTTCACGTTCGAAGGAGGTTCGCGAGTGTGAGCTGTGGTAGTCTCGCGTTGTCATGGGGATGGAGTTTCATCTTCAGCATGTCGTGATGGCAGTGGGATGCTGGTGGGGCCAAATCGTGGCGTGATGTTCATGTGGGGAGTTGATGGCTGCGAGTCGAAGATGGTGGCTAAAAGATTCGATCGGCAACGAGGTAATTTTTTTTTTCGATTTGCATTCGTTCGATTTTGTCAGTGAGTTAAACTTTTTAAATTTAAATGAATATGTATAGAAAATATTTACAGAAAGAATTACAGGCTGCTTATTTTTAAATTTAGTATGATAATGATATATATATATATATTGGAAAACAGGAAATTTTATATAGAGAAGATTTCTAATATATATATTAAGGATGAAAAGATTTTACAGCAAAGTAAATTTCTAGTTATGTGGTTTACACAAAAGAAAATATTTTATAAAAAAAATGAATTTGTTTAAATAAAGTTATTTTAAATAAATCGTTAGTTAATTAAATTTATTAAATGGAAATAAATTGTTCAATCATTTCGATTATTAATAAATTGTAAAATTGTCTATACAAGGTCAAATTCTGTGAAGAAAACAAATCAGGAACAGAAATGGGTTGCATGCAAAGGAAAAGGTGAGATCTTCTCACTTAATCAGATTTTTCAGATTAAATTTTAAATAGTTAAATTTAAAATTGTTGTTTGTGTTGATTGTGTGCTTTGATGATAATTTACTATCAGTTATATTAGTTTAGACCCTATGTGCCGCATAATAGCGAAGGTTATTATATTAAACCCATATACCGAGATATTCCACCTCGAAGTGGAATTGGTATTATATATGTATTTGGAGTTGTTGATTTCCCGCTTTATATAGTGGATGAGACCCTATGCGCCGCATAATAGCGGATGATATTTTATAAATCCCATATACCGCGATATTCCACCTCGAAGTGGAATTGGTATTAATTGTTGTGCTAACGTCTGTGGATGTAGGGAAAACAGGTTGGAGGGATCCAACTAGATTCCTCAAATATTTGAATTTGTTTCAATATTGTGTGTTGATTGATTTAAAATCTGTGTGTGATTATACTGTGATTGAAATCGTTGAAGGCTAAAATTTAGCCGAATATATTTTTGGTATCGTAAGATACCAGAAATAAATAAAATAGGATTTTTAAATTTAAGTAGAAAATCTATAGTGAAACCCTATTTAATAAATTCCAAAATATGGGAAAAGATTTTAATAAATGGGTTTTGAGTAATATTGTTTGATAGTTGAAGAATTTATTTAAAATATGGATTTTAAATAGTTTGGAAGAAATAAAGGAGTTTATTTTAAAAGAAAATAAATTTAGAAATAAATTCGAAAATTCATTTGGTGTTTGAAAATAAATCTTTAGAAAATCAATATGAAAATTGATTTGATGTTTGAAATAAATTTAGAAATCAATTTTGGAAATTGATTTGGTATTTGAAAATAAATTTAGAATTTAATTCGGTGTTGAAAATGAATATTTGGAAATCGATTTGAAAATCGTATATCAACGGATATTTAGAAGTTTAAATTCACAATGGGAATTTATAAAGGAAAGGGAAATTTGTTTTAAAAATAAACATTTGGTTGTTTTTAAAAAAAGTGTGAAAGGAATTTACGGATTCGGAACGTAAATTTAAAATAAATCAAGAAAGATTTATTAATTGATTTGAATGAACTATTTTGAAATGGAAAATGTATTTTCCCTGGAAAGCTGAGTATCATTTCGAAGTAGCCTATAAATATAAACTGAAAATTTTAAGGATGGTTTTAGAAAGGATACTTTGGTTAAATTATTTTCTTAATTGGTTTCAAATCTTTAAAGTATGGATTTATTTAATCATTTATAGAAGGGATTATTTTAAAGATTAAAAATTGATATTTGCTTTAGGAAACGATTATTTAAATAGTTATTTTTATCTACTAATTTTATTTTGAAATTAGTTTCGACTTGAATCTTTATATGAGATATTAGTATGATATTTTTCATAACTAATATTTAAGCAAGTACTTTAAAATAGTTTTATTTTAAATATTTGCAAGTCTAATTTAGATAAGTATTTTAAATTATTTGAACTCGGCAGATTTTCAGTGGAAACAAATAAATATTTGGAAATGTTTTCCGCGTAAGGAGAAATGATTTGAAACTTGTTTTCAAGGTATTGAAATGTAGAAAAGTGATTTGAAATTTGTTTTCAAATGGTTGAAGTGTGAAATATATCTTGCGGAGATATTTTGAAAATAAATAATTGGGGAAAATTATTCAAATCTGGTAATTGTTGTGAATGTTGATTGATAGTTAAATAACCGATTATCAATATTGGCCTTTAAATGGCATTTGAATTTCGATGCGACCGGGGGTTGGATTCCAAATGGATATCCGAAAACCACATCGAACATTTGTGGTTGTGATGGATCTTTTGTTTAAAAGATCAAAATGGGAAATTGTTGTGATTTGTTGAAATCTGATTGAACTTTTATTTTTAAAAATAAGCGCCCATTATTCGGATTGGCCGAGAGAGGACTTTGTGTCATATAACTCATTCCGAATAGTTATTCGACAAAATTAATAGTATTTGAAGACGGTGGTGAAGACCGAATGTCTTCGAAAACGATAGGATAACCTGTCGAATGTCTCTGCACTGAGTTTCTTCGGTATAGAGATCTCTACATGTGATGGGGAGTCCGATCGGAATTGTGGATACCCGGATTTGCAAGGGCTTCTTCCTTTATTGGGCGAGGTGCCTTCGGTTCTGTTCGAACCCAGAACAGACTTGTATGGTTGTATGTCTGACACTACACTTTGAGATATAAAGCAGATTTCTTTCAAATATATATCTGTTGGTGGTGGAGAATTTATTCTCTTAGCTTAACACCCTTCTTTGAGACGTACGAGCTCAGAGATTATGTAGTTGAAGGTTATCAGCGATATACTTCCAATTTGGTAGTGTGGCATGCTAAGTGTTGTTGTGTGTTGATGGTCATTTGTTGATCATTTGTGATCAAAGCATGGCTTTCGTGTAAAGCGTAGATTTGTGGACGAGACCTCATCGAGCCTCACAAACCGGTAATGGTCAAAACATGAAAGATGCGGCAAGGTTTCAGGGGTAGCTCCCCTAGGGTATGTCCATTCCTTCTGGAAAAGGGTAGTATCATGGTATGGAGCCCAGATACTTACTCATGTGGACATTGTAGTATATTTATTACCGTGTGATGTTGTTGGTGTAGAGGATCCTCAGATAAAGGTCGCAAACGACCGGGGGTGGCATATCTTAGGTTTTACTCACCGCGAAGGGGGTAACCGGCCTTGTGTTGGCAGAGAGCCGGGTAGGTTCTCGGAATGTCCCTCCAGAGGCGTACTCATGTGGCAGTAGGAAGTTCCTTAGCCTGACCATTTGTTGGAAATCCAAAGAAACAATACGCGCCATGTACAGTTTTAGTTGTATAACCTCCCATGGAATGTGGCGGTAACCTGCTATTGAACATGGTAGCTATAGTAGGCATAAGTGCGAAATGCCTATGCTGGCTAAGATTAATATTATACTTTCGAAATGTTTTCCACAATATGCACTAATAATAATAATATCAAAGGATTTTGCATATCAAGCATGTTTGACTATTGTAAGGAGAAATCTCCTCCAATTCTGCGTTTGCATTGTGTGTGTGGCGGGAGGCCTTATGGTAGTTTCATTTTTCAAAATCATAGCGGATTTCTTTTTATTTTCTTTGTGAAAATAACTGTTTTTAAGATCTAACACCAGTCCCACGACTGACCTGGAGTTTATTGTTCCCTTTCTAAACTCTGGGTGCCCATAATTTTCCACACGGGCAGCCTAGAGTCAGGTTAACAGTTATTCGAGAGCGAAGTCAAGAAGTTGCTGTAGAGATCAGGAGTTGGAGCTGGATGGCGTGGCATATCACTTATATATGTAATATTTCTTCTCCGTTGTTTGTTGTTGTAACACTCTGATAATGTAATGTGATAACTGATATAGTTCTTTGTTGTAAAGATTATTCATTTATCTATTATATGTTTTTCCGCTGTGAAATGTGAGATTCTGTTATTGATTTCTGTTTTCTTCTTCTATTTTCTTCTTCTTTAAACCCTAACAGTTCGATTTTTCGGCATTCGACTGTTTGGCATTCGATACAGTGGACGTATTGATGTCGACTTTTGGGCGTCGAAAAATCGGGTCGTTACAGCATTTGCATTTGGATTAGCATTTGCCTGTCGACCTAGGTTTATCCTGTTAGGTCGAGCACTTCCGTTGATTGTGATGCTTTCTCTACCAATGTTAACTCTTTCACTCCTAGCTTCCCTATATTACGTCCTTAAAATCAACATTCGAGACTTTGTAGGATATAAAAGTTTAGCCTATGAAAGATAGGAGAATAGAGATAAGGTGTATACTTATATATAGCAAATACAAGTACGTTATTATAGCGTATCCCATACCCCGATCTTTTCTCTAATTCCTTAGAGTTATGTTTTCAAAATCATTTTAAGTTTAAAATGTCTTTCAAGTTTTCATAGGCCTATTCTATGATACCAAGTTGTAAAATTCTCTATCTTGAGGCCTGAAGCTAAGCGCTACAGATGCTATAGTCATCCATAGTATTAACTCCCGGTGACAAAATACAATAATGTTAATGGTTTTCATAATATCAGAAGCACATGAATATGAAATAAAATCAACACAAATTTCAAAACAGCTTTTCTAATTACATTTCAAATCAATATTTCATATTTAGATACATAATTCCAAAACGATTCCCTAGTTTAAATCAAATATAACCATTACAAATTACGGCAAGAGCGACATATGTAGATGCCCCTTGGATAATCAGAGTACTAGATAGACATGTCTGTCAAAAATACATCGCAGTGGAAATAAAACTAAATAGCTCCTACATAACTAACGTTGCATCCTGCATGTCTTCGAAAGCTTATTCGTCCAACCTACTGAACCTAAAAAACCTTAACTCTCAAACTAAATTTGAGCACCCGAGAGTGCAAGGGGAAAACATAAACTTCGAGTCGGACATAAATTCTGGTGTGAATAATATTACTACATCTCGATTTACTGATATTAAGTGAGACGTGAGACCACGCCGCTTAGCGGAACGAGTTTCCCTCACTAATATCCCTTTTAAAAAGCATATCTTTCGGAAATCATAATTCTACAATCAAATTGATTATAGCAATAATAACTAATACATATATGCATAAAAATCAGAAAATCAATGGACTATTTGTCCACACTATATTTTTACTTTGCTAACTATTAACCATTGGCTAACTCGGGCCTACTAGACATAATCAAAATCCAACTTCTGTTAGACACAATACTGGGCTGATTGTCCTTAACTTTCTTTTTCTAGGGTCAACTGAACCTAATGGTTTTGCAAGCTCACCAATTACCCATCTTTACTCTATATATTCCATTCTATGTGTAACCTCTTTTTAGTCCCACTTATGACAAGCCCTACACATTGGAATTTCGAACTTATTTTAGCTAGGGGCGAATAGCTAAAGTATAGGGCACGACCCTATACCAGTCCAATCTGGTCTTTTAATATCTAAGTCATAAACTTAGGGTTAACTACCATATTCATGTTTCCTTTCCTATCTTATGGTTAACTACACCATTAAAACTATATTTTATGGTAAATAGTGTTTACAAATGATTTACCCCTGAAATCATACCTTTATGCAACAAGGAAACCACATACTTTGCTTTACTCAAAACACTTATGCTATGATATATATACTTTACATAAAACAATGTTGATGAAACTTCATCAATGGGATTATCTATCCCATCCAAGTAAGTTAAAACCCCTTCTTAACTTGAAATATTTTAGGACATGAAGCCGAACAGTACCTTTGAAACCATGATTTAAACCTTAAACAGTGCCTTTTTAAATCATCGAGGTTAACCCTTTCGAAAGCTTTACTAAAACCTTGGACATCCTCTTTTTAAAAACATTTAGGCATGCCTTTCGAAAGCATTGGATACCCTTCATTCAAATATTCAAAACAAACCTTTCGAAAACATTGGGGATCTCCCGTTCGAAACACATATTATAAACCATTTAAAGCACTGAAACTCTTCACTTAAACGTACCTTTCGGACGTATTGTGTTCAAGTAAAAACTTGTGAAAACATGGCTTCGAAACCATTTAAAATCATTACTTTCGAAACATTTTGGATATAACTTCTAATATAACTAAGGGTCGTAAAAGAACAAAGGAAAACGCATTAATTTCGAAAGCATTTATTCCAAGTAAAAGAACGAGATAGTTTCGAAATCAACTCTTTCGAAACCCTTTCCTCCAAAACCATTCTGAAAGCAGTTAAACTACCCTTTCAAAATCATTGAAAAGACGGTTTCAGAGTAAGGCGAAAGCACCCTTTCGAAAGCATTGATTTGAAAGGTTTGAATGCAGTAGCATGGTTTATCCTTTTGAAAGCTGATTTTTCAACATAAATGCGGCAACTCATTCGAAAGATCTTTTATATAAATAAAAGCAAGTTGATTAAGTCGAAAGCTAACTCCAACCCTTTCGAAAGCATCGTTTATAAACGAAAATAGTTCAAAGTTAATAAGAGTGGCTTTTACCTCTTCGAAAGCTTGGTTTTGCCACTATACCTTTCGCCTTTCTCCAATGCACTATGTATTAATTATTTGGTACCATATGCTTCGGTTTCGAATAGGTTCATAGGCAAAGGTATGGTGTCAAAAGCTACTGGTGGAGGTGGCAAAGTAGTAATTCCAAGCACAACCGACTTTTTTGCCTTTAAAAGAAATTGCTTTTCACCTAACTTGCCTTATTTGTAAAAATGTTATTGGTTGCCCATTTCTTTATCAAAACTTTTTAAAAAGTGCTGCGGAATTCAGAAATTATCAAATCAAAACATTTTAACAACTAAGCCCTTCTCCTTGAATAACACATAAAACATTTAAGTCCCATACATTAAATAATGTTATAGCTATAGTAAAATACTTAGGAAAATTCTCCAAAAATCATCAAAAATCCCTTTAAATATGATTTTTAACATACTTAAATTTTAGACCCAAAATCAGTATGTAATTGCTGAAAATAATTTTAAACCTAATTTTGACTATTTTCTTTCATAGAAATTCATAATAATTCCACAACAACTTAGAAAATTGTGAAACTTAAACCCCACTTCATAAATAATTTTTTCAATCATATGTCAAAAATGCACGCCATTTGGATGTCATTTAATAGGTTTTTCAAATCTAAACTTATCGTAAAATCTATATAAAGCAACATAAATAATCAACAAGCATATACATCCATTTAAACAATCATATCATGGCATATTATTTGCAAAACTAATTCGAAGGTATCTAGAAACATAAATAAACAAAAATGAGATGTAAGAATATTATTCACCTTGGTTTATTGTTAGGAGGTTGAGATTTGTCCTTTGATTGATTTTCTTAAGCTTCGTACTCGAATCTTAATTTTTTTTCTTTTTGAATCTCCTAACGCTGGACGGCCAAAGCTTTTAAGTATTTTTTTTTTTTTACAAATGTTGAAAATGAATAATGAATGAAGGTAAGAAGGGTTTAGGGTATAAGAACATGGTCTATTCCTATTTTTCCCTTTTCATATTCCTCCTACCTTCTTCTTTTCAATTCTCTTTTTTTTATACATTAATTAAGGCATGGCCTTCCTTATTGATTAACAAATCTTAATCCTTTGACCATCTACATTATTTCATTTAATTCTTCTAATTAAATGCTCTAAATAATGTTAGCCAAAATTAGGGTCATTACAAAGCACGATCCAGCACTTCAGATTTCTACAACTCCAAGCGAACCATGTGTCGACTCCAAGCAAATAGCAAATTTTCCTAGGTCCGAATCTAAGCAAATTACCATTGATCCGTCGATACTGACCCATTTTTCTTTGCCCATAACTTGAGCATACGAACTCCAATCGATTTAAAATTTGAAATGTAGCGTTATGTGATCTTCATTGCTACTCCATACTAGTCGCACCTTAATTAGGTTCGAAATTGGGGATCCGATCTGATCCGTTGCCTAAGTGAAGCGCCAATTCCATACTCAACCATTTTTTGATTGTTGTTCGTTCGAATCAATTCGACTATCGTCCATTGTTTCAATTGTAATCGATTTTCAATCCATCTATTTTAGTCGAATTGGTGGTATCCCGGCCTGACCAAATGGCGGGATAATAGTTGAGTTTCAGTATAATCTATCATCCTCTAACAGATAATCAAACGGAGCGAGCAAATCAGGTTCTTGAAGACTTACTTCGAGCCTATGTGCATGGGAAGAACATTTTTGCTTAGTTGAGTTTTCTTATAATAATAGGTACTAGTTCAGCATTGGAATGAGTCCAATTGAAGCTTATATGGAAGACCATGTCAACCACCATCTTAACGGCTTGATACCGAGATAGGTTTATTTCAGAACCTGATTCGATCAAAGAAGCATCAGAAAAGATTAAGACGATTAAGCAAAAAATGAAAGAAGCTCGGGGTCGTCAAAAGTATTATGCAGATCGATGAAGGAAAGAGTTAACATTCGAAGTAGGAGGCCTTGTGTATGTGAAGACATCACCTTTTAAGGGAGTTATACGGTTTAGCAAATCTAGTAAACTATGACCTTGCTATATTGGTTTGTTTCCAACTATTAAATTTGTGGGAAGAGTCACTTACGGAGTAGCACTTCCAAATAAATTTGTTGGTATACATAATGTTTTCCATGTCTCTTAATTAAGGAATTGGCTATGAGATATTGAGATCATTGTAGAGACGAGAGAGATACAAGGACTTGAAATCTTTCTTGATTTGACTTATGTTCAACATCCTAATCAGATAATTGATTCAGAAGTTCAGCAGCTCGGGAGCAAACGAGTTCCCCTAGTAAAGGTGCAATGGTCTGATAATCCATTTGATTGTACTTGGGAGATTCAAGAGCATATGAAACAGGTTTATCCCGAGTTGTTTACCGAAGCACATGACTCGGGTATGTATCTGGTTCATTGTTGGGTGATAACAAATGATATAGATAAGTTAGTATTAATTTGTTTGCTGTAGATTTCCCTATAAGGAATTGTGATGAAGCAATTTTCTTAAGGGGGGAAGTCTGTAACAATCTGATGTCATGAAGCGATTAGTTATGAATAAATAATAACAAATATAAATAGTTAAGTCATATTAAAATGATAATTAAGGTAAATAATTAATATTTTGAATGATTCTAGGTGACATGGTCAAAGAATTAAATTTTTGATTTGTATTTAGTCGTAAACAATTAATTTGGACATTTGATTGATATTAAAAGTAATTTCAAGAGTTTGGAAATGTAAATAAATAAAAGGGTTAATTATAATGTAAATAGAATATGTAAATACAAGTAGACTAGGAATTATTTGTGATTATGGAATTTAGTTAGTTAAAGAAGAGTTGGAATTTATCTTTAAAAGTGAACTAAATGGAAAAGAAAATGAATATTCCAAGGTAAAAGAGAATATAAATAACAAACAAATTTATACGAGTTCAGTTTGTAAATGAATTAACTTAAGTGAGCCAATAAAAAATAAAATTCTGGAATTTTCTTAATCTGGAGGTTTCGCACAAGGATATGAATATAAGAACGCTGTAATCTAAAATCACTGATACATCTTCCTCTTCACACTTAAACCCTACCACCTTTCTTACCTTAAAAATTCTAAATAACTAAAATAAATTGGTAAAAATTATAAAACTTGAAAGTAAGCCTCTTGACACGCTTCTACATCACCATGCAAGAAGAAAGCTTTGTATTTATCATTGATTTGAGCACTGGGAATTACAATAAGAGCAAAAGCAAGGAGGAGAAGAAGCAAGAGCAAGTAGTTGGAGTTATTCATCTTCAAGTGAGTTATATTCTCACTTTTATCTCTAAGTGAATCATGATTCGCATTCAAATCAGTGAATTTACACAGCGATGATCAAATTTTGGTTTACAGTCAATAAACCCTGTCATGTTATTGAGCAAATTGGATTTACATTTGATGTTTGGATGTATAAACGTACGTGTAATGGAAGGTTGCTTGTGTATGTAGTTATGTATATTGCATTCAACATTGGAAGAAGGTCGTGTATGGCCTGAAGTTCATCGCTGATCACGTAAAACAGTAGTATGCAATCACCTCCATCACCGGGCACCGGTCAACTTAAGTCGGTGGTCGGTCGACATTGACCGGTCGATCGGTGGTCGGTCGACCTTAACCGATTGACCGATGGTCTGGCCGGTTGACCTCCTTGTGCCACTGTTTTAAAAAAGATGTGAATAAATTAATATATATATATATATATTCTATAAAATAGAGATAAAATAATATAAGAATAATAGCATATATATATATATGTATGTATATGTATATGTATATATATTGCAAATTTATACATTAAAATGTCGTATACACACATATAATATAAACTTATATATAACTATTAATTAATGTTGTATATGTAATATTGATAAATATCTTAATCAAATAGTTTTATTAATAAATTGATTATAAAATAAGTTTAACAAAATTATTAGTTAGTTTATCTAGCCCTTCGACCAGGAATATTCGGACAGTTTAGACGAGTCGAACTTGGAGTTATAAGGCAGGAAGCGAAGAGAGATAGCCCCAAAGTCCCGAAACCAAACACAAACAGGGTCACACGGCCAATGCAAAAACAACCCAAGTCCAACGTAATACGGGTCCATCCGAGTTATGGGTCGGTACCGACCTCACACTTTGGGTCGGTGCCGGCCTATATTTCCTTCACCAATTATGCTTAACTTCTTCCTACATGTTCATCTTTGTGCCAAAGCCTACCCCACGTGTCGTTTTGTTATTTTAATACAATTCTCCATCAATCTCCATAAACACTTGATGTTGCAACTCTGTTATCCCACAACTCCATCATTTATACTCAGAAACAAGCTAGTATTGGTGCAAACAATTATGGAATCATGAAGCTA
The DNA here is from genome assembly GCA_030765085.1 of Allium cepa. Taxonomy (NCBI): domain Eukaryota; kingdom Viridiplantae; phylum Streptophyta; class Magnoliopsida; order Asparagales; family Amaryllidaceae; genus Allium; species Allium cepa. The sequence goes on from CM060942.1 coordinate 512,972,786, forward strand.
ACCGTAAGGCGATCCAACATGAAGAGTTGAAGGCAACCAATCTGGCAGTATTATGGGTCTGTACTGACCCCTATCTTTGGAGTTTTGACAATCTATTTTCAAGTGTAATTGGTCTAAAGCATGGAGTATGGCCTGGAGATATTTTATACGAAACTTTAGTCCCCTACCACTACATATATGAAGGTAGGGCTCATTTTTAGGATCATTTGGCTTTTGTTCTTCTCTATCTTTAATTCTTGTAACCAAATGTCTGAGTTCTACCGACCCATAAGAACTTCTTCCACAAGTCAGAATATAAGCAATAAAATTATAAAGCGGGCGTAGGTCTTGATTTGTCGAACCATTATAAACTGTTATGTGCTCCTTTCTTACTCTTTTTTCATTTATTTTCTTTACATTTTATTCTCTACTCAATCTATTAGGTGTTTGTGCTATTTTGGGTTGAAACATTTTGGTGCTTTCATTGAGAGTTGAACTCATTCTACTTGGATCCTTCATCTACTATTGAATTCTTAATTCCAAGAGATAAGTCCAATTCTCCAACCTAATTTTCTACTATTCAGATTTTCTACAATCTAAGAGACGCTATTTGTAATGGCCCCATTAAGAGGAAACCGTTCTATCAATTCCAGAACTACTACTGAAGCTGAGAATCAAAATGCCCAGCATGTAGATAAAGCTTTCGAGCCAACTCAAAGGAGATCCAGAATCTGGCGAAGTCATAACCAGAACGGAGATGGATCAGATGATGAAGCAGATGGAAGATAGATTCCAAGCTGGTTAGAATGATATGAATCAAACGAAGCAGCAGAGCTTGAGATTGCTAAATAAGCTAACTAAGAACAACCGTAGGAGGAATAGGAAAACTCTAGCTCAAAGTGAGAAAGTTCCACATTAACGAGCAGAGACGAAGGGACATGAAGCATAAGTGGACTCAGAACGATAGTAGAACATCTCACCAGGAAAGAGGACGAGCTCCAGGCTCAAATTTAAGGATCGATGCCGACCTAAGGTCAGGGGTCGCTACCCGACCTATCTAATGGTAAGCCCAGAGCTCGCCATCTAGAAGGCAGCATGCATGTGGCTTCTAGACATTCTGCCGATGAACAGAATCTGAAAAATCATGATGCGGTTGATGATACTATTCATGGGAATTAAACGATAAAACTGCTGGATGAATAGATCTCCTGGTACTACATAACAGGTCATTTTGCGTCAGTTTCTACCCTCTGTTGCTTCAATTCAACAACCATAGCAAATGCGGAAGCCGCAACAGGCATAAAGCTATTGCTACAGTTGCTGAACTGACGCAACAAACCATTTTTTTGCTATTGTTGTTTATAACAACCGATGCAATAGGAATCTTTTTTGCTATGGTTGTTTATAAGTACCGAAGCAATAAACCGACATTTAGCTTCAAAAGTTGACCTATTGCTTTCGTTGTTTTAAACAACCAACGCAATAAGCCACTTTTTTGCTAAGGTTGGTTCTTGCAACCAAAGCAACAGAATGACATTCGACTTCAAAAGCGTGGCTTGTTGCTGCATTTTTTTATTACAACCAACGCAAAAGAAACGCATTCTGATTCAGAAGAGCTATCAGTCATGTTTCATCTCCGCTTTAAGTATCAAGTCATATGTCAATCAAAGGATAATTCTTTACTCAATACAATTCATAATTTTGAAATGCAACATATTTTATCTATGTCAAAGAGTCACAATGGTAACACATATATAAGCAAACGAATATCAAACTAACGCAATAGTAACCTATATGCCTTCAGTATCAAACCATATTTTATCTATGTCAAATTTCCTTAAGAAATTGAGAAATCGAACAAAAAAATGATGCAGAAAGTAATTCAGTCATTCTTCAATCTCTTAAGCAACATTCCCTATTAAGACCATCTCCTTAATAGCCTTTTTAGTGTAAACCCAATTACAAAGCTCGGCTGCACATGTAGATTAAACTATGTTAAGACTCATAGTTTGTTTGATTTTATGTTCTTTGGATGGATAACCTGTCTTTTCTCCAACCATAACAATGTTTTCAGAACAAAATCAAAGTTACCACAATTTGATATATAAAGAAAAAGTGAGCATAATGCGTGATTTTGAAGTATATTATATGATATACTCAACCTAAACATTATTCATTTGCCCTAAACAATGACTACACAGCATTTAAAAATCTGAAACTATATGGAAAACATAACTTCAAGATTTTAAACACAAAGTATAAAGTTAAAATTTGGGATCAGGAATTCCTATACTGTACAAAAACAGCTAATATCAACATCATACAAACCCAAAACGAGCTAGAAGTATCAGATTCAGAACAACAAATTGTCAAAAATTCAATGTGAAATTTTATAAAAAAAAAGAACTGCAGAAGGCAGTAAGGAAGGCCGAAAATCAATTAGCTACTACAAAGTTAGCATGTGCTTTCAGTGTAGCTATTTAAATTTTTTAATAGATGAATAGAAAGAACGTGAATTTACTATGAATGAATGTGTGAATCTTACCATTGTATGAGTTTTTCCTGATCCTATCCGACCGTAAGCAAATAAGCATACATTATATCCACCCATGACAGATTGAACAAGAGACCGTGTTTCCTTGTAAACGTTCTCTGCATAATTTAATTGCTAAAATATATAAACATATCATACTTTTTTTTTTACTATTTATGCAAATCATGCATATTATATGCACCTTAAGAAGGAGGGCCAAAGACTTTGTTAAACTGGAACATTCTACGACTCTTTTATGGCTTAAATGGATCAAGAACTATCAAGGAGCCATCACTTCCAATGTAATCGATGGAAGATTTTGTCTTTGAGTTGAAGTTTGATCTGATTCTGCAGAATACTCGAATATTTCCTGAGGTGTACAGTTATTTTAAAGATTAAAACTTGGGAAGACTATTAAAACTAAATCAGAAAATGTTGATCAATTAGGCAACACAAACCTCTTAGATCTTCATCCATATTGTATAATTTTCTATTTTCTTTAACAGCCTCATGGTATCCAGCGGCAATAGAGGAGAGCCCTACCATCACGCTTCCTAAAACAACTTAAAATAATCACTCGATGCATACACAAGTTATCTGCATATGCTCCTATGTGACACACATTAAAACTATATATGTGCTACTATGTGCATAAAAAGAAATTTACCTAATTGTGCTATGTCATTCTGCACTTGAGACTCTAATTTACTGAATTCCGCTTTGGTCCTTGATTGTAGATATTTTAGTTCAAGGAAAATGAAAAGAATCAAAGTACAACTAAAATATGGTTGTTCCTACTACATTGGCCACTTCATTTGATGACAACTGAACATAAATTATATTTGTTCCAATAAAATAACTCACCACAATTTCCTTCTCTGGAACCTCCATGGGATTCAGGCTGTCCTTCAAGTTATTACAACTCTGCCAAAAGTAAAAACAATGAAGATATGAGAAACTTTAAGCATACAGCCGTGTACACACAACATGCATGAAAAATATAACTGTAAAAATTCATTTAAGACGACTATTGAATTTTGAAACCTGTAAAAACATATTCAAATCTGTTCTCTAAATGGTATGTGATTTTGTTCTATATATTGAGCTGGCGTTCAAAGGTTTAAAATAAAAGGTTATACCTTCCAAGAATTTTTAGTCTCTTTGTGTACTTCCTTGCAAAGTTTCTTAAGGATTGATTTTGACTGTAACAACATCATACAATTTCCATTAGTCGTTTGAGTTAAGATGTGTGTGTAGAAACGCGTCAAATTTAAGGAAATATTAAGCCTTAAATGAGAAAAATGAACTTGAATATTCAATTAAATGTGACAACCAAAGGAACCTTGTACCTCCATAAAATTCATATTTCGCTCCAAGTACATTGGCAATTGTCTATGTTTAAATAATACATGTAATACATTGTATTATTATATATATCATACTCGCATATCTCAGATATGAAAAAGAAAGAGATGCAATTCTATGTTAGCAGCTACGATGGACTAGGGAAAGCAGAATCATCAGAAGATATAGTAATTATGTCTCTGTTACAACTTACTGGTTTTAAACTTAAAGGACGTTAGAAAATTACTATTAAAAGCAAAAGAGCTTGTAATAGAATTTGTTTAAAATAATGATGGTCCTGAACAAATAATGTGTGCAATATTACAAAGTATTATAAGTATAGGATGACAAACCTCTTGGTCTTTCAAACAACTTGACAATATCTTGCTAAATAGCTTGGATGGAACCTGATAACAAGTGAAAAGAAAAATAACTTACACAAAATTTGGGATTTAAAATGCGACCCAACTAAGCATAGGAAACGATTGTTTTGAATATACCACTGATCCCTGTCGCCATGAGTCTAATGTTTCTTATCAATATTTTCTTTCGCATCAAATAAGTGATCGGATAGTGCTTGAACAAGACTATGTAATCTTTCTGAACATCTTAACAAAAACAAACACTAGAAAGTCAGAAGCTATTCTTTTTTTAATAGAAAAGGCATGAAAATTAACTATCTTCACTCTTTTGATCATCATTTTGCACATATTGCCGTTTCCCTGAATTTACCGGCAAATCTAACTTTTTGCCTGAACTTAAATTAGCAGCATCTGATGATCGTGTTTTATTATTTTTACCTTGTGACAATAATGGAGAATTATACGGCTTCCATGATGTCCCACTTCCTCCATTTATTTTCCTTAATTCACATTCGTAATAGCACTTCAATGCAAGAGTGCAATCTACAATCTTAGCTCATGATCCCTCTTCTAAACTTTCCTTTTAGCAATAAACAATCGATGTTACATTTAATTTCGGTGAAATAATGGTCAAGTTTTGACATTAAATTATATGAAAGAACCTTCTCACTTTTCATTAAGCAAAAATATGGCTTAAAGGTAATCTAGAAATTAACAGCACCGCTAGTACTCCCTACTAATATAAAATGTCAATTGTATTATTTTGATTCAATTGAATTTGGATAAAGCATTAGCTAAGTTCAGGACTACAATATATGGCTCACAACTTAACATTATTTTAATCTAAAGCTTGACCTAATTGAGAGAGAGACTAAATCCGCATGTAATCAGACTATACTTAACCTAAACAGCAATAAATATAAATCCAAAACGAATTAAAAATGCACAACTTTTCAATATTAGCAGCTTCGAAGCTTTATTAGCTTCAACTCCTCAACAGCAATAACAAAGTTGTGAATATTTTCAAAATACTGATAAGTAAATAATTGTTGCACTTCAACATCGGATGACAGAACATGATTCATAACAACCTTAATAAATCAAACACAAAAATTCGTTAGACAAAAGAATTTCAGGGTAAGGTCAAACAAAGGAATTTAAGGTACTGGTGAAATTATGGTAAACATTACTTTTGTTATGGAACCATGTTTGACTTTATTCATTGTAGAATATATGATCCAATCCTTTCAGAGGTAATAGATGATCCCAATTATCATATACTAATACAAATGATTTTTTGTCTCGCAAAATAAATACATTTTAATGTTTCTAGTAACCAATCAATTGATCAAGGAACAACAAAAATCGAATTCTAACCAGTACCCTGCTGCTTACATCCACTACAAACTCAACCCATCTTCCTTCCTCCTCACATCCCAAAATCTGGCTACGTTATAATACTCCACATGCCACCTCACAAACCTCTTCGGACCCGTTTTCAGATCCGTACCCACTTGATAATCCTGTTCCCTCTCCGCAAGACTCACATTCGCATGCGTGAACTCCACATCTCCATTCGTAGGCATCTTCACCACCTTCTTATTTGCCTTCTTCCTCAACAACCATTCAACCATGTATCAGACCGGCGGTGCAAACAAGCAGAGACGAAGGTAGGTGGCAAGGGGCAATGGATCTGGGGATGTTAATCGACGACAGTTCCATGTTGATCTTCGATGTTGATCAATGACAGTTTGATGTAGGGTTTAGATTTTATAAACGGGAATGAAAATGTTTCCATGCAAAATCAAATAATGATTTGGGTTCTGGATGGGAAAAAATTTTCGGGTGTGGCTGGATAAATTGAGAAGGTGGCATTTGCTGTGCACTGTTTGCTTATGCATTTGCTTTTGAAAATTGCTATGGTTGTTAAGGAATGGTTGTCAAGGAACAACCAACGAAATTGATATTATTTACTTCGGTATTTAACTCAGCTGACGCAACTAAAGTGACATAATAGATAGACTGTAACATCCCCGAAATTTGTTAGTTTAGATTCGGCAAATTATTTACACTTTTAAATTTAATTTGTGAAATTTCAAGAAAAATAAAAAAAATTGTTAATATTTATATTATAAAGATGTATGGAATTTAATAGATATTGATAGCTAAGTTTAAATAAATAATAATAATAATAACTAAAGGAATAAACATATAACAAGCAAGAAAATTGTTTTAAACAATAAAATAAAATATATACAAATTTAATGTTTTTAGTTAAAACCTTTGAATAGAACTAAAAATTTGGGATGTAAGTTATGATAAAAATTATATAGTTAAAACTTCAAATAGAAAAGAAATTTCAAGAATATGTTTGTAATAAAATCACATAATTATAAAATGACATGACGTACACATAAGTGCATGTGAATTTGTAAACAAGAAACAAAGTAACAAAAGAAAAGACATACATTCAAAAAAATAAGTGCGTAGAAAATATAAACAAGAGGAAAAAAAACTGTAAAATAAAACAAGACCCAATAATCTTATAAAAAGCAAATCATCAGATTGCTGTAAGTATCAAGGAAGTATGGTCAGTAATGCTACATTTAATGCTTTCATTAAATGCTATTTACTCAGCCCATGAACAAGATCAGATCAGCCAAATTAAAGCATGGGTTGAGCAAAAGAAATATTATAGTTGCCTTGCTTCAGCAAACCTTCCCCTGTACACAATCTTTATATATATGTATACATCCATAAACCTTTAGTTCGTTCAACAAATCTTAGCAAAGAACAGAAATTAAAAAGAAAAGCAAACATCACTTTATACTCAAATTTGGAAACAATTTACTGAAGAAAGAAAAGGAGAAAAAGATCAAACTGCAGATTTTCTAAACGAATAAAAGTGCTTTCTGTTCATCCATATTTCAGTGAGAAACATATTCTTTAAAAAAAATTAAGTTTTTTTTTAAACAGTTCAAACTTCATTTATAAACTGTTTTGTATATGCTTCAGTTTGCATATGCTTTTGTTGCTCTGTGTTTCTCTGAAATTTGATATAGATTGCATTTTGGGTTCAAACACTTAAACAATTCTAATTTAAATCAATTGTAAGCTTTGATTCTCAACAAAACAAGTGGTTAAACTTAAAAATAAGATTTTAAAGGTTGATTTAAATCCTCTTTATCGAGCACATCACTGTAATTTTTTTTTAAGGTTTCAAGTGATAATTTGAATAAAATTAATTGTTGTAAAATATTAATTCAAGGACATATATTGAACCTATACCGAAATCCATGATTTTTAAAACAAAAATGAAGATTTTTAGTTGGTTATTTTAAGAGTAGTCTGTATTTGAATAAAAATTGAACTTTTACAAATTTTTAACAATCGATTCAATTATAAATGCTAAAATTTGGTTCGAAGCAAGCTTGAACACCAGTAATTTCATGAAAATTTTCATAGAATTTTCCTATTGCACGGATTTGGGGTACGAGTTCAAATTAGGGTTTTAGTTGGAGTTTTTGGACATGTCTGTGAAGAGGCGTGTTCATCTCCAATACGTGATCGAGTGCTACGCGGCTCTGGGAAATGGTGGAATGAGGTGTTGACGAGGCGTGGCCGAAGTTATGGCAATTTCGGTGGGCCGAGGAGCGTTGGCGAAGGGGTTTTTGCGTGGTGATGTTGGGTTGCGGTATCGACGAAGAGGCGAAAATTCGTTTTCGAATTTTCTGGGTCAAATCGAAGATGGATTTCGTGTTTGAGGGGATTTTTCGACTTGCCAATGATCGTGGAGATCACCGGAGTCGCGGCGCCACGTCGTGCACGTGCACGACGTGTTTTTGGGTATCAATGAGTAAGCGTGATTTGGAACTCGAGTTGAAACTCGAGAAAAAGCACGTTCGCTTGGGGAGGAAACTCGCGTACGCGAGTATACTGGGCTCTCTTAGTTTAGGTATTTAAACTGAAAGGAAAAAAACAAAGAGAGCGAAAGGGAGAAGGAGAAACTAGGACGAGGGGAGAAAGGGAAGAGGCTCGGGGAAGTGACGAGGAGGACCCGGGTTTGGCTCGAGCAGGAAGCATTGTTTACTTGGGTTGCTTTATAATGGGTAGGCCCGACCAAGTAAATTTCTATATTTACAAGTTAACCAATGTAAATTTATGTTAAGTGAAAAAAAAACACTATGAGTCTAAACCATCTAATAATGTTTTAAAATTTAATTAACCCTTTATTTAAATAATCAAATCTAAAATAAGAATTGGAATTAATTTAAATTAGAACTTTTAAATGCAACAATAAATTGATTTTTAAGATATAAAGAAGATTTAAAACGATAATTAAGGTAAATAATTATTTTTATTAATTAATGATTTTGAAAAGAAATTAAGAATGATATACAATTTGAAATTAAATTGATTGATAAACAATTAAGTGTTCAAATTAAATTTGTAAATTAAGAATTTTTTATTCAGATAAATTAAAGTCGACAAATCAAATTTAGGGGTAAATTAAAATAGCTAATTTTGAAATAATAAATCGAGTTAATTAAGATTTAATTTATTTATCCAAATTTTAATCATTGATTTTAAGCATCACTACAAATAATTGTGTGGTAAATTTATTTAGACCACATTGAAAAATAATTAACTATGGTTGTGCACGATATTGATATTTCTATTCTGTTTGTGATACTGTGTGATGTAGATTGCCATGTACTGCACTGTAATTGTGATTTGTTCTGTATTGACGTAAAAACCCCATTTACCTGTAAAACGGCATTTAAAACTTCGATGCGACAGAGAGTCGGATTTCAGTTGATTATCTGAAACCCACATTGAATGAGTGGATCTTTATGAATGACGTCCACATGTTTTAAAATTGACACTCACTATTCGAATTTACTGGGAGAGGACCTTTGTGTCGTATAACCCATTTCGAATATGTGATTCGACGTTATGGATAGCATTTGAAGATCGATGATGAAGACCGGGTATTTGAGAGAACGATAGGATGACCTGTCGATTGTCTCTGCACCGAGTAGCTAAGGTATAGAGAGTCCCTAAGTGATGGGAAGTCCGATCGGGATTATGGACGCCCGGATTGCAAGGACTTCTTTGGAAGTGCCTTCGGTTCTGTTCGAACCCAGAACAGACTGGTATGGATTATATGTATGACATTACAATTGAGATATAAAGCAGATTTCTTTCAAATACATTTCTGTTGGTGGCGGAGAATTTATTCTCTTAGCTTAACACCCTTCTCTGAGACGTACGAGCTCAGAGGTTACGTAGTTGAAGGTTATCAGTAATATATTCCCAACTTGGTAATGTGGCATGCTGAGTGTTGTTGATCATTTTTTGATCAAAGCATGGCTTTGTGAAAAGCGTAGCTTTGTGGACGAGACTTCATTGAACCTCACACCCCGGAATGGTCGAAACAGGAAAGATACGGCAAGGTTATTGAGGGTAGCGCCCCTTAGGGTATGTGCATTTCCTTCTGGATAGAAGTGGTATCATGGTATGGAGCCCAGATACTTAACTTATGTGGATATCGCATATATATATATATATATATATATAACTTTGTGATTTGTTGTTGGGGCCCCGAATAAAGGTTGGTTACAATCGGGAGATGGCATACTCGTGTCAGTAGTTACCCAGTTAGGGATAACCCGACATTGTGTTGGCAGAGATCCGGTTAGGTTCTCGGGTCGTCCCTCCAGAGGCGTACCCATGTGGCCCAGGAAGTTCCTTAGCCTGACCATTCGTTGGAAATCCAAAGAAACAATACGAGCCCTGTACGGTTTTAGTTGTAGAATCTATCATTTAACATGGCAGCTATAGTAGGCATAATATAATGGTACCTATGCTGGCTAAGATTAATATTTTATTTTCAAAATGCTTCCAACACTATGCACTAATAATAATATCAAAGAAAATTTTCCCATGTCAAGCATGTTTGACTATCATAAGAAGAAATCTCCTCTAATTCTGCGATTGCATTGTGTGTTTGGCAGGACATCTTATGGTAGTTTTATTTTAAAAGCATACCAAAATTCTTTTATAAATCTAGTTTCTTTAAAAGCAATTGTCCTTTTTTACGCATACCAGTCCCATGACTGACCTGGAGTTTATTGTTTTCTATCCTAAACTCTGGTGCCCATAATTTTTACTCGGGCAGCCTAGTAGCAGGTTTTCTGTACTCTGGAGTTAGCAGTATTTTGGAGCTTTTGCTTTGGAGATACCTTAGGAGCATTTGGAGATCTCAGGTGTTTAGATTTTGGGAGTTCGTCATCACTTCTTTCATTCGAAGACTTTTTGGATATATGATCATTATTGTATTAGTATGATGTTTATTTGGAGTTGTGGTGTATGTATTAAATACTCTGATGTATTAATGGATATTATACTGTTGTATCTGTGCTATATGCATGATATTCATTATATGCTGCTGTTTTATATTCATCTGATGTTGTTATAAGCTCCATCCGAACTGAAATTTGACGTTCGAATCTCCGGCAGTTGAGTACAAGTGAGGTATTTGATGACTACTTTTGAACGATGAATTTTGGGTCATGACAAATTGGTATCAGAGCTGAAGGTTAAGTAAGAACTTTAGCTATGGAGCATAACACATTAGATGGCTCATTAGAGATAGGGTGAAGTATACCCTAGAATGAGTATAACCAAGACTGAAACTCTAAATTTTCTTAGTTCTTTCTTTTTACTGCTGATATTCCTTAAGATATTTCGTCCGTATATCTAAATTAATTTTCTTACTAATTTCAGATAGTAAGGATGAGCGGACGCAGAGGAAGAGCTAGGGGTCAAGGGAATGTCGTAGCACCAAACCAAGATCCTCCAACAGTAGTAGCTGCAATCGATATCCAACAGCAGCCGAATCTGGCTGATTTTTATAAAAATTTCTCAAAGCTTAGTGGCAAACCGTTCACCGACAAGGAGTCAATTGTTGAGGCTCAAGCATTGGTAAGATCGTGTGAGAATTTTTTTAAAGGGATAAAACTGCAGGACGAGCAGAAGAGACTTATAGCTTCTTGGAAACTCCAACAAGAAGCCTCGGCTTGGTGGGAAACAGTCATTATAGATGAACTAGAGGAAGAGTTTACTTGGAATCGTTTTAAGGAGGTGTTTGAAAAGCGTTATATGCTGTCGGCGGGAATTTCCAGAATGTATAAAGAATTTCTGGATTTGAAACAAGAAAGCTTGTCATTTGAGGAGTACTTAAATAAGTTCAACGAACTATCCCGTTTTGGTCCGGAGTTGTTAAACACGCCTCTTAAGAAAAATGAAAGGTTTATCCGTGGAATGAATCAGAAGTATCATGAAAGGATGACAGCACACGTCAAAGAATCTTTTTCTGATCTTATTGATATGGGATATAGGTATGCCACACTGGATATGCAGGAGATTCCAAGGGAAGGAGGAAATTCAAATAATCAAAATTGGAAGAAAAGGAAGTTTGGGGGTAAGAGGCCACAACAAGATAAGGATAAGAAGAGCAGTCAAGGAAATTCGTCTAGGAACATAACTTGTTACAATTACCAAGAGAAATGCCATTATTCAAACAACTGCAAAAACCCGAAGAAGCAAGTTAAGAAGGACTGTACTTGGGAGACTGAAGATAATATGAAGAAATCATATCTCAATTGCAGAGTAGACATCTCGACTTAAACTGGTAAGCCATTTCCTTATTTTTCTGAATTCGTATATATCTTTGTTTGCGTTTCTCTCTCTTTTAATTTCGAGGATGAAATCTTCTTAAGGAGGGGACATTGTAACATCCTGGAAATTTGTTAATTTAAATTTGGCAAATCATTTACACTTTTAAATTTAATTTGTGAAATTTCAAAAAAAATAAAAAAAATTGTTAATATTTATATTATAAAGATGTATGGAATTTAATAGATATTGATAGCTAAGTTTAAATAAATAATAATAATAAATAAAGGAATAAACATATAACAAGCAAGAAAATTGTTTTAAACAATAAAATAAAATATGTACAAATTTAATGTTTTAAGTTAAAACCTTTGAATAGAACTAAAAATTTGGGATGTAAGTTATGATAAAAATTATATAGTTAAAACTTCAAATAGAAAAGAAATTTCAAGAGTATGTATGTAATAAAATCATATAATTATAAAATGACATATGACATACGCATAAGTGCATGTGAATTTGTAAACAAGAAACAAAGTAACAAAAGAAAAGACATACATTCAAAAAAATAAGTGTGTAGAAAATATAAACAAGAGAAAAAACTGTAAAATTAAACAAGGCCCAATAACCTTATAAAAAGCAAATCAACGGATTGTTAAGTATCAAGGAAGTATGGTCAGTAATGCTACATTTAATGCTTTCATTAAATGCTATTTACTCAGCCCATGAACAAGATCACATCAGCCAAATTAAAGCATGGGTTGAGCAAAAGAAATACTGTACTTGCCTTGCTTCAGGAAACCTTCCCCTATACACAATCTTTACATATATGTATAAATTCATAAACCTTTAGTTCGTTCAACAAATCTTAGCAAAGAACAGAAATTAAAAAGAAAAGCAAACATCACTTTATACTCAAATTTGGAAACAATTTACTGAAGAAAGAAAAGGAGAAAAAGATCAAACTGCAGATTTTCTAAACGAATAAAAGTGCTTTCTGTTCATCCATATTTCAGTGAGTAAACATATTCTTTAAAAAGTTTTAAGTTTTTTTTAAGCAGTTCAAACTTCATTTATAAACTATTTTGTATATGCTTCAGTTTGCATATGATTTTGTTGCTCTGTGTTTCTCTGAAATTTGATACAGATTGCATTTTGGGTTCAAACACTCAGACTATTCTAATTTAAATCAATTGTAAGCCTTGATTCTCAACAAAACAAGTTGTTAAACTTAAAAATAAGATTTTAAAGGTTGATTTAAATCCTCTTTATCAAGCATTTTGTGGTTTTTTGCTGGGGCCTCGAATAAAGGTTGTTTACAACCGGGGGATGGCATACTTGTGTCAGTAGTTACCCAGTTAGGGTTAACCCGACCTTGTGTTTGCAGAGATCCGGTTAGGTTCTCGGGTCGTCCCTCCAGAGGCATACCCATGTGGCCAGGAAGTTCCTTAGCCTGACCATTCATTGGAAATCCAAAGAAACAATACGAGCCCTGTACGGTTTTAGTTGTAGAACCTGTCATTTAACATGGCTGCTATAGTAGGCATAATATAATGGTACCTACGCTGGCTAAGATTAATATTTTATTTTCGAAATGCTTCCTACACTATGCACTAATAATAATATCAAAGAAATTTTTCTCGTATCAAGCATGTTTGACTATCATAAGAAGAAATCTCCTCCAATTCTGCGATTGCATTGTGTGTGTGGCGGGAGGTCTTATGGTAGTTTCATTTTAAAAGCATACCGAAATTCTTTTATAAATCTAGTTTCTTTAAAAGCAATTGTCTTTTTTTACTCATACCAGTCCCATGACTGACCTGGAGTTTATTGTTTTCTTTCCTAAACTTTAGGTGCCTATAATTTTTACTCGGGCAGCCTAGTAGTAGGTTTTCTGTACTCTGGAGTTAGCAGTATTTTGGAGCTTTTGCTTTGGAGATATCTTAGGGGCATTTGGAGATCACAGGTGTTTAGATTTTGGGAGTTCGTTATCACTTCTTTCATTCGAAGACTTTTTGGATATATGATCACTGTTGTATTAGTATGATGTTTATTTGGAGTTGTGGTGTATGTATTAAATACTCTGATGTAGTAATGGATATTATACTGTTGTATTTGTGTTATATGCATGATATTCATTCTATGCCGCTATTTTATATTCATCTGATGTTGTTATAAGCTCCATCCGAACTGAAATTTGACGTTCGAATCTCCGGCAGTGAGTACAAGTGAGGTATTTGATGACTACTTTTTAACGATGAATTTTGGGTCATGACATAGACTTTGCACTAATATAGAGGCTGGGAGCCAAGTTATTGAGAGCCAAACCAAGAGCGTTCGCTAGGCTGAACACTCGGGGTGGAGCCTGATTACCACCATTCAATCGAACCTATTAACCTAGACCGTTTGAAAGATATGTTCAGGAGACTTGTTAGCGAAAATCGTTTCAGAAATAACGACGAATGGAGTACCTCTTCTAGTTGTAATCCGTTTGCAGAGAACATTCTACGTGAGAGATACCGCCATAAATTCACAATGTCAACTATGCCGTTGACGTAGGAACAACGGATCATAGGAAACACTTGATGAGATATGAATGGTATATAGATTCAAGCAGAGCTTTCAATGCCGTAAACTGCCGCTGTTTTCCAATTTTCCTAGAAGGAGTAGCTATGATGTGGTTCGCTAGACTTCCACCGAGGTCCATATCATATATCGCATAATTGTCAAAGAAGTTTATAGAGCAATTCTGCTTACATACTTCACGTCCAAACATGTCATGTCATTGTCAAACATCTTCCATGCTGATGGAGAGTCGTTGGAGGATTTCTTGAATCGATTCCACACAGTTGTGATAAATATTACAGATCTTAAGGATAACATAGTGCTGATGGCATTGATAAGGGGGATTCATCTCGTTATGAAGCTTGGGGAATGGTTGGAATGGAAGCCACTATCAACAATGGATGCTTTTTATAGAAAACCTAATGAGTACTTACGCTTAGAGGAAGCACGTAAACATCCACAAAGGATTGGTGCTGGGAATTCAGATGAAGTGATACAAAGAAATGTTATTGTAAAGCAGTCCTGAGAAAGCTTCGGAAATGTAGATGTGATTGTTGGTAACTAAAATAATAAGCAGAAATGGAATGATGGTTGGGCTAAGAAGAAGAAGCCAAATAACAGGAATCATATTACGAATCCTAAGTACGACGACTATACCAAACTGAACAATTTGATAAAGAATATATATTTGGAAACTCAAACTACGGAGCAGTATAGAAAGCCAGCTCAAAGAGAGTCGACTGAGAAGGAGAGAAAGTAAGACAAGTTCCATGGGTTGCATAAAACTCATGGCCAAAATACAAAAAGCGCATACACTTGCGGGATATGATTGAGGTATTGAGTCGTAGAAAAAGTTACAACAATATGTTAGAGCTCGCAGGATGGTAGGCAAGGGAACTCTAACGCCCCTAGGTTGTCTTCCTATCGGGGGCAAGCTGAACTTGGTGCTGATGCAATCAGGCTGCCAGAAAAAGGTTGATGATTAATATAATTATTAGTGGGCCACATCCAGCTGATAAGGATCTAGTTGAGATAGACATATATGTTGGTGCAATAAAACATGCGGGGAGTGAAAGTTGCTTTGCTATTAAAGATGCGACATTGGCAAAAAAAATGCAGAACGATGATTGATGATATTTTTTTTGAAATAGAGATGCTAATGGGATAGAAGCTTCAACAATTGACCCACTCATGATCACAGCCACCATCGGTCCTGCAATTGTTCGGAAAGTGTTGGTTGACTATGAGAGTTCAGTCAATATCTTGTTTAAGAAAGCTTATGATCAAATGATGTTGGAAAAGAAGGATTTGAATTAAATCTTGAATGCAGATGTTCAACGGGATGGCTATTAAGCCCTTTGGATATGTAGAATTACGGGTGGTACTCGGCGAAGGCAGCCGTAAGCGAGTGTGAGGTGTGCCTTTTTTGGTGTTTGATATTTACTCAACCTATAATGCATTTTTCGGCCAACTGGCCCTAGCTAATATCAGAGTGCATATATCTCCTTGGTGTTTGACAATGAAGTTTCCTACATAGAGTGGCATGGGGATTATCTAGGGAGATCAGGTAATTGGTCATGAATGCTACGTCGTCGAGCTAACAGAGGTGATGCGAAAGGAGAAAGGAAAACATATGGAGGGGACCCTCTGCCTTAAGGCTTTGGATGTACAGAAACTATAGCTTGAGCGAGTAGCCTAGTCGGTTCCATGAGGACATGGACCGGTCCAAAGAGCCAAAAGATGGAAGAGCAGCTCCAGTCAGATTGTGATTTCTGTTCTGGTTTGCCAGGATGATCATAATCGAGTCTTAAAGGTCGGATTATAGCTCGACGCAAAAATGATAAAGGAGTTGGTTGGTTTTCTTTGAGAAAACCCGGATGTATTTTCCTAGACACATCTGGATATGTCTGGGGATCTCGCTGGAGATAGTGAACCATGCATTAACATAGATCCCAAATGCGTTCCTATGAAATAGAAACACCGTAGCTTGGGTCCGGAGAGATCCGCTGCACCCAAAGAAGAGGTAGATAAGTTGAAGGACAATGGCTTCATTTATGATGCCTTATACCCGGAGTTTGTATCTAATCCTTTCTTGGTATGGAAACCGGTGGGAAAGTGGAGAACATGCATTGACTATTCTAATTTGAATAAGGCTTGCCTAAAAGACAACTTCCTCCTCCTAAGGATCGATCAGTTAGTGGATTCGACACTTGGACATGAGCTACTTTCATTCATGGATGCATATTCTAGATACAACCAAATCCCAATATACGTCCGGGATTAAGAACACATGTAGTATCCCGCCTTTTGAGGCCCGTAACTAACCGCTACTAATGCTGCAGTCATCCATAATTATTATTTCTTGGCAATCGAGTGTGGCGTTGTTAATATTGATACACAGGAATACATGAATATGAAAAAATTTAAACTTCCAATAAACGAAATTTCTAACTTCATGAAAATTATAATTTAAGATTTAACTACATAATCCTAGATGTTTACCACGTTAAGATCACATATACATGTACAAAATGCGATAAGAGGGACATATGAAGATGTCCCTTATGATGATCAGAGAACTCACAAATATGAACTTTATAGTTCTTAGTACATCCAAGCGAAATACATAAAACAGCTCCTATATAGCTGACACTGCCTCATGAAAGTCACTGGAAGCTTATTCGTCAAAAACCTGAAAGCCTCTCACTCTCAGACTACTCAAATTAATTTTGAGTTCCCGAGAGTTTGTGGAGAAACACAAACTTTGAGTCCAACAATAAGTCTGGTATGAATAATCCATTATCATCTCTTATCATAAATAGATATGTAGTGAGACTACGCCGCTTAGCGGAATGGGTTTTCCCCTTACCAATATCCCAACAAAAAATATGCAAATAATTTATTATGCCCCTACACCCAAAATGATTAGTCTTAACATAATATGAAATAAAACCATAAATCATATATATTAGGTATCCCATCTAAATGCAATTTATTAAATATCCTATATATAAAAAATTTATTAGATATCCCATCTAAAAAATTTTAAAATGACTATCCGTCAAAAACTTTAATAGGACTATTCATCCCAAACTCATTAAAATAAATGCAGATTATCCATCGTACATTGTTTTATAAAAGTTAGTGTAGGCTATCCACCGCACAGTCCATAGCTTTCCTAGGATGATTATGAATACTTGGGTGTTAAATCCCGGGGATAACCACCTCTGGCAAAACATTCTTTGCTTTAGAAATTTGGTATGGGCTATCCACCATTCATTCCAAGGTTTTCTCAGGTTAACCAAGAACCCACCACTTGGCCAATTAAAATATCATGATCCTCATGATTTATTCATTTTTATCATGCATTCCACATGTTTAACCTATTCCCATTGATAGTCCCAATTAGGTTAAATTAATTAAAAACACATTGGTAGCCCCAATGTATGTTTTCAAAAGCATATTACAGTTTGTAACCCCAAACTATGTATCGAAAACATTAAACTCACACTAGTACCTTCAAGGTTTAATAACATTCATTTATGTAAGGATTCCCTTACATATTCGAACAAAGACAAGTATTTCATGTTATAATCCTGCGAAGTAGCCCCCTTTGAATTAACAAAATTTTACTTAAGAACATGGCTTAAAACAACTCTTTAAACCCCTTTGAATGAAGCCCCGTTCAAAAGCGAATAAATATTAGCCTTTGGAAAGCATTAAAAACCATACCTTTCGACCTAGTCGTAAGGTCCTATCTTTTGACCTTGTCGGAGGGTTTCTTTTCGACCTAGTCGAAAGGTTTTGTAACGACCCGAAAATTTTATAACGCAATTAATTGAAATTTAACTAGAAATTAAATAATTGAATCTTGAAAAAAATTTTTGATATTTGGAATACGTCTATTTTAATATAGCAACTGGAATTTTTTTATTGGAAGTTATGAAAGTAAATTCTGTTGTGTAAGTTTCAATTTAAATTCAGTTAATTTGATGAAAGTAAAATGTTTTCAAAATATGAATATTTTTGCATAATAAAAATATAAATCATTTCTGAGTGAAACGTCGTATTTTTTTACTAAATTTGGACTGCTTCAACTCCATCTATCTTATTTTTGGCATTTTAATAGCATTTTCGACAGCGAAAAATCAAGTTTTTATAACTGGGTCGCATCGTTGATATCTGTATACCATTCTATTCGTCTCGTCGTGCTGATCTCCGTAGTATATTTATTTATGCATTTCAGAGTCTGGTACGCGATGAAATCCATGAAAACAGTGAACCGTATCAGCTCCCATTTTTGAACTTTAGATATTCTGTGTCCATTCAAATTTCAAATGGCTAAAATAAATAGCCACTAACATTTATATATTTTGAATCCAATAGTTGATTTTTTTTCTTTTCCACTGTTTACTTTTCATCGTCGGTACAATTCATTTCACAATCTCTCTTTGTATTCTTAACTCTATCAGTTAATAAAATAATATATAAGTTGTATATTTGAAATCATTCATTCCTTATTTAGGCTCCTTCCTCCAGATCTATTTCTTCCTCTCCTCTCGTAATTTCTCCATTCTAAAAAAAGGAAAATTTTATATATATATATATATATATATATATATATATATATATATATATATATATAGTGGCATTTGTATATTTGGATTGTTGTGAAGCACTATTTCCCATTCATCTTCGTCTTCATGACAATCACCTCTCCTCTTTTAGTTCCAACTGCACCCAAGCAGAAGGCTACAGCCTTAAACCTTCACATTGCTATAGCCAAACTTTGCACTACTCGTTCCATCACCACACACAACAACTTCGACAACCCACTGCTCCTCCGCCCAAAACCATCAACCTCGGTCTCTCCATCAACGCGCTCCACATTGTCGACCCCACAAAGCTGCAGCCCTTCTCATCCAAGCGTAGACGACTCTGGCCTTCAACGCCTTCGAGCTTCGTAGTGTCACCCACCTCTCACCTACTCTCCTTCTCTCCTCCATAACCCGAACATCCTTTCCGAATTGATGACCCATCCACCTTATAGCCGACCATCACCGACAACCAAAGCACCCGACGCCATACCGAACTCGACGACAGCCTCACCACTCGCCTGCATGCTCCGCCATTCCAACCACCGAACACCACGTTGACTGTCGCTAGCTCCACCATTGTCACCAATACCCGGTCGCCACTGTCACCCAGCCATGCACTGACAAGAAGCAACTTGACTGATCCACGCCCCAAACCCACCTTTTGCTCGCCATGGCAAAGCCACTGACCTTCGACCTTTGCTCCATTGAACTCCAACACAGCCTAGCCATCACGAAACCATGTTCTCCAGCCTTGCCTTTCTCATTGTTTTATAAACTGGTACTATTATATGTATAATATAAGTAATATACTTGTAATAGTTATATATTAGTTTATGAATATACAGGTATATATGAGTTTATATATATGTTGCAGCTTTGAGATATTTTGCTCATTCATATGTTCGCAGCATTTATATATTTATATTTTAAATTTCATTTATTGTTTAAATATTTCTCAAAAGTTTATATATTTATGTAAAATGTACGGATTTTGATTTTTTGAAACGAATACATATTTTAAAATATAAGTTACATAGGTTAGGTGTGATGTGTTTATTTATATACATAAGTCTACATAAGAATATATACACAACGTTTTGTTAATATATAAAGCTATATAAGTTTATGTATTGTTTTGATATAGATATAAAGCATAAGTTTACATATCTATATAAGTACAGACTTTGCAGCCTTCTCGATATGTTATAATACATTATATTATCAAAGAATTATTATCATATATATTGCATATATAGTTGTCATTCTCTATCTAGAGATATATTCGAGTTTTCTTATATGTTTACATATACATTACTTATATATTATAATTTATACGTGACATTTTAAATGTGATTTATTACCTATATTTTACCAATATATATTATAGTTGATGTTAGGTACTTGTTGAGGGGTACATATGAATATAATATGTTAAAGTGTATGTATGTATATATATATATATATATATATATATTTAAATTTATGAAAATATTTGGAAATAGTTTCGTAATTGCTTTAATATAATATATATTATATATACTTGATTTTGAATATATGTGTTTTAAAACATATATAATATGAAGATTTTTATTTTAATAGGTGTTTTAAATTAAACAATTATTTTTGAAATATATATATATAGATTTTATAGTGATTTTAACTTATATGTACATTTTATATATAGATTCACTTATGTAGTTGATCTTTGTCAAATCCAGTCCATCGTGCTTTGCTTTTGGTTTCGCCGCTGTCCAAAAACTAATCGCAGTAGTTGGTTACTTTGATCTATCACTGTCTGTGTGCTTGTCCTGTTTTCTCTAACCTCGAAAGGTGAGCAATCACTCACGATTAACATTCTTATATTTAGTAAATTTGATTTCACTTGAAATGACAATTGAAATTTACAGTTGAAAATTGAGTTGCTAGTTATTTAATTGTAAAATATGATATGCTATTATCTACAATTGTTGACCCGTGATATATGACACTATATCCAGTTGTATATTTTATTTAAATTTGTTATTGATGATATTTACCTGTTGTTGATTTATTATAATATTTGTTCTCACTCTGCAAATTTCCTGTTAGTTTAAAAATTCGTATGGGTTGGAATGATACACACCCGAACAATCTTGTAGAATATAGGAAAATCATTATGGGTTAAAATGATAAACCCAAGCGATTTTCATTGATTTTAAATTTTTGGGATTGCGGGTTGAAATGATATATAGCTGTAGATATTTAACTTGCGGATTGAAATGATAAATATCAGTATCACATGACCATATGATAGAAAATTATATGCGGACACCGTTGGTTTATATTTTGAAAATGATTTTCAAAGTTTGAAATGAAATTTATAGTTTTAATAAATATTGACTTATAAAATATAATGTAAATGTTATTTTTATATATGACTAAATTTTAGATTTCTAAAAATTATATGTTTTGGATATTTTAAATTTATAAGTTAGTTTTGAAAATACAATTTTTAAGATTTTACTTATAATTTTACTATTAAAAGAATATATATATATAAATTAAGATTTAATACATAATACATTTAATAATAAGATTTAATTTAATATAAAAAATTATTTAATTAGTATATATTCTGTTTAAGTATTTATTTAAATTTATACAAAAAATATTTTTATAACGTGAATGATAAAGGTTGGGAAGATAAATTAATGTTGACTTGGAATTTAAATTGGTTAATAATTGAAGTTAAATAAGAATTTATTTGAATTTATTGATTTTGAGATTTTGAAAATTATGATTTATAACTTGATTCGACAAAAAGTGATTAAACGAATATTCTCAATTTTAAATAAAATTGAGATTGAATATTTAATATTGATTTAAATATAAAAATTGGGATTTAATTTTTTTATTAAAATGGTTAAGAGAATATTTTCGATTTGAATAAAAATTAAAGTTAAATGTTGAAATATAAATGAAATTTAAATTGTAATTGTTTGAATATTTAAACTTGAATTTTGAACTTTAAATTGAAATGGTTGAATTGGAATTGGTTTGAATTGATTTTTTGAAATTTAAGATGAGTTGAATCGATTTGTGAAATTGGAGGAAACAAATTTATTATACAAAGTATTTTTAATATATAAAACTATTTTAATATATAAATTACTTAATGTACAAACTATTTTAATTTATAACTATTTTAATATATATACTATTTTCAATATCTAGACTTTGTAAGTTGATAGTATTATGATTTTGAAAAGTGCTACGATTGAAAAAGTGTTATGATCTCGAAAGTGCTATGATTTTGAAAGTGTTATAATTTTGAAAGTGTTACGATTTTGTAAATGAATATTATTTAAAGTGAATAATGACATCGAATTGATATGGTTTTGAAATGAATATGATATTTTGATATGAAGTATGAACCATTTGAAATGAGACGACCACGGTGTGAAATAAACTTTTGGTTATACAACTGTGTACGTGGTGGAGATTCCAGAACGAAGTAGGATGGTTTAGCGACGACTCTATTTGGTATTTGCGTAGCCCTGACTCCCGTTAGTCAGCTTGATGTGGCTAAAATAAGAGTTATACCGGGCCAAGTGGGTCATTCCCCCGGTCGGGCACATTTCTTCGATACCATTCTATTGCTTTTGTAATTTAATTGGGTGCACCTTTGATTTAGGAGTGTGTCACGAGGTGGGCGTTAGTAGCTGTTATGCGTTACCACCAGTCCGGGAGTGCAAATGGTATAACTACCCTAGCATTGCCTCGCGTGTCTTGTCATATGCCCTATCGCGCCATCTACTAGTTTGTTTTGTGTCATACCTATGGAGTGCTCCTTGGTAGCCTATTTGCGAGTGGAGTTTACAGTATCTGTATAGACTACGGCATCATATAAAATGAGTTAAGGGGGATACAGGTAATACCTTAACGCTATTTTAATAGTTTACTTTACAATAGACATATTGCAATAGCGTATATTACTACATAGTAGATCGTTCCATGGATCCATAGAGGATGGAAATCTAAACATCCTTTAATTTAGTTGTATTTCAGCTGACATTTCACTTGAGCTGAATTTACTGTATAAGAATGTTAATCCTGACTCGAGTGTTTTGTGCTTTGCTTTATGCTCGGGTCAGACTGAGTGTCATAACATTTGAGACTCACCTTGGAAGATTGGAGCTTTGTTGAAGATCTATCTATCTAGCTGTCAGTTATTTCGGTTTATTTAAATCATTTATGTTTAGACTCGTATGTTGCTTATGTAGCAGAGATACATTTGTATTTGAGATTTTGTTCTATTTTGTTTCAGTCTCTGATGTTTTTAGTAGCTTCATGAACTACTATTTATTTGTTCTGCTGCTTATTGTTGTAATACTCTGTGTCTGTGATTCTATGATTGATTTATTTACTGTGTATGCTGAGTTTTTCCAAATATAAATTAACAACCTGACATTTTGAGCAATTCAAGTGTGACATGTGTGGATGCGAATGGTTCGTAATATTAGGTCATTACAGTTGGTATCGGAGTGTCATTCCCCCGATAGGGGACATTTCTTCGATACCGTTTTATTGCTTTTGTGATTTGATTGGGTGCACCTTTGATTTGGGAGTGTGTCACGAGGTGGGCGGTAGTAGCCGCTATGCGTTACCACCGGTCCAGGAGTGCAAATGGTAAATCTACCCTAGCAATGCCTCGCGTGCCTTGTCACATGCCCTATCGCGCCTTCTACGAGTTTGCTTTGTGTCGCACCTATGGATTGCTCCTTGATAGCCCACTCACAACTGAAGTTTAAGGTATCTGTATAGACTATGACATTATATAAAATGAGTTAAGGGGGATATGGGTAACGCCTTAACGATATTTTAATAGTTTACTTTAATATAGATATATTGTAATAGCGCATATTACTACATAGTAGATAGTTCCACGGATCCTTAGAGGATGGAAATCCTAAACATCCCTTAAATTCCCTTATTTCATTTGACATTTCACTTGAGTTGAATTTATTTTATAAGAATGTCAATCCTGACTCGAGTGTTTTGTGCTTTGTTTTATGCTCGGGTCAGACTGAGTGTCACAACATTTGAGACTCACTTTTGGAGATTGGAGCTTTATTGAAGATCTATCTATCCAACTTTCAGTTATTTCCGTTTATTCCAATCATTTATGTTCAGACTCGTTTGTTGCTTATGTATTTGAGATTCTGTTGTATTTTGTTTTTGACTCTGATGTTTTATAGTAGCTTCATGAGCTACTCTTTATCTATTTTGTTGCTTGTTGTTGTAATACCCTGTGTTTGTGATTCTGTGATTGATTTATTTAACGTATATGTTGAGTTTTTCCAAATATAAATTAACAACCTAACATTTTGAGCAATTCAAGTCTGACATATGTGGATGCGAATAGTTCGAAATACTAGGTCGTTACAGTTGGTATCAGAGCTCTGGTTTTGGAAAAACTTGACGTATGGAGTAAAAAATAATAATTACAAAAATCATATTCGTTGAGATTGAAATTCTTCATTAGGATTCTCCTAGATTAGTATTTCTTTCAGATTTTGGAACTTTCCCTTTTGTTCTGGAAACTCATTCTTGTCTCTCCCTATTTTGTTCTTCTTAATATTGGAGCATCCCATAACTCCATTTCTATTCCGACAGTCTTAATATGATTTGTAATGGGGTGAAACTTCTTTACAACAAACATCTATTAACTGGAGATTTATTCGTCCTCGATTTAGATGCTGCATTTCTTGTAGGACCCAAACCGTCCTCCAGTAGACGATCTGGGTAATTCTTTTATGATTGAATAAAGATTTCCTTGGGATTTTGCAGGCAGTTTATCATTTCACTTGATGTTTATCCTTGTGATCTTGACTTCCTCCACTGGTCAGGGATGATCCTGATGTTTTGGTAAAATTGCTTCTTCCCCTTTCAAGTAGGAAATTTAATTTTCGCATCGATCTTATTCCTGGAATCTCGGTTAACTCGGTTATGGTCACCCACGATTATTATTAGTCTACCCATCTTTTCTCTTTTGTAATCTACCTATCTTCCTTTCGAGCTTATCTGCTTAGTTAGAATTCACTTTGACTTGAGTCCTTCTAATTTGAATCTCTATCCTTACTTAAGATCCATTCTTGAATCATCCTATGAGGGAGTGTAATTATAATTAATATAAAATAGTTTATATTGTGTTGTTTGAATTGTTAAATTTGTTTGGGGTTTCCATCGATTCTTTTGGCCTACGCTATCGATGTGAATACGAAAACGCTTCAACAGAGCAAACTGACACAGTAATGTTTTATAAATTGGTAAGTGATATGATTTTATGTATAATTATATTTTATATATACAAGTATATTTTTTTGAAATTTGATAGTTAAATGAATTGATTTTTAGAAATGAGAATGATAGGTTATCATTTATTGTTTTGTTAATCATAAACCAATAACTATTGTTGTGTGTTATAAGGTGTTGAAATTTTAAAAATATGGGTTATAAATTTGATTTGAAAATGAAATGAACTAAAAAAAACTAGAATTTGAGAATTCAATTTTCGGTGTTTTTCTAAATTTGGTCTCCAAGATTTTGAAAAATATATTATTTGAAAGTATATTAAGAATGAAAATTATTTCCAAAGAATTTTGAATGAAGTAAATCAGTACTCTCCTAATTTGTCGTTGGAAAATAATTTCGATGATGACTACAACATCATCGACATTCATTTTCAAGTTTCGGAGTAGAGAGACCACTTAGTAGCTTTGCTACACTTTTGTTTTAGGAAAATGGATTCGATTTGAATTTCTTCAGTGTGATTTGACATACATATACAAATATATATGTATATATCTTTATTTCAAATGGTTTGAAGTGAAACCGGATATTTAATTCTAAAATTCAATGTTGAACGATGGTGTTCAATTATTTAAATAAAGCAAAATTTTGAATAAATTAGAGTGTCTAAAGTAAGAAATTTAATTTGAAAGAACTTGAAACAATTAAACTAGGAAAAAGATTATAATAATCAATTGCATTCTAATATATATAACTTACATGAAATATTCAAAAAGTTGAAAGTTATGGTGAATATTAAATTGAAGGCTAAACAAGAGAAAACTTAAGTAATAAATTGTTTAAACTAAAATCTTGCTTAATAAAATGTTGTAAATAAAAGCAAAATCTGCATGGTGTTCAATTATATTCAAAAAACATTAATAATACTTACCTACAAGGGTTGAATATAATTGAGTAATACACAATAATAAATAATATGACCAAAAATGATATTTCATTAAGGGAATTTATAAATAATAAATTGGATAGTAAATTGGAAAAAAAGAGAAATAAATTTGTTGAATAACATGGGGTTATAATATATGTTTTTATGCGTAATATATGTTGCAAAATAAAATAAATGTAATAAATAAAGGAGAATGATAGTTAAGCAAATAAATATGAACTGAAGAATAGTTGAAATAAAATTATAAGTGGAATTAACTCAGTTGAAGATAAAAAGATTAAATAAATGAGTTAAATCCAATAAATTTTGTTTTGAAGGAAATTTTGTAACAAATATTAATAAATTTAAACAAATAAAATTGAATGAAAATAGCTCTAATTGAAAATCAATAAAATATGAATATAAACGAATATTATTGATTTAAATAAAATGAGTTGAAACCAAATTTTCTAAAAATTAATTAATATTAAAATAAATAAAATTTATAGTGCTTTAAATTGATTGTTGTATTTTGTATTTCAATCTATTTTTCCTTTCTGGTTATTTCTAATCTCCTATCTCGTTCCTTTTCGAAGACGAAAAGTTTTGAGTGGGATAAAGCGTAATGACCCAGAAATTTTGATGATTTTTATAATGTAATTAACTGGAAATTTTCTTGAAATTAAATAATTGAATTTGGAAATAAAAATCTGATATTTGGAATATGTCTATTTTAACATAGCAACTGGAAATTTTCTATTGGAAGATATGAAAGTAAATTCTATTGTGTAATTTTAAATTTAAATTCAGTTAATTTGATAAAAGTAAAATGTTTTCAAAATCAGAATATTTTTACATAGTAAAAATGTAAATCATTTTCTAAGTGAAACGTCATTTTTTGTTTTCCCAAATTTGGACTGCTTCAGCTCCATCTATCTCATTTTCGATATTTTAGCAACATTTTCGGCAGCGAAAAATTGAGTTTTTATGTGACGCCCCACCTCTATACCCACGCTAGCCAAGAACACTACGGTGTAGTGCTGTCAACTAGCACGGAGAATAAGGCTGTTGAGGAGCGACCATCAATAGTTAGGCCTTATACTAGCATTGGTTATCTCAATGGGAGTGATATATAAATATATTTTCTTTCATTTTCCATCTCTAATTTATTTTCTCCCATCGACATACCCCAATTCCAGTATAAAACGAACTACGATGGTTCGTAATAGTTTAGAACAGTAAATATAAAATATCACGCAGATAATATAACGCGGAACACAAATCAAACAGAAAGTCTCATAAATATATATAATAACTGATGTCAGTTACAATACATTCACACGGTACATATGATACAACCACAACAGTCGACTAAGGAAGTTACATATACAAGTACATTAACGTATTTAATATACATGAACACATTTCTTCCTATACAATTTTACAGACTACTACAAATGACGACGACTACTCCAAAAGATATGAAAGAACTTCATAGCTCTAGCAGCAACCCAAAGCAGAATATCTACAACCTGAAAGACTCGGTCTGACCCGAGTATTAAATTCAAAAGAAAATAATACTCGGGTCAGTCTAATTCAAACTCAGTTATTAGTGCACAGAAGCAATAATAATTAAATAATGAATAGACGACAGTAATTGAACCAAATCAGAATGCAATTCAGAATATTGAATTGAAATAAACAAAACAGTTCAAACCATTGGAATATCAATTAAAATATTAATTCAAGTAGGGCTGCAGTACACGCACGCGTGCACTGCCTCGCCACTACTGAATATGGTATACGCAAAAAGATCCATAAGTCAAAACGAATAGAATATCATACACACCATACCGTGTGGCTGCAGTTCACGCTTGCGTGCACTGCCATGCCACTATAGTGACGAAGTACCCAACGAATACCGTGTGGCTGCAGTTCACGCTTGCGTGCACTGCCTTGCCACTATAGTGACGAAGTACCCAAAAACTCGATGAACCAAAATCAATGAAGTATCAAATATCAATGCCATGGCCATTGAACAGCAGGCCAAAGTCATCACAGGTACAAGTTAAAAAGGAGCACATCCAATAATACTCAAAAACCAAGGCACTCTACACAATAGAGGCACAACCCCAAAATATGATATGCCTCAAAGTTCAACAGTACTAACAGTTAAGGTTCGAGCACAAGGAAATGCAACAGTGCTTCTTATAAATGAAAGACCGGACGATAAGTAATCGTGTACATACGTGGTTAATGAAACCAAATACTACATGAAACAGGTATGCAAACCAAATGCCATCGAGGTCAAAGACATAAGAATTTAAACATGACCGACAGCGCAGTAATGTATATGCAAGAAATTGCTGCAGTGAACAAGATCAGTTCACGGCACATGGACAAGCACATGTGCAAATGCAGTCATGCATAAGGGCAGTAAATAGGACTAAGACCAACAAACTCACAAACAACACAAAAGTCCACAAATTCTACACGACTGTAACCATCAATGCACAAGGGCAATGACACGTACGCATACATGAACCAGCAGAAGCAATAGAAATGCTACAGTGGAACAACAACGTACAAAGATCACTGTAACATGAATACAAGTGCAGGACAGTTCAGTACATGCACAAAAGGCAGTGAAACAGACATGTACAACCAGGCAGCAGTTCACAAGTATCATATAAATTTAGTTCCAAGTCAAGTATTAATGACCTGGACAGAACAAGGTACCAAATGAAATTACGTACCTACAACCTAAATGTTTGTACATACGTGGATGGATACATATGCTGAACTAGTATGCAAGTGAATACAACGTGAACACAACAGTGCCCAGATGAGTCAAAACAGCAAGGCACTGCAACAAATTCTAGTAACATCTAAATGAAAATCAAGGCTACATCTGCAAATGAATCAGGTGAAGCAAAATGCAGCAGTGGACAGGGTCACGGCTACAATTCAAACCCATGTATAAATGGAAATAGGCAGTGGCCACAACAACCAAGAAATATATAAGTGCAGACAAGCTAGTTGAGTGCCAAACTTCGAGTCATGCAGCAGACAGGGAAGTGCAGCCTCAACATGACGTTTAACAGTGCCAACAAATGCAAGAAGCGAGTGGCAGTAGTTTAAAACTTCCACAAGTGAATGTAAAATATGTATACAAATGAATGTACATAATAAACTGCACATGGCTAAACAATTCAGAGGTGCACGAAAAGCAGCATAACTCAAATGAGCAAGTGCACAAGGCTGTGTACAATATAAAAATGCAACTGCAAATTACATGGGGGATGACACTGTAAAATGAACCAAAGTTCAATTGAGAAATGAATAAGGCAAGCCGACATCAGTGACATAGGTACGAAGATTGACCAGAAATGCAACTCCCAGCAAATGCATAAATATGAATCAAACTCTTATACACTGCAATAATACCAAAGAAACATGAAAAATGCATAACGAGTATGCAACTAAGAAAATAGGAGGAGGGTGAGGGTACCAAGGGTATGGCACCACAACACACACACTCATGAATACAATGGTACAGTAGATACAAACTGCAACAATCAATATACTACAAGTACGACAGGTAAAAGATGGACACAGAGATGGTCAGAGACGAGGCTCACAAGGGTATGAGAAATCAAAGCCATAATCCAAAAATCAAGCAGCAAAAGATGTAAATTCGAACAACCCAGAAATCATCAACATCAACAAAATCGAATGGTCGAAGTTAGGTACCGAAAATCACAAATTAAACAAGCCCAGAAAATCGCGACCGAAGTCAGGCACCAAAACTTCAAGGCCAAAACACAAAACCACCTAATTATGAATTCGAATTAGATGTGAGTATAATACTCACCTTGTCGACGAATTGAAGCTATCAACCGAAGCCCAATCGAGCACGAGCACGTCGAATTGAAGAAGCCAGCATCGTAAATTTTGAACGCGCCCTAGCTTCAGACGAACGAAGACGAGATGTCACCATTTATTTTATTTTGAGGGTTTTAGGGTTACGAACGAAAATAGAAGAAAAATGGTAAAGGGGCGGGTTGAGTTTCTTAAAGAATGGGTCGGCATTGAGATAAAGGGGACGTGTACATTTGCTTTGCAAAATTTTCACGGCCCAAATAAAAACTCGTGGACCATTTATTATTTTTTAAAAAAATATCAAAGCCCCTCAAACTTAATAACCATTTGTAATTTAAATTTTAATTTAAATTTTAAAAACTTCAAAATGGCAATTGACGGAAATATAAATCGTTTTAACGTCGATTATGAATTGACGCGAATATCGGGTTGTTACAGACTCCCCTCCTTAAAGAAATTGCGTCCTCGCAATCATAAGGAATAAATGGCCAAAAGGTAACAACCATAAGAGCAAGAAAGAGTTAGCTTGAACGTGTTTGCTCAATGAATTCTCTGGATTCAAAAATGAAACCCATTGGATTAGAGAACCACTAAGCTTTCACGAGATAAACATCTTTATTTCGAGGATGCTGAACCTCCGAAGCAATGATGTGAATAGAAGGTAGCTCGAGAATAAGAATAAGGATCGGAAATCCCAAAGGCATTTTCGTAATTGGAAGACGTGGGAAACGTCATAAATAGCAGAAAATTGAGTCGGTACACCGGCGTAATACAATATAAACGCCAAAGAAATCTTTTAATTTCATAAAAGAAATTCAAAAATTATCAACAAAATCTAATTATCACAAACGACAATTAAATCTCAAATATCTAATTATCACAAACGATAATTAGAAACAATAAATATCTGATTATCAAAAACGATAAATCAGAAATCATAAACATCCAATTATCAAAACGATAATCAGGAATTACCACAACGGTAATCAAATTTCAAATCACAAATATTTAATTATCACAATTGATAATCAAATCTCAAATCGCAAATGTTTAATTATCACAAACGATAATTAAATCTCAAATATCTAATTATCACAAGCAATAATCAGAAACAGCAAATATCTGATTATCACAAACGATAATCAGAAATCACAAATTTTCAATTAACGAGTCCGAAATTAACCGAAATAGCAAACGCACATGACCCATAACCACGAGTTTTACTAAATCGTTTAATTCACTTCATCGTTTCCTTGAAAGTGCAAAATGGTGTGTTTCAAATAAATAACATTTTACGTTCTCAAACGGACAAGTCCGGAATTAAGCGAATCAGTAAAAGAAAGGGGTCATAGTCCTCGATTTTTCTGAAACGTTTAAATCGCTTCCTCATTCTTTTGAAAGCGCAAATCGTAAAAATCTTGAAAACAATTTTGATTTATATTTAAAACAATTTTTAAAGCACGTGATTAAAGCAGCAACATCCGTAGCAACTTCGACATACGTCAAAATTTCATCGAAATAATTGGCATCAAAATATAATACCAATGAATTTTCATTTATCGAAAATGTCGCAGGAATCTTTTCAAAGATAGAAAAGGATATCATACCCTAAACTTGTATTCATAACAAGTCAATAACACACGAATTCACCAATGCACAAGAATTGATAAAACTTATCAATAGAAATCACGAAAATTGGTGAAGCACAAATTCTAGAAATCATCACAAGAAATCCAGAAATCACAAGATGAAAGTATGAAAACTCGAACGGAGTATGAAAACTCGAACGGAGTATGAAAACTCGAACGGAGTATGAAATAGAATAAAAGATATGGCATAACATAAAATATCCATAATGACATACTACTATAAGTATGTAAATAATGATCAACAGGAGATCAACCGATAAGAGGTATGGCATAAATATGAAATATCCATACTGACATACAACTATAAGTATGCATATAATGATCAACAGGAGATCAACCGATAAGAGATAATCAATATCACAAGAATCTTCTCAAAGATCCAAAGAGGTATCATACCCCAAATTTGTACTCATGACAAATCAATAACATATGAATTCACCAATGCACAAGAATAGGTGAAGCATAAAATTTCCAGAAATCAACATAAGGAATCTAGAAATCACAGAAAAAGGGAAAGAGGCCTATCACATGACGGTCCGAAGACCAAGGGGAGCTACCCCACATGTGTGAATGGAATCACACAGATTGAGGTCAAGACTAACCAAAAAGCAGAAAGGTATGTGTGAATGGAATCACACAAGTGGTGTCTAGTCTGACCTTGCAATGAAAGAGACATCGCGCAATTGCTAGTCTAATTCATAAAGCGATCATCAAGATCAACGAGAAGTGTCAATTACACTAAGCTAGTGAATATAAAAGTTTAGCTTCATGTCCCATAACCACTAGCTTAACTTAAATATTTACGAACAAATTGTAGATCTTCACTAGAAAAATGTCACAAGTGGTTCAATCGAACAAGTCCAAAAATTAACCGACGAAGTAAACGCAAGCGTTTCATACCACTTGTTTTGCTAAGCCGTTTAATTAGATTTCTCATACGAGTGAAATAAAGGTTTGTATATACTAATAGATTGGAAAATGGTTTGGAAAAGATTTTGATATTGAAAATAAAGTTGAAAACATTTTGATAAAAGAGTTTTGATATTTACTACTAGTATTGAAACATTTATATTTTTAAAGTGACAAATCACAAAAATGATTGTAGAAACAATCAATCAAAAGAATTCACATACGAAGACGTGAATAGAATCCAAAGAAATCGATATTGTATTCATCCAAAAGTATGTTCACGAAAGTCCCGAAGAAAATGTTATCAAAGTTGCTAATAAATGATAACAATAAATCGGGAAATTAACAAGAATCGATTAAATTTGGAAACCAAATCAATTCACTAAAATTCACCTTCTAAGACGTGAATAAAATCCAAAGAATTCGATTCTAAATCCATCAAAGTAGGAGTATCCAAAAATTCCAGAAATAGAAGTTATCAAAGTCAACAAAGGAGATAACATCTAATCGGAAAAGAAGAATCGATTGACAAATGGGATAACGAAGCAAAACGAGCATAAATGCATAAATGACTTCAACAAAAATAAAAATCAAGTCGAAGTCGAAGTCAACAATTAATGGCCATAATAGAGTACAAAACGATTCAACATCATCATCAAAGGACACAACGGCAAACCAAGTCAGAGTCTTGGAAATCAAGAATTTAGAAATTTCTCAAAAACAAAGTGACCAAAGTTGAATGGAATTCAAGCCGAAGAAAACATAAAATATCAAGTTCAGAATCGCTGAGATTCGAACAAAATCAATCATCGGCTAAATCTAATCAAAGCCGAAAACACAAGAATCAAAATCAAATGCATATGAATAAGCGTTAGGAATTCATACCTAACAATCAAAGATAATCATATGCAAATATGAGAGATAAAACGTCGACAAACAGTTGTAACACATGTACTATCTAGGTTATGTTTTATATTTGTTCTAAACCCCAGGCTCTGATACCAAGCTGTGACGCCCCACCTCTATACCCACGCTAGCCAAGAACACTACGGTGTAGTGCTGTCAACTAGCACGGAGAATAAGGCTATTGAGGAGCGACCATCAATAGTTAGGCCTTATACTAGCATTGGTTATCTCAATGGGAGTGATATATAAATATATTTTCTTTCATTTTCCATCTCTGATTTATTTTCTCCCATCGACATACCCCAATTCCAGTATAAAACGAACTACGATGGTTCGTAATAGTTTAGAACAGTAAATATAAAATATCATGCAGATAATATAATGCGGAACACAAATCAAACAGAAAGTCTCATAAATATATATAATAACTGATGTCAGTTACAATACATTCACACGGTACATATGATACAACCACAACAGTCGACTAAGGAAGTTACATATACAAGTACATTAACGTATTTAATATACATGAACACATATCTTCCTATACAATTTTACAGACTACTACAAATGACGACGACTACTCCAAAAGATATGAAAGAACTTCATAGCTCTAGCAGCAACCCAAAGCAGAATATCTACAACCTGAAATACTCGGTCTGACCCGAGTATTAAATTCAAAAGAAAATAATATTCGGGTCAGTCTAATTCAAACTCAGTTATTAGTGCACAAAAGCAATAATAATTAAATAATGAATAAACGACAGTAATTGAACCAAATCAGAATGCAATTCAGAATATTGAATTGAAATAAACAAAACAGTTCAAACCATTGGAATATCAATTAAAATATTAATTCAAGTAGGGCTGCAGTACACGCACGCGTGCACTGCCTCGCCACTACTGAATATGGTATACGCAAAAAGATCCATAAGTCAAAACGAATAGAATATCATACACGCCATACCGTGTGGCTGCAGTTCACGCTTGCGTGCACTGCCTTGCCACTATAGTGACGAAATACCCAACGAATACCGTGTGGCTGCAGTTCACGCTTGCGTGCACTACCTTGCCACTATAGTGACGAAGTACCCAAAAACTCGATGAACCAAAATCAATGAAGTATCAAATATCAATGCCATGGCCATTGAACAGCAAGCCAAAGTCATCACAGGTACAAGTTAAAAAGGAGCACATCCAATAATACTCAAAAACCAAGGCACTCTACACAATAGAGGCACAACCCCAAAATATGATATGCCTCAAAGTTCAACAGTACTAACAGATAAGGTTCGAGCACAAGGAAATGCAACAGTGCTTCTTATAAATGAAAGACCGGACGATAAGTAATCGTGTACATACGTGGTTAATGAAACCAAATACTACATGAAACAGGTATGCAAACCAAATGCCATCGAGGTCAAAGACATAAGAATTTAAACATGACCGACAGCGCAGTAATGTATATGCAAGAAATTGCTGCAGTGAACAAGATCAGTTCACGGCACATGGACAAGCACATGTGCAAATGCAGTCATGCATAAGGGCAGTAAATAGGATTAAGACCAACAACCTCACAAACAACACAAAAGTCCACAAATTCTACACGACTGTAACCATCAGTGCACAAGGGCAATGACGCGTACGCATACATGAACCAGCAGAAGCAATAGAAATGCTACAGTGGAACAACAATGTACAAAGATCACTGTAACACGAATACAAGTGCAGGACAGTTCATTACATGCATAAAAGGCAGTGAAACAGACATGTACAACCAGGCAGCAGTTCACAAGTATCATATAAATTTAGTTCCAAGTCAAGTATTAATGACCTGGACAGAACAAGGTACCAAATGAAATTACGTACCTACAATCTAAATGTTTGTACATACGTGGATGGATACATATGCTGAACTAGTATGCAAGTGAATACAACGTGAACACAACAGTGCCCAGATGAGTCAAAACAGCAAGGCACTGCAACAAATTCTAGTAACATCTAAATGAAAATCAAGGCTACATCTGCAAATGAATCAGGTGAAGCAAAATGCAGCAGTGGACAGGGTCACGGCTACAATTCAAACCCATGTATAAATGGACATAGGCAGTGGCCACAACAACCAAGAAATATATAAGTGCAGACAAGCTAGTTGAGTGCCAAACTTCGAGTCAAGCAGCAGACAGGGAAGTGCAGCCTCAACATGACGTTTAACAGTGCCAACAAATGCAAGAAGCGAGTGGCAGTAGTTTAAAACTTCCACAAGTGAATGTAAAATATGTATACAAATGAATGTACATAATAAACTGCACATGGCTAAACAATTCAGAGGTGCACGAAAAGCAGCATAACTCAAATGAGCAAGTGCACAAGGCTATGTACAATATAAAAATGCAACTGCAAATTACATGGGGGATGACACTGTAAAGTTAACCAAAGTTCGATTGAGAAATGAATAAGGCAAGCCGACATCAGTGACATAGGTTCGAAGATTGACCAGAAATGCAACTCCCAGCAAATGCATAAATATGAATCAAACTCTTATACACTGCAATAATACCAAAGAAACATGAAAAATGCATAACGAGTATGCAACTAAGAAAATAGGAGGAGGGTGAGGGCACCAAGGGTATAGCACCACAGCACACACACTCATGAATACAATGGTACAGTAGATACAAACTGCAACAATCAATATACTACAAGTACGACAGGTAAAAGATGGACACAGAGATGGTCAGAGACGAGGCTCACAAGGGTATGAGAAATCAAAGCCATAATCCAAAAATCAAGCAGCAAAAGATGTAAATTCGAACAACCCAGAAATCATCAACATCAACAAAATCGAATGGTCGAAGTCAGGTACCGAAAATCACAAATTAAACAAGCCAAGAAAATCGCGACCGAAGTCAGGCACCAAAACTTCAAGGCCAAAACACAAAACCACCTAATTATGAATTCGAATTAGATGTGAGTATAATACTCACCTTGTCGACGAATTGAAGCTATCAACCGAAGCCCAATCGAGCACGAGCACGTCGAATTGAAGAAGCCAGCATCGTAAATTTTGAACGCGCCCTAGCTTCAGACGAACGAAGACGAGATGTCACCATTTATTTTATTTTGAGGGTTTTAGGGTTACGAACGAAAATAGAAGAAAAATGGTAAAGGGGCGGGTTGAGTTTCTTAAAGAATGGGTCGGCATTGAGATAAAGGGGACGTGTACATTTGCTTTGCAAAATTTTTCACGGCCCAAATAAAAACTCGTGGACCATTTATTATTTTTAAAAAAAATATCAAAGCCCCTCAAACTTAATAACCATTTGTAATTTAAATTTTAATTTAAATTTTAAAAACTTCAAAATGGCAATTGACGAAAATATAAATCGTTTTAACGTCGATTATGAATTGACGCGAATATCGGGTTGTTACATTTTATAACTGGGTCGCATCGCTGATAAGTGTGTACCGTTCTATTCGTCTGGTCGTGCTAATCTCCATAGAATACTCATTTATGCATTTCGGAGTCCGGCATGCGGTGAAATCCATGAAAATGGTTAAACGTATCGGCATCCATTTTTGAACTTTGGCAATTCTGTGTCCATTCAAATTTAAACGGCTGAAATAACCAATTTAAACGGCTGAAATAAACAGCCACAAATATTTATATCTCTTGAATTTAATGGTTGATTTTTTTTTCTTTTCCACTATTTTCTTTACATTATCGGTATAACTCATTTCACAATCTCTCTTCGTATTCTTCACTCTATTAGTTAATAAAATAAAATATAAGTTGTATATTTTAAACCGTTCATTCCACATTTAGGCTCCTTCCTCCATATATGTTTCTTCCTCTCCCCTCCTACTTTCTCCATTCTGAAACAAAAGAAAATTTATATATATATATATATATATAATGGCGTTTGTATATTTGCATTGCAGTGAAACCCTGTTTCCCCTTCGTCTTCGTCTCCGTCTTCATGACAATCACCTCTCCTCTTTTTGTTCCACCTGCACCCAAGCAGCAGGCTACAACCTTCAACCTTCACGTCGACATAGCTGAACTTTGCACTACCCGTTCCATTACCACACACAACAACTTCGACAACCCACTGCTCCTCCGCCCAAAACCACCAACCTCGGCTTCTCCACCAATGTGCTCCATATCGCCGACCACCACAAAGCTGCAGCCCCTAACATCCAAGCGTAGCCGACTCTGGCTTTCAATGTCTCCGAGCTTCACACTGTCACCTGCCTCTCGCCTCCTCTCCTTCTCTCCTCCACAACTCCTACGCCATTTCCAACTTGACAACCCATTCACCTTGCAGTCGACCATCACTGACAACCAAAGAACCCGACCCAACGTCGAACTCGACAACAGCCTCACCACTCGCCCGCATGCTCCATCGTGCCAACCATCGAACACCACATTGACAACCGCTAGCTCCACCATTGTCACCAATGCCCGGTCGCCACTGTCACCTAGCCGCGCACTAACAAGTAGCAACCCGACCAATCCACGGCCCAAACCCACCTCTTGCTTGCCATGGCAAAGCCACCGACCTCCTACCATTGCTCCGCTGAATTCCAACACAGCCTAGCCATCATGAAACCACGTTCTCTAGCCTTTCCTTTCTCATTGTTTTATAAACTGGTACATATTATATGTGTAGTATAAGTAGTATACTTGTAACAGTTATAGATTAGTTATATATTAGTTTATGAATATACAGCTATATATGAGTTTGTATATATGTTGTAGTTTTTAGATATTTTTATCATTCGTATGTTCACAACATTTATATATTTATAATTCAAATTTTCATTTATTGTTTAAATATTGCTTGAAAAAATATATTTATTTATATAAAATGTATGCATTTTGATTTTTTTTGAGACGAATACAGATTTTATAATATAAGTTGCATAAGTTAGGTGTGATGTGTTTATTTATATACATAAGTCTATATAAGAATATATACACAACGGTTTTGTTAATATATAAAGCTATATAAGTTTATATATTGTATTGATATGGATATAAAGCATAAGTTTACGTATCTATATAAGTACAGACTTTTGCAACCTTCTCATATGTTGTAGTACATTATATTATCAAAGAAGTATTATATATATATGTTGTATATATAGTTAATTCTCTATCCAGACATATATTCGAGTTTTCTTATATGTTTACATATACATTTCTTATATATTATAATTTATACATGACATTTTAAGTGTGATTGAATACCTATATTTTACCAATATATGTTATAGTTGATATTGGGTACTTGTTGAGAGGTATATATGAATATAATATGTTAAAGTATACATATATTAAAATTTATGAAAATATTTGGAAATATTTTTGTAATTGCTTTAATATATTATATATACTTGATTTTGAAAATATGCGTTTTAAAATGTATATAATATGAACTTTTTGTTTTAATGGGTGTTTTAAATTAAATAATGATTTTCGAAATATATATAGATTTTATTTAATATGTGATTTTAACTTTTAAGTACATTATATATATATATATATTCAGTTATATAATTGATCTTCATCAATTCCAGTCCATCGTTCTTTGGTTTTGGTTCGCCGCTGTCCAAAAATTGATCACATCAATTGGTTGCATTAATCTGTCACTATCCGTATGCTTGTCCTGTTTTCTCTAACCTCGAAAGATGAGCAATCACTCACGATTAACATTCTTATATTTGGTAAATTTGATTTCACTTGTGACGACAATTGAAATATACTGTTGAAAATTGAATTTCTAGTTATTTAATTGTTGAATATGATATGCTATTATCTGCAATTTTTCGTTGATGATATATGACACTATATCCTGTTGTGTATATTTTATTTAAATTTGTTATTGATGATATATGCCAGTTGTTGATTTATTAGCATATTCTTTCTCACTCTACAAATTCACTGTTAGTTTAGTAATCCCTATGGGTTGAAATGATACACACCCGAATGATCTGGTAGAATTAGGGAAAATTGTTCTGGGTTGAAATGATAAACCCATGTAATTTTCATCGATTTTAAATTTTTGGGATTGCGGGTTGAAATGATATATACCCGTAGATATTTAAATTACGGAATAAAACAATAAATATCTATATCACATGACCGTAGGATAAAAAATTATATACGGACACCGTCGGTCTGTATTTTGAAAATGAATTTCAAAGTTTGAAAGGAAATATATGATTTTAATAAATATTGATTTTTAAAATATAATATGAATGTTATGTCTAAAAGTTTACATTTTTAAAAATTATATGTTTTGAAAATTTTAAATTTATAAGTTTGTTTGTAAAATATAATTTTTAAGGTTTTACTTATAATAATTCTATTAAATATATATATATATATATATATATATATCTGTATTTATAAAAATTAATATTTAATACATTTAATAATAAGATTTAATATAATAAAAAATATTTAATTAGGATATATTATGTTTAAATATTTACTTAAATGTAATATCCCGGAATTTCAAGGATTTTAAATGTGATAATCTCTTAACTTAAATTATTTGAACGGATAAAATTGTTATTTTCAAAACTAAATAACTAAATAATAATAATATAATGTTTTAATTATGGTTATAAATTAGTTTTAAAATAATAATAATTATTTTATTTGTGTAAATAAATTCTAAATAGACTTATTGTTTTCATAATTGATAAGTGTATTTAAATCTGTGTATTTTAAATTGATTTTAAATTAGGATATATTATTGGTAAATAATAATGAGCTTATTTAAAAGTTGATATTTATGTTTATTTAAATTGACTTTTAGATTTGGATTTTAAATTTGACAT
This sequence comes from Allium cepa, assembly GCA_030765085.1. Taxonomy (NCBI): domain Eukaryota; kingdom Viridiplantae; phylum Streptophyta; class Magnoliopsida; order Asparagales; family Amaryllidaceae; genus Allium; species Allium cepa. Next base: position 513,013,261 of record CM060942.1, read on the forward strand.
TGAATATAAATTAGAATTCAAGGATATACATACATATTAAAATAAAATAATATATAGCTTGGTTTTAAATTATATAGATAATGTTTTTAATTAAAAATAAGTTTTGTTTTATATTTTTATAGAAATTTATGTTAGAAATTTGGATTTTTATTTATTTAATAAGAATAAATGCAAGGCTTTTGAAATAGCATTTAAAAATTAAGTTTGCAATATGTATATAATTTTTATTTAAATTATATTTGGTTTCATTCTTTTTAAAGATTGTATTTTATATAAATTTAGCAAACATTTGTAAATGTATAAATATATTTGTTAATTAGGAATGTAATTAGAAAAGCATTTTTAAATTAAAAAAACATATTAGTAATTAGGATAATAATTTAAAAGGGCTTTTAAATTTCTTTTAGAATAAATATACATAAAAATTGACATGTGTTAAGTCCTAAATCACTTTGTCAACAAGTGTTAAACATTTATGAAATTAGAGACAAGTGTCCATGTTTTTTTTTAATTTTCTTTTTAATTTAATAAATCTGAAAATTGCTTATATAAACACCTTATCTCTTCACTTTGCTTTCCTTTAAAATCTTTGTTCTTTCCTAAAAAAAAAGAAACTAGAACTATCAATACAACTTTTACTCATTCCAAAATCAGAAAATCTTCAAACCAATCCTCAAAATGAAAATCTGAAATCTCCTCAATAACATCAACCTCTTTTTACAGAGAACTATAAACATTCTTTTCAGTTTTGCCTCAACATCCAACATCTAAAACCCATGCTCAAATCAAAACCTTCTTCAAACCATGCTGTGACCAAATCTGCAAAATGTTTTCAGAAGTTTGATGCAAGTTATCAATCCAGTTCTAAAATCCCCATGTCTGCATCACTTTTCAAATGCATGCAAGCTTTTTTAAAAGAGGCAACCAGATGCATTTCTGTTGAAAGCAATTCATAGGGATGAAGCATTTCAGTTTTGAGGGCATTTTTGTTTTTAAAAGCTTCAAGTTCAATGCATTTTGCAAATTTCCAGTGCAATATCAAACCTCTCATCTCCTTAAAAGGTGAGTAAACCTTTTTATTAAAAATTTAGTTGATAAATAAGTTGTTTGGAAAATTCTGGGTGAATATGCTCTGCATAGTTATGTATATATAAGTGTAGAATCTGAATTTATTTGACTATTAATGAATGTGCATGTCTCTGCTATATTGCCCTTCCTGTTCCTGTTACAGGATTATCAAGTTAAACAAAATTTCAAATTGCTCTTCCTCTGATTTCATATAGGTTTTGGTCTTCAAACATTGAATGTTTTTGTAAGCTTAAATTTAATATTGAAAATGAATTTAAGTAACAATATTTAGCAACTTATATGGGAAATTAAATTTCAAATAAAAAATTCTTTTAAACAAGACAAATTTAGTTACTTTAATTTACCGTTTCAAGTTTATAACTTGAATCCATGCTAAAGGTTAGGATTTTTAAAATCAAAATCAGGATTTTAAATAGAGTAAGGTGTAAGAAAATGAGTATTATCTGGAAATTGGGTTTTTGCATAAATCAGTTGATATATGCATCTGGGTTGCTCAAGATTCATGATGGAGTTAGTGGTAAGATTGGGGAGTGTGGTATAAATGATTGAAGTGTTGGTAATCCACTGTGAAGGTTCAAATTGCTTGATTTTGATTTTAAACCTAGTTCTGTTTTGAACCTTGGAATTTGGCTATTGCACGTTCGTCTTTGCATCGAGCTTGAATAAATTTTGGGTGAATGATGCATGGTGGGTCGGCGATCCATGGCCGGAGTTGTGGCGTTTATCATCGATCGGAGGAGTAGGATTTGGGATTTTCTGATGATGGTATTTGGGGTTTCGTTCGACCAGGGGTGCTCAATTTTGAATCGAGGCAGGGTATGGTGTTTGTTGGTCGTAGGAGCTTGTAGGGTGCTTGGGTGACTTGGTAGTGGGTTCGGCGTTGGCCAGAGGCGATTCCGGCGCTGGTGCACTTGCACAAGGGAATGTGGTGTCAGTATTGTGTTTCGTTTTGGGTTCGCATGTTTTTCTTGAAGTAGGATTTGGGACATATGGTGAATGACTCGGGGAAAACTCGAGTAGTTCTGGGGTCATTTGTATGCAGGGTTAAACTGTTGTGTTTAACAGTTTTTAAAAGTTTGAATTAAAACAGTTTTTAAAACTTTAAAGTCAAATTTGTTTTAAAAGAAAAGATAGTATACTTTGTTTTTGGATTCATGTAAACATGGGTTGAACCCAAATGGAATGTTTAACCAGATTCCAATTTAAAATAAATAAAGTTTAAACTTTAAATATTCAAGTTAAATTTAAATTCTTGTCTTTGAATTGAATTGTTTTTTATAAATAAATTTGTATGATGTTTAAAATGTTTTATGATAAAAATCTTAATGTTATTTTCCATCTTATTTTGGAAATATAAAAAGGAAAATTTATAAGGGAATGTTTTTATTGGTTAATGAAAAATGATTTATAATTAACAATTAAAGGTCTAAGTAATTTATTAACTTGAAATTAGGATTGTTAATCAATAATTAAAGGAAAGTAATTAATGATTACTTTATATTTTAAATTAATTAATGACTTAAGTTAAGTAAAGTTATTTCAAGGTTATTTAGAGATAATGTTTTATCTTGAAGAATAATTAAGTGTTAATGATTTGTAATTAATTAAGTTGATTTAGAATTTTAAGTTCAGTTAATTGATTTAATTAATTATTTTTTTAAAGGATTAATTAAGTAATTAATTAAGTACAATTATTAAATTAATTAACTAATAATTATGATGATTAGATTAATGACTAATGATTAATTAAATTTTAATTATTTCTTAATTAAGTAATTAAGGGATAATTAAACTAGTAATTAAGTTTAATTTGGTTTTCTTAATTAATAATTAAAGGATTATTAATCTATAATGCAAGTTAATTAAGAATTAATTAACTATTATTAAAGATTAATTAATTGTAGTTAAGGATTAATTAATTATAATTATGGATTAATTAATTTGTAGTTAAGGTTGTTACGTAATAATTAAATTTTATTAATTAATGATTAAGAGATGATTAATTAGTTAATTAAGGATTAATTAATTATAAAAGTAATTAGTGATTGATTACTTTGTATTAAAGGATTGATTAATAATTAAGGTTTATTAATTAATAGTTGAAGATAATTAATCTGTTAATTGAAGATTAATTTGGTTAAAGGGTAATTAAGGAATGAATTACTTGATTACAATTTATGAGACGAGTGTAATCAAGTAAGTTAATTAATTTGTTAATTAATTAAGAAGCCACTTGATAAATGATTAAGTATGTTTACTTAATTAGTTTTGATAAGGCTAATTACTTAAGATAAGTAATTGACAAATTACAGAGGTAATTGGGATAAGTGAAATTACTGATTGGGAAGTAATTTTAAATGGATAGTTACTTCGTAAAGTAATTAAGGGTTTATTACTTGGTGTAATAAATCAAAGTTTTCTTAAAAGTAATTAAAAATAGTTAAGAGTAATTAAGAATAATTAATTACTGTTTATATTTATTAAAGTTGATTTATTGAAAGCAATTAATTTAAGCATGATTAATTTATGTAATTAATTAAGGAATAATGTAATTAATTTAGTTAATTAATTAATGGAAGTAATTAATTAAGGTTCATTAATTTATATAACTTAATGAGAAAAATTAAGGATCAGTTACTTGATTAAGAGTTAATTAATCAAGGTTGATTAATTAGGATGATGATTAATCAATTGGTTTAATTAATGAATAAGTAAGCAAGATTTACTGTGACGAAGGTAATTAATTTAATTAATTTTAAATTAATTAAGAGATGAAGTAATTAATTTAATTCACTTTAAATTAATTAGAGACAGAGATAGTTAGTTGAATTCATTTTAAATTAATTATGTTGTGATTAAGTAAATCATTGCTTATGTATGAATGGGTGACATTGATTGTCTTGAATGGATGTAATCTCATTTCCTGATATAAGTAATGTTGTGTGGTATGAATGCTTGGTTGCATTGTGATGGTAATATAGATTATCTATTGTGATAATGATGTGGATTACTGGTTATTGTTGTGGATCATATGTTTATTTGATAATGTGATTATCAATTGTAAATTATCTATTCCGTGTGTATATAGATAGTTGAATTTAATTGTTTAACTTTAAACAACTTGGACCTAAAAGATACGTTTTGGATTTCGATGAGACTGGAATCGGGTTTCCATATTTGGGTATCTGAAAACCACATCGATCCAAATTAACGATAGGTCGTGAATCTCATATGAAGAGTGAAGACTCGAGGTGTAAGAACTATTCGTCAGTATAACTCTGAGGGTGATTCCGTGATGACTTTGACGGGTAGTACTTTCATATTCGAGATGAAGATTCAGAGTGCAAGGGTTATTGTCGTTAACTCTAAGGGTGATTCCAAAATGAGTGTAACGAGATAATGCCTTCGATTTCATTCGAACCCGGAACGAACTTGTATGGATTGAATGCCTTCAGAACATCGTCAGGTGGACGATGAGTATTCTAAGTGATGTGTTCACTAAAGGTAATCGCAGCCTCAAGCCTCATCAACCGAGAATGGATAAAACAGTGGAGGTGCAGCAAGGCTTCGTGGGTAGCCCCTACTTGAGAGTAAGATTTACCCCTGTCTAGAGGTCCCTTTTATTTCGGCTTTGTGGGCGGTTGAATAGCTACATCCGCCGGGGTTGTTGTAACGACCCGTATTTTACGTGTCGATGGATCGTAGAATTTGTAGGTCGTTAGTGTTGTTGTGTTGTCTCTAGCCTAAGTCATTCAGAATTGAGTCGTATAGGGGCATGAGTCGTGACCGACTTAGTGCTTAGGTCGCATGATAGCTTGAGTCGAGTGGCCGAGTTAGGATGGTGACCGACCGATAGTAAGTCGTAGCCGACTTAGGAGGTGAGACAAGGTAATGGGTTAAGGCTTGAGTCGTAACCGACTCATAGAATGGGTTGTGTATGAGTGACCGACTTATAGAAGCAACGGTTTATAGGTTGTGACCGAGTTAAGGTTGGCCGACTCATGGGGTTTGCCGAGTTAAGAGTTGGAGTGTTGGAACGACCTAAGTTAGTGGCCGACTTATAGGGAACCGACTCAAGTGTTGAGTCGCGCTCGAGTTAATAGGGTCTTAAGTCGTTAACGACTCATAGGGGACCGGCTCAAGGAGGGGTTGCGGTTTAGAGTGTTGGCCGAGATAAGGGAGCGACCGACTTAAGAGTCAACACGTTGCCGACTTAAGGAGGTTGGTGGTTTAAGGGTTGGCCGACTCATAGGAGTTAACTCGTGACCGAGTCATAGAATCGCCGACTCATAGTATTAGGGCTTAGGTCCTGAGTCGGTAGGGGTTTGGGTCGGCATAGCGTTATCCCATGTGTCGTTAGGACGGTGGGCCGACTCAGTGGATAAGTCGTTGGGGACTTAGGGTTTTGAGTCGTGTCTCGTGGGATAAGGATTTGGCTTAGGTCGGCAGGGATAAGTCGTGTGACCTTCTTGCTGTGTTGAGTCGTTGGGTCTCTGAGTCGGTAAGGCCATAGGTCGTGAGACGTGTGGCAATTAGGACCTTAGTACGACTTAGTGTGGGTCGGTTGCCTGGTGAGTCGGTTGTGTAGATGAGTCGGTAGGGTGTTGGGTCGTGTGTGTCGTTAGGTCGGCTATAAGGTTAAGTCGTAAGTCGTATAGTGGCCCGTGTTTGTTGAAGTGTTGAGTCGGCCGTGTTTGTTGTAGCATTGAGTCGTTGAGTCGTAGGAGTTGTTGTCTCGGAGGCTTCTAGGGTAGATGAGTCGGCAACGACTCATAAGATAAGTCGGAGACGACTTATAGGCGACGACTCATGGGCATTCCAGCCTATAAATAGAGGGCTTTGGCTCACTTTTTGGCACCGGATTTCGAAGCGACGAAGTGCTGCCATTTTGAAGACTCGACTACAGCATTTCTTCATCTTCTTTCTCTACTTCCATCAAGTGCTAACATCCGTTGAAGATCGAAGATCAAGATCGAAGATCCAAGTGTCCAAGTTGAAGATTTTCATCCGTTTGAGCTAGAATTCACCGTTTCAAGTGAGATTTCTCCGGATCAAGTCCAAGACCTTGCTGTCCAGATCTGAAGTTGATTGATTTTAGGTTGTTTTGGTGATTTGGTGAGTGGTAGTTATCTCTCACGCGGATCCAAAGGAGTATATGAAGTTGGTGATATGTTTGTGTGTTAAAGTTAGCGTTTTCTCGCATTTTCCATAAGTCTGCATGTAGATCCATCATATTTGAAGATGTTTATCTATGAAAGTTGATTTAACAAGTATTAGAGATAAAACCCATGTTTTAGATTTGATAGACCTATGCTAAAAACTATGATTTCACATATGTTGGACTTTTGCTCACTTATTTACGAAATTGCCATTATAGTTGATATTGCTTAATATATCTTGTTTGAATGCTTGAATGTTTGAATGTATGTTAGATTGGATTGCTCCAAGTTAGCTTGTAGTTGATTTGGAACAAGATGGTGAAGATGATTCAAAAGCTAAGTGGAAAGGCTCTTGAATGTTGAAAGCTGCCGATGGCATATGAAGCGGATGTGGAAGCTCATATGGATGGATTCGATGATGGGACTTTGCCGTGATGCGAAGAGGCGAAGCATGAGATCGAGATGGGACTTTGCCATGATGCGAGAAGGCAAGCCATAATGTTGAGATGAGACTTTGCTATGTTGCGATGAAGCAAAGTGTGATGTTGAGATGGGACGGGTCATGATGACGTTCCAAGTTGAGAGACTTTGCTATGATATGATGAGGCAAGGCATATGATGTGATGGGACGGGTCACGAAGACGTTCCAAGCACGGGTCATGATGACGTGCAAAGTTATAACTCGGTGATGCGGTCCGGGTTGGGGTGGATAATGGTTAGCTTGAGAGGCGCTTGAGCTAGTATGGATGGTCGTCGAGGAGGATGACTAGGAGGCTAAGATCTCATCGTTGTTGAAGGTTCTAGCATACTCAAAGCAAGGGTACGTTGGAACGGGTCACGATGACGTTCCAGGCACGGGTCATGATGACGTGCTAGTACTCTGGGCTGATGCGTTCGGCTTAGGCACGGGTCACGATGACGTGCGGAGTTATGGCTAAACCGGGGTTACCATTAGCCCTTGACAGGCGGTCATTCAACTAACGGTGAAATCAAGGCAATGATAACAGTGATAGCCAGAGTCATGGGTGTTTGGATGTTTGGTTGTATCATCATTCGGCTTCAAGAGCGGTGTTTTCTGGGTGCTTATCTGATCTTGGTTTAGGCCTTGGGGGTTTGTATTTGGAAAACATCGTCCTTGACTCGAGTGGTTATTGCTTTACCTTAATTGTCTATATTGTTATGCTTGATTCTCCTTAGTGTGTGTCTGGGGGCTATCACTGTAGAAAGAGGTGGAGTGGGATGGTTTGGTTCCTATTCCTTTTATTCCTTATGCTCTTTTGGTATGTTTGATAGTTAATTTACTGCTCACTAAGACTTTGTCTGACTCAAGGTTTTATGTCTCCTCTTATTACCTTGGGCTGTTCATCCATGTTGGGATGGGCAGACTAGGTAAGCAGGTGACAGGTGCTGTGCTAGGAGTTCTACGCTGAAGATGACGAAGACGAGCAGGAGGCTTTGCATATTTGTTTTCTTACTATATGTACTGGGTTCCGCTGTTGTATCTGATTGAGTGTTGTAGTGAGGCTCTGATGTATGGATGATTCATTTGATTGTATAAACTGCTATGTTGCTTATATGATGATGTTGTGTTCTATTGAGCTTCACTATATTTTAATTCTCTATTGTATTTTATCCATGCGCTGTGAGTTACGATAGAGATTCTGCGAATTTTATTTTACCCTGACTATCGTCCATGGCTGCCTGGCACACCTTTCTGCGCACTATTCCCTTGTTTTGGTGCGGGAGTCATGGGCGGTCGTCACATTTGGTATCAGAGCTTTGGTTAATCGATTTTAGCCAACGCTCGCTGACGTAGTTACGTAAGAGAGACGTAATTGTATTTTGATGGATGATTACTATATATAATATAGTAGCTTAGATGGATTTGAACTCCTTATGCAGTTGTTTCTTAAGGTGTTCTAATCATTCTTTTTACAGATATTAAGGATGAGCAGAAGCGAGAGACAAGCTGCGAGAGATAGCCGTGCTGCTAGGGAAGCTGTTGACTATGCTGCGATGTTCGAAGCAATGATGACTTCGATCATGAGGAGGGTACCAGCTTCAGGATCTTCTGTGGATGTAGGAGTTCAAGTCCAGGCTCCAAGGCCAGTGGATTTTGCCAAGCTTTGCAAGGATTATACTTCGCTTGGAGGGAAAGCTTTCTTGGGGACAGAATCGACTATTGAAGTGCAGAGATGGATGGATGCTTGCCGAAGGATTTTTGGTGATTTAGGGATTGAGGATGCAACCAAGAGGAAGCTTGCATCGAGACAGCTTCAGGGAAGAGCTGCGGATTGGTGGAATTCTATCACTATAGATACACCAGAGGAGGAGATAACTTGGGAGCAATTCCAAGTTAGATTTGAAGCTAAGTTCATCTCTACTGCTCAGAGGTCTGTTTTGTTTAAGAGGTTTGTTGAGCTCAAGCAAGGTGGGAGGCCTGTTCTTGAGTATATTTCTGAGTTCGAGGCTCTGTCCAAGTATGCCAGATCATATATTGATTCTCCCTACCAGAAGAACGAAAAGTTTGTGACTGGTCTGGATGCTTATCTGGGAAGGCAGTTGGTGGATCACTTGGACGATCCATTTGAGAAGCTTGTGGAGAAAGCTCTGAGGCATGAGAGCTTGTTTCCTAGGGAAAGTTCTGTTGTTGCTGTAACCAGGGAAGGATCTAAACCACAGCAGAGTGGCAACAAGAAGAGGAAGCAGCAGCAACAGAAGGGAAAGGATGGTCAGAAGAAGCCAAAAGGCGAGGTGACTTGTTATAACTGTCGTCAGAAGGGTCATCTCTCTCGGGATTGCAAGAATCCGAAGGTGCAGTTGAAGTGTTACAACTGTGATAGGCTGGGACACATTAAGAAGGACTGTCCAGAACCGAGGAAAGATAGGCAGGTTGTGCAAGCCTATGCTTTGGAAGCTGTGCCGTCGTCTTCAAGAGCTCCTACTGCTGAGGAGAAGGGGAAGAGTGTGGTGGTTCAAGGTACTCTTTCTATTTGTGGTGTTCCAGTTAGAGTGTTGTTTGATACTGGAGCGTCGCATTCTTTTGTTTGCGATGATTTGGTAGGCCGGTTAGGTTTGAAACCGGATATTGTTGATAGGCCATTGGTGGTGACTAATCCAGTTGGGGGTTCGTCATGCTTGTGTATGATATGCCGTGGTCTAGTTGTTTCGAGTCATGATTGTTCGTTTGTTTGTGATTGCTTTGTTCTGAACTTTGCGGGGTTCGGAATTATTTTGGGTATGGACTGGCTTAGGAAGTATGCGGCTAGGATTGATTGTGAGAGGCTGGAGGTGACAGTCGGGAATGTGGATGGGCGAAAGGTTGTGATACGATGTAAGCATGAAGAAGGCGTCTTCATGAGCTTCATGTATTCGCTGGTGGTTCCACGGGATGGACTGTCATCGGTGCCTGTTGTGAATGGATTTGAGGATGTCTTTGAGGAAGTCAAAGGGTTGCCGCCGCATAGGGAGATCGAGTTTCGTATCGATCTAGTTGAGGGAGCCAGACCTGTTGTGATGCCTCTTAGGCGGATGGCACCGAGGGAGCAGCAAGAGCTGAAGGTGCAAGTTGATGACCTTTTGCGGAAAGGATTCATTCGGAGAAGTGTGTCCGAATGGGGTGCGCCCGTTGTGTTCGCAACCAAAACGGATGGATCGTTGAGGTTGTGTGTTGATTATCGTGAGCTGAATAAGGTGACTAGGAAGAACAAGTATCCATTGCCGAGAATAGATGACTTGTTTGATCAGCTTCACGAGGCTAAGGTGTTTTCTCAGATGGATTTGGCAACGGGATTTCACCAGTTGAGAGTGGCAAGGGATAGTGTGTCGAAGACTGCTTTCAGGACACCATCCGGGTTTTATGAGTGGCTGGTAATGCCGTTTGGGTTGACTAACGCGCCAGCATATTTTGTGGATCTTATGAATAGAGTATTCAGAGATCAGTTGAATAAGTTCGTGCTTGTGTTCGTGGATGATATTTTGGTTTATTCCAGAACTGAGGAAGAGCACAAGACGCACTTGAAGGTTGTTTTGGAAATCTTGCGGAAACATCAGCTGAAGGCTAAGTTTTCGAAGTGTCACTTCTGGAAGAATGAAGTGAGGTTCTTAGGCCATGTTATTTCTGGAAGTGGAATAGCGGTTGATCCCGCTAAGGTAGCAGCGATCCAGGATTGGATTAGACCTAAGAATGCGTCTGATGTGAGAAGTTTTCTTGGATTAGCAGGATATTATCGTCGGTTTATTAAAGACTTTTCCAAGATAGCTGCACCGTTGACAGGATTGACGAAAAAGAACCAAGTGTTCAGATGGGATGATAAGTGTGAGCAAGCTTTCGTAATCCTGAAAGAGCGACTGACGAGTGCTCCTGTATTGACTATTCCAAGTGGGAATGAGGAGATGGTGGTTTACACCGATGCATGTGGCACTGGACTGGGAGCGGTGCTAATGCAGAAGGATAAAGTTGTTGCGTATGCTAGTCGACAACTGAAGCCGCATGAAAGGAATTATCCAACTCATGATTTGGAGTTAGCGGCGATAGTGTTTGCTTTGAAGATGTGGAGACACTACCTATTGGGAGTTAGATTCGAGTTGTTTACAGATCATAAGTCGTTGAAGTATCTGTTCTCCCAAAAGGATTTGAATCTTCGACAGCAACGGTGGTTAGAGTTTCTAGCATCTTATGATTTTGGTATAGCCTATACTCCGGGAAAAGGTAACGCAGTAGCTGATGCGTTAAGTCGAAGACATGCAGGATTGGGAGCCATGTTTTCGGAATGGAAGAGTCTTGAGTATTTGGCTGGGTTTGATTTCAGGCCTAGATGCGAGTTGGAACCTGAGATGTTGGCAAACTTATCAATAAGGCCTACTTTAGTGGAAAGGATTGGCGAGAGCCAAAAGAAAGATGATAAGCTTGTCAAGATTATCCGTGATTTGGAATCTGGATTGGAACCAGAGAAGGATAAAGGATTCGAGGTCGATCGAGAGGGTTGGCTTCGAAAGCAAGGACGATTGGTTGTTCCCGATATTGATGGATTGAGAGATGAAGTTCTGAGGGAAAGTCATCACTCGAAGTTGACAATTCATCCAGGTGGAAATAAGATGTATCGGGATATGAAGAGAGCTTACTACTGGGAAGGTATGAAGAAGGAAGTTGGAAATTTTATTTCCAAGTGTATGAATTGCCAGTTGGTGAAAGCTGAGCAGAAGAAGCCCAGTGGATTACTTCAGCCATTAGAGGTTCCTACGTGGAAGTGGGAGCAAGTGTCGATGGATTTTATTGATGGTCTACCTAGAACCAGGGCAGGGAATGAAGGGATTTGGGTCATTGTAGATCGTTTGACCAAGAGTGCAAGGTTCATTCCCGTTCGATCGACTAGGACTGCATCGAAACTGGCTGAGTTGTATGTGAAGTGGATTGTTCGATTCCATGGTGTTCCGAAGAATATAGTGAGCGATCGAGACCCATTGTTCACTAGTGGATTTTGGAAGAGCTTCCAGGAAGTTTTGGGAACTGAGTTGTGTTTGAGTACAGCTTATCACCCTCAAACAGATGGTCAGACTGAGAGAGTCAACCGGGTTTTGGAAGATCTTCTTAGAGCTTGTGTTTTGGACTTCGGAGGATCATGGGAAGATCACCTTCATTTGGTGGAGTTTGCTTATAATAACAGTTATCAGTCGAGCATTGGTATGGCACCATATGAGGCATTATATGGAAGACCGTGTAACTCTCCGACATGTTGGTTGGAAACTGGAGAAAAGCTGATACTTGGGCCAGAGATGATTCGACAGACTTCGGATTGTATAGAGATCATTCGGCAACGAATGAAGGCAGCCCAAGATCGTCAGAGAAGTTATGCAGATAATCGTCGAAAGGATTTGGAATTCGACGTAGGTGATATGGTTTTTGTGAAGATTTCTCCTCTGAAGAGTGTCATTAGATTCGGAAAGAAAGGAAAGTTAACTCCGAGATTTGTTGGACCATTCCCGATTATCGAGCGAATTGGAAAGCTCGCTTATAGATTGGAGTTACCGGAAAAGATGGCGGGTGTGCACAATGTTTTTCATGTATCTTATCTACGGAAGTATGTGCACGACCCAACTACTGTGGTTTCTGCTGATAGCTGTGAAGACTTGGAGGTTTATCCAGTTGTTTCGAGACCTCGTAAGCCGCTTCGTATTGTTGAAACCGATACGAAACAGCTTAGGAGGAAGACGATTACGTTGCTCAAGGTACAATGGAGTGATGATGTTAACGACTGTACATGGGAGGAGGAAGAGAGGATGAAGGCAGCTCATCCCGGACTCTTCGAGGTATGGCCCTAAAGTGTCGTGACATCTCATGAATTTGTAGCTTGTTCTGAGTCTTAGAATTCTGCATGCTAGGCTAGAATTGGTTGCATGGTTTGTTGATTGCTTTGGATGGTAGGCATGCGGAATATCTTTGATTTCTGATTGTTTGCTTGGAATTTCGGGGGCGAAATTCCTAAGGGGGAGAGAATGTAACGACCCGTATTTTACGTGTCGATGGATCGTAGAATTTGTAGGTCGTTAGTGTTGTTGTGTTGTCTCTAGCCTAAGTCATTCAGAATTGAGTCGTATAGGGGCATGAGTCGTGACCGACTTAGTGCTTAGGTCGCATGATAGCTTGAGTCGAGTGGCCGAGTTAGGATGGTGACCGACCGATAGTAAGTCGTAGCCGACTTAGGAGGTGAGACAAGGTAATGGGTTAAGGCTTGAGTCGTAACCGACTCATAGAATGGGTTGTGTATGAGTGACCGACTTATAGAAGCAACGGTTTATAGGTTGTGACCGAGTTAAGGTTGGCCGACTCATGGGGTTTGCCGAGTTAAGAGTTGGAGTGTTGGAACGACCTAAGTTAGTGGCCGACTTATAGGGAACCGACTCAAGTGTTGAGTCGCGCTCGAGTTAATAGGGTCTTAAGTCGTTAACGACTCATAGGGGACCGGCTCAAGGAGGGGTTGCGGTTTAGAGTGTTGGCCGAGATAAGGGAGCGACCGACTTAAGAGTCAACACGTTGCCGACTTAAGGAGGTTGGTGGTTTAAGGGTTGGCCGACTCATAGGAGTTAACTCGTGACCGAGTCATAGAATCGCCGACTCATAGTATTAGGGCTTAGGTCCTGAGTCGGTAGGGGTTTGGGTCGGCATAGCGTTATCCCATGTGTCGTTAGGACGGTGGGCCGACTCAGTGGATAAGTCGTTGGGGACTTAGGGTTTTGAGTCGTGTCTCGTGGGATAAGGATTTGGCTTAGGTCGGCAGGGATAAGTCGTGTGACCTTCTTGCTGTGTTGAGTCGTTGGGTCTCTGAGTCGGTAAGGCCATAGGTCGTGAGACGTGTGGCAATTAGGACCTTAGTACGACTTAGTGTGGGTCGGTTGCCTGGTGAGTCGGTTGTGTAGATGAGTCGGTAGGGTGTTGGGTCGTGTGTGTCGTTAGGTCGGCTATAAGGTTAAGTCGTAAGTCGTATAGTGGCCCGTGTTTGTTGAAGTGTTGAGTCGGCCGTGTTTGTTGTAGCATTGAGTCGTTGAGTCGTAGGAGTTGTTGTCTCGGAGGCTTCTAGGGTAGATGAGTCGGCAACGACTCATAAGATAAGTCGGAGACGACTTATAGGCGACGACTCATGGGCATTCCAGCCTATAAATAGAGGGCTTTGGCTCACTTTTTGGCACCGGATTTCGAAGCGACGAAGTGCTGCCATTTTGAAGACTCGACTACAGCATTTCTTCATCTTCTTTCTCTACTTCCATCAAGTGCTAACATCCGTTGAAGATCGAAGATCAAGATCGAAGATCCAAGTGTCCAAGTTGAAGATTTTCATCCGTTTGAGCTAGAATTCACCGTTTCAAGTGAGATTTCTCCGGATCAAGTCCAAGACCTTGCTGTCCAGATCTGAAGTTGATTGATTTTAGGTTGTTTTGGTGATTTGGTGAGTGGTAGTTATCTCTCACGCGGATCCAAAGGAGTATATGAAGTTGGTGATATGTTTGTGTGTTAAAGTTAGCGTTTTCTCGCATTTTCCATAAGTCTGCATGTAGATCCATCATATTTGAAGATGTTTATCTATGAAAGTTGATTTAACAAGTATTAGAGATAAAACCCATGTTTTAGATTTGATAGACCTATGCTAAAAACTATGATTTCACATATGTTGGACTTTTGCTCACTTATTTACGAAATTGCCATTATAGTTGATATTGCTTAATATATCTTGTTTGAATGCTTGAATGTTTGAATGTATGTTAGATTGGATTGCTCCAAGTTAGCTTGTAGTTGATTTGGAACAAGATGGTGAAGATGATTCAAAAGCTAAGTGGAAAGGCTCTTGAATGTTGAAAGCTGCCGATGGCATATGAAGCGGATGTGGAAGCTCATATGGATGGATTCGATGATGGGACTTTGCCGTGATGCGAAGAGGCGAAGCATGAGATCGAGATGGGACTTTGCCATGATGCGAGAAGGCAAGCCATAATGTTGAGATGAGACTTTGCTATGTTGCGATGAAGCAAAGTGTGATGTTGAGATGGGACGGGTCATGATGACGTTCCAAGTTGAGAGACTTTGCTATGATATGATGAGGCAAGGCATATGATGTGATGGGACGGGTCACGAAGACGTTCCAAGCACGGGTCATGATGACGTGCAAAGTTATAACTCGGTGATGCGGTCCGGGTTGGGGTGGATAATGGTTAGCTTGAGAGGCGCTTGAGCTAGTATGGATGGTCGTCGAGGAGGATGACTAGGAGGCTAAGATCTCATCGTTGTTGAAGGTTCTAGCATACTCAAAGCAAGGGTACGTTGGAACGGGTCACGATGACGTTCCAGGCACGGGTCATGATGACGTGCTAGTACTCTGGGCTGATGCGTTCGGCTTAGGCACGGGTCACGATGACGTGCGGAGTTATGGCTAAACCGGGGTTACCATTAGCCCTTGACAGGCGGTCATTCAACTAACGGTGAAATCAAGGCAATGATAACAGTGATAGCCAGAGTCATGGGTGTTTGGATGTTTGGTTGTATCATCATTCGGCTTCAAGAGCGGTGTTTTCTGGGTGCTTATCTGATCTTGGTTTAGGCCTTGGGGGTTTGTATTTGGAAAACATCGTCCTTGACTCGAGTGGTTATTGCTTTACCTTAATTGTCTATATTGTTATGCTTGATTCTCCTTAGTGTGTGTCTGGGGGCTATCACTGTAGAAAGAGGTGGAGTGGGATGGTTTGGTTCCTATTCCTTTTATTCCTTATGCTCTTTTGGTATGTTTGATAGTTAATTTACTGCTCACTAAGACTTTGTCTGACTCAAGGTTTTATGTCTCCTCTTATTACCTTGGGCTGTTCATCCATGTTGGGATGGGCAGACTAGGTAAGCAGGTGACAGGTGCTGTGCTAGGAGTTCTACGCTGAAGATGACGAAGACGAGCAGGAGGCTTTGCATATTTGTTTTCTTACTATATGTACTGGGTTCCGCTGTTGTATCTGATTGAGTGTTGTAGTGAGGCTCTGATGTATGGATGATTCATTTGATTGTATAAACTGCTATGTTGCTTATATGATGATGTTGTGTTCTATTGAGCTTCACTATATTTTAATTCTCTATTGTATTTTATCCATGCGCTGTGAGTTACGATAGAGATTCTGCGAATTTTATTTTACCCTGACTATCGTCCATGGCTGCCTGGCACACCTTTCTGCGCACTATTCCCTTGTTTTGGTGCGGGAGTCATGGGCGGTCGTCACAGTTGTCTTATTCGGAACTGTTCAGTAAGGAATGGTTCCGGCTTCGTGTTGCAAGGGAGCGGGCGTACTCCTCGGTACGTTGATCTAGGCCACGTACTGTGACGGGCGGTGCCCCAGTAGCCCTACCGTCGTATGGAATCCAAAGTCCAATAAGTGCCAACGATTTTGATTGTATTACCCACTTTTGTGGCTAGTAGCTGGAATTTAATAATGTAACAATTTCGGCTATTTCTTATTTATTTGAAAACCCTAGACCTATTATAATATCATCGGATTTCCTATCAAATGTTTTGGTTAGCGTAAGGTAAATTTTTTTCCATGTTTATGTGTGGGAAGTCTTACGTGATACCTTTCTTTTCAAAAGGTTTTGAAAGTTAAGCAACTTTAACCGTTTACTCACACCAGACCCATGTCTGACCCGGAATTTTTCTGTTTTTCTTAAACTCTTGGGTACTCAAATTTTTACGAGTAGCCAGGGGAAATTCAGGTTGGTTTGACGAATTCTGGAGGAGCAATGGAGCAGGAGGCTTCTACGTGTAGATATATAGTTTTCCGCTGTGTAGATTTCTCTATGTTGTTTCTTGTACTGTATTGAGTTGTATAACTAGACAGGTGTTTATAACTGTTCAATATGTGTTTGTTTATCTGTGTAACTCTGATAATTGTTGTAAACTATGTAATGTTTATGTTATTAATATAATTTATTCGTTCTGCTGTTTAGATTCTGATGTTGATTCTTTCTTCTTCTCTGTCTTTTCTCTTATCTATCCCTTTCTTTCTTAAAAATGATGCGATTTTCTATTGTATGAAAGTCGGGTCGTTTCAGTTGGTATCAGAGCATTAGGTTAAGTGAATACCTAGACTCTATAGTGGTGTCTTTCTTGAGAGAGCGTACTTGTAATTTTTGTATATAACTATATATATGTATGTATGTATGTATGTATGTGTGTGTGTATGTATATGTATATATCTATTTCTACCTATCTGTTGGGTTACCTGTTCGGGTTTTCCAATATTAGTTATAAAGGTAGATGGGGTAGTGGTGTGTGTAACACGACCACCAATGGTTGGAGTTTGAATGTTCGAGATTGGAAGTGTAATTGTCGAGACTGTAGACCTAATACCGTCTCGAGTAATCTTTGCAGTTTGGTGTAAGCATTTCATTGATCTCTGAAGGAAACCTGTTAAGGTTCGGAGTTCATCTTTGAAGTGTGAGTTTGATTTCTCTCATGTGAGCGAATTTTTGAGAATTTGGATCTGTCGGTTAGGCAGAAGCAAGTGATGGTATCTTGACAACCTCAGGAAGTAGTAACTATGTAATGAGATGCAGTGACCATGGATGTCTCCTAAGATGTTTTCTTCCGGAGCAATTTTAAGGAAGTGTGTCTGCTTCGGTGTTGTAGCTGAGTTCAGCCAGGTGTATGTGTTTAGTTGGAGGTCCGAGTTTCTCAAAGAACTCTGGATAAGAAGTCTTTGGCATCTGTGTTAGCGGTGCAGCTCGGGAGTGTTCAGTATTTCGGCAGGAATATCTTTTTGGCTTAGCATTTCCTGGAGGTGGAATTCAGAAGCAGCAGAGAGGATCTGTTTCTTTGATGGACTAGTTGGTCGAGGATAAACTGTTCTGATTAGTGGAAAGAGAACAGTATTTTTGGAATTTAGGTTGGGTTGATCACAAAAGTGACTTGCGATGATTTGGTGATTATCTTAGATAATCTTTTGCTTGGACTTGTGGCATCTATAGAGGATGTAGAAGTTATGGAGTTGTCAAAGATTTTCTGATATATCTTCAGGATAGTTAGAGATTTTCCTGCATTGGAGTTTGAGTTCTAAATCGACTTGATGTCAGGAGTGATACCGATGGTTCAGCTGGGTAGAAGAATGTCTCCTAAGTTGATTGTTTGGTGAAGCAGCTCTGTATTTCTTGGAATTTCTGTTGAACCTTATTTCCGAGATTTGATGTCTAGTCTGTACTGTGTTCATTCGACGGCATTCTCATCTGCTCCAGATCAGAGTTGTGCAGCGGAAGCAAGGTGGTTGTTGTTCTTGAGTAGAAGCAACTGGAAGTTGCAGCAATTGGATTAGAGAGTTTCTACTAAAAAAATTCAGAATCTGTGGCAAGTTGGTGAGTGATTATGTTCTGTCTTTTCCAGATGGGAGAAGTGGTTTTCTACTGTTGATAGTAAAGTTTGGTTATGATTTTGGATTGATCTTGTGAGGATTAGTTTGTTGAGTGATCCGATTTATTTGTAGAAAACATCAGCGAAGGTGAGCTGGTCGGGAAGGATCTGTAGGCAGCCCGGATCATCCGGAAAGTTTTGAGGTTAAGAAACGAAAGAATTTGGAATTCGGAGTAGGAGACTTCGACGTTGTTGAAATTTTCTCTGGTAAAGGAAGCAATAAGATTTGGTGAGCTTCAAGGTATGTTGGATTCTTCTGATTTTTTGTAAAGATCAGTGCTTTGGTTTGAAGAGTTGAATTGTCAGTTTGGAAGACTAGAATTCAAAATATTTCACGTGTCTTTGAGGGAGTACGTGTTTTGGTCATCATTGGTTTTGGAACCAGTAGTTATGTGAAGGTTTTAGGTGTTGATCAAACTTGTCTGTGGTCTGGTATCTTGGGTAGATTATAGATCTAGCTGAGTAGGAACTCAATAGCTTAGTAGTATAGCTGGTTTGGATTCAGTAGAGCGAGTATCCCTGTGTCTGTACTTGGGAAACTCGGGATAATTTAGGAAGTTTGTCTGGATCTGTGTCCGGATAGCTATTGTTAATTATTTGATTGAATTGGATATTTGGATGAAATTGTTTGTTTGTTTGGTTATGTATGGCTGTTATGAATGTTTGGATAGGTTGAAATAAAATAAAACTTTGGATTACCTTTATTTAAATTTCGAGGACGAAATTCTTTTAAGGGGGAGGATTGTAATATCCCGAAATTTCAAGGAGTTTAAAATGTGATAATCTCTTAATTTAAATTATTTGAACTAATAAACTTGTTATTTTCAAAAATAAATAACCAAATAATAATAATATAATGTTTTAATTATGGTTATAAATTGGTTTTAAAATAATAATAATTATTTTATTTGTGTAAATAAATTCTAAATAGACTTATTGTTTTCATAATTGATAAGTGTAATTAAATCTGTGTATTTTAAATTGATTTTAAATTAGGATATATTATTGGTAAATAATAATGAGCTTATTTAAAAGTTGATATTTATGTTTATTTAAATTGATTTTTAGATTTGGATTTTAAATTTGACATTGAATATTAATTAGAATTCAAGGATATACGTACATATTAAAATAAAATAATATATAGTTTGGTTTTAAATTATATAGATAATGTTTTTAATTAAAAATAAGTTTTGTTTTATATTTTCATAGAAATTTATCTTAGAAATTTGGATTTGTATCTATTTAATAAGAATAAATGCAAGACTTTTGAAATAGCATTTAAAAATTAAGTTTGCAATATGTATATAATTTTTATTTAAATTATATTTGGTTTCATTCTTTATAAAGATTATATTTTATATAAATTCAGCAAACTTTTTTAAATGTATAAATATATTTGTTAATTAGGAATGTAATTAGAAAAGCATTTTTAAATTAAAAAAACATATTAATAATTAGGAAAATAATTTAAAAGCGCTTTTAAATTTCTTTTAGAATAAATATAGATAAAAATTGACATGTATTAAGTCCTAAATCACATTGTCAACAAGTGTTAAACATTTATGAAATTAGAGACAAGTGTCCATATTTTTTTTAATTTTCTTTTTAATTTAATAAATCTGAAAATTGCTTATATAAACACCTTATCTCTTCACTTTTCTTTCCTTTATAATCTTTGTTCTTTTCTAAAAAAAAAAGAAACTAGAACTATTAATACAACTTTTACTCATTCCAAAATCAGAAAATCTTCAAACCAATCCTCAAAATGAAAATCTGAAATCTCCTCAATGACATCAACCTCTATTTATAGAAAACTGTAAACATTCTTTTCAGTTTTGCCTCAACATCCAAAATCTGAAAATCCATGCTCAAATCAAAACCTTCTTCAAACCATGTTGTGACCAAATCTGCAAAATGGTTTCAAAAGTTTGATGCAAGTTATCAATCCAGTTCTAAAATCCCCATGTCTGCATCACTTTTCAAATGCATGCAAGTTTTTTTTAAAAGAGGCAACCAGATGCATTTCTGTTGAAAGCAATTCATAGGGATGAAGCATTTCATTTTTGAGGGCATTTATGTTTTTAAAAGCTTCAAGTTCAATGCATTTTGCAAATTTCCAGTGCAATATCAAACCTCTCATCTCCTTAAAAGGTGAGTAAACCTTTTTATTAAAAATTTAGTTGATAAATAAAGTTGTTTGGAAAATTCTGGGTGAATATGCTCTGCATAGTTATGTATATATAAGTGTAGAATCTGAATTTATTTAACTCTTATTGAATGTGCATGTCTCTGCTATACTGCCTTTCCTGTTCCTTTACAGGATTATCAAGTTAATTTATTTTTTCAAATTACTCTTCCTCTGATTTCATATAGGTTTTGGTCTTCAAACATTGAATGTTTGTGTAAGCTTACATTTAATATTAAAAATGAATTTAAGTAACAATATTTAGCAACTTATTTGGGAAATGAAATTTTAAATAAAAAATTCTTTTAAACAAGACAAATTTAGTTACTTTAATTTACTGTTTCAAGTTTATAACTTGAATCCATGCTAAAGGTTAGGATTTTTAAAATCAAAATCAGGATTTTAAACAAAGTAAGGTGTAAGAAAATGAGTATTATCTGGAAATTGGGTTTTTGCATAAATCAGTTGATATATGCATCTGGGTTACTCAAGATTCATGATGGAGTTAGTGGTAAGATTGGGGAGTGTGGTATAAATGGTTGAAGTGTTGGTATCCACTGTGAAGGTTCAAATTTCTTGATTTTGATTTTAAACCAAGTTCTGTTTTGAACCTTGGAATTTGGCTATTGCACGTTCATCTTTGCATCGAGCTTGAAGAAATTTTGGGTGAATGATGCGTGGTGGGTCGGCGATCCATGGCCGGAGTTGTGGCGTTTATCATCGATCGGAGGCATAGGATTTGGGATTTTCTAATGATGGTATTTGGGGTTCTGTTCAACCAGGGGTGCTCGATTTTGAATCGAGGCTGGATATGGTGTTCTGTTGGTCGTAGGAGCTTGTAGGGTGCTTGGGTGACTTGGCGGTGGGTTCGGTGTTGGCCAGAGGCGATTCCGGCGCCGGTGCACTTGCACAGGGGAATGTGGTGTCAGTATTATGTTTTGTTTTGGGTCTGCATGTTTTTCTCGAAGTAGGACTCGGGACATATGGTGAATGACTCGGGGGAAAACTCGAGTAGTTCTGGGGTCATTTGTATGCAGGATTAAACTATTGTGTTTAACAGTTTTTAATTTTTTTAATTAAAACAGTTTTTAAAACTTTAAAGTCAAATTTGTTTTAAAAGAAAAGATAGTATACTTTGTTTTTGGATTCACGTAAACATGGGTTGAACCCAAATGGAATGTTTAACCTGATTTTAATTTAAAATAAATAAAGTTTAAACTTTAAATAATTTAAGTTAAATTAAAATTCTAGTCTTTGAATTGAATTGTTTTTTATAAATAAATTTGTATAATGTTTAAAATGTTTTATGATAAAAACCTTAATGTTATTTTCCAACTTGTTTTGGAAATATAAAAAGGAAAGTTTATAAGGGTATGTTTTTATTCGTTAATGAAAAATGATTTATAATTAACAATTAAAGGTTTAAGTAATTTATTAACTTGAAATTAGGATTGTTATTTAATAATTAAAGGAAAGTAATTAATGATTACTTTATATTTTAAACTAATTAATGACTTAAGTTAAGTAAAGTTATTTCAAGGTTATTTAGAGATAATGTTTTATCTTGAAGAATAATTAAGTGTTAATGATTTGTAATTAATTAAGTTGATTTAGAATTTTAAGTTTAGTTAATTGATTTAATTAATTATTTTTTAAAGGATTAACTAAGTAATTAATTAAGTACAATTATTAAATTAATTAACTAATAATTATGATGATTAGATTAATGACTAATGATTAATTAAATTGTAATTATTTCTTAATTAAGTAATTAAGCGATAATTAAACTAGTAATTAAGTGTAATTTGGTTTTTTTAATTAATAATTAAAGGATTATTAATCTATAATGCAAGTTAATTAAGAATTAATTAACTATTATTAAAGATTAATTAATTGTAATTAAGGATTAATTAATTATAATTATGGATTAATTAATTTGTAATTAAGGTTGTTAATTAATAATTAAATTTTATTAATTAATGATTAAGAGATGATTAATTAGTTAATTAAGGATTAATTAATTATAAAAGTAATTAGTGATTGATTACTTTGTATTGAAGGATTGATTAATAATTAAGGTTTATTAACTAATAGTCGAAGATAATTAATCTGTTAGTTGAAGATTAATTTGGTTAAAGAGTAATTAAGGAATGAATTACTCGATTATAATTTATGAGACGAGTGTAATCAAGTAAGTTAATTAATTTGTTAATTAATTAAGAAGCCACTTGATAAATGATTAAGTATGTTTACTTAATTAGTTTTGATAAGGCTAATTACTTAAGATAAGTAATTGATAAATTACAGAGGTAATTTGGATAAGTGAAATTACTGATTGGGAAGTAATTTTAAATGGATAATTACTTGGTAAAGTAATTAAGGGTTTATTAATTGGTGTAATAAATCAAAGTTTTCTTAAAAGTAATTAAAAATAATTAAGAGTAATTAAGAATAATTAATCACTGTTTATATTTATTAAAGTTGATTTATTGAAAGGAATTAATTTAAGCATGATTAATTTATGTAATTAATTAAGGAATAATGTAAATAATTTAGTTAATTAATTAATGGAAGTAATTAATTAAGGTTCATTAATTAATATAATTAATGAGAAAAATTAAGGATTAATTACTTGATTAAGAGTTAATTAATCAAGGTTGATTAATTAGGATGATGATTAATCAATTGGTTTAATTAATGAATAAGTAAGCAAGATTTATTGTGATGAAGATAATTAATTAACTAATTTTAAATTAATTAATAGATGAAGTAATTAATTTAATTCACTTTAAATTAATTAGAGACAGAGATAGTTAGTTTAATTCATTTTAAATTAATTATGTTGTGATTAAGTAAATCATTGCTTATGTATGAATGGGTGACATTGATTGTCTTGAATGAATGTAATCTCAGGAATGATATAAGTGTTAGGAACTGAGTTGATGATGTTTTGATGACAACAACCTTATATAGTTATTAAATTTTACTTTATAAAATATATACTAACATTTTCATATATATGTGTGTGTGTGTGTGTGTGTGTGTAGGAAGTATATGCAGGTATTATCGAAGACTGATCAGTATAAAGACTCAAGTATCAAGATGAAGATTAGAGATTCAAGATTCAATACTCTAGAGAATCAAGATTTCAAGATCTCAAGATAAGTGTCTAGTATTTTGTTAAAACTTCATAATAGCACTCTCATCTTTCTTCCAATTTTATTTTGGGATGGAACCCAATTTCTATCGAAACCAGTGGCTTACAAACCCACGAAAAGTGGCTTACAAACCTACGACAAGTGGCTTACAAACCCACGAAAATCAAAATCATTTAAACTACTTTGTACAAGTTCTCGAGTCCTATGGAGGAGCTCTGTAGGAAGGTTCTTGCAATTTCAGCTTGAATAGATTTTTCAAAATGTTTTTAAATCTGTTTTCAAAATATTTTAGCTTTCAAAATCATGTTTTCAAAAATGTTTTCAAACTTTTTTTTAGCCTTGAAATATTCCTCCATTCTGGTTTTAAAAAAACTTCTATTTTTAAAACATCAAAACTTATTCTGATTTTAAATATTACTTATATAATTGACGGTCTATATTAATTATATATATATACATATTTAAAATAATGTTTTATATTCATTCTCTATCTCAAAATATTGTTTAAACACTTTATTTTGCTTCAGAGAAGTTTCAACTTGTTTTAAATTCAAATGCTTTTACAAAACAACATCTCTACAATTTTGAACTGAGGGATGTCAACATATGGGGATACCCCATGTTGACATGGTGACAGTTGGATTCAAAATTCAAATGTCAAAAGAAGTGTCCATTCGTTCAAAAACCTTTCGCCAATGGTTATGACTGTTGTGCATCTATATAAAGCTTCCAAAACGATTTTTTTAACAACTAATTTCTTATTTTCTTCACTCTTTCTTCTCCATCATTCCATATCCATAAAACTTCATATTTTCAAGATCGTGCCATCATTCTGCCAAATTCTCAATAGGAAATCATTTAGATACTCTCTCTATTTGATTCCCCATCATTCAACTAAAGATCAAAGTGCTTTTCAGAGTTATAGATCAATTTGTATTCAAAAATTACATAGAGTCTATCCATTCAAAAGGATTGGTATTAGAAAGTATTAGGGTGATCTTGTGTCCCGTAAATCAAGAGAGTTTACCCCAGACTCGGAGATAGGAGGGTTCCTCAAGGCCTTAGAAATTGAGGGTTGTAATTTGGATATTGGCTTATAAAAATCTGTACAAGGATATTGCCTTGGTGCAGGACTGGATGTAGGAGGATTCCGAACCAGTATAAAATCCGGTGTGTTCTTTCCTTTTACTTGCTTTACTTTACTATTTGCATTTGCTATATGTTCTGTGATCATTCTGTGTTATAATTTTGTTGAAAGTTTTAATTTAGTCATATAGTTCATATATTCTTTAAAACACTATTCACCCCCCCTCTAGTGTTACTTTGCCTTAAGATCCTTAATCTGCATCCCCAACAATTGGTATCAGAGAAAGGTTTTCATTGTTTTCATAATCTGAAACTTGAAAAATATAAAAATGGCATTTTTGGAAAATTGTGTTAAAACTATTTTGAATATTTGCATTTCATCAAAGTTTCATAAGTCTGCATATAGTTATTTTGAAAAATCAAGTTATCTACCGAATTGGTGTGTTATGCAGGTACAGACATGTTATATGGCTTTTGACGAATCAACACCCAATGGATAAACTGTGCAAATTGAGAAAGATAAATGGATACTTGATAGTGGCTGTTCAAGGCACATGACTGGAAATCCCGAGATACTCAAGGACATTACTTATCAAGATGGTGGATTAGTCAATTTTGGTGACAACTCTAAAGGATATGTGGTTGGCGTCGGCAATGTCGGTAACTCTAAAACTTTACTTATTTCTGATGTTTTATTAGTTAGGAACTTAAAACATAATCTGCTTAGTATAAGTCAACTTTACGATAAAGGTTTTAAAATTAACTTTGGAAAAGATAAATGTCACATTGAAGACGATAAGTCTAATATAATTTTTGAAGGTATTAGGAAGAAAAATATTTATATCCTTAGTATGAAAATTTCAAATGATAACCTATGTCTTTTGGCTAATACAAGTGACCCTTGGATTTGGCATAAAATATTTGGCCATTTGAATTTCAAATTATTATCTAGGCTATCAAAACTTGACTTAGTTAGAGGTCTACCCAAGTTAAACTTTAAAGTAGATAGTATTTGTGATGCTTGTCAATTAGGAAAACTTAAGAAAAGTTCATTTAAATTAAAAGATGCTATTTCTACCTCTAGTCCTCTAGAATTACTTCATTTAGATTTATTTGGTCCATCTCAAGTTCAATCAATTAACCATAGTAAATATGTTTTTGTTATAGTAGGTGATTATTCAAGATATACTTGGACAATCTTTTTAAAACATAAAAGTGATGCTTCTGAAATATTTAAAAACTTTTCTAAAAGAATTCAAAAACAACATTCTTTCAAAATTAAAACTATTCGAAGTGATCACGGTGTTGAATTTGAAAATGAAAATTTTGAGAATTTCTGTACTCAGAAGGGAATTACTCACAACTTTTCATTTCCAAGAACTCCACAACAAAACGGAGTAGTAGAATGTAAGAATAGAACGATTCAAGAGTGTGCTCATACAATGCTTTCTGATAATAATTTACCTAAATATTTTTGGGCTGAAACAGTTGCTACAACTTGTTATATATTAAATAGAATTTTAGTTAGACCATTAACAAATAAAACTCCATATGAATTACTTTATAATAAGAAACCTATAGTTGCTTATTTCAAAGTCTTTGGGAGTAAATGTTTTATACTTAATACAAAAGATAATTTAGATAAATTTGAACCAAAAGTTGATAAAGGATTCTTTATTGGTTATTCTAATAGCAAAGCATTTAGAGTTTTTAATTTGAAAGCTAATATTATTGAAGAAACTATGCATGTATCTTTTGATGAAAATCTTAAAGATATTGTACAAATAGATGATGAAGAAGATTTTATAAATTCAAATCAATCTAATGAAACTATTAGTGAAATAAATCAACCTAATAAGAGATTTAAAATATCAAAAGATCATCCTATAGAAAATGTTTTAGGAAATATTGAATCTGTAGTAAGAACTAGAAATCAATTAAGTAGTATGAGTAATGTAGCCTTTATATCAACAATTGAACCTAAAAATCCAAAGGAAGCATCGTCTGATGATTCATGGATTCTTGCTATGCAAGAAGAATTGAATCAATTTACCAGAAATGATGTATGGGAACTTGTTCCTAAACCTGAGGATAAAAGTATAATTGGAACTAAATGGGTTTATAAAAATAAAATGAATGAACTCGGTGAGGTCGTAAGATATAAAGCCTGTTTAGTCGCGCATGGTTATTGTCAAGAAGAAGGAATTGACTATGATGAAACCTTTGCCCCCATAGCAAGATTAGAAGCTATAAGAATTCTACTTGCTTTAGCTAATTATAATAATTTCAAATTATATCAAATGGATGTTAAAAGTGCTTTTCTAAATGGTTTTGTAAAAGAAGATGTTTATGTTGAACAACCTCCACTTTTTGAAGATAATAAATTTCCAAACCATGTATACAAGTTAAAGAGAGCTCTATATGGTCTAAAACAAGCTCCTAGAGCCTGGAATGAAAGATTAAGATCTTATTTACTTCAATCTGGTTTTGAAATTGGTAAAGTAGATACAACACTCTTTATTAAAAGAAATAATCAAGATATTCAACTGGTTCAAATATATGTAGATGATATAATCTTTGGATCAACTAATAACATAATGAATAAAGAATTTTCAGATATAATGACTAAAGAATTTGAAATGAGTCACATGGGAGAATTAAGTTTCTTCTTAGGGCTTCAAATTAAACAACTAGAAAATGGAATCTTCATAAGTCAAGAAAAATATGCTAAAGATTTAATCAATAAATTTGGTTTAAGCACCTTTAGTGGGAAACCAACTCCAATGTCAACAAATGTAGGTTTAAGTAAAGAAGATAAATCAAAAGATATTTATCAAACTTTATAGGGGTATGATTGGTTCGCTACTTTATATAACGGCGAGTCGTCCTGATATTATGCATAGTGTTTGTCTCTGTGCAAGATACCAATCACAACCTAAAGAAACTCACTTAAAAGCTGTTAAAAAAATTTTAAGATATGTAAAATACACTTTAGATTATGGTTTATTTTATCCTAAAAATAATACTTTTGATTTAATATCATATAGTGATGCTAATTATGCTGGTTGTAAATCAGACCGAAAAAGTACAAGTGGAACTTGTCACTTTCTAGGACATTCACTGTTTTCCTGGTTCAGCAAGAAACAAAATACTGTTTCCTTGTCAACAACTGAAGCAGAGTATATATATGCTACTCTGGCCTATTCACAAGTCATGTATATGCAACAAACTTTAAAAGGTTTTGGAATTAACATAAGTAAATCACCAATATATTGTGATAATACTAGTGCAATAAATCTATCTAAAAATCCAACTCATCATGCTAGAACTAAACATATTGATATAAGACATCATTTTCTTAGAGATAATACTAAAGAAATAATAACTCTAGATTATATAAATACTGAAAAACAAATTGCTGATATATTAACTAAACCGTTAACCGAACAGAATTTTACTAAATTTAGAAGAGAATTAGGTATTTGTTCAAAATCTGAAATATAAAATAATATAATATAATAATCAATAAAAATTCAAAATAAAAATTACACTTTTTCTGAAAGACATGTCGACATGCCCCATCCCCTGATGTCGACATACCCAACAAAAATTTGAAAATAGAATTTCCCTCCAAAGTTAGTTATTTGGTTATTTATCTATTTATTTCGTTTTCTCTCCTCTTTCTTCACTATATTCTCTATAAATAACTTCTTAAACAATAAAATAATGGCCTCCTCTTCTACTAATGAACCCACTTCACTCACATCTCCTCATTCTGGTCCATTTCAACGATCTACACACGCTCGAGTGATCAAATTGCAAGAGAAGATGAAAGATATCCTTCAATTGTTGACTGAAATTCAAGTAAGTCAACTTAGGATGGCTAGAGAACAACAAAGGCAAAGGAATATTATTAGGAATGCACAAAAATTCCTTATGGATAACCGTACAAATCCAATTAATATTGAAGACTCTTCACAAGCCATGGAATCAGAGGAAGAAAAACCTATGGAAGAGCCACAAGAAGACCAAGAGGAAGATCAACCTTTTCCTCAATCCGAAGTCCCTATAAATGAGGACGAGAGCGTTATTTGCGTTGGTGAGATCCTAGTTGATACTAATGGAAGCGTAATTGAACAACGTGGAAACTTTTGTCTCCACTTCCCCAATTGTTCGATTCATAAGTCTCCTATAGTTAAGGATCGCCATTAAAGCGTACTTTCTTTTTTATTCTTCGTTTTACATTGTTCTGTTTGTTCGTGTTTATGTATGTTCTTATATATGTCGTAATAACAAAAATGTGTTCACTTATACTCATTGTTTCATGCTTGTTCTATACATATTATTTGTTCATACTAATCATTCTTGAATTCTTAAGTAGTTAATAGTTTTTGTTGATGACAAAGGGGAGAAAGTTATAAAAATATGTGCTTGGTGTAAGGGGGAGTCATGGAATAAAGGGGAGTTGTAGTTTTGAGAAGAAGTCATGGAGTAAGGGGGAGTTATGGAGAGTTATGGTATGGTAAGAATATTTTATAAATAAAGGTTGTCATCATCAAAAAAGGGGAGATTGTTAGGAACTGAGTTGATGATGTTTTGATGACAACAACCTTATATAGTTATTATACTTTACTTTATAAAATATATACTAACATTTTCATATATATATATATGTGTATGTATATATGTATATGTATATAGGAAGTATATGCAGGTATTATCGAAGACTGATCAGTATAAAGACTCAAGCATCAAGATGAAGATTAGAGATTCAAGTTTCAAGACTCTAGAGAATCAAGATTTCAAGATCTCAAGATAAGTGTCTAGTATTTTGTTAAAACTTCATAATAGCACTCTCATCTTTCTTCCAATTTTATTTTGGGATGGAACCCAATTTCTATCGAAACCAGTGGCTTACAAACCCACGACAAGTGGCTTACAAACCTACGACAAGTGGCTTACAAACCCACGAAAATCAAAATCATTTAAACTACTTTGTACAAGTTCTCGAGTCCTATGGAGGAGCTCTGTTGGAAGGTTCTTGCAATTTCAGTTCCAATAGATTTTTCAAAATGTTTTAGCTTTCAAAATCATGTTTTCAAAAATGTTTTCAAACTTTATTTTAGCCTTGAAATATTCCTCCATTCTGGTTTTAAAAAAACTTCTATTTTTAAAACATCAAAACTTATTCTGATTTTAAATATTACTTATATAGTTGACAGTCTATATTAATTATATATATATATATTTAAAATAATGTTTTATATTCATTCTCTATCTCAAAATATTGTTTAAACACTTTATTTTGCTTCAGAGAAGTTTCAACTTGTTTTAAATTCAAATGCTTTTACAAAACAACATCTCTACAATTTTGAACTGAGGGATGTCGACATATGGGGATACCCCATGTCGACATGGTGACAGTTGGATTCAAAATTCAAATGTCAAAAGAAGTGTCCATTCGTTCAAAAACCTTTCGCCAATGGTTATGACTGTTGTGCATCTATATAAAGCTTCCAAAACGATTTTTTTAACAACTAATTTCTTATTTTCTTCACTCTTTCTTCTCCACCATTCCATATCCATAAAACTTCATATTTTCAAGATCGTGCCATCATTCTGCCAAATTCTCAATAGGAAATCATTTAGATACTCTCTCTATTTGATTCCCCATCGTTCAACAAATGATCAAAGTGCAATTCAGAGTTATAGGGTCAATTTGTATTCAAAAAGTACATAGATTCTATCCATTCAAAAGGATTGGTATTAGAAAGTATTAGGGCGATCTTGTGTCCCGTAAATCAAGAGAGTTTACCCCAGACTCGGAGATAGGAGGGTTCCTCAAGGCCTTAGAAGTTGAGGGTTGTAATTTGGATATTGGCTTATAAAAATCTGTACAAGGATATTGCCTTGGTGCAGGACTGGATGTAGGAGGATTCCGAACCAGTATAAAATCCGGTGTGTTCTTTCCTTTTACTTGCTTTACTTTACTATTTGCATTTGTTATATGTTCTGTGATCATTCTGTGTTAGAATTCTGATGAAAGTTTTAATTTAGTCATATAGTTCATATATTCTTTAAAACACTATTCACCCCCCCTCTAGTGTTATTTCTGCCTTAAGATCCTTAATCCGCATCCCCAACAATAAATAATGTTGTGTGGTATGAATGCTTGGTTGCATTGCGATGGTAATATAGATTATCTATTGTGATAATGATGTGGATTACCGGTTTTTGTTGTGGATCATCTGTTTATTTGATAATGTGATTATCAATTGTGATATTGTAAATTATCTATTATGTGTGCATATAGATAGTTGAATTTAATTGTTTAACTTTAAACAACTTGGACCTAAAAGATATGTTTTGGATTTCAATGAGACCGGGATCAGGTTTCCATATTTGGGTATCGAAAACCACATCGATCCAAATTAACGATAGTTCGTGAATCTCATGTAAAGAGTGAAGACTCGAGGTGTAAGAACTATTCGTCAATATAACTCTCAGGGTGATTCCGTGATGAGTTTGATGAGTAGTACTTTTAGATTCGAGATGAAGATTCAGAGTGCAAGGGTTATTGTCGTTAACTTATTGGGTGATTCCAAAATGAGTGTAACGAGATAATGCCTTCGGTTTCGTTCGAACCCGGAACGAACTTGTATGGATTGAATGCCTTCAGAACATCGTCAGGTGGACGATGAGTATTCTAAGTGATGTGTTCACTAAAGGTAATCGCAGCCTCAAGCCTCATCAACCGAGAATGGATAAAACAGTGGAGGTGCAGCAAGGCTTCGTGGGTAGCCCCTACTTGAGAGTAAGATTTACCCCTGTCTAGAGGTCCCTTTTATTTCGGATGTGTGGGCGTTTGAATAGCTACATCCGCTGGGGTTTTCTTATTCAGAACTGTTCAGTAAGGAATGGTTCCGACTTTTTGTTGCAGGGGAGCCGGCGTACTCCTTGGCACATTGATCTAGGCCACGTACTGTGACGGGCGGTACCCCAGTAGCCCTGCCATTGTATGGAATCCAAAATCCAATAAGTGCCAACGATTTTGATTGTTTTACCCAATTTTGTGGCTAGTAGCTGGAATTTACTAATGTAACAATTTCGGCTATTTCTTATTTATTTGAAAACCCTAGACCTATTATAATATCATCGGATTTCCTATCAAATGTTTTGGTTAGCGTAAGGTAAAAACTTTTCCATGTTTATGTGTGGGAAGTCTTACGTGATACCTTTCTTTTCAAAAGGTTTTGAAAGTTAAGCAACTTTAACCGTTTACTCACACCAGACCCATGTCTAACCTGGAGTTTTTCTGTTTTTCTTAAACTCTTGGGTACTCAAATTTTTACAAGTAGCCAGGGGAAATTCAGGTTGGTTTGACGAATTCTGGAGGAGCAATGGAGCAGGAGGCTTCTGCTTGTAGATATATAGTTTTTCGCTTTGTAGATTTCCCTGAGTTGTTTGTTGTACTGTATTGAGTTGTATAACTAGACAGGTGTTTATAACTGTTTAGTATGTGTTTGTATATCTGTGTAACTCTGATAATTGTTGTAAACTATGTAATGTTTATGTTATTAATACAATTTATTCGTTCCGCTGTTTAGATTCTGATGTTGATTCTTTCTTCTTCTCTGTCTTTTCTCTTTTCTATCCCTTTCTTTCTTAAAAATGATGCGATTTTCTGCGGTATGAAAGTCGAGTCGTTTCATTATATTTATAAAAAATAGATTTTTATAACTCGAATAATAAAGTTTGGGATGATAAATTAATGTTGACTTGGAATTTAAATTGGTTAATAATTGAATTTAATTAGGAATTTATTTGTACTTATTGATTTTGAGATTTTGAAAATTATGATTTATAACTTGATTCGACAAAAAGTGATTAAATGATTATTCTCAATTTTAAATAAAACTGGGATTAAATATTTAATACTGATTTAAATATATAAACTGGGATTTAAATAAATTGTTATTAAAATGATTAAGTGCATATTTTCCAATTTGAATAAAATTTAAAGTTAAATGTTGAAATGTAAATGAAATTTATATTGTAAATGTTTGAATACTTATACTTGAATTTTGAACTTTAAATTGAAATGGTGAACCGTAATTGGTTTAAGTTGAATTTTTGTAAAGCAAGATGATTTGAATCGATTTGTGAAATTGGAGGAAACTAATTTTTTATATAAAGTATTTTTAATATATAAAAACTATTTTAA
This sequence comes from Allium cepa, assembly GCA_030765085.1. Classification (NCBI taxonomy): domain Eukaryota; kingdom Viridiplantae; phylum Streptophyta; class Magnoliopsida; order Asparagales; family Amaryllidaceae; genus Allium; species Allium cepa. The sequence continues at coordinate 513,046,092 of CM060942.1, forward strand.
TATATAAATTACTTAATATATAAACTATTTTAATTTGTAACTATTTTAATATATATACTATTTCCAATATCTAAACTATGTAAGTTGAAAGTGTTATGATTTTCGAAAGTGTTACGATTGCAAAGTGTTATGATTTCGAAAGTTCTATGATTTCGAAAGTGCTATGATTTCAAAAGTGTTACGATTTTAGAAATGAATATTATTTAAAGTGAATAATGATATCAAATTGATATGGTTTTGAAGCGAATATGATATTTTGATATGAAGTATGAAATATTTGAAATGAAATGACTTACAGTGTGTAATAAGCGTTTAGTTGTTAAAGAGATTGGGATCGAATATTGTTATACTCTCTGCCAATACCGAAAACTACTTTAACAACTGTGTACGTGGTGGAGATTCCAGAATGAAGTGTGATGGTTTGGCAATGACTCTATATGTTATTTACATAGCCCTGACTCCCGTGAGTCAGCTTGATGTGGCTAAAACAGGAGCTATACCGGGCCAAGTGGGGCCATCCCCCAATCGGGCACATTTCTCGATACCATTCTATTGCTTTTGTGATTTGACTGGGTGCACCTTTGATTTGGGAGTGTGTCATGAGTTGGGCGGTAGCAGCTGCTATGTGTTACCACCAGTCCGGGAGTGCAAATGGTATATCTACCATGGCATTACCTCGCGTGCCTTGTCACATGCGCTGCCACACCTTCTATGAGTTTGTTTTATTTCGTACCTACGGAGTGCTCCCTGAAAGCCCACTTGCGAGTGGAGTTTACAGTATCTGTATAGACCACGACATTATATAATGTGTTAAGTGGATATGGGTAATTCCTTAATGTTATTTTAATAGTTCACTTTACTATAGACATATTAGAACAGCATATGTTACTGCATGTGGATAATTCCATGGATCCTTAGAGGATGAAAATCCCAAACATCCTTTACGTTACTTGTATTTCAGTTGACATTTCACTTGATTTAAATTGACTATATAAGAAGTTTAATCCTGACTCGAGTGTTTTGTGCTTTGCTTTATGCTCAGGTCAAACTAAGTGTCACAACATTTGAGACTCACCTTTGGACATTGAAGCCTTTTTGAAGATCTATCTATCCAGCTTTCAGTTATTTTAGTTTATTTCAATCATTTATGTTCAGACTTGTCTGTTACTTATGTAGTGAGATTCATTTGTATTTGAGATTTTATTGTATTTTGTTTTAGACTCTAATGTTTTATAGTAGCTTCATGAACTACTATTTATCTATTCCGCTGCTTATTGTTGTAAGATTCTGTGTCTTTGATTCTGTGATTGATTTATTTACTGTAGATGTTGAGTTTTTCCAAATATAAATTAACAACCTGATATTTTAAGTAATTCAAGTCCGACATGTGTGGATGCGAATGGTTCGAAATACTAAGTCGTTACAAGTTTCACCTTTCGACTTTGTTGAAATCCTAGGGTACCCCCTATAAATCCATTTATAAACCTTTCAAAAGTAATGGAACTCAAACCTTTCGAAGTCAAAACCTTTCGAAATCATTGAAGGTAAACCCTTCAAACCCTTTTAAAAGCCTTAGTGTAGAGCAAAAATGATCAAAAAAAAACATTGGAGTTAAAAACACTACTTCAAAACCTAAAACTTCTCGAAATCATTCGAAAATAATGAAGTGTTGGTGTTGGAACCATTCCTTCGAAGTCAATAGAGAGAGGCAAATTTTATAAAAATAAAAGATAACGTTCAACTCCATCTGGGTCGAATGGTTAGGAAGCGGCGACTATTTTTCGACTTTGTCGAAAGCTATAGCTTTCGACTTTATCGAAAGATTTCATTTAAAATAAGAAAGAAAACCAATCAAAATCTTTTTCATTTGAACCATTTGACAATGTCGAAAGCTTTTTGTTGAAAGCTAGCAGGCGTATTTCCTGTAAAACCAAAACAAAACTTCAACTCCTTCGAAAGATCTAACCTTTCATCCCTAAACCTTTCGACCCCTTTCAATTCATTATGTACTAGTCGCCTGATAACATGTACATTGATTTTTTACCTAGTCAAAATATTGGATACCTTTTGACCTTGTCGGAAGGTTTGGAATGGAGGCGGAAGCTCTTGCCGAAAGAGTTAAAATAGTGAAAATTGTACTTTAAAATAGTTCTTTTGTACCCCACCTGCCTTGTTTGTCTAAATCTGATTGGTTGCTAGAATTTTACATTCAAAAATGCTGCCAGTTTTCCTTATTTGAAAATTGAAAAATAATTTTGAAAAATCCTTTCTCCTTTATAATTATATAAAACATTTAAGTCCCATAACTTAAATAATTTTATATAATAATTAAAACATCTTGAAAAATTCTGGAAAAATTCTCGAAAATCAATTTATATATTCTCTTTAACATGTTAAAATTTCAAAGTATATGAAGATCAAAATAACTCGAATTTTAGCCAAAACCGAGTAAAACTTATATTAACATTAAGAATACCTATGTCTTATCCAAACAAAGTTTTAAATAATTATATCATAACCAAAACACACATATGGATCAGATATAATCCCATAGCCAAACCGAACATAGAAAATGAGATGATAAACATGATTATTCACCTTGATTAGTTGATTGAAGAATGAGATAATTTTCTAGCTTTAATTCCTTAGCTTTTTCCTAAATTTATTGCTCTTCCTTGAGCTTCTAATGGTCGGCTGCAATACAGGTGAGGAGTTATGAATGAGAAAGTGATAATTTATTAAAATGGAGGAAGAGATTTATATTAAGAAATGTAGCCCCATTTCCTTGTTTAACTCTTAGGAAAATTCCTCCTTCTAAATTTAGTTAAGTTTTATTTTAGTTCATTCATTAAGATATGACATTGGATTTATTAATCTCATCTCCCTAATTATTCATATTATTCTATTTAATTTATCTAATTAAATATCCCGAATAATGTTGATTAAAATTCAGGGGCATTGCCTACTCCCCCCTCAAAGAATTTCATCCCTGAAATTTAGTAAGGACAAAACAAGCATATAGCCCGTGCAAGCAAAGCTAGTATTACCAACTAGCCAAATTCTATATAAATCCTATATAGAACTTATGTAACAATAGAAAGTTAAGCTAAAGTAATTAATTAGCGAATTGATTGAATAATAAAATAACTTTGTGAAATTTTTAGAATTATGCCACGAGAGTTGCACCATTGTGTTTGTGGTAATTTTCTGGTCAATTTCCATACATAAAACGTCAAAATCCGAGCTTGTATGTAGAAGGTATGAATTAATGAAGAAACGAGATAAAGAATATGTATACATATATATAAGGAGCTAGGTCAACCCTCACATAGGCAAGGTCAACATATAGATCGACCCTTTCTTATGAAGGTCGACAGGTAGGTCGACCCGCCTACTTAAGAATGCATTCTCGTATGTGGCTTCGTCTAGATCGATTTTAACACGTCATTTTGCAAATTTTCTTCGATCTTGTGCATCCGTGCTTCCATCCGAAGGTTCCTATCGAGCCTATGATTTGGTTGCACCAGATTTAATCTCCAAATCCTAAGGTCTGAGATCCATAGGTGACACTGTAAATAAGACCCTAGGCCCAGCTATTTTTCTTGTTCAGATTTTCTCTATTTGGGTTCATTGCTTGAGGCTAGACCGTAAAAGGAATATTTTTCCGAGGAGAAGAGCTTTCTAATTAAAATATTTTATACCCTTCAAGTGGATCTGGGAAGGCCAAGAGCTAAGGACCACATGTGAGTCTTTAAGCAATTATTTTAGGTTTTTAAGTAATTTAAAATAATAGGGTTTCCAATAGTTATACTTTTTCTACAATTTTGGGATAACCTTTATGCAAGTTTATTGACAGTTTATTTAAATTTTAGACTTTTTTTAAAGTCTATTTTATTTTAGCTATTCTATTTCAGTTACTTGCAATTATTTACTATTAGATTTTCCAATTATTTACATTTATTTATGGTGTTTAAAGTTATTTATTGTTATTTACGTTTTGTTTACATCTACTTTACGTTGGGATTTCTTCTATAAATGTCAATTTATTTTTAATTTCCTTTTACGCGAATGGAATAGATAGAATAGAATAAATCGCGAATATGGACTAAAATATAAGAACACTGAATTTATAGAAAATGAGATGTAAAATAAGAAGACTGTAATAAGTTAGACTTAGACTGAAATAGGCAAACTTAAGATATTTGCAAGCTTAGTTATAACATATAATTATAACTAAAAAGAGAAAATAGAAGAAACGATGGAAATAGCTTATTTTCATACATAGACCTTGGGTGATATTAATAGTAAAAGTTATAACACACAGGTTATAATTAAAGACATAACAGAAAAGGGCTTATTTTTTAGACTTAGAATAAGTTAATAAGAAAAGATAGCAAGGATAACCGTAGAGGCTTATTTAAACAGACTTATACTAAGTTAATAAGCAAAGATAAAAGTAAGACCCATACCAACAACATTCCCTTTTTCAGTTAGGTCTCACAATAGATTAGGTGAGGCTAGGGCACACTTGTGCTAGAGTAGTGGTAAATAAGAGGTCAATAAATAGAAGCTTAAATCATGGGATTTAGGTAAGTGGCGCAATTAGATTTTGTTTATTAGAACCCGTACCAACAGCATTACCTTTTAGTTAGACACAAGTGGTCTCACAATAGTACAGGTGAGGCTAGGGCATGCTTATGCTAGATGTAACAACCCAGAATTTGACCACTTTAAGATGTAATATATAAAGTGATTTTAAATGTAAAATAGAAAGGTTTTATTATTAAAACAATATTAGATAGGATTTGGAAAGAGAAGTATACACAAAAATAGTGACATTTGCCTATATCGACAAAAGTGATAAAATGCTGATTTCAAAAAAGTATGTTTCAATGGTTAAGTAAATTATTTTAATTAATTTATGAGTGTTTATATTTTCAAATAGCATTATAAAAATTTGTTTTTAAATTTTTTTTATATAAATAAATAGTCTAATTAAAACGTCAAAATGTGACCATAAAACATTTTGTCGGAAAACTACGTTTTGTCGATTAAAAGTAGTCGCGTTGTCCTCGCACCTTTATTTTCTTATATAGGAACATATATTCAAATAGTACAAGTATTAATTAATTCACTAAACTTGTTTACTTTTACTAATTAGATTATAAAACTTCTAGAAGCCATTAAGAAAGTTAAGTAAGAAAAGTCAAAAGTAAACATCAAATCAATATCACATCAAAAGCCAACATAATTATGACACTCTTTACTTAATCATTAAGTGACTAAGACATAAAGTAAGGATGTGAAATATGATGTTAAGGATTTAAAAAGTAGAGATTGCTTTAGGTTGAAGTAAGCTTAGTTTGGTAATTTGGTAAGAGGCTATTTTGGTAAACTACCACTTTCTTTCTTTTTCTGTAAATACCCACCTCCTTCTTCACTTTCATTCACTATTTTCTTCTTCTTCTTTTCTCAAGCTTCTTCATCTTCTTCCTCTTATATTTAATTGCTTCCATGCCATATAAAATATTAAAAAGAAATAATGTCAAAATATTTATAAAATATTCAAAAGAAATCAATGTTTATTCTCTTCAAACCAAACTACTCTTTTATCCACATTTTACCTCTTCTTCTCTCGGCCATAACTTCTTCAAAACCAATTAAAATTGAAAATTTCTTTTGTTAAATCATGTACTTTTCAACTGGCTACAACTTTCGTGTTTACAACTTTGTCTCATTATGAAGATAATCATGTCAAAAATCCACTTCTTTCAAGTGCATTTTCTTGCCCATTTTTTAATCCAGAGAATATATCATTTTATTTTGATCATAACTTGATCATAACAGATCTAAATTAAGAAATTATTTTTTTCAAACCATATAAAATTTTAGTGGTTACAACTTTTATTTTAATTACTTTTACCAATTTTGAGGTTTGCTATACCTGAAACTCAATTCTTTGAAGTGCATTTTCGGGCTTTATTTTTGTGAATTCAAGAATAGCTCTTTTTCTTTCGACCATATCTTCCTGAAAATTAACCAAAATCAAAGATTCTTTTTTCTAAATTCAAGAGAAAATAATTTGCAATAATTTTTCTGTTAACAAGTTTTCAAATTTTGAGAGTAAAAGAGCCAAAACAAGAGAGAAAATGACCTATTTTTCGGGTCTAATTTTGAGAATTCAAGTTTAAAGCTCCACCACTTCTTCTTTATACTTTCGGCCAACTTCCATCTCAAGCCTTAGCCAAGCACTATGAAGGAGGAATTCGAGCTTATATTCATTTGGTTCCCAAGCATGGTAGGAAGTTTGCGTTAGATCTTAAGTTCCTTGCCTTAAAGTTTGACGGAGTGGAATCCAAAGTAAGTTATTTCTTATTTTATGTTTATTAAAAGCATTGCTAAGTTGAAAGAAATTTAAGTGTTAAATTGTTTGAAAACCCTATTAAATGCTTTTTTACTTTGTTTTTGTAACATTCCCGAATTTGGAACAAGTTTAATTTGACAATTAATTTAATTTTTGGAATCAAATTGAGAATAAATGTGAATTTTTTCAAATTTAATCAGATATTTGTATATAAATTTTATTTTAAACTGAATTGTAAGATTGAAAAATTCATAAATAAATATTTTGAATAATAAATTAATTATAGATCTAATTGTGAATTAAATTGAGAATTTCCTAAACAAATAAAAATGTATTTTTGTATATGTCAATAGATGTAAATGAATGTGATATTTCAAAGTTAAATAGGGTATGTACTGTAAATAAAAAAAATTAATTTGGAAATTTAATAATTATATTGGAAATAAAATTTGTTTTCTAATTTAATATGTGTATATGAATATATGATATAATAAATAAATTAGATTTAAAAAGATTTATTAATTAAGAATTATATATGTATGATTATTTATAAATTATTTTCAATTCATTTTCCTTTATATAAATTATATAATTTCAAATGAAGGCTTTAAAACTTACATATATAGGTATATATCTTTTGGAAATTAATACATGAATTAGAATTGGGTTGTAAAATCTAAACAAGATTTAATAGTTAGTTTTATATGTACGTAAATATTCAAGCTTTGATATGAATTTTTTTTTAAGTATAAGATTTAAAACTACATAACATATATTTGTAAATATAACATAGATAAATATGTTTTATAAATTGAAATCAAATAAGGGCTAAAAACATGATTTGTAAATAAATTAAAAAGAAGGTTTAAACGTAAATTTAAAATTTCTATATATTTGAAACTGATCTTAGTTCTTAATTTTTTGTAAATGCGCATTTTGATGTGAAAGATATATAAGTAATTGAAATTATCTTCTGAAAATAAATAAGAAAACATACATACTTAAAATTGGCTTGTAAATTTATGACTTAATATTAAGTAAGGTTTAAATTATAAAATTATAAATTTACTTAAGTTAAGGGTTTAAAGACAATATTAATTAACATTGGACATTTGTAAAATAAGGAAACAAGTGTCCATGTTTAAAGATAAGTGATCACAAGTGTAAGAAATGAATGAAAAGTGGCAATAAAAAGAAATTTTCTTTTGGTTTAGAATTTGAAGAAGAAAAAATTAAAAGAAAAGAAACCTTGTTATCTACTCAGTTCAAAACTTTCTCTCCACCTCTCAATCATCGTATTTTCATAAAACTGAAAACAAGAAATATTCAACCTGAGATAAAATATCCAACCCGATTCAAATGCAAATGAAAATGGATTCAAGGAACAAATTTGGAAATAGAAAAAAAACAAACACAAATGCAAGCTTCAAATTTAAATCAACTCATGCAAAACATGAAAGACCTGGAAACTCAAAACCAGAACAAAACTGAAAGTTCAAAAGCTTCAACCTGGGAAACAAGACAATGTAGATTCAAAGTTAAATCAGAACAGTTAAAATCCATCCTCTATAGTTTAGTAAATTTGTAATTTTGAAATCAAGTGGTAATACAAATTCAAACTGCAGATTTTATAAAGGAAAACTGTGCAGATTCTATCAAATAAAATAAAGTTATAGGAAAACAAAAATCAAAGTTTAATGAAAAAAATGTACAGGCTAAAAAACAATCCTCTTTGTTTCTTCCTGTACAACCAACAGGTGAGCAAAACTTCAACTTTTAATATTTGATACAGATGCATATGATCTTCCTGTGTGATGATGATGGGTGTGTATGTTTTCTGGATGCATTCACTTGAAAAAAAAATTAATTAGGCTATGTAATAGGCATTACTGGATATATGTACATACCCTGTTGTGTTTTCCAGACCAAGAACAAACAAAAGAAAAGTCCATATCACCCAAACAACTAAGTATTAGGCCTAATTCTCTGAAAGAAAAATGTTCATAATGTTGTAAAGATATTTTTAAAAATATTATAAAGTAAAATATGTGATGAAAAATTCAAGAAACTTAGAGTTACAGAGGGAAGATTCGAAACGAAAAGATTCAAGTAATTTAATTCTAAATTCTGTTCATTGGATCGAATTCGTTTTGCTAAACGACGAATTTTAGTAGTGAAATCACTATTTTTATGATTGGGAGTGATGATATGTTTTGAGTTGAACGGCAAATCCTTATTCGTCGAATTCCGACGATCAAGGTTGTTTTGGGTGGCGAAATCAATGCTGGAGGAAGATTATAGGTGGGTGGTCATTGGAAAAATGCCGAGAATATTTCTAGATGGCCGTGTTGGCCGTACGTCAGCGATGTAGGGTTTAGGGGCGCACATTTGTCTATGGCGTTCTCGAGCCGTTTTGATCATCTATGAATGATCGGAGTGGACAGGCACAAGGGGGTTAGGGACTAGAGATCGAGGCGATCCTTTGGTATGGTCGGTTCGTTGATGGTGGAGTAGATAGTCGGCGTCGAGGCGAAATTGGACGGCAGTTGGGTTCCAGTATTTGGTCGAGAGGCTAAATTTAGATTTGCGATGCGATTGGATGATATGGGTGCTCAGGCGAGATAAGGGGATCTCCGATGACTATTTAGCATCGGCGATAATGGCCGGAGATACTCCGATCATATGTGCACGTTTATGCGTGCATATCGCTCTCAGGCAAATTTAAGTGGAGAAGAGGAAGTCGTTCTCCGGTCTGGGCTTGAAGAAATTGAGGTTTGTCTCGAAGTAGATCATGTTTTTTACATGGGTTTTGTTTGATGGTCTCGGGTTGTTTTCGTTAAATTACCGGGTTTTCGAATTTTAAAACAAGTAATAGATTTTAAAATATAGAAGGTGTGAGGCACGTGAAGGAGTACTCGGGTTAATGGGATCATGGCTCAAGTGGGTTGTCGGTTTCATTCGTGTAATATAACAGCGGTATGTTTTAATAAAACAAAGTAAAAAAAAGGGAAATGACTCGGGTTCGAGCTCGGGATTGTGTATATTTGACTCGAGTGGATATTGAAAGAGTTTTGAAATTTAAAAATAAAACAAGTTTTAAAATCATACTCTTAAAACAATTTTTTCTATATGATAAAAGTTTAATTAATCATGGGTTGATAAAAGTTGTGTAGTTTTTGACTTTAAATTAGGTAAGTTTATTTTCTTAAGTTGTTTTGAAATAATTTTTAATAGCTTAATTAAATAGTTGATTTAATAGATAACCGGATTATCTTAAATCAATAATTTAAATCATTGGTTAACTTAAAAGTTTTTAAGTTAAATTATATGATAATGATAATTTATTTCGAAGTATTAATTAATGTGACTTCTTAAAGGTTGATTATTTTAATTAAAGATTTACTAATTTATAAATCAGTAATCAAAGGTAATTAATTTCTTAAAGAATGATTACTTAATTAATGATAAATTTATGGCTAATTAATTGTTAGTTAAAGAAAAATTAATTTTAAATTTAAGTAATTAAAGGTCAATTACTCAATGGTTGAAGATTTATTAATTGAAGGTAAATTAATATATGATTAAAAGTTAATTTATTTGTAATTAACTTAAAGGTTGAATTAATGTGATTAATTAAGGTAAGGATAATTAATTAAAGGTCAATTAATTAACAAAATTTATTAGGGATAGCTACTTATTGTAATTAATTAAACGGTAATTAGTTAATGCTTAATTAATCAATGTAATTAATTAAGAAAATTAATTAAAGGTTAATTTATTTAATGAAAGTGATTGAGAAGTGATTATCTATTTATTAAGAACTAATTAATTTTCGTAATGAATTAAGGATAATTAATCAAAAGGTTAATTATAAATTAAAGTTTAATTAATAAATGATTATAGAGTAATTAATCAAATGATTCGTAATTAATTAATATTAATTAACCAGGATCAGAAATTTATCCATAAGTAATTAATCCGATTTAATTAAATTAGATAATTAATTAATTAACCTTACTCATGGATGTTAGGATTCTATGGAGTGCTTTGAATTGATTGATGTCCCTAATTTGTGATAATGTGTGATATGAATTATTTTGTTTTATGAACTGTGATGTAATTTATTCTGTGATGAAATTAATTATCTGTAATGTAATTTATTATCTGTGATAAATACCTGTGATCTGTGAATGAAAGATAAGCGTTACAATAGGTTTGTACCGCTTATCAAAAACAAGCATTATAGTTTATACCGCTTATCAAATATATATTGCTATATTTGAATTTGTGCTGATTGATGATGTGGCACTTTTATTGTGTAAAACCCCTGGACTACACCCTACACACACAAATATGGATTGCATGTGGAAATCGGTTAAGTCATAGATTCTTATAATAGTTTTAAATTTGAATTTTAAATTCAAATGGTTTTGGAAATGGGTTGGATTTAAAGTAAAAAAACCTTTGAAAAGGTGTTTTAAGAATGAAAGTTATTTTGAATAACTTAATGAAGATTTGAAATTTGAATAATTTGATTTAAATTGGAATTCAATATCTGAAATTGAATTCTATATTCGGTATTTATGACGTAAAAAGGTAATACAATCAAGGGTGTTTATATGTTTTTTTAAAACCATTTTAAAAAGTATGGTTTTGAGAATTATGAAGGAATCCTTGGAAATCATTTTGAAAGCTATGAGATGAGTCTTTGATTTAAAGACTGGATGAGTTAATAAAATTTCAAATAAAAATCGCTTTGAAATGCTATGAATGAATCTTTGTTAAAGATTGGTGAAGTTTGTTTTCAAATTGAAAAAGGGTCTGAAAAGCGTATCTTTTATATAAAGGATTTGAATTGGAAAGATATTAATGAATCTTTGTGAAAGATTGTTGAACTTTTGTGAACTTTGTAAATTTGTGAATTGAATCATTTTGTTTAAAAGATTTGTAAATGGTAATTTGTTTAACCATTTGAATAAAGATTTGGGGTTTAAGTTGTGACTTAACTGAAGTCCCATTATCCATATGTTTTTAAATATTGCGCTCACTATTCGGTTTAGCCGGGAGAGGAACTTTGTTTCATATAACCCATTCCGAATAGTGATACGACGATATGGATAGCAATTGAAGACCGGTGGTGAAGACCGGATATTTTCGAAAACGAATGGATTTCTTGTGGAATGTCTCCGCATCGGCTGATCCCCGATATAGAGATTTGAGCACACTTTGTGATGGGGAGTTCGGACGTGATTAGAGATTATCCGGATTTGCAAGGGCTTCTTTGGAAGTGCTTTCGGTTCTGTTCGAACCCGAAACAGACTTGTTTGGATGTGTGTCTGACGTTACACCTTGAGATGTAAAACCGGTTTCTATCAAATACATTTTTGTTTGGTGGCGGAGATTTATTCTCTTAGCTTAACACTCTTCTCTAAGACGTACGAGCTCAAAGGTTATGTAGTTGATGGTTACTAGTGATACATTCCCAATTTGGTAATGTGGCATACGAAGTGCTGCTGATCGTTTGTTGATCAAAGCATGGCTTTTGTGAAAATCGTAGCTTTATGTACGAGACTTCGTCGAGCCACACACCTCGAAATGGTCAAAACAGGAAGAATGCAGCAAGGTTTTAGGGGTAGCGCATCTAGGGTATAGCAATTCCTTCTGGAAAAGGGTAGTATCATGGTATGGAGCCCAGATACTTGCTCATGTGGAAACTGTAGTATATTTATTACTGTGTGATGTTGTTGTTGAAGGGCCCTCGGATAAAGGTCCCAAAGGACCGGGGGTGGCATATCTTAGGTATTATTCCCTAGTAAAGGGGTAGCCAGCCTTGTGTTAGCAGAGAAATGAGGGATGGTTCTCGAGGCATCCCTCCAGAGGCGTACCCATGTGGCAATGGGAAGTTCTTGGCCTAACCATTTGTTGGAAAATCCAAAGAAACAATACGTGTCCCGTACGGTTTTAGTTGATAACCTGCCGTGGAATATGGCGGTAACCAGCTATTGAACATGGTAGCTATAGTATGCATAGTTCGAAATGTCTATGCTGGCTAAGATAAATATTATACTTTCGAAATGTTTTCCACTATGCACTAATAATAATAATATCAAAATGGTTTTCGCGTATCAAGCATTTTTGACTATCATAAGGAGAAATCTCCTCCTATTCTACGTTTGCATGGTGTGTGTGGCGGAAGGCCTTATGGTGGTTTCATTTTTCAAAAAGCATTGCGGATTTCAAAATTTAAATTCTTTTGGTTGTTTTTAAAGATAAAACTGTTTTGTTTGCTCATACCAGTCCCATGACTGACCTGGAGTTTATTGTTTCCTTCCTAAACTCTGGGTGCCCACAATTTTCCACACGGGCAGTCTAGAGTTGGGTTTTTCAAATAGTAGATATAGATATCGATTCGGTAGCTTTCAGTTTTCTCTTTGGCATTCTTTGGAGATCCTGGATATTGGAGTCTTTGGGTTCACGGACTGAACTTTCTCATCTAGGTGCAACTTGATGGTGGTTCGAGCTATTGTTGGATTGGTATTTTTAGAGTTGTGTTGCTGTTGCTGTTTAGAGTTATCTCTTTTGCTATTCATTTTCCGATGTTGTTTATTATCTCTGATATTTCTTGTATCATATTGATCGTTGTTGTATATTTGGATATTGTATCATTGGTTGTATATGGTATACATTTCTTTTTCTTCCGCTCTGTTGTTATACTTGATGTGTTATAAGCTCCGGCGAACCAGATTCGACGTTTGGATCTGTGGCATTTGAATATGAGTGTCGTATTCGGTGCCGATTTTCGAAGGTCAATTCAGGGTCGTTACAGTGGTATCAGAGCTTAAGGTTGAATTTTAGCTCAGGAGTATAACACATTAAATAACTCATTAGAGATAAGATGAAGTATACCTTAGAATGAGAGTATCCCTAAGATATCCGTTCATATGCCTCAGTAAATTCTCTTACTATCCACTGATAGTGAGTATGAGTGCAAGAAGAGGACGAGATAGGGGACATGGGAGTACCACTACAAATGGTCAGTACCCTGCAATAGCGGAATCAACTTTCTTTATCAATATCCTTTGATTCATCTCTTTTCAATTTTTTGATAATTCTTGACAGCTCCAGGAAGAAGCTTTGATATATTTGCATGGGACACAAACTCCAGATGGGTCAGAATTGTTTGTTTGGATGAATTATTTGCTTTGGCTGCTATGGTTGATAGATATATTTTGGTTATTTAAACTAAAATTTTTGGATTGTATCCATATATTCGTCTATTCTTCGAGGTCCAGATATATTCTACTAGTGGTTAGTTATCCTTCGAACCAATCAATACCCATGTATACTCGTAGATCTGGTGACCCGAGTATCTCGTATTGTATGAGTTCGTTCTCATAATTATTTGTAATATACTGATTTGGTAACCCAAATGCAGAATAGATACCCAGTTTGATTTGAAAACTGTTTCTCTATCTTTGTGTATCCATCCTTTGTTGTCTCCCTACTTTCAAATTTCAAGGACGAAATTTTCTAAGGGGGAAATCTGTACCATTCCCGAATTTGGAACAAGTTTAATTTGACAATTAATTTAATTTTTGGAATCAAATTGAGAATAAATGTGAATTTTTCCAAATTTAATCAGATATTTGTATATAAATTTTATTTTAAATTGAATTGTGAGATTGAAAAATTCAGAAATAAATATTTTGAATAATATATTAATTATAGATCTAATTGTGAATTAAATTGAGAATTTCCTAAACAAATAAAAATGTATTTTTGCATATGTAAATAGATGTAAATGAATGTGATATTTCAAAGTCAAATAGGGTATGTATTGTAAATAGAAATTTTAATTTGGAAATTTAATAATTATATTGGAAATAAAATTTGTTTTCTAATTTTAATACGTGTATATGAATATATGATATAATAAATAAATTAGATTTAAAAAGCTTTATTAATTAAGAATTATATATGTATGATTATTTATAAATTGTTTTCAATTCATTTTTCTTTATAAATTATATAATTTCAAATGAAGGCTTTAAAACTTACATATATAGGTATATATCTTTTGGAAATTAATACATGAATTAGAATTGGGTTGTAAAATATAAACAAGATTTAATAGTTAGTTTTCTATGTACGTAAATATTCAAGCTTTGATATGACTTTTTTTTAAAGTATAAGATTTAAAACTACATAACACATAGTTGTAAATATAACATAGATAAATATGTTTTATAAATTGAAATCAAATAAGGGATAAAAACATGATTTGTAAATAAATTAAAAAGAAGGTCTAAACATAAATTTAAAATTTCTATACATTTGAAACTGATCTTGGTTCTTAAATTTTTGTAAATGTGCATTTTGAGGTAAAAGATATATAAGTAATAGAAATTATCTTTTGAAAATAAATAAGAAAACATACATACTTAAAATTGGCTTGTAAATTTATAAATTAAGATTAAGTAAGGTTTAAATTATAAAATTATAAAATTATAAAATTACTTAAGTTGAGGGCTTAAACACAATATTAATTAACATTGGACATTTGTAAAATAAGGAAACAAGTGTCCATGTTTAAAGATAAATGATAACAAGTGTAAGAAGTGAATAAACAAGTGGAAATAAAATGAAATTTTATTTTGGTTTAGAATTTGAAGAAGAAAAAATTAAAAGAAAAGAAACCTTGTTATCTACTCAGTTCAAAACTTTCTCTCCACCTCTTAATCATCTTCTTTTCATAAAACTGAAAACAAGAAATCTTCAACCTGAGATAAAATATCCAACCTGATTCAGAAGCAAATGAAAATGGATTCAAGGAACCAATCCGAAAAAAGAAAAAAAAACAAACACAAACGCAAGCTTCAAATTTAAATCAAATCTGGCAAAAACATGAAAGACCTAGAAACTCAAAATCAGAACAAAACAAAAAGTTCAAAAGCTTCAAACCGGGAAACAAGACTATGCAGATTCAAAGTTAAATCAGAACAGGTAAACTCTATACACTATAGTTTAGTAAATTTGTAATTTTGAAATCAAGTTGTAATACAAATTCAAACTGCAGATTTTAAAAAGGAAAGCAGTGCAGATTCTATCAAATAAAATAAAGTTACAGGAAAATAAAAATCAAAGTTTAAAGAAAAAATATACATGCTAAAAAACAATCCTCTCTGTTTCTTCCTGTACAACCAACAGGTGAGCAAAACTTCAACTTTTAATTTTTCATACAGATGCATGTGATCTTCCTGTGTGATGATGATGGGTGTGTATGTTTTCTGGATGCATTCACCTGGAACAAAAATTGAATTAGGCTATGTAATGGGCATTACTGGATATATGTACATACCCTGCTATGTTTTCGAGACCAAGAACAAACAAAAGAAAAGTCCATATCACCCAAACAACTTAGTATTAGGCTTAATTCCCTGAAAGAAAATGTTCATAATGTTGTAAAGTTATTTTTAAAAATATTATAAAGTAAAATATGTGATGAAAAATTCGAGGAACTTAGAGTTACAGAGGGAAGATTCGAAACGAAAAGATTCAAGTAATTTAATTCTAAATTCTGTTCATTGGATCGAATTCGTTTTGCTAAACGACGAATTTTAGTAGTGAAATCACTAATTTTACGTTTGGGAGTGATGATATTTTTTGAGTTGAAGGGAAAATCCTTATTCATCAAATTCCGACGATTAAGGTTGTTTTGGGTGGAGAAATCAATGGTGGAGGAAGATTGTAGATAAGTGGTCTTTGGAAAAATGCCCAGAATATTTCTAGATGGTCGTGTTGGCTATACATCAGCGATGTAGGGTTTAGGGGCACACATTTGTCTACGGCGTTCTCGAGCCGATTTGATCATCTATGAATGATCGGAGTGGACATGCACAAGGGGGTTAGGGACTAGAGGTCGAGGTGATCCTATGGTATGGTTGGCTTCGTTGATGGTGGAGTAGATAGTCGGCGTCGAGGAGAAATTGGACGGCAGTTGGGTTCCAATATTTGGTCGTGAGGCTAAATTTAGATTTACAATGCAATTGGATGATCTGGGTGCTCAGGCGAGATAAGGGGACCTCCGATGACTGTTTGGCGTTGGCAATAATGGTCATAGATACTCCGATCATGTGTGCACCTTTACGCGTGCATATCGGTCTCAGGCAAATTCGAGTGGAGAAGAGGAAGTCGTTCTCGGGTCTGGGCTCGAAGAAATTGAGGTTTGTCTCGAAGTAGATCGTGATTTTTGCCGTGGCTTTGTTTGATGGTCTCGGGTTGTTTGAGTTAAATTACCGGGTTTTAGAATTTTAAAACAAGTAACAGATATTAAAATATAGAAGGTGTGAGGCGCGCTAAGGAATACTCGGGTTAATGGGATCATGGCTCGAGTGGGTTGTCGGGTTCATTCGTGTAATATAACAGTGGTATGTTTTAATAAAACAAAGTAAAAAAAATAGGAGTAACGACTCGGGTTCGAGCTCGAGATTGTCTACATTTGACTCGGGTGGATATTGAAAGAGTTTTGAAATTTAAAAATAAAACAATTTTTAAAATCATACCTTTAAAAACAATTTTTTCTACATGATAAAAGTTAAATTAATCATGGGTTGATAAAAGTTATGTAGTTTTTAACTTAAAATTAAGTTAGTTTGTTTTCTTAAGTTGTTTTGAAATAATTTTTAATAGCTTAATTAAATAGTTGATTTAATAGATAACTGGATTATCTTAAATTAATAATTAAATCATTAGTTAACTTAAAAGTTTTTAATTTTAATTATATGATAATTTATTTCGAAGTATTAATTAATGTGACTTCTTAAAGGTTGATTATTTTAATTAAAGATTTACTAATTTATAAATCAGTAATCAAAGGTAATTAATTGCTTAAAGAATGATTAGTTAATTAAGGATAAATTTATGGCTAATTAATTCTTAGTTAAAGAAAAATTAATTTAAAATTTAAGTAATTAAAGGTTAATTACTCAATGGTTGAAGATTTATTAATTGAAGGTAAATTAATAGATGATTAAAATTTAATTTATTTGTAATTAACTTAATGCTTAAATTAATGTGATTAATTAAGGTAAGGATAATTAATTAAAGGTCAATTAATTAACGAAATTTATTAGGGATAGATACTTATTGTAACTAATTAAAGGTAATTAATTAATGGTTAATTAATCAATGTAATTAATTAAGAAAATTAATTAAAGGTTAATTTATTTAATGAAAGTGATTAAGAAGTGATTATCTATTTATTAAGAATTAATTAATTTTTGTAATGAATTAAGGATAATTAATCAAAAGATTAATTATAAATTAAAGTTTAATTAATAAATGATTAAAGAGTAATTAATCAAAATGATTTGTAATTAATTAATATTAATTAAGCAGGATTAGAAATTTATCCATAAGTAATTAATCCGATTTAAATAAATCAGATAATTAATTGATCTTACTCATGGATGTAAGGATTCTATGGAGTGTTCTGAATTGATTGATGTCCCTGATTTGTGATAATGTGTGATATGAATTGTTTTGTTCTGTGAACTGTGATGTAATTTATTCTATGATGAAATTAATTATCTGTAATGTAATTTATTATCTGTGATATATACCTGTGATCTGTGAATGAAAGATAAGCGTTACAATAGGTTTGTACCGCTTATCAAATATAAGCGTTATAGTTTATACCGCTTATCAAATATATATTGCTGTATTTGAATTTGTACTGATTGATGGTGTGGCACTTTTATTGTGTAAAACCCCTGGACTACACCCTACACACACAAATATGGATTGCACGTGGAAATCGGTTAAGTCACAGATTTTTAAAATAGTTTTAAATTTGAATTTTAAATTCAAATGGTTTTGGAAAGGGTTGGATTTAAAGTGAAAAAAAATCTTTGAAAAGGTGTTTTAAGAATGAAAGTTATTTTGAATAACTTAATAAAGATTTGAAATTTGAATAATTTGATTTAAATTGGAATTCAATATCTGAAATTGAATTCTATATTTGGTATTTATGACGTAAAAAGGTTATACAAGCTATAAAGGTGTTTATATGTTTTTTTAAAACCATTTTAAAAAGTATGGTTTTGTGAATTATGAAGGAATCTTTGAAAATCATTTTGAAAGCTATGAGATGAGTCTTTGATTTAAAGCCCGGATGAGTTAATTAAATTTGAAATAAAAATCGTTTTGAAAGGCTATGAATGAATCTTTGTTAAAGATTGGTGAAGTTTGTTTTCAAATTGAAAAGGGGTCTGAATAGCGTATATTTTATATAAAGGATTTGAATTCGAAAGATATTAATGAATCTTTGTGAAAGATTGTTGAACTTTTGTGAACTTTGTAAATTTGTGAAATGAATCTTTTTGTTTAAAAGATTTGTAAATGGTAATTTGTTTAACTATTTGAATGAAGATTTTGGGTTTAAGTTGTGACTTAACTGAAGTCCCATTATCCATATGTTTTTAAATATTGCGATCACTATTCGGTTTAGCCGGGAGAGGACCTTTGTGTCATATAACCCATTCCGAACAGTGATACGACGATATGGATAGCAATTGAAGACCGATGGTGAAGACCGGATATTTTCAAAAACGAAAGGATTTCTTATCGAATGTCTCTGCATCGGCTGATCCCCGATATAGAGATTTGAGCACCCTTTGTGATGGGGAGTCCGAACATGATTAGAGATTATCCGAATTTGCAAGGGCTTCTTTGGAAGTGCCTTTGGTTCTTTTCGAACCCGGAACATACTTGTATGGATGTGTGTCTGACGTCACACTTTTAGATGTAAAACCGGTTTCTATCAAATACATTTCTGTTTGGTGGCGGAGATTTAATCTCTTAGCTTAACACCCTTCTCTGAGATGTACGAGCTCAGAGGTTATGTAGTTGATGGTTACTAGTGATATATTCCCAATTTGGTACTGTGGCATACGAAGTGCTGCTGATCATTTGTTGATCAAAGCATGGCTTTTGTGAAAAGCGTAGCTTTGTGAACGAGACTTTGTCGAGCCCCACACGCCGAAATGGTCGAAACAGGAAGAATGCAGCAAGGTTTCAGGGGTAGTGCCCCTAGGGGTATGACCATTCCTTCTGGAAAAGGATAGTATCGTGGTATGGAGCCCAGATACTTACTCATGTGGACACTGTAGTATATTTATTACTGTGTGATGTTGTTGTTGGAGGGCCCTCGGACAAAGGTCCCAAAGGACCGGGGGTGGCATATCTTAGGTTTTATTCCCCGGGAAGGGGGTAGCCGGCCTTGTGTTAGCAGAGAACCGAGGGATGGTTCTCGCGGCGTCCCTCCAGAGGCGTACCCATATGGCAATGGGAAGCTCCTTATCCTGACCATTTGTTGGACAATCCAAAGAAATAATACGCGCCCCGTACGATTTTAGTTGTATAACCTACCATGGAATGTGGCGGTAACCTGCTATTGAACATGGTAGCTATAGTAGGCATAGTTCGAAATGTCTATGCTGGCTAAGATAAATATTATACTTTCGAAAAGTTTTCCACTATGCACTAATAATAATATCAAAACGGTTTTCGCGTATCAAGCATTTTTGATTATCATAAGGAGAAATCTCCTCCAATTCTGCGTTTGCATGGTGTGTGTGGCGGGACGCCTTATGGTAGTTTCATTTTTCAAAAAGCATTGCGGATTTCAAAATTTAAACTCTTTTGGTTGTTTTTAAAGATAAAGCTGTTTTGTTTGCTCATACCAGTCCCATGGCTGACCTGGAGTTTATTGTTCGCTTCCTAAACTCTAGGTTCCCACAATTTTTCACACGGGCAGTCTAGAGTTGGGTTTTTTAGATAGTAGATATAGATATCGATTTGGTAGCTTTCAGCTTTCTCTTTGGTATTATTTGGAGATCCTGGATATTGGAGTCTTTGGGTTCACGGA
The DNA here is from genome assembly GCA_030765085.1 of Allium cepa. Taxonomy (NCBI): domain Eukaryota; kingdom Viridiplantae; phylum Streptophyta; class Magnoliopsida; order Asparagales; family Amaryllidaceae; genus Allium; species Allium cepa. Next base: position 513,066,383 of record CM060942.1, read on the forward strand.
CTGCACTTACTCATCTAGGTGCAACTTGATGGTGGTTCGAGCTATTGCTGGATTGATATTTTTAGAGTTGTGTTGCTGTTGCTGTTTGGATTTATCTCTTTTGCTATTCATTTTCCGTTGTTGTTTATTGTCTCTGATATTTCTTGTATCATATTGATCATTGTTGTATATTTGGATATTTTATCATTGGTTGTATATGATATTCATTTCTTTTTCTTCCGCTATGTTGTTATACTTGATGTGTTGTAAGCTCCGGCGAACCAGATTCGACGTTTGGATCTGCGGCATTTGAATATGAGTGTTGTATTCGGTGCCATTTTCGAAGGTCAAGTCCGGGTCATTACAGTTTTCTAGAACAATGATTCGATTTGCTTTCTCAATATTATGTTTGGATGGTTAATTGAGAAATTTCAAATTTAGAAGTTAAATACTTAATGGGGTATGCGGAAACGACTAGTACACGTGTTTCGTCTGTAAGATCCAAGAAGACTTGGGTGAGGGACGGAACATGTCGAAGGGAAAGGCCGGATGCTAAAAAATAAATATCAAATTATTTTAACTCTATATAAAATAAAACGTGTTATACAATGAAGCATTGAATTATCATTTATTGTTGTCTTTATTTTGTTAATTGATTGTTTGGTTGTTTGAATTAGGCTCGATCAGTTTATGATCACTGATTATTACTATTGATTGTTGACTTTGCTCGACCAGTTTATGAGCAATTTATTATCCATATGCATGGGCTGGGTAGAAAATAATTGTAGGCTAACATCTTGTGATTTATTTCACAATTTGACTACAAGGTGTTTAGCGGTAATATTTGGTTCACTTCAATTTAATGAATTGTTTTGAAAATTGGTTTTCAAATGGAAATGTTATGAAATGTTTTCCCTTTAAAAGAAATAGAAATGTTTGGAAATGAATATTTTGAAGTTAAATTATATAAAAGTGATTTATATAATGAATGGTTTTATAAAAGTGTTTTATAAAATGGTAAGAATTTCGAGGACTAAACCCGATGGTTTTAAGATGATTTTTGAACAGATTTGGGAAATGAAAATTATTATAGATTTGAAAGTACTTGTGAGTATTAGTGTGAAATGATTTATCGCTTCGGGATATAAAATGATTTGTTATGTTACCAACAATTCGAGTAAACCGTAACTAAAAAGGTGGGCATGTGTTTTTGGTATAGTCCGCTCTTAGAATAGAGGAATATACTTATTTATCGATTGTGTTAAGGCTGGGACCCAGTTGCCTTGTTATTGGGAGAAACATCTCGATCTGATTGTATATGGTTTGATATGTTTTATTACAGTATTTGGGATTTCCAAATAAACTTTTCAAAAGTGATTTGATTTAAGATCCTGAAGTAAAGTATAATTTTAATAAAAAGGATATATATATATTTCAAAAATTTTGAAATAAGAATTCGAGAATAAAGTCCAAAGAGATAATTTCCGTAAAGGTAATTAGCTTTGAAAATCTAAATTTAAAGATTAAGCCTAAGTGGGTAGTTTTGGGAATTGCATATTTGTTTGTTGCATCGTAGGCTCCATAAGTCCTATTTGCGATAGGAGAACTACGTTGGCTTGATTCCGTATCCAATCGGGTATGTAATTAGATAGGGGTACGTAGGCAGTCACAAATGGTAGTGATGTAGCCCCTAAAAATAATATAACCTTTTCATGTTTATCTGTTAATGGTTGTTGTTTATCTCGTGTATTTGTATTTTTCCTGCTTATTATTTTATTCCGCATTTGACATGTTTATTGATTTAGTAGGAATTGCTATTTCTGTCTCTCTTATTAGAGTTGTGCAGCGTTAAATTTATTTGTATTTGGTTTGTATATAAGCACACCTAGTAGATTAAATTGATTACTCTGATAACTTATAAAATTGAAATTTTATCCTATACATTTAATAATGTTGAATACTTATCAAATATGGTGTATTAAGTTGGTAATTTTCATTGATAGTTCTAGAACGGACGGATTTTTTGGCAATTTTAACTGGTCCGAAAATCCGGGTCGTCACACGTGGTATCAGAGCTTAGGTTAGGTGCCTCAGTAAAATTCATCTATGGTTAGTATATCAACCTAGGAATTTTAAAAATGAAACTATCTTAATTTGATAAATAAAATGGAAAGGATAAGGCACGTACCTCCGACCAGGGTTATGGGTGAGATTACTATATTTTGGTGTGCATAACTTTCGTTAATTGTTGTTTTTTCATTTTTTTTTCATACTTGTAATTTCGAGGACGAAATTCTTTTAAGTAGGAGAGAATGTAACGACCAAGAATTTGACCACTTTAAGATAAATTATATAAAGTGATTTTAAATGTAAAATAGTAAGGTTTTATTATTCAAACAATATTAGATAGGATTTGGAAAGAGAAGTATACACAAAAATAGTGACATTTTCCTATATCGACAAAAGTGACAAAATGCTGATTTCAGAAAAGTATGTTTCAATAGTTAAGTAAATTATTTTAATTAATTTATGGGTGTTTATATTTTTAAATAGCATTATACAAATTTATTTTCAATTTTGTTTTACATAAATAAATAACTAAAACGTCAAAATGTGACCACAAAATATTTTGTCGAAAAACTACGTTTGTCGATTAAAAGTAGTTGCAACGTTGTCGCACCTTTATTTTCTTATATAGGAACATATATTCAAATAGAATAAGTATTAATTAATTCACTATACATGTTTGTTTTTACTAAATTAGATTAGAAAACTTCTAGAAGTCATTAAGAAAAGTAAGTAAGAAATGTCAAAAGTAAACATCAAATCATTATCACATCAAAAGCCAACATAATTATGATATTCTTTACTTAATCTTTAAGTGACTAAGACATAAAGTAAGGATGTGAAAGATGATGTTAACTATTGAAAAAGTAGAGACTGCTTTAGGTTGAAGTAAGGTTAGTTTGGTAATTTGGTAAGAGGTTATTTTGGTAAATTACCACTTTCTTTCTTTTTCTATAAATACCCACCTCCTTCTTCACTTTCATTCACATTTTTCTTCTTCTTATTTTCTCAAGCTTCTTCATCTTCTTCCTCTTTTCTTTAATGGCTTCCATGCCATAAAATATTAAAAAGAAATAATGTCAAAATATTTATAAAATATTCAAAAGAAATCAATGTTTATTCTCTTCAAACCAAACTACTCTTTTATCCACATTTTACCTCTTCTTCTCTCGGCCATACTTTCTTCAAAACCGACTTAAATTGTAAATTTATTTTTTTAAATCATGTACTTTTCAAGTGGCTACAACTTTCATGTTTGCCACTTTGTCTCATTATGAAGATAATCATGTCAAAAATCCACTTCTTTCAAGTGTATTTCTGGCCCAGTTTTTAAACCAGAGAATAAGCCATTTTATTTTGATCGTTACTTGATCATAACAGAACTGAATTAAGAAATCCTTTTTTGCATACCATACAAAATTTTAATGGTTACAACTTTTATGTTAATCACTTTTTTCAGTTTTGAGGTTTGCTATACCTGAAACTCAATTCTTTGAAGTGCATTTTTGGGCTTTATTTTTGTGAATCCAAGAATAGCTCTTATTCTTTCGACCATATCTTCCTTAAAATTAACCAAAATCCAGTGATTATTTTTTTTCTAAATTCAATAGAAAATAATTTGCAATAATTTTTCTGTTAACAAGTTTTTCAAATTTTGAGAGTAAAAGAATCAAAAACAAGAGAGAAGATGACCTATTTTTCGGGTCTAATTTTGAGAATTCAAGTTCAAAGCTCCACCGCTTCTTCTTTATACTTTCGGCCAACTTCCATCTCAAGCCTTGGCCAGGCACTAGGAAGGAGGAATTCGAGCTTATATTCATTTGGTTCCGAAGCGTGGTAGGAAGTATGCGTTAGATCTTAAGTTCCTTGCCTTAAAGTTTAACGGAGTGGAATCCAAAGTAAGTTATTTCTTATTTTATGTTCATTAAAAGCGTTGCTAAGTTGAAAGAACTTTACGTGTTAAGTTGTTTGAAAACCCTTGTTAAATGCTTATTCACTTTGTTTTCTAGGACAGTGGTTTGATTTCCTTGCTCAATATTATGTTTGGATGGTTAATTAAGAAATTTAAAATTTAGAAGTCAAATACTTAGTGGGGTATGCGGAAACGACTGGTACATGAGTTTCGTCTGTGAGATCCAAGAAGACTTGGGCGAGGGACAGAACATGTCGAAGGGAAAGCCCGGATGCTTCAAAATAAATATCAAATTATTTTAACTCAAGATAAAATGAAACGTGTTATAGAATGAAGCATTGAATTATCATTTATTATTGTGTTTATTTTATTAATTGATTATTTGGTTGTTTGAATTAGGCTCGACCAGTTTATGAGCACTGATTGTTGACTTTTCTCGACCAGTTTATAAGCAATTTATTATCCACATGCATGGGCTGGGTAGAAAATAATTGTAGGCTAGCACCTTGTGATTTATTTCACAATTTGACTATAAGGTGTTTAGCGGTAATATTTGGTTCACTTCAATTTAATGAATTGTTTTGAAAATTGGTTTTCAAATGGAATTATTATGAAATGTTTTCCCTTTGAAAGAAATACAAATGTTTGGAAATGAATATTTTGAAGTTACGTTATGTAAAAGTGATTTATATAATGAATGGTTTTATAAAAGTGTTTTATAAAACGGAAAGAATTTCGAGGACTAAACCCGATGGTTTAAGATGATTTTTGAACAGATTTGGGAAATGAAAATTATCATAGATTTGAAAGTACTTGTGAGTATTAATGTGAAATGATTTATCGCTACGGGATATAAAATGATTTGTTATGTTACCAATGATTCGAGTAACCCATAACTAAAAAGGTGGGCATGTGTTTTTGGTATAGTCTGCTCTTAGAATAGAGGGATATACTTATTTATCGATTGTATTAAGGCTGGTACCCAGTTGCCTTGTTATTGGAAGAAACCTCCCAATCTGGTTGCATATGCTTTGATATGTTTTATTATAGTATTTGGGATTTCCAAATAAACTTTTCAAAAGTGATTTGATTTAAGATCCCAAAGAAAAGTATAATTTGAATATAAAGGATATATATATATTTCAAAAGTTTTGAAATAAGAATTTGAGAATAAAGTCCAAAGCGATAATTTCCATAAAGGTAATTAGCTTTGAAAATCTAAATTTAAATATTAAGCCTAAGTGGGTAGTTTTGGGAATTGCATATTTGTTTGTTGCATCATAGGCTCCATGAGTCCTATTTGCGATAGAAGAACTATGTTGGCTTGATCCTGTATCTAATTGGGTATGCAATTAGATAGGGGTACGTAGGCAGTCACAAGTGGTAGTGATGCAGCCCCTAAAAAATATAACCTTTTCATGTTTATCTGTTAATGGTTGTTGTTTATCTCGTGCATTTGTATTTTTTCTGCTTACTATTTAATTCCGCATTTGACATGTTTATTGAGTTAGTAGGAATTGCTATTTCTGTCTCTCTTATTAGAGTTGTGCAGCATTAGATTTATTTGTATTTGATTTGTATATAAGCACACCTAGTAGATTAAATTGATTACTCTGATAACTTATAAAATTGAAATTTTATACTATACATTTAATAATGTTGAATATTTATCAAATATGGTGTATTAAGTTGGTAATTTTCATTAATAGTTTTAGAACGGATGGATTTTTCGGCAATTTTAACTAGTCCGAAAATTCGGGTCGTCACACTGGAGCTATGGTAAATAAGAGGTCAAAAGAGGGAGCAATAGATAGTGCGAGCCTAATGGCGGTCGAGCGTGCGGCCTCAGTGCAGGCTAATAAGTCGTTATTGAGTTCCAAGCGCTAAGTAGGTTCCTTTTGCATAGGGACCAACAGGGTGGGTATAGTATGCATCTGTTGCATAGAGACTAACAGGATGGGTCTAGTCTGCATCTTTTGCGTAGGGACCAACATGATGGGTCCAGTCCACAATAGGCACAGCAGAGATAGAATGCTGATCAAAGGGTAGAATTAGGATTTCAACCTAACTAAAGGAGAATTAGGGATTGAACCTAATCAAAGTAGTTATCTAAGACATGTGCAAACAATCTAATCGAACTATCTAAGCAAATGGTTAAACCGTATTTTATTCCAGTTTTATCTTTTCCTTTGTTCCTTTTTTAAACTAGAACTATTGCAAAGTCTATTATCTTTATTTTGCTTAAGAATACTAGTAATTACTTTCATTCACCAGACTTTTAGTCTAACCCACTCCTCTATTTTATCCTTTTCCCTATAGGCCAGCAGAGGCAAGGGGAGTAGACTTTCATCTTTCTTAGAGTGGTATTCTTGGAGATTCTTCGTTTATTCTTCTTCTTCTTTCCCAATTTTCTTTTTATTTGAGTCTGGATGTACTGGTACTGATGAGAGGGATGGTTTTATTTATGTATTCTGATAATATAACCGAGATAGTATTTTCCTTTTCATAAGACACGTATTTGATATTTTGAGACATCTTATGTATTTGGTTTTATGACTCTATTTTATGAAGTTTGATTTTGAATAGTGAGGTTACTATTTAATGTTTCCGCTATTTTATTTATTTTGACTTGTGAGTCTTAGTCTCTATAAGTTTATGGCTATACATATAATGCACCATATTCCTTAGTGTGTCCTTTTTGGGTATACAAAGGGATGTGGGGTGTTTCAACTTACCATCTAAAATAGCTTAGGAAAAGTTGCCCTAATCCCATCTCCTGTCTCTCTTGTATAGTCTTTCACGTTGTCGCTCCACTAAACTTCCACCGACCTGACTGTCTTGTTTCTTAGCCTCTTCTCATCTTTTTCCACAATACGAACTGCTTGCCTCACAATAGTCATATCTAGTTCCACCTCTAAGTCTTCCAGTGCCATCAGAGCGATAGTAATTTCTGGATCATGAATATACTTCCTAAGATGAGAAACATGAAACAAATTATGGACCCCGGCCAAACTGCTCGGTAAATCTACTCGGTATGAGAGTCTCCCAATCCTCTCTGATATAGGAAATTGTCCAACATATCTCGGTGCTAGCTTCCCAGTCTACCTGAACCGAACCATACCTTTCATTTGCGATACCTTGATGAAAACTCTATCTCCAACTAAGAACTCTAGATCCTTACTCTTTTTGTCCGTGTAACTCTTCTGACTAGACTGGGAATCCTTCACTCTTTCCCATGTCAACTCAATCTTTTCCGTCGCTTCTCTCAGCGAATTTGGATCAAGGACCAATATGTCTCCGACCTCTGACCAACAAGCTAGTGATTTGCATGGCATTCCGTACATAGCTTCAAAAGGCGCCATTCCTATAGTAGTCTGATAACTATTATTATAGGAAAACTCCACTAGGTGCAAGCGATCTCCTTAAGAACCAATATAATCCAGTACATAAGCCCTCAACAGATCTCCAGTACATTATTGGATCTCCCTGTCTGGCCATGCATCTAAGGATGATATATGGTACTCACCTTGAGCTTAGTGCCTAACACTTTGCACGCTCTTTCAGAACTCGCTAGTGAACAAAGCATCTCTATCAATGACAATACTACTAGGAATTCAATGTGGTCTAACGATGATCTTTACGAACAACTTAGCCAAAAACAGGTGCCGTCCTGGTTGACCTTACTGAAACGAAATGGGCGTTCTTGGTCAATCTATCCACTATGACCTATATACTTTTATTACCCTAGTTTGAGCTTTGAAACACATCGATAAAATCCATGGATATCGAGTACCACTTCCACATTGGAACATCCAAGTCTAAAGCAAACCACTTAGCTTTTAATGTTCAGCTTATACTTACTGATAGTTCAAACACTGTTTTACCCATATGCCAACATCCCTCTTCATTGCTTCCCAGAAGAAACTTCTCTTCATATCCTAATATATCTTGTTTCCCCCAGGATGACTCGTAAACTTCGATCGATGACATTCGCTAAGAGCTTCCTTCCTAAGGTTTCCAACATCCGGAACACATTACCATTCCTTCTTTCTCAACCTACCCTTGCGGTCAAGAAGAAAATCCTTTAAATCACCAATCTTGGTTCTAGCTTCGAACCTTCTAATCCTCTCGGCTAACACTGGATCCTCTATTTGCCTAGAAGTAATTCGTTCGATCAGAACTGGTCGAACTTCGAAATAAACATCATGGCGATATTCCGACTAGATCCAGCAATCGACCTTAACTACACACTGCAACCAGCCAGTGCTTCCAAGTCTTTCCATTCCGCCAACATAGCTAACACCACATTCTGATGTTTCCTGCTAAGCTCATCCCCCACCTTATTTCCTTTTCCCGGTGTATACTCGATGTTAAAATCATAAGCTGCAACAAACTCCAACCATCTCTGTTGTCTCCTATTCAACTACTCCTAAGAGAATAAATAACGTAAAGACATATGATCCGTAAATATCTCAAACCTTTCTCCCCAAAGATACTGTCTCCACACCTTCAATGCGAAGATTACTGCTACCAATTCCAAATCATGAGTAGGGTATTTCACTTCATGGGCCTAAGCTATCTAGAATCATAGGCAGTAACCTTTCCCTTCTACATTAGTGCAACACCTAACCCAGTAGCACATGCATCAGTGTAAACTATCAACCCCAGATTCCCATCTAGAACTATTAACATGGGCGCATTGGTTAACAAATATTTCAATTTAAGGAATGCCTCCTCACATTTGTTAGACCAAACAAACTTCACGTCCTTCCTGGATAGCATAGTCAAGGATCCCGCTATCTGCGAGAAATCCAATTGTTAGCAGCTTCGATCTTATTTGGATCAACTTCTAAACCTTCCTAGAAAACTACGTAACCAAGGAATTTCGCTTCATTCTTTTAGAAATGACGCTTTGAGAACTTCGCCTTCATCTGATGTTGCCTTGGATTCTCTAACACTATTCTAAGATGATGTGCATGATCCTACTCATTCTTAGAATATACCAAAATTTCATTAAAAAAACTAACACGAACCTATCTAAGTGCTCTTGGAAAACCCGGTTCATCAAATCCATAAAGCAAGCTGACGCATTAGTTAGCCCGAATGACATAACCTACCATTCGTAAGACTCATATCTAGTCCTAAACGACATCAAAGGAATACTGCCTCTACCACTCTTATGGAAACCTGTCGCCAAATCCAACTGGAAAAACACTTCGACTCCACTCAACTGATCAAATAAGTCATTGATTCTTGGCAAAGGATACCTATTCTTGGTCATCCTCTCGTTCAGTAGACGATAGTCGATACACATCCTTAATGACACATCCGGTTTCTTCACGAATACCATAGCCATTCCATAAGGCAAACTGGTTGGTAGAATGAAATTCTTTCCTTCAAATTCCACTACCTGCACCTTCAATTCCTTTATCTCGGTTGGTGACATCCTTCTAGGTGGTCTACTTATGGGTTCAACTCCCGGCATGAGATCTATTTGAAACTCAATTGCTCTTTTCGGCAGCAAGCCCAAAATTGATTCAAACACATCCGCAAACTCTCTTGCAACATAAACTGCTTCAACTCTGCTTCCTTTCTCATGGAACCCAATAAAGCATAAGAAATTCCGTTCGAACTTCTTACCGAGTAAATAATTCGGTTACAACTGTTATGGTGTTTTAATGAGATTTACCACTCTGGGAAAAATATCCTAGCATCATATCTATATAACCAATCCATATCCAATATGATTCTGAAACCCACGAAATTAAAAACATATAACCTGCATGCAAACATATGACCTAAAAATTCAAGTTCTAACTGGTCATATCTCATTTCGAGAGTTTCATACCCTCCCATAAGATTTGAATCCCTTAAAGGAGTAATAAGGTATAATGGCTCTAGACATAAGAAATCTACCAAATACTGAGATATAAATGAGTGCGATGCACCGGTATCAAACAGTATCCTAACTGGGGGACTATAAATCATAAGCATACCTTCCATCACAGCTTTTACTTTTTCAATAGCCGTTGGTCTAGAGGACGATGGTTCCAATGCAAAGACCTTTCCCTTTCCAGCTTTAGCAACCTCGGGACATTTGTCCTTGTAATGCCCCATCTGGCCATAGTTGTAGCATTTCATATTCGGCCTCATTGCAACTGCTCTTCCATTACCCGAGCGACACTCATTAACATGGTGGCCCTTCTTGTCACGCTTGTAATAGATAATGTCAGCCTTGATCTTCTTGGTTGCTACCCCTGACTAGGCACCTTTCTTTTTGAAGAACTTTTGCTTCTTACCACGAAAATTCTGAACCTCAGTAGGTTTCCCTTTTCCAAAAGTGAAAAGCGTCTCTTCATTTCGAATAGCCATCTTGACAACAATATGACACACATCCCAGAGGATTGGCATGGTTGCTCTGGAAATCTCAGGATTCAACCCCTTGATAAACTTATCATTCCTTCGAATGACAGTATCAATATAACATATCCGTAATGGGACAGCTCGTCAAAATGCGTGGCATACTCAATCACTGATTTATCCCCTTAGACTAAATCTGCAAACTTCCTGAGCGATGCTGACTTAGCAAATTCTAATAGAAATCTTTCTTTGAACCTCCTTCAAAATTCAACCCAAGTTAGGTCTTCCTCTTGATCTCCCATTGTAACTCCGTTCCACCAAAACAATGCTGCTCCATACAATTGCCTTGAAGCAAGTCTTCTCTTCTTCATATCCATCAAGCCGAGATCTGCAAATATCCTTTCACAGTGCGATAGCTAATTTCCCCTCTTATTGCATCCTTGGTTCCCAAAAAAGTCTTCCCTCGAAAACTAGCTGTCACGACCCGAAATCCAATGCTCGAAAATTGACATCAAATACCTCACTTGTATTCGACCGTCGAATATTCAAACATCGAACTCCAGTCGGATGGAGCTTGTAACAACATTAGATAAATATAAAATAGCGAAAACAAAATTAATATCATGCATTACATCACAGATACAACATCATCATAATATCCATTACAACATCAGAGTATCTTTATACATATATCATAACTTCAAATAGAACATCACAATAGAATAACAAGTGATCATATGCCAAAAAATCTTCAAAGAAATGAAGTGATAGCGAACTTCCGAAACTAAGCACCATGAGATCCAAACGCTTTCAAAATATCACCAAGACAAAAGCCTCCAAAAACTGATAGCCTCCAACTCCGAAAAGACTTCAAAATCCAGCTAACACCAAAACACAGAAAACCTGCTACTAGGCTACCAGTGTGGAAATTATGGGCACCCAGAGTTTAGAAAGGAAACAATAAACTCCGGGCCAGTCATGTGACTGGTATGAGTAAACAAAAATAGTTGCTTTTAAATAAAACAAGATTTATAAAAGAAAATTTGGTATGCTTTTTGGAAAATGAAACTACCATAAGATCTCCCGCCACACACACAATGCAATAGCAGAATTGGAGGAGATTTCTTCTTATGATAGTCAAATATGCTTGATACGGGAAAATTTCTTTGATATTATTACTAGTGCATAGGGTAGAAAACCATTTCGAGAGTATAATATTAATCTTAGCCAGCATAGACGTTCTATACTATGCCTACTATAGCTACCATCTAAACAGTGGTGACCATCATAAGTAAATGGCAGGTTATACAACTAAAACCGTACTGGGTTCGTATTGGGAATTGGATTTCCAACAAATGGTCAGGCTAAGGAACTTCCTACCGCCACATGGGTACGCCTCTTGAGGGACCTCCTAAGAACTTAACCAGTTCTCTGCCAACACAAGGCCGGGTTACCTCTGTAACTAGGTAACTACTACACGACTATGCCATTCCCCGGTCGTTTGCAACCTTTATCCGAGGGCCCTCTACCACAAAGCAACAACCGCACAGTAAATGAGATTGCAGCAACCACATAGGTAAAGTATCTGGGCTCCATACCATGATACCATCTTTTTCCAGCAGGAAATGACATACCCTAAAGGGTGCGACCCTCATAACCTTACCGCATCTTTCCTGTTTCGACCATTTCCGGGTGTGAGGTCCGATGATGTCCCGTCCACAAAGCTACGCTTTACATGAAAGCCATGATTTGATCACTAATGATCAACAAATGATCATCAACACACAACATCACTTAGCATGCCACACTACCAAATTGGGAGTATATCGCTGATAACCTTCAACTACATAACCTCTGAGTTCGTACTTATGAGAGAAGGGTGTTAAGCTAAGAGAATAAATTCTCCACCACCAACAGATATGTATTTGAAAGAAATCTTCTTTATATCTCAAGGTGTAGTGTCAGACATACAACCATACAAGTCTATTCCTGGTTAAAACAAAACCGAAGGCAGTTCATCCAATAAAGGAAGAAGCCCTTGCAAATCCGGATATCTACAATTCCGTTCGGACTCCCCATCACATGTGGAGGTTTCTATACCAGAGCAACTCAGTACAGAGACATTCGATAGGTTATCCTATTGTTTTCGAAGACACTCGGTCTTCATCACCGCCTTCAAATGCTATTCATTTCGTTGTATCACTATTCAGAATGGGTTAAATGACACAAAGGTCCTCTCCTGGCTAATCCGAGTAGTGGGTGCTTAATTTTAAAACACGTGGGTGTATCAGTTACAAGGATTCACATTCAGGGTTCGATGTGGGTTTTGGAAAACTAACTGGAATCCGACTCCCTGTCGCATCGAAGTTTAAATGCCATTTTACAGGCAAAAGGGTTTTCACAGAAACAAATCACGAATCACAGTTTAGCACAAAACGATTCACATCAGACTGTATCTCAATCACAACAGAAATATCAATCCAGTACACAACATTTGGTAATAGTTAATCATCTTCAATTAAGGTGAATGTGATTTAAGTGAATTAACCACATATTTATCTTTATTAATTATTTTAAATCAATGATTGGTTATTCTTAACTATGAATTATTAAATCTTAATTGGCTTTATTAATTAATTATTCTTTAATTATTTATTTTAATTTATTAATTCTTAATCGTTAATTAATTAAATCTTAATTACTTTAATTAATTATTCTTTGATTAATTTACAAGGTAATTACAAATCATTAATTATTTAATCACTATAAATAAATTTGTTTTAAGTTAACACTTTGAATATTTGTTTTTACTTCTCAATTTTTATTAAGTTAAATGTAAAACAGTTTATTTAAAAATATAAATTTGAAATATCTTTGAACTTCATTAATTTCAAATAATCATTTCAATACCATATACTTCACCTTCCATTAACAAACAATTTTTATTTTATAAAGAATGGACTCAGAAAATTGTTTAAACTTATGTTTTCAAATACATCAAAACTGGAATTTGCTGTTTCCAACGTCCAACCCGAGGCCGTCTCGAGTCATCCCCGTGAAGAAATGCCCCTGCTTCGAGTTTTTACCCAGATCGACCTGAGTATAATTTTTCCAACTAAAATTTTGTTTAAGTTTAGAAACGACCAGGTGCAACGCCAAACGACACGACCTTCTCTTCAAGTCTTCTCCCCCAAACCCTGAGCAGTGCTTCGAGTCAAACATCATCCCTTCCAAAAAAATCGAACTGTTGATACAACGAAACTGTGTGCACGTTACACACCGTCTCGGTCATCGCTGGTCGAAGCTACGACTGTCGTCAGGTCGACGACTAAGTTCTCGGCCCATCGAGCCACCCTAAAGCACGAACCATCGCCACGATCGAAATCGTGCTCCACGACCCTACTTCATCGAAACCCATCACCAGAAAGTGGCCTCGCCCTACCTCCTCTGGCCATCAGCGGTCATTGAAACTCGACCGTAGCTTCATCAATGTACGACGCCACGATTGGCACTGGTGTCATGAAGTCCGATCACCTAACGACAACGCAGCACCCTCTTTTTCAATTGCGAGCAGAAATGGGTTTTCAACCTTACTTCGCTGCCGTACAATCGCCACGACAAATAGAAAAATTTCCGAACATTTTTCTGACGAACTACAAGCTTCCATCAAGACTCAACCATGAACTCGAGGCCCACAAACGTACCGATCAACAGAATTTTACAAAACTTCATTTTCTGATCAAGTTAAGATTTCTCACTAAAACTGTATCAAAAATTCAGATTTAACTTTCTAAAATCTTTATTTCCTAGGGTGATTCAGATAACATTACTGAATTTAAAACTTATGATATTCGAATTCTTGCCTAATTTAGATTGTGACTGTATTTTCACATTTTCCAAAAAAAAACCATATTGTTTTGCTTTGATTTATTACTAAACATAATGCATGATGAAAAAACACTCTAATTTGTTTAGATTTTAATTTCCGAAGAGAATAGAGAGAGATTTGACATTAGCATGGGTTTACTCTGTAACCAAAGGCTAAGAAGAACAGGGATGAAACCTTGAATATAAACATTTCCAGGCAAAAACACACATGCGCACAAATTTGATCTCATGCTATGATTTTCAACATAATTCAGGCATACATACGACAACAAGAAATTGGATTAAACAGAAGTTTACTCACCTGTTGCCTGAGAACAGAAAGTTCCTGACTATTTTTAAAATAAGGATGGAAGCCTGAATATTTTTCCTACTTTAATCTTGAAGTTAAATCTGCAAAGTTTGTTAATACAAATCTTTGCTTAATCTCTGTTGTATTTGTTTAATTAATTCATCAATAACAAACAAGGATCCAAGCTTTACTTACAGTTTTGAATTTAATGCAACAGAGAATAGGGTCTGCACCTTGAAACCCAGAAATTTGTCTAGTCTTTAAACTTGATTTTTTTTCCTACAACTGATTGATATAATTTGCTTAAATTCTTGTTTTATTACTGATTAACAAATTCAAATTCAAATTTTTAAAAGAAATTCACTTGTCTTAATTTATTTCAGAGAATCCCCGCACTATTTTCTGGCCAAAACTAAAGCTTTGATTTCATTAATCTGCAGTTTGAAACCTTTGTTAAAACTTGATTTTTAAAATTACAGTTTCACTTAACTATGAAGTTTAAAATTTACTTGAGAGATGGAATTCAAAACTACTACTTGATGTTGGAGATGATTCTCAGATTTTAAATTCGAAATCCAAGAAAATGTTGCAGCTTTCTGATTTTCTCTTTTTTTTCTTTGGGTGTTGAAGTTTGAAATGCTTAAAATCTTTTTACTGTTCTTTCATAAATTTGAGAGGCTAAATAATTAAAAATGGGAAGCTGAAAAGTTTTTATGATTTTAAATTTTTTTTTTACACCATCTCCTTTATGCATGTTTAACACTTGTAATTTTACAAAGACAAAAGATTCTTTTTAAGTAAATTTCATATCATATTCAGTTTATTAATAACTATACCCCTTATTAATTTGTATATATATACAATGTTGAAAGAAGAAATGTTTTAACCAACCTTTCACATTATATAAATTACACCTTTATGATTTCAAGTGCCAATTATTTTTCCAAAACATTTATTTTAAATTTAAATTCAAATTCCAATTCAACTTGAATCGTAATCCACTGATGTCTATTTATATACTCATACATATACTTGTACAGTTTAAATTCAAATTCAATGTATACATTCCAAACCACTCATATATGCATTGTATATATAATTTAAATGCAAATGATTTTTAAAACATTTATTATTTCAAAATTTTAAACTCAAAAGAAATTGGAATTTTATTCATACAAATTATCACTTATTTTATTTGTTTGAGTTTTTTCAATTTATTTTCAAATTAATTTCCAAAAGTTTGAATATATTACCAATTTACATTGATAATTTTGGGATGTTACAGATATCCCCCCTTAAGAAAATTTCGTCCTCGAAATTTGAAAGAGAGAGCAAAACAAACAAATAATATACGAATTCAGGAAAGGATAAAGAAATGGCTTACCAGTTTAAGCCGAGATATCCACTCTACAATTAGGATATGATTTCTGCATATAATCTTCAGTTTTCCAAGTGCAGTCCTTTGGATCACCACTCCACTGTAATTTAACTAGTTTCACAATTTTGTTCCTCAATTGCTTTTCATCTCGATATACAATCTTTATCGGTTCTCTTTTAACTGTTAAATTGGGAGTGATGTCGAGATCCTGTTGAGCAGCTTTTTCAATAATACTATCCGGATCGTGCATATACTTCCGAAGGTTAAAAATGTGGAATACATCATGCACGCTAGATAACCAGCTAGGCAACTGCACTTGATAGGCTAAAGAACTGATCCTCTCCAGAATAGGAAAAGGACCAATATACCATGGTGCCAGCTTACCGGCCTTCCCAAACCTTAATACACCTCACATTAGAGATACTTTGAGAAAGACATAGTCTCCTATCTGGAATTCCAAATCCCTTGTTCTGCGATCATAATAACTCTTTTGACGACTTTGAGCCGTCCTTAATTTCTTTCATGTAAAATAAAACTTTCTTTGTGGCTTCTTTAATCATATCCGGTCCAAGGACGAGTCTATCACCAGCCTCGATCCAGCATGTTGGTGATCGACACAGACGACTACATAGAGCTTCAAAAGGAGCCATCTCGATACTGGCCTGATAGCTATTGTTATAAGAGAACTCGACCAGATGCAAATGGTCCTTCCAAGAACCACCAAAATCAAGTATACAAGCACGCAATAGGTCTAAGATTCGGTTAATCCTCTCAGTCTGCCCATCAGACTGTAGGTGATAAGCAGTGCTGAAATTTAGTTTTGTTCCCAATGCATCTTGAAATGCCTCCCAAAATCTGCTAGTGAAGATCCGGTCAAGATCACTCACTATGCTGCTAGGAATGCCATGGAGATGGACAATTTCTTTCACATATAACTCTGCTAAACTTGCTGCCGTGCAGGTAGATTTCACTAGCAAGAAGTGGGCTGTCTTAGTAAAATGGTCCACAATGACCCAAATTGTTTCAATGCCTTTCCGAGTACGAGGCAACCCATTGATGAAATCCATCGATACTTGGTCCCATTTCCACTTGGGTACCTTTAAAGGCCGAAGTAAACCCACCATTTTCTTTTGATCGCTTTTGATTTTTTGTCAAGTAGCACGGCGACTCACATATATAGATATGTCCCTTTCCATTGTCTTCCACCAGAAAGTTCTTTTGATATCACGATACGTTTTATTGACTCCTAGATGGATGCAAAGCTTAGATTTGTGACATTCATCTAAAACTTCACGTTTCAGATCCAGATGTCTGGGACACATATTCTGCCTTTTAATCTTATAATTCCTCTACTATCCGTCTCAAAACTAGTGTCTTCTCCTTGGCATATTCTTTTATAAATTCTCCGAAGAAACTCATCTTCATTCTGCTTACTCGCGATCCTCTTAAGAAGAGTAGGAGTGATAACAAGGTGAGCAAGAATAGCATGCTTTCTACTCAAGGCATCAGCAACTACATTGGCCTTTCTGGGCGTATATAGAATGTCTAGGTCATAAGATGCCAGAAATTCCAACCAACGTTGTTGTCGCGGATTTAAATCTTTCTGGGTAAAGAGATATTTCAAAGATTTATGGTCTGCGAATAATTCGAATTTTTCACCTAAAGAAAGAGAGTTCAATAAGTATATTGTTAAGTTAAGTTAAATTCGTAAATTGTTAAGAAGGCTGAAAAAAGATTCTTACCCAGAAGATAATGTCGCCATATTTTCAAAGCGAAGATAACAGCTAAAAGCTCCAAATCATGGGTTGGGTAATTTCTTTCATGTGGACGTAATTGTCTGCTCGCGTAGGCAATTACCTTCCCGTTCTGCATTAATACCGCATCCAAACCTTCACCGCAAGCATCGGTATAAACAGATAAACCCTGGTTCCCGTTGATAAATCATATCCACCCTTTTATTAGATATCCCATCTAAAAACAATTAGATATCCCATCTAAATTTTTTTTAAATCACTATCCATCAAAAATTTAATAGGACTATCCATCCCAAATTCATTAAAATAAATGCAAATTATCTATCGTACATTGTTTTATAAAAGTTGGTGCAGGCTATCCACCGCACACTCCATAGTTTTCCTAGGATGACTATGAACATTTGGGTGCGAAATCCCGAGGCTAACCACCTGTAGAAAAACATTCTTTAATTTAGTAATTTGATGTGGGCTATCCACGGCACATTCCATGGTTTTCCTATATTAACCAAGAACCCACCACTTGGCCAATTAAAATATTATGATCCCCATGATTTATTCATTTTTCCCATGTATTCCACATGTTTAACCTATTCCTATTGATAGCTCCAATTAGGTTAAATTGATTATAAACATATTGACAGCCCTAATGTATCTTTTCAAAAGCATATTCTGTTTGTCACTCCAAATTATGTATCAAAAATATTAAACTCACCCCAGTGCCCCCAAGGTTTAATAACATTTATTTATATAATGATCTCCTATACATATTCAAACAAAGATAACTACTTTATGTTATAACCCGTCGAAGTAGCCCCTTTTGAATTAGCAAAATTTTACTTAAGAAAATGGCTCAAGGCGTCCCTTCTAACCCATTCGAATGAAGCTCCATTCGAAAGCAAATAAACATTACTCTTTGGAAAGCATTGAAAACCCTACCTTTCGACCTTGTCGAAAGGTCCTATTTTTTGACGTTGTAGGAAGGTTTCTTTTCGACCTAATCGAAAGATTTCACCTTTCGACTATAACGAAAGCCTAGGCTACCTCCCTTTTAAATATATTTATAAACCTTTCGAGAGCAATGAAAATCAAAACCTTTCGAAATCATTGAAGGTAACCCCTTCAAAATCTTTTAAAAGCCTTCAAGTAGAAAATAAGGATAAGAAACAATGGATTTGAAAGCATTGTATTGATACCTAAAATCTTTCGAAATCATTCGAAAATGATGGGTGTTGGAACTAACCCTCTGAAATCAATGGGAGAAGCAAATTTTAGAAAAACAAAAGATAACCTTTGACTCCATCTGGGTCAAAAGGTTCGGAAGCGAAAACTATCTTTTGACCTTTTTGAAAGTTAAAAATTTCGACTTTGTTGAAAGGTTTCATTCAAAACAAGAAACAAAACCAATCAAAACCTTCTTATTTTAAACCATTTGACAATGTCCAAAGCTCTTTGTCGAAAGCTAACAGGTGTATTTCCTTTAAAACCAAAACAAAACTTCATCTCCTTCGATAGATCTAACCTTTCATCCCTAAACCTTTCGACCCCTTTCAATTCACTATGTACCAATCGTCTGATACCATATGCATTGATTTTTACCTAGTTGAAAGGTCGAAAACCTTTCGACCTTGTCGAAAGGTTTGAAATGGAGGTGGAAGCTCTTACCGAAAGAGTTGAAATCATGAAAATTGTACTATAAAATAGTTCTTTTATACCCCGCCTGCCTTGTTTGTCTAAATCTGATTGGTTGCTAGAATTTTATGTTCAAAAATGCTACCGACATTCTTTATTTGGAAATTTAAATAATTTTGAAAAGGTCCCTCTCTTTTTTATAATTATACAAAACATTTAAGTCTCATACCTTAAATAATTTTATATAACCATTAAAAGATCTTGAAAAATTATAGAAAAATTCCAGAAAATAAATTATTAAGTTCTCTTCAACATATTAAAATTTCAAAGTATATGAAGATCAAGGCAACTCGGATTTTATCCAAAATCAAATAAAACGTGTTAATTAGCCTATATGTCTTATCCAAACTAAGGTTTAAATGATTATATCATAACCTAAACACACGTAGATCGGCTATAAGCCCATAGCCGGACCAAACATAGAAAATGAGATGATAAACATGATTATTCACCTTGATTAGTTGATTGAAGAATGAGATAATTTCCAAGCTTTAACTCCTTAGCTTTTTCTTCAATTTATTGCTCTTCCTTGAGCTTTTAATGGCCGGACGAAATATTGGTGAGGAGTTATAAATGAGAAAGTGAAAATTTGTTAAGGTGGATGAAGTGATTTATACTAAGAAATGCAGCCCCATTTCCATGCTTACCCCTTAGGAATATTCCTCCGAAATTTAGTTAAGTCTTATGTTTGTTCATTCATTAAGACAAAACTATTGGATTTATTGATCTCATCTCTCTAATTATTTATATTATTCTATTTAATTTATCCAATTAAATATCCCAGTAATGTTAAATAAAATTTAGAGGCATTACAACATGCCAGCTTCATAACTGACCTTAGACTGTATTACAATCTGTTCATGCCATTTCGATTAAAGAATGCAGAAGCAACTTGCCACAGGTCATAAACTGGATGTTTAAAGATCAAATTGGATGCTTGATGGAAGTCTATTTGGATGACATGCTTGTAAAGTCGTAGCGTTCGACAAACCATGTTGATGATCTGGCATATATGTTTGGCATCCTCCAAAAATACGGTATGAAGCGCAGTCCCTTGAAATGCTCTTTAATGCATTCCATTAGGGAAATTCTTGGGCTTCATTGTAAATCCCATGGGATTGAAGAAAATCCCAAAAAGAATAAGGCAATGAGAATGGAGGCTCCAACGACGATAAAGGAAGTCCAAAGCTTGAATGGGAAGGTCGCTGCCCTGAGTCGGTTCATCTCTAGAGCCATGGACAAATGCTTTCTTTTCTTTGAGATTATTAAAAAGGAAAAAGGAATTTTGAGTTGAATAGTGAATGTAAAGATATATTCCAACTCTGGTGGATCACATTGAGGGACCCCTATCCTCTCAAAGCAGTTGGATGATGAAGACCTATTTATATACTTGGTTGTGTCGGTGTATGCTTTGGTGCCACACTCATATAAGAGGAATCTCATGCCTAACAACCGGTCTATTATATCAGTAAGCAATTGGCAGGAGCATAAAGAAACTACCCGCCACTGGAGAAGCTTACATACTACTTGTTGGTCACTCTAAGAAAGCTCCGCCCTTAATTTCAGGCTCATCCGATCAAGATTCGCACCGAACCAATATGACAAGACTTGCAGCGACCTTAAACTTCTAGAAGGATGTGTAAATGGAACATGGAATTAAGCCGACACGACATAACCTATCACCCCTGGAGAGCAATCCAAGGTCAAGATTTAATGAATTTCATAGCTGAATTCACTACATGAGATGATCCTAAATGGAGAGCAATGGTGAAAAAGATAGTGGGTGGAAGGTGTATACGGATGGTGCATCTAATGAATGGTGTTCCGATGTTGGAGTTTTAGTTATCACTCTGAAGGAACACCCAATCTGTTATGATTTGAAACTTGACTTTCTGGCAAAAAAACAATGAAGCTGAACATGAGGCCTTGATTGTAGGACTTAAGATTGCCGAAGTGTTAGGATTAAAGACATTACATTTTATGTGCCTCCCAACTGGTTGTTTTCCAAGTTTGAAAATAGTTTCAAGAAAAAGGTAAGACTAGCCCCTTATATAAGTTGAGTCCTTGAGCTGCTCGGTGACATTGAATATTATACGACCGCTCATATTCCTAGAGAGGAAAATGAGAAGGCCAAATTGCTGGATAAGTTGGCTAGATCCGAAGATGCATAGCTTACGAGCTTGGTCTCGGTGGCAATACCATCAACTTCAAGCATCGACCAGATGGATGTTGATTGGATCTTGGAGGTTGAACCAAAAGGGAGTTATGGATGACTCCAAAGGAAATTATTTGCAGGAAGGAGTCCTTTTGGAGAGAAGGAATGAACGACGAAAGCTCCTTCAACAAGCTTTGAGATATATCATGTAGGAAGGAGTATTTTAGAGGAAAGGTTTCTCTGTCCCAATGCTTTGGTACGCCACCCACGATGAGACCAAGTGAGTTTCAAATGAAGTTCATGGAGGGGTCTACAGTGACCACATCGAGAAGCAAACCCTAGGAAAGAAGATCCTCCACTATGGATACTTCTGGTCAACTGTGGACCGAGACGCAGCTGATCACACCTGAAATGTGACAAGTGCCGGAGATTTGCTAAACTACAGAAAGCCCACTAATGGAGATTACTCAAATGGTTAGTCCTTGGCCGTTCGCAGTTTAAGGAATTGATATCATTGGTGTGTTGTTGAAATCTATTAGTGTCGCGAAGTACGCCATCATCATAGCTGACTACTACACCAAATGGGCTAAGACAGAATCGTTAGCCATGATAAACACAAAGAAAGTAATCAACTTTTTTATCAGAATATTGTCCGTCGTACTGGAGTTCCACAGGCAATCATTACCGATAATGGGACCCAATTCAATAGCAACAATTTCAAAGATTTCTACTACCTGCATTGCATAGAGAAGAGATTTTCTATAGTGGCACATCCCAGGCGAATGGGCAGGTTAAAGCTGTAAACAAGATTATCAAGTCCACTCTAAATAAGCGATTGGAAAAGGCCAAGGGAAAATGGGTTGATGAACTACTATTAGTACTATGTCTTATCGAACAACCCACAAGTCAGCGACTACACACTTTTCTTTCGCCTTAGCTTACAGATTAGAGGCTATGATTCCTGTTGAATTGGAAAAACCATCTTATCGAGTGATTCACTACAATCCACAGACTAATGAGAAACTCCTACTGGAGTCTCTTGATATGATCGACGAGAAGTGCGACATAGATAAGTTGAGGGCAGCTGCGCACCGACACTAAGTCACATGATAATACAACACTAAAGTCAGGAATTGGACATTCGAAATTGCTGACTTGGTTCTCAAACAAATCCTCCCTAGACCCAGAAACTAGTGCCCAACTTGAGAAACTCCGTACACGATAGAGCAAAAGCTTGGACATGGAAATTTCAGGCTTGCGACGATTGACAAGATTTCACTCTTGAGGGCATGGAATAACAAGCACTTACAATGCTATTTCACATATAAATAAATTCATAAATAATTGGCTAGAGCCATATAATAAGGCAGACTCTATCATTTTCCATCTTTTATGGAATAAAATAGCTTTTCGAGTCCAAGACTTTGTCTTTCCATTACTTAAGAGTTATGACTTAACCGACTCAAATGAATCTGCATGCGAATAATGCAGGTATGCAGGTACCCGGAGTTAGATGCCAACCAAACACTACACCATTTTAAGCTATTAACAACGGGCAAAAACCATTGTTAAGCCCAAAAGCAACGGGTAAATACCGTCTTTAATAAAGGAGTGGTTGAATTTAGCGACGGGAGGAAACCGTTGCTTTATTTCTAAAAGGCAACGGGTAAAAACCGTTGCAAATTGGGACAAAGGCAACGGGTAAAAACCGTTGCAAATTGGGACAAAGGCAACGGGTGCTAACCATTGCAAATCGGTCCAAAGGCAACGGTTAGAAACCGTTGCAAACTGGTCCAAAGGCAACGGGTATAAACCGTTGCTTTATGGACAATAGGCAACGGGTATCAACCGTTGCTTAATGTACAAAAGGCAACGGTTACAAACCAATTCTAAGGTTTGTCACCATCGAATAAATTCTAAGGTTTTTAAATCACCTTGAATGCTATCCGATGTTGTTGTAAAAACATTTCTAGGAGGAAACTAACTTTTGGCACCATGGGATGAAGCAAAAAAGCGAGGAATCTACGCTTCTCCCGCAGCCGTAAATAAATCATAAATAAACAAAACTACCACGTTACATAACAAAAATAAATCCAATCCAACACGTCCGAATAAGACTCGTGACATAAATGCATAACATATGTAATACACAAATCCCCTCTATATGAGAAAACTTATATATCATGCGATGGCTCACTACAGTCTCCGCTCTTCGCTGCTGTCGATGTTTCTGCATGAACTTCATCATATCCCTCGTGTTGCCTCTAGCCCACTCACTTTGGTCTTTAGTGTAGAAATCTCTCCATTCTTGATTTTCAATTCCATCACATCTGTCATAGTAGCAGCTGAATGTAACATATGAATAAGCAAACTAATATTTACCTTTTGATTTACTTGACAACGTTTAAGTATTTAACCCTAACGTTCTCAAATATAAATACAATAGTATGGTTGCTTCATGAATCATTACTGCCTGTAGGAGTATGGCATACAATAGATTGGTACGAATAAAAGTAATCAGTACAAGATCACTTCTATGATAAATATCATCTTGTTGGATTCTTTATTAAAAACTTTCGTAAGGATCCAAATTAAAAACTAATCACACTAAAAAAGTTTACACACACTGCCTTAGTTATTAGTTAACTTTCAGCAATACATGTAAATATGCTTAGAAATGAAATGTTTGTTATATAATTATGTGTTGCTGGTTTCATAATTTTAGTTCTTATAGTTTACACATCTAGCTAGATTTTACACTACCCTGCTTATGTAACCATACCAAATATGGAAGCTATTATCATGTCAAATGTATATCTAAAACACAATGAATATAAGGTCCTTGGTTGAAAATATTGTTGTTCATGCTGATCACTGATTTTGTTGTATGTTTATGCACAGACAATTTTGTTTGGATCCATGGATGGTTTTACGAAGAAATGCACTTTCAGTAAAATATCTGTAGCTCTATTATAAATGTTTACTAATACAAGTCAATGATAAGCCTATTGCCATCACTTAACAGGTGCATTGCTATTCTTATATCACAGTTTTGTACACGGGCTGCTATTGTTGTTACTTATCTTCTTGTTTAATCAAGAAAAGCATTAGATCTTGGGGTGCATGTTATCATCTGAACATCATTGATGTGGCTGACGTCAATTAGATTATCAACCCTCTTGTTTTTGGTCAGTCTTGAATAGACACTGGATGTAATCTGACTCAGTCCGTGTGACATAAGTATTAATTACCACTAATAGAAGTTGCATTGAATCTTGAATGCAATTCATTATCCAACTTTGAACTATTTCTATTCTATTATTTCGAATATCAAAATAAAATTGGTGAATGTTTGATTATCTTTCTAGCTCAGACTTTGAAATGCAAAGCCAATATAATGTTTTATGCTTTGTACGAGTTGGCAACACTTCTTTCAAGTTGCAAATATATAATGTTATAATAATTTTTAAACACGGTTTTTTTTAGTTTGAGAGGCATTGAAGGAGAATATAATGGGCTTCAACCTTTTTTTTTTGGAAGGTAAAAGCTTTACTTTCTAGTATTTGATAAATTGTCGATTATCTTGTAAACAAGACAGACCAGGACAAAATACACATGCATTTGCATATGCAAATTTCATATACAGCAAACAAAAGAAAATCAGCAATATATGCAAAGAACAAGTCAGAAATATCAATACCTCCGACTAAAGGTATCGTATCAAACCTTTTTGATGGCTCACATAACCTCCGGCTCCAACATCCCCAAAGGTCTCGGTAAATTGTCAACATATTTTGGCGGTTAGCTCATTCGGCAATAAAATTTTGTCCAACAACACCTTTTCATATGTGGGTGGTATTGGTTTTCCAAGAATTACTGATGTTGTGGAATCTCGGCATATAGTACCTGTTATATAAGCATTTCTGGAGTGAATATATGGAATCGAACTAATAGAACTAACAAGCTCCCAAATATTTAAGAGGTTGTATATATGGGCACAAAAGCATAAGTGTGCGCATGAAATAATTTCAATGCAAGGATACGCATATATTAGAGGTGGTATATTTGCATGCTTCAGGGACACTACACACGCAAGAATAAAAGTTTTAAATCTTGGAACCATTTGCCTTTAGAAAATTATACATGCAATATATATCACGCATGCAAGAATTTCCACACAAAATCAAAGTAAAACACACGTATAAAGCATGTAATTTACTCGCATGCATCAGGGACAGTGCACCAGATTACTTAAGTCAAAGAAATGAGTGCTGAGAAGTGTTTTGGGTACATATTCATTTATACGTGCAAGAAAATGCAGCGCACTCTCCCGTTCATGAAGTTAAGCATTCACTGACTTTGCAACATATTATTTTCTTCAAATTTTAATAAAATAGTACCTGTTGCAATTACTTCGTCCTCGAAGTTCAGGATTTCACATCTTTGGTCGATTAACTGATTGTTCGGAGTGGTAAACTGAAAAGCCGTATTGGGTCTTCAAGCTATTCAGTTTCACAATGGCATACAACTTTGTAATCTCTTTTGGACAAGAAGGATACAATGGCTCTGTTGCAGTTGCACTATCACAAAATGATTTATCCGTAAACTGCTCACCAATATTAGCATTATCATGCAACTGACTTGTAGGTTGAAAATGATGGAATCTATCTGCATCATTGATCAAATCCTCCATCCTAATATGTTCGGACTCATCAGTAATTGTGGCATGACTAACCGGTTGTTGTTTTGGCTTCTCCGGTATTCTTTCCCCGTAAAAACACCACACGGTATATGATTGAACAATACCATATTTAAGCAAATGAAAATGAATGTCATTTAATTTGAATGTATCTTCGTTTTTGCACCGCGTGCAAGGGCACGAATACTTTTCCTTATTGCCACCGTTTTCAGCAACAAATTTAATGAAATTTCTCACACCTTCCACATATTTTGTATTTCTTTGATTAGATTGATTCATCCATTGTTTGTCTATACTAAAAGACATACTGAAAGAAAATAACAAGAGCTAATAAGAAATCATGGGTAACAATATCTTTTGGCTTTCCACCAAGTTCAACTCTGATATTAACTAAAAAGATGTATATTCTTCTGATTTCACTTGAAATTTAACATTAGCATCAAACTGTTTCCAAAAAATTTGCCATTACAACGGCGCCATTTTATAGCACCAGAGTAATGTCTATGCATTACCCCTCTCCTGATACTTGGCTTGCGCCATTAACAACAATTTTATCCACTTACTAAATATGGTCTCATATTTAGTAAAACAAAATTCATTGCATCAACTTATACCCTAGCAGTCACTATAAGCAGCTATGTCTAACTAGCATGCAGTGCAGTACAGTACATTACAATTTGTAAAACTAATCACACACTTCAATAAACAATCGCCACTGCACATACATTTCACTTCAGGAAACCAGTGCACTTCAACTACATCTCCACTTCACAGCATCATCCACTGCTGCCACTTTCACTATCCATACCATCATACAACCATACACTGTGACAACCTCCCTCTTCATATTGCTGCAAAACCACCCTCCATCAACTACACCCCTCCACATCACTCAACTACATCCCCACTACAAACTGCTGCAGTAACAAACTACCCTGTGCACATCAACGGCAACATTAAAACCCCTCTACAGCAACACTTCACACATCACAATATTCCGTTGCATCACCTCAAACTTCAACCCATTAGACCACACCATAGTGCAGCTGCTTACTGCCCAAAACTGCGCCTGACCAAAACTGCGCCTGATCAATCCTAAAAGCAAGGGCGGCCCAAAGAATCGGTTAACCAAGCCCAATGTGAATTTTTTTTTCCCCTTACTATATAACATGTCAAATTTTTTTTTTCTTTTTCATATATAAGCATAAAATCACATATAAAACTATAACATAACAAAGTACCAACTTTTTATACAAAAGTTGTCACATTAAGTGGGCTGCAATACTTATAGTCTCAAATAGTTTACAAAACAGTGAATTTAATTTTTAACGAAATGTATCAAGTTTACAAACTAGTGTATCTAGTTAAGTGTACAGGCAAATCATATTGGGTTCTGCCTAAATGTTTGCGGGTAGACATACACACACTGCAGGAAAAATAGTACATCAATGAAAGTATCAGTTCCTAAATAATTATTAGTTTTTTAGCTTCAGCTTTCAAATTTCGATTCCTAAACGATTAGTTACAGAAAACTAGTTGTTTATAACTAAATACTAATAAGTTATTAGCTTCAGGCGTTTTCAAGGTTAATGAAATCTAAAGCAGTAAAAGGGCGACTCAATTTTAGAAAATTAGACAACTCAAAACAAGAAATTCGCTTACTTAATTAGCAGTGGCAGTATAGAGACTGTAGCGGGACTTCAAATCAGCAGTAGAAAATATCGCGTAGGAGGCAAGCATGAGCCGACGATGGCTGATGGAATAGCCGAGTATGCAGCGATGATTATTTAGAAAGCGTTGATTTTTGAAACCCTAGTTTTTTTGGGTTCGAGCATCGCCAACATGAAGATTGCTATTGAGCTGTAACTTTGAAGTAAAATAGATTTTTGGTATTGCCCGGCTCAGTTGGTTTGGGCCGGCCCTGCCTAAAATATTTACGACGGTTAAAAACCGTTGCTAATTAGCCACGGTTGAAAACCGTGGCTAATTGGAACGAAGCACGCCAAAAATTATGGCGCGAAAGGATGAAATTCACCGCCATCATTTGTCTCCAAAGAAGCTACAGTTACTAACCGTTCCCAATTAGCAACGATAAAAAACCGTTGCTAACTTAACCAAGACGGTTATTAACCGTTGCTAAATGGCAACGGTTAATAACCGTTGCCAAATGCGCGGATGGTTAGTTGCAAATCTCAGTATTTGGTGTAGTGAAACTTCTACAGTCCATTATCAAACCCTTGAAGTTCTTCCAACTGTCTGGATATCGATACCCGCAAACCCTTGTCCTCGGACTAGAGGTGTGAGTAAAAACTAAACGGACATGACTCTACCATCCATCAGCTAGATCTTGTCCTCGGATTAGGGGCAAGAATATAAACTCAAACTAGATGTGAGAGGATCCTCCAAACACTTACTCTCGCCCTTGATGTGGAGGGTTGAATGTGATACAAGAGTTTACTCACTTAATTCTTATCGTCAGATTAGTGGCATCGGTATAAACCAGAATGAATGTGATGAGATCGTCCAATCCTCAACATTTTTTTTGGATTAGGCAAAAAGAAAGGTCCATACCTTGCGTAAGATGGGACCTTACCAGTGTGAACTTCCAAAATGCCTGGAGTTTAGCACGGTGGGAAATAAATGTCCTAGATGAGGATGTGCGAACTGCGTTATTAAGTAGTTAATTTAGAACTAGCGCCCAGAGTTCGACGAAATTGAGTATCGCCATCCTAGAAAAGGATGCTTAAACCATTGCCCTAAGTGGTAAAACCTTAACTAATGCCTAAAGTTTGGCACTTCGACAATTACTTTACATTCATGAGAGCGATGAAAGGCCAATATATTATGTATCAGGCTAAGGATTTAGTCCAATGATAATCATTAAAAGGAATGGATTACAAATACATCGAAAACAAAGTGTATTTCTAAAATAACTTAAGCAAACTCACTTTAAGATTTGAGAAAACAAAACAATATATGTTATTAACATTTAAAATGGAACTAAGAAATATAAGTATAAGTTTATTAATGCCTAATCAAGAAAACAAAAGCGAATGCCGAATCAGCATAACACCGGCCAAAAAAACAAAAGCAGGTAAACTAGGAAAACCCCTAAGTACTGCTATATAACCAAAATGCACAATTAAGATAGACAATCACTTCTTGGGATTCTTCTTTCTTTGTTTCTTCTCCTTCTTCTCTGTAGAAGATGGCACACTGGATCCTTCCGACTGCTTCCTTACTCCTTCCCCACTTCCTTTCCCCTTGGTTGGAGTGCTCCGCGATGACCCAATGGGGACACTTTGAGTGCTCATAGGTGAAGGAATAGAGATAGGAATGCTTAGTAAAGATCCCATAGATATGCTTTTAGCGCTAATGGGCGGAGGAATACGGATTGGAGTGAGAGTAGCCCGCCTTGGAAAAGCGATCGATAAAGGAGGAGGAACAGCCTCAAACTTCTCCTTCTTAATCTCTATAGCAAGGAGGATTTTCTTTTTAGTTTTCTCCAGCTCGGCCTCTTTGGCAAGGCTAAGTTCCCGACTAAGTTGAGTCATGGTGCGACCTGATAGGGACTCGAAAACTCTAGATATCACAACATCCAAATTGATCTAAGCTTCTTGAATCCCTCTAGTCCCCTCATCATGCAAAGCATTGATCATTAGCTCATCAAGGCCAGAAGTTTCTTCAACCAGGATGGTTGTAATAGTTATTGAACTTCTAACGGTTACTGATTACGTTGCATATGCTTGTTGTCCCCATCGAGAGTCCTTGCTAGGAGAGGAGCGATTTGTGACCGACTTAAAACTTGAGAGATATAGAACAATAGATTAGTGACGTTGATTAGCGACACATCAACCCTAAAAAATATAGGCAAAGTCGGTGAGATGCCTTCTTCTGTTTAGGGTTCTGTGTGAGCGGATGTGCCATTGGAATTTCCCTCCGAGATGGGAGAAAGGATAGTAGGCTAATATATCTAAGGATTCTCTAGATCATACCAAGGATCACGAGATGAATCTAGAATAGCTTAGGACCTAGGTGTCTGGCCAACAATGGTGTCATGCAGCGTTGATCCTGAGCCTTCACTCAAGTTTTTCTCTACAGTGGTAGCTCGCTCTGGATGAAAAATGAGCTCACCTTTTCTCAACACACTGGGCTCGTCATCTATTAGTACCTCCTTCTCCAGCTGAGCAAGCTCCACCTCACTACCTTTAAGGAATGTTTTTTCCTCTGAGACAATCCATTCCTAATTAGGCCCAAAACCCTGGGATAATCATCAGCAAGCCATTCCAGATTGCGGAACTTACGAACATTGGCATTGTATTTGGTGAGCCCTGTTTCAAACCTATCCATCATCCACTGATTTGCAACCTCAACCTCCCTCTTGACAAGTGTGTCCATATCCTTAGCACATTCGACTGCCTAATCCCTCTCTTTCTTAGCGTTGAGCAGCTCATCACAGTAATCCAGAGCTTGTTGGAGTGTCTCCTTCTTTTCCTTTATATTTTGATTATGCTTGGTGTTCAGTTCAATCGTGCTCCTGCTTGTGGCATCTTTCTCGAACACCAAATCATGATTCCCGATGGAATGTTTTCTCCATCTCATCTCGATTCTTGGTCCTCTCAACTTCAAGTGTCTTGATGGCATTCTTGACCATCTTCTCAGCTTCGGCTTGAGAATTCCCTAGTTTTTCAACCTCGATATTAAGATGAGCTACGATCCTTTTGTTATCGACCTCATTGAGTTCTTGATTTTCGATTTCAAGCTGCCTTTTCCTTAAGACCTTGTAGATTTTTTCTGCTACTCGTGATCATTCATTCCATTGATTATGAAAATCAGTCACATAAGTAATGGTCATCTCTTGGAATTTTTTTCAAGTTGGGCACAAACTTATGCCCATTAAAGCGAAAATTTGGAAATTGATCCATTAGTTCAGCCATTCGAGCACTAGCGGCAAGTTTTTGCTTCATAGAGATGATCGAAGCTTCACTAGTTTCTTTACTAGGTCTGTGATGAGTCAAAACTACTCTTTAGGTGCCCACGGTAAGAAGATTAACTACGATGAGCTATAGAAAACTGCTATGTAGGAACATAAGTTGGAGGCAGAGCATGAGATGTGCTGCAAGCAGAATGTCATCGCGATGATCTGAATGCTTATCCAAGTCCTTTGGAGGAAGAGAACTTGACTTGGGGCAATACTTGGAGCCTTAGTCACATAGTGGATAATTTTTGCTATGACTATCCCCGTCTAAGTCATCTTTATCATGACTACCTCTATCGCGATCAGATCGATGGCTGGAGCCTGAGTTCTGACCGCTATCTTAATGGTAAGCGCTTGGATAGCATTTCTACTACCAAGTTGTATTATCCTGCACATATTGGTGTATTAATTTAATTTTTTCCATACATCTGCAAATAAAATGAAAGGAAGTTTGATCCAATGAATAAGGTGTCAATTCAAGTGCTATGTAGTGGGGGCAAAGTGCATATATATGTAAGTGTTCTCGCGTCCTCCCGATGGACCATGAGATGGAGCTTTGCTCATGGGAGTGATCTCTCCCACACTGGTTGGGATGGAATACTTACCAAAACGAATAGAGGAGTCGATGCCCTCAAGACTAATGTGACGGATATCAAAGGATACAAACTCAGTAAGAATTGGCAATAATCCAGCAAATGTGCCAGTTGATGGAATAGAAGATGTCTTTTCTGTAGTTGTGACTGGCAGAGGCTGCGAAGAGGTCTATGCCTTGGAAATCTTCAAGGCTACCTCTTCCTCGAAGCAGTCTGTTGATTGTCTTTAGATTGCTTAGTCTAAGACTCAAGTGCCACGTCAATGTTACCTTGATCAGCCCCGCCACTTTCACCCACTATTTCCCCTTCTTCGGCATGCTCGTGTACTTGCTCAACATTTTCTTCAACTATAGCTCGGGACTTGGGACTGGAGGTACATTTGGATCAATATTTCCTCCTTCGTGTATGTTGTCATGATCATTATCGTCATTATCATCATCATCACCACTGGAAACCACTTGGACTATAGCGATGGTATGACCCGCTTCCAACAAACCATGAGCAAGAAGTCTATCGTCCAATAGAAGGTATTGATATCTCAATTCTCTACCAAAACGACCATAAGAACATTAATGCCATCTGAAAGCGTCGAGCTACTGGTCTCGTCAGAATATCTAGATAATACTATAAGATGTGAGTTATGCCCACGGACTATTAAACAAATTCATATAATGCACGTGAAATTGAACTTACGTCCGGATAGTCGTGCGAACCCGAGTGGATATTGGAC
The DNA here is from genome assembly GCA_030765085.1 of Allium cepa. Lineage (NCBI taxonomy): Eukaryota > Viridiplantae > Streptophyta > Magnoliopsida > Asparagales > Amaryllidaceae > Allium > Allium cepa. Next base: position 513,098,854 of record CM060942.1, read on the forward strand.
ATAAAACCGCCTTTTTTTGAAATTTCTCAACCTTTTTCATGTGCCAAAGATAACTCTTTAACCCTCGATCAATTCCAAGTAGATTAAGGATGGACTTTCTTTTAGGCCCTTGAAGGTGTATATGTATCGAATCTCCTCATCTCATTGCGTTCGGTGTCATTGTTCAGTGAAGATGATATATGTGCCAAGGAGGAAAGTGTAGCAGTTTGGATGTAGCTGAGTTGGAGCTAATTGCATGAAGTTCAGAACTCGACGGACGTACTAGTTGAATAGAGGGATGAAGCCTGTCAGGCACATGTATTAATTGCAGGCAATGTAACCCTCTAGGGGATTATAAGCTCTTTGATCATGAGACATGACTAGGACATCATCGAACAGGATGCCATGCTTGTTGCATATTCTTCAAAGCGATCCTTCATCGATTTTGGAGGCAACAAAATCAACTGGATCGTTTAAGATAATGGCATCTTTGAGGGTGTTAATGGTAAGACCTACTTCTGGCCCATCTATCGGCTCAATTGGATTATCTGGAACTTAATTGTTGTACATGCTCTACTGGAGTTTGTTGTACATATGAAGTTGTAGTTGTAGTTGAACTTGACTCGACATCGGATTCAATATTTATGGTAGTGGATGTGCCTATGGCTTGAGCGACAAGATGTTTGGAACGTCTCTGATCCATTTCTACAAAGAATCGACAGATAGCCAACACAGAAGAGTAATTATAAGCTATACCCCTATGGTATATTGTAATCTAGTGCAGTGTCGTGTAATGTTATGTAGTTCAGAATTATACAACAATTATGACAAGACTCTGAAGTTCGACCGGAGTGACCGTCATCACCGACCATCCCAACTGGATTTCACATCAGTGGTTATGCATAAGAGCTAGGTCCAAGCTCAGGGATCAACCATTGACATGTAGGTGCATGGTATTTATATTCAAGACATATGCATCATTCAATTCAAGATTATACATGTATATATATGGAAAAGTACAAGGAAAAAGTTTGAAATCCACCAAAAATACGAGACCGTTATGGATCCCATACCTGGAGGACTTCCCTATGTATGTTTTCCCCTCGAATTCCACTTTCCATAGCCGATCCCAAATCCAACCACCAATATGAGATTGACCCATGGCCTAACTCGTCCTTAGTCTCCTCTGATTTACCATCCTCTACCTATCCAACACTAATATCCACCTAGGTATGCAGACACGACTGGTCTAGAGAAAATAAAAGTTCAACACCCAAACAGACCGGGTCTTGAGATTCAGTGGGATTCGACCCTTAATTCTAGGTACTAATGTAGGTTTTTATAGATCAGGGGAATGCTTAGTCAATGGTGAAGTGGATGAGTTGATTGGCATTGATTAATTTTCTTTTCAACTATGTTAAAAAGTTTAATGGAGGCCTGGGTAGTAGGAGTTGGTACGAGAACAAATGAGCAAGCGAGGGGATGAAGTATTGGAAATATGGGTTATATACCCCTAAATGGTCCAAAATACTTTGACGCAAAGCAAAGTGCGAGATTGGTACTGATTCCTTAGGGATAGGTACTGAGCCTTAATATTCTAAAAAAATGAGAAGAATATATATATATATATGTGTGTGTGTGTGTGTGTGTGTGTGTGTGTGTAAATATGACTAATACATATATACGTAGATGTTTATACACATATGCATGTGATAGGCTATGTATATGTACTCCTCCCAACTCAAGAATGTGCACATATCCATGTGTGTGTGTGCGTATCTGAAACCTCGAACGACCAGAGTCGATGGAAATCAAATTCAAACCTAGAAAATCCATGGATGGAATTAGCTTAGGATCGTCAAACTCAAAATAACAGATATTGAGAATATCTTCACAATTTATAATCTTGGATGCTAAAGGAATGCCACAATGGATGACTATGGACATAACTTTTCATAGAAATGATTCGTGGGAAGGATAAAGTCCATTCGAAATAGAGTGGAATCCTTAATGACAATTCCAACTTGTCTCGATCTAAAGCACATCATGTTTGAAACGAGATGTACTTTGGGGGGCAAGTGTTATCTTGCCCTTTGGCCATGTAATATTTAGATAGACTGGATGAGTTAAACTTGGAATTATCAAGGCAGGAAGCCCTGAGAGATAGCCTCAAAGTCCAGGAACCAAACACAAACAAAGTCACAAGGCCAACGCAAAAACAACCCAAGACCAAAGCAGCATGGGTCCACCAAAATTATAGGTCGGTACAGGCCTCGCCATATGGGTCAGTACTGACCCCTATTGTCTTCAACAATCAACTTCTACTTACATGTCCATCTTAGTGCCAAAAGCCTATCCCAAATGTCATTTTTTTGTTTTAATGTAATTGTCCATCAATATCGCAAATGTTGTTTTGTTGTTTTAATGTAATTCTCCATCAACCTCCATGAACACTTGAAGCTACAACTTTGTTCTTCCACAACTTCATCATTTGGACTCACAAACAAACTAAAATTGGTGCAAAAACCTATGTGATCATGAAACCAACTGTGATGCAATCCAATACAAAGAGTTGAAGGTGGCCAATTTGACAATATTGTGGTTGGTACTGATCCCTACCCTTGGAGTTGTACAGACTCATACAATCTGACGAGGTGCAGTCTATTTTCAAGTGGAATTGGTCTAAAGCATGGAGAACGACATTAAGATATTTTGTACGTGATTTTAGACCACTACCTTTATAAATAGGAAGGTAGGTTTTATTTTTCAGCGTCTTTTAGCTCTTGTTCTTCTGTATCTTTTATTTTGGTAACCAAATGTCGGAGGTATACCGACCTGTAAGAACTTCTACCTCCAAGTCAAAATATATGAAATAAAGTTATAAAGTGGATGTAAGCCTTGTTTGCCGAACCACCATAAATTGTTGTCCGCTGCTTTCTGACTCGTTTTTCAATTATTTTTTTCACTTTTTATTTTCTACTCAATTTATTGGGTGTTTGTGCCAATTTTAATTCAAAAAGGTAGGAATGTTAATTTAGTTTAAAAGTGAAATTTTAAATGTATTTTTGTGGAAAGAATTTAATTCTAAAATTTAATTACATAAAGAAGAAGAATGTATGAAGTCATTAGATTAAATATTAAAAGAAATTAGTATAAAATAACTAAAGTGAAATATATTTTCTTCTTCAAACTAGTATGTTTCATAAATCATGTGTTATTGTGGTAATGTTCTGTGCTATGAAATATGTTATAAACAGAGTAATAATACGATTTGGGATGAGTCATTCAGTAATATTTCTTTGGTTGTACATAAGACTTATGGCATAGATGTGATGGATATGATTGCAGTTTATAAGCATTGAGGCAACGATTAAGTATCACATAGTGGTATAGCACGTTCCAGTGATATTGATTATGTTATTCCCTACAAGTAAATGACGCCAAAGCGATTGTTCGGTGATATACTGTTGAGGTATATGTGAAGGACTCATTGATGTGCACGTAATTATGCATATTTTTACTTTCATATTTAATCCACTTTTATTTAAATAAATATCATATTTGGGTATTTTTACATGTTTTTACCAAAATTCAAATATCATCAAATCATCTTCAGTTTTGAGGACAAATGTAATTTGTGTATATATTAATTTTGGAGAATATTTATTTTCACATTTTAGTTTTAATTGTAGGAATTTTGGATGGAAATATGAAGAAGCCTTCATGAAGATATGCATGCACAAGAGAATAAGGCAAATGAAGATGGAAATTAATGAATTCATGTAATCATGGAGGACCCCACCTACCCACCTACCATGATACACTATTAAGAGCTAATTCATATGTTAGTGGGGATTAAAAGCACAAACACACTTAATGGAGAATTAATTCATATTAAAGATAACATGGTGTCCACACTTCCTAAGAGGTATTTTGCGTAGCCCCTAAAATATGGATTATGGTTTTAGGCATGTATAAATAACCCTCTTATGTTTATGTAATAAAAGCTTTTATCTACTTATCATATAATGCAAATTGACCCACAAATCTAGTGAGAAATAAAATGGTTTCCTATGCCTTTTTTTTTTTTTTTTTTTCTACATTCTTTTATTTTCTTTCATGCTTATTTTCATTTGTATGCTTTGTTTTCTTTTATGCTAGTAGCTTAGATTTATTTCATGCAACTAGATTAATTCTTTTTTTATTAGCTCTTACTTTGCTTGTTTTTTATGTTGAAATTTACAAGTGTTAAAATGATAGCACAAATGAGTAGCTAAACTCCTCCAATTTAGGGGCGATGAAGCTCTCTAAAATTATGTAAATTCAACATATTCTATGATTTATGATCTCTTTTTAAGCTTCATGAAAGGTTGGAAGATGATGTAAGTTTATTAAGCAATTTGATAGCCTACGTTATAATCAAAAATGGGCTATGCTTACTCCAACATAAACGCAATTTACATCACTATCTAACTAGTTGATTTTGGTCATGGAATTAAAGGAGAAACAAAGTAGTAAATAGATCATACTTAAAATAGCTTTTGCTTTGATTTCTTGTTCATTTTGATTACAATGGATAATTGGTTTTAGTTGTTGTATTAAAAGTTTGATGGTTTAAGTAATGTTAATCAATCAATAACATAAATATACCACACTATGATAAATACATCACTAATTCTATTTAGTTTAAAATGAGAGATCATAGATAAAATTTTGTGTTGGCTTATATAAGAAGATGAGAGTGGATTTGCCTCTAAATTGTTTTTTTAATCTCATATCTACATTCACTTTGTTCTAGCTAGTTTTACATTTTTCTTAACTAAAAACAATCTCAAGTTTAGTTTAATTTGATTGAATAGAATTTAAAATCACTTCAATTTCCTACGATCAACCTGTACTCGCCATATACTAACATTGTACGCCTTGCGCTTGGGTTAAGTTTTATAACAATATTTTATAGCGGTTTTCTAATTCGATAGAAAAGTTTTTGACGCCATTGTTGGGGGATTGATTTGATTTTTATTTTTACTTTTCGAATTATTATTTTTTGTCCGATTTTTGTGTGTTTTCATTTTGTGTGTTAATTTGCATTTTTTTTTTAAAAATTATTGTTGTGTGATTGTGTGATTTTTGTTTGCATTTTGATTGTGCGATTGTTGTTTTTCTAGTTGTTTTTGCATTTTTAGTTAAAAAAAGAGCACTTGCATTTCAAAATCAAAGCTGTCCATTACATCTAATTTCATATAAACTGTTTGTATACTGATTACATTTTCTTTCTATTTTATTAAGGTTGCACAAAACCGTGCACTGCGAACATCATCATTCCCCTGCATCCATAAACTCCAACAAACACAAACCATATACATCGCCATACTTCACTGTTGCACAGTGCATTTCACCATGCCCCTGCCACTTCAATGCACCCTCCATAAATCACAATAACAATCCATCAACCGCCGTTGCAACTCAGCACCGCCTTGCATTCGCCCAAATATCTTTAGTTCAAACTCACAAACCTACCATACCATTCTTTTTTTAACCCAGAAGAAACCGGCAGACCGGTAAACTCTTGAGGAGGACATAGTAAAGTCGTCCGCTGATCCAAGCCTCCATACCTTCAAGTAAATTTGTATAAGATAGGAAAGTGCATGGTAGAAAACGAACCTGAGTCTTTTTTCCAGAACTCAATCCATCTTTCCACTGCACCGCGCCCGCGGACTTAACCTACCATACCATACTCACAAGCCTATTGCCAAAACTGCTCCCCTGAACCTCTATGCACACTCACAAACACATCTCAACCACACTGCCGTTCCCCTAATCAGACCAACACTATCACTGACCCATTGCCATACAACACACTCTCCTGGTCGCTACTGTAACTTCTGCACATCCACCTTCCATACTTCATAACACACCTCTGCATTATTTTCACTGCAACCATCACCTCCTATCACTTCTACCATTTCTCATCACCATACTACCAAACTTACATCCTCCTACAAAACTGACATACACTTCAATTACACAAAACTCCCTATACAAACATATCATTTCCTACAAACCACCCTGCCAAACCTTCCACTATCACCATAAACCAAACCTCCTACAGTACACTTCGTCCAGCCCATTACTTCAACTACCCAAAATAGCCTTAGCATTGCAGTTTCCCTAACTTCATTACCGGACTGTGGCACAAACCAACCAAACCACTTCACCTCCTTACACCTTCTCCACTGCCTATTATCTTCATTGCCATTCTAATCCACAAAGCCCACCTTCTGCTTACCTGCCTGCACGACCACATCTACATCCCATTTTCTGCTCTTCCAACCACCCACTACGCTCATCAGCTCAGCCAAACACAACCTCCACAATAGTCACCTGAACAGCACTTCACCATCCACAAGCAATCAAACCACGATTGTCAGCAAACCCCGTTAATCAACCTCCTCCATATCCCCAAAACCAAATCCATAATCCACTTTCGCAAAACCTGAAACTGCACAACCGCGATCACCTCAGCAACCCAAATCGACCATGCCTTTAATCCACGAACGCTCGAGAATCAAACCATACCCAAACCCGAACGCTTCCAATCGACTGCAGCTGCCTTCCACCTCTGACAAACCGTCTCTAGTAACCACCATCCACAAATTGGTATCACCAGAACCCACTGCATCCAGCCATCTCCATTCGCCACACATCAAGCAGCAGAACCACATCCAAACACCTAAACGACCGCAACCAATTCCCATCCTCCTCACCAATCTAAACGATTTCCCACCGAAAATTCGCGACTACCGATATTGTGATTTATAATTTTTTGTTTCTTTCTTTTTTCTCTCATTTTGGTTGCGTTAGAAAGAAACAAAAATTCTTGAGTAATGTAGGAAATAATTTGTTAAGGGTGCTTGAAGTGTTACAATTTTATTAAAATTGGGTTTACTTTGGGTTTGTGTGAGTGTGCGGGCTTATGATGATTTGGGCCATGTGTTTAATTTTTTTTTTAGTTTATTTCTGTTTAGTTTTATTTGTTAAGTTTGTTTTAAAAATCTTGTTCAAAATCTAAGGTTAAATGAAATAAAAAGGAATTGCTGCTTTTAACTAATCTGCTTGCTTAAAATTGCGTTAAAATTTTTTTGCTGCTTTTAAAAAAATAAATTGCTAATAGTTCTGCATGCTCTGTATTATGCTCTCATCTCTTGTTTTTATTTGCTTTGCATTTTTGGTTGCATGCATATTAAAAAAAAAAATTCAAAAAAAAAAAAAACTAAGTCAGATTTCATTCATAGTTCCATTTTAATTCACATTTATTTTCAGTTTGCATTCATTTCATCTTATTTTTATTTTCTAAGGGCAACATTCAAATCCACATAAGTTGGGGTTTTCATCATCTTTTCCTTGGCCCACAAATTACATTTCATCTTCGAATTCTGACTAATAATAACGGTTAGATATTTGACTTAAGTAAGTCACAAGCTCATCTAGGACTTAATTGTATCTTAATAAGTTGCCTTCTTTGAACAAATTTTTTTAGTATTTAGGCTACGACAAAGCAATAATCATTTATAAATATTGTGCTGATTCGTAAACATTGCATGATTATTTCTCTAAAGGTACTTAAACCTTCGGTTGTATTTTTACGGTGATTCGTGATGCACCGATAACTCATGTCCGTTACCTGGGTAAGAAATACCTTGTTGGATTAAGACAACGTGTGGTTATATAATTTTGGGTTAGGAGCTATTAAGGATAGAAAAATTAAGTCCTTGCATTCATTTAGTTGCATTAGTTCATGCATATATAAAAAAAAAATCAAAATCAAAATCCAAAACTAAAAAAAATTGAACATTTTTCTTAACTCAATAATTGTTTAATCCAAGATCCAAAAAAAAATCCTTTTAAATTTTTTTCCTTTGAAAATTTTCAATCAAAATAAAAAATCCAAAGAAGAATATTTTTGAGTTGGTTTTTTTTAACAAAAATCGAAAAAATACATAAGCTTTTCAAAAAACAAAAAAACAAAAAACATATAAAAACAAGAAAGAAGAATTTTTTTTTGAAATTCCAAAAAAAACAAAAAAAATCAAATCTCTCTTTTGAAATAAAATCTTTTTGGTAAATATTTTTCCCTTAATGCACACACACACACAAACAAATTATCACTTCATTTTTTGAACCTTGCTTATTTCTCTTAAATTCAATTTGAACTTCTTTCTCTTCCCTTATTTTTCTCACAAGTGCATGAGTATTGGATTCGTGACACTTCTACGAATCGTTGGACTCGCGACTCTTCTACAAATCTTTAACTCGAACAAATGGTCCTCCTGAAATGGGAAATGAAAATACCTCTTGAACTATCATGGATAGAATCTTTCCTGATAGAGTTTATATTCCTTCTTATATCACGTTACCCACCCCTACGGGCAACCATTTCGAAATTCACTCAAATCATATTTCCAGTCTCCCAAATTTGGCAACTTCAAACACGATGGCACATACATGTAACATCCCGCCTTTTTGTACGCTTAAGCAGACACACATGTCGACTCAAACCATGCAGAAGGGCGGATTGTTATGGGGTGAATAAGAAAAACGAAGAAAGAAAAAACAAAATAGAATCTTGCAGCTGAACAAAAAAATATAATAATCAAATAAACAGTTCATGAAGCTGTTTTACAAAATAATTGATTATACTTATACAACACATATCAGAGTTACACATACTAGAGAATAATAAATAATGCAACGGAATACATGATGCAGTGAAATATAATAAATAAAAATAATGATACAATCTTGGTCTTCGTCCTCCAGCAATAAGGTCTTCAAATCCTGAAATGCTCAGGCTAACCCGAGCGAATTGAAAAGACAAAACACTCAAGTCGGAACTAAAAGATCTTATGTGAGTTAAATCAACAGAAATATATATGAGTAGAACGGCGTCAGAGATGTTTATAGGTTTTGACATCTCCTATGCAGTGTTTAACGTATGTGCAGTAACTTAAGAGATGCTCGAGATTCTCATCTCCTAAGGATCCGTTAAACTATTTACTATGTAGTAATATTTCGCTATTATAATAATGTCTATAGCAAAATGAACTTACTTTCAAATAGCATTAAGGCTTTACATTTTCCACCTCAACACATTTATATATTCCCATAGTCTATACAGTACCGTAATCTCCCCCGTACTAGGCGTCGTCATAGGGCACTCCATAGGTACGGTACAAAACAAAAATCGTATAAGGCTCGCTAGGGTAGGTACGCGGCACAACAAGGCAATGCCAGGGTAGATATATGAATTACGCATCCGGACCGGTGGTAACGCATAACAGATACTACAGCCCACCACGAACCACACTCCTAAAATCAAAGGTGCGCACCAAACAATTACAAAGTAATAGAATAACATACGAAGAAGTGTGTCCGATAAGAGGTGCTACCTCTTTAGCCCGAGAATCGCTCCTGTTCTAGCCACCATATGCCAACTCACGGGAGTCGGGTCTATGTATATACCTCAATAGAACGTCGCCACCATCCTACTTCATTCTGGAATCTCCACCGCGTACACGGTTGTTAAAGTGGTTTTCGGAGTTGGCAGAGAGTACGACAACTTTTGATGCCGGTCCCTTTAACAACCAAACGTTATTATAACACCGCGGTCATTTCAAAATAATTTATACTTCAAAACCAAAATATAATATCCATTTCAAAACTATATAAAAGAATATCATTTCCATTTCAAAAACCAAACCAATATGATATCATTTTTATTAAACCCCAAATCAATATAATATCATTTTTATTTCAAATATATCCTTTCCAAAATCATAGCACTTTCAACGTTATAACACTTCGAAATCAAAACACTAGAAATATAACACTTTCAAATCATAATACTTTGAAACTCATAACTTTGAAACGTAACTTCCACCACTTAAATGGTTAAAATATTAAAATACTTTATATAATAAACTAGCTTCTTAAATTTCCCAAATCAATTCCTAAACAACTCGAATTTATTAATTTTAAATTTAACCAAATCACAAATTATAAATTTAAATACGATTCAGTTTTCAAATAAACTACTCCAAATTTTATTGATGTCAAAACAGATTTGATTCACAAAATAAACCATTTCAAATTCAATATATTTCAAACATTAAGTATTCAACAATTTCAAAACTGAGTTTGGTAATACGATTCACCAATTCAATTTTCTATTATTTAGTTTTGAAATATTTTACATAATAACTTCATTATCATTTAAATAAAACTCAAATTACAAATAACTTAATATTTCCTTCAATTTATTTATACTTGAAATGTTCATTTAATTCCCCTTAAACCAAAATCAAATTATAAAAATCATACTTTCTAAAATTTCAAATTTAATAAATTTCATATCAAGCTTATTTTTGTTTAATTCTTAAATAAATTCAGTTTCAAATAAATCTCAAATTTATATTTCAACCTTAATTTTATTTAAATCATTATAAACTCTATATTAAAATACAATTTAAATACTTAACCATATTATCTTCAATAAAAGTCAAACTTGTTATTAAGCTGATTCTGGATTAAAACAAATTATACATAGCTTAAAATCAAGAATGAAATAACACTTAGATAATATCAAAAATCAATATTTATCGAAAACCATATATTTCTTTACAAAACTAAGAAATCATTTCAAAATATTTTTATATATAGACCACGGTGTCTGTATATAATTTTCTATCCTATGGTCAAGTGATACGGAAATTTTTCATTTCAACCCGAAATTAAAATATAAATATGGTTATATATCATTTCAAACCGCAACCCCAAATGAAATAAAAATCCATAACAACTTGCATTTTATAATAATATAAAATACAACATCCATTCATCCAATATCAATCATCAAACATTTATCACAATCATCATCCAATTCAATCAATAACATCAACATAGAATAGATAATAAATAGCAGGTATTTACTGGCAATTTATATTCAATAATAAATTAAATAATTATTTTATCCAAATAACTTCAAATAAACTGAGATGATGATTCAAAATATGCCAAACAATCATAAATCAATTTCCAATCACATCATAAATCAATTTAATTAACAATTTTTTTTAGAAGTTGTGAGTGGGTTAAAACACTCAGCTTTTGAATTTAAATTGAATTTAAATTCAATTTAAACCTAAAATTCAAACAGTCCCAAAATCCATTCAAACCAGAGTCAAAATGTCCGGAATTCTAATACAATCCTAAAATGCAAGAAACCACGCATAAAAATGGCCTCGTATGTGAAAGTTATGATCGTTCAAACAAGTTATTTTTAAGTTTTAAATAAAATAAAATAAACAGAAACGAGCTCACCTCATAGGCCACGTGCAAGCATCTACACACTCTCACGAACGAGAACCCTAGCCTGCTCGTTGTTCGAACGCTGCCCTAAGATCGGCCGCCACCGCGCAAACACACGAACGTCGATCCCAGGCTTCGCCGCCTCGGCCGCATCGTCCCCCACACCCTATGACCATCCCCCCATTGGCCGCGTCGAACGACACGTGGAAGGCTCCAGCCACCGCCACCTTGTTAAAACCATAGGCAAATTTTTACTGACAATCTAGCCATAATCAACTCAGACTAACATCACTGATGGGCAGCGCACGGTTCTCTCTACGCGATGGTAACTTCAATTTGGCGATCCGTCGAGGTTGATCGTTGCGTGATGAACGGCCGTGGATAATTCTTCATTTTCGAGCCAAACAGAGGTTCCAATCGGAAAATGAATTACAGATCTGAGATGCGCTCGTCGAGAGCTTCAAATCGATATATAATCCGATATAATTTATGGAGTCTAATTTCTAAAGTTGTATTTTGAATTGAAATTGGATTGGGAAGTTTAGGGTTTTTAGCCATTAAGGAAGAGGAGCAATAGAAATTTCTGTATGTACAGAAATGAGAAATAGAAAGCTTGCTAGTGTAATGACCCGCAAATCCGTACCCCTTTGAGTCGACACTATTCTCCATCAATCAACTCAAGATGAACGAAAATACGAACCATTTGGCTTAAAGAAGAAGAGGTAGAAGAAGAAAATAGAAAACAACAACAGAATCTAACCATCGCAGCGGAATAAAATATAATAGATAATAAATGATCATTACACAAAACAAATCTGTTTATACATTACATCATCAGAGTATACATAACACACAACTGGATAGTAATTATAACCTGTCCTCACAATCTAAATGCACAGCTAATCAACATAGCGGAGTATTTAAAACACGTACGGAAGTACGTATCGCCATCCAGTTCGTCTCCTGAGCTCCACAGCATCCTTTCCTGTATTCTATAATACTCGATCTGACCCGAGCATTATAGTGAAATAACACCTGAGTCCGTCTGGAATACCAGCGTGAGAAAACCACACTCAACTTGATTATTAAAGTTTCAAAATCCTTTGAAATCAAAAGCATCTCGTAAGACCACGCCATAAATAAACATGTTGGGTTTTACCTTACGATAGCTATAACATTTCTTATCAAAATTCTCTAATATTATAATAGGGTCTATATACAAATCGCCTAAATTATTACATTTATCAAATTCCAGCATACTAGCCATAAAGTGGGTTCTAAATCGTAAAGGAACGTGAGGAGAATGGATTTCCAACTAATGACTAGACACTAGGTACCACCTGTCACAGTACCTGGTCTAGATCAGTGTACCGAGGATCCACCCTGAATCCCCTCCGACACAAGACCGGGACTACCCCTACTGGATAATCCCGAGTAGGATCACCCAGCGGTTGGGATCAGCAACCGTCCACTAAGCCGAAATAAAAAGGGACATCTAGACAGGGATGACCTCACCCTAATGGGTGCTACCCACTTAGCCTTGCTGCATAACCCCTGATTTTCAGTCATTCCCGGTTGATGAGGGTCGAGACTAAGCATTACCTTTTTAGAACACATCTCTTAGAATGCTCATCGCCCACCTGACGATGTTTAGAAAGCATTCATCCATACAAGTCCGTCCTGGGTTCGACCGAAACCAAAGCACTACTCCTACTTCATCCATTTTGGAATCACCTCAGGATTAGTAGCGACTAGCCCTTGCACTGCACTGCTCCACCTTCGAATCCAAACTCTTGTTTTCCACATGAAAACGTACAAACCGGATCGAAGTGGTTTTCGAGAAATTAATCCTGATCTCGGTCTCTACGAAACGATCAGCGCATTGGCCAATGTTGATAGTCGATTATTTAACTATCAATTAACATTCTCAAAAAACCATTAAACAATAAACAATCTCCCAAATTATTTATTAATCCCAAAATATCTTCGCAAGATATATTTCCACTTTCAACCCTTTTGAAAATAGTTTTCAAACCACACTCTTCTCATGGAATAAATTTCCAAATATTTATTCCCACTGAAACACCAAGCACAAAAAACTTTATATTTTTTTTAAAATAATTTAAAACACTTTATTATAAAATATCCTTTAAATATTTAAATTAAAAATAATTTTAATACTTATTCAAAATACATACTTTAAAATAAAGCTACTTTAAAAATATAAAACTAAACTCTTCCCTTTTTTAAAACATGATACCAAGTCACCTTTAATTAATTACTACTAAGATAAGTTTGAAAAATACTTACTTTAGAATTTAAACATTTACAAATAATAAATTTTCTAAAACATGCTTTTTTAACAACTTTAAACTTTTAACTTGTACTTAAATATTTGCTTTGAAAACGTACTTGGCTATCCAGGGAAATACTCTTTTCTTTCCCATCTTAAAAATAAATCACTATTTACTTTTAAACAAATTTACCCATTCCTTTAATAAATTCTCATCGTGAATTTATTCCTCCAAATATCCACCAATATATTCCTTCACTTTTATAAACCCAATTTATACATTTCTTAGTCTCGCTTCCCTTTTAAAATTCCAATTTCAACACTTAAATGAATTTTAAATTGATTTCCAAATTACTCCATTTTGAAATAAGTTCCTTTACTTACTCAATTTATTTCAAAATCCACTGACTTCATATTTTATTTCTTATTTATGATTTAAAGTCCTTTTTACTGAAAATAGCAATTTCATACCCCTTTTTCCAAAATCCTTCTTTATCTATTTCAATAAATTTAAAACTTGAATTTTTAAAATAAATTCTTTATTCCTTTAAATAATATCACTTAAGTTTAAAATTCATTATTTATCTGTTTATTCAAAATCCGCTTTTTTCCATACTCGGAATTATTTATTAGAATTTAAAATCCACTTTTATCTTTTCTCTTCATTCATTCTTCAATTTATCCCAAATTTCCAATAACGTTTTACTTATAAATTCCCTCTTTTAATTTTCTTTTCAAAATTCAATCTATATAATTTGATAACTTAGTATATCCAAACATATTCAATCAAACCAGCATCCAACATTTCCAATTACCCATATAATTCATCACAGAATATCAAATAATCATAACACAAAATATTAAACAATTTAATAATTTTGAGGAATCCAGTTGGATCCCTCCAACCTGTTTCCCTGCATCCACAGACGTTAGCACAATACCAATTCCACTTCAAGGTGGAATATCGCAGTATATGGGATTAATATATTATCATCCGCTATTATGCGGTGCATAGGGTCTCATCCGCTATATAATGCGGGAAATCAATCACTCCAATATATATATAATACCAATATATAATATAGCACATCAAATCAATTCAATCATCCAACCAATTACTTAAATTTAACAAATTAATTTTAAATAGTAATCCAGAAGAGTGAAATTAACTCACTTTTGATTTTTGATTTGCAATCCGATCCAAACCCGACTTTCTGTCCATGATTTTAGACCTTGTGTATACATTATACGGTTTATTAACATTTGCAATAACCGAACAATTAATTACTATTTATTTTAATATATTTTTATTTAATTTATTTATTTTAACTAATAACTAACTTTCCTTTAATAAATTATTTTCGGTAACTTAGATAAATTAAATAAGTTTGTTAAATACATTAATTACCGTAAACACATATTTTTAAAGTAACCTAGTAGTTTTTAAAATGTGAATATGTATATTTATCTTCCTTTGAAATAATATATATATATATATATATATATAAATATTCTATATAGATTTCATAAAATCTAATTTATATAAATACCCTTCAACATTTTAAAATTTCCTATATTTTTTTCCAAAGCCTCATATATATATACACACACTGTCTTTTTACATATATTATATCATGTATGTATTCATATTAAAATTTTCCCTTTTCAACCTTTCTGTTAAAATCAAATAATATCAGAAAAAATAATTAAAACTTATACCTAACTAACGAGTTGAACAAACCTCAGCAAACGTTTCGACGGCCATTGCCTTCGAACATGAACTAGACAGCAACTTCGCACGAAACCCTTCATCGACTGCTCGAGATGCATCCAATCGCTGACGCGATCGTCTCCCCATCGCCACCGTGTGCACGCTTGCGAGCCATCCTCCCAGCTATGCTTAGGTCATCGCTCGAAAATCTCAATACTGCCCCACCCCGATGCACGTGCCCACATACGCGACCGCGCCTTTACCCCGATTCGCCGCGAACCCTAAATCACGACCCAAATCACTGACGTGCCTCTACCCATCAACACTGCTTCATTCTAGAAATTCGAATTCGAATTTGATTTAAGGTTGTATTGCAAGAGGGGAGTTCGAATTCAAAGAAAAATCTTTATCGGCCATTGATTTCCTAATTTGAGATTTGATTTTTTTTGTATAAATCGATTTCGTTTAACTGGAAGAAAAAGAGGGGAAAGAAGTGTGGATTTTTAAATGAAAGGAAGGAATAAAGGGGTGTCGATGTTTACTTTCGGCTATTGATTTTGAACGATGAAAAAGAAAGGAGAAGGTCGCGTGATCGCAACAAAGAAAAAGGGCGATGTCGGACTGAAAGGGAGCAAGTGTATAGAGCACGTTTCCTAGGTCGGCTAGGATGGCTGGCACAGGTATATGATGGAGGCTGAGATGAAATGTTGATGGGAAAGGAATCTCTGTTGAAGTTGACTAGTCAAACAAAGGATATTTTATATTTGAAATTAAATTCAAATCGTCTCGATTTACGCAACACGAAATTTTAACCTCCTATCGAGGCTTGCCGCTAGACGTTTATAATGTTATACCCCTATTTTGAAACGCAATGAAAAAGGTTTCGAGTCCTAATTCGATCGTATGGAGAAGATAGCTTTTTGGATCTAGTTATTATATTAAATTTTCGATATAAATTTCAACGTGTTTATATATCCTACGCTCACACAACAACTCCAAACATTGCGAAAATTGAAATCCGATAATAATACAATATTACGGATGCAATGAAGCAGTTTCATCGCAATCTATGACTGTGCCTCGAAAGGCTATTTTTAAATTTTGAATTAAATGATATATTTTCAAAACTCAACAAAACACTTCCAAACTCAATTTTAACAATTTTACTATCTTCAGTACTATCAATATAAATTTTACAAGCCTTTAAAATATTTTTAACAAGCTCGAAACTCAAGATTAAATATTTTACTCAATCTTCAATTATTGAATTGAATAATTATATTATTCAACAAATTTCTATATCTACATTCTGAATGGATAAATCCAAGTTTTCCATATTCAAAACCAATTTATAATTCAATTTCAATATTTAATACCATTTAAATGTTCCAGATTCAACGTTGAAAAATCCGGGTCTTTACAACTAGGGTTTATAACGATATATATATATATATATATATATATATATATATATATAGGCAGAACAAAATAGAAAGGAATGGACTCGATTGCTTTGAGTTTTTAACGATAATTGACCCGAAAATTCCGTTTCGATTCCAGAACGGAAACGGGTCAACCCATATATCAAATTATATATTTTTGAATATTTTAAAATCAACGGAATAAGTTTCACGTCTAAATTCCATTGTATGAAGAAGTTATGCTAAAATCAAGTTAGTTCAAATTGATTTCAATTGATTCTAAATTTAATCGATTTCAAGGCGTTTCAAGCCCGTACGATTAAATGACAAGTCTGTTTGTTACGAAACTTGAAATTATGCAACAATACACCGTTACAGATTCGATGAAACTAGTTTCGTCGAAATCCGAGTCAGTGGCCAAAAATGACTATTTTCCAATCAATTAAATAAATTAATATTAAATTAAATTAAAACTTTTCCATTCAATTATCATAATTCCAATTTCTATCACTTTGGATTTTTTAGTAATTTAAAATCCTTTAAAACAAATTCTCTTATTAATTTATTTTGGACATTTCACAATTTAAAGCATTTAATCTCAATTTCAATTAATTCGAAAGTTAAAATTTGAACTCCCAAATTAATCCATATATTTGATTTCTAAATCTTGTATTAAATGTTACATTTCTAAATATGAAATCTTGTCACTTGTATACATAAATTAAGGTTTAAAACCAATAAATTAACTTTCCTTAGCTCCATTCTTTTTTCTAATTTTTTAATTTATAAATAAATTTACATTTCTATTTAATTTATACATTGACACCTCCTGTTACCGCATTAATTCTCATTATTGACATTAAAGATTTCCTATTTTAAATTTAGTGGACCAATTAATTATACCAATTCATTTATTTATACAACACTTACACTTATTTACTTATAATCAAATTTATTCTCAAATATAACAGTTATAACTAAATAATATGCCAATTAAAAAGTAACTTACAACCGTTACTATTACTTTAAATCACATAAATGAATTCATCAATATTTACAAATCAAATGTTACAATTACTTAATTAACACTGATTTATTTCAATTTCTATTTATCACATATTATCTCGTTAATGATCCAACATTCATACTTGAAGTGCAACAATTTACATTATTTCAATTAGTTGAAATTTCAAAATTAGTTTTAATTACATTATTACATTTCATTTTAATGTTTTTTTCACTATTTAATTACAAAGTCTTTATTCTTCCCATTTTAATCACCAAAATTGTATTAAATCAACAAAATTAAATTATTGAAAATTTACGGGTCGTTACACTCTCTCCGACTGAAAACTTTTCATCCCCAAAAAGGAAAAGAGTTAAGCGAACAATATATCTTGTTCAAAAATATTAACTTTATAAAGTTAATTTATTTAAAGAAAATATACCAATTTATAACCATTAAATCTTTTTACACTCAAATTAATAAAGTCTAGAAAACATTCTTTTAAAATATTTTGTCCAAGATTTTCGAAAAATTTCGTTAGAGTCTCCTTTGTACGGAGAGGCTCAGGAGAAAATATAATATCAAATATAACAATATATCACAATATTTCAAAATAACATATACCCATAACGAGAATATATATATATATATATATATATATATATATAATAGCGCTAGGAAACCGTAATCCGAGAACGTACCAATTTGTCGGGCAATCAATCCTTACATTATGAAACAAAAAGCAGCAGCAATTGCTTCCATAACCTGTATTTCACTTATAAAATTTAAAAAGTTTAACAATTATATAAAATGAAATATTTAAATTTGTTTCAAACAATTCAATATATCATTGCAACCAACATACGGTCATCATATGAAATCAAATACAAATCAACTATCCATCCATGTCAACGAAGACAAATAGTTGTTTGGGTTCAAAAACTTTAAATTGTACATAATGAAAAATAAACTACTAAGTGCACCCTTTTACTTAACAATCTTGGATGAAACTAGATAGATTATTCCTACATCCAAATAATTTTAAAATATCCTTTCCCAAACAACCATAAGTCAAACAAACAATGGCTCTAAGCATAAATTAAGTTCATTCTTATTAATTTCATTTCACAACATTTATTGTTTCATTTCCTTTTCATTCATTACTAAATTTCATTAATTTACATCCATTTATCAATAGTATTCAATTTCTAAGCATTTCAATTCATTTACTTAAGTTTATAATCATTTATTTATAAGACTTATCTTTCTGTTATATTTAATTAGTAGCATTTCAATTATTCTTAAGTTTATAACACCTACAACATCAAATTTTATTTATTAAATAATTTCATTGAATACTTTCATTACTTCAAGTTTTTACTTGTATAACATCCATTACATTTTCTTATTAACATTAGAGCTTTTAATATTTGGTAAGTTATATATATATATATATATATATATATATATATATATATATATATATATGCCTTTAAGTATGTAATTAAAAGTTACACAAGTTTATTTTATTTCTTTTAATTAACTTAATGTTCAATAATCATATCCTTCGCTTTTTATAGATTAAAATTTCAACTTTTTTGTTATTTCATTTATAACCTAGCATTTAATCTCTTATTTTAACTAAAGGTTCCAATTATTAATTAGTTACATTCCATTTCACTACCATAATCGAAACAATTAATTAACGAAAACTTAAGAACTAAATACCGAGTTGAATTTCAAATCATTTAAAAAAATAAATAGATGTACGCATTTACAATTTATATATCCAATTATATTCAAAAAAATTTGAAATTTACATTTGCTTATCAAAATTAATCTGTAGTAAAACTACTACAATGGCCTTCCCACTTCGAAACTCGAAAATGAATGTCGATGATGCGTGCACTCATCACCGAAATTATTTTCCAGCAATAGAGAGGGGAGTACAGAACTTATTTCTTACCAAAGTTTCTGTAAAACAATTCTTTCAAATCGTATTGAAATATTATATCGAAAAATACTTCGAAATAATATCATTATTATATTCCAAAATCATTTGAAAGAAATTTTCAAAACCCCGGAACTTAAGTTCTAAATTTTCAGTTTATTCTCATTTATTTTACTTTTCAAATCTTGTTTCCAACCTATATTCATAAATTTCACTACCCAACAACCGTTATTTTACAACCAAAAATATAACATTTATAAAAAAAATTATTTTATATATAGAAAATATAATAGGAAAAATTATTTCATTCACCTATATTCAAAACAAATATTGTGTCGGTCTGTCCTATTAAGTGTTTAGAAATCCCTATTAATGTCGTAGCGTCCTATGCACCAACAAGAATTTATGAATACAAAACGGAACAAATTAACACAATATAAAAACCTTTTATAACACTAACAAATACGTTCTCTCATATATATATATATACACTCAGTGACTCATCATAGGGTATCACTACCCTATTAATAAAGAGTCAGACCCCATAAAGCTAAGGTTTATCGTTAAACCAAAGCTCTGATACCAAATATAACATCCCGCCTTTTTGTATGCTTAAGAAGACACCCATGTCGACTCAAACCATATAGAAAGGCGGATTGTTATAGGGTGAATAAGGAAAAGCAGAGAAAGAAAAAAAAACAAAATAGAATCTTGCAGCGGAACGACAAAATATAATAATCAAATAAACAGTTCATGAAGCTGTTTTACAAAATATTTGATTATGCTTATACAACATAGGTCAGAGTTATGCATACCAGAAAATAATAAATAATTCAGCGGAATACATGATGCAGTGAAATATAATAATAATAATAATAATAATAATAATAATAATAATAATAATAATAATAATACAATCTTCGTCTTCATCCTTCAGCAATAAGGTCGTCAAATCCTGAAATGCTCAGGCTGACCCGAGCGAATTGAAAAGATAAAACACTAGAGTCAGAACTAAAAGATCTTATATGAGTTAAATCAATAGAAATAGATATGAGTGGAACGGCATCAGAGATGTTTATGGGTTTTGACATCTCCTATCCAGTGTCTAACGTGTGTGCAGTAATTTAAGAGATGCTCGGGATTCTCATCTCCTAAGGATCCGTTAAACTATTTACTATGTAGTAATATTTCGCTATTATAATAATCTCTATAGTAAAATAAACTTACTTTAAAATAGTGTTAAGGCATTAAATTTTCCACCTTAACACAGTTATATGTTCCCATAGTCCATACAGTACCATAATCTTCCCCGTACTGGGCGTCGTCAAAGGCCACTCCGTAAGTATGATACAAATCCAAAATCGTATAAGGCTCGCTAGGGTAGGTGCATGACACAACAAGGCAATGACAGGGTAGATATACCAATTACGCATCCGGACCAGTGGTAACGCGTAGCAGCTACTACCGCCCACCTCGAACCATACTCCCAAAATCAAAGGTGCGTACCAAACAATCACAAAGTAATAGAATGACATATGAAAAAGTGCATCCGATAAGAGGTGCTACCTCCTTAGCCCGAGAAACCCTCTTGTTTTGGCCACCATATGCCAACTCACGGGAGTCGGGTCCACGTATATACCTCAATAGAACGTCGCCACCATCCTAATTCATTCTGGAATCTCCACTGCATACATGGTTGTTAAAGTGGTTTTCGGAGTTGACAGAGAGTATGACAACTTCCGATCCCGGTATCTTTAACAATGAAACTTTATTATAACACCGCAGTCATTTCAAAATAATTTATACTTCAAAACCAAAATATAATATCCATTTCAAAACCTTATAAATACGATATCATTTCCATTTCAAAAACCAAACCAATATGATATCATTTTTATTAAAACCCAAATCAATATAATATCATTTTTATTTCAAATATATCCTTTCCAAAATCATAGCACTTTCAATGTTATAACACTTCGAAATCAAAATACTTGAATTATAACACTTTCAAATCATAATTCTTTGAAACTCATAACTTTGAAACATAACTTCCACCACTTAAATGGTTAAAATATTAAAATACTTTATATAATAGACTAGCTTCTTAAATTTCCCAAATCAATTCCTAAACAACTCGAATTTATTAATTTTAAGTTCAACCAAATCCCAAATCATAAATTTCAATACGATTCAGTTTTCAAATAAACTATTTCAAAATTTTATCGATTTCAAAACAGATTTGATCCATAGAATAAACCATTTCAAATTCAATATATTTCAAACTTTAAGTATTCGGCAATTTCAAAACTAAGTTTGGTAATTATGATTCACTAATTCAATTTTCTATTATTTATTTTTTAAATATTTACGTAATAAATCAATTATCATTTAAATAAAACTCAAATTACAAATAACTAAATATTTCCTTCAATTTATTTATACTTAAAATATTCATTTAACTCCCTTTAAACCAAAATCAAGTTATAAAAATCATACCTTCTAAAATTTCAAATTTAATAAATTTCACATCAAGCTTATTTTTGTTTAATTCTTAAATAAATTCAATTTCAAATAAATCTCAAATCTATCTTCCAACCTTATTTTATTTAAATCATTATGAACTCTATATTAAAATATAATTTAAATACTTAACCATATTATCTTCAACAAAAGTCAAAAGCTGATCTATATTAAAAAAATTATACATAGCTTAAAATCAAGAATAAAATAACATTTAGGTAATACCAAAAATCAGTATTTATCTAAAACCATATATTTCTCTACAAAACCATAGAAATCATTTCGAAATATTTTTATATATAGACCACGGTGTCTGTATATAATTTTCTATCCTATGGTCAAGTGATACGGATATTTATCATTTCAATCCGAAATTAAATATAAATACAGTTATATATCATTTCAAACCACAACCCCGAATGAAATAAAAATCCATAACAACTTGTAGTTTATAACAATATAAAATACAACATCCATTCATCCAATATCAATCATCAAACATTTATCACAATCACCATCCAATTCAATCAATAACATCAATATTGAATAGATAATAAATAACAGGTATTTACTGGAAGTTTATATTCAATAATAAATTAAATAATCCAAATAAGTTCAAATAAACTGAGATGATGATTCAGAATACGTGAAATAGTCATAAATCAATTCTAATCATATCATAAGTCAATTTAACAAACATAAGAAATTTTAGAAATTGTGAGTGAGTTAAAACACTCACCTTTTGAATTTAAATTAAATTTAAATCCAATTTAAATCCAAAATTCAAAAAGTCATAGAATTCGTCAAAGCAGAATCAAAATGTCTGGAATTCCAATACGATCCCAACGTAAGAAACCATGCGCAAAAATGACCTCGTATGTGAAAGTTATGATCGTTCAAACGAGTTATTTTTAAGTTTTAAATGAAATAAAATAAAATAAACAGAAAGGAGCTCACCTCATAGGCCACGTGCAAGCATCTCCACACTCTCATGAACGGGAACCTTAGCCTGCTCGTTGTTCAAAGGCCGCCCTAAGCTCAGCCACCGCCGCATAAACACACGAACGTCGATCCCAGGCTTCATCGCCTCAGTCGCATCCTCCCCTACGCCCTGCGACCATCTTCCCATCGGCCGCGTCGAACGATGCGTTGAAAGCTCCAACCGCCGCCACCTTGTTAAAACCCTTGGTGAATTTTTACTGACGATCTAGCCGTAATCAACTCAAATGACACTGCTGATGGGCAGCGTGCTGTTCTCTCTACGCGATGGTAACTTCAGTTTGGCGATCCATCGAGGTTGATCGTCGCGAGGTGAACAGCCGTGGATAATTCTTCAATTTCTGGCCAACAGATTTTCCAATTGGAAAATTAATTACAGATCTGAGATCCGCTCGTCGAGAGATTCAAATCGATATATAATTCAATATAGTTTGTGGAGTTTGATTTCTGAAGTTGTATTTTGAATTGAAATTGGATTGGGAAGATTATGGTTTTCAGCCATTGAGGAAGAGAAGCAACAGAAATTTCTGTATGTATAGAAATGAGAAATAGAACGGTTGCTAGGGTTTATAACGATATATATATAGGCAGAACAAAATAGAAAGGAATAGGCTCGATTGGTTTGAGTTTTTAACGATAATTGGCCCGAAAAGCCCTTTTCGATTCCGGAACGGAAATGGCTCAACCTACATATCAAAATATATGTTTTTGAATATTTTAAAATCAACGGAATAGGTTTCACATCCAAATTCCATTGTATGAAGAAGTTATGCTAAAATAAAGTTATTTTGAATTGATTTGAACTGATTTCAATTTAATCGATTTCAAGGTGTTTTAAGCCCATACAATCAAACGACAAGTCTGATTGTTACGAAACTTGAAATCCTATAACATTTCACCGTTATGGATCCGATGAAACTAATTTTGTCGAAGTCCGAGTCAGTGACTAAAAATGGCTATTTTCCAGTCAATTAAATAAATTAATATTAAATTAAATTAAAACTTTTCCATTCAATTATCGTTAATTCCAATTTCTATCGCTTTGAATTATTTAGTAATTTAAAATCCTTTAAAACAAATACTTTTATTAACTTATTTTGGACATTTCACAATTTACACCATTTAATCTCAATTTCAATTAATTCAGAAATTAAAATTTGAACTCCCAAATTAATCTATATATTTGATTTCTAAATCTTGTATTAAATGTTACATTTTTAAATGTGAAATCTTGTCACTTGTATACATAAATTAAGGTTCCGAACCAATAAATTAACTTACCTTAGTTCCATTCTTTTTACCAATTTATTACTTTATCAAAAATTTACGTTTCTATTTAATTTATACATTCACACCTCTCGTTACTGCATTAATTCTCGTTAGTGACATTAAAGATTTCCTATTTTAAATTTAGTGGACCAATTAATTACACCAATTCATTTATTTATGCAGCACTTACCCTTATTTACTTATATTCAAATTTATTCTCAAATACAACAGTTACAACTAAATCAATAGGCCAATTGAATAATAACTTACAACCGTTACTATTACTTTAAATCTTATAAATGAATTCATCAATATTTACAAATCAAATGTTACAATTACTTAATTAACACTGATTTACTTCAATTTCTATATCATATATTATCTCGTTAACGATTCAACATTCATACTTGTTTTCTTATATTTAAAATTTATAACGAAGTTCAACAATTTACATTATTTCAATTAGTTAAAATTTCATAATTAGTTTTACTTACATTATTAAATTTCATTTTAATGTTTGTTTCACTATTAAATTACAAAGTCTTTATTCTTCCAATTTTAATCACCAAAATCGTATTAAATCGACAAAATTAAATTATTGAAAATTTACGGGTCGTTGCAATACATTTTCTTGATGGGATACAAACAAGTTTGCACAACCATTAAACTCCACAACTTTATAATGGCGGAATCAAACTTCCATCAATTCCATTTTCTCTTACTGATTATGCTGAAAAATGGTTGTATAGCTTACCATCAAACTCGATTAAACCTTAGGAAGAATTTGTTAAAGCTTTCTTAAAAAATTTCTACCCCTTGGAAAAAAAACTAAAGTCTGAAATGAAATCGTAAATTTTCATCAATTTATGAGAGAACCACTCGGAAAATATTTTAAAAGATTTAAAGAACTTTTGATGAAATCTCCACACCATAATTTTGAAAAATGGACTGTTTGCCAAATCTTGTATGGCGGACTTGAAAACAGCTTACAAACCATGCTTGAATCGATGTGCCAAGGCAACTTTCTTGAAAAATTGGCCGAAAAATCGTCCCAATGGGAATGTTCTAATGAAAAATCCATTTATACACGATTGAGCGCACACTCGATAGGATCATCTTTGCTTTAGGATCTAAGATCGACGCAATGATTAATAAATTCGACAACGTTTTCTCATCCAGACAAATGAACTAAGCTTCCCAACCCATGTGTTATAAATGTAAAGATCCGAATCACATTGTCGATCAATGCCCTAACTCAATTAAACAGCTCAACGCTTTCAATAAAGTTAAGAATGACCCGTTTTCTCTAACGTACAATCCTGGTTGGAGAAATTATTCGAACTTTGTTTAAAACCAAAATAATCTCAGCACGAATTTGGTTCGTCCTAACTTTTAAACATTTTCGAACAATGCTTTGAATCTTCCCTTTCAACCCAATCATTTTCAACCATATTTTGTGCCTCCATCTCAACATCAACCGCAACAATCTTTTACTCCCCAAGATGATAAACGATTAAGTTCACTTGAGAAAAGTCTCGAAACTTTGGCAAAAGCAACAACTCAAAATCTCCAACCAAACTATAATTTGTAAAATTTGTTAACCTCGCATATGTAAAATACGACTCAATCAATTTCTAAACTTGAAATGCAAAAGAGTCAATTAGCCACATCTATGAGTGAATGTAAACGAGGCGCATTCCAAAGTCAGCCAGTTTCGAATCCCAGAAATCAAAAAACAAATTCGAATCAAGCCTGTGTTGTTCAAGATAGCAACATAACTCAAATGAATGCTATCACGACTTTGCGTCTTGGTAAAAAATTGGTAACCAAGTTGAAAATCTAAACGATTTACCAGAAACCCCTCTTGACACTTCTAAAACAACAAATGAATATGAACAAAATGTTGAGCTAAACATCGAATCAAACTCAAATCCATTCTTCTTCTACTCAAGTAGACCCACCTATTGAGTATCGTGTTCCATTTTCACATCGCCTTTGACCCAGGATACAATCTGACTATATGGAAAAGAAGTCGGAAATTTTTAAACAAGTCAAAGTAAACATCCCTGTGACGCCCCACCTCTATACCCACGCTAGCCAAGAACACTACGGAGTAATGCTGTCAACTAGCATGGAGAATAAGGCTGTTGAGGAGCGACCATCCGTGTAATTTCTTTGAGCGAGCACCGATATGTCAGATAGTATAACATGCATTCTATTTCAAGAGGAAATCCGACATACCGATACAAACTCAAAGCTACTACACAGTGGCTATAAAGGTCTTCAGAAACAAATATAGAAATAAACATAACACAAATCAGTCACAGATAATTCATATCACAAAGGCGGAAATAGATATGAATATAACACATGAAAGTGTACATCAGAGTAGTGTCAAACAAGATGCACAATAATACAAAGGAGTAGATACAAGTGCTAGACAAAAATATGTATACATCAAGAAGTCTGTATCTCAAATGTATACAACAAACACTATTAATCTAAGTAGTTAGCCAAAAGATCAGATGAAAGTCCGATAAGGAGTCAAGCAGAAGCACCTGTAATATCTCAGTCTGACCCGAGTATTATTTAAGAAGAAAATAATAAACGGATCAGTCTAGCTATAAATATCAGATGAAGTGATATATAATAAGAGATATCACATATACATATAATAATCACAATGCCAAACTGTGATAAATAAGTAATTGAAAATCAACAAGAGATTAATCAATATCACAATAATCTACTCAAGATAAAAAGGAATGTCATACTCCTAATTTCATTCACCAAGCCACAATAAATGACATATATATATATATATCAATGCCCATCGTAAAAGTTGGTGAAACATAAATTCCAGAAATCAACACACGAAATCCAGAAATCACAATAAAAAGGATGGCCAATCCCAGAAAAATGAGCTCCTCCTGACAGGGTATAGTCCCCCATTGCAGACATTGAGCCGAAGCTCCTCCTGGTGAGCCGAAGCTCCTCGTGACTGGGTATAGTCCCCCATTGCGGACTTTGAGCCGAAGCTCCTCCTGGTGAGTCGAAACTCCTCCTGACAGGGTATAGTCCCCCATTGCGGACATTGAGCCAAAGCTCTTCCTGGTGAGCAGAAGCTCCTTGTGACAGGGTATAGTCCCCCATTGCGGACTTTGAGCCGAAGCTCCTCCTGGTGAGCCGAAGCTCAATAAAAACGATGTACAGTCCTCCACGTGGACAAAGAGACATCGCACAATGCTAGTCTAAACCATAAAATGATCGTCATGATCAAAGAGAAGTGTCGATTACAGTAAGCTAGTAAATATATGAGCTTAGCTTCATGTCCCATAACCACTAGCATAACTTAAATATTTTCGAATAAATTGTACATCTCCACTAGAAAATTGTCACAAGAGGTTCAATCGAACAAGTCCAAGAATTAACCGACGAAGTAAACGCAAGCGCTTCATACCACTCGTTTTACTAAGTCTTTAATTAGATTTCTCATACGAGTGAGGTAAAGGCTTGTATATACTAATTTGGAAAACGGTTAGAGAAAACGAGATTTGTAATAAAATAGTGTTGAAATCCTTTGAAGAAAGAGTTTTGATATTTACTACTAGTATAGAAAACCTTTATATTTTTAAAGTGACAAATCATAGAAGTGATTGTAGAAACAATCGGGCATAAAAATTCACATTCGAAGACGTGAATAATATCCAAAGAAATCGATATAAAATCCATCAAAGTGGATATATCTAAAATTCCCAAAGAAAAGGTCATGAAAGTCGATAATAAATGACAACAACAAAAGGGAGACAACAGGAATCGATTAAAGTTGGATATTCAAACGAATTAGCAATATAGGCTAATCTGGAAAATAGTAGTAGGTCGGTCGACCGGACTCCCTGAGTCAGTCGACCGAACCAGAGGTACGAATGTGCTCAGGGCACCAGGTCGGTCGACCGGCCCAGGGGGCTCGGTCGGCTGAAGCCTGTAACCAGCACTTCCAAACAGAGGCAGGAAGTGCCTGGACTACAGGTCGGTCGACCAGCCCAGGGGGCTCGGTCGGCCGAACCTGTATACTTGCACTTCCTACCCTATTTCAAAGGAGGTGCAAATCCCGACCAAATTGCAATCGCACGAGCAACGGCGCTAAGGGTTTATGCCAATCGACTACCCGGCCCTATATGCTCCTCGGTGCATCACCAAGAACATGTTCAAACATCAAAGTTAGGATTTTTAACGAATTGAACTCAAAGCACTAGAAATTGGAATATTCACAAAAGTAATCCAAATCAAAATCAAATGCACATGAATAAGTGTTAGGAATTCATACCTAACAATGAAGAGAATTATAGGCATAGATGTGAGATTAAAAATCTCACCTTTGAACCCAAACGAATGAAGAAGAGGCTATGAAGCAATGGCAAGAACAAGCAATCTTTAATTCCAACTCAACAAGCTTGAATCTAAGCTTAAAAGAGAAACATTCCCTAAATTAGGTTTAGGAAATTTCTGAAATCAAAGAGAGAATGAGTTGGAGAAGAAGAAGAGGAAGCTTACCAATGGGTTCTCATGAACTTTGGAGCTAGGAGATGGATTTGCAAAGCAAGCTAGGGCTTAGGAATTTCTAATTCTTTTTCTCTTCCACCATTGTTGAAAGCTTGAAGAGTTAGGAATTAGAAATGAAGTAATGAAGAGTTGGAGTGGGTTGGGACTGAGTTAGTAAGTGGGTTCAGCCCAAACCAAAGCCCTAAGCAGGAAAAAGTAGCAAAAATCAACTTTCTCCAAACATATCGAAGCTTATACTCAAAAAGGTCGCAAACGACATTTTGAACTCAATGGAAGTGGTCTCGAGTCCTAATTCGGCTGTTTGCAAAAAGTAGCTTTTTGGACCAAAATCCGATGAACGGTGAAATATTTATATAAAATATTTAAATATATAATCGATAAATATGCGGGTTGTTACAGATTCCCCTCCTTAAAGAAATTGCGTCCTCGCAATAATTAAGAAGGAAATACAAGAAGTAACAACCATAGAAGCATATTAACACAAAAGAAAATTTGAAATAGGAAGTTCACCATAAAGTGCACGAAAGAGTTAGCAAGAAATCTGGTGAAACTTCAATTTCCACAGTATTACCAGGCTCAAGAATGAAAACCGGAATCCCTAAGGCATTTCCGAAGATAAAAGACGTGGAGAATGTCAAGAATAGCAGAAAATTGAGCCAGTGCAATGGCGTAGTACAGAAACGGTACGCCCGAGAAACTAGAAACTCGAATAATTTGGAACACCAACGTAGTACAAAAACGGTACGTCCAATGAACCGATAAACCGGAACAACGATGTAGTATAATGGTACATCCATTGATCCAGATAAGACGGAACATCGATGTAGTATAATAATAGTACATCCGATGAACCGAACACCATAAAAGAACACCGGACACTAGTCCATAAAAGGAATGAGATAAAACTCAACAGAACGAAGTATATCAAAACGTTCGATGAACTTGATAAAGAGATAATTCCCTTCAGACATCATCAAAGAATCAACCACTTGTTGCCTACGACAAAGTGCATTGGCAACACGATTTCCCTTCCAGGAATAAAAAAAAAAATCAAGATCACAAGATGCCAAGAACCCGAGTCAACATGAAGTTCCTTATGAGAAATAAATATTCCAAAGATTTATGATCGAGGTAGAGAATAAATTTCTCATCCAAATACGATGATGCCAAATTCCAAAAGTAAAACAATAGCCGCGAGCACTAGATCATGAGTGGCATATCTAGTCTTGATAAGCTATAATGATTTAGAAGCACAAGTGATAGCACGTTCTCCTTTGCAAGAGAACGACATCCAAACCCATATGACTAGTATCGGTACAAATAGCAAAGTCTTGGTTCCCCTTCAGGAATCACAAGAACAAGAGTATCGAAAAGAAAGAATTTCTTTTAAATAATTCTTCTTTCCAGAAAAGTTAAAACTTTCAAAATTCCATTTTTATTTTTATGTAATAATCTTTCTACAAAATTTTTACATTTTTACAAGTCAATATATCGTGTCTGATTGTCTCATCAAAGCGTTTAGGAAATTCCTATCGATAACGTTGATCAAGCGCATCGACCAAAATTCTTAAAGCACTCAACGGGCAATACAATCACAAAATCATCTTTTATAGGATAAATAAATCTCCTAAAAAGTTTTAAGAATATTCTTTGTTCGTTTCAAGAACAAAATCCAGTTTTACTTATAAATAAATCTCATGAAAAAGATTTGGCAAAATTTTAAATTGCTATTTTCATCCAAATCAATAAGTACAAGAATGGAGTCATCGAGATATTCGTAGAATATTCGATCTATAAAATGGATGAAATAAGCTGGACAAATTGAATGACATAATAAGTCATTCATAAGAATCATAACAAGTGCGGAATGCGGTAAGTGGAATGCTAACTTCCGCAACTCGTAGCAAATGAAAACCGGTGGTAAGGTCAAACTGAAAAGACCTTAGCACCACACAAAAGATTACTTAGGAGATAATCCTAAGACAAGCTCAAAGATTCCGGAAAATTTCTCAAACTATTTAGATAAGAGAAATAACACTTTTCTCATCTTGAGGGCTTAAAGAATAAAATGATGCCATCAAGTTGGAATCAAAAGCATAAAGGAAAAATAGAAATCTGCTTAACAGATTGAAAATGTCGAAGAGGAAAAGTCCACACGAGAAAATAGGATATGGGCTTCACAACGATTAAGCCGATCCTTACAAAAATCAATTCCGAAGCCTAAGTAAAATTATCGGCTCGGAAAGAAAAATCTCATAAAATAATTTCGACATCAATAAAAGCGAATTGAGTGTTGCAAATCTACCATCCAGATTCGCAATCCTCAAAGAAGTCATCAAGCCCAAAATATTCAAAGAAAAAGAATCTACAAGTTCTTTTGATATAAAATAGTGAGATGAAACCCATATCAAAAAGAACTCGAATAAGAAGATCACGAAATAAAACAATGCCATCAAGGATTGAATGAGAAATACCTTGACCAAGAGAAGTATTGCTAGGGGCTTGCACAATATTTAGCTTTCTCATGTCCTTGTTCAAAAGTTTGGGACACGCAGATAAAAGATGACCCGGTTTCTTGCAATAGCGACAAGAATGGGGTTTTGGACACATATTTGCATAGTGTTCCTTAGAATTACAATTGTAGCATCCTCCATGATAAGGGATTGGAGTCCTTGCTACAAAAGTAGTTTGCTTCACTCTCTTATTGGGATTAAGGCTCTTGAACTTCATATGCCTCTTCTTGGAAGTCCCAATATCACAAACACTTCCTTTACCAACCTCTCCATGAAGAAGAGTAACATCCACAAGCTGATTGAAAGAAACTTCAAGTTTCAAAGGTAGAACCATTTCGGGGTTCTTACTCAAAGCATAGATAAACTCTTGATTCTTTACAAGATCCAAAAGTTGTTGGGCAGACATGAATACTCCATCCTGGGGAGTAGCACTAGATTGACCGGGGCTGGGACGGCTTGGTCTAACCATTTCTCTTCCTTAAAAAAAGAAAGAAGGAAGAAGAAGAAAAAGTTATTCTCAAAATAAACTTCAATCAAACTTGATTGATAAAACAAGGGATCATAAAGAGAATAGGATGAATCGGTACGAAGACTCTAAAAGAGGCTATGCGGTAGGATCGTGTAATATGGAAAAAGTCTAGGTAGATAAAGTAGGTAAATGCAAAGAGACACCAGGATTTTATACTGGTTCGGACCTCTCGTCCTACGTCCAGTCCCTAAGCTTCACTTAGGAATTTCACTAACTAACACCCTCACTTCACCCGGAGGAATAGGTTTACAACTTACCCGAACAACCGAACGGGATTTCTTTGCCTCAAACTACCTAAGAGGACTTCAAACCTCAATGCTAAACAAGTTTTGACTAGTTGTGTTCTTTATAACACGAATGAGTCTATTGTATTACAATGTTCCTATAATCTTATCCTTAAGAATATGAAATATGTTTGTGAAGATTAAGGAATTATGAATTTGCTATGAATCAAATATATTAAATATAAATAGTGATTCAAGCAAAGAGAGTAGTGATTGCTTTGATAATGTTTAGAAAATATGATCAAGAAATAGATAGATTAGAGTAAGAGAATTCGATGTCTTGAATGATGTTTGAATCATGTATTTATAGTTGTAAAAAGGATGCATGTATTGCCAAGGGTTGTAGATAAGAGAAGCTTCCATTTCTATTGAGGAATGGTCGCAACTCTTGGGAAGAAGAAGGTGTCCTTTCATGCAAAATTCGCAGGTTCAAATTCAGTCGACTGTACATGAATTTTAGTCGACTGAAATTATAGTAAGAATCTTTCTGGAAAATTTTCAGTCGACTGTGCAGAAAATTTAGTCGACTGAAACTGTGCATATTTGTACATGTTTGCCAGTTCAGTCGACTGATAAATTCAGTTCAGTAGACTGACATATGAATTTATGCATTATGAAGAATTGAAGTATGCACAGTGAAAAATTGAAGTATAATGAATGTGTTCTTGTGTTTGTGCAATTCTTGAGGATAGATTTTAACAAATAAACCTATATATATAAAAATCATACTCAAGTTTATATTTCATTGATCTTCCTCTATTTTGCATATATCTCTTACTTTATACATTGTCATTGATCAAAAATCTTCGTGTATCAACATTCTCCCCCTTTTTGATTGATGACAATACTTTAAACTTTCTCCCCCTGAATGTGTACACCTATCTTTCCTACAAAACAAAGTTAGTACCATAGATTTTCTCCCCCTTTGTCATCGACAAAAAGGAAGTAATAACCGTAGTTGCATGGTATTAAAACAATCACTTTAAACCAAAAAGAATGAATCTTAGAATTGCATAAAAATGCATTAAACATAATAGTTCAAATGCCATAGTTGCAAGAAACATAATAGAACAACAACTCAAATAAATTACTGAACCCTATCCCAATCGTAAGAACCTTCCCTGTCTCCTGGTTCTCTAATGACTGGTCCTCCTGTTGATGGTCGATAAGCTCTTCCTCCTTGTCCACCACTAGCTCCGCTTGTGCTGCTACTGGTATGCTTCTCGGATGACGTCCATGTAAATGTTGGTACAGGACGCTTGCCACGAGATGTTGAAGCGGTAGTGGTGCTTGAGCACGAGATAGCGTCCCAAAGCTTATTAAAAAATCCTTTGATTTTGTCAAGCTTATTATCCACCTTTTTAAGACGATTATCAAGAATTTATTGATTTCTTGATAATATTCCTAAGGATTGGTTGGTAGAGTAGGTCGGGTCAACAAGACGAATTTCTTCTTCTTGTTCGAAATGCTTTTCGTGTTGAGGTGGCGGAGGTTGTTGTTGTTGCTCTTGACGCGTAGCTTCCCATTCGACAAGTGATATAAATCGAGGAGGTCGAGTAGGGAGTTGCATAAGGCTTATGGTCCGATGGTTTATTTGATGGACCATTGTGTTTTCTGAATCCGGTAATGGTGTATCAACATTGAGGAGAAGTCGCATGATATATTCTCCAAAATAAATTGTGCGCATTTTACCATTATGAAACGAGAGAAACTCATCAAGGATTAGTTGTACCCAATTGACTTTAATATTTCCAAAGATGGCATATAAAGCTCGATAGTTAATTGGGTAAACGATTTCATATGAGCCCGTGCGAGGAGTGATCGTTCTCATTAGAGATTTATGTAGAATTCTTGCTCGAGGTCGAAGAGAAGTAGATTTGAGATCTCGGAAATTTATATTATCATCCATAAATTGGTGATTTATGTTATCACGAATTTGTGGATTGAACTCTATTTCTTCTAGTTTCCTTCCGATATTAGTTGACCCTAAAATGTGAGCTATTCGATCCAAAGAAAACCAAACCTTCTTTCTGCAGACCATGCTCCAAACACTGTCGTTTGGATTCCTTGGAGTTTGGTGTCCAAGATTGAGATTTGCGTAGAACAACTTGACCATAATATGATTTATGGCAATGTCATTCCGTTTCAAATCAAGAAGAGGAGTTAAGCCTGCTCAATCAGTGAGCTCTTGGAAATTGTAGGTGTGAAGACGTTGGAAATCTACAAAGGAATGCTCGAATATTCTTGAGTTCTTCATCTTGTTCCATCGTGTTATCGCGACTTCATCATATAGCCATTGAGCAATTTGAGCATCAATGGGCTCGGAGGATGAAGAGGATGAAGCTCTAGATCCTTTTGGTGCCATTTGCTTTTGATTTGAGGGAGATTGGAAGTATTTGAGATCTAGGGTTTTGGGGAAATTTGGGGAAGAAGATGTAAAAAGTGATTTTGGAAGTGAAAAACTGATGTAAATAAAGGGAATTTTACCTGGAAAAGGCCGTTCAGTCGACTGAAAATGTCTGTTCAGTCGACTGAATTGTAGACCGAAACTTTTTAGGTTTGAATTCAGTCGACTGAACAGAGATTTTAGTCGACTGAATATTTTCCCGAGAGTTTCTGTTAAGTTTCAGTCGACTGTGCAGAAATATTTAGTCGACTGAAAATATGAAAAAATGTTTTCTGTTTGCATTCAGTCGACTGGGCTTATAAGTTCAGTCGACTGAATCATGTACTTTTGTTGTTTCAGGTTCTTTTTGAATTTAAACAATTTATTTTAAAAAATAGTTACAAATAATATATTTGAATTATTTCTTTTGAGAAGGACTTGGATTCTTCTTTCCTTCATTCTTCATGTAATTTCTATCCCATGAATTCGGACTATATTGTGGTGTCTTAGGAGACATCCATGGATTGACGGGATTGTTTGGTGTACGATAAGATGAAGATGAATCAAATGAACTGACGGGTCGAGGTAGGGGCTCAGCCACTTTTTCCTTCTCTGATCCACAGAAACGTAAGCCAATTTGCTCTAGGTAGTTCAAACGTCTAGCTGTAATCTTTTGCACGAAGTATAGTTCTCGTTGAAGGTCAATCTGTTGTTGTTGAAAGTGATGAATCTCATCAATCTTTCTTTTCGTGTCCGGAGAAATAAAAAGTCTGCGCTTAGCCTTCTTGGTTTCTGGAGTGTAACCAGTACGATAATTTTTCCAATTATACATCGGCTCATGTGGTGGTGTTGGTGTGGGGAGTTTTGGTGATGTTGGAGAGTTTTTGCTTGACGATGTGATGTTGATTGGAGAGTAGGAGTTGTTAGACGACATTTTGAGTTTGTTAAGTTTTTAATTGTAAAATTTAGATGTTTTAAAAACTAATTTTTTAAGAATTTATAATAGAATTTGACTAAACAAAGAATGGTTATTGTTTAGCTAAGATTTGTAACCACATAAATATTCAATGATTAAGGAAAAATTTGTTAAAAATGTAAGGATGTTATTAATAAATCAGTTAAAAAAATGTGAGGTTTATAATATAGCTGAGAATAACTCTTGATTTGTATTCAGTCGACTGGAAATTTTTTTTAGTCGACTGAAATATGTATATATCTACTGTAAATTTAATTTATATCTTTAAAGGATATTATCCCTAATTCTCGTCGAAGTTTTATAAAGGAATTTTCTAATAAGGGTTTAGTAAATATATCGGCAATTTGATTTTCGGTAGAAATATGTTCTAGATTAATTATACCTTTTTCGATATTGTCACGTAAAAAATGGTGACGAATATCTATATGTTTTGTACGTGAGTGATTAACTGGATTTTTAGATAAGTTTATTGTACTAGTGTTGTCACAATATATTGTAGAATTTGTTAAATTTATATTAAAATATTTGAGTGTTTGTTGCATGTATATAACTTGAGTACAAGCTAATGCAGCTGATATATACTCTGCTTCGCAGGTGGAAAGTGAGACACAATTTTGTTTCTTACTAAACCATGATATAAGTGATTTTCCAATAAAATGACATGTACCACTTGTACTTTTTCTATCTGTTCGAGATCCACCAAAATCAGCATCACTGAATGATACTAATTCAAATGTACACTCTTTTGGATAAAAAAGTCCAAAGTCTTTAGTGTAGTTAAGATATCGTATAATTCGTTTAACTGCTCGTAAATGTGATTCTTTAGGATTAGATTGAAAACGTGCACATAAGCATACACTCATCATTATGTCTGGTCTACTTGCGGTTAAGTAAAGTAAGCAGCCTATCATACTTCTATATAATTTTTGATCTACACTTTTGCCATTTTCATCTCGATCGAGATGAGTAGTAGTACTCATAGGAGTAGGTTTAGCTGAAGTGTTTTCCATTCCGAAACGTTTAATTAAATTTGTACAATATTTCTCTTGGTTTATAAAAATTCCATTTGATAATTGTTTTATTTGAAGTCCAAGTAAGTATGATAATTCTCCCATATGAGACATCTCAAACTCTTTAGTCATTATATTTGAAAATTCTTTGCATAAATTTTCATTTGTTGATCCAAATATAATATCATCTACATATATTTGAATTATTAAAATGTCTTTTGAAGTATCTTTAATAGAGAGTGTTTGATCGACTTTTCCAATTTTAAATCCCGAAATTAATAAATAACTTTTAAGTCTTTCATACCAAGCACGAGGTGCTTGTTTAAGACCATATAGTGCTTTCTTTAATTTATAGACACGATCTGGATATTTTTCGTGTATAAATAAAGGAGGTTGTTCTACATATACATTTTCTTTAATAAAACCATTTTAAAATGCACTTTCACATCCATCTGATAGAGTTTGAAATTGTGAAAACATGCAAAAGCTAAAAGTATACGAATTGCTTCAACTCTTGCGACGGGAGCGAATGTTTCTTCAAAATGAATACCTTCTTCTTGATTATATCCTTGTGCTACTAGTCTAGCTTTATTTCTTGTTATATTACCTAATTCATCTACTTTATTTTTGTAAATCCATTTTGTTCCTATTACTAATTGATTATTAGGACGGGGAACTAATTCCCAAACGTCGTTACGTTCAAATTGATTTAATTCTTCTTGCATAGCAATAATCCAATAATCATCTGTTGATGCTACTTTAGGATTTTTAGGTTCTGTTGATGAAATGAAAGCTACATGACCCATTTGATTTAGTTGATTTCTTGTTCTAACTTGAGAATTTATTTCTCCTATAATATTTTGAGTTGGATGATCTCGTAATATTCTAGGAGGGGATCTTAAATTATTATTTTCAAGATTTGTTTCTTCTATATTTATTAATTCTTCATCATCTTTTATACTTAAATTTCTATTAAAATTTTCATCAAAAGATATATGTAAAGTTTCTTCAATTATGTTTGTATGTTTATTAAATACTCGATATGCTTTACTTCGTTCTGAGTATCCTACGAAAACTCCTTCGTTAGCTTTTGGATCGAATTTTCCTAATTGATCTTTTGTATTTACAATGAAACATTTTGATCCAAATACTTTAAAATACGATATATTTGGCTTTTTGTTATTAAATAGTTCATAAGAAGTATTTTTAGTTTGTGGTCTAATTGATATTCTATTTAATACGTAACATGCAGTAGCAACGGCTTCTGCCCAAAAATGTTTTGGTAAGGAACATCCATTTAATAATGTTCTTGCGCATTCTTGTAATGTTCTATTCTTTCATTCTACAACTCCATTTTGTTGAGGAGTTCTAGGAAATGAAAAATTATGATTTATTCCTTTCTTTTTACAAAAAGTTTCAAAATCCTCGTTTTCAAATTCTCCTCCATGATCGCTTCGAATATTTTTAATTTTTAAGTCTTTAGTATTTTGAATTCTTTTGACAAATGTTTTAAAATTTTCAAAAGTATCACTTTTATTTTTCATAAAAATAGTCCATGTATATCTTGAGAAATCATCCACTATTACAAATACGTATCGATTATGATTAATGGATTGAACTTGTGTCGGTCCAAATAAATCCATATGTAATAATTCTAATGGTTGTGAAGTCGAAATAATTTTCTTAGATTTGAAAGATGATTTTGTTAATTTACCTTTTTGGCAATCATCACAAAGATTATTTATTTTAAAGTTTATCTTGGGTAGACCTCTTACTAAATCATTTTTAGAAAGTTTTCTAATAGTTTTAAAATTTATATGACAAAATCTTTTGTGCCATAACCAAGGATCATTGTCTTTGGCAAGTAGACACATACTTGTATTATGATTAATATTCATATTTAAAACGTAAATATTTCTATCTCTATTTGCTTCAAAAACAAGATTTTTGGTTTTGATCAAAAATACTACATTTATTATCCGAAAAAATTATTTTAAAGCCTTTGTCACATAGTTGACTTATGCTAAGTAGATTATGTTTTAAATTTTTAACTAATGAAACATTTGTTATAAAAGGTAATTTTGATATACCGTAATTGTTCACATCTCCTTTGCCAATGATATAGCCTTTTGAATTATCTCCGAAGGTAACCGAGCCACCATCAAAGTATGTTATGTTTGTAAGCATATCTTTGTCTCCGGTCATGTGTTTTGAACAACCACTGTCTAATATCCATTTTTTCTTTTTGAGTAGGACCTGAAAATAGATATGAAATTATAGGTACCCACCTTTTAATAGGGTCCTAAAAAATTAGAGTTTAGGAAACCAAACCCAACTTGGTTTAGTATCCTTTTTATAAATATAGTTTTTATTATGGTGAACATTATCTATAAATGTTTTAATATATTTATTCCTAATTAAAATATTGTTAGTCTTTGGAATCCAAATTTTGACTATCTTGGTTTCTACTTTTGTTTGAATAGGTTCTTGAAGTAATATTTGTTGTTTTGAATTTTTAAAATTTTTATTTTTAGAAATTTTTACTTCCTTTTTATATCCTAATCCATGTTTGTTTGAAGAGGATTGAGAATTTTCTAAAATTTTAGATAAATTTTCTCTTCCTTTATTAAAGTTAGAAACATTTTTAGTAATGTTATCTAATCTAGCTTGAAGACTATTGTTTTCTAACTCAACTTGTCTAATTTTTGTTTTTAACTCATGATTTTCAGAAGCAATTATATCATTCTTAGTCTTTTGAGTTTCAATTTCTTGACTTAAAAGTGATAATTGAGTTTCTGAGTTTGAATAAGATTCTTGAACTTTTTCAAGTTCTTCTTCAAGAATTTTCTTTTCATCATGTAACATATCTCTTTCAAACTCAGCTTTGTTTTGATTTTCACGAATTTCCTTAATTTTCTTTTTAAGACTTTTTATTGTGCTTAAAAGTTCAGTGTTTACTTCAATTAAATCATCGAAAGTTAAATTGCTTACCTCAGAATCTTGAGCCATGAAGCATACATTTGCTTGTTCATTGTCGCTATCACTATCACTTTCAGATGAAGATGAATCTGAATCGTCCCATGTTATAGAGAATGCCTTCTTTTTGAATTTATCCTTTTTGTTTTTGTTGTTGAAAATTTTCTGATTTTCCTTCTTTTGTTCTTGGCAATCCTTTTGCATGTGTCCTTTCTTGTGACAATTAAAGCATTCTATATTTGAGGAAGGAGGTTTACTCATGAAATTCTTTTTGAATCTGTTTTTGTTCCCTTTTCTAAATTTTAAGAATTTTTTGAAATTCTTGGCTATGAATGCTAAATCCTCATCTTCCGATTCTGAATCTTCTTTTTCCGCGTGAAAAGCAACATTCTTTCTTTCTTGAGCTTGATCTTTCTTATCTTGCATATTAACTTCATATGACATGAGATTTCCAATTAATTCTTCTGGTTTCATTGAAGATAGATCGTTTGCTTCCTCGATTGCCAGCACCTTTCTTTCCCATTCATCAGTGAGTGAATTTAGAACCTTAGATACAATATCAAAATCCGTAAACTTTTCTCCCAATCCGATTAAGGCACAATGAATGTCTTAAAATCTTGAATACATGTCATTGATAGATTCATTTTGTCGCATTCTAAAGTTTTGGAATTGATTCTTTAGCATGGAGATCTTTGTTTGTTTGACCTTGTTAGTGCCTTCGTGTATGGTTCTAAGTGTATCCTATATCTGATGTGCAGTAGTACATATGCTAACTTGGTTGAATTCATTTCTATCCAAGGCGCAAAATAGCATATTCATTGCTTTGGCATTTGCACTAGCTTCATTCTTCTGAGTTTGTGTCCATGTAGGATAGTCGGTTGTGGGTACAACAAACTCTACTTGAGTGGCGTTCCATGCTTCGAAGCTAGTTGTTTGCAAATAAATCCTCATCCTTGTAGCCCAATTGTTATAGTTAAGTCCATTGAAAAGAGGGGGTCTTTGAGTAGATTGTCCTTCGACAAATGTAGAGTAATAGGCAAAAGTTGTACTTGTACTTGCGTTATTTTCCATATTATCAATATGTCTAATAACGGTGTTATGGTTATAGGACGGCCAGGTTCTGATACCAATTGAAAGAGGCTATGCGGTAGGATCGTGTAATATGGAAAAAGTCTAGGTAGATAAAGTAGGTAAATGCAAAGAGACACCAGGATTTTATACTGGTCCGGACCTCTCGTCCTACGTCCAGTCCCTAAGCTTCACTTAGGAATTTCACTAACTAACACCCTCACTTCACCCGGAGGAATAGGTTTACAACTTACCCGAACAACCGAACGGGATTTCTTTGCCTCAAACTACCTAAGAGGACTTCAAACCTCAATGCTAAACAAGTTTTGACTAGTTGTGTTCTTTATAACACGAATGAGTCTTTGTAGTACAATGTTCCTATAATCTTATCCTCAAGAATATGAAATATCTTTGTGAAGATTAAGGAATTATGAATTTGCTATGAATCAAATATATTAAATATAAATAGTTCAAGCAAAGAGAGTAGTGATTGCTTTGATAATGTTTAGAAAATATGATCAAGAAATAGATAGATTAGAGTAAGAAAATTCGATGTCTTGAATGATGTTTGAATCATGTATTTATAGTTGTAAAAAGGATGCATGTATTGCCAAGGGTTGTAGATAAGAGAAGCTTCCATTTCTATTGAGGAATGGTCGCAACTCTTGGGAAGAAGAAGGTGTCCTTTCATGCAAAATTCGTAGGTTCAAATTCAGTCGACTGTACAGGAATTTTAGTCGACTGAAATTATAGTAAGAATCTTTCTGGAAAATTTTCAGTCGACTGTGCAAAAAATTTAGTCGACTGAAACTGTTCATATTTGTACATGTTTGCCAGTTCAGTCGACTGGTAAATTCAGTTCAGTCGACTGACATATGAATTTATGCATTATGAAGAATTGAAGTATGCACAGTGAAAAATTGAAGTATAATGAATGTGTTCTTGTGTTTGTGCAATTCTTGAGGATAGATTTTAACAAATAAACCTATATATATAAAAATCATACTCAAGTTTATATTTCATTGATCTTCCTCTATTTTGCATATATCTCTTACTTTATACATTGTCATTGATCAAAAATCTTCGTGTATCAACAGACTCGAATTAATTCCTAAAGCACGACTCCTAAGATGGACTTAGGACGATGATCCTTGTTATAATATTCCATATTGTTCCGAAGTTTGGCTCTGATACCATGCTGTGATGCCCCACCTCTATACCCACGCTAGCCAAGAACACTACGGAGTAATGCTGTCAACTAGCACGGAGAATAAGGCTGTTGAGGAGCGACCATCCGTGTAATTTCTTTGAGCGGGCACCGATATGTCAGATAGTATAACATGCATTCTATTTCAAGAGGAAATCCGACATACCGATACAAACTCAAAGCTACTACACAGTGGCTATAAAGGTCTTCGGAAACAAATATAGAAATAAACATAACACAAATCAGTCACAGATAATTCATATCACAAAGGCGGAAATAGACATGAATATAACACATGAAAGTGTACATCAGAGTAGTGGTCAAACAAGATCCACAATAATACAAAGGAATAGATACAAGTGCTAGAGAAAAATATGTATACATCAAGAAGTCTGTATCTCAAATGTATACAACAAAAACTACTAATCTAAGTAGTTAGCCAAAAGATCAGATGAAAGTCCGATAAGGAGTCAAGCAGAAGCACCTGTAATATCTAAGTCTGACCCGAGTATTATTTAAGAAGAAAATAATAAGCGGATCAGTCTAGCTATAAATATCAGATAAAGTGATATATAATAAGAGATATGACATAAACATATAATAATCACAATGCCAAACTGTGATAAATAAGTAATTGAAAATCAACAAGAGATTAATCAATATCACAATAATCTACTCAAGATAAAAAGGAATGTCATACTCCTAATTTCATTCACCAAGCCACAATAAATGACATATATATCAATGCCCATCGTAAAAGTTGGTGAGACATAAATTCCAGAAATCAACCCACGAAATCCAGAAATCACAATAAAAATGATGGCCAATCCCAAAAAATGAGCTCCTCCTGACAGGGTATAGTCCCCCATTGCGGACATTGAGCCGAAGCTCCTCCTGGTGAGCCGAAGCTCCTCGTAACAGGGTATAGTCCCCCATTGCGGACTTTGAGCTGAAGCTCCTCCTGGTGAGTCGAAACTCCTCCTGACAGGGTATAGTCCCCCATTGCGGACATTGAGCCGAAGCTCCTCCTGGTGAGCCGAAGCTCCTCGTGACAAGGTATAGTCCCCCATTGCGGACTTTGAGCCGAAGCTCCTCCTGGTGAGCCGAAGCTCAATAAAAACGACGTACAGTCCTCCACGTGGACAAAGAGACATCGCACAATGCTAGTCTAAACCATAAAATGATCGTCATGATCAAAGAGAAGTGTCGATTACAGTAAGCTAGTAAATATATGAGCTTAGCTTCATGCCCCTTAACCACTAGCTTAACTTAAATATTTACGAACAAATTGTAGATCTCCGCTAGAAAATTGTCACAAGAGGTTCAATCGAACAAGTCCAAGAATTAACCGACGAAGTAAATGCAAGCGTTTCATACCACTCGTTTTACTAAGTCGTTTAATTAGATTTCTCATACGAGTGAGGTAAAGGCTTGTATATACTAATAGATTGGAAAACGATTTGAGAAAACGAGCTTTGTAATAAAATAGTGTTGAAATCCTTTGAAGAAAGAGTTTTGATATTTAGTACTAGTATAGAAAACCTTTATATTTTTAAAGTGACAAATCATAGAAGTGATTGTAGAAACAATCGGGCATAAAAATTCACATTCGAAGACGTGAATAAAATCCAAAGAAATCGATATAAAATCCATCAAAGTGGATATATCTAAAATTCCCAAAGAAAAGGTCATCAAAGTCGATAATAAATGACAACAACAAAAGGGAGACAACACGAATCGATTAAAGTTGGATATTCAAACGAATTAGCAATATAGGCTAATCTGGCAAATAGTAGCAGGTCGGTCACCGGACT
Source organism: Allium cepa (assembly GCA_030765085.1). NCBI lineage: Eukaryota > Viridiplantae > Streptophyta > Magnoliopsida > Asparagales > Amaryllidaceae > Allium > Allium cepa. The sequence goes on from CM060942.1 coordinate 513,142,699, forward strand.
CCCTGAGTCGGTCGACCGAACCAGAGGTAGGAATGTGCTCGGGGCACCAGGTCGGTCGACCGGCCCAGGGGGCTCGGTCGGCCGAAGCCTGTAACCAGCACTTCCAAACAGAGGCAGGAAGTGCCTGGACTACAGGTCGGTCGACCGGCCCAGGGGGCTCGGTCGGCCGAACCTGTATACTTGCACTTCCTACCCTATTTCAAAGGAGGTGCAAATCCCGACCAAATTGCAATCGCACGAGCAACGGCGCTAAGGGTTTATGCCAATCGACTACCCGACCCTATATGCTCCTCGGTGCATCACCAAGAACATGTTCAAACATCAAAGTTAGGATTTTTAACGAATTGAACTCAAAACACTAAAAATTGGAATATTCACAAAAGTAATCCAAATCAAAATCAAATGCACATGAATAAGTCTTAGGAATTCATACCTAACAATAGAAGAGAATTATAAGCATAGATGTGAGATTAAAAATCTCACCTTTGAACCCAAACGAATGAAGAAAACGCTATGAAGCAATGGCAAGAACAAGCACTCTTTAATTCCAACTCAACAAGCTTGAATCTAAGCTTAAAAGAGAAACATTCCATAAATTAGGTTTATGAAATTTCTGAAATCAAAGAGAAAATGAGTTGGAGAAGAAGAAGAGGAAGCTTACCAATGGGTTCTCATGAACTTTGGAGCTAGGAGATGGATTTGCAAAGCAAGCTAGGGCTTAGGAATTTCTAATTCTTTTTCTCTTCCACCATTGTTGAAAGCTTGAAGAGTTAGGAATTAGAAATGAAGTAATGAATAGTTGGAGTGGGTTGGGACTGAGTTAGTAAGTGGGTTCAGCCCAAACCAAAGCCCTAAGCGGGAAAAAGTAGCAAAAATCAACTTTCTCCAAACATATCGTAGCTTATACTCAAAAAGGTCGCAAATGGCATTTTGAACTCAATGGAAGTGGTCTCGAGTCCTAATTCGGCTGTTTGCAAAAAGTAGCTTTTCGGACCAAAATCCGATGAACGGTGAAATATTTGAATAAAATATTTAAATATATAATCGATAAATATGCGGGTTGTTACAATCCCCTTCTTGACATCGTTCAACAAGTCCCAACTTACGCTTAATTTCTCAAAAACTTGCGTACCTAAAAATGACACACTCATGTATGCAAGAATGTATTCTTAGCTGTCGGACTTAGCGAAGTCTTGTCCCAATCAGTTCCCTTAAATACAAAGATCCTAGATGTCTGACGATCTCGCGCACAATGGGAGACAAAAAAATTAACAAATTCTTACTCGATTTGGATGCGAGTGTCTATTTGATTCCTTATTCCGTTTACCAGCCACTTGGCTTGGGTGAACTAAAACTGAAGAACGTGACTCTTCAATTTCCCGATCATTCGATAAAGAAACTCATGGGAGAAATCAAGGGCGTACTCACCAAAATCAGTCAATTCATATTCCCCGTCGATTTCATCTTTTTGGAGACTCAACCCGTGAATAATCCGATGAGTCAAATTCCATTGATTCTAGGCCAACCCATCTTGGCTTCTTCAATTGCTTTAATCAATTTTCGAAACGGTTCGATGAAAATCTCTTTTGATAACACGACTTCGGATCTTAACATTTTAAATCTTGAAATCAACCAAATGAACCACATGACCAAACGTTGGAAGTTAGCTCCATTCAAGAAAATTTTGACAACAAAACAGTTGACCCTAACCACGAATGCGAGATTGAATACGAGCAACTTTTTCATGGTGAGCCTAACGAAATTAAAATTGTGCTTCCACTTGGACCCCTGACCGTTGAATCGGAATTTCAACTAGATTTTTTGATTAAGCAATGTCCAAGGTTGGACCTCAAACCCCTTGCTGATAACATTAAGTATGCATACTTAGGTGACAATGAAACGTTTCCTGTCATAATCTTTTCATCTCTCTCTCTCTCTCTTGATTAAGACCTTACCTTCAATTATGTCAAAAAACAAAGAAACAATTGGATGGTCGATCACCGATATAAAGGGTATTAATCCCGCTTTTGTTCAACATCACATCCATTTAGTCGATGATGCCAAGCTTGTTCGTGACGCGCAACGAAGGCTGAACCCAAAAATGAAGGATGTAGTTCGTGATGAAATTCTTAAACTCCTCGATAATGGAGTCATAAACCCAATCTCTGATAGTTTGTGGGTTAGCCCAATTCATATTGTAACTAAAAAGTCCGGACCCTTATAAAAAACGACTCCTACGAACTCATTCCAACTTGTATTCAAACAGGGTGGCGTGTTTGCATTGATTATCGAAATTTAAATGCTACAATATGTAAGGATCATTTCCCTCTTCCTTTCATCGACCAAATGCTTGAACGATTAGCCGGTCATGAATTCTATTGCTTTCTTGATTGTTATTCCAACAATAATCAAATTCCAATCGCTCCTAAAGATTAATAGAAAACAACTTTCACGTGTCCCTTTAGCACTGTTTCTTATCGAATTTGCCTTTTGGACTTTACAACACTCCTGCTACGTTTCAAAGATGCATAGTCAGCATCTTTTTTGGTATGATCAATCGCTTTCTTAGAGTATTTATGGATGATTTTTCCATCTTTGGAAACACTTTTTCCAAGTTCTTACACCATCTCGAGTTGGTTCTTAAGCGATGCAAGGAAAACACTTAATGTTAAATTAAGAAAAATGCCATTTCATGTTCAAACACGACATCATCCTTGGGCTTGTCATTTCAAACAAAGGCGTTGAGGTAGACAATGCGAAAGTTGATGTAATTGTGAACCTACCCATTCCCAAATCTATCAAGGACATTCATTCATTTCCTGGACACGCTAGTTTCTATCTTTGATTTGTGAAGGATTTCAGTAAAATTACTCGACCTCTTACGACTCTTCTTGGAAAAGATGTTACTTTTGACTTTAATTCTAACTGTGTTTCTGCTTTCGAATGTCTTAAAAATGAACTCATTTCCGCTCCCATCATTTGCTCACCTAATTCGGATCTTCCCTTTGAAATAATTTGTTACGCTTCTAGCTTCGCAGTTGGTGCTGTCTTAGGACAATGCATCAATAAAATTCTTCATGTCATCTACTACGCTAATATGACTTTAAATGATGCTCAACTCAATTACACAGCCGCTAAAAAAGAGCTTCTAGTAGTAGTCTTTATGCTTGAAAAGTTTCGACCTTATCTAATTGGCTCACACATTACGGTTTACACCGACCATTCTGCTCTTAGGTACCTTTTCACTAAAAAGGATATTATGTCTCGTTTGATCAGTTGGATCCTTTTACTCTAATAATTTTACCATACGATCAAAGATAAAAAAGGATTCGACAATGTCATCACCGATCATCTATCACGTCTTTCAAACGCACCATCTTCTTTACTAATCAAGGAGAACTTTCCCGATGAACAACTCTTTTCTGTTTCTATCGATCTATGGTATGCAGACATAGTGAGCTATTTAGTCATTAAGAAAACTCCTTCAGTTTGGTCGAAACAAGGTAAATATAAATTTCTTTCCCAAGTTAAGTACTTCTATTGAGATGATCCATACTTGTTTAAAAACCGTTCCAACCAAATCATTCGAAGTTGCATTCTGGATTGTGAAATAAAAAGTGTTTTGTCATTTTATCACGACCAAGCTTGTGAAGGTCATTTCGGTCCTAAGAAAATTGTGGAAAATGAGCTTAAATATGGTTTTTACTGGCCCATTTTTTTCAAAAACTTATTCGAATTTTGTAAAATTTGCGATCGTTGCCAAATGGTAGGAAGAATCTCCCGACGAAACATGATGCCTTTGAACCCCATTTTTACAATCGAGATCTTTGATGTTTGGGGTACCGACTTTATGTGACCATTTCCCTATTCTTTTAGAAACCTATACATTCCCCTTACTGTCGATTATGTGTCCAAATGGTTCGAAGTCGTTCCGTGTAAAAAACGATCATAGATTGTTGTGAATTCCTTAAAGAAAACATCTTTTCAAGGTTCGACACACCTCACACAATAATAGGCGATAACGAAACCCATTTTGCAATCGATCATTTGAAAATCTAATGAAGAAATACTTGATAACCTATAAGTTATCTACTCCATATCATCCTCAAACTTGTGGTCAAGTTAAAGTTTCAAATCGACAAATAGAACAAATTTTGGAGAAAACTGTTAATAAAAATCGAAAAGATTGGTCTCATGAATTGATTGACGTGCTTTGGGCTTACCATGCTGCTTTTAAAACTAATCTTTGGATGTCCCATTTTTATTTAGTCTATGGGAAAGTGTGTCGTTTACCAATTAATATCGAACACAAAACGTTGTGGGCAATTAAGATCATAAACTTTGATCATGAAAAGGCCGGTGAAAATAGAAAATTGCAACCTGATGAATTAGAAGAGATTAGGAACAACCCGTATGAAAAAGAAAAAATTTACAAAGAAAGAACAAAAGTTTTTTGTGATAAGTCAATCCTAAGAAAAGCGTTTTTGCCAAACAAAAATGTTCTGTATGACTCTAGACTTCATTTATTCCTTAGAAAATTAAAATCAAGATGGAACGGACCATTTGTGGTACGAACTTTTTTTCCACATTGTGCCATAGAAATACAAAACTCCAGGATGGAACAATTTTCAAAGTCAATGGTCATCGGTTGAAACCATACTTGGAATTGCCAATTAATCAAGAGGAGGTGCTCGATTCTTTATGAGCCATACTATGTCTAGTAAGAAATGTTAACCCTCTTTTGTAAATATATAAATATTTTCCTTGTTACACTCATTATATCATGCATTGACTGTGCTGGCACAGTCAAATTTAAGTTTGAAGGGGAGTCTCATGCTTATTTTTATTTTCATGGTTTATTTTTTTACATTTTCTTTCCAAAACCATAAAAAGAAAAAATAAACAAACAAAAAAATTCAAAACAAAATTTCTTTTTAGCATATTGATTTACTTTTAGAAAAAACACTATAGGATAAACATATGTTTTGGTTTTTAAATTAAAATTTTTGAAAATTTATTTTCTCAACAAAAATAAAAATAAATTTTGATTACAAGTAACTATGGCTTAACAAGTATATACGAAGGTTCATGGGTGTTAATTATGAAGTATATTCTAATTGCAATCTTTATTTAAAAGAGTGGTTGAAGTAAACGCGATAAAAAAATTTGATCTTCTAAGTTAAGTGGTGCTAAGATAAAATTGCAAAACTCTCTCTTAAAAAAAAGTTTTGTAAAAATAAGAATTACCAAGAGTCATGTGTTCACATGTTAGTGTGTACATTCACCATGCTCCGTACCCTTCTCACGTAAGCCCGTAAGGTAGTGCAGGATAGATATATCTGGCCTCGGTTTATCCGAGTTAGGTGTGCGTAAATATTTTTGATAAAATTACCACCTAGAGTCATATGTTCATACGCAAAGTAATAAAATGGTATCTAAGGAGTGTGTCCGATAAAATGTGCTACCTCCTTAAACCGTCAATCGCTCCTATTTTAGCCACCTTATGCCAACTCACGAGAGTCGGGTCCACATATATATCTCAAAGGAATCCGCCACCATCCTACTTCATTCTGGAATCTCCACCGCGTACACGGTTGTCAAAGTGGTTTTTGGAGTTGGCAGAGAGTATGACAAGTTCCGATCCCGGTCTCTTTAACAACCATAAGTTATTATAACACCACGGTCATTTCAAAGTAATTTATACCTCAAAACCAGAATGTAATATCCATTTCAAAACCATATAAATACGATATCATTTTCATTTCAAAAACTAAATAAATATGATATCATTTCCACTTCAAAAAAAAACCAAATCAAAGTGCTATCATTTTTATTAAAACCCAAATCAATAAAATAACATTTTTATTTCAAATATATCCCTTTCCACAACCATAACACTTTCAACGATATAACACTTCGTAATCAAAACACTTGAAATATAACACTTTTAAATCACAATACTTTGAAACTCATAACTTTGAAACATAACTTCCACCACTTAAATGGTTTAAATATTAGAATACTTTATATAATAAATTGCTTCTTAAATTTCACAAATCAATTCCAAAACAACTCTAATTTCAAAATTTTAAATTTAACCAAATCGCAAATCATAAATTTCAATACGGTTCGGTTTCCAAATAAACTATTCCAAATTTTATCGATTTCAAAAAAGATTTGATCCGCAGAATAAACCATTTCAAATTCAATATATTTCAAACTTTAAGTATTCAACCATTTCAAAACTAATTTTAATAATTACGATTCAACAATTCAATTTTATATTATTTAGTTTTGAAATATATTACATAATAAATCCATTATCGTTTAAATAAAACTCAAATTACAAATAACTAAATATTTCCTTCAATTTATTTACACTTGAAATATTCATTTAATTCACCTTAACAAAAATCAAGTTATAAAAATTATACCTTCTAAAATTTCAAATTTAATAAATTTCACATCAAACTTATTTTAGTTTAATTCTTAAATAAATTCAATTTCAAATAAATTTCCAATTTATCTTCCAACCTTAAATAAATTTAAATAGTTATAAACTTTATATTAAAATATAATTTAATTACTTAACCATATTATCTTCAATAAAAATCATACTCATTATTAAGCTTATTCCATATTTAAACAAATTATACATAGCTTAAAATAAAGGATAAAATAACATTTATATAATATCTAAAATCAGTATTTATCTAAAACCATATATTTCTTTGCAAAACCATAGAAATCATTTCAAAATATTTTTATATATAGACCACGATGTCTGTATATAATTTTCTATCCTATGGTCAAGTTATACAGATATTTATCATTTCAATCCGTAATTTAAAATATAAATACAGTTATATATCATTTCAAACCGCAATCCCGAATGAATTAAAAAACCATAACAACTTGTAGTATCTGACAATATAAAATATAACATCCATTCATCCAATATAATTCATCAAACATTTATCACAATCATCATTCAATTCATCAATAACCTCAATATGGGATAGATAATAAATAACAGGTATTAACTGACAGTTTATATTCAATAATAAATTAAATAACAACTTTATCCAAATAAATTCAAATAAACTGAGATGATAATTCAAATGCTAAACGGTCATAAATAAATTTCTAATCACATCATAAATCACTTTAACAAACATAAGAAATTTTAGAGGTTGTGAGTGGGTTAAAACACTCACCTTTTGAATTTAAATTTAATTTAAATCCAATTTAAACTCAAAATTCAAATAGTCTCAAAATCTATCCAAACTGGCGTTAGAATGTCCGGAATTTTGATACGATCCTAACGGAGGAAACCGCACATAAATCAGACCTTGTATGTGGAAGTTATGCATGTTAGAACGCTGGGTAATAAAATTAAATAAAATTAAACATGATATAACCGTTCTTATTGCCACGTCACCTTCTACACGTGAATTATCACATTCGATCAGCAGCTTGTCCGAAACCCTAATCCAGTCGCCACCCAAAAATTACACGAACGTCGACCAAGGAGCACCTCGACCAGGCTAGACCTCGTTGGAGACTCAACTCTACCTGCACGATGCACTCCACCCACCTACGCTTCCATGACACGCATAGAAAATGCTGCCGCCACCACATGAATTCGAACCCAAATAGAATTTTTTCGATCGATCGGGCCGTCAACTCACTGTTCAACCCATGCCGATGGTCTCCCCACTTGACTCTTCACACAACCATGCCTCCAATTTGACGATCTGTTGTGGTTCATTGACGAGCGATGAACGACCGAAAACAAAACAATAATTTTCATCTGCACCGAAACCTAGATTGAAAAACCAGTTATATACTTGACTTGCGCTCGTCAAGAGCTTCAAATCCATATATAATTCGATATAGTTTGTGGAGTTTGTAATTTTGATTTGAATTTGATTTTGAAATCTGCAATTGGAATTTAGGATTTGTCTGCCGAGAAAGAGGAGCAACAGAAATTGTACATATGGAATAATAAACATAAGAAATAGGCTAGGGTTTATAACGAGGTATAAATAGGCAAAGCAGAAATTAGAATGGACCAGACTGATTTGAATTGAAAGTTGAATGACAAATGGACCGAAAAGCCCGTTCTGACTCCGAAACGAAAATGAGCCAACTCATATATCAAAATAGATGTTTTTAAATATTTTAAACGCAATAGAACAGGTTTTAAGTCTAAATTCCATCGTATGAAAAAGTTATGCTAAAATCAAGTTATTTCAAATTGATTTCAATTGATTTCTAGGCGTTTCAAATCCTTACGATCAAACGGCAAGTCAGATCGTTACGAAACGTGAGATCCTATAATAATTCACCATTACGGATCCGATGAAACTGGTTACGTCGAAATCCGAGTCGGTGACCGAAATGTCTATCTTTCAGGTTAATTAAATAAATTAAATATTAAATTAATTAATCACTTCTTCAATTCAAATTTAATTATTTACCATTTCAATCATTTCTGATTACAATTAAACTTATAATTCTTTAACCAAAATTTCCATGTCAATCAAATAAGGATTTATTGCAAAATTTATAGTGTGTATCTTCAATTTGAGTAAATTCAAATAAATTATATATTCTTATTTCAAATAAATTAATTCAATTTGTTTTCAATCTCTTTATTAAATCAATCATCATCTTATGGATAAATATAACATTAGTATATATCCAATTACCCTAGTATTTTTCCAGTCATGAACTAAATTCATATTAATGTTATATCATATTTGCCTAATTTAATCCTGTGATGATTGATACATGGAAATGAATCGAAGCACAAAGTTGTATCGATACAGTTGTATCATCTTATGGGTAAACAATTAATGATTATCACCATTTGCCTAATTTAATCCTATTCATATTTCATTATCAACAACGAATATTATAATTACTTATCTAACATTGATTTTATCAAAATACAGTTTATTGCATATCATTTCATCAATTAATATAACTTTGAATTTGTTTCCAAATTTACTATTTGCAATAAATCATAGCCTTATAATTGTTTCAATTAATTGGGATTGCACTAAATTAGTTATTTATTAACTTGCATTAACATTTTTACATTTCATTCATGTTATTAATTCACTAACAAATTACATATTTTTGTTTATTCCAGATTTTATTACCAAAATCTTATTAAATTAACAAATTGTGGACATCTAAAATTACGGGTCGTTACATGGAATTAAAGGAGAAACAAAATATTAAATAGATCATACTTAAAATAGTTTTTGCTGTAATTTCATGTTCATTTCCATTACAATGGATAAGTGGTTTTAGTTGTTGTATTAAAAGTTTGATGGTTTAAGTTATGTTAATCAATAATATAAATAGACCATACTTATAATAAATACATCACTAATTCTATTTAGATTAAAATGAGAGCTCACAGATAAAATTTTATGTTGATTTATGTGAGAAGTTGAGAGTGGATTTTCCTCTAAATTGTCCTTTAATCTCATATTTCCATTCACATTGTTCTAACTGGTTTTACAATTTTCTTTGGTTAAAAACAATCTCAAGTTTTGTTTAATTTGATTAAACAGAATTTAAAATCACTTCAATTCTCTATGGGTCGAGCCGTTCTTGCCACGTACTAACATTGTACGCCGTCCACTTGCAGTTTAATTTTATTACAATATTTTACAGCGGTTTTCTAATTTGATAGAAAATTAGCTATTAAACACTCATAGAGGTACTTTTATCTTTGTGCTAGTACTTATGAGTTGGAATTTATGCCTGGATACTATATGCCATCTATCATAATGCACTTCTATTATTTGGTTTTGGAGAGTACCAGATTAGGCTAGCATCCACCCTAGCGGCCTAATCGTAGGGTCGCGCCCTAGAACTGTGACACCCTGTATCGATACAACTTTGTGCTTAGATTCATGTGATTGCCCTTATCTCACTTAGGCCAACAACCTGTTACCTATATAGGCAAGTGTAGTGTCATGACTTTGAATTCACTTGACGAGTACCGGTGGATACATATCACGATGACTGTTGTAACTGAAGGCTATAGAGTCTATGTGAATATGGAGCTGGCTTCGTGCTATCGTCTTCCAACTAGTTCTAACGAAGTGGTATATAGGCAGATACTGTTTATACCCTTATTTGGGTCTAGTATTTGATTATGGAGCTCACACATTATAAACATGACTCTACTGGGGACTTAGTGTCCGTCATACAATTACTACCTATCTCTAGTTGTTATGGATGTATATATTAAAAATATAAAAAAATCTAATTTATGATACATGGTATGAGGAATTAGAATGAAAAGATAGTAATAAATTATTTAATGTATGAATTCATTTATTTATCATCAGTTCTCTACATTTATGATTATTACTATAAATTATATTGACATAAACTGACCCATGTGTTTTATCATACTTGGATCAGGATCTCGAGATATGGCACGTACATGTACACATTAGCATCTTCAACTTATGGATTTTGGAGGCTAGTAATAGTTTTAGGATTCTACATTCCCTAGAGCATTTTGTAGCCTTAGTGTGGTTAAGTGTGTGTGTGTGTGTGTGTGTTATGTAGTGTCTGATGTATGTATTTTATGGGTATCGGACTATCATTTTGTAACCCACATGACTATGTATATGTTATGTATTATATATGTATATGTATATTATTTTCTTCTTCATTCTGACTTTACGAGCTCTAATTACATTCTGTGACTGTGTATTGTTCTGTCTTAGTAACATACGTGTTTATTTCCTTATACTAAAAATGTTTACAATAATAGTAAGCGCATTATGTTTTGAAAATAGTATCAGTGTTGGTCTAAAGTAATATTCATGTGTATGCCCCATATAGCCTTATTCTTCTTATTATTCGATAGTATTACATAATAATACTCTTGAATAGTATGGATATAATGGTGGGGTCTTCACATAAATGCACTAAATATCATACTTATAGAGATATCGCCTCAACGAAGTCATAGATCTATGAAATACCAGTTCCAACATCAGATCCGAGAATTTAGGAGGGGGGATGAGTTCCTTAGCCAATAAATCATCTTAGTACTGACTAGATGTGGTCGGTACCAATCTGATTTTGCGATGGAAAATCATGTCATCTTCCTCTACTTGATCTTCTATATTCGATCCATTAGGATCCTAGTATTCTCTCTTTGGAAATGTAGTCATTACCGTGAGGTTTTGACAACTTCGGTACTTTTCCTTGTCTTTGGCGCTTCTTCGAAGTTATTAGCCTACTCCTTCGCAAATGGGCCCCAGGACTACTGCTTTCCTTATCAATTCATAAGCCATGGCTCAATAGTCCCATAAGGCGCTCAAAAAGAGCTCGGTACTGACCAAAAAAGAGGTCGATGCTGACTTGTTTTCTTAATTCCTCTTGCACTCTAGGCTCTTTAAGTCCTTTCCATTTTCCTTATAAGCATACCCCTAAGTCATTTAAACATTTAATCTTCATCCCGACGTCCAGATTCATTTGATATTCACTTAGTTTAGAAGTCGGATAACATATCTATTATAGATGCAACAGTAGTTAGAGACTATCACTTGACTTTGCCTAATGGATTTGATTTTGTTTTAAATAGATATTATGTTGAGAACTTTATTTTCTTTATTATATCAGTTTTTGAATTGTCTGAGATAGGTCATGGTTTTCATTATAAAAGCACTATTATGAATTTTGTTTGATGGAAATAATATTTGCAGTGTTGTTTCGGATAATGGGATTTATGTATTTAATTAAAATTATATCTGTGTTGTGAATAAATCTTCTGTTAACATTAATAATAGTTGGTTATGTCATGGTATACTAGTTCATATTGGTGATAAATGACTAAATGACTGCATAAATTAGAAACTGAAGGTTTTCTACGGTCACTTGATTATGAATCATTTGACACATGTAAGTCACGTCTCAAAGGAAATTTGACCTACCTCCTTCAGTGGGAGCAATGGAAGTGTTATTGAACTCTTGGGTCTCATACATACTAATGTGTGTGGCCCAATTCCTATAGTGAAAAAAGATAACTCGATTTAATTTTTAACAATTCGATTTGTTGGGAATAATTAATTTAAGTTAACAATAGTGACTTAATTAATTATTTAGGATTTAGAGATTTATTTAAAAAAGAGTTCTGAAGTTATTTAATAAAAGAATTTTAAATTATGGAAAAGTGAAATAATTATATTTTATAAAAGTGACATGTTTTAAAATATAATATTGACTTAGTAAAGAAGAGGTAACCGCCTCTTCTTTACCGAATTGATATTATATTTTAAACACGCCACTTTTATCAATTATATTATTTCAATTTCCATAATTTAAAATTCTTTATATAAATAACTTCAAAACTCATTTTTAAACAAATCTCCAAATCGCAAATTTAATTAGATTATTGTTATTAACATAAATTAATTATTACCAAAAAATCGGTTTGTTACATAATTTGTAAGTTTTATTGATAATTTCTCAACGCTAGGAAATATATACCTTATGATATGATGTCTAAGATAAATTTAAAGTGTATAAAAATGAGGTCGAAAATCGACGAACCACAAAATTAAAATACTTCAATCTGATTGGGGAGCTAAGTATGTTGGATAAGAACTCAAAAAATACTTAAAAGATGGTAGGCTTATCTCTTTTGTTTCACCCCCCATACATTGCAATACAATGATGACTAAGAATGAATAAATCAAATCCTACCAGATATGGTTTATTCCATGATGAGTGAGGCTAAGTTGCCTCTTTCCTATTTGGGACGTGTACTGAAAACCATAGCGCATATATTGAATATAATTCCTACTAAATCTATGCCTAAGATGCCATATGATATATCCCATGGGAAAAAAGTGCACCTCGGTTATTCAAACATGTAGGGTTGTCCAGCCTACGTAGAGAACATTGTTCCAATAAACTTGATGTACGATCGACACTGTTTTAATTTATAGCATATCCTAGGAATTCTATAAGATACATTTTCAGTAATACTAAGGAAAAAATGTTATTGTTTCTAAATATGTTGTTACTTTAGTAAAAGAAATTAACAACGAAGTTATGGACTTGTATGAGATCATAGAAGTAAACAACAAGGCTAAACTAGTGGGAGAATAAAAATCGCCATATACGAAACATGTAACCAATTAGAAGGTCTAGCAAGGAATCTCCTACACTAATAGAGGTACTATAGTTGTCTCATGGATGGCATAAAAGAGTACCACGTCTTAGAAGATGACACTCTCTTTCATTCCAATAAGCATTATAGAGTAAATAGTTTGCACTTTAATATGAAGCTATGAAATCCACAATGGATTCTGTATATGACAAAAAAATATGGTCTTTAGGTGATATACCCGAAGGAATAAAACCTATAGACTGCAAATGCATTTTCAAGAAAATGCTAAATGCATATGGAGATGGAGAGGTAGAGACCTATAAGGAAAGTCTAGTTTTGAAAAGATTTCATCAAATTCAAGGTATTGATTATGAAAAAATGTTTTCGCACGTATCCATGTTTGAAATCATTCGGATAATGCTTGCTATAATCGCATTTTATAACTACGAAATATTGAAAATGCATGAAAATGACATTTCTAAATGGAGATTTAGAAAAGACCATTTACATGTCATGGCTTGAGAGTTTCGAGGTTAGTAGGAGCGAGGGAAAGGCGTGCATATTGTTAAAATTATTTTATGGTCTTAAGCAAGCTTTAAGGAGTTAGAATAAGTGCTTTGATCAAATAAAAAGTAGTTTGGTTTTACCTAAGTATAGAAAGTATGCGTATATTGTAAAAAAAACAAGGAATTGCTATAGTGTTCTTAGTCCAATATATCAATGATTTGCTGTTGATTGGCAATAACATTACATTATTACAATCAGTTAAAGCATGGTTATCGGAGAATTTCTCAATGAAATATTTGGGAGAAGTAACTTATATACTTGGTATAAGAATCTATAGAGATAGATCCAAGAGGTTGCTGGGACTATCCTAATCCATGTACATAGATACCATACCGAAAAGGTTTAGTATGAAGAATTCTAAACATGGAAGTGCTTCTACGTAATCTAGAATCGAACTTTCTAAGAAGGACGTTCCTTATACCGATAAGTAGATAGAGCATATAAAGTGGACACCGTATGCATCCATAGTCGGTTCCTATGTGTATGCTATTCCATGTACTCAACCAAGTGTGCCTGCATTAAAGTTCATAAGACGATATCAATCTTATCTTGGAGAGATGGATTGGACAACAGTGAAGTGCATTCTTAAGTATTTAAGAAACATTAAAGACTTATTCCTTACATATGGAAATGGAGAGCTCCTTATTAATGTGTATACAGATTTAAATTTTGGAGTGATATTGATGACAGTAAGTCATTTTCTGCTTATATCTTCACATAGAATGGTGGAGTAATTTGTTGGAAAAGTTCCAAATGTTGAGGTCGAGTACATAGTTCATAACGAAGAAACCAAGAAGCGGTCTAGATGCACATGTGTATGGCCGAGCTATGAGTGTTTCCAAACGTTGAGAAACTTATGGCATTGTTATGTGATAACATATGTAGATTGAAAAGGAACCTAGATCTCATAAGAAGTGGCACATTCATCGAAAGTTCCACCTTATTAGGGAATTTGTCTCTAATGACCAAGTTGTGATAGAAAGAGCAGATATCAAGGACAACAAGGCAGATCCATTCACGAAGGGACCAACTCAATCAGTTTTGAGCACTATGATTAAAGGGATAGGATTGAGATTCCATAATTGGCATCAAGTGCAAGTGAGAGTTTGATAAAATTAGGGGTATGCCCTAGGAAGAATTTTGTAATTTAATGTAAATTATTAACTATGTAACAAAATATTGTTTGAAATAAAAAGTGTTTGTCTTTCTCTTATATACTTATCATACTATGATATGCAAATTAATTGTTTAATTTAAGCATATTAAATAGAAAATATTTAAATAATATGTTTTGTGATAGTAACTAAAATGTGTTGTAATAATGAGAAATTTATCACATTAAAATAACATATTATTTTAAGTATTCCTAGTCAAGATGTTTTGAGGTAGGATATCGATACATCCGTCGAGACAGGACTATGTTATGCTCTCCAAATGTTGAGCAATGCATTACTTATGGTTGTTAGAGGGACAAAAAGGTGACGTGTTGATAGTTGTTGGATAATTATTGAATGAGTCAATCTAGTATTTTTTTGGTTAATATAACTAAGGTCGAACAAAGAATTTCGAATACGATGTTATATAGTTCTCTTGACTTGAGAACACTATTAGACTTCAATGTGGATACTCCACTTTGATTATATTTAAGCCATGATATGTCATCCGTTAAATGACTGTAGTAGGGCTTGGTTGAAGCATAGAAAAGGACACACTATTCAATTAGAATTCATCTCTTCAATTATATGTGTTAGTATCACGGTCAACTTAGTCAACTAAAAGTCAAAATCTTTGGCCAAAGTAGTAAGATTAATAATAGTTGTTATTAATGAACGAAGGACAGTGTGTTTATAGTAACAAAATTGAATATGGGCTTTAATGGAATTTTTATCAAAACCAAATTCCATAAGTCTTAAAGTGATATAGTTTTGAAGACGAGAATCGGTGAAAACAATCATTATGACCTAGTACCGCAAATAAAATTAAATTTTATTGAAAATATTTGTAAGCATTAAATTCAACAAAATATCACGCCACTTGCTAAGGTGACATGTGAACGTTAATATTCAAATTATTCGACATTAGTTGCTGACTGAATTTACACCATTGAGTCACACAAACGAAATGACGAATACTCAAAATAAACTACATGATTTAATTAATTTATAATTGTTGTAAATTAGGGAATATTTATGACATATTAATAATTTAATTTTATTTGATGGTTTAAATACCATTAATATTTAAAGAAATGTATAGATATAAAAGTTTTGTATAAGCGTCTCAATATATTATATTAATAGAATATTTAAAATGGATTTAAATATAATTAATACTAAATGGGTTTGGGAAATTTTTAGGCCCATCTTTCCTTGTTCTAGGGTCGACCAAGGGAGGAGGGGAGGAAGTGTTTTCAATTTTGAATTGGAAAGGCAAAGGAGTAACTAAAGGAAGGAAAAAGATCTCTAGCCTTTAAATTATCTTTTAGTGCCTTTTTAAAATATTTCATTCATCTATTTCTCCACTTCTCCCTCCATTCATTTAAGGAAAAAATCAATAGGCTCCATGGCTTAGAAATTCCAAAATCCAAATAAAATCATCATATAAAGGGTGGTTGTAGTTTCTTGATTCTTGCAAAATCATGCATAGATTCAACTATATCTAGGAGCTTTATTCATCGTTCAAGGTTTAGATCTTATACTGCTACATCTCGTCTGTTTATATACCTAGCTAACTTCAACTAAATATAGGAGCTATATCTTGAGATAACATTCTAAATTTATTTATTCATCCACATATCATGTTTACAAGGTTTAGATTTATATTTCTACATCTCATGTATTTATATGCTTAGCTAGCATTATAATTTAAGATCTTGTGCTATACTTCAATTGATTATATGTTCATGATGTTAATATATTTTGGATCCTTCTCATACTACATCCCATTTAACATTTGTTTATATTGTTTGCATAGTTCAAATCTAAACCCATATTCAATGAATTTATATATGCCTAAGTTGTCCTATCTATTTCATTATTGTTTTAGAAATTACTGTTTTAAAAAAATAAAACTTTTGGTCAAAAACTAATTTAAAATTAACTGTACAATTTTATTATAAACATGAATAAACTGTATATGTTTTACTGAAATCACTTTGGAAATTGGGTACACAATTTACATGCATTGTATTGAATTTTTTTGCTTATTGTTTACTTTTGTTTAAATGTGTTACTTAAAAAATAATTGCACTTTTGTGTAAAACATCATAACCTTTTGAATCCTCGTAAGTTAAAGTTTTATTTCAGTCTTTGGTTTAAATTCAAATCATATATTTGATTACAAATTTTACATATTTATATATGTTATTTTTAATTTAAAGCATAGTCTGCAACTATTTATGTATGTGTATGTTATTTTAACTCAAAGTTAACAAAAAGGACTTTTGTGTAAAATTGAACATTTTGATTTTGAGTTCTTCCTTGATTACATTTTAGATTTCAAAACATACAAAAAGTCAAACTTAATTTTAACATGTTTTTAATGTGTGTGTTATGTATGTGTATTGTGTATATGTATTTTGTTTAAATAAAATTTTGTACAACAAAGGCATAGATAAGAGCTATGCACACATCATATTTATAACACGTGCACTATATACATATAAGTATATTTGCTACGCTTAAAAACAAAAACAAAAGTTTTTGTATTAAATAGTTTAAATAAAAGAAGATTTTATTTAAAACAAATATTAGATTGCATCTATAAACCTTTGGGCTTCATAATCCCAACAGATCCAAAGTAAGAACAATTTTGAAATCTACCTATTTTACCCCTTCCAACTTGCCCGGTTCCTTCATATCAAACATAAACATGGAAAAGCCTTAGTGCCAATATTCATCTTATTATTATCATCAAAAATAATACACGTGGTTCTACCAATTTCCCCTTTTTAATCATGAGAACCAACTATGTTCTTTGATAAAATTAAGATTAATTTAAACTTAATTTCCCCAAAATCCACTAACTCCCCCCATATTAACTCTTCCCTTATCTATTTGGCTATTATATTATACCTTTTTTCCCTTCCCCTTGTTATAAAAAAATAGGATGAAATAATCCATATGAATTTAGTTAATATTAGTAGGGTTATATGGTGTTTAATTTGCCTCAGTTATGAGCATATAGGTATATAAGTTATCAATAATTTTTTTAAAAGGTTAATCGTATGTCAACATATAATTTTGTGTATGTCAATATTGAATTAGTCATTATATTTATGTTGGCATATCATATTGTGTATGTTGACATACAGAGTTTTTATGCTTTTTGTTTACTATATAAATGTGCGTGTGTATAAATTATTTATTTGTATTTTTTGTTGATAGCATGTAGTGAAAATAAACATGAATTTATTAAAATTATATTGTACATTGTATATTACCATGAACAAATAAAAATAAAAAATGCAAGCAACATGTACACAAAACATTTAGTTCGATGGTCCTTCAATGCTGGGAATTTATGACCATGACAATTTGGGAATGAAGGGAAATCCCTTCTCTTTGACATGATTTCCTTAAGCGTCGAAGGTTATCTCTTTTGCATATCGAACATGCTTAATCAAAAAGTTGTTCAGCACTTGAGATGCTGTAAAGATAGTATTACTCGAAATAGTCCTAATAATGCTCATAGGCTTTAATATAGCCAAGGGACTATTTAAAAGTTCATGTCATCTATTCAAAGGTAGAACAGGCAAGTCACTCAATTATGCACCAGTCCATAATAGGGATGGCAATGGGGCGGGTTAGGGCCCAATCCCGGTTGACCCGCCCCTGTTTTGGCCCGTCCAGACCCGCCTCATTGGTTCATCGAGGCGGGTAGACCCGTGACCTATTCTTGAGAGCTCCGGGTATAACGTCGGGTTGGGGCTTAGTTGACCCACCCCAATTCAACCCACACTACTGAGATATTATGAAATCGCTTTAGTATTATAATGATGATTTATGATTCTTTATATGTGTGTGTATGTGATTATGACATGGATATTATAGTGTTCCAATCAATAAGCTATAAATTTTTTATAGTATTAGGCTGCATTATTGATAATTATATAATAACATATGCATATTTTTCTAAACTATTTTAAACCATATTTTTATTATCTTCTCTTATCGTTGTAAAAACATTATTATTTGTATTTAATGTATCATTTAGTAATAATATATGTACAATGGTACACAATTTTGAGTCAATACAAAAAACCTTATCACGTATTGGTGCAGGGCGGGTCTACCCTGACCCGTGCGAGTTTTGGGTTTGGGGCAAAATTCCTGACCTGCACCGGGTCTATGGGGCGGGTCCGAAGCGGGGTCTTAAAAGCCTAGGGCTAGCATGGGGCACAAGAAACCTGTCCCAACCCGCCCAATTTCCATTCCTAGTCCATAATTTTTTTAATGGACCAAATAGGCAATTTACATATAATATAATCCTTTGTTCATATGTCAATGGGCATAATTGTCATTATGCACAGTAATCTTTAGGTAAGGGCTTAAATTACCTTGTTCAAATAGTCAATGCGCAAGTCCGAATCCAAGTCCAAAGATATGTTATATGCATGTTCATTCTTATAGTAGTCAAAGGTACATATGTCGAAGGCGTAATGCGATGCAAAGTTTATTATATATCCAAGTCCTTATGTGCAAAAAGTTACAATTGTATCAAGAAATCCCTAAATCAATTTAGGGCTTACAGCTTTGTAATTTAAGATGTCAGGAAAGAGATGATTCACCCCTCACATGAAGCGATGGGGTTTGTATTTATAGGGTAGCAGCAGGTGTTATGGCTATCATGTATGCTTCGATATGTTGGATGAATTGCTTATATTCGGTATCCCTTTGTATTGCTAATATTCGACATCCTTTGTTGTACGAATGACATTCGACATCCTTCTTCATATTAAAGACATTCGAAATCCATCTTTGTATAGATGATATTTGAAACCCTTCTTTGTACTTATGATATGCGGCATCCTCATAACTATAGATATTCGATATAAGTTCAACATCCTTTACCATTAGTAAAGCACGAGACCGCTTGATGCTTGCGGACGCTTGACAATAGTCATAGTTGTAAAGGCTCAATAACTATTACTTGTTTCATAGAGTCGTGATGTACCCTCTTCATGAATATGTAATTGACATCTCTTAATGATGTGATGCCCCTGTTTATTCTTCATTCTATAATCACTTTATGTTGTAGTGGTGTAGTAGCTCCCTTTAATCGTTTTCGGGTTTCATATCCTTTGTACCATAATATCTTGGTATCTGTTGACATTCGACACCAATTTGAGCTTATTATATGCTCGATTTCTTTATGAATTATTTAGGACATGGTACCTCTTCTTACTAACATGCTCGACAATTTTTATAGTTGTTGAAGCTCGATAATTCCTCTTCCTTTATTCAAGCTCGATAACACTTGTAGCTCGATATCCTTAGAGATTCGATACCATAATGTGATATCTTTTCAATTGTTAAGGTTCGATAACCTTCTTGACGTGCTCATGTTCGATACCTTATGGGTTTTCCAACTGCTTGGAATTCGATACCTTCAAAGACTCTCCATCCTTTCTTAAGCATTCAATGCCTTTGATTATTGAGGTTCGATGTCTCCCTGAGGTTGCTTGAAGTTCGATTCACCTTATTAAATGTTTGATTGCTTTTTCTTCTTCACACTCGACATCTTTAATTTTGATGTGTTCTTCTTTGGTGTTCGACACTTAGTTTGTAGTAACAATGTCAATGCTTGATATTTCCCTTGCTTTATGTGTTCGGCATCCCCTGTGGCTTGATAACTCCATGTTAGATGCATGCTTTGTTATTGATTTAGAAGTCCAATATATGATCATAGATTTCTTGTCATGCATTATAATCTCGATATACTTTCTCTAAATGGTATACATATTTATAGTAACACTATCTTCCATTGTTTCCATAATAGTTATAAAATATATGGATAACATTTGCCCCCCTTCTTTCATAAAAGAAGCTTTTTACACTTTAATATAAAACCAAATATCATACCTCTTTTCTACTCTCTATTTCTATAAGATTTCTCCTTTAAACCAAGTCCTCCTTAAAAATGTAAAGTAAACGATAATAACTTCAATTATTTCTTCCTTAAATTGATTATTTTTCTTTACAAATGCCATATAAATTTATGAAAATATTTCTTGTTGATTTTCCGAGACTTTGAAAATTTAGATGTTAAATTCATTTTAATTTTGGAATCAATAGATTTATAGACGAGTCCTTTCAAAACTGGTGAAGACATGAACAATTTTTCTTTTACCTTTGTGTGAAAGTAGTTTTCTACACTTTTCTCTAGAGCCAATTTCAGTTAAGAAGACTAGAAAACCCTAAATTCAACTGGTAAGAAACCAAAAATCCATCTGTTATAAAGACCTAAATTCCCATTTAAATCCAAAAATCCATTTAGTAATACCATAATTTTCTCTAAATAGAAAATCAACAATCCATCTGGTAATTATACCATAATTTTATATGAATAGAAGACCATGATTCTATCTGGTAATAACGACTTTATTTGAATAGAAGACCAAAAATCCATTTGGTAATTATGTTTATAATTTCATCTGAACAGAAAACCAGAAATCCATTTGGTAATAATGTTTATAATTTCGTCTGAATAGAAGACTAGAAATCCATCTTGTAATTTTATGTCTCAGCTAAGTAGGAGACTAGAAATTCGAGTGATAACAAAGATTACCTTTATTTACTAGAATAACTTTGACCAAGAGATTCTCAACTTCTCAAATGTCCATATTTTTCATTGAGCAATCGGTAGTTCTTGTCCCATCCTTTGAAGGTTGTCCTAATTTTAGCTTAGCGTTAGAAATGGCCATGCTTCATTACACTTCTAGTAACACCAAAAATCGATCAGCACCCAATAATAAGTTGTATGAAACCTGTGAGACTTAAATCTAGGAGGTAATGTTGAAGAGAAATAAACAGCAATAAGAAAGAGTGACATAAGATTTTATAGTGGTTTGGCATTCTTTGGCCTACGTCCGCTTTATAGCTTTTTTGCTTATGGATTTGATTGAGATTACAAAGGATTTGAGAGAGAATAAGTCGCAAGTACAACGGTTAGACGAATTCTAAGTTCTAGAATCACCTAAAGTAGCTGCCTTGGTGACTATTGTTTAAAAGAAGGAGATGAAGAAGTGACAGAGCTTTCGCGTAGTGATGGCAAATACAGATCTTGTTTTGGTTGCTCTATTGTTTTATTTATAGGGGTAGTAGTCATATTAGTCCAGAAGGAGAGTTTGATCAAAGTCTATAAGTCAATCCAATAGCGTGTGAGAAGTCAAGAGACCCACCAACATGTTTACACATGTTGGTATCAACCTCTTATGCCGTTAACGACATGTTTGTTGGTTTATTTTGCCAAACTTTCTTGTTTCCTTTTTCTAACATTATTTTTGGTTGTCCCACAATGTTTTCATTGGTAGTTGATTGAGTTGATGATAGTTCTTTCATCATTTGAACTACTATGCCATTTTCGACTACTAACTCTTCAACTCTTGCACTGGGTTACTTAAAACCCTTAAATATTTCTTGAGCGAGCGTAAAAGAGGTAGAGAATGACCTCTACAAAGTTTGAGTTAAAAACATGGACCAATAAGAGGTCAACTTTGAAATGAGAGGTCGGTGTCGTCTTTTATAGTTTGCTCCATTATGGTTGAGTCTTCTTTGAGATGTTTCTACCCCTTATCTAATCGCGCCTCCAAGATTTCAAGTCGTTTCACCTTTGTCTCGATGTTCTAGCTTTTACTGTTTTCCGCTTGGATGAAAATCTAATTAATATTTTTCCTTTAGAGCATGTTTTTGTTGAAAATAAAGCGTGTTCTCGATTGAAACTAAGTTCAGATTGTTATTCTATAAATTCCAGTTAATCGTTCAAATGTTGTCCAGAAATGTTGCTTTTATTCGGTTTTAATTGATTGATTTCTATTTGTTGTCTGCTCTAGTTAGAATTGGAATTCTCTTCTCGATATTGGTGATATGACTTACATTTTGGAACTCACAGGCACCTTTATGTTGTCGAATAGGTTCGTTGTGGGGAGTTTGATCAACATGTGAGAGGATTAACATGTCTTTACCGACATGTTGACTTAGGAAAAAAATTTCCTTTTCCCTTATAAGTTAACACCCTCCTATGCTTCCCCTATGCATTCTTATTCCATCTTAGTGCCGAATTGTTCAAGCACCCTTAGTTAAGTGCTTTCATGCCGACCTATCCTTGATCTTCAGTCCCAATCACCAACACCGCCGATGTATCCTTCTTACGTCATCAGCCGCAGCCGCCACTCTTGACCGTTTGCCATCGCCATGAGCCACCACCACCTCGTGATCTACAGCTTGGATTCTAGGACCCAAATTGAACATAAAAACCCTAGGCGTTGAAATCTACCCTGACTTGGATCAAAGTTGCTATTGATAGGTATCTTCGACAATGATGGCTAGGGAGATGAAGTAGGCATGGCCAATATCAATTCGATGGTGGATAATCAAATCATAGTGTGTATAATTTGGGGATGAATTTTGGGTTTTCTTAGATAGAATGCGCATGATTCCAGAGGAAAGTTTGATACTCCGACTTCAATTGTCTTTCCTGTGATATTGGTCAAGTTCTAATCATAGGATAGAGTCCACTGTATTTCCATTTCTACTCCCGCATTTCTAGTGATAGTAAAATGAAAGACTTTCTACATTGCTCCGGACAAAGGATCCATTATCGATTGCCAATCAATAACGGTCCAAAAGAGATAACCATATTTTATAAACATGACTCTTTTTTTGACACGAGCAAGTTATCTACACAAGATGGTTTGTTCATAGTGCTAGAGACACTGGACTCACTCTATGTAGGTAACATACTGCGTTTTCCTTGGTTAATACTCATAATCCAATCAATCAACACATGTCGATTAAATTCTGGGCGGTCACAAGGGTTCTTTTATCCTAATTAATTTACCTAGCCGTGTTGAATGTCAAGTGCTCTTGTTTAGAATGACTCGTCAATTGTCTCACTTCAAACCTAGTGAAGGATCATCTACACCTTTTGAGGCTGCATCCATTACTGCTTCGACTCCACTGTCTACTTTGGTAGGGACCAACCAACCTACAACCTTTGAATTTGAGGGCCGGATAGTGCTAGCTTGTCATGTTCTACATCCATAGCCCTCAGGATTTCTTATAAATGATCCACCAGAGCAGGGCCCTACTATTTTGATAGCAAAAATGCTTAGGAACATTTGCATCCAACATGGTGTTCATAAGGAAGATGTTCGTCTGCGAGTAGAAAATGAATTTGCCTATCATCCCCTACCTAGCTTTACAACATATCACCATTATATGTGTCTTAGTGGTTCTATCCCTCCTTTTAATCCTTTCTTGAAGAGCTTCTTGGGAGAAATTGGGCTTGCACTGTTCCAGGTCCACTTGAACGACACGCCTTGTTGAATTCGTTATATGTCCTATTTATGCGAAGATTTGGTCGCACTCCACAATATGACCAGCTCGCATATCTTCTCAAGTTCAAAAGGAGACAAGAGTACCCGTTCTTCGTAATTATTGAGGCTTGGATAAGATGCAAGGTCGTTGAAGCCTTCAAAATAAGCATTCCATGTTCAAAAACAACTATTTCTTTGTACAATATCCACAAGGATTCTACCGCTTTTGGTTGAACGGAAGTTAGCTTCTATCTATCAATCGCTTCCATATAGGAATTTATAAGTTTTGATCCTAACGTATGCCTCTCACAGATATTCCAAAGTAGGACAAGAAGTGGGAGCACGAGAGAATTCTTGAAAACTTAAAGGCCATTAAAGCGAGCCAACATTCTGTCAGGTTCCTTTTGACGCACGAAAACTTACATGGGCGTGGACTACTCTAATCTGGAAGAATAGCAACATGGAATCCTCAACATAGAGTAGTTCTAAATTACACACATGGTCCATTGCCCATACTTGTGGTTCTGACAAGTGTCCTCAAGAGGAAGAGGAAGAATATGGATCAGGCGATAAACATAAAGGGAGGACTACTAATACAAAGGCTGATGAGCCTATGGGGGAGGGGGTGATGAGAAAGAACCTATCGGGATAGGGTCCGATGAGGCTGTAGGAGATGATGCCTCCGACGACGAGGGTGATGGTTTTAGAATACCCATGATCCTCAAGGAGGACGTAGGATTCGTAACGAGTTCAGGAAAAAAGCTGGCTAAAGATGAAGAGGAGCATGAGTTTAATAATGATGATAGCGATTACCATGCTAGGAAGGAAGGAGAGGAGTCATTCAGCGAGTCACCAACACTGAGCCTTAATCTCCCTCACTTACTTTCTTCGAACTTCTCACCACCAAGGACCTAAGTCCCGAGCTTCACATTTCTTCTCAAGAACAGCTAACCATTCCTTAATAACAGGAGGTCAAGATGTTTAAAACCCTGTTGGAGATACGCCGCGTTTTGATTTTCTAAGAGACGTCTCCATTTATGTGAATGAATTCGAGGATTTCTTGATTAGTTAAATGATATGTGAGATTGGCTCACACATCGATATATTTTCTAATGCCCTTATAAGCGAAGGTGGTAGGACTATAACTTTAAAACCATGCCTATACGGTTCATAGAGTATATAGGGGGCCAATAGCACTACAAACTCCACTTTAGGATCATAGACTCATATTTCTACATCGAGTTAGGTTTTAGAATTCAAGAGTTAACTTCAATTTTCTTTTTTTAGGTTCCATGGGTCATGGACTATACCATCAACTTTGTCAAAATACTAGCTCTTAAAGGGATCAAACTCTAGGTCCAGCCCAACGCTCTTATCATGAAAACGATGAGAAGACGAAGAAGAGAAAAGATGCTAAGCCCAATACAAGAAGAGAGAGCATGAGGGGGGAGAGAAGAGAAAAAGGGACTATGAAGCGATTCCCCCGATAATACGCATAAGAATTATATGGATTCTCATGATCGCCACAGGACCTTGCTATCAAATGCTCCTCTTCACACCGAGGCTCAAGCTACCATGATGCAGGAAATTCCATCCTCTAAAGCCATAAATATTGCAGCTACCTCTACTTCTTTTAGCTAGGGAAAGAAGTTCACACTTCCTAAGGTTCACCCCAACTTCAAGATGCTTTCCGTAGTCTCTTCTTACATGGGGTTAAATTCAATAAGAACATAAAGCCTACCAATAGAGCTACTTCCCTTCGGAATCTCGAGGAATTCCGCGAGGACTTAGAGGTTGGGTTCGAGTGGAAAAGTCTTATAAGAATCCTTTCTGAGGTCAACCTTATTAACTAACATGAGATTCTTTCATCGAGGTAGAAAGGGATGCTAACAATTGAGTAATTAAGGACCATAACAATGAGATAGCCGAATTGAAGAATGAGAGAGACACAGCCTTGAAAGAAAAAGCTACCAACAACAAGCTTTTAACTGAAGAAAACCAGGCTCATGATAGCACACTTCTATTGATCAATGATCATCTCAAAGAAGCTTATAGCGAGTCTAGAAATTTGAAAGAGCAAGTCACTGAAAAAGAGCAGGCCATCATAGCCAAAGGCCAAACTACTGCTGAACAAGTTGCCATTATTGCTGAGTAGGCTGCTGAACTCGCTTGACTTCATGAGGAGAATGCATAACTGGAAAAGGATAAAGAAGAGTCCACAACCAGTAAATTGGTAGAAGAGATTGACCACTTGATCACACGATCAGAGCTTTCTGACCATTAGAAAGAACAAGGGTAGTTTGAAGTGACTCTGTTATGAGTATCCTTGGACTCTCTCCATGGTTTGGGAAGAGATGTTAGTTAGATCAGAGTGAGCCGGGGATATGCACTTTAAAGAAGAATTAATGGCCACTTATCATAGTTATGAAGATATTGACTTTCTAGTGGCCAAAAGAGAAATTTTGAAAGAAGAGAAAGGGGAGACCGCTATCGAGGTCGCTGTTAAGGCTCTTGCTGATCCAAGTTCTGTGGTACAGGGCAAGACAACTACTTCCAAATCCCAAAAGCTAACTTCAGCCATACCTGCATCCATAGTGTTAGCTCTACAACTGCTTACACACTCCTGGTATCTAATGCCCTACAAGAGTCGTATATTCCTCCAATCATCGAGCGGCCCATCGAAATGAAAACCTATGAAGGGGTTTTGAAATTGAAGTTCACGATCAAACTTTGGTTTATGTATTTTCCTTGTTCCTCTAGTACTCTAAAAGCTCCAGTTCACTCCGGAGTCATTTGCTAGACTATGCAACCATGTTTCCCAACTTGTAGGTCAACCATCTCTCCCACCTCTTCTTCCAACTACATAGGACTCTAGATCCACTGCTATCTTTACCTCTTCCACCACTATTTCGATAGTGGCTTCGGGTATATTCCTGTCTCAATCTCCGAGCCTAGGCCCGACTCTGAACAAATAGTAGCATTGTAGAACCTGGAAGATGTCTCTGTGTCTCTGGAGGAGGACGTTCAAGTTGTCAATGTCTCTTACCCGATTGATAAAGAGTCAATAGCAAAGTGTTTGAAGAGGAATCATAAAGAGAAGATGAAGTTGAAGAAGGAACCGAGGGATGCTTAGCACATGATTCTACCATTCCCAATCAAGGTCAACAAGCCATAATCTTGAGATGCATCGACAAATGGGTCCGAGGAGCTCAACTCTAGTACAGGAGATAGACATGTTTATTCCGAAAAGAAGAAGGGTGACAAGCAGAAGAAGATCACCCTCCCCCTCGTTGGGGTGGTAAGGAGTGATTATGCAATCCAGTGCGGCTGAAATGGAGCACTTGTGGTTTTTGTATGCTTTTGAGTCGATCGAGTCCATAAAGAGTGTTTTGCTTTATTATAGTGTAAGTATATTTTGCTTTTTGATGTCTAAATTAGGCTGATATTGTGCAGGTATTGCACCTACTTTTTTTGTCTATGTACAAGATGTTTGTAATGAAATATTAACTTTCCTAGTGTAATCTCTCTTATGTATTTTTCTTTCATTCTATGTACTATGGCTGTTTATGCACCACTATGTGCAAATATAATACTATTTCCAATTTTTCATTTTCCTTTTTATATACTTATGTTCTGCGTGATTTGATGTGTGTATTTACCATAGCTCTGTGCATGTAAATAGTATGTGTAATGTAACTTGTTTGTTTAGTATACTACTTTATTTAGTTTCGTTGTAATTTCCAAAAATTCTCCATTTGGCTTAATAGAACTTTGGTATGACTTGATTTAATTCGACCAAGTATTTTCGTGAGTGCCCCCACTCCACAGGGCTGGTTACTTCGAAGACTTGATCTAAATACTTGATAAGAGACTAGGTACTCTAAGCGACTCTCTGCTTGCCTCAGTCTAGGCAGTGTGGTAGGTCTTGTCTTCGAGAACTCGTAATTTCTGATGCTTGACCATGAGAATTTTTCTTTTTTATTGTGATCGACCTTCTCTAAGTTCAGTATTGAAATCCTACCCATGTTTTAGTTTCTATCTCTAAAAAATTATGAACAGATCGAGTCCTTTGATTTCCTTCGATGTCGTCAACATCCGAGCAATATCAAGTTCTGATCATTATGAATTGATGTTTCAATTGGCTTGATACTTCATTATTTCTTAGCAGTGCCGAGGCTTCACTATACTTAGACGATATAGATCGATTCCCATCGTCAATCCAATGGTTTGGAATCTTAAAGGCACCTCCAATGTTGTGCTAATCCCTTATAAAGCATGGATTGATTTTCATTAGTTGTGCAATATACAACTTTCCCGACTTGCTAGAGCAACGTCGGTACTTTGAAGATTTTAACAAGTTCACGGTGTTACGAGGGTAACATTGACAACTTAGAAGATAGAGAGACTTCATAATGTTGTTAGGGAAATTTTGGTATTTGAGAGGTTAGGATCGGTTTTCCTCATCGGTTTAGCGGCTTAGGAGTAAATATTTCTTATTTGGAGAGTAGGAAGCACTTTCTAGGTTTTATAAGGCCTATGCGCATGGCTTTTGAGAATATAGTTCCATCAATACAGGAAGCGATACGTGGCTTTTAGTGTTAGGGAATATTGCGTACTTGAACATGGTTCTATTGGTTAAAGCTTCACTGTGCGACTTATAGTGTGGCACACATAAGGGTTGCTTACAGGAACGTGGTTCCAGAAGCTAGTGCGGCTTATTAGTGTGCATAGAAAAATATGCTTGCAAGGATGCAATACCACTGGTCCAAGAAGAGGCACACAGCTCATGATGTGGCATGTAGGAGTGTTTCATACTTGAACATAATTCCATTGGCTCAAGTATGGTTGTGCGACTTATTGGTGGCATATAGGAAGAGATGCTTGCAAGAATGCATTTCCATCAGTTCTAGAAGAAACTCTTCGAGGAAAAATAAGTTTCTCGATATTGCCAGGGAAAATTCGAGTCTTTTGAGGAATGAAGAGTTTCTAGTTGTTGCCGGAGCAACACCGAAGCTTTAGAGATTACCTTCCCGATATTGCTGGAGAAATACAGATTCTTGGAATGTAAGGATCGATTTTTTTCGAAATCCGATGGTTGATTCGATCTTCTCTATCGTCTTGATGGTTTTGCTCGCAAGAATATGGTTCCATCGGTTTAAGAAGTTAGTTTTACTGATAAATTAGAAGGAGAAGCAAACCCTATTTATTTATAATGCCTATAGTGTCCCTGGATGGCTTATTTGTAAAAAAAATAAGAAATACATAAATAGGACCGTGTGAAGTTGCATCATGTTTCGACGCTGCTCCATTTTTTGATTACTAATTAATGATTAGTCTTTCGTCAATTAGCCGAGGTCTCTCTTTGCCAGGCCCACGTTATTTCTCTTAAGAAGTTGGGCCCTTAGGTCTCGGGCTCCCTCACCATTTTGCGATTTCTTGACGTATTATTTGTGTTTTTTGTTCCTTATAGACTCCTCAATCACATCCTTTAGATGTTGACATTCATTAGTGTTATGCTCGTATGTCTCATGGAAGCAGGAGTACTTTTCCGATTGGTTCTGTCGCTCGGAGGCTTCCTTTCTGGGCGGTCAATTGTAGCGCTCAATTCCTTAAGTAGCAAATAAATATTCTCCAGACCATTGCTTAATAATATATAGTCTTCTAGTCCAAAATTCCTTAGGCTTTTATATTTGCGACCCATCATTAAAGTTTTGGTTCCTCCTATTTTGTTTTTTAGGTTTTCTAGCGGCATATCCAAAGTCATTGCCTTCCTACTTAGCCCTGACATTACTCTAGACAATCTCCTTCGGTTGTTGATTGACAGTCTTACTATCGATAATACTTGCTTCTTCCAATAATAGGAATTGATTCACCTTTCGATGGAATTCATCTATGGTCGTCGGTTGTTTCATTTTAGTCCATCTACCGAAGTCTGTATCTAGATGGATTGCTTGGACCAAAGCCATGAATGTCATATCTTCCTTTGGATTGCTTACCTTCGTGGTTGTAACGTTAAACTGATTCAAGAAATTTTTATTGACTCACTGGGTCCTTGGAAAATGCCAGATAAGGACATCATGTCTTTTGGTCATGTAGCATGGACTCTACACTGCTCTAGAAATTTTTCCACTAATTCATCGAAAGTGGAAACAGACCTCAGTGCAAGTCTCGTAAACCACATGGAAGTAACTTCTTCCTAGAAGATAGGGAAACATCTACAATGGATAGAATCCATTGCCCTAGCTCCGTCCAAATACCGCTC
The DNA here is from genome assembly GCA_030765085.1 of Allium cepa. Lineage (NCBI taxonomy): Eukaryota > Viridiplantae > Streptophyta > Magnoliopsida > Asparagales > Amaryllidaceae > Allium > Allium cepa. The sequence goes on from CM060942.1 coordinate 513,173,224, forward strand.
ATATTTGTGCTAATGTTTTTTAAGGTCCATCATTTCGTTATGATGCATAGTCGGCATAATGGACTTCTTAATATATTCTTATCTTAGAACGTTTTAGTGAATGGAGATTGGCTTGGTGTGAAACTCCAGTCTTTATTCTTCTTGCCCTTACTCTCCTCTGTTAACCTTTTGACCATGTTAGCGATGTACTCCTAGCTAGTATGTGGTCTACAGGTCGGTTGTCAAGGGCTATGCCGTGTGCTTGGCTCCGCAAATGGTCTTAGTTTTCCAATTGACGCCTAGGTTCCCCATTCTCTAGGAGAACCACTCCTACAGGGTTCCATCGATGCACAGTTGGTCTTACCATGGTAGTTCGAACTTCATTTTTGGCATTTCTCTTGCCTACATGAGTGTTTAGTTCCAATCCATCACCATCAAATTGCATGTCATCTTCAGAGTCAGAAATAACCATTTTTTTTCCACTTGTGGGGTGTACACTCCAAGATTTAGGTTTGCAGCCGGCTGTTTTCCAATTGGAGGAATACTTCCGTTGCCTCTGCTACAATTCGTATAGATCCATAGACAACCTCCTTCTACTTTTATTTATAGTTCCTCATATTCAATCCCAACACAAAAGAATTCTCTTATTCCATAACAGCTGATGTTTCATGCCTAGCTTTTTGAGCACTTGGTGGCTATAGTGCAAGCAAAGCATCAATCTTATCCATGAGAGCCTTTTGACTGCTAACCATTTTTTGGTTGAGTTCATTAACTATCTAGTTAAGCACCCCTCAATCACAACATCATGTTGAGCGGAGGAACATGGTGCTAGATTTTCGGTATTAACCTCTATTCGATGATTGTTAGCATTGTTCACTTTAGTTTGTTGGGGGTTTGCATCATCACCACCGACTGTTACTCCTATGGATCTTCCAAAATTAGTCCTCTGTTTTCTAGGTGCCATTGATCTCCAACAGCAAACCTATAAATCTTCAAAGCAAATTCCCTAGATCTAACCATTAGATCTCTTCTAATCCAAAATAGCAAGCTAGATCTAACCTAGATTCATATTTTCTCAATGAAAGCACTAAAATGTTAACACCAAAAATTGATCAATACCCAAGAAAGGGTTTAAGGAAACCTGTGAGACCTTGATCTAGCAGGTAATTGTAATAGTAAAGGGAAATAAACAGCAATAAGAAAGAGTGACATAAGATTTTATAGTGGTTCAGTAATCTTTGGCCTACGTCCACTTTATAGCTTTGTTGCTTATGGATTTGATTGGTATTACAAAGGAATTGGATGATAATAAGTCAAAAGTACAGGGGTTAGACCAATTCTAAGTCCTAGAATGACCTAAAGTAGCCGCCTTGTTTAATATTGTGTGGAGGAAGGAGATTAAGAAGAAACAACGCTTCCACGTAGTGACGGCAGAAACTTGTTCCTGTTTTGGTTGCTTTATGGTTTGTTTCTATAAGGGTAGAAGTTGTATTAGGTTAGAAGGAGAGTTTGAGCAAAGTCCAAAAGTTGACCGAATTGTGTGTGAGAAGTCAAGAGACCCACCTAAATATTCACACAAGTCGGTACCGAACTCTAATGTTGGCACCGACATGTGTGTTAGTTTATTTTGACCCAACTCTCTTGTGTCCTTCTTCTACATCATTTTGGTTTGAACTATGATGTTTTCATAAGTAGTTGATTGACGTTGATGATAGTTCCTTCATCACTTGAACTGTTCTGCTGTTATGCCTGCTAAATCTTCAACACTTGTAATAGATTGCTTAAAATCCTTTGAAATTCTTTGATCGAGCATAAAAGAGGTAAAGAATGACTTTTTCAAAGTTTGTGTGAAAAATATGGAGCTATGATAGGTCAACTCTGACATGAGAGGTCAGTGTCGACTGCTATAGTTTGCTCCATTATGGTTGAGTCTTCTTTGAGATGTTTATACCCTTATCTAAGCTTGCCTCTAAGATTTTAGGTCGTTTCATCTCAATGTTCTAGATTTTATTGATTTCTGCTTGGATAAAAGTCTAGTTAACAACTTCCTTTTAGGAGATTGCTTTGATGTATTCTTGAGATGAAGTCAAACTTGTTTGATTGATTTTCTTTACCCCTTATCACTCTTTGGGTGATGATTTAGGCCTTGATTAAGCGCCATATTACCTTATACGTAATGACTCATATTCCATGCATTGGAGGATCGTAGAATATTTATATTGTTTTTATATAAGGTCATATGGTTCTACTATTTTGGAAAATGACTCTTAGGGACATTTCCCACATCCATTATTTTTGGCGAATTTCTATGTGACCATTTTTACGCTAAAAATCATGTATGGACTATAAATTTTGATAAGAGCTAGGATAGGATCTAAAACCACTTTCATAGATTTGGATAATGGTTTCCTTTTCCGCAGTGTGGTCATATTAAGAATACATACTTACTATTTTCAAGTTATGGAAATTTGAATTTTTTTTATTTCGAGTAGCTTAAATATTTAACTAGGTCATTAGTGATAAGACCCATGAACCATTTCACTTTTGGAGTTAGTAGGGGCTGATGGGACCTCATCCACATCATTTCACAACTCTAAAAGATAGTTAGAAACCTCCATTAATCTTCATTTACCAAAAACCAACTCCTGGCCCTACTTTAATGGCCATATTAAAGCATTAAGAGGAGATGAGCATGATTAGCACTTAGGATTAGAGATTTACGGTTCGAGGATTCTTGAATTTCGTGCCTACTACCATTCATTAGGAGATTTGGATTTTTCTTTGGATTAAGGTGAGTGACTAGATACCTCACTTACTAATTAGGTCACTAAAATTCCTAAATGATTTTTTAAAAATTTATTTAAAAAACTAAAATTGTTTTTGGACCATAATACACCATATATGTGAATTTTCGATGATTTAGAGTTGATTTGCTAAAATGTGTTTTATGGATCCCTAACCATATTCTTTTGGATCCCTAACCTTCACCTTAGATTTAGATCTCTTTAAAATAATATATTTGGATGTTTGGCTGTTGCTAAGATTATATATGATGAATATATGATGGATCTATATTTGGATGGTTGAAAAAGCCGATCGAATGGCGAATTAGTTAGGAAGGGTCGATAGTTTGGTGATGATCCATAAAATCTACCCCAATTGGACACGATCGATATGAGATAATAATGATGGCCTCATAAGTTTGTACACCAAGTTTTAAGTGGTTCGGAGTTCGCCAAGATGTATGCCTTCAAAATATGGATCTGTGGAGGCATAAAGGCATGGATCGGTGGGAATTCAAAGACATGGAACTGTCAAACTCAATAGCATAGATCGATGAAGTTGCTTAGACTATGGATCAGGGCGTGGGAACATAGAAGCAAGATAATGGAGCCAACATCACACAATTTCGGCTAAGTATGGGTTCAACCCTATGGATCGGTATTGATCCATAGGGGTTAACTCATTCAACAAAAATCTTTTTGGAGCATAGCGAAGTTATTTGGAGCTGAAAAAATGAAGTTTGGGATCGGCGTCCATGGATCTATATTGATCCATAGGGATTGACCCCATCGAGGTGCGATCCATGATGGAGCATTGGGTGATGTGTAGGAGCTCATGTGTGAAGTATAGGATCAGTAGCAGTGGTTTTGGTATCCATGGATTAATAGTCATAGATCAGTACCTGTTCATAAATTATATTACAAACTTGGTGCTACCTATATTTGGTGATAAAGAAGTCCTCATAAGGCTACATCTCGTGTTTCAGATCATTTGAATTTCGTATACTTGTGTCATGGTCGTCTGATGATGGATATCTATACTTCGAGATGTAGAGTAGACGACAATGAGTCTGATTGTGGGGACTATTGGAGGCTGGTTATAGAATGAATGACGACACTTTATGACTTATGATGGTTGTCTAGAGTAGTTCCCAACCACGACAACTTCAGATAGGAGTTGTAAGGACTTTTTTGGGATGATCTCTTCTATAGATGACATGTGCAAAGGGATCGTTGATAATAGTAGGTTTCAAAGTGTACTTATAGAGAAAGGGTATGTGAGGACGCTCACCTAAGTTATGATGTACTCTGAATCAAATGATGCCTAAACCATCTACCCTGGGCTGTTATGATATGCAGTCTAGTTTCTAGCCTTCTTAGTTGCATAGGTTCTAGTACCGAGGAACTGGGATGTTCAGTAGTCCTAGACTATATGACGAGGTCTTACGATTATCATATATCCAACGCTCTAAGTGAGTGAATTTGAGGATGGATGATGGATGCCATGTTTGTTTGATTGATTTTATCACCTTGGGGATGTCCCACGATGTAGACATTACCGATGCCGATTTCTAAGCACCCTTAGTACTTTGATATATAACACACCCATGATGACTATCATAGAGTAGTGTATATCTTTTATATGTGCTAACACTGTGGATGCAGGGCAGGTAAGGTATGATTTTCCATACCATTTGTCCCAGCATATTGACCTTATAGTATTTGAGATTTCTACTGCTCATATAGATTGTTTATCTGACCTAGGTTTTATGTTTTGCTTCCTATTGCTATGGATAGTCTTAAATGAGTAGATTAGGGATATTAGCTCTGGTGATCATGTGGAGCTAGAAAGGTGGTGAGTAGAAAGCTATTCTCTCATATGATTATATTTTTTTTCTATTCCGCTGCACATCACTATAGAGCTTACTAGTGCCTTACTATTTGGAGACAATTTTATGAGTCATTTATTTAATGTATAACTCTATTGCCTATGTTGTTTACTGTATGGATCTATATACATTGACATAGTGATTCATTCAGTTATTTGTTATCTTGCACGTCTTATGTCTGAGATGTTTTACATTATATTTTATTTGATGCGCTCAGATATACGATAGGTTTTATAATGTGTTACTTACTTTACAACCATTAATGATCACCCCACATCGACCAAGCACCGTAACAGCGCACTATATGGGTACAAATGGTGTCGCGGTGTAGGGTGATAGTTACATTTGGTATTAGAGTTTGGTTGCGTTGTTTAACCTAAGGGATACCTTGATCCAATAGAGATATGGCAAGGATTCTTATACTAGACTGGATAGAGATTGTATTTACATACAATAGCGCATATTTGTTTTATATTTTTGTTTATAAAACTATTTAGTAGTGTATATATGGTATATAAGTCGCACTTCACATACGGTACTACTTGAGCAGAATTTCTTATAGAGAGACAGATCATCCTTATTGCAGATTGGACGATGTGTACCCAAACGAGGAATGCTATTAGGAACTCTATCTTGGAGTCAAGGCAGGAGCTTGCTTAGGAGCTACTAATCTCAATTTGCAGACTATGTTTAATACTATGATGTGGAACATGCAACGAAATGCTCAAGTAGCTGCTACGAATGTTGGCATTGATGGTGGTGCTCTAGTGTAGGCTCCTAGAATTGATTTCGCTAAGATACACAAGGACTTTGCTATTTTTGTGGCAAACCATTCTAAGGAATGGAATTAGCAATAGAATTGCAGGATTGGCTTAATACATGCAAAAAGATTTTTGATGACTTAGAGTTGGATGATGCTACGAAAAGGCGATTGGCTTCTCTGCTATTTCAAGGCTGAGCAACGAACTAGTGGAATGTAGTGAGGGCTACCACTTGATCAGTTCATTTGGGATCAGTTTTAAGCTAGGTTCAAAGAGAAATTTATTCTAGCAGCTCAGTGGTCAGTTCTGTAAGTTTGAAGATCTAAAGCAAGGAGATATGACCATCTCTGACTATGCTGCTGAGTTCGATTCTCTGTCAAAATATGGAATGTCCTTCATTGACACTCCATTAAAGAAGAATGAGAAATATTTCATTGGCTTGGACGACTACTTGGGGAGCAACTTTTGGGCCATATTGACGACACTTTTGAGATGATTTTGGAGAAGGTCCTAAGGCATGAAAGTTTGTATCCGAAACTGAAAGCTATCTTTCTAAAGAAGATAGGGAACAACAAAAGGAAGCGGTTTCAAAACAAAGATGTCCAAAAGAACAAAGTCAAGCCAGGACTGACTCGCTACAACTGCGAAGAGAAAGGTCACTATGTTAGAGACTGCAAAGCTTAGGGGAAGAAATGCTACAACTTCAACAAGCTTGAGAACATTTATAAGAACTGTCCAGAGCCACCAAAGGAGAAGCAGGTAGTTAAATTATATGCTATCAATGTCGTTCTGACTTCATCAAATGCTCCATCGACGAAAGAGAAAGGGAAGGCATCATTATTCATGGTATGCTTTCCATTTATGATGCTTCTATATGAGTTTTATTTGATACTCAGGCTTTACATTCCTTTATATCCAGTGAGTTAGTAGATAAGTTGGGATTAAAACTCGAAATAGTTGACCAATCTTTGATCATGACAAAGCCTACTGGATGCTCCACTAGCCCATGTATGGTTTTTCACGATTGGGTCTTATCGAGTCATAAATTCTTCTTTGATTGTGATTGTTTTATTTTGGGTTTTGTTGGGTTTGGTATCATTCTAGGGATGGATTGGCTTCATAGACATAGAGTAATGGTGGATTATGAGAAGTCAGTGGTGACGATAGAGGTTGATGATGGGCGAAAGTTAATGTTAGGCTGCCTTCCAAATGATGATGTGATAGTTAGCTTTCCGTACTCATTCGATATCCAACATGACGTGCTATCATCATTGCCTATTGCCAGGGATTATCCGGATGTATTTGAGGAGGCGATCGAACTCCCACCACATAAAGGGGTCGTGTTCTGTATTGATTTAGTTAAAGATGCCTGACCAATAGTGATGCCTCTAAGGAGGTTGGCACCTAGAGAATAGTGAGATGTTAACGTGTAAGTGAATGACCTTTTTGCGAAAAGGGTTCGTTCATTGGAGTATGTCTCATTGAGTGGCGTTAGTAGGATTTTCCATGAAGGTGGACGGCTCCCTTAGATTATGTGTTGATTACTATGAGCTAAATAAAGTAACAAAGAAGAACAAGTAACCATTCTCGCCTATTGATGACTTGTTCGATCAGCTTCATGGTGCTAGGGTATTTTCTCAATTGGATCTTATGACAAGATTTCATCAACTGAGAGTGGCAAAGGAGGATGTGCCAATTACTGTGTTTCGTACGCCATCTACTTTTTATAAGTGGTTGGTTATGCCATTCAGGATAACCAATGCACCGGCATACTTTGTTGATCTCACAAAGCATGTCTTCCGAGGTTAGCTAAACAAATACATGCTTGTCTTCATCGATGATATTCTTGTCTATTCATGGATGGAGGAAGAACACAGGATACATTTGAGGATTGTATTAGAGGTGTTGTGAGAGAACCGACCAAAAATGAAGTTTTTTGAATGACAATTTCGGAGGAGAGAAGTGCAATTCTTGGGTCACAGTGTATCTGAACAGGACAATTCCGTTGATCCTGCAGAAGTTGCAGAAGTTCAAGATTGGATTTGACCCAAAAATGTTGTGGACATGAGAAGTTTCGTCGGGTTAATTGGATATTATAAATGATTCATCTAGGAATTCTCTAAGGCAGCGGCACCGTTGACTCACTTAACAAAAAAGAATTAGAATTTTACTAGGGAAGATGTGAGTAGGCATTTATGAGTCTGGAAGAAAAGTTGGCTAGTGCACTAGTACTGACTATTCCAAGTAGGAATGAGGAGATGATGGTATACACTTACCCTTACAGTATCGGATTGGGTGCGATATTGATGTAAAGAGGTAGGGTTGTTGCATGTGCTAATTGCAGATGAGCCATTTGATAAGAAATACCCAACCCATGATTTATAATTAGCAGTGATTGTGTTTGCGCTTAAGATTTGGAGGCACTATATCTTAGGAGAGAGGTTCGAGCTATTCACTGACCATAAATCGTTTAATTACCTCTTTTCAAGGAAGGATATCAACCTTCATCAGCAGATATGGTTAGAGTTCCTAGCCTTCTATGACTTTGATATTGCATATACACCCGGGAAGGGTAACATAATTGCTGATGCCTTGAGTAGGACACATTCCATCTTGGGAGCTATGTTCCTAGAGCGGACATAGTTAAAGTATATTATTAGTTGATTTTCGATCGAGATGCGAGCTAAAGCCGTAGGTGTTGGCGAACTTGACTGTCAGACCTACTCTTATCAAGCGAATTGGTACTAGTCAAGAGTGCGATGCTAGATTAGCTGAGATCATTTCTAAGGATGAAGCGAGAGTAGAGTCTAAGGACATGAGATGGTATGGACTCGACCGATATGGTTGGTTCTGTAAAGATGGGAGATTGTTTGTTCCCGATGTCAATGGTTTGAGGAATGAGGTGCTCCGTATGCGCCATTATTTGAGATTGACTATACACCCTAGTGCTAATGAAATGTACTATGATATGAGGCAGACCTACTATTAGGGGGGGATGAAGAAAGACGTTAGAACATTCATCCCAAAATTCATGAACTTCGAGTTAGTTGAGGTAGAGAAGAAGAAGCCAAGCGGTCTGATGCAACAGCTAGAAATTCTCGAGTGGAAATGGGAACAAGTATCGATGTATTTCATTGATAGACAACTTAGGACTCGTGAAAGGTACAATATCATTTGAGTCATAGTCGATTGATTGACCAAGAATACTAAATTTATACCCGTCAAGTCAAGCAAAATGGTAGTTAAACAGGCCGAACTATATTTGTGAAATGGGTAGTACGGTTCCATAGTGTGCTAAAGAGCATTGTGAATGAGCGAGACCCATTGTCCACTTGTGGATTTTGGAAGTGCTTGCAGGAGACGCTAGGGATAGAGCTGCACCTGAACGCAGCTTGTCACCCTCAAACTGACGGCCAAACTGAGAGAATGAATCGTATCCTAGAGGATCTCTTGGGTGCTTGTATACTAGACTCTGAAGGCTCGTAGGATGATTACTTACATCTGGTTGAACAACAGTTATCAGTCTAGCATTATTATGGAACCATTCGAGGCATTATATTGCCAACTATGAAAGGCTCTTTCGTGTTGGTGGGAAGTGGGTGAGAAACTGATACTGAGGCCAAACGTGGTTAGAGAAACATCTGAGAAGACCAAGATCATTCGGTAATGGATGAAAGCTGCCCAAGATGGACAGAAAAGCTATACTGATAAGAGACATTGAGAATTAGAGTTCTTTGTTAGTGATATAGTATTTGTCAAGATCCCTGCATTGAAGAATGTCATTTGATGTTGTAGTAGAGGGAAGATAGTACCGAGATTTGTTGGTCCTTTTCCGATATTAAAGAGAATTAGGAGCTTCGCTTATAGAGTCAACTTACCTCAAAAAATGGAGGGATTGTATAATGTCTTCTATGTCTCTCGTTTGCAGAAATTTATGCACGATTCAGGCATAACTATCCCATCAGCTCAGCTAAGCGATATCAAGATTGAACCAGAGGCTTTAAGAACCCATTGGCCTATTCATATGCTCAAACATGATACGAACTAGCTTAAGACGAAGACGATGAAGTGAGTGAAGGTTCAACGGAGTGAAAATGAAGGCGATTTCACTCAGGAGACTAAGGAGAGGACGAGGATAACATATCTAAAGCTCTTTACATGGTGAGACTTTCTATTTATTGCTTTTACCTTCACTTATAATATCATAAAGTATATCATGGCATAGTATCATGCATGCCAGGATAAGCTTAGATGTTTTCATTTGTTTTGTTGCTATGTATACATGTTTGATGGTTGACAGCTGTCTATGTTTGTATATGATTGTTAGGTATGCGAGACGACTCTATTGACTTCATTATGGAATTTTCGGGCCGAAATTCCCAAAGGGGAGAGAATAGAATGAAACGCACTCTATGCATCAAAGGGTCGTAAAATATTTATGTTATTTTTATATAAGGCCTTACTTTTCTAATACTTTGGGAAATGACTCTTAGGAACATTTCCCACATCCACAAATTTTGGCGAATTTCTATGTGACAATTTTTACCCTATAAATATTGTATAGGCTATAAATTTTGATTAGAGCTGAGTTAGGTATGAAACCACTTCCATTAGATTCAGATGTTGGTTTCCCTTTCCATAGAGTGGTCATATTGAAAAAAATGGACTTATCGTTTTTGAGTTATTGATATTTGATGTTGAGTTGCTTAAATGGGTAATTAAGGTGTTAAGGCCCATGACCCATTTCGGTTTTGGGGTTAGTAGGGGCTGATGAGACCTCATCCCCCCATCATTTCACAACTATCAAAAATAATTAGAAACCTTCAATAATCTTCATTTACCACAAATCAAACCTTAAACCTACTTTATTTAGCTAAAATAGACCATTAAGAGGATATTAGCACTTGGGATTAGAGATTTGTTGTTGGATAGTCCGTGCCATTTACTATTCATTAAGAGATTTTGTTTTTCTTTGGATTAAGTGATTAGATCTCTCACTTACTAATTAGGTCATTAAACACCCTAAATGACGTTTTCAAAATTATTTAAAAATACTAAAAATGTTTTTAGGTCGTATTACGCCATATATGTGAATTTTAGATGATTTGGAGTTGATTTGCAAAACATGTTTTGTGAATCTCTAACCTTGTTCTTATGGTTCCCTAACCTTCACCTTAGATTTAGATCTCTTTAAAACAATATATTTGGATGTTTGGCAATTGTAATGCTTATATATGATGAATATATGATTGCTTTATGTTTGACTGATTGAAAACGCTGATCGAATGGTGATTTAGTTAGGAGGGGTTTATGGTTTGGCGACGATCCATAAAATCTACCCCAAATTGGACGTGATCGATATGAGCAATAAGGAAGCCACATAAAGTTGCACATCAGGTTTCAAGCCATTTGGAGTTCATATGGTCAATATATAGGCCTTTAAGTATGGATCGATGGAGGCTCAAAGGCTTGGGTTGGTGGGAATTCAAAGACATGGATCGGTGAAACTCAATAGCATAGATCGGTGGAGTTGCTTAGAGTAAGGATTGAGGAATGGGAACATGTAGATAAGAGAGTCGAGCCAACAACACACAATTTTGGAAGTTCAACCATATAGATCGATATTGATGTATAAGGGTTAACACATTCGACCCATAAATTGTTTGAAGCGTGATGGAATAATTTGGTGCTGTAAAAATGAAGTATGGGATCGGTCTCCATGCATTGGTACCGATCCATGGGGAACGACCCAATCTACATACGATCCATGGTGGAGCATGGGGAGGTGTGTAGGAGCTCATGTGCAAAGTATGGGATTGGTAGCAATGGTTCAGTAGCCATGGATCGGTGGGGTGGTTTGTTAGTTATGGGTCGGTACATATCCATGAGTTTTATTCCAAACTTGGTGCTTTCAATATGGAGGGACAAGAAAGGCCCCATAAGGCTACTTTTCGAGTTTCGGATCATTTTGGAGTTTGTATGCTCAAGTCCTAGTCATTTGATGACGGATAGCTATACTTCGAGTTGCTGAGTAGGTGACAAAGTGTTAGATTGAGAGGACTATTGAAGGCTGACTACCAGATGCATGATGACACACAATGACTTATGATGGTTGTCTAGGTAGTTCCCAACCGTGACTACTTCAGATGGGAGTTGTAAGGACAGTTTTAAGATGATCTCTGCTACGGATGACGTGTGCAAATGGATCATTGATATTCGTAGGTTTCAAAGTGTACTCGTAAAGAAGGGGTATGTTAGGATGCTCGCTTGGGTTATGATGTGCCTAGGTTCAAATGATGGCTTGATCCATTTATCCTTGACCGTTATGATGTGCAGTCTAGTTCCAGGTCTTCTAAGTGGCATGGAATCGAGTACCGAGAAACCAAGATGTTGAGTAGTCCTAGGCTATATGATGGGGTCTTATGAATATCATATATCCAACGGACCGAGTGAGTGAGTATGAAGATGAATGATGGATGTCATGTTTGTTTGGTTGATTTTATCACCTTGGGAATGTCACGTGATGTAGATACTACCGATGTCGATATCTAGACATCCTTAGTAGCGTGACATATAGCACACCCTTGATGACTATCTTAGAGTAGCATATAATTTTATATGTGCAAACTTTGTGGATGCAGAGACGGTCAGGTTTGATTTTCCATACCATTTGTCCTAGTATATTGACTCTAATGTATTTGAGATTTCTACTGCTCACACCAGACTATTGTGTAACATGGGGTTTTGTGTTTCAGGGAATTAGGCTGAAGGAAAAACCTGAGAACACTTTTAGTCTGAAGGACAGAAGTTTTAAAATTTAGTCTGAAGGACAAAAAATGATATATTCATATAGCATTGCACATTCATAATGCTATATTCATATAACATTACACAGCTGCTTGTTTGTGTATGTAGAAACTTATAAAATTGTGTTGTATATAGCATTATAGATGTGTAATGCTATATGAATATAGCATTATGGATGTGTAATGCTATATGAATATATCATTTTTTGTCCTTCAGACTAAATTTTAAAACTTCTGTCCTTCAGACTAAAAGTGTTCTCAAGTTTTTCCTTCAGCCTAATTCCCTCTTTATGTTTTGCTTCCTATTACTTTAGGTACTCTTAAATGTGTAGATTATGGATATCAGGTCTGGTGAGCACATAGATCTGGATAGTTGGCGAGAAAAAGGCTATTCTCTCATATGACTATATTTACTCATTTTCTATTCCAATGTATAGCACTATGGAGCTTGCATGTGCCTTAATATTTAGAGAAATTTTTATTTGTTATTATTTGATATATAACTCTATTAATTATGCTATTTATGGTATGGATCTATATACTTTAATGATTGATTCATTCACTTGGTTACTCTCTCATCTATTTTAAATCTGAGATGTGTTACTATTTTATGTTATTCTATGCGCTGTGAGATATACGACCGGTTCTGTGATGTTTTACTTACTTTACAACCATCAGTGATCACCCAGCATCGACCGTGCACCTCTACAACGTACTATACAGGTAAATTAGGTGTTGACTATGTAGGGTGGTCGTCATATTATAGGTACTGATTTGAGCTTTTATTAGCTTTTTTCCATTTTTCACCATATTGTTTTGATAGAGCCCCTTATTGCCTTATAGGTAAAGATTTAGGCCGGTCGGTGCATTTTTTAGCTATCTTAGACAGACCAAAGAATTACCCGTCCTTCCTCTAGTAGGCACTCTAGTTAGGCCTTACAAGTGAAACCAAAGGCTGGTCAGTGCTTTGGCCTTTTTAGGCCGGACCAAAGGCTTATTCCATCCTCCCTTTAGGAGGTGCTCTAGCTAAACCATGTAGGAAGGACCGAAGGCTTGGAGTGCTTTGGCTAGGCCATCTTATATGGGACCAATGGTTTACTCTAAACTTCCTCTAGAAGGTGCTTTGACCTGGCCCTTGTGGCAAGATCGAAGGCTTTTCTTTCGCCCTTTATTGCCTTTTAGGTAATGATCTAGGCTTTTCCTTATAGTTCTTGTTGACAAGAAAACTTGTCAACACATCAAAGTAGAGTTAAATTACATATGTTTGCTTCAAAACCTCTTTGTTGATTAGGTAGCGATTGTTAGAACCTATTATTCCCTTAAAACTTCCTTTCGAATAGGCCATTGCAGTTAACACTTCACCTTGTCCCAAATTTCGACACAATTGAAACACCTTATCTTGCTTATCACACCTTTTTAACCGACTAAGTCAAAATTCCTTCTTATACGACCTTTTGACTTAGTCGAAACACATGCTTCCCTTTTATTATGCCTTTCGAACAAGTTAAGCGAGTTTAGTATCCTTTCAAAACCCTCCTTTTGAAATAGTTGGGGAAACTCTTGGGTTTGACCTTAGGATATGAATTAGATAGGAAGGTTACAACTTTATCAAGAGCTTGCCTTCCGATGGCTAGGGTTTGGACCAATAGGTCTAAGGATATTGTTGGCTGAGCTAATGGTTTTCGACTTACTCAAAAGGCAATCTTTCGATAACTTGAGGTTTGGAGCTAAGGATATTGGCTGAGCTAAGGGTATTGACTTACTTAAATGGCGACCCTTCAATCAAGTCAATATAAACAAATCATAAACTGAATCCAATAAGAGTATTAAATCAGCTGCATATCCAAAAATATCACAATCTTGCTTTCATTAAGCTAATGCTATACAAATTGATCAAGTCACCAATCTAATTCCAAAATTAGGGTTTACAAATTTAATAAATTACAAGAATGAAATGAATGAATCCAACCCTAAAAACTAGACTCCTAGGGTCCTGTTATAGGTGTGGGTTGGCAACTTTCGAATCGGTAATTTTTACTTGGTAAAGAAAGGCGGTCATGGAGACCTTTTGTTGCAGTTCACATTAAGGAATCCTTCCGCATTGCTTTCAATTGGACTTGAATGCTTTCAACTTCATCGAAAGGGGTAGGTATGCTTCTCCACCTTGTGTTGCTATGTTGTTGCAAGTAAGAAGAGGCATGATCTTTCGACTTTGTTAATAGGCGGATCTTTTGGGCTTTGAAGGTGTTAAAATGCTGAGGGTTTTAAAGCGGAAGTTAACTTTCGAAGACATACTTGCTGATTGATATGGAACCGCTTCTTCATGTATATGATATTGCCCTGTTGAACTTTATCAAGCTTTTCTTTCATAGTCGTGAAAGGTTTCGACCGGTTCGAAAGGCTTAGTAATGCTTTCTAATGGGTTGCTCTAATAGAACATCTTTTTGTGGAATATAAATGAAGGCAAAACCTTCAGTTTCGAAAGGTTTGGCATGCATGTCTGTGTCTTTTAATTTCTGCCTTCGATAAGTGTTCCTCAACCTATTCGAAACGCCTTCATGCAAGCAGAAACATCTTTTTCGAAAGGGTTCTTTCATCTCCTTTCGACCCCTTCGAAAGCAAATAGCACACTTAATCTTTGCTGTAGCATCCCTTCGACTCCTTCGAAAGGCTTTATTGATGTTATCACCATTTGTAAATTCTTCTCTTTTACTCTCCTTGGTTTCGACAAGGTTGAAGTGAGAATTGGTGGTAATACTTACCTCCCCCCTTACGAAGGGATGCTCTTGACTTTCCAAGTCAAATATTTCGTAACACACAAAGTTTCCCGCCTTTTGATATTCCAAATAAATCTCGACCGTTCTTTTAAATTTGATCAGACGACTTTCTTTGCACCTGCTACTTTTATAAATCGCGCTTTCTTCTTCTCCTTCTCATTTCCTACAATTGAAATCTCACATCAAAAATTAAGAACTACAACCTCCCTTTAAATCCTTATTTTTATTTAACACAATTTTGGGTCTTAGGTATGTGCTTTTTTGTTTTATCCCAAAATTAATTTATTACATTCGATTTGAATTTTAAAGTTTTTTTTTGTCTAAACCTGTTTTGAATTATATAAGACGATTTGAGTTTTCATTCATATGAAATTATTCTTGGAATTGATTTGTGATGTTAATTTTGGGTTAGAATTCAAATTCAATCAGATTTGGGGACTGTTTGTTATTATTGCATATGAACCAAAGCTCAAACTCTATTGCGCTTAATTCAATTTTTTTTCCAAAACTTGAATTTGGGGTTTTTATTGTTGTTGATTGTAAATTCGCGCTCGAATCAATTGAATTATTAATATTTTTAGGTATCGGTTAAAATTGAATTGGGGAAGAAGACAATGTTCCAGTGGATTCAAACAAAAGGCTAAACTTAATTTGACTTTCCACCCCTTTCGAAAGGGGTTGAGGTGTCAATTTCATTTTACTATTTCAACCTCTTTCGAAGGGGTAAAGGAGTTCATGTGTTTACCTTTAAGTGAACCCTGATGAAATCAATAAGGGGCATACTTCTTCGAAAGCAAGAGTATGTTTCGACAGTCTTCTGATACGTTTTGAGGAAGTTGCCTTAACGTGTCACGTAATACATACTTTTGAAAATCCAACTTCTACTTTAAAGGATTCGAAACCTCATGTATATAAAAGTGAATTTGATCGACCATTTGATTCAAGTCTAATTTTAATTTACTTTAGAAGGTGTTGAGAGTTAGCAATTCACTCTTCTTACCATGAATTAGATTAAAGAAAACATATTTTGGTTAAGTAGAAAATCGTATTAAACCTTTTGACTTGATTAAAACCTACTATATCGAATCAAATTTGGTTTGTATGCTTTTGAAACCACACACCCCCTTTTCGACTTACTCGAAACCCATTGTAATTTACTGAGATTTGATCATCATTTTATATAAACACTATTGAAACATCCTAAAGCCCTTTAATTTATATTTATTTTACTTAAACCCAAGTATTTTGACTTAAATTGTATACAGGGTTTCGACAACATTCATATTCTTTGAGCAAAACAAAATTCATTCGCTTTGACATTATCGAAAGTCTTATTTGTCTTGTTTGTAGAATGTTGTTAGCGTATTTTTATATTTAAACTAGTTAACTAGGCCTTAACTATTCCCTTTAATAGTAAAATCTTACTTAGGCTTTCGACATTGTCGAAGGGTGTTTGTAGGTGTTCCCATTCCATTTACCACTCTGATACTATTGAAACTCAACGAATTTCATTTCTTAAATTGACTTTAACATTCTTTCAAGGATATGAATTAAAAAGTTTTGGTTGATATTCGAATTGTTGTAATTGGTTTTGGACATCCTTGAAAAATGTTAATTAATGGAAGAAATTATAACTTTGTACTGAAAAGATTTCACCCGACAGTTCATAGGTGTGAAAAAGGGATCCAAAAACTTGAAAAGGATACAGTTCCAATGGTAGAATGTTCTCCAAAGATGGTGGAATCTGTTTCAAAACATTCTCTAATATCTTTTCAGAATGTGGTTGACACCATTCTAAATGACCTTGACATCATTAGGGTAGAAGCCATTCCTGCAAGTGAGAGCAATACCATTCAAAATCCTCCGGAAGGATATTTTACCTACACTGCCATTCATATTTGGTATGGTGGCTTCCTGCCTTTCCCAAATTTTCTGTCCAAGTTCTTGACCAACCTAGGCATTGCACTTATCCAGTTATCTCCTAAAGTATATACATGCCTTCTTTCTTTGGAACTTATGGCTCTAGAGTTAGGCATTCCTTCGTTAAATGCCGAAGTTCTCAACTACTTGGTTTGCCTAGTCAAACTTAGTAATCCGAACAACTAGATTTTCAGAGCCAACCCCCCCCCCCCCCCCAAAAAAAAAAACTAGTCTCAAAGGGGGTAAACAAATTTAGAGATTGGAAAATGCAATTCTTCTTTGTCAAATGCTTCCCAAAGTCTTTTCTTCTCCACGTGAGTTGATCATAACCATAATCTTCATCTTTATTCAGTTACTTTCTTTTGCTAATCTACGCTTCTTTATGAGGTCCTTCTGCAAATGATCTCAATGACGAAGATAAGAAAACTATCAAGCTATTGATTGTTGTTTCAATTAGCATCCGAAATAGGCTCTAACTATTAACTCCATCAAATCTTCGAAAACATTCTCTTCTCCTTGCGAGTCAGAGCATCCATGGTCAAACCCCACTTTTTCAACATACTTCTCGAAGCAAACGCTTCCTGTCTTTGGATAATCCTAAAAACCTCTCCCCTATGTCTCTAATTTTCCCAGATCACCCAGGTAAGCTAAAGCGTAGCACTTGTAGTTTATAATTGTGTCACTTCTAAAATTATTTCACTGACTTGTAATTTTTTTGAATTTTCAACAACTGCTCCTCAGGTTGAATCAATCATAAGTGATCTAGTTCTCTCAACTTCCATATCTAGTGCATCATCCTTGTCTCAGGCTATCGCTCGGTCGAAGTTGATTGCTTAAATAAAATTGGGCAAGGTTGTTGTAGCGACTCCATCTCTCAAGAAGGCTAAGATTATTGAAGTTCTAGATTCTCCTCTACCAGAAGAGGGTGAGACTTCCGATGTGGGCAAAACTTTAGAGAGTCCTATTGTTGAAGCTTCTCTCGATCGATCGAAAACAACTCCCTTAATGGACGATCCCCTATCTTGCATTGTCATTTCTTGCTCTCGACGTGTAATTGAGTAGATGCAAAAAGGATTTAGGAACTTCAACTCCCTCTCAGGAATTGAAGCCTTTTAGACCCACATCACAACTGCCTTCAAGTAATTTTGAAAAAATAGTTCAATCTATTATGAACTCTTCATCCTTTCATTCTATTCATCCTCCTTCTATTGTTCCCGACCCGGTTTGTCACTATCGATCTCTATTAGAGCAACAACTTTTGGCATGTTTCATATTATTTAACATTGTTATTATCATTTCTTTCTGATTGCTGAATCATGGTATACTTTTCCTTTCAAATTTCAAAGATTTGGCTTTCTCTTTAAGAAAACGCATTAAAATCTTTTGTTGAGTCATCCAGACTTCAAGAAGAAGTCTGATCCTTGGACAGCCAGATCATCTCCCTGTCTGCTAACAAAAACAGTGCAGTGTAGGAATAAGAAAGTTTGTAAGCCTCTCTCGCTCAAGCAGAAACTATTATTTCTAAAGAGAGGAAAGCAAAGCAACTTTTTGACAATGAAAATTTAGCTTTGAAAATGGCTTTGAAAGAATCTGAAGATGAGAAGGCTCAAATGGTATCCAAACAATCCTCACCTAGGAAGAAACTGGAATAAAGAAAAGTTCCTTAAATTTTGCTGTCAACACTATTTCTGATGCTAATCAAAGGGTGTTAAAATTTCCAAGTTCTTCCCTCGGCAACATCATTATAAACTCTTATGAGGATGCCCTTGTGCATGCCTATGCCAACAATATTGAGAAATGCCCAGATTTGAGTTTTCCTTCACTCGACCATGCTCTTGTCAGTAGATTTATGGACAAAGTCAAAGAAATGGAGCAGGAAGTTGAAGTCCTTGAGAGAGAGGAGATTGATTTTTCCAAAATCTTATCTTTTGAAGCCCCTTCTATCGAAGTACGCTCTAACGCAAATGAACAAGGTGACGAAGATAAAGCCGCCATTGAAAACGGTGGCAATGATAACGATGATAATGAAAACGATAATGATGATGATGATAATAATGATGATAACGAAGATAAAGGCCAGGGGTTAGGTGGCAACGGAGGTGGTCACGCCGATGTCTATGAATAAGATGGTGATGAGATCACCGAGGATTCAAAAAAGGTCAACCCCAATCTGAGTACCCATGAAGTAAGCCCACCTGAACCCTCTAAGCCTTTTGACCTTTAAGAAGGGACTGTTAATATCAACATTGAAGAACAATGAGAGAAAAGGCAAGTCCCTCTAAATTTAGTCCCTATTTCTCAGGTATGGGATTCTTTGTTTAAATGGCTTTCATTTCCAAGATAGTAATTATTGACATCTTTTATTTTAGATAAAGAGGAAATCCATCTAACTTTATAAATCAAAGCTTCAAAGAAAACAAACAGAAATAAATAGCTTATATAGAGAGTTAGATAAGTAGTTAAAAGAACACAATACCCTCTATGACAAGTATCATAGGCTTAACAAAAGTGTAACAATGTTAGCGACTTTCAAAGATCAAGTAGCTACCCACGACTGAAGTGGGAACGCCTTCAATATGATTTACTTTTGAAGAAAATCGGGAATTAATTACCCTCTTTTGGATGTTGGTCGAAGAAATGAACATCCTTGTAGACTTCCTATACAAAGCCTATTGCAGACAATCGACTATAGATTATTCATAATTAGGTGACTTTAGTAGGGATCTACTTAGGCATTTGCATAAGAGATGTTTGGATGAATTTGGATTAGATCCACACCCGGGGGCTTGTTAGAATTTACCATGAGTCAAATCGATTCCCCATGAGTTGCCTTCTGAAAAACTTAAGTATTATAAGGACAAATTTATGTCAGAGTTATTCAAAAAGTCAATGTTGTATGAACCGGATGAACAATAATAATTTTGTAATAATATTGATTTGTAAATTTCTCGTTCTAGCTTCCTTTTATACTTAATTGCATTTTATTACGTTATCACAAAATAATTGTCTCTTTGGCAGCATTGTTTCTAATGATTATTTAAGCAAACATGTTAGACTTAGAAGAGATTATCTAGGAAAGGCTTCGCTTTTGAAATCTATAAAATTATCCAGATACTGCTTTCTTAGAGACTTGCAGAGACTTTATATGGAACATCCCCGCCTTCATTTTGATTTTCTTGGTAAGAAAAAGAAAAGCTTCTCAAGGAAATCCAAATGTATCATACAAATTTATATGTAGTAATGATAGTCCTCCTGTTGGGGAGTGGGACTGTAGCAAAAGCCCTCCAGTGATTACCTCGGAAAGATTTAATGCTCCTTTTGATTCAACGGTTACTCTTTCCGCTAATACCTTGAACAAAATCAAAAATGCGGTTTCTCAACTATAAGTATAAAACAAGTGTTCCATGAAATTGTACTTTTTGTTTCATTTCTACTTAAATTGTAATCTTTTATTGTTATAATATAAGAGATTGATTTTTGTGTCTTGACTTTATTTTCTTTTTGTTTGTTTAAATAGGAGTTACAGTTATCTACAACGCCACTCTCATTAGATTCAACACTCATTTTATCAGGATCAAAGATAGGTTGTTAGCAGATATTGAAAAAAGGAAGCTTCTTAACAATCATTTGTCTGCTCATGTTCAAGGCAACTAAAGCATTAGAGCGGCGTAGGAAATTTCTGTTTTATAAGATAATTGTTAAAGACCTTAACAATCAGGTTACAAGTCTTGAAGAAGACATCAAGAACATAGACGAAACAATTTCTCAATTAAAGCGTCAAGTTAATTCAAACCCCTCGATTGACTTCGATCAAGATATGTCCGAGCTCCTTTAATAGATAAGTGATTTAGAGATAACATTAAAAGACAGTCAAGCCCAATGTAAATCCTTGGAGTTTATCATGGTGGACTGTAACGATCCCGATTTAAAGACAAATTTAATTTTGTAATTAAATTTAATTTTTGGATTAAATTATAGATTTGTTTGGATTTTCAAAATTAATAAGATAATTTACTTATTTATTTTATAAGTAAGATTTGAAACTTAAATGTAATTGAATTGGATTAGAAATAAAATTTTGATTTGGAAAGTTAAAATATATTCAAAATGAATTTTCTTTAAAAAGTTATAAAAATGTTTAAAATAAATATATGTTGTTATAGATTTAATACTTAAGTTAGAAATATAAATATAAGATAAATTGAAAAATATTAAGTAAACATACAAATGACCATCTATGTGATAAAATAATAACAAATGAAATGCAAATAAAACAAAAGGGCAAGTAAAATATGCCTGTAAAGTTTGATATGCTAGGCAAAAACAAAAGAGAAATATATGCAAGATCTGCAAAGTCCATAAAATAAGAGGAATGTAGACAAAACAAGTATATATGTACATGGGTATAAAAACAAACTTGGCAAAGTAAATAAAGTATACCCTAACATACCATATCAGCCGAGATTTATATCAGCATAGTAAAACAAGAGGATAAACAAAGCAAATGTAATATCTAGGGAAGTACCTGCAACAGGAAGTGGAAAAAAAAACAATGTATAGTATAAGCTTACAAAAAGGACTTAAAGCATTTAATACAAGTATCTCAGCCCATCTTCTCAGTACAAAGAAAATCTTGCATCAACCTCCATTTGAAAACAAAGTATCCGATCTATGTTGTACAAACAATAATATAATACCCTGTACAACACATAATAACACCCTGAAACACTTCATTTCTTACATATCCATTATCATCAGTTCATTCAAAATCTGAGAAAAAATAAAAGTAAATATCATCTAAAAACTTAAACAAGGATTCAAATTTAAACAACTACAACCAGAGATCAGAAGAGAGGCTTCAGCAGGCAAAGTTTCAATGGGAAAATCAAAGCCTGTTTCAATAAAAAGCTTTGTCCATTGCAAATTTCACAGTCTGTGTCAACATGAGTAGGCTCTATTCATTTCTGGAAACCATGGTGAGCAAACTCTTAACTTGATAAATAAATCCATTTATATGATATTTCTTGTGATAAACAATCAAAATAATGTGGTTTCTAAGGACGTAATTATGTGATTGCCTAGGATAATTGCTGCATGTCTGCATAGGTTTATATATTCACCTCTGTTCTCTACTAAAACCCAAAATAGTGAGTAAACCACCCTGATGTGATGCTTTAACTTGATACAGTGTAAATTTTATGAAGTAAAGTGGTGATGGAATATTTCTAGAGTGAAATTTTGTTATACTTATGGATAAATATGAACATGCCTGCTTGTATATGTCAGTGACAGGCATGAGGGAACTCAGTTCCAAGTTTACAAGCATAAGTCTGTTTTAAAATTCGATTTCTTCTTCTTCAATCACAATTAGACTTTAGATTTCAAACAGAAGCTGCTTATTTAAACATAAATTAAATTTTTGGGTTTCTGGGAATTTGAAAATACAGCGCAATCTCGAAAATAAGTCAAAAATTAATTATCATGATTCACGAATTAAGGAATGTGAATCAATTGCTTTAACTAAAACTCGATTTTTAAAACCAAAATCACAATTTTTAGTATAGGGGTTTGAGTGCATTTCTGGTTTAACCAGAAATTGGTATTTGAGTAATTTCTGATGATCACGAGAGTTTTGATGATTGGGGTTCTTTCTGGTGGAAGAAGGACGATCAACGATGACGGGAAAAATGCCAGATGGGTAATCAAAGCTTTGTGGTGAGGGTGGCGATCGAATTAAGTTTGTAACCCTAGTTTTTAACTGGGATGGGTTTTTGATTGGCACGTATTCTCTGATTGATCGAGTTCAACCAAGCTCAGGGGGATGGAAGGAGGTGAGATGACGAAGGCTTGGCCGGAATCTCAACGCCGTTGATGGTCGGAGGAGCGAGCACGATGGGTTGTTCTAGGTTTAGGTTGGTTCCAGGACGTTTGTTCCAGGTTTGGGGCTCGAGTGCTCGAATTCAAATTCGAGTTGTTGTGTGAGTTTTGATGGTCGGGATCGTATGGATGGTCGCTAGTCGACTTGTGGGTGATCGACTCTGGTGACGGAAGTTCGCCAGTGGCGAGTGCACGTGCACAGTCGGTCGTGTGCACGTTTGAGTGTTTTGGGTTCGGGTTCTTGAGAGCGTGCTTGGGAGAAGAAGTAACTATTTCGAGTTAGTTTTTGGGATGGCTCGAGTTCTCGTTGGTATTGACTGGGAATGTTTTAACTGAAGGGAAAAAAATTAAGTTTAAACTTAAGTAGGAAGAAGAAGAAAACCTGCTTGGGTTGTTGTTCTAAGTTTTATGGCATTTGACTCAAAGCAAATTTTGTTGCCTCGGGTCAGTTGTTGTTTCAGGTTTCTTTTGTAAAACCTGACAGCGATTTGGGATTTAAAACAAATTTAAACAAAATTTAAATTTGTATACTAAATTTAAATTCAAAGTTAAGTTTAGTTTTCAAATCAACTTTTGAATCTTAAGGTTTTAAAATTAAATTGGATTTTTAAATCAAGTTTTAAATTCAAGGTTTTAAAAGCTAATTAAATCAAAGTTGTAAATCAAAAGCTTTCTCTTATATAAGCAATAGATGTTATTTACATTTATTTTTAAAGATTATAAATTGAGTTTTAAATTGGATTTATGTTTAAAAGAATAAGCATTTTGAAACTTAAATTCGAAATGTAATTTAAATTTAAATTCAAAACTGAAATGTTTTACACTTAAATATTAGGGAAGTCATTAACAAAGAAATGAATTGCCTTAGAGATAATTAAGTTGATTAAGTGATTTAGCTAATATGATAATTAAGGGATGATTTATTCAATTTACAAATTAATGATTTAGATTTATTTATAATTAGAGATTAATTAAAAGAAATTAAGAAATGTTATTAGTTAATAAAGATAATTAACTAAAGATTTTTAAGTATTAATTACGGTGATTAATTTTAAATGATTAATTAGATTAATTAATTTAGATAATCAATTATAAATTGTTTAAATGAAGTTACTTAATGAAATTAATTAAGGATTAATCACTTATTGTAATTAATTATGGATATTTTGATTAATTAAAGTTAATTAATTTAAGAAAATCATTAGATAAATTGGTAATTAATGATTTGTAATTAATAAATCAGAACTGGAAATTAATTGATTTGATTAGGATTAAACGATTAATTAATCCTGTTTATAAATGATTATTAAATGCTTGACTTATGAATGATTGTATTGTATGAGATGCCTTGAATTGATTGTCCTATCTGATCTGTGATATTTTATTCTGTAAATTGTGATATGTATAATTTATTCATTTATTGATGATACATTTGTATATTATCTGTGAATCTGTAATGATGACAATGTTGCACTATTGTGTTAAAACCCTAGACCACACTTATACACACACAAAAATGGATTTCACAAAGAAATCAATTAAGTCACGGATTTTTGAAATGATTTTTAAATAGATCATTTGAATTCAAATGTTTTTGAAATGGAATCGGGTTAAAGTGAAAAGCTTTTGAAATGGAATTTCAAAGTTGAAATTTGTTTTGAATAACTTGATTAAGTTTTGGAATTTAAATATTTTGATTTAAATTTGAATTCAATACTTGAAATTGAATTCTATGATTTGAAACTAAGGGATTAACGATATTATACAAGTTATATACGAGTCAAACCATTTTTAAAGTATTGTTCTTTTGGGAATTCGAATTAACCCAAAGATTGTAACTTGTATAAATGAAATCGGGTTTTTTCGAAATAAGGTTGTTGTTTCTAAATGATAAAAAGCTTTCATAGGAGGAATGAATTTCAAATTGTATTAAAGGGAATTCAAGTTGAAACTGAAATAGTTTTCTAATTTATAAATGAATATTTGGAAACGAGTTTTTGAAAGAGAATATTTGGGAAGATTTGAAAGCTATGAAACAAAATTTTGATTTAAAGATTTACTGAATAAATCCAATTGAAATGGAATTGTTTTGAAATACATGAATGAATCTTTGAGAAAATGGGTGAACTTTGTGAAATAAATCTTTTTGTTTAAAATATTTGAAATGGTAATTTGTTTAAACCATTTGAAAGAAAGTTTTGAATTATTAAGTTGTGACTTAATTGAAATCCCATATCCATAAGTTTTAAATATAGCGCTCACTATTCGGGTTAGCCGGGAAAGGACCTTTGTGTCGTATAACCCATTCCGAATATGTGATTGACGTTATGGATAGCATGTGAAGATAGGTGGTGAAGACCGGATATTTTCGAAAACGAAGGGGTTTCTTGTCGATTGTCTCTGCACTGGCTGATCCTCGGTATAGAGATCTCCATATGTGATGGGAAATCCGGATGTGATTAGGGATTATCCGGATTGCAAGGACTTCTTTGAAAGTGCCTTCGGTTCTGTTCGAACCCAGAACAGACTTGTATGGATTGTATGTCTGACATTACAATTTGAGATATAAAGCAGATTTCTATCAAATACATTTCTGTTGGTGGCGGAGAATTTATTCTCTTAGCTTAACACCCTTCTCTGAAACGTACGAGTTTGGAGGTTATGTAGTTGAAGGTTATCAGTGATATACTCCCAAAATTGGTAGTGTGGCATGCTGAGTGCTGCTGATCATTTGTTGATCGAAGCGTGGCTTTTGTGAAAAGCGTAGCTTTGTGGACGAGACTTCGTCGAACCTCACAACTCGAAAAATGGTCGAAACAGGAAAGAATGCAGCAAGGTTTCAAGGAACGTGTCCCTAGGGTATGTCCATTTCTTCTGGATAGGGGTAGTGTCATGGTATGGAGCCTAGATACTTACTCATGTGGATACACTATATCTATTATTGTGTGGTGTTGTTGGTTATCAGGATCCCGGATAAAGGTTGGTTACGACCGGGGATGGAATATCTGAGGTTGATACTCCCGAGCAGGGAGTACACCGGCTTTGTGTTGGCAGAGATCCATTTGGGATGCTCGGGGATGTCCTTCCAGAGGCATTCCATTTCGGTATGGGAAGTTCCTTAGCCTGACCATTTGTTGGAAATCCAATTTAAACAATACACGCCATGTACGGTTTTAGTTGTATTACCTGCCATGGAATGTGGCAGTAACCTTCTATTGAACATGGTAGCTATAGTAGGCATACGATAATGGTCGTATGTTGGCTAAGATTAATAATACACTTTCGAAATGTTTTCTGTACTTTGCACTTATAGTAATAATATCAAAGAAATTGCGTATCAAGCATATTTAACTATCATAAGGAGAAATCTCCTCCGATTCTGCATTTGCATTGTGTGTGCGTGTGCGGGAGGCCTTATGGTAGTTTCATTTTCTAAAAGCATTTCGAAACTATTCTAAAATGTTTCTTTGTTTGTTTTTAAAGATAAACTGTTTTTGTTGCTCACACCAGTCCCATGACTGTTCTGGAGTTTATTGTTCTTTCCTAAACTCTGGGTGCTCAAAATTTTTTCTACATGAGCAGTCTATAGTTGGGTTTTTCAGATAGTCAGATTTAGTAGATTTTCTAGAGCTAGTTCAGTCTTTGGACACGACTGATCTTGTTTAGCTTTGTGCATCGTTACTGGGAGTTCGAGCTATTTCTGGATTGGTGCTTTAGAGATGAAGATTATCCGCTGCCGATGTTATCTATTTTCTTTTCCACTACTATTTTATTGTATCATATCTCTGATGTATATTGATATCTGTTGTATCAGATATTGTATCAATGCTGTATATCAATGTATTATTCTTTTACTTCCGCTATGTTGTTTACTTAATTGTGTTATAAGCTCCGGCGACTCGGATTTGAACGATCGAATCTGTGACATTCGAGTACGATTTAAAGTATGGATGTCGATTTTCGAACGTGAAAAATCCGCATCGTTACATGGACAACATTCAAAATATCAATTTTCCTATTTCTATGATTACCTCGTTTGATGTGAAATCGACAAGGTCGTCATCTTTAGCTATTCAAAAATTTCCAACTACGACTAAACCTTCGTCTGGATTAGATGAGAGTGTAGCAGGAGAATGGTGCAGAAAAGTCAAACTCAAAATGATGATATATATTGACGACCAACAGAAAACGAGGTCAGCACATAAAGGAGTATGCAGATAAGATTTAGAAACTTGAACATGATAAATATCTTCTTCAAAAGCACATTGTAGATTTACAAAGGCAAAAATGAACACTTAAAGGTGCTAATAAAGCTTTCAACCATGCTTTAAAGGCTCGCATTGATTCCATCGATGATGTTGATGAAATAAGGAAAAAAGAAAAGAAGCTTAAAAAAATTCTTTTTATAGCAATTTAGATATTGTCGATCCTTTGATTTTTGAAAATCTAAATAAGACTATTCAGCGTTGTAAAGCATACACTTGTGTTGTATACGTGTAAATAATTATGTAATTATGCAAATTATGTATATATCACCTAGTTTGTAGGATTTTCTTATGCTGTTATTTTTGGATCTACTTTTTGATAACTTAGACTATGGTTTTTGTATTTACTGATCCATTCAATTTTCCTTTCTGATCTTATTTCCCTGAAAAGTATAAAATAAACAATATTCTCTATCATTAACTTGAAATCTATATAGAAAGTTATTATCAGCGGAGGTTAACAGATCTTTATGTAAAAACATGATAATAAGTTAAAATTAATTCTATAATTGAATATGGTTGAATGTTTTGAAACCCATCTTTGGTAATGGGAGAGAGCCAGGAATTCAATTTTAACTATATTGATAGAATACCAGAAATCCAATGATAGATCACCAGAGATTCATTTTCGAATTCAATTATAAATGTTTAGGAATTCATTTTCCAGAGGTAGTTAATAGGAAGTCAATAATAATCGTGAAATAGAAATCCAGAAATCATTATATGAAAGTTTATAGTAGAAGTCCAGTGACCATGATTTGGGCATTAGTAAAGTAGATCTTGAGCCTACTTGAAGATTAGGAATTCATAAAAATCTCGATATAATTTTTCTAGAACCCAGATTCGGCCAATAAGGAATGAAATTTGAAAGCCGACAGATCTGAAACCAGATTTGAAAACACTTGGTCAAAAGTTGCTGACTCACACCTATAAATAAGACCCTAGAGGTTAAGTTTAGGGGATCTGATTCTTTCACTTGTTGCTTTCATTTTCTGAAGTCTGTAAACCCTAATGCCCAAATCAAATTTAGGATTCGGTGATTTCAATAAAAAGTGAGATTATGGTAATCTTGATTGCATAGCAAATCCAGGATTCTTGTTTTATACAGATACATCAATTGGCTGTTGAATTAGTCGAAAGGATTCCCTGAGACTGCGTCGAAACCCTTAATTCGTGCGTTTCCAAAGAATTTTAGCTTATATCCACAAGATAACAAATGTCAACCCTTTCATAAAAGTCGAAACCTTTCTAGTTCAACTACTTCCAAAAACCATTAAGTCCCCAGTTTTAGCCAACTTGACTGCATCAAAGGGTGATTTTGACAGGGTTACAAACCTACCGGTTCGAAAGGATTTATTGAAAGTGGAATAACCTTTCGACCGTATCAAAAGTACAAAAAGGAAATTTTGAACCGTCTTTCTCAATTTAAAAAGTTTTAACTTTCTTCTTCTAACCATAAGGAGGTTTCAAAGGAATCGATAACACTTCAAGCTTCATTTTGAGGTGTTGACAAGTTTTTCTTATCAACAAGGAACAAACAGTGAAAGTGATAACTTTTTTGACCAAATGAGGAAAACAATTCAACTCTACACCAAAGGCACAGTCTTTGAAAAGGGAATGATGGCTGATTACAACGCCTTCGCACATAAATGGCATCAAGAAACAAGTGGGGCATTGCCTACATATGAACTTCAAAGTGTTTTGAAAAGAAAACTAGTCATTGAGGTTGAAGCTTCTGAACCAAGTAATAAAAGATCTGGAAACCATCCTCAAAAGACAAACTTCAAGTCAAGACAACGTAAGGAATGCAATTTGATAACTTCAATCGAGAAAGTTTATTTGCTAACCAAGGAAGAGCTCAACTATTGGCCATCACAGAAGAAAAAACATAAATATGAAAATGATCAAGGAGGATCCTATTGTCACTACTACATGATGAATGGACATGATACAAATTAGTCTAGGGCACTGGAAGGAAAGGTAATCAGTTACTTCAGATAAAGCAAAATCAATGAATTTGTAAAGAGATCCTAATTGGATTAAATAAAGAACCACTTTACTGTGAAAAATCTACATGGTTGGGAATAGAATTCTTGCACTTGGATGTTACCTTAAATGGTCAAAGCCTTTATCAGCGCTGAGTTGGCCAGGTCAAAGCGCCTCTTGGAGGGAGGTTAGAGTAAGCCTTTAACCGCACCATGCTATGGCCAGGTTAAAGAATCGACAATCCCTTGGCCACACCATGTTATGGATAGGTCAATGCGCCTCCTGGAGGGAGGTTAGAATAAGCCTTTATCCATGCCATGCTATGGCCAAGTTAAAGCATCGACAAGCCCTTGATCGTGCTGCGCTATGGCCAGGTGAAGGTACCTCCTGGAGGGAGAACGAAGTAAGCCTTTGGTCGCCTCCTAGAGGGAGGATGAGGTAAACCCTAGTCCTGCCACGCTATGGCCTGGCCAAGGCATCGAATAAGCCTTGAGTCTCACCTATAATGCCTGGCTAGAGTGCCTCCTAGATGGAGGTTGGGTAAGTCCTTGGATCCTGCTTGTGGATAAGCTAACCAAGCGCATCAGACAACCTGGGACTAAGACGTCCGAGCCTGAGAAACGGCATACCAAAAAAAGACTAAGACGTCTGAGCCCGAGAAGTGGCATATCAAACAACAGACTAAGATGTCTGAGCCTGGGAATTGGAGAATCAAATGATATACAGGACCTAAAGGGTGACACATGTCAAAAGAGTCAAAACCTAAAGAGCGGTATAGAACAGAAGGATTGAATGAGAATCTACAGCCTTTGATTACTTATCAAAGAAAAATTTCTAGACTTCACTTATTAATACCCTAATCTGGGTTTTGGGTTTTTTTATTAAGTACGGGATTTCACTCATTAATACCCCGGTTAGGTTTTAGGTCTTTAATAATAATCTATGGTCTTCATCATATCCAAATGTGGTTAGAAGGTTTGCTTTCCTGCTTTCATGCGCATCTCTTGAGTCATAGCTTTCAACCTAGTCGAGAGGTCAAAAGGATTATATGGCTGTCCTTTCGTTGCTATTGAAGACCAGGCTTCCTCCTGTTTTGCTTTATTCCTTTCGACTTCTTCGGAGGCTAGTTGCTTGATTGCTATTGACATCAGCGAAAGGTACTGCTTGGCTGCTTTCGACTCTGTCGAAAGGTGTACAGTTGTGCTCTTCCTTTAGTTATAATATGCCGCATAAATTGATAAAGGTTTATGTAACATTCAGTATTTGGAGGCCAAAAGCTAAGTGCTACAGATGTTGCAATCATCCATAATATTAACTTCTGGTGACAAAATACGGCAATGATAATGGTATCCACAATATCAAAACACACGAATATGAACAAAATCACAGATTTAAAAAACAATACTTTGATGATTTCATTTAAAAACAATAATTCATATCCATGTTACATGATCCCTTAACGTTTTGTAGCCAATGAATAAATATATTAGTACAAAAATACGCCTAAAGCGGTATATGATGTCCCTTTGGTTGATCAAAGCAATATAGTCATATTTCACTTATATACACAGCAGAATAAAAAAATGGACCACAAATCCTAATTAGCTACCCGTCAGCCATATGCTCATCTTTGAATGCTTTATTTGCCAAAAGACTAAAACCTGAAAACCTCAACCCTCGGCCTACTCAAATCAATTTTGAGTGCTCGAGAGTTTAAGGGGAAATGGAAAAACTTCGAGTCAGACATAAAGCCTAGTGTGAATAATTCTTTTACACCTCGGTATACTGATATTATGTGAGACCACGTCGCTTAGCGGAACTGGTTCACCTAACTAATATCCCCTTTAAAGCATTTATTTTGCAAATCCTTTCCTGTAACCAAACTGGTTAATCAAGCTTATTATATCAAAATAGAAATGTCCTTTATGCTAATAAATGGACTATTTGTCCATAAAACATGTAATTTGTGAACTATCTTCCCATACATAATAGCAAGGTATGTTATGCTACAAATGGACTAATTGTCCATACGACTGGGCTGACTTCCTGCAAACTGGACAAACTATTTGAAATCTAGGCTGACCGCCTATAAAATGGACTAAATGTCCAAATTATTTTCTTAGGGTTAACTACCCTTTAAATTTTCCTTGAAAACCTTTTCAAAATGATTTAGCACTTCAAATCATATATATATGCAAGGAAAATATATCTTTAGCTTTACTTTAGCCATTTTGCAATGTTATATATACTTTACTCAGAATAATGTTGATGGGATTTAATAAGGTTTAACTATCCTTTAAAAGCAAGTCAAAACCATTTTTAACTTGAAAATACTAGGGCCACATTTCTTATTTAAACATTCAAAACCTTTGTTTAAAACCGTTTAAACAACCCTTTCGAAAATATTACATATTGCCTTTCGGAATTATTGGAAAAACCATTCCTTTCTTTTCTTCGAAAACTTCAAAAGAAAAGATACCCCACTTTAAAACCTTTTAAATATTGCCTTTCGAAAACATAGGAAAAACCTTCCTTTCAATCCTTCAAAACCTTATGGAACCACCCTTTCGAAATCATTCATTAAAACCTTTCGAAACAGTTAAAGCTCAATCCTTTCGAAAGCACTTTATGTTCAATTTTAAACTTGTGGAAACCTTTCAAAACCATTCAAAAATGTCTTGGTCGAAATCTTTTGGATTTTGCCTTCAAGTAGAGCAAAAGGATCAGAAACCCACTAAAGTTAAAAGCATTAGTTTGAAACCTTTTAAACCATCTCTATCGAAACCATTTAGGTTTTACTTTACTTGTAGAAAAAGGGTCTTAAAAATATTTAAGTTGAAAGCAGCTGCTTTGAAACCATTTCCAAAGTAATGAAGTACTGGCATCAAAACCATCCCTTTAAAAGCATTAGAGAGGTGGCTGGGTTTTAGAAAAACAAAATAACCCTTTTGAAACAATCTGGATCGAAAGGTAAAAAGGCGGCAACAAAAAGGTCTCAACTTAGTTGAAAGCAATTATTGAAAAATAGAGGCACAACCCAATCAAAACCATTTTCTTTAACTTATTAGACTTGGTCGAAAGCTGCTTTGTTGAAAGCCATATAGTCGAAAGCAAGCAAGCGTATTTCTTTAACTTAAAAACAAAGGATTGCCTCAACTCCTTCGAAACCTCTAGTTTCAACTCCCTATCTTCCCCCAACATCCAACATTACATACCAGTTGCCTGATACCATATGAATTGGTTTCAACTATGTCGGAGGCTATAGTATGGAGGCGGAACCTAGTGTCAAAAGAGGCCAAACAGTGAAAAATTCGTAACAAATAGTTCTTTTCACCTAACCTGCATCACGTGTCTAGTTGTGATTTATTGCCTCTTTCTTTACCAATATAAAGTACTGCACTTTTTCAAAAGTTCTGCCAACTTTTCAGATTTTAAAATTTAAACCATTTTACAAAAAGACTATTCTCCTCTTTTAATTATATAAAACGTTTAAGTCCCATACCTTAAATAATTTTATATAACCATTAAAAAACTTAGGAAAAATCTAGAAAAATTCCAAAAAATCACATTATACATGTTTTCTAACATATAAAACTTTTAGACCCAAATAATTAATTATTTACCCGTAATTAATTTATATCCCAAAATACCATTTTCTTTACTTGAAAATTCATATTAATTCCACAAAAATTCTGAAATATCTGAAATTGAAACCCATCTCCAAAATAACATTTATGATCTTCATAAAAATTCGCGAGGCGTTTGGATGTCATTTTTTATGGTTTTCATATTAATACATATCATAAATTCAATATGAATAACCATAATTCATCAACAAGTGTATATATTCATTCCATCATTCAAAAACATGGTGAAATATTTGGAATTCATATCAAAACCAAAAAAGAAATTAGAAATGAGATGCAAACATTATTCAACTTAGCTTTTAGAGATTATGGAGATTGAGATGTGAACAGATTTGAATTGGATTAGCTTCTTCCTAGCTTTTCTTCTTCTCTTCCTTGTTAATGGTGGCTGGCCTCTTTTAAAAATTTTAAAATGAAATGAATGTGTAAAATTTTACACGGCCGAGGTTTGGAGGTTATAGGAATGGCCTCTTTCCTATTTTACCCCTCCTCTATTTCAAGTTAACTTCTATTTTAATTCATGGTTAAGTGGCACGACTACACTTTAATTAAAATCAAATCTCCCCTAATCAACACATTATTTGAAGTGGTTCAACTAATTAAGTATCCTAAATAATGTTACCAAAATTCTGGGGTGTTATAAACTCCCATCCTTAAAGAATATTATCCTCAAAAACACAACAAATCAAACAAGAAGGTAAAACATACCATCAAAGAAGTCAGGATAAGTTTCTCTAATCATGCTCTTAATCTCCCAAGTATAGTCCCTGTCATTGTTGCTCTACTAGACTTTGACTAATCTTACCGTCTTGATTCTAAGCCTCTTCTCATCTCTCGCAACTATGTGAACTGGTTTTCCTTACTATGGTTAAATTCAGCTCTACCATTAAATCATCTAGCACAGTCGGTGCCATAGCATTCCTCGAGTCTCTAACACACTTCCTGAGATAAGAAACATGAGAAACATTGTGGACTCCTACTAAACTGCTCGGT
Source organism: Allium cepa (assembly GCA_030765085.1). Taxonomy (NCBI): domain Eukaryota; kingdom Viridiplantae; phylum Streptophyta; class Magnoliopsida; order Asparagales; family Amaryllidaceae; genus Allium; species Allium cepa. The sequence continues at coordinate 513,206,907 of CM060942.1, forward strand.
AACTCCACTCTATATGCGAGCTTCCCACTCCTCCCAACAATAGGAAAAGGTCTAACAAATCTCGGAGCTAACTTCCCCAATTTCCCAGATCTTATCACACCCTTCATCTGTGGCACTTTCATGAAAACCTGATCTCCAACTGAGAACTCAAGATCTTTCCTTCTCTTATCTGTTTTCTACCTAGACCGAGCTTCCTTCTTTCTGGTCTGAATGACCACAATCTTATCTGAAGCTTCTCGAACTAAATCTGGACAAGAACGAACATATTCCCAGTTTCTACCCAACAAACATGAGATTTACATGGCCTTCCATACAAAGCTTCAAATGGTGCCATCCCTACAATAGTTTGATAACGGTTGTTATAGAAAACTTGACTAAATGTAGATGGTCTTCTCATGATCCCTCGAAATCAAGAAAACAAGCTTTTAACAAAACTTCTAAGATCTTGTTATTTCTCATCATTTTCCCATCAGTCTGTAAATGGTAAGCAGTGCTCATCTTGAGCTTGGTTCCCACGACTTCTTGTAGACTCTTCCAGAATTCACTAGTGAACAAAGGATCTCTATCACTAATTATGCTACTAGGAACTCCATGCAGTCTAACTACATTCTTTAGTATTAACCTTGCGAAAATAAGTGTTGTTCTAGTTGACCTAAGTAGAATGAATGGGTACTCTTGGTCTATCTATCCACTATAACCCATATACTATCATTTCCTTTGTTCAACCTAAGCAACCCATTAATAAAATCCATAGAGATAGAATCCTAATTCCATACAGGAATATCCAATGGCTGAAGCAACCCACTTGGTTTCTGGTGTCCGGCCTTTGCGTGTTGGCAAATCATACACTGCTTCACACATAACCCAATATCCCACTTCATGCCTTTCCAGAAGAAACTTCTCTTCATATCCTTATACATCTTAGTACCTCCTGGGTGAATAGAGAACTTCGAACGATGACATTCATCTAGGACCTCTTTCCTTTTTTTTCCTACACTTGGAACACATAATTTTCCTTCTTTCTTATGTTAGTCCGTGAGATGATGGTTTTGATGACAACAACCTTAGAATAGATTATAAAATATAAATACTAAAATTATAAGTATGTATACAGGATCTAACCATGCAGGTACCAAGAGTGAAGACTGTATAGTATAGAGATTCAACATATCAAGATAGAAGAATCATGAGAATCAAGATTATCAAGAGTTCAAGTTTTCAAGGATAAGTATTTTTTTAATTAGGAATTTTTGTTGAAACTCGTAGAAAAGCACTGGCATCTTAAAAACCAATTTATTCATGGAATGGAATCCACTTCGAGCCCGTTAAAGGGATGGAACCCTAAGTAGGATGGAACCTACGAAAATCTAGTGGGACATTGTTTTGTATCCGCTAATTTTAATTCAAAATGATTTTACAAAATTATCTTGTTTTCAAAATGATTTCAAAACTTTCCTTTTAAAAGATTCAAAACCCTCGACCCTGATTTTAGATAATTTTAGCCTCAAAAACATCTTTATTTTCAAAATCAAATTATTCCTGATTTTAAGCTATCTTTTTAAAAATATATTTAACTTTTATACTTAGATTTAAATAAAAAATTATAGTTAAATTATGTATATTTTGTTCTTTATATCTACTTATGAATTTCGACTATATTCAAGTATATTTGTAAAGTTTAATATAGTTTTCATATAATATAAAGGTTATTTTCAAAGAAAAACAAGACATCAAAATTTGGTTTGGGATGTCGACATGCCTAGGGGTATCATGTCGACATGGTGGCAGTTTGAATTCAAAATTCAAAATTCAAAAGAAGTGTCTAATCGCCATAACTCTTCATGAATGGTCATGGCTGTTGTTCTTCTATAAATAGGGGTCAGTTTCAACGAATTTTCATTCATATTTTTTTGGTTTTTACTCCTCTTCCTCTTCCTCTTTTCTTAATACAAATTCATACCCTTACTCTGCCGAAATCAACATCGAATCATACTCAATTACTTCTAATTTGATTCTCCATCACTATCTCTACAAGATTCTCAGTGCTATTCAGAGTTATAGACTTCTTTGTAATCTATTAGCGAGAAAAGGTGTGATTGTAGCCTTGGAAATCAATCAAAAGGGAAAGGTGTGATTGTACCTTGGTAAATCAATTGGGTAAATTTGTGTCCCGGAAATCAAGTATCTCTACCCAAAGGATCGAAATTCTAGAGGGTGTACCTCATGGCCTTGAAACCGAGGGTGTAATTGTACAATTGCTTTTGAAAGGAAATCCGTACTTGTGTTGCCGGACTGGATGTAGGGTAACTCCGAACCAGTATAAAATCCGGTGTGTTCTTTCCTTTATTGCTTTTATTTTATTTCTGCATCTGTTTTTATTTCTGTGATCATTCCTGTTTCTGTATATTGCATAATTTTGTGTCTAAATTAACATAAATTTAAAAGATATAGTAATTCTTCATTAACACTATTCACCCCCTCCCTCTAGTGTTAATCATAGCCTTAAGATCCATAATCCGCATTTCTCACAATGGGTATCATAGCAAGGTTTTCAAAGTTTCATAATCTGATTTTTGAAAAGTTTTCAAAATGGCTATTTTTGTTAATACTAGTTTAAAAGTAATCAAAACATCATTGTCTCTTGAGTCTGCATATAATCAATATTCAAATACAAGCTGTCAACCAAGATTATGTGATTTGCTGGAATCATGCTTTATGGGTGTTGAGGAATCAATCCACAACGGACAAATTATGCAGATCAGAAAGAACAAATGGATACTTGATATTGGATGTTCTAGACACATGACTGGCAATCCGGATATACCAAGTGATATAATATACAAAGACAGAGGACTGGTGAACTTTGGAGACAATTCAAAAGGCTATGTGATCGGCATCGGCAAAGTCGGTAATTCAAAAACCCCTACTATTTCTAATGTTCTGCTAGTTAAGAATCTAAAACATAATCTGCTAAGTATAATTCGACTATGTGATAAAGGATATAAAATTAAATTTGAAAAAGATAAGTGTCATATTGAAGATAATTATTCAACCATTATATTTGAGGGAGTCGGTAAAAAGAATATTTATATTCTTAGTGTGAAAGTTTCAAATGATAACATGTGTCTGTTGGCAAATACAAGTGACCCTTGGATTTGGCATAAGAGATTTGGACATTTGAATTTCAAACTCTTATGTAGACTGTCAAAACATGATCTAGTAAGAGGCCTCCCTAAACTGAATTTTAATGTAGATAGTTTATGTGATGCTTGTCAATTAGGAAAACTTAGAAAAAGTTCTTTTAAATTAAAAGATATGATTTCAATCTCAAAACCTCTTAAATTACTTCATCTTGATTTATTTTGTCCATCTCAAATTCTGTCAATAAATCATAACAAATATGTTTTTGTAATTGTAGATGATTATTCTAGATTTACATGGACAATGTTTTTGAAACATAAGAGTGATACTTTTGAATGTTTTAAGACCTTTTCAAGAAGAATTCAAAATCAATTTTATATAAAAATTATAACTATTCGAAGTGATCACGGTAGTGAATTTGAAAATGAAAAGTTTGAGGAATTCTGTAATAAAAAGGGAATAACTCATAATTTTTCATTTTTGAGAACTCCACAATAAAACGGAGTAGTAGAACGTAAAAATAGGACGATTCAAGAGTGTGCGAGAACTATGCTTACAGATAGTAATTTACCAAAGAATTTTTGGGCAGAAGCTGTCGCTACCGCCTGTTATATTTTAAATAGAATTTTAACTAGACCTTTAACTGATAAAACATCTTATGAACTTCTTTATTCAAAGAAACCTAAGGTATCTTATTTCAAAATTTTTGGAAGTAAATGTTTTATTTTAAACACAAAAGATAATTTAGATAAATTTGATCCTAAATCCGACAAAGGTATCTTTATTGGATATTCTAATAGAAGTAAAGCATACAGAGTGTTTAATTTAAAACCTAATACCATTGAAGAAACAATGCATGTTTCATTCGATGAACATTTCAAAACTTTTCAAGATACAAATGATGAAGAGGATTTATTTAATCAAACTCAAGAATCAATTGAAACTAATAATGAAACTAATCATTCTAATAAGAGAACTAAGCTTTTAAAAGATCATCCTATAGAAAATATATTAGGTGATATGAAATCTGTTGTTAAAACTAGAAATCAACTAAGTTAAATGAGTAATGTAGCTTTTATATCAACTATTGAACCCAAAAATCCAAAAGAAGCATCAACTGATGATTCATAGATTTTGGCCATGCAAGAAGAATTAAACAAATTTTCTAGAAATGGTATTTGGGAACTTGTTCCTAGACTAGAAAATAAAGCTGTAATTGGAAATAAATGGGTTTATAAAAATAAAATGAATGAACAAGGAGAGGTAGTTGGAAATAAAGCTCGATTAGTCGCTCAAGGTTATTGTCAAGAAGAAGGAATAGATTTTGATGAAACCTTAGCTCCCATAGCAAGATTAGAAGCCATTAGGATTCTACTTGCTTTAGCAAATCATAATAATTTCAAATTATTTCAAATGGATGTTAAAAGGGCATTTTTATGTGGATTTGTAAAAGAAGAAGTATATGTTGAACAACTACCACTTTTTGAAAATGTTAAATTACCAAATCATGTTTACAAACTTAAGAAAGCATTATATGGTTTAAAACAAGCTCCAAGAGCCTCGTATGATAGATTAAGATCTTATTTATTGCAATCTAACTTTGAACTTGGTAACGTAGATAATACTCTTTTTATTAAAAGAAATAAAAATAATATTCAACTAGTACAAGTTTACGTAGATGATATTATTTTTGGTTCAACTAATTTTGAATGAATAAAGAATTTTCTGAAATAATGACAAAAGAGTTTGAGATGAGTCATATGGGCGAACTAAATTTCTATTTAGGATTACAAATAAAACAATTAGATAATGGTATCTTTATTAGTCAAGAAAAATATGCTAAAGACCTAATTAGTAAGTTTGGTTTGTCTACTGCAAGTGGAAAACCCACTCCCATGGCAACCAATGAGTACCTTAATAAAGAATTTCTCTCGAAAGATGTAGATCAAAAATTATATAGAGGAATGATTGGCTCATTACTCTATATTACTACTAGTAGACCTGATATCATGCATAGTGTCTGTCTCTGTGCCATATATCAATCCCAACCTAAAGAGACCTGTTTAAAAGCCGTAAAACGGTGTATAAGATATGTTAAACACACATCTGATTATGGTTTATTTTACCCTAAAAATGATTCTTTTGATTTAATATTTTACTGTAATGCTGATTATGCTAGTTGTAAATCAGACCAAAAAGTACAGTGGAACTTGTCATTTTTTAGGACATTCTCTGGTTTCCTGGTTTATTAAAAAGCAAAACACAGTTTCTTTATCAACAACTGAAGCAGAATATATTTCTGCTGCTTTGGCTTGTTCTCAAGTAATATATATGCAACAAACTTTAAAAGATTATGGTTTGAATATCTCGAAATCACCAATTTATTGTGATAATACTAGTGCAATAAATTTATCCAAAAATACCTATCAACATGCTCGAACTAAACATATTGATATCAGGCATCATTTTCTCAGAGATAATATAAGTAAGGAAATACTTACTCTCGATTATATCAATTCTGAGAATCAGATCGCTGATGTCTTAACAAAACCGTTAAATGAATCAATATTTACCAAATTAAGAAGAGAATTAGGTATTTGTTCTATAACTGAAATATAAATTATAAATAACAAGTATAATTAATAATTAATATTAAAATAAATCAAAGTGTTAAAATATAAGGACCATGTCGACATCCCCAAGGTAGACATGTCGACATGTAATGTTTTTATTTTAAAAAAAATTTCCCACCAAAATTCAAAAATTTAGTTATATATTCTTCTCTAATTTGAATTTTTATTCATTCTCTTTGTTTTCTCTTCATTCTTTCTTTTGAAATATACAAAATCATGGCTTCATCTTTAAAATCTAACATAAAATCAACTTTCTCATTCCCCTCTTCTACTTCTGGTCCACTCCAATGCACTACTCTCGCACATATAACAAAACTGGAGGAGTCTATGAAGGATACTCTTCAGATGTTAACTGAAGTTCAAGTAACTCAACTTCGCATGGAAAAAGAAAAGGAAAGGCAGGGCAAAATTCTTAGGAATTTGCAAAAATTCCTAGTGGACAACCAGGCCAATCCTATCTTGATCGATGAAGACTCTTCTCTCAATCAAGAACATGAGGCCAGCGACGAAGAAGAAGAAGAAGAAAAACCTACGGAAGAAGCACACGAGGAGGATGATGACCAAGTAGTGTGCGTTGGAGAAGTGTGTTTCGACAAAAATGGGAATCTTGTCGAACAACGTGGAAATTTCTGTTTCCACTATCCAAACTGTTCGATTCATAGATCTCCTATGTTCAGAAACACACATTAGTTTCTTCTCTTTCTTTCCATTGTTGTTTGTGCTTTTATGTTTTCCAAACGCAAATATAAATACAACCATATTCGTAATAAATAAACTCGTGTTCTTATATATGTTTTAATTATTAGTATTTTTGTGAATTCCTAGTTAGGATGGATAATAGTTTAGGACTATGATTTAGTATTAGATTTAAGTGTTGATTATTTATGGTAACACTATCATTATAATCACATGTCATAGAGTGATAAGTTTTAGGGGGAGTTATATAGTTTGGAGTTATCTAGTTTAGAGTAAGTTTTTGTTGATGACAAAGGGGGAGAAATATAAAATAGGGTAGTTAGGCATAGATTAAGGGGGAGTTGTTAATTTTAGGGAGAGTTATTAGGATAGAAGTAATATTTTTATAACAAAGGTTGTCATCATCAAAAAGGGGGAGATTGTTAGTCCATGAGATGATGGTTTTGATGACAACAACCTTAGAATAGATTATAAAATATAAATACTAACATTATAAGTACAGATATATATATATATATATATATATATATATATGTATATGTATATGCATGATCTAACCATGCAGGTACCAAGAGTGAAGACTGTACAGTATATAGATTCAAGATATCAAGATAGAAGACTCATGAGAATCAAGATTATCAAGAGTTTAAGTTTTCAAGGATAAGTATTTTTTTAATTAGGAATTTTTGTTAAAACTCGTAGAAAAGCACTGGCATCTTAAAGTCCAATTTATTCATGGAATGGAATCCACTTCGAGCCCGTTAAAGGGATGGAACCCTAAATAGGATGGAACCTACGAAAATCTAGTAGGACATTGTTTTGTATCCACTAATTTTAATTCAAAATGATTTTACGAAATTATCTTGTTTTCAAAATGATTTCAAAACTTTCCTTTTAAAAGATTCAAAACCCTCGACCCTGATTTTAAATAATTTTAGCCTCAAAAACACTTTATTTTCGAAGTCAAATTACTCCTGATTTTAAACTATCTTTTTAAAAATATATTTAACTTTTATACTTAGATTTAAATAAAAAATTATAGTTAAATTATGTATATATTGTTCTTTATATCTACTTATGAATTTCAACTATATTCAAGTATATTTGTAAAGTTTAAAATAGTTTTAATATAATATAAAGGTTATTTTCAAAGAAAAACAAGACATCAAAAATTTCCTTTAGGATGTCGACATGCCTAGGGGTACCATTTCGACATGGTGGCAGTTTGAATTCAATATTCGAATTTCAAAAGAAGTGTCTATTCGCCATTACTCTTCATGAATGGTCATGGCTATTGTTCTTCTATAAATAGGGGTTAGTTTCAACGAATTTTCTTTCATATTTTTCTGGTTTTTACTCCTCTTCTTCTTCCTCCTTTCTTAATACAAATTCATACCCTTACTCTGCTGAAATCAACATCGAATCATACTCGATTACTTCTAGTTTGATTCTCCATCACTATCTCTACAAGATTCTCGGTGCTATTCAGAGTTATAGACTTCTTTGTAATCTATTAGCGAGAAAAGGTGCGATTGTAGCCTTGGAAATCAATCAAAAGGGAAAGGTGTGATTGTACCTTGGTAAATCAATTGGGTAAACTTGTGTCCCGGAAATCAAGTATCTCTACCCAGAGGATCGAAATTCTGGAGGGTGTACCTCGTGGCCTTGAAACCGAGGGTGTAATTGTACAATTGCTTTTGAAAGAAAATCTGTACTTGTGTTGCGGGACTGGATGTAGGGTAACTCCGAACCAGTATAAAATCCGGTGTGTTCTTTCCTTTACTGCTTTTATTTTATTTATGCATCTGTGTTTATTTCTATGATCATTCCTGTTTCTGTATATTGCATAATTTTGTGTCAAAATCAACATAAATTTAAAAGATATAGTAATTCTTCATTAGCACTATTCACCCGCCTCTAGTGTTAATCTTAGCCTTAAGATCCATAATCCGCATTTCTCACATCTTAACCTCCCATTCTGTTCAGGACTGAAATCTTTCAAGTCATCGCTCTTAGTTCCATCTCTTAGTTTCTTGATTCATTTAACTAAACCAGATCCTCTATCTATCTAGAAGCAATCTTGTCAGTCAACATTGGCCAAACTTCCGAACAAGGTAATACAACTGTATCTCCACTAGACCCAGCCTCAAATCTCCGCTGCACTCTGTAATCTGTTAATGCTTCTAAGCCTTTCCACTCATCAATTATCGCTAATCTGCATTTCGATGTTTCTTTCTAAGTTCATCTGCAACCTTATTACCTTTTCCTGGTGTATACTCAATCCCAAAATCATAAGCAGCGATAAACTCTAACCACCTCTACTGTCTCATGTTCAACTCCTCCTTAGAGAACAAATACTTCAGCGACTTATGATCTGTATATAGCTCAAACTTTTCTCCCACAAGATAATGTCTCCACACCTTAAAAGGAAAAATAACCGCAGCAAATTCTAATTTATGCATCGGATATCTGACCTCATGTGATCTAAGTTGTCTTGAAGCATTGACAATCGCTTTACCCCTCTGTATTAGCACAGCTCCTAATCATGTTCCACATACATCGTTATAGACCACTAAATCCAGATTCCTTTCTAGAGCAACCAAAATAGGTGCATGGGCCAATGAGTGTATCAAACCCTGGAATGCTTCCTCACACTTATCGGTCCACACAAACTTTACATCCTTTCTCGCTAGCTTGGTCATCGTTGCCGCAATCCATGAAAATCCTTAATAAACCTCCGATAATAACCATCCAACCCAAGGAAACTCTTTATCTTGGTTAATGTCTCGGGTCTCTTCCAACTATTTACTACCTCAATCTTAGTTGGATCTATTGACAACCCCTCCTCTGAGAATAAATGATCAAGAAACTTCACTTATTTCTTTTAGAAATAACACTTCAAAAACTTCGCCTTAAGTTGATGCTTCCTCATTGTCTTAAGCATCACTCTAAGACGAACTTCATGCTCTCTTTCATCCTTAGAGTAAACCAAAATATCATTTATGAAAACTAATACGAACCTAACCAAGTGCTCTTGAAAAACCATGTTCATCAAATCCACAAAGAAAACTAGCGCATTAGTCAGTCCGAATGGCATAACTGACCATCCGTACGACCTATATCTGGTCCCAAACGTCGTCAAAGGAATACCATCCTCTACTACCTTAAGCTGATGGAAACCTGTTGCTAAATCCTATTGTGAAAATACCTTGGCTCCACTTAGCTGGTTGAGTATGTCGTCGTTCCTAGGAAATGGATATCGATTCTTTATCGTCCTCTCATTCAACTTACGATAATCGATACATAGCCTTAGCGACCCATCCCGCCTTCTTATCAAACACTACAGCTGCTGCCTATGGCGAACTACTCGGTATGATAAAATTCTTGCCTTCCAAATCCACCAACTGCACCTTCAAATCTCTCATCTCTGACGGGGTCATCTTGCTTGGCGGTCTACTAACTGGTTCTGGTCACGGAACCAAATCTATCTGAAACTCAATGGATTGTTTCGGTGGTTATCCAACTACAGGCTCAAAAACATCTGCGGATTCTTTAACCATGAAAACTCGAATCAACTCATCATCCAACTCCATAGCACCCAACAAAGCATACATCTCACTGCAAGAACCTTCTACGGTATACACTAATAAATCACTACAATTTAGGTGTCTAAGCAATATTTTCATATCCTGGCAAAATATCCTAGCATCATACTCACTTAACTAATCCATCCTGAGAATAATCCCGAACCTCACAAAATCAAAGACATGCAAACTATGAACAAATGTATGACCTAACAAGTCAAATTCTAACTGGTCATATCTCAACCCTAGAGTTGCATACTTTCCTACTGGATTCGCAACCCGTAAGAAAGTTACTAAATAAGTGGTTTCTAGGTTAAGCTTATCTATCAAACATCTATTTATATATAAAAGAATGAGATATACCAGTATCAAATAGAATGCTAACAGTCATACCATGAATCTCAAGCGTACCTCCCAAGACTACCTTTCCTTTTTCCCGAGCTGTAGGCTTAGAAGCAGCAGGCTCCAATGCATACACTTTGCCCTTTCCATCCTTTGTGGGCTCCTTGCACTGGCTCTTATAATGGCCAATTTGGTCATTGTTGTATCACCTGACATTCTTTTTTCCAGCCACTTCCTTAGCTTTCCCAACACGACACTCATTAGCAAAGTGCCTCTTCTTGTCACACTTGAAACAAACAATCTAAAACTTCCCCTTCTTAGCTACTCCACCCTTCTGAGCACCTTTCTTTAGAAAGAACTTTCTCTTCTGATTATGCCCAACCTGTACTTCTTTAGCCTTACTCCTCTCAGGAGAATTAAGAAACTCCTCATGCCTCAAGGCCATCTCCATAACAAAGTCAGAGGGATCTCTAATATGAGGTTTTGTAGCCATGCCCAGCTCAAGCTTCAACTCTCTTATAAACTTCTCGTTCCTCTTTATGATTGTGTCCACTAAAGCAAACACATATCGGGCTAATTCCTTAATTTCCTTGCATACTCCAGAACTGACATCTCCCCCTCTAATTCAACAAACTTCCCCATCAGCGTTGACTGTGCCATTGCTGCCATAAACCTCTTCCGGAACCCTCCCTTGAAATCTTCCAAGGTTGTAGTTTCCTCATCCACCACCACAGTCACACTATTCCACTAGAATAGAGCTGCTCCCTAAAGCTGTCTAGATGCCAACCTCCTCTTCTGCTCATCAGTGTGCCCCAAATCTGCAAAAATTCGTTTGTAGTGCAATAATCAATTCTCTAACTCAATGGCATCCTCCATTCCAACAAATGACTTTCCTCTAAGCGTGGTGTAATCTCCACTGAGCTTAGCGTAATGATTAACTACTGGAACTTTCGGAACGCCGGCTCATGTAGCATTTCCTCCTACCATTCCAGCTGTAACTCCAGCTTGCATCATATTCACAAAAAACTGATACATAGACCATATGTCCACTTGCGGGACTCCAGCACCTGTATTCTCTGCTTGTGCCTGACCTTGACCTCTTCTTACATTAGGCTTAACATTTCCTTCGGTGCCCTCCCCTCCTTGGTTAACTCTTCCATTTCTTCCTTCCATATCTATATTCAAACCTTATGAGATACAGAAAAATAACCTAACAAGGATAAGAGACTAGAGATAAAGCGTGCACTTATATAACAAATACAAGAACATTATTATAGCCTTATATCATGCCCCTAATCTCACTATAATTTCTTAGGATTGTGTTTTAAAACCTAATTTTAATTTAAGGTTTCTCATAAACCATGCTCTGATACTAAGTTGTAATATCCCATATCTGGAGGTCAAAGCTAAGCGCAAGATATGCTGCAGTCATCCATAGTATTAACTTATGGTGACAAAATACGGCAATGATAATGGTATCCACAATATCAAAAGCACATGAATATGAACAAAATCACAGATTTCAAAAATAACACTTAGCAGGTTACACTTCAAAACAATAATTCATATCCATGTTACATGATCCCTTAACGTTTCTCAAGCATTGATTAAATACATCATTACAAAAATATGCCAAGAGAGACATATGGCGATGCCCCCTTAGTTGATCAAAGCAATATAGGCATATCTAACTTATATGCACAGCCGAATAAAAAAAATGAAATTGAAAATCCTAATTAGCTATCCATCAGCCACCTGCTCGTCTTTGGATGCTTTATTCGCTAAAAGACTAAACTTGAAAACCTCAACCCTTAACGTACTCAAATCAATTTTGAGTACCCGAGAGTTTAAGGGGAAACAAAAAACATTAAGTCAGACATAAAGCATAGTATGAATAATTATGTTACCTCTCGATTTACTGTTATTAAGTTAGATCATGCGGCTTACCATAATGGGTTTCCCCTCACTAATATCCTCTTTAAAGCATATATTTGGCAAATCCTTTCCTATAATCAAACTGGTTAATCAAGCTGATTATAACAAATTAGAAATATCCTTTATGCTAATAAATGAACTATCTGTCCATAAAACAGGTAATATGTGAACTATCTACCCACACATAATAGCAAGGTCTGTTATGTTACAAATGGACTAACTATCCATACAACTGGGCTGACTGTCCATACAACAGGGCCGACTGTCCGAAATCTAGGCCGATTGCCTACCAAATGGGCTAACTATCAGAATTATTTTCTTACGTTAACCACCCATTAAATTTTCCTCGAAAACCTTTTCAAATCGTCCTTCAAATCATATATAAATACAAGGAAAAATATCTTTAGCTTTACTCTAGCTATTTTGCCATGTTATATATACTTCACTTAAAATACTTAAAATAATGTTGATGGGATTCAATAATAACTATCCTTCCAAAACAAGTCAAAACCCCTTTAACTAGAAAATACTAGGGATGCATTGCCTATTTATTACATTCGAAACCTTTTTTACAACCGTTTAAACAACACTTTCTAAATATTAAATATTACCTTACAAAAATATTGGAAATACCTTTCCTTTATTTTCTCTAAAAGCTTCAAAATAACATAAATTCCCCTTTAAACCTTTTAAATATTCGAAAACATAGGGAAAACCTTCCTTTCAATCCTTTCGAAACCTTGGGGAACCACCCTTTCGAAACCATTCATTAAAACCTTTCGAAATAGTTAAAACTCAATACATACGAAAGCACTTTGGGTTCAGTTTTTAACATGTAGAAACCTTTCGAAACCATTCAAAAACGTCTCGATCAAAATCATTTGGATTCTGCCTTCAAGTAGTGCAGAATGATTAGAAATCCATTAAAGTCGAAAGCATCAGTTTAAAACCATCTCTTCCAAAAACATTTGGGTTTTACTTTACTTATAGAAAAAGGGTCTTAAAAACATTTAAGTTGAAAGCAACTGCTTCGAAACCATTTCCTATGTAATGAAGTGATGGTGTCGAAACCACCCCTCGAAAGCATTGGAAATGAGGCTAGGTTTTAGGAAAACAAAACAACCCTTTCGAAACCATCTGGGTCGAAATTTAAAAAGGAAGCAACAAAAAGGTCTCGACTTATTTGAAAGAAATTATTTAAAAACAAAGGCGTAACCCAACCGAAACCATTTTCTTTGAATCATTAGACATTCTCGAAAGCCAATAGTTGAAAGCAAGCAAGTGTATTTCTTTAGTTTAAAAACAAAGGACTGCCTCAACTCCTTCGAAACCCTTGGTTTCGACTCCCTACCTTCCACCATCATCAAACTCATTATGTTTCAATTGCATGATACCATATGCATTGGTTTCGACTGTGTCGGAGGTGATAGTATGGAGGCAGAACCTGGTGTCGAAAGAGGCGAAATAGTGAAAAACTTATAGCAAATAGTTCTTGTCACCTAACCTGCTTCACACGTCTAATTGTTATTGGTTGCCTCTTTCTTTAGAAATTAAAGTAATGCACTTCATCAAAAGTGCTGCTGACTTTCCAGAATTTAAATTTTAAATCATTTTGCTAAAAGCCCGTCCTCCTCTTTATTATATAAAACGTTTAAGTCCCATACCTTAAATAATTTTATAAAACTATTAAAACACTTAGGAAAAATCTACAAAAATTCCAAAAAATCAAATTTTACATGTTTTCTAACATATAAAAATTTAAGACCCAAATAATTAATTATTTACCTGCAATTAATTTATAACCCAAAATACCATTTTCTTCACTAGAAAATTCATATTAATTCCACGAAAATTTAGAAAAATCTAAAAATTGAAACCCATATCCAAAATAATATTTATGATCTTCATAATAATTTGCAAGGAATTTGGATGTCATTTTATAGGGTTTTCATCTTAAAACATATCATAAATTCGATATGGATAACCATAATTCATCAACAAGTATCTATATTCATTCCATCATTAAAAATTCAAAAACATGGAAAACCATTGCAAAATATTGATAATTCGTATTAAAACTGAAAACATAATCAACATTGAGATGTAAACATTATACGCCTTAGCTTTTAGAAATTATGGAGATTGAGATGTGAATAGATTTGAATTGAATTAGCTTCTTCCTAGCTTTTCTTATTCTCTTCCTTGTTAATAGTGGTCGGCCTCTTTAAAATTTTGAAAATGAAACGAATGTGTAGAATTTTACATGACCAAGGTTTGTAGGATATAGGAGTGGCCTCTTTCTTATTTTACTCCTCCTCTATTTCAAGTTAACTCTTACTTTAATTCATGGTCAAATGGCACATCTACACCTTGATTAAAATAAAATCCCAATCCCCTAATCAACACATTATTTTATTTAATTCAACTAATTAAATATCCTAAATAATGTAACCAAAAATTTGAGGTGTTACAGGGTAGTCTTCTGATGCTGTCGGAACATATACTTTGTGGGTTTCGAATGAGTCGAAGCACTATAAAGAAATTAGCTGTAGATAACATAATTTGAAAGTGCTCTTTCTAATGGTGCAAAACCTTATATTTCTTTCTTCATAAATGAGGATGGCTTAAACCAATTAGAAAGGCTAATATAGGCTTTCAAAAGGGTTTCCTTGGCTGAACGTTCTTCTAGTGAAGGTAAACAAAGACGAAACCAATCATTTCGAATGGCTTGGTGCACATACAGAAGGTATGCCATTTTTCACCTTCAAAGGTACCTTTGATCCTCTTCGGTAGTTGTAAAGTTATTAATGATAGCCCTTAAAAGGTACCTTTCGACCTTGTCGAAAACCCTTATTTGTCATCGTCAAATACTATTTATATTACTTTCTGATCTCCATCAATGCTCTTGCTCCTTCGTTCACACTTTCACTCTTGAGAATATTTAATGAATAACATTTAGCCCCCTAGTGTGAAAGAAGCGTTTGTTCTTTAGGACAGTACCCCAAAGAATTTATTTCATTATTTCTTGTAAAACAGATAACAACTCCTATTAAGGTCGTAACCTTGAATGAGAGCATGATGGGTAAATTTTTAACTCATGACACCATCTGGTTACTTTATTGGACAAAGAATTCAAATTATTATATGATCAAATATAGTCTACTATCGTTACTTTAGGTAAATAAACCTTCGTAGAAAGGCTATTGCATACTCCAACTCCACTGTTCTTAGGTCATGTTTTCTACGGTCACTAGGGATTGATTCCTCATTTTTGGTGGTTTTACCCTACTTCCCTATTATGACATTATTTTAACTTCCCTATTATGACATTATTTTATCCCTACACGATATTAACAAATCGAAAGATAATTTTAACATCGATGTTGTACGAAAATTAGTGAACTCTTACTCCCTTTCACCATCATTTTCTAACAAAAAGGAATAAAGTCTACTTGACAAGAAACTCTTTTCCAAAATTCTCATCTAATATTGATGCGCAAATGCTAAGTTTTCAATTAAACCTTAGTTTAAAATTTTAAGATTCATTCAAAAAATTCATAGATCCAAAAAAATCAATGGGAAATCCATAACTCATCATGAGAATTCAATAAAGAAATCAAGAATTCATAAAACTAGAAAACCAATACGAAAGAGACCGAATATCCATGCATTCAGGAATGTAACCAAAAATACGAGGGTTTCATTTTTCAATTAATCCACCTTAAACTTTATTAATACCAGCGCAAAGCCAGAAATTCAGTATAAATCTACAGATCGTCATGGAAATTCAATAAAGAAGTAAAAAAAATCAAGAATACATGAGAACAAGAAAACAACAAAAAATCATTGCGAAAATCCAGTAGAGAAATCAAGTGTATAACATCTATAAATCTTCATAAAAGTCAATATGGAAATTTAGAATTCTCAAGACCAGAAATTCAATAAGAAATCATCATGAAATCTAAACAAGGAAATTGGGAATATAAAATCCATAAACTTCCATAAAAATCAATCAAGAAATTTAAAATCCATGAAATTAGAAATTCAATAGGAAAACATCATGAAAATTCAATGTGGAATCTAAGAATTCACAAATTATCATGAAAATCGACAAGGGAATTTAGAATCATGAAATTAAAGTCCATAAGAGACCATTAATAAATCAATAAGGAAATCAAAAATATGAAATCCATAAATTATCATAAAAATCAATAAGGAGACCTAGAATTCAAAAAATTAGAAACATAATAAGAGATCATCAAAAATTCAATGAGGAGACCAAGAATACGAAATTCACCAATTATCATAAAAATTAATAAGGAAATTTAGAATTCAGAAAATTTATAAGAAATCTTCATGGAAAGGAACAAAGAAATTGAAAGTTAATAAAGCTAAGAATTTAGTCAATAATTTGCTAAGATCTCATTTTTTGAAAAAATTGCACAATTTTTTTGGTAATTCTAGTACAATGTCAGGAATTCTGTAAGAAGCCTATATATCATCGTGGAAATTTAATGAAGAAATCAAGAAATCAAATATTCATAAAAAATCATAATAAAAAGAAACATGGGAATTGAAATTTCATGAAATAATGAATTTAACCAAAATCTTGTCAGGATCTCATCTGATGAATAAACTACTCAAAATTTCACTCAATATAAGTATAAAGTCAGGGATCTTTCTAGTAGCAATGGACTTAGTGGGTTTAAGAAAAAGATCCCTAAGCCTATTCGGCCTTAATTCTAAAGTTATTCCTAAGGTACTATACCAGAGATTCATTTAAAACTTATGCCTTGAATAGTGAGGAGGATTCTCGTTTTTCAAAGGATAGTATCCTATTAATAGATGTGTAATTCCTATAGTGCCTATAAGTTAGTAGTATTATTGTTATATTGGAGCCACGTAGTTCCGTAAAGCTATGTAGTCATTCAGAATAGTAGTTCCGTAGTACCAATCAACCATTCGAAGTAGTAGTTCTATAGGATCAGTCAACCGTTTAGTAGATAGTTCCATTCAATTGTTCAGATTTTTTATCCATCCAACTATTCAGCAAGTAGTTTTGTTCAGTTGACTGGCCATTTAGCAGTGCAAGCTCCGTTTGACTAGTCGGTCGTTCAACAGTGCAAGTTCCGTCCTACATCTTGGTCATTTAGTAGTGCAATGATCAAAATAACATGTTAATATACATGTAGTATATAGACTCTTCTATCCTAAAGGGTCGCCATATTTATAAGTATTTGGAAGTGCTTTACTTAATCTTCTCTTTGAATGAAGTCGCTTTTATATTTATAGTAAGATTTTGTTATCTATTCCATTCCTTTATCTTTGCTATAAATCTTTGCTTTCCATTCCATATTACAGGTTTTTTTTCCATTTCTTGTCTCGTGTTTTCTTTTAGGATGAAAATTTCCCAACTCTTTGTTGTGGGTGCCGCATTTCAGGTATCGGATGTGCTGAAATTTGCTACCTCATATTTTGTTTTGGATTCCTTCTCTGTTTTGAATCATGGTGTTGGATATCTTCATTCTTTTTCCTTTGTTCGTACCCCTCTCTTGGGCTTCATCTTTGTCTAAGACAATGGATAGATTTCTTTATTCAACCCTTTGTTCTTTTGGGTTTTGACTTTTGTTTTGAGTTGTATAAATCTTTGTCCTTCTTTATATGTTTAATGCCTCTTATGGCTTCCCTTAATTCTAGGGATGTAGTGTATGTTAGGTTGACCTTCTTCTAAAAGGCTTTTGATGGGCACGTAACCTGACCCTCCCCCTAAGAGGTGATTTTCGCGTTAGGGGTTCTTTGTGGGTGCTTAACCTGACCCTCCCCCTAAGAGGTGAATAGGCTGTTAGGGGTTTTTACCCTCCCTCTAGGAGGTGCTATGGAAGATCGTCATTGGCTTTTTTAGAGGCTTTGAACCTCCCTCTGCGAGGCGCCTTTGGTAAGGGCTTAAGAGAATTTGGCCCTTCCTCTTGGAGGTGACTTTGGTAAGGGCTTTTTTAGAGGTTTTGACCCTCACTCTAAGAGGTGCATTTGCTAAGGGCTTAAGAGGATTTGACCCTTCCTCCTAAAGGTGCCTTTGGTATGGGCTTTTTGGAGGTTTTAACCCTCCTTCTAGGAGGTGCCTTTGGTAGAGGCTAAAAATTATTTTTCTCATAGTAGAAATACGAACCTCAAATAAAAGACTAGGAGGTCATGATTCATGAACATACAGTTTTGTAGGCGAGCACAAGATTTTCTAATTTGAGTTTTTGTCAATGAACTTTTGATAACTTCAAAACCTTTCTTGAAAAGGTATGAATAGGTTTCTCCTTGCCTATGGTTTTAGAAAACTTTAAAATATTAAGATTGCTTAGTTATAAATCCTCTGTGTGCATTCACTATAATATTTTTGGAAGATTGCGCAAATCAGTTCTTAAAATAGATGGACATTTATCTTCACCAATTTACGGGTAATTTGAAAATAACCTTTCTTTGGAGATATGTTAGGGAAATTCCTTTTAGTAAAATAGTTTTCCAAAAATAGTGTTGATGTAACATATCTTAGTTAGCATTGCTTAGTAACATAGTAGTCTATTTGTAAGCTTTTCTCAAAGAATAGTTTCGAATTAATAGCAATCCGAGTTTTCATGGAAGTAAGCCTTTATATTATGTTGACTGATGATGATTTTGTAATCAAGCATTTGAGCTGTCTTTCTCAGGTAGCTAGAAATTATTGTGCCTTAAGAGTATGTTATGCTATGGGTTGTTTCTATTTCTACCTGTAATGACACTCGAACTTTGAATTAGTACATGATCAATTTTGAGCACAACTCGAAGTACAAATTAAAGTAATAATCAAGTTAAAAAGTTAAGAAAGAAGAGAATTCATAGTTGAACTAATGCTGCAAGATCTCATGATTTGATAGAGGTCCACATTTTAAAGTTGCCGAGCTTGTTTCTTCAAGAGATTTCTTTAAGTTTCTTTAACGAACTCCTTTAGGGTTCCAAATATGATCATATTTTGAATCATTCCAGCTAACATGCGACACTCATTAGTCTTATGTCCATTTGTTTTATGAGAATCGCGATAACTTCCCCATTTTCAAGCTCTAGCCGGTTTCACATTTTTTGTGTAGTTTAGAAGCTTCCATTATCTTTTTTTGCATCAAACATGTGAGCAAGTGGTTGATCTATGGCTATATAGCTGGACTCTGGAATTCTCTTCCGAATCCTTTCGCCATCCTGTAATTTCTGCTTGGAGCGATCAGGACTAGATTTTTCTTCTTGTATGTCTTGTCGTAATCGTTTCTTATCATGGCATATTTCATCTAAATGAATAAATTTGTCTACTCGAGAATTATTGTAGATCTTTGCATCCACTGATATAAGGTTCTTCCCAAAATGGGGTTTGTTCGATCAACCCCAACCAAACTGCCATAAGCTTTTCTCTATCAGTTGTACTCTCTGCCTTGATGCTTTTGTACTGAATCTTTTCAAGTATTCGCTAAGTAGTTCTCCCAATCTTTGTTTTATAGTAGCTAACAAGCTTAAGTTCATACTTGAATCTTTAAACATATAAAATTGTGTCACGAAGTTAAAAGAAATTGTTTCCTAAGAATAGACGGTTTTCACTTGATAATTCCTTTACCATTTGATAGCTGCTCCTTGAAAATTAGTCGAGAAAAATCTGTAGCGAATTGGCTCAGGAGCATTATATAAATTCATCTAGTTTTCAAAAGCTATAAGGCGATAATCTGGATTAGTAGTCCCATCATAATTTAGGGGAATTTGAATGTGAGTGGGAGACCGACTGCCATTATTTCTTATGAAAAAGGAGTCTCTTACAGGAAAGCATATTTCTCTAGGTCAGGAATTTCTTTTTCTTTAAGCATATCCATCATTATTTAGTATAGGGTTTCTTTTTGATTGGTTTCATCTTTGCGGCAATTTTTACTATTTCTTTGAATTGGACTATCTGATTGCTAGAGGGATCTTTTAGCTTGACTTTCTTAGTTTAACTCTTGATCTTTTACTTCATTTTGAAATTGCGCTTCATCTTCTCCTTCCATAATCCTTAATGATTCTTTAAATGGATCTCTTTTAAGAAATTCTTGCATTGCTATCATTTGTTGTTATAGATTTTGAACTTTGACCTTATTGTTTTCCAATCTTATTAGGGTTCAAGATTGCCCAATTTCCATATTATCTAAGTTAAAGTTTGGGACTATGTCATCTTCCAAATTTGATTGTGAAGTAGCTTCTTCGTTTTGATTGTTGCTATTATTCCTTGCTCTTACCATTTTCTTTCTTTAAGTGAAGGACTCTATGCAGTCAACTCGTAAGTTATTGGGGACCGGATGTTCGATCCCCCTTCTAGCGCCAAAAATGTTAATAAAAAAACTTGTCAACACCTCAATATGATGCTTGAAGTGATATCGATTCCTTTGAAACCTCCTTTCGAGTAGAAGAAGAAAGCTGACACTCTTCAAGTTAAGAAAGATGGTTGAAAATTTCCTTCTAGTACTTTTCAATGAGGTCGAAAGGTTAATTCCTCTTTTAGTTATTCCTTTTGAACTGATAGGTTTGTAACCCTGTCGGAACCACCCTTCGATGCAATCAATATTGCCAAAGTTGGGGACTTAATGGGTTTTTGGAAATAGTTGAACTGGAAAGGTTTCGACTTTGACGAAAGGGTTGACACTTGTTATCTTATGGATATGAGCTAAACTTCTAAGGAAAAGCGTAAACTAGGGGTTTCGACTCAGTTCAAAGGGAATCCTTTCGACTAATTCAACAGCTAATTGATGTATCTATATAAAAAAAGAATCCAAGAATTGCTATGTAGTCAAGATTATTACAATCTCACTTTTTATTGAACTCACCAAGTCCCTAATTTGATTTGGGAATTAGGGTTTATAGACTTCACAAAATGCAACTAAGAAGTGAAAGAAATCGGATCTCCTAAACTTAACCTCTAGGGTCTTATTTATAGGTGCGGGTCAGCACCTTTCGACTAAGTGCTTTTGATACGGTTGGAAGGTTTGGTTTCCCACTTTTGTGCACATCTTTTGGGTCATAGCTTTCGATCTAGTCAAAAGGTCGAAAAGGTTATATGGCCGTCCTTTCGCTGCCGCTGAAGACTTGGCTTCCTCCTATTTTGCGTTATTCCTTTCGACTTCGTCGAATGGCTAATTGCTTTATTACTATTGACTTCGTTGAAAGGTACTGCTTGGTTGCTTTCGACTTCATCGAAAGGTGAACAATCACGCTCTTCCTTTAGCTATAATATGCCGCATAAATTGATAAAGGGGTGGGTTTTCGATGCTGTCGAAACATGTGCTTTGGGGGTTTCGAACGAGTCGAAGCACTATTAAGAAACTAGCAATAGATAACATCAAAAGCTCTTTATCTAACTGGTGCAGAATCTTATGTTTCTTCCTACATAAGTGAGGATGGATTAATCCAATATGAAAGGTTGATGTATGCTTTCGAAAGGGTTGTCTTGGCTGAACATTCTTCTAGTAACTAATCGTTTCGAATGGCTTGGGGAACTTCTTTGCCTTCAAATGGTACCTTTCGTCCACTTTGAAAGCTATAAACTTATTAATGATTGCCCTCAAAAGGTACCTTTCGACCTCATAAAAAACATTTATTTATCATCTTCAAAAACTATTTCTATTGCTTTTTTATCTCCATCAATGCTCTTGCTCCTTCTTTCATACTTTCACTCTTGAGAATATTTTACAAATAACGTTCCTCCTAAGGCAAAGATAGGTGTTGAGCCAATGTGAAAAGGTTTAAACTCCATTTATTTGGATCATAAGATTCGGCTTTCTTTTTCTTTATGATCCCTAATGCTTCCAATATAAGCAATTGTTCTTCATATTGTGTAGAATCATTAACTTTCCTATAGGAGAATCCAATTGGATGCGGCCCTGAGGATACTTGTTCGAACCTTTTGATTTTGCTAAACATGATGATGAAAAGTCTAAAGTAGGTAAGCCTGTAATAGAATTGGGTTAGAGGAAGGTGGATTTGGAAGTTCAATAAGATCGGAGTTTCAAGCCCTCCTTCTAGCATCAAAAATATTAACAAGAAAACTTGTCAGCACCCCAAAGTAGAGTTAAAGTATAGAAGTCTCCTTCAAAACCACTTTTTGATTAGGTAAGGATAGTTAGAACCTTGTTATTCCATTAAAACCACCTTTCGATTAGTTTGTTGCAGCTAACACTTCACCTTGTTCCACCTTTGGACATAGTTGAAACACCTGATCTTGCTTATCACACCTTTTTAACTAGCTAAGTCAAAATCTCTTATATGACCTTCTGACACAGTCGAAACACCTGCTTCCCTTTTATTATGCATTTCAAACAAGTTAAGTGAGTTCAATATCCTTTTGAAACCCCCTTTTGAAACAGTTAGGGAAACTCTTGGGTTTGACCTTAGGATATAAATTAGAAGGCAAGGCTTCGACTTTGTTGAGAGCATGCCTTTCGATTGCTTAGATAGAACCTATAGGTCTACGGATGTAGTTGGTTGAGGTAAAGGTTTTCGACTTTCTCAAACGGCAACCTTTCGATAACTTGAGATTTGGAGTGAAGGAACTAACGATATTGGTTGAGATAAGGGTATCAACTCACCTAAAGGATGACCCTTCGATCAAATTAATATAAATAGATCATAAACTTAATCTAATAAGAGTTCTAAATCAGCTGCATATCAAAAAATATTATAATCTTGCTCTCATCAAGCTAATGCTATACAAATTGATCACGTCCCCAATCTAATTCTAAAATTAGGGTTTATAAATTTAAGAAAGTATAAGAATGAAAAGAATCCGACCCCCAAAACCAAACCCCTAGGGTCTTATTTATCGGTGCGGGTTGGAACCTTTCGAATCAGTCCTTTCGATTTGTTCGAAAGGCGGCCCTGGAGACCTTTCATTGCAATTCACATTAAGGCATCCTTTTGAATTACTTTCAAATGGCTTTGAATGCTTTCGACTTCATCGAAAGAGGTGGGTATTGTTCTCCACCTTGTGCTGTTGAATATGCGATTATATGATTTTTGTTTGATGATAATAAACATATATATATATATATATATTCGTTTAAATGTATTTGTTAATTTACTATTTTATTTTTCATAGGTTAAATAAATATTCGCTGAATAAAATTAAATAACACAGAATTTGAATTCAAACAGAAATTTTATTCAAACAAATATTTATTACAATTTTGAATAGTACAAACTCAAACTCTCACTATACATATACGACTTTGATTACAATATTCAATTACATCACAATCTAAATTTTGCATCTGAGCTCACTGCATATCACTCATTCACTCAAGTCGTATTTTATCTTCAACTTTATTCCAATATGAATCCGACATCTGAGAAATCTAAAAAAATAATGTTTGACGCAGCAAAATTGAAAAGGAAATATTCTTTTTGTAGTATAAAATAAAAAGTGAATTTCGAAAATAATATTTGCCTCAGTTATTTGGGTTGATCGTCATCATTTAATTTTGAATCCATCATACACGAACAACTTGTGACATAC
The DNA here is from genome assembly GCA_030765085.1 of Allium cepa. Taxonomy (NCBI): domain Eukaryota; kingdom Viridiplantae; phylum Streptophyta; class Magnoliopsida; order Asparagales; family Amaryllidaceae; genus Allium; species Allium cepa. The sequence goes on from CM060942.1 coordinate 513,230,780, forward strand.
ACAGTGTATCATTGTATATGCCACAAGGCCGTGCACATCGAAATATACACTTGATTGATTTACAGGGATAGATAATCATGGGTCAAACCCAAATTATCGGATTCAACTCAAGTGCAATAAAATAAATGTCACAACTTTTAGCACAAGGTCAAATCCAAGCTTCAAGCTGGATTCAACTCAGGTGAAATTTCGAAAAACAAACAAAATGCAAAGGTCAAGTCACTGTGATCATGACTCAACTCAATGCAACAGTATAAAGAAACACACTCGGCAATGCTCAAAGACCAATACACATGAATGCACAGTGCAAACTAATGCACTAAGCAAGTGACACATCCAGTTCATCAGAGAGCATATGCAAGGGTAAAGCAAGTGATATATGCAAACAAACCAATGGATGACACAGATGTATGGTGCTGCACAAGCAAGGCTAAGTCACATTGAAGACATATTATAGTGAAGACAGCTGCATACATTCTCAAGTGATATAAATGCAACAACCAAAGTCAAGGCAACATGAACTCTGCAACTCAACTTAAATGCAAGTCCAAACCAAAGCACAAAGGACACATAAAATACTCGAGCTCAAGATAGTACAACCCAAGATGCAAACTATAAATACATGAAGCAGTTCAATATCCAAGCAATATCAGTACAGAACCAAATGAATAAACAAACACCACAGTGAAAAATAAACAAACTCGAAGTACAAGCTAATGCAGACTGAAGAGAATCAATACACAGTGAATTAAGTCATGGTTCAAACCAGCAATGCCAAAGAACAGGTACCACTAGACAAACAAACCATACATGCGAACTCAAATGGAACTGCAACAGCAAGTATAACCTGACATGCAAATACAAGTGCAAAGATGAATGCATATATGGATGCAGACATGCCAAAAATATTATGAAGCTGAAAATGAACAAAGTAACAGAATTCATCATCATGGAACAGATGGTACGGTTCGAACATTATAACCATTTTTTTTAAGAAATCAAAATGGCCGAAGTCGTGGATTCGCATACGCAAAATCAAGACCGAAGTCAAAAGAAAATCAAACCGTAATGACCAAGGAGATCAAACAGTTCAAAAAATCATCAAGCCGTGGATAACAAGAATACGATGAACAAGTCAAAATCGTGGTGGCCAAGGAAATTGACCGAGTTAAAAATCAATACCGTGAGAAGCAAGAATCATTTATACGAATTTGATTAAGTCGGAGAAATCATCAACATTCAACAATAATCAAATGGCCGAAGCACAATTTTTGAAACAATCAGACGAACGCAATTCAAGGAGATCGAACTCTTATATAAACCCAATCATCACTGGCATAATGAACATCAGAGTTCAATCAAGCATAACAGAAAAGCATAAACGAAAATCACATACTGAATCGAAGTCGAACTCCATCAAATAGAAGCAGTCAAAGTGAGCAACGAGGAAACGATCGATCAAAGCTACTCACGATTATCCACGCGATCGATAAACTTAGAGTCAGGCGCTTCGAAAAGCCCTAATTTTTAATCAGAGTGGAACAAAGGGAACGAAGCCCTAATTTGCATATAACAAAGCCGCCATTAACATAAGAAGGGAGGAACGGTCCAAATTATAAAAGGGGCCGGCTTCTTTTTTATTACAAGGGCTTTTCTTTTTATTTATTATAAGGGCCTTTTATTTTAATTAGGTTTGTTTTATTTTAAAATTGTTTTTAAATTTGTATTTCAATTTTAAACCACTATAATTTCTAGTCGTGTGACTGGGGCACAAACTACGTGGCGTAGTTTGAGAATTCGCAACTCAGAGGCTAAGTTGTGACAGGTTTTGAGCGTAGAGTTAGGTTAGTCAGTAGCGGGTGTCGCGAGTTTACGTGTGTAAACGTGTGAATACTTAATTTCTAGTAGAAACCTTGAGGGCAGCATGTAGGCAAGTGTTTTTCCGAAGCAGGGTAAATTTTGTGTTGTTCTGCATTTTATTATTCTGCTATTTTTCTGTGCTGCTTTTGTTCTGTGGTCTGCGTTGAAATTATTTTATAAGCTTCTGCAATTAATTTTTATAATTAATACTATCACCCTATTCACCCCCCTCTAGGGTGAAATCGATCCTACAAGTGGTATCAGAGCTAGGAATAGAAGTCAACTTTTGTTTTAAAAAATCATTTTTCAAAAAATCAGTTTTTCTTTTAAAAATTTGAATTTTTAAATGGCTTCTTTTAATAATGCTTTTGCTGAGGGTCTGTCCCTAGTTAGACCACCAATGTTCAATGGTGAATATGCTTACTGAAAAAATAGGATGAAGATTCTTCTAAAAACTATTGACACTTGGAATATTGTTGAGACAGGTTATAGAACACCTACTATAACTGTAGATGATCAGGAAATAGAGAAACCAATGGATCAATGGACAGAGCTAGAAAATAAATTACAAAATGCTAATGCTAAAGCTATGAATTCTATTATCTGTTCATTGGATCAATTTGAATTTAATCGTGTCTTACATTGTCTAACTGCGCAGGAAATATGGCACACGCTCAAAGTGACTCATGAAGGAACATCTCAAGTCAAAGAATCTCGCCTTACCATGCTAAGCAGCGAATACGAGAATTTCACAATGGCAAAGGAAGAAAATGTCAAAGAGATGTACGGACGACTTTCCAATATAGTATACAAATCAAAGGCTCTTGGAAAATCGTACACAGAGCTGGAGATAGTCCGAAAAATCCTCAGAGTTCTTCCATGAAGTTTTGAAGCTAAAGTCACAACTATTCCAGAATCAAAGGATTTGAAACAAATCAATGTGGAAGAGCTCATTGGAAATCTCACCGCTTATGAGCTAGAAATAAAATTCAAGAGCGAGAAGGAGGCGATACTCGAAAGAAATCAATTGCTCTCAAAGGAACAACTGAAAATGAAGATGATGATGATGAGGATGGTGAAGCTGAATTAGCACTATTAATAAAGAGATTCAAAAAGTGGAATCACAAATATGGTAATCCGACCAAAAATCATCAAGTTAAGAGCAGAATAAAAAAGTACTAGACACTTCAGAAAAACAAGAGATCACCTGCCACAAATGTAATAAACCAGGCCATATCAAGCCAAATTGTCCTCAAAGTTTATCAAACCAAGGAAAGAAACTGAAGAAGAAAAGTTTTGCAGCTACATTGGATGAAATTGATGAAGATGAAAGTGATAGCACCGAAAGTGAGAGTGAAAGAGAAAATCTATGTCTCCATGGTGAAGTTACTAACAGTGATGATGATGAGCCAAGTGAGGTATCGAAACTTTCACATTCAGAATTACTTATATATTTTCACGAAGTAAATGACTATTTCGAACGACTTAGGGAAAAGTATGCCAATCTTAAATCACAAAAGGATACTTTGATTGATTTAAATAAACAACTCGACCAATTAGTTAAAAACTATCAAAGCAGAATCGCTAAGTGTGATAAGTGTCCAACATTTGAAGAAGAGATTAAAAAATCAAAACACAAAATTAAATCACTTGAAAACGAAATTCTGTTTTTGAAAGAAAATGAAAACACAAGAAGAGAAAATTCTATTAAAAAGTGCACACAGCTATTAAATGAAAATGAATCTCTCAAAACCCAAGTTCTACACCTATCAACGACTTTAAATAAATTTTCAAAAGGATAAAAATCATTGAATATGCTATTAGGGAAACAAACTATTAATACATTTAGGCAAGGACTTAGATATAACAAATTTCAAAATAATAGAAATCAAATTAATCAAGTCAATTCATTGTGCACAATTTGTAGAAAATTTGGACACAATCAAAATATTATTGGTATAAACCCAAACATGTGAAGACTATACTGATTTGGGTTCCAAAAGGCACAAATATTAAATCTCTCAAAGTAAAACAAATTTGGTTGCCAAAAGGAACTTATATAAATAGTTTTGAGTCTCCACTAAATTATCTTTCAAAATATTCTGCCACTAATAATTTTGGACCTATAAAAACAAATAGGTCACTAAAATATTTTCTCGTGTAGGTATGCTGGTAGGCTAAGGAACAACAGCAATGGTATCTAGATTCTGGCTGTTCCAGACACATGACAGGCGATAAATCAAAGTTTCTTAGCCTTGAAAAGTACAAAGGTGGCAGGGTCACAATGGGTAACAATGACAAGTGTAAAATTATTGGCAAAGGTAAAGTAGATAACAATACATTTACCTTGAATGATGTACTGTATGTTGAAAATCTGCACCATAACTTGATATCAATCATCCAGCTATGCGATAAAGGTATGAATGTTATTTTTGACTCTGACTTGTGCGAAATTGTTGACAAATCATCAAAAGAAATCTTATTTTCAGGGAAGAGGAAAGGTAATATATATTCTCTATCTTTTGATGATCTCACTCTCTCTAAATGTTTGGTAGCTATGGATATAGAAGTAAATTTATGGCATCGACGTTTAGGGCATGCTAGTATGAACTTGCTAAACAAATTAAAAAAGAAAAATTTGGTAAGAGGGTTGCCTTCACATGAGTTTGAAACATAAAATATTTGTAAAGCATGCACTTTGGGAAAACTTAAAAAATCATCATTTCATGCCAAAAACAGTGTAAGCACTTCTAGAATACTTGAACTAGTTCATATGGATCTGTTCGGACCTAACGACATTGCTAGTTTAGGAGGTAAGAAATATTGTTTTGTAATAGTTGATGGTTACTCTAGATATATATGGGTATATTTCTTAGCTAAGAAATCAGAAACATTTTCATACATCAAGAATTTCACAAAATTAGTCCAAAATGAAAAGGATGTTTCTATTATTTCACTAAGAAGTGATCATGGTGGAGAATTTGAAAATTATGAATTTGAAATTTCTATGATGAAAACGGAATCAAACATGAATTCTCTGCACCACGTACTCCACAACAAAATGGGTAGTTGAGAGAAAGAATCGAACTTTGCAAGAGTTGGCTAGGTCTATGATAAATGAGTATGAACTACCTTTGCATTTTTGGGCGGAAGCAGTAAATACAGCATGTTATGTAATGAATAGAGTTATGATTAGACTGATTCTTAAGAAAACCCCTTATGAGCTATGGTTCAACAATAAACCAAACATTGCTTACTTCAAAGTGTTTGGATGTCCTTGTTATATTCTCAATACAGGTGATTAACTAGGAAAATTTGAAGCAAAAGCTGATGAGGGCATTTTCATGGGATACTCTTCGAGAAGCAAAGCTTATAGAATCTACAACAAAAGGACTAAAACAATCGTGGAGTTAATCAATGTAAAATTTGATGAAGGCATTGATGATCAGGAAATATCCAAAAGCAATGTTGAAGAGGAGAAAGAAAAAGATGAGCTTGAAAAACCAAAAGAAACTGTTGATACCAGAGAAACTGCAACAACTCAAGAAGTCCGAAGGAATCCGGATCCAGAGAAACTGAAATTCAAAGCAGACCATCCTCCAGAATTGGTAATTGGAAACCCTATAGCAGGTACACAGACTTGTTCCTCCTTTAGAAATCTATGTGATCTGTGCTTATATAGTGGATTTATTTCAGAAATAGAACCAAATAACATAGATTCAGCTCTTAATGATGAAAACTGGTTTACGGCCATGCAAGAAGAGCTAAATCAATTTGAACGAAATAATGTTTGGAGTTTAGCACCTAGACCTAAGGATTTTCCAGTTATAGGAACAAAATTGATTTTTAAAAATAAATATGATGAATCTGGAAATGTAATTAGAAATAAAGCTAGACTAGTCGCTAAAGGATACAATCAAATTGAAGGAGTTGACTTTGATGAAACTTTTGCACCTGTGGCTAGACAGGAATCAATTAGAATACTATTAGATTTTGCTTGCTACAAAGGATTTAAATTAAGACAAATGGACATTAAGAGTGCTTTTCTTAACGGAATTTTAAAAGAAGATGTGTTTGTTGAACAACCAGAAGGTTTTGAAAGTCATGAATATCCAAACCATGTATATAAACTCAAAAAGGCATTATATGGATTAAAACAAGTTCCCAGAGCTTGGTATGAATGTCTTAGTTCTTATCTCCTTGAAAATGGGTTCAAAAAGGGATGTGTAGACACCACACTATTTCTGTTGCATGAAAACGATGATCTTTTGATTATTCAAATATATGTTGATGACATCATTTATGGTGCTACTAACAAGTTATTGTATGAGAAATTTGAAAAGGTCATGCAGGAAAAGTTTGAAATAAGCTTGGTTGGAGAGTTAAAATTCTTTTTAGGATTTCAAATCAAACAAAGTGATAAAGGCACATTCAATTCTCAAACAAAATATATTAAGCAAATTGTCAACAAATTTGGATTGAAAGATGCTAAACCAGCAAGAACTCCCATGAGTACAACAATTAAACTTGACAAAGATGAAAAAGGTAAGACAGTTAATCAAAAGCAGTACAGAGGTATGATTGGATCACTCCTTTATCTTAGTGCTTCTAGACCGACATCATGTTTTATGTCTGCTTGTGTGCACGTTTCCAATCTAACCCAAAAGAATCTCATTTAAAAGCAGTTAAAAGAATTATAACATATTTGTTGCACACCCCACGGTTTGGTCTTTGGTATCCAACAAACAATAACTTTGAATTAAAAGGTTTTTCAGATGCTGATTATGCTGGAAATTTAGTTGATAGAAAAAGTACTAGTGGAGCATGTTTTATGTTAGGACATTCAATAGTTGCATGGTCAAGCAGAAAACAAAATTATATTGCATTATCCACCACAGAGGCAGAGTATATTGCTCTAAGCGGTTGCTCTGCTCAAATCTTATGGATGATATAGAATTTGCAAGACTAAGACCTAAATTTTAAACGTGCACCACTAATGAGTGACAGTAAAAGCGCAATTGACCTCACAAGTAACCCTGTGCATCACTCACGGACAAAACATATAGATGTTAGGCATCATTTTATTCGAGATCATATTTCCAAAGAAAATATCAGCATAAATTTTATTTCAACCGATTCTCAATTGGCAGACATCTTTACATAACCCCTACCAGAAAATAGTTTCTACAAACTACGTCTTTGTTTAGGTGTTTTAGAAATGTAACGACCCGGAATTTTGGGCAATAACGATTTAATAATCTGTGTTACTAATTTAACTGGTTTGATAATTTTCTTTATAATTTTAATTTAAAATTGGTGAATTTAATCTTTTAAAGGTTAATGAATTTTAATCTGGAAATATTAATAAGATTTGTTTGTCAAAGCTAATTAAATTTTTATTCTGTTTATAATATATACATTTGATATATATTGTGAATAGAAGAGCTTTTGTTTTAAATTAAAGATTTAAATTTTCAAATTGTAATGAATATGTATGTATATGTTATAATTTGATTTTGCTTTGAAATTTAATCTATTAATAATTTGTATATGAATGAATTGTAATCTTAAGCTTTGTTTTAAAATTTAGTACTGTTCAAAAAGTTAATTTAAAGTTAAATTCAATTTGTTTCCAAATACAAGATGGATATAAATCAAAGTCTTATTTGTGTTTTCTTTAAAGTGTTTAATTTAAATGGTTATAAATTTTTTAGATTCTTAAATATATGTATAAGAATTATTTGCATTTTTATTTATATTAGAATATTTCTTTTAAGGCTAAACTTGTATTTATTTATAAAGTAGATTATATTACATTTAAATTAAATGAAAAAATTAATTAAAAATATTCAAGAACATGTGTAAACATGTTAACTTCCTTAATAAACACATGTTAATCAATTTAGAGGGTTATATGACAAGTGTCTTCATTTCAATTTTTTTTTTACTCTCTTTAATTTTTAATAAACCTAACTTATGAGAAAATTGTTTTCCTCTTTTTATGGCAATCAAAAATTTATTCTCCAAACAGAAATCTTTCTTAAAATCTGAAATTAAAAAGCAAAATTCAAACCTGAAGCTTGAATTCAAATCTGAAAATAAATCTGTAAAACTTTCTGCAACCTGGAAAGCACCAACTTGCATTTCAAATAATGTTCACCAGCAACTTCAACCTGCAAAACCAAAAGATGTTCAACTCAGCGATTTCTTCAGCAAGCAATTGAAGTTTTTCTACAAATTTTAAGATTCAAACCTGGAAATACTGCTTTGTGTTGTGCTCTGCATAAATAAGTAGGTGAGTAAATCCTATTTTAAAAACAGGTTTTGATTTAATCTTTGTTTGAATGTTGCATGCTAAAGTATTTGATTTAGATGATGCATATTTGTTTTCCTGCATGTAAGTTTATAAAAAAAAATATAAATACAGTAAATGCCTGAATATGAACCTTGTATTATACAGGTTTGTGTTTTTTTCCTTTTTAATCAATAACTTTATTTTTGAAAGCGATTTGGACTGTGATTTGTAAATGAAAGTTGTTTGTATTCAAGTGTTTGATCATCTAAAAATAGTTTATAGAATTTTAAATTGAATAATTTGCTCAGAAATCTCAAAATACAGTGAAAAACCAAACTTGGGCAAAATTTTATGATTTCAATTTTTAGTTTTGAATTTATAATCGAATTACATTTGGAAAAATATGATTTTTAGAGTTTGCATGATAATTTTTAATTGAGTAATCATGTTGAAATTGGGGTTTATATGAAATTGGGGATTTTGTGAATTATTGATTATCTGTGCATTAATTTGAGTTGATTTTTGAATCATAGCTAGATTGTAAGCTATAGATTTAGGGAAAAATATAATTAAATTTTTTAAATGATTGAACAGTTCGAATTGATCAAAAATAGGGTTTAGGCTTGCTTTATCGTTCGGCTTGAATTGTCGTGACATTACGACTGGGTTTGGTGATCGAGTTCGTTGGCGTTTGGAGGTATTGTTATTCATGATGGTGGCGTCCTGATGGTGGAGTTGGTGAGTCCAACGGCAGCGAGTTCGTCGACCGAGGTGGGTTTTTGGACAGTGACCTGCAGTTGCTTTCGAGAGTGATGACCATATTTTGATACGATCGAGATTTCATGTTTCTTGGTTCGATTCTTGACTCGCGAGTGGATTTGGGATTGGCGAGAATCATCGCGATGGTTGATGGAGGTCGGCGGTGAAGGTGCACGTGCACCGTGCACAACTTGGCATCAAACGTTGAAGAGAGTGGGGAAGACGAGTTGAATACTCGAAGAAGCTCTCGTGTTTCACTGCGATTGACTCGAAGAGGGTGGAAGCTGGGTCTGCTTCGAGGCGCGTACGTGTTATTTCGGCCTTCGACTCGAATTTTGGATTAGGCAGTAAGCTTCTTTTGCTCGATTCAATAAAGATAAGAAATAAAGTTTCTAAACTTAAACATAATGTTTGAAATAAATAAAATTTAGTTTTAAATTGTAAACCAAGCCTCCAAAACAAATGAAGTCAAAAGATTTGGAGATGTTTGAATCTAATATTTTCATATTTGAAAGTCTAAAATAATTAATGTTAAAATAATTAACTTAATATATATTTTAAGGGTATTTTCAAAATTGAATATTAGATCAATGTTTTAAGAAACTCAATCATGTTTAAAGAAGGATGTTTTTATGTTGAAAGGATACATTTAAAGTAATGATAAAACAAAGTTTCAAATTTATTTAAAATGAATAAGTTTGAATTAGAATTTAAAGTGTTTTCAAATTTTAAAATTTGTTTTCTGAATGCTTATTTTCAAATAAAGTAAAGTAATAATCTTTGTAAACCAAATTGAATAAATTTGTTTTAAGTTATTAAAATTGTGATTTAATTCAAATGACTTAATTATGATGATAAGTATGTTTAATTCATCTTTGTTATGAATGTAAGAATACTAAATTAATATGATGTGTGAAATTATTTTGATTTGGATTTAAGAATACTTAATAAATATGATTTATTAATGTTTTCTTAATTAATTAAGGATTTTTAAATTTAGGAAGTTAATTAATTAATTGTTTAATTAATTTTAAATAATTAGTTAACTATTCATATAATTTTAAATAATCACTTAATTATGAATTAATTAAGTGTAATTACTTAATAAAGTAATTAATGATAATTGCTCATGGAGTAATTAGTTAGAGTAATTATTGGTTAATCGCTTAATGATATTAATTAAAGAATTAATTAATATAATTGTTTTAAAGTTAATTAATTATGAAGTGATTAATTAATTAAAGAATTAAGAATTATTTAATGATGAATTTAATTGTTTGTTAAGTGATTAATTAAGGGAGTAATTAAGACTTTTAATGAAAGTAATTAGAGATAATTTCTTATGTAAGTAATTAAGAGTTAATTACTTAATTATTTAGTCAAATAATCAATGTGATTAATTAATTAATGAATTTAACTTAAGGTTAATTAGCAAGTGCAATCGATTCAAATTGAAATTAATTAATAAAGTAATTAACTAAAGATTTATTTATTAATTTAATTTTTTAATAATTATTTAATGAAGTAATTAAGGATTAATTAATTGAATTAATTAATCAAGGATTAAGATAATTAAATTAGAAATTAATTAATTAAGAAGTTAATTAATTAAGATAAGTAATTACAACTTGTTAATTACTGTTTATGAATTAATGAGATGATTTATTAATAAGTTAAATTATTAATTAATTAAAGTAATTATTAATTAATAAGGATCATGAATTAATGCAATTAATGATATTAATCAAAGTTGATTAATAAAAGTAAATTAATTGAAATATGATTAATTAATTGTAATTAATTATGAATTAATGTAATTAATTGTAATTAATTAATTAATGAATGATCATTAACTATTGTAATTAATGATAGTAATTAAAGGTTAATTACTGAATATGGTTAAGGATAATTACTTGAATGTAATTAAAGGTAATTAATCAAGAAAGATTAATTAGTTAAGATCATTAGAGATGATTAATTTATTCTATTTGGAATATTAATTAATGTAGACGGATTATGGTAATCCAATTGATTAGGTGATAATCAATTCTGTTTTGGATGTTTGATTAATATGAGTTGATTGATTAACATTGGTTAATTAATATTGGATGATCAATATTTGGTAATTGCTATTGTATGATTGATTGGTTGATATTAGATGTTTGATATTGGTTTGATATTGGATGATTGGGATATATATGTTTTGTGATATGCTGCTTATGAAGATGAATGTTGTTATGAATTAGCTCTTGTGATAATATGATTTATCTATTTATATCACCCTGAATTTAAGTTAAATTGTTTAAACCCTTAAGTACAACTTGGACATTAAAATGGCATTTGGTATCGGTGAGACCGAGATCGGGTTTCCATATTTGGATATCCGAAAACCACACCGATTCCAATTAAACGTTAGGTCGTGTATCCAAGTGGAGCAAGTGAAGACTCGAGGTGTAAGGGCTATACGTCAGTATAACTCTGTGGGTGATTCCGTAATGAGTTGACGGAATAGTGCTTATAGATTCGAGATTGCGAATCAGAGTGCAAGGGCTATGGTCGTTGACTCTGAGGGTGAGTCCAATAATGAGTGCAACGAGATAGTGCCTTCGGTTTCGATCGAACCCGGAACGAACTTGTATGGATTGAATGCTTTCAGCACATTGTCAGGCGGACGATGAGCATTCTAAGATAATATGTCCTATAAAGGTAATCGTAACCTCAAGCCTCATCAAGCGGGAATGGCTAAAACAGGGGAGGTGCAGCAAGGCTTCGTGGGTAGCTCCCACTGGAGAGCAAGATTTTCCCCTGTCTAGAAGTCCCTTTTTATTTCGGCTGTGTGGGCAGTTGGGTCGCGGCCAACTGCGGGGTTGTCTCATTCGGGACTGTCCAGTAAGGGATGGTTCCGGCCTTGTGTTGCAGGGGATGAAGGGAGTAATCCTCGGTACGGTGATCTAGGCCACGTACTGTGACGGGCGGTACCCCAGTAGCCCTGCCATTGATGGAAACCCATTTTCCCTACGAAGCCCTACGGTTTTGTTTGTATTACCCACTTTTGTGGCTAGTAGCTGGAATTTAATGAATGTAACAATTTCGGCTATTTCTTATTTACTTGAAAACCCTAGACACTATTATAATATCACTGGATTTCCTATCAAATGTTTTGGTTAGCGTAAGGTAAAAACTTTTCCATGTTTATGTGTGGGAAGTCTTACGTGATACTTTTCTTTCAAAGTTTTTTCTTTCTCTAAAGTTAAGCAATTTTAACCCGTTTACTCACACCAGACCCCTGTCTGACCCGAGTGTTTATTTTCTGTTTTATTAAACTCTTGGGTACTCATATTATGTATGAGTAGTCAAGTGATCAGGTTAGCTTGACGAATTCTGGAGGAGTTATGGAGCAGGAGGCTTCGACGTGTAGATAAATATTTTGATTCCGCTGTGTATGTTGTGTCTGTATCTTGTATACGTGAGTTGTATAGTTAGAAAGAAGTTTATAACTGTCTATTATGTATTGTTTAAGTTGTGTACTCTGATGTAATGAGATACTATGTAATATTATAAGTGACATACCATATTTTATTTGTTTCGCTGTGAGTTCTCTGATGTTGTTCTGTTTCTTCTTTCTCTTTCTTTTCTTCTTCTATCCCTTTCTTTCTTCTAGATGATGCGATTTTCTGGGTATAGAAAGTCGGGTCGTCACAGTTGGTATCAGAGCATTAGGTTGAGTGGATAACTAGGCTCTGAAGTGTGTCTTTCTGTAAGGAGCTTTAGGTTGAGTGAATACCTAGGCTCTATAGTAGTGTCTTTCTTGAGAGAGCATACTTGTAATTTTTATATATAACTTTATATATATATATATATATATATCTATGTCTACTTAATCTGTTGGGTTATCTGTACGGATTTTCCAACATAAGTTTTAGAGGTAGATAGATGGAGTAGTGGTTTGTGTGTGAACACGACTACCACTAATGGAAGAGGTCCATATGTTTGAGGTTGGAAGTATTTGTCGAGACTGTAGACCTAATACCGTCTTGAGTAAGATTTGCAGTTTGGAGTAAGGATTTCTCTGATATCCGAAGGAAATCTTTTTGAAGATTCGGAGTTTATCTTTGAAGTGTAAGTTTGGATTTCGCTCGGGTGAGCGAATTATTCTTGAGTTTGGATTTGTTGGAAGTGCAGGAGTAAGTAATGATATCCTGATAACTGCGTAATGAGATGAAGTATCCTTGGACATTTTCTGAAGACGTTTTCTTTTGAAAATAGTTTGGAAGTAGTTGAGGAGCAGTTTTACCTGCTGCAGAAAAGACTCGTCTGTGTAGAAGTTGTTTGGATCTTTAGTAAGGAGTTTGGCTGTTTTGGAATATGAGACTAAGGTCTATGAGTTGTTTCTCTTCAAGCATGGTCTCATTATTATTCCTTAAGGTAAGCAAGTTGTTGATGCTTGGTTTGGAACCCGAGTTTCTTTTGGAATGTCTGCCATCTCAGAAGTCAGTTGTGCGGTTTGTTGATGGTTTTGGTTTTGGAGAAGCATTTGGATTTGAAGTCTTTGGTTGGCTGTGGTAGCAGTGCTACTCGAAGTGTTCAGTGTGCTGTCAAGGGGATCTTTTAGCTTTGCAGTATCATCGAGGTGGAGTTTAGAAGCAGCAGTGTTGCTTGTTTCTCTGATGGTTCGGGAATCTTATTGGTTCTTCTAGTAGCAGCCGAGCAGTTGGTGGAAGTTATCTTGAAGAATTAATCTTGTTTGAAGAAGTTTAAAGCTGTTCTAATTGGTAAAGGGATGATAGTTTCTTTGGAATCTGAAACAAGTAGGATCGCAAAAGTGACTTGCGATTGGTTTGGAATTGGGCTATCTTGGGTGATCTGTGTTGAGACTGAGAGTTCTATTGTGGAAGTAGGAGCTACTGATGTAATCTGAAGTTTGTTTACATCTGGAGTTGAGTTCCATATTGTTTTGGTTTCCAGAAGTGATTTTAGTAGTTTGCCTGGAAGTTGGATAGTTCTTGGAGTAAGCAGAGTTGGTGTAGAAGCTCAGAATTATTTTTGAAATTGGATTTGGACTGATCTAGCTTTTGAGTTGGATTCTGTTATAGGATGAGTGACTGAGTCAGATGAGTCACTCAGATTTTTATGGATTTGATGAACAAGATTTCCGAATTTATTGGATAAGTTTGTACTCGTGTTCATCAACGGTATTCTTATCTATTTTAGAATCAGAGTTGTGCAGCGGAAGCAAGGTAGCAGCTGTGCAAGTAAGGAAGTAAGTTCTTTTTGCTATTACTTGAGTAGTAGAGCTTGAGTTCTAGATTTCGACGGATTCTGGAAGACTTTTCTGTTAAATGAGATCTAGAAACTGTTTGCTTTGGGCTAGTTGTTTCTGGAAGTATCAACATAGGCTAAGCTGATCGGAAGAAGATTTGCAGCCTTGGATTGTCTATTAGGTTACAGATATGAGATAAGGAATTTTGGAATTTGAAGTTGGAGACTTCAGTGTTGTTAGAATTCTCTGGATAAGAGAACAGTAATTAGATAAGATTGGTTGAGTAGTGCTGAGACATTTGAGGATTTCTTATCTGTGTTTTGATAGGATAAGATTTAATTGCCAGTTTGGATAGCTGGAATTCATTTTGTAGCACATGTCTCTGAGGGAGTACGTGTATGATTCATCATTGGTTGTTGAATCTATAGTTCAGTTGGAGTTGGGTGTTGAGTTGGATTTGAGAATAGTCTGATGTTCTGTTCAGATTGATGGATCTGGAGATGAGAGGAGCTCTGGATTTTGGTTGTATAGTTGGTTTGTTAGCTTTTGTAGAGCGAGTCTCCCGGTGATTTATACTTGGGGAAACTTGTGATAGAATTAGAGATTTATTCTGATTTGTGTCAGAATAATTAGTTTGAATTGTTTGTTTGTTTGCATTGATTGCTATGGATGTTAGTAACTGGTTGTTAGGAATGCTTTGTTGATTTGAAATTAAAATCTGTACTGGATTATTAAATTACCTTTGCTTTTAAATTTCGGGGACGAAATTCTTTTAAGGGGGAAGGATTGTAAAGACCCGGAATTTTGGGCAATAACGATTTAATAATCTGTGTTACTAATTTAACTGGTTTGATAATTTTCTTTATAATTTTAATTTAAAATTGGTGAATTTAATCTTTTAAAGGTTAATGAATTTTAATCTGGAAATATTAATAAGATTTGTTTGTCAAAGCTAATTAAATTTTTATTCTGTTTATAATATATACATTTGATATATATTGTGAATAGAAGAGCTTTTGTTTTAAATTAAAGATTTAAATTTTCAAATTGTAATGAATATGTATGTATATGTTATAATTTGATTTTGCTTTGAAATTTAATCTATTAATAATTTGTATATGAATGAATTGTAATCTTAAGCTTTGTTTTAAAATTTAATACTGTTCAAAAAGTTAATTTAAAGTTAAATTCAATTTGTTTTCAAATACAAGATGGATATAAATCAAAGTCTTATTTGTGTTTTCTTTAAAGTGTTTAATTTAAATGGTTATAAATGTTTTAGATTCTTAAATATAGTATAAGAATTATTTGCATTTTTATTTATATTAGAATATTTCTTTTAAGGCTAAACTTGTATTTATTTATAAAGTAAATTATATTACATTTAAATTAAATGAAAAAATTAATTAAAAATATTCAAGAACATGTGTAAACATGTTAACTTCCTTAATAAACACATGTTAATCAATTTAGAGGGTTATATGACAAGTGTCTTCATTTCAATTTTTTTTTACTCTCTTTAATTTTTAATAAACCTAACTTATGAGAAAATTGTTTTCCTCTTTTTATGGCAATCAAAAATTTATTCTCCAAACAGAAATCTTTCTTAAAATCTGAAATTAAAAAGCAAAATTCAAACCTGAAGCTTGAATTCAAATCTGAAAATAAATATGTAAAACTTTCTGCAACCTGGAAAGCACCAACTTGCATTTCAAATAATGTTCACCAACAACTTCAACCTGCAAAACCAAAAGATGTTCAACTCAGCGATTTCTTCAGCAAGCAATTGAAGTTTTTCTACAAATTTTAAGATTCAAACCTGGAAATACTGCTTTGTGCTGTGCTCTGCATAAATAATAAGGTGAGTAAATCCTATTTTAAAAACAGGTTTTGATTTAATCTTTGTTTGAATGTTGCATGCTAAAGTATTTGATTTAGATGATGCATATTTGTTTTCCTGCATGTAAGTTTATAAAAAAAAAAAATATAAATACAGTAAATACCTGCATATGAACCCTGTATTATACAGGTTTGTGTTTTTTTCCTTTTTAATCAATAACTTGATTTTTGAATGCGATTTGGACTGTGATTTGTAAATGAAAGTTGTTTGTATTCAAGTGTTTGATCATCTAAAAATAGTTTATAGAATTTTAAATTGAATAGTTTGCTCAGAAATCTCAAAATACAGTGAAAAACCAAACTTGGGCAAAATTTTATGATTTCAATTTTTAGTATTGAATTTATAATCGAATTACATTTGGAAAAATATGATTTTTAGAGTTTGCATGATAATTTTTAATTGAGTAATCATGTTGAAATTGGGGTTTATATGAAATTGGGGATTTTGTGAATTATTGATTATCTGTGCATTAATTTGAGTTGATTTTTGACTCATAGCTTGATTGTAAGCTATAGATTTAGGGGAAAATATAATTAAAATTTTAAATGATTGAACAGTTCGAATTGATCAAAAATAGGGTTTAGGCTTGCTTTATCGTTCGGCTTGAATTGTCGTGACATTACGACTGGGTTTGGTGATCGAGTTCGTTGGCATTTGGAGGTATTGTTATTCATGGTGGTGGCGTCCTGATGGTGGAGTTGGTGAGTCCAACGGCAGCGAGTTCGTCGACCGAGGTGGGTTTTTGGACAGTGACCTGCAGTTGCTTTCGAGAGTGATGACCATATTTTGATACGATCGAGATTTCATGTTTCTTGGTTCGATTCTTGACTCGCGAGTGGATTTGGGATTGGCGAGAATCATCGCGATGGTTGATGGAGGTCGACGGTGAAGGTGCACGTGCACCGTGCACAACTTGGCATCAAACGTTGAAGAGAGTGGGGAAGACGAGTTGAATACTCGAAGAGCCTCTCGTGTTTCACTGCGATTGACTCGAAGAGGGTGGAAGCTGGGTCTGCTTCGAGGCGCGTACGTGTTATTTCGGCCTTCGACTCGAAGTTTGGATTAGGCAGTAAGCTTCTTTTGCTCGATTCAATAAAGATAAGAAATAAAGTTTCTAAACTTAAACATAATGTTTGAAATAAATAAAATTTAGTTTTAAATTGTAAACCAAGCCTTCAAAACAAATGAAGTCAAAAGATTTGGAGATGTTTGAATCTAATATTTTCATATTTGAAAGTCTAAAATAATTAATGTTAAAATAATTAACTTAATATATATTTTAAGGGTATTTTCAAAATTGATTATTAGATCAATGTTTTAAGAATCTCAATCATGTTTAAAGAAGGATGTTTTTATGTTGAAAGGATACATTTAAAGTAATGATAAAACTAAGTTTCAAATTTATTTAAAATGAATAAGTTTGAATTAGAATTTAAAGTGTTTTCAAATTTTAAAATTTGTTTTCTGAATGCTTATTTTCAAATAAAGTAATGTAATAATCTTTGTAAACCAAATTGAATAAATTTGTTTTAAGTTATTAAAATTGTGATTTAATTCAAATGACTTAATTATGATGATAAGTATGTTTAATTCATCTGTGTTATGAATGTAAGAATACTATATTAATATGATGTGTTAAATTATTTTTATTTGGATTTAAGAATACTTAATAAATATGATTTATTAATGTTTTCTTAATTAATTAAGGATTTTTAAATTTAGGAAGTTAATTAATTAATTGTTTAATTAATTTTAAATAATTAGTTAAGTATTCATATAATTTTAAATAATCACTTAATTATGAATTAATTAAGTGTAATTACTTAATAAAGTAATTAATGATAATTACTCATGGAGTAATTAGTTGGAGTAATTATTGTTTAATCGCTTAATGATATTAATTAAAGAATTAATTAATATAATTGTTTTAAAGTTAATTAATTATGAAGTGATTAATTAATTAAAGAATTAAGAATTATTTAATGATGAATTTAATTGTTTGTTAAGTGATTAATTAAGGGAGTAATTAAGACTTATTAATGAAAGTAATTAGAGATAATTTCTTATGTAAGTAATTAAGAGTTAATTACTTAATTATTTAGTCAAATAATCAATGTGATTAATTAATTAATGAATTTAACTTAAGGTTAATTAGTAAGTGTAATCGATTCAAATTGAAATTAATTAATAAAGTAATTAACTAAAGATTTATTTATTAATTTAATTGTTTAAAAATTATTTAATGAAGTAATTGAGGATTAATTAATTGAATTAATTAATCAAGGATTAAGATAATTAAATTAGAAATTAATTAATTAAGAAGTTAATTAATTAAGATAAGTAATTACAACTTGTTAATTACTGTTTATGAATTAATGAGATGATTTATTTATAAGTTAAATTATTAATTAATTAAAGTAATTATTAATTAATAAGGATCATGAATTAATGCAATTAATGATATTAATCAAAGTTGATTAATAAAAGTAAATTAATTGAAATATGATTAATTAATTGTAATTAATTAAGAATTAATGTAAGTAATTATAGTTAATTAATTAATGAATGATCATTAACTATTGTAATTAATGATAGTAATTAAAGGTTAATTACTGAATATGGTTAAGGATAATTACTTGAATGTAATTAAAGGTAATTAATCAAGAAAGATTAATTAGTGAAGATCATTAGAGATGATTAATTTATTCGATTTGGAATATTAATTAATGTAGACGGATTATGGTAATCCAATTGATTAGGTGATAATCAATTCTGTTTTGGATGTTTGATTAATATGAGTTGATTGATTAACAATGGTTAATTAATATTGGATGATCAATATTTGGTAATTGCTATTGTATGATTGATTGGTTGATATTAGATGTTTGATATTGGTTTGATATTGGATGATTGGGATATATATGTTTTGTGATACGCTGCTTATGAAGATGAATGTTGTTATGAATTATCTCTTGTGATAATATGATTTATCTATTTATATCACCCTGAATTTAAGTTAAATTGTTTAAACCCTTAAGTACAACTTGGACATTAAAATGGCGTTTGGTATCGGTGATACCGGGATCGGGTTTCCATATTTGGATATCCGAAAACCACACTGATTCTAATTAAACGTTAGGTCGTGTATCCAAGTGGAGCAAGTGAAGACTCGAGGTGTAAGGGCTATACGTCAGTATAACTCTGTGGGTGATTCCGTAATGAGTTGACGGAATAGTGCTTATAGATTCGAGATGGCGAATCAGAGTGCAAGGGCTATGGTCGTTGACTCTGAGGGTGAGTCCAATAATGAGTGCAACGAGATAGTGCCTTCGGTTTCGATCGAACCCGGAACGAACTTGTATGGATTGAATGCTTTCAGCACATTGTCAGGCAGACGATGAGCATTCTAAGATAATATGTCCTATAAAGGTAATCGTAACCTCAAGCCTCATCAACCGGGAATGGCTAAAACAGGGGAGGTGCGGCAAGACTTCGTGGGTAGCTCCCACTGGAGAGCATGATTTTCCCCTGTCTAGAAGTCCCTTTTTATTTCGGCTGTGTGGGCAGTTGGGTCGCGGCCAACTGCGGGGTTGTCTTGTTCGGGACTGTCCAGTAAGGGATGGTTCCGGCCTTATGTTGCAGGGGATGAAGGGAGTAATCCTCGGTACGGTGATCTAGGCTACGTACTGTGGTGGGCGATACCCCAGTAGCCCTACCATTGATGTAAACCCATTTTCCCTACGAGACCCTACGGTTTTGTTTGAATTACCCACTTTTGTGGCTAGTAGCTGGAATTTAATGAATGTAACAATTTCGGCTATTTCTTATTTACTTGAAAACCCTAGACACTATTATAGTATCACTGGATTTCCTATCAAATGTTTTGGTTAGCGTAAGGTAAAAACTTTTCCATGTTTATGTGTGGGAAGTCTTACGTGATACTTTTCTTTCAAAGTTTTTTTTCTCTCTAAAGTTAAGCAATTTTAACCCGTTTACTCACACCAGACCCCTGTCTGACCCGAGTGTTTATTTTCTGTTTTATTAAACTCTTGGGTACTCATATTATGTATGAGTAGTCAAGTGATCAGGTTAGCTTGACGAATTCTGGAGGAGTTATGGAGCAGGAGGCTTCGACGTGTAGATAAATATTTTGATTCCGTTGTGTATGTTGTGTCTGTATCTTGTATACGT
This sequence comes from Allium cepa, assembly GCA_030765085.1. Lineage (NCBI taxonomy): Eukaryota > Viridiplantae > Streptophyta > Magnoliopsida > Asparagales > Amaryllidaceae > Allium > Allium cepa. The sequence goes on from CM060942.1 coordinate 513,251,045, forward strand.
GAGTTGTATAGTTAGACAGAAGTTTATAACTGTCTATCATGTATTGTTTAAGTTGTGTACTCTGATGTAATGAGATACTATGTAATATTATAAGTGACATACCATATTTTATTCGTTCCGTTGTGAGTTCTCTGATGTTGTTCTGTTTCTCTTTCTTTTCTTCTTCTATCCCTTTCTTTCTTCTAGATGATGTGATTTTCTGGGTATAGAAAGTCGGGTCGTCACAAGAAATTTGATTTTATTGCCTATTTAACAAATCTATCTCCCTAATAATTATCAAAAAGGTAAATATTGATTGAAAAAATGATAAGGGTTGATATTAGTCATACATTATTTCTCAAAACAGTATATTTAGTAAATTTCTTTAGGAATTCAAACAAGAGTTATAAATCTTTTTGTTGGTAAAATTCCATGACCATCTCTATCTCTATCATATTTCTAACGACCATCACTCATCAAAATTCTATATAGTTTGTCGATATGTGGTACTTTAAACAGTAATCATTCGTTTTTCATTTTACATTTTTTTTTTAAAAAATAATAGAAAAATTTATATAGTAAAAAATTAATAATAAATAAATACCAAAGTATTCACTCTCATTTGAAAGTCCTCACGACTATGCATGGGTGAATTACTTGGAATTTTTTATGTGCTTCCATGCTCATTTAAAAGTCCTTACGATTATGCATGTATGGAACACATATCAAAAATTGATTTTAAAATAAGCAAGTTGGTTCTAATCCCGTCTAAAAGTCCTCACGGTTATGCGTGATTAGAAGATACTTGAATTCGTTTTTAAAAAATAAAATTGGAATACTACTAATCTCATATAAAAGTCCTAGCGGTTATGCATGTTTAGTAGATATTCAAATTCCTGATATAAATATACCGCAAATAGACACAACTTTATGGTTTTATATGATGACATAATTCCCATCATTCTAAAAGTGGAATATGCACTTAACAAAATATTTATGATTTTTGTTTGATTTTTTATTGAAATTTAATATTTATATTCAATTGAGTTTTTAATGTTGAACTAATATCGATCACTTTATCTCTATTTTCTCTAACAATATTACTCTTTTGCTGATAACAAAAAGGGGAAAGAAAAGTTAAGATTTTGTCAACTAAAATCAAGCAAAGGTCAAATAATTTTTAATTTACATCTAGGTTCATTTGCATATTTTTATTTGTATGTATATATGTAGGGGGAGCTTTGTGTAGAGAGGAAGCATTTAAATAGGGGGAGCAATTAGGATATATCTATGATCAAATACATTTAACATATTCAAAATCTTAAATATATGTTTGTTATCATCAAAAGGGGGAGATTGTTGAATATGCGATTATATGATTTTTGTTTGATGATAATAAACATATATATATTCATTTAATGTACTATTTTATTTTTCTTAGAATAAATATTCGCTGAATAAAATTAAATAACACAGAATTTGAATTCAAACAGAAATTTTATTCAAAATATTTATTACAATTTTGAATAGTACAAATTCAAACTCTCACTATACATATACAACTTTGATTATAATATTCAATTACATCACAATCTCACTTTTACATCTGACCTCACTACATATCACTCATTCACTCAACGCGTATTTTATCTTCAACTTTATTCCAATATGAATCCAGCATCTAAGAAATCTGCAAAAATAATTTTTGACACAGTAAAATTGAAAAGGAAATATATTTTTTACAGTATAAAATAAAAAGTGAATTTTGAAAATAATATTTGCCACAGTTATTTGGGTTGATCGTCATCATTTAATTTTGAATCCATCAGACACGAACAACTTATGACATACACAGTGTATCACTGTATATGCCACACGGTCGTGCACATCGAAATATACACTAGATTGATTTACAGGGACAGCTGAGCACAGGTCAAACCCAAATTATCGGATTCAACTCAAGTGCAATAAAATAAAGGTCACAACTTTCAGCACAAGGTCAAATCCGAGATTCAAGCTAGATTCAACTCAGGTGAAATTTCGAAAAACAAACAAAATGGAAAGGTCGAGTCACTGCTATCATGACTCAACTTAATGCAACAGTATAAAGAAACACACTCGGCAATGCTCAAAGACCAATGCACATGAATGCACAGTGCAAACTAATGCACTAAGCAAGTGACACAGCCAGTTCAAACATGTATCAGAGAGCATATGCAAGGGTCAAGCAAGTGATATATGCAAACAAACCAATGGATGCAACAGATGTATGGTGCTGCACAAGCAAGGCTAAGGCACAGTGAAGACATATTACAGTGAAGACAGCTGCATACATTCTCAAGTAATATAAATGCAACAACCAAAGTCAAGGCAACAGGAAGTCTGCAACTCAACTTAACTGCAAGTCCAAACCAAAGCACAAAGGACACAGAAAATATTCGAGCTCAAGACAGTACAATCCAAGATGCAAACTACAAATACATGAAGCAGTTAAATATCCAAGAAATATCATTACAAAACCAAATGAACAAACAAATGCCACAGTGAAGAAGAAACAAACTCAAAGTGCAAGCTAATGCAGACTGAAGAAAATCAATATACAGTGAATTAAGTCATGGTTCAAACCAGCAATGCCAAAGAACAGGTACCACTAGACAAATAAATAATACATGTGAACTCAGATGGAACTGCAACAGCAAGTATAACCTGACATGCAAATACAAGTGCAAAGATGAATGCATATATGGATGCAGACATGCCAAAAATATTATGAAGCTGAAAATAAACAAAGTAACAGACTTCATCATCATGGAACAGATGGTACGGTTCGAAAATTATCACCATTTTTTTTTAAGAAATCAAAATGGCTGAAGTCGTGGATTTGCGTACACAAAATCAAGACCGAAGTCAAAAGAAAATCAAACCGTAATGACCAAGGAGATCAAACAGTTCAAAAAATCATCAAGCCGTGGATAACAAGAATATGATGAACAAGTCAAAATCGTGGTGGCCAAGGAAATTGACCGAGAAAATCAATACCGTAAGAAGCAAGAATCATTTATATGAATTTGATTAAGTCAGAGAAATCATCAACGTTCAACAATAATCAAATGGCCGAAGCACAATTTTTGAAACAATCAGACGAACGCAATTCAAGGAGCTCGAACTCTTATATAAACCCAATCATCACTGGCATAATGAACAACGGAGTTCAATCAAGCATAACAGAAAAGCATAAACGAAAATCACATACCGAATCGAAGTCGAACTCCATCAAATAGAAGCAGCCAAAGTGAGCAACGAGGAAACGATCGATCAAAGCTACTCGCGATTATCCACGCGATCGATAAACTTAGAGTCAGGCGCTTCGAAAAGCCCTAATTTTTAATCAGAGTGGAACAAAGGGAACGAAGCCCTAATTTGCATGGAACAAAGCTGCCATTAACATAAGAAGGGAGGAACGGTCCAAATTATAAAAGGGGCCGGCTTCTTTTTTATAAGGGCTTTTTTTATTATAAGGGCCTTTTATTTTTAGTTAGGGTTATTTTATTTTAAAATTGTTTTTAAATTTGTATTTCAATTTGAAACCACTGTAGTTTCTAGTCGTGTGACTAGGGCACAAACTACGTGGCGTAGTTTGAGAATTCGCAACTCAGTGGCTGAGTTGTGACAGGGTTTTGAGCGTAGAGTTAGGTTAGTCAGTAGCGGGTGTTGCGAGTTTACGTGTGTAAGCGTGTGACTACTTAATTTCTAGTAGAAACCTTGGGGGCAGCACGTAGCCAAGTCTTTTGCCGAAGCTGGGTAAATTCTGTGTTGTTCTGCATTTTATTATTCTGCTATTTTTCTGTGCTGCTTTTGTTCTGTGATCTGCGTTGAAATTATTTTATAAGCTTCTGCAATTAATTTTTATAATTAATACTGTCACCCTATTCACCTCCCCTCTAGCGTGAAATCGATCCTACATGCGCCGCTATGTTGTTGCAAGTAAGAAGATGCATGAGCTTTCAACTTTGTTAATAGGTTGGTCTTTGGGGTTTCGAAGGTGTTGAAATGTTGAGGGTTTTAAAGTGAAAGGTAATTTTTGAAGACATGCTTACTGATTGATGTAGAACCCCTCTCCTGGTATATAGGATATTTCCATATTGAACTTTAGCAAGCTTTTCTTTCTTAGTTGAGAAAGTTTTCAATGTGTTCGAAAGGCTTAGTAATGCTTTTGAAGGGGTTGCTCTAGAAAAACATCTTTCTATGGAATATGAATGAAGGCGAAACCCTCAGTTTTGAATGGTATGGCGTGCATGTATGTGTCCTGTAATTTGCTGCCTTCGAAAGATGTTCCTTAACTTATCTGAAACGTCCTTATGCAAGTGGAAGCATTTGTTTCAAAAGGGTTCTTTTATCCCCTTTCGATCCCTTCAAAAGCTTATAGAGCACTTAATCTTTATTACAGCATCCCTTCGACTTCTTCGAAAGGCTTTGTTAATCTTATCATCTTTTATAAATTCTTCTATTCTACTCTCCTTGGTTTCCACAAGGTTAAAGTGAGAATTGGTGATAAAACTTCCTTTTTTAGATTATCAATTCTGTTGATATACTTGTCTCAATCTATTTATTCCTCCATTGCAGGAAATTATTGTCTTAAATGTTGGCATCCCTTGTTCTTGCTATTACATTCCTATCAGGTCGGCATAGTTGGTAGGTCCTTGGTGGGATCACTTTATGGATAGCGAGGGTTCCATTCCGGTTTGGTCCAAGCAGCCCACCCTTTGGATTTTATGTATTTGCTCTAACTTTTTAGAGTACCAGGTCTCCTTTTTGAAATTTAACCTTGGTATTATAGTATTTTTATACCCTCCACTAATATTCGGCCATTTGTATGGCTGCTTCATCTTTTAATTCATTACTCAGGTCCAAGGATTCTTTCCTTAGCTCTTGATTAGGGTTAAAAGCTTATGCAATTCTTTGGTGAGGTGGTATCTTGACTTCTATTGGAGGCATTTCCTCACATCCATACGTTAAAAAGAATGGAGTATGTCATGTTATAGTTTTAGCAGAAGTTCGGTATGCACAAAGTATGAGTGGCAATTCTTCGACCCAATTTCCCTTCACTTTATCCAGCATTTCTTAAGGATAGTTTCAATAAATTTTTTGGCAGTTTCAACAGGTTCATTAGCCTTTGGATGGGCTATAGATGAAAACTTTTGATTATTCCATTCTTGTTACAAAATCTAGTGAATTCCTCACTTTCAAACAAAATTTCATTATCACGTATTATCTTTTGCGACATCCCAGACTAGGAGACTGTGTTTTTAATCACAAATTTTAGCACTTTTCCTGATGTTATATTTGGTAATGGTTCTGCTTCCACCCATTTGGTGAAGTAATCTATGGCTACTACCACATAATTAGCTCTCCCCTTGGATATAAGTAATTGTAACAACCCTTATTTTATGATCGAAGGATCGTAAAATATTTTCATTTTATTTGTGTTAAGTCGTATGATACTATGATTTTAGGATATGACTCTTAGTGACATTTTACACATCTATGATTTTTCCCAAATTTATAGATGACCATTTGGACTTTGAAACCTTATTTGGGTTATAACTTTTGGTAGGAGTTGAACTCGGATCTCAAACTAGTTTCATTGCTTTAGGATAATGTGTTTCCCATTTCATAAGTGATCATAAAAAAATAGACTCAAGGTTAGAAAGTTATCCCCATTTTAAGCTTTAATAAACACTGGCTAGAATTAGTGTGTAACTAATTAAGCTCATAAATAGGGTAATTAGTCTTATTCAAGATTTTCTACAAATAAGGGGTTGGAGAGCCAAATTGAAAAATTTCTCACTCTCGCAAACCACATCCATTAACCTTAGATTCATCCAAAATCACCCAAATTACTCTCTTACTTAAACAAAATTAAAGAATAGTGAATAGATCATCCATTAGAAGATAGAGATCATCGATTTTGCCGATTTGCATTATTGGTTATTGTCCATATTCGATCTGTACTCAAATTGGTTGAATTTGGTAATTTGTGAGTGGTTTATGCCTTCTCGCTATCCTGTGCATGTTTATATAGCAGAATTACAACATGATTTCTGATCTACAAATCCTTTTCTAGCTTTAATCACATGTTAACATATGTTTATGACCTAAATTGAGAAATTCTAATATGATTTATAGAAATGGTTTTGTAATTCACCTTATTCATACTCATATATTCATTGGTTCTTAGATTTGGATTGGAATATGCTTTATTGCTTTAATCTATGTGTTGCTTGTTGAAATGGATGTAAGTGCATGTTATTCCATGTTTTTATATTGTTCTTTAATGTTGTTTGCTAGTGTTTTGGATGTTAGGAAGATAGGTTCATGAATTTAGAAAATCGAAGGCATATATTATCGAAATTGGATGAAACTTGAAGGGGAAGCTATGGAGGAGCATGGGGTTCAAGTCGCAAGTTCTAATTCATCAAGCACATAAGTTGACACTAACTTGTTTATATTGAGTCTGATATGTTAGTTTTGGTCAGATACTTAGTGGTTTTAGGGGAATTCAAGAGCAAAGCTAGTAGATGTGACCTAAGGGAAAAGATAGGTGATTGGCTATAGGTTAGAGGTATGTTGACTTGTTTCCAGAACATGAAGTGGAATGCTTTGGAGTGAGGACCGAGTAGTTCAAGATGGATAGGTAGGGGTCAATGCATTTAGGCATGGAGTACTAAAAGCATGGAAGGAGTGGAAGGAAACTAGGTCAATAATTGGCCAAAGGGAGAGGTCAGTACCGACTTATTCATACTGAGATGTTCTAGTAGGTCCAGTGATGGTGGAACATTTAAGGGATGAAGTAGAGGTCCTGTACAACGTGCTAGAGGAGTTGGCTCATTTGCATCAAGGTTGGATGACGATGCAACATCATGATAAAAGCTTTATATCATCGGTTTATGAATCATAGTAGGAGAATGTACCGAATGTAGAAGCTCGATAAAGGAGAGAGTTATAGAATTAGGAATATGGTGTGTTCCTGAATATTGGAAACTAGATTGAGCAATAGAGGGGCTCAGAATTTGATTGGAGGAAAGGAGGGGTCATATATGAATGTGCTAAGGAATCATTATTAACTCGAGAAGATTCCAGTTTTACTTAAAGAAGGGGTATTGTAAGTGGGGACGGCCATGGGTTAATTGAGGGCCATATACCTTAGACTAATAGCTTTGGGTCCATTGTCAACTGTGGCCTACGAGACATGTATCAAACTTTAGGCTGCGTGATATGGGAGTACAATGAAAACTAGGATTTTCTTTAGTCTCCGACAGTAAGGAGACCATACGAGTTATCATGTATTCAAAGCATAGTGATTATTCATAGTGGGTATTGTTTGATGGATGCTATGTTTGCTTCAGTTACTTTCTTTAGTGGGCTATCACTCGAGGATATCATTGGGAGTACGTACTGGAGATAGGATATCTGGACATCCACCATTTTATGCTCTATAGTACCTTTATGATATTGTAGAGTAGCATTATATAGTTTATGAGCTAACTCTTTGGTGTAGGGATAGGTTAGTTATGGTTCTTGTACTCTTGTTACTTACCATATTTAACAGCTTAGTATTTTGAGATTCATTTACTGCTCATACAGACTGTTGTCAAACCTAAGGTTTTATGCTTTGCTTCTTATTATCGTGGATACTGTTAAATGAGTAGATCGGATAACAGGTCTAGGTGACATTGTATCTGTTCGGAAGATGAGCTAGATGGAGCTATCTCGTGTTATATACATGCATGGATTTCTACGCTTTTCCATTAAGCAACACTGTGGAGCCTATGGTAGTTCTTGCTTATTTCTATTCGTTGAGGTAGTTTACTTGAGTTGATTCTATTATATACTCTATGGCATTTTATGTATAACTCTTTGGATAATTTGCTTTGATGATCTGTTCGCATTGTTATTACTGTCTCTTCTGTTGCATATATGATATTATATTTTGTCCATGCACGGTGATATATAAAACATGTTATATGTTACCTATGTTATTATTCATCTTGATGATCGTCCTATATCGGCTGTGCACGACTGCAGCTCATTAGTTTATACTATTGGTGAAGGTGGTATAGGACAGTCATCATAATTGATATTAGAGCTTTGGTTACATGATTAACTGGAGTTGATGTCGTAATCCAGTAGACATAGGGATTGTGCCATCGCCTTAGACTGATTGAGAGTGTGTGTACATATATACAAGAGAGTGCGTACTCGTTATGTACTTTTGTTTTCAAAGCTATATAACAATATTATATAGAATAATTCGCATGCTCCTGAGCACCATGGACACATTTTTTATTGTAAGAAAATGATCATTTTTATTATAGATAAGAATAAGCCAGCATACAAGGAATACTATGTGATTGGCATTAGAATTGAAGGAGCAGGATCAGGAGTTGGTATGCCTAATTTTCAATCTATGATCAATGCTATAATTTCAACGACGATGAGGAATGTTCCTGATGTGGCTATTGGTGCAGATGCTCCTATGCAAGTGCCTAGGGTTGATTTCGCTAAGTTGAGCAAATATTAATCGACTTTATGAGGAAAGACATTTTATGGAATGGAATCAGCCATAGAAGTGTAGGACTAAATTGATACTTGTGAGTGCATCTTTGGTGATATGGAGATGGATGACGCTATGAAAAAAGTTCTTTTTAGACAACTTTAGGAGCACGCCTTGAATTGATGGAATGCCATGACTATATCTACTCCTGAAGATCGGTTCTGTTGGGAAAAGTTTAAGATAAGGTTCTAGGAGAAGTTCATATCAACTGCCTAGAAGTCAGTATTGTCCAGGAAGTTTGCTGATCTTAGGCAAGGATAGATGTTGATTTCTGAATATGTGGCAGAGTTTGTTGCTTTGTCAATGTATGGGATGTCATTCATCAACACTCCATTGAGAAAGAATGAGAAATTCATCATTGGCTTAGATGACTATCTTGTAGAGAAGCTAGTAGGCCACATTAATGATCCATTTGAGAAGCTAGTCGAGAAGGCACTTAGTCATGAGAAACTATATCCTAAGGGTAGGACAGCTATGGTTGTTTCCACTGAGAAGGAAGATCCAAAACCACAGCAAAACCGTAGAGGCAAGAAGAAGTGGAATGGAAAGTGGAAACAGTCTCAAGAAAAGGATGGTTAGAAAAAGGGTAAATTAGAACCTACTTGCTATGGTTGCAAGGAGAAATGCCAATTGATCAGGGATTGTTATGTGAGTGATGAGAAGTGCTACAACTTTGATTAGTATGGGCATTTGAAGAAGGATTGCCAGGAATCGATAAAAGATAAATAGGTGGTGAAAGTGCATACTTTGGATGTAGTCTCGACTTCATCGAGTGCTCCCTCAGTGAAGAAGAAGGGAAAGAGATTCGTCGTTCAAGGTATGCTACCTATTGGCGAAATTGTTGTTCAAGTTTTGTTTGATACCGCGGCTTCACTTTCATTCATATGTAGCGATCAGTAGATAGAATGGTATTGAGACTGAGTTGGTAGACCGACCATTGACTGTAATGGACCTGTTAGAGGCTCTACTAGCCTTTGCATGGTTTGTCGTCGCCTAATGTTATTGTGTTATCGATGATCTTTTGTTTGATATTTATTTTAGATTTCATGTAGTTCGGGTATTAACAAGAAATCTTATCAACGTCTTAAAGCAAAGTTAAAGAAGTAAATGATTCCTTCTAAACCCTTTTCGAATTAGTTGTTGTATCTCGAGGTTATAACCCAGTAGAGATAGTTGAGATCTAACTGAGTCAAAATTGTCTGTATGCCTTCGAAAGGAACTCCTTCGAAGAAGTTGATACCGTTGTCATGGGGAGGATTCTTTCAAAAGTAACAATATGCTTCGAAGTATTCAAACACCTTTCGAAGAGGTCCCCTTGAAAGGTTTAACTTCAATGACCATGTGGTGAATTCCTTCGATGGACTAAATCCCATCGAAAGGATTGGGAACCTAACATGTATATATTAAGTAAAAGTGGATTCATTATGCCATGGAATTTTATTCTGGATAAACAACGTAAGTCCAATTGAATCAATAATTTTGAAGTATCATCACCACATCACTTTAGTGCCGCATGGGCTTTGGACGTGATGATGATATGCTTTAGGTTCAAGATATCTAAATAAACTCCATGGCATAGCATATGCCAAATAAGGTTAAGAAGATAAGTGTGTATCATGTGTAATTGGTCATTAGACAGGCTAATGCCCAAAATGATCATCCACATATTCAAAATGACATTATATCCATGCATCCTCTCATTTTTAGTTATCATAAATGGATTACAAGTAGTAGAATTTTTCCCCAATTTGATCTAGGGTTACAAGAATTTGATTTAGCCAAGAAGTGAAAAGAAAATTCAAGAATTCAAAAAATCGGTTCCCTATTTAGACCCTAAGGCCTTATTTATAGATGGGGATTGGACCCTTCCGCACTGAACCTTTCGATGCTATCGAAAGGTCTCTCTTTTGACCTTTCGCACCTATTCTTTTGCCTTCGTCCTTTGGCTTTCATAATCTCAATGTTGTGGGAAGGTATTTAGGTCTTTTGTTATGCTTGGGTTAAACCTTCCATCTATATCAAAAGTATACTAACAATGGATATTGTTTCAACATTTACCAATACTGATTTCGAGTACTTCTAGAGCCTTTCGACACCTTCAGAAGGTATGCTTCTTTTAGTAGTGAACATGTTATGGTTCCTCATTGCGCTGTTTGAATATATGCAGAAGCACTTCCGACTTCTTCATCACCTTCGTAGCCTCTCCTTTATTTTTAAGGTCAGGTGCTAACATGATAGGTGACTAATAGAATGAGTAAGAAAGGGCATTTGGATGGTTTAGAAAGGTTAATGGTGGTGGAAGAATCATTGCGAAAGGTTACTTGGGGAGGCTTAGTTGTGGAAGGTGGCTTTCGAAAGTATTCCGGTTGATCAATGCAGAAGCCCCATAATCCATTGTTTGGGAAAGCAATAATGGTCAAATATGAAGCTTCCCTTATACTCACGAATGGGTTCAACGGATTCAATAGGCTCATCTATGCTTTTGATAGGGACGTTTTGGTAAATTGTTCCTTTATGTAAGGTAATGGTGGCCAATCCAACTTTTTCGAAGAGTTTGATATGCATAAGCCTGTAATTGGATACCTCGAAAGGTGCTTTTAACTCATACAAAACTCCTTTATGCATGCGGAACCAGCTATTTTGGGAGGATCAACTAAAGTGGAAGTATAGCCTTAACCCCTTTCAATTTCTTAGGAAGCCCATACTCCATTTAATATTTGCAGGAACATCAAATGCTTGTAACACCGATCCAATCTCTTCAAAAGCTACTTCAATGCTTTCAAAACCTCGCTTTTGGACCATGACGGAACCCTTCTCTTTAATTATTATGAAGCTTTAAAAATGCTTTCGCAAGTTTTCTTTTATTCCTTCATTCTTGAGTGAGTTTTATGGTTAACATTTTCCTTCTTGTATGAAATAAGCTTTTGTTCTTTAGGAAAAAAATCAAAAAATTCCCTTTTGCATTATTTCATCCTCAAATGGTCCTCTTTACCAAACTTCTTTTCCTACGAAGTGCAAAGTAAACAACATTTCTTATTGTTAATCCAAAATTTATGTAAAAATATATTTAGCAGTTTGTCCATATTATTGGTGATAGTATTAGAATTCCTGATAATAGAATCCTAGAAAACTAAGTAGTGGAAATAAATAAATCTTCATTTTAGGATATTAAAAAGAAATTCTTAGTTGGGAGCTATAATAGAAGTTCTAAGACCAACTTTGGTAACAATGAGAGAACACTAGACATTCGCCTCTATTCAATGGTAGTCCAAATATCTAATTATTAACAATAGAGAGCTAGAAATTCAAGTTCGACCTTAATAGTGGAAGTTTAGAAATCATCTACTGTAAAAAAACTGGCAGAAGGCCACTAATTGTCTGGTAACAATATAAACTCGGAAATCATCATCTAGAAATAAATCATAGAAGACCAAGAATCTTTATTTAGGGATAATTAATAGAAATTTTGAAATCCTCTTATGAAAATAATAGAAGTCCTGAAATCCAAATTCGGGTGTTAGTGAGTGCTATCCAAAAGTTAATAGTAGAAGACCCGAGACTCAGATTCAGATATCAGTTAGATAGATCTAGAAATTAGTAAAAGACCAAAAGTCTATATACTATAAGTCTAAATAACAATAGTCTTAGAACAGAATTCAGGCACTAATTAGTGAAATCCAAAAATTAATCATAAAAGACCCAAAACCCAGATTCTGGTATTAATAAATGAAGACCAAAAATCATCCTTTGGAAATTAGCCAAAAGCTGCAAATTCTTATCTAAGCCTTTTGTTCTGTTCCACGTTTTTGGGCTTTAACTTTTTGAATATTTTGCATCATTTTGCCTCTTCTAGTTCTTGATTCTCTTAGCATTTTCCACCTTTTAAGCTTTATATGTTGTCATTGTTTGGTGTGCCACTTCTCGGGCTTGGACATCTTAGTTCGTTATTATCCGGCGTGCTTGGTTAGCTTATCCCCAAGCAGGATCCAAGGACTTACCTGACCTCCCTCGAAGAGGTGCTCTAGCCAAGCCTTATTGGAGGGACTAAAGGCTTGTTCGGTGTCTTGCCAGGTTATTGCATGGCAAGATCATGGACTTACTCTATCCTCCCTTCAGAAGGTTCTCCGACAAGGCCTTATAGGTGGGACTGAAGGCTAGTCGGTGCCTTGACCTGGCCATAGCGTGGCGCATTCAAGGGCTTACTCCATCCCCTTTCTAGGTGGATGCCTTGATCCAGCCATAGCATAGCATGATCAAGGGCTCGCAGATAATTTAATCTGGCTATAGCGTAGTGCAGATAAAGGATTACTCTGTCTTCCCTCTAAAAGACACTTTGACCTGGCCATCTTGGCGTTGACAAAAGCTTATGACTGTTTAAGGTAGTTTCCAAGTTTAAGGATAATTCTACTCTCGACCATGTCGACTCTTCCTGAAAAAGAGGCGCTTTATTCATCTAATATAGGAAATATGGTCGCAAATGTTCTACGTCCCATGTCCTATGAACCATATTATCATCTGGTCGACATAATCTGCAACCCCTGGAGGAATTACTTTGCACACAATCAGAGGGTCCTCCCAGTTTGGTCCATGTGGTCCGTCTGTAGGGTTTCTAGTCTTTGCCTTCACTCTTCGAAGCACTAGATCTCCTCCTTGGAATGATCTTGTCTTTACTTTCAAGTTGTAGTATTTTGAGATTCTTATTTGATATTCAGCAGTTCGAATAGCTGCTTCAACTCTTAGCCCGTGTATTAAATCCAATGATTCTTTTTTTAACTCTTGGTTTGGATCAAACACATATGCAATTCTTCGGTGTGAAGATATTTCAACTTCAACTGGTAACATTTCTTTTCACCCATTTGTTAGGAATAAGGAGTATGACCTATAGTTGTTTTGGTGGACGTGCGATATGTCAAGAGTAAAAGTAAAAATTCTTCCGCCCAATTTCCTTTGACCTTATTCAATCATTTTTTCAAGATGGTCTTAATAGTCTTGTTTGTTGCATTGATGGCTCCATTAGCCTTTGGATGTGTTATGGAAGAAAAGCTTTTGGTAATTCCCTTCTTATGGAAAAATCGAGAAAATTCTTCACTTTCAAATTGTGTTCCATTGTTAGACATAATTTTGTAAGGGACCCCAAATCTATTGATGATATTCTTATAAAAAATCTAAGCACTTTCCTAGTAGTGATTTTGGGGAACGGCGCTGCTTCTACTTACTTAGTAAAGTTTGCTCCTCCTTTAAAAATTGGCAAACGCCCAATCAAATCGATTCTCCATACGTTAAAGGGTCATGGACTAGAGATCAGAGTTAATTGGCTCGGTGGTAAACAAGGAATCTTTAAGTATTTATGACACCCTTCACATTTATTTACGTGTTGTATAGCTTGACTAGCATTTGAGGCCAATAGAAACCATCTCTCGTTATTTTCTTATGCAACTTTATCCCATTGCAATGCTCTCCACAGAGTCCTGCATGCGCTTCCTTTAGTAATTTCAATCCATCTTTCGGATTCATGCATCTTAAGTAAGGAAGAGCATACCCTTTCTTATAAAAAATTCCATCCATTATAGTGAAGGTCGATGCCTGTCGTCTGATTCACCTAGCTTCTATTTTGTCAGATGGTAGTATCCTATTGGTATGATATTCTACAATAAGTGTCATCCAAGTGCTACTGTAATAGTTATCTGTCCTTGGATGATTGGGCTCTTCATACAGTATTTCTTCACCAATTTCTCTTTCTTGTGCCATGACTTGAGATCTACTTAAAACCAATAGTTCTTTCCCTAGTTCTGGCATTTTCTCTTCAATACTGAGATTTGGTTGATACCTTACTGGTATGATACAGGTTTTTGGAGCTCGTCTTGAACTAGACAATTTTGCTAATGAATTCGCTTGAGAGTTATCTCCCTTAGGGACTTGGTGTATAGAAAAATCAACAAATAAACCAAGCATTTTTAGCACCTTCTTACGTATAGGGCTAGATTGGCGTCTTTAGTCTGATATATCTGCTTTATCAGATTTACCATTAGTTGAGAGTCGGTAAAGATTTGAATTCGTAGGATTTTAAGTTGTAGGTCCAGATTAATCCTGCCACCAACAATTCATATTTAGCAACATTATTTGTTGCGGAGAATCCTAGCTTCATTACATAGTGTAGGTGGTGTCCATCTGGTGTGATTATGAAATATCCTACTTCGGCTCCTTGCTCGTACGATACCACTGTTATCCCGCCTTTTGGCAAGGCCGAGATACTAGGAAGCTGACTGGAAAACAAGGGTTGTACATCCTCAGCATTGAATAGCTATTGGGTAACCACAGACATCGATGAATTTTTCCCAAGTCCGGATCGGGCTACAATTGATAGAACGTATCAAGCAGAGCCATGAAAGCCAACGTTCCAATTTTCAAGACAATCTGAGTTCGTGTGCTCAAGTTATCACCATTGAAAAGTGGAGGAAGTAGCCCTAGGATCGAATCCATAAGCCCAACCTTGCTTCGAATCCATCGAACGTCCTCTACTTCGGACCCCAAAAGGAAAGATACTTCGAATCCATGGGACTACTTCACTTCGTATCCTTCAGGATGAAGACCTTCGAATCCAATAGGGCAGAGTACTTCGAATCCATGCAGTTGATTCACTTCGAATCTATCCTGTAACCTCACTTCGACTCCATGCCATGACTTGCTTCGAAACCATTTAGTTGGGAAGCCTTCGTATCGATCAACTATGGTATACCCTGATCGATACGAAGGAACATCCATTCGATCGATTCGAAGGAACATATCTTCGAATCCACTACCTCGAATCCACTAAGTCAACGCGGCTAAAACCATGGATTCGACCTAGTAAACTCGGAGAAAAAGATGGATCGACCCGAGAAGTGCGCGCACCACGTCATCATTCACATGCGCCAACCATCGATTCGACCCTATCGATTCGACCGGGATCGATTCGAACCAACCATGAAACCGGAAATACAATCTTGAATCGATCATAACTCAGGATCTACAAGTCCAAATGCTATGACATTTTTACGGGAGCTTACGTACACGTTGAAGAATGTCCACACCAAATTTCACCTCCATTGGATGATTTTCTGATCGATTCGAACGTACTTCGAATCGATCCCAAAGTGGGCCCAAATTTCCTGAGGCGGGCATGTGGGCCCCCTCACGTGCCAGAAGTGGTCTCCCGAATTTTTGACGAAATATCAGCATTCTACGCCTAAAAATAGAGCCCCTGGTCATTCTGAAAGGGGATCGGAGAATTTTGAGAGATAAAGCACGCCCGAACGCTGCCAGAATCACTACATATTGTCATCACTGCTGCTGATTTCGAATTTAACCTTATTATCCGCTGTACTTCGCTCTAGAACACTTGTAACCTTCAAGTACCAATCAATAAAGTGATAAAACTTCATAGTGCACGTAGGAAAATCGCCGAACCACTCTAAATTATTGTCTTCTGGTGAATTTACTTTTTTATGACATGGAGTTTTTGTTGGATAATCCTCATTTTCAATTTGATTTCTTCATTTATTATCTCTTCAAAAACTTCGGAAGAGCGTTGCCCAATTTTGGTGCAAACACTTTGGTGCTTTCACTGAGAGAATCCAGATTTTCTCCTGCTCGTTGGATCTGTCATCGATACCGGATTGGATAAATCTAAGAGAGAGATCCAGACTTCTATTTCAGACTCCATCCATACTATTCAGATTTACCAAAATCTAGGAAAGGATTCTACACCTCAAGATAGTTAGCACGAGAACCACTTCTACCGCCGCTGGTCAAGAAGGCCGAGATAGACAGAATCCCGCGCAACTACCTCCACCCAATCAAGATGATACCGGGCATTCAGATCCATCAGGTTCGGTCACTCAACAAGAGCTCCAGACATTACTCCAGGAACTAACCCAAAGTCGGCAACAGCTGACTGAACAATTACACGCCAATGTTGAGTTGACTAATCAACTAAACCGCCAAAGGCGTAGAAGATCCAGAAGGGACCACGCCCCTCATTCTTCCACCGAAAGCTCTACCTCTTCTGATTACAGCGGCAGATCTACTCGTCCCAGGCTAGACGGAAGTCATGCGCATGTTGCTGGTCACCAACAAGCATTAACTGTTGGGAAGATAAGAGTTGGCCCTTCTGCCAGTTTCCGTACAAGACCCTCCTCCCGAGGAGGCACTATTCCACAACATACTACGGATAACCATGCCACCACCACCGCAGTTGACATAGGAGTTGATACTCGAAATCACTCCAATCAGAACTACCACCAGCAGGAACATGCTCCAGAACCATATGTCCCAGAGGACATCGAGCCAAGGAGGCGAGATACGGATCGTCGACAGCGCCCGATCCTACCTCGCACTATGGAACCCGACCACACTTTGGCTTCCCACCCTTCGAATATAGTAACACCTGGCCTCTCAACTATGGTACACCAAATGATTCACGAAAGTCAGGGATTAACAAATGACGAATGGGGAATCTCCCGAAGTCATACTCCGTTCACTGATGACATATTATATGCTGAACCTCCTCGGCGATTCAGGATGCCGACTCTGCCCATGTATAAAGGAAGTTCCGACCCCAATCAGCATATTCTGAAATACGAATGGTCGATGACTGCTACAAGAGCTGATGATGCAGTAAAATGCCGTAGTTTTCCCATTTCTTTAGAGGGAATTGCGACGATGTGGTTTACACGATTACCACCACGATCTATCTCTTCATTTGACCAATTGGATACTAAATTTGTTGAACAGTTTCGTATGCACATTGCCAGCCTAAAGACGTAAATACTTTATCTAGTGTCACTCAAGCTCCAGGAGAGACACTTAGGCGATATTTGGAAAGATTCAATGCCGCTTGTGCAGAGATCACTAACCCCAATGATAATTCAATCTTGATGGCCCTAACTAAGGGGATTGACCCGGACTCTAAATTTGGAAATTGGCTAGCTCGGAAGCCTCCCGCATCGTTGGATCGTTTCTACTCCAAAGCCGCTCAATTCTTAATGCGTGAGGATGCGAAACAATCTAGGAAGCAGGACGATGCGAGACCCAGCAATGAAGGAATTCAAAGCAATGTGGCAGTTAAACAGTCAGGGGAGAGCTCTGGAAAAGTCCAATTTAATATTCAAAACAAGCAAACTCAGCCGAGGAACGGTAATAATAGAAATAAGAAGCATGATCAGAATCGTGGCCCGCGCCGCAGGGCACAAATGTTTGAAAGCTATACACTACTGAACACGTCACTGGAAAACGTGTATCTACAGACTTGTAATGCAATGCAGTATAAAAAGCTGACTCCGAAGCCATCGTCGGAGAGACAGATTCAAACAGGAAAGTTCTGTAGATTTCATGAAAGTTACGGACATAATACCAATGATTGCAAACATTTGCAAGATCTCATTGAAAAATTGATCAGGGAAAGAAAGTTAGATCAATTCGTGCGGGCGCCACAAGCTGGTGGTGTGGGCCCGTCAAACCAAAAACGTGCACAAAACCAAGAGAGACAGGAAGAGCCCGCACGTACGGGCGGGAGGTTGGTTATTAATACAGTTAGTGGTGGTCCTCATCGAGCGGACCGAAGCTGGAGGGAAATGGAATCATACGCCAATTCGATCAGGCATGTGGATTTCGAGAGTTGTAGTACGCTTGATGAAGGGGCTCCGGCCAAACAACAGAGAACGATGGCAGATGACATCGTATTCAGAAACCGAGATGCTAGTAAGGTCGAAGCCCCAACTATAAACCCACTAGTCATATCTGCCCAGGTTGGTCCTTCTTGGATGAAGAGGATCCTGGTGGACAGTGGAAGTTCAGTAAATATCTTGTTTAAGACAGCATATGATCAAATGAAGATGGAAGCCAAAGATTTAAAGCCTTGTCAATCTAGAATCCATGGCTTCGACGGAAGTGCTAATATACCCTCTGGAGTGGTGGAGTTTCCAATGGAGTTAGGAGTCGGAGAACGCTGAAGAGTTTGAATGTTACAGGTTGTTGTCTTAGATATCCACTCACCATACAATGCTTTTTTGGGCCGACCGGCCCTTGCCGAATTCAGGGCAGTGATTGCCCCATGGTGTTTAACTTTGAAATTCCCCACTGATCATGGGATTGGGGTCATTCAGGGAGATCAGGCTGCTGGGAGAGCCTGCTATGTTGCCGAACTACGAGAAGCACAACGAAAGGAGAAAGGAAAGGGCGTGGAGGAATCTCTCTGCGCCCGTTTCGCCGACAATTGACAATTAGTGCCTGGGCCTCGGCCCGGGCACCACGACCAATTCCAAAAGGATCTTGACCCCAGAGACACTGAAGATAATGATAAAACTAAAGAAAGTCAAGCTTCCCCAGCCGAGCTGACGATTGATGTTCCAATTGATGATGATGATTCGAAAATGTTAAAAATTGGGTCTCAGCTAAACCCACAAGCACAACAGGAATTGGTCGAATTTCTCCAAGCAAATCTAGACGTATTCGCTTTGACGCACTCTGATATGTGTGGAATTTCGTTGGACATCGCGAGCCACACCTTGAATATTGACCCACGGTATATCCCGGTCAAACAAAAGAGACGCGGTATGGATCCAGAGAGATCTGCCGCCCTCAAAGAAGAAGTTGATAAGCTAAAGGCGAATGGATTTATCCGGGATGCTTTGTACCCGGAGTGGGTATCCAACCCTATACTTGTCCGAAAACCGAATGGGAAATGGAGAAGTGCATTGATTACTCTGACTTAAATAAGGCTTGTCTGAAAGATAGCTTTCCACTTTCCCGAATCGATCAACTTGTGGATTCAACGACCGATCACTCACTAAGTGAAACCCGAGCTCAGGGACAGAACACTACACCAGCATTTACAAGGATTGATACACGACAATCCTTCCACTAACACCAAATTCCTAGAGTGTGAATTGGAGTATAAAACATCAAATAACTCGTTCCCAGACTGCAAACGGACTCCAAATTCCCAGAGTGCGAATTGGAGTATAAACATCTAATAACTCGATCCTAGAGTGCGAACGGACTCCAAATTCTCAGAGTGCGAATTGGAGTATAAACATCCAATAACTCGTTCTCAGAGTGCGAACGGACTCCAAATTCCCAGAGTGCGAATTGGAGTATAAACATCCAACAACTCGTTCCCAGAGCGTGAACGGACTCCAACTTCCCAGAGTGCGAATTGGAGTATAAACGTCAAATAACTCGTTCCCGGAGCGCGAACGGACTCCAAATTCCCAGAGTGCGAATTGGAGTATAAACATCGAATAAATCGTTCCTAGAGTGCGAACAAACTCCAACTTCCCAAAGTGCGAATTGGAGTATAAACATCAAATCCATCGTTCCCGGAGTGTGAACGAATTCCTAAAAAGTCTAAACAGGTGTGACTGACCATCTATCGGCCAACTCCAACTTCTCAGAGCATGAATCGGGGTATAAACATAGATTACAGGTTCCCGGAGTGCAAACCGAAGCATCCGTGCTAACTCTAACTTCTCAGAGCATAAGTGGAGTATAAACATAAATTACAGGTTCCCGGAGTGCGAACTCAAACATGCATGCTATCTCCAAGTTCCCAGAGTATGGATTGGAGCACATATACCAAGTCAAAGTCCCCGGAGTGCGAACTGAGATATCAATACTAACTCCATGTTCCCAGACCGTGAAGTGGAGTATAAACATCAATTCCAGGTTCCCGGAGCGCGAACCGTGTTACAGACATCGATAACTCTCAAATTCCCATAGCGCGAACCAGATTATCGATCACAAATTATCCTAAGTCCCCAGAGTGTGGACATGTGCTTAAGATTTGCAATAAATGCGATCAATCACCGAAATACAAATGTTGTTGCCCAAGACTGGGGGGCAAAAAAGCTAAGTGTTAGTCGCTAACCAAAGTGATACAATGTCCAAAGTTCAACTTATTCATCGATCACAACACGTGACCAAGATTTTCAGACTTGGCAAATAAAACGAACTCTACTTGACGGTAAAAACACCACAAGTGCACCGGATTGAAAGCCAAACACTGCAAATACTTAAGTAAAAGAAAAGAACAATTTCCCATTCCATCAACTAACAAAAAGAGGTTTGATTATACGGCAAATCAAAAAAATTCGATTAAATGGAGGCCGAATCCACACTTATACACGGCTCTAAAATAACGAAAGAAGAAATAAAAAAATGCTATTTACAATTACATGACAAGTCAAGAAGCTCAATCCTTCTTCTTCCGAGGCTTCTTCTTTGGAATCGAGCCGCTGGACCCACTACCCGATTTGCTTCGAGATTTCTTGCCCTTCTTTGGTTCATCCTCCGGGTCTAGCATAATATCAACGTCTTCCTCGGAGCTGGAGGGGACGGAGATCCTTTTGGAAGGGCAAACTGAAGGCATAGGAGCTGTGACAGGTGTCTGTTCAGCAACGCTTGAGACAGTCACCGTGCCGCCAGGAGAAATCACCATTAGAGAAGACAAGCTTGAGGGGGCAGTGTCGCTTCCAGAACCACCGACCGTTGTCACCGTAGCCATCTCAGCACTTATCTCGGCAAAAATCTCTTCTTCTCGAGACAACTGAGCTGCGCTGGATACGCTGGTGGTCGTCATGACAGAACTGAAAACTGGAGCAATTCCACTCATTACGAATGAAGGATCAGGAATAGGGTCAAAGAATGACCAATTAGCTCCTCAATCATTTGAGCATCGAATGACATCGAGCTCCCCTCTCCAATGTCACTGGCCATGGCAGCAGTTGAAATCGCTTCGGTGACAATAACTCCATGCGTAGGATATAAAACCGAAGGAACTGGGGGCACGGGCGCGGCACTTTCAGTCACTGAACAAAGAAGAGAAAAAATAGTCAGTCCGGTAAATTCTCTCAAAAATCGTTGCTTTAAAACACGAGGAAAATAATCGAAGTACCTTCCTTGCCTTGCCTCGGAGCTTGAACAGGTTTGGAGACAGCAGTCTTACCAGGAGATAACCCCGATTGATCCGGATTGTAGGCAGAAATGACCTGTGGATCAACCGCGGCGATAACTTCGGACGAAGTCGGGACAGGAACGTCGATATTCTCACTGTGATGCGCAACACCCGAACCCTCGCCAATCTCCGTCTGCTGGATGCCGAGTTTTTCTTTCTCGACAGAGATTATCGCCTTATGAAGAATTCTGCTCTCTTCCTCGCTGAGCAGACGTGACTCGAGCTCAAACTCGTCTAGTACTTCATTCGGACAAGACATCCTCTTGTTCTCCACTAGTTTTTCCAGGCACTATAGAGAAGCATAGAGTAATCTCCTAGCCATGCGAGATTTCTGTGCTCTAACACGTTGGCATTATATGTATCCAGGCTTTCGTCAAACTCAGCCTCCATCTTGAATCTCTCCGCCTGGACTTTCTCCTCCACTTCCGTTTCCACCTCCTTAACCCTAGCAACTGCTGCATCGCGCTCAGCCCGAAGAGACACAGCTTGCTCACACGCTTCTTGAGCGGCCGTATTAGCATCATCTTTTTCCTTGCTTATGTCGGCAAACTTGGCCTTTAACTCCTCCAGTTCTTTAACTACCGCATCCCGCTCGGCATCAACATTTTTGTATCAATGGCCCAAGTCTTCTACTAAAGTGCAATGTGCTTGTTGCATCTTTGCCATCTCAACTAATGTCTCATCAACCTTTTTTAGCGATTCAACTTCAGCCATGCAGGAGGACTCCGCCTCAGATTGAAGTATATCGACAATACGGTTCATCTGAGCCAAGTCGGCTTCTAGTTTCTCAATAATTTTGGCCCGATCAAAGGCTGCTTTTGAAGCTTTAACGGCCGCCTCATACCATTCCTTGTACTAAGCATAGAAGTCACGGATATAACTAAGTGTTGTGGTCACGGCGTCTTCGGGAATTCTTTTAAGATTAGGAGGGAAAATGCAAGCGTCGAAGCAAATTTCCGGAAAGTCCTTCTTCAATTGAGCAAGTCTAATACCCCCCTCATCAGATGGTTCAATAGGAGCCTCCTCCACAGCTGTGGTCGTAACAATCTCAGTCCTAGAACGATGTGACTTAGGCCTCTAAACCTATGAAGACGGTTGTTGTCACATAGGCTCAGATACATGAATATGGCTTTGGGGTGGCGGAGGAGAGCGAGAAGGGGAACGGTATCTCCGATCTCTGTCCGAGCGCTCTTGACTAGAGTAACTACGGGGATAGTCCCTTGCATAATATTCTTGGCCATGATACCTCCGTTCGTGATTGCGATCGGAGCCCTCATGTCGAGATTCATAGTGAGACGAAGGATGATGCACTCTTCGGAGTTTGTCTAATGTAGATTGACGGCCAGACATAGCACCTGCAAAAGAGGAGCAACTCAGTTAAACACCAGGTGAAAGCAATACGATCTATGCGGAAGTCATGTAGTGTTATGAAAGTGTATGCAAATGTGCAAAACCCCCGACCAACCAGAAGTGTGGACTGCACTAACGGGTAAAGGCTCGCTTATTTCTAACGCTTCCCGGAGCTCATCCAACCCAGACTCGTGGTAGAGAGATACGTACTCCGGGATGGGAATGTCATCCAATCCTCTAAAAGCATCTCCTGATTGACAAGGAGCAGCGTCAGAGATAGTAATTCTGGGGATCAAACGGGATACAACTACAGACTTCCATCTCTTAAATTTAGGGACAAAAGCCTTGCCATTCTGCTTCTCTTCCATTCGGGAAAGATCAGCCGCTAGCTCGGTATCTGTGGGCGTCCTTTCATCGTCGCTCGTTTCTCTTATTACTATGCCAGGTTTTCTTTTCACCGTTTTCTTCTTTGTATTCGAATCCGGCTTCGCCAACCCCTCAATAACAATGCTCTGGTCCATCTCTATTAAACCCAGCATCCTTAAGTTATCGTCAGTTAACACCGAGTCGATGTGTCTTAATTCACTCGGGATCCCTTGTAAGCTACGAACGATGCCTTTATAATATCCACCATCAGGCCTCGAAATGATGGCTGTAAGAAGGACAGAGAATTAGTACAAGTGTTAGGAATAGCTATTCAAGAGAGACTTGCGACACTTACGTCTAGACAGCCATCGCCTAGCAAACCCTTGGGGGTACTGAACAAAAAACCATTCGGCTTTGAACTAGATAAGTCTAGTCCAAGCCCCGGTCATGACTTGGCAGTTTCTGACCGCTTCCAGAAAAGTAAAAGATGGGCTATCACCCCTACTTTTGAAGTTAAATATGTGCCTAATCTCAGACGGTCGCGGCGGGCGAATGAAACAATCCATAAATATGATGAAGGCACTGTTCAGCAGCGCATGTCCGTTAGGATGAAGTGGTGAGGGAGCAATTCCTAAGAATGATAACATCTCCCGGATATACTGGTTAAATGTAGGGAGAGTTCCAGCCGCACAGGCGTGACGGTAGAAAGCAGTATACCCTTCGGGCGGATTGTGGGGTCTGACGTCAACGTCCGGTAGCAAAACATCATCCGGGGATAAGTTATGTTTCAAGCAAATCCGGCCCGGTAAGGCTTCAGAAATACTAGACGGAACGGAGTCGATAGGATCCTTGATAAATATGGCTTCCGGCACTTCGTCCGGAGCCGGACCAACTACTTCGGGAGGAATGTCAGGGATTTCAAGCACAGGAGGAGGCGAACTCTGTACCTCTTGTTGTTGAGAGCTCGAAGATTCCATAACTAACTAACTCATCAGAAAGCAACATTAAGCACATAGAAAACCCGTTCATTCCCAGTGTAGAGTGTGTGCGGTGCAGTGTAGTTTTGCGCATTACTTAGAAGAATTCTACGGAGTTAGAGAAAATTTGCAAACAACAAGATCTGCGAACGACAAAACTTCGAAAATCGAGATCGGAAATGACCATCATCGCTGACCGTCACATCCACGTCATCCAGATGCTACCGATCGATTCAAGCATAAATCCGTTATATTTTTGGTTAGGCCACAGTTCCATCGACGAGCTTCAAGAGATAGTCAAATATGTAGTCCTACAGTCAAGTTCAATTATGCAAGGTAAAAGCTCATCGGAATCAAGTATGCTGAAATTCATTAAGTTCGTCAAATTTCAGCTTGAGATCGGTCGTAGTTCAGATGTTAGAGCAAGTCAGAAGGGTTGTATTCTCTGAATTGAGGACGGTCTAATCGATCGGCTCGGATCGATTCTGGTCGACTCGATGTGCTTCGAATCGATAAGAGTCGACTCGATCACTTCGTATCGACATAGGTCCCTGGAACGATATCCATAGCATCAAGTGAAGGAGCGCTTCGAGTCCATCAGAAGAGCATTCATATCGACCCAGGAAAGCAACTTCGTATCGATCGAGCTCGATACCTTCGAATCGATCGTGAAGTTATTAGTTCGAATTGACCGATACGAACCACGTCACCTCACAAGCATCGATATGAAGCCCCATAATCAGGATCGACTCGAACAAATTCATCTTGGATCGATACGAGACGGAGAGGAAAGAAATCCTTCAAGATCTTTCCTTATCCAAAGAAAGCCTCAACTCTTTGTCACCCCCCATCCATCGATTCGACCCGTTTCGTTCAGATCTCACAACCTTCCAAAAATTGATTTCAGAAGAAAAAATTAAGGGTGATGGTGAAGATTTCCAATTTTATCGTTCTCAGCTTGGCCTAATCCATTAGTTACCTGATTTGTTTTGATTATGATCGAAGGATTGAAGGCTAGATCGATACGAAAGAGTGTCATTCTCGAGCCTGGAGGATCGATGCGAAGAGGAAGGCAGAGTAACAGTAAAAAGTAAAAAAATGAAAGTGAGCTAAGCCTCGCGTATTTATATGGATCCAAGGGAGGAAAAGACATGGTTCGCCTCCCGGTCGACCTAACCGATTGTTACCGGTCAAACACCGATCGATTCGAACAAGTGCGTTCGAATCCACCATACTTCGAATCCATTAAGGTGGCGTTGCCACGAAGCTTCAGTGATACGAAGAGATTGAATAAAAGCTAGATTGAAGTCGCGAAATCCTATCGATTCGAAGTGCCAGTTTCACAACCATCGACTCGCAGCGGTTCGAAGTCTATCGATTCAAAAGACCATTTCAAATCCATCGGAAACCATCAATAAGAGTGAACGCATCGCTTCGATATGAAAAAATTACTTGTCAACCTTTTTCATCGATTCAGGAGAGGATCGATACAAGAGGATGACCATTAAAAAACATCAAGGCGATGTTTTAACTCGAATTACAAATCGATTCAGGAGAGGATAGATACAGAATTCGATAACAAACTGAATTGACAACGACTTGCAAACACGCAACGTTAACTAAAGTCAAGGTAACACATATATGCACATATGTCTGACTAATATTTGATCTTTGACATTCACAGGGATCAAAGGCTCATCTCCTTATGATTTCGACGGCAAATAGCCAATCACAATCACACAACGGTCCATTACAGCAATACAGAATACAACTTTCAACGAAACATGCCACAGTTGTCCAATGTGAGACTACAGCTTTTCAAAGCACGTCATGTTTACACAAGACGTACTTTGGGGGGCCAATGTTATCCCGCCTTTTGGCAAGGCCGAGATACCAGGAAGCTGACTGGAAAACAAGGGTTGTACATCCTCGGCATTGAATAGCTATTGGGTAACCACGGACATCGATGAATTTTCCCCAAGTCCGGATCGGGCTACAATTGATAGAACATACCAAGAAGAGCCATGAAAGCTAACGTTCCAATTTTCATGACAATCCGAGTTCGTATGGTCAAGTTATCACCAGTGAAAAGTAGAGGAAGTAGCCCTAGGATCAAATCCATAAGCCCAACCTTGCTTTGAATCCATCGAACGTCCTCTACTTAAAACCCCTCAAGGCAAGATACTTCGAATCCATGGGACTACTTCACTTCGTATCCTTCAGGATGAAGACCTTCGAATCGAATAGGGCAGAGTACTTCGAATCCATGCAGTTGATTCATTTCGAATCCATCCTGTAACCTCACTTCGACTCCATGCCATGAATTGCTTCGAAACCATTCAGTTGGGAAGCCTTCGTATCGATCAACTATGGTATACCCTGATCGATACGAAGGAACATCCATTCGATCGATTCGAAGGAACATATCTTCGAATCCACTACCTTGAATCCACTAAGTCAAGGCGGCAAAAACCATGGATTTGACCCAGTAAACTCGGAGAAAAAGATGGATCGACCCAAGAAGTGCGCGCACCACGTCATCATTCACATGCGCCAACCATCGATTCGACCCTATCGATTCGATCGGGATCGATTCGAACCAAGCATGACAACCGAAAATACAATCTTGAATCAATCATAACTCAGGATCTACAAGTCCAAATGCTATGAAATTTTTACATGAGCTTACGTACATGCTGAAGAATGTCCACACCAAATTTCACCTCCATTGGATGATTTTCTGATCGATTCGAACGTATTTCAAATCGATCCCAAAGTGGGCCCAAATTTCCTAAGGCCGGGCATGTGGGCCCCCTCACGTGCCAGAAGTGGTCTCCCGAATTTTCGGCGAAATATCATCATCCTACGCCTATAAATAGAGCCCCTGGTCATTCAGAAAGGGGATCGGAGAATTTTGAGAGATAAAGCACGCCCGGACGCTGCCAGAATCACTACATATCATCATCACTGCCGCTGATTTCGAATTTAAGCTTATTATCCGCTGTACTTCGTTCTAGAACTCTTGTAATCTTCACCAATCAATAAAGTGATAAAACTTCATAGTGGACGTAGGCAAATCGCCGAACCACTCTAGATTATTATCTTCTGTGCAATTTACTTTCTTGTGACTTGGAGTTTTTGTTAGATAATCCTCATTTTCAATTTGATTTCTTCATTTATTATCTCTTCAAAAACTTCCGAAGAGTGTTGCCTAATTTTGGTGCAAACAACCACATTCACAAATAGTTTCCATATAGGCTTTTGATCTTTCTTTTTCTATCACTGTTCTTTAAAAAGTTTGTACATTCATTGATAAAATCCGCTAATGCTTGCCCATTTGATAGCCATTTGTGGCTGAAATTCAACATCATATTCGCTAAGTTCTCCATTTTAGTAGCCTACCCGAAGTCTCACGTTTACTGAAAACCTGCTTGAGTGGAAAGTTAGTTAATACTATGATTGGATATGCTTGAAATTACACTTTGAGTTTCCGTGCTGTAAGTGTCAAATAATAAGCCAACTTTTCTATGACTGGATATCGAATCTCGGCATCCTTTAATCATCTGCGCACATAATAAAGAGGAAGTTGAATTTCATTTTCTTGTCTAATCTGAACCGAACTAACTGCAAGTTCTGAAACCTCCATTTATGAGTATAAGCTTTCTCCATTCTCGGGATTGGATAATATTGGTGGCCTTTGTAAATGATTTTTTTAATTCTTAGAAAGGTTTCTTACAATCTTCTCCCCATTCAAATTTCTTTCTTACCTTAATCACATTGAAGAAGGGGATGCATTTATCATTTGCCTCGGAGATGAATCTGCTTAGGATAGCAATTCTACCATTCAAAATCATTACTTCTTTGCTGGTTTTGGGTTAGCCATGTCTTTGAAAGCTTGGATCTGGTCAGAACTAGCTTCAACCCCTTATGCGCTATCAATATAACTTAAGAACTTTCTTAAATGAACTCTGAATGAACATTTTTGAGGATTCAGTTTCATCTGATACCTTCATAATACTTCAAACATTTCTTCAAGATATTTAAGGTGACTCTCAGCTTCATGATATTTTACTGGCATATCATCCACATAAACCTCCATAATTCGTCCAATCTGTTCCTTGAACATTCTATTGACCAATCTTTGATAAGTGGCTCTTGCATTCTTTAGCCCAAAAGGCATTTCTTTATAACAGAAAGTACCCCAATCGATAATAAAGCTTGTATATACTACATCTTTGTTGAATATGCGCTTTGCGCTATATGATTTTTGTTTGATGATAATAAACATATATACATTCGCTTAAATGTATTTGTTAACGTACTATTTTAATCTTCACAGAATAAATAAATATTTGCTGAATAAAAATAAATAACACAGTTTTTGAATTCAAACGAATATTTTATTCAAACAAATATTTATTACAACTTTGATAGTACAATTTCAAGCTCTCACTATACATATACAATTTTGACTACAATACATGACATTTCATTATTTTACATCAGCACCTCACTACATATCACTCACACTCGTATTTATCTTCAACTGCATTCAAGTTTGAATCCAGCATCTGAGCGATCTGCAAAAATATAAACTAACGCAGTAAAATTGAAAATAAAATATTTTTGCGATATAAAATAAAACGTGAATTTTGAAAATGATATTTGCCTCAGTTATTTGGGTTGTTCGTCATCATATAAATTTGAATTCATCATACACGAACAACTTGTGACATACACAGTATATTACTGTATATGCCACAAGGCCGTGCACGCCGATATATACACTTGATTGATTTACAGGGACAGGCAAGCACAGGTCAAACCCAAATGAAAAACCGGGTTTCAACTCACGTGCAATATATTTAAAATCACGACACGAGCACAAGGTCAAACCCGAGCTGTAAAACTGGATTCAACACAAGGCGACATGACATGAATGCTATGTTCAAACATGACACAGCCTCAAACCAGCAGTATACAAGTACAAGACCACCAAGCAAAATCAATACAACATGTCATGAATGAACTAGCAAAGGTTAGCCATCAACATAACAGCAACACCAACCAGAAAAGAAGCAAACCAAACATGCAAATGCATCAACATGCCACAAGACATAGTAATGCAACAGTGGCTAACCAGAAGTGAAGATTGCAGCAACATCAAGTGACAATGCAAGCAAAAACTCAAGTGCAACAATGAATTTCAGTATGGTAGTGAAACAGACAACTACTGAAGCTCAAGAGGTGGTGTAAATACAACTCGAAGAATGCAAGTTCATATGTACAGCAACCCAACTGCAATACTGCACAACAAGGCGTAGCAACTTTCAAACACCCACATATATGAAGCATACAAGTACAGGCCATAACATGTCAATGCAAGCAAAGCCAAGATACAGGTGGACAGTGAAACCAGGCAACGACTTCAGGCATGATTCAGCTGCATGTACAACAGGTATGGTGACACAAGTAATACAAGACAAGATGCAGTGAAGCATGTACATAGGCCACCAGTGAAGCAACTACAAACTACTCACGACAATGCACCAATGTCACAAGCATGAACACAAGTGTACATGACAGTGTACAACATCAAGGACCAAGTAAAGCATGTACAAGTGCATGAAAACCAAAAGTCAACAGCACAGGGAAGTACAAAGCAACAGCAAGCAGATGCAAGTTAACCGACATATGAACAACTACAACAGGTCAGGGAAGCAACAATTGTACAGAGGCAAAAACCACTTCACCAAAATATAACTGAAGTCAATATGATCGAGTGCAACAGTGAACAGTGCAGTATCAAGAGTGGATGTACAAAGCTCAAGTTAAATCCCAAAGCAACCAGTAATGTCCAGTCCAGCAACATGAATGGAATCAATATGTGCAGACTACACAGCGAAGTCATGTAACAATTTTTTAAAAAACAAAGTCAAAATTTACAAGTTCAAATCAAATGGCTGGAGTAAACATGATCAGTAAAGACCGAGTTCAACATCAAGTGGTAATCAAGGTGTCAAGCCAAGTCAAGATGATCAACGACCAGTTCAAAGTCACAAATTAAAGTCAGATTCAAGCCGTGGTCATCACAAAAAAATTAATTCAAAACCGTGTCAACCAAGAAACGTGAAAGATACGAATTTGACAAAGTCAGTTCAATCATCAATCGTTCAAGCATCATCAAGCGGCCAGAGCAAATAATTTGACAAATTCAAATATATCTGAACGAACGCAAAAATAGGATTTCGAAACCTATATATAACCCTAATCATCATCGGCAAATTTGACATCGAGTTCGAACAATCCAAAAACCAGAAAAGCAAAAGGAAACAACACATACCAGAGAATCAGAACGAACTCAATCCAAATTGAAGAGCCGTGAACAAATCGAAGAGCAACGAAACCTACTAACGAATCATATCAAGTGGCGACTTCAATTTGCACAACCCTGTTTGAATCGCAAGGAGGAAAAGACAATTTACAGAAGCCCTATATCGCAAAGAGGAACAAAAGAGGAGCGGCCATTTTTTTTTCACAAACGAAAAACAAAAGAGACGGGCTGAAGAAAAAGAAGGGCCGGCCTTATTCATATAAAGAAAAGGGGTTTTTGTTTTTGTTTTATTTTTAATTAGGGTTATTTTGTTTTATAATCGTTTTTTAATTGTATTTTCTTTTTAAACCGTTTTAATTTTCTAGTCGTGTGACTAGGGTACAAACTACGGTGTGTAGTTTAGGAATTCACAACTCGGTAGTTGAGTTGTGGTCAGGGTTTTGAGCGTAGAGTTAGATTAGTCAATAGCGGGTATAGCGAGTTTACGTGTGTAAGCGAGGGACTATCTAATTTCTAGTAGAAACCTTGGGGGCAGCACGCAGGCAGGTTTTTGCCGAAGCTGGGTAAATTCTGTGTTGTTCTATTTTGTTATTTATATTCTGCTATATCTGTGCTGCTATTCTGTGATCTGTGTTAATATAAATTAACTTCTGCAATTAAGTTTTTATAACTTACACTATCACCCTATTCACCCCCCTCTAGGGTGAAATCGATCCTACAAGTGGTATCAGAGCTAGGAATAGAAGTCAACATTTGTTTTAAAAATTCTATTTTTTTTGAAAAAATCAGTTTTTGTTTAAAAATTCGAATTTTTAAAATGGCTTCTTTTAATAATGCTTTTGAAGAAGGTCAATCCATAGTTAGACCACCAATGTTCAATGGTGAATATGCTTTTTGGAAAAATAGGATGAAATTTTTTTTGAAAACCATTGACGCTTGGGATATTGTTGAGACAGGATATAGAATACCAACTATAACTGTAGATGATCAGGAAATAGAGAAACCAAAGGAACAATGGACAGAACTAGAAAATAAATTACAGAATACTAATGCCAAAGCTATGAATTCTATTATCTGTTCATTAGATCAATTTGAATTTAATCGTGTCTCACATTGTCTAACTGCGCAGGAACTATGGCACATATTAGAAGTAACTCACGAAGGAACATCTCAAGTCAAAGAATATCGCCTTGCCATGCTAAGCAGCGAATACGAGAACTTTACAATGGCGAAAGAAGAAAATGTCAAAGAGATGTACGGACGACTTTCCAACATCGTATACAAATCAAAAGCTCTCGGAAAAACATACACCGAATTGGAAATAGTACGTAAAATCCTCAGAGTCCTTCCACGAAGCTTTGAAGCAAAAGTAACTGCTATTCAAGAATCGAAAGATTTAAAACAACTCAAAGTCGAAGAACTCATCGGAAATCTCACCACTTATGAGCTAGAAATGAAATTCAAGGAAGAGCGTGAATGTGGAGATACTCGAAAGAAATCAATAGCTCTCAAAGGAACAACTGAAAGTGATGATGAGAATGATGACGATGATGATGGAGCAGCAGAGCTAGCGCTACTAATAAAGAAATTCAAAAAGTGGAATCGCAAATACGGAAATCCAGCTCGAAATCATGAATTGAAAAACAGAATAGGCAAAGCACTAGGCAACCCAGAAGATCAGAAAATCATCTGTTACAAATGCAACAAAACCGGCCATATCAAGCCACAATGTCCTCAAAAACGATCAAATCAAGGAAAGAAACTAAAGAAGAAAAGCTTTGCGGCTACTTGGGATGAAACTGACGAAGATGAAAGTGATAACACCGAGAGTGAGAGTGAAAAAGCAAATATGTGTCTTCATGGTGAAGTTACAGACAGTGATGACGACGAGCCAAGCGAGGTATCAAAACTCACTCATTCTGAATTACTAATTTATTTCCATGAAGTAAATGGCTGTTATGAACGACTTAGGGAAAAATATGCTAAACTTGAATCTCAAAAGGATACTTTGATAGAATGCAATAAACAACTTGATCAATTAGTTAAGAACTATCAATGTAGAATTCCTAAGTGTGATAAGTGTCCAACATTTGAAGAAGAAATTAAAAAATCGGAAATCAATATAAAATCACTTGAAAATGAAATTCTGATTTTAAAAGAGAATGAAAATACTAGGAGAGAGAATTCTATTAAAAAGTGCACACAGTTGTTAAACGAAA
This sequence comes from Allium cepa, assembly GCA_030765085.1. Taxonomy (NCBI): domain Eukaryota; kingdom Viridiplantae; phylum Streptophyta; class Magnoliopsida; order Asparagales; family Amaryllidaceae; genus Allium; species Allium cepa. The sequence goes on from CM060942.1 coordinate 513,283,875, forward strand.
ATGAATCTCTCAAATCACAAGTCCAACAATTGTCAACGACTTTAGATAAATTTTCAAAAAGTGAAAAATCGTTGAATATGCTATTAGGAAAGCAAACTGTTAATATGGTTAGACAAGGTCTTGGATATAATAGTTCGAAAATTGTTGAAAACAAGATTAATCAAGTTAATTCTATGTGCACAATTTGTAGAAAATTTGGACACGGTCACAATAATTGTTGGTATAGACCCAAACATGTGAAAACTATACCGATTTGGGTTTCAAAAGGCACAAATATAAAATCTCTCAAAGTTAAACAAATTTGGGTGCCAAAGGAAACAATTATAAATAGTTTTGGGTCTACACAAAATCATTTTTCAAAATTTTCTGCCACTAACAATCATGGACCTATAAAAACAAATAGGTCACTAAACTCTCTTCTCGTGTAGGTATGCTGGCAGGCTAAGGAACAACAGCAATGGTACTTGGATTCTGGCTGTTCCAAGCACATGACAGGCGATAAATCGAAGTTCCTTAGCCTAGAAAAGTACAAAGGTGGCAGAGTCACAATGGGGAACAATGACAAGTGTAAAATTGTCGGTAAAGGTAAAGTAGGTAACAATACATTTACCTTAAATGACGTTTTATATGTTGAAAATCTGCACCACAATTTGATATCAATCAGCCAGCTATGTGATAAAGGTATGAATGTTATCTTTGATTCTGACATGTGCAAAATTGTTGACAAATCATCAAAAGAAATCTTATTTTCAGGAAAAAGGAAAGGTAATATATATTCTCTATCTTTTGATGATCTCATCCTGTCTAAATGTTTGGTAGCTAAGGATATAGAAGTGAATTTATGGCATAGACGTTTAGGGCATGCTAGTATGAACTTATTAAACAAATTAAAAAGGAAAAGTTTGGTAAGAGGGTTGCCATCACATGAGTTTGAAACTGAAAACATCTGTAAAGCATGTACTTTGGGAAAACTTAGAAAATCATCGTTTCATGCCAAAAACAATGTAAGCACTTCTAGAGTTCTTGAACTAATTCATATGGATCTATTTGGACCTAATGACATTGCTAGCTAGGAGGTAAGAAATATTGCTTTGTGTTAGTTGATGATTACTCAAGATATACATGGGTATACTTCTTAGCTAAAAAATCAGAAACTTTTTCATACTTCACAAGATTCGCAAAATTTGTGCAAAATGAAAAAGAAGTCTCTATTGTTTCGTTAAGAAGTGATCATGGTGTAGAATTTGAAAATTATGAATTTGAAACTTTCTGTGATGAAAACGGAATCAAACATGAGTTCTCTGCACCACGTACTCCACAACAAAATGGGGTAGTTGAGAGAAAGAATCGAACTTTACAAGAATTGGCTAGGTCTATGTTAAATGAATATGAACTACCTCTGTATCTCTGGGCAGAAGCTGTAAATACAGCATGTTATGTAATGAATAGAGTTATCATCAGACCAATTCTTAACAAAACCCCCTATGAGCTATGGTTCAACAAAAAACCAAACATCGCTTACTTCAAAGTGTTTGGATGTCCTTGCTATATTCTTAATACAGGTGATCAGTTAGGAAAATTTGAAGCAAAGGCTGATGATGGCATCTTCATGGGTTACTCTTCGAGAAGCAAAGCTTATAGAGTCTACAACAAAAAGACTAAAACAATCGTAGAGTCAATCAATGTGAAATTTGACGAAGGCATTGACGAACAGGGTACATCCAAAAGCAACGTTGAAGAGGAGAAAGAAAAAGATGAATTTGAAAAACCAAAAGAAACTGCTGATGCTAAAGAAACCACAACACAAGAAGTCCGAAGAAATCTGGATCCAGAAAAGCTGAAATACAAAACAGACCATCCACCAGAATTGGTAATTGGAAACCCTATAGCAGGTATACAAACTCGTTCATCCTTTAAAAATCTATGTGATCTGTGCTTATATAGTGGATTTATTTCAAAAATAGAACCAAATAGCATAGATTCAGCCCTTAATGATGAAAACTGGTTCATGGCCATGCAAGAAGAACTAAATCAGTTTGAACGAAATAATGTTTGGAGTCTAGCACCTAGACCTAAGGATTATCCAGTTATAGGAACAAAATGGATTTTTAAAAATAAATATGATGAATCTGGAAATATAATTAGAAATAAAGCTAGATTAGTTGCTAAAGGATACAATCAAATTGAAGGAGTTGATTTTGATGAAACCTTTGCGCCTGTAGCTAGACTAGAATCAATTAGAATATTGTTAGCTTTTGCTTGTTACAAAGGATTTAAACTAAGACAAATGGACATTAAGAGTGCTTTTCTTAACGGAGTTTTAAAAGAAGATGTGTTTGTTGAACAACCAGAAGGTTTTGAAAGTCATGAATATCCAAACCATGTATACAAACTAAAGAAGGCATTATATGGATTAAAACAAGCTCCCAGAGCTTGGTATGAATGTCTTACATCTTATCTCCTTGAAAATGGGTTCAAAAAGGGATGTGTAGATACCACACTATTTCTGTTGCATGAAAACAATGATATTTTGATTGTTCAAATATATGTTGATGACATCATTTATGGTGCTACTAACAAGTTGTTGTATGAGAAATTTGAAAAAGTCATGCAGGAAAAATTTGAAATGAGCTTGGTTGGAGAGTTAAAATTCTTTTTAGGATTTCAAATCCAACAAAGCAATAAAGGCACATTCATTTCTCAAACAAAATATATCAGGGAACTTGTCAACAAATTTGGATTGAAAGATGCTAAACCAGCAAGAACTCCCATGAGTACAACACTTAAACTTGACAAAGATGAAAAGGGTAAGACAGTTTATCAAAAGCAATACAGAGGTATGATTGGATCACTCCTTTATCTTACCGCTTCTAGACCTGACATCATGTTTTCTGTCTGCTTATGTGCACGTTTTCAATCTAACCCAAAAGAATCTCATTTAAAAGCTGTTAAAAGAATTATAAGATATTTATTGCACACCCCACGATTTGGTCTTTGGTATCCATCAAATGATAATTTTGAATTGAAAGGTTTTTCAGATGCTGATTATGCTGGAAACTTGGTTGATAGAAAAAGTACTAGTGGAGCATGTTTTATGCTAGGACATTCATTAGTTGCATGGTCGAGTAGAAAACAAAATTGTATTGCATTATCCACAACAGAGGCAGAGTATATTGCTTTGGGCGGTTGCTCTGCTCAAATCTTATGGATGATACAAACTTTGCATGACTATGGTCTAAATTTTAAACATGTACCACTAATGTGTGATAGCAAAAGCGCAATTGATCTCACAAATAATCCTGTACATCATTCGCGAACAAAACATATAGATGTAAGACATCATTTTATTAGAGATCATATTTCCAAAGAAAATATCTGCATAAATTTTATTTCAACTGATTCTCAATTGGCAGACATCTTTACAAAACCCCTACCAGAAAATAGTTTTTGTAAACTACGACTCAGTCTAGGTGTTTTAGAAATCTGCTGAATATTTAACATTTTTTTTTTCTCCCTACAAATCATCGAAAAGAAAATTAGTGATTGAAAAAGTGATGAGTGTTGATATTGATTATATATTATAACTCGAGAAAGTATAATTAGAAAATTTCTTTAGAAATGTAAACAAGAGTTATAAAATTTTTTGTTGGTAAAAATTCCATGACCATCTCTATACCTATCATATTTCTATCAACCATCATTCATCAAAATTCTATATAGTTTGTCGATATGTGGTATTTTAAACAGGAATCGTTCGTTTTTCATTTTTTTAAAATAATAAAAAAAATAATAATAAAAAAAAAATAAAAATAAAAAATAAAAATTAATAACAATAAATAAATACCAAAGTGTTCACTCTCATTTAAAAGTCCTCACGGTTATGCATGGGTGAATTACTTGGAATTTGTTATGTGCTTCCATGCTCATTTAAAAGTCCTCACGGTTATGCATGTATGGAACACATATCAAAAGTTGATCTTTTAAAAAAATAAAAAAAAAAATAAACAAGTTGATTCTAATCCCATTTAAAAGTCCTCACGGTTATGAGTGGTTAGAAGATACTTGAATTCATTTTTCTAAAATAAATTTGGAATACTACTAATCTCATTTAAAAGTCCTAACGGTTATGCATGATTAGTAGATATTCAAATTCCTGATATAAAAATACCACAAATAGACACAATTGTATGGTTTTATATGATGACATCATCTCCATCATTCTAAAAGTGGAATATGCGCCTAACAATATTTTTATGATTTTTGTTTGATTTTCTATTGAAATTTAATATTTATATTCAATCGGGTTTTAATGTTGGATTAATATCGATCACTTTATCTCTATTTTCTCTAACTCTATTATTCTTTTGCTGATAACAAAAGGGGGAGAGAAAAGTTAAGATTTTGTCAAATAGAATCAATCAAAGGTCAAACAATTTTCCATTTGCATATAGGCTCATTCACACATTTTATTTGTATGCATATATGTAGGGGGAGTCATATATGTAGGGTGAGTATCATATAGAAAGGAAGCATTCAAATAGGGGGAGCAATTGAAATTATCAAATACATTTAATATATTCAAAATCTTAAATATATGTTTGTTATCATCAAAAGGGGGAGATTGTTGAATATGCGCTTTGCGCTATATGATTTTTGTTTGATGATAATAAACATATATACATTCGCTTAAATGTATTTGTTAACGTACTATTTTAATCTTCACAGAATAAATAAATATTTGCTGAATAAAAATAAATAACACAGTTTTTGAATTCAAACGAATATTTTATTCAAACAAATATTTATTACAACTTTGATAGTACAATTTCAAGCTCTCACTATACATATACAATTTTGACTACAATACATGACATTTCATTATTTTACATCAGCACCTCACTACATATCACTCACACTCGTATTTATCTTCAACTGCATTCAAGTTTGAATCCAGCATCTGAGCGATCTGCAAAAATATAAACTAACGCAGTAAAATTGAAAATAAAATATTTTTGCGATATAAAATAAAACGTGAATTTTGAAAATGATATTTGCCTCAGTTATTTGGGTTGTTCGTCATCATTTAAATTTGAATTCATCATACACGAACAACTTGTGACATACACAGTATATTACTGTATATGCCACAAGGCCGTGCACGCCGATATATACACTTAATTGATTTACAGGGACAGGCAAGCACAGGTCAAACCCAAATGAAAAACCGGGTTTCAACTCACGTGCAATATATTTAAAATCACGACACGAGCACAAGGTCAAACCCGAGCTGTAAAACTGGATTCAACACAAGGCGACATGACATGAATGCTATGTTCAAACATGACACAGCCTCAAACCAGCAGTATACAAGTACAAGACCACCAAGCAAAATCAATACAACATGTCATGAATGAACTAGCAAAGGTTAGCCATCAACATAACAGCAACACCAACCAGAAAAGAAGCAAACCAAACATGCAAATGCATCAACATGCCACAAGACATAGTAATGCAACAGTGGCTAACCAGAAGTGAAGATTGCAGCAACATCAAGTGACAATGCAAGCAAAAACTCAAGTGCAACAATGAATTTCAGTATGGTAGTGAAACAGACAACTACTGAAGCTCAAGAGGTGGTGTAAATACAACTCGAAGAATGCAAGTTCATATGTACAGCAACCCAACTGCAATACTGCGACAACAAGGCGTGGCAACTTTCAAACACCCACATATATGAAGCATACAAGTACAGGCCATAACATGTCAATGCAAGCAAAGCCAAGATACAGGTGGACAGTGAAACCAGGCAACGACTTCAGGCATGATTCAGCTGCATGTACAACAGGTATGGTGACACAAGTAATACAAGACAAGATGCAGTGAAGCATGTACATAGGCCACCAGTGAAGCAACTACAAACTACTCACGACAATGCACCAATGTCACAAGCATGAACACAAGTGTACATGACAGTGTACAACATCAAGGACCAAGTAAAGCATGTACAAGTGCATGAAAACCAAAAGTCAACAGCACAGGGAAGTACAAAGCAACAGCAAGCAGATGCAAGTTAACCGACATATGAACAACTACAACAGGTCAGGGAAGCAACAATTGTACAGAGGCAAAAACCACTTCACCAAAATATAACTGAAGTCAATATGATCGAGTGCAACATTGAACAGTGCAGTATCAAGAGTGGATGTACAAAGCTCAAGTTAAATCCCAAAGCAACCAGTAATGTCCAGTCCAGCAACATGAATGGAATCAATATGTGCAGACTACACAGCGAAGTCATGTAACAATTTTTTAAAAAACAAAGTCAAAATTTACAAGTTCAAATCAAATGGCTAGAGTAAACATGATCAGTAAAGACCGAGTTCAACATCAAGTGGTAATCAAGGTGTCAAGCCAAGTCAAGATGATCAACGACTAGTTCAAAGTCACAAATTAAAGTCAGATTCAAGCCGTGGTCATCACAAAAAAATTAATTCAAAACCGTGTCAACCAAGAAACGTGAAAGATACGAATTTGACAAAGTCAGTTCAATCATCAATCGTTCAAGCATCATCAAGCGGCCAGAGCAAATAATTTGACAAATTCAAATATATCTGAACGAACGCAAAAATAGGATTTCGAAACCTATATATAATCCTAATCATCATCGGCAAATTTGACATCGAGTTCGAACAATCCAAAAACCAGAAAAGCAAAAGGAAACAACACATACCAGAGAATCAGAACAAACTCAATCCAAATTGAAGAGCCGTGAACAAATCGAAGAGCAACGAAACCTACTAACGAATCATATCAAGAGGCGACTTCAATTTGCACAACCCTGTTTGAATCGCAAGGAGGAAAAGACAATTTACAGAAGCCCTAAATCGCAAAGAGGAACAAAAGAGGAGCGGCCATTTTTTTTTCACAAACGAAAAACAAAAGAGACGGGCTGAAGAAAAAGAAGGGCCGGCCTTATTCATATAAAGAAAAGGGGTTTTTGTTTTTGTTTTATTTTTAATTAGGGTTATTTTGTTTTATAATCGTTTTTTAATTGTATTTTCTTTTTAAACCGTTTTATTTTCTAGTCGTGTGACTAGGGTACAAACTACGGTGTGTAGTTTGGGAATTCACAACTCGGTAGTTGAGTTGTGGTCAGGGTTTTGAGCATAGAGTTAGATTAGTCAATAGCGGGTATAACGAGTTTACGTGTGTAAGCGAGGGACTATCTAATTTCTAGTAGAAACCTTGGGGGCAGCACGTAGGCAGGTTTTTGCCGAAGCTGGGTAAATTCTGTGTTGTTCTATTTTGTTATTTATATTCTGCTATATCTGTGCTGCTATTCTGTGATCTGTGTTAATATAAATTAACTTCTGCAATTAAGTTTTTATAATTTACACTATCACCCTATTCACCCCCTCCCCCCTCTAAGGTGAAATCGATCCTACAAGAGTATGGGTATTTTATATCCTGAGTAAGCATCCATGAGAGATAATAGCTTGTGTCCACTATTTGCATCAACTAAATGGTCTATACGGGGTAGTGGATAATAGTCTTTCGGGCATGCATTGTTTAGATCAGTATAACCAGCGTAGGTTCTACACTTGCCATTTGACTTCTTTATCAATACTGGGTTTGCTAGCCATTTTGGATAAAAAAAGCTTCCCAATGAATATGTTTTCAGGTAGCATTTTAACCCATTCTTTTAGGACGTCAAATCAAACATTATCAAATTGTCTCTTCTTTCGTCGGCGGGAGTCACGTTTGGATCAATATTTAGTGCATGACACATAACCGATGGGTCAATCTCTACCATATTTGTAACGATCCGGAAATTTTCGAAGCCAAAAATTCCAGATAGTTATGAAAAGAAGAAAGAGATAGAAGAAGAAGAAGAAGAACAGAACACCAAACATCTCACATTCGCAGCGGATAAAATATAATAATAAATAGTAACAGTTTACAAAGAATACTATATCTGTCGATTACATTTAATATACATCAGAGTTTGACATATATACACAGAACTGAATATACACAATAATCATGTCTCAGATATATAATCATATACTGCAGCGTAAATACTCTATACGTTATAGCCATCCAGCTCGCCTCCTGAGCTCCAGAACGAACCTACCTGAAAATCTGTAATACTCGGTCTGACCCGAGCATTACACCAAAGTAACACCCGGGTCAGGCTGGAAACCAGCGTGAGTAAACCCATCTAACATGGAATACCAAAGCAATCAACTTACATAAAACCCGGGTATCATACATCAATTTAATAAATCCACAATTTGTTATAGGCAACACTTATTCCTCACATCAGTTTCTAAGTACCAAACTTAGTTAAAATAATCCAATTTACTTAAATCATTTCCTTCCAGTCTATTGATTTCACCAATAAATTTATAAAAATTCGAAGTGCTTTCGGATATCTCCCAATACCCGAATCTGGTCTCTTCGAGACTCGTGTTATTCTAACCCAAGATATTCAAAAGAAATACATAACATTCCATATCAAAGATATCCACTCATCCAAAACATCCAATACCATTTACTCATTCATAAGCAAAGCTTAATCTCATACAAATCAATTCAATTGATTCTAATTGAATTTCAAACTTAAATCACTTAGATTCCTTCATTCAATATTAATCTATTCTAAATCAATTAATTGATCAGTCCTTCACTATTCATCTCAATTAATCGTCCTGGATTAATTATTTTTCAATTACATTCAAGTAACTTCCTTAAATTAACTTCACGATATTAATTAGTCTTAACTAGGATCATTAAGTAATCTTAATTACCTCATGAATTAATTAATTATTTAATCACATTAATCTTTAATCACTTATACTAATTAACTTCCCATAAGTCACTTATTACTGATTAATTCATATTAATTAACCAATCTCCAATTACATTGTTAACTATTTCAATTAAATTTATTTCCAATTATATTTTAATTTGTCCAATCTAAATTACTTACTTCAATTCAACCACAATATTAATTTCTTTTGATTAATCTCAGCTTGTAATTAATTACCCATTTATTTACTTTATTAATCAAATTTCTCCTTAATTAATAACTTAATTAATCTCTTGATTTATTTCACAAATAATTATATTTCATTTCATTAAGTAATTATTTACCCAACCATTGATTATTCTGAATTACTTACACTTAATTTATTAACTTAACTAAATTTATTACTTCAAACCCTTCACCACTAAGTTAATTAAACCAATCATTAATTTATTGAATTAATCAATTTACTCATTTCAATTACCCTATTAGTTTAATGAATCCCAAAACATCAACCTCTTATTAAATTTAAAATGAAGACATTTACTCATTTATGATCTTAGTTTAATACTACTTAGAACCCAATATACCTCGAATCAAGCCACAAATAACTCGAGGACCAACCAAATCCAAAGTCATATCACATCAGTGCACATCCAATAAATTTCATCATTCAACCAAACCATTTAAAATTTCTATTTTAAAATCTTATATATATATATATATTACTATTTTTTTTCTCTGTTTATTCTCCTATATTAGAATCAACCTAAAATCTGAAACCGTATAACATATAAGGATACTCTTACTGTAAAAAAAATAAACCTCTATAAAAAATCTGGTTTCCAAGATCCTATCTTTCTATTCTATATAATAATTTAGGTAAATTAAAATAGGGTAGAAAATCTCACCTTGTTTCAAGTATCGCTGACGCACAGCCCAATCATCGTTGCCGAGTCCATCACGTACACCCAAAACTCACGCATGCCGAGCCACTCACGAATGCAACAACCTGGACGTGCCACCGCGCCTCCTGTGACACGCGATTCAAAACCCTAGCCTCCGGTCTCTTCGATTGATGCCGCTCTACCCCTAGACTTCTAGCTTCGACTCCAACACACGCGCTCCACTGATGCTCGAACTCGAGTTCATCTCGCCGGCGCCTCTATTCGACTCCTTATCGAGGCGAAGAGGGTTTCAATTTGGTTTACAACCGTCGCTTCAATTTCTTTCACGAGCCAAAAGATTTGAATGTCGGCCATTAATTCGATTTCATCAGCAAGATTTTTTTCTTTTTCTTTTCTCATTCATTTTTGCCTGGAGAAGATAAGGGAAAAGTGGAGAATACTAGAAATATAACGAAGTGAGATGGCTTCTTGGGCACGCTGTTTATAAAATAATTAAATATTGAAAAACATCACGTGATCTATAACGTGAAATACCGAACTCTGAATCATACAGGTCGACCAATGTTTATAAGGTTCTACCCGCATTGCGAACACAATGGAACATATTTCGGCGGCTAATTCGATCGTATGCGTGAGTTACGGAAATAAACGATCAATTTTAAATTAAACCGATTAAAATAGTTTCTAAGCGTTTTGAGCTACCAGGGTCAAATGACAGCTCCGATTGCTACGAAAATTGAAATCCGATAATAACTAATTATTATGGAGCCAATGAAACTAGTTTCGTCGAATTCCGAGACTGTGCCTCGGAAGGCTATTTTCAGGTTCCAATTTAAACGATATATTATTAAAACAGAACAAATTACCTTTAAATTAAATTTCAAATCATTCTATTATCTCCAGTATTATCGTTATAAATTTTAAAGCCTTCAAATTATTTAAATAGGCTTAGAAATATCAGATTCAACAATTTACTCAATCTTCAATTATTAAAATCAATATTTAAACTATATAATCCAATGAGTTAATTATCAAGTAAATATTAACATCTTGAATTCGAATTAAAATTCACTTTTAAATATTTAAAATCAATTGATTATTCCTAATTAAATTGTTAGATATTCCGGGTCGTCACATTCCTCCCCCCTAAAAGAATTTCGTCCTCGAAATTACTAGTTAGGAAGAATAGACCAATACCCGTTCACCTTTCCCCAAAACCCACAATTCAACATCCTACCAACTATCCTTTATTAATGACCCACTATCACCTTAACTAACTTCCTAAAATCTTCTATAGTTTCAAACAATACCCCGTTGCTCAATCATCTAAATTTCACTTTAAAACCAAATTTTGAATTATCAAAATTTTCCAAACTCCCTAAATTTTCGAATTTTTTTGCCAGCGTCCCCTTTACGCGGCTAGCTCGGTACTACTACAAAAGGCCACCACGGGCTTCCAAATACCAAAAAGAAAACAAAAGCCAAGTGGCTACATCAAAAACCCAATCCAATTTCATGCAGAAATTTAAAATACATACCCTTTTTGTCGGGCAATTCACATAAATCTTTTGGACTCAAATCTAATTTTCTCTTTTCTCTTTAATACCTGCATATTCTATTTAATAACAATATCCAATCGTAACCCTTTTAAATCACTGTATGCATTTTCTTACAGAAGCTTTCACATTTACTTCTATTCAATTTAGTTTTTTCCATTTCCACAAGAATTCAATTTGTCTTTACTTCAGAGTATTTAAACTTATCTTTCGTTTATAACCGATTCATATTAGTTTCATTCACTAGTTTACTTTAATTTCCAATTTGAAATTGTTTTGTCCTTAACCAAAAAATTTCAAAAATTTTCTAATTCCCAAAATTTTTGGAAAATTTTGGCAGAGTCTCCTTTGTACGGAGGAGCTTTTGCAATTTGACAAGAGATATAAATATATATACATCGACCCACCAGGTCGCAAAAACAGTTCATATTTCCTATTTTTATTGCGTAGGCGTACCTTATTTAGCATTTTAAGCAAGCAGCTTATCAATTTAAGCAATTAGCGCAATCCAAACCAGCCAAACGGCCTCCAGGTACCTGTACTTACTTAATTTAAACATATAAGTACTATATATATGAAGTTTATAACATTTCTCTTACTTAAACAACTATAACACTTCAATTCTAAAAGATATGCATTCAAAATAACTCCCACAAGAAATTTATATGTTTCAAAACTAATTCCATTGCTTTCAACCAATTTATATACCATTTCATTCAAATCAATGGTTTGCAACTCAATTTAAGTAATGTACAACTCACTTACTTACCTTCAATTCATTTCTAATTCCAATTACTTCCAACAAATTCATAAGCCACTTCATTATATTTTCATTGGTTTACAACTCAATTACTTACATTCAATTTATTTTTAATCCAAACAAACCCATATTCACATCAAATGATTCAAAATCAATTTTATTTAACTTCTCTTAACCCTTAAAATTTTAATTACTTTAGTTTACATCAATGACAACTATTTTATGCAAATTCAATGATACTCGCTTAATAGAGTATCTATTTCAATTCTTAACCACTTTAAATTAGTTTCAACTCATCCTGTATTTAATTCCGTTTCATTTCTAATTTATTCACCAACCATACATACGCATTTCATTTCATCTCCGCATTGATTTCATTCAAACTATTTATTAAGCTTGGCACATGCAATACTTCTAAATTAATAACCATTTCCAAATTAATTTATGCAAGCTTTTATTTAATGGGCTTTTATCCTTATTCGAAACCAAGCTTCAATAAATTTTAAACTTAAGTTAATTACTTTAATTTATTCCAACATCAACTTAAGTTCACTTCCATTCAATTTGATTCTCATCAAATCAAATTCTATTTAATTCAGTTAATCCATCACTTTCATTTTAATTCACCTCCACAATTTATCAAAATAATATCCAAGCACCTACTTAACTCATTTATACTTCAAATTAATATGCTACCGAACTTAAGTTCAGTCTGATAATCCAATTCCAATCACATTTTTGATTTAGTTTTCATTCAATCAGACTTCATCCATTTATTATTTAACTCAATTAACCTATTTTAAATTTTATTTTACTTACTTAATTCATTTTTGAATTTATTTTATTAATACAAGGTCATTCTCAATTTATTTATATTCACTTGGGTTTTGTTTGCAGCTCAAACCATTTCTATTATAATCCACTTTCATTTCATTCGAAAACACTTCCATTATATCAAATTTACTTGCAAATTACGTTAAATATTTTTCAAATCACTTGGATTTTATTTGCAATTCATTCCATCACTACTTCGATCCCATTCTATTTTATTTTTGTTTTTACAACATCTCTTCTTATTTAATCCATTATTAAATCTAAGTCGAATTCTATTAACAATTCGAATTCACTTCCAAATTCCATTATTAACTTACAATCCATTTATTGACCAAAGTCAAATTTTATTAACATACTCAATCACACAATTATTTAACCAATTAGCTTATTCCAATTTCTAAATCAATATTTGATTTAATTACAAATCACTTCATTGAAATTCTAGTTTGGATTTCCTTTTTATTTTCCCAAAATTCCAACACCTTTATTTAAAATTTTAAAAATGCTTTTAAATTTACATCATACTAACAAAATAGCTCTTTATAAAATACTTTTTATGACTCGATGTCTTAACCAGTCCATCCGTGTTCTCATAGAAATTCAGTCATACGTTGATCAGGCGTAGGACTGAAAATCTATAAGTACTTGGTAAACTCGTTTTCAACACCCAGTGAAAATATTTGAAAAAATAATTTATTGAAAATATTGAAAGCATTTTGAAATAGAGGAAATATCTTTGGTGAGAATGCTCTAGGAATCATCACCCCCATCCATGGTCACAGTTACATACCAGGGTTACGTTGCAGTCACAACAAAAGTCCATGTAACTGCAGGCTCTCCGCGGCCTCTCGATTACGCCATGGATCTCACACACAACAGATCACAGTTACATCTAGGGTTACGTTGCTGTCACAGCAAAAGTCCATGTAACTGCAGGCTCTCCACGGCCTCTCATTTTCGCTGTCGAAATGAAACTTCTCCACTCCTACATAGGTCGCAGTCTACCGAGATAAACTCAAACGTAGACTGTTGGCTCTCAGCAGCACACACGACTTTCGCTATGCGGTATACCATAGTGTCGCAGTCTACCGATATAAAATCAAACGCAGACTATTGGCTCTCAGCGGCACAACGACTCCCACTATGGTATTCACTACCCATAATCCTCAGGAACTAGTTTTGTCCGGACTCCTCACAGGATCAACTTTAGAACCCCCCCAGGGCTCAAGGGAGCACCACCCAGTGGCACTCCTGAGAAGTTCATTTCAAGGGAGCGCCTTTTTCCCCAGAGCCATCATCAAAACAATTTTATACTATACACATATAGTATCTTCAAATCATACACCTAGTATGATATTATACAAAGCTCCTTTACACAAAATCGATAATTCTCAAACTAGGCTTTCCAATTTCAATATTGATTTACTCAAAAATCAAAAGCCTTTCCAAATCTAAAGGTTCGCAGAACCTTTTCCAAAATACTCATAAGAACCTTTATCTATATACAGATATGTATAATTTTTCTAAAACCTTGGATCACTTTAAACTCATATAAAATTCCTTTTATACTTCAAACACTTCCAAAATCCTTTTCTTCCAGCAATAGATTCAACAAGGGAAGAATATATAACAAAGATATAACTTTGTTTACCCAAAATCAAATATTCACATTTGATTACTCTTTCCAATATCAATTTCCTTTCTATTCACATTTGCCTTAATCCTCATTTGGAATATTACTTCAATTCTTATCCCAGTTGGGTATTTAATCAATAACAGTTTGAACTCCGACCAGTTTATATTTAGGAAATAGCTTGAAAATTTTGAAAATAGATAAGTAGTTGAAAAATAATCAATAGTTTGCAAAATAGTTGTAGAATAATTGACTAAATGTAAAAGAGTTAGGAAATAGTTAAATAGTTATAGAAATATTAAATAATTGCGAAATAGTTGTAAAATAGAAATTAATTCGTAACTTAGTTGAAAATTAATAATTAGTTTATAAAACAGTTGTAAAATAGTTAAAGAGTTCCAAAAGTAGTGGCAAAACCAGTATAAAATAGTTTAGATTTTAAAAAGAAAGTTGTATAGTAAATAGATAAGAAAATAGATTTAAAACTATTTATATTAAAACAATTTACATTGAAAATGATCTAGAGTCAAAACTGTTCACTTCCCCAACAATTCAATTTAAATTTCCACTCCATTTATATTAACTCAATCCCAATTTAATTTACTCCAATATCCATTGGACTTGATTCATTCCCAATTCAAATTAAATTGATTCTCAACTCCTTTTTAACTTCAAATCAAATTCCATTTGATCTTTAAATTTGTACAACTTTAAGTACAATTTCAATTTTACATCTTCTATTTATAATCAATTACATTCACATTTGCTTTTAGCTCAGAATTATACATTTTATTTTTTTATTACTCCATAAACATTTTAAACAAGATTCCAGAGTTTAAACAATTTCCAAAATTCCAGTATCACCTTAGAATTCAACTATATTCAATATTCTTTGGCAAATTCAATTATCCCTTTGAATCTCAAAACCAAACCCAGTTCTCCTACAATTCCAATTTAAAACAATTTGGTAGCAATTTCTCTTCTAGAAACTCGAAAATGAACATCGATGATGCTGCAGTCATCACCGACTTTATTTTCCAGTGATCAAAGAGTTCAATGCTTTTATCTCTCTAAAAACACTTCCAAATATTTTTGATTTCAAATCTCCCAAATTTCAAATTCAAAAAAAAAAATTTGAAATAATACTATTCTTTCTTCAAAACCCTAGGAAACCACTTTCAAACCCAAAGGAATTTTATTTTTTCCCAAAATTCCAAACTCCCAATCCATCAAATTCATATTTAAACATTACTCTGGAATTTTCATCTTACTCTATTTCAAATATTCTCTGGAATTCTATTTCAAATTATAATCTCATTTATTTATGAAGTTTATTTCAATTTATAAATTACATTTACAATCTATATTTCAAATTTCTTTTTTTTTAAAAAACCAATTCCACTTAAATTACAATTCCAAAATTATTCCAATTACTTTGGACTAATATCCATTTAATTGAACCCACTTCAATTTCAATCATTTCAATTCAACCCAATTCAAATCTTCCATTTAAATTTTTGACCTTATACAACTTCAATCCCAAATCCAATTAATTCAAATCGGATTCAATTTGAATGAGTTCAATTCCAACTTCAAATTTAAACCATCTCGAAGTATATAATTCGAGCTAAATTCTCAACAATTGGTTTAACCCTATTAAACCAAATTAATTTTGTTCATTTAAAGTTTCAAACAATTCTAATTTCTGAGTTCTAATTCTAGAATTTCATTTTTAATTAATTTAGTTTTAATTTGGTCGTATTATATTACTTCTTAAATTCATTCCACTAATTTAACAACCATCCACCTTAATATTCATTGCTTATATATCAAACTTTACTTTTATATAAAATCATTTAAAATCCTTATAAGCAAATAAAAAGTACGCTCTCATATATATATATATATGCTTAACTCATTTTAGAGTACTACAGACTCTATTTAATGAGTAATCCCCACCAGAGCAAAGGTTCTCGCTTAACCTTCAGCTCTGATACCAACTGTAACGACCCGGAAATTTTCGAAGCCGAAAATTCCATATAGTTATGAAAATAAGAAAGAGATAGAAGAAGAAGATGAAGAAGAACAGAACACCAAACATCTCACATTCGCAGCGGATAAAATATAATAATAAATAGTAATAGTTTATAAAGAATACTATATCTGTCGATTACATTTAATATACATCAGAGTTCACATATATACACAGAACTGAATATACACAATAATCATGTCTCGGATATATAATCATATACTGCAGCATAAATACTCTATACATTATAGCCATCCAGCTCGCCTCCTGAGCTCCAGAACGAACCTACCTGAAAATCTGTAATACTCGGTCTGACCCGAGCATTACACCAAAGTAACACCCGGGTCAGGTTGGAAACCAGCGTGAGTAAACCCATCTAACATGGAATACCAAAGCAATCAATTTACATAAAACCCGGGTATCATACATCAATTTAATAAATCCACAATTTGTTATAGGAAACACTTATTCCTCACATCAGTTTCTAAGTACCAAACTTAGTTAAAATAATCCAATTTACTTAAATCATTTCCTTCCAGTCTATTGATTTCACCAATCAATTTATAAAAATTCGAAGTGGTTTCGGATATCTCCCAATACCCGAATCTGGTCTCTTCGAGACTCGTGTTATTCTAACCCAAGATATTCAAAAGAAATACATAACATTCCATATCAGAGATATCCACTCATCCAAAACATCCAATACCATTTACTCATTCATAAGCAAAGCTTAATCTCATACAAATCAATTCAATTGATTCTAATTGAATTTCAAACTTAAATCACTTAGATTCCTTCATTCAGTATTAATTTATTCCAAATCAATTAATTGATCAGTCCTTCACTATTCATCTCAATTAATCGTCCTAGATTAATTATTTTTCAATTACATTCAAGTAACTTCCTTAAATTAATTTCACGATATTAATTAGTCTTAACTAGGATCATTAAGTAATCTTAATTACCTCATGAATTAATTAATTATTTAATCACATTAATCTTTAATCACTATACTAATTAACTTCCCATAAGTCACTTATTACTGATTAATTCATATTAATTAACCAATCTCCAATTACATCGTTAACTATTTCAATTAAATTTGTTTCCAATTATATTTTAATTTGTCCAATCTAAATTACTTACTTCAATTCAACCACAATATTAATTTCTTTCGATTAATCTCAACTTGTAATTAATTACCCATTTATTTACTTTATTAATCAAATTTCTCCTTAATTAATAACTTAATTAATCTCTTGATTTATTTCATAAATAATTATATTTCATTTCATTAAGTAATTATTTACCCAACCATTGATTATTCTGAATTACTTACACTTAATTTATTAACTTAACTAAATTTATTACTTCAAACCCTTCACCACTAAGTTAATTAAACCAATCATTAATTTATTGAATTAATCAATTTACTCATTTCAATTACCTTATTAGTTTAATGAATCCCAAAACATCAACCTCTTATTAAATTTAAAATGAAGACATTTACTCATTTATGATCTTAGTTTAATACTACTTAGAACCCAATATACCTCAAATCAAGCCACAAATAACTCGAGGACCAACCAAATCCAAAGTCATATCACATCAGTGCACATCCAATAAATTTCATCATTCAACCAAACCATTTAAAATTTCTATTTTAAAATCTTATATATATATATATATATATATATATATATATTACTATTTTTTTCTCTGTTTATTCTCCTATATTAAAATCAACCTAAAATTTGAAACCGTATAACATATAAGGATACTCTTACTGTAAAAAATTAAACCTCTGTAAAAAATCTGGTTTCCAAGATCCTATCTTTCTATTCTACATAATAATTTAGGTAAATTTAAATAGGGTAGAAAATCTCACCTTGTTTCAAGTATCGCTGACGAACAGCCCAATCATCGTTTCCGAGTCCATCACGTACACCCAAAACTCACGTGCGTCGAGCCACTCACAAATGCAGCAACCTGGACGTGCCACCGCGCCTCCTGCGACACGCGATTCAAAACCCTAGCCTTCGGTCTCTTCGATTGATGCCGCTCTACCCCTCGACTTCCAGCTTCGACTCCAACACACGCGCTCCACTGATGCTCGAACTCGAGTTCATCTCGCTGGCGCCTCCATTCGACTCCTTATCGTGGCGAAGAGGGTTTCAATTTGGTTTACAACCGTCGCTTTAATTTCTTTCGTGAGCCAAAAGATTTGAATGCGGCCATTAATTCGATTTCATCAGCGAGATTTTTTTTTTCTTTTCTCGTTCATTTTTGCCTGGAGAAGATAAGGGAAAAGTGGAGAATACTGGAAATATAACGAAGTGAGATGGCTTCTTGGGCACGCTGTTTATAAAATAATTAAATATTGAAAAATATCACGTGGTCTATAACGTGAAATACCGAACTCTGAATCAGATGTGCCGACCAACGTTTATAAGGTTCTACCTGCATTCCGAACACAATGGAACATGTTTCGCCGGCTAATTCGATCGTATGCACGAGTTACGGAAATAAACGATCAATTTTAAATTAAACCGATTAAAATAGTTTCTAAGCGTTTTGAGCTACCAGGGTCAAACGAGAACTCCGATTGCTACGAAAATTGAAATTCGATAATAACTAACTATTACGGACCCAATGAAACTTGTTTCGTCGAATTGCGAGACTGTGCCTCGGAAGGCTATTTTCAGGTTCCAATTTAAACGATATATTATTAAAACAGAACAAATTACCTATAAATTAAATTTCAAATCATTCTATTATCTCCAGTATTATCGTTATAAATTTTAAAGCCTTCAAATTATTTAAACAGGCTTAGAAATATCAGATTCAACAATTTACTCAATCTTCAATTATTAAAATCAATATTTAAACTATATAATCCAATGATTTAATTATCAAGTAAATATTAACATCTTGAATTCGAATTAAAATTCACTTCTAAATATTTAAAATCAATTAATTATTCCTAATTAAATTGTTAGAAATTCCGGATCGTCGCAATATTTTAATGGGACCATGCAAATATGTCTTTGTTAACTTTAAGAAATTGAATTAAGTCTACTTTCAAATTGCTCTCTAACTCTTTTCCCACCCTGACTATTTGTGCTGAATTAGTTGGATCTATACAAATTTCCCTAAGATCCTATATAAATTTTATCCTCTCCGTTTCCCCTTGGCAATCCAATTTTGTTATGATCTCGCCTTCTTCTATAGAGTTTCATCGGTCCTCGTGCTCCCTAGTAGGATGTACCTTTCAAACACACATTTGTTCATTTTACTAGATCTTATTTTTTCTCTAAATGTTGGATGTAAAAGACCATCATCCAAAGTACTAAAAATAGTAGAAGAACCATAATATGAAGAGTACTCCATTTTGTACTAATAAAGAGTTGCAAAATACTTTTCGCGGGAGCTAAATTGTTCTCCTCGATTAGCACCCTAACCTCTATTACTCAAGAATTTTGCCATTGGATATTTAGGCGAGACAAAAGCATCCACCTCATCAAGTGTATGAGGACAAAAGAATTCATTATAACATGATGGTTGATTGATGATCACAAAGAGAGTCTCAAAAGTTCTGCAGCATGGTGGTATTTCCATCTGTGCCAGCAACTTTACTTGCCCTACTGGAGTTGACCCTTTATTATTGAACCCAAAGAACAGTTCAAGACTAGGATCCAGCTTATCCTCAGGAAGCCCAGTTAATCAAAGGCGTGCTTGAAGATGACGTTACCTACACTTCTAGTTTCTACTAGAACCTTGGATACTATGGAAAGCCCGATTTGAGCTGTGATCGTAAGGGGGTCATTATGGGGATGATGAAATCCTTTCTATAGCTCTTGTGGAGTGATGACAAGATTTTGCAACTGTATATTAAACCGTGGAATTTTGAACAGGGACTCTTCCTGGATAGAGAACACTCCTTCCCTAGCTTCCTTGATATATCTATTTCTAGCTCCTTAACAAGTTCTGTTGGATGTGGTCCCCTATGAATCACATCAATCTTATTCAAAGGTGGACTCAAGCTCAATGGATCTTCATCTTCTAAGATATTTACAACATTACTATAGAGATTTTGTGGTCCATCGCCAGTCCAGGATGCTTTATGTTTACCTTGCATGAATTCTTTCTAGTGTCCTTCACAGATCAGCTTTTGAATAATTCCGACCATCACTCGGCACTCGTCAGTCTTATGGATATTTGCCTTATGATAAGCACAGTAATCATCCCCCTTTCTTTGGTAAGGGTAGTTTCTGGCATTGAATGAAGTTGGGAAATTAACAATCTCTTTAGTTGTGGCATAGATATAAGACAATGGCTAGTTCAAAGCAACTAAATTAGTGTTAGTCTCTTCCACCATGACCTTTTTTGCCCTCGATCAAATCCAAATCTTCCACTCTCCTTTTAAGGTTAGCTTTCCTTTTAGTATAGTATAATTCAACCATTTGAATGAATTTTTCAGCTTGAAAGTGAAAGTCCGACACATCTTTACTCCATGGATGAAGAGCTCTTTCCAAAGCGGCGCGTTCTCTATCAATCCTGAATGCACCGTAATTTTCTTATCTCTATCATTCATTTGGCATTCAATACCTCTGTATTGAACCTTTTGAGATAATCACCCAATGATTCTCCATACCTTTTCTTGATGTTTGCTAAAACAGTGTAGCCAACTGTTGGACGTTTGCACATGCAGAATTAAGCGAAAAATTCATAGTAGAATTGTTTTCATAAGTAAATTGTTTTCTCCGATATCAGCGGTACCATTTTCCAGCACCCCCTTGAAGTGTTACTGGGAACAACCTGCATCATAGTACCCCAGAAGCGTAATATAAATCCATTTGGCTATCAAAAGCTCTAAGGTGATCATCGGGATCGGTAGTGTGGTAATATTTCATAGTTGGGATCTTAACATGAAATGGAATTGTTGTTGACATGATTTCATCTGTGAACGGAGCTTATCATTCATTGTCATTCACTTGCTCGCCTAGAGCTATTTTTCTTTTGGCGGTTTGCATGTCTTTAACAGCCTTCTCTGCCACTTCCTTCAAATATGCTTTAGCATTATGATAGCTTTTCCGATTTGGATTATATTCCTTTGACGTTGAGCTTCTAGATTAGTCCAAAGATTTATATTGCATTCTAACTTGATGATAGGCTATGGTTGCATGATATTCCTTCTTCTTTGATGAAGTTACGTCAATCTTGCTCCTGCCTTCAAACGTATAATCTTTCAAGTTCTTCCTTGGGGAGACTACTTCTTCTCCTATTCTTGGTTTAGCAATTTTAGAAGATTTTTGAGCAAGGGTTACTTCTAGAAGCTCTTGCATTTCTAGTAGTCATTGCGCTAAATGTCTTCTCATAGCTACATTATCATCTTGTTGTGTTAGAGTTGATGGTTGTCCTGGCACAACTCCTTCTAAGTTGAACGTTGGAGTAATATTTTCCTCCAGAACTGTTGTGTGCACTGCTCTTCATCCAATCGACTAAGTTTATTTGATTTCATTTTCCTCCAATAGGTCAACTATTCCATAATTAGTCTAAAAGGAAATAACCGGAAGTTTGAGCCTTCATTCTAGCACCTAAAATGTTAACAAGAAATCTGGTCAATACCTCAAAGCAAAGTTAAAGAAGTAACGATTCCTTCGAAACCTCTTTCGAATTAGTTGTAGTATCTCAAGGTTATAACCCGGTAAGGATAGCTAAGATATAATTGAGTCGAAAGGGTCTTTATGCCTTCAAAAGAAACCCCCTTGAAGAAGTTGATACTGCTATCATGCGGAGGATCCCTTCAAAAGTAAAGGTATGCTTTGAAGTACTCAAAAACCTTTCAAAGGTGTCCTCTCGAAGGGTTTAACTTCAATATCCACGGCTTAAATTCCTTCTAAAGGCTGAATGCCTTTGAAAGGATTCAGAACATAACATGTATATATTAGTAAAACTGGATTCAATATGCTAAGGAATTTTATTTTGGATAAACAACGTAAGTCCAATTGACTCAATAATATTGAAGTATCATCATCACGTCACTTTAGTGTCGCATGAGCTTCGGACGTGATGATAATATGCTTTGGAGTCAAGGTATCAAATAAACTCCATAGCATAGCATATGTCAAATAAGGGTTAAAAAGATAAGTGTGTATTATGAGCAATTTATCATTAGACAAGACAATGGCCGAAACGATCATCTTCATATTTGAAATCAATATTAGATCCATGTATCCTCTCATTTTCATTTCTCATGAATGGAATACAAGAAGTATAATTTTTCCCAATTTGATCTAAGGTTACAAGAATTTGATTTGGCCAAGAAGTGAAAAGAAAATTCAAGAATTCAAAAAATCAATCCCCAACTTAGACCCTTGGAGCTATATTTGTAAATGCGGATTAGAACCTTTCGCCCCCAATCTTTCGAAGGTATTGAAGGTCTCTCTTCCGATCTTTTGCACCTATCCTTTCGCCTTTTTCCTTATGCCTCCAAAATCTCTATGTTGTGAGTAGGTATTCGAGTCCTTTGTTATGCTTAGATCAACCCTTCCATCTTTATCAAAAGTATGCTAACAATGGATATTTTTCCAATATTCACCAATATTGCCTTCGATTACTTCTAGAGCCTTTCGACATCTTCAAAAGGTATGCTTCATTTATTAGCGAACGAGTCAAGGTTCCTCATTACCCTATGTGACACTGTAGAGCCTTGATAGTGTTAACTAGCTATCATTAGAGATGGTTTATCTTTTACATAAACTCTATTACAGTTTTCTATAACTATATTAACATATTATCCCACCTTTTAGCAAGGCAGCATACAGGCGGATTTAATCCAATCGACTGCATAATTATCGAAGCTGAATTGTCACAGACTTGGTTTTGATCTGAATGAATGAACGATCAATCATAATTGATAAACATGAATATATGGGCGAGGTTCGACATAGTCGGTGGACAAAAATCATAGGATACTTGAAATATAGGGTTCGAGAAAAGTCGAGTTGCATCGGGTTGTTTGGAGTTTTCTTCGAGTCACTTTTGAGGTTGCTTCGGGTTTTCAGGCTGGTTACTCAGCTTGGTGAAGGGCTTGCTTCGGGTCTTTGATGGATTGGTATATTTATAAGGGCTCCCCAACTACTTTGGGTCATTTCAGAACTTGCTTCGATTTTTTATGAGGGTCACTTCGAGTCAAGGAAGCAGCTACTTTAGGTCAAAATCATGGATTGATATCCACATGATCCACATCAGTTTCATATCCATCAAACTTCATCCCTCACTTCATATCCATGTGCTTCGTATCGATCAGATCCATACTCACCCACTTTGTATCAATCCTACTCCAACATGTTTCGTATCTATCAGTCAATTGATCAATATGAAGCAAGGAGCCAAGCATCGATACGAAGCCATAAACCAAGCATTGGTATGAAGTACACAAGGATCGATCCGAGTTTATTTGCTCCATAACTACCTGCTTCGTATCAATCCAATTTCTGTATATTTCGTATCAATCAGTCAAACAATCGATACGAACCAATGACAATTTGATTGATACAAAGGCAAGGACATTGCATCAATATTAAGGGTAAATGCCATAAGAATACGAAAGAATGGGTTGAACCAAAGGAAGCAGTCAACCAGCATGAAATTTGGATCTCCCCATGATTCCCGAGCCACGTCATCGGTACGAAGCCTATCGATATGCGTGTATCGATAGGAAATGCTCAACCAACTTGCAAAATCCAATCTTGGATCGATCATAACTCAAAAAATATATTTCCAAATGCTATGAAATTTTGATAGAAGCATACTTACCACCTAAAGAACATAATGATCGATCGCGACTCCATCTGTCCCATCTTTGATCGATACAAAATGCATAGGGATCGATTAGGGATCAATCCTAGATGACCCCTGATCGATCTAGTGGGCCCACCCACGTGAGAGAAGAGGTATTCTGAGCTTTGGGGAGATATTTCCAGATTCACTCCTATAAATAGCACCCATATGCCTACAGAAAAAGGGCTTTTAGCTCTTCTACGCCGTTACTCTATTGAGACTCCATTGTAGCTTGAATGCTATTAATTGTACTGTTGTAAATCAGTTGAGAATCATCAATAAACAGCAAAATCTTCAAAATGGACGTAGGCTACAACGCCAAACCACTATAAATCTCATCTTTTTACTGCTTTATTTTTAATTTTTAGTTGTTCTTCATATTTATATCCTCTTCATACATTCTATATGTGATCTATGACTATGAGTTAGTGTTTTCATCTGCAATTGGGTGTTTGTGACTAATTTTGGTTCAAACATTTTGGTGCTTTCATTGAAAAGGCTAGCACTCTAGGATTCTAAAGCTTGGATTTTGGATATGAAGGCTTAAGAACTTGGATCTGGGAAGCAATGGCTAAGAAATCAACAAGGAGACAGAGAACAGAGAGGAGCCATCATGAAGGAAGTTAGGAGGCTTCCTTAGGGGATAATCAGACCTTAGTTTTCATCACCCGAGACGAGATGGAGATGATAATGGATGGTAGGCAGGAAGGCTGAAAAGGTAGGAGGAAATGATGTAGAACCTACTGCGACAGGTTGGAAAAGCTGGAGTGTAAAAAAAGAGAATGGAGCAGTAGGAGCAGAGAGAGTCCAGAACTAGAGTCAAGGGAACGGAGCAACTAGGATTCAAGATAGAGTGGGACCATTAGCAACATCCTCTAAGCTAGGGGGCATGCCCTCGAATCATGTTGACTCAATCCCAGTAACTAGGTGGCTCTGTGCAGTCTGGCGTTGATCGGGATATGCATGCTCGTCTAGAAGGGCAGGTTTCAGGATTCCCTCATGGACTCGGGGGAAGGTAGGAGATAGCAGACAAAGGCTACCACTTAACGATAATGACAGGTTTGCAGACATGATTAGACGGCCTATGAGGGGAGGATTGGTGAATAGAGATTTAGAGGACGTAAATAGGAGCCTCTTCACTCCTGTGATCAGGCAAGCTAGGAATCCGTCGAATTTCAAACTAACATCGCTGGAGATGTATGATGGAAGAATGGATCTCACTGTTTACTTGACAAGGTACATAAGGCACATGGAGCTACTGGAGGCATCAGAAGAGGTCATGGCGTGATACTTCCCTTTTTATTTGATGAATATAGCAGCACTATGGTTTAGAAAACTGGAAAGCAGCTCTATTGGCGCTTGGACGAAGTTGATTGAGAGGTCTATGAGGCAATTTTGGGTCCACATCATGAGGCCCAAGAATGTATGACTTTAAAATCTATGAAACAATGGAAGGGAGAACCACTTAGGGATTTCATAACCAGATTCTTTGCGGTAGTGGCTTTGGGATCGACCCGACTAGTCGATATTTTTGATGATGGCACTCTCAGGAATTATAGATGATTTGGATTTCAAGTTATCGTTGGAGTGGGATCCATCGATGAATCTCGAGGAGTTTTACCATGAAGCAGGAAAGTTTCTATGACAGGAAGATGCAAAGGCTGAAAGAGAGGGGAGAGAAGTTGAAGTTTATACGGTAAAAAGTGGAGCTCCACCCAGGGAGGATTCAAACAAGGGGGACAGAGGCAAAAGGAAAATGAATGATAGTGGTAATACATCGAAAAGGAAACGAAGGGCATCAAAATTCTCTTTTTACATGGATTTGACTGAAACTATGGAAAGGATTTATTTGGATACTCGAGGACGCCTCCAGTATCGAAGGCCGGTAAAAAAGGAACCCTTCGGATTCAAGCGAGCATCGAGAAAGCATTTCCTATTCCATAAGCTGGATGGGCACAACATGAACGACTGCAGGCATTTGAAGAATATCATTGAGGATCATGTAAAGAATGGTCATCTGCAATAATAGGTAAGAAATCGAGTTGTGGAAGTGGAACAGGAGCAGCCACTGTCCACCTTAGACAAAGATGGCACTGGATATAAGCATCATCAACTTATTATCAGCTGAATGGTTTTATGGATTTGAATAAGTAATAAACCCTAAAGTAAGGCAACTAAGTCACTTACATATGCACGGGATCAAGGACTATCACTAGGCATGCCTTGAGATGATGATATACTGTGATGCTCAGGTTCATGAAATCTTGTTTGTTCTGTTTTCTGTCAAATCTAATTTCTTTCTATATACTAGGGCTATTTGGTTTTCTTAATTGTATGGACTTTTATTTTATCAATTGAACTCTATGTTGACTAGATTTAGATTAATGTAATAAATACTACAGGTTGCAAGATTATGGTCCCGACCGAAGAGACGGGGCAGTAACCACGAGTTACTAGTTCTTTCGCTGGAGAGCGAAGGAACGGACTCGAACATGGAACAAAAAGTCCTCGACCTAAGATTTGAGGTTGGGGAATAAACATAAAATCCTGGATCGAAGAGTCGGGGCCGGAGAATATAAATTCCTTGACATGAGAGTTAGGGTCGGAGAATATAGATCCTCGACCGAAGAGTCAATTCCGGAGAATATCCGAGGACGGAGAATATAAATCCTCGACCATAGAGTCGAGGCTGGAGAATACAAAGTCCTTGATTGGACAATTAGGGCCAGAGAATGTAAAGTCCTCGATTGAAAAGTCAAAGCCAGAGAAAGATACCCTATGGGTTAAGTCCTTAACCGAAGAGTCGAGGCCGGAGAAGAAAAACCATGGATAAGCCCTCGACCGGATAGTCGAGGCTGTAGTAGAATAAATGGACCTGGTGAGGTCTCTGCTTCTGATATAGACCCTTTGAGGTCCTGGGTTTGAATATGGACCCAATAAGGTTTCATATTTGGTTTATAGGACCAAGAGAGGTCCTAAACTTAGATAAAATGATCCGGAGAGGTCATGGATTCAGTTAACGGATTAGGAACAAATTCAGGATTGGATATTGACTCAGGACAACCTTGGATTTTGTTAATGATCTAGAGAGATCAAGGAATTGGTTTGGAAATGGACTGGATTCAAGGTTGGATATGGCAATCAGTAGATTATGGGATTCTAATTTCAAAATTATGGCAATACAAAACACACCTTCCTATCGCAAGGTATGTTTTGGGGGGCAATTTGTTAGCCCACCTTATGGCAAAGCAGCGTACAGGCAGGTTTAACCCAATCGACTGCATAATTATCGAAGCTGAATTGTCACAGACTTGGTTCTGATCTGAATGAAAGGAAGATCAATCATGAATAATAAACATGAATATGTGGGTGAGATTCAGCATAGTCGATGGACAAAAACCGCAGGATACTCAAATATGGGCTTCGAGAAAAGTCGAGTTACTTCGGGTTGTTTGGAGTTTGCTCCGAGTCACTTTTAAGGCTACTTTGGGTTTTCAGGCAGTTTACTTTGGGTTGGAGACTATTTGTTTCGAGTCTTTGAGGGATTTTTATATTTAAAGGGCTGTACAACTACTTTAGGTCATCTCAGCACTTGCTTCGAGTTTTTAGGAGGGTCACTTTGAGTCAAGGAAGTAGCTACTTCTGGTCAAAGTCATGGATCGATATTCACATGATCCATGTTAGTTTCGTATCCATCAAACTTCATCTATCACTTCATATCCATATGTTTCGTATCGATCATATTCATACTCACCCATTTCATATTGATCCTACTCCAACATGTTTCGTATCAATCGGTTAATTGATCGATAAGAAGCAAGGAGCCAAGCATCGATACGAAGCCACAACCAAGCATCAGTACGAAGTACACAGTGATCGATTGGAGTTCATTTGCTCCATAACTTCCTGCATTGCATCGATCCTATTTTTGTATATTTCGTATCGATCAGTCAAATGATTGATACGAACCAATGGCCATTTGATCGAAACGAAGGTGAGGAAATTGCATCGATATGAAGACTAGAGTTCTAGATGAATACGAAGTAATAGGTCGAACCAAAGGAAACAGTCAACAAGCATGAAATTTGGATCTCCACAGGATTCTCGAGCCAGGTCATCGGTACAAGGCCTATCGATACGCATGTATCGATACGAAATGCTCGGCCAACTTGCAAAATCCAATTTTGGATTGATCATAACTCAAAAACTATATATCCAAATGCTATGAAATTTTGACAGGAGCATGCTTGTCACCTGAAGAACCATCATGATTGATCGAGCCTCCATATAGCCCTTCTTTGGTCGATATGAAGTGCATAGGGATCGATCCTAAATGACCCATGATCGATCTGGTAAGCCTACCCACGTGAGTGAAGAGGTATTCTAAGATTTGGAGAAGATATTTCCAGATTCACTTCTATAAATAACACCCCTACGCCTACAAAAAAGGACTTTTGGCTCTTCTACGCGGCTAATCTGCTGAAACTCCATTGTAGCTTGAACACTACCAATTGTACTATTGTAAATCAGTTGAGAATCATCAACAAACAACAAACTCTTCAAAGTCGACGTAGGCTACAATACCAAACCACTATAAATCTCGTCTTTTTAATGCTTTTTTTAATTTTTAGTTGTTCTTCATATTTATATCCTCTTCATACATCCTTTCTATGATATGTGATTTTGAGTTAGTACTTTCATCTGCGTTTGGGTGTTTATGACCAATTTTGGTGCAAACAGAGCATGTGTACTCTGATTACGTGGTTTGTATAGTTATTATTGTCTCACCTGTTTTATACCTATGATGACTATTATATTTTATTGGATGCACTGTGTGATATACAATAGGTTATGTGATTTTGTGATGTTTAATTTCTTTCTCTTTCCTTCTGTTCTCTTCTTCTCTATACCTCTTCTCTATTTCTTTTTCTTTCCTTTGACAATTTTCCAATGTCAATCAGATGCTCCAATAGCATACTATTCGGTTATATGAGCATCGGTGGTGTGGGCGGTATTCATAATTTTATTGACTGACTACCAAGTACTCGAGCAAGGTATGATGGCATTTGTGTTATAATGGATCGTATGACCAAGGGTGTAAGATTTATACTGATCAACTAATGTAGAATGATATCTAAAATAGTAGAGTTGTATGTGAAGTGGATAGTATGATTTCACGGTGTGCCAAAGAGCATTGTAAGTGACCGGGACTTGTTGTTCTCTAATGGGTTTTGGAAGAGATCACATGAGGTATTAGGACCGAGCGATACATTAGTATAGCTTATCACCCATAAACGAGTGGGTAGACTGAAATAGTAAATCGTATATTGGAAGATCTCTTGTGAGCATGCATTATAGATTTCAGAGGATCGTGGGATGATCATTTTCATTTGTTAGAATTTACAAACACCAATAGTTACCGGTCGAATATTGGTATGGCTCCGTACGAAGCATTGTATGGCCGACCATGTAATGCTCCTTCATATTGGTGGGAAGCGGACGAGAAACTAATACTTGGGCCATATGTGATTCGAGAGACTTTAGAGAACATTGAGGTCACTCGACAATGAATGAAAGCTGATGAGGATCTCCATACAAGCTGCTCTGATAAGGGACAAAGGTATTTAGACTTTTCTATCGGAGATATGGCATTTGTGAAGGTTTCTCCTCTGAAGAATGTAGTTTGATTCGATCGAAAGG
Organism: Allium cepa; assembly: GCA_030765085.1. Lineage (NCBI taxonomy): Eukaryota > Viridiplantae > Streptophyta > Magnoliopsida > Asparagales > Amaryllidaceae > Allium > Allium cepa. The sequence continues at coordinate 513,313,952 of CM060942.1, forward strand.
GAAGCTGGCACTGAGATTTGTAGGTCCATTTCTAATAGTTAAGAAAATTGGGAAGCTAGCTTATAAGGTTGACTTACCTCGAAAGATGAAAGGCATGCACAATGTGTTTCATATCTTTTACCTATGGATGTTTGTGAGTGACCTTGGCATGATGATTACACCAGATAAGCTAGAAGATGCTAAATTAGAATTAGAAGTTTCTAGATCTTGTAATCTATTTCGTATTGTTGGGAACGATACAAAACGACTTAGGAGGAAGTCGATGAAGCTAATAAAGGTACAGTGGAGCAAAAGTGATAACAATTATATGTGGGAGACGGAGGAGAGCATGAGAACTATATGTCTAAAGCTCTTTGAATGGTATAATCCACCATTTACTACACCTACTTTCACCATTGCATATCGTATTTGGTAGGCTACTATTCTGCATGCCAGGGTAGGTTAACCTACAGTATTGGCTGCATGGTTGCATGTTTGATATGGTTGATGGTTATGTATGATTGTTAGGCATGCAGAGTATTTATGATTTTTATACTTTGGCTTGTTTAGGGATTTCGAGGGTGAAATTCCTAAAGTGGGAGAATGTAATGATCCGTATTTTACGTATCAAAGGACCGTAAAATGTTTTTATTTTATTCATGTGAGGTCGTACAATTCTATAATTTTGGAATATGACTCTTAGGGATATTTTACACACCTATGATTTTTCTTGAATTTCCATGTGACCATTTTGACCCTAAAACCTTGTTCGGTCTATAAATTTTTATAGCATTCGAACTAGCGTCTTAAAACGGTTCCATCGCTTCGTAACAATGGTTTCTCCTTGCATATATATTGACCCTAATTTTTATTAACATATTTCAGGACATTTAATTAGTTAAATTAAATGAAATAATATAAATGGTTAAGGGATTGAGATTTGTATAATAAATAGGAGTTGTGCTAAGTTGAACTAATGAACTAAAAGGAATTTAAAATGAAAAAGGTTAAGGACTTAGATAAGGGGGAAAATGGGAATAAGTCTTATTCTTATAACTTAAACCCTCACACCACTTCATTTTACACGTTCACATAAAAAAACAAAACATAAAGTGGTCGGCCACCATTAAAGGAAAACAAGAAGAAGATAAGCAAGAATCTAAGAAAGAAGCTTAATCAACTTAATCCAAGATAAAATCTCAACTCCCTAACAATAAAGCAAAAGGTGAATAATAGGTTACATCTCATGTTTTCATTATTTTTGATTTTAGAAGGAATTTCAAATTACCTTGCAAATTTTTTGCCATGTTTTTTATTGTCAAAATGGATATATATGCTTGTTGATGATTTATGATATTTCATATCAATTTTATGATAAGTTTTAATATGAAAACCCTATTAGATGACATCCAAATGCCTTGCAATTTTTATATAATGTCAAAAATCATATTTTAGGGATAGGTTTCAAACTACATAATTTTCTGAATTAATGTGAATTTATTACAAATTTTCTAGTGAAGAAAATGGTTAATTGAGTTTAAAGTTAAATATGACTAATTTATATTGTTTTTGGGTCAGAAATTAATATATGTTACATATTAAAAATGATTTATGTGAATTTTTGTAGAATATTCATAAGTGTTTTAATAAGTATATAAAATTATTAAGGTATGAGTCTTAAATATTTTATATATTTATAAAAGGAGAAGGGGCATTTTGTAAACATTTTAAATTATTCACTTCTGAAATTTCGACAGCTTATTTAGAAAAGAAATTAGCAGCCAAACATATGTTGACAAACAAAGAAAGTTAGTTGACAAGGAATTACTTTTTGAAGTTGAAAATCAGTTTTACCATGTTTTTCTTGTTTCGCCACTTTCAGGACCAACCTTACAACTAGGTACCTCCACCTCCATCTCCATCGAAACCAATGTGCATGGTATCAAAGACTTGGTACGTAGAATATTGGACATAGGTGAAAGATACTGAGTCGAAACAAGGGGTTCCGAAGGGGTTGAAACCTTGCTTTGCTTTTAAAAGGAAATGCGCCTTCCTTGTTTTCAAAAAGAATGCTTTCGACTTAGATAGCTTTTGAATTGGTTAAATGGTTTTAAAGAATGGTTTTGAAAAAGGTTTCACGTTTTGTTTTATAAAGAATCTTTCGAAGGGGTTGAAACCCCTTGCTGTCGCATCCTACCTTTCGAAGTAATGCTTTCGAAAGGGTTTCTTTGTTTAAAAATCTAAGTCGCTTCTCCAATGCATTTGAAGGATTTTTTTCGACACCATCCACTTCTTTTCTAAGGAAATTTCTTTCGAAAGAGTGCTTTCGACTCAGTTGTTTTATGACCCTTCGTGCTATTAAAAGTTAAACCCAAACGATTTCGAAAGGAATAGTTTTGAATGGTTTCTAAAGGTTGTTCCACACGTTTTACTTGAACCCAAATGATTTCAAAAGGTTTAATTTATGTAAAGAACTTAATGTTTTTGAAAGGTTTAAGATAAGGTTTTGAAGGGGTGGTTTCCCAATGTTTTTGAAAGGTTTTAGATGGAAGGTTTTCGATGGTTTCGAAAGACATGTTTAAAGTGTTTTAAAAAGGATGTCTAAGGTTTTATAAAGCTTTCGAAAGTGATGTTTTCAAAGTTTTCGAAAGGGCTATGGTAAATTTTTTCGAATGGTATGTTTTATCCTTTTATTCTTAGGTCATAAAGTGAAGTAGTTTTCCTGTATCAAAAGGGGTACATTCATTGGTTTCGAAAGAGATTGTTTAAAGGTTTAAGCAAAGGTTTCGAATGTTTTCGTCAACAATATGTTGAGTAAAGAATATTTCATGACAAAGAGATTTGAGTAAAGAAAATGGTATGTTTTCCTTATTCAAGATGATTTAAAGAGTTAAATCAATTTGAAAAAGGTTTTCAAGGAAAATATAAACCGTAGTTAACCCAAAGTAAATTGACTTAGATATTTGTATACTAGATGGGACTGGTGTAGGGTCACGCCCTACACATTAGCTATAGCCCCTAGTTAATTTTGTCCAAAATTCCAACGTGTAGGGCTTAGTCACAGGTAAGACATAAAAGATGGTTACACATAGAAAGGAGTATATGTGCAGAGGATGATAGGTTATTAATGAGCTCAATCAGGTGACCCTTGGAGAAGTTAAGGACAGATCGTCCAGAAGTTTGGCTAACAGTTGTCAGATTATTAGTTTATTTTGTCTGGGAGGCTCGAGTCAGCCATTGGTTAGTAGTTAGCGAAACAAAACTATATTTTTGGGATAGATAGTCCATTTATTACCTGTTTATAAGCATATATATATTTCTATTATTGTTATGATCAGTTTGATTAATCAGTTTGATTGTAGGATTCTTATTTTCCAAAAGATATGTTTTGAAAGGATATTAGCGAGGGGAAACCCATTCCACTGAGTGGCATGGTCTAACATAATATTTGTAAACTGAGATGTAATAGTATTATTCACACCATGCTTTATGTCTGACTTGATGTTTATATTTTTACCCTTAAACTATTTGGTGCTCAACATTGATTTGACTAGGCAAAGGGTTGAGGATTCTCATGTTTTAGTAGGTCGATGAATAATGATTCTAAAGAGGAGAAAAAGGCTGATGCTAGCTATTTTGGAGGTGTTATGTTTTTATTTCTGCTGTGTTGTATTAAGTTTATTATGACTATTTAGTACTCTAGTCATCTAAGGAGGCATCTTCATATGTCGCTTTTGGCGTATTATATAATAATTATATTTTATTTAAATTTAGGAAACGATTGAGATTATGTTTTTGGGTATGAAACATATTTTGTGAAATCTAATCAAAAAAGTCGTTTTTGAATCTGTGAATTTGTTTCATATTCATGTGCTTCTGATATTATGGATACCAATAACATTACCATATTTTGTCGTTGGAAGTTAATACTATAGATAACTACATCATATGTAACTCTTAGCTTTAGGCCCAAAGATAGGGGATGTTGCAACTGGTATCAGAGCATAGGTTTATGAAAAACTTTAAACTTAAAATGATTTTGAAAACATAATCCTAAGGGATAAGATAAAAGGTCGGGGTATGGGATAACACTATAATAACAAACTTGTATTGATATATATAAATATATGCTTTATCTCTACTCTCCTATATCTATTAGGCTATTCTTCTGTACCTTACGAAGACTTGAATGCAAAGATGGACGCTAGTGGTAGAATAGTTAACCTTGGTGGGGGAAGCACCACAACCAACGGAAATTCCATACTTAATACTAGGAGAAATCAAGGTTAGGCATGAGCTGCAAATGTGGATGTTGGAGTCCTGCAAGTAGACATGGGAGTAATGTATCAGTTCTTTGTGAACTGACGCAGGCGGGAATTGCTGTTGAAGTAATTGGTGGAAATGCTGAAGGAGGAAATCAAGAACCTCCAGTAGTGAATAACTATGCTATTCTAAGTAGAGATTATGTTCAAATGGGACGAAAGTCATTTATTCGTACTTAAGACGCAATCGAAGTGGATAATTGGTTACTTCACTGTGAGAGGATTTTGTCCGATTTAGGGCTTAAAGATAAGCAGAAAAGGAGACTCGCCTCTAGACAGCTACAAGGGGTAGCACTGTATTATTGGTGGAACAGTGTGACAGTTGGAATCAACAAGGAGAACATGACTTCGGCTTAGTTCAGAAGGAGGTTTGAGGAAAGGTTTATGTCAAAGATTGCTAAGTCCACTCTGCTCGGGAAGTTTACTGAGTTGGAGCAGGGGGATATGACCATGCTCGAATATGCGACAGGTTTGAGGAGCTAGCAAGATATGGCTGTGCTATGTTTGATACTGTGATTAAGAGGAATGAGAAGTTCATCAAGGGTTGGAACCTGAGCTTCCTAAGGCTAGGTTACCGCATATTAGGGATCCAAGTGATATTGTTGTTGAGTTAGCGCTGAGGAATGAAGAGATGCAAGCTTTTCTTGAAAGAAATATGGCCAATGAAGCTCAAAGAAGGCAGAGTCAGAAGAGGAAGTTTTTCCATAAGAAAGGAGCTCAGAAGGATGGAGCTGTTAAGAAGGGAAAGGCAGAAGTGGTCTGTTACAAGTGTAACAAGAAAGGACACTACGCCCATGAGTAGCGGACAGGAAGGGGAAAAAGCTATTGTAAAGAAAGGAATAAAGTGTTTCAACTATGATCAGATTGGGTGCTATAAGAACGAGTGCAAGAAGTCATGGATGATAAAGGAAAGATTTTTGCAATGGAACCGCCTACCTCGAGACCAACAGCAGAGGAAAGGGGAAAAGCTATGTTGGGAGGTATGCTATTGATTTATGGTGTATCAATTAGAGTTTTATTTGATACCAGTGTATCGCATTCTTTTATTTTCTCATTGTTTGGTAAATAAGCTTAACCTAGAAACCTCATATCTAGTTACTTCCTTAAGATTTGCAAATCCGATAAGAGGTTATGCGATACTTGGGATGAGCTCGGCCGGTTAGAGTTTAAATTGTTAGGTCATCATTTGTCTGCAGTTTGCATGTGTTTGATTTCATGAGGTTCATAATTATTTTGGGCATGGATTGGTTATGCAAATATGATGCTAGGATATTATGCAATGATAGGAAAATATCACTTAGACGCCCTGATTATAAACATCAAATCATATACTCCATAGAAAACCCAAATCTTGAGGTTAATGCTTCGTTGGGTGTTATGGAGGTAGAAGGCGAGTTGATTCGAGTTTTCATTGTTGAAGAATTTGTAGTTTTTTTTAAACTTGTAGTAGGATTGCCACCGAAACGAACCATTGAGTTTCGGATAGATTTAGTACTAGGAGCGGAACCGGTAAGTAGAGAGCCAACTAGGATGACATCCATCGAGTTGAAGGAGTTAAAGGCGCAGTTGGTGGATTTGGAAGGCTGAAATTTTATTAGACCAAGCAGTCCGCCTTAGGGAGTAGCTACAACATTTGCTAAGAAACCGGACGGATCGTTAAGGTTATGTATCGATTATCGTAAGTTGAATGAGAAGAAAATAAAGAATCGATATACTGTAAAACCCCATATTTTTAGTAACATTATTTAGGTATTTAATTAGTTAAATAGAATAAATAAATAAATGGAAGGTGATTAGAGGATTGACATTTGTGATTATAAAGGGTAGTCGGGCCTATATGTACAATGAACTAAGGAACTAAGATGGAAATAAGTGTTAGGAAATAAAGAAGAGCAAAATTTGAAATATAATATAACTTATACCCTAAACCCTTAAGAAACAAAAACACACGTTCATTTCATACTTTCTTAAGCAAAAACATTTTAAGGCTGGCCACCATAAACAAGAGGAAGAAGATAAAAGCTAGGATTCGAGAGAAGAATTAAATCAACTTAATCTAGATCAAATCTCGAATCTTTAATCTCAAGCTAAAGTGAACAATTTCAACATCTCATTTTCTTATGGTTTTCGATTTTAAGGATAATTCGAAGTGTTTTTGCATCATAATGTTATGTTTTGAATGATTAAATGTTTCAATATGCTTGTAGATGGTTTATGAATGTTCATATTGATTTTTATGACATGTTTGATATGAAAACCCTACTAAATGACACCCAATTGCCTTACGAATTTGAGTGTAGATCAAAAATAATTTTTTATAGTTGGGTTTCATTTTTATAATTTTCTGAATTAATGTGGATTTTATATTAATTTTCTCGTAAATAAAATTATTTATTAGGTTATAAATTATTTACGACTAAATAATCAATTATTTGGGTTTGAAATTTATATACGTTAGAAAACATAAAAATATGATTTTTTGGAATTTTTATAGAATTTTCCTAAGTGTTTTGAAGAATATATAAAATTATTTATAGTACGGGACTTAAATGTTTTATATATTTTATTAAGAAGAAGCAGTATTTTGTAAAATAAAATTATTGTTTATTTTTGAAAATTTTGGCAGAACTTTTGAGAAAGATATTTAGCAACCAATGAAAATTTAACAAATAATAGAAGGTTAGTTGAAAAGTTTTCTCTTTTAAGTTAAAAACAAAAATAACATGTTTGTAGCATGTTCCACTACTTTTGGCACCAGGGGTTCCGACTAGGACGTTTTGCCATCATGCTTTCGAAATCAATGTGTATGGTATCAACTTACTTGGTATGCATCGTATCGGATAGAGGAGGAAGGTAGACAGTCCAAATGCTTGGTTCCGAAGGGGTTGGGGTATGCCTTGTTTTAAAATGGACATAGCACCTTCTTTGCCTTCGAAAGGATAGCATTCGACTAGGTTGGCTTTCGATCGAGTCAAGGGTTTTTAAAGAAAAGGTTTCGAATGGGTTATGCTCTTTTACTTTAATTAGGGGTTTCGAAGGGGTCGAAACCCCTGCTGCCGCCATTCTACCTTTTGAAGTCAATGGTTTCAAAATGTATACTTAGTCTTTAAAATTATCCATTTCTCCACTGATTTCGAAAGGGATGGTTTCGACACCATAACTTCTTTACTTAGGGATTTCTTTCGAAAGGTAGGCTTTCGATTTAAATGATTTTATTAACCCGTTTGTTCTGAATGAAGTATAATCTAATGGTTTCGAAAGAGATGATTTAAATGATTTTGAAAGGTTTTTTTCTACATCTTTTAAATTGAACCCAAGTGCTTTCGAACGGTTTTAAAAATAGTTTCGCAGGGGTGGTTCCCCAAAGGTTTCGAAGGAGTCGAAAGGTAAAGTTTTATGTTGGTTTCGAAAGAGTTGAAATGGAAGGTTTTTCCTAGGGTTTCTAATGGAAATGTTTTAAAGTGTTTAATGATACTATATCTAAGGTTTTAAAGCTTTCGAAAGGAAGGTTTTGAAAGGATTTTGAGAATGGTTTCGAAAGGAAATTTTTAGCCTTTCATCCTAGATAAATGAATGGTTTTACTTGGTTTCAAAAGAGGTGCTTTCAATGGTTTTGAAGGAGGTACTTTCAAGGGAATCGAAAGAGGTACTTTCAAGTGTTTAAATGTTTTCATCAACTAAGGTTTGAGTAAAGTGTGTGTGTGTGTGTATATAACATGGCATGGTGATTTTGAGTAAAGCATAGAGATTATATATTTTCCTTGTGTGAGTTTGATTTAAGGGTTTAAATCATTTTGAAAAGGTTTTCAAGGAAAATTTTGTGAAGGTATCCCTAAGTAAAATGAATCAGATATTAGAATACTAGATAAGACTAGTGTAGGGTCATGCCCCATACATTAGCTATTGGTCCCAGCTAATTTAGTCCAAAATTCCAGTGTATAGGGCTTCGTCACTGGTAAGACTTAAATTATGATTACATACAGAAGGGAATGTATGTTTCCATACAGATAGGTTATTGGTGAGCTCACAAAACCATTAGGATCAAGTGAACTTGGGAGGTGATAAGTTAAGGACAGACCATTCAGAAGAGAAGTATTTAATAGATAGTTGAGGACATACCATCCAGAAGGGAAGTATTTAACAGATAGCTAAAGACATACCATCCAAAAGTGGAGAGTGTCTAACAGATGTTAGAGAAAATTTTCTTATATTGTGTGGTAGGCCCAAGTCAGCCATATAAAACTAGAGTGTTTGAACAGATAGTTCTTTTATTACCTGATATGTAGTATACATAATGATGCTTTATCTTATGTAACCAGTTTTGGTTGTACAAAAAGATTTGCAAAAGATATGTTTTAAAAGAATGTTAGTGAGGGAAAACCCATTCCGCTAAGCGGCGTGGTCTCACTTAACATTAATAACCAGGATGTATAGTATTATTCACACTAGGCTTTATGTTGACTCGAAGTTTATGTTTTTCTCCTTAAACTCTTGAGTTTTCAAAATTGATTTGAGTAGGTTGAGGGTTGAGGCTTTTCACATTTTAGTAGAAGGACGAGTAAAGCTACTGGAGGTGAGCAAGACGTTAACCGATAGCTATTTAAGAGTTGTAGTTCTTTATTTTGCGTTTATTTCCGCTACATATTCAGTTAGTTATGACTTCGGTCGACCAAAAGGGCATCTTCATATGTCGCTCTTGGAGTATTTTGTAATAATTATACTAGATCTTTGCTTGGGAAACGTATTGGGATTATGTAATTTGAATATGGATCATATGTTTTAAAATGTAATGGAAAATTCCATTTTGAAATCTGTGATTCGTTTCCTATTCAAGTACTTCTGATAGTATAGATACCATTGACATATTCGTATTTAGTCACCAGAAGTTAATACTATAGATGACTGTAGCATCTGTAGCGCTTAGCTTTGAGGCTCAAGATAGAGGGATGCTATAACTTGGTATCAAAGCATAGGTTTATGACATACTTTAACCAAAAATTATTATTTTTTGGAAACATAATCCCTAGGAATTAGAGTTAGGATCGGGGTATGGGGCAACGCTATAGTAACGTACTTGTATTTGCTATATATAAGTATACGCTTATCTCTATTCTCCCATCTCTATTAGGCTTTTCTTTTGTATCTCACGAGGCTTGAATACAGATATGAACGGAAGAAGTGGCAGAGTTAACCTTGGAGGGGACAGCACCACCACGAATGAAAATTCCCGACCGAATGCTAGAAGAAGTCAAGGTTAGGCTCAGAATGAGAATGTTGGTGCTGGGGTCCCACAAGTGGATATGGGAGCCATGTATCAATTTTTCGTAAACATGATACAAGCTGGGATCGCTGCTATGGTTGTTGGAGGAAATGCTAGGGGAGGAGTTCAGGAAGCTCTAGCTGCCAACCATTATGCTAACTTGAGGGACTATGCTAAGCATAGAGGGAAGCCGTGTATCGAAACCGAAAATGCTACAGAAGTGGGGAACTGGTTGTTACACCATGAAAGGATATTTTTTGATTTAGGGCTCAATAACGAGCAGAAGAGGAGGCTTGCCTCAAGACAGCTTCAAGGGGTAGCTTTGTTTTGGTGGAATAGTGTGACAGCTGGTGTAAACAAGAGGAGATGACATGGGCTAATTTTAGGAGAAGATTCCAGGAAAGGTTCATGTCAATAATGGCACAGTCTATTTTGATCAAAAAGCTTGTTGAGTTAGAACAAGGAGAAGTGTCTATTCTGGAGTATGCTAGCAAGTTTGAAGAGTCGGATAGGTATGGATATGCCACTATTGACATAGTGATGAAAAGGAATGAAAATTTTGTTAGAGGTTTAAAACTAGAGTTAGTGAGGGCTACTTTACCGCACATCAGATATCCATGTGACGTGGTACTGGAGATGGTGTTAAACCACGAAGAGATGTTAGCTTGTTTGGAGAAGAAGGAGGAAAAGGCGGTCCTGGTTGGACAAGGCCAAAAGAGGAAGTTTTTCCGCAAGAAGAATGCTAAAAAAGGAGGAGTAGCGAAGAAAGGAAAATATGAGGTGGTTTGTTATAAGTGCAACAAGAAAAGACATTATGCTCATGAGTGTCATACTGGAAAAGGGAAAGGAAATGAAGTGATTGGAAAGAAAAACATCAGGTGTTTTAACTATGATCAAGTTGGACACTACAAGAACCAATGAAAAGAGCCAGCTAAAGGAGATAAAGGTTAAGTATTTGCATTGGAGCCTGCTACTTCGAAGCCGACAGTGTAGGAGAAAGGAAAATCAGCATTAGGAGGTAGGCTTCAAATTCATGATATACTTTTTAGCGTTTTTTATATTGGTGCATTTCATTCTTTTATATCTCGATGTTTGGTAGACAAACTTAACCTAGAACCCATTTATTTAGTTACTTCCTTAAGAGTTGCAAATCCAATAGGTGGGCATGCGACACTTAGGATGAAGTGTGACTGCTTAGAGTTTGACTTGCTAGGTTACACCTTTATTTGCAATTTGCATGTATTTGACTTTGTACGGTTCGTAATTATATTGGGTATGGATTGGTTAAGTAAATACAAAGCTAAGATATTTTCTAGGATAGGAAAATATCACCGGACACCCTGACTATAGCGATGATGTAGTTTGTGCCATAGAAAACCCTAGTTATGAGGTGAGTACTTTGTTGGGTGTTCTGGAGTTAGATGATGAGTCGAATCGCATTTTTGTGGTTAGAGAATTCACAGATGTCTTCGAGCCAATAGTAGAATTGCCATCGAAACGAGCCGTTAAGTTTTAGATAAATTTGATGCCTAGGGCAGAACCGGTAAGCTGGTCTCCAAGCAGGATGACACCTACGGAGATAAAGGAGCTCAAAGCTTAATTGGTAGATTTGGAAGGCAGGAGTTTTGTTAGACAAAGTAGTTTGCATTGGGGAGTAGCTGTAGTATTTTCTAAGAAGCCGGATGGATCGTTAAAGCTATGTATCGATTATCGTAAGTTGGATGAGTGGATGATCAAGAATCGGTATGCATTGCCAAAAATTGACGATTTGTTCGACCAGTTGAGTGGAGCCAAGGTATTTTTGCTGTTAGATTTGGCAACAGGTTTCCATCAGCTCAGAGTAGCAGAGGATAGTATACCTATGACGGTGTTTAGGACAAGGTATGGGTCGTACAAATGGTTAATTATGCCTTTTGGACTGACTAATATTCCGGCTTTCTCTGTATATTTGATGAACCGGATTTTTCGAGAGCACTTAGATAGGTTCGTGTTGGATTTTATAGATGATATTCTGATGGACTCTAAGGGTGAGAAGGAGCATGAAGTTCATCTTAGAGTTGTGCTTGAGATGCTGAGGCAATATGAGCTAAAGGCAAAGTTTTCGAAGTGCCATTTTGGAAGAAGGAAGTAAAGTTTCTTTGTCACGTGGTTTCGAAGAAAGGATTGTCAGTCAATCCAGAAAAGATCGTTGCCATTAATAATTGGAAGAGGCCAGAAATGGTGACTGAGATAAGAAGTTTCCTTGGGTTGGCTAGGTATTATCGATGGTTCGTTAAGGATTTTTAATGGATAGCAGCGCCGATAACCAAGCTAACGCGAAAGGATTTGAAATTTATGCGGACCGATAAGTGTGAGGAAGTGTTTCAGAGCTTGAAGCACTTATTGACCCCTGCACCCGTGTTAGTTGTTTCGAAGGAGCATCAAGATTTGGTGGTTTATACAAATGCATGTGGTACTGGATTAGGGGAAGTACTAATGCAATGGGGCAAAATGATTGCCTATGCTTCTAGACAACCAAGATCTCATGAGATTAGATATCCAACGCATGACTTGGAGCTAGCTGCAGTTATTTTTGGTTTAAAGGTGTGGAGTCATTACCTTTTGGGAGAGAGGTTTGAGCTATATATTGACCATAAGTCGTTGAAGTACTTATTCTCTCAGAAGGAGCTGAACATGAGACAGTAGGGGTGTGTAATACCCCATATTTAGTAACATTATTTAAGATATTTAATTGGTTAAATAAAATAATGTGTTGATTATGGGATTGAGATTTGATTTAATTAAAGGGTAGTCGTACCATTTAACCTACGAATTAAAATAAGGGTTAAATTGAAATAGAGGAAGGGTAAATAGGAAAGAGGCTACTCCTATGTCCCTTAAACTTGGCCGTGTATTATCCTATACACGTTCATTTCATTTTCAAAATTTAAAAGGTAAGGTCGGCCACCATTAACAAGAGACAAGGGAAAAAGATAGAGAAAAGCTAGAAAGAAACTTAAGCAAATCAAATCCATTCATATCTCAATCACTTTAATCTCTAAAGCTAAGGTGATGTACGTTTATATCTCATACTTATTTTTTTCAGTTATAAGATGAAATCCGAAATATTTTGCATTGATTTGCCATGTTTTTGAATGATGGAATGGTTATATATACTTTTTATGGTTGTTCATATAGACTTCATGATATGTTTTGATATGAAACCACTATTAAATTACATCTAAATGCCTTGCGAATTTTTATATAGACCAGAAATATTATTTTGGAGATAGGTTTCAATTTTCAGAATATTCTGAATTTATATGCAATTTATATGAATTTTCTATTGAAGAAAATGCTATTTTGGCTTATAAATTATTTACAGTTAAATAATTAATGGATTGGGCCTGAAATTCATATATTTTAGAAAACTTATAAAAAGTGATTTTCAGGAATTTTTGTAGAATTTTGCTAAGTGTTTAAATTTTGCTAAGTGTTTAAATGGGTATATAAAATTATTTAAGGTATGAGACTTAAATGTTTTATATATTTATAAAAGGAGAAGTGGATTTTTGTAAAGAAATTTAAATTATTAATTCTACAATGTCTGCAGCACTTTTGAAAAAGTACAATGGCAATCAATCATATTTAGAGAAACAAGGCAGGTTAGGTACAAACGAAATAGTTTAAAAGGACTAATCCACATGTTTTTCATTGTTCCGATGCTTTCGACACTAGGTTCCTCCTCCTTACTTTCGCTTCCGACATAGTCAAAACCAATGCATATGGTATTAGGGAACTAGTGTGTAGTGAATTGGATGTAGGCGGAAGGAATAGAGTCGAAACTAGGGGTTCCGGAGGTGTTGAGGTATTACTTTACTTTCAAAAGAAAATGTACTTGGTTGCTTTCAACTTAGTAGCTTTTGACTTAGTTAGCTTTCGACTAGGTCAAATGGATTAAAAAAATGGTTTCGATCGGGTGGCGCTTTTGTTTTTAAATGACTGCTTTCGACTGAGTCGAAGCTTTTAGCCGCCGCTTCCTACCTATCGATCCAGATGTTTTCAAAAGGTTTGTTTTGTTTTCTAAAATTTAGCCACTTCTCCAATTCTTTCAAAGGGATGGTTTCGACCGCATCACTTCTTTACTTAGGAAGTGGTTTTGAAATAGATGCTTTCGACTTTAATGGGTTACTGATCCTTTTGCTCTACTTAAAGGCATAATCCAAATGTTTCAACTGAAGTATTTTTCAAAGGGTTTTAAAGGAGTTATCTTTTAATGGTTTCGAAAGGTTCCACATATTTTAAATTGAACGCAAGTTCTTTCAAAAGGTTTAGGTTTAATGCTTTCAAAAGGTTTTAAAGAATGGTTTCAAAGGGGTGGTTCCCTAATGGTTTTGAAGGAGTCTAAAGGTTTGGTTTTTTGGGTGTTTCGAAAGAATTGAAAGGAAAGGTTTTTTTCTATGTTTTGAAAGGCAATATTTAAAGGTTTTAAAAGAAGGATGTCTAGAATTTTAAAGCTTTCAAGGGGAAGGTTTTTTATGCTTTCGAAATGAAGAATTTGAATGGTTTCGAAAGGAAAGATTTGGCCTATTGGCCCAGACTAAGTAAATGTTCTTACATGGTTTCGAAAGAGTTACTTTCAAGGCTTTCGAAGGTGTTATTTAAAGGTTTTAAATATTGGTTTCGAATGTATTAAATCGGCAAGGTAATCTAAGTATTTTCAAGTTAAAAGGGGTTTTAACTTGTTTTGTATGGATAACCAATCCTTATTAAAATCCATCAACATTATTTTGAGTAAAGATATATGACATGGCAAAATAGCTTAGAGTAAAGCTAAGAATATATTTTCCTTGTATAAGTATGATTTAAAAGGTTAAATCATTTTGAAAAGGTTTTCAAGGAAAAAGATGAAAGGTAGTTAACCCTAAGAAAATTATTTGGACAGGTAGTCCATATTGATTCGGATAGTTAGTCCAGTTTGCGGATAGTTAGTCCAGTTTGCAGGCAGTCAACCCAGTTTTAGGACAAATAGTCCATCTATTACTTGTGGACAGATAGTTCATTAATTACCTGATTAAAGCTTAACGGACTTAGCTATTATTATCATTATTATATTAGTTTGATTAACTAGTTTGGTTATAGGAAAGGATTCGTAAAATATAGGTTTTAAAGAGGATATTAGTGAGGGAAACCCATTCCGCTAAGCGCGTGGTCTCACTTACTATCAGTAAACAGAGATGTAACATTATTATTCACACAAGGCTTTATATCCGACTCGAAGTATTTGTTTCCCCTTAAATTCTCAAGTGCTCGAAATTTATTTGAGTAGGCCGAGGGTTGAGGTTTTTCAGGTTTTTGAAATTTTGGAAAATAAAGCTTCCAAAGACGAGTAGGTGGTTGACAGATAGCTAACTAGGATTTATAGTTTTTTTATTCACCTATGTATATTATGCCAGATATGACTATATTGACTTTGATCAACCAAGGGGTTATCGTCATATGTCACTCTTGGCGTATTTTTATAATAATTGTAATTGATCTTTACTTGGAAAACGTTAATGGATTATGTAACTGGGATATGAATTGTTTCGAAATGTGATCATTGAAATATTGTTTTTAAATCTATATCGTTGTTCATATTCAAGTGCTTCTGATATTATGGATACCATTAGTATTATCGTATTTTGTCACTAAAATTTAATACTATGGATGACTGCAGAATCTGTAGCGCTTAGCTTTTGGCCTCTAGATACGGGATGTTACAACTTGGTATCTGAGCATAGGTTTACGAAAAACTTCAAACTAAAAATGGTTTTTATAACATAATCCTAGGAATTAGAGTAAGATTATGGTATGAGATAATGCTATAGTGATGTACTTGTATTTTCTATATATAAGTATACACTTTATCTCTAATCTCCTATCATTGTTAGGTAATTTTTATGTATCTCATAAGGTTTGAATATAGATATGGATGATAGATGAGGAAGAGTTAACCCAGGAGGGGAGGGCACCGATGAGAATGGCAGGCCTAATGCGAGGAGAGGTCAAGGTCAGGCACAAGCGAAGAATGTGGGTGCTGGAGTACTGCAAGTGTGAATGGAAGCTATATATCAGTTGTTCATGAGCATAGTGCAAGTGGGTGTTTAACAACAATTTTTCTGTCGGATTAGAAAATTGCAGAAAAATTTCGAATTAAATTTTATACCGTAAGTGCATGGCATACTATGGTAGTACATGGCGAGTACGAGTCGTTCCATAAGGAAATGCTAAATTTTAAATCTCTATTCAATCAAATTAAACCAAAGTCGAGGGATTGTTAGCTAACTAAAAGAAAGTAAAACAAGTTAAAACTAAGGGGAATAAAAATACGAGATTAAAGAGCAATTTAAAGGCAAATCTCCTCTCATGATCACATAAATCAACATAATGAAATTATGATCTCTTTTTGGTCATTAGTGAGTTTAGTTGATGCATTTATCATAAGCATGGCCTAATTGTGTTATTAATTAACACATTTAAACCATCAATCTTTAATGCACCCTCTAACTCACTTAATAATTTTAATGAAAATGACATGAAATTAAAGTAGAATCAATTTTAAGCATGGCTTATTAACTGTTAAATTAGAAACATAAACCATCGAATTTTGATTCTAAATCCACTTCCATTACCATGATCATATGTAGATGAAGAGGTAATTAGTGATTCATATAACTAAGAATAACCTATATGTTTTGAACAACATAAGGTATCTAACTCAATATTAAACACAAAATCACACAAACATCTAACTTTCCATTAAGCAAAGAGACATAAATGAAAAATTATGTTGCATCTACATAATTCAAGAGAGCTTCATTACCCCTAAATTGTAGGACTGACCCCTTATATTTGTTATTAAATCAACAAATGTAGAAAGCAACATGAAATAAACGAGAGGAAAAAGAGAGCAAAATGAAAAGAAAAGCTAAGTAAAAAAGAAATGACCACTAAGCTACTAACAAAATACGAAAGAGAACATGTAAATGTAAAAGAACATTAACTTACATTGCATATAAAGAAAGATTACATGAAATAAAAAATGGCTAAGTAGCCATGAAAATGGAAAGAGAAGAGCTTTTTTTTTATTTTTGTTCCTAAACTCAAAATAAGTAAGAGGAAGAGAAGGGTTACATGAAGATATGGGGTATTTATACAAGTTAGAAACCCTAATCCATTTTTTAGGTAATGCCCAAAATACCCTTGAGGTAGTGTGGCCACTAAGTAATCATCCGTATGGCCTTTTAGCATGTGCATTACGTCCTAATTGAAAATCAAGGTAAGTGGGTAGGTGGGGTCCTACATATTCATGAATTTGAATTATTTTCATCTTCATTTGCTTTGTTTCCTTTTGTGCATGCATATCTTCATGAAGCCACTTGTATTTAAATTTAAATTCCTAAAACAACATTGAAATTTTCAATTAAATTTTGAAAAATTGATATATGCACAAAATGACCATTTTTCCCTTGGATGAAGATGAATATGTGAAGATTTGAAATAATTTGAATTTTTGGCTTAAATAAGTTAAAATACCCAATATGATCGTATATTTAATTTAACTAGATTAAATATAGCGGTAAAAATTTGCACATTTACGTGCACATTAAATACCTCCACACTTATCTTTTTATTCGTCATCAAATAAAGAAAAACTAAGATAAATCTGTTTTCATAAGGAGCATGATTGCATTGAGCATATACAATAAATCGTTAACCTCTAGTTGTCCCCAGTAGGATGAGTGTTGTCTCGTGAGGGTTTTCAGCGGTTACTGCCCACAAAATCCAAATGCAGGATGAAAATATTTACAAAATGCAATATTTATTTACAAAGAGATGAATGCAAGTTTTTTAAAATATTTACGAATGAAGGGTTTACTTCTAAATCGATACAAATAAGTTAAATATAGGTTTTGGTTATTATCAAGAAATTTAAGACCTTATTCGTCAAAATTTCCAATAACAATGAAGTTATCATAGCAGATAGACAATAGTTTAACTCGTTGTTTCGGTTGATAACAACGTGTATTATGAAATGTATCCTTAGTTGATTATTAAAGTTTACCAAAGTGGTATTTTCATTTTTTTTCAATAACAAGTCAAATCAAATAAGCTAAAATTGCTAGGATTTCAATTTCTTACTCTCTCTAAATTTTTATTTGAAATTTTTATTATTACTAACAATATTTACATATGCCTAACTTAGATAAACTGAGGTTAGATATATTACCCATGCACTGCCTTACAAACTAATGTGAGGGCAATACAGAGCATGGCGAGTGAACAAACAATTGTGAACACTTACCAACTGTAGGCGTTATTAATTTTTTATATACACACACCTAACTCAAATAAACTGAGGCCAGATATACCGATCACGCACTGCCTTTCGGGCATACGTGAAGAGGGTACAGAGCATGGCAAGTAAACACACGAGTGTGAACACGTGAGTTTAGGTGTTTATTAAAAACTATACATATATACAAGAAATATTTTGTTTTTTGTTTTGTTTTGTTTTTTAGAAGAGAGGGTTTTGCACTATCATCTTAGTACCATTTAACTTAGAAGAAGAAAAAATGTTATACCTTTACTTTATATCAATCACTTTTTAAAACAAAGATTTTCAATCAGGATGTATTTCATAATTAACACGTATGAATCTTCCTATATTCTAGTGAAACCAATGTTATTTGTAGTCAAACTTGATTTTTATTTTTGTTGAGATGAATAAATTTTCAAAAATTTCAATTTAATAAACCAAAACCATATATTAATCCTATATCGTTTCTTTAAAAATAGATCAAAATGCTTAATTTTTTTTTTTTGAAAATTTTATATACTTATATTTTTTAAGTTTTGGAGTAAAAATTAATCAAGAAAAATAAAAAAGAAGATGAGACACCCCCCTCCCCACACACACTTGATTTTGACTGTGCCCCCACAGTCAACCCAAGTGGAAGGAGAAAATAAAACATATATTTGTAGGAAAAAGATTATTATTTACAAGACATCACAAAGTATGCCATTAAAAATTAAATGAACTGGTCTTTCAAATACCAATTCAGTTGTCTTGTCAACTATATGAGACACAACTTAAGCTTGGAAAATCAAACCGTAAAAGTTTTTGAAATTAAACGTTGATTCGGAAAAATGAATGTCGTTTTAATGAATATCGTTATGAGTTGTATTATTTTCATTATTTTTTAGGGTTGATAGAATAATTAGTTCTAGTTCAAGTTTATTTTCACCAAATTGAAATTCAAACTCATCATTGAAAACTTCTTCGAAATCGTTGATTTCAAAATCAAAGCGGTGATTTAATTCTTCCCCATTAGAATTTAACAACTTGTTTTCAAAAAGTCCAAAAAATTTATGTTCACGAAACTTGCCTTCTTTTGTTGGATTATCAATAACTTCGTTACATGCATTCTGTTCAAAATCCAAATTTGTTGTTATTCAAGGTTTCGAAATCGGAAAAAGCAAGATCAAATTTCAACTCGAGTTTCTCACACTCAAAAGAACAGAAATCCAACTCAATTAACGTCTTTTCAACAACTTTACTAAGGTTGTCGTTTTCGATTTCAAAAGTTGTTATTTAAAAATCGTCGAGTTAGGCAAAAGGTGGAATATCATTTGACTCGTACACATTGGGATTTGATTTGTTTTTCACATTGTTTCATATATGTTTCAATCAACAAATCCATGTGATCATTGTAGATTTCGTTCATTTGTTCAAAAAAATCCAATTTATAGATATTAACTTGAGAATTTTCGATTTGAATTTGTTGAGAACAAAAATTTCAATCGTAACGTGGTTAAGATTATTCCGATTGCCAAATTCGTTTGAAAGATTTTTTCATTTTCATTTTGAGTTTGAAATTCATTTTGGAGTTCGAAATTGAATTGGCATGGGTTATATTCAAATTCATTTGAATTGAATTCAAATTTTGAACTCCTTGACTTGAGTTATTACACAAATCATTTATACTTTGATTTTGTTATGTAGAGAGTTCAAGTAAAGATGAAATGCTATTTTCAAGAGTCAATGATTGGTCATCATTTTGAAACTTTTGTGGTTCAAAATTTGAATCGTTTAAACAATAGTTGTTGTTGAAATATCCTTAAGTATTTTCTATGAAAATGTATGGATTATATTGATTTTCGCAACTATTGTAAATTTCACGTAAGTGGGGAAATTCGGACATTTTCAAGAATGTTTTTTTTATGAAGGAAAAATATTTACAGATAGAATTTATTTTTCAAAGTGGAAAAATTGATTTTTGTTTCGTTTTTGATTTTTCAATTTTTTTTTGTTTTTGAAAAGATTTTATATATATACATATATATATATTGGGTTTTAGATTTTCTAAGAAATTAAGTAAGTTATTTTTGTACTTTTTGGATTTTTGATTTTGAAAATTTTTAACGGAAAGGAAATGGAATATTTACAGTTTTTTTTTAGTTTTGAATTTTGAATATATTTTTTAAATATGCATGAATTAATGCAACTAAATGAATGCAAGGGTTAATTACAAATGATTTATCCTAAGTTAATCCAAAACTGTATAATCACACTTTGTCTTAAATCAACAAGATAGTTCTTAGCCAAGTAACGGATAGGATTTATCGATGCACCACGAATCATCGTAGCAATGCAGCCGAAGGTTTAAGTATCTTCAGAGGAACAACCACTATAATATTTACGAATCGCCGTAATATTTATAGACGGTTATTACTATGCCCTAGTCTAGACACAAAGAAATAAAATTGTTCAAAGAAGACAACTTGTCAATATACAATCAAGTGTTATCGATGTCTAACCATTATTATTAATCAAAATCTGAGATGAAATGCGAAAGTAAAATTAAACGTGTATTAACAATGCAACTACAATGAAATTTGTTTTTAAATTTTTTTTAAATATATAAGTGTAAATGCAAGCAATCAACAATGCAACTAAAATAAAAACAAGAGATAAGTGTGCGAAATTATTTTATAAGCAAGCAATTTTTGTTGGCAGCACTGGAGCGAACTAAGCAACTATTTCAATCTGCTCTGGCATCCTGAAAATAAAAACACGATATATACAAATATATATATATATATATCAAAGAAAAATGAAATAGTAGAACGAAATAAATCAAAATAAATTCAAAACAACCTTTTTTTTTCAAATTGTAGATTTTTTGTTACAAGGAAAAACTATAACAAATTTAAAAACAAAACTTGTTTTTTTACTAAGAAATAAAACGAACAAAAAAAAACAACTTCTTTTTTTCTAAGAAAGGAACTAAGAAAAATCAAATCAAAACAAATTGTTTTTTTAAAGAGATTTAAAAACTCTAACTTAGGCCCAGCCCAAAAAAATTAAAAAAATTAAAAGATTCCAAACCTCATTCAGTAAACACACAATGCAGCACACAATTTTCAAACGACCAACTCGTTCTGTGTTACAAAAGAATTTCGCCTCTTAAAAATAAAATAAAATAAATAGCGTATTCAATTCCCTTTTTCAGATCGCCTACTCGACGTCAATTTCAAAATTGAATCTTGTTCGATTCTTGTTTGTTTGAAGGGCGGAGGGGTAATTATGGTGGAGAAGTTTCGATCGGCTATTGGCGGTGGCAATGGTGATTCTGGAGGAGTTTAACTCAGAGTCAAGTCGCGAGGCTCACTTGTGATGGCGAAGTGATTGGTTCGTGGCTGGTTGATTCATGGTGCTTGGAAAGTCGCGGTGGTGCTCGGATGGTTTGTGTTCTGGTGGATGGTTATAGGGTCGCGGAAGATGGTGATTGTCGCGTTTGGAATTAGCGGTCGAGACTGTTGCGTACGTGAGAAAATTGGGGTTTCTGGTGGCCAGGGCCGGCCCAAACACATTCAATGCCCTAGGCCAATAAAAAAATGTTTTAGTTGCCCCAAAATTTAATAAACAACAATACACTTAAATGTATGAAAAAAGAAGTAAATTCTATGATAGAAAGTTAACATTGATTACAGAATACTAGACAAATCATTTAGATCACATACAAAAAACTAAATGTCAACTTGATATGAAAATACATAAATAAACATTAACGGAAGCAACTTCTTCTTGCATTTTTTAAGGCAAACTCATTTATTATCTCTTCATACTTAAGCATATCCAAGTACTCATTTAAATTGAAATCATAGTTAATCCACTTAATCTCTCTTGTGACATGGTAGTTCGCAGATATGTTTTAATTAATTTCAATTTTGAAAAGCTTCTTTCCGCCGAAGCAACCGTAACTGGAATAGTCGATAGGATTCGATAAGCAATCCAAACATTGAGAAATCCACTTAAATCTCGATAAAACCTCAAGAAATTAAGAATACTAATTGATGTAGTAATTCCTGATGGTAGAATTTCTTTTAATTGTCGAAGCTCATAAAACAACTCATTACCACAAATATCATTCTCTTCCTCATGTGTCAAAAAATCTTCCAAATTCATGCAATAGTCCTTCAATTTATCGTCATCAACTTTTTTGAATTTCAAATTTAGCAAAAAGCCAAAAATTCCTTCATAATGTTTAAATTGCTCAAACCGATCTCTAAGCGAAGTTAAAGCTTAATCCATTATATGTAGAAAATAAGTAACTCTAAAAATTTCCTCTGGAGATTGTCTATTATAACTCTTTACGATGTCTTCATCAAATTGCTTTTTTCTACGCACGATTCTCTTTTCAAAAAATTTAGGATCAATGCCAACATCATTTGCAATTTCTTTAGCCTCCTCCATCATGAGTTCAAAGCCATCTTCTCTAACTTTTTCAAAAAAAGTTAGTGGCTCTTTAATTTTGGAGATTGCATCTTCAATATGCATTTCCTCTCGTTGAAGTATTTTACCTACTCGATTAATATTGTCTAATATCTTATACCAAATACACAAGCTAATTAGAAACTCAAAATTTTCCAAAGCATTTTGGCATAATACTTTTGCCTCCATCATCACAACGTCCTCTTTAGAATTATTTGCAATATCAATCAAAGCATCTCTTAGTTCCGATGATTGAAATCTTATTGCTTTAACACTTTCAATATGACTTTCCCAACGGGTTGCAGATAATGGTTTTGGAGTCAAACCTTTCAAATGACTTCGAAGTATTTCCCACCGATGAGTTGAGCCAGAAAATGAAGTATAAATCTTTTGCACATATGCAAAAAAGTTTCTGGCTTTCATACATGATTTCGCCATATCACATAATGTAAGATTTAGACTATGACATCCACATGAAATATAGAAAGCTCTAGGATTTACATCAAGTATTATTTTTTGCACTCCTTGATGTTTACCTATTACAAATTAAATAAAATTAGTTAACATAATAGTCAATAGTTTAAAATCAAGTTTAAGAGTATTATGTTAAATTTAATAATTTACCTTTCATATTCGAACCATTATCATACCCTTGTCCTCTCACATCATTAATGTCAAGTTTAAGATCATCCAAAACATTTTCAAGTTCTTTAAAAAAACCAAGTCTGGATGTATCGTCGACGGTTATGAATCCAAGAAAGTATTCTTCCACATTGATATCACTTGCATCGTCAACATTCACACATCTTATAATAATGGACATTTGCTCCTTATGACTTAAATCCGGAGTGCAATCAAGGATGATGGAGAAATATTTTGCTTTCCTTATTTTTGCAAGCATTGTTATTTTGATCTTGTTGGCCAACAAACTTATCAATTCATTTTGAATTTTATGGCTAAGATAATGATGATTTATTTCGTTGTTTACCACACGTCTAAGATGGTCTTCCATAATTGGATCAAATTCGGCCACAAATTCTATAAGTTGACAGAAAAGCCCATTATTTTTCTCATAAATCTTCTCATTTGATCCACTAAATGGCAAGTTATTTCTAGAAAGTGTTTTGAAAACGCCAATTATACGCACAAGTACTTTTTTCCAACGTTATCTTTCTTGGTCAAGTTGAGCTTCCATTACTTTATCAATTGTTTTCTTTTGTTGAAGTCCCTTATGCAAATCAACCCATTTTATAAGATTTGCATTGTGCGATGGATTACTTTCATGCTCTCTTAGCTTTTTAGATAAATTATGCCAATCATTGCATCCTTCACCGGCTAATTGAGATACCTTTTGTGTATGCTTGAAAAGTTTACAACAAAAACAATAAACTTTATCACATTCATTTGAATATACGAGCCATTTTCTTTCATGCTCTTCTCTACGTGGATAGCCGCCAATGTAATGTTTAGAAGAAAAATGTCTACCATCAATCTTGCTTCTTGGAAATGCATCATTTTCTTTTAAAATCTTAATCGGACCATGTTGAATTAGCATAATTCTTTTGGTATCACTAATTACTCCCCATAACCCCGGATCATAGTTAACATCGACGTCTTTTCCAGGATCAATTGTGGTTGCATCATTACTGTCTTCATCAAAAGAATTGCCAACATCTTCATCATGTTCAACCTCCATAACTTCTACAATATGTTGATTATCGATTTCTACATCAACATTTTCATTTATAGGCTTTTCATCATTGTCAATATCAATATTTATATTCTCATCGTCCTCCCAATTGGTTTCTTCAATTTGACTTGAAGTCTGAATTTTTTTATTTCTTACTTGAAATAAATTTGATATTGAGCCAACTAATGACTTTGTTTCTTCATCTCTCCGTTGCTTTTTTTTCTATTTTGATATCCAGAATTTTGTCTTTGATTCCTATCTCAAATTGTGATAAAACACAATATTAATATAGCAAATTTCAATTGTGTATTATTTACGTTTTAATTGCATAACACAATAATCGAATGTTTTGAATAAAAGTTTCATCAATTATTTTGAAATATTTTTTTTTAAAACAATCAATGGTTAACTAGCTAATTAGTAATTAACATCAAATAGCACAAAATAAATTATTAAGTAGCTAATTATTTTTTGAAAATTTGGATTGTACCCGAATTTATACAGTAAACTAAATCCTAAAGAATTACAGTAAACTAAATCCTAAAGAATTTATACCAGGACTAATAATCGGTATTCAATCAATCAACAAACAATCGGTACTAAATACCAGGACAGATTACAGTAAGCTTAAAGTTATCAAAATCGATATTCAATCAACAAACAATCAATACCCCATAAATTGATAATTGATAACATACTCGCATAATTTAGAAATTAGGATTTGGGAATTAAGGCAGGAGACAAATCGGCCTGACACGATTGACGACGAGCCAGCGCAACGATGGACACCAGGACGAGGCAGCAACGACGGACTTGAGGATTGAAGGCCTAAGACGAAGTTAATTTGTCAATTAAATGGAATTTGGTGTGAATTGCGGATTCGCCTTTTGCAGTGTAGAACACGAGAATCGATTTTTTTTCTGGTTTGTTGCCCCTGCGTGAAGCGTTGCCCTAGGCAAATGTATCCCTTGCCTATGTCATGGGCCGGGCCTATTGGTGGCGGCAGCAGAAGGTTGAAATGGAAAAGATTGTCAGAGGTAAGTTCGAAACGGTTTGTACAGCAGACCCTCTTTTTTGTAAGAAGAATGTGTGAATTTTGATGGTAGGAGTGGTCGTGCACAGGTGGAG
Source organism: Allium cepa (assembly GCA_030765085.1). Taxonomy (NCBI): domain Eukaryota; kingdom Viridiplantae; phylum Streptophyta; class Magnoliopsida; order Asparagales; family Amaryllidaceae; genus Allium; species Allium cepa. Next base: position 513,339,130 of record CM060942.1, read on the forward strand.
ATATAGTATCAGTTGCAAATGAATATATGGGGATTGTGCAGTTTGTTCCACCGGAAGCAAGGTGGAGTATGCAGAGATGGTGGGCGGTGGATGTAGGAATATGTGCAGTAGTGGAAAATTCGGATGAAACGGTATGTAGGGGCATTTTTCGAAGTGCGGTGTGGTCTGTATGTTGGCGGCGGATTGCAAGTTTGAAGACAGTAAGGTAGGAAATGGTAGGGAAAGTATATGACTATATATTTGACAGTTTTGATGTATATGACTATATATGACAGTTTTGATGTATATGACAGTTTTAAGGTGGGTGGTCAATGAGGAAGTGTAGGAATGAAATGTGGGAGGAGGTGATGGAATGATGGATGTATATGACTATAGAGGAAGTTTTGATGTTGATAGAGCAGGTTAAGGGAAATAAGTGATTGATTCGGTCAGGGGCGGAGGTGATGCTTGCAGTGGCACTGCAGTGTGGTTACAAAAGAGGATGTGCAGTTTTTGTGGCTAATGGGTGGTTAGCAAATATGGGCAAGTTTATGGTGTAGTGTATTTGAATGGCAGTGAGAACAGTTGTGTTATTGAATGGTCTGGAAGTTGGCAGGGCGGTACAGTGTGTACAATGGTTAAGTGTTTCTGCAGTTGACTGATGATGTATGAAGTTTGGTTTGTATGAGCTGACAGAGCAAACAATATGGCAGTGTGATGGTGGGATCTGTGCAGTTAATGCGCTTAGTAGATTCAAAGCGGTGGAGGTGCAAAAAGTCATAGCGGGATACAGTGAGGATATAGCGGATGACTCTAAAATAGCATATAAAACTCGTACTTAATGTTTTTACAAATATATAAATGGTAATTAAATGAAAAGTTATCATTCAATTGAATTATAAATAATACATAAATAATTTTAAATAAAAACATGTGCGAATATACTTAAATAAATGAAAAACGGTTATATAACATAATTGAATTTGGTAGAATATTAGAGTATTTTCATTTCTGAAAATATATTAAAAATTAAATCAAATAAATTAGTTTCATAATTTTATAATGTATAAATGAAAAATTTCAATTCATTTTATTAAAAAAGATATAGCGGGAATAGCGGAAATAACGGGATATAGCGGAAATAGCGGGGATTAAAGCGGAAAGGCTATATTCTGGGGCTATATGGAAAAATCGTAGCGGTAAAAATCAGCTATGAGATATAGCGGAGTTGTAGCGGGGTAATAGCGGGGCATTACCTACACAGGGTGGGATGATGGTAAAAGGTAAGAAGAAGTGGGTTGAAACTGTGAAGTGGTATTTGAATTGATGCAGGGTATGGCAGAGGGAGGTATTGGTGAGCAAGAGCAAATCGAAGACAATGCGCAGGTTGCAATGTGCATATGTGCACAGTATTATTGATAAAAAATTGTAAACAGAGAATAGTGAAAAAAATAAAAAATTGTAAGTGAAAATCGAAAAGGAATTTTTTTTTATTTTGAAATTGTACGTTTTTTTATATATGTGTAAATGCCAATAAAACTAGACAAGCAACAAGCACACAAACAAAATAATATAACAAATAATTTTTTTTAGATGCAAGTTAACACACACAACAAAATAAAACACACAAAAATCAAACAAAAATAATTGAAGAATACAAAACTAAAATCGAGACTATTCCCCAGCAACGGCGCCAAAAACTTGTTTAACGACAATTTTTCTATCGGATTAGAAAATTGCCGAAAAATTTCGAATTAAATTTCATACCGCAAGCGCACGGCGTACTGTTGTAGTATGTGGCGAGTACGGATCGATCCATAGGGAAATGTCAGATTTTAAATCTCTGTTCAATCAAATGAAACCAAAGTCGAGAGATTGTTAACTAACTAAAAGAAAGTAAAAAACAAGCCAAAACTAAGGAGAATAAAAATATGAGATTAAAGAACAATTTAGAGTCAAATCCCCCCTCATGATCACATAAATCAACATAATGAAATTATGATATTTTTTGGTCATTAGTGAGTTTAGTCGATGCATTTATCATAAACGTGGCATAATTGTGTTATTAATTAACACACTTAAACCATCAAACTTTAATGCATCATCTAACCCACTAACTAACTTTAATGAAAATAACATGAAATTAAAAGTAGAATCTATTTAAAGCATTGCTTATTAACTATTGAATTAGAAACATAAACCATCAAATTTTGATTCTAAATCCACTTCCATTACCATGATCATATGTAGATGAAGAGGTAATTAGTAATTCATATAACTAAGCATAGCCTATTTGTTTTGAATAACATAAGCTATCAAACTCAATATCAAACACAAAATTACACAAACATCTAACTTTTCATTAAACAGAAAAGAGACATAAATGAAAACTTATGTTGCATCTACATGATTCAAGAGAGCTTAATTACCTCTATTTTAGGGATTAGCCTCTCATATTTGTTATTAAATCAATAAATATAGAAAGCAATATGAAATAAAACAGGAGGAAAATGAGAGCAAAATGAAATGAAAAGCTAAGTAAAAAGAAATGAACACTAAGCTACCAACAAAATAAGAAAGAAAGCTTGTAAATGTAAAAGAACATTAACTAACATTGCATAGAAAGAAAGATTACATGAAATAAAAGATTGCTAAGTAGCCATGAAAAAGAAAAGAGAAGAACTATGTTTTTTTATTTCTGTTCCTAAACTCAAACTAAGTAAGAGGAAGAGGATGGTCACATGAAGATATGAGTTATTTATACAAGTTAGAAAGTCTAATTAATTTTTTTGGGGAATGCCCAAAATACCCTTGAGGTAGTGTGGCCACCAAGTAATCATTAGCATGTTTTAATCCCCCACTTAAATATACATGAAGCTTTAATGGCCTTTTAGCATATGCATTAGCTTCTAGTTGAAAATCAAGATAAATTGGTAGGTGGGATCCTCCGTGTTCATGAATTTGAACTATTTTCATCTTCGTTTGCTTTATTTCCTATTGTGCATGCATATCTTCATGAAGCCACTTGTATTTGAATTTAAATTCCCACAAAACAACATAGAAATTTTCAATTAAATATTAGAAAATTAATATATGCAAAAAAACGACCGTTTTGCACTTGGATAAAGATGAATACGTGAAGATTTGAATAATTGGAATTTTTCGTTTAAACAAATTAAAATACCCAATATGATCATTTATTTAATTAAAATAGATTATATATGGTGGTAAAATATGTACATTTACGTGCACATCAGCGGGTATTGCTGTTGGAGTAGTGGAAGGAGGAGTTCTGGGAGCTCCAGTTGTCAACGACTATGCTAACTGAATGGAGACTACACTGAGCTCAGAGGGAAGCCATTTATTGGAACAGAGGATGCCATTGAGGTGGAAAAATGGTTGTTGCACCGCGAAAGGATTTTTGTGGATTTGGGGCTTAACGATGAGCAGAAGAGGAGGTTGGAATCTAGACAGCTTCAGGGAGTAGCTTTGTTCTAGTGGAATAGTGTGACTATGACAGTGGATGTGGAGACTATGTCGTAGGAAGATGTAACAACCCGCATATTTTACGATTGAATATTTAAATACTTTATTTAAATATTTTATCGTTAGTCATATTTTAGTCCGAAAAGTTACTTTTTGCATACGGTCGAATTAGGACTCGGGACCACTTCCATTGGGTCCAAAACGTCGTTTGCGATCTTTTTTAGTATAAACTTTGATATGTTTGGAGTTAGTGAAATTTTGCCACTTTTTCACTTTGGGCTTTGGGTTTGGTTTAGCCCATTAGCCTAAACTATTAACTCTAGCTCAACCCCCTCTTCCCTTCATTACTTCACTTTCATTTACTGACACTCAAGCTTCATCAAAAATGGAGAGAGGAATGGAAAATTAAAACTCCAAGCCCTAGTTCATTTGCAAATCCAACATCTAACTCCAAATCCAAAGAAAAGCCATTGATTCAAGCTTCTTGCGTTGAGATTGAAGTGTGGTTGATTCTTCCTTTGCTTTTAAGCTTCTCCTTCATTGATTTTGTAAAAAGGTGAGATTTTTATTCACATCTTTGTCTATAACTATCTTCGATTGTTGGGTATGAATTCCTAACACTTATTCATGTGCATTTGCTTTTGGTTTGGATTGAATTGGTGAATATCCCAATCTTTAGTGTTTTGGGTTCAAATCTTTAAAAATCCTAACTTTGAAGTTTGAACACGTTTTTGGTGATGCATCGAGGAGCCAATAGGACCGGTAGCCGATGGGCGTAATCCCCTAGCGTCCGTGCTAGACCGGTGCAAACTGAGAGAGTTTTGCACTTCTGTTCCTTAGGTCGTTCAGCCTGCATATATGTCTCTCAGCCTGCAGTTAGGTCGCGTCATGTTAGGTTGCAACCACTTAGGTCGCTCAGCCTCACCTCCTTAAGTTGCTCTGCCTGCCTTAGGTCGCTCGGCTTGCTCGCACCCCTTAGGTCGCTGACCACTTAGGTCGCTCGGCTTGCTCGCACCCCTTAGGTCGCTCGCCTTGCTATGAATCGGCCTACTTTAGGTCGCTGACCACTTAGGTCGCTCGGCTTGCTCGCAACCACTTAGGTCGCTCGGCCTGCTTTAAGCCGCACCTGCTTTAAGCCGCACCTGCTTTAAGCCGCACCAACTTAGGTCGCGCCCTATAGGTCGCGCCATGCTATAGATCGTGTCATGTTAAGTTGCTCTGTTAGGCCGCGTGCTATTTCTTAAGTCGCGGATCCCTTGTGTCGTGTGTCGTGGGGTCGTTTGAGTTGAGCCACTGATTTCTTGTGTTGTGTTGTGTTAAGTCGTAAATCGCGGCTGTTAAGTCGTAAGGGTATTTTCACCTTGATGGATTTGGAATCGAATTCTTTGGGTTTTATTCACGTCTTCGTATGTGAATTTTTGTGATTTATTGTTTCTACAATCATTTTTGTGATTTATCACTTTAAAAATATAAAGGTTTCAATACTAGTAGTAAAGCTCGTTTCTTAAACCGTTTTCCAATCTACTAGCATATACAAACCTTTACCTCACTCGTATGAGAAATCTAATTAAACTACTTAGTAAAACAAGTGGTATGAAACGCTTGCGTTTACTTCGTTGGTTAATTCTTGGACTTGTTCGATTGAATCTCTTGTGATAATTTTCTAGTGGAAACTTACAATTTGTTCGCAAATATTTAAGTTAAGCTAGTGGTTATAGGACATGAGGCTAAGCTCATATATTTACTAGCTTACTGTAATTGACACTCCTTGATGATCGTTGATGATCATTTTTGTGATTTAGACTAGCAAATGTGCGATGTCTATTTGTCTACGAGGTAGACTAAACCCCGTTTCTGTGGAGCTTCGGCTCAATTTGGTGGGGCAGCGACCCATGGTCTTCGGGCCGTTTTGTGGAGCTTTCGCTCAAAATTAATGGTTAGCAACCGTGGAATAGCGTTTCATTTTGTGATACACGTGTTGATGAGTTTTCATGCTCCCGTTTTGTGATAGGACTCCCCCTTTTTGTGATTTCTGGATTTCCATTGATGATTTCTAGAATTACATTGATAAGTCTGATCAATATTTGTGCATTGGTGAATTTGTGTGTCATTAACTTTTGTGATTGGCATTGATATAATGATCAATACTTATGGTTTTAGTGAATAAAAATAAAGATTATGACATTCTTTTTGATCTTTGAGAAGATTCTTGTGATATTGATTAATCTCTTGTTGATTTTCAATTACTTACTTATCACAGTATGGTTTTATGGTTATCATACGTTTTTGTCGTATCTCTTATTCTATATCAATGACTTTGTTTCCCAAGAAATCCGAGCAGCGGAGGATCCTGAATTTGAGACTTTCTACACCAAAAATATTTTATTAAACGAAGGTATTCGTGCTTGGATGGCATTTATAGTTAGACTGATCCGTTTATTATTTTCTTATTAAATAATACTCGGGTCAGACCGAGATATTGCAGGTGCTTCTGCTTGACTTCACATCTGGGATTATCATCCTGACTTTTGGCTAACTACTTAGATTAGTAGTTTTTGTTGTATACATTTGAGATATAGACTCATTGATGTATCCATATTCTTTTGTCTAGCACTTGTAGCTATTCTTTTGTGATATTGTGGATCTTGTATGACCACTACTCTGATACACACTTTTAAGTTTTATATTCATATCTATTTCCGCCTTTGTGATACGGATGTCTGCGACTGATTTGTGTTATGTTTATTTCTATATTTGTTTCCGAAAAATATATATAGGCACAGTGTAGTAGCTTTGTGTTTGTATCGGTATGTCGGATTTCCTTCTGAAACCAAATGCACGTTGTACTATCTGACATATCGGTGCTCGCACAAAGCAATTACACGGATGGTCGCTCCTCAACATCCTTATTCTTCGCGCTAGTTGACGGCATTACACCATAGTGTCCTTGGCTAGAGTGGGTTTAGAGGTGGGGCATCACAGAAGATTTCAAGGGATGGTTCCAAGAGAGGTTCATGTCTGCAATGGCACAGTCATCTCTGATCAGAAAGTTTGCTGAATTAGAGCAGGAAGAAATGTTTGTTCTGGAGTGTTTGACGGCGGAAATTCTATCGAATTAGAAAAACGTCGGAAAATGTATAATAAAATTATACCGCAAGTGCACGGTGTACGATTATAGAACGTATGCGAGTACGGGTCGATCCACGTATAATTGTTTAGATTTTGACATTCTATTCGATCAAATTAAACCAAAGTCGAAGGATTGTTAAATAACTAAAAGAAAGTAAAAACAAACTAAAACTAAGGAGAGCAAAAATATGAGATAAAAGAACAATTTAGAGGCAAATCCCCTCTTATGATCACATAAATCATCATAATGAAATTATGATCGCTTTTTGGTCATTTGTGAGTTTAGTTGATGCATTTATCATAAGCATGGCCTAATTGTGTTATTAATTAACACATTTAAACAATCAAATTTTAATACACTCTCTAACCACTTACTAACTTTAATGAAAATGACATAAAGTTAAGAGTAGAATCTATTTTTAAGCATGACTTATTAACTATTGAATTAGAAACATAATCAATCAAATTTTGATTCTAAATCCACTTCCACTACCATGATTATATGTAGATGAAGAGGTAATTAGTGATTCATATGACTAAGCATAGCCTATTTGTTTTGAACAACATAAGCTATCAAACTCAATATTAAATACAAAATCACACAAACATCTAACTTTCCATTAAGCACAAAAGAGACATAAATGAAAAATTATGTTGCATCTACGGGATTCAAGAGAGCTTCATTACCCCTAAATTGAAGGGATTAAGCTCTCATATTTGTTATAATATCAACAAGCATAGAAAGCAACAATAAACAAGAAAAAAAGAAAAGTGCAATCTAATGAAAGTAGATAGAGAGCTAATCTACTTGCATAAATATGAAGAGCATGAAATAAAAAGACATAAAAGAAAATTGCATAAAAGAAAAGATGCTAAGAAGCCATTTTATTTCTAATCTAAACCAACGAGAAGAAGAGAGTAAGGGCCTAAGAGAAAACTAAAGAAGAGGAGAGTTATATGAAACATAAGTGGTATTTATACATGTATGAAACCCTAATTTATATTTTTTTTGGAATGCCCAAATTGCCCTAGAGTTAGTGTGGCCACCAAGTAATCATTAGCATATGTTAATTCTCCACTTAAATGTGTATGAAGCTTCAATAGCCTTTTAGCACGTGTATTAGCTCCTAATTGAAAAATCATGGTAAGTGGGTAGGTGGGGTCCTCCGTGTTCGTGAATTTGAATTATTTTCATCTTCATTTGCTTTGTTTACTTTTGTATATTCATATCTTCATGAAACTACTTGTAATTTCCATCTAATTCTCCTACAAAATAATTAGAAATTTCCAATTAAATTTTTTCAAATTAATATATGCACAAAAATGACCATTTTGTCCTATATGAAGATGAATATGCGACGTTTTGAAAATAATTTGAAGTTGGTTCAAACATGTGAAAATACCTAATATGATCGTTTATTTAATTTAATTAGATTAAATATGATGGTTAAAATATGCACATTTACGTGTGCATCAAATACCCCCACACTTATCTTTTTGTTCGTCCACGAATAAACTAAAACTAAGATAAATCCGTTTTTGTAGAGAGCACGATTGCATTGAGCGTATGCAACAAGCCGTTAAACCTCTGGGTGTCCCCAGTAGGATGGGTGTTATTTCGTGATGGTTTTTAGCGGATACTACCCACAAAATCCGAACGCAAAGTGAAAATACTCACAAAATGCAAGATTTATTTATAAAGAGATGAATGCAAGTTTTTGAAAATATTTACAATGAAGGATTTACTTTTAAATTGACACAAATAAGTCAAATATAGGTTATGGTCATTATCTTGAAAATCATTTATTCATCAAAATTTTCAACAAAAATCAAGTTATCATAACAAATAGACAATACTTTAACTCGTTGTTTCGGTTGATAACAAAGTGTAACCATGAAATTGATCCTTAGTTGATTACCAAAGTTTATTAAAGTGGTATTTTCATTTCTTTTCAATAACAAGTCAAATCAAATAAGTAAAAATTGTGCTTAGATTTCAATTTTACTCTCTCTTATTTTTGAAAATTTTATTGATATTAACAATATTTACATATGCCTAACTCAGATAAACTGACGTAAGATATATTACTCATGCACTACCTTGCGGACTGATGTGAGGGGAACACAGAGTGTGGAAAGTGAACACATAAATGTGAACACTTATCGAGTGTAGGCGTTATTAATAAAAGAATTTTTATGTACATACACCTAACTCAGATAAACTGAGGTCAAATATACCAATCATGCACTACCTTTCGGGCTTACATGAGAATGGTACAGAGCATGTCGACTGAACACACGAGTGTAGACACATGACTCTATGTGTTAATAAAAATTATATACATATACATATACATATACATACACATATACATATACATATACATATACATATACATATACATATTTATATATATATTTGTTTTTTGTTTTTTGTTTTGAAGAGAAAGTTTTGCAAAATCATCTTAGCACCTTTTAACTTAGAAGACAAAAAAAAGTTACGTCATTTTATTTGAATTCCCACTTTTTAAAACAAAGATTTTCAATTAGGATATTTCATAATTAACACGTATGAACCTTCCTATGTACTAGTTAAACCATCATTATTTGTAATCAAACTTTATTTTTATTTTTGTTAAGACAAATAAATTTTCAAAAATTTCAATTTAATAAACCAAAACCATATATTTATTCTATATTGTTTCTTTAAATATAAATAAAAAATGCTTGAAAAAAATTGTTTACTTTTTTTTGATTTTGAGATTTTTTTTTTTAAATTTTGGAAAGAAAATAAACCATGAAAAATCAAGAAGAAGATGAGATTTCCCTCCACACTTGATTTTGACTGTGTCCCCACAGTCAACCCAGGTGAAAGGATTGTTTATTATTATTTACATGTAAATGAAATGTATTTACACGGCGTCATAATGTATATCGTTAAAAAGCAAATGAAACGGTCTTCCAAAGACCGACTCATTTGTCTCGTCAAGTACGTGAGACACAGGTGCAACTTGAAAAACCAAACCTTCAAAGATTTTAAAGTTGAATGTTGATTTAGAAAAACGAATGTCGTTTTATAGAAAATCGTACGAGTTGTTTTATTTCGATTGATTTTGTGGTTGATAGAACGATTGTTTGAAATTCAAGCTTATTTTGACCAATTTGAAATTCTAACATATCATTGGAAAATTCTTCAGAATTATCGATTTCAAAATCAAGATGATGATTTAAATCCACCCCTTTGGAATTTAACAACTCATTTTCGAAAAGTCAAAAGAAACTGTGTTCATTGAATTTGTCTTCCTTTATTGAATTATCAACAACTTAATTGCATTTATCAGGTTCAAAATCCAAAGTTGTTATGTTCAAATTTTCAAAACCGACAAAAGGAAGATCGAATCTTAAATTGAGTTTCACACCCTTAAAAGAATTGAAATCCAACTTAATTACCAAATTTCAACAACTTCGTTAAGATTATCATTTCCCATCTCAAAAGTTGTTATTTGAAAATTGTCGATTTGGGTAAAAGGTGGATTATCACTTGATTCGTCACATGTTGGGATTTGGTTTTGTTTCTCGCGTTGTTTCATATGTGTTTCGAACAACAAATCCGTCTGTTCATTGTAGATTTCGTCCATTTGTTCAATAAAATCCAGATTATAATTATTAACTTGAGAATTTTCGATTTGGATTTGTTGAGAACAAAAATTATCAATCGCATCGTAATCGAGATTTTTTTCATTGTCAAAATTATTTGAAAAGTTGTTTCCACTTTCGTTTTGGTTTTGAAACTCATTTTGAAGTTCGAAATTGACTTGCATGAGTTATACTCAAAATCGTTTGAATTTTGAAGTGAATTCAAATTTTGATTGTTTTGAAAACCTGGATTTGAGTTATCGTGCAAATACGAATTACACAACTCATTTATCCTTTGATTTTGTTGTGTAGAGAGTTCAAGTAAAGATGAAATTGTTTTCATGCTTTTTTTCAAGAGTTGAGAGTTGATCCTCATTATGAAAATTTTTGCTGTTCGAAATTCGTACTATATAAACAATTGTTGTCGTTAAAGTATCCAAAACAATTTGGAGTGAAATTAGATGGATTATATTGATTTTCACAACTATCATAAAATTCATATAAGTAGGGAAACTCGGACATTTTCAAGAATGTTTTTGGGTTTTTTTTTTAAAAGGAAAAATATTTACAAAAAGATATAATTTTTCAAAATGAAAATTTGACTTTTTGTTTTGTTTTTGATTTTTCAATTTATTTTTGAAAAGATTTTTTTTTTTTTTTTTTGAAATTTCAAAGGAAAAGGATTTAAAAATTTCAAAAGAATAGGAATGTTTACAATTTTTATTTTGAAATTTTAGATTTTGAAATTTTTTGTTTTTTTATATATATGCATGAACTAATGCGACTAGATGAATGCAAGCGTTTAATTACAAAATAGCCCCTAACCCAAAATTGTATAATCACATTTTGTCTTAAATCAATAAGATAGTTCTCAGCCAGGTAACAGACAGGGGTTATCGGTGCACCACGAACCACCATAGCAATCCAGGCAAAGGTTTAAGTATCTTCAGAGGAACAATTTAGCATAATATTTATCAATCACCGTAATATTTATAACTGATTATTGCTCTACCGTAGCCTAGACACTAAGAAATTAAATTGTTCGAAGAAGACAACTTGTCAATATACAATTAAGTGTTATCGATGTCTAGCTGTTATTATTTATCAAATTCTAAGATGAAATGCAAAGCTGAAATTAAACATGTATTAACAATATAACTACGAATAAAATTTTGTTTTTGTTTTTAATTTTTTTGAATCTTTTTTTGTAAATACAAGCAAACAACAATGCAAGACAAATAAAAACAATAGATATAGCAAGCAAGCAGTTTATGTTTTTTTTTTGGCAAGCAAAGTGAAGCAATTATTTTTGGCAAGCGGTTTTCTTTTGAGTCTCTGCTTCGGCAACCTGAAAAGAAAACAAAGATATATATACAATTTTTTTAAGAAAGAAAAAGAAACTAAGAAAAAATTTGAAAACAAAAAAGTTTGCCAAAACCAAATTCACCACACTAATAAAACCTAAAACAATATATTTTTTCTAAAGATGGAACTTAAAATAATTCAAAACAAAACAAAACAGTCTTTTTTGAATCTTTTTTTTTTTACAGTTTTGGAAAGAAACATAAAATAAAACAAACTACATTTATGTTTTTTAGATTTTGAATAAAATAAAACAAGAAGTGGATTTAACAAGGGAAAACAAAACGATTTAAAACAAAACAAAATAATTAATAAACCCAAATAAGCCCAATACAAACCTAAACCGTAATTCAAACCAATAGAAATTATTTATATTAAAATTCCTTTTCATATATTCCCCACTTCGTAATCCAGATGAAACTTTTACAAAAAAAATTCGTTCTCCCCTCTTTAAAAAAATTCAATCCAAAAAAAAAAAAATTCGATTTGGCTCCTCTTTTTATATGTTATCACAATCAAAATTCGCGATTGACTGCTGAGATTTGGGATTGGGATATGGGTTGCAATGATTAAGGTCTGAGGAGTTTGTTTGGAGTTGCGGTGACTGGTGGTGACAAGGCAGTTATGTTCGATTGGCGGATGGGCGAGTCGATAGGGTTGCGACTGTTGGAAATTGTTCTAGGTGGAGTCGCGATTGAAGCTGTGGTCACGACGGTACAATTCGCGGTGGTTAGGTGATTGTTCTGGGAACCTTTTTTTTGGTTAAAATCTGAGTGCGTGGGCAGTGAAAGTGTGATTCTATTGGTTTAGAAATGGTGATGAAGTGTGTGGGATGGTCAGTGATGGGTTTCTTGCCATTGTTTGTATATATACACAAAGATGTTGAAGAAGTGTAGAGTTGTATGTGGTGGTTTGAACAGTGGGCAGAGAGCAGAAATGATAGTTGTTTTGTCAGGTGTAGTGGTGGTATGCTTGTATGTGTGAAGATGTTTGGATTGGAGTGACGAAATTGAAGTGACAGAGGTGGATGCTAGGTTTGCATAGTGTCACAGAGGAAGTATTACACAGAACTGTTGTATGTATGGTGTATGTTCAGTTGGTTGTGATGGGCTTTTGGAGTTGATGTGCGTGCATGTGGGCACTGTTGCATAGAGAAGTGAAGGGTGATGGTTATGCTTGGTTGAAGCTAATGAATGATAGGCAGAGAGAAGGAGAATGAAGATGTTGCTGGTTATTTGAGGTGTTCAGGCAAGTTGAATGTCTTTGCGGTGAAGATATGGAGTTGTATTTTTGAGGCAGGGATAGGTGGTTTGTGATGTGGATTTTACAGAAGTGAGATATCAGAGGGAAGAAGAAGATTGACAGGAGAGGAAAAGAATACAGAGAAAGAAGTTAATTGGAATTTTTCTCATATTTCCTTTAACAACCGTGCATACATATATAGTACTATTGCTAACAACCTTGCCTAGGTGGCATACTTGGGACCATTGCCATAACTAATTTGGCAGAAAAGCTACTAACAGAGTTGCAATAAAGCAAAACTAATTATTGAAATACAGTGCATGAAAATAAAAGTAATTACAGCACGTCTTCATCCTTGCAGCTTCTCATTTGATTCTGTTAGTCTAGCAATTTCGTAGGGATACGACACTGTCCTCTTAGGCCTTGTGCTGATCTGTTGTGGTGCTGCTGTAGCGTCAGGTGTATCACTGCTCACCTCTTCAAGATCGACCTTGTCCTCAAGGTCGTGGGAAATATAAGCCTGTGGTATTGGTTGATGCGGAACTGTAGTGTAGTTGGGACATAGCTTGAGGAGTGAAACGTGGAAGACTGGGTGTATGCGGGAATCTGGGGAAGATGGAGTTTATAAGCTACTGGTCCAATCCGTTCAGTAATTTGGAAGGGTCCGAAATATTTTCTTGAAAGTTTGTGGTGATTGTTCCGTAGGGTTGTTTGTCGGTATGGTTGGAGTTTGAGAAATACCCAGGTGCCTACAGCAAATTCTTTATCTTTTCGGTGTTGATTGGCGAGGCTTGATATACGATGTTGGGCTTTTTAGAGATTTGTTTTAATGGCCTGAAGTAGTTGATCCTTGATGTGGCCCATTCTTCTAGCTGATGTAACTCGGTGGTGTGTGGAATATAGTTCGAGAGAATAGGAGGTGGTCGTCCATAGACCGCTTGAAAGGGTGATAGGCCGAGAGAAGTATGTTTGTTGGTATTATACCATAATTCAGCCCAGGGAAGGCATGTTGTCCATTTGGTGGGGATGTCACCGACAATTGCACGCAAGTATGTTTCTAAACATCGGTTTACAACTTCGGATTGACCATCGGTTTGTGGATGGTACGCACTACTCATTTTAAGCTTGGTTCCATGTAGACGAAATAGTTCTCTCCAAAATTGACTAGTGAATAGTGGGTCGCGGTCAGAGACGATAGAACGGGGAAATCCATGCAGCCGGACATACTCTTTAACGAAGTGAACGGGGAAATCCATGGAGTATTTTCAGGTTTGGTTTGCAGGCAGGTGATGCAATTTTTAACGAAGTGTTGGACTGAGGTAGTGTGTTTCGGCCAATAAAAATTGCTAGCGACTCTGGCAATCATAACCTTAATTCCGGAATGACCACCGATTTTGGAATCATGAAATTCAGCGATGATTTTGTTTTGTAATTCAACATCATCAGGTATGTAAAGTCGATTGTCCCAGAATAACAAATTATTTCGCCATTGAAGCTTAGGGTTAGGGCAATTACCTTCCTGCAGTTGCTTGATCAGTGAATGCGTGTCAGAGTCTTTATGAAGGGCCGTGCTGATGTCAGCGAGCAGTGGAAAGGTGGGTCCTGAAATAGCAAGCATCGAAGCTTCCTTAGTGAATCGAGATAGGCCATCAGCGACGGTGTTCAAATTTCCTGGCCGATAGTGGATTGTAAAGTCAAATCCCAATAATTTCGTTAACCATTTCTGTTGCTCTGGTGTTTGAATGGATTGCGACGTAAGCTCTCGAACACTTTGGTGGTCGGTGAAAATTTGAAATGGTTTGCCAAGTAAATAATGACGCCACTTCTTGACGGAGGAAGTGATGGCGAACATTTCCCTGGAATATGTGGAAGCTTTTTGAAGGTGGTGTGGAAGTTTGAGGCTAAAATAAGCGATTGGATGGTTAGATTGGAAGAGAACGACACCAATGGCGGTGGAAGAAGTGTCAGTTGTTATGGTGAAGGGTTTGGAAAAATTGGGTAATGACAGGATAGGGGTATGGGTAATAGCCCATTTGAGATGTTCGAAGGTCGTATGGGCTTGTGGCCTCCATTTAAATTGTCATTCTTTAATAAGTCGGTTAGTGGGCTAGAATTGAGGCATATGGCTTGATAAATCGCATGTAATAGCCTGTTAAGTCGAGAAACCCACGTACTTCGGTTATGTTTTTAGGTGTTGGCCACTGAGTCATTGCTTGAATCTTGGATGGATCAACCTGCACGCGTTCACCAGAAATGACATGGCCCAGATAATTAATTTCTTTTAATCCGAAACTGCATTTAGCTAGATTGGCAAAAAATTGGTGGTGATCAAGGAGTGCTAAAGTTTTGTTCAAATGGTCGAGGTGGGTGGTCCAAGACGGACTATAAACGAGGATGTCATCGAAGAAGACGAGTACGAATTTTCATAGATGAGGCCGAAATATATTATTCATTGTGGCTTGAAATGTTGATGGAGCATTTGTTAACACGAATGGCATTACCAAAAATTCATAGTGGCCATCGTGGGTACGAAAGGCGGTTTTGGGGATATCGGGTGGATGGACGCGGATTTGAAAATATCCGCTACGAAGATCAAGTTTAGAAAAAAAATATTGCACCATACAATTCGTCTAAAAGTTCGTCGACCGTTGGAATAGGAAAACGATCTTTAATAGTGATGGTATTGAGTGCTCTATAGTCGACGCAGAATCGCCACGACCCATCTTTTTTTTTACTAGAAGGACGAGTGAAGAAAAAGGGCTAGTGGATGGTTGGATGAGTTTAGAGTGGAGCATTTCTTGGACTTGGCGCTCGATCTCGTTTTTTTGAAAATACGGGTAGTGGTATGGTTTTGTGTTAATAGGGCCTGAATTAGGGATAAGTTTTATGTGGTGGTCGAGAGTACGTATGGGTGGAAGTTCTGTTGGTGTGTCGAAAACGTGGCTGTAGGAGGACAGAAGTTTGTTTAATTATGGATCGGTGTGGGTTTTTGTAGGTGGGCCGGGTGATGTGCTGATGGGCTGAAAGTGTAAATATAGGTAATTTTAGATAGAAAAAGTGGTTGATAACCGGCGAAGCTGATGGATTGAAATTGGTTCGGGTCTCAGGTTAGGGCCCATTCCTTTTAAACACACAGCCTGTGTATTGAATGTAAAGGCCATCGTGAGATTCTTATAATCAAGGGTTATTGAGCCGAGTTTCTCAAGCCAGTGGATGCCGCACACAGCGTCTGATCCCGCGATTTCCAATAAATGAAAATCGATATCGAATTCGTTCCCCTGTATTTCCACATGGACACCGAAGCAACTCCCTTCACTTCTCAATTTTTCTCCGTTCCCAACTGTTACCACAAATGAGTCTGTGTTTTTAACGTCGAGGCCAAGGAATCGGGCTATTTTTGGGTGGATATAATTGTGGGTGGAGCCTGTGTCGACGAGAATAGAAATAGGGTTACCGTTAACTGTTGCAGGTAGGCGAATTGAACG
The DNA here is from genome assembly GCA_030765085.1 of Allium cepa. NCBI lineage: Eukaryota > Viridiplantae > Streptophyta > Magnoliopsida > Asparagales > Amaryllidaceae > Allium > Allium cepa. The sequence goes on from CM060942.1 coordinate 513,355,449, forward strand.
TGGATGGTTGGAACCGGTAAGGGCGTGGAAGGAAATTTCTTGTGGTGTATCCGGCTGTGGGTTGGTCTGATTGTGGTTAATGTTGATAGAGATTGGGTTGGGGTCTGGATCTGGTGGTGGGGAATTGTCAGGTGAAATGGTTTCATCTTGGGTTTCGGGTAGTATCATTAGTATGTGAGATGGTTTGCAACGGTGACCGAAGTGATAACTCTCATCACAGTTGAAGCAAAGGCCCTGTTGCTTACGGATGTTCATTTCGGTAGGAGTTAGTTGTTTGATGGGTATAGAGGGTTTAGGATTGTGCGTGGAAGGTGTTTGAGGAATTGTGTGGTTGGGTTGTGGGTTGCTGGAGTATTTTTGGGGGTATGGGGTAGGTTTGGGAAACTGAAATTTGGTTTGGTCATTGTACTTTTTTTCGATGAGTCTGGCTCCTTCGATGGCATCAATAATGGTGGTTGGCTTGAGAAGTCGCAGTTCATTTTGGATATGGTTTTTAAGGCCGGAGATGAAGCATTGGAGTATAGAGTCAGGTGGTAGAGTGGTGATACGGTTGCAAAGAGTTTCGAAAGTGGCTTGATAATTGTCGACGGAAGTGATTTGTTTAAGTTTGAAGAGGGTAGCTTGCGGATTTAGAAAGGTGGGTGGACCGAAGCATTGCTCGATTGCTTTGGCCAACGCTGGCCATGAAGAGAGTTGATTATTTCTATGCATCCATTGGAACCATGAGAGGGCTTGGCCGTGCATATGGAAGCTAGCAAGTTCAACACGTTGGTCTTGCGAGGTAGAATAATAGGCAAAAAAGCGATCTGCCTGGAATATCCAGTCATGAGAATTGGATCCATCAAAAGAAGACAGTGTTACTTTGGGGTTTCAGTTAGATGTTGGGGCTGTCAATAATGGAGGCTGACGGTTGGTGTGGTGTGGGTTGTATGTGGTGGATGTCTGGTTATTTGGGGAAGGTGGAGGTTGTGTGTCAAATTTGTGTGTGAGGTCGGCCATGGATTTGGTTAGGTTTTGTATTGCAGTTTTAATGTCTAGGATATCGGCATGTTGTGTCTCGAGGAGGGAGCCATGGCTGGTTTGGGTTGTTTGTATGGTGGTGATGGTTTCTTCATGGTGGGCTAATTGTTGGAGTGCGTCATCGACTTTCGTCATGTTGATGGTTAATGTTTGGACATTTGAGGAGGAGGGGAGGTCAGAGGTGAAAGCACCAAAATGATGTGGATTTTACAGAAGTGAGATATCAGAGGGAAGAAGAAGATTGATAGGAGAGGAAAAGAATACAGAGAAAGAAGTTAATTGGAATTTTTCTCATATTTCCTTTAACAACCGTGCATACATATATAGTACTATTGCTAACAACCTTGCCTAGGTGGCATTCTTGGGACCACTGCCATAACTAATTTGGCAGAAAAGCTACTAACAGAATTGCAATAATGCAAAACTAATGATTGAAATGCAGTGCATGAAAATAAAAGTAAATACAGCACATCTTCATCCTTGCAGCTTCTCATTTGATTCTGTTAGTCTAGCAATTTCCTAGGATACGCACTGTCCTCTTAGGCCTTGTGCTGATCTGTTGTGGTGCTGCTGTAGTGTCAGGTGTATCAGTTTGGCTGTGGTTATTTTTTTTGGATGTACTGGTGGATTGATGAAAGGTAGATGGCAGGTGATGAAGTCAATTGCGTTGTGAGCAGAATTGATCAGAGGATGGTCTGGTGAATGGTAGCTGCTGTGTTGTTGTAGATCTGAGCCTTGTAGATATAATGGTCTGGATATGATGACATGGATATTGCCTGTCGTGGTTGATGAAGGCTAGTGGTTTATGTGGGAGATGCTGGTGGTAATTGAAGGCAGGTGGTTGATGTACAGAGCAGTTTTGATGGTGGTATGGAGAGGGAAATGATGGATGTTGCAAGAATTAGGTTATTTATGGTGATGGTGAAGTGGTTTGATGTGACCGAACTGGTATTGGCAGGGGTTGTGCAAGAGTATATGTTTGGTGTTCTTGTGATAAGGCACCGATATGCAAGGCAACAAGTGAAGGCGACAGAGGTCAGGGAAGATAGCGAGTCATGCAAGTGATAAAGGAGTGTGATATTGAAGTGGGTGAACTAGAACAGTAGCAGTGTGATCAGTAGCAGGGGTAGTGAAAACATGGGTGTCAGTTGTGTAAATGGTGATGTAGGATGGGCAATTGTGAATGCAAGTAGGCAAGTTGATGGTAGTGATGCAAGTAGGTCAGAGGAACTGCTGTGATGTAATCAGGTTGACAGTTAATGTGATCAAGTTGAGGGGAAGGCAAGTGTGTAGCTGACAGAGTTGTGTTGGAGGTTGCAAGGATAAGGAGATGATCAGAAGTTAATGGTAGAAATGAGTGCAGAGAGTAGCAGTTGTATGGTTGTGCGAGTTTGACGTGCATGGTGTGGCAACAGCAAGGAGTTAAAGGCAGATGTATGTTTGGTTTTGGGGGACCGTTTCTGATGGTGAGAATTTGAAGTAGTTGTGGATGAATTTGAAGTTGTATATGGTCGGAGAAGCACACTGATGAATTTTAACAGTTTGGCACTGTGGTGAAGGCAGTGGATGGAAATAGTAGTATGACTGAAGTGCAATTGAATAAAGATGTTGAATGAAGATGGTAAGATGATGTTTCAGGTTGTGGGATAGTAGTTAAGGCTGTGATGTCTGGTATGGTATGGAATTTAGGGTGAACATGAAGAAGTAGGTTGTTGTGTAGTGATGTTTGTGTGAAAGCAGTATGGAGTTGCTGCTGCTGCTATGGGAGTGAGACAGTGGGGAAGGCAGATGGTTGTGGTGGTTAGTACAGAAGAAGTATGGTGATGCAGAAGAACTTGTGGCAGTGGGGTAAGATGTAGATAAAGGAGGGATGTTTCACTGTTGAAGAAGTGACAGTGCAATGCAGAAAATAAGAGAAAAATGAAATGCACAGTGCAGTTTTTTCCTTCTTATTGTATATGTATAAAAAAAAGGAAAGGAAAAGAAAGATGTAAATGTAAAAATGAAAATGTGAATATATTTTTTTTATATAGAAATTGTGTTTTTCCTCCTTTTTTAAATATGGAAATGCACACGAACAAAAAATCTATAACAACATGCACACAAAACAAATGCAAACAACAATCACACAAACGCATAATAAATATTTCAATTGCAAACACACGCACAACAAAAATACACAAAAATCAAAAGAAAAATTATCCGAAAAATAGAAAATTAAAATCAAGGCAAATCCTCTACAACGGCGCCAAAAACTTGTTTGACGGCGGAATTCTATTGAATTTGAAAAACGTCGAAAAGTTTATATCAAAATTTATACCGCAAGCGTTCGGTATACGATTGTAGCACTTATGCAAGTACAGGTCGATCCAGGGAATTGTTTAGATTTTGAAATTCTATTCAATCGAATTAAACCAAAGTCGAACGATTGTTAACTAACTAACGGAGAGTAGAAACAAATTTAAACTAAGGAGAATAAAAATATGAGATTAAAGAGCAATTTAGAGGCAAATCCTCTCTCATTATCACATAAATCAACATAATGAAATTATGATATATTTTTGGTCATTTGTGAGTATAGTTGATGCATTTATCATAAGCATAGCCTAATTGTGTTTTTAATTAACACATTTAAACCATCAAACTTTAATGCATCCTCTAAACCACTTACTAACTTTAACGAAAATAACATGAAATTAAAAGTAGAATCTATTTTTAAGCATGACTTATTAACTATTGAATTAGAAACATAAACCATCAAATTTTGATTCTAAATTCACTTCCATTACCATGATCATATTTAAATGAAGAGGTAATTAGTGATTCATATGACTAAGCATAGCCTGCTTATTTTGAACAACATAAGCTATCAGACTCAATTTAAACACAAAATCACACAAACATCTAACTTTCCTTTAAGCACAAAAGAGACATAAATGAAAAATTATGTTACATCTACGTGATTCAAGAGAGCTTCATTACTCATAAATTGAAGAGATAAGGTTCTCATATTTGTTATAATATCAACAAATATAGAAAGCAATATTAAACAAGAAGAAAAGAAAAATGCTAGCTAATGAAAGTAAATTGAGAGCTAATCAACATGCATAAACGTGAAGAGCATGAAATAGAAAAACATAAAAGAAAAATGCATAAAAAAAGAGGCTAAGAAGCCATTTTTATTTCTACTTTAAACTAACGAGAAGAAGAGAGTAAGAGCCTAAGAGAAAACTAAAGAAGAGGAGGGTTACATGAAACATAGGTACATGTATGAAACCCTAATTCATATTTTTTAGGAATGTCCAAATTGCCCTTGAGGTAGTGCGGTCACCAAATAATCGTTAGCATATGTTAATTCTCCACACAAATGTGCATGAAGCTTTAATGACCTTTTAGCATGTGCATTAGCTCTTAATTGAAAAACATGGTAAGTGCGTAGGTAGGGTCCTCCATGTACGTGAGTTTGAATTATTTTCATCTTCATTTGCTTTGTTTCCTTTTGTGCATGCATATCTTAATGAAACCATTTGTAATTTCCATCTAATTCTCCTACAAAATAATATAGAAATTTCCAATTAAATTTTCTCAAATTAATATATGCACAAAAATGACCATTTTCTCCCATATAAAGATGAATATGCGACGTTTTGAAAATAATTTGAATTTTGGTTTAAACATGTGAAAATATCTACTATGATCGTTTATTTAATTTAATTAGATTAAATATGATGGTAAAAATATGTACATTTACATGCACATCATGGAATATGCTAGGAGGTTTGAGGAGTTGGGCATATATGGGTATGCTTCAGTGCATACAGTAATGAAGAGGAATGAGAAGTTTATCCAGGGTTGAAGTTTATCTAGGGAGGTCTGAGATTGTCTATTTTAAGTGCGACAGAAGGAGCATTTTGCTAATGAGTGTCATGCTGGAAAGCCAAAGAAGATGGCGAGGAAGAAGAATATTAGGTGCTTCAACTGCGACCAGATTGGCCACTATAGGAATCAATGCAAGGAGTTCGCTAAGGATGGAAAGGGCAAAGTGTATGCATTGGAGCTTGCTACTTCGAAGCCAACGGCTCAGGAGAAGAGAAAGGAAGTTTTGGGAGGTATGCTTCAGATTCTTGGTACGTCTATTAACATTCTTTTTGATACTGGTGCATCGCATTCTTTTGTATCTAGATGCTTGATAGGTACGCTTAATCTAGAACCCACATATTTAGTTACTTCCTTATGGGTTGTGAATCGAATTGGCGGGTATGCAACTCTAGGGTTGAGATGTCACCAGTGAGAGTTTGACTTGTTACGTCATGCTTTTTTTCCAATTTGAATGTGTTTGATTTTGTGGGGTTTGGAACCATTTTTTGTATGGTTTGGTTAATTGAGTACGATGCTAGGATATTTTTTCAAGATTGGAAAATATTTCTTAGACATCCTGATTGTAGCGACCGGATTGTTTATACCATAGAAGGTCCTAACGGTGTGGTGAATGCTTTGTTGGATGTTATGGAATTGCATGATGAGTTGAGTCGAGTTTTCGTGGTTAGAGAATTCGCAGATGTGTTTGATCTTGTAGTAGGATTACCACCAAAATGAGCTATTGAGTTTCAGATAGATTTGGTTCCGGGGGTAGAACCAATGAGCAGGCACCGAGAAGGATGACCCATACAGAGATGAGGGAGTTGAAGGTGCAGTTGGTGGACTTAGAAGGTAAAATTTTTATCAAGCCAAGTAGTTCGCCTTAGGGGGGCAGCCGTAGTGTTTGCTAAGAAGCCGGATGGATCATTGAGGGTATGTATCGATTAAAATAAGTTGAATGAGAGGACAATAAAGAATCGATATCCATTACCGAGGGTTGATGATTTGTTCGACCAATTGAGTGAGGCCAAGATATTCTCGTAGTTGGGTTTGGCGATAGGTATCCATAAGCTCAAAGTAGTAGATGATAGTATACCTTTAACGGCGTTTAGGACCAAATATGGTTCATACGAATAGTTAGTTATGCCATTCGGACTGACTAATGCACCGACTTTCTTTGTGAATTTGATGAACCGAGTTTTCTTAAAGCACTTGGATGGGTTCGTATTGGTTTTCATAGATGAAATCTTGATATACTCTAAGGATGACAGAGAGCATGAAGTTTATCTTAGAGTGGTACTTGAGATGCTGAGGCAGCATCAGCTGAAGGCGAAGTTTTCGAAGTGTCATTTCTGGATGAAAGATGTGAAGTTTATTGGTCATGTAGTCTCAGAGGAAGGGTTGTCTATAGATCCAACTAAGATTGAAGTGGTGAATAGTTGGAAGAGACCCGAGACAATGATGGAGATAATGAGTTTCCTTGGGTTGGCTGGTTATTGTTAGAGGTTCATTAAGGATTTTTCGTGGATAGTGGCATCAATGACCAAGCTAACGAGAAAGGATGTAAAGTTTGTGCAGACCAATAAGTGTGAGGAAGCATTCCAAAGTTTGAAACATTTATTGACCCATGCACCCGTGTTAATTGTTCTGGAAGGGGATCGAGATTTTGGTGGTTTATACAGATACTTGTGAAATAGGATTAAGAACTATGCTATTGCGGAGAGGTAAGGTGATTGTCTATGCTTCTAGACAGCTTAGACCGCATGAGGTCAGTTATCTGACACATGATTTGGAATTGGCTGCAGTGCATTTTATGTTGAAGATTCGAAGACATTACCTTTTGGTAGAAAGGTTTGAGTTACACACAGATCATAAGTTGATGAAGTATTTGTTCTATCAGAAAGAGCTAAAAACGAGACATCAGAGGTGGTTAGAGTTTATCGTTGTTTATGATTTTGGGATTGAGCGCACACCGGGGAAAGGTAACAACGTTGCAGATGCACTTAGCAGGAAACATTAGAATGCAATGTTAGTGATGATTGTTGAGTGCAAAGATTTGGAAGCATTATCATATTGCAAAGTGTAGTAGAGATCTAAGGCTGGGTCTAGTGGAGAAACCGTAGTGTTATCTTGTTTGGAAGTTCGACCGGTGATGATCGAGAATATTTCTTCTAAATAGGAAGAAGATCCGGTATTAGCTGAACGGGTTAGGAAGTTAAGAGATGGAACCGAGGGAAATGACTTGAAAGATTTCAGTCTTGATCAGGAGGGGAGGTTGAGGAAGAAAGAAAGATTATGTATTCCAAGTGTAGGAAACATAAGAAAAGAAGTCTTGGAGGAATTCCATCGTTCGAAGTTCTCTATTCATCCAGGAAGTACTAAGGTGTATCAAAATATGAATAGGAGTTTCTTTTAGGTAGGTATGAAGAGGGATATTGGCTTATGGGTAAAGTAGTGCTTGATTTGCCAACAGGCAAAGGCCAAACACCATAAGCCAAGTGGATTTCTTCAGCCATTAGATATTCCGGTACGGAAACTTGATTCTATTTTCATGGATTTTATCGACAGGTTGCCAAGGTCGAACAGAGAAAATGAAATCACATGGGTTATGGTGGATAGATTAACTAAGACTGCCCATTTCATTCCGGTTAAGTCAACCAAAACGACACCTGTATTAACGAAGTTGTTTAAGAAGAATGTGGTTAGACTGCATGGAATTCATAGTGGCATAGTTAATGATGGAGATTTCTTATTCACTAGCGGTTCTGTAAGAGTCTACATGAAGTTTTGGGAACCAAGCACAAGATGAGTACCGCTTACCATCCGCAGACAGATCGAAAAACAGAGAGAATTAACAAAGTTTCGGAAGCTTTGCTAAGAGCTTGTGTTTTAAATTTCAGGGGATCATGGGAAGACCATCTGCATTTAGTCGAGTTTTCGTATTACAACAATTATCGGACTAGTATTGGAATGGCACCGTTTGAAGCTTTGTACAGAAGGCCATGTATATCTCCTGTACATTGGTTAGAGACCGGGGATAGGTTGGTTCTTGTCCAGATTTGGTCAGAGAAGCTGCTGAAAAGATTGAGGTCATTCGGGTTAGGATGAAGGAGGCCCAGTCTAGGCAGAAAATTTATGCAGATAATAGATGGAAAGATTTAGAGTTCTCAGTTGGAGATCGGGTTTTCGTCAAAGTGTCACCAATAAAGGGTGTGATTAGATTTTGAAAATAAAGAAAGTTAGCGTCGAGATTCGTTGGACTATTTCGTATTGTTGAGAGCAACAGGAAACACGCATATAGAGTTGATTTACCAAACAGTTTGGCAGGAGTCCATGATATTTTCCATATTTCTCATCTCAGAAAGTGTATTAGAACCCCGAAGACTACTATTACACCGACTGTGCTAGATGACTTAGTAGTAGTAGAACCAGATTTGACTATAGTGAGGAAGTGTGTTCGTATTGTTGCGAGAGATGAGAAGAGACTTAGAACCAAGACGGTCGGATTAGTCAAAGTCTAGTGGAGCAACGACAGGGACTGTACTTGGGAGACTAAGAGCAAGTTTGGAGATACTTATCCTAAATTTTTTAATGGTATGTTTTACCTCTTTGATTGATGCATTGTGTAACATATCGTAATTTCGAGGACGAAATTCTTTGAGGAGGGGAGTTTGTAATACCCCATATTTTTAGTAAAATTATTTAGAATATTTAATTAGATAAATAAAATAAAATAATGTGTTTATTAGGGGATTGAAATTTGATTTGATTAAAGGGTAGCCGCGTCATTTAGCCTATGAATTAAAATAAGGGTTAATTGAAATAGAGGAAGGGTAAAATATAAAAGAGGCCATTCTTATATCCCTTAAAATTTGCTGTGTATTCTCCTATACACGTTCATTTCATTTTCAAAATTTTAAAAGCTACGGTCGGCCCCCATTAACAAGAATAAGGGAAAAAGACATAGAAAAGCTTGGAAGAAGCTTAAGATCAAATCCATTCATATCTCGATCTCTTTAATCTCTAAAGCTAAGGGAATAATGTTTACATCTCATACTTATTTATTTTCGGTTTTAAGATGAAATTCAAAATATTTTGCATTGATTTGCCATATTTTTGAATGATGGAATGTTTTTATATACTTGTTGATGATTTATGGTTGTTCATATAGACTTCGTGATATGTTTTGATATGAAACCTTATTAAATGACATCCAAATGCTTTGTGAATTTTTATATAGACAAGAAACATTATTTTGGAGATGGATTTCAATTTGCAAAATTTTTACAATTAATCTGAAATTTAGATGAATTTTCTAGTGAAGAAAATGCTATTTTAGGTTGTAAATTATTTACGATTAAACAATTAATGAATTCAGTCTAAAATTTATATATGTTAGAAAACATATAAAAATTGATTTTTTGGAATTTTTGTAGAATTTTTCCAAGTGTTTAAATGGGTATATACATTTATTTAAGGTATGAGACTTAAATATTTTACATATTTATAAAAGAAGATGGGGCTTTTTGTAAATAAATTTAAATTGTTAATTCCGGAAATTTAGTAGCATTTTTGAAAAAGTATAACGACAACCAATCAGATATAGACAAACAAGGCAGATTAGGTACAAATGAAATAGTTTAAAAGGACTAACCCATAAGTTTTTCACTATTGCGATGCTTTCGGCACCAGGTTCCACCTCCTTTCCTTCACTTCTGACACAGTATAAACCAATGCACATGGTATCAGGGAACTGTTACTAGTGAACTGGATGTAGATGGATGGAATGGAGTCGAAACCAAGGGTTCCGAAGTAGTTGAGGCATTACTTTGGTTTTAAAAGAAAATGCGCTTGCTTGCTTTCGACTAAGTAGCTTTTGAATTGGTTAGCTTTTGACCAAGTCAAATGCATATAAAGAAATGATTTTGATTGGGTTGCGCTTCTGTTTTTAAATGAATACTTTCGACCTAGTCGGAGCCTTTAGCTGTCGCTTCCTACCTTTTGATCCAGATGGTTTCGAAACGGTTGTTTTGTTTTTTCAAATTTGGCAACTTCCCCAATGCTTTCGAAGGGATAGTTTCGACACCATCACTTCTTTACGTAGAAAATGATTTTGAAACAGATGCTTTCAACTATGATGGGTTTTTGATTCTTTTTCTCTACTTGAAGGCATAATCCAAATGAATTCGACGGAAATGTTTTACAAAGGGTTTCTCAGGTGTAAGCCTTGAAAGTTTTCAAAAGGTTCCACATATTTCAAGTTGAACCAGAGTGCTAGCGAAAGTTTAGGTTTAATGCTTTCGAAAGGTTTCAAAGAATGATTTTGAAGGGGTGGTTCCCTAATGGTTTCGAAGGAGTCGAAAGGTATGGTTTTTCTGGTCATTTCGAAAGGATTGAAAGCAAATGTTTTTCCTATATTTTGAAAGGCAATATTTAAAGGTTTTAAAAGAAGGATGTCTTGGATTTGAAAGCTTTCAAGGGGAATTTTTTTATGCTTTGGAAATGAAGGATTTGAATGGTTTCAAAAAGGAAAGATTTGACCTTTCAGCCTAGGTTAAGTAATCGTTTTACTTGGTTTCTAAAGGTTTACTTTCAAGGGTTTTGAAGAGGTTGTTTAAAGGTTTTAAACAAAGCTTTCAAATGTATTAAATAGGCAATATAGCCTAGGTATTTTCAATTTAAAAAGGGTTTTAAGTTGTTTTGAAAGGATAGCCTATCGTTATTAAAATTCATCAACATTATTTTGAGTAATGTATATACGATATGGCAAAATAGCTTTAGAGTAAAGCTAAGAATTTATTTTCCTTGTATAAGTATGATTTAAAAGGTTAAATCATTTTGAAAAGTTTTTCAAGGAAAAAGATAAAGGGTAGTTAACCCTGAGAAAATGATTTAGACAGGTAGTCCATTTTGATTTGGACAATTAGTCCAGTTTGCGGACAGTTAGTCTATTTTGATTTGGACAGTTAGTCCAGTATGAGGACGGTTAGTCCAGTTTGCCAACAGTCAGCGCAGTTTCAGGACAGATGGTCCATTTCTTACTTGTAGATAGATAGTTCATTAGTTACCTAATTATATCTTAACAGACTTAGCTATTATTGTCGTTATTATATCAGTTTGATTAACCAGTTTGGTTGTAGGAAAAGATTTGCAAAATATACATTTTAAAGAGGATATTAGTGAGGGGAAACCCGTTCCACTAAGCGCATGGTCTCACTTAATATTATTAAATAGAGATGTAACAGTATTATTCACACCAGGCTTTATGTCTAACTCGAAGGTTTTGTTTCTCCTTAAATTCTCGAGTGATCAAAATTGATTTAAGTAGGCTGAGGGTTGAGGTTTTCAGGTTTTTTAATTTTGGCAAATAGAGCTTTCAGAGACGAGTAGGTGGCTGACAGATAGTTAATTAGGAGTTACAGTTTTATTTTATTTTTTATTCTATTGTGTATATTACATCAGATATGACTATATTGACTCTGATCAACCAAGGGGCATCGTCATATGTCGCTCTTGGCGTATTTTTGTAATGATTTTAACCAATCTTTACTTGGGAAAAGTCAAGGGATTATGTAATTTGGATATGAATTGTTTTGAAATGTAATCAGTGAAATATTATTTTTAAATCTGTGACATCGTTTATATTCAAGTGCTTCCGATATTGTGGATACCATTAGCTTTACCGTATTTTGTCACCAGAAGTTAATACTATGGATGACTGCAGCATCTGTAGCGCTTAGCTTTTGGTTTCTAGATACAGAATGTTATAAGGCGGTTGGATTTTTTAGCCGCTTATGACTTTGGAATTGAATACACACTAGGAAAAGGCAACAAGGTTGCAAATTCGCTTAGTAGGAGGCATCAGAATGCAGTGTTAGCTTTGATAGTAGAGCAGAAAGACTTGGAAGCACTGTCAACTTGCAGAGTGCAGTGGAGATCCGAGATTGGGTATAGTGGAGGATCTGCTATATTGTCTTATTTAGAATTTCGATCGGTATTGATTGAAAAGATTGCTTCTAAACAGGAAAAAGATCCAGTGTTAGCTGAAAGGATCTAGAAATTAAAGGATGGGACGGAGAGTGATGATTTGAAGGATTTTGGTCTTGATCAAAATGGATGGTTAAGAAAGATGGCAGATTATGTGTTCCAGATGCGGGAGACATAAGGAAGGAAGTCTTAGAGGAATGTCATTGTTCGAAGTTCACTGTTCATACCAGAGGAACGAAGACGTTTCATGATAAGAAGATAAGTTTCTTTTAGGAAGGAATGAAGAGGGATGTTGTCTTATGGGTAAAACAGTGTTTGAACTGTCAACAGGTAACAGCCGAGCATCAGAAGCCAAGTGGATTGCTTCAGCCATTAGACATTCCAATTTGAAAGTGGGTTCTATTTCCACAAATTTCGTAGACGGGTCACCGAGATCTAATAGGTGCAAGGAAAGTATATGGGTCATAGTGGACAGACTGACCAAAAGTGCCTATTTCATTCCCCTTTAGTCAAATAGGACGACACCTGTATTAGCTAAGTTATTTACGAAGAATGTGGTTAGACTTCATGGAATTCCTAGTAGTATTGTTAGTGATAGAGATTCCTTATTCACTAGCAAGTTCTAGAAGAGTCTATACGAAAATATAGGAACCAAACTCAAGATGAGCACTGCAAATGGAAAGAGCTAACAAGATCTTGGATGACTTGTTACAAGCCTGTGTATTAGACATCGGGAGATCATGGGAAGACCACCTACACCTAGTCGAGTTCTCATATCAAAATAGTTATCAGACTAGTATAGGGATGGCACCTTTTGAGGCTTTGTATGGAAGACGGTGGAAATTCCTTGCATGTTGGTTAGAGACCGTGGTTAGGTTGGTTCTTGGTCCGGAATTAGTGAGAGAGGCTACGGAGAAGATTGAGTTAATTCGGGCTAGAATGAAAGAGGCTCAGTCCGGGCATAAAAGTTATATGGATAAAAGAAGTAAAGATTTGGAGTCCTCCATTGAAGATCATGTTTTCGTCAAAGTATCGTCGGTGAAAGGTGTTATCAGGTTCAGGAAGACGGGCAATTTAGCACCGAGGTTCGTAGGACTATTTTCTATTTTAGAGAGGATCAGGAAACTCGTATATAGAGTAAAGTTACTGAGTAGTTTGGTAGGAGTCCACAACATTTACTATGTATCTCGTCTGAGGAAGTATGCTAGGGATCCAGACACTACTATAGCACTGACTGTGTTAGAAGATTTAGTAGTGGAGTGACGATGCTAGAAAAGTTGAGGAATACGACAGTCAAATTGGTAAAGGTACAGTGAAGTGACGATGCTAGAGACTGTACTTAGGAAACTGAAAGTAGGATTAGAGACGCTTATCCTGATTTGTTTGATGGTATGTTTTACCTTTGATTGTTTTGTTGCGTACCTTATCATAATTTTGTGGGTGAATTCTTTATATAGGGGAGATTGTAACACCCCATATTTTTATTAACATTATTTAGGATGTTTAGTTAATTAAATTAAATTAAATAATATAAGGTGATTAATGGATTGAGATTTGTGATTAATAAGGGATAGCTGTGCCTATATGTACAATGAAATAAGGACTAAGATGGAAACAAGTGTTAGGAAATAATGGAGGGAGAAATGGGGAATATAATAAAACTTATACCCTAAATCCTTAGGAAACAAAAATACACGTTCATTTCATACTTTCTCAAGTAAAAACAATTTAAGGCCGACCGTCATAAACAAAAGGAAGAAGATAAAAGCTAGGATTCAAGAGAAGAATTAAATAAACTTATTCAAGATCAAATCTCAAATCCTTAAGCTAAGGTGAATATTACTACATCTTATTTTCTTATGGTTTTCATTTTAAGGATAATTCAAAATGTTTTTGCATGATAATGCCATACTTTTGAATGATTAAATTTTGTATATGCTTGTTGATGATTTATAAATGTTTATATTGATTCTTATGATATGTTTGGTATGAAAACCTACTAAGTGACATCCAATTGCCTTGCAAATTCAACTGTAGATCAGAAATAATATTTTATAGGTGGGTTTCAATTTTCATAATTTTCCAAATTAATGTGGATTTTATATTTTCTTGTGAAGAAAATGATATACCGGGTTATAAATTATATAAGGCTAAATATTTAATTATTTGGATCTAAAATTTATATGTTAGAAAGCATATTAAATAGGATTTTATGAAAATTTTATAGAATTTTCATAAATGTTTTGAAGAATATATAAAATTATTTAAGGTATGAGACTTAAATATTTTATATATTTTATTAAGGAAAAGGGCATTTTTAAAATAAAATTATTGTTTATTCCTAAAAATATTGGCAGCACTTTTGAAAAACATATTTAGCAACCAATGAAAATTTGACAAATAAAAGCAGATTAGTTATAAAGTTTTCTCTTTTAAGTTAAAAACAAAAATAACATGTTTTAGCTTGCTCCATTACTTTCTGCCCTAGGGTTTCCAACTAAGTCGTTTCGCCACCATGCTTTCGAAACCAATGCACATTGTATCTAGTTACTAAGTACGTAGCGTATTGGATAGAGGCAGAAGGTATGCAATTGAAATGCTGATTTCCGAAGGGGTTAGAGTAAGCCTTGTTTTAAAATGAAAGTAGCGCCTTCTTTGCCTTCGAAAGGATAGCTTTCGACTCAGGTTGCTTTCGACCGAGTCAGGTGTTTTTAAAGAAAAGGTTTCGAATGTGTTGCACTCTTTTATTTTAAGTAATGTTTTCTAAAGGGTCGAAACCCGAGCTGCCACCTCTCTACCTTTCGAAGTCAATGGTTTCAAAAGGTATACTTAGTCTTTCAAATTAGCCATTTCTCCAATGCTTTCGAAGGGATGGTTTTGACACCATCACTTCTTTACTTAGGGATAGCTTTCGAAAGATAGGCTTCCGATTTAAATGATTTTATCGACTTTTGTGTTATAAATGAAGTATAATCCAATGGTTTTGAAAGAGATGATTTAAATAATTTGGAAAAGTGTTTTTCCACATGTTTTATATTGAACCTAAGTGCTTTAGAAAGGTTTAAAAATGGTTTCAAAGGGGTGGTTCCCCAAGGGTTTCGAAGGAGTCGAAGGGTAATGTTTTCTGATGGTATTGAAAGAGTTGAAATGGAAGTTTTTTCCAAGGATTTCTAGAGACAATGTTTTAAAGTGTTTAATGATATAATGTCTAAGGTTTGAAAGCTTTCAAAAGGAAGGTTTTCAAAGGTTTCGAGAGGATTTTAAGAATTTTTTTCAAAAGCAAAGTTTTATCGGCCTAGATAATTGAAGGGTTTTACTTGGTTTCGAAAGCGGTGCTTTCAATGGTTTTGAAGGAGGTACATTCAAGGGAATCGAAAGGGGTACTTTCAAGTGTCTAAATGTTTCATTAACTAAGGTTTTAGTGTATATATATATATATATATATATATATATATATGTGTGTATGTATGTATATAATATGGCAAGGTAATTTTGAGTAAAACATAGAGAGTGTATATTTTCATTATGTGAGTTTGATTTAAAGGTTTAAATCATTTTGAAAAAGTTTTCAAGGAAAATTTTGAGAAGGTATCCCTATGTAAAATGACTCAGATATTAGAATACCAGATGGAACTGGTATAAAGTCACGCCGTATACATTAGCTATTTGCCCCAGCTAATTTAGTCCAAAATTCTAGTGTGTAGGGCTTCGTCACAGGTAAGATTAAAATTATGATTGCACACCGAAGGGAATATATGTTTGTATACAGATAG
Organism: Allium cepa; assembly: GCA_030765085.1. NCBI lineage: Eukaryota > Viridiplantae > Streptophyta > Magnoliopsida > Asparagales > Amaryllidaceae > Allium > Allium cepa. The sequence continues at coordinate 513,371,087 of CM060942.1, forward strand.
GTTATTGGTGATCCTGCAAAATCATTAGGATTGAGTGACCCTAGGAGATGTTAAGTTAAGGACAGACCATCTAGAAGAGAAATATTCAATAGATAGTTAAGGAAAGACCGTCCAGAAATGAATTGTCAAACAAATGTCAAATAAATTTTGCTTACATTGTCTGGTAGGCCCGAGTCAACCAGTGATAACCCGAGAATTTTGGCAATAACAATTTGATAAATCTTTGTCTATAATAATTTAAATAGACAATATAATTTGATAATCTTGTTTTATAAATATTTATATTGTGGAATATTGATTTAATAATCTTCTTTTATAAATATTTAATTGGTGAATTTTATCTTTAAAGCTAATAAAATGTTTTCTATTTATAATGTATATATATATATTGTATATATTGTAAATATAAAAGCTTTGGTTTGAACTTAACAAATAAAAAACATGTTTTCAAATTATAATATGTTTTGGTAATTTGGAAATTATGATTAAATTTAGTTTAAAACTTTTCAAAGGTTAATTAAATAGTTAACCATATAGTTTTAAAATACTTAAGGTAAATGCTTATTTGTTTGAAATATTTTTTAGCTTAAGTTTAAATTTAAATAAGATTAAAAAAAGAAGGTTTGTTTTAATTTCTTTTTCAATATTGTTTGATAAATATCATTTGTAAATATATATAAAATTTTAAAACACAATTCACAAACATATAAAATATATGATGCATTATTTCATTTAGTAATATAAGAAATTTATCGATAATCTCTTTTATAAATTATTTTAAATTGGCAAAATTGCTATTTTTAAACAATAACAATAATGTGTTGTTCTTATATATAGCTATAAATAGATTTTAAAGAAAATAGAATTTTTATTTTCAAATTGAATGTGTTATTATGTAAGTGTATATATAACTTAATTTTAAACTAGATTTTTAAATTTAATTTGAATTTGAATTTGGATTCAAATTTGAAATTTCAAAAGATAGATATTTTAAAATATTTTGGATTTTGAAATATATGTATAAGATTTTATTTGTATATAATTTGTTTTATAATATTTTCATTAAAGAAAAATATATATTTATATATATAGATAAGTATTTATTATTTAGTAAATTAAGTATAAAAGCTTTATATTAGCATTTAAAATAAATAAAAATTACTTAATGACAAGTGTAAATTTATAAAAGCTTGATGTTTTAATTTTACAAGTGTAAATGACAAGTGAAAATGGTTTACAAGTGTTAGATGATAAACAATAGTAAATGACAAATGTTAAGTTTTTAAGCAAGTGTCACCTTTAATTTTAATTTTCTTTTATTTTTAATAAATCATAATCTAGCATATATGTCCATCTAATTCTTCTCTTCAATTCTTTTGTTATACTCTTTTCAAAAGCTAAGAAAAACAAATCTGTAATCAAACAATTTTCAAACCAGAAGTAATCCAATTCAGTAACCTGTAAACCATTTTCAAAATCAAGAACAAAAGCCTGTAACTTTTCTTCAACCGGAAATTCAAAAGCAATCTTAAATGATCTAAAGCAAAGTAAACAATAGTTTATCAAATCATCAACTTATATCATCAAAGCTTCAATTTTCAAAAGATCAGCATTCAAATTTCCAGTAACAAGCTTTCAAAAATCAAGTTTTCAATTTCAAAAGAGAAGCAGCTTCCAGTTTTAACCATCTCAGGCTTCCTCTGTTTAGCAGTGAGTAAACTTTTAATTTAAAAACAGTTTCAAATCTAAGATTTAACTTTGATGCATGAATGGAATCTTAACGTAAAATAGTATGAAATGTTTGCATGTATGCTTGGATTTGAATGTATGTGTATACATATATGTGAAATGTCTGTGTATAGATAAATGATCACCTCTCTGTTGTATTACAGTAATACCTTCATCAACAAAGAATTTTATATCTCCCAAATAAATAAATTTTAGACTAAGATCTTTAAAGTAAAAAGTTTTGTAACTTGGTAACATTAATTTTAAAAATGATTTTAGGATTTTATATGTAGCAAATATTTCAAAATATAAAGAAATATAGTAATGATCTTAATATAAGATAAAATCAAACATCTTAATTTATGAATTTTTATAGATTTATATTAGAGTTAGAAAATATTGAATTTAGGAAGTAGAATCATAATTTTTAGTTAAGTAATTTCTGAGATAATCAGAGTTGAATGAATTTGGGTTTATCGCAAATTCATGACGATCTACATGGTGGACAGCGTCGTGTTTGTGGTCGAAGGAAGATGGTAGGTGGATGGACCTAGGAAAATGTTAGTGGATTTTTCTGATGATCGAGGCGGCCTATTGGAGGCAAGGTAGGGTTTAGTGATGGGTTTGGTTCGTCGTTGTTGACGAGGTGATTGTGGCGACGGTGGTGCATCGAGACTGTTCGCATGGGCGTGAAATAAAAGACTGGAGGCCGAGGAAGCTTTGGTGAGGTCGGTGAAGTTCATCGAGGTCGGGATCGGCGTTGATGGGTGTTTTTCCGATGGTGGGTGTTTCCAGGAATTGGATGGTAGGTTCGATTTTTGATTCGAAGATAGTATCATCATTCTGGGAGGACGATTGTGTAGGCGAGGTCGGCTTTGGTTTGTCAATGGTCGGGGGGACGGCTAGAGATGGTCGGAAGGTGGTGCACTGTGCATATGTGCACATCTGACTCAGGTGGGTCGAGGTATCAGGAAACTCGAGCTTTTCCTCGAGTCAATTTTCATGTTGGTCTCGAGGCAGGAAGGTTATGTGAGAGCATCGTGTTTGTACAGGGAGTGATCGTGTTTCTCTCGGGCAACTTTGATTAAGGAAACAGGTTTCAAATTTTTTTTAAAAAGAAAGTGTTTCAGGTTTTACAACAAAGAATCTGGGTTTTACAAATGCTTCTAGGTGTCAAAGCAAAGTAAAAACAAGTTTTAAAAGTTATGAAAATAATTTGTTTATAAAGATAAATATTTAACAAGTTTTAAAAATATATCTAAAGGTAGGTTTTAAAACAGTTTTAAAAAGGTTTTAAAACAAGATTTTGAAATATATATAATTTAGTACAAAAACCTTTCTTATATAAATTTCTTTTATATATAATAAATGTTTTCCTAACATTTGATTTGGAAGTTATAAAATTTGTTAACTTTAATTTGTTAAGTTAAAAGATTATTTTTATTTTAAAACTTAATTAAATGATTTAATTAAGGAAATTAATTATAAAGATAAAGTGGTTTAAATGTTAATGATAATTATGTCATTTATAAAGATAATGTTTTACCTTAAGGTTAATTAAGGTTTGAACGAGTTGAGATTAATTAAGTTAATAAGTAATTTAAGTATAATTAATTGATTTAATTAATTATTAATTAAGGAATTATAAATTAATAATTAAGAGTTAAAAGTTAATCAATTAGGGGTTAATTAATTTGAAATTAAGGATCATTAATTAGATAAGTAAAGATTATTAAATTAACGATTAGAAATTAATTAATTAAGTAATTAAAGATTAATTAAGTTACAATTAAGCATTAATTAATCGGTAATTAGAGATAATTAACTGGAAATTAGGGATTAATTAATTTGTAATTCATAATGGTTAATTGAAGTATAATGACTTAATGAAAGTATTTAAAGGAATTAATTACCCAATGTAATTAATTAAATTAATGTGATTAGTTTTAGTTGATTAATTAGTTTAATTCATTTAAGATAATCGCTTGATGATTTGTTAAGTATAATTACTTAATGTAATTTATAAAGTGTAATTACTTAGTGAAGTAATTAATGAGTAATTACTGGATGTAATTAATTGAAGGATAATTAATTAATGGAAGTAATTTTAGGTTTAATTACTTAGTGTAATTAATAAGAAGAATAATTACTTAGTGGAAGTAATAAAGGATTAATTTCTTAATGTAATTAATTAAACAACTAATTAATTTTAAGAGTTAATTAATTAATGAAAGTAATTAAGAATAGTTAATTACTAAATGTGATTAATCAAGGTTGATCAATGAATGTGATTAATTAAAGATTAATTATTAAATGTGATTAATCAGAAGAATAATTAGTTAAAGAAGTAACTAGAGGACCATTTATTAATGTAATTAATGTGGTAATTAAAGGTTGATTAATGTGATTAATTAAGGATATAAATCAATGTAAGTGATTATAGAACAATTAATTAACGTAATTAATTAAGGATTAATTTAATAAATTATAGTTAAATAATTAGTGAGAGTAATTAAAGGTTAATTACTATAATTGTTTGAGGATAATTAATTTGTGTAACTAATTAAAGGCTAACTGCTTAATGTAATTGAAGAATAATTAATCAAGGATGATTAATTAAGATTGAAAATTAAAGGATGATTAATTAATTGGTCTATAATTAATTAATGGTTATGTAAGCAGGATTTATAGTGATGGAAGTAATTAATTTAATTTATTTTAAATTAATTAGAGGTGGTGTGATTAATTAATCTTTGCTTATGAATGGCTGAATGATATTGAATGCCTAGAATTGTTTGCTATCTATGATATGGGATTTGTGTTGATCTGTGATATGAGATGCTTTGGTTGAATTTTGATGATATGGATATCTATTTGTGATAATGTGAATTATCTATCTGTGTGAATATAGACAATGAATTAAATTGTTTTAATTTAAAACAACTTGACCATAAAAGATGATATTTTGGATTTCGGTGAGACCAGGATCAGATTTCCAAATTTGGATATCTGAAACCCACATCGATCCAGATTAAACGATAGGTCATGAATCTCAAGTGAAGATGAAGATTAGAGTGCAAGGGCAATTGTCGTTAACTCTGAGGGTGATTCCAAAATGAGTGTAACGAGATAGTGCCTTCGGTTTCGTTCGAACCCGGAACGAACTTGTATGGATTGAATACTTTCAGAACATCGTCATTGGAGGACGAAGAGCATTCTAAGTTATGTGTTCTGAAAGGTAATCGTCATCAACCGAGAATAGCTAAAACATGGGAGGTGTAGCAAGGCTAAGTAGGTAGCATCCAAGTAGGATAAGATTACCCCTGTCTAGAGGTCCCTTTTTATTCGGCTGTGTGGGCAGTTGATTGCAATAACTGTTGGGGTTGTCTTATTCGAGACTATCAAGTAAGGAATGGTTCCGGCCTTGTGTTGCAGGGGATTTATGGTGGATCCTCGGTACAGTGATCTTGGCCACGTACTATGATTGGCGGTACCCCTGTAGCCCTGCCGTATATGTTCTCCAATCTCCAATAAGTGCCGTACGTTTTGATTGTGCCCAACTATGTTGGAACATGAGATGTAAGCATTCCGGATATTTCTGCATTTTACTTGAAAACCCTAGACCCTATTATAATATAACTGGATTTCCTATCAAATGCTTTGGTTATCGTAAGGTAAAAACTTTTCTGTGTTTATGTGCTGGAAGTCGTACGAGATGCCTTTTGTTTCAAAGGTTTTTCAAAGTTAAGAAACTTTAACCCGTTTACTAACACCAGACCCATGTCTGACTTGGAGTTTATTTTCTGTTTTATTAAACTCTTAAGTGCTCAAATTTTTACAAGCAGCAAAGGGATTCATGTTAGCTTTGATGAATTCTGGAGGAGAATTGAAGCAGGAGGCATCAACGTTTGTAGATATATAGGTGTTTCCGCTATGGTGGTTTCTCTATGTTGCATTTTGAAATGTATGATAGACATGTTTTATAACTGTCTAATGTATTGTGATATAGAGCTGTGTAACTCTGATAGATGTTGTAATATGTAATAACTACGTGATTAATATAATTTATTCGTTCCGCTATGAAATTCTGATATTGTTTAGTTCTTTCTTTTCTTTCTTTTCTCTTTTCTATCCCTTTCTTTCTTCTTAATGATGGGTCGTTACAGTGGTATCAGAGTGCTAGGTTGAATGAACACCTAGGCTTTGGAGTGATTTCTTTCTTAAGAGAGTGTACTTGTAATTTTAATATATATATATACATATACATACATACATACATACACACACATATATATATATATATATATATATATATATATATATATATATATATATATATATTTCTACCTGTTTATTGGGTTACCTATTCGGGTTTTCCAATATGAGTTCTAGAAGTAGGAAGGGTAATGGTGTGTGTAGCACTACTGCCAATGGAAGAAGTCTGAGTGATTGAGATTGGAAGAGTATCTTCCGAGGCTGTAGACCCAATGCCGCCTCGAGTGAGCTTTGTAGCATGGTGTAAGGATTTCACCAATCTCTGAAGGAAACTTTTTTAAGGTGCAAAGCCCATCTTTGAAGTGCAAAGTTTGGATGAGCGAGAGTCTGGATCTGTCGGTTAAGCAAAGCGAGTGATGATATCTTGGCAACCTTAGGAAGAAGCAGCTGTGTGGTGAGACACTCTAACTATGGATGTTTCTGAAGATGTTTCTTTTGGAGTAAGTTTAAGGAAGTGTGTCTGCATCGTTGATGGGACTAAGTTCAGCTGGGTGTTTGTGTTTGGCTTGAGGCCCGAGTTTCTTAAGAAGATGTCTGCTATCTCAAAGGCTCGTTTATGGTTTGGATGATATGCCTTTGAGGTTCGAGGAACTTTTGATAAGGAAGTCTTTGGCATTAGTGGCAATGTTGAAGCTCAGAGTGTTTTGAGTGCCTGCATGAAGGTCATCTGGCTAAGCAGTGTTCTAGAGGTGGAGTTCAAAAGCAGTAGAGTGGACTGATTTCTTCGATAGATTGGTTAGTCAAGCATAAGCTGTTCTGATTGGTAAAGAGAGAACAATATCTTTGGAAATTAGGCTGGGTTGATCGCAAAAGTGACTTGCGATGGGTAATATTTTGCATAGGATCGAGGCATCTCTAGGGAATGTAGGAGTTATCAAAGTTGTCAGATATTTTTTCAAAGGTCTTCGTAGAAGTCAGGGGTTTACTATAGCATCTGGAGATTGATTTTTCATATCGACTAGGATTCCAGGAGTGATACCGGGGGTTCAGCTAAGTAGAAGGATGGTTCCCAGAAAGAGGATTTGGTGAATCAGCTCAGGATATCATGGAACTTTTGAGTTTTCTCTTTATGGATCTGATAAACCGTGTCTTCCAGAATGTGTCGGACAAGTTTGTGCTCGTGTTCGTCGACGACATTCTCATCTACTCCAGATCAGAATTGGGCAGCAGAAGCGAGTTTAGCAAGCGCACCTGTTTTGACTTTTTTGGATAGGAGAAGTAAGTTTGAAGTCTACTGATGATTTTGAAGTAGTGTTTGTTCTTGATTTCGGTAGATCTTGAGAGGATCATTTTTGTGGGTTGTTTTTAGTCCAGTTTGTATCAAGAAGCATTGTGACGACCCGAAATTTTTGGATGTTTGAAATTGGAATGTTTAATTGACTTTAAATATTTAAAAGTTAATTTTTAACTTGAATTCAAATATTAGTATTATTTAGCAATTTAGTTATTGGATTTAATAAACCAAAATTGGGTAAGTTATTGAATCTTCAGTTTTAAGTCTGTTAAAAATAGTTTAAAGGCTTGTAAAATTAATATTGATAGTAATGAAGATAGTAAAAGTGTTAAAATTGAATTTGGAAGTGTTTTGTTCAGTTTTGAAAATATATCGTTTAAATTGGTATTTAAAAATAGCCTTCCGAGGCACAGTCTCCGAATTCGACGAAACTAGTTCCATTGGATCTATAATATTGTATTATTATCGGATTTCAAATTTCGTAGCGTTTGGAGTTGTCGTGTGAATGTACGGTAAGTAAACGCGGTGAAATTTACATCGAAAATTAAATATAATAACTAGGTCCAAAAACTATCTTCTCCATACGATCAATTTAGGACTCGAAACCTTTTCCAATGCATTCAGAATAGTGGTATAACATTATGAATGCCTAGCGGCATGCCTCGATAGAAGGTGAAGATTTTATGTTGCGATATCAAGATGATTTAAGAACTTAAAATTTATATATATCTATTTATAACTGATTGACATTATTATTCACCATCAGGGCTTTTCAGCTCCCTCAAATCATTGTCCTCTACGGTGTAATACACACTTCTTTCTTCTTTCGCGTTAATGTCTCATCTTGTCTCCCCCCTCTTCCTTTTAAAATCCCGATCCCTTATCCTTCCATTTAACGAAGATAGCTTCGTTCCCAAATTCAAAACCATATATTCCCTTCTTAGAAAAAAGGGATCGCATATTCCTTCCTTTCCTTTTCCTCCACATGATACCACTTTCTCTTCAAATCTCGCGGCTCCACAATTAAAGTTGAGCAGTCGAATTTGTGTAGAGGAATGAACGAACAAATCAATTTGTTCTTATAGGTGCCCAATATGAAGTGTGTTATGCTTCCCTTTCATTCGGTCGAAACACGAAATCGTGAAATCAAGCTTCGTAACCTGGAAGGTATTGTTGGCTTCTTTGGTTAGGGTTCGATGAATGGAAGGGGGGGCTCGCGAATGGGTTCTCTAGCATTGGGGGATTTTGCGTCTCGGCGTCAAGAAAAGGGAGTGGCAGCGACGACGAGGGGAGCTTGGCCATTTGCTACGCGCGGGTCAGGCGACGGAAGTAGGGAGGTAAAGGTAGTTTATTCTTAGTTAAATTTATTAAATATATATAGATGAGATTTAAATTTGCAGTAAGATACAAAATAATTCTGTTTTGAAATTCAATATGTAAATATATGCTAGAAAGGAAATTTTAAAATGTTGAATATTTATATAAAATTAGATTTTTGAGAACTATAAATTAATTTTTAGTATATGGGTTTCAAAAGAAAAGAAATAATTATTTATTTTTGGAAAATTGGTTCGAATAAAGTAATTGGTAAATCAAATTTTATTAAATGGTAATTGATAATTTAATTATTTCGAATATTAATAAACCAAATAAATGTTGATACAAGGTCTAAATCGTGAAGGGACTGAGTCGAGATTGAAGTGATTGCAAAAATCAAAGGTGAGTTAATCTCACTCATCTAGGTTTTATTTAAATTTAAAATGGTTAAATTTAAATAATTGGTTGAATGATTGAACTGATTTGATGTGCTATATTATATATAGTAGTATATATATAGTATATATTGGAGTGATTGATTTCCCGCATTATATAGCGAGTGAGACCCTGTGCGCCGCATAATAGTGGATGATATTATATTTAAAACCCATATACCGCGATATTCCACCTCGAAGTGGAATTGGTATTTTATTGTGCTAACATCTGTGGACGCAGGGAAACAGGTTGGAGGGATCCAACTGGATTCCTCAAAATTATTTAGATTGTTCTAATAATTCTATGTCATGATTATTTGATATGCTGTGATGAATTATATTGATAATTGGAATATTGGACACCATGGTTTGATTTAATATATTTCGGTACACTGAGTCATCAAAATATTTAGAATTGGATTTTTGAAGACAAATATAAGAGTAAATTTTGAAGTGAAATAATTATAGAATAAAAATAAGAATGAATTGGAAAGGAATAAAAGTGATTTTTAAATCCTGATAAATTCCGAGTATGGAAATGGTGATTTTGAATAAACAGAATAATAATGAATTTTAGAACTTAAGGGATGTTATTTAAAGGAATAAAATAATTTACTTTAAACAATTCAAGGTTTTAAATTTAGTGAAAAGGATAAAGTAGGAGTTTGGGAAATATGAAATTAGTATTTTCAGTTAAAAGATTTTAAAGCATAAGTAAGAATTAAAAATCTAAAGTTAATGGGTTTTGAAATAAACGAATAAGTAAAGGAAATTATTTCAAAATGGAATAATTTGGAAATCAATTTGGAAATTGATTTAAGTGTTTGAAATTTGAATTTTAAGAAGGATGGAACTAAGAAATTTATAAACTGGGTTATAAAAGTGAAGCAATATATCAGTAGATATTTGAAAGAATAAATTCACGGCGAGAATTTATTAAAGGAATAGGTAAATTTTTTTAAAAATAAATAGTGATTTATTTTTAAAAAGATGTGGAAGGAAAGCGTATTTCCCTAAATAGCCAAGTACGTTTCAAGCAAATTTTAAGATAATTAAAGAGTTTTAAGTTGTTTAAAAAGTATGTTTAGAAACTTATTATTTCTAAATGTTTAAGTTCTAAAGTAAGTATTTTCTTTTAATCTATTATAGCAGTAATTATTTAAAGGTGGCTTGGTATTATGTTTTAAAAGTTAGAAATTCAGTTTTATATTGTAGAAAGTAGTTTATTTTAAATATTCATAAAGTGTATGTTTTGAATAAGTGTTAAAGTAATTTTTAATTTAAATTTTTTAAAGGATATTTTATAATAATGAGTTTTAAATTATTTTAAAAAGCTAAAGTAGTTGTACTTGGTGTTTTCAGTGGAAATAAATATTTGGAAATTTATTTCGTGAGAAAAGTGTGGTTTGAAAACTGTTTTCAAAAAGGGTTGAAAATGGAAATATATCTTGCGAAGATATTTTAAGGTTAATAAATAATTTGGTAAAATTATTTATGGTTGATGATTTTTTGTGAATGTTATTTAATAGTTAAATAACCGAGATCAATATTGGCCAACGCACTAATCGGTTCGAAGAGATCGGGATCGAGATTTATTTCCTGAAAACCACTTCGATCCGGTTTGAACATTTTCTTGTGGAAAATAAGAGTTTGGATTCGAAGGTGGAGCAGTGAAGTGCAAGGGGTAGTCGCTGCTAATCCTGAGGTGATTCCAAAATGGATGTAGTAGGAGTAGTGCCTTCGGTTCCGTTCGAACCTGGAACAGACTTGTATGGATGAATGCTTTCAGAACATCGCCAGGTGGGCGATGAGCATTCTAAGAGATGTGTTCTAAAAAAGGTAACGCTTAGCCTTGAGCCTTATCAACCGGGAATGACTGAAAATCAGGGGTTATGCAGCAAGGCTAAGTGGGTAGCACCCATTTGGGTAAGGTCAACCCTGTCTAGATATCCCCTTTTTCTGCTTAGTAGTGTGGTTGCTGATCCCAACCGTGGGGTGATCTTACCCGGGATTATCCAGTAAGAGGTAGTCCCGGTCTTGTGTTGCAGGGGATTGGGTGTAATCCTCAGTACGGTGATCTAGGCGACTTACTGTGATAGGTGGTACCCTAATGCCTAGTCATTAGTTGGAAATCCATTCTCCCTACGTGCCTTTTACGGTTTTGTTTGTATTACCCATGATTATGGCTAGTAGCTGGAATTTAATGCATGTTACAATTTCGGCTATTTTAATTAGTATTTGTAAATAGACCCTATTATAATATCAAAGGATTTTAATAAAAAGTGTTTTGGCTATCGTAAAGTAAAAACCCGACATGTGTTTTTGTGGCGTGGTCTTACGAGATGCTTCTGTGTTCAAAAGGATTTTGAAACTTTAATAATCAATTTGAGTGTGGCTTTATTAAGCTGGTATTCTAGACTGACTCGGGTGTTATTTCACTATAATGCTCGGGTCAGACCAAGTATTATAGAATATTGGATATGATGCTGTGGTGCTCAGGAGACGAGCTAGATGGCGATATGTACCTCCATACTTGATTATTATTCCGCTGTGTATTCGGTTTTGAGGACAAGTTTATACGACTGTCCAGTTGTATGTTATTGATGTTGTTGAACTCTGATGATGTAATGTATAAATAGATGTATTTGTAATTTGTGTAAGGATCATTTATTATCTATTATATTTTATTCTGCTGCGATGGTTAGATTATGATGGTGTTTTCTATTTTCTTCTTCTACCTCTTCTTCTTTAACCCAAATGGTTCGTATTTCCGTACATCTTGAGTTGATTGAAGAAGAATGGTGTCGACTCTAGGGGTATTGCGGGTCATTACATTTGGTATCAGAGCCGAAGGTTAAGCGAGAACCTTGGCTCTGGTGGGAATTACACATTAGAGATAGAGTCATTAGCACTCTAGAATGAGTATGAGCGTATTAATAGTTATGAGCGCGTATTTGTTAGTGGATATAAAAAAAAGTTTTGTATTGTGTTGATTGATTTATTGAGTGGCATATGAACCTTCGTCGCCATAGTCTGGACAACTGTATCCAAGGGGTTTCTAAACACTTGAATAGAACAATTGACACAGTATTGTTTTAAAGGTGGGTGAATGAAATAATTTTACCCAAAATATATTTTGATATAAAAGAAATATTTTCTTAAATTGTTATATAACTTGGATGTTTGGATGATAATATTTTTAAACAAATAAGATTAAAAAAAATGGAATGACTTGTATAATCAAATGGAAAAAATTTGTATGAGCATAAATTATACAAATGAATTATAGTTAAAATTTTATTTAAATCAAATCCGTAAATTTAAAATCTCAAAGATTTTGGAAGTGTTTTTCGAAGTGTTTTGAAGATAAATAATAGCATTAATATTTTGGAGGTATTTCTGGAAGGAAATTGTTTCAAATAAATTTTGGAAAGGGATATAGCATTGAGCTCACTTCAATCGCTGGAAAATAATCCTAGTGATGACTGCGCAACATCATCAGTATTCATTTTTGAGTTTCTAAGTGACATATTGCTGCCAAATTGATTTGTTCAGAAGAACTAGTTTTGTTTTTGAAATTTCAAAGGAAATTTGTTGGGGATAAAAACCAGGATTGGTTTAAAAATTTGACAAGTGTGATTTTGAGATAATGGTGATTTCAAAATAATTTGAAAACCTAAAGCTGGGTGTTTTAAATCCTGAATCCTGATTTGAATTGAAAATCCTGATGAGATAGGTTATAAACTTATAAATTGAGATGATTTTTAAATAAGGAAGGAAAATAGGAGATGTGAGTGTTGCAATCAAAATTTAAAGTAAAAAAATTAAATAAATTAAATTTGAAAAATAAATAAATTGTGGAAATTTTAATGGATGATTGGAAGAAATAATTAATAAATCTTGAATGTGATTGGAATGGGAAAATAAAAATTAAATTTGGATTGAGAAAAATAATTAATTAGAATTTAATTAACTTAAGCAAAGTTAATAATAATGAATTGGATTTGAAGTGAGTTGAAAGGAATTGGAATGAAATTAAGGTGAATTGAGTGGGATAGTATTAAATGAAATTAAGTCCTTGCTTAACAAAATTCAAAAGAATGGTATGTAGCTAGATTTAACTGGAGTTAGGTTGAAATAAAATTGAACTGAAATAAATTCAGTTGAGTTATAGATAATATTGAATGGACTAAAATTCTTACTTAAATAAATAAGCGTAAGCTAAGTAGTTTTGAATTGGGATAAATAAGCTTTGGAAGCTTATAAAAGAATTGAAAAGCATTGAAATAAAAATATAATCCTTAGTTAAAAGTAAAATATGAATGTGATTGACTATAAATGGATGGAGAAGTATGAATATTAATAAGCGAGTAGCTTATATAAATGTAAAAAGGAATAAACGAGCTGAAATAAAAGTGCTGGAATTTTGGAAAATGAAAGAAATCCAAACTGGAATTATGAAAAAAACAAAATTGAACTCAGGAAAATTTAATGAAGTGATTTTTTTGTAATAAAATTGAATATTGATTTAAAAGATGGAAGTAAGCTAATTAGATAAATAAATTATTTGATAGAGTATGTTAATAAAATTTAACTCGGTTAAATAAAATGGATTGTAAGTTAATAATGAAGTTTGGAAATAAACTCGGATTATAAATAGAATTTGACTTGGATTGATAATGAACTAAAATAGGTGGAGATGTTGTGAAATAAAATGGAATTGGATTATAATAGAAATGATTTGAGTTACAAATAAAATCCAATTCGAGTATAAATGAGTTAAGTATGTGCTTGGATATTATTTTGATAAACAGAGAATGTGAATTAAAATTAGAATTAAAATTAAAATTAAAATTTAAAATGGATGGGCTAACTGAATTAAATGGAATTTGATTTAATGAGATTCAAATTAAATAAAGGTGGACTTAAGTTTGAAGTTGGAATAAATTAAAGTAAATTAACTTAAGTTTAAAATTTATAGAAGCTTGGCTTCGAGGAAGGTTGAAAGTTCAGTAAATAAAAGTTTGGGTTAAATTAATTTGGAAAATGGTTATTGATATAAGCATTGAATGTTGTAAAGCTCAATGAAATGATTTTAAAATGAAACCAATGTGGAGATGAGATAAGATGCAAATGTATGGTTGGTGAATAAAGTAGAAATGGGATGGAATTTAAAATAAAATGAGTTGGAATCAATTGGATGTGGATAAAAACTAAAATGGATATTCTATTAAGTAAATATTGTCGAATTGCATAGAATAAATAAGTCGTTCGACTTAAACGAAAGTGAACAAAAATTCTGTGGAATGGTAGAAGTGAAAAAAAATTGATTTTGAAATCAATTGAGTTGAATATGAGCTTGTTTGGATTAAAAATTAATTGAATGTAAGAAATTGAAGTGTAAACCATTAAAATTGAATGGAATGGAACATGAATTGGTTGAAAGCAATTGAATTAGTTTTGAAATCATATAAATTGCTCGTGGAAAATGTTTGTGCATGTTGCTTATGAAATGCATGTGTTTAACTATTGAAAGTAAGTGAAATGTTAATAAATTTCGTATTTTTGGTACTTACATGTTTAAATTGAGTAAGTACGGGTACCTGAAGGCCGTTTCGCTGGATTTGGACGTGTTAATTGCTAAATAATAAGCTGCTTGCTTAAAAATGCTAAACAAAGGTATGCCTATGCAATAAAAATAGTAAATATAAACTGTTTTTGTTTTTCCGACCGTGTGGTTCGATGTATATATATATTTATATCTCTTGTCAAATTGCAAAAGCTCCTTCTTAAAAAGGAGACTTTGCTAAAAAAATTCGAAAATTTTGGGAGTTACAAAATTTTTGAAATTTTTTGGATAAATTTTCATTAGCAACAAAATGATTTCAATTGGAATTGAAATAAGGGATTTTGGAGATGGAAATTGAAACTAATTGTTTAGTTGGAACTAAAGGATTAGGAAAGTGAATTTGGGATTTTTGATTTCAGAGGATAAATTGAAATTTGCTCGGCAAAGGTATGTATTTAAATTTCCGAATGAAATTTGATGATTTTCTAGTCTAGCCACTTAGCTTTTGTTTACTTTTGAAATCTGGAGGCCCGTAGAGGCATTTTGTAGTTGTACCGAGCTAACCGCGCAAAGGAGACGCAGGCGAATTTTTTCGAAAATTTAGAGAGTTAGAAAAATTTTGAGAAAGTTTTGATAATTTAAATTTGAATGCATGGAGTAAATAATGTTATTGGAAACTATAGAAGGTTTTGGGAAGTTTGTTGAAGTAATAGTGGGTCTTTGATAAAAGATATGTTATGGCAAGTTGATAAAACTGTTTGGTTTTGGAAAATAGTAATGGATATTGGATCATTCTTTTTAACTAGCAATTTCGCGGATTAAATTCTTTTAAGGAGGGAGGAATGTGACGACCCGGAATTTTTAGATGTGTGAAATTGGAATATTTAATTGATTTTATATATTTAAGAGTTAAATTTTAACCTGAATTCAAATATTATTATTATTTAGCAGTTAAGTTATTGGATTTAATAAACTGAAATTGGGTAAGTTATTGAATCTTCAGTTTTAAGCCTGTTTAAAATAATTTAAAGGCTTGTAAAATTTCTATTGATAGTAATGAAGATAGTAAAAGTGTTAAAATTGAATTTGGAGATGTTTTGTTCATTTTTGAAAATATATCGTTTAAATTGGTATTTAAAAATAGCCTTCTGAGGCACAGTTTCGGAATTCGACGAAACCAGTTCCATTGGATCCCTAATATTGTATTATTATCGGATTTCAAATTTCGTAGCGTTTGGAGTTATCATGTGATTGTACGGTAAGGAAACGCGCTGAAATTTACATGGAAAATTAAATATCATAACCGGTCTAAAAAGCTATCTTCTCCATACGATCAATTTAGGACTCGAAACCTTTTCCAATGGATTTGGAATATTGGTATAACATTATGAATGCCTAGCGGCATGCCTCGATAGAAGGTAAAGATTTCATGTTGCGATATCAAGACGATTTAAGAATTTAAAATTTAAATATATTTATTTATAACTGATTGACATTATTATTCACCGTCAGGGCTTTTCAGCTCCCTCAAATCATTGTCCCCTACAGTGTAATACACGCTTCTTTCTTCTTTCGCGTTAATGTCTCATCTTGTCTCCCCCCTCTTCCTTTTAAAATCCCGAGCCCTTATCCTTCCATTTAACGAAGATAGCTTCGTTCCCAAATTCAAAATCGTATCTTCCCTTCTCGAAAAAAAGGGATCGCGTATTTCTTCCTTTCCTCTTCCTCCACATGATACCACTTTCTCTTCAAACCTCGCGTCTCCATAATTAAACTTGAGCGGTCGAATTTGTGTAGAGGAATGAATGAACAAATCAATTTGTTTGTATAGGTTCCCAATATGAAGTGCGTTATGCTTCCCTTTCACTCGGTCGAAATACGAAATCGTGAAATCATGCTTCGTAACTTGGAAGGCATTGTCGTCTTCTTTGGCTAGGGTTCAATGAATGGAAGGGGAGGCTCGCGAATAAGTTCTCTAGCATTGGGGGATTTTGCGTCTCGGCGTCAAGAAGAGGGAGTGGCAGCGACGACGAGGGGAGCTTGGCCATTTGCTACGCGCGGGTCTGGCGATGGAAGTAGGGGGTAAAGGTAGCTTATTCTTAATTAAATTTATTAAATATGTATAGATGAGATTTAACTTTGTAGTAAGATACAAAACAATTCTGTTTTGAAATTCAATATGTACATATAGGCTAGAAAGGAAATTTTAAAATGTTGAATATTTATATAAAATTAGATTTTTGAGAACTATAAATTAATTTTTAGTATATGCGTTCCAAAAGAAAAGAAATAATTATTTATTTTTGAACAATTGGTTTAAATAAAATAATTGGTAAATCAAATTTTGTTAAATGTTAATTGATAATTTAATTATTTCGAATATTAATAAACCATATAAATGTTTATGCAAGGTCTGAATCGTGAAGAGACCGGGTCGAGATTGAAGTGGATTGCAAAAAACAAAGATGAGTTAATCTAACTCATCTGGGTTTTATTAAATTTAAAATGGTTAAATTTAAATAATTGGTTGAATGATTGAATTGATTTGATGTGCTATATTATATATAGTAGTATATATATAGTATATTTGGAGTGATTGATTTCCCGCATTGTATAGCGGATGAGACCCTATGCGCCACATAATAGCGGATGATATTATATTTAAAACCCATATACCGCGATATTCCACCTCGAAGTGGAATTGGTATTTTATTGTGCTAACATCTGTGAATGCAGGGAAACAGGTTGGAGGGATCCAACTGGATTCCTCAAAATTATTTAGATTGTTCTAATAATTCTGTGCTATGATTATTTGATATGCTGTGATGAATTATATTGATAATTGGAATATTGGACACCATGATTTGATTTAATATATTTCGATACACTGGGTCATCAAAATATTTAGAATTGGATTTTTGAAGAGAAATATAAGAGCAAATTTTTAAGTGAAGTAATTATAGAATAAAAATAAGAATGAATTGGAAAGGAATAAAGTGATTTTTAAATCCTGATAAATTCCGAGTATGGAAAAGGGGATTTTGAACAAACAAAGTAATAATGAATTTTAGATCTTAAGGGATGTTACTTAAAGCAATAAAAGGATTTACTTTAAACAATTCAAGGTTTTAAATTTAGTGAAAAGGATCAAGAAGGAGTTTGGGAAATATGAAATTTATATTTTCATTTAAAAGATTTTAATGCATAAGTAAGAATTAAAAATCAGAAGTTAATGGGTTTTGAAATAAATGAATAAGTAAAGGAAATTATTTCAAAATGGAGTAATTTGGAAATCAATTTGGAAAATGATTTAAGTGTTTGAAATTGGAATTTTAAGAAGGATGGTACTACGAAAGTTATAAACTGGGTTATAAAAGTGAAGTAATATATCAGTGGATATTTGAAAAAATAAATTCATGGTGAGAATTCATTAAAGGAATGGGTAAATTTGTTTAAAAATAAATAGTGATTTATTTTTAAAAAAGATGTGGAAGGAAAGCGTATTTCCCTGAATAGCCAAGTACGTTTCGAACAAATTTTAAGCATAAGTAAAGAGTTTTAAGTTGTTTAAAAAGTATGTTTAGAAACTTATTATTTCTAAATGTTTAAATTCTAAAGTAAGTATTTTCTTTTAATCTATTATAGCAGTAATTATTTAAAGGTGGCTTGGTATTATGTTTTAAAAGTTAAAAATTCAGTTTTATATTGTACAAAGTAGTTTATTTGAAATATTTAAAGTATATATTTCGAATAAGTATTAGTGTAATTTTTAATATAAATGTTTTGAAGGATATTTTGTAATAAAGAGTTTTAAATTATTTTTAAAAGCTAAAGTTTTTGCACTTTGTGTTTTCAGTGGAAATAAATATTTGGAAATTTATTTCATGAGAAAAGTGTGGTTTGAAAACGGTTTTCAAAAAGGGTTGAATATGGAAATATATCTTGCGAAGATATTTTGAGGTTAATAAATAATTTGGTGAAATTATTTATGGTTGATTATTGTTTGTGAATGTTATTTGATAGTTAAATAACCGACTATCAATATTGGCCAATGCGTTGATCGGTTCGAAGAGACTAGATCGGGATTTATTTCCTGAAAACCACTTCGACTCAAAGGTGGAGCAGTGAAGTGCAAGGGCTAGTCGCTGCTAATGCTGAGGTGATTCCAATATGGATGTAGTAGGAGTAGTGCCTTCGGTACCGTTCGAACCCGTAACGGACTTGTATGGATGTATGCTTTCAGAACATCGTCAGGTGGGCGATGAGCATTCTAAGAGACGTGTTCTAAAAAAGGTAACGCTTAGCCTCGAGCCCCATCAACCAGGAATGACTGAAAATCAGGGTTATGCAGCAAGGCTAAGTGGGTAGCACCCATTAGGGTGAGGTCATCCCTGTCTAGATGTCCCCTTTTTTCGGCTTAGTGGTGCGGTTGCTGATCCCAACCGTGGGGTGATCTTACTCGGGAATATCCAGTAAGGGGTAGTCTCAGTCTTGTGCTGCAGAGGATTGCGAGTAATCCTTGGTACGGTGATCTAGGCCACGTACCGTGACGGGTGGTACCCCATGCCTAGTCATTAGTAGGAAATCCATTCTCCCTACATGCCTTTTACGGTTTTGTTTGTTTTACCCGCGATTGTGGCTAGTAGCTGGAATTTAATGAATGTAATAATTTCGGCTATTTTAATAAGTATTTGTAAATAGCCTTATTATAATATCAGAGAATTTTAATAAAAAGTGTTTTGGCTATCGCAAGGTAAAATCCCGACATGTTTTTTTTGTGGCATGGTCTTACGAGATGCTTTTGTTTTAAAAAGAATTTTGAAACTTTAATAATCAATTTGAGTGTGGCTTTCTCACGCTGGTATTCCAGACTGACTCGGGTGTTATTTCACTATAATGTTCGGGTCAGACCGAGCATTATAGAATACAGGATATGATGATGTGAAGCTCAGGAGACGAGCTGGATGGCGATACGTACCTCCGTACTTGATTATTATTCCGCTGTGTATTCAGTTTTGAGGATATGTTTATATGAATGTCCAGTTGTATGTTATTGAATTTGTTGAACTCCGATGATGTAATGTATAAACAGATGTATTTGTAATTTGTGTAAGGATCATTTATTATCTATTATATTTTATTCCGCTGCGATGGTTATATTCTAATGTTGTTTTCTATTTTCTTCTTCCACCTCTTCTTTTTGAACCCAAATGGTTCGTATTTCCTTACATCTTGAGTTGATTGAAGGATAATAGTGTCGACTCTAGGGGTACGGATTTGCGGGTCGTTACAAGCATCGGCGAAGGTTGAGCTGATCAGGAAGGATGAAGGCAGTCCAGGATTGTCATAAGAATTTTGTGGAAAAGAGATGAAGAAATTTGGAATTTGAGGTTGGAGACTTTGTTTTTGGTTAAGGTTTTCTCCGGTCAATGGTGCAATAAGTTTGGTAGAACTAGGAGAGCTAGCTCTGAGGTATATTAGATCTTTCTATGTTCTTGTAAGGATAAGCGTTTTGGCCTACAGGTTTGAATTGCCAGTTTGGAGTACTGGGCTTCAATGTATTTCACGTATCTTTGAGGGAGTACATGTATGATCCATCAGTAGTTATGGAACCAGCAGCTAAGGAGGATTTGGTAGTTGAGTCGGACTTGACTGTGGTCAGATATCTTGTGCAGATTGTAGATCTTGATGAGTAGGAGCTCAGAAGTTTAGTGGTATAGCTAGTTTAGATTCAGTAAAGCGAGTATTCCTGTATTTGTACCTGGGAAACACTTGATAGTATTAGGAAGTCCTATCCAGAATTTTGTCTGGATGGGTAGATTTGTTGTTTGAATAAATTGGCTGCTGTGGTTGTTAGCATTTGGCTGATATGTATACCTTGCTGTTTGGAAATAAAATCTTTGTTGGATTTATCAAATTTTCTTTGCTTTTAAATTTTGGGGACAACATTCTTTAAAGGGGGAGGAATGTGATGTCCCAGGAATTTTGGCAATAACAATTTGATAAATCTTTATCTATAACAATTTAAATAGACAATATAATTTAATAATCTTGTTTTGTAATTACTTATATTGGGGAATATTGATTTAATAATCTTCTTTTATAAATATTTAATTGGTGAAATTTATCTTTTAAAGCTAATAAAATGTTTTCTATTTATAATGTATATATATCTGTATATATTGTAAATAAGAAAAGCTTTGGTTTGAATTTAACAAATAAAAACATGTTTTCAAATTATAATATATTTTGGTAATTCGAAAATTATGATTAAATTTTGTATGAAACTTTTCAAAGGTTATTTAAATAGTTAACCATATAGTTTTAAAATACTTAAGGCAAATGTTTATTTATTTAAAATATTTTTTAGCTTAAATTTAGATTTAAATAAGATGAATAAAAAAAGGTTTGTTTTATTTTCTTTTTGAACGTTGCTTGATAAATATGATTTGTAATTATATATAAAAATTTAAAATACAATTCACAAACATATAAAAGATATGATACATTAATTCATTTAGTAATATAAGTAATTTATAAATAATGTGATAATCTCTTTTATAAATTATTTTAAATTAGTAAAATTGCTATTTTTAAATAATAATAATAATGTGTTGTTCGTATATATAGATACAAATAGATTTTAAAGAAAATAGAATTGTTATTTTCAAATTGAATGTGTTATTATATATGTATATATATAACTTGATTTTAAATTGGATTTTTAAATTTAATTTTAATTTGGATATAAATTTGAAATTTCAAAAGATAGATATTTTAAAATATTTTGGATTTTGAAATATATGTATAAGATTTTATTTGTATATAATTTGTTTTATAATATTTTCTTTAAAGAAATTTATATATATAAATTTAGATAAGTACTTATTAATTAGTAAATTAAGTATAAAAGCTTTATATTAGCATTTAAAATAAATAAAAATTACTTAATGCCAAGTGTAAATTTATAAAAGCTTGATTATTGCAAGTGTCAGATGATAAACAATAGTAAATGACAAATGTTAAGTTTTTAAACAAGTGTCACTTTTAATTTTAATTTTCTTTTATTTTTAATAAATCATAATCTAGCCTATGTATCCAACTAATTCTTCTCTTTAATTCTTTTGCTATTCTCTTCCCAAAAGCTAAGAGAGAAAAAATCTGTGATCAAATAATTCTCAAACCAGAAGTAATCCAATTCAATAACCTGTAAACCATTTTCAAAATCAAGAACAAAAGCTTGTAACTTTTCTTCAAATAGAAATTCAAAAGCAATCATACCTGATCTGAAGCAAAGTAAACAATAGTTTATCAAATCTTCAGCTTATATCATCAAAGCTTCAACTTTCAAAAGATCAGCATTCAAGTTTCCAGTAACAAGTTTTCAAAAATCAAGTTTTCAATTTCCAAAGAGCAGTAGCTTCCAGTTTTAATCATCTCAGGCTTCCTCTGTTTAACAGTGAGTAAACTGTTAATTTAAAAACAGTTTCAAATCTGAGATTTAACTTTGATGCATGAGTGGAATCTTGAAATAAAATAGTATGAAATATTTGCATGTATGCTTGGATTTGAATGTATGTATATACATATATGTGAACTGTTTGTGTATAGATAGATGATCACCTCTCTATTGTATTGAAGTAATACCTTCATCAACAAAGAATTTTATATCTCCTAAACAAATAAATTTTCGACTAAGATCTTTAAAGTAAAAAGTTTTTTAACCTGGTAATATTAATTTTAAAAATGATTTTCGGATTTTATATGTAGTATATATTTCAAAATATATAGAAATACAATAATGATCTTAATATAAGTAAAATCAAAATCTTAATTTTTTGAAGTGGATTATAGATTCAGATTAGAGTTAGAAAATCTTGAATTTAGGAAGTAAAATCATAATTTTTAGTTAAGTAATTTCTAAGATAATCAGAGTTGAAAGAACTCGGGTTCATCGTAAATTCACAACGATTGGCGTGGTGGACGGCATCGAGTTTGTGGTCGAAGGAAGCTAGTAGGTGGATTGTCACGACCCAAAATTCATCGTTCAAAAGTCGGCATCAAATACCTCACTTATATTCAACTGCCGGAGATTCGAACGTCAAATTTCAGTCGGATGGAGCTTATAACAACATCAAATGAATATAAAACAGCGGAACATAATGAATATCATGCATACTTCACAGATACAACATCATAATATCCCTTACTACATCAGAGTATTTAATACATACACCTCAAATGACAAATAAACATCATAATAATACAATAATGATCATATATACAAAAAGTCTTCAAAGGAATGAAGTGATGACGAACTCCCAAAGACTAAACACCTGAGATCTCCAAAAGCTTCCAGAATATCTCCAAGATAAAAGCTCCAAAATACTACTAACTCCTGAATATGGAAAACCTGCTACTAGGCTGCCCGTGTGGAAATTAAGGGCACCCAGAGTTTAGGAAAGAAATAATAAACTCCAAGTCAGTCATGGGACTGGTATGAGTAAACAAAAAACAATCTCTTTTAAAGAAACTAGATTTATAAAAGAATTTCGGTATGCTTTTAAAAATGAAACTACCATAAGACCTCCCGCCACACACACAATGCAATCGCAGAATTGAAGGAGATTTCTTTTTATGATAGTCAAATATGCTTGGTACGGGGAAATTTCTTTGATATTATTACTAGTGCATAGTGTAGAAAACATTCCGAAAGTATAATTTAAACCTTAGCCAACATACGTACCGTTATGCTATGCCTACTATAGCTACCATATTAGATGGAAGGTCCTACAATTAAAACCGTACAGGGTTTCGTATTGTGAATTGGATTTCCAACAAATGGTCAGGCTAAGGAACTTCCTGGGCCATATGGGCACGCCTCTGGAGGGACGACTTGAGAACCTAACTGGATCTCTGCCAACACAAGGCCGGGTCACCTCTAGCTTGGTAACTACTGACACGAGTATGCCACCCCCCGGTTGTAACCAACCTTTATCTGGGGCCCCAGCAACAATCACAAAGATATATATATATATATATATATATATATATATATATCTACGATATCCACATAAGTGAAGTACCTGGGCTCCATACCATGATACCACTTCTATCCAGAAGGAAATGCATATACCCTAAGAGGCGCTACCTGCAATAACCTTGCTGCATCTTTCCTGTTTCGACCATTATCGGGTTGTGAGGTTCGGCGAAGTCTCGTTCACAAAGCTACGCTTTTCACAAAAGCCACGCTTTGATCAACAAATGATCAGCAGCACTCAGCATGCCACGTTACCAAGTGGGAAATATATTACTGATAACCTTCAACTACATAACCGCTGATCTCGTACGTCTCAGAGAAGGGTGTTAAGCTAAGAGAATAAATTCTCCGCCACCAATAGAAATGTATTTGAAAGAAATCTGCTTTATATCTCAAATGTAATGTCAGACATACAATCCATACAAGCCTGTTCTGGGTTCAAACAGAACCGAAGGCACTTTCGAAGAAGTCCTTGAAATCCGGGCGTCCACAATCCCGATCGGATTCCCCCTCACATATGGAGAACTCTATACCGAAGCAACTCAGTGCACAGTCATTCGACAGGCTATTCTATCGTTCTCGAAGACGTCCGGTCTTCACCACCGTCTTCAAATGCTCATCCATTTCGTTATATCACTTATTTGGAATGGGTTATATGACACAAAGGTCTTCTCTCGGCTAAACCGAATAGTGAGCGTAAATTTTTTTAAAAAAAATATGTGGATATGTCATTCACAAAAATTCACGGGTTCGATGTGGGTTTCGGATAATTTACTGAAATCCGACTCCCTGTCGCATCGAAGTTTAAATGCCGCTTTACGGGCAAACAGGGTTTCATATCAATATAGAACAAACACAAACACAGCGTAGTACATAGCAATCTACAACACATAGTATCGCAATTAGAACAAAAATATCAATCTAGTGCATGATAGTTAGTTAATTATTTTCATTAACTAATAACATTTCTTAATCACTTTTAAATAAATCTCTAATTATGAATTAATCTAAATCATTAATTTATAAATTAAATAAACTATCATTCCTTAATTATCTTATAATTTAAATCGTTTTCACACTTTATTTTTCTCTAAGGTAATTTATTTCTTTATTGATGATTTAATTAGTATTAAAGTGTATTTTTAAAAACATTCAGTTTTAAACTCAGATTTCCACTTTTGGTTTTACTTTGTTTAAATTCCTTTCTTTCATTTCAACTTCACTTTAAAAATTCAAATCCTTTTAAATCCACTTATATGCTTAAATAACTTTAAGTTTCAAAATTGAACATGTATTTATTTTTTTTAACTTTGATTAAAACTTAGTTAAAACTTTGTTTGTCAGATTTAAATTTAATTTTACAATTCAAACAAAAATAGGTTTAAAACCTGTACAACATCATATACCCGAGCCCCTTCATGATTTCCCCGAGCCAAACCCCCACGAACTCGAGCTCTACTTCGCGTTTTCCCAAATTTTTACCTGAGTGCCCCAAAATTTCAATCTAAAAATTTTCTAAGTGTTCTTATTTCGTATCAAAATCTCGCTTCGAGTTATAACTCGAGCTACCTCACGCGTTGCACAGCAGTTTCCCCGAGACACCTTCCTACTCCTTCTTCCAATCCAAACTTCACCAGAGATGAAGACAGTGCACCGTGCACGTGTACTGTACATCGTCGACCATCACCATCAGTCGATGCCGTAACGCCGAGCAAGTCGACGGTCTCCCAAGCAACTCATCATGATCATCAGATCGTGTTCATCATCTCAAAATCAAATTCGAGTCTGTGATTCCAAACCTGGAAACAACAGTGGCACCCTTGGCAAACCTGGAACGCCACTGTACTCTTAACCCCGACCACTAAAATTCATGCGACTCCGGTCACCAACCCCTCGACACTTCCTCTTCCATCAACCAAAAGCATGACGCACTCGATCACACGTGGATGACGAACGAGTGAAAAATTCCCGACCTCACAAAACTAGGTTTAAAATAAAAACCACGCGCCGCCGCCACCACGTCCATCTCTCGACCATTGCGCTATTTTTCCCACGACCTCTGATCACTCCTCCATCACCACGTGAAGACCCGAACTCGATTGAGCCTCCAATCGCCTGAACTTTGACGAAAACCCATCTCCGTTCAACTCAAAACTGCTCTCAACATACAAATTGAAAAATCAAAACTTTTGTTTTAAAAATCATAATTTTCCATGATGATTCAATATATATATTCGATTCGACAAATTGTTATACTCGAATTCTTCTTGTTTATATATTTTCCTCAGAACTATGAAACTTCAGACCTCCACTTGAACTTATTTTGCTAAAAATAATTTTTTTATACTTTGGTTTATGAACAAATAATATTTTGTATTTGATGCCTTTAGCTTTACAGAGATCAAATGATTAGATATTTGGGATTTGATCAAGTTGGATACTCTGAAACTAAAGAAACAGAGAGTTTTCATATGAGCAGGCATATGCACCTGCATATATTTATTCGCAGAGGAAAAATTCATGTATATATATACATACATAGCAACTGCAAACACAGACTTCATAAGCAATAAACATATACGTTCTTAGTTGGATTAAATTAGTTACTCACCAAGTTGATTTTCAGAATAAAAATGACAGAGCTCTTTTATGTTGGAACTAATTTTGGAAATTAATAGCTGAAGATCTTCTTCCTCTGGTTTGTATTGAATTATTGTTTTAACTTAAATTTTTTTAGATTGAGATAACCTTACTTCAGGTTTGCTTTGAATAAATGGAAGAAACTGAGATGAACCAACTGAATGAAGTTACTTGATATATAGGAAAAGTGTACAGGGGTTACAACTTTGTACAGGCTGACATATTTTCTTGTGTACAAAAGATATGGAAGATATGGTATTCATTAATTGCTAGAGGTATGTTGCATTAATTAATCAAGTCCTTTGTGTTTTCATTTGCAAGCTATTACTTATACTTGTTTATTTGTACAAAGATATTTTATTTCTTTGCTTTGTTTATGTTCTTGCCTGAATTGTTTGTCTCGGCTGAAAACATTTTATATTTTTTTTATTTGCACATGTTTTATTTTATTGATAAATACAATTTTTTTTGTTATAAATTTCATTTATTCATCATTTATTTAAAACATAAATTATCAAATATTTATTTAACTCCATACATCTTTCTTTTCTTTAATAATATTTTATTTCCCTTAAAACTTTTCAAATTAAGTTCAAAAGTTCAAATAAGTCACTAAATATAAATTAACAAATTCTGGGATGTTACAATATCGCCTCCTTAAGAAAATTTCGTCCTCGAAATTGAAAGAGAGAGAAACGTAAACAAAGATTATACGAATTCTGAAAAATATACGGAAATAGCTTACCAGCTTAAGCCGAGATATCTACTCTGCAATTGGGATATGATTTCTTCATATTATCTTCCGTCTTCCAAGTACAGTCCTTTGGATCGCCACTCTACTGAACTTTGACCAGTTTCACAACTTTGTTTCGCAATCGCTTTTCATCACTATCAACAATTTTTATCGATTCCCTCTTTACTGCCAAGTTGGGAGTGATTTCAAGATCCTGCTGAGCAGCTTCTTTAATAATACTATCGGCATCGTGCACATACATCTGAAGATTAGAAATGTGGAATACCTCATGCACGCCAGACAACCAGCTGGGTAGCTGCACTTGATATGCCAGAGGACCAATCCTTTCCAGAATAGGAAAAGGACAAATATAACACGGTGCTAGCTTCCCAGTTTTCCTGAATCTCAATACACCCCGCATCGGAGACACTTTCAGAAATATAGAATCTCCAACTTGAAATTCTAAATATCTTCTTCGGCGGTCATAATAGTTCTTCTGACGACTTTGAGCAGTTATTAATTTCTTTCGAATAAAATCAACCTTCTCTGTGGCTTCTTTAATCATGTCTGGTCCAAGGACGAGTCTATCACCTGATTCGATCCAGCATGTAGATGATCGACAAGGACGACCATATAAAGCTTCGAAAGGAGCCATTTCTATACTGGCCTGATAGCTGTTATTATATGAGAATTCGACCAGATGCAAATGGTCCTCCCAAGAACCACCAAAATCGAGAAAACAAGTTCGTAAAAGGTCTTCTAAAATTCGGTTAACCCTCTCAGTTTTCCCATCAGATTGTGGGTGATAAGCAGTACTGAAATTTAATTTTGTTCCCAAAGCGGCTTGGAATGCCTCCCAAAAGCAACTAGTGAAGATCGTGTCACGATCACTCACTATACTGCTGGAAATACCATGGAGACGAACAATTTCCTTTATATATAGACCTGCTAAGTTTGCTGCAGTCCGAGTGGATTTCACTGGAATAAAGTGAGCAATTTTGGTTAGACGGTCCACTATAACCCAAATTGCTTCATTTTCCTTCTTGGTTCGTGGCAATCCGTCAATGAAATCCATCGATACCTGATCCCATTTCCATTTTGGTACTTCCAAAACTGAAGTAAACCGGCCCTTTCTTTTGATCGCTTTTGATTTGTTGACAAGTAGCACAGCGACTCACATAAATAGATATGTCTCTTTTCATTGTCTTCCACCAGAAAGTCCTTTTTATATCTCTATACATTTTATTAACTTCTGGATGGATACTAAGTTTTGATTTGTGACATTCATCTAGAATTTCACATTTCAGGTCAGGGATATCTAGCACACATAACCTGCCTTTCAGCCTAATAACTCCACTATGATTGGTTTCAAAACTAGTATCTTTGCCTCGACGAATTTTCCCATAAATATCTCAAAGAAATTTGTCTTCATTTTGCTTACTGGCATTTTCTTAATGAATGTAGGAGTGACAACAAGATGAGCAAGAATAGTGTGCTTTCTACTCAAGGCGTCTGTAACTACATTGGCCTTTCCTGGCGTACACAGAATACCTAAGTCATAAGATGCCAGAAATTCCAACCAATGTTGTTGTTGCAGATTCAGATCCTTTCTGGGTAAAGAGATATTTCAAAGATTTATGGTCGGTGAATAATTCAATTTTTTCACCTAAAAAAAAGAGAGTTCTTTAAGTATATTTATTTAGTTAATTTCATAAATTTTTTAAGAAAGTTGAAAAGATTCTTACCCAGAAGATAGTGTCGCCAGATTTTCAAAGCAAAAACAACATCCAAAAGCTCAAATCATGTGTTGGGTAGTTTCTCTCGTGCGGACGTAATTGTCTACTCGCGTAGACAACTACCTTCCCTTTCTGCATTAATACTGCACCTACCCATCACTACACGCATCAGTATAGACAGATAAGCCTTAGTTCCCGTTAATGATAGCGAGAACAGGAGCAGTAGTTAATCTCCTTTTTAATTCCTGGAAAGCTTCATCACATTTTGGGGTCCAATTGAACTTGGCATTCTTCATTGTTAGCTTGGTTAACTGGCTAGCCAACTTAGAAAAATCCTGTACAAACTTTCTATAATATCCCGCTAAACCCAGAAAACTTCGAACTTCTCTAGGAGTAGTGGGTTGCTTTCAGTCCAGAATTGCAGAAATCTTGCTTGGATCAACAGAAATTTATTTTTTATTAACAATATGATCGAGAAATCTGACTTCTTTAACCCAAAAGTGACACTTATAAAATTTAGCGAACATGATATTCCTCCTTAATATCTCCAAAACAATTCTAAGATATTCAGCATGCTCTTCTTCAGTTTTGGCGTAAATCAAGATATCATCAATGAATACAAGGACAAATTTGTTCAATACTTCTCGAAACACTCGGGTCATTAAATCTAGGAAGTACGCGGGTGTGTTGGTCAGTCCGAAAGGCATAACTAACCATTCGTAGAACATGTCAGGACCCCTAAAGGCAGTTAAATGAACACAATCCTCGGCTATTCATGGCTGATGGGATCCCTGAGCTAAATCCATCTTACAAAAAAATCGAGTGCCATGAAGTTGATTGACGATGGATTGATTCGCCCTAGTGTTTTCGAATGGGGTTCAGCTGTCGTATTTGTGGCTAAATCGGACGGATCTTTGAGATTGTGTGTAGATTACCGTGATCTCAATAAACAAACTCTCAAAAAAAAATCTCGAGTTTGATTGACTAATTCAATTCTTTCCCTAGGTGCCATCCTGTGACTTGCGTGAACAACATGACGGGCATTGGGTACTAAGTCAATTCGGAAATTTATTTCTCGGTGTGGAGGTAAGGATTTTATTTCTTCAAATACATTGGAAAATTCTCGAACAACAGGTATATACTGCAAACTGGGTTCAGGATATCCCAAAGTATACATCAATTTATCTCTCTTTGGACTCGGATCCTCACAAGAGATTTCAATAAAATTTCCAAGGCTTGTTTTGACTAAAACCGTCCGATTATTACAATCCAATTTAGCTTCGTATCTCGATAACTAGTTCATTTCGAGTAAGATTTCAAATTCATTAAATTCGAGGACATAAAGGTTGGTGGGAAATTGATAGCAAGCATATGAAATAGGAACTTTCTTACAATACAAACAAAGATTTGCGGGACCTCCAACTGGATTTTTCATGCAAATAGGGTCGTCAACAAATTCAGTTTTAAGTTCTAATTCACTTACGGTTTGTTGGGAGATAAAACTATGTGAAGCTCCCGTGTCAAATAAAACTCTAATAGGCCTATCATAAATAGTAAGGTTACCTTCCAGAACACCTTTTCTTTATCTTCTTTCGAAGTTGAAGGGTCTTTCTTTATCGCATATACATTTGCCACCTGTGCTTGCTTCATTACCGGGCAATCTTTAATAACATGTCCAGGCTTGTGACAATTATAGCATTCTTCAGCTCCTTGATCATTCCTCACAGGTTGTTCCTTCTTAACTTGCTTCTTTGGGTATTAACAGCTGTTTGAATAATGGCCCTTCTCCTGGCAATTGTAACAAGTTATGTTCCTAGTCGAATTTCCTTGACTGCTCTTCTTATCCTTGTGTTGTTTTGGCCTCTTGCACCCAAGCTTCCTTTTCTTCCAATTATGATTACTTGAATTTCCTCTTTCCCTTGGAATCTCTTGCATATCTAGTGTGGCATACCTATATCCCATATCAATAAGATCAGAAAAAGATTCTTTGACGTGTGCTGTCATCCTTTCGTGACACTTCTTGTTCATTCCACGGATGAGCCTTTCATTTTTCTTAAGAGGCGTGTTTAACAACTCTGGACCAAAACGGGATAGTTCGTTGAACTTGTTTAAGTACTCTTCAAATGACAAGATTTCTTGCTTTAAATCCAAAAATTCTTGATACATTGTGGAAATTCCTGCCGACCGCATGTAACGCTTTTCAAACACCTCCTTAAAACGATTCCAAGTAAACTCTTCCTCTGGTTCATCTATAATGACTATTTCCCACCAGGCTGAGGCTTCTTCTTGGAGTTTCCAAGAAGCTATAAGTCTCATCTGCTCGTCTTGCAGCTTTAGCCCTTTAAAAAATTTCTCACATGATCTTACCCACGCTTGAGCCTCAACAATTGACTCCTTGCTGGTGAACTGTTTGCCACCAAGCTTTGAGAAATTTTTATACAAATCAGCCAGATTCGGCTACTGCTGGATATCTATTGCTGCTACTGTTGTTGGGGGATCTTGATTAGGTGCTGCGGCATTCCCATGATCTCTAACTCTTCCTCTTCGTCCGCTCATTCTTACTATTTGTAATTAGTAAGAAAATTGATTTAGATATACGGATGAGATATCTTAAGGAATATCAGCAGTAAAAAGAAATAGACTAAGAAAATTTAGAGTTTTCAGTCTCGGTTACACTCATTCTAGGGTATACTTCACCCTATCTCTAATGAGCCATCTAATGTGTTATACTCCGTAGCTAAAGTTCTTACTCAACCTTCGGCTCTGATACCAATTTGTCACGACCCAAAATTCATCGTTCAAAAGTCGACATCAAATACCTCGCTTGTATTCAACTGCCGGAGATTCGAACGTCAAATTTTAGTCGGATGGTGCTTATAACAACATCAAATGAATATAAAACAGCGGAAAAGAATGAATATCATGCATACTTCACATATACAACATCATAATATCCCTTACTACATCAGAGTATTTAATACATACACCTCAAATGACAAATAAACATCATAATAATACAATAGTGATCATATATCCAAAAAGTCTTCAAAGGAATGAAGTGATGACGAACTCCCAAAGACTAAACACCTCAGATCTGCAAAAGCTTCCATAATATCTCCAAGATAAAAGCTCGAAAATATTGCTAACTCCTGAATACGGAAAACCTACTACTAGGCTACCCGTGTGGAAATTAAGGGCACCCAGAGTTTAGGAAAGAAATAATAAACTCTAGGTCAGTCATAGGACTGGTATGAGTAAACAAAAAAAAACAATTGCTTTTAAAGAAACTAGATTTATAAAAGAATTTTCGGTATGCTTTTAAAAATGAAACTACCATAAGACCTCATGTCATACACACAATGCAATCGCAGAATTGGAGGAGATTTCTTCTTATGATAGTCAAATATGATTGGTACGGGGAAATTTCTTTGGTATAATTACTAGTGCGTAATGTAGAAAGCATTCCGAAAGTATAATATAAATCTTAGCCAGCATAGGTACCATTATGCTATGCCTACTATAGCTACCATATTAGATGGCAGGTCCTACAATTAAAACCGTACAGGGTTTCATATTGTGAATTGGATTTCCAACAAATGGTCAGGCTAAGGAACTTCCTGGGCCACATGGGTACGCCTCTAGAGGGACGACTCGAGAACCTAACTGGATCTCTGCCAACACAAGGTCGGGTCACCTCTAACTAGGTAACTACTGACACGAGTATGCCACCCCCCGGTTGTAACCAACCTTTATCCGAGGCCCCAGCAAAAATCACAAAGTAATATATATATATATATATATATATATATATATGTGTGTGTGTGTGTGTGTGTGTGTGTGTGTGTGTGTGTGTGTGATATCCACATAAGTTAAGTATTTAGGCTCCATACCATGATACCACTTCTATCCAGAAGGAAATGCACATACCCTAAAGGGCGCTACCCCCAATAACCTTGCTGCATCTTTACTGTTTCGACCATGACCGGGTTGTGAGGTTCGACAAAGTCTCATCCATAAAGCTACGCTTTTCACAAAAACCACGCTTTGATCAACAAATGATTAGCAGCACTCAGCATGCCACATTACCAAGTTGAAAATATATTACTGATAACCTTCAACTGCATAACCTCTGGGCTCGTACGTCTCAGAGATGGGTGTTAAGCTAAGAGAATAAATTCTCCGCCACCAACAGAAATGTATTTGAAAGAAATCTGCTTTATATCTCAAATGTAATGTCAGACACACAATCCATACAAGTCTGTTCTGGGTTCGAACAGAATCGAAGGCACTTCCGAAGAAGTCCTTGAAATTTAGGCGTCCACAATCCCGATCGGATTCCCCATCACATATGGAGAACTCTATACCGGAGAAACTCAGTGCAGAGTCATTCAACAGGTTATCCTATCGTTCTCGAAGACGTTCGGTCTTCACCACCATCTTCAAATGCTCATCCATTTCATCATATCACTTATTCGGAATGAGTTATATGACACAAAGGTCCTCTCCCGGCTAAACCAAATAGTGAGCGTAATTTTTTTTAAAAAAATTTGGATATGTCGTTCACAAAAATTCATAGGTTCGATGTGGATTTCGGATAATTTACTGAAATCCAACTCCCTGTCGCATCGAAGTTTAAATGCCGTTGGCAAATAGGGTTTTCACATCAATATAGAACAAACACAAACACAAACTCAGTGTAGTACATATCAATCTACAACACATAGTATCGCAATTAGAACAAAAATAACAATCTAGTGCACGGCAGTTAGTTGATTATTTTCATTAACTAATAACATTTCTTAATCACTTTTAAATAAATCTCTAATTATGAATTAATCTAAATCATTAATTTATAAATTAAATAAACTATCATTCCTTAATTATCTTATAATTTAAATCATTTTCACCCTTTATTTTTCTATAAGATAATTTATTTCTCTGGTTTGTATTGAATTATTGTTTTAACTTGAATTTTTTTAGATTGAGATAACCTTACTTCAGGTTTGCTTTGAATAAATGGAAGAAACTGAGATGAACCAACTGAATGAAGTTACTTGATCTATAGGAAAAGTGTACAGGGGTTACAACTTTGTACAGGGTGATATATTTTCTTGCTTAGAAAAGTATGGCAGATATCGTATTCATTAATTGCTAGAGGTATGTTGCATTAATTACTCAAGTCCTTTATGTTTTCATTTGCCAGCTATTACTTATACTTGTTTATTTGTACGATGATATTTTATTTCTTTTCTTTGTTTATGTTCTTGCCTGCATTTTTTGTCTCGGCTGAAAACATCGTATATATTTTTTTTATTTGTATATGTTTTATTTTATTGATAAATCAAATTTTTTTTTGTTATAAATTTCATTTATTTATCATTTATTTAGAACTTAAGTTATCAAATATTTATTTAACTCCATACATCTTTCTTTTCTTTAATAATATTTTATTTCCCTTGAAAATTTTCAAATTAAGTTCAAAAGTTCAAATAAGTCATTAAATTTAAAACTAAAAAATTCTGGGATGTTACATGGATGGACCCAGGAAAATGTAAGTGGATTTTTCTGATGATCGAGGCGGCCTATCGGAGGCAAGGTAGGGTTTAGTGACGGGTTTGGTTCGTTGTTGTTGTCGAGGTGATTGCGGCAACCGTGGTGCATCGGGACTGTTCGCATAGGGAAACCAAAGACTGGAGGCCGAGGCAGCTTTGGTGAGGTCGGCGAAGTTCATCGAGGTTGGAATCGGTGTTGATGGATGTTTTTCCGATGATGGGTGTTTCCAGGAATTGTATGGTGGGTTTGATTGTTGATTCAAAGATGGTATCGTCATTTTGGGAGGACGAAAGTGTAGGTGAGGTTGGCTTCGGTTTATCGATGGTCAGAGGACGGCCAGAGATGGTCAGAGGGTGGTGCACTGTGCACACGTGCATATCTGACTCTGGTGGGTCGAGGTATCGGGAAACTCGAGTTTTTCTCGAGTCAATTTTCATGTTAGTCTCGAGGCAAGAAGGTAACGTGATAGCATCGCGTTTGTACACGAGTGATCGTGTTTGTCTCGGGTAACTTTGATTAAGGAAACAGGTTTCAAAAAATTTAAAAAAAGAAAGTGGTTCAGGTTTTAAAACAAAGAATCTAGGTTTTACAAATGCTTCTAGGTTTCAAAGCAAAGTAAAAAACAAGTTTTAAAAGTTATAGAAATAATTTGTTTGTAAAGATAAATATTTAACTAGTTTTAAAAATATATTTAAGGTAGATTTTAAAACAGTTTTAAAATAAGAATTTGAAAGTATAAATAATTTAGTTTAAAAAATTTTCTTATATAAATTTCTTTTATATATAATAAATGTTTTCTTAGCATTTGATTTGGAAGTTATAAAATTTGTTACCTTTAATTTTTTAAATTAAGGGATTATTTTTATTTTAAAACTTAATTAAATAATTTAATCAAGGAAGTTAATGATAAAGATAAAGTGCTTTAAATGTTAATGATAATTATGTCATTTATAAAGATAATGTTTTACCTTAAGGTTAATTAAGGTTTTACCAAGTTGAAATTAATTAAGTTAATAAGTAATTTAAGTATAATTAATCGATTTAATTAATTAATAATTAAGGAATTATAAATAAATAATTAAAATTTATAAGTTAATTAACTAAGAGTTAATTAATTTGAAATTAAGGATCATTAATTAGATAAATAAAGATTATTAATTAATGATTAGAAGCTAATTAATTAAGTAATTAAAGATTAATTAATTTACAGCTAAGCATTAATTAATTAGTAATAAGAGATTAATTAACTGAAAATTGGGGATTAATTAATTTGTAATTAATAATGGTTAATTAAAGTATAATTACTTAATGAAAATATCTAAAGGAATTGATTACTCGATGTAATTAATTAAATTAGTGTGATTAGTTTAAGTTAATTAATTAGTTTAATTCATTTAAGATAATTAATTGATTTGTTAAGTATAATTACTTAATGTAATTTATAAAGTGTAAATACTTAGTGAGTAATTAATGGGTACTTACTGGATGTAATTAGTTGAAGGATAATTAATTAATGTAAGTAATTTTAGGTTTAATTAATTTGTGTAATTAATAAGAAGAATAATTACTTAGCGGAAATAATTAAGGATTAATTACTTAGTGTAATTAATTAAAGGATTAATTAATTTTAAGAGTTAATTAATTAATGAAAGTAATTAAGAATAGTTAATTACTAAATGTCGTTAATCAAGGTTGATTAATGAATGTGATTAATTCAGATTAATTATTAAATGTGATTAATTAGAAGAATAATTACTTAAAGAAGTAATTAGAGGACCATTAATTAATGTAATTAATGTAGTAATTAAAGGTTGATTAATGTGATTAATTAAGGATAATAAATTAATATAAGTGATTATAGAATTATTAATTAATGTAATTAATTAAGGATTGATGTAATTAATTATAGTTAATTAATTAATGAGAGTATTTAAAGGTTAATTACTGTAGTTGTATGAGGATAATTAGTTTGTGTAATTAATTAAAGGCTAATTACTTAATGTAATTGAAGAATAATTAATCAAGGATGATTAATTAAGATGGATAATTAAAGGATGATTAATTAATTGGTCTATAATTAATTAATGGTTATGTTAGCAGGATTTATAGTGATGGAAGTAATTAATTTAATTTATTTTAAATTAATTAGAGGTGGCGTGATTGATTAATTTTTGCTTATAGATGGCTGAATGATATCGAATGCCTTGAATTGTTTGCTATCTCTGCTATGTGATTTGTGCTTATCTGTGATATGAGATGCTTTGGTTGAATTGTGATGATATGGATTATCTATTTGTGATAATGTGAATTATCTATCTGTGTGAATATAGGTAATGAATTGAATTGTTTTAATTTAAAACAACTTGACCTTAAAAGACGGCATTTTGGATTTCGATGAGACCGGGATCGGATTTCCAAATTTGGATATACAAAATCCACATCGATCCAAATTAAACGATAGGTCGTGAATCTCAAGTGAAGATGAAGATTCAGATTGCAAGAGCTATTGTCGTTAACTATGAAGGTGATTCAAAAATGAGTGTAACGAGATAGTGTCTTCGGTTTCACTCGAACCCGGAACGAACTTGTATGGATTGAATGCTTTCAGAACATCGTCATTGGAGGACGATGAGCATTCTAAGTTATGTGTTCTGAAAGGTAATCGTAGCCTCAAGCTTCATCAACCGGGAATGGCTAAAACAGGGGAGGTTCAGTAAGGCTAAGCGGGTAGCACCCAAGTAGAATAAGATTTCCCCTGTTTAGAGGTCCCTTTTTATTCAGTTGTTTGGGCAGTTGATTGCAATAGCTGCTGGGGTTGTCTTATTCGAGACTATCTAGTAAGGGATGGTTTCAGCCTTGTGTTGCTGGGGATTTAGGGTGC
Source organism: Allium cepa (assembly GCA_030765085.1). Classification (NCBI taxonomy): domain Eukaryota; kingdom Viridiplantae; phylum Streptophyta; class Magnoliopsida; order Asparagales; family Amaryllidaceae; genus Allium; species Allium cepa. The sequence continues at coordinate 513,408,227 of CM060942.1, forward strand.
GGTACGGTGATCTGGGCTACGTACTGTGACGGAAGGTACCCCTATAGCCTTTCCATTATATGGAATTCGATCTCCAATAAGTGCCGTACGTTTTGATTGTGCCCAACTATGTTGGAACGTGAGATGTAAGCATTCCGGCTATTTCTATATTTTACTTGAAAACCCTAGACCCTATTATAATATAAATGGATTTCCTATCAAATGTTTTGGTTATCGTAAGGTAAAAAAATTTCCGTGTTTATATGCGGGAAGTCTTACGAGATACCTTTTGTTTCAAAGGTTTTTCAAAGTTAAGAAACTTTAACCTGTTTACTCACACCAGGCCCATGTCTTACTCGGAATTTATTTTCTGTTTTATTAAACTCTTGGGTGCTCAAATATTTATGAGTAGCCAAGAGATTCAGGTTAGCTTTGACGAATTCTAGAGGAATTGGAGCAGGAGGCTTCAACATTTGTAGATATATAGGTGTTTCCACTGTGGTGGTTTCTCTCTGTTGTATTTTGAAATGTATAATAGACAGGTTTCATAACTGTCTATTGTATTGTGATATAGAGCTGTGTAACTCTGATAGATGTTGTATATTATGTAATAACTATGTGATTAATATAATTTATTCGTTCCACTATGAGATTCTGATATTGTTTAGTTCTTCCTTTTCTATCTTTTCTCTTTTATATCTCCTTCTTTCTTATTAATGATGCATCTTTCTATGGAATGAAAGGTGGGTCGTTACATAGTCAAAGGTTAATAGTCAGCCAAACAAAACTAAAGTGTTTGAGCAGATAGTTCTTTTATTACCTGATATATATGTTTATATAATGATGCTTTACAGCATTTAACCAGTTTTGGTTGCAGGAAAAGATTTGCAAAATATATGTTTTAAAAGGATGTTAGTGAGGGGAAACCTATTCCGCTAAGCGGCGTGGTCTAACATAACATCAATAACCGGGAGGTATAGTATTATTCACACTAGGCTTTGTGTCTAACATGTAGTCTATGTTTTTCCCCTTAAACTCTTGGGTGCTCAAACTTGATTTGAGTATGCTGAGGGTAGAGGCTATTCAAGTTTTAGTAGGAGGACGAATAAAGCTACCGGAGGCGAGCAGGAGTCTAACAGATAGCTATTTAGGAGTTGCAGTTCTTTGCTTTGTTTTTTTATTGTGTTCTAAGTTAGTTATGAATCTGGTTAACCAAGGGGGTATCTTTAAATGTCGCTCTTGGCGTAATTTTTAATAATTATGTTAGATCTTTGCTTGGGAAACGTTTTAGGATTATGTAATTTGAATATGGAACATATGTTTTGAAATGTACCAGAAAATTCTACTTTTAAATCTATGATTTGTTTCATATTCAAGTGCTTCTGATATTATAGATTCCATTGACATAGCCGTATTTAGTCGCCATAAGTTAATACTATATATGATTGCGGCATCTGTAGTGCTTAGCTATGGGCCTCTAGATAGTGGATGTTACATAATTGTTACCTAGAATTGGCGATTTGTTCGACCAGTCGAGTGGAGCCAAAGTATTTTCCCAACTAGATTTGGCAACGGGGATCCAACAGCTTAGAGTCGCAGAGGATAGAATTTCTTTGACGGCACTTGGAGATGGATATGGATCGTACGATTGGTTAGTAATGTCGTTCGAACTAACAAATGCTCCAGCATTCTTTGTGGATTTAATGAACCGAGTTTTCCTAGAGCACTGGGATAGGTTCATGTTGGTATTCATAGATGATATTTTGATATACTCTAAGGATGAGAGAGAGCATGAAGTTCATCTTTGAGTGGTGCTTGAGACGATAATTCAGCATCAGCTAAAAGCAAAATTTTCTAAGTCTCATTTCAGGAAGGAAGAAGTGAAGTTTCTTGGTCATGTGATTTTAGAGAAAGGGTTGTATGTAGATCCGACTTAGATCGAAGTAGCGAATAAGCGAAAGAGACCCGAGAAAGTGACCGAGACAAAGAGTTTTTTGGATTTGCTGGATATTATCAGAGATTTATAAAGGATTTTTCGTGTATAGCAGCACCGATGGCTATGCTAACATGAATGGATGTGGAGCTTGTCTGGATCGATATGTGCATGGAGGCATTTCAGAAGATGAAACACTTAATGCAGCTATGTTGGTTATTCTAGAGGGGAATCAGGACATAGTGGTATACACAGATGCATGTGAAACAAGGTAGGAGTTGTGTTAATGCAAAGAGGTAAAGTGATGCTTATGCATCTCGACAACTTAGACCGCATGATGTTAGGTACCCGACACACGATTTGGAATTAACCGTGGTAATTTTTGCATTGAAGTAGTGGAGGCATTACCTTACGGGTGAGTGATTTGGGTTGTGTATGGATCATGAGTCGCTAAAGTATTTATTCTCTCAGAAGGAGTTGAATATGAGACCACAGAGGTGGTTAGAGTTTTTGGCCGCTTATGACTTTAGTATTGAATACGCACCAGGAAAGGGCAATCAAGTTGCAAATGCACTTAACTGAAAACATCAGAATGTAGTGTTGGAAATGATAGCTGAGTGGAAAGATTTAGAAGAATTGAGGACATGCAGAATGTAGTGAAGATCTAAAGCAAGATCTAGCAAGGAAACTATTATGTTGTCATATTTGAAAGTTCGACATGTGATGATTGAAAGGATTGCTTCTAAGAAGAAGGAGGAATCGTTATTAGTTGAACGGATCTGAAAGTTGGGGGATGGAATAGAGAGCGACGGCATGAAAGATTATGAACTTGAACAGAATGGGTGGTTGAGGAAGAAAGGAAGATTATGTTTTCCGAATGTGGGAAATGTTAGGAAGGATATTTTAGAAGAATGCCATCTTTTTATGTTCACTATTCATCCGTGAGGAACTAAGATGCATCAGGACATGAAGAGAAGTTTCTTCTAGGAAGGTATGAAGAGAGATGCAGGCTTATTGGTAAAGCAGTGTTTGAACTACCAACACGTAAAAGCCAAACATCAAAAACCAAATGGTTTACTTCAGCCTTTAGATGTTCCAGTTTGGAAGTGGACCCGATTTCAAAGGATTTTATAGATGCGTTGCCAAGGTCAAACACATGAAATGAAAGATATAGGTCATAGTGGATAGGTTGACCTAGAGTGCATATTTTTAAGTTAACCAGGACGACACCTGTTTTAGATAAATTGTTTATGAATAATGTAGTTAGACTGCATGGAATTTCTAGTAGTATAGTTAGTGATAGAGATTCCTTATTCACTAGTGAGTTCTAAAAGAGCCTACAAGAGATTTTACATACCAAGCTCAAGATAAGTGCCGCTTACCATCCGTAGACAGATGGACAAACGGAAAGAGTTAACAAAGTCTTAGAAGATTTTTTACAAGCTTATGTGCTAGATTTTGGAGGATCATGGGAATTACTGGATATTTTAAATTGAAATATTTAATTGATTTTAAATATTTGAAAGCTAGTTTAACTTGAATTTCAAATATCATTATTTATTTGGCAATTAAATTTTTGAATTTAATTATTGGAAGTTGGGTAAATGGTTGAATCTGATATTTTAGGCTTGTTAAAAATGGTTTAAACGCTTGTAAAATTTATATTGATAATACTGAAGATAGCAGAAGTGTTAAAATTGAATTTCGAAGTGTTTTGTTCAGTTTTAAAAATATGTTGTTTAAATTGAATTTAAAAATAGCCTTCCAAGGCACTGTCTCGGAATTCGAAGAAACCCATTCCATTAGATCCGCAATTGTAATGCCCCACTTCGAGAGCCTCATTAAAAAAGAGTATTATATGGATAATACCGTCCGCTAATGCGGATAATAGAGTATGATGGAAGCGACCATGTGTAATCTTGCTTTGACTATCTACTGAACACGTCTAAAAGTGGAACCTATTTTTTTGTTCATCTCATGCTGTTCGACATATTCAATAAATAGTTAAAGAAAAACTACAATGGCTAAAAGATCTATCAGAATAAAGCATAATAGCAAAATGAACATCATCACAGAACAACATCAGATTATAAGCAAATAGTCACAGCATAATACAAAATCAAGTACAGATCCAAATATAAAAGTGGATACAAAGCCACTACTCACTTATCCGTGAGCCAAAAGAATATACACAAGATAGTCATAATATCAGAGTATCGTAAAGGATGGATAACAAGTAAAGCTATCTATAGTATAGCGGATATATCCAAAGCGGAAGCACAGAAGCAAGCTAAGTCCAAAGCGACCTAACCTGAAACAACTTGGTCTGACCCGAGCATAAAATACTCGGGCCAGGCTAGCTAAACAAATCATTTAGATAAACTAAACAATAATCATGATAAGATAATGAGGCAACATATAACATAATAATCTCCAAAAGAGAAACATATATCATGGTAATAACGACCAAAATCTCTCACATAGAGAAGAAACAAACATCTATGTAGAGATGTATAACAAGCCTCATATCATCGGCATAACATAAGCACAAGCGCCAGTGTAGGCATAAAACAAGTTCCACAAGGTGGTCACGCTTATATCGTGTGGTTGAATCAAATCATCACCGAATGGCGCTACACGAGGGAATATGATACAAAGGAAAACATTAGCGTGCTAGTATTGTACTCAATCACACAGGAAATATACCCCAGTGACACACCCATGACTTTAGCTAAGGGGCAACACCTAAAGGAGACAGTCCAAAGACACTATCCAAAAGGTGGTGAGCTAGAAGGAGACACTCCGAAGACACTATCCAAAGGCAATAAACCCAAGGAAGACAGTCCGAGGACACTATCCCAAAGGTATCACTCAGGAAACACGCCATAGTGGTAAAGGCTCGTAGGCCTAGTACTCGTTTACCACTAACGGAAGGAATGTGTTACGAACTCTTAGCAAGTAACCGATAAAGTAGCAACGTGAGTCCCATATCCCAACGTTTGCACTAAACGGTTTACTAACCAATCGTAAGCTTTCACACTGAAAGCAATAAAAAGTTCACCTCATGTCATCGGTAACTAGGGCAAAAGGCCAAACTATCAATCGAATAGGTCGGGGATTAATCAGAAAGATAAACGAATGGATTCATGGTCTGTGTTTTACCTAACCATTTAGTCACCTTTCCACTACGCTCGAAGTGCAGAATAGTGTATATTTTACTTAGAAAATAGCTGGAGAAAGCGGATTTTTAATCGTTTGAAAACCTCTTTAGAAATAGCCTTTGAAATTCTCCTATTATGGAGTAATTAATTTAATATTTAAAATAAAACCAAATAATAGTTTCAAAATCTAATTTGATGGAAAATCACTTTTAAATGATTTATAAAATCCGTGCACAAAATCTAGAGACAAATCTCAAAGAAATCGGAAAATCTCAGAAAAATAGTCGAAATTATACTAAGTATAAAATCAGTGAAAACAAGTCGAAGTCACTAGTTCGACGGCATATTTTAACCTGCAAACAGAGTCCAAATTGTATGGAAATTGGCAGGCATGTAGGCCAACATCCCTGCTCCAAAGTACAAAAATAGTCGGGTAATTCCGGCGTGAAACAAAGAAACTGCATAGTTTCAAAGTCGGACAAAAATCATAAAACTCTGCTGTGTCAAAATAGTGCAAAGGTCCAAATTCGACGACATGGTCGAAGTGTCGTATAAACCCAGATCTTGATGAAAATATGCAAGAGCATAATACAGTACTCCTACTTTGATACGCAATAAGAATCGTTCAGTTCCGACTTGAAACAAAGAAATGGCAACGTCTCAAAATTGGTCCGACGATAACTGAAAATGATCACTGTTGTAAAACAGTTTCTGGGTGCTACTTCGGCAATAAAAACGAATTAGTTAACGCACCCAAATCTAAATCAAACTTTGTAGGGTTGAAGATTTCGACCTCCTCTTTCCAATGATACTAAGAATGGGAGATTTCGACATCGGACGAGCCCGGAATGGTGTCGCAAATTCGGGGTTCTGTGCTGAAAACAACGGAAGAAAAGAGACTAAGGCCTGTAGCCATGCACTAACAGGCCAGAGACGAAAAACCACAATTTTGGCACAGTAAACTTCAAATTCTGGCAAAATGAATAAAATAAAAGTTGTAGCTTAGTTTCTAAGCTTTTCGGAATGACCAAGATCGTCAAATTCCGATCAGGGATGAAAATTCTATGACAAACAATTCTTAGATCTAAATTCTATGTCACTGTCGTTTTGCTCTCGGGATAGTAGTGAGAATGCACAGTTTTGACCAAATTAACTTCGAAATTTCATGAAACTTAAAACATGAAACTTTTAGCCCTATATCTAAGCTTTCCAGAACATCCAAAATTATTAGATTTGGTTAAGAAATGAGTAACTTATGGCCAAAGCAATTTCAGGTTTTTATTTTATCAACCATGTAGTTTGTTGACAGGTCAGCAACAAATATACGTGATTTCGACTATTCAAACCTCAAAATTATGCAAAGCTCAAAACATAGAAGTTATAGTTACAAAATATAATTTTCAGAACATCAAGATAATCCTAGTTCCTATTTAAGATGAATGAGATATGCCTAATTTACTAACAGCAATATACTAATTTTAATTTCGACTAGCATTTATTACCTCTTTCCCAAGCAATGAGAAGAAGATCGAAGAGCTTCTACAATCAAAATGCACAAAAGAAGAGGATTACGAAATAATTTCAGAAATTAAACAATGGATTAGAGGTGGGTTTTGTGATTGCTATTACCTTCCAATGATTAGATTAAAGCCCTTTTGACTTTGATGAAGATTAATGAAGCTTTGCTCTAGGTTTGGAGGCCATTATTTAGTGTTTTTCTCTAGGGTTTAAGGGTTTATGGAATGAGATGTTGGCTGAAACAAATGGGTAGAAGATGGATTATAGGCTAGTGGAAGTGGGTTAGTGGGCCTAATACCCATTAGGACTTGGAATATGTTTTATATCTCAAGTTAGCTAATTTCTCTAAGTACAAACTACACATTATTTACCCATAAAATTTTAAAATATGTTACCAAAATAATTTAGCTATAGTTATAAAATTTTACGTCACAATATTTGCCAACTAACAATTTAACCCTTAATTATTCCAAAACACATTTTAGTCAAAATTGCCCAAAAATCACCGTTTTGCAATCAAATTGTAAATTAAATTCCCAATTCAAATATTGCACTATTTTACACATATAAATTTCGCAGTATTATAAATTTCCATTTACCCTAATTAATTTCCATTAAATTCTCCATTTTACACTTAAGCCCAAAATATTAATTTATTCAAAATGACTAACTTTTGAACAAATTAGCCACATAAAAAAAATTCATTAATAGCTCCAATTAAATTAAAATCCCAATTTTAATTTATTCTTTGGTAATCATAATCACGGGTTGTTACAGACTCCCCCTTAAGAAAATTGCGTCCCCGCAATTCCCTATCAAGGAAGTTATCTATAACATCTAATCCTAAAAATAAATCAAACGAAGGTGAAGTGAAAATACTCACCAACAGCAGATGAAGATAGAAAACCAGGATAAGTATGCTCGATAAACTCTCTGGTCTCCCAAGTGCAGTCCTTAGGATTAGACGACTATTGAATCTTCACGAGCGGGGCCTCTTTGTTTCGAAGGTGTCTAACCTCCTAATCAAGCACACGAAGAGGTTGCTGCTCAATAGATAAATCGGGAGAAATCTCTAAATCCGGCGCAATACGCGGATTAATAACAGAATCATGGTTGCGAACACATTTGCGAAGCTGAAAAACGTGGAATACGTCATGCATTCCAGAAAAATGAGCAGGCAGAGCTATACGATAGGCAACGGGACCGACGCGTTCCGTAATAGGAAATGGTCCGACATAGCGAGGAGCCAATTTCCCTATGGAGCTGAAACGTACAATCCCCTTCATAGGAGATATTCGAATGAATACAAGATCACCAACGGAGAACTCAAGAGGCCTCCTACGGTTGTCCGCGTAGGATTTCTGACGGTTCTACGCCTATTTTATTCCCTGACGAATAAGAATAATCTTCTCAGAAGATTCCCGAACTGAATCTGGACCAAGAATAAGCTTCTCGCCAGATTCTAACCAATATAAAGGAGAATGACATGGCCTTCCGTAAAGAGCCTCGAAAGGAGCCATGCCAATACTAGACTGAAAGCTGTTGTTGTAGGAAAACTCCATAAGCGGTAAGTGGTCCTCTCGACTGCATCCAAAATCGAGAATATAATAGCAAAGGAGATCCTCCAAAACACGATTCACCCTCTCAGTCTGGCCATCAGTCTAAGGGTGATAAGCAGTAGAAAAGTTCAGCTTTGTGCCTAAAGCTGACTGAAGACACTTCCAAAAATGACTAGTGAAAATCGTGTAACGATCACAAACAATAGAACTGGGAATGCCATGAAGTCGAACGACTTCCTTCACATAGAGCTTGGCCAACTGAGGTGCAGTCCGAGTGAACTTAATCGGAATAAAATGAGCCGATTTGGTCAAGCAATCAACTATGACCCAAATAGACGTATGGCCCGACCCCGATCAAGGCAGACCATCAATGAAATCCATAGATATATGATCTCATTTCCACAATGGAAACTCCAGAGGCTGAAGAAGACCGGAAGGACGGTGATGCTCGCCCTTGATCTGCTGACAAGTCATGCAACTGCTCACATAACTTGCAACATCTCGCTTCAAACCTTCCCAATAATATAAGCGACTCATGTCGGCATACATCTTACTCGAACCGAGATGGATAGTGTACTTAGTGCGACGACAATCGTCTAGGATGTCACGCCTAAGCGATAAATCAGAAGGCATAATAATACGGTTCTTCCTGCGAAGACACCGATGGGAATCAATAGAATAATCTAGTGATGCCTCATCATTGGGTACCGACTCAAGAAGATAGATGAAATGCAACAAGTCTAGATCCTGCCGTTGAGCATGGGCAATGCGATCCAGTAAACTAGGTCGAGCCTCCAAACTGAATAATAATATTGGTGAATCAAAAGACGGAGCTCGATCCCGAATATCACTGGATAATGTCTCGAGAATATCCCATTTGGCTATCATCATTGAAACTGCAGCCGAATGCTTGCGACTAAGCGCATTTGCCACATGATTACCCTTGCCAGGGGTATACTGAATATCAAGGTCATATGAGGCAAGGAACTCAAGCCACCGTTGTCGTCTCATATTGAGATCTTTCTAACTGAAGAGATACTTCAGGGATTTGTGATCGGTGTATAAAATGAAGCGTTCGCCCAGTAAATAATGGTGCCACGTCTTCAAGGCGAAGACAATAACAGCCAACTCAAGATCATGAGTAGCGAACCTCATTCGAACGCAGTTGCCTAGAAGCATAAGCAACCACCTGATCCTTCTGCATGAGCACGGCACCGAGCCCGCTACCACAAGCGTCGGTATAGACAACAAGATCATGGTTTCCCTTGGGAACCACTAGAATAGGAGCATGAGTGAGAAGTTTCTTCAATCGCTGAAAAGAAGCTTTACACTTGTCTGACCAGACATAACAAACACCCTTACGAGTCAAGATCGTAAGCGGAAGAACAACACGTGAGAAATCCTTTACGAACCGACGGTAATAACCCACAGTCCTAGGAAGCTGCGAATCTCGTGCACGTTCTCAGGCCGCTTCCAGTTCTGAACGGCTTCGATTTTGGCGGGATTGACAGATATGCGTTCAGAAGATACTACGTGGCCTAAGAACTTGACCTTGCTCTCCCAAAAGTGGCACTTGGAGAACTTCGCCTTAAACTGATGCTGACGAAGTGTATCCAAGACAATCCTCAGGTGCTGGGTATGCTCTGTCTCAGATCTAGAATATATCAGAATGTCGTCAATGAATACAAGAACAAACTTATCGAGATATTCCCAGAATACTCGATTCATGAGATCAAACAAAGAATGCAGGGGCGTTCGTCAAACTAAACGGCATGACTAACCACTCAAATGAACCATAGAGAGTGCAGAAAGCTGTAAGTGGCACACTATCATCCGCAACTCGAAGCTGATGAAATCCTGTGGCAAGGTCAATTTGAGAAAAGACCTTCGCACCACTTAACTGATCAAACATATAGTCTATCCGAGGCAATGGATAACGATTCTTGATGGTCACCTCATTAAGCTTGTGGTAATCAATGCAAAGCCTAAGAGAACCATCGGTCTTCTTCAAGAAGACCACCGCGGCACCCCGCGGCAAAGAACTGGGTTGAATAAAATGCTTTGCTTTGAGTTCCTCATTCTCCTTTATAGACATCCTCGTGGGAGGACGACTAACTGGATGAAAACCGGGAATGAGATCAATACGAAACTCAGTAGCCCGCTTAGGCGGTAAACTCGAAAATGGCTCAAAAATATCGAGGTAATCCCGAACAATAGGAATACGAGATATATCACAATCATCATCTCATGAATCAAGAGCACATAGAGAAGCTTCAGAGATATCTACATCCCGAAGAACAAGAGCTAACTGAGCGGAAGAGTCAGGGTGACTAAGGAATAGTGCCCGCTCAGAACAAATGATCTTAGCATCGTATCGAATGAGCCAATCCATCCTCAATATCATGTCGAAACCCAAATAAGCCATAATGTGCAGATTTGCATGGAAAGAAAAGCCACAAAGATCAATATCAACATTCTCACAAAGCAGGCTAAAGATCGTGGATCCGCCAATGGGATTCACAATCCTTAGAGAAGAAACCAAACAAGAAACATCCAAAGACATAATATCAACAAGTTCCTTTGATACGAATGAGTGAGAAGCACCTGTATCAAAGAGAAATCTAACGGATTGATCATGAAATAAAATAGAACCTTCGAGAATGGTAGGATGCGTACCTCGAGGCTGAGATGAAGATGTAGGAGCCTTGGCAGCATTAAGCTTGCTAGATCTAGGAGGTGCAGTAGGACAAGCGGAAATAAGATGACCCTCCTTCTTACAATAGCGGCAGATAAGAGGTTTGGCACACTCTCTAACCATATGGTCGGCAGATCCACAGTTGAAACACTTTTGAATGGAAGTGTTCCACCAGGCTGAGACTGAGGCTGAGAACCAGAACAAGAATTGATGATCTTATTCATCTTCTTCTGGGAAGAGGAAGAATTAGGCTTGTGGAAAAACCTCTTCTTGTTAGGGTGCTTGGGCACCTCAACATCATCATCACTATCCTTCTCCCTCTCGGTTGCTTCAAGGTGAAGAGCCGAATCTACAAGCTCTTCGAATGAATGCTTGAGTTGAAGCATCGGTGGCTTCTTGAGGTACTTCTTTAGACCCTCAACAAATTTGAGATTCTTCTTATGTGGTGTGCTAATGAATGCAAGGCCATACTTGGACAGGGCCTCGAAAGAAGAAATATAATCTGAAACAATGGATTTCCCTTGCTTAAGATCAATAAAGCGGCGAGCAAGAGAGATCTTCTCAGATTCCGGAACAAATTTGAGCTCAAAACGCTCACGGAACTGAGCCCAAGTAAGAGTGGTCTCATCGACCTCGGCAATGAGAAGCTCATACCAATCCAAAGCGCGGTTCTGAAGCATACTGGAAGCTACAAGATCGCCATCATGATCAGGAAGAGTCATGCAAGAAAAGATGTGCTCGCATACGCGGATCCATGCCTGGACCTCAAGAACAGACTTGGAGCCATTGAACGGCTTGCCCCCGAGATGTGAGAAATCACTGCAAAGGCGCGCAAAGGCAGACTTGCGCGGTGCATCAGAAACTGAAGTAGGAGGCTGAGAGTTCCGAACAAGCTCCATAATCTGATCGGTAGTCATAAAAATGCCTCTTGGATGTGGGTCACCGGATTGCCCATTATCCGCCGAACGATGGGTCCTACCTTTTCCAGACATAGTAAAAATTAAGATAAGATACGAGTTAAGCATGATTCAAAGATAGATAATTCAAAGTAGAATACTACAGAATATAAATGTATCCTAAACATATTCCTAACTTATCTATCCAATGTCATGAGGAAAGGGCTTTGTAATATTTGAATCATACTAGGATGTATTGTACTAAGTGTTACTGTTCTGTGTTTATTATACTTAGTTCTGAACCCTGCTCTGATACCAAATTGCAACGCCCCACTCCGAGAGCCTCATTAACAAAGAGTATTATATGGATAATATCGTCTACTAATGTGGACAATAGAGTATAATGGAAGATACCATGTGTAATCTTACTTTGACTATCTACTGAACACGTCGAAAAGTGGAATCTATTTTCTTCTTCATCTCATGTGGTTCGACATATTCAATAAATAGTTAAAGCAAAACTACAATGGCTAAAAGATCTATTAGAACAAAGCATAATAGAAAAATGAACATCATCACAGAACAACATCAGATAATAAGCAAATAGTCTCAGCACAATACAACATCAAGTACAGATCCAAATATAAAAGTGGGTACAAAGCCACTACTCACACATCCGTGAGTCAAAAGAATATACACAAGATAGTCATAATATCAGAGTATCATAAAGGATGTATAACAAGTAAAGCTATCTATAGTATATCGGATATATCCAAAGCGGAAGCACCGAAGCAAGCTAAGTCCAAAGCGACCTAACCTGAAACAACTCGGTCTGACCCGAGCATAAAATACTCGGGTCAGGCTAGCTAAACAAATCAGTTAGATAAACTGAACAATAATCATGTTAAGATAATGAGGCAACACATAACATAATAATCTCCAAAAATGAAACATATATCATGGTAATAAAGACCAAAATCTCTCACATAGAGAAGAAACAAACATCTAAGTAGAGATGTATAACAAGCCTCATATCATCGGCATAACATAAGCACAAGTGCTAGTGTAGGCATAAAACAAGTTCCACAAGGTAGTCGCGCTTATATCGTGTGGTTGCATAAAACCATCACCGAATGGCGCTACACGAGGGAATATAAATCACATAGGAAAACATTAGCGCGCTAGTACTGTACTCAATCACACAGGAAATATACCCAGTGACACACCCATCACTTTAGCTAAGGGGCAACACCTAAAGGAGACAGTCTGAAGACACTATCCAGAAGGTGGTGAGCTAGAAGGAGATAGTCCGAAGACACTATCCCAAAGGCAATAAACCCAAGGGAGACAGTCCGAAGACATTATCCCAAAGGTATCACTCAGGAAACACGCCATAGTGGTAAAGGCTTTTAGGCCCAGTATTCGTTTACCACTAACGGTAAGAATGTGTCATGAAGTCTTAGCAAGGAACCCGTAAAGTAGTAACGTGAGTCCCATACCCAAACGTTTGTACTAAATGGTTTAATAACCAATCGTAAGCTTCCACACTCAAAGCAGTAAAAAGTTCACCTCATGTCATCAATAAACTAGGCCAAAACGATCAATCGAATAAGTCAGGGTTTAATCGGAAAGGTAAACAACACGGATTCGTGGTCTATGTTTTACCTAACCATTTAATCACCTTTCCACTTTGCTTGAAGTGTAGAAGATTATATATTTTACTTAGAAAATAGTTGGAGAAAGCAGATTTTTAATCGTCTGAAAACCTCTTTAGAAATAGCCTTTGAAATTCCCCTATTATGGAGTAATTAATTTAATATTTTAAATAATACCAAATAATAGTTTTAAAAAGTTAATTTGATGGAAAATCACTTTAAAATGATGTATAAAATCCATGCACGAAACCTAGAGACAAACCTCAAAGAAATCGGAAAATCTCAGAAAAATAGTCGAAATTATACCAAGCATAAAATCACTGAAAGCAAATCGAAGTCACTAGTTCGATGGCATATTTGAATCTGCAAACAGATTCAAATTGCATGAAAATTAGCAGGCATGTAGAACAACATCTTTGATCCAAACTGCAAAAAGAATCGGGCAATTCTGACTTGAAAAGAAGAAACTGCGTATTCTCAAAGTCGGACAAAAATCATAAAACTCTGCTGTGTCAAAACAGTGCAAAGGTCCAAATTTGACGACATGGTCGAAGGGTCATATGAACCTAGATCTTGATGAAAATATGCAGAAGCATAGTAAATACTCCTACTTTGATATGCATCAAGAATCGTTAAGTTCTGACTTGAAACGAAGAAATGGCAACGTCTCAAAGTCGGTCCGACGGTAACTGAAAATGATTACTGTTGTAAAACAGTTTCTGGGTGCTACTTCGGCAATAAAAACGAAGTATCTAACACACGCAGATCTAAACCAAACTATGTAGGGTTGAAGATCTCGAGCTCCTCTTTCCAATGAGACCAAGAATGGAAGATTCCGACATCGGACGAGCCCGTGATGGCGTCTCAAAGTCGGGGTTCTGCGCTGAAAACAACGGGAGAAAAGAGACTTAGGCCTGTAGCTATGCACTAACACGTCAGAGACGAAAAACCACAATTTTAGTATAGTAAACTTCAAATTCTGGCAAAAATAATAGAATAAAAGTTGTAGCTTAGTTCTAAGCTTTTTTGAATTACCATGATCGTCAAATTCCGATCAGGGATGAAAATTCTATGACTAAAACAATTCTTAGATCTAAATTATATATCACTGTCGTTTTGCTCTCGGGATAGTAGTAAGAATGCACAGTTTTGACCAAATTAACTTCGAAATTTCATGAAACTCAAGACATGAAACTTTTAGCCTTATATCTAAGCTTTCCAGAAAATCCAAAATTATTAAATTTGGATAAGAAACGAGTAACTTATGGCCAAACCAATTTCAGGTTTTTATTTTATCAACCCTGTAGTTTGTTGTCTGGTCAGCAACAAACAAACGTGATTTCGACCATTCAAACCTCAAAATTATGCAAAGACAAAATGTAGAAGTTATAGACTACAAAATAAGCTTTCCAGAACATCAAGAAAATCCTAATTCCGATTTAAGATGAATGAGATATGCCCAATTTACTGACAACAATATACTAATTCTAATTTCAGCTAGCATTTATTACCTCTTTCCCAAGCAATGAGAAGAAGATCAAAGAGCTTCTACAATCAAAATGCACAAAAAAAGAGGATTACAAAATAATTTCAGAAATTAGACAATGGATTAGAGGTGGGTTTTGTGGTTGCTGTTACCTTCCAATGATTAGATTAAAACCCCTTTGACTTTGATGAAGACTAACGAAGCTTTGCTCTAGGTTTGGAGGCCATTATTTAGTGTTTTGCTCTAGGGTTTAAGGGTTTATGGATTGAGATGTTGGTTGAAACAAATGGGTAGAAGATGGTTTATAGGATAGTGGAAGTGGGTTAGTGGGCCTAATACCTATTAGGACTTGGAATATGTTCTATATTTCAAGTTAGCTAATTTCTCTTAGTACAAACTGCACATTATTTACCCATAAAATTTTAAAATATGTTACCAAAATAATTTAGCTATAGTTATAAAATTTTACATCACAATATTTGCCAACTTACAATTTAACCCCTAATTATTCCAAAACACCTTTTAGTCAAAATTGCCCAAAAATCACCGTTTTGCAATTAAATTGTAAATTAAATTCCTAATTCAAATATTGCACTATTTTACACATATAAAATTTTGCAATATTATAAATTTCTACCTTAATTAATTTCCATTAAATTCTCCATTTTACACTTAAGCCCAAAATCTTAATTTATTCAAAATAACTAACTTTTGAACAAATTAGCCATATAAAAAAATTCATTAATAGCTCCAATTAAATTAAAATCCCAATTTTAATTTATTGCTTGGTAATCACAATCACGGGTTGTTACAGTAATAGTGTATTATTATTGGATTTCAATTTTCGTAGTGTTTGGAGTGATCCTTTGGCCGCACGGTAGATAAACGCTCTGAAATCTATATCGAAATTTTAATATAATAACTGGGTCCAAAAAGCTATCTTCTCCATACAATCGAATTAGGACTTGAAACCTTTTCCATTGCGTTCGGAATAGGGTTTAACATTATAAGTGCCTAGCGGCACGCCTCGATTAGAAGTCGAGATTGTGAGTTACGTAATTGTGAAAATTGAATTTAAGTTCAAATTTAAATTTAATATAATATAGTTGCATTTAAACAACTATTGCAAGTAGACACGTAGAGGACATTTTAAGACACGTGCTCAACTGAGTTAACATGCGTCTTCTCCCTTATATTTTATTAACCGTGTTTTTATATATAAAAAAAAGATAGGCGAACGATTTCGTTCCAAAAGAATTAATGGCAGACTCAGTTAAATTCCTCTTCAATCGATCACTTCTTCAAATTAAAAAAATAAATAAAATATCGCCACCCTCTTTCATTCGATTCCAAAAACCTATTCGACCCAAAAACAAAATTTATTCGAAGCCAACCTAATCATGATTGTTGTCCCTATCTTCCTCGAATGAGAACTGTTCAAATCAAATCGAATGGGCACGAGGTTTAAAGGGTTGCAACAGACGAAGCTGGAGGTGAAGGCTGCATTCGAGTGGGGGACAATCGACTAAGGATAGCGGTGCGATCGAGTAAGGCAACCTGAGGGAGAAAGCTGTGACGGCGCTCGAGTTTCACTTATGGCGATGAGTCGGGTTGGGCCACGGCGGTAGGCCAGGCTGAGGTGTTGAAGAGGGTGTTCGGCAGTGCTTCGCAAGGGATTGGGTGGCTCGGTGTTTTGCGGCGAGTGTTCGGCATCGTGATCGAAGAGGGTAGCAGGGACGTTGACGATGAGGCTTGGATTTTCGATCGGCGATCAGGGTAGGGTAAGATAGTTCCGATTAATTTAATATAATGAATTTATATTCTCATATCTATTTTAAATTCAAACATGGTAATTTTAAACGTGGTTAATCCTAATTTAATTTTATATATCTATTTACAGGAAATCAGAAAATTATTTTTATAAATTAGATTTGAAAAGAAAATTAGGAATTTGAAAATGTTATGTGAAAATAGATTTTTGGAAGTCTATAATTTATTATATATATATATATATATATATCTGTGTGTGTGTAATTTCAAAAATAAAATAAGTATACAAATTTTTGAATGTTATTTTAAAACAATGGATTAAGTGATAAATTGCTTAATCTACTTTTGTTTATTATTTTAGTTACCAAAAAGATTTTTAAAAATGGGAAGTAGTTAAAACAAAATCCTTATTTAAGTAATTTATAAAATGAGATAAATGGTTTGATTTATTTCGAGTATTAATAAATTATATAATGTTTATACAAGGTCTGGAACTGTGAAGAAATGGTCGAAATGGAAATGGATTACAAAATAAAAATCAAAGGTGAGTTAATCTCACTCATCTGGGAATTTTTTTATTTTATTTAATAGTTAAATTTAAATATTTGGTTGAATGATTGAATTGATTGAATGCGGTATATTATATAGTAGTGCGTACATATCTCTACTACTAATAAAGAAAATTCGGTGAACTAATTTACTCGGTGTCTTTTTGAAATTCCAAAAATTCCCTTGCTTTCCGTCTACATATTTGCACTCAAACAAAATATCAACGTATACAATAACACAAACTACCCGTGTGCGAAGCACGGGCTCATACTAGTGTACATAACTGAAATTATGAGCTTAGTAACCAAGAACCGAGTTCATAATGGTATAAGGTTTTATTATGAAGCTACTTAAGCGACTTCTGCAACCAAGTTCACATGCATATTGTGCCACTGAAACCACTTTATAACTTAAGCAATTAGTTAATTACGTTGAACCTTCAATCACACAAACATAACGAAGAACATTTCCCTTCTCTTTTAATGCAAGATGGAGGATGCTGGAATAAAAAAAATTGAGCATCAATAAAATTATTTGTAATATCTCAAGACTTGAAGGCGGGAGAAGATTCACAACTAAAAACATAATAACTATTTGTAATATCTCGAGTTAAGAATGTGCGCACGCAAAAGAGCATCAAATAGGTACAGAATATATCACACATCATGTTGGCATACATAGCTATTGAATATTGCAACTTGTATATATTGGAGTGATTTGATTCCCGCATTATATAGCGGATGAGACCCTATGCGCCGCATAATAGCGGATGAGATAATATGATCCCATATACCGTGACATTCCACATCGAAGTGGAATTGGTATTATTATATTGTGCTAACATCTATGGATAAAGGGAAAAATCAGGTTGGAGGGATCCAACTTTATTCCTCAAAATGTTTGAATTTATTTTATATATTCAGCGATATGATTATGTGGTGATCTGTGGTGAATTTTATTGATTATGTCAGGAAGTGGAATTTATTGGATACTCCGGCTTGGTTGAATATATATATATATATATATATATATATATATATATATTGTAATTTTGAGAATTGAAAGAAAAAAAATATATATGAAGTTTGGATTTTTAAAGTAAATAGAAAGGTAATTTTAAATAAATAATGATAAGGAATTGGATAATTAAATGATTTGGAAGAATAGAAGTTGATTTTTAAATTTTATGCAAGTAAATTCTGAGTAGGGAAAGTATATTTTGAATAAATAAGGATAAATAAACTTTTATACTTAATGATATTATGTGGAGGAATACAGAAATCATTTTCAAATTTAGGTTTGAATTTGGAAAAAATATGAAATTTGTATTTCAGCTTAAATAAGATTTTGAATTATAATAAAGAAGTTAAATCCAAAATTTATGAGTTTCAAAATAAATTTAGATAAGAAAAGAAATTTATTTTTAAAAATGGAGTAAATTTTGAAAATCAATTTGAAAATTGATTAAATGTTTGAAATTGTGTTTTTAAAAGGAAGATTACAAAGTGAAATGGATATCAGTGGATATTCGGGAGTATAAATTCACGGTGGGAATTTATAAAAGAATGGGTAAGTTGTTTTAAAAATAAATAGCGGTTTATTTTTAAAAGGTGTGAAAGGAAAGTGTATTTCCCTAAAAAGCCAAGTACGTTTTCAAAGCCGATTGTTAAGTATAAGTTAAAAATTTAAAGTTGTTTTAAAAAAATGTTTTTGAGAAATTATTATTTAAGTTATTTCAAATTTTAAAGGTAAATATTTATTAAATTAGTTATAGTAGAAATTATTTCGAAAGGATAATTGATATTATGATTTAAAAAGATAATTATTAGTATTTATATTTTATAAAATAATTTTATTTTAAAAGACAGTTTGGTTAAGTTTATTTAAAAACTTGTATAGAATTTCTAACTCTTATTTTAAATTTAGTTTGGTTTAATTTTATTTTAAAAATTAGTTTTATATTTTATAAAGCAGTTTTATTTTAAATATTTAAAAAAATATTTTGGATAAAGTGTTTAAGTAGTTTAATTTAAATATTTTAAAGTATATTTTATAATAAAGTGTTTTAAATTATTTTAAATCTAAAGTATTTTGTACTTGTCAATGAAATAGAAAATATTTGGGGAATTTATTCCATGAGAGAAAGATGTTTTGAAACTATTTTCAAAGGGTTGAAAAGTGGAAATATATCTTGCGAAGATATTTTGAGGATTATAAATAATTTTGGAGAAATTATTATGGCTTGATGATTTTTTTTGAATTCTATTTGATAGTTAAATAACCGACTATCAATGTTGGCCAATGCGTTGATCATTTCGAAGAGACCGGGATTGGTTTGCTTCAGTCCAACATGATAGGGGGTTCTCGCTTTGCGTTTGGTGGCGAACAGAAGACTCTTATCCCTACATGTCCCTGTGAGGTAGTATAAGGCCTTGGGTAGGTTGCGAGTCGAGAGGCTGGCCGTAAAAGCAAATGCTAGGTAACAATGTATGCCATGGTGGGTCTGGGATGGCTACAAAGCCTACCGGTCGCCACTGCCTCGGGTCGTTACACTTGGTATCAGAGCTGAAGGTTAAGCGGGAACCTTGGTTCTGGTGGGGATTACTCATTTAAATAGAGTCCGTAGTACTCTAGAATGAGTTTGGAATTATTAATAGTATGAGCACGTATTTGTTAGTAAATACGAAATTGTTTTTATATTGTGTTGACTTATCGGTTAAGTGTTTATGAATTCCGGTTGATATATGGGACTCCATGTCATCGATAAGGGTTTCTAAACTCTTAAACTAGATAAACCGACACAATATGGTTTTGAAAATAAGGTAAATGAAATAATTTACCCAAATTATTTTTATATCTAAAAGATATGATTTTTTCGAAAATTATTAAAGTTATATATGGTTACTTGGTTGTCAGGAAGTGATAATATTAAATTATTATCATTTAAATGTGAAATTGAATAAGAAGTTAAGATAATAATCAAAGATTAAAGCAATAAATTCATTGATGGAATGTAATTTGAAATGTAAATTATGAATGTGATCTATAATAGGAATTAAGATAAAAATTCTAGAGTAATATTTGAATATGAATTGAATGAATTTGGAATTTGGAATTTTGGGAAAAGTTTAAATTCCTTTTGGGTTTGAAAATGGTTTTTAAAGCTTTTAGAGAAATAATAGTGATATTGTTTCGAAAATATTTTTGAATTGGTTACGAAATCTGGTGAGATTTGGAATTTAAAAATATTTGGAAAATGTTTTTGAAAGGATAAAAGCATTTAACTCTCTTCGGTCGCTGGAAAATAACTTCAGCGATGATATCAACATCATCGATGTTCATTTTCGAGTTTCCAAGGGAAGAAAATTGCTACCCGAATATTTTGAATTGGTATTTGTTGTAAAATTGAGTTTACTTTTGTGATGCAAAGGAATAATTTGGTTTGGATATAATTGATTTTAAAAATGATTTTGAAATGTTGAAAGACTTTGGTATCTTATTTAAAAATTTATGGAATTTAAATAAGTTGGAAACTTAAGGAAGTTTAGAAATTTGAACGAAAATGGAATGTAATTGAATTAGTAAATAAGAGTAAAAATTTATTTTATTGGAAGTAAATTTATGGAAGGATAAATTTATTAAATTTGTAAGTAATGGAACTATAATTAAAGTTATATAAATGGAATCAAGTTAAATTGTATCAAGAAAAGTGAATTATAAATTTGTTCGAAGGAACTAAAGGAGGTAAAAGTTTAGAAATAAACTTTTTTCTTTATTGAAATTTGAAATTATGGATAGACAAATGAATTTTCATTTATAGGAAAATAAATTGAAACTGAATATTGAGAATTAATTTAAATGTATGTAATGGAAGTTAGTCAAGTTTTGACTAAATAAAATAAAGGACTGAAACAAATTAGTAAATAAAGTAATTGATTCCAGTGGGTAAGCAGATGAATTGGAATTGTATATTGGGAAAATATTTAATATAAAATGTGTAAAATAAAGTGAAGTTATAGAATTAATTCAAAGCGAACTAAAAATTATAAAGTTTGGGAAAAGAAATTGTTTGAGATTTAAGATTAGTAAGTGGAACTAATTTAAATAATGATATGAACCAATTGTGAATGGAAGATAGTTGATAAAATTCAATATTCAGAGTTTGAAGATGAATCAAATTCAAGTAGAATTGAAAATGAAAATCTGGATGAAAATTGGGAAAGAATATTTGAAATTAATTCGTAAATTAAAGCAAATTGAATCTATTTGGAATTAGAATCCAAATTGATTAAATATAGATAAAAACCAAGTGATAAAGTGAAGTTGAAAGATTAATTCATAGTAGACTAAAAATAATTTAAAGTTTGGAAATAAATCCATTAGGAATTAAATAAATTAGTAGTGAGACTAATTAAATAAATGATTTATTTGAAAATGGTTTGAGATAAAGGTAAATAGAATTCAATAAATAAAATGAAGGTAAATTGAATTCATATGGAATTGGAGATCCAGTTTACAAATAAATGGATGTAAAGGCTAAAGTGGTAGAGTAATGATATAAGAGTACATAAAATGCTTATAATAAACCTAAGAAATGAATGGTGAAATTCTTAAGTAAGTTTAGTATCGGAAATATACCAAGTAATTTTGGAATGAAGTTTAAGTAAAGATGTGAAATGGGATAATTGTGGATAAGAGAATGTGAACCAAAATTAATGTGAATAAAAGAGAATTGATATAGCTAAAAATCAATTGGGGCTAAATATGTCGGATATACGTATATTATTCTATTCGCATAGTGATTTGATCCAGATTCGAGCACAGAATTTTGATGTAGTTATACCAATCCGAGTTGGGATTTTTCACTCGATTTTCGAAGGCGAACTCAAGGTATGGGTTTTTGATTGATTCTGGAAATTCTCTATCATAGTTTGCTGCTATGCAAGGAGAATGACGATTTCTGATCAAGAAACCAGATCTGAGTCCGTACTAGGAATTCGGGTGGACGATACTAGTTCGGAAGTGAAATTGTGCGATCGAGTGAGCGATCGAAGTGGGTATTGCATGTGGATGATATATGACCATCGTACGGATGTAGATGATATAGATATGAAAACTTTTGTAAAGAAATGTGTAAAGCAATTTTGAATGTTGTAATTGAATATTATGGCCTAGTAGGATATTCAGGTGTTTAAAAAAGCAAAAAGGAAATTGGGATTTTTGATTTTTGAAGATAAATTGAAATTTGCTCGGCAAAGGTATGTATTTGGAATTTTGTATGAAATTTGATGATTTTCTTGTCTTGCCACTTGGCCTTTTATTTTCTTTTGAAATCCAGGGACCCATAGAGGCATTTTGTAGTTGTACTGATCTAGCCGCGCAAAGGAGACACTGGCGAAATTTTTCTAAAAATTTAGGGAGTTAGAATACTTTTGGATAAATTTTGATAATTTAAAATTTGAATTTGAATTATAATTTGAATGGTTGAGTGAGCAATGATGTTTGAATTTTTGGATAGGTTTAAAAGATTAGTAAGGGTAATAGTGTTGTTATAAAAAGATTGTTTTGGGTATTGTTTAAGCTGTTTGGTTTTGGAAAGTTGATAAAAAATATTAGAATGAGAAATAGTTAACGGGTTGCGGAACATTCTTCTTAACTAGTGATTTCGGGAACGAAATTCTTTTAAGGGTGGAGGAATATGACAACCAAGAATATCTGGATTTGAAATTGAAATATTTAATTGATTTTAAATATTTGAAAGCTAGTTTAACTTGAATTTCAAATATCACTATTTATTTGGCAATTAAATTTTTGAATTTAATTATTGGAAGTTGGGTAAATGGTTGAATCTGAAATTTTAAGCCTGTTAAAATGGTTTAAAAGCTTGTAAAATTTATATTGATAATACTGAAGACAACGGAAGTGTTAAAATTGAATTTGGAAGTATTTTGCTCAGTTTTAAAAATATGTTGTTTAAATTGAATTTAAAAATAGTCTTCCAAAGCACAGTCTCGAAATTCGACGAAACCCGTTCCATTAGATCCGTAATAGTGTATTATTATCAGATTTCAATTTTCATAGTGTTTGGAGTGATCGTTTGGCCGCACGGTAGATAAACGCGCTAAAATCTATATTGAAATTTTAATATAATAACTGGATCCAAAAAGCTATCTTCTCGCTACGATCGAATTAGGACTCGGAACCTTTTCCATTACATTCGGAATAGAGGTTTAACATTATAAACGTCTAACGGCATGCCTCGATTAGAAATCGAGGTTGTGAGTTGCGTAATTGTGACAAATTTAATTTAAGTTTAACTTTAAATTTAATATAATATAGTTGCATTTAAACCACTATTGCAATTAAACACGTAGAGGACATTTTAAACACGTGCTCAACTGAGTTAACATATGTCTTCTCCCTTATATTTTATTAACCGTGTTTTTATATAAAAAAGAAGAGAGGCAGACGATTTCCGTTAGAAATAAATTAATGGCAGACTTAATAACTTCCTCTTCAATCGATCGCTTCTTCAAATTAAAAAAAAGAAATAAAATATCGCCCCCTCTTTCGTTCGATTCTAAAAACCCGTTCGACCCAAAAACAAAATTTATTCGAAGCCAATCTAGTCGCGATTGTCGTCCCTATCTTCCTAGAATGAGAACCGTTTGAATCAAATTGAATGGGCACGAGGTTTAGAGGGTCACGACAGACGAAGCTGGTGGTGAAGGCCGCATTCGAGTGGGGGACGATCAACTAGGGATAGCGGTGCGATCGAGCAAGGCAACCAGAGGGAGAAAGCTGTGACGCGCTCGAGTTTCAGTCATGGTGACGAGTCGGGTTGGGCCACGACGGTAGGCAGGCCGAGGTGTCGAAGAGGGGGTTCGGTAGTGCTTCGCGTGGGCTTGGGTGGCTTGATGTTTTGCGGTGAGGGTTCGGCATCCTGATCGAAGAAGGTAGTAGGGACGTTGAAGAAGAGGCCTGGATTTTCGATCGGCGATCAGGGTAGGGTAAGATAGTTCCGTTTAATTTAATATAATGAATTTATATTCTCATGCCTATTTTAAATTCAAACACAGTAATTTTAAACGTGGTTAATCCTAATTTAATTTTTATATATCTATTTACAGGAAATAAGAAATTATTTTTATTAATTAGAGTTGAAAAGAAAACTAGGAATGTGAAAATATTATATGGAAATAGATTTTTGGAAGTCTATAATTTTTTTATATATATATGTAATTTCAAAAATAAAATAAGTATACAAATTTTTGAATGTTATTTTAAAACAATGGATTAAGTGATAAATTGTTCAATCTACTTATGTTAATTATTTTTGTTATCAAAAACATTTTTAAAAGTAGGAAGTAGTTAAAAAAAATCCTTATTTAAGTAATTTGTAAAATGAGATAAATGGTTCAATTTATTTCGGGTATTAATAAATTATATAATGTTTATACAAGGTCTGAAACCGTGAAGAAATGGTCGAAATGGAAATGGACTGCAAAACAAAAATCAAAGGCGAGTTAATCTCACTCATCTGGGAATTTTATTTATTTATTTAGTAGTTAAATTTAAATATTTAGTTGAATGATTGAATTCATTGGATGTGGTATATTATATAGTAGTATATATATATTGGAGTGATTTGATTCTCGTATTATATAGCGGATGAGACCTTATGCGCCGCATAATAGCGGATGAGATAATATGATCCTATTTACCGCGATATTCCACCTCAAGTGGAATTGGTATTATTATATTGTGCTAACATCTGTGGATGCGGCGAAAAAACAGGTTGGAGGGATCCTACTGGATTCCTCAAAACGTTTGAATTTATTTAATATATTCAGCGATATAATTATGTGGTGATCTGTGATGAATTTTATTGATCATATTGGGAAGTGGAATTTATTGGATACTCTGGCTTGGTTATATATATATACATACACATATGTATATATTGGAATTTTAAGAATTGAAAGAAATATATACATATACATATATATATATATGAAGTTTGGATTTTTAAAGTAAATAAAAAGGAAATTTTAAATAAAATAATGATTAGGAATTTGGATAATTAAATGATTTGGAAGAATAAAAGTTGATTTTTAAATTTTAAATAAGTAAATTCTGAGTAGGGAATAAAGAATAACAAATAAATTTTTAGACTTAATGATGTTATGTGGAAGAATAAAGAAATTATTTTCAAATTTAGGTTTAAATTTGGAAAAGATAAAGAAGAAATTTGGGAAAAGTATGAAATTTGTATTTCAGCTTAAATAAGATTTTGAATTATAATCAAGAAGTTAAATCTAAAATTTATGAGTTTTGAAATAAATTTGGATAAGAAAATAAATTTATTTTTAAAATGGAGTAAAATTTGAAAATCAATTTGACAATTGGTTAAATGTTTGAAAACATGTTTTTAAAAGGGAGATGAGACTATGGAATTTGTAAAATGGGTTTATAAAATGAAATGGATATTAGTGGATATTTGGGAGAATAAATTCACGGTGGGAATTTATAAAGGAATGGGTAATTTGTTTTAAAAATAAATGGTGGCTTATTTTTAAAAGGTGTGAAAGGAAAGTGTATTTCCATAAAAAGCCAAGTACGTTTTGAAAGCAGATTTTAAAGTATAAGTTAAAAAATTTAAAGTTGTTTTAAAAAAATGTTTTTGAGAAATTTTTATTTAAGTTGTTTAAAATTTTAAAGGTAAATATTTATTAAATTAGTTATAGCAGAAATCATTTTGAAAGGTTAATTGATACTATGATTCAAAAAGATAATATTTATATTTTATAAAATAGTTTTATTTTAAAAGATAGTTTGGTTAAGTTTATTTAAATACTTGTATAGAATTTCATTACTCTTAGTTTAAATTTAGTTTGGTTTAATTTTATTTTAAAAATTAGTTTTATTTCAAATATTTTTAAAAATATATATATTTTGGATAAAGTGTTTAAGTAGTTTAATCTAAATATTTTAAAGTATATTTTATGATAAACTGCTTTAAATTATTTAAATCTAAAGTATTTTGCACTTGGTGATTTCAGTGGAAATAGAAAATATTTGGGGAATTTATTCCGTGAGAGAAAGATGGTTTAAAACTATTTTCAAAGGGCTGAAAGTGGAAATATATCTTGCGAAGCTATTTTGAGGATTATGAATAATTTGGGAGAAATGATTGTGGCTTGATGATTGTTTGTGAATGTTATATGATAGTTAAATAACCGACTGTCAATATTGGCCAATGCGCTGATCGTTTCGAAGAGACTGGGATTCGGATTTATTTCTCGAAAACCACTTCGATCTAGTTTGAATGTTTTTGTGAGGAAGACAAGAGATGGGAATCAAAGATTGAGCAGTGAAGTGCAAGGGCTAGTCTCTACTAATCCTGAGGATGATTCTAAAATGGATGTAGTAGAAGTAGTGCCTTCGGTTCCGTTCAGACCTAGAACGGACTTGTGTGGACGAATGCTTTCAGAACATCGCCAGAAGGATGGTAAGCACTCTAAGTGATTGTGTGCCAAAAAGGTAACGCATAGCCTCGAGCCTCATCAATCGGGAATGGCTAAAACAAGGGAGGAGCACGCAAGGCTAAGTGGCTAGCTACCAATTAGGGTAAGGTCACCCCTGTCTAGATATCCCTTTTTATATTCGGCTATGTGGCAGTTGCTGATCTCAATCACGGGGTGAACTTATTCGGATTATCCAGTAATGGGTAGCTCTGGCTTTGTGTTACAGGGGATTTAGAGTGGATCCTCTGTAAGGTGATCTAGACCACATATTGTGACGAGCAGCACCCCAGTATCCCTGCCATTGATGGAAATCCATTTTCCCTACATGCCTTTATGGTTTTTGTTTGTAGAACTCACTTTGTGGCTAATAGCTGGAATTTAATAATGTAATGATTTCAGCTATTTGAATAAGTATTTGTATATAGACACTACTATAATATCAGAGGATTTTGATAAGAAATGTTTGAAACAACCCTGACTCGACCTTTGAAAATCGGCACCCGCACTTCACTTGTACTCGAATGCCGTAGATTCAAACGCCGAATCTGGCTCGCCGGAGCTTGTAACACATTAAGTACAACAATACAGAGGAAGGAATGAATAATATCATTGATATACAATATCTAATACAACAATGAATACGATAGAATGATACAATAGATATCAATACTGTCAGAGATACAAGACATAACGAAAAGAATATCTTCAATAGAATACATCTCCAAAAGAATCCAACTCTATAATGCAACTACAACTCCATCTCCAAACTAAAAATAGCTCGAACCATCATCACGGTGCAATAAGAAAACTAGATAACTCCAGAATGAAACAAATGTGATCGCCAAGATCCAAAGGCTTCAAAGATATCGAATCTACTCCTACTATCTGACTATCTAAAAAACCCAACTCTAGACTGCCCGTATGAAAAATTGTGGGCACCCAGAGTTTAGAAAGGGAATAATAAACTCTAGGTCAGTCATGAGACTGATATGAGCAAACAAAAACAGTTATCTTTATCAAACGCAAAACAAAAGAGTTTAAATAAATTCGCAATGATTTTTGAAAAATGAAACTGCCATAAGGCTCCCGCCACACACAATGCAAGCGCAAACTTGGAGGAGATTTCTCCTTATGACAATCAAAAATGCTTGATACGCGAAAACCAATAGATATTATTATTAGTGCATAGTGCAGAAAACTTTCGAAGGTATAGTATTAATCTTAGCCAGCATAGCACATTTCGTCGTATGCCTACTATAGCTACCATGTTCAATAGCAGGTTACCACCACATTCCATGGCAGGTTATGCAACTAAAACCGTACAGGACGCATATTGTTTCTTTGCATTTCCAACAAATGGTCGGGCAAAGGAACTTCCGGCGCAAAACGGAACGCCTCTAGAGGTACGCCCCCAAGAAACTAACTGGATCTCTGCTACACAAGGCTGGGTTACCTCTGTAACTAGGTAACAACCGACACGAGTATGCCATCTCCCGGTCGTTACCGACCTTTATCCGAGGCTTCGACGCCAACAACCATACAGTAAAATATCTGGGCTCTATACCATGATACTACTTTTTATCCAGAAGGAAATGGTCATACCCACATGGGGAGCTACCCCCAAATAACCTTACTACCACGATTCCTGTTTCGACCATTACCGGGTTGTAAGGCTCGACGAAGTCACATCCACAAAGCTACACTTTTTCACAAAGTCATGTTTTGATCAACAAATGATCAGCAGCACTTCGTATGCCACATTACTAAATTAGGAATGTATCACTAGTAACCATCAACTACATAACCTATGAGCTCGTACATCTCAGAGAAGGGCATTAAGCTAAGAGAATAAATCTCCGCCACCAAGCAGAAATGTATTTGATAGAAAACTGCTTTACATCTCAAAGTGTAATGTCAAACACACATCCATACAAGTCTGTTCCGGGTTCGAACAGAACCGAAGGCACTTCGTAAGAAGCCCTTGCAAATTCGGGTATTCACAATCCCGATTGGACTTCCCATCACTTAGGAAATCTCTATACCGGCGCGACTCAATGCAGAGACAATCGACAGGTTATCCTTTCGTTCTTGGAAATACCTAGTCTTCACCACCGGTCTTCAAATTCTATCCATAACGTCGTATCATTATTTCGAATGGTTATATGACACAAGGTCCTCTCCCGGCTAAATAGAATAATGAACGCAATATTTAAAAACATACGGATATGGGATTTCAGTTAAGTCACAACTTATTACCCAAAACAGAAGGTTTAAAAACAAACTACCATTTCAATCTTTTAAACAAAATGTTTCATTTCACAAAGTTCACCAATTTTCCACAGAGGTTCATTCACGGCTTTTCAAAACAATTTCCTTTCCAAAGTGGATTAACTCATCCGATTAAAAACTCTATTTATCGCTTTCAAACCCATTTCCAAAGATTCATAGCTTTTAGAAAAAAAAGAATTCTCATTTCAAATCTCTTTTATATAAAAGATACACCATTTAAAATCCTCTTCAATTTCAAAACAAGGTTCCACCATCTTTCACAAAGATTAATTTATAGCTTCCAAAATTATTCTATTTCAAATTTGAAATATTTTCAATACAAGTTGGAAATCCTTCCTTTATATGAAAGCTATCTTTATTTGAAAAAAAAATAGTTTTTGTTTCAGAAAAATTCGATTACATTTATACAAGTTAAAGCCCTCCAGTATAAAACTTGGGTTTAAATTCAATTCCGAAAACATTACTTTTTAAATGGTTTAAAGCCCATAAAAACACATTTATAACTTGTATAATCTTTTTAAACCATTACTTCCAAATCATAGTATTCAATTTCAAATATTGAATTCAAATTTAAATCAAATCATTTAAATTTCAAAACTTAATTAAGTTATTCAAACTAACTTTTATTTTGAAACTACTTTTCAAAACCTTTCAATTCTATTTTCAAAAATATTTTGGATTAAAAAATTCAATCTTTAAAATCATTTCAAAAATTTGTGACTTAACCAATTTCCTCGTGCAATCCATATTTGTGTGTGTATGGTATAGTCCAGGGGTTTTACACACAATAGTGCAACATCATCAATCAGCACAGATCCAAATCATCAATATCGGGCTTATCTTAATTCACATATTCACAGATAAATGTATCATAGATAAAATAAATAAATCAATAAATAAATAAATTACATACAGCTCAATTCACAGAACAGAATATTAGAGTCCAGAGATAACAAACAATTCAAGGCTTTTCATACAATACAAGCACTCATAAGCAATCTAAGATTCAATAATAATTTATAAGTAGGATTAATTAATTATTCAAATCCTAATTAATTCAATTTAATTTCCAATTAAATTAGTTGCTTATGAATAAATTATCAAATTTTGATTAATTAATTACAAATCATTTGACATTAATTAATGTAAATAATCAACCTTAATTAACAAATGAATCAATCTTTAATTATTAAATAATTAATCCTTAATTATTTAATTATTCTTTATTTAAGTATCCTTAATTAATTAATTAATTAACTCTTAATTAATTATCTTTTAATTAAGTATCCTTAATTAATTTACCTTTTGATTAATATTCTTAATTAATTACAATACGTGATTATACTAATCACTTATATTAATAAATTACAAATCAATCTTAATCACCATGATTAATTAACTCAAATCATTAGTTAATTATTTTTTATTAAGTAATTATCTTTAAGTAATTAATTACCATTTAACAAATTATCCGTAATTAATTATAATAAGTGATTATCATAATCACTTAATCAATTTTAACCATTGATTACTTTGAGTAATTATCTTTAAATTAATTACCTTAAGTAATCTTTAATTTATTGAATAAATAGATTAATCACTTTGATTTATTTTTTTAATTATCATATTAGATTAATTATTCCATAATTAACTAACTCTTGAACACTTGATCAATCAATCCTTAAAACCATAAATTATCCATTCGTAATTTCTTATATTAAGTAATTATTTTTAAGTGATTAATTATCCTTAATAACTTTCCATTTGTTAATCAACCTTTGAAAAACAATTACCATTTAAACCTTGTTAATAACTTTTAGGAAGAAATCATCATTAAATAAATAAAGAATCAAAACATTATTAAGATAACCCATTTATCTTCATTATTTACTAAGTTATCATTGTTTTAAAAATTATTATAAATTCCTTTTTGAACAAATAGTTGCAAAACATTTATTTTGAAAACTTATTTAATTTGAATAAACTTTAAACTAAATCATTCTTTCAAAAAGAACCTGGTTATTTAAACTTTAAAACCCTGAACTGTGTTATCTTTTCAGATTTTAAACTCTGGCAACTCAATCTGAAACGACTCGAACCAATGCAACGAAAAGACGAGCCAAATTCAATTTTTTTTTACTTGAGCAAATACCCAATCTACCCGAGACAACTTGCAACATCACTACTTCGAGCCCGCCTTTCATTTACACGAGCATGAACCCGAGGCTAACGTTTCTTCCCCAAATTATCTTGAGCAACCGGGTACAAGGATATATCGTGCACGTGTACGATGGGTTTGGCCAACTCCGATCATTACTTCGGTCATCGACATGTCATCCATGCTCCACTCAGGCGACCGATACACCCAGATTCACAAACGACAACCCAGTCAAAATCGAGTGGAATGAAACCCATCGGGATAGAGCCGATCATCCAAAACTCCTCGTATCACTGCTCTCCGACCAACGTAAATCACGCGACTATGACTAGAGCCACGCCAAGCTTCCCCAGCTTCGATTCCCACCGGACCGGATGACTCCGATCAACCTTCATCATCGCACGAAGTCGATGAATATATCGGCCAAATTTGTTCTTTAAACCCTAATTCTTCATCGCCCGGCCAACATAACAATCTAGAATTTATCTAAGTATTTTTCTCTAGATCTTTAATGCTTAATCTATCATCTGATCAAAACTCAAAGAACCCAATCCTTTGAGTTCGCCAGAATTTCCCTCTCGATCGATTTCCGATCAACTCGCTTTTCCTCATAGAATAATAAACTAAAAATCTTGAAACTAGATTCTAAAATCATAGTTTTCTATTACAAATTGCCTTATAAGGTCCAAACAGGAAATCGTAGTTATCGATTTTTAACTTGAGTTTAATTGTTACTGTAAATTTTTATTTCCAGAATATTTACTTAATTTAAACACTTGAATTCATTTCTAAAATCAAATTAACACTTCTACATCACCTTTTATTTAGAATTCAAGGTTTAAAATTGATTGTATATGGAGATTTTGAATTTTCTATTTTGTTGAAACTCTGTTATATATAAACAGAGGCAAGTTTTGCCTAAAAATAGACATGCACATTTTAATTCACCCATATAAACACATATATACTTGCAAATAAGTACACATTCATACCATATTTCAATCATCACCATCACAGATATAAAAGATAAAAAGAAGCTGGTTTCAAAAAAAAAATTAAAGTTTGCTCACCTGAGTTGTTTGAAAGAGAAGAACAGAGAAACAATTTTAGCTGGAATTTGAAATGATCTGGAACTTGTTTTGAGAACTTGAATTTGTTTTAGTTGATCATCTGCTAGCTGATTATTGTTGAAGTTGAATTCCTTTGCATTGCATTTCTCAAGTTGAAGATGTTTTCTTTGATCAGGTTTTAAATTTTTGATTGCTTTCAAATTTGAAAATCTCAGGTCTTTGAATCAAGTTGCTTGCTTTATTATCTAAGCTGAGTTGTTGATTTTTGATTTTAGATCCTGAAGCGTGCTTGCTCAGGTTTAGGATTTTATTTCGAGACTTGAAATTGTTTGATCACTTTGCATGCTTCAGCTTTGAGTAGAAATTGAACTTTGCTTTAAACTTGAAGATTGTTTAATTTTATTTTGATTCGTTTTTAAGGTTAAAGAGGTTCTTTGCTTTGATGATTTTCTGGTTTGTTTTTAGTTTTCCAGGCTTTGTTTAGGAAGGATAAGGAGAATACAAGTGAAGAAAATATAGCCGGGTTTCTCATTCTAATATGAAATTAAATTTTTAAATAAAACAACCTTTCCACTTGTTAAAACTAGCTACACTTGTATCAATCCTTATATTCGTTTTCCTACACTTGTTAACATACAAACATTTTATGTTTAAATCCTTTTAGTTAATTTAATTATAAATTTTGTTTAAAACCCTTTTTAATTGTATATTTATAATACATTCCTTTTTACATTACCATATATTTTAATGTTATATACTTTTGAATGCAAGCCTTTATATTAAATCTTATCATAATTAGAAATATCCATCTATATACATTTACTTTGATAATTGTTTATACAACCTTAAGAAAATGATTTGAATCCAAATATTACAGTTTAATAAACAATCATACATATATATTTCTTAATTTTATAAAGCTTTTTAAAATCAAATTCATTTATTAAATCAATTTTTTTTATTTCCAATATATTTATTTTCAAATTCAAAAATTAATATACAATCAATCTGTATTTTTAAATAAAAAAATAATATTTTACTTCATTTATTCCTGGAAATTTCAAATTAAGTTACCAATTAATTCTAAATCAAATTCAAAAATCAAATTGATCTCTAAATTAATTTGGCTTAAAAATCAAGAATGTTACAATGTTTGGCTATCGTAAGGTAAAAACCCGGCATGTTTATTTATGGCGTGGTCTTACGAGATGCATTTGATTTCAAAGGATTTTGAAAATTTTAGTAATCCAATTGAGTGAATTTTCTCATGCTAGTTTTCCAGACTGACTCGAGTATTGTTTTATTATGATGATCGGGTCGGATCGAGTATTATAAAATACAGGATATGATGCTGTGGAGCTCAAGAGACGAGCTGGATGGCGAGACCTACTTCCGTACTTGATTATTATTCCGCTGTGTATTCAGTTGTGTGAGGACATGTTATGATAATTGTCCAGTTGTGAGCTATGAATTTTATTGTACTCTGATGATGTAATGTATAAAAAGATAGAATTATTTTTGATTTAAAGATTAGTCATTTATTTACTGTATTTTATTCCGGTGCGATGGTAAGATTCTGTTGTGTTGTTTTCTCTTCTTCTACCTCCTTCTTCTTTTAACCCAAATGGTTCGATTTTTCGGGCGTTAAAAAATCGGGTCGCTGCATACACTTAGTCATGTTTTCATATAACAACAGTTATCAGGCTAGTATAAAGATGGCACTGTTTGAAACTTTGTATGGAAGGCCATGTGAATCTCCATTTTTTGGTTAGTGATGGGGATAAGGTAGTTCTTAGTTCGGATTTGGTTAAAGAAGCTATAAAAAAGATTGAGTTAACTAGAACTAGAATGAAAGAAGCTCAGTCTAGGTCGATGAGTTATGCAGATAAGAGACAGAAAGACTTAAAATTCTCAGTTGAAGATAATATTTTCTTCAAGATATCACCAATGAAGGGTGTGATAGGTTCGAGAAATAGGGAAAGTTTGCATCGAGATTCGTTGGTCCATTTCCTATTGTAGAGACGATCAGGAAAATAGCGCATAAAGTAGAGTTACTGAACAGTTTGAAAAGAGTCCATGATGTTATTCATGTTTCTCATCTAACGAAGTGTGTTCAAGATCTAGAGACTACTATTACATCTACTTTGTTGGATGACTAAGTAGTGGATTTTTATTAACATTATTCAGGACCTTTAATTAGTTAAATTAAATGAATAGTGTAAATAGTTAAGGGATTGAGATTGTATAATAAAGGGGAGTTGTGCCTAGTTGAACTAATAAACTAAACGGAATTTAAACTGAAATAGGTTAGTGAATTAGATAAGGGGAAAATAGGAATAAGTCTTATTCTTATACACTAATCCCTCGCACTACTTCATTTTACACAATAAAAAACAAAACATAAAGAGGCCGGCCACCATTAAGGGAAAACAAGAAGAAGATAAGCAAGATTCTAAGAAAGAAGCTTAATCAACTTAATCCAAGATAATCGCAACTCCCTAACAACAAAGCAAAAGGTGAATAATAGATTACATCTCATGTTTTCATTATTTTCGGTTATAAATAGAATTCCGAATTATCTTCCAAATGTTTTGCCATGTTTTTATTGTTAAAATGGATATATATGCTTGTTGATGATTTACGATATATCATATGGATTTTATGATAAGTTTTAATGTTTAAACCCTATTAGATGACGTACAAATGCCTTACGATTTTTATATAAGGTCAGAAATGACATTTTAGAGATAGGTTTCAAATTTCATAATTTTTCAATTAATATGATTTATTATCGATTTTCCAATGAAGAGAATGGTTAATTAGGTTTAAAATTAAATATGAATTTATATTGTTTTTGGGTCAGAAATTAATACATGTTAGAAAAGATATTAAAATGATTTATGGGAATTTTTGTAGAATTTTCCTAAGTGTTTTAATAAGTATATAAAATTATTTGCGGTATGGGACATAAATGTTTTATATATTCATACAAGGAGAAGGGACATTTTGCAAACATTTTAAACTATTTACTTTTGAAATTTTAGTAGCACTTTTAGAAAAGAATTTAGAAAAAAAATCAGCAACCAATCATATGTTGACAAATAAAACAAGTTAGTTGAAAAGGGATTACTTTTTAAAGTTAAAAATCAGTTTTGCCATGTTTTTCTTGTTTCGCCACTTTCAGCACCAACCTTTCAACTAGGTACTACCACCTCCATCCCCATCGAAACCAATGTGCATGGTATCAAAGACTTGGTACGTAGTGAATTGGACATAAGTAAAAGGTATTGAGTCGAAACAAGGGGTTCCGAAGGGGTCGTAACCTTGCTTTGCTTTTAAAAGGAAATGCTCTCGCCCTGATTTCGTAAAGAATACTTTCGACTTCGATAGCTTTCGACTTGGTTAAATGGTGTTAAAGAATGGTTTCGAAAGATTTGTGCCTTTTTTATAAAGAAGCATTTGAAGGGGTTGAAATCCCTTGCTACCGCATCCTACATTTCGAAGTAATGCTTACGAAAGGGTTTCTTTATTTTAAAACCTAAGCTGCTTCTCCAATGCTTTTAAAAGGATTGGTCTCGACACCATCCACTTCTTTACTAAGGAAATTGGTTTTAAAAGAGTGCATTAGACTTAGTTGTTTTATGACCCTTTCAATGACCCTTTGTGCTATTGAAAGTAAAATACAAATGGTTTCGAAAGGAATAGTTTTGAATGGTTTCAAAAGATTGTTCCACATGTTTTACTTAAACCCGAATGCTTTTGAAAGGTTCAATTTATGTAAAGAACTTAATTCTTTCGAAAGGTTTAAGATAAAGGTTTCGAAGGGGTGGTTCCCTGATGTTTTTGAAAAGGTTTAGATGGAAGGTTTCCAAGGGTTTCGGAAGGCAAGTGTAAAATGTTTTAAAAGAGAACGTCTAAGGTTTTATATAGCTATCGAAAGGGATGTTTTCAATGTTTTCGAAAATGCTATTGTAAATGGTTTTGAAAGTTATATTTTGGCCTAAGGTTATAAAGTGAAGTAGTTTACTTGTGTCAAAAGGGGTACTTTCAATGGTTTCAAAAAGAGATTATTTAAAGGTTTAGACAAAGGTTTCGGATGTTTTCATCAACATTATTTTGAATAAAGCATATATCATGGCAAAGAGATATGAGGATAGCAAATAGTACGTTTTTCCTCTTTAAGATGATTTAAAGAGTTAAATCAATTTGAAAAGGTTTTCAAGGAAAATTTAAAGGGTAGTTGACCTTAAGTAAAATGACTCGAATATTTGTATACCAGATGGGACTAGTGTCTGGTCGTGCCTTATACATTGGCTATAGCCCCTAGCTAATTTTAGTCCAAAATTCCAATGTGTAGGGCTAAGTCACAGGTAAGACTTAAATGACAGTTACCAAAAGAAATGAGTATATGTATAGAAAAGGAGGAAAGGTTATTGGTGAGCCTAGAAAACCATTAGGATTAGCTGGCCCTTGGATAAGTAAGTTAAGGAGAGACCGTCCAGAAGGTTATGTAACATTTGTTAGATTATTGTTTATTTTGTCCGGTAGGCCCGAGTCAGTCAATGGTTAGTAGTTAGCCGAACAAAACTATATTTTTCAGACAGATGGTCCATTTGTTACATGTTTATAAGCGTATATGATATTGCTATTATTGTTATGATCAGTTTGATTGTAGTCTTCTGATTTGCAAAACGATATGTTTTAAAATGATATTATTGAGGGGAAACCCGTTCCACTTGGTGGCGTGATCTCACTTAATATCAGTTATCGAGATGTAATAATATTATTCACACCAGGCTTTATATCTGACTCTAAGTTTATGTTTTTACTCTTAAACTCTCGGCTGCTCAATATTGATCAGAGTAGGCTGAGGGTTGAGGATTCTCGGGTTTTAGTTGGTGGACGAATAATGCTTCCAGAGTTGAGTAGGTGGCTGATGCTAGCTATTTAGTAGTTGTTATTTTTTTTATTTCCACTGTGCTATATTAAGTCTATGATGACTATTTAGTACTCTGGTCATCCAAGGCGGCATCTCCAAATGTCGCTCTTGGCGTATTATGTAGTAATTATATTTGACCTAAACTTGGGAAATGATTTGGATTATGTAATTGGGTATGAAACATGTTTTATGAAATGTAATCATAAAATTTGTTTTTGAATTTTTGATTTTGTTTCATATTCATGTGCTTCTGATATTAAGCATACCATTATCATTACCGTATTTTTTCGCCAAAAGTTAATACTGTAAATGACTATAGCATATGTAACGCTTAGCATTGGGCCTCAAGATAAGGGATGTCACAACTTGGTATCAGAGCATTTGTTTATGAAAAATTATATGCTTGCAGAGGGGGGGCTAACTGATGTATGAAAGGTTTTGGTGTATTGGTATGATATTGTAATGAAGGCAGAAGAGGTAGAGAATGGCAGAATGGCAAGGTTGATATGGTGGGTTGTTGAGTTTAAGGTTGATGGAGGATGGGGTATGTGGTTGCACTTGGAAATTCGAATGGTAACTATTATGGAAGAGGGAAGTGGTTGCAACAGAGGTGCAACAGTGCACAGTTTACAACTGGTATTGATTATTTACAGAGGCAGAGACTGGAAGTTGTGAGTTTATTAAAATGGGTGATAGTGTATTGATTATTGTAGAAGGAGTTTTTAGAGGAGTGGGTTGGTAGTAGTAAGTGGTGGAGGCAAGTAAGACAGTGTTGTTATAGATGGTGATAGGTTTGTGTACAGGGGAGATGCACAATAGTGTATGGTAAACCAGTGAAGACAAGTGGGTTGTATATGCAAGTGCAATTTGATGGTGTAGCTATGAGCTGTGGTAAGGTTATTTTCTGTTTGAATATGCATAGAAGTGCATAGAAATGGGTTTTTGTTTGAGTGTGTATTTGTATGTATTGATGTATTATTGTGTTGTTCGTATGTAGCAGATAGAGGAAGGGTGAAGCTCGGTTGTATGGTGCAGCAGTAAAGTTGAATGGTTGAGAAAGTGTAGGAGTTGTCGAGAGATGGGTAGTAGTTGTGCTGGTGGTGTGTACTTGAATGTTGATGTATGTTTGAGATAGTGAATGTTGTTGTGATGAGTGGAGTAGGCAGTAAGAGGGATGGCCAGAGAAGGCAGTAAGAAAAGATGTAAAATTATAAAAAAGAAAAAATTTGCAAATGCAAAATTGTAAATGAAAACAGAAAATGTAAATGTAATGTGAATAATAAAATATTATTGCTCTAAAATTGTGTATATTTTTTTAAGTAAAAATGCAAATGCAAATAGAACTAGAAAACAAGCACACAAACAAAATGCCACAAAAATCACACACAGACACGTAATATTTTTAAATGATAATTACACACAAAACAAATACACAATAACAAACAACAAATAATTTTAAGAAAAGAAATAAAATCAAATTAATTTCCCAGCAACGGGGCTAAAAACTTGTTTAACGACTAACTTTCTATTGGATTAGAATAATTGCCGAAAATTTTAAATAAAAATTACTGCAAGCGCACAGTGTACAATTTTGTATGTGGAGAGTTTGGGTCGATTTGCAGGGAATTATATTAATTTTAAAATTTCTATCCAATCAAATTAACCAAAGAGTTTGAAATGGTTTTGAGTTAAAAATGTAGAAAACTAATAAATGACAGTGGATAAAAATATGAGAGTAGAAGGCAATTTAGAAGCAATGTCCTTCTCAAGATCACATAAATCAACATATATGAAATTATGATCTCTCTTTTGGTCATTAATGAATTTAGGTGATATGTTTATCAATAAGTATGGCTTATTTGTGCTATTAATTAGCCCAACATAAAACATCAAATTTAAACATACCCACTAAACTAACTCTTATGAAAATGTTAATGAACTTGAAAATAATATCTATTCTTAGCATGATCTATTCTGTAACAGCCCTAAATTTTGGTAACATTATTCAAGAGATTTAATTAGATAAATTAAATAGAATAATGTGAATGTTATGTGATAAGGGGATTAAGACTTGAATTAATTAAATGAAGGCCGAGCCTTATATGATAATTAATAGACTAAAGAAGGGTTTTTAGGTCAAACAAATTACAAAAGGGTATAATTAGAATTGCGGCCCCCTTGGCCTTTACCCATATATATATGTTCGTTCCTACCTTATTCTTCCCATTCATGTCATTTTAAAAAAACTAAAATGCAAACAAAAAATAAAGGATCGACAAGCCATTAAGAGGAAGAAGAAATTCAAATTTCAAGCTAGAAAATCAAGCTTAGGGGAAATCAATCTCAATCCAATCTCCTTATCTAGATCAAGGTGAATAATAATTCCATCTCAATTTTATTTTGAATCGTATATTTTCGGATTCAAGGGTAAATTATATGATATATTGGATGATGATATGCTTGATTAGTAATTTATATGATTAAGCAAGATGGTTAAAAGGGCTTTTACAAGGTTTTAAGGTAAAACCGAGATCAAATGATGTCTAAATGCCATGGGAAAATTTTATGTTGTGAGAAACATGATTTTGGAATTAGGTTTCAATTTTTATAATTTTCTAAACTATGGAAAGATTATTATAAATTTTCAAAGAAAAATATGGTCATTTGGGTTTATATATTTATTTTGAAAATATAATGAGAATTTGAGCATGGAAATTTTATATGTTAGATAACATGATTACAGTGAATTTCTAGAATTTTGGGGCTTTTTTCAAAGTGATTTTCTATACAAAATAAATTGTTTTAGAAGAGGCACTTCTTTGCAAAAATTGGAAGGGCTTAATTGATTAACTTAACCATGGTTTAGATCTGGATTAGCAGCAGTTTTTTTTGAAAAAGAAATTGAAAAAGTTAAGGCAACCAATTTGGTGTTGGCACGTGGCAGGTTAGTTAGAAAAAAGTTTACTTTATAAGAACTAAACCAGGTTCACTCAAAATATAGGTTCTGCCTGCTTTTGAAAGCACCTTTCAATGCATATACTTCCGCCTTCATCTTAGTCAAAACCAACCATGTCGAAACCAATACACAGAGTATCACAAAGTTGGTATGTAGTGGATTGGAGGAAGGCAGAAGGTAAGTTGTCGAAAGCACAGCTTCCAAAGCAGTCAAAACCTTGGTTTGTTTTTAAAAGAAAAGCCCCTGCCTTTGTTTTGATTTAGCCTTTGATAGAGTTGAAGCATTTGGTTTAAAAGGATTTATAAAGTTTTCGAAGGGTTGCCATTAACTTAAGTTGCTTTTGACTGGGTTCCTTTGTTTATAAAAGAATGTTTTGAAAGAAGGGGTTCTAACGTAGTCAAAACCCTGCAGCCGTTTTATAGACTTTCGACAGTATTGAAGATATCAATGCTGTCAAAAGGATTTTTGTTTTATAAGTTCAAGCCACTTCATATAGCTTTCGAAAGGGGTTAGGAGTTTTGAAGGTGATGTTTCCAAAAGGGGTTTCGACGCCAACCTTCCATTGTTTTACCCAGATGTTTTATGCTTTCGAAAGGGATGCTGCCGACACCATCAAGTTTTCCCCAATATTTTTATATGAAAAAGGATGGTTTTGAAAGAGTTGCTTTCACCTATATTTTCTTTTTCCCAAATAATATTTTAAGTACAAACCCAATGCTTTCGAAAGGGGTACTTTAAATGATTTCGAAAGGGTTGCTTCCATTAGTTCGAAAGGGGTACTTTCAGCTCGCTTCGAAGCTAAGCTTCTAAAGTTAAATGCTAATATAAATTTTTCAAAAGGTAGATTTTAAAATACTAAAAGGCAGGAGCCTAAAGTTTCGATGGTAGATTTTGAGGCTTTCGAAGTAGGCTATCCTATGAAGTTGAAATCTATGTTTCGAAGGTATTGAAAGGTTTTATGACCCAAACTTTTTTTTAAAGGAAAAACCAATGGATAAATTAAAGGAGTTTTTATAATGGTTATAAGAAGAAGCTATCTTTGATAAAGCAATAGGTTAAAGAGATTAACCATGTTTTATATTAAATCCACATGAGTGGTATTGCTACATTGTCATATTACTTCTTCTAATATGAATATATTCTCTTTATAATGGACCCAAAACTACATTTTGGGGATAAAAGGTAGAAGAACCAGTTATGTTAACCTAGTAGTGGATATTAATTGATTGAACTCCAAAATATGTAGAATTGCATGTAGGAGTTCAGGAAGACCAAAATATAAGATGCTAAAATATAAAAGAAAGATATTGGAAGGGGCCAGTAGGTTCTCAGTAATCCTACGACAACTATGTTTAGGAAAAGATATTGGCAGGGGCCAATAGGTTCAGATTTATACCATGAAAACTATATATAAAGGAAGATTTTCGAAAGACAGGTTCATATTAAGCCCATGAAAACTATGATTGGATACTGTCATGAGCCAGTAGGTTTGTAGTGAGCCCATGAATACTATATCCGAATGAAATATTGACAGGTTTCAATAGGGTCCTAGTCAACCCATGAAAACTAGGTTAAGAAAAATGGATATTGAGATCACCAATAGATTCCTTGTCAACCCATTAAAATAGGATACGATTAAGATATTGGAATTACCGATATGTTCATAGTGATTCCATGAAAACTATGTAGGTTAATAGTAATCCTAAAAAGTATATTAACACAGATAGTCTAAATTGATGGTGATGGGTAATCCAAAATTGATTCACTTATTTTGCATATCATTATATTATACTATTTTGAAGTTTTTTAACCATTGTGGATGCAGGAGCATAGTATTTGAATTTATTAAGGTTTTGACATACAGTGAGGGGAGAACCCATTCTACTAATCGGCTTGGTCTCACTAGACATCTAAATGATTTGAGATGGTAGATTATTATTCATATCAGGCTTTATATCTGGCTTTAAATTTATTTTTTCCCTTAAACTCTCAGGTGCTCAACCGATTTTGTGTAGTTTAAGAGTTGAGTTTTTTAGGTACCTCTTAAAACGAATAAGCTTACGGAGATGTGCAAGAGACATGATAGCTATTTAGAGTTCTCTTTTCTTACGATTCCACTATGTTGTTTGTAACGGAAAAATTTTTATATTGCCTGTATGTACTCTGATCATTCAACGGGGAATCTTCATATGCCACTCTTGGGCGTATGTCGTAATAAATATATTTTCTCTGAACATGATTAGAGAATTAGGGAATTGTACAATGAATTGGAAACATTTTGGAATGAAATGGATTATGTTTGATGTTTAAATTATTTCCATATTCATGTGCTTCTGTATATCAATGGATCTAACACGGCCGTATTTCGTCATTGAGGATTAATATCTATCGCTGACTACAGCATCCGTAGCTGACGCAGCGGATATACCAAAAATGGATGAAATGGTAAAAAGTTGAATCGATGGATTGAAATAGCCCAAGTGCCCAAATCCGTTGATCTCAAGAGATACCGGATTCTAGCTATCTTTAACACGTTGATCGTGCACGATACCGTGTTAGAAGATCTACGATTCTTCTACGTTGATCTCGCGCACGAGATTCCAGAATCAGCTTCAAATCCGTTGATTCGAGCGCACTTGAATAACCGAAAATGGAGAAAGGAGATAACACTCAACTTCCACTTTAAAAGAGGCACAAAGCACTCAAACAAAAGTTTATTCAAAATCAACCAACTTTACAAATGACACAACCCGCCTATTTATAGGCTTACAACACACATAGCTTGCTTGCTACAGGACTCACGACCAAATATCACAAAGCTCAACACGATACAAATCTTTCACGACCTAACAGACTCGAGTTGTAACAGCACTTTGACCTACGACTTACGACCTAAGATCAAACAACAATCGACTTAACAATAACGACATAAAAACACGTTACAACATATATGTGACATAACAAAACATCATATTTACAACACAACATCATACGCGACTTATCACCTGGAGCGACCTAACTCATCTGTGTCATAAGCAACTTAAGGGATAGCGACTTAAGTAAATGGTTCATCTTCAGGCGACTTAACGACATAAGCCAGTAGCACATCAGCATGGAGCTTGAGCGATTTAAGGGCTTGAGCGACCTAACCATTTGAGCGACACAAGGTAGGTCGAAGGTCGCTGGTGAGCGACTTATAGTCAGATGGCATACTTGAGAACGCGGCATAAGTAGCTGGGTCGAAGTTAGTTAGGTCGTTCTTAGCTCGGTAGGTCGCTGGCGACCTAAAATGACTCTCTACTTCTTCCAATCGCCCTATCTTGTTATGATAACACGCAGGCGACTTAAGGCCTACCTCGCTAGGTCGTGGGCAACCTAAGGCTAACGACTTATCGCAGTTATAGAGCGCGTGGTGCGCTGCATCATCCTTCCCTGGTTGACAAGAATTTGACCCCGAATTCGCACCTTCCTCTTCCTCAACAAGCTTATCGCCAAGATACGGAATCAAATGTTTAACGTTGAAAACGTCCGCAGTATGGACATGCTCCGGCAATCTTAACTGATAAGCATTATCATTGATCTTCTTCAATATCTCTACTAGACCAATCTTTCGAGCTTTTAATTTGTTGTATGTTCCAGCTGGAAAACAATCTTTTGTCAGTACTGCGTACACGAAATCACCCTCTTTGAAGTCCACACTTCTTCGCTTCTTATCTACCAGTTGCTTATACTTCTCATTTGACTTAAGCAATCATTCATGAACAATCTTGTGGCACTCCTGCAACTCATTCACGAAATCACAAGCTCGTTTAACAACCCCTTTCTGAAGTGGCACTATCGACAAATTCAACGGTCCCTTCGGAATTGCTGAATATACTACATGAAATGGACTGAATCCAGTACTTCGATTCACTGCATGATTATGTGCGAATTCCGCCTGACACAATTTCACATCCCAGCTTTTCAAATTATCTTTCACAAGACATCTCAGCAAGTTTCCCAAAGATCTGTTCACCACTTC
This sequence comes from Allium cepa, assembly GCA_030765085.1. NCBI lineage: Eukaryota > Viridiplantae > Streptophyta > Magnoliopsida > Asparagales > Amaryllidaceae > Allium > Allium cepa. Next base: position 513,452,388 of record CM060942.1, read on the forward strand.
CGTTTGCCCATCTGTTTGCGGATGATAGGCGCTACTAAAATTCAGCTTAGTTCCAACCATCTTCCACAAACTCAACCAAAAATGGCTTAGAAATCGAGTATCCCGATCAGAAACAATTGTCTCAGGTAGCCCGTGTAGTCGACAAACCTCTTTAAAGAATAATTGAGCAACACGGACTGCATCGGCGGTCTTTTTACAAGCTATGAAATATGCCATCTTCAAAAATCTATCCACCACAACATATATAGAATCGTTCCCTCGTTGAGTTCTTGGCAAACCCAAAAAAAAATCCATGCTAACATCAACCCATGGTCTAGTAGGCAGGACAATGGCATATACAATCCTGCATTCGTAGCTGTCCCTTTGGAAACTTGACATATGTGACATCTCTGCACAAATCTTTCAACTTCTTTCCTCATGGAAGGCCAAAAATATGATTGGGAAATCAACTGCAAGGTACGATCTCTTCCCACATGACCTTCTTCATGCAATTCTTTCACAATCTTCATTCGCAAACTGCAATCTGGTATACACAACCGATTTCATTTGAATAGAAAACCATCCACCAATAGATACTCATCCGTCTTCCCTTTCTCGACTTCATCTACGATCATCTGCCACATCCCGATATTGATTTCGTACTTGGTCTCAATCTCGATAATGAACACTTCCTCTATCACCATCTTCTTCATAATCTATTGTACTTCTGTATCGACTCGACCATCAACATCTCTACGATCACGCATATCTCTTCTACTATGTCTTTCAGCATCACGATATGACTCGTCTCCAAATCCATGATAAGTTCTTCTCTCTTCACCTCGATAATCATGATGTTCTTGCCTCATAGAAACTGATGATTCTCTTCGATCTCCATAAGAATGTGGTGACACCCTCCTCGCTTCCGAAACCGATGGCGAAACTCTGCTTCCTCCATGGTTCGAGATTGGTGACCTTCTCCTTTGACTTTGTTTCATGTCATTCATCAATTTCTCTAACTTCCCAATACCTTCATCAAACTTTTCATTGATACGTTGTTCCATTTGCTCAGCTTCTTGTCTTCGATACACATCTTCAACATTTTGAAAAACGGTTAGCACGTCTCGGCGGCATGATTATCAAACAACAATCTCCAAACACACACTTCAACTAGCACAACTTCTATAACTCTCGGCCTGCACTTACTCTCGGCCTGCACTTAGCTTGGCTCGGCTTTGATCAAACTTATCAACAAACAATCTCCAATACTTCTATCTAGGCTCAAAATCCAACTTATAGCTCTCGGCTTTGATCAACAACTCTATACTCGGCTCCCAATAGGCTCAGCTTAGCTATGACTGGCTAAGTCTAGCTTTGATACCAATTTGACGCAGCGGATATACCAAAAATGGATGAAATGGTGAAAAGTTGAATCAATGGATTGAAAATACCCAAGTGTCCAAATCCGTTGATCTCAAGAGATACCGGATTCTAGCTATCTTTAACACGTTGATCGCTCACGATACCGTGTTAGAAGATCTACGATTCTTCTACGTTGATCTCGCGCACGAGATTCCATGAATCGGCTTCAAATCCGTTGATTCGAGCGCACTCGAATAACCGAAAATGGATAAAGGAGATAACACTCAACTTTCAATTTAAAAGAGGCACAAAGCACTCAAACAAAAGTTTATTCAAAATTAACCAACTTTACAAATGACACAACTCGCCTATTTATAAGCTTACAACACACATAGCTCGCTTGCTACAGGACTCGCGACCTAACATCACAAAGCTCAACACAATACAAATCCTTCACGACCTAACAGACTCGAGTTGAAACAGCACTTCGACCTACGATTTACGACCTAAGATCAAACAACAATCGACTTAACAATAACGACATAAAAACACGTTACAACATATATGCGACATAACAAAACAACATATTTACAACACAATATCATACGCGACTTATCTCCTGGAGCGACCTAACTCATCTGCGTCATAAGCGACTTAAGAGATAGTGACTTAAGTAAATGGTTCATCTTCAGGCGACTTAACGACATATGCCAGTAGCACATCAACATGGAGCTTGAGCGATTTAAGGGCTTGAGCAACCTAACCATTTGAGCGACACAAGGTAGGTCGTAAGTCGCTGGTGAGCGACTTATAGTCAAATGGCATACTTGAGAACGTGGCATAAGTAGCTGGGTCGTAGTTAGTTAGGTCGTTCTTAGCTCGGTAGGTCGCTGGCGACCTAAAATGACTCTCTACTTCTTCCAATCTCCCTATCTTGTTATGATAACACGCAGGCGACTTAAGGCCTACCTCGCTAGGTCGTGGGTGACCTAAGGCTGACGACTTATCGTAGTTATAGAGCGCATGGTGCGCTGCATTAGTAGCCATTAGTTTTGCGCCTCTAAGTAAGGGGTGTTACAAATTGGTATCAGAGCATAGGTTTATGAAACTTTAAAAGAAAGTCAAACCTAAAAGATTCTTAAACATAATCCAATGAATTCGAAAATATGATCGGGGTTTGGGTTAACGCTATAGCGAAGTACTTGTATTTGATATATAGATATAAATATAAGTACGTGTTCCCCTCTCCCTTAGACCATTCTTCTATATTTTTCTAAGGCTCATATGCCGATTTACGAGATAGAGGATATGGAAGCAGGAAACGGAAGAGGAAATCTAGGTGGAGGAAGCACCACAACCAACAAAAATGCTCAACCTAATACCAGGAGGAATCAAGGTCAATAAGGTAATGCTAATCCAAATGCTGAAGCCAATGTAGGTGTTGGAAATCCGCTAGTTGATGCGGGGATGCTGTATCAGTTGTTAGCCAATCTTTTGAAAGCTGGAGCTGCTGGTAATGTTGGAAAAGCTAATCATGTGGCTCCAATTGGAAATAACTATGCTAAACTAAGCAAAAACTGCACTAGCTTGGGTGGAAAGCCTTTTGTTGGAACAGAGGATGTTGTTAAGGTTGAGAATTGGCTATTGAGTTATGCAAGGATCTATAATGATTTAGGCTTGGATGATGGGCCAAAGAGAAAGCTAACCTCTAGAGAGTTGCAAAGGGCAACGCTTTATTGGTTGAATAGTATGACCGCCGGGGTACCGAAAAAAGAGCCAACATGGGCTAATTTTAGGAGAAGGTGTGAGAAGAGGTTTATGTCTAAGGTTGATAAGTCGGTGTTGGTGAGAAAGTTCGAGGATCTGGTTCAGGGAGAGATGTCAGTGGTTGAGTACGCTGCTAAGTTTGATGAGCTGTCTCGAAATGGATATGCTATGGTGTTAACACTGATGTTAGAAGGAATGAAAGGCTCATTCGAGGACTAAGACCTAAGCTTGCTAGGATGACCATGACCCATACCTGAGAACTAAGTAATATGGTGGTGGAGATGGTCATTCGCCAAGAAGAGATGCTTACTATTTCTACTAGAGAATAGCCCGTTGAATCTCAAGTTCCTCAGGGAAAGAAGACGAAGTTCTTTAAGAAGAAAGGAGCCCAGAATGGGGATGCTGCCAAGAAGGCTGATTTAGTTTCCTATAAATGTGATAAGAAGTGTCGTTATGCGAATGAAGGTCGGTCAGGCAAGGGGAAGAAGGCTACAGACAAGAAGAATGTAGAATGCTTAAAATTTGATCAAGTTGGGCATTATAAGAACTAGTATCTAGAGCCACCCAGGGCGAACAAGGGGAAGTTTTTGTTGTTGGATCATCGCTAGGCGTACTACAACCGATAAAGGAAAGGCTACGATGGAAGGTACGTTTTAATTCAAAGTATACCAGTTATGATACTTTTTGATGCCCGTGCATCACATCCATTTACATTCTAGTATTTGCTTGATAGGCTATGCTTCAAACCCTCATACCTAGTCACTTCCTTAAGGGTAGCGAATCCAATAGGAGGGTATACAACTCTGAGGATGAGACGTGACTAGCTAGAACTTGATTTGTTAGGTGATAAGTTTGCATGTAGTTCATATGTTTACGATTTTGGAATCATTTTGGGTATGGGCTGGTTGAGGAGGTATGAGGCCAGGATATTCTGCCAAGGTGGGGAGATATCTTTGTGACACCCTAATATTCATAACCAAATTATATTCTCAGTAGAGATTTCTGACCATAGTAGTTATGCTTTGTTAAGTGCAATGGAAGTGGGAGAAGAGTTAATTCAGGTTCGAATTGCAAGAGAGTTTGCATATGTTTTTGAACCAGTAACAGGACTACCACCGAAACGAGCTGTTGAGTTTCAGTAGATCTTGTGTTATGAGATGAAATTGTGATTAGAAAACCTAACAGGATGACAGCAACGTAGATGGAGGAATTGAAGGTGCAGCTAGTGGATCTAGATGGAAAGAATTTTATTAGACCAAGTAGTTCGCCTTGGGAAGCGGCCATAGTATTCGTGAAGAAACCAGATGAGTTGTTGAAGATGTGTATCGAGTATCGTAAACTAAATGAAAGGACGATGTAGAATAAGTATCTTTTGTCAAGAATTCAAGATCTATTTGATCAGTTGAGTGGAGCCAAAGCGTTTTCCCAGTTGGATTGGCGATGGGGTTCCATCAGTTGAGAGTGGCGGAGGACAACATTCCTTTGACTGCATATCGGACTATATATGGTTCATATGAGTGGTTAGTTGTGCCATTCGGATTGAAAAATGCACCTGCTTTCTTTGTGGATTTGATGAATTGAGTCTTCTGAAAGTATTTGGATAAATTAGTATTGGTGTTTATAGATGACATTTTGGTATACTCTAAGAATGAGAGAGAGCATGAAGATCATCTTAGAGTTATCCAAGTGTCATTTCTGGAAGAAAGAGGTTAAGTTTCTTGGTCATGTGGTTTTAAAAGAAAGGATTGTCAGTCGATCCAGATAAAATCGAAGTTGCGAACCATTACAAGAGATCCGAAACAGTGTCCAACATCCGATGTTTTCTTGGACTTGTTGGCTACTACCGAAGATTCATCAAGGACTTCACGCGGATAGCAGCGCCTTTGACTAAGCTTACCAAGAAGGAAGTGAAGTTCGTTTGGTCCAACAAGTATGTGGAAGCATTCCTTAAGTTAAAGTATTTGTTGACCAATGCTCTAGTGTTAGTAGTTCTAGATGGTAACCAAGGGTTGTAGTTTAAACTGATGTGTGTGGACTGGATTGGGAGAAGTATTGATACAGAAGGAAAAAGTCATTACTTACGTATCTAGGTAGCTTAGACCGCACAAAGTAAGACATCCTGCTCATGATTTAGAGTTGGCATTGGCGATTTTTTCCTTGAAGATTTGGAGGTATTATCTCATGGGGGAGAGATTTGAGTTATATACCGATCATAAGTCTCTAAGATATCTATTCTCTCAGAAGGAGTTGAATATGAGACAGCAGAGGTGGCTTGAGTTTTTGGGTGCCGATGATTTTGTTATAGAGTATACCCCATGGAAATGTGATAAAGTAGCAGATACTCTCAACATAAGACATCAGAATGTGGCGTTAGCTATGTTTGGCAGAATGTAAAGATATAGAAGCTTTGGCCAGTTGCGGTGTGCAGTTGAGATCAACTGCTAGTTCTAGTCAGAGTAGTGCCATATTGTCCTATTGAGAAGGAGGATCCATCATTAGCGGAGAGGATCAGAAGACTTGAGGTTGGAACAGAGGTCGATGATTGAAAGAATTTTGTCTTGACCAGAGAGGATGGTTGAGAAAGAAGAGACGGTTATGTGTTCCAGATATAGAGAACTTGAGAAGAGAAGTTCTCGAGGAATGTCATCGTTTTAAGTTTACGATCCATCCTGGAGGGACCAAGATGTATCAAGATATGAAGATGAGTTTCCATTGGGAAGGCATGAAGAGGGATGTTGGCTTGTGGGTTAGGCAGTATGTAAACTGTCGACAAGTGAAAGCCGAATATAAAAAGCCGAGTGGGTTGCTTAAGACTTTAGAGATTCTTGTATGGAAATGGGATTCCATATCCATGGATTTTATAGATGGGTTGCCAAGGTCAAGTAGAGTAAATGAAAGTATATGGGTCATAGTGGACAGGTTGACCAAGAGTGCCTATTTCATTCTAGTAAAGTCGAACAGGACGACACCAGTTTCGATGAAGATGTTCATGAAGAACATAGTTAGACTTCATGGAGTTCCTAATAGCATAGTCAGCGACATACATGCTTAATTCACTAGTGAATTCTAGAAGAGTCTACAGGATGTGTTAGGCACTATGCTCAAAATGAGTATCGCATATCACCCACGGATGGATGGGCAGACAAAGAGAGTCAACAAGGTACTAGAGGATTTGTTGAGAGCTTATGCGTTGGACTTTGGTGGATCGTGGGAGGATCACCTGCATTTGATTGAGTTTTCCTATACTAATAATTGCCAGACTAGTATAGGGATAGCGCCTTTTGAAGCTTTGTATGGAAGGCTATGTAAATCCCCTACATGTTGGTTGGAAACTGGAGATAGATTGGTCTTAGGTCCGTATTTGGTAAGAGAGGCGTCAGAGAAGATTGAGTTAATCCAAGAACAGATGAAGGAAGCTCAATCCAGATAGAAAAGTTACGCGATAAGAGGCACAAGGACCTAGGGTTTTTAGTGGGAAACAGGGTTTTCATTAAGGTATCACCTATGAAGGGTGTGGTGCCGTTTGGCAAGTCGGGAAAGTTGGCCCTGAGATATGTTGTTCCATTCTAGATTATAGACGGGATTGGAAAACTTGCATACAGAATTGAGTTTCCAAGCAATATAGAAGGTGTCTGTAATGTATTCCATGTGTCCCATCTTCGAAGTATGTGCATGATACTGAGGCTACTATTCCTCAAATAGAGTTGAGGATTTTGTAGTAGAGCCTGATTTGACTTTTTTAGACAACCAGTTTTGTTTGTTGCAAGAGATGAGAAAAGATTAAGGAACAAGACAGTCAAGTTGGTGAAAGTTCAGTGGAGCAACAACGAGAAAGACTATACTTAGGAGGCAGAGGACATGATTTTACTTATCCTGATCTGCTTTGATGGTATGTATGTATTTGATTTATATAGATATTTCCTAGTCAGGTAGACTAGTATGGTTGTTAGAAGTCATTGTAGATGATTGCTATGTTTAGTATTTAGTCATTACTGAATTTCGAGGACAAAATTCTTTAAGGAGGAGATCCTGTAATACCCCTAATTTTTTATAACATTATTTAGGAGATTTAATTAGATAACTTAAGTATAACAATGTAAATGTTAAGTGATAAAGGTATTAATACTTGAATTAATTAAATTAAGGTCAAGCCTAATATGATTATTATTGGGCTAAAGTAGGGTTTTTAGTTTAAACAAATTACATAAGGGTATAATTAGAATCACCGTCCCATTGACCTTTATCCATATAAATGCCCGTTCCTATCTTATTCTTCCTATTTACGTCAACTAAAAAAACTAAAATGCAAACCAAAAGATAAAGGAACAACCGGCCATTAAGACGAAGAAGAAATTCGAATCCAAAGCTAGGAATTCAAGCTTAGGGGAAATCAATCTCAATCCAATCCCTTTATCTAGATCAAGATGAATAATAATTCCATCACTATTTTGTTTTGAATCATATATTTTTGGATTTAAGTGTAAATTCATTTTTATGATATGCTTGATTTATGATTATCTTGATTTAAACAAGATTACTTAAAAGGGATTTTGCATGGTGTTCAGGTAAAAACGAGATCAAATGATTTGTAAATGCCATGGAAAAATTTTGTGTTATAAGAAACATAATTTTGGAGTTGGGTTTCAATTTTTATAATTTTCTAAGCGATGGAAAGATTACTATGAATTTTCAAAGGAAAATATGGTTATGTAGGTTTATAAATTTATTTTGGAAAATATATTGAGAATTTGGCCTGATACTTTGATATGCTAGATAACATGATTAAAGTGAATTTCTGGTATTTTTATGGATTTTTCCAAAATGATTTGCTATGCAAAATAAATTGTCTTAGAAGAGGCATTACTGTGCAAAAATTGGAAGGACTTGATTGATTAACTTAACCATGATTTAGGTCTACATTAGCGGTAGTTATTTTAGAAAAAGAATTTGAAAAAGTTAAGACAAACAATCTGATGTTGACATATGGCAAGTTAATTAGAGAAAATTTTACTTTATAAAGAACTAAACGGGGTTTGCTCAGAAAATAGATTTCGCCTACTTTATGAAGCACCTTTCGACATAGAAGCTTCCGCCTTTATCATAGTCGAAACCTACCATGTCGAAACCAATACACAAGGTATCACAAAGATGGTACGTAGTGGATTGGAGGAAGGTAAGGTGCCGAAAGCATAGCTTCCAAAGGAGTCGAAACCTTGGTTTGGATTCTAAAAGTAAAATGCTTGCCTTTGTTTTGATTTAGCCTTTGACAAAGTCGAAGCATTTGATTTCGAAAGAGGATTTAAAAAGATTTCGAAAGGGTTTCCATTAAATTAAGTTTTCTTTCAATTGGTTTCCTTTGTTTATAAAAGAATGTTCTGAAAGAAAGGGTTTCGATATAATCGAAATCCAGTTGCCGTTTTATAGCCTTTCGATGGTATTGAAGATATCAATGCTGTCGAAAGTTGTTTTATTTTATAACTTCAAGCCACTTCCTAAAGCTTTCGAAATGGGTTAGGAGTTTCAAAGGTGATGTTTTTGAAAGGGGCTTCGACACCAACCTTCCATTGTTCTAACCAGATGTTTTATTCTTTCAAAAGAGATGGTGCCGACGCCATCAAGTTTTCAGCAATATTTTTATATGAAAAAGGATGGTTTCGAAAGAGTTGCTTTTGCCTATATTCACTTTGACCCAAATAATGTTTTAAGTACAAACCCGATGCTTTTGAAAGGGGTACATTCAATGATTTTGGAAAGGTTACTTCCATTGTTGTCGAAAAGGGTACTTTCAACTGGTTTGAAGCTAAGCTTCTAAAGTTAAATGCTAATACTTTAATATATTTGAAAGGTTTTGAAAGGTAGATTTTAAAGTGTTAGTCCGTGAGATGATGGTTTTGATGACAATAACCTTATAATAGATTATAAAATATAAATACTAACATTATAAGTTTAGATATATATGTATATGCAGGATTTAACCATGCAGGTACTAAGAATGAAGACTATACAGCATGGAGATTCAAGATATCAAGATAAAATATCAAGATAGAAGACTCATGAGTATCGAGACTATCAAGAGTTCAAGATTTCAAGAATAAGTATTTTTTATTATTATTAGGAATTTTTGTTAAAACTCGTAGAAAAGTATTGGCATCTTAAAATCCAATTTTTTCGTGGAATGGAATCCACTTCGAGCCTGTTAAAGGGATGGAACCCTAAGTGGGATGAAACCTTCGAAAAATCTAGTGGAACATTGTTTTGTATCCGCTAACTTTTATTCGAAATGATTTTTCAAAATTATATCATGTTTTCAAAATGTTTTCAAAACTTTCCTTTTGAAAGATTCAAAACCCTCGATCCTGATTTTAAATAATTTTAGCCTAAAAAACATCTTTATTTTCGAAGTCAAATTACTCCTGATTTTAAACTGTCTTTTTAAATAATAAATTTAACTTTTTAATATTTATACTTAGATTTAAATATAAAATTATAGTTCAAATCTATATATATTATTCTTCATATTTACTTATGAATTTTAACTATAGTCAGGTATATTTATAAAGTTTAAAATAGTTTTTATATAAGATAAAGGTTATTTTAAAAGAAAATCAAAAACACCAAAAAAATCGTTTGGGATGTCGACATGCCTAGCATGACCATGTCGACATGGTGACAGTTTGATTCAAAAATTCAAATTTCAAAAGAAGTGTCTGTTCGCCATAACTCTTCATGAATGGTCATGGCTGTTGTTCTTCAATAAATAGAGGCCAGTTTCAAAAAAAAAAATTATAATTTTCTGCTTTTCACTCCTCTTCTTCTTCCTCATTTCTTAATACATATTCTGATCATTACTCTGCCGAAATCAACATTCTCAGTGCTATTCAGAGTTATAGACTTCTTTGTAATCTATTAAGCGAGAAAAGGTGTGATTATAGCCTTGGAAATCAATCAAAAGGGAAAAGGTGTGATTGTAGCCTTCGTAAATCAGTTGGGTAAACTTGTGGCCCGGAAATCAAGTATCCCTACCTAGAGGATCGAAATTCAGGAGGGTGTACCTCGTAGCCTTGAAACCGAGGGTGTAATTGTACAATTGCTTTTGAAAGGAAATCCGTACTTGTGTTGCGGGATTGGATGTAGGGTAACTCCGAACCAGTATAAAATCCGGTGTTTTCTTTCCTTTACTTCTTTTATTTTATTTCTGCATCTGTGATTGTTTCTGTGATCATATCTGTGACTGTATATTGCATACTTTTGTGTCTAAATTAACATAAATTAAAAAGATTTAGTATTCTTTATTAACACTATTCACCCCCTCTTGTGTTAACCTTAGCCTTAAGATCCGTAACCCGCATTTCTCACAATTGGTATCGGAGCAAGGTTTTCAAAGTTTCATAATCTAATTTTTGAAAAGTTTTCAAAATGTCTACCAACACTGGTACTGTTATTAACACTAGTATTCCTATCATTAGTTCATTTGTAGAGGGTCAGTCTACTATCAACCACTACTTTTTAATGGCAGTAACTATGCATATTGGGCATGTAGGATGAAAATATATTTACAATCTATAGAAATAGACACTTGGAATATCACACAAACTGAATATTCTAAACCCATAATTGATTTTGCACAGTGGACTACTGAGCAAAAGACTGTTGCACAAAATAACTCTAAGGCAATGAATATTTCGTTGTGTTCACTAGATAGAAATGAATTCAATAGAGTGTCAGTTTGTATGTCTACATATGAAACCTAGATTGCAAGTTACTCACGAAGGAATAAGCAAAGTTAAACAGACCAAAATTTCCATGCTCACAAATCAGTTTCAATTATTTAAAACGAATGCTAATGAGCCTATTTTAGATATGTACAGTAGATTTCAGGATATTGTGCATTCTCTAATATCTTTAGGAAAGGAATTTTCTGAAGAAGGTCAAGTCAAAAAAATTTTAAATTCTCTAACTCCAGAATGGGATCAAAAGACACTTGCGATCGAAGAGGCAAATGACATCAGTATTTTAAAGATAGAAGAATTAATTGGAAATCTAATGCCATATGAAATTCAAATGATCGGGAGAAGAGAAAGTAAAGCACCTGAAAAGAAATCAATGGCATTCAATGCATTGACCGATGGATCAGATTCAAACAGCGATAATGATGAAGAGATAGCCTTTATGACCAGAAATTTTAGAAGATTCCTGAAATACAGAAAGATGAATAATCTCAAGAGAAACAACTATAAGAATACTGGAAATCGGAATATAGTGCCAAATAATGACAAGTGTTACAACTGTGATAAACCAGGCCACTTCAAAAGAGACTGTTCGTATCCAGAAAGGCAGAACCCTCCTATGAACAATGAACCAGCAAAGAAATGGAAGCGTGCACTTACTCCTACTCTAGATGACTCAGACTCGTCCTCAAGTGATGATGATCAGAAGACGGATAATTCGAATTTGTGTTACACAGCTGTTTACGACTCCGACGAATTCAGAGAAACGGACTCAGAAAACGGTACACGTTTACAATATAATTGGTTGAAATTGCTTGCTTAAGATTAGTTGCTTAATTGATTGATTTTGAATTGGTGTGTTGTTTGAATTTTAAAAATTTATTTTCTATTTTTTATTATTTTTATTATTTTTAATACTTTATGAAATATATTATAAGTATAATAATATTTCAGTAATATATAATATACATTAATAATAATATATATATATTAGAGATCTTAGGAAAAACCAATTCACGAAAATTCAAAAGCACATGTCCACATGGCCCCTACCATGATGTCGACATGGCTACCTGAATTTGAATTTCGAAATTTGAATTCAAATGTTTGAATTTCCCTCCACCTTTTCACTTCATTCAATTCTCTGAAATGATACCTTTTGACCAGAGAATATGTTCTTTAAGAATCGATTTATTCACTATCTTTTATCATATCTTTTCATTTTTATTTTCAAATTCAAACTCTCTCTTCATAAATTCAAGCTCTCTACTCTCTACTCTAATGGCTTTTTCAAGAAACCCCTCAACCATGAGAATTTCCATAAAAATCAAAGAGAAATTATTCAATGATCCGGAGGCAATTAAAGCATACATCAATTACGCAAACTATGCCAAAGTCCATCCCAGAAAATTTGCTATTTTTCAAGATTTTTCTTCTTACGAAATTGATTCTCCTTTTGCAAACAATGTTGTTCTTAGTCTTATTGATGCTTCTCAAAATGTTTTGTATGCTATCCTAATCTTGTCAAAATTTTCTAAGCGAATTTAAATCGCGGATTTTATGTTGGAAATGAAGATGAAATTTGGAGTAGTGTCAAAGGCACTCAAATTGTATAGAATTGTGATCTTTTGGATACCATTCTCAATTGTAAGAGTTCGGGAATGGATCTTTCTAACTTTAAAATCGATGAACACGATTGTGAGACATTTCATCACATTTTCGAAAGAGATGATGATTTTGGTTTTAAAAATAGAAATTTTCGACCAAAAGCAAGAATTGTTAATCTTCTTTTGCAACATACTTTGACCCCAAGATCGGGAAATTTTAACAATCCTACTTCAAAAGTTTGCAAAGCCCTTTTTGCTATTTTCGGAAACTATGACATAAATTGGGCGAAAGTTATTTTGGATGAACTTCGTCCTAAAAATCTTGAAATGGGTGAGAGTACTTTATACCATGAAATTTATCTCACTCGGATTTTTAACTATTTTGGAGTGGATTTCAAAGGCTAAGAATTTGTTTCTAGAAAAGTTTTCAATCATTCCAACACTTCGCTTATGAAAATTCCATTTGTTTTTCAACCTTATGAGACACTTACCGAAAAGGAAGAGCGTTTGGCTCATGAGGAAATGGAAGAAGAGGAAGTTGAAGAAGAAGGGATGAAATGAAAATTGAAGAAAAAGAAGAAGAAGAAGGTGAAACGTCTTTGGAAAGCATTGAATATCCCTCGTATCCATCCAACAAAACCCTTCTAAAAAACAAAAGGATAATTGTGGAGAATCAACGGATTCTAAAACGATCCGTTTGTAAAAAGTTGGATAACATTTCTTCGAAGATGAACAAGTTCTTTTCCAAAGTCAGGGAGAAACTTGGACTATCTTCATCATCTAACTAGTTTTATCTTTTCTTATCTTGTTGTATTTGTTTTAGTGTGCTTTATTTCGAATCGTAGTATGCAATGAAATGAAATTTCCATTCTGTTATCTACCTTATCTTATCTCAAGAATAAATGTTAGTATATTACATATATATACACACACAATTATTCACAAAATCAAATTAGTCACAACATTTCACTAACCCATGTCGACATCCCCTATGTGACCATGTCGACATGTACTGGTAAGAAATGGCAATTGATTTTGAATTTGAAATTTGAATAACTACCACATGTCTATTCAATTCAAACGAATTTCTACACCTATATATACGTGTTTCTTCCAGAATTCTTCACTGAAATTTATTTCTTATCATCTATATCCTCCATTTCTTTCACAAATTCAACTATGGCTAATCCTATTCACAATTTATCCGAAAATCATGAAGAAACTCTTAATTCGTTCAAGAATATTCTCTCATTTATTCTACGAAATCAGCGTCATTTAGAATTAAGTCAAATGTAGATGATAAAGGAATAAGACAGGCACTTCGATGCGATACGATGGATGATCTCCTATCTGCACAAGGATGATAACGAAGCACATCCTCACGTCTCTCTCACCAAAGACAATGATAATTGGGATGCTATTAAGGCAGACCCAATCTTTGGAGAAGAAGGATTCTGGTAGTGCCATGTAACGTTTGATTTTTTATTTACTTTGTTTGATTTGTTTGAATTGATTTGGTTTGAATTGATACTTTGTGTGGATTGATTTCTTATTGATTCAATTATTTGTGTGTAAAACATATATATAGATACATTGAAATGTATATAATCTTTAAATTAGTTATCATGCTTAGAAGTATAATTATTTCCTACTATATATATTCCGTTGTATAGTTTATCAATGCAGGTACTGAAGTCCAAGAATGAGGGGAGTAAGTTTTTGTTGATGACAAAGGGGGAGAAATATAAAATAGGGTAGTTAGGTATAGATTAAGGGGGAGTTGTTAGTATTAGGGGGGTTATCAGGATAGAAATAATATTTTATAAACAAAGGTTGTCATCATCAAAAGGGGGAGACTGTTAGTCCGTGAGATGATGGTTCCAACCACATTAGAATAGATTATAAAATATAAATACAAACATTACAAGTTTAGATATATATGTATATGTAGGATTTAACCATGCAGGTACCAAGAACGAAGACTGTACAGTATAGAGATTCAAGATATCAAGCTAAAATACCAAGATAGAAGACTCATGAGTATCGAGACTATCAAGAGTTCAAGATTTCAAGGATAATTATTTTTTATTATTATTAGGAATTTTTGTTAAAACTCGTAGAAAAGCACCAGCATCTTAAAATCCAATTTATTCTTGGAATGGAATCCACTTTGAGCCCGTTAAAGGGGTGGAACCCTAAGTAGGATGGAACCTACGAAAAATCTAGTGGAACATTGTTTTGTATCTGTTAACTTTTATTCAAAATGATTTTTCAAAATTATATCATGTTTTCAAAATGTTTTCAAAACTTTCCTTTTAAAAGATTCAAAACCATCGATCCTGATTTTAAATAATTTTAGCCTAAAAAACATCATTATTTTCAAAGTCAAATTACTCTTGATTTTAAGCTATCTTTTCAAATAATATATTTAACTTTTAAATATTTATACTTAGATTTAAATACAAAATTATAGTTAAAATATATATATATATTATTCTTTATATTTACTTATGAATTTTAACTATAGTCAGGTATATTTATAAAGTTTAAAATAGTTTTTATATAAGATAAAGGTTATTTTCAAAGAAAATCAAAAACACCAAAAAATCCTTTGGGATGTCGACATGCCTAGAATGACCATGTCGACATGGTGACAGTTTGATTCAAAAATTCAAATTTCAAAAGAAGTGTCTATTCGCCGTAACTCTTCATGAATGGTCATGGCTGTCGTTCTTCTATAAATAGGGGTCAGTTTCAACGAAATTTTAATTTTAATTTTTTGGTTTTCACTCCTCTTCTTCTTCCTCATTTCTTAATACATATTCTTATCATTACTCTGCCGAAATCAACATTGAATCATACTCGATTACTTCTAGTTTGATTCTCTATCACTATCTCTACAAGATTCATAGTGCTATTCAGAGTTATAGACTTCTTTATAATCTATTAAGCGAGAAAACATGTGATTGTAGCCTTGGAAATCAATCAAAAGGGAGAAGGTGTGATTGTAGCCTTGGTAAATCAGTTGGGTAAACTTGTGGCCCGGAAATCAAGTATCTCTACCCAGAGGATCGAAATTCTGGAGGGTGCACCTCGTAGCCTTGAAACCGAGGGTGTAATTGTACAATTGCTTTTGAAAGGAAATCTGTACTTGTGTTGCGGGATTGGATGTAGGGTAACTCCGAACCAGTATAAAATCCAGTGTGTTCTTTCCTTTACTGCTTTTATTTTATTTCTGCATTTGTGATTGTTTCTGTGATCATATCTATGTCTGTATATTGCATACTTTTGTGTCTAAATTAACATAAATTAAAAAGATTTAGTAATTCTTTATTAACACTATTCACCCCCCCAGTGTTAACCTTAGCCTTAAGATCCGTAATCCGCATTTCTCACATAAAGTACAAAAAGGCAGGAGCCTAATGTTTGGAAGATAGATTTTGAGGCTTTCGAAGGAGGCTACCCTATGAAGACGAAAGCTAGGTTTCGAAGGCATCGAAAGGTTTTATGACCCAAACTCTATTTTAAATGAAAAACCCATGGCTAAATTAAAGGAATTTTTATAATGGTTTTAAGAAGAAACTATCTTTGATAAAGTAATAGGTTAAAGAGATTAATCATGTTTTATATTAAATCCACAGGAGTGGTATTGCTATGTTGTTATATTGCTTCTTCTAATATGAATATATTTGCTTTATAATGGACCCATAACTACATTTTGGGGATTAAGGGTAGAAGAACCAGTTAGGTTAACCTAGTAGTGAATATTAATTGCTTAAACTCCAAAATGAGTAGGATTGCATATAGGAGGTCAGGAAGACCGGAACATAGGATGCTAAAATATAAAAGAAAGATATTGGCAGGGCTAGTTGGTTGTCAGTAAGCCTATGAAAACTGTGTATAGGAAAAGATATTGGTAGGGGCCAATAGATACATAGTTATCCCATGAAAAATATGTACAAAGGAAGGTTTTAGAAGGACAGGTTCATATTAAACCCATGAAAACTATGATTGGATGTTGTTACGGGAAAGGAGGTTTGTTGTTAGCCCATGAAACTAAATCGGATGAAATATTGACTAGTTTCAATAGGTTCCTAGTCAACCCATTAAAAGTAGGGTAAGAAGAAAGGTAGTCAACCAATGAAAACTTGGATAAGAGTAAGATATTGGAGTTACCACTAGGTTCATAACGGTCCCATGAAAACTATGTAACTGGACAGGGGGTCCTTAAATGTTTAACCAATTATTAGTCAGCCCGGTTAATAGTAATCCTAGAAAGTATAATTAAGATAGATAGTCTAAAATGAATGGGGTTGGGTAATCCAGAATTGGTTCATTTGTTTGACATATAATCATATTATACTGTTTTGAATTGTTTTAACCATTGTGGATGCAGGAGCACAATATATGGTTTTAAAGTTTTTGAGATACTAGTGAGGGAAAACCCGTTTCGCTAAGAAGTGAGGTCTTACTAGACTTCTAAATAATTTGAGCTGGTAGATTATTATTTATACCAGGCTTTCTATCTGACTCGAAGATTATTTTTCCCCCCTTAAACACTTGGGTACTGAATTGATTTTTAGTTGTTTGAGAGTTGTGGTTTTCAGGTACCTCTTAAGACAAATAAGCTTCCGGAGATGCGTAGGAGGCAGGCTAGGTTTTTAGAGTTCTCTTTTCTTTTGATTCCATTGTGTTGTTGGTAATGGCAAAGTTGTTATATTGCGTGTATGTACTTCGATCACTCAAGGAGGCATCTTCATATGCCACTCTTGGGCATATGTTTTAATAAATATATTTTCTCAGAATGTGATTAACGAATTTGGGAATTATGTAATGAATTGGAAATATTTTGGAATGAAATGTGATTTTATTGAAGTTTAATTTTTTTCCATATTCATGTATTTCTTTGTATCAATGAATCTAACACCGCCGTATTTGGTCGCTGAGCATTAATAACTATGTATGACTATAGCATCCGTAGCCGTTAGTTTTGGGCATCCAAGTAGGGGGATGTTACCAGTTGGTATCGGTGCATAGGTTTATGAAACTTTAAAAGAAAGTTAAACCTAAAATATTCTCAAACAAAGTCCAATGAATTTGAAAATATGATCGGGGTTTGGGTTAACGCTATAGTAACGTACTTGTATTTGGTATATAGATAAAGTATGCATTCCTCTCTCTCTTAGACCATTCTTGGTATCTTACTAAGGCTCATATGCAGATTTACGAGAAAGACGATATGGAAGCAGGAAACGGAAGAGGAAATCTAGGTGGAGGAAGCACCACAACCGACGGAAATGCTAGATCTAATACCATGAGGAATCAAGGTCGACAAGCTAATGCTAATTCAAATGCTGAAGCCAATGTAGGTGCTAGAAATCCGCCAGTAGATGCGAGGATGGTGTATTAGTTATTAGCCAATCTTTTGAAAGCTGGAGTTGTTGATAATGTTGGAGGAGCTAATCCTGTTACTCCAATTGAGAACAACTATGGTAAACTAAGCAAAGACTACACCGGTTTGGGTGGAAAGCCTTTTATTGGAACAGAGGATGCTGTTGAGGTTGAGAATTGGCTACTGAGTTGTGGCAGGATCTGTACTGATTTAGGCTTGGATGATAGGCAAAAGAGAAGGCTAACCTCTAGATTGTTGCAAGGAGCTGTGCTTCACTAGTGGAATAGTGTGACCGCCGGGGTACCGGAGGAAGAGCTGACATGGGTTGATTTTAGGAAAAGGTTTGAGCAGAGGTTTCTGTTTGAGGTTGATAAGTCGGCATTGGTGAGAAATTTAATGGATCTGGTTTAGGGTGAGATGTCAGTGGTCGAATACGCTACTAAATTTGATGAGCTGTCTCAATATGGATATGCTATGGTTGACTCTGATGTCAAAAGGAATGAAAGGTTCATTCGAGGACTGAGACCTGAGCTTGCTAGGATGACCATGACCCATATCCGAAAACCAAGTAATGTGGTGGTGGAGATGGCCATTCTCCATGAAGTGATGCTTGCTATTTTTGCTAGAGAAAAGCCAATTGAATCCCAGGGTCTTAAGGGAAAGAAGAGGAAGTTCGTTAAGAAAAAGGGAGCCAGAAAGGGGATGCTTCCAAGAAGGCAAAGGCTGATTTAGTTTGCTAAAAACGTAACAAGAAGGGTCATTATGTGAATGAATGTCGGTCAGACAAGGGGAAGAAGTGACAATAAGAATGTGACACGCTTCAACTGTGATCAAGTTGGGCATTATAAGAACCAGTGTCCAAAGCCAGCAAGTGCAGACAAGGGGAAAGTTTTTGCTGTTGGATCATCAGCTAGGCCTACTTTAGCTGATAAGGGAAAGATTGTGATGGAGGATATGTTTTTGATTCGGAGTATACCAGTTGGGATACTTTTTGATGCTGCTGCATGACATTCATATCCCGGTGTTTAGTTGATAGCTTATGCTTAGACCTACATACCTAGTTGCTTCCTCAAGGGTTATGAATCCCATAGGAGGGTATGTAACTTTGGGGATGAGATGTGACCAGTTAGAACTTGATTGGTTAGGTCATAAGTTTGCATAAAGTTTGTATGTTTACGATTTCGTAGATTTTGGTATCATTTTGTGCATGGACTGGTTGAGGATGTATAAGGCCAGGATATTCTGCAGGATGGGGAGATATCTTTGGAACACCCTGATAGTCATAACCGATTTATATTCTCAATAGAGAATTCTGACTGTAGTAGTTGTGCTTTGTTAAGTGCAATGAAAGTGGGAGAAGATTTAATCAGGTTCGAATTGCAAGAGAATTTGCAGAAGTCTTTGAGCCAGTCACAAGACTACCACCGAATTGAGCTGTTGAGTTTCGGACAGATCTTGTGCCAGGAGCTGAACCTGTGAGTAGGCAACCTAGCAAGATGACACCGACAGAGATGAAGGAATTGATGTTGTGGCTAGTGGATGTAGAAGGAAGGAAATTTATTTGACCAAGCAGTTCGCCTTGGGGAGGGATCGTAGTATTCGTGAAGAAACTAGATGGGTCACTGAAGATGTGTATCGACTATTGTAAGCTAAACGAAAGGATGATATAGAATAAGTATCCTCTGCCAAGAATTGATGATCTGTTTGATCAGTTGAGTGGATCAATAGAGTTTTCCTAATTGGATTTGGCAATGGGGTTCCATCTGTTGAGAGCGATGAGCACAACATTCCTTTGACTGCATTTCGGACTAGATATGGTTCGTATGAGTGATTTCATTTGAAGTTAATTTTTTTCCATATTCATGTGTTTCTGTGTATCAATGAATCTAACACCACCGTATTTGGTCATTGAGGATTAATAACTATGGATGACTGCATCATTCTTAACGGTTAGTTTTGGACCTCCATGAAAGGGGTGTTTACATATTCACTATTGATTAGCAATATAGATCATCAAATTTTGATTTTAAAATTCATTTCATTTCCATAATCATATGTAGATGAAGGGGTAATTTGTTTTTTTGTTTGTTTAAGCATAACTTATTTGGTATCAACAACATAGGCTATTAAATTTAAAGTTAAAACAACAAGGTTTGACCACATCAAACATTTCCATTAGGCACAAAAAAGATCCAAAATTAACAAAATGTTGAATTTACATGATTAAGAGAGCTTAATTACCCCTATGTTGAAGGGGTTTAGCTTCACATATTTGTTATCATATCAACAAATGTAGACTGCAACATGAAATAAAAAACAAGAGCAAAAGGAGAGCTAATTAAAATGAAAAGAGAATTATTCTACTTGCATAAATAAATCTAAGCTACTAACATAAAAGGAAATAAACAAGAAAAGAACATGAAAGAAAATTGCATGTAAATAAATTTCATAAATGAAATTACATAACAGAAATGGCTAAGAAGCCATGAAGGAAAGTTTGTGTTTATTATTGACCCTAAAACTAAACTAAGTAAAAAGGAGGCTAAGAGGTTATCGTATAAAACAAAAGGGCATTTATACATGTTTTGAAACCCTAGTCATATTTTTGTAGACTACCCAAATTGCCCTTGAGGAAGTGTGGCCACCACGTTATCATTAGTCTCTAATTAACCCATCTTCAAGTATGCATGTAACTTTAACCTCCACTAACTTGTGCATTTGCTCCAAACTGTAGATTAAGGTAAGTTGGTAGGTGGGGTCCTCCATGATGCATGAGTTGCATTATTTCCATCTTTGTTCCTTTGTTTCCATCCTTTTTCATGCATGAATGTATGAAGGCTCTTATAATTTCCATCCAATTTTCCCAAAAAGAAAAATAAAGTGTGCAAATAAATATTCTCAAATTAATCTATGCACAAAAATCACCATTTTTCCCCTATATGAAGATGAATAAATGATGATTTGAAAATTATTTGAATTTTGGTTTAAACATGTTAAAATACCCTATATACTCATTTATAGATTCCCCTCTCTCTTAGACCATTCTTCTGTATATAGATATAAGTATGTATTCCTGTCTCTCTTAGACTATTCTTCTGTATCTTACTAAGGCTCGTATGTAGATTTACGAGAAAGAGGATATGGAAACAGGAAACGGAAGAGAAAATCTAGGTGGAGGAAGCATCACAACCGACGGAAATGCTAGACCTAATACCATGAGGAATCAAGGTCGACAAGCTAATGCTAATCCAAATGCTGAAACCAATGTAGGTGCTAGAAATCCGCCAGTAGATACAGGGATGGTGTATCAGTTGTTAGCTAATCTTTTGAAAGCTGGAGTTGTTGGTAATGTTGGAGGAGCAAATCATATTGCTCCAATTGAGAATAACTATGCTAAACTAAGCAAAGACAACACCAGTTTGGTTGGAAAGCTTTTTGTTGGAACAGAGGATACAGTTGAGGTTGAGAATTGGCTATTGTGTTGTGACAGGATCTGTACTGATTTAGGTTTGGATGATAGGCAAAAAAGAAGGCTAACCTCTAGATAGTTGCAAGGAGCTGTGCTTCACTTGTGGAATAGTGTGATCGCCGAGGTACCGGAGGAAGAGAAGACATGAGCTAATTTTAGGAAAAGGTTTGAGCAGAGGTTTCTGTCTGAGATTAATTAGTCGGCATTGGTGAGAAAGTTAATAGATCTAGTTTAGGGTGAGATGTCAGCGGTCGAATACGCTACTAAATTTGATGAGCTGTCTCAATATGGATATGCTATGGTTGACTCAGATGTCAAAAGGAATGAAAGGTTCATTCGAGGACTGAGACCTGAGCTTGCTAGGATGACCATGACCCATATCCGAGAACCAAGTAATGTGGTGGTGGAGATGGCCATTCTCCATGAAGAGATGCTTGCTATTTTTGTTAGAGAAAAGCTAATTGAATCCCAGGGTCCTGAGGGAAAGAAGAGGAAGTTCTTTAAGAAAAAGGAAGCATAGAAAGGGGATGCTGCCAAGAAGGCAAAGGGTGATTTAGTTTGCTATAAATATGGAAAGAAGGGTCATTATGTGAATGAATGCCTGTCAGACAAGGGGAAGAAGGCTACAGACAATAAGAATGTGACATGCTTCAACTGTGATCAAGTTGGGCATTATAAGAACCAGTGTCCAGAGCCAGCCAGTGTAGACAAGGGGAAAGTGTTTGCTGTTGGATCATCAGCTAGACCTACTTCAGCTGATAAGCGAAAGATTGTAATGGAAGGTACGTTTTTTATTCAGAGTATACCAGTTGGGATACTTTTTGATACTGCTGCATCACATTCATATCCCGATGTTTGGTTGATAGGTTATGCTTAGACCTACATACCTAGTTACTTCCTCAAGGGTTGTGAATCCAATAGGAGGGTATGCAACTCTTGGGATGAGATGCGACCAGTTAGAACTTGATTGGTTAGGTCATAAGTTTGCATAAAGTTTGTATGTTTATTGTTTTGTAGATTTTGGAAACAATTTGTGTATGGACTGGTTAAGGATGTATAAGGCAAGGATATTCTACAGGATAGGGAGATATCTTTGGGACACCTTGATAGTCATAACCGAATTATATTCTCAATAGAGAAATTTGACTAGAGTAGTTTTGCTTTGTTAAGTGCAATGAAAGTGGGAGAAGAGTTAATCAGGTTCGAATTGTAAGAGAATTTGCAGAAGTCTTTGAGCCAGTCACAAGACTACCACCGAATTGAGTTATTGAGTTTCGGATAGATCTTGTGCCAGGAGCTGAACCTGTGAGTAGGAAACCTAGCAAGATGACACCGACAGAGATGAAGGAATTGATGGTGCAGCTAGTGGATGTAGAAGGAAGGAATTTTATTTGACCAAGCAGTTCGCCTTGGGGAGCGATCGCGGTATTCGTAAAGAAACTAGATGGATCGTTGAATATATGTATGGACTATTATAAGCTAAACGAACGGACGATAAAGAATAAGTATCCTCTGCTAAGAATTGATGATCTATTTGATCATTTGAGTGGATCCAAAGTGTTTTCCTAATTGTATTTGGCAACGGGGTTCCATCAGTTGAGAGTGATAGAGGACAGCATTCCTTCGACTGCATTTCGGACTAGATATGGTTCATATGAGTGATTTTGTTTGAAGTTAATTTTTTTCCATATTCATGTGTTTCTATGTATCAATGAATCTAACACCGCTGTACTTGGTTGTTGAGGATTAATAATTATCGATGACTGCATCATTCTTAACTGTTGGTTTTGGACCTCCATGTAGGAGGTGTTACATATTCACTATTGGTTAGTGATATAGACCATCAAATTTTGATTTCAAAATTCATTTCATTACCATAATCATATGTAGATGAAGGGGTAATTTGTCTTTTTTTTGTTTAAGCATAACCTATTTGGTACCAACAACATAGACTATCAAATTTAAAGTTAAAACAACAAGGTTTGACCGCATCAAACATTTCCATTAGGCACAAAAAAGATCAAAAATTAACAAAATATTAAATCTACGTGATTAAGAGAGCTTCATTACCCCTAAATTGAAGGGGTTTAGCTTCTCATATTTATTATCATATCAACAAATGTAGATTGCAACATGAAATAAAAATCAAGAGCAAAAGGAGAGTTAATTAAAATGAAAAGAGAATTAATCTACTTGCATAAATAAATCTAAGCTACTAACATAAAAGGAAATAAACAAGAAAAGAACATGAAATAAAATTGCATGTAAACAAACTAAATAAATGAAATTATATAATAGAAATGGCTAAGAAGCCATGAAGGAGAGTTTGTGTTTATTATTGACCCTAAAACTAAACTAAGTAAAAAGGAGGCTAAGAGGTTATTACATGAAACAAAGGGGTATTTATACATGTTTTGAAACCCTAGTCCTATTTTTGGAGACTACCCAAATTGCCCTTGAGGAAGTGTGGCCACCACGTTATCAGTAGTCTCTAATTAACCCATCTTCAAGTATGTATGTAACTTTAACCTCCACTAACTTGTGCATTTGCTCCAAACTGTATATTAAGGTAAGTAGATAGGTGTGGTCCTCCATGATGCATGAGTTGTATTATTTCCATCTTCGTTCCTTTGTTTCCATCCTTGTGCATGCATGAATGTATGAAGTCTCTTATAATTTCCATCCAATTTTCCTAAAAATAAAAATAAAGTGTGAAAATAAATATTATCAAATTAATGTATGCACAAAAATCACCATTTTGCCCCTATATGAAGATGAATAAATTACGATTTGAAAATAATTTGAATTTTGGTTTAAACATGTTAAAATACCATATATACTCATTTATTTAATTAAATTAGAGTAATTATTGTAGTAAAATATGCATATTTACGTGCACATCAAAAAAACTTTAAACTTAAAATGATTTTGAAAACATAATCCTAAGGATAAGAGAAAAGATTGGGGTATGCGATAACGCCATAATAACGTACTTGTATTTGCTATATATAAGTATATGCTTTATCTCTATTCTCCCATCTCTATTAGGTTGTTCTTCTGTATCTTACGAAGACTCGAATGCAGATATGGAAGCGAGAGATGGAAGAGTTAACCTTATTGGGTGAAGCACCAAAACAACGGAAATACTAAACCTAATATTAGGAGAAATCAAGGTTCAGCACAAGCTGCAAATGTGGTTGCTAGAGTCCTGCAAGTAGACGTGGTTGTAATGTATCGGTTCTTTGTCAACACGACGTAGGCATGAACTACTGCTGGATTAGTTGGAGGAAATGCTGAAGGTGAAAATCAGGAAGCTCCAGTGGTGAATAACTATGCTATTCTAAGTAGAGATTATGCTCGATTGGAAGAAAAGCCGTTTATTTGTACTAAAGACGCAATCGAAGTGTAGAACTGGTTACTTCATTGCAGAAGGGTTTTCGTTGATTTAGGGCTCAACGATGAGCAGAAAAGGAGACTCGCCTCTAGACAGCTACAAGGGGCAGCACTATATTGGTGGAACAGTGTGACTTTTGGAGTCAACGAGGAGAATATGACTTCAGCTGAGTTCAGGAGGTTCGATGAAATGTTTATGTCAGACATTGCTAAGTGCACTCTACTAAGGAAGTTTACCGATTTGGAGCAAGGGGATATTACTGTGCTCGAGTATGCGACAAGATTTGAGGAGTTAGTAAGATATGACTATGCTATGATTGATACTATGATTAAGAGAATGAGAAGTTCATTTGGGGTTGAAGCCTGAGCTTGCTAAGGCCATGTTACCACATATTAGGGATCCAAGTGATGTTGTTGTTTAGATGGCCTTGCGAAATGAAGAGATGCAAGCTTTTCTTGAAAGAAATAAAGCCAAGGAAGCTCAAGGAGGGCAGAGTCAAAGGAGGAAGTTTTCCATAAGAAAGGAGCTTAGAAGTGTGGAGCTGCCAAGAAGCGAAAGGCAAAAGTGGTCTGTTACAAGTGTAACAAGAAAGGACACCATGCCCATGAGTGCTTGACAGGCAAGGGAAAGAAAGCTGCTGGCAAGAAAGGAATAAAGTGTTTCGAATGTGATCGGATTAGTCACTATAAAAACCATGCAAGGAGTTAGCCAAGGATGGAAAAGGTAAGATGTTTTCATTAGAACCAGCTACCTTGAGACCAACAATAGAAGAGAGGTGAAAAACTGTGTTGGGAGGTACACTTTTGATTTTAGAGTTCTATTTGATACAAGTGCATCACATTCTTTTATATCACATTTTTTGGCAAATAAGCTTAACCTAGAACCCTCATAGCTAGTTACACCATTAAGGGTTGCAAATCCGATATTAGGTTATGCGACACTTGGGATAAAGTATGACCACTTAGAGTTTGAATTGTTTGGTCATATATTTGTTTGCAGTTTGCATATGTTTGATTTCGTAGGGTTTAGAATTATTTTGGGCATGGATTAGTTAAGCAACTATGATGCTTGGATATTTTTCCATGATATGAAAATATCACTTGGACACCGTGACCGTAAAGTTCGGATCATATACTCCGTAGAAAACCCTAGTCTAGAGGTTACTGATTCGTCGGTGGTTATGGAGGTAAAAGACGATTTGAGTTTAATTTTTTCGTTGATTGAGAATTCATAGATGTTTTTGAACCTGTAATGGGATTGCCACCGAAACAAGCCATTGAGTTTTAGATAGATTTAGTACTAGGAGCGGAACCAGTGAGTAGACCGCCAAGCAGGATAATGCCCACCGAGATAACGGAATTAAAGGTGTAGTTGGTGGATTTGAAAGGCAAGAATTTTATTAAACCAAGCAGGTCGCATTAGGGAGCAGCCGTAGAGATTTCAAAGAAATGGGACAGATCATTAAGATTATGTATCAAATATCGTAAGCTGAATAAGATGACGATAAAGAATCGATATCTGTTTCATAGAATCGAAGATGTGTTCGATTAGTTGAGTAGAGCCAAAGTATTTTCCCATTTGGATTTGGTGACAACGTTCCATCGGCTAAGAGTAGTAGAGGATAATATTCCTTTGAAGGCGTTTAGAACCAAATATGGGTCGTCGTAGAAATGGTAACTAATGCGCCAGCAACCTTTGTGGATTTGATGAATCGAGTTTTCCGAGAACACTTGGATAGCTTCGTGTTGGTATTCGTAGATGATATTTCAATATTCTCTAAGGATGAGAGAAAGCATGAAGTTCACCTTAGAGTGGTGCATGAGACGTTTAGGCAGTATCGGCTAAAAGAAAAAATTTCGAAGTGTCATTTCTGGAAGAAAGAAGTGAAGTTTCTAGGTAATGTAGTTTAAAAGAAAGGGTTGTCTATAGATCCGACTAAGATCAAAGTAGTGAATAATAAGAAGAGACCAGAGACAATGACCGAGATAAAGAGTTTTCCTGGATTAGCTGGATATTTTTGGAGATTTATAAAGGATTTTCACGGATAGCAGCATGGATGACCAAGCTAACACGAAAGGATGTGAAGTTTGTCCGGACCGATAAGTGTGAGGAGGCATTTCAGAAGCTGAAATACTTATTGACTAATGCGTCTGTGCTGGTTGTTCCAAAAGGGAATCATGACTTTTTGGTGTACACAGGGGAGCAGGGGTAGGAGCGTGTTAATGCAGAGAGGTAAAGTGATTGCCTATGCATCTCGGCAGCATAGACCGCATGAGATTAAGTACCCGACTCACAATTTGGAATTAGCCGTGGGGATTCTTGCATTGAAGTTATGGGTGCATTACCTTATGGGAGAGAGATTTGAGCTATATACGGGTCATGAGTCGCTAAAGTATTTATTCTCTCAAAAGGAGTTGAATATGAGACGACAGAGGTGGTTAGCGTTTTTAACCGCTTATGACTTTGTTATTGAGTACACACCAAGAAAGGGAAATAAGGTTGATGATTCACTTAGCCGAAAACGTTAGAATGCAGTGTTGGCAATGATAGTTGAGTGAAAAGATTTAGAAAAGTTGACGACATGAAGAGTGCAGCGGAGATCTGAAGCTAGATCTGGTAAGGAAACTGTTATTTTGTCATGTTTGGAAGTTTAACCGATGATGATCAAAAGGATCATTTCTAAGCAGAAGGAGGATCCATTATTAGTTAGATAGATCAGAAAGTTAAGGGATGGAACAAAGAGCGGTGACTTGAAAGATTTCGAACTTGTCCAGAATGGGTGGTTGAGGAAGAAAGGAAGATTATGTGTATCAAATATGGAAGACATTAGGAAGGAAGTTTTATAAGAATGCCATCATTCGAAGTTTTCTATTCGTCCAGTAGGAACTAAGATGTATCAGGACATGGAGAGAAGTTTCTTCTAGAAAGGTATGAAGAGAGATGTAGGCTTATGGGTAAAGTAGTGCTTGAACTGCCAACATGTTAAAACCAAACATTAGAAATCAAGTGGTTAATTCAGCCTTTAGATATTCCAGTTTAGAAATGAGATTCGATTTCAATGGATTTTGAAGATGGGTTGCCAAGTTCAAACATAGGAAATGAATGTATATGAGTCATAGTGGATAGGTTGACGAAGAGTGCTAATTTCATTCCAGTTAAGTCAACCCAGACGACACCTATTCTAGCTAAGTTGTTTATGAAGAATGTAGTTAGACTGCATGGAATTCCTAGAAGTATAATAGGTGATAAAAATTCCATATTCTCTAGTGAGTTCTAGAAGAGTCTACAGGATATTTTAGGTACCAAGCTCAAGATGAGTACCGCTTACCATCCGCAAACAGATGGGCAAATAGAAAGAGTTAACAAATTCTTAAAAGATTTGTTCGAGCTTCTGTGCAAGATTTTGGAGGATCATGGGAAGACCATCTACACTTAGTTGAGTTTTCATATAACAGTAGTTATCAGGCTAGTATATGGATGACACCGTTTGAAGCTTTGTATGGAAGGGCATGAAAATCTCCAGTTTATTGGTTAGAGATCGGGGATAGGTTAGTTGTTGGTTGAATTTGGTTATAGAAGCTGTAGAAAATATTGAGTTAATTAGAACTAGAATGAAAGAAGCTTAGTCTAGGCAGAAGAGTTATGCTGATAAGAGATAGAAATACTTAAATTCTCAGTTGAGTTCATGTTTTCATCAAAGTATCACCAATGAAGGGTGTGATCAGGTTTGGGAAATTGAGAAAGTTGCCACCGAGATTCGCTGGACCATTTCCTATTGTAGAGAGGATTGGGAAACTCGCATATAGAGTAGGGTTACCAAACAGTTTGGAAGGAGTCCATGATTTTTTTCATGTTTATCATTTGAGGAAGTGTATTCGAGTTCCATAGACTACTATTACATCAACTGTGTTAAATGACTTAGTAGTGGAGCCGAATTTGACTATAGTTAGAAAGCCAGTTCGTATAGTCGCGAGGGATGAGAAGAGGCTGACAGTTGGATTGGTTAAAGCCCAGTGGAGTGGCATCGAGAGGGAATGTCCCTAGGAAATTGGGAACAAGATTTGAGATGCTGTCCTGACTTGTTTTATGATATGTTTTACCTTTATGATTGATCTTGACGAGTGCCTTATCGTAATTTTGAGGATGAATTCTTTAAAGAGGGGAGTATGTAACGACCCTAATTTTAATTAACATTATTCAGAACATTTAATTAGTTAAATTAAATGAAATAATGTAAATGGTTAAGGGATTGAGATTTGTATAATAAAAGAGAGCCGTGCCTAGTTGAACTAATGAACTGAATGAAATTTAAAATGAAATAGGTTAGGGAATTAGATAAGGGGCAAAATCAAAATAAGTTCTATTCTTATATCCTAAACCCTCACAACACTTCATTTTACACGTTCACGATTAAAAACAAAACATAGAGAGGCTGGCCATCATTAAGGGAAAACAAGAACAAGATAAGCAAGTATCTAAGGAAGAAGCTTAATCAAATTAATCCGAGATGAAATCTCAACTCCCTAATAACAAAGAAAAAGGTGAATAATAGGTTACATCTCATGTTTTCATTTTTTTCAGTTTTAGATGGAATTCCAAATTATCTTGCAAAATCTTTTCCATGTTTTTTTATTGTTAAAATGGACATATATGTGTATATACATATACATACACACACACACACATATGCTTGTTGATGATTTATGATATTTCATGTGGATTTTATTATAAGTTTTAACTAGTGTGTGGCCCATGCAACGCACATGGGTAGTGTTGGTTGTGTAATGGGTAGGAAAATCTATTTTAGAATGTGATGTGTGAACATATTCTGAATATATGTAGCTGTTGAATAAGGAGACAAAGAATATGTTGTTGGGCAGGGGTTATCGTAATATATGTACGTATATACTGAATGCAAAGTTTTTTAGAATATGACCCAAATAAATGAATTTTATATAGAGATAAATTTAGAGTTGTATAATACTTTGATGTGTGCATGAAGATGTAATGTGTATGTGTGTATATACACACATATATTATATATATGGCTTAGTTTATCAATATAGTAGATTTTTAATATAAGTTGATATCTTCATTCTATCTACAATGTGGTAGTTTAGTGGACCAACGATTAAAGTTTAGTTAAACAATTGGGTAAAAAAGGATATACGTTGGTAATAATAAATTAATGAAGAATACGACCACCCGTATAAAAATATAAGAAAAAAAGAATGTTTAAAAAAACAGAATGCTAGACTTTAGGTTATTTTTTCTAAGAATAACACTAATAACTTGTCATAATTTAAGAAGAAAGTTAACCTTATACAAATTCAAACGTCAAAACATGGAGATCAATCAAATATCAGTGACTCCCAATATGTTCGTTACCAGTGTACCATAAAGTTGATCTAAAACAGGAATACGACGATTTTATTAGTCAATTACTTGAGTTTTCAGTAAAGTGGATGAAAACTTGAAGCAAAATCATCAACATATCAAACAAAAAATATGACGATTGGACGAAAATACTAATTTTTGTAAGAAAAAGAATAGGGTCCACTGTATAGCATGTGAATTTATTATTATATCTAGTTTATTTAGATAGTACAACTGAGTATGGAAACAGAGACATATAACTGAATCATTGCATCTCATAAGTTTCACGTAGTATAAAAGAAGGTTGCAATAAGCCAAATGTAAACGATAGTAATGGCAAATAGTTGCTGTAAATACAGTAAGAACAACCATAGTCCAAGAACAGTGCATGGTCCACTGGCGCGACTTTGAAAAACATCTACACCTATCTCAGTTGGTTCAGTTGCCTATAATTGTAGGTCCAGTTGAATGTAATCCAATTTATGTTAAAGCATTCTGTAAAGCTCATTTATAACACTATTTCTTTACCCCTGTAGCTTTTTCTTCACTCCGGCGGTAGTAGGAAACCATGGGAAGAAAAAAAATATTGCTGAAAATTCAGAATAATGAAAAAACCAAAGTCAAAAATAGTGTATCTATAGTTCTTCATTCGTAGGAAGGCATTATTGAAAGGAAAAAATTAAAACCATATTTAATAAAATCAATCTATCTTCTTTGACTTCAATTTATTCAATTCAAACTTTGTTATGTACAACTGAAATTTTTTAAATGTTTAATTTGTTAGGACCCGTTTTTCTTCAAAATAAATTTTTAGCTTTTAGTTTTTAATTTTTATTAAAAGAGTGTGGGAGATGAGGGAACGTGGAATGGGTTAGATAGAGATTTTGCTAATCCTCAAAAAGCTGGCAGGAATAAAATTTTGTTTTGAAAAACTCGCTCTTCGTCCTCTCCCTTCACCGTTATTCCTCACCGTGCTACATTGTTCTACCTTGTCATTTGATGTGAAAATTGAAAATGGAAAACACAAAAATTATTTTGAAACCAGTCGGACCTTAGTTTTTTATTGTGTGAGTTTCTAAAAAATAGGATAGCCGTAAACTTTTAGAAAATAAAATGATTGGAAAAAGGCAATTCAGTAAAAAAAACCTCTTTGTTTTCGAAACAAAATTCGTTTAGGTTTTGTAGTTGATTAAAGATGAATAATTTGACGTTGTTTAAATCATATAAAAAAACCACAAAATGCGTTGATGAATTTAAAAATGAAATGTTATCAAGCATTGATGCGGTGAAACCCTACCAAGATGCACCATTAATCAAAGGCAGTAACTAATATAATTACTGTTTTTTTTCAATTCTAATAAAAGTAAAGAAGTGATTCTAATCAAAAATAGGTACGTCCACTTTTCTAAGTGTAAAATCAATTTTTGTCAAATACAGTTTAAAAATGTTGTGTACAGCCTAAAATATATAAGTATCATAAATGCCACCTAAAATGATACAATGAAATAGTAGTTGATATAAATGCTAACGGTGGAGAAAATCGGTAGCTCATATTGGACTATGATGCATGCAGAATAACTGAGTTTACAATTCATTACCAATTTGAATTTTTTATTAGAATGACTGTGCTTTTTTGCAATTTTGTAGTACAGAGTAATAGTAAGTACTCCTTTAAAGTGGACCTTGACACCATCTAATTTCTAAACATCAGTAGTTAATATAATATGACGCTGGATAGTACTAACCTGACTCATGGAAATTTAATATAGCATATTATGAGAAAGAGTGAAAAATATTTACGCGTACAATATTTTAGTGCCCAAATTATATTCCATTTTATCGTTTAGGAAATATATATGTAGTGGCCAAAAGAAGAAAAGCATAATGAAACTTTGATGCTGCGTAGAATTTTGCATTAAAATAAAAGGTGTTAGTTGAAAAGAGTTGATTTATATTAAATTTTCTTATAAAATTCATGTTAGGATTGCAATCTACATATGTGTACAATCTATACAGCTTTAAATTAACATTATGAATAAAGAATACTTTTATTAGTGGAAAAATGGATAGAGGTCAGTAAGTAACTCCTGTCAAAGTTTCATTTGTAATAAATGCAAATTATCATTAGATATTTGTAGTAAAAAGGAGAGTAATAGGTTCAATGAGTCTAACCGTTATAAAAATTCAGGAAAGACTCCTGGTAGCCAATAAAAATCATTGAACAGGGGCGATTGGGTCAGTTATACCTAATAGGTGGTTGGAGGCTTGGAGCTACAGAATCAAATGTAAGAGTAAACAGTGGACATAAAGTTATTCTTAAGTAAAAAGATAGTGTTGAACATAAAACATAATTTATAGGTGCAAACTGTGCCGGTAACATAAGTTATAGGTTGAATGTTAAAAACTAGGATAGGGAAATGAAAACTTGTGCCTGGCAACATAAGTTATAGGTTGAATTATTGTGATAAGTAATATATGTTTAGTTCAGCCCATGGGCTTTGTAATTTGGCCCAATACAAATATATCGTTTTGTATAAATAGAGTACAAGGCTAAAATGTAAATGTAATCAGTTTCTCACAAAATAATTCGGTGTATCAAATCATCATAAATAAAAGATCAATATCATCTTTCTCCTTTCTTAATTTGGTATCAGAGCGATTCACTGCCTAACAGCAAATGCCATGCCAATAATTGAGATCAGATACAATATCATCAAATCTCAATCAGGCTGCATTTTTTGAATCATCTAAGAATCAAGAAGATCCTCATCATCGTTACATTCTTGTTTTTGATCAAGATCAGATACAATATCATCATATCTTGATCAAATTGCAGTGTGACTGAATCATCTTAGAATATAGAGTTCTCATCATCAGTTCTTTTCTTTTGTTTCTCTACTTTCAGATCAAGATCAGACTCAATATCATCATCTCAAGAACTGAAAGCATCTATTTTGAATCATTTGGGAAATATAACATTTCCCATCATCTTTTTGTTTTCTTACCTGTACAGAGGTTATCAATCAAGTTCACTGCCATGCCTTGCCTAGGAGAAATCAAGAACTTCCTGGCTGCACAACTTTTTTGATCTACTGCAACTTTCAGAGTTTATAACCATTCCCTTCCTGACTTCTGATTCAATGGCCGAAGGAGATCAAGAAGCATCTGTCTCCTCCAGCACTCACACCAATGCCAGATTGAATATCACTGAGGAACTCGTGAAGGATATCATTAAGCCTCAGAGTCAATTATTGTCCATCCAACTCGATGAAACCAATTTCTTGCTTTGAAAGTTTCAAGTTGAAACTGCAGTCAGAGTTATGGATTGGAGCAATATGTTCAAGGCACTATAATCATACCACCCAAGTATACTGCAGATAAAGATGGGAAACTCATTAGCAATCAAGAATTCATATTGCATCAAAGACAAGACAGTTTAGTCAGTTCTTGGCTAATATCATCAATAGGTGCTAATCTTCTTCCACGGTTAATTGGATGCAATTCATCACATGAGATTTGGTCTACATTAGAACAAATCTTTAGTACTCAGTCAACAGCCAAGATCATGTACTAAAAGAGACAATTACAAAATGTAAAGAAAGAAAATCAGTCAATGAGAGACTATCTTGTAAAGGTGAAAACACTATGTGATCATTTATCATCTACAGGACATAAAGTAAGTGACACAGAGCATATATTATCAATTCTTGGTGGGCTAGATGATGAATATGAATCAGTAGTAGCTGTTATGTCATTAAAATAAACTCTACCCACAATTCAGTATGTTCACTCTACCCTCCTAGCCCATGAGGGTAGATTGGAACAAAAGAAATCAAATACAGTGCAAGATATGTCTCTGAACTTCATCTCAAGCAGTAATAGAAATAAGGGTCAAGCAAGAAATCCTAACAACAGGAATTAACAATACTCCAATCAGAGAGGTGGTCAGCCCTATAGATCAAGGGGAAGAGGTGGAAGATGGCCTAACAATAGTGGAAATAATAGACCCAGATGTAAGATCTGTGAGAAAATTGGTCATATTGCTAGCAAATGCTATTTTAGATTTGACACCAACAACACTTCATCTCAACAAAACAATAACAGTACAAGAAACAACAATCCCAGTGCAAATTTAGTAAGTGCTCAACAAAAAATTGGAAGTCAAAGTGATAGAAACAACAATGATAGTGCAAAAATTGAAGATATTCATGACAACAGCTGGTATCCTTATGCTGGTGCAACAAATCATGTCACTAACAACTTGGCAAACTTGAATCTTGGCAACAAGGAATATAAAGGTACACAATCATTACTTATGGGTAATGGCAAGTCTGTATAAATTTTTCATACTCGTAGTGGATATATATCAGGAAAGAAACAACTATACTTGCATAATTTATTAAGAGTACCATCTGTCAAGAAAAACTTATTAAGTGTTTCTCAATTTGCCAAAGATAATAATGTGTTTTTTGAGTTCTACCCTACTTACTGTCTAGTTAAAGACACACTAACAAAAAATGTTCTATTACAGGGTAGAGAGGTTAAGGGATTGTATACTTTCAATGTTGCTAATTCAAGAATCTCAGAATGTAAAGAAAAATGGTGTAATAACTCTGAAATCAAATCTGAGAATGACTGTAAGAACTTTGATATTTGGCATTGTAAACTTGGACATCCTCATGTAAATATTGTTAAACAAGTGTTGAATGAAAATAATATTTCTTTTAGCAATATTTCAACTCCATATATTTGCAGCTATTGTCAAATGGGTAAATCCCACAAACTACCATTTATGGATTCCAAAGTTAGTTACAACAAACCACTAGAACTTGTTGCAACTGACATATGGGGTCCAGCACCCATATCAACTGACTATGGGTACAAATACTACATTTCTTTTGTTGATGCATACTCAAGATATGTGTGGATATATTTTTTAAAAACCAAGTCTAAAACATACAATGCAGTTCAGCAATTTATAGTGCAGGCAGAAAAGCAAACAAATTGCTAACTAAAAATTCTACAGATAGATAATGGTACAGAGTTCCTATCTCTGAAGAATTTTTTTCAAGAGAAAGGTATTATACACAGGACAACTTGTCCTTACATATCAGAACATAATGGTCTGATTGAAAGAAGGCATAGACATATAGTGGAATCAGGCCTGACATTGCTTGCAAATGCATCACTACCACTTAAATTCTGGCCTGATGCATTTGCCACTGCAGTATTCCTAATTAACAGATTGCCTACAAAGGTGTTAAGATTAAAGTGTCCATTAGAAACACTTTACAATGCCAAGCCTGATTATCATAGTTTAAAAGTATTTGGTTGTCTATGCTTTCCCTATCTCAGACCATACAACACACACAAATTAAATTATAGATCATCACCATGCACATTTTTAGGCTATGCAGCAAATCAAAAAGGCTACAGGTGCCTATCTAGCAATGGTAGAATATTTGTGTCAAGGCATGCTGTATTTAATGAACAGGTGTTCCCCTTTAGCAATACAGTAATTAAAACTTATCAGAAAGTGTATAATGCAAAACATTCTATGGTACCTATACCTATGATACCTGATAAAGAAGTACACATTCCTGAAGATAAAGCTGAAGGCAATGAAAGTCCACAACACACAATGTTCTCTTCAGAACCAGGTCATG
The DNA here is from genome assembly GCA_030765085.1 of Allium cepa. Classification (NCBI taxonomy): domain Eukaryota; kingdom Viridiplantae; phylum Streptophyta; class Magnoliopsida; order Asparagales; family Amaryllidaceae; genus Allium; species Allium cepa. The sequence goes on from CM060942.1 coordinate 513,488,127, forward strand.
GACAAACTGAATCATCTGATAAACCGGCTCAAATGCAACAGTCAGATAGTCAAATGCAACAAAATTCAAGTCAGACTTTAAGTGATTTACAATCATCTAATGTATCACAAGAGAATGAAGTGAACAACAATGATCATCAACAAATTGCTGAAAGAACTGGACATCACATGATTACAAGAGCAAAAAGTGGTATATTCAAGCCAAAGCTATACAATACAGCTATAGAAATTGAAGAACCAAGCATACACTGGCAAGCGTTGCAGAATGACAAAGGGAAAGCTGCAATGAATGAAGAATATGATGCTCTTATGAAGAATAAGACTTGGGATCTTGTTCCTTCGCCTACTGATAAGAACATAGTAGGCTGTAAATGGACATATAAGTTAAAAGGAAATGCTGATGGATCAATTTTCAAATATAAGACAAGACTAGTAGCAAAGGGATATTCACAACAAAATGGCTTTGATTTTAATGAAACATTTTCTCCAGTTGTGAAACCCTCCACAATCAGAATTGTTCTTAGTATTGCCTTATATAGAAATTGGAATATAAAAAAACTAGATGTAAATAATGCATTCTTAAATGGCATTTCGCAGGAAGAAGTCTACATGGAGCAACCTCATGGATTGATGAAAAGGGAAAAGAAAAACTAGTATGCAGGTTGAACAAAGCAATTTATGGCCTCAAACAAGCACCAAGGGTTTGGTTTGAAAAATTGAAGACAACTTTATTCATATTTGGCTACAACTGCACAAAATCAGACAACTCTCTTTTTACAAAGTTTTATTCTGGTACAATCACTTATATACTAATTTATGTTGATGATTTTATTATTACAAGTAGTGATGATCAAGAGATCAACAATCTTATTCAACATTTAAACAAGGAATTTTCAATCAAGGATCTCGGAAATTTGAACTACTTTCTAGGAATTGAAGTAAAGAGATCTTCAAAATCCATGATACATCTTAGTCAAAGAAAATATATCAATGAAATTCTTATTAGAGCCAAAATGGATCAATCAAATTCAATCTCAACACCCATGATAACCAATGCTTATCTATCAAAGACTAAAGGAGAAATAATCACAAATGACAGTCAATACAGGAGTATTGCAGGTGCACTACTATATGCAACAATCACAAGACCAGAAATATCTTTTAGTGTAAATAAAGTAAGTCAGTTCATGCAATGTCCAACAGATGAGCACTGGAGAGCAGTCAAAAGAATCCTAAGATATCTTAAGGGAACATTAGATTTTGGGCTAACTATTGAAGCAGATCAAACTATTAGCATTACTGGATATACAGATGCAGACTGGGCAAGTTACATTGATGACAGAAGATCAACAAGTGGATACTGTATTTACTTAGGTAAAAGTCCAGTTTCATGGTGTTCAAAAAAACAAACAACTATATCCAGATCCAGTACAGAAGCAGAATACAGGAGTATAGCTAATGCTGTGGCAGAAATAATATGGATAGAGTCTCTATTGAATGAACTTCGAATCATAGCTGATAGCAAAACTACGTTATGGTATGATAATTTAAGTGCAGTGTCACTTACGGCCAATCTAGTTTTGCATTCCAGAACTAAACACATGGAATTTGATTTGTATTTTGTTCGAGAACAAGTTGCTAAAGGAAAATTGGACATTAACCACATACTTGCTACTTTCCAAGTTACTGGTATCTTAACAAAGCCACTATCAAAAATGAATTTCACTCGGTTCAGAGACAAACTCAGAGTTACGGACATCAAATGTTAGATAGGACATGGTGGCTATGTCCATTCTGAGTTGAAGGCACAGCGAGCATCACCAGCAGAACGGGCAATTTTTCATGCTTCAGCAGTATGTCCATATTCAAGCTCTTTTCATCGCAAAAGACTTAACCTTTACTACTTAATCTTAAGATCTCACGAGTCCAACCGTTTGAGACTTGCTTTCCACATCAATCTGAAGGCAGTAAGTATATTTTGCAAGCTTCTCACAAAATACACTCACGCCAGCAAAGCGCGCATAAATGCTCAAGCTAATGGAAAAGAATTCAACTTTACACCAGAACTGAATCAATCAAGGCAACTCTTAAACATCAGCACATCACTCTCTCATTTTTTATCTCAGATCTCGCATGTTCTTTATCTCAAGTCTCATCTTCTATTCTAATCTGAAGGCAGCAAACATATTTCGCAAGAACGCCTTTCGATTGCTCAAACAAAACAGAGAAGAGCTTGTCTTTGCATCAGATCTGAACTATTTTAAGTTTTTCTTAATGGCGACATGCCATTGCGAGAAGATTGCAAACCCTAAATCTGAAGCCGGGTTTGAGTGGGGCGTATTGTGATTAGTATACCAACCTCCTGCATATATGAAGACTGCTATCTCTAGTATATGTTTAGTTCAGCCCATGGGCTTTTGTAATTTAGCCCAATACAAATATATCGTTTTGTATAAATACAGAGTACAAGGCTGCAATGTAAATGTAATCAGTTTCTTACAAAATACTTCAGTGTATCAAATCATCATAAATAAAAGATCAATATCATCTTTCTCCTTTCTTAATTTGAATGTTAAAAAAAAGAAAAATGTGGACGAAGAATGTGAAGGCTGAACACGGTGTGTCTGATATGCAGCTGTGCTGGTGGAGCTAGAGTGGGATACCGAGAATAAAAGCAGGAAGCAATAACAAGACAGAGGTTTAGCCGTGGCTCATACACGTCGGGTAATGTCAGTACGATAGTCTAACTCTTTTTTCGCTTGTAGCGTGTAAAACAAAGTTGTGAAAAGGATGGCAGTAAGTGCAGTGTATGTCCCCAGGCTCCTTGTTGTTGCATTCGAGTCAATGACTTGTTCTGACTTCAGCATATCCATGCACAGCAGGATGTATCAGTTGTGGATGTTGTATATTATGCATGGTGATCTTGGCTAAAGGGAAGCAGTTGTTGGGATGGATGTGGCATGAAACAGAGAGGTTGAGAAAAGATGAATGTAGATGAGAAAGGGGAAGCAAGAGTAAGAGATCAATGGGTGGTAAGCCGTGTTGAAGTCTTTCAGAACAGTTTGCGGAGGAGAATACGTACGTCGTTTGTACATGTATATGCCGTTATGAATGCTTGATGTCATAGCATAAAAATGGGCGGCTTTACTTATGAAACTACGTGGTATATGTGAACTTCAGTGGAGTTTGATGTGTTTATCTTTTGAGTTTAATATTTGAAGACCCTTTATGAAGCAAATTTGTAGGTCTTGGATTTGGTATATGTGGTATAGGCTGGAGAGTAAATGTTATTGGTAGAGTTCATTCATTTAGAATTAAAAAATACTATAAAACTTGATGTTGCATGCAAACAACAACTGCCTACGTAGATAAGGGTAAAGTGGGGTATATATCTGTATTTATAGTGCATACAGGATAGATAACTGGACAGAGTACAAGTGTGATTTTTTTTTTTTTTGAAATAATGGTGTAACAGCCCGCCTTTTCGCATGCTTTAAATCGACACACGTGACAATTCAAACTGTTCGTAAGGGCGGATTGTTATGGGGTAAATAAGAAAACGAGAAAGAAATAAAACAAAACAGAATCTCACAGCGGATGGATAAAATATAATAATCAAATATACAGTTTATAAAACTATTTTAAAATATTCGATTATACTTATACAATATACATCAGAGTTACACATACCATATAATAATGCAGCGGAACAATATGAGTGTAGTGGAATATAATAAATAATAACAATATAAATCTCCGTCTTCGTCCTCTAGAGCTAAAGTCTTTGATCCTGAAACGCTCGGACTGACCCGAGCGAATTGAAAAGACAAAACACTCGAGTCAGAACAAAAAGATCTTATGTAAGTTAAATTAACAGGAATAAATATGAGTTCAATAACTCAAGAGATGCTAAGGATTTACATCTCCTAAGGATCCGTTAAACTATTTACTATGTAGTATATTGTGCTATTATAATAGTGTCTAATTGTAAAATAAACTTACTTTTTTCTTAGCATTAAGGAGTGGCCCAATATTCCCCTTAACACGTAATAGTCCCAGTAGTCCATCTAATATCATAGTCCCTCCTGATCAGGAAGCCACCAGAGGATACCACACGGGCTACGGGAGAAATCCAAACTCGTACAAGGCGCGGTAGGGTAGGTGACATGGCACAACTAGGCAATGCCAGGGTAGATATACCAATTACGCTTCCGGGTCGGTGGTAACGCGTAGCCGCAGCTACCGCCCACCTCGAGCCACACCCCCAAATAAAAAAATCAAAAGTGGCCACCGAATCAATCCAAAAGTCAAAATATAATATCGAAGGGATGTGTCCGATCAAAGGTGCTACCTCAATTAACCCGTCAATCGCTCCTGCTTTAGCCACCTCATGCCAACTCACGGGAGTTGGTCCACGTATTTACCTCAAAGGAAACACCGCCACCATCCTACTTCACTCTGGAATCTCCACAGCGTACACGGTTGTTAAAGTGGTTTTCGGGGTTGGAAGAGAGTATGACAACTTCCGATCCCGGTCTCTTCAACAACCAATCGTTATTATAACACCGCGGTTATTTCAAAATAATTTATACTTTAAAACTAAAATATAATATCTCTTTCAAACAATATAAATACGGTATCATTTATATTTTTAAAAACAAAATCAATATGATATCATTTTATTTTATAAATACCCCTTTTCCAATATCATAATATTTTCAAATATATATACCTTGAAACCATAGCTTTGAAACATAACTTTTAATACTTAATGGTTCAAATACTATATTACTTTATAAAATAAACAGCTTCTTCAAATTTCACAATAAATTTCCAATATCAATTTGAACCTCCAAATAAACCATTTTAATTCCCATATATTTCAAAACTTAAATATTCTATATTTCAAAACTTTATAGTTCATATATTTCAATCTTTAAATATTCCACTATTTCAAAATGGATTCTTTGAAAATTTAATATACATCAAATCCAATTCATATTATTTAAATTTGAAATATTTACTTACTAAACAAATATTATTCAGGTAAAACCCTTAAACTTCAATAACATGATATTCTTTTAATTAACTTAACTTGATAATATTCTTTAAATAAAATTTGATATTCGTTTAAATCCTCTAATCAAAAATCAAGTTATAAGATCATACCCTTTAAATCTTAATTTATTTACATTTCAAAACAAATTTTTCGAGGAAAATTCTTAGATACATTAATTCAAATCATATTCTCATTTATCTTCAACTTTACTTTTATTTGAGTTATTATAAACTCTATATACAATAGAATTTCAAATATATTCTTAACCCTATTATATAAACGAAATCAACTTCATTATTTAGCTTATTTTTAAAATTCGAAACAAATTTATACATAGCTAAATTCAAGAATTTTTTTACTATATATATATATATATATATATATATATATATATATATCAAAATTTAATATTTATTAAACCGTGTTCTTTCCAAAACCATAGAAAATCATTTCAAAAATATTTTTTTATATATATACCGCAGTGCCTGTATATAATTTTCTATCCTATGGTCAAGTGATACGGATATTTATCATTTCAATCCGCAATTTAAAAATAAAAAATGCGGTTGTATATCATTTCAAACCGCAATCCCGAATGAAATGAAAATGCATAATAACTTGCAGTTATACAATATAAATACAGCATCTATTCATCCATCATATCAATCATCAAACATTTATCAATTTATCATCCAATTTAAACAATCACATCAATAAATAATAGTTAATTACTGACAGTTAATTTTTCAATAATGAATTAAATAACTGTTTAACTATAGTTTATATGCAATAAATAAATAACAAATTTAACTAGCAGTTTTAAATGCAATAAATAAATTTAACTAAAATTTTAACTGGCAGTTTACATGCAAAAATGAATTAAATAACAAGTAAATTATATGAATGCAAATTAACTGAGGTAATGATGAAATATATGCCAAACACCTATAAATAAATTTCTAAACACATCATAAATCAATTTAACAAACATAAGAAATTTTAGAAATTGTGAGTGGGTTCAAACACTCACCTTTTGAATTTAAATCGAATTTAAAGTCAATTTAAACCCAAAAGTTTGGCCGTCTCAGAATTCATCCAAACCTACGTCATCAAGTCTGGAATTTTATTACGATCCTAATAGGAAAAATCGCGCGTAAATCGGAGTTCGTATGTGGAAAATATAGCGATAAATGCATTTGAATTCAATTCAAAAAAATAAAAAGGAAAAGAACACTTTACCTATATTGCCACGTCATCGTTATTTGATTCACGCGCATCTCTACAGGTTGAAGCCAAAAACCCTAGTTACGCGCATCTCTACATGTTCGAAGTATTGTGCAGCCGCTGTCTTCAAACCGTGAAACGCCGCCACGTCAATCCACTTCGTCAAGATCCAACGACCCCACGCGACTGCGTGTCCAAGGCCGCACGCACGCCTACGTCCCCCAGTGGTCGCAACGTCGGCGAACGCCGCCAGGCCGAGGCGAACTTCCGCCCTTTCCCATTGATTTCTGGTGAAATCGATCACCTTCTTCCCGAAGTAACCATATAGATTGAAAGCCCATGATCCCCTCTACGAACCCGCGCAACCCGATCGAACCCAGGACGACGATCCACCGCAATAACCAACGCCTAACCACGAATGGTCGAAACTTCCTCAATTTTTACTGGTCAAACGACAATCCAAAATGAAAAACGAACACCACCAATGAATTACGTTAGTCGAGAGCTTCAACATATATTTTTTTCGGATTTTTCTGAGGACTTTGAATTTTAGGCTTTGGATTTGATTTTAAACTTTTTGAAATTGGATTTAGGGTTTGCATCCGTTGAAGAAGAAGAGAAGCTGATGAAATTTTATGCGTAGATAAATGAGAATAGGCGGAGGCTAGGGTTTAGCAGGGTATTATAGATAAAGTTGAAATAGACAGATGGATCCGAATTATAAACGCGCTCAATGATAATTGGCCCAAAAAGCCCGTTCTGACTCCGGAACGAAATTGGGTTAAACCATATATCAAAATAGATGTTTTAAAATATTTTAAACACGATAGAAAAAGTTTCACATCCAAATTCCATCGTATAAAGAAGTTATGCTGAAATCAATATTTTTCAAATTGATTTCAATTTATCGATTTCAAGGCGTTTCGCGTCCGCACGATTACACGACAAGTCCGATCACTGCGAAACTTGACACCCTACAATAATTCACCGTTACGGATCCGATGAAACTGGTTTCGTCGAAATCCGAGTCAGTGGCCAAAATGGCTATTTTTATATTAATTAAATAATTTAAAAATTAATTAATAAAATTCAATTTTTAAATTTCAATCTTAAAATTGACCAATTTTATCACTCTATATTTCTCAATCAAATTGCAATGTTTTAAACTAGATTAAAAGTCAATTTAAAGTTGATAAATTTAACGATTTCAGTGTTTATCTCAAATTCATTGAATTTAGAAATTGTAAATTAAATTTTCAAAATTTCATTTAATTACCTTTCATTCTATTACTCAGTCTATTATTATCAAAAAGATGCAATTTACATGGGTCCACTATTGTTTACATTTATTTTCTTAGATTTCTTCTACATTTCCTTCAACGTAAAATTTAACAGTTATATTTCATTTATTCACAATAAATTCAAAGAAAAATAATTAAAAAAATTTCAATTAAATAAATAAATCTAGCTTTCTATTCTTTAAATTAGCCAACTGTCATATTCTAAATAGGATTATCATTAATTGCATCTTATAAAATTTACCATTTTTAATGACAAATCACATCTACCCTACTGCACAATTTAAGTCGATTAAATATAATTGATTTCATATTAAATGTTATGAATTATAAATTGAAATCTAAATAAATTCTTTTATTTATTTAAAATCTTGCTATTCAAAAATTTGACATTGTATGGATGTAATTAACAATGAATTATATTACACATCATTAATGTATTAATTAATTTATTTTCCATTTAACGTGCTACTTAATCACCTTTGATTGCAAACTGATTTTCAAATTTTATGCAACATACTAAAGAAATAAATACAGATCTTAATTGATTCTTTTTTATCCATTCATTATACATTAATGCACACATACAAATTAAGATCCTAAATCGCATAAATCATTCCATCTTGGTTCCATTCCTTTTCACACCAACTATCACTTTATGAATAAATTAGCATTTCATATTCATTTTGTTACATTCACTTATATTCACTTTATAAATAAATTGGTATTCCATTTAATCCATTAATTATTATCTTTAATTATTGCAATTCGTTATCTAATATAAATTTTGAATCTATTTCCTAATTTTCAAATTTCAATAAATTAAAACCTTACAATTATTTACAAATAAAAATGGGGATTGGACTAATTAAATTATTTATTGTCCTGCATTACTTTATTACCTCAATTTACATTCAATTTCCATTAATCAATATTTTATTTCATTGATAAATTCAATACTTGCCTTTATGTACTTATATTTTAACTTATTACCCAAATGCAACAATTTAAAACTTTACATTATTTTATAAATTTGAATTCCATTCTAGTTAACAATTTTATTCATGATTCAACATTTCTATTTGTTTTCTTATATTCAATTGATTTGCACATTAATTCATTTACTAAAGTTTACAATCATTTATTTATTACTTACCTTCTTATTATATTAGATTAGTAGCATTTCCATTATACTTTTGATTATGACATTTCATTAGTCAATTTAATATTCCCGTTTGATTCTTATATTAACTTATAACCAAGTATGACAAAGATTCACGATTTCAATTGATTGCAATTACATTTTGAATTTGTAAATCTTAATTTCAATTGCTATATTTAAATTTCTAACATCTGCTTCGTTATAACTTCTAAGATTTTTATTTCTTCCTAAATTTAGTTGCAAAATTTAGATTAAACTAACAAATTTATTAATCAAAATTTACGGGTCGTTACAAATGGTAAATGGGCCAAGCCCAATACAAAAACAGGTTAAAAACCTGATTACCCGAGAAACTCTTTACATAACACTCAGTAACCCTAGCCGACACTAAAACATCAAAGTATCTCCAAACCATAAAAATGACGAGAGGAGTGTCAGCGATTTTTCAACTCTCGTTCTTTACCACTTTTATTTATTCCGCTCGATTCTCCTCTCTTCCAATAATATAAACAGCTGTTAAATCCCCTCGCATCCCCTTGATGCTCTCTTTAAGGCTGTAGTTTCTCCGATGAATTGAGGTCAAGGGAAAATTAGCAGATATAAGTTCTTTACAACTTAGATCTGTTAATTTCTTACCCCTAGCAGTATCATCGTCTGAATTTGAGATCCAGTTTAGCCTGGTAGTCTCGCTAGTTTGCTGATTTAAAAGGAAGTCTCTGTTAGTACCAAATGAGCTCTGATGAGGGTCGTTAGCTTCAAAAGGTTGTTGTTTGCCATGTGAATCATTAGCACGAATGAGAAATAAATCTAGCTGTTTGCTGCCAGCTTCCTGGCTCCATTCATCGGCTAGGAAATAAAATTTGGTTTGATCCCTTATTTTTTTTCTTTGATTTATGAAGATTTATTCTACTCCCTGTCTCGATATGTATCCACTTCTGCTCTTTTTTCATGCTACTTTTATTATGTGTTTGGAAGTTCTTCTTTCCATATATGGAACACCGTGGTAGTTAATAATATGTGAGCATAGTCTCTTTCGCAGCATTTAGCTTTAAAATTGCTGTTGATATGTTGAATGGCTTGCATAAGACTCATCTGACCATTGTTAGCAATATGCAGTATGTTTTGAATATGATTCCAGATGTAGTAAGCATAGCTGCATTCAAAAAACAAATGATGCTCACTTTCATTTACTAGATTGCATAGGAAACAAAGTGAATTATTAGACTTTCCCTACTTATTAACTTTATCCCAAGTTGGCAATCTATTGTTGACTTCAAAATATGCAAAGAAAGCCATTTTGGAACAATTCACTTTGTTCCATATGCAGTTATACCAGTCAACATTAGAGATTTTATTTCTAATGTTTTCCCAAATAATTTTAAAAGAAAACTTCCCTCTGTTACTTTCTTTCCACTCCCAATAATCACTGTCTGCATGAACATCAATAGGAATTTGACATATACTATTTTTATGTGGGTATGTGATAGAATGCAACTGTGGCTGCCATTGATTGTCCTTTGTTGTCATTTCCACTGTATCACTAACCCCACCACAAATGACTAAACTATCCTAGCCCACTTTATTAACAAATGATTCATAATTAAATCAGGGGTCAAACCATAGACTAGTTTGTTCTTCTAATTTAAATCTTCTTTCTAAAAAAGACTTACCAATATTTCTTCATTCTAAAATTTGTTTCCATGCATAAGATTGATTATTTTCAGGTAAGACGGTCCAAAAATTATCTTTTTTGAAGTATTTGGATCTCATCCATCTGACCCAAAGAGAGTTTGCATTCACAAACCTCCAAAATAATTTTAAATGACATGTTAAAATGAGATCCTTCATATTCCTTATACCTAATCTCCCTTCTTTTTTAGACCTGCACACTTTATCCCAACTGATTTTATGGTATTTACCTCTCCATAAAAAAATCAGCACATCTGCATTTAATTTTTTTAATTGAGGCAACTGGAATATGAAATGTTTGTATCCAATATAGAATAATGGCATAAATTACAGTTTTAATAAACTCCAGTCTGCCAGCTATTGAAAGAAGTTTACAAGACCAAGTTTCCATTTTTTCTTGTATTTTTTCTATAAGTATAGAGCAGTCAGAATCTCTAATTTGATTAATAGATAAGGGTGGACCAAAATATTTAATAGGCAGACTGCCTTCTGCAATATTTAGAAGTTCAAAATTTTCTTTTTTATACCTATTATTTTTACTGAAATAAGCTTTACTTTTGAATTCATTAAGTTGAAGACCTACACATTTAAACAATTTACCAATTTTTTTAATAGAATATGCATTAATCTTATTAGCCTTGACAAAAACCATGAGATCATTTGCATATATAAGATGATTATATAGGGCTAGACTTTATTCATAGAAGTAATATTACCATTAATAACTTCCTTTTCCATTAAAATAGAAAAGTACTCCATAACCATAGTGAAAAGATAAGGTGATAATAGATCCCCTTGCCTAATACCCCTTTTACTTTTGATAAAACCCTCTGACTTGCCATGAATGAGAATAGAAAAAGTAGGAGAGTTTATACATTCAAACATCATATTACAGAACTTAGTAGGGAACCCCATACATTTCATTGTATGACATATGAAGTGTCTGTTCACTTTGTCATAAGCCTTTTGTAAATCCACCCTATACATACATTTTCAACATTTTTAGAATTAAAATTTCTGATTAGTTCGTGGGCTAAAAGGGAATTTTCATAAACGAGTCTGCCAGGAACAAATGCACTCTGATTTTAAGAGATAATAAATGGCAGAATTTTTTTAATTCTATTACTTAAAACACTAGCAATTATTTTATAAATAAAATTGCAGCAAGAGATAGGTCTATAGTCACCAATGCAAGTGGGATTTTTAGTTTTGGGAATTAAAGTTATAAAAGTATGATTTATGTTTTTGAGAATTTTACCTTTATCAAAAAATTCATTAACTAAACCCAAAACCAGATCTTTAATGCTGTCCCAATGAGTTTTGTAAAATTTTGCATTAAATCCATCAGGGTCTAGACCTTTATTGTCACCAGCATTGAACACTACATATTTGATTTCTTCAATAACAACTGGAGAAAGTAATATATCAGAAGCATTAGCATGTAAAACATTTTTACAAATAATATGAGGAAATTCTATGGTAGTGGATTCAGAAAAAAATAGTTTTTCATAATATTCTATTGCCGCTTTCACTACTTTATCATATGCATTAGTAAGACTGCCAGTTTATCAATAATATTACCTATGTTATTCATATGTCTCTTGCGACTCATTTTTGCATGAAAAAATTCAGTACAATCATCATCCATTGTTAACCAGTCAACCTTAGCTTTTTGTTTAGCATTCAAAGTATTAATATATAATTTTACTGATAAATTTTATTGATTGGAAAAAAATTCTTTAACTGTATTAATGTTACCAGGATTTTTGTCAACTGTTTCTTGTAACAGTTTCCCATCCTGTCTTAACAATTCCAACTTATTATTTTTCATTAAATTATTTTTATTCCAAGTTTTAAGATTATTTTCAGTATTTTTAAAAAACATATTAAACTGGAATTGTTTAGTACCATTAGAAGAAAAATTCATACATTCTTTCATTATGCTTTTATAATTATCCTCTAAAATCCATCCATTCTTAAATCTAAAAGGAGGAGTTTTTTTATCGAAAGTTGTATCCTTAAAAAGAGAGATTAATATTGGGGTATGATCACTAGTATTTTGCTCTAGTGTAGAACATATAAATTTGGGGAAAACATTGGATTTTTTTTATTAATCAAGGCTTTATCTAAATTGCAATGGGTTCTGTGCCAGATTTCCAAGTAAATTTATTACCACTAGTGATTGGTTCTATTAACCCAGTTCCAATTAAGAATTTATTAAGTTTATCTAGTTTTCTCTAAGGTATTTTAATTCCGCCATATTTTTCAGAGGCATGAAAAACAATATTAAAATCCCCTAAATTAGCCAAAGGAAATTATAGTTTAAGTTTAAAGCTTTTAACCTACTCCACATACTATTTCTTTCATTTTCCAGATTGCTACCATATATACTAGTAATTTGAAGAAAAAAACCACCAATATTTTCAAAATGACAGTCTATAAACTGCTTATCTTTATTACTTTTTAACATATTCCAAATATTGGAATCCCATATAACAATAATTCTGCCTTTGCAACCACAATCATTATTTTTTATAGCTTTCCAGTTTCTAGGTAGTTTAAAACAAAAAAAATTAAAGTTATCTCCATTCAATTTATTCTCAATCAATGCAATAACAGAGGGTTTATACACACTAAGCATATGTAATATATCAGATTGTTTAGAAGAGGAATTCATACCTCTTACATTCCATGCAGATATAGACATAACCAAAAAATAAAAATAAGGGTTTAGATAGTACCTGATGCCAGAACACTCTTAACTCTTGTTTTGTTTTCAACACTTTTTGCTTTTAACCTGGTTGACATTTCATCCCAATCTGGATTGATAGAAATGTATTTTTGTTTAAAAGCTTTCTTCTCTTTATTACCCCTATTCTTACCTGTAGCTTTTGTTTTTGGTATATGTAGTTCATAGATATTAAACTAATCAACGACATCCACCATTTCCATTTCATCTACAGAATTATTGATAACTTCTGGAATTTTAATAGTCGAGATATCGAATGGGACAACAGTGCGAGGTATGGCTGAGTCAGATTCCTCGGTCACTGCAGCCTGCTCAGGTGGAGAGACTGTTTTAGGAGGCTTTTCCAAATTCAAGACTGCAGATTGCAGATGATCTTTATTATCATTATTGTTGTTTGTACCATTGTTGTTTGTAATAAAACAAGGGTCTGTAACTGGTGGGGTTACAGATTCTAAGACCTTTTTATTCTTTTTACCAACCAATTTATTGCTCTGTGATTTTCCCTTTGTGATTTCCAAATTGGTACGATGCGCTTCGTCTGCTATGACTTGATCATCTTGATCAGAGAGCACATTATCATTCTTTCTTTGATCGAAATTGATACTTATTTGGTTGATCCGATCATTATCCTTAGATGGCATAGACTGTTTTTGTAACATTGAATGGTTTCTTGAATCAGAATTTGAGGTTTCTTTTTCTTGCATTTCTTGATTATAGCTCTTGGGTACCCATGCCTATTTTGGGTTACATTGATCTCTAGTATGTCTAAAACATTTGCATACATTACGCTTTGGCAGGACCCATTCATATTCAACTTTCTGAGTGATTTTTTCTTCATCATACAAAGAAAGAAAGATCTCACTGGGAAGCTCATCATTTGCGGACACTTCTACAAGAAGGCGAGCATCATTCAATCTCTTCTTCATCGTTGTGGCAGCATCCATTTTTATGGATTTGCCTATGATACTTGCCATAACACTTAAAGCCTCTCTTTTCCATAACTTTAGATTAACACAGGGTAATCTTACCCATATCGACATTGATGTTAACAAGTTTCTGTTTATTTTCAGAGAATCAGACCATCTTCTCATTATGATGAGCTTATTATAGAAATATGGTCCATTTTTTAAAAATAAATTACAATCTTGAGGATCTTTAAATTTTACTAGAAAGAACCCGTTATCTCTAGTAAAGATTTTAAATTCGCCAATCGGTTTCCAAACTCTTTGTATGTATGATTTGAAAAATAAGTAGTATGGTTTGGTGCCCACTACATAAACAAGAACAGAATTATTCCATGATTCAGTGGCCCTTTTACATAGCTCATTCTTAACCAGACCATACTTCTTGTTATTAATTCTGATTGGTGCAATATGTTCAAGATTGCTTTCTTCAACACTGGGCTCTTGAGGCTAATCAGCAACAATGTCTGCCCAAAACTTCCGGACTTGTTCTCTGTTCAATGAGATGGCTATTGATTTTCTCTGTATTGACAAAAAATTTCCTTTCTTGGTGCTCTAGGTGGTTACATTCTGACCGTCTCTGCCTTTTCGGTTGTCATTTTTGGAAACTGATAGCAACTCCTGAATTTTGTGGCCTCTTTTCTCCTTTGTTATTTGGATAGGACAAATTTAAATCCGTCATTTTCTATGTTGATAAATCCTGATGGCTTGCTGATGTGAGAAGCCTCAGGCGGTCTGATTAGGGAAGAAGATTGGAAAGAATTAAGGAAATATGATGAGGGAATTGATTTTCCACCATGGCTGAGAGGAAACCCTAGATTTCAATTTTAAAAACAAACAAGTTTAGCAAGCTAAAAGTTAAAGCCTTGTAATTTGGATAAACTACAAGTGTGATATTTATTACACTGAACAGTGGTTGAAAATAAAGTGGTACAAACAGTAGTACACAGAGTTAAACATACATAAACAACTACAGTAAGTAAATAGAGTTTTCTTTTTGGCGCGTAGGGGAACGCAGAAATAAGTACAGCTGGTTGGAAATATAACACGAAACTTAGGACTGCAGAAGACAGGGGTAGGGTGGTGTTGTGGACGTACGTTGCTTCATTATGCGATTGTCCATGTAGCGGCCTAGTTCCTTCTCTTCCTATCTGTCAGTCGTCCACGTTTTCTATGTCTACCATCAAGCAACATGTAATAGTTAGGTTCATTCTCCTATCAAATGGTGTCTACGGTTATGCCGCCATCTTGTAAACATTCTTCAGTCTCCTACAAGAATGCAGAATATATATATGTTAGTTAGTTTGTGCGTTATGTGGAAATCAGTGCAGAGTGTCGGTTGAAATATAGACCTGCTTAACTTTACACGTTCCTCTATTCTTCACACTCGAGTAAGGAAAGAAAATTATTGCCAGGTAGAGTAAAATGTATGTAAGATATGTTAAGAAGAATGGAGAGAGCTATGATAAAAATTTATACTCATTCTTCTGACAATGCCAGACTCAGCAGTTAGTTGTGTACCGTCAACTTCCTTTGTATCCTTTGGTTCCACGAGGTTAGGTCGATCAGCCAAAGGGTTGTAAGGTTGGAGAATATGTGAAATTCTTCTCACAGTCAATGATTTGCGATAATTCATTATGTCATAGTTTGACGGTTTGAATTCAAACCGAGCTTCTGTACCCATCAAACTAGCGAACAGTTTACTAATCAGTTCATCACCGTAGCTATAATAAAACGGAAACAATTGTGTTAGGAAGTTTGAGGTAATAGAGGAAGGAGTGGGACATTAGTTACATGTTAAGGTTAGGAAGTTGGAATTTAGGAGTGTAAATTTAAAAAGTAGTGAAGGTGCAAGATGTGTGCCTTTTGGATATACCCATCATCTCATCGACGCTCCGTTTGAGTAGGTAGGAAACATCTTTATCAAAGCAGTCACAGTCGCGGTACTAGCATGGTCAAAAACTTCCATAGATATCCTACACCTGTGTTGATATAGCAGAAAGTAAGGGAGTTGAAATTGAACGACAAACTAACTTTTGCAGACCTGTTCACCGGATGGGAAATATTGTTATTGCATTTAGGGCAGGTAAAACTGGTTGCTTCCATTGTCACTATCTTCCTACAAATGGGCACGAAAGATTATTCCAGCCGGATGATGTGTTAAACTTCATCAATGTTGCGTTTACGACATATTTCTTTGACTGCAAAGGAGGGAGATAGTGAAAAATGTTAACCAAAAAGTAAAGGTAACATAGCAGTAGAAATAAACGATATTGAATTACGTGTCAGTCATTAGATCTTATGTCTTCTAACATATTAGCGATGGTACTTTTAATTTCCGGATCGTAAGTAGTTGAAGGTGTGGGTCGTTGACGCTCAATATATGTAATGGTACTGCATCCGCTATTAGTGACACTGAAATGTAATACAGTCACAGTGAGGTTGAAGATGAAGTGTAGGCAGCAGCAGCAGTTGATAGAAATAAATTGGAGGTATACTTGGACATTAATTTTGCTACCTTTAGACAGTCAATGTTTGAGAATATTTGTGTAGCATTGGTGGGTAAAAATGTAAACTCTCCTATAATTATTAGTTTAGACATAAGGTTGATATTCAAGAATGAAATATAATGTAGCACATATAGTTTACTTTTGAACTGTTTGATTACCATAGAAGTGAATATCACCGACGGTGATTATTTTTCCAATTCAATAGCGGCCACATCTACGAGATCTATTTTATCGGTCCAAAAAGTAACAGATATATTTTTTGAACTATGTAAATTCAAAATGGAGGGTGTTAGCAATCAAATATATATACATGTAAATGTGACATAGTGGTAAATGTTAAACCTTCCAGTGCAAACAGTAATCTCTCTAGATGTTTGACATTTGATCCTTGATTTCAGTTGGACAACATCGAAAATACCTCGTAGTACCCCACCGA
This sequence comes from Allium cepa, assembly GCA_030765085.1. Lineage (NCBI taxonomy): Eukaryota > Viridiplantae > Streptophyta > Magnoliopsida > Asparagales > Amaryllidaceae > Allium > Allium cepa. The sequence continues at coordinate 513,505,215 of CM060942.1, forward strand.
CTTCTGGTGGGAAGATGTAAAAAAGAGGAATGTCAAAGAAATATAAGGAGAAGTGTAAGTGGAAACGGTAGAGTGATAGTATACGGCATGTAGTAGTACGAAAAGGGAGTGCACTTATAAGTTGAGCCACATTATCTATGCGTTGAGTGAGAGCTTCATTATCAACAAAACCAAATTTGTATCTAGGAATATTGTATAGTGTAGAATTGACTATTTTAAAGACACACACATGCATGCATATGTCGTCTATTTTAGTTTGGAATTATATTTTGATAAGGTAATTGACTGTTACTAACAATCGGAGTGTCATTTTAACTTCAAATAGCCAATGATTAATCTAACTAATAACTCACTCATTTTATATCAATTTCAGTTTATATCTATGTAGTTGACTCATGATTTTTAGGTGCAACTTAATAAAACTATTATTTATTCTCAAAAAGCAGAGTATTATTTTAACTCCAAATATCTCATCATCGATCCAGTTACACTGGAGATATCGTTTCAATCTCTATGCTCAATGAATAAATTCAAATTCAATTATCAATTTTGTATTATAGTTCAACCTATATTTCTTCAATCTAATCTAATATAGACAGTAAAAATAAGATAAGAGCATATATAAATTCATATAGATAGGAGATAAACTCACACTCGTCGATTTGGTCTTCTCTTTCCTTTATCATTATAAATTCTCCTTTTGAATCTCTTCTCTAGATCTCTATATTTTGATTTGTTACTCTTCTTCTTTGTCTCTTTAATTTAATTTGTTTTTGATTTGACTTAGAATTTTTTAGAGGAGATTGGAAGAAAGGCATTTAGATCTAGGGTTTCTTAAATGTAAATGGTGATATGGGTTTCTCATGAAGTGTTTAGGCTTAACAACTTGTTTATAGGTGGGAAATTAGATTTCTTAAGTTTGGGCCACACTAATAATTTACCAACCTACCGATGGTTCAAATCTTTATATTTTAGCCCTTTTTGCCAAATTTAACAAATCTTATATGTTTTCTGACTATAAACAACATTCTGGACGCGAATAGGTACGACAGTCTAATTCCAATGTTTATAAAAACCAACCATTTTGTCTTTTTTAGTAAAATCATTATTTTACCTTTTTTGTGATTTTAATACATTATTTACATTTTTTAGAGTGTTACACTTATGGTATATCATAAGCGAACCTTTAAGAATCAAATAAATTATGGATGCAGATTCGAAAACCATTAAATCTAATAATACATGGATAATTAACTATGACCTAGTCAATTTCATGTCGCCTACTTTAGACAAATAATTGAAAGACAACACAAAAACATGTCTATTCACAAAATCGTTGATGGCCTCAAATCTTTATTTGGGAGAGATCTCAATCCATAAAGTACGAGATAGCTAAGAAATTGCTCAACATGAAGATGAGTAAGGGAACTAGTGTATATGACATTGTGATAATGATGAAAGGCTATATTGATAGATTTTTTGAGATCAATGCTAGGATTGAAGAAAACTATAAATAGCCTTGATCTAGGCTCGCTGAATCTATATTTTAAGCCATTCATATTGAATTTCAATATGAACCGAATGAAAGTGAGTTGTGTTAAGCTCCTTAATATGTTAAGGATTGCTAAGGGTTTATCTAAGGATCAAGGTACGACACTATGAAAGGGAAAGCGTCATCTTCAAAGGTTTGAAGAAAAGAAAGCGAGGTGGTAAGAAAGGTGAGAACAGTTCTTCTAAGATATTGATGACTGCCACTATTGTTTGAAGAAGGGGCACAAGAACATGACTGCTCAGACTATCTGAAAATAGTGAGAAAGAATAAGGAATCGGATTCCTCAACTCCTAAAGATATGTTTACGACTCAAATATATTTGGCAAGTAATAAAAACTCTTGGGTTTTAGATACTAGATCTAAAACTCATGACTGTAGTTCGTTATAAGGACATAGAAGTAGGCAACCTGTGGTAAAGGGAAAAATGAACCTTTAAGTTGCTGATGGACCTATAGTAGACGCAACTATAGTGGGACTTCCTTTTACATTTGCATGTTGGATATGCTATTGTTTTGGATAATTGTTATTATGTACAAAAAAAACTTATGGAACAATTTTTGGGTCTAGATTAACTAAGACTGAATATAATTTTTATTATAATAATGATGTTATAAATATTGTGTTTAATGGAATAAAATGTGCAATGGTGTTTTGGATAATGGAATTTATGCATTAATTTTAACATATATTTGCCATCAATAATTTTGTTGTTGTTGATGTTATAATAATCATTTGTGGCACCATAGGCTAATTCTAATTAGCGATAAAAGAAAAAGCAAACTAAAAAATGAAGATTTTCTCTCGTTATTTGATTATGAATCATTCGACACTTTTGAGTAATGTCTTAAAATAAAAATGATTAAGTACCCCTTTAGTTTGAGCAATGAAAGAGCTAAAAAAAATCTTGGGTCTCATACATAGTGTTGTATGTGGCCCGATGCCTTTAGTGAGTAAAACTGGTTCCTCTTAGTTTGTAATATTTACTGATGATATCTCTAGATTAGGATACGTATATCTTATAAAGAATAAACTGATATCTATAAGAAATTTAAATAGTATATGAATGAAGCAGAAAATCAGATAACCATAACAATAAAATACTTCAACCTAATCTTGGAGATGAGTACGTTGGATATTACCTCCAACAATACCGAAAAGATAATGGAATTATTTCTCAGGTCACTCCACCTAATACTCGCAACATAATAGTGTTTCAGAGAGAAGGAATCGAACCTAATTAGATATTGTTCGATCTATAATAAGTGGGTTAGGTTACCACTCAACCACTAGGGATATGCATTAGAATCTGTAGCGCATATGTTGAATTTGATGACATCTAAGTCCTTGCCTAAGATACCATATGAGACATGGTATGGGAAATAATCCCACCTTAAATATTTGTAGGAGTGAGGTTGTCCTGCCTACATTAAAGATATTGGCCTAATAAGCTTGAGGCAAGATCAATTTTACGTAAGTTTATTTGATATCCCGAAGATTATATGTAATATATTTTCTATAACACCGAGGAACAAAAGGTTATTATTTCTTGACACACTGACCATTTGGAAATGGAATTTATGTGATGCTCGGGCCCTGTAGCAATGCTAATGAAAAGTAAAAACCGTCCGAAAGCACGAGGAATGGAACATTAGACGAGCACTCCATCGTACGCATTCCTTTTGGCCAATAAGGATATGTTATATACATATAAAAACAATACAAAAGGGAAGACCAACACTAGCACATAGAGTGCATCATCATACATTACACATAAATAAGTTTCTGGTATGGTGGTGCAGAACATGCTTAGTAGAATAATATACAATAGTGGCTTTCTCCTTATCTAACTGCTAGCCATAGACAAAATGAAACCTGCAAATTCTAAGGCTACCGTGAGAGTACCCGAGAGTTACTCATAGGAAAAATAGAACGTGGGTCACAGTAGATTAAAACCGAAATCCAATTCAAATTATTTTAACCTTTCCAGTGTTCATCACTGCCACCAGATCCAAAGAACTTATAAAAATTCAAATAACTAAATTAACACCCAATTCAACAATTAGTCACACCAAACTTTAGTTCAAACCAAAATAAACATTTTTATCTAAACAATAACATTAAATACTTAATTTTATTATAGAAAAAAAGACGTACATAGACAAAAAATTTATAAAATAGGGATTTATCAATTTCACTCAAGTAAACACTGCAATTCTTCTTCTATTTCATTCTAATGTTGACAGCAACACTATCTACAGCCATTAAACACCAATTTAACCCGATTCCATCATATTCAAATTTTCCAACCTTCTAAATCCGAGCTAAAATTGATATATGTGGTAGAGGATTTCCACTAGATTTGAATTTGAGTGGTATTTTGATTCTAGGAATTTTTGATGATTTTATTTTAATTTTTGAAATTGCCTGCCCAAAGAAGATGAAGAACAGAAAAAATGTCTGTGCCTTTATTTCTATGCGAAGGTAGAAAAGAAGGAGCCATGTGTGGAAGGAAATGACGCATGCAAGATTGTGCTGGGGAAAATGGACACATTGTAGAGTGAGGCGTTGATTTGGAAAATTGTTCAAAGGCCTTCCATGTTTTCGAACCGCGTATTTCAGTACATTTAACACAACTCTTCTAACAAAAATTTAGTCTCAGGGACAAGAAACAGGAAATCATTGTCAAGGACAAAATTTCACAGCTTTTTAGCCTCAAGGACAGACCTTCAATATTTTATCCTGAAGGACAACTTTCTGTAGGTATCAGTTTTTAGTTATTGATAGCAGTTTTTAGGTATCAGTTTCTAGTTATCGGTAGCAGTTTTTAGGTATCAGTTTTTAGCTCGGTATCAGTTTTGTTGTCCTTATGGATAATTTTGGAAAATGTTTGTCCTTGTGAATAATTTTTAGAAAAATGTTTGTCCTTGTGGTAAAAATATTGAGGTCGTGTCCTTGAGGCAAAAAATATAGAAAATTTTGTCCTTTAAATTAATTCCCCCGACAAGAAATTTGTTTTTTGGCTGAAGGACACTTTTTAGTGTAAATCACAGAATGATAGTTGTAACTATCATTGTCAGTTTACACTAAAAAGTGTCCTTCAGACCAAAAAGCAAACTTGTTGTCCCTGTGACTAAATTCTTTTGCAACTTCTTCGCTGTGTCTATTTACCTGCTCTTTCCAACTTATTGTTTTACATTTTAATTTTTACCAAAATTCCTGTAACAATAAATTATATTCTTCATTTGTAAAATTAATTTTTATAGAAAAATAATTTTCTTTCCTATTATTGATAGAAAGAAAATGGCATTTGATGTAACAAATCTTTTTGCCCTTATTTTCATTAAATCGCTATATTGATTCAAAATAAAATTTTCTATTTTATTAAAATAAAGTTTCTTAACAAAAAATAAAAATAAAATTTCATTTTTAATTATTTATTTAATAATAAATAATTTATTTTAATTTTAAACAACTAAAACTACAACTTTATATCAAATAAGTATGTTCAACCAAATAACTAAAACTTCAACTTTATATCACATATATCTTGGCTAAATTTTTTGAAGTTCCATTTGGTCGTATTGGAATAAAGTGAGCACATTCCATCAATCTATCCACTATAACTCACATACTTTCATTAGCATGCTCAAATCATGGTAAACCATCAATAAAACCTACTGGAACTTGATCCCATTTCCATTTTGGCACTTCTAATGGTTGAAGCAGACCACTTATTTTTTGGTGTTTAGCTTTGATCAATTGACAAGTTATACACTTTCGCGCATATTCTCCAATTCTCTTTTCGTGCCTTCCTAAATGAACATCCTCCTCATATCTTGATACCTTTTACTTCCACCTTGATTGTAGTATATTTAGAGCAATGACATTCATCCATGACTCTTCTACGAAGAATATCAACATTCGGTACACATTGCTTTCCTTTCTTTCGAAGAAAACCATTCGATTTAAGTTCAAAGCCATTAAACCATCATTTTCAATTCCACTTTCTAATCGATGGATTCAATCTGCAATCACAGGTTCCTTTAACTTAGAGTAATTTGTTCAATTAATGTTGGTCATGCTTCTATGCTTGCCAATATCATATGCGGACTAAATATGACATTCCAATCTCGAATTTCACAAGTGGCTTGTAACGACTCGTATTTTTTTATAGCTATTTTAAAGTATTGAATTAATGTGAATGAAATGATATAAGAAATTGATTTAAATTTTATTTAAATATAAATGAAGATGGTTAACATTCAAAATTGGATTTAAATGTGAATAATTAAAATTGAAAATTTTGTATTGTAATTAACGAGTAAAAATAGCCATTTTGGCAACTATCTCGGATTTCGATGAAAATAGTTTCATCAGATCCGTAATAGTGAATTATTGTAAGATTTAAAGTTTCGTAGTGATCGGACTTGTCGTTTGGCCGTGCAAGCTTAAAACGCATAGAATTTAAAATTCAGAATTTAAATAAATCAACTTTGAAAAGCTATCTTCCACATACGATTGAATTAGGTCTCGAAACTAGTTCCATTGCGTCCAAAATAGGGGTAAAACATTACAAACGCCAAGCGAAATACTTCGTTTGGAGTTCGTGACTTTACGGGTCATTGAATCAGATATTTTATTATTATTATAATAGAAAAATATAAATATCTCAGAGCTTGCTCATGTTCCACCTCAGCCGTATAACCCTCTCGTTTCCTCCTCTTTAGTTTCAACTATCGATTCAAATCGATCGGAAAAAAACGAAATCGACATCACCAGTCTTATAAAAAAAATTTATTAATCGTGTAGAGGTCGCGACCTCGACCTGTGCAGAGGAGCGTGAATGAGAGAGGCGTGAGGTTTGTGATGGCGTGGCACATGATGGAGGCGGTGTGTGGTTCCTAGGGCTTCTAGCGCTCGATCTCCGCGTGCACGACATTAGAAGCATGCATTGGCGACGGCGAGGCGTGCAAGGGGGTTGTGGCTACAGTGAGGTCGGCGGCGGCTCCGACGTTGTTCCTAGTGAGCGTCGATCGATTGAAAAAAAAGGAAATACGATGATCGCAGTTTGAAGCTTCAACAGGACAAGACGAGAGCAAAGCATGGCACGATGCGAGATTAGGTAGATTAGCTAATTAATTACTGTTTCGTTAATTAGGTTATTAAATTGTTAATTTAGTTAATTAATTTTTGATTTTATCATTATTAATAAAAATCGAATTGTTTGCACACAAGGTTCCGTTTTGGGTAAACGAATCACATTTCGATCGTGTTGAAGTCATCTTCAATTTGGAGTGGAACTGGATTATTTTCAGATTCAAATAGGAAGGTGAGTGTTATATACTCACTATTGACTGGATTTTTTTATGTTAGTTAAATTCTACCGTTAAGTGATTTAAATTTTATTGATAGTTATTGGATAAATTTAAATTGACATTCAATCTACATTTGAATTAATTGATAGAATTTAAATTGACGGTTAAATTGAATTAGAATTTAACTGCTAGTAAAATCTCTGATTTATCGGAAATTGGTTGACTGTTGTGAATATTGACTGTTTGGATGATTGATTGAGATGGATGCTATTGATTGATATTTTGGATGTTGGATGTTTATTTGTATATCATGTTATCATCCTGTATATTATTTACAGTTTATAAAACTGTAAATTGAATTATTTCGAATAAATTAACAAATAGGTTGAAATGATATATAACTATGACATTTATTTTGGATTGAAATGGTTTATATCCATCCCTGGAATTAAATTTGAATAACTGATTCACTTGGCCATAGGTTAGAGAATTATATACGGACACCGGATTGGTTAAATTAAATGAATTTTAAATTTTCATTTTGAAATTTTTAAATGATTTGTTTAAAGGAATAATAATTGAATTTATGGAAATCAAATTATTTTTCGGATTTGACATCAAAATGTTGAAATTTAAATTTGGTAAACGAAATTGTTTAAGTAAATGAATTTGAGATTTTGAAGTTATAATTAAAATGTGATTGAATTTCAGAAATAGTTTGTTTAAAGATAGGATTTCTATTCGAACTTTGAATATTACTAAGTAAAAGTGATAAAATGATATTTTGAAATTTAGCTCGGATTTGAATCATATTTAAAAATTTGGATTTTTAAATTGGATATTGAAGAAAATTTGATTTAAGTGTTTTGAATTGATAATTGGAAATGGACTTGGAATTGATATAAATCGAAATGGTTTTAAATTTGGGATTGGAGTTGAAATTAATTTTTAGTTGGAATTTAAATTAATTTGAGATTAGAAATGAAATTTATTTGGAATTGGAATTTAAATTCGACTTGAACTCGGAATTGAATCCAGTAAATCAAAACGGAAATTGATTTGGATGGGAAATTTTGGAATTGAATAAGTTTGGCTTGGAAACTATATATATATATATATATATATATATATATATGTATGTATGTATGTATGTATGTATGTATGTATACATTTCATTATTTTAATATAAACTTTTTCAAATCTTTTTTCTTTAATTTATAAAACTATTTAAATTTTCCCAACTATTTTACTATATAAACCATTTCATTTCTCAAACTATTTTTTATTGAACTATTTTAACTATTTAACTATTTTAAAACTATTTTCTAAAATCCAAACTGGTCATAGGATGGAATGTTTATATTTAAATCTTGGATTTAAATGCGAATTGGGTTAAAGGTATTTATAACCAAAACTGTAATCTGAATCAAGTATTGAAGTGAAATCAATATATGGAGTTGAATTGATATTTTTGAGTAAATATGACGATTTCAAAAAGGTTTTGACTTTTAAAATAAATACGATATTTTATATCAAGTACGAATTGTTTTGAAATGTAAAAGAACCAACCAATGTGTAAATCGACGATTAGTTATTAAAGAGACCAGGGCATCTTATTGAAACACTCTCTTTCAATAGTGGAACTACTTTAACAACCGTGTACGCGGTGGATGATATCTAGAATGTAGTGGTTGAATTGGCGACGCTTACTGGAATGAAGTAAGAGAACGATGATGGATAGCCTTGACATTCGTGTCATAATTAAAATGACTAAAACAGGAGCCTATGTCAAGCCATTGAGGTTAGCTACCTTTAGCGACGTTGATTCCTCGTATTACTAATGTGGTTTTGGATTCGATGGGTGCACCTTATTTTTCATTTGGATTGATTGTCGCGGTCGTCCACGGATGGGTTACGACCAGCCAGAAAGGGTAAACTGGTAGAATCCTACATTGGGCATTGCCTCACGTGCCTTGTCATATTTATCCCCATACGAGCCCATGACGATTTTGGTTTAAAACTTTAAAAATGTGTTAAGGTGGATCAATGTAAAGCCTTAACGCTATTTTGATATTTATTTTATTGATAGACATTATCTATTATAGCGTATACTATTATATATAAAAAGTTTAACATATCTTTAGGAGATGGAAAATCCCATAACATCTCTTAAGTTATTGCACTCATATTTGTGATATTGATTTAACTTACATAAGAGTATTTTAGTCCTGACTTGAGTGTTTTGTCTTTTCGTTACGCTCGGGTCAGTCCTGAGTTTTTCAGTGTATTGAAGACTATTCTTTAGAGGAAGAAGACCGAGCTTTGGTATATTACTATTATTACTATATCCTGCATCATGCTATGTTACTGTATAGATTATTTCTCCTTGCTATATATTTATGACTCTGATAAATGTGTATAGATTATAATCAAATGTATAGTAAATAGCTTTATGAATTGTTTATTTGATTATTATATTTTATCGTTTCCGCTGTGAGATTCTGCGTTTTGTTTTCTTCTTCTCTTCTTATTTTTCTTATTTAACCTCATTGATTATCTACGTTCCAGATTGTTTAAATCAGGCATGTGTGGATTATTGTCGATTTAAACCTTCCGAAATGTGGGTCGTCACTGTTGTTATCAAAGACAAGGTTTAGCGATAACCTAGGCTTTATGGGGTTTCACTCATTAGAGATAGGGTAGTAATACCCTAGAATGAGTTTGTTTGAGAGTATATATATATGAGAGAGCGTACTTGTTAGTGTTATAAAATATTTTATATTGTGTTTACTTACCCGTTAAGTTGTTTATGAATTCCGATCGATTTGCAGGACGCCGTGTTACCGATAGGGGTTTCTAAATACTTGAACGAGGCAAGTCGACATAATATTGTTTTAAAATCGGGCAAATGAAATAATTTTACCTAAATTACATTTTATATATAAAAAGAGAAATTTTTAATGAAATTGTTATTAGGAGATGATGATATATAGTATCATTGATTATTGATTGAATTAAAAATAAAATGAATACTTAGTGAATTTTATTTTATGAAGCGTTGATGATGAAATTGAAAAAAAAAATTAAATAAAAATTGGTTCAAATGACCAAGTGTAAATTAATCGAATAATTTGATAATAAGATAAGGAAATTTCGTAAGTATATTATAATATATCTTATATGTTGAAATGATTTTAAAAATTCAGAATTTTGGAATTTAAAATCCTTTTTATTTTCTAAATTGTTTTTACAAGGCCTTGGAAATTAATAAATGGTATTATTTGGAAGAGTTTTAACTAGAAAAATATTCTGAAAATATTTTTGAAAGAAATAAAAGCATTAAACTCGCTAGGTTGCTGGAAAATAATTATGGGGATGACTGCAGCATCGTTAATGTTCATTTTCGAGTTTTTGAGTGAAGATTGCTACCAAAAGAAATTTATTTTCGATTAACACAAGTTTTGGATTTATATATATATATATATATATATATATATATTCTAAATGTGATTTAATATATATATATATATATATATATATATATATATATATATATATATATGGAAATAGTTTGAGCTTAAAGTTTAAATAGTATGGATGAGAAATAAGTATGTAAATTATAAATTGGTTAAACCTTTAGATTAAGAAAATAAAATAAATTTGAATCCGAGAAATGAAATAAAATAATTAACTTAAGAAATGTTAAATTAATCGAGTTAATGAAATGAAATAAATAAAATATATTTAACTCATGAAAACTTAAAAAAATGAATTGCATTTGAAATGAAATAGATAAAATAATAAAATGGAATTTTGAATGAATAAATTGTAGATATGAGAAAATTAAGCTAAGACAAATTCTAAATTTGTTGAATTTGAATGATAAGAGAAGAAAAAAAAAGTATAACTTCAATATGATTAAATAAAATTGAGCAATAAACTAAAATAAATTGAAGTTTAACTTAATAAATTGAATTGGATATTAAATGAAACTGGATAAAGTGGTAAAGTGGATTAATTTCATTGTGTTATAAAATGAATTAAAAATGAATAAGGACTTGTAATGTAATTTAAGCATGTAGAAATTGAATAAAATAAATGAGTGTAAGTAAAAAAAGTAAAAAAACAAAAAAAAAATTAATATGGTTAATGGAATTTTATTTAAATTGAAAAATTTTAATTGCAAGAGGAATAGTTTGAATAAAAATTGAAAGTTAACTAATATAGTATGAAATAAGTTGTTGGAATAAATTATAAATTTAGATTTAACTTAAAAGAAGTTAAATGATTCGATCATGGAAGGAAATTATATATTTACTTATATGAATTGAGTTAAAAAAGTACTTTAGTAAATTAATAATATGAATTTGAATAAATGAAGTAAATCATTGAGTTAATAATAACCATGATTGTGCTGTATAAATTATTTATAATAAATTTAGATGGTTTATAAATGATGTTAATATATAATAAAAAAATGGAGATAGAATATACTAAGTGGAAATAAAATTTAACTTAAGCATGGTTAAGTGGAATAATTTTTATAAATGATTCATAAATGAATTTATATGAAATACGTTTAATAAAAAAATGTGAAACAATTGGAATTTCACAAATTGAATTAAATAAAATTGAATAATGAATTTGCAACGAATGTCAATGAATTTAAAGAAGTCAATGGAATGTAAATTAGATTTAAATGTAGATGAAACAAATGTAAATAACTAGAACAAATCAATTGAATGTAAGTATACTGAATTGAATAAATCAAATGTGAATGCAACAAATATTGATGAAAAAGAAAAAAAGAGAAAAATGAATTGAGATCAAATTAGTTGAAAGACATTTTTTTAAAGCGAATGAAATGAAAATAAATCTATTGTACGATTGTTCAAATGAATATAAATCTATTGTATGATTAATGAAATGAATATTAATAAGTGAATGAAAATCAGTTTAAAATATATGGAATGTGGTATGGAATTAATTTACTTAAGTGTAATTAATTATATGTATTATTGAAATAAAATAAGGGAAGTGAAGAAAGAAAAATGAATGTAACTATAAATGAGTGTAAATAAATAGAATGTAAATCCATTAATGTTGATTATTGCATGCAAATCAATTGGAAATGAATAAATTGAATGAAAAATCAATTGAACCTAAATCTAAGTGAATAAAAGTTCCTTGAATGCAATAAATTGAATTGAATCGATTAAAATATTAATGAAATGAATGTTAATAAGGAATGAATGGAATAAAATTAAAAGTTGGCATTGGATAATACTATTTACATAGTTATAAATTAAATTGGATTAATTGGACGGATACTGATAATTGGATGGTTTCTTTTGTTTCAAACCATTGTTATCACCGTTTTGATTGCATATGATTGCTGTATGTTATATATTTGTGATTGTTTGTGTTGTTTGGATTCAAACTTCATGTTAAATGCTTTTGTTAGACTTATACATGTTTCTGTATGATTATAAGTGACTAACATTCCAAATTGATTTGAGATAGGTACACATGAAGATCGTTTGGGCGTATACGGAGATTTATATGCTTTTGCTTGCTTAATACGAGCAAACTCGCTCGTTTTATTAATAATAAGGTACGTATCTCGGATTACATACCTCGATTTTATATTTTTGTCCTTCGGGATGCCTCATCACTGCGATGAGATGTATATTTGATATATATTGGTTATATCATTGTTATATATTGAATTGTAAAAAAAATTCGATCGAGCTGCGCAAAGGAGACTTTGCCGAAATTTTTCGTAAATCCGAGAGTTAATTTTTTTTGAAGTTTTGAAAGTTTTATATAATTTTTTTTTGAAGTTTTGAAAGTTTTATACTTGTTTTATATATAAAGTTTATTTTCCATAAAATCGATATCGAAATGGCGTAGTAAAAAGCGTAGTATAGATTTTCTAATAATATTTTAAAGTTGTAAGTGATCATTTGAATAAATTCCATTGTATTTTAAATACTTTACTTACCGCCTTTTCGAGGACGAAATTTTTTGAGTAGGGCAGTATGTAGCAACTCGTATTTTTTTAGCTATTTTAATGTATTGATTTAATGTGAATGAAATGATATAAGAAATTGATTTAAATTTTATTTAAATATAAATGAAGATGGTTAACATTCAAAATTGGATTTAAATGTGAATAATTAAAATTGAAAATTTTGTATTGTAATTAACGAGTAAAAATAGCCATTTTGGCAACTATCTCGGATTTCGGCGAAACTTTCATCGGATCCGTAATAGTGAATTATTATAAGATTTAAAGTTTTGTAGCGATCAGACTTGTCGTTTGGCCGGCCGTGCAAGCTTGAAATGCATAGAATTTAAAATTCAGAATTTAAATAAATCAACTTTGAAAAGCTATCTTCCACATACGATCGAATTAGGTCTCGAAACTAGTTCCATTGCGTCCGGAATAGGGGTAAAACATTATAAATGCCAGGCGACACTCTTCGTTTGGAGTTCGTGACTTTACGGGTCATTAAATCAGATATTTTAATAGAAAAATATAAATATCTCAGAGCTTGTTCAAAGTCACGTTCCACCTCAGCCGTATAACCCTCTCGTTTCCTCCTTTTAAGTTTCAACTACCGATTCAATCAAAACTGAAATCGATCGAAAAAGAAACGAAATCGACACCACCGGTCTTATATTTTTTTTTATTAATCGTGTAGAGGTCGCGACCTCGGCCTGTGGAGAGGAGCGCGAATGAGAGAGGCGTGAGGTCTGCGATGGCACGGCACATGATGGAGGCAGTGTGTGGTTCCTAGGGCTTCTGGCGCTCGGTCTCCACGTGCACGACATTAGAAGCATGCATTGGCGACGACGAGGCGTACAAGGGGGTTGCGGCTACAGGTGAGGTCAGCGGCAGCTTCGACGTGGTTCCCAGCGAGCGTCGATCGATTGAAAAAAAACGAAATACGATGATAGCAATTTGAAGCATGAGCAGGAGCGAGACGAGAGCGAAGCATGGCACAATGCGAGGTTAGGTAGATTTGGTAATTAATTACTGTTTCGTTATTTAGGTTATTAAATTGTTAATTTAGTTAATTAATTTTTGATTTTATCATTATTGATAAAAATCGAATTGTTTGCATACGAGGTTCCGTTTTGGGTAAACGAATCACATTTCGATCATGTCAAAGTCTTCTTCAATTTGGAGTGGAACTGGATTATTTTCAGATTCAAATAGGAAGGTGAGTGTTATATACTCAAAATTGACTGAATTTTTTATATGTTAGTTAAATTCTACCATGAAGTGATTTAAATTTTATTGATAGTTATTGGATAAATTTAAATTGACATTCAACCCACATTTGAATTAATTGATAGAATTTAAATTGACGGTTAAATTGAATTAGAATTTAACTGCTAGTAAAATCTTCGATTTATCGAAAACTGGTTGACTGTTGTGAATATTGACTATTTGGATGATTGATTGAGATGGATGCTATTGATTGATATTTTGGATGTTGGATGTTTATTTGTATATCATGTTATCATCCTGTATATTATTTACAGTTTATAAAACTGTAAATTGAATTATTTCGAATAAATTAACAAATAGGTTGAAATGATATATAACTATGACATTTATTTTGGATTGAAATGGTTTATATCCATCCCTGGAATTAAATTTGAATAACTGATTCACTTGGCCATAGGTTAGAGAATTATATACGGACACCGGATTGGTTAAATTAAATGAATTTTAAATTTTCATTTTGAAATTTTTAAATGATTTGTTTAAAGGAATAATAATTGAATTTATGGAAATCAAATTATTTTTCGGATTTGACATCAAAATGTTGAAATTTAAATTTGATAAACGAAATTGTTTAAATAAACGAATTTGAGATTTTGAAGTTATAATTAAAATGTGATTGATTTCAGAAATCGTTTGTTTTGAAGATTGGATTTCTATTCGAACTTTGAATATTACTAAGTAAAAGTAATAAAACGATATTTTGAAATTTAGCTCGGATTTGAATCATATTTAAAATTTTGGACTTTTAAATTGGATATTTAAGAAAATTTGATTTAAGTGTTTTGAATTGATAATTGGAAATGGACTCGGAATTGATATAAATCGAAATGGTTTTAAATTTGGGATTGGAGTTGAAATTAATTTGTAATTGGAATTTAAATAATTTGAGATTGGAAGTGAAATTTATTTGGAATTGGAATTTAAATTCAACTTTAAATCGGAATTGAATCAAGCAAATCAAAACGGAAATTGATTTGTATTGGAAATTTTGGAATTGAATAAGTTTGGCTTGGAAACTATATATATATATATATATTTCATTATTTTAATATAAAAAAATTCAAATATTTTTTCTTTAATTTTTCAAACTAGTTAAATTTTCCCAACTATTTTACTATATAAACCATTTCATTTCTCATACTATTTTCTATTGACCTATTTTAAAACTATTTTCTAAAATTCAAACTGGTCAAAGGATGGAATGTTTATATTTAAATCCTGGATTTAAATGTAAATTGGGTTAAAAGTGAATTATAACCAAAACTGTAATCTGAATCAAGTATTGAAGTGAAATCAACATATCGAGTTGAATTGATATTTTTGAGTAAATATGACGATTTCAAAATCGTTTCGACTTTTAAAATATATACGATATTTTGATATCAAGCACGAATTGTTTTGAAATGTAAAAGAACCAACCGATGTGTAAATTGACGATTGGTTATTAAAGGGACCAGGGCCTCTTATTGAAATAATCTCTTCCAATAGTGGAACCACTTTAACAATCGTGTATGCGGTGGATGATATCTAGAATGTAGTGGTTGAATTGGAGAAGTTTACTGGAATGAAGTAAGAGAACAATGTGGATAGCCTTGACATTCATGTCATAATTAAAATGACTAAAACAGGAGTCTATGTCTAGCCATTGAGGTTAGCTACCTCTAGCGACGTTGATCACTCGTATTACTAGTGTGGTTTCGGATTCGATATGTGCACCTTATTTGTCATTTGGATTGATTGTCGCGGTCGGGCACGGATGGGTTACGACTAGTCAGAAAGGGTAAACTGGTAGAATCCTGCATTGGGCATTGCCTCACGTGCCTTGTCATATTTATCCCTATACGAGCCCATTACGATTTTGGTTTAAAACAGTAAAAATGTGTTAAGGTGGATCAATGTAAAGCCTTAACGCTATTTTTATATTTATTTTACTGATAGACATTATCTATCATAGCGTATATTATTATATATAAATAGTTTAACGGACCCTTAGGAGATGGAAAATCCCGTAACATATCTTAAGTTATTGCACTCATATTTGTGATATTGATTTAACTTACATAAGAGTATTTTAATCCTGACTCGAGTGTTTTGTCTTTTCATTACGCTCGGGTCAGTCTTGAGTTTTTCAGTGTTTTGAAGGCTATTCTTTGGAGGAAGAAGACGGAGCTTTAGTATATTAATATTATTACTATATCCTGCATCATGCTATGTTACTGTGTAGATTATTTCTCCTTGCTGTATATTTATAACTCTGATAAATGTGTATAAGTTATAATCAAATGTACAGTAAATAGCTTTATGAATTGTTTATTTGATTATTATATTTTATCGTTTCCGTTGTGAGATTCTGTGTTTTGTTTTCTTATTCACTTCTTATTTTTCTTATTTAACCCGATTGATTATCTACGTTCCAGATTGTTTAAGTCGGACATGTGTGGATTATTTCGATTTAAGCCTTCCGAAATGTGGGTCGTCACATGGCTAGTGCTTCAAGGACTTGATATTTTGTCATAATAATAGATACAACTGCTTGGTGTTTGTGGATTAATACATCTGCCACATTGTTTCCTTTTCCAAGCATATATTGAATTTCAAAATTCTAAGGTACTAAAATTCTAACTAATTTTGTTGAAGCATATTAATTTTTTTGTGAAAAAAAATACTTCAATTATTTATAGTCCACGTAATAGACAAATCTCTCAATAAGAAGTTAATGATGCCAAATCTTCAAAGCGAATAAAATTTCTGCTAGTTTCGAATCATGTGTTACGTATCTCACTTCATTAGGCCTTATTTGTCTTAAAACATAAGATACTACTCGATCATTTTTATATTAGAGCTGCTTTAAGACCTGAACCACATGCAGCGGCGTACTTACCAAGCTTTTGATTACCTCCAAGAACAGTACGAGCTGGCGCATTTGTTAGCGTATTCTTCAACTTGACAAAAGCTTCTTCACATTTATAACTTCATACGTACTTTACTCCGTTTCAACTTAGCTTTGTTAAGGGTGTCGCAATTTTGGAGAGTTGTGAATGAAACTTCTATTCCTGCTAACCCAAAAAATCTTCGAATCTCCATAATTGACTCTGCATGCTTCTAATTGTTTGCTGCTTCAATCTTTGATGAATCTATTAAAATTCCTTTTCTAGATACTACAATGATCCAGAAAGTTCACCTCACTTCTCCTAAAAGGACATTTTGAGAATTCTGCTTTAAGTTGATGTGCTCTTAATGTTTCCAAAGCTATTTTTCAATGAATTTTATGCTCTTGTTCATTTTTCAAATCTACTAGATGTCGTTGATGAAGATTATAATAAATTTATCAAGATAACTATGAAATAATATTCATTAGGTTAATGGAATAGACTAGCGCATTCGTTAACCCGAAAGGCATTACTAACCATTAATAAGATCTGCATTGAGTACGAAATGTTGTGAGTGGAATGCTATCTTCTACTACTCTAAGCTGATGAAAAACTATTGCGAAGTCTAGTTTCAAAACGATTTTAGCTCCACTTAATTAATTGAACAAAATATCAACCCTGGGCAATGGATATTTATTTTTAATAGTGAACTTGTTCAACTTTCTATAGCCAATGCACATTTTAAGTGAACTGTCGACCTTCTTTATAACTACTGAAGCAGCACCCCAAAGAGAACTACTAGAACGAATGAAAATTTTACCTTCCAGCTCTACCAGTTGTTTTCTTAACTCTTCCATTTCTTGAGGGGACATTCTTGAAGGAGGACGACTTACGGTTGTGCTTCTAGAATAACATCTATTCGGAACTCTACTACTCTTTTTGGAGGTAAGCTAGAAATAGGTTCAAAGACATCAGCAAAATCTCTAGTTATTGGAATTTAATCAATTTCTTCATCTACAGATTCACTGAATTCAACATTCCACAAGTGTTTGACCTTGCAATTTCAAGTGAAATTTGAATTTGATTGGAGTAATTAGGGTATTTCAAGGTAATGATTCGGTCGGAACAATACAAATGTGCACCATATTGTCCTAACCAATCCATTCCAAGTGTAATTCCAAAACCCAAATAACCAAACATATGTAGGTTACTTTCAAAAAAATCCACCAAGATTTATCCCAAAATTACTATATAACATCTCAAGCATTGCATAACACCAATATGATTATAAAATCTTAAATATGTAACTAGGCACACAACATTCAAACCAAGTCTACCTACCAATTCTTTCGATATAAATGAATGTGATGGAAATGTATCAAAAAGAATTCTAATATGTATACTATTAATTAAAATAGTACCTTCTAGGATTGTAGGAAGTTTATCTTTGTGCTGGCTAGAACTTCCTATATCTTCCATGGAATTCAGTTTAGCTAAATGGCCCTTCATTTATAGCTTGGTACGGTTATTCATGAAGTGACTGAACCTTTGCAATAACGACAATTCTTCTTTGTTACATCAGTAGTCTTGCATTCATTAGAATAATGCCCATTGGTTCCACATGCAAAACAAACAAACTCGGCTTTTCCTTACTTTTTGTGATCCATAATCCTTGCTCCATTTGGCCTTTCCCTCAACTTGAGATTCTTCATTTGAGTATGGAAAATTTTCACTTCTGACCAAAATCCTAAAGATCTTGAATTTTTGCATACTCCTCGGCGTACATGTTTGCATAACTCATTTCCATACTGACGATCTCATCGACTGGACACTTCAGCCGAGTCATAAGTTTGTCACATAGCTCCATTTTTAAACCATTGGAAAACTTTTCATTTTCCTTAAATGGAGTACTAACCATGCCATACCATGCTTAAACATTGCCTTGAAGTTTCTCACATATTCTTACACCAAGCATTATTTTTTATGCAACTCAATGAGCTTGCGGAATAAGGAGGCTTTTTTAGCTTCTGGCTAAAATCTCTGCTTAAATCTTCCTTTGAACTGCTCCCATTAAATATCTTCTTCTAGGATTCTAAAGTTAATGCATCTACCAGTATAGAGTACTCTCTTGTAGCTGATGAGAATCTAGTTGTTTTCTGGTGATTCTATAAAACCTATGTCTTTGAAGATACATTCATGTATTCTCAAACAGATTTGCACCCCGAGAATTCCTTTATCACTTTCAAACGGTTTTCCACCAAGATAAGAATAATCATCGCATAGTCAAGAAAACTCTATTTTCCATATAGGACTGGGATTCCTAGCACTTTTTCATTTTTGACATTCCTCATAACTTTCATCCATCGATCCATGGTCATCATGACACTATTGCTTCCAGCCACGGTATGCTGCGAAGTTTGTCCATATATGGCTTCACTTACTCTTAAGCCTGCATATTTCTCAAACCCCTAACTTTTGGTCTAACTGTATTTATGATACTGGTCACCATATTTCACTTCATATATGAAGGGGATAAGAAGTCAAGATATTATATAGTAGGCAAGATAACATGTACATTCCCGAAGTGATCATTATAACGACCATTTTTCCTACTATTCCCTTCATATTGGGATATTATCTACCTATTTCTAATCTGAATTCATACTACTTGGGTCTGATCTTATTGCTTATTTATGTATTGTTCTGAACCATATCTCTAATACCATGTAGTGACTCCCGTCCCTATACCAATGGTAACAAAGAGTCAAAACTATCTGAAAGCATGGAGAATGCGACACTGGATGAGCACTCCATTGTACACATTCCCTTGGGCCAACTGGATACTTTATATATAGATAAAAAACACTTACCAAAACGCATCTCATCTCGGCATAAAGCAATGGTACGAAGGAATTTCCTAGAATAAAACAATACAAAAATAATAATAACAGATACATTCTAAAGTATGTTGCTAATAAATATAATGCATCACATACATAGGTTAAAATCATTTGGTCGAATATTTACTAAAGAGAAGACCAACATAGCTACATAGAGTACACCATTATACATTACACATACATAAGTTTCTGTTATAGTAGTGCAGAACGTACCTGGGGAAATAATATACAATAGTAACTTTCTCCATAATAGCTAGCCACAAACTAAATAAAACCTGTAAATCCTCAAACTACCCATGAGAGTACTTGAGAGCTATTTGTATCGAAAATAACATGCGAGTCAAACAAGGTTTGGTATAAGCGAAATCTTTATCCAAAATAGATTATAATAATAATATAATAAACAATAACATAGTCGGCCCACTCCACGAACATGGCTCTGGTTGTAATCGGAACTATTAAAAACAAAATGACTAACATGCATGGTCGAATTAACATCCATCTAACCATGCAAATAAGTAATACTTGAACTGGGCCTACAGAAGAGAATTGGCTAATCTATAATAAAATGTGCTTCTCTTTGGCTTTAACAATGTCAGCATCCAACAACATGCAACCATAAATTTAGCAGGATGAAGTATTGGTGTCACGCACTCATAAACTACCTATATCCCAACTAGTTATAATAGTGATAAAACATATGTATGTCATTAAATATCCACACTTAATCATTTATATGTAGCCAAAATTTTACTTTTAAAAGATTTAAATTAACTTAATGTTTGTAATATCGTAATACCAAAAGACGAGTAGCAAAATGGAGAATACTCATTAAAAATTAAAAACGCCCTCACATGGTCTCTTTATTACCCTAAATCACAACGAGGAATCATAATAATCTTATACATCATTTAATTTAACTAACGTTACGACCCAAAATTCTATAGAATAAAGTCTGAGTATAAGATTGTTGACTGGTGGCAATAAGGCTAACTTGCCATAGACCTGGGGCATTATCCCGTAGTAGGTCAACCAAGATGGATTTTAGCATTTCCTTGTGTTATATATGTCAAGGTTTAATTTGATAGATTTCACTGAAATACCGTAACCGAATGGATCTCACAAGATCTCAAGGGCATTAATCTAATCACACATGAGTCTTTCTCTTCATCCTCATTTAAAATAATCTCCCATTATTATTATATAGCTCAATCCCATATCTACAAGTAATGCCCATAATTTAAGTTAAATAGATATAACAACATACATGATAATAAAATAGAATCAAACTTCACAAGTCATGTAAAAAATCACTAAAAATATAGGCTAATGAGTAGCGCACAAACACATTGTTTGCACGTATGGAATTTGTGGATTTATTCCTTAACTGTTGTTAATGTCTAATTCTATTTCATATTTTATTATAAAAGTTAAATGAAATATTCAAGAAATTATTTTTAATTACAATTCATATTTTTAAATAAAGATAATAATATAGTAGTTATTAGCTCATATTTGAATGATTGAAAGATGTAGTTATTAAATTTTATACATTTAACTACAACATATTTTATAATCAATAAATCTTTACCTAAATAAATAATAATTTCATAATGATTGTAAAATTATAATTTGTACACATAAATTTTCTTCAAAATTCATAGACCAAATAGTCGTTGGAATCCAAAACTTTACCAATTATATTTAATTTCTAAATTATTCCTTTAGTTAATATTTAACCATTAATTTCAAAGGTTTTTAAAATAAAAAGAAAACTTCACTTTTACATTTTTGAGAGAAACATTTCTCATATCAAAATTATAGTTTAACATGCTGTATAACTTTAACATCCTCTATAAAATTTCTTTTAAAGAAAAACCATTTTTTCTATTTTTAAAATCCTTTTTCCAACTTTATTTTAGATTTATGTATTTCAATATGATTCCTAAACTTGCTACAGAAAACCATTGCATGCAGCAACAATCCTCTACTTGTGCATGTAGGTGGAGTTGCATGCATCTCATCTACATGCAACGAAAATAATAATTCCTTAAGTCTGGGCATGCAAATCCCGCTTCTTCCTCTTGTGGCCGATTCGAACCACCAACGGATGAGAATTTCTATACCATTTTATTTTTGTTGCCAACCTTTACCCAATCAGCATTTTAACTATGCCCAATTCAAATTATTTCAACCTTTATAGAACTCATTACTCCCCCCAAATCCAGAACCCATAAAATCAATCAACTAAATTAACACCCAATTCCACAATTAGTCACACCAAACTTCAATTCAGATAAAAAAACATTTTTTTCCAAACAATAACATCAAATACTTCATTTTATTATAGAAAAATAGACATCCATTGACTAAAATTTAATGAAATAGGGATTTATCAATTTCACTCACCTAAACACTACAACTTCCATTTGATTCTACTCTTGATAGCAACCTAATTTACAACCATTAGACACTAGTTTATCCCAACTCTGTCATCTTCAAATTTTACAACCTTCTTAACCCGGGCTAAAATTGATATATGTGGTAGAGAATGACTTGTAGATTTGAGGTTGAATGGTATTTTGATTTTATTAAATTTTGATGATTTTAATTTCATTTTTGAAATTGGTTGTTAGGAAAACGGCCCTGGCCCAAAGCATAGGCAACCGAAGCCGTTGCCTAGGGCAACAAATGATGTAGGTGCAACAAACAAAAACTGTTTCTTCCCTGAGCCATCACTAATCGATAACCCACCGCCTGCCTCATCATGCACTGCCTCTTGCAATCCACCTCCATCACCTTCTGCCACCTATCTGCGCTACTTTCCCTCATGTGTTACGATGCTACTGCCGATGCGAATCGGTTTTCTGCTGCCGACCAACTACCTTTGCCCTAATTTTCCCAGCTCTAACCCTAGAAGGCTAGAAACGATGTGAGCTTTTAATTTATTTTATGTATAGTTAATAAAATAATGGTCAATGTTTTTTTGGTATAATTATTAATTACAAACTGATAGCAGAAATTATTGTACACTATATAATTAAACAATGTCGATTAATTTATTTATTTTAATTAAATCTAACTTTTTTATTGATTCATTGGTTGTAGACCTGTAGTATAGTTGAATTTTTATACAATACAAATTAGTTGTAGTATAATTAAATAATGTTCATATGTTGTCCATATTTGATTATTTATTTAGGTGTTAATTAGATCATACAAATTACTTGCTTATTAATTGGTTGTTACTACTTATTAAAATAATTTGTGAAAAGTCCATTGAGACCATTCGAATTATTGTATCATGCAATATTGAGGTTGAAGCGGATTTCTCAATGTTTAGGATGCTTAGTGAATTTTATTAACTATTCGATTATGGTTGCTTTAATGGAAAGAAATTTTCAAAAATGAAATCGATAAAAATATCTTCGGGTCATCCTTGCATAAGAGAGATTAAATGGAATAGCTACGATTTCAATCAAAAAGGAGTACTTAGATATACTTAACTATGAAAAGATAATATATGAGTTTTTTTGGAAAATGCAAGAAGAAGTTGCTTTCGTTGATGAAGTTTTGGTATGTTGGTATATCAACTTGACATTTAGATTTGTTTAACATGTAATCTAAATGATTTATTTGATCAATACTTTACAAACGATGTTAATTAAATTTTATTATAGAATTTGTATTTTGTTTGGGATATATAAATACATTATTGTTTATTAAAAAATAGGGCAATAAAAACACACAAAAAAATATTGGAGTAGTGCATCAAGTGTGTTAGGGTCGGCCCTGTAGAAGAAGACGAAGAATGTGAGAAATTTAGGAATCTTTATTTTTAGGGAAGGGAGAGAAGAAGGACCCGTGTATAGAAGGAAATGACGAATGCATGGTTGGGTTAGGGAAAATTGAACATATTGTAGGGTGAGGTGTTTATTTGGAAAATTGTTCAACGACCCTCCATGTTTCCAATACCCTTATTTCAGCACTTTTAACACCAAAGAGTCCTTCCGACTTATTGTTTTACACTCCAAATTTTACCTAATTTTTTGTAATAAAAATCTATTATATAGTTCATTAGTAGAAATAATTTTTACAGAAAAATAATTTCCTTTCTATTTTTAATAAGTCTTTTATTGAAAGAAAACGACATTCGATGTAACAAATCACTTTGCCCTTGTTTTCATTAAACCGTCATATTAATTCAAAATAAAATTTTCTATTTTATCGAAATAAGTTTCTAACCAAAATAAAATTTTATTCAGTATAAATAATTTATTTTAGTTTTAAACAACTAAAAACTTCAGCTTTATGTCAAAATAAATATGTTCAACCAATTGTAATTTTTCCCCCTTATTAAGTAGTTTTCTCCACTTTATTTATTTCATAAACTAAGAATTTATTTTCACTCCTCTTAATTTTTTTTAACAATTTGAAATTAATTAATTCAAACATTTATACCAATTAACTTTAATCTTCTCTCAAAAAATAATTTTAACCACTCAACAAATCTCTTGTGTATTTAAAATACATAAATCAAGGCAATGATGTAATAAAAACATCATCGACCTACCACATGCTTATTTATTTTATTATCTTAGTTAATTGACAATTATTTTAAAGCTCAGGCTATTCCAATTTATATCAAAAGAAACAGGCAACGATGTTGTAGACTTGGATGAGACCCGAGAAAGTAACATAGAAACTAAACATGTGAAAGAATCAGATTCACCATTATACGATAATACACAACCTATTAGAAGATCTACTATGGATTTCTCAAGCATGGCAGGAGAGGATTGAGTACTAGAAGTTGACATGTCCCTCACGTTGTGACAAGTCCTAACAAAGTAAGGAATTTTTCTTTTGACTTTAAGTTATGAAATCCATGATGAATTCCATGTGCACAAAGAAAATATGCACTTTAGATAATGTACCCAATGGGGTAAAAACCATTGGCTGCAAATGGGTCTTGAAGAAGAAAATAAATGGGTATGAAATGGTTGAGACCTACAAAGCAAGACTAGTCGCGAAAGGTTTCCGTCAAGTTAGGGTGTTATCTATGACGAAACATTTTCACCCATAGCTAAGTTATGTTTATCTTAATATTACTCAACGCTGCCACCTTCCATAAATTCAAAATATGGAAAATGGACATGAATTTTTCTTTTCTAAATTGTGATTTAGATGATACATTTCACATACCGTAGCCCAAGGGTTTTGAGATCAACGAGGGCGAAGGAAAGACTTATAAGATTTTAAGATCAATTTTTGGTCTTAAACTAGCTTCGAGGAGTTGGAACAGACATTTTGATAATGTGATTAAATATTTTGGCTTTTATCAAAGCGTAAAGAAAGCATGCATATACTAGAAAGAACACTACAGTGCTAAAATATTTATCATTCTGTTTGTTGATGATTTACTATTCATTAGCAATGTCGTATTGTTATTGCATTCGGTGAAATCTTGGTTGTAAGGAACTCTCATAAAGGATTTGGGAGAAGTAGTATATACTTGATATTAAGATCTATAGAGATAGATCAATAAGGTTGCAAGAATTATCGCACTCCTTATACATAGAAATCATGCTGAAGTTGTTTTATATAAAGCATTCCAAACATAAAAATATTGTGACACAATCCAAAATTGTCGATTTGTAGAAGGATGCTCCTCATACTGACGAGGAAAAATAACTTATAAAGAGGATACCATGTGGATCTGCAATCGGATCCATTTTGCATGTCATGTTATATAAAAGACTAGATGTGTCATGTACATTAGGATGTGTAAGCTAATACCATTCAAGCTTTGGAGAAAAGCATTTGGGCTACTATAAAGTGTATTATTAAGTATATTTGAAATACAAAGGACTTATTTCTAATATATGGAAATGAAGACGTCCTTATTAATTGGGTATATAGACTCAAACTTTTAGAGTGATATCGATGACTACAAATTAGTGTTGGGTTACATATTCACATTAAATAGTGGGGCGGTACATTAGAAAAGTTCTAATCAAAAAATAGTAGTTGATTCAACAATGGAGGCTGAGTACATCGCTCTAAGCAAATCAGCTAAAGAAGTGGTTTAGATGCGCAAATTATGAAAGAGCTAGGGATGATTCCAATGTTGAGAATAACATGGCAATGTTTTTTTATGATGATGTTGCAATATAGATCGTGAAAGAACCTATAGCACACAAGAAATCAACACACATACTCCAAAAGTTCCACTTGATAAGCGATAGTGATTAACAAATATTAAAGGCAATACATCAAATCCATTCCCGAAGTGGCTAGCTCGATCAATTTTGAGTAAATTGATCGAACGGATGAAATTGAGAACCTATAATCCAAGTGCAAGTGAGAGATTGAGAGAGAAATTGTTATGTTCAAGGGCAATTATGCAATTATGTCATGTAACTAATTATATAATTAATCTTGTTCATAGTCATTAAATAATATAAACTATATAAATATACGATAATCCTTAAATAAAATGTTATATTATTGTAGTGCAAAATAGCTACAACCATGAGTGCTTAATCCTAAATAAGAATAAGATTTTGTTTTAAACATTCATGTCAATGAGGTCATAGGTTTAAATCCAATGTGGCGCATGATTTGAACCATTTAACATATGTTGACTTGTTATAACTATATACTACATAAAGCTTGTAGTGCAGCTACATACTACCACCTAAGTATCCAATTTTTTGAAAAAAAAATTCATGGTTAAAATGTTACGAGAAAGGACGTCGATACATCCATGGAGACCATAGTATGTAACCCTCTTCGAATGTTGGGCAGTGCATTATCAATGGTTTATGAGGGCACCATGGGGTTACATATTTATAATTATTGAACAACTATATAATGACTACGATCGAGAGTTTAATATTGGTTGATAACAACTAAGCTAAATAGGAAATCTCAATGTGGCGATGTTCACAGTTTTCTTGACTTTAGAATACCGTGGAACTTCAACTTGAATACTCCACTTTGATTATAGTTAAATTGTGGTACGACGACCATCGAACGACTATTGATTGACCAGAGTTGAAACATGGAAAGTAAAACATTATTTAGTAGAGAATTCATCTACTTGGTTATGTGAAGTTAGTATCACGATTAGCTATAATCAAATCAAAGCCAAAATCTATGACTAGGTAAGATAGTTAATGCTAAAAATTATTACCAAACAAAAGACCTTGTAGATGGACATAACAGTTGTAATGAATATTATTGGAGTTTTGACCAATACCAAAATCCATATATCTTAAAGTGAGATAGTGTTGACGAAGAGGACATTTGCATATTATATCACCACTTAACGGTATAGCTTAATTTTGTCTAAAAAACATGATTTAACCAAAAAGACCTACAAGCAATAAATTTATCCAAATTGTCACACCATTGGCTATGATAATGTGTGAGGATTAATATTAGAATTTCTCGATATCAATGGTCGACTGAATTCATACTTATAAACCACATAACTGAATCTATAAAATCTCGAAAATACTATACGATTCAATCGATTCCTAATACATGTAAATTAATTGATATATAAGAAATGTTAATTACCAATATATTTAATGTTCTTAATATTCTTAATCTCCAAAATTAACAAAAAAATGTCATTTATGATTTCAAAAAAACATTATAATTGATGTTTTACAACATTTTTGTAAACATCATTTTAGACTAAGTTATAACAGGGTTGACACCTTTTACAACCTTTCATAGCTGTGTAAACAAATGTTGTAATAGAGTTTATTGCAATTTTTAAACATTACAAAATATGTTTTACACATATTTTTAAATGTTTTAGAATATTTTTTACAACTTTTATTAAACGTGCTACAACTTTTTTCAAAAAATGCACAAACATTTCAACGTGCAGTTGTATCCATAATTCCAATTATTACAATAATGTAGCTTTAGAAATTCAAATGTGTTAAATTCAGTGATTAAAACAATAAGTAACATCTCTTCAAACTGTTTGACATTCAAAATAAGTTAACATTTTTCTAACACAAACAAAATAGGACACTGTTCAGATGCAAACACTCATCTGAGCTCCAGTGAAACTAGGAAGATGCTTCAAAGAAACAGCTCCACCATAAACGTTGAACTTTTCCAACATGAAAAGTAGGATTCACTTGTCAAAACTAAATCATTTTAAAACATAGAATTGAAACATGCACTTACTTGACTATGTTAGAAAAACATCTAATATACCTCATGTATAGTTGGATATAACATAATACAAAATACCCACATTATGTATAGCTGCAAGAAATAATACTTCATACTAGCAAAAAGAGAGTAACTAGAACTTCATTAAATACCAGCAAGTATTGCTATGGTTTGAACCTAATTCTTACATAACAAAACCAGTATTCAACATGAAATTTAATGAGACAAAAACAAAACGCAAGGATATAAATGTGAAATTTACAAAAGGAGAGGATAAAGAGAGAAAAAAATATGCAAACACTACTGTTATGTTAAAAGAAACTAAGGTTTGAAGTCTCATTTTCTGTTTCTGTTCTGGTCATCAGAAAATTTAAAATTTCGGTCCCGTTTCAAATTTTTTGGAAATTCCGTTTTAATTCCAGTTTACGAATTTCAATATTTTTTTGTATAAATACCAAACAAATATGCAACACTAATTGTTAATTACACTAAATTATTTAAGTTACATAGATGATACAAAACATACACCATAAAAATTTAATACCAAAAACTATTTCTCTAAACATCATATAAATTTTGTCCATCGCTGTCTTCATCTTGTGTCTGATTATAATATGCTGGAAAAGCATACTGTTGCATCTGATCTGAACTTAAAATTGTCTTCACCATATTATCAGAAGTATACAGTTGATTTAACCCACAAAATTAATAATCTTCTGTACAGTCAGATGTAGAATAACTGGGGAGATTGTTAGAAGTATAACTGTCATTATAATTACATTGATCTTCTTGTTCAACGTTCAAATTTCTATCTCTTCATCCACTATAGTCATCTTGTAACAACCCAGAATTTCGGTTATTCAAAATTGAAATATTTAATTGATTTTAAATATTGAAAGTTTAATTTTATAAGTTAAATTAATTGAATTTCAAATATCGGGATTTATTTAAATGGAAAATTTTGTTAATTTGAATAGTAAATTTTATATTGGAATTTTTTTAAATAATCGAACCTGGGATTTAATGTTAATAAATATGATGTGGAAACCTTAGTTGAATTCAATATAAATAAGAATGAAGATGGTAAACTTTTAAATTTGACTTAAACATGATTATACTAGTTTTGATAATAATTCATTTTAATTAACGTGTAAAATAGCCTTATAGGGCACTGTCTCCCGTAATATTAAATTATAGTATGCCATCGAATTTTGTGGCTATTGGACGTATCATTTGAAGGTGCGAGCTCGAAACGACTAAAGATTAATTAAAGGAATTTAAATTGGTATAATTCAATTTTGAAAAGTCAGCTTCTGTATATGATGGAATTGGGTTTTGATACTAGTTCCATTATGTTCAGAATAGGGGTATAACATATAGAATGTCAGGAGGCATGCCTTGTTTGGAGTTCAAAAATTTGACGAATGTATAGCGCTCTAAAATTTTCTATATAAGCACCTGGACATTTTCATTTTTATAAACCCTAATTTTACAAACACTCAGCCGCCATTAGAAGTAACCTGATCCAATGGCCCATATTTCACAATGAGATAGAAGCCATATCAACTTAAACGTTCAACATGAAAATTGTAGACCTCGACTCCACGAACTCATCCATGGCCATGGATCATCGATCAGAGGTGTGTGTCGGTGGCTAGGCTAGCACGATGGTGGTAGTTTTTGGGTGCGATTTCTCATTGACGATGAGGCTTTGGGAAATGCACATGGTTGGCGCGAGGATGGGCTGAGGAGGAGGCGGTAATGGCAAGCGCAAACGGTGGCACGATGGGAGTCACGATCGATGATTTTGCGATGAAGTTCGACATGAGAAGAAGAAGAATGTGAATGGAGTAGAAGTTGAAATCGGTGGCCTAGATTTATAGAAGCTAGTTTGAATGGGAAAGATTAATTAAGTGTAATTAATTTAAAATTAAAGGTGGAACTAATTATATATTAAAAATCAAATGTTTAAAAATGTATAACTTTTTCATACGATGTTGAAATTGAATGCGACAAGTTGTGTTCCGCTCGTATCAGTGAATTCTATGCTATGGAATTGGATTTGATGAATTTGGAGCTAGTGGAAATTTGGGTTAAAATTGAAGGTCTGTTTGATTTTAATTCGAATCAGAGCGTTTTAGCGACTACTGGAATTATTGTGAGTTAAGCTCACATTTATGGCTAACCAGCAATATCATATAGTTGATAAAAAATGTTGATTGGATGTTTGGAAGATTTACTATATTTATTAGTTGGTTTGAATATATTACCACCCTTAAAGCGGATGAGACACTGTTACTTTCCCATGTAAAAGCAGATGACCCTTTGTATATGATCCTGCCTCGAAGAGGTTGATTTATATTATTTGATAATATACCGTATGTGATATATAGGGATAGGTTGGAGGGATCCAATAGGATTCTTCACAATATTGATTTTATTTTTCATATCAGTTGATATATGATATGTTGGATGCCAAAATTGATGTCATTCATGATTTTCCCTTTTTAGTGCTTAGGTAGCACTGGCCTTATTTTTGGTATATTATAATACTGTAAAATAATAATTTGATTTAAAAGGGATTGCAAGTGATTTCAGAAATTATATACCTTTTTAATAATTGTTCTTGAATTATTAAAAAAGGAAATTTATTTTATAAAAGGTTTCATAGATTTATTGAAAGGGGTGATCGTATTTATAGAATTATTAAAAGAGATCAAAAATGGTTTCGTAGATTTATAAAATGGTTTTATAAATGGTTTTTAAGATTTATGAGGGATTTTCAATTGATTTTGGAATTGTGTGGAAATGGAATCTTTCTCTATTTTGTGGGTATACTTATAAAGTTAACATAAGTATATAGATTATTTTCTAAGTATTGAAAATATAGAATTGTGGATACATTTTTGTAAAGATATTTTTATACAAGTATTTATAAGTGATTCTAATTAATGAAAATATTAATTAAAGAGGTTAATGGTTACTTATGCATTTGACCAATGCTGGTTTTTCCCCATGGAATTAAATCCATGATTTGTTATTTGATAGTTAAATAACCAACAATCGAATTTGGACATAAAACGTAACTTTGGAAATATCTAGGAGAAACACGTGAGTTATATGGTACAGTCATCTCCAATGATACCGTATGTGCGTATAAATCTCGTTTCGTTCTCCTAGGATAATGATAAGGAAATCCATCCACTAACGGTTAGGAGGTGATCTCCACTCTTATCTTTGACTGTTTATTTCCTACATAATCGGGGTCGAGTTTAACATAAATTATCGGAAGTTATTACGAAGAGACTAGGATCAGATATGTTATCCGAAAACCACTTCAATCCAAATCCAGCGTTTCAAAGTGAAAACATCTTGAAGGTGATGGGATTTGAAGATGCACCCTCAAGCGTTTCGTTCAGTAATAAAATGAACTTGTATCAATGAATGCTGGTATTGCATCGTTACCTAGAGAGCAGTGTTAGCATTCCAAGTGGGAACTGTTATATAAATGTAAAACGTAGCCTCGAGCCTCAGCAAACAGGAAATGAAAAAAATCAGCCGTACAGTAGGGCCAAGTGGGTCGCTCCCATCAGGGTATGGTCATTCCAAATCTAGACCGGTTACTATCTACTCATGTATGCTTCGAGGCCCATTATTTAAAGGGGTGATCATATTCAGTACTACTAGTCAAATGGTAGGCCAGTCCTGTGTGGTAGGTGTTTGCGCCAAAATTGGTCATAAACCCAAGAATTAGTAAGGCAACACTGTTTGCACACAAACCCTTGATATCCAAGCATAGATATCAGATCCAGATAAAGTAGAGAGTAGAAAAGAAGCAAATAACCAAATTAAAATGAAAGAAAGTAAGAGAAGACTATGATTTATTGTGGTTCGACAATCTCCGGCCTATGTCCACTTTGAATTGATCCTTTTATTCCTTTTATATTGAGATTACAGTTACAAGCTTTTGAAATCAGTAAGCAAAATGGAAGAGTTTTGCCTAGAAAAGAAGAAGAAGATCCCACTTTAGTTGACATAGAGTTGCTATTTATAGGTGCAGATCTGAAAATATCCACCCCAAAACCTAGAATACCTCTTCTCATGCTTTTGTGGGTCCACCAGATTAATCTGAATTCGTTTAGGATAGATCCTGATCGATCCAAGGATAATTCATATCGATCCAGAAATAGTCCAATGAAGCTGAGATCGATCATGGACGTTCTTGAGTGAATAAGCAAGCTTCTATGAAAATTTCATAGAACTTAGACTTATAGAATGAGAGTTATGATTGATCCAAATTTGTATTTCTCAATGTAGGCTAAAAGCTTCATATCCATCAATGCCTCATATCCATCCCTTCTTCGTATCGACCCCAAGCGTCCATGCTATTCATATCGATCTCCTGCTTTGCATTCCATCTTGATCGCTTCATATCGACCGATAGGAACATGATCGATACGAAGTCTGCCTCCATATCCAATAACTGCCTCCCTTCGTGTCCATCCCCCACTCCCTTCTTCGTATCGATCCCTAACTTGGATCGATACGTATTGTGATCGATTTGAAGCAAAGTGTATTTTACATGTCCATAACCATGTTGATTGATAAGAAAGCATCCATCCGAAGTAAATAGCCGAGACCATGTTGATCGATACGAACCATATCGATACGAACTGATTTCCCATGAATATTGATCCATCCATATCTTGAGCATACGAACTGCGTTTGACCTAAAATTTGAAATGCAGCCTTTCCTAGCCTTGTTCATCATTCCTAATCTTTCCCACATAGATTGGAGCTTAATCCAATTTTGATGATATCGATCATAGCCTCGTATCTAATCGATCTCCAATCTCGATATCCATACTTTTTAGCCAGTTTGTGGATATCCTAGCATTGGCCAAAAGGTGAGGTAACATTTTACCACTAAAATATGACTTGCGATAGGAAGGCGTGTTTTGAATAGCTTTAAATCTGTCTTTCGAAATCCATATTCCATCCATAGCCATACCATCTGATCCATAATCCAATCCATTAGCAAGCCATTCTATCCAAGTGCCATAGCCATATTCTTATCCAAATCCGTGATTGCTCTGAGTCGATATTTGATTCCACATCCAGTAACCAAATCCTAAGCCAATTCCATATCTATTTGAACCTGTCAACTGAGTCTTAATCCATTCATATCCAGAATCCAGTAACCAAATCCTTGACAACCTTCGGGTCGCTTTATCTAAGTCCGGGACCTCATCGGATCCAAATCCAAAGCCGGGACCTCTTTGGGTCCAAATCCAAATCTTTAGACCTTACCGAGTCATTTTATCCTACTCTAGCCCCAACTTTCCTGCTGGGGGATTTTATATTCTCCGACCTCCACTCTTCGGTCAAGGATTTTTTTTATTCTCCGGCCTCGACTCTCCGATCAAGGACTTTTATATTCTTCGGCCTCGACTCTCCAGTCGAGGACTTTTATATTGCGCTCGAGTCCATTTCATCGCTCTTCGGCGAAGGAACTCAAAACTTGCAATTACTGCCCCGTCACTCCGGTCAGGACTATAATCGTGTGACGTGTATTATATATTACATTAATCCAAATCAAGTCAACACAAAGTCCAATTGACAAAATAAAAGTCCATACAAATAAGAAAATCAAATGTCCATAGTACCAAAAAAGAAACCAAAGTCGACTGAAAATAGAAAGAAAATAAGATTTCATAAACCCGAGCATCACAGTTGATCATCATCTCAAAGCATGCCTAGGGACCTTCCTCGATTCCGTGCATGTGTAAGTGTCTTAGCCACATCACTTTGGGGTTTATTACTTATTCAAAGCCATAAATCCATTCAGCTGATAATAAGCTGATGATGCCCAGATTCGGTGCCATCTTCGTTTGAAGTAGGCGGTGGCTGCTCTTGTCCCACTGCTATAGCTCAATCCTTACATACTTTTGTTGATGACCATTCCTTGCATGCTTCTCAAAGATATCCTTTAAATTCCTACAGCCATTCATGATCTGCCCATCCAGGTCATGGAATAGGCAATGCTTTCTCGATGCCCATTCGTATTCAGAGGGTTCCCTTTTTGCCGGCATTCGATACTGGAGGCGCTCTCGAGTATCCAAGTAAATAATTTTTAGATTTTCAGTTAAATCCATGCAAGAAGAGAATTAAGATTCCCTCTATTTCCTTTTCGATGTGCGACCATTGTCGTTCATTTTCCTTTTTCCTCTGTCGTCCTTAGTTGAATCCTCCATAGGTGAACCACGACCCTTTACCATATAAACTTCAGCCTCTCTCCCCTCTCTTTCAGCCTTTGCATCTTCCTGTCATAAAAACCTTTCTACTTCGTGATAAAACTCTCCGAGATATATCAACAGATCCCATTCTGATGATATCTTCAAATCTGATTCATCCGCAATTCTTGAGGCTACTACAATCAAAACCATCAACGGATCGGGTCGATTTATCGAATCTACTGCCATATTGAATCTATTTAAGAAATCCCTAGGTGATTCTCTCTTTCATTGTTTCACCGATGTTAAAATCATCACATTCTTGGGTCTTACGATGTGTACCCGATTGCCTCATAAATATCTCAATCAACTCCGTCCAAGTGCCAATTGAGCCATTCTCT
Organism: Allium cepa; assembly: GCA_030765085.1. Taxonomy (NCBI): domain Eukaryota; kingdom Viridiplantae; phylum Streptophyta; class Magnoliopsida; order Asparagales; family Amaryllidaceae; genus Allium; species Allium cepa. Next base: position 513,539,988 of record CM060942.1, read on the forward strand.
AGTTATCTAAATCATAGTGATGCTATATCCATCAGATACAAAGGAAAGCACCGAGCGATAACTCCTTTCGATGACCATAGTACTTCCATATGCCTCATGTACCTTGTAAAGTTAACAACGTGCTCCATTCTCCAATCATACCTCTCCAACATTGGTAGTTTGAAATTTGGTGGATTCCTAGCCTGCTTGATCACAGGAGTAAAGGGACTCCTTTTCACATCCTCCAAATCTCTATTCACCAACCCTTCCTTCATAGCCCGTCTGATCATATCCGCTAACCTATTGTTGTCATTAAGTGAAGCCTATGTCTGCTATCTCCAACCTGCCCCCTAAGCCCACGAGGGAATCGTGAAACCTATCCTTCTGGATGACCATCTATATCCCGATCAATGCCAGACTGCATAGCGCCGCCTGGTACCCTTCTTGGAATTGAGCCAACATAATTCAAGGGTGTGCCTCCTAGCTCAGGGACTTATTCCTAATGGTTCCACTCTATCCTGAATCCTGGTTGCTTCATGCTCCTGATACTGATTTTGAACTGTCTCCGCTCTTGTTGCTTCAGCTTCACGATCCCTATTTTAAGCATTTCCTGTAGTTATGTTCTCTTGATTTTGTACTCCAGCTTGTCCAACTTGTCGGAGTAGGTTCTACATCATCTCCTCCTGCCCTTTTAGCATCCCTTTCTGCATAGCATCAATCATCATCTCCATCTCATCTCTAGAGATGAAAACTAAGGTCTGATTAGCTCCTAAAAAGGCCTCCTGAATTCCTTCATGTTGACTCCTTTACTTTCTCTGTCTCCTTGTTGATTACTTCGTCATTGCTTCCTAAATTCTGATCCTTTAGCTTTCGAAATCTGAACTCCAAATCTAGTATAGCGGGTGCTAGCCCTTCCCAGTGAAAGCGCCAAAGTGTTTGTGCCAAAATTGGTCACGAACCCCAGAAGTAGTGAAAGCACTAGTGTTTGCACACAAACCGCCGATATCCAAGCACATATATTGGATCCAAATAAAGTAGAATATAGAAATGAAACAAATAACCAAATTAAAATGAAAGAAACTAAGAGAAGACACAAGATTTATAGTGGTTCAGCTATCTCTGACTTACGTCCACTTCGAATTGATCCTTTTATTTCTCGTATATTGAGATTACAGTTATAATCCTTTGAAATCAGTAAACAAAATGGAAGAGTTTTGCCTACAAAAGAAGAAGAAGATCCGCCTTTAGTTTCTATAGAGCTATTATTTATTGGTGCAGATTTGAAAATATCCACCCCTAAACCTGGAAAAGCTCTTCTCATGCGTAGGTGGACCCAACAAATCGATCTGGAGTCATTTGGGATCGATCCTGATCGATTCAAGTATAATTCGTTTCGATCCAAAAATAGTCCAATGAAGCTGAGATCGATCATGGACATTCTTGAGTGAATAAGCAAGCTCTTGTGAAAATTTCATAGCACTTGGACTTATAGAATGAGAGTTATGATCAATCCAAGTTTGAATTTCTCAACGTAAGCTGGTAGCTTTGTATCCATCAACGCTTCATATCCATCACATTCCATTGCCACGTGTTTTGTATCGCTCCTTGAGCGCTCGCAGCCCCTCGTATCCATCCATCCTTCGTATTGATCCTAAGTGTCCATGCTGTTCGTATCGATCCCCTGCGCATTCCATCTTGATCGCTTCGTATCGATCGATACAAACACGATCGATACGAAATATGCCTCCATATCCATCATACTGCAGCCCTTCGTGCCCATTTCCCACTCTCTTCTTCGTATCGATCCCCAACTTGGATCGATATGTACTGTAATCGATCAGAAGCAAAGTGCATTTTCCATATCCATACCCATGTCGATCGATACGAAAGCATCGATCCGAAGTAAATAGCCGAGCCAATGTTGATCGATGCGAACCATATCGATACAAAATGATTTTTCATGAATACTGATCCATCCATATCTTGAGCATACAAACTCCGTCTGATTTGAAATTTAAAGTGAAGCCTTTCCTAGCTTTGTTCATCATTCCCAATCGATCATACCTTGATTGGAGCTTAGTCCAATTTTGGCGGTGTCGATCATAGCCTCATTTCCAATCGATCTTCAATCTTGATATCCAACCTTTTTAACCAGTTTTTTGATATCCTAACCTTGAACAAAAGGCATGGTAATAGCAGGGGTACAAGGTGTTCTTGTCAAACCCCGATACTTTTATCTAGAGATGTACCATCGGAAGGTGGTTCTTTACCTTGTCATAACATGGAATCCATTCTCCAATATGAATCTTTACGATTTTAGTTATATACTATTATATTGGAATTTAATTAATATAACAATTTCGGCTATGAATAATAAGTATTTGTATCTTAGACACTATTATAGTACTAGAGAATTTCATATGAAATGGTTTTGTTATTGTAAGGTAAAAATCCGTCTATTATGTGTGGCGTTGTCTTACGAGATAATTTTCATTTTCAAAGGTTTTCAATAACTTTAAAATCCAGTCAGGTATGCTTTTAGCTGGTTTTCCATATTGATTTAGGTTTTATTTTGGTATAATGCTTGGGTCAGACCGACCATATTTATAGATTATTTTAGGTGCATTGGAGCTTAGGAGACGAGTTTGAGGTCTTCAGGTCATATTAACGTATGGGTTTATTTTTCACTACTTTGTTGTTGAAATCATCAAATTGTGATGATATATTGTTATAACTGTATAGGCTGATGATTGCGATTTGTTGTTATACTCTAGTGGATGTATGTATGTAACAGTTTCTCTTTTGTAACGACCATTAATATTATATATTGTTCCACTGCGATTGTGAGATTCTGTATTGTTTTTAGTTTCTTTTCTCCTTTTCTTCTCTTCTCTTCTTCTTTCTTCCTTCTTCCTTCTTTCCCCTAACAATCGAACTTTCTGATATTCGATTGCTCGACATGTAATACAGTGGACATGTTAGTATCAATTTCGAAGGTCGAAAGTCTCCAGTTGTTACACATTTGCATCTCTTCTAGCATAATTTTAGATATGCCTTTGAGAATCATCAAAAGTGAAACCAACACCATAACCCCTAGAATCAATACCGTCACCAACAGCATTACCTGAATCATCATTTGATGAACTATCATTTTCATTATTTTGTACAGATACGTTATCATTGTTTGACAAATGTTTATCGCTTGCACTATCGAGTACTGGTTCTTAGCTTCTCTAGTACAATCTGCAAGTGGATCCTCTTCATGAAAGATGTAATTTAGGTTAATAAGTTGATCAGTTATTTTATTGGTTTAGTATGTCATACTCTCAATCGCATATTATAATATATAAATATAGTTCTTCTAAGTTCTCCATTTTTATTCTATTTTTTAACTGCGTGCGAATCATCACAAATGCTGTCGAGTTTCTTTTACAATTTGAAGAAGAAACTATTTGGCTAAGTATACGCATAGCTATGCATGTTAAATTTGGAGTAGCTTTCCTGCTAAGTATTGACTACCATATAGCTTGAAGACACGACTTAACTATGTGTCAATGTCATTAATGACTTTGATGATAATAAGTGAGTAACAACAACGCTGATGAATAGCAATACTTATGGTTACTTTGGGTATTGGTGGTGTTTACTATTGATGTCGCATGTGTTGTTTTTGTTAATATGCGTTGTCCTCCAAATGTTTATGAAATGCACTGGATAAGAGACGGTATTCAGTGTTGACCATTGTCGAAGAGCGGTGTCACTAAGCATTCCCTCGACTTTGATGATCCTTGGCTTCATGATAAGTCAATACCTTCGAAATGCTTGTGAGGTTTAATACTGGTAGATTTTGGCATCAATGAGATGCGCTATTGGTCACTTCAACATTCATCGATGGCTTATGACGTTGATTGTCATCGATGCTTTTGCCTCTTCAGTTATGCGATGATGTTCCTTTTTCCTTATTGATATAACACGACATGAAGAGTTATGATGCCGAAGTGATGAAGTGCGGCATTATTGATCGTAGAACCTTATTCCTACGACACTGATTATAGAAGGCGATGCATCTCTCTTCTCGTATATCTTCGAAGTTAATAAGAGGTAGCACAAGTTAAGGACGAAGTGGCATTGATGATGTACCACTTAGGGATTATTGATGGTGATAACATTTTTCGTTGGCATCTACATTATTGTTTTGGCACTTGCTTATCATTGTGATCAAGTGGCACACCGAACTCCTTCGACGATGATTATAGTAATAACAACAACCACTAAATAAAAAGGACCCACAACCTAAAGAATGGAATTTATTAAAGCCAAAGGCAAGTGGTAGCAGCATTCAACAATGAAAATGGACTTGTAAAGGTCCAATGCTATAAAGAAATGTGAGATTGGTCCAAATGTCAAACAAAAAATAGTTAACAACTACAACGACGGCTGTATGGATTATAATGCATAATATTGAACGAACCAAAACAAAATCAATGGTATAAATAATGATTTGATTTAAAAATAAATTCCAACATGCTAATGGCTCTATAGGATTATAAAGAGAAAAGTAAAGGGAGTAATAATTCAAAAGAGGAAGATGCCAAGTTAAAATGAATAGTTTACTTAAGCTAAAGCATAAGCAAACTTTACAGAGATGATAAGTGCTACACTGAAAATTTTAATTAAAAATAAGTGATACCAAACTTGGAGAAAGGAAAAGGCCATCGTAGAACAAAGGAAGGTGTTATTGAAGATCAAGAAAAAAAGCTACCACAAACCTAACAAAGAAAGGCTATATTAAATAAAGCGATGAAGGGCTATCGTAAATCATGTTATGAAGGTCTATCATAAATCAAGAAATGAAGTGCTATTGAAAATTAAGCAATAAAGGGCTATCGTAGATTTAGTGGTAAAGAGCTATCGTAAATCTAGCGAAGAAGGGCTATCATAAATCAAGCAATGATGGATGATTGTAAATGAAGCAATGAATAGCTATTGTAGATTTAGTAGTAAAGAGCTATCGTAAATCTTGCGGAGAAGGGCTATCATAAATCAAGTGATAATGCAGCCATAGATCAAGAAGGTGATGCTATCAATAATCAAGTGATAGAGATATCATAGGTCAAATAATTGTTCCTAATGTGAATAAATAAGATTAAGGTGTCCATGGTCAAGAAAGTAATATTATTGAATACCTATAAATTATCCCTATGTTTGTTCGGTTGTCCACATAGTAGAACCCAAATTGACTTGTCGTGCAATGTCAACATCAAAAGGTGAAAAGAAAAAGAACCATCCTATATGTCACTTCGATGTCATGCCACGTTAGTAGATTTTTATTTTCCTAAATTTGATGACCGCTGCATGTCAAAGATATAATGGTCCACTTTTCCTATAAATAAGCATGTATCCTCAAATTAGAAGAGGCAATATGAGAATTGATTACTTTTTAGGCCAAATTGGAATCAACTTTATGATTTAACACTTGACAGTTACATAATTACGTATTTGACTCTGTGACATCTTAGCCGTTTGCATATTAGCTCGAGAGCCATTTCTGTATAACATTTGTTTGGAAAATCAAATTCATGAGGAATAACAATTGGACTTTGGTTATTACCTTTTATTCTTTTTTGGAATTTTCCTTTCTCTATTGTTTTGAGAGTGATTACCAAGTCATTATTTTATAGATTTATAACCTTTTCCAGGTAGGTTTATCCATTTGTCAATTAAAAGAAGTTCAATTTTCCATAATGAAGAGCAACACCGATAAATATTTAAACCAATTTTAAATGACTAAATTTCTACCAACCATAATTATATTACGTATATAGACTTGTTTATTTTAACCTTTTTATGAAGTTTGAAAATTTTATAGGATTAAAGTTTAGAAAATATTTTTAACTATGTACTCATAGTAATAACTAGAAAATATCAAAAAAGGTTTTTTGTAATAATGTTGGTTTATTGGTATTTGAAGTATACCTTGTACAAGTTTGTTGTAAATACTTTCTCATTGTTATCATCATGTTACAATGGTCTGTTATATACAAAGATATAATGCATTTTTGTACTTTGTCTGTGTGGGAGGGATCAAGTTTTGGCTTTATTATTTGTTTATTTATTTCGTTTTCATAGCCCTATTAAAGTTTCTTCTTCGACTGATTTCACCTTTTAATTAGGGGATTTTTGCACAACACCAAAATGGCTATTTGTGATGGTGATAACTATTAAAAACGAACTTTGCAATGAAAATGCCATAGACAGGTATTGCGTGGGCTAATGCGGTCCCAAATATTGCAAGGTTATAGCCATTAGCATAGTGAATTTGCTAATAAAAATAACCATTGAAAATTTGAAAAATTGCAATGGATATAGCAGTTGGTTAACCAAATTTGGTGGCTCTAAAAGCCATAGGAGTAATGAAATTTACCACGGTTATAATCATTGAAATGTGGAATGGTATGCAAATTTATCAATGAGTGATATTGTGTTTGATTTGTTCACTGGTTCGCAATTAATATATCCACTATGAATTTTGTCTCCTAAAATTGAAAATCATTGCATTATTTCATATTTGCTATTACAACTTTATGTTCCATATGATAATACGCTACACTATATTCAATTTTTAAAAAAAACTTAGTCAGAGTAATTACTCAAGGCATTTACGTAAGCAAACAGCAGAGGAACATATAATAAACTAGTAAGAATCCCACGCCGATGGCACAGGTGTGATTTTTGTTTTTTAGTTGCTTATGTCGTTAGACAATGCACATATGTAAAGTTTAGTTTCGTTTAAGTTTTTTTATTTGTAAATATATAAAATAATTGGTGCAGAGGTTTTCATTAAAAACGAATCTTCATGTACAAAATTTGAAAATATTATATGATTATATAATAACACAAACATATATTGTGAGTGTGTGCATGTGCATACACGTGCGTTAGAATTAACGAATAAATGATGTAAGAAATTTTTTTCTGCCACAATTGTTAATAAAATTGTACAAAAATATGCCTTCTTAATGTTGGTTTTCTTATGAGCCAATTTTATATGTAATACGATTTTAGTATTTTTGAGAAATTATGGAAATTTTATTGTCTTTTTTATTTTACGTTTTGAATTATCCAACACTAACGGAATTTAGAATACTTGTTAACACGTATTTTTAATTTTTAATTGAATTAAAGATAATCTAAAGTTTGTGAACAATATTTATAATCTTCTTGTCTACTTTCAAATTCTTTCAAATTTATAATCATAACAGAACAAAAATATATCAAGACTAACATGCACAATAGTGATCTATTTAAATCTTAATCTGCACATGCTTATCATTTTGTAGTTTGAGTGAAACTTTTTTCTTAATTTATTGATTAATAATGACTATGTCAACTCTAAATAAGAGTAATATTTGTATTTTTTCAACTTATTTCAAATTTTAATGTCGAAAACATCAAGGATATGCTAATAATTACCAATTTGTAATTAAAATTTTGAATTAGTGCTAAAAAAAGAAAGTAAAAACTATAAACATCCTAGTAACATCAAACAAATATATGGCAAAGGGACTTCTTATGGACATGCTAACTGTATTTTAGAATAGTTGCATGCATAATCGTTGTATTTAAAAAGCCTTTGTAAAACACAATTTATTATTTTCAAAATAAACATCCATCCCTTCTCTAAAATAGATTTCGAAAAACATCCCTATTTTCAATTCCAGTCAAGTTGCAAATATTTACAGTTCATAAAACTGCAAATACGTAGTGTAAACTGTAAATATTTACAATTTGAACATATTTGCAATGAAACAACAAACACTTGTTTATTATGAGTCATGTTAAACTTTATTAACTATTAATTTGACTTCCATGGAAAAAAAATATCAGAAATAATTTTACAAATGTAATTTACAACATGTTTTTGATAAAAGTTTTTCGTGTTTTTGGTTTGAAAACAAGAAATGGATTATAATTTCCAATTGAATTTATTTTCAGTTCTACCAAATTTATGTGAATATCCAGTTTCGTAATGCTAGATAACCATTTCAAAATTGTTAGTATAGTATCATTCTAGTGTCGTTTTGAATGCTCATTATGCGCAATATATATAAATTTGGAGCAGCATACGTGTCTATTATTATAGCACAACGTATTTGTTCCTTTCAACTGTATGCTATTTGTTTTCCTTTAATTATATTAATGTTGTTGAATTTGGTGATTGAACTTAAATTCATGTTATGGTCTCCACAAAAGTTTTAGCAATTTATTTAAAACCTATGATCAGTGTTATTGCAGTTCTATTAGAACGCTCAACAAAACAGATCATGATTTTCTCACTGTGGCTACATTGATTTTGTTCTTTAAATATTTATTTACAAATTAAACGAGTTGAATATGGAGAATGTGAGTACTGGTTTCTACATTTAACATCAAAATTTTAGCATGTTTACAAAGGTTTTTTTGTAATATTTATCATAAACAGGGTGTCTATATTATTAGCAAAGTATTGGTAATCCTTGAATAAATAACTTGTAATTATGATTGGTGAGTCTGGAAAGTTTTAATATCACCGTATTTCTGTTATTAAATTTCAAGTAAGTTATATATCTGTTTCTACATAAAATATCAATATTTTGGCATACTCACAAAGTTTTTTCTAGTAATATTATGTAGGGTTGTTATGTTAGCGGTAAATTTTCTGTTATCATACTGTTACCAATAAATCGGTAACCATTTTTGATTGAAATTGGTATACCAGTTTAATCGGTAAGTTAACGATAAATTTATCATTTTGTATGGTAAACTAATGGTAACATTTCTTAAAAATCAGTATTAACGGTAATTTTACCAGTCAATTTAAAACACATGTATATTCATATGATATGATTTATTGGTTATTTAGGCTAAATAGATAATTAAATTTAGTTCAGAAATCAGGTAAAATAATGCTAAATATACTTCTTTTCTTTCTCGTTTATATCTTTTATACAGTAACACTATAAATATTATAACGAAACTGTATTGCAGTGTAAAATCGTGTCAAGTCACAGACATTTTGTATAGAAAAGATAATTTACCATTACCAGTGTAACGGTTACCGGATTATCGGTATATCGATCTTCAGTATACCAACCGATCGGTAGCGGTAATCAATTTTAGTTTACCAGTAAAAATGGTACGGTAAGAATATTTGCGAAGTGGTAATGGTAACATTACCGTAACAACCCTAATTCTTAGCATGCACATACCGTATACTCTTTCAAGGTGTTGATAATCCTTAATTAAATAAGTGGATTTTTGGAAAACAAACTTATTATTTTTCATACATATGGGTAAAAAACCAATCATGCTTTTCATATTTCAAATTAAGCCCTTGAAATGACAACCCAATATTTTTTTTGCACTTTTTATAATGGGATATTCATAATTTCACGATTGATAGAATTTCAAACATCTAATGTGCATGTGTATGTATTGGATAAAATATGCCATTTTTATAAGTACAATCAAACCTGACTCAATAGAACATACAACTGAACCTGTATAGGTAAGTTTCACCGTAAACAGTGCAATGAAACTAAGTGGTTCCAGTACGCTGCCCTGTTACAATAAAAGCAACTAAATTGCATAAAAATGAGTTGTTATGAACATTCCTACTTAATAATATTTATTTCATTAAATATACCATTTTAGTTGCATAGTGCAAAAGTTTAACGAATTGTAAAACTATAAAAGTTTTGGCTAATTTGCAATATAATCAGTGTCTGAAAAACATGGCCTCATTTTGAATTCTAATATATTTCAGGGGATTAATCCAGAATACAAAAAGGCTGAAGGTTTTATCTTCATTTTTGAAAAATAATAAGGGCAATAACATAATTTTCACATTATTTTTCAGTTATCTATTATCATGAAATTTTTGTTACTATAGTCAAAGCAAGTTATCTATTGGTTATTCTGTTTAATAAGAACAATTTGGCAGGTTTTTTATGTTCGACATGGTAACATTCAGCATGTACAGGTGGGTGGTATACGTTACATTATTGTTAAAATATCAAAGTGTTGATGATTCATAACTGACTAATTACTAACTACAACTGGCAGAGGTTTTAGACAAGCTATTTATTATTGTGTGTCAAAGGACTTATTATCTTCCATTGCCAACAATCATTGATATTAATTTATGGTGAACATTACGCATCATAAATTTAGGTAATTAACTTTATTCTGTTGAATTCCATGATCTGCATGAGGTGCTTATACAAATGACATTGGCATATTGGGTGAGAAGAACTTAAACTGGTGTCCAGGCGCCCAGCTTAACCTAAATATATGAGCTACCATCGGGGTCGGTTCATACACACTAGATGCCCTAGTCCAATAAATAAATAATCTAATAAGCATGTGTTTGTTGAGAAAATGAAGGCAAATGTAGTGCTAAATTTGATCATTTAATTACTAAGTATGCAAGCAAATGCTTGCTGCATTTTCTCAGAAAGCATTTGCTTATATTTAATTGCATTTTTATAATAGTCGACTTTGTGTACATGGTGATATATCAAAGCTACCCATCGAGACATGAGTAATCATCCATGGTATGTATATATTAATAATTATCCATGGTGATACATTTGAGCTATGTTATTGTACATGTATCACTATATGTGTTATCCGGAGTTTAAACCAAGTAGCATTCTGACGCAGCGGATATTTCAACAAACACAAACGGTATGCTCCAATACCGAAATGACGTAAAATGATGAAACGATACAAAGATGGATTGATGAATTGATGATACCAAATGCTCAAATCCGTTGATCTCTCGAGATACCGGATTCTACCTATCTTCAACACGTTGATCACGCACGATGCCGCGTTAGAAGATCTACGATTTTTCGATGTTGATCTCGTGCACGATATTCCTTGAATCGGCTTCAAATTCGTTGATTCGAGCGCACTCGAATAACCGAAGATGGAGAAAGGATGTGACGACCGCCGATGACTCCTGCACGGAAACAAGAGAATGGTGCGCTGAAGGTGTGCCAGGCAGCCATGGGTGACCGTCAAGGTAGAATAAACATCGCAGAATCTATCGTACAACTCACAGCGCATGGATAAATACAATAGAGAAATATAATATAGTGAAGCTCTATAGAACATGACATCATCATATAAGCATCATAATAGTTTTATACAAACATATGAATCATCCATACATCAAAGTCTCACTACATAACACTCAAACAAATGCAGCAGCGGAACACCCAGTACATATAATATGAAATAATATGCAAAAGCCTCCTGCTCGTCTTTGTCATCATCAGCGTAAATCTCCAAGAACAGCACCTGTCACCTGCTACCTAGTCTGCCCATCCCAACATGGATGAACAGCCCAAGGTAATAAGAGGAGACATAAAACCTTGAGTCAGACAAAGTCTTAGTGAGCAGTAAATCAACTATCAAACATACCAAAAGAGTATAAGGGATAAAAGGAATAGGAACCAAACCATCCCACTCCACCTCTTTCTACAGTGATAGCCCCAGACACACATTAAGGAGAAGCAAGCATAACATAGCAAGCAATTAAAGTAAAGCAATAATCACTCGAGTCAAGGTCGATGTTTTCCAAATACAAACCCCCAAGGCCTAAACCAAGATCAGATAAGCACCCAGAAAACACCGCTCTTGAGACCGAATGATGATACAATCAAACGTCCAAACATCCATGACTCTGGCTATCACTGTTATCATTGCCTTGGTTTCACCGTTAGTTGAACGACCATCTGTCAAGGGCTAATGGTAACCCCGGTTCTAGACATAACTCCGCACGTCGTCGCAGCCCGTGCCTAGGAATTTTCGCAACTACCCAGAGTACTAGCACGTCGTCACAGCCCGTGCTTGGAACGTCGTCGCAGCCCGTTCCAACGTACTCTTGCTTTGAGCATGCTAGAACCTTCAACAACGATGAGATCTCAGCCTCCTAGTCATCCTCCTCGACGACTATTTCCATACTAACTCAAGCGCCTCTCAAGCTAACCATTATCAACCAACTCGCATCGCATCATCGAGTTATCAACATGCTTGGGATGATCCCGTCTGGATTAAACCAAGGCTATCTCACATCATGCTTCGCTTTATCGCATCATAGCAAAGTCTCATCTCAACATCATGGCTTGCCTCATCGCATCATGGCAAAGTCTCATCTCAACATCATCTAATCCATACATATGAGCTTCAACATCCGCTTCATATGCCACAAGCAGCTTTCACTATTCAAGAGCCTTTCCACTTAGTTTTTGAATCATCTTCGACCATCTTGTCTAGATCTAACTATCAATCAACTAACATACATAGCAATCAATCAAATCAATCATTAGCTTAAGCAATCAAGTAATCAAATATGGTCTAAGTAGGCATTTATAACTACAATGGCAATTTCGTAAATAAATGAGCATAGATATAACATACATGAATCATGGGTTTTTAGCATAGATCCAACAAATATAAATCATGGGTTTTTATCTCTACAACTTGGTAAATGAACTTGCATAAGTAAACATCTTCATAAGTAATGGATCTACACTTGGATCTAAGGAAAAATGCATAAAATCACTATCTACAACACTCCAACAAACCACCAATCCAATATACTCCTTTGGGTCCGCGTGAGAGATAACCACCACTCACCAAATCACCCAAACACTTCAAAAACTATCAACTTCAGATCTGGACAGCGAAGCTTCAAGCTTGATTCGTCGAAATCCCGCTTGAAACGATGAAATCTTAGCTTGGTTGGATGAAGATCTTCAACTTTGGCTCTTCAATCTTCAATCTTGATCTTCGATCTTGGATGGATGTTAGCACTCGATCAAAGTGGAGAAAAGAAGTGAAGAAATGTTGTAGACGAGCTCTCAAAATGGCAGCACTTCGTTGCTTCAAAAACCGGTGCCAAAAAGTGAGCCAAAGCCCTTTATTTATAGGCAGATCACACCTTAGGTCGTTCTCGGTTTTAGGTCGTTGCCGACCTAAGAAATCTCCGACCTAACTAGGTCGTTTACGACCTAAGTTGCTACAGTATGCATGCGACCTAAAAAAACACTACCGCATTCCTTAACTCGTACCAACGACCTACGACTCATCGAAAGCCGCGACCTAACCAAACCCAGGGTCACACGACCTAACGGCTTAATGGTTTAAGCTCCTACGCGACCTAATGCCTTCACGAGTTACGACCTATGACTCACCACTAAGTCGTTCATACGACTCAGCACTCAACAGCTTAACACCATCACGAGTTAACAACCTTACGACCTAACTGTGTTACGACTTACGACCTAAATACCCCGCCGACCTAAACTCACACGACCTAATCCCTCAGCATCCTAACTTAGGTCGTCTACGACCTAACTAACATGACTAACTTCCTTAGGTCGCTCATCGAATAAGTCGTAAACCCCATAGGTCGGTCAACTACTATAACTCGTTCACGACTCAACTTCCATAGGTCGTAAACACTCTTAAGTCGTTGCCTAGTAAGTCGCTTAACCCCTAAAACCGATAACTCGCCTAAGCTACTAACTCGTCCAGTTCCTTAGGTCGTTAACCCTTAACTCGGTCATATCTTTACTCGTTAACTTCTATAACTCGGCAACTTCCTTAAGTCGGTCAAGTACTATAGGTCGGTCAGAAACCCATAACTCGTGCAACCACCCTAAGTCCTAAACCATTTCCTTAGGTCGTATAACCGACCTATCCCCTTAACTCGTTCTAACACAATAACTCGTGAAACTTCTATAGGTCGTAATTCCTATAACTCGAAACCCCTTAAGTCGTCTATGACTTAAAAATACACGACCTAAGATAAATCCACCTACACGAGTTAGCTTCCATACGAGTTAACTTTTCATTACTTAAGCTCTGAACAACATGAACAACACTAACGACCTAGTAGCCATTATTTTACGATTAGCCGACACGTAAAATACGGGTCGTTACATTCTCTCCCCCTTAGGAATTTCGCCCCCGAAATTCCAAACAAACAACAGCAATCAAAACTATTCTGCATGCCTACCATCCATAGCAATCAACAAACCATGCATCCAATTTCTAACCTAGCATGCAGAATTCTAAGACTGGAGCAAGCTACAAATTCATGAGATGTCACGACACCTTAGGGCCATACCTCGAAGAGTTCAGGATGAGCTGCCTTCATCCTCTCTTCCTCCTCCCATGTGCAGTCGTTAACATCATCACTCCATTGTACCTTGAGCAACGTAATCGTCTTCCTCCTAAGCTGTTTCATGTCGGTTTCTACAACACGAAGCGGCTTACGAGATCTCGTAACAACTGGATCAACCTCCAAATCTTCACAGCTATCGGCATAAACCACTGTATTCGAGTCGTGCACATACTTCCATAGATATGATACATGAAAAACATTGTGCACACCCGACATCTTTTTCGGTAATTCCAATCTATAAGCGAGCTTTCCAATTCGCTCGATAATCGGGAATGGTCCAACAAATCTCGGAGTTAACTTTCCTTTCTTCCCGAATCTAATAACACTCTTCAGAGGAGAAATCCTCACAAAAACCCTATCACTTACGTCGAATTCCAAATCCTTACGACGCTTATCGGCATAACTTTTCTGACGGTCTTGGGCCGCCTTCATTCGTTGCCGAATGATCTCTATACAATCCGAAGTCTGTCGAATCATCTCTGTCCCAAGCATCATCTTTTCTCCAGTTTCCAACCAACATGTCGGAGAGGTACACGGTCTTCCATACAATGCTTCGTATGGTGCCATACCAATACTTGACTGATAACTGTTATTATATGCAAATTCCACCAAATGAAGGTGATCTTCCCATGATCCTCCGAAATCCAAAACACAGGCTCTGAGAAGATCTTCCAAAACTCGGTTGACTCTCTCAGTCTGACCATCTGTTTGAGGGTGATAAGCTGTACTCAAACACAACTCAGTTCCCAAAACCTCCTGGAAGCTCTTCCAAAATCCACTAGTGAACAAAGGATCTCGGTCGCTCACTATATTCTTCGGAACACCATGGAATCGAACTATCCACTTAACATACAACTCAGCCAACTTCGATGCAGTCCTAGTTGATCGAACAGGAATGAATCTTGCACTCTTGGTCAAACGATTTACGATGACCCAAATCCCTTCATTCCCCGTCCTGGTTCTAGGTAGACCATCGATAAAATCCATCGACACTTGCTCCCACTTCCATGTAGGAACCTCTAATGGCTGAAGTAATCCACTGGGCTTCTTTTGCTCAGCTTTCACCAGCTGGCAGTTCATACACTTGGAAATAAAATTTCCAACATCCTTCTTCATACCTTCCCAGTAATAGGTTCTCTTCATATCCCGATACATCTTATTTCCACCTGGATGAATTGTCAACTTCGAGTGATGACTTTCCTTCAGAACTTCATCTCTCAATTCATCTATGTCGGGAACAACCAATCGTCCTTGCTTCTGAAGCCAACCCTCTCGATCGACTTCAAATTCCTTATCCTTCTCTGGGTCTAATCCAGATTCCAAATTACGGATAATCTTGACAAGCTTATCGTCTCGTTTTTGGCTCTCGCCAATCCTTTCCACAAGAGTAGGTCTTATCGACAAGTTTGCCAACATTTCAGGTTCCAATTCACATCTAGGCCTGAAGTCAAATCCAGCCAAATACTCGAGACTCTTCCATTCCGAAAACATGGCTCCCAATCCGACATGTCTTCGACTTAACGCATCAGCCACTGTGTTACCTTTTCCCGGAGTATAGGCTATACCAAAATCATACGATGCCAAGAACTCTAGCCACCGTTGCTGTCGAAGATTCAAATCCTTTTGAGAGAACAGATACTTCAACGACTTATGATCTGTAAACAACTCGAATCTAACTCCCAATAGATAATGTCTCCACATCTTTAAAGCAAATACGATTGCCGCTAACTCCAAATCATGAGTCGGATAATTCCTTTCATGTGGCTTCAGTTGTCGACTTGCATATGCAACAACTTTATTCTTCTGCATTAGTACTGCTCCAAGTCCAGTACCACATGCATCGGTGTAAACCACCATCTCATCATTCCCACTTGGAATAGTCAAAACAGGAGTACTCGTCAGCCGCTCTTTCAGGATTCCAAAAGCTTGCTCACACTTAACATCCCAACAGAACACTTGGTTCTTCTTCGTCAATCCTGTTAATGGTGCAGCTATCTTGGAAAAGTCTTTGATAAACCGACGATAATATCCTGCTAATCCAAGAAAACTTCTCACATCAGATGCATTCTTAGGTCTAATCCAATCCTGGATCGCTGCCACCTTAGCGGGATCAACCGCTATTCCATTTCCAGAGATAACGTGGCCTAAGAATCTCACTTCACTCTTTCAGAAGTGACACTTCGAAAACTTAGCCTTCAACTGATGTTTCCGTAAGATTTCCAAAACAATACGCAAGTGCGTCTCGTGCTCTTCTTCAGTTCTGGAATAAATCAGAATATCATCCACGAACACAAGTACGAACTTGTTCAACTGATCTCTGAATACTCTATTCATAAGATCCACAAAATATGCTGGTGCGTTAGTCAATCCAAACGGCATTACCAGCCACTTATAAAAGCCCGATGGTGTCCTAAAAGCAGTCTTCGGCACACTATCCTTTTCCACTCTCAACTGGTGAAATCCCGTTGCCAAATCCATCTGAGAAAACACCTTAGCATCGTGAAGCTGATCAAACAAGTCATCTATTCTCGGCAATGGATACTTGTTCTTCTTAGTCACCTTATTCAGCTCACGATAATCCACACACAACCTCAATGATCCATCCGCTTTGGTTGCGAACACAACTGGTGCACCCCATTCGGACACACTACGCCGAATGAATCCTTTCCGTAAAAGGTCATCAACTTGCACCTTCAACTCTTGCTGTTCCCTAGGCGCCATCCGCCTAAGAGGCATCACAACGGGTCTGGCTCCCTCAACTAGATCAATACGAAACTCGATCTCTCTATGCGGCGGTAACCCTTTGACCTCGTCAAAGACATCCTCGAATCCATTCACGATTGGCACCGATGACAGTCCATCCCGTGGAACAACCAGCGAATACATGAAGCTCATGAAGACGCCTTCTTCATGCTTACATCGTATCACAACCTTTCGCCCCTCCACATTTTCAACTGTCACCTCCAATCTCTCACAATCAACCTTTGCCGCATACTTCCTAAGCCAGTCCATCCCAAAATAATTCCGAACCCCGCAAAGTTCAGAACAAAACAATCACAAACAAAAGAGCAATCATGACCCGACACAACTAGACCACGGCATATCATACACAAACATGACGAACCCCCAACTGGATTAGTCACAACCAATGGCCTATCAATAATATCCAGTTCCAAACCTAACCGGCCTATAAGATCATCACAAACAAAAGAATGCGACGCTCCAGTATCAAACAACACTCTAACTGGAACACCACAAATGGAAAGAGTACCTTGAACCACCACACTCTTCCCTTTCTCTTTAGCAGTAAGAGCTTTTGAAAACGACGGCACAGCTCCCAAAGCATAAGCTTGCACAATCTGCCTGTCCTTCCTCGGTTCTGGACAATCTTTCCTGAAATGCCCTGGCTTGTCACAGTTGTGGCATTTCGCCGGCGCCTTTGGATTCCTATAATCCTTGGAGAGATGACCCTTCTGCTGGCAATTATAGCAAGTCATTTCGCCCCTCGGCTTCTTCTGGCCATCCTTACCCTTCTGTTGCTGTTGCTTCCTCTTCTTGTTTCCACCCTTCTATGGCTTAAACCCTTCCTTGGTTACAGCAACAACAGAACTCTCCCTAGGAAACAAACTCTCATGCCTGAGAGCTTTCTCCACAAGCTTCTCAAACGGATCGTCTAGATGATCCACCAACTGTCTTCCAAGATAAGCATCCAAACCGGTCACAAACTTCTCATTCTTCTGATAGGGAGAATCAATATACGATCTGGCATACTTGGACAAAGCTTCAAACTCAGAAACATACTCAAGAAGGGTCTTCCACCTTGCTTGAGCTCCACAAACTTTTTAAACAAGACAGATTTCTGAACCGTAGAGATGAACTTAGCTTCAAATCTAGCTTGGAATTGCTCCCAAGTAATCTCCTCCTCTGGAGTATCAATGGTGATAGAATTCCACCAATCCGAAGCTCTCCCTTGAAGTTGCCTTGATGCAAGCTTCCTCTTAGTTGCATCCTCAACTCCCAAGTCACCAAAAATCCTTCTACAAGCATCTATCCATCTTTGGACTTCAATGGTTGATTCTGTCCCTAAGAAAACCTTTCCCCCAAGAGCAGTATAGTCCTTACACAACTTAGCAAAATCCACCGGTCTCGGAGCTTGAACTTGAACTCCAACATCTACAGATGGCCTTGGAGCTGGTATCCTTCTCATGATAGAAGTCATCATAGCTTCAAACATAGCTCCATAATTAGCAACTCCTTCAGCGGCACGGCCTTCCCTTGCAGCTGGTCTCCCTCTTCGACTCATTCTTAATATCTATAAAAAGGAATGATTAGAACACCTTGAGGAACAACTACATAAGGAGTTCAAATCCATCTAAACTACTATATTATATATAGTAATCATCCATCAAAATACAATTACGTCTCTCTTACGTAGTTACGTCAACGAGCGTTGGCTAAAATCGATTAACCAAAGCTCTGATACCAAATGTGACGACCGCCCATGACTCCTGCACGGAAACAAGAGAATGATGCGCTGAAGGTGTGCCAAGCAGCCATGGGTGACCGTCAAGGTAGAATAAACATCGCAGAATCTATCGTACAACTCACAGCGCATGGATAAATACAATAGAGAAATATAATATAGTGAAGCTCTATAGAACAGGACATCATCATATAAGCATCATAATAGTTTTATACAAACATATGAATCATCCATACATCAAAGTCTCACTACATAACACTCAAACAAATACAGCAGCGGAACACCCAGTACATATAATATGAAATAATATGCAAAAGCCTCCTGCTCGTCTTTGTCATCATCAACGTAGATCTCCAAGAACAGCACCTGTCACCTGCTACCTAGTCTGCCCATCCCAACATGGATGAACAACCCAAGGTAATAAGAGGAGACATAAAACCTTGAGTCAGACAAAGTCTTAGTGAGCAGTAAATCAACTATCAAAC
The DNA here is from genome assembly GCA_030765085.1 of Allium cepa. NCBI lineage: Eukaryota > Viridiplantae > Streptophyta > Magnoliopsida > Asparagales > Amaryllidaceae > Allium > Allium cepa. The sequence continues at coordinate 513,559,174 of CM060942.1, forward strand.
ATACCAAAAGAGTATAAGGGATAAAAGGAATAGGAACCAAACCATCCCACTCCACCTCTTTCTACAGTGATAGCCCTAGACACACATTAAGGAGAAGCAAGCATAACATAGCAAGCAATTAAAGTAAAGCAATAATCACTCGAGTCAAGGTCGATGTTTTCCAAATACAAACCCCCAAGGCCTAAACCAAGATCAGATAAGCACCCAGAAAACACCGCTCTTGAGACCGAATGATGATACAATCAAACGTCCAAACATCCATGACTCTGGCTATCACTGTTATCATTGCCTTGATTTCACCGTTAGTTGAACGACCATCTGTCAAGGGCTAATGGTAACCCCGGTTCTAGACATAACTCCGCACGTCGTCGCAGCCCGTGCCTAGGAATTTTCGCAACTACCCAGAGTACTAGCACGTCGTCGCAGCCCGTGTTTGGAACGTCGTCGCAGCCCGTTCCAACGTACTCTTGCTTTGAGCATGCTAGAACCTTCAACAACGATGAGATCTCAGCCTCCTAGTCATCCTCCTCGACGACTATTTCCATACTAACTCAAGCGCCTCTCAAGCTAACCATTATCAACCAACTCGCATCGCATCATCGAGTTATCAACATGCTTGGGATGATCCCGTCTGGATTAAACCAAGGCTATCTCACATCATGCTTCGCTTTATCGCATCATAGCAAAGTCTCATCTCAACATCATAGCTTACCTCATCACATCATGGCAAAGTCCCATCTCAACATCATCTAATCCATACATATGAGCTTCAACATCCGCTTCATATGCCACAAGCGGCTTTCACCATTCAAGAGCCTTTCCACTTAGCTTTTGAATCATCTTCGACCATTTTGTCTAGATCTAACTATCAATCAACTAACATACATAGCAATCAATCAAATCAATCATTAGCTTAAGCAATCAATTAATCAAATATGGTCTAAGTAGGCATTTATAACTACAATGGCAATTTCGTAAATAAATGAGCATAGATATAACATACATGAATCATGGGTTTTTAGCATAGATCCAACAAATGTAAATCATGGGTTTTTATCTCTACAACTTGGTAAATGAACTTGCATAAGTAAACATCTTCATAAGTAATGGATCTACACTTGGATCTAAGGAAAAATGCATAAAATCACTATCTACAACACTCCAACAAACCACCAATCAAATATACTCCTTTGGGTCCGCGTGAGAGATAACCACCACTCACCAAATCACCCAAACACTTCAAAAACTATCAACTTCAGATCTGGACAGCGAAGCTTCAAGCTTGATTCGTCGAAATCCCGCTTGAAACGATGAAATCTAGCTTGGTTGGATGAAGATCTTCAACTTTGGCTCTTCAATCTTCAATCTTGATCTTCGATCTTGGATGGATGTTAGCACTCGATCAAAGTGGAGAAAAGAAGTGAAGAAATGTTGTAGACGAGCTCTCAAAATGGCAGCACTTCGTTACTTCAAAAACCGGTGCCAAAAAGTGAGCCAAAGCCCTTTATTTATAGGCAGATCACACCTTAGGTCGTTCTCGGTTTTAGGTCATTACCGACCTAAGAAATCTCCGACCTAACTAGGTCGTTTACGACCTAAGTTGCTACAGTATGCATGCGACCTAAAAAAAAAACTACCGCATTCCTTAACTCGTACCAACGACCTACGACTCATCGAAAGCCGCGACCTAACCAAACCCAGGGTCACACGACCTAACGGCTTAATGGTTTAAGCTCCTACGCGACCTAATGCCTTCACGAGTTACGACCTACGACTCACCACTAAGTCGTTCATACGACTCAGCACTCAACAGTTTAACACCATCACGAGTTAACAACCTTACGACCTAACTGTGTTACGACTTACGACCTAAATACCCCGCCGACCTAAACTCACACGACCTAATCCCTCAGCATCCTAACTTAGGTCGTCTACGACCTAACTAACATGACTAACTTCCTTAGGTCGCTCATCGAATAAGTCGTAAACCCCATAGGTCGGTCAACTACTATAACTCGTTCACGACTCAACTTCCATAGGTCGTAAACACTCTTAAGTCGTTGCCTAGTAAGTCGCTTAACCCCTAAAACCGATAACTCGCCTAAGCTACTAACTCGTCCAGTTCCTTAGGTCGTTAATCCTTAACTCGGTCATCTCTTTACTCGTTAACTTCTATAACTCGGCAACTTCCTTAAGTCGGTCAAGTACTATAGGTCGGTCAGAAACCCATAACTCGTGCAACCACCCTAAGTCCTAAACTATTTCCTTAGGTCGTATAACCGACCTATCCCCTTAACTCGTTCTAACACAATAACTCGTGAAACTTCTATAGGTCGTAATTCCTATAACTCGAAACCCCTTAAGTCGTCTACGACTTAAAAATACATGACCTAAGCTAAATCCACCTACACGAGTTAGCTTCCACACGAGTTAACTTTTCATGACTTAAGCTTTGAACAACATGAACAACACTAACGACCTAGTAGCCATTATTTTACGATTAGTCGACACGTAAAATACGGGTCGTTACAAAGGAGCTCACACTCAACTTTCAATTTTTAAAGAGGCACAAAGCTCTCAACAAAAGTTTTTTTAAATCAACCTCCTTTACAAATGGCACAACACCTCTATTTATAGGCAATCACAACACAACTCAACCGACCTAACACACGTGACTCAACGACCTACGACTTATCTACAAACGAGTTAACAAACACAACATAAAGGAAATACAACACGAGTTACAACACATGACATAACAACATATACAACATACATGCGACCCAACAACAACGACCTAACACTTCAGCGACTTAAGAAATCACACTGCTTCAGCGACATAAGCTTCATGCGACCTAAGAAATGCGGCTTAAGTTGAGCGACCTAAGAGCTGGAACGGCATAACTGTAAGCGATATAAGGAATATGGCATATCTCGCTAGGTCGTTGGTGACATAAGGGATGCGACATATCTCGAATGACTTAAGAACTACGGCATAGGTTGATTGGCTAACTCGCTAGGTCGCTCGAGCGACTCAAGACATAGGTCGTTATCCTGGTGCACTACTTCATCCTCCCCTCGTATCTTTCCAGGCCGTACCACGCTAGGTCGCTGGCGACTTAAGGCACGCGACCTACGGCCTAAAGCATGATGCGCTGCATCATCCTCCCCTGGTTGAAAAGAATTCGACCCCGAATTCACATTTTCCTCTTCTTCGACATGCTTATTCCCATGATATAGGATCAAGCGTTTGACGTTAAAACGTCCGAAGTATATGGATATGATCCGATAATCTCAGCTGATAAGAATTCTCATTAATTTTCTTCACGATTTCCAAAGGACCAATCTTCCTAGCAGCTAGCTTGTTGTAAGTTCCAACTGGAAAGCGATCTTTCGTCAATACTGTGTAAACAAAATCACCCTCTTTGAAGTTCACACTCCTTCGCTTCTTATCTACCAGTTTCTCATACTTCTCATTTAACTTAAGCAATCGTTCATGAACAATCCTGTGACACTCCTGCAACTCATTCACGAAATCACAAGCTCGTTTAACAACCCCTTTCTAAAGTGGAACTGTCGACAAATCTAACGGTCCCTTCGGAATCGTTGAATATACTACTTGAAATGGACTGAATCCAGTACTTCGATTAACGGCATGATTATGTGCGAATTTTGCCTGACACGATTTCACATCCCAACTCTTAAAATTGTCCTTCACAAGACATCTCAACAAGTTTCCCAAAGATCTGTTCACCACTTCCATTTGCCCATCCGTTTGTGGATGATAGGCGCTACTAAAATTCAGCTTAGTCCCAACCATCTTCCACAGACTCAACCAAAAATGACTTAGAAATCGAGTATCCTGGTCAGAAACAATGGTCTCAGGTATCCCATATAGTCGATAAACCTCTTTAAAGAATAATTGAGCAACACGGACTGCATCAGCGTCCTTTTTACAGGCTATGAAATGTGCCATCTTCGAAAATCTATCCAGCACAACACATACAGAATCATTCTCTCGTTGAGTTCTTGGCAAATCCAAAAAAAAATCCATGCTAATATCAACCCATAGTCTAATAGGCACGGGCAATGGTATATACAATCCTGCATTCGTAGCTGTCCCTTTGAGAACTTGACATACGTGACATCCTGCATAAATCTTTCAACTTCTTTCCTCATGGAAGGCCAAAAAGATGATTGAGAAATCAACTGTAAGGTACGGTCTCTTCCCACATGACCTTCTTCATGCAATTCCTTCACAATCTTCATTCGCAAACTGCACTCTGGTATACACAACCGATTTCCTTTGAATAAAAAACCATCTACCAACACATACTCATCCGTCTTCCCTTTCTCGACTTCATCTACAATCTTAGCAAAGTAAGGATCCTCAACAAACAATTCTGGAAGTACATCAAAACCCGTCACTTCAACTCTCATCGTAGTCAATAAATGATTTCTTCTACTCAATGCGTCTGCCACTCGTTTGTATCTCCCGACTTATGCTTTACAACAAATGTAAACTGTTGCAAGTATGCGATCCATGAAGCATGCCTGGCTGCAATCTTATCCTGTCCCTGCAAATGTTTCAATGCTTCATGATCCGTATACAACACAAACTCTTTATAAAAAAAGTAGTGTCTCTAATGCTTTATGGCTTGGACAATTGCATAGAACTCCAAGTCATAGGTATCGTATCTTGTCTTGGCCCAAGAAAGTTTCTCGCTAAAATAAGCAATTGGACGACCCCTTTAACTTAACACTCCACCAACTCCAACTTTAGAAGCATCAGTATCCAGCTCAAAGAGTAACTGAAAATCCGGGTATCTAACAATCAGTGTTGTAGTCAAAAGTGTCTTGATCTGTTGGAAAGCAGAATTGGCCTCTTCAGTCCACACAAACTGCTTTCCTTTCATACAATCTGTCACTGGTGCCATCATGCTACTGAAATGTGGAATAAACCTTTGGTAGAATGATGCTAACCCATAAAAACTTCTCACTTCAGTTATAGTCCTGGGTTGTGGTCAATCCTTGATTGCTTCAACTTTACCTTGATCCACATGGATACCTTCCTTGGACAACACATGCCTTAAGAACAAAACACTGTGTGTCATGAACATGCACTTCATTGCTGCCGCGTAAAATTGCTCCTGACGAAGTATCATCAACACTTCCCGCAAGTGTTGTAGATGTTCTTCTGTGCTTCCACTATATATCAATATATCATCAAAGTATACCACTACGAACTTTCCAATAAATGGTCGAAAGATCTGATTCATCCTCGCATAAAAGTACTAGGTGCATTCGAAAGACCAAATGGCGTGACCAACCATTCATACAACCCCTCCCGTGTCCTGAAGGCTGTCTTCCATTCATCTCCTGGTCGAATTCGAATCTGACGATACCCACTCTTCAGGTCAATCTTTGAAAAGATAACAGCTCCGCTCAACTGATCTGTACCTCACTGTAATCTCGTTTAGTGCTCAACTATCTATGCACATTCTCCAAGTTCCATCCTTCTTTGGTACTAACAAGGCTAGTACTGCACAAGGACTCAAACTTTCTTGTACGCGCCCTTGTTCAAGGAACTCTTCCACCTGTCTTCTCAACTCTTCGTGCTCCTTTGGACTCATTCTATGATGTGGTTTATGTGGTAACACAGCTCCCGGTACAAGATCAATCTGATGTTGTATGTATCTCGACGGTGGTAACTCTTTTGGTAATTCTTCAGAGAACACATCTTCAAATTCCTTCAACACTGGCTTAACTTCCTCAGGAACTTCAACCGTTTCACTACTTTCACGTCCAGTCTACAGAAACACTTCAGGCCAATGCTCTATTTCTTTGACAAACTCCTTCAAAGATAACAGAGTCTTTAGTTCTTCGATTTCCTCCAACTTTTTTTCACTTTGTTGTCGCTTTTTAGGAACTAAAGTGATTCTAGTGCTATTGAACATGAAACTATAGCAGTTAGTCCTACCATCGTGTTGCATGGCTTTATCGAATTGCCATGGTCTTTCTAACAACAAATGACATACATCCATATCTACCACGTTACACCAAATTTCATCCTTATACTTCTTTTCAATGGAAAAAGTTACATAAGCTCTTCGACTAACCTTCACTTCCCCACCTTTCCTCAGCCAAGCCAACTTGTAGGGTTTGGGATGCTTCTCTGTCTTTAATGCTAACTTCTTTACAGCTTCTGTAGAGATGATGTTATCACAACTTCCTGCATCGATAACAAACTTACAAACCCTTCCCAAAATAGTGCACGTCGACTGAAAAATATTACTCAACCAGCTAGTCTCCTCTTCCTGCTTTGGTGTCAAGCAAGATCTCCTCATCATTAAAGAATATCCCTCGTCTCCCGTCAATAATTCTTCTTCCTCCTCAACTTGTGGTGAATTGGAACATTCTATTTCTGCATCCTCATCCTCAACCTCAGCAACCATCACTCGTTTCTTAGGCCTCGGGCATTCATTGCTCTTATGACCAAACTGTTGACAATTATAACACTTGAAATTGTTGTTGACCTTGGTCTTAGCAACTTCATTGACAACCGGTTTACTAACAGCCTTGGAAACATTAGTATTGCTACTAGACCCTTTCACCTGATTGATCGAACTTGAAAGCGCACCACCTCCTCTTCTACCTTGCTTCTCCCAAGCTAGAGCCTTCTGGTGTGCTTCTGCAACGGATCTGGGATCAAACATATTTACCATATCCTGAATTTGCGTTCTCAATCCTCCAACAAATCTAGATGTCAACTGTTCCTCCGTTTCCATAATATCGTTTCTAGCAATCAGTTGATAAAACTCATCTGCATAATCATTTACCGACTTTGTCCCTTGTCTCAAATTCTGTAAGCGCTGATACATAAGAGACTGATAATTATAAGGCAAGAAGGTAGCCTTCATCAACTTCTTCATCTTTTCCTATGAAACAATCTTCGACTTTCTCATTCTTTCCCGTGTAAGTTTAGTTTGTTGCCACCATGCCATAGCTCTTTCCCTCAATCGTGTAGCAACCAACTTAACTCTACGATGCTCGGGTACTTCCTTGAAGTCAAAAATTTCTTCAACATTTGATAACCAATTCAGAAACTCTTCCGCTATCATTCCCCCTTTGAATTCTGGAATCTCTGTTTTCATCCCCGACTCCCATTGACGATCATCTTCAAAACCTCTATTTCGACTTCGTCCTTGGCCTGGTTTCGACAAGATCTACTATCACCATCACTGGATTCCTCCAAATCTGATGTATGTCGATGTCGATTCTGACCATCAACATTTCTGCTACCACGCACGTCTCTTTCTCCCGAAACCGATAGTTCTCTTCTTTCCCAATCCGATAGTGGTGACGTCCTTCTCCTCTCGGAATTTGATGGCGAAATTCTATGACCACCTTGATTTGAACCCGGCGATGCTCTTTGTCGAGTTAAATTTATATCCATCATGAGCCTTTCCAACCTACCAATTCCCTCATCAAACTTCTCATTGAATTTATCACTAATTCGTTGCTCCATTTGTTCAGCATCTTCTCTTCGATAGACATCTGCAACATTCTGATGACCATTAGCACGTCTCGGAGGCATGATCAACAAACAATCTCTTTTCCGATCTAACTTTACTCTCGGACTTGCTCTACTTGATGCTCGACTCTGACTCCAATACTTCCTCTTTACTCCAACAGGCTCGGCTTAGCTATTATTGGCTAAGTCTAGGCTCTGATACCAAACTGACGCAGCGGATATTTCAACAAACACAAACGGTATGCTCCGATACCGAAATGACGTAAAATGATGAAACAATACAAAGATGGATTGATGAATTGGTGATACCAAATGCTCAAATCCGTTGATCTCTCGAGATACCGGATTCAAGCTATCTTCAACACGTTGATCGCGCATGATGCCGCGTTAGAAGATCTACGATTCTTCGACGTTGATCTCGCGCATGAGATTCCGTGAATCGGCTTCAAATTCGTTGATTCGAGCGCACTCGAATAACCGAAGATGGAGAAAGGAGCTCACACTCAACTCCTAATTTTTAAAGAGGCACAAAGCTCTCAACAAAAGTTTTTTCAAATCAACCTCCTTTACAAATGGAACAACGCCTCTATTTAAAGGCAATCGCAAGACAACTCAGCCGACCTAACACACGTGACTCAATGACCTACGACTTATCTACAAACGAGTTAACAAATACAACATGAAGGAAATACAAAACGAGTTACAACACATGACATAACAACATATACAACATACATGCGACCCAATAACAATGACCTAACACTTCAGCGACTTAAGAAATCACACTACTTAAGCGACATAAGCTTCATGCGACCTAAGGAATGCGGCTTAAGGTGAGCGACCTAAGAGCTGGAGCGGCATAACTGTAAGCGATATAAGAAATATGGCATATGTCGCTAGGCCGTTGGTGACATAAGGGATGCGGCATATCTCGAACGACTTAAGAACTGCGGCATAGGTTGATTGGCTAACTCGCTAGGTCGCTCGAGCGACTCAGGACATAGGTCGTTATCCTGGCGCACTGCTTCATCATCCCCTCATATCTTGCCAGGCTATACCCCGGTAGGTCGCTGGCGACTTAAGGAACGCGACCTACGACCTAAAGCATAGTGCGCTGCATCATCTTTAATTGAATATGGATGTTAGGATGAATATGCAATAGTTCAAGAACTCGGGGGCAAACTCAAGATGGTCTTGGAATGGAACTCTAGAAGTTTGTAATTCCAACGTAACTAAGGAAACCACTTGGCATCGAGTGGTCTGGGAAAGGACTTGGTACTGAAAAGTCCGTCCAATTCCCTTTTTGGAAGTTTTGCTATGGTTAAGTGGTAAATCTAGAAAGTGGCCACCTTAGGTCCCATATTTGAAGGAGTTGGTGAATAACTCCAAAACTGGAGGTGAACAACTCCATAGCTATTCTAAAAAGGACAAGTACTGGACAAAGCCAAAGCTTTTAGTACCAAGAGGTTCTCATATGCCAAAAAGTGCTTAAAGCATGTAAACTTGAAGATACAAGATGAAGTGAAGGAAAAAATGATGGTTTGCACAAGGAAATATCTCTAGGTACCAAGAGGATTCGTGTCAGTGCCGACTGGTTTTATGCTATAGGAAGACTTCTTCTTCCTCCCTATTCTCATGGATTTGAATCATTACCTGGTTTTCAGTGATCTGGCAACTCTCTTGGGAAATTCTTCTACAAATGGCAAGCATAGAAAAACTATTATGGAACTTTTGGTCATTCACTTCTTCATCTTCTATATCTACTTTGATCATATAACCTAGAGGCTTACTCTTACTTTTCTAGACTTGAAAATGAATTGTAAAACTTCTGTTCTTATGAAAAAACAATCTATGACAAGATTAAAAAGGTTGTAGGTCATAAAATTTGCCAAAGTAGTATAAAAGTTTGTGTCTTTTAGCAATTTTTTTGTTATTGCTACTTAAATCTACTCTCTTCTATTCGATTGGGTTGTTGTGTTACTTTTTGGTCCAACATTTTTAGTAATTTCACTAAGAGAAGAATTCTTAGGAGTACAACTTGCTTTTATTTTTGATTAGGGCATCCAAAAATTTGACCTAGAGCTTCTTTTTGATGATTTGGATCTTTGGTTACCGAACTAATGGCCCCTAGGAGATTCGATTGGTCTGGAGAAGTTACAGGTGAAGGAGAAGGTGCCTCCCACTATTATGAAGAAACTAGCCAACCATTGAATAAGGCACAAGGACCCTCATTTCTACCAAAAAAAGTGGCGAGAGTCGAGTTCGATTGGATGGTAGCGGAGCTAAATCATAGACTGGTGGAGAGCCTAAATTCGCTTATTGAGAAGATGGATGCAAATGTAGCCTTATTGACTCAGCAGTCTCAGAGGAAAACGAAAATCCACCATGATGAGTTACCAGTAAGTTCTAGAGAAGGGAATTCCTCTTTCTCTGTTCATAATAGAAGAGATGTGAAGCAAAAGATGAAGTGTTGGGAAATCAATTCTATGGTTTCGATGATAACAACTATACAATTGATGTCGAATATACATATATATCTATGTTTACAGGTAGTTGATAGAGTAACATCACCAAAGAGACAAAAACAAGACTCAAGAGAAGTATCAAAAGACGTCAAATCGGTAGAAGTTGAAAAGAAATAGCACATACACAAATAAAGCATCATACACATTTTCAGACGTCTGGGTGCACTAGCCAGACGTTTGAATGCTTTCTTTGGTTCGCAAATCACACAATTTCAGACGTCTGACAGCACTAGCCAGACATCTGAATGTTTTCTCTGGATTGCAAATCAGAGAGAATCAGATGTCTGGTAAATATGCTCAGACATCTGATTAAATTCTCTGGTTCACAATTCTAAAGTAAACAGATGTCTGATAATAAACCCAGACGTCTGAATAGTAACCAGACACAAAAAATATACGAAGACCAGACGTATGAAACAATCCTCCAGACGTCTGATTTTGAACTCGACTGAGTAATTTCAAAGACCAACTGTCACATTCGAAATGACACATCTGCTTCTCTTTGTCGCAACTCTTCATCACCATTAAAAGCGACTTTAGGGAGATTACAACATACACAACTATATAAGAAAACTCTTCATCATTATAAATAGCATCAGGAATGCAAAGAGTTTTCTTACTTTGCTTACTTATGCTCTTATTTCCTATACTCTAACTTATACCTGCTCTCTAGCAATCAACTACTTGTATTTAACACTTCCATATATTCAGAATTCATCATTCAATATCCTCTATATATATATATATATATTTATATATATTGGAAGCATTTGTACTCAATAGTCAACATCAGTGTTATAGAACACATTCTTGACAAAGAAACTCTGCTACTGTAAACTTGTTCCTCCGGGTCAAGTGAGGGTTAGTTGAAAGGAAATTCCGAAGAGGAGCTTCGGGACTGGAGGTAGGACGGAAGGTCCGAACCAGTATAAAATCCTGGTGTGATTAGTTTAATTTACTTTGCTACTATCATTCATCATGTTATATTATATAGTTAGGTGTTTTTACTTGCATATATATTCTATACGATCCACTCATATAGACTTTCAATTGGTATTAGAGTTTGTTTTAATCAAATAACAGTAACACGTTTTTGAATCACTTTAATATGGCAAGTATTTTTTAAGAAGGACAATCCAGTCCACGACCACCACTTTTTAATGGATCTAACTATGCATATCGGTCCACACGTATGACAATTTTTATGGAAGCTAATGGTCTTGAAATTTGGGAAACCACACAAGATAAATATGAAGCACCTGCTATGGCTATGAACACTTGGACTGATGCACAAAAGAACTTAGCGTCAAATAATGCTAAAGCTATGAACATTTTATTTTGCTCTTTAGACAAAAATGAATTTTCACGTGTCATGTTATGCACCACTGCATTTGACATTTGGCGTACCTTACAAATTACACATGAAGGTACAACAAAGGTCAAACAAACTAAGATTTCAATTTTACAAAACCAATTTTATTGATTCAAAATGAAGCAAAATGAAACTATTGTTAACATGTATTCTAGATTTCAAACTGTCCAACATGATCTTATGGCATTAGGAGTTAAATTCACTGATTTTGATTTAATATCTCGAATACTCAACTCTTCGACGTCAGACTGGGAAAGGAAGGTTTTAGCTAATGAAGAAGCTAATGATCTTTCTACTCTCAAAGTTGAAGAGTTGATAGGAAATTTAATGTCCTATGAAGCTAACTTGCAAGCACGAAAAGAACTAAATTCGGAGAAAAAGAATATAGCATTTCCAGCAACAAAAAATGATGACTCTGATCTAGATGAAGAAGAAATAGTCTTTATTGCCAAGAATTATAATAGATTCAAGAAATTTAGAAAGATGACAAAATTTCAAAAAGAAGGGATGAGACGACCCGACTTTTTCTCCACAAAAAGTCGTATCATCCTTAAGAAAGAAAGGGATAGAAAAGAGAAAAGAAAGAAGAGAAAGAAGAAACAACACAAGAATCTCAACAGCGGAACGAATAAATTATATTAATAACGTAAGTATTACATAGTATACATCAAATATCAGAGTACACAGACAGTACAACACATACTAGTCAGTTATAAACATCTGTCTAGTTATTACAACTCAATACATATCAGATAAACACTCAGAGATACCAACATAGCGGAAAACTATATAACTATACACAGAAGCCTCCTGCTCCATTGCTCCTCCACAATTCGTCAAAGCTAACATGAATCCTAACCTGTATTCCCTTGGCTACTCGTAAAAATTTGAGTACCCAAGAGTTATAGAAAAAGAGAAATAACTCCGAGTCAGACATGGGTCTAGTGTGAGTAACAGGTTAAAGTTGCTTAACTTTGAAAAACTTTGAAAATAAAAGGTGTCACGTAAGACTTCCCACACATAAACATGGAAAAGTTTTTACCTTACGCTAACCAAAATATTTGATAGGAAATCCGATGATATTATAATAGTGTCTAGGGTTTTCACGTAAATAAGAAATAGCCGAAATTGTTACATTCATTAAATTCCAGCTACTAGCCACAAAAGTGGATAATACAATCAAAACCGTTGGCACTTATTGGATTTTGGATTCCATACAATGGCTGGGCTACTGGGGTACCGCCCGTCACAGTACGTGGCCTAGATCACCGTACCGAGGATTACTCCCAATCCCCTGCAACACAAAGCCGGACCCGTTCCTTACTGAACAGTTCCAAACAAGACAACCCCGCAGTTGTGATCAGCAACCGCACCACTAAGCCGAAAATAAAGGGACCTCTAGACAGGGATAAATCTTGCTCTCAAGTGGGGCCTACCCATGAAGCTTTGCTGCACCTCCCCTGTTTTAGCCATTCCTGGTTGATGAGGCTTGAGGCTACGATTACCTTTATAGGACATAACACTTAGAATTCTCATCGTCCACCTGACGATGTTCTGAAAGCATTCAATCCATACAAGTTCGTTTCGGGTTCGAACGAAACCGAAGGCATTATCTCGTTACACTCGTATTGGAATCACCCTCAGAGTTAACTACAATAACCCATGCACTCTGAATCACCATCTCGAATCTATAAGTACTATCCCGTCAACTCATTACGGAATTACCCACAGAGTTATACTGACGTATAACCCTTACACCTCGAGTCTTCACTCGCTCCACTTGGATTAACGACCTAACGTTTAATTTGGATCGATGTGGTTTTCGGATATCCAAATATGGAAACCCGATCACGGTCTCATCGAAATCCAAAGCGTGTCTTTTAAGGTCCAAGTTGTTTTAGAGTTTAAAACAATTCATTATCTAAATATACACAGATAGATAATTTACAACTCAATAGATAATTAGCATTATCATTACCAACAGATAATTCATATCATAATCAGATAATCCATATTATCATCCAAAACAACCAATGCATCCATATCACATACATTACTCATCTCATAACTGAGATTACAAACCATATTAGACAACCAATACCAATCATCAACATAATCAATGATCTAATGATCACACCATTCATAATTAATTTAAAATGAATTAAACTAATTACTTCATCATTAAAATTCTGCTTAACTTAACCATTAATTGATTACAAACCAATTAAATAATCATCATCTCAATATTCATTTCAATTAATCATTACTGATTAACCATCTCTAATTACAATAAGTAATTAGCATTACTTACACAAGTTAATTATATTAAACCCCTTGCAAATGATTAACTTGTAATTTCTTAATTAATTAATTAGCTAAGATTAATTACATTAATCATTTATTCATTATTAATTATACCTTAATTAATCAATTCCAAATTATATCATTAATTAATTAATGATTACATTTAATCAATCTCTCAATATAAATTAATTACATAAGTAATTAATCTTCAATTTAAACCCTATATATTAATCACCCATGATTAATAACCATTCAGTAATTAACTACATAATTACTCATCCCATAAATTAATTACTCTTAATTAAATATTCTTCATTAACCACTTGATAAATTTTCAAAGTAATTTAAATCCGAATTACTATAATAAATATCCTTAATTACATTCAGTAATTATTAATTAATTACTTCTCTAAGTAATTACAAATTCATAAATCACATAAAGTAATTATCAACAATCAACAAATGTTTAAATTAATTTAACTTAATTAATCTAAACTAATCACATAAATCAAATTAATTACACCAAGTAATTAATTCATTAATTACTTTCATTAATTAATTAAACTTAAACAATTGATTATTATTAATTAATTAATTTAATTAATTATCAGAAATTAATTATATTAATTAATTGTTAAATAATCTTAAGTTAATGACCTACATTAACTTTACTTAATTACTTAATTAAGAATTAACTTACACAAATCATTATTAATTATCAATTAATTAATATTTAATTATAATTTAATAAATCTCAAATTATTAATTAATTAAGTGTTTAATTAATATCATTAAATAATCTTTAATCATTAATTAAAATTTAATTAACAATCTTTAACTATAGATTAATTAACCTTAATTAATTAATCTCAAATCTTAATTAATCAATTTAAAAACTATTAATTACCTAATTAATCATCCACATTAATAATTAAATAATAATTAATATTCCATTTAAATTATTTTAATAATTTAAATGAAACCAATTTCACTAAGTTTAAAATTAAGAAACATTCTTCTTTATATAAAGTATTTTAAACACTTTGTTTCAAACAAAATTCAATTTAAAATTTCTTTAAAATTCCAAACTGAAACAAAATCCAAATTTTCATTTCAGATTAAATCTTAAAAGCTAAATCTTAAAGCTTTGTTTATAATTTACATCACCCTTTAAAAGAATTCAAATCTTTTTAACCTTTCCAAAGTAATTTATAATTTAAACTTAAACTTATTTTATTTTAAACACTTAAGTTTGAATTCAAATCCAGATTTAAAAACTCAGATCTGAATTCATTTTAAATTCCCAATTTAAAATTTAAACTTCCACCTCAAATTAAAAACTACATATATTTTTCACACCTATAAGTTTTAAACCAAATTTAAATTTTTAAAACTTAAATTATTTCAAATTTAAGATTTAAACTAGTTTGAATCATATTCACCTTCCAGAATTTCAAAACCCAGTTTAAATTCAATTTACATTATTTTACTTTCTTTTAAATTTTTTTACAGTAACAAATTCCTGCTTTTAATTTAAACCCAAACTAAAATTTAAAAAGTCAAATTATTACAAAACCCAGGATATAAATTTTTTAAATTCAAATTCAATTCCAGGTTTAAACCTAGTTTCAGATTTTAGTTTGCACTTTAAAATTTAACTTCAAATTTTATAAAACCTAGAAAAAACAGGTTTCTGATTTTGCTTAAGTCCAATAAAATTTCCAAAATTTAAATTATTTCAAACCTAAGGTTTAAACTGGTTGAATTCAAATTTAAATTCAATTTTTAGATCTTAGATTTAAATTTAAGTTTGCAATTTTCTTTCACTTCAAATTTTAGAAACCTGGAAACAAGTTTATGCTCAAGACTAAAAGCCTGAAACCATTAACACTAACCCGAGCTATCCTATAATCTACTCCGGGTAAACCACATCCTTGCTTCGAGTCACTTCCCAATTCCCCCGAGATCATCCCGAGAAAATAAACCCTGCAACCAAAAATCAACCCCACCATCATCACCAACATGCACAACACTCCTGTGCACCCTTAAACCAACGCCGGCCACCTCTGACCATCATCAATGGCCATCCCCCATCGATCAGTGACCCCTCATCACACTTCCACCCTCAAATACCCATAATTCAACTTGAATTTAAATTCAAGTTTTAAAATCAAACCTGGAAAACATTACCCCCTTTCAGTGACCAACCTGTCAACGCTTCAACCAATCACCTTTGACCACCGTCACCCTCCAAACTCCGGCGACAACTCCATCAACACATCATCTATCCATACCCAAAAGATTCTTGAACTCGATCCATTGTAGAAGCCGCAGCACTCAAATCTCTTATACCCAGTAAAACTAGGGTTCTTAACTGAAAATTCTAATTTCAACAGCAAGATTGAATTCTAATCCAATTCAATATTTTTCCTATAATATTTGGTAGCTAAACTATCTCCAGAATCAAATTCATCCAAAATAATTGCAAGCTTCAACTGTGCTTAGCCATATTGTAAAATACAGTAATTTCAAACTGCATTTCATATAAAGCATTAAAATTTGTAAATTTTCTTTTAAAAATCATGATTTAGTATTGTGATTTGTTTTATAATTCTGAATTCATAAATTTCTAAACTTGAAATTTTACTCATATACTGATTGATCTTCTGTTTGTGAATTCAAGAGCCATTTCTATATTTTTAACTTAAGTACAAATTTTAATATGAAGTTTTATAATGAAACAAACCTACTTGTTTAGGTCTTAAACTCAAATGAAGATTAAATTAAAAGACAAAAATGGGATTACATCTTACTGAAGCTTGAAATCAAAGAAAACAGAGATGCTTCAGGTACACATAAGTATATTCATAGATATATTCACAGCCATTTTATAATATAATTTCATATTTAAATCAAAACATGCGATCAACTTTTACCTACTTAAAATCTTAAAAAGTTGAGTTACTCACCTGTACTAAATGCAGAGCCCAGAATTTGAAAAACTCTTTTGAACTTGCTTCAAATCCTGGTGCCCTTTTTTTTTAAATGCTTCCAGATTTGCAGACTTCTTGTTTTAAAATTGAAATGCAGGCTTGTTTTGGAGGATGCAGACTTTAGAAAAATGCAGGTCTTCATTCTTGATTATTGTACGTAGATTTTGAAAGTGGGGAATGCAAATTGAACTGATTTTTTCAGATTTCTTTTTAGAATGAAAAATGAGAAAGATCTAAAGAAATGAATATATGCAAGTTTAAATAACAATGTTTGATTTAAATTAAAATTAAATAAAAATAAAAATTGAAACATGACACTTGTAAATTTACCTACTTATTCTCTTAACACATGTTAGATTAGTGTTTTATATACTTACACATGTCTCTTTAAATGATTTGTTATTTTAATTAAGTGTTAAAGAAAATTAAACTTAATTAATTAGTTTCTTCTTTATCTAGTTATGTATATAATTAATTTTCTAAAGAATAAATCAAAGTGTTATTTTAAATGAAACAATATGCAAATTAATCATTTGAAAGAGAAACTTTTAAACAATTAAAATAAATTTATAAAAGAGGTTATCACTTAAATGAATACATGTTTCATAATTCAAATTGTATTTTAAATTTACAAATTAAATTAACAAATCACATTTTATAAATCAATATTTTAAAAAGAATAACACAAACATTTTTGTAACTTATTTTAATATACAAACTTTAAGTTAAAATGAATTTTTAAACCAATAAAATATTTATCTTACATATTTAAAATCATATACTATTTTATTAAATATTTTTGAAAAGCTTAAATTAAAAATAAATCACAATTCCTATTTTCAAAACATTAAAATTATGCTATACTAATTTAACAACTTATCTATTTAAAATATATATAAATACATATACATTATTAAATAGAAAATAGAATCATTAGTTTATTAAAAATAAATTCACAAATTAAATATTTAAATAAAGAAGATTATTAAATCAAATCAAATTTATTAACAAAAATTATCAATTCAATATAAATTTAAGCACGGATTATTAAATTTATATTGTCCAAAATTCCCGGGATATTACAATCCTTCCCCCTTAAAAGAATTTCGTCCTCGAAATTTAAAACAAAGGTAATTTAATAATCTATTTACAGATTTAATTTTAAAACACAGCATATGTTAATCATATGCCAACAACCAAAGCAACCAATTAACACAATCAGAACAAATCTAATTATCCAAAAGAATTTTGGATAAAACTTTCACGAGTTTCCCCGGTATATGTGTGTGTGTGTGTGTGTGTGTATATATATATATATATATATATATATATATCGGGATACTCGCTCTATAGAATACAATCAATCAATACTACTAAACTATAGAGCTCCTAACAACAATTCTATACAGAATATCAGACTACAAATGAGTCTGACTCAACAACCAATCCATCCTAAACTGCTGGTTCTACAACCAGAAATATCAAACACGTACTCCCTCAGAGATACGTAAAACATACTGAATCCCAATTATCCAAACTGGCAATTCAACTCTAGAAAACCAAACACTGATCTTACCCAAAACACAGAAGAAACCCAAAACACTATGGAGCTAGCTTCTCAAACTTATATCACTTTGGAGCAGAGAAAATCTTAACCAAAATCCAATCTCCGATTCCAGAATCCAAATTTCTCTGCCTCTTATCCATAAAAACTCTTCGGACGATCCTGGGCTACCAACATCCATCCTGATCAGCTTAACTCTTGCTGATTCCACTAGAAACAGACTGGATCAAAACAATCCAATGATCTCCTCAAGATAACTCAAAAACAAGAACACAAACCCTGCTTCTCAACAACAGAAGACAGAACAAACTTCTTCTTATCCGGAGAAGAAAAACAGAAACACTCCCAAACTGCTTCCGCTGCGCAAATCTGATCCAAAGTAGAAGAAAATGCTGAAGAACACGAGCACAGACTAGACAACCCAGCACAGAAATATGGTTCCACATATCCATAAAAGAAAACTCAGATGTTCCTCCGAAAATTGAGTTTCTTCACCAACTTCTATCTCAAGGAGCCATCCATCTACTAACTGAACCACCTGTTCCATTCCTGGAAAGTAAACTCGATCTTCAGATGCAGACAAATTCTGACTTCCAGAAGACATCCAGACAATCTCCAACAATCCAAAAGAACATACTATCGCAAGTCACTTTTGCGATCAACTCAGCCTAAATCCAAAGAAACTGCTCTCTCTCAACCAAACAGAACAGCTTATGCTGGCTTAGCCAACTTACACGAGAAACGGATCCACTCTGCTGCTTCTGAACTCCACTTCAGAAAAACTACTCAGCCAGAAGACTCCTTACCAACTCAGAACATTCTGCTACACCCAGCCACATCACCGAGCAGACTCACTTTCTACTCTTGTTCCAAAGAAACATCTTCGGAAATATCCATAGTCACTGCATCTCAACACGCAGCTACTACTTCCTGAGATATCAAAATATCATCACTTGCTTGCTTCTGCCCTACCGACAGATCCAAACTCAATTCTGTACTTCAAAGACGAACTCCGAACCTTTAGAAGGTTTCCTTCAGAGATCGATGAAGTACTTACACCAAGCAAAACTCACTCGAGATGGTATTAGGTCTACAGTCTCAACAAATACACATCCAACCTCATCCATTCAAACACCAGCCAATGGTAGTCGTGTTACACACACTTCTACCTCATCTACCTTAATAATTTGTATTGGAAAAACCCGAACAGGTAAACCAACAAATAGGTAGAACCAAATATATATATATATATATATATATATATATAATAAAAATACAAATACGCTCTCTCAAGATAGACACCACTACAAAGACTAGGTATTCACTCAACCTAATGCTTTGATACCAAGATGAGATGACCCGACTTTTTCTCCACAAAAAGTCATATCATCCTTAAGAAAGAAAGGGATAGAAAAGAGAAAAGAAAGAAGAGAAAGAAGAAACAACACAAGAATCTCAACAGCGGAACGAATAAATTATATTAATAACATAAGTATTACATAGTATACATCAAATATCAGAGTACACAGACAGTACAACACATACTAGTCAGTTATAAACACCTGTCTAGTTATTACAACTCAATACATATCAGATAAACACTCAGAGATACCAACACAGCGGAAAACTATATAACTATACGCAGAAGCCTCCTGCTCCATTGCTCCTTCACAATTCGTCAAAGCTAACCTGAATCCTAACCTGAATTCCCTTGGCTACTCGTAAAAATTTGAGTACCCAAGAGTTATAGAAAAACAGAAATAACTCCGGGTCAGACATGGGTCTGGTGTGAGTAACAGGTTAAAGTTGCTTAACTTTGAAAAACCTTTGAAAAAAAAAGGTATCACGTAAGACTTCCCACACATAAACATGAAAAAGTTTTTACCTTACGCTAACCAAAATATTTGATAGGAAATCCGATGATATTATAATAGTGTCTAGGGTTTTCACGTAAATAAGAAATAGCCGAAATTGTTACATTCATTAAATTCCAGCTACTAGCCACAAAAGTGGGTAATACAATCAAAACCGTTGGCACTTATTGGATTTTGGATTCCATACAATGGCTGGGCTACTGGGGTACCGCCCGTCACAGTACGTGGCTTAGATCACCGTACCGAGGATTACTCCCAATCCCCTGCAACACAAAGCCGGACCTGTTCCTTACTGAACAGTTCCAAAAAAGACAACCCCGCAGTTGTGATCAGCAACCGCACCACTAAGCCTAAAATAAAGGGACCTCTAGACAGGGATAAATCTTGCTCTCAAGTGGGGGCTACCCACGAAGCTTTGCTACACCTCCCCTGTTTTAGCCATTCCCGGTTGATGAGGCTTGAGGCTACGATTACCTTTATAGGACATAACACTTAGAATGCTCATCGTTGACCTGACGATGTTCTGAAAGCATTCAATCCATACAAGTTCGTTCCGGCTTCGAACGAAACCGAAGGCATTATCTCGTTACACTCGTATTGGAATCACCCTCAGAGTTAACTACAATAACCCTTGCACTCTGAATCACCATCTCGAATCTATAAGTACTATCCCGTCAACTCATTACCGAATCACCCACAGAGTTATACTGACGTATAGCCCTTACACCTCGAGTCTTCACTCGCTCCACTTGGATTAACGACCTAACGTTTAATTTGGATCGATGTGGTTTTCGGATATCCAAATATTGAAACCCGATCCCGGTCTCATCGAAATCCAAAGCGTGTCTTTTAAGTTCCAAGTTGTTTTAGAGTTTAAAACAATTCATTATCTAAATATACACAGATAGATAATTTACAACTCAATAGATAATTAACATTATCATTACCAACAGATAATTCATATCATAATCAGATAATCCATATTATCATCCAAAACAACCAATGCATCCATATCACATACATTACTCATCTCATAACTGAGGTTACAAACCATATTAGACAACCAATACCAATCATCAACATAAGCAATGATCTAATGATCACACCATTCATAATTAATTTAAAATGAATTAAATTAATTACTTCATCATTAAATTTCTGCTTAACTTAACCATTAATTGATTACAACTCAATTAAATAATCATCATCTCAATATTCATTTCAATTAATCATTACTGATTAACCATCTCTAATTACAATAAGTAATTAGCATTACTTACACAAGTTAATTATATTAAACCCCTTGCAAATGATTAATTTGTAATTTCTTAATTAATTAATTAGCTAAGATTAATTACATTAATCATTTATTCATTATTAATTATACCTTAATTAATCAATTCCAAATTATATCATTAATTAATTAATAATTACATTTAATCAATCTCTCAATATAAATTAATTACATAAGTAATTAATCTTCAATTTAAACCCTATATACTAATCACCCATGATTAATAACCATTCAGTAATTAACTACATAATTACTTATCTCATAAATTAATTACTCTTAATTAAATATTCTTCATTAATCACTTGATAATTTTTCAAAGTAATTTAAATCCAAATTACTATAATAAATATCCTTAATTACATTCAGTAATTATTAATTAATTACTTCTCTAAGTAATTACAAATTCATAAATTACATAAACTAATTATCAACAATCAACAAATGTTTAAATTAATTTAACTTAATTGATCTAAACTAATCACATAAATCAAATTAATTACACCAAGTAATTAATTCATTAATTACTTTCAGTAATTAATTAAACTTAAACAACTGATTATTATTAATTAATTAATTTAATTAATTATCAGAAATTAATCATATTAATTAATTGTTAAATAATCTTAAGTTAATGACCTACATTAACTTTATTTAACTACTTAACTAAGAATTAACTTACACAAATCACTATTAATTATCAATTAATTAATATTTAATTATGATTTAATAAATCTCAAATTATTAATTAATTAAGTGTTTAATTAAAATCATTATATAATCTTTAATCATTAATTAAAATTTAATTAACAATCTTTAACTATAGATTAATTAACCTTAATTAATTAATCTCAAATCTTAATTAATCAATTTAAAAACTATTAATTACCTAATTAATCATCCACATTAATGATCAAATAATAATTAATATTCCATTTAAATTAATTTAATAATTTAAATGAAACCAATTTCCTTAAGTTTAAAATTAAGAAACATTCTTCTTTATACAAAGTATTTTAAACACTTTGTTTCAAACAAAATTCAATTTAAAATTTCTTTAAAATTCCAAATTGAAACAAAATCCAAATTTTCATTTCAGATTAAATCTTAAAAGCTAAATCTTAAAGCTTTGTTTGCAATTTACATCACCTTTTAAAAGAATTCAAATCTTTTTAACCTTTCCAAAGTAATTTATAATTTAAACTTAAACTTATTTTATTTTAAACACTGAAGTTTGAATTCAAATCCAGATTTAAAAACTCAGATCTGAATTCATTTTAAATTCCCAATTTAAAATTTAAACTTCCACCTCAAATTCAAAACTACATATATTTTTCACACCTATAGGTTTTAAACCAAATTTAAATTTTTAAAACTTAAATTATTTTAAATTTGAGATTTAAACTAGTTTGAATCATATTCACCTTCCAGAATTTCAAAACCCAGTTTAAATTCAATTTACATTATTTTACTTTCTTTTAAATTTTTTAACAGTAACAAATTCCTGCTTTTAATTTAAACCCAAACTAAAATTTAAAAAGTCAAATTATTACAAAACCCAGGATTTAAATTTTTTAAATTCAAATTCAATTCCAGGTTTAAACCTAGTTTCAGATTTCAGTTTGCACTTTAAAATTTAACTTCAAATTTTATAAAACTTGGAAAAAACAGGTTTCTGATTTTGCTTAAGTCCAATAAAATTTCCAAAATTTAAATTATTTCAAACCTAAGGTTTAAACTGGTTGAATTCAAATTTAAATTCAATTTTTAGATCTTAGATTTAAATTTAAGTTTGCAATTTTCTTTCACTTCAAATTTTAGAAACCTGGAAACAAGTTTCTACTCAAAACTAAAAACCTGAAACCATTAACACTAACCCGAGCTATCCTATAATCTACTCCGAGTAAACCACATCCTTGCTTCAAGTCACTTCCCAATTCCCCCGAGATCATCCCGAGAAAATAAACCCTGCAACCAAAAATCAACCCCACCATCATCACCAACATGCACAACACTCCTGTCCACCCTTAAACCAACGTCGACCACCTCTGACCATCATCAATGGCCATCCCCCATCGATCAGTGACCCCTCATCACACTTCTACCCTCAAATACCCATGATTCAACTTGAATTTAAATTAAAGTTTTAAAACCAAACCTGGAAAACATTACCCCCTTTTAGTGACCAACCTGTCAACGCTTCAACCAATCACCTTCGACCACCGTCACCCTCCAAACTCCGGCGACAACTCCATCAACACATCATCTATCCATACCCAAAAGATTCTTGAACTCGATCCATTGTAGAAGCCGTAGCATTCAAATCTCTTATACCCAGTAAAACTAGGGTTCTTAACTGAAAATCCCAATTTCAACAGCAAGATTGAATTCTAATCCAATTCAATATTTTTCCTATAATATTTGGTAGCTAGACTATCTCCAGAATCAAATTCATCCAAAATAATTGCAAGCTTCAACTTTGCTTAGCCAAATTGTAAAATACAGTAATTTCAAACTGCATTTTATATAAAGCATTAAAATTTGTAAATTTTCTTTTAAAAATCATGATTTAGTATTGTGATTTGTTTTATAATTCTGAATTCATAAATTTCTAAACTTGAAATTTTACTCATATATTGATTAATCTTCTTTTTGTGAATTCCAGAGCCATTTCTATATTTTTAACTTAAGTACAAATTTTAATATGAAGTTTTATAATGAAACAAACCTACTTGTTTAGGTCTTAAACTCAAATGAAGATTAAATTAAAAGACAAAAAGGGGATTACATCTTACTAAAGCTTGAAATCAAAGAAAACAGAGATGCTTCAGGTACACATAAATATATTCATTGATATATTCACAACCATTTTATAATATAATTTCATATTTAAATCAAAACATGCGATCAACTTTTACCTACTTAAAATCTTAAAAAGTTGAGTTACTCACCTGTACTAAATGCAGAGCCCGAAATTTGAAAAACTCTTTTGAACTTGCTTCAAATCCTGATGCCCATTTTTTTAAATGCTTCCAGATTTGCAGACTTCTTGTTTTAAAATTGAAATGCAGGCTTGTTTTGGAGGATGCAAACTTTAAAAAAATGCAGGTCTTCATTCTTGATTATTGTATGTAGATTTTGAAAGTGGGGAATGCAAATTGAACTGATTTTCAGATTTCTTTTTAGAATGAATAATGAGAAAGAGCTAAAGAAATGAATATATGCAAGTTTAAATAACAATGTTTGATTTAAATAAAAATTAAAGAAAAATAAAAATTGAAACATGACACTTGTAAATTTACTTACTTATTCTCTCAACACATGTTAGATTAGTGTTTTATATACTTACACATGTCTCTTTAAATGATTTGTTATTTTAATCAAGTGTTAAAGAAAATTAGACTTAATTAATTAGTTGCTTCTTTATCTAGTTATGTATATAATTAATTTTCTAAAGAATAAATCAAAGTGTTATTTTAAATGAAACAATATGCAAATTAATCATTTGAAAGAGAAACTTTTAAACAATTAAAATAAATTTATAAAAGAGGTTATCACTTAAATGAATACATGTTTCATAATTCAAATTGTATTTTAAATTTACAAATTAAATTAATAAATCACATTTTATAAATCAATATTTTAAAAAGAATAACAAAACATTTTTGTAACTTATTTTAATATACAAACTTTAAGTTAAAATGAATTTTTAAACCAATAAAATATTTATCTTACATATTTAAAATCATATATTATTTTATTAAATATTTTTGAAAAGCTTAAATTAAAAATAAATCACAATTCCTATTTTCAAAACATTAAAATTATGCTATACTAATTTAACAACTTATCTATTTAAAATATATATAAATACATGTACATTATTAAATAGAAAATAGATTCATTAGTTTATTAAAAATAAATTCACAAATTAAATATTTAAATAAAGAAGATTATTAAATCAAATCAAATTTATTAACAAAAATTATCAATTCAATATAAATTTAAGCACGGATTATTAAATTTATATTGTCCAAAATTCCCGGGATATTACAAGGGAAGTCCAACACAACAAACATATCTCAAATTAAGTGTTATGAATGTGATCAATACGGACATATGAAGAAGGATTGCCCTAAACTCAATAATGAAAAAAAGAATAACAAAATTCAAAAATTTAAGTAGAAGAAGGCTTTCAAAGTAACTTGGGATGACTCGAACTCTTCATCTTCTGAAAGTGATAGCGATAGTGACGGAGAACAAGCCAATGTGTGTATTATGGCACAAACCGAAGAGGTATGCCCTGAACTTAGCTATGATGAACTATTAGAACTAAGCATGGAACTAGACGATAAATTTAGACAAATAAAAAAATTAAACAAAGAATACATAGTCAAAATAAATAGATTAGAACTTGAGGTAGGAATGTTGAAAGATGAAAAAGTTATTCTAGGAGAAGAAATTGAAATATCTCAACAAAAAATCAAAGATAATATGATAGAAAGTGAGAATATTTCAATAGAAAAAGAAAGTTTGTTAAAAGAAAATATTGATTTTAGCAATAGTATTGAATTATTGAAAAATGAAAATATAGAGTTAAAAGAAAAATTAGATAAAATTACCAATAATGTATCAAAATTTAATAAAGGAAAACAAGTTTTGGAGAATCTTATCAAAACTTCAAAACCATCAAGTAATAGAAATGAAATAGGATTCAAAAATTCTTTTAAACAAAAAGAAAATAATACTAAAAATAGTAGATATATAAAAGCTAAAAGTTTGTATAAGACTAAATTGAAAACCAAAAATATAAAAATTTGGATTCCTAAAACAAATAATAATTTGATTAGACAAAAGCATATTAATAATTACTTAGAGAATGTAGTCTATAATAAAAATTATATTTTTAAAGGCACCAAACCATCTTGGGTATAGCTACCTTCCTCTAACAGTTAGGACCCTAATAAAATATATGGGTAACAATTAAAACATTTTCTTTTTTGCAGGTACCCAAAATAAAAAATAAAGAGAAATGGATACTAGATAGCGGTTGCTCCAAGCATATGACCGGAAATTCAAAAATGTTATCAAATATAACATACATTGATGGTGGAACAGTAACATTTGGAGATAATTCGAAAGGATATGTCATAGGCATTAGAGAAGTCATCAACTCTGGTATATCTAACTCTCCTATTATTACAAATGTTTTATTAGTAGAAAATTTAAAACATAACTTGCTAAGCATTAGTCAATTATGTGATAAAGGTTTTCAAATAAATTTTGAAAAAGATAGATGTAATACTTTAGATAATAACAAACAACTCATTTTTGAAGGATTTAGAAACAAAAATATTTATGTATTAAATATGAATATAAATAAAAATTCAAACTTATGTTTAACCGCCAAACATGATGATCCATGGTTATGAAATAAACGATTTTGTCATATCAATTTTAAAAGTATTAATAAATTGGAAAAATATGAGTTAGTAAGAGGACTACCTAAAATTAATTACAAAATAAAAAATTTATGTGATGATTGCCAAATTGGAAAACTAAAGAAAAGCTCGTTTAAATCTAAAAATAATATTTCTACAAAACAACCATTAGAATTATTACATTTAGATTTATTCGGTCCAACACAAGTATGATCTATAAATCACAACAAATATGTATTCGTAATAGTCGATGATTTTTCAAGATATACATGGACTTTATTTTTAAAACATAAAAGCGATACCTTTGGTATGTTTAAAATATTTGCTAAAAGAATTAAAAATCAAATGAATTTGAAAATTAAAAATATTAGAAGTGATCACGGAGGAGAATTCGAAAATGATCTTTTTACAAACTTTTGCAATAAGAAAGGAATAACTCATAATTTTTCCTTTCCTCGTACACCTCAACAAAATGGTGTCGTAGAAAGAAAAAATCATACATTACAAGAATGTGCACGAACATTACTAAATAGTAGTGGATTACCAAAACACTTTGGGTTAGAAGCTATTGCAACATCTTGTTTTGTATTAAATCGAGTAACTATTCGCCCCATGACTAAGCAAACTTATTTTGAAATATTTTTTGGTAAAAAACCTAAAGTATCATACTTCAAAACTTTTGGTTCAAAATGTTTTATATTGAATACAAAAGATAATTTGGGAAAATTTGATCCAAAAGCCGATGAAGGTGTCTTTGTTGGATATTCGGAACGAAGCAAAGCATATAGAATTTTTAATAGACGAAATAATACTATTGAAGAAAGCTTACATGTCTCATTCGACGAAAATCTTTTTAAACATCATATAATGATGAAGAAGAAATTATTCCACTAACAAATTCAACAAACTCTATTAGTAATGAAACAAATATTCAAAATAACACTTTAATATCACCTCCTAGAATTCTTAAGAATCATCCAATGGATGATATTATTGGAGATCTTAATTCAAGAGTAACTAGAAATCAACTCAATCATATAAGCCATAAGCATTTGTATCAAACTTTGAACCAAAAAATTATAAAGAAGCATCAAATGATAATTTTTGGATAATAGCTATGTAAGAACAATTAAATCAATTTGAGCGCATAACGTATGGGAATTAGTGCCAAGACCTGAAGATCAATCGGTAACAGGAACAAAATGGATATTTAAAAACAAAGCAGACGAAAATGGAAATATTGTTAGAAATAAAGCATGTTTAGTTGCTCAAGGCTATAATCAAGAAGAAGGCATAGATTATGATGAAACGTTTTCTCCAGTAGTAAGATTAGAAGCCCTTCGTACATTATTCGCCTTTGCAACTCATAAAAATTTTGAACTATTTCAAATGGATGTCAAAAATGCCTTTTTTAATGGTTTTATTAAGGAAAATTTATATGTCGAACAACCACCACTATTTGTTCACGAAAAATATCCTGATCATGTTTTTAAATTACATAAAGCACTATATGGATTAAAACAAGCACCTCGTGCTTGGTACGAACGTCTTAAAAATCACTTAATAACATCTGGTTTTCATATAGGAAAAATAGATACAACTTTATTTATTAAAAGAGAAGATAACGATATTTTGGTTGTACAAATCTATGTTGATGATATCATCTTTGGTTCAACCAACGAAATACTATGCAATCAATTTTCTAATATTATGAAAAATGAATTGAAATGTCACACATGGGAGAATTAAATTTTTTCTTAGGCCTACAAATAAAACAACTTGAAAATGGAATCTTTGTTCATCAAGAAAAATATTGTAACGATTTATTACGACGATTTGAAATGGATAAAACATCAAGCAAACCAACACCAATGAGCACCACTATCCACTTAGAAAAAGATGAAAACGGAAAAGATTTTGATGAAAAATTATATCGTAGCATGATTGGTTCTCTACTTTATTTAACGGCTAGTCGACCTGATATTATGATGAGTGTATGTCTTTGTGCTCGATTTCAAGAAAAACCAAAAGAATCTCATCTAAGAGCTGTTACGCGAATTTTACGTAATCTATCTTGTACTAAAGATTATGGTTTGTTCTACCTTAAAGGATCATCGTTTGAACTTGTTTCATACAGCGATGCGGATTTCGGTGGATGTAGAATGGACCGTAAAAGTACTAGTGGAACATGTCATTTTATCGGACAATCGTTGGTTTCTTGGTTTAGCAAAAAACAAAATTGTGATTCTTTATCTACTTGCGAAGCCGAATACATCTCTGCAGCCCTAGCATGTGCTCAAGTGATATACATGCAACAAACACTAACGGATTTCGGTAAAACTATCAACAAATCTCCAATTTATTGTGATAACACAAGTGCAATTAATTTATCAAAAAACCCTGTTAACCACTCACGAACCAAACAAATAGATGTACGACATCATTTTTTACCAGACAATGTTGAAAAAGGAACCATTTCATTAGAATACGTAAATACCTAAAATCAAGTAGCCGACATTTTTACAAAACCATTAAATGAACAAACTTTCTCTAAACTCCAACGAAGTTTAGGTATTTGCTCACTAAATGACCTTCTTCCTTAATAAAATACACACTCACACACACACACACACACATAATAATTTTTCAAGCTAAATTTACTCACCAAAGTAATCACCACAAGCTATATTATTGATTTCTGCACCTTTAAACTTTTAGAAAATTAGTTTATCTATGTTTAATAATTTCAGTACATAAATATAGCCACACAGGAAAACTACATTCAAACAATTGAATTTTTTAAAGGAAGAAACAAAATATAACAATGTCATCAGAAGATTCCTATATATCTATCTCCATTTCAACACCAATAATGGACAGCTCGATAGACACCCCATAACAACTTTCGACACCTACACCAAAGCAAGAGCCAACATATAGGTGGTCTTCGTATCCTACGGGTTTTACTCCAGATAATAAAAAAACTAAAAGATCACTATTTATTTCTCCTAACACAAAGGAGAAAATTGATGTAATCCATCATTACCAAAAACAACGGATGGATCTTCAACGAAAGCTTTATTTCGAACAAAAAGTTACGGCACGAAGGTTAAGCTTTCTTGAGCAAGTGGCGATGAAGTTTTGTTCGTCACGAAAGAAAGATGTTCATGAACCGCTACCAAAACCCTGTTGTTCATCTTCTTCATATCGTACTTCTGCAGATCCCTCTCCATGACAATTTTCTGGCTCTCCACGGACTCACGAACGTGGAAATATATAGTCTCCACTTAGACCATGGAATGAAAATAAGTTAGGAAATCCTAAAACTCCATCTCCATCTAAATAAATAAATAAATTGTATTATTGAATGTATCTATACCTATGTGTTATTATTTTTCAAAAATAAAGATTTGTTACCTATATTCGACATATAAGTGAAATCGTCAAACTTTAGGTCACTTTTAGCCATAACTGGGATTTTCAGACGTCTATCTTCAACCTCCTGACGTTTGAAATGTGGTTCTGCCTTCTCCAAACAAAATTCTGAACATTCCAGACGTCTGAAATAAGATCCAGACGTCTGCCTTAGTTCTCTGTTTCAGAATCAAACTAAAATAGACGTCTGTTTTCAATTCCAGACGTCTTAAAAATCTCACTGTTTCTATAATTTTATAACTTTGTTGTAAACCAGACGTCTCCATCACAAAGCAGACGTCTGATTTTATCTTCTGGACAAAAATTAGGGCAAACAAGATGTCTGATTTTTAATCCAGACGTCTGATTCCCAATCGACATTTAAATTCGATCAATCAACGTCACTTTTATTCTTTTATCCCAAATTTTTTTGCTTCTTACGATTTTATCAAACAAAATATTTGCCCCAAATCACTATCCTACAGCAAATATTTTCAAAATGCCACCTCGTACTAAGAATCCTAAAATGTCCAAAAGAAAGCAAGATCAACTGACTACATCTTCAAATACCCAGGTTTGCTCGGACGACCAAATCGAACGGTGGATGAATAGAGCTCCGCATTCTAGAAAAAGGTATGAAGATATCCAAAAAAAGAAACTTCACATAGGACCTTTTTACAATTTCTTAAAATTCCCTATGTATGAATTGGATGAGTTATGTGAAGATGCCGGATTAGAGACTCTAATTAACTTTACATCAAATAATATCCAAATAGATCAGTTAGCCATTTTTCTATTTTATGCAAACCTAGATAGTACCTCAGTATGGAACACTGAGAATGAGGACAATTGGCCTTGGTCTAGCGTATAGGGGAATACGGTTCGATTGACTCCTTGTTTGATAGGATGAACCCTAGGTTGCTCTAACACCGGGGAAGACTTACACAAAATACCAGATATGAGATTCAAGCCTCGAAATACTATTACTCATCAAATCTGGGAATAAGAAATGCCAAAGTTTGCTTCAAAATATTTACATCCGAAAGCTCGACTCCTAACACGGATGTTAATTAATACAAGTATTCCAAGAATGGGTAGTCACGAGCAAATTACTGGATTGGAGCATAAAGCATTATATGCTATATTTAGTAGGACAAGAGTAAATTAGGCAAAATTTATTTTCGACGAGCTCAAACACTTTTGGACTCGATCAAGGCCATCGATCATCTATCCTACATATATTATGATACTTCTTCGAGCACATAATATTCCCTCCTATCTCTCGACGTTCGAAGAAATTTCACCAAAATACGCTTCCACAAAATTCTTTTCTTTGATGCATTTACCTGAAATTCCTCCGGAATTCATGTCCTTCGAAGATTGGACGCATCATCGACAATCTAGAGGAGTTGAAAATCCACCACAATCACCTATTGTTCCATCTCAACAAGAACAGCAACAATGAGAAGCTACTCCTCCTCCTCCTCGACCTTTTGATTATCCGGGACAAGAAGAAATTATAGAGACTCGACTAGAAACAAACCCAAATGAAAGTATTCGAGATTTCACTCTCCAAAACCAACATATACTATCCCTTAATCAAAAATATTTGGCTAAACGAATTGAGAACTTTGAAACTTCCTTCGCTACATGACTAGCCACAGTTGAAGATTCTCTTTCAACTGTTTTATCGGTTCTTAAAGAAGTGTTACAATGGGTTCGTGGTCCAACTCCACCTTCTGACGATTGGGCAACCCATATACCTTCTCCTCCTACAAAACATTCCAAATTATTTGAGGATGAACCTTCAAAGGTAGCTGTATCATCTCCTTCAAAAACTAGCACTTCTACAAAAGAAGAACAAAAGGAAGATGATACAAATCAAGCTTCACCAAAGGAAGATAATCCACATCCAGCTTCACCAAAACAAGATCAAGCTTCTCCGAAATAATTCTAAGTTTAGGATTTGTAGTTTTTTTTAACTTTTGTATATATCCTTGCATGTAACTCCATTTGAATATTTTATTTTCTGACGATTTGCTTAATTATTACAAATTCTTTTTGATAATGTCAAAGGGGGAGAAATATTAGTATAATCATACAACAATAAAATAAAAATATGCACATATTCAGGGGGAGATTTCTAATCTATATATAAGTACGTTGAATAGTTGTCATCATCAAAAAGGGGGAGATTGTTAGGAAATCAATTCTATGGTTTCGATGATAACAACTATACAATGGAAATCGAATATACATATATATCTATGTTTACAGGAAGTTGATAGAGTAACATCACCAAAGAGACAAAATCAAGACTCAAGAGAAGTATCAAAAGACGTAAAATTGGTAGAAGTTGAAAAGAAATAACACAGACACAAATAAAGCATCATACACATTTTCAGACGTCTGGGTGCACTAGCTAGATCTTTGAATGCTTTCTCAGGTTCGCAAATAACACAATTTCAGATGTCTGACAGCACTAGCCAGACGTCTGAATGTTTTCTCTGGATTGCAAATCAGAGAGAATCAGACGTCTGGTAAATATGCTCAGACGTCTGATTAAATTCTCTGGTTCACAATTCAGAAGTAAACAGACGTCTGATAATAAACCCAGACGTCTGAATAGTAACCAGACAAAAAAATATACGAAGACCAGACGTCTGAAACATTCCTCCAGACGTCTGATTTTGAACTCGACTACGTAATTTCAAAGACCAACTGTCACATTCGAAAGGACACATCTGCTTCTCTTTGCCGCAACTCTTCATCACCATCAGAAGCGACTTTAAGGAGATTACAACAGATACAACTATACAAGAAAACTCTTCATCATTATAAATGGCATCAGGAATGCAAAGAGTTTTCTTACCTTGCTTACTTATGCTCTTATTTCCTATACTCTGACTTATACCTGCTCTCTAGCAATCAACTACTTGTATTTAAAACTTTCATATATTCAGAATTCATCATTCAATATCCTCTAGATATATATATATATATATATATATATATATATATATATATATATATATTGGAAGCACTTGTACTCAATAGTCAACATCAGTGTTATAGAACACATTCTTGACAAAGAAACTCTGCTATTGTAAACCTGTTCCTCCAGGTCAAGTGAGGGTTAGTTGAAAGGAAATTCCGAAGAGGAGCTTCGGGACTGGACGTAGGACGGGAGGTCCGAACCAGTATAAAATCCTAGTGTGATTAGTTTAATTTACTTTGCTACTATCATTCATCAAGTTATATTATAAAGTTAGGTGCTTTTACTTGCATATATATTCTATACGATCCACTCATATCTATGCAGTTAATGCCCCGCTATTACCCCGCTATAACCCCGTAATATCTCATAGCGGATTTCTACTGCTACGATTTTTCCATATAGCCCCAAGATATAGCCTTTCCGCTTTAATTCCCGCTATTTCTGTTATATCCCGTTATTCCCGCTATATTTTGCAATTTCCGCTATATCTTCTTTAATAAAATGAATTAAAAAATTGCATTTATACATTATAAAAGTTATGAAATTAATTTATTTGATTAAATATTTAATATATTTTTAGAAATGAAAATACTCTAATATTCTACTAATTTCGATTACGTTGTATAACAGTTTACGTTTATTTAAAGTATATTCGCACATGTTTTTTGTTTAAAATCATTTATGTATTAATTATAATTCAATTGAATGATAATTTTTCATTTAATTACCATTTATATATTTGTAAAAACATTAAGTACGAGTTTTAAATGCTATTTTAGAGCTATCCGCTATATCCCGCTCTATCCTCGCTGTATCCACGCTATGACTTTTTGCACCTCCACCGCTT
Organism: Allium cepa; assembly: GCA_030765085.1. Classification (NCBI taxonomy): domain Eukaryota; kingdom Viridiplantae; phylum Streptophyta; class Magnoliopsida; order Asparagales; family Amaryllidaceae; genus Allium; species Allium cepa. The sequence goes on from CM060942.1 coordinate 513,593,331, forward strand.
TGAATCTGCCGGGCGCTTTAACTGCACAGACTCATATAGAGTTTCATAAAGGATAAGACTGCTAGAACATCAAGGAGAGCATATAGAGAAAGTGGCAAGTTTTGGCCCGAGCTGGACAACACGGTGCCGACGGAAATCAGGCCGGTATTTGGAAGAATTTGGTTGATCTTGGGTTGCAACAACTTGATGCCATCAACCTAAAAATAGAGAAGATTATTTATAGGACACTTGCAATGGCATTGGACTGAATGTTGAAGTACCAAACGCCAGTGCCCAAATGACCATTGCAAAACCATCCAGGCATTATATAAAATCTGAAGAAGTGGCTCTCTCAGAAACAAGAGAGCCTCCACGTCATCTGTAACAACCCGCCTTTTCGATCCGCAGTAGTCAACACTAATTCATCCACGTTATTCACGTGCCGAACATCCAAGTACTGGAAAGACAGATCGCTGGGGTAAAAGAAAAGAAAATACAAAACATAATCTGACAAAGTGACTAATCTACTATATATCAATGAACTTTACAAAAAGATAACTAAACTCTAATATATATACATAATCAGAGTAATTAACCTATCTTCAGCATGAACAGTTATAAAAACTTGTCCTTACAATTGCTGATAAATATAGACAAGAAATAAACAATGGAAGATAAAGAAAATAAAGGAGTACATCTTGGAGGCATCCAGCTCGTCTTTTGCAGCTCCAAGTGTCCAGCAAAATCTGGAAGATATGCTTGGGCTGACCTAAACGTTATAAGAGAAATAACGTTTGGATTAGTCCGGTAAGAGCAGTGTGAGAAACATAATCAAATGGATTCTTATATTTTATAATACCTTGCCAAATAAAAATTATCTCGTTAAGACCACTTCGCATATAAACACGAATTAGTTTTTACCTTACGATAACCAAACCTTTTTATTGAAAATTAAGTGATATTACAATAATGTCTAAGGTTTGAAGTAAATTATGAATATAGCTGGAATGGATGCATCTCACTATCCAGCATAATTGGCCATAACTAAGTCCATATGGTGCTTATTCAAGAATGGATTCCATTAATGACAAAGCACCGGGTGCCGCGTGCCACAGTGCAGCTCTAGAAAAATATACCCAGGGCTTCACATGGACACCAACCAATATAGGACCGACCTACCCCTTACTAGGTAGTACTGAATATTTCATCATCCCCATTTGCTTTACAACTTTTTCTAGAGCTCTCATGAACAATACAAATCCATATATATATATATATATATATATATATATATATATATATAAAGTTGTTGACAATACCCTAATGGGTGCGGCTCATATTTTCCTGCCTGCCGCTTATCCATGTTTTAGTCATTCTAGGTTGCTGAGGCTACATTTAATCTTTTAGATAGCAAACCAACTTGGAATGCTAATGCTGCCCTCCAACCGACAATGTAATGTCAGCATTTGTCCATATAAGGAGTTTAGGTTATGAACAAACTAAAGGCACTACTTTCACTACATCCATTTTGGAATCATTCTCGGGACTAGTAGCGAGTAACCTTTGCACTTTAAAGCTTTGTCGACGATTGCATCATCTTTACGATGTCTTCAATTTAAACGTTTGAGTTGGTTCAAAGTGGTTTTCGGATAATTCATATTTATCCGATCCCAGTGTTATCGAACCAACATTCGATAGTTTTTGGTAAACTCATTTCTGATTATTTTGGACATATATAGACAATACATAAGAGCGGAGGTTACAACTTAACCATTTAACTAGACGGATTTCTTTATTAATTGTCCTAGAAGGACACACGAGTTACACGTATAGTATAGCATTATCGGAACAACTGTACCATACAATTCTCATGTTTTCTCATAGATATTTCTAGAGTTAAAAATTGGTTCAAATTTGATTGTCGGTTATTTAACTATCAAATAAACAATCAATGAAGCATAAATTTAATTCCATATGGAATCCACTAAGCCTTTTTTAATTAATCTTTCATTAATTAAAATTAGTTTCAATTATTTTATTTAAAATAGCCTTACAAAAGATATTTTCACAAACCCCTTATATTTCTTCCAAAAACTCGAAAAATATTCATATATTTATCTCACCGGTCTAAGTGTATTCACAACCAATTATATTTTCAATACTTAGAAAATATATCCATATACTTATCTTAATGGCGTATGTACTGTTTGTACCAAAATTGGACACAACACTCTTCAGACATATATGAAGAGATTAAAGTGAAGAATATAAATGAAAAAGGAGGTTAATCTAATGAACATGCCAGTATAGGAAAACAAAAAAGTAAGAACACAAGAATTTAGAGTGGTTCGGCGTTGTAGCCTACGTCCAATATATAAAGTTTGCTTTTTTATTAACTTTTCTAAGTGGTTACATCTAATTACAACAGTACACTCTCAAGCACTCGAGATACAATGGAGTTTCCGATAGAGTATTGGTGTAGGAGAGTCAAAATTCTCCCTTTTCTAGAGGCATTGGGCTGCTATTTATAGCCGTGGCATGGAAATATCTGACTTTGAATTTGGAACACTCCTTTTAACACGTGGGTGGTCCCACGCGATCGATTCAGGGGTGGTTTTGGATCGATCCCTAGGTACTTCGTACTAATCTAAAACTTGTCCAATGGTGATGGGATCGATCACGAACATTCTTCGGGTGGTACGCAAGCTATAGCAAAAATTTAAGGACTTTTGGAGCTGTAGTTCTCGAGTTATGATCGATCCAAGCTTGGAGTCACAGCCGGCTAATGTCTTCGTTTCTATTTGTGAACCGATCCACCGATTCGTATCGATCAAATGGCGGTATCGTGGCCTTTTAATGCCGTGTGGCTGCTTCCTCCTCTTTTCCATGCTTTATTTGTATCGTCTTGGATTGCTTCATTTCATATCGACAATCTAGAGGCTGCTTCGTATCGTTGTATGGCTATCCTCTTCGTATTGATTCGTGGCCATTGTTTCGTATCAATCATTTGACTAATCGATACGAATACTCAGAGATGGAATCGAGACCAAGCAATTATCTTAGTGTACTTCCATTGATTCCTGGATACTGCTTTATATCGACGGCACTTGATGGATTCATATCAATTACAGTTTGCCACTTCGTATCGATGGAAAGCATTAATTTTGTATTGATCTGTTGGCTTATCGATACGAACTAGGTAGGTGGGGAGATCGATACGAAGTGCGTACGAATAGAACCGATATGAAACGTCAACTGTCAATGGATACGAAGAGGATCGATCATGATGGATACGAAATGGAGCGAACATTGTTGGACACGAAATGGAGCAAACTTTGATGGATATGAGTCGATGGATTCTCTTTTGATTTTGATCGATCCATATCTTGATATAAGAAATCCAATTGACTCAAAATTTAGATGGTCGATTTCATTAGCTTTGCTTGTTGTACCATATCAATTGTAGCTTGATCCAGACTAGGGAAAAATTTGTCAGTATTCATAGCAAACCTATGTATAATTAATCTTAGGGGCAGACTGTCTTTGGCTTCTAGTAAATTCTTTGGTGTCACGGCCTTGCCAAAAGGCGGGATAAAACTTGCCCCCCTAAAACATGCCTTGCGGTAGGAAGGTGTGTTTTGTAGTTCGATAAGCTGGACGTTCATATCCTGTTAATGACCTATAAAGATATTGATAATCTTACTTGACTGCGAATAGCGATCGTTCGAGATCGTATACCGTTGGGGGCAGTATGTGACCATTCGAGGTCAGATACCATTCGTGGAAAACGGTGACCATTCGAGGCCGTGTGCCGTTCGAGGTGAATTGTGACAGTTCGTGGCCAGGTGGCGTTCGAGGCGAATTATGACTGTTCATGGTCGGGTGCCGTTCGTGATGAATTGAGACCGTTCGTCGTCAGGTGCCGTCCGAGGCGAATTGCGACCATTCGTGGTCGGGTGCCGTCCGAGGCGAATTGCGACTGTTCGTGGTTGGGTACAGTTCGAGGCGAATAGTGTATGCCCGGCGGGACTTAGTATCATTAATGTTAGATTTCACGTTCGAGTGAGTTTCTAAATCGTTTGTTATGGCGGTTTCATGCATTAATCGTTTGAGTGAGTTTTTGACTCCGAAAATTCCGGATTGTTAGAGAAAAGAAGAAAGATGGTAGAAAAAGAACAGAAAACAAATCATAGAATCTCACATTTCGCAGTGGATCAAAATATAATATCATATAGTAATATTTATACAAAGATAAGTAGTAATTGTCACTTTACATTCTATATGTCAGAGCTACAACCATACACAGATTGACTAGACAGTTATATCAACCTGTCCCAGACTACTAACAAATCATACTCAAATACAAAGCGGTAAACACCATACATTCCTGCCATCCAGCTCGCCTCCTGAGCTCCAGAACGTTCCTCACCTGAAAATCTGTAATACTCGGTCTGCCTGAGCATTATATCAAAGTAATAACCAGGTTAGGCTGGAAACCAGCGTGAGTAAACCTATCTAACATGAAATATTAATGCATAAAACTTAATTAAAACCCGGGGTAACTCGTACTTCACTACAGGTTCTTAACTTGTTATAGTCAACACTTATTTCACGAATCAACCTCTAAGTACCCTTACTTAGTTTCAATGGTCCAGTTCACTTAAATTATTTCATTCCAGCTTATTGATTATACATGTGATATCTATAAAGAATTATAGGAGATTTCAAATCGAAGTGGTTTCAGGTATTTACTAATACCCACCCTGGTCTCTTCGAATCCCATGGCATATTAACCCAAGTTTTTCAAGTGAAATACAATTCAAACTTTAAATACAGGATGTAACTTACACAGCAATTCATCCCGATAGATAACCACATTATCACTATTCAACCCAATCATATCACATAACATTTCACATCAGAAATATCAAATAATCCAAGGCATTCAATATCATTCAATCATTCATAAGCAAGATTAATTAGTCACACCATTTCTAATTAATTTAAGTAAATTAAATTAATTACTTCAATCACTTTTAATCCTGCTTACTTAACATTAATTAATTACAAATCATTAATTAATCATCCCTTAATTATCATCTTTAATTACATTAAGTAATTAGCCTTCAATTAATTACACAAATTAATTAACCTTTACCCATTCACATTAATTACATTGATCCTTAATTAATTACTCAAATTAATTATTCTATAGTCCCTTAAATTGATTAATTATCCTTTAATTATTCACACTCATTAATTAATTTCCTTAATTAATCAATCCTTTAATTAATTACACTAAGTAATTAATCCTTAATTACTTCCATTAGGTAATTTCCCCTTAATTACTTTCATCAAGTAATTATCCCATAGGATAATTATCCTCAATTAATTAACCTTTAATTATTAATTAATTTAACCATTAATTAATCACATTACGTAATTAACTATCCTCTAATTAATTACATTCAATATTTACTCTTTAATCATTTATACTAAGTAATTAACTATTTTCTAATTACATTAAGAAATCATACTTCAATATGTAAAATCTTAAATAATTAAGATAAAACATATATTTTAATTAATTACTTAGTTTCATCATTAAACTCATTTGAATTCAAAAGTTTGAAATTAATTCAATCAACACATCTCTTACTTAAAGTTTTTAATATACTTATATTGTGAAACATATTGATAAGGCCTTGAAAACTTGTTCCCTTCTATTTGCTTTGAAAACTGATTACAAATTTTACTTTGTTTTTAAACCTTAAAGAAAGTCAAGGCAAACCCGATTCCCTAATGAAAACCCGAGCCACATATCAAAATTCTCGAGTCAAAAGTCGAGTTCAAACCTAACCATTTCTATTTAAAATTTTTAAATTACATCCTGGAAATGCACATGCAAACAACCCGATCACTCACTCAAGTTCAAACCCCATCTCCCCGAGATCACACTCGCTACCCTCATCCACCCAAAGCTCTAGCACATTGCTATCAACAGGTACCAAACGATCCATGTGCACTTGCACACCACTTCACCAACACCTTGATCAACATCGCCGTCACCTGTAAGTCGATGGCGACCTTTGCTGATGATCCGACCATTCAGTTACGAAGATTTGGCTGAAATTCGAGAACGAGAAAATTCGAAACCCATCAGTAAATACCAGATCATCAAAACCCTCACGTGATGCCAAACTCCGACAACCGACGACCTTGCCCCTATGCCTAGACATTCGCCACGCTTCGACACTTCCTTTACCCTATGCCTTGTCCATTCTGTTGTCGTCGCAAACTCGAAATTCCCAAACAAATATTCACGACCAAACAAAGGCCTAAAACCCTAAATCTCTACCGCCACACCTCCACGACGTTAGAGAATTTGAGCCACCATTTTTGTCGACATTGCCTACCTCCAGGCTTGCTGCACCCAAGAACTCGTGACCCCGAAATTCCTCGATCATTAAAAATTATTCGAAATCCAAAATACGTTCAACTCTTGAATTCTCATGATTTAATAGTCTAAAAACTTAATTTTAATTTCAAAAATCCTAATCTTCGATGACAAAACAGATAATAGCCCTGGAACAACCAATTATTATGATCAAGATTTTAATATGTTTCAAATCTACTGTTCTTCCTTTTTAGTTAAACTAGCTTCAGATTTAACTTTGAAACATTTTTAAAATTGATATTTTGATGTGACAAACAATTTTCGTTTATATATTGAAGTCTAAAAAGATTCAAGGAAGAAGATCTTGAATTTTTTTTCAAGTTTTAAAACCCGAACACTAGAACAGAGCCAACGGTTTTGTATATAGACATGCATCCATATTCAGATATATATACAAAATTCATACCATGTAAACAATTATTACATCAAACTTTAAAGACTTATATCATGCATCAAGATTTAAGACGGAATAAAGTTTGGTTTACTCACCTTGGATTATTTGAACAGAGTAGTTTGGAGGTTGCCTAGTCTTTTTCTGTAGCTTGATTTAATTGGTGTTTGAGATGACTGTTTGATTGCTTGCTTTAAACTGAGATGATGTTGCTTTCTAAAATCGAGATGGATTTCTTTGATCTGCTTAGATGTTCCAGGTTTAAAACTGAGATGGGTTTGCTAAGTTGTTGTTTGATGATTTTTTTCTGGTTTTCAAGTTTGTTTACAGCTTTTGTTTTACTTGTTTTAGAAAATGAAGATGAAAACGAAATGAGAAGTTTTTGAACTGACCAAAACCTATTTTCCTCAACTTATTATATTTTAAATTTTTTAAAAAACAAAGTGCCACATGTTAATTTGTATGTTAACTCAAGTTGCACTTGTTAATTCCATGAATTATAAGGCTTACAAATGTTTAAAGCCTTAATTTATATATTTCTTATATTTTATAGATTTATAAATTATGTTTTTATTAAAATACTTTATGACTTTGTATTTATTTTTATGTGTTATATTTGTTATTTACCTTATACTTATATGTATTTTATATTTATTTTTTATGTTTAATACCTATATATTTAAAGAAAGCATGAACCTTTATTAAATTCTATTTTAAACTTGAGATTTAATACTTTAACAAATAAATATATAAATATACTATCTTTTTGTTGTAAAAATATAGAATTTATCTTTAATAACTTCGAAAATTAATATTGAATTTAAACCATAGCTAACCATTTACAATATATATATATACACACACACATACATACATTATAATAGAAAACATATTTATTTGTAAAGATAAATTTTGCCAAATTGAATAATTATAAAAGAAGGTCATTAAACAAATATTATCAAATTTCAATAATTATAACAAGAGATGATCAAATAAATTTTTATATCTAGGTATTTTTAATTATCAATTCAACTTATTAATCAGTATTTCAATAGTTAAGATCAGTCAATTATCCAATTGCCAGATGTCCAAAAATACGGGTTATCACATCCCTCCCTTAAAACCTCTTTGTCCTCGAAAAGAAACGTAACTAGAATTTTATTAAAATGATTATTGTCAGCTTATATTGCTCTTTGGCCATTTCAACATTAAACCCTTCATTTAAGAACTTTAAAAACACTTTAAAATCTATATAATATTACCAAACAGTTTTGTAAAAATACTTTTATAATTTGATGTTTCCACAAGTCCATCCTTGTTCTTACAGAAATTCAGGCATACGTTGATCAGGCGTAGGACTGAAAATCTATAAGTACTTAGCAGACCCATTTTCAACACCCAGTGAAAATACTTGGGAAAACATTTTGTTGAAAATATAGAAAACATTTTTGAAATAGAGGAAAAATCTTTGGTGAGAATGCTCTGGAAATCATCACCCCCTCCATGGTCGTAGTTAACCCAATGGTTACGTTGCCATCCCAACAAAATCCATAGATAACTGTAGGCACTCCGCGCCCCTCGATTTCGCCATGGAACCCGCCATAGATCGCAGGTACATCTTGGGTTACGTTGCCATCACAATAAAAGTCCATGTAACTGTAGGCATCGACATCTTAGATTTTCGTTGCCAAATGAAACTTCACCACTCCCACATAGGACGCAGACTACATTAGTTGAGTCCCAATGTAGCCTTAGGCTCTTACGACCTCTCGACTTTCGCTATGTCACCATAGGTCGCAGTCTACCGATGTAAAATCAAACGTATACTGTTGGATCTCAGCAACACACACGACTTTCGCTATGTCACCATAGGTCGCAGTCTAACGATGTAAAATCAAACGTAGACTGTTGGTTCTCAGCAGCACACATGACTTTCGCTATGTCACCTAGGCGCAGTCTACCGATGTAAAATCAAACGTAGACTGTTGGTTCTCAGCGGCACACACGACTTTCGCTATGGTCAACAGTAGATCGTAGTGACATCAAGTTACACTATCGTCACAACATAACCCAAATGCCTCTGTAGGCATCAGCGCCCTCGACTTTCGCTGCCCACAACACATAATCCTCAGGAACTTCAGTTTGTCCGGACTTCCTCACAGGATCAACTTTAGAACCCCCCTAGGGTTCAAGGCAGTACCACCCCGTGGCACTCCTATGAAGTTCATTCCAATTGGAGCGCCTTTTTCCCCAGAGCCAATCTCAAAACATTTTATACTATACACTTATAGTATCTTCCAAATCATACCTTTATGATTTACATAAATCTCCTTTACACAAATCGATTCCCAAAATCGATAATTCTCAAACTAGGCTTCAAAATTCCCAAAATTTGATTTTTCCAAAAATCAAAAGCCATTCCAAAATCCATAGGTTCCAAAACCTTTTCCAAAATCATTCTCATAAAATTATTTATTTATTTATTTATTTATATATATATATATATATAGATATATATAGTCTTGAAAAATATTGGATCACTTCATACTCGTATAAATTCTCTTTTTATACTTCAAATATTTCAAAAACCCTTTTTCTTCTGGCTATAGATTCAACAAGGGGAGTTTATCAAAAATATATATACACAACTTTGTTTATGCCAAATCAATATTCAAGTTTGATTTCTTTATAAAGTTATTCACTTACATTAATTTTAATAAAATGAGTTCTAATCATAGAAATATCCATCTCCCATTTTATTTCATCATTCATTTTTCAATATATACCTTTCCATTTCAAAAATCATTTTACAGTTCTTAACCACAAATTTCCAAAATCAATTTCATTCAAATCCGTATGATGAACACATATCATCCGTACACATTATCAATCTGATTGCTTACTCGATCACACAATTTCTCTTCCGAACTAGTATCGTCCACCTGACTTCCTAGTGCGGACTCAGATCTGGTTTCTTGATCAAAAACCGTCATTCTCCTTACATAGTTGTAGCTATGATAGAGAATTTCCAAAACTAATCAAAAACACATATCCAAGTTCACCATCGAAAATTGAGTGAAAAATCCTAACTCGGATCGATATACTATCTCGAAATTCTCTGCTCGAATCTGGGTCAAATCACTATGCGAATAGAATAATATATGTATTATCTTCATTGATTATTAGTTAAATCAATTCCCTTTCTATTCATCCACACTTATGATTCTATTCACTTATTTATAGTTTCTTCAATCCCCATTTGGATTATCACTTTAATTCTTATCTTAATTGGCATCTAACTGTAAACAGTTTGCACTCTGACCAGCCTAAATTTAGAAAATAACTGGAAAGGTAAAAAATAGATAAGTAGTTGAAAAATAATTATTAGTTTGTAAAATAGCTGTAAAACAGTTAAGTAATTGTAAAATAGTTATAAAATAGTTAGATAATTGCAAAATAGTTTAAAGTAGTAATTAGTTATAAGTAGTTTAAAAATTGTAATTAGTTTATAAAACAGTTGCAAAATAGTTAAATAGTTCCAAAAATAATTGCAAAATAAGAATATATAGTTTGGGTTTTAAAAAGAAAGGTTGCATATAGTAAATAGCTTGGAAAAATAGATTTAAAATAGTTTATATTAAAATAATCTATTTGAAAATAGTTTCAGAGCAAACTGTTCAATTCTCAATCTCCATTTCCAATCAATTTCTCATCCCGTTAAATTGATTCAATTCCAATTCAATTTGAATTAACTTCAATTACTTTCCCATATTCAAATCAATTCCCATTTGAATTTGAACTCATGCAATCATCAATTTCACTTTAAATTAATTCAAATCAAATTCAATTTGAACTAATTCTATTCAAATCTCAACATAAAACCATCTCAAATTATATAAATTCGAGTTAAATTTTCAAATGTTGGTTTAACCTCTTAAACCAAATTAACCTCTACTTTTAAATTAACAACTATTTTTTTTTTAAAACCATTTAATTCGGAGTCCAAATTTCAAAATTTTAATTTAAATTACCTTTACTTAACTTATTTCAAAGTTCAAATTAGAGTTCAAAACTCTTTAAATGATCTAATCTTCAGAATCCAATTTATTACCCAATTTTAACTTCGAAACCAATCCTTAACAAATTTTCAGCAGGCTCATTTCTAACATTTAATTCTTTAAGTTCAAAGCAATTTCCCTTTACATAAGTTCAATCTTATTTCTATTGCCACTTAATTCTCATTATTTTATTTTATTCCAATAATAAACAACCAATTCCTTTAATATATTTAATAATTAGAAAAATTATTTCTCTATATATCAAAAGATAAACTTATATAAAAATCATTTTCAAACCATTTTTAAATCATTTTATAAGAAAATAACAAGTACGCTCTCACATATATATATATATGCACTCAACTCATTCTAGGGTACCATTGACCCTATCCTTAATGAGTAATCCCACCAGAGCCAAGGTTTTCGCTTAAACTTCAGCTCTGACATCAAAATGTAACGACCTAAAGTTTTCGACTTTGAAAATTCCATATTGTTAGAGAAAAGAAAAAAGAAGGTAGAAAAAGAAAAGAAAACAAATCACAGAATCTCACATTTCGCAGCCAATCAAAATATAATATCACTTAATAATATTTATACAAAGATAAGTAGTAATTGTCACTTTACATTCAATACACCAGAGTTACAATCATACACAGATAGACTAGACAGTTATATCAACCTATCCCAGACTACTAACAAATCATACTTAAATACACAGCGGTAAACTCCATACGTTCCTACCATCCAGCTCCCCTCTTGAGCTCCAGAACGTCCTCACCTGAAAATCTGTAATACTCTATCTAACCCGAGTATTACATTAAAGTAACACCCGGGTCAGGCTGGAAACCAGCATGAGTAAACCCATCTAACATAAAATACTAATTCATAAAACTTAATTAAAACCTGGGGTAACTCGTACTTCACTATAGGTTCTTAACTTGTTATAGTCAACACTTATTTCACAAATCAACCCCTAAGTACCCTTACTTAGTTTCAATGGTCCGGTTCACTTAAATTGTTTCATTGCAGCATATTGATTACACATATCAAATCTATAAAGAATTATAGTAGATTTCAAATCGAAGTGGTTTCGAGTATTTACTGACACCCGACCCCGGTCTCGTTGAATCCCATGGCATCACAACCCAAGTTATTCAAGTGAAATACAATTCAAACATTAAATACAGGATGTCACTTACATAGCAATACATCTCGATAGATAACCACATTATCACTATTCAACCCAATCATATCAAAAAACATTTCATATCAGAAATATCAAATAATCCAAGGCATTCAATATCATTCAATCATTCATAAGCAAGATTAATTATTCACACCATTTCTAATTAATTTAAATAAATTAAATTAATTACTTCAATCACTTTTAATTCTGCTTACTTAACATTAATTAATTACAAACCATTAATTAATCATCCCTTAATTATCATCTTTAATTACATTAAGTAATTAGCCTTTAATTAATTACACAAATTAATTAACCTTTGCCCATTCACATTAATTACATTGATCCTTAATTAATTACTCAAATTAATTATTCTATAATAACTTACGTTGATTAATTATCCTTTAATTAATCACACACATTAATTAACTATCCCTTAATTAATTTCCTTAATTAATCAATCCTTTAATTGATTACACTAAGTAATTAATCCTTTATTACTTCCATTAAGTAATTTCCCCTTAATTACTTTCATCAAGTAATTGTCCCATTGGATAATTATCCTCAATTAATTAACCTTTAATTAATCAGATTAAGTAATGAACTATCCTCTAATTAATTACATTCAACAATTACTCTTTAATCACTTATACTAAGTAATTAACTATTTTCTAATTACATTAAGAAATCATACTTCAATTTGTAAAATCTTAAACAATTAAGATAAAAATATACTTTAATTAATTACTTAGTTTCATCATTAAACTCATTTGAATTCAAAAGTTTGAAATTAATTCATTCAAAACATCTCTTACTTAAAGTTTTTAACATACTTATATTGTGAAACCCTTTGATAAGGCCTTGAAAACTTGTTCCCATCTATTTTCTTTAAAAACTGATTACAAATTTTCCTTTGTTTTTAAACCATAAAGAAAATCAAAGCAAACCCGATTCCCTAATGAAAACCCGAGCCACATATCAAAATTCTCGAGTCAAAACTCGAGTTCAACCCTAACCCATTTCTGTTTTAAATTTTTAAATTACATCCTAGAAACGCACATGCAAACGACACGACCACTCACTCAAGTTCAAACCTCATCTCCCCAAAATCAGACTCGCTACCCTCATCTACCCAAAGCTCTAGCACACTACTGTCAATAGATAGCAAACGGCCCATCTGCACTTGCACACCACTTCGCCAACACCCTGATCAACATCGCCGTCACCTACAAGTCGATGGCGACCTTTGCTGATGATCCGACCATTCAGTTATTAAGATTCGGCTGAAATTCAAAAACGAGCAAATTCGAAACCCACTAGTAAATACCTGATCATCATAACACTCACGCGACGCCAAACTCTAACCACCGACGACCTTGCCCCTATGCCCAGACATTCTCCACACTTCCACACTTCCTTTCCCCCACGCCTTGTCCATTCCAATGCTGTCACGAACTCGAAATTCTCGAACAAACATTCACGACCAAACAAAGGACTAAAACCCTAAATCTCTACCTCCACACCTCCACGACGTCAGAGAATTTGAGCCACCATTTTTGCTGACATCGCCTACCTCCAGGCTTGCTGCACCCAAGAACTAGCGACCCTAAAATTCTCCGATCATCGGAAATTACTCGAAATCCAAAATACGTTAAAATCTCGATTTCTCATGATTTAATAGTCTAAAAAAATTGATTTTAATTTTAAAAATCCTGATCTTCGATGACAAAACAGATAATACCCTTGAAACAACCAATTATTATGATCGAGATTTTAATATGTTTCAAATCTACTATTCTTCTTCCTTTTTGTTTAAACTAGTTTCAGATTTAACTTTGAAACATTTTTAAAATTGATATTTTGATATGACAAACAATTTTCGTTTATATATTGAAGTCTAAAAAGATTCAGGGAAGAAGATCTTGAATTTTTTTTCAATTTTTAAAACCTGAACACTAGAACAGAGCCAACAGTTTTATATGTAGACATGCACATCCATATTCAGATATATATACACATACAATTCATATCATGCAAACAACTATTACATCAAACTTCAAAGACTTATATCATGCATCCAGATTTAAGACAGAATAAAGTTTGGTTTACTCACCTTACATTATATGAATAGAGCAGTTTGGAAGTTGCTTGATCTTTTTCTGTAGCTTGATTTAATTGGTGTTTGAGATGACTGTTTAATTGCTTGCTTTAAACTAAGATGATGTTGCTTTTTAAAACTGAGACGGATTTCTTTGATCTGCTTAGATGTTCCAGGTTTAAAACTAAGATAGGTATGCTTAGTTGTTGTTTGATGATTTTTTTCTTCTGATTTTCAAGTTTATTTACAGTTTTTGTTTTACTTGTTTCAGAAAATGAAGATGAAAAAGAAATGAGAAAATTTTGAACTGACCAAAACCTGGTTTTCCTCTTAAAACTTATTATATTTTAATTTTTTATAAAATCAAAGTGCCACATGTTAATTTGCATGTTAAATCAAGTTGCACTTGTTAGTTCCATGAATTATAAGGCTTACAAATGTTTAAAGCCTTAATTTATATATTTCTTATATTTTATAGATTTATGAATTATGTTTTTACGAAAAATACTTTATGACTTTGTATTTATTTTTATGTGTTATATTTTCTATTTACCTTATACTTATATATGTTTTATATTATATTTATATTTTTTTATGTTTTATACTATATATTTAAAGAAAGTATGAACCTTTATTAAATTCTATTTTAAACTTGAGCTTTAATACTTTAACAAATAAATATATACATATACTGTCTTTGCTGTTGTAAAAATATAGAATTTATCTTTAATAACTTTGAAAATTAATATTGAATTTAAACCATAGCTAACCATTTACAATACATATATATACATTATAATAGAAAATATATTTATTTGTAAAGATAAATTTTTCTAAATTGAATAATTATAAAAGAAGATCAATAAACAAATATTATCAAATTTCAATAATTATAACAGAAGATGATCAAATAAATTTTTATATCCAGGTATATTTAATTATCAAACATTTGTTCAACTTATTAATCAGTATTTCAATAGTTAAGATCAATCAATTATCCAACTGCCAGATGTCCAAAAATACGGGTTATCAAATGAGGAAGCCTCCAAACTCCCTTCGTATTGACTCCTTTCCGCTCTTCGTCTCCTTGTCGATTACTTCACGATAGCTTTAAAGATCCAAATCTTTAAGCCTTCAAATTCAAAATCCAATCTATAGAGTCCTTGAGTTCAACTTCTCAGTGAAAGCACCAAAGTGTTTGTACCAGAATTGGGTACAACACTCTGGACGTATTTGAAGAGATTAAAGTAAAGGATATAAATGAAAAAGGATGTCAATATAACAAAGACACCAATACAGAAAAACAGAAAAGTAAGAACACAATAATTTAGAGTGGATCGACGTTGTAGCCTACGTCCATCATAGAAAGTTTGCTTTTTTATTGACTTTTCTAACAGGTTACATCAGGCTACAACAGTACACTCTCAAGCACTTGAGATACAATGTAGTTTCTGGCAGAGTATCGGTGTAGGAAAGTCAAAAATCTCCCTTTTCTGGAGGCATTGGGTTGCCATTTATAGGCGTAAAATGGAAATATCCGACTTTGAATTCGGAACACTCTTTATCACACGTGAGTGGGCCATGCGATTGATCCGGGGTGGTTTGGGATAGATCTCTGATCGATCCCTAGGTTCTTCGTATCGATTCAAAACTAGTCTAGTGGCAATGGGATTGATCACGAACATTCTTCCAGTGGTACTCAAGCTTTAGTGAAAATTTGAGGGAATTTGGAGCTGTAGATCCCGAGTTATGATCGATCCAAGCTTGGAGTTGCAGCTGGCTGGTGTCTTCGTATCAATTTGTGAACGGATCCATCGATTCGTATCAATCAAATGGCAGTGTCATGGATCGATGAGCTAGCATAGATCCCCTTTTAATGCCGCATGACTGCTTCCTCCTCTTTTCCATGCTTTGTTTGTGTCATCTTGGAATGCTTTATTTCGTATCGATGATCTAGAGGCTGCTTCCTATCGATGTATAGATATCCTCTTCGTATCGATTAGTGGTCGTTGTTTCATATCGATCATTTGAACGATCGATACGAAATAATCAGAGATGGAATCGATACGAAGCAAGCAATTCAGTGTACTTTGCATCGATGCTTGGATATTGTTTCATATCGATGGAACATAACGGATTCATATCTATTACAGTTGGCCACTTCGTATCAATGGAAAGTATTAGTTTCGTATCGATCTGTTGGCTGATCGATACGAACTAGGTAGGTGGGGAGATCGATCTGAAGCATGTATGAATGGAATCGATATGACGTCAACTATTAATGGATAGAAGAGGATTGATCATGATGGAAACGAAATGGTGCGAATGTTGATGGATACAAAATGGAGCGAACGTTGATGGATATGAACCGATGGCTTCTCTTTTGATTTTGATCGATCTATATCCTGAGCATGCGAACTCGGATTGACTTAAAATTAGGAACGTTGACTTTCATAGCTTTGATTGTCGTACCATATCAATTATAGCTCGATCTGGACTCGGGAAAAATTTGTTAGTATCCATAGCGAACCTATGTATAACCGATCTTGGGGACATATTACCTTTTGTTTCTAGTCAATTCTTTGGTATCACAACCTTGCCAAAAGGTGGGATAACAAGTATATTAACAAAACTTAGGGTAGATTTCATCTTTCTCAAATTCGTATTTACATTAACCAAAACAAATATTGTATGAAACATTACTTACTATAAACTACCACTATCTCTCGATGTTAATTATGGGAAGAATACTTGCATACCACCATAATTAATAAGGATTAGTTTTCAAAACAAATCCCATTCCTTTACAAAGTTCACTTTCTATAAGCCCCTTTCATATTTACAAATACATTTATAAATCTCCAACTTAATTTACAAAACATATTTTGGTAGTAAAGGTTAATTATTTAATTAATTATTATTTAAGTAAGGTTTAAGTTTTATTTTTGAATTTAAAGTGAGATTTACTCACTAAAATCTTACAAAAACAAACCAAACTGTCACCACGCTCTTAACTGACACTAGAAATTTGTTTCTTTGTGCAAAAGTTGGATTTCTAGCAGCCTAAAGGGGACGAATGGGTTCAGCCATGGGTAGTGGAGGCTCAACCTTAGGATTTTAGTGGTGTTTAGGCTTTCTTTTTGAAAGAGAGAAGGTGTAGGTTAGAAAGGAAATATATAAAGTTTAATTTGGTTTTAAGGATTATAAAAAAAAAAGATTTGATTTTTAAAATTTAAAAAACTTTTAGAAGCCATTAAAAAGGAAAGTTAAAGATTTCTGAAAGAGGAAGTAATTTTTGAAATGAAGAAGTGGAAGTCAAATCAAAATTAGAAGAAAAAAAGAGAAATAGTTTATATAAAATGAATATAGTAGTTTACCCTTTTGCCCTTTGGGCACTTACCCTCCACAAAACCTTGCTACATCACCCCACTTAACATATTGCATATGTCTCCCTCTTTTTATCCACTTCCATTATTTCATCACATCTTAATACCACAGATTGGAAAACATATTGATAATAGGATGGTTCGTTTAGTTAAATTACTTTTACACTTAATATATCAAATCCATCCTTTCATTTCAATTTTAAAATTAATTTTTCTTAAGATTATTATTTTACTTATTTATACATTTCAAAATAAAAGTGTTTTAATCATTTAAATGTTGTTTTAAAATGTATACAAAGGTTTAATAACTTTCTACAACCCGTTGTTCGATAAAAAGTCAAAAATCCGAAAAATAGATTTCGATCATATTTTCTATGTTTTTATCGAACTAACAAGATTCAAAAATGAATTTGATATCATTAGTTATAGATTAAAAGAAGATTAATTAATTATTAAAATTGTTGGTTGAATATTTAAAATAAATTAAATATCCACAAATCAAAGCGATAAAATTCCAGATCGTTACATTATCGAGCGAGCTGAGACCAACTTACATCATGTTTACAAAGAACAGATACATTGCTCCTATATCGACTTGTGGGACTCGAGTACCCATATTTGCAGCTTGTGCTTGATGTGGGTTCTTCCTAGTATTTGGTCTGGCATTTCTATTAGTTGTAGAGCTTCCCCTACCAAGGTTAACTCTTCTACTTCTAGCATCCATATCTTATGTCCATAAAATCTGTATTCAAGCCTTTGTAAGATACATAAGAATAACCTAAGAAAGATGGGAGAATAGAGATATATCATATACTTATATATAGCGAATACAAGTACGTTACTATAGCATTATCCTACACCATAGTCTTTTCTCTAATTCCTTAGGACTATGTTTTCAAAAATCCTTTGAAGTTTGAAATTCTTTTAAGTTTTTTTTTCTATAGACCAATGCTCTGATACCAAATTGTAACATCCCTTATATTGAAGTCTGAAGCTAAGCGCTACAGATGCGGCAGTCATCCATAGCATTAACTTCCAGTGACAAGATACGGTAATGTTAATGGTATTCATAATAACAAAAGCACTTGAATATGAAATAAAATCATCACAGATTAAAACAACTTTTCCGATTACATTTCCAAATCAATATTTCATATTCAAATTACACAATCCCGTAATGATTCCAAATTTTTTCACTAAATATAATAATTACAAATTATGCCAAGAGCGACATACGAAGATGCCCTCTTTTGATGATCAAAGTACAAATAGACTAACTATCTCAATACAATACCGCGGAATTTTAAAAAATAGCTTCTGTATAAAGCTAGCATTACCTCATACACGTCTTTGAAAACTTTATTCGTCCAACCTACTTAACCTGAAAAACCTTCAACCATTTGTCTATTCTAATCATATTTTAAGCACCCGAGAGTTTAAGGGGAAAACATAAACTTTGAGTTTGACATAAAGCCTGGTGTGAATATACTATACATCTCAGTTATCTGATATTAAGTGAGGCCACGCCGTTTAGTCGAAGGGGTTTCCCCTCACTAATATCTCTTTTCAAAACATATCCTTTTGCAAACCAAAATCTACAATCAAACTGATTAGAGCAGTAATAGTAATATCATACATGCATGTAAATTAGGTAATCAATGAACTATCTATCCTAAAAATAGTTTTCGTTTTCATGGCTAAACATTAACAATTGGCTGACTCGGGCCTGCCAGAAAAAATAAATATCTAACATACGTCATACAAACTTCTGGACGGTCTGTCCTTAACTTATTTCACCAAGGATCTGCTGATCCTAATGGTTTTGTGGGCTGATCAATAACCTATTCTTCTTCTATGTATATATTCCTTTCTTTATGTAACAATAGTTAAGCCTTACCTGTGCCTAAGCTCTGCATACTGGAATTTTGGACTAAATTAGCTAGGGGCTATAACTAATGTATAGGGCGCCACCCTATACCAGTCTCATCTGGTATTCTAATATCCGAGTCATTTTCTTAGGGTTAACTACCCTTCAAATTTTCCTTGAAAACATTTCTTGCAAAATGATTTAACCCTTTAAATCATACTTTAAACAAGGAAAGTATACTCTTTGTGTTTCCCAAAGCTATTTGCCATGTTATATATACTTTACTCAAAAAATTGTTGATGAAATATATTGAGGGTTACCTATCCCTCTAAAGTAAATTAAAGCCCCTTTTTAAATTAAAAAATTAGGCCATAAAGCCAAGGTAAACCTTTCCAAACCATTGTTTAAAAACTTTAAACAACCCTTTCGAAACCATTGAAAGTACCCCTTTCGAAACATATTAACTACTATACATTGAAGCACTAGGCCGAAAGGCCATAACATACCTTTTGAAACTTTTATAAAATTCTTTCGAAATCATTGAAGGTATCCCTTCGAAACCTTTTTTAAACTTAGATATCCTCTTTTCAAAACACTATAAAACTTGCCTTTCAAAAGAAATTAGAAACCTTCCATTTAAAACACTTTAAGTACCTCTCAAAACCATCGGGGAAACTCCCCTTCGAAACCTTCATTTGAACCTTTCGAAAGAATTAAAGTTCTTTACTCAAATTAAACATTTCGAAAGCATTGGTTTCAAGTAAAAGCTTGTGGAACATAGTTTCAGACCCATTACAACCATTTTATTCAAACGTATGGGTTTGTCTTTCAATATAACAAAGAGTCTTAAAATAACAAATCAAAAGCACTCTTTCAAAAGCAATTTCCTATGAAAAGAAAGTGGAAGGTTTCGACACCAACCCTTACAAAAGCATTGGAGAAGCGGCTCTTCTTTTAAAAGCGAAAGAACCACTTCAAAACCATGTTGGAAGGCAAAGTGGCCTCAACTGGTCGAAAGGTATATTTGCGAAAACATATGTTTTGACCCTATCGAAAGCTTGTTTAAAATAAAAGGTGGTAACCTCTGTCGAATGATATCTTTAAACCCCTTTGAAAGCTCGTATTATATATACGAAAGCAACTAAGTCGAAGGCTATCTTTAAACCCTTTCGAAAGCACTCTTTGGAAAGCAGAGCAAGCGGTTTTTTTGAAAGCAAAACAAGGTCTCGACCCCTTTGAAAACACGTTTCAACCTTTACCTTTTGCCTAACTTTAATCCAGTACGTGCCAAGGCATTATAACCATGTGTATTGGTTTCGACTTTGTTGAAGGCATAAGTATTTAGTCGAAAGCTTGCTGCCGGTATTGGAGGAATAGGAAAGCCTTAAAAAATTGTTTTCTTTCTTCATAAAGTAGTTTCTTTCTCACTAACTTGCTTATTTTTCAACATATGATTGGTTTTGCCAATACTTTATCAAATCTTTTCTACAAGTGTTGCTGAATTTCAGAAGTTAAATAATTAAAATGTTTGCAAATAGCCCCTTTGCCTTATCTAAACATATAAAACATTTAAGTCTCATATCTTAAATAGTTTTATATACTTCATAAAGAACTTAGGAAAATTGTCCAAAGATTCCCACAAATCACTTTCAATATGTCTTCTAACATATTTAAATTTATCACCCAAAGCCAATATATAATAGCCATAATAAATTTAAACCCAATTTAACTATTTTTCTTCACTAGAAAATTTATATTAAATCCACAATAATTTAGAAAATTATAAACCTTAAAACCCATCTCTAAAATAACATATCTGACCTCATATCGAAAACGTAAGTCATTTGGATATCAGTTAATAGATTTATCATGAAATCTATAATAAATAGCCTAAATCATCAACAAGCATATATATATATATATATATATATATATATACACACACACACACACACACACATATATCCATTTAAAAAATCAGAACATGTAAAAACATTTGCAAAATAAAATAGATCTCAATCTAGCAACTGAAATCATAAAATATGAGAAGTAATCTATTATTCACCTTAGCTTGTTGTTAAGAAGGTTGTGATTCACATTAGAACTAATTTTATTAGGCTTCCTTCTTGAATCTTACTTATCTTCCCCTAATGGTGGCCAGCCTCTTCTTAGATTTAGTTTTATTTGTGGACGTGTAAAATGAATGTGGCATGAGGGTTTAGGGTATTAGAATATAACTCATTCCTAGTTTGCTCTTATCTATTCTATTTATCTATTTCATTTTAACTTCCTCTTAGTTCATAGTTAGTGTGGCACTGTTACCCATTACTATTCAAATCTTAATTCCCTTAGCCATGTACATTATTTCATTTAATAGAACTAATTAAATGTCCTGAATAATGTTAATCAAAGTTAGGTTCATCATTGTTTACCAAAAGACTAACTAGTTCTTGCGCTTGGAAGAGGCAGACCTGGATTTCAGTATGGCTAGTGGTGGACAGTTGAAAGAAGCAGTTCAATTAATATTGCTATAAAAAAATGACGAGAGCACTAGTAATGTTTCTATGAATGTGGGTTAAACCAATACAAAAAAAGAAATCAGTGTAGTGGGACTACTAGGAAGTATTGTCGCTTCCATGAGACGCATGAGCACTATATCAACGAAGGCCTACGTTTAAACAATATAATTGAACGATTGTTACATAAGAACAGCTACAGCAATATGTTAGATATCTGCATGATGAAGGAAAAAACGATGGAATCCAAGTGTCGAATGCTCAAAGGAGTCAGCCTAGACATAGTGGAGAAGGGCCCAGGCAACCTTTTGAAGGATCTTGATAAATACAGTAATCGAAGGACCTTATCTAGCTGAGACAAGCATAAATGAGATGGAGCGTTATCTGAATTCTTTGAAGCATGAACTATAGGAGAGTTTCTTTTCCGTTGAGGATGGAGTCCAATTACGAAGTAAAGATTGATGACTAATGATATAATCTTCCATAACAGAGACTCTGATGGGATTGAAGCGCCAACCTTTGATCCCATGGTGATAACGACCATCTTGAGCCTAATTAATATGCACCAAGTCTTATTGGATTATGGAATTTCGATAAACATTATGTTCAGAATGACTTTTGACCAGATGAAAATCAGTCGCAAGGACATCATGCCTTGTAAATCCAAGATTCATGGATTTACCAAAGGGGCAAGCGAGCCCATTGTGACTACTGGCTTGTCCACAGAGTTGGGAGAAGGAGATTGCAAGATCTTTCAAGTTAAAAATTTGTAATAATTGATAAATTCTCAACGTATAATGCCTTTTTGGGCCAACCGACCTTAGCTAGTTCAGAGTAGTAGCAGCTCCTTGTGCTTGATGATGAAGTATCCCACATATCGTATTTATTCGAGGCAGCCACATTGTTGGTCGAGAATGTTACATTGTTGAGCTCAAAGATGTAAAGCAATAAGTGAAAGGAAAGGATGTAGAGAATGCTCTCTGCATCAAGGAGGTGGATGCACAGCAATCACAGCCCAAGCCCTGTCTCATGCGCCATAGCAAGTTCTTTAAGTCATAGATCTATGGAAGTAGTCAGAGGAAGTGCGGACATCATCAACTAATCTGAATGTTAATGTCCTGACTGATATGGGTGATCTTACACGAGTCCTTAAGATCAGATCACAACTTAGTGTCAAAATGAGAAAGGAATTTATTTCTTTTCACCATGTAAATGTTTTTACTTAGATGCATTCAAATATATGAGAAGTATCCTTAGAGATAGCATGCTAGGCATTGAATGTGAACCCAAAGTATCCTCCTTTAAAATAAAAAAGAGGTAGCCGAGGTCCATAGAGATCTGTTTCATTGAAAAAGAAATTAGATAAGATAAATACAAATGGATTTATCCACGATGCGTTGTACCCTGAATGGTATCGAACCTCACACTAGTAAAAAAACTGAATGGGAAGTGGCAAACATGCATTAGTTACTCGGATTTGAATATAGCGTACCCGAAAGATGTAACATCCTCAGATTTTAGCCAAGTCTAATTTGATAATTGAATTAATTTATGGAATTATTGGTAATTGATTTAAATTTTAGAATTAGATTTGTGAATCAATTGAGAATTTATTTTGATTTGGATTTTCAAATTTAAATATCTTAGAAAATAAAAATATGTATTTTAAGATAGAATATTTGGAAATAAAACTTTATTATAAATAGGATGTTGAATTGGAATTCAAAAACAAGTATTTTATAAAATTGAATTTGGGATTTGAAATTCAAGAGGTTAAAAATCTATTATATGTGTTTAGTAAAAGTATAAAATCATTTTCTTTAAATTGATATAAATAGTAAATACAAATATAAAACAAGAATGTAAAAAGGTTTATATATACATATACCTTTTGAAATTTATGAGATAAACATATTAAAATATAAAGATAAAATATGGTTTGTATGTGTGTATATATAGAATTAATAAAAAGGTTAAAAAAATCGCTTTCCTTTCATATTTAAAATAAATTTAGTTTGTGTGTATATAAATTAAAATTGTATATGTAAATATTTAGAACTAAATTTATAAATCTATTAAAGTTAAGGACTTAAAACACAATTTGTAAATTTATTTAGAGAAAAAGGGTTAAGCATAAATTTTCTTGTTCATGACATTTGTAAAGTTTTAAAATTTCAAAAATTAACAATTGTAGTTTAAAGAGGATATGAATTTAACAAGTGTCATACTTTATTTTCTTTAAAATTTAAACATAAATAATATGAATTAAAGAGTAAAACTAGGTTGCATGTTTTCTTTTATCTTCACCCTCAAATTCTTCATTTGCAAAACCAGTTAAAAAAAACAAATTTGAAAATGAAACCATGAAATCAAAATCTGTGAAACAAAAAAAATCATCTCAAACCAGAAAATGAAATTCGAACCAAAACAAAATCTAAAACAAGCTTCAAACCTGGAAGCTTTAGAGTTGAAAATTAAAATTTGTTGTAGTTTCAAAGCCTGGAAACATAAACAGAGAAGAATCAAAAGTAATAAAAACAAAATCATCATAGTCTCAAACTCAAAGAAGATTTTCAAGCCTGAAAACAATAATTTAAGCTATGGATCGACTCATCTGTTTAAGCTAAGGTCGTAAACAGTAAAGTTTAGCAGCAAATCCAAATTCCAACATTTGAGCTTCAAGATATGTTTATATCAAGAATCAAAGCAAGTTAAAGATTCAACTCAGTTTTGTTAAAGCTAACATATCAATTCTTTTCATTTTCAAGTTCAAACTTGTCCTCTGCTTCAAAGCTTCAGGTGAGCAAACTTGACACAATTATATCTTTAAATGTTTGAGTGTATGAATATCCTTGCATATATGTGTATCTATATGGGTAAATTGATATATGCAAATGTCTATGTTTCTAAAAACATATATATGTCTGCTCTGTTCAAACAATAAGCCCTAAACTCTTAGATAAACCCAGATCTTATAAATAAATCAATTTCAGAACTTGGTTTCTGAAGAGAAAATGATTGTAAGAGTATATGTCTAATTTTAAAAATTATTCCAAGAAAATTTCTTAAGTAATTAAATGGAAAATTTGAAATATACAGTGAAACTTAAAATCTTGTCAAATTCAAGTATCACAGTTTCGAATTTCGTTTACATCACCTTACTTGATTTCAAAAAACTTGAATTTTAATAGCAAAATCATAGTTTTTAGTTTGGTAAATTGTGGGAAATTTTGAGATGAACGGGACTTGCATTTGCGGCAATCTATGGCGACTGGCGAATCTGGGTTCATCGTGCTTGGAGCTGGAGATAAAGGGAAGGTAGGGGGTCATCAGAAAAATACAAGTTTAAATTCCAGGTTGTCGTTGTAGCTATGCGAGGTTGAATTAAGGTTTGATGTCTGATTTTAGTCGTGGGGGTTCTCGAGGTTATTGCGACACGGGTGATTGATCGGAGTTGATGGGTCCAAGGGGGATAGGAGTGTAGGGTTATGACGAAGCTCTGGGTGGATTAGCAAGGTCACAGGTGATATGGATCGTCGTCGGCATAGGTTTTATCGATCGTGGTTGAATGCCTGTGTGATTGAGATACTAGATTTTGAATCACAAGCGAAATTGGCAAACCGGGGTGGTTGGGAAGTTTGGGAGGATCGTTGGCGAAGTATTGATGGTGACGTAGTTGGTTAAAACGTTAGCGAGACGATGTACACGTGCACAAGTGCACGTTTGTTTCCAGTCGTTCGAGTTTTTGGGAAGAAAGGGAATCCTCAGGTTCAAGCAATCGGGAATTTGACCCGAAGCAAGTGAAAGCGTGGGTTAACTCAGTGTTAGCCATAGGTAAAATAAAGAAAGTCTCGTGTCTGTTAATTAGGAACCGGGTTTCCAAAGGCTTTTTTTTTTAAAAATAATATATTTTCAGGTTTTAAAATTTTGAAACAAAATATGTACAGGTTTAAAGCTATAAATCAAATATTATACTAAGGTTAAGACTAAGGAAATGAACAAGTTCTCAAGAAAAAAAATGTTAAGGTTAAATATTTAAAAATTATTTTTGGGATTTGGATAATGATATTGGAATAATTATTTTCATAAGTATTTTCAATTAGAAATTGATGATGTAAATTATGTTATCTCAAGTTAATCAAGGCCTTGGGGTAGTTAAAGTTTAAGTAATGAATTGTAACTAAAGGTTAATCAGGTAATGAAAGAAATTAAGGAGAATTAATCATTAGGATTAATTTAAGGCTAATCAAATAGATTAATGTAATTAATTACTTAATGAAAATGATTAAAGGGTTGATTACTTAAAGAATAATTTCTTAATTAAAAGATTAATTAAGGAATTAATTAATAATTAAAGTCTTAAGTAATTAAGAGTTAATTAATTAATTTAAGTAATTAAAAGGGAATTAATTACTTAAAGATAACTATTTAATGAAAGCGATTAAAGATAATTACTTAACTAAAAGTAATTAATTAATGATTAAAGTTGATTAATCAAGTGATAAATGGATAATTATTCAATTTCTGATTTATAAATATAAGTGATTAGGGGTAACCACTTATGGTAATTAATTAAGGATAATTAATTTGAATGATTAATTAATTGAGGTAATTAATTAGAGTATAATTAATTAATTAAGGATTAATTAATGCAGGTGATTAGGGATAGTCACTTATTGTAATTAATTAAAGATAATTAATTAAATAGTAATTAATTAAGGATTAATTTCTTTATTAATTAATCAATTAAGGGTAATTAATTTAAAAGATAATTAAATAATTAGGGGTTAATTATTTATGATTAAAGGTTGATTAATTTATTAATTAAAGTTTATTAATTAATAATTAAAGATTAATTAATAAATTATTTAAGGTAAATTAATGATTAAGGTTTGAAATTAATTAATGTTAATTAACTAGGATTAGTAATTTATTAATCTGGTTTAAGTTAAGATTAGGATTGAGTAATTAATTCATGAGTAATTAATTTAATTAAAAATTAATTGAATTAATTTAGGATTAAACAATTAATCCTATTTATAAATGATTATTGAATGCATGGATTACTTATGAATGTTTGCATTGTATGCCTTGAATTGATTGTTATCTCTGGACTGTAATATTCTGTTCCGTGAATTGAGATTTGCAAACTTTATTTATTTATTTATTTAATCTGTGATACATTTATCTATGTATCTGTGAATGAAGATAAGCATTATAGGATTATACCGCTTATCGATATTGTTGTGTTTGGACTGTAATAATTGGTGATGTTGCACTATTGTGTGAAACCCCTGGACTACACCATACACACGCAAATATGGATTGCACGAGGAAATTGGTTCACATACTTTTGAAATAAATTTAAAAAAATGGAATTTTTGAATTAAAATGGTTTTGGATACGTATTGGGTTTAAAGTGAAAAACTTTTGGTGGTTTTGGATATGGATTAGGTTTAAAGTGAAAAACTTTTGAAAGGAATTTCAAAGATAAAAGTTAATTTTGAATAACTTGATTTAGTTTTGAAATTTGATTTAAAATTTGAATTCTAAATTTGAAATTGAATTCTATGTTGAGAATTTATGATGTAAAATGGTTATACAAACTATAAATGTATTTATATGGGTTTTCAAACCATTTTAAAAGTATGGTTTTGAGAATGTGAATTTAACCCAAGTTTCAATTTGAAAGGCCTTAACTCGTGCAAATATAATCGGGTTTTTTGAAATGGAAACAAGTGATTTCAAATAATAATAGCTTTTATACAAGGAAAGAATTTCTAAATTATGATGAAAAGATTTCAAGTTTGAAATAGAATGGTTTTGAAAGTTATGAATGAATCTTTGGAAATGATTTTTTGAAAGCTATGAATTAAATCTTTGATTGGATGAGTTAATCCAATTTGAAAGGGGAATCGTTTTGAAAGGCTATGAATGATTTGTTAAAGATTGGTGAAGTTTATTTTCAAAGTCAAAGGGATCTGAAAAGCGTATCTTTTGTATAAAGAATTTGAATTGGAAAGATATTAATGAATCTTTGTGAAAGATTGGTGAACTTTGTGAACTTTGTGAAATGAATCTTTTGTTCAAAAAGATTTGTAAATGGTAATTTGTTTAACCATTTGAAAGAAAAGTTTTGGATAATAAGTTGTGACTTAACTGAGATCCCATATCCATATGTTTTTAAAATATTGCGCTCACTATTCAATTTAGCCGGAAGAGGACTTTGTGTCATATAACCCATTCGGAATAGTGATACGAAGTTATGGATAGAAATTGAAGACCGGTGGTGAAGATCGGATATTTTCGAAAATGAAAGGATTTCTTGTTGAATGTCTCTGCATCGGCCGATCCCCGGTATAGAGATTTGAGCACCCTTTTTGATGGGGAGTTCGAACGTGATTAGGAATTATCCAGATTTGCAAGGACTTCTTCGAAAGTGCGTTCGGTTCTGTTCGAACCCGGAACAGACTTGTATGGATGCATGTCTGACGTTACACTATGAGATGTAAAGCTGGTTTCTATAAAATACATTTCTGTTTGGTGGCGGAGATTTATTCTCTTAGCTTAACACCCTTCTCTGAGACGTACGAGCTCAGAGGTTATGTAATTGATGGTTACTAGTGATACATTCCCAATCTGGTAATATGGAATACGAAGTGCTGCCGATCATTTGTTGATCAAAGCAAGGCTTTGTGAAATGCGTAGCTTTGTGGACGAGACTGCATTAGGATCTTACACCCCGGAAATGGTCGAAACATGAAAGATGCTGCAAGATTTCAGGGGTCGCGCCCCTAGGGTATGTCCATTTCTTCTGGATAGAGGTGATATCATGATATGGAGCCCAGATATTTAACCTATGTGGTTACTGCAAATACATTACTTTGTTTTGTTGGTATCGAGCGCTCGGATAAAGGTTGGTTACGACCGGGAATGGAATATCTTAGGTGATACTCCTGGGAAGGGGGTACACCGGCCTTGTGTTGGCAGAGAACCGAGGGATGGTTCTCGGGGCGTCCCTCTAGAGGCATACCCATGTGGCAATGGGAAGTTCCTTGGCCTGACCATTTGTTGGAAAAGCAAAGAAACAATACACGCCCTGTAGGGTTTTAGTTGTATAACCTGCCATGGAATGTGGTGATAACCTGCTATTGAACATGGTAGCTACAGTAGGCATACGACGAAATGTTGTATGCTGGCTAATATTAATATTATACTTTCGAAATGTTTTCCACTATGCACTAATAATAATATTAAAAAGGTTTTCGCGTATCAAGCATGTTTGACTATCTTAAGGAGAAATCTCCTCCAATTCTGCGTTTGCATTGTGTGTGTGTCGGGACGCCTTACAGCAGTTTCATTTTTCAAAAAGCATTGCGGATTTCGATTTTAAAATCTTTTGTTTGTTTTAGAGATAAACTGTTTTTTTTTTTGCTCATACCAGTCCCATGACTGACCCATAGTTTATTTGTGACGACCCAAACTCGATGTCCGATAACAACATCAAATTCGTGTCGCCGGAGCTTATAACAACATTAGATGAGTATAAAACAGAGGAAAAAAATAATATCACGCATACATCATAGGTACAACATCAGAATATCCAATAATACATCAGAGTATTTAATACATACACCACAACTCCAAATAACATCATAATAATACATCGGTGATCATATATCCAAAGTCTTCAAAGGAATGAAATGATAACAATCTTCCAAAACACTAAACACCTAAGATCCCCAAAAGATCCTAAGATATCTCCAAAGCAAGAGCTCCAAAATACTTCTAATTACAAAATACGGAAACCTGCTACTAGGCTGCCCGTGTAGAAATTATGGGCACCCGGAGTTTAGGAAAGAAACAATAAACTCTGGGTTAGTCACGGGACTGGTATGAGTAAACAAAAAAAAATAGTTGCTTTTAAATAAACTAGATTTAAAAAAGAATTCCGGTTTGTTTTTTGAAAATGAAACTACCATAAGACCTCCAGCTACACACACAATGCAAACGCAGAATTAGAGAAGATTTCTTCTTATGATAGTTAAATATGCTTGATACGGGGAAATTTCTTTGAGATTATTACTAGTGCATAGTAGAAAGCATTTTGAAAATAGAATATTAATCTTAGCCTGCATAGACATTCCGAACTATGCCTACTATAGCTACTATTCAAATAGTGGGGCGCCATCATAAGTAAATGGAAGGTTATACAACTAAAACCATACTGGGCTCGTATTGTTTCTTTGGATTTCCAACAAATGGTCAGGCTAAGGAACTTCCTACTGCCACATGGGTACGCCTCTGGCGGGACGTCCCGAGAACCTACCCGGCTCTCTGCCAACACAAAGCCGGGTTACCTCTGTAACTAGGTAACTACTACTCGAGTATGCCACTCCCCGATCCTTTGGGACCTTTATCTGAGGGCCCTTTGTCACAAAGCAACAACCACACAGTAAATGAGATTGGAGCTACCACACAGGTAAATATCTAGTCTCCATACCATGACATCCCCTTTTTCAAGAAGGAAATGACATACCCTAAAGGGCGCGACCCTCATAACCTTGCCGCTTCTTTCCTGTTTCGACCATTTCTGGGTTGTGAGGTCCAATGAGGTCTCATCCACAAAGCTATGCTTTACACGAAAGCCTTGCTTTGATCACAAATGATCAACAAATGATCATCAACACACAGCAGTACTTAGCATGTCACACTACCAAATTGGGAATATGTCGCTGATAACCTTCAATCACATAACCTCTGAGCTCGTACGTCTCAGAGAAGAGTGTTAAGCTAAGAAAATAAATTCTCCGCCACCACAGATACGTATTTGAAAGAAATCTGCTTTATATCTCAAAGTGGAGTGTTAGACACACAACCATACAAGTCTGTTTCGGGTTCGAACAGAATCGAAGGCACTTCATCCAATAAAGGAAGAAGCCCTCGCAAATCCGGGTATCCACAATCCCGATCGGACTTCCCATCACTTAGGGAATCTCTATACCAGAGCAACTCAGTGCAGAGACAATCGATAGGTTATCCTATCAATTTCGAAGACACCCGGTCTTCACCACCAGTCTTCAAATGCTATCCATTTCGACGTATCACTATTCAGAATGGGTTATATGACACAAAGGTCCTCCCGGCTAAACCGAATAGTGAGCGCTCAATTTTTTTTAAAACACGTGGATATATCAATCACAAAGATTCATATTCAGGGTTCGATGTGGGTTTCGGACAACTAACTGAAATCCGACTCCCTGCCGCATCGAAGTTTAAATGCCGTTTTACGGGCAAACGGGTTTTCACATCAATACAGAAACAAATCATAGTCATAGTGCATCACACAGTATCACAAACAGGACAGAAATATCAATATAGTGCACAGCAATAGTTAACTATTTTCCAATGTGGTTTAAATAATTTTTCCACACAATTATTTCAAATCAATGATAAAAATTTGGATAAATAAATTAAATCTTAATTAATTCGATTAATTGTTTCAAAATTAACATATTCTTAATTACAAATTTATTTAAATACTTAACTGTTTATTAATCAATTTAATTACAAGTTTGTAAATCATTCTTAATTTCTTTTCAAAATCATTAATTAATAAAAATTATTTACCTTAATTATCATTTTAAATCTTCTTTATATCTTTAAGAATCACTTTATTGTTGCATTTAAAAGCTCTAATATAAATTTATTCCAATTCTTATTTTAGATTTAATTATTTAAATAAAGGGTTAATTAAATTTTAAAATATTGTTAAAGGGTTTAAACTTATAGTAAGTTTTTTTTCTTAACATAAATTTACATTGGTTACATTACAAATACCAAAATTTTTACTTAACATTTGTAATTTATACAATTTGATTGGGCTTAACCCATTTTCAAGACAACCCGAGTAAACAGGTATTTCACCTAAGCCAAACTCGGGTTATTCTCGTCACTTCCCCGAGCCTTCTCCCCTTTCTTCCCCGTGCTCTCTTTCTTCTCCTCCCTGTTCTTTTGTTTTTCTTTTTCCAGTTAAATGCATAACGCAAATAGCCGTATATACTCGCGTACGCGAGTTTCATCCCGAGGCAATATACGCTTTTTCTCGAGTTTCAACTCGAGCTCCAAATCAACGAACTTGCTGACACTAGAAACACGTCATGCATGTGCACAGCCTCTTGCCAACGATCTGGCGAACTCCAAGACCTCCAACAAGTCACGCATCGACCCTACATTCGATAGCAATGATCATTACGACGCCAACAACCCCAGAACGAGATCAAGCTTCCAGTTCGAAACTCGAACCCATCCTCACCAAGAAAATTTGCTCCGCCCTCGTCGCTCCGACCATTGGAGCAGCTCGAACTTTGTCACCACTATG
Organism: Allium cepa; assembly: GCA_030765085.1. NCBI lineage: Eukaryota > Viridiplantae > Streptophyta > Magnoliopsida > Asparagales > Amaryllidaceae > Allium > Allium cepa. Next base: position 513,625,650 of record CM060942.1, read on the forward strand.
ACAACGCCCCGCTCTAACATCCCCTAAGCACCACGCAACTCGACGCACCGGCAGTGATGAGATTACCCTATTTTCATACTTATCCAAAACGCGAAACAAACTTTAATTCGACCTCGTTCCTCCAATTCGTGCGATGGAAAAATAATTTAATAATTTTCCTGGGATCGTTAATCAATAAGTTAGCTTCAAATCGAAATTCAGCACTTATAACTGGATCGATCACCATAAATTTGAAAAAATGCAGATTTTGTTCAAACGTGAATTGCACTAGAAATACTAAATGAAAATTCATCATATTTACTTTAAAAATCATCTCCTTGTGTGTTTATTCAGGTTAAAATCAAAACAATGATTTAATATACTTGAGTTTATCACATGATCTTGTTTTAACTGTAAATTTTTAAGTTACAGAGACAAATACTTAATGTTCAAGTTTGAAACAAATTTTAACTGCGACTCAAGTTTAAACAACTTGTTATATTTAAAAATCTGAAATTTATAACATTTTCATGAAGATTTATTAAATACTTCTCATTAACTTTTGCTCTGAAACCAAAGTTTAAAGGGACAAATCAATTACCAGTATCACAGAAAGAAAACATACAGAACCCAATTTTTTTTTCAATATACAACAAACACAAGATTTTTTATGGACTAAATACTTAGGTTTCAATTTAAAAAAAAAAAACAAGTTTACTCACCTCAATATGGTTGAAACAGAGAAATAATTTTGTATTTAAAGGCTGCAGTTTTTGATCTTCCTGGATCTACTCTTGAATCTTGTTTTGATTAGTTGAATAAATTTGCTTCAGTTTGTAAAATAAGGTGATGTTTGTTTTCTTTTTTTCTTTTTTCTCTCTTTTTTTTCTAATGCTCAGGTTTTTTTAGATGAACGAACTGATGCATAGATTGATATATAAAGAAGTGTACAGGTTTTTGTAAAATATTGAAGCAAGATTTTAGTTGTACTTTATGAATATTTATATACCTTTAATCAGAGATTCTTTTTTTCCCTTATATGGAGGTAGATAATGATATTGTGGAGGCTTGCATTAACTACATCGTCCTCTTTTGCAAGCTCATACTTATCATTCATTTTTTATATATTTAATGGTGGCCGAAAGGATTTTTACTTTGAGTTTGAGGAGATAGCATTAAATGCTTATGTTCCCATCCAAGTTTGCATGTATATCTTTTTTTATCTTGCAAGTACATTTCGGGTATATATTTTTCCTTGTTTCATATCTTGTTGCTTGCATAGTTAATTCATATACATACATTTGCCTAGTTCTGTTTTATAGTTTATGCTTGAGTTAAAATGGTTATAGTTATTGATATGTATTTATCTTATGTTGCCATAAAATTTTAACATATATATTTTATGGTTTAACACAAATTCTTGTTTGTTATATTTTTTTTTACTTTATTTATCATTCATTTAAAAACTTAAACTATCAAACATTATTTATATCCATACAACTTTATAATATTAATATTAATAATATTTTATTTCTCTTGAAATTTCACAATTTAAATTTAAAAGTTCAAATAATTTACCGAAATTTAAATTAATAAATTCTGGGATGCTATAATATCCCCTCCTTAAGAAAATTTCGTCCTCGAAATTGAAAGAGAGAGAAAAGTAAACAAAGAATATACGAATTCAGAAAAACAAGGAAATGGCTTACCAATTTAAGCCGAGATGTCTACTCTGCAATCGGGATATGATTTCTTCATGTTATCTTCAGTTTCCCAAGTACAATCCATTGGATCGCCACTCCATTGAACTTTGACCAGTTTCACAACTTTGTTTCTCAATCGCTTTTCATCACGATTTACAATTTTTATCGGCACTCTTTTAACTACCAAGTTAGGAGTGATTTCGAGATCCTGCTGAGCAGATTCTTTAATAATATTATCTTGATTGTGCACATACTTCCGAAGATTAGAAATGTGGAACATGTCATGTACGCCAGACAACCAGTTGGGTAGCTGCACTCAATATGCCAGAGGACCAATCCTTTCTAGAATAGGAAGAGGACTAATATAACGCGGTGCTAGCTTTCCAGTTTTCCTAAATCTCAATACACCCCGCATCGGAGACACTTTCAGAAATACAGAATCTCCAACTTTAAATTCCAAATCTCTTCTTCGGCGGTCATAATAGCTCTTCTGTCGACTTTGAGCAGTTATTAATTTCTTTTGAATAAAATCTACCTTCTCTGTGGCTTCTTTAATCATGTCTGGTCCAAGGACGAGTCTATCACCTGATTCGACCCAACATGCAGATGATCGACACGGACGACCATATAAAGCTTCGAAAGGAGCCATTTCTATCACTACACCAAATACTGAGATTTGCAACTAACCATCCGCGCATTTGGCAACGGTTATTAACCGTTGCCATCTAGAAACGGTTAATCACCATCTTGGTTCAGTTAGCAATGGTTTTTTATCGTTGCTAATTGGGAACGGTTATTAACCGTAGCTTCTTTGGAGACAAATGACGGCGGCGAATTTCATCCTTTCACGCCATAATTTTTGGCGCGCTTCGTTCCAATTAGCAACGGTTTTCAACCGTGGCTAATTAGCAACGGTTTGTAACCGTCGTAAATATTTTAGGCAGGGCCGGCCCAAGGGCAAGTCCACCAAGCCCCTGGGATGGGGCAACCAACTGAGCCGGGCAACACCAAAAATCTGTTTTACTTCAAAGTTACAGCTCAATAGCAATCTCCATGTTGGCGATGCTCGAACCCAAAAAAATAGGGTTTCAAAAATCAACGCTTTCTAAATAATCATCGCTGCATACTCGGCTATTCCATCAGCCGTCGTCGGCTCATGCTTGCCTCCTACGCGATATTTTCTACTGCTGATTTGAAGTCCTGCTACAGTCTCTATACTGCCACTGCTAATTAAGTATGCGAATTTCTTGTTTTGAGTTGTCTAATTTTCTAAAATTGAGTCGCCCTTTTACTGCTTTAGATTTCATTAACCTTGAAAACGCCTGAAGCTAATAACTTATTAGTATTTAGTTATAAACAACTAGTTTTCTGTAAATAATCGTTTAGGAATTGAAATTTGAAAGCTGAAGCTAAAAAACTAATAATTATTTAGGAACTGATACTTACATTGATGTACTATTTTTCCTGCAGTGTGTGTGTGTCTACCCGCAAACATTTAGGCAGAACCCAATATGATTTGCCTGTACACTTAACTAGATACACTAGTTTGTAAACTTGATACATTTCGTTAAAAATTAAATACACTGAGACTATAAGTATTGCAGCCCACTTAATGTGGCAACTTTTGTATAAAAAGTTGGTACTTTGTTAGGTTATAGTTTTATATGTGATTTTATGCTTATATATGAAAAAGAAAATAAAAAAATTGACATGTTATATAGTAAGGGGCAAAAAAATTCAAATTGGGCTTGGTCAACCGATTCTTTGGGCCGCCCTTGCTTTTAGGATTGATGTTTCATTAAGTTTTTGGGGATTGATTATAGTCAATATCTACTACTCTTTAACAGTTTGCCAAAGTAGAGATGCACCTTCTAATCTGAACCATCAGAATACATATTTGATGTTTTAAGTATAGAGTGTTAGAGAACCAAAAAACAATTGGTTATGCAAGGGATGATCTTTTTACATTTATATGTGATTTGTTTTACAAATTGTAATGTACTGTACTGCACTGCATGCTAGTTAGACATAGCTGCTTATAGTGACTGCTAGGGTATAAGTTGATGCAATGAATTTTGTTTTACTAAATGTGAGACCATATTTAGTAAGTGGATAAAATTATTGTTAATGGCGCAATCCAAGTATCAGGAGAGGGGTAATGCATAGACATTACTCTGGTGCTACAAAATGGCGCCGTTGTAATGGAATTTTTTTGGAAACAGTTTGATGCTAATGTTAAATTTCAAGTGAAATCAGAAGAATATACATCTGTTTAGTTAATATCAGAGTTGAACTTGGTGGAAAGCCATAAGATATTGTTACCCATGATTTCTTATTAGCTCTTGTTATTTTCTTTCAGTATGTCTTTTAGTATAGACAAACAATGGATGAATCAATCTAATCGAAGAAATACAGAATATGTGGAAGGTGTGAGAAATTACGTTAAATTTGTTGCAAAAAATGGTGGCAATAAGGAAAAGTATTTGTGCCCTTGCACGCGGTGCAAAAATGAAGATACATTCAAATTAAATGACATTCATTTTCATTTGCTTAGATATGGTATTGTTCAATCATATACCGTGTGGTGTTTTCACGGGGAAAGAAGCCCAAACAACAACCGGTTAGTCATGCCACAAATACTGATGAGTCCGAACATATTAGGATGGAGGATTTGATCAATGATGCTGATAGATTCTATCATTTTCAACCTATAAGTCAGTTGCATGATAATGCTAATATTGGTGAGCAGTTTACGGATAAATCATTTTTTGATAGTGCAACTGCAACAGAGCCATTGTATCCTTCTTGTCCAAAAGAGATTACAAATTTGTATGCCATTGTGAAACTGAATAGCTTGAAGACCCAATACGGCTTTTCAAACAATGGTTTGACTGCACTACTCGAATTCATAAAGGAGTTACTCCCCGAAGGTAACACACTACCGTCAAAGTACCCCGACGTGAAGAAGATCATTAAGCAAGTTGGGATGAATTACATAACTTATGATGCATGCATTAATGACTGCATCATGTACTGGAAAGATAATGCGAACAAAGTTTCATGTACAAATTGCAACGCAGCAAGATATAAGACATCATTCGACGAAGAGAGAAAAGCTACCACAGTACCTCGAAAGACCTTAAGACATTTTCCTTTAATTTCTAGATTGAGAAGACTGTATATTGTACCATGGATAGCAGAAGCGATGACCTGGCATGGTCGTGCCAAGTTCGGCACAACCGTAATACGTCATCCGCATGGTACTTCTCAATGGAAAAATACAGATTCTTTTGATTCTTCGTTTGCTGCTGAACCACGAAATATCACGCTTGGAATAACAACAGATAGTTTCTGTCCGAATGCTTCTTTAACTAACCCTTACAGCTGTTGGCCAGTAATTGTAGTACCATATAACCTTCCTCCGTCTTTGTGCATGAAAAGAGAGTTCTCAATGTTAACACTGTTGATTTCTGGGACAAAACAACCGAGGAAGGATATTGATGTTTATTTAGAACCTTTGATAGACGAGTTAAAGCACTTATGGGAAGGAGTCGTTACATTTGGTTCATTTAAGAAATCTGAGTTCATAATGAGAGCTAGAGTGTTGTGGGCAATCCATGATCATCCCGCTCTTGGGACTTTATCGGGATGTACAACTCACGGCTACTTTGCATGTCCTATTTGTGGAGAAGAAACTACATCTGTTTATCTCCCTGAAAGTAAGAAGATTTGTTACATGGGACATCATAGATTTCTTCCGTCCTGACACAAGTTTCGATACGATAAGACAAATTTCAACAACGAGCAAGAACTTAAGCGTCTTCCAAAACCACTGACTGGTTATCAAGTTGAAAAAAAGGTATCAAATATAAAAATGAAAGTTGGTAAAAACATACCGGAAATTGGTCGAAAACGGAAAAAGACAATCGATGAAGAAGTTCCTGCATGGTATAGGAGGTCGAAGTTCTTTGATTTTCCATATTGGAAAACAAATTTGACCCGACATAATATTGATGTTATGCATACGGAGATGAATGCCATGAAACATTTGATCAACACAATTATGAACCATAAAGACATGTCAAAAGATGGGATCAATGCACGGAAGGATTTGAAAATCATGGGTATAAAACAAAAGTTGTGGGTGATAGAAGCTCCTGAAACAAGTAAAGTAACCATACCAAATGCGACTTTCACTTTGAGCAAAGAAGAAAAGATACGATTTTGCACCGTTTTGAAAAATTTGAATGTGGCGAGCAAATTCTCTTCGAACTTCCATAACAATGTGAGCATCAACCCTCCTGAACTAAAAAATATGAAGTCACATGATTACCACGTCATAATGCAACATTTACTTTCGGTATTGCTTCAGCATTGTTTTCTGCAACATAAGGATCTACGGAATGCTATTCACCGCATTAGTCTCTTTTATAACATTTTGTGCTCAAAGGTGATCAACAAGGAACATCTTCTAAAAGCAAAGGCTAGTTTGGTAGAAGCAATGTGTGTTATTGAAAAACATTTTCCGCCTGCATTTTTTGATATCAGTATTCACCTTATGGTTCATTTAGCCGATGAAGCATTGATTTCTGGTCCTGTTAGATATAGGTGGATGTACCCATTTGAACGGTAAATTACTAATTTTAGTTATGTACATAATTATTCGATTTAAATAGCTGTTGATGTCTACATTTTACAATTATTCATCTTCATAGGTTGATGAAAACATATAAAGGATATGTGCGCAACAAAAGATATACTGAAGGGTGTATTACAGAAGGATATATTGTACAAGAAGCTAGTCTTTATTGCATGGAGTATATGCCAAAAGGAGGTACTGGCACTCATAAACATACCCATGAAGCGTTTTTAGACGAGGATGATGAGTTTGCTGATGAAATAGCACTAGATAATGGTAAAGATATAACGTTAACTCAAGTGCAATTTCAACAAGTGCGTAAATGGGTCCTTGATAAGTATGACGGATTGGATGAATGGAAGAAGTAAATTCATGAATTTTTTCTGAATTCTTATTATTGTAAATCAATTCATATATATAGTATTTATTGTGTGTTTTTCGTTGGAGGTATAACTCCTATGTTCAAAGCACCAAATCTCAAACTCGAGGCGGGGGTACATCTGGGGAAGCTATTAAATATTTCACTTTTTGGTTACGTGAGGAGGTATATGTATTAAATATTTAACGTATTTTCAAGTTGACCATACACCTCCTTGACAGTGTTTTTTTTACTTATTATTTTTGTTGTAGTTGTTGAAGACCGTCGATGTTGACTTAACTCTTTGGCGGTTAGTTAACGGGCCAAAGTTTGATGCCCGTAGTTATATGAAGTACCAAGCGAATGGGTTTTTATTTTCTCCGAAGAGTTATGAAAAGCGAAAGCTAACACAGGATAGTGGTGTATGATGAGAGCAATTACACAATTTAGAGCGAGTGGGAAGGATAAAAATTTTAAGGAAGCAGAAACAACTTATTACAGAGTCATTCAACAGATAATTGAGTTGGATTACATTGACTTCAAACACACAGTTTTTTATTGTGATTGGGTAAAGGTCGAAGATAAGATCAATGGTTGTAAAATAGATTCTGTTTCAAGCTTGATCACAGTTAACCTGGGAAAATTGAAGAATAAAGATAGCGTGAATGATGAGCCATTTTTTTTTGCATCGGAAGCGAGTCAAGTGTTCTACTCAAAAGATTTAAAAAATAACGGATGGTTTGTGGTTTTGCATACACCAAAACGGTTGACCATAAATGTGGATGACACTGAGTTTCCCACCGTTTATCAATCAGCTTTTGAAGACAATGAAAAATTAGAAGATCTGGTCAAATGCATATGTTAACTTTGTATTTCAGAGCAGTTATTGTACCTTAACAAAATATTTATTTAAAATGGTGTAAAATATAGAATGGTGTGTTATATGATAGTAATAGATGCATTATATTTTGTGTTTGTATTTCGGAGCAGTTATTGTACCTTAACAAAATAAGGATGGATATATTGCAAGAGTTCATTTTGTGTTTGTAGTTGTAGGTACTTACATATGATCACATACATACACACATGTACACATACATACATATGATCAGCTTGACTATTCTTTCTTTCTTTGTGTTTGTAGGTAGACAGGCAGTTCAAGATATTGTATTTGCACCCTTTAGTTCAGCAGTGCTAAGGTAATATATTTTTGTATTTCCATCCTTTATTTCAGTCAGTATTTTAGATATTGTTTTGAATCCGCTTAAGTTTAAAATTCTGGTGATGCAGGAAGACTTTATCACTGTCGCATAAAAGTGAATGTTCCCCTTCCCGCCCATCCCTGTGATGCCCGATCGTTGTTAAGCTGCTGTACATCTGATATAGTAAACAACGTCCCCTTCTGATTTGTCTAATCCCACAAGTTTCTCATCTCGTAATGTGGTGAGAAGTTGGTAGGATTAGACAAATCAGGAGAAGGGGACATTGGTTCATATATCAGATGTACAACAGCAATCGGGCATCACAGGGATGGGCCGGAAGGGGAAGAAATGTACGTCATAATGTTATTGGGATTATTTTAGGATTTTAGACTTTGCAGGACATAATGTCACAAGATGACACACCACCGTCAAATGATACGACTTCACAATCATCCACTTTAAAATGGGAGAAAGTTGATATAGACAACTACGGTTCTCCGGTCGGAAAAAATGGTTCAAATGTCGCTACGAAGATTGGTAAACTAGTAAGAAATCATGTGCCAATCTCATATCCAAGTTGGAAAAAAGTTCCGCCAAATTACAAGGAAGACGTGTGGAATCAATTAGATGTAAGTTCTCCAATCTCATAAACATTTTTATGTATTGTTTCTGTTTGTAAAATATAGTCGTCTGATTGTAATATGCACCCTTTTTATGTACTGTTTCTGTTTCAAGATATATTCTTTTATGATATTTATAGGATATTTAGATTGATCACTTTATTCATAGAGACTAATGAAACTGTATACGTTGAAATGTAAAAATCCATATACTTTGAAATGTAAACTGTGTACATGAACTTAGATGGTTTAAATTCATTTATAATGCTTTCAATACATAAATAAAAAATGGTTTACATGCATTTTTTGTTATTCAGAAATATTATGAGCTCGATCCTCTATCAAAGGACCTTATTATGAAAAAAATGTCCGAGGCTTTTAGGAGACACAAGAATGATTTGCTCAAGAATCATTATGACCATTTCATCACTGACGAAGAAAGAATGAGAAATTGTCCACCGAAAATTGCTCAAGATGATTGGGATGAGTTCATAAGAAACGAATCAAAACCCGAGGCGAAAGAAAAAGGAAGCGAGGCAAACAAAATAGATCAATGCTCGAATATGGTCATTATTCGGGACGTAAGAGTCACACTATGATTACTCAAGAAATGGTATGTGTCATTGAATTGGTGCATCACATTGCATATACCATTAGTTCCAAATATAATTTTAGGTCATTGTATGCAGGTCGATTCAAGTAGTCCGGGAACAGAAGTATCACGTCTTCAAGTATGGGAGAAAACGCATAAGAAAAAAGACGGCAGCACGTCAGATGCGACATCTTCCTACTTTGTAAGTTAAACAAATAACAACGCCTCTAAATTAAATTTTCATTATTCATATATATATATATATATATATATATATATATACTTTTTAGGACAGAACTGAAAAAGAAAAGGAAACGACGAGTGGTGGTGATGAAGCCGTCTTTATATCAGTGTTTGGTAAAGATGTAAAGGGCAGGAGCCGAAGTATTGGGACCAATATAGCTCCTAGCCAAGTTAAGAGTGCTGCCATTCCATGCAAACGGCTCAAACAGGCCCAAGGAGTATATGAGCAGCGACTGCAAAATGTGGAGCAAAAATTGATGAAGTTGGACAAAATGGATGATAAACTGGAGCGTCTTCTCAGCATAGCCCAAGATAATCGTCAAGTAGGCAGTGAAATCGCATCTTCTCAGTTTGCCACTCCGAACAATCAGTTAATCGACCAAAGATGTGAAATCCTGAACTTTGAGGACGAAGTAATTGCAACAGGTAATATTTTATTAAATTTTGAAGAAAATAATATGTTGCAAAGTCAGTGAATTCTTAACTTCGTGAACGGGAGAATGCGCTGCATTTTCTTGCACGTATAAGCAAATTTATAACTTGCTGCCACATGTTTAATACAAAGTGAACCGTCACAATTTTGCTGAGTTATATCTCAACACATTTTTACATTTTTCATTTGACATAGCTGAACAATAGTGAGGCTGTTAGTCAAGAAATAAAACAAGTTTGTTATCACATTTACAATTGCTGAGACATATTAGTAAATAATTAACAGAGAAGCAAGGCAATGGGTGAAAACATTAATTAAAAAGCAACTTGAACTTTACATTACTCTGCCACAGCTAAGGGCTAGCCGAGTAGTTCTTGTGTACATGGCATTAAATGAATATGTACCCAAAATACTTCTCAGCACTCATTTCTTTGACTTAAGTAAAATAAAAATTAAAGATAACACTTCATCATCCTTTATTCCACTTCTTTCAGCATCTCAAGCGAAGCATTAATGGCTGATATTGTTTAAACTTCTGCACCCTTTTAAATTGAGTTGCTAGCTGTTGTAGAGCAAAGACAGGTGAGTTTGAAACTCACGCATTTAATATATATGTTGCCTGGTTGCCAAAAAAATTCTTTGTAATTCACTTCTGGCATTAAACCTAAGTCATTATTAGGCAAATTTGGGACTAGTTCATATGCTATGAAACTTGGGCCATCGCTGCATGTTTGTGAAATGGTTTTGGGTAGCATGAGTTTTGTCTTTTGTTTATATAAGTTTTCATCTTAAAAAAAATCTGGTGCACTGTCCCTGATGCATGCGAGTAAATCCTTTTGTACCTGCGTATGCACTGCCCCTGAACCATGCAAGTTTATTCCTTGTTACCTGCGTGTGTTATTTTTCCAAATTACATGCTTTATACGTGTGTTTTACTTTGATTTTTGTGTGGAAATTCTTGCATGCGTGATATATATTGCATGTATAATTTTCTAAAGGCAAATGGTTCCAAGATTTAAAACTTTTATTCCTGCGTGTGTAGTGTCCCTGAAGCATGCAAATATACCACCTCTAATATATGCGTATCCTTGCATTAAAATTATTTCATGCGCACACTTATGCTTTTGTGCCCATATATACCACCTCTTAAATGTTTGGGAGCTTGTTAGTTCTGTAAATGTGATTCCATATATTCACTCCAGAAATGCTTATATAACAGGTACTATATGCCGAGATTCCACAGCATTAGTAATTCATGGAAAACCAGTACCACCCACATATGAAAACATGTTGTTGGACAAAATTTTATTGCCGGATGAGCTAATCGCCAAAATATGTCGACAATTTACCGAGACCTGTGGGGATGTTGGAGCCGGAGGTTATGTGAGCCATCAAAAGGGTTTGATACGATATCTTTAGTCGGAGGTATTGATATTTCTGACTTGTTCTTTGCATATATTGCTGATTTTCTTTTGTTTGCTGTATATGAAATTTGCATATGCAAATGCATGTGTATTTTGTCCTGGTCTGTCTTGTTTACAAGATAATCGTCAATTTATCAAATACTAGGAAGTAAAGCTTTTACCTTCCAAAAAAAAAGGTTGAAGCCTATTATATTCTCCTTCAATGCCTCTCAAACTAAAAAACAACCGTGTTTAAAAATTATTATAACATTATATATTTGCAACTTGAAAGAAGTGTTGCCAACTCGTACAAAGCATAAAACATTATATTGACTTTGCATTTCAAAGTCTGAGCTAGAAAGATAATCAAACATTCACCAATTTTATTTTGATATTCGAAATAATAGAATAGAAATAGTTCAAAGTTGGATAATGAATTGCATTCAAGATTCAATGCAACTTATATTAGTGGTAATTAATACTTATGTCACACGGACTGAGTCAGATTACATCCAGTGTCTATTCAAGACTGACCAAAAACAAGAGGGTTGATAATCTAATTTCTTTGTACAAATATTTTTTCTGCAAAATTTACATTTCCAATTTGCATTTACTGTTCATTGTTTCTGCCTTTCTAACAACAAACAGTCCATTCACAGCTCCACATACCAAATTGCTTTGCTTTGCATTTAATCACCAAACAACATCTCCAATTCAAAACTGTCACAATACAACAGCCTCCCCCTATACATTCCTCCTTTCTGACCACCAGTCACTACCCTTGCAATACCACTCTATCACTAATACCATACAACATTCCTTCTCCACTGCTCACCCCACAAACTTCTCCCTTCATGAAATTCAACATAATGCACAACTGACACTGCCTCGACAATAATACAGCAATCTTCCTCGACAACATCCCTTCATAACATCATCTACACATATCCCCTGTTGCCACTGCATAGAGTAACAGCCTCCACATACTTCATCCACTCAGCCAAAATCATTTCTGCAGTCATCGACACAAAGCCTTCACTGACACTGGCCACCTCTGGCCTTTCACCGAACTTCTTCAAATCAAAACAAATTAGGCTCTGCTCCTCCCCCTTGCAAATTGCTTACAGCAATCAAATTGCTCATCCAAACCATTTCCAATTACAATTAACTCTACTGCTCACCATCATTTCTTAGATTCACCATCAACTCACTCTACTGCTCACCCAAACCACTTCCCAATACTGTCCTACCCAATACACTTCTACAAACCACCATACCTTTTTCTTGTTTGGTAGATTCCATTTCCACCTGTAAATCATACCTACCATTGATGCAATTAATTTGTTCTGTTTATCTGCAAGTGCATAACGTTGACCAACTCTTTAGTATATTAATTATTAATATAATATATGCATAAGGTTACCCTTGAACTTAGTATAATATATGCATATGTTTGCTGCCACTTTTACTTGTGCATTATTATTGCTTACACAGGAATTCCGTTTCTCTATTAACTGAACTTGACCAAGCTAAAATTCACTGTATGCTTTGAGTTTAAAACCAGTTTTTACTTTTGCGCAGGAATTGGATAGAATACTGTATGCAACACAGCATGAGCCAAAGAAATATCAGCTTCGGCTAACCTGCTCAGCATCCTTTTAATGTGTTTATTATATGTAGAATTCACTGCTTGCAAAACAATGTAGTGTAATTAATGAAATCTTTGTACTGCAGTGTAATAAACAATGCAGTGTAATAAGCATGATATTCCGGCACGGTAGCATTCTGTTGCAAAACAATGAGTGTAATTATAAGTTTGATAATTTTATATGTATGGTATATGTGCGATATGTTTATAGTGCTTGTGTACCAATATTTTGATATTCTGGCATATTTTGATATATATTGATATTCTGGTATATATACTGAGATATGCGTGTAACGCAGTAGTGAGTTACAGATGTGATGTTGTAGGAGCAGGAGCAAACACTATGTGCAACGGGTGTTAACCGTTGCTTTATGTGTGACTTTGGGCATAAAGCAACGGTTTTTAACCGTTTTTTACTGGACATGAAGCAACGGTTTCTAACCGTTGCCTTTTGTACATTAAGAAACGGTTTATACCCGTTGCCTATTGTCCATAAAGCAACGGTTTATACCCGTTGCCTTTGGCCCAGTTTGCAACGATTTATAACCGTTGCCTTTGGCCTAATTTGCAATGGTTAATACCCATTTCCTTTGGCCCAATTTGCAACGGTTTATACCCGTTGCCTTTGTCCAAATTTGCAACGGTTTATGCCCGTTGCCTTTTGGACATAAAGCAACGGTTTACTCCCGTCGCTAAATTCAACCACTCTTGTTTTGAAGACGGTTTTTACCATTGCTTTTGGACTTAACAACGGTTTTTACCCGTTGTTAATAGCTTATAATGGTGTAGTGTATACTGGCCTGATAGCTGTTGTTATATGAAAACTCGACCAGTAAATGGTCCTCCCAAGAACCACCAAAATCGAGAATGCAAGCCCGCAACAGGTCTTCTAGAATTCGGTTAACCCTCTCAGTTTGTCCATCAGATTGTGGGTGATAAGTAGTGATGAAATTCAATTTCGTTCGCAAAGCGGCTTGGAATGCCTCTCAAAATCTACTAGTGAAGATCGGTCATGATCATTCACTATACTACTGGGAATACCATGGAGACGAACAATTTCCTTTATATATAGCCTTGCTAAGCTTGCTGCAGTCCGAGTGGATTTCACTGGAATAAAGTGAGCAGTTTTGATTAGACAGTCCACTATAACCCAAATTGCTTCATTTCCCTTCCTGGTTTGTGGCAATCCGTCGATGAAATCCATCGATACCTGATCCCATTTCCATTTCGGTACTTCCAAAGGTTGAAGTAAATCGGCCACTTTCTTTTGATCGCTTTTGACTTGTTGACAAGTAGCACAGCGACTCGCATAAATAGATATGTCTCTTTTTTCATTATCTTCCACCAGAAAGTTCTTTTAATAGATCTACACATTTTATTAATTCCTGGATGGATACTGAGTTTTGATTTGTGACATTCATCTAAAACTTCACGTTTCAGATCAGGGAAGTCTGGAACACAAATTCTGCCTTTCATTCTTATAACTCCTCTATAATCCATCTCAAAACTAGTGTCTTCTCCTTGGCAAATCCTTTGATAAATTCCCTGAAGAAACTTATCTTCATATTGCTTGCTCGTGATCTTCTTAAGAAGAGTAGGAGTGATAACAAGATATGCGAGAACAAGATGTCTTCTGCTCAAAGCATCATCAACCACATTGGCTTTTCCCGGTGTATACGGAATATCTATGTCATAAGATGCCAGAAATTCCAACCAATGTTGTTGTCGCAGATTCAGATCTTTCTGGGTAAAGAGATATTTCAAAGATTTATGGTCGGTGAATAATTCGAATTTTTCACCTAGAGAAAGAGAGTTCATTAAGTATATTGTTTAAATTAAGTTGATTTCGTAAATTGTTAAGAAAGCTAAGAAGATTCGTATCCAGAAGATAATGTCGCCAGATTTTTAAGGTGAAAATAACGCTAGAAGTTCTAAATCATGTGTTGGGTAGTTTCTTTCGTGAGGACGAAATTGTCTACTCACGTAGGCAACTACCTTCCCATTCTGCATTAATACTGCACCTACCCCATCACCACACACATCAGTATAAACAGATAAGCCTTGGTTCCCGTTGATAATAGCGAGAACATGAGTGGTGGTTAATCTCTTTTTCAGTTCCTGGAAAGCTTCATCACATTTCGGAGTCCAATTGAATTTTACGTATTTCATTGTTAGCTTAGTCAACGGACTAGCTATCTTAGAAAAATCTTGAACGAACTTTCGATAATAGCCTGCTAAACCCAAAAAGCTTCGAACTTCTTTCAGAGTCGTGGGTCGCTTCCAATCAAGAATAGTGGAAATTGTGCTAGGACCAACCGAAATTCCTTCTTCATTAACAATATGGCCAAGGAATTTGACTTCTTTGACCCAAATGTGGCATTTGGAAAATTTTGCAAATAAGATGTTCCTTCCCAAAATTTCCAAAACAATTTTGAGATGTTCAGCATGTTCCTCTTCGGTTTTGGAGTAGATTAGGATATCATCAATAAATACAAGAACAAATTTATTCAGCACCACCCAAAACACACAGGTCATCAAATCTACGAAGTACGCTGGAGCATTGGTTAGCCCAAAAGGCATGAATAACCATTCGTAGAACATGTTGGGACCCCTGAAAGCAGTTAAATGTACACAATCTTCGACGATTCATAGTTGATGGAATCCTCGAGCTAGATCCATCTTTGAAAAGAAACGAGCGCCTTGCAATTGATCAAATAAATCATCGATCCTGGGTAAAGGAGACTTATTCCTGAGAGTCATCTTATTGAGATCGCGGTAATCCACACACAATCTTAAAGATCCATCCGATTTAGCGTCGAACACAACGGCTGAACCCCATTCAGAAACACTGGGTCGAATTAATCCTTTTGCTCGTAGATCATCAGTTTGCTGAACCAGTTCAATCTTTTCCCTGGGTGACATCCTGCGATTGGCGTGAACGATAGGACAAGCATTGGGTACAAGGTCAATTCTAAATTCTATTTCTTGATGTGGAGGTAGAGATTTCACTTCTACGATCACGTCCGGAAAATCTATAACAATTGGTATAGACTCCAAACTGGGTTCGGGATAACCCAAATTATACATCAATCCTTCCCTTTTAGGACTAGGGTCCTCACAAGAAATTTCAATGAAATCTCCAAATTCGGTTTTAATCGAAATCAAACGATTAATGCAATCCAATTTGGCTTCGTATTTCGCTAGCCAATCCATTCCGAGTAGGACTTCAAACTCGTTAAAATCAAGAACGAAGAGATCAATAGGGAATTGATAATGAGAATATGAGATAGGAACGTCTCTACATCGAAGACAAAGATTTACGGGACCTCCAACTGGATTCCTTACGCATATAGGCTCATTAACAAAATCAGGTTCAAGATATAATTCATTAATGGCTTGCTGAGAGATAAAACTATGTGTAGCGCCCGTGTCAAATAGAACTCTAACAATTCTATCATAAATAGTAAGGTTACCTTCCAGAACTCCTTTTCCTTTTTCTGCTTTGGAAGATGCAGGTTGGTCTTTGACTGTGTACACCTTTGCTGTTTGAGCTTGCTTCATGGTTGGACAGTCTTTAACTTCACGACCACCTTCTGACAGTAATAGCACTTCCTAGGCTTTGCTTGAGTGGATTGGTCTCTCTTTGGCTTCTTGCATCTGTTTGCGTAGTGGCCCTTTTTCAAGCAATTATAGCAAGTGACATTCTCTGCCACGCTTCCCTAAATGCTCCTCTTTTTCTCCTTGCTTTACCATGGTTTCTTGCCTTCAAATTTTCGTTTTTTCCAATTTGGATTGCCCGAATTTTCCTTCTCTGCCGGGGCTTCTTGCATATTAAGTGCGGCATATCTGTACCCCATATCAATTAAATTTGAAAAAGATTCCTTAACGTGGCCCGTCATTCTTTCGTGGAATTTCTTATTCATCCCGCGAATGAATCTTTCGTTCATCTTTAAAGGCGTATTCACCAATTCGGGACCAAAACGAGACAATTCATTAAATTTGTTCAGATACTCCTCGAATGATAAAGTTCCCTGCTTTAGGTCCATAAATTCCTGGTACATTCGATTAATTCCAACTGATGGCAAATATCGCTTCTCAAACACTTCTTTGAATTTCTCCCAAGAAAACTCGTCTACTGGCTTATCTACCGTGATTGTCTCCCACCAGGCTGAGGCTTCATCTTGAAGTTGCCAAGAAGCTATGAGTCGCTTCTGATTGTCTTGCAGTTTTAGCCCTCTGAAGATTTTCTCACATGATCTAATCCATGCTTGAGCCTCAACAATGGACTCCTTGCCGGTGAATGGCTTACCACCAAGTCTTGAGAAATTTTTATGTAAGTCAGCCAGATTCGGCTGTTGTTGAACTGCTGCTACTGCTGTTAGGGGATCTTGATTAGGTACTATGGCATTCCCTTGACCCCTAACTCTTCCTCTTCGTCCGCTCATTCTTACTATCTGTAATTAGTAAGAAAATTGGTTTATATATTCGGACGAGATATCTTAAGGAATATCAGTAGTAAAAAAAATAGACAAATAAAATGTGGAGTTCCAGTCTTGGTTATACTTATTCTAGGGTATATTTCACCCTATCTCTAATGAGCCATCTGATGTGTTATACTCCGTAGCTAAAATTCTTACTCATCCTTCAGCTCTGATACCACTTATGATGACCCAAACTCGATGTCCGATAACAACATCAAATTCGTATCGCCGGAGCTTATAACAACATCAGATGAATATAAAACAGCGGAACAAAAAGAATATCATGCATACATCACAGGTACAACATCAGGATATCCAATAATACATCAGAGTATTTAATACATACACCACAACTCCAAATAACATCATAATAATACATCGGCGATCATATATCCAAAAGTCTTCAAAGGAATGAAATGATAACAATCTCCCAAAACACTAAACACTTGAGATGCCCAAAATCTCCTAAGATATCTCCAAAGAAAGAGCTCTAAAATACTGCTAACTCCACAATATGGAAACCTGCTACAAGGCTGCCCGTGTAGAAATTATGGGCACTCAGAGTTTAGGAAGGAAACAATAAAATCCGGGTCAGTCATGGGACTGGTATGAGTAAACAAAAAAAAGTTGCTTTTAAATAAACTAGATTTACAAAAGAATTCCGGTATGTTTTTGGAAAATGAAACTACCATAAGACCACCTGCCACACACACAATGCAAACGTAGAACTGGAGGAGATTTCTTCTTATGATAGTCAAATATGCTTGATACAGGGAAATTTCTTTGAGATTATTACTAGTGCATAGTGTCGAAAGCATTTCGAAAATAGAATATTAATCTTAGCCAGCATAGACATTCTAAACTATGTCTACTATAGCTACCATTTAAACAGTGAGGCGCCACCATAAGTAAATGGTAGATTATACAACTAAAACCGTTCAGGGCTCGTATTGTTTCTTTGGATTTCCAACAAATGGTCAGGTTAAGGAACTTCCTACTGCCACATGGGTATGCCTCTGGCGGGATGTCCCGAGAACCTACCTGGCACTCTGCCAACACAAGGCCGGGTTACCTCTGTAACTAGGTAACTACTACTCGAGTATGCCACTCCCCGATCCTTTAGGACCTTTATACGAGGGCCCTCTATAACAGTAAATGAGATTGGAGCTACCATACAGGTAATATCTGGGATCCATACCATGACATCACCTTTTTCCAGAAGGAAATGACATACCCTAAAGGGCACGACCCTCATAACCTTGCCGCATCTTTCCTGTTTCGACCATTTTTGGGTTGTGAGGTCCGATGAGGTCTCGTCCACAAAGCTATGCTTTACACGAAAGCCTTGCTTTGATCACAAATGATCAACAAATGATCATCAACACACAGCAGCACTTAGCATGTCACACAGCCAAATTGGGAGTATATCGCTGATAACCTTCAATCACATAACCTCTGAGCTCGTACGTCTCAGAGAAGGGTGTTAAGCTAAGAGAATAAATTCTCCGCCACCACAGATACATATTTGAAAGAAATCGGCTTAATATCTCAAAGTGTAGTGTCAGACACACAACCATGCAAGTCTGTTTCGGGTTCGAACAGAACCGAAGGCACTTCGTCCAATAAAGGAAGAAGCCCTCGCAAATCCGGGTATCCACAATCCCGATCGGACTTCCCATCACTTAGGGAATCTCTATACCGGAGCAACTCAGTGCAAAGACAATCGATAGGTTATCCTATCATTTTCGAAGACACCCGGTCTTCACCACCGGTCTTCAAATGCCATCCATTTCGACGTATCACTATTCAGAATGGGTTATATGACACAAAGGTCCTTTCCCGGCTAAACCGAATAGTGAGAGCTCAATTTTTTTTAAAACATGTGGATATATCAATCACAAAGATTCATATTCAGGGTTCGATGTGGGTTTCGGATAACTAACTGAATCCGACTCCCTGTCGCATCGAAGTTTAAATGTCGTTTTACGAGCAAAGGGGTTTTCACATCAATATAGAAACAAATCACAGTCACAGTGCATCACACAGTATCACAAATAGAACAAAAATATCAATATAGTGCACAACAACAGTTAGTTATTTTCCAATGTGGTTTAAATAAATTTTCCACACAATTATTTCAAATCAATGATAAAAATTTGGATAAATAAATTAAACCTTAATTAACTCGATTAATTGTTTCAAAATTAATAATTCTTAATTACAAATTTAAATACCTAATTGTTTATTAATCAATTTAATTACAAGTTTGTAAATCATTCTTAATTTCTTTTCAAAATCATTGATTAATAAAAATTATTTACCTTATCTTCTTTATATCTTTAAGAATCACTTTATTGTTGCATTTAAAAGCTCTAATAAAAATTTATTCCAATTTTTATTTTAGATTTAATTATTTAAATAAAGGGTTAATTAAATTTTAATGGTTAAATGGTTTAAATTTATAGTAAGTTTTTTTTCTTAACATAAATTAACATTGGTTACATTGCAAATACCAAAATTTTTACTTAACATTTGTAATTTATACAATTTGATTGGGCTTAACCCATTTTCAAGACAACCCGAGTAAACAGATATTTCACCCAAGCCAAACTCGGGTTATTCTCGTCACTTCCCCGAGCCTTCTCCCCTTTCTTCCCCGTGCTCTCTTTCTTCTCCTCCTTGTTTTTTTTTCTTTTTACAGTTAAATGCCTAACTCAAATAGCTGTATATACTCGCGTACGCGAGTTTGATCCTGAGGCAATATACGCTTTTTCTCGAGTTTTAACTCGAGCTCCAAATCAACGAAATTGCTGACACTTGAAACATGTCGTGCATGTGCAACACCTCTCGCCAACGTTCTGGCGAACTCCAGAACCTCCAACAAGTCACGCATCGATCCTACATTCGATAGCAATGATCATTTCGACGTCAACAACCCCAGAATGAGATCGAGCTTCCAGTTCGAAACTCGAACCCATCCTCACCAAGCAAATTTGCTCCGCCCTCGTCGCTCCGACCATCAGAGCAGCTCGAACTTCGTCACCACCACGACAACGCCCTGCTCTAACATCGCCTGAAGCACCACGCAACTCGACGCACCGGTGGTGACGAGATCACCCTGTTTTCAGACCTATCCAAAATGCGAAACAAACCCTAATTCGACCTCGTTCCTCTAATTCGTGCGATGGAAAAATCATTTGATAATTTTCATGGGATTGTTAATCAATAAGCTAGCTTCAAATTTAAATTCAGCATTTATAACTAGATCGATCACCCGAAATCTGAAAAAATGCAGATTTTGTTCAAACGTGAATTGCACTGGAAATACTGAATGAAAATTCAGCATATTTACTTTAAAAATAATCTCCATGTGTGTTTATTCACGTTATAAAATCAAAACAATGATTTAATATACTTGAGTTTATCACATGATTTTGTTTTAATTGTAATTTTTTAAGTTACAGAGACAAATACTTAATGTTCAAACTTGAAACAAATTTTAACTATGACTCAAGTTTAAACAACTTGTTTTATTTAAAAGTCTGAAATTTATAACATTTGCATGAAGATTTATTAAATACTTCTCATTAACTTTTGCTCTGAAACCAAAGTTTAAAGGGACAAATCATTTACCAGTATCACAGAAAGAAAACATACAGAACCCAGCTTTTTTTTCAATATACAACAAACACAACATTTTTTATGGACTAAATACTTAGGTTTCAATTTAAAAACAAAACAAGTTTACTCACCTCAATA
This sequence comes from Allium cepa, assembly GCA_030765085.1. Lineage (NCBI taxonomy): Eukaryota > Viridiplantae > Streptophyta > Magnoliopsida > Asparagales > Amaryllidaceae > Allium > Allium cepa. Next base: position 513,646,710 of record CM060942.1, read on the forward strand.
TGGTTGAAACAGAGAAATGTTTTTGTATTCAGAGGCTGTAGTTTTAGATCTTCCTGAATCTACTCTTGAATCCTGTTTTGATTAGTTGAATAAATTTGCTTCAGTTTGTAAAATAAGGTTATGTTTGTTTTCTTTTTTTCTTTTTTCTCTCTTTTTTTTCTAATGCTCGGTTTTTTTTAGATGAACGAACTGATGCATAGATTGATATATAAAGAAGTGTACAGGTTTTTGTAAAATGTTGAAGCAAGATTTTAGTTGTACTTTATAAATATTTATATACCTTTAATCAGAGATTCTTTTTTTTCCTTATATGGAGGCTGATAATGATATTGTGGAGGCTTGCATTAACTTCATCATCCTCTTTTGCAAGCTTATACTTATCATTCATTTCTTTTATTTAATGGTGGCTGAGAGGACTTTTACTTTGAGTTTGAGGATATAGCATTAAATGCTTATGTTCCCATCCAAGTTTACATGTATATCTTTTTTTTTATCTTGCAAGTACATTTCGGGTATATATTTTTCCTTGTTTCATATCTTGTTGCTTGCATAGTTAATTAATATTCATACATTTGCCTAATTCTGTTTTATACTTAATGCTTGAGTTAAAATGGTTATAGTTATTGATATGTATTTATCTTATGTTGCCATAAATTTTTAACATATATGTTTTATTGTTTAACACAAATTCTTGTTTGTTATATATATTTTTTTACTTTATTTATCATTCATTTAAAAACTTAAACTATCAAACATTTATTTATATCCATACAACTTTATAGTATTAATATTAATAGTATTTTATTTCTCTTGAAATTTCACAATTTAATTTTAAAAGTTCAAAAAATTTACCAAATTTTAAATTAATAAATTCTGGGATGTTACATTATTGTTCTTTTCCTAAACTCTGGGTGCCCACAATTTACCACATGGGCAGTCTAGAGTTGGGTTTTTCAGATAGTAGATATAGATATCGATACTGTAGCTTTCAGCTTTCTCTTTGGTTCTTTGGAGACTCTGGATATTGAAGTCTTTGGTTAGGATGACTGACCTTGTTAGCTTTGTACATCGTGTTTGCGTATTCGAGTTATTTATGGATTAGTGCTTCGAAGATGGAGAGTGCAAGCATTGGAGTTCTCTGCTGAAGACTATTCTTTCTATTGGTGATCATAGTTGTTCTTTCCGCTGCTATTTGTTTCTGCTATTGTATATATCGCTCTGATATTGTTGAGCATTATTGATATCATTGTTGTATATTTGGATATTGTATCATTGGAGTTGTATATGATATTCATTCTTTTCTTCCGTTGTGTTGTTATACTTGATGTGTTATAAGCTCCGCTGAACCAGATTTGACGTTTGGATCTACGGTATTTGAATATGAGTATCGTATTCGGTGCCGATTTTCGAAGGTCGAGTCGGGGTCGTTATAAAAGACAACTTTCCGCTGCCCAGAATCGACCGACTGTTAGACGGAGCCGCCGGACATGAGTTGCTTTCTTTTATGGATGCTTGCTGCAGCTAATATCAAATAGTGATCCACGATCTAGACCAAAAACACACGAGTTATATAAAAGAATTTGAGACAATACTGCTATCAGGTGATGTTCGTTCTGAAGAATACTAAAGCTACCTATCAGAGATTGATGAATTCTAAGTTCAAGGATCAAATCGGATAGACAATGAAAGTGTGTGTAGATGATATGCTTATGAAGTCATGGCTACCGATGGATCATGTGAAAGATCTTTCGGAGATGTTCGATGTCCTACGGAGGTACATAATGAAATTAAATCCATTAAGTGTTCTTTTTGAGTTGCATCTGGCAAAATTTTGGGATTTGTTGTGAATCCAAGAGGAATTGAGGCTAACATAGCGCAGATTAATGCCTTGAAGTATGTTCCATCCCAAGGACAAGGAGTGAGACGTACAGCTTGAACGGGAAGGTAAGTCGGTTCACCTCAAAGGTCACTGATAAATGTATACCATTCTTCGATGCACTCAAAAAGGAGAAATGAAAGTTTGTATGGACATGGGAATGCTAGGACACTTTATAGGAATTTCTAAAGCATATGGAAAGACCACCAGTCCTATCCAAGCCTTTGTACAAAGAAGATCTATTTATCTATTTGGTAGTGTCAGCTCATGCATTAAGTGCAGCATCGATACATGAGAAGGTAAGGATCCAAAAGTAAGTATGCTACATCACCAAGTAATTTACTAGAGCAGAAAAGAACTATCCAAAGCTGAAAAAAAAAATTATTTCTTGTTGATTACCTAGAGAATAGACAATGGAAGTGAGGAGCACGAGAGAACATATGAAGTTCTGAAGGCAATCTTAGAGCCAGTCAGCACACTATCGAATTCCTCTTGACAAATGAGAACCTGCGGGAGTATGGACTGCTTCATACTAGAAGATTTGCCATTCTTGAGTCTCCAGCAATGAGCAACTGTAGAGTTCATATTCGTTCCACTGCCCTCATTGAAGCTCCAACGATTAGGTTCAAGGGGAAGCAGAAGGTATGTCAGGTGAAGAGAACACAAAGACATCCACTTGAGGAGAAACTAATAAGATCGGAAGATGCAAAGCACCAGTAGATAAGGGTGAATATGTTAGAATGCCCTCTGTTCAAGAAGGGGATGAAGATTCATGAGGAGAAAAGGGAAAGAGTCAGTCATTAATGAAGAAGGTGGCAGTTCTAACAACAATGATAGTGACTATCGTGCCAGTGGGGAGGGGAGGAATCGTTTGGTGAATTGCCTAGAATGAGTCTTGATCTCTCCAGCTCGCCTCCTCCAGAACACATGACCATTGATACCTTCGAAGCAGCCAGTGACCAAGTCACGGTGACTACTGAAGAGAACGTGGCTCGAACTCATCCTCCTAGCAATGTCTTTGTCAACTTTAGTGACCTTAGCGAGATTAATTTTACAGTTAGCGAGATTTTGGGAGATGTGGGTTCCGACTTCAACTTTTCTCCTGAAATGAGTATTAAGGAAGGTGGAGAAACTCTATCCTTGCGTCCATGCAAAAACGATCTGTAGAGTACATAGGGGTGTCATTAGTAGAATCCACACTTCATTTAGGACCACAGGCACATATCCCCTCATACACTTAAATTTTGCGATTCTAATATTTATACGATCTTTCTTCTTGTTTCAAGTTCAATAAGATGTAGTTTCTATGACAAGCTTTTTTGACAATCTGATAGATCAAGATGTCAAACTCGAGTTCCTCAACTGCATCGTCACTATGAAACTTAGGAAGAGAGACGGGAGAGAAAGGATCGCGAGGTTGATGAGGCTTGCAAGCCTGAGAGGGATAGAGATAAAGAGAGTAATAGGGAAAGAGATAAGAGAAAGAGAGAGTCCGAAATTGAGTTAGGCCGTGATTCTACCAACCACCCAAGAGATTCCTTTAAGTGCACTAGCCGTACTTCAAGTGCTATTCCACCGTGTAGCGTATGCTCCTCCATGCAGTCTGTCCATTATTTGCTAAATAGGACTGGGAAAACTAATGAACTCATCTCTTCCCCCTCTCCCTTACGGTCAGGCTTTAACCCTAGCAGTCGAGCTAGTAAACACCTATCTGGTGGCTCTAGCTACTTCACTCGAATGAGCTCCTTCTTCCCATGCGGTAACTGCTGCTATCCCTCCTACCTCCAAAGGTATGTCCACTCCTTCCTTCACTTTGCCTCTTGGCCCCTTTTCATGCAAGCTTCTTTCCCTCATCTCTTTTTAAAAGGGTCAAGTTTGACCAAGACATAACCAACATTCCAAAAGAGGTGGCAAAATAGAACCTAAAGAACGTCAAGCTAAGTGTCGATGACGGCTACAAGTGGAAGAAGCTATGTGAGCCCCTCTACGAGGTTAACAAAATAAATTACACTAATATCTGGTCTTTCAAATCGGAGAGAACTGATTATGATTAGATGATGCATGAGAGGGATGTTGACTTGACCAAAGTCATTAAATAGAGAGACACCATTCTCGAGTCCAAAGCTAATGCTGATAAGAGGATGTCATAGATAACCTAAGCTCATACCACTGCCTAGATAACCATGAAGGACCAACTCAAGGATGCCCATGAAATAACTTCAAGTTGAAGGAGCAGATTACTAAGAAGAACCAACTCCTCAATGAAAAAGAAGAGGCTATCCAGGCCAGGGACTTGACTATTGCTGACCTTTCCTACTTTGCGAAGAAGTTCGAAAGCTCACGGAAGAAAAAAAGAAGCTCTCGGAAGAAGTTAAAAAGCTATCCGCTGCACAACTTGCTAGCGAGATCCAGTTTGAGCTTTCTAAGTAGAAGGTTAAGGAACTCCAGAATGAAAGAACTAAACTGCATGAAAATCTTGACAAGGACCCATTTTTCTTTTAGGCCAATGTGTGACTAACCCGTATCCCTTGTTGACATTTTGGAGGAGGTTCTACGCAGGTGTGCATAGACTGGTAATGTACATTCTAAGGCTAAATTGATGGAGATATATCTCGATCCCTTGGATGTTGAATCACTTAGTTCTGGAAGGGCCATCTTAGCTGTGGAGGCCAAGCAAGCTACTGTTGATGCTACTGCTAAGACCCTTGTTGCTCCAAGCGCTTCGGATCCGGACAAAACATATACTTTGAAGTCTCAACAGTAAGCGAATATCATTCCTATTTCTGTGGGTGTTAGTTCTATGACCATGCACAAGATTCCAACCTCCTCTACAAGTTCTTCGCATGAGCAGTACATTCCTCCTATTGAAGATCAATTCTAAGTGCCCAGAGCTAATGGAGAGAACATCACAGAAGAGGGGGGATTTAAAGTCGACATTCGGGAGAAAAGAACCGGCTCAGGTATTTCTCTTGTTCGCTAATGTTGAAAAGCTTCAATTCTCAACAGAGCCTATTTCTAAAGTTTACCATTCTGTTTGTCAACCTGTAGTTTAGCCTTCTCTTTCGCCTCCACCTCCAACTATGCACGGATCAGGGACCGAAGCTGTCTTTATTGAGTTGACTACCTTCTCCATGGGGTTTTTTGCATCTATTCTCGTTTCCAGCTCTAGCCCAAGTCCCGATTCCAAGAAGATCGCTGTTTTGGAGAGCTTGAAGGATATTTGTGTCTCTCGGGAGAACAACGTTCACATTATCAGCATTTTAGACCTCGTAGGCCAAGAGATGTAGCAGAGAGGCTAAAGAAAGAGCAACATATGCTTAACATAAAGAAAGAGCCCGGAGTTACTCCACCCAGGATTGCTCCATTTACGATAAAGATAGGCAAGCCAAAGCATGAAAATGTGCTAGCTAGTGGATCTGGAGGAGATTCTACACATCGAAAAGTGGCACTTCTCCTAGTAATGAACCTAAAGGGAGGAAAAAGCTTCTAGCCTATCCGATTAAGGATAGTAAAGGCAACCGAGGCAGCAAGAAGTAAAGTCTCAATAGTCCGCTGATTGAGCGCTTTGTGTTTCGCCATTGTGTTGGGCAAATTTGTATTTTTCTTTTTGGCTTAAATAGGCCGAAAATTGTGCCCCTCCGATCCCCGTGTTTTATCCTATAAAATTTAACTTCCATTATGCATGAGGAACCCTTCCACACTCCTTGATCATACGACTCCCTCCTGTACGAGCCGCCATCTTCGGAACCTACTCCCAACACGAGCTAACATTCGAAGACCGTAGCTTTTCATCATGCTTTTATATCGTCGTTCAGCCAAATACAAACGAGCCACCACCTACTGCAGGATCTACATAGCATCCACTTCCTGCACTGAAAGTTTCACACCCATATCATACACAATGATAACTCTATACTGAGTTATAAGTATAACTCAGTGCTGAGTTATACACTAAGCCAACTAATAGCTAATTTTTTTCCACATCTCCAGTCCCCTCTTCCAGTGCCTTAGACTCTGACTCATCCACCTTCGATATCTCAGCCCCAATCCAAAGCTCCTTCTTCTAGTTCTATAGATAACCCATCATCACATCCAACACTTGGCCAAATTTCTTGCACCAACTGTAGACGACCTCCACTTGACATTGTCTTCCCATCCATGAAGTCGAGAAGCGCACACGAGTTAGCACCATAACTCGGTGCTGAGTTATAGCCATCAATTGAAGCCGAGTTATGATATTAAGCTCTAACAACTTGCGAGCTATCATGCGGTCTCTTATCATTCTGCTGAGACTATCAGCCAAGTTTCATCCAATTCCGACCAATTTTGCCTCCGATTTGCCTACTTCTCCGACCTAACTTTTTTTGCAATCACAACAATAGAAAAGAACATCAAATCATATCAACCAAATATAGAATAGCAAGCAATTTCATCCAACCAAACTTGCAATCTATCAAAATAAGATAAATAAGGCAATTTCTAACATAGATCAAGATATAGCATGAATACATGAACATAAATCAAGGTGATTTCTAGTCAATCTATATCATATGCATGGAATAACATGACATTAAAGTTAGAAAATATTTTTATGGCAAAAAATCAATTTAAAACATGTTGAACCCTATAATTCTACCATATAAACATATGTAGTATAGTGAGAAGGCATAAACTAGTCACTAATTACCAAATTTAACCAATTTATGTGCAGATCTAATCTGGCGGCGAAGAAAAGCACTACAATTAAGCAAATCGATGATCTCTATCTTATAATTGAGTATCCAAACTCTAACACACGATCTAGTTTGATTTAGAGAGCAATTTAGGTGATTTTTAATGAAATTAGGATGGATCTAAGGCTAATTAGGGTTTTGACCAAATTTAGAATGAGAGGGAAAAATTTATTTGACTCTTCAGCCTCTATTTATAGGGTTCTCTAATTAAACAAATGGGCTTAATTAACTACATACTAATCCTCTTTAAAATTTAAAACAAGCCTAACTTTCTAACCGTAAGTTCGTTTTTCTATTATGACCAATCTATGGAATGAGAAACCATCATCCTAAAGCAATGAAACTATTTTGAGATGCTAATTTGACTCCTATCAAAAGTTATAGCCCAAACAAAATTTTCAAGATCAAAATGGTCCCATAGGAATTCTTGAAAAATCATAGGTGTGTAAAATGTCCTTGATAGTCATATCCCAAATTATAAAATCATACGACCTCATATGTATAAAATAAAAATATTTTACGATCCTCCGATACATAAAGTACGGATCATTACACCTCTAGTTTACCATCTCGGATCTGACTAGTATCGATTTGCTCAATTAATGTAGGTTTGATCATCAGGCTAGCCAACACTTTCGGCTCTAGCTCACATCGTGGACTAAAAGTATAGTCTGTAGTAAGCTCCCACTACTTCTCCTTTAGGAACATCGCCCCTAAACCGGAATGTCTCTGCTCAAAGCATTAGTGATTAAATTTTCGTTATCGGTTGTATAGGAAATGTCAAAGTCATAGAAGGCTAGGAACTCTCACTGTTGATGAAGGTTAAGATCCTTATGGGAGAAGAGATTCTTCAATGATTTATGGTCCATATACAACTCGAACCTCCCCAAGCAAATAATACCTCTATATCCGTAGAGAAAATACTATCGCCTCCAACTTCAAATCGTGAGTTGGATACTTCTTCTCGTGCAGTTTTAGCTATTGACTAGCATAGGAGAGAACCTTTCCTCTCCGCGTCAACACCGCAACTAGTCCATTACCAGGGGTGTTTATGTATATTGTTAGCTCCTCCTTATTCCTACTCAAAATGACTAATACCGGTGCACTCATCAACTTCTCGTTCAGACTCACGAATGCATGCTCGCACCTCGTGTCCAAAATAAAAGTTTGATTCTTCTTCGTCATGTTGGTTAATGGCGCTACTACCTTAGAGAAGTCCTTGATAAAACGTTTATAGTATGCCGCCAATCCAAGAAAACGTCTCATGTCTATAACTGCCTTGGGTCTATCCCAGCCCTGTGCTGCTGCTACCTTTGTATTATCTACAACAATACCTTACTTAAAAACAACATGACCCAAAAATCCTACTTTTGCCTCCATAAGTGACGCTTTGAAAACTTTTCCTTCAATCGGTTCTTCATCAATACCATGAGCACCATACTCAAATGCACCTTGTGTTCTTCCTCTATCCTCAAATAAATAAGGATATCGTCCACGAAAATAAGTAAAACTTATTTAGTTGATCACTAAAAACACATTTCATAAGATCAACAAAGTATGATGATTCATTGGTTCGTCTAAATGAGATAATCAACCACTCAAAAGTTCCAAATGATGTACAAAACGCTCTGATCGATACACTCTCCTTCACCACTATCAGTTAATGAAACCATGTTGCAAGGTCTAATGGAGAGAACATTATGGCACCATGAAGCTGATCGAACAAGTCTTCAATATGCCGGAGTTGATGCTTGTTCTTCCTTGTTACCTTATTAAGCTTATGGTAATCTTCACATAATCTCAAAGAGCCATCCGCTTTAGTGGCGAAAACTACAGGTTCTCCCTAGTTAGATACACTCTGTCGAATGAACCTTCATCACAATAGGTCATTCACTAGGACTTCTAGCTCCTTCTGCTCTTTCTATACCATAACCCCAATGTCATAACAATCGGTTTAGAATCTTTCACCAAATATATGCAGAACTCGATCTCTCTATGTGGTAGTAATCCAATAACCTCCTCAAATATGTTTGGATATACCCTCGCTAGAGGCACAGATGAAAACTCATCATATGGGATGTCGAACGAGTATAGAAAGCTAAACATTAACTGATCGTCAGATAGGCAGCCTATCTCCAACCTACGCCTATTGTCACTAACTGACTCTCATAATCCACACTACTATGTACTTCTACTACCAGTCCATCCCTAATATAATACTAAACCCCACAAAACCGAATAAGCGCAATCACGTCCAAACAAACATCCATGACTTGATAAGGCTAAGTCTCGACAAATTATGCAGAGTCTTGTTGATCCTCCAACAGAATTTGTAACAATTAAATGCCAGTCAACTATCTCGGGTTTCAATCCTAATCTATTCACCATATCACCAGTATGAAGGAATGTGAAGCCCTGCTGTCAAATAAAACATGTACGTGTATATTAGAAATAGAAAGCATACCATATATAATGATGCTCTTCCCTTTCTCCTTCATTGATGGAACACTCGACGAAGATGGAATAGCTTTCAAAGTGTAAGCAGACACAAATGCTTATTTCATGGCTATTCTGAACAATCCTTTTTGATATGGTCTGGCTTTTTCCAAATGTAACACTTCTTGTCTTCTGCCTTACAATCTCTGACAAGATGGCCCTTCTCCCAACAATTATAGCTAGTAGGCTCCCACTTGCCATTCTTCTTGCCATCCTTGATCTACAGCTCTTTCCTCTTATTGTTATTGTTGTTGTTTCGCTTCTTCTTTCCTTCCCTGCTAGCTTGCGGCTTTGGCCCATCCTTAGAAGCAATAAAAGGCTTTTAATTAGGATACATACTCTTATGTTGAAGACCCTTCTCCACCAGCATCTCAAACGACTCATCAATATGTCTTACTAGTTTTTATCTAAGACAATGGTCCAAGCCCATAATAAACTTCTCATTCCTCTTGAGTTGAGTATCGATAAAAGATAGACCATACTTCGACAGCATGTCAAACTCGACCATGTACTCTGATGCAGACATAAAACATTGTCTCAAGTCATCAAATTTTAAGAATAGCGATGACTTCTGATCGATCGGTATATACTTCTCTCCAAACCTTGCCTTAAACTGCTCCAAAGTAATCTGATCCTCTTGAGTAGTGATGGAGTTCCACCACCCATAGCTTGTCCCTGAAGATATATAGAGGCCAGCTTCCTCTTCATCGCATCCTCTAACTTCATATCCTCAAAGATGCGTTCGCATGTGTCTAACCCATCCTGCAATGATGGATGATCCACTGCGATGAACGGTTTATCGCCCAGAGTAGAATAATCCTTATTTAGTTTGGCAAAGTCAGCTCTCGATGTTTGCACTTAAGCACCACCACCATCAGCTGTGGTAGGATAAACTTACGCATTTTGAACCATGTTTCATGCCATTTCAGTACATATTCTTTAAGTCAAGGTTAGAAAACCTTGATCCTTCCTTCCTAAACTCCAGAAATGGAGTTTCTAGCAGCATTCCTCGTTAGCCGACTCATTCTTACAAGCTATAATAAGAATGATTAGCCTCTCTAAAAGGAATCAGTGGTGTCCATGAACGTAGTGTGAATTATATACTATTATATAGTTTTGGAAACAAAAATATAACAAGTATGCTCTCTTATATATCCCACTATCCATTATATGGTGATAGCTCCTTCCTTATCTCTAATAAATCCAAGTATCAACTTAGGCTGTCTTCATAACCTAAGCTCCAATACCAAGTGTGACGGGTGCCATATACCATCGACATCCAATATAATTATTGAATGCACTATGGACATACTCGATCTATGTGGCAGGGTAGCTAAGGGTGTAAAGTAAGGAATATCCAAACACAGAACCTATAGGACATCTCACAGCGCAAAGATGAAATATAATATAACACCATGGATGTAAAACAAATAAGATCGTGATATAATCAAATGAACCATAGATAAGAAAAGCAAAGTACACCAGGTTCACAGATTATACAAAAAATCAAATTGAAAAGTTCATACATCCCAAATCTCAAAATAATTTTTATACTATCTCCGAAGTAGTGCAAGTATTGGTATAGCTCCACAGTACTACAAAGTAGAATGTAAGTGATAGTAAACTCCAAGTATAGATATATGAAAGGGTAGCATCCTACTCATACTCAATAAAAGACTACGCACTATCTAAACCTGTTAACCCTAACCTACACATTCAAGGGTACTCAAAATAATAAGAAGTAAAGCATAAAACCTTATATTAGACAATAGTATGGTGTGAGTGACTCATTATCTCGAAAATACTATAATAATCATATATAATAAATAGGGGCATGTGGTTTGAAGAACCATACTGACCTGTCCCAGGATCCAAAGAGTTAACATGCAACAATCTATATATGATAAACTACTATCATTGTCATATAACTGTACTACAATCATTGTATAATATCCAGTGTTTAGGTATATGGTCGAAAAAACCTACATCGTGTGACACTTTAGAGCGATAAACAATCATTGGATGCACAACATCCTTCGACAATCCTTACCATCACTCGTGTGCGTTGGATATATGATAACTCGTATGACACAATTGCAAACCAGGGACTCAATTGAAATCCTGGCTTCATTGGTGCTCAAATCCATGCTACTTCGTAAGTCGAGGAACCACACTCATAATCGCAAAAGCCAGGGTAATCTATATCGCAAGATTCGGACGTGATCGCAAATCTAGGTATGCATCCCACATACCCATTCTTTATGAGCACATTAGCAATGATCCCTCCACATATGTCGCCGTCATAAAACTCAATCGTTATTTCATTCTTGCAATCTCCATAGTATAACATAATCGCAAATCCTACTTATAAGCCCTCATGGTGATCTTATCTTTGTGGATCACCATCACGACTCGTACCAATAAATCGTTATCTTCGAAATGCCTCTGAATACCCATCGTACTAAAGTTCCAAAGTCATCATCGTCGATGTCGTCATATCAAAGTGCTACGCCATCGCATAAATAGTCGCCACATGAAATTCGAGGTCATCCTAAGTCGTTTGGAGCCATATACTTCACTTAACATAACCCACTAGATGCTCAGAAAAAGTCCTAAAGAAATCCCGAAATTTTGCCTCGCCATGACCAAAATTCACCAAACTCCAATTTCTGTTTGGGTAATTCCTTAGCCAAGCCTGAAGCGCATCCTTAACCACCAATGTCTAGGATACAAGCCCGAAGCACATCCTATAATACACTGTTAATTCTCTCTGTCTACCCATCATTCTGGGGATGGTAAGCTGTACTCAAACTGAGCTCCGTCCCTAAGGCATCGTGTAACCCTTTCCAAAACTGACTAATGAATATCATCTCTATCTCTCATAATATCATAAGGAACTCCATGAAGTCTGACTATCTCCTTAATATATAACTTAGCTAAACTCGAAGCTATCCTCGTTGTCTTCACTGGTAAGAATTGTGCACTTTTGGTTTGTAGATCAACTATAACCTAGACGCCTTATTACCCTTCTTCAACCTAGGTAACTTGTGAATAAAGTCCATAGATATCTGTTGCCACTTTAGAAATCCAAGTGGCTAAAGCAGTCCAACTATCTTCCGTTGGCTGCCTTGACTTATTGTCTGTTTGAATACCTACTCACAAATATGGAAACATCCATCTTCACACCTTCCCACTAGAATGTCCGCTTCATATCCCGATACATCTTGGTAACTCCTTTGTTAGGCTGGAATGATGACTTCCTACTAACACCTCTTGCATATTCACATTAATATCCAGAATGCATATTCTCTCGTTCATCCTTACTATACAATGGTCCAGCCACCTCTCTAGGGCCTTATTCTCATTTATTTCTTTAGATATCCTAGCAATACGAAGATCTCTCAGTTGATTACCTTCAATATGACTAAAAATGGTCGGATGCACTTCTACATTTGCCACAATCACATACCTCCTATTAAGCGCATCAGCTACCACATTCACTTTCCCGAGCATATAGGAAATATCAAGATCCAATGCCATAAGAAACTCCTACCAACGTTGTTGTCTCACGTTGAGGTCTTCCTAAGTGAAAAGATACTTCAATGATTTACGATCCATGTACAACTCGAACTTCTCACCAAGTAAGTGATGCCTCCACATCTTCAACATTAAATCAATGGGTAAAAACTCTATGTCATGGGTCGGATACCTCGATTCATGTGGCTTAAGCTATTGATTGGCAAAAGAAATAACCCTTCTATGCTACATCAACATTGCACCTAAAAATGTTTCACAAGAATCTGTATAAAAAGTTAAACCACCTCCATTTATATCAATTAGAATAGGAGCGCTAGTCAAACTTGCTTTATACTCTTTAAATACTTGCTTGCATTTATCATTTCAAACAAATTTGATGTCTTTCTTCGTTAAATTCATCAAACGTCAAGTAATCTTCAAGAAATCCTAAATAAACCATCTATACTGGTGGCCCCCTAGCGTTCGATACACAACAATGTAAAAAGCCATAACTGGTTCAAGTTTCAGTCTGTCAACAATATTACATGACATTAAACTAAGAGAAGCACTAGCATCAAAAAAACACAAACATAAATGCCATAAATAGACAATATACTTTCAAAAACATGCTTCCCCTTTCCAGCTGCAAAAGTGGAAGGTGCTGTAGCAAGAGAAAAAACCTAGGCTGCTATCCTTGCTAAAGCTTATGAAAATTCCTTACTATATTACCTAGCTAGTGGTAGTTCTAACGACCCTTCAACGAAAACTGTGCTTTGGCTTCTTGTGGATCAAGTTTCGATACCCTTTGTAACGGCCCGCCATTCATTCCACAGAATGACGCATCGTTAATAAGAAAGAAAGGGATAGAAAAGAGAAAAGATAGAGAAGAAAGAACTAACAACATCAGAATCTCACAGCGGAACGAATAAATTATATTAATCACATAAGTATTACATAGTATACAACATCTATCAGAGTTACACAGCTTATACAACACAAACTAGATAGTTATAAACACCTGTCTAGTATTTACAACTCAAATACAGCACAAAGATACAAATATAACACTAGTACAGCAGAACCATTATATATCTATAACGCAGAAGCCTCCTGCTCCACATCTCCTCCATAATTCGTCAAAGAAAACCTAAATCCCTTGGCTACTCATAAAAATTTGAGTACCCAAGAGTTTAAGAAAACAGAAATAAACTCTGGGTCAGACATGGGTCTGCTGTGAGTAAACAGTTAAAGTTGCTTAACTTTAAAAACCTTTGAAACAAAAGGTATCACGTAAGACTACCCACACATAAACATGAGTAAGTTTTTACCTTACGCTAACCAAAACATTTGATAGGAAATCCAGTGATATTATAATAGGGTCTAGGGTTTTCAAGTAAATAAGAAATAGCTGAAATTGTTACATGATTAAATTCTAGCATACTAGCCACAATGTGGGTTATACAATCAAATCCGAGGGCACTTATTTGAGTTTGGATTCCATACAATGGCGGGGCTACTGGGGTACTACCCATCACATACGGGGCCTAGATCACCGTGCCGAGGATTATTCTAAATCCCCCTGCAACACAAAGCCGGAACCATTCCTTACTGGATAGTCCCGAATAAGAAAACCCCAGCGGTTGTAGCTATTCAACCGCCCACACAGCCGAATAAAAAGGGACTCTAGACAAGGGTAACTCTTATCCTACTTAGGTGCTACCCACTTAGCCTTGCTGCACCTCCCTTGTTTTAGCCATTCCAGGTTGATGAGGCTTGAGGCTACGATTAGCTTATAGAACACATCACTTAGAATGCTCATCGTCTGCCTGACAATGTGTTGAAAGCATTAAATCCATTCAAGTTCGTTCCAGATTCGAACTAAACCGAAGGCATTATCTCGTTACACTCATTTTGGAGTCACCCTCGGAGTAAACGACAATAACCCTTGCACTTTAAACCTTCATCTCGATCTTCACCTTGATATGCCACGACCTATCGTTTAACTTGGATCGATGTGATTTTCGGATAATCAAATTTGATGCCCGATCCCGGTCTCATCGAAATCCAAAGTAGCTTAAAGGCCAAGTTATTTAAGATTTAAACAATTCAATTCAATTCAATATTTGAATTCACACAACATTTAACACAGATAAATATCACACATTTATCACAGATATATCCAATAGCATATCACAGAATATCATACCATATCATCCAGTAGATATCATCCAATCCAGATATTCTACACAAACAATCATCCATAAGCAACAATTGTTAATCCTTATTATAATTAATTTATTCAACTCAATTAAATTAGTTATTTAAGAATTAATTCCTAATCTTACTTAATCAACCATTGATTAATTACAACCTTTTAATTAATTAAACATTTCTTTAAATATTAATCATCCTTGATTAATCATTCATCAATTACATAAAGTAATTATTCTTTAATCAATTACACAAATTATTTATCCTTAACCATTAACAGTAATTAACCTTTAATTACTTTCATTAATTACATTAATTAATGATCCTTAATTAATTATTTCCATTAATTAATTAACTATAATTAATTACATTAATCCTTAATTAACTACATTAATTAATTAAACTTTAATTAATCACTTCCATTTATCAACCTTAACAAATCATAATAGTAATTACCATCCTATAATTACTTACCTTAATTAATTAACTCCTTAATTAATTATATTAATCCATTGATTAATTACACTATGCAATTAATCTTTAATTACTTCCACTAAGTAATTATACTTAATTACTTCCCATTAAGTAATTCTCTTTAATTAATTACATCTAGTAATTACAGATTAATTACTTACCCTAAGTAATTTCACTATTTAATCTCATTAAGTATATATACTTAATCAACCATCAAGATTATCTTTAATTAATCAATCAATTAATTAACTTAAATTAATCGCATTCATTTGATTAATTACAATTGAGTAATTCTCAATTACCCATTAAACAAATTAATTAATCTTTAATTACAGATTAATTAATCCTTAATTATTAATTAATAAACCTTAATTATCAATTAATAAAACTTATATAAAAAATTAACTAATCCTCAATTATTAAATCAATTCTTAATTACAACTAATTAACCCTAAATAATAGTCAATTAATCCTTAATTAACTTTAATTATAGATTAATAATTTCTTAATTATTAATTAATAAAGCCTAATTATTAATTAATAAAGCTTAATTACAAATTAAGTACTTTTTAGTTATAAATTAATTAACCTCTAATCGTTTAATTAATTATACTTAATTATAAATTAATTAACCTCTAATCGTTTAATTAATTATACTTAATTATAAATTAATTAACTTCTAATTAATTAACTTATAACCCTTAATTATAAATTATAAATAAGTTAACTACATCCATCAATTACTCCTAATTAATTTCTTAATTAATCTTTGATCACTATTAATTAAATTAATTAATCATATCTACTTTCCTTAATTAATTTAATTAATATCTAGATATTAAAAGCCTTAATTAATCTTAAGATAAAACAATATCTTATTAATGCCTTTATTAACATTTACACCTTTAAACCATTATATCTTAATAATAACTATACTTAATTAAATCAATAATTAAGTTTAAAATAAAATAATCACCTTAACTTGATAAATCAAAGTTATCGAAACATAACTTTAAAAATAACTTAAACATTAATCAATTAATAGTTTTAAAAGCTAGATTCAAATTTGAATTTAAAACTTACTTTTATATAAACCTTTCAAATTTCATTACTAACTTAAATTTTAAAATCACTTTAAATTTACTTAATCAAAATTTAAATTTAACAAATTTCAAATTTCTTAATAAAATGTTAAAGAAAACATTTTAAAAAAAAAATAGAATTTAAAAACAAGATTCTTTCAAAAGTTTAAAACTTCTTTTATTTAAATTTAAAACTTGTTTCATAAAATCTTTTAAAATTTTTGAAAATTTCTTTAATTAATCTGATTCTGTTGAACCTAAGTATTACTTGAAAGCCATTCCAAGTTTCATTTCTTTTCCTGCCATTTTCAAAATTTTAATTTTAATTTTAATTTTTAAAACCTGTAACCATTAAAACTGTTAACAAGTTTAAAACATCACTAACTACCTCGAGTTCCCACTTGAGTCACAAACACCAAAACTGATACTTCCTTCGAGTTTAACCCACAACAAAGCCCACAATCCAAATCTCCTGACACAACATCTCCTATGCACATGCACCAGCACCGGAGCTGTCTCAAACATTCGACGAACCCTCCGACATGTCACCCTACGCCGTTGCAACCCTTTTCGATCATTAATTCCCAATAACAAGCCTCGATCCAAAATTTAGCAGTCCAGTTGAAAACTGGAGCCAACACCCATGGCCAAAATCACCTCGCAGTCGTGCCTCTGACCATCAGACGACGCGCAACCCTATCCACTCCATCTCCGATCATCCACAATCCCGTCCCCAAGATCCCATCGAACACGATGCACCAGAGAAGTTGCAATGATTCACTTTCCGAGCTAGACCAAAACTAGGTTTTAAATCTAGATCGCCACACCGCCGACGTCTCGGTGGATTGTCCACCTCTTTTCCATTTTTTCCATACTCCACGATCACTTAGCTAGCCCCAGCAGGAAACCCAACTTTCCCAGTCACTTAGATCATCAGAATTTCCCAGAAACCCAATTCCCGACATCCCCCAAATTTTCATTCATGTCAATATTAAAAATTGTGATTTTTTTTTAAAATCATAACTTTTAAAGATGATTCAAGTTATAATCCTGAATCAGTAAATTTAGGTGATAGTTTTTAGCAGGTTAAAAGAATTCCTACTGTATTATTTTGATTCCATAGGATTTCCACATCTATTTTGCTTGAATAAATTTTTAAACCTAAATTTATGTTTAAATAAACATATCATGTTGAAAACTTAAAACCTAACAATGAACTGATAAGAAGATTTGAATTTGTTTCTTTTATTCCTATTCTTTGTAGTTTAAAAACAGAGAAGAACAATCAAAATATATAAGCACAGTTCACTCACATTTATATGCACAGATAATACACTATATATACATGCAAGCATTAATCATTTTAGAAATCTATCAAGCAACAGAATAGTTATTACTTAGGATTTTTAAGTAGATGTTTGCACACCTTTTTGAAAATGCAGAGAACTTGGAAATGACTTTGAAAACTGGAATTTGATAAAATGTTTGCTTTTCTGGAAACTGTCAATGCTTAGATCTTTGAAATGGCTTTGATCTTGATGATATATAAAATTGGAAAGCTTGCTTTGATTTTCTTTAAAACTAAAATACAGATTGCTTGATAAACTATGCTTCAGGTTTTCTTGCTTGAACCTTTTAAAAACATGTTGTTGTAGGCTTGTTGTTTGAGATGGTTACAGACTTCAGATTTGAAAAGTGATTACATGGTTTTAAATTTTGGTTTGAGGATTTGTAGAATTTTTTACAGGTTTGAGGAATTTCAGATTTGAAAGTAGTCTGAACTGAGAAATGTATTACATGGTTTGGTATAAAAATAGTTACAGGTTTGAGAAAGTTTTATAGGGTTTTGTTTGAGGATTTTCTATTTTTTTGATTTTGAACTTAGATTAGAAAAAAGAAATGAAGGGGAAAGATAGAAGTTTATATAAGTTAATTTAGATTTTATAAAAATAAAAGAAAATTGAGATAAATGTGACACTTGTCCAATACCACACTTAATTATTTAACACTTGTTATTTAAAGGGGTTTATAACTTAACACTTGTAATAACTTATTTATATATTATTTTTAAAAGATTTAAAAGCCTTTATTATTTATTTTCCTAATAAGTAAGTGCTTTTATAAATTTATAAATGCTTTTTCTAATTTTCAATAAATAAAAATTTTAAAAGAAAATAAAATATAAACCAATTATAATTTAAATAAAATCATATAAAATTATTTAATCCAATTTTAAATGCTAATTCAAAAGCTTTTATATTTATTCCTATTAAATAAATATTTTTTCAAATTTCTACAAATAAAGTTCTTTAGAGAGAATAATATAACACAAATCTTATTTTTAAATAAAAACCTTATCCATAATTTTAAATCCAAACTATATAATTATTTTTATTTTAAGATATATATTCCTTTAAATTCAAATTCAAATTCAAATTCAATTTAAAAATCCAATTTAAAATCAATTTAAATAAATACAGATATCAATTTTAAAAAACACATTATTAATTGTAAATAATTATCCTATTTAAAATCAATTTAAATACACATATATACACATTTAAATAAAACTTATTAAATTTGAAACAATAGGTTTATTTAAAATCTATTTATAGAATAACACAAATTAAATTTGTAACTAATTATTCCATTTAAAAATCTATTTATAACTATATTTAAAAACAACTTATTATTAAATTGTTTTGAAAATATCAAACTTTACAAATTTTAAATAATTAATTAAGAGATTATAACATTTCAAATTCCTTGAAATTCCGGGATATCACATTCCTCCCCCCTTAAAAGAATTTCATCCTCGAAATATAAAACAAAAGATAATCCAAAGTTTTATTTTATTTCAACCAATTCAGGCATACATATCAGCCATACACAATCAATCGAACAACCAATTTCATCCAAACAAACAATTTAATTAAACAAACAATTCTAGCTATCCGAACACAGACCCATATAAGCTTCCTAAATTTTCCTAAGTTCCCCAGGTACAGATATTGGAATACTCGCTCTACTGAATCCAAACTAGCTACACTACTAAGCTACTGAGCTCCTAGTCATCTAGATCTACAATCTACACAAGACATCCAACCATAGTCAAGACCTGATCAACTACCAAATCCTTCAGGATTACTGGTTCCAAAACCAGTGATGGACCAAACACTTATTCCCTCAGAGATACGTGAAATACATTGAATCCCAGTCTTGCAAACTGGTAATTCAAACCGGCAATTCAAACCTTATAAGCCAAACACTTATTCCTTACAAAAACTCAGAAGAATCCAGTATACCTCGGAGCTAACCTCATAATCTTACCCAATCTTATTGTTCCTTTTACCGGAGAAAATCTCAACAACAACAAAGTCTCCAACTTCGAATTCCAAATTCCTCCGTCTCTTATCCATAGAAATCTTCTAACGATCCTGGCTGCCTACAGACCCTTCTTGATCATCTCAGCCTTCGCTGATGCTTCTCGAAACAAACAAGACCAAAAATAACTTAACAAAATGATCCTCTCAAGAACTACCAAAATCAAGACCACCAACTCTACTCTACAAACATCAGTAGACAACAACTTACTTCCCCTATCTGAAAAAGACAAAACAGATGCACTCACCAATCTGACCTTCAGATCCTAAAAAATTTCCTGTAGAAATCCTCTAATCCAAAACGATGCAACTTCCAGTTGCTTCTACCCTAGAACAACTACCACCTTGCTTCCGTTGCACAACTCTGATCTAAAGAAGATGAGAATGCCGTCGATGAACACGAGCACAGACTAGACATCATACCCTGGAAATAAGGTTCAACACATCCAAAAAGAAAACTCAAAAGTTTCAAGAATTACTGAGCTGCTTCACCAAAACCTTTCTCTAGAAGTTATCCTTTAAACTCTTTGGTATCCCTTCTGAAATCCTAGTCGATACGGAACTCAATCTCCAATGCAAACAAACTTCTGACTTCCCAGAAAACATCCGCAAAATCTCTGATAACCTGAGAGAACACTCAAACTATCGCAAGTCACTTTTGTGATCAACCCAGCCTAAATTCCAAAGATATTGCTCTCTCTTTACCAATCAGAATAGCTTATGCCTATCTAGCCAATCCATCAAAGAAATGGATCCATTATACTGCTTCAGAATTCCTCCATTAGAAAACTGTAAAGGCAAAAGATCTTCCTGGTGGCACACAAAACACTCTGAACTGCAAAGTTGGCACAGATTACAAAGACTTCCTATCCAAAGCTCCTTGATCCTCAAAATCATATCACACAACCCCACACAGAGCCTTGAGATAGGCAGACATCTCCTCAATAAACTTGGGCTCAAACCAAACACAAACGCCCTGCAGAAACTCAGCCACAACACCGAAACAGACACACTTCCATAACTTTCTCCAGAAGAAAATCTTCGAAGACATCCATAGTCAATGCATCTCATTACGCAGCTACTACTTCCTGAGATTGCCAAGACACCATCACTTGCTTCTGCCCGACCGACAGATCCAAACTCTAGAAAATCCGCTCACACAAGCGAGATAAAATTTGCACTTCAAAGATGAACTCCGAACCTTTAAAAGATTTCCTTCAGAGATCAATGAAATCCTTACACCAAGCTGCAAATCTCACTCGAGACGGTATTAGGTCTACAGTCTCGACAGATAGACTTCCAACCTCAATACCTGGACTCCTTTCATTGGTAGTCGTGTTACACACACCACAACCATATCTACTTTTATAACTTATGTTGGACAACCCGAACAGGTAACCCAACAGATAGGTAGAAAAAGATATATATATATATATATATATATGTATATGTATATATAAATTACAAGTACACTCTCTCAAGATAGACACCACTCTAGAGCCTAGGTATTATCTCAACCTATGCTCTGATACCACATGTAACGACCCGCCATTCATTCAACAGAATAATGCATCATCAATAAGAAAGAAAGGGATAGAAAAGAGAAAGGATAGAGAAGAAAGAACTAACAACATCAGAATATCACAGCGGAACGAATAAATTATATTAATCACATAAGTGCTACATAGTATACAACATCTATCAGAGATACACAGCTTATACAACACAGACTAGACAGTTATGAACACCTGTCTTGTATCTACAACTCAAGTACAACACAAAATACAGATATAGCACTAGTACAACGGAACAACTATATATCTACAATGCGGAAGCCTCCTGCTCCATATCTCCTCCAGAAATCGTCAAAGCAAAATTGAATCCATTGGCTACTTGTATAAATTTGAGTACCGAAGAGTTTAAGAAAACAAAAATAAACTTTGGGTCAGACATGGCTCTGGTGTGAGTAAATGGTTAAAGTTGCTTAACTTTAAAAACCTTTGAAACAAAAGGTATCATGTAAGACTCCCTACACATAAACATGGGTAAGCTTTTACCTTACGCTAACCAAAACATTTGATAGGAAATCAAGTGATATTATAATAGGGTCTAGGGTTTTCAAGCAAATAAGAAATAGCTAAAATTGTTGCATGATTTAAATTCCAGCATTCTACCAAAAATATGGGTTATACAATCAAATCCGAGGGCGCTTATTCGAGTTTGCATTCCATACAATGTCAGGGCTACTGGGGTACCGCCTATCACAATATGGGGCCTAGATCACCATACCGAGGATTACTTCCAGTCCCTTGCAAAACAAAGCCGGAACCATTCCTTACTGGATAGTCCCGAATAAGAAAACCCTAACAGTTGTAGCTATTCAACCGTCCACACAGCTGAATAAAAAAAGACTCTAGACAAGGGTAACTCTTATCCTACTTGGGTGCTACCCACTTAGCCTTGCTGCACCTCCCCTGTTTTAGACATTCCCAATTGATGAGGCTTGAGTCTATGATTACCTTATAGAACACATCACTTAGAATGCTCATCGTCCACCTGACGATGTGCTGAAAGCATTCAATCCATTCAAGTTCGTTCCGGATTCGAACTAAACCGAAGGCATTATTTCGTTACACTCATTTTGGAATCACCTTCAGAGTTAGCGACAATTACGCTTGCACTTTAAACCTACATCTCGATCTTCACCTTGAGACGCCACGACGCATCGTTTATCTTGGATCGATGTGGTTTTCGGATAATCAAATTTGATGCCCGATCCCGGTCTCATCGGAATCCAAACGTATCTTAAAGGCCAAGTTATTTAAGATTTAAACAATTTAATTCAATTCAATAATTAAATTCATACAGCATTTAACACAGATAAATATCGCACATTTATCACAGATATATCCAATATCATATCACAGAATATCATAACATATCATCCAATAGATATTATCCAATCTAGATATTTTACACAAACAATCATCCATAAGCAACAATTATTAATCCCTATTATAATTAATTTAATCAACTTAAATTAAATTAATTACTTAAGAATTAATTCCTAATCTTGCTTAATTAACCATTAATTAATTACAACCTTTTAATTAATTAAACATCCCTTTAAATATTAATCATCCTTGATTAATCATTCATCAATTACATAAAGTAATTATTCTTTAATTAATTACACAAATTAATTATCCTTAACCATTAATAGTAATTAACCTTTAATTACTTTCATTAATTACATTAATTAATGATCCTTAATTAATTATTACCATTAATTAATTAAATATAATTAGTTACATTAATCCTTAATTAATTACATTAATTAATTAAACTTTAATTAATCACGTCCATTTATCAACCTTAATTAATCATAACAGTAATTACCATCTTGTAATTACTTACCTTAATTAATTAACTCGTTAATTAATTATATTAATCCATTGATTAATTACACTAAGTAATTAATCTTTAATTACTTCCACTAAGTAATTATACTTAATTACTTCCCATTAAGTAATTCTCTTTAATTAATTACATCCAGTAATTATACATTAATTACTTACCCTAAGTAATTTCACTATTTAATCTCGTTAAGTATTCATACTTAATCAACCATCAAGATTATCTTTAATTAATCAATCAATTAATTAACTTAAATTAATCGCATTCATTTGATTAATTACAATTGAGTAATTCTCAATTACCCATTAAAAAAATTAATTAATCTTTAATTACAGATTAATTAATCCTTAATTATTAATTAATAAACCTTAATTATCAATTAATAAAACTTTATTAATAAATTAATTAATCCTTAATTATTAATTTATCAATTCTTAATTACAATTAATTAACCCTAAATAACAGTTAATTAATCCTTAATTAACTTTAATTATAGATTAATAATTTCTTAATTTTTAATTAATAAAGCCTATTTGTTACTTAATAAAAATTAATTACAAATTAAGTACTTTTTAGTTATAAATTAGTTGACCTCTAATATTTAATTAATTATACTTAATTATAAATTAATTAACTTCCTACTAATTAACTTATAACCCTTAATTATAAATTAAAAATAAGTTAATTAATTCCATTAATTACTCTTAATTAATTTATTAATTATCTTTAATCACTATTAATTAAATTAATTAATCATAACTAATTTCCTTAGTTATTTTAATTAATATCAAGATATTAAAAGCCTTAATTAACCTTAAGATAAAACATTATCTTATTAATGCCTTTATTAACATTTACACCTTTAAACTACTTTTTTTTTTTGAAAACGGGTTCAAACTTTTCTATTACCTGAGTAAAGCAAAATACAAATGCCATAAGGCAAAGGTCACAATGTACATAACATAAAACAATAACTAAACAGGCCTTTATATTCTTAATAAACACATGAGGAACCAGGCCGAACGAAACAAAATCAAAGCCCATGCGAGGAAGCTTCTCGAATGCTCACAAGTAAATAAGGCAGGTTTTACTTCGAACTCCTTCATTAAACCAACTCCGAAATAATTCCCATTAATGGCGGCAAGAAGAGAATGATAACATTCTCTTCAATCTAACATGCCGCTGGAGTTAAAACTCTACTCAACTACTTCAATAATCTCGACGAGGCACTATACTGACCAGATCTTGCAGCTATGAAAGAATTGAAGACGAGTTAGCCAATCTTGCAGTTATGGAGCTCTTTATCTCGTATGTCCCGGATCTGAAGAAGATAAGTGATTTAAACCCCAAAGGTGAAGTCTTTAAGCTTTATGTGACTAATACAAACAGATCTGAGTTTCTTTTTGTCTTTTTACAGCAGTTTCGGCAGCATATAGGAGATCCACATTCCTTTATAATCTTTTCGAGAAGATCAAGCCCAGATCTATATCAGATAAGATTCTTGACACACAAAGAATGTGATTTTGAGTTTTATTTTGCGACTAATAGAGATTTAAACCATCAGGAAACTCGAGAACGAACTCAACATTCTGATCAGAGACAAGCATGAATCCAGTAGCTTGAACAGCTTCGAGAACAGGTAAAACTCTAGTGACCAGACTACTAACACTGAAGAGAAGCTAATTAATCTCCTTGTGTTGTATTGTAGCACTATAGACTTCAGCTAGCAAGGCCGAAGATCCTTCATTCTGCAACTTAACAGTCGATGTCAATTCGATTAGTTAATTGTAAATTAATATGTAATTAAAAGAGAGCGTGAGGGTATTGTAAAATAAAACAGGTACAGAAGAACCTAAATCAAGAGTCAGAGATACAGAAAGCTTAAGGAAGAACTCAACATATGATAATGCAAGTATTACCCCAATTCAGCGTTGGGAGGTAAATCCCCATTTTTTTGCTATTAATTCGTTCTTATCAGTGATGTTTCTGAAATGCTTGGATCTAGCCATTCTTATGTTCATAGTCTGATGAATGCTTTTACAAATCTGTGTTATATCTGTTCTACGATTTTGAAAAATCCTTTCATTTCTTTCTTGCCAAATATGCCAGATACAACTAGATAGAGACAATTGAAACAAGTCTGAATAGAGACTATTAACCTTTGATCGCGAAACAATTTGCTGTAGATCTTCTTTTAGTTTAAATGAAAACATATTTTTCGGAGCTGTGAAATTTTTTTTACAGCTCCACATCCATATGTTTTCTGTGTATTCACATTGAAAGAATAAGTGATCTGTGGTTTCACTATGATTATTACAGAAGACACATATGGGATCCACCGTTATCTGCTTCTGTATTAGTCTGTCTTTTGTCAATAAATAGTCATTTATGGCTTTATAAAGACATATCGCCATTTTTGGAGCATGAATTTTATTCCAAACCAAAGATGACCAAAATTTGTTTCCAAAACTGGTTCTTATTGCATTCCAAACATTTTTAAATTGGTATAAGCCATTCTTCGTACACTTCCAAGTCCAAAAATCCCTTTCCCTGTCCTTGTGAATTTTGACACCTTCTATTTCTGCATGTATTTGGAATTAAAAACTGCATGAATCCCATTTCCATTCTCCGTTCTTTCAAATTCTACTAAGAATCAAATCTTCCGTACCAGTTCTGAAGGCTGTATCTCTACCAATGCGTTCCAAAATAGAACTACCATTTAACCATGGATCGTACCACAATGAAGTAGTTTTACCATCTGCTATATTAAGAGAAAGACATTTCAAAGCTACCTGTCTATTTTTCAGAATGAATTTCCACACTTCGGAGTCATCTGATCGCTGATTCAATTCCCAAAAACTTTTTTGACCAATATATTTACAATGTATAAGGTTCGCCCAAATTCCTTCTGCATTAATTATTTTCCAAATCAACTTAATAGATAACGCTTGATTCATTTCTTCTAAGTTTCTCAGGCCCATACCACCTTCTTCTTTTTGTCTACACAGAACATCCTAGGGAATCTTACTACTACGGCTTTTCCAAAGAAAGTTAAGAATCAAATGTTTAATTTTTTGCAATGTAGAAACTGGGAGACAAAAGCATTGCATCCAGAATTGTATAATTGGGTAAATGGTGGATTTAATAAGTTCAAGTCTCCCAGCTAAACTAAGCATTTTTGTTTCCCATCATCCAATTCTTAATTTGATCTTCTCTAACAACAGAGAACAATCTTTATCCCTCAAATTAGCACTAGACAAGGGAATTCCCAAATATCTTACTGGGAGATCCGACTGCTGTATATTCAGAATATTGCTAATATCAGTGCAGTAGTCAACCCCTTTGCCAAAGAAAACGTTAGATTTCTCACAACTTAATTCCAGACCAGTAACTCATTTCATGGTTTGGAAGACATCACGAATTACGGTTGTCGTATGAACATTAGCTTTAGTAAAAACGATAATATCATCATCGTAAATAAGGTGAGTCAGTTTGTTATCATAATCTGTGATTGGAGAAATAAGACCTTTTCTGACTTTTTCATCCATAATTAGCGTAAAGTACTCCATGACCAAAGTAAATAAGATGGGAGAATGAGGGTCACCTTGTCTAAGACCATTTGAACTTTTGAAATAACCATGCGATTCTCCATTAACTATGATAGAAAACACTGAGGTCTTTATAATATTTTTTATAACATTCACCCACTTATCTGAAAATCCCATACTAACTAGCATGTGTAGAACAAAGTCTCGATTAATCGAATCATATGCTTTCTTTAAATCTACTTTGATACACATATTTTTATTATCCTTTCTCCCTAGACCTCTGATAATTTCATGAGCAAACAAAATTCTGTCTCCTATTGATCTGCCTTTAATAAATGCCGTCTGATTCGGGGACATTAACTTTCCCAAGAAAGGGACAATTCTGTTGCAGAGAACTTTGGTGAAAACCTTATACAAAGTATTACAACAAGCAATGGGTCTGAAATCTTGAATTCTAGTAGAGTGGGAATATTTAGGAATCAGATGCAGAAATGTATGATTCCATTCATTGAGTATTAATCCCTTATGAAATATGTCATTTAAATCCCTGTAGATTAAATCTTTCGAAAGATTCCAATGAATTTTGAAAAATTTAGAATTAAAACCGTCAGGACCTGGAGAAGAGTCATCTTTAATGTCCCACAGTGCAAATTTAATTTCTTCCATAGAGATATCATCATTCAAAAAATTTGCACCGTAGTCAGAAATAATCGATTTACATATGACTTCTGGGAATTGGTCTTTAGACGGAAGGTTAAGCAATTGTTTGTAGAAATTGATAGCCGCTTCTATAATTGTGTCTTCCTTAACCTCCTTGCCATCTACCACAATGTTCGTCAAACATTTCCTGCTTCTTCTACTAGACATTTTAGCGTAGAAGAAAGCAGAAGCTTCATCACCCATCCTCAGCCAGTCACATTTAGCCTTTTGTTTTGTGTCCAAATAATCTTTTTTAAGAGCCATTTCCAAATTTGCTTTGGCATTTTGAAATTCCATGGCTAAGTTATGATCATTTGAAGTTTTTAGGAGTTTTTGAAGCCTAGAACAAATCTCTCTCTGCACTATAACCTCTTGTTTGGTATTCCGAAAATTTGAACTCCAAATTTTTAACTCTTTCTTGACGTTCTTGAGAATGTTCATAATTTGAAATAGAGGTCGATCTTCCTTTTTAGTTATCCATAGCTTCTCAATGAGCGAAAATTATTGATCACACAGGGGCTAGTGATTCATAAATTTAAAAGGTCTGTTCTTGATACTTGTTTTGGGAAAAAGTGAAACCATGATTGCATTATGGTCACTAACAGAGGGAGGTAAATATATTGCCGAAAGATCTGGAAATGAGTTAATCCAGTCTAGGTTGGAAAAGACTCTGTCAATTTTTGAAAATATGTTACGGCTAGGACCAGACCACAAGGAAAATTCATAACCTTTAATATCAATCTCTTTAAGGCCTGTTAGTTAGACATATCATCTAATTCAAACAGGTTTCCAAAAATCACTGGATTACCTCCTTTTCTTTCTGAAGGGCCGCGGATACAATTAAAATCTCCAAGAACCAACCATGGTCTATAAATATTGATAGCATCTTCCTGTAAGCTCTTCCACATCCTTTTCCTTAGAGTAGCAAAATTATGAGCATAAACGAAAGTTAGGTTGCATTTGAAATTCATATTGTTGATTAGTTCAATAGTGATATGTTGGTCGCTCATACTAATGAAGTTAAAATTCCAGGAGCTTCCATCTATGAGAACAAATATTCTACATTTATAATAACAGGAAACATTTCTTATAATTTTCCATCCATCTTCCAAAACTCTTTCCAGTTTCACAATATCTGAGAAAAGTAACTTGTTTTCTAACACACCGAAACAACTAATTTTATTCTTATCAATGAGACTTCTCATTTCTTTCCATCTGTTGGGATTGTGGAACCCCCTAACATTCCAACATGCAAAATCCATTATGTTACCTTATTATTACGAGACCTCTGCGACCTTCTAGAGGACTCCTCTTTGTCTTCCACGGGAATGCCTAACATCTGAACCCACTTAGGGTTCTTACGAACAAGCTTGTCCTCTTGAAGATTCTCGAAAACAGTAGGAGAGGGCTGCTTCTCAGGGGCAGACTCTGCATTATCATATGTGTTTAGTTCCTCTGCTACTTCTGTTGTTTCTTTCTCCCGATCTAGATTCTCCTGTACCTGTAAATTAGTACAATGTTCAGAACCTCTCTTAAAATTAACATTATTAATATAAAAATCATCAATACAAATGACAGTAGATAGAGTAGAATTAGAATTAGAAGGATCCTGTATTGGCGGGGTGCGTTTAAGAATTTTTATTTGGGACGTAGGTGTCTTCGAAGGTGAAGAGCTCAAATCTTTATCTCCTGAAGAAGTCAATTTCGCTGGGGGGCTTTCTACCCTGTTACGTAATTAAGGGTCTATCCTGGTCACATTGATTTGCTCAGGGATTCCTCTATCCTCTAACTCCAACGAATTATAATCTATCTGATATCCATCCTCTCCAGCTGTAGTTTCCTTGTCAATTTGACCTTCGGGCGAGCTATTGTAATTTGTGTTCTCCATATTAAGAGACTCAGTGGGAACTTGAATTTCCTGATTCTGTAAATTATCAATGCCACCTTCCTCTCTTTGTTTATCCAAACAAACAGCCAGATTTGGTTCTTCTTGATTTTCTTCCACCGAAACATCTATATGTGTATGTTTTGGAACCCATGTTTTAGTCAATGGGCATTCATTAGAAACGTGGCCAAAACATACGCACTTGTCACATATGGGAGGAGGGTTTTCATATTCCACTTCCTGAAGGAAGTTCCTCCCTTCTTCATCCATACCAGAGACGGATTTTGGCATACCGTAGGTTGCATTAACCTCAATTAATACTCGGGCATAAGCTAATCTTGATTTATTTTTCGTTGCCTCATCCATCTTTATAGGGATTCCTATTCTACTTGTAAGGGCGCTAATAGCCTTATTACCCCACAACTTGAAACTTAGACCCGGAAGTCTAACCCACATAGGCAGAGAAGTAAGAAGATCTCTGTCTGTTTTCATGTCCGGGGATAGACGTTTCATGATTATCAGGTTTCGGTCCATGAACCAAGGACCTGATTTCAAAATCTTATTGCAGTCCTCCTCAGAACCAAATCTCACTACAAAAAAACCGTTGTTCCTTGAATGAACAGAAAACGGTTTCTGTGTAGACCAAACTCTGTTGGCATAACCTTCAAAAGTTTTAAGCCATGGTTTGTATCCAACAACGTACAGTAATATACATAATTCCCAGCCACTCTCTGCTTCTTTAATAGCATCAGACGAAAGGGTACCTACTCTTTTTCCTTCTACTATTCTAGGCTCTACAAATTCCAGATCTAGATTACCTAGATCCCCAACCGCTCCTATTTTAACTGCTTCGCTGTAAGAATTTTTTTTTGCATTCTCAAATACGGTGAATTTTATAATCGGCTTCCTTCCTGATTGAGAATTGCTAGGATGCAAATTTTTATGTCTTATTGTTGTCTGGCCTGCTACAGTCAACTGAGACTTTTTACCCGAATTCCAATCTGAATTTCGCCCTTTACTGCCACCCAAAATGAGTCTTGATTCAGGTCCCACAGGAGCCGGTTTCTTGCCCCTTTTCCTTCCAACCTCCTCCCATCCTTCTTCATCTCGAAGAGATCCCATGTTGTTGAGGAGAAAGAATTGAAGACAGAATTGAAAGACGAGGCAAGGTAGAATCGAAAGAGAAAATAGAGAAAAGGGAAGGAAACCCTAGTCGCTAGATCTGGCTAGATCTGGCTAGATCTGGCTAGTACACCTTTAAACTATTATATCTTAATGACTAACTAAACTTAATTAAATCAATAATTAAGTTTAAAATAAAATAATCACCTTAACTTGATAAATCAAAGTTATCGAAACATACTTTAAAAATAACTTAAACATTAATCAATTAATAGTTTTAAAAGCTAGATTCAAATTTGAATTTAAAACTTACTTTTATATAAACCTTTCAAATTTCATTACTAACTTAAATTTTAAAATCACCTTAAATTTACTTAATCAAATTTTGAATTTAACAAATTTTAAACTTCTTAATAAAATGTTAAAGAAAACATTTATTTTTTTTAAAAATAGAATTTAAAAACAAGATTCTGCCAAAAGTTTAAAACTTCCTTTATTTAAATTTAAAACTTGTTTTATAAAACCATTCAAAACTTTTGAAAAGTTCTTTAATTAATCTAATTCAGTTGAACCTAAGTATCACTCGAAAGCCATTCCAAGTTTCATTTCTTTTCCTGCCATTTTCAAAATTTTAATTCTAATTTTAATTTGAAAAACCTGTAATCATTAAAACTGTTAACAGGTTTAAAACATCACCAACTACCTCGAGTCACAAACACCAAAACTCGATATTTCCTTCGAGTTCAACCCACAACCCAAATCTCCTGACAGAACATCGCCTATACACGTGCACCAGCACCGGAGCTGTCTCCGACATCTGACGAACCCTCCGGCACGTCACCCTACGCCGCAGTAACCCTTTTCGATCATCAATTCCCAATAACAAGCCTCGATCCAAAATTTAGCAGTCCAGTTGAAAACTGGAGCCAACACCCATGGCCAAAATCACCTCGCAGTCGTGCCTCTGACCATCAGACGATGCGCAACCCTGTCCACTCCATCTCCGATCATCCACAATCCCATCCCCAAGATCCCATCGAACACGATGCACTAAAGAAGTAGCAATGATTCACTTTCCAAGCTAGACCAAAACTAGGTTTTAAATCTAGATCGCCACACTGCTTACGTCACGGTGGATTATCCACCTCTTTGTTATTTTTTCCATACTCCCTGATCACCTAGCTAGCTCCAGCAGGATCCCTAATCTTCCCAGTCACTTAGATTATCAGAATTTCCCAGAAACACAATTCCAAACAACCCCCAAATTCTCATTCATATCAATATTTAAAATTGTGATATTTGTTTTAAAAATCATAACTTTTAAAGATGATTCAAGTTATAATCTTGAATCGGTAAATTTTGGTGATAGATTTTAACATGTTAAAAGAATTCCTATTGTATTATTTTGATTCCAGAGGATTTCCAAATCTATTTTGCTTGAATAAATTTTTTAACTTAAATTTATGTTTAAACTAACATATCATGTTTAAAACTTAAAACCTAACAATGAACTGATAAGAAGATTTGAATTTTTTTCTTTTATTCCTATTCTATGTAGTTTAAAAACAGAGAAGAACAATCAAAATATGCATGCACAATTCATTCACATTCATATACACAGATAATACCCTTATATATATATACATGCAAGCATTAATCATTTCAGAAATCTATCAATCAACACAACAGTTATTACTTAGGATTTTTAGGTAGATGTTTACTCACCTTTTCGAAAATGCAGAGAACTTGCAAATGACTTTGAAAACTGGAATTTGATAAAATGTTTGCTTTTCTGAAAGCTGTGAATGCTTAGATCTTTGAAATGACTTTGATCTTGATGATATATAGAACTGGAAAGCTTGCTTTGGTTTCCTTTAAAATTGAAATACAGATTGCTTGATAAACTATGCTTTCGGTTTTCTTGTTTGAATCTTTTATAAACAAGTTGTTGCAGGCTTGTTGTTTGAGATGGTTATAGACTTTAGATTTGAAAAGTGATTACATGGTTTTAAATTTTGGTTTGAGGAATGCTTTAGTAGAATGTTTCATAGGTTTGAGGAATTTCAGATTTGAAAGTTGTTTGAACTGAGAAATGTATTACAGGGTTTGGTATAAAAATGGTTACAGGTTTGAGAAAGTTTTATAGGGTTTTGTTTGAGGATTTTCTGTTTTTTTTTATTTGGAGCTCAGATTAGAAAAAAGAAATGAAGGGGAAAGATAGAAGTTTATATAAGTTAATTTAGATTTTATAAAAATAAAAGAAAATTGAGATAAATGTGACACTTGTCCAATACCACACTTAATTATTTAACACTTGTTATTTAAAGGGGCTTCTAACTTAACACTTGTAATAACTTATTTATATCTTATTTTTAAAATATTTAAAAGCCTTTATTATTAATTTTCCTAATAAGTAAGTGCTTTTATAAATTTATAAATGTTTTTTCTAATTTTAAATAAATAAAACTTTTAAAAGAAAATAAAATATAAACCAATTATAATTTAAATAAAATCATATAAAATTATTTAATCCGATTTTAAATGCTAATTCAAAAGCTTTTGTATTTATTCCTATTAAATAAATACTTTTCCAAATTTCTATAAATAAATTTCTTTAAAGAAAATAATATAAAACAAATCTTATTTTTAAATAAAAACCTTATCCATAATTTTAAATCCAAACTATATTTTTATTTTTATTTTAAGATATATATTCCTTTAAATTCAATTTTAAATTCAAATTCAAATTCAATTTAAAAATCCAATTTAAAATCAATTTAAACAAATATAGATATCAATTTTAAACAAACACATTATTAATTGTAAATAATTATCCTATTTAAAATCAATTTAAATACACATATATACACATTTAAATAACACTTATTAAATTTGAAATAATAGGTCTATTTAAAATCTATTTATAAAATAACACAAATTAAATTTGTAACTAATTATTCCATTTAAAAATCTATTTATAACTATATTTAAAAGCAACTTATTCTTAAATTGTTTCGAAAATGTCAAACTTTACAAATTTTAAATAATTAATTAAGAGATTATCACATTTTAAATTCCTTGAAACTTCGGGATATCACACCCTTGCAATAAGTGCTTTAACTAATGGCACTTTAACTGTTGTTGTCTTCACCACTTGCCTTCCATACTTAACCAATAATTTCAAGCAAAATGTCCTTCCCATCTATACTTATAGAAAGCTAAATTGGAACAATCCTTCGGCAACTGAAACTTATGCTTGTTATTGCTTTCCGTTGGTGCAGATAGAGACAGCTTTGGAGCCAAACTCTCAAACCTCAAATCCATACCTATCAGATGCATAAATGATCCTTGGATATGATTTATCCCTTCTGAAACTCTAGATGCATGCCTGCAGTGAACATCTCATTCTTCATCAGTGGGTTATCTACCAATTCAAGCCCGAACCAAGATAATTCATTGAACCTGTTCTCATACTCACCAAATGACATAGCCTACCATTTTAGATCTAAGATGCTCCTAAACAACATAGTCTTTCTGGCCTTCGAAACAAACTTCATTTAAAATACTTACATGAATCAGGCCTAAGACAAGCCACTCTCCTATATATCTGTAGTGATCGAATCCTATCAATCCATAACAGAACTAGTCAAATGTTGCGACGCCAAACGATGCTTCATCACATCATTCAACTCCATGTCTCCAAATATCCTATCACGCAAACTAAGCCAAGTCTGAATCTCAATGATAGTCTCAACGCCATTGAACATCTTACCACCTGATCTCTCAAAATCACGGCATAGTGAAGTGGAGTTCATCTGTGGTCGAGGCTATACAACTTGGTCCACAACATTCACCATTGGTTCCTCGATAGGAGCGACATTCCTTTATGCTTGGTTCCCACTATAAGTGAAGTTACTACTGTAACGACCCAAAATTTTAGTTATTAGAAATGGAATATTTAATTGATCTTAAATATTGAATAGTTAATTTTATAGATTAAACAACGTGAATTTCGAATATAAGAAATTTATTGGATAATTTAATTGTTGAATTTAATAATTGAAATTGTTTAAAAAATTGGATCTTGGGTCTTAAGCTGGATAAAAATAATTTTAAAGCTTATTTAAATTCTATTAAATAAGAACAAAGATAGTAAAACTTTTAAATTGAATTTAAAAGTGATTTAACTGGTTTTGATAATAACTCGTTTTAATTAACGAGTGAAAATAGCCTTCCGGGGCACTATCTTGGATTTCGACAGAACAAGTTTAATTGGTTCATTTATAATGATTTATAATACACTGTCTAATTTCATGGCAATCAAATGTATCGTTTAGTCGTGTAGAATAGAAATGCGTTAAATTTAATATTAAAAATTTAATATAATAATTTGGTTCAAAAAGCTATCTTCCGCATACGATCAAATTAGGCCTCAAAACAAGTTCAATTGCGTTCGGAAAAGGGGTATAACATATAGAACGCCAGGCGGCACGTCTCGATTGGGGTTCGAAATTATGTAGCCAGATATTTTAAATATTAAATAATATATATACTTAGATTTGACTATACCAACCCATGCTCCATCAACTCAAACCAGAGCCGTACACAGAACTCATGCTTCCCCACATCCTCCCCCCGTTATATTGAATGCCTATAGTGTTTTACTTTTCATTTCCAGATCGAAAATAAAATTTAATACTCCATAAAAAAATTGATTCTCGTTACTATAGGTTTGGGGCAGCAAGGGCTTCAATCGATGGTTATTTAAGGATGCTCGTTAATTGTGGGGAGGTATGGCTCTTTGTAGCCAATCGCGTTAGTTGGGCCGCGCATGAAGATCGCGTTGATGTCGAGCTTGGGAGGTCGATTTGTCGGCGTAAATAGACTCGAGGCACAAAGGAGACGATGGTGGTGATGGTCCAAGGTCGAATGGTGATGGGATGGGAATCACGACCTGGATGGCAGAAATGGATGCGACACATCGTTTTCGGGTATGGAGGTGCGCTCGATATGGTAGTGTGTCCATTGTGATGATATCGTGAGGCGGAGTTTATAGGTGATTTATTTTTGTTGCCTGGTGATCGGAAATGGTATGTCAAAGATATGGGGTTGCACGTTTAGGAGGTGGACATGTAAAGAAAGGGGATGCAACTTGGGGAAGAAGGCAGGAGTCAGGGTAATTATGCGAATATTTTTACGTGGTTTTTATTTATTATTTAAATATTAATAACTAAAAAGTCCAATAACTCTCTCATACGAGGTCCAATCGAGATGTGAATTTTTATGTTGTGCTCGTAACGATGAAAGCTTCAAGGGTAACTGGTTTGTATGAATTTGAAGGCTGTTGAAATTTGGGCTAAAATCGGATGTCGTTAGATTTTAGTTCTAAACTAGAACTCCTCGGCGACAATAAAAAATTTCGTTGAGTTAAACTCACCTTTTAAGTTAACCGGTACGATATTCTGTTGATAAAAATTGTTGGATGATTGTTTGAATGAATTACTATATTTATATTGGTTAGATTGAATATTCCCGCCTATTGTAGGGGATGAGGCCCTATTACGTTCTCGTGTTAGAGCGGATGACCCTTTGTGCAAGAATGTTGCCTCGAAACGGTTGATTTATATTTTATGATTATATAAAAATTTTGATGCAGGGGAAACAGGTTGGAGGGATCCAACGAGATTCCTTGCTATTGTTGAAATGTTTTCAATAAGATTTCTTGTAAGGATTATTGAAAAATAAACCTGATTGTGTACATTATGGTTGTAACATTGTTATATGTTGAAAACTAAAACCCAATAGTGATAGAAAATCAATATTGATTTTGGTTAAGTGTTGGTTGGCTACAAGCCTCAAATTAGTATTTTTACTGTAAATTGTCGTTTGAGTCGGAATTAGTTTTGAGATAAGAAATGATTATTAAACCTGTAACTGGGTTTCGTAAATATTTGTTTTAAGGATTATCTATTTTTTATATTAATATTCTTTAAAAGATTTATAATGATAATATTATTTTAAAGTTTTTTAATTATATCAATATTATTTTAAGGTTATTTAATTATATAAATAATGTCTTAAGGTTAACTAATTTTAATACTATTATTTAAAGTTTTTTAAATTATATTAGTATTGTTTAAAAATATTTTATTATAGTAATATGGTTTTAAAGAATTTTAAAAATTTGAAAAGGTTATTTATTTAAAAATAAATATGGATTTGAAATTAATAATAAGGATTGTTAATAAGATTTTGAAATTTAATTATTAATATTTATTATAATGGTAAGGATTAATTACTATTATTTAATGAATAAATATTTTAAAATCATTATTATTTTAAGATGTTTTAAAGTTAATAATTCCCATTTATTTATAATGTTTATTATTGATAATCATTATTATATAATGCTGTTTTGAAGTAAAAGATTTTTAACTATTTATAAACGTTTCTAAGACCCATGAATGGAATTGAAAGACTTGGATTTTATGAAAGAGCTTACCAAATGATTTGAACACTTAAGGAAAGGTTATTCGCAAGGTGAAAGAGTTTATAAATAGTTGGATATTTATCAATGAATTTTAGAAATAGGTTAGAAAATTATAAGAGAAGTTTTATAAATAGTTTATGGATTTATAAAGGTTTTATAAATGATTTTTTTTGAAATGTACAAGAAGTTTATAAGTGATTGAATTTTTATAAAGGAATTATAAATGGTTTTACAAAGATTTATAAAATGGTTTATAAATGATTTTGGAGAATTATAACGGAAATTATAAATGATTTGAGAATCGAATAAAAAGAAAATCTTTCTAAATTTTGTGGATATACTTATACCATTGGGATAAGTATATTGGTACTTCTAAGTAATGAAATATAGGGATTTGCGAGTATATCTTTGTAAAAGTGTTTATATACAAGTAATTTACAAAGTAATTATATGGATGAAAGACTTATTAAAAGAGGCTAGTGGTTGCATATGCTAAACCAATTTTGGTTTTCCCTATGGATTGAATCCCTGATTGAATGTTTGTTATTCGATAGTTAAATAACCAACTATAGAAAATGGACCAAAACATAACATTGGAAATATCTAGGAGGAACACATGGGTTATATGTCACAATCATCTTCGATGATGCTATACCGTACATATAAATCTCGTTTCATTCTATTAGGACAATGATAAAGAAATCCATCTACTAACGGCTAGGAGGTGATCTCCGATCTTATCTTTGACTGTTATTTCCTAAAGAACATGGGTTGAGTTTACCGAAAATTAGCAAATGTTGTTTCGAAGAGACCGGGATCAGATTTTTTATCCAAAAACCACTTCGATCCAACTTGTGCATGTCGAAGTGAAGATATCGTGAAGAGCATGGAATCAAAGAAACAGATGTGAAGTACAAGTGATAATTGCTACTAATCCTAAGGTTGATTCCAAAATGGATGTAGTAGGAATAGTGCTTTCGGTTTTGCTAAGACCTTGAAAGACTTGTATGGATGAATGTTATCAGCAGATTGTCATTAGAGGGCAATGAGCACTTTAAGTGTAAAGGTTCTTGAAAGGTAATCGTAGCCTCATGCCTCATCAACCGGGAATGACTAAAACATGGGAGATGTAGTAGGGTTATGATGTGCACGTAAATATGCATATTTTTACCACCATATTTAATCTATTTAAATTAAATAAATGATTGTATTGGGTATTTTAACTTGTTTTAACCAAAATTCATATTAATTCCAAATTATCACATATCCATCTTCATATAGGGGTAAAAAGGTCATTTGTATGCATATATTTCTTTAAGAAAAATTAATTGAATTTTTTATATATTTTTGTTGGAATTTGGTCTCAAATAGGAGTGGTATGAAGAAATATGCATGCACAAAGAATATAAAGGAATGAAGATGGAAATAATTCAAAGTGAAGATCATGAAGGACCCCACCTACCCACCTACCTTAATGTACAAATTGAAGGCTAATGCACATGCTTTTGGAGCTAATGGTTTCATGTACACTTAATGGGGGATTAAGGCATGTTAATGATTACTTGGCCTCCACACTTCTTAAGGGGCATTTTGGGCATTCCCCAAAAAGTGAATTAGGGTTTTAAAACTTGTATATATATATATATATACCCCTTAAGTTTTATGTAATGATCTCTTATCTTAGGCCTCATCTCTTCCCTTAGTCTCTCTTAGCCCCCCTTCTCTTTAGTTTAATTTAGATCAAATAAAAGAAAGCTCTCTTTCTCTTTTCATGGCTACTTAGCCATTTTTATTTTATGTAATTTTCTTTTCTTTTTATGCAATGTCAATTAGTGTTTCCTTTTACTTACATGTTCATTTCCTTTCATGCTAGTAGTGTAGATTTACTTTTATGCAAGTAGAATAGTTTTCTTTTCAATTTCTTTCATTTTTCTTTCTTTTTCCTTTCATTTCGCAAGCTACATTTGTTAAGAAAATGACAAATATGAGAGGCTAAACCACTTCAATTTAGGGGTAATGAAGCTCTCTAATTAATGTAGCTTCAACATTTTGTTAATTCATGCTCTCTTTTTGTGCTTAATGAATGATCAATGAAGTGTTTTATTTGTTGTTTTTGTGTTGAATTTGATAGCATATATTGTTGACACCAAATAGGTTATGCATAAACAATCACTAACACAAATGCCTCTTCATGAATATATGATTATGGCATAAGAAAGTGATTTGAAATTAAAATTTGATGGTCTATGTTTCTAATCAATAGTTAATAGGCCATACTTATAATAGATTTCATTTTCATTTTCATTGTCATTTTTCATGAGAGTTAAAAGTTGTTTAAGGGGTGTGTTATAGTTTGATAGCTTATATTGAGCTAATCAATAGCTAAAATATGTCATACTTATAATAAACACATCAATTAAAACACTAATGACCATAAAAGAGAGATCATGATTTCATGTGTTGAACTACATGATCAGAGAGTGGATTTATTCTCTAAATTGTCATTTAACTCTCATATTTGCATTTCTTTTCTTTTTGTTAGTTAGTTCATATTCTCATTTTCTAGCTTAAATACACTCTCGACTTTGGTATAATTTGTGAATAGAAGTTTAAAATCATTAATTCCCTGTGGATCGACCCGTATTCGCCACGTGCTACATTCGTAC
Source organism: Allium cepa (assembly GCA_030765085.1). NCBI lineage: Eukaryota > Viridiplantae > Streptophyta > Magnoliopsida > Asparagales > Amaryllidaceae > Allium > Allium cepa. The sequence continues at coordinate 513,686,308 of CM060942.1, forward strand.
ACTGTGCGCTTGTGGTTATTTTTAAATATAAATTCGTTCGACGGTTTTCTAAACCGACAGAATTTCCATCGACGAACAAGTTTTTGGCGCCGTTGCCGGAGAGTTGATTCGATTTTGATTTTCTATTCTTCGAGTTATTTTCGTTTGATTTTTATTGCGTGTTTGTTTGAATTAAAAAAAAAATTGTTGTGTGTGTTTGTGCTTGCATTTTTGTTTGTGTGCTTCTTCTCTAGTTCTATTTGCAATTCTATATATAAAAAAAAATACACAGCCTCAATTGAAAAGGAAAAAAAAAGTTTCATTGCCATTGTTCTCATTTTACATTTACAATTTTCATATACAACTTCAATTTTCATTTTACAAATTTCTGTACATACTTTTCCATTACCGTCTGTTCCTCCAATTCACCTTCTATCAACTGTAACTCCAACATCCCCAAACACACCAGACCATCAAACATACCTCCCCAAAACTGCCTGCTATTCACACACATACCCACAGCCTTCTATCCAACTTCCTCCCTACACCTCCACCCACATTTGTCTGCCTGCTCTAACCACACCACTCCTATTAACTTCACTATCTACCCTCTGCTACTCTTCCCTTACATTCCACTTTCATCAAAACTGAAGTGCCACACTTGCCTCGATCAACTAACATACTGTTGCCAGAGCTTATACCATACTTATCATCACTGCAGTGTTTTTCACCATCAAACTTCCACCACCAAACTTCATCTTGCTGCCATATCCCCTGTTCATACACAACAACCACAAATCACATCACTGCTTTCACTCCTCAACATTCAAACCATCATCCTCCCTCTGTCAACAGCTACAACTCTTCTGTCCAGTCACCACAAACTCCTATACACCATCACCAGACCTCACTGACATCGCTGCTCCTCCTGTGCATATCAGTGCACGAACCAGTGCATTCACTCCCTGCCTCTACAATCCAAACAAACTATAACTCCCCACAATAAAACACCCTTCACTACATTAACATTTCAACATCATCTGCCAATCTTCCTCAACACTTAACTGTCATCCACAAACATTCTTCTGTCATCATCCATTTGCACAGCCATCTTACAACAATCCAAAACTGCGAGCACACAAACTGCCTGCCTGACCACCACATAGTCCATTCCATCATATACCCATTTGATCCTGCTACATACTCAACCACAATCACTGTCAATACACACCTGACCATAGTACACCGCCTTGCCTCCCTCTTCAACCTCCACTACTGTTATTCCACATATCCACCTCATCGTATTTCAACCACCGCTACCACGCATCCACAACCACCTGAAATCATCGTGTCTCCTTCTCAAAAAATCGAATACCTGGCCAAAACTAAACACCTCACCATTACGGCTACAACTCTACCTCGCGATTTGATTTGGCAATTTTGATTTTGTAGTAATTGCTTCTGGAATTTCGATTTGTTGTGATTAAGGTGAATTGTGGTTTCATCATTTGATTTGTGAATTGTGATTTCTAGTGTACGAGGATTCGCTAATTTTTGTTTTAAGAAATTAAGAATGTATTATTTGGGTGTTGGGCTTGTTATTGGGCCTATGTTGGATATGTGGTCAGTCATTTTGTATAAATTGCTTTGTCTAGTTGTTTAGGTTATTGTATATATTTTGTTTTGTTTTATTTATTTGGTTCTTGTCTAAAAAACCGAAAAAAAAAACATACAAACAAACAAGTTTCGATTGTCTTCATTTGTTTTGTGTTGACTTGTTTTAATTCCCTTGGAAAAAAAAGAGTTTGAATTTATTCTCATTTGTTTTGTTTTTGATTGTTTTCATTTGTTTTCACTTGTGTTGTTTTCAATTTCATCCTTATATGTGTGTATGTGTGTATAAACTTGTATATATCTTGTTTTAATTTTCAGGTTGTCAAAGAAAAGAAAAAAAAGAAAAGAAAAAAAAATACAAGAGGAGTTGCTTGCTTCGTTAGCCAAAATAAATTGCTCTGCTACTAGCTCAAAAAAAAATTCTACTTTCATTTCAGTTTTATTTGAATTGCATTGTTGGTTGCTTGCATTTTCTTTTTAAAACAAAAATTCGTTCGTAGTTGCATTGTTAATACACGTTTAATTTCTGTTTTGCATTTCATTCTAGATTTTGATTAATAATAATAGTTAGACATCGATAACACCTAATTGTATATTAACAATTTATCTTCTTTGAACAATTTAATTTCTTGGTGTCTAGGCTACGGCAGAGAAATAATCATTTATAAATATTACGGTGATTCGTAAATATTATAGTGGTTGTTCCTCTGAAGGTACTTAAACCTTCGGTTGCATTGCTACGGTGATTCGTGGTGCACCGATAAATCCTGTCCGTTACCTGGCCGAGAACTATCTTGTTGATTTAAGACAATTTGTGAATACACAATTTTAGGTTAACTTAGGATAAATCATTTGTAATTAACCATTGCATTCATTTAGTAGCATTAGTTCATGCATATTGAAAAAAAAAATTTCAAAATCTAAAACTAAAAAAAATTTGTAAATATTCCTTTTCCTTTGAAATTTTCAAATCCCTTTTCTTTGAAATTTCAAAAATCCAAAAAAATTTAGAAAAACCAAAATCCAAAAAATATATATATATAACCTTTTCAAAAACAAAGAAAAAAAACCAAAAAAAAAACAAAACAAAAATAATTTTCCATTTTGAAAAATAAATTCTACTTGTAAATATTTTTCTTTAAAAAAAAACCAAAAAAAAATATTCTTGGAAATGTCCGAGTTTCCTTTTTCTTACTCACTTGAATTTAACTGTGAAAATCAATATAATCCATACGAGTTCACTCCAAATTCGTATGGATATTTTACCAACAACTTTTGTGTAAATAATTCAAATTTCGAACAACAAAATTTTCAAAACGATGACCAACCTTCGACTCTTGAACAACATTGAAATGATTTCATCTTTGCTCGAACTTTCCACACGACAAAATCAAGAGATAAATGATCTACGTAATTCTTATTTGTGTAATAATTCGAGTCAAGGATTTCAAAATTTGAATTCAATTCAAAATTCAAATGATTACGATTATAACACATGCCAATTTAATTTCGAACTCCAAAATGAAGTTCAAATTCAACATGAAAATGGGAACAACTTTTCAAATGAATTTGGCAATGAGAATAATCTTAACCATGTTACGAGTGAAATTTTTTGTTCTCAACAAATCCAAATCGAAAATTCTCAATTTAATAACTATAAATTGGATTTTGTTGAACAAATGAATGAAATTTACGATGATCACACGGATTTGTTGTTTGAAACTTATATGAAACAACGTGAACAACAAAATCAAATCTCAACGTGTGATGAGTCAAGTGATAATCCACCTTTTACCCAAATCGAGGATTTTCAAATAACAACTTTTGAATTTGATAATGACGATCTTAATCAAGTTGTTGAAAATATGGTAATTAAGTTGGATTTCAATTATTTTGAGGGTGCGAAACTCGATTTAAACTTCGATCTTCCTTTTTATGAAAATTTAAATACGACAACTTTGAATTTTAAACTCGATTTGCATGGTGAAGTTGTTGATAATTCAACAAAGGAATCGAATTTAACGAACATGATTTTATGGACTTTTTGAAAACGAGTTACTGAATTCTAAAGGGGAAGATTTCGATCACCATTTTGACTTTGAAATCGATAATTTGGAAGAAATTTTCAATGATAAACTTGAATTTCAATTTGGTGAAAATAAATGTGAATTTTAATCAATTGTTTTATCAACCCCGAAAATCATTGAAAATAAAACAATTCATACGGTTCTCAATAAAACGACATTCATTTTTCCAAATCGACAATCAACTGCGGAATCTTTTACGAATTGGTTTTTCGAGCTTAAGCTGTGTCTTGCACATTTGACGAGACAAATGGATCGGTCTGTAGAAGACCGTTTCATTTACTTTTTGACTATACTTTCTCATCTCTTGTAAATAATAATCTTTCATGTAGATATTAGATTTTTTTTCTCCTTCTACTCGGGTTGACTGTGGGGACACAGTCAAAATCTAGTGTGGAGGGGGAGACTCATCTTCATTTTTGATTTTTCATGATTTATTTTTAATTTTTGTTTGCAAAAAAAGAAATCTAAAAAAACAATTTTTTTTTTTATTTAAGCATTTTGGAATTATTTTTAAGAAAACACTATAGGATAAATATATCGTTTTGGCTTATTAAATTGAAAATTTTGAAAGTTTATTTATCTTAACAAAAATAAAAATGAAGTTTGATTACAAATAACAATGGTTTAACTAGTATATAGGAAAATTCATACATGTTAATTATGAAATACATCCTAATTGAAAATCTTTGGTTTAAAAAGTGGTTGATTTAAAGTAAAGGATATAACACTTTTTTGTCTTCTAAGTTGAATGGTGCTAAGATGATTTTGCAAAACTCTCTCTCTCTCTTAAAAAATAAAAAAATAAAAATAATAATAACATCCAAAGTATTCGCTCTCATTTAAAAGTCCTCACGGTTATGCATGGGTGAATTACTTGGAATCTTTGATAAAGATTTTGTGTTTTCATACTCATTTAAAAGTCCTCACGGTTATGCATGTATGTAACACATGTAAAAAAAATAGACTTAATAAAAACCACCTACGGTCGATAGGTGTATGCACGAAAGTGTGTGCACTCGCGATGCTCTGTACTCCCCTCACATAAGTCCGAAAGGCAGTGCATGGGTGGTATATATTGCCTCAGTTTACCTGAGCTAGGTGTGTAATTTTTCTTGCAAATAATGAGAGAGCAAGCAATTGAAATTCTAGCACTATTTTTACTTATTTGATTTGATTTGTTATTGAAAAGAAATGAAAATACCACTTTGATAAACTTTGATAATCAACTAAGGATCCATTTCATAGTTACACTGTGCTATTAACCAAAACAATGAGTTAAACTATAATTTATTTGTTATGATAACTTCGTTTTTATTGGAAATATTGACGAGTAAATGACATAAATTTTCAAGATAATAACCAAAACCTATATTTAACTTATTGGTGTCGTTTTAAAAGTAAATCCTTTATTTGTAAATATTTTCAAAAACTCGCATTCATCTCTTTTCAAATAAATCTTGCATTTTTGTAAATATTTTCACTTTACTCTTTTATTTTGCATTTGGATTTTGTGGGTAGTATCCGCTGAAAACCCTCACGAGACTACACTCTTTCTACTGGGGACACCCAAAGGTTTAACGGCTTGTTGCATACGCTCAATGCAATCGTGCTTCCTACGAAAATGGATTTATCTTAGTTTTAGTTTTTTCGAGGACGAATAAAAAGATAAGTGTGGGGGTATTTGATGTGCACGTAAATATGCATATTTTTACCACCATATTTAATCTATTTAAATTAAATAAATGATCGTATTGGGTATTTTAACTTGTTTTAACCAAAATTCATACTAATTCCAAATTATCACATATCCATCTTCATATAGGGGCAAAAAGGTCATTTGTGTGCATATATTTCTTTAAGAAAAATTAATTGAAATTTTTTATATATTTTTGAAGGAATTTGGTCTCAAATAGGAGTGTTTTCATGAAGAAATATGCATGCACAAAGAATATAAAGGAATGAAGACGCAAATAATTCAAAGTGAAGATCATGGAGGACCCCACCTACCCACCTACCTTAATGTACAAATTAAAGGCTAATGCACATGCTTTTGGAGCTAATGGTTTCATTACACTTAATGGGGGATTAAGACATGTTAATGATTACTTGGCCTCCACACTTCCTAAGGGGCATTTTGGGCATTCCCCATAAATCGAATTAGGGTTTTAAAACTTGTATATATACCCCTTATGTTTCATGTAATGATCTCTTCTCTTAGGCCTCATATCTTCCATTAGTCTCTCTTAGGCCCCCTTCTCTTTAGTTTAGTTTAGATCAAATAAAAGAAAGCTCTCTTTCTCTTTTCATGGCTACTTAGCCATTTTTATTTTATGTAATTTTCTTTTCTTTTTATGCAATGTTAATTAGTGTTTCCTTTTACTTACATGTTCATTTCCTTTCATGCTAGTAGTGTAGATTTACTTTTATGCAAGTAGAATAGTTTTCTTTTCAATTGCTTTCATTTTTCTTTCTTTTTCCTTTCATTTTGCAAGCTGCATTTGTTAAGCAAATGACAAATATGAGAGGCTAAACCCCTTCAATTTAGGGGGTAATGAAGCTCTCTAATTAATGTAGCTTCAATATTTTGTTAATTCATGCTCTCTTTTTGTGCTTAATGAATGATCAATGAAGTGTTTTATTTGTTGTTTTTGTGTTGAATTTGATAGCCTATATTGTTGGCACCAAATAGGCTATGCTTAAACAATCACTAACACAAATGCCTCTTCATGAATATATGATTATGGCATAGGAAGTGATTTGAAATTAAAATTTGATGGTTTATGTTTCTAATCAATAGTTAATAGGCCATACTTATAATAGATTTCATTTTCATTGTCATTTTTCATGAGAGTTAAAAGTTGTTTAAGGGATGTGTTATAGTTTGATGGCTTATGTTGAGCTAATCAATAGCTCAAATATGTCATACTTATAATAAACACATCAATTAAAACACTAATGACCATAAAAGAGAGATCATGATTTCATATGTTAAACTACATGATCTAGAGAGTGGATTTATTCTCTAAATTGTCATTTAACTCTCATATTTGCATTTCTTTTCTTTTTGTTAGTTAGTTCATATTCTCATTTTCTAGCTTAAACACACTCTCGACTTTGGTATAATTTGATTGAATAGATGTGTAAAATCATCAATTCCCTGTGGATCGACGCGTATTCGCCACGTGCTACATTCGTACACCGTGCGCTTGTGGTTATTTTTAAATATAAATTCGTTTGACGGTTTTCTAAACCGATAGAATTTCCGTCGACGAACAGGTTAAGTGGGTCACTTCCTAGTAGGGTATGATCATCCCTATCTAGAGTCGCTATTATCTCTCATGTGTATGCTTCAGGTCCCATTAACGGAGTGGAGATCATATTCGATACTTTCCAATAAGGGGTAGGCCAGTCCTCTATTTGCAGTGTAACAGACGGTACCCCGGTGGCCCGGTCATTGTATGGAATCCATTCGCTAATAAGCACCATAGTGACTTAGTTGTGCTTAACTATGCTGAAACATGAGATGCAAGCATTTCATCTATATTCATATTTTACTTTAACCGCTAGACATTATTATAATATAAATGGATTTTCTATTATAATATAACCAGAAATGATTGAATGGGATAATATTAGTTGGAATCTATGGATGACATTTAAGACATAAGAAAAAGGTAATAACAAGGGTTTAACAAATTGATTTTGGAATGTTAAAGGCTTAAAAGGATTTGGAAAGTTATTTTAACTAATTGGTTTTAAAAAAGATGGATTTGGGCATTTTTCTTACCTTGGCAATTTCGAGGACGAAATTCTTTTAAGAGGAAGGGAACGTAACAAACCAAAATTTTAGTTATTTGAAATTGGAATATTTAACTGATCTTAAATATGGAAAAGTTAATTTTATAGATTAAGTAACTTGAATTACGAGTATAAGTAATTTATTGGATAATTTAAGTATAGAATTTAATAATTAAAATTGTTTAAATAATTGGATCTTCGGTCTTAAGCTAGACAATTATAGTTTCAAAGCTTATTTGAATTCTATTAAATAAGAATGAAGATAGTAAAACTTTTATATTGGATTTAAAAGTGATTTAACTGATTTTGAAAATAACTCATTTTAATTAGTGAGTGAAAATAGCTTTCCGAGCACTGTCTCAGATTTCGATGAAGCTTGTTTCATTCGATCCGTAATAATAAATTATAATACGCCGTAAAATTTCATGGTAATCAGCTGTATCATTTGGTTGTGCGGTATAGAAAGTGTTGAATTTAGTATTGAAAATTAATGTAATAATTGGGTTCAAAAAGCTATCTTCTGCATATGATCAAATTAGGTTCCAAAGCAAGTTCCATTTCTTTCGAAATATGGGTATAACAAACAAAACGCCAGGCGGTACATCTCGATTGGGGTTTGAAATTATATAGCTAGATGTTTTTGATTTTTAATAATATATATTGAGATCTGAAAATACCAACCCATGCTCCATCGCCTCAAACAAGACCCGCACATAGAACTCGTGCTTCCCCATGTGCTCCTCAGTTTAAAGTAAATGCCTGTGGTGTTTTACTTTTCATTTCAAAATTGAAAATAAAATTTAATACTTGAAAAAAAATTCTATTCTCGTTTCTGTTTGTTCGGGGCAGCAAGGGCTTCAATCGATGGTGATTTGAGGTTGCTTGGTGGTGGTGGGGAGGTAGAGCTCTTTGTAGCTAATCGCAGCAGGTGGGCCGCGTGTGAAGTTCGTGTCGATGCTGAGCTTGGGAGGTCGACTTGTCGGCGTAAATGGACTCGGGGAATAAGGGGGAAGATGATTGCAATGGTTAGAGGTCGGATGGTAGAAATGGAGGCGACACAACAATTTTGGGTATGGAGGTGCGCTCACTCCATGAATGGTTATTTGAATCGCAAGGTGGAGTTTGGGTATGGATGAGAATTATTAACTTTTAAATCGCAAGGTGGAGTTTGCGGGTGATTTCTTTTTATCGCCTGGTGATCGAAAACAGCGTGTCAGTGATATGCGGTAGCACATTTGGGGAGGTGGACATGTACAGGAAGGGGATGTAATTTGGGGAAGAAGGCACGAGCTGGAGTAATTGTGTGAATATGTTTGAGTGGTCCGAGTTTTAATTTAAATAACGATAACTAAAAAATCCAATAACTCTTTTATACGAGGTCCGATCAAGACGTGGATTTTTTCATTGCGCTCATAACGACGAAAGCTTCACGATGTAATTGGTTTGGACGAATCTGGATTCTGTCAAAATTTGGGCTAAAATCGGACGTTGTTCGGTTTTAGTTCTAAACTAGAACTCCTCGACGAAAGTAGAAAATTTCATTGAGTTAAACACACCTTTTTGGTTAACTGGTATGATATACAATTGATAAAAATTGTTGGATGATTGTTTAAATGAATTGCTATATTTATATTAGTTGGATTGAATATTCAGGCCTATTAGAGCGAATGAGACCCTATTACGTTCCCGTGTAAGAGCGGATGACCATTTGTGTACGAATCCCACCTCGAAGAGGTTGATTTATATTTTATGATTACATAACATTTGTGATGTTGGGGGTAACAAGTTAGAGGGATCCAACAGGATTCCTCGCTATTGTTGAATTGTTTTCAATAAGATTTCTTATATGGATTATTGAAAAATAAACATGATTGTGGACATTATGCTTATAACATTGTTATATGTTGAAAACTAAAACCCATTAGCGATAGAAAATCAATATTTATTTTCGTTAAGTGTTGGGTGGCTACTGGCCTCAAATTAGTTTTTTCAAAATACTATAAATTTTCGTTTGAGTGGGAATTGGTTTTGAGACGAGAAGCAATACTTAAATCTGAAATTGGGTTTCGAAAATATTTGTTTAAGAATATCAATTTTTTTATGTTAATATATTTTAAAATATATTTAATTATATTATTATATTAAGGTTATTTAATTATAGTAATATTTTTTTAAGGTTATTTAATTATATTACTATTGTTTTAAGGTTTAATAATATTATTTTAAAGTTATTTAAATTATATTAATGTTGTTTAAAAATAAATGTTTACAGTAATATGGTTTTAAAGAATTTTAAAAATATGAAAAGGTTAATTATTTAAGAATAACTATTGATTTGAAATTAATAATAAGGATTATTAATAAAGTTTTGAAATTTAATTATTATTATTTATAATAATAGTAAGGATTAATTATTACTGTTTAATTAACAAATATTTTAAAAATCATTATTATTTTAAGATTTCTTAAAGTTAATAATTCCCACTTAATCATAATGTTTATTAATGATAACCATTATTATATAATGGTTTTTTGATGTAAATGATTTTTAATTATTTATAAATTTTTCTGAGACTCATAAATGGTTATTTGCAAGGTAAAAGAGTTTATAAATGGTTAGGTATTTATCAACAAATTTTAGAAACGACTTATAGATTTATAAGATAAGTTTTATAAATAGTTTATGGATTTTTAAAGGGTTGACAAATGATTTTTTTTTGAAATGTACAAGAAGTTTATAGGTGATTGAATTTTCATAAAGGAATTATAAATGGTTTTTCGAAGATTTATAAAATGGTTTATATATGATTTTTGAGAATTGTAAGGAATTATAATGATTTGAGAATCGAATAAAAAGAAAAAATTTCTTAATTTTGTGGATATACTTATACCGTGGGATAAGTATGTAGGTATTTCTAAGTATTAAAATATAGGCATTTGAGAGTATATCTTTGTAAAGGTGTTTAACAAGTAATTTACAATGTAATTATATGGATGAAAGACTTATTAAAGGAGGCTAGTGGTTGCTTATGTGCTAAACCAATTTTAGTTTTCCCTATGGATTGAATCCCTGATTGAATGTTTGTTATTCGATAGTTAAATAAACGACTATCGAAAATGGAACCAAACATAAATATGGAAATATTTAGGAGAAGCACATGGGTTATATGTCACAGTCATCTCCGATGATGCTGTACTTTGCATATAAATCTCGTTTCATTCTATTAGGACAATGATAAGGAAATACATCTACTAACGGCTAGGAGGTGATCTCCGATCTTATCTTTGACTGTTATTTCCAAAAGAACATGGGTTGAGTTTACCGAAAATTAGCGAATGTTGTTTCGAAGAGACCGGGATTGGTTATATTATCCAAAAACCACTTCGATCCAACTGGTGCGTGTCGAAGTGAAGAGATCGTGAAGAGCATGGAATCAAAAAAAGAGAAGTGATGTGAAAGGGCTAATCGTTACAAATCTTGAGGGTGATTCCAAAATTGATGTAGTAGGAATAGTGCCTTCGGTTTCATTAAGACCCAAAGCGGACTCGTATGGATGAATGTTATCGACACATTGTCGCTGGAGGGCAATGAACATTCCAAGTGTAAAGTTTATTGAAAGGTAATCGTAGCCTCGTGCTTCATCAACCGGGAATGACTAAAATAGGGGAGATGTAGTAGGGTTAAGTGAGTCTCTCCCATGTAGGGCATGATCATCCTATCTTGAGTCGCTATTATTTCTCATGTGTGTGCTTCGGGGCATATTAACGGAAGGGTGATCATATTCGATACTATCCAACAAAGGGTAGGCCAGTCCTGTGTTGGTAGGTGTCGTTAGGTACAATCTCGGTGCATTGTTCTAGAGGTGTACTATGACGGGCGGTACCCCAGTAGCCCGGTCATTTTATAGAATCGATTCTCCAATAAGCACCATATGGACATAGTTGTGCCTAACTATTCTGAAACGTGAGATGCGAGCATTTTAGCAATATTCATATTTTACTTTGCTCGCTAGACATTATTATAATATAAATGAATTTTATATAGAAAATGTTTTGGTTATCGTAGCATAAAAACCCGTCCGTGTTTATATGCGGCATGGTCTTATGAGATACTTTTGATTTCAAAAAAATTTCCTATAACTTTAAATCTAGTTGGGTGTGTTTTCTTACGCTGGTTTTCCGGCCTGACTTAGGTGTTATTTTATTATAGTGCTCGGGTCAGACCAAGCATATTACAGATTGATTTGGATGCTTCGGAGCTTTAGAACATGAATTGGAGGCCCAGAGATGCATTCACGTAGATGGTTATTTTCCGCTGTATTCATTATGGCGTTTATCAACAATTGTGAGGATAGGCTGTTGTAACGGTCCAAGCTGAAATAGGTTAGTATACTCTGATTGATGTCTGTATATACATATATTAAAGTTTGACTTTTGTGTAAAGATTTATTGTATATTATAGTTTATTCATTTCTTTGTGAGATTCTATGTTGTCTAACTTTTTTCGTATCTTCTTCCTTCTTTCTTTTTCCTTAACAATCGGTTTTTTCGGCATTCGATTTCTTGTATGTGACACAATGGATGTATTATTGTTGATTTTGGAGGGTCGAAAATCCTATTCATTACATTTGGTATTGGAGCTGAAGGTTAAGCGAGAATCTTGGTTTTAGTGGGGTAACTCTTTAGAGATATGGTCAGTAGCACCCTAGAATGAGATTGAGTGTATATATGTGAGCACGTATTTGTTAGTGATACAAAAATGTTTTGTATTGTGTTGGTTGATTTGTTGCATGGCTTATGGATTCTGGTTAATACGAGTAATTAATGTTATTGATAAGGATCTCCAAACACTTGAACAGAGAAATTCGATATAGTATTGCTTTGGGATTGGTAAACGAAATAATTTAACTCTGATTATTTTTATATATAAAGGGATAATTTTTCAGAAAATTATTATGGTATATATGGTGTGCTGATTGTTAGGGAATGATAATATTATAATATTATCAGTTTTTGTTTTTTGTTTGTGATCGGATAAAATTTGATATTATAATGTAAGCAAGATTAACGGTCAAGAAATAGTTTTATATAATCAAATGGGAATATATAAATATGATTTATAGATGTGATTTATAAATTGAAAGGAAATGAAATTTCTGAAGTATATTATAAATATGATTTATAAGTAAAAAGATTGTAGAAACTGGGAATTTGAGAATCTAATCCTGTTGGCTTTGGAAATGATTTTTTTTCAAAGTTTTGGAAAATAATAATAATATTATTTGGAAAATATTTTGAATGGAAATATTTTAAAAATAATTTTAATGGGATAGAAAGCACTGAACTCACTTTACTGTAGAATAATATGGCTGCAGCATCATCGACGTTCATTTTTGAGTTTCCAAGAGAGGAATTGCTACCGTTGGAGTTTTGTTTTCGTAAAACTAGTTTTGATTTTAAAATTCAAAAGAATGGTTTGATATACCAAGGGAATTATGTACATATATTATTTGAAGATGATTGGAGTGAATAGGAATAAGGTGTTTAAACTCTGGAAATTTTCAAGTAAGTGTTTTATGAAAATATTTGAAAATAAGTTTGATAACTTATAAATTTGAGAATTAGTAACCAAAATAGGGTTTTAAAATTTTTGAATATAAATATGAGGAAAGCAAATTTGAAATGAATTTTAACTTAAGTTAACTAAAATGGATTCGGGAAAGAAAATTTAGCTTGAGTTTGGCTAAATGAAATGATTTGGAAATAAAATTGATTTAGATTTTAAATGGGTTAATGTAGAAACTAATTAAATTAATTCGTGAATTAAATATGGTTTTGGAATATGGTTGAAATATTGAAATTAAACAATGGAATTGAGTTAAATATAATTGGATTGATTTATAATGGATATGGACTTAAGTTGTGAAGTGGAAATAAACATGAGAAGTGTTGTATGAGATGTTTATAAACTTAAGCAAAATTTAATGAAATAATTCATAAACGAATTTAGTATAGAGTGAAATGTCGTTAAACATAAAATTCGATGAAATGGTACTTAAATGATGTTAGTAATGGAAGATCATAAGTGATGTTAGTATTGGAAGAACAATACTAAGAAACGAAATGAATGGGAATAAAAGGGATTTGGTAGAGCTAAGAAATCAAATGGAAATAAATACGTGAGTTGTACATATGTTATTGTATTTGCATAAAGATTTGATCCAGATTATACATGATTTCGAGATGATTTACATCGGTCCGAACAAGGATTTTTCACTCAATTTTCGACGACGAACGATGGATATGGATGTTTGATTGATTTTGGAATTCTCTAACATAGTACATGGCTACGTAAGGAGAACCATGGTTTTTGTTCAAGGAACCATATCTGAGTCCGCACTAGAGTGGTCGTGTGTGTGATACTAGTTCAGAAGTGAAATTGTGTGATCGAGCGAGCGATCAGATTTGAAGTTTGTGTATGGATGATATATGTACATCGTACGGTTTAAGTAAAGAAAATATGAAATTGTAGAATAATATGATTAAGAATTATATGATTGGATATCCTTGGTAAATAAGATATGAGTATATAAAAGCACAAACAAGTTAGTGCCTTTGGTTTCATAGGTGAAATTTAGTTGTCAATTAAAAGATACATGTTTAAATCATTGTTTGATTTAATGGTTTTATGGTTGAGTCACTTGGCTTTTGTTTCTTTTGTTCGTTTGGCCTGCAATGGCAATTTGTAGTTGTTCTGATCTAGCCACGCAAAGGAGACGCTGGCGAAAATTTTCAATTTTTTTTAAAGATTTAGAAATTTTGAAGAAAAGTTTAATAACTAAAAATTGATCTTTGAGCTATAACGAGAAACAATTGAATGGGATAATATTAGTTGGAATCTATGGATGAAATTTAAGACTTAAGGAAAGGTAATAACAAGGGTTCAATAAATCGATTTTGGAATGTTAAAGGCTTAAAAGGACTTGGTAAGTTATTTTAACTTATTGGTGTTAAAAAAAAGAAATGGGTTTGGGCATTTTTCATACCTTGGCAATTTAATTGTTGAATTTAATAATTGAAATTGTCTAAATAATTGGATCTTGGGTCTTATGCTGGGTAAAACTAATTTCAAAGCTTATATAAATTCTACTAAATAAGAATAAAGATAGTAAAATTTTTGAATTGGATTTAAAAGTGATTTAACTGATTTTGATAATAACTATTTTTAATTAACGAGTGAAAATAGCCTTTCGGAGCACTCTCTCGGAATTCAATGAAACCAATTTCATTGGATCCATAATATTTAATTATAATACGCAGTCAAATTTCATGGCAATCAAATGTATCATTTCGTCGTGCGGGATAGAAACGCATTGATTTTCATATTGAAATTTTAAAATAATAATTGCTTTCAAAAGCTATCTTCTGCATACAAGTAAATTAGGTCTCGAAATAAGTTCCATTGCGTTCGAAATAGGGGTATAACAAATAGAACACCAGGCGACATGTCTCGATTGGGGTTTGAAATTATATAGCTAGATATTTACAATTTTAAATATATGTATACTTAGATTTGACTATACCAACCCATGCTCCATCAGTTCAAACCAGACCTATATGCAGAACCCATGCTTCCCCACGCGCTCCTCCAGTTCAAAATGAATGCCTTTAGTGTTTAACTTTTCATTTCAAAACTGAAAATTAAATCTAATACTCCCTAAAAAAAATCAATTCTCATTCTTACGGGTTCGAGGCAGGAAGGGCTTCAATCGATGGTGATTTTGACAGTGCTCGGTGGTGGTAGGGAGGTATGGCTCTTTGTAGCCAATTGCGTCAGGTGAGTCGCGTGTGACGGTCACATCGATGCTGAGCTTGAGAGGTCGACTTGTCTGTGTAAATGGACTCGGAGAACAAAGGTGACGATGATGGCGATGGTTAGAGGTTGAATGGTGGTGGGATGGGAATTGCGACTGGATGGAAGAAACAAAGGTGACACGTCGTTTTTGGGTATGGAAGTGCACTCGAGATGGCAGTGTGTCCATTGTGATGACATCGCGAGTCGGAGTTTGCAGGTGATTTCTTTTTGTCGCCTGGTGATCCAAAACGGCAAGTTAGTGATATGGACAGGAAGGAGATGTAATTTGGGGAAGAAGTTAGGAGTAGGCGTAATTGTGTGAATATACTTAAGTGGTTTTGATATTTAGTTTAAATATGGATAACTAAAAAATCCAATAACTCTCTCATCCAAGGTGCAATTAAGAATCGGATTTTTGCATTGCACTCGTAATGACGAAAGCTTCATGTTGGAACTTGTTTGGACGAATTTGGAGATTATTGAAATTTGGGCTAAAATCGGACATCGTCTAGTTTTAGTTCCTAACCAGAACGCATCGGTGACAACAGAAAATTTCGATGGGTTAAAATCACCATATTGGTTAACTGATATGATATATAGTTGATAAAAATTATTGGATGATTGTTTGAATGAATTATATATTTATATTAATAGGATTTAATATACCCTCCTATTGGAGTGGATGAGACCCTGTTACGTTCCCGTATAGGAGCATATGATCCTTTGTGTACGAATCACACCTCGAAGCAGTTGATTTATATTTTATGATTATATAACATTTGTGATGCAAGGGGAAACAGGTTGGAGGGATCCAATGGGATTCCTTGCTATTGTAGAATTGTTTTCAATAATATTTCCTATATGCATTATTGAAAAATAAACCTGACTGTGGACATTATGGTTATAACACTATTATACGTTGAAAACTATTGAAAATCAATATTGATTTTGGTTAATTGTTGAGTGGCTACTGGCCTCAAATTGGTATTTTAAAAATACTATAAATTTTCGTACGAGTCGGAACTGGTTTTGAGATGAGAAACGATTCTTAAATCTAAAATTTGGTTTTGAAAATATTTGTTTTAAGGATTATCTATTTTATTATATTAATACTATTTGACAGATATTTAATTTATAATATTATTTTAAGGTTAATTAATTATAGTAATATTAGTTTAAGGTAATTTAATTATATTAATATTTTTTAAGGTTAATTAAATTTAGTAATATTATTTCGAAGTTATTTAAATTATCTTAGCATAGTTTAAAATTATATGTTTAAAGTAATATGGTTTTAAAGAATTTATAAAAATGTCAAAAGGTTATTTATTTAAGAATAATTATAGAGTTGAAATAATTAATAAGGATTATTAATAGGGTTTTGAAATTTAATTATTATGATTTATAATAATGGTAAGGATTAATTATCATTATTATTTAATTAATAAACATTTTTAAATAATTATTATTTTATGTTTTTTTAAAGTTAATAATTCCCATTTATTTGTAATGTTTATTATTGATAAGCATTATTATATAATGGTGTTTTCAAGTAAAAGATTTTAAATTGCTTATAAATGTTTCTAAGACCGTTGAATGGAATTGAAAGACTTGGATTTTATGAAAGAGCTTATTAAATGGTTTGTAGATTTAAGGAAAGGTTATTTGCAAGGTGAAAGAGTATATAAATTGTTTGATATTTATGAACGAATTTTAGAATGGGTTATAGTTTTATAAGAGAAGTTTTGTAAATAGTTTATAGATTTATAAAGGGTTTATAAATGATTTTTTTTTTGAAATGTACAAGAAGTTTATAAGTGATTGAATTTTTATAAAGGAATTATAAATGGTTTTTGGAGATTTATAAAATCGTTTATAAATGATTTTGGAGAATTATAAGGAAAATTATAAATGTTTTGAGAATCGAATAAAAAGAAAATCTTTCTAAATTTTGTGGATATACTTGTACCATTGGTATAAGTATATGGGTATTTTTAGGTATTGAAATATAAGGATTTGCGAGTATATCTTTGTAAAGGCGTTTATATACAAGTAATTTACAAAGTAATTATATGGATGAAAGGCTTATTAAAGGAGGTTAGTGGTTACTTATATGTTGAACCAATGTTGGTTTTCCCTATGGAATGAATCCCTGATTGAATGTTTATTTTTCGATAGTTAAATAACCGACTATCAAAAATGGAACCAAAAATAACTTCAAAAATATTTAGGAGAAACACATAGTTTATGTGGCACGCTCATCTCTGATGATATTGTACTGTGCATATAAATCTTATTTCCTTCTACTAGGACAATGATAAGGAAATCCATCTACTAACGGCTAGGAGGTGATCCCCGATCTTATCTTTGACTGTTATTTTCTAAAGAACCGAGGTTCAATTTACCGAAAATTATCGAACGTTGTTTCGAAGATACCGAGATCAGATATGTTATCCGAAAACCACTTCGATCCAACTAGTGCATGTGAAGACCAGTTTCTTCGACTCTTGGAAAATCGACACTAATACATCATTGTTATTCACGTGCCGTAAATCCAAGCGCCAGAGAAGCTAATTCTCAAGAGTAAGAAAGAAAAATATGATAGAATAAAATTTCACATATGTTATTTCAAATAAAAATTAACAGCAGAAATTAAATACATTTATCTGAGTTAAACATATACAGTTATAATTTCATGTCCTTCCAAATGTGGAGTACACTAGTACAAGAATGTGGTGGAAAAAGACCAAAATCTTCACAAAAATCTTCTAACTCCATGCTTCGAGCTCCATCCAGCATTCTTCTAACTAAACCTGACTACTAGGCTACCCAGGGAAAATTAAGGCACCTAGAGTTTAAGGAAAGGGAAAAATAAACTCTGGATCATTCATGGGACTGATGTGAGAACTTAAAATACACGTTTTGAAAACAAAAATGTATCTCATGAGACCACGCTGCACATAAACAGAGAACAGGTTTTTACCTTATGACAACCAAAAAATTTTGTGTAAAAATACTTGATATTATTTTTAATGACATATCTTTGAAAACATCTGCAAAGTAAACTTAACAATCTTCGCCGAAATAGTTACATTGATTAAATTCCAGCAATACTAGCTACAAATGCGGGTTCTACAAAAAAAAATGACAAGCACTTATTAGTGAATGGATTTCCATACGAATGACCAGGTGGAGGGATTACCTTCCAGCAGTACTTCTCTAGAGGAATGTACCGAGGTCAATAGAACATCTACTCCTCTACCAACACAAGACTGGCCTACCTTTCCTTAGATAGTACCAATTATGTCATCGCCTCGGTCATTACTAACCTATCCGAGGGCCCTTATAGCATGCATCCACATTAATTCACATCCCAAATGTCATATCGGGAAGAAATATATCTACAAGCGGATGATCATACACTAATCGTTGCGGACCACATAGCCTTGCCGTATCTACCCTGTTTCAGTCATTTCCAACGGTGAGGCTTGACGTAACGGTTACTTTTCACATAGCACATCCTCTTCCTTTTAAAGCCACACTGCCATTCCATCGATCACTGTTGATTTCCACAAACATACAACCTCCAAGCTCATACATCCATGAGAATGGTATTAAGATAAGAGAAGTTGCTTCTCCGCTACCAAATAGATGTACATTTATAAAAGTTAACGATGAAATCTCAAGAATGCAATCTCAAACATCCATCCATACAAGTTCATTCTAGGAATGAATGAAATCGAAGGCGCCCTCCTACCACATCCTGTTGGAAATTAACCCTTGGATTAGTAGGAGAATTCCTTGCAACCCAAAGAGTTTTAGAAATGAATGGATCACTACTACTTTAGTATTTGGAAGCTAACTAGAATTATCAACAAGTAGTCCTTTCATCTCGAAAATCCCTGGTTTTCATTCTTCATTCTCTCTAACAGGACTTTATTTTTCGAGTGCATACATTGGTTCAAGTGGTTTCCGGATAGGGATTTCCCTAGATCTGACCCTGGTTCCCTCAATCCAATCATCGATAAAAATAGGTTTTGTGAATATGGAATTATTCTTCATTGATTAAGTTCTTTTTATATAAAAAATCTCCCTTGGAGGTATATATTTCAAAAATATTCTTCTCGGTATATACGGAATTATCAAACCCCTCTTATCAAATCTTTGATTACTTAAAACCCTTTTTAGGCTTGGACTAGTTCAAAATCATTTCTTTTAAACTCAGGGAAATATTCCCAAAATTATTTCATTTAAATATTAACAAAGATTTATTAATTTAAAATTAGAAATTATATTTAGTTAAAAACCATGTTATCTAATGTATACTCTCCTCTATTTTAGAGGATCACACATTTCTCTCAAAAAAACCACATTATCTAGGATGTTAATCCAAACCCAGTAAATATTAACTGAGCGGAATCTATAGAAATCCTCTAATTCTACTCAATCTCAATCCTCGCATTCAACAAATAATATAGCAGAACAACGGTGAAATCAACTTTTAAATTCCACGAATAGTATGAGTTCCCTCTTCGGGCATTAACACCGAGTACAAGAAGAACATCTATGTAAAATCCAAATTGTCTAAATCCTGGAATATATATTTATTATTCTTTGGAAATTCCTATTTGAGTAAATCAAACTCACTCTCCATTCCACCGGGCTAGTCCGGCAGCCAAGGAGTGTAGGAAACTGGTTTTCCAAATTCAAGCCAAGACACTATCTCTTTGACATCATAAGGTGGTCAAGTAAGTCGATCGACTCTAAATCATGAAAACATTAAATTATTTCATAAATCTTTCAATTCATCTTAAAAACACTTTATTAATCATTTTAAAAAATTTACAAAATATTTGGGAAAGAACGGTTGCGTCCAAAACTATATTTCAAAAGTTATAGTAAAGTGCTGCGGAAAAGTGCCGCGGAAAGTGCCTTTTAAAGCTAAATTGATCAAAACAGCCTTTTTATTAATTGAAAATTCATTTTTATTATTACTCAGATAAATTTTAAAACATTTATAAGATTTATTCCACATTTTAAAACACCATTTTCATAGAAATCCAATTTTGTATTTCGAAGTGCAAAATTAGGATTTTTCCAAAACTTGTTTTACTCTTTTTTCAAAATTTACTTACCAAAATATCAATTTTCTTTTTTCATTGGAAAACTATGGGTATAATATTTTAGAAAATTTTTACCTTGAAGAATTTTGAGTAATATTCCCACCTTTACACTTGTTTGACTTTATAGCGTGAAATCGTGAACTACCGTAACACGACGCGCCTATTTTTAACTAAATTTTCCATTTCTTTAAAAACATCACAAAACACTTCTAAATGTTTATAAATCATTTCAAATACATTTTAAACCATTTTTAAGAGTCTAACAATTCCATACACATACTATTTCATTAATTCAAGGAAAGCGTTTTCCTTTATGCTTATCTATGTGTATTTCTGTGACTTGCACACACACACACACACACACACACACACACACATATATATATATATATATATATATATATATATATATATATATATATTCAACATTCATATGAAAACAATCAAAGTTGATGATCAAAGCATGTTAAACATCCATTGCGAACATCATTTCATCATCCAAAATATAATACTATAGTTTAGGAGTTCTCACTTTGGTTTCCAATCGAAAAAAGGTTATAGCTTCACTAACTCGCCATCCGAGCTCACAAACCACAACACCTAGCCTTCTAGGTGCTCGTTCCATGCCAAAAGTGGTGCTCGTCCAAGCATGAGAAATGAGGTGTAGGACTTTGGATTATTATTGCATTTACCAAAAACTACACGTAAAAATAAGTCATCTTCTCTCGGGTTTTTGGACAATCAACTCTTTGAATTTCGAAATGTGGTGAACATGAAAGTTGTGGGAAATTCTTTTCTCTACGGTTTCAATAAAAGAATCATCTAATTTGGATTAGATACGATGAAGTTATGGCCAAGTGAAGATGCATACTCGGTTTTGCAAAAATAAAGCCCGGAAATGCACTGTAAACAAGTGGAATTTTGGCATAGTTAGATTCAAAATGGAAGTGCTAACATGAAAATTTTATCTATTAGAATTCTACATGGTTTGAAATTTTTTTACCTAACTTGGTTCTATTTTGGAGGAGTTATACTGGAATGAAAAAGAGGTATTTTCAGCAATTAAAACTGGGCTCGATAATGCTATGGAGAAAATGGGGTTTTGAGCATAGCTAACTTAAAAAGGGGAAGAAGTGGTCAACTAGAAAGTTGTAGCCACTAATTTTTGAAGGATTTCAAAAAAATCACCTCATTTTGGTCTGATATATGGAAGTTATGCTAGAGTGAAGAAAGTGAAAAATGTGATGAGCGGGTGGGCTATTTGTGGCCAAAGGAAGAGTGTAAAAAAATCCATACACACATCATCACTTCATGGCTTCTCTAATACACCTTCCCCGCTCCCTAGGCCAGCAAAAGCCTTTCCCTCATGTTCCCATCACTTCCATCTACTTCATGTATGCATGTGTTGACTTGGTTAGGCTTAAGGAAGAAGCTTGCATATAAAATATCTTTGATTTTGTTAGTTAGTTATATGTATGTATGTATGTATGTATGTATGTATGTATGTATGTATGTATGTATGTATGTATGTATGTATGTATGTATCAATCTATGTATGTATGTCTAAGTGTAAATGTATACATGTATATGTTTATGTGTATGTTAGGTGTGCATTTATGTGTTATGTAATTGTAATGACATATAAACAACGTTGCATTGATTCAGAATGACTTTTGTTCGATAAACCGTTGAAATCCGGAGAACCGATTATCGGTCACATTTTCACTTTTTAGTTAACATACACATTTTTTTAAACAAACTTTGAAAATAAATTTCTTATCATTTTAAATTAATTAAATTTACCACATTTCATTTGTAAAACCATATAAATTTATATTAACAATTATTTACAATAGTTGTTATCAAACAGATAGAGCATTATCGATTTTTCCTTATATTTTCAAATCAAATATATATCTTTTAAAAAATAATATAAATGATTAGACAACTATTCAAAATGAATTATCATTATTTAAATAATTAATAATCATCGAATCTCAATTTAAATTAAATAAATCAATTATCATATTTAAGGGAATTATTAACAATGTCAAGAACACATTTTATTTTAAAACAAATAAATTGATTTTATTTCATATTCTTGTTCAACTATAAAAATAAGTGTTTTTATCCAGCTCCGTGCACGATGTTTTACAATTATAGAGCTGGTTATTGATGAAAGAGTTTTAGGCCATTTTATCGATTTAGATTTTGAGGGAAATATTTATGTAAAAATTTATTCAAAATAAAATTACTATTATTTATTATCACTCAAAAAATATTATTTGAATTACCAATCTTTTATTTAAATAAATTTTAAAAATAAATATAATTTATCAAAGTGATCAATTTGCAGGTCGTCACAAACTAAACTTCCCACTTTAAAAGAATTTCATCCCCGAAATTACCCAAAACAAAAACCTAAATGTTTTCCCAAAATATTTGTTTTTAAAATTTTACCCGTACGATGTATATAGATCACCCATATGCAATATCTGATTCGATCTACTATTCGAATCCACACTTTACTTCGGATCTAGTATTGATTTCCCGATCCTTTAGCGCGGACTCTGACCAAGTTTTCTGATCAGAACTTTAATTTTCCTTGCATAGCTCTTAACTATGATAGAAAACTCAACTGTCTAACCACAACCCTCATCAATGTTCATCGTCAAGAATCTAATGATAAATCCTCTTTCGGATAAGTGCAAATACATCAAATTTCTGCACTCAAATCTTATATTAAATCATGCTACCAAATAAACCACATACTTCATATGTTTTTATTAACCTCAAAAAATATTTATGAAAACATTTCATAAAACTTTCATAAAGAAACTTCTTTATACATAACCATTTTTTATTTTTTATTTCCAAATATTTATACTTAAAATGCTATTTTTTTCAAAAGATAAATATCTTTTTATTATAACACATCTCTAAACCTATCTTAATGGTTTTTGAAAAACTTATTTTCAAAATAATTCATTAAATTGATAAATCACCATAAACTTCCTTTAACTAATATCAAATGTGAGAACATTCTTTATTTAGTTAAAATGTACTTTATCAATTAACACTCCTTTATTAATTAAAAAATTCCTTTATACATATTCTCTTTACTTATAACGGTTTTAGAACTTAAAATGTATTTATATACTTATTCAAATGTAATAAGTATAATTAACAAGTTTTCTTACTTCAAAATACAATCAAAGTGATTAAAACATTTGCTAACTAAACATTGTTATAATGATCTTCTCTTTTCTTTCATAATTTAATCATAACATTTCAATCTTTATATAAAAGATTCCTATTTTTGTTATTATCTTTAAAAATCCCTTTTATTAAATATCCAAATATACCCATAAAATTTCTTCCAAAGTGTCGTTCAAGGATTTAGAAACAAATGTTGCTAAAACATCATTTGCAACAAACCCAAAACCATACATTGTTAACTTTAACCATTTCTTTTAAAGATCAAAGCATACCCATGCTTATCAACTAAGATAATACACTTTGATAAAAATTGACAATAATCATATTAGTTCACTAATTGATGGTTCACATTATCTTTTTACTTCAGAAAATTTTATTCGTCGGGTAACTCAAAAATGATGCCAAGGAACTGGGTACTACCAATAGCATCGCATATTTCCTTAACAAGAAGGGAAATACTTAAGAGAAGCATTCACCTTCGAAACACATCTCCTGCCCATTTTAGTTACTTTCAAGCCACCCGAATCAATTAACCATAAGATTTTTTTCATTTTCAAAATCCCATTTTAGAAATAATATTATTATTGTTCCTTTTCTAAAAATCATTTGAAATTCCTTTCAATAATACCGAAATTTAAATTTTCAAAAATTTCTTTATAAAGTATGTTTTATAAATCTAGTTTATAAAATATGTATATAAAACGTATTCACAAGTTTTATTTATCTTAAAAAATCCCTTTAATCTTAAACCAACTTTATTTTTTACTGAATACCCCAACGGTTTCTACATGGCAAACAATTATTCCTTTAGGCACAAGTGGCAGGCCATTGCTGGCATATTCCTAAGAGAAGAGGTTTGCTCAATACTCAGAAAATGTTTCGAGGTTCATGTCTAAAGATAGCATTTAGAATTATCGGTATAAAATATTTATTTATTTCAAAAATCCTTTGAAAATTTTACCAAAATATTTTTTCCTTTTCAAACACACAGTTGATATATATATAGGTAAAATAATTACATATAAATCTAAATTCTTTTGTATATTTTATTAACAAATGCGCAGTCATGTATAATACTCTCAAACTCAATCTAAGGTGTTACTAACCCTATCTCTAATAAGTCACTCATCCTAGGGTATTACTATCCCTATCTCTAATGAGTCTTTCACCCCAACCAGGCGTTCGCTCGACCAAAGCTCTGATACCAAATATGATGGCCAGTTTCTTTGACTCCTAGAAATCGACATTAATACATCCTCGGAATTAACATGTCGTAAATACAAGTGCCGGAGAAGCGGATTCTCAAAGGTAAGGAAGAAAAGTAAGATAGAACAGAATCTCACATATGTTATTTCAAATAAAACTTTCTAGCGGAAATTAAAATACATTTATTAGAGTTAAACATGGACAGTTATAAATTCCTATCCTTACAAATGCATAATAATGTAGTACGATATTGTGGTGGAAAAAGACCAAAATCTTTAGAAAAATCTTCTACTCCATGCTTTGTGCTCCATCTAGCATTCTTCTAACTAAACCTGACTACTAGGCTGCTCGGGGAAAATTAGGAACCCTAAAGTTTAAGGAAAGGGAAAAATAAACTCCGTAAAAGTCATGGGATTGGTGTGAGAACTCAAAATACATGTTTTGAAAACAAAAGGGTATCTCATAAGACCATGCCGCACATAAACACGGAACGAGTTTTAACCTTATGATAACCAAAAAATGTACGTAAAAATACTTAATATTATTTTTAACGACATATCTTTGAAAACATTTGCAAGTAAAATTATCAATCATAGACAAAATTGTTACATTGACTATATTCCAGCAATACTAGCCACAAATGCGGGCTCTATAAACAAACTGGCATACACTTATTAGAGAATGAATTTTCATACATATCACTAGGTGAAGGGACTATCTTTCGGCAGTACATCTCTAGAGGAATGTACCTAGGTCAACAGAACATCTGCACCTCTATCAACACAAGACCGGTCTACCTTTCCTTAGATAGTACCGAATATGTCATCATCCCGGTCGTTACCGACCTATCCAAGGGACCTCATAGCATACATCCACATTAATTTACATCCCGAACGTCATAGCATGAAGAAATATATCTACAAAGGGATGATCATACCCTAATCGTTGCGAACCACATAGCCTTGCCGCATCTACCCTGTTTCAGTCATTTCCGAGTGTGAGGCTTTAGATAACAGTTACCTTTCACATAGCACATCATCTTCCTTTGAATGCCACACTGCCATTCTATCCATTACTATTGACTTCCAAAAACATACAACCTTCGAGTTCATAAATCTCAGAGAAGGGTATTAAGCTAAGAGAAGTTGCATTCTCCGCCACCAAATAGATGTATGTTTATAAAAGTCAACGATGAAATCTCAGGAATGAAGTGTCAAACATTCATCCATGCAAGTTCATTTAGGGACTGAACGAAACCGAAGGCACCCTCCCAACATATCCTATCGGGAATTAACCCTAGGATTATTAGCGAGAAACCTTACAAAACAAAGAGTTTCAGAAATGAAGGCACCACTGCTTTTTTAGTATTTGGGAGATAACCAGAATTATCAATAAGCAGTCCTTTCATCGCGAATCCCTGGTCTTCATTTTTCATTGTCTCTATCAGGGCTTTATTTTTCGGATGCATACATTTATTCGAAGTGGTTTTTGGGTAAGGATTTCCCAAGATCGATTCCCAGTTCCTTCGATCCAATCATAGATAAAAAGAGGTTTTGTGAATAGGGAATAATTCTTTAATTGATTTAATTCTTTTTATCAAAAATATCCCTCGAAGATATATATTTCTAAAACATTCTTTCCGGTATATACAGAATTATCAAACCTCTCTTATCAAATCTTTGATTACTTAAAACCCTTTTTAAACTTTGACTAATTCAAAATCATTTCTTTTATACTTAGGGAAATATTCCCAAAATCATTTCATTTAAATCTTAACAAAAAAATTTTAATTTAAAACTCAAAATTCTATTTAGTTAAAAACCATGTTATCTACGATGTTAATCCAAAATCAGTCGATATTAAGTGAGAAGAATCAATAGAAATCATCTAATTATACTCAATATCAATCCCTATATTCAACAAATACTATGGGGGGAATAACGATGAAATCACCTTTTAAATTCCATGAATAGTATGAGTTCCCTCTTCGGGCTTTAACACTAAGTACAAGAAGATCATCTCTATAAAATCCAAACTGTTAAAATCTTGGAAAATATCTTTCTTTATCCTTTGGAAAATTCCAATCTGAGTAAATCAAATTTGTAATCCTCTCTATCGGGCTAGTCCGGATAGCCAGGGAGAGCGGGAAACTGGTTTTCCAAACTCAAGCCTAGACACTATCTCCCTGACACCCACAAGGAGGTCATGTAATTTGATAGATTCTAAATCATTAAAACATTTAATCATTTCAAAAATCCTTCAATGCATCTTAAAAACACTTTATTAATCGTTCAAAAACATTTACAAAATATTTAGGAAAGAACGGTCGCGTCTAAAATTATATTTCAAAAGTCATAGAAAAATGCTGCGAAAAAGTGCTCAGAAAGTGCCTTTTTAAGCTATATTAATCAAAGCGACTTTTTTATTATTAGAAATTCGTTTCTATTGCTCAAATCATTTTCAAAACAGTTATAAGATTTATTCCACATTTTTAAACATTTTAAAACATCATTTTCATGGAAATCCAGTTTTGGATTTCGAAGAGCAAGATTGAGATTTTTCTGAGAAAAATGTTTGATCCTCTTTAAATAGAGAAGAGCATACATTCAACTGTATATATCACAAAGTAAGGCACTGCCAACATGCCTAGTACGTAACAAAACAAGGTATAAGTATCAAAGGAAAAAACTCAAGTACTCTTATAATGAGCTCCGGCAAGGCCACCACACGTTACATCCCAATATTGAGCTCCAGCATGGCCATCGCCCGATATTAAGGTGTTAGAAGTACCTGAAAAAACTAAAGGAAAGCCAATGATACTGGAAGCTAGCACAAATTAAGAAGGAAGCTCCATGCTTCTGATTTGGAAGGAATGGAAAAGCGACTACTCTGAAGTGGAATTGAAAATGATCCTGAATGGAAAACTCCGTTCCTAAGACTGTAAAAATAGAAGAAGTGCCAATCTAAAGAGTAAATCCTCCTGAAAATTGATCGTCGTACTAAAGATGAAGGTGTCCTGAGTAGAATCCTTCACTGCAATCAGCAATCCTGCAAGCAGCAATCCTGTACCTGCAAAGAGAAACTAACACCTATGTAGCCTAGACCTGTATCTGAAAAGTAACCAAGGAAAATAGTTAGAATGATACACAAATATGAATATAAATGAAATATATGTCTCTCTGTGTGTGCGTGTGGAAATGAGATATAATTAAAATCATAAAAGTAAAGCTAATAGGACAAAATAAAGTAAATATTAAAGATACAAAAAAACACCTCTTAAATTATTCTTAATGTCCTTTGCTCAAAAGTAAATTGTGATACACGGTGAAATCATCATATAAGTTTGAAAACATATTAATATTACAATTATTAATGTCAAAAATATTACATTTATGTTTAAATAGATTAATATTATTACTAACCTTATTAAGATATTTTTTGAATAGGTTATTTTTAGCTAATTTATAAATAGGATTGAAGATCTAATTAAAACAAAATGAAGAAATTATAAAAACAAATTTATTAAAATGACTATTATTATTATTAAAATTTCTCTGATTTCTTTCAAATCAAATATACCAACAAGTTATAATAAATAAGGTGTCAAGTAAAAATCTGTTATCCTTTTTGAACATAATTCTAAAAGTATTCTAATAGAAATCACAATCATAAATTTTAATTATTATATTAAAATTAAAAATCCTAAGGGTTTTATTTAGAATAAAATAAGTATCCATGCGATCAAAATAAAAATGTTTAATATCATCTAAATGCAGACTACAAAAATAGAATTTATTATCAATTTGTATACTTTTTCTTTTTTTAAAAATTCTACAGTTTTTAGTTTTCCGTGCATAATTAGCCATATGTGCATGTTAGATTTAGGAGCATTTGATTTCCAAATAAGTTTAAAAGAGTTATTGTTACACCCGAAAAGTTTATAAATCAATAAAAAGAATTAGAAGTATACTTCTTACTCTTATCCCATTCCCAACTAACATTATCATTATCTTTATCAATATTATAAAGATTTAAGCTAGCATAAAGCAAAGAAAGCTGCCAAAGGGTAGAAACCACTAAAATTCTGTTAAAACTAAAATTCCAAGGAGGGTCATTTTCGGGAGAAAAAACTTCTATAATGAAAGCATTTTAAAATTACAAAGTTCATAAAGCTATCTTAATTCAATCTTAAGAGGGATAATGGGAACCCAACGGTCATGTCAAAAAGAAGTACTATTACCTGAATGAACTATTGTATTGGTGCCTAAGTTAAAAATCTCTTGACATTTTAAAATGGATTTCCAAAAATTAGAAAGTTTACGAATGACCGTAGGAGTAATATGATATAAATTATTACTACCATTATAGTAATATTTAGAAATTATTTCTTTCCAAATAGCATTATCATTAATATCTTTAAACTTCTTTAATCATTTTTCTAATAAGGACAAATTCATATTACGCAAGTTAATGACTCCTAAATCACGATCCTTTTTTTATTTACAAAAAGTATCCTAATCAGCTAAACATTTAATGCTACCACTAGAGTTTTCCCATTATATAAGAACTCCCTTCTTATTCTATCTATTTTATCAATCAACCGATCGGGGAAAAGATGCATAAACATCCAATAGATCGGAAGAGCTAATAAAATAGAATTTATTAGAACTAATCTATCTGCTCTCGATAAAATCTCCCATTCCAAATAGAAATCCTATTTTTTATTTTATCTATGATTACAAACCAGTCATCATGATTAAGCTTAGCAGGTCTAATCACAAAACCAAGATAGTTAAAAGGAAATTCATTGTTTTACAATTAAGCGTATTAGAAACTAAATTTTCAACTTTTTCAAAATCATTTAAAACTAAAACAGAACTTTTATCAAAATTGATTTTTAAACCTGATAGAAGTTCAAAACTATATAGAATAAACTTAAAAGTAATAATGTGTCGAGGTAAATGGGAAGAAAAAAGAAAGGTGTCATCTGCAAATTGAAGGACGGATATACCATTACGCAATATATCATTGCCTAAATTCCCAAGATATCCATTATCAACCGCTTTTTTAATTATCTTAGTGAAAACATCTGAGGCTAAATTAAACAAAAGATGTGATAAAGGATCCCCTTGCCTTAAACTTCGTTTATATTGAATTTTATTACCTAAAATACCATTAACCATAATACTAGAGTTACCTATTTTAAGTAAATTGATGATCCAACTAATCCATCTATTATTAAAACCTCTAGCAAGAAGTATGTCTACTAGAAAATCCCAATCAACCAAATCAAAAGCTTTTGCGAAATCTAATTTTAAAATCGCATAGGTTATATTATTCTTACAATAGTGATTAATGAATTCATGAACAATAGCCACACCGTCGGTAATATTTCTCCCCTAATCAAAGTAGACTATGAATAGTCAATAAGATCGTTCATTCTTATACTAAGTCTATTAGCTAAAACATTTGAAATAATTTTAACGGAATAGTTAATCAATGAAATAGGTCTAAAATCTTTTAAGTTATTAGCAGCTACTTTTTTGTGTAATAAAATAACATTTGCAAAATTAAATCTTCCTAATTGCAAATTTCCATTATAGAAATCATTAAACATACTAATTAAATCTAATTTTAAAACATCCCAAAATGTTTTATAAAATAAAATTGGGAACCCATCCGGACCCGGGGATTAATCACCTAGCATGTTGTTAATAGCTTTTCGAATTTCCTCTTTAGTAAAAGGATTATCCAACTCAGAAAGATCAAAATTAGAATCAGACAAATAAATATCGTTCCATCTGACATTAATTATGCGTTTATTTTTATTACCAAAAATATCTCTATAATAGTCTATAAAAGCCTTATTAAGGTCTTTCTGATCAACTAACCCTTTATCATTTACAATAATGGAAATAATCGTATTAATACGCTTTCTACCATTAGCCATATTATGAAAAAAATTGGTATTATTATCACTTTCATTTATCCACTGGATTCTGGAACTCTGTTTCCACATGACCTCCTCCTATTAAAATAGAATTAAGATCTTCTTTTAGATTAGCGAGAACGTTACGCACTCCTAGATTTAGTTGTGTAGTTTCTTCAATCTTATTTATTTAAGAATCTCATTAAGAATATTATCTTTTTTAATTTTTATATTACCAAAAACTTTTTTATTCCAATTTTTAAGAAAATTCTTAAGATCCCTAAGTTTTAAAACAAAATTTTTAGCAGAATTATCCTAATTTCTAATATTATAAAAACTCAAAGAAATCCATATATTTTTAATTAAATTCAAAAAAATGGATTTTGAAAGCCACATTTTTTCAAATTTAAAAGGTCTATTAATTACGCTTTTCTTTTCACAAGTGAGAATAATAGGTCAATGATTGGATTAAGTGTAAAGAAAACCAAAAACTCTACAAATAGAAAATTTATCCTCAATTTGTCACTAACGAAAAACCTATCAAGAAGAGACATAGATGGGGACTCCCTAGTATTACTCCAAGTAAATTCTCTATTAGAAAGAGGGATTTCAATCAAATTAGAATTAATAATAATATGGTCAAATTCCTCCATAGTAGAGAAATCACCCTTCCACGGAGAACGCTATTCCATAAAACGCACAACGTTAAAATCACCCCCCAAAATCCAAGAGCCCAGAGCTAAAGATCTAAACTCTAGGCGTTCGTTCCATAAAATCCGACGACTTATTTTTGAGTTAGGCCCCTAAACATTAGAAATGTTTAAAAAATAATTATCAACAAGATTAATGAGAATAATGCGCAAAGAATGCTGCTTTGAAATACATTTGAGAAATTAAAAATAGTTATCCCGCCACCCAATCAGTAAACCCCCAGAAGCACTCATAGAGGGTAAAAAAGCTCATTTTCTAAAATGATAATCACCTAATCTTCTACAAAAACGAATATCTGGACAATTAATTTTAGTTTCCTAAAGGAGAGCAATGTCAATGGAATAATCTTTAAAAATGCTCTAACTTTGTCACACTTATTTAAATCATGTAAACCTCTAAAGTTCCAACTAATAATCCTCATATACCAATAGATCTTGCCCTATCAAATTCTCTACTTCTAATATACTGACGATCAATCTCAACATCAGAAAAAATGAAACCAGTATCACTAGCTAACTTACTAAATTCAGAAGAAGACAAGCTACCTAAAGCATACAAAGAATACTACTGCCCAAATCAAAGCACATACTTAAGCCTGAATTCATAATGCCACTCGTGACACTCGAATTAAGTAACTCACCCGTGGATTGAGACTGACTACTTTAGATCCTGGCATTACGTCAAATAGATCCACTAGCAACCACAGATTTCCGTCGCCTACCTCTCTTAGACGTAGAAGGACTAGAAGCAGACATGTTGTCTCTCCCACTATTTCGGACATCTGATAAAAGACAAGGACACTCCACCAACTTCAAATCTGGACCATTGGACACGTTATAATAGTTCTCTACATCGATTGTTTCTCTAGAAGCCAAGTCATCACTCACATGCTTTTTTATGAAAATAATATTTTTAGTTTTCCCCACCAAATTATTAAGTCCCAAACAAAAGGATATTCTCTTATTCGAATCAGCATCACAGTTCATCTCTAAATCAACTACAATATCAGTCTCTAATCCATTAACTCCAGTAAAATCAATGCTATTACTTGACTTAACAATGCAATCTTCGCGAATAATGTGACGTCCCACCTTTTTGGACAGTTTAAATCGACAATAAACCACACATGTCAACTCAAACCATTCAAAAGGAAGGATTGTTAATGGGGTAAATAAGAAAATAAGAGAAAAAGAAGAAGAAACAAAGACAGAATCTCGCAGTGGAACGATAAATATAATAATCAAATAAACAGTTCATGAAGCTGTTTAATATACCTTTGATTATAATTTATACAACATTTATCAGAGTTACACATACATCAGAAATAAATGAAAAATGCAGCAGACAACATGATGCAGGAATAATAATAGTAGTAGTATACCAAATCTTCGTCTTCATCCTCCAGAATAGATCTTCAATAAGCTGAAAAACTCAAGACTGACTCGAGCATAATGAAAAGACAAAACACTCAAGTCAGGACTAAAATATCCTTATGTAAGTCAAAGTGTAATGGCGTCAGAGATGTGTACGGGTTTTCGCATCTCATATCCAGTGTGTAACGTGCGTGCAATAACTCAAAAGATGCTACGGGATTTTCCATCTCTTAAGGATCTGTCAAAATATTTAAATGTAGTAGAAAAAGCTATATATATAATGTCTGGCCAGTAAAATAAATATTTTTCTTAGCGTTAAGGCTTTGCATTGATCCTCCTTAACGCGTTTTTAAGCATTGTCGTATAGTTTGGATATAAAACAGCAGTTAAACGATCGGTGGATAGGGATGCGCCGTGATACGACAACACTAAACCAAAATCGAATGGGTCTCGTTTAGGGATAAAATTATGACAATGCACGTGAGGCAATGCATAAGTAGGATACTACCAGTTTACCCTTCCCGACTGGTGGTAACGCATCATAGCCATGATCGCCCACCGCGTCCAATACCCCCATAATTCGGAGGGTGCGCACCAATCAATCATAATGTAAATGATGGTAATTCGAAGAAGTGCGTCCACTCGGGGTAGCTAAACCACTTGGCCGGTACGGCTCCTATTGTAGTCATCTCAAATTGGCACAAGTGTCAGGCTAATCCATCATCGTTCTCTTTCTTCAAATCCAACAAACGACGCCAAATCCAACCACTTCGTTCTAGATCATCACTCCATGCACACAGCTATCGAAGTGGTACCAATATCGACAAAGAGTATGCCAATATCCGACTTCGGTCTCTTCAACAGCTAAACGTCTTTTTACACACCGGTCGGTTCTTTTACATTTCGAAAACAGTCCATAATCGATATCAAAATATCATATTCGCTTCAAAATCAAATCCATTTCGAAATCATCATGTTTACTCAAAAAAATACAATTTCAATCCATAATCGTCTTCACCTCAATATCTCAATTTCGATTCCAAAATTGTTCAAGTTCTGATTTGATTTATAACTTCAATTAAATCTGATTCATATTTAAATCCAAGATTTAAATATACACATTTCACACTTGACCGGTTTGAATTTTTGAAAAATAGTTTGAATACTTTTAAAATAGTTTAAGTAATTAAAATAGTTAAAATAGTTTAATGTAAAATAGTTAAAATAGTTTTAATAGTTAAAATATTTGATATAAAATAGTTTAGTATAAAATGATTTATATAGTAAAATACTTGGAAAACTAATTTAAAATTTAAAGAATATAGATTTTCAACAAATTATGCTAAAATAATTTATTTAAAAATGGTTTCAAAGTCAAACTGGTCCAATTTCAACTTTCCAATTCAAATTAATTCTGATTTTCATTCAGCCGATTCAATTCTAGTTCGAAACCATTTCAATTCTATTCTTAATTTCAACCAATCCGATCTAAATCAATTCCAAGTTTGATTTTCAAAATCATCGATTTAAACACTTCATCAATTTACCTTCAGTATTTAATTTAAAAAATCCCAATTTCAAATATAATTCAATTCCAAGCTTAATTCAAAATATCGTTTAATATCACTTTTATATATTCAAGATCCGAATAAAAATTCAATCTTTTAAAACAATAGATTTTCAAATGTCTAAATTATATCTCAATCATAAATTTCAATCTCAACTTAGCTTATTCAAACAACTTCGATTTCCACGAGTTCAGTTCACAAATTTGAACTCAAGTTCGAAAATAATTTGATTTCTACAAATCCGATTTTATTCCTTTTAAACCAAATCCAATAAATTAATTTCAAATCAAAGTTTAAAACCAATTCATTTAACTGATCCGTTGCTCGTATATAATTTTCTACCCTATGGCCAAGTGATCAGTTATCTCAGTTTAATTTCAGGGATGGATATATATCATTTCAATCCAAATCACAATGTCATACGTATATATCATTTCAACCTATTTCTTAATTTATTCGAAATAGTTCAATTTACAGCTTACTATACTGTAAACAACTTATAGGGTAATAACAGGATATTCCAGAATAAACAAACATTCAAATCATCCAAATATCAATCAATAGCATCCACCACAATCAACCGTTCAAACAGTCAATATAATTCATAATAATTTCACAGTTACTACTGTCGGGTATTTTCTGGCAATTCTATTCCAATTTTCAATTTCAACTATCGATTTCTAGTTATAACGATTAACTTCCCATGACCATCCAATTTATCAAACAACGATCAATTAATTCAAACCAATTCATAAATTCGAGTTAAACTAGCATAAGAACATTCTAGTATGTTGTGAGCGTTATAAAACACTCACCTTGAGTTTTCAATTTTAAATTAATCGAACGACTTTCGATTTAACCTAAAATTTTAACTCGGTTCAATCGCCTCTAAATCAGCACTGTAGCATAGCTCTCGTCTCTGCGATTCCGACGCCGCCAATTTCGCTCGATTTTGACCTCGTGTGACAAAATTACACAGTTTTAAAGATTTTAAATATAAATTTATAATAATAATAATTTTTTTGTGACTAAACCTAGGTCTGCCATTCAATAAGCTATGGAGGAAATCAGGTCGCACATGCATCTTCTTCCCGACCGCGTGATACATGTTGTAGCGTACACGATGAAACCCATACGCACGCAAATCAACTCGAAGTCGCTCCTTCAACATCGCCTTGGAACATGATCGGAGACCTTCACTCCAAACCGTTCGCGAACTATACCCTAGCCTAGAACCCCTTGAAGCTTGGTCGCCTGCTTGCTCAGAAAAACGCACGCGAAACCGTCACCTTCTAGCTCGATTTGCTGACGATGCCTACCACCTTACTCGATCACAACCGGTCGAATTACAGAGCTCAACGAGCTCTTCGATCTTCATTTAGGAAGTTTTTAAAATAAAGGCGTGGATTTGGTGGAAATCGAGGGAAAAAGGGATAATTTTTCGGCCATTGGAAATGTTTGGTAGTGGCTCATTCATTTCTGCTAGGGTTACACTGTGCAACAGTATATATATAAATACATGCAGTATTATTTTATTAATATATTCAACTTTTTCCGAACGAACTCGAAATAAAGCGTGTCGCCAGGTGTTTATAATGTTTTACCACTATTCCAAACATAATGAAATAGATTTCGGGGCCTAATTCGATCGTAGTGGAAGATAGTTTTTTGATCGAATTAAAATATTAAATTTTCGATATTTATTTCAACGCATTTCTAACCCGTACGACCAAACGATAACTCCAAACGCTACGAAATTTGAAATCCAAAAATAACACGCTATTATGGATCTAATGGAACCAGTTTCGTCGAAATCTGAAATTGTGCCCTAGATGACTATTTTAATGTCTCGATTATAATATAAAATTCTCAATCTCTAATTATTCGGTTTTAAATCCAAATTTTAAACGTCGACAATCTTTATTGTTGTTTAAATAAACTTTACACCCACTTCCGATTTCATTTTCAATCATATTAAACTCAGAATTCAATTATTTAAATAATAACAATATTAAATTTAAACAATTTGGATTATTCAATAAATCACTATCTTTTGAAATATATTTAAATGAACTTACAAGATTTAACTTTTAAAATAAATTCAAATTATAGAACAGCCATTTTCATTTTACAGTTATTCAAATCCTGTTATTTAATTATTCAAGTGATTTCCAATATTGAATTTAAACAATTTAATTGTTCAATATCCAACAAATTTTTAATATTGGATTTTAAATAAGTTTTCGTTATCTATCAATTACTTTGTTTACATCTAATAAATTATGCATTATTATTTAATCCAACTATTGATTGTAAAGACATTCAATACATATCATTTTCTTTCAATATTCGTTATTACTTAAATCTTCGAAATTTGTTTATTTGAAAATTTTATTTCTATCTTGTTATCACCAAAACTTCAAAATAAGTTTATTCCAAAATTTTAATCAAGTTCCTATCCAATACTTACATTCAAAATCATTAAACCTTTATTTTTAACCAATTTTATTTGATAGTTACCTTAAAATTTAATAATTTAAATTAGCTAGAAATACGGGTCCTTACAAATAATACAAACGCCTAACTCAACTATGTGATCATTAGACTTACCTCCAATATAATCAACACTTTCACCTGACATAACATTGCAATCACCTGGAAGATTAGCAGCAAAATAACTTGAAACTTGAAAATCAATTGATCTTCTTACATCATTTGCAACATGCACACTGAGCTCTTCTAAATCACCAGCAATGGATTTGTCCTCTTTTTCAGCTCCACCCTATTCGAAAAGATCAATATCGATCGTCAACTCATAACTCAAAACATCCATCTACTTGTCTTTATAATTGACATCTAAATTAGAACCACTACTCTCCTTTAACAGAATATTATCATCTAATCCACGACCCATACAAAATATCCTCTAACATTTTACTATCTTTATGAAAAAAACTTTAAAAGAATCGGAGGTACCTTTGTTATCACTCGCTAACTTCAGTTGATTCACAGCGGCACTGTTTAACAAAGAATGACCATCCCTAACATAATCAACTTCATACCTTACAAACTATCAACTACAAAAATCAAACTTTTACTGCCAACAATACTCGCATCTTTCTCACTAGCTACCTTAAATTTTGTAATAGCATAGCAATTAACAGAATTATAATAATCCGATCCACTTTCAACACCATGACTTTTAGAAATTAGATCAGTTGCAATCAAAGAATGAAGACACTTAAATGGATTGGCAGTAGATAACTCAAAAATGCACTTTTCACGGGATTTTTAAAAACTTGTTTTGCTCAATTTTCAAAATCTAGTTATCGAAATCTTGATTTTCTTTCTCCGTTGGAAAACTATGGATATAATAGTTTGGAAAACTCTTATCTCGAAGAATTCCAATCTGTATTCCAACTTTTACATTTGTTTGATTTTATGGCGTGAAATCGCAAACTACCGTTACGCGACACGCCTATTTTTAACTAAATTTTCCATTTCTTTTAAAACTTCACCAAATCACTTCTAAATGCTTATAAAACATTTTTACTACATTTTAAACAATTTTTAAGAGTTTAACAATTCAATATACATAACATTTCATTAATTCACGGAAAGTGATTTCTTTTGTGCTTATCGATGTGTATTTCTATGACTTGCATATATATTCAACATTTATATGAAAAAAAACGAATTTGATGATCAAAGCATATTAAACATCCATTGCAAACATCATATTGTCACTCAAAAATATAATACTATAATTTGGGATTTCTCATATTGGTTTCCTATTGGAAAAATGTTATAGCTTCACTAACTCGTGATCCGATTTCATGAACCCCAACATCTTGCCTTCTAGTGTGCTCAGCCATTCCATGCCAAAAGTGGTGCTCGACCAAGCATGAAAAATGAGGTATAGGACTTTGGATTATTATTGAATTTACCAAAAACTACACCTAAAAATTGGTCATTTTCTCTTAGGTGTTTGGACACACAACTCTTTGAATTTTGAAATGTAGTCAACAATAAAGCTGTGGGAAATTTTTTTCTCTACGGTTTAATAAAAAGAATCATCTAATTTGGATTATTTATGAGGAAGTTATGGCCAAAAGAAGAAGAGGTATTCTCAGTTTCGTAAAAACAAAGCCCGAAAATGCATTGTAAAAAAGTGGAATTTTTGCATAGTTAGGCTCAAAACTGGAAGAAGTGCTAAAGACGAAAGTTGTAGCCACTGGAATTCTACATGGTTTAAAAAAAGAATTACCTCATTTTTGTTAGTTTTTGAGGAGTTTTACTCGAATGAAAAAGAGGTATTTTCGACCATTAAAATAGGGTTTGAAAATGCTTTGGAGAAAATGGAGTTTTGGGCATAGCTAACTTTAAAATGGAAAGAAGTGGTCAACTAGAAAGTTGTAGCCACTGAAATTTTACAGGGTTATGAAAAATAACATATTCATTTTAGTCTGATATGAGGTAGTTATGCTAGAGTGACTAAAGTGAAAAAAACATGATGAGAGGGTGGGCTGTTTATAGCCAAAGGAAGAGTGTAAAAGAATCCTTACACACATCATCACTTCATGGCTTCTCCAATACACCTTCCCTCTTCCTTAGGCCAGCAGAAGCCTTCCCCCCATGTGCCCATCACTTCCATCTACTTCATGTATGCATGTGTTGACTTGGTCAAGCTTAAAGAGGAAGCTTGCTTATAAAATATCTCAAATTTTGTTATTTATACACACACACAGATATATATATATGTCTAAGTGTAAATGTATACATGTATATGTTTATGTATATGTTAGGGTGTGCATTTTTTTGTTGTATATGTGCACATGACATACAAACAAGGCAACATTGATTTCGAACGACTTTCGTTCGATAAACCGTTAAAATCCAGAGAACCGATTATCGGTCACATTTTCACTTCTTAGTCAATGTACACATTTTTGTAAACAAACATTGAAAATAAATTTCTTATCATTTTAAATTAATTAAAATGATTACATTTCATTTATAAAACCATATAAATTTATATTAATAATTATTCACAATAATTTTT
The DNA here is from genome assembly GCA_030765085.1 of Allium cepa. Classification (NCBI taxonomy): domain Eukaryota; kingdom Viridiplantae; phylum Streptophyta; class Magnoliopsida; order Asparagales; family Amaryllidaceae; genus Allium; species Allium cepa. The sequence continues at coordinate 513,725,832 of CM060942.1, forward strand.
ATTATACCGATAGAGCATTATCGATTTTTCCTTATATTTTCAAATCAAATATACATCTTTTAAAAACTATTATAAATGATTTATTATCACTTTATAACTATTAAAAATTAATTATCATTAATTAAAACTATTATTTGAATAATTAAAATAATTATTAAATCGTTAAATCTCAATTTAAATTAAGTAAATCAATTATCACATTTAAGGGCATTATTAACAATGTCAAAAACACATTTATTTTCAAAAACAAATCAATTAAGTTTATTTCTTATTCTTGTTTAATTGTACAAATAAGTGTATGTATCCAGCTCCGTGCATGACGTTTTACGATTATAGAACTAGTTATTGATAAAACAATTGGACCATTATATCGATTTAGATTTCGAGGGAAAAAGTTTGTAAATATTTATTCAAAATAAAATTACTATTACATATTATCATTCAAAACAATATTATTTGAATTATCAATCTTTTATTTAAATAAATTTTAAAAATAAATATAATTTATCAAAGTGACAAATTTGTAGGCCATTACAGTACGTGTCGAGTGAACAAATCATAAAGAGCAAGGAATCGATGAAAGAGATATGAAATGCAAGGGTTAATCGCTACGAATCCTAAGGTTGATTCCAAAATACCATAGGCATAGTGTCTTCAGTTTCATTCAAACCCACAACGAACTTGTATGGATAAATGCTATCAGCACATTGTCAGTGGAGGGCAATGAGTGTTCTAAGTGTAATGCTCCTTGAAAGTAGCCTCATGCCTCATCAACAAGGAATGACTAAAACAGGGTAAATGCAGTATGGCTAAGTGGGTCGCTTCCAAGTATGGTATGCCATCCCTATCTAGAGTCACTATTATCTCTCATGTGTATGCTTTATGGGCCCATTAATAGAGGGTGATCATATTCGGTACTATCCAGCAAGGGTAGGCCAGTCTTATGTTGGTAGGGGTCCTTAGGTAGGATTTCGATACAGTTTTCTATAGGTGTATTGTGACGGTAGGTACCCCTATAGCCCAGTGATTGTATGGAATCCATTTTCCAATAAGCACCGTACGGACTTAGTTGTGCCTAACTATGCTGAAAGGTGAGATGCAAGCATTTCACCTGTATTCATATTTTACTTTGACCACTAAGCATTATTATAATATAAATGGATTTTCTATAGAAAATATTCTAGTTATCGTAAGGTAAAACCCCATCCATGTTTATGTGCAACGTGGTCTTACGAGATACTTTGATTTCAAAGGTTTTTCTTATAAGTTTAAATCTAGTGGGTTTGTTCTCTTACACTGGTTTTCTAGACTGACTCGGGTATTATTTTATTATAATGCTCGGGTCAGACCGAACATATTACATATTGATTTGGATGCTTTGGAGCTTCAGAAGAATAGTTGGAGGCCTAAAGACGTACTCACGTCGATGGTTATTTTCCGCTGTATTAATTGTGGTATTTATCAGCAATTGTGAGTACAGGCTATTATAACTGTCCAAGTTGAAATGGGTTAGTATACTCTAATTGATTTCTGCATATACATATATTACAGTTTGACTTTTGTGTAAAAATTGGTTGTATATTATAGATATTCGTTCCGATGTGAGATTCTGTGTCATTTAGATTTCTTCTTATCTTCTTCCTTCTTTCTTTTTCCCTATCAATTGACTTTTTCCAACATTCGATTTCTCGGCATATGATATAATGAATGTATTAGTGTCGATTTTCGTGGATCGAAAATCATGTTCGTTAAAACTACTCCTCTAATCTCTAGCCTTAGCAACTCTAGTACTCATAATTTCCACCAATCAAATATCGCAAAACATCTTTAAGTTGCAAGGATAGAGTTATTTCAAAGAAAGATTTATTCCTAAGAAAATACTCTAAATGGGTAAGTTTATAGAAAAATACAAATATGTTTTCATAGATTTGTAATACACTCAACTACTTCTAGGGTGTTGCTTACCCTATCTCTAATGAGTCATATCCAAATAAAGCCAAGGTATCCGCTAAACCTTCACTTTGATACGAAATGTCAATACAAATACATTCATGGTATTCATGTGCCGATCACCCAAGTGCCGAAAAGATAGATTTTTAGGGTAAATAAAAAGAAAAAGAAATAGAACAAGAAAGACAGGACAAAATATCAGAATCTCACAAGCAGAAAGATAAAATACATTCGTGTGTCGATCACCCAAGTGCCAAAAAGACATATTGTTAGGGTAAATAAAAAGAAAAAGAAATATAACAAGAAAGATAGAACAGAATATCAGAATCTCACAAGCGGAAAGATAAAATACAATATTAAAAAAGACTGTACAAATGGTTACTCCAAAATACAAGGTAAATTAGAGTTACAAAAGCTAAGTACTATCATCAACCTGGATAGTTATAACTATCTATCTTCACAATGCTTATACATACACAATAGTTTAATAGAAATAGATAAATAAATGAAGCCTCTAAATCATCTCTTGAAGCTTTGAAGTGTCCAAATGCAAACCTTCTTTACTCAACCTATACGAAAGAGTACATGAGAAATTTTGAAAAAATAAAAACCATGTATCAGACATAAGTATGGTATGAGAAACTCAAGATACTGCATCCATATAATAGTAAGTTTTGAGACCGTACATATCACCATAACAATGGTCCCCTCAAATGAAAGCAAACCATATATTAAGTGAATAAGTAATATAACAGATAATGCCTATTGTGTAGAACATAAATTAGAAAATAATTGTGTTGCTTGCATCTCACAATATAATAATATTAGAAGTACATCTAAAATCGCTAAGGTACGTTCAAATATGGATTATCCACAAAAGCACCCCTAGTAAACTGTGACGACCCGGATTTTGACGTGTGTTAATCAGACGATTAACTGAATTTAATTATAGGGGTATTAGCTTTTATTAAACAAATAAATAAATTTCTTATACTTAAATGTGTGTGTGTGTATACAAAAATAAATTTTCTGATATTTAATACCCGAATCAATGAATTGGTTTAAAAGATATATTAAATATCATATTATAAAAATCGCTGGATATGATGAATCTCACAGGAAATGTACATAAACCCTACCATTTAAAATTTAATACAAGATATCACTAAATATATACAAAACAAATGTATATTTTATTATATAGTGAAATGTAAATATATATATGCATATACAACTGTATATAAAGAAATGACAATATGTAAATGCAAGTAAAATGGAATAAAAAAAATTCATATGCATAATTATACATATGCATAAGTATATGTGTAAGTTTATATTATATAATAGTATACATGAAGAATATAAGTACATGTGCGAATAAGTATATACATTATTAAAAATATAAAATGAGAAAGGCATACATGTGTTTGTACTCTATCAGGAAATGGAAGGGCAAGTGTATATATAAGGATATACATACATATCAATTCGTATAGAGATACATGTAAGCATACAAGGGAGACAAGTATTTAATGCGAATTTCAACTCAAGCCATAAGATGTCAAATCATGTAAAAGAAGAGATCAAATCAGTTCAAGCAACCTCAAACCAAAGGATAAATAAAAATATAAAAATGAAAGAAGCTTACCGAAGAAGGCAGCCTACCTTTTTTTTATATACATCCACTCCTGTCTTATTTCTCTTCAGTCATTCGGGAACAAGCTAAAGTAAAACAAAGTTAAATACCACTTTCATTTCAAACTAAAGAATCAAAACAATACAACTCAAGCAATGAAGATCATCTCATCATGAAGCAAGTTACAGGCCATGTTCAAGCATCTTGATAAAATGTGAGTAAAACTCAAAATTTGTTTGAAATTGCATATGGTAAATCCTTGAATTATGATATAAATCATGTGTGCATGGTGTTAAAGAAATGACTTTGTATATATATATATATATATATATATATATGAGTTAGTATTTGTGGCCAAGCCTGGAACGGGCTAACAAGCCTCTACTATTAACATTTCAGGTTTGAAACCTGAATCAATAATTCAAATCTCCCTCTCAAATGATTTTTAGGCACTGATTTCTGTGTAAAAACTTGTTGTATGTTAGCAACATCATTTTTAATATTTGATTCAGGTAAAAGTGTGTAGCAAATACTTCAGAAATTTTATATCACAGTGAGGAACAAAGGAATGTCAAAATTTTGAACTTCACATTTGGATGTTCTGATTTTGTAATCGAGTTTAATTTCGAAATTGATGAATTTTAAAAGTAATATGATGATTTTTAAGATAGAGGATGTCGAGCACTTTGAGGTTGAAAGAAATTTAGTTTATCGTCAATTTACGATGACCAACGGCAGATTGAGCATCGTGTTTGTTATGGAGGGTGGCTGGGATGTTGAAGCTCTCAGAAAAAAATGGTGGATAAATTTCTATGATGTGGATGGATGAGGAAGGGCTGATCTAGGGATTTTTGTCACGTTTGCATAGCTTGGGCTTGAGTGAGAATGGCGGGGTCGATAGAAAGAGAGGGGACTGCGCACCTGAGTAGGAGGAAGAATAGGTGGTGGAGGGGTTGACGACGAGGTATGGTGGGTGCGGTCGACTGAGACAGTGCGGCGAGGTGTTTTTTTTCCATGCTCATGATGGATGTCAGTTTGGTACAGGTTCGAATTTCCCTGATGAGCGTAGGTTGCGATTCCAGGTGATAGAGGAGGGAAGCGAGGGATGCGTGTGACTGGTGTGGATGGTCGTCGGAATGACTAGACGATCGTAGGAAGTGTGCACGGATACGCGTGCATGAACATGGTGGGCAGAATTAGAATTTGGGCAGGAGATAGAAGAAGAAGTGAACAGAGAGGGAATCGGGGGAAAGTGGGAAATTCATCGGGTCAGGCACGAATACGTACTCGAGTTATTGATGAAAAGTAACAGGATTCTGCTGGAAGTTGGCATCAAATTTGAGATTCTGGCTCGAGTTTGTTCGTGATAACTGAGCTCATGCCAAAGTATTTTAGTTATGTATTGTAATCAAGATCCAAAATAAAACAAGTTTTAAACAGCTAGAATGGAAGAAAATTGTTAACAAGTTTATAAAGCACAGGAACGAGAGTTTTACAAAGTAAAGGAATTGTAACAGGATTTTAGAGTCAGATATCAAATAAGTTCCAAGTATAAATCACAAATCAAATGAATAATAGAATGAGTTAATTATCTGATTATATTCCTATTGTTTTCAAAATTAAATTGGATAATGGTTCAATTAAGTAGTACAAGGACTTGATTAATTAAGGAAGTAATCTAAGTATTTTTACAGGATAACTAATTGTCGAAATTTTATTTGAGTTAATAAGTAAGCGTAATTGGACTTAAGGAAAATTAATTAATGGAATTAATTAACGGATCATTTATTAATATAAGTAATTAGAAGTTAATAAATTATGTTATTGGATCAAATAATTGATGAATAATTAATTAATTTTAACAATTAATTTAATGGTTTGATTGGTGTTAATTAAAGATTTAAAGATAATTAGAGATAACCAATTGGTTATTAGGAATCATTCATTAGTTAAGATTTTTAATTAATGATTAAGATTAATTAATGAGGTAATTAAGGGTTAATTAAGTTACAGTTATGCTTAATTAATTCAAGATTAGTTAATTGGTTATTTAAGATTTATTAATTTTGAATTTAATAATGATTAATCTAAGTTGATTACTTAAGAAAGTAATTAAAGAACTGTTAATAGTTAATGAAGGTCATTAATTTAAGATTAATTAAAGATAATCATTTATGGATTTTTTTAAGTATAATTACTTAATGGGAGTAATTAGTAATGGTAATTACATGGGATTAATAAATATAATTAACTAAAGATTTAGTATAATTACTAAGGGTAATTAATGAGGTGTAATTCCTTAGTGAAGTAATAAGTGGATCACTACTGGATGTAATTGACTAAAAGGAAATTACTTGATGAAAGTAATTAAAGGATAATTATTGGGTGGAAGGAGTTAAGTGATAACCACCCAGTGCAATCAAATGATTAATTATATAATTAATCAAGGAATTGGTTTAATTGATGGAATAATTTAGGAAAGTTGGTTTCTGAATTGTGATTAATCAAGGTTGATCATTGAATGTAATTAAGTTAAGGTTAATTTCAAAATGATATTTAAGAATAATTAACTAATGGAAGTAATTAGGAGATCATTAATTAATGTAATTAATGGAAGTGATCAATCTTGCTTATTGATGATTGAATGATGATGAGTGCTTTGAATTGGTTGATATCTCTGATATGAATTGTTGTGTGACGTGGTATGTTGATTAGACAGTAATAGTGTGATTATCTATCAACTATGAATTGCTGTACAGAAAGTGTAATCCGACAATTAAAATTGAATTGTATTCACCTGGATGACTTAGGTTAAGATAACATTGAATTCGAAGAGACCGGAGTCGGGCATTAATAAATACCCGAAAACAACTTCGATTCTTTATAGTTTGACATGAATAAGCTGGAATGAAATGACTTAAGTGAATTGGACTATTAATCTAAATTTTGGTACTCAGAAACATGATGTGTGAAATAAGTGATGTCTATGGCAAATTGTGAATTTGTAAATTGATACGAGTTACCCCGGGTTTTATATAAGTTGTATGCTTTGTATTCCATGTTAGATGGGTTTACTCACGCTGGTTTCCAGCCTGACCCAGGTGTTACTTTGGTATAATGCTCGGGTCAGACCGAGTATTACAGATTTTCAGGTAAGGACATTCTGGAGCTCAGGAGGCGACCTGGATGGTAATAGCGTATAGAGTATTTCCGATGTATTTATATTATTGTTAATCTGAGACATGATAATTATATATATTCAGTGGCTTTGAATATGTAAAACTCTGATGTATATTAAGGGTAATCGACAGATTTAGTATTCTTTTGTAAACTGTTATTATTTGATATTATATTTTGATCCGCTGCGACTGTGAGATGTTGGTGTTTTTCTGTTTCTTATTCTATCTCTTTCTTCTTTTTCCTAATTATCTGGAATTTTCGGGATCGAAAATTTTAGGTCGTTACAGTTGGTGTCAGAGCTGAAAGGTTAAGTGAGAACCTTGGCTCTGGTGGGGATTACTCATTAAATAGAGCCCGTAGTACTCTAGAATGAGTTGAGTATATGTATATATATATATATATATGTATATATATGAGAGCGTACTTGTTATTTTCTTATATAAAGGTTTTAAATGATTTTATATAAAAGTATATTTTGATATATAAAGAAATATTTCATTCTAATAAATATTATAGCGATTGGTTGTTAAATTATTGAAATTAAAATTTAGAAGTAATATAATGTGACCAAATTGAAGACTTGAATTGGAATTAAATTAAGTAAAAACGAAAATACAACCAAATTAAAATTGAAATTACTTGAAAATGTCGTTTCAAAGTAATGACCAACTAATAAATAAGTATTATTTGGATAACTGGGATTTGTTGCAAACAATGGGTTGTTTGAAAATTTGACTTGAATTAAAGACCAAAAGTGGTCTAAAATTTAAGGAATATACATAAATCAAAAATAGTTTAAATAACTCAAATGTTGAGTTTGACATTTGGAATGGGATGTGATACCCAAAGTGATAAGTTTTTAAATGGGAAATTGAATCGAATTAAATTAAAATGATTTAAAATTTGAAATGGAAGTTCAAATTGGGAAAGGTTGACTGGATTAAGTGAATTGAGTTTAACTTGGGAAAAATGTTAAATAAGTTGGAACGATCAACCCGATTTGCAAATTTGAAGAGAAAATTAAGATTTAACTTGGAAAGTTAAATAGTTGATTGGAATTGAGAGTCTGAGTGATCTCAAATTGGGCTTGAGATCCGAAAATTGGAAATGGATGGATGTTTTAAAATAATTTGAATGATACCATCCTGTTGTTATTAATAATCTTTAAGCTGAAATTGGATTTGTTTAAATAAATAAAGATATGAGGTATGGTAATATATCCATTATTAAGATAAATGGAATCATTTTGTACTTAAGGTTTGAATGTATAAAATAAAACTTTAAAGGTTTGGATTCAAAAAATTGAAATTTGATGATAAATTGAATTTCAAAGATTTAGTTGTTTAAAAGATTTGAATTATTATATGAACTTTGAAATAAGTTTAAAATGGAATTTGGAATTAGAATTAAATGGTATATAGATATAAGTTGAATTGATTAATGGATTAAATCAACATTTAAAAATTTAACGCGAATTTATATAATTTGGGATGGTTTAAATTTGAAATTTGAATTGAATTAGTTCAAATTAAATTTGATTTGAATTAATTATAATTGTGATTGAAGATGGATAAGTTTAAAACTTCAAAAGGAAAATTTTGAATTGAATTGATTTGAATAATTTGGAATTGTAATTAAAGTTGAATAGTTTTAAATTCAAATGGAATTTGAATCGAATTTGGAAGGAAATCAAGAATAATTCAACTTGATTGGAAATGGAGTTTGAAATTGGGATTAATTCAAACTTGGGTTGAAATAAATTGAAATTGGAACTAGTTCAATTAAAATTTATTTGAATTAGTAGAATTTGAGAACAAGGTTGAATAAAGTTAAATTGGAAAGAAACTGATGTTAATTCAACTTAAATTGGGGTTGAATCAATTTCAGCGGAAATTGAAGTTATTTAAATTAGGATTGGCTCAATTTAAATGGAAGTGGATATTTAAATTGAATCGATGCGACTGGAGATTGGGAAGTGAGCATTTTTGACTCTGGACTATTTTAATATAAATTGTTTTAATATAAACCTATTTTCCAAGCTATTCATTATATAAACAACCTTTCTTTTAAAAGCCAAACTATCTTATACTTGTTTTACAAATATTTTTGAAACTGTTTAACAATTTTCCAACTGTTTCATAAACTAATTACTATATTTCAACTATTTTACAAAACTAATTGCTACCTTACTATTATTTTGCAATTATCTAAAATTTCTATAATTATTTTAACTATTTTCTAACTATTTTACACCTATTTTATAAATTATTAATTATTTTCCAACTACTTGTCTATTTTCAAATTTTTCAAGCTATTTTCTAAATAGACTGGTCGGAGTTCAAACTGTTATTGGTTAAATACCCAATCGAGATAAGAATAGATGTGATAATCCAAATGGATTGATGCAATTGTGAGTAAGTGAATGAAAATCAAAATGAATGTGAATAGAAATGGAATTGATTTGGCTAATAACCAATAAAAATAAATACGTAGGATGTACGTATGTTATTCTATTCGCATAGTGATTTGATCCAGATTCGAGCACAGAATTTCGAGATAGTATGTCGATCCGAGTTGGGATTTTTTGCTCGATTTTCGACGGCGAACCTGGATACAGATTTTTGATTGGTTCTGGATATTCTCTATCATAGTTATGACTATGTAAGAAGAATGACGGTTTCTGATCAAGAAACCAGATCTGTGTCCGCCCTAGGAAGTTGGGTGGACGATACTAGTTCGGAAGTGAAATTGTGTGGTCGAGTGAGCGATCAGATTGGTATAGCGTGCGGATGATATGTGTACATCGTACGGATTTGAATGAAAATGATATTGAAAAGAGTAATCAAATTTGAATATTTGATTTTAAGTAAACAAAGTTAAATTATTATTATTTTTATAAAATGAAACTCCCCTTGTTGAATCTTTTGCCAGAAGAAAAGGGTTTTTGAAGGTATTTGAAGTATAAAGGGAGTTTTATACAAGATTGAAATGATCCAAAGTTTTAAAAATTATATATAATTATTTATATATAAAGGATCTTATGAGGAATTTAGAAAAAGGTTTTGGGAACCTTTGGATTTGGAAAGGCTTTCGATTTTTGGGTAAAATCATTATGAGAATTTGGAAAGCCTAGTTTGAGAATTATCGATTTTGAAATAATCGATTTTGTGTAAAGGAGCTTTGTATGAGATCATACTAGGTGTATGATTTGAAGATACTATATGTGTATAGTATAAAATGTTTTGATGATGGCTCTGGGAAAAAGGCAGTCCCTTGAAATGAACTTCTCAGGAGTACCACCGGGTGGTGCTGCCTTGAGCCCCAAGGGAGGGTTCTAAAGTTTTTTTTTGAGCAAGACGGGTGTGTAGCGTAAAACTACACAGTCGGTTAGTAGCATATATATATATATATATATGAAGGAGTATATAGGGCGATCAACACGCTTGATCGCTAGCGCCAAAAGAAAGTATGAACATCAACACATACAACTTAAAGCAACACACATTAACAAAACAGAAGGTGCAAGTAATCTCCACTGAACAAAACGATCCCACTGCAGTGGGAGAACTGGGTGGATCTTGGAGCAGCTGGTGATTATCTGTGGTCTGGTGGGAAGGCTGAGCTACTGCCGAGGGATTCAACTTGAGAAGAGCTACGCTGCGGGATGCGGAGTCTGAATGGAGCCGACAAGCTACGACCTGTACAAATGCTGAAAAGATGAGAAATACATCTGGCGATGCTTTCGACTTGAGATCTGGGTTTATCAAATACACGTGCATTACGTTCCTTCCAAATGATCCAACAACAAACAGCAATAAATACATCCAGAGATAGATTTTGGTTGTTGTACTGCCAGTGGTCGAAAATAGTTGGCGGATCAGGGACAAAACCAAGTATATGGGCACTCGAAGCTGCCCAGATCGAGTAGGTAAAGTCACAATCTTTAAACAGATGGGGAATACTCTCACATTTCTCGAAACAGAAGACACACAAGATCAATATGTATTTGAAGGCGGCAGAGTCGATCTTTAGTATTTATACGATTATGCACCAGGCACCATTGGAAAAAAGCAATTCGAGGTGGAATAGGGCACTTCCAAAGTCTGGGGAAGGAAAAGAGACGTCCATGATTATGCAGAAAGGAATAGCAGGAGGCCACCAAGAAACCGGGAGCAGGCGCCGGCGCCCAAACGAAGCGATCTAGTAGGTCAGAGAGGTGAAGGGAATGAAGGATGCTGGCTATGGAGATAAGGTTTGAAAAAGTGTCAGGGCTAAATAGAGAAGGTGGGCAGAGGGAATCTGGTCCACGAGTGGCACAATCACTTACTGAAATCAACGGGGTATTCGAGTGAGGGAAGAGGCTCGGCAATGATTTGGCAAGGGGGAGTTGGCCGAACTAAGTGCCGAGCCAAAAAGCACTGTTGTTGTCGTTGCCAATAGCCACATGGAATAAGGGTTTGACTCGAGGGATGACTTGCATCACACCAGACAAAAAAGGAGAGGGCTTCTTACACGGAGGACGATGGAGGATAAGATGACTTTTGGAATGATAATGAAGGGAGAGGATCCAGTCTTTCCAAATGAAGTACTCTGGTGAGAGAATCTTCCAAATCCATTTAGAAAGCAGAGCAATGTTGAAGATTCTGAGGTTGGTGATGCTAAGACCACCATTTTTCAGAGGCAAACAGATAGTATCCCAGCTGACCAGTCTTTTGGCACCGCCACCATTCACAGGAAGGATCTTCTGACCCTATCCAAATGATTGATGACCCAGGAGGGGAGTTTGTAGAATGACATCTAGTAAACTGGAATGGCTGAAAGGACCGATCTAACGAGAACAAGCCAGCCCGCGGAAGATAGAGAGTGAGCCTTCCATCCCAGTAATCTAGAGTCAATCTTGGAGATGAGGGGGAACCAGTCGGATCTATGGAGTTTGGTAGGTCTGAGATTGATACCAAGGTAGGAGATCGGGAAATTCGAAAGCTTACAGTTGAGCATCGATGATATGGGAGGGCCAAGATGATCCGAGTTCCCCAACATGATGATCGAACTCTTGCTGAAATTGATGGATAGTACAGATATGCGCTCAAAGGTATAAAGGGCCACCTTTAGGCAGTAAATATAATTTTCTTGGGGAGAGACGAAAATGATTGTGTCATCTGCGAATTGCAAATTGGAAACCGACAAAGACGAATCCGGGAGAGCAATACCGGAGAAGAGGCAGTTGGATGATGCCAGCTTGATCATTCTGTTGAAGACATCTGCAACAAGGACGAAGATGAGGGGTGAAAGGGGGTCACCTTGTCTCAAACCCCGAACTGATTTTATGTGGCCCCCCGAAACACCGTTAATCAAAATTGATGAGAGGCTCGAAATGAGAATATGCTTGATCCAATTGCACCATTTTGGGGGGAAACCCCTATTAGACATAAGGGCGAGAATGAAGTTCCAGTTCACCGTGTCGAAGGCTTTAGAGAAATCGAGTTTAAGAAGAACACCATGGGTCGAAGAGTGGTGGCAGGCGGAAATGATTTCTTGAGCTGTGGCTGTTGAGTCACAAGCTTTATGAAAGTTTTGATTTCTGACAAATAAGGCGATTGATTTCTGACAAACAAGGCGATCGACAAAAACAAGGTCATTAGAGCTATATATGGTACTCTAGATTATAGGTTGATTATTTGTTGTTGTAATAGTAATAAATTTGTTAAAATCTATCCTCAAATAATCATGCATATCAAGGGAATCAATATATATACAAATAATTTATAAGTTGCATGCAGTTGCACAATTCAATGTGCAATTTAACAGGCACCGGTCGACCGGTCAATATAGGTGCGGTCGACCGTTCCTGTGTAAATTGCACAGTGAACGTGCACACATGCACATAACGTATATATATTTTGAATTCCTGTCTACTAGTCACTTTTTATCCTGTCGACCGTTTTTGAACAGAAAGCAATTTTTTCAAAAGACACTTCTCTTCTCCAAAGGTTGCATCTCTTAATCTTTCACCAAAGATCATATCTCTTAATGGCAAAGAGTTACAACCATTCTTGTCTATATAAACTAATCCAATTCGTTGATTAAGCACAACGATTTCATATATTCTTTTAATCTAATCTCTGATCTCAATTCTGTATTATAAAAGCTCTAAATTATTTATTGAATCTTTGAAACTATTTCATATCCTTTGATTCAATAATATACTTTCCTTAATCTTTTCAAAACATCATATCGCATACTTTGAGGATAAGATTATAGGAAGGGTGTACTGCTAGTGACAAATCCGTGTTTTCAAGAACACAAGTTGTCAACAACAATTGTATTTGTTCTTTTGTTGAAGTCCTCTGTGTTGTAAGAGGCAAGTGTTGAAGTCCTCAGTATATTAGAGGCGTGAAATCCCGTTCGGCTGTTCGGGTATTGTAAACCTGTTCCTCCGGGTGAAGCGAGGTAGTTAATAGTGAAAATCCAGATAGGAGTCTGGGACTGGACGTAGGACGGTACTCCGAACCAGTATAAAAATCTCTGGTGTGATTTTTCTATTTTTATTTACTATGCTATTATCATCTATTTCCGCATTTATATTATAGTCCATATTACACGATCCGTGTGTACTATATTAGCACATATAATCGTATACACACCGCACTTTCAGTGGCAATGCAATCCATAATGTTTCTCCCGAGTATGAAGGCGGACTGTTCAGTTCCGACCAGGGGGGCGATAACTTGTTGGAGACGGTTGGCGAGGACTTTAGTAATGATTTTAAAGGTAGCGTTGAGAAGGCTGATGGGTCGGAAAGAAGGGAGGGAATTAGCACCTGGGATTTTAGGGACGAGGATGATGCTTGCATAAATAAGTCTCGAGATAACCGATGGGTCCGATTGGAATTCCTTGCACATTTCTAGTATATCAAATTTAACCGAGTTCCAGAAATGCTTAAAGAAAAGAGGGCCAAAGCCATCAGGACCCGGCGCTTTATCATCAGACATCTCGTTAAGGGCGGCCCAGATCTCCTCCTCAGAGAACGGGTGATCGATGGGGATGTTGGTGGGGGAGGGATAAAGGAGCGACCAGTTGATGTCAGGAAGCGGTGTGAATTGTTTACCATGGATATCTCTGAAGTAGTTGGTAAACAGGCGAAGATGATCTGCAGGGTCAGAATAAGAGGTGTTATTATTTTATAATTCGGAAATCAGGAGCGATCTACGACGTCCACTGGCCAGGCGATGGAAGAAGGGGGTTTTCCTGTCTCCATCCTTTAACCAATTAACCCTTGAACTCTGTTTCCATCCGATTTCTTCTTGCTTGATAAGTTTGTCCAGATCCAATTCCAGAGCCAGCAGGCGTGCTCTTTCCAAGTCGAGAAGAGGCCGAGATTCTTCAATGATGTTCAGATCCAGGATTTCATCTTGAGTGGATGAGATGCGCGAGCGAAGGGACCCCCAAATGGATCTGGCCCACGGTCTGATGATCTTTCTGAGGGAGCGAAGCTTGAACACTATTCTGGCGGAGGCCGATTGGATATCCGACGGCTGAGACCAGATCTGGTTGATGAAGTTGTCAAAGGAGGGTTCCAAGAGCCAAAGACGCTCGAATCTGAAGGGGGGCCTGCCAAGGGGCAGAGATCCGGAATCCAAGATGAGAGGACAGTGGTCAGAAATTATTGAGGCGAGGCCCGAGAGCGAGGAAAGAGGGTAAAGATCTTCCCATGACGAGTTGTAAAGGAATCTGTCAAGTTTCTCTAAGGCGGGTTCGGCTCGACGGTTAGACTAGGTGAATTGGCGATTGTTAATGGGAGGATCGATAAGGGAACAAGCATTGATGAAGGCGTTGAAAGAGTCTGAGTCCGGTGAATTGCAGCCAGAGTTTCGCTCTGCCGGTGATCTGGTAGTATTGAAGTCTCCCCCAACAATCCAGGGGCCATTAAGGTAGGATGCAAAGGAGAAACATTCGGCCCAAAGATCATTCCTCTCTTGAGTGCTTTGTGGGCCGTAGATATTAGTGAAGAAATATATAGTGCCAGTTTGGATGTGACAGAGTGTTACGTGAAGAGCGGAAGCGTGGGCAGAAGTAATTACAATGGGACCATACTGCTTCATTCCAGGCGGTAATAATACCACCTCTGGACCCATCGGCATTTGTGTCGGCCCAACCCGTTAGGGTTGGCCCACCTAAATGTGAAATGAAAGAATGGAGGGGATCAGACAGTTTGGATTCTTGTAAGAAGAGAATGTTTGCTTTATGAGGGGATAAAGTAAGGCTAACTGCATGCCTTTTAGACGGGTCCCCAAACCCCTTACGTTCCACGAAATTAATTTCATTGGGAATGGGTCGATCTCACCGATTCCAGTGTTTGCATGGCTATGTAATGTTCATCACTCAAACTCACACCCATGCAACGAGCCTTTTTTTATAAGACTTTTGTTATTGGAGGAAAAAACAACAGTTTTAAAGAAGCTACTAGGTGGGGAAGCTGCTCGACTAATTCTGGAGCTACGACGGACGAGGGCAGGTGTGATCTGTGGGGAGCTGAGTTCGAGCAGTGCAGGCATTGGCTGAGCCAGAGGAGAACTTTGGTTGAGTGGGTGATGCACTTAAGGGGAGACCGGAGCAGTATTAGGGATAGATGGATCATCTGGTTGTGTGTTGGGGTGACGCAAGGAAGAGGCGGGGGGATTGGGGATCACTGATGGGGTGACGTTATGATCATCTGGCCAGGGGGTCCAACATTGAGGGCCATCAACCTCCGGTGACTCAGCACGGCTCTGGGCGATCGCTGGAAGAGGATAGGAGACTGCAGGGTCAAAGTACATAGCGTCAAATATGGACGCATCCTCGTTAGATGAATAGATGGGATCGCCATAACCCCGAAAGTTGATGTCATAATTCGCTCCCAAGAACATTCTTTCTGGTCTGAGGGTAGGGTGAGCATGCTCCCACTGTTCTACCATGAGAAGATGATCAACATTGTTGAGGTGCACGACAAAAGAGTAAGGATTGCTTACTCCATTAAAAAATTGCATCTTGACAAAGAGAAATCTGTGGTCAAAGTTTGCCCAGTTACAATCATCAAAAGCAGTGAAACGACCGACAGGGCCAAGCGCCTCCCTGACCGCGTTCGGGTTGTTTCTGAGGAATTTCGGAAAACCACTGAAACGGGCCCAAGTCGGCGGATCAAGCTCAGGGGCTTGGTGTTCCAATTCCGACCATCGTTGCAATGAAATTGAGCCACCAGGTTTCGTAAGGGTTTTCATCAAGAGGGCTTGGTTGCGGATGTCGGAGGAGGGGCAGGCAAAAATGAAACTGTTTTCAGAGTGGATCCAGAGAGGCCATTCATTGCACTGGAAGGTTGAGGAGAGGGCGAGGTGGAGTGATTCGATGGACCAAAATCCATCGATGATCGTGGCTGTGAGATAGAGAGAGGAGTCAGCCATAGA
The DNA here is from genome assembly GCA_030765085.1 of Allium cepa. Classification (NCBI taxonomy): domain Eukaryota; kingdom Viridiplantae; phylum Streptophyta; class Magnoliopsida; order Asparagales; family Amaryllidaceae; genus Allium; species Allium cepa. Next base: position 513,742,038 of record CM060942.1, read on the forward strand.
AAAGTTTTGAGGGAGAGAAGATTTGGGATGCATGGGGTCGGGATTAGGGAGATAAGAGAGTTTAGGGTGATAAGAGGGAGCGGTTCGAGGAGACTCATGACTAGGTGAATGTTGATTGGCGTTATGGTTCCCAAGCTGAAATGATGAGTGTGGGGCCCAACCTGTGCGCTTGGCAGAGATTTTATGTTTGTTTTTTGTGGAAGTGGCAGGGTCGAATTTGATTTGAGCCGAAAAGTTGCTTTTTGTTTTCTCGGGACAGTGCGACTGTGCATGCCCGAAGAAACCACACAGGTAACAAATCTTGGAGTCCCTACAAACACGTGCCACGTGTCCCGCATCATCACATCTGAGACAGCGGCCCTTCAATTTCAAAAAGTCAATCGTTGAGCGGGTGGAACGAAACTGAGGACGAAACCGGCGACGACGCCGGGACAAGGGGGGTTGGGTAGGGGAGGCAGGTTGGAACACAGAGCTTGGGCATAAGATTTTTTGTGAGAAGGGGGGCGCTGGAACGGAGGCGATGGACCAAGAGATGGTTGGACGACGTTGGAGTCAATGGGGGGCGACAACGAGGATCGAAGGTTAGGGGCCTGCGGAGCCCGAGGCAGAGAGATAGGGAGGGATTTGTATTTGCTGGGGACGAAGGAGATTGGAGGGGGTAAGACGGAGATGGGGAAGAGGAGGGGCGATAGGAGGGAGCTGAACGGGACGTCATTTGTGAAATCACTGAATTTGGCTTTCCAGGAGTTGGGAGGGTTCTAAAGTTGATCCTGTGAGGAGTCCGTACAAAACTAGTTCCTGAGGATTATGAGTAGAGTATACCATAGCGAAAGTCGTGTGTGCCACTGAGAGCCAACGGTCTGCGTTTGATTTTATATCGGCAGACTGCGACCTATGTAGGAGTGGAGAGGTTTCATTTTGACAGCGAAAATCAGAGGCCGCTGAGAGCTTGCAGTTACATGGACTTTTGCTGCGATGGCAACGTAACCCTGAAATGTAACTGCGATCTGTTGCGGGATCCATGGCGTAATTGAGAGGCCGCGGAGAGCCTGCAGTTACATGGACTTTTGCTGCGATGGCAACGTAACCCTGGAATGTAACTGTGACCATGGATAGGGGTGATGATTTCCAGAGCATTCTCACCAAGAATATTTCCTCTATTTCCAAAAATTGTTTCCTATATTTTCAATAAAATTATTTTTTTCAAAGTATTTACTCTGGATGTTGAAAATGGGTCTGCCGAGCACTTATATATTTTCAGTCGTACACCTGATCAACATATGACCGAATATCTGTGAGAATATGGATGGACTTGTCGAGACATCGAGTTATAAAAGTATTTTTATAAAAAAATATTTTAGTAAAATTATATAAATTTTTAAAGTAGTTTAAAAATGATCAAAGAAAATTTATCTGATTTTAAGCATTTTAATAACTCTGGCTTCGTTCCTTTTCGAGGACGAAAAGATTAAAAGGTGGGAGGAATGTGACGAACTGGATTTTGACGTGTGTTAATCAGACGATTAACTGAATTTAATTATTAGGGTATTAGCTTTTATTAAACAAATGAATGAATTTCTGATACTTAAATGTGTATATATATATACAAAAATAAATTTTCTGATATTTAATACCCGAATCAATGAATTGGTTTAAAAGCTATATTAAATATCAGATTATAAAAATTGCCGGATATGATGAATCTCACAGGAAATGTATATAAACCCCACCATTTAAAATTTAACACAAGATATGACTAAATATATACAAAACAAATGTATATTTTATTATATAGTGAAATGTAAATATATATATGCATATACAACTTTATATAAAGAAATGACAATATGTAAATGCGAGTAAAATGGAATAAAAAAATTCATATGCATAATTATACATATGCATAAGTATATGTATAAGTTTATATTTATATAATAGTATACATGAAGAATATAAGTACATGTGTTAATAAGTATATACATTATTAAAAAAATAAAATGAGAAAGGCATACATGTGTTTGTACTCTATCAGGAAATGGAAGGGCAAGTGTATGTATAAGGATATACATACATATTAATTCATATAGAGATACATGTAAGCATACAAGGGAGACAAATATTTAATGCGAATTTCAACTCAAGCCATAAGATGTCAAATCATGTAAAAGAAGAGATCAAATCAGTTCAAGCAACCTCTGACCAAAGAATAAATAAAAATATAAAAGTGAAAGAAGCTTACCGAAGAAGGCAGCCTACCTTTTTTTTATATACATCCACTCCTGTCTTATTTCTCTTCAGTCATTCGGGAACAAGCTAAAGTAAAAAAAAGTTAAATACCACTTTCATTTCAAACTAAAGAATCAAAACAATACAACTCAAGCAATAAAGATCATCTCATCCTGAAGCAAGTTACAGGCCCTGTTCAAGCATCTTGATAAAATGTGAGTAAAACTCTAAATTTGTTTGCAATTGCATATGGTAAATCCTTGAAATATGATATAAATCATGTGTGCATGGTGTTAAAGAAATGACTTTGTGTGTGTGTGTGTGTGTGTGTGTGTGTGTGTCTATATATATATATATATATGAGTTAGTATATGTGGCCAAACCTGGAACGGGCTAACAAGCCCCTACTATTAACATTTCAGGTTTGAAACCTGAATCAATAATTCGAATCTCCCTCTCAAATGAGTTTTAGGCACGGATTTCTGAGTAAAAACTTGTTGTATGTTAGCAACATCATTTTTAATATTTGATTCAGGTAAAAGTGTGTAGCAAATACCTCAGAAATTTTATATCATAGTGAGGAACAAAGGAATGTCAAAATGTTGAACTTCACATTTGCATGTTTTGATTTTGTAATCGAGTTTAATTTCAAAATTTATGAATTTTAAAAGTAATATGATGATTTTTAAGATAGAGGATGTCGAGCACTTTGAGGTTGAAATAAATTTAGTTTATCGTCAATTTACGATGACCAACGGTAGATTGAGCATCGTGTTTGTTATGGAGGGTAGCTGGGATGTTGAAGCTCTTAGAAAAAAATGGTGGATAAATTTCTATGATGTGAATGGATGAGGAAGGGCCGATCTAGGATTTTTTGTCACGTTTGCATAGCTTGGGTTTGAGTGAGAATGACGGGGTCGATAGAAAGAGAGGGGACTGTGCACCTGAGTAGGAGGAAGAATAGGTGGTGGAGGGGTTGACGACGAGGTATGGTGGGTGCGGTCGACTGAGACCGTGCGACGAGGAGTTTTTTTTCCACGCTCGTGATGGATGTCAGTTTGGTACAGGTTCGAATTACCCTGATGAGCCTAGGTCGCGATTCTAGGTGATAGAGGAAGGGGGCGTGGGATGCGTGTGACTGGTGTGGATGGTCGCCGGAATGACTAGACGATCGTAGGAAGTGTGCACGCGTGCATGAACACGGTGGGAAGAATTGGAATCTGGGCAGGAGATAGAAGAAGAAGTGGACAGAGAGGGAGTAGGGGGAAAGTGGGAAATTCATCGGGCCAGGCACGAGTATGTACTCGAGTTATTGATGGGAAGTAACAGGATTCTGCTGGAAGTTGGCATCGAATTTGAGATTCTGGCTCGAGTTTGTTCGTGATAACTGAGCTTGTGCCGAGTATTTTAGTTATGTATTGTAATCAGGATCTAAAATAAAACTAGTTTTAAAAAGCTAGAATGGAAGAAAATTGTTAACTAGTTTATAAAGCACAGGAACGAGAGTTTTACAAAGTAAAGGAATTGTAACAAGATTTTAAAGTTAGATATCAAACAAGTTCCAAGTATAAATCACAAATCAAATGAATTATAGAATGAGTTAATTATCTGATTATATTCTTATTGTTTCAAAATTAAATTGGATAATGGTTCAATTAAGTAGTACAAGGACTTGATTAATTAAGGAATTAATCTAAGTATTTTTACAGGATAACTAATTGTCGAAATTTTATTTGAGTTAATAAGTTAGTGTAATTGGATTTAAGGAAAATTAATTAATGGAATTAATTAACGGAAGAGTGTTCAAATCGTCACTACGAAATCAATGCACAACCTGCAAATATTCTGTGCACATTTTGTTTTCTGAGTCAAGCTGTAACGCCCCACTCCGAGACCCATATTAGCAAAGAGTATTACTAGGTAATACCGTCTACTAATACGGAGAATAGAGCTGTATAGGAGTGACCATCCATAGTCTTGTCTTAACTATCTACTGAATACGTCGATAAATGTCGCATATTTTTTTTCCAGGTGGATCGATTTATCCAATAGATATTTAATACAAAACTATATTTGCTATAAGATCTAACAGAACAAAATATAACAACTCAAATGTAAAACACATCACAGAACAGTAGATCATCACGTATATATACACATATACAGATACATCACAGGGTATACAATTTATTAATATAAGTAATTAAAAGTTAATAAATTATGTGATTGGATCAAATAATTGATGAATAATTAATTAATTTTAACAATTAATTTAATGGTTTGATTGGTGTTAATTAAAGATTTGAAGATAATTAGAGATAATCAATTGGTTATTAGGAATCATTCATTAGTTTAGATTTTTAATTAATGATTAAGATTAATTAATGAGGTAATTAAGGATTAATTAAGTTACAGTTACGCTTAATTAATACAAGATTAGTTAATTGGTTATTTAAGATTTATTAATTTTTAATTTAATAATGATTAATCTAAGTTGATTACCTAAGAAATTAATTAAAGAACTGTTAATAGTTAATGAAGGTCACTAACTTAAGATTAATTAAAGATAATCATTTATGGATTTTTTTTAAGTATAATTACTTAATGGGAGTAATTAGTAATCGTAATTACAGGGGATTAATAAATATAATTAACTATAGATTTAGTATAATTACTAAGGGCAATTAATGAGGTGTAATTCCTTAGTGAAGTAATAAGTGGATCGCTACTTGATGTAACTGACTAAAAGGAAATTACTTGATGAAAGTAATTAAAGGATAATTATTGGGTGGAAGGAGTTAAGTGATAACTACCCAGTGCAATCAAATGATTAATTATATAATTAATCAAGGAATTGGTTTAATTGATGGAATAATTTAGGAAAGTTAGTTTATGAATTGTGATTAATCAAGGTTGATCAATGAATGTAATTAAGTTAAGGTGAATTTAAAAATGAAATTTAAGAATAATTAACCAATGGAAGTAATTAGGAGATCATTAATTAATGTAATTAATGGAAGAGATCAATCTTGCTTATTGATGATTGAATGATGATGAGTGCTTTGAATTGGTTGATATCTTTGATATGAATTGTTGTGTGACGTGGTATGTTGATTGGACAGTAATAGTGTGATTATCTATCAACTATGAATTGCTGTACAGAAAGTGTAATCCGGCAATTAAAATTGAATTGTATTCACCTGGATGACTTAGGTTAAGATAACATTGGATTCGAAGAGACCGGAGTCGGGCATTAATAAATACCCGAAAACAACTTCGATTCTTTATAGTTTGACATGAATAAGCTGGAATGAAATGACTTAAGTGAATTGGACTATTAATCTAAATTTTGGTACTTGGAAACAAGATGTGTGAAATAAGTGATGTCTATGGCAAATTGTGAATTTGTATATTGATACGAGTTACCCTGGGTTTTATATAAGTTGTATGCTTTGTATTCCATGTTAGATGGGTTTACTCACGCTGGTTTCCAGCCTGACCCAGGTGTTACTTTGGTGTAATGCTCGGGTCAGACCGAGTATTACAGATTTTCAGGTGAGGACATTCTGGAGCTCAGGAGGCGAGCTAGATGGCAATAACGTATAGAGTATTTCCGCTGTATTTATATTATTGTTAATCTGAGACATGATAATTGTATATATTCAGTAACTTTGAATATGTAAAACTCTGATGTATATTAAGGGTAATCGACAGATTTAGTATTCTTTTGTAAACTGTTATTATTTGATATTATATTTTGATCCGCTGCGAGTGTGAGATGTTGGTGTTTTTCTATTTCGTATTCTAACTCTTTCTTCTTTTTCCTAACTATCTGGAATTTTCGGGATCGAAAATTTCGGGTCGTTACATAAACTGAAGCAGGCAGAAATCTATAGGATCGTCTTAAGTAATGCAACTTATATATGTCACGAACCAATTTTTCGACGCCCGAAAATCGACATCAATACATCCATTGTATTAAATGACGAACAATCGAATGCCAAAAAACTAGACCGTAAGGGAAAGAAGAAGGAGGTAGAAGAAGAAATAAAAAACAACATCAGAATCTCACAATCGTAGCGGAACAATATATAATAGATAAATGACTGATCTTTAAAAAGAACTATATTTGTTTATATATTACATCATACGAGTACAACAAAATTCATAGCACACAGTTGGAAAGTTATCATAATTCGTCCTCACAAAAAATGATTATGCAGCAAACCATACACAGCAGGTAATACATCAAATACGTGTGAGACGTCTCGCCATCTAGCTCGTCTCCTAATCTCCACAGCATCGTATCTTTTATTCTATGATACTTGGTCTGACCCGAGCATTATAGTAAAATAACACCCGAGTCAGTCTGGAAAACCAACGTGAGAAAACACACTCAATTGGTTTATTAAAGTTTCCAAAATCCGTTGAAATCAAAGGTATCTCGTAAGACCACGCTACAAATAAACATGTCGGGTTTTTACCTTACGATAACTAAAACATTTCTTTTCAAATCCTCTGATATTATAGTAGTGTCTATATACAGATACTTATTCAAATAGCCGAAATTGTTACATTCATTAAATTCCAACATAATAGGTATACAAACAAGTCTGAAGGCACTTATCGGAGATTGGGTTTCCATCAATGGCAGGACTAAGGGGTACCGCCCGTCATAGTACGTGGTCTAGATCACCGCACCAAGGATCCTCTTAATCCCCTGCTACACAAGACCAGAGCTACTCCTTACTGGATAGTCCAAATAAGATCACCCCGCGGTTGGGATCAACAACCGCCCATGCAGCCGAAATAAAGGGACATCTAGATAGGGGTGACCTTACATTAATTGGTTGCTAGCCACTTAGCCTTGCTTCACCTCCTCTGTTTTTTCCATTCTCGGTTGATGAGGCTCGAGGCTATGCGTTACCTTTTTAGCACACATTCACTTAGAATGCTCATCATCCTTCTGACGATGTTCTTATAGCATTCATCCATACAAGTCCATTCACAGTCCGGACGGAACCGAAGGCACTACTCCTACTACATCCATTTTGGAATCACCCTCAGGATTAGTAGTGATTGGCCGTTGCTGTAACGACCCGGAATTTTGAGCAATATCAGTTTAATAATCTTTGATAATAATTAAATTGATTTGATAATTTTACATTATAAATTGACAAGTAAAAATTCTTTTAAAAGCTAATAATAATAATTTGATAATAACTATTAACATTTTTCTTAACAATATAAAATAGGCAAGTTTAATTCTTTTAAAAATTAATAATATTTTAATTTGGAAATATTTATTTTAGCAATTAAAAATTGGTAGGATTTATTTTTCAAAAGCTAATCAAAATATCTTCTATTTATAATGTATATATATTGATATATATTGTAAATAGGAAGTTTTTAATGTAATAAAAGCTATATATTCAAATTGTAATATATATGAATATATATATATATATATATATATATATATATATTATGGTTTGATTTGTGTTTTTAAATTTAATATAGTAATTATCAAATCTAATGTTAAAATGATTTTCCATTTGATATATATATATATATATATATATATATATATATATATATATTTGTATATATTAGAAATGAAAAAAAAAATTGATTTAAATTTAATAAGTGTTTTCAAACTTTATTATATATATAATTTGTAATTTGAAATGTTAATTTGATTTAATACTTTGAAAAATGATATTTGAAATTTAAATTTTAATAACAAGAATAGTTTCTTATTCATTATAAACATATGTTATATAAATTGAATCAAAAGCATAAATAATTTATAAATTGTTAACATGAAATCACTTTTACATTTATATAAAATCCAAAGCTTATTTATATAAGATAAAAACATTTTATAACCATGTAAATATTACATACATATACGTATTACATGCAAGATTTAAATAAATTATAAAAAAATAACACTTGTAAAACATTTAGTAAACATTAAAAACACTTGTAAACATATAGGCTTAGGTGTAAGAAAATTAAATCATGGATAGGACAAGTGTCATTCTCTTAAAAAAATTAAAATTTAATTGAAAATTAAAAAGAAGAGTTTTATTCTTGAGCTGAAAATTTTTTCTTCATTTTAACTCAAACATAATACAAAGATCAAAATGAAAGAAGAAGAAATGAAAAAAATGATGAAACCTGGATTTCAATATGGAATCAAGTACAATCAGAAGCAAAGGGAAGTTCAATATCAATGGAAGATTTTCTAATTCATCATGCAAGAATTTCAAATACAATCAAGCATCCAGATGTAAACTTCAACAAATCAGCAACAGCAGATTAGAATTCAACACGCAAAGTGAAATTTCATTAACCAGGAAACAAAATAGTTTCTACCCTCTACATATATAGGTGAGTAAATGGAATTTTAAAAACAGTTTTAAATTCTGGATTTAACCTGTTCTTATGAATGAATAACATGATGTTATCTCCAATATTTGAATTATATGGATGCATGTTTATTTTATTCATTTGAATGCCTGTGTGGTAAAGTATATATACTATGTATGATAATAACAGTTTCAAAATGTCATAATAAATTCAATAACTAATTGTTGAGTTAGAATTGTACTTTGATTTGTAAATAGAAGCTGTTTGTAATTAAGTAATCTATCGTCTAAAAATAGTTATAGGATTTTCAAATGAATGATTAGCTCATATTTATAAAATTTACAGTAAAAATCAAATTAGGGCAAAAATTTTACGAATTAAATTTTTAGTTTCGATTGCATGATTAGAATAGTGATAGAAAATCATGATTTTAAATGGTTGAATCACGATTTTTAGATTATTTTTAGTGTGAATTCGTGGTTTGACTATTTTGGACATTTTGGTCAATTAATGGCGAACGGTGGCGAACTCATTGCTGTGGTTATGCAGAAAGGTCGAGGGGATGTAGGTGATCATCAGAAAAATGCATTTGGAATTTATAGTTGCTCGTGTTGGCCTGAATTAATCGAGTTAGGGTTTTCGTATCTATTTATGCCGACGATTTTCAAATGGGTTTTGCGGCATCGAGAGGCTACCGGGGACGATCGCATGTGGTGCCGGAGGTGATGGAGGTTGTGACGTGGCTTCGGGGAGGAGGGCGTGGCGTCTCGTGTCAAGGATTGACGGCGGCGATCATTTTCTCTAATGGTTTGTGTTCAGGCAGTGTTGGGTTATGGTCGAAATTTTGATTTTCGATCAACACACGGTTTTTGGGTTTTGAGTGGTGATGTCGAGGTCAAGTACGACTTTTTGGAGGCTGGAGTGGAGTTCAACGTGGGGCGGCGTGGTGGCGCACGTTGATGTGCATGGTTGTTGTGCATCAGGATTTGATTTCGAGAAGATAGGGGGAAACTCGAAGTTTCCTTCGTGTACTTGATAATATTCCTCGAAGCAAGTTGAAGGGGTGGAAGACTCAAGGCAGACTCGGGTACTGGTAGAGTTTTGCTCGAAGTTGCTGGGTTAAACAGTTTTGTAGTGTTGAAGTTTTAAAATTTAACAGCAAATGTTTTAAAAGAAGATTTTAACAAAGTAATTTGATTAGGGAATATTTATGAAATTTCAAACAAAGATGAAACAAGTTTTTACCTATGAATCTAATTTGTTTCAAGATTAAGTTTTAAATAAATTTTTATATCTTGAAATATAAAAGTTTTTAAATAAATAAGTGGATTTCAAAAATAAGTTTGTATTAAAATTTATTTAATAACGTTGGAAAGTTCAAATATTTAAAAGTTTTAATTTGAATGTTTAAATTGTTTTAATTATATTTGATTTTTAAAATGTTATATTTTAAATAAAGGTTTAATGATTAAGATGTAGTAATCAATTATAATAAGATTATCTTGTATAATTTAGAATTTTGATTTAATTAAAGATAAACAAGAGTATGAAGATAATTGGAATAATTCAATTATTGTTAATAATCAAGAGTTATTGATTAATATTAATGATTTAATTATGGTAATGATTTACTTAATTAAGAATCTTTTTAATATAGTAAGTTAAAGAATTATTTAATTAAACTTAAATTATTAGTTACATAATTGATTAAGTAATTAATTAGTGATTGATTATTGATAATCACTTTGGAGTTAATTAAGTGAAGTCACTTGGTGAAGTAATTAAGTGATTAATTACTGGAGGTAATTAAGTAAAAGATAATTACTCTATGAAAGTAATTAGGTGGAAGTGATTAAGGGCTAATCACTTGTGTTACTAATTAAAGAATTAATCAATATAATTAATTAAAGTGTTAAATTTATTTACTAATTAAAGATTAATTAATTAATAAGGATTAAGAGAATTTAATAATGTGATTAATCATTTATTAAAGTAATTAATTAAGAAAGAAATTTAATTAATGAAGTAATCATTAACTAATGGAAATAATTAATTAATTGTTAATTAATAATTAAAGGATAATTAATTTATAATTAAGTTTTGATTACTCAATGTAATTAAAAGTAATTAATCAAATGTGATTAATTAAAAGTAATTAATCAAGTATGATTAATTAAAAGTAGTTAATCAAGAGTGTTTAATTAAAAGTAATTAATCAAGTATGATTAATTAAAAGTGATTAATCAGGTGCGATTAATTTAAAAGGATAATTAAGAAATAATTATCAGGGTAATTAATAATAATTAATCAAGGTTGATTAATTTAAAGGATAACTAAGAAATAATTAATCAAGGGAGATTAATTAAAGGGGAAAATTAAGTGATGTTTAATTAATTAATTTGTAATTAATTAATGAATAAGTAAGTTGGATTGATGATAATCCAAGTAATTAAGTAAGGAATTAATTTGATTAAGGATTAATTAAATTAATTAAGTTTGGATCAACCTTGTTATGGATGATTAATGATTGGATGATAAATATCATTGGATGAGTTAATGATATTGGATGATATTATATGTCATTGGTTGATATGTAATGATATGAATGTGATATATCTTAGATGTGATATATATGCTGCTTTTGTGATATGTGTGGATAAATTTGGTAATAGTGAATTATCTATCCGTGTGTTATGAATCATCCATTTATGTTTAAGTGATATTCTGAATATCTACTGTTTAAATCCCTTAAGTACAACTTGGACATTAAAATGGCGTTTGGATTCGATGAGACCGGGATCGGGTTTCCATATTTGGATATCCAAAAACCACATCGATCCAAAATAAATGTTAGGTCGTGAATCCAAGTGGAGTGCAAGTGAAGACTCGAGGTGTAAGAACTATTCGTCAGTATAACTCTAAGGGTGATTCCGTGATGAGTTTGATGGAAATAGTACTTATACGTTCGAGATGGTGATACAGAGTGCAAGGGCTATGGTCGTTGACTCTGAGGGTGATTCCAAAATGAGTGCAACGAGATAGTGCTTTCGGTTTCGTTCGAACCCGAAACGGACTTGTATGGATTGAATGCTTTCAGAACATCATCGGGAGGACGGTGAGCATTCTAAGATAAATGTGTCCTATAATGATAATCCCAGCCTCAAGCCTCATCAACCGGGAATGGCTAAAACAGGGGAGGTGCAGCAAGGCCAAGTTGGTCATGCCCAAGTACGACGAGATTTACCCCTGTCTAGATGTCCCTTTTTATTTCAGCTTTGTGGGTGGTTGGATCTGCAGCCAACTGTTGGGTGGTCTTGTTCGGGACTGTTCAGTAAGGAATGGTCCGGCCTTGTGTTGCAGGGGAGTCAGGGTGGCTCCTCGGTACGGTGATCTAGGCCACGTACTATGACGAGCGGTATCCCAGTAGCCCTGCCATTGATGGAAACTCATTTTCCCTACGAGACCCTACGGTTTTATTTGTATTACCCACTTTTGTGGCTAGTACCTAGAATTTAATAGATGTAACAATTTCGGCTATTTCATATTTACTTGAAAACCCTAGACACTATTATAATATCACTGGATTTCCTATCAAATGTTTTGGTTAGCGTAAGGTAAAAACTTTTCCATGTTTATGTATGGGAAGTCTTACGTGATACCTTTTCTTTTCAAAGGATTTTCTAAAGTTAAGAAATCCTAGACCATTTACTCACACCAGACCCCTGTCTGACCCGAGTGTTTATTTTCTGTTTTGTTAAACTCTTGGGTACTCATATTATGTATGAGTAGTCAAGTGATTCAGGTTTTCCTTGACGAATTATGGAGGAGCTTTGGAGCGCGAGGCTTCATCGTGTAGAAATATAGTTAGAGTTTCCACTGTGATGTTATTCTGTATGATGTTCTTGTATTGTATTAGACAGAAATGTTGTAACTGTCTAAATTGAGATGTATAGTTGTGTACTCTGATGTATATGATATAAATATATGTTGTATATTATATTTCATTCGTTCCTCTGTGAGAATCTGATGCGTTGTTCTTCTTTCTTCTCTTTCTTTTCATCTTCTATCCCTTTCTTTCTTAAATAGTGATGCGTCTTTCTAGTGATAGAAAGTCGGGTCGCTACAGGTGGTATCAGAGCACTAGGTTGAGCGAATACCTGGACTCTGGAGTGATGTCTATCTTGAGAGAGTGTACTTGTAATTTAGATATATAAATATATTTATATATCTTCCTAATCTGTTGGGATATTTGTTCAGATTTTCCAGCATAAGTTATAGAGGTAGATCAGGTAGAAGTGTGTGGAACACGACTACCACTAATGGAAGAGGCTTATATGTTGTGGTTGGAGGTGTATCTGTCGAGATTGTAGACCTAATACCGTCTTGAATAATCTTTATAGATTGGTGAAGGATTTCATTTGTTCCAGAGAAAGTCTTTCCAAGGATTTGGAGTATATTATTGAAGTGTGAGGTTTATTTGCTCTCGAGCGAGCGGGATTTCCAAGAGTTGAATCTGTTAGCTGAGGAGAAGCAGGTGATGGTACCTTGGTGACTTCAGGAAGGAATAGCTGTATGGTGAGATACAGTATCCATAGATGGTTCTGAAGGTGTTCTTTTGGAGCAAGATTAAGATGGTATTGAAGGAACAGTGATGCCTACTGCAAGGAAGATTCGGATGTTTGGGGTTCTTCTGGATCTCGAAAAAAGGAGTCTTATCTATATGGAAGTGTGAGACTAAGGTCGATGAGTCACCTCATTTTGGACATGGACTCATTGTCTTCCTTAAGAAGAACAAGTGGTTGGTGTTTGGTTTGGAGCCGAGTTTCTTGAGAAGATGTCTACCCGTCTCAAGGATCTTTTAGTGGAATTGGGTGATAGTTTTGAGTTTCAAGAAGCTTTTGGGTTAAGAAAGATCTTTCTCTTAGCAGTATCATCGTAGTGAAGTTTGGAAGCAGCAACGTGGATCCGTTTCTTCGATGATTCGGCAATCTTTGGGATTCTACTATCGGCAGACCAGGCAGATAGTGAAGGCTTATCCATTTCTTCGGGAGGCTCAACGGAGCAGGATATTTGCTGGAAGTGATCTATCAATTTTTCTGGTAGATAAGCCATTCTGGGAAAATTGATCTTGATTCGGAAAGCTATTCTAGTTGGTGAAGAAGATAGATCTTTGGAATCTGTACGGAGTGGAATCACAAAAGTGACTTGCGATTAGTTTGGGAATTCATGAAGTATTCTTTGGCTTGGGGATTGAGGCATCTCATGTGGAGGTAAAAGCTATGAAAGCAGTCAGAGATTTTTTTCAGAAGTTTACCCGCATTGAAGATTTAGTTTCTTACTGACTTGGATTTCAAGAGCAATACCGATGGCTCAACCATGTAGAGGGATGACTCTTAGAGAAAGAAGAATTTGGTGAGGCAGCTCAGGATTCTTGAGGAGGGAATGATCATCTAGTTCTAATTAAGATTCTGCTGAGATGTTTTGACCAAGTGGAATGGTCACTAAGATTTTATGGATTGGATGAACAATGTATAAGATTATGCTCGAGTTCTTCGATAGTATTCTCATCTACTCCAGATCAGAGTTGTGCAGTGGAAGCGAGATATCAGTTATTCTAGAATGGGAGCAACCGGGAGTTGCAGTTTTTCTTGGAGTAAAGGATTTCTACAAGAAATTCAAGTATGAAGAAATTTTTTGGATTTTGAAGGTAAGGTTGTCAAGTGCAACTGTTTGGCTATTCCAGATAGGAGATGTAGATCTGAAGTCCACTAATGCTTGTGGAGTAGAGTTGTATTCTGGATTTCAGCAAAAAAATTGGGAGAGCCATTTTGCTGAGTAGGACCTGGAGAATTGGTTTGATTTTGATCCAGTTGGTTCATGAAGCAATCAGCAAGGGTTAGGCTGATCAGGAAAGTTGAAGCATCAGAAGGGTTATGTAGTTAAGAATTGAGGAGATTTGGAATGGGAAGTTCGAATTTGGATATTGTTTTAGTTTTATCCGATCAAAGGAGACATAAGATTTGGTAAAACTAGAGAGCTAGCTCCAGAAGTATTTTGAGATTTTCCTGTGTTCTCTGGAGATTAGATTTTGATCTTCAGGATTGAATTGCCAGTTCGTATAGCTAGAATTCATTGTATTTCGCGTATCTCTGAGGAATATATGTATGATTCATCGAGTGATAGAATCAGCAGTTCAGAGAGAATATGGTAGTTGAGCTGGTCTTGAGTTTAATCTGATTTCTTGTTCAGATTTGTAGATCCAGATGAGAGGATTTTTGGGTTTTAGTAGTGTAGTTACTTAAGATTCTGTAGAGAAAGCATTCCAGTATAAGTACCTGGAAACTCTTGATAATGTTAGAAAGTTCTATTCAGAATTTTGTCTGGATAAATAAGATTATTTGTTCGAATTAGTTGTTATGGTTGCTATGATTTATAGTTTATGATTGATTGTGTGATTGCTGTTTGAAGTTAAAACTTTTGCTGGATTATTAAATTATCCTTGCTTTTAAATTTCGGGGACGAAATTCTTTTAATGGGGGAGGAATGTAACGACCCGAAATTTTGAGCAATATCAATTTAATAATCTTTGATAATAATTAAATTGATTTGATAATTTTACATTATAAATTGATAAGTTAAAATTCTTTTAAAAGCTAATAATAATAATTTGATAATAACTATTAACATTTTTCTTAACAATATAAAATAGGAAAGTTCAGTTCTTCTAAAAACTAATAATATTTTAATTTGGAAATATTTATTTTTGCAATTTAAAATTGGTAGGATTTATTTTTCAAAAGATAATAAAAATATCTTCTATTTATAATGTATATATATTGATATATATTGTAAATAAGAAGTTTTTAATGTAATAAAAGCTATATATTCAAATTGTAATATATATGAATATATATATATATATATATGAATATATATATATATATGAATATATATATATTGTGGTTTGATTTGTGTTTTAAATTTAATATAGTAATTATCAAATCTAATGTTAAAATGATTTTCCATTTGAAATATATATATATATATATATATATATATATATATATATATAATTGTATATTAGAAATAGAAAAAAAATATTAATTTGAATTTAATAAGTGTTTTCAAACTTTATTATATATATAATTTGAAATGTTAATTTGATTTAATACATTAAAAAATGATATTTGAAATTTAAATTTTAATAACAAGAATAGTTTCTTATTCATTATAAACATATGTTATATAAATTGTTAACATGTAATCACTTTTACATTTATATAAAATCCAAAGCTTATTTATATAACATAAAAACATTTTATAACCTTGTAAATATTACATACATATACATATTACATGCAAGGTTTAAATAAATTATATAAAAAAATAACACATGTAAAAAATTTAGTAAACACTAAAAACACTTGTAAACATATAGGCTTAGGTGTAAAATAATTAAATCATGGATAGGACAAGTGTCATTCTCTTAAAATAAATTAAAATTTAGTTGTAAATTAAAAGAAGAGTTTTATTCTTCAGCTGAAAATCTTTTCTTCATTTTAACTCAAACATAATACAAAGATCAAAATGAAAGAAGAAAAATCTGGAAAAAAATGATGAAACCTGGATTTCAATCTGGAATCAAGTACAATCAGAAGCAAAGGGAAGTTCAATATCAATGGAAGATTTTCTAATTCATCATGTAAGATTTTCAAATACAATCAAGCATCCAGATGTAAACTTCAACAAATCAGCATCAGCAGATTAGAATTCAGCATGCAAAGTGAAATTTCATGAACCTGGAAACAAAACAGTTTCTACCCTCTGCATATATAGGTGAGTAAATGGAATTTTAAAAACAGTTAATTCTGGATTTCACCTGTTCTTATGAATGAATAACATGATGTTCTTTAAAATTTAACAGCAAATGTTTTAAAAGAAGATTTTAACAAAGTAATTTGATTTTGGAATATTGATGAAATTTTAAAACAAAGATGAAATAAGTTTTTACCTATGAATCTAATTTGTTTCAAGATTAAGTTTTAAATAAATTTTTATATTTTGAAATATAAAAGTTTTTAAATAAATAAGTGGATTTCAAAAATAAAGTTTGTATTAAAATTTATTTAATAACGTTGGAAAGTTCAAAGATTTAAAAATTTTAATTTGAATGTTTAAATTGTTTTAATTATATTTGATTTTTAAAATGTTATATTTTAAATAAAGGTTTAACGATTAAGATTTAGTAATCAATTATAATAAGATTATCTTGAGTAATTTAGAATTTTGATT
This sequence comes from Allium cepa, assembly GCA_030765085.1. Taxonomy (NCBI): domain Eukaryota; kingdom Viridiplantae; phylum Streptophyta; class Magnoliopsida; order Asparagales; family Amaryllidaceae; genus Allium; species Allium cepa. The sequence continues at coordinate 513,758,931 of CM060942.1, forward strand.
TAATTAAAGATAAACAAGAGTATGAAGATAATTGGAATAATTCAATTATTGTTAATAATCGAGAGTTACTGGTTAATATTAATGATTTAATTAAGGAAATGATTTACTTAACTAAGAACCTTCTTAATATAGTAAGTTAAAGAATTATTTAATTAAACTTAAATGATTAGTTAAATAACTGGTTAAGTAATTAATTAGTGATTGATTAAAGATAATCACTTTGGAGTTAATTAAGTGAAGTCACTTGGTGAAGTAATTAAGTGATTAATTACCGGAGGTAATTAAGTAAAAGATAATTACTCTATGAAATTAATTAGGTGGAAGTGATTAAGGGCTAATCACTTGTGTTACTAATTAAAGAATTAATCAATATAATTAATTAAAGTGTTAAATTTATTTATTAATTGAAGATTAATTAATTAATAAGGATTAAGAGAATTTAATAATGTGATTAATCATTTGTTAAAGTAATTAATTAAGAAAGAAATTTAATTAATGAAGTAATCATTAACTAATGGAAATAATTAATTAATTGTTAATTAATAATTAAAGGATAATTAATTTATAATTAAGTTTTGATTACTCAATGTAATTAAAAGTAATTAATCAAATGTGATTAATTAAAAGTAATTAATCAAGTATGATTAATTAAAAGTAGTTAATCAAGAGTGTTTAATTAAAAGTAATTAATCAAGTGTGATTAATTAAAAGTGATTAATCACGTGTGATTAATTTAAAAGGATAATTAAGAAATAATTATCGGATAAGTAATAATAATTAATCGAGTTTGATTAATTTAAAGGGTAATTAAGAGATAATTAATCAAGGGAGATAACTAAAGGGGAAAATTAAGTGATGTTTAATTAATTAATTTGTAATTAATTAATGAATAAGTAAGTTGGATTGATGATAATCCAAGTAATTAAGTAAGGAATCAATTTGATTAAGGATTAATTAAATTAATTAAGTGTGGATCAACCTTGTTATGGATGATTAATGATTGGATGATAAATATCATTGGATGACTTAATGATATTGGATGATATTATATGTCATTGGTTGATATGTAATGATATGAATGTGATATATCTGAGATGTGATATATATGCTGCTTTGTGATATGTATGGATAAATTTGATAATAGTGAATTATCTATCTGTGTGTTATGAATCATCTATTTATGTTTAAGTGATATTATGAATATCTACTATTTAAATCCCTTAAGTACAACTTGGACATTAAAATGGCGTTTGGATTCGGTGAGACCGAGATCGGGTTTCCATATTTGGATATCCGAAAAACATATCGATCCAAAATAAACGTTAGGTCGTGAATCCAAGTGGAGTGCAAGTGAAGACTCGAGGTATAAGAACTATTCGTCGGTATAACTCTATGGGTGATTCCGTGATGAGTTTGACGGAAATAGTACTTACAGGTTCGAGATGGTGATTCAGAGTGCAAGGGCTATGGTCGTTGATTCTGAGGGTGATTCCAAAATGAGTGCAACGAGATAGTGCCTTCGGTTTCGTTCGAACCTGAAATGGACTTGTATGGATTGAATGCTTTTAGAACATCATCAGGAGGACAATGAGCATTCTAAGATAAATTTGTCCTATAAAGGTAATCGCAGCCTCAAGCCTCATCAACCGGGAATGGCTACAACAGGGGAGGTGCAACGAAGGTCAAGTGGGTCATGCCAAGTACGATGAGATTTATCCTGTCTAGATGTCCCTTTTTATTTCGGCTTTGTGGGCGGTTGGATATTCAGCCAACTGCGGGGTGGTCTTGTTCGCGACTGTGCAGTAAGGAATGGTCCCGACCTTGTGTTGCAAGGGAGCTAGGGGGCTCCTCGGTACGGTGATCTAGGCCACGTACCGCGACGGGCGGTACCTCAGTAGCCCTGCCATTGATGGAAACCCATTTTCCCTACGAGACTCTATGGTTTTGTTTGTATTACCCACTTTTGTGGCTAGTAGCTGGAATTTAATAGATGTAACAATTTTGGCTATTCATATTTACTTGAAAACCCTAGACACTATTATAATATCACTGGATTTCCTATCAAATGTTTTGGTTAGCGTAAGGTAAAAACTTTTCCATGTTTATGTGTGGGAAGTCTTACGTGATACCTTTTCTTTTCAAAGGATTTTCAAAAGTTAAGCAATCCTAAACCGTTTACTCACACCAGACCCCTGTCTGACCCGAGTGTTTATTTTTTGTTCTATTAAACTCTAGGGTACTCATATTATGTATGAGTAGTCAAGTGATTCAGGTTTTCCTTGACGAATTATGGAGGAGCTTTGGAGCATGAGGCTTCATCGTGTAGATATATAGTCAGAGTTTTCGCTGTGATGTTATTCTGTATGATGTTCTTGTATTGTATTAGATAGAAATGTTATAACTGTCTAAATTGAGATGTATAGTTGTGTACTCTGATGTATATGATACTAAATATATGCTATATATTATATTTCATTCGTTCTGCTGTGAGATTCTGATGTGTTGTTCTTTCTTCCCTTTCTTTTCTTCTTCTATGCCTTTCTTTCTTAAATAGTGATGCGTCTTTCTGGTGATAGAAAGTCGGGTCGCTACAGGTGGTATCAGAGCACTAGGTTGAGCGAATACCTAGACTCTGGAGTGGTGTCTATCTTGAGAGAGCGTACTCGTAATTTTTATATATAAATATATTTATATATCTACCTAATCTGTTGGGATATCTGTTCGGATTTTCCAGCATAAGTTATAGAGGTAGATCAGGTAGAAGTGTGTGGAACACGACTACCACTAATGGAAGAGGCTTATATGTTGTGGTTGGAGGATTATCTGTCGAGATTGTAGACCTAATACCGCCTCGAATAAGCTTTATAGATTGGTGAAAGGATTTCATTTATTCCAGAGAAAGTCTTTTCAAGGATTTGGAGTATATTCTTGAAGTGCGAGGTTGATTTGCTCTCGAGTGAGCGGGATTTCCAAGAGTTGAATCTTCTAACTGAGTAGAAGCTGGTGATGGTACCTTGGTGACTTCAGGAAGGAATAGCTGTATGGTGAGATACAGTATCCATAGATGGTTCTAAAGGTGTTATTTTGGAGAAGGATTAAGATGGTATTGAAGGAATGTAACGCCCCACTCCGAGACCCATTCTAACAAAGAGTATTACGGAGTAATACCGTCTGCTGGAACGAAGAATAGAGTATAATGGAAGCGACCATATGTAATCAAGCTATAACTATCTACTGAATACGTCGAAATGTGGTATCGCTTTTTTTCAAGTGGTTCGACATATCCAATAAATATTTATAAACAAATTACAATGGCTAAGGAAAATAGGTTCAGAACAAACATAATACTAAATGATAACATCATCATCACAGAACAGTCACAAAACAGTCACAGAACATAGGTATAATCTATCGTCAATACATATCCAAATATCAAAAAGGTGGGTACAAAGCCACCGCTCACACATGTGAGTCGAAGATATGTACATAAGATACTGAATAATCAGAGTATCAAAATAGTGGACAAATATAAAGAGCTATCTATCAGCATAGCAGATAATGTCCAAGCGGAAGCACAGAAAGCTAAGTCTAGAGGCCTAACCTGAAACAACTCGGTCTGACCCGAGCGAAAAACACTCAGGTCAGGCTAGCTAAACAATCAGTTAATAAACTGAGATAAACATGATAGATAATGAGGCAATATATAACATAGTACTATAGACCACAAACTCTCACATGGATAAGAAATAAACATCTAAGTAGAGATGTATAGCAAGCCTTGTATCATTGGCATAACATAGTCACAAATGTCAGAACAAAACATCTAAGTAGAAATGTATAATAAGCCTCGTATCTTCGGCATAACGTAAGAACAAATGTCAAAACATAAACATCTAAGTAGAGATGTCAAAAACGATACATCTAAGTAGAGATGTATAACAGGCCATCTAAGCAGAGATGCCAAAAACGATACATCTATGTAGAGATGTATAACGGCCATCTAAGTAGAGATGCCAAAAAAATGATACATCTATGTAGATATGTATAACGGCCATCTAAGTAGAGATGCCAAAAAGATACCTCTAAGGGAGACAGTCCGAAGACACTATCCCAAAGGTAATAAAAGGAATGTGTCACGAACTTTTAGCAAGGAACCCGTAAAGTGTTAACGTGAGTTCCATACCACACGTTCGCACTAAACGGTTTACTAACCAATCATAAGCTTCCACACTGAAAGCAGTACAAAGTTCACCTCATGTCATCTGTAAACTAGGCCGAAAGGCCAAAACGATCAATCGAATAGGTCGGGGATTAACCGGAAAGGAAATACACACGGTTTCATAGGCCGGAGTTTTTCCCAAACGTTTAAGCACCTTTCCACTTCGCTCGAAGTGCTAAAGTGTGAGTGTGGGTTTTTATTATAGAAAATAATTACGGAAAACAGGTTTATAATTGGTTTGAAATCACTTTAAGACGGCCTTTGAAAACTTTCCTATTATGGAGTAATTAATTTAATAATTAAAGATAATATTATATAATAATTTCGAAAGCCATTTCGGAGTGAAAAATCCTTTTAAAACCTTTTTATAAGGCCCGTGTACGAAATCCAGAGACAAATCTCAAAGAAATCGATAAAACCAGAAAATCACTAGAAATATTCAAGTGTTGGAAAATAGTCCACAACTGACGCGAACCCAAGTTCGGAAAATTATTCGGACCAGCAAACTGAATTCGAATGGTATGAAAATTGGCAGGAACGTAGTCCGACATTCCTACTTCAAAACTCAAAAAGAATTACTCGATTCCGACTTGAAAAAAAGTCGCAGCGACGCTCCAAAGTCGGACACGGAAACAGTGAATACACTGTTTCAGGCTGAGATTCGGGTCCCCCTTCGACAGCAATTTCGAAGAGTCAAATGAACTCGGATACTAATCAAACTTTCTAGAGATGGAGTTCGGAACTCCAGCTTTCCAACGAGACCAAAATCGAAGAAATCCGACAAAGGACGAGCCCGGGATGGCGTCGCAAAGTCGGGGTTATGTACAGAAAACAACGGGAGAAAAGAGACTAAGGCCTGTAGCTATGCACTAACAGACCAGAGATGAAAAACCATAATTTTGGCATAGTAAACTTCCAATTCTGACAAAGTGAATAAAATAAAAGTTTTAGCTTAGTTTCTAAGCTTTCTGGAATGACCAAGATCGTCAAATTCCGATCGGGGATGAAAATTTTTCGACTAAAACAATTCTCAGATCTAAATTGTATATCACTGTCGTTGTGCTCTCGGGACAGTAGTAAGAATGCACAGTTTTGACCAAATTATCTTGGAAATTTCATGAAACTCAAAACATGAAACTTTTAGCCCTATATCTATGCTTTACAGAACATCCAAAATTATTAGATTTGGATAAGAAACGGGTAACTTATGGCCAAATCAATTTCAGGTTTTTATTTTATCAACCCTGTAGTTTGTTGTCAGGTCAGCGACAAACAAACGTGATTTCGACCATTCAAACCTCAAAATAGGGCAAAGCACAAAACATAAAAATTATAGGCTACATAATAAACTTTCCATAACATCAAGAAAATATTAATTCTGATTTAAGATGAATGAGATATGCCTAATTTACTAACAGGAATACACTAATTATAATTTCAGCTAGCATATATTACCTCTTTTCCAAGCAATGAAAAGAAGATCAAAGAGTTTCAAAATCTAAGTGCACAAAAAAGGAGGATTACAAAATAATTTCAGAAATTAAGAGATGCTTATACATAGATTAGGAGAGGGTTTACCTAGTATTCCTCTCAAGCAAATGAACAAACACCTATATGGAACTAACCAAAGCTAAGAGATGATGATCAAGGAGCTAGCTAAAATACCAAAACACATAAAACCAAGAGTTACAACATGATTGCCAGAAATTAAAGAGAGTTAGAAATGGACTACAAGAGGGTTTTTGCATTACCTTCCCTTACTTTAACTAGCTTAAGCCAATATAAGAGAGGATGGAGCTTTCCTAAGCATGGAGGCCATTTTTAGGTTTAGGGTTTTAGGAAATTTTTTTGATTAGGGTTGGAATGAATGAGGGTTAAGAGTTTGAGATGATTTATAGAATGGTAAGTGGGTTTGGGTTAGGCTAATGGATCCCTTAAGAGAGAGTGGCTCTAAACATGTGTAAAAATTGTTTAAGTGTTAACATAACCATGAAAACCCATACTTAACCAAATCCCCTTCTTAAATTTCCCATTAACTTTTAATTGTTCCAAAATAATACTTTGGCTCGTTTTAAAAAAAACCCATTTATTCAAAATGTCCATATTTTTAAATAAATTATCCTTATCCCAAAAATCCATTTGCTCCATTTAAATAAAATCCTAAAATTTTTTTTTCGATAATGCAAATCCCGGGTTGTTACAGACTCCCCCCTTAAGAAAATTGCGGCCCCGCAATTCCTTAAGATGGACATCGTCTATAACGTCTAATCCACAAAAGAAATGATAGAAGATCAAATAGAGATTCTCACCCGTACTAGAAGATGGAAGAAAGCGAGGATAAGAACGCTCGATAAATTCTCTGGTCTCCCAAGTGCAGTCTTTAGGATTCGGTGACCATTGAATTTTCACAAGCTGAACCTCTTTGTTGCGAAGGCGTCTGACCTCCGAATCAAGAACACGAAGAGGTTGCTGCTCCAATGATAAATCAGGTGAGATCTCTAAATCAGGAATGATATGTGGCTCAATAATAGAATCAGGATCGCGCATACACTTGCGAAACTGAGACACATGGAACACGTCATGCATTCCAGAAAAGTGAGCAGGTAGAGCCACACGATAAGCAACGGGGCCGATGCGTACCGTGATAGGAAATGGTCCAACATAGCGAGGAGCCAATTTCCCTATAGTGCTGAAACGCACAACCCCCTTCATGGGAGAAATCCAAATGATGACAAAATCACCAATGGAGAACTCAAGAGGCTTCCTACGGTTGTCCGCGTAGGATTTCTGGCGGTCCTGTGCCTCTCTCATTCTCTGACGGATAAGAACAGTCTTTTTAGAATATTCCCAAACTGAATCTGGACCAAGAATGAGCTTCTCGCCAGATTCTAACCAACAAGCAGGAGAGCGACATGGCTTTCCATATAGAGCCTCGAAAGGTGCCATGCCAATACTAGACTGATAGCTGTTGTTGTAGGAGAACTCTACGAGAGGTAAGTGATCCTCCCAACTACCCCCGAAATGCAGAATACAACAGTGCAAAAGATCCTCCAAAACACGATTCACCCTCTCAGTCTGACCGTCAGTCTGAGGGTGATAAGCAATAGAGAGATTCAGCTTTGTGCCCAAAGCTGACTGTTGGTGCTTCCAGAAGTGACTAGTGAAAATGGTGTCTCGATCACACACGATAGAGTTAGGAATGCCATGAAGTCGTATGACTTCCTTCACATAGAGCTTGGCCAACAGAGGTGCAGTCCGAGTGGACTTAATCGGAATGAAATGAGCCGATTTGGTCAAGCGATCAACAATAACCCAGATAGAAGTATGGCCTGACCTCGATCGAGGCAGACCATCAATGAAATCCATGGATATCTGATCTCATTTCCATAATGGAATCTCTAGAGGCTGAAGAAGACCAGATGGACGCTGATTCTCGGCCTTGATCTGTTGAAAAGTCATGCAACCGCTCACATAACTTGCAACATCTCTCTTCAAACCCTCCCAATTATATAGTCGGCACATATCGACATACATCTTACTCGAACCGGGATGTATAGTGTACTTAGTGCGATGGCACTCGTCCAGAATGTCACACCTAAGTGATAAATCAGATGGTACAACAATACGGTTCTTCCTATGTGATATCCCGGAAATTTGGGCAATATAAATTTAATAATCTGTGTTTTAAATTTAATTTAACTTGATAATTTTAATAACAAATTTGGAATTTGATTTAATAATCATGTTTTAATAAATATTTAAATGGAAAGATTTTATTCTTTTAAATAAATAAATTGTTTTCTGTTTATAATATATATATTTGTATGTATTGTAGATTGATAAATTTTGATTTTTGAATTTAGTAAAGGAAGTGATTTTCTAATTCTAATTTATTTTTAGTAAATGAATTAATTTTCTAGCTTTAATTCATATTTGGTGAATTGGAAGATTTGATTTAAACTTAACATTTAACTTTTCAAGACAATTAGTAAATAATTATATGGTTTATATTAAAGGAAATTCTTATCTGTTTAAATTTATATTTTTAGTTAACTTAAATATGAAGTTAAATTTGATTAACATCAAAGCTTTGTTTTATTTTCTTTTTAAAGTATTACTTGAAATTTGATAAGAAGTTTAAAATACAAATTACATATGTCTTAATTTATTAAGTAATAAAAGTAATTTATAATCTCTTTTATAAATTTATTTAGAATTGCTTAATTTGTTATTTTTAAATAAAAATTATAATGCTTAAGTTCTTATGAACATAAATAGTTTTTGTAAGGGATAAAATTTGTTGTTTTTAATTTTAATAGAATTTTATATGCATTTATATGTAACTTGATTTATTAAAATTTGATTTGATAAATTTATTTAAAATATGAATTTAATGTATTGTATTCAAGGGAATAAACACTTAAAATATTTGAATAAGATTTTATTCATAGTTGTTTGTCTCATTCCTTTTTAATAAATTAAAAAGAGGTAAATTCATGTATATATACATAAGCATGATAAATTGAGGTTTTAAAGTATTTATAAACAATTTAAAATTAAAATTTAAATACAAAATTACATATGTAAATTTATTTACCATCTTAAAGGACATGTGTTAGTTATAAAATAAACTATTGTGACAAATGTTAAGGATAGAGACAAGTGTCTCATTAAATTTCTTTTTCTTTTATTTTTAATTAAATCAAGAATTTTGTTTATATAAACATATCTTCTTAACTTCATTTTTCTTTTCCCTATTCTTCTTTAAACTTAAGAAAGTTTCAGATCTAAATCTGAAAATTCTTGTGCATGCAAAATCAGTAATCTTCCCTCAACTATTCAAATCAAAAACAATTCTTAAACCTGCAGTCCTCTAATTGAAATCACTGCATTTCTGTTTGAACTTCATCAAATTTGCATGCATCTGGAAAATTCAATTTGCAACTAAAAAAAAAATATAGGAGAATACAAACCTGCATGCAACTATGCTGCAGTCCTTTGTTGAAAACCATATTCAAAACTGCATGAATCATGGGGACAAGGAAATAAATTTGCAGTTTTAAAGCAAATAAAAGATGAGACTGTAAATAGGCAAATGCAGTATAAAGTAAGAAGGGGGAAAACAATCATGCAAAATGATATCTGCATTTTTACCAACCTGGAAACAAGCATGCAAATGAAGTATGGAAGCAATCATGCAAATGTAAATCTGGAAAAAACAAAGTGCTACATCATTTCAAGTTTAAAAAGAATCTGAAGTCCAAAGATTTCTTAAGCAAAGCTTCTGCAGTTTTTAAAATAAATGAGATCTGAAGTTTTCAAATTTAAGCAACCATCAGATTCTAGTTCTTCTTGAACACAGAGGCTCTGCTCATATAGGTGAGTAACATTTTTAACAAATATAATTTAAGTAATTATAGTTGCTTAGTTTATTCAGTGGTAATCTTTCTGAAGTGGATGAATTAGATGTTATACTCTGTTATATGCATGTTGCACAGTGATATTGTTTTGCCTGTTTTAGTTTTCCAGGTTATTGTTATGTTCAAAAACATGACTTCATGAAAAAGAATCAATGTTATAGTTTAAGTTTTTAAACCTAGTATGTTATGCAATATAAATTAGAGTTTCATCTTATAAAAGAAAAGAAAAATGAGAATGAAGTTGTGATGACACAGGATAAGCAAAATCAACAGAGTAAAATTTATAAAATCAATATGTAAATGTTCCAGATTTAATTATTTAAGCTTATAAACAAGTTACTTGATCTTTAACTTGATTATTAAGACTATAATCTAAAATTTTAGTTTGCAGTCAATGAAGTATTTCTGGTTTAACCAGAAAATACATTTTGGTTGAGTTCTGTCAATTTAGAGAAATGTAGATGCCTGAGTTTCTTTTGTTGTTGTAATGATGTGTGTAGATTATAGTAAAAATAATAGATGGTGATATTAAAGCAGTATGGCAGAAGAAATTTGGGTTTGAAATTATGAACCCTAGTTTTACCGTGCCTAAGAAATTGGATCGTTGGAATCAAAGTAGATAACCGAGCTTTACCAATTTTGAGTTGATGATAGATTGTATATGGGAGGAGTAGTGGCCGGAATTGTAGTCTCTCTGGTGGTCAGGATTGGATGGTTGAAGCATTTTCCAGTTGGACATTCTTCAGTATTTTGAGCTCGAATGCAAGTTTTGAATTGGGGGTTCTGATGAGAATTGGATGGTCGGAGTTAAGTTGGGGGGGTAGTCGCCGACTTGCTCAAGGGGTCGCGAGTGATTGGAAGTGATGGCGGCGGTGGTGTAGGTGCACGAGGTCAGTGGTGTATCAGTTGAATTGGGGGAGATGAGTTTCAGCGTTGTCTCGAGTCATTTTATGTTTAGCTCGAAGTTCCTGAACGTTGGACTCGAAGTAAGGGGTTTGGGAACTCGAAGGAATTGTTGTAGTCTCGGGTTTAGCTTTGTTACAGGGTTTTGGGGTAAATCTGTTACAACAGGTTTTTGTATAAACTGTTTTGATTTAAAATTTAAATTGATTTTAAGATAAAATTTTTTAAAAAGAAATTTTTTTTACTCGAGTTAATTTACTTTTAGCTCGGGTTGGTTGTTGAAGTTTGAAATTTGACTTGTTTTCAAAATTTAAAACTAAATTTAAAAATGGAAGCTAGAATTTAAAGAAAAGTTTTAAATCTAACTTAAATTATAGATTCTAGTTATATTAAATCTTAAAGTAGAAAATGAGGAAGTATTTAAAATCAAATTTTGTTTTAAAATAACTTTGATAGAGTTTATTGTTTAAAATGTTTTTAAAAGGAAATTTGAATTTAAATTTGAAAATTGAAATATGTGGTAATGTTTAAATAAAGTTTAAATTTGATTCAAATCTAATTTTGAATCTCTGGTTTAAAATGAATTTAAGTCTATAAATTTAAGTGTTAAACCAAATTTGAATAATAATGTAAAATCTAAATGGTTTTAATTTAAGAAGAAATTGGTTTAACTTTTATAATAAAAGTATTATTTTCAATTAAGGATTTTAGATTGATTTTAACTTGTTAAAGTTAAGAATGATATAATGTGTTATATTTCATTTAATTATTAGAGTAATTAAATGAATAATTAATTTATTTAATAAGTTAATGAAATTAATAATTACTTAAAGTAATTAAGAGTTAATCTTAAAGGTTTAGGATTAATTATTCCTTGAATAATTAACTTGTAATTAAGAATAATTTATTAAATAAAATTAGTTTTAATTAATGATTAATAATTAACTAATCAAGTAATAATGATTTAATTAAGTTTTAATTAACATTTAATTATTTAATTAATTAGGGGTTAATTAATAGATTAGTTAATGATTAATTAATTTGTAATAAATAATGATTAAAATAAGTTAATTACTTTGAAAAATAATTAATGAGTTGTTAATAGTTAATGAAGGTCATTAACTGAGGATTATTTTATAATTAATTAATGTGGTTAATTTTAATTATTAATTAGATTAATTAATTTAAAGATAATCAATTGTGAGTTATTAAGTATAATTACTTATGGAAGTGATTAGGGAATTAATTACTTATTGTAATTAATTAAGTTAATTTGATTAGTTTAAGTTAATTAATTCATTTTAATTAATTTAAAATTAATCAATGGATGAGTTGTGAAAGATAATTACTTAATGTAATTAAATGAAGGGGAATTACTTAGAGAAGTAATTAATGAGTAATTACTATATGCAATTAATTTAAGATGATTTGTTGATAGAAGTAGTTTGAGTATAATTACTTTATAAATTAATCAAGAGATTAATTGGAGACAATTAATTAAGGATGATAATTACTGAATGGAGTTAATTCAAGGGGGATTAACAGTTATGGTTTAATTAAAGATTAATTACTTAATGTAATTAATTTGATGTGAAAAGTAATTAGAAGATCATTAATTATTATAATTAATGATGTAATTAAGATTGATTAATTAAGATTAATTAATCAATAATAAGTGAATAAAAGTAATTAATTAATGTAATTAATTTAGGATTAATGTAATTAATTATAGTTAATTAATTAGGAAGTAATTAAAGGTTAATTACTTTGAGAAATTAATTAGTAAATAATTACTTTAATGTAATTAAAAGTTAATTAATCAGGGATGATTAATTAAAATGAATAATTGGATGATGATTAATTAATTGATTAATAATTAATCAATAGTGATATAAGCAAGGTTTATTTGATGAAGAAATTAATTTAATTTACTTTAAATTAATTTGAATGTTGTAATTAATTTAATTCATTTTAAATTAATTATATTTGGTGTGGATAATTATTGCTTATATGGTTGGTTAGTATTGTTTGCTTTGAATGATTTGAATCTCAGATATGAGATAGATAATGTTGAGTGATTTGGATGCATTGGTTGCATTGTGATGTTGATATAGATTATTCTTTTTGAATAATGATAATATGGTTTATCTGATATGATGATAATGTTGATTATCTGTTATGGATCTATGATTTATCTATTTGTATGGATATAGATAATTGAATTGTTTTTAAACCTTTAAAACAACTTGGCCTTAAAAGACACGCTTTGGATTTCGATGAGACCGGGATCGGGTTTCCATATTTGGATATCCGAAAACCACATCGATTCCAAATAACGTTAGGTCGTTAATCCAAGTGGAGCGAGTGAAGACTCGAGGTGTAAGGGCTATACGTCAGTATAACTCTGTGGGTGATTCCGTAATGAGTTTGACGGAATAGTGCTTATAGATTCGAGATGGTGAATCTGAGTGCAAGGGTTATCGTCGTTAACTCTGTGGGTGATTCCGTAATGAGTGTAACGAGATAATGCCTTCGGTTTCGTTCGAACCCGGAACGAACTTGTATGGATTGAATGCTTTCAGAACATCGTCGGGTGGACGATGAGCATTCTAAGAGATGTGTCCTCTAAAGGTAATCGTAGCCTCAAGCCTCATCAACCGGGAATGGCTAAAACAGGGGAGGTGCAGCAAGGCTTCGTGGGTCGCGCCCACTGGAGAGCAAGATCGATCCCTGTCTAGAGGTCCCTTTTATTTCGGCTGTGTGGGCAGTTGGATGTACACCAACTGCGGGGTTGTCTTGTTCGGGACTGTTCAGTAAGGAACGGTTCCGGCCTTGTGTTGCAGGGGATGAAGGGAGTAATCCTCGGTACGGTGATCTAGGCCACGTACTGTGACGGGCGGTACCCCAGTAGCCCTGCCATTGTATGGAACCCACAATCCAATAAGTGCCAACGGTTTTGATTGTATTACCCACTTTTGTGGCTAGTAGCTGGAATTTAATCATGTAACAATTTCGGCTATTTCTTATTTATTTGAAAACCCTAGACACTATTATAATATCACTGGATTTCCTATCAAATGTTTTGGTTAGCGTAAGGTAAAAACTTTTCCATGTTTATGTGTGGGAAGTCTTACGTGATACCTTTTCTTTTCAAAGGTTTTTAAAGTTAAGCAACTTTAACCTGTTACTCACACCAGACCCATGTCTGACCCGGAGTTTATTTTTGTTTTTCATAAACTCTTGGGTACTCAAATTTTTACGAGTAGCCAAGGGATTCAGGTTTGCTTTGACGAGTATTGGAGGAGCAATGGAGCAGGAGGCTTCTGCGTGTAGATATGTAGTATTCCGCTGTGTAGTTTTCTCTGAGTAGTTCTCTCTCTTGTATTGAGTTGTAATAACTAGACAGGTGTTTATAACTGTCTAGTATATGTGATGTATTTGCTGTGTATCTCTGATTGGTATTGTATACTATGTAAATACTTATGTTATTAATATAATTTATTCGTTCCGCTGTTGAGATTCTAGTGTTGTTTGCTTCTTTCTCTTCTTTCTTTTCTTCTTCTATCCCTTTCTTTCTTAATTGATGATGCGATTTTCTGGGAGTGGAAAATCGGGTCGTCACAGGTGGTATCAGAGCGTTAGGTTGAGTGAATACCTAGGCTCTGGAGTGGCGTCTATCTTGAGAGAGCGTATTTGTAATTTTATTATATATATATATTTACTTCTACCTATTTGTTGGGTTACCTGTTCGGGTTTTCCAATATAGGAGATAAGGTAGATAAGGTAGTGGGTGTGTAACACAACTACTACCCTTGGTTGAAGTTAGTGTTGAGATTGGTAGTGTATTTGTCGAGACTGTAGACCTAATACTGTCTCGAGTGTGTTGTGCGGAGTATAGAATTTCATAGATCTCTGAAGGTAACCTGTAAAGGTTCGGAGTCTATCTTTGAATTGGATGAGTAGAGATTTGTTCTGTCGGTCTGGCAAAAGAGAATAATGATGGTATCTTGATATCTTAAGGAATAGTAGCTGCGTAATGAGATGCAGTGACTATGGATGTTCTCGAAGATGTTTTATTTGGAACAAGTTAAAGAGGTGAGTCTGCTTCGATATTGTGGCTGGATTCAGCAGGATGTTTCTGTCCGGTTTGAAACCTGAGTTCCTCGAAGAGCTTTGGTTTAGGAAGACTTTGGCGTCGGTGTCAACAGTGCAGTTCGGAGTGTTCTGTGTGCCAGCAGGAAGATTTTCTGGTTAGCAGTTTTTCTGAAGGAATTCAGAAGTAGCAGAGAAGATTCCATTTTTACGATGGATTGGCCAGTTAAGCGTAAGCTGTTCTGAATTGGTAAAGAGAGAATAGATTTCTGTGGATTTTGGGCTAGTTGATCGCAAAAGTGACTTGCGATAGTATGAGTGTTCTCTTGAGCTATGGGAAGTTTGTCCCTATTTGGAGGCTGAGTTTTCTTTTAGACTGGATTCTAGGAGTAGTACCGAAGGTTTAGTGAAGTAGCTTTGGTTCAGATAGGGCATCTGAATTTTCTTTTATGGATCTATTAAACCATATTTCTGTGGTGTGTTATCCAGTTTGTGCTCGAGTTTTTCTTCTGCTTCAAATCAGAGTTGCGCAGCGGAAGCGGATAGGAAGTGCTTTTGTTTTATCTTTTCCGGATAATAGAAGTAAGTTGATCCTCTGATGTTTGTGGAGTATAGTTGGAGTTTTTGGTTTGGAATTGATCTTGAGGAGATCATTTGGTTGGATTGTTTTGGTCCAGTTTGTTTCTAGAGACATCAGCAAAGGTTGAGCTGATCAAGAGAGTTAAAAGTAGCTCAGGATCGTCAAGAGTGTTTGGTGAATAAGAGACGAAGGAGTTTGGATTATGGAGTCGGAGATTTGATCTTGAATAAGTTTTCTCCGATCTGAGGAGCTATAAGATTGAGTAAGACTGGGTAAGTCAGCTTTGAGGTTTTTGGATTCTTTTCTGTGTTCTTGTGAGAATTGGCGTTTGGTTTTCAGGATTGAATTGCCAGTTTGGATAACTGGAATTTGATGTGTTTCACGTATCTCTGAGGGAGTACGTGTATGGTTTAATTCTGGTTGTGAAACCAGCAGTTCAGGAGGATGTGATTGTAAAGTCAGACTCGTCTGTAGTCTGATATATATTGTTTTGTTGGTAGATAGAGTTGGATAGGAGCTCTATAGTTTAATAGTATTGATTGTTTAGATTCTATAGAGCGAGTATTCCGATATATATACCGGGGAAACTCGTGAAAATTTTATCCAGTTTTCTGGATAATTAGATTTGTTTTGCTTGATTGGTTGCTATGGGTGTTAGCATGTGTTTGATAATATATGCTTGTGTTTTAAAATAAAATCTTAAGATAGATTATTAAATTACCTTTGTTTTAAATTTCGGGGACGAAATTCTTTTAAGGGGGGAGGAATGTGATATCCCGGAAATTTGGGCAATATAAATTTAATAATCTGTGTTTTAAATTTAATTTAACTTGATAATTTTAATAACAAATTTGGAATTTGATTTAATAATCATGTTTTAATAAATATTTAAATGGAAAGATTTTATTCTTTTAAATAAATAAATTGTTTTCTGTTTATAATATATATATTTGTATGTATTGTAGATTGATAAATTTTGATTTTTGAATTTAGTAAAGGAAGTGATTTTCTAATTCTAATTTATTTTTAGTAAATGAATTAATTTTCTAGCTTTAATTCATATTTGGTGAATTGGAAGATTTGATTTAAACTTAACATTTAACTTTTCAAGACAATTAGTAAATAATTATATGGTTTATATTAAAGGAAATTCTTATCTGTTTAAATTTATATTTTTAGTTAACTTAAATATGAAGTTAAATTTGATTAACATCAAAGCTTTGTTTTATTTTCTTTTTAAAGTATTACTTGAAATTTGATAAGAAGTTTAAAATACAAATTACATATGTCTTAATTTATTAAGTAATAAAAGTAATTTATAATCTCTTTTATAAATTTATTTAGAATTGCTTAATTTGTTATTTTTAAATAAAAATTATAATGCTTAAGTTCTTATGAACATAAATAGTTTTTGTAAGGGATAAAATTTGTTGTTTTTAATTTTAATAGAATTTTATATGCATTTATATGTAACTTGATTTATTAAAATTTGATTTGATAAATTTATTTAAAATATGAATTTAATGTATTGTATTCAAGGGAATAAACACTTAAAATATTTGAATAAGATTTTATTCATAGTTGTTTGTCTCATTCCTTTTTAATAAATTAAAAAGAGGTAAATTCATGTATATATACATAAGCATGATAAATTGAGGTTTTAAAGTATTTATAAACAATTTAAAATTAAAATTTAAATACAAAATTACATATGTAAATTTATTTACCATCTTAAAGGACATGTGTTAGTTATAAAATAAACTATTGTGACAAATGTTAAGGATAGAGACAAGTGTCTCATTAAATTTCTTTTTCTTTTATTTTTAATTAAATCAAGAATTTTGTTTATATAAACATATCTTCTTAACTTCATTTTTCTTTTCCCTATTCTTCTTTAAACTTAAGAAAGTTTCAGATCTAAATCTGAAAATTCTTGTGCATGCAAAATCAGTAATCTTCCCTCAACTATTCAAATCAAAAACAATTCTTAAACCTGCAGTCCTCTAATTGAAATCACTGCATTTCTGTTTGAACTTCATCAAATTTGCATGCATCTGGAAAATTCAATTTGCAACTAAAAAAAAAATATAGGAGAATACAAACCTGCATGCAACTATGCTGCAGTCCTTTGTTGAAAACCATATTCAAAACTGCATGAATCATGGGGACAAGGAAATAAATTTGCAGTTTTAAAGCAAATAAAAGATGAGACTGTAAATAGGCAAATGCAGTATAAAGTAAGAAGGGGGAAAACAATCATGCAAAATGATATCTGCATTTTTACCAACCTGGAAACAAGCATGCAAATGAAGTATGGAAGCAATCATGCAAATGTAAATCTGGAAAAAACAAAGTGCTACATCATTTCAAGTTTAAAAAGAATCTGAAGTCCAAAGATTTCTTAAGCAAAGCTTCTGCAGTTTTTAAAATAAATGAGATCTGAAGTTTTCAAATTTAAGCAACCATCAGATTCTAGTTCTTCTTGAACACAGAGGCTCTGCTCATATAGGTGAGTAACATTTTTAACAAATATAATTTAAGTAATTATAGTTGCTTAGTTTATTCAGTGGTAATCTTTCTGAAGTGGATGAATTAGATGTTATACTCTGTTATATGCATGTTGCACAGTGATATTGTTTTGCCTGTTTTAGTTTTCCAGGTTATTGTTATGTTCAAAAACATGACTTCATGAAAAAGAATCAATGTTATAGTTTAAGTTTTTAAACCTAGTATGTTATGCAATATAAATTAGAGTTTCATCTTATAAAAGAAAAGAAAAATGAGAATGAAGTTGTGATGACACAGGATAAGCAAAATCAACAGAGTAAAATTTATAAAATCAATATGTAAATGTTCCAGATTTAATTATTTAAGCTTATAAACAAGTTACTTGATCTTTAACTTGATTATTAAGACTATAATCTAAAATTTTAGTTTGCAGTCAATGAAGTATTTCTGGTTTAACCAGAAAATACATTTTGGTTGAGTTCTGTCAATTTAGAGAAATGTAGATGCCTGAGTTTCTTTTGTTGTTGTAATGATGTGTGTAGATTATAGTAAAAATAATAGATGGTGATATTAAAGCAGTATGGCAGAAGAAATTTGGGTTTGAAATTATGAACCCTAGTTTTACCGTGCCTAAGAAATTGGATCGTTGGAATCAAAGTAGATAACCGAGCTTTACCAATTTTGAGTTGATGATAGATTGTATATGGGAGGAGTAGTGGCCGGAATTGTAGTCTCTCTGGTGGTCAGGATTGGATGGTTGAAGCATTTTCCAGTTGGACATTCTTCAGTATTTTGAGCTCGAATGCAAGTTTTGAATTGGGGGTTCTGATGAGAATTGGATGGTCGGAGTTAAGTTGGGGGGGTAGTCGCCGACTTGCTCAAGGGGTCGCGAGTGATTGGAAGTGATGGCGGCGGTGGTGTAGGTGCACGAGGTCAGTGGTGTATCAGTTGAATTGGGGGAGATGAGTTTCAGCGTTGTCTCGAGTCATTTTATGTTTAGCTCGAAGTTCCTGAACGTTGGACTCGAAGTAAGGGGTTTGGGAACTCGAAGGAATTGTTGTAGTCTCGGGTTTAGCTTTGTTACAGGGTTTTGGGGTAAATCTGTTACAACAGGTTTTTGTATAAACTGTTTTGATTTAAAATTTAAATTGATTTTAAGATAAAATTTTTTAAAAAGAAATTTTTTTTACTCGAGTTAATTTACTTTTAGCTCGGGTTGGTTGTTGAAGTTTGAAATTTGACTTGTTTTCAAAATTTAAAACTAAATTTAAAAATGGAAGCTAGAATTTAAAGAAAAGTTTTAAATCTAACTTAAATTATAGATTCTAGTTATATTGAATCTTAAAGTAGAAAATGAGGAAGTATTTAAAATCAAATTTTGTTTTAAAATAACTTTGATAGAGTTTATTGTTTAAAATGTTTTTAAAAGGAAATTTGAATTTAAATTTGAAAATTGAAATATGTGGTAATGTTTAAATAAAGTTTAAATTTGATTCAAATCTAATTTTGAATCTCTGGTTTAAAATGAATTTAAGTCTATAAATTTAAGTGTTAAACCAAATTTGAATAATAATGTAAAATCTAAATGGTTTTAATTTAAGAAGAAATTGGTTTAACTTTTATAATAAAAGTATTATTTTCAATTAAGGATTTTAGATTGATTTTAACTTGTTAAAGTTAAGAATGATATAATGTGTTATATTTCATTTAATTATTAGAGTAATTAAATGAATAATTAATTTATTTAATAAGTTAATGAAATTAATAATTACTTAAAGTAATTAAGAGTTAATCTTAAAGGTTTAGGATTAATTATTCCTTGAATAATTAACTTGTAATTAAGAATAATTTATTAAATAAAATTAGTTTTAATTAATGATTAATAATTAACTAATCAAGTAATAATGATTTAATTAAGTTTTAATTAACATTTAATTATTTAATTAATTAGGGGTTAATTAATAGATTAGTTAATGATTAATTAATTTGTAATAAATAATGATTAAAATAAGTTAATTACTTTGAAAAATAATTAATGAGTTGTTAATAGTTAATGAAGGTCATTAACTGAGGATTATTTTATAATTAATTAATGTGGTTAATTTTAATTATTAATTAGATTAATTAATTTAAAGATAATCAATTGTGAGTTATTAAGTATAATTACTTATGGAAGTGATTAGGGAATTAATTACTTATTGTAATTAATTAAGTTAATTTGATTAGTTTAAGTTAATTAATTCATTTTAATTAATTTAAAATTAATCAATGGATGAGTTGTGAAAGATAATTACTTAATGTAATTAAATGAAGGGGAATTACTTAGAGAAGTAATTAATGAGTAATTACTATATGCAATTAATTTAAGATGATTTGTTGATAGAAGTAGTTTGAGTATAATTACTTTATAAATTAATCAAGAGATTAATTGGAGACAATTAATTAAGGATGATAATTACTGAATGGAGTTAATTCAAGGGGGATTAACAGTTATGGTTTAATTAAAGATTAATTACTTAATGTAATTAATTTGATGTGAAAAGTAATTAGAAGATCATTAATTATTATAATTAATGATGTAATTAAGATTGATTAATTAAGATTAATTAATCAATAATAAGTGAATAAAAGTAATTAATTAATGTAATTAATTTAGGATTAATGTAATTAATTATAGTTAATTAATTAGGAAGTAATTAAAGGTTAATTACTTTGAGAAATTAATTAGTAAATAATTACTTTAATGTAATTAAAAGTTAATTAATCAGGGATGATTAATTAAAATGAATAATTGGATGATGATTAATTAATTGATTAATAATTAATCAATAGTGATATAAGCAAGGTTTATTTGATGAAGAAATTAATTTAATTTACTTTAAATTAATTTGAATGTTGTAATTAATTTAATTCATTTTAAATTAATTATATTTGGTGTGGATAATTATTGCTTATATGGTTGGTTAGTATTGTTTGCTTTGAATGATTTGAATCTCAGATATGAGATAGATAATGTTGAGTGATTTGGATGCATTGGTTGCATTGTGATGTTGATATAGATTATTCTTTTTGAATAATGATAATATGGTTTATCTGATATGATGATAATGTTGATTATCTGTTATGGATCTATGATTTATCTATTTGTATGGATATATATAATTGAATTGTTTTTAAACCTTTAAAACAACATGGCCTTAAAAGACACGCTTTGGATTTCGATGAGACCGGGATCGGGTTTCCATATTTGGATATCCGAAAACCACATCGATTCCAAATAACGTTAGGTCGTTAATCCAAGTGGAGCGAGTGAAGACTCGAGGTGTAAGGGCTATACGTCAGTATAACTCTGTGGGTGATTCCGTAATGAGTTTGACGGAATAGTGCTTATAGATTCGAGATGGTGAATCTGAGTGCAAGGGTTATCGTCGTTAACTCTGTGGGTGATTCCGTAATGAGTGTAACGAGATAATGCCTTCGGTTTCGTTCGAACCCGGAACGAACTTGTATGGATTGAATGCTTTCAGAACATCGTCGGGTGGACGATGAGCATTCTAAGAGATGTGTCCTCTAAAGGTAATCGTAGCCTCAAGCCTCATCAACCGGGAATGGCTAAAACAGGGGAGGTGCAGCAAGGCTTCGTGGGTCGCGCCCACTGGAGAGCAAGATCGATCCCTGTCTAGAGGTCCCTTTTATTTCGGCTGTGTGGGCAGTTGGATGTACACCAACTGCGGGGTTGTCTTGTTCGGGACTGTTCAGTAAGGAACGGTTCCGGCCTTGTGTTGCAGGGGATGAAGGGAGTAATCCTCGGTACGGTGATCTAGGCCACGTACTGTGACGGGCGGTACCCCAGTAGCCCTGCCATTGTATGGAACCCACAATCCAATAAGTGCCAACGGTTTTGATTGTATTACCCACTTTTGTGGCTAGTAGCTGGAATTTAATCATGTAACAATTTCGGCTATTTCTTATTTATTTGAAAACCCTAGACACTATTATAATATCACTGGATTTCCTATCAAATGTTTTGGTTAGCGTAAGGTAAAAACTTTTCCATGTTTATGTGTGGGAAGTCTTACGTGATACCTTTTCTTTTCAAAGGTTTTTAAAGTTAAGCAACTTTAACCTGTTACTCACACCAGACCCATGTCTGACCCGGAGTTTATTTTTGTTTTTCATAAACTCTTGGGTACTCAAATTTTTACGAGTAGCCAAGGGATTCAGGTTTGCTTTGACGAGTATTGGAGGAGCAATGGAGCAGGAGGCTTCTGCGTGTAGATATGTAGTATTCCGCTGTGTAGTTTTCTCTGAGTAGTTCTCTCTCTTGTATTGAGTTGTAATAACTAGACAGGTGTTTATAACTGTCTAGTATATGTGATGTATTTGCTGTGTATCTCTGATTGGTATTGTATACTATGTAAATACTTATGTTATTAATATAATTTATTCGTTCCGCTGTTGAGATTCTAGTGTTGTTTGCTTCTTTCTCTTCTTTCTTTTCTTCTTCTATCCCTTTCTTTCTTAATTGATGATGCGATTTTCTGGGAGTGGAAAATCGGGTCGTCACATCCTACGAAGACACAGATGAAAATCAAGAGAATAATCCAGCAATGTCTCATCATTGGATCCCGAATCGAGAAGATGAACAAGATGCAATAAGTCTGGATCCTGCCGCTGAGCATGGGCAATTCGATCCAATAAGATAGGACGATCTTCCAAGCTGAATAATAAGACTGCGGAATCATAAGATGGAGCTCGATCTCTAATATCACACAAAGATAGGGTCTCAAGAATATCCCACTCGGCAATCATCATAGAAACTACCGCTGAGTGCTTGCGACTGAGCGCATCTGCAACTCGATTACCCTTGCCAGGGGTATACTGAATATCTAAATCATATGAGGTGATAAAGTCAAGTCATCGCTGCTGCCTCATATTGAGATCCATCTGACTGAATAGATACTTCAGCGACTTGTGATCGGTGTAAAGAATGAAGCGTTCGCCTAATAGAAAGTGACGCCACGTCTTCAAGGCAAAGACGATAGCTGCTAACTCAAGATCATGAGTAGGATAGCAAACCTCATTCGGACGCAGTTGCCTGGAAGCATAAGCAACTACCCGATCCTTCTGCATAAGCACGGCACTGAGCCCGCTACCACAAGCATCGTTGTATACAACAAGATCATGGTTACTCTCTGGAACCACTAGAATAGGAGCATGAGTGAGAAGTTCCTTCAGTCGCTGAAAGGAAGCTTCACACTTATCAGACCAAATAAAGCGAACGCCCTTACGAGTCAGCGTCATAAGGGGAAGTGCAACTCGAGAGAAATCCTTGATAAACCGACGGTAATAACCCGCCAGACCAAGGAAGCTGCGATATCATGAACGTTCTCGGGCTGCTTCCAATTCTGAATAGCTTCGATCTTGGCAGGATCGACAGAAATACCCTCAGATGATACAATATGACCCAAGAACTCGACCTTACTCTCCCAAAAATGGCACTTAGAGAGCTTGGCCTTAAGCTAATGCTGACGAAGAGTATCTAAGACGATCCGCAAATGATGAGCATGCTCTGCCTCGGATCTAGAATAAATAAGAATATCGTCGATGAAAACCAGAACGAATCTATCGATGTATTCCCAGAATACTCGATTCATAAGATGACGAAGAAAGCCGGTGCGTTCGTCAATCCGAATGGCATGACCAACCACTCCAAAGAACCATAACGAGTGCAGAAAGCGGTAAGAGGTATGCTATCTTCCGCAACTCGGAGATGATGAAATCCGGTGGCAAGGTCGAGCTGGGAAAAGACCTTCGCACCGCTCAACTGATCAAACATATCGTCTATCCGTGGCAATGGATAACGATTTCTGATGGTTAACTCATTAAGCTTGCGATAGTCAATGCAAAGCCTAAGAAAGCCATCGGGCTTCTTAACGAAGATCACAGCAGCACCCCATGGCGAAGAACTGGACCGAGTGAACTGTTTCGCCTCAAGCTCTACAAACTGCTTCCTGAGTTCCTCGTTCTCTTTAGCAGACATCCTCGTGGGAGGACACCCAAATGGGTGGGAGCCTGGAATGAGATCGATGCGGAACTCGATGGCCCGCTTTGGCGGCAGGCCTGATACTGGCTCGAATATATCGGGAAAATCCCGAACAACAGGAATACGAGATATGTCTACATCCTCATCTCGTGAATCAAGAGAAAATAAAGTAATATCAGAAATCCCCACATCCTGAAGAGCAATAGCTAATGGAGCGGACGAGTCAGGATGACGAAGAAATAATATCCACTCTGAACAAATGATTTTGGCGTCGTACTGGGTGAGCCAATCCATGCCAAGAATCATGTCAAAGCCCAAATACTCCATAACGTGCAGATTCGCATGGAAAGAAAATCCACAAAGATCAATATCTATATCTTCACAAAGCAGGCTAAGGGTCGTGGATCCGCCGATGGGATTCACAATCCTTAGTGAAGAAACCAAACAAGTAACATCCAAAGATAAAGTGTCAACTAGTTCCTTTGATACGAATGAGTGAGAGGCACCCGTATCAAAGAGGACTCTACAAGATCTACCATGAAATAAAATAGAACCTTCGAGAATGGAAGGATGCATACCTCGAGGCTGAGCTGAAGATGTAGGAGCCTTGCAGCATTAAGCTTGCCAGATCTAGGAGGTGCACTAGGACAAGTGGCAATAAGATGAACCTCCTTCTTACAATAGCGGCAGAAAAGAGGCTTGGGACACTTTTTAAACATATGATCGGTAGATCCACAGTTGAAACACTTCCAAATGGAAGGTGTTCCACTAAGATGAGCAATAGACTAAGGCTGAGTCTGAGAAGTAGAGCTGCCTGTCTTCTTCTTCTTATGCCAAGACTTGGACTTCTGATATGGGCCCCGCTTCTGATCGGGATTTTTGGAACCCTCACCATGTCCATCACTATCTCTCTCATGCTCAACCGCATCAAGGTGAAGCGCTGCGTCAACTAGCTCATCAAAAGGGAGCTTAGGCTGGAGCATAAGCTGTTTCTTCAAATATTTCTTCAGGCCTTCTACAAACTTGAGATTCTTCTCATAAGGAGAGCTAATGAACTCGAGGCCATACTTGGACATGGCCTCGAAAGATGATGAATAGTCAGCAACAGAGTTCTTCCCTTGCTTAAGGTCAATAAAGCGGCGTGCAAGGGCTATCTTCTCGAACTCGGGGACAAACTTGAGTAAGAAGCGCTCTCGGAACTGGTCCCAAGTGAGTGAGGCCTCATCGGTCTCGGAGACAAGCAGCTCGTACCAATCCAAGGCACGACCCTCAAGATGGCTAGAAGCAACAAGAACTCTGTCGTGGTCGGGGATAGCCATGCGAGTAAAATTATGCTCGCAAACTCTGATCCAAGCCTGGACCTCCAGAATAGTCTCGGAGCCACTGAACGGCTTCCCTCCGAGATGAATAAAGTCGCTACATAGACGCCCAAAAGCATACTTGCGCGGTGCATCAGAAACTTGTGCAGGAGACTGAGAGTGCGACTGAGAGTTACGAACCAGTTCCATGATTTGGTCAGTGGTCATGTATACGCCCTCTGGGTGAGGGTTGCTGGACTGTCCAGCATCAGCAGAACGGAGATTCCTACCTCTCCCAACCATACTGAAAGATAAGGTAAAGTTTAGTTAAGCACGATTCAAAGATAGATAATTCATTAGGGAATATTACGGAATATAATAGATTCCTACACATATTCCTAACTTATTTATCTAAAGATGGATATGTTCAATTTGGATTGTATTATAACGTATTGTACTACGTGTCTGTTCTGTATTTGTTATGCTTAATTCCGAATCTTAGCTCCGATACCAAGATGTAACGCCCCACTCCGAGACCCATTCTAACAAAGAGTATTACGGATTAATACCGTCTGCTGGAATGGAGAATAGAGTATAATGGAAGCGACCAAATGTAATCAAGCTATAACTATCTACTGAATACGTCGAAATGTGGTATCGCGTTTTTTTCAAGTGGTTCGACATATCCAATAGATATTTATAACGAAATTACAATGGCTAAGGAAAATAGATTCAGAACAAACATAATACTATCTATCAGCATAGCGGAAAATGTCCAAGCGGAAGCACAGAAAGCTAAATCCAGAGGCCTAACCTGAAACAACTCGGTCTGACCCGAGCAAAAAACACTCGGGTCAGGCTAGCTAAACAATCGGTTAATAAACTGAGATAAACATGATAGATAATGAGGCGATATATAACATAGTACTATAGACCACAAACTCTCACATAGAGAAGAAATAAACATCTAAGTAGAGATGTATAGCAAGCCTTGTATCATTGGCATAACATAGTCACAAATGTCAAAACAAAACATCTAAATAGAAATGTATAATAAGCCTCATATCATCGGCATAACGTAAGTACAAATGCCAAAACATAAACATCTAAGTAGAGATGTCAAAAACGATACATCTAAGTAGAGATGTATAACAGGCCATCTAAGTAGCGATGCCAAAAACGATACATCTATGTAGAAATGTATAACGGCCATCTAAGTAGAGATACCAAAAAAACGATACATCTATGTAGAGATGTATAACGACCATCTAAGTAGAGATGCCAAAACGATACCTCTAAGGGAGACAGTCCGAAGACACTATCCCAAAGGTAATAAAAGGAATGTGTCACGAACTTTTAGCAAGGAACCCGTAAAGTGTTAACGTGAGTCCCATACCCCACGTTCACACTAAACGGTTTACTTACCAATCGTAAGCTTCCACACTGAAAGCAGTACAAAGTTCACCTCATGTCATCGGTAAACTAGGCCGAAAGGCCAAAACGATCAATCGAATAGGTCGGGGATTAACCGGAAAGGAAATACACACGGTTTCATAGGCCGGAGTTTTTCCCAAACGTTTAAGCACCTTTCCACTGCGTTTGAAGTGCTAAAGTGTGAGTGTGGGATTTTATTATAGAAAATAATTACGGAAAACAGATTTATAATTGGTTTGAAATCACTTTAAAACGGCCTTTGAAAACTTTCCTATTATGGAGTAATTAATTTAATAATTAAAGATAATATTATATAATAATTTTGAAAGCCACTTCAGAGTAAAAAATCCTTTTAAAACCTTTTTATAAGGCCCGTGTACGAAATCCAGAGACAAATCTCAAAGAAATCGATAAAACCAGAAAATCACCGAAAATATTCTAAGTGTTGGAAAATAGTCCAAAACTAACGCGAACCCAAGTTCGAAAAATTATTCAGACCAGGAAACGAAATCTGAATGGCATGAAAATTGGTAGGAACGTAGTCCAACATTGCTACTTCAGAACTCAAAAATAATTACTTGATTCTGACTTGAAAAAAGTCGCAGCGACGCTCCAAAGTCAGACCCGGAAACAGTGAATACATTGTTTCAGGCTGAGATCCGGGTCCCCCTTCGACAGCAATTTCGAAGAGACAAATGAACTCGGATACTAATCAAACTTTCTAGAGATGGAGCTCGGAACTCCAGCTTTCCAATGAGACCAAAATCGATGAAATCCGACAAAGGACGAGCTCGGGATGGCGTCGCAAAGTCGGGGTTCTGTACTGAAAACAACGGGAGAAAAGAGACTAAGGCCTGTAGCTATGCACTAACAGACCAGAGATGAAAAACCACAATTTTGGCATAGTAAATTTCCAATCTGACAAAATGAATAAAATAAAAGTTGTTGATTAGTTTCTAAGTTTTTCGTAATGACTAAGATCGTCAAATTCCGATCGGGGATGAAAATTTTATGACTAAAACAATTCTCAGATCTAAATTGTATATCACTGTCGTTGTGCTCTCGGGACAGTAGTAAGAATGCACAGTTTTGACCAAATTAACTTCGAAATTTCATGAAACTCAAAACATGAAACTTTTAGTCCTATATCTAAGCTTTACATAACATCCAAAATTATTATATTTGGATAAGAAACGGGTAACTTATGGCCAAATAATTTCAGGTTTTTATTTTATCAACCCTGTAGTTTGTTGTCAGGTAAGCGACAAACAAACGTGATTTCGACCATTCAAACCTCAAAATAGGGCAAAGCACAAAACATAAAAGTTATAGGCTACAGAATAAGCTTTCCAGAACATTAAGAAAATCTTAATTTCGATTTAAGATGAATGAGATATGCCTAATTTACTAACAGTAATACACTAATTATAATTTCAGCTAGTATATATTACCTCTTTTCCGAGCAATGAAAAGAAGATCAAAGAGTTTCACAATCTAAATGCCCAAAAAAAAGAGGATTACAAAATAATTTCATAAATTAAGAGATGCTTATACATAGATTAGGAGAGGGTTTACCTAGTTTTCCTCTCAAGCAAAAGAACAAACACCTATATGGAACTAACCAAAGCTAAGAGATGATGATCAAGGAGCTAGCTAAAATACCAAAACACATAAAACCAAGACTTACAACATGATTTTCAAAAATTAAAGAGAGTTAGAAATGGATTACAAGAGGGTTTTTGCATTACCTTCCCTTACTTTAACTAGCTTAAGCCAATATAAGAGAGGATGGAGCTTTCCTAAGCATGGAGGCCATTTTTAGGTTTAGGGTTTTAGGAAATTTTTTTGATTAGGGTTGGAATGAATGAGGGTTAAGAGTTTGAGATGATTTATAGAATGGTAAGTGGGTTTGGGTTAGGCTAATGGACCCCTTAAGAGAGAGTGGCTCTAAACATGTGTAAAAATTGTTTATGTGTTAACATAACCATGAAAACCCATACTTAACCAAATCCCCTTCTTAAATTTCCCATTAACTTTTAATTGTTCCAAAATAATACTTCGCCTCATTTTTAAAAAAAAACCCATTTATTTAAAATGTCCATATTTTTAAATAAATTATCCTTATCCCAAAATCCATTTGCTCCATTTAAATAAAATCCTAAAATAAAAATTTCGGTAATGCAAATCCCGGGTTGTTACAAGGAACAGTGATGCCTACTACAAGGAAGATTAGGATGTTTGGGGTTCTTCTGGATCTCGAATATAGGAGTCTTATCTATATGGAAGTATGAGACTAAGGTCGATGAGTTACCTCATTTTGGACATGGACTCATTGTCTTCCATAAGAAGAACAAGTGGTTGGTGTTTGGTTTGGAGCCGAGTTTCTTGAGAAGATGTCTACCCGTCTCAAGGATCTTTTAGTGGAATTGGGTGATAGGTTTGAGTTTCAAGAAGCTTTTGGGTTAAGAAAGATCTTTGGCTTAGCGGTATCATTGAAGTGAAGTTTGGAAGCAGCAGCGTGGATACGTTTCTTCGATGATTCAGTAATCTTTGGGATTCTACTATCGATAGATCGGGCAGATAGTGAAGGCTTATCCATTTCTTCGGGTGTCTCAACGGAGCAGGATATTTGCTGGAAGTGATCTATCAATTTTTCTGGTAGATAAGCCATTTTGGGAAGATTGATCTCGATTCGGAAAGCTATTCTAGTTGGTGAAGAAGGTAGATCTTTGGAATCTGTACGGAGTGGAATCGTAGAAGTGACTTGCAATTAGTTTGGGAATTCATGAAGTATTCTTTGGCTTGGGGATTGAGGCATCTCATGTGGAGGTAAAAGCTATGAAAGTAGACAGAGATTTTTTTCAGAAGTTTACCCGCATCGGAGATTGAGTTTCTTACTGACTTGGATTTCAAGAGCAATACCGATGGTTCAACCATGTAGAGGGATGACTCTTAAAGCAAGAAGAATTTGGTGAGGAAGCTCAGGATTCTTGAGGAGGGATTGATCATCTAGTTCTAGTTAAGATTCTGCTGAGATGTTTTTACCAAGTGGAATGGTCACTAAGATTTTATGGATTGGATGAACAGTGTATGGAGAAAGATTATGCTTGAGTTCTTCGATAGTATTCTCATCTATTCCAGATCAGAGTTGTGCAACGGAAGCGAGATAGCAGTTATTCTAGAATGGGAGCAACCGGAAGTTGCAGTTTTTCTTGGAGTAAAGGATTTCTACAGGAAATTCAAGTATGAAGAAATTTTCTGGATTTTGAAGGTAAGGTTTTCAGGTGCAACTATTTGGCTATTCCAGATAGGAGATGTAGGTCTAAAGTCCACTGATGCTTGTGGAGTAGAGTTGTATTCTGGATTTCAGCAAAAAATTTGGGGGAGCCATTTTGTTGAGTAGGACCTAGAGAATTGGTTTGATTTTGATCCAGTTGCTTCATGAAGCAATCAGCAAGGGTTGGGCTGATTAGGAAAGTTGAAGGTGACTCAGGAGCATCAGAAGGGTTATGCAGTTAAGAATTGAGGAGATTTGGAATGGGAAGTTGGAATTTGGATATTGTTTGAGTTTTATCCGATCAAAGGCGATATAAGATTTGGTAAAACTGGAGAGCTAGCTCCGAAAGTATTTTGAGATTTTCCTGTGTTATCTGAAGATTAGATTTGGATCTACATGATTGAATTGCCAGTTCGGATAGCTGGAATTCGTTGTATTTTGCGTATCTCTGAGGAATATGTGTATGATTCATTTAGTGATAGAATCAGCAGTTCAGAGAGAATATAGTAGTTGAGCTGGTCTTGAGTTTAGTCTGATTTCTTGTTCAGATTTGTAGATCCAAATGAGAGGATTTCTGGGTTTTAGTAGTATAGTTACTTAAGATTCTGTAGAGCAAGTATTCCAGTATAAGTACCTGGAAACTCTTGATAATATAAGGAAGTTCTATTCAGAATTTTGTCTGGATAATTAAAATTATTCGTTTGAATTGGTTGTTGTGGTTGCTATGATTGATAGTGTATGATTGATTGTGTGATTGCTGTTTGAAGTTAAAACTTTTGCTGGATTATTAAATTGTCTTTGCTTTAAATTTCGGGGACGAAGGGGGGATGAATGCAATGACCCAGAATTTTGAGCAATATCAATTTAATAATCTTTGATAATAATTAAATTGATTTGATAATTTTACATTATAAATTGACAAGTCAAAATTCTTTTAAAAGCTAATAATAATAATTTGATAATAACTATTAACATTTTTCTTAACAATACAAAATAGGCAAGTTTAATTCTTTTAAAAACTAATAATATTTTAATTTGGAAATATTTATTTTAGCAATTTAAAATTGGTAGGATTTATTTTTCAAAAGCTAATCAAAATATCTTCTATTTATAATGTATAAATATTGATATATATTGTAAATGGGAAGTTTTTAATGTAATAAAAGCTATATATTCAAATTGTAATAAATATGAATATATATATATATATATATATATTATGGCTTGATTTGTGTTTTTAAATTTAATATAGTAATTATCAAATCTAATGTTAAAATGATTTTCCATTTGAAATAAATATATATATATATATTTGTATATATTAGAAATAGAAAAAAATATTGATTTGAATTTAATAAGTGTTTTCAGACTTTATTATATATATAATTTGTAATTTGAAATGTTAATTTGATTTAATACTTTGAAAAATGATATTTGTAATTTAAATTTTAATAACAAGAATAGTTTCTTATTCATTATAAACATATGTTATATAAATTGAATCAAAAGCATAAATAATTTATAAATTGTTAAAATGAAATCTCTTTTACATTTATATAAAATCCAAAGCTTATTTACATAAGATAAAAACATTTTATAACCATGTAAACATTACATACATATACATATTACTCGCAAGGTTTAAATAAATTATAAAAAAATAACACTTGTAAAACATTTAGTAAACATTAAAAACACTTGTAAACATATAGGCTTAGGTGTAAGAAAATTAAATCATGGATATGACAAGTGTCATTCTCTTTAAAAAAAATTAAAATTTAATTGTAAATTAAAAGAAGAGTTTTATTCTTCAGCTGAAAATCTTTTCTTCATTTTAACTCAAACATAATACAAAGATCAAAATGAAAGAAGAAAAATATGGAAAAAAAAAATGATGAAACCTGGATTTCAATCTGGAATCAAGTACAATCAGAAGCAAAGGGAAGTTTAATATCAATGGAAGATTTTCTAATTCATCATGCAAGATTTTCAAATACAATCAAGCATCCAGATGTAAACTTCAACAAATTAGCAATAGCAGATTAGAATTCAACATGCAAAGTGAAATTTCATGAATCTGGAAACAAAACAGTTTCTACCCTCTGCATATATAGGTGAGTGAATGTAATTTTAAAAACAGTTTTAAATTTTGGATTTCACCTGTTCTTATGATTGAATAACATGATGTTATCTGCAATATTTGAATTATATGGATGCATGTTTATTTTTTTCATTTGAATGCCTGTGTGGTAAAGTATATATACTCTGTATGATAATAACAGTTTCAAAATGTCATAATAAATTCAATAACTAATTGTTGAGTTGGAATTGGACTTTGATTTGTAAACAGAAGTTGTTTGTGTTCAAGTAATCTATCATTTAAAAATAGTTATAGGATTTTAAAATGAATGATTAGCTCATGTTTATCAAATTTACAGTAAAAATCAAATTAGGGAAAAATATTTATGAATTAAATTTTTAGTTTTGATTGCATGATTGGAATAGTGACAGAAAATCATGATTTTTGATGGTTGAATCACGATTTTTAGATTAGCTTTTAATGTGAATTCGTGGTTTGACTACTATGGACATTTTGGTCAATTAATGGCGAACGACGGCGAACTTGTTGCCGTGGTTGTGCAGGAAGGTCGAGGGGATGTAGGTGATCATCAGAAAAATGCATTTGGAATTTATAGTTGCTCGTGTTGGCCTAAATTA
Source organism: Allium cepa (assembly GCA_030765085.1). Lineage (NCBI taxonomy): Eukaryota > Viridiplantae > Streptophyta > Magnoliopsida > Asparagales > Amaryllidaceae > Allium > Allium cepa. The sequence continues at coordinate 513,791,426 of CM060942.1, forward strand.
ATCGAGTTAGGGTTTTCGTATATGTTTATGCCGATGTTGTTCAGATGGGTTTTGCGACGTCGAGAGGCTACCGGGGACGATCGCACGTGGTGCCGGAGGTGATAGAGGTTGTGACGTGGCTTCGGGAAGGAGGGCGTGGCGTCTCGTGTCAAGGATTGACGGCGGTAATCATTTTCGTTGATGGTTTGTGTTCAGGCAGTGTTGGGTTATGGTCGAAATTTTGATTTTCGATCAACGCATGATTTCTGGGTTTTGAGTGGTGATGTCGAGGTCGAGTACGACTTTTTGGAGGCCGGAGTAGAGTTCAACGTGGGGCGGCGTGGTGGTGCACGTTGATGTGCACAGTTGTTGTGCATCAAGATTTGGTTTCGAGAAGATAGGGAAGAAACTCGAAGTTTCCTTCGTGTACTTGATAATATTTCTCGAAGCAAGGTGAAGGGGTAGAAGACTCGAGGCAGACTGGGGTACGGGTAGAGTTTAGCTCGAAGTTGCTGGGTTAAACAATTTTGTAGTGTTCAAGTTTTAAAATTTAACAGCAAATGTTTTAGAAGAAGATTTTAACAAAGTAATTTGATTTTGGAATATTGATGAAATTTTAAAACAAAGATGAAACAAGTTTTTACCTATGAATCTAATTTGTTTCAAGATTAAGTTTTAAATAAATTTTTATATTTTGAAATATAAAAGTTTTTAAATAAATAAGTGGATTTCAAAAATAAAGTTTGTATTAAAATTTATTTAATAACGTTGGAATGTTCAAAGATTTAAAAGTTTTAATTTGAATGTTTAAATTGTTTTAATTATATTTGATTTTTAAAATGTTATATTTTAAATAAAGGTTTAATGATTAAGATTTAGTAATCAATTATTATAAGATTATCCTGAATAATTTAGAATTTTGATTTAATTAAAGATAAACAAGAGTATGAAGATAATTGGAATAATTCAATTATTGTTAATAATCAAGAGTTATTGGTCAATATTAATGATTTAATTAAGGTAATGATTTACTTAATTAAGAATCTTTTTAATATAGTAAGTTAAAGAATTATTTAATTAAACTTAAATGATTAGTTAAATAATTGATTAAGTAATTAATTAGTGATTGATTAAAGATAATCACTTTGGAGTTAATTAAGTGAAGTCACTTGGTGAAGTAATTAAGTGATTAATTACAGGAGGTAATTAAGTAAAAGATAATTACTTTATGAAATTAATTAGGTGGAAGTGATTAAGGGTTAATCACTTGTGTTACTAATTAAAGAATTAATTAATATAATTAATTAAAGTGTTAAATTTATTTATTAATTGAAGATTAATTAATTAATAAAAGGATTAAGAGAATTTAATAATGTGATTAATCATTTGTTAAAGTAATTAATTAAGAAAGAAATTTAATTAATGATGTAATCATTAATTAATGGAATTAATTAATTAATTGTTAATTAATAATTAAAGGATAATTAATTTATAATTAAGTTTTGCTTACTCAATGTAATTAAAAGTAATTAATCAAATGTGATTAATTAAAAGTAATTAATCAAGTATGATTAATTAAAAGTAGTTAATCAAGAGTGTTTAATTAAAAGTAATTAATCAAGCATGATTAATTAAAAGTGATTAATCAGGTGTGATTAATTTAAAAGGATAATTAAGAAATAATTTTCAGGGTAATTAATAATAATTAATCAAGGTTGATTAATTTAAAGGGTAATTAAGAGATAATTAATCAAGGGAGATTAATTAAAGGGGAAAATTAAGTGATGTTTAATTAATTAATTTGTAATTAATTAATGAATAAGTAAGTTGGATTGATGATAATCCAAGTAATTAAGTAAGGAATTAATTTCATTAAGGATTAATTAAATTAATTAAGTTTGGATCAACCTTGTTATGGATGATTAATGATTGGATGATAAATATCATTGGATGAGTTAATGATATTGGATGATATTATATGTCATTGGTTGATATGTAATGATATGAATGTGATATATCTGAGATGTGATATATATGCTGCTTTGTGACATGTGTGGATAAATTTGATAATAGTGAATTATCTATCCGTGTGTTATGAATCATCCATTTATGTTTAAGTGATATTCTGAATATCTACTGTTTAAATCCCTTAAGTACAACTTCGACATTAAAATGGCGTTTGGATTCGGTGAGACCGGGATCGGGTTTCCATATTTGGATATCCGAAAACCACATCGATCCAAAATAAACGTTAGGTCGTGAATCCAAGTGGAGCGCAAGTGAAGACTCGAAGTGTAAGAACTATTCGTCGCTATAACTCTAGGGGTGATTCCGTGATGAGTTTGACGGAAATAGTACTTACAGGTTCTAGATGGTGATTCAGAGTGCGAGGGCTACGGTCGTTGACTCGGAGGGTGATTCCAAAATGAGTGCAACGAGATAGTGCCCTCAGTTTCGTTCGAACCCGAAACGGACTTGTATTGTATTAGACAAAGATGTTATTCTGTATGATGTTCTTGTATTGTATTAGACAGAAATGCTATAACTGTCTAAATTGAGATGTATAGTTGTGTACTTTGATGTATATGATACTAAATATATGTTATATATTATATTTCATTCGTTCCACTGTGAGATTCTGATGTGTTGTTGTTCTTTCTTCTCTTTCTTTTCTTCTTCTATCCCGTTCTTTCTAAAATAGTGATGCGTCAAGTCGGGTGCTACACTTGCACTTCACTGCTCCATCTTCGACTCCAAGCTCTTGTCTTCCTCACGAAAATGTTCATACTAGATCGAAGTGGTTTTCGGGAAATTAATCCCGATCCTGGTCTCTTCGAAACGATCAGCGCATTGGAAAATATTGATAGTTGGTTATTTAACTATCAAACAACATTCACAAACAAAGAAGAGCAAGAAGAAGATTATTCACTAATGAATATCAAGCAATCTTGATAGACAAAACAAGGAATCATAAAAGAAAATAGGATAGAACGGTACGTAGATCCGAATAAAATCCTAAAGCACGACTCCTAAGAAAGACTTAGGACGATGATCCTTGTTATAATATTCCATATTGTTCCGAAGTTTGGCTCTGATACCAAGCTGTGACGCCCCACCTCTATACCCACGCTCGCCAAAAACATTACGGTGAATGCCGTCGACTAGCACGAAGAATAAGGCTGTTGAGGAGCGACCATCTGTGTAATTGCTTTGTGCGAGCATCGATATGTCAGATAGTATAACATGCAATACTTTATCAAGAGGAAATCCGACATACCGACACAAACTCAAAGCTACTACACAGTGGCTATAATATCTTCGGAAACAAATACAGAAATAAACATAACATAAATCAGTCACAGATAATTCATATCACAAAGGCGGAAGAAGATATGAATATATAATTAACACATGAAAGTGTATATCAGAGTAGTGGTCTAAAAAGATCCACAATATCACAAAAGAATAGTTACATGAACTACACAAAAGAATAAGTATACATTATGGAGTCTATATCTCAAATGTATACAACAAAAACTACTAATCTAAGTAGTTAACCAAAAGTCAGAGAAATCAATCCCAAGAGAGAAGTCAAGCAGAAGCACCGGTAACATCTCGGTCTGACCCGAGTATTATTTAATAAGAAAATAATAAACGGATCAGTCTAACTATAGATATCAGATGAAACGATATAGAATACGAGATATGACTAAACACATAATAATCACAATTCCAAGCTGCGATATATATAAGTAATTGAAAATCAACGAGAGATTAATTAATATCACCAAATTTACACAAGAATCAAAGAAATGCCATACTCCTTATTTCGTTCATCAAACCACAAATATTGAAGATTATATCAATGTAAATCACAAAAGTCAATGACACACAAATTCACCAATGCACAAATATTGACAATAATATCAATGTCAATCACACAAGTCAATGACACACAAATTCACCAATGCACAAATATTGACAATAATATCAATGTCAATCACAAAAGTCAATGACACACAAATTCCAGAATTCAATATGCGAAATCCAGAAATCACAAAAGTCAATGACGCACAAATTCGCCAATGCACAAATATTGACAATAATATCAATGTCAATCACACAAGTCAATGACACACAAATTCACCAATGCACAAATATTTACAATAATATCAATGTCAATCACAAAAGTCAATGACACACAAATTCCAGAATTCAATATGCGAAATCCAGAAATCACAAAAGTCAATGACGCACAAATTCACCAATGCACAAATATTGATAAAACTTATCAATGGAAATCACGAAAATTGGTGAAACACAAATTCTAGAAATCATCTCAAGAAATCCAGAAATCACAAAGGGGGGAGGCCTATCACAAACGGGAGCATAAAGCTCACCAACACATGTATCACAAACGGAACGCTAATTCCATGGTTGCTAACCATCACAAATTGAGCCGAAGCTCCACAAACGGCCCGAAGACCATGGGTTGCTACCCCACCAAATTGAGTCGAAACTCCACAAAACGGGGTTTAGTCTCCCTCGCAGACAAAGAGACATCGCACATTGCTAGCCTAAATCACAAAGATGATCATCATGATCAACGAGAAGTGTCAATTACACTAAGCTAGTAAATATATGAGTTTAGCTTCATGTCCCATAACCACTTGCTTAACTTAAATATTTACGAACAAAGTGTAGATCTCCACTATAAAATTGTCACAAGAGATTCAATCGAACAAGTCCAAGAATTAACCAACAAAGTGAACGCAAGCGTTTCATACCACTTGTTTTACTAAGTCGTTTAATTAGATTTCTCATACGAGTGAGGTAAAGGTTTATATATACTAATAAATTGGAAAATGATTTTATAAATGAATTTGGTATTAAAATAGTATTGAAATCGTTTGAGGAAAGAGTTTTGATATTTACTACTAGTATAGAAAACCTTTATATTTTTAAAGTGACAAATCACGAAGAAGATTGTAAGAACAATCAATCACTAAAATTCACATACGAAGACGTGAATAAAATCCAAAGAAATCGATAAAGGATCCATCGAAATGGATATTCAAAAATCCCTAAAAAGAGTCATCAAAGTCATAATAAATGATAACAACAACTAGGAAACAACTCGAATCGATCAAAGTTGGAAATTCACGCGACTAGGCGAAAATAGGCAAAATGCATCAGTACGGTCGGCCGGCTACAGAGCTCGGTCGACCGAACCTTGTTTTGAAAAACTTCTCGGGCACCAGGTCGGTCGACCGAGCCAGGGGGGTCGGTCGACCGAGACAGAAACAGAGAAGTGCAATCTGCACTTTTACTAGCAGGTCGGTCGACCGGACCAGGGGGGTCGATCGGCCGAACCTGATACTCTGCAAATTGATGCCCATAAATTGATATGCAACCTCCACCAATTCGCAACCGAACGAGCACGTACGCTAGGGAATTATGCCTAACGGCTACCCGGCCCTATTGGCTCCTCGATGCATCACCAAAAACACATGTTCAAACATCAAAGTTATGATTTTTAAAGGATTGAACCCAAAACACCAAAAATTGGAATATTCGCCAAATCAATCCAAACAAAAAGAAAATGCACACGAATAAGTGTTAGGAATTCATACCTAACAATCGAAGATAATTATAAGCATAGATGTGAGATAAAAATCTCACCTTTGAACCCAAATGATTGAAGAAGAAGCTTGAAAGCAAAGGGGAATCAACCACACTTCAAATCCAACTCAAGAAGCTTGATTCTCAACTCAAAAGAAGAACATTCCTAAATTTAGGTTTAGCAAATTTCAGAAATCAAAGAGAGAATGAGTTGGAGAAGAAGAAGGAGATGCTTACCAATGGGTTCTCTAGAGTTTGGAGCTAGAAGATGGATTTGCTAATGAAGACTAGGGCTTGGAATTTTAGTTTCCTCTTCCACTTCTCCATTATTATGAAAGCTTGAGTATTAGGAAAATAGAAAGGAAGTAAATGAAGAGGAGAGGGTTGGGACTGAATACATAAGTGGGGTTAATGGGCTCAGCCCAAACCAAAGCCCTAAGTGAAAAAGTGGCAAAAATCAACTTTCTCCAAACATATCGAAGCTTATACTCAAAAAGGTCGCAAACGTCATTTTGAACTCAATGGGGGTGGTCTCGAGTCTCAATTCAATTCGACTGTTTGCACAAAGTAGCTTTTCGGACCAAAATCCGATGAACGGTGAAATATTTAAATATATAATCGATAAATATGCGGGTTGTTACAGACTCCCCTCCTTGAAGAAATTGCGTCCTCGCAATAATTAAGAAGGAAATATATAGTAACAACCATGGAAGCATATTAACGCAAAAGAAAATTTGAATCAAGAAGTCCACCATAAAGAGCACGAAGGAGTAAATCCAAAAGTTTTCATTCGATGAAGTCTCAAGATTTCACATGAGCAATCCTTAGGATTTGAGAACCATTGAACTTTTATCAAAAAGAATATCTTTATATCGAAGGCGTTCAACCTCCAAGCAATGATGCGAATAGAATGTTGCTCAAAAGTCAAATTTGGTGATACTTCAATCCCTCAATAACACCGGGCTCAAGAATAGAATCGGAATTTCGAAGACATTTCCGAAGTTGAGAAACGTGAAATACGTCATGGATAACAGAAAATTGAGCCGGTAATAAAAGGCGATAAGCCATGGAACCAATACGTTCAGTGACAGGAAATGGCCCAATATATCGAGGCGCTAGTTTTCCCGATCGACTGAATCGCACAACACCCTTCATAGGCGAAACACGAACAAACACGAGATCTCCCTCAGAAAATTCTAATTTTCTTCTCCAGTTATCGGTATAGGATTTTTGTCTACTCTGGGCTTCTTTCATTCTATGACGAATAAGATCAATCTTTTCTGTGGAATCACGAATAAAATCTGGACCTAAAACCAGCTTCTCACCGGCCTCAAACCAACAAGAAGGAGATCGGCATGGCCTTCCATAGAATGCTCGAAAGGTGCCATACCAATACTAGATTGGAAGCTATTATTATAGGAAAATTCAACAAGTGAAATATGATCTTTCCAACTTCCACCAAAATCAAGCACACAAGAACGAAGAAGATCTTCAAGAGTTTGATTCACACGCTCAGTTTGTCCATCGGACTGGGGATGATAAGAGGTGCTAAAATTAAGCTTCGTTCCCAAAGCTTTTTGAAGACTCTTCCAAAATCCAGTAGTAAACAATGGATCACAATCGCTAACAATAGAAGTAGGAACCCCATGCAATTTAACAATCTCTTTGATAAAGAGCTTGGCCAAAAGAGGAACGGTTCGGTTAGACCGAACGGGAATAAAATGGGCAGATTTAGTAAGCCTATCAACAATCACCCATAAGCTATCATGACCCGAACGAGAACGGGAAGGCCATCTATAAAATCCATGGAAATTTGGTCTCACTTCTAAATTGGAATTTCTAAAGGTTGCAATAACCCACCGAGCCTTTGATGTTCGGCATTAACGAGTTGGCAAGTCATGCAACGCTTAACGAAGTTAGCGATGTCAAGTTTCATTCCCTCCCAATAATAAAGCCGCTTCATATCTGCATACATTTTACTACTACCGGGATGAATGGAAAATTTAGAACGATGTGAATCTTCTAAAATATCTTTACGAAGATCACTAATATTTGGCACGATAAGTCTACCAAATTTCCGAATGCCGCCACAAGAATCGATATCAAAGTCTTTCAAACCTTCAATATCAATTTGTCCTTAATATTTTGGCCAAGAAGAGCCAATTCGGGATCTAGCCTTTGAGCTTCAAGAATGCGGTCCAAAAGAGAAGGATGAGCCTCAAGGCTACATAAAACAAATGATGAGCATAAATCGGATACGCGGTCTCGAATCTCACAAGTGGATAAGATCTCGAGATCGTTCCATTCGGATATCATCATAGAAACAATAGCTTGTTGTTTACGGCTAAGAGCATCGGCGACACAGTTACCCTTACCGGGTGTATAAAGAATATCATGATCATAAGGAGCAAGGAACTCGAGCCAACGTTGTTGACGCAAATTAAGTTCCTTTTGAGAAAATAAATATTTCAAAGACTTATGATCCGTGTAAAGAACAAATTTCTCTCCTAAAAGATAATGACGCCAAATCCGAAGAGCGAAAACAATAGCCGCGAGTTCTAAATCATGAGTGGCATATCTAGTCTCAGCTGGCTTCAATTGCCTAGAAGCGTAAGCAATAACACGTTCTTTTTGCATAAGAACGGCACCCAAACCAACGCGACTAGCATCAGTATAAACAACGAAATCTTGATTCCCCTCGGGAATAACAAGAATAGGAGCATCAGAAAGGAGTTCTTTTAATTTCTGAAAAGAAGCTTCACATTTGTCCGACCAAATGTATTTAACACCTTTCTTAGTCAAGCTAGTGAGAGGCACGGCAATCTTAGAAAAGTCTTTGATAAAACGACGGTAATAGCCCGCCAATCCGAGAAAACTACGAATCTCTGTCACACTCTCCGGTCTCTTCCAATCTTGAATCGCTTCAATCTTTGAAGGATCCACGGAAATTCCGGATTCGGAAATAATATGACCGAGAAACTTCACACGAGATTGCCAAAAGTGGCATTTAGAAAAATTTTCCCTTATTGATTACTCCTAAGAGTTTCCAACACAATCCGAAGATGTTTTTCATGCTCCTCCTCGGTTTTAGAATACACAAGAATATCATCGATAAAGATAAGAACAAACCGGTCGAGGAAGTCTTTGAAAACTCTATTCATAAGGTCAACGAAATACGCCGGAGCATTCGTCAAACCAAATGGCATGACAAGCCATTCATAAGATCCATAATGAGTACGGAACGAGGTCAATGGAATACTATCGTCTGCAATACGAAGCTGATGAAATCCAGTAGCTAAGTCTAATTGTGAAAAGACCTTAGCACCACTAAGCTGATCGAATAGATCATCAATCCGAGGTAAAGGATATTTATTTTTGATAGTAAGATCATTAAGCTTGCGGTAGTCAACGCAAAGCCTAAGTGTACCATCGGATTTCTTCACAAAAATAGCCGAAGCTCCCCAAGGCGAGGAACGAGAGCGAATAAATTGCTTCATCTCCAATTCGGATAATTGTTTACGCATCTCCTCGTTTTCTTTATTGGACATACGATACGGAGGACGAGTGATAGGTTGGGCTCCAGGAATAAGATTAATTCTGAACTCAATTTCTCGCTTAGGTGGTAATCCTAAAACGGGCTCGAATATGTCGGAAAATTCACAAACGACGTGAATAAGAGAAATAATATCACCCTCGTCGTCATCATCGTCATCACGAGGATTTAAAGAATACAAAGATGCAACCAAGCTGGAATCTGAATCTTTAAGATTAATAGAAATCTGCTTAACAGATTGAGGATGTCGAAGATGAATAGTCCGCTCAGGACATAGGATATGGGCTTCATAACGGTTAAGCCAATCCATTCCCAAAATCATTCCAAAGCCTAAATAACGCATGACATGCAAATCGGCTCGGAAAGAAAAATCACACAAAATAATCTCGACATCTTTACACACTAAACTGATTGTTGCGGATCCACCAACCGGATTCGCAATTCTCAAAGAAGTCATTAAACACAAAACATCCAAAGAAAAAGCATCAACAAGTTCTTTTGATATAAAAGAATGGGACGCACCCGTATCAAAAAGAACTCGAAAAGGATGATCACGAAATAAAATAATTCCATCAAGGATAGAATGAGGCATACCTTGACCACGAGATGTGTTGCCAGGGGCTTGAGCAACATTTAACTTTCCCTCCTTCCTGCCCTGAAGCTTGGGGCATGAAGATATAACATGACCGGGAACTTTGCGGTAGCGACAAGAGAGAGACTTTGGGCACTTGTTCGCATAATGGCCCTTCGAACCACAATTATAGCATTCCCCATGGCCAAAGGAAGAAGTCTTTGCCACGGAGGTTGCTTGCTTCCCTTTCTTATTGGGATAAGGTCCTTTGAATTTACTGGGCCTCTTCTTGCTGTTGAAGTTTGGTTTAGAACCCACCACTTCAACATCATTCTCCTTATCCGCCTCTTCAAGACGAAGAGCGATATCAATGAGTTGGTCGAAAGAAACTTCTAATTTTAGAAGTAATGGCTTCTTGAGATTTTTGTTTAAGCCATAAACGAATCTCTGGTTCTTCTTTAAAGGGGTGTTGATGTATTCAACCCCATATTTGGAAAGCGACTCGAAGGAGGCGACGTAATCAGTCACGGAGGACTTACCTTGAACAAGGTCTATAAATCGTCGAGCCAATGTCACTTTCTCTGCTTCCGGTACAAATTTCAACTCGAAGCGTTCCCGGAATTTCTCCCAGGTGAGATCCGCTTCATTAATCTCAGAAATAAGAAGCTCATACCAGTCCAATGCTCTTTCTCGGAGCATGCTAGAGGCCACCTGAACTCGGTGAAGGTCAATAAGATTCATGCGAGAAAAGATGCGATCGCATAATTTGAGCCAAGCTTGAATTTCTATAACACTCTCGGATCCCTTGAATGGCCTTCCACCCAAATCGGTGTAGTCACTGCACAAGCGTGCAAAACCGGATCTAGGATGAGTAGGCTCTGGATTGGGTCCGGCTGCTTGAGCGTTCTTAACAAGATCTAGAAGCTGCTGGGCAGACATAAAAACTCCATCTTGGGGTGGAACACCAGATGGTCCAGCTCTGGGACGGCCTGGTCTAGACATTCCTCTTCCTTAGAAAGAAAGAAGAGCAAGAAGAAGATTATTCACTAATGAATATCAAGCAATCTTGATAGACAAAACAAGGAATCATAAAAGAAAATAGGATAGAACGGTACGTAGATCCGAATAAAATCCTAAAGCACGACTCCTAAGAAAGACTTAGGACGATGATCCTTGTTATAATATTTTATATTGTTCCGAAGTTTGGCTATGATACCAAGCTGTGACGCCCCACCTCTATACCCACGCTAGCCAAGAACATTACGGTGAATGCTGTCGACTAGCACGGAGAATAAGGCTGTTGAGGAGCGACCATCCGTGTAATTGCTTTGTGCGAGCATCGATATGTCAGATAGTATAACATGCAATACTTTGTCAAGAGGAAATCCGACATACCGACACAAACTCAAAGCTACTACACAGTGGCTATAATATCTTCGGAAACAAATACAGAAATAAACATAACATAAATCAGTCACAGATAATTCATATCACAAAGGCGGAAGAAGATATGAATATATAATTAACACATGAAAGTGTATATCAGAGTAGTGGTCTAAAAAGATCCACAATATCACAAAAGAATAGTTACATGAACTACACAAAAGAATAAGTATACATTATGGAGTCTATATCTCAAATGTATACAACAAAAACTACTAATCTAAGTAGTTAACCAAAAGTCAGAGAAATCAATCCCAAGAGAGAAGTCAAGCAGAAGCACCGGTAACATCTCGGTCTGACCCGAGTATTATTTAATAAGAAAATAATAAACGGATCAGTCTAACTATAGATATCAGATGAAACGATATAGAATACGAGATATGACTAAACACATAATAATCACAATTCCAAGCTGTGATATATATAAGTAATTGAAAATCAACGAGAGATTAATCAATATCACCAAATTTACACAAGAATCAAAGAAATGCCATACTCCTTATTTCGTTCATCAAACCACAAATATTGACGATTATATCAATGTAAATCACAAAAGTCAATGACACACAAATTCACCAATGCACAAATATTGACAATAATATCAATGTCAATCACACAAGTCAATGACACACAAATTCACAAATGCACAAATATTGACAATAATATCAATGTCAATCACAAAAGTCAATGACACACAAATTCCAGAATTCAATATGCGAAATCCAGAAATCACAAAAGTCAATGACGCACAAATTCACCAATGCACAAATATTGATAAAACTTATCAATGGAAATCACGAAAATTGGTGAAACACAAATTCTAGAAATCATCTCAAGAAATCCAGAAATCACAAAGGGGGGAGGCCTATCACAAACGGGAGCATAAAGCCCACCAACACGTGTATCACAAATGGAACGCTAATTCCATGGTTGCTAACCATCACAAATTGAGCCGAAGCTCCACAAACGGCCCGAAGACCATGGGTTGCTACCCTACCAAATTGAGTCGAAACTCCACAAAACGGGGTTTAGTCTCCCTCGTAGACAAAGAGACATCGCACATTGCTAGTCTAAATCACAAAGATGATCATCATGATCAACAATAAGTGTCAATTACACTAAGCTAGTAAATATATGAGTTTAACTTCATGTCCCATAACCACTTGCTTAACTTAAATATTTACGAACAAACTTTAGATCTCCACTATAAAATTATCACAAGAGATTCAATCGAACAAGTCCAAGAATTAACCGACAAAGTGAACGCAAGCGTTTCATACCACTTGTTTTACTAAGTCGTTTAATTAGATTTCTCATACGAGTGAGGTAAAGGTTTATATATACTAATAGATTGGAAAACGATTTTATAAATGAATTTGGTATTAAAATAGTATTGAAATCGTTTGAGGAAAGAGTTTTGATATTTACTACTAGTATAGAAAACCTTTATATTTTTAAAGTGACAAATCACGAAGAAGATTGTAAGAACAATCAATCACTAAAATTCACATACGAAGACATGAATAAAATCCAAAGAAATCGATAAAGGATCCATCGAAATGGATATTCAAAAATCCCTAAAAAGAGTCATCAAAGTCATAATAAATGATAACAACAACTAGGAAATAACTCGAATCGATCAAAGTTGGAAATTCACGCGACTAGGCGAAAATAGGCAAAATGCATCAGGTCGGTCGGCCGGCTACAGAGCTCGGTTGACCGAACCTTGTTTTGAAAAACTTCTCGGGCATCAGGTCGGTCGACCGAGCCAGGGGGTCGGCCGGCCGAACCAGAAACAGAGAAGTGCAATCTGCACTTTTACTAGCAGGTCGGTCGACCGGACCAGCGGGGTCGGTCGGCCGAACCTGATGCTCTGCAAATTGATGCCCATAAATTGATATGCAACCTCCACCAATTCGCAACCGAACGAGCACGGACGCTAGGGAATTATGCCTAACGGCTACCCGGCCCTATTGGCTCCTCGATGCATCACCAAAAACACATGTTCAAACATCAAAGTTATGATTTTTAAAGGATTGAACCCAAAACACCAAAAATTGGAATATTCGCCAAATCAATCCAAACCAAAAGCAAATGCACACGAATAAATGTTAGGAATTCATACCTAACAATCGAAGATAATTATAAGCATAGATGTGAGATAAAAATCTCACCTTTGAACCCAAACGATTGAAGAAGAAGCTTGAAAGCAAAGGGGGAATCAACCACACTTCAAATCCAACTCAAGAAGCTTGATTCTCAACTCAAAAGAAGAACATTCCTAAATTTAGGTTTAGCAAATTTCAGAAATCAAAGAGAGAATGAGTTGGAGAAGAAGAAGGAGATGCTTACCAATGGGTTCTCTAGAGTTTGGAGCTAGAAGATGGATTTGCTAATGAAGACTAGGGCTTGGAATTTTAGTTTCCTCTTCCACTCCTCCATTATTATGAAAGCTTGAGTATTTGGAAAATAGAAAGGAAGTAAATGAAGAGGAGAGGGTTGGGACTGAATACATAAGTTGGGTTAATGGGCTCAGCCCAAACCAAAGCCCTAAGTGAAAAAGTGGCAAAAATCAACTTTCTCCAAACATATCGAAGCTTATACTCAAAAAGGTCGCAAACGTCATTTTGAACTCAATGGGGGTGGTCTCGAGTCTCAATTCGACTGTTTGCACAAAGTAGCTTTTCGGACCAAAATCCGATGAACGGTGAAATATTTAAATGTATAATCGATAAATATATGGGCTGTTACACGGAATTTATTTATTAGAATTTAGAAATCAACTTTTTCTCCTTTTCCAATTCATTCTTTAATTTATCCAAATTCTTTATAATTATTTACTTAAAAATAATCTATCATAGATAATCAATGAATCATATCACAGATTATGAAAACATATTCAATATTATGAGGAATCCAGTTGGATCCCTCCAACCTGTTTCCTGCATCCACAGTTAGAACAATATGAAAATACCAATCCCACTTCGAGGGGGATATCGCGGTATATAGGGTCATCCACTACTATGCGGGGCACATTGGGTCTCATTCGCTATATAATGCGGGAGGTCAATCACTCCAATATATATATATACACACTATATATAATATCACATCCAGACATATAATAAATCATAAATTCAAGTAATCAAATCCAATATTTAAATTTCGCAACCCGATCCAATCTTTACTTGGCTTCATGTTTTTTCGACCTTGTATAACATTATATGATTTATTAATATTGAACTAATCGAATAATTAATTACCGTTTTAAAATTTAATTAATTAATAATTTATTTTGAGCCAATAATTTTTTTCTTTTAAAATCTTTTAGTGATTAAAATAAATTGGATAAATTTATCACTAAATCCATTATTTTAAAATAATATGTATATTTATTTTACTTTTGAGGCTACACTTATACTCATAAAAATAGATTTCAAAGATCCAACTTTTATAAAATCTCTACAACATCTTAAAACTTATATATCTTCCCAAAATCTTATATGTGTATTTTCTGTTTTAAATTAGAACATGCATGTGGATATATATACATATATTAAATTAAAAACAAAATTATTTTATACCTTACTGAAATAAAATTCTTTCTAACCTATATATATTAAGTAAAGACAGAACTTTTATTTTATTTTTCCTCTGCTGTTCCTCTAAATCTTTTTTTTTCTTATATTAATTTAACTTAAAGATAAAATTATACCTTTATCACTATCGATTTCTAGGAAGAATCAAATAGCAACCAACCCTTATCTCCAGCATCCCAATCTGCGTGCCACCTCACCCTAAGGCGTGGCTCCTTACACGACATCGGCACTCCCAAATCAAGAAAACGCGCCTCACACCGCCGAGCTTCTTCCAGCAACGAAAGCCCACCTGCTGGTCGATCCTCGTATCGCCCCACGTGAGCCTTTCCCGACAGCACGCAGCCCACCCGAGCCCTAACTCACGTCACGACCATCCCCTATAGTCACCATGCAATACGAGATTGCCAATCCATCTACGGCGCTTCCTGAATGTCGTTCAATTACTTTCGAGAATATTGAATTTCGAATCGAGGCTCGGCCACTTATTAATAATTTATTTTTTGAACTAGGCTAGAAACTGAGAACGAGAGAAAGGGGAAAATGTGATTCACTGTCAAAGAAGATTTGTTCGGCCATATCCTTACTTCTAAACATCGGTTTTCCTTTTATTTATTTTTAAAGAAGATGCGTGTCTTCAGGAAGAACACGTGTTGAAAAGCAGGAGACATGTTCTTAAGAGAGGTGGCGTGAAATCCTTTGACCGGTCCACACATATTTATTTAAATTTAAATCAACTTCAATTCGAAGCTTAAAATTTTTACATCCTATCGAGGCATGCCGCAAACGTTTGTAATGTTATTCCCCTATTACGAACATGATGGAAAAGGTTTCGAGA
Organism: Allium cepa; assembly: GCA_030765085.1. NCBI lineage: Eukaryota > Viridiplantae > Streptophyta > Magnoliopsida > Asparagales > Amaryllidaceae > Allium > Allium cepa. The sequence goes on from CM060942.1 coordinate 513,807,028, forward strand.
CCTAACTCGATTGTATGGAGAAGATAGTTTTTTGGATCCAGTTACTGTATTGAATTTTCGATGTAGATTTCAGTGCGTCTATATATCATACGATCACACGATAACACCAAACACTGCGAAATTTGAAATTCAATAATAATACACTATTACGGATCCAATGGAACTAGTTTCGTCGAATTCCGAGACTGTGTCTCGGAAGGTTATTTTTAAATATCGATTTAGACAATATATTCTTTTAAAACTGAACCAATACTTTTAAATTCAATTTTAAAAGTTCTATCACCTTCAGTATTATCAATATAAATTTTACAAGCCTTTGAAATATTTTTAACCAGCTTAAAAACCAAGATTCACTATTTTAACCCATTTTCAATTATTAAATTCAATAATTTAATTGCCAAATAAACTGTGATATTTGAAATTCAAGTTAAACTAACTTTAAAATGTTTAAAATCAATTAAATATTCCAATTTCAAATATCCAGAAATTCCGGATCGTCACATTCCTCCCCACTTAAAAGAATTTCGTCCCCGAAATTACTAGTTAAGAAGAATGATCCCTAACCCGTTAACTATTTCCCAATCCAAATAGTTTTTAACAACTCCCAAAACCAAACTGTTTAATAACACCCAAAACAATCTTTTTATTAAAGACACTCATTCTTACTAACTTCCTAAAGTTATCCGTAGGTTCCAAACAATATAACTTACTCAACCATTTCAAATTTTAATTTAAAACCATATTTGAAACTATAAAAAAAATTCTCAAAAATTTTCTAACTCTCTAAAATTTTGAAAAATTTCGCCAACGTCTCCTCTGCGTAGCTAGATCGGTACAACTACAAAATGCCTCTACGGGACCCCAAATTCCAAACGAAAACAAAATGCCAAGTGGCTAGATCAAAAATTCATCAAATTTCATACGCCAATTTGAATACATACCTTTTTGTCGGGTCATACTATTTTATCTTCTGGAATCAAAAACATCCATTTATCCTTTGCCTTTAAATACCTGTACTTATCTACCAATAGTGTTTACTAGTACAGTTCAAATTTATTTTACTCATCTCTTTTCAAGATTTTCAAAATTTGCTTTACTTAAACCATACGATGCACGCATATCATCCGTATGCAATATCAAATCCGATCGCTCACTCGATCACATAATTTCATTTCCGAACTAGTAACGTCCATCCGACTTCCTAGTGCGGACTCAGATCTTGTTTCTTGATCAGAAACCGTCATTCTCCTTGCATAGTCGTAAACTATGATAGAGAATTTTCAGAATCAATCAAAAATCCATATTCAGGGTTCGTCGTCGAAAATCGAGTGAAAAATCCCAACACGGATCAACATAACTATCTCGAAATTATGTGCTCGAATCTGGATTAGATCGCTATGCGAATGAAATAATATGCGTAGATCCCACGTATTTTGCCCCAATTGATTATTAGCTATATCAATTCTCTTTTTATTCACTTTTATTTTTATTTCTATTCACAATTATCATTTCACATGCTTTTATTTAATCTTCATTCAAATATTAACTTAGAATATATTTTTCAACTCCAAATTTACTTAAGTATTCACCATTCATTTTTTTTAAGTTCAATATAAGTAATTTATAAGCTTCTTGTATTTATTTTCACTTTACCACTTTGGTTTATATTTACTTATATTCAAATCTTAAATTTGTTTTCCATTTACAAATTTACTCATATCTCAAATAATTTTTATTTCCAAACATTCACTATTTTTAGTCCACTTCGAACAAATTCTACAACTTCACTTTACTTAATATAATTCAAATTGATTCCAATATTCAATTTTCAATTCACTTGCTTACAAAGGTAAATTCATTTGTTTCTCTACCCATTTTTTTTACAAATCTTAATAAAATTATTTTAATTACCATTCCATTTAGTCCACTTAGAATTTTTCTCAAAATCACTTTTATTTATCTATATTCAATTGCATTCCAATTAAATTCAAATTTTAAACTCCTATAAATTTTCCAACTTATTTTGTTTTCACACTTACTTTTATTTAACTCTTCTTCAAGTTAAATTTCATTCTAACAAATTTCAAATTTTATATTTATCAAACCCATTTATATTTTCATAAGCATTTTAAATAAGATTCCAGAATCTTTTAAAAAATTACTCAACATTTCAAAAAACATTTTTGTAATCAATTTTATATACATAATTCATTTGCATATCAAATTATCCTTTGAATTTTTAGAACCAAACCAGTTTTGCAAACAACTCCAATTTGAAACATTTTCGTAGCAATTCCTCTCTTGGAAACTCGAAAATGAACATCGATGATGCTGCAATCATCACCGAAGTTATTTTCCAGCGACCGAAAAGAGTTCAATGCTTTAACTCTTTTAAAAACCTTTTCAAATATTTTTAAGTTCCAAATCTCACCAGATTTCAAATCCAATTCTAAAATATTTTCGAAATAATACCATTATTATTTCTCCAGAACCTTTGAAAAACCATTTCAACCCAAAGGATTTAAACCTTTCATAAAATTTCATATTTCAATCCTTTCAATCTATATTCAAACATTATTCTAGAAATTTTGTCTCATTTCAAGTATAAATCATATTTATAATTCATATTTACAAATCCCGTTTTGTTATATAAATCTATTCCTTAACTTTTGGTTATAACATTATTTCTTGTTTTCAATTTCCACACAACAATGACAATATTTTAATATTATCACTTCCTAACGACCAAACAAACATATACTGTATTAATTTACAAAAATTATTTCTTTTATATACAAAAACAATTTGGGCAAAATTATTTAATTTACCCACTTTTAAAAATAATACTGTGTTGGTTTGCCTAGTTTAACAGTTTAAAAATCCCTATCGATACAGTTGTCTAGACTGCACCGACCAGAATTTATAAACACTCAACCGATAAGTCGACACAATATAAAATAATTTATATTCACTAACAAATACGCGCTCATATCTATAAATACACTCAAACTCATTCTAGAGTACTACCGACTCTATTTCCAATGAGTAATCCCCACCAGAGCTAAGGTTCTCGCTTAACCTTTAGCTCTGATACCACAATGTCACGACCCGATTTTTCGATGTCCGAAAAATCGACATCAATACGTCCATTGTATTAAATGTAGAACAATCGAATGCCGAAAAACTAGACCGTATGGGAAAGAAGAAGGAAGTAGAAGAAGAAATGGAAAACAATATCAGAATCTCACAATCGTAGCGGAACAATATATAATAGATAAATGACTGATCTTTAAACAAAAAGAACTATGTTTTTTTATACATTACATCATCCGAGTACAATAAAATTCATAGCACATAACTGGACAGTTATCATAATTCATCCTCACAGAAACTGATTATGCAGCAAACCATGCACAGCGGGTAATACATCACATACATGTGATACGTCTCGCCATCTAACTCGTCTCCTGAGCTCCACAACATCATATTCTTTATTCTATAATACTCGGTCTGACCCGAGCATTATAGTAAAATAACACCCGAGTCAGTCTAAAAAACCAGCGTGAGAAAACACACTCAATTGGTTTATTAAAGTTTCCAAAACCCTTTGAAATCAAAGGTATCTCGTAAGACCACGCCACAAATAAGCATGTCGGGTTTTACCTTACGATAACCAAAACATTTCTTATCAAATCCTCTGATATTATCGCAGTGTTTATATACAAATACTTAATCAAATAGCCAAAATTGTTACATTTATTAAATTCCAGCATAATAGGTATACAAACAAGTCTGAATCACTTATTGGAAATTGGGTTTCCATCAATGGCAGGGCTACAGGGGTACCGCCCGTCACAGTAAATGGTCTAGATCACTGTACTGAGGATCCTCCCTGATCCCCTGCTGCACAAGACCGGAGCTAACCCTTACTGGATAGTCCGAATAAGATCACCACGCGGTTGGGATCAGCATCCGCCCACACAGCCGAAATAAAGGGACATCTAGACAGGGGTGGCCTTACCCTAATTGGTTGCTAGCCACTTAGCCTTGTTGCACCTCCCTTGTTTTAGCCATTCCCAGTTGATGAGGCTCGAGGCTATGTGTTACCTTTTTAGCACACATTCACTTAGAATGCTCATCGTTCTCCTGACGATGTTCTGATAGCATTCATCCATCTAAGTCCGTTCCCGGTCCGAATGGAACCGAAGGCACTACTCCTACTACATCCATTTTGAAATCACCCTCAGGATTAGTAGCGATTGGCCCTTGCACCTCACTGCTCCATCTTCGACTCCAAGCTCTTGTCTTCCTCACGAAAATGTCCAAACTGAATCGAAGTGGTTTTCGAGAAATTACTCCCGATCCCGACCTCTTCGAAACGATCAGCGCATTGGCAAATATTGATAGTCGGTTATTTTACTATCAAACAACATCCACAAACAATCATCAGGCCTTAATAATTTTCCAAATTATTTATTTCAAACTATCTTCACAAGATATTTTTATACACTTCAACTCTTTGAAAATAGTTTTCAAATTACTTTTCTCTCGTGGAATAATTTTCCAAATATTGTTTATTTCCACTGAAAATTACCAAGTCTTAATACTTTAGATTTTTAAACAATTTAAATCACTTTATCCGAAAATATATACTTAAGACATTTTAAAATAACACTACTTAAAAACCCTTATTTAAAATACTAGTTATGAAATTCTATAAAAAAATTCCAAGTAAAACTTTAGCCACAACTATTTTCAAAATAAAACTATTATACAAAGCATAAATATTAAATAATTATCTTTTGAAACACAATACTAATTTAACCTTTAAAATAGTTACTACTATTACTAACTTAATAAACATTTACCTTTAAAATTCTAAACAACATATATAATAATTTCTTAAAAAAACATTCTTTTAAAACAACTTTAAAAATCTTAACTTTAAAAATCTGCGTTGAAAACATACTTCGCTTTTCAGAAAAAATACACTTCCCATTCCAAAATAGTCCATTTAATCAGTTAATAAATGATTCTCGATTTAACCCAATTTAATTTATGTCTCAACCCATAAATTTCTTTCCCACACCTTTAAAAATAAAGCCACTATTTATTTTTAAAACAAATTACCCATTCCTTTATAAATTTCCGCCATGAATTTATACTTTCAAATACCCACTGATATCTTATTTCACTTTATAAACCCAGTTTATAAATTCCATAGTCTCATTCTCCTTTTAAATCAAATTTTCAAACACTTAATCAATTTTTAAATCGATTTCCAGAATTTACTCCATTTTAAAATAAATTCCTTTACTTACTCAATTGTATTTCAAAATCCATAAATTTCATACTTTTCTTCTTTATTATGATTTAAAATCTTATTTAAACTGAAAATACCAATTTCATACTTTTTTCAAATTCTTCTTTATCTCTCCCAAACTATTTTAGACCTTGAATTTAAAAGTAAATCCTTATTCCTTTAGATAACATCACTTAAGTTTTAAAAATTTATTCCCATTTATTCAAAAATCTCCTTCCCATACTTGGAATTTATTTATTAGAATTTAAAAATCAACTTTTTATCATTTTTCAATTCATTCTTTAATTTATCCAAATTCTTTGTAATTATTTACTTAAAATTCTCTCTTTATTTGTAATGTCCCACCTTTTCGCATGCTTTAATCGACACACGTGCCAAATCAAACCATATGGAAGGGCGGATTGTTATGGGGTAAATAAAAAAACAAGAAAGAAATAAAGCAAACAGAATCTCACAGCGGAAGGATAAAATATGACAACATATATCAGAGTTTCACATACCAACGAATAAAATTGATGCAGCGTAAAACAGTGTAGTGGAATATAATATAATAATAATGAAATCTTCGTCTTCGTCCTCCAGAAATAAAGTCTTCGATCCAGAAAAGCTCGGACTGGCCCGAGCAAATTGAAAAGACAAAACATTCAAGTCAGAACTAAAAGATCTTATGTAAGTTAAATTAACAGAAATAAATATGAGTGCAGTAACTCAAAAGATGCTCGGGATTTACATCTCTTAAGGATCCGTTAAACAATTTACTATGTAGTATATTTCGCTATTATAATAGTGTCTAATTGTAAAATAAACTTACTTTTTAATAGCGTTAAGGGGTTGTCCATATAGCCCTTAACACAAATAATGCCAATAGTCTATAAATTACCGTAATACCTCCTGATCGGGAGGCTATTAGAGGATACTCCATAGGTATGACACAAATAGAAACTCGTACAAGGCGCGATAGGGTAGGTGACATGGCACAACTAGGCAATGCCATGGTAGATATACCAATTACGCTTGCGGATCGGTGGTAACGCATAGCCGCAGCTACTGCCCACCTCGAGCCACACCCCAAAATAAAAGAAATCAAAAGTGGCCCCCAAATCAATCCAAAAGTCAAAGTATAATATCCAAGGGATGTGTCCGATCAAAGGTGCTACCTCAACTAACCCGTCGATCGCTCCTGTTTTAGCCACCTTATGCCAACTCACGGGAGTTGGGTCTGCGTTTTACCTTAAAGAAACACCGCCACCATACTACTTCATTTTGGAATCTCTACCGCGTACATAGTTGTTAAAGTGGTTTTCGGAGTTGGCAGAGAGTATGACAACTTCCGATCCCGGTCTCTTCAACAACCAAACGTTATTATAACACCGCGGTTATTTTAAAATAATTTATACTTAAAACCAGGATATAATATTCATTTCAAAACCATATAATTATGATATCATTTATATTTTTAAAACCCCAAATCAATATGATATCATTTTATTTTTATATATATCCCTTTTCCCAAAATCATAATATTTTCAAATATATATATCTTAAACCCCATAAATTTCTAATACTTAAATGGTTTAAGTATTAAACCGCTTTACATAATAAAATAGCTTTTTAAATTTCACAAATAAATTCCAAATAAAGGTTTAAATTCCCAAATAATCCATTTCAATTTCCATATATTTCAAAGCTTTATATATTCCATCATTTCAAAAACGAATTCTTTGACAATTCCTTAAATATCAAATTCAATTACCATTATTTAGATTTGTAATGCTTACTTAATAAATCCAATAATTTTAAGTAAAACTTATAACTTCAAACAACTTGATATATTTTTTCAACTTATTTAACTTGATATATTCATTTAAATCAACTTGATTATTCATTTAAACCACTCTAACAAAAATCAAGTTATAAAATATATACCCTTTTAAAATCAAAAATTTTATTTAAATTTCAATCAAATTTATTCGAGTATAATTCTTAAATAGCTTAATTCAAATCAATTTCATATTACCTTCCCACCTTATTCTCATTTAAGTTATTATAACTCCAGAAATATAATTTAACCATATTATATTAAATAAACTCAAACTTATTATTAAACTTCCTTTATACATTGAATCAAATTTATGCATAGCTTAAAACCAAGAATTTAACTATATATAAAATAACATTTTTCAATATCCAAATCAATATCCCGTAAACCATATATATTTCTTTACAAAAGCATAGAAAATCATTTCAAAATATTTTAACATATAGAACCGCGGTGCCTGTATATAATTTTGTATCCTATGTTCAAGAGATATGGATATTTATCATTTCAATCCGAAATTTAAAATAAAAATTACGGTTGTATATCATTTCAAACCACAATCCCAAGTGAAATGAAAAAGAATAATAACTTGCAGTTTATAACAATATAAAATACAGCATCCATTCATCCAATATCAACCATCAACTATTTATCACAATCATCATCAAATTCAACAATAGCATCCATATATAACAGAAAAAAACCCAATAGGTATTAAATAGCAGTTTAATTAAATAATAAATTAAATAACTGTTTAACTGGTAGTTTATATGCAATGAATAATTAATTAACAATTTAACAGGCAGTTTACATGCAATGAAAAATTAAATAACAATTTAAATAAATAAATGCGATTTAACTGAGATGATGAATAAAAATATGCCGAACAGTCATAAATAAATTTCTACTCATATCATAAATCAATTTAACAACATAAGAAGTTTTAGAAGTTAAGAGTGGGTTAAAATACTCCCTTTTTGAATTTAAATTGAATTTAAATTCAATTTAAACCCAAAATTTCGACAGTCTCCAAATCGTTCCAAACAAGTTTCAGAATGTTCAGAATTTTATTACAATCCTAATAAAAAAAATTGTGCATGAAACGGAATTCGTATGCAGAAGTTATAGCGATAATTGCGAGTTGAAATCAAAAAATAATTAAAAAAAGAACGCATTCTCACCCCCCAAAATTATTTGCCATGTCACGCACGCGTCTTCCTCATGCGAACTGCAGCAACCCTAAATCGGGCTCGACCAAAACATGCGGCCACCACCCTTCTACTCACAAACGCCGGCTGCCACCGTTCGCGCTCGCGGCCCCTCGAGGACTCACCGCCGACACCTTATGCCACTGCCCTCACCTGCTCGGCCCCAGATGACCGTCGCGACCCCAAAACCAACCATAGCCGCCGAGTTTTGATAACCCTATTTGAATTTTCTAGCACGATCGTACCATCAAACTATCAATTAAATTATGCTGATGCAAACCCCACGTCGATCTCTACATAACCCCTCAATTGATCTGATGATCCGTCGCAATTGATTACGACACAATGAACGGCCGAGAATTAAAACACAATTTCTGATCAAACAATAAACTCAATTGAAAAACGAACACCACCAGTGAATTACGCTAGTCGAGAGCTTCAATATATATTTTTCTCAGATTTTTCTAAGGACTTTGAATTTTATGCTTTGGATTTGGTTTGGGATTGGATCTGGAAATATAGAATTTTGTCTGCCATTAAGGAAGAGGAGGAATAGTATGAATTTATGTACAGACAAAAGAGAATTTAAGAGGCTAGGGTTTATAGAAGGATATTTATAGAGAAAGTTGAAATAGAATAAATGGATCGGGTTGAATATACGCGCTAACGACAAAGTGGCCTAAAAAGCCCGTTTCGACTTCGGAACGAAATTGGGTCAACCCATATATCAAAATAGATGTTTAATAATATTTTAAACACAATGGAAAAGGTTTCAGGTTCAAATTGCATGTATGAAGAAGTTATGCTGAAATCAATATTTTCAAATTGATTTCATGTCAGGACACGATTCTTCGTCTTCCGAAAATTCGACATCGACACTCACTTTATCGACTGCCGAGAAATCGAACGACGGAAAACCGAACACTGAGGGTTTTAAGAAAAAGAAAAGAAGAAAAGAGAAAGAGAGAAAAAGATAGAAGATAGAGGGAAAAGAAGATAGAAGATTTTAAAATAGAGGGAAAAGAGAATAGAGAACATAGAAAATAGAACGGAGCGAAAAACAACAGAATCACATCAGAATCTCACAATTCTCAGCGGAACAACATATAATAATAAATGAATAATCTTTAAACAAAGAACTATATCAGTTATTACATTTTATACATTTCATTACATCATATCATCAGAGTGTACAACAATATACAACAACAAACAGTGCAGCGGAAAAATAAATACTATATAAGTAATACGCCATGCCATCCAGCTTGCCTCCAGCAACTCCAGAATATCCAGAATATCCTGATAAACCTTACTCTTGACTGCCCGTGTGGAAATTGGTGGGCACCCAAAGTTTAGGAAGGAAAACAATAAACTCCAAGTCAGTCATGTGACTGGTGTGAGAACTCAAAACAGTTTATTTATCTTTAAAAATCAAAATAGAGGAATATTTTTAAATTCAATTCGCAATGCTTTTAAAAATGAGACTACCATAAGGCCTCCCGCACACACACACAATGCAAACGCAGAATCGGAGGAGATTTCTCCTTATGATAGTCAAAGATGCTTGATACGCATTTAAAATAACATTTGATATTATTACTAGTGCATAGTGTAGGAGAAATTCATTTCGAAAATAGAATATAAATCTTAGCCAGCATAGGTACCATTATATTATGCTTACTAATAGCTACCATATTAGATGGCAGGTTATACAACTAAAACCGTACAAGTCTCGTATTGTTTCTTTGGATTTCCAACAAATGGTCAGGACAAGGAACTTCCCATTGCCACATGAGAATGCCTCTGGAAAGACATCCCCGAGAACCAAACCGGAACTCTGCCAACACAAGGCCGGGTTACCCCTAACTGGGTAACTACTGACACGAGCACGCCATTCCCCGATCGTAAACGACCTTTCTCACGGGATCCCGATAGCCAACAACCACAAAGTAATAAATTCGTAGTAACCACATAGGTTAAATATCTGGGCTCCATACCATGATACCACCTCTATCCAGAAGGAAATGTACATACCCTAAAGGGTGCTACCCCTCATAACCTTGCCGCATCTTTCCTGTTTTGACCATTTTCGGGGTGTGAGGTTCGACGAAGTCACGTCCACAAAAACATACTTTATACAAAAGCCATGCTTGGGGTCAACAAATGATCAACACAATGATCACTAAGATAGACGATCAAATAAACGATCCTATCACAATAATCAACACAATGATCATTTCAGCAACACTCAGCATGTCACCTTACCAAATTGGGAATATATCGCTGATAACTTCAACTATATAACCTCTGAGCTCGTACGTCTCAGAGAAGGGTGTTAAGCTAAAAGAATAAATTCTCAGCCACCAACAGAAATATATTTGAATGAAATCGGCTTTATATCTCAACTTGTAATGTCAGACATACAATCCATACAAGTCTGTTCCGGGCTCGAACAAAACCGAAGGCACTTACAAAGAAGTCCTTGCAATCCGGATATTCACAATCCTGATCGGATTCACCATCACATATGGAGAACTCTATACCGTAGCTACTCGGTGCAGAGTAAATCGACAGGTCATCCTATCGCTCTCGCAAATACCGGGTCTTCAACACCGATCTTCAATGCAATTCACAACGACGTATCACATATTCGGAATGGGTTATACGACCCCATGGTCCTTTCCCGGTTAACCCGAATAGTGAGCGCTTATTCAAAAATAAGTGTAGCATTCACATTCAAACAAATCACATCAATTACCCATTTAAAGGGAAATATTGATAGTCGGTTATTGAACTATCACTGGATATGCACACATCACCAGTTTCCAAATAATTTTCCAAATTATTTATTTTCCAAAATATCTTCACTAGATATTAAATTTCAATACTTCAAAAATAAATCAATATTTATTTTTAAACCAATTTCACTTTCTTTTATAAATTCCTTAGCGAATTTACATTTCACAATATCTATTGATATACGTTTTCAATTATCCATTTTCAATTTATCTTCAAAAAGATGAATTCTAAATATCACTTCATATTGGAAAACAATTCCATACTTATTTAATAAGTAATTCACAAATTTTATTTATTTTCAACACTTAGAAAATATTCAATATACTTAAATCGAAATTAAGTATATATTTCATTCTTTAAGGAAATCATTCTCTTAAACATATTTATTTGGGCCAAAACGAATGTTACGTAAAACATCGTTACGACGACTCAAAAATCACTAGTATAGGGATTCGAAATTAAAATAGATATATAAATCCCAATACTATGCAAAACATTTCCTTTCGGAAATCATTTACTATAACAACAGTGTTATAGTCTACTATTTCCTTTTATTTCTCGAAAACGTCTATTTCAACAATAAATGTTGAAATCTATGGTTTCGAATCTCAACACATTTTAAAACATCGTTAGATCGTTTTAATTCTATTTGAAACATCCAAATCCAAAACAATTTCTTTAACGTGTTATTCACTATTCAAAAACGTGAATATACTTCATTAACAATTTCAACCTTTTATTCATTTTAATTCAAAGGATTATTCACTATTCAAAAATGTGAATATAACTCCATAAATAAATCATAACAATTTACTTATCAAAATAAGTCGTTTGTGAATTTATAAAATAACGTTTATAAATTCCATTTCTATTTATTTAATAACAACTTCCTTTTTATCAATCTTCTTTATTAATTTATTCGATTTATAACTCAATTATAAACCAAAAATTCACATTATAAGTTAAATGCTTATAAAACGATTATTTTACAAAATCGTTCTTTGAACTTCATAATTATAAATCTTATAACTTATAAGATTCAATGATTTATTCAAAACTATTCTTTTAATAATTTCATAATTTATAAATCTTACTATTTATAAATCTCATTTATAACTTCACCGTTTATAGTTCTATAAATTTCATTCTTTAATGAAATTCATTTTCACTCCATTCAAACACTTATAAAAACTCGTTTTATAATTTCAATATCTCAATTTATAAATATCCATTTATAAATCTCTTAATATAATTCAATTTATATTATTCTTTAAAACGTCTTTAATCTCCTTTATTATTTCACCATTTTGATTCATAAAATAATTAAATTTTATAAATCCTATATTTAAACTTTTCACAATAAATTCTAAAATCCCGATTTAAACTATTTATAAAATCACTAGCATCGTATTCTCAAAAATCAGCTTTTAACTGTATTTCACAAAAACCATAATTTTATAACTTTAAAAATTATAACGTTTATTTATTTAAAATGAATCTATTCCAAAAATATAGTATATTTTCAAAAATCACTTTATAAATCATTTTAAAATTCCAAAACTTGGTCCAATGATGCTACACACCAAATAGTCAAATCACGACTACAACGATATCATATATCAATATGAAAATCCATCAAATATCAAAATATCTGAAATCAAATAAATACTGTTGAGGAATCCAGTTGGATCCCTCCAACCTGTTTTCCTGCATCCACAAACATTAGCACAATACCAATTTCGCTCCAGTACGAAATTATCGCGGTATATGTTCTTATTAAATAGTATCCGCTTAATAACGGCGTAATAGGGTCTCATCCGCTAAAAAAATGCGGGGAATCAATCAACTGCAATATATACATATGCCAATATATATATATATTGCTATTATATATAATACCAATTTCACTGTTTATGAAATATTCGCGGTATATGTTTTTAATAAATAACATCCGCTTACTAACGGCGTATAATGTCTATTTTAACAATCAATAGATATCAATCAACATTCAAACATGCATTCAAATATTTTAAATCTAGCTATTTAAAATAAAATCGAAACTGATTCGATTGAGTGAGAAATTCTCACCTTGATTTTATATTTCGTTTTAGCGATTTATTTCGAATAAAATTAAACGGACGTTTAATTTTACCCAAAATTGTCACTAACTCCAAACGACTCCAAACCAACTCCATCGCGTAGTGCTCGTCCATACGATTCCAACGCAACTGGTTTCGCGCGTTTTCGACCTCGTATGAAAAAGTTACGAATTTTTGAAGTTACACGAGTTTATAAAGCATATAAATTACAACATTTATTTAAAACTTTTAACCTATGCTACATCAGCCATTGGATCTGCAATCCCCTCATCTGGACCGTCCCCCCCTTCTCTCCTCTTCACGTTTTGGCTACAGGCTATTTGCCGTAACATGAACCCATCATAGCAAAACTAGGGTTAGACATCTCCACCTCCTCGACGAACTTGAACGCGATCAGGATGCGCCAAATCGAAGCCACGACCAAGAGCTATGCTCGGCTGCCCTGGGGTGGAGTTCGGCCCCTCCTTGTGCTCTGAAATGCGTGCGCAACCTGTAGGTGTCGGCCCCCATTTGCTCCTCCTCTGGTCAACTAAACATCATCTCGCCCGTATGGATTGAAAGCTCTCGTCGCGCTCTTCAACTTTGCTGTTGAACACTTTGGCTAATTCCTTGTAGATTGAGAGTGATTGAGGAGAGAAGAGTACTAATTTCTGGCCATTGAATTATAAGAAGGTGGCGGCTACAGATTTTAGCCCTAGGGTTTTAGTTTTTGTGAAAAAATGAAGAAAAGGGGGGTTTTATAGAAAATTTCACCAATTACTATTCACCCGGAATTTCCGAACTCCAAACGAAGCGTGCCGGTTGGCGTTTCTAAGGTTTACCCCGCGTTCCGAACACAATGGAACGTGTTTCGGAAGCTAATTCGGACATCTGTGCGAGTTATGGCTATAAACGTTCAATTTAAATTAAACCGATTTAAGTCGATTTCTAGGCGTTTTAATTTGTAACGGACAAACGGTAAATCCAATTGACTTGAAATTTGAAACCTTACAATAATATCACATTACGGATCCGATGAAACTGGTTTCGTCGAAATCCGAGACTTTTTGAAAAATGGCTATTTTAACTCGCCCGATTTAAATTAAAAATAAATCGATGCGTTTCGAGCTGCCACGATCAAACGATAGCTCCGATTGACACGAAAATTGAAATCCGGTAATAACTAACTATTACGGATCCAATGGAACTGGTTTCGTTCAATTCTGAGACTGTTCAAAAATTGACTATTTTCACTAGTCGATTTAAATATTAAAATATTCAATTTTCACAAATTAACTTTTAATTCGATTTTAAAAGTTCTAAAATATTTTTCTAACTTTCATATGATAAAATAAAATTTTACAAATCATTTACAATCATATTTAACTCAATTTTTAATTATTTCCATAATTTAACGTATTAAATTATCGATTTAATTATTCAATTAAATCCAAAAATTCAACTAAAAATTTATTTGACTTAAAAATTCACTTATTAATATTTTAAAATTAATTAAATATTCAAATTTTGATTAATAAAAATTCTGGGTCGTTACAATCTTCCCCACTTAAAAGAATTTCGTCCTCGAAATTATTAAGTAAGAAAAGTTATAGAATCTATTAACTTTCCCAAAACAAATTTAAACTTCTTTACAATAACTTTACTAAGTTTTCAAATCATACTTAGTTATCTTTTCAAAAACAATTACTAATGTTTAACTTTTAATTCCAAATCAAAGTTAATAGTTTTCAAAATTTTCCAATTTTCTCAAAATTTTTCTAACGCCTTAAATTTCCGGAAAAATTCGCCATAGTCTCCCTTGCGCGGCTCGATCCGAAAAAAAAAATGACAGTATATATATCACAAATATACATCTCATCAAGTAATGAGGCATCCCGAAGGGAAAAAAGTGTAAAAGTACGGTATGTAATCCGAGATATGTACCTTATATTTTTATTAGCGAGCATATACGGCTAATATAGCGCGAAAGCGAGCTCCAAATGCAAAGCAAACGCGATCCGCACCTACTAAACACTCAACAAACAACATGAGAATCATGCATATAGATAATAGTATCAATATATAACATATAGCAACATACTAACTATACATGTCAACATAGCAATGCATCCAATAGCAATATATATTCAACCATCAACTAACTACCATCCATAACCAATAGATATTCATTCATATTCTTATTAATATTCAATGAATTGGTTTTCAATTTTAATCACATTTGATTCATTAATGTTGGAATTTACTAACATTCATCCATATTAAATTTCAATTAGTTTATATTCACTAATTCATATTCAAGTTGGTTCACTTCCAAATCAAATTCAAATCTATTTAAGATTCACTTAACTTCCAATTGAATTTCAATTACTTTAACTTCCAATTTCATTAATTCAATTTCATTAACACTTAATGAATTATATACAATCAACTAACAATCATATAACAACCAAAGTATATTAATTACAACCAAATTACTTTGCTTATATTCATTTAATTTAGTTTCAACACCATCACTTTCAATTGGTTTAATAAATTGATTTTCATTCAATTATTCAACTTCTAATAACATTAGATTTTAATGAATTAACACTTACATTCATTATTTCATATCAATTTAATTCACATCCAATTGATTAACATTCAATCCTTTCATTCAATTCAATTACAAAAGTTGAATTTCATTCATATAACTCAAGTTCACATTTATCACTTCACTTTATTAATTTACTTTGACACCAATATCAACTTCATTCAACATCTTTTAAGTTATACTTCCATTTAACTTTAAATTCATTTTTATTTCAACTCATATTTATAAGTTTATTTCACAATTGTAAATTACTTTAATTATAATTCAATTCTTATAATTCTTTTGCTTATACAATTATTCTTCAATTTAGATTATTCAAACAACCAAACAATCAACTTATATATACTTTTATAATTCTGAAAAATTATTTCTTTATATACCAAATATAATCAAGGTAAAATTATTTCATTTACCCAATTCAAAACGATATTATGTCGAATTGTTCTATTCAAGTGTTTAGAAACCCCTTCGGCATAGTTGTACATACCGTGCTGACGAAGGTTCATATGCCACTCAACAAACCAATCATCACAATATAAAACAATTTTATATTCACTAACAAATACGCTCTCATAGCTATTATTACACTCAAATTCATTCTAGAGTACTGCTGACTTTATCTCTAATGAGTAATACCCAACAGAACCATGGTTGTCGCTTAACCATAAGCTCTGATACCACATTGTCAGGACACGATTCTTCGTCTTCCGAAAATTCGACATCGACACTCACTTTATCGACTGCCGAGAAATCGAACGACGGAAAACCGAACACTGAGGGTTTTAAGAAAAAGAAAAGAAGAAAAGAGAAAGAGAGAAAAAGATAGAAGATAGAGGGAAAAGAAGATAGAAGATTTTAAAATAGAGGGAAAAGAGAATAGAGAACATAGAAAATAGAACGGAGCGAAAAACAACAGAATCACATCAGAATCTCACAATTCTCAGCGGAACAACATATAATAATAAATGAATAATCTTTAAACAAAGAACTATATCAGTTATTACATTTTATACATTTCATTACATCATATCATCAGAGTGTACAACAATATACAACAACAAACAGTGCAGCGGAAAAATAAATACTATATAAGTAATACGCCATGCCATCCAGCTTGCCTCCAGCAACTCCAGAATATCCTGATAAACCTTACTCTTGACTGCCCGTGTGGAAATTGGTGGGCACCCAGAGTTTAGGAAGGAAAACAATAAACTCCAAGTCAGTCATGTGACTGGTGTGAGAACTCAAAACAGTTTATTTATCTTTAAAAATCAAAATAGAGGAATATTTTTAAATTCAATTCGCAATGCTTTTAAAAATGAGACTACCATAAGGCCTCCCGCACACACACACAATGCAAACGCAGAATCGGAGGAGATTTCTCCTTATGATAGTCAAAGATGCTTGATACTCATTTAAAATAACATTTGATATTATTACTAGTGCATAGTGTAGGAGAAATTCATTTCGAAAATAGAATATAAATCTTAGCCAGCATAGGTACCATTATATTATGCTTACTAATAGCTACCATATTAGATGGCAGGTTATACAACTAAAACCGTACAAGTCTCGTATTGTTTCTTTGGATTTCCAACAAATGGTCAGGCCAAGGAAATTCCCATTGCCACATGAGAATGCCTCTGGAAAGACATCCCCGAGAACCAAACCGGAACTCTGCCAACACAAGGCCGGGTTACCCCTAACTGGGTAACTACTGACACGAGCACGCCATTCCCCGATCGTAAACGACCTTTCTCACGGGATCCCGATAGCTAACAACTACAAAGTAATAAATTCGTAGTAACCACATAGGTTAAATATCTGGGCTCCATACCATGATACCACCTCTATCCAGAAGGAAATGTACATACCCTAAAGGGTGCTACCCCTCATAACCTTGCCGCATCTTTCCTGTTTTGACCATTTCCGGGGTGTGAGGTTCGACGAAGTCACGTCCACAAAAACATACTTTATACAAAAGCCATGCTTTGGGTCAACAAATGATCAACACAATGATCACTAAGATAGACGATCAAATAAACGATCCTATCACAATAATCAACACAATGATCATTTCAGCAACACTCAGCATGTTACCTTACCAAATTGGGAATATATCGCTGATAACTTCAACTATATAACCTCTGAGCTCGTACGTCTCAGAGAAGGGTGTTAAGCTAAAAGAATAAATTCTCAGCCACCAACAGAAATATATTTGAATGAAATCGGCTTTATATCTCAACTTGTAATGTCAGACATACAATCCATACAAGTCTGTTCCGGGCTCGAACAAAACCGAAGGCACTTACAAAGAAGTCCTTGCAATCCGGATATTCACAATCCTGATCGGATTCACCATCACATATGGAGAACTCTATACCGTAGCTACTCGGTGCAGAGTAAATCGACAGGTCATCCTATCGCTCTCGCAAATACCGGGTCTTCAACACCGATCTTCAATGCAATTCACAACGACGTATCACATATTCAGAATGGGTTATACGACCCCATGGTCCTTTCCCGGTTAACCCGAATAGTGAGCGCTTATTCAAAAATAAGTGTAGCATTCACATTCAAACAAATCACATCAATTACCCATTTAAAGGGAAATATTGATAGTCGGTTATTGAACTATCACTGGATATGCACACATCACCAGTTTCCAAATAATTTTCCAAATTATTTATTTTCCAAAATATCTTCACTAGATATTAAATTTCAATACTTCAAAAATAAATCAATATTTATTTTTAAACCAATTTCACTTTCTTTTATAAATTCCTTAGCGAATTTACATTTCACAATATCTATTGATATACGTTTTCAATTATCCATTTTCAATTTGTCTTCAAAAAGATGAATTCTAAATATCACTTCATATTGGAAAACAATTCCATACTTATTTAATAAGTAATTCACAAATTTTATTTATTTTCAACACTTAGAAAATATTCAATATACTTAAATCGAAATTAAGTATATATTTCATTCTTTAAGGAAATCATTCTCTTAAACATATTTATTTGGGCCAAAACGAATGTTACGTAAAACATCGTTACGACGACTCAAAAATCACTAGTATAGGGATTCGAAATTAAAATAGATATATAAATCCCAATACTATGCAAAACATTTCCTTTCGGAAATCATTTACTATAACAACAGTGTTATAGTCTACTATTTCCTTTTATTTCTCGAAAACGTCTATTTCAACAATAAATGTTGAAATCTATGGTTTCGAATCTCAACACATTTTAAAACATCGTTAGATCGTTTTAATTCTATTTGAAACATCCAAATCCAAAACAATTTCTTTAACGTGTTATTCACTATTTAAAAACGTGAATATACTTCATTAACAATTTCAACCTTTTATTCATTTTAATTCAAAGGATTATTCACTATTCAAAAATGTGAATATAACTCCATAAATAAATCATAACAATTTACTTATCAAAATAAGTCGTTTGTGAATTTATAAAATAACGTTTATAAATTCCATTTCTATTTATTTAATAACAACTTCCTTTTTATCAATCTTCTTTATTAATTTATTCGATTTATAACTCAATTATAAACCAAAAATTCACATTATAAGTTAAATGCTTATAAAATGATTATTTTACAAAATCGTTCTTTGAACTTCATAATTATAAATCTTATAACTTATAAGATTCAATGATTTATTCAAAACTATTCTTTTAATAACTTCATAATTTATAAATCTTACTATTTATAAATCTCATTTATAACTTCACCGTTTATAGTTCTATAAATTTCATTCTTTAATGAAATTCATTTTCACTCCATTCAAACACTTATAAAAACTCGTTTTATAATTTCAATATCTCAATTTATAAATATCCATTTATAAATCTCTTAATATATTTCAATTTATATTATTCTTTAAAACGTCTTTAATCTCCTTTATTATTTCACCATTTTGATTCATAAAATAATTAAATTTTATAAATCCTATATTTAAACTTTTCACAATAAATTCTAAAATCCCGATTTAAACTATTTATAAAATCACTAGCATCGTATTCTCAAAAATCAGCTTTTAACTGTATTTCACAAAAACCATAATTTTATAACTTTAAAAATTATAACGTTTATTTATTTAAAATGAATCTATTCCAAAAATATAGTATATTTTCAAAAATCACTTTATAAATCATTTTAAAATTCCAAAACTTGGTCCAATGATGCTACACACCAAATAGTCAAATCACGACTACAACGATATCATATATCAATATGAAAATCCATCAAATATCAAAATATCTGAAATCAAATAAATACTGTTGAGGAATCCAGTTGGATCCCTCCAACCTGTTTTCCTGCATCCACAAACATTAGCACAATACCAATTTCGCTCCAGTACGAAATTATCGCGGTATATGTTCTTATTAAATAGTATCCGCTTAATAACGGCGTAATAGGGTCTCATCCGCTAAAAAAATGCGGGGAATCAATCAACTGCAATATATACATATGCCAATATATATATATATTGCTATTATATATAATACCAATTTCACTGTTTATGAAATATTCGCGGTATATGTTTTTAATAAATAACATCCGCTTACTAACGGCGTATAATGTCTATTTTAACAATCAATAGATATCAATCAACATTCAAACATGCATTCAAATATTTTAAATCTAGCTATTTAAAATAAAATCGAAACTGATTCGATTGAGTGAGAAATTCTCACCTTGATTTTATATTCCGTTTTAGCGATTTATTTCGAATAAAATTAAACGGACGTTTAATTTTACCCAAAATTGTCACTAACTCCAAACGACTCCAAACCAACTCCATCGCGTAGTGCTCGTCCATACGATTCCAACGCAACTGGTTTCGCGCGTTTTCGACCTCGTATGAAAAAGTTACGAATTTTTGAAGTTACACGAGTTTATAAAGCATATAAATTACAACATTTATTTAAAACTTTTAACCTATGCTACATCAGCCATTGGATCTGCAATCCCCTCATCTGGACCGTCCCCCCCTTCTCTCCTCTTCACGTTTTGGCTACAGGCTATTTGCCGTAACATGAACCCATCATAGCAAAACTAGGGTTAGACATCTCCACCTCCTCGACGAACTTGAACGCGATCAGGATGCGCCAAATCGAAGCCATGACCAAGAGCTATGCTCGGCTGCCCTGGGGTGGAGCTCGGCCCCTCCTTGTGCTCTGAAATGCGTGCGCAACCTGTAGGTGTCGGCCCCCATTTGCTCCTCCTCTGGTCAACTAAACATCATCTCGCCCGTATGGATTGAAAGCTCTCGTCGCGCTCTTCAACTTTGCTGTTGAACACTTTGGCTAATTCCTTGTAGATTGAGAGTGATTGAGGAGAGAAGAGTACTAATTTCTGGCCATTGAATTATAAGAAGGTGGCGGCTACAGATTTTAGCCCTAGGGTTTTAGTTTTTGTGAAAAAATGAAGAAAAGGGGGGTTTTATAGAAAATTTCACCAATTACTATTCACCCGGAATTTCCGAACTCCAAACGAAGCGTGCCGGTTGGCGTTTCTAAGGTTTACCCCGCGTTCCGAACACAATGGAACGTGTTTCGGAAGCTAATTCGGACATCTGTGCGAGTTATGGCTATAAACGTTCAATTTAAATTAAACCGATTTAAGTCGATTTCTAGGCGTTTTAATTTGTAACGGACAAACGGTAAATCCAATTGACTTGAAATTTGAAACCTTACAATAATATCACATTACGGATCCGATGAAACTAGTTTCGTCGAAATCCGAGACTTTTTGAAAAATGGCTATTTTAACTCGCCCGATTTAAATTAAAAATAAATCGATGCGTTTCGAGCTGCCACGATCAAACGATAGCTCCGATTGACATGAAAATTGAAATCCGATAATAACTAACTATTACGGATCCAATGGAACTGGTTTCGTTCAATTCTGAGACTGTTCAAAAATTGACTATTTTCACTAGTCGATTTAAATATTAAAATATTCAATTTTCACAAATTAACTTTTAATTCGATTTTAAAAGTTCTAAAATATTGTTCTAACTTCCATATGATAAAATAAAATTTTACAAATCATTTACAATCATATTTAACTCAATTTTTAATTATTTCCATAATTTAACGTATTAAATTATCGATTTAATTATTCAATTAAATCCAAAAATTCAAATAAAAATTTATTTGACTTAAAAATTCACTTATTAATATTTTAAAATTAATTAAATATTCAAATTTTAACTAATAAAAATTCTGGGTCGTTACATTTCAATTGATTTCAATTTCATTTATTTCAAGGCGTTTCGAGTCCGTACGATCAAATAACAAGTCCGATCGATACGAAACCTGAAATCCTATAATAATCCATCGTCACGGATCTGATGAAACTGGTTTCGTCGAATTCCGAGTCAGTGGCCAAAATGGCTATTTTTATATTAATTAAATAAATTAAAAATAAATTTTTTAAATCACTTTTTAAACTTCAACTCTATAATTAACAAATTTTATCAAATTTAACTTTCTTAATCATTTCCCAAAATTTAAACAAGTCTAGATGCAAATTAAAAGTTGATAAATTTATCAATTGCAGTGTTATATATTTTCTCTTTCCATTTATTTCGCAATAAATTCAATTATTGAATTTTATACTTTAATTAAATTAAGAA
Organism: Allium cepa; assembly: GCA_030765085.1. Classification (NCBI taxonomy): domain Eukaryota; kingdom Viridiplantae; phylum Streptophyta; class Magnoliopsida; order Asparagales; family Amaryllidaceae; genus Allium; species Allium cepa. The sequence goes on from CM060942.1 coordinate 513,829,539, forward strand.
ATCTTGCTTTCTGTACTTTAAATCAACCAATAGTCATATTGTTCAGTCTACTATTATAAAAAGGATGCAATTTACATTGGTTTGTAGTTATTGCATTAATATTCCCAAATTTCCTCTAAATTTTCATTAACGCAGTTTTTAATTACGTTTTATTCCAATGGATTTAAAACTAATTCAATAGATGAAACAAATGGGTAAACCGTTAACGATAATCATCAATTTGCCTAATTCAGTCTCATTCTTATAAATTTCATCTCATTACATTTATTGCTTCATTCCCCTTACTATTCATATAAGGATTCATCCATAAAATTTCCATTTACTCATTTTACTACTTTTACTTTTATTTATTGGTTCAATGTTTATTTCAAAATTTTCATTTATTACTCCCAAATATTCGTTTTCATTTATAATTGTCATGTCGGTTTCTTCTTTTATTGCGTTATGTATTTATTCATTCCTTCATTATTACATAACCTCATTTATTATCATTCATTTATTTATAGTAATTATGCTTAATCAAATTTCTTAGCCTCCCAATTGTTTACTTAAGTTTCTAACCATTTACTTATAATACTTCCCTTCCTATTATATTCTATTAGAAGCAATTTCAATTATACCTAAGTTTATAATACAAGAACAACAAATTCTTATTTATTAAAGAATTCCATCAAATACCTCATTTGAACTTATTTCTCAATTCACCATTTACGACCTAAAATATAAATTTACGTTTCTATGAAATTTACATTCCTCATTCCGTTACTATAATAGTAATCACTAAGTAACGTTTATTATCAACTATAAATATTATAACTGCTTAACGTACATTGATTTTATAAATTTACACTTTATTACGTATTCTTCATCAGTTAACATAATTTTGAATTCCTTCCCCAATTTACTAATTTCAATCAATCCTAACTTTACCTTCTGTTTCAATTAATAGGGTGTGCACAAATTTAGTTAATGCGTTAATTCTTATTAATATAACATTGAGGCTCATTTAATTCCAAATCGATTCACATTTTAATTATTTAACCAAATAAACGGGTAACTGATAACGTGTGTTGCCATGACTTTAATTACACCTATGAATTCCCTGTTATCAAACATATGTTACAATTCTTAAATACTTCTGCTTTCATCTAATTACCATTAAGTATATTATTGTTTTTCCATTAACAAATTTCAATAATTCCACAGACCTTCCCTTTCCATTTATTCTTTTATTAAGTTTACATTAATAAATCTTTTCTTCCATTTCTTTAATTCAACAACTTGTTCTATTATGAAAACCGTTAACATTATTTCCAAATATCCCTTAATTAATATTAACGTAAACTTTTATTTATTGTTATTGCAATTTATACAAAATTCAATTTATACAAATTCAGCTTTGACTAACTTTATTGACTAAATTTACATGCAGTTATTTTCAATAAATAAATTATTGCATTGGTTAATCCAATGGTTACTTTTATTTTCTCATTTTATATTTTATACCCAAATGTAACAACTTACACTATTCATAAATGGGATTTCCCTTCAATTGTCAAAATTAAATTTTTATAACCATTGCTAAATTACATTCTTAACATTTACTTCAATATAGGTTATAAATTTTTTATTTCATCCTATTTTAATTACAAAATCTCATTAATTTACCCTATTTTATTTACCAGAATTTTCGGGTCGTTACACTCTCCCCCACTCAAAACTTTTCGTCCCCGAAAAGGAAAAAGAAGGGAGAAGAAAGAATAAAATAAACAATACGTCTTATTCAAGATAATAACTTTATAAACAAATAATTTTCAAAATTTATTACTTTAAATAAATATACCCATTTTATAACCATTATATCTTTTTATACTTAAATAAATAAAGTTTGGAAATCATTTTCAAAAAATTTCTAAGTCCAAAATTTACAAAAAATTTCGGCAGAGTCTCCTTTGTACGGAGAGGCTCGGGAGAAAATATAATAAAATATCACATATAATATACAAAATATTATATCCTAACACGGGAAAATATATAAAATAGCGCTATAAAACCGAAATCCAAGAACGTACCTATTTGTCGGGCAATTAACGCTCAATTATGAAACCAAAAGCAGTAGCAATTGCTTCTATAACCTGTATTTCACTTATATAATCCAAAAGAGTTAATAATTATATAAAATGAAATATTTAGCGTTGTTTCAATCAATAACAAACAAATCCATCAATCACTAGCAACAAAGCATACAACCATCATATAAAATCGACCCACATCAATCATTCATTCATATCAAACAAACAAATAGTTGTTCGGGTTCAAAAACTTCAAATCGTACGGAATGAAAAATAAACTACTAAGTGTACCCTTCACTCAACAGTCTTAGGTGAAACTAAAAAGATTATTCATTCATCCAAACAATTTTAAAGTATCCTTACGCAAACAACCGTAGACCAAACAATAAATCAAGTTAATTTTGTTAATTTCATTTCTAACTATTGTTGTTTGATTTCCTTTTTATCCATATTCTGATTTATCTTTTTAATTTTACATTATTTCTTGCAAATTTTCATTTTTAATTCGATTCCTTTGCATATTTCTTCCAATTTTATTTAGAATTACTTCAACTTATTTACTTAAGTTTTTTTATTGTATTTCATTTATTTATCCACTACTTAATATCATATATTTACAGTATTTATCTTTCCTTTTATTTTATCACAAATAACTTCCACCCTTTTTAAACTTATTTTCATTTCTTTATAACTTTTCTATTATATTTAATTAGTGGCCTTTCGGTCATAACTTAAGTTTATAACATAAAATTCTTATTCATAATAGCAAAGTCATTGAATACTTTCATTACCTCAAGTTTAACTTATAAGATTTCCCATTACATTTTCTTATTAACATTGTAACTTTTATTATATAGTAAGTTATATATATGCTTTGAGAATGTAATTGAATAATTATACAAATTTTTCTCATCACCTTTAATTAATTTAATGTTCAACAGTAATATCTTTTGTCTTATAGGTTACACTTTTCAAATTTCTTTTAATTTCATTAACAACTCAACATTAAACTTCTTATTTTAATTAAAGTTCTAATTATAAATTAGTCACATTCAAATTCACTATAACAATCGAAATTATTAATTAACGGAAACTTAAGAACTAAATACCGGGTTTAATTTAAAATTATTTTAAAATAATAGATAAATGTATATACTTACAGTTTATATGTCCAACTATTTTTAAAAAAAATTTAAAAATTATATATGTTTATCAAAACAAATCTGCAGTAAACTCCTACGGTGGCCTTCCCACTTCGAAGCTCGAAAATGAATGCCGATGATGCGTGCACTCATCATCAAAATTATTTTCCAACGACAGAGAGGGGAGTACCACTTATTTCTTTTCCAAAATCTTCTTTAAAACAATTCTTCCAAATTATATTGAAATAATTATATTAGAAAATACTTCTAACAATATTAATATTATATTTTCAAAATTACTCAAAAGAAATATTTAAAACCCTGGAATTTACGTTCTAAATTCCCAATTTCCTTTTTATTTTATTTTCAATTTTATTTAAACTATTATTTAAAAATTCCATTACCTAACAACCAATTTATTACAGCCAAATATAATCTTTATAAAATTTATTTTATATATAGAAAATATAATAGGAAAAATTATTTCATTCACCTATATTCAAAACAAATATTGTGTCGGTCTGTGCTATCAAGTGTTTAGAAATCCCTATTGATGTCACAGCGTCCCATGCGTCAACCAGAATTTATAAATACAAAACGGAACAAACTAACGCAATATTAAAACATTTTTATAACACTAACAAATACGCTCTCTCATATATATACGCTCAGTGACTCCCATAAGGTATTTCTACCCTATTAATAAAGAGTCAGACCCCACAAAGCTAAGGTTTATCGCTAAACCAAAGCTCTGATACCAGATGTAACGTCCCGTCTTTTCACACGCTTTAAATCGACATATGTGCCAAATCAAACCATATGGAAGGGCGGATTGTTATGGGGGAAATAAAAAAACAAGAAAGAAATAAAACAAACAGAATCTCACAGCGGAAGGATAAAATATAATAATCAAATATATAGTTCATGAAGCTGTTTACAAAATATTTCATTTTTCTTATACAACATAATCAGAGTTGCGCATACCAACGAATAAAATCGATGCAGTGGAAAACATTGTAGTGGAATATAATATAATAATAATAATGAAATCTTCGTCTTCGTCCTCCAGAAATAAAGTCTTCGATCCTGAAAAGCTCGGACTGACGGGTGCAAATTGAAAAGACAAAATACTCGAGTCAGAACTAAAAAATCTTATGTAAGTTAAATTAACAGAAATAAATATGGGTGCAATAACTCAAAAGATGCTCGGGATTTACATCTCTTAAGGATCCGTTAAACTATTTACTATGTAATATATTTCGCTATTATAATAGTGTCTAACTGTAAAATAAACTTACTTTTTAATAGCGTTAAGGGGTTACCCATGTAGCCCTTAACACAAATAATGTCAATAGTCTATACAGTACCGTAATACCTCCTGATTGGGAGGCTTCCAAAGGATACTCTATAGGTATGACACAAATAGAAACTCGCATAAGGCGCGATAGGGTAGGTGACACGACACAACTAGGCAATGCTAGGGTAGATATACCAATTACGCTTCTGGGTCGGTGGTAACCCGTAGCCACAGCTACCGCCCACCTTGAGCCACACCCCCAAATAAAAGAAATCAAAAGTAGCCACCGAATCAATCCAAAAGTCAATGTATAATATTGAAGGGATGTGTCCGATCAAAGGTGCTACCTCAATTAACCCGTCGATCGCTCCTGTTTTAGCCACCTTGTGCCAACTCACGGGAGTTGGGTCCACATATTTACCTCAAAGGAAACTCTGGCACCATCGTACTTCATTCTGGAATCTCCACCGCGTACACAGTTGTTAAAGTGGTTTTCGGAGTTGGCAGAGAGTATGACAACTTCCGTTCCCGGTCTCTTCAACAACCAAACGTTATTATAACACCGCGGTTATTTTAAAATAATTTATACTTAAAACCAGGATATATCATTCATTTCAAAACCATATAATTACGATATCATTTATATTTTTAAAACCCCAAATTAATATGATATCATTTTATTTTTATAAATATCCCTTTTCCCAAAATCATAATATTTTTAAATATATATATCTCAAACCCCATAGCTTTGAAACAAAATTTCTAATACTTAAATGGTTTAAGTATTAAACCGCTTTACATAACAAAATAGCTTTTTAAATTTCATAAATAAATTCCAAATAAAGGTTTAAATTCCCAAATAATCCATTTCAATTTCCATATATTTCAAAGCTTGAGATATTCCATCGTTTCAAAAATGAATTCTTTGACAATTCCATAAATATCAAATTCAATTACCATTATTTAGATTTGTAATGCTTACTTGATAAATCCAATAAATTTAAGTAAAACTTATAACTTCGAACAACTGGATATTTTTTTCAACTTATTTAACTTGACATATTCATTTAAATCAACTTGATTATTCATTTAAATCACTCTAACAAAAATCAAGTTAAAAAATTGATACCCTTTTAAAATCACAAATTTTATTTAAATTTCAATCAAATTTATTCGAGTATAATTCTTAAATAGCTTAATTCAAATCAATTTCATATTATCTTCCCACCTTATTCTCATTTAAGCTATTATAACTCCAGAAATACAATTTAACCATATTATATTAAATATACTCAAACTTACTATTAAACTTCCTTTATACTTTAAACCAAATTTATACATAGCTTAAAACCAAGAATTTAACTATATATGAAATAACCTTTTTCAATATCCAAATCAATATCCCATAAACCATATATATTTCTTTAAAAAACCATAGAAAATCATTTCAAAATATTTTAACACATAGAACCGCGGTGCCTGTATATAATTTTCTATCCTATGGTCAAGTGGTACGGATATTTATCATTTCAATCCGAAATTTAAAATAAAAATTACGGTAATATATCATTTCAAACCGCAATCTCGAATGAAATGAAAATGCATGATAACTTGCAGTTTATAACAATATAAAATACAGCATCCATTCATCCAATATTAACCATCAACCATTTATCGAAATCATCATCAAATTCAACAATAGCATCCATATAGAACAGAAAAAAACCAACAGGTATTAAATAGCAGTTTAATTCAATAATAAATTAAATAACTATTTACCTGGCAGTTTATATGCAATGAATAATTAATTAACAATTTTACTGGCAGTTTATATGCAATAAAAAATTAAATAACAATTTAAATAAATAAATGCGATTTAACTGAGATGATGAATAAAAATATGCCAAATAGTCATAAATAAATTTCTACTCGTATCATAAATTAATTTAACAACATAATAAATTTTAGAAGTCATGAGTGGGTTAAAACACTCAGCTTTTGAATTTAAATTGAATTTAAATTCAATTTAAACCCAAAATTTTGACAGTCTCCAAATCTGTTCAAACAAGCGACAAAATGTCCGCAATTTTATTACGATCCTAACAAAAAAATTGCGCGCGAAACGGAGTTCGTATGTAGAAGTTATAGCGATAATTGCGAGTTGAAATCAAATAATAAAAAAAACAAAAGAACACATTTTCACCCCCAAAATTAATTTCCACGTCACGCACGCGTCTTCCTCACGCGAACTGCAGCAACCCTAGATCATGCTCGACCAAAACACGCGGCCGCCACCCTTCTACTCACAAACGCCGGCCGCCACCGTTCGCGCTCACGGCCCCTCGAGGACTCGCCGCCAATCCCTCATGCCACTGCCCTCAACTGCTCGGCCCCCGATGACCGTCGCAACCCCAAAATCAACCATAGCCACCGAGTTTTGATAATCCAATTTGAATTTTCTAGCACGATCGGACCGTCAAACCGTCGATTAAATTATGCTGATGCAAACCCCTCGTCGATCTCTACACAACCCCTCAATTGATTTGATGATCCATCGCAGTTGATTACGACGCAACAGACGGCCGAGAATTAAAACACAATTTCTGATCAAACGATAAGCTCAATTGGAAAACAAACACCATCAGTGAATTACGCTACTCGATACCTTCAATATATATTTTTTTCAGATTGTTTTGAGGACTTTGAATTTTATGCTTTGGATTTGATTGGGATTGGATCTGAAAATATAGAATTTTGTCTGCCATTGAGGAAGAGGAGGAATATAATGAATTTATGTACAAACAAATGAAAACTACGAAGGCTAGGCTTTGTAGCAGGATATTTATAGAGAAAGTTGAAATAGAATAAATGGATCGGGTTGAATATACGCGCTAACGACAAAGTGGCCCAAAAAGCCCGTTTCGACTCCGGAACGAAATTGGGTCAACCCATATATCAAAGTAGATGTTTAAAAATATTTTAAATGCAATGGGAAAGGTTTCGGGTTCAAATTGCATCGTATGAAGAAGTTATGCTAAAATCAATATTTTCAAATTGATTTCAATTTGTTTCAATTTCATTTATTTCAAGGCGTTTCGAGTCCGTACGATCAAACGACAAGTCCGATCGATACGAAACTTGTAATCCTAGAATAATTTACCGTTACGGATCCGACGAAACTAGTTTCATCAACATCCGAGTCAGTGGCCGAAATGGCTATTTATATATTAATTAAATAAGTTAAAAATAAATTTTTTTAGATCACTTTTTAAACTTCAACTCTATAACTAACAAATTTTATCAAATTTAACTTTTTTAATCATTTTCAAAATTTATACAAGTCTAGATGTAAATTAAAAGTTGATAAATTTATCAATTGCAGTCTTATATATTTTCTCTTTCCATTTATTTTGCAATAAATTCAATTATTGAATTTTATACTTCAATTAAATTAAGAAATCTTGCTTTCTGTACTTTAAATCAACCAATAGTCATATTGTTCAGTCTATTATTATAAAAAGGATGCAATTTACATTGGTTTGTAGTTATTGCATTAATATTTCCAAATTTCCTCCAAATTTTCATTTACGTAGTTTTTAATTATGTTTTATTCCAATGGATTTAAAAAACTAATTCAATAGATGAAACAAACGGATAAACAATTAATGATAATCACCAATTTGCCTAATTCGGTCTCATTCTTATAAAATTCATCTCATAACATTTATTGCTTCATTCCCCTTTCTATTTATATAAGGATTCATCCATAAAATTTCATTTACTCATTTTACAACGTTTACTTTTATTTATTGGTTCAATTTTTATTTCAATTTTTTCATTTATTACTCCCATATATTCGTTTTCATTTATAATTCTCATGTCAGTTTCTTCTTTTATTGCATTATATATTTATTCATTCCTTCATTATTACATAACCTCATTTATTATCATTCATTTATTTATAGTAATTATGCTTAATCAAATTTCTTAGCCTCCCAATTGTTTACTTAAGTTTCAAACCATTTATTTGTAATACTTCCCTTCCTATTATATTCTATTAGAAGCAATTCAATTATACCAAAGTTTATAATACAAGAACAAATTCTTATTTATTAAAGAATTCCATCAAATGCCTCATTTGAACTTATTTCTCAATTCACCAATTACAACCTAAAATATAAATTTACATTTCTATTAAATTTACGTTCCCCCTTCCGTTACTATATTAGTAATCACTAAGTAACATTTATTATCAACTATAAATATTATAACTGCTTAACGGACATTGATTTTATAAATTTACACTTTATTACGTATTCTTCATCAGTTAACATAATTTTGAATTCCTTTCCCAATTTACTAATTTCAATCAATCCTAACTTTACCATCTGTTTCAATTAATAGGGTGTACACAAATTTAGTTAATGCGTTAATTCTTATTAATATAACATTGAGGCTTATTTAATTCCAAATTGATTCACATTTTAATTGTTTAACCAAATAAACGGGTAACTGATAACGTGTGTTGCCATGAATTTAATTACACCTATGAATTCCCTATTATCAAACATATGTTACAATTCTTAAATACTTCTGCTTTCATCTAATTACAATTAAGTGTATTATTATTTTTCCATTAACAAATTTCAATAATTCCACAGACCTTCCCTTTCCATTTATTCTTTTATTAAGTTTACATTAATAAATCTTTTCTTCCGTTTCTTTAATTCAACAACTTGTTCTATTATGAATACTGTTAACATTATTTCCAAATATCCCTTAATTAGTATTAGCATAAACTTTTATTTTTTGTTATTGCAATTTATACAAAATTCAATTTATACAAATTCAGCTTTGACTAACTTTATTGCCTAAATTTACATGCAATTATTTTTAATAAATAAATTATTGCATTGGTTAATCCAACGGTTACTTTTATTTTCTCATTTTATATTTTATTAACAACTTACACTATTCATAAATGGGATTTCCCTTCAATTGTCAAAATTAAATTTTTATAACCATTACTAAATTACATTCTCAACATTTACTTCAATATAGGTTATAAATTTTTTATTTCTTCCTAATTTAATTACAAAATCTCTTTAATTTACCCAATTTTATTTACCAGAATTTTCGGGTCGTTACATTATTTCCGTTCAAATATCCAATCTTTATATTTTTTATACTCAATATACCCAAATATATTCAATCAAACCATAACATCCAATATTTTCAGTTCCCAATATAATCAATAATCTATCACAGATAATCAATGAATCATATCACAGAATATGAAAACATATTTAATATTGTGAGGAATCCAGTTGGATCCCTCCAACCTGTTTATTGCATCCATAGATGTTAGCACAATACCAAAATACCAATCCCACTTCGAGGGGAATATCGCGGTATATATGGTCATCCGCTATTATGTGGGGCGCATTGGATCTCATCCACTATATAATGCGGAAAATCAATCACTCCAATATATATACACACACTATATATATAATATCACATCCATACATATAATAAATCATCAATTCAAGCAATCAAATCCAATTTTTAAATTTAACTATTTAAAGTAACGGTAATCAAATTAGTGAGATTAACTCACCTTTGATTTTTGTTTCGCAATCCAATCCAATCTTGACTTGGCTTCATTGTTTTTCGACCTTGTATAACATTATATGATTTATTAATATTGAACTGATCAAACAATTAATTACCATTTTAAAATTTAGTTAATTAATAATTTATTTTGAGCCAATAATTTTTTTCTTTTAAAATCTTTTAGTGACTAAAATAAATTGGATAATTCATCACTAAATCCATTATTTTAAAATAATATGCATATTTATTTTACTTTTGAGGCTACACATATACTCATAAAATAGATTTCAAAGATCTAACTTTTATAAAATTTCTACAACATCTTAAAACTTCTATATCTTCCCAAAATCGTGTATGTATATATATATATATATATATATATATATATATATATTCTGTTTTAAATTAGAACATGCATGTGAATATATATATATATAATTAAAAAAAATTATTATATACCTTACTAAAATATAATCTTTCTAACCTATATATATATTAAATAAATACAGAATTTTTTTTTCTCCGCTGTTCCTCTAAATCTTTTTTTTCTATATTAATTTAACTTAAAGATAAAATTGTTATACCTTTATCACTATCGATTTCTAGGAAGAATCAAATAGCAACCAACCCTTATCGCCAGCATCCCAATCTACGTGCCACCTACCCCTAAGGCACGGCTCTCCTTACATGACATCGGCATCCCCAAATCGAGTGAATGCGCCTCCCACCGCCGAGCTTCTTCCAACAATGAAAGCCCACTAGCCATTCGATCCTCGAGCCGCCCCACGCGAGCCTTTCCTGACATCACGAAGCCCACCCGAGCCCTTACTCCCATTGTGACCATCCCTATAGTCGCCACGTAATACGAGATCGCCAATCCATCTACTACCCTTCCTGAATGTCGTTCGATTACTTCCGAGAATATTGAATTTCGCATTGAGGCTCGGCCACTTAATTTTAATACTTTATTTTTTGAACTACGCCAGAAACTAAGAATGAGAGAATGGGGAAAATATGATTCACTGTTAAAGAAGATTTGTTCGTCCATATCTTTCCTCATAAACATCGGTTTTCCTTTTATTTTATTTTTTAAAGAAGAAGCGTGTCTTCAGGAAGAACACGTGCTGAAAAGCAGGAGACGTGTTCTTAAGAGAAGGTGGCGTGAAAGTCTTTGACCGGTCTATACATATTTATTTAAATTTTAAATTTAAATCGACTTCAATTCGAAGCTTAAATTTTTTACATCCTATCGAGGCGTTCCGCCAGGCATTTGTAATGTTATACCTCTATTATGAACACGATGGAAAAGGTTTCGAGGCCTAACTCGATCGTATGGAAAAGATAGCATTTTGGATCCAGATAATGTATTGAATTTTCGATATAGATTTCAGCGCGTTCATATATCATACAATCATACAATAACACCAAACACTACGAAATTTGAAATTCGATAATAATACACTATTACGGATCCAATGGAACTAGTTTCGTCGAATTCCAAGACTGTGCCTCGGAAGGCTATTTTTAAATATTGATTTAAAAATATATTTTTTTAAAACTGAACCAATACTTTTAAATTCAATTTTAAAAGTTCTATCACCTCCAGTATTATTAATATAAATTTTACAAGCCTTTGAAATATTTTTAACCAGCTTATAAACCAAGATTCACTATTTAACCCATTTCCAATTATTAAATTCAATAATTTAATTGCCAAATAAACAATGATATTTGAAATTTAAGTTAAACTAACTTTCAAATATTGAAAATCAATTAAATATTCTAATTTAAAATATATAGAAATTCCGGGTCGTCACAATATATGTGTGAGATTATATATTATTAACTATATTAAGTAGGGAATAATAATCGAATATAAATAAGGTAAACAATAAAAGCGATCACACTAGATATTTTGTACTGGATCGGACCTCTCGTCCTACGTCCAGTCCTAAAGCTTCCCTTCAGTATTTCCTTTAATCAACTAACCCTCTCTTGGCCTAGATGAATAGTTTAATACAAAAGTATATCTTTGACAATCTTGTGTTCCAAATAACACGGATTTTGACTGATGATACAAAATTCCTCTGATCTCCTTAGAGTATGTGAATGTGAGTGCTATGATTTGTAGGAAGTAATTTAACTAAAATTATATTTTTATGATAGACTGAGAGTATATAAGTAATGTATGCACAAGAAAGTAACAAGAAATCAAGAGTGAATAGGTTCAACTAATTCAATTCGGTTAATTTCTAAATCTCAATCGTTTTTGTATATATAGATTTAAAAAGATGCATATGAAGAGCTGTTACTATTAGATAAGTTTTATTCATTTTAATGGTTGCAACATTTCGATGAAGAGTTGATTTCTATTCATTTTAAAGAAGTGTCTATTCAGAATTCTACATTTTTTTCAAATGACAAACGTCTGTGGGGAAACCATGGATGTTTAGGACCTTATGGAAAATTTTCTCGAGTGTTGTCACGAACGTATGTGGTTTCTCCTAAGATGTCTATGAATGATATATTTAGTTATTCAATTTACATTAGCGTATATGAAATCATGTGTGCATATATACTCAAGAAGACCTTACAATGTTTTATCTAAAACTCTTAATTCACTAAAATAACCTTACTAATCATATCATGGTCCATAGACCTTTGTTTTCTTCGAGTCCCAATATCTTTGAGCATGATGTTCCCTTGTATTACATGCCTATAAGCTTGATAATATGTAAAATATATATGATTGTATAGTTGTTATCATTGAAACATAGAATGGAGGTTTTAAAATTCTCCCCCTTTTTGATGATGACAACTATGCAACCAAAACAAAAGGAATATTATAGCCATTCGTAATAAAAATAGAGAATGTTCTCATAAAATAGACTTTGTCTCCCTCTATGTATATGCATAAATTTCTCCCCTTTTTTTATTATAAAAATAGAAGAAAAGAAGGTATGTATGCATTCTCATAGTATGTGTAAGATACTAGTACGTGTATGAACAATCTAAAGTAAATATGTTCAAGCAGAAACAGAGACTAATGTATTGTAGCGGGAGTTAAAAGTTAAATAACAAGGTGTAGTAAAAAGAAACAATCATACACATAATTGTTAATTAAATAGTTCAAAATAGCTGGAGAAAAGAGATGCTAGTTGTACTGATCGAAAGAATAAGACAACCCGTCACTGTTTTCGTACTACTTCCAATAAGAAAAAGGGTCTTGGTTGTATGCTCCTGGCTCGTTGGTTTGACCGTTATAATCCTTATCTTCTTGAATGGAAAGTCTTTGGAAAGCCGTGTATTGTATATGTTGAAATTGCCGAGGGTTAGAAAAGTACATATCATCGCTATCTTCTTCCTTTCGCTCAGGCTGCACTTGCATAATAGTTTTTCCTCTGCCGTGAGAAGTTCCTTCAGGAGAAGAATGAGACCGATAAAATGGTGTTTGTGCATGACAAGGTGCTGTAGGTAAGGCGAAGATGAAGAGCGGGAAGGTGATTTTCCATACACTTTTCTCATTTCCTAAAGTGGAAACAACCTTTTCTAAAGTCTTTTCCATTTTAGTCAACCTCGTCGAGAAAGAGCGTTCCGAACTTGTCATCTTCTTATTCAAAGCCCGTTGGTAGCTTTTGATTTTTAAGCTCTAAATCACGAAGCGATTCGTTTTGAAACGGCTTAATGCGAGCTTCTTGAATTTTCAAATCTGAATAATATTCGGTAGCAAGACTAGAGGAGGCGGGTTGTTGTGAAGGACGAGGTGAATAAGTATGTTGAGAAGCAGAAGTGGGCGGAGAACCATGATGCACTCGTTGTTGTTGGCATTATTCTAGGGAGATAATTGAGGATGATCGTTAGGGAAGGTGCATTAAAGATAGAAATCTTATTCCGCTCTCTTTAATAGTATTTCTTCAAAGTGAGAGATATAAGAGGTTACCCTAAGTGTATTTAGGAAATGCATAATATATAAAGAAAATATAATCGTCCGTCGGTGATGAGACCAAAGCTTTTTATTTCGTCGTGAATGAACTTAGCCCAATTTATTCGTATACCACCAAAAATAGCATAAGGGCTTTGTGGTCGTTCTCGTAGATTTTCTCATGGCTTCCTGGTGTGGAATTATCATATTGATAAACATACGGTTTAACAATATAGCCTTTGGACGTAAGTAAATAGTTTTTCACTGTGGCTTCCAATCTTCCCAAATTTGACGAGTTATTTCATCTCGCAGCAAATTCTTGTGGTTGGGAACTTCTTCTAAATTGATTCCGGACGAAGAACAGTTAAGTATATGACCAATAGTTTTTACGCTTATCTTTAAAACACGTCCATAAACACTCGTCCATAACCAATCATCATCATTGCTAGGAGTCCAAATATTACTACTACACTAATTGGCGTAAAAAATAAAGATTTCCAGTTGATCGATTTGTACCACATTTTCATCAAAATCGATTAATTCCCGACATTCGAAGGCAATAGTATGTTCTTGAATGCTATATTCGCCAGACTTGCATGATCTGTAGAATGATCTGGAATGAAGCTTCTTTTGTTTGAACTCATCAAATCGCCTATTAACAACTATGTTGTTGCATAGCCATTCTTGAATGAGAGCATCGGTGACTAATGGGTTGTGAGAAGAAGATGGTTGACCTTTCTTGGAGCATTTGCTAACAGGAGTTTTTGGTTTGGGAGCCATTAGTGAGCAATTTGAGATTTTTAGAAACTAGGGTTTGTGTGTAAAATGAGAATAGGCTAGTGAAAAGTGGAGAAATGGATAAAACCATTTATGTAGGGATGCTGGAAAAAGAATGTTCAGACCAACGGCAAACGTCTGTGTGGGTGCCATAGACGTCTGTGGTTTCAGTATAAATTAATTTAAAACATATGACAGATGTCTGTGAGTTTCCACGGATGTCTGATATTTCAGGAATAAGTTTCCTGAAACATTTGACAAACGTTTATAGGATATCACAAACGTTTGAGGTTTTAGAAAAATATTTTCCTGAAACCTTTGATAGACATCGGTGGTATTGTCACAAACTTCTATGGTCCGTGTTCTTAGAAATTTTGCCTTAAAATTTAAATAACGATCTTTTTATTGAAATATCAAGTGAATAAAAAAAAATATTAAAAATTACAAAAGAAGCTTATATTGACAAAATGATTAGCATAAATTTAGTTTTTGTCAGAGAGGTCGGAGTTTTCAATTTGTTGTATATCCCATGAATTCAATTCAACCTTTGTGTCGTCAATTAACGGCTTTAGTGGAGACCAACTTGGGGGATTTGTTGTGTCAATCCGATCTTTGTTTAATGGTCCTGGCTTGCATAGATTTCTTGGAGTAATGTTATACGCTTTTATAGGAGTTTCTTGTAATCGAGGAGATTTTTGATATATGCAATTTTTTGTTGGTGAATGACCGCAAATTGCTAAAAATACATTTTTCAAGAAAATTTATATGAAATCCTTAACATCGTTGCCATAATATATTTCCCATTGAACTTCCATCATTTCTTGTTGATATTGATATATTTCATCAACTTTGTTGGTGAGAGATGTTGATTGTAGACCAATTTACCATGTGGATTTCTTTTTCTTAGGAGAAAAGCCAGTTATATACGTAGGTAATAAAACAATGTTCAGAGAGGCTAATGGAGATGTGGATTTAGTTGGTGAAATGTAGGTGCTATTTGATGAGGGTGATTTATAGTCGACAGTTGAATAAGTAGAGTCGTGACTGGAAGACATTTTTGAATAAAAATGGTCTTAAAAACTTATTTGTAATTAGTTAGGAGAAAAATTGATTTATTTATAAGAGTAGGTTTTACTATACATAGTAGTTTGTTAAAATAATATGTTTACCTATATAAAATGAGCAGAAGGTAGTAAATTCTGTATGGTTAAAAAAAATTCTCCTATTTTTTAGGATTAAGTGTACAAATCTTATTCTGTGTAGTTTATGTGAGTTAAAAAAATTACTGTACAAATTTAGTTTAACAATTAATTGTATGAACATATTCATACATCTCGTGTTAATTTAATAAAAGTCTGTTCGCTTAATGATTTAGTAAAAATATCAGCTATTTGATTTATGGTATTTACAAATTCTAGTGATATAATTCCTTTTTCTATATTATCTCATAGAAAATGGTGACGAATATCAATATGTTTTGTTCAAGAAGGGTTAATAGGATTTTTTGACAAATTTATGGCACATGTATTATCATAATATATAGGAGATTTTGTTACCGAAATCTAGAAGAGTTTGTTGCATATAGATTGCTTGTGCACATGCTAAAGCCACTGAGATGTATTCGGCTTTACATGTCAAGAGTGAAACACAGTTTTGCATTTACTAAACCATGAGACTAAAGCTGATCAATAAAATGACATGTGCCACTTGTGTTTTTATCCATTTTACAACCTCCGAAATCAGCATTGCTATATGACATGAGTTCGAATGAGCTTACTTTTGGGCAGAAAAATCTATGATCTTTAGTACATATTAAATATTTTAAGATTTGTGTTACCGCTCGATGATGTGATTCTTTTGGCTGTGCTTGAAACCGAGCATATAAACATACACTCATCATAATATCTGCTCTACTATCTATTAAGTATAACAGAGATCCTAATGTACTTCGACATAATTTTTCATCGAAATCTTTTCGATTTTCATCTTTATCTAAATGTAAAGTAGTACTCATTGGAGTTGGTTTACTTGAAATATTTTCCATTCCAAAAGGTTTTAATAAATCTTGACAGCATTTTTCTTGATTTATAAAATTTTCGTTTTCAAACCATCTTATTTGCAAACCTAAGAAATAGTTAAATTCACTCATATGTGACATTTCGAATTCATTTTTCATCATGTTAGAAAATTCAGTACACAATTTTTCGTCAGTAGATCCAAATATAATGTCGTCAACATATACACACACACACACACACATATATATATATATAAACGGCAAAAATATTATTATTTTCTTGTTTTATGAATAAAGTGGAGTCAATTTTACCAATTTGAAAACTGAAATTTTGTAAATGAGTTTTTAATCTTTCATACCAAGCATAAGGTGCTTGTTTTAATCTATACAAGGCTTTTGTAAGTTTAAATACATGATCGACATATTTTTCGTGAGCAAATAAAGGAGGCTGTTCAACATACACTATTCTTTTATAAATATGTTTAAAATGCACTATTTACATCCATTTGAAAAAGTTTAAAATTATGATGACATGCAAAAGCTAGTAATGTTGAATCATGATTTTGATTCATGACGAAGAACATCAACAAGCATTGACGATCATAACTCACAAGATAATGAAACATAGCGACAAAAAGAGAATAGAACTTCAAACAAAGACAAGACTTCAATTTAGAATATAGTATGTATATTTATATTGTTTTTTAGTCTTAGTTCTGTTAAAATATTGTTAAAATCATCCATCAAGAAGTCACACTCACACACAAAAAGATTTCACCTTCAAATACTGTGTTTTAAAGTGATCTATGCAACATAGCACGGGTCAATCGACTAACCTGTGTTAGTGCGCATAAAATTGCCACGAATTGCACGGTTTTGAATTTCAGTCGACTGGCACTTTTGTGCCAGTTGATTGAACGGCAAAAAATGGCTATTTTACTAAAAAGAAACTTTATTTCATGAAAGGGTTTCGATCCAATTTCAATAGGAATAGATGCAACTTTTGATTGAGATCTTTCAGGAACGATTGCATCCCTTTATCCTCTATATAAACATGCTTTGATTCTTCTCATTTTACCGAATTTTTACTTTACTCTCTTAATCGATTCTTGCTCTATATTCAAAGCATTCACAAACCTTATATCACTTGAATCTTTGAGTTAATACATATAATCTTTGATTCTAAGTGATTTACTTCCTTTCAATCAATACACACACAAAATACTCTTGAGGATTTGATTACAGGAAGGGTGTTGTAACAACCCTGTATTTTGTGATTAATTTTTTTGTATATTTTAATTATTTTAATTAAATTTTTGATTTAAAAACTTATTTTATTTATTTTTAATGATAAACTTTAGTTATGATATGAATTATCATTCCAAAGCATGGCTGAAAAGAATATTTTCCAAAAAGTGAGTTTTTGGTCAAAATAGTCAAACTTTGACTTTTATTTTAAAATTTTAAAAGTTTGAAATTTTAAATTTTTTCTTTTATTTTGAAAGTACATAAAATTTTAGGAACACTGCTTTTTGTTTCGTTGGAAACGGATTTAAATTGTGAAAGTTATGTATATTTCAATATTGAGTGCAATTCGGTTATTCTGCAATTTTGTTATTTTAAATAGTACAAATTTTATTTTTCTTTTTCATATTTTTTTGTAATATTTATTGATATGTTATTTTATGTATATTTTTTTCTTTTACTAGAGCTAGTTGTATTTTTCTTGTAATTTCCATGCCCTATTTTCAATTTTTAAACATTTTCTTTAGTTCTTTTCTATTTTTCTCCAATTTAATTATTTATTTTATTTTAAAAATGATAAATAAATTATTTTATTTCAAAATTTTGCTTTAGAATATTTTTAAAATGAAGTAGATATTTTTCCAAAGCCATTGATGTTTTAATTGTAATTTTTGAACCCTGTTTTCAATTTTTAAGCAATTTCCTTAATTCTTTTTATATTTTCTTTAAATTTAATTATATATTTTTATTTTATTTCAATTTGTTTTGCTTTTTATATGTACTTGCTGAAGTTTATTTTGTTTTACTTGATTTAAAAGAAAAGGAAGTATGGAAGGTTTTAAAAGCTAAGAAACGTAAATTCGTTTCACCGTTTCTTTTACCGTTTCTTTTTCAATCAATACATCAATTTATTTTGGCCGTACCTTTCTCTATTCTTTTCAGCTGCATTCTCTTATCTTTTTCACGCAAATTTCATCCATTTCTCAAGGAAAAATCGCACGGCCATGGATGTCCAAAAAAATTTTGGTAAAGCTTTTTTTTTCTTCTTGTTTTTGTGCTTTTCTAAGTGATTTTGTATATTGTTCTCAACTTCATGGCTCCACTCCTCCTCAACCAGATCTAGGCCAACCTCCACCACTTTATTTTCTGATCATCATCCACCCTAGATCACCACCATGGCAGGCTAAGCAACCCCAAGGCAAGCACCACCACCAAAATCCACAAATCCATCACCTATGCACTCAAGCTGAATTAGTTTTGGTACCATCACCTTCATCCACCTTTTGCCGCCACTTCCACCACCAGCTCTGACCTGACCACCACCCCCTGGCACATCAGCCATCACCACCTGAGTCTCTGACCATGACCCTAGAGCCTATGGCCGAACCAAATTGTAGCATAGAGTTGTTGAATTTGCCTTGAAATTGCCTTGTAGTGTTGACTTGTTGCACCTATAAATCTCCACACTTTTAAACCATGATAGGCTAACCACTATGGACCCAAACCAGACCTTTATACATGCCTTGGTTGTGCTATTTCAGTTCATAACTGAAGTATGTGAAGTTGAGAACAAGTGCAAAGCATTTATCTTTGTTTTGGGCTTTGATTCCTAGTGTCGTTTAGTGTAATTTGGCTTTGAAAAACTTATGTATTTTGAATTGTTTTGTTTATATGTATACAAGGCAATTATATTTGTCTCTCCACTCTCAAATCATGGTAGTGTTGTCGTGCCTTCGTTGTGTCTGTATCGTGTGCTTTGGTGTCATTCTCCAGCTTGTGACATGTGAGTATTTCTCACCAGATGTTTATACTTATACAAATGTGAATTGACACCCTGTGAATCTGTAGAACTATATTATCATGTTATATATGCTTATATTATTATCATATGATGTTCACCCATGCTTAAACACGTGTTATATCATATGTTACTGTTATTTCATGCTATTCTGTATATTTTATTAGTTTATCACACTGCAAGTTCCCTGTAAATTAGAATCACTATGGGTTGAAATGATACATACCCGAACGGACTTTAGAATAGGAAAAAATCGTTATGGGCTGAAATGATAGGCTTGAATGGTTTTTATTTAATTATTTTAACTTGGGATTGCGGGTTTGAAATGATAAAACCCGGATTTTCTTTGTAAATTACGGGTTGACATGATATATTACCCGTATCACTTTACCTAGCGTAGAAAATTATATACAGGCCCGTAGTTAAAATATGTTTTTCTAAAAAACTTATAATATTTTAGAAATTTAATTATTATAATATTTGATTTGAAATTTAATAAAAGTATAACTTTTGTAAAGTATTATTTATTTTCTGGAAATCTATAAGTTAAATAAATTATGGAAAAGTTAGAAAATATGAATGTAAGTTATTTTGAAAATTTTGATTTAATTTTTAATGGAATTTAAATTAACTTTGAAAATATGATAAATTTATGATATTTTGAATTTAAATGAATTCAAAGTGATTTTATATCATATTAATGATTTTTAATAAAGTTGAAATGTGAAATGAATGAATATTTTAAGTTGAAATTTTGGAATATAACTAAATTGGAAATTTACGAAATTGACTTAAAAATGAACTTTTAGTTAAGTAAATAAAAATAAAACTAAGTTATATTTGAGAAGTTGAACTTAAGTGTTAAGTTGAAATTTAATGTAATGGATTTAAAATTGAACGTTGCAATTTAATAAGTGAATTATTATTAAATCTTGATTTTTGAATGGAAATTTAACTTTATAAAATCATGAACTTGAGAAAAATTAAATGATGTTTATAAATGTGAAAATGTATGATTTTATGAGTTAAAAATGTTTTAAATAAAAATATAATTGGTTGAGAAATTATATTGAATATTTGGAGTTAATTGACTGCAATTTTGAAATGCTATTAATTACAATGTAAATGATATTACAGTATTTGTAAATGCTGTAGTTGATGATAATGAACTAAAAAGCTAAATTGAATTAAAAACTATTATAGCAATTTTGTAAGTGCTATAATTTTTGAATTTAACTAAGTTTATTTGGAATTTAAGTAAACCCTATTACAACATTTTAAAATGTTGTCTTTTGTTAAATTGAACTGTTTTGAATGTAACTTTCCGTAGCGTTTTCTAAATGCCGCGAAAGGTGAAATTTCACTGTTTTCATAAACGTAAGTGAATAAATGAACTTTGGAAGTTGAAAATTTTGGAAATTTAATAATTTAATTTTTAACATAATAACTTCATTTTTATGATTAAAAATGTTTTTTTTTTGAATATAAACTGTTTTGAAATGTGAATTGAAATGGTATTTTAAATTGAATAAAATGAATAATGATTTGAAATGAATGTGGTTTTGATATTTTGATATATTAAATGATTGAAATGTGGTTTGAAAAGATATGATATTTTGATATATTAAAATGATTTGAAAATGGAGTTTTGAAAGATATGACATTTTGATATTAAAATAATTTGAAAGGAAGTGCTGAAAGATAAGATATTTTGAACGAAGTTTTGAAAGGTTATGATATTTTGATATATTAAAATGATTTGAAAGGAAGTTTTGAAAGGATATGATAATTTAATATATTGAAATGGTTAGAAATGACTTGATATTTATTTTGATAAATATTTGAATCGAAAGATATGCTATGATGATATATTGAAATGGTTTGAAAATAATTTAATCTTTATTTTGATAAAGATTTGGGTTGAAATGATATTTTATTTTGAAGTATAAAATATATTTTGTTAAAGTTATAACTACGGGTTATAATAACAATTGGTTATTAAAGAGACCGGGATCGGGTATTGTCTTATAGCCGGCCAATACCGAAAACCACTTTAACAACTATGTACGCGGTGGAGATTCCAGAATGAAGTTGGATGGTGGTGACGTTCTCGAGGTATATTACGTGGACCCAACTCCCGTGAGTTGGCATAAATGACTAAAACAGGAGCTATACCGGGCTACACAAAGGGTAGCACCCTTTCATCGAGCATGCTCCATCGGAAACCATTCTATTACTTTTGTGATTCGATATGTGGCGCCACTTTGATTCGGGGGTATTGTTCGAGGTGGGCGGAAGCTGCTGGCTTGCCGTCACCACCGGTCCGGGAGTGCAAACGGTGTATCCACCCTGGCATTGCCTCGCGTGCCGTGTCATCTCCTTATAGCGAGCCCACTACGATTTTGGTTTTAAAGATCCGACCGCGTTAAGGTTCACCATCCCCTTAACGCTATTTTCTATATAATTATACTTTACTGATTAGACACTACTGTATATAGCGCAATATACTACATAGTAAATAGTTTAACGGATCCTTAGAGGATGGGCGGTCCCAAGCATCTTCTAAGTTACTTATACCTTTACTACAGTTCACTTGAGTTGGTTTACATTGTATAATTATGTATGTCCTGACTCGAGTGTTTGTATTTTTATTTACGCTCGGGTCAGCCTGAGTATTCACAGATTTGGATTTTCACTTTCTGGAGATTGGAATCGCTGGAGATTATCTACTTGTCAAGTTTTATCTTTTGCGTAGACTTCTATGTAGTGAGACTTCCTTTGTACTTTATTTATTCTATTGTATCTTATGTAACTCTGATATATTTATATACTAGCTTCATGAACTACTATCTCTTTTACTTCCGTTGCATTATTATTACTCTGTATCTGTGATCTGTGATTATTATTTACTGTATATTCTGAGATTTGCCAAATTTTTATTTACAACGCGGTATTTTGAACAATTCAATTCCGGCATGAGTGTCTACCTATACACTTATAATGGATGCGAATGGTTGAAAATATCGGGCTGTTACAGGTGTGACATATCTGTGTTATCAAGAAAATATTAGTCAACAAAGCTTTCTGTATATAGTAGAAGTCATGTTCGGTTGTTCATGCAGAAAGACCTCTTCGGCGGTTGAGGCGCTATCCTGTTCTACTGCTCAGGTCCCTTGTTCGGCTATTCAAGGGATGTGTAAACATGTTCCTCCAGGTTAAGTGAGGATTGTTGTTAATGAAATTCCAAAAAGGAGTCTAGGACTGGACGTAGAACGGGAAGTTCGAACCAGTATAAAAATTCCTGGTGTGCTTGTTTTATTTTTACTTACTTTACATTGCTATAGTTTACTTCCGCACTTGTTTAATATAATTCCATACTGCACGATCCGCATAGTAAGTTTCATTTGGTATCAAAGCCAGGTACAGCAACTTTCAGCTCAGACAACTGAAAAACCTGAGTTAGTCAACTGAATTCATGTTAAAAACTCTCAAGTTCAGCTCAGTCAACTGGAAAAACGGAGTTAGTCAACTAAAATTCATTGTAACGAACCGTAAATTTCGATAATTAAATTTGTTGGTTAAGTAAGATTTTGTAAGTAAATTTAGTAGAAATATAGAGGTGATAAATTAATATTGGAATGAACGCTAAATTAAAATATAGAAATGGTAATTAAAACCTATTTATAATAATTTGAATAAAATTCAAATGAATTAAGTAGTAAAAAAAAGATTTTTACCAGGATATAAATTGAATATGAGAAATTTAAGGAAAGTATTAAATTGATTTAATGTAATAACGTTAAGGCTAACTACATTAGCGAATTCAAAATTTTGAAAACCAATTACTAAATGTTAGAAAGGTAATTTTTAATGGTCATTGTTGAAATTATACATTACCTCAATGATTATTAAAAGGGTAACGGAGGTGAATGAAAATTTAATAGAAACAATGCAAATTTAAGGTTAATGATTTATGAACTTGCATAAAATTTCAATTATAGAAAATAATCTAAATGTATGTTTGGCTATAAATTGTACACAAGAAAAAAAATGGATTAAGAATGTAAATAGTAGTTAGTGTACATACTTGGCAAATATAACTAAATAGTATGGAATGAAGCATGTATTAATGAAATAACTACGAACTAATGAATGTATTTAAGTTGTAAAAGCCATAATTGATTGCATTAATAAATTGGGAATTAAAATTCAAAGGTTGTGTTAATTGAGAAATAGTACGTAATAAATGACAATGTGATTGAATCAAGGCTAGATAAGTAATTTTAATAAAATAATAACTAAAATGAATTGCAATTGTATGAATGGAAGTAAATTGTAATATATGGATGTAAATATTAATTAATTTCTGGAAATAAAATCTAAACGTAGGTTGGATAGAACATAAGTGGATGCAATTAGGAAGTATGTTATTTGGCAATAAATTTAAGGGTAGGATAGCAACTATTATAAATTACCTAATTTATTTGTCAATGGATTTATTTGAAATAACGTTCATTTAAATGTTGAGAAATTATAATGTCCTTATTGATTATGAGCGTTACTCTAATAATTATGATTAATTGAGAAATTAATACGAGATGTATATAAAGTAATAAATAAATAGGGAATACGTTATAAATTGATTATAACCTAAACTTAAGTGTAAGTTAAAGGTTGAAATTGAATCTAATCCGTTAAATTGGAAACTTAATAAAATAAAATGGGATTCAATTTATAATAAAGGGGTTATTTTAAGAAATTGAAATAAATTCTATAATGAGTGAATTAAGCTACTTTAAATTGAGATGGGAATTGGTTTAAAGAATTTTAAATTAATAAGTAAATCAAGATGATGAAATTCATGAATTATAGAATTTGAATCTTTAATAGTGAGTTAATTTATTTAATTTATAATAGTAGGATTTATTGCCAATGAATGAAATCAAATATTTAATTATTACGTTGAATAAAAATTTAAGTTGAAATGGGGAAATACTTATGTAATAACATTAAATCCAATGGTAAACCCTTCTATTTGAAATTATGAATGAAATAAATATGGCTTAATTCAATTTAATGGAAATTTTGCAAATTTATCTATAATTTTGAATTTTATAAAATTGAAGATTTATGTTTAATAAATTGACATTTAAATTTTTTTAAATCATTGTAAATGTTTGAGAATTATAAAGCGATAAAGATTGCAAATTTAAGAATTTAAATTTTGAAATTTGATTTAATTTATTTATTTTAAATTTATTTAATTAATAGAAAAATAGCCATTTTGGCCACCGACTTGGATTTCGACGAAACCAGTTTCATCGGATCCGTAACGGTGAATTATTGTAGGGTTTCAAGCTTCGTAGCGATTGGACTTGTCGTTTGATCGTACGAACGCGAAACGCCTTGAAATCAATTGAAATCAACTGAAATCAATTTGAAAATATTGTTTTTAGCATAACTTCTTCATACGACACAATTTGAACCTGAAACCACTTTCATTGCGTTTAAAATATTTTAAAACACCTATTTTGATATATAGGTTTAACCAATTTCGTTCCGGGGTCAGAACGGGCTTTTTGGGCCACGTTAGCGGTAGCACGTATATCTATCAAACCGATCCATCTAATTTTCAACTTTATCTATAAATACCCTACTAAACCCTAGCCTCCGCCTATTCTCATTTGTCTATGCGTAAATTTCACCATCCCCTCCTCTTCCTCAATGGATGCAAACCCTATATCCAATTACAATTCAAAATCAAAAGTCAAAAATTCAAAGCTCTCAGAAAAATCTCAAAAAAAATATATGGTGAAGCCCACGATGAGCGAAATTCAATGGTGTAATTCGTTTTTCTGTTCGTATCTCCATTTGTTCAGAAATTGATCGTTAATTCCCGGCCTTCCATCGCGACGAAATCAAATTCCTCTGATCCTGGAATCAAGGTTACTGCTGGGTAGAGATCGTCGAAGGGATTCGATTTGAGTCGTTCGTAGACGAAGTTAGTGGGTGGATCGACAACAACAATTCATTAGGGTTTAAGGTTGCTTGTGGCGGCTGCTGGTTCGTGGCGTGCGAATCGAGTCGCGCGAGGCAAGGGGAGCCTCTGGGGTAGCACGTGCGTTGGGAGAGGGCCGTGATGGCCGACGTCGGTGAGACGCTTGACTTCGCGTGGCGGCTCTAGTGTTCTGGAGGCGAACGGGAAGAGGAAGCAAACGTGTTTTCACGTGAAGGAGATCACATGCGTGCGTGTTAAATTCAACGTGAGTTGCTTTCTTTTATTTTATTTTTAATTTAAATTTTAGTCGTTTCAAACACGTCTAACTTTCACATACGATATCCGATTTACGCAAGGTTTCTTTTGTTAGGATCGTATTGAAATTCCGGATTTGTTGACGCTGGTTCGACGAATTTGAAGACTGTCAAATTTTTGGGTTTAAATTGGATTTGAATTCAATTTAAATCCAAAAGGTGAGTGTTTTAACCCACTCACAACTTCTAAAATTTCTTATATTTGTTAAATTGATTTATGATATGAGTAGAAATTCATTTATGATTGTTTGGCATATTTTATTCATCATCTCAGTCAATTGCATTTATTTAAATTAAATTGTTATTTAATTTTATTATTTCATATAAATTGACAGTTAAATTTATTTATTTTTGCATATAAACTTCCAATTAAACAGTTATTAATTTATTTTGAAAATAAACTGTTCGTCAATACCTGTTATATTTTATATGTGATATATCGATGTTTTGCTTAAATTGGATGATGATTATAATAAATGGTTGATGATTAATGTTTGGTGAATGGATGATGTGTCCTACATTTTATAACCTGCAAGTTATCATGCATTTCATTCCATTCGGGATTGCGGTTTGAAATGATATACAACCGCATTTTTTTTAAATTGCGGATTGAAATGATAAATATCCGTATCAATTGA
This sequence comes from Allium cepa, assembly GCA_030765085.1. Taxonomy (NCBI): domain Eukaryota; kingdom Viridiplantae; phylum Streptophyta; class Magnoliopsida; order Asparagales; family Amaryllidaceae; genus Allium; species Allium cepa. The sequence goes on from CM060942.1 coordinate 513,856,375, forward strand.
CCATAGGATAGAAAATTTTATACAGGCACCGTGGTATATATATATATATATATAATTATTTTTGAAATAATTTCTATGGTATGGATAGGATGCGGTTTAATAAATGTTAATTTTGATCTTATATAAAATCTTATTTTATATACATACATAGGTACATTATTGAATTTAAGCTATGAATTTGTTAAATAAAATAAACAAGTTGAATAATGGAGTTCTAATGATTTAAATCAACTAAGATTGGAAGGTAAATTGGAAATTTATTTGAATGGAACTTATTTAAAAATTTAACTCCACAAGTTGGTGTAAACTTATTAAACTTGAAAATTTTAAAGGTATGATATTTATAACTGGATTTTTATTCAAAATAAATTAAATGAATATTTCTATAATAAATAAATTGAAGGAAATATTTAATTGTTAGAAATTTGAGTTTTATTTTATGGATTTATTTTGTGATTATTTCAAAACTAAATAATAGGACAATAAATTGTTGAATAGAATTTCCAACCTTAGTTTTAAAATTGTTAAATACTCAAAGTTTGAATATATCGAAATCGAAGTGTTTTATTAAAACTAAAAGTGAATCTAAATTTATGGGGTTTAGACCTATTTAAATGAATAAAAATTGTGAAGTGGCGGAAATTATTTTATGAAGTAATGTTAAATTCAAACTATTTTATTCTATATACTGTTGAATATCCAAACCATTAAAGTTTTAGAAGTTATGGTTTTAAAGCTATGAGTTTCGAAGTATTATGTTTTGAAAGTTATAATTCAAATGTTTGGTTTTCAGATATTATAAATTTTAAAGCAGTATGATTTTGGAAAAGAAATATATTTGAAATAAAAATGATATTATTGATTTGGGTTTTATAAAAATAATATCAAAATGGGTTGTTTTGGAAATGGAAATGATATCGTATTTATGGGTTTTGAAATGGATAATTATTTTCTGGTTTTAAAGTATAAACTATTTTAAAGACCGCGGTGTTATAATAACGGTTGGTTGTTGAAGAGACCGGGATCGGAAGTTGTCATACTCTCTGCCAACTCCGAAAACCACTTTAACAACCGTGTACGCGGTGGAAATTCCAGAATGAAGTAGGTTGGTGGCGGCGTTTCCTTTGAGGTAAGTACGTAGACGCAACTCCCGTGAGTTGGCATAAGGTGGCTAAAACAGAAGCGATCGACGGGTTAATGAGGTAGCACCCTTGATCGGACACTTCCCTTCGATACTCTGACTTTGGATTGATTCGGTGGCCACCTTCACTTTTGATTTCTTTGATTTGGGGGACTTTGTCCGAGGTGGGCGGTAGCTGCGCGATATGCGTTACCACCGACCCGGAAGCGTAATTGGTATATCTACCCTGGCATTGCCTAGTTGTGTCGTGTCACCTACCATACGGAGCCTTGTACGAGTTTGGATTTCTCCCCGTGTGGTATCCTCTGGTGGCTTCCCGATCAGGAGGGACTATGATATTGGATGGACTACTGGGACTATTACGTGTTAAGGTGGAAAATATAAAGCCTTAACGCTATTTAAAAGTATGTTTATTTTACTATAGCCACTATTATAATAGCGAAATATTACTACATAGCAAATAGTTTAACGGATCCATAGGAGATGTAAATCCCGAGCATCTCTTGAGTTACTGCACTCATATTTATTTCTGTTAATTTAACCCATATAAGATCTTTTAGTTCTGAATCGAGTGTTTTTGTCTTTTCAAATTAGCTCGCGTCAGTCCGAGCTTTTCAGGATTTGAAGATTCAGTTCTGGAGGACGAAGACGAAGATTTGTATTATTATTATTTATATTATTGCACTACACTCATACTGTTCTGCCGCATTGTTATTGGTATATGTAACTCTGATATGTATTATATAAATATAATCAAATGTTTTCGTAAACAGATTTATAAACTGTATATTTGATTATTATATTTTATCCTTCCGCTGTGAGACTCTGTTTCTTTTTATTTCTTTCTTGTTTTTCTTATTTACCCCATAACTATCCGCCCTTCCGTATGGTTTGAATTGGCACGTGTGTCGATTTAAAGCGTGCGAAAAGACGGGATGTTACATTCATAGTAAAAACTCTCGTGTTCAGCTCAGTCAACTGGAAAACCTGAGTTACTCGACTAAATTTATATCAAAAACTCTCGGGTTCAGCTCAGTCAACTGGAAAAACTGAGTTAGTCAACTAAATTTCATAGTAAAAACTATATGTTTCAGCTCATTCGACTGAAATAACTGAGTCAGTCGACTGAATGCATGTTAAAAACTCTCGGGTTCTACTTTCAGTCGATTGACTCAGGATTTTCAGTCGACTGAACGTGGAATTCTGCATTTTAACTGCTCTTACCTACTTTTTTTACCCCACGCTTTCACCTTTTTAACCCTTCTTCTTCTTTCCTCTAGCCCTAATTCCAAATTTCACCTCTTCTCCATTACCAAATTTCCAATTTTTTTACCTTTCTCTTTTAATTTCCATGGCTCCTAGGCAAACAAAACGTGCCAAAAAAGGTTCTTCTTCTTCCTCTACTCCTATAGATTCTCAGATTGCTACTTGGTTGGTCTATGACAAAGCAATTCAACGATGGATAAATATGCAAGACTTGCGTATTTTTGAAGGCTCTTTTGTTCATTATCCTGATTTTAATGCATATGGCATAAAAAGAAGTGGGTTGGATACTTTTCTGGACTGCAAGAAGAACAACCTAAAAATCAACCATACAATGGGCAAGCAACCCAACAACCCAACAACAAAGACGACAAGGTATTCACATTGCCGAACAATCCTCTTCTCGAACTCATCAATCTGAAGAAAAGGTTATCCGTCATCCAACTGATGGTCAAACTTCGCGAGAGGCTATTGATTTGCTTGCACAATTATTCTTGGCTCTCGTTTGAATAAGATAGATAAAAAGCTTAACAAGATCAAAGGTTTCTTCACAACTTTATGGGAGGCTATTTCTTGTACATCTTCCACTACCGGTTCTTTGCATTTGGATCCTGGAAAAAGACTAGCTCCACAATTCTCTTGGTCAACTTCCGAAGCCACAAGCTCTTGCACAAGTGCTCATGACATCGCTAACAGAAAGAAACCAATTCAACCAGAGGAGGAAGATACTTCTGATTCCGACGAAGAGTAAGTTGTCCTATGGCTTTTGTTTAGGTATATTTTGGGTATTTTGGTTTTTGTATTAATTCATATGGCTATGAACCTTTCTGTGAACTATTGTTGTGTAAAATGTTTATGTGACTATGTGATCTATAGTAGAATGCTTATGTGACTATTTGGCTATGAACTTATGTGATCTTCTGTGAACTTATGGCTATTTCTAAGTATTCCTTTTTGTCGATGACAAAGGGGGAGAAATTATTGTGCTTTCTAATAGTTTTTGCAGAGCTATACATTCAAGGGGAGAAAATAAAGAAAACAGATTCTTTATAACTCAGATTATATATCGTCAATTATATATATCGTCATCGATCAAAAAGGGGGAGAATGTTGAATTATGATTTTGATTCATGACGAAGAACATCAACAAGCATTGACGATCATATCTCACAAGGTGATGAAACATAGCGAAAAAAGAGAATAGAATTTCAAACAAAGACAAGACTTCAATTCAGAATATAGTATGTATATTTATATTGTTTTTGAGTCTTAGTTCTGTTAAAATACTGTTAAAATCATCCCTCAAGAAGTCACACTCACAAACAAAAAGATTTCACCTTCAAATATTGTGTTTTAAAGTGATTTGTACAACATAGCACAGGTCAGTCGACTGACTCAGACCAGCCAGTCGACTGACCTGTGTTAGTGCACTTAAAATTGCTATGAATTGCACGGTTTTGAATTTCAGTCGCCTGGCACTTCTGAGTCAGTTGACTGAACGGAAAAAACGGCTATTTTACTGAAAAGAGACTTTCTTCCATGAAAGGGTTTCAATCCAATTTCAATAGGAATAGATGCAACTTTTGATTGAGATCTTTCACGAACGGTTGCATCCCTATATCCTCTATATAAACATGCTTTGATTCTTCTCATTTTACCGAATTTTTACTTTGCTCTCTTAATCGATTCTTGCTCTACATTCAAAGCATTCACAAACCTTATATCACTTGAATATTTGAGTTAATACATATAATCTTTGATTCTAAATGATTTACTTCCTTTCAATCAATACACACAAAATACTCTTGAGGATATGATTATGGGAAGGGTGTACTTCAAGACATATCAGCGTTATCAAGAATATATTAGTCAACAAAGCTTTTTGTATATAGTAGAAGTCATGTTCGGTTGTTCAGGCAGAAAAACCTCTTCGGTTGTTGAGGCGAAATCCTATTCTACTGCTCAGGTCCCTTGTTCGGCTGTTCAAGGGTTGTGTAAACCTGTTCCTCCGGGTTAAGTGAGGATTGTTGCTAGTGAAATTGCAGAAAGGAGTCTGGGACTGGACGTAGAACGGGAAGTTCGAACCAGTATAAAAATTCCTGGTGTGCTTGTTTTATTTTTACTTACTTTACATTGCTATAGTTTACTTCCGCACTTGTAATATAATTCCATATTGCACGATCCGCACAGTAACTTTCAAGTAATGTTTGTAATGCTTCGAGACGTGCTACAGGAGCAAATGTTTTGTCATAATCAATTCTTTCTTTTTGATATATCCTTGAGCTAATAACCTTGCTTTATTTCGTACAAATTTCCATTTTCATCCACTTTATTTTTAAAGACCCATTTCGTTCCAATAACAGATTGATCGTTTGGTCTCAGTACAAGTTCACAAACATCATTTCTTTCAAATTGATTAAGTTCCTCTTGCACTGCAATAATCCAAAATTCATCGTTTATTGCTTCTTTATAATTTTTCGGTTCAAAATTTAATATAATTAATGCAACATGACTCATTTGATTTAACTATTTTCTGGTTGATGCTCTTGTATTTAAATCCTCAATAATATTATTAATTGGATGGTCTCTTAATATTATAGCTGATGACGTTATCACATTATCATTATTGTTATTGATATTATTATTATTATTTTCACGTATAGGTATACTGTTTTTATTTATAATTTCTTCATCATTGTCATTTTTATTATCCTTAAAGTTTTTATCAAATGAGACATGAAGACTTTCTTCTATAATATTTCTTCGTTTATTAAAGATTCCATATGCTTTACTTCGATCCGAATAAGCAACAAAAATTCCTTCATCGGCTTAAGAATCAAATATTCCAAGATAATCTTTAGTGTTTAAAATGAAGCATTTTGATCCAAATATGCGAAAATACAATACTTTCAATTTCTTATTAAAAAATATTTCATAGCATGTGTTTTTAGTCATTGCCTAAGTGTTACACTATTTAATACATAACAGGCAGTAGCAACGGCTCCGGCCTGAAAAAATTTCATCAGGTTACTACTATTTCGTAGAGTTCATGCACATTCTTGTAAAGTTCGATTTTTCCTTTCTACATACCGTTTTGTTGTGGTGTTCAAGGAAATGAAAAATTATGAATAATTCCATTTTTATTACAAAAATTTGTAAATAGTTCATTTTCAAATTCACCTCCATGATCAGTTCATATACGTTTAATTTTTAAATTCATTATATTTTCATTTGTTTAGCAAAAATTTTGAACATTTCAGAGGTGACACTTTTATATTTTAAAAATAATGTCCAAATATGTTTTGAAAAATCATCAATAATTACAAAAACGTATTTGTTATGTTTTATTTAACGTACTTGAGTTGGTATGATTAAATCTAGATGAAGTAATTTGAGAGGTTGCTTTATGGAAAAAAAATTTAGATATAAAGGAAATTTTTATTGTTTTACCAAATCGACAAGCGTCGCACAAGTTTTTAACCTTGTGGTTGATTTTGGTAATCCTTTAACTAATTCATTTTAGCTAGTTTGTTGATATTTTGAAATTTATATGACAAAAACATTTATGCCATAACCATGGATCGTCATGATTCACGGTTAAGCATAAATTAATATTGTTTCTGATATTCATGTTTAAAACATATATTTTCGATTTCTAAATCCTTCAAAAATTAAAATTTTATTTTGATCAAAAATATTATATTTATTTTTCTCAAAATCAATTTTAAATCCTTCATCACATAATTGACTTATACTTATAAGTTATATTTCAAATTTTCTACCAATAAAACATTAGTAATAATAGGAGAGTTAGAATTACCAATATTGATGATTTCTCCAATGCCGATGACAAATCCTTTTGAGTTATCTCCAAGTGTCTCGGTGCCACCATCGGTATATGTTATATTTGGTAAAATATTAGCATTTCTAGTCATGTGCTTAGAGCAACCGCTATCGAGTATTCATTTATTTTTATTATTTATTTTAATTTTGGATACCTGCAAAATAAGAAGAATTTAATTGGCACCCACATTCTTTAATTAGGGTCCCACGTGTTAGTGGAAGAAGGTAGCCATATCCACGAGGATTTAGTTCCTTTAGAAATGTAATTTTTGTTATATAAAACCTCCTTTAAGTATTTATCAATATATTTTTGTCTAATTAGTTTATTATTTGTTTTTGGAATCCATATTTTGACCATATTTGTATATGAATTATTAAACTTACTATTTAACTTTGGGTTTTTGAATTTTGTTTATAATGTGCTATATTTCTTTGACTTCTGTTTGTTTTTAAAACCTAATCCATTTCGATTCCAAGATGATTTAGATATCACAATTGAATTTTCTAAATTTTGTTTTCCTTTGTTGAATATTGTCACATTATTTGTTATTTTGTCTAACTTACTTTTAAGATCAAAAATTTCAATAATTCTAGAATCTAAGTTTGCTTGTAATTCTAGTTTTTCTTCCTCCAGATTAACTTTTTCTAATGTATAATTTTCTAAATCATTTAATAATTTGTCGTTGCATATTTTTTGTTTAACAATTTGTAATTCTTCATCTAAGATAATTTTTTCATCTTTTAATAATCTGATTTCTAATTCTGATTTTGTTAACTTTCCTACATATTTCTTATTTAATTTTTTTGATTCTCTATATTTATCTTCTAATTCAATGTTTATTTCCATTATTTCATCATAAGTAAGTTCAGGACATACCTCATTTGTGCTAACCATAAAACACACATTTGTTTGTTCCGAGTCGCTTTCACTATCACTATCTGAAGAAGAATACAAATTCAAATCATCCCATGTTACTTGAAAAGTTTTTTTCTTTTTCTTGAATTTATTAAATTTGCTTCTCTTTTTATCATTATTGAGCTGTGGATAATCCTTCTTCATGTGGCCAAAATTTTCACACTCATAGCATTTAATCGATGTTTGATCATAGTAGTTTGGTTTTCCACCATTTTAAAATTTGGTTATCTTCATGAACTTCTTGAAGTTATTGTAGTTCTTGGCAATAAAGACAATCTCATGTTCGTCTAAGTCTGAACCTTCACTACTTGCTTGGAATGCTATGTTTTTCATTTCATGATTTTGATCCTTTCTAGCCTGTAAGTTAGCTTCATACGACATCAGATTCCCCATTAGCTATTAGACTTTAAGTTGAGAAAGATCATTAGCTTCTTCAATGGTTAAAACTTTTCTTTCCCATTCACTTGTCAATGAGTTTAAAATTCATGTGACTAAATCAAAACCTATGAATTTGACTCCAAGTGCCATGAGATCGTGTTGAATGGTTCGAAATCTTGCATACGTATTAATAAATGATTAACTTGTTTTCATTTTGGAAGATGAAAATTGGATTTATAAAATCGAAATTTTAGTTTGCTTGACTTTATTCATACCTTCAGGTGTGATTTGTAAAGTTTGACATATATCATATGTGATCTTGTAGAACATGACACGTGAAAACTCAGTTTTGTCAAGTGAGCAAAATAATACATTCATAGCTTTGGCATTGTTAGATGCCTCTATTTTTTGTGCATCAGTCCATTTGTCACTATCGGTGTTAGGTGCTTCATATTTGTTTTGAGTTGCTAGCCATATTTCTAAACCATTGGCTTCCATAAAAATTCACATAAATATTGACCAATAAGCATAATTAGAACCAGTAAATAGTAGAGGACGAGCAGTTGATTGACCTTCTTGAAATGTGCTTGCCATTTTGATGATTTTTCAATTATGTTTTACTGGATTGAAATTACCTAGCTCTAATACCAAATAAAAGTCTATAGAATCTTTTAAGTAATGCAACTTATATATGTGTGTGTGTGATTATATATTACTAACTATATTAAGTAGAGAATAATAATTGAATATAATATAAATAAAGTAAATAATAAAAACGAGCACACTAGATATTTTATACTGGTTCGAACTTCCTGTACTACGTCCAGCCCCGAAACTCCCTTTTGGTATATCCTTTAACCAACTAACCCTCGCTTCGCCCAGAGGAAGAGGCTAATACAAAAGTATATCTTTGACAGTTTTGTGTTCCAAATAACATAGATTTTGACTGATAGTACAAATCTTTCAATGATCTCCTTTGGGTGTGTGAATGTGAATGCTTTGAGTTATAGAAATGATTTAACCAAAATTATATTTTGATTATGATAGATTAAGAGTATGTAAGCAATGTATGCACAAGAGAGTAATGAGAATCAAGAGTGAATAGATTTGATTTATTCAATTCAGTTAATTTCTAAATACCAATCTTGTATTTATAGATTCAAAAAGATGCAGATGAAGAGTTGTTACTGTTAGATAAGGTCTATTCATTTAATTGCTGCAACCTTTCAACGAAGATTTGATTTTTATTCATTTTAAAGAAGGGTCTATTATAATTCTACATTTTTTCAAATGACAGACGTCTTTGGGAAAACCTCAGATGTTTGTGACCTCAGTGAAATATTTCCTAAGTATTGCCAGAGACGTCTGTGGTTTCTCCTCAAATGTCCATGAATGATAAATTCAGTTTTTCAATTTATGTTAAGTGTATATGAAATTATGTGTGCATGTATACTCAAGAATACCTTATAATATTTTATCTAAAACTCTTAATTCAGTAGAGTAACCTTACTAATCATAGCATGGTCCATAGATCTTTGTTTGTCTTCGAGTCCCAATATCTTTGAGCATGATGTTCCATTGTAATACATACCTATAAGCTTGATAAAATGTATAATATATATGATCGTATAGTTGTTATCATAGAAACATAAAATGGAGGTTTTAACACAGGCCTCCATGACAAGGATCAGAAACTATCTTTTGAGCATCGTATATCTCTAGATAAAATATACGATAAGGTAAGTACAACTGGCTTACGTCTAAACACATGATACCAAGTATCATCAACTCCCGCTAGCAACATCGATAAGCATCTTTAGATATGGAGCTAATATACCCTTCTAGGTTAGCTAAACCCTACGTTGTGCGTCCTACTCTGTCTTTAGTCATTTTCGATGGAGAAGTCATGTTCAACATCTCTCACATGAGTCTTCATCACTCGAACAGTTCACAAATCTCTCCATGGATTCTAACACAAGTCGCACGACAAATACTAACGTTGACTTCTCCCTCGAACTTAAACTTAGGATAGACAGTTCAACTCTATAGCATTAGTCTGAAATGTTAATGCTGACATTTCCCTTGCATTTACCCTTAGAATGGACCGTTCAACTCTATAACATTCCACTTACAGCTGCTTCCAAAACGTAGACTCGTATACTAGTTTTGCAATGGTTTTCGATAAGTAATACATAACATGCTTGTGCAATCCCAGACTCTTCAAAACTAAATCAATGAATTTTTGGTTAAATCAATTTCGGTTCTTTCAGAAGTAAGCCAACATTATATAAAGGATTCCACCCTAAGGATCTTGTATATATACAATTCTTAAACTAGAGAAGTTTCAAACCAATGAGTCCTTCCTGTGGGATCTCAAACCGGAAGCCATGAAGCTTTCATATACTTTCTAAATTAAATAGTCAAGTTCGATAGTTGACTAATCGACTATCTAGTTCTAAAAACGATCTCTTATGAAAATCAAGTTTTGTATATCTATCATGTTTTCGACCTCCTCAACTCACTATCCCTCAGCCAAGAGTGAAGACTGGTGGTTAGAGCATAATTACTTCTAAACTCTACTCGAATATCATTCTTAACTCTCATAGATAGTCAAGTGTACTTTGTCAGCTTTTAGTGCTAAGTATAGTATTAATTACTTTTCATAAACAAATAAAGAAACATAACAATTTTAAGCTACTTAAGTAACTCCTAAACCCCTTTTTAAAAACATTTGTTTATAATGTAAAAACCTTTTAGTCAAGGATCTCTACTTCAAGTGGTTAGGGGTGTGACACTTTAAGTAGAAGTCCTAAAGGTCATGGGTTCGAGCCCTCGGGACATTAAAAAAGAGTGCTTTGCTTCAATAAAGTATCACTCATGTTAATAAAATATAATTTTAAAAAATTTTAAAAATGATGTGTGTCTATATGTATATATGTATATATATATATATATATATATATGTATATGTATATATATATGTATGTATGTATGTATGTATGTATGTATGTATATGTATATGTGTGTGTATAGGTATATGTATACACTACAACAAAATTCACTACTTATTATGCCAATAGATAGCTCGATATGGTGAAGCGCTATTAATGTGGTTAACTCTCATTCAACTCTCTACTGACTTAATCAATTTCCTAACCCAACCTAAGTACGCTTTGCAAAAGAGAGCCCGCCTTCCAAATATACATTTCCCTCCATCACGCTTCATTTCCCTCCATCACGCAGGCACTGTTTTAATCAATTTCATTCCAATTTTCCAACCCTAAATTTGACAACTTCTGATCTTTCATCTCCGCTGTTTTAATCAATTTCCACGTCTCTGCTGTTGGATCTCTCCTCTCACGGCCAGAGGCGATCGCGTTCCACTATATTCAAATAGCCGCGTTCCACTGTATTCAAGAAGCGTCGCGAGGAGGTGAGCGCTCGATTTTATTTTTTGATTTTTTGATTTTTTGATTAGTAGGATGTAGAAAATTTTTGAATTGTGAAATTAAATTATAGCACTTCAAAACCGCTGTAATATTTAATAACGCCTAATGGCCGCTATCAAATCTGTTGGTATTAAAGATGCAGACCATAAAAAGCGCTATGGTATTACAAAAAGCGCTATAAATAATGATGAATGATAGGTCAGTAAGCGCTATAAAATAAGTTATTATAGCAGAGTACAAGCGCTATTGTAGCTGACTTTTTATAGCGGCATATTGGAGTTGTGACAAGTCACCGTCTACAATAACATGTTCAAATACAGCGCTAATAGTCCACTATTAACACTTTCTATAGCGCAATATTAGTGCTATATTAGAAAAAAACAAAAAGTATTTTGAATAACGAATTTCATAGCGGGCTAATAACGCTGTGATATTAATCAATAACGCCTATTTTGCCGCTATAAAAATAAATAACATAACGCAATATTTGCGCTATGAAATTAACAATTTTTATAGCGCTTTTTTGGTGCTATCTAATGTTGGTTGTTTTAATCACATGTCGTTATACAGCGTTTATCGAACCGCTACAATATCCTTTAATAGCGTTTTTCGGATAGCGTAGGGTCTTTTTGTTGTAGTGATACTAATTTATTTATATGCTAAGATATTTATTAACATTCTAAAAACAATTTAAAAGATACTATATTACATAAGCTTTTAATTCCTTTAATAAAATAATTAACTAATTTTCTAAAAATTATATATACTTAAAATATCATTAAAATACTTATAATTGTGGTTTTAACATTTATTTAAAATATTACTTATTACTTAAAAATAACTATTTTATAATTTATGTAAAAACTTCAAAAGTATGCTTTCTTTTATTTAAAATAAACCTTCTGCTTTAATAATTCATAATTAATGATCAAAATGTACTCAAATTCTAAACCACTTTTAAAATACTCTAACATAAATTACAAAACACTTGTAAAAACATTGAAGAAAAATACTTAAAGTCAGGGTAATATTCCTATTGATTTCAAGCCTAAATCTAATTAATATGGGTTCATATTAGTCTAAAAGTGTTAAGGGCAATTTATCCAAAAAAAGCTTTGTTTTAAAATAATTTGTATAAATGTGAACAAAAAATCGATTATTATAACAGTTTGAACTGTTAAAGAAAATCGTACAAATCTTGCTTTAATTTATTTTTGATACCTTTGTCAACTATAATTCTTTACTAAGGCAATCCACTTAATAACTGAGTCATCCATTTAACGGATCTAATGATTTAAATTACATTTGACTTACAAAATTTATTATAAAAATTGAAAATGTAAAATTTTCTTTTTTGTTTTTGAGTTTATAAACTAATAAAAATTTCAAACTCTTATTCTAGTTTTCAAGTTCAAAAGTCAAAATTTCATACGGACGAAATCAATTTGAAATTTTTTAGTCTAAAAATTCAAAGTCAAAATTTTGGAACTTAAATTTTCTAGTTTGAAGAATTTCGCCATTCAAAATTTCGAACTGCAAATTTTCGCCATTCAAAATTTCAGTTTTCAACGTTCAATTTTTAAATTTTTAAAATTCAGTTCACAAAAATTCAGAATTTTAAAATTTCAATATTTAAGTTCACAAAAATTCAGAATTGTAAAATTTCAATATTTAAGCAATTGGATAAAATGGGTTACTGATTTAAGACACTTTGGCAAACATGTGAAATGATGTATGTAGCTGGACAGATTAGCGTAAGCTAAGTCTAATTTTAGATGGTACATTACAAAATTTTCAGTACAAGACATTGGATTAGCTAATTATAGGAAAAGGGAGTAACGTAAAGCACTATGGACTTTTTACAAATTTATAACTAGAATTACCTTAACTACCGTTAAGTGCATGTGGATAGTATAATTTAAATAGACTTGTATTTTTTTCCATTCCAAGATGTGGGATAATTTTTTTTGTTCCCCTTTGGCTTTTCTTCAGGTTTGACCTATTCTGTGTTAGGGATACAAGGTCTTCAAATGTGTCCCCTGCCAAAATTTGAGCTATGACCAGTAAACATGTAGTGAAGATTCCTTGCTCTTTTTTTTTTATTAATTTTACTGCAGTGTTATTGTGATACGTGTTACCTGGCGTTGTAATGATGTGTTTTTATTAGAGTTTAAAGATGGAATTTACTTATGTTCCGGCTGTGTCTCATTGTGTCCAACAACGATGGCAGAAGCAAAAGTTCAGATGCCCATGAATGTTTAATTAAAAATTGTAGAGAAATAATGTAAGTTTGAACATCCGTAAACAGAAGATTTATTCAAAAATAAAGCCTGGTTCCTAACCTCTTTATAAAAAGGCTTTACATTTAAAACATTCTCCACCATGAATGAACTGTTTTTGCATTGATTTATAGTGAGGATTCTAGTATCATTTTGCAAGTGTGTGCGCACACATATATATATACACCCATACACATATACATATACATATGCATATAGACTTAATCTGCTGTGCAATGTTCATAGTTTTCACTGCATTTCAAAATGAAACTGATAGCAACAACTGATTTTTAAACAAAGTGGCCATATCATTAATGCTGAACGTCGGGACTAGCACATAATAAGTAGGTTTATTTTATCAACTATTTATCTGTTATTTTATTTTTTGAAACAAAATTTTTCTCTATGTATAAACCCCTGATTACTTATAGTAAATGTTTTACAATCTTACTAATGGCTATTGTACGAAACTACTCGCACCGGAAAGGAAATTTTCATGCACTACGGAAATAGATTTTATGTAAACGACTTTATTCATTTAAAGGCAAATATTATGCTTGAGAAAAAAAGGTATTGTAAGTAGCTTTGCTTGCGTGTTTCAAAAAATCGCTGCAAAGATCGCTTTCTAGCCATGTAAAATGAGGTATGTACTTGGATTGCAGATGACGCTGAGCTAACGGTAATCGTAGATGGTACAATAGAAATCCTAAATCATCTCACCAAAGATTGAAGTATTAAGGAGTGTAAACTAGCACTCACCAATAAGATAAAACCTCAATCTCTTACCGTTACACTTCATCATCTATAACCAAGTTCCTCTCTCAAGCATGCCACCCCGTGGTACCTAGCACTTCTCCAAGCGAATCAAGTTCGAGCAATGCTCGAATCTCTCAACCGACAATGCGTTAGTGTACATATCCACTGCGTTATCCTTTGTGTGCACTTTCCAAAGTTATACTTGCTTATTTTCTTCCATGGCTCTTAAGAATGACGCCCTCACTTTAATATGCTTAGTTCGTGAGCTAAACGCCAAATTCTCCGCCAAGCGAATAGCACTATGGCTTTCACATCGAATATTGGCACTCTCATGCTCGTATCTCAAGTCACACAACAATCGCATCAAATAAAGTGCCTCCTTTGCCGCCTCCACCCTGGCTATCAACTTCGCATTCGTAGTGGATAAAGCAACTATGGTTTGCAATCTCCAACTTATGGTCGTACCACCAAGTGTGAAGACATATCCGAAAGTTGATTTTCTTCGATCCCTATCATCGGCATAGCCCGACTCACAATAACTAACCAACTTGCAATCCATCCTTTTACTGCCGCCAAAAAAAAATCAAGAAATAATGTACCTAAAAGATATCACAAAATAAGCTTCACAGTTCCCACTGCGATTTTCTCAGATCATCCATATACCGACTAACGATCCCGACGACATTTGCAATATCTGGCCTTGTACATATCATACATTAGACTTCCAACGGCACTAGCATATGGCACCTTTGCCATATAAGCCATGTCTTTCTTCAAGATAGGTGATCCTTTATTCGAAAGCTTCATATGCAAAGGTAAAAGTGTATTTGATGCCTTTGCGTTCTCCATACTAAACCGATAAAGAACTTTCTCTATGCACTCTTTTTGAGTCAATTTCAATTCAAAACGCTTCCGATTCCTTTCTATTTCCATGCCCAATATCTTGCTTGCTTCTCCAAGATCCTTCATTTCGAATTCCGATTTCAAACTAAGTTTTAACTTGTTGATTTCATTCTTATCCTTAGAAGCAATGAGCATGTTATCCACATACAAGAGTAAATACGCCCAATAATCATTTTTCAACTTCTTGAAATATACTCAAGCATCCTTGATGCTTCTATCAAAACCATTTTCAAGCATAAAATGATCAATTCTCTTGTACCATTACCTAGGTGATTGTCATAAACCATATAGTGATTTCTTTAACTTGCAAACCAAGTTTGACTAACCATCCACAATAAAACCTTCTGGTTGCTCCATGTAGGTGTCTTTATGCAAGTCACCATGCAAGAATGCGGTTTACACATCAAGTCGCTCCAACTCCAAGTCGTGAATAGAAACTATTGCAAGTAATATCCGGATAAAGGTATAGTACACAATCGATGCGAATATCTCATCGTACTCATTTCCCTTCCTTTATGCAAACCCTTAGCCACTAGCCTAGCTTTGTATCTTCCATCATCTTTCAGCTTGTATATCCATTTGCACCCAATAGCATGGTTTTCTTTAGGAAGTGGAACTAAATCCCAAGTTTGATTCTTCATCAACGATTGCATCTCTTCCTCCATGGCACAAATCCACTTCGAGCTATCACTCAACTCCGTGATGTCATAAAGGTCCATCGACTCATCTTAAACACATGAAGAGCATAGTCCAAATTATCTTAAACGTTAAGATAATTCCAATCACCATATCTATCGAGTGCCTTATAGCTTGACGACCAACCTGAGCAGCAATACTATCACCCAGACTCCTTTCGGCTCCACCTTTAACCGAATCCTCTCTAGAATCTTGCACATCGCCAACACTACTAGAGAAACCCTATGGACTATGTGATGTAACATTAACCGCTTCCCTCTCACAAGCATGTTCAACTACTATACTCTCTATACTTCTTCGGCAAAATGTAGGAATAACTTCCTTCTCAACATCTGAGATGTCTGCTGGCAACATTTTTGTGTCAAACACTACCCGATACACTGAATTCCTCCTTAGAACCGCTTTCATCTTCCACTGTCACTTTTCAAAATTATTACTGTCATTCCACTTGTCTATAACCAATTGTGAAGCCGAAATCGCATACGATCCATGTACATAAGACGCTGCACAACTTAGATTAACCATTGAGGAACTATTTGAGGTATTATCTCTAGTATTTCTACAACCATCTACCAACATCAACGTGCATATACCAAAAGTTATGGGAAATTCTAACTCGAGACCAGTCAAATCAAAATTCCAAAGCACGGCGGAAAACGAAATCATGGTGAGGAGTGTAAAAACAACGAATCAATATCTCAATCTCAATCGTAATCCAATCCAAGACCAATCACAATCACCAAACAAGCAATATAATATAAGAGCGGTAACAAAGAAATAAATCACACACGGATTTGTGGTGTTTCCACTAATGTTGTGTTAGTGTACATCCACTTTGAAAAAAAGGTTTTATTAATACCAATTAGAAGTGTACAAGAGATTGATTACAATGATTAAAATTCTAATATAATTCATCTGTCAAGAAGGGAATTGAAGAAAATTAGGTTTAGATAAAACACTAATTAATAGAGGCTAAAACCATGCATGTAACAAACAAGGATTTTCGTCCTCCGAAAAACCGACATCGACACTCACTTTATCGACTGCCGAAAAATCGAAGGCCGAAAACCGAGATGTTATGGGTTTTAAAAAGAAAAGAAAAGAAAGAAGAGAGAAAAAGAAGAAAGAAAAAAAAGAAAAATAGAGGGAAAAGAAGATAGACAATTTTTAGAAAACAGAGAATTAGAAAAACAGAAGATAGAAAATTTTAAAAATAGAACGGGACAGAAAGGGAACAACAGAACAACAACAGAATCTCACAATTCGCAGCGGAACAACATATAATAATAAATGAATAATCTTTAAACAAAGAACTATATCAGTTATTACATTACATTTCATTTCATTACATCATATCATCAGAGTGTACAACAACATACAACATCAACAAACAGTGCAGCGGAAAAAGAAATACTATATAAACTAGTAATACGCCATGCCATCCATCTTGCCTCCAGCAACTCCAGAATATCCAGAATATCCTGATAAACCTAACTCTTAACTGCCCGTGTGGAAATTGGTGGGCACCCAGAGTTTAGGAAGGAAAACAATAAACTCCAAGTCAGTCATGTGACTGGTGTGAGAACTCAAAACAGTTTATTTATCTTTAAAATCAAAATAGAGGAATATTTTTAAATCAATTCGCAATGCTTTTAAAAATGAGACTACCATAAGGCCTCCCGCACACACACACAATGCAAACGCAGAATCGGAGGAGATTTCTCCTTATGATAGTCAAAGATGCTTGATACGCATTTTAAAATAACATTTGATATTTTTATTAGTGCATAGTGTATAACAAATTCATTTCGAAAGTAGAATATAAATCTTAGCCAACATACGACCATTATCGTATGCCTACTATAGCTACTATCCAAACAGTGGTGACCACCATAAGTGAATAGCAGGTTCTACAACTAATACCGTACAAGTTTCGTATTGGGAATTGGATTTCCAACAAATGGTCAGGCCAAGGAACTTCCCATTGCCACTGAGAATGCCTCTGGATGGACATCCCCGAGAACCAAACCGGATCTCAACCAACACAAGGCCGGGTTACCCCTAACTGGATAACAACTGACCGAATATGCCATCCCCCGGTCCTTTGGGACCTTTTTCCGAGAGCGCTCTCTAATCAATTCACACAATCATAACAAAGTGTTTTCAACATGAGTAAGTACCTGGGCTCCATACCATGATACCACCCTTTTCCAGAAGGAAATGGACACATCCTAAAGGGTGCTACCCCTCATAACCTTGCTGCTTCTTTCCTGTTTTGACCATTTCCGGGATGTGAGGCTCGACGAATTCACGTCCACAAAAACATACTTTATACAAAAGCCATGCTTTGGGTCAACAAATGATCAACACAATGATCACTAAGATAGACGATCAAATAAATGATCCTATCACAATAATCAACACAATGATCATTTCAGCATCACTCAGCATGTCACATTACCAAACTGGGAATATATCGCTGATAACTTCAACTATATAACCTTTGAGCTCGTACGTCTCAAAGAAGGGTGTTAAGCAAAGAATAAATTCTCAGCCACCAACAGAAATATATTTGAAAGAAATCGGCTTTATATCTCAACTTGTAATGTCAGGCATACAATCCATACAAGTCTGTTCCGGGATCGAACAAAACCGAAGGCACTTACAAAGAAGTCCTTGCAATCCGGATATTCACAATCCTGATCGGATTTCCCATCACTTAGGGAGTTTCTATACCGGCGCGACTCGGTGCAGAAACAATCGATAGGTCATCCTATCGCTCTCGCAAATACCGGTCTTCAACACCGATCTTCAAATGCGATTCACAACGACGTATCACATATTCGGAGTGGGTTATACGACCCCATGGTCCTTTCCCGGTTAACCCGAATAGTGAGCGCTTATTCAAAAATAAGTGTGCATTCAAATTCAATCAAATCACATCAAATACCCATTCAAAGGGAAATATTGATAGTCGGTTATTGAACTATCACTGGATATGCATACATCACCAGATTCCAAATAATTTTCCAAATTATTTATTTTCCAAAATATCTTTACTAGATATATAGTTTCAACACTTCAAAAATAAATCAATATTTATTTTCACACAAATTCCACTTTCACATATAAATTCCATAATGAATTTATATTTCAAAATATTCGTGCATATACGATTTCAATAATTCATTTCAATTTATCTTTAAAAAGATAAATTCTAATTTTTCACTTCATATTGGAAAACATTTCCATACTTATTAAAAATAAGTAATTCACAAATCTTTTTATTTTCAACACTTAGAAAATATTCAATATACTTAAATCGAATTAAGTATATATTTCATTCTATTAAGAAAATCATTCACTTAAACATATTTATTTGGGCCAAAACGAATGTTACGTAAAACATCGTTACGACAACCCAAAATCACTAGTATAGGGATTCGAAATTAAAATAGATATATAAATCCCAATACTATACAAAAACATTTTCTTTCGGAAATCATTTACTATAACAACAGTGTTATAGTCCACATTTCCTTTTATTTCTCGAAAACGTCTATTTCAACAATAAATGTTGAAATCTATGGTTTCGAATCTCAACACCTTTTAAAACATCATTAGATCGTTTTAATTCTATTTAAAACATCATATCTAAAACAATTTCTTTAACGTATTATTCACTATTCAAAACCGTGAATATACTACTTTAACAAATTTCATCATTTCTATTCGCTTTAACTTAAAGGATTATTCACTGTTCAAAATGTGAATATAACTCTATCTCTAAGTTATAACAATTAACTTATCAAAATAAGTCATTTGCGGATTTATAAAACAACGTTTATAAATTCCGTTTCTATTTATTTATAAAAACTTCCTTTTTATAAATTCCTTTATTAACCTATTCCAGTTTATAATTCAATTATAGACTAAAAGTTCAAATTATAAGTTAACTACTTATAAAACGATTATTTTACAAAATCGTTCATTTAACTTCCCAATTTACTAATCTTAACTTATAAGATTGTTTATTTATCCAAAATTCATTCTTTCGATAACTTTATAAATTTTATAAACCTATTGCTTATAAAATTTCATTTATAACTTCACAGTTTATAATTTCATAAATTTCATTCATTTAGGAAATTCATTTTCACTACATTCAAACACTTATAAAAACTCGTTTTAAATGTCCATAATTCAATTTATAAATATCCATTTATAAATCTCTTAATATAAATCAGTTTATATTATTATTCTAAAACGTCTTTAAATTCCTTTATAATTTCATCATTTCGATTTATAAAATAATCAAATTTTATAAATCCCATATTTAAACTTTTATCATATATTCAAAAATCCAATCTAAATTATTTTATAAAATCATTAGTTCATATTTCTCAAAAATCGACTTTTAATCGTATTTCTAAAAATCAGCTTTTTAACTATATTTCACAAAAACCATAATTTTTATAACTTTAAAAATTACAACGTTTATTTATTTATAATGGATCAATTTCAAAAATATTTTTATATTTCAAAAATCACTTTGAAAACATTTTAAAATCCCAAAATCTGGATCCAATGGTGCTACACACCAAATAGTCAATCACGACAACAACGATATCATATATCAATATGATAATCCATCAAATATCAAAATATCTGAAAGTAAATAAATACTGTTGAGGAATCCAGTTGGATCCCTCCAACCTGTTTTCCTGCATCACAAACATTAGCACAATACCAATTTCGCTCCAGTACGAAATTATCGCGGTACATGTTCTTAATAAATATTATCCGCTTACTAACGGCGTAATAGGGTCTCATCCGCTAAACAAAAAATGCGGGAAATCAACAACTGCAATATATACATATGCCAATATATATATTGATATTATATATAATACCAATTTCACTGTTTATGAAATATTCGCGGTATATGTTTATATTAAATAACATCCGCTTACTAACGGCGCATAATGTCTATTTTAACAATCAATAATTTACAGTCATCATTCAAACATGCATTCAAATATTTTAAATCTAACTATTTAAAATAAAATCGAAATCTATTCGATTGAGTGAGAAGTTCTCACCTTGATTTTAATTTCCGTTTTAGCTTTTATTTCGAATAAAATTAAACGCGCGTTTAATTTTACCCGAAATTCTCACTAACTCCAAACGACTCCAAACCAACTCCATCGCGTAGTGCTCGTCCATACGATTCCAACGCAACTGGGTTTGCATTTTTTCGACCTCGTATGAAAAAGTTACGTATTTTACAAGTTTGCACACGATTTTTATAACTTAATTTACAACATACTTAAACTAATTTATACCCTAAGCAATCCAGGCCATGAGATCTGCATCCAAGGGCTCCCCTCCATCTTCTACACCACGCGCAAGCTACAGGCTTGAGGAATCATAGCCGAACCCATTTGTAGAACTAGGGTTTGATTATGCTCGTTCAATACTCGATGAAATCTCGATCGGGGAGTTGCAAACTCTAGCTCACCCCCTCCTCCACCTTCGACCCCATCCCCAGCAAGCTCGGCCCCCCACATGGCACGGAAATGCGTGCAAACCTGACCACGAACGGCCCATCCTTGCCCCTCCTACGCAACTCCAAACCCCATCAAATCCGTATGGATTTCAAGATCTTGCGAAGCTCTACCTTTTTCGTGTTGAACACTTCTCCTAATTCCTTATAGATTGGGAGAGATTGATGAATGAAAATGGAGCATTTCTGGCCATTGACAGTGGGGGTGGCGGCTAGGTCAAAAAATTAGGGTTTTAATTATTTTTTTTGTAAAATTATGAAGAGGTGAGGTGTATTTATAGAGAATCGAACGACACTATTCACCCGGAAATTCCGAACTCCGATTTAGACGCCGTAACCAGCGTACCTAGGGTTTATCCCGCGTTCCGGACACAATGGAACAGGTTTCGGAAGCTAATTCGGAAGTATGTGCGAGTTATGGCTGAAAACGTTCAATTTAAATTAAACCGATTTAAATCGATTTCTAGGCGTTTTAATTTGTACCGGACAAACGATAAATCCAATTGACTTGAAATTTAAAACCTTACAATAATATCACATTACGGATCCGATGAAACTGGTTTCGTCGAAATCCGAGACTTTTTGAAAAATGGCTATTTTGACTCGCCAAATTTAAATTAAAAACGATTCGATGCGTTTCGAGCTGCCACGATCAAACGATAACTCCAATTGACACGAAAATTGAAATCCGGTAATAACTAACTATTAAGGATCCAATGAAACTGGTTTCGTTCAATTCTGAGACTGTCCAAAAATTGGCTATTTTCACTAGTCGATTTTTAAATATTAAAATATTCAATTTTCACAAATTAACTTCTAATTCGATTTTAAAAGTTCTAAAATATTTCTATAACTCCAGTATGATTAAATAAAATTTTCCAAATTATTTCTAATCATATTTTAACTCAATTTTCAATTATTTCCATAATTTAACATATTAAATTATCGATTTAATTATTCAATTAAATCCAAAAATTCAAATAAAAATTTATTTGACTTATAAATTCACTTATAAATATTTAAAATTAATTAAATATTCAAATTTTAATTTAATAAAATTCTGGGTCGTTACAATCTTTCCCCCTTAAAAGAATTTCGTCCTCGAAATTGCAAGTAAGAAAGGTTACAAAATCTATTAATTTTCCAAAATTCATAATTAAACTTCTTATGATAACTTTTACTAAGTTTTCAAATCATACTTAGTTATGTTTTCAAAAACAACTACTATCGTTTAACTTTCAACTCTAAAACAAAGTTAAAGTTTCCAAAATTTTCCCATTTTCTCAAAAATTTTCTAACGCCTTAAATTTTCGGAAAAATTCGCCATAGTCTCCTTTGCGCGGCTCGATCCGAAAAAAAAATGACAGTATATATATCACAAATATACATCTCATCAAGTAATGAGGCATCCCGAAGGGAAAAAAATATAAAAGTGCGATATTTAATCCGAGATATGTACCTTATATTTTATTAGCGAGCATATACGGCTAATATAGCGCTAAAGCGAACTCCAAATGCGAAGCAAACGCGATCCGCACCTACTAAACTCAACAAACAACATGAGAACATGCACATATGCAAATAATCTCAATATACAACATATAGCAACATAACAACTATATATATCACATAGCAAATGCAACAATAGCAATATATATTCAACCATCAACCAACTATAATCCATAACCAATAAATATTCATTTATATTCTCATTAATATTTAATGAAATGGTTTTCAATTTAAATCACATTTGATTCATTAATGTTGGAATTTACTAACATTCATTCTCAATTCTAATTAGTTTCAATTAGTTAACATTCACTAATTAAATCCAATTCACATTCAATTCTATTCAAATTTATTTACTTTCTATTTGAATTTCAATTACATAGCTTCCAATTTCATTAATTCAATTTCATTAACACTTAATGAACTTATATACAATCAATCAACAATCAAGTAACAACCAATGTACATTAATTTCAACCAAATTACTTTGCTTATATTCATTCAATTTGGTTTAATTAAATTGATTTTCATTCAATTTTATTCAACTTCCAATAAAATTAGATTTTAATGAATTAACACTTATATTCATTATTATTTTTTTTATCAATTATTTTCATTCAATCGATTAACATTCAATTCATTTATTCAATTCAATTACAAAGTTGAATTTCATTTACATAACTTAAGTTATATTCCATTTATACATCCTTTATTTACAACTCATATTTTATATAGTTTCACTTCTTATATATATAAGTTTATTTCACAATTGTAAACACTTTAATTATAATTTTATTCTTATAATTCTTTTACTTATACAATTATTCTTTTATTTAGACTATTCAAACAACTAAACAATCTACTTATATACACTTTAATAATTTTTGAAAATTATTTCTTTATATATAAAATATACTCAAGGTAAAATTATTTCATTTATCCAATTTAAAACAATATTGTGCCGAATTGTTCTATTCAAGTGTTTAGAAACCCCTTCAGCATAGTCTTGCGGACCACGCTGACGAAAGTTCATATGCCACTCAATAAACCAATCATCACAATATAAAACAATTTTATATACACTAACAAATACGCTCTCATAGCTATTATTACACTCAAACTCATTCTAGAGTACTACTGACTCTATCTCTAATGAGTAATACCCAACAGAACCATGGTTGTCGCTTAACCATCAGAGCTCTGATACCAAATGTAACAAACAACAAATTTTCGTCCTCCGAAAAACCGACATCGACACTCACTTTATCGACTGCCGAGAAATCGAAGGCCGAAAACCGAGATGTTATGGGTTTTAAAAAGAAAAGAAAAGAAAGAAGAGAGAAAAAGAAGAAAGAAAAAAAAGAAAAATAGAGGGAAAAGAAGATAGACAATTTTTAGAAAACAGAGAATTAGAAAAACAGAAGATAGAAAATTTTAAAAATAGAACGGGACAGAAAGGGAACAACAGAACAACAACAGAATCTCACAATTCGCAGCGGAACAACATATAATAATAAATGAATAATCTTTAAACAAAGAACTATATCAGTTATTACATTACATTTCATTTCATTACATCATATCATCAGAGTGTACAACAACATACAACATCAACAAACAGTGCAGCGGAAAAAGAAATACTATATAAACTAGTAATACGCCATGCCATCCAGCTTGCCTCCAGCAACTCCAGAATATCCAGAATATCCTGATAAACCTAACTCTTAACTGCCCGTGTGGAAATTGGTGGGCACCCAGAGTTTAGGAAGGAAAACAATAAACTCCAAGTCAGTCATGTGACTGGTGTGAGAACTCAAAACAGTTTATTTATCTTTAAAATCAAAATAGAGGAATATTTTTAAATCAATTCGCAATGCTTTTAAAAATGAGACTACCATAAGGCCTCCCGCATACACACACAATGCAAACGCAGAATCGGAGGAGATTTCTCCTTATGATAGTCAAAGATGCTTGATACGCATTTTAAAATAACATTTGATATTTTTATTAGTGCATAGTGTATAACAAATTCATTTCGAAAGTAGAATATAAATCTTAGCCAACATACGACCATTATCGTATGCCTACTATAGCTACTATCCAAACAGTGGTGACCACCATAAGTGAATAGCAGGTTCTACAACTAATACCGTACAAGTTTCGTATTGGGAATTGGATTTCCAACAAATGGTCAGGCCAAGGAACTTCCCATTGCCACTGAGAATGCCTCTGGATGGACATCCCCGAGAACCAAACCGGATCTCAACCAACACAAGGCCGGGTTACCCCTAACTGGATAACAACTGACCGAATATGCCATCCCCCGGTCCTTTGGGACCTTTTTCCGAGAGCGCTCTCTAATCAATTCACACAATCATAACAAAGTGTTTTCAACATGAGTAAGTATCTGGGCTCCATACCATGATACCACCCTTTTCCAGAAGGAAATGGACACATCCTAAAGGGTGCTACCCCTCATAACCTTGCTGCTTCTTTCCTGTTTTGACCATTTCCGGGATGTGAGGCTCGACGAATTCACGTCCACAAAAACATACTTTATACAAAAGCCATGCTTTGGGTCAACAAATGATCAACACAATGATCACTAAGATAGACGATCAAATAAATGATCCTATCACAATAATCAACACAATGATCATTTCAGCATCACTCAGCATGTCACATTACCAAACTGGGAATATATCGCTGATAACTTCAACTATATAACCTTTGAGCTCGTACGTCTCAAAGAAGGGTGTTAAGCAAAGAATAAATTCTCAGCCACCAACAGAAATATATTTGAAAGAAATCGGCTTTATATCTCAACTTGTAATGTCAGGCATACAATCCATACAAGTCTGTTCCGGGATCGAACAAAACCGAAGGCACTTACAAAGAAGTCCTTGCAATCCGGATATTCACAATCCTGATCGGATTTCCCATCACTTAGGGAGTTTCTATACCGGCGCGACTCGGTGCAGAAACAATCGATAGGTCATCCTATCGCTCTCGCAAATACCGGTCTTCAACACCGATCTTCAAATGCGATTCACAACGACGTATCACATATTCGGAGTGGGTTATACGACCCCATGGTCCTTTCCCGGTTAACCCGAATAGTGAGCGCTTATTCAAAAATAAGTGTGCATTCAAATTCAATCAAATCACATCAAATACCCATTCAAAGGGAAATATTGATAGTCGGTTATTGAACTATCACTGGATATGCATACATCACCAGATTCCAAATAATTTTCCAAATTATTTATTTTCCAAAATATCTTTACTAGATATATAGTTTCAACACTTCAAAAATAAATCAATATTTATTTTCACACAAATTCCACTTTCACATATAAATTCCATAATGAATTTATATTTCAAAATATTCGTGCATATACGATTTCAATAATTCATTTCAATTTATCTTTAAAAAGATAAATTCTAATTTTTCACTTCATATTGGAAAACATTTCCATACTTATTAAAAATAAGTAATTCACAAATCTTTTTATTTTCAACACTTAGAAAATATTCAATATACTTAAATCGAATTAAGTATATATTTCATTCTATTAAGAAAATCATTCACTTAAACATATTTATTTGGGCCAAAACGAATGTTACGTAAAACATCGTTACGACAACCCAAAATCACTAGTATAGGGATTCGAAATTAAAATAGATATATAAATCCCAATACTATACAAAAACATTTCCTTTCGGAAATCATTTACTATAACAACAGTGTTATAGTCCACATTTCCTTTTATTTCTCGAAAACGTCTATTTCAACAATAAATGTTGAAATCTATGGTTTCGAATCTCAACACCTTTTAAAACATCATTAGATCGTTTTAATTCTATTTAAAACATCATATCTAAAACAATTTCTTTAACGTATTATTCACTATTCAAAACCGTGAATATACTACTTTAACAAATTTCATCATTTCTATTCGCTTTAACTTAAAGGATTATTCACTGTTCAAAATGTGAATATAACTCTATCTCTAAGTTATAACAATTAACTTATCAAAATAAGTCATTTGCGGATTTATAAAACAACGTTTATAAATTCCGTTTCTATTTATTTATAAAAACTTCCTTTTTATAAATTCCTTTATTAACCTATTCCAGTTTATAATTCAATTATAGACTAAAAGTTCAAATTATAAGTTAACTACTTATAAAACGATTATTTTACAAAATCGTTCATTTAACTTCCCAATTTACTAATCTTAACTTATAAGATTGTTTATTTATCCAAAATTCATTCTTTCGATAACTTTATAAATTTTATAAACCTATTGCTTATAAAATTTCATTTATAACTTCACAGTTTATAATTTCATAAATTTCATTCATTTAGGAAATTCATTTTCACTACATTCAAACACTTATAAAAACTCGTTTTAAATGTCCATAATTCAATTTATAAATATCCATTTATAAATCTCTTAATATAAATCAGTTTATATTATTATTCTAAAACGTCTTTAAATTCCTTTATAATTTCATCATTTCGATTTATAAAATAATCAAATTTTATAAATCCCATATTTAAACTTTTATCATATATTCAAAAATCCAATCTAAATTATTTTATAAAATCATTAGTTCATATTTCTCAAAAATCGACTTTTAATCGTATTTCTAAAAATCAGCTTTTTAACTATATTTCACAAAAACCATAATTTTTATAACTTTAAAAATTACAACGTTTATTTATTTATAATGGATCAATTTCAAAAATATTTTTATATTTCAAAAATCACTTTGAAAACATTTTAAAATCCCAAAATCTGGATCCAATGGTGCTACACACCAAATAGTCAATCACGACAACAACGATATCATATATCAATATGATAATCCATCAAATATCAAAATATCTGAAAGTAAATAAATACTGTTGAGGAATCCAGTTGGATCCCTCCAACCTGTTTTCCTGCATCACAAACATTAGCACAATACCAATTTCGCTCCAGTACGAAATTATCGCGGTACATGTTCTTAATAAATATTATCCGCTTACTAACGGCGTAATAGGGTCTCATCCGCTAAACAAAAAATGCGGGAAATCAACAACTGCAATATATACATATGCCAATATATATATATTGATATTATATATAATACCAATTTCACTGTTTATGAAATATTCGCGGTATATGTTTATATTAAATAACATCCGCTTACTAACGGCGCATAATGTCTATTTTAACAATCAATAATTTACAGTCATCATTCAAACATGCATTCAAATATTTTAAATCTAACTATTTAAAATAAAATCGAAATCTATTCGATTGAGTGAGAAGTTCTCACCTTGATTTTAATTTCCGTTTTAGCTTTTATTTCGAATAAAATTAAACGCGCGTTTAATTTTACCCGAAATTCTCACTAACTCCAAACGACTCCAAACCAACTCCATCGCGTAGTGCTCGTCCATACGATTCCAACGCAACTGGGTTTGCATTTTTTCGACCTCGTATGAAAAAGTTACGTATTTTACAAGTTTGCACACGATTTTTATAACTTAATTTACAACATACTTAAACTAATTTATACCCTAAGCAATCCAGGCCATGAGATCTGCATCCAAGGGCTCCCCTCCATCTTCTACACCACGCGCAAGCTACAGGCTTGAGGAATCATAGCCGAACCCATTTGTAGAACTAGGGTTTGATTATGCTCGTTCAATACTCGATGAAATCTCGATCGGGGAGTTGCAAACTCTAGCTCACCCCCTCCTCCACCTTCGAACCCATCCCCAGCAAGCTCGGCCCCCCACATGGCACGGAAATGCGTGCAAACCTGACCACGAACGGCCCATCCTTGCCCCTCCTACGCAACTCCAAACCCCATCAAATCCGTATGGATTTCAAGATCTTGCGAAGCTCTACCTTTTTCGTGTTGAACACTTCTCCTAATTCCTTATAGATTGGGAGAGATTGATGAATGAAAATGGAGCATTTCTGGCCATTGACAGTGGGGGTGGCGGCTAGGTCAAAAAATTAGGGTTTTAATTATTATTTTTGTAAAATTATGAAGAGGTGAGGTGTATTTATAGAGAATCGAACGACACTATTCACCCGGAAATTCCGAACTCCGATTTAGACGCCGTAACCAGCGTACCTAGGGTTTATCCCGCGTTCCGGACACAATGGAACAAGTTTCGGAAGCTAATTCGGAAGTATGTGCGAGTTATGGCTGAAAACGTTCAATTTAAATTAAACCGATTTAAATCGATTTCTAGGCGTTTTAATTTGTACCGGACAAACGGTAAATCCAATTGACTTGAAATTTAAAACCTTACAATAATATCACATTACGGATCCGATGAAACTGGTTTCGTTGAAATCCGAGACTTTTTGAAAAATGGCTATTTTGACTCGCCAAATTTAAATTAAAAACGATTCGATGCGTTTCGAGCTGCCACGATCAAACGATAACTCCGATTGACACGAAAATTGAAATCCGGTAATAACTAACTATTACGGATCCAATGAAACTGGTTTCGTTCAATTCTGAGACTGTCCAAAAATTGGCTATTTTCACTAGTCGATTTTTAAATATTAAAATATTCAATTTTCACAAATTAACTTCTAATTCGATTTTAAAAGTTCTAAAATATTTCTATAACTCCAGTATGATTAAATAAAATTTTCCAAATTATTTCTAATCATATTTTAACTCAATTTTCAATTATTTCCATAATTTAACATATTAAATTATCGATTTAATTATTCAATTAAATCCAAAAATTCAAATAAAAATTTATTTGACTTATAAATTCACTTATAAATATTTAAAATTAATTAAATATTCAAATTTTAATTTAATAAAATTCTGGGTCGTTACAATGCAGACGCTTTTTAGTCGCTCATTCATATATGAATCCAGAAAATAGCTTGTATAAGAGAATAGAAAACCTAAGAAAAGTTCTAGAATTGCCCCTGCAAATACCACAAATCCTCACACCAAAAATCCAATCAAAAATAGGCAGAAGTCGTAGCAGATGTCTATCACAAGTGACAATCGTCTGTCGTAGGTCTCGGTAAAAATTTCCTACAGCAACAAATGTGTGTCGTAAAGTGACAGACGTATGTCCATACTCTCAGGTTTCAAACCTTGTTGTCACAAACGTCTATCACTATATGAGAGACGCCTGTCGTCTGATATTGGCCACAACACTCCCCTTTCTCGCCATATCTTCCTCCTTCGAGCTCCGATTTGCGTACCTTTTCTCCGTCACCAAGCTACTTCTGACCACTTTAATTTCTCTATATAGTGTCACCAAAATTCAACACATATAACATTAATTTGAAGAAGATAACGATGTAGGAGGATTCAATACATTGGTTCTTGAAAGCACATGCCCAAGCTAATCAGCTTTGCCAAAATTTTTTCCCGATCAAATATATTTAACCTCTCAAAATTTGTTCATTTTGAGACTAGATAATTTATTTAGTGTGAGTAAAAAGAGCCCAATTATTAATCAGCGGATTTTCTATCGAATTAGAAAACCGTCGAAAAATTTCAAATTAAAAATAACCGCAAGCGCACGTCGTACTATCGTAGTACGTGGCGAATACGGACCGATCCGCAGGGAATTGATAATTTTAAAAATCCATTCAATCAAATTAAACCAATGTTGAAGAGAATGTTAAACTAGAAAAGAAGAAAACCAAGCAAAAGAAAATTGATAAAAATATGAGAGTGTTAAGACAATTTAGAGGCAATTTCCACTCTCTAGATCACATAAGTCAACAAAATGAAGTTATGATCTCTCTTTTCTCATCATTAGTGAATTAGTTGATGTGCTTATCATAAGTATGTTATATTTGTGCTATTAATTAGCTCAATATAAACCATCAAACTATAACACAACCACTAATGCACTTTTAAATCTCATAAAATATGACAACAAAGTAGAAAGCAAAATCTATTTTAAGCATGGCCTATTAACTATTAATTAGAAATATAAGCCATCAAATTTTAATTTCAACAATCACTTCTTTGCCATAATCATATGTAGATGAGGAGGCAATTTGTGTTTTGTTTGTTTAAGCATAGCCTATTTGTTATGAACAATATAGACTATCAAATTCAAAGCTAAACAACATCACTAAACCACTTTAACCATTATCATTAAGCACAAAAAGAGAGCATAAACATCAAATTAAGTTGAAGCTACATGATTAGAGAGCTTCATTACCCCTAAATTGAAGGGGTTTAGCCTCTCATATTTGTTATCATATGAACAAATGTAGCTTGCAACATGAGAGAAAAGAAAAGGAAAAAGAAAGCAAGATAAAGAAAAACTATTCTACTTGCATGAAAAATAAATCTACACTATAACATGAAAGTAAATAAGCATGAAAACGAAAAGAACATGTATTGAAGTTGCATAAAAAAATTACATAAAAGAGAAATTGCTAAGTAGCCATGAAAAGAAAGAAGAGAGCTTGATTTTATTTTGAGCCTAAAACTAACTAAAGAGGGACTAAGTGAGAGAAGAGAGATTACATGAAACATATGGGTATTTATACATGTATGAAACCCTAATTCATATTTTTAGGGAATGCCCCAAATGCAATTGAGGTAGTGTGGCCACCAAGTAATCATTAGCATGTCATAATCCCCATTTAAGTATACATGAAGCCATTAATTCCATAAGCATGTGCATTAGCCTCTAGATTGTACATTAAGGGGTGGGTAGGTGGGGTCCTCCATGATCTTCACTTTGAATTATTTCTATCTTCATTCCTTTATATTCATGTTGTGCATGCATGTGTCTTCATGAAACCACTCATATTTGAGATTAAATTCCTACACACATATATATAAATTTTCAATTAATTTTTCTCAAAGAAATATATACATGCAAATGACCGTTTTGTCCCTATATGAAGATGGATATGTGATAATTTGAAATTAATATGGATTTTGGTTAAAACAAGTTAAAATACCCAATATGGTCATTTATTTAATTTAAATAGATTAAACATAGTGGTAAAAAATATGCACATTTACGTGCACATCACCAATAACAATGTACCCAAACCATGGTTCAAGGTTCCATCTAGGGCAGTAGAATCTCGACCAATCCGGCCTATTTTGATAGTGGCCGAGCTAGAATCGTCCTGTAACCCGTTTTAGACACTACAATAAAAAGAAAAGTAAAAACATAAAAATTATATTGATAAATACCCATGAGAAGAGAAAAGCAGCGTCGACCTCAAAAGAGAAAGCGATGTGGTATCATGAAGAGAGGCCCTAGCTTTTTTTTGTTTGTTAACTAGGTTTTTCAGATAGAGGAAGAAGTAGTCTGATTGTTAGACTGAAGCATGATTTGAAATAATAATTTTATTTATTGAGCATTAGTCTCTACATATTTGGGTATCATTCATTATTTACCAATTGTGGGCTAATAATAAAAATTGATATATGTTAGCTAGTGTATAAACTTTGTTATTATAAAATGGTATATTATTGGTTTATATTACTGAATTATTATAAATGGTGTGTATAAAATTTATATAAAGTTTATTTTTGTTTAGCTTGTATAAACTTCAAACTATATATATGCAAAAATTATAATAATTAACATATTATTTCAAACAATATCGAAACTAAAGCAGAAATTTTGAAATTTTAGGAATGCAACAAAAGTTCGAAAATTTCTTGATCGAGGGAACGAAAATGAAAAGCGAATATTTGAAACTTGATCTAAAATCCAAATATAGGAACCGCGAAAGTGATAATATATAATCATTATCATTATTTCTTCGTGGCAACAATTATATGTGCAAGTGATTAATAAAAATGAGTTGGACTGCAACATACAAATACATCATGAACTACCAAAAATATTTTTAAAGATGATGAAACAATAAAAAGGCATATACTAAAATGTTTCGTCTCTCCTGTAGGTCTTAAGTTTGCTACCTTAATCTCTTCTTCAGCACACGGTCGGCAACAAAAGATATACCAACAAATTGTTTACAAAAATCAATATGCAGAGGGCATGACAAAAATTAGTGAAATTTTCGCTTCAGTTAAATGATGGAAATAAACTTGACTTTTAGGAAATATCGATTATGTTGATAATTATAATCTTTGTATTCGTGGAAATGTCAAACTAACAATAGAGAAAAATCTAGACTTACCAACTATGTAATTTTGAGAATTCTAGAATATGCTTTGTCAAGAAAATTCTAGAAATCAGAAGATTGAAGGAAATTTTAGAGATGTATCACACTACAAATAAGAATGTTTTCACTTCTTTTGTAAGCAAACGACAAAAGAAAAGTGCGAAGTAAATATAGCGATTTTCTCCTTTATAAAATATTCTTCAAACTCCATTAGCAAATTAGGAGTTACTTCTCCCTCCTCCTTCTTCCTATAGAAATTTCCCAACGGTGGTATCAGAGCTCGGTTGCTAATCAAGGAAGATGGCAAACGAAACGACCCTTTTTCAAGTTCCTTTATTAAATAAGAAGAATTATGGAGCATTCACATGAAGGCACTGCTTCAATTGCAAGATGTATGGGGTATCATAGAAAATAGATATGAAGAACTTGCCGATATTTCCACTTTATCCCAAAAATAAAGGGATAATTCTATGAATTTAAAGAAGAAGGATCGAAAGCACTTACGCACATCTACTAATGTTTGGATGATGCTATGTCTGAGAAGAGAGCTAATGTACAAACTAGTAAGGGAGCATGGGAGATTTTGGAGAACGGTTTTAAAGGAATCGACAAGGTGAAGAAAATTAGACTACAAACTATGCGAGATGAGTCTAGATCTTTATATATGAAATCATCAGAATCAATTTATGATTATTTTTCTCCTATTTTATCTATTGTAGATCAAATGAAAAGATATGGAGAAAAAACAGAAGACTCTAGAGTTGTTGAGAAAATTCTACGATCTTTATATTTAAATTTTGAATACATAATTATAGCAATTGAAGAATCTAAAGATTTAGAATCCATGACTGTTGATCAACTCATGGGTTAACTTCAAGCCCATGAAGAAAAATTGAA
The DNA here is from genome assembly GCA_030765085.1 of Allium cepa. Classification (NCBI taxonomy): domain Eukaryota; kingdom Viridiplantae; phylum Streptophyta; class Magnoliopsida; order Asparagales; family Amaryllidaceae; genus Allium; species Allium cepa. The sequence continues at coordinate 513,890,134 of CM060942.1, forward strand.
GAGAAAGGTTAAAAAAGATCCACTAGAGCATGCTCCTCAAACAAAACTCACCTTGCGAGAAAATGAAATAATTAAAAATGAAAGAAGTCGAAGCCAAAGCGGAAGAGATCGTGGTCAAAGCTATCGAAGAAATGACTATCATAGAGAGGAGAAAAGGAAAAATACATATACCCTAAGAGGTCGAGGAAGAGAAGGAAATATAAAGGAAAATGGAGACCAAGGTATGATAAATTATAAATAAAATGTTATAATTGTAATAAATTTGGGCATTTTGCTTCCTGTTGTAGATCCACTTATTATAAAGTCCAAGAGAGAACAAATTTCATTAAATAAGATGAAGGAAATTCTACACTACAATTGGCACATAAAGGAGACGAAACTAGCAATAATAATACATGGTATTTGGACACAGGGGGCAAGCTATCGTATGTATGGAAGGAAAAGCATGTTTAGGGAGCTTGATGAATCGATAAGTGGAAACATTCATTTTGGAGATGAATATAAAATTTTAGTTAAAGGAAAAGGAGACATACAAATTAAGTTGAAGAACGGAAAGAATGAATTGTGAACCAATAGATTTCGAAGAAGTAAAACAAATAAAAGATGGAGTAAAGCTATGGATGAAGAAATCAAAGCTTATAAATGTGATGACCCGTATTTTTGGACATTTGATAATTGGATAATTAACAGGTTTTATTCAGTTAAACGGATAAAAATTCTGATAATAAAAGATATCTGCATATGTAAATGAATTCGAAAATATAATAAAAATTGGATTATAAATATCTGGATAATATTTGATAATCTCATAATATAATTACTAAAAATTAGACAAATTTTTTGTTTAGAACAAATAATAAAAGTTTTTAAAATATACTTATCTTTTGGGAATTAATAAGAAAACATATATATGCTTAAAATTGATTTGTAATATATATGTGAGATTGAATAAAAGATTTAAAATATTATTCTTTTAATACCTGGTATAAAACATTGTTTATTTATATATATAAACACACACATTTGTAAACATAATACATAAAAGAATAAAAGCAAATGTAAGCTAAATACATATAATACATAAGTATATTAACATAAGAAAGTATTTATAATTATTTCTTTTTACACTAGTACAAAACTGGTCATTTGTGTCGGTTGTGTAACCCCTATTGTGTCGGTTTTACAACCGACTCATATGAAGATGATACAAAAGACATTTTTCTGTTGTGTCGGTTGTACGACCGACACAAATATCAATCATTTGTGTCGGTTGTTATTAAAGAACCGACACAAAACTATGAACAGTTATGTCGGTCTTTCTAAAAGGACCGACACAAATCAGCTTGTATGTTGAAGCACACCGCCGTTTATTGTGTCGGTCCTTTTAGAAAAACCGACACAACTGTTCATAGTTTTGTGTCGGTTCTTTAATAACAACCGACACAAATGATTGATATTTGTGTCGGTTATGTTTGTTTTTTCAACCGACACAATTGATATAAAGTTGTATCGGTTCCCTTTGAAGTAACAACCGACACAAGTAATATCTGAAGCAAAAAAAAAATATTATTACCGTTTAAGATTATAGAAACAGTATGAAATTGAATTTTATTTTTTTATAAACCAACGTTACTATGAACTGATTGAACAAAAAATATAATTATATTATCCATCAACATAATTCATGTTTACAGACCAAAATAGAATATAATCTATCACAAACATAACGTACATAACGAAATACCAACGTACGTTACAAAAGATCAGCGTACACAACCAACTACATCCAATTATACATGATATAACTAGCTAAATTCTCTCGAACCTCGTCAATCTCTTGTTGGTTATAAGAACCGTCTCGTACAAAGTCCTGCAATTAAGAGAATTGTTATACAAAAGACAATAATTAAGTCAGGAATACTCTGCAATATATATAAAAGATCAATCTGAGAGGAATGTAATTCAAACACAGGTTGAACCATGCATAAGCTGAATATTGGAAACAAATTAAATGATAGCTACAAGGAAATTTATTTTGAGATCCCTGTTTTACAGACATAAGAAGGTGTTGTTTGTTCAGATTTTATAATAACGAAGACATCAGAAGGTTGTTGTTTGTCCAAGTCATACAAAATTTTACATTGCCTACACTCACTGTCGCAACTTCCACTGACATTCCTTGAACCACACTTCTACCCCTACCTATGCTCTTCTAACTTATTTCAACCTTCTTTACATCTTCCAATCACTACCACTATTATCTCTTCTCTGTACACCTCCCTGACCTCACTGCCCCTCTTTCACCTTACTGCTCCATACAAAATATCCTTATGACCATCAATTATTTCTGCCTGTCATCTTCACACATCAATATTTCCACCTCCTGCCTTTCACGGTGCTCCATATCAGACAACATATATCACTTCCCAAAACTGTCATCAAACTCCCACATGAAAACCCGTACATCTCTGCCATAATCCCTGCATATCTCAACATAAGACTGCAGTTTCTCCCTACCTGACAACATAACTGCCACCCCTTCTATTCTCAAACCAACTTGACCACTTGATAACCACAAACACCTCCTTCCTCACTCATATCACTACAAAACTGCCGCATCAACCTACTGCCACTCCACAAACCATCAACATATACGGTTATCCACACTTCGCATCAACAACCTTCCCCCTGCATATTCAACTTCATCCACTGCTAACAACTATCTCACTTCTGTACCTGCAGCACACCACAAACATCATTTACCACTATCCACCAAATACCCCACAAAACATTCTCTGCCACCATCTCCACTCAGTGATCTGCATCCCTTCACCACTGCAATCCATCACCAACATTCAGCAACTTCAGCAGCAAACCATATAACCACTGCTAATACTGCTAAAACTGCTCCATCATTCATTCAAACCTGCCACTTCGTTGCGACCACCCTCAACCAAAATCACGACCCATTGCAGTCAAGCAACATCCCCGTAACCACCTTTCTTCACATCATACTAGATCCACTACCTGTTAAATAGACATACACGATCGTGTATGTCTATTTAACAGGCAGTTGAATTGATCTTGTATGTCTATTTAACAGGTCAGGGAGGTGCACAGAGCATCACCACATCCACTGCAATTTCCATCTCAGTGCACTGTACACATCTTACTGCAACACTTGTCTCTACCACTCCTCTGATATAACAGCAGCCAGCCATCGACTTTACAACTTCCACCATCCTTCATCTCATTTCACCATTCATATGCCTGCATAGCAACTGACCACTCAATCTACCACCAGAAGCAATCCCACTGCAACCATCTACTCAAACTTCCCACAGCTTCCTTCACAACCAAGTACTGACATCACCACTGTCCACTGTCCAAACAGTTAACTGTCACTACAAACTACCATTCCCACTATCCTCCTTCCACACCACAATACCTCCTTTCCACTTCAGTACACAACCACCCCTCAAATACCACTGACCATTATACTGTCATTCACCGTTCCACTTACTTAACCAAAACAACATACTTCATCCGGCCACTGTCAACGCATATAGGCAACAATTCACCAAACCCCCTGTACAAACTGTCAAATATTTTTACACATACTCCTCACACTCCATACAACAAATACCACATACTCCCCACACTTTCATCATACCATATCACCACTGTCTTCAACATTTCACAATTCACCACCACCTCAAACAACTGATCACTCAAGCTCCAACATCATCACTCCAATAGCACTGTCAAAGCACTATTCACATTTTTCTATCTACCATTTGCTTACTGAACATCCCTTCACCAACAAGTCCTACTGTCACCACACACAGCAGCTATACCAAAGCACTCGACATAGCATACTGCCACCATTACCGACCACATCAAAACCATCATCAACCACCCTCTACTCGACTACACTCGGCTACAAACATTCAACAGCAGCAACCCTGCCTTAGACCACAACAACAACTACACATAACTTCTACTCACCATTCTCCACAACTTGAACCTCACAACCATTGCACACAAGCCCGCAACAGCAACAACACAGTAAATAAAGACTTGGCATTTAACTAGCACCGCAGCAATGATTTGATCGAAATATATCTATAATGTAGCTAATGTATAATATGAAGGAAAAAACTAAAGTAGTACCTTTTGTAAATCGATGCTTTGATTGTGGTTTTTCACTATGTCATGCATATACCTCATCACATAATATACACAGTCAGTTGCTCCTAATTGTTGAGGACACTACAGCAATATTAGAAGATAACTTAATAGTTAGTTTAAAATGAATTCATATGCCAAACAATATATAGTATTTATTTTATTTTATTTTTTGTTTGAAAATCAAATCACCTTAACATGCTTCCATTTCAAGGTACTTCCTCGAGACTTGCCACCGAATGCCTTGTAAATTTTGAAGGCCCTACACATGCAAGAAAATGTTAAATAATAACTACTCCGGCACCCGCATTTACATACACTAATTTCATGTATAAATTTTTAATTTTACCACATATACTAACTTCATATAAGAGAGCAAATATATACAACTTACGTGCTCACTTGCGGTTTAATTTCAAGTTTATGTTTGCGTTCGGCCTGAGGATCAAAAACATAAATCTCATTTATTTCTACACGGAAAACAAGCAGTATACAATGTTTCCTGCGTTACAAGATTTATAGTAAGTTAAAATTGGCATCAAATTCGTAAACTAGTTACTAAAAGTTTAATGTTCATACCCTTCGTACTGTGGGGCTAAAAGTAAGCTTTTAGATTGCAATGCTTTCCATCGACAAATATGTATTGGTCGCATCTGGATGTTTTCGCACTTGGGAAAGCTTTTTGGGACACATAAACCCAATGGTCTCCACTTTGAGATCATTGCACATATGATTTAACCACCTAAACAAATTTAAACATATATTATTAGTTTTTTAAAAATTGACTATTCATCAAAAAACTAAGATGGTTATATATAAAAAAATTGCTAAGGAAAAAATACTCACATGATGTAAAGTTGCAACCATGATGCATTCAACCATGTCATACTAAGGAATTGGATAATGTCGTCCATCATGATATGAATTTCAAAGTCCTCATCGTATGTGAATAAATCCTAATTCACTTGAATTGCATTGATGGCACTATCATTGGATAACATTTGAAGTATTAGGTCATGGAAATATCTGCACTCGCCCGTTAAAGTTTTGAGAATCTCTTCATCCACGATTGATTTGCGTTTTGCAGACTCATCTGACATTGTATTCACGACCTTGTCATTACTATTTTCAAACAAATCCTTGTTTGGTTGAGATGTAGGCACCTAATTCAAAATTTTAAGTAGATGTTTGAAATGATGTTGTTAAAAGAATAGACGAATGCTAAGAATTCAACTTCATATGTTAACTACTTTCCGATAAGTTTATAAATAGCTAAATTATCTATAATAAGTTCAAGTATGAAGAAATTTTACTTCTTTAATATGTTCTAATATGAAATAGAGGAGTTTAGCAAGCTAAATTAAGGAAGAAAAATGCATTCATTACCGTATCATTATCTCTTAAAAGCACAAGGCTTTTAGGCCATTGAACAAAACTCCCGACCGCTTCTCCTATCGTGTTGTGATGTTTAGTTGGAACAGGAAGTGAGGTTCCTTCATGACTAGACTCCACTGCATTAATTCCAACTTTTACATGATCGACCAAGATTTGTTGATTATGACATTGATCTCCGGACCTTGAAGCGGGATGTACCATGCCATGACCCACTACAACAATTTTGGAGTCCATATTCACGGCCAAACGACATTTAATCAGTTTTAAGAATGGCAAAGTACAAAACCAACATTTTTCACTTAGCACTTGTCAAATACATAAAATCGTATATGTTTATAAATTCAACTATGAATTGTTTACCTGCAAGTCTGCAAAGGGATCCGTCTCTTGAGTTTTGTTTGCATATTGTAAATTTCTCGGGTGCGTTGATTGACAACTACTACGATGATCAGTTAATGGTGTGTTGATCTCCACCTCCTTGGGAAAATTCATCGTGTTCAAAATGTTTGCAATCTGCTCTTGAACCATTGTACTCATCTCTTGTCTCAATTTTTGGCTCACTTTAGCCTCTATTTCCTGAGTGATAACATGCAGCTCATCAGCTGATATTACACAACTTCGACCTTTCCTTTTCTCTACATCCCCAAATACGTTTTTTATACCAACCGTCGCACCAATCCCTCTAACTCGACCTGGATGCTCTTTTTTTTCAAGACCACAACTCAAGACATCATCATACCTATCTGGAACCCATGACCCTTCAACGGCTTTTCCTCTCCAATCATTCTGTCAACAAAAAAAAGCTAAAACATAAGGTGGCATGCTTTTTACTATCATATGAAGATTAAAAAATTAAAATAGTGCTATAGTATCATGCTTTTTACTGAAATGTTAGCACCACACATTCGCTGAAATGATATCATATTACGTGTCATATTTTATCTAATAAAGAACGCTGGGTCATGTGCGTTTTCAGTTTAAAACATGTAAAGCGATAAAACACATGGAAACTAGTCGTACCATTTTATCTACAACCATCTTAATTTTCTCATTAGGGATGTCATAATTTCCATCGGCTCCTTTTTTTGATCGTGCCAAAATCCAATCAATACTCCGATCCAAAACAGGTCCACCTGGCAATATGGTCGAGGAACTATGGCCTTCAATTATCCATTTAGCCTTCTTCCCTGCATATCCAGCTTGTCCTAAATAGTGAGGATGCTCGTTGCATGCCTGACTCTTCCTAGCCTTCTCACTTATTTGCTGTTTTATGACATTGCAAAAAAAAAGCAAAACAGAATAGCACAAGCCACAGAACAGTTGCAATTTGCACAAATGTTTGTACTATTTCTCAATGCATGAGTAGTATGGATTTAGTATGCAATGATAGAAGAAGAAAGAAAAATATGCAAGTCAAGGAATCCTAAATTTTCGAAAATTTGTAAAGTAGATTCTGCTAATGCTCCCTTATCATATGTTTACAATTCAGATTCTGCGTTGGAATCTAAAACTAATGAGGATAAGCCTACAGATTCAACACATGTGTATGCATCTAGCATTCCTACTCCAAAGCTATGGGCCAATGGTCTCTTACTAGGACTTGCACCATCTAAACCTCCTATTTTTAGTGTTTAAAATGATTCAAATGATGATTCGGTATCTAACACTATTACTAAATATTTGTCTACTGGAAACCATAACTGTGGTAGCAGTGATAATGTTATTCAACAAATCTCTCAAAAATGGAACAGGTAATAATCATACTGAATCAAAGCCAAATGACTCTAGTCATTGTAGATATCAAATATAGTTTATCTTCTCCTGCATAAAAAAATACTTGCAAAGGCAGCTCACAATCACTCCCTGCTACGTTATGTTTTTGACCAACTAACCCTGCCTCACCATTTACTGTAGCTACCATTATACCGACCTTGTCCATGCTAGTTTCACCATACGAGCAACCATCCACTGTCAAGCTACTGACTGCACCATTTAAGCCCAGAACTAAAGGTTGCCCATGTAACACAGACTCCCTACCCAACGTACCACCTGCTGACAAACTGTGACTTGCACATAAACGCTCTCCCCTTCTCTATTTTGCACTACCGTGTCACAGGAAAGAAAGATGAAGTGGAATAAAATGAATTTAGTTCAAACCATTTTTTTTCCTTTTTCTTTTTCATAAAATAGTTATAGCACATTAAATTTATTTGTATAAAACCTGTATACAATTCATGCATAAAATAAGAACATGCTATTGTATATTAGATTTAAACAAGAAACATGACATGCTGACGTGTATATTTATAAAAGTCTGACATGCTGCTGTTAAAATTAATTTTTTATTTCGTTTGTATAGAAACATATACCTCATTCATAAAACATGTATAAGTTAGTATTTCATTGTACATCATTCAACAAGTTATACAACAACAGTCAAATACCACAATAAACACAGCAACCAATTCATGTTTCAGGGTCATCAAGTTTAGGAATACACACAACAACTAAAAAGTCACAAAGTGAACATCTCAAAGTATCATGTCTCAGCAATGAAACAAGTTACAAGGTCCTTCAGTAACACATCACAACAATGATATGTGTTACGGTGTCAACAAATTTAGAAGCAACACAACAAACAATTATGTCTCAAGGTCGTTAATAGTGCTGCTAAAACAACCTAAATAAGTTACAGAGCAAGCATCACATTCAATAACAATCAAAGCCATGAAACAGTGAAGGACGGGATATATATACTTACCAACATATGAGCGTATCTATTTTTGTTATTCTTTGCACATATTTTAATATTCTACGTAAAAGTTAGGTTATGGGCATACATTTATGAGCAATCAATCGCTTTAATTAGATGGAAAACAGCTTTCATAATTCTTATCAATTTAATTCTAATTACATGGAAATGATACTCTGCATCAATGAAATTGATTTATTGATATCAACGCATGGTTGTTGCCACAACCATTTCAAGGACCTAACAGGCGAATGGCACGTACACATATAATAATTAAAAAAAGGATATGCACCAAGCCTGCATATAATCTTACCAAGGTGTATAACGCTGTTCAAGAAATAGTTTATTGAATAAAGAAATCAAAAGCAGTTCATTTGATATAAATATACAAGTGAATTGTTAGAGAAACTTTAGTAAATATACAAGTGAATTGCAAATGAGCTTTGTATGCATACAAGTGTAAGGAAAATTGAGTGTATAAAATATAAAAACTTATGTTTTCAGGTTAATAAATTAAAATTGTGAAATCAGAGAATAGTTTAGTGAAGAGCTTGTTAGTTGTATGTTCTATTATTCAATTAAAAAAGTGATTATATGACAGAATATGATTAACATTTTGAGGTTCTGCCAGACCAGAGGTGTCAACTGGAACTAGATTAAATAAAAATCATGGGCTGTTGGTTGTGTTATTTATACATTTCCATGACACGGTATCTTTTCGCATACAAGTAACATCTTGCGCTAAACAAATGCAGATATTGGGACTGGACGAATAAGAGTTTGAATTCACATAAAATATATTCGTCAAACTTTATACCCAATTGACTACTCCCCTGTTTCTTTTTGATATGATAATGACCATTTTACACAAAGTTTTAGCCAATGTTTTAACTAATACTGTCAATGCATCAAGTTGAGTTAAATTCTTACTATTCCTCGTCAGGTGGATCCTTAGAGCAAAAGGATTCAAACCAACATAATTTACCAGTTTATAGCAAAATATAAAGGAGTTTCTAGTTTCATGACAATATGCAATTCAGAGCAGGGGAGTTTTTAGTTTCATACAGCTAAAGAGCAGTTTTCATTTTTGTTATAAGAAACTGCACGTTTCATTTTGTGAAATATGCAATTGCTCTGACGAAGCTGGTGAGTTGTAAAATGAAAGAAATAGCGTGTGACTTGTGGGTATGGCATAAAAAACATACCTTAAACTCCTCAGTTTCACAATACTTCTTAAATGTTTCCCATTGTGTTTTTGTAACCCCATCATAAAATTCGTATGGCTCTTTATGGTTTTCTGGAAGCTCTCTAGTCTTCGTAATCCAACCACTAACCAATTTTGTTTTGAAACCCTTCCATTCTCCACAAACATTTTTTAACACATTATTTTTCATTTTTTCGTCGATGTGATACTCTGTCTGAGGTAATAAAAAATAAAAAATAAACAACGTCAAAGCAGTAAAAATGAATTTGATAAACAATGAAAGTGGTTCATGACTCCAAACACAAAGGATCCAACTGACAATTTAATAAGCGAACAAATGAATTTATAATACCTTAATGTCTTCCCAGATGGTTTCCTTAAGCCCTTGACTAACGCTAGCCCAATTCTTGATATTGATATCAATTCTAGATCTAGCTGTATCGCCTACGTACGCCTTAAAAGACTTCACCCATTTTCCAGTAGGTTTGCCATTATCACACCACTCAATGAATTTTGGCTCGGATGTTCTGTATTTCTTTCCGGTTGTTGGACCTCTTTGCCTCCTCTTAGATGACGGTTCTGAAGCGGAAGCGGAAGTGTTTTGCTCTTCAGTGTGTTCATATAGTTGCATTTCCATTATTCCTGTATCACAGATGTGCACCCGAAAGTTATAAAATATTTCAACAAACGAATAATAACTTAAATATCACACAGTATGAACTGATTTGAAGACATATTTGCTTGATTGCAAAATGCACACAGCCAGAACTTATTTGAAGGGATATTTGCTTGATTGCAAAATGCACACAGCCAGAACTTATTTGAAGGGATATTTGCTTGATTGCATTTTCAGATGGTCTCATGTTTCCAGAGCTATATTTTCTGGGGTAGATTCAAGATGTAAATTTCTTTTGTTGTATGCAGAACTATAAGCTCATGATTTAACCACTTAAGCAAAACATACATGGTTGCTTAAATTTCAGAGCAAGCAACCGGCCAATAAATGCACATATCTGAGAAAGCTACACATAACTAGTTCACACTGTAATGAGCAACGACACACATTTCAATATAAGAAAATGATTTCATATGTTATTTTTTTCATATCAAGCAGACAGTATTGCAATAAATTATTATATGATAGATTCAGGAAGATAAGCTAAGGCATATAAATTTCATCATTAAATTGTTATCTGATAGATACTAATGCAAGAAAATAGTGCTAACCTGCTAGTATTGCAATGAGTCAAAACAGAAATGCCTTTTGAATTCTTTTGTAGAGATCGAAGTGTGTGTAACGACCCAATATTTTCAAAATATCAACTATTCATTTAACCATGCTTTCACACAAAACTATACTCACACATGTTTTCTCATTCGTTTGAAGATTTAGCTTCTGATATACACATTCCAAATAAATGTACACATATGAACAAATTAAATGGTGATAGTATTAAAACGTTAAAAAATTACCCCGTTATCCAAACCCCTTCATCGTGATCAGTACGTGCATAATTTGCATTTAAATTAACTTCTTCTTCTGATAGACTTACGCCAATGGAAAAAGGTGGATTCTCGTCAAATTGATTATACTCTTTTTCATCTACCACGTCGTCGATCCCAACAATGCGCCTTTTTCCAGGAAGGACAACAGACCACTTATGATCAGCTGGGTCGGTGACATAAAAAACTTATTTCACTTGAGATGCCAAGATGAGTGGACCGTTATCATGACTCACTCGATCAAAGTCAACAAGTGTGAATCCATGTTCATCCACTTGTACAGCATGATGGTTATCGGCCCATTTACATTGAAATAGAGGAATCATGAAGTCCTTATAATCAAGTTCCCAAATATTCTCAATTACTCCGTAATATGACATTGTCGCATTTATTGGTTTGTTATCTTTAGCACTAGCAAACTCTCTTGAAGATGCTACGACACTTACTCCACTATTTTGCATTTTGCTCTTTTCATCCTGACGCTTCGTATGAAAGACATACCCATTAATAGCGTATACTTCATAAGAGCTAACTTGAAATTTAGGCCCATACGCCAACCATTTTATTGTATCGGAAACATTATGATTTGTTTGAGAAAATTGAGACATTACCCTATCTTTAAACCATATGACGAATGAGCGGTTATGTTCATTTGTCAACCATCTTTCGTTCTTTGAAGGATTTTGAGACTTTAGAATTGTCATGTGCTCTTCCAAGTAAGGATGAACCTCACTAAGGTGCTGTAAAGCAAGTAGGTGAGCTTTGTGAAACATATCATCACCAATTGACATCAATTTAAACCTAATTATGCCTTGACCGTCAAGTCGCCCTTCATGTCGAGACTTGCAAAGTCCAATAGGTTCAACGTCAGTTAGGTATTGAGTGACAAATTCAATAACTTCCTCGGCTACAGCACCTTCTACGATACTAGCTTCAGGTCTATATCTATTCTTTGTTTTTCTTTTTAAAGTTCCCATGTGCATTTCGAACGGATACATATACCTCATAAAAAAAGGACCGCAAATCTTGATTTCTCTTACCAAATGTACAACCAAATGCACCATAACATCAAAAAATGAAGGGGGAAAATACATCTCAAATTGACACAAGGTAACAATAACATCGGCTTGTTGAACATCCAACATATCAGGATCAATCACCTTACTACAAATTGCATTAAAAAATATACAAAGCTTTGTAATAACATGTCTAAAATGTTTAGGCAATATGCCTCGAATAGCAACAGGCAACAAATGTTGCATTAACACATGACAGTCATGAGACTTCATGCCCGGCAATTTCAAATCCTTCATTGATACGCGACCGCTAATGTTTGAAGAATAACCTGATGGAACCTTGACACCACGAAGACACTCGCATAAACTAGTTTTTTCTTTTTTGGACAATGTATAACATGCAGGAGGCAAATAGATATGTTTACCTTTCTCCACTGGTGCTAACTCCTTTCGAATACCCATTTTCAACATATCTTGTCTAGCTTTCTCACCATCTTTTGTCTTACCAGATATATTCAAGAGTGTTCCAATGATACTGTCACAAACATTTCTTTCTATATGCATTACATCTAGACAATGCCTAACTTGTAAATGTTTCCAATATGGAAGTTCCCAAAATATAGATTTTTTCTTCCACATGCCTTCTTGAAGAGGAAAGGCTTTGCCAAATACATTTTCAATATCCTTGACCCGTTCATATACATCGTTTTCTGTTAATGGCAAACAAGAAACTCCGCTTTCTATCTCCCCATTGAAAGGTTTCTTCTTTTTACGATAAGGATGATTGAGAGGGAGAAATCTACGATGATGCATATACACATTTTTCTTGCCAAAATGCAAGCGCTCAACAGCCATGTCGTCTTGACAAATTGGGCATGCTCTAGCACCTTTTGTACTATATCCAGACAAGTTACCATATGCGGGAAAATCATTTATGGTACAAAAAAGCATGGCGCATAATGCAAATTCACTTCTACTATATGCATCAAATACGCGCACACCTTTATCCCACAAAAGTTCTAGATCATCAACAAGAGGAGCTAGATAAACATCGATGTCATTCCCTGGTTGTCGTGGTCCCGAAATCATAAGAGACAACATAATGTACTTGCGCTTCATACTCAAGTAAGGTGGAAGATTGTAAATCACCAAAAGAACCGGCCAAGTACTATGTTGACTGCTAAGATTGCCAAATGGATTTATGCCATCTGTGCAAAGACCAAGTCTGAGATTTCTTATTTCTTCGCCGAAACTAGAATACATGGTATCGATATTTCTCCACTGCGGAGAATCGGCTGAATGCCTCAGTAATCCATCATCCTTCCTCACATCTGCATGCCATCTTAAGTTTTTTGCATTTTCTTTATTTGCAAATAAACGTTTGAACCTTGGAATAATGGGAAAATACCATAAAACCTTTGCTGGAGGCCATTTCTTATCTGGGTCATTATGAACATTTTCTCGTGACTTGTAACGGGATAATCCTCACTTAGGACACTCATGCAAGCTCTCATATTCATTTCGATACAATATACAATCATTTGGACATGCATGTATCTTTTTGTATCCTATGCCAATTGGACACATAATTTTCTTTGCCTCGTAATTAGAAGTAGGAAGCTCGTTACCTTCCGGTAGCATGTATTTCAAAAGTTCCAACAATGATGTAAAACTTATATCACTCCACCCGTGTTTTGCTTTTAAATTGAAAAGCTTGAGCACAGCAGACAATATTGTAAACTTAGCACAACCAGAATACAAAGGCTTCTCGGCATCAAGTAATATTTTTTCGTACAATTTTGGCTCTTCCATCAAATGTTCTTGAACATCATCAAACATCTCATTAACATTGTCGATCTCATCAGTCTCATCATTTACCTCGTTATTCACGGTACCTTCACGGTCATCCTCATCAGTGTAATGATTACTAGAACTAGGTGTACTAAGTGTGCTTTCACCATGCCATATCCACTGTGTATAATTTTGCTTGAACCCATACCGAATTATGTGATCCCTGATCTGATCTTTGTTACGAAATCTCCTCCTATTCTGGCAACGTCTACAAGGACAAAAAATTGTTTCTTCCCTTCTTGTTAATTGATCATTCAACGCACACTTGATGAATCCTTCCATTTTGTTCAAGAACTCATCGTCACTACGTTTCACGTTATACATCTAATTACGATCCATGTGAAATTGCTAGAGACGCACTACATAAGCAAAAAAAAATCGTAAGTGTTTCTTATGTTTGTTTGGATATTTCAATTATTCCTCAACATCAGATCATATAAACTTAGATATTGAAAATGAAGAAGTTAGAATTTTTGTTCTTGCAAGTGCATTGCTAGATGGATAATTGATTATAAATTAAAGTGTATGAATGAGTAAGCAATGATCAGTAGCTAGATTTTTTATAGAAGCCATTTTAGAGACCAAAAGAGAGAGAAAGAGAGTGTTTAAAATAATCAACTATAGATGGTTCGGAAATGGATATAGCATGTATAGTAATGTAGGGTTACCGTGAAAAGTGAAAAAAATTGTTCGGAAGAGTTAAAATTTAGAGGAGCCATCCACTAGTCGACTGTCGGCATTCCTATAGATCGACCGGTTAGACCTTATATATGTTGTTTTTCAAGTGTGAACAAGAAGTAAAAAAATTATAAATAAATACCTAAAAAAAATATAGGAACGTGAATTTTCTTTTAAACATGCATCATTATGGTTAATTGAGGAATTCTTTATGCAAATTTAGCACTTCATTCGAAGTTAGTATGTTAATGTCATGTATCGGCGTGAGCATATAATTATAGCATTTAGTAGTTTTATTTTGTATTTTTGCACAAGATTTCTAAAAAGAAAATGTTCATTTGTTGGCATTGACGTTGATTCTTGTTTTCCATTTGTTGAAAAGTTAAGTCGAGCTGCCAGTTATACAAAGAAGCGGTTGACTTCTACTGTGACTTTTATGGTTGGTTTGTTCAATTTATTTTTTTTAAGGGAAAAAGGTTGAAAGCAGATGAAGTTGATATATAAAGCATATTAAATTGTAAAAAGCAACTGGTTTGAAATGAAATTTGGGTTATTCTTAAAACTCCGTGTAAAACTACAACCAAAACACCAATCACCTCCTCCAATACATTATTTCACTGCTACTACTCCACCTTCCTCTCTGCTTACAAATACCACCACTACCATTTCAACAACAGCACCAGTATGTCAATCTGCCACTTCCTGAACCCCCCGTCTATTGCAAACA
Source organism: Allium cepa (assembly GCA_030765085.1). NCBI lineage: Eukaryota > Viridiplantae > Streptophyta > Magnoliopsida > Asparagales > Amaryllidaceae > Allium > Allium cepa. The sequence continues at coordinate 513,905,448 of CM060942.1, forward strand.
CCTCCAACCTCCTACAGTACACTCCACCATCGCACACACTTCAACTAAGCTCCTGACCACAAACAAAACAACCCCATTCCTATCAGCTACTTCACCCAATCCACTATCCTTCTCTACCAATTGCCACCATCCAGTGCATTCCTCCCCGTGTCAGTACAACCAGAAACAACCCACGGCCTCGATCGCTGCCTTCCACTTTAACCGTACTTCCTCCTACAGCAAACTGCATCAACCCAGCACTGCAAAAACTTTAGCACCCTGCCCAAACAACCTCTGTTTCAACTTCAGACGCTAACTTCAACCATTCAAATCCTCCTCTCACTGCCTCGATCACTTGTGCCACTCCATACAACCACTTGAGGTACGTGCTTCCAACTCCAAAACGCTACATCACCAATTGTTGCAACCTCACCCTTCCATCAACTGTCCATCGCAACAATTCACACCTAACCTCCTTCTCCATCACCATGCAACATAATATACCCATTACCAGCAATACCACCATCCCACAAACAACCACCTTCCATCATAGAAAACGAGCAACACCAAGTCCACTAACTCCAACCATCACTTCCTTCCCATTTGAAACTGCCATCTCCTTCAACAGACTGTGACCAGACCTTTCCTCACATCCTCCTTCCCACTGCAACTACTCACATAAATCCTCACTGCTGAAACCACACCCTGCCCTTATGCACTTCAATCAGCACAAATTTCCAACCCACTTGATCCCTTCATCACTACAACACACTCTGCAATTTCCAACTCCCAAACGTGAACCCTGCAATTGCCTCGAACAAAATTGGAAATCCAAGAAAATCGCCTCGCACAAATTCGATTCCAAACTCCTCAAATTGCCACCTTCTTAATCCAAGAACAACTCGAACCATCTGGAATTTCCAATCCTTTCACAATCTGACGGTTATTGGCCTTAACAAAGAACCATTTCTTTACTATGACCTTACTAATTGAATTAGCCATGCTTCTTTTTTTATTTACAAAAAAATATGTAGGCACAGGGGTAGAAGACTGTGCGTATTTCACCTGAACAAGGAATTCACTTCTGCTGGTGATACATCAGCGTAACCCCTTCAGAAGTACAACAACTTCAAAGCTAAGAGGGTATTTTATGAAGTAGTAGTAAGTTGAAATGGATTGAGGTGATAGAACTCAAGGAGGTCAACGAAGAAAGAAGTATGAGGAAGAGAGATAGCATTGGATGCGTACTCCACTGCCCATGGAAAATATCCCACTGAAGGTAAGATAGCATATAACAGATTTGCCATTTAGAAGGAGATGTTTACCATCAGCTTGCAGTGACATTTGACGGAAATACAAATGTTAACAGATTTAAATAAATAAATTTGACATTTAAAATGATCCATTTAACAGCGTGTTGATGGACCAAGGAGCGGAAATATTATTTGCATGTATTGTACATGCCTATAGCAATGATACATAGTACATACTTTCCCAACACTAAAACCTGAACATATAACTGACACGATTACAAATTCTTCTACTGTTTTACAATGACTATCAAACCATTACTCCGAACGTGCTAGTATGTACCACAGTTTAATTTTAAGACCATTTACTTCTACATTACTTGAAAGTTGGCAGACAAACTCAAATCAATCATGTTAATTATGTACAAAATCAACTGTCAAGGACTACAGGTTTGAACACTGAATCTTGTAAGGTGCATAACTAAAACCACAACTTTGCTAACAACAATAAGGCATACAAAATTGAAAACAGTTAGCTATATGAAAATTTGAACGATTTTTGTTACTATATATTAAAATATGAATGCCCAATGTTCACCACCGCTTTCCCCTGCAGAGATCGACCGTTGTGATCGATCAGCAGATCCGATTAAGTTTTACTTCATAAACTGTGCTTGATGCTGCTGAATCGAAAGAATAATTTGTTTGGCGGGGAAAGGAGAACATAAACTTTTTATTTTTTTTGTTACGTAACTATTTTTTTATTTCTTTTTGTATGCATTTAAGTCTATATTATTAGATATAAATAAACGCAGTTAACAGTATGTTCCGTGATGAACATAAAAATGCTTAAAATAAAAATTCCTTTTAACCCAATGAAAACAATAATCATGCTCTAAAACTTAGTATTAGTATATCTTTGTCTTTATTAATAATTGGAATAGAAACACGATCTTTTGATCTAACTTCAACAATATCCATATATACAAACAAAATGTCGGAAGTTTGGATTTCACAAAGAATAAAATGTTGAGTGGAACTATATAGGGGTAAAGAGCTGTTTAATCTTCTAAGTAAAGATGAATCTTATACGTGGTATATCTCATCTATGGAATAATTGGTATGAGCAGACGTAATGTGATGAAGCATAAATGAGATAGTACAAACCTACAATACGTAAAAGTGAGTTTATTAGTTTAGTATTGGGTGAGTGCTTCAATAGTAGTTTTGATTATCACAGTTGTGTTTCTGCTTTAGTAGCGTTGGATTATCTCAAAAATTTTATCTTTCATTATATTTCAACAATTTACCTAAACTATAATTTTTTGACCTGCAATAATTTAAAGTCATTTTTCTGTAGATTGCAACCCAAAATCTTTTGCCAGAACTAGTTGGAAAAAACCTAACATTGAAACTCCATAGCCAAGTATCAGATGCCTTTGATTTTAAATTTGGGAAGTATGCAGGCTGAGCTCAGAATGTGCTTTTCATCATTGAGTTGCCTTCCCAGAAAAAATTTCACAATCTGACGGTTATTGGCCTTAACAAAGAACCATTTCTTTACTATGACCTTACTAATTGAATTAGCCATGCTTCTTTTTTTATTTGCAAAAAAATATGTAGGCACAGGGGTAGAAGACTGTGCGTCTTTCAGCTGAACAAGGAATTCACTTCTGTTGGTGATACATCAGCGTAACCCCTTCAGAAGTACAACAACTTCAAAGCTAAGAGGGTATTTACGAAGTAGTAGTAAGTTGAAATCGATTGAGGTGATAGAACTCAAGGAGGTCAACGAAGAAAGGAGTACGAGGAAGAGAGATAGCATTGGATGCGTACTCCACTGCCCATGGAAAATATCCCACTGAAGAGGCAGTCTAAACATGATGAAGAAAATAACAAAGAAGAAAAGAAGAAGACGGGTCGGGCACGTGATGCAAAAATTTTCCTCCAAAATTTAGCGTTCGCGGGAAAAGATGGGGCGGCTGAAATGGATTTGGGGGGAAAAGTTGTGTGCCTATTGTGTCGGTTTTTGGACAACCGATGCTATTGTATTTAATTGTATCGGTTGTTCAAACAACCGACACGAATAAATCTATTCCTTCCCTTCAATTGTGTCGGTTTCTTAAGAACAACAGATGCAAATTACATTTTTAACATTTTCTTCTTACCCCATAAGTCAATAGTTTCGGTTGTTAATGAACAACCGACACAAATTACACTATTTGTGTCGGTTTTATGGATAACCGACACAAATGAGGCGAAGCAGCTGATCTGTTTTGTACTAGTGTTACATTTGTAAATATATAAAGCATGTAAAAAACAAATTTGTGACAAATGTTTGATAAGTAAGATATAAATCAACAAGTTTTGGTTTGTATAGACAAGTGGTAATGAATTTTTTTAATTAATATATATATATATACACACACATATATGATACTTAAGAAAAAAAATATAAATAAATAAATAGGCTGTACATATTTCTCAAAAATCAAAACCTATAAACAGAGAAAAATGAACACAATTTCATCAAGATGAAAACAAAATAAAAATCTGAAAATCAAAGAAGAATAAAAAAATTTGAAACCCAAATCAAAGCAGCTAATTTTTTTTTTAACAACAACAAAACCTGAAGCAAATTCAAGTGCAAATCATAGTTCAATTCAATTCGTTATACAATCAAGTCCAGATCAAACATCAAACTTTTCCATGCATGGTCATTCTACCATAATTAAATATAGCGTTTTCACAACAAGTACATGATTTCCAAAATACTAAGTTGACCACATTAGTTACGTCCTACATATGATATGTAACCGCGTTTAGTTTTGTACATTGACTTCTCACTGCATTCTGTTGTACTTGTAATTAGGACGAGAATTCATATGTCATTTAATTTAATTTTCTCCGCCAACGGCCTTGTCCACCTTGCTTGGGTACGACCCAGTGTTAATCCACCTGAAATTATGCCACACTTTATAAATGTTCTAATGCAATTAACATTGAATTCAATTAACTAAAACTTAATCTGCTGTGCAATATTCATAGTTTTCACTGCATTTCAAAACGAAACTGATAGCAACAACTGATTTTTAAACAAAGTGGCCATACCATTAATGCTGAACGTCGGGACTAGCACATAATAAGTAGGTTTATTTTATCAACTATTTATCTGTTATTTTATTTTATTTTTTGAAACAAAATTTTTCTCTTTGTATAAACCCCTAATTACTTATAGTAAATGCTTTACAATCTTACCAATGGCTATTGTACGAAACTACTCGCACCGGAAAGGAAATTTTCATGCACTACGGAAACAGATTTTATTTAAACGACTTTATTCATTTAAAGGCAAATATTATGCTTGAAAAAAAGGTATTGTAAGTAGCTTTTCTTGCGTGTTTCAAAAAATCGCTGCAAAGACCGCTTTCTAGCCATGTAAATTGAGGCATGTACTTGGATTGCAGATCACGCTGAGCTAACTGTAATCGTAGATGGTACAATACAAATTTATCAGCACAAGATGGGAAAAATGAAAGGAAAGGAAAATCCACCTGTAAACTTTCTTTATGTTAACAGTAAAAATCACCTTTTCCATCATCAATGTTCATCTAGATAGTATAATTTAAATAGATTTATATCTTTCCATTCCAAGATGTGGGATCATTTTTTTGTTACCACTTTAGCTTTTCTTCAGGTTTGACGTATTCTATGTTAGGGATACAAGGTCTTCAAATGTGTCTCCTACCAAAATTTGAGGAATGGCCAGTAAACATGTAGTTAGGATTCCTAGCTTGTTTCTTTTATTTGTTTTACTGCAGTGTTATTATGATACGTGTTACCTGGCGTTGTAATGATTTGTTTTTATTAGAGTGTAAAGATGGAATTTAGTTATGTTCCAACTATGTCTCATTGTGTCCAACAACGATGGCAGAAGCAATAGTTCAGATGTCCATGAATGTTTAATTAAAAATTGTAGAGAAATAATGTAAGTTTGAACATCCATAAACAGAATATTTATTCAAAAATAAAGCCTGGTTCCTTTCCTTCTTATAAAAAGGCTTTACATTTAAAACATCCTCCACCATGAATGTGATGTTTTGGCATTGATTTATTGTGAGGATTCCAGTATCATTTTGCCAATACATTTTTATATGCTACCAAAGTGTTATGATTATGTTTACTAAATAATATCCAGATTTCGTCAATATATACAATCAAAATTGTTTAGGCTAATTTCCTGATTAATTACAAAATGTGACTACAAATAAGAAAAAACAAACTCATGTGAACTGAAAACCAAATACATAATTAAGTTAAACTAATAACAGAAGTATCCTGCCAAACACTTCAAACACTTTCATTAATTACTTCAAATGCTAAACTAAATTCTAAACCAAAGTTGGAATAATACATTTTTTAAAACTTTGCACTACTGACAATAGCTATTCTTCTCCCCACTTGTATATCATACCTACCTCTGGTACATTGTGCAGTACTATCCACACCGGACATACATTTCAATAAACACACTAGGGCAAAAGAGTATATATGGATCAATTACATACTAAAAGCAAACAAGAAGAAGAACGTACTCGCAACATGATGTGGGCGACTCTAACAGCAACCAAATCCATCCTCATCTGCTGCGAAGTCCTGACCTATGCTTCCAGGTCGTACGGACTAGACATGACCGATGATGCCTTCTCACACTGCGCAGCGACGGCAAGGAGTTGAAAGCTTATTCAAAATGTGCGCTGGTGACTTTAGGGTTCGTAGTGGTGTTCTTCTGCGAGTAAGTGGCGGTGTACTGCTTGATGCAGGTAAGTGTATTGATTAACGTTGTGGGGGCAGATGATGAAGGAGGCGGGGTTAGGAATGAAATGGCGGTGAGGTTGTTGGAGAAGGGACGTGATTTTAAGCAATGTTGGGAACATGTTAATTTTGTGGACGCTAGCACTGGTGCTTTGGATATTTGGGCCGGTTGTGTTTGTCCGTTTGGGTCGTGGCGGCCCGTTATGGGGTTGATATGGTTAAGAATACAAAGTGTAATGTGGTTGAGGACCTGAGGTGGACGATTGGATGAAGGTTGATGTTTAATACGTTTGTTGTCAAATAGATTAAAGAAAGACAATTTAGACATTGTAAATTCTTTTATAGTATTTGATGAAATAAACGGTATGAAACTTTAATTTCATACAAGAAAATAAATGATAGTCAATGTTTAAATGTAACTCCGTCCGCCTTCAGTTTTGTGCTAGTGACCGCTATGGTTGACAGTCGACCCTCACGCGAGTCCTAAGGGCTTTATTCGTCGACCGTAGGGTGGAAAAGAAAAATAAATTGCATAATGACCTATAGCATGTATTTGTGTAATAATGCACGTGCTTTAAATACTATTGCGAACCACAGACGGATGTGGTCCAAATACTGATATGAACGTTTATATGATTTTTCTTCAGCTAATCCATACATGAGGAAGATTAAGTGATTTTAATTTGAGAACCTTTAATGTGACATGAAGAAAGAGATTAATGTTGTCCTACAGTTTTGTAAACTTATATCGTTGTGGAAAATTCTAACTCGGGACCACTCAAATCAAAACCTCAAAGCACGGTGGAAAACAAAATCGTGGTAAGAAGCGCAAAAATAACCAACCAATACCTTAATCCCAATCCTAATCCAATCCAAGACCAATCACAATCACCAAACAAGCAACATAATATAAGAGAAATAACGAAAAAATAAATCACACACCGATTTATAGTGGTTCCACTAACGTTGTGTTAGCTCTTAGGTTCTAGACGCCGTAGTCGCACACGTCTATGACTATACGACGGATGTTTGTAACCTAATGCTGGCCACAATACTCTCCTTTCTCGCCATATCTTTCTCCTTCGAGCTTCGATTTGCGATCAGTTTTCTTCGTCGCCACGCTACATCCGACAGCTTCAATTTCACTATATAATGTCGCCAAAATTCAACACTCCACCTCGACACTGTATCCATCTCCAACTCCAATGGTACCATACCATCATCAAAAATCCAATACCACCAACTATCACTTCTTCCTTCAACCAAACATAAATGTCGTTCCAATGAGCTTCGGTAAAGCCACCGCCCATTGCACTCCATCAACGAGCTCAGGCAAAGCCCCACTCGCCAACGAAGTGTTGAAAATACCCAAATCCTAAATCATCTCACCAAAGATTGAAGTGTTAAGGAGTGTAAACTATCACTCACCAATAAAATAAAACCTCAATCTCTTACCGTTACACTTCCTCATCTATAACCAAGTTCCTCTCTTAAGCATTCCACCCCGTGACACCTAGCACTTCTCCAAGCGAATCAAGTTCGAGCAATGCTCGAATCTCTTAACCGACAATGCGTTAGTGTACATATCCACCGTGTTATACTTTGTGTGCACTTTCCAAAGAAATACTTGCTTATTTTCTTCCATGGCTCCTAAGAATGACGCCCTCACTTTAATATGCTTAGTTCGTGAGCTAAACGCCAAATTCTCCGCCAAGCGAATAGCACTATGGCTATCACATCGAACATTGACACTCTCATGCTCGTATCCAAAGTCACACAACAATCGCCTCAAATAAAATGCCTCCTTTGCCGCCTCCACCCTGGCTATCAACTTCGCCTTCGTAGTCGATAAAGCAACTATGGTTTGCAATCTCCAACTTATGGCCGTACCACCAAGTGTGAAGACATATCCGAAAGTTAATTTTCTTCGATCTCTATCATCGGCATAGCCCGACTCACAGTAACTAACCAACTTGCAATCCATCCATTTACTGCCGCCAAAAACAAGATCAAGAAATAATGTACCTCAAAGATATCACAAAATAAGCTTCACAGTTCCCACTGCGATTCTCTCGGATTATCCATATACCGACTAACCATCCCGACGACATTTGCAATATCTGGCCTTGTACATATCATACATTAGACTTCCAAAGGCATTAGCATATGACACCTTTGCCATATAAGCCATGTCTTTCTCCAAGATAGGTGATCATTTATTCGAAAGCTTCATATACAAAGGTAAAAGTGTATTTGATGCCTTTGCGTTCTCCATACTAAACCGATAAAGAACTTTCTCTATGTACTCTTTTTGAGTCAATTTCAATTCAAAACGCTTTCGATTCCTTTCTATTTCCATGCCCAATATCTTACTTGCTTCTCCAAGATCCTTCATTTCGAATTCCGATTTCAAACTAAGTTTTAACTTGTTGATTTCATTCTTATCCTTAGAAGCAATGAGCATGTTATCCACATACAAGAGTAAATACACCCAATAATCATTTTTCATCTTCTTGAAATATACTCAAGCATCCTTGATGCTTCTATCAAAAGCATTTTCAAGCATAAAATGATCAATCCTCTTGTACCATTACCTAGGTGATTGTCTTAAACCATATAGTGATTTCTTTAACTTGCAAACCAATTTTGACTAACCATACACAATAAAACATTCCGGTTGCTCCATGTAGGTGTCTTTATGCAAGTCACCATGCAAGAAGGCGGTTTACACATCAAGTCGCTCCAACTCCAAGTCGTGAATAGAAACTATTGCAAGTAATATCTGGATAAAGGTATAGCACACAACCGATGCGAATATCTCATCGTACTCATTTCCCTTCCTTTATGCAAACCCTTAGCCGCTAGCCTAGCTTTGTATCTCCCATCATCTTTCAGTTTGTATATCCATTTGCACCCAATAGCATGGTTTCCTTTAGGAAGTGAAACCAAATCCCAAGTTTGATTCTTCATCAACGATTGCATCTCTTCCTCCATGGCACAAATCCACTTCAAGCTATCACTCAACTCCATGATGTCATAAAGGTCCATCGACTCATCTTAAACACATGAAGAGCATAGTCCAAATTATCGTAAACGTTCAGATAATTCCAATCACCATATCTATCGGGTGCCTTATAGCCTGACGACCAACCTGAGCAGAAATACTATCACCCAGACTCCTTTCAGCTCCATCTTTAACTGAATCCTCTCTAGAATCTTGCACATCGCCAACACTACTAGAGAAACCCTATGGACTATGTGATGTAACATTAACCGCTTCCCTCTCACAAGCATGTTCAACTACTATACTCTTTATACTTCTTCGGCAAAATGCGGGAATAACTTCCTTCTCAACATCTGAGATGTCTGCTGGCAACATTTGTGTGTCAAACACTACCCGATACACTGAATTCCTCCTTAGAACCGCTTTCATCTTCCATTGCCACTTTTCAAAATTATTACTGCCATTCCACTTGTCTATAACCAATTGTGAAGCCGAAATCGCATACGATCCATGTACATAAAACGCTACACAACTTAGATTAACCATTGAGGAACTATGTGAGGTATTATCTCTAGCATTTCTACAACCATCTACTAACATCAACGCACAGATACCAAAAGTTGTGGGAAATTCTAACTCGAGACCATTCAAATCAAAATCTCAAAGCACGACGGAAAACGAAATCATGGCGAGGAGTGCAAAAACAACGAATCAATATCTCAATCTCAATCGCAATCCAATCCAAGACCAATTACAATCACCAAACAAGCAATATAGTATAAGAGCGGTAACAAAGAAATAAATCAAACACGGATTTGTAGTGTTTCCACTAATGTTGTGTTAGTGTACATCCACTTTGAGAAAGAGTTTTTATTAATACCAATTAGAAATGTATAAGAGATTGATTACAATGACCAAAATTCTAATAGAATTCATTTGTCAAGAAGGAAATTGAAGAAAATTAGGTTTAGATAAAACACTAATTAATAGAGGCTAAAACCATGCAGTCGCTTTTTAGTCGCTCATTCATATATGAATCCAGAAAATAGCTTGTATAAGAGAATAGAAAACCTAGGAAAAGTTCCAGAATTACCCTTGAAAATACCACAAATCCTCACACCAAAAATCCAATAAAAAATAGGCAGAAGTCGTAACAGATGTCTATCATAAGTGACAATCGTCTGTCATAGGTCTCGGTAAAAATTTCCTACAGCAACAGATGTGTGTCATAAAGTGACAGACGTATGTCCATACTCTCGGGTTTCAAACCTTATAGTCACAAATGTCTGTCACTATATGAGAGACGTCTGTCGTCTGATATTGGCCACAACGCTCCCCTTTCTCGCTATATCTTCCTCCTTCGAGCTCCGATTTGAATACCTTTTCTCCGTCACCAAGCTACTTCTGACCACTTCAATTTCTCTATATAGTGTCACCAAAATTTAACATATATAACATTACTTTGAGGAAGATAACGATGTAGGTGGATTCAATACATTGGTTCTTGAAAGCACATGCCCAAGCTAATCAGCTTTGCCAATTTTTTTCCCGATCAAATATATTTAACCTCTCAAAAGTTGTTCATTTTGAGACTGGATAATTTATTTAGTGTGAGTAAAAAGAGCCCAATTATTAATCGGCGGATTTTCTATCGAATTAGAAAACCGTCGAAAAATTTCAAACTAAAAATAACCGCAGCGCACGCCGTACTATCGTAGTACGTGGCGATTACGGACCGATCCGCGGGAAATTGATGATTTTAAAAATCTATTCAATCAATTAAACCAATGTTGAAGAGAATGTTAAACTAGAAAAGAAGAAAACCAAGCAAAAGAAAATTGATAAAAATATGAGAGTGTTAAGACAATTTAGAGGCAATTTCCACTCTCTAGATCTCATAAGTCAACAAAATGAAGTTATGATCTCTCTTTTCTCATCATTAGTGAATTAGTTGATGTACTTATCATAAGTATGTTATGTTTGTGCTATTAATTAGCTCAATATAAACCATCAAACAATAACACAACCACTAATGCACTTTTAAATCTCATAAAATATGACAACAAAGTAGAAAGCAAAATCTATTTTAAGCATGGCCTATTAACTATTAATTAGAAATATAAGCCATCAAATTTTAATTTCAACAATCACTTCTTTGTCATAATCATATGTAGATGAGGAGACAATTTGTGTTTTGTTTGTTTAAGCATAGCCTATTTGTTATGAACAATATAGACTATCAAATTCAAAGTTAAACAACATCATTAAACCACTTCAACCATTATCATTAAGCACAAAAAGAGAGCATAAAATCAAACTAAGTTGAAGCTACATGATTAGAGAGCTTCATTACCCCTAAATTGAAGGGGTTTAGCCTCTCATATTTGTTATCATATGAACAAATGTAGCTTGCAACATGAGAGAAAAGAAAAGGAAAAAGAAAGCAAGATAAAGAAAAACTATTCTACTTGCATGAAAAATAAATCTACACTATAACATGAAAGTAAATAAGCATGAAAAGGAAAAGAACATGTATTGAAGTTGCATAAAAAAATTATATAAAAGAGAAATTGCTAAGTAGCCATGAAAAGAAAGAAGAGAGCTTGATTTTATTTTGAGCCTAAAACTAACTAAAGAGAGACTAAGTGAGAGAAGAGAGATTACATGAAACATATGGGTGTTTATACATGTATGAAACCCTTATTCATATTTTTAGGGAATGCCCAAAATGCAATTGAGGTAGTGTGGCCACCAAGTAATCATTAGCATGTCATAATCCCCATTTAAGTGTACATGAAGCCATTAATTACATAAGCATGTGCATTAGCCTCTAGTTTGTACATTAAGTGGTGGGTTGGTGGGGTCCTCCATGATCTTCACTTTGAATAATTTCCATCTTCATTCCTTTATATTCATGTTGTGCATGCATGTGTCTTCATGAAACCACTCATATTTGAGATTAAATTCCTACACACACATATATAAATTTCCAATTAATTTTTCTCAAAGAAATATATACACGCAACTGACCGTTTTGTCCCTATATGAAGATGGATATGTGATAATTTGAAATTAATATGGATTTTGGTTAAAACAAGTTAAAATACCCAATATGATCATTTATTTAATTTAAATAGATTAAACATAGTGGTAAAAAATATGCACATTTACGTGCACATCACCAATAACAATGTACCCAAACCATGGTTCAAGGTTCCATCTAGGGTAGTAGAACGTCGACCAATCCGGCATATTTTGATAGTGGCCGAGCTAGAATCGTCCTATAACCCATTTTAGACACTACAATAAAAAGAAAAGTAAAAACAGAAAAATTATATTGATAAATACCCATGAGAATAGAAAAGCAGCGTCGACCTCAAAAGAGAAAGCGATGTGGTATCATGAAGAGAGGCCCTAGCTTTTTTTTGTTTGTTAACTAGGTTTTTTAGATAGAGGAAGAAGTAGTCTGATTGTTAGACTGAAGCATGATTTGAAATAATAATTTTATTTATTGGGCATGAGTCTCTAAATATTTGGGTATCATTCATTATTTACCAATTATGGGCTAATAATAAAAAATGATCTATGTTAGCTAGTGTATAAACTTTGTTATTATAAAATGGTATATTATTGGTTTATATTACTGAATTATTATAAACGGTGTGTATAAAATTTATATAAAGTTTATTTTTGTTTAGCTTGTATAAACTTCAAACTATATATATGCAAAAATTATAATAATTAACATATTATTTCAAACAATATCGAAACTAAAGCAGAAATTTTGAAATTTTAAGAATGCAACAAAAGTTCGAAAATTTCTTGATCGAGGGAACGAAAATGAAACGCGAATATTTGAAACTTGATCTAAAATCCAAATATAGGAACCGCGAAAGTGATAATATATAATCATTATCATTATTTCTTCGTGGCAACAATTATATGTGCAAGTGATTAATAAAAATGAGTTGGACTGCAACATACAAATACATCATGAACTACCAAAAATATTTTTAAAGATGATGAAACAATAAAAAGGCATATACTAAAATGTTTCGTCTCTCCTGTAGGTCTTAAGTTTGCTACCTTAATCTCTTCTTCAGCACATGGTCGGCAACAAAAGATATACCAACAAATTGTTTACAAAAATCAATATGCAGAGGGCATGACATAAATTAGTGAAATTTTCACTTCAGTTAAATGATGGAAATAAACTTGACTTTTAGGAAATATCGATTATGTTGATAATTATAATCTTTGTATTCGTGGAAATGTCAAACTAACAATAGAGAAAAATCTAGACTTACCAACTATGTAATTTTGAGAATTCTAGAATATGCTTTGTCAAGAAAATTCTAGAAATCAGAAGATTGAAGGAAATTTTAGAGATGTATCACACTACAAATAAGAATGTTTTCACTTCTTTTGTAAGTAAACGAAAAAAGAAAAGTGTGAACAAAATATAGCGATTTTCTCCTTTATAAAATATTCTTCAAACTCCATTAGCAAATTAGGAGTTACTTCTTCCTCCTCCTTCTTCCTATAGAAATTTCCCAATGGTGGTATCAGAGCTCGGTTGCTAATCAAGGAAGATGGCAAACGAAATGACCCTTTTTCAAGTTCCTTTATTAAATAAGAAGAATTATGGAGCATTCACATGAAGGCACTGCTTCAATTGCAAGATGTATGGGGTATCATAGAAAATAGATATGAAGAACTTGCCAATATTTCCACTTTATCCCAAAAATAAAGGGATAATTCTATGAATTTAAAGAAGAAAGATCGAAAGCACTTACGCACATCTACTAATGTTTGGATGATGCTATGTCTGAGAAGAGAGCTAATGTACAAACTAGTAAGGAAGCATGGGAGATTTTGGAGAACGGTTTTAAGGGAATCGACAAGGCGAAGAAAATTAGACTACAAACTATGCGAGATGAGTCTAGATCTTTATATATGAAATCATCAGAATCAATTTATAATTATTTTTCTCCTATTTTATCTATTGTAGATCAAATGCAAAGATATGGAGAAAAAACAGAAGACTCTAGAGTTGTTGAGAAAATTCTACGATCTTTATATTTAAATTTTGAATACATAATTATAGCAATTGAAGAATCTAAAGATTTAGGATCCATGACTGTTGATCAACTCATGGGTTCACTTCAAGACCATGAAGAAAAATTGAAGAGAAAGGTTAAAAAAGATCCACTAGAGCAAGCTCCTCAAACAAAACTCACCTTGCGAGAAAATGAAATAATTAAAAATGAAAGAAGTCGAAGCCAAAGCGGAAGAGATCGTGGTCAAAGCTATCGAAGAAATGACTATCATAGAGAGGAGAAAAGGCAAAATACATATACCCTAAGAGGTCGAGGAAGAGGAGGAAATATAAAAGAAAATGGAGACCAAGGTATGATAAATCATAAATAAAATGTTATAATTGTAATAAATTTGGGCATTTTGCTTCCTGTTGTAGATCCACTTATTATAAAGTCCAAGAGAGAACAAATTTCATTAAAGAAGATGAAGGAAATTCTACACTACAATTGGCACATAAAGGAGACGAAACTAGCAATAATAATACATGGTATTTGGACACGGGGGCAAGCTATCGTATGTATGGAAGGAAGAGCATGTTTATGGAGCTTGATGAATCGATAAGTGGAAACTTTCATTTTGGAGATGAATATAAAATTTTAGTTAAAGGAAAAGGAGACATACAAATTAAGTTGAAGAACGGAAAGAATGAATTTATTTCTAATGTTTTTTATGTGCCTAAAATGAAAAAAGAAAATATTAAGTTTGGGGAAATTTTTGGAAAAGGATATGATATACACATGAAAAATAATAGTCTTTTAGTGAGAGAAGGTAAAGACAATTTAATTGCTAAAGTGGGGATGTCAAAAAATAGAATGTTTCCATTGAATATCTCGAATAATGTTGCTAAATGCCTAAAATCATGCTACAACGCTTCATTATGGCTTTGGCATTTAAGATTTGGACACCTTAATTTTGGGGGCATAAAATTATTAAAAAACAAAAACACGGTGAAAGATGATCATCAATAAATCATGAGAACCAATTATGTGAAGGATGCTTATTTGGAAAACAATCAAGAAAATGTTTTCCAAAACAATCAACCACAAGAGCTAAAGAACCATTAGAATTAATTCATACGGATATTTGTGGCCCTAAAAAAACCATGTTCACTTGGAAAAAATAACTATTTTGCAATTTTCATTGATGATTTTAGTAGAAAAACATGGGCTTATTATATCAAACAAAAATCGGATGTATTTGATGCTTTTAAGAAATTTGAGGCCTCTGTAGAAAATGAAAGTAGCTATAAGATCAAAGCCATGAGATCTAACCGAGGTGGAGAATTTACATCAAAAGAGTTTGATAGGTTTCGTGAAGAAAATGGAATTCATCATCCATTAACAGTCCCGTACACTCCACAACAAAATGGAGTTGTATAAAGAAATAATAGATCTCTTCTTAACATGGCATGAAGCATGTTAAAAAAAATGTTCGAAAAGATTTTTGGGCCCATCGAATATGCGGTGTATTTATAAAATTGCTCCCCAACTCGAAGTGTGCAGAACAAAACCCTTGAAGAAGCATGTAGCGATAGAAAGCAATGTATATCTCACTTGAAAGTATTTGGAAGCATCCCATATGCAAATGTGCCAAATCAACGATGCTCCAAATTAGATGACAAAAGCGGAAAATACATTTTCATTGGCTATGACTCAAAGTCAAAAGGATATAAGTTATATAATCATTTTAATGAAAAAGTTGTTGTTAGTCGATACATGGAGTTCGATGAAGAAAGTGCTTAGAATTGGAACAAACAAAAAGACGATTATAGTTTTTTTCCGCTTTATAAAGAGGAGTTCAAACGATGATGTGGAAGAAGAATCCATTAGTCCAACGCCGTCATCTCCTTTAACTATCCATCAAGAATATCCATTTGAAGAAAGCTCAAATGAAAGACCACTATGCATGAGATCTTTGCAAGAATTAATTGACGTAGTTCTAATTTTTAGTGATACTACCTTATTTTATCCTTTTGCGATTTGTGAACCAATAGATTTCGAAGAAGCAAAACAAGATAAAAGATGGAGTAAAGCTATGGATGAAGAAATCAAAGCTTATAAATGTGATGACCCGTATTTTTGGATATTTGATAATCGAATAATTAACAGGTTTTATTCAGTTAAACAGATAAAAATTCTGATAATAAAAGATATCTGCATATGTAAATGAATTTGAAAATATAATAAAAATTGGATTATAAATATCTGGATAATATTTGATAATCTCATAATATAATTACTAAAAATTAGACAAATTATTTGTTTAGAACAAATAATAAAAGTTTTTAAAATATACTTATCTTTTGGAAATTAATAAGAAAACATATATATGCTTAAAATTGATTTGTAATATATATGTGAGATTGAATAAAAGATTTAAAATATTATTCTTTTAATACCTGGTATAGAACATAGTTTATATATACAGGTAAATAGGTAGAAGGAAGAAGTTGCAAAAAAATTTAGTCTCAAAGACAGCAAGTTTACTTTTTAGTCTGAATGACATTTTTTAGTGTAAACTGAAAATAATAATTACAGCTATCATTCTGTGATTTACACTAAAAAGTGTCATTCAGCCTAAAAAACAAACTTCATGTCCCTGAAACTAAATTTTTCTCTAACTTTTTCCTTGAGCCTAAAAACCCCAATACATAAATGAATAAAAACAAATGTAAGCTAAATACATATAATACATAAGTATATTAACATAAGAAAATATTTATAATTATTTCATTTTACATTTGTAAATATATAAAGCATGTAAAAAAACAAATTTGTGACAAATGTTTGATAAGTAAGATATAAATCAACAAGTTTTGGTTTGTATAGACAAGTGGCAATGATTTTTTTTAATTAAAATGTATATACATGATACTTAAGAAAAAAATATATTAATAAATAAATAGGCTGTACATATTCTCAAAAATCAAAACCTATAAACAGAGAAAAATGAAAACAATTTCAACAAGATGAAAACAAAATAAAAATATGGAAATCAAAGAAGAAGAAAAAAAATCTGAAACCCAAATCAAAGCAGCTAATTTTTTTTTTTAACAACAAAACCTGAAGCAAATTCAAGTGCAAATCATAGTTCAATTCAATTCGTTATACAATCAAGTCCAGATCAAACATCAAACTTTTTCATGCATGGTCATTCTACCATAATTAAATATAGCGTTTTCACAACAAGTGCATGATTTCCAAAATACTAAGTTGACCACATTAGTTACGTCCTACATATGATATGTAACCGCGTTTAGTTTTGTACATTGACTTCTCACTGCATTCTGTTGTACTTGTAATTAGGACGAGAATTCATATGTCATTTAATTTAATTTTCTCCGCCAACGGCCTTGTCCACCTTGCTTGGGTACGACCCAGTGTTAATCCACCTGAAATTATGCCACACTTTATAAATGTTCTAATGCAATTAACATTGAATTCAATTAACTAAAACTTAATCTGCTGTGCAATATTCATAGTTTTCACTGCATTTCAAAACGAAACTGATAGCAACAACTGATTTTTAAACAAAGTGGCCATATCATTAATGCTGAACGTCGGGACTAGCACATAATAAGTAGGTTTATTTTATCAACTATTTATCTGTTATTTTATTTTATTTTTTGAAACAAAATTTTTCTCTTTGTATAAACCCCTGATTACTTATAGTAAATGCTTTACAATCTTACCAATGGCTATTGTACGAAACTACTCGCACCGGAAAGGAAATTTTCATGCACTACGGAAACAGATTTTATTTAAACGACTTTATTCATTTAAAGGCAAATATTATGCTTGAAAAAAAAAGGTATTGTAAGTAGCTTTGCTTGCGTGTTTCAAAAAATCGCTGCAAAGATCGCTTTCTAGCCATGTAAACTAGCCATGTAAAATGAGGTATGTACTTGGATTGCAGATGACGCTGAGCTAACGGTAATCGTAGATGGTACAATAGAAATATATCAGTACAAGATGGGAAAAATGAAAGGAAAGGAAAATACACCTGTAAACTTTTTTTATGTTAACAAGAAATATTCCCTTTCCCGCCATCGAAATATATCTAGATAGTATAATTTAAATGGATTTATATTTTTCCATTCCAGGATGTGGGATCATTTTTTTGTTCCCACTTTAGCTTTTCTTCAGGTTTGACGTATTCTGTGTTAGGGATACAACGTCTTCAAATGTGTCTCCTACAAAAATTTGAGCTATGGCCAATAAACATGTTGTCAGGATTCCTAGCTTGTTTTCTTTTATTTGTTTTGCTGCAGTGTTATTGCGATATGTGTTACCTGGTGTTGTAATGATGTGTTTTTATTAGAGTTTAAAGATGGAATTTACTTATGTTCCGGCTGTGTTTCATTGTGTCCAACAACGATGACAGAAACCAAAGGTCAGATATCCATGAGTGTTTAATTAAAAATTGTAGAGAAATAATGTAAGTTTGAACATCTGTAAACAGAAGATTTATTGAAAAATAAAGCCTGGTACCTAACCTCCTTATAAAAAGGCTTTACATTTAAAACTTCTCCAGCATGAATGAGCTGTTTTGGCATTGATTTATAGTGAGGATTCTACTATCATTTTGCCAATACATTTTTATATACTACCAAAGTGTCATGGTTATGTTTACTAAATAATATCCAGATTTCGCGAATACAATCAAAATTGTTTAGGCTAATTTCCTGAATAATTACAAAATGTGATTACAAACAAGAAAAAACAAACTCATGTTTTCTGCGGTTGTATCCTGTGAACTGAAAACCAAAGTACATAATTAAGTTAAACTAATAACAGAAATATCCTGCCTAACACTTCAAACACTTTCATTAATTACTGCAAATGCATACAATTCAGCCAAACAGATTTCTTAATAATCAATTTGAGCTCGGTTACATGCCTAACTAAATTCTAAACCAAAATTGGAATAATACCTTTTCTAAACTTTGCATTACTGCCAATAGCCATTATTCTCCCCACTTGTATTTCAATAAACACGCTAGGGCAAAAGAGTATGGATCAATTACATACTAAAAGCAAACGAGAAGAAGAACATACTCGCAACATGGTGTGGGCGACTCTAACAGCAGCCAAATCCATCCTCATCAACTGTGAAGTCCTGACTTATGCTTCCAGGTCGTACGGACTAGACATGGCCGGTGATGCCTTCTCACACTGCTCAGCGATGGCAAGGAGTTGAAAGCTTATTCAAAATGTGCGCTGGTGACTTTAGGGTTCGTAGCGGTGTTCTTCTGCTACTCTGTGGCGGTGTACAGCTTGAGGCAGGTGAATGTATTGATTAACGTTGTGGGGGCAGATGATGAAGGAGGCGGGGTTAGGAATGAAATGGCCGTGAGGTTGTTGGAGAAGGAAAGTGATTTTAAGCAATGTTGGGAACAGGTTAATTTTGTGGACGCCAGCACTGGTGCTTTGGATATTTGGGCCGGTTGTGTTTGTTCGTTCGGGTCGTGGAGGCCCGCTATGGGGTTGATATGGTTAAGAATACAAAGTGTAATGTGGTTGTAAATTCATTTATAGTATTTGATGAAATAAACGGTATGAAACTTTAATTTCATACAAGAAAATAGATGATAGTCAATGTTTAAATGTAACGCCGTCCGCCTTCAGTTTTGTGCTAGTGGCCGCTATGGTTGACAGTCAACCCTCACGCGAGTCCTAAGGGCTTTATTCGTCGACCGTAGGGTGGAAAAGAAAAATCAATTGCATAGTGACCTATAGCATGTATTTGTGTAATAATGCACATGCTTTAAATACTATTGCGAACCACAGACGGATGTGGTCCAAATACTGATATGAACGTTTACATGATTTTTCTTCAGCTATTCCATATATGAGGAAGATTAAGTGATTTTAATTTGAGAACCTTTGATGTGACATGGAGAAAGAGATTAATGTTGTCCTACGGTTTTTGTAAACTTATATCGTTGTGGGAAATTCTAACTCGGGACCACTCAAATCAAAACCCCAAAGCACGGCGGAAAACAAAACCGTGGTAAGAAGTGCAAAAATAACCAACCAATACCTTAATCCCAATCCTAATCCAATCCAAGACCAATCACAATCACCAAACAAGCAACATAATATAAGAGAAATAACGAAAAAATAGATCACACACCGATTTATAGTGGTTCCACTAACGTTGTGTTAGCTCATGGGTTCCAAACGTTGTAGTCGCATACGTCTATCACTATACGACAGATGTTTGTAACCTAATGCTGGCCACAACGCTCTCCTTTCTCGCCATATCTTTCTCCTTCGAGCTTCGATTTGCGATCAGTTTTCTTCGTCGCCACGCTACTTCCGACATCTTCAATTTCACTATATAATGTCGCCAAAATTCAACACTCCACCTCGACACTGTATCCATCTCCAACTCCAATGGTACCATACCATCATCAAAAACCCAATAGCACCAACTATCACTTCTACCTTCAACCAAACATGAATGTCGTTCCAATGAGCTTCGGTAAAGCCACCGCAAATTGCACTCCATCAACGAGCTCTGGCAAAGCCCCCACCCGCCAACAAAGTGTTGAAAATATCCAAATCCTAAATCATCTCACCAAAGATTGAAGTGTTAAGGAGTGTAAACTAGCACTCACCAATAAGATAAAACCTCAATCTCTTACCGTTACACTTCATCATCTATAACCAAGTTCCTCTCTCAAGCATGCCACCCCGTGGTACCTAGCACTTCTCCAAGCGAATCAAGTTCGAGCAATGCTCGAATCTCTCAACCGACAATGCGTTAGTGTACATATCCACTGCGTTATCCTTTGTGTGCACTTTCCAAAGTTATACTTGCTTATTTTCTTCCATGGCTCCTAAGAATGACACCCTCACTTTAATATGCTTAGTTCGTGAGCTAAACGCCAAATTCTCCGCCAAGCGAATAGCACTGTGGCTTTCACATCGAATATTGACACTCTCATGCTCGTATCTCAAGTCACACAACAATCGCATCAAATAAAGTCCCTCCTTTGCCGCCTCCACCCTGGCTATCAACTTCGCATTCGTAATGGATAAAGCAACTATGGTTTGCAATCTCCAACTTATGGTCGTACCACCAAGTGTGAAGACATATCCGAAAGTTGATTTTCTTCGATCCCTATCATCGGCATAGCCCGACTCACAATAACTAACCAACTTGCAATCCATCCTTTTACTGCCGCCAAAAAAAAATCAAGAAATAATGTACCTAAAAGATATCACAAAATAAGCTTCATAGTTCCCACTGCGATTTTCTCAGATCATCCATATACCGACTAACGATCCCGACGACATTTGCAATATCTGGCCTTGTACATATCATACATTAGACTTCCAACGGCACTAGCATATGGCACCTTTGCCATATAAGCCATGTCTTTCTGCAAGATAGGTGATCCTTTATTCGAAAGCTTCATATGCAAAGGTAAAAGTGTATTTGATGCCTTTGCGTTCTCCATACTAAACCGATAAAGAACTTTCTCTATGCACTCTTTTTGAGTCAATTTCAATTCAAAACGCTTCCGATTCCTTTCTATTTCCATGCCCAATATCTTGCTTGCTTCTCCAAGATCCTTCATTTCGAATTCCGATTTCAAACTAAGTTTTAACTTGTTGATTTCATTCTTATCCTTAGAAGCAATGAGCATGTTATCCACATACAAGAGTAAATACGCCCAATAATCATTTTTCAACTTCTTGAAATATACTCAAGCATCCTTGATGTTTCTATCAAAACCATTTTCAAGCATAAAATGATCAATTCTCTTGTACCATTACCTAGGTGATTGTCTTAAACCATATAGCGATTTCTTTAACTTGCAAACCAAGTTTGACTAACCATCCACAATAAAACCTTCTGGTTGCTCCATGTAGGTGTCCTTATGCAAGTCACCATGCAAGAATGCAGTTTACACATCAAGTCGCTCCAACTCCAAGTCGTGAATAGAAACTATTGCAAGTAATATCCGGATAAAGGTATAGCACACAATCGATGCGAATATCTCATCGTACTCATTTCCCCTCCTTTATGCAAACTGTTATCCCAATTTTTGGACAAAATTGGAATATCAATGTTGTGTGCGTTTTTCCACCACGACCGGAGCAAGAAGAAGCCAGCGAGCGTGCATAAGTCAGGGATTTCACTCAAGTATGAAACAAGATCTCATTCGGCATTCGAAACTCCAAAGAGCTCATTCGGCATTCCTAGCTCGGCACCGGACCATTCGGTGCCGGACCACATCTCAACCTCCAACACCTCCACTTCCATCCCCTCGCCAAACCAGACTTCTTCGCCAATCGCCGAAACAACCTCCGCCGAACAACACTGTAACGACCCGCCTTTTTGGACAGTTTAAACCGACGATCAAATACCCATGTCGAATCCAAACCATTAAAAGGGCAGATAGTTATTGGGGTAATTAAGAAAAGAAAAGGAAGGGAAATAAAGGAAATGAAACAACACAGAATCTCACAGCGGAAGGCTAAAGTATAATAATAAAATAACAGTTCATGAAGCTGTTAATTAAATGAATACATTTGAAATGAATACATTTGATTATTATTATACAACATTTATCAGAGTTATACATATACAACAGAACAATTAAATAATGCAGCAGACATCATGATGCAAAGATAATAATAGTAATAGTATACCAAATCTTCGTCTTCGTCCTCCGGAATAGATCTTCAAAATCTGAAAACTCAGGTCTGACCCGAGCGTAATGAAAAGACAAAACACTCGAGTCAGGACTAAATATCCTTATAAAAGTTAAATCAATCGGAAATAAATATGAGTGTAACGGCGTCAGAGATGTTTACGGGGTTTGACATCTCATATCCAGTGTCGACGTGCGTGCAATAACTCAAGAGATGTTACGGGATTTTCCATCTCCTAAGGATCCGTTAAACTATCTACTATATAGTAATGTACGCTAAGTAGATAATGTCTATCAGTAATATAAAGTATCAAAATAGCGTTAAGGCGTTACCATAATCCCCCTTAACACATTTTTATATTCCCAAAAGCATATACAAGACCGTAGTTTCCCCAAAACCGGAAGTCACCAGAGGGCAATCCATATACTCAAGGTACAAATCAAAACGTAGTGGTCGCGAATAGGATAATCAGTATGACAAGGTACATGAGGCAATACCAACTAGGATACTAGTAGTTGCGTGATCCGGACTGATGTTGGGCATAGCCAGCAGCTACCCCAACACCGCGAAACAACACTCCCAAATCAAGGGGTGCACCCAAATCGCATCACAAATGTAATAGATATGGTATCGAAGAAGTGTGTCCGCTAGAGGTGGCGAACCTCAATGGCCCGGCGCGGCTCCTGTTTTAGTCATGTCAGGGGTCATCCAATATCGTTCTCTTTCTTCAGTCAACGCGTTCACCAAACCATCCACTTCATTCTGGATCAACACTCCGCGTATAATAGTTATTAAAGTGGTTTTCGGTATCGACAGAGAGTATGTCCATATCCGATCCCGGTCTCTTTAATAACTACGTATTATTACACCGTTGGCTCTTTTATATTCAAATCGATACATAATTGATATCAAAATATCATATTCGCTTCAAAAATCAAATCTATTTCCAATATCATCATATCTATTCAAATGTAAGATTTCGCTTCAAATTCATTTTCGCCTCAATATCTCATTTCGATTTCAAAATCATTTCGAATTTCAATTTAGATTGCAACTTCATTTAACCCAATTCATATTTAAATTCAAGATTTGAATATAAACAAATTCACCTTATTTACCAGCTTGAAAATTTTAGAAATAGTTTTAAGTAGTTTAAAAGTAGTTTAAATAATAAAAAGTTTAAAATAGTTTAATAGAAAATATTTAAATAGTTTAATAAAAGAAATTTGAATATAAAATGGTTTATGTAGTAAAATAGTTTGAAGAATCAAAACAATTTCAATATTTAAAGAATATAGATTTTAAATCATTTATACTATAATATTCATTAAAATAATAATTCCAAAGTCAAACCGGTCAACTTCCCAATTTCTACCCAAATCAATTTCAATTTCCATTTCGATTTAACTGATTCAATTCCGATTTCAACTCGAATAAATTTTGATTCCATATAAATCTCGATTTCAATAAACAAATTCCGTTCACTTTCAATTTCCAATTTCAAATTAATTTCCAATTTCAATTCAATCAATGTCAATTTTTACTTCGAATTAATTCAATTTTTCATTCACCCTTAATTTATTCCATTTCAATTTATATCGATTTGGAGCTTGATTTCTCAAAATATCAATTTATAACACTTAACAAAATTTCCAACAATATTTAAGTTTAAATCCAAATTCCAAATATGATTCAATTCCAAACTCGATTTCAAATATCATTTTTATATCACTTTTACTTAGTAATATTCAAAGCTCGAATTAAGGTTAAATCTTTAAACAAATCAATTTCTACATTCCATCATTTCCAATTTCAAATTTCAAAGTCTCAACTTAACTAATTAACAAAATTCCTTTAACCAAAATTTATTTCAACATTCCAAACTCAATTTTTTCCAATGAATTCAATTTCTATAAATTGATTTCTATTTATAACTTTTAAATCAAAACATTTAAATTATTTCAAATCGACGATTCCAAAATTATTAATTTAGCCAATTCGGTGTCCGTATATAATTTTCTATCCTATGGCCAAGTAATTATTTATTTCAATTAAATGTCAGGGATGAATATATGTCACTTAAATTAAATCACGGTATCATATGTATGCATAACAGGATATATATAAGCAAATAAACATCCAAACATTTAAATATCAACTAATAACGTCCATCGAAATACATCATCCAATAAACAATACAATTCATGGCAATTTCATAGTTATCAATGTTAGGTAATTTATTCGCAATTCAATTTTAATTTCAATTTAACCGTCAATTTAATTTTCCAACGGTTAATTCAAATAACAAGCTATATGACAATTAAATTTATATCAAACAACGACAAATAAAATTCATAACACTTCATGATGTCAAGTTAACTAGCATAAAGATATTTAGTACGTTGTGAGCGTTATAAAACACTCACCTTGATTTTTCGATTTTAAATCAAATCGAACGACGTTCGATTTAACCAAAAAATTTCTCTAGCCCCAAACGATTCCAATCCAGCTCCATAGCGTAGAGCTCGTCCATACGATCCCAACGCAAAAAGTTTCGTCCGAATCCGACCTCGTACGAAAGAGAAACATCATTTTAAACATTTACAAATCAATTTACATCTAAATTTTAATTCCAAAACCCTACAGGCTAATCTGGACCGTAGCTTCCCTCAAACCAATCGAGACTGTGCGCATTCCTTCTTCCCCACTCTCGCGTTCGTGCTTCAGGAAATGAAACCCACGGCCGCCATAATTTGCTCGAATTAAACCCATCCAACATCGAGCTATAAGACGATCAGCGAGCGCCAAAACGAAGGCCTCCACCACGCCCACTCACGCCACGAGCACGGCCAAGCTCGGTGCCACGTTTATCGAGAAGAACGTGCACAAAGGTAGCACGAACGGAAGCGATTTGCCGTTGATTGGTTGCTTTGATTTCGATCACAGCCGTTGAACTACAAGATCTCATTGTCCTCTACCATCTTCCTTTAGAATGTTTTCGAAATCAAAGCATGGATTAAGAGTTTTGGATGGGAGAAGTTTTTGAAGTTTCGGCCCTTGATATCTGAAAGAGGCGGCCAAGAAACCCTAACCCCTTTTTTTTTTTTATATTTTTAATTTGTGTATAAAGGGCTATTTATAGGAAACGGCGAACTCTATTCAATCCGGATTTCCAAACTCCGAATTTCGCACGGTAACTGACGTTCCTAGGGTTTATCCCGCGTTTCGGACACAATGGAATAGGTTTCGGAAGCTAATTCGATATTATGTGAGAGTTATAGCGATAAACGATCAATTTGAATTAAATCGATTTAAACGAATTTTTATGCGTTTTGACTCGCCCCGGACAAACGATAAATCCAATTAACCTGAAATTTGAAATCTTACAATAATATCACATTACGGATCCGATGAAACTAGTTTCGTCGGAATCCGAGACCGTTTGAAAAATGACTATTTTTAACTCGCCAAATTAATATTAAAACAATTTCAACGCGTTTTGAGCTGCCACGGTCAAACGACAACTCCGATTGCTACGAAAATTAAAATCCGATAATAACTAACTATTACGGATCCAATGGAACTAGTTTCGTCAAATTCTGAGACTGTTCAAAGTTTGGCTAATTTCCAATCGATAATTAAATATTAAAATATTAAATTTTCACCAATAAATTTTATATTCAGTTTTAAAAGTTCTATAACATCACTATAACTCCAATATGATAAAATAAAATTTTACAATCATTTTTAATCATATTAAACCCGTTATTCAATTTATCCAATAAATTCCAATTTTAAAATCTTACTAACCCTATTAAAATTCTAATATAACTTACATTCACTTTGGAAACCAATTTGAATCATATTAAATCAAATTTCAAATATCCACTCTATTTTCATATATTAAATTTCAATATCAAATTAATCATATCAAATTCGGAATTTAATTATTCAAACATTCGTAATATTAAATTTAACAAATTTGATTATTCTTAAATCACTATCCTCTGAAATATTCGGAACGAACTTATAAAATTTAACAAATTCAAATTTATATAACAACCATTTTTATTAAAACAGTTATTCAATTCCAGTTATTAAATTATCAATAAATTCCAAATATTTAATTTAAACAATTTCGCTTATCCAATAATTCATTATCTTTTGAAATATTGAGATTAAACTTATAAGATTCAACCCTTAAAACCAATTCACAATTTAGAACACTATTTTCATTTTACAGTTATTCAATTATTCAATAAGTTTTAAATATTTAATTTGAACAACTTACCTGTCCAATATTCAATATTTGATTTTAAATAGATTTTACTTATCAATCAATTACTCTATTATACCCAATGAATTTCAACATTTATTATCCTATTCAACTATTGATTTCAAAGGCATTCACTAAGTAGCATTCATTTTTCATTACTTGGATAATTATTGTTGCAATTTATTCCAGTTATTATTATTCCAAACGAATTTACAAAATTTTTTTCTAACACTAAATCACGAAATCTTATTAAATTAGCTATTTTAATTATCGAAAATTTACGGGTCGTTACATTCTCCCCCACTCAAAACTTTTCGTCCTCGAAAAGGAAAAAGAAGGGAAAAGAAACCAAGTATAAAATTCAACATTTGATATATTTTATTCAAAGTTGCCAACTTATAAGACAATGAAATTCCTTTAATAAAGTCATTACTACACTTTTACTAATTTATTCCAAACGCCTTTCTAACTTTAAAAGCTAGTTATCAAAACAAGTTAAAATTTTTTTTTTTTTTTTTTTTTTTTTTTAAACTCGAAAATTTTTCTAACACCCGGATTTTACGGAAAATTTCGGCAGAGTCTCCTTTGCGCGGCTCGATCGATACAACTACAAAACGCCTCTACGGGCCCCAAACAAACAAAAGAAAATCCAAAAGCCAAGTGGCTCATCAAAAATCACCAAATCCAATGATAAAATAAACATGTACCTTATATTTTTATTAGCGAGCATATACGAATAATATAGCGTGAAAGCGAGCTCCAAATGCGAAGCAAGCGCAATCCGCACCTACTAAACACTCAACAAACCATGAGAAACATGCATATATGAAAATAATATCAATATACACAATATAGCAACATAACAACTACATGTGCCAACATAGCAAATGCAACAAAACAACAAATGCAACCATCAATCAACTATCATCCAACAAATCCATAACCAATCAATATAAATTCACTTCTCATTAATATTTATTGACTTGGTTTCAATTTTAATCATAGTTGATTCATTAACGTTGGATTTTTCTAACATTCATCCTCAATTCAATTAGTTAACATTCACTAATTTATATTTACATTAGTTAATATTCATTTAACTTCTAATTTGATTTCAATGATTTATAGCTTTCAATTTCAATAACATTTAATGAATTATATATACTATCAACTAACAATCATATAACAACCAAATCATACCCAACATAACCAAATTATTAATTTTTACATTCAATTTGGTTTATCTCTTTTATATATATCCTGTTATATAATTTTAAAAGAATCACTTTATATTCGGCATCTTAAATTTCCAATATTAACTTTAATTAAGTCCGTAAGCCGTACATATATCATCCGTGAGCAATATCAATCTAATCGCTTATTCGATCACACAATTTCACTTCCAAACTAGTATCGTTCACACGACTCTCTAGTGCGGACTCGGATTTGGTTTCTTGATTGGAAACTGTTACTCTCCTTGCATAGCCATATACTATGATAGAGAATTCCAGAATCAATTAAAAATCCATATCTAGGGTTCGTCGTCGAAAATCGAGTGAAAAATCCTAAATTGGATCGATATAAATCATCTCGAAATTTTATGCTCGAATTTGGATCAAATCGTTATGCGAATAAAATAATATACGTACAATCCCACGTATTACCTTCCAATAGATTTCTATCCAATTTATCTATACTAAATTATTTTATTGACTTTCATTTTATTTACCATTTATTATTCACAATCCATTATTTAGTTAATATATCCATTTCTTTACATAGCATATTCTTCAACATTATCTTTTCTTAACATCATATCAAAGAATTTGCTTACTCAAGTTCATTTTCAAACATTCTATATAATTTAATTAAATTCAATTTCATTTTAAAATTGATTCTTAGCTATAAGAAATTTATTTGTTTACATCTATTTCATTTTCATAATTTCAGTTAATAACGAATTCATTTGTGGAACATTTTATTAATCATCACTTTAGTTTATAGTCATTCCATAAAAGTCTAACTTCTTATATGTGACTTTTCTTAGTTCATAGTTATCACAAAAGTTACAAATTCAAAATTTTTTTTTTTTTACTATGCAATTTATATTTATTTTCTATAACCAATTTTCAAAATATAATACGATTCATTTATCTTCTTTCTTAAGTTCACTTACTTGTTCCATTTATCAATTCATCATTTCAGGTTATATTTAAGTATATAACATTTTTATCACAACCAAAATTTTCATTTATATACATTTTAATTCATTTTGAGTTTTCCTTACTTATATACTTCAATTACATCCAAGTTCTGTTTATTTGTACAATACCTCATTACATATCAAAACATCATTTTAACTTTTAATATTTGGTAAGTCTTGTTATATGTTATCAGAATGCAAATTTTGTATTATACAAATTTATAGAATTTCATTTTACCAACTTAGAATGTTCACAACTTACTTTGTTTAAATTATCATTACCTTTCAACTTTAAAGTTTCCAAACAATAGCTTAGATATCTTAATCCTCTTATTTTATAAATTTGGTTATTCACATTTCATTCAAATAATTTGAAAATTATTAATTAATGGAACTTAGAAATTTAAATGCCCGGTTCTTTTCAAATCATTTGAAATAAACATATATACTTATCTTTTTATATATATATATAACAAATCATACCTTTTGAGTTCAAACCAAAACCCATTTACCCAAAATAATTTTTGAAGAAAAGCAAAGCTTCTTAGAAGTCTCCCCCACTTTGAGACTCGAAAATGAAAATCGATGATGCTGCGCAGTCATTACCGAAATTATTTTCCAGCGGCATAAGAGAGGAGTACTATATTCATTCCTTCTTAAAAATCCTTTCAAAATATTTCCATAAACAATTTCCAACTAATATTACCATATATTTCTTCAAAGCTTGGAAAACCATTTTAAAACCTCCGGGACATAATTCAATATTTTCCAATTTAAATCTATTTTAATTCATAAGTCACCTTTATAAAATATTCTTATAAGATTTCACAAGTGTTTTATATTTTCTTCAAATTATAGGAATTTCTTTCTTAAAACATTCCACAAGTATTTTATTACTGTTCTTTTGTAATTCAACTTAGTTATCAAATTACAATATCCAATTAGTGATAATAACCAATATTTTTATTCCTAACAGCCAGGTAAGCTAGATAAGCCACACTAATTTCTGAAGAATTTTCTTTATATACAAAATATAATTAGGGCAAAATTATTTCATTTACCCAATTTCAAAACAATACTATGTCGAATTGTTCTGTTTAAGTGTTTAGAGATCCCTATCAATGACGTTAATTACTCGTACTGACCAGAATCCATAAGCCACTCAACAAAACAACCGACACAATATAAAACATTTTATATCACTAACAAGTACGCTCTCTCATATACACTCAACTCATTCATATAGTTTACCTCTATTTCAATGAGTTATTCCCCACTAGAGCCAAGGTTTATCGCTAAACCAAAGCTCTGATACCAACTGTAACGACCCGCCTTTTTGGACAGTTTAAACCGACGATCAAATACCCATGTCGAATCCAAACCATTAAAAGGGCAGATAGTTATTGGGGTAATTAAGAAAAGAAAAGGAAGGGAAATAAAGGAAATGAAACAACACAGAATCTCACAGCGGAAGGCTAAAGTATAATAATAAAATAACAGTTCATGAAGCTGTTAATTAAATGAATACATTTGAAATGAATACATTTGATTATTATTATACAACATTTATCAGAGTTATACATATACAACAGAACAATTAAATAATGCAGCAGACATCATGATGCAAAGATAATAATAGTAATAGTATACCAAATCTTCGTCTTCGTCCTCCGGAATAGATCTTCAAAATCTGAAAACTCAGGTCTGACCCGAGCGTAATGAAAAGACAAAACACTCGAGTCAGGACTAAATATCCTTATAAAAGTTAAATCAATCGGAAATAAATATGAGTGTAACGGCGTCAGAGATGTTTACGGGGTTTGACATCTCATATCCAGTGTCGACGTGCGTGCAATAACTCAAGAGATGTTACGGGATTTTCCATCTCCTAAGGATCCGTTAAACTATCTACTATATAGTAATGTACGCTAAGTAGATAATGTCTATCAGTAATATAAAGTATCAAAATAGCGTTAAGGCGTTACCATAATCCCCCTTAACACATTTTTATATTCCCAAAAGCATATACAAGACCGTAGTTTCCCCAAAACCGGAAGTCACCAGAGGGCAATCCATATACTCAAGGTACAAATCAAAACGTAGTGGTCGCGAATAGGATAATCAGTATGACAAGGTACATGAGGCAATACCAACTAGGATACTAGTAGTTGCGTGATCCGGACTGATGTTGGGCATAGCCAGCAGCTACCCCAACACCGCGAAACAACACTCCCAAATCAAGGGGTGCACCCAAATCGCATCACAAATGTAATAGATATGGTATCGAAGAAGTGTGTCCGCTAGAGGTGGCGAACCTCAATGGCCCGGCGCGGCTCCTGTTTTAGTCATGTCAGGGGTCATCCAATATCGTTCTCTTTCTTCAGTCAACGCGTTCACCAAACCATCCACTTCATTCTGGATCAACACTCCGCGTATAATAGTTATTAAAGTGGTTTTCGGTATCGACAGAGAGTATGTCCATATCCGATCCCGGTCTCTTTAATAACTACGTATTATTACACCGTTGGCTCTTTTATATTCAAATCGATACATAATTGATATCAAAATATCATATTCGCTTCAAAAATCAAATCTATTTCCAATATCATCATATCTATTCAAATGTAAGATTTCGCTTCAAATTCATTTTCGCCTCAATATCTCATTTCGATTTCAAAATCATTTCGAATTTCAATTTAGATTGCAACTTCATTTAACCCAATTCATATTTAAATTCAAGATTTGAATATAAACAAATTCACCTTATTTACCAGCTTGAAAATTTTAGAAATAGTTTTAAGTAGTTTAAAAGTAGTTTAAATAATAAAAAGTTTAAAATAGTTTAATAGAAAATATTTAAATAGTTTAATAAAAGAAATTTGAATATAAAATGGTTTATGTAGTAAAATAGTTTGAAGAATCAAAACAATTTCAATATTTAAAGAATATAGATTTTAAATCATTTATACTATAATATTCATTAAAATAATAATTCCAAAGTCAAACCGGTCAACTTCCCAATTTCTACCCAAATCAATTTCAATTTCCATTTCGATTTAACTGATTCAATTCCGATTTCAACTCGAATAAATTTTGATTCCATATAAATCTCGATTTCAATAAACAAATTCCGTTCACTTTCAATTTCCAATTTCAAATTAATTTCCAATTTCAATTCAATCAATGTCAATTTTTACTTCGAATTAATTCAATTTTTCATTCACCCTTAATTTATTCCATTTCAATTTATATCGATTTGGAGCTTGATTTCTCAAAATATCAATTTATAACACTTAACAAAATTTCCAACAATATTTAAGTTTAAATCCAAATTCCAAATATGATTCAATTCCAAACTCGATTTCAAATATCATTTTTATATCACTTTTACTTAGTAATATTCAAAGCTCGAATTAAGGTTAAATCTTTAAACAAATCAATTTCTACATTCCATCATTTCCAATTTCAAATTTCAAAGTCTCAACTTAACTAATTAACAAAATTCCTTTAACCAAAATTTATTTCAACATTCCAAACTCAATTTTTTCCAATGAATTCAATTTCTATAAATTGATTTCTATTTATAACTTTTAAATCAAAACATTTAAATTATTTCAAATCGACGATTCCAAAATTATTAATTTAGCCAATTCGGTGTCCGTATATAATTTTCTATCCTATGGCCAAGTAATTATTTATTTCAATTAAATGTCAGGGATGAATATATGTCACTTAAATTAAATCACGGTATCATATGTATGCATAACAGGATATATATAAGCAAATAAACATCCAAACATTTAAATATCAACTAATAACGTCCATCGAAATACATCATCCAATAAACAATACAATTCATGGCAATTTCATAGTTATCAATGTTAGGTAATTTATTCGCAATTCAATTTTAATTTCAATTTAACCGTCAATTTAATTTTCCAACGGTTAATTCAAATAACAAGCTATATGACAATTAAATTTATATCAAACAACGACAAATAAAATTCATAACACTTCATGATGTCAAGTTAACTAGCATAAAGATATTTAGTACGTTGTGAGCGTTATAAAACACTCACCTTGATTTTTCGATTTTAAATCAAATCGAACGACGTTCGATTTAACCAAAAAATTTCTCTAGCCCCAAACGATTCCAATCCAGCTCCATAGCGTAGAGCTCGTCCATACGATCCCAACGCAAAAAGTTTCGTCCGAATCCGACCTCGTACGAAAGAGAAACATCATTTTAAACATTTACAAATCAATTTACATCTAAATTTTAATTCCAAAACCCTACAGGCTAATCTGGACCGTAGCTTCCCTCAAACCAATCGAGACTGTGCGCATTCCTTCTTCCCCACTCTCGCGTTCGTGCTTCAGGAAATGAAACCCACGGCCGCCATAATTTGCTCGAATTAAACCCATCCAACATCGAGCTATAAGACGATCAGCGAGCGCCAAAACGAAGGCCTCCACCACGCCCACTCACGCCACGAGCACGGCCAAGCTCGGTGCCACGTTTATCGAGAAGAACGTGCACAAAGGTAGCACGAACGGAAGCGATTTGCCGTTGATTGGTTGCTTTGATTTCGATCACAGCCGTTGAACTACAAGATCTCATTGTCCTCTACCATCTTCCTTTAGAATGTTTTCGAAATCAAAGCATGGATTAAGAGTTTTGGATGGGAGAAGTTTTTGAAGTTTCGGCCCTTGATATCTGAAAGAGGCGGCCAAGAAACCCTAACCCCTTTTTTTTTTTTATATTTTTAATTTGTGTATAAAGGGCTATTTATAGGAAACGGCGAACTCTATTCAATCCGGATTTCCAAACTCCGAATTTCGCACGGTAACTGACGTTCCTAGGGTTTATCCCGCGTTTCGGACACAATGGAATAGGTTTCGGAAGCTAATTCGATATTATGTGAGAGTTATAGCGATAAACGATCAATTTGAATTAAATCGATTTAAACGAATTTTTATGCGTTTTGACTCGCCCCGGACAAACGATAAATCCAATTAACCTGAAATTTGAAATCTTACAATAATATCACATTACGGATCCGATGAAACTAGTTTCGTCGGAATCCGAGACCGTTTGAAAAATGACTATTTTTAACTCGCCAAATTAATATTAAAACAATTTCAACGCGTTTTGAGCTGCCACGGTCAAACGACAACT
Organism: Allium cepa; assembly: GCA_030765085.1. Lineage (NCBI taxonomy): Eukaryota > Viridiplantae > Streptophyta > Magnoliopsida > Asparagales > Amaryllidaceae > Allium > Allium cepa. The sequence goes on from CM060942.1 coordinate 513,939,923, forward strand.
CCGATTGCTACGAAAATTAAAATCCGATAATAACTAACTATTACGGATCCAATGGAACTAGTTTCGTCAAATTCTGAGACTGTTCAAAGTTTGGCTAATTTCCAATCGATAATTAAATATTAAAATATTAAATTTTCACCAATAAATTTTATATTCAGTTTTAAAAGTTCTATAACATCACTATAACTCCAATATGATAAAATAAAATTTTACAATCATTTTTAATCATATTAAACCCGTTATTCAATTTATCCAATAAATTCCAATTTTAAAATCTTACTAACCCTATTAAAATTCTAATATAACTTACATTCACTTTGGAAACCAATTTGAATCATATTAAATCAAATTTCAAATATCCACTCTATTTTCATATATTAAATTTCAATATCAAATTAATCATATCAAATTCGGAATTTAATTATTCAAACATTCGTAATATTAAATTTAACAAATTTGATTATTCTTAAATCACTATCCTCTGAAATATTCGGAACGAACTTATAAAATTTAACAAATTCAAATTTATATAACAACCATTTTTATTAAAACAGTTATTCAATTCCAGTTATTAAATTATCAATAAATTCCAAATATTTAATTTAAACAATTTCGCTTATCCAATAATTCATTATCTTTTGAAATATTGAGATTAAACTTATAAGATTCAACCCTTAAAACCAATTCACAATTTAGAACACTATTTTCATTTTACAGTTATTCAATTATTCAATAAGTTTTAAATATTTAATTTGAACAACTTACCTGTCCAATATTCAATATTTGATTTTAAATAGATTTTACTTATCAATCAATTACTCTATTATACCCAATGAATTTCAACATTTATTATCCTATTCAACTATTGATTTCAAAGGCATTCACTAAGTAGCATTCATTTTTCATTACTTGGATAATTATTGTTGCAATTTATTCCAGTTATTATTATTCCAAACGAATTTACAAAATTTTTTTCTAACACTAAATCACGAAATCTTATTAAATTAGCTATTTTAATTATCGAAAATTTACGGGTCGTTACAAACACCAACATGCCTCCATGCTCCGCCGAACCAACATGCCTCCATGCTCCGCCGAACCAACATAACCGAACCAGCCACCTTCCATCCACTACCGAATATCGACACCGGACCAGAAGCAAGGAAGCCACCACCGGACCAACCTACCACCGGTCCAACCATCCCTGCTACGACCGAACCAAAGCTTTGCCGAACCAGAACGCTGCCAGGCCAGATTGCTTCAGCCCAAGCCCACCAGCAGCTATAAACATCCAAGACCCCTGCCCCCAGCCTCACTCTATAAATAGAGGGGCAGGGGTACAACAATGGCAGACAAGTTTGAGAGCTCAAGCCTGGAAGGAACTCTCAAACAACTTTAGATACTTGTAATCAAAGCTTTGTACTTGTAATCTAAAGAAAAAAGGAGAATAACATAAAAAGTGGACGTAGGCACGTTCTGGCCGAACCACTTTAAATCTGTGTGTCTTTTACAGTTTAGTCCCTGCTTTTTATATATTTGCATAAATCACCCAAATCACTAAATACAACATAAAATCAACCAACTCATACGACTTTGGGTGTTTGCGACCATTTTTTACGCAAACATTTTGGTGCTTTTACTGAGAAGAACCAGCTCCCGCTACATCGGATAGAAGTTGAATTTGAAAATCTAAGAGTTCAGATCTAAGAGTTATGACGAGACAAACAAGTAGAAGGCAAAGGCCAGAGAGAAGTGAACACCAAGGAAGTCAAGAAGCTTCCTCGGGAGGGAATCAAGCGTCGATCTTCATCACTAGGGATGAGATGGAGGCCATGATGAGAAGACAAGAAGAGATGATCCAGAACTTACTTCAACAAATTAGGCAAATTGGAGCACAAATCCAAGGAGCAACTGGGGTTCAGAACGGGGCAGGGCCATCTGGCGCAGCACCAGAGCTAGGGGGCACTCATGCAGAGCATGTTGATCCGACCCCGGGAAGTGAGATGGGGGCATCCGAACCACCTGGTAGCAATAGAGGAATGAACGTTCAGCCAGGGAGGCATACACATGAAAACTCCCGCGGACTTGGGGGGCAGGTCGAAGACAGTGAACGAGAACTACAGCTTGGAGACAATGACAGATTAGCAGAGATGGTTAGAAGAGCTATGAGAGGCGGTTTAGTAAACAGAGACTTGGAAGATGTAAACAGGAGTCCTTTTTCTTCTGCGATTAGGATGGCTAGAAACCCACCAGAATTCAAGCTACCATCATTGGACATGTACAACAGGGAAACGGACCCCACGGTCCATCTAACGAAGTATATGAGACATATGGAAGTGCTGGGGGCATCAGAGGAGGTTATGGCCCGGTGCTTTCCACTGTATTTGACGGACATTGCAGCGTTATGGTTTAGGCAACTGGAGAGCGGCTCCATAGGAACATGGGCAGATTTAACTGAGAGATTCATGAGGCAATTCAGGGTTCATATTGCGAGACCCAAGAATGTGATGACTTTGGCAACCTTGAAACAGAAAACTGGAGAGACTTTGAGGAGCTTTCTAACGCGATTTAATGCGGCGGCAGCATCAGTGGATTGACCAGATCCATCTATGGTCATGATGGCGGCTGTATCTGCAATAGCTGGTAATACAGAGTTCAAGAATTCATTAACCAAGGACCCGCCTATGAATCTGGGAGAGTTCTATCATGAGGCTGAAAAGTTTCTGCGTTTGGAAGATGCTAGTGCAGAAAGAGAGGAAGAAGATGACGTTTACGTAATCAAGAGCGGAAACCCACCTGGAAAGGGTGCGGAGACTAGCAAAGGAAAAAGAAAGGCTGAGGATAATGATGACAGGACAAAGTGGCTACGAAGAGAACCACGCTTCACCACCTATTCAGAGCTGAATGAGAGTTTGGAACGGATTTATCAGGATACCAAGGGGCAGGTTCCGTATCGTAGACCAATGCGAAGGGACCCAACCTCTGACGAAAGAAAATCAGATAAGTTTTGTGTATTTCATGAATTGAATGGTCATAACACTAATGATTGTAGGCATTTGAAGGACGAGGTAGAAGGGCATATCAGGAACGGTATGCTCTTTCAGTATGTGAGGAGGCGAACTCCAGCGGTGGAGCCAGAGCGACCGCCCTCTACGTCAGCTAGAGGTGACCCTGGATCAAGGCACCATTTGATTATCCATTGATTGCTTGATTAAAATAATGATGAACAGGTCGTAAGCTTCCACTAACGCAATTAAATCGTTTACACATGTACGAGATTGCGAACGATCTCCAGGCATGCTCTGAATGATCATTGACTGCTACGGAGTGGGAACTTACACTTTGACATCCTTGCTTTGCTTTTGTTTCGATTTGAACATTTGAATTCTTCCTGTTTGGGCATTTCTGCTGTAAGGTACTATTGCTTTAACATTTACAATTCTATGGAAAAATTATTTACTTTTATGCCCGTTGGATCGCGAACGGTCCACGAGCACCTATTGCATGGCAACGAACTGCCGAAGTCTTTGATTCGAAAAATTCCCCCAAACAATGACTCCAACACTGATAATATTAAGTCCCCCCCGGGCACACTCATTCGCCTCGAACGGCACCCGACTTCGAACAGTCACAATTCGCCTCGAACGGCACTCGACTTCGAACAGTCACAATTCGCCTCGAACGGCACCCGACTTCGAACAGTCACAACTCGCCTCGAACGGAACCCGACCGCGAACGGTCACAAACTCGCCTCGAACGGCACAACTCGCCTCGAACGGCACAACTCACCTTACCTCAAATGGCTCGATCGCGAACAGTCGTCATTTGAGGTCCGCCACCCGATCAATGACTGTTACGCCTTACCTCAAATGGCTTGATCGTGTACGGTCGTCATTTGAGGACCACCACTTGACCGCGCACTGTCGCACTTTACCTCGAATGACTCGATCACGGACGATCGTCATTTGAAGTTAAGCGCTTGACCTTGAACGGTCCCCACTCGACCGCGCACTGTCGCACTTTACTTCGAATGACTCGATCCTGAACGGTCGTCATTTGAAGTAAAGCGCTTGACCTTGAACGGTCACATTTCACTACAGATGACTCGATCCCGAACGATCGACGCACGGATTTATGCGCTTGACCGCGCACGGGCGCACTTCACCTCAAATGACTTGATCACGAACGAACGTCATTTGAAGTTAGGCGCTTGACCATGAACGGCCGCGCTTCATCCCAAATAGCTCGATCCCGAACGGTCGTCATTTGGGGCCATATAAAATATCAAGCTCTTTACAGGTTGTCAACAGGATACGAACATTCAGCTCATGGCATTACAAAACACGCCTTCCTACCGCAAGGCATATTTTGGGGGACAAAGTGTTATCCCAATTTTTGGACAAAACTGGAATATCAATGTTGTGTGCGTTTCCACGACGACCGGAGCAAGAAGAAGCCAGCGAGCGTGCATAAGTCAGGGATTTCACTCAAGTATGAAACAAGGTCTCATTCGGCATTCGAAACTCCAAAGAGCTCATTCGGCATTCCTAGCTCGGCACCGGACCATTCGGTGCCGGACCACATCTCAACCTCCAACATCTCCACTTCCATCCCCCCGCCAAACCAGACTTCTTCGCCAATCGCCGAAACAACCTCCGCCGAACAACACCAACATGCCTCCATGCTCCGTCGAACCAACATGCCTCCATGCTCCGCCGAACCAACATAACCGAACCAGCCACCTTCCATCCACTACCGAATATCGACACCGGACTAGAAGCAAGGAAGCCACCACCGGACCAACCTACCACCGGTCCAACCATCCCAGCTACGACCGAACCAAAGCTTCGCCGAACCAGAACGCTGCCAGGCCAGATTGCTTCAGCCCAAGCCCACCAGCAGCTATAAACATCCAAGACCCTTGCCCCCAGCCTCACTCTATAAATAGAGGGGCAGGGGTACAACAATGGCAGACAAGTTTGAGAGCTCAAGCCTGGAAGGAACTCTCAAACAACTTTAGATACTTGTAATCAAAGCTTTGTACTTGTAATCTAAAGAAAAAAGGAGAATAACATAAAAAGTGGACGTAGGCACGTTCTGGCCGAACCACTATAAATCTGTGTGTCTTTTACAGTTTAGTCCCTGCTTTTTATATATTTGCATAAATCACCCAAATCACTAAATACAACATAAAATCAACCAACTCATACGACTTTGGGTGTTTGCGACCATTTTTTACGCAAACACAAACCCTTAGCCACTAGCCTAGCTTTGTATCTTCCATCATCTTTCAGCTTGTATATCCATTTGCACCCAATAGCATGGTTTCCTTTAGGAAGTGGAACCAAATCCCAAGTTTGATTCTTCATCAACGATTGCATCTCTTCCTCCATGGCACAAATCCACTTCGAGCTATCACTCAACTTCGTGATGTCATAAAGGTCCATCGACACATCTTAAACACATGAAGAGCATAGTCCAAATTATCTTAAACGTTAAGATAATTCCAATCACCATATCTATCGAGTGCCTTATAGCTTGACGGCCAACCTGAGCAGCAATACTATCACCCAGACACCTTTCGGCTCCACCTTTAACCGAATCCTCTCTAGAATCTTGCACATCGCCAACACTACTAGAGAAACCCTATGGACTATGAGATGTAACATTAACCGCTTCCCTCTCACAAGCATGTTCAACTACTATACTCTCTATACTTCTTCGGCAAAATGTAGGAATAACTTCCTTCTCAACATCTGAGATGTCTGCTGGCAACATTTTTGTGTCAAACACTACCCGATACACTGAATTCCTCCTTAGAACCGCTTTCATCTTCCACTGTCACTTTTCAAAATTATTACTGTCATTCCACTTGTCTATAACCAATTGTGAAGCCGAAATCTCATACGATCCATGTACATAAGACGCTGCACAACTTAGATTAACCATTGAGGAACTATTTGAGGTATTATCTCTAGTATTTCTACAACCATCTACCAACATCAACGCGCATATACCAAAAGTTATGGGAAATTTTAACTCGAGACCAGTCAAATCAAAATTCCAAAGCACGGCGGAAAACGAAATCATGGTGAGGAGTGTAAAAACAACGAATCAATATCTCAATCTCAATCGTAATCCAATCCAAGACCAATCACAATCACCAAACAAGCAATATAATATAAGAGCGGTAACAAAGAAATAAATCACACACGGATTTGTGGTGTTTCCACTAATGTTGTGTTAGTGTACATCCACTTTGAAAAAAAGGTTTTAATAATACCAATTAGAAGTGTACAAGAGATTGATTACAATGATTAAAATTCTAATATAATTCATCTGTCAAGAAGGGAATTGAAGAAAATTAGGTTTAGATAAAACACTAATTAATATAGGCTAAAACCATGCAGTCGCTTTTTAGTCGCTCATTCATATATGAATCCAGAAAATAGCTTGTATAAGAGAATAGAAAACCTAGGAAAAGTTCTAGAATTGCCCCTGCAAATATCACAAATCCTCACACCAAAAATCCAATCAAAAATAGGCAGAAGTCGTAACATATGTCTATCACAAGTGACAATCGTCTGTCGTAGGTCTCGGTAAAAATTTCCTACAGCAACAAATGTGTGTCGTAAAGTGACAGACGTATGTCCATACTCTCAGGTTTCAAACCTTGTAGTCACAAACGTCTATCACTATATGAGAGACGCCTGTCGTCTGATATTGGCCACAACACTCCCCTTTCTCGCCATATCTTCCTCCTTCGAGCTCCGATTTGCGTACCTTTTCTCCGTCACCAAGCTGCTTCTGACCACTTTAATTTCTCTATATAGTGTCACCAAAATTCAACACATATAACATTAATTTGAAGAAGATAACGATGTAGGAGGATTCAATACATTGGTTCTTGAAAGCATATGCCCAAGCTAATCAGCTTTGCCAAATTTTTTTCCCGATCAAATATATTTAACCTCTCAAAGAGTAAAAAGAGCCCAATTATTAATCGGCAGATTTTCTATCGAATTAGAAAACCGTCGAAAAATTTCAAATTAAAAATAACCGCAAGCGCACGCCGTACTATCGTAGTACGTGGCGAATACGGACCAATCCGCTGGGAATTGATGATTTTAAAAATCTATTCAATCAAATTAAACCAATGTTGAAGAGAATGTTAAACTAGAAAAGAAGAAAACCAAGCAAAAGAAAATTGATAAAAATATGAGAGTGTTAAGACAATTTAGAGGCAATTTCCACTCTCTAGATCACATAAGTCAACAAAATGAAGTTATGATCTCTCTTTTCTCATCATTAGTGAATTAGTTGATGTGCTTATCATAAGTATGTTATATTTGTGCTATTAATTAGCTCAATATAAACCATCAAACTATAACACAACCACTAATGCACTTTTAAATCTCATAAAATATGACAAAAAAGTAGAAAGCAAAATCTATTTTAAGCATGGCCTATTAACTATTAATTAGAAATATAAGCCATCAAATTTTAATTTCAACAATCACTTCTTTGCCATAATCATACGTAGATGAGGAGGCAATTTGTGTTTTGTTTGTTTAAGCATAGCCTATTTGTTATGAACAATATAGACTATCAAATTCAAAGCTAAACAACATCATTAAACCACTTTAACCATTATCATTAAGCACAAAAAGAGAGCATAAACATCAAATTAAGTTGAAGCTGCATGATTAGAGAGCTTCATTACCCCTAAACTGAAGGGGTTTAGCCTCTCATATTTGTTATCATATGAACAAATGTAGCTTGCAACATGAGAGAAAAGAAAAGGAAAAAGAAAGCAAGATAAAGAAAAACTATTCTACTTGCATGAAAAATAAATCTACACTATAACATGAAAGTAAATAAGCATAAAAAGGAAAAGAACATGTATTGAAGTTGCATAAAAAAATTACATAAAAGAGAAATTGCTAAGTAGCCATGAAAAGAAAGAAGAGAGATTGATTTTATTTTGAGCCTAAAACTAACTAAAGAGGGACTAAGTGAGAGAAGAGAGATTACATGAAACATATGGGTATTTATACATGTATGAAACCCTAATTCATATTTTTAGGGAATGCCCAAAATGTAATTGAGGTAGTGTGGCCACCAAGTAATCATTAGCATGTCATAATCCCCATTTAAGTGTACATGAAGCCATTAATTCCATAAGCATGTGCATTAGCCTCTAGTTTGTACATTAAGGGGTGGGTAGGTGGGGTCCTCCATGATCTTCACTTTGAATTATTTCCATCTTCATTCCTTTATATTCATGTTGTGCATGCATGTGTCTTCATGAAGCCACTCATATTTGAGATTAAATTCCTACACACATATATAAATTTCCAATTAATTTTTCTCAAAGAAATATATACACGCAAATGACCGTTTTGTCCCTATATGAAGATGGATATGTGATAATTTGAAATTAATATGGATTTTGGTTAAAACAAGTTAAAATACCCAATATGATCATTTATTTAATTTAAATAGATTAAACATAGTGGTAAAAAATATGCACATTTACGTGCACATCACCAATAACAATGTACCCAAACCATGGTTCAAGGTTCCATCTAGGGCAGTAGAATCTCGACCAATCCGGCCTATTTTGATAGTGGCCGAGCTAGAATCGTCCTGTAACCCATTTTAGACACTACAATAAAAAGAAAAGTAAAAACAGAAAAAGTATATTGATAAATACCCATGAGAAGAGAAAAGCAGCGTCGACCTCAAAAGAGAAAGCGATGTGGTATCATGAAGAGAGGCCCTAGCTTTTTTTTTTGTTTGTTAACTAGGTTTTTCAGATAGAGGAAGAAGTAGTCTGATTGTTAGACTGAAGCATGATTTGAAATAATAATTTTATTTATTGGGCATGCGTCTCTAAATATTTGGGTATCATTCATTATTTACCAATTGTGGGCTAATAATAAAAATTGATATATGTTAGCTAGTGTATAAACTTTGTTATTATAAAATGGTATATTATTGGTTTATATTACTGAATTATTATAAATGGTGTGTATAAAATTTATATAAAGTTTATTTTTGTTTAGCTTGTATAAACTTCAAACTATATATATGCAAAAATTATAATAATTAACATATTATTTCCAACAATATCGAAACTAAAGTAGAAATTTTGAAATTTTAGGAATGCAACAAAAGTTCGAAAATTTCTTGATCGAGGGAACGAAAATGAAAAGCGAATATTTGAAACTTGATCTAAAATCCAAATATAGGAACCGCGAAAGTGATAATATATAATCATTATCATTATTTCTTTGTGGCAACAATTATATGTGGAAGTGATTAATAAAAATGAGTTGGACTGCAACATACAAATACATCATGAACTACCAAAAATATTTTTAAAGATGATGAAACAATAAAAAGGCATATACTAAAATGTTTCGTCTCTCCTGTAGGTCTTAAGTTTGCTACCTTAATCTCTTCTTCAGCACACGGTCGACAACAAAAGATATACCAACAAATTGTTTACAAAAATCAATATGCAGAGGGCATGACATAAATTAGTGAAATTTTCGCTTCAGTTAAATGATGGAAATAAACTTGACTTTTAGGAAATATCGATTATGTTGATAATTATAATCTTTGTATTCGTGGAAATGTCAAACTAACAATAGAGAAAAATCTAGACTTACCAACTATGTAATTTTGAGAATTCTAGAATATGCTTTGTCAAGAAAATTCTAGAAATCAGAAGATTGAAGGAAATTTTAGAGATGTATCACACTACAAATAAGAATGTTTTCACTTCTTTTGTAAGAAAACGAAAAAAGAAAAGTGCGAAGTAAATATAGCGATTTTCTCCTTTATAAATATTCTTCAAACTCCATTAGCAAATTAGGAGTTACTTCTCCCTCCTCCTTCTTCCTATAGAAATTTCCCAATGGTGGTATCAGAGCTCAGTTGCTAATCAAGGAAGATGACAAACGAAACGACCCTTTTTCAAGTTCCTTTATTAAATAAGAAGAATAATGGAGCATTCACATGAAGGCACGGCTTCAATTGCAAGATGTATGGGGTATCATAGAAAATAGATATGAAGAACTTGCCGATATTTCCACTTTATCCCAAAAATAAAGGGATAATTCTATGAATTTAAAGAAGAAGGATCGAAAGCACTTACGCACATCTACTAATGTTTGGATGATGCTATGTCTGAGAAGAGAGCTAATGTGCAAACTAGTAAGGAAGCATGGGAGATTTTGGAGAACGGTTTTAAAGGAATCAACAAGGCGAAGAAAATTAGACTACAAACTATGCGAGATGAGTCTAGATCTTTATATATGAAATCATCAGAATAAATTTATGATTATTTTTCTCCTATTTTATCTATTGTAGATCAAATGAAAAGATATGGAGAAAAAACAGAAGACTCTAGAGTTGTTGAGAAAATTCTACGATCTTTATATTTAAATTTTGAACACATAATTATAGTAATTGAAGAATCTAAAGATTTAGAATCCATGACTGTTGATCAACTCATGGGTTAACTTCAAGCCCATGAAGAAAAATTGAAGAGAAAGGTTAAAAAAGATCCACTAGAGCATGCTCCTCAAACAAAACTCACCTTGCGAGAAAATGAAATAATTAAAAATGAAAGAAGTCGAAGCCAAAGCGGAAGAGATCGTGGTCAAAGCTATCGAAGAAATGACTATCATAGAGAAGAGAAAAGGAAAAATACATATACCCTAAGAGGTCGAGGAAGAGAAGGAAATATAAAGGAAAATGGAGACCAAGGTATGATAAATTATAAATAAAATGTTATAATTGTAATAAATTTGGGCATTTTGCTTCCTGTTGTAGATCCACTTATTATAAAGTCCAAGAGAGAACAAATTTCATTAAATAAGATGAAGGAAATTCTACACTACAATTGGCACATAAAGGAGACGAAACTAGCAATAATAATACATGGTATTTGGACACAGGGGGCAAGCTATCGTATGTATGGAAGGAGAAGCATGTTTATGGAGCTTGATGAATCGATAAGTGGAAACATTCATTTTGGAGATGAATATAAAATTTTAGTTAAAGGAAAAGGAGACATACAAATTAAGTTGAAGAACGGAAAGAATGAATTGTGAACCAATAGATTTCGAAGAAGCAAAACAAGATAAAAGATGGAGTAAAGCTATGGATGAAGAAATCAAAGCTTATAAATGTGATGACCCGTATTTTTGGACATTTGATAATTGGATAATTAACAGGTTTTATTCAGTTAAACAAATAAAAATTCTGATAATAAAAGATATCTGCATATGTAAATGAATTCGAAAATATAATAAAAATTCGATTATAAATATCTGGATAATATTTGATAATCTCATAATATAATTACTAAAAATTAGACAAATTTTTTGTTTAGAACAAATAATAAAAGTTTTTAAAATATACTTATCTTTTGGGAATTAATAAGAAAACATATATGTGCTTAAAATTGATTTGTAATATATATGTGAGATTGAATAAAAGATTTAAAATATTATTCTTTTAATACCTGGTATAAAACATAGTTTATATATATATATATATATATATACATATATAAACACACACATTTGTAAACATAATACATAAAAGAATAAAAGCAAATGTAAGCTAAATACATATAATACATAAGTATATTAACATAAGCAAGTATTTATAATTATTTCTTTTTACACTAGTACAAAACTGGTCATTTGTGTCGGTTGTGTAACCCCTGTTGTGTCGGTTTTACAACCGACTTATATGAAGATGATACAAAAGACATTTTTCTATTGTGTCGGTTGTACGACCGACACAAATATCAATCATTTGTGTCGGTTGTTATTAAAGAACCAACCCAAAACTATGAACAGTTATGTCGGTCTTTCTAAAAGGACCGACACAAATCAGCTTGTATGTTGAAGCACACCGCCGTTTATTGTGTCGGTCCTTTTAGAAAAACCGACACAACTGTTCATAGTTTTGTGTCGGTTCTTTAATAACAACCGACACAAATGATTGATATTTGTGTCGGTTATGTTTGTTTTTTCAACCGACACAATTGATATAAAGTTGTATCGGTGCCCTTTGAAGTAACAACCGACACAAGTAATATCTGAAGCAAAAAAAAAATATTGTTACCGTTTAAGATTATAGAAACAGTATGAAATTGAATTTTATTTTTTTATAAACCAACGTTACTATAAACTGATTGAACAAAAAATATAATTATATTATCCATCAACATAATTCATGTTTACAGACCAAAATAGAATATAATCTATCACAAACATAACGTACATAACAAAATACCAACGTACGTTACAAAAGATCAGCGTACACAACCAACTACATCCAATTATACATCATATAACTAGCTAAATTCTCTCGAACCTCGTCAATCTCTTGTTGGTTATAAGAACCGTCTCGTACAAAGTCCTGCAATTAAGAGAATTGTTATACAAAAGACAATAATTAAGTCAGGAATACTCTGCAATATATATAAAAGATCAATCTGAGAGGAATGTAATTCAAACACAGGTTGAACCATGCATAAGCTGAATATTGGAAACAAATTAAATGATAGCTACAAGGAAATTTATTTTGAGATCCCTGTTTTACAAACATCAGAAGGTGTTGTTTGTTTAGATTTTATAATAACGAAGACATCAGAAGGTTGTTGCTTGTCCAAGTCATACAAAATTTTACATTGCCTACACTCACTGTCGCAACTTCCACTGACATTCCTTGAACCACACTTCTACCCCTACCTATGCTCTTCTAACTCATTTCAACCTTCTTTACATCTTCCAATCACTACCACTATTATCTCTTCTCTGCACACCTCCCTGACCTCACTGCCCCTCTTTCACCTGACTGCTCCATACAAAATATCCTTATGACCATCAATTATTTCTGCCTGTCATCTTCACACATCAATATTTCCACCTCCTGCCTTTCACGGTGCTCCATATCAGACAACATATATCACTTCCCAAAACTGTCATCAAACTTCCACATAAAAACCCGTACATCTCTGCCATAATCCCTGCATATCTCAACATAAGACTGCAGTATCTCCCTACCTGACAACATAACTGCCACCCCTTCTATTCTCAAACCAACTTGACCACTTGATAACCACAAACACCTCCTTCCTCACTCATATCACTACAAAACTGCCGCATCGACTTACTGCCACTCCACAAACCATCAACATATACGGTTATCCACACTTCGCATCAACAACCTTCCCCCTGCATATTCAACTTCATCCACTGCTAACAACTATCTCACTTCTGTACCTGCAGCACACCACAAACATCATTTACCACTATCCACCAAATACCCCACAAAACATTCTCTGCCACCATCTCCACTCACTGATCTGCATCCCTTCACCACTGCAGTCCATCACCAACATTCAGCAACTTCAGCAGCAAACCATATAACCACTGCTCATACTGCTAAAACTGCTCCATCATTCATTCAAACCTGCCACTTCGTTGCGACCACCCTCAACCAAAATCACGACCCATTGCAGTCAAGCAACATCCCCGTAACCACCTTTCTTCACATCATACTACATCCACTACCTGTTAAATAGACATACACGATCGTGTATGTCTATTTAACAGGCAGTTGAATTGATCTTGTATGTCTATTTAACAGTTCAGGGAGGTGCACAGAGCATCACCACATCCACTGCAATTTCCATCTCAGTGCACTGTACACATCTTACTGCAACACTTGTCTCTACCACTCCTCTGATATAACAGCAGCCAGCCATCGACTTTACAACTGCCACCATCCTTCATCTCATTTCACCATTCATATACCTGCATAGCAACTGACCACTCAATCTACCACCAGAAGCAATCCCACTGCAACCATCTGCTCAAACTTCCCACAGCTTCCTTCACAACCAAGTACTGACATCACCACTGTCCACTGTCCAAACAGTTAACTGTCACTACAAACTACCATTCCCACTATCCTCCTGCCACACCACAATACCTCCTTTCCACTTCAGTACACAACCACCCCTCAAATACCACTGACCATCATACTGTCATTCACCGTTCCACTTACTTAACCAAAACAACATACTTCATCCAGCCACTGTCAACGCATATAAGCAACAATTCACCAAACCCCCTGTACAAACTGTCAAATATTTTTACACATACTCCTCACACTCCATACAACAAATACCACATACTCCCCACACTTTCAATATACCATATCACCACTGTCTTCAACATTTCACAATTCACCACCACCTCAAACAAATGATCACTCAAGCTCCAACATCATCACTCCAATAGCACTGTCAAAGCACTATTCACATTTTTCTATCTACCATTTGCTTACTGAACATCCCTTCACCAACAAGTCCTACTGTCACCACACACAGCAGCTATACCAAAGCACTCAACGTAGCATACTGCCACCATTACCGACCACATCAAAACCATCATCAACCACCCTCTACTCGACTACACTCGGCTACAAACATTCAACAGCAGCAACCCTGCCTTAGACCACAACAACAACTATACAGAACTTCTACTCACCATTCTCCACAACTTGAACCTCACAACCATTGCACACAAGCCCGCAACAGCAACAACACAGTAAATAAAGACTTGGCATTTAACTAGCATTGCAGCAATGATTTGATCGAAATATATCTATAATGTAGCTAATGTATAATATGAAGGAAAAAAACTAAAGTAGTACCTTTTGTAAATCGATGCTTTGATTGTGGTTTTTCACTATGTCATGCATATACCTCATCACATAATATACACAGTCAGTTGCTCCTAATTGTTGAGGACACTACAGCAATATTAGAAGATAACTTAATAGTTAGTTTAAAATGAATTCATATGCCAAACAATATATAGTATTTATTTTATTTTATTTTTTGTTTGAAAATCAAATCACCTTAACATGCTTCCATTTCAAGGTACTTCCTCGAGACTTGCCACCGAATGCCTTATAAATTTTGAAGGCCCTACGCATGCAAGAAAATGTTAAATAATAACTACTCCGGCACCCGCATTTACATACACTAATTTCATGTATAAATTTTTAATTTTACCACATATACTAACTTCATATAAGAGATCAAATATATACAACTTACGTGCTCACTTGCGGTTTAATTTCAAGTTTATGTTTGCGTTCGGCCTGAGGATCAAAAACATAAATCTCATTTATTTCTACACGGAAAACAAGCAGTATATAATGTTTCCTGCGTTACAAGATTTATAGTAAGTTAAAATTGGCATCAAATTCGTAAACTAGTTACTAAAAGTTTAATGTTCATACCCTTCGTACTGTGGGGCTAAAAGTAAGCTTTTAGATTGCAATGCTTTCCATCGACAAATATGTATTGGTCGCATCTGGATGTTTTCGCACTTGGGAAAGCTTTTTGGGACACATAAACCCAATGGTCTCCACTTTGAGATCATTGCACATAGATTTAACCACCTAAACAAATTTAAACATATATTATTAGTTTTTTAAAAATTGACTATTCATCAAAAAACTAAGATGGTTATATATAAAAAAATTGCTAAGGAAAAAATACTCACATGATGTAAAGTTGCAACCATGATGCATTCAACCATGTCATACTAAGGAATTGGATAATGTCGTCCATCATGATATGAATTTCAAAGTCCTCATCGTATGTGAATAAATCCTAATTCACTTGAATTGCATTGATGGCACTATCATTGGATAACATTTGAAGTATTAGGTCATGGAAATATTTGCACTCGCTCGTTAAAGTTTTGAGAATCTCTTCATCCACGATTGATTTGCGTTTTGCAGACTCATCTGACGTTGTATTCACGACCTTGTCATTACTATTTTCAAACAAATCCTTGTTTGGTTGAGATGTAGGCACCTAATTCAAAATTTTAAGTAGATGTTTGAAATGATGTTGTTAAAAGAATAGACGAATGCTAAGAATTCAACTTCATATGTTAACTACTTTCCGATAAGTTTATAAATAGCTAAATTATCTATAATAAGTTCTAGTATGAAGAAATTTTACTTCTTTAATATGTTCTAATATGAAATAGAGGAGTTTAGCAAGCTAAATTAAGGAAGAAAAATGCATTCATTACCGTATCATTATCTCTTAAAAGCACAAGGCTTTTAGGCCATTGAACAAAACTCCCGACCGCTTCTCCTATCGTGTTGTGATGCTTAGTTGGAACAGGAAGTGAGGTTCCTTCATGACTAGACTCCACTGCATTAATTCCAACTTTTACATGATCGACCAAGATTTGTTGATTATGACATTGATCTCCGGACCTTGAAGCGGGATGTACCATGCCATGACCCACTACAACAATTTTGGAGTCCATATTCACGGCCAAACGACATTTAATCGGTTTCAAGAATGGCAAAGTACAAAACCAACATTTTTCACTTAGCACTTGTCAAATACATAAAATCGTATATGTTTATAAATTCAACTATGAATTGTTTACCTGCAAGTCTGCAAAGGGATCCGTCTCTTGAGTTTTGTTTGCATATTGTAAATTGCTCAGGTGCGTTGATTGACAACTACTACGATGATCAGTTAATGGTGTGTTGATCTCCACCTCCTTGGGCAAATTCATCGTGTTCAAAATGTTTGCAATCTGCTCTTGAACCATTGTACTCATCTCTTGTCTCAATTTTTGGCTCACTTTAGCCTCTATTTCCTGAGTGATAACATGCAGCTCATCAGCTGATATTACACAACTTCGACCTTTCCTTTTCTCTACATCCCCAAATACGTTTTTTATACCAACCGTCGCACCAATCCCTCTAACTCGACCTGGATGCTCTTTTTTTTCAAGACCACGACTCAAGACATCATCATACCTATCTGGAACCCATGACCCTTCAACGGCTTTTCCTCTCCAATCATTCTGTCAACAAAAAAAGCTAAAACATAAGGTGGTATGCTTTTCACTATCATATGAAGATTAAAAAATTAAAATAGTGCTATAGTATCATGCTTTTTACTGAAATGTTAGCACCACACGTTCGCTGAAATGATATCATATTACGTGTCATATTTTATCTAATAAAGAATGCTGGGTCGTGTGTGTTTTCAGTTTAAAACATGTAAAGCGATAAAACACATGGAAATTAGTCGTACCATTTTATCTACAACCATCTTAGTTTTCTCATTAGGGATGTCATAATTTCCATCGGCTCCTTTTTTTGATCGTGCCAAAATCCAATCAATACTCTGATCCAAAACAGGTCCACCTGGCAATATGGTCGAGGAACTATGGCCTTCAATTATCCATTTAGCCTTCTTCCCTGCATATCCAGCTTGTCCAAAATAGTGAGGATGCTCGTTGCATGCCTGACTCTTCCTAGCCTTCTCACTTATTTGCTGTTTTATGACATTGCAAAAAACAGCAAAACAGAATAACACAAGCCACAGAACAGTTGCAATTTGCACAAATGTTTGTACTATTTCTCAATGCATGAGTAGTATGGATTTAGTATGCAATGATAGAAGAAGAAAGAAAAATATGCAAGTCAAGGCAGCCTAAATTTTCGAAAATTTGCAAAGTAGATTCTGCTAATGCTCCCTTATCATATGTTTACAATTCAGATTCTGCGTTGGAATCTAAAACTAATGAGGATAAGCCTACAGATTCAACACCTGTGTATGCATCTAGCATTCCTACTGCAAAGCTATGGGCCAATGGTCTCTTACTAGGACTTGCACCATCTAAACCTCCTATTTTTAGTGTTTAAAATGATTCAAATGATGATTCGGTATCTAACACTATTACTAAATATTTGTCTACTGGAAACCATAACTGTGGTAGCAGTGATAATGTTATTCAAGAAATCTCTCAAAAATGGAACAGGTAATAATCATACTGAACCAAAGCCAAATGACTCTAGTCATTGTAGATATTAAATATAGTTTATCTTCTCCTGCATAAAAAAATACTTGCAAAGGCAGCTCACAATCACTCCCTGCTACGTTATGTTTTTGACCAACTAACCCTGCCTCACCATTTACTGTAGCTACCATTATACCGACCTTGTCCATGCTAGTTTCACCATACGAGCAACCATCCACTGTCAAGCTACTGACTGCACCATTTAAGCCCAGAACTAAAGGTTGCCCATGTAACACAGACACCCTACCCAACGTACCACCTACTGACAAACTATGACTTGCACATAAACGCTCTCCCCTTCTCTATTTTGCACTACCGTGTCACAGGAAAGAAAGATGAAGTGGAATAAAATGAATTTAGTTCAAACCATTTTTTTTCCTTTTTCTTTTTCATAAAATAGTTATAGCACATTAAATTTATTTGTATAAAACCTGTATACAATTCATGTATAAAATAAGAACATGCTATTGTATATTAGATTTAAACAAGAAACATGACATGCTGACGTGTATATTTATAAAAGTCTGACATGCTGCTGTTAAAATTAATTTTTTATTTCGTTTGTATAGAAACATATACCTCATTCATAAAACATGTACAAGTTAGTATTTCATTGTACATCATTCAACAAGTTATACAACAACAGTCAAATACCACAATAAACACAGCAACCAATTCATGTTTCAGGGTCATCAAGTTCAGGAATACACACAACAACTAAAAAGTCACAAAGTGAACATCTCAAAGTATCATGTCTCAGCAATGAAACAAGTTACAAGGTCCTTCAGTAACACATCACAACAATGATATGTGTTACGGTGTCAACAAATTTAGAAGCAACACAACAAACAATTATGTCTCAAGGTCATTAATAGTGCTGCTAAAACAACCTAAATAAGTTACAGGGCAAGCATCACATTCAATAACAATCAAAGCCATGAAACAGTGAAGGACGGGATATATATACTTACCAACATATGAGCGTATCTATTTTTGTTATTCTTTGCACATATTTTAATATTCTACGTAATAAGTTAGGTTATGGGCATACATTTATGAGCAATCAATCGCTTTAATTAGATGGAAAACAGCTTTCATAATTCTTATCAATTTAATTCTAATTACATGGAAATGATACTCTGCATCAATGAAATTGATTTATTGATATCAACGCATGGTTGTTGCCACAACCATTTCAAGGACCTAACAGGCGAATGGCACGTACACATATAATAATTAAAAAAAGGATATGCACCAAGCCTGCATATAATCTTACCAAGGTGTATATCGCTGTTCAAGAAATAGTTTATTGAATAAAGAAATCAAAAGCAGTTCATTAGATATAAATATACAAGTGAATTGTTAGAGAAACTTTAGTAAATATACAAGTGAATTGCAAATGAGCTTTGTATGCATACAAGTGTAAGGAAAATTGAGTGTATAAAATATAAAAACTTAAGTTTTCAGGTTAATAAATTAAAATTGTGAAATCAGAGAATAGTTGAGTGAAGAGCTTGTTAGTTGTATGTTCTATTATTCAATTAAAAAATGATTATATGACAGAATATGATTAACATTTTGAGGTTCTGCCAGACCAGAGGTGTCAACAGGAACTAGATTAAATAAAAATCATGGGCTGTTGGTTGTGTTATTTATACATTTCCATGACACGGTATCTTTTCGCATACAAGTAACATCTTGCGCTAAACAAATGCAGATATTGGGACTGGACGAATAAGAGTTTGAATTCACATAAAATATATTCGTCAAACTTTATACCCAATTGACTACTCCCCTGTTTCTTTTCGATATGATAGTGACCATTTTACACAAAGTTTAAGCCAATGTTTTAACTAATACTGTCAACGCATCAAGTTGAGTTAAATTCTTACTATTCCTCGTCAGGTGGATCCTTAGAGCAAAAGGATTCAAACCAACATAATTTACCAGTTTATAGCAAAATATAAAGGAGTTTCTAGTTTCATAACAATATGCAATTCAGAGTAGGGGAGTTTCTAGTTTCATACAGCTAAAGAGCAGTTTTCATTTTTGTTATAAGAAACTGCACGTTTCATTTTGTGAAATATGCAATTGCCCTGACGAAGCTGGTGAGTTGTAAAATGAAAGAAATAGCGTGTGACTTGTGGATATGGCATAAAAAACATACCTTAAACTCCTCGGTTTCACAATACTTCTTAAATGTTTCCCATTGTGTTTTTGTAACCCCATCATAAAATTCGTATGGCTCTTTATGGTTTTCTGGAAGCTCTCTAGTCTTCGTAATCCAACCACTAACCAATTTTGTTTTGAAACCCTTCCATGCTCCACAAACATTTTTTAACACATTATTTTTCATTTCTTCGTCGATGTGATACTCGGTCTGAGGTAATAAAAAATAAAAAATAAAGAACGTCAAAGCAGTAAAAATGAATTTGATAAACAATGAAAGCGGTTCATGACTCCAAACACAAAGGATCCAACTGACAATTTAATAAGCGAACAAATGAATTTATAATACCTTAATGTCTTCCCAGATGGTATCCTTAAGCCCTTGACTAACGCTAGCCCAATTCTTGATATTGATATCAATTCTAGATCTAGCTGTATCGCATACGTACGCCTTAAAAGACTTCACCCATTTTCCAGTAGGTTTGCCATTATCACACCACTCAACGAATTTTGGCTCGGATGTTCTGTATTTCTTTCCGGTTGTTGGACCTCTTTGCCTCCTCTTAGATGACGGTTCTGAAGCGGAAACGGAAGTGTTTTTCTCTTCAGTGTGTTCATATAGTTGCATTTCCATTATTCCTGTATCACAGATGTGCACCCGAAAGTTATAAAATATTTCAACAAACGAATAATAACTTAAATATCACACAGTCTGAACTGATTTGAAGACATATTTGCTTGATTGCAAAATGCACACAGCCAGAACTTATTTGAAGAGATATTTGCTTGATTGCATTTTCAGATGGTCTCATGTTTCCAGAGCTATATTTTCTGGGGTAGATTCAAGATGTAAATTTCTTTTGTTGTATGCAGAACTATAAGCTCATGATTTAACCACTTAAGAAAAACATACATGGTTGCTTAAATTTCAGAGCAAGCAACCGGCCAATAAATGCACATATCTGAGAAAGCTACACATAACTAGTTCACACTGTAATGAGCAACGACACACATTTCAATATAAGAAAATGATTTCATATGTTATTTTTTTCATATCAAGCAGACAGTATTGCAATAAATTATTATATGATAGATTCAGGAAGAAAAGCTAAGGCATATAAATTTCATCATTAAATTGTTATCTGATAGATACTAATGCAAGAAAATAGTGCTAACCTGCTAGTATTGCAATGAGTCAAAACAGAAATGCCTTTTGAATTCTTTTGTAGAGATCGAAGTGTGTGTAACGACCCAATATTTTCAAAATATCAACTATTCATTTAACCATGCTTTCACACAAAACTATACTCACACATGTTTTCTCATTCGTTTGAAGATTTAGCTTCTGATATACACATTCCAAATAAATATACACATATGAATAAATTAAATGGTGACAGTATTAAAACGTTAAAAAATTACCCCGCTATCCAAACCCCTTCATCGTGATCAGTACGTGCATAATTTGCATTTAAATTAACTTCTTCTTCTGATAGACTTACGCCAATGGAATAAGGTGGATTCTCGTCAAATTGATTATACTCTTCTTCATCTACCACGTCGTCGATCCCGACAATGCGCCTTTTTCCAGGAAGGACAACAGACCACTTATGATCAGCTGGGTCGGTGACATAAAAAACGTATTTCACTTGAGATGCCAAGATGAGTGGATCGTTATCATGACTCACTCGATCAAAGTCAACAAGTGTGAATCCATGTTCATCCACTTGTACAGCATGATGGTTATCGGCCCATTTACATTGAAATAGAGGAATCATGAAGTCCTTATAATCAAGTTCCCAAATATCCTCAATAACTCCGTAATATGACATTGTCGCATTTATTGGTTTGTTATCTTTAGCACTAGCAAATTCTCTTGAAGATGCTACGACACTTACTCCACTATTTTGCATTTTGCTCTTTTCATCCCGACGCTTCGTATGAAAGACATACCCATTAATAGCGTATACTTCATAAGAGCTAACTTGAAATTTAGGCCCATACGCCAACCATTTTATTGTATCGGAAACATTATGATTTGTTTGAGAAAATTGAGACATTACCCTATCTTTAAACCATATGACGAATGAGCGGTTATGTTCATTTGTCAACCATCTTTCGTTCTTTGAAGGATTTTGAGACTTTAGAATTGTCATATGCTCTTCCAAGTAAGGATGAACCTCACTAAGGTGCTGTAAAACAAGTAGGTGAGCTTTGTGAAACATATCATCACCAATTGACATCAATTTAAACCTAGTTATGCCTTGACCGTCAAGTCGCCCTTCATGTCGAGACTTGCAAAGTCCAATAGGTTCAACGTCAGTTAGGTATTGAGTGACAAATTCAATAACTTCCTCGGCTACAGCACCTTCTACGATACTAGCTTCAAGTCTATATCTATTCTTTGTTTTTCTTTTTAAAGTTCCCATGTGCATTTCGAACGGATACATATACCTCATAAAAAAAGGACCGCAAATCTTGATTTCTCTTACCAAATGTACAACCAAATGCACCATAACATCAAAAAATGAAGGGGGAAAATACATCTCAAATTGACACAAGGTAACAATAACATCGGCTTGTTGAACATCCAACATATCAGGATCAATCACCTTACTACAAATTGCATTAAAAAAAATACAAAGCTTTGTAATAACATGTCTAACATGTTTAGGCAATATACCTCGAATAGCAACATGCAACAAATGTTGCATTAACACATGACAGTCATGAGACTTCATGCCCGTCAATTTCAAATCCTTCATTGATACACGACTGCTAATGTTCGAAGAATAACCTGATGGAACCTTGACACCACGAAGACACTCGCATAAACTAGTTTTTTCTTTTTTGGACAATGTATAACATGCAGGAGGCAAATAGATATGTTTACCTTTCTCCACTGGTGCTAACTCCTTTCGAATACCCATTTTCAACATATCTTGTCTAGCTTTCTCACCATCTTTTGTCTTACCAGATATATTCAAGAGTGTTTCAATGATACTGTCACAAACATTTCTTTCTATATGCATTACATCTAGACAATGCCTAACTTGTAAATGTTTCCAATATGGAAGTTCCCAAAATATAGATTTTTTCTTCCACATGCCTTCTTGAAGAGGAAAGGCTTTGCCAAATACATTTTCAATATCCTTGATCCATTCATATACATCATTTTCTGTTAATGGCAAACGAGCAACTCCGCTTTCTATCTCCCCATTGAAAGGTTTCTTCTTTTTACGATAAGGATGATTGAGAGGGAGAAATCTACGATGATGCATATACACATTTTTCTTGCAAAAATGCAAGCGCTCAACAGCCATGTTGTCTTGACAAATTGGGCATGCTCTAGCACCTTTTGTACTATATCCAAACAAGTTACCATATGCGGGAAAATCATTTATGGTACAAAAAAGCATGGCGCGTAATGTAAATTCACTTCTACTATATGCATCAAATACGCGCACACCTTTATCCCACAAAAGTTCTAGATCATTAACAAGAGGAGCTAGATAAACATCGATGCCATTCCCTGGTTGTCGTGGTCCTGAAATCATAAGAGACAACATAATGTACTTGCGCTTCATACTCAAGTAAGGTGGAAGATTGTAAATCACCAAAAGAACCGGCCAAGTACTATGTTGACTGCTAAGATTGCCAAATGGATTTATGCCATCTGTGCAAAGACCAAGTCTGAGATTTCTTATTTCTTCGCCGAAACTAGAATACATGGTATCGGTATTTCTCCACTGCGGAGAATCGGCTGAATGCCTTAGTAATCCATCATCCTTCCTCACATCTGCATGCCATCTTAAGTTTTTTGCATTTTCTTTATTTGCAAATAAACGTTTAAACCTTGGTATAATGGGAAAATACCATAAAACCTTTGCTGGAGGCCATTTCTTATCTGGGTGGTTATGAACATTTTCTCGCGACTTGTAACGGGATAATCCACACTTAGGACACTCATGCAAGCTCTCATATTCATTTCGATACAATATACAATCATTTGGACATGCATGTATCTTTTTGTATCCTATGCCAATTGGACACATAATTTTCTTTGCCTCGTAATTAGAAGTAGGAAGCTCGTTACCTTCCGGTAGCATGTCTTTCAAAAGTTCCAACAATGATGTAAAACTTATATCACTCCACCCGTGTTTTGCTTTTAAATTGAAAAGCTTGAGCACAGCAGACAATATTGTAAACTTAGCACAACCAGAATACAAAGGCTTCTCAGCATCAAGTAATATTTTTTCGTACAATTTTGGCTCTTCCATCAAATGTTCTTGAACATCATCAAACATCTCATTAACATTGTCGATCTCATCAGTCTCATCATTTACCTCGTTATTCACGGTACCTTCCCGGTCATCCTCATCAGTGTAATGATTACTAGAACTAGGTGTACTAAGTGTGCTTTCACCATGCCATATCCACTGTGTATAATTTTGCTTGAACCCATACCGAATTATGTGATCCCTGATCTGATCTTTGTTACGAAATCTCCTCCTATTCTGGCAACGTCTACAAGGACAAAAAATTGTTTCTTCTCTTCTTGTTAATTGATCATTCAACGCACACTTGATGAATCCTTCCATTTTGTTCAAGAACTCATCATCACTACGTTTCACGTTATACATCCAATTACGATCCATGTGAAATTGCTAGAGACGCACTACATAAG
The DNA here is from genome assembly GCA_030765085.1 of Allium cepa. NCBI lineage: Eukaryota > Viridiplantae > Streptophyta > Magnoliopsida > Asparagales > Amaryllidaceae > Allium > Allium cepa. Next base: position 513,964,727 of record CM060942.1, read on the forward strand.
CAAAAAAAAAAATCATAAGTGTTTCTTATGTTTGTTTGGATATTTCAATTATTCCTCAACATCAGATCATATAAACTTAGATATTGAAAATGAAGAAGTTAGAATTTTTGTTCTTGCAAGTCAATTGCTAGATGGATAATTGATTATAAATTAAAGTGTATGAATGAGTAAGCAATGATCAGTAGCTAGATTTTTTATAGAAGCCATTTTAGAGACCAAGAGAGAGAGAAAGAGAGTGTTTAAAATAATCAACTATAGATGGTTCGGAAATGGATATAGCATGTATAGTAATGTAGGGTTACCGTGAAAAGTGAAAAAAATTGTTCGGAAGAGTTAAAATTTAGAGGAGCGTTGGTTTAAAATTTTGAACATTGTTTCCTTATTTAAAAATGCAGAGCCATCCACTAGTCGACTGTCGGCATTCCTATAGATCGACCGGTTAGACCTTATATATGTTGTTTTTCAAGTGTGAACAAGAAGTAAAATAATTATAAATAAATACCTAAAAAAACATAGGAACGTGAATTTTCTTTTAAACATGCATCATTATGGTTAATTGAGGAATTCTTTACGCAAATTTGGCACTTCATTCGAAGTTAGTATGTTAATGTCATGTATCGGCGTGAGCATATAATTATAGCATTTAGTAGTTTTATTTTGTATTTTTGCACAAGATTTCTAAAAAGAAAATGTTCATTTGTTGGCATGTGACGTTGATTCTTGTTTTCCATTTGTTGAAAAGTTAAGTCAAGCTGCTAGTTATACAAAGAAGTGGTTGACTTCTACTGTGACTTTTATGGTTGGTTTGTTCAATTTATTTTTTTCAAGGGAAAAAGGTTGAAAGCAGATGAAGTTGATATATAAAGCATATTAAATTGTAAAAAGCAACTAGTTTGAAATGAAATTTGGGTTATTCTTAAAACTCCGTGTAAAACTACAACCAAAACACCAATCACCTCCTCCAATACATTATTTCACTGCTACTACTCCACCTTCCTCTCTGCTTACAAATACCACCACTACCATTTCAACAACAGCACCAGTATGTCAATCTGCCACTTCCTGAACCCCCCGTCTATTGCAAACACCTCTAACCTCCTACAGTACACTCCACCATCACACACACTTCAACTAAGCTCCTGACCACAAACAAAACAACCCCATTCCTATCAGCTACTTCACCCAATCCACTATCCTTCTCTACCAATTGCCACCATCCAGTGCATTCCTCCCCGTGTCAGTACAACCAGAAACAACCCACGACCTCGATCGCTGCCTTCCACTTTAACCGTACTTCCTCCTACAACAAACTGCATCAACCCAGCACTGCAAAAACTTTAGCACCCTGCCCAAACAACCTCTGTTTCAACTTCAGACGCTAACTTCAACCATTCAAATCCTCCTCTCACTGCCTCGATCACTTGTGCCACTCCATACAACCACTTGAGGTACGTGCTTCCAACTCCAAAACGCTACATCACCAATTGTTGCAACCTCACCCTTCCATCAACTGTCCATCGCAACAATTCACACCTAACCTCCTTCTCCATCACCATGCAACATAATATACCCTTTACCAGCAATACCACCATCCCACAAACAACCACCTTCCATCATAGAAAACGAGCAACACCAAGTCCACTAACTCCAACCATCACTTCCTTCCCATTTGAAACTGCCATCTCCTTCAACAGACTATGACCAGACCTTTCCTCCCATCCTCCTTCCCACTGCAACTACTCACATAAATCCTCACTGCTTAAACCACACCCTGCCCTTATGCACTTCAATCAGCACAACTTTCCAACCCACTTGATCCCTGCATCACTACAACACACTCTGCAATTTCCAACTCCCAAACGTGAACCCTGCAATTGCCTCGAACAAAATTGGAAATCCAAGAAAATCGCCTCGCACAAATTCGATTCCAAACTCCTCAAATTGCCACCCTTCTCAATCCAAGAACAACTCAAACCATCCGGAATTTCCAATCCTTTCACAATCTGACGGTTATTGGCCTTAACAAAGAACCATTTCTTTACTATGACCTTACTAATTGAATTAGCCATGCTTCTTTTTTTATTTACAAAAAAATATGTAGGCACAGGGGTAGAAGACTGTGCGTATTTCACCTGAACAAGGAATTCACTTCTGCTGGTGATACATCAGCGTAACCCCTTCAGAAGTACAACAACTTCAAAGCTAAGAGGGTATTTTACGAAGTAGTAGTAAGTTGAAATGGATTGAGGTGATAGAACTCAAGGAGGTCAACGAAGAAAGAAGTACGAGGAAGAGAGATAGCATTGGATGCGTACTCCACTGCCCATGGAAAATATCCCACTGAAGGTAAGATAGCATATAACAGATTTGCCATTTAGAAGGAGATGTTTACCATCAGCTTGCAGTGACATTTGACGGAAATACAAATGTTAACAGATTTAAATAAATAAATTTGACATTTAAAATGATCCATTTAACAGCGTGTTGATGGACCAAGGAGCGGAAATATTATTTGCATGTATTGTACATGCCTATAGCAATGATACATAGTACATACTTTCCCAACACTAAAACCTGAACATATAACTGACACGATTACAAATTCTACTACTGTTTTACAATGACTATCAAACCATTACTCCGAACGTGCTAGTATGTACCACAGTTTAATTTTAAGACCATTTACTTCTACATTACTTGAAAGTTGGCAGACAAACTCAAATCAATCATGTTAATTATGTACAAAATCAACTGTCAAGGACTACAGGTTTGAACACTGAATCTTGTAAGGTGCATAACTAAAACCACAACTTTGCTAACAACAATAAGGCATACAAAATTGAAAACAGTTAATTATATGAAAATTTGAACGATTTTTGTTACTATATATTAAAATATGAATGCCCAATGTTCACCACCGCTTTTCCCTGCAGAGATCGACCGTTGTGATCGATCAGCAGATCCGATCAAGTTTTACTTCATAAACTGTGCTTGATGCTGCTGAATCGAAAGAATAATTTGTTTGGCGGGGAAATGAGAACATAAACTTTTTATTTTTTTGTTACGTAACTATTTTTTTATTTCTTTTTGTATGCATTTAAGTCTATATTATTAGATATAAATAAACGCAGTTAACAGTATGTTCCGTGATGAACATAAAAATGCTTAAAATAAAAATACCTTTTAACCCAATGAAAACAATAATCATGCTCTAAAAGTTAGTATTAGTATATCTTTGTCTTTATTAATAATTGGAATAGAAACACGATCTTTTGATCTAACTTCAACAATATCCATATATACAAACAAAATGTCGGAAGTTTGGATTTCACAAAGAATAAAATGTTGAGTGGAACTATATAGGGGTAAAGAGCTGTTTAATCTTCTAAGTAAAGATGAATCTTATACGTGGTATATCTCATCTATGGAATAATTGGTATGAGCAGACGTAATGTGATGAAGCATAAATGAGATAGTACAAACCTACAATACGTAATAGTGAGTTTATTAGTTTAGTATTGGGTGAGTGCTTCAATAGTAGTTTTGATTATCACAGTTGTGTTTCTGCTTTAGTAGCGTTGGATTATCTCAAAAATTTAATCTTTCATTATATCTCAACAATTTACCTAAACTATAACTTTTTGACCTGCAATAATTTAAAGTCATTTTTCTGTAGATTGCAACCCAAAATCTTTTGCCAGAACTAGTTGGAAAAAACCTAACATTGAAACTCCATAGCCAAGTATCAGATGCCTTTGATTTTAAATTTGGAAAGTATGCAGGCTGGGCTCAGAATGTGCTTTTCATCATTGAGTTGCCTTCCCAGAAAACAATTCACAATCTGACGGTTATTGGCCTTAACAAAGAACCATTTCTTTACTATGACCTTACTAATTGAATTAGCCATGCTTCTTTTTTTATTTGCAAAAAAATATGTAGGCACAGGGGTAGAAGACTGTGCGTCTTTCAGCTGAACAAGGAATTCACTTCTGTTGGTGATACATCAGCGTAACCCCTTCAGAAGTACAACAACTTCAAAGCTAAGAGGGTATTTACGAAGTAGTAGTAAGTTGAAATCGATTGAGGTGATAGAACTCAAGGAGGTCAACGAAGAAAGGAGTACGAGGAAGAGAGATAGCATTGGATGCGTACTCCACTGCCCATGGAAAATATCCCACTGAAGAGGCAGTCTAAACATGATGAAGAAAATAACAAAGAAGAAAAGAAGAAGACGGTCGGGCACGTGATGCAAAAATTTTCCTCCAAAATTTAGCGTTCGCGGGAAAAGATGGGGCGACTGAAATGGATTTGGGGGGAAAAGTTGTGTGCCTATTGTGTCGGTTTTTGGACAACCGATGCTATTGTATTTAATTTTATCGGTTGTTCAAACAACCGACACGAATAAATCTATTCCTTCCCTTCAATTGTGTCGGTTTCTTAAGAACAACAGATGCAAATTACATTTTTAACATTTTCTTCTTACCCCATAAGTCAATAGTTTCGGTTGTTAATGAACAACCGACACAAATTACACTATTTGTGTCGGTTTTATGGACAACCGACACAAATGAGGCGAAGCAGCTGATCTGTTTTGTACTAGTGTTACATTTGTAAATATATAAAGCATGTAAAAAACAAATTTGTGACAAATGTTTGATAAGTAAGATATAAATCAACAAGTTTTGGTTTGTATAGACAAGTGGCAATGAATTTTTTTTAATTAATATATATATATATATATATATGATACTTAAGAAAAAAAATATAAATAAATAAATAGGCTGTACATATTTCTCAAAAATCAAAACCTATAAACAGAGAAAAATGAACACAATTTCAACAAGATGAAAACAAAATAAAAAACTGAAAATCAAAGAAGAATAAAAAAATTTGAAACCCAAATCAAAGCAGCTAAACTTTTTTTTAACAACAACAAAACCTGAAGCAAATTCAAGTGCAAATCATAGTTCAATTCAATTCGTTATACAATCAAGTCCGGATCAAACATCAAACTTTTTCATGCATGGTCATTCTACCATAATTAAATATAGCGTTTTCACAACAAGTACATGATTTCCAAAATACTAAGTTGACCACATTAGTTACGTCCTACATATGATATGTAACCGCGTTTAGTTTTGTACATTGACTTCTCACTGCATTCTGTTGTACTTGTAATTAGGACGAGAATTCATATGTCATTTAATTTAATTTTCTCCGCCAACGGCCTTGTCCACCTTGCTTGAGTACGACCCAGTGTTAATCCACCTGAAATTATGCCACACTTTATAAATGTTCTAATGCAATTAACATTGAATTCAATTAACTAAAACTTAATCTGCTGTGCAATATTCATAGTTTTCACTGCATTCCAAAACGAAACTGATAGCAACAACTGATTTTTAAACAAAGTGGCCATATCATTAATGCTGAACGTCGGGACTAGCACATAATAAGTAGGTTTATTTTATCAACTATTTATCTGTTATTTTATTTTATTTTTTGAAACAAAATTTTTCTCTTTGTATAAACCCCTGATTACTTATAGTAAATGCTTTACAATCTTACCAATGGCTATTGTACGAAACTACTCGCACCGGAAAGGAAATTTTCATGCACTACGGAAACAGATTTTATTTAAACGACTTTATTCATTTAAAGGCAAATATTATGCTTGAAAAAAAAAGGTATTGTAAGTAGCTTTGCTTGCGTGTTTCAAAAAATCGCTGCAAAGACCGCTTTCTAGCCATGTAAATTGAGGCATGTACTTGGATTGCAGATCACGCTGAGCTAACGGTAATCATAGATGGTACAATACAAATTTATCAGCACAAGATGGGAAAAATGAAAGGAAAGGAAAATCCACCTGTAAACTTTCTTTATGTTAACAGTAAAAATCACCTTTTCCATCATCAATGTTCATCTAGATAGTATAATTTAAATAGATTTATATCTTTCCATTCCAAGATGTGGGATCATTTTTTTGTTACCACTTTAGCTTTTCTTCAGGTTTGACGTATTCTATGTTAGGGATACAAGGTCTTCAAATGTGTCTCCTACCAAAATTTGAGGAATGGCCAGTAAACATGTAGTCAGGATTCCTAGCTTGTTTCTTTTATTTGTTTTACTGCAGTGTTATTATGATACGTGTTACCTGGCGTTGTAATGATTTGTTTTTATTAGAGTGTAAAGATGGAATTTAGTTATGTTCCAACTATGTCTCATTGTGTCCAACAACGATGGCAGAAGCAATAGTTCAGATGTCCATGAATGTTTAATTAAAAATTGTAGAGAAATAATGTAAGTTTGAACATCCATAAACAGAATATTTATTCAAAAATAAAGCCTGGTTCCTATCCTTCTTATAAAAAGGCTTTACATTTAAAACATTCTCCACCATGAATGTGATGTTTTGGCATTGATTTATTGTGAGGATTCCACTATCATTTTGCCAATACATTTTTATATGCTACCAAAGTGTTATGATTATGTTTACTAAATAATATCCAGATTTCGTCAATATATACAATCAAAATTGTTTAGGCTAATTTCCTGAATAATTACAAAATGTGACTACAAATAAGAAAAAACAAACTCATGTAAACTGAAAACCAAATACATAATTAAGTTAAACTAATAACAGAAGTATCCTGCCAAACACTTCAAACACTTTCACTAATTACTTCAAATGCTAAACTAAATTCTAAACCAAAGTTGGAATAATACATTTTTTAAAACTTTGCACTACTGACAATAGCTATTCTTCTCCCCACTTGTATATCATACCTACCTCTGGTACATTGTGCAGTACTATCCACACCGGACATACATTTCAATAAACACACTAGGGCAAAAGAGTATATGTTAACGCTAAAATTTGAACGCTAACACCCCGGTGTATGAAGTGTAATTGTGAAAGCACCACCCGATAGCTCGGGAACAGATTATAAGTAGATAATAGCGGAAAAGCGGTAAAAACAGCAATTTTATAGTGGTTCGGCTTAAGAGAGAGCCTACGTCCACTTTGAATATCTTTATTGACGATTTCGTTACAAGCTGATACAATTCTTCCCAAGTACAATACACTTTGAATTACAAGACACTTTGAACGAGTAGCTCAAACTTCAATGGAGATGAGAGTCTTCAAATCCATGTTGGATGTATGTGATCTCTTCTTGAAGTTGTTTGTAGCGTTCTTCGTGTCTTGAGAGCTTCGAGTGTTGGATTGGTTTGGAAGGCAGCAGGGTATCGGCGCTTGAAGAGAATGAGCCCCCCCAGTCCCCTTTCTGTTGGAGTTATGGGCGTATTTATAGGCATCTTCGGAGTTAGGTCGTAACTCTCATACGACTCACGATGAGTCGTAACTCGTGTACGCCTCATGATGAGTCGTAACTCGTATACGACTCATGGTAGGTCGCGGCTGATTTACTGGGTTCATGGCTTGGCCCAGAGTTATGCACCCATCTGAATGAATGATACAAGTTCTAAGTCGTTCACGAGTTAACCAAATGCAGTTTCCTTTATGCTAGCATGAGTCGTACACGACTCATCATAGGTCGTAAGTCGTCAGCGATTCTTCTTACTACAGCGTGGTGTTGAACTTGTCTCCAAGTCTTAGGTCGTGGACAACTTATCTTTTGAGCCGTAGACTTCCTGTCGCGCCATCTTCTAACTCGTAAGATTGTTATCTCGTAGACTCTTTAACTCGTGGAGGCCTTAAGCCGTAGATCCTTATCTCGTAGACCTTTTAACTCGTAGAGTCTTTAACTCGTAGTGGCCTTAACTCGTAGATCTTTTAACTCGTAGATTCTTTAACTCGTAGATCCTTAACTCGTAGGTTGTTCAGCCCTTGAATGGTTAGGTCGTGAAGGCCTTGAGTCGCACAGTTCTTGAGTCGTTGATCCACTGAGTCGGCCTGTCTCATGAACCGTTAACCCTCTTGAGTCGTTCCATTCCTCTAAGTCGCCTTGAACCTTAACTCGTTAAGTCGTGGCACTTCTTAGGTCGTCCAATCCTTGAGTCGTTAAGCTTATTGAGTCGTTAACCATATTAAGTCGGCAACCTTGTTAAGTCGGCAACCTTGTTAAGTCGGTAAGTCGTATACCGTTTTGGTCGGGGCGCTGCCCCCTGGACCCCTGCGACCTGACCGGTCAGGTCGAACACCGTAGGCGGTGGCGTTGCCCCCGCACCCCCACCTTGGGGGGTTGGCACCCCCCCTCCGTAGGGGATCTTATCTGAAAATTCATTAAACAGAACTTGCTTTATTGGGAGGTTAAATCGACCATCCTTCGAGATGAACTATCATTGGCTTCTCGGTCGATTTTTGATGTCACGGCCTTGCTGAAAAAGCAGAGTTAACAGTATATATGGATCAATTACATACTAAAAGCAAACGAGAAGAAGAACGTACTCGCAACATGATGTGGGCGACTCTAACAGCAACCAAATCCATCCTCATCTGCTGCGAAGTCCTGACCTATGCTTCCAGGTCGTACGGACTAGACATGACCGATGATGCCTTCTCACACTGCGCAGCGACGGCAGGTGTACTGGTTGACGCAGGTGAGTGTATTGATTAACGTCGTGGGGGCAGATGATGAAGGAGGTAAGGTTAGGAATGAAATGGTGGTGAGGCTGTTGGAGAAGGAAGCAATTTTTAGCAATGTTGGTAACAGGTTAATTTTGTGGACGCTGACCCTGGTGCTTTGGATATTTGGGCCGGTTGTGTTTGTTCGTTTGGGTCGTAGCGGCCTGTTATAGGGTTGATATGGTTGAGAATACAGAAGTGGAGGGTTGGTGAGGACCAGAGGTGGATGTTTGTTGTTGAATAGATTGAAGAAACTGTGTAGATATTGTAAATTCTTTTATAGTATTTGATGAAATAAACGGCATGAAAATTTATTTTCATACAAGAAAATATATGACAGCAAATGTTTAAATGTAATGCCACACGCATCCAGCTTTGTGCTAGTGGCCGCTACGATTGACGGTCAACCATCACGCAAGTCCTTAAGACTATATTCGTTGATCGCGATATGGAAAAGAAAAATCAATCGCATGCTGACATATAGCACGTAATTTGTGTAATAATGCACATGCTTTAAATGCTATTGCGAACCAGTGGCTACGCACAGACATCGCACGGACACGGATATGGTTCAGATACTGATATGCACGTTTATATGATTTCAGTTTCAGCTATTTTTTGTATAGGGAAGATTAAGTAATTTTAATTTGAGAACCTGTGATGTGACATGGAAGGAAATTAACGTGTCATATGGTTTTTGTAAACTTATATAACATTAATTTGAAGAAAACAACTATGTAGATGGTTTCAATTCATTGGTTCTTGAAAATTGATTCTTGAAAGCGCATGCTCAAGCTAATCAGCTTACACTTTTTTTTTGCTGATCAAATATATTTTACCTCTCAAAATTTGTTCGTTTTGAGACTGGATAATTTACTTAGTGCGCGTAAAAAGAGCTTAAAAATAGTGTATTCAAACAATGGTTCAACATTCCATCCGATACAGTAGAATATTGGTCAATCCGGCCCGGTTCCGATAGTGGTCGGACCAGAATTAGCATGTAAACCCATTTCGGACGCTACAATCAAAATAAAAGAAAAATAGACGATTTGCATTGATAATAAAAATTGATCTATATTAGCTGGTGTAAAAATGTATACTAGTGGTTTATGTTACTGAATTATTACAAAGGACAAAATTTCAAAATAGACCTAAGAAAATAACTTATTTCAATTTTAGACCTCATCTAAAACTTATTACAAAAATAAGTCACATTTTGATTTATACAGCATTGTATACTTGCGCATTCCATAAATGCACAAGCGTAAATTATTTTTCTTTTCAAAAATAAAACTTGCGCATTGCATAAACGCTCAAGCACAAAAAATATTTTAAATAACACTTGCGCATTATAAATTTGCGCATGTACAAATTTGATTTTTTTTAAAATATACTCGCGCAGTCCATATTTGCAAAAAATTAAGCCTATTTGTGTAACAAGTTTTGGACGTGGTCTAAAATTGAAATATGTTAGTTTGTGAGACTTAATTTGAAAGTTTGTCCTTATTATAAATGGTTTATATAAAGTTTATTTTTGTTTAACAGGAAATTATTGTGAAGGACGAAAAAATTCAGCAAACCTTAAACACAGACCTTTAGTATTTTAGCCTTAAGGACAACTTTCTTTTGGTATCAGTTTTTAGTTATTGATAACATTTTTTAGGTATCAGTTTGTAGTTATCGATATCAGTTTTTAGATATCAGATTTTAGTTCGGTAGCAATTTTAAAAGAATGTTTGTCCTTAATTATGAATAATTGTGGAAGAATGTTTGTCCTTTTGAATAATTTTTCGAAGAATGTTTGTCTTATGGTTAAAATATTGAGGTTGTGTCCTTGAGGCTAAAAATATACGAATTTTTGTACTTTAAATTAATTCCCCTTTTATTTAACTTGTAGAAAGTTTAAACTGCTTATATGCAAAAATTAAATTAATGAACATATTATTTCAAAAAAATATCGAAACTAAAGTAGAAAATTCAAAATTTTGCTAATGTAACCGAAATTCGAAAATTTCTTGATCGGAAAGAGAAATTTTGAATCTTTATTCAAATATAGGAATAGCGAAAGCGATAATATATAATCATTATCATTATTTCTTCATGGCAACAATTATATGTGCAAGTGACTAATAAAAACGAGTTGGACCACAGCATAAAAATTCATCATGAATTACCAACAATATTTAAAGATGATGAAACAATAAAAGGCATACACAAAAGATATACCAAAAAATCAATACGCAAAGAGCATGACATAAATTAGTGAACGTTCACTTCGGTTAAGATCTTAATGCGCAACCATCTTTCATTAAATGCCTTCTAAGACCAAATAACATGCTATAAATTATTGGTAACATAATCTTTAGAGGTGCCAAAGGAAAACGACATTTATATAACTGTAAGATTTGAAAGTTAAAAGTTAAAAGTTCCAAGGTTAGTTGGAAACAATACATTTTTTTAGAGTTCCAGCCATCTATTGTAATATGGTATATATTGTATCCACATACACGTAAGTTTTTTCATCTTCTGAATATTGACTCTAATATATGCGTAGAGGATAGAACCTTAGACATCTAACAAAAATTCTAGTTAGAATCATTACCACTTAAGGCAGCGATCATTGGAAGAATCAGCTTTTAATGCCTCATCTGCGTATTTAGCAGCTCTTATTGCTGGATCAAGTGTTCATAATGTCATTGCTTTCTGTATGAATATAGACGTTATATATATATATATATATATATATATATATATATATCTTAGCTTTCTGTAACTTCCAACTTATCCTTAAGATTACATGCACTTCGTGACAGTCAACCGTTTACCATTATAAATTCTTCTTGAACTCAAATATGTTTAATTTGAAATCAGATAGCTAGCCAAAAAAATGAAAAGAGATGAAAAGAAATTCAAGTAGGTAGCAAAAGATTTGACTAAAAGAGCACATGGTTGTTTGGACTTTCCAAAGGAACATCATATACTATATCATGCTAATTACATGGCTAAAGCCTATGCATTATTGAATTTTAGAAAGAAAATGTATTGCGGTCAACTGGATTCCAGTTTTGGACTTAATTATTCACCATAGATGCCAAGTCTAATGATTTAACAAAAAGCTTAAACAAAAGCAGAATAGTAACAGACAGCAAAACAATAGCTAATGGTAATCAAAATATGATGAATCAAGCACACTTGAAGCCAGAAGGGACTTTTTTGCCGCTAAAGTTGATAAGCAAGCTAAGATTGACAGGAACATTATAATACCCAAAATATTGGCCTTAATCGTTGTACACAAACACATAGCTGCCTCAATATCAACTAATCCTTTGAGATCCTTTGAGAAGGCTACAGCATGGCTTCTTAGGTGGTTCACCAAGCTTAAGCCTTAGCAAGTTCAAAGCATTCGCACATACTCCTAGCTTCAGTGTATCGAGTGGGCATGATTTAGCTGTAGGAGGAGATGGAGGAGTAGTTGGTGGACGAGGACATACAACATGAGTAGAAGAGACTATGGAAAATAGAAGGTTTAGGCCAAGGAGTGCAGTTATGCAACCAAGTGAGTTTTCCATTATTATCTGAATTTATGTTTACTGTGAGAGTAAAGGTATTAATGTGACCATTGATTGGTTTTAGTTACACTGAAGGTAACGGAAGCCACTTTGATCCTTTGTCCGCATAGTTAATGGACGACATTGTTTCAGAAACCCTTATGTTATATATAGCAAATTTTGGAGCTTATAAAGTTAAACACATATTTAGGGTTATTACATATATGGTCTAGGGAAGATTGTTGGAAAATTTCAATATGTGGGCCACATATGTAAAAGAAACGTGTCATGCTATTTTGGTGAAAAATATAATTAAAATGATCAAATTATGAATTAAAGTCAAAAAGCTTACATGTATAATTATCACTAGTATTAATGTGTAGATACTGCGGCAATTATATTTTGTTGAATGATCAAATTAGAAAATGCCAACATTATAAATAAGTGGTTATGATCCCCAAATTGCATAAGCTATACTTATTCTCTTAATCTCTTTTATGGAAATAATTCAGATCTAAGTTTATGTCAATTTGGAATATCATATCCAACACGTGTCTTTTAGATCCATCTCTTTCTCTTAATCGGTTTATAAAAGTAGCGACTATGAATTCAGATTTAATATAAGGTCTAGGGTGTATGTCAATATGGAAAACCAAACCAAGTTAACTTTTCCAACAGCAACTATTAATAAATTCAGGTATGACTTCCGTTAATCCATTTACTTTTCTCTATTTCTTTTCAATTAAAGCAATATGGATCACCTATTCAGATATAGGGTTTCATGATCAATCAATCGTAAAGTATATTGAATTCCTAACATAGAACATCATAAGTTTTTCATGACAATATGGGTTATTTTACCATTAAATATTTAACGCATTATTTGAAAACTTAATTCACCATTTCCATGTTTTTCTTCTTCCAGATGGATATATCCTATGTCAGAAACGTGAAGTATTTAAATGTTTCACCTACCAAGATTTTAGTGATGGCCATTCTAATTTCTAGTAATTTGTATACAGTCGAAAAAATAATCTACTATTATTAAAAATTAGAACATTTTTAGAAAAATTGTACGAATATTGTTTTGATTTAGTTTCGATACCATTTCAATATAATTCTCTACCAACGTAATCCACTTAATATAGGAGTCATCCATTCAAACACATTTAATGTTATAAATTACATTTGACTTACGAAGTATATTATAAATATTAAAAAATAAATTTGCTTTCTACCTTTTAAGTCTACAAAATAATCAAAATTTCAAACCCTTACTCTAATTTTCAAATTCAAAATTTAAATTTTCATATCGTCAAATTCAATTTCAAAATTTTAAATCTACAAATTCTAAGTCGAAATTCTTAAATTCAAAATTTTCTATAAAATTCGAATTTTCAATCTTAGTATTCAAAAGTTCAAAATTCGAATTTTTGAACTTCAAGCATTTACAATTCAAATTGTTTGTGCTCAAATATTCAAACATTAAATTTTCATAATTCAATTTTTAATTTAAAAAAAAAATCATATTTCTATAATCGATAATTTAAAAATTCAATTTTCATGTTCAATTTTTTGAAATTTAAATTTTGGATTTAAATTTTGGACAGAAACAAAAGTACAGATGTCCATGAATGTTTAGTTAAAAATTGTAGAGAAATAATGTAAGGCTGAACATCCATAAACAGAAGATTTATTCAAAAATAAAGCCTGGTTCCTAACCTCCTTATAAAAAGGCTTTACATTTAAAACATTCTCCACCATGAATGAGCTGTTTTGGCATTGATTTGTAGTGAGGATTCTAGTATCATTTTGCCAACACATTTTCGTATATATGCTACCAAAGTGTCATGATTTTGTTTACTAAATAATATCCTGATTTCGTCAATACAATCAAAATTTCTTAGGCTAATTTCCTGAATAATTACAAAATGTGATTACACACAAGAAAAAACAAACTCATGTTTCTGTTGTTGTATCCTGGGAACTGAAAACCAAAGTACATAATTAAGTTAAACTAATAACAGAAGTATCCTGCCAAACACTTCAAACACTTCCATTGATTACTGCAAATGCTAAACTAAATTCTAAACCAAAGTTGGAATAATACATATTTTAAACTTTGCACTACTGACAATAGCTATTCTTCTCCCCACTTGTAAATCATACCTACCTCTGGTACATTGTGGAGTACTATCCACACCGGACATACATTTCAATAAACACACTAGGGAAAAAGAGTATATATGGATCAATTACATGCTAAAATCCAGCTAGAAGAAGAACGTACTCGCAACATGATGTGGGCGACTCTAACAGCAGCCAAATCCATCCTCATCTGCTGCGAAGTCCTGACCTATGCTTCCACGTCGTACGGACTAGACATGACTGATGATGCCTTCTCACACTGCGCAGCGACGGCAGGTGTACTGGTTGACGCAGGTGAGTGTATTGATTAACGTCGTGGGGGCAGATGATGAAGGAGGTAGGGTTAGGAATGAAATGGCGGTGAGGTTATTGGAGAATGAAGCAATTTTTAGCAATGTTGGTAACAGGTTAATTTTGTGGACGCTGACCCTGGTGCTTTGGATATTTGGGCCGGTTGTGTTTGTTCGTCTGGGTCGTAGCGGCCCGTAATGGGGTTGATATGGTTAAGAATACAAAAGTGGAGGTTTGTTGAGGACCTGAGGTGGATATTTGTTGTTGAATGGATTGAAGAAAATCTGTGTAGATATTATAAATTCTTTCATAGCATTTGATGAAATAAACGGTATGAAAATTTAGTTTCATACAAGAAAATATATGATAGTAAATGTTTGTCATCCGCATCCAGATTTTTGCTAACGGCCACTATGGTTGACAGTCAACCATCTCGCGAGTCCTAAGGGCATTATTCGGTGACCGCGGTGTGGAAAAGAAAAATCAATCGCATGTTGACCTATAGCATGTATTTTGTGTAATAAACGCACAAGCTTTAAATACTATTGCGAACCAGTGGCTACGCATGGACAGATGTGGTCCAAATACTGATATGCAAGTTTGTATGATTTTTTTCCGGCTACTTTTTTGTCTTGGGAAGATTAAGGTAGCATCTGATTTAAAATGAGTTTTATGTTTTGAGTTTTCAATATTAATTACAAAATATAAGAGGAGTGGAGTAACGACAGATAAGATGGAAGAAAAATGCAGTGAACCATGGAGTGAAGAAACGATGCAATGATGAATTGTTTCTCGTCCTTTTCTTATTTCTCTAAACATGAAAATAAAATAAAGTTGTTTCTATTTTGTATGTTAATTTTATTTTCTAAATTGATCGTTTTCCACAATATACATACATCGTGCGCATTTTTGTATAAGCAAAACTCAAAACTAAAGCGGATAAACCAAAGATTATCTAAGTGATTTTAATTTGAGAGCTTATGATGTGACATGAAGAAAGAGATTAAGGTTGTCCTACAGTTTTTGTAAACTTATATAACATTTATTTGAAGAAGACAACGATGTCGGTGGATTCAATTCATTGGTTGTCCAAAGCACATGCCCAAGCTAATCAACTATGCCATTTTTTTCATGATTAAATATATTTCACCTCTCAAAAGTTGTTCATTTTGAGACTGGATAATTGACTTTGTGCGAGTAAGAAGAGCCCAAATACAGTGTATCCAAACCATGGTTCAAGATTCCATCCCATACAGCATAATATCGGCCAATCCGGCCAGGTTTCGGTAGTGGTCGGGCCAGAATTAGCCTGTAAACCCAATTTAGAAGCTGCCATCAAAATAAAACGAAAAATAGATGATTTGTATTAGTAAATACCTATGAAAAGGGAAAAGCAGCATCGACGTCAAAAGAGAAAACCATGTGGTATTATGAAGAGGGCTGCCGGGCTTTTTCTTTGTTAACTAGAGTTTCAGATAGAAGAGGAAGTAGCCTAATTGTTAGACTGAAGCATGATCTAAATTTATAATTTTATTTGTTCAGCGTCAATTTTTAAAGTTTTGGGTCTTGTTGATTATTCACGAATTATGGGCGGATAATAAAAATTGATCCATATTTGCTAGTGTACAAACTTTGTTATTATAAAATGGTATGTTATTGAATTATTGCAGATGGTTTGTATAAATTTCTTTTTGTTTAGCTTGTGTAAAGTTCAAACTATTTATATGCAAAAAATATGTTAATTAACATATTATTTTCAAAAAACATACCGAAATCAAAGCGGGGATTTTGAAATTTTGCAAACACAACCGAAATTCGGAAATTTCTTGATTGACGGAACGAAAACGGGAAGCGAAAATTTGAATCTTGATCTAAACTACAAATATAGGAACGGCGAAAGTAAGAACATATACTACACTGGAAATTATTGTCAAGGACAAAATTTCTCAGCATTTTAGCCTCAAGGACAGACCTTCAGTATTTTTGCCTGAAGAACAACTTTATTTAGGTATCAGTTTTTAGGTATTGATATCAGTTTTTAGGTATCAGTTTGTAGTTATCGGTAGCAGTTTTTAGGTATTAGTTTTTAGTTCGGTGACAGTTTTTAAAGAATGTTTGTCCTTATGGATAATTTTGGAAGAATGTTTGTCCTTATGATTAATTTTTAGGAGAATGTTTGTTCTTATGGTTAAAATATTGAGGTCATGTCATTGAGGCTAAAAATGTACAATTTTTTATCCTTTAAATTAATTTCCCACAATATATAGTCATTGTCGTTATTTCTTCATGGCAACAATTATATGAGCAAGTGACTAATAAAAATGAGTTGTGAATTACCAACAATATTTAAAAGATGATGAAACAGTAAAAAGCATATAATAAAATGTTTCTTCTCTCCTGTAGGCCTCAAGTTCGCTACCTTAAACTCTTCTTCAGTACTCAGTTAGCCAAGGACGGACCTAGCCCTGGACTCAACTGGGCTACAACCCAGGGTATACTAAAAAATGCAGAAAATTCTCAAGACTCATCATCGACTCCGAAACCACCGGACGAAGGGATTAATCCATGACGCTCCATATACTCGGTCAAACGCTGGTTGAGCCGCTCCATTTGCACTGCTCAGAAACGGTCCTGCTCCTGTAGCTCTGCAATCTGATGTCTAAGTCCATTAATCTCCGTGTTCTCATGAGTCTTTCGGTAAGCCCTTTTTGCTAACGTCCACTATGGTTGACAGTCAACCATCACGTGAGTTCTAAGGGCTTTATTCGGTGACCGCGGTGTGGAAAAGAAAAATCAATCGCATGGTGACCTATAGCACGTATTTTGTGTAATAAATGCACAAGCTTTAAATACTATTGCGAACCAGTGGCTACGCATGGACAGATGTGGTCCAAATACTGATATGAAAGTTTGTATGATTTTTTTCCGGCTACTTTTTTGTCTTGGGAAGATTAAGGTAGCATTTGATTTAAAATAAGTTTTATGTTTTGAGTTTTCAATATTAATTACAAAATATAAGAGGAGTGGAGTAACGACGGATAAGATGGAAGGAATATGGAGTGGACCATGGAGTGAAGGAACGATGCAATGAAGAATTGTTTCTCGTGCTTCTCTTATTTCTCTAAACATGAAAACTAAAATAAAGTTGTTTCTATTTTGTATGTAAATTTTATTTACTAAATTGATCGTTTTCCACAATATACATACATCGTGCGCATTTTTGTATAAACAAAACTCAAAACTAAAGCGGATAAACCAAAGATTATCTAAGTGATTTTAATTTGAGACCTTATGATGTGACATGAAGAAAGAGATTAAGGTTTTCCTACGGTTTTTGTAAACTTATATAACATTAATTTGAAGAAGACAACGATGTAGGTGGATTCAATTCATTGGTTGTCCAAAGCATATGCCCATGCTAATCAACTATGCCATTTTTTTCATGATTAAATATATTCCACCTCTCAAAAGTTGTTCATTTTGAGACTGGATAATTGACTTTGTGCGAGTAAGAAGAGCCCAAAAACAGTGTATCCAAACCATGGTTCAAGATTCCATCCCGGACAGCATAATATCAGCCAATCCGGCCAGGTTTCGAGAGTGGACGGGCCAGAATTAGCCTGTAAACCCAATTTAGATGCTGCCATCAAAATAAAACGGAAATTAGATGATTTGTATTAGTAAATAGCTATGAAAAGGGAAAAGCAGCATCGACCTTAAAAGAGAAAGCCATGTGGTATTATGAAGAGGGGCGCCAGGCTTTTTGTTTGTTAACTAGAGTTTCAGATAGAAGAGGAAGTAGTCTAATTGTTAGACTGAAGCATGATCTGAATTTATAATTTTATTTGTTCGGCGTCATTTTTTAAAGTATTGGGTCTTGTTGATTATTCACGAATTATGGGCTGATAATAAAAATTGATCCATATTAGCTAGTGTACAAACTTTGTTATTATAAAATGGTATGTTATTGAATTATTGCAGATGGTTTGTATAAATTTCTTTTTGTTTAACCCGTGTAAAGTTCAAACTATTTATATGCAAAAATTAAGTTAATTAACATATTATTTTCAAAAAAAATATTGAAATCAAAGCGGGGATTTTGAAATTTTGCATACACAACAGAAATTCGGAAATTTCTTGATTGACGGAACGAAAACGGGAAGCGAAAATTTGAATCTTGATCTAAACTACAAATATAGGAACCGCAAAAGTATTAACATATACTATACTGGAAATTATTGTCAATGACAAAATTTCTCAGCATTTTAGCCTCAAGGACAGACCTTCAGTATTTTTGCCTGAAGGGCAACTTTATTTAGGTATCAGTTTTTAGTTATTGATATCAGTTTTTAGGTATCAGTTTGTAGTTATCGGTAGCAGTTTTTAGATATCAGTTTTTAGTTGGGTGACAATTTTGAAAGAATGTTTGTCCTTATGGA
The DNA here is from genome assembly GCA_030765085.1 of Allium cepa. Taxonomy (NCBI): domain Eukaryota; kingdom Viridiplantae; phylum Streptophyta; class Magnoliopsida; order Asparagales; family Amaryllidaceae; genus Allium; species Allium cepa. The sequence goes on from CM060942.1 coordinate 513,983,740, forward strand.
TAATTTTGGAAGAATGTTTGTCCTTATGATTAATTTTTAGGAGAATGTTTGTCCTTATGGTTAAAATATTGAGGTCATGTCATTGAGGCTAAAAATGTACAATTTTTTGTCCTTTAAATTAGTTCCCCACAATATATAATCATTGTCGTTATTTCTTCATGGCAACAATTATATGAGCAAGTGACTAATAAAAATGAGTTGTGAATTACCAACAATATTTAAAAGATGATGAAACAGTAAAAAGCATATACTAAAATGTTTCTTCTCTCCTGTAGGCCTCAAGTTCGCTACCTTAAACTCTTCTTCGGTACTTAGGTAACCAAGGGCGGACCTAGCCCTGGACTCAACTGGGCTACAACCCAGGGTATACTAAAAAATGCAGAAAATTCTCAAAGTCAAAACCCAGCCCAAAGTGAAGGAAGGCCGCCTACCTCCTGTTCTTTCTTCCACTTCCCCCATCGCGATTCACTCCTTTACACGCAGTAAGAGAAAATTTCCTTTGTCAACGTCCACTCTAGCTCAATAAAAAGATTAGTTCAGTCATTCAGGTGATTTTTCATTTCCCTAATTATTATTTGCAAATTACCAGTATATAGATTAGTAATTTGAATGAAAAACTCGAATTATTAGGCTTCTGAAATCTGAAATTTGGTTGCAATTGTTTACATGTTCTTTAGGTTGTAAGCTAATTTTTTTAACCTACTTTCGTAGGTTGTATGCTAATTAATTTCTATTCTGTTGCTATTTGCTAGTTTAACTCATTATCGTTAACTGTACTGCAATTTACAACTATTTTATTTAACTGTAATTGATTGTTTTATCTAAGTGAAAGTAAAATCGATTGATTTTTTCCTTGAAAACTGAAATGATAAACTAATTTTAAAGTTTTTGTAAAATTAGTTTGAAAATGATCGACAGTTTCTAAAAAAAATTAAACACCTTATCATTGAGATTCATTTCTCTTCTAAAGAAAAATATTATATTGCTAGATTGATTTGATTGTTATTTTGTTGAATTTGATAATGCCAAAAAGGCGATCCGCAATGCTATGGGAGATGAATTTCTCGTTGATTGCATGTTTCTTTATTTAGAGTGTGATTTTGCTTGAAAGATAGATTTAAAAATTAGCCCACCATTGTGTTAATTGCTAGGTCCGCCTTTGCAGTTAGAAACAAAAGATTTACCAACAAATTGTTTACAAAAATCAATATACAAAGGGCATAATATAAATTAGTGAATGTTCACTTCAGTTAATAGCATGTTTGGCAATCCTGGTTGAACTGTTCTTTTAAGATCTTAATGCGCAACCATCTTTCATTGATTGCCTCCTAAGACTAAATAACATGCTATAAATTATTGGTAAGATAATCTGCATGGGTACCAAGGTGAAATGACATTTATATAACTGTAAGATTTAAACGTTAAAAGTTCCAAGGTTGGTTGGAAGCAATAGTTTTATTAGTCTGCGTTGTAATATGGTATATATTGTATCCACATATACGAAGTTTTTTCATCTTCTGAATATTGACCCTAATATATGTGTAGGGATAGAACCTCAGACCACTTACAAAGATTCTATTTAGAAACATTACCACTTAAGACAACGATCGTTGGATTCTATTTAGAAACATTACCACTTAAGACAGCGATCGTTGGAACAAGCATGTAGCATAATGAGAGCTTCTAATGCCTCATTTACATATTTAGCAGCTCTTATTGCTAGATCCAGTGTTCATAATATCACTGCTTTATGTATAAATATAGACGTTATATATATCTTAGCTTTCTGTAACTACCAAATAATCCTTCAAATTATCTGCTTTTCGTGATAGCCAACCTTTTACCATTATAAATTCTTCTTGAACTCAAATATGTTTTAATTTGAAATCAGGTAGCTGGCTAAAAAATGAAAAGGAAAGAAAAGAAATTCAGGTAGCTAGTAAAAGATTTTGACTAAAAGAACACATGGTTGCTTGGACTTTCCAAAAGAAAAATTATATGTTATATCCTGTTACATGGCAAAAGCGTATATGCTATTGAATTTTATGAAAGAAAATGTATTGCATTCAGTTTTGGACTTAATTATTCATCATATATGCCAAGTCTTATAATTTAATAGAATTTATTTTTAGTTATGTAATCAAAAGCCTTTGTGTAATTCTAAACAAAACAAATGGCATGCTCTAATTTCTCAGTATTATGATATGTAGGATATATCTTAACAAAGCAATAATTTATTTATACTTCATGAGATTATGGCAGTTACAATGCCAATAGCAAAAAGAGAGCACACTTAACCATATTCAAACAAACTACTCCACAACAAAACATTAGGGAAACCAAAAGGCCATCTACATTGTAATAACGGTATATACGTAGTATTCATATTGCAATACGGCATATCACTACAAGATAAATAGGAATTCCCGATGGCTCGCAGGCGTCGATGGCTGTCACGAGCCGTCCGAAATGCTGTTGGAATATGAAGCACAACTTCTGTCCATTTCCGACGGCTTCGACGAAGTTATTGCAATGACTGACGACATATCTTCCGATGGCACTTCCGATGGCGACGACGTCTACGTGGCATGACAATTTTCCATTAAGCCGTCGCTCACCGTCGCAAATTTCGATAGTCATCACTCGCCGTCGAAAAATATGACCTATAAGCCGCCGGTAGCCATCGGAAATTTAGGTAATTTTTTTTTCAGCAGCACAACATTACTTTCATCTTAATATATAACACAACTCATCAACATATAAACCACATATATAAGCTGAAATCAATATCAATATAAAACTCAAACGTCATAATATCATACCTAAACATATCAAATCAATACAAAACAAACCTTTCATCATCACTCTCACACATCCAACTCCAATATTTACATCAAATATCAGACTCCACAAATCAACCACCAAATCATCCACACAAATCACAGTCAAACACCACATACCCATAAATTAACCTCACCATCACTCAATGTTTATATACACAAATTACATCCAACACCACATGTCCGTAAAAAAACTCTAAATCGTACCTCAAAATTCATCATCGGCTCCAAAACCACCGGACGAAGGGAATGTTCCATGACACTCCACATACTCGGCCAAACACTGGTTGAGCTGCTCCATTTGCACTGCTCGGAGGCAGTCCTGCTTCTTCAGCTATGCAATCTGATGTCTAAGCTTATCAATCTCCACGTTGTCATGAGCCTTTCGGTAAGCCCTTTGTGATGTCCGACCCAGCAAAACAAGTCGAAATATGTTTAAGTATTACGTAACTTCTACAAAAAATTAAGCAAATTTTACAATGTAGTTAATTTTTATAAATTACCGATTGGTTGCCATAGCCGTAGCGCCTATTTCTCTGGATCAAGTCCATAACAGAGTCAAAGATCGCGCACTCCTCGTTAGTGGTCAACTGCTCTCGTCTGGAATGCTCAAGCATTTCCGCACGTACCTGCATAAATTTTCCCTACAACACAAAATTAAATACGAATAAATATTACACGATATTATTATAATATTTTATAACTAATTAATTAAATGATCATTTTTAATAACTCATAACTTAAAATATACTACATGTGCGGCGTACGCTCTATCATTCTAATGCTAGGCATACGACACTGATCCCTCGTCGTTTGTCTACCTAATGGCATGAGTATGCTCAAACACATCCATATACAAGACGGAATCTCCACATGCTCTTTCCTGCAATAATTGGTGTAAATTATTGTCGTTCATACAAATTTATACTAGAAATGTAATAACTATTGGTAATTGCAATCAATTAATTTAGCAGGTCCTCTCGATAGCGCTGGAATAATTTTGAGCCACCACGGTGCGTGACCGGATTTTTCTACCTGTTCGTAGAGTTTCTGTCCGAATCCGTCTACAGATTAAAAATTAAGATTATATTTTGTATGTATAAATTATGTATTCTGTGCTGAATAAATTAAGGTGATATCTGATAGACTTACCTTGAAATCATCACTACCCCATTACGCGATCCAAGCATCCCAGACGCTGACGGCGCCAATCCATTGTGGCTTCTTCTTTGTTTTCCGTATGGTAGACATCTTATTCCTATAATTCTTTGCCACTATTGAGTTATAGTGGAGCTGACAAAGAGACATGCCCTCCTCTTGTAAATCTACTGCCCGTTGTATATATGTTGAAAATATATAATTTATACATTTATACTTAGTCAGCAAATTATAAAGTGATTGTATATAATGGTGTATAATTTTACATTTACCTGAAAGTCCTTCCATATGCTCTCCCGTATATGGTTCGACATCCTGCTTCACTTCGGCTAGCATGTAATCATATGGCTCATGAATGCCTACTTCAATATGATGAGCACAATGTTAGAAGGCTCAGGCTCAAAACCTCAGCATTAAATATGATACAGACAAATCATAACTAATACATCATACAAAATATTTACAATACTGAAGTAAATTTAATACTTACAAGCCATTAGCTTTCGATAGAAATCTAACTACCATACGCGGCGCCTCCTACGAAGGTCCATTGCCATCACCACCACCGCGACCATCCCTCTTTGAGACCCAGAGGAGGAAACAGACTGTGAAGAACTCCGCAGCCTAAAGGACATCTGTAATACCCGTGACATATATATTATTTTGCTATAGCAGAATATATCATTCAATTATGAGTAAACATATCGAGATTTAACATCAATATCGCATGTAACATACAAAAAAAATGTAACATCAACACTCTCATAAATTTTATTTTTTCAACATGTATACATAGAGGACGAGCGGTTGATTGACCCTCTAGAAATGTGCTTGCCATTTTGCTAATTTTTCAATTACGTGTTACTATAAATTGAAATGACCTAGCTCTGATTCCAAATAAAAGTTCATAGGATCTTTTAAGTAATGCAACTTATATATATGTGTGTGAGAGTATATATACTAATTATATTAAGCACAGAATAATAATTGAATGTAATATAAATAAGGTAAATAATAAAAACGAGCACACTAAATATTTTATACTACTTCGAATCTTCCGTCTTACGTCCAACCCTGAAGCTTTCCTTCGGTGTATCTTTTAACCAACTAACCATCACTTCACCCAGAGAAATAGGCTAATATAAAAGTATATCTTTGACAATCTTGTGTTCCAAATAACACAGATTTTGACTGATAGTACAAATCTTCCTATGATCTCCTTTGGGTATATGAATGCGAATGCTCTAAGTTATAGGAATGATTTAACCAAAATTATATTTTGGTTATGATAGATTAAGAGTATGTAAGCAATGTATGCACAAGAGAGTAATAAGAAATCAAGAATGAATAGATTCAATTAATTCAATTCAGTTAATTTCTAAATCTCAATCATGGTTGTATTTATAGATTCAAAAGAGTGCAGATGAAGAGTTGTTACTGTTAGATAAGGTCTATTCATTTTAATGGCTACAACCTTTCGATAAAGATTTGATTTATATTCATTTTAAAGAAGAGTCTATTCAGAATTCTGCTTTTTTTCAAATGACGGACGTTTATAGGAAAACCTCAGACGTCTGTGACCTCAGGGAAATATTTCCCAAGTATTGTCAGAGACGTCCATGGTTTCTCCTCAAATGTTTGTGAATGATAAATTCAGTTTTTCAATTTATGTTAAGTGTATATGAAATTATGCATGCATGTATACTCAAGGATACCTTACAATGTTTTATCTAAAAATCTTAATTCAGTAGAGTAACCTTACTAATCATAGCATGGTCCATAGATCTTTGTTTTTTTTCGAGTCTCAATATCTTTAAGCATGATGTTCTCTTGTAGTACATACCTATAAGCTTGATAAAATGTATAATATATATGATCGTATAGTTGTTGTCATTGAAACATAGAATGAAGGTTCTAACACAGGCCTCCATGACAAGGATCAAAACATTCTTTTGAGCACCGTATATCTCTAGATAAAATATATCATAAGGTAAGCACAACTGGCTCACGTCTGAACACATGATGCCAAGTATCATCAACTCCCGCTAACAACATCGATAAGCATTTCTAGATATGGAGTTGATATACCCTTCTAGGTTAGCTAAACCCTAAGTTGTGCATCATACTCTGTCTTTAGTCATTTTCGATGGAGAAGTCATGTTCAATATTTATCACATGAGTCTTCATCACTCAAACAGTTCATGAATCTCTCCATGGATTCCAACACAAGTCGGCCGAAAAATGCTAACGTTGACCTCTCTCTTAAACTTAACCTTAGGATAGACGGTTCAACTCTATAGCATTAGTTTGAAATGTTAATGCTGACATTTCCCATGAATTTATCCTTAGAATAGACAGTTCAACTCCATAACATTACAGTTACAACCGCTTCCAAAACGTAGACTCGCATACTAGTTTTGCATTGGTTTTCGATAAGTAATACATAACATGCTTATGCAATCCCAGACTCTTCAAAACTAAATTGATGAATTTTCGGTTAACTCAATATCGGTTCTTTCAGAAGTAAGCCAACATTATATAAAGGATTCCTCCCTAGGGATATTGTATATATACAATTCTTAAAGCTAGAGATGTTTCATACCAATGAGTCCTTCTTGTGGGATTTCAAATCATATGAAGCCGTGAAGCTTTCATTTACTATCTAAATTAAATAGTCAAGCTCGATAGTCAACTAATCGACTATCTAGTTCTAAAAATGATCTCTTATGAAAATCAAGTTTTGTATACCTATCATGTTTTCGACCTCCTCAACTCAATATCCGTCGGCCAAGAGTGAAGACTGGTGGTTAGAGCATAATTACTTCTAAACTCTACTCGAATATCATTCTTAACTTCATAGATGCTCAAGTTTACTTTGTCAGCTTTTGGTGCTAAGTATAATATTAATTACTTTTCATAAATGAGTAAAGAAACAAAACACTTTTAAACTACTTAAGTAACTCATAAACTTCTTTTTAAAAACAATTGTTTCTAATTTTGAAACCATTTAGTCAAGGATCTCTACTTCAAGTGGTTAGGGGTGCGACACTTTAGGCAGAGATCCTAAAGGTCATGGGTTCGAGCCCTCGAGACATTAAAAAAGAGTGTTCTACTTGAATAAAGTATCGCTCATGTTAATAAAATATAATTTAAAAACCATTTAAAAATAATGTGAGTGTCTATAAATATTTATGTATGTATGTATGTATGTATGTATGTATGTGTGTATATATATGTGTGTGTGTGTGTGTATATGTATACTAATTTATTTATATGCTAAGATATTTATTAACATTCTAAAAACAATTTAAAAGGTATTATATTACATAAGCTTTTAATTACTTCAATAAAATAATTAACTAATTTTCTAAAAACTATATATACTTAAAATATACATTAAAATACTTATAATTATGGTTTTAACATTTATTTAAAATATTAATTAAAAATTATTTTATAATTTATCTAAAAACTTCAAAAGTATGCTTTCTTTTATTTAAAATAAAACTTCTTCTTTAATAATTCATAATTAATGATCAAAATGTATTCAAATTTCAAAGAATTTTTAAATTACTCTAATATAAATTAGAAAAGACTTGTAAAAAGATTGAAAAAAGTACTTAAATTCATGGCAATGTTCCTATTGAATTCAAACCTAAATCTAATTCATACTAATGTGTAACCCGTGCATTGCACACGACGATGTTAATAAAAAGTAGTATTTATATTTTAATTATTGCTAAAATTAGAAATTTATTATGTAATTTATGATAAATTTATTGTGATCTATTAATCATAAAATAAAATGACATGTGATACTCAAATGTAAGGTTGAAGGTTCAATCCTCGCTAACTATATATATTTGTAGCAATTAATGTCGTACTAAAAAAATTAAAAATTTTAACACTATAGATATATCATGAGATATATTTTTTTTATATGTATGAGTGAATAAATAACTTTACCATTTTTGTTTTAATTGTTGTGTATATATTGAATTGTTATTTTTCAGGGATTTATAAATAAATTTACGAATGTTAATTTAGTTTAATATATTTAAATAATTTGAATTAATAATCAATGTAACTATCAAATATATGAAGTTGAATGTGAAAAGTTATAGAAAATTACGAAGAGCTTTGTATGTATTTGCACTTGAGAAGTGCATCTTATGCCCATTTATCTACATGTGAACTTTGATCCATTATTTAGTTTTCATTTTTAAACAAATTCATTGTTAACCATAGATTTTATGTTGTTATAGGAGAATCACACTTATAACTTTGATAATCGCAAATAATGCTATGTAACATTTAGTTAAGTTATGAGCTTGACATGGTTTGATAACATGTTGAAAGTTTATAATATAATTTTTATCGATGTAATTTGTGCGTCTACATGGTAATGTTGTAAAATATAAATTTATCTTTTAAAGGTTGTTAAAAATAAAATTATGTTATGTAATGTAACATAATGTACAATAAAAATTTAAAGATAACTAAATTAGAAATTAAAAGAGTTATTGCTATTTATGTACACATTTTATGTTATGCGATTTATGTATCCTTATGTTTGAATAAAGAAATAACTTTATCATTTTTTCCACATATAAATGAATATTGTATATATTGAAATTCTTATAGTTTTAGTATTTATTGGATCGATTAATGAATATCAGTTAATCAAAGTTATTTAAATAGTTTAAATTTAAGATTACATAATTAGCTAATATATAGACTTGGGTATAAAATATTAGAAAAGAATTGAGAATGGTTTCTAAGTAATTGTAAAAAAAATTTGAAATTTTAGTGTTTGAAGTTAATAGAATTATATAATGTATTGATAAATTCGTTCAGTAAATAAATTATAAAATAAATTTGTTATTATCTCTAATGTATATAATTTTGTTATGTGATTTATATACGCAAACAAACACACACACATATCTAAATAAAAAAAGTTGTTTTTTATACCAATTTGTTGATACGCCTGTAACATATATATTGAAACTTTAGTTTTTTAGAATTGATTAATAAATATTAGTTGACTAAGGTTGTCCATTAATTTAAATTTTGGATTATGTAATTAATTTAACTATGTGGGCTTTGATGTAAAATATTGGAAGAGGATCGAGAAATATTTATAAATAATTGTGGACTTACTAAAAGAGTAGGTATATGAATATAAAATACTATGAGAAGTTTAGTATAATAATTGTAAAGTGATAAATTATAACATTTAAGAAATAAAATATCTATAGTTGGAGAGAATTAAGGAGAATGAAGATAATTCCTAGAATTAATCATAGAGCTTAAAATTCTTCTGCTTTACTATTATTTAATAGATAGGTTCATTTTTTCCAGTTTGTCCTTTTTCTATTCAAAAGTGCTAAGGGCAATTTATTCCAAAGAAAGCTTTGTTTTAAAATAATTTGTATAAATTTGAATAAAAAATTGATATTATAACAGTTTAAACTTTTGAAGAAAATCGTACAGATGTTGCTTTGATTTATTTTTGATACCGTTGTCAACTATAATTCTTTACTAAGGCAATCCACTTAATACACGAGTCGTCCATTTAACGGATTTAATGAATTAAATTACATTTGACTTACAAAATTTATTATAAAAATTGAAAAAGTAAAATTTTCTTTTTTTGTTTTTGAGTTTATAAATTAATACAAATTTCAAACTTCTATTCTAGTTTTCAAGTTCAAAAGTCAAAATTTCATACGGACAAAATCGATTTGAATTTTTTTTACTAAAAAAATTCAAACTCAAAATTCAAAATTTTAGAACTCAAATTTTATAGCTTGAAGAACTCGAAATTTCCGATTTCAAAATTTTGATCTTCAAGCTTTCGTAATTCAAAATATCAATTTTCAAAGTTCAACCATTAAATTTTCAAAATTCAGTTCACAATTAAAATTAATTCCAATATTTAAGCAATTATCCATCAAAAAAATTCATAATTTTAAAATTAATTTCAATATTTAAGCAATTGGATAGAATGGGTTACTGATTTAAGACATTTTGGCAAACATGTGAAATGATGTATGACAAATTTTTCATTAGAAGATAGTGGATTAGCTTGCTATTAAATATTTGAGGTACGTAGGTAGACTGCAGAGTAGGCTAAGCTAACGACAAGTGTAGATGGTACAGTAATAGCTGACGGATAAAATGGGGATGGGGTAATTGAAAACCTAGATGTTGACTTTCTTTAAGTTAGCAGCTAGGATTACCTTACCCAACACCAAATATACATGTAGATAGTATAATTTAAACAGATTTATATTTTTCCATTTCAAGATGTGGGATCATTTTTTTATTCCCACTTTAGCTTTTCTTCAGGTTTGACGTATTCTGTGTTAGGGATGCAAGGTCTTCAAATTTGTCCCCTACCTAAATTTGAGCTATGCCCAGTAAACAGATAGTCGAGATTCCTGGCTCTTTTTTTTATTTGTTTTACTACAGTGTTATTGTGATTTGTGTTACCTGGTGTTGTAGTGATTTGTTTTTATTAGTGTTTAAAGATGGAATTTACTTATGTTCCGGTAGTGTCTCGCTGTGTCAACACCGATGACAGAAACAAAAGTACAAATGTCCATGAATGTTTAATTAAAAATTGTAGACAAATAATGTAAGTTTGAACATCCACAAACAGAAGATTTATTCAAAAATAAACCCTGGTTCCTATCCTCCTTATAAAAAGGCTTTACATTCAAAACTTCTCCACCATGAATGAGCTGTTTTTGCATTGCTTTATGGTGAGGATTCTATATATATATATATATATATATATATATATATATATATATATATATATATGCTACCAAAGTGTCATGATTATGTTTACTAAATAATATCCAGATTTCGAGTATACAATCAAGATTGTTTAGGCAAATTTCCTGAATAATTACAAAATGTGATTACAAGTAAGAAAAAAAAACTCATTTTTCTGTCGTCGTATCCTGGGAACTGAAAACCAAAGTACATAATTAATTAAACTAATAACCGAAGTATCCTGCCGAACACTTCAAACAGTTTCCTTAATTACTGCAAATGCATACAATTCAGCGAACCAGATATCTTAATAATCAATTTGAGCTCGGTTACATGCCTAACTAAATTCTAAACCAAAGTTGGAACAATGCCTTTTCTAAGCTTTGCACTACTGACAATATCTTTCAATAAACACACTAGGGCAATAGAGTATGGATCAATTACATACTAAAAGCCAAAGAGAAGAAGAACGTACTCGCAACATGATGTGGGCGACTCTAACAGCAGTCAAATCCATCCTCATCTGCTGCGAAGTCCTGACCTATGCTTCCAGGTCGTACGGACTAGACATGACTGTTGATGCCTTCTCACACTGCAGAGCGACGGCAGGTGTACTGGTTGACGCTGGTGAGTGTATTGATTAACGTCGTAGGGGCTGATGATGAAGGAGGTGGAGTTAGGAATGAAATGGCGGTGAGGTTGTTGGAGAAGGAAGCAATTTTTAGCAATGTTGGGAACAGGTTAATTTTTTGGACGCTGACGCTGGTGCTTTGGATATTTGGGCCGGTTGTGTTTGTTCGTTCGGGTCGTAGCAGCCCGTTATGGGGTTAATATGGTTTAGAATACAAAGTGGAGTGTGGTTGAGGACCTGAGGTGGATGTCTGTAGTCGAATAGATTGAAGAAAATCTGTGGAGATATAAATTCTTTTATATTATTTGATGAAATAAATGGAATGACAATTTAGTTTCATACAAGAAAATATATGATAACAAATGTTTAAATGTAATGCCACACAGCTTTGCGCTAGTGGCCGCTACGATTGACGGTCAACCATGACGCAAGTCCTTAGGACTATATTCGTTGATCGCGATATGGAAAAGAAAAATCATTCGCATGCTGACCTATAGCACGTAATTTGTGTAATAATGCACATGCTTTAAATACTATTGCGAACAAATGGCTACGCACAGACATCGCACATACACGGATATGGTTCAAATACCGATATGCACCTTTATATGATTTCATTTTCAGCTATTTTTTGTATGGGGAAGATTAAGTAATTTTAATTTGAGAACCTGTGATGTGACATGGAAGGAAATTAACGTGTCCTATGGTTTTTGTAAACTTATATAACATTAATTTGAAGAAAACAACTATCTAGATGGTTTCAATTCATTGGTTCTTGAAAATTGATATTTGAAAGCGCATGCTCAAGCTAATCAGCTTACCCTTTTTTTTGCCGATCAAATATATTTTACCTCTCAAAATTTGTTCGTTTTGAGACTGGATAATTTACTTAGTGCGTGTAAAAAGAGCTTAAAAACAGTGTATTCAAACAATGGTTCAACATTCCATCCGATACAGCAGAATATTAACCAATCCGGTCCGGTTCCGATAGTGGTCGGACCAGAATTTGCCTGTAAACCCAATTCGGACGCTGCAATCAAAATAAAAGAAAAATATATGATTTCAATTGATAAATGCCCATAAGAAGAGAAAAGCAGCACCGACCTGAAAAGGAAAGCGGTGTGATATCATGAAGAGAGGTGCCAGTTTTATTGTTTGTTAACTAGGGTTTCAAATAGAGGAGGAAATAGTCTGATTGTTAGACTGAAGCATAATCTGAATTAATAATCTTATTTATTGGGCATGAGTTTCTAAAGTTTTGGGTATCATTGATTATTCACCAATTATGGACCGATAATAAAAATTGATCTATATTAGCTGGTATAAAAATGGTATACTAGTGGTTTATGTTACTGAATTATTACAAAGGACAAAATTTCAAAATAGACCTGAGAAAATAACTTATTTCAATTTTAGAACTCGTCCAAAACTTATTACAAAAATAGGTCACGTTTTGTTTTATACAGCATTGTATACTTGCGCATTCCATAAATGCGCAAGCGTAAATTATTTTTCTTTTCGAAAATAAAACTTGCGCATTGCGTAAACACTCAAGCACAAAAAATATTTTAAATAACACTTTCGCATTTTGAATTTGCGCATGTACAAATTTGATTTTTTTTTAAAATACACTTGCGCAGTCCATATTTGCGAAAAATTAAGCCTATTTGTGTAAAAAGTTTTGGACGTGGTCTAAAATGGAAATATGTTATTTTTTGAGACTTAATTTGAAAGTTTGTCCTTATTATAAATGGTTTATATAAAGTTTATTTTTGTTTAACAGGAAACTATTGTGAAGGACAAAAAATTTCAGCAAACCTTAAAGACAGACCTTTAGTATTTTAGCCTTAAGGACAACTTTCTTTTGGTATCACTTTTTAGTTATTGATAATATTTTTTAGGTATCAATTTGTAGTTATCGATAGCAGTTTTAGATATCAGCTTTTAGTTCGGTAGCAATTTTGAAAGAATGTTTGTCCTTAATTATGAATAACTGTGGAAGAATGTTTGTTCTTTTGAATAATTTTTCGAAGAATGTTTGTCCTTATGGTTAAAATATTGAGGTTGTGTCCTTGAGGCTAAAAATATACGAATTTTTGTACTTTAAATTAATTCCTCTTTTATTTAACTTGTAGAAAGTTTAAACTGCTTATATGCAAAAATTAAATTGATGAACATATTATTTCAAAAAAATATCGGAACTAAAGTAGAAAATTCAAAATTTTGCTAATGTAACCGAAATTCGAAAATTTCTTGATCGGAAAGAGAAATTTTGAATCTTTATCCAAATATAGGAATAGCGAAAGCGATAATATATTATCATTATTTTTTCATGGCAACAATTATATGTGCAAGTGACTAATAAAAATGAGTTGGACTACAGCATAAAAATTCATCACGAATTACCAACAATATTTAAAGATGATGAAACAATAAAAAGGCATATACTACAATATTTCTTCTGTCCCGTAGGCCTCAAGTTCGCTATCTTAAACTCTTCTTCGGTATTCAGTCGGCAACAAAAGATATACCAAAAAATCAATACACAAAGAGCATGACATAAATTAGTGAACGTTCACTTTGGTTAAGATCTTAATGCGCAACCATCTTTCATTGAATGCCTTCTAAGACCAAATAACATGCTATAAATTATTGGTAACATAATCTTTAGAGGTGTCAAAGGGCAGGGCCGGCTTAAGTGGTTGGGTTGCCCTAGGCAACTTAAAATTGGCCAAAAAAAAATTAAATATCAGCTGAAATAATGTCGCCCCATGCAAGGTGAAAGGAAAAAAACTGATAAAAATGATTAAAGCACGAAATTGAACCGCAGACTTCGACACTGAAAAGCTTGCCCACTACCAGTGCACCAACAGCATTCATATGCTACAGCATACAATAGCATGCTTAAAATATGACATTAATTTAACATTTTCTCTTTCCCCTTTGCCCCCATCCGGAGGGTTGCCCTAGGCAGCCGACTGGCTCGCCTAGCCCTAAAACCGGGCCTGCCAAAGGGAAACGACATATATATAACTGTAAGATTTAAAAGTTAAAAGTTAAAAGTTCCAAGGTTAGTTGGAAACAATACATTTTTTTAGAGTTCCAGCCATCTATTGTAATATGGTATATATTATATCCACATACACGTAAGTTTTTTCATCTTCTGAATATTGACCCTAATATATGCATAGAGGATAGAACCTTAGACATCTAACAAAAATTCTAGTTAGAATCATTACCACTTAAGGCAGCGATCATTGGAAGAATCACGTAGCATATTGAAAGCTTTTAATGCCTCATCTGCGTATTTAGCAGCTCTTATTGCTGGATCAAGTGTTCATAATGTCATTGCTTTCTGTATGAATATAGACGTTATATATATCTTAGTCTTCTATAACTTCCAACTTATCCTTAAGATTACCTGCAGTTCATGACAGTCAACCGTTTACCATTATAAATTCTTCTTGAACTCAAATATGTTTTAATTTGAAATCAGATAGCTAGCTAAAAAAAAAAGAAAAGAGATGAAAAGAAATTCAAGTAGGTAGCAAAAGATTTGACTAAAAGAGCACATGGTTGTTTGGACTTTCCAAAGGAACATCATATACTATATCATGCTAATTACATGGCTAAAGCCTATGCATTATTGAATTTTAAGAAAAAAAATGTACTGCAGTCAACTGGATTCCAGTTTTGGACTTAATTATTCACCATAGATGCCAAGTCTAATGATTTAACAAAAAATTGTTTCTAGTTATGTAATTATTAGAAGCCTTTGTGTAATTCTAAACAAAACAAATGGCATGCTTAATTTTTCAGTATTATGATATGAATGAGATATGTTAACACAGCAATAATTGATTTATACTTTATGTGATCATGGCAGTTATAAAGCCAAGAGCTAAAAGCGAGCACGCTTAACCATATTCAAACAAACTACTCAACAACAAAACATCAGGGTAACCAGAAAGCCATCTACATTGTAATACAGTATACACATAGTATTCACACTAATATGGTATATCACTGCAAGATAAACAGGGATCCCCGACGGGTGGCAAGCGTTGACGACCGTCGCGAGCAGTCGGAATGCCGTCGGAATACGGACCACGACTTTCGTCCATTTCCGACGGCTTCGACAAAGTTATTGCAAGACTGACGATGGTTCTTCCGACGGCTTTTCTGATGACGACGACGTCCACGTGGCATAACAATTTTTCATTAAGCCGTCGCTTGTCGTCGCAAATTTCGATAGTAAGATTGACGACGGTGAGTGTATTGATTAACGTCGTGGGGGCATATGATGAAGGAGGTAGGGTTAGGGATGAAATGGCGGTGAGGTTGTTGGAGAAGGAAGCAATTTTTAGCAATGTTGGTAATAGGTTAATTTTGTGGACGCTGACCTTGGTGCTTTGGATATTTGGGCCGGTTGTGTTTGTTAGTTTGGGTCGTAGCGGCCCGTAATGGGGTTGATATGGTTAATAATACGAAAGTGGAGGTTTGTTGAGGACCTGAGGTGGATGTTTGTTGTTGAATAGATTGAAGAAAATCTGTGTAGACATTGTAAATTCTTTTATAGCATTTGATGAAATAAACGGTATGAAAATTTAGTTTCATACAAGAAAATATATGATAGTAAATGTTTGTCATCCGCATCGAGCTTTGTGCTAGCGGCCACTATGGTTGACGGTCAGCCATCACGCGAGTCCTAAGGGCTTTATTCGGTGACCGCGGTGTGGAAAAGAAAAATCAATCATATGGTGACCTATAGCATGTATTTTGTGTAATAAATGCACAAGCTTTAAATACTATTACGAACCTGTGGCTACGCACGTACAGATGTGGTCCAAATACTGAAATGAAAGTTTGTATGATTTTTTTCTGGCTACTTTTTTGTCTTTGGAAGATTAAGGTAGCGTTTGATTTAGAATGAGTTTTATGTTTTGAGTTTTCAATATTAATTACAAAATATAAGAGGAGTGGAGTAACGACGGATAAGATGGAAGGAATATGGAGTGGACCATGGAGTGAAGGAACGATGCAATGATGAATTGTTTCTCGTGCTTCTCTTATTTCTCTAAACATGAAAATTAAAATAAAATTGTTTCTATTTTGTATGTTAATTTTATTTACTAAATTGATCGTTGTCCACAATATACATACGTCGTGCGCATTTTTGTATAAACAAAACTCAAAACTAAAGCGGATAAACCAAAGATTATCTAAGTGATTTTAATTTGAGAACTTATGATGTGACATGAAGAAAGAGATTAAGGTTGTCCTACAGTTTTTGTAAACTTATATAACATTAATTTAAAGAAGACAACAATGTAGGTGGATTCAATTCATTGGTTGTCCAAAGCACATGCCCAAGCTAATCAACTATGCGATTTTTTCATGATTAAATATATTTCACCTCTCAAAAGTTTTTCATTTTGAGACTGGATAATTGACTTTGTCCGAGTAAGAAGAGCCCAAAAACATGTTCAAGATTCCATCCCGGACAGCATAATATCGGCCAATCCGGCCAGGTTTCGATAGTGGTCGGGCCAGAATTAGCCCGTAAACCGAATTTAGATGCTGCCATCAAAATAAAATGAAAAATAGCTGATTTGTATTAGTAAATACTTATGAAAAGGGAAAAGCAGCATCGATCTCAACAGAGAAAGCCATGTGGTATTATGAAGAGGGGCGCCAGGCTTTTTGTTTGTTAACTAGAGTTTCAGATAGAAGAGGAAGTAGTCTAATTGTTAGACTGAAGCATGATCTAAATTTATAATTTTATTTGTTCGGCGTCAATTTTTAAAGTTTTGGGTCTTGTTGATTATTCACGAATTATGGGCTGATAATAAAAATTGATCCATATTAGCTAGTGTATAAACTTTGTTATTATAAAATGGTATGTTATTGAATTATTGTAGATGGTTTGTATAAATTTCTTTTTGTTTAACTTGTGTAAAGTTCAAACTATTTATATGCAAAAATTATGTTAATTAACATATTACCGAAATCAAAGCGGGGATTTTGAAATTTTGCAAACACAACCGAAATTCGGAAATTTCTTGATTGACGGAACGAAAACGGGAAGCGAAAATTTGAATCTTGATCTAAACTACAAATGTAGAAACCGCGAAAGTAATAACATATACTATACTGGAAATTATTGTCAAGGACAAAATTTCTCAGCCTTTTAGCCTCAAGGACAGACCTTCAGTATTTTTGCCTCAAGGACAACTTTATTTAGGTATCAGTTTTTAGTTATTGATATCAGTTTTTAGGTATCAGTTTCTAGTTATCGGTAGCAGTTTTTAGGTATCAGTTTTTAGTTCGGTGACAGTTTTGAAAGAATGTTTTTCCTTATGGATAATTTTGGAAGAATATTTGTCCTTATGATTAATTTTTAGGAGAATGTTTGTCCTTATGGTAAAAATATTGAGGTCATGTCATTGAGGCTAAAAATGTACAATTTTTTGTCCTTTAAACTAATTCCTCGCAATATATAATCATTGTCGTTATTTCTTCATGGCAACAATTATATGAGCAAGTGACTAATAAAAATGAGTTGTGAATTACCAATAATATTTAAAAGATGATGAAACAATAAAAAGCGTATACTAAAATGTTTCTTCTCTCCTGTAGGCCTCAAGTTCGCTACCTTAAACTCTTCTTCAGTACTCAGTTAACCAAGGGCGGACCTAGCCCTGGACTCAACTGGTCTACAACCCAGGGTATACTAAAAAATGCAGAAAATTCTCAAAGTCAAAACCCAGCCCAAAGTGAAGGAAGGCCGCCTACCTCCTGTTCTTTCTTCCACTTCCCCCACCGCGATTCACTCCTTTACATGCAGTAAGAGAAAATTTCCTTTGTCAACGTCCACTCTAGCTCAATAAAAAGATTAGTTCAGTCATTCAGGTGATTTTTCATTTCCCTAATTATTATTTGCAAATTACCAGTATATAGATTAGTAATTTGAATAAAAAAACTCTAATTATTAGGCTTCTCAAATCTCAAATTTGGTTGCAATTGCTTACATGTTCTTTTGGTTGTAAGCTAATTTTTTAACCTACTTTCGCAGGTTGTATGCTAATTGATTTCTATTCTGTTGTTATTTGCTAGTTTAACTCATTATCGTTAATTGTACTGCAATTTACAACTATATTATTTAACTGTAGTTGATTGTTTGGACTTTCCAAAGGAACATCATATGCTATATCCTGTTACATGGCAAAAGCCTATATGCTATTGAATTTTACAAAAGAAAATGTATTGCATTCAGTTTTGGACTTAATTATTCATCATATATGCCAAGTCTTATAATTTAATAGAATCTATTTTTAGTTATGTAATCAAAAGCCTTTGTGTAATTCTAAACAAAACAAATGGCATGCTCTAATTTCTTAGTATTATGATATGTAGGATATATCTCAACAAAGCAATAATTTATTTATACTTCATGAGATCATGGCAGTTACAATGCCAATAGCAA
Source organism: Allium cepa (assembly GCA_030765085.1). Classification (NCBI taxonomy): domain Eukaryota; kingdom Viridiplantae; phylum Streptophyta; class Magnoliopsida; order Asparagales; family Amaryllidaceae; genus Allium; species Allium cepa. The sequence goes on from CM060942.1 coordinate 514,002,641, forward strand.
AAAGAGAGCACACTTAACCATATTCAAACAAACTACTCCACAACAAAACATTAGGGAAACCAAAAGGCCATCTACATTGTAATAACGGTATATACGTAGTATTCGTATTGCAATATGGTATATCACTACAAGATAAATAGGAATTTCCGATGGCTCGCAGGCGTCGACGGCGGTTACGAGCCGTCCGAAATGCTGTCGGAATATGAAGCACAACTTCCGTCCATTTCCGACGGCTTCGACGAAGTTATTGCAATGACTGACGACAGTTCTTCCGATGGCACTTCCGACGGCGACGACGTTTACGTGGCATGACAATTTTCTATTAAGTCGTCGCTCGCCGTTGCAAATTTCGATAGCCGTCACTCGCCGTCGAAAAATATGACCTATAAGCCGCCGGTAGCCATCGGAAATTTAGGTAATTTTTTTTTCGGCGGCACAACATTACTTTCATCTTAATATATAACAAAACTCATCAACATCAACATATAAACCACATATATAAGTTGATATCAATATCAATATAAACTCAAACATCATAATATCAGACCTAAACATATCAAATCAATACAAAACAAACCTTTCATCATCACTCTCACACATCCAACTCCAATATTTACATTAAATATCAAACTCCACAAATCAACCACCAAATCATCCACACAAATCACAGTCAAATACCACATACCCATAAATTAACCTCACCATCACTCAATGTTTATATACACAAATTACATCTAACAACACATGTCCGTAAAAAAACTCCAAATCGTACCTCAAGACTCATCATCGGCTCCGAAACCACTGAACGAAGGGAATGTTCCATGACACTCCACATACTCGGCCAAACGCTGGTTGAGCTGCTCCATTTGCACTGCTCGAAGGCGGTCCTGCTTCTTCAGCTATGCAATCTGATGTTTAAGCTCATTAATCTCCACGTTGTCATGAGCCTTTCGGTAAGCCCTTTGTGATGTCCGAGCCAGCATAACAAGTCGAAATAGTTTAAGTATTACGTAACTTTTATAAAAAATTAAGCAAATTTTACAATGTAGTTAATTTTTATAAATTACCGACTGGTTGCCATAGCCGTAGCGCCTATTTCTCTGGATCAAGTCCATAACAGAGTCAAAGATCGCGTACTCTTCGTTAGTGGTCAACTGCTCTCGTCTGGAATGCTCAAGCATTTCCGCACGTACCTGCATAAATTTTCCCTACAGCACAAAATTAAATACGAATAAATATTACATGATATTATTATAATATTTTATAACTAATTAATTAAAATGATCATTTTTAATAACTCATAACTTAAAATATACTTACATGTGCGGCGTACGCTCTATCATTCTCATGCTAGGCATACGACACCGATCCCTCGTCGTTTGTCTACCTAATGGTATGAGTATGCTCAAACACGTCCATATACAAGACGGAGTCTCCACATGCCCTTTCCTGCAATAATTGGTGTATATTATTGTTGTTCAAACAAATTTATACTAAAAATGTAATAACCGTTGGTAATTGCAATTAATTAATATAGCATGTCCTCTCGATAGCGCTGGAATAATTTTGAGCCACCACGGTGTGTGACCGGATTTTTCTACCTATTCGTAGAGTTTCTATCCGAATCCGTCTACAGATTAAAAATTAAGATTATATTTTACATGTATAAATTATGTATTCTGTGCTGAATAAATTAAGGTGATATCTGATAGACTTACCTTGAAATCATCGCTACCCCATTACGCGATCCAAGCATCCCAAACGCTGATGGCGCTGATCCATTGTGGCTTCTTCTTCGTTTTCCTTATGGTAGACATCTTATTCCTATAATTCTTTTCCACTATTGAGTTATAGTGGAGCTGACAAAGAGACATGCCCTCCTCTTGTAAATCTACTGCCCACTGTATATATGTTGAAAAAATATAATTTATACATTTATACTTAGTCAGCAAATGATAAAGTGATTGTATATAATGGTGTATAATTTTACATTTACCTGAAAGTCCTTCCATATGCTCTCCCGTATATAGTTCGACATCCTGCTTCAATTCGGCCAGCATGTAATCATATGGCTCATGAATGCCTGCTTCAATATGCTAAGCACAATGTTAGAAGGCTCAAGCTCAAAACATCAGCATTAAATATGATATAGACAAATCATAACTAATACATCATACAAAATATTTACAATACTGAAGTAAATTTAATACTTACGAGCCATTAGCTTTCGATAGTAATCTAACTACCATACGCGGCGCCTCCTACGAAGGTCCATTCCCATCACCACCACCGCGACCATCCCTCTTTGAGACCCAGAGGAGGAAAGAGACCGTGAAGAACTCCGCCGCCTAAAGGACATCTGTAATACCCGTGACATATATATTATTTTGCTATAGCAGAATATATCATTCAATTATGAGTAAACATATAGAGATTTAACATCAATATCGCATGTAACATACAAAAAAATGTAACATCAATACTCTCATAAATTTTATTTTTTTAACATGTATACTATTAAATTAGTCTTTGTCGTTTTCTGATACAGACTCTGTCTCGTACTCTACATTGCTTTCCTCTGTGGTCTCGAATGCTTCTACTAATACATTTGATTCATCATTTAGAGGTCCTAAATCGGTTTGATCATCTGTCATTGCAAATTCATCATTTTCTTCGATATACGCTTAATATGCTTGTTCGTCCAGAATATTCTTTCCATTAAACGTAAATCTTGCCTTCGTATTAAAAACCACCGACCAATCTGCTTTATCTCTTTTTAGAGATAGATAAGAAGCGTAATAAACTTGTAGGGCCTATTTTGCTAGTATAAAAGGATTGTACTTATGATAACATGATATATGCTTTATTTCAATAATATTATATTTTTGGTGCACGTCGATTTCAGAACCTGGAACATTACTAAACCAGTTACATCTAAACAAATAAACTTTTTCCGCGGGTCTGGTGAAATATGTTGATTGTATAACCAGAGTTAACACGTGGTAAAAATCATTTATGTGATCATTTAGATCATCACTACCTTTAACATATACACCGGTATTGTTAGTTAATTTTTCAGCCACACATTCTTTGGTGTTGAATTTGTATCCATTGACAAAGAATATTGGATATGTCTTGACTTTTCTTTTTGGTCCCAACGTAAGATAAACCCTTCGTCGACCATACAATTTACCGGATCATATACGTGGTTTGAAAAATAAGTAGCAATTTTTTTGCTGGTATCCCTGCTTGGATGTTATGATTCGTAAATACTGCATATACAGATAATATATTACGTTATAATTAATACATACATGTATTATTCAAGTAAATAATTTTAGATTTGTTATTCATTAGTACTTGACAAATGACGCAACTTCTGCACAGTTAAGAAGAACATATGTGTAGGCTATAGGGTAATCTCTATTGTCTAACCATATTTCCACATATTTTCCAACAAGGTGTCCTTGCTGCCTAAAAATAGATAGCATTGATTCAGAAAAATCTTGTTCAATTCCCTCATCATTTTGCGTAGCACTTTCAAAAGATAAGTTCACATGGTCACTGATATATTAAGAGAAAAAGAACAATGCTTCTTCTTCGATATATGATTTGCGTATCGAACCTTCAACTCGTACTTTTTGTCTCACTTTTTTCTTTAGATGACTTAAGTACCTGTTTAAAAAAATTATAATTAAATTTTATTACATGTGGTTAAACTAAAATTTAACAACTCAATATTAATACCTTTCAAACGGATACTTCCATCCATATTGCGCGGGACCTCAAAGACGTGCTTCAAACGGAAGATGAACGGGTAAATGCTCCATTATATTAAAGAAATCAGAAGGAAATATTTTCTCCAGTTTGTAGAGCAGTGTAAGAATTTCTTCCTCAAGTTTACGTAGACGATCAACTTTAAGGTAGTTGAACAAAGCTCCTTATAAAACAAACTAAGTTCTAGGTTGTTGAACAAAGCTCCTTATAAAACAAACTAAGTTCTAGGTAGTTGAACAAAGCTCTTTATAAAACAAACTAAGTTCTGTTACAACCGTCCAAACTTTTGTGGGCAACAGTTCTTTGAAAGCAACGGGTAACAAATGTTCCTTCATTACATAACAATCATGACTTTCATCCCACTCGGTTTACCATTCTTATAGTCGACCCATCTACGAAGATAAGAGGAAATTTCATCAGGAAATCTTAATCCTTCCATCTACTTTAATAGTACTTTAACTTGGTTACTGTCTAGCTCGTAGCATGCTCTGCTTTTTTGTGTCATTTGGCTTCATATGAAGTTAAGGACGATTGCATATTGCTTCCATATCACTCCTTGATTTCAAATCGTCTTTAGTCTTTTCTTTAACATTCAGAGTTGTATTAAATACATTATCGAATGCCTTTTTCTCATTGTGCATCACGTCAATATTGTGACTAATTAGGAGATTTTTCCAATAAGGAAACTCCCGAAATATATTATGTTTGCACCAATTATGAATCGTCGATTTAACTTGTATTTCATGCGTTCGCTGGTTTCATGTATATTTGGATAATCCTTTACAAGCACGTAAATATCTTCGCTTCGTCAAATCGTTGGTGGTCGCAAGGTCTCAACTCTATTACTTGTAAAGTTTTTATATTTTTTTAAAAGGATGATTAATATGGAGAAAACACCAATGATAGTCAAACCACGAAATTCTCTTCCCATGTGGTAAAGAAAATGCTCGTTTTTATTCCATACAATAAGGGCAAGCTAGACAATAAGTCGTTATCCAACCCGATAGCATTGCATATACAGGAAAATCTCTTATATTCCCCAGTAAAGAAGTGAATATATGAATTTTTTTTGAAATGTCGTATGTTTCAACACCTTCATACCACAATGTTTTCAACTCTTCAATCAACGATTATAAATATACGTTAATTCTTTGTGTCGGATCATTAGGACCAGGGATTACAATAGTGAGAAACATATACGGAGTTTTCATACACATCCACGGAGATAAATTGTAAGGTGTAACGATTATAGGCCAAGATGGATATTTTGAACCAAATTGAGAGAACGGTGAAAATCCATCCGTAGATAAAGCAAGTCTAACATTACGGCTCTCCATTGGAAAAGCGGGATATGTCTTATCAAAATGTTTCCATGCTTCTCGATTAGTTAGGATTGTTAACGTACCTTCTACCTACGTTCTCACATAGTGCCATCTTATATGATGTGCACTTATAGAAGATGCATATAACCTTTGAAGCCTAGGAGTGATGGGTAAGTAATGCATACGCTCATACAGAACTTCATTTTCCTACTTTTTTCTTGGTTTGTATCTGTTCTAAATACATATTTTACAACTCCTAAGACTGATGTCTTCTTTTCAAAATAACATGCAACCATTTAAACATGTATTTATTTTTTGATACGTCAAACTAAAAGCAAACAAAATTTTTTTCACTTCATAATGATTTTCGCACATTAAATTATCAGGTGGCATATGCCGTTTTGCATCTTGTACTATAGTTGTAAACCCGTCTTTTGTGAAGTTGTATTTTGATTTCATCATAGTATATTCTACAGTTACTGATAGTTGAGTTTCGCTTATACAACCATCCCAAAGGGGTTTCTTAGCGGCCTCTAATAAATCATAATTTTTTTTGCTCCAATACTTTGTTCTTCTTTGATATTATGATCATTACCATTAACTTCAACAGTAGGGAACATTGAATGTGCTGCATCTTCAACCATATCTTCTATGAGATCCGTCGAAACAAGTTCATTATCCACCTCTGTTAGTCCTTGAGATGATAGTTTTGATGACAACAACCATAGAATAAGATTATAAAATATAAATACTAACATATATAATGCATGGTTAACTTTTATAAACATGTCTAATTTTTATAAAATTTAGTTAATTTATTCAAACTGTTTTAATATTATTATTTTTAAACTTATAAATTATCTCAATTGCTAAATATTAAAATGTCAAAACTTATATTTTAATTAAGTTAAACTTAAACATAAGGAGGGGGACAGTGTGTAATGATCAACTCTTACCGTGATATTAATAATGGAAATCACTTTATCGCTTTTCTTAAATCTAGTTACTTCAGGACCAATGCCACACTTGGAAGTGAAGATAGTGTAAGCACTATTATCTAGCAATATTTTAAGAAGACATACCTTCGGTTAGCATTTATTGAAAGATACACGAGAGAAGCGTCAATGTGTGTCCATTGTTGAACAAATGTTGTGTTTGACATCCGTAATTAGAGTGCACCAAAGAAAAACGTGCAAGCATTAACTGAGCTAAAGCAAGAGCAAAAAAGTCCATCTACAGACATAATGTCATGCAAATGTGATGATGTGAAAGTATATATCAAGTGTACCCTGGTTCTTGATCCATATTGTAGTTACCTGAATGTTAGGGGCAAGTAAACTTGGTTGATCTACAAAGCTCCTTGTCTCTTATTTTAGGAGTATTCTCCTACCATAATACATTGTATCACAAGCTACAAGTAATACTTTTTTCACCCCTCTATATTGAATCAATATTATCTGGTTTAAATTTGTTAACCTAAAAAAATGTAAAATGCCATATAGAAAATTAGTATATGAAAATACTGATATATCACATCAACTGTTTTTCATCTACTTTCGAAAAATTGCCAGTGATTTCCATGAGATATACATTATACCAAGACCGCCTTGTATTTTAGAACTCTGACAAAAAATAAATATTGAATGTTTAGTTCTATGAATGCCCATGCAGGATCTTCAAAAATAATTACTGCTTATCGTTGCATCCAAAAGAACGAAACCAGATGTATAAACAAAAATATCAACATAGTTTTTACATAATGAGAGGAGAGATTTTTCTCACCAGTTCCTTTTTGATTTATTCAAATGACTATTTGTCCAGTTTGTTGATGCTTGAGCAAACTGTTCTGAAATTTCAGTAGGGACACCACATATCTCAAGCATTGCATCCAACAGTTTACAATGGTTTAGATTTACCTGTTTGCATTTTTAAGTATGAGGTTAGCAATTTGTAGTACATATGTGCAAGTTCCAAGGTTAGTTAGAAGTTCCAAGGTTAGTTGGAAACGATACATTTTTTTAGAGTTCCAGCCATTTATTGTAATATGGTCTATATTGTATCCACGCACACGAAGTATTTTCATCTTCTGAATATTGACCCTAATATATGTGTAGAGGATACCAGCTCTTATTGCTGGATCAAGTGTCCATAATATCATTGCTTTCAGTATAAATATAGACGTTATATATATCTTAGCTTTCTGTAACTACCAAATAATCCTTCAAACAATCCGCTGTTCGCGATAGCCAACCTTTTACCATTATAAATTCTTCTTGAACTCAAATATGTTTTAATTTGAAATCAGGCAGCTGGCTAAAAAAATGAAAAGGAAAGAAAAGAAATTCAGGTAGCTAGTAAAAGATTTGACTAAAAGAACACATGGTTGTTTGGACTTTCCAAAGGAACATCATATACTATATCATGTTACATGGCAAAAGCCTATATGCTATTGAATTATACAAAAGAAAATGTACTACATTCAATTTTGGACTTAATTATTCATCATATATGCCAAGTCTTATAATTTAACAGAATTTATTTTTAGTTAGATTTTTTTAGGAACATGAAGAAGTTGCAAAAAAATTAGTCTCAGGGATAGTAAGTTTGTTTTTTAGTCTTCAGGATACTTTGTAGTGTAAATCACAGAATGATAGATGTAACTATCATTTTCTGTTTACAATATAAGGCGTCCTTCAGACTAAAAAACAAACTTACCGTCCTTGAAACTAAATTTTTTTGCAACTTTTTCCTTGTGTCTATTTTCCTGTTTTAGTTATTTAATTAAAAGCCTTTGTGTAATTCTAAACAAAACAAGTGGCATGCTCTAATTTCTCAATATTATGATATGAATGATATATCTGAACACAACAATAATTGATTTATACTTTCTGAGATCATGGCAATTATAATGCTAAGATCTAAAAGAGAGCATATTTAACCATATTCAAACAAACTAATCCACAACAAAACATTAGGGAAACCAAAAGGCCATCTACATTGTAATAATGGTATATACGTAGTATTCATATTGTAATATGGTATATCGCTACAAGATAAACAGGAATTGCACTCGCAGGGGTCGATGGCTGTCACGAGCCGTTGGAATACGAAGTACAACTTTCATCCATTTTCGACGGCTTCGACGAAGTTATTGCAACGGCTGACGATGGTTCTTTCGACGGCACTTCCGACGGCGGCGACGTCCATGTGGCATGACAATTTTCCATTAAGCCATCGCTCGCCGTCGCAAATTTTGATAGCCGTCACTCGCCATTGAAAAACATGGCCTATAAGCCGCCGGTAGCCGTCGGAAATTTAGGTAATTTTTTCAGCAGCACACATTACTTTCATCCTAATACATAACACAACTCATCATCATCAATATATAAACCACATATATAAGCTGAAATCAATATCAATATAAAACTCAAACCTTATAATATCAAACCCAAAAATATCAAATCAATACAAAACAAACCTTTCATCATCACTCTCACACATCCAACTCCTATATTTACATCCAATATCAATGTGACGCCCCACCTCTATACCCATGCTAGCCAAGAACACTACGAAGTAATGCTGTCAACTAGCACGGAGAATAAGGCTGTTGAGGAGCGACCATCCGTGTAATTGCTTTGCGCGAGCATTGATATGTCAGATAGTATAACATGCAATTCTTTATCAAGAGGGAATCCGACATGCCGACACAAACTCAAAGATATCACACGGTGGCTATAATATCTTCGGAAATGAATATAGAAATAAACATAACATAAATCAGTCCCACCATTAATACTTTAAAAACTGAAAAGAGAAGAGAATGAGGGTGAATGGGGAAGAGTGGCTCGGATTTGAGCATAAGTTAAACATAGAGCTGAGCCCAAACCCAAACCCAAAGTGAAAAGTAGCAAAAATCAACTTTCTCCAAACATATCGAAGCTTATACTCAAAAAGGTCGCAAACGGCATTTTAAACTCAATGGGAGTGGTCCTGAGTCCTAATTCGACCGTATGCAAAAAGTAGCTTTTCAGACTAAAATCCGACTAACAATGAAATATGTAAATAAAATATTTAAATATAAAATCGATAAATATGCGGGTTGTTACAGACTCCCCTCCTTAAAGAAATTGCGTCCTCGCAATATTTTAAGAAGAAGATATATAGTAACAACCATAAAAGCATATTCACACAAAAGAAGTTTGAAACAAGAAGTTCACCTAAAAGAGCACGAGAAAGTAAGTCCGGATGTGTTCGCTCGATGTACTCTCTAGATTCCCAAGAACAATCCTTAGGATTTGAAGACCATTGAACTTTAACAGGCGGAACATCTTTATTTCGCAGTCGTTTGACCTCCGAAGCAATGATACGAATAGGATGTTGCCCATAAGTTAAATTAGGCGAAACTTCAATCTCTTCCACAACACCGGGCTCAAGAACAGAATCGGAATCTCGAAGGCACTTCCGTAATTGAGAAACGTGAAACACGTCATGAATAGCAGAAAATTGAGCCGGTAATAAAAGGCGATAAGCCATGGAACCAATACGTTCGGTGATAGGAAATGGCCCAATATATCGAGGCGCCAATTTTCCCGATCGACTGAAACGTACAACACCTCTCATAGGTGAAACACGAATGAACACAAGATCTCCCACAGAAAAATCTAACTTCCTTCTCTGGTTATCGGCATAGGATTTTTGTCTACTCTGGACTTCTTTCATCCTATGACGAATAAGATCAATCTTTTCTGTGGAATCACGAATAAAATCTGGACCTAAAACCAGCTTCTCACCGGCCTCAAGCCAACAAGAAGGAGATCGGCATGGCCTTCCGTAGAGTGCCTCAAAAGGTGTCATACCAATACTAGATTGGAAGCTATTATTATAGGAAAATTCAACAAGTGAAATATGATCTTCCCAACTTCCCCCAAAATCAAGCACACAAGAACGAAGAAGATCTTCAAGAGTTTGATTCACACGCTCAGTTTGTCCATCGGACTGAGGATGATAAGCGGTGCTAAAATTAAGCTTCGTTCCTAAAGCTTTTTGAAGACTCTTCCAAAATCCACTAGTAAACAATGGATCACGATCACTAACAATAGAAGTAGGAACTCCATGAAATTTAACAATTTCTTTGATAAAGAGTTTGGCCAAAAGAGGAACGGTTCGGTTAGACCGAACGGGAATAAAATGGGCGGATTTAGTAAGTCTATCAACGATCACCCATAAGCTTTCATGACCCGAACGAGAACGGGGAAGGCCATCTATAAAATCCATGGAAATTTGGTCCCACTTCCAAATTGGAATTTCTAAAGGTTGCAATAACCCACCGGGCCTTTGATGTTCGGCCTTAATGAGTTGGCAAGTCATGCAACACTTAACGAAGTTAGCGATGTCAAGTTTCATTCCCTCCCAATAATAAAGTCGCTTCATATCTGCGTACATTTTACTACTACCGGGATGAATGGTAAATTTAGAATGATGAGAATCTTCTAAAATATCTTTACGAAGATCACCAATATTTGGCACGACAAGTCTACCAAATTTCCGAATGTCGCCATGAGAATCGATATCAAAGTCTTTCAAACCTTCAATATCAATTTTATCCTTAATATTTTGGCCAAGAAGAGCCAAGTCGGGATCTAGCCTTTGAGCTTCAAGAATGCGGTCCAAAAGAGAAGGATGAGCCTCAAGGCTACATAAAACAAATGATGAGCATAAATCGGATACGCGGTCTCGAATCTCACAAGTGGATAAGATCTCGAGATCGTTCCATTCGGATATCATCATAGAAACAACAGCTTGTTGTTTACGGCTAAGAGCGTCGGCGACACGATTACCCTTACCGGGTGTATAAAGAATATCAAGATCATAAGGAGCAAGGAACTCGAGCCAACGTTGTTGACTCAAATTAAGTTCCTTTTGAGAAAATAAATATTTCAAAGACTTATGATCCGTGTAAAGAACAAATTTCTCTCCTAAAAGATAATGACGCCAAATCCGAAGAGCAAAAACAATAGCCGTGAGTTCTAAATCATGAGTGGCATATCTAGTCTCGGCAGGCTTCAATTGCCTAGAAGCGTAAGCAATAACACGTTCTTTTTGCATAAGAACGGCACCCAAACCAACGCGACTGGCATCGGTATAAACAACGAAATCCTGATTCCCCTCGGGAATAACAAGAATAGGAGCATCAGAAAGAAGTTCTTTTAATTTCTGAAAAGAAGTTTCACATTTGTCCGACCAAATGTATTTAATACCTTTCTTCGTTAAGCTAGTGAGAGGCACGGCAATCTTAGAAAAGTCTTTGATAAAACGGTGGTAATAACTTGCTAATCCAAGAAAACTACGAATCTCCGTCACACTCTCCGGTCTCTTCCAATCTTGAATCGCTTCAATCTTTGAAGGATCCACGGAAATTCCGGATTCGGAAATAATGTGACCGAGAAACTTCACACGAGATTGCCAAAAGTGGCATTTAGAAAATTTTGCCCTTAATTGATTACTCCTAAGAATTTCCAACACAATCTGAAGATGTTTTTCATGCTTCTCTTCGGTTTTAGAATACAAAAAAAATATCATCGATAAAGATAAGAACAAGCCGGTCGAGGAAGTCTTTGAAAACTCTATTCATAAGGTCAACGAAATACGCCAGAGCATTCGTCAAACCAAATGGCATAACAAGCCATTCATAAGATCCATAACGAGTACGGAACGATGTCAAAGGAATACTATCCTCTGCAATATGAAGCTGATGAAATCCTGTAGCTAAGTCTAATTGTGAAAAGACTCTAGCACCACTAAGTTGATCGAATAGATCATCAATCCGAGGTAAAGGATATTTATTTTTGATAGTAAGATCATTAAGCTTGCGGTAGTCAACGCAAAGCCTAAGTGTACCATCAGATTTCTTCACAAAAATAGCCGAAGCTCCCCAAGGCGAGGAACTAGAGCGAATAAATTGCTTCGTCTCCAATTCAGATAATTGTTTACGCATCTCCTCTTTTCTTTATTGGACATACGATACGGAGGACGAGTGATAGGTTGAGCTCCAGGAATAAGATTAATTCTGAACTCAATTGCTAGCTTAGGTGGTAATCCTAAAACGGGTTCGAATATGTCGGAAAATTCACGAACGACGTGAATAAGAGAAATAATATCACCCTCATCATCATCATCATCACGAGGATTTAAAGAATATAAAGATGCGACCAAGCTGGAATCTGAATCTTTAAGATTAATAGAAATCTGCTTAACAAATTGAGCATGTCGAAGATGAATAGTCCGCTCAGGACATAGGATATGGGCTTCATAACGGTTAAGCCAATCCATTCCCAAAATCATTCCAAAGCCTAAATAACGCATGACATGCAAATCGGCTAGGAAAGGAAAATCACACAAAATAATCTCGACATCTTTACACAATAAATTGATTGTTGCGGATCCACCAACCGGATTCGCAATTCTCAAAGAAGTCATTAAACACAAAACATCCAAAGAAAAAGTATCAACAAGTTCTTTTGATATAAAAGAATGGGACGCACCCGTATCAAAAAGAACTCGAATAGGATGATCACGAAATAAAATAATTCCATCCAGAATAGAATGAGAAATACCTTGGCCACGAGATGTATTGCCAGGAGCTTGAGCAACATTAAGCTTTCCCTCCTTCCTGCCTTGAAGTTTGGGGCATGAAGATATAACATGACCGGGAACTTTTCAGTAGCGACAAGAGAGAGACTTTGGGCACTTGTTCGCATAATGGTCCTTTGAACCACAATTATAGCATTCCCCACGGCCAAAGGAAGAAGTCATTGCCACGGAGGTTGCTTGCTTCCCTTTCTTATTGGGATAGGGGCCTTTGAATTTGCTTGGCCTCTTCTTGTTGTTGAAGTTTGGTTTGGAACCCACCACTTCAACATCGTTCTCCCTATCCGCCTCTTCAAGACGAAGAGCAATATCAACGAGTTGGTCGAAAGAAACTTCTAATTTTAGAAGTAATGGCTTCTTGAGATTTTTGTTTAAGCCATATACGAACCTCTGGTTCTTCTTTAAAGGGGTGTTGATGTATTCAACCCCATATTTGGAAAGCGACTCGAAGGAGGCGACGTAATCAGTCATGGAGGACTCACCTTGAACAAGGTCTATAAATCGTCGAGCCAATGTCACTTTCTCAGCTTCCGGTACGAATTTCAACTCAAAGCGTTCTCGGAATTTCTCCCATGTGAGATCTGCTTCATTAATCTCAGAAATAAGAAGATCGTACCAGTCCAATGCTCTTTCTCGGACCATACTTGAGGCCACCTGAACTCGGTGAAGGTCAATAAGATTCATGCGAGAAAAGATTCGATCGCATGACCTTAGCCAAGCCCGTACTTCAATAACAGTTTCGGAACCTTTGAATGGCTCCCCACCCAAATTAGTGTAATAGCTACACAAGCGTGCAAATCCCGACTTTGGGTGAGTAGGTTCCGGGTTAGCTCCAGCTGCTTGAGCATTTGTCACTAAATCAAGAAGCTGTTGAGCAGTCATAAAAACTCCATCTTGGGGTGGAGTGCTAGACGGTACGGCTCTGGGACGGCCTGGTCTAGACATTTTTCTCCCTTTAGAAAGAAAGAAGAAGAAGAAAAAGGTTATTCACCAAATTGAATATCAAGCAATCTTGATAGATAAACAAGGAATCATAAGGAAAATAGGATGAATCGGTATGAAGACTCGAATTAAATCCTAAAGCATGACTCCTAAGAAAGACTTAGGACGATGATCCTTGTTATAATATTCCATATTGTTCCGAAGTTTGGCTCTGATACCAAGCTGTGACGCCCCACCTCTATACCCACGCTAGCCAAGAACACTACGAAGTAATGTTGTCAACTAGCACGGAGAATAAGGCTGTTGAGGAGCGACCATCCGTGTAATTGCTTTGCACGAGCATCGATATGTCAGATAGTATAATATGCAATTCTTTATCAAGAGGGAATCCGACATGCCGACACAAACTCAAAGATATCACACGGTGGCTATAATATCTTCGGAAACGAATATAGAAATAAACATAACATAAATCAGTCACAGACAATTCATATCACAAAGGAGGAAATAGATATGAATATTACACTAGGAAGTGTACATCAGAGTAGTGGTCTAAAAAGATCCACAATATCACAAAAGAATAGTTACATGAACTACACAAAAGAATAAGTATACATTATGGAGTCTATATCTCAAATGTATACAACAAAAACTACTAATCTAAGTAGTTAACCAAAAGTCAGAGAAATCAATCCCAAGAGAGAAGTCAAGCAGAAGAACCTGTAACATCTCGGTCTGACCCGAGTATTATTTAATAAGAAAATAATAAACGGATCAGTCTAACTATAGATATCAGATGAAACGATATAGAATAAGAGATATGACTAAACACATAATAATCACAATTCCAAGCCGTGATATATATAAGTAATTGAAAATCAACGAGAGATTAATCAATATCACCAAATCTACACAAGAATCAAGAAATGCCATACTCCTTATTTCGTTCATCAAACCACAAATATTGACGATTATATCAATGTCAATCACAAAAGTCAATGACACACAAATTCACCAATGCACAAATATTGACAATAATATCAATGTCAATCACAAAAGTCAATGACACACAAATTCCAGAATTCATTATGCGAAATCCAGAAATCACAAAAGTCAATGACGCACAAATTCACCAATGCACAAATATTGATAAAACTTATCAATGGAAATCACGAAAATTGGTGAAACACAAATTCTAGAAATCATCTCAAGAAATCCAGAAATCACAAAGGGGGGAGGCCTATCACAAACAGGAGCATAAAGCTCGCCAACACGTGTATCACAAACGGAACGCTAATTCCATGGTTGCTAACCATCACAAATTGAGCCGAAGCTCCACAAACGGCCCGAAGACCATGGGTTTCTACCCCACCAAATTGAGTCGAAACTCCACAAAACGGGGTTTAGTCTCCCTCGCAGACAAAGAGACATCGCACATTGCTAGTCTAAATCACAAAGATGATCGTCATGATCAACGAGAAGTGTCAATTACACTAAGCTAGTAAATATATGAGTTTAGCTTCATGTCCCATAACCACTTGCTTAACTTAAATATTTACGAACAAACTATAGATTTCCACTATAAAATTGTCACAAGAGTTTCAATCGAACAAGTCCAAGAATTAACCAACAAAGTGAACGCAAACGTTTCATACCACTTGTTTTACTAAGTCGTTTAATTAGATTTCTCATACGAGTGAGGTAAAGGTTTATATATACTAGTAGATTGGAAAACGGTTTTATAAACGAATTTGGTATTAAAATAGTATTGAAATCGTTTGAGGAAAGAGTTTTGATATTTACTACTAGTATAGAAAACCTTTATATTTTTAAAGTGACAAAACACAAAGAAGATTGTAGGAACAATCAATCACTAAAATTCACATACGAAGATGTGAATAAAAATCCAACGAAACCGATAAAGAATCCATCAAAATGGATACTCAAAAATCCCTAAAAAGGAGTCATCAAAGTCATAACAAATGATAACAAGACATAGGAAACAACACGAATCGATTAAAGTTGGAAACCACACAAGATAGGCGAAATAGGCAAAATAACATCAGGTCGGTCGGCCGGCTGCAGGGCTCGGTCGACCGGACCTTGTTTTAAAAAAACTTCTCGGGCATCAAGTCGGTCGACCGAACCAGGGGGGTCGGTCGGCCGAACCAGAAACAGAGAAGTGCATTACTAGCAGGTCGGTCGACCGGACCAGGGGGTCGGTCGGCCGAACCTGATGCTCTGCAAATTGATGCCCATTTAATTGATGTGCAACCTCCACCAATTTGCATTCTCTCGAGCAACGGCACTAAGGGATTATACTAATCAACTACCCGGCCCTATATGCTCCTCGATGCATCACCAAACACACGTTCAAACATCAAAGTTATGATTTTTAAAGGATTGAACTCAAAACACTAAAAATTGGAATATTCACCAAATCAATCCAAACCAAAAGCAAATGCACACGAATAAATGTTAGGAGTTCATACCTAACAATCGAAGATAAATATAAGCATAGATGTGAGATAAAAATCTCACCTTTTCACAAAATCAAACAAGAAGAAGCTTGAAAGCAATTGGAGAATCAACCTCTCTTCAACACAACCCAAACGAGCTTGAATCTATGCTCAAAACAAGAACATTCCCAAAATTAGGTTTAGGAATTTCTGAAATTGGTAAGAAAATAAGTTGGAGAAGAAAAAGGGAATGATTACCAATGGGTTCTCTTGAATTTGGAGCTAGGAATGTGAAGTTGCAAGAGGAACTAGGGTTTTAGAGTTTTAATTTCCAATCTCTCCCACCATTAATACTTTAAAAACTGAAAGGAGAAGAGAATGAGGGTGAGTGGGGAAGAGTGGCTCCGATTTGAGCATAAGTTAAACATAGGGCTGAGCCCAAACCCAAACCCAAAGTGAAAAGTAGCAAAAATCAACTTTCTCCAAACATATTGAAGCTTATACTCAAAAAGGTCGCAAACGGCATTTTAAACTCAATGGGAGTGGTCCCGAGTCCTAATTCGACCGTATGTAAAAAGTAGCTTTTCGGACTAAAATCCAACCAACGATGAAATATTTAAATATAAAATCGATAAATATGCGGGTTGTTACAATCAAACTCCATAAATCAACCATCAAATCATCCACAAAAATCACCGTCAAACACTACATATCCATAAATTAACCTCACCATCATTCAATGTTTATATACACAAATTACATCCAACACCACATGTCCATAAAAAAAATTCAAAATCGTACCTCAAGACTCATCATCGGCTCTGAAACCACCGGACGAAGGGAAAGTTTCATGACGCTCCACATACTCGGCCAAACACTGGTTGAGCTGCTCCATTTACACTGCTCGGAGGCGGTCCTGCTTTTCCAGCTATGCAATCTGATGTCTAAGCTCATTAATATCCATGTTGTCATGAGCCTTTCGGTAAGCTCTTTGTGATGTCAGAGAGTTAAGAAACTAAGTTGTAGGATATTGTATACTGAAAAGATTTATTGATTTAAATAGTTATTCTTGTGTACAAAGTGATGTATTTATAATAGTGCACTATGGGCTGATTGAACAATTAACTAATGGGCTTTGTACCCGATCCCTTGTACTTAAACATTACAGAAGTATATACGGCTATCCATTCCTCAATACACATTCGTTCGTTTCATTTTATACCCCTCTCAAACCCGTCTAGGGTTAGGGTTTGCGATATTCCTCTTCAATGTCGCCTCTCTTCAAATCACTCGAATTTCTTCAAAAATTGTATATAAAAACATGTGCTTTAGGTAATAATTCAGCAGATCCTATGAGATGTTTAGATAAAGGTCTCAAATTAAGATCTCTTGAGGTTGCTTGAGTCAGAGTGATGATGACCCTGGTACAAAATCAGATCTTTGATTTGGTTTTGTAGTTGTGATTCTTCTTTATGGAGATAATCAGTGATGCCAAGCTCTAGCTGTGACAACTCTCAGATCTAACATCAGTTGAAGGAGACTTCCTATGTGGTTGTTTTTCTGACTGTTTTGATGATTGTTGCTGACTTCAGCGACCTTCAGATCTTGTCTTAGATGAAGAAAATTTAATTTTGATAAGGGTTTCGTGAGAATGTCGGCTCTCCGGTAGGTTGATGGTACGTGATTTATAGTAATATTCCCTTTCATAACTTCTTCTCTGACAAAGTATATATCAAGTTCCATGTGCTTAGTTCTAGAGTGAAATACTTGATTCGCTGATAGTGCTATTGCACTCATGTTATCGCACCATATTGTAGTCTTGTTTGGAATTTTTACTTTTAGTTCACTCAGTAGAGATTTAATCCACAGAATCTCTACTATGGTGCAAGCAATGCTTCTGTATTTTTCTTCAGTGCTTAATCTAGACATGGTTGAATTTTTTTTTGAACACCGTGAGATAGGATTCTGACCTAGATAGATGCGATATCCTATAGTTGATTTTCGATCATCTATATTAGTAACCCAGTCTACATCTGCGTATGATGTTATATTGAGAGTTTTACTTGATTGCAGAGTTGGACCATAATTGAGCGTACCATTTAAGTATCTTAATATTCTCTTTACAGCCCCCCAATGTTCATCTAGTGTGTCTTGAATAAATTGGCTTGCTTTGTTAACACTGAATGAAATTTCTGGTCTAGAGATGGTTGCATATTGTAGAGCCCCCACTATGCTTCTGTATTGCTTGATGTTTGAAATTGGTTCTCTTCTGTTTTTAAATAGGTATAAGTGGCTAATCATGGGTGTAGATAGAGGATTTGAATTATCCATTTTTGCTCTCATAAGAATCTCTGCGATGTATTTTCTCTGACTAAGATGTATTGCTGAGTTTGAATTTCTACTGACTTCAATTCCTAGAAAATATTTAAGATTTCCAAGATCCTTGATAGAGAAGATGTCATTTAGTTGCTTGATAGTGTTGCTGATTTCAATCTGATTGCTTCCTGTAATAAGTATATCATCAACATATATTAGTATATAAGTTGTTTTATCAGTATCAAACTTTGTAAATGTTGAGTTGTCAGATTTCTAGAGGTGGTACAGGAGAAAATGTTTTATCATATTCATTTCCTTCTTCTTGATTATATCCTTAAGCTATTAACCTTGCTTTATTTCGTACAACATTTCTATTTTCATCTGCTTTATTTTTAAAAACCCTTTCGTTCCAATTATAGATTGATCGTTTGATCTTGGTACAAGTTCCCAAACATCATTTCTTTCAAACTGATTAAGTTCCTCTTGCACTACAATAATCCAAAATTCATCTTTTATTGCTTCTTCATAATTTTTCGCTTCAAAATTTGATATAAATGCAACATCACTCATTTGATTTAACCATTTTCTGGTTGATACTCTTGTATTTAAATCCTCAATAATATTATTAATAGGATGGTATCTCAATATTCTAGGTGATGACGTTGTCACATTATCATTATTGTTATTGATATTATTATTATTATTATTATTTTCATGTATATGTATACTGGTTTTATTTAAAATTTCTTCATCATCGTCAATTTTATTACCGTTAAAGTTTTTATCAAATGAGATATGAATACTTTCTTCTATAATATTTGTTCATTTATTACAGATTTTATATGTTTTACTTCGATTCGAATAAGCAACAAAAATTCCTTCATCAGCTTAAGAATCAAAATTTCCAAGATAATCTTTTGTGTTTAAAATGAAACATTTTGATCCAAATATGTGAAAATATGATACTTTCGATTTCTTATTAAAAAATATTTCATAGCATGTGTTTTTAGTCATTGTCTCAGTGTTACACGATTTAATACATAACAGGCAGTAGCATCGGCTTTGGCCCAAAAAAAAATTGGTAGATTATTACTATTTACTAGAGTTCTTACACGTTCTTGTAAAGTTCGATTTTTCCTTTCTACACACCGTTTTGTTGTGGTGTTCAGGGAAATTAAAAATTATGACTAATTCCCTTTTTATTAAAAAAATTTGTGAATAGTTCATTTCAAATTCACCGCTATTATCACTTCGTATACGTTTAATTTTTAAGTTTATTAAAAAAATAATTCGTTTAACAAAAATATTGAACATATCAAAAGTGTCACTTTCATGTTTTAAAAATAATGTCCAAGTATACCTTGAAAAATCATCAATAATTACAAAAACATATTTGTTATGATTTATTGAACGTACTTGAGTTGGTCTGAATAAATCTAGATGAAGTAATTTGAGAGGTTGCTATATGGAAATTTCCTTTTTAGATTTAAAGGAACTTTTCTTTATTTTACCGAATTGACAAGCATCGCACAAGTTTTTAGCCTCATAGTTAATTTTTGGTAATCCTTTAACTAATTCATTTTAGCTAGTTGGTTGATATTCTTGAAATTTATATGACAAAAACGTTTATGCCATAACCATGGATCATCATGATTCACGGCTAAGCATATATTAATATTGTTTTTAACATTCATGTTTAAAACATATAGGTTTCGATTTCTAAGTCCTTCAAAAATTAAAATTTTATTTTGATCAAAAATATTATATTTAATTTTCTCGAAATCAATTTGGACTTTTTCCATCGCGTTCAGGATATTTTAAAACACCTATTTAGATATATGGGTATACCCAATTTCATTCCGAGGTCAGAACGGGCTATTTTTGGGCCACGTTAGCGGTAGCACGAATATCTATCAACCCGATCCACCTATTTTCCAACTTTATCTATAAATACCCTACTAAACCCTAGCCTCCGCCTATTCTCATTTGTCTACGTGTAAATTTCATCAGCTCCTCTTCTTCCTCAATAGATGCAAACCCTAGATCCAAAATACAGTTCTAAACCAAATCCAAAGCATAAATTCCAAACTCCTCAGAAAATTTTCGAAAAAATATATATCGAAGCTCTCAATAAGTGTAATCTTCTGGTACTGTTCGTTTGTCGAATCGATTCACCGTTTGCCCAGAAATCGCAAATCATTCTCGGCCGTTCGTATTGAATTTTGGTCGATCCAACGGTGGATCTACCTCTGATCGACGATCGGGTGGTACCGTTGCGTAGATGGTGTCGAGCAGGTCTTAGGGGCGCCGTTCGTTCGTCACCATGGTCGATAGGTTTGCCACAAATTGGCTCCAAAGCGGCGGCGATCGCACGGAGCAAGGGGAAGCCGGAGGTCGTGGCATCTGAGGCGTAGGGGCGGTTGGCTGAGGGGAGTTGCGTGGTGCTGCCTGATCGGCATGGAAGAGGTCATGGCGGCCGCGAAAATTGGAAAAAGGTGGTTGCAGCGGCGGCTCTGTTCGAAGTCGCGTAGGGTTAGGGTTCGCGTCCTGCGCGCGCGTGATTATCAGTGACGTGGCCAATAGAAAAGGTGAGCTTTGTCTTCATTATTTATTTTTATTTTTATTTTGATTTTCGAACTTCTAACTTTATTAACTCACTCATACGATATCTGTTTTACGCGCAATTTTTTTTAGGATCGTAATTAAATTTCGGACACTTTGACACTGGTTTGGACGGATTTGGAGACTGTCAAATTTTTGGGTTTAAATCGGATTTAAATCTGCTTTAATTCAAAAGGTGAGTGTTTTAACCCACTCACAACTTCTAAGTTTTTTTATGTTTGTTAAATTGATTTAAGATATGAGTAGAAATTTATTTATGACTGTTTTGCATATTTTATCTATCATCTCAGTTGAATCACATTTATTTAATTTAACCATTAATTAATTTTATAATTGCATATAAATTGACAGTTAAAATTTATTTATTTTGCATATAAACTGCTAGTTAAACAGTTATTTATTTATTTTATTTATTTATTTTATTTTTTTTAAATATAAACTATTCGTTGGTACCTGTTATAGTTTATATGCTCTATTGATGTTTGTTTAAATTGATGATGATTGAAATAAATTGGTTGATGATTGATATTGGATGAACGGATGATGTGTTCTATATTATATAAACTGCAAGTTATTATGCATTTTCATTTCATTCGGGATTGCGGTTTGAAATGATATACAACCGCATTTTTATTTTTAAATTGCGGATTGAAATGATAAATATCCGTATCACTTGACCATAGGATAGAAAATTATATACAGGCAACGTGGTATATATAAAATTATTTTTGAAATGATTTTTATGGTTTGGATATGATACGGTTTAATAAATGTTTAATTTGGATATTATATATATATATATATATATATACATATATAGTTAAATTTTTTAATTTAAGCTATGTATAAATCTGTTAAATAAAAATGAATAAGTTGAAAAATGGAGTTGATAATTTTTATTATATGATTAAGTACAGGTTTAAGATATTGTGTATATATAAAGCTTAAAATGGTTCAAATCAAAGTAAGATTTGAAGATAAATTGGAAATTTAATTGGAATCGAGCTTATTTAAGAATTTAACTCTATAAGTTGATGTAGAACCTTATTAAGCTTGAAAATTTTAAAGGTATGATATTCATAGCTGAAATTTTATTTCAAGTTAAATTAAATGAATATTTCTAGTATAAATAAATTGAAGGAAATATTTAGTTATCGGAAATTTGAGTTTCATATAAATGATTATGGATTTATCATGAAAATGTTCAAGACTAAATAATAGAACATTGAATTTGTTGAAAGAATAAATTCCAACCTTAGCTTTGAAATTTATTAATACTCAAATTTGATATATATCGAAATTGAAGTGGTTTTGGAAACTGAAGGTGAAATTTAAATTTATGGTTTAGACTACATCTAAAGAAAATATATTTGTAAAGTCATGGAAATTATTTTATGTCACAAAGTAAATTTAAAATTAAACCATTTTATTCTATATACTGTTGAAAATCCAAACCATTCAAGTTTTAGAAGTTATGGTTTTAAAGCTATGAATTTCGAAGTATTGTGTTTTGAAAGCTATAATTCAAATGTTTGGTTTTCAGATATTATAAATTTTAAAGCAGTATGATTTTGAAAGAGAAATATATTTGAACTAAAATGATATTATTGATTTGGGTTTTATAAAAATAATATCAAAATGAGTTGTTTTGGAAATGGAAATGATGTCGTACTTATGGGTTTTGAAATGGATAATTTTATAATGGTTTTAAAATATAAACTATTTTGAAGACCGCGGTGTTATAATAACGTTTGGTTGTTAAAGAGACCGGGATCAGAAGTTGTCATACTCTCTGCCAACTTCGAAAACCACTTTAACAACCGTGTACGCGGTGGAGATTCCAGAATGAAGTAGGTTGGTGGTGGCATTTCCTGTAAGGTAAATACGTGGACCCGACTCCCGTCAGTTGGCATAAGGTGGCTAAAAAAGGAGCGATTCTCGGGCCAAGAGGGTTAGCGCCCTTTATCCGACACTCCTCTTCGATACTATACTCTGACTTTGGATTGATTCGATGGCCATCTTTATTTTTCTTGATTTCGGGAGTTTGTTCGAGGTGGGCGGTAGCTGCGGCTATGCGTTACCACCAGTCCGGATAGCAATTGGTATATCTACCCTCGCATTGCCTATTTGTGCCGTGTCACCTACCCTAGCGCGCCTTATACGATTTTGGTTTTGAACCATACCTATGGAGTGCCCTCTGACGACGCCCAGTACGGGGGAGATTACGGTACTGTATAGACTATGGGAATATATAAGTGTGTTAAGGTGGAAAATGTAAAGCCTTTACGCTATTTTAAAGTAAGTTTATTTTACAATTAGACACTATTATAATAGCGAAATATACTACATAGTAAATAGTTTAACGGATCTTTAAGAGATGTAAATCCCGAGCATCTTTTGAGTTACTGCACTCATATGTATTTCTGTTAATTTAACTTACGTAAGTTCTTTTAGTTCTGACTCGAGTGTTTTGTCTTTCAATTCGCTCGGGTCAGTTCGAGCGTTTCAGGATTTGAAGACTTCATTTCTGGAGGAAGAAGACGAAGATTTCACTACTACTACTATTATTATATTATATGGTTCCTCTACATTATATTCCGCAACATTGATATTTATTGGTATGTGAACTCTGATATTTAGTATATAAAGAAGAATAAAATGTTTTGTAAACAATTTTATGAACTGTATATTGATTATTATATTTTTATCCTTCCGCTGTGAGATTCTGTTTTGTTTTTTTTCTCCTCTGTTTTTCTTATTTACCCCATAACAATCCACCCTTCCATATGGTTTGAATTGACATGTGTGTCGATTTAAAGCGTGCGAAAAGGCGGGATGTTACACTAATCCATTTCGATTTCCAGATGGTTTAGATATCACAATCGAATTTTCCAAATTTTGTTTTTCTTTGTTGAATTTTGTCACATTATTTGTTGTTTTATCTAACTTACTTTTAAGATCACAAATTTCAATATTTCTAGAATCTAAATTTGCTTGTAATTCTGTCTTTTCTTTCTCCACGTTAACTTTTTCTAACGTATAATTTTCTAAATCATTTAATATTTTGTCATTGCATATATTTTTTAACAATTTCTAATTCTTCTTCTAAGATAATTTTTTCATCTTATAATAATCTTATCTCTATTTATGATCTTGTTAACTTTCCAACATATTCCTTATTTAATTTTTTTGATTCTCTATATTTATCATTTAATTCAATGCTTATTTCCATTATTTCGTAATAAGTAAGTTTAGGACGTATCTCATTAGTGCTAACCATAAAGCATACATTTTCTTGTTCCGAGTCGCTTTCAGTATCACAATCTGAAGAGGAAGACTATTTCGAACCATCATATGTAATTGAAAAGCTTTTTTCTTTTTCTTGAATTTCTCAAATTTGCTTCTTTTTTTTTTATCATTATTGGGCTGTGAACAATCCTTCTTCAAGTGGCCAAAATTTTCACACTCATAGCATTTAACCGATGTTTGATCTAAGGAGTTTGGTTTGCCACCATTTTGAAATTTGGTAATCTTCTTGAACTTCTTGAAGTTATTGTAGTTCTTGGCAATAAAGACAATCTCATCTTCGTCTAAGTCTGAACCTTCGTTACTTGCTTGGAATGCTATGTTTTTCTTTTCATGATTTTGATCATTTCTAGCTTACAAGTTAGCTTCATATGACATCAGATTTCCTATTAGCTTTTAGACTTTAAGTTGAGAGAGATCATTAGCTTCTTCAATGGTTAAAACTTTTCTTTCTCATTCATTTGTCAAAGAGTTTAAAATTCATGTGACAAAATCAAAATTTGTGAATTTGACTCTAAGTGCCATGAGATCGTGTTGAATGGTTCGAAATCTTGCATACATATTAATAAATGATTCACTTGTTTTCATTTTGAAAGATGAAAATTGGTTTTATAAAATCGAAATTTTAGTTTGCTTGACTTTATTCGTGGCTTCATGTGTGATTTATAAAGTGTGCCATATATCATATGCAGTCTTGTAGAACATGACAAGTGAAAACTTAGTTTTGTTAAGTGAGCAAAATAATAAATTCATAGCTTTGGCATTATTAGATGCCTCTATATTTTGTGCATCGGTCCATTTGCAAATATCTGTGTCAGGTGTTTAATATTTGTTTTGAGTTGCTAGCCATATTTCTAAACTTTTGGCTTCCATAAAAATTCACATACGTATTGACCAATAAACATAATTAAAATCAGTAAATAATAGAGGACGAGTGATTGATTGACCTTTCTGAAATGTGCTTGCCATTTTGCTAATTTTTCAATTACGTGTTACTATAGATTGAAATGACCTAGCTCTGATTCCAAATAAAAGTTCATAGGATGTTTTAAGTAACGCAACTTATATATATGTGTGTGAGAGTATATATACTAATTATATTAAGCATAGAATAATAATTGAATGTAATATAAATAAGGTAAATAATAAAAACGAGCACACTAGATATTTTATACTACTTCGAATCTTCCGTCTAACGTCCAACCCTGAAGCTTTCCTTCGGTATATCTTTTAACCAACTAATCATCACTTCACCCAGAGAAATAGGCTAATATAAAAGTATATCTTTGACAATCTTGTGTTCCAAATAACACATATTTTGACCGATAGTACAAATCTTCCTATGATCTCCTTCGGGTATATGAATGTGAATGCTCTAAGTTATAGGAATGATTTAACCAAAATTATATTTTGGTTATGATAGATTAAGAGTATGTAAGAAATGTATGCACAAGAGAGTAATAAGAAATCAAGAATGAATAGATTCAATTAATTCAATTCAGTTAATTTCTAAATCTCAATCATGGTTGTATTTATAGATTCAAAAGAGTGCGGATGAAGAGTTGTTACTGTTAGATAAAGTCTATTCATTTTAATGGCTACAACCTTTCGATAAAGATTTGATTTATATTCATTTTAAAGAAGAGTCTATTCAGAATTCTGCATTTTTTCAAATAACGGACGTCTATAGGAAAACCTCAGACGTCTGTGACCTCAGGGAAATATTTCCCAAGTATTGTCAGAGACGTCCATGGTTTCTCCTCATATGTTTGTGAATGATAAATTCAGTTTTTCAATTTATGTTAAGTGTATATGAAATTATGCATGCATGTATACTCAAGGATACCTTACAATGTTTTATCTAAAAATTTTAATTCAGTAGAGTAACCTTACTAATCATAGCATGGTCCATAGATCTTTGTTTTTTTTCGAGTCTCAATATCTTTAAGCATGATGTTCTCTTGTAGTATATACCTGTAAGCTTGATAAAATGTATAATATATATGATCGTATAGTTGTTGTCATTGAAACATAGAATGAAGGTTCTAACACAAGCCTCCATGACAAGGATCAATACATTCTTTTGAGCACCGTATATCTCTAGATAAAATATATCATAAGGTAAGCACAACTGGCTCACGTCTGAACACATGATGCCAAGTATCATTAACTCCCACTAACAACATCGATAAGCATTTCTAGATATGGAGTTGATATACCCTTCTTGGTTAGCTAAACCCTAAGTTGTGCATCCTACTCTGTCTTTAGTTATTTTCGATGGAGAAATCATGTTCAATATCTATCACACGAGTCTTCATCACTCGAACAGTTCATGAATCTCTCCATGGATTCCAACACAAGTCGGCCGAAAAATGCTAACGTTGACCTCTCTCTTAAACTTAACCTTAGGATAGACGGTTCAACTCTATAGCATTAGTCTGAAATGTTAATGCTGACAGTTCCCATGAATTTAACCTTAGAATAGACAGTTCAACTCTATAACATTACAGTTACAACCGCTTCCAAAACGTAGACTCGCATACTAGTTTTGCATTGGTTTTCGATAAGTAATACATAACATGCTTATGCAATCCCAGACTCTTCAAAACTAAATCGATGAATTTTTGGTTAACTCAATTTCGATTCTTTCAGAAGTAAGCCAACATTATATAAAGGATTCCTCCCTAGGGATATTGTATATATACAATTCTTAAAACTAGAGATGTTTCATACCAATGAGTCCTTCCTGTGGGATTTCAAATCATATGAAGCCGTGAAGCTTTCATTTACTATCTAAATTAAATAGTCAAGTTCGATAGTCGACTAATCGACTATCTAGTTCTAAAAATGATCCATTATGAAAATCAAGTTTTGTATACCATCATGTTTTCGACCTCCTCAACTTAATATCCCTCGGCCAAGAGTGAAGAATGGTGGTTAGAGCATATTTACTTCTAAACTCTACTCGAATATCATTCTTTACTTCATAGATGCTCAAGTCTACTTTGTCAGCTTTTGGTGCTAATTATAATATTAATTACTTTTCGTAAATAAGTAAAGAAACAAAACACTTTTAAGCTACTTAAGTAACTCCTAAACTTCTTTTTAAAAACAATTGTTTTTAATTTTGAAACCATTTAGTCAAGGATCTCTACTTCAAGTGGTTAGGGGTGCGACACTTTAGGCAGAGATCCTAAAGGTCATGGGTTCGAGCCCTCGAGACATTAAAAAAGAGTGTTCTACTTGAATAAAGTATCGCTCATGTTAATAAAATATAATTTAAAAACCATTTAAAAATAACGTGAGTGTCTATAAATATGTATGTATGTATGTATGTGTATATATATGTGTGTGTATGTATATGTATACGTATATGTATACTAATTTATTTATATGCTAAGATATTTATTAACATTCTAAAAATAATTTAAAAGGTATTATATTACATAAGCTTTTAATTACTTCAATAAAATAATTAACTAATTTTCTAAAAATTATATATACTTAAAATATACATTAAAATACTTATAATTATGGTTTTAACATTTATTTAAAATATTAATTAAAAATTATTTTATAATTTATCTAAAAACTTCAAAAGTATGCTTTCTTTTATTTAAAATAAAACTTCTTTCTTTAATAATTCATAATTAATGATCAAAAGATATTCAAATTTTAAAGCACTTTTAAATTACTCTAATATAAATTAGAAAAGACTTGTAAAAGATTGAAAAAAATACTTAAATTCACGGCAATGTTCCTATTGAATTCAAACCTAAATCTAATTTATACTAATGTGTAACCCGTGCATTGCACACGACGATGTTAATAAAAAATAGTATTTATATTTTAATTATTGCTAAAATTAGAAATTTATTATGTAATTTATGATAAATTTATTGTGCTATATTAATCATAAAATAAAATGACATGTGATACTCAAATGTAAGTTTGAAGGTCCAATCCTCCCTAACTATATATATTTGTAGCAATTAATGTCGTACTAAAAAAATTAAAATTTTTAACACTGTAGATATATCATGTGATATATATTTTTTATATGTATGAGTGAATAAATAACTTTACCATTTTTGTCTTAATTGTTGTGTATATATTGAATTGTTATTTTTCAAGGATTTATAAATAAATTTACGAATGTTAATTTAGTTTAATATATTTAAATAATTTGAATTAATAATCAACGTAACTATCAAATATAAGAAGTTGAATCCCAAAAGTTATAGAAAATTACGAAGAGCTTTGTACGTATTTGTACTTGAGAAGTGCATCTTATGCCCATTTATCTACATGTGAACTTCGATCCATTATTTAGTTTTCATTTTTAAACAAATTCATTGTTAACCATAGATTTTATGTTGTTATAGGAGAATCACACTTACAACTTTGATAATCGCAAATAATGCTATGTAACATTTAGTTGAGTTATGAGCTTGACATGGTTTGATAACATGTTGAAAGTAAATAATCTAATTTTTATCGATGTAATTTGTGCGTCTAGATGGTAATGTTGTAAAATATAAATTTATCTTTTAAAGGTTGTTAAAAATAAAATTATGTTATGTAATGTAACATAATGTACAATAAAAATTTAAAGATAACTAAATTAGAAATTAAAAGAGTTATTGTTATTTATGTACACATTTTATGTTATGCGATTTATGTATCCTTATGTCTGAATAAAGAAACAACTTTATCATTTTTTCCATATATAAATGAATATTGTATATATTGAAATTCTTATAGTTTTAGTATTTATTGGATCGATTAATGAATATCGGTTAATCAAATTTATTTATTTAAATAGTTTAAATTTAAGATTACACAATTAACTAAATATATGGACTTGGGTATAAAATATTAGAAAAGAATTGAGAATGGTTTCTACGTAATTGTGATTTTTTTTTGAAATTTTAGTGTTTGAAGTTAATAGAATTATATAATGTATTGATAAATTCGTTCAGTAAATAAACTATAAAATAAATTTGTTATTATCTCTAAAGTATATAATTTTGTTATGTGATTTATATACGCAAACAAACACATACACATATCTAAATAAAAAAAGATGTTTTTTATACCAATTTGTTAATATGCCTGTAACATATATATTGAAACTTTAGTTTTTTAGAATTTATTAATAAATATTAGTTGACTAAGGTTGTCCATTAATTTAAATTTTGGATTATGTAATTAATTTAAATATGTGGGCTTTGATGTAAAATATTGGAAGAAGAACGAGAAATATTTATAAATAATTATGGACTTATTAAAAGAGTAGGTATTTGAATATAAAATACTATGAGAAGTTTAGTATAATAATTGTAAAGTGATAAATTATAACATTTAAGAAATAAAATATCTATAGTTGGAGAGAATTAAGGAGAATAAAGATAATTCCTAGAATTAATCATAGAGCTTAAAATTCTTCTGCTTTACTATTATTTAATAGATAGGTCATTTTTTCCAGTTTGTCCTTTTTCTATTCAAAAGTGCTAAGGGCAATTTATTCCAAAAAAAGCTTTGTTTTAAAATAATTTGTATAAATTTGAACAAAAAATTGATATTATAACAGTTTAAACTTTTGAAGAAAAACGTACAGATGTTGCTTTGATTTATTTTTGATACCGTTGTCAACTATAATTCTTTACTAAGGCAACCCACTTAATACACGAGTCGTCCATTTAACGGATTTAATGATTTAAAGTACATTTGACTTACAAAATTTATTATAAAAATTGAGAAAGTAAAATTTGCTTTTTTTGTTTTTGAGTTTATAAATTAATAAAAATTTCAAACTTCTATTCTAGTTTTCAAGTTCAAAAGTCAAAATTTCATACGGACAAAATCAATTTGAATTTTTTTAGTTAAAAAATTCAAACTCAGAATTTAAAATTTTAGAACTTAAATTTTGTAGGATGAAGAACTCGAATTTTCCGATGTCAAAATTTTGAACTTCAAGTTTTCGCAATTCTAAATTTCAATTTTCAGAGTTCAATCTTTAAATTTTCAAAATTCAGTTCACAAAAATTCATAATTTTAAAATTAGTTTCAATATTTAAGCAATTGGATAAAATGGGTTAATAGTTGACGGATAAAACGGGGATGAGGGTAGGGGTAAATGAAAACCTAGATGTAGACTTTCTTTAAGTTAGCAGCTAGGATTACATTACCCAACACGAACATATATGTAGATAGTATAATTTAAATAGATTTATATTTTTTCCATTTCAAGATGTGGGATATTTTTTTATTCCCACTTTAGCTTTTCTTCAGGTTTGACGTATTCTGTGTTAGGGATGCAAGGTCTTCAAATGTGTCCCCTACCTAAATTTGAGCTATGCCCAGCAAACAGATAGTCGAGATTCCTGGCTCTTTTTTTTATTTGTTTTACTACAGTGTTATTGTGATTTGTGTTACCTGGTGTTGTAGTGATTTGTTTTTATTAGTGTTTAAAGATGGAATTTACTTATGTTCCGGCTGTGTCTCATTGTGTCAACAACGATGACAGAAACAAAAGTACAGTTGTCCATGAATGTTTAATTAAAAATTGTCGAGAAATAATGTAAGTTTGAACATGCATAAACAGAAGATTTATTCAAAAATAAAGCCTGGTTCCTAACCTCCATATAAAAAGGCTTTACATTTAAAACTTCTCCACCATGAATGAGCTGTTTTTGCATTGCTTTATTGTGAGGATTCTACTATCATTTTGCCAACGCGCGGGCGCGCGCACACACACGCACGCTACCAAAGTGTCATGATTATGTTTACCAAATAATATCCAGATTTCGAGAATACAATCAAAATTGTTTAGGCTAATTTCCTGAATAATTACAAAATGTGATTACAAGTAAGCAAAAAAGCTCATTTTTCTGCCGTCGTATCCTGGGAACTGAAAACCAAATTACACAATTAATTAAACTAATAACCGAAGTATCCTGCCGAACACTTCAAACAGTTTCATTAGTTACTGCAAATGCATACAATTCAGCCAACCAGATATCTTAATAATCAAAGTACACAATATGTTTTATAGACAATTTAATTTAAAGACTTACATAATATAACCGAAGTATCCTGCCGAACACTTCAAACAGTTTCATTAATTTTACTATTTTTATTTTTAGTACAATTCAGCCTAACTAAATTCTAAACCAAAGTTGGAACAATGCCTTTTCTAAGCTTTGCACTACTGACAATACCTTTCAATAAACACACTAGGGCAAAAGAGTATATATGGATCAATTACATACTAAAATCCAAAGAGAAGAAGAACGTACTCGCAACATGATGTGGGCGACTCTAACAACAGTCAAATCCATCCTCATCTGCTGCGAAGTCCTGACCTATACTTCCAGGTCGTACGGACTAGACATGACCGATGATGCCTTCTCACACTGCGCAGCGACGGCAGGTGCACTGGTTGACGCAGGTGAGTGTATTGATTAACGTCGTGGGGGGAGATGATGAAGGAGGTGGGGTTAGGATTGAAATGGCGGTGAGGTTGTTGGGGAAGGAAGCGATTTTTAGCAATGTTGGGAACAGGTTAATTTTGTTGACGCCGACGCTGGTGCTTTGGATATTTGGGCTGGTTGTGTTTGTTCGTTTGGGTCGTAGCGGCCTGTTATAGGGTTGATATGGTTGAGAATACAAAAGTGGAGGGTTGGTGAGGACCTGAGGTGGATGTTTGTTGTTGAATAGATTGAAGAAAATCTGTGGAGATATAAATTCTTTTATAGTATTTGATGAAATAAACGGAATGACAATTTAGTTTCATACAAGAAAATATATGATAGCAAATGTTTAAATGTAATGCCACACGCATCAAGCTTTGTGCTAGTGGCCGCTACGATTGATGGTCAACCATCACGCAAATCCTTAGGACTATATTCGTTGATCGCGATAGGGAAAAGAAAAATCAATCCAATGCTGACCTATAGAACGTAATTTGTGTAATAATGCACATGCTTTAAATGCTATTGCGAACCAGTGTCTACGCACAGACATCGCACAGACACGGATATGGTTCAAATACTGATATGCACGTTTATATGATTTCATTTTCAGCTATTTTTTGTATGGGGAAGATTAAGTAATTTTAATTTGAGAACCTGTGATGTGACATGGAAGGAAATTAACGTGTCCTGTGGTTTTTGTAAACTTATATAACATTAATTTGAAGAAAACAACTATGTAGATGGTTTCAATTCATTGATTCTTGATCATCATTCTTGAAAGCGCATGCTCAAGCTAATCAGCTTACCCTTTTTTTTACTGATCAAATATATTTTACCTCTCAAAATTTGTTCGTTTTGAGACTAGATAATTTACTTAGTGCGTGTAAAAAGAGCTTAAAAACAGTGTATTCAAACAATGGTTCAACATTCCATCCGATACAGCAGAATATTAGCTAATTCGGCCCGGTTCCGATAGTGGTCGGACCAGAATTAGCCTGTAAACCCATTTCGGACGTTGCAATCAAAATAAAAGAAAAATAGACGATTTTCATTGATAAATGCCCATAAGAAGAGAAAAGCAGCACCAACCTGAAAAGAGAAAGCGATGTGATATCATGAAGAGAGGTGCCAGCTTTCTTGTTTGTTAACTAGGGTTTCAGATAGAGGAGGAAGTAGTCTGATTGTTAGACTGAAGCATAATCTGAATTAATAATCTTATTTATTGGGCATGAGTTTCTAAAGTTTTGGGTATCATTGATTATTCACCAATTATGGACTGATAATAAAAATTGATCTATATTAGCTGGTGTAAAAATGGTATACTAGTGGTTTATGTTACTGAATTATTACAAAGGACAAAATTTCAAAATAGACCTGAGAAAATAACTTATTTCAATTTTAGACCTCATCCAAAACTTATTACAAAAATAGGTCACGTTTTGATTTATACAACATTGTATACTTGCGCATTCAATAAATGCACACGCGTAAATTATTTTTCTTTTCAAAAATAAAACTTGCGCATTGCATAAACGCTCAAGCATAAAAATATTTTAAATAACACTTGCGCATTTTAAATTTGCGCATGTACAAATTTGATTTTTTTTAAAATAACTTGCGCAGTCCGTATTTGCGAAAAATTAAGCCTATTTGTGTAACAAGTTTTGGACGTGGTCTAAAATGGAAATATGTTAGTTTGTGTGACTTAATTTGAAAGTTTGTCCTTATTATAAATGGTTTATATAAAGTTTATTTTTGTTTAACGGGAAATTATTGTGAAGGACAAAAAATTTCAGCAAACCTTAAAGACAGACCTTCGGTATTTTAGCCTTAAGTACAACTTTCTTTTGGTATCGGTTTTTAGTTATTGATAACATTTTTTTGGTATCAGTTTGTAGTTATCGATAGTAGTTTTTAGATATCAGCTTTTTGTTCGGTAGCAATTTTGAAAGAATGTTTGTCCTTAATTATGAATAATTATGGAAGAATGTTTGTCCTTTTGAATAATTTTACGAAGAATGTTTGTCCTTATGGTTAAAATATTGAGGTTGCGTCCTTGAGGCTAAAAATATACGAATTTTTGTACTTTAAATTAATTCCCCTTTTATTTAACTTATAGAAAGTTTAAACTGCTTATATGCAAAAATTAAATCAATGAACATATTATTTCAAAAAAATATCGAAACTAAAGTAGAAAATTCAAAATTTTGCTAATGTAACCGAAATTCGAAAATTTCTTGATCGGAAAGAGAAATTTTGAATCTTTATCCAAATATAGGAATAGCGAAAGCGATAATACATAATCATTATCATTATTTCTTAATGGCAACAATTATATGTGCAAGTGACTAATAAAAATGAGTTGGACTACAGCATAAAAATTCATCATGAATTACCAACAATATTTAAAGATGATGAAACAATAAAAAGGCATATACTACAATATTTCTTCTGTCCCGTAGGCCTCAATTTCGCTATCTTAAACTCTTCTTCAGTACTCAGTCGGTAACAAAAGATATACCAAAAAATCAATACACAAAGAGCATGACATAAATTAGTGAACGTTCACTTCGGTTAAGATCTTAATGCGCAACCATCTTTCATTGAATGTCTTCTAAGAACAAATAACATGCTATAAATTATTGGTAACATAATCTTTAGAGGTGCCAAAGGGAAACGACATTTATATAACTGTAAGATTTAAGAGTTAAAAGTTAAAAGTTCCAAGGTTAGTTGGAAACAATACATTTTTTTTAGAGTTCCAGCCATCTATTTTAATATGGTATATATTGTATCCACATATACGTAAGTTTTTTCATCTTCTGAATATTGACCCTAATATATGCATAGAGGATAGAACCTTAGACATCTAACAAAAATTCTAGTTAGAATCAGTACCATTTAAGGCAGCGATCATTTGAAGAATCACGTAGCATATTGAAAGCTTTTAATGCCTCATCTGCGTATTTAGCAGCTCTTATTGCTGGATCAAGTGTTCATAATGTCATTGCTTTCTGTATGAATATAGACGTTATATATATCTTAGCTTTCTGTAACTTCCAACTTATTATTAAGATTATCTGAAGTTCGTGAAAGTCAACCGTTTACCATTATAAATTCTTCTTGAACTCAAATATGTTTTAATTTGAAATCAGATAGCTAGCTAAAAAAATGAAAAGAGATGAAAAGAAATTCAAGTAGGTAGCAAAAGATTTGACTAAAAGAGCACATGGTTGTTTGGACTTTCCAAAGGAACATCACAAACTATATCATGCTAATTACATGGCTAAAGCCTATGCATTATTGAATTTTAAGAAAAAAATGTATTGCAGTCAACTGGATTCCAGTTTTGGACTTAATTATTCACCATGGATGCCAAGTCTAATGATTTAACAAAAAATTATTTCTAGTTATGTAATTATTAAAAACCTTTGTGTAATTCTAAACAAGACAAATGACATGCTTAATTTTTCAGTATTATGATATGAATAAGATATGTTAACACAGCAATAATTGATTTATACTTTATGTGATCATGGCAGTTATAAAGCCAAAAGCGAGCATGCTTAACCATATTCAAACAAACTACTCAACAACAAAACATCAGGCAAACCAGAAAGCCATCTACATTGTAATACGGTATACACATAGCATTCACACTAATATGGTATATCGCTGCAAGATAAACAGGGATCCCCGATGGCTGGCAAGCGTTGACGACCGTCGTGAGCAGTCGGAAATGCCGTCAATATATAAACCACACATATAAGCTGAAATCAATATCAATATAAAATTCAAACATCATAATATCAAACCCAAAAATATCAAATCAATACAAAACAAACTTTTCATCGTCACTTTCACACATCCAACTCTAATATTTACATCCAATATCAGACTACACAAATCAACCACCAAATCATCCACACAAATCAATGTCAAACACCACATATTCATAAATTAACCTCACCATCACTCAATATTTATATACAAAAATTACATCCAACACCACATGTCAATAAAAAAAACTGCAAATCGTACCCCAAGACTCATCATCGACTCCGAAACCACCGGACGGAGGGATTAATCCATGACGCTCCATATACTCGGCCAAACGCGGGTTGAGCCGCTCCATTTGCACTGCTCGGAAACAGTCATGCTCCTGCAGCTCTGCAATCTGATGTCTAAGCTCATTAATCTCCGTGTTATCATGAGCCTTTCGGTAAGCCCTTTGTGATGTCCGAGTCTACAAAACAAGTCGAAATATGGTTAAGTTATTATGTAACTTTTATAAAAATTAAGCAAATTTTACAGCTTAGTTAAATTTTATAAATTACCAATTGGTTGTCGTAGCGTCTGTTTCTTTGGGTCGGATCCATAGCAGAGTCAAATATGACCATGAAGAGATCAAAAGACGTAGCATAAACCAAGGCTGAATGCTCATTTGTCTTTGGACCAAACTCAATTTGCCAAGATATTCACCACAATGAAACTTTAACTTCTCATCAACAATGAACAATGCTTAAACACAAGCAGAAAGGTAACAGACAGCAAAACAATAGCTAATGGTAATTAAAATATGATGAATCAAGCACACTTGAAGCCAGAAGGTGCTTTTTTGCCGCTAAAGTTGATAAGCAAGCTAAGATTGACAGGAACATTATAATACCCAAAATTTTGGCCTTAATCGCTGTACACAAACACATAGCTGCCTCAATATCAACTAATCTTTTGAGAAGGCTACAACATGGCTTCTTAGGTGGTTCACCAAGCTTAAGCCTTAGCAAGTTCAAAGCATTCGCACATAATCCTAGCTTCAGTGTATCGCGTGGGCATGATTTAGTTGTAGGAGGAGATGGAGGAGTAGTTGGTGGCGGAGGACATACAACATGAGTAGAAGAGACTATGGAAAATAGAAGGTTTAGGGCAAGGAGTGCAGTTATGCAACCAAGTGAGTTTGCCATTATTATCTGAATTTATGTTTACTGTGAGAGTAAAGGTATTAATGTGACCATTGATTGGTTTAGTTACACTGAAGGTAACGAAAGCCACTTTGATCCTTTGTCCGCATAGTTAATGGACGACATTGTTTCAGAAACCCTTATGTTATATATAGCAAATTTTGGAGCTTATAAAGTTAAACACATATTTAAGGTTATTACATATATGGTCTAGGGAAGATTGTTGGAAAATTTCAATATGTGGGCCACACATGTAAAAGAAACGTGTCATACTATTTTGGTGTAAAATCTAATTAAAATGATCAAATTATGAATTAAAATCAAAAAGCTTACATGTATAATGTTGGAATTCCTATAGAACAAAATGAATGAAAAATACGTAAAGTCCCACATCGCCTAATATACTAAGAAAGCCAAGTATATTAATAGCTTTATCAAGTGGAGGTTGGGGGCCTGAGGCTCCCAAATGTATGCTTCATTGTGAGGAGGGAGATCATGCATCTCTACCACACGCGCGCGCGCCGCCGTCCGTCCGTCCGACCGGGCTGGGCTCGGGTCTAATATGATACTCGTATTTTTACTACAAACTGGACCGAGCTTTCTAACAGGTGCAGGCCATACGAACAGATGCGGATCTGTTCGGAAGCGGACGCGGGTTGAATAGGCGCGAACACAGGCGGGTGCGACCCGACTGAAGAAGATGTGGGAGAATGGATGCGGCATGAGCGGGTGCGACCCGATTGAAGTGGCGTGGGCAAACAAAAGCAAATAGAAGGCGGGTGCGATTGTACGAAGTGGTACGGACGTGACTGTTTGAGCGAACGGGTGTAGACACGACCGTTCGGAAGAGATACGGACCAACTATAAATAAGAAGAAAAACTGATCACTTTCTTAACTCATTTTCAGAATCCAAATCTTCTTCTTCTCTTCTGCTACCATACTCTAAATCATAGAGTGATATACTCGTTACAATCTCGAGCAGAATACGTCTGTTGTATCTTGGGGGAATTTTGAAATAAAATTCATAAGAAAATTGTTACGACAAGCCTCAGACGGAATATCCTTTATAATCCGGTTAGAATTCTAGTTTGTTTGTATATTTATATACATTATTCTATATTCTATCTGTTTTTTTGGTTATACTATTTATTCAAAATAGTATAACGCTGTTGTTGTAATTTATTTACAACATTCATATTGTTATAATAATTACTACAGAACTCCAGTGTAGTGGAAATCTGAGTTATAAACTTGTGCGACGAGTTTATAATTGATTATTCTCTGTTTTTGGTATACTAGACGAATAACATCTTAAGAATTTTACTGTTTTCTTACTAAAACAGATATGGCAACAGTAGAATTTTCAAAGAATACTGCTCACAATAGACCTGAACCGTTCAAGGGAGATGGTGATGATTTCTTGACATGACAGAATCAGATGTTCTTTTATCTCACCACACTTGGTCTGCAAAAGTACCTCGAGGAGGAGGAACCGATTCCTGCACCAGGCAAGGAAGCAGAGGTGAATACGTGGAAGCATTCCAATTTTTTATGCAGAAACTATATTCTGAATTGTCTCGACAAGGTTCTCTACAAAGTATATCAGCCTTTAAAGACATCAAAAGAACTCTGGAATGCACTTACCACAAAGTATAAGACGCAGAATATCAGTCCTAAGTTCATTGTAGACAAATTCATGGACTACAAGATGGTTGACTACAAACCGGTGACTGTTCAACTGCATGAACTGCAAATCATCATTCATGAACTCGAAGCGGAAGGTCATAAAGTTGGAGAATCATTTTTGGTTGAAGCCATCACGGGAAAACTGCCGCCGTCATGGAGAGATTACCGCAATTATCTAAAGCATAAAAAGAAGGAAATCTCTTTACAGGATCTCATAGTCCGATTGAAAATTGAGGCAGATAACCGTGGAATAACAAAACAAAGCGATGAGGCATTTGTGGCTGAAGGGTCAAAGACCAAAAACAAAACGAGGAATTTCCAGAAGAAAAGAGAAAGCTCCTGAAAACAAATCCAAAGACAACAAACAAACCAAGAAGTTTAATGGTGAATGTTGGGTTTGTGGCAAAATGGGACACGCCGCTAGAGATTGCAGACACAAGAAGGAACGCAACTCAGAGGCGAATATAGTTGACAACATGGAAATGGACGAGTCCGATTTCTCAGCATGATGGCCTATTTAAGGCAAATGTAGTCGTTGTTGGCAATAAAACTATGTATTCTGATTGTGCTGTTAATAAAATTGAAGTTTCTTATGTGCTTGAACACGATATTTTACTATGGCATGATTGATTAGGATACATAAATTTTCCAAAATTGAAGAATACAAAATTGAGGTAGAAAATCAGTTAAATAGAAAGATCAAGATATTGAGCTCTGATCGAGGTGGAGAATATGAATCACCGTTTGAACAGTTTTGTGCAGAAAATAGAATAATTCATCAAACAACATCACCATATTCGCCACAGTAAAATGGTTACAATTCCATATGAGTTATGGAAAGGACACAAACCAAGTTTAAATACCTCAAAGTGTGGGGGTGCTTGGAAAAAGTTCCGGTTCCGTCTTCTAAGAAAGCACTAATGAGAGTGTTGGGATATTTAAAGAATACCACTAACTTTTCCTTACATTATGGAAAATATCCTACAGTATTAGAAGGATATAGTGATGCAAACTGGATTGCAAATTCAGAGGAATCAAAATCCACAATTGGTTATGTCTTTACCCTTGCAGGAGCAGTAGTGTCATGGAATCTGAGTTTTCCATTTTGGACCAAACCTGTGACGGCCATATGTACTCACTGCGATAATCAAGCAGCGCTGAGTAGAGCGAAAAACTTTGTGTATAAATGGAAAATCATGACACATACGTCGTCGCCATAACACAGTTAGGCAGTTACTCTCTAATGGAACTATTTCCATTGATTATGTGAGAACAAATGATAACCTAGTGGATTCATTTACTAAAGGTTTATCAAGAGAGAAAATTGACTGCGCATCAGAGGGAATGGGTTTAAAAGCCTAAACCAACAAGAGTTACCTTATACGGAAACCTATCCTAGTGACTAGAGATCCCACGGACTAGGATCAATAGGCAAATCAGTTATGAGTAACTCAAGAAGTAATGCATTTGTCTAGACTTGGTCCTACTCCATTCCTATGGTGCAAAAATATAATGCATGTCTACAGAAGTTTTAAAGGTTAAAACTATGTTTTTTAATGATGACCATATCTTGGAAATAACAAGTGGGGTATATGTAGGATACTCTTAATGGTCGATCACCTATGTTAGTGTGAGCTGGGTCGGCTCTATGAGAACATTAAAAGGCTTTTATTCTCTAAAACACTCGCAGAACCAAAAATTATTCAGGACCAAAATGAACGCAACTAAGAGATTGGATGAGAAGGGAATCAATGCTTCGTAATGCTTATATATCTATTTATCCACGATAAAGCATTATTCCATATGTACTCTGTGATATTTCGCTTTGTGTGGGGGATATGTATATTATCATTCATGTGGAGGATTGTTGGAATTCCTATAGAACAAAATGAATGAAAAATACATAAAGTCCCACATGCCTAATATACTAAGAAAGTCAAGTATATTAATAGCTTTCTCAAGTGGAGGTTGGGGGCCTGGGGCTCCCAAATGTATGCTTCGTTGTGAGGAGGGAGATCATGCATCTCTACAACGCACGCGCGCGCGCCGTCGTCCGTCCGTCCGACCGAACCAGGCCGGGCTCGGGTCTAATATGATACTCGTATTTTTACTGCCAACTAGACCGGGCTTTCTGACAAGTGCAGGCCATACGAACATATGCGGATCTGTTCGGAAGCGGACGCGGGTTGAATAGGCACGAACACAGGCGAGTGCGACCCGACTGAAGCAGACGCGGGCGAATGGATGTGGCATGAGCGGGTGCGACCCGATTGATGTGGCGCGGGCAAACAGAGGAAAATAGCAGGCGGGTGCGACTGTACGAAGTGGTACGGACGCGACTGTTTGAGCGAACGGGTGTAGACACGACCGTTCGGAAGAGATACGGACCAACAATAATTAAGAAGGAAAACTGATCACTTTCCTAACTCATTTTCAGAATCCGAATCTTCTTCTTCTCTTCTGCTACCATACTCTAAATCACAGAGTGATATACTCATTACAATCTCGAGCAGAATACATCTGTTGTATCTTGGGGGAATTTTGAAATAAAATTCTTAAGGAAATTTTTATGACAAGCCTCGGACGGAATATCCTTTATAATCCGGTTAGAATTCTAGTTTGTTTGTATATTTATATACATTATTCTATATTCTATCCGTTTTTTTGGTTATACTATTTATTCAAAATAGTATAACGCTCTTGTTGTAATTTATTTGCAACATTCATATTGTTATAATAATTACTACAGAATTCAAGTGTAGTGGAAATCTGAGTTATAAACTTGTGCGACGAGTTTATAATTGATTATTCTCTGTTTTTGGTATACTAGACGTATAACATATAATTATCACTAGTATTAATGTGTAGATACTGTGGCAATTATATTTTGTTGAAGGACCAAATTAGAAAATGCCAACATTATAAATAAGTGGTTATGGTCCCCAAATTGCATAAGCTCTACTTATTCTCTTAATCTCTTTTATGGAAATAATTCGGATCTAGGTTTATGTCAATTTGGAATATCAGATCCAACACGTATCTTTTAGATCCATCTCTTTCTCTTAATCAGTTTATAAAAGCAGCGACTATGAATTCAGATCTAATATAAGGTCTAGGATGTATGTCAATATGGAAAACCAAACCAAATTTACTTTTCCAACAACAACTATTAATAAATTCAGGTATAACTTTCGCTCATCCATTTATTTTTATCTATTTCTTTTCAATTAAAGCAATATGGATCACCTATTCAGATATAGGGTTTCATGATCAATCAATCGTAAAGTATATTGAATTCCTAACATAGAACATCATAAGTTTTTCATGACAATATGGGTTATTTTACCATTAAATATTTAACGCATTATTTGAAAACTTAATTCACTATTTCATGTTTTTCTTCTTCCAGATGGATATATCCTATGTCAGATGGATATATCCTATGTCAGAAACGTGAAGTATTTAAATGTTTCACCTACCAAGATTTTAGTGATGGCCGGTTCTAATTTCTAATAATTTGTATACAGTCGAAAAAATAATCTACTATTATTAAAAATTAGAACATTTTTAGGAAAATTGTACGAATATTGTTTTGATTTAGTTTCGATACCATTTCAATATAATTCTCTACCAATGTAATCCACTTAATATATGAGTCATCCATTTAACACATTTAATGTTATAAATTACATTTGACTTACGAAGTATATTATAAATATTAAAAAATAAATTTGCTTTTTACCTTTTAAGTCTACAAAATAATCAAAATTTCAAACCCTTACTCTAATTTTCTAATTCAAAATTTAAATTTTCATATCGTCAAATTCAATTTCAAAATTTTAAATCTACAAATTCAAAGTCGAAATTCTTAAATTCAAAATTTTCCATAAAATTCGAATTTTCATTCTTAGTATTCAAAAGTTCAAAATTCGAATTTTTGAACTTCAAGCATTTATAATTCAAATTGTTTGTGCTCAAATATTCAAACATTAAATTTTCATAATTCAATTTTTAATTTAAAAAAAACATATTTCTATAATCGATAATTTAAAATTTCAATTTTCATATTCAATTTTTTGAAATTTAAATTTTGGACAGAAACAAAAGTACAGATATCCATGAATGTTTAGTTAAAAATTGTAGAAAATAACATAAGGTTGAACATCCATAAACAGAAGATTTATTCAAAAATAAAGCCTGGTTCCTAACCTCCTTATAAAAAGGCTTTACATTTAAAACATTCTCCACCATGAATGAGCTGTTTTGGCATTGATTTGTAGTGAGGATTCTAGTATCATTGTGCCAACACATTTTTATATATATGCTACCATAGTGTCATGATTATGTTTTCTAAATAATATCCAAATTTCGTCAATACAATCAAAATTGTTTAGGCTAATTTCCTGAATAATTACAAAATGTGATTACAAACAAGAAAAAACAAACTCATGTTTCTGCCGTTGTATCCTGGGAACTGAAAACCAAAGTACATAATTAAGTTAAACTAATAACAGAAGTATCCTGCCAAACACTTCAAACACTTTCATTAATTACTGCAAATGCTAAACTAAATTCTAAACCAAAGTTGGAATAATACGTTTTTTAAACTTTGCACTACTGACAATAGCTATTCTTCTCCCCACTTGTAAATCATACCTACCTCTGGTACATTGTGGAGTACTATCCACACCGGACATACATTTCAATAAACACACTAGGGCAAAAGAGTATATATGGATCAATTACATACTAAAATCCAGCTAGAAGAAGAACGTACTCGCAACATGATGTGGGTGACTCTAACAGCAGCCAAATCCATCCTCATCTGCTGCGAAGTCCTGACCTATGCTTCCAGGTCGTACGGACTAGACATGACCAATAATGCCTTCTCACACTGCGCAGCGACGGCAGGTGTGCTGGTTGACGCAGGTGAGTGTATTGATTAACGTCGTGGGGGCAGATGATGAAGGAGGTAGGGTTAGGAATGAAATGGCGGTGAGGTTGTTGGAGAAGGAAGCAATTTTTAGTAATGTTGGTAACAGGTTAATTTTGTGGACGCTGACCCTGGTGCTTTGGATATTTGAGCCGGTTGTGTTTGTTCGTTTGGGTCGTAGCGGCCCGTAATGGGGTTGATATGGTTAAGAATACGAAAGTGGAGGTTTGTTAAGGACCTGAGGTGGATGTTTGTTGTTGAATAGATTGAAGAAAATCTGTGTAGATATTGTAAATTCTTTTATAGCATTTGATGAAATAAACGGTATGAAAATTTAGTTTCATATAAGAAAATATATGATAGTAAATGTTTGTCATCCGCATCCAGCTTTGTGCTAGCGGCCACTATGGTTGACAGTCAACCATCACGCGAGTCCTAAGGGCTTTATTCGGTGACCGCGGTGTGGAAAAGAAAAATCAATCACATGGTGACCTATAGCATGTATTTTGTGTAATAAATGCACAAGCTTTAAATACTATTGCGAACCAGTGGCTACGCACGGACAGATGTGGTCCAAATACTGATATGAAAGTTTGTATGATTTTTTTCCGGCTACTTTTTTGTCTTGGGAAGATTAAGGTAGCGTTTCATTTAAAATGAGTTTTATGTTTTGAGTTTTCAATATTAATTACAAAATATAAGAGGAGTGGAGTAACGACGGATAAGATGGAAGGAATATGGAGTGGACCATGGAGTGAAGGAACGATGCAATGATGAATTGTTTCTCGTGCTTCTCTTATTTCTCTAAACATGAAAATTAAAATAAAATTATTTCTATTTTGTATGTTAATTTTATTTACTAAATTGATCGTTGTCCACAATATACATACGTCGTGCGCATTTTTGTATAAACAAAACTCAAAACTAAAGCGGATAAACCAAAGATTATCTAAGTGATTTTAATTTGAGAACTTATGATGTGACATGAAGAAAGAGATTAAGGTTT
Source organism: Allium cepa (assembly GCA_030765085.1). Lineage (NCBI taxonomy): Eukaryota > Viridiplantae > Streptophyta > Magnoliopsida > Asparagales > Amaryllidaceae > Allium > Allium cepa. Next base: position 514,047,100 of record CM060942.1, read on the forward strand.
CCCTACAGTTTTTGTAAACTTATATAACATTAATTTAAAGAAGACAACGATGTAGGTGGATTCAATTCATTGGTTGTCCAAAGCACATGCCCAAGCTAATCAACTATGCGATTTTTTCATGATTAAATATATTTCACCTCTCAAAAGTTGTTCATTTTGAGACTGGATAATTGACTTTGTGCGAGTAAGAAGAGCCCAAAAACAGTCTATCCAAACCATGGTTCAAGATTCCATCCCGGACAGCATAATATCGGCCAATCCGGCCAGGTTTCGATAGTGGTCGGGCCAGAATTAGCCTGTATACCCAATTTATATGCTGCCATCAAAATTAAACGAAAAATAGCTGATTTGTATTAGTAAATACCTATGAAAAGGGAAAAGCAGCATCGACCTCAAAAGGGAAAGCCATGTGGTATTATGAAGAGGGGCGTCAGGTTTTTTGTTTGTTAACTAGAGTTTCAGATAGAAGAGGAAGTAGTCTAATTGTTAGACTGAAGCATGATCTGAATTTATAATTTTATTTGTTCGGCGTCAGTTTTTAAAGTTTTGGGTCTTGTTGATTATTCACGAATTATGGACTGATAATAAAAATTGATCCATATTAGCTAGTGTACAAGCTTTGTTATTATAAAATGGTATGTTATTGAATTATTGTAGATGGTTTGTATAAATTTCTTTTTGTTTAACTTGTGTAAAGTTCAAACTATTTATATGCAAAAATTATGTTAATTAACATATTATTTTAAAAAAAAATACCGAAATCAAAGCGGGGATTTTGAAATTTTGCAAACACAACCGAAATTCGGAAATTTCTCGATTGACGGAATGAAAACGGGAAGCGAAAATTTGAGTCTTGATCTAAACTACAAATATGGAAACCGCGAAAGTAATAACATATACTATACTGGAAATTATTGTCAAGGACAAAATTTCTCAGCATTTTAGCCTCAAGGACAGACCTTCAGTATTTTTGCCTAAAGGACAACTTTATTTAGGTATTAGTTTTTAGTTATTGATATTAGTTTTTAGGTATCAGTTTGTAGTTATCGGTAGCATTTTTTAGGTATCAGTTTTTAGTTCGGTGACAGTTTTGAAAGAATGTTTGTCCTTATGGATAATTTTGGAAGAATGTTTGTCCTTATGATTAATTTTTAGGAGAATGTTTGTCCTTATTGTTAAAATATTGAGGTCATGTCATTGAGGCTAAAAATGTACAACTTTTTGTCCTTTAAATTAATTCCTCGCAATATATAATCATTGTCGTTATTTCTTCATGGCAACAATTATATGAGCAAGTGACTAATAAAAATGAGTTGTGAATTACCAATAATATTTAAAAGATGATGAAAAGTAAAAAAGCATATACTAAAATGTTTCTTCTCTCATGTAGGCCTCAAGTTCGCTACCTTAAACTCTTCTTCAATACTCAGTTAACCAAGGGCGGACCTAGCCCTGGACTCAATTGGGCTACAACCCAGGGTATACTAAAAAATGCAGAAAATTCTCAAAGTAAAAACCCAGCCCAAAGTGAAGGAAGGCCGCCTACCTCCTGTTCTTTCTTCCACTTCCCCCATCGCGATTCACTCCTTTACACGCAGTAAGAGAAAATTTCCTTTGTCAACGTCCACTCTAGCTCAATAAAAAGATTAGTTCAGTCATTCAGGTGATTTTTCATTTCCCTAATTATTATTTGCAAATTACCAGTATATAGATTAGTAATTTGAATAAAAAACTCTAATTATTAGGCTTCTCAAATCTCAAATTTGGTTGCAATTGTTTACATGTTCTTTAGGTTGTAAGCTAATTTTTTAACCTACTTTCGCAGGTTGTATGCTAATTGATTTCTATTCTGTTGTTATTTGCTAGTTTAAATCATTATCGTTAATTGTACTGCAATTTACAACTATATTATTTAACTGTAGTTGATTGTTTTATCTAAGTGAAAGTAAAATCGATTGATCTTTTCCTTAAAATTGAAATGATAAACTAATTTTAAAGTTTTTGTAAAATTAGTTTGAAAATGATCGATAGTTTCTAAAAAATAATTAAAAGCCTTATCATTGAGATTCATTTCTCTTCTAAAGAAAAATATTATATTAGTAGATTGATTTGATTGTTATTTTGTTGAATTTGATAATGCCAAAAAGGCGATCCACAATGCTATGGGAGATGAATTTCTCGTTGATTGCATGTTTCTTTATTTAGAGTGTGATTTTGCTTGAAAGATGGATTTAAAAGTTATCCCACCCTTGTGTTAATTGCTAGGTCCGCCTTTGAAGTTAGCAACAAAAGATATACCAACAGATTGTTTACAAAAATCAATATACAAAGGGCATGGCATAAATTAGTGAATGTTCACTTCAGTTAATAACATGTTTGGCAATCCTGGTTGAACTGTTCTTTTAAGATCTTAATGCGCAACCATCTTTCATTGAATGCCTCCTAAGACCAAATAACATGCTATAAATTATTGGTAAGATAATCTGCATGGGTGCCAAGGTGAAATGACATTTATATAACTGTATGATTTAAACGTTAAAAGTTCCAAGGTTGGTTGGAAGCAATATTTTTATTAGTCTGCATTGTAATATGGTATATATTGTATCCACATATACGAATTTTTTTCATCTTCTGAATATTGACCCTTATATATGTGTAGGGATAGAACCTCAGACCTCTTACAAAGATTCTATTTAGAAACATTACCACTTAAGACAACGATCGTTGGATTCTATTTAGAAACATTACCATTTAAGACAGCGATCGTTGGAACAAGCATGTAGCATAATGAGAGCTTCTAATGCCTCATTTGCATATTTAGCAGCTCTTATTGTTGGATCCAGTGTTCATAATATCATTGCTTTATGTATAAATATAGACGTTATATATATCTTAGCTTTCTGTAACTACCATTAATCCTTCAAATTATCTGCTTTTCGTGATAGCCAACCTTTTACCATTATAAATTCTTCTTGAGCTCAAATATGTTTTAATTTGAAATCAGGTAGCTGGCTAAAAAAATGAAAAGGAAAGAAAAGAAATTCAGGTAGCTAGTAAAAGATTTTGACTAAAAGAACACATGGTTGTTTGGACATTCCAAAGGAACATCATATGCTATATCCTGTTACATGGCAAAAGCCTATATGCTATTGAATTTTACAAAAGAAAATGTATTGCATTCAGTTTTGGACTTAATTATTCATCATATATGCCAAGTCTTATAATTTAATGGAATTTATTTTTAGTTATGTAATCAAAAGCCTTTGTGTAATTCTAAACAAAACAAATGGCATGCTCTAATTTCTCAGTATTATGATATGTAAGATATATCTCAACAAAGCAATAATTTATTTATACTTCATGAGATCATGGCAGTTACAATGCCAATAGCAAAAAGAGAGCACACTTGACCATATTCGAACAAACTACTCCACAACAAAACATTAGGGAAACCAAAAGGCCATCTACATTGTAATAAAGGTATATACGTAGTATTCATATTGCAATATGGTATATCACTACAAGATAAATAGGAATTCCCGATGGCTCGCAGGCGTCGACGGCTGTTACGAGCCGTCCGAAATGCTATCGGAATATGAAGCACAACTTCCGTCCATTTCCGACGGCTTCGACGAAGTTATTGCAATGACTGACGACAATTCTTCAGATGGCACTTCCGACGGCGACGACGTCTACGTTGCATGACAATTTTCCAGTAAGTCGTCGCTCGCCGTCGCAAATTTCGATAGCCGTCACTCGCCGTCGAAAAATATGACCTATAAGCCGCCGGTAGCCATCGAAAATTTAGGTAATTATTTTTTCGGCGGCACAACATTACTTTCATCTTAATATATAACACAACTCATCAACATCAACATATAAACCACATATATAAGCTGAAATCAATATCAATATAAAACTCAAACATCATAATATCAGACCTAAACATATCAAATCAATACAAAACAAACCTTTCATCATCACTCTCACACATTCAACTCCAATATTTACATTAAATATCAGACTCCACAAATCAACCACCAAATCATCGACACAAATCACAGTCAAATACCACATACCCATAAATTAACCTCACCATCACTCAATGTTTATGTACACAAATTACATCCAACACCACATGTCCGTAAAAAAACTCCAAATCGTACCTCAAGACTCATCATCGGCTCCGAAACCACCGGACGAAGGGAATGTTCCATGACACTCCACATACTCGGCCAAACGCTGGTTGAGCTGCTCCATTTGCACTGCTCCGAGCTATGCAATCTGATGTTTAAGCTCATTAATCTCCACATCATCATGAGCCTTTCGGTAAGCCCTTTGTGATGTCCGAGCCAGCATAACAAGTCGAAATATGTTTAAGTATTACGTAACTTTTATAAAAAATTAAGCAAATTTTATAATGTAGTTAATTTTTATAAATTACCGATTGGTTGCCATAGCCGTAGCGCCTATTTCTCTGGATCAAGTCCATAACAGAGTCAAAGATCGCGTACTCCTCGTTAGTGGTCAACTGCTCTCGTCTGGAATGCTCAAGCATTTCCGCACGTACCTGCATAAATTTTCCCTACAACACAAAATTAAATACGAATAAATATTACATGATATTATTATAATATTTTACAACTAATTAATTAAAATGATCATTTTTAAAAACTCATAACTTAAAATACACTTACATGTGCGGCGTACGCTCTATCATTCTCATGCTAGGCATACGACACTGATCCCACGTCGTTTGTCTACCTAATGGCATGAGTATGCTCAAACACGTCAATATACAAGACGGAGTCTCCACATGCTCTTTCCTGCAATAATTGGTGTATATTATTGTTGTTCATACAAATTTATACTAAAAATGTAATAACTGTTGGTAATTTCAATTAATTAATATAGCAGGTCCTCTCGATAGCGCTGGAATAATTTTGAGCCACCACGGTGTGTGACCGGATTTTTCTACCTGTTCGTAGAGTTTCTGTCCGAATCCGTCTACAGATTAAAAATTAAGATCATATTTTACATGTATAAATTATGTATTCTGTGCTGAATAAATTAAGGTGATATCTGATAGACTTACCTTGAAATCATCGCTACCCCATTACGCGATCCAAGCATCCCAAACGCTGATGGCGCCGATCCATTGTGGCTACTTCTTCGTTGTCTTTATGGTAGACATCTTATTCCTATAATTCTTTGCCACTATTGAGTTATAGTGGAGCTGACAAAGAGACATGCCCTCCTCTTGTAAATCTACTGCCCACTATATATATGTTGAAAAAAATATAATTTATACATTTATACTTAGTCAGCAAATTATAAAGTGATTGTATATAGTGGTGTATAATTTTACATTTACCTGAAAGTCCTTCCATATGCTCTCCCGTATATAGTTCGACATCCTGCTTCAATTCGGCCAGCATGTAATCATATGTCTCATGAATGACTGCTTCTATATGCTAAGCACAATGTTAGAAGGCTCAAGCTCAAAACCTCAGCATTAAATATGATACAGACAAATCATAACTAATACATCATACAAAATATTTACAATACTGAAGTAAATTTAATACTTACGAGCCATTAGCTTTCGATAGCAATCTAACTACCATACGCGGCGCCTCCTACGAAGGTCCATTGCCATCACCACCACCGCGACCATCCCTCTTTGAGACCCAGAGGAGGAAAGAGACAGTGAAGAACTCCGCCACCTAAAGGACATCTGTAATACCCATGACATATATATTATTTTGCTATAGCAGAATATATCATTCAATTATGAATAACATATAGAGATTTAACATCAATATCGCATGTAACATACAAAAAAATGTAACATCAATACTCTCATAAATTTTATTTTTTCAACATGTATACTATAAATTAGTCTTTGTCGTTTTCTAATACAGACTCTGTCTCGTACTCTACATTTCTTTCCTCTATGGTCTCAAATGCTTCTACTAATACATTTGATTCATCATTTAGAGGTCCTAAATCGGTTTGATCATCTGTTATTGCAAAATCATCATTTTCTTCGATATTCGCTTAATATGCTTGTTCGTCCAGAATATTCTTTCCATTAAACGTAAATCTTGCCTTCGTATTAAAAACCACCGACCAATCTGCTTTATCTCTTTTTAGAGATAGAGAAGAAGTGTAATAAACTTGTAGGGCCTATTTTGCTAGTATAAACGGATTGTACTTATGATAACATGATATATGCTTTATTTCAATAATATTATATTTTTGGTGCACGTCGATTTTAGAACCTGGAACATTGTTAAACCAGTTGCATCTAAACAAATAAACTTTTTCCACGGGTCTGGTGAAATATGTTAATTGTATAACCCGAGTTAACACGTGGTAAAAATCATTTATGTGATCATTTAGATCATCACTACCTTTAACATATACACCGATATTATTAGTTAATTTTTCAGCCACGCATTCTTTGGTGTTGAATTTGTATCCATTGATAAAGAATATTGGATATGTCTTGACTTTTCTTTTTGGTCCCAACGTTAAAGATATTTAAACCCTTCGTCGACCATACAATTTACCGGATCGTATACGTGGTTTGAAAAATAAGTAGCAAATTTTTTGCTGGTATCCCTGCTTGGATGTTATGATTCGTAAATACTGCATATACAGATAATATATTACGTTATAATTAACACATACATGTATTATTCAAGTAAATAATTTTAGATGTGTTATTCATAGTACTTGACAAATGACGCAACTTCTGCACAGTTAAGAAGAACATATGTGTGGGCTATAGGGTAATGTAACAGCCCGCAAATCCGTACCCCTTGAGTTAACACTATTCTACAACAATCAACTCAAGTTGTACAGAGATACGAACCATTTGGGTTAAAGAAGAAGAGGTAGAAAAAGAAAATAGAAAACAACAATAGAATCTAACCATCGCAGCGAAATAAAATATAATAGAGAATAAATAATCTTTACTCAATTCAAATATATTTGTTCATATATTACATCATCAGAGTACATCAATCACAGCTCAACATCAATATCATTCAAATGGATACACAACAACTCAACACAGCGAAAAATATATAGATAAACAAGTACGTGAGTACGTATCGACATCCAGCTCGTCTCCTGAGCTTCACAGCATCTCCTGTATCCTATAATACTCGGTCTGACCCGAGTATTACAGTTAAATAACACCCGAGTCAGTCTGGAATACCAGCGTGAGAAAATCACACTCAATTGATTATTAAAGTTTCAAAAATCCTTTGAAAAAAAAAGCATCTCGTAAGATCACTCCACAAATAAACATGTCGGGTTTTTACCTTACGATAGCTAAAACACTTTTTATAGAAATCCTCTGATATTATAATAGGGTCTATATACAAATATTTATAAAATAGCCGAAATTGTTACATCTAATAAATTCCCGCTACTAGCCACAGAGTGGGTAATACAAACAAAACTCGTACAAGGCTCGTAGGGAGAATGGATTTCCAACTAATGACTAGGCACTGGGGTACCACCCGTCATAGTACGGGGCCTAGGTCACCGTACCAAGGAGTACGCCCGCTCCTCTGCAACACAAGGCCGGGAATACCCCTTACTGAATAATCCCGAGTGAGATCACCCCGCGGTTGGGATCAGCAACCACCCACTAAGCCGAAATAAAAAGGGACATCTAGACAGGAATGACCTCACCCTGCTTGGGTGCTACCCACCTAGCCTTGCTGCATAACCCCTGATTTTCATTCATTCCCATTTGATAAGGCTTGAGGCTAAGCGTTACCTTTTTAGAACATATCCCTTAGAATACCCATCGTCCACCTAACGATGTTTCGCAAGCATTCATCCATATAAGTCCGTCCCGGATCCGAACGGAACCGAAGGCACTATTCCTACTACATCCTTTTGGAAATACCCTCAGGATTAGTAGCAACTAGCCCTTGCACTTCACTGCTCCATCTTCGCATCCAAAATCGTTTTTCACGAAAACATACAAACCGGATCGAAGTGGTTTTCGAGAAATAAATCTCGATCCCGGGCTCTTCGAAACGATCAACGCAGTTTGTTCAATATTGATAGTCGGTGATTTAACTATCAATTTATATTCACAAACAACCATCCAAAAATAAATAATTTCCCAAATTATTTAGTTACCTCAAAATATCTTTACAAGATATATTTCTATTCTCAATCCTTTGAAAACAGTTTCAAAACCCTCTTTCTTTTCAGAATAAACTTTCCCAAATATTTTCTATCTCCTCTGAAATCACCAAGCATAAAACTAAGTTTTAAAATAATTTAAAAACACTTTACTTTGAAATATATACCTTTAAAACATTTATGTTAAACTATTACAATAATTTGTTAAAAATACATTATATATCAATATTTGAAAATAAAGTTAGTTAATAAAATATAAAACTAGATTTTCACTTTTACAAAACAAAACACCAAATCACTTTTTAAATAATTACTGCTATAATAAATTAAAAGGAAATACTTACTTTAGACTTTAAATATTAGAAATAATAAAATTTTCAAAACATACCTTTTAAAACAATTTTAGAACTACTAACTTATATTTAAAAATTTACTTTGAAAACGTACTTGGTTATCCAGGGAGAATTCCAACTTCAGTCACTTGAACAATTTTCCCAAATTGATTCCCAATTTATTCTATTTGAAATAAATTTCTCTACTTACTAGTTTATCTCAAAGTTCATTAATTATGGACTTTATATTTATTATTATTATTTCCCATTTGATTTTATACCATTTAACTGAAATATATCAATTTCAGCTTCTCCAAATTTCTTCTTTATTCTTTTCGATAAATTGAATCTCAAATTTTAAATAAATGTTTTATTATTTTAAAATAATAACACTAAAATTTAAAATTCATTAATCTTCTGATTATTTAAATTTCCCTTACTAACTTAAGATTTATTTATTAGAATTTTAAAGGCACTTTATTTCTTTTCCAATTCGTTCTTAAGTTTATTCAAGTTTCCATAATTATTTTACTTACAATTTCACTTCTTTTATTTTCATTCCCAAAAAATTATATATATTTGGTAATTCATTATTGCCCGATTATAACAATCAAGCCATAGAATTCAATATTTCCACATAATTCATTACAGGATATCAAATATTCAGAACAGAGAATATTAAATAATTAAATAAAGTTGAGGGGTCCAGTTGGATCCCTCCAACCTGTTCTCCCTGCATCCATAGACGTTAGCACAATAAAAAAAATACCAATTCTAAAATATACCATATTATAGCACATAAATCAATTCAAGCATTCAAAAAATTATTTAAATTTAATCATTTGAATTTAAATTTTAAATTTAAATTTAACGGAGTGAGATTAACTCACGTTTGATTTTCATTCGCAATCCACTTCAATATTGCCTTGGATTTCCAGATGTTTGACCTTAAATAAACATTTTACAATTTATTACTATTTGATTTATCAAACAATTTATCACCGTTTACATATTTGATTTTAACTTATAATTTGATTTAACTAATTTCCCTTTGAAAGCTTTAGTATCTAAAATAATTAAACAAACAGATTAAACAATTTAATCACTACAATACATTTTAAAATAGACTAGTGAGTAAAACTATATATATTCTTATAAAATAATCTATATAGGTTTAGCAATCTATTTTTTTTTATATAAACTCCTCACATTTAAAATACCTCCCCTTTTTTTTCTTTTTCTTTTTCCAAAACCTTATCTAAAATCATATCTATATATATAGTTCACGATCTATTTTATTATTATTTTAATATATATCATTCTAACTCAAACATTCAAAATTTCTGTGTATCCGTATTAACTCAAATGGACAGAAAATTCCTGTTAATATCTTATTTCTGTTTATATGTTAAAACAAAACTGCAAATATTATATATATATATATATGTATTTAATCCGTATATAAATTTAGCTAAGTAAAATCGAAATAAATGAATTAAATACCCTACTGTTATAAAAAAAAAAATCTTTCCTGACTTCTGATCATTCAATTTTTTTTTAAAAATGAAACGCAAGTTGAAATTAAACAAGTTGTAAATTATACCTCGATGGAATAACATAATCAGGATATTCCCCCCCTCGTTCGACACCACGAGACTCCACCAAGCTCGAACACCGCGAAACCCTACTGTTAAAGCTCGAGCTCAAGCTCGAGCTTGAAATTCCAATTCGATCCAAACGCTACGCTTCTCTGAGCGACTCGAGCTAGAGACTTGCCACCCATGTCGCGAAATCTTTACGAAAGGTGCGGACTCCCACGCTTGGTCGTCCCAGCGTCGAAGATTCGACCTCGATCTAAGCGACTCGAAGGCTCGATCGAACAAAATAAGACATCGTGGCTGATGAACATGGAAGCTCGATGCTACATCGATTCGCCAGTGGATGAGATTCCACTCGGTTTGGAATTAGGTTAATTTTTTTTCTGGTTAATCTCGTTGAGGACGAAAGGGAGAGGTACGAGATTTTATTCGTGTAATTCAGCACCCCCTTTTTTTTGGCAACGAAGGAAGGCTATGGTTTAAGAGAGGAAGGAAGGGAAAAATTCAATTGTCCAGTTCAACAGATACGAAAAGAAGAGACGAGATTTAGGATGAAAGGGTTCGCGTGTTCGAGAAGGCAAGGGAAGCGTGTTGAAGACGCCTTGCTACAGTGTTCACTTATTTTTAATTCAAACTCGAATCGATTATTATCAGTCAAATTTTCAGCGTGTTTATATATCGTACACACACACAAAAACTCCGATCAATACGAAATTTGAAATCCGATAATAAAATAATATTACGGACTCAATGGAACTGGTTTCGACTTTCGAGACTGTGTCCTGGAAGGCTATTCTTAAATTCAATTTAAAACAATATAAATTCTAAACTGAACAAATCAGTGTTAAATTCAATTTTTACTACTTCTATTATTCTCAGTACTATCAATATAAATTTTTCAAGCCTTCAAATTATTATCAACAGGCTTAAAATTCCAAATTCAACATTTTACTCAACCTCAAATTATTTAATTCAAAAATCTAATTATCGAATAAATTGTGATATTCGTAATTCAAGTTAAAATTTCTCTATTGAATACTTAAAATCAATTAAATATTCCGATTTTTAATTGCTTGAAAATTCCGGGTCGTCACATTCCTCCCCTCTTAAAAAAATTTCGTCCCCGAAATTACTAGCTAGGAAGAATGGTCTAATACCCATTTACTTTTTCCCCGAAACCAACCGGTTTCTAGCAATTCAACATTTACCAACTACCTTTTCATAAAAGACCCATAATTATTCTTATTAACTTTTCAAACTTTTCCAAAACCTTCTATAGTTTTCAGAAAACTTACTTGTTCAACTATTCAAATTATAATTCAAAACTAAATTTTGAATTATCAAAATTTTCTCAAAATTTTTCTACCTCCCTAAATTTCCGAAATTTTTTGCCAGCGTCTCCTTTGCGCGACTGGCTCGGTATAACTACAAAAGGCCTCTACGGGCTCCCAAATCTCAAAAGAAAACAAAACACCAAGTGGCTCGATCAAAAATCTCAATCAAATTTCACACCAAATTTAAATACATACCTTTTTGTCGAGCAATTCAAATTTATCTTCTGAAATCAAAATCAATTCTCTTTTCCCTTTATATTATCTGCATATTTTACTTAGCAATATATCCAATCACAATATTCAAAAATATTTTGTCGACTTCTTCACAAAATGCCAATACCTATTCATTCTAATATTATCTAAGAATATATTTGTAGTATCAATTTCCAAGTAAGAATTCATCATTCCCTTCTTAAGTTAGTATAAGCATTTTATATGTTTCTTATATTTATTTTCATCTTACCACTTTAGTTTATATCCATTTCTATTCAAATCGGTTCTTTCATTTCCATATGAATTCAATTTTATTTGTCATTTATAACTAAATATTTTAAATTGGTTTCATTTACTAACTTATTTTAGTTTCCAATTTGAATTTGTTTGTCGTTAACAAAATTTTCCAAAATTTTCAAAAAATTTCTGACTCCCAAAATTTCTGAAAATTTTTGGCAGAGTCCCCTTTGTACGGAGGAGCTTTTGCAATTTGACAAAAGTGATAAATATATATACATCGACCCACCTGGTCGGAAAAACCAAAAACAGTTCATATTTCCTATTTTTATTGCGTAGGCGTACCTTATTTAGCATTTTTAAGCAAGCAGCTTATTTATTAAGCAATTTGCACAACCAAAACCAGCTGCACGGCTCCCAGGTACCTGTACATACTTAATTTCAACATGTAAGTGCCATATAAATAAAGTTTAACAACATTTCATTTATTTGCACTAGTTAAACACAATGAATTCTAAAAGAAAACACACCAAACATTTTTCCATAAGCAACTTATATGGTTTTTAACACTTACGAATTTGTTTCAACCAATCCATACACTATTTCATTTAATTTTAATGGTTTACAATACCATTTCTTACCTTCAATTTATTTTAACCCCAAACAACTCATATTCAATTCAATTGATTTCAAAATCAATTCTATTTCACTTTTATCAATTCAAAGCATCTTAATTACTTCCATTTACGTCAAATGACAATTTATTCTATGCAATTTGACGAGATCTATGTGAATAAATAAGTACTTATGTTTTATAACCAATTTTAAATTGATTTCTACTCAATTTATACTTAATTCTATTCCATTTTTAAATTTATTCACAGTCCATATTCTCATTTTCATTGCATTTCAAATTTGAATCCATTCACTTGCATTTCATTTTATTAACCAAACCAGTTTCAATATTCAAACAGGTTTCATTCAAAACCATTTGATCTAGCCCAACACATTCTGTTTGAATTTCATTCACAATCCATTTATTTACATTTCATTTCATATTTGTTTATTCCAAACTATTTTATTTAGCTCGGAAACAAACCAGGCTATTTCATTCAATAACCATTCCCAAATTATTTAAACCACACTTCATTCAATAACTTTTTTTTACCGACTTATCAACACTTAAGTCGATAACCTAAGTTTATTTCCATTTCTTTTTACGACAAATTCTATTTCCATCATCCATTTGATTCTTATTTATTTTATCCATTTATTAATTCAATACACTTAGTTTACTCACTCAAACCATTATAAATTTTCATTTCCTTAAATATTATTTATAACCCACCAAATTCTATTTCGATTCAAATTTATTTTCACTTGATATAAATCCAACCCAATATCATTACACTTAGTTTTGAGTTGAATTCAATTCAACTCTCCTTCATCTATTCAGCTTAAGTTATTCCACTTCAATTTATTCAAATCTTTTTTTCTATACTTAAGCTCATTTCATTTTGCAAATAAATTTCCCTTTTTCAATTTAACTTGATTCTATTTCAATCCAATCTCATTTCAAACTACAAATTTATTTTATTAGTTATTATACATTTTAACTTTTTAGATTCAGCTCATTCAATTATTTATAAGGCCATTTCCAATTTAATTCCACATATTTGGATTTTATTTGCAATACAAACCATTACTATTTTAATCCAATTTCATATTCGATACATTTCAATTATATTTAATTTGTTAACACTTCACGTTAAATTTTAATTTATAACTCAAGTTTTGAATCCACTATCCATTTTCAATTTACCACCAAATTTCATGAGCTCACAATTCAATTACATTTACTTTACTGACAATTCAAGTCGAATTCAATTTATAACTTGAGTTTTATTTCCAAATTTCATCATAAATTCACAATTCAGCTTCTATTAAAAAATATTACGTTCCCATTTACACATTTTATTAACTAATTTATTATAAAATTAGTTCCCTCCTATTTATAGTTCAATACTAAATTTTTGATTTCAAATACCACTTCATTTTATTTTCTAAGTTCAATTTATTTAATAATTCAAGTTAAAATTGCTCTATTGAATACTTAAAATCAATTAAATATTCCGATTTTTAATTGCTTGAAAATTCCGGGTCGTCACAGGTAATCTCTATTGTCTAACCATATTTCCACATATTTTCCAGCAGGGCGTCCTTGCGGTCTAAAAATAGATAGCATTGATTCAGAAGAATCTTGTTCAATTCCCTCATCATTTTGCGTAGCACTTTCAAAAGATAAGTTCACATGGTCACTGATATATTAAGACAAAAAGAACAATGCTTCTTCTTCGATATATGATTTGCATATCGAACCTTTAACTCGTACTTTTTGTATCACTTTTTTCTTTAGATGACTTAAGTACCTATTTAAAAAAATTATAATTAAATTTTATTACATGTGGTTAAACTAAAGTTTAACAACTCAATATTAATACCTTTCAAACGGATACTTCCATCCATATTGCGCAGGACCTCAAAGACGTGCTTCAAACGGAAGATGAACTGGTAAATGCTCCATTATATTAAAGAAATCAGAAGGAAATATTTTCTCCAGTTTGTAGAGCAGTGTAAGAATTTCTTCCTCAAGTTTACGTAGACGATCAACTTTAAGGTAGTTGAACAAAGCTCCTTATAAAACAAACTAAGTTCTAGGTAGTTGAACAAAGCTCCTTATAAAACAAACTAAGTTCTGTTACAACCGTCCAAACTTTTGTGGGCAACAGTTCTTTGAAAGCAACGGGTAACAAATGTTCCTTCATTACATGACAATCATGACTTTCATCCCACTCGGTTTACCGTTCTTATAGTCAACCAATCTACGAAGATAAGAGGAAATCTCATAAGGAAATCTTAATCCTTCCACCTACTTTAATAGTACTTTAACTTGGTTACTGTCTAGCTCGTAGCATGCTCTGCTTTTTTGTGTCATTTGGCTTCATATGAAGTTTAGGACGATTGCATATTGCTTCCATATCAATCCTTGATTTCAAATCGTCTTTAGTCTTTTCTTTAACATTCAGAGTTGTATTAAATACATTATTGAATGTCTTTTTCTCGTTGTGCATCATGTCAATATTGTGACTAATTAGGAGATTTTTCCAATAAGGAAACTCCCAAAATATATTATGTTTGCACCAATTATGAATCGTCGATTTAACTTGTATTTCATGTGTTCGCTGGTTTCATGTATCTTTGGATAATCCTTTACAAGCACGTAAATATCTTCGCTTCATCAAATCGTTGGTGGTCGCAAGGTCTCAACTCTATTACTTGTAAAGTTTTTATATTTTTCTAAAAGGATGATTAATATGGAGAAAACACCAATGATAGTCAAACCACGAAATCCTCTTCCCATGTGGTAAAGAAAATGCTCGTGTTTATTCCATACAATAAGGGCAAGCTAGACAATCAGTCGTTATCCAACCCGATAGCATTGCATATACAGGAAAATCTCTTATATTCCCCAGTAAAGAAGCGAATATATGAATTTTTTTTGAAATGTCGTATGTTTCAACACCTTCATACCACAATTTTTTCAACTCTTCAATCAACAGTTATAAATATACGTTAATTTTTTGTGTCGGATCATTAGGACCAGGGATTACAATAGTGAGAAACATATACGGAATTTTCATACACATCCACGGAGATAAATTGTAAGGTGTAACGATTATAGGCCAAGATGGATATTTTGAACCAAATTAAGATAACGGTGAAAATCCATCCGTACATAAAGCAAGTCTAACATTACGGCTCTCCATTGGAAAAGCGAGATATGTATTATCAAAATGTTTCCATCCTTCTCCATCAGCTAGGATTGTTAACATACCTTCTACCTACGTTCTCACATAGCGCCATCTTGTATGATGTGCAGTTATAGAAGATGCATATAACCTTTGAAGCCTAGGAGTGATGAGTAAGTAATGCATACGCTCGTACATAACTTCATTTTCCTACTTTTTTCTTGGTTTGTATCTGTTCTAAATACATATTTTACAATTCCTAAGACTGATGTCTTCTTTTCAAAATAACATGCAACCATTTAAACACGTATTTATTTTTTGATACGTCAAACTAAAAGCAAACATAATTTTTTTCACTTCATAATGATTTTCGCACATTAAATTGTCAGGTGGCATATGCCGTTTTGCAGCTTGTACTATAGTTGTAAATCCGTCTTTTGTGAAGTTGTATTTTGATTTCATTATAGTATATTCTACAGTTACTGATAGTTGAGTATCGCTTATACAACCATCCCAAAGGGGTTTCTTAGCAGCCTCTAATAAATCATAAATTTTTTTTGCTCCAATACTTTGTTCTTCTTCGACATTAACATCATTACCATTAACTTCAACAGTAGGGAACATTGAATGTGCTGCATCTTCAACCATATCTTCTATGAGATTCGTCGAAGCAAGTTCATTATCCACCTCTATTAGTCCTTGAGATGATGGTTTTGATGATGAAAACCATAGAATAAGATTATAAAACATAAATACTAACATATATAATTCATGGTTAACTTTTATAAACATGTCTAATTTTTATAAAATTTAGTTAATTTATTCAAACTGTTTTATTATTATTATTATTATTATTAAACTTATAAATTATCTCAATTGCTAAATATTAAAATGTCAAAACTTATATTTTAATTAAGTTAAATTTAAACATAAGGAGGGGGACAGTGTGTAATGATCAACTCTTACCATGATATTAATAATGGAAATCACTTTATCGCTTTTCTTAAATCTAGTTACTTCAGGACCAATGCCACACTTGGAAGTGAAGATAGTGTAAGCACTATTATCTAGCAATATTTTAAGTAGACATACCTTCGGTTAGCATTTATTGAAAGATACACGAGAGATGCATCAATGTGTGTCCATTGTTGAACAAATGTTGTGTTTGACACCCGTAATTAGAGTGCACCAAAGAAAAACGTGCAAGCATTAACTGAGCTAAAGCAAGAGCAGAAAAGTCCATCTACAGACATAATGTCATGCAAATGTGATGATGTGAAAGTATATATCAAGTGTACCATGGTTCTTGATCCATATTGTAGTTACCTGAATGTTAGGGGCAAGTAAACTTGGTTGATCTAGAAAAAACAGAATCACTCTCCTTGTCTCTTATTTTAGGAGTATTCTCCTATCATAATACATTGTATCACAAGCTACAAGTAATACTTTTTTCACCCCTCTATAGTGAATCAATATTATCTGGTTTAAATTTATTAACCTAAAAAAATGTAAAATGCCATATAAAAAATTAGTATATGAAAATACCGATATATCACATCAACTGTTTTTTATCTGCTTTTGAAAAATTGCCTGTGATTTCCATGAGATATACATTATACCAAGACCGCCTTGTATTTTAGAACTCTGAAAAAAAATAAATATTGAATGTTTAGTTCTATGAATGACCATGCAGGATCTTCCAAAATAATTACTGCTTATCGTTGCATCCAAAAGAACGAAACCAGATGTATAAACAAAAATATCAACATAGTTTTTACAGGATGAGAGGAGAGATTTTTCTCACCAGTTCCTTTTTGATTTATTCGAATGACTATTTGTCCAGTTTGTTGATGCTTGAGCAAACTGTTCTAAATTTTTCAGTAGGGACACCACATATCTCAAGCATTGCATCCAATAGTTTACAATGGTTTAGATTTACCGGTTTGCATTTGTAAGTATAAGGTTAGCAATTTGTAGTACATATGTGCAAGTAATTTTCCAAAATTAAAATATTAACAATGAACCATCGACTAACAAAAAATATGTGAACAAGTCAGCAAGCATAAAATAGGGGTTGTGTATGTAATTTAGTGATCATGCAGGCTATTTACGTATATTAATATTTTATTCGATAACATTGAAAGTGACAATGTGTGTTTATATAATGATGAATATCATTCATAATTGACATCCTTGATTTGAATGCCATGGAGAGCAAAACGGTACCCAAATGAATATAACACTACGCCATAGATGGCCTTCTGCAACATTTTTGCAAGGTGTTGCCAGGTAAAATGTTGCGATAGCTATACAATTTTGGTCCTACTGCAACGTTGAATTTTTGGTGTTGCCTTAGCCATAAAAATGTGTTGCTCTAGCTGAACAAGTGTAATTGATGCAACATTTTTTTATAGTGTTGCTATAGCATACCTTTGCATATATTCCGCACCGATCCGCGCCAATCTACCAAGGCAAATCCTACGTTGGAGAACGTGACACCTCATCAATCCAAACACCACTCCTTGATCTTTTAGAGCCGCGAAGAAAAAAAGCCCGCAAATAACTTTTTATTTTCATTCTTCTCTATCTTCTTACAAAGGTTCAAGCATTCAACGATTTCAGTTCGGTTAGGGCTTCGATTTGGGGGTTCAAGCTTTGTTCAGCGATTTCGCTTCGATTTGGGGGTTCAAGCATTGTTAACATCACTTTAGGGCTTCAATTTCGATTTTGAGGTACACTCTCTCCCATCACTTTAGGGTTTCGATTTAAACTACTTATAAATTCTTAATTCGGCCTGAATTAACAATTCGACTTGTCTAGGTTTCCTCTTGTTGGACACACACGCAAATTTAATCTTTTTATGTTAAAATACTCATATTCATAATTGTAGTGATGGACAGCGAAAACATTTGGATAGAACTTCCAAAGTTTAGTGAAGGATATATTAGCGGGATAAGAGCCTTTATACAAAACGGTTTTTCTAAATTGGCCGTAGGCGATGAAATGACGTGCCCATGCAAGAATTGTAAAAATAGCAAGTGGCGTCGTCCGGATATAATTTATGATCATCTCATCTGCAATGGTCCATCTCCATTGTATGTGAAATGGATTTGTGAGGTTTCTCACCCAAATTTTGGAAGGAGTGATGAAGATATAGACTGTGATGCTGGTGATTTTGGAGATTATCTAGGTGAAATGTTGCACCGTACTCGTGGAAATATGCAGAACTGTGAAGATGAGAATTCTGATGCACCAAATGCCGATGCTAAAAGATTTTATCGCCTTGCCGAAGATGGAAAGCAGCCATTATATCCCGGCTGTTCAAAATTTTCGAGATTAAGTTTTATCATCAGGCTTTATTCTTTAAAATGTATACATGGAATTACAGAGTCTGCAGTTGGGGATATACTAGAGTTGATGAGAGAGGCTTTTCCACAGGCCCACATACCTTTATCTTTTAGAGCTGCGAAGAAAATCATTAAAGATTTAGGTCTTGATTAAAAAAAAATACACGCATGTCCAAACGATTGCACGCTCTATTGGGCAGAAAATGAAGATAAAGATGTCTGTAACTCTTGTGGTATTTCGAGGTGGGAAGAGGAAAAGAAAGGCACCCGTGACAATGATCCAGAGAAGTTGATTCACAAAGTCCCGGCAAAAGTAATGCGTTACTTTCCGCTAAAACCAAGGCTGCAAAGGCTGTTTATATGCAAGGAGTATTCACAACTTATGAGATGGCATTCTGTGGGCCGAAAAAAAGACGGAAAACTTAGACATCCAGCTGATAGCGAGACTTGGAAGGCGATGGATGCTATGTATCTTGATATTTCATCAGAAAATAGAAATATCAGATTGGGTGTAGCCTCTGATGGATTCAATCCTTTTCGTACAATGAGTACAACTTACAGTACATGGCCAATTGTATTAGTTAACTACAACCTTCCACCTTGGTTGTGCATGAAGCCCGAAAATCTAATTCTTTCAACACTCATCTCTGGTCCAGAGTCTCCAAAGAATAAAATTGATGTATATATGCAGCCTCTAATTGAAGAATTGAAAGAATTATGGGATTTAGGCATAGAAACTTATGATGCCTTTACTGATCAAAAATTCATGTTACGTGCAAGTGTGTTGTGGACCATTAGCGATTTTCCGGGGTATGCAATGTTATCCGGTTGGAGCACAAAGGGTAAATTGGGTTGTCCTGTATGCCATTATGAGACTTCTTCAATGTACTTGAAACATAGTAAAAAAATGTGCTACATGAATCATAGAAAATTTCTGGATCCGAAACACAAGTGGAGGTTTGATAAGAGGAGGTTTAATGGTGAAGTTGAAATAGGACAGATTCCGGAAAATTTATCAGGAACAGACATTGAAGAACTGTTGCGTGACTTTGAAAATAATTTTGGGAAGAAAAAGGATTCCCCTTTCAAAAAGAAGTCAATATTTTTCAATTTACCGTATTGGAGCCACAATTTATTGCGACATAACCTTGATGTTATGCATATAGAGAAAAACATATGCGACAACATACTTGGTACTTTGCTAAATATTAATGGCAAGTCAAAAGACCATTTGAATGCTCGTTTTGATTTACAGGAAATGGGCATCAGGAAGGTCCTGCATCCCGTTTTATCAAATGACGACGAACATTTTGAGATTAGGGCTGCCATATTTGACATGACGAATAAAGAAAAAGAAGTATTTTGCTCAGTACTGGAGAATGTTAGATTGCCATATGGTTGTGCAGCCAATATCAGTCGGTATGTTCACACGAAGGAAAGGAAAATCTCAAGGTACAAGACTCATGATGCTCATTTTCTACTTCACTACTTGTTGCAATTTGTTGTGAAAAAAACACTGAAGCTTGAGGTTGCATTGCCTCTGATAAGATTTGGTGCATTCTTAAGAGGTCTTTGGGGAAAAGTAATTGATTTGGAAGATGTGAAGAGGCAACAACAAGAAATTGTCGAAATTCTTTGCCAATTTGAGATGATATTTCCACCGGCTTTCTTTGACATAATGGTTCACTTGACAGTTCACTTGTGCAAGGAAGTTGAATACGGTGGACCTGTGCACGTTCGATGTATGTTTCCGATTGAGCGTTATCTAGCTAAACTCAAATCTTATGTGCGCAGCAGATCTAAACCGGAGGGTTCCATCGCCGAAGGTTACTTGGCAGAAGAATGCTTGACATTCTGCTCAAGATTCTTAAGCGGTGGTGATGCAGTACCTAAATTTGAAAGTTGTCCACAAAATATGGAATATGCTATTGGTACAAGAAGAAACAAAGACAGAAAAGCTATTCATCTAAAAGAATCTGAGTGGATGGCATGTCATCGGTACATTCTATTCAATTGTGGTAACGAGGAAATAGATAATTTAAAAAAGTAAGTTTTTATGTTCTAATTTTATTCTAGCAAGTACTAAAGAATTAGAATATTTCTTTATTGATATTAATACCATCATAATTATTATAGGGAACATTGAGCTTTAATTGATGGTCATGCAATATCGAGAAGATATAAAAGAGAGAGAGCACATACTGAAGAATTCTGGAAATGGCTGAAGGATGAGGTTGGGAAAAAAGAGGACATTTCGAAAGAGCTAGAAGTGCTTGCAATGGCCCTAATCGGACAGCTAGGAAATTTAGTGGATATGTTATTAATGGATACAGATTCCATACAAAATATAGAGATTCTAAGTGTAAAACACAGAATAGTGGTGTATTCTTGACTGCCTTGACCACTAGCTTTGCAAGTTCAAAAGATCAAAATCCATTGGTTGGTAATGTTAGTTACTACGGAGCAATTGAAGAAATACTAGAAATTGATTATTGGGGAGAAATTTCAGTGGTTTTATTTAAGTGTTGCTGGTACCAAGAAGAGAAAGATTTGTATGGGATGACTCGAGTTAATTTTAATAGATTGTGCCAGAAATTTGATCCGTATGTTATGGCTTCACAAGTACAACAAGTATTTTATGTACAAGATCCAACTGATACGGCACTTTATAATGTTGTCAAGAAATTGCCGAGGGACTGGTGTGAAGTCGAAAATGAAAATGGAAATGAAGATGATCTAGTTTTACATGATATTCAATGTGGTAATGGAATAGGAAATCAAGTTAGTGATGTTAGGTGGTATAGAGATGACATCCCGGCAACACAAATCCTCATTCCGCCTAGCATAGAGGAAACTACCTCTTGATTTCTATGTAGCAATATCAAGTGACTTCTATTTATGTATTGGTTCTTAATTAAGGGACAAATTCTGTATCTGTTGATTTTCATAATTAATTTACTACTTTTTAATTACTTGACTACTTGTAAGTTATTCTGATTTTATGTGTTCCCTTGTTGTTTCTAGTGCTTTATATACCTGCATACACATGTACTTAATATACATGCCCATATTATTATTTCATATCTTGCTTCCAATGTAAACTCACCATTCTGTATCCATTTTGTGTAGGATGGGGGAACTCATGCAGCTCACATTTCATCACAAGGGTGCATTTCAGAAGGCACAATATGTTGGTGGAATCGATACTGTGATAAAGAGGGTTGATCCTGACTACTTCTCGTACACAGTGCTCATGGAGTTTGTGAAGGATGACCTTCAATACACCGAAATAGGAGGAATTTATATGAGAAATGGTGAGAAGGGTGGGTGGAAGTTAGTGACGAATGATGCGGACCTCTCCGAATTAGTCAAAGGAGTTAACGGTGGTGGCAACTTCGATTTTTATATCGACAACGTTGTCGATACTGCAATTGAGCCACTAAAGCAAATGCAGCCGCATGTAATCATGCGGCCAAGGCAGAATTTGGTTACAGGTATATATAAATGGATAGTTAATATCATTTACAGATTGTGATATTTTGATATAGCAAAAAAAATTATTGTGATATTTTGATTATAACATTTAAAGATTATGATTATAATATCATTGTATTGTTGCAGCTACAAAACCAGTGAAACGACAGTATGTGACGGCTCATCAACTACAATAGAACCAAAAAAACAAGAAATTAGCTGAAGTCAACAGTCCTCGGAAGTCAGCACGGCTGAATAGCAATGCAACTGTGAATCTAAAGTTAGGTGAGGTGAACAGTTCTCGGCAGTCGACACGGCTGAATAATCCAGAACCCAGCGATGCAATCGTGAATCTAAAGTTAGCTGAGGTGAGGAGTCCTCGGAAGTCGGCACGGCTGAATAATCCTGAACCCAACAATGCAACCAAGAATCTAAAGTTAGCTGAGGTGAGGAGTCCTCGGAAGTCGACACGGCTGAATAATCCAGAACCCAACAATGCAACAGTGAATCTAAAGTTAGCTGATCAGGTAAATCCTCAGAAGATGACACGGGAAAAAAAACCAAAAATCAGTGATTCAACAGTGAATCTGAACTCATCAAGTGTTAAGAGGAAGTTGGAATCACGTTTACCAACATCGGAAGAAGAAGATATGGATGAAAATGGCATGCAGGTTGGAAGAATTGTTATTATGATGATCTTATTGTAATTTGAATATTTTGTACCACTCTTGCAGCATACTTACTATGATGTTCCTGTTTATTATATACTTGCAGGATGTTCATCCACCACCTCCAAATAAGTATTCTACACCTCCACTATCTCTAAAAGATTATGAAGTACAGAGAACTGCTAAGTTGATGATGAACCTAAAAGATTATGAAGTACATAGAGCTGTTAATGTGATGAGGAACAACGAAGTTCTTGCTTCTCTAGGTGTGTCTGCAATTTCAGCTGAACTAAGAAATGCAAACCAAAAAAAAGATAACGGAAAAGAAAAGATGCAAGAGGATGTGGATAGTGATCAGGAATATAATCCGAACCATGAGGAGCATAATGAAGATGATACTTCACAAAGTCCAAGAAAGGTGTGTGATAGCTACATATCTTATTTTTTCTGCTTATGAAGATAATAACTATAAAATCCAATCTTATTTCCTACTTATATATACAATTTAGAGAACTAAAAAAGTTGAGAAGCCCAAGCCTGTTAGTGGACCACAAACTCGTTTAGCTAGTGGTATCGCAAAGGAAAAGGAAAAGTTGAGAAGCACAAGCCCAAGCCCAAGCCTGGTAGTAAGTTCAACTGAGAAGGATGTTGAAGGAAAAGGAACAATGGCTGATTATTTGGCTCTGCGGGAACGACAAAAGAAAAATGCTGCAAAAGCTAGTGCAAGTGGTATGGCAAATAAGTATGTTGCAGAGAATGTCTTGCCAGACATTGAAAATGAAGAAGTTGAAGCAGGTACTGAATTGATGTGATAATAATATTTAATATTACAGTAGGATTAATATTTAAGTACCGAATTTACATTATGATTTATGTTATTATTTGACGGGACTTTTCATTTTAATTAAAGGTGAAGTTCCTAAAAGACTCAGAGGTCACACAAAGATGTTTAATGTTCATACAAGGGCGAATGACAAAAGAGTTGTAATTATGATGAACCAGTAGTTCCAACCTATTTCAGATGATGACAAAGTAATATCTGAACTGAGCAACTTTTTAGGAACATTGAAAAGGTCTGTGCCACTTACGTATAAATCTTGGTCGGATGTTCCTAAAAAGTTGAAGAAATCTCTATGGGATTATGTTAAGGTAATCTATTATTAACTATAATGTTGCTGAATTTTACTTTAATAAGTAATATTGATCTATTAACTATAATGTAGCTGGATTTTGATTTATTTATTCTTTTTTATCTTTGATTTATATTTAAGCAACGGTATATTATTCCGGATGAATGTGAAAACTGGGTGTTGAAGTCTATTCGTGACT
The DNA here is from genome assembly GCA_030765085.1 of Allium cepa. Lineage (NCBI taxonomy): Eukaryota > Viridiplantae > Streptophyta > Magnoliopsida > Asparagales > Amaryllidaceae > Allium > Allium cepa. The sequence goes on from CM060942.1 coordinate 514,071,616, forward strand.
GTTGGAGGGGGTACAAGAGTCGCATAAAAACAGCTCATTATAAAGCTTATAAGACTGATGAGGAGAGGCTAGAAAACGAGCCGGACAACATCCCAGTGGAGGATTTTAAAGTGCTCTTGAGGTATTGGGCAGATGATGAGATTCAGGTATACGTACATATTATTTATTTCGCAAGATAAACGAGTATTTTTTTTTGTGAGATAAACGAGTACTTTGTTTATTATGTATTTTTTAGCAAAAAGCCCTGAAAAATTCTGTTAGTCGTAAGTCGTATCAAGACACACACACCGCTGGTCCAAAGTCGTTCGCCCAGCTTCGTCATAAGATGGTATGTGATACTTTACATTTTTGATTGAAGAGAGTGTATGCTAAATTATCTATTGAACTTGTATCAGGAGACACCATCCGATGCAGCACTTTTTCTTAAAAGTCGTAAGAGAACAGATGGACGTGAGTACGTGTCTAATCCTCAAGTAATGAATTACAAACTTGTAAGTAATAATTCTGTTTTGTAATAAATTTGTTCTGTTTTGCACATGCTGCACATTGTTCATGTCTTGCTCATGTGCATGCATGCTCATGTCCTTGAAACTGTCCTTGAAACACTTGTTGAACTTGAGTCTCACAAACGTACTAATGGCATAGATGTTTGCTTTGGAAATTGTAATTGAGTATATTGTGAGATTAAGAATTTTGATCCCTTGGCCATTTTTTTCCTTTTCAAGTCGAATGAAGAGGACTTGCTTTTGCGTTTGGCTAGAAATGACACAAAAACTGGAAACGAGGAAATGAATTTGGTTAAAGGGATTACTGACTTGGTTTATATAAAAATATATGTCTATAGTAATACACATGTGCATAAATAAAATGAATGGCCGTTTGAAGCCTCAGAATCCAGATGACGAAGTCGTAGCTGGCTGTCGACGGAATTGTTTTCCAGTTTTCACTAGTATATATGTTACAAATTGTTTTCTAATTACATGCACATAAACAAATTTTTTTCCAAAATGTGGCTTTCTCTGCATTTGCTGTACACAATCCATATGTAAGCATTTGCTACATTCTCTACATTTACTGTAGGGTAATTTTGATGTGGCTTTATTTTGTAGGACTTAGTTCAAAAGGCAATGGCCGGTGGAGAAGGAGGAAATACTGTTGAAACAGTAATTTCGAATGGAAAATCACAGAGTCGTCCTTTGCTTATAGGGAGGCGTGCAAAGTGTGCAAAACAATCAACCGAGGCTCTAACAAATGCTTACGTACATGACTTAAGGCAAAGGCTTGTCGAAGAAATGGAAGCACAGCTAGAATCCAAGGTAAATAAGAAGGTACAAGAGAATTTGGCTAGGGTGCTTAAGAAATTAGGTGATGCCAACCCGGAGATGAACATCAATGTAGAGGATCTAACTTCCACAATCATGTCCAGTGAGACTGATAATCTGACTGGAGGCACCAGCTCTTAAGTCTCATTTATGAATTGTTATGTGTACCGGATATTTTTGGGGTATCTTTGTAGTATTTTGGGGTAACTGGATATTTTGGGGTAACTGACTTGAATTGTGATGTGTACTGCTGTATGAATTGCTATCTGTATTGTGTATTATGATGTGTATTATGCAAGTGTTTTATGTGATATTGTACTGTGTATTATGCAAGTGTTCTATGTGATATTGTACTGTTCTATGTGCTCTTACTGTCTCTTCAGTATAGTGTTACAGTAGCTTCAGTATAGTGTTGCAGTAGCTTCATAATAGTGTTGTAGTAGCTTTAGAATAGTGTTGCAGTAGCTTCATAATAGTGTTGCCACCGGGTAATAAATGTTGCTTAAAATAATGTTGCAATAGTCATTCAAGGTGTTGCCATAGGGATGGACCCAGCTGGGCCGTGGGCCCCACATTGTGGGCCCCACAAGATGTGGGCCCCACAATTTCAGAAAGTTAATATCTATAGCAACATTTTTGGAATGTAGCTACAGATACCTATGGGTGTTGCCATAGACCCAAATAGGGTTCTATTGCAACAATATTACATATGTTGCCTTAGATTGTCAAAATGTTGCCTTTGAGGTCTAAGGCAACGGCAAAAATTGCATCACCCTAAAAGTGTTGCCATAGACCTATGGCAACATTTTTTGGGCCTGAGCCAACATTTTTTTTGTGTTGCAGAAGGTCATTTATGGCGTAGTGTAACATGTCTAGTGATGTATATGATGACAGCGAGAATTGCCAACATAGAACATAGCCGATCCTACTTGCAATAGTTTAATGCCATGAAATGGCTACAACATTTTTACTTTATTCTAGCAATTGAATGCGAGTGGAGAACTATGAAGTAATTTGTGAATCGAAGAGTGGATTTCAAAGGAATGTTTGTTGATAATTCACCTCAAAGAAATGTTGGGTTAAAAATGTTGTCATCTAATGCGATGCTTAAATCCTGGTTTCTTCCATTCACCAGTTAACTGTCTACATAATAATATCATAAGGACTTAGTACTTGACTAAAATATGCCAAAAACAACATTAACTAGTAGAATAATACTATATATGGTTACATTGCCTGTACAATGGGGTTTGATTAGATTAAGTTGGCTTCCAGTCTTTTTAGAATAAGTCCAACCTGATAAATGCGGAGGAGTATGATCAGAAACTTCAACTATGAAACCGATAAATAATAACAATGAAGTATCATACCTGTCCGTCTAAATGCTAAAACAGCATTTTAATTTTGTTTCAAAATATTCATAAAATCTTCTAAGTTCTATATAAACCAATGTTGGCCAGTAAGGCATCATATCTTTATTAAGTCCATTAAATAGAAAGAAGAAATGATAAAATGGACCTGATGTCGCAACAACGAAATAGGCAAAACATGCAATGATGAATCCTCCCCACTTGAACAAAATTTTCCGCTTAGTTCAGGCCAGTCATATGATTGTAAAACATGTCTCCTTGAAGCATTTGTGTATATTGGGAGTTGCAAATGATGAAGTTTGTAAGATTAATAATCACACAGGCATAGGTAAGCTAAACCAAGAGAAAATAGAAGAAGTTATACACACCTATTTAGAACTCACTATTCATACAAACATTGGTTAAAAGGCATAGCATAAACGATTAAATGCTTTTTAACACCTGCTAACATAGTGCTTTTGAGCAAGCATCTGCTACATAGTGAAACAGTACGGTTGCATAAACTTGTGCAGTGTAAGTAACATAGACAAATGGATATTACACCATTCAAAATGCAAAATGAAAATTGACGGCCATAATGCTAATTCATGACAATAACAGAGGGTGAAGAGGGTAAATAAGGTAGACAATGGGGCTACCATCCAAATAAACACATTTAACTAACATCAAACATCCTTGGTTTCTTACAATGAAAGTGGCGGAAATGTCTACCAAATAGGCCGATTTGAATTACATAAATTTATTTAGTATTTTTTTTCAAAGGTAAGTTTATAAGTGAAATCGTCAACAACTTTCAGCCACCCAAATAAATGTCAGTCTCTCAAAATAATTTAAGAACAATTTAAGGATATGGCAGGAAAAAAATGAATATGTGGTTCGTATATTTCATTGTTTGAGCGGTAAAACCATCATCAGAATGCAAAAGTTATAAAACTTAGTGAAACTTAGCTGTCCTTATATTTGAGTATTTAAGCTATCAATCAATGTAAATAACGATAATAGAGGAGTGGTTTACAAATAAACACACTTATATTTGAGTAAAACATAAGAGTATAACTAACCTCTTTCACATTTTTTGATTTTTTGCAAGCTCCATCATTTTTAATTTATCATATAAAATATTAGCAAATTCATCAACCTGCAAGACCAAACCACAAAACTCCATTTCTTAAAAACTCAGAAACCTCTAAATTGAAAATTGTTAAATATTTACGCGTTATTTGAAAACTTAATTCACTATTTCCATGATTTTCTTCTTCCAGATGGATATATCCTATGTCAGAAACTTGAAGTATTTAAATGTTTCACCTACCAAGATTTTAGTGATGGCTGGTTCTAATTTCTAATAATTTGTATACAGTCAAAAATAATCTACTATTATTAAAAATTAGAACATTTTTAGAAAAATTGTACGAATATTGTTTTGATTTAGTTTCGATACCATTTCAATATAATTCTCTACCAATGTAATCCACTTAATATACGAGTCATCCATTTAACACATTTAATGTCATAAATTACATTTGACTTACGAAGTATATTATAAATATTAAAAAATAAATTTGCTTTTTACCTTTCAAGTCTATAAAATAATCAAAATTTCAAACCTTTACTCTAATTTTCAAATTCAAAATTTAAATTTTCATATCGTCAAATTCAATTTCAAAATTTTAAATCTACAAATTCAAAGTCGAAATTCTTAAATTCAAAATTTTCTATAAAATTCGAATTTTCAATCTTAGTATTCAAAAGTTCAAAATTCGAATTTTTGAACTTCAAGCGTTTACAATTCAAATTGTTTGTACTCAAATATTCAAACTTTAAATTTTCATAATTTAATTTTTAAATTAAAAAATAATCATATTTCTATAATCGATAATTCAAAAATTCAATTTTCATATTCAATTTTTTGAAATTTAAATTTTGGATCTAAATTTTGAACGGAAACAAAAGTACAGATGTTCATGAATGTTTAATTAAAAATTGTAGAGAAATAATGTAAGTTTGAACATCCATAAATAGAAGATTTATTCAAAAATAAAGCCTGGTTCCTAACCTCCTTATAAAAAGGCTTTACATTTAAAACATTCTCCACCATGAATGAGCTGTTTTGGCATTGATTTATAGTGAGATTCTAGTATCATTTTGCCAACCCATTGTTATATGCTACCAAAGTGTCATGATTATGTTTACTAAATAATATCCAGATTTCGTGAATACAATCAAAATTGTTTAGGCAAATTTCCTGAATAATTACAAAATGTGATTATAAACAAGAAAAAACAAACTCATGTTTCTGCCGTTGTATCCTGGGAACTGAAAACCAAAGTACATAATTAAGTTAAACTAATAACAGAAGTATCCTGCCAAACACTTCAAACACTTTCATTAATTACTGCAAATGCATACAAATAAACGGCATGAAAATTTAGTTTCATTCAAGAAAATCTTTAATAATAGTTGTAATATCTTTGGCGTCACACTTTTTTGGTATAAGCGTGAACTACCAAAAATGCTCTCTACATATATTATCAAATCTTAGTATTATCTAAAAGTCGGATCTAATAAATAAACTTTATTTACCAATTCAAAATGCTCTTTTATAAATATTACAAAGTTTCACTATCACTTAAAAATAGGATCTAATAAATAATTTTTTTTACTAATTCAGAACTCACATCAACAATTATTACCAAATCTTAATATCGCATAAAATATAGATCTAACAAATAAACTTTTTTTTTTACAAATTCGATCTTTATTAGTTAATAATAGAATAAAATTCAAACTAACTAAAAGCTAGATGTTGAAGCATTGAATAAAAATTCAAACTAACTACTCCCAAATGTGTTAAACATATATAATTTGTAGAAAATTATTCACGCGCGAAGCACGTGCCATAACGCTCGTATATGATAGTAAATGTTTAAATGTAATGCCACACGCATCCAGGTTTGTGCTAGTGACCGCTACGGTTGACGGTCGACCATCACGAAAGTCCTTAGGACTATATTCGTTGATCGTGATATGGAGAAGAAAAATCAATCGCATGCTGACCTATAACACGTAATTTGTGTAATAATGCACATGCTTTAAATACTATTGCGAACCATTGGCTGCACACAGACACAGATGTGGTTCGAATACTGATATGCACGTTTATATGATTTCATTTTCAGCTATTTTTTGTATGGGGAAGATGTGATTTTAATTTGATAACTTGTGATGTGACATGGGGAAGGAAATTAATGTTATCCTATGGTTTTTGTAAACTTATATAATATTAATTTGAAGAAAACAACGATGTAGATTGATTCAATTCATTGGTTCTTGACAATTGATTCTTGAAAGCACATGCTCACGCTAATCAGCTTTACCCTTTTTTTGCTGATCAAATGTATTTTACCTCTCAAAATTTGTTCATTTTGAGACTGGATAATTTACTTAGTGCGAGTAAAAAGAGCCTAAAAACATTGTATTCAAACAATGGTTCAACATTCCATCTGGTACAGCAGAATATTGGCCAATCCGGCCCAGTTCCTATAATGGCCGAACCAGAATTAGCATGTAAACCCATTTCAAACGCTGTAATCAAAACTAAAGAAAAATAGACGATTTGCATCGATAAATACCCATAAGAAGAGAAAAGCAGCACCGACCTCAAAAGAGAAAGCAATGTGATATCATGAAGAGAGAGGTGCTAGCTTTTTTGTTTGCTAACTAGGGTTTCAGATAGGGAGGAAGTAGTTTGAGTGTTAGACTGAAGCATAATCTGAATTAATAATTTTATTTATTGGGCATGAGTTTCTAAATTTTTGGGCATCATTGATTATTCATGAATTATGAACTGATAATAAAAATTGATCTAAATTAGTTGGTGTAAAAATGGTATGCTACTGGTTTATATTACTGAGTTATTATAAAGGAAAAAATTTCAAAATAGACCCAAGAAAATAACTTATTTCAATTTTAGACCTCGTTCAAAACTTATTACAAAAAGAGTGAATTAGGGAAAATGACAAACTTTGAAGAAGAAAATTAGGCTGAAGAACACAAAGTTTCATTTTTAGGCTGAAGGACAAATGCTTGTTATAATTAGCATTACATTGAACTTTTACACTATACAAAATGCTAGTTATATCTAGCATTATATTCAGTTTTACACTATACAAAATGCTAGTTATAACTAGCATTGTCCTTCAGCCTAAAAAACAAACTTGTTGTCATTCTACCTATTTTCCTGTTACAAAAATAGGTCTTGTTTTGATATATACAGCATTTTATACTTGTGCATTCCATAAATACGCAAGCACAAAATTTTTTTCTTTCACAAATAACACTTGCACATTCTATAAATGCTCAAGCACAATTTTTTTTTTAATAACACTTGTGCATTTTAAATTTGTGCGTGAACAAATTTTTTTTAAAAAAAAATACATTTGCGCAGTCCATATTTGCGCAAAATTGGGTATATTTTTGTAATAAGTTTTGGACATGATCTAAAATTGAAATATGTTGTTTTGTGAGACCTATTTTAATAGTTTGTCCTTATTATAAATGGTTTGTATAAAGTTTGTTTTCGTTTAACCTGTAGAAAGTTTAAACTGTTTATATGCAAAAATTGAATTAATGAACATATTACCTCAAAAAAATATAGGAACTAAAGCAGAAATTTCAAAATTTTGCTAACCGAAATTCAAAAACTTCTTGATGGGAAAGAAATTTTTTGAGTCTTGATCTAAACTCCAAAGATAGGAACCTCGGAAGTGCTAATGTATAATCATTATCATTATTTCTTCATGGCAACAATTATATGTGCAAGTGACTAATAAAAATGAGCTGGACTAAAAATTACATCATGAATTGCCAACAATATTTAAAGATGATGAAACAATAAAAATGCATATACAACAATATGTCTTCTGTCCTATAGGTCTCAAGTTCGCTACCTTAAACTCTTCTTCAGTACTCAGTCGGCAACAAAAGATATACCACAAATTTGTTAACAAAAATAAATACACAAAGAGCATGACATAAATTAGTGAATGTTCACTTCAGTTAAGATCTTAATGCGCAACCATCTTTCGTTGAATGCCTCCTAAGACCAAATAACATGCTATAAATCATTGGTAACATGATCTTTAGAGGTGCCAAAGGGAAACGACATTTATATAACTGTAAGATTTAAAAGTTAAAAGTTCCACGGTTAGTTGGAAACGATACATTTTTTTAGAGTTCCAGCCATCTATTGTAATATGGTATATATTGTATCCACGCATACGAAGTATTTTCATCTTCTGAATATTGACCCTAATATATGTGTAGAGGATACCAGCTCTTATTGCTGGATCAAGTGTCCATAGTATCATTGCTTTCAGTATAAATATAGACGTTATATATATCTTAGCTTTCTGTAACTACCAAATAATCCTTCAAATTATCCGCTGTTCGCGATAGCCAACCTTTTACCATCATAAATTCTTCTTGAACTCAAATATGTTTTAATTTGAAATCAGGCAGCTGGCTAAAAAAGTGAAAAGGAAAGAAAAGAAATTCAGGTAGCTAGTAAAAGATTTGACTAAAAGAACACATGGTTGTTTGGACTTTCCAAAGGAACATCATATACTATATCATGTTACATGGCAAAAGCCTATATGCTATTGAATTATACAAAAGGAAATGTACTGCATTCAATTTTGGACTTAATTATTCATCATATATGCCAAGTCTTATAATTTAACAGAATTTATTTTTAGTTAGATTTTTTTAGGAACATGAAGAAGTTGCAAAAAAATTAGTCTCAGGGATAGTAAGTTTGTTTTTTAGTCTACAGGACACTTTGTAGTGTAAATCACAGAAATGATAGATGTAGCTATCATTTTCTGTTTACAATATAAGGTGTCCTTCAGACTAAAAAACAAACTTACCGTCCTTGAAACTAAATTTTTTTGCAACTTTTTCCTTATGTCTATTTTCCTGTTTTAGTTATTTAATTAAAAGCCTTTTTTGTAATTCTAAACAAAACAAGTGGCATGCTCTAATTTCTCAATATTATGATATGAATGATATATCTGAACACAACAATAATTGATTTATACTTTATGAGATCATGGCAATTATAATGCCAAGAGCTAAAAGAGAGCACATTTAACCATATTCAAACAAACTACTCCATAACAAAACATTAGGGAAACCAAAAGGCCATCTACATTGTAATAATGGTATATACGTAGTATTCATATTGTAATATGGTATATCACTACAAGATAAACAAGAATTGCACTCGCAGGGGTCGACGGCTGTCACGAGCCGTCGGAATACGAAGTACAACTTTCATCCATTTTCGACGGCTTCGACGAAGTTATTGCAACAGCTGACGATGGTTCTTTCGACGGCACTTCCGACGGCGGCGACGTCCACGTGGCATGACAATTTTCCATTAAGCCATCGCTCGCCGTCGCAAATTTTGATAGCCGTCGTTCGCTATCGAAAAATATGGCCTATAAGCCGCCGGTAGCCGTCGGAAATTTAGGTAATTTTTTTCAGCAGCACATCATTACTTTCATCCTGATATATAACACAACTCATCATCATCAATATATAAACCACATATATAAGCTGAAATCAATATCAATATAAAACTCAAACATCATAATATCAAACCCAAACATATCAAATCAATACAAAAAAAACCTTTCAACATCACTCTCACACATCCAACTCCTATATTTACATCCAATATCAAACTCCATAAATCAACCATCAAATCATCAACAAAAATCACTGTCAAACACTACATATCCATAAATTAACCTCACCATCACTAAATGTTTATATACACAAATTACATCCAACACCACATGTCCATAAAAAAAACTCCAAATCGTACCTCAAGACTCATCACCGGCTCTGAAACCACCGGACGAAGGGAAAGTTTCATGACGCGCCACATACTCGGCCAAACACTGGTTGAGCTGCTCCATTTGCACTGCTCGGAGGCGGTCCTGCTTCTACAGCTATGCAATCCGATGTCTAAGCTCATTAATATCCATGTTGTCATGAGCCTTTCCGTAAGCTCTTTGTGATGTCCGAGAGTTAAGAAAATAAGTTGTAGGATATTGTATACTGAAAAGATTTATTGATTTAAATAGTTATTCTTGTGTACAAAGTGATGTATTTATAATAGTGCACTATGGGCTGATTGAACAATTAATTAATGGGCTTTGTACCCGATCCCTTGTACTTAAACATTACAGAAGTAAATACGGCTATCCATTCTTCAATACACATTCGTTCGTTTCATTTTATACCCCCCTCAAACCCGTCTAGGGTTAAGGTTTGCGATATTCCTCTTCAATGTCGCCGCTCTTCAAATCTCTTGAATTTCTTCAAAAATAGTATATAAAAACATGTGCTTTAGGTAATAATTCAGCAGATCCTATGAGATGTTTAGATAAAGATCTCAAATTAAGATCTCTTGAGGTTGCTTGAGTCAGAGTGATGATGATCCTTGTACAAAATCAGGTCTTTGATTTGGTTTTGTAGTTGTGATTCTTCCTTATGGAGATAATCAGTGATGACAAGCTCTAGCTGTGATAGCTCTCAGATCTAACATCAGTTGAAGGAGACTTCCTATGTGGTTGTTTTTCTAACTGTTTGGATGATTGTTGCTGACTTCAGCGACCTTCAGATCTTGTCTTAGATGAAGAAAATTTAATTTTGATAAGGGTTTCGTGAGAATGTCGGCTCTCCGGTAGGTTGATGGTACGTGATTTACAGTAATATTCCCTTTCATAACTTCTTCTCTGACAAAGTATATATCAAGTTCCATGTGCTTAGTTCTAGAGTGAAATACTTGATTCATTGATAGTGCTGTTGCACTCATGTTATCGCACCATATTGTAGTCTTGTTTGGAATTTTTACTTTTAGTTCACTCAGTAGAGATTTAATCCACATAATCTCTACTATGGTGCAAGCAACGCTTCTATATTTTTCTTCAGTTCTTGATCTAGATATGGTTGAATTTTTTTTTGAACACCGTGAGATAGGATTCTGACCAAGATAGATGCGATATCCTATAGTTGATTTTCGATCATCTATATTAGTAACCTAGTCTACATCTGCGTATGATGTTATATTGAGAGTTTTACTTGATTGCAGAGTTAGACCATAATTGAGCGTACCATTTAAGTATCTTAATATTCTCTTTACAGTCCTCCAATGTTCATCTAGTGTGTCTTGCATAAATTGGCGTGCTTTGTTAACACTGAATGAAATTTCTGGTCTAGAGATGGTTGCACATTGTAGAGCCCCCACTATGCTTCTGTATTGCTTGATGTTTGAAATTGGTTCTCTTCTATTTTTAAATAGGTGTAAGTTGCTAATCATGGGTGTAGATAGAGGATTTGAATTATCCATTTTTGCTCTCATAAGAATCTCTGCGATGTATTTTCTCTGACTAAGATGTATTGTTGAGTTTGAATTTCTACTGACTTCAATTCCTAGAAAATAGTTAATATTTCCAAGATCCTTGATAGAGAAGATGTCATTTAGTTGCTTGATAGTGTTGCTGATTTCAATCTGATTGCTTCCTATAATAAGTATATCATCAACATATATTAGTATATAAGTTGTTTTATCAGTATCGAACTTTGTAAATGTTGAGTTGTCAGATTTCGAGAGGTGGTACAGGAGCAAATGTTTTGTCATATTCATTTCCTTCTTCTTGATTATATCCTTTAGCTATTAACCTTGCTTTATTTCGTACAACATTTCTATTTTCATCTGCTTTATTTTTTAAAACCCTTTCGTTCCAATTACAGATTGATCGTTTGATCTTGGTTCAAGTTCCCAAACATCATTTCTTTCAAACTGATTAAGTTCCTCTTACACTACAATAATCCAAAATTCATCTTTTATTGCTTCTTCATAATTTTTTGCTTCAAAATTTGATATAAATGCAACATCACTCATTTGATTTAACTGTTTTCTGGTTGATACTCTTGTATTTAAATCCTCAATAATATTATTAATAGGATGGCATCTCAATATTCTAGGTGATGATGTTGTCACATTATCATTATTGTTATTGATATTATTATTATTATTTTCATGTATATGTATACTAGTTTTATTTAAAATTTCTTCATCATAGTCATTTTTATTACCCTTAAAGTTTTTATCAAATGAGACATGAATACTTTCTTCTATAATATTTGTTCATTTATTACAGATTTTATATGTTTTACTTCGATTCGAATAAGCAACAAAAATTACTTCATCAGCTTAAGAATCAAAATTTCCATGATAATCTTTAGTGTTTAAAATGAAACATTTTGATCCAAATATGTGAAAATACGATACTTTCGATTTCTTATTAAAAAATATTTCATAGCATGTGTTTTTAGTCATTGTCTAAGTGTTACACGATTTAATACATAACAGGCAGTAGCATCGGCTTTGGCCCAAAAAAAATTTGGAAGATTATTACTATTTAATAGAGTTCTTGCACGTTCTTGTAAAGTTCGATTTTTCCTTTCTACACACCGTTTTGTTGTGGTGTTCAAGGAAATTAAAAATTATGACTAATTCCCTTTTTATTACAAAAATTTGTGAATAGTTCATTTCAAATTCACCGCCATTATCACTTCGTATACGTTTAATTTTTAAGTTTATTAAAAAAATTATTCGTTTAGCAAAAAAATTGAACATATCAAAAGTGTCACTTTTATGTTTTAAAAATAATGTCCAAGTATACCTTGAAAAATCATCAATAATTGCAAAAACATATTTGTTATGATTTATTGAACGTACTTGAGTTGGTCTGAATAAATCTAGATGAAGTAATTTGAGAGGTTGCTTTATGGAAATTTCCTTTTTATATTTAAAGGAACTTTTCTTTATTTTACCGAATTGACAAGCATCGCACAAGTTTTTAACCTCATAGTTAATTTTTGGTAATCTTTTAACTAATTCATTTTTAGCTAGTTGGTTGATATTCTTGAAATTTATATGACAAAAACGTTTATGCCATAACCATGGATCATCATGATTCACGGCTAAGCATATATTAATATTGTTTTTAACATTCAAGTTTAAAACATATAGGTTTCGATTTCTAAGTCCTTTAAAAATTAAAATTTTATTTTGATCAAAAATATTATATTTATTTTTCTCGAAATCAATTTAAAATCCTTTATCACATAATTGACTTATACTTAATAAGTTATGTTTCAAATTTTCTACCAATAAAACATTAATAATAATTGAAGAGTTAGAGGTACCAATATTGATGACTTCTCCAATGTCGATGACAAATTCTTTTGAGTTATCTCTGAATGTCATAGTGCCACCATTCATATATGTTATATTTGATAACATATTAGCATTTCCAGTCACGTGCTTAGAGCAACCGCTATTGAGCATTCATTTCTTTTTATTTTTTATTTTAATTTTGGTTAACTGCAAAATAAGAAAAAATTAACTGGTACCCACATTCTTCGATTAGGATCCAACGTGTTAGTGGAAGAAGGTAGCCATATCCACGAGGATTTGGTTCCTTCAGAAATGTAATTATCTTTATATACAACCTCCTGTAAGTATTCATCAATATATTTTTGTCTAATTTTTTCATTATTTGTTTTTGAAATCCATATTTTGACCATATTTGTGTATGAATTCTTAAACTTACTTTCTAACTTTGGCCTTTTGAATTGTTTATAATGTGCTATATTTCTTTGATTTTTGTTTGTTTTTAAAACATAATTGTAACGACCCGTGAAATTTTGATGTTTAAAATGAATTAATTTAATAAGATTTTAATTTAAATTTCGAAAGAAATAAAAATCTTATTAATTTATATGGGAGCGTATATAGAAATTTAGGTGTATCAATGGTTATTAAAAGTTAAAAATTTAATATTTATAGTGAAATAAATTGAAATAATATAAATTTTCATATTGGGTTATAAGTTAATATGAGAAACCAAAAGGAATGTTGAATTTGTGAAAATTTAATAAAAATATTAACTAAAATGGAATTCATTAATATAATAATGAATAGTGAAATTTGTTATATTTGGTTTAATATAGGAAAGGAGTATATAAAAGTAACTGATGAATGGTGAATCGCAACTGTATAAAATTGAAGAAATTGTAAATAAGTGGCTGTAATTATTGAATTAATTAATAGGAACAAATGCCAACATTGAATTGTAATAAATGTAATTAAATATTGCAAGTGTGTGAAACATAAAGATAAGGGTTAAGAGTTGTTAGAATGGGTATGTAAAAATAATGATAAAGTGTAAGTGTAAGTATTAATAGAAACATGAATTTATTTGAAGGGAAATAATTGGTAAAATGGGAATGTATTAATTGTTTTGAAACCTTAATTAATATGGGTAATTAATATAATCGAAACCAATGCAAATATTGAATTAATCATTAAGCAATAATAATAAATAGTAATCAATTCAAAATTGGTAATCCTTTTTTTTTTAATTAAGGATAATAGTGTTGGTATAAGCTAATAAGTTTAAATGTCAATGCAATACCAATTAATGGATTAGAAGTGATTGCGAAATTGGAATTCGATAAATGCAGTAACTGATGTAGTGCATATAAGTTTATGGAACTAATGTAAGATTTTAACTGATGGTAATTAAAAATTGGAGATAACGTAAATTCCATATGACTATTGGTTAACGTAAAGATTTAAAATATTTATTTATTTAATGATAGATTTAATTGATTGTAAAAAAATGAAATTCAACATTTAATACTACGTTAATGGAAGTAACATGTAATAAATTGATTTGGACCTAAACTTAAGTGTAAGTTAAAGGTTGAAATTGAATTTGATCCGTTTAATTGGAAACTTATTAAAATAAATTGGATTCAATTTATAATAAAAAGGTTATTTTAAGAAACTGAAATAAATTCTATAATGGATGAATTAAGTTACTTCAAATTGAGATGGGAATTGGTTTAAAGAATTTTAAATTTATAAGTAAATCAAGATGATAAAATTTATGAATTATAGAAGTTTAATTTTAATAGGGAGTTAATTTATTTAATTTATAATAGTTGGATTTATTGCCAATAAATGAAATCAAATATTTAATTATTACGTTAAATTTAAAAATTAAATTGAAAACGGGAAATATTTATGTAATAATTTTAAATACAATGGTAAACCATTCTATTTGAAATTATGAATGGAATAATTATGGGTAAATTCAATTTAATGGAAATTTTGGAAATTTATCTATAATTTTGAATTTTATGAAATTGAAGATTTCTATTGATTAATCTTTAATAAATTGACTTTTAAAAATTGTTAAATCATTGTAAATGTTTGAAAATTATAATGTGATAAAGATTGCAAAGTTCAGAATTTTAATAGGAAATTTGATTTAATTAATTAATTTTAAACTTATTTAATTAATATAAAAATAGCCATTTTGGTCACGGACTCGGATTTCGATGAAACCAGTTTCATCGGATCCGTAACAGTGAATTATTGTAGGATTTCAAGTTTCGTAGCGATCGGACTTGTCGTTTGATCGTACGAACGTGAAACGCCTTGAAATCGATTTAGTTGAAATCAATTTGAAATCAATTTGAAAATATTGATTTCAGCATAACTTCTTCATACGATGGAATTTGGACGTGAAACTTTTTCCATCGCGTTCAGAATATTTTAAAACACCTATTTCGATATATGGGTTTACCCAATTTCATTCCGGGGTCAGAACGGGCTTTTTGGGCCACGTTAGCGGTAGCACGTATATCTATCAACCCGATCCATCTATTTTCCAACTTTATCTATAAATACCCTACTAACCCTAGCCTCCGCCTATTCTCATTTGTCTATGTGTATATTTCATCAGCTCCTCCTCTTCCTCAATAGATGCAAGCCCTAGATCCAAAATACAGTTCTAAACCAAATCCAAGGCATAAATTCCAAACTCCTTAGAAAATTTCCGAAAAAATATATATCGAAGCTCTCAATAAGTGTAATCTTCTGGTACTGTTCATTTGTTGAATCGATTCACCGTTTACCCAGAAATCGCAAATCATTCTCGACCGTTCGTATTGAATTTTGGTTGATCCAACGGTGGATCTACCTCCGATCGACGATCGGGTGGTACCGTTGCGTAGATGGTGTCGAGCAGGTCTTAGGGGCGCCGTTCGTTCGTCACCATGGTCGATAGGTTCGCCACAAATTGGCTCCAAAGGGGCGGCGGTCGCACGGAGCAAGGGGACGCCGGAGGTTGTGGCATCTGAGGCGTAGGGGCGGCTGGTTGAGGGGAGTTGCGTGGTGCTGCCTGATCGGCGTGGAAGAGGTCGTGGCGGCCGCGAAAATTGGGAAAAGGTGGTTGCAGCGGCGGCTCTGTTCGAAGTCAGGTAGGGTTAGGGTTCGCGTCCTGCGCGCGCGTGATTATCGGTGACGTGGCCAATAGAAAAGGTGAGCTTTGTCTTTATTATTTATTTCTATTTTTATTTTGATTTTCGAACTTCTAACTTTATTAAATCACTCATGCGATATCTGTTTTACGCGCAATTTTTTTTGTTAGGATCGTAATTAAATTCCGGACACTTTGACACTGGTTTGGACGGATTTGGATACTGTCAAATTTTTGAGTTTAGATCGGATTTAAATCCGACTTAAATTCAAAAGGTGAGTGTTTTAACCCACTCACAACTTCTAAGTTTTTTTATGTTTGTTAAATTGATTTAAGATATGAGTAGAAATTTATTTATGACTGTTTTGCATATTTTATTCATCATCTCAGTTGAATCGCATTTATTTAATTTAACTGTTAATTAATTTTATTATTGCATATAAATTGACAATTAAAATTTATTTATTTTGCATATAAACTGCTAGTTAAACAGTTATTTAATTATTTTATTTTATTTTTTTATTTTTTATGAATATAAACTATTCGTTGATACCTGTTATATTTTATATGCTCTATTGATGTTTGTTTAAATTGATGATGATTGAAATAAATTGGTTGATGATTGATATTGGGTGAATGGATGATGTGTTCTATATTATATAAACTACAAGTTATTATGCATTTTCATTTCATTCGGGATTGCGGTTTGAAATGATATACAACCGCATTTTTATTTTTAAATTGCGGATTGAAATGATAAATATCCGTATCACTTGACCATAGGATAGAAAATTATATACAGGCACCGCGGTATATATAAAATTATTTTTGAAATGATTTTTATGGTTTGGATATGATAAATAAATGTTTAATTTGGATATTATATATATATATATTTTATATATACATATATAGTTAAATTTTTTAATTTAAGCTATGTATAAATCTGTTAAATAAAAATGAATAAGTTGAAAAATGGAGTTGATAATTTTTATTATATGATTAAGTACAGGTTTAAGATATTGTATATATATAAAGCTTAAAATGGTTCAAATCAAAGTAAGATTTGAAGATAAATTGGAAGTTTAATTGGAATTGAGCATATTTAAGAATTTAACTCTATAAGTTGATGTAGAACCTTATTAAGCTTGAAAATTTTAAAGGTATGATATTCATAACTGAAATTTTATTTCAAGTTAAATTAAATGAATATTTCTAGTATAAATAAATTGAAGGAAATATTTAGTTATCGGAAATTTGAGTTTTATATAAATGATTATGGATTTATCATGAAAATGTTCAAGACTAAATAATAGAACATTGAATTTGTTGAAAGAATAAATTCCAACCTTAGCTTTGAAATTTATTAATACTCAAATTTGACATATATTGAAATTGAAGAGGTTTTGGAAACTGAAGGTGAAATTTAAATTTACGGTTTAGACTACATCTAAAGAAAATATATTTGTAAAGTCATGGAAATTATTTTACTTCACAAAGTAAATTTAAAATTAAACCATTTTAGTCTATATACTGTTGAAAATCCAAACCATTCAAGTCTTAGAAGTTATGGTTTTAAAGCTATGAATTTCGAAGTATTGTGTTTTGAAAGCTATAATTCAAATGTTTGGTTTTCAGATATTATAAATTTTAAAGCAGTATGATTTTGGAAGAGAAATATATTTGAAATAAAATGATATTATTGATTTGGGTTTTATAAAAATAATATCAAAATGAGTTGTTTTGGAAATGGAAATGATATCGTACTTATGGGTTTTGAAATGGATAATTTTATTCTGGTTTTAAAATATAAACTATTTTAAAGACCACGGTGTTATAATAACGTTTGGTTGTTAAAGAGACCGGGATCAGAAGTTGTCATACTCTCTGCCAACTCCGAAAACCACTTTAACAACCGTGTACGCGGTGGAGATTCCAGAATGAAGTAGGTTGGTGGCGACATTTCCTGTAAGGTAAATACGTGGACCCGACTCCCGTGAGTTGGCATAAGGTGGCTAAAACAGGAGCGATTCTTGGGCCAAGAGGGTTAGCGCCCTTTATTGGACACTCCTCTTCGATACTATACTCTGACTTTGGATTGATTCGATGGCCATCTTTATTTTTCTTGATTTCGGGGAGTTTGTTCGAGGTGGGCGGTAGCTGCGGCTATGCGTTACTACCAGTCCGGATAGCAATTGGTATATCTACCCTGGCATTGCCTAGTTGTGCCGTGTCACCTACCCTAGCACGCCTTATACAATTTTAGTTTTGTACCATACCTATGGAGTGCCCTCTGACCACGCCCAGTACGGGGGAGATTACGGTACTGTATAGACTATGGGAATATATAACTGTGTTAAGGTGGAAAATGTAAAGCTTTAACGCTATTTTAAAGTAAGTTTATTTTACAATTAGACACTATTATAATAGCGAAATATACTACATAGTAAATACTTTAACGGATCCTTAAGAGATGTAAATCCCGAGCATCTTTTGAGTTACTGCACTCATATGTATTTCTGTTAATTTAATTTACATAAGTTCTTTTAGTTCTGACTCGAGTGTTTTGTCTTTCAATTCGCTCGGGTCAGTCCGAGCATTTCAGGATTTGAAGACTTCATTTCTGGAGGAAGAAGACGAAGATTTCACTACTACTACTACTATTATTATATTATATGGTTCCTCTACACTGTATTCCACTGCATTGATATTTATTGGTATGTGAACTCTGATATTTAGTGTATAAAGAAGAATAAAATGTTTTGTAAACAATTTTATGAACTGTATATTGGTTATTATATTTTTATCCTTCCGCTGTGAGATTCTGTTTTTTTTTCTCCTATGTTTTTCTTATTTACCCCATAACAATCCGCCCTTCTGTATGGTTTGAATTGGCATGTGTGTCGATTTAAAGCGTGCGAAAAGGCGGGATCTTACACTAATCCATTTCGATTTCCGGATGGTTTAGATATCACAATCGAATTTTACAAATTTTTTTTTTCTTTGTTGAATTTTGTCAGATTATTTGTTGTTTTATCTAACTTACTTTTAAGATCAAAAATTTCAATATTTCTAGAATCTAAATTTGCTTGTAATTCTATCTTTTCTTTCTCCACGTTAACTTTTTCTAACGTATAATTTTCTAAATCATTTAATATTTTGTCATTGCATATTTTTTTTAACAATTTCTAATTCTTCTTCTAAGACAATTTTTTCATCTTATAATAATCTGATTTCTATTTCCAATCTGGTTAACTTTCCTACATATTCCTTATTTGATTTTTTTGATTCTCTATATTTATCATCTAATTCAATGCTTATTTCCATTATTTCATAATAAGTAAGTTTAGGACGTATCTCATTAGTGCTAACCATAAAGCATACATTTTCTTGTTCCGAGTCGCTTTTAGTATCACAATCTGAAGAGGAAGACTATTCCGAATCATCCTATGTACTTGAAAAGCTTTTTTCTTTTTCTTCAATTTGTCAAATTTGCTTCTTTTTTTATCATTATTGAGCTGTGAACAATCCTTCTTCAAGTGGCCAAAATTTTCACACTCATAGCATTTAATCGATGTTTGATCTAAGTAGTTTGGTTTGCCACCATTTTGAAATTTGGTAATCTTCTTGAACTTCTTGAAGTTATTGTAGTTCTTGGCAATAAAGACAATCTCATCTTCGTCTAAGTCTGAACCTTTGTTACTTGCTTGGAATGCTATGTTTTTCTTTTCATGATTTTGATCATTTCTAGCTTACAAGTTAGCTTCATACGACATCAGATTTCCTATTAGCTTTTAGACTTTAAGTTGAGAGAGATCATTAGCTTCTTCAATGGTTAAAACTTTTCTTTCTCATTCGTTTGTCAAAGAGTTTAAAATTCATGTGACAAAATCAAAATTTGTGAATTTGACTCCAAGTGCCATGAGATCGTGTTGAATGGTTCGAAATCTTGCATACATATTAATAAATGATTCACTTGTTTTCATTTTGAAAGATGAAAATTGGTTTCAAAAAATCGAAATTTTAGTTTGCTTGACTTTATTCGTGGCTTCATGTGTGATTTGTAAAGTGTGCCATATATCATATGCAGTCTTGTAGAACATGACAAGTGAAAACTCAGTTTTGTTAAGTGAGCAAAATAATAAATTCATAGCTTTGGCATTGTTAGATGCCTCTATATTTTGTGCATCGGTCCATTTGCAAATATCAGTGTCAGGTGTTTCATATTTGTTTTGAGTTACTAGCCATATTTCTAAACTATTGGCTTCCATAAAAATTCACATACGTATTGACCAATAAGCATAATTAAAATCAGTAAATAATAGAGGACGAGCGGTTGATTGACCTTCCTGAAATGTGCTTGCCATTTTGCTAATTTTTCAATTACGTATTACTATAGATTGAAATGACCTAGCTCTAGTTCCAAATAAAAGTTCATAGGATCTTTTAAGTAATGCAACTTATATATATGTGTGTGAGAGTATATATACTAAATATATTAAGCACAGAATAATAATTGAATGTAATATAAATAAGGTAAATAATAAAAACGAGCACACTAGATATTTTATACTACTTCGAACCTTCCGTCTTACGTCCAGCCCTGAAGCTTTCCTTCGGTATATCTTTTAACCAACTAACCATCACTTCACCCAGAGAAATAGGCTAATATAAAAGTATATCTTTGACAATCTTGTGTTCCAAATAACACAGATTTTGACTGATAGTACAAATCTTCCTATGATTTCCTTCGGGTATATGAATGTGAATGCTCTAAGTTATAGGAATGATTTAACCAAAATTATATTTTGGTTATGATAGATTAAGAGTATGTAAGCAATGTATGCACAAGAGATTAATAAGAAATCAAGAATGAATAGATTCAATTAATTCAATTCAGTTAATTTATAAATCTCAATCATGGTTGTATTTATAGATTCAAAAGAGTGCAGATGAAGAGTTGTTACCGTTAGATAAGGTCTATTCATTTTAATGGCTACAACCTTTCGATAAAGATTTGATTTATATTCATTTTAAAGAAGAGTCTATTCAGAATTTTGCATTTTTTCAAATGACGGACGTCCATAGGAAAACCTCAGACGTCTGTGACCTCAGGGAAATATTTCCCAAGTATTGTCAGAGACGTCCATGGTTTCTCCTCATATGTTTGTGAATGATAAATTAGTTTTTCAATTTATGTTAAGTGTATATGAAATTATGCATGCATGTATACTCAAGGATACCTTACAATGTTTTATCTAAAAATCTTAATTCAGTAGAGTAACCTTACTAATCATAGCATGGTCCATAGATCTTTGTTTTTTTCGAGTCTCAATATCTTTAAGCATGATGTTCTCTTGTAGTACATACTTGTAAGCTTGATAAAATGTACAATATATATGATCGTATAGTTGTTGTCATTGAAGCATAGAATGAAGGTTCTAACACAGGCCTCCATGACAAGGATCAAAACATTCTTTTGAGCACCGTATATCTCTAGATAAAATATATCATAAGGTAAGCACAACTGGCTCACGTCTGAACACATGATGCCAAGTATCATCAACTCCCACTAACAACATCGATAAGCATTTCTAGATATGGAGTTGATATACCCTTCTAGGTCAGCTAAACCCTAAGTTGTGCATCCTACTCTGTCTTTAGTCATTTTCGATGGAGAAGTCATGTTCAATATCTATCACATGAGTCTTCATCACTCGAACAGTTCATGAATCTCTCCATGGATTCCAACACAAGTCGGCTGAAAAATGCTAATGTTGACCTCTCTCTTAAACTTAACCTTAGGATAGACGGTTCAACTCTATAACATTAGTCTGAAATGTTAATGCTGACATTTCCCATGAATTTAACCTTAGAATAGACAGTTCAACTCTATAACATTACAGTTACAACTGCTTCCAAAACGTAGACTCGCATACTAGTTTTGCATTGGTTTTCGATAAGTAATACATAACATGCTTATGCAATCCCAGACTCTTCAAAACTAAATCGATGAATTTTTGGTTAACTCAATTTCGGTTCTTTCAGAAGTAAGCCAACATTATATAAAGGATTCCTCCCTAGGGATATTGTATATATACAATTCTTAAAGTTAGAGATGTTTCATACCAATGAGTCCTTCCTGTGGGATTTCAAATCATATGAAGCCATGAAGCTTTCATTTACTATCTAAATTAAATAGTCAAGTTCGATAGTCGACTAATCGACTATCTAGTTCTAAAAATGATCTCTTATGAAAATCAAGTTTTGTATACCTATCATGTTTTCGACCTCCTCAACTCAACATCCCTCGGCCAAGAGTGAAGACTGGTGGTTAGAGCATAATTACTTCTAAACTCTACTCGAATATCATTCTTAACTTCATAGATGCTCAAATCAACTTTGTCAGCTTTTGGTGCTAAGTATAATATTAATTACTTTTCATAAATAAGTAAAGAAACAAAACACTTTTAAGCTACTTAAGTAACTCCTAAACTTCTTTTTAAAAATAATTGTTTTTAATTTTGAAACCATTTAGTCAAGGATCTCTACTTCAAGTGGTTAGGGGTGCGACACTTTAGGCAGATATCCTAAAGGTCATGGGTTCGAGCCCTCGAGACATTAAAAAAGAGTGTTCTACTTGAATAAAGTATCGCTCATGTTAATAAAATATAATTTAAAAACCATTTAAACATAATGTGAGTGTCTATAAATATATATGTATGTATGTATGTATGTGTGTGTGTATATGTGTGTATGTATATGTATACGTGTATGTATACTAATTTATTTATATGCTAAGATATTTATTAACATTCTAAAAATAATTTAAAAGGTATTATATTACATAAGCTTTTAATTACTTCAATAAAATAATTAATTAATTTTCTAAAAATTATATATACTTAAAATATACATTAAAATAGTTATAATTATGGTTTTAACATTTATTTAAAATATTAATTAAAAATTATTTTATAATTTATCTAAAAACTTCAAAAGTATGCTTTCTTTTATTTAAAATAAAACTTCTTCTTTAATAATTCATAATTAATGATCAAAATGTATTCAATTTTAAAGCACTTTTAAATACTCTAATATAAATTAGAAAAGACTTGTAAAAAGATTGAAAAAAATACTTAAATTCACGGCAATGTTCCTATTGAATTCAAACCTAAATCTAATTAATACTAATGTGTAAGCCGTGCATTGCACACGACGATGTTAATAAAAAATAGTATTTATATTTTAATTATTGCTAAAATTAGAAATTTATTATGTAATTTATGATAAATTTATTGTGATACATTAATCATAAAGTAAAATGACATGTGATACTCAAATGTAAGGTTGAAGGTTCAATCCTCGCTAACTATATATATTTGTAGCAATTAATGTCGTACTAAAAAAATTAAAAATTTTAACACTATAGATATATCATGTGATATATATTTTTTATATGTATGAGTGAATAAATAACTTTACCATTTTTGTTTTAATTGTTGTGTATATATTGAATTGTTATTTTTCAAGGATTTATAAATAAATTTACGAATGTTAATTTAGTTTAATATATTTAAATAATTTGAATTAATAATCAACATAACTATCAAATATAAGAAGTTGAATGTGAAAAGTTATAGAAAATTACGAAGAGATTTGTATGTATTTGTACTTGAAAAGTGCATCTTATGCCCATTTATCTACATGTGAACTTTGATCCATTATTTAGTTTTCATTTTTAAACAAATTCATTGTTAACCATAGATTTTATGTTGTTATAGGAGAATCACACTTACAACTTTGATAATCGCAAATAATGCTATGTAACATTTAGTTGAGTTATGAGCTTGACATGGTTTGATAACATGTTGAAAGTAAATAATCTAATTTTTATCGATGTAATTTGTGCGTCTATATGGTAATGTTGTAAAATATAAATTTATCTTTTAAAGGTTGTTAAAAATAAAATTATGTTATGTAATGTAACATAATGTACAATAAAAATTTAAAGATAACTAAATTAGAAATTAAAAGAGTTATTGTTATTTATGTACACATTTTATGTTATGCGATTTATGTATCCTTATGTCTGAATAAAAAAATAACTTTATCATTTTTTCCACATATAAATGAATATTGTATATATTGAAATTCTTATAGTTTTAGTATTTATTGGATCGATTAATGAATATCAGTTAATCAAAGTTATTTAAATAGTTTAAATTTAAGATTACACAATTAGCTAAATATATGGACTTGGGTATAAAATATTAGAAAAGAATTGAGAATGGTTTCTAAGTAATTGTAAAAAAATTGAAATTTTAGTGTTTGAAGTTAATAGAATTATATAATGTATTGATAAATTCGTTCAGTAAATAAATTATAAAATAAACTTGTTATTATCTCTAATGTATATAATTTTGTTATGTGATTCATATACGCAAACAAACACACACACATATCTAAATAAAAAAAGATGTTTTTTATACCAATTTGTTGATACGCCTGTAACATATATATTGAAACTTCAGTTTTTTAGAATTTATTAATAAATATTAGTTGACTAAGGTTGTCCATTAATTTAAATTTTGGATTATGTAATTAATTTAAATATGTGGGCTTTGATGTAAAATATTGGAAGAGGATCGAGAAATATTTATAAATAATTGTGGACTTATTAAAAAAGTAGGTATTTGAATATAAAATACTATGAGAAGTTTAGTATAGTAATTGTAAAGTGATAAATTATAACATTTAAGAAATAAAATATCTATAGCTGGAGAGAATTAAAGAGAATGAAGATAATTTCTAGAATTAATCATAGAGCTTAAAATTCTTCTGCTTTACTATTATTTAATAGATAGGTTCATTTTTTCCAGTTTGTCCTTTTTCTATTCAAAAGTGCTAAGGGCAATTTATTCCAAAAAAAGCTTTGTTTTAAAATAATTTGTATAAATTTGAACAAAAAATTGATATTATAACAGTTTAAACTTTTGAAGAAAATCGTAAAGATGTTGCTTTGATTTATTTTTGATACCGTTGTCAACTATAATTCTTTACTAAGGCAACCCACTTAATACACGAGTCGTCCATTTAACGGATTTAATGATTTAAATTACATTTGACTTACAAAGTTTATTATAAAAATTGAAAAAGTAAAATTTGCTTTTTTTGTTTTTGAGTTTATAAATTAATTAAAATTTCAAACTTCTATTCTAGTTTTCAAGTTCAAAAGTCAAAATTTCATACGGACAAAATCAATTTGAATTTTTTTAGTCAAAAAATTCAAACTCAAAATTCAAAATCTTAGAACTTAAATTTTGTAGCCTGAAGAACTCGAATTTTCCGATTTCAAAATTGTGAACTTCAAGTTTTCGCAATTCAAAATTTCAATTTTCAAAGTTCAATCTTTAAATTTTCAAAATTTAGTTCACAAAAATTCATAATTTTAAAATTAATTTCAATATTTAAGCAATTGGATAAAATGGGTTACTGATTTAAGACATTTTGGCAAAACATGTGAAATGATGTATGACAAATTTTTCATTAGAAGATACTGGATTAGCTTGGTATTAAAGTATTTGAGGCACTTAGGTAGAGGTAACGGCAAGTGTAGAGGGTACAGTAATAGCTGACGGATAAAATGGGGAGGAGGGTAGGGATAAATGAAAACCTAGATGTAGACTTTCTTTAAGTTAGCAGCTAGGATTACCTTACCCAACAACTAGCATACATATAGATAGCATAATTTAAATAGATTTATATTTTTCCATTTCAAGATGTGGGATATTTTTTTATTCCCACTTTAGCTTTTCTTCAGGTTTGACGTATTCTTTGTTAGGGATACAAGGTCTTCAAATGTGTCCCCTACCTAAATTTGAGCTATGCCCAGTAAACAGATAGTCGAGATTCCTGGCTCTTTTTTTTATTTGTTTTACTACAGTGTTATTGTGATTTGTGTTACCTGGTGTTGTAGTGATTTGTTTTTATTAGTGTTTAAAGATGGAATTTACTTATGTTCCGGCTGTGTCTCATTGTGCCCAACAACGATGACAGAAACCAAAGGTCAGATATCCATGAATGTTTAATTAGAAATTGTAGAGAAACAATGTAAGTTTGAACATCTGTAAACAGAAGATTTATTGAAAAATAAAACCTGGCACCTAACCTCCTTACAAAAAGGCTTTACATTCAAAACTTCTCCAGCATGAATGAGCTGTTTTGGCATTGATTTATAGTGAGGATTCTACTATCATTTTGCCCATACATTTTTATATACTACCAAAGTGTCATGGTTATGTTTACTAAATAATATCCAGATTTCGCGAATACAATCAAAATTGTTTAGGCTAATTTCTTGAATAATTACAAAATGTGATTACAAACAAGAAAAAACAAACTCATGTTTTCTAACGTTGTATCCTGGGAACTGAAAACCAAAGTACATAATTAAGTTAAACTAATAACAGAAGTATCCTGCCAAACACTTCAAATACTTTCATTAATTACTGCAAATGCTAAACTAAATTCTAAACCAAAGTTGGAATAATACATTTTTTAAAACTTTGCACTACTGACTATAGCTATTCTTCTCCCCACTTGTATATCATACCTACCTCTAGTACATTGTGCAGTACCATCCACACAGGACATACATTTCAATAAACACACTAGGGCAAAAAGAATATATATGGATCAATTACATACTAAAAGCCAACGAGAAGAAGAACGTACTCGCAACATGATGTGGGCGACTCAAACAGCAGCCAAATCTATCCTCATCTGCTGCGAAGTCCTGACCTATGCTTCCAGGTCGTACGGACTAGACATGACTGCTGATGCCTTCTCACACTGTGGAGGTGTACTGGTTGACGCTGGTCAGTGTATTGATTAACGTCGTGGGGGCAGATGACGAAGAAGGTGGGGTTAGGAATGAAATGGCGGTGAGCTTGTTGGAGAAGGAAGCGATTTTTAGCAATGTTGGGAACAGGTTAATTTCGTGGACGCCGACGCTGGTGCTTTGGATATTTGGGCCGGTTGTGTTTGTTCGTTTGGGTCATAGCGGCCTGTTATAGGGTTGATATGGTTGAGAATACAAAAGTGGAGGGTTGTGGAGGACCTGAGGTGGATGTTTGTTGTTGAATAGATTGAAGAAAATCTGTGTAGATATTGTAAATTCTTTTATAGTATTTGATGAAATAAACGGAATGACAATTTAGTTTCATACAAGAAAATATATGATAGCAAATGTTTAAATGTAATGCCACACGAATCCAGCTTTGTGCTAGTGGCCGCTACGATTGCTTTGTGCTAGTGGCCGCTACGATTGATGGTCAACCATCACGCAAATCCTTAGGACTATATTCGTTGATCGCGATATGGAAAAGAAAAATCAATCGCATGCTGACCTATAGAACGTAATTTATGTAATAATGCACATGCTTTAAATGCTATTGTGAACCAGTGTCTACGCACAGACATCGCACAGACACGGATATGGTTCAAATACTGATATGCACGTTTATATGATTTCATTTTCAGCTATTTTTTATATGGGGAAGATTAAGTAATTTTAATTTGAGAACCTGTGATGTGACATGGAAGGAAATTAACGTGCCCTGTGGTTTTTGTAAACTTATATAACATTAATTTGAAGAAAACAACTATGTAGATGGTTTCAATTCATTGGTTCTTGAAAATTGATTCTTGAAAGCGCATGCTCAAGCTAATCAGCTTACCCTTTTTTTTGCTGATCAAATATATTTTACCTCTCAAAATTTGTTCGTTTTGAGACCAGATAATTTACTTAGTGCGTGTAAAAAGAGCTTAAAAACAGTGTATTCAAACAATGGTTCAACATTCCATCCGATACAGCAGAATATTAGCCAATCCGGCCCGGTTCCGATAGTGGTCGGACCAGAATTAGCCTGTAAACCCATTTCGAACGCTGCAATCAAAATAAAAGAAAAATAGACGATTTGCATTGATAAATGCCCATAAGAAGAGAAAAGCAGCACCGACCTGAAAAGAGAAAGCGATGTGATATCATGAAGAGAGGTGCCAGCTTTCTTGTTTGTTAACTAAGGTTTCAGATAGAGGAGGAAGTAGTCTGATTGTTAGACTGAAGCATAATCTGAATTAATAATCTTATTTATTGGGCATGAGTTTCTAAAGTTTTGGGTATCATTGATTATTCACCAATTATGGACTGATAATAAAAATTGATCTATATTAGCTGGTGTAAAAATGGTATACTAGTGGTTTATGTTACTGAATTATTACAAAGGAAAAAATTTCAAAATAGACCTGAGAAAATAACTTATTTCAATTTTAGACCTCGTCCAAAACTTATTACAAAAATAGGTCACGTTTTGATTTATACAGCATTGTATACTTGCGCATTCCATAAATGCACACGCGTAAATTATTTTTCTTTTCAAAAATAAAACTTGCGCATTGCATAAACGCTCAAGCACAAAAAATATTTTAAATAACACTTGCGCATTTTAAATTTGCGCATGTACAAATTTGATTTTTTTTTAAAATAACTTGCGCAGTCCGTATTTGCGAAAAATTAAGCCTATTTGTGTAACAAGTTTTGGACGTGGTCTAAAATGGAAATATGTTAGTTTGTGCGACTTAGTTTGAAAGTTTGTCCTTATTATAAATGGTTTATATAAAGTTTATTTTTGTTTAATGGGAAATTATTGTGAAGGACAAAAAATTTCAGCAAACCTTAAAGACAGACCTTCAGTATTTTAGCCTTAAGTACAACTTTCTTTTGGTATCAGTTTTTAGTTATTGATAATATTTTTTAGGCATCAGTTTGTAGTTATCGATAGCAGTTTTTAGATATCAGCTTTTTGTTCGGTAGCAATTTTGAAAAAATGTTTGTCCTTAATTATGAACAATTGTGGAAGAATGTTTGTCCTTTTGAATAATTTTACGAAGAATGTTTGTCCTTATGGTTAAAATATAGAGGTTGTGTCCTTGAGGCTAAAAATATACTAATTTTTGTACTTTAAATTAATTCCCCTTTTATTTAACTTATAGAAAGTTTAAACTGATTATATGCAAAAATTAAATTAATGAACATATTATTTCAAAAAAATATCGGAACTAAAGTAGAAAATTCAAAATTTTGCTAATGTAACCGAAATTCGGAAATTTCTTGATCGGAAAGAGAAATTTTGAATCTTTATCCAAATATAGGAATAGCGAAAGCGATAATACATAATCATTATCATTATTTCTTAATGGCAACAATTATATGTGCAAGTGACTAATAAAAATGAGTTGGACTACAACATAAAAATTCATCATGAATTACCAACAATATTTAAAGATGATAAAACAATAGAAAAGCATATACTACAATATTTCTTCTGTCCCATAGGCCTCAATTTCGCTATCTTAAACTCTTCTTCAGTACTCAGTCGGTAACAAAAGATATACCAAAAAATCAATCCACAAAGAGCATGACATAAATTAGTGAACGTTCACTTCGGTTAAGATCTTAATGCGCAACCATCTTTCATTGAATGTCTTCTAAAACCAAATAACATGCTATAAATTATTGGTAACATAATCTTTAGAGGTGCCAAAGGGAAACGGCATTTATATAACTGTAAGATTTAAGAGCTAAAAGTTAAAAGTTCCAAGGTTAGTTGGAAGCAATACATTTTTTTTAGAGTTCCAGCCATCTATTGTAATATGGTATATATTGTATCCACATACACGTAAGTTTTTTCATCTTTTGAATATTGACCCTAATATATGCGTAGAGGATAGAACCTTAGACATCTAACAAAAATTCTAGTTAGAATCAGTACCACTTAAGGCAGCGATCATTTGAAGAATCACGTAGCATATTGAAAGCTTTTAATGCCTCATCTGCGTATTTAGCAGCTCTTATTGCTGGATCAAGTGTTCATAATGTCATTGCTTTCTATATGAATATAGACGTTATATATATCTTAGCTTTCTGTAACTTCTAACTTATCCTTAAGATTACCTGACAGTCAACCGTTTACCATTATAAATTCTTCTTGAACTCAAATATGTTTTAATTTGAAATCAGATAGCTGGCTAAAAAAAGGAAAAGAGATGAAAAGAAATTCAAGTAGGTAGAAAAAGATTTGACTAAAAGAGCACATAGTTGTTTGGACTTTCCAAAGGAACATCAGATACTATATCATGCTAATTACATGGTTAAAGCCTATGCATTATTGAATTTTAAGAAAAAAATGTATTGCAGTCAACTGGATTCCACTTTTGGACTTAATTATTCACCATAGATGCCAAGTCTAATGATTTAACAAAAAATTATTTCTAGTTATGTAATTATTAAAAGCCTTTGTGTAATTCTAAACAAAACAAATAGCATGCTTAATTTTTTAGTATTATGATATGAATGAGGTATGTTAACACAGCAATAATTGATTTATACTTTATGTGATCATGGCAGTTATAAAGCCAAAAGCGAGCACGCTTAACCATATTCAAACAAACTACTCAACAACAAAACATCAGGGAAACCAGAAAGCCATCTACGTTGTAATACGGTATACACATAGTATTCACATTAATATGGTATATCGCTGCAAGATAAACAGGGATCACCAAAGGCTGGCAAGCGTTGACGACCGTCGCGAGCAGTCGGAAATGCCGTCAATATATAAACCACATATATAAGCTGAAATCAATATCAATATAAAATTCAAACATCATAATATCAAACCCAAAAATATCAAATCAATATAAAACAAACTTTTCATCGTCACTTTCACACATCCAACTCTAATATTTACATCCAATATCAGACTACACAAATCAACCACCAAATCATCCATACAAATCAATGTCAAACACCACATATTCATAAATTAACCTCACCATCACTCAATATTTATATACACAAATTACATCCAACACCACATGTCAATAAAAAAACTGCAAATCGTACCTCAAGACTCATCATCGACTTCGAAACCACCAGACGAAGGGATTAATCCATGACGCTCCATATACTCGGCCAAACGCTGGTTGAGCCGCTCCATTTGCACTGCTCAGAAACAGTCATGCTCCTGCAGCTCTGCAATCTGATGTCTAAGCTCATTAATCTCCATGTTATCATGAGCCTTTCGGTAAGCCCTTTGTGATGTCCGAGCCTACAAAACAAGCCGAAATATGGTTAAGTTATTACGTAACTTTTATAAAAATTAAGCAAATTTTACAGCGTAGTTAAATTTTATAAATTACCAATTGGTTGTCGTAGCGTCTGTTTCTTTGGGTCGGATCCATAACAGAGTCAAATATGACCATGAAGAGATCAAAAAACGTAGCATAAACCACGGCTGAATGCTCATTTGTCTTTGTACCAAACTCAATTTGCCAAGATATTCACCACAATGAAACTTTAACTTCTCATCAACAATGAACAATGCTTAAACACAAGCAGAAAGGTAACAGACAGCAAAACAATAGCCAATGGTAATTAAAATATGATGAATCAAGCACACTTGAAGCCAGAAGGTACTTTTTTGCCGCTAAAGTTGATAAGCAAGCTAAGATTGACAGGAACATTATAATACCCAAAATTTTGGCCTTAATCGCTGTACACAAACACATAGATGCCTCAATATCAACTAATCCTTTGAGAAGGCTACATCATGGCTTCTTAGGTGGCTCACCAAGCTTAAGCCTTAGCAAGTTCAAAGCATTCGCACATAATCCTAGCTTCAGTGTATCGCGTGGGCATGATTTAGTTGTAGGAGGAGATGGAGGAGTAGTTGGTGGCGGAGGACATACAACATGAGTAGAAGAGACTATGGAAAATAGAAGGTTTAGGGCAAGGAGTGCAGTTATGCAACCAAGTGAGTTTGCCATTATTATCTGAATTTATGTTTACTGCGAGAGTAAAGGTATTAATGTGACCATTGATTGGTTTAGTTACACTGAAGGTAACGAAAGCCACTTTGATCCTTTGTCCGCATAGTTAATGGACGACATTGTTTCAGAAACCCTTATGTTATATATAGCAAATTTTGGAGCTTATAAAATTAAACACATATTTAAGGTTATTACATATATGGTCTAGGGAAGATTGTTGGAAAATTTCAATATGTGGGCCACATATGTAAAAGAAACCTGTCATGCTATTTTGGTGTAAAATCTAATTAAAATGATCAAATTATGAACTAAAGTTAAAAAGCTTACATGTATAATGTTGGAATTCCTATGGAACAAAATGAATGAAAAATACATAGTCCCACATCGCCTAATATACTAAGAAAGCCAAGTATATTAATAGCTTTCTCAAGTGGAGGTTGGGGGCCTGAGGCTCCCAAATGTATGCTTCGTTGTGAGGAGGAAGATCATGCATCTCTACCACACGCGCGCGCGCCGCCGTCCGTCCGACCGGGCCGGGCTCGGGTCTAATATGATAATCGTATTTTTACTTCAAACTAGACCGAGCTTTCTGACAGGTGCAGACCATACGAACGTATGCGGATCTGTTCGGAAGCGGACGCGGGTTGAATAGGCGCGAACATAGGCGGGTGCGACCCGGCTGAAGAAGATGCGGCATGAGCGGGTGCGACCCGATTGAAGTGGCACGGGCAAAAAGAAGGCGGGTGCGACTGTACGAAGTGGTACGGACGCGACTGTTTGAGCGAACGGGTGCAGACACAACTGTTCGGAAGAGATACGGACCAACTATAAATAAGAAAAAAACTGATCACTTTCCAAACTCATTTTTAGAATCCGAATCTTCTTCTTCTCTTCTGCTACCATGCTCTAAATCATAGAGTGATATACTCGTTACAATCTCGAGCAGAATACGTCTGTTGTATCTTGGGGGAATTTTGAAATAAAATTCTTAAGGAAATTGTTACGACAAGCCTCAGACGGAATATCCTTTATAATCCGGTTAGAATTCTAGTTTGTTTGTATATTTATATACATTATTCTGTATTCTATCCGTTTTTTGGTTATACTATTTATTCAAAATAGTATAACGCTGTTGTTTTAATTTATTTACAACATTCATATTGTTATAATAATTACTACAGAACTCCAGTGTAGTGGAAATCTGAGTTATAAACTTGTGTGACGATTTTATAATTGATTATTCTCTGTTTTTGGTATACTAGACGAATAACATCTTAAGAATTTTACTGTTTTCTAACTAAAACAGATATGGCAACAGTAGAATTTTCAAAGAATACTTCTCACAACAGACCTGAACCGTTCAAGAGAGATGGTGATGATTTCTTGACATGACAGAATCAGATGTTCTTTTATCTCACCACACTTGGTCTGCAAAAGTACCTCGAGGAGGAGGAACCGATTCCTGCACCATGCAAGGAAGCAGAGGTGAATACGTGGAAGCATTCCAATTTTTTATGCAGAAACTATATTCTGGATTGTCTCGACAAGGTGCTATACAAAGTATATCAGCCTTTAAAGACATCAAAAGAACTCTGGAATGCACTTACCACAAAGTATAAGACGCAGAATATCAGTCTTAAGTTCATTGTAGACAAATTCATGGACTACAAGATGGTTGACTCCAAACCGGTGACTGCTCAACTGCATGAACTGCAAATCATCATTCATGAACTCGAAGCGGAAGGTCATAAAGTTGGAGAATCGTTTTTGGTTGAAGCCATCACGGGAAAACTGCCGTCGTCATGGAGAGATTACCGTAATTATCTAAAGCATAAAAAGAAGGAAATCTCTTTACAGGATCTCATAGTCCGATTGAAAATTGAAGCAGATAACTGTGGAATAACAAAACAAAGCGATGAGGCATTTGTGGCTGAAGGGTCAAAGACCAAAAACAAAATGAGGAATTTCCAGAAGAAAAGAGAAAGCTCCTGAAAACAAATCCAAAGACAACAAACAAACCAAGAAGTTTAATGGTGAATGTTGGGTTTGTGGCAAAATGGGACATGCCGCTAGAGATTGCAGATACAAGAAGGAACGCAACTCAGAGGCGAATATAGTTGACAACATGGAAATGGACGAGTCCGATTTCTCAGCATGATGGCCTATTTAAGGCAAATGTAGCCGTTGTTGGCAATAAAACTATGTATTCTGATTATGCTGTTAATAAAATTGAAGTTTCTTATGTGCTTGAACACGATATTTTACTATGGCATGATAGATTAGGATACATAAATTTTCCAAAATTGAAGAATACAAAACCGAGGTAGAAAATCAGTTAAATAGAAAGATCAAGATATTGAGCTCTGATCGAGGTGGAGAATATGAATCATCGTTTGAACAGTTTTGTGCAGAAAATAGAATAATTCATCAAACAACATCACCATATTCGCCACAGTAAAATGGTTACAATTCCATATGAGTTACAGAAAGGACACAAACCAAGTTTAAATACCTCAAAGTGTGGGGGTGCTTGGCAAAAGTTCAAGTTCCGTCTCCTAAGAAAGCACTAATGAGAGTGTTGAGATATTTAAAGAATACCACTAACTTTTCCTTACATTATGGAAAATATCCTGCAGTATTAGAAGGATATAGTGATGCAAACTGGATTGCAGATTCAGAGGAATCAAAATCCACAATTGGTTATGTCTTTACCCTTGCAGGAGCAGCAGTGTCATGGAATCTGAGTTTTCCATTTTGGCCCAAACCTGTGACGGCCATATGTACTCACTGCGATAATCAAGCAGCGCTGAGTAGAGCGAAAAACTTTGTGTATAAATGGCAAATCACGACACATACGTCGTCGCCATAACATAGTTAGGCAGTTACTCTCTAATGGAACTATTTCCATTGATTATGTGAGAACAAATGATAACCTCGTGGATCCATTTACTAAAGGTTTATCAAGAGAGAAAATTGACTGCGCATCAGGGGGAATGTGTTTAAAAGCCTAAACCAACAAGAGTTACCTTATACGGAAACCTATCCTAGCGACTGGAGATCCCACGGACTAGGATCAATAGGCAAACCAGTTATGAGTAACTCAAGAAGTAATGCATTTGTCTGGACTTGGTCCTACTCCATTCCTATGGTGCAAAATATAATGCATGTCTACAGAGTTTTAGAGGTTAAAACTATGTTTTTTAATGATGACCATATCTTGGAAATAACAAGTGGGGTATATGTAGGATACTCTTAATGGTTGCGATCACCTATGTTAGTGTGAGTTGGGTCGGCTCTATGAGAATATTAAAAGGCTTTTATTCTCTAAAACACTCGCAGAACCAAAAATTATTCAGGACCAAAATGAACACAACTAAGAGATTGGATAAGAAGGGAATCAATGCTTCGTAAAGCTTATTGTCTGGATATACAATAAAGGCCGACGATTCAAGATGAAATAATTCACCGATTAGCCAAGTAGATCCGATAAGTTTTAACTAGGGAAAGTTCAAAGTGAAATATCTACTTATCCACGATAAAGCATTATTCCATATGTAGTCTGTGATATTTCGCTTTGTGTGGGGGATATGTATATTATCATTCATGTGGGGGATTGTTGGAATTCCTATAGAACAAAATGAATGAAAAATACATAAAGTCCCACATCGCCTAATATACTAAGAAAGTCAAGTATATTAATAGCTTTCTCAAGTGGAGGTTGGGGGCCTGGGGCTCCCAAATGTATGCTTCGTTGTGAGGAGGGAGATCATGCATCTCTACCACGCACGCGCGCGCGCGCCGTCGTCCGTCCGACCGAACCGGGCCGGGCTCGGGTCTAATATGATACTCGTATTTTTACTGCAAACTAGACCAGGCTTTCTGATAAGTGCAGGCCATACGAACATATGCGGATCTATTCGGAAGCGGACGCGGGTTGAATAGGCGCGAACACAGGCGAGTGCGACCCGAATGAAGCAGACGCGGGCGAATGGATGCGGCATGAGCGGGTGCGACCCGATTGAAGTGGCGCGGGCAAACAGAAGCAAATAGCAGGCGGGTGCGACTGTACGAAGTGGTACGGACGCGACTGCTTGAGCGAACGGGTGCAGACACGACCGTTCGGAAGAGATACAGACCAACTATAAATAAGAAGGAAAACTGATCACTTTCCTCACTCATTTTCAGAATCCGAATCTTCTTCTTCTCTTCTGCTACCATACTCTAAATCACAGAGTGATATACTCATTACAATCTCGAGC
This sequence comes from Allium cepa, assembly GCA_030765085.1. NCBI lineage: Eukaryota > Viridiplantae > Streptophyta > Magnoliopsida > Asparagales > Amaryllidaceae > Allium > Allium cepa. The sequence goes on from CM060942.1 coordinate 514,107,870, forward strand.
AGAATACGACTGTTGTATCTTGGGGGAATTTTGAAATAAAATTCTTAAGGAAATTACTATGACAAGCCTCAGAAGGAATATCCTTTATAATCCGGTTAGAATTCTAGTTTGTTTGTATATTTATATACATTATTCTATATTCTATCCTTTTTTTGTTATACATTTATTTAAAATAGTATAACGCTCTTGTTGTAATTTATTTACAACATTCATATTGTTATAATAATTACTACAGAATTCCAGTGTAGTGGAAATCCGAGTTATAAACTTGTGCGACGAGTTTATAATTGATTATTCTCTGTTTTTGGTATACTAGAGGTATAACATATAATTATCACTAGTACTAATGTGTAGATACTGTGGCAATTATATTTTGTTGAAGGACCAAATTAGAAAATGCTAACATTATAAATAAGTGGTTATGATCCCCAAATTGCATAAGCTCTACTTATTCTCTTAATCTCTTTACTGGAAATAATTCGGATCTAGGTTTATGTCAATTTGGAATATCAGATCCAACACGTATCTTTTAGATCCATCTCTTTCTCTTAATCAGTTTATAAAAGCAGCGACTATGAATTCAGATCTAATATAAGGTCTAGGATGTATGTCAATATGGAAAACCAAACCAAATTTACTTTTCCAACAGCAACTATTAATAAATTCAGGTATAACTTTCGCTCATCCATTTATTTTTCTCTATTTCTTTTCAATTAAAGCAATATGGATCACCTATTCAGATATAGGATTTCATGATCAATCAATCGTAAAGTATATTGAATTCCTAACATAGAACATCATAAGTTTTTCATGACAATATGGGTTATTTTACCATTAAATATTTAACGCATTATTTGAAAACTTAATTCACTATTTCATGTTTTTCTTCTTCCAGATGGATATATCCTATGTCAGATGGATATATCCTATGTCAGAAACGTGAAGTATTTAAATGTTTCACCTACTAAGATTTTAGTGATGGCCGGTTCTAATTTCTAATAATTTGTATACAGTCGAAAAAATAATCTACTATTATTAAAAATTAGAACATTTTTAGAAAAATTGTACGAATATTGTTTTGATTTAGTTTCGATACCATTTCAATATAATTCTCTACCAATGAAATCCACTTAATATACGAGTCATCCATTTAACACATTTAATGTTATAAATTACATTTGACTTACAAAGTATGTTATAAATATTAAAAAATAAATTTGCTTTTTACCTTTTAAGTCTACATCAAAAATTCAAACCCTTACTCTAATTTTCAAATTCAAAATTTAAATTTTCATATCGTCAAATTCAATTTCAAAATTTTAAATCTACAAATTCAAGGTCGAAATTCTTAAATTCAAAATTTTCCACAAAATTCGAATTTTCAATCTTAGTATTCAAAAGTTCAAAATTCGAATTTTTGAACTTCAAGCATTTACAATTCAAATTGTTTGTGCTCAAATATTCAAACATTAAATTTTCATAATTCAATTTTTAATTTAAAAAAAAAATCATATTTCTATAATCGATAATTTAAAAATTCAATTTTCATATTCAATTTTTTGAAATTTAAATTTTGGGCAGAAACAAAAGTACAGATGTCCATGAATGTTTAATTAAAAATTGTAGAGAAATAATGTAAGGTTGAACATCCATAAACAGAAGATTTATTCAAAAATAAAGCCTGGTTCCTAACCTCCTTATAAAAAGGCTTTACATTTAAAACATTCTCCACCATGAATGAGCTGTTTTAGCATTGATTTGTAGTGAGGATTCTAGTATCGTTGTGCCAACACATTTTTATATATATGCTACCAAAAGGGCATGATTATGTTTTCTAAATAACATCCAAATTTCGTCAATACAATCAAAATTGTTTAGGCTAATTTCCTGAATAATTACAAAATGTGATTACAAACAAGAAAAAACAAACTCATGTTTCTGCCGTTGTATCCTGGGAACTGAAAACCAAAGTACATAATTAAGTTAAACTAATAACAGAAGTATCCTACCAAACACTTCAAACACTTTCATTAATTACTGCAAATGCTAAACTAAATTCTAAACCAAAGTTGGAATAATACGTTTTTAAACTTTGCACTACTGACAATAGCTATTCTTCTCCCCACTTGTAAATCATACCTACCTCTGGTACATTGTGGAGTACTATCCACACCGGACATACATTTCAATAAACACACTAGGGCAAAAGAGTATATATGGATCAATTACATACTAAAATCCAGCTAGAAGAAGAACGTACTCACAACATGATGTGGGCGACTCCAACAGCAACCAAATCCATCCTCATCTGCTGCGAAGTCCTGACCTATGCTTCCAAGTTGTACGGACTAGACATGACCGATGATTCCTTCTCACACTGCACAGCGACGACAGGTGTGCTGGTTGATGCAGGCGAGTGTATTGATTAACGTCGTGGGGGCAGATGATGAAGGAGGTAGGGTTAGGAATGAAATGGCGGTGAGGTTGTTGGAGAAGGAAGCAATTTTTAGCAATGTTGGTAACAGGTTAATTTTGTGGACGCTGACCCTGGTGCTTTGGATATTTGGACCGGTTGTGTTTGTTCGTTTGGGTCGTAGCGGCCCGTAATGGGGTTGATATGGTTAAGAATACGAAAGTGGAGGTTTGTTGAGGACCTGAGGTGGATGTTTGTTGTTGAATAGATCGAAGAAAATCTGTGTAGATATTGTAAATTCTTTTATAGCATTTGATAAAATAAACGGTATGAAAATTTAGTTTCATAGAAGAAAATATATGATAGTAAATGTTTGTCATCCGCATCCAGCTTTGTGCTAGCGGCCACTATGGTTGACAGTCAACCATCAAGCGAGTCCTAAGGGCTATATTCTGTGACCGCGGTGTGGAAAAGAAAAATCAATCACATGGTGACCTATAGCATGTATTTTGTGTAATAAATGCACAAGATTTAAATACTATTGCGAACCAGTGGCTACGCATGGACAGATGTGGTCCAAATACTGATATGAAAGTTTGTATGATTTTTTTCCGGCTACTTTTTTGTCTTGGGAAGATTAAGGTAGCGTTTGATTTAAAATGAGTTTTATGTTTTGAGTTTTCAATATTAATTACAAATATAAGAGGAGTGGAGTAACGACGGATAAGATGGAAGGAATATGGAGTGGAACATGGAGTGAAGGAACGATGCAATGATGAATTGTTTCTCGTGCTTCTCTTATTTCTCTAAACATGAAAATTAAAATAAAATTATTTCTATTTTGTATGTTAATTTTATTTACTAAATTGATCGTTGTCCACAATATATATACGTCGTGCGCATTTTTGTATAAACAAAACTCAAAACTAAAGCGGATAAACCAAAGATTATCTAAGTGATTTTAATTTGAGAACTTATGATGTGACATGAAGAAAGAGATTAAGGTTGTCCTACAGTTTTTGTAAACTTATATAACATTAATTTAAAGAAGACAACGATGTAGGTGGATTCAATTCATTGGTTGTCCAAAGCACATGCCCAAGCTAATCAACTATGCCATATTTTCATGATTAAATATATTTCACCTCTCAAAAGTTGTTCATTTTGAGACTGGATGATTGACTTTGTGCGAGTAAGAATAGCCCAAAAACAGTGTATCCAAACCAGGGTTCAAGATTCCATCCCGGACAGCATAATATCGGCCAATCCGGCCAGGTTTCGATAGTGTTCGGGCCAGAATTAGTCTGTAAACCCAATTTAGTGCTGCCATCAAAATAAAACGAAAAATAGCTGATTTGTATTAATAAATACCTATGAAAAGGGAAAAGCAGCATCGACCTCAAAAGAGAAAGCCATGTGGTATTATGAAGAGGGGCGCCAGGTTTTTTATTTGTTAACTAGAGTTTCAGATAGAAGAGGAAGTAGTCTAATTGTTAGACTGAAGCATGATCTGAATTTATAATTTTATTTGTTCGGCGTCAGTTTTTAAAGTTTGGGGTCTTGTTGATTATTCACGAATTATGGGCTGATAATAAAAATTGCTCCATATTAGCTAGTGTACAAGCTTTGTTATTATAAAATGGTATTTATTGAATTATTGTAGATGGTTTGTATAAATTTCTTTTTGTTTAACTTGTGTAAAGTTCAAACTATTTATATGCAAAAATTATAATAATTAACATATTATTTTCAAAAAAATACCGAAATCAAAGCGGGGATTTTGAAATTTTGCAAACACAACCGAAATTCGGAAATTTCTTGATTGACGGAACGAAAACGGGAAGCGAAAATTTGATTCTTGATCTAAACTACAAATATGGAAACCGCGAAAGTAATAACATATACTATACTGGAAATTATTGTTAAGGACAAAATTTCTCAGCATTTTAGCCTCAAGGACCGACCTTCAGTATTTTTGCCTGAAGGACAACTTTATTTAGGTATCAGTTTTTAGTTATTGATATCAGTTTTTAGGTATCAATTTGTAATTATCGGTAGCAGTTTTTAGGTATCAGTTTTTAGTTCGGTGACAGTTTTGAAAGAATGTTTGTCTTTATGTATAATTTTGGAAGAATGTTTGTCCTTATGATTAATTTTTAGGAGAATGTTAGTCCTTATGGTTAAAATATTGAGGTCATGTCATTGAGGCTAAAAATGTACAATTTTTTGTCCTTTAAATTAATTCCTCGCAATATATAATCATTATCATTATTTCATCATGGCAACAATTATATGAGCAAGTGACTAATAAAAATGAGTTGTGAATTACCAATAATATTTAAAGGATGATGAAACAGTAAAAAGCATATACTAAAATGTTTCTTCTCTCCTGTAGGCCTCAAGTTCGCTACCTTAAACTCTTCTTCAGTACTCAGTTAACCAAGGGCGGACCAAGCCCTGGACTCATCTAGGCTACAACCCAGGTATACTAAAAAATGCAGAAAATTCTCAAAGTCAAAACCCAGCCCAAAGTGAAGGAAGGCCGCCTACCTCCTGTTCTTTCTTCCACTTCCCCCATCGCGATTCACTCCTTTACACGCAGTAAGAGAAAATTTCCTTTGTAAACGTCCACTCTAGCTCAATAAAAAGATTAGTTCAGTCATTCAGGTGATTTTTCATTTCCCTAATTATTATTTGCAAATAACCAGTATATAGATTAGTAATTTGAATAAAAAACTCTAATTATCAGGCTTCTCAAATCTCAAATTTGGTTGCAATTGTTTACATGTTCTTTAGGTTGTAAGCTAATTTTTTAACCTACTTTTGCAGGTTGTATGCTAATTGATTTCTATTCTGTTGTTATTTGCTAGTTTAACTCATTATCGTTAATTGTACTGCAATTTACAACTATATTATTTAACTGTAGTTGATTGTTTTATCTAAGTGATAGTAAAATCGATTGATTTTTTCCTTAAAATTGAAATGATAAATTAATTTTAAAGTTTTTGTAAAATTAGTTTGAAAATGATCGATAGTTTCTAAAAAAAATTAAATGCCTTATCATTGAGATTCATTTCTCTTCTAAAGAAAAATATTATATTAGTATATTGATTTGATTGTTATTTTGTTGAATTTGATAATGCCAAAAAGGCGATCCGCAATGCTATGGGAGATGAATTTCTCGTTGATTGCATGTTTCTTTATTTAGAGTGTGATTTTGCTTGAAAGATGGATTTAAAAGTTAGCCCACCCTTGTGTTAATTGCTAGGTCCGCCTTTGCAGTTAGCAACAAAAGATATACCAACAAATTGTTTACAAAAATCAATGTACAAAGGGCATGGAGTAAATTAGTGAATGTTCACTTCAGTTAATAACATGTTTGGCAATCCTGGTTGAACTGTTCTTTTAAGATCTTAATGCGCAACCATATTTCATTGAATGCCTCCTAAGACCAAATAACATGCTATAAATTATTGGTAAGATAATCTGCATGGGTGCCAAGGTGAAATGACATTTATATAACTGTAAGATTTAAACGTTAAAAGTTCCAAGGTTGGTTGGAAGCAATATTTTTATTAGTCTGCATTGTAATATGGTATATATTGTATCCACATATACGATTTTTTTTAATCTTCTGAATATTGACCCTTATATATGTGTTGGGATAGAACCTCGGACCTCTTACAAAGAATCTATTTAGAAACATTACCACTTAAGACAGCGATCGTTGGATTCTATTTAGAAACATTACCACTTAAGACAGCGATCGTTGGAACAAGCATGTAGCATAATGAGAGCTTCTAATGCCTCATTTGCATATTTAGAAGCTCTTATTGCTGGATCCAGTGTTCATAATATCATTGCTTTATGTATAAATATAGACATTATATATATCTTAGCTTTCTGTAACTACCTAATAATCCTTCAAATTATCTGCTTTTCGTGATAGCCAACCTTTTACCACTATAAATTCTTCTTGAACTCAAATATGTTTTAATTTGAAATCAGGTAGCTGGCTAAAAAATGAAAAGGAAAGAAAAGAAATTCAGGTAGCTAGTAAAAGATTTTGACTAAAAGAACACATGGTTGTTTGGACTTTCCAAAGGAACATCATATGCTATGTCCTGTTACATGGCAAAAGCCTAAATGCTATTGAATTTTATAAAAGAAAATGTATTGCATTCAGTTTTGGACTTAATTATTCATCATATATGCCAAGTCTTATAATTTAATAGAATATATTTTTAGTTATGTAATCAAAAGCCTTTGTGTAATTCTAAACAAAACAAATGGCATGCTCTAATTTCTCAGTATTATGATATGTGGGATATATCTCAACAAAGCAATAATTTATTTATACTTCATGAGATCATGGCAGTTACAATGCCAATAGCAAAAAGAGAGCACACTTAACCATATTCAAACAAACTACTCCACAACAAAACAATAGGGAAACCAAAAGGCCATCTACATTGTAATAACGGTATATACGTAGTATTCATATTGCAATATGGTATATCACTACAAGATAAATAGGAATTCCCGATGGCTCGCAGGCGTTGACGGCTGTTATGAGTCGTCCGAAATGCTGTCGGAATATGAAGCACAACTTCCGTCCATTTCCGACGGCTTCGACGAAGTTATTGAAATGACTGACGATAGTTCTTCAGATGGCACTTCCGACGGCGACGACGTCTACGTGGCATAACAATTTTCCATTAAGTCGTCGCTCGCCGTCGCAAATTTCGATAGCCGTCACTCGCCGTCGAAAAATATGACCTATAAGCCGCCGGTAGCCATCGGAAATTTAGGTAAATTTTTTTTCGGCGGCACAACATTACTTTCATATTAATATATAACACAACTCATCAACATCAACATATAAACCACATATATCAGTTGAAATCAATATCAATATAAAACTCAAACATCATAATATTAGACCTAAACATATCAAATCAATACAAAACAAACCTTTCATCATCACTCTCACACATCCAACTCCAATATTTACATTAAATATCAGACTCCACAAATCAACCACAAAATCATCCACACAAATCACAGTCAAATACCACATACCCATAAATTAACCTCACCATCACTCAATGTTTATATACACAAATTACATCTAACTCCACATGTCCGTAAAAAAACTCCAAATCGTACCTCAAGACTCATCATCGGCTCCGAAACCACCGGACGAAGAGAATGTTCCATGACACTCCACATACTCGGCCAAATGCTGGTTGAGCTTCTCCATTTGCACTGCTCCGAGCTATGCAATCTGATGTTTAAGCTCATTAATCTCCACGTCGTCATGAGCCTTTCGGTAAGCCCTTTGTGATGTCCGAGCCAGCATAACAAGTCGTAATATGTTTAAGTATTACGTAACTTTATAAAAAATTAAGCAAATTTTATAATGTAGTTAATTTTTATAAATTACCGATTGGTTGCCATAGGCGTAGCGCCTATTTCTCTGGATCAAGTCCGTAACAGAGTCAAAGATCGCGTACTCCTCGTTAGTGGTCAACTGCTCTCGTCTGGAATGCTCAAGCATTTCCGCACGTACCTGCATAAATTTTTCCTACAACACAAAATTAAATACGAATAAATATTACATGATATTATTATAATATTTTACAACTAATTAATTAAAATGATCATTTTTAATAACTCATAACTTAAAATATACTTACATGGGCGGCGTACGCTCTATCATTCTCATGCTAGGCATACGACACTGATCCCTCGTCGTTTGTCTACCTAATGGCATGAGTATGCTCAAACACGTCCATATACAAGATGGAGTCTCCACATGCTCTTTCCTGCAATAATTGGTGTATATTATTGTTGTTCATACAAATTTATACTAAAAATGTAATAACTGTTGGTAATTTAAATTAATTAATATAGCAGGTCCTCTCGATAGCGCTGGAATAATTTTGAGCCACCACGGTGTGTGACCGGATTTTTCTACCTGTTCGTAGAGTTTCTGTCCGAATCCGTCTACAGATTAAAAATTAAGATTATATTTTACATGTATAAATTATGTATTCTGTGCTGAATAAATTAAGGTGATATTTGATAGACTTACCTTGAAATCATCGCTACCCCATTACGCGATCCAAGCATCCCAGACGCTGATGGCGCCGATCCATTGTGGCTACTTCTTCGTTTTCCTTATGGTAGACATCTTATTCCTATAATTCTTTGCCACTATTGAGTTATAGTGGAGATGACAAAGAGACATGCCCTCCTCATGTAAATCTATTGCCCACTGTATATATGTTGAAAAAAATATAATTTATACATTTATACTTAGTCAGCAAATTATAAAGTGATTGCATATAATGGTGTAAAATTTTACATTTACCTGAAAGTCCTTCCATATGCTCTCCCGTATATAGTTCGACATCCTGCTTCAATTCGGAACATATGGCTCATGAATGCCTGCTTCAATATGCTAAGCACAATGTTAGAAGGCTCAAGCTCAAAACCTCAGCGTTAAACATGATACAGACAAATCATAACTAATACATCATACAAAATATTTACAATACTGAAGTAAATTTAATACTTACGAGCCATTAGCTTTCGATAGCAATCTAACTACCATACGCGGCGCCTCCTACGAAGGTCCATTACCATCACCACCACCGCGACCATCCCTCTTTGAGACCCAGAGGAGGAAAGAGACAGTGAAGAACTCCGCCACCTAAAGGACATCTGTAATACCCATGACATATATATTATTTTGCTATAGCAGAATATATCATTCAATTATGAGTAAACATATAGAGATTTAACATCAATCTTGCATGTAACATACAAAAAAATGTAACATCAATACTCTTATAAATTTTATTTTTCAACATGTATACTATTAAATTAGTCTTTGTCGTTTTCTGATACAGACTCTGTCTCGTACTCTACATTGCTTTCCTCTGTGGTCTCAAATGCTTCTACTAATACATTTGATTCATCATTTAGAGGTCCTAAATCGGTTTGATCATCTGTTATTGCAAATTCATCATTTTATTCGATATTCGCTTGATATGCTTGTTCGTCCAGAATATTCTTTCCATTAAACGTAAATCTTGCCTTCGTATTAAAAACCACCGACCAATCTGCTTTATCTCTTTTTAGAGATAGATAAGAAGCGTAATAAACTTGTAGGGCCTATTTTGCTAGTATAAACGGATTGTACTTATGATAACATGATATATGCTTTATTTCAATAATATGATGTTTTTGGTGCACGTGTCGATTTCAGAACCTGGAACATTACTAAACCAGTTGCATTTAAACGAATAAACTTTTTCCACGGGTCTGGTGAAATATGTTAATTGTATAACCTGAGTTAACACGTGATAAAAATCATTTATGTGATCATTTAGATCATCACTACCTTTAACATATACACCGGTATTGTTAGTTAATCTTTCAGCCACGCATTCTTTGGTGTTGAATTTATATCCATTGACAAAGAATATTGGATATGCCTTGACTTTTCTTTTTGGTCCCAACATAAGATATTTTAACCCTTCGTCGACCATACAATTTACCGGATCATATACGTGGTTTGGAAAATAAGTAGCAAATTTTTTGTTGGTATCCCTGCTTGGATGTTATGATTCGTAAATACTGCATATACAGATAATATATTACGTTATAATTAATACATATATGTATTATTCAAGTAAATAATTTTAGATGTGTTATTCATTAGTACTTTACAAATGACGCAACTTCTGCACAGTTAAGAAGAACATATGTGTGGGCTATAGGGTAATGTAACAGCCCGCAAATCCGTACCCCTTGAGTTAACACTATTCTACAATAATCAACTCAAGTTGTACAGAGATACGAACCATTTGGGTTAAAGAAGAAGAGGTAGAAGAAGAAAATAGAAAACAACAACAGAATCTAACCATCGCAGCGGAATAAAATATAATAGATAATAAATAATCTTTACTCAATTCAAATATATCTATTCATATATTACATCATCAGAGTACATCAATCACAGCTCAACATCAATATCATTCAAATGGATACACAACAACTCAACACAGCGGAAAATATATAGATAAACAAGTACGGGAGTACGTATCGACATCCAGCTCTTCTCCTGAGCTTCACAGCATCTCCTGTATCCTATAATACTCGGTCAGACCCGAGTATTACAGTTAAATAACACCCGAGTCAGTCTGGAATACCAACGTGAGAAAATCACACTCAATTGATTATTAAAGTTTCAAAAATCCTTTGAAAACAAAAGTATCCCGTAAGACCACGCCACAAATAAACATGTCGGGTTTTTACCTTACGATAGCTAAAACACTTTTTATAGAAATCCTCTGATATTATAATAGGGTCTATATACAAATATTTATAAAATAGCCGAAATTGTTACATCTATTAAATTCCAGCTACTAGCCACAGAGTGGGTAATACAAACAAAACTCGTACAAGGCTCGTAGGGAGAATGGATTTCCAACTAATGACTAGGCACTGGGGTACCACCCGTCACAGTACGGGGCCTAGATCACCGTACCGAGGAGTACGCCCGCTCCCCTGCAACACAAGGCCGGGACTACCCCTTACTGGATAATCCCGAGTGAGATCACCCCGCGGTTGGGATCAGCAACCGCCCACTAAGCCGAAATAAAAAGGGACATATAGACAGGAATGACCTCACCCTGCTTGGGTGCTACCCACCTAGCCTTGCTACATAACCCCTGATTTTCAGTCATTCCCATTTGATAAGGCTTGAGGCTAAGCGTTACCTTTTTAGAACATATCCCTTAGAATGCCCATCGTCCACCTAACGATGTTTCGTAAGCATTCATCCATACAAGTCCGTCCCGGATCCGAACGGAACTGAAGGCACTATTCCTACTACATCCTTTTGGAAATACCCTCAGGATTAGTAGCGACTAGCCCTTGCACTTCACTGCTCCATCTTCGCATCCAAAATCATTTTTCATGAAAACGTACAAACCGGATCGAAGTGGTTTTCGAGAAATAAATCTTGATCCCGGGCTCTTCGAAACGATCAACGCAGTTTGTTCAATATTGATAATCGGTGATTTAACTATCAATTTATATTCACAAACAACCATCCAAAAATAAATAATTTGCCAAATTATTTATTTACCTCAAAATATCTTTACAAGATATATTTCTATTCTCAATCCTTTGAAAACAGTTTCAAAACCCTCTTTCTTTTCAGAATAAACTTTCCCAAATATTTTCTATCTGCTCTGAAATCACCAAGCACAAAACTAAGTTTTAAAATAATTTAAAAACACTTACTTTGAAATATATACCTTTAAAACATTTATGTTAAACTATTACAATAATTTATTAAAAATACATTATATATCAATATTTGAAAATAAAGTTACTTAATAAAATATAAAACTAGATTTTCACTTTTACAAAACAAAACACCAAATCACTTTTTAAATAATTACTGCTATAATAAATTAAAAGGAAATACTTACTTTAGACTTTAAATATTAAAAATAATAAAATTTTCAAAACATACCTTTTAAAACAATTTTTGAACTATTAACTTATATTTAAAAATTTACTTTGAAAACGTACTTGGTTATCCATGGAGAATTCCAACTTCAATCACTTGAATCAATTTTCCCAAATTGATTCCCAATTTATTCCATTTGAAATAAATTTCTCTACTTACTAGTTTATCTCAAAGTTCATTAATTATGGACTTTATATTTATTATTATTATTTCCCGTTTGATTTTATACCATTTAACTGAAATATATCAATTTCAGCTTCTTCAAATTTCTTCTTTATTCTTTTCGATAAATTGAATCTTAAATTTTAAATAAATGTTTTATTCTTTTAAAATAATAACACTAAAACTTAAAATTCATTAATCTTCTGATTATTTAAATTTCCCTTATTAACTTAAGATTTATTTATTAGAATTTTAAAGGCACTTTATTTCTTTTCCAATTCATTCTTAAATTTATTCAAGTTTCCATAATTATTTTACTTACAATTTCACTTCTTTTATTTTCATTCCCAAAAAATTATATATATTTGGTAATTCATTATTGCCCGATTATAACAATCAAGCCATAGCATTCAATATTTCCACATAATTCATTACAGGATATCAAATATTCAGAACAGAGAATATTAAATAATTAAATAAAGTTGAGGGGTCCAGTTGGATCCCTCCAACCAGTTCTCCCTGCATCCATAGACGTTAGCACAATAAAAAAAAATACCAATTCTAAAATATACCATATTATAGCACATAAATCAATTCAAGCATTCAAAAAATTATTTAAATTTAATCATTTGAATTTAAATTTTAAATTTAAATTTAACGGAGTGAGATTAACTCACATTTGGTTTTCATTCGCAACCCACTTCAATATTGCCTTGGATTTCCAGATGTTTGACCTTAAATAAACAATTTACAGTTTATTACTATTTGAATTATCAAACAATTTATCACCGTTTACATATTTGATTTTAACTTATAATTTGATTAACTAATTTCCCTTTGAAAGCTTTAGTATCTAAAATAATTAAACAAACAGATTAAACAATTTAATCACTACAATACATTTTAAAATAGACTAGTGAGTAAAACTACATATATTCTTATAAAATAATCTATATAGGTTTAACAATCTATTTTTTTTTATATAAACTCCTCACATTTAAAATACCTCCCCTTTTCTTTTTTCTTTTTTTTCCCCAAAACCTTATCTAAAATCATATCTATATATATAGTTCACGATCTATTTTATTATTATTTTAATATATATCATTCTAATTCAAACATTCAAAATTTTCTATGTATCCGTATTAACTCAAATGGACAGAAAATTCCTGTTAATATCTTATTTCTGTTTATATGTTAAAACAAAATTGCAAATATTATATATATATATATATATATTTTTAATTCGTATATAAATTTAGCTAAGTAAAATCGAAATAAATGAATTAAATACCCTACTGTTATAAAAAAAATCTTTTCCGACTTCTGATCATTCAATTTTTTTTAAAATGAAACGCAAGTTGAAATTAAACAAGTTGTAAATTATACCTCGATGGAATAACATAATCAGGATATTCCCTCCCCCCTCGTTCGACACCACGAGACTCCACCAAGCTCGAACACCGCGAAACCCTACTGTTGCAGCTCGAGCTTGAAATTCCAATTCGATCCAAACGCTACGCTTCTCTGAGCGACTCGAGCTAGAGACTTGCCGCCCATGTCGCGAAATCTTTGCGAAAGGTGCGGACTCCCAAGCGTGGTCGTCCCAGCGTCGAAGATTCGACCTCGATCTGAGCGACTCGAAGGCTCGATCGAACAAAATAAGACATCGTGGCTGATGAACATGGAAGCTCGATGCTACATCGATTCGCCAGTGGACGAGATTCCACTCGGTTTGGAATTAGGTTAATTTTTTTTTCTGGTTAATCTCGTTGAGGACGAAAGGGAGAGGGTACGAGATTTTATTCGTGTAATTCAGCACCCCCTTTTTTTGGCAATGAAGGAAGGCCATGGTTTAAGAGAGGAAGGAAGGGAAAAATTCAATTGTCCAGTTCAACAGATACGAAAAGAAGAGACGAGATTTAGGATGAAAGGGTTCGCGTGTTCGAGAAGGCAAGGGAAGCGTGTTGAAGACGCCTTGCTACAGTGTTCACTTATTTTTAATTCAAACTCGAATCGATTATTATCAATTAAATTTTCAGTGTGTTTATATATCATACACACACACAAACTCCGATCAATACGAAATTTGAAATCCGATAATAATATAATATTACGGACTCAATGGAACTGGTTTCGACTTTCGAGACTGTGTCCCGGAAGGCTATTCTTAAATTCAATTTAAAACGATATAAATTCTAAACTGAACAAATCAGTGTTAAATTCAATTTTTACAACTTCTATTATTCTCAGTATTATCAATATAAATTTTTCAAGCCTTCAAATTATTATCAACTGGTTTAAAATTCCAAATTCAACATTTCACTCAACTTCAAATTATTTAATTCGAAAATTTAATTATCGAATAAATTGTGATATTCGTAATTCAAGTTAAAATTGCTCTATTGAATACTTAAAATCAATTAAATATTCCGATTTTTAATTGCTTGAAAATTCCGGGTCGTCACATTCCTCCCCTCTTAAAAGAATTTCATCCCCGAAATTACTAGCTAGGAAGAATGGTCCAATACCCATTTACTTTTTCCTCGAAACCAACCGGTTTTAACAATTCAACATTTACCAACTACCTTTTTATAAAAGACCCATTATTATTTTTATTAACTTTTCAAACTTTTCCAAAACCTTCTATAGTTTTCAGAAAACTTACTTGTTCAACTATTCAAATTATAATTCAAAACTAAATTTTGAATTATCAAAATTTTCTCAAAATTTTTCTAACTCCCTAAATTTTCGAAAATTTTTGCCAGCGTCTCTTTTGCGCGGCTGGCTCGGTACAACTACAAAAGGCCTCTACGGGCTCCCATATCTCAAAAGAAAAAAAAACCAAGTGGCTCGATCCAAAATCTCAATCAAATTCAAAGCATCTTAATTACTTCCATTTACGTCAAATGACAATTTATTCTATGCAATTTGATGAGGTCTATGTGAATAAATAAGTACTTATGTTTTATAACCAATTTTAAATTGATTTCTACTAAATTTATACTTAATTCTATTCCATTTTTAAATTTATTCACAGTCCATATATTCTCATTTTCATTGCATTTCAAATTTGAATCAATTCACTTGCATTTCATTTTATTAACCAAACCAGTTTCAATATTCAAACAGGTTTCATTCAAAACCATTTGATCTAGCTCGACACATTCTGTTTGAATTTCATTCACAATCCATTCATTTACATTTCATTTCATATTTGTTTATTCCAGACTATTTTATTTAGCTCGGAAACAAACCAGGCTATTTCATTCAATAACTATTCCCAATTCATCTAAACCACACTTCATTCAATAACTTTTTTTTATCGACTTATCAACACTTAAGTCGATAACCTAAGTTTATTTCCATTTCTTCTTACGACAAATTCTATTTCCATCATCCATTTGATTCTTATTTATTTTATCCGTTTATTAATTCAATACCCTTAGTTTACTCACTCAAACCATTATAAATTTTCATTTCCTTAAATATTATTTATAGCCCACCAAATTCTATTTCGATTCAAATTTATTTTCACTTGATTTAAATCCAACCCAATATCATTAAACTTAGTTTTGAGTTGAATTCAATTCAACTCTCCTTCATCTATTCAGCTTAAGTTATTCCACTTCAATTTATTCAAATCTTTTTTTTTCTATATTTAAGCTCATTTCATTTTGCAAATAAATTTCCCTTTTCAATTTAACTTGATTCTATTTCAATCCAATCTCATTTCAAACTACAAATTTATTTTATTAGTTATTATACATTTTAACTTTTTAGATTCAGCTCATTCAATTATTTACAAGGCCATTTCCAATTTATTTCCACATATTTGGATTTTATTTGCAATACAAACCATTACTATTTTAATCCAATTTCATATTCGATACATTTCAATTATATTTAATTTGTTAACACTTCACGTTAAATTTTAATTTATAACTCAAGTTCTGAATCCACTACAGACATAATGTTGTGTTTGACATTCGTAATTAGAGTGCACCAAAGAAAAACGTGCAAGCATTAACTGAGCTAAAGCAAGAGCAGAAAAGTCCATCTGCAGACATAATGCCATGCAAATGTGATGATGTGAAAGTATATATCAAGTGTACCCTGGTTCTTGATCCATATTGTAGTTACCTGAATGTTAGGGGTAAGTAAACTTGGTTGATCTACAAAAAACAGAATCACTCTCCTTGTCTCTTATTTTAGGAGTATTCTCCTATCATAATACATTGTATCACAAGCTACAAGTAATACTTTTTGCACCCCTCTATAGTGAATCAATATTATCTGGTTCAAATTTGTTAACCTAAAAAAATGTAAAATGCCATATAAAAAATTAGTATATGAAAATACTGATATATCACATCAACTGTTTTTCATCTGCTTTCGAAAAATTGCCAGTGATTTCCATGAGATATACATTATACCAAGACCGCCTTGTATTTTAGAACTCTGACAAAAAATAAATATTGAATGTTTAGTTCTATGAATGACCATGCAGGATCTTCCAAAATAATTTGTGACGACCCGCCCTTCCGCTACCAGAAAGACGTATCATCATTAAGAAAGAAAGGGATAGAAAATAGAAAAGAAAGAGAAAAAAAGAACAACAACACCAGAATCTCACAGCGGAACGGAACAAAATATAATATATCACATAAATATTTCATAGTTTTTACATATATCAGAGTTATACAATATCAATACATATGTCAATCATACATACATCTATCACTATCACTACATACATCAGAAGTACAATACATATCAACTAACACAGCGGAACTACATATATAGCTATATACGTCTGGAATCTCCTGCTCCAAACTCCTCCAGAAATCAAAGTCCGAAACCTATCACTTGGCTACTCATAAAAATTCGAGTACCCAAGAGTTTATGAAAAAAAATATAAACTCCGGGTCAGACATGCGTCTGGTATGAGTAAACAGGTTAAAGTTGCTTAACATTGAAAATCATTTGAAAATAAAGGTATCACGTAAGACTCCCCACAAATAAATACGGGTAAGTTTTTATCTTACGCTAACCAAAACATTTCATAGGAAATCCAGTGATATTATAATAGTGTCTAGGGTTTTCAAGTAAATAGAAAATAGCCGAAATTGTTACATGATTAAATTCCAGCTACTAGCCACAAAAGTGGGTAATACAAATCAAAACCGTAGGGTCTCGTAGGGAAAATGGATTTCCAACAATAGCAGGGCTACTGGGGTACCGCCCGTCACAGTACGGGGCCTAGATCACCGTGCCGAGGATCACTCCCGACCCCCTGTGTCAGGACACGATTCTTCGTCTTCCGAAAAATTCAACATCGACACTCACTTTATCGACTGCCGAGAAATCGAACGACGGAAAACCGAACACTGAGGGTTTTTAAGAAAAAGAATTTAGGAAAAGAAAATAGAAATAGATAGAAATTAGGGAGGAGAGAAGACAGAAAAGAAGATAAAATATTTTAGAATTGAAAGAAATAGAAGAAAAAGAGAATAGAGGAAAAAGAAAAAGAGAAGAAAATAGGACGGAACAGAAAACAACAGAATCACATCAGAATCTCACAATTCGCAGCGGGACAACATATAATAATAAATGAATAATCTTTAAACAAAGAACTACATCAGTTATTACATTTTATACATTTCATTACATCATATCATCAGAGTGTACAACATCATACAACAACAACAACAAACAGTGCAGCGGAAAAAGAAATACTATATAAACTAGTAATACGCCATGCCATCCAGCTTGCCTCCAGCAACTCCAGAATATCCAGAATATCCTGATAAACCTAACTCTTAACTGCCCGTGTGGAAATTGGTGGGCACCCAGAGTTTAGGAAGGAAAACAATAAACTCCAAGTCAGTCATGTGACTGGTGTGAGAACTCAAAACAGTTTATTTATCTTTAAAATCAAAATAGAGGAATATTTTTAATCAATTCGCAATGCTTTTAAAAATGAGACTACCATAAGGCCTCCCACACACACACACACAATGCAAACGCAGAATCGGAGGAGATTTCTCCTTATGATAGCCAAAGATGCTTGATACGCATTTAAAATAACATTTGATATTATTACTAGTGCATAGTGTAGAAGAAATTCATTTCGAAAGTAGAATATAAATCTTAGCCAACATACGACCATTATCGTATGCCTACTATAGCTAACTATGTTCAATAGCAGGTTACCGCCACATTCCATAGCAGGTTATACAACTAAAACCGTACAAGTCTCGTATTGTTTCTTTGGATTTCCAACAAATGGTCAGGCCAAGGAACTTCCCATTGCCACATGAGAATGCCTCTGGAAAGACATCCCCGAGAACCAAACCGGAACTCTGCCAACACAAGGCCGGGTTACCCCTAACTGGGTAACTACTGACACGAGCACGCCATTCCCCGATCGTAAACGACCTTTCTCACGGGATCCCGAAAACCAACAACCACAAAGTAATAAATTCGTAGTAACCACATAGGTTAAATATCTGGGCTCCATACCATGATACCACCTCTATCCAGAAGGAAATGTACATACCCTAAAGGGTGCTACCCCTCATAACCTTGCCGCATCTTTCCTGTTTTGACCATTTCCGGGGTGTGAGGCTCGACGAAGTCACGTCCACAAAACATACTTTATACAAAAGCCATGCTTTGGGTCAACAAATGATCAACACAATGATCACTAAGATAGACGATCAAATAAACGATCCTATCACAATAATCAACACAATGATCATTTCAGCATCACTCAGCATGTCACATTACCAAATTGGGAATATATCGCTGATAACTTCAACTATATAACCTCTGAGCTCGTATGTCTCAGAGAAGGGTGTTAAGCTAAAAGAATAAATTCTCCGCCACCAACAGAAATATCTTTGAAAGAAATCGGCTTTATATCTCAACTTGTAATGTCAGACATACAATCCATACAAGTCTGTTCCGGGCTCGAACAAAACCGAAGGCACTTACAAAGAAGTCCTTGCAATCCGGATATTCACAATCCTGATCGGATTCACCATCACATATGGAGAACTCTATACCGTAGCTACTCGGTGCAGAGTAAATCGACAGGTCATCCTATCGCTCTCGCAAATACCGGGTCTTCAACACCGATCTTCAATGCAATTCACAACGACGTATCACATATTCGGAATGGGTTATACGACCCCATGGTCCTTTCCCGGTTAACCCGAATAGTGAGCGCTTATTCAAAAATAAGTGTAGCATTCACATTCAAACAAATCACATCAATTACCCATTCAAAGGGAAATATCGATAGTCGGTTATTGAACTATCAATGGATATGCACACATCACCAGATTCCAAATAATTTTCCAAATTATTTATTTTCCAAAATATCTTCACTAGATATATAATTTCAATACTTCAAAAATAAATCAATATTTATTTTTAAACAAATTCTCCTTTCCTTTATAAATTCAATAGTGAATTTATATTTCAAAATATCCATGCATATCATTTCAATTATCCATTTCAATTTATCTTCAAAAAGATAAATTTTAATTATTCACTTCATATTGGAAAACATTTCCATACTCATTAAATAAGTAATTCACGAATTTTATTTATTTTCAACACTTAGAAAATATTCAATATACTTAAATCGAATTAAGTATATATTTCATTCTTTAAGGAAATCATTCTCTTAAACATATTTATTTGGGCCAAAACGAATGTTACGTAAAACATCGTTACGACAACCCAAAATCACTAGTATAGGGATTCGAAATTAAAATAGATATATAAATCCCAATACTACACAAAACATTTCCTTTCGGGAATCATTTACTATAACAACAGTGTTATAGTCCACTATTTCCTTTTATTTCTCGAAAACGTCTATTTCAACAATAAATGTTGAAATCTATGGTTTCGAATCTCAACACATTTTAAAACATCGTTAGATCGTTTTAATTCTATTTGAAACATCCAAATCCAAAACAATTTCTTTAACATCTTATTCATTATTCAAAAACGTGAATATTCTTTGTTAACACATTTCATCCTTTTATTTATTTTAATGCAAAGGATTATTCACTATTCAAAAACGTGAATATAACTCCATTAATAGGTTTCAACAATTTTCTTATCAAAATAAGTCATTTGCGAATTTATAAAACAACGTTTATAAATTCCATTTCTATATATTTATAAAAACTTCCTTTTTATAAATTCTTTTATTAACCTATTCCAGTTTATAACTCAATGATATACTAACAGTTCATCTTATAAGTTAAACACTTATAATCTATTCGTTTACAAAAATCGTTCCTTTGAACTTCATAATTATAAATCTTATAACTTATAAGATTCAATTATTCACCCAAATCTATTCCTCAATTAACTTCACCAATTTATAAATCTTACTATTTATAAATTTTATTTATAACTTCACAGTTTATAATTCTATAAATTTCATTTATTTATGAAATTCATTTTCACTTCATTCAAACACTTATAAAAACTCGTTTTATAATGTCTATATTTCAATTCATAAATATCCATTTGTAAATCTCTTAATATAAATCAATTTATATTATTCTTTTAAAACGTCTTCAAATTCCTTTATTATTTCACCATTTTGATTCATAAAATAATTAAATTTTATAAATCCTATATTTAAACTTTTCACAATAAATTCTAAAATCCCAATTAAACTATTTTATAAAATCATTAGCATCATATTCTCAAAAATCAGTTTTTAACTGTATTTCACAAAAATCATAATTTTTATAACGTTAAAAATTATAACGTTTATTTATTTAAAATGGATCAATTCCAAAAATTATTTTATAACTTATACTTTCAAAAATCACTTTGAAATCATTTTAAAATTCCAAATTTGGTCCAATGATGCTACACACCAAATAGTCAATCACGACTACAACGATATCATATATCCATATGAAAATCCATCAGATATCAAAATATCTGAAATCAACTAAATACTGTTGAGGAATCCAGTTGGATCCCTCCAACCTGTTTTCCTGCATCCACAAACATTAGCACAATACCAATTTCGCTCCAGTACGAAATTATCGCGGTATATGTTCTTATTAAATATTATCCGCTTAATAACGGCGCAATAGGGTCTCATCCGCTAAACAAAAAATGCGGGAAATCAACAACTGCAATATATACATATGCCAATATATATATATTGATATTATATATAATACCAATTTCACTGTTTATGAAATATTCGCGGTATATGTTTTTATTAAATAACATCCGCTTACTAACGGCGTATAATGTCTATTTTAACAATCAATAGATATTAATCAACATTCAAACATGCATTCAAATATTTTAAATCTAACTATTTAAAATAAAATCGAAACTGATTCGATTGAGTGAGAAGTTCTCACCTTGATTTTAATTTCCTTTTTAGCGATTTATTTCGAATTTTAATTTTATCCAAAATTCTCACTAACTCCAAACGACTCCAAACAAACTCCATCGCGTAGTTCTCGTCCATACGATTCCAACGCAACTGGTTTCGCGCGTTTTCGACCTCGTATGAAAAAGTTATGAATATTTGAAGTTACACGAATTAATTTATAAACTAATTTCAACATAACTTTAATAATTTAAAACCCACAACAATTTCAGGCCACATGATCTCTTCCCTTGCAATCTCCACCGTCCAACATCTCCTTCCTCCTCACGTGAAACTCCAGGAACAAGAAAACACGGCCGAACATATAGAAACCCATAGCACGAAATTAGGTTTTAACTTTACTCCTCCTACACTCGACGAAATTCGATCAAACCACCTTCATCTCGAAGCCCATGACCTAAGCTATGCTCGGCCTGAAGCATGTGGAGCTCGGCCATCCCTGTAGCACGCAATTCGAGAATGAACTACAGGCCTTTGAGCCCAATTTGCCGCCAATCCGTGAAGCCATTCGCGATCATAGCCGTTGAAATCCAAGCTCTCGTTGCCCTCTTCAACATTGTAGTTGAACGTTTCTTGTAAATGTAAACGGATTTGAAGTTATCGAGGGAAGAAGAAGAGACAATTCTGGCCGTTCAGGGGGGGCGGCGGCGGCTAGGGTTACATGTTTTTTTTTTTTTAATGAAGAGAGAGGGGTGTTGGCCTATTTATAAAGAAAATCGAAACACTATTCATCCCGGAAATTCCGAACTCCGATTTATGCGCCGTAACCAGCGTTTCTAAGGTTTACCCCGCGTTCCGGACACAATGGAACAGGTTTCGGAAGCTAATTCGGAAGTATGTGCGAGTTATGGCTGTAAACGCTCAATTTGAATTAAACCGATTTAACTCGATTTCTAGGCGTTTTAATTCGTAACGGACAAACGGTAAATCCAATTGACTTGAAATTTGAAACCTTACAATAATATCACATTACGGATCCGATGAAACTGGTTTCGTCGAAATCCGAGACTTTTTGAAAAATGGCTATCTTCACTTGCCAAATTTAAATTAAAAATAAATCGATGCGTTTCGAGCTGCCACGATCAAACGATAGCTCCGATTGACACGAAATTTGAAATCCGGTAATAACTAACTATTACGGATCCAATAGAACTGATTTCGTTCAATTCTGAGACTGTTCAAAAATTGACTATTTTTACTAGTCGATTTTAATATTAAAATATTCAATTTTCACAAATTAACTTTTAAATCGATTTTAAAAGTTCTAAAATATCATTCTAACTTCCATATGATAAAATAAAATTTTACAAATCATTTTCAATCATATTTAACTATATTTTCAATTATTTCCATAATTTAACGTATTAAATTATCGATTTAATAATCCAATTAAATCCAAAAATTCAAATAAAAATTTATTCGACTAATAAATTCACTTATTAATATTTAAAATTAATTAAATATTCAAATTTTAATTAATAAAAATTCTGGGTCGTTACAATCTTCCCCACTTAAAAGAATTTCGTCCTCGAAATTATTAAGTAAGAAAAGTTGCAGAATTTATTAATTTTCTATAATTCATAGTTAAACTTCTTACAATAACTTACTAAGTTTTCCAAATCATACTTAGTTATCTTTTCAAAAACAACTACTATTGTTTAACTTTCAATTCCAAAACAAAGTTAAAGTTTTCAAAATTTTCCAGATTTTCTCAAATTTTTCTAACGCCTTAAATTTTCGGAAAAATTCGCCATAGTCTCCTTTGCGCGGCTCGATCCGAAAAAAAAGGACAGTATATATATCACAAATATACATCTCATCAAGTAATGAGGCATCCCGCAGGGAAAAAATGTAAAAGTACTGTATTTAATCCGAGATATGTACCTTATATTTTTATTAGCGAGCATATACAGCTAATATAGCGCGAAAGCGAGCTCCAAATGCGAAGCAAACGCGATCCGCACCTACTAATCACTCAACAAACAACATGAGAATCATGCATATATATAATAGTATCAATATACAACATATAGCAACATAATAACTATATATGTCAACATAGCTAATGAAACAAACAACAAATGCAATATATATTCAACCATCAACCAACTATAATCCATAACCAATATCAATATTCATTTATATTCTCATTCATATTCAATGAATTGGTTTTCAATTTAATTCATATTTGATTCATTAACAGTGGATGTTATCAACATTCATTTTCAATTTGCTTATATTCACTAATTTATATTCAAGTTGGTTCACTTCCAATTCAAATTCAATTCTATTCAAATTTATTTACTTTAGCTTTCCATTTCATTAACTCAATTTCATTAACACTTAATGAATTATATACAATCAATCAACTAACAACCATATAACAACCAATGTATATTAATTACAACCAAATTACTTTGCTTACATTCATTCTCATTCAATTTATTCAACTTCAAATAACATTTGATTTTAATGAATTAACACTTAAATTCATATTTCATCCCAATTTATTCACATTTAATTGATTAATATTCAATCCATTCATTCAATTCAATTACAAAAGTTGAATTTCATTTATATAACTCAAGTTTATATTCATTTAATCCACTTGATTATTTACAACTCATATTCATAATTATATTCATATAATTTTACTTCTTATATATATAAGTTTATTTCACAATTGTAAATCACTTTAATTATAATTTAATTCTTATAATTCTTTTCACTTATACAATTATTCTTTTATTTAGATTATTCAAACAACTAAACAATCAACTTATATACACTTAAATAATTCTGAAAAATTATTCCTTTTTTTAGGTTATTCAAACAACTAAACAATCAACTTATATACACTTAAATAATTCTGAAAAATTATTCCTTTTTTTAGGTTATTCAAACAACTAAACAATCAACTTATATACACTTTAATAATTATGAAAAATTATTCCTTCATATATAAAATATAATCAAGTAAAATTATTTCATTTACCCAATTTAAAAACAATATTATGTCGAATTGTTCTATTCAAGCGTTTAGAAACCCCTTCGGCATAGTTGTACATACCGTGCTGACGAAGGTTCATATGCCACTCAATAAACCAATCATCACAATATAAAACAATTTTATATTCACTAACAAATACGCTCCCATAGCTATTATTACACTCAAACTCAATCTAGAGTACTACTGACTCTATCTCTAATGAGTAATACCCAATAGAACCATGGTTGTCGCTTAACCATAAGCTCTGATACCACATTGTCAGGACACGATTCTTTGTCTTCCGAAAAATTCAACATCGACACTCACTTTATCGACTGCCGAGAAATCGAACGACGGAAAACCGAACACTGAGGGTCTTTAAGAAAAAGAATTTAGGAAAAGAAAATAGAAATAGATAGAAATTAGGGAGGAGAGAAGACAGAAAAGAAGATAAAATATTTTAGAATTGAAAGAAATAGAAGAAAAAGAGAATAGAGGAAAAAGAAAAAGAGAAGAAAATAGGACGGAACAGAAAACAACAGAATCACATCAGAATCTCACAATTCGCAGCGGGACAACATATAATAATAAATGAATAATCTTTAAACAAAGAACTACATCAGTTATTACATTTTATACATTTCATTACATCATATCATCAGAGTGTACAACATCATACAACAACAACAACAAACAGTGCAGCGGAAAAAGAAATACTATATAAACTAGTAATACGCCATGCCATCCAGCTTGCCTCCAGCAACTCCAGAATATCCAGAATATCCTGATAAACCTAACTCTTAACTGCCCGTGTGGAAATTGGTGGGCACCCAGAGTTTAGGAAGGAAAACAATAAACTCCAAGTCAGTCATGTGACTGGTGTAAGAACTCAAAACAGTTTATTTATCTTTAAAATCAAAATAGAGGAATATTTTTAATCAATTCGCAATGCTTTTAAAAATGAGACTACCATAAGGCCTCCCGCACACACACACAATGCAAACGCAGAATCGGAGGAGATTTCTCCTTATGATAGCCAAAGATGCTTGATACGCATTTAAAATAACATTTGATATTATTACTAGTGCATAGTGTAGAAGAAATTCATTTCGAAAGTAGAATATAAATCTTAGCCAACATACGACCATTATCGTATGCCTACTATAGCTAACTATGTTCAATAGCAGGTTACCGCCACATTCCATAGCAGGTTATACAACTAAAACCGTACAAGTCTCGTATTGTTTCTTTGGATTTCCAACAAATGGTCAGGCCAAGTAACTTTCCATTGCCACATGAGAATGCCTCTGGAAAGACATCCCCGAGAACCAAACCGGAACTCTGCCAACACAAGGCCGGGTTACCCCTAACTGGGTAACTACTGACACGAGCACGCCATTCCCCGATCGTAAACGACCTTTCTCACGGGATCCCGAAAACCAACAACCACAAAGTAATAAATTCGTAGTAACCACATAGGTTAAATATCTGGGCTCCATACCATGATACCACCTCTATCCAGAAGGAAATGTACATACCCTAAAGGGTGCTACCCCTCATAACCTTGCCGCATCTTTCCTGTTTTGACCATTTCCGGGGTGTGAGGCTCGACGAAGTCATGTCCACAAAACATACTTTATACAAAAGCCATGCTTTGGGTCAACAAATGATCAACACAATGATCACTAAGATAGACGATCAAATAAACGATCCTATCACAATAATCAACACAATGATCATTTCAGCATCACTCAGCATGTCACATTACCAAATTGGGAATATATCGCTGATAACTTCAACTATATAACCTCTGAGCTCGTATGTCTCAGAGAAGGGTGTTAAGCTAAAAGAATAAATTCTCCGCCACCAACAGAAATATCTTTGAAAGAAATCGGCTTTATATCTCAACTTGTAATGTCAGACATACAATCCATACAAGTCTGTTTCGGGCTCGAACAAAACCGAAGGCACTTACAAAGAAGTCCTTGCAATCCGGATATTCACAATCCTGATCGGATTCACCATCACATATGGAGAACTCTATACCGTAGCTACTCGGTGCAGAGTAAATCGACAGGTCATCCTATCGCTCTCGCAAATACCGGGTCTTCAACACCGATCTTCAATGCAATTCACAACGACGTATCACATATTCGGAATGGGTTATACGACCCCATGGTCCTTTCCCGGTTAACCCGAATAGTGAGCGCTTATTCAAAAATAAGTGTAGCATTCACATTCAAACAAATCACATCAATTACCCATTCAAAGGGAAATATCGATAGTCGGTTATTGAACTATCAATGGATATGCACACATCACCAGATTCCAAATAATTTTCCAAATTATTTATTTTCCAAAATATCTTCACTAGATATATAATTTCAATACTTCAAAAATAAATCAATATTTATTTTTAAACAAATTCTCCTTTCCTTTATAAATTCAATAGTGAATTTATATTTCAAAATATCCATGCATATCATTTCAATTATCCATTTCAATTTATCTTCAAAAAGATAAATTTTAATTATTCACTTCATATTGGAAAACATTTCCATACTCATTAAATAAGTAATTCACGAATTTTATTTATTTTCAACACTTAGAAAATATTCAATATACTTAAATCGAATTAAGTATATATTTCATTCTTTAAGGAAATCATTCTCTTAAACATATTTATTTGGGCCAAAACGAATGTTACGTAAAACATCGTTACGACAACCCAAAATCACTAGTATAGGGATTCGAAATTAAAATAGATATATAAATCCCAATACTACACAAAACATTTCCTTTCGGGAATCATTTACTATAACAACAGTGTTATAGTCCACTATTTCCTTTTATTTCTCGAAAACGTCTATTTCAACAATAAATGTTGAAATCTATGGTTTCGAATCTCAACACATTTTAAAACATCGTTAGATCGTTTTAATTCTATTTGAAACATCCAAATCCAAAACAATTTCTTTAACATCTTATTCATTATTCAAAAACGTGAATATTCTTTGTTAACACATTTCATCCTTTTATTTATTTTAATGCAAAGGATTATTCACTATTCAAAAACGTGAATATAACTCCATTAATAGGTTTCAACAATTTTCTTATCAAAATAAGTCATTTGCGAATTTATAAAACAACGTTTATAAATTCCATTTCTATATATTTATAAAAACTTCCTTTTTATAAATTCTTTTATTAACCTATTCCAGTTTATAACTCAATGATATACTAACAGTTCATCTTATAAGTTAAACACTTATAATCTATTCGTTTACAAAAATCGTTCCTTTGAACTTCATAATTATAAATCTTATAACTTATAAGATTCAATTATTCACCCAAATCTATTCCTCAATTAACTTCACCAATTTATAAATCTTACTATTTATAAATTTTATTTATAACTTCACAGTTTATAATTCTATAAATTTCATTTATTTATGAAATTCATTTTCACTTCATTCAAACACTTATAAAAACTCGTTTTATAATGTCTATATTTCAATTCATAAATATCCATTTGTAAATCTCTTAATATAAATCAATTTATATTATTCTTTTAAAACGTCTTCAAATTCCTTTATTATTTCACCATTTTGATTCATAAAATAATTAAATTTTATAAATCCTATATTTAAACTTTTCACAATAAATTCTAAAATCCCAATTAAACTATTTTATAAAATCATTAGCATCATATTCTCAAAAATCAGTTTTTAACTGTATTTCACAAAAATCATAATTTTTATAACGTTAAAAATTATAACGTTTATTTATTTAAAATGGATCAATTCCAAAAATTATTTTATAACTTATACTTTCAAAAATCACTTTGAAATCATTTTAAAATTCCAAATTTGGTCCAATGATGCTACACACCAAATAGTCAATCACGACTACAACGATATCATATATCCATATGAAAATCCATCAGATATCAAAATATCTGAAATCAACTAAATACTGTTGAGGAATCCAGTTGGATCCCTCCAACCTGTTTTCCTGCATCCACAAACATTAGCACAATACCAATTTCGCTCCAGTACGAAATTATCGCGGTATATGTTCTTATTAAATATTATCCGCTTAATAACGGCGCAATAGGGTCTCATCCGCTAAACAAAAAATGCGGGAAATCAACAACTGCAATATATACATATGCCAATATATATATATTGATATTATATATAATACCAATTTCACTGTTTATGAAATATTCGCGGTATATGTTTTTATTAAATAACATCCGCTTACTAACGGCGTATAATGTCTATTTTAACAATCAATAGATATTAATCAACATTCAAACATGCATTCAAATATTTTAAATCTAACTATTTAAAATAAAATCGAAACTGATTCGATTGAGTGAGAAGTTCTCACCTTGATTTTAATTTCCTTTTTAGCGATTTATTTCGAATTTTAATTTTATCCAAAATTCTCACTAACTCCAAACGACTCCAAACAAACTCCATCGCGTAGTGCTCGTCCATACGATTCCAACGCAACTGGTTTCGCGCGTTTTCGACCTCGTATGAAAAAGTTATGAATATTTGAAGTTACACGAATTAATTTATAAACTAATTTCAACATAACTTTAATAATTTAAAACCCACAACAATTTCAGGCCACATGATCTCTTCCCTTGCAATCTCCACCGTCCAACATCTCCTTCCTCCTCACGTGAAACTCCAGGAACAAGAAAACACGGCCGAACATATAGAAACCCATAGCACGAAATTAGGTTTTAACTTTACTCCTCCTACACTCGACGAAATTCGATCAAACCACCTTCATCTCGAAGCCCATGACCTAAGCTATGCTCGGCCTGAAGCATGTGGAGCTCGGCCATCCCTGTAGCACGCAATTCGAGAATGAACTACAGGCCTTTGAGCCCAATTTGCCGCCAATCCGTGAAGCCATTCGCGATCATAGCCGTTGAAATCCAAGCTCTCGTTGCCCTCTTCAACATTGTAGTTGAACGTTTCTTGTAAATGTAAACGGATTTGAAGTTATCGAGGGAAGAAGAAGAGACAATTCTGGCCGTTCAGGGGGGGCGGCGGCGGCTAGGGTTACATGTTTTTTTTTTTTAATGAAGAGAGAGGGGTGTTGGCCTATTTATAAAGAAAATCGAAACACTATTCATCCCGGAAATTCCGAACTCCGATTTATGCGCCATAACCAGCGTTTCTAAGGTTTACCCCGCGTTCCGGACACAATGGAACAGGTTTCGGAAGCTAATTCGGAAGTATGTGCGAGTTATGGCTGTAAACGCTCAATTTGAATTAAACCGATTTAACTCGATTTCTAGGCGTTTTAATTCGTAACGGACAAACGGTAAATCCAATTGACTTGAAATTTGAAACCTTACAATAATATCACATTACGGATCCGATGAAACTGGTTTCGTCGAAATCCGAGACTTTTTGAAAAATGGCTATCTTCACTTGCCAAATTTAAATTAAAAATAAATCGATGCGTTTCGAGCTGCCACGATCAAACGATAGCTCCGATTGACACGAAATTTGAAATCCGGTAATAACTAACTATTACGGATCCAATAGAACTGATTTCGTTCAATTCTGAGACTGTTCAAAAATTGACTATTTTTACTAGTCGATTTTAATATTAAAATATTCAATTTTCACAAATTAACTTTTAAATCGATTTTAAAAGTTCTAAAATATCATTCTAACTTCCATATGATAAAATAAAATTTTACAAATCATTTTCAATCATATTTAACTATATTTTCAATTATTTCCATAATTTAACGTATTAAATTATCGATTTAATAATCCAATTAAATCCAAAAATTCAAATAAAAATTTATTCGACTAATAAATTCACTTATTAATATTTAAAATTAATTAAATATTCAAATTTTAATTAATAAAAATTCTGGGTCGTTACAATCTTCCCCACTTAAAAGAATTTCGTCCTCGAAATTATTAAGTAAGAAAAGTTGCAGAATTTATTAATTTTCTATAATTCATAGTTAAACTTCTTACAATAACTTACTAAGTTTTCCAAATCATACTTAGTTATCTTTTCAAAAACAACTACTATTGTTTAACTTTCAATTCCAAAACAAAGTTAAAGTTTTCAAAATTTTCCAGATTTTCTCAAATTTTTCTAACGCCTTAAATTTTCGGAAAAATTCGCCATAGTCTCCTTTGCGCGGCTCGATCCGAAAAAAAAGGACAGTATATATATCACAAATATACATCTCATCAAGTAATGAGGCATCCCGCAGGGAAAAAATGTAAAAGTACTGTATTTAATCCGAGATATGTACCTTATATTTTTATTAGCGAGCATATACAGCTAATATAGCGCGAAAGCGAGCTCCAAATGCGAAGCAAACGCGATCCGCACCTACTAATCACTCAACAAACAACATGAGAATCATGCATATATATAATAGTATCAATATACAACATATAGCAACATAATAACTATATATGTCAACATAGCTAATGAAACAAACAACAAATGCAATATATATTCAACCATCAACCAACTATAATCCATAACCAATATCAATATTCATTTATATTCTCATTCATATTCAATGAATTGGTTTTCAATTTAATTCATATTTGATTCATTAACAGTGGATGTTATCAACATTCATTTTCAATTTGCTTATATTCACTAATTTATATTCAAGTTGGTTCACTTCCAATTCAAATTCAATTCTATTCAAATTTATTTACTTTAGCTTTCCATTTCATTAACTCAATTTCATTAACACTTAATGAATTATATACAATCAATCAACTAACAACCATATAACAACCAATGTATATTAATTACAACCAAATTACTTTGCTTACATTCATTCTCATTCAATTTATTCAACTTCAAATAACATTTGATTTTAATGAATTAACACTTAAATTCATATTTCATCCCAATTTATTCACATTTAATTGATTAATATTCAATCCATTCATTCAATTCAATTACAAAAGTTGAATTTCATTTATATAACTCAAGTTTATATTCATTTAATCCACTTGATTATTTACAACTCATATTCATAATTATATTCATATAATTTTACTTCTTATATATATAAGTTTATTTCACAATTGTAAATCACTTTAATTATAATTTAATTCTTATAATTCTTTTCACTTATACAATTATTCTTTTATTTAGATTATTCAAACAACTAAACAATCAACTTATATACACTTAAATAATTCTGAAAAATTATTCCTTTTTTTAGGTTATTCAAACAACTAAACAATCAACTTATATACACTTAAATAATTCTGAAAAATTATTCCTTTTTTTAGGTTATTCAAACAACTAAACAATCAACTTATATACACTTTAATAATTATGAAAAATTATTCCTTCATATATAAAATATAATCAAGTAAAATTATTTCATTTACCCAATTTAAAAACAATATTATGTCGAATTGTTCTATTCAAGCGTTTAGAAACCCCTTCGGCATAGTTGTACATACCGTGCTGATGAAGGTTCATATGCCACTCAATAAACCAATCATCACAATATAAAACAATTTTATATTCACTAACAAATACGCTCCCATAGCTATTATTACACTCAAACTCAATCTAGAGTACTACTGACTCTATCTCTAATGAGTAATACCCAATAGAACCATGGTTGTCGCTTAACCATAAGCTCTGATACCACATTGTCAGGACACGATTCTTTGTCTTCCGAAAAATTCAACATCGACACTCACTTTATCGACTGCCGAGAAATCGAACGACGGAAAACCGAACACTGAGGGTCTTTAAGAAAAAGAATTTAGGAAAAGAAAATAGAAATAGATAGAAATTAGGGAGGAGAGAAGACAGAAAAGAAGATAAAATATTTTAGAATTGAAAGAAATAGAAGAAAAAGAGAATAGAGGAAAAAGAAAAAGAGAAGAAAATAGGACGGAACAGAAAACAACAGAATCACATCAGAATCTCACAATTCGCAGCGGGACAACATATAATAATAAATGAATAATCTTTAAACAAAGAACTACATCAGTTATTACATTTTATACATTTCATTACATCATATCATCAGAGTGTACAACATCATACAACAACAACAACAAACAGTGCAGCGGAAAAAGAAATACTATATAAACTAGTAATACGCCATGCCATCCAGCTTGCCTCCAGCAACTCCAGAATATCCAGAATATCCTGATAAACCTAACTCTTAACTGCCCGTGTGGAAATTGGTGGGCACCCAGAGTTTAGGAAGGAAAACAATAAACTCCAAGTCAGTCATGTGACTGGTGTAAGAACTCAAAACAGTTTATTTATCTTTAAAATCAAAATAGAGGAATATTTTTAATCAATTCGCAATGCTTTTAAAAATGAGACTACCATAAGGCCTCCCGCACACACACACAATGCAAACGCAGAATCGGAGGAGATTTCTCCTTATGATAGCCAAAGATGCTTGATACGCATTTAAAATAACATTTGATATTATTACTAGTGCATAGTGTAGAAGAAATTCATTTCGAAAGTAGAATATAAATCTTAGCCAACATACGACCATTATCGTATGCCTACTATAGCTAACTATGTTCAATAGCAGGTTACCGCCACATTCCATAGCAGGTTATACAACTAAAACCGTACAAGTCTCGTATTGTTTCTTTGGATTTCCAACAAATGGTCAGGCCAAGTAACTTTCCATTGCCACATGAGAATGCCTCTGGAAAGACATCCCCGAGAACCAAACCGGAACTCTGCCAACACAAGGCCGGGTTACCCCTAACTGGGTAACTACTGACACGAGCACGCCATTCCCCGATCGTAAACGACCTTTCTCACGGGATCCCGAAAACCAACAACCACAAAGTAATAAATTCGTAGTAACCACATAGGTTAAATATCTGGGCTCCATACCATGATACCACCTCTATCCAGAAGGAAATGTACATACCCTAAAGGGTGCTACCCCTCATAACCTTGCCGCATCTTTCCTGTTTTGACCATTTCCGGGGTGTGAGGCTCGACGAAGTCATGTCCACAAAACATACTTTATACAAAAGCCATGCTTTGGGTCAACAAATGATCAACACAATGATCACTAAGATAGACGATCAAATAAACGATCCTATCACAATAATCAACACAATGATCATTTCAGCATCACTCAGCATGTCACATTACCAAATTGGGAATATATCGCTGATAACTTCAACTATATAACCTCTGAGCTCGTATGTCTCAGAGAAGGGTGTTAAGCTAAAAGAATAAATTCTCCGCCACCAACAGAAATATCTTTGAAAGAAATCGGCTTTATATCTCAACTTGTAATGTCAGACATACAATCCATACAAGTCTGTTTCGGGCTCGAACAAAACCGAAGGCACTTACAAAGAAGTCCTTGCAATCCGGATATTCACAATCCTGATCGGATTCACCATCACATATGGAGAACTCTATACCGTAGCTACTCGGTGCAGAGTAAATCGACAGGTCATCCTATCGCTCTCGCAAATACCGGGTCTTCAACACCGATCTTCAATGCAATTCACAACGACGTATCACATATTCGGAATGGGTTATACGACCCCATGGTCCTTTCCCGGTTAACCCGAATAGTGAGCGCTTATTCAAAAATAAGTGTAGCATTCACATTCAAACAAATCACATCAATTACCCATTCAAAGGGAAATATCGATAGTCGGTTATTGAACTATCAATGGATATGCACACATCACCAGATTCCAAATAATTTTCCAAATTATTTATTTTCCAAAATATCTTCACTAGATATATAATTTCAATACTTCAAAAATAAATCAATATTTATTTTTAAACAAATTCTCCTTTCCTTTATAAATTCAATAGTGAATTTATATTTCAAAATATCCATGCATATCATTTCAATTATCCATTTCAATTTATCTTCAAAAAGATAAATTTTAATTATTCACTTCATATTGGAAAACATTTCCATACTCATTAAATAAGTAATTCACGAATTTTATTTATTTTCAACACTTAGAAAATATTCAATATACTTAAATCGAATTAAGTATATATTTCATTCTTTAAGGAAATCATTCTCTTAAACATATTTATTTGGGCCAAAACGAATGTTACGTAAAACATCGTTACGACAACCCAAAATCACTAGTATAGGGATTCGAAATTAAAATAGATATATAAATCCCAATACTACACAAAACATTTCCTTTCGGGAATCATTTACTATAACAACAGTGTTATAGTCCACTATTTCCTTTTATTTCTCGAAAACGTCTATTTCAACAATAAATGTTGAAATCTATGGTTTCGAATCTCAACACATTTTAAAACATCGTTAGATCGTTTTAATTCTATTTGAAACATCCAAATCCAAAACAATTTCTTTAACATCTTATTCATTATTCAAAAACGTGAATATTCTTTGTTAACACATTTCATCCTTTTATTTATTTTAATGCAAAGGATTATTCACTATTCAAAAACGTGAATATAACTCCATTAATAGGTTTCAACAATTTTCTTATCAAAATAAGTCATTTGCGAATTTATAAAACAACGTTTATAAATTCCATTTCTATATATTTATAAAAACTTCCTTTTTATAAATTCTTTTATTAACCTATTCCAGTTTATAACTCAATGATATACTAACAGTTCATCTTATAAGTTAAACACTTATAATCTATTCGTTTACAAAAATCGTTCCTTTGAACTTCATAATTATAAATCTTATAACTTATAAGATTCAATTATTCACCCAAATCTATTCCTCAATTAACTTCACCAATTTATAAATCTTACTATTTATAAATTTTATTTATAACTTCACAGTTTATAATTCTATAAATTTCATTTATTTATGAAATTCATTTTCACTTCATTCAAACACTTATAAAAACTCGTTTTATAATGTCTATATTTCAATTCATAAATATCCATTTGTAAATCTCTTAATATAAATCAATTTATATTATTCTTTTAAAACGTCTTCAAATTCCTTTATTATTTCACCATTTTGATTCATAAAATAATTAAATTTTATAAATCCTATATTTAAACTTTTCACAATAAATTCTAAAATCCCAATTAAACTATTTTATAAAATCATTAGCATCATATTCTCAAAAATCAGTTTTTAACTGTATTTCACAAAAATCATAATTTTTATAACGTTAAAAATTATAACGTTTATTTATTTAAAATGGATCAATTCCAAAAATTATTTTATAACTTATACTTTCAAAAATCACTTTGAAATCATTTTAAAATTCCAAATTTGGTCCAATGATGCTACACACCAAATAGTCAATCACGACTACAACGATATCATATATCCATATGAAAATCCATCAGATATCAAAATATCTGAAATCAACTAAATACTGTTGAGGAATCCAGTTGGATCCCTCCAACCTGTTTTCCTGCATCCACAAACATTAGCACAATACCAATTTCGCTCCAGTACGAAATTATCGCGGTATATGTTCTTATTAAATATTATCCGCTTAATAACGGCGCAATAGGGTCTCATCCGCTAAACAAAAAATGCGGGAAATCAACAACTGCAATATATACATATGCCAATATATATATATTGATATTATATATAATACCAATTTCACTGTTTATGAAATATTCGCGGTATATGTTTTTATTAAATAACATCCGCTTACTAACGGCGTATAATGTCTATTTTAACAATCAATAGATATTAATCAACATTCAAACATGCATTCAAATATTTTAAATCTAACTATTTAAAATAAAATCGAAACTGATTCGATTGAGTGAGAAGTTCTCACCTTGATTTTAATTTCCTTTTTAGCGATTTATTTCGAATAAAATTAAACGGACGTTTAATTTTACCCAAAATTCTCACTAACTCCAAACGACTCCAAACCAACTCCATCGCGTAGTGCTCGTCCATACGATTCCAACGCAACTGGTTTCGCGCGTTTTCGACCTCGTATGAAAAAGTTATGAATATTTGAAGTTACACGAATTAATTTATAAACTAATTTAAACATAACTTTAATAATTTAAAACCCACAACAATTTCAGGCCACATGATCTCTTCCCTTGCAATCTCCACCATCCAACATCTCCTTCCTCCTCACGTGAAACTCCAGGAACAAGAAAACACGGCCGAACATATAGAAACCCATAGCACGAAATTAGGTTTTAACTTTACTCCTCCTACACTCGACGAAATTCGATCAAACCACCTTCATCTCGAAGCCCATGACCTAAGCTATGCTCGACCTGAAGCATGATGAGCTCGGCCATCCCTGTGGCACGCGGTTCGAGAATGAACTACAGGCCTTTGAGCCCAATTTGCCGCCAATCCGTGAAGCCATTCGCGATCATAGCCGTTGAAATCCAAGCTCTCGTTGCCCTCTTCAACATTGTAGTTGAACGTTTCTTGTAAATGTAAACGGATTTGAAGTTATCGAGGGAAGAAGAAGAGACAATTCTGGCCGTTCAGGGGGGGTGGCGGCGGCTAGGGTTACATGTTTTTTTTTTTTTAATGAAGAGAGAGGGGTGTTGGCCTATTTATAAAGAAAATCGAAACACTATTCATCCCGGAAATTCCGAACTCCGATTTACGCGCCGTAACCAGCGTTTCTAAGGTTTACCCCGCGTTTCGGACACAATGGAACAGGTTTCGGAAGCTAATTCGGAAGTATGTGCGAGTTATGGCTGTAAACGCTCAATTTGAATTAAACCGATTTAACTCGATTTCTA
Organism: Allium cepa; assembly: GCA_030765085.1. Classification (NCBI taxonomy): domain Eukaryota; kingdom Viridiplantae; phylum Streptophyta; class Magnoliopsida; order Asparagales; family Amaryllidaceae; genus Allium; species Allium cepa. The sequence continues at coordinate 514,145,191 of CM060942.1, forward strand.
GGCGTTTTAATTCGTAACGGACAAACGGTAAATCCAATTGACTTGAAATTTGAAACCTTACAATAATATCACATTACGGATCCGATGAAACTGGTTTCGTCGAAATCCAAGACTTTTTGAAAAATGGCTATTTTCACTTGCCAAATTTAAATTAAAAATAAATCGATGCGTTTCGAGCTGCCACGATCAAACGATAGCTCCGATTGACACGAAATTTGAAATCCGGTAATAACTAACTATTACGGATCCAATGGAACTGATTTCGTTCAATTCTGAGACTGTTCAAAAATTGACTATTTTTACTAGTCGATTTTAATATTAAAATATTCAATTTTCACAAATTAACTTTTAAATCGATTTTAAAAGTTCTAAAATATCATTCTAACTTCAATATGATAAAATAAAATTTTACAAATCATTTTCAATCATATTTAACTATATTTTCAATTATTTCCATAATTTAACGTATTAAATTATCGATTTAATAATCCAATTAAATCCAAAAATTCAAATAAAAATTTATTCGACTAATAAATTCACTTATTAATATTTAAAATTAATTAAATATTCAAATTTTAATTAATAAAAATTCTGGGTCGTTACACCCTGCTACACAAGGCCGGAACCATTTCTTACTGAACAGTTCCGAACAAGATAAACCCCGCAGTTGGCGCGACCAACCGCTCACTAAGCCGAAATATAAAAGGGACATCTAGACAGGGGAATTATCTTGTCCTGCTTGGGCATGACCCACCTAACCTTGCTGCATCTCCCCTGTTTTAGCCATTCCCGGTTGATGAGGCTTGAGGCTACGATTACCTTTATAGAACATATCACTTAGAATGCTCATTGTCCACCTGACGATGTGCTGAAAGCATTCAATCCATACAAGTTTATTCCGGGTTCGAACGAAACCGAAGGCATTATCTCGTCACACTCATTTTGGAATCACCCTCAGAGTCAACGACGATAACCCTTGCATTCTGAAACACTATCTCGATCACCAATGATAAGTCACGACCTATCGTTTAATTTGGATCGATGTGGTTTTCGAAGAATCAAAATTGATTCTTCCGATCCCGGTCTCATCGGAATCCAAACGCCATTTTAAGGGCCAAGTTGTCTAATTAACTTAACAGTTTAAATAATTTAAATTCAACAATTGATTTAACATAGCATTTATCATAGATAAAACATATGCAAACATCATGGATATATCATAGAATATCAGAGAGCATCACAGAATATCTTCAATTTAAACATCACAATCCAGACATTCTACATACACCACAATCCATAAGCAATTACCTTAAAATATTGTTTGTAATTAATTCAATTTAGAATTAATTACCTGAGAGTTAATCACTTAACTCTGTTTAGTTAATCATTAATTACCCATTAATTACTTATTTCATTCCAAATCATCTAATTGATGATTCCTTAATTTATTATTAAGTCTTAATTACGAAATTATTTTATTTCATACTATTAATGAATTTCTTCCTCAATCAAGTGAGTTAACTTTAATTGCTTAATTAACTGTTCTCTGATCATTAATTAATATCTTTAATTACTTATTAATATAACTTAATTATTCAATTATTACCTGCTAATTACTAAATTAATCATTATTTCATTTTAATTAATTCACTTGATTTTTCTTAATTATCAATCACTGATTAATTAACTTAAAGTAATTAATTCTTAATTTAGTATTCACTTAAGCGTTGTCTAATTCTAACACTAATTACAATCTTAATATAATTATTCTTAATTACTTTCTAAATAATTAATTAATGTTAATTATTCGACAACTAACATTTTAAAGACATCTGCAATTTGGGAATCAAATAAATATTAACAACTAACCTTTAATGTTAATTGATTTTCATCCGGCCTTAACTAAATTACCAATTTAAAACAGTGAACAAGTGATAGTTACAGTGTTAAGTACTACTTAAATTATTAAGCCTGAAGCACATCTCCTAAACAAAAACACAGAACTGCAGATAAACAAACTCCAAGACTTCCCTGGTAAAACCCGAGACCATCCCTGCGTTAACGCGGGTGTTACTTCGAGTTACCCCTGCCTTATTTCCTGAGTCTTCCCTAAACATCTTCTTCTTCTCTCTTTTTTTTTTTATTTACAGTAAGTTAAGCTTTAAACTAAAAATAAATCGCATCCATAACTCACACGAGTACAGCACGCAACAAACCCGAAGTAAACATTCAAACTACACGAGCACGACCACAAGCCATCTGAAACCCCAGTGCGCTATCACCAAATCACCACCGCCGTGCACGTGCACGGCGGCGCGACCCATCTCTGGCGAACCCCAAAAACGCAGACAAGTCGCAAATCACGCAAAGGTGCAAAAACCAAAACCCATTCGACTACAAAAGTTCGAAATCGAAAATTTTGGTTTCAAGGAAACTGCAACTACGACCTTCGGCACAAATGTGCTTCGCGATCATCGATCAAGCTACCAGAGTCGACACGACTTCGCCCCCTTGACAACGTCACGCTAAGCCATCTTCCACCAAAATTTTATGCAGCTCGGTCGCGTGGAAAGGCCGAACCCACTATTTTACAGACAAGGAGAAGAAACAGAACACAAACCCTAACCTATTCTCGTTCGATCAACCCTTGTTTTTGAAAAATTTTAAAACATTTTTCTCAACATCACAGATACACAATCTTGCTTCAGAACAAATTTCAATGTTTGTTATTGATTAAATCTTTAGAATTTGGTATAAAGGCAAATTATATACAAATGTGAACTGCTCTTATGTTTCTTAATTAAAAATTCTCGTTCTTGTTTTAAAAATCATGGAATTCATTAACATTTCAGAATATGGATATGAATTAACCTTTTCCATCAATGGGGTTTATCAAATTCCTGCTCATTTTCTTGTAAACATAAGTTTTCAGGGTTACTTCACCTCCCATATGTTTAAATCAATGTTAAAAATCTTAGTATAGGTGTAATCATCTTGTATATTTTGAAATTTTAAAATTTATCATGACTTGAAACCAAATACTTGATTTTTGGAAGGGAATTTATAACCTGTATCATCAACAGAGGACTCAAACACAAATTATACAATATCAAGTATATACCATGTCACAAGACCTTGAAATCATGAACTGTTAACTTTGAACTTTAAAGCTTCAAAATTTCTTGTTTACTCACCAAAACATTTCTGAACCAGAGCTGCAGTATGAATATACTTGAGGCCTGAAACTGTCTTAAGATCCTCTTTGCTTTCTGTTTTGGAAATAAAATTTTGAACTTGCTCTTCCTTTGTTTTTTTTTATTTTCAGGTTTTTCTAATCTATTTTCTGCCTGAACAAACCAAACAAGAATATGTACACTCATATATAAAAGAAAAAAGGTGTGTATAAGGGAAGGCTTCAACTGGACGGTTTGTTTATTTCTTCATTTGGTTTATAACCTGTTCAGATTTTATACTTATTTGAAATGACAAATTATATGCTGAGCTGATGGCAATAAATGCCTTGGCCTCATAACATGTTTACATAATTATTATTATGTTTTGCTGTGTGAATATATTATATGCAGATATGTACTTAAGTATTTCTATTAGCTTACATAAGTATAAATATGTTTGGCTGCGTTAAAGATATTTGTTATGAAGATTGTACTTTTGCAGATGAACATGGCTTGCATATGAAGCTACTCATTTTGTCTTGTTATTTTTTTTGGAAACAATATATTTCAGTTTGATGTTTTGCATCATAACACCTTTGTTCATTTCTTCTGGTTTACATGTCCTAGCTTGAATAATTACATACATACTTGTCAGGTCAATGTCTTGAGTATAAAGACATTTGTTTTGTATAGAAACCCTTTGTCTTATATTTTATATGTTGACTAATTTTATTTTATACTAGTGCTTATATTTTTAGCTTTATACATTCATTTGTATCCCTAATTTAGCTACCCATTATTAAATTATATACATGTGTTTGTCTAATATATAATATTTATATTTATATTTATATTGAACTTTATCATCTATTTGCAATTTCTATTTTCTACTTTAGCCATTAATATTTGAATTAAATTCATAAGTTATATTTACATTTGTTCTCATTTTTTTATAATTCATTTGTATTATAGTATATAAGTTTGACTCATATTTTACATTTATATTTTATATTACTAGAATTAGATTTTTAATTTTCAAACATTATTAAGCATATGTATTCATTTAACAAATGTTAACAATGTATAGCATTTTAATTTAACGAGTTAAATTTTATTAATAATATTTTTAAGAAACTTATTTTAGAATTTCAAACATTATTATCTATGTGTATTATTTCATACTAAATGTAAATAATGTAAAGTATTTTAAGTAATTATATAAGATAGATTTTTATTGTGAATATTATTGAAATACTTATTTCAATTTCCTAATTAATCTCCTTTTAAAATACAGTTTATATAAATAGATGGCAATATTTCCAAAATCATATTCATTTAAATATGATCAATTCACATTTTATATTTAAGTAGATTAAACATTTATTAAAATAACCGGGGCCAAAATCCAGGGTCGTTACATAATTACGGCTTATCGTTGCATCCAAAAAAACGAAACCAGATGTATAAACAAAAATATCAACATAGTTTTTACAGTATGAGAGGAGAGATTTTTCTCACCAGTTCCTTTTTGATTTATTTGAATGACTATTTGTCCAGTTTGTTGATGCTTGAGCAAACTGTTCTAAATTTTTCAGTAGGGACACCACATATCTCAAGCATTGCATCCAACAGTTTACAATGGTTTAGATTTACCTGTTTGCATTTGTAAGTATAAGGTTAGCAATTTGTAGTACATATGTGCAAGTAATTTTCCAAAATTAAAATATTAACAATGAACCATCGACTAACAAAAAATATGCGAACAAGTCAGCAAGCATAAAATAGGGGTTGTGTATGTAATCTAGCGATCATGCAGGCTATTTACGTATATTAATATTTTATTCGATAACATTGAAAGTGACAATGTGTGTTTATATAATGATGAATATCATTCACAATTGACATCCTTGATTTGAATGCCATGGAGAGCAAAACGGTACCCAAATGAATATAACATGTCTAGTGATGTATATGATAACAGCGAGAATTGCCAACATAGAACATAGCCGATCCTACTTGCAATAGTTTAATGCCATGAAATGGCTACAACATTTTTACTTTATTCTAGCAATTGAATGCGAGTGGAGAACTATGAAGCAATTTGTGAATCGAAGAGTGGATTTCAAAGGAATGTTTGTTGATAATTCACCTCAAAGAAATGTTGGGTTAAAAATGTTGTCATCTAATGCGATGCTTAAATCCCGGTTTCTTCCATTCACTAGTTAACTGTCTACATAATAATATCATAAGGACTTAGTACTTGACTAAAATATGACAAAAACAACATTAACTAGTAGAATAATACCGTATATGGTTACATTGCATGTACAATGGGGTTTGATTAGATTAAGTTGGCTTCCAGTTTTTTTAGAATAAGTCCAACCTGATAAATGCAGAGGAGTATGATCAGAAACTGCAACTATGAAACCGATAAATAATAACAATGAAGTATCATACCTGTCCGTCTAAATGCTAAAACAGCATTGTAATTTTGTTTCAAAATATTCATAAAATCTTCTAAGTTCTATATAAACCAATGTTGGCCAGTAAGGCATCGTATCTTTATTAAGTCCATTAAATAGAAAGAAGAAATGATAAAATGGACCTGATGTCGCAACAACGAAATAGGCAAAACATGCAATGATGAATCCTCCCCACTTGAACAAAATTTTCCGCTTAGTTCAGGCCAGTCATATAATTGTAAAACATGTCTCCTTGAAGCATTTGTGTATATTGGGAGTTGCAAATGATGAAGTTTGTAAGATTAATAATCACACAGGCATAGGTAAGCTAAACCAAGAGAAAATAGAAGAAGTTATACACACCTATTTAGAACTCACTGTTCATACAATAATTGGCTAAAAGGCATAGCATAAACGATTAAATGCTTTTTAACACCTGCTAACATAGTGCTTTTGAGCATGCATCTGCTACATAGTGAAACAGTACAGTTGCATAAACTTGTGCAGTGTAAGTAACATAGACAAATGGATATTACACCATTCAAAATGCAAAATGAAAATTGACGGCCATAATGCTAGTTCATGACAATAACAGAGGGTGAAGAGGGTAAATAAGGTAGACAATGGGGCTACCATCCAAATAAACACATTTAACTAACATCAATCATCCTTGGTTTCTTACAATGAAAGTGGCGGAAATGTCTACCAAATAGGCCGATTTGAATTACATAAATTTATTTAGTATTTTTTTTCAAAGGTAAGTTTATAAGTGAAATCGTCAACAACTTTCAGCCACCCAAATAAATGTCAGTCTCTCAAAATAATTTAAGAACAATTTAAGGATATGGTAGGAAAAAAATGAATATGTGGTTCGTATATTTCATTGTTTGAGCGGTAAAACCATCATCAGAATTCAAAAGTTATAAAACTTAGTGAAACTTAGCTGTCCTTATATTTGAGTATTTAAGCTATCAATCAATGTAAATAACGATAATAGAGGAGTGGTTTACAAATAAACACACTTATATTTGAGTAAACCATAAGAGTATAACAAACCTCTTTCACATTTTTTGAATTTTTACAAGCTCCATCATTTTTAATTCATCATATAAAATATTAGCAAATTCATCAACCTGCAAGACCAAACCACAAAACTCCATTTCTTAAAAACTCAGAAACCTCTAAATTGAAAATTGTTAAATATTTATGCATTATTTGAAAACTTAATTCACTATTTCCATGATTTCTTCTTCCAGATGGATATATCCTATGTCAGAAACGTGAAGTATTTAAATGTTTCACCTACCAAGATTTTAGTGATGGCTGGTTCTAATTTCTAATAATTTGTATACAGTCAAAAAAATCTACTATTATTAAAAATTAGAACATTTTTAGAAAAATTGTACGAATATTGTTTTGATTTAGTTTCGATACCATTTCAATATAATTCTCTACCAATGTAATCCACTTAATATACGAGTCATCCATTTAACACATTTAATGTCATAAATTACATTTGACTTACGAAGTATATTATAAATATTAAAAAATAAATTTGCTTTTTACCTTTTAAGTCTATAAAATAATCAAAATTTCAAACCTTTACTCTAATTTTCAAATTCAAAATTTAAATTTTCATATCGTCAAATTCAATTTCAAAAATTTAAATCTAAAAATTCAAAGTCGAAATTCTTAAATTCAAAATTTTCCATAAAATTCGAATTTTCAATCTTAGTATTCAAAAGTTCAAAATTCGAATTTTTGAACTTCAAGCGTTTACAATTCAAATTGTTTGTACTCAAATATTAAAACTTCAAATTTTCATAATTTAATTTTTAAATTAAAAAAAATCATATTTCTATAATCGATAATTTAAAAATTCAATTTTCATATTCAATTTTTTGAAATTTAAATTTTGGACTTAAATTTTGAACGGAAACAAAAGTACAGATGTTCATGAAATGTTTAATTAAAAATTGTAGAGAAATAATGTAAGTTTGAACATCCATAAACAGAAGATTTATTCAAAAATAAAGCCTGGTTCCTAACCTCCTCATAAAAAGGCTTTACATTTAAAACATTCTCTACCATGAATGAGCTGTTTTGGCATTGATTTATAGTGAGGTTTCTAGTGTCATTTTGCCAACACATTGTTATCTGCTACCAAAGTGTCATGGTTATGTTTACTAAATAATATCCAGCTTTCGTGAGTACAATCAAAATTGTTTAGGCTAATTTCCTGAATAATTACAAAATGTGATTACAAACAAGAAAAAACAAACTCATGTTTCTACCGTTGTATCCTGGGAACTGAAAACCAAAGTACATAATTAAGTTAAACTAATAACAGAAGTATCCTGCCAAACACTTCAAACACTTTCATTAATTACTGCAAATGCATACAAATAAACGGCATGAAAATTTAGTTCCATTCAAGAAAATCTTTAATAATAGTTGTAATATCTTTGGCATCACACTTTTTTGGTATAAGCGTGAACTACCAAAAATGCTCTCTACATATATTATCAAATCTTAATATTATCTAAAAATCGGATCTAATAAATAAACTTTATTTACCAATTCAAAATGCTCTTTTATAAATATTACCAAGTTTCACTATCACTTAAAATAGGATCTAATAAATAATCTTTTTTACTAATTCAGAACTCACATCAACAATTATTACCAAATCTTAATATCGCATAAAATATAGATCTAACAAATAAACTTTTTTTTTTACAAATTCGATCTTTATTAGTTAATAATAGAATAAAATCCAAACTAACTAAAAGCTAGATGTTGAAGCATTGAATAAAAATTCAAACTAACTACTCCCAAATGTGTTAAGCATATATAATTTGTAGAAAATTATTCACGCGCGAAGCGCGTGCCATAACGCTCGTATATGATAGTAAATGTTTAAATGTAATGCCACACGCATCCAGCTTTGTGCTAGTGACCGCTACGGTTGACGGTCGACCATCACGAAAGTCCTTAGGTCTATATTCGTTGATCGTGATATGGAGAAGAAAAATCAATCGCATGCTGACCTATAACACGTAATTTGTGTAATAATGCACATGCTTTAAATACTATTGCGAACCTGTGGCTGCGCACCGACACGGATGTGGTTCGAATACTGATATGCACGTTTATATGATTTCATTTTCAGCTATTTTTTGTATGGGGAAAATGTGATTTTAATTTGATAACTTGTGATGTGGCATGGGGAAGGAAATTAATGTTGTCCTATGGTTTTTGTAAACTTATATAATATTAATTTGAAGAAAACAACGATGTAGATGGATTCAATTCATTGGTTCTTGACAATTGATTCTTGAAAGCACATGCTCGCGCTAATCAGCTTTACCCTTTTTTTGCTGATCAAATGTATTTTACCTCTCAAAATTTGTTCATTTTGAGACTGGATAATTTACTTAGTGCGAGTAAAAAGAGCCTAAAAACATTGTATTCAAACAATGGTTCAACATTCCATCCGGTACAGCAGAATATTGGCCAATCCAGCCTGGTTCCTATAATGGCCGAACCAGAATTAGCATGTAAACCCATTTCAGACGCTGCAATCAAAACTAAAGAAAAATAGACGATTTGCATTGATAAATACCCATAAGAAGAGAAAAGCAGCACCGACCTCAAAAGAGAAAGCGATGTGATATCATGAAGAGAGAGGTGCTAGCTTTTTTGTTTGTTAACTAGGGTTTCAGATAGGGAGGAAGTAGTTTGAGTGTTAGACTGAAGCATAATCTGAATTGATAATTTTATTTATTGGGCATGAGTTTCTAAATTTTTGGGCATCGTTGATTATTCATGAATTATGAACTGATAATAAAAATTGATCTAAATTAGTTGGTGTAAAAATGGTATGCTACTGGTTTATATTACTGAGTTATTATAAAGGAAAAAATTTCAAAATAAACCCAAGAAAATAATTTTAGACCTCGTTCAAAACTTATTACAAAAAGAGTGAATTAGGGAAAATGACAAACTTTGAAGAAAAAAATTAGGCTGAAGAACACAAAGTTTCATTTTTAGGCTGAAGGACAAATGCTTGTTATAATTAGCATTACATTGAACTTTTACACTATACAAAATGCTAGTTATATCTAGCATTATATTCAGTTTTACACTATACAAAATGCTAGTTATAACTAGCATTGTCCTTCAGCCTAAAAAACAAACTAGTTGTCCTTCAGCCTAATTTTTATGTAAGTTTGTCCTTCTACCTATTTTCCTGTTACAAAAATAGGTCTTGTTTTGATATATACAGCATTTTATACTTGTGCATTCCATAAATGCGCAAGCACAAATTTTTTTTCTTTCAAAAATAACACTTGCACATTCTATAAATGCTCAAGCACAATTTTTCTTAATAACACTTGTGCATTTTAAATTTGTGCGTGAACAAATTTTTTAAAAAAAAAAATACATTTGCGCAGTCCATATTTGCGCAAAATTAGGTATATTTTCGTAATAAGTTTTGGACATGGTCTAAAATTGAAATATGTTGTTTTGTGAGACCTATTTTAATAGTTTGTCCTTATTATAAATGGTTTGTATAAAGTTTGTTTTTGTTTGACCTGTAGAAAGTTTAAATTGTTTATATGCAAAAATTAAATTAATGAACATATTACCTCAAAAAAATATAGGAACTAAAGCAGAAATTTCAAAATTTTGCAAACCGAAATTCAAAATTTTCTTGATGGGAAAGAAAATTTTTGAGTCTTGATCTAAACTCCAAACATAGGAACTGCGGAAGTGCTAATGTATAATCATTATCATTATTTCTTCATGGCAACAATTATATGTGCAAGTGACTAATAAAAATGAGTTGGACTAAAAATTACATCATGAATTACCAATAATATTTAAAGATGATGAAACGATAAAAATGCATATATTACAATATTTCTTCTGTCCTATAGGTCTCAAGTTCGCTACCTTAAACTCTTCTTCAGTACTCAGTCGGCAACAAAAGATATACCAAAAATTTGTTAACAAAAATAAATACACAAAGAGCATGACATAAATTAGTGAATGTTCACTTCAGTTAAGATCTTAATGCGCAACCATCTTTCGTTGAATGCCTCCTAGGACAAAATAACATGCTATAAATTGTTGGTAACATGATCTTTAGAGGTGCCAAAGGGAAACGACATTTATATAACTGTAAGATTTAAAAGTTAAAAGTTCCAAGGTTAGTTGGAAACAATACATTTTTTTAGAGTTCCAGCCATCTATTGTAATATGGTATATATTGTATCCACGCATACGAAGTATTTTCATCTTCTGAATATTGACCCTAATATATGTGTAGAGGATACCAGCTCTTATTGCTGGATCAAGTGTCCATAATATCATTGCTTTCAGTATAAATATAGACGTTATATATATCTTAGCTTTCTGTAACTACCAAATAATCCTTCAAATTATCCGTTGTTCGCGATAGCCAACCTTTTACCATTATAAATTCTTCTTGAACTCAAATATGTTTTAATTTGAAATCAGGCAGCTGGCTAAAAAAATGAAAAGGAAAGAAAAGAAATCCAGGTAGCTAGTAAAAGATTTGACTAAAAGAACACATGGTTGTTTGGACTTTCCAAAGGAACATCATATACTATATCATGTTACATGGCAAAAGCCTATATGCTATTGAATTATACAAAAGAAAATGTATTGCATTCAATTTTGGACTTAATTATTCATTATATATGCCAAGTCTTATAATTTAACAGGATTTATTTTTAGTTAGATTTTTTTAGGAACATGAAGAAGTTGCAAAAAAATTAGTCTCAGGGATAGTAAGTTTTTTTTTTAGTCTGCAGGACACTTTGTAGTGTAAATCACAGAAATGATAGATGTAGTTATCATTTTCTGTTTACAATATAAGGTGTTCTTCAGACTAAAAACCAAACTTACCGTCCTTGAAACTAAAAATTTTTGCGACTTTTTCCTTGTGTCTATTTTCCTGTTTTAGTTATTTAATTAAAAGCCTTTGTGTAATTCTAAACAAAACAAGTGGCATGCTCTAATTTCTCAATATTATGATATGAATGATATATCTGAACACAACAATAATTGATTTATACTTTATGAGATCATGGCAATTATAATGCCAAGAGCTAAAAGAGAGCACATTTAACCATATTCAAACAAAGTACTCCATAACAAAACATTACGGAAACCAAAAGGCCATCTACATTGTAATAATGGTATATACGTAGTATTCATATTGTAATATGGTATATCACTACAAGATAAACAAGAATTGCACTCGTAGGGGTCGACGGCTGTCACGAGCCGTCGGAATACGAAGTACAACTTTCATCCATTTTTGATGGCTTCGACGAAGTTATTGCAACAGTTGACGATGGTTCTTTCGGCGGCACTTCCGACGGCGGCGACGTCCGCGTGGCATGACAATTTTCCATTAAGCCATCACTCGCCGTCGCAAATTTTGATAGCCGTCACTCGCCATCGAAAAATATGGCCTATAAGCCGCCGGTAGCCGTCGGAAATTTAGGTAATTTTTTTCAGCAGCACATCATTACTTTCATCCTAATATATAAAACAACTCATCATCATCAATATATAAACCACATATATAAGCTGAAATCAATATCAATATAAAACTCAAACATCATAATATCAAACCCAAACATATCAAATCAATACAAAACAAACCTTTCATCATCACTCTCACACTTCCAACTCCTATATTTACATCCAATATCAAACTCCATAAATCAACCATCAAATCATCCACAAAAATCACTGTCAAACACTACATATCCGTAAATTAACCTCACCATCACTCAATGTTTATATAGACAAATTACATCCAACACCACATGTCCATAAAAAAACTCCAAATCGTACCTCAAGACTCATCATCGGCTCTGAAACCACTGGACGAAGGGAAAGTTTCATGATGCTCCACATACTCGGCCAAACACTAGTTGAGCTGCTCCATTTACACTGCTCGGAGGCGGTCCTGCTTCTGCAGCTATGAAATCCGATGTCTAAGCTCATTAATATCCATGTTGTCATGAGCCTTTCCGTAAGCTCTTTGTGATGTCCGAGAGTTAAGAAAATAAGTTTTAGGATATTGTATACTGAAAAGATTTATTGATTTAAATAGTTATTCTTGTGTACAAAGTGATGTATTTATAATAGTGCACTATGGGCTGATTGAACAATTAACTAATGGGCTTTGTACCTGATCCCTTGTACTTAAACATTACAGAAGTATATACACCTATCCATTCTTCAATACACATTCGTTCGTTTCATTTTATACCCCCCTCAAACCCGTCTAGGGTTAGGGTTTGCGATATTCCTCTTCAATGTCGCCGCTCTTCAAATCTCTCAAATTTCTTCAAAAATTGTATATAAAAACATGTGCTTTAGGTAATAATTCAGCAGATCCTATGAGATGTTTAGATAAAGATCTCAAATTAAGATCTCTTGAGGTTGCTTGAGTCAGAGTGATGATGATCCTTGTACAAAATCAGATCTTTGATTTGGTTTTGTAGTTGTGATTCTTCTTTATGGAGATAATCAATGATGACAAGCTCTAGCTGTGACAGCTCTCAGATCTAACATCAGTTGAAGGAGACTTCCTATGTGGTTGTTTTTCTGACTGTTTAGATGATTGTTGCTGACTTCAGCGACCTTCAGATCTTGTCTTAGATGAAGAAAATTTAATTTTGATAAGGGTTTCGTGAGAATGTCGGCTCTCCGGTATGTTGATGGTACATGATTTACAGTAATATTCCCTTTCATAACTTCTTCTCTGACAAAGTATATATCAAGTTCCATGTGCTTAGTTCTAGAGTGAAATACTTGATTCGCTGATAGTGCTATTGCACTCATGTTATCGCACCATATTGTAGTCTTGTTTGGAATTTTTACTTTTAGTTCACTCAGTAGAGATTTAATCCACATAATCTCTGCTATGGTGCAAGCAACGCTTTTAAATTTTTCTTCAGTGCTTGATCTAGATATGGTTGAATTTTTTTTTTGAACACCGTGAGATAGGATTCTGACCTAGATAGATGCGATATCCTATAGTTGATTTTCGATCATCTATATTAGTAACCCAGTCTACATCTGCGTATGATGTTATATTGAGAGTTTTACTTGATTGCAGAGTTAGACCATAATTGAGCGTACCATTTAAGTATCTTAATATTCTCTTTACAGCCCTCCAATGTTCATCTAGTGTGTCTTGCATAAATTGGCTTACTTTGTTAACACTGAATGAAATTTCTGGTCTAGAGATGGTTGCATATTGTAGAGCCCCCTCTATGCTTCTGTATTGCTTGATGTTTGAAATTGGTTCTCTTCTGTTTTTAAATAGGTGTAAGTCGCTAATCATGGGTGTAGATAAGGGATTTGAATTATCCATTTTTTCTCTCATAAGAATCTCTGCGATGTATTTTCTCTGACTAAGATGTATTGTTGAGTTTGAATTTCTACTGACTTCAATTCCTAGAAAATAGTTAAGATTTCCAAGATCCTTGATAGAGAAGATGTCATTTAGTTGCTTGATAGTGTTGCTGATTTCAATCTGATTGCTTCCTGTAATAAGTATATCATCAACATATATTAGTATATAAGTTGTTTTATCAGTATCAAACTTTGTAAATGTTGAGTTGTCAGATTTCGAGAGGTGGTACAGGAGCAAATGTTTTGTCATATTCATTTCCTTCTTCTTGATTATATCCTTGAGCTATTAGCCTTGCTTTATTTCGTACAACATTTCTGTTTTCATCTTATTTTTTAAAACCCTTTCGTTCCAATTATAGATTGATCGTTTGATCTTGGTACAAGTTCCCAAACATCATTTCTTTCAAACTGATTAAGTTCCTCTTGCACTACAATAATCCAAAATTCATCTTTTATTGCTTCTTCATAATTTTTTGCTTAAAAATTTGATATAAATGCAACATCACTCATTTGATTTAACTGTTTTCTTGTTGATACTCTTGTATTTAAATCCTCAATAATATTATTAATAGGATGGTATCTCAATATTCTAGGTGATGACGTTGTCACATTATCATTATTGTTATTGATATTATTATTATTTTCATGTATATGTATACTGGTTTTATTTAAAATTTCTTCATCATCGTCATTTTTATTACCCTTAAAGTTTTTATCAAATGAGACATAAATACTTTCTTCTATAATATTTGTTCATTTATTACAGATTTTATATGTTTTACTTCGATTCGAATAAGCAACAAAAATTCCTTCATCAGCTTAAGAATCAAAATTTCCAAGATAATCTTTAGTGTTTAAAATGAAACATTTTGATCCAAATATGTGAAAATACGATACTTTAGATTTCTTATTAAAAAATATTTCATAGCATGTGTTTTTAGTCATTGTCTAAGTGTTAATACATAACAGGCAGTAGCATTGGCTTTGGCCTAAAAAAAATTTGGTAGATTATTACTATTTAGTAGAGTTCTTACACGTTCTTGTAAAGTTCGATTTTTCCTTTCTACACACCGTTTTGTTGTGGTGTTCAAGGAAATTAAAAATTATGACTAATTCCCATTTTATTACAAAAATTTGTGAATAGTTCATTTCAAATTCACCGCCATTATCACTTCGTATACGTTTAATTTTTAAGTTATTAAAAAATTTATTCGTTTAGCAAAAAAATTGAACATATCAAAAGTGTCACTTTTATGTTTTAAAAATAATGTCCAAGTATACCTTGAAAAATCATCAATAATTGCAAAAACATATTTGTTATGATTTATTGAACGTACATGAGTTGGTCTGAATAAATCTAGATGAAGTAATTTGAGAGGTTGCTTTATGGAAATTTCCTTTTTAGATTTAAAGGAACTTTTCTTTGTTTTACCGAATTGACAAGCATCGCACAAGTTTTTAACCTCATAGTTAATTTTTGGTAATCCTTTAACTAATTCATTTTTAGCTAGTTGGTTGATATTCTTGAAATTTATATGAAAAAAACGTTTATGCCATAACCATGGATCATCATGATTCACGGCTAAGCATATATTAATATTGTTTTTAACATTCATGTTTAAAACATATAGGTTTCGATTTCTAAGTCCTTCAAAAATTAAAATTTTATTTTGATCAAAAATATTATATTTATTTTTCTCGAAATCAATTTAAAATCCTTTATCACATAATTGACTTATACTTAATAAGTTATGTTTCAAATTTTCTACCAATAAAACATTAATAATAATTGAAGAGTTAGAGGTACCAATATTGATGACTTCTCCAATGCCGATGACAAATTCTATTGAGTTATCTTTGAATGTCATAGTGCCACCATTCATATATGTTATATTTGATAACATATTAGCATTTCCAGTCACGTGCTTAGAGCAACCACTATTGAGCATTCATTTCTTTTTATTTTTTATTTTAATTTTGGGTAACTGCAAAATATGAAAAAATTAATTGGTACCCACATTCTTCGATTAGGATCCAACGTGTTAGTGGAAGAAGGTAGCCATATCCACGAGGATTTGGTTCCTTTAGAAATGTAATTATCTTTATATACAACCTCCTGTAAGTATTCATCAATATATTTTTGTCTAATTTTTTCATTATTTGTTTTTGAAATCCATATTTTAACCATATTTGTATATGAATTCTTAAACTTACTTTCTAACTTTGGCCTTTTGAATTGTTTATAATGTGCTATATTTCTTTGGTTTTTGTTTGTTTTTAAAACATAATTGTAACGATCCGTGAAATTTCGATGTTTAAAATGAATTTATTTAATAAGATTTTAATTTAAATTTAGGAAGAAATAAAAATCTTATTAATTTATATGGGAGCGTATATAGAAATTTAGGTGTATCAATGGTTATTAAAAGTTAAAAATTTAATATTTATAGTGAAATAAATTGAAATAATATAAATTTTCATATTGGGTTATAAGTTAATATGAGAAACCAAATGGAATGTTGAATTTGTGAAAATTTAATAAAAATATTAACTAAAATGGAATTCATTAATATAATAATGAATAGTGAAATTTGTTATATTTGGTTTAATATAGGAAAGGAGTATATAAAAGTAACTGATGAATAGTGAATCGCAACTGTATAAAATTGAAGAAATTGTAAATAAGTGGCTGTAATTATTGAATTAATTAATAGGAACAAATGCCAACATTGAATTGTAATAAATGTAATTAAATATTACAAGTGTGTGAAACATAAAGATAAGGGTTAAGAGTTGTTAGAATGGGTATGTAAAAATAATGATAAAGTGTAAATGTAAGTATTAATAGAAACATGAATTAATTTGAAGGGAAATAATTGGTAAAATGGGAATGTATTAATTGTTTTGAAACCTTAATTAATATGGGTAATTAATATAATCAAAACCAATGCAAATATTGAATTAATCATTAAGCAATAATAATAAATAGTAATCAATTCAAAATTGGTAATCCTTTTTTTTCAATTAAGGATAATAGTGTTGGTATAAGCTAATAAGTTTAAATGTCAATGCAATACCAATTAATGGATTGGAAGTGATTGCGAAATTGGAATTCGATAAATGCAGTAACTGATGTAGTACATATAAGTTTATGGAACTAATGTTAGATTTTAACTGATGGTAATTAAAAATTGGAGATAACGTAAATTCCATATGACTATTGGTTAACGTAAAGATTTAAAATATTTATTTATTTAATGATAGATTTAATTGATTGTAAAAAAATGAAATTCAACATTTAATACTACGTTAATGGAAGTAACATGTAATAAATTGATTTGGACCTAAACTTAAGTGTAAGTTAAAGGTTGAAATTGAATTTGATCCGTTTAATTGGAAACTTATTAAAATAAATTGGATTCAATTTATAATAAAAATGTTATTTTAAGAAACTGAAATAAATTCTATAATGGATGAATTAAGTTACTTCAAATTGAGATGGGAATTGGTTTAAAGAATTTTAAATTTATAAGTAAATCAAGATGATAAAATTTATAAATTATAGAAGTTTAATTTTAATAGGGAGTTAATTTATTTAATTTATAATAGTTGGATTTATTGCCAATAAATGAAATCAAATATTTAATTATTACGTTAAATTTAAAAATTAAGTTGAAAACGGGAAATATTTATGTAATAATTTTAAATACAATGGTAAACCCTTCTATTTGAAATTATGAATGGAATAATTATGGGTAAATTCAATTTAATGGAAATTTTGGAAATTTATCTATAATTTTGAATTTTATGAAATTGAAGATTTCTATTGATTAATCTTTAATAAATTGACTTTTAAAAATTGTTAAATTATTATAAATGTTTGAAAATTATAATGTGATAAAGATTGCAAAGTTCAGAATTTTAACGAGAAATTTGATTTAATTAATTTATTTTAAATTTATTTAATTAATATAAAAATAGTCATTTTGGTCACGGACTCGGATTTCGACGAAACTAGTTTTATCGGATCCGTAACAGTGAATTATTGTAGGATTTCAAGTTTCGTAGCGATCGGACTTGTCGTTTGATCGTACGAACGCGAAACGCCTTGAAATCGATTTAATTAAAATTAATTTGAAAATATTGATTTCAGCATAACTTCTTCATACGATGGAATTTGGACGTGAAACTTTTTCCATCGTGTTCATAATATTTTAAAACACCTATTTCAATATATGGGTTTACCCAATTTCATTCCGGGATCAGAACGGGCTTTTTGGGCCACGTTAGCGGTAGCACGTATATCTATCAGCCCGATCCATCTATTTTCCAACTTTATCTATAAATACCCTACTAAACCCTAGCCTCCGCCTATTCTCATTTGTCTACGTGTAAATTTCATCAGCTCCTCCTCTTTCTCAATAGATGCAAACCCTAGATCCAAAATACAGTTCTAAACCAAATCCAAAGCATAAATTCCAAACTCCTTAGAAAATTTCCGAAAAAATATATATCGAAGCTCTCAATAAGTGTAATCTTCTGGTACTGTTCGTTTGTCGAATCGATTCACCGTTTACCCAGAAATCGCAAATCATTCTCGGCCGTTCGTATTGAATTTTGGTCGATCCAACGGTGGATCTACCTCCGATCGACGATCGGGTGGTACCGTTGCGTAGATGGTGTCGAGCAGGTCTTAGGGGCGCCGTTCGTTCATCACCATGGTCGATAGGTTCGCCATAAATTGGATCCAAAGGGGCGGCGGTCGCACGGAGCAAGGGGACGCCGGAGGTCGTGGCATTTGAGGCGTAGGGGCGGCTGGCTGAGGGGAGTTGCGTGGTGCTGCCTGATCGGCGTGGAAGAGGTCGTGGCGGCCGTGAAATTGGGAAAAGGTGGTTGCAGCGGCGGCTCTGTTCGAAGTCGCGTAGGGTTAGGGTTCGCGTCCTGTGCGCGCGTGATTATCGGTGACGTGGCCAATAGAAAAGGTGAGCTTTGTCTTTATTTTTTTTTTTTTTTTTATTTTGATTTTCGAACTTCTAACTTTATTAACTCACTCATACGATATCTGTTTTACGCGCAATTTTTTTCTTAGGATCGTAATTAAATTTCCGGACACTTTGACACTGGTTTGGGCAGATTTGGATAATGTCAAATTTTTGGGTTTAAATCGGATTTAAATCCGACTTAAATTCAAAAGGTGAGTGTTTTAATCCACTCACAACTTCTAAGTTTTTTTATGTTTGTTAAATTGATTTAAGATATGAGTAGAAATTTATTTATGACTGTTTTGCATATTTTATTCATCATCTCAGTTGAATCGCATTTATTTAATTTAACTGTTAATTAATTTTATTATTGCATATAAATTGACAGTTAAAATTTATTTATTTTGCATATAAACTGCTAGTTAAACAGTTATTTATTTATTTTATTTATTTTATTTATTTATTTTGAATATAAACTATTCGTTGATACCTGTTATATTTTATATGCTCTATTGATGTTTGTTTAAATTGATGATGATTGAAATAAATTGGTTGATGATTGATATTGGGTGAATGGATGATGTGTTCTATATTATATAAACTGCAAGTTATTATGCATTTTCATTTCATTCGGGATTGCGGTTTGAAATGATATACAACCGCATTTTTATTTTTAAATTGCGGATTGAAATGATAAATATCCGTGTCACTTGACCATAGGATAGAAAATTATATACAGGCACCGCGGCATATATAAAATTATTTTTGAAATGATTTTTATGGTTTGGATATGATACGGTTTAATAAATGTTTAATTTGGATATTATATATATATTTATATTTTATATATACATATATAGTTAAAAAATTTAATTTAAGCTATGTATAAATCTGTTAAATAAAAATGAATAAGTTGAAAAATGGAGTTGATAATTTTTATTATATGGTTAAGTATAGGTTTAAGATATTGTATATATATAAAGCTTAAAATGGTTCAAATCAAAGTAAGATTTGAAGATAAATTGGAAGTTTAATTGGAATTGAGCGTATTTAAGAATTTAACTCTATAAGTTGATGTAGAACCTTATTAAGCTTGAAAATTTTAAAGGTATGATATTCATAACTGAAATTTTATTTCAAGTTAAATTAAATGAATATTTCTAGTATAAATAAATTGAAGGAAATATTTAGTTATCGGAAATTTGAGTTTTATATAAATGATTATGGATTTATCATGAAAATGTTCAAGACTAAATAATAGAACATTGAATTTGTTGAAAGAATAAATTCCAACCTTAGCTTTGAAATTTATTAATACTCAAATTTGACATATATTGAAATTGAAGTGGTTTTGGAAACTGAAGGTGAAATTTAAATTTATTGTTTAGACTACATCTAAAGAAAATATATTTGTAAAGTCATGGAAATTATTTTACTTCACAAAGTAAATTTAAAATTAAACCATTTTATTCTATATACTATTGAAAATCCAAACCATTCAAGTCTTAGAAGTTATGGTTTTAAAGCTATGAATTTCGAAGTATTGTGTTTTGAAAGCTATAATTCAAATGTTTGGTTTTCAGATATTATAAATTTTAAAGCAGTATGATTTTGGAAGAGAAATATATTTGAAATAAAATAACATTATTGATTTGGGTTTTATAAAAATAATATCAAAATAAGTTGTTTTGGAAATGGAAATGATATCGTACTTATGGGTTTAGAAATGGATAATTTTATTCTGGTTTTAAAATATAAACTATTTTAAAGACCGCGGTGTTATAATAATGTTTGGTTGTTAAAGAGACCGGGATCAGAAGTTGTCATACTCTCTGCCAACTCCGAAAACCACTTTAACAACCGTGTACGCGGTGGAGATTCCAAAATGAAGTAGGTTGGTGGCGGCATTTCCTGTAAGGTAAATACGTGGACCCAACTCCCGTGAGTTGGCATAAGGTGGCTAAAACAGGAGCGATTCTCGGGCCAAGAGGGTTAGCGCCCTTTATCGGACACTCCTCTTCGATACTATACTCTGACTTTGGATTGATTCGATGGCCATCTTTATTTTTCTTGATTTCGGGGAGTTTGTTCGAGGTGGGCGGTAGCTGCGGCTATGCATTACCACTAGTCCCGATAGCAATTGGTATATCTATCCTGGCATTGCCTAGTTGTGCCGTGTCACCTACCCTAGCGCGCCTTATACGATTTTGGTTTTATACCATACCTATGGAGTGCCCTCTGATGACGCCCAGTACGGGGGAGATTACGGTACTGTATAGACTATGGGAGTATATAACTGTGTTAAGGTGAAAAATGTAAAGCCTTAACGCTATTTTAAAGTAAGTTTATTTTACAATTAGACACTATTATAATAGCGAAATATACTACATAGTAAATAGTTTAACGGATCCTTAAGAGATGTAAATCCCGAACATCTTTTGAGTTACTGCACTCATATGTATTTCTGTTAATTTAACTTACATAAGTTCTTTTAGTTCTGACTCGAGTGTTTTGTCTTTCAATTCGCTCGGGTCAGTCCGAGCGTTTCAGGATTTGAAGACTTCATTTCTGGAGGAAGAAGACGAAGATTTCACTACTACTACTATTATTATATTATATGGTTCCTCTACACTGTATTCCGCTGCATTGATATTTATTGGTATGTGAACTCTGTTAATTAGTGTATAAAGAAGAATAAAATGTTTTGTAAACAATTTTATGAACTGTATATTGGTTATTATATTTTTATCCTTCCGCTGTGAGATTCTGTTTTGTTTTTTTCTCCTCTGTTTTTCTTATTTACCCCATAACAATCCGCCCTTCCGTATGGTTTGAATTGACATGTGTGTCGATTTAAAGCATGCGAAAAGGCGAGATGTTACACTAATCCATTTTCGATTCCAGATGGTTTAGATATCACAATCGAATTTTCCAAATTTTGTTTTTCTTTGTTGAATTTTGTCACATTATTTGTTGTTTTATCTAACTTACTTTCAAGATCACAAATTTCAATATTTCTAGAATCTAAATTTGCTTGTAATTCTATCTTTTCTTTCTCCACGTTAACTTTTTCTAACGTATAATTTTCTAAATCATTTAATATTTTATCATTGCATATTTTTTTAACAATTTCTAATTCTTCTTCTAAGATAATTTTTTCATTTTATAATAATCTGATTTATATTTCCGATCTTGTTAACTTTCCTACATATTCCTTATTTAATTTTTTTTGATTCTCTATATTTATCATCTAATTCAATGCTTATTTCCATTATTTCATAATAAGTAAGTTTAGGACGTATCTCATTAGTGCTAACCATAAAGCATACATTTTCTTGTTCCGAGTCGCTTTCAGTATCACAATCTGAAGAGGAAGACAATTCTGAATCATCCTATGTACTTGAAAAGCTTTTTTCTTTTTCTTGAATTTCTCAAATTTGCTTCTTTTTTTTTATCATTATTGAGCTGTGAACAATCCTTCTTCAAGTGACCAAAATTTTCACACTCATAGCATTTAATCGATGTTTGATCTAAGGAGTTTGGTTTGCCACCATTTTGAAATTTGGTAATCTTCTTGAACTTCTTGAAGTTATTGTAGTTCTTCGCAATAAAGACAATCTCATCTTCGTCTAAGTCTGAACCCTCGTTACTTGCCTGGAATGCAATGTTTTTCTTTTCATGATTTTGATCATTTCTAGCTTACAAGTTAGCATCATACGACATCAGATTTCCTATTAGCTTTTAGACTTTAAGTTGAGAGAGATCATTAGCTTCTTCAATGGTTAAAACTTTTATTTCTCATTCATTTGTCAAAGAGTTTAAAATTCATGTGAAAAAATCAAAATTTGTGAATTTGACTCCAAGTGCCATGAGATCGTGTTGAATGGTTCGAAATCTTGCATACATATTAATAAATGATTCACTTGTTTTCATTTTGAACGATGAAAATTGGTTTTATGAAATCAAAATTTTAGTTTGCTTGACTTTATTCGTGGCTTCATATGTGATTTGTAAAGTGTGACATATATCATATGCAGTCTTGTAGAACATGACAAGTGAAAACTCAGTTTTGCTAAGTGAGCAAAATAAAAAATTCATAGCTTTGGCATTGTTAGATGCCTCTATATTTTGTGCATCGATCCATTTGCAAATATCAGTGTCAGGTGTTTCATATTTGTTTTGAGTTGCTAGCCATATTTCTAAACTATTGGCTTCCATAAAAATTCACATACGTATTGACCAATAAGCATAATTAAAATCAGTAAATAATAGAGGACGAGCGGTTGATTGACCTTCCTGAAATGTGCTTGCCATTTTGCTAATTTTTCAATTACGTGTTACTATAGATTGAAATGACCTAGCTCTGATTCCAAATAAAAGTTTATAGGATCTTTTAAGTAATGCAACTTATATATATGTGTGTGAGAGTATATATATACTAATTATATTAAGCACATAATAATAATTGAATGTAAATTAAATAAGGTAAATAATAAAAACGAGCACACTAGATATTTTATACTACTTCGAATCTTCCGTCTTACGTCCAGCCCTGAAGCTTTCCTTTGGTATATCTTTTAACCAACTAACCATCACTTCACCCAGAGAAATAGGCTAATATAAAAGTATATCTTTGACAATCTTGTGTTCCAAATAACACAGATTTTGAACGATAGTACAAATCTTCCTATGATCTCCTTCGGGTATATGAATGCGAATGCTCTAAGTTATAGGAATGATTTAACCAAAATTATATTTTGGTTATGATAGATTAAGAGTATGTAAGCAACGTATGCACAAGAGAGTAATAAGAAATCAAGAATGAATAGATTCAATTAATTCAATTCAGTTAATTTATAAATTTCAATCATGGTTGTATTTATAGATTCAAAAGAGTGCAGATGAAGAGTTGTTACTGTTAGATAAGGTCTATTTATTTTAATGGCTACAACCTTTCGATAAAGATTTGATTTATATTCATTTTAAAGAAGAGTCTATTCAGAATTCTGCATTTTTTCAAATGACAGACGTCTATAGGAAAACCTCAGACGTCTGTGACCTCAGGGAAATATTTCCCAAGTATTGTCAGAGACGTCCATAGTTTCTCCTCATATATTTGTGAATGATAAATTCAGTTTTTCAATTTATGTTAAGCGTATATGAAATTATGCATGCACGTATACTCAAGGATACCTTACAATGTTTTATCTAAAAATCTTAATTCAGTAGAGTAACCTTACTAATCATAGCATGGTCCGTAGATCTTTGTTTTTTTTCGAGTCTCAATATCTTTAAGCATGATGTTCTCTTGTAGTACATACCTGTAAGCTTGATAAAATGTATAATATATACGATCGTATAGTTGTTGTCATTGAAGCATAAAATGAAGGTTCTAACACAGGCCTACATGACAAGGATCAAAACATTCTTTTGAGCACCGTATATCTCTAGATAAAATATATCATAAGGTAAGCACAACTGGCTCACGTCTGAACACATGATGCCAAGTATCATCAACTCCCACTAACAACATCGATAAACATTTCTAGATATGGAGTTGATATACCCTTCTAGGTCAGCTAAACCCTAAGTTGTGCATCCTACTCTGTCTTTAGTCATTTTCGATGGAGAAGTCATGTTCAATATCTATCACATGAGTCTTCATCACTCGAACAGTTCATGAATCTCTCCATGGATTCCAACACAAGTGGGCCGAAAAATGCTAACGTTGACCTCTCTCTTAAACTTAACCTTAGGATAGACGGTTCAACTCTATAGCATTAGTTTGAAATGTTAATGCTGACATTTCCTATGAATTTAACCTTAGAATAGACAGTTCAACTATATAACATTACAGTTACAACCGCTTCCAAAACGTAGACTCGCATACTAGTTTTGCATTGGTTTTCGATAAGTAATACATAACATGCTTATGCAATCCCAGACTCTTCAAAACTAAATCGATGAATTTTTGGTTAACTCAATTTTGGTTCTTTCAGAAGTAAGCCAACATTATATAAAGGATTCCTCCCTAGGGATATTGTATATATACAATTCTTAAAGCTAGAGATGTTTCATACCAATGATTCCTTCCTGTGGGATTTCAAATCATATGAAGCCGTGAAGCTTTCATTTACTATCTAAATTAAATAGTCAAGTTCGATAGTCGACTAATCGACTATCTAGTTCTAAAAATGATCTCTTATGAAAATCAAGTTTTGTATACCTATCATGTTTTCGACCTCCTCAGCTCAACATCCCTCGGCCAAGAGTGAAGACTGGTGGTTAGAGCATAATTACTTCTAACCTCTACTCGAATATCATTCTTAACTTCATAGATGCTCAAGTCTACTTTGTCAGCTTTTGGTGCTAAGTATAATATTAATTACTTTTCATAAATAAGTAAAGAAACAAAACACTTTTAAGCTACTTAAGTAACTCCTAAACTTCTTTTTAAAAACAATTGTTTTTAATTTTGAAACCATTTAGTCAAGGATCTCTACTTCAAGTGGTTAGGGGTGCGACACTTTAGGCAGATATCCTAAAGGTCATGGGTTCGAGCCCTCGAGACATTAAAAAAGAGTGTTCTACTTGAATAAAGTATCGCTCATGTTAATAAAATATAATTTAAAAACCATTTAAAAATAATGTGAGTGTCTATAAATATGTATGTATGTGTGTGTGTGTGTGTATGTGTGTATGTATATGTATACGTATACTAATTTATTTATATGCTAAGATATTATTAACATTCTAAAAATAATTTAAAAGGTATTATATTACATAAGCTTTTAATTACTTCAATAAAATAATTAACTAATTTTCTAAAAATTATATATACTTAAAATATACATTAAAATACTTATAATTATGGTTTTAACATTTATTTAAAATATTAATTAAAAATTATTTTATAATTTATCTAAAAACTTCAAAAGTTTGCTTTCTTTTATTTAAAATAAAACTTCTTCTTTAATAATTCATAATTAATGATCAAAATGTATTCAAATTTTAAAGCACTTTTAAATTACTCTAATATAAATTAGAAAAGACTTGTAAAAAGATTGAAAAAAATACTTAAATTCACGGCAATGTTCCTATTGAATTCAAACCTAAATCTAATTAATACTAATGTGTAACCCGTGCATCGCACACGACGATGTTAAAAAAAAATAGTATTTATATTTTAATTATTGCTAAAATTAGAAATTTATTATGTAATTTATGATAAATTTATTGTGATATATTAATCATAAAATAAAATGACATGTGATACTCAAATGTAAGGTTGAAGGTTCAATCCTCGCTAACTATATATATTTGTAGCAATTAATGTCGTACTAAAAAATTTAAAATTTTAACACTATAGATATATCATGTGATATTTTTTTTTTTATATATTATGAGTGAATAAATAACTTTACCATTTTTGTTTTAATTGTTGTGTATATATTGAATTGTTATTTTTCAAGGATTTATAAATAAATTTACGAATGTTAATTTAGTTTAATATATTTAAATAATTTGAATTAATAATCAACGTAACTATCAAATATAAGAAGTTGAATGTGAAAAGTTATAAAAAATTACGAAGAGCTTTGTATGTATTTGTACTTGAGAAGTGCATCTTATGCCCATTTATCTACATGTGAACTTTGATCCATTATTTAGTTTTCATTTTTAAACAAATTCATTGTTAACCATAGATTTTATGTTGTTATAGGAGAATCACACTTACAACTTTGATAATCGCAAATAATGCTATGTAACATTTAGTTGAGTTATGAGCTTGACATGGTTTGATAACATGTTGAAAGTAAATAATCTAATTTTTATCGATGTAATTTGTGCGTCTACATGGTAATGTTGTAAAATATAAATTTATCTTTTAAAGGTTGTTAAAAATAAAATTATGTTATGTAATGTAACATAATGTACAATAAAAATTTAAAGATAACTAAATTAGAAATTAAAAGAGTTATTGTTATTTATGTACACATTTTATGTTATGCGATTTATGTATCCTTATGTCTGAATAAAAAAATAACTTTATCATTTTTTCCACATATAAATGAATATTGTATATATTGAAATTCTTATAGTTTTAGTATTTATTGGATCGATTAATGAATATCAGTTAATCAAAGTTATTTATATAGTTTAAATTTAAGATTGCACAATTATCTAAATATATGGACTTGGGTATAAAATATTAGAAAAGAATTGAGAATGGTTTCTAAGTAATTGTAAAAATATTTGAAATTTTAGTGTTTGAAGTTAATAGAATTATATAGTGTATTGATAAATTCGTTCAGTAAATAAATTATAAAATAAATTTGTTATTATCTCTAATGTATATAATTTTGTTATGTGATTTATATACGCAAACAAACACAAACACATATCTAAATAAAAAAAGATGTTTTTTATACCAATTTGTTGATACGCCTGTAACATATATATTGAAACTTTAGTTTTTTAGAATTTATTAATAAATATTAGTTGACTAAGGTTGTCCATTAATTTAAATTTTGGATTATGTAATTAATTTAAATATGTGGGCTTTGATGTAAAATATTGGAAGAGGATCGAGAAATATTTATAAATAATTGTGGACTTATTAAAAGAGTAGGTATTTGAATATAAAATACTATGAGAAGTTTAGTATAATAATTGTAAAGTGATAAATTATAACATTTAAGAAATAAAATATCTATAGCTGGAGAGAATTAAGGAGAATGAAGATAATTCGTAGAATTAATCATAGAGCTTAAAATTCTTCTGCTTTACTATTATTTAATAGATAGGTTCATTTTTTCCAGTTTGTCCTTTTTCTATTCAAAAGTGCTAAGGGCAATTTATTCCAAAAAAAGCTTTGTTTTAAAATAATTTGTATAAATTTGAACAAAAAATTGATATTATAACAGTTTAAACTTTTGAAGAAAATCGTACAGATGTTGCTTTGATTTATTTTTGATACCGTTGTCAACTATAATTCTTTACTAAGCAACCCACTTAATACACGAGTCGTCCATTTAACGGATTTAATGATTTAAATTACATTTGACTTACAAAATTTATTATAAAAATTGAAAAAGTAAAATTTGCTTTTTTTTGTTTTTGAGTTTATAAATTAATAAAAATTTCAAACTTCTATTCTAGTTTTCAAGTTCAAAAGTCAAAATTTTATACGGACAAAATCAATTTGAATTTTTTTTAGTCAAAAAATTCAAACTCAAAATTCAAAATTTTAGAACTTAAATTTTGTAGCCTGAAGAACTCGAATTTTCCGATTTCAAAATTTTGAACTTCAAGTTTTCGCAATTCAAAATTTCAATTTTCAAAGTTCAATCTTTAAATTTTCAAAATTCAGTTCACAAAAATTCATAATTTTAAAAATATTTCAATATTTAAGCAATTGGATAAAATGGGTTACTGAGTTAAGACGTTTTGGCAAACATGTGAAATGATGTATGACAAATTTTTCATTAGAAGATACTGGATTAGCTTGGTATTAAATATTTGAGGTACTTAGGCAGAGCTAACGGCAAGTGTAGAGGGTACAGTAATAGCTGACGGATAAAATGGGGATTAGGGTAGGGGCAAATGAAAACGTAGATGTAGATTTTTTTTAAGTTAGCAGCTAGGATTACCTTACCCAACACCAAACATGCATGTAAATAGCATAATTTAAATAGATTTATATTTTTCCATTTCAAGATGTGGGATATTTTTTTATTCCCACTTTAGCTTTTCTTCAGGTTTGACATATTCTTTGTTAGGGATGCAAGGTCTTCAAATGTGTCCCCTACCTAAATTTGAGCTATGCCTAGTAAAAAGATAGTCGAGATTCCTTGCTCTTTTTTTATTTGTTTTACTACAGTGTTATTGTGATTCGTGTTACCTGGTGTTGTAGCGATTTGTTTTTATTAGTGTTTAAAGATGGAATTTACTTATGTTCCGGCTGTGCCTCATTGTGTTCAACAACGATGACAGAAACCAAAGGTCAGATATCCATGAATGTTTAATTAAAAATTGTAGAGAAACAATGTAAGTTTGAAAATCTGTAAACAGAAAATTTATTGAAAAATAAAACCTGGCACCTAACCTCCTTATAAAAAGGCTTTACATTCAAAACTTATCTATACATTTTGGCATTGATTTATAGTGAGGATTCTACTATCATTTTGCCCATACATTTTTATATACTACCAAAGTGTCATGGTTATGTTTACTAAATAATATCCAGATTTCGCGAATACAATCAAAATTGTTTAGGCTAATTTCCTGAATAATTACAAAATGTGATTACACACAAGAAAAAACAAACTCATGTTTCTGCTGTTGTATCCTGGGAACTGAAAACCAAAGTACATAATTAAGTTAAACTAATAACAGAAGTATCCTGCCAAACACTTCAAATACTTTCATTAATTACTACAAATGCTAAACTAAATTCTAAACCAAAGTTGGAATAATACATATTTTAAAACTTTGCACTACTGACAATAGCTATTCTTCTCCCCACTGGACATACATTTCAATAGCTAGAAGAAGAACGTACTCGCAACATGATGTGGGCGACTCTAACAGCAGCCAAATCTATCCTCATCTGCTGGGAATTCCTGACCTATGCTTCCAGGTCGTACGGACTAGACATGACCGATGATGCCTGCTCACACTGCGCAGCGACGGCAGGTGTGCTGGTTGACGCAGGTGAGTGTATTGATTAACGTCGTGTGGGCAGATGATATGGTTGTTGGAGAAGGAAGCAATTGTTAGCAATGTTGGTAACAGGTTAATTTTGTGGACGCTGACCCTGGTGCTTTGGATATTTGGGCCGGTTGTGTTTGTTCGTTTGGGTCGTAGCGGCCTGTTATAGGGTTGATATGGTTAAGAATACGAAAGTGGAGGTTTGTTGAGGATCTGAGGTGGATGTTTGTTGTTGAATAGATTCAAGAAAATCTGTGTAGATATTGTAAATTCTTTTATAGCATTTGATGAAATAAACGGTATGAAAATTTAGTTTCATACAAGAAAATATATGATAGTAAATGTTTGTCATCCGCATCCAGCTTTGTGCTAGCGGCCACTATGGTTGACAGTCAACCATCACGCGAGTCCTAAGGGCTTTATTCGGTGACCGCAGTGTGGAAAAGAAAAATCAATCACATGGTGACCTATAGCATGTATTTTGTGTAATAAATGCACAAGTTTTAAATACTATTGCGAACCAGTGGCTACGCACGGACAGATGTGGTCCAAATACTGATATGAAAGTTTGTATGATTTTTTTCCGGCTACCCTTTTGTCTTGGAAAGATTAAGGTAGCGTTTGATTTAAAATGAGTTTTATGTTTTGAGTTTTCATTATTAATTACAAAATATAAGAGGAGTGGAGTAACGACGGATAAGATGGAAGGAATATGGAGTGGACCATGGAGTGAAGGAACAATGCAATGATGAATTGTTTCTCGTGCTTCTCTTATTTCTCTAAACATGAAAATTAAAATAAAATTGTTTCTATTTTGTATGTTAATTTTATTTACTAAATTGATCGTTGTCCACAATATACATACGTCGTGCGCATTTTTGTATAAACAAAACTCAAAACTAAAACGGATAAACCAAAGATTATCTAAGTGATTTTAATTTGAGAACTTATGATGTGACATGAAGAAAGAGATTAAGGTTGTCCTACAGTTTTGTAAACTTATATAACATCAATTTAAAGAAGACAACGATGTAGGTGGATTCAATTCATTGGTTGTCCAAAGCACATGCCCAAGCTAATCGATTATGCCATTTTTTCATGATTAAATATATTTCACCTCTCAAAAGTTGTTCATTTTGAGACTGGATGATTGACTTTGTGCGAGTAAGAATAGCCCAAAAACAGTGTATCCAAACCATGGTTCAAGATTCCATCCCGGACAGCATAATATCGGCCAATCCGGCCAGGTTTCGATAGTGGTCGGGCCAGAATTAGCCTGTAAACCCAATTTAGATGCCGCCATCAAAATAAAATGAAAAATAGCTGATTTGTATTAGTAAATACCTATGAAAAGGGAAAAGCAACATCGACCTCAAAAGAGAAAGCCATGTGGTATTATGAAGAGGGGCGCCAGGTTTTTTGTTTGTTAACTAGAGTTTCAGATAGAAGAGGAAGTAGTCTAATTGTTCGACTGAAGCTTGATCTGAATTTATAATTTTATTTGTTCGGCGTCAGTTTTTAAAGTTTTGGGTCTTGTTGATTATTTACGAATTATGGGCTGATAATAAAAATTGATCCATATTAGCTAGTGTACAAACTTTGTTATTATAAAATGGTATGTTATTGAATTATTGTAGATGGTTTGTATAAATTTCTTTTTGTTTAACTTGTGTAAAGTTCAAACTATTTATATGCAAAAATTATGTTAATTAACATATTATTTTCAAAAAAAATACCGAAATCAAAGCGGGGATTTTGAAATTTTGCAAACACAACCGAAATTCGGAAATTTCTTGATTGACGGAACGAAAACGGGAAGCGAAAATTTGAATCTTGATCTAAACTACAAATATAGAAACCGCGAAAGTAATAACATATACTATACTGGAAATTATTGTTATGGACAAAATTTCTCAGCATTTTAGCCTCAAGGACAGACCTTCAGTATTTTTGCCTGAAGGACAACTTTATTTAGGTATCAGTTTTTAGTTATTGATATCAGTTTTTAGGTATCAGTTTGTAGTTATCGGTAGCAGTTTTTAGGTATCAGTTTTTAGTTCGGTGACAGTTTTGAAAGAATGTTTGTCCTTATGGATAATTTTGGAAGAATGTTTGTCCTTATGATTAATTTTTAGGAGAATGTTTGTCCTTATGGTTAAAATATTGAGGTCATGTCATTGACGCTAAAAATGTACAATTTTTTGTCCTTTAAAATAATTCCTTGCAATATATAATCATTGTCGTTATTTCTTCATGGCAACAATTATATGAGCAAGTGACTAATAAAAATGAGTTGTGAATTACCAACAATATTTAAAAGATGATGAAACAGTAAAAAGCATATACTAAAATGTTTCTTCTCTGCTATAGGCCTCAAGTTCGCTACCTTAAACTCTTCTTCAGTACTCAGTTAACCAAGGGCGGACCTAGCCCTGGACTCAATTGGGCTACAACCCAGGGTATACTAAAAAATGCAGAAAATTCTCGAAGTCGAAACCCAGCCCAAAGTGAAGGAAGGCCGCCTACCTCCTGTTCTTTCTTCCACTTCCCCCATCGCGATTCACTCCTTTACACGCAGTAAGAGAAAATTTCCTTTGTCAACGTCCACTCTAGCTCAATAAAAAGATTAATTCAGTCATTCAGGTCATTTTTCATTTCCCTAATTATTATTTGCAAATTACCAGTATGTAGATTAGTAATTTGAATAAAAAGCTCTAATTATTAAGCTTCTCAAATCTCAAATTTGGTTGAAATTGTTTACATGTTCTTTAGGTTGTAAGCTAATTTTTTAACCTACTCTCGCAGGTTGTATGCTAATTGATTTCTATTCTGTTGTTATTTGCTAGTTTAAGTCATTATCGTTAATTGTACTACAATTTACAACTATATTATTTAACTGTAGTTGATTGTTTTATCTAAGTGATAGTAAAATCGATTGATTTTTTCGTTAAAACTGAAATGATAAACTAATTTTAAAGTTTTTGTAAAATTAGTTTGAAAATGATCGATAGTTTCTAAAAAAAAATTAAACACCTTATCATTGGATTCATTTCTCTTCTAAAGAAAAATATTATATTAGTAGATTGATTTGATTGTTATTTTGTTGAATTTGATAATGCCAAAAAGGCGATTCGCAATGCTATGGGAGATGAATTTCTCGTTGATTGCATGTTTCTTTATTTAGAGTGTGATTTTGCTTGAAAGATGGATTTAAAAGTTAGCCCACCCTTGTGTTAATTGCTAGGTCCGTCTTTGCAGTTAGCAACAAAAGATATACCAACAAATTGTTTACAAAAATCAATATACAAAGGGCATGGCATAAATTAGTGAATGTTCACTTCAGTTAATAACATGTTTGGCAATCCTGGTTGAACTGTTCTTTTAAGATCTTAATGCGCAACCATCTTTCATTGAATGCCTCCTAAGACCAAATAACATGCAAAAAATTATTGGTAAGATAATCTGCATAGGTGCCAAGGTGAAATGACATTTATATAACTGTAAGATTTAAATGTTAAAAGTTCCAAGGTTTGTTGGAAGCAATACTTTTATTAGTCTGCATTGTAATATGGTATATATTGTATCCACATATACGAAGTTTTTTCATCTTCTGAATATTGACCCTTATATATGTGTTGGGATAGAACCTCAGACCACTTACAAAGATTCTATTTAGAAACATTACCACTTAAGACAGCGATCGTTGGATTCTATTTAGAAACATTACCACTTAAGACAGCGATCGTTGGAACAAGCATGTAGCATAATGAGAGCTTCTAATGCCTCATTTGCATATTTAGCAGCTCTTGTTGCTGGATCCAGTGTTCATAATATCATTGCTTTATGTATAAATATAGACGTTATATATATTTTAGGTTTCTGTAACTACCAAATAATCCTTCAAATTATCTGCTTTTCGTGATAGCCAACCTTTTACCATTATAAATTCTTCTTGAACTCAAATGTTTTAATTTGAAATCAGGTAGCTGGCTAAAAAAATGAAAAGGAAAGAAAAGAAATTCAGGTAGCTAGTAAAAGATTTTGACTAAAAGAACACATGGTTGTTTGGACTTTCCAAAGGAACATCATATGCTATATCCTGTTACATGGCAAAAGCCTATATGCTATTGAATTTTACAAAAGAAAATGTATTGCATTCAGTTTTGGACTTAATTGTTCATCATATATGCCAAGTCTCATAATTTAATAGAATTTATTTTTAGTTATGTAATCAAAAGCCTTTGTGTAATTCTAAACAAAACAAATGGCATGCTCTAATTTCTCAGTATTATGATATGTAGGATATATCTCAACAAAGCAATAATTTATTTATACTTCATGAGATCATGGCAGTTACAATGCCAATAGCAAAAAGAGAACACACTTAACCATATTCAAACAAACTACTCCACAACAAAACATTAGGGAAACCAAAAGGCCATCTACATTGTAATAACGGTATATACGTAGTATTCATATTGCAATATGGTATATCACTACAAGATAAATAGGAATTCCCGATGGCTCACAGGCGTCGACGGCTGTTACAAGCCATCCGAAATGCTGTCGGAATATGAAGCACAACTTCCGTCCATTTCCGACGGCTTCGACGAAGTTATTGCAATGGCTGACGATAGTTCTTCCGATGGCACATCCGACGGCAACGACGTCTACGTGGCATGACAATTTTCCATTAAGTCGTCGCTCGCCTACGCAAATTTCGATAGCCGTCACTCGCCGTCGAAAAATATGACCTATAAGCCGCCGATAGCCATTGGAAATTTAGGTAAATTTTTTTCGACGGCACAACATTACTTTCATCTTAATATATAACACAACTCATCAACATCAACATATAAACCACATATATAAGCTGAAATCAATATCAATATAAAACTCAAACATCATAATATCAGACCTAATCATATCAAATCAATACAAAACAAATCTTTCATCATCACTCTCACACATCCAACTCCAATATTTACATTAAATATCAGACTCCACAAATCAACCACCAAATCATCCACACAAATCACAGTCAAATACCACATACCCATAAATTAACCTCACCATCACTCAATGTTTATATACACAAATTACATCCAACACCACATGTCCGTAAAAAAAACTCCAAATCGTACCTCAAGACTCATCATCGGCTCGGAAACCACCGGACGAAGGGAATGTTCCATGTCACTCCACATACTCGGCCAAACGCTGGTTGAGCTGCTCCATTTGCACTGCTCGAAGGCGGTCATGCTTCTTCAGCTATGCAATCTGATGTTTAAGCTCATTAATCTCCACGTTGTCATGAGCCTTTCGGTAAGCCCTTTGTGATGTCCGAGCCAGCATAACAAGTTGAAATATGTTTAAGTATTACGTAACTTTTATATAAAATCAAGCAAATTTTACAATGTAGTTAATTTTTATAAATTACCGATTGGTTGCCATAGCCGTAGCACCTATTTCTCTGGATCAAGTCCATAACAGAGTCAAAAATCGCGTACTCCTCGTTAGTGGTCAACTGCTCTCGTCTGGAATGCTCAAGCATTTCCGCACGTACCTGCATAAATTTTCCCTACAACACAAAATTAAATACGAATAAATATTACATGATATTATTATAAATTTTATAACTAATTAATTAAAATGATCTTTTTAATAACTCATAACTTAAAATATACTTACATGTGCGGCGTACGCTCTATCATTTTCATGCTAGGCATACGATACTGATCCCTCGTCGTTTGTCTACCTAATGACATGAGTATGCTCAAACACGTCCATATACAAGACGGAGTCTCCACATGCTCTTTCCTACAACAATTGGTGTATATTATTGTTGTTCATACAAATTTATACTAAAAATGTAATAACTGTTGGTAATTGCAATTAATTAATATAGCAGGTCCTCTCGATAGCGCTGGAATAATTTTGAGCCACCACGGTGTGTGACCGGATTTTTCTACCTGTTCGTAGAGTTTCTGTCTGAATCGTCTACAGATTAAAAATTAAGATTATATTTTACATGTATAAATTATGTATTCTGTGCTGAATAAATTAAGGCGATATCTGATAGACTTACCTTGAAATCATCGCTACCCCATTACGCAATCCCAGCATCCCAGACGCTGATGGCGCCAATCCATTGTGGCTTCTTCTTCGTTTTCCTTATGGTAGACATCTTATTCCAATAATTCTTTGCCACTATTGAGTTATAGTGGAGCTGACAAAGAGACATGCCCTCCTCTTGTAAATCTACTGTCCACTGTATATATGTTGAAAAAAATATAATTTATACATTTATACTTAGTCAACAAATTATAAAGTGATTGTATATAATGGTGTATAATTTTACATTTACCTGAAAGTCCTTCCATATGCTCTCCTGTATATAGTTTGACATCCTGCTTCAATTCGGCCAGCATGTAATCATATGGCTCATGAATGTCTGCTTCAATATGCTAAGCACAATGTTAGAAGGCTCAAGCTCACAACCTCAGCATTAAATATGATACAGACAAATCATAACTAATACATCATACAAAATATTTACAATACTGAAGTAAATTTAATACTTACGAGCCATTAGCTTTCGATAGCAATCTAACTACCATACGCGGCGCCTCCTACGAAGGTCCATTACCATCACCACCACCGCGACCATCCCTCTTTGAGACCCAGAGGAGGAAAGAGACTGTGAAGAACTCCGCCGCCTAAAGGACATCTGTAATACCCGTGACATATATATTATTTTTCTATAGCAGAATATATCATTCAATTATGAGTAAACATATAGAGATTTAACATCAATATCGCATGTAACATACAAAAAAATGTAACATCAATACTCTCATAAATTTTATTTTTTCAACATGTATACTATTAAATTAGTCTTTGTCGTTTTCTGATACAGACTCTGTCTCGTACTCTACATTGCTTTCCTCTGTGGTCTCAAATGCTTCTACTAATACATTTGATTCATCATTTAGAGGTCCTAAATCGGTTTGATCATCTGTTATTGCAAATTCATCATTTTCTTCGATATTCGCTTAATATGCTTGTTCGTCCAGAATATTCTTTCCATTAAACGTAAATCTTGCCTTCGTATTAAAAACCACAGACCAATCTGCTTTACCTCTTTTTAGAGATAGATAAGAAGCGTAATAAACTTGTAGGGCCTATTTTGCTAGTATAAACGGATTGTACTTATGATAACATGATATATGCTTTATTTCAATAATATTATATTTTTGGTGCACGTCGATTTCAGAACCTGGAACATTACTAAACCAGTTGCATCTAAACAAATAAACTTTTTCCACGGGTCTAGTGAAATATGTTAATTGTATAACCCGAGTTGACACGTGGTAAAAATCATTTATGTGATCATTTAGATCATCACTACCTTTAACATATACACCGGTATTGTTAGTTAATTTTTCAGCCACGCATTCTTTGGTGTTGAATTTTTATCCATTGACAAAGAATATTGGATATGTCTTGACTTTTCTTTTTGGTCCCAACGTAAGATATTTAAACCCTTCGTCGACCATACAATTTACCGAATCATATACGTAGTTTGAAAAATAAGTAGCAAATTTTTTGCTGGTATCCCTGCTTGGATATTATGATTCATAAATACCGCATATACAGATAATATATTACGTTATAATTAATACATACATGTATTATTCAAGTAAATAATTTTAGATGTGTTATTCATTAGTACTTGACAAATGACGCAACTTCTGCACAGTTAAGAAGAACATATGTGTGGGCTATAGGGTAATCTCTATTGTCTAACCATATTTCCACATATTTTCCAGCAGGGCGTCTTTGCTGTCTAAAAATAGATAGCATTGATTCGGAAGAATCTTGTTCAATTCCCTCATCATTTTGCGTAGCACTTTCAAAAGATAAGTTCATATGGTCACTGATATATTAAGAGAAAAAGAACAATGCTTCTTCTTCGATATATGATTTGCATATCGAACCTTCAACTCGTACTTTTTGTCTCACTTTTTTCTTTAGATGACTTAAGTACCTGTTTAAAAAAATTATAATTAAATTTTATTACATGTGGTTAAACTAAAATTTAACAACTCAATATTAATACCTTTTAAACGGATACTTCCATCCATATTGCGCAGGACCTCAAAGACGTGCTTCAAACGAAAGATGAACGGGTAAATGCTCCATTATATTAAAGAAATCAGAAGGAAATATTTTTTCCAGTTTGTAGAGCAGTGTAAGAATTTCTTCCTCAAGTTTACATAGACGATCAACTTTAAGGTAGTTGAATAAAGCTCCTTATAAAACAAACTAAGTTCTAGGTAGTTGAACAAAGCTCCTTACAAGACAAACTAAGTTCTAGGTAGTTGAACAAAGCTCCTTATAAAACAAACTAAGTTCTGTTACAACCGTCCTAACTTTTATGGGCAACAGTTCTTTGAAAGCAACGGGTAACAAATGTTCCTTCATTACATGACAATCATGACTTTCATCCCACTCGGTTTACCGTTCTTATATCGACCCATCTACGAAGATAAGAGGAAATCTCATTAGGAAATCTTAATCCTTCCAGCTACTTTAATAGTACTTTAACTTGGTTACTGTCTAGCTCGTAGCATGCTCTGCTTTTTTGTGTCATTTGGCTTCATATGAAGTTTAGGACGATTGCATATTGCTTCCATATCACTCCTTGATTTCAAATCGTCTTTAGTCTTTTCTTTAACATTCAGAGTTGTATTAAATACATTATCGAATGCCTTTTTCTCATTGTGCATCACGTCAATATTGTGACTAATTAGGAGATTTTTCCAATAAGGAAACTCCCTAAATATATTATGTTTGCACCAATTATGAATCGTCGATTTAACTTGTATTTCATGTGTTCACTGGTTTCATGTATCTTTGGATAATCCTTTACAGGCACGTAAATATCTTCACTTCATCAAATCGTTGGTGGTCGCAAGGTCTCAACTCTATTACTTATAAAGTTTTTATATTTTTCTAAAAGGATGATTAATATGGAGAAAACACCAATGATAGTCAAACCACGAAATTCTCTTCCCATGTGGTAAAGAAAATGCTCGTGTTTATTCCATACAATAAGGGCAAGCTAGACAATCAGTCGTTATCCAACCCGATAGCATTGCATATAGAGGAAAATCTCTTATATTCCCCAGTAAAGAAGCGAATATATGAATTTTTTTTGAAATGTCGTATGTTTCAACACCTTCATACCACAATGTTTTCAACTCTTCAATCAACGATTATAAATATACGTTAATTCTTTGTGTCGGATCATTAGGACCAGGGATTACAATAGTGAGAAACATATACGGAGTTTTCATACACATCCACGGAGATAAATTGTAAGGTGTAACGATTATAGGCCAAGATGGATATTTTGAACCAAATTGAGAGAACGGTGAAAATCCATCCGTAGATAAAGCAAGTCTAACATTACGGCTCTCCATTGGAAAAGCGGGATATGTCTTATCAAAATGTTTCCATGCTTCTCGATTAGTTAGGATTGTTAACGTACCTTCTACCTACGTTCTCACATAGTGCCATCTTATATGATGTGCAATTATAGAAGATGCATATAACCTTTGAAGCCTAGGAGTGATGGGTAAGTAATGCATACGCTCATACAGAACTTCATTTTCCTACTTTTTTCTTGGTTTGTATCTGTTCTAAATACATATTTTACAACTCCTAAGACTGATGTCTTCTTTTCAAAATAACATGCAACCATTTAAACATGTATTTATTTTTTGATACGTCAAACTAAAAGCAAACAAAATTTTTTTCACTTCATAATGATTTTCGCACATTAAATTATCAGGTGGCATATGCCGTTTTGCATCTTGTACTATAGTTGTAAACCCGTCTTTTGTGAAGTTGTATTTTGATTTCATCATAGTATATTCTACAGTTACTGATAGTTGAGTTTCGCTTATACAACCATCCCAAAGGGGTTTCTTAGCAGCCTCTAATAAATCATAAATTTTTTTTGCTCCAATACTTTGTTCTTCTTTGATATTATGATCATTACCATTAACTTCAACAGTAGGGAACATTGAATGTGCTGCATCTTCAACCATATCTTCTATGAGATCCGTCGAAACAAGTTCATTATCCACCTCTGTTAGTCCTTGAGATGATAGTTTTGATGACAACAACCATAGAATAAGATTATAAAATATAAATACTAACATATATAATGCATGGTTAACTTTTATAAACATGTCTAATTTTTATAAAATTTAGTTAATTTATTCAAACTGTTTTAATATTATTATTTTTAAACTTATAAATTATCTCAATTGCTAAATATTAAAATGTCAAAACTTATATTTTAATTAAGTTAAACTTAAACATAAGGAGGGGGACAGTGTGTAATGATCAACTCTTACCGTGATATTAATAATGGAAATCACTTTATCGCTTTTCTTAAATCTAGTTACTTCAGGACCAATGCCACACTTGGAAGTGAAGATAGTGTAAGCACTATTATCTAGCAATATTTTAAGTAGACATACCTTCGGTTAGCATTTATTGAAAGATACACGAGAGATGCATCAATGTGTGTCCATTGTTGAACAAATGTTGTGTTTGACATCCGTAATTAGAGTGCACCAAAGAAAAACGTGCAAGCATTAACTGAGCTAAAGCAAGAGCAGAAAAGTCCATCTACAGACATAATGTCATGCAAATGTGATGATGTGAAAGTATATAACAAGTATACCCTGGTTCTTGATCCATATTGTAGTTACCTGAATGTTAGGGGAAAGTAAACTTGGTTGATCTACAAAAAATAGAATCACTCTCTTTGTCTCTTATTTTAGGAGTATTCTCCTATCATAATGCATTGTATCACCCGAATCAATATTATCTGGTTTAAATTTGTTAACCTAAAAAAAGGTAAAATGTCATATAAAAAATTAGTATATGAAAATACTGATATATCACATCAACTATTTTTCATCTGCTTTCAAAAAATTCCCAGTGATTTCCATGAGATATACATTATACCAAGACCGCCTTGTATTTTAGAACTCTGACAAAAAATAAATATTGAATGTTTAGTTCTATGAATGACCGTGCAGGATCTTCCAAAATAATTACTGCTTATTGTTGCATCCAAAAGAACGAAACCAGATGTATAAACAAAAATATCAACATAGTTTTTACAGTATGAGAGGAGAGATTTTTCTCACCAGTTCCTTTTTGATTTATTCGAATGACTATTTGTCCAGTTTGTTGATGCTTGAGCAAACTGTTCTAAATTTTTCAGTAGGGACACCACATATCTCAAGCATTGCATCCAACAGTTTACAATGGTTTTCATTTACCTATTTGCATTTGTAAGTATAAGGTTAGCAATTTGTAGTACATATGTGCAAGTAATTTTCCAAAATTAAAATATTAACAATGAACCATCGACTAACAAAAAATATGCGAACAAGTCAGCAAGCATAAAATAGGGGTTGTGTATGTAAACTAGCGATCATGCAGGCTATTTATGTATATTAATATTTTATTCGATTACATTGAAAGTGACAATGTGTGTTTATATAATGATGAATATCATTCACAATTGACATCCTTGATTTGAATGCCATGGAGAGCAAAACGGTACCCAAATGAATATAACATGTCTAGTGATGTATATGACGACAGCGAGAATTTCTAACATAAAACATAGCTGATCCTACTTGCAATAGTTTAATGCCATGAAATAGCTACAACATTTTTACTTTATTCTAACAATTGAATGCGAGTGGAGAATTATGAAGTAATTTGTGAATCGAAGAGTGGATTTCAAAGGAATGTTTGTTGATAATTCACCTCAAAGAAATGTTGGATTAAAAATGTTGTCATCTAATGCGATGCTTAAATCCTGGTTTCTTCCATTCACCAGTTAACTGTCTACATAATAATATCATAAGGACTTAGTACTTGACTAAAATATGCCAAAAACAACATTAACTAGTAGAATAATACCGTGCCTGTACAATGGGGTTTGATTAGATTAAGTTGGCTTCCAGTCTTTTTAGAATAAGTCCAACCTGATAAATGCGGAGGAGTATGATCAGAAACTGCAACTATGAAACCGATAAATAATAACAATGAAGTATCATACCTGTCCGTCTAAATGCTAAAACAACATTGTAATTTTGTTTCAAAATATTCATAAAATCTTCTAAGTTCTATATAAACCAATGTTGGCCAGTAAGGCATCGTATCTTTATTAAGTCCATTAAATAGAAAGAAGAAATGATAAAATGGACCTGATGTCGCAACAACGAAATAGGAAAAACATGCAATGATGAATCCTCCCCACTTGAACAAAATTTTCCGCTTAGTTGAGGCCAGTCATATGATTGTAAAACATGTCTCCTTGAAGCATTTGTGTATATTGGGTGTTGCAAATGATGAAGTTTGTAAGATTAATAATCACACAGGCATAGGTAAGCTAAACCAAGAGAAAATAGAAGAAGTTATACACACCTATTTAGAACTCACTGTTCATACAAACATTGGTTAAAAGGCATAGCATAAACGATTAAATGCTTTTTAACACCTGCTAACATAGTGATTTTGAGCATGCATCTGCTAATAGTTAAACAGTATAGTTGCATAAACTTGTGCAGTGTAAGTAACATAGACAAATGGATATTACACCATTCAAAATGCAAAATGAAAATTGACGGCCATAATGCTAATTCATGACAATAACAGAGGGTGAAGAGGGTAAATAAGGTAGACAATGGGGCTACCATCCAAATAAACACATTTAACTAACATCAAAGATCCTTGGTTTCTTACAATGAAAGTGGCGGAAATGTATACCAAATAGCCGATTTGAATTACATAAATTTATTTAGTATTTTTTTTCAAAGGTAAGTTTAAAAGTGAAATTGTCAACAACTTTCAGCCACCCAAATAAATGCCAGTCTCTCAAAATAATTTAAGAACAATTTAAGGATATGGCAGGAAAAAAATGAATATGTGGTTCGTATATTTCATTGTTTGAGCGGTAAAACCATCATCAGAATGCAAAAGTTATAAAACTTAGTGAAACTTAGCTGTCTTATATTTGAGTATTTAAGCTATCAATCAATGTAAATAACGATAATAGAGGAGTGGTTTACAAATAAACACACTTATATTTGAGTAAAATATAAGAGTATAACTAACCTCTTTCACATTTTTTTATTTTTTGCAAGCTCCATCATTTTTAGTTCATCATATAAAATATTAGCAAATTCATCAACCTGCAAGACCAAACCACAAAACTCCATTTCTTAAAAACTCAGTAACCTCTAAATCGAAAATTGTTAAATATTTACGCATTATTTGAAAACTTAATTCACTATTTCCATGATTTTCTTCTTCCAGGTGGATATATCCTATTCAGAAACGTGAAGTATTTAAATGTTTCGCCTACCAAGATTTTAGTGATGGCTGGTTCTAATTTCTAATAATTTGTATACAGTCAAAAAAAAATCTACTATTATTAAAAATTAGAACATTTTTAGAAAAATTGTACGAATATTGTTTTGATTTAGTTTCGATACCATTTCGATATAATTCTCTACCAATGTAACCCACTTAATATACGAGTCATCCATTTAACACATTTAATGTCATAAATTACATTTGACTTACGAAGTACATTATAAATATTAAAAAATAAATTTGCTTTTTACCTTTTAAGTCTATAAAATAATCAAAATTTCAAACCCTTACTCTAATTTTCAAATTCAAAATTCAAACTTTCATATCGTCAAATTCAATTTCAAAATTTTAAATCTACAAATTCAAAGTCGAAATTCTTAAATTCAAAACTTTCTATAAAATTCGAATTTTCAATCTTAGTATTAAAAAGTTCAAAATTCGAATTTTTGAACTTCAAGCTTTTACAATTCAAATTGTTTGTACTCAAATATTCAAACTCTAAATTTCCATAATTTAATTTTTAAATTTAAAAAAAAATCATATTTCTATAATCGATAATTTAAAAATTCAATTTTCATATTCAATTTTTTGAAATTTAAATTTTGGATTTAAATTTTGGACGGAAACAAAAGTACAGATGTTCATGAATGTTTAATTAAAAATTGTAGAGAAATAATGTAAGTTTGAACATCCATAAAAAAAAGATCTATTCAAAAATAAAGCCTGGTTCCCAACCTCCTTATAAAAAGGCTTTACATTTAAAACATTCTCCACCATGAATGAGCTGTTTTGGCATTGATTTATAGTGAGGATTCTAGTATCATTTTGCCAACACATTGTTATATGCTACCAAAGTGTCATGATTATATTTA
Source organism: Allium cepa (assembly GCA_030765085.1). NCBI lineage: Eukaryota > Viridiplantae > Streptophyta > Magnoliopsida > Asparagales > Amaryllidaceae > Allium > Allium cepa. Next base: position 514,189,341 of record CM060942.1, read on the forward strand.
CTAAATAATATCCAGATTTCGTGAATACAATCAAAATTGTTTAGGCTAATTTCCTAAATAATTACAAAATGTGATTACAAACAAGAAAAAACAACTCATGTTTCTGCTGTTGTATCCTGGGAACTGAAAACCAAAGTACATAATTAAGTTAAACTAATAACAGAAGTATCCTGCCAAACACTTCAAACACTTTCATTAATTACTGCAAATGCATACAAATAAGCGGCATGAAAATTTAGTTTCATTCAAGAAAATCTTTAATAATAGTTGTAATAGCTTTGGCGTCACACTTTTTTGGTATAAGCGTGAACTACCAAAAATGCTCTCTACATATATTATCAAATCTTAATATTATCTAAAAATCGGACCTAATAAATAAACTTTATTTACCAATTCAAAATGCTCTTTTATAAATATTACCAAGTTTCACTATCACTTAAAAATAGGATCTAATAAATATTTTTTTTTTACTAATTCAGAACTCACATCAACAATTATTACCAAATCTTAATATCGCATAAAATATAGATCTAACAAATAAACTTTTTTTTACAAATTCGATCTTTATTATTAATAATAGAATAAAATTCGGACTAACTAAAAGCTAGATGTTGAAGCATTGAATAAAAATTCAAAGTAACTACTCCCGAATGTGTTAAGCATATATAATTTGTAGAAAATTATTCATGCGCGAAGCACGTGCCATAACGATCGTATATGATAGTAAATGTTTAAACGTAATGCCACACGCATCCAGCTTTGTGCTAGTGACCGCTACGGTTGACGGTCGACCATCACGCAAGTCCTTAGGACTATATTCGTTGATCGTGATATGGAGAAGAAAAATCAATCGCATGCTGACCTATAACACGTAATTTGTGTAATAATGCACATGCTTTAAATATTATTGCGAACCAGTGGCTGCGCACAGACACGGATGTGGTTCGAATACTGATATCCACATTTATATGATTTAATTTTCAGCTATTTTTTGTATGGGGAAGATGTGATTTTAATTTGATAACTTGTGATGTGCCATGGGGAAGGAAATTAATGTTGTCCTATGGTTTTTGTAAACTTATATAATATTAATTTGAAGAAAACAACGATGTAGATGGATTCAATTCATTGGTTCTTGACAATTGATTCTTGAAAGCACATGCTCACGCTAATCATCTTTACCCTTTTTTTTGTTGATCAAATGTATTTTACCTCTCAAAATTTGTTCATTTTGAGACTGGATAATTTACTTAGTGCGAGTAAAAAGAGCCTAAAAACATTGTATTCAAACAATGGCTCAACATTCCATCCAGTACAGCAGAATATTGGCCAATCCGGCCCGGTTCCTATAATGGCCGAACCAGAATTAGCATGTAAACCCATTTCAGACGCTGCAATCAAAACTAAAGAAAAATAGACGATTTGCATTGATAAATACCCATAAGAAGAGAAAAGCAGCACCGACCTCAAAAGAGAAAGCGATGTGATATCATGAAGAGAGAGGTGCTAGCTTTTTTGTTTGTTAACTAGGGTTTCAGATAGGGAGGAAGTAGTTTGAGTGTTAGACTGAAGCATAATCTGAATTAATAATTTTATTTATTGGGCATGAGTTTCTAAATTTTTGGGCATCGTTGATTATTCATGAATTATGAACTGATAATAAAAATTGATCTAAATTAGTTGGTGTAAAAATGGTATGCTACTGGTTTATATTACTGAATTATTATAAAGGAAAAAATTTCAAAATAGACCCAAGAAAATAATTTATTTCAATTTTAGACCTCATTCAAAACTTATTACAAAAAGAGTGAATTAGGGAAAATGACAAACTTTGAAAAAAAAAATAGGCTAAAGAACACAAAGTTTCATTTTTCGGCTGAAGGACAAATGCTTGTTATAATTAGCATTACATTGAAATTTTACACTACACAAAATGCTAGTTATATGTAGCATTACATTCTGTTTTACACTATACAAAATGCTAGTTATAACTAGCATTGTCCTTCAGCATAAAAAACAAACTTGTTGTCCTTCAGCCTAATTTTTATGTAAGTTTGTCCTTCTACCTATTTTCCTGTTACAAAAATAGGTCTTGTTTTGATATATACAGCATTTTATACTTGTGCATTCCATAAATGCGCAATTTTTTTCTTTCAAAAAAAAACACTTGCACATTCTATAAATGCTCAAGCACAATTTTTTTTAAATAACACTTGTGCATTTTAAATTTGTGCGTGAACAATTTTTTTTTTTAAAAAAATATTTGCGCAGTCTATATTTGCTCCAAAATTAGGTATATTTTTGTAATAAGTTTTGGACATGGTCTAAAATTGAAATATGTTGTTTTGTGAGACCTATTTTAATAGTTTGTCCTTATTATAAATGGTTTGTATAAAGTTTATTTTTTTTTAACCTGTAGAAAGTTTAAACTGTTTATATGCAAAAATTAAATTAATGAACATATTACCTCAAAAAAATATAAGAACTAAAGCAGAAATTTCAAAATTTTGCTAACCGAAATTCAAAAATTTCTTGATGGGAAAGAAAATTTTTGAGTCTTGATCTAAACTCCAAACATAGGAACCGCGGAAGTGCTAAAGTATAATCATTATCATTATTTCTTCATGGCAACAATTATATGTGCAAGTGACTAATAAAAATGAGTTAGACTAAAAATTACATCATGAATTACTAACAATATTTAAAGATGATGAAACGATAAAAATGCATATACTACAATATTTCTTCTGTCCTATAGGTCTCAAGTTCGCTACCTTAAACTCTTCTTCAGTACTCAGTCGGCAACAAAAGATATACCAAAAATTTGTTAACAAAAATAAATACACAAAGAGCATGACATAAATTAGTGAATGTTCACTTCAGTTAAGATCTTAATGCGCAACCATCTTTCATTGAATGCCTCCTAAGACCAAATAACGTGCTATAAATTATTGGTAACATGATCTTTAGAGGTGCCAAAGGGAAACGACATTTATATAACTGTAAGATTTAAAAGTTAAAAGTTCCAAGGTCCGCTGGAAACGATACATTTTTTTAGAGTTCCAGCCATCTACTGTAATATGGTATATATTGTATCCACGCATACGAAGTATTTTCATCTTCTGAATATTGACCCTAATATATGTGTAGAGGATACCGGCTCTTATTGCTGGATCAAGTGTCCATAATATCGTTGCTTTCAGTATAAATATAGACGTTATATATATCTTAGCTTTCTGTAACTACCAAATAATCCTTCAAATTATCCGCTGTTCGCGATAGCCATCCTTTTACCATTATAAATTATTCTTGAACTCAAATATGTTTTAATTTGAAATCAGGCAGCTGGCTAAAAAAATGAAAAGGAAAGAAAAGAAATTCAGGTAGCTAGTAAAAGATTTGACTAAAAGAACACATGGTTGTTTGGACTTTCCAAAGGAACATCATATACTATATCATGTTACATGGCAAAAGCCTATATGCTAATGAATTATACAAAAGAAAATGTACTGCATTCAATTTTGGACTTAATTATTCATCATATATGCCAAGTCTTATAATTTACAGAATTTATTTTTAGTTAGATTTTTTAGGAACGTGAAGAAGTTGCAAAAAAATTAGTCTCAGGGATAGTAAGTTTGTTTTTTAGTCTGCAGGACACTTTGTAGTGTAAATCACAGAATGATAGATGTAGCTATCATTTTCTGTTTACAATATAAGGTGTCCTTCAGACTAAAAAAAAACTTACCGTCCTTGAAACTAAATTTTTTTGCAACTTTTTCCTTGTGTCTATTTTCCTGTTTTAGTTATTTAATTAAAAGCCTTTGTGTAATTCTAAACAAAACAAGTGGCATGCTCTAATTTTTCAATATTATGATATGAATGATATATCTGAACACAACAATAATTGATTTATACTTTATGAGATCATGGCAATTATAATGCCAAGAGCTAAAAGAGAGCACATTTAACCATATTCAAAAAAACTACTCCACAACAAAACATTAGGGAAACCAGAAGGCCATTTACATTGTAATAATGGTATATACGTAGTATTCATATTGTAATATGGTATATCACTACAAGATAAACAGGAATTGCACTCGCAGGGGTCGACGACAGCCACGAGCCGTCGGAATATGAAGTACAACTTTCATCCATTTTCGACGGCTTCGACGAAGTTATTGCAACGGCTGACGATGGTTCTTTCGATGGCACTTCCGACGGCGGCGACGTCCACGTGGCATGACAATTTTCCATTAAGCCATCGCTCGCCGTCGCAAATTTTGATAGCCGTCACTCGCCATCGAAAAATATGACCTATAAGCCGCCAGTAGCAGTCAGAAATTTAGGTAATTTTTTTCAGCAGCACATCATTACTTTCATCCTAATATATAACACAACTCATCATCATCAATATATAAACCACATATATAAGCTGAAATCAATATCAATATAAAACTCAAACATCATAATATCAAACCCAAACATATCAAATCAATACAAAACAAACCTTTCATCATCACTCTCACACATCCAACTCCTATATTTACATCCAATATCAAACTCCATAAATCAACCATCAAATCATCCACAAAAATCACTGTCAAACACCACATATCCATAATTAACCTAACCATCACTCAATGTTTATATACACAAATTACATCCAACACCACATGTCCATAAAAAAAACTCCAAATCGTACCTCAAGACTCATCATCGGCTCTGAAACCACCGGACGAAGGGAAAGCTTCATGACGCTCCACATACTCGACCAAACGCTGGTTGAGTTGCTCCATTTGCCCTGCTCGAAGGCGGTCCTGCTTCTTCAGCTATGCAATCTGATGTCTAAGCTCATTAATCTCCACGTTGTCATGAGCCTTTCGGTAAGCCCTTTGTGATGTCCGAGAGTTAAGAAAATAAGTTGTAGGATATTGTATACTGAAAAGATTTATTGATCTAAATAGTTATTCTTGTGTACAAAGTGATGTATTTATAATAGTGCACTATGGGCTGATTGAACAATTAACTAATGGGCTTTGTACCCGATCCCTTGTACTTAAACATTACAGAAGTATATACGGCTATCCATTCTTCAATACACATTCGTTCGTTTCATGTTATACCCCCCTCAAACCCGTCTAGGGTTATGGTTTGCGATATTCCTCTTCAATGTCGCCGCTCTTCAAATCTCTCGAATTTCTTCAAAAATTGTATATAAAAACATGTGCTTTAGGTAATAATTCAGCAGATCCTATAAGATGTTTAAATAAAGATCTCAAATTAAGATCTCTTGAGGTTGCTTGAGTCAGAGTGATGATGATCCTGGTACAAAATCAGATCTTTGATTTGGTTTTGTAGTTGTGATTCTTCTTTATGGAGATAATCAGTGATGACAAGCTCTAGCTGTGACAGCTCTCAGATCTAACATCAGTTGAAGGAGACTTCCTATGTGGTTGTTTTTCTGACTATTTGGATGATTATTGCTGACTTCAGCGACCTTCAGATCATGTCTTAGATGAAGAAAATTTAATTTTGATAAGGGTTTCGTGAGAATGTCGGCTCTCCTGTAGGTTGATGGTACGTGATTTACAGTAATATTCCCTTTCATAACTTCTTCTCTGACAAAGTATATATCAAGTTCCATGTGCTTAGTTCTAGAGTGAAATACTTGATTCGCTGATAGTGCTATTGCACTTATGTTATCGCACTATATTGTAGTCTTGTTTGGAATTTTTACTTTTAGTTCACTCAGTAGAGATTTAATCCACATAATCTCTGCTATGGTGCAAGCAACGCTTCTGTATTTTTCTTCAGTGCTTGATCTAGATATGGTTGATTTTTTTTTTTGAACACCGTGAGATAGGATTCTGACCTAGATAGATGCGACATCCTATAGTTGATTTTTGATATCAGAGTTAGACCATAATTGAGCGTACCATTTAAGTATCTTAATATTCTCTTTACAGCCCTCCAATGTTCATCTAGTGTGTCTTGCATAAATTGGCTTGCTTTGTTAACACTGAATGAAATTTCTGGTCTAGAGATGGTTGCATATTGTAGAGCCCCCACTATGCTTATGTATTGCTTGATGTTTGAAATTGGTTCTCTTCTGTTTTTAAATAGGTGTAAGTTGCTAAACATGGTTGTAGATAGAGGATTTAAATTATCCATTTTTGCTCTCATAAGAATCTGTGCGATGTATTTTCTCTGACTAAGATGTATTGTTGAGTTTGAATTTCTACTGACTTCAATTCCTAGAAAATAGTTAAGATTTCCAAGATCCTTGATAGAGAAGATGTCATTTAGTTGCTTGATAGTGTTGCTGATTTCAATCTGATTACTTCCTGTAATAAGTATATCATCAACATATATTAGTATATAAGTTGTTTTATCAGTATCAAACTTTGTAAATGTTGAGTTGTCAGATTTCGAGAGGTGGTACAAAGCAAATATTTTGTCATATTCATTTCTTTCTTCTTGATTATATCCTTGAGCTATTATATAAACTGCAAGTTATTATGCATTTTCATTTCATTTGGGATTGCGGTTTGAAATGATATACAACCGCATTTTTATTTTTAAATTGAGGATTGAAATGATAAATATTATCACTTGACCATATGATAGAAAATTATATACAGGCACCGCAGTATATATATAAAATTATTTTTGATATGATTTTTATGGTTTGGATATGATATGGTTTAATAAATGTTTAATTTGGATATTATATATATATATATATCCTATATATACATATATAGTTAAAATTTTGAATTTAAGCTATGTATAAATCTGTTAAATAAAAATGAATAAGTTGAAAAATGGAGTTGATAATTTTTATTATATGATTAAGTACATGTTTAAGATATTGTATATATATATAAAGCTTAAAATGGTTCAAATCAAAGTAAGATTTGAAGATAAATTGGAAATTTAATTGGAATTGAGCATATTTAAGAATTTAACTCTATAAGTTGATGTATAACCTTATTAAGCTTGAAAATTTTAAAGTTATGATATTCATAACTAAAATTTTATTTCAAGATAAATTAAATGAATATTTCTAGTATAAATAAATTGAAGGAAATATTTAGTTATCAAAAATTTGAGTTTTATATAAATGATTATGGATTTATCATGAAAATGTTCAAGACTAAATAATAGAACATTGAATTTGTTGAAAGAATAAATTCCAACCTTAGCTTTGAAATTTATTAATACTCAAATTTGGTATATACTGAAATTGAAGTGGTTTTGGAAACTGAAGGTGAAATTTAAATTTATGGTTTATACTACATCTAAAGAAAATATATTTGTAAAGTCATGGAAATTATTTTACTTTACAAAGTAAATTTAAAATTAAACCATTTTATTCTATATAATGTTGAAAATCCAAACCATTCAAGTTTTAGAAGTTATGGTTTTAAAGCTATGAATTACGAAGTATTGTGTTTTGAAAGCTATAATTCAAATGTTTGGTTTCGAGATATTATAAATTTTAAAGCTGTATGAATTTGGAAGAGAAATATATTTGAAATAAAATGATATTATTGATTTGGGTTTTATAAAAATAATATCAAAATGAGTTGTTTTGGAAATGGAAATGATATCCTACTTATGGGTTTTGAAATGGGTAATTTTATTCTGGTTTTAAAATATAAACTATTTTAAAGACCGCGGTGTTATAATAATGTTTGGTTGTTAAAGAGACCGGGATCGGAAGTTGTCATACTCTCTGCCAACTCCGAAAACCACTTTAACAACTGTGTACGCAGTGGAGATTCCAGAATGAAGTAGGTTGGTGGCGGAGTTTCTTATAAGGTAAATACATGGACCCGACTCCCGTGAGTTGGCATAAGGTGGCTAAAACAGGAGAGATTCTCGGGCCAAGGGGGTTAGCGCCCTTTATCGGACACTCCTCTTCGATACTATACTCTGACTTTGGATTGATTCGATGGCCATCTTTATTTTTCTTGATTTCGGGGAGTTTGTTCGAGGTGGGCGCTAGCTGCGGCTATGCGTTACCACCAGCCCGGATAGGAATTGGTATATCTACCCTGGCATTGCCTAGTTGTGCCGTGTCACCTACCCTAGCGCGCCTTATACCATTTTGATTTCGTACCATACCTATGGAGTGCCCTCTGACGACGCCCAGTACGGGGAAGATTACGGTACTGTATAGACTATAGGAATATATAACTATGTTAAGGTGGAAAATGTAAAGCCTTAACGCTATTTTAAAGTAAGTTTATTTTACAATTAAACACTATTATAATAGCGAAATATACTACATAGTAAATAGTTTAACGGATCCTTAAGAGATGTAAATCCCGAGCATTTTTTGAGTTACTGCACTCATATGTATTTCGGTTAATTTAACTTACATAAGTTCTTTTAATTTTGACTCGTGTGTTTTGTCTTTCAATTCGCTCGGGTCAGTCCGAGCGTTTCAGGATTTGAAGACTTTATTTCTGGAGGAAGAAGACGGAGATTTCACCACTACTATTATTATTACGTTATATGGTTCCTCTACACTGTATTCCGCTGCATTGATATTTATTGGTATGTGAACTCTGATATTTAGTGTATAAAGAAGAATAAAATGTTTTGTAAACAATTTTATGAACTGTATATTGATTATTATATTTTTATCATTCCGCTGTAAGATTCTGTTTTGTTTTTCTCCTCCTCTGTTTTTCTTATTTACCCCATAAAAATCCGCCCTTCCGTATGGTTTGAATTGACATGTGTGTCCATTTAAAGCGTGGGAAAAGGCGGGATGTTATAGCTGGTATCAGAGCTTTGGTTTAGCGATAAACCTTAGCTTTGTGGGATCTGACTCTTTATTAATAGGGTGGTAATACCCTTTGGGAGTCACTGAGAGTATATGTATGAGAGAGCGTATTTGTTAGTGTTATAAAAAGGTTTTAATATTGTGTTAATCTGTTCCGTTTTGTATTTATAAATTCTGGTTGATTCATGGGACGCTATGACATCAATAAGAATTTCTAAACACTTAATAGGACAGACCGACATAATATTTGTTTTTAATATAAGTGAATGAAATAATTTTGCCTATTTTATTTTCTTTATATAAAATAAAAAATTTCAAATGATATCTATCTTTGGCTGTAATATTTTGGTTGTTAGGAATAAAATTTATAAATAATAGGTAAAATAAGATTGAAAATAAAATAAATGAAATTTATTTTATTTAGAACTTAAGTCCGGGATTTTGACATTTCTTTTGAATGATTTTGAAATATAAATATTAATATTATTAAAGGAAGTATTTTCTGATATAAGTATGTCTATATAATGTGAAAGAAATGTTTTAAAGGGAATTTTGGAAAGATAAAGTTTTCGGTGATGGTGGCCACATCATCGACTTTCATTTTCGTGCTTCGAAGGGGGAAGGCCACTGTAGTAGTTTTACTACAGACTCATTTTGATAGAAAAATATAAATTTTGAATTGTTTTAAATGTAATTAGAGATATATTAGTTGTAAGAATATATTTATCTATTATTTTAAAATAATTTGAAATTTAACCCGGTATTTAATTCTTAAATTTCCGTTAATTAATTGTTTAATTATTGTAGTGAAATGAAAGGTAAGTAATTAATAATTGAAACCTCTAATTTAGGTAAGAGATTTAATGCTAAGTTATAAAGGAAATAAAGAGGAAGTTGAAACAGTAACTTATAAGACAAAATGTAAAAAAATTATCGAACAATGAATTAACTAAAAGAAATGAGAAACTTGTATAACTTTCAATTACACCCTTAAATAACATATACAACTTACCAAATATTAAAAGTTGAAATGTTTAATAAGAGAATGTAATATAATATTATACAAGTAGAAATTTGAAATAATGAAAGTATTCAATGAAATCGCTATTAAATGAGAATTTAATGTTATAAACTTAAGTTATAATTGAAATTTTACCAAGTAAATATAATTAAAGGTAAGTATGACAAATAGATGATTATAAACTTAAGTAATTAAAGTGTAAATAGATGAGGTCATGCAATTATAAATGAATGTAATATAATAAAGAGAAATTGTAAGCTTAAGTAAAAGGGTTGAAGTTATTTCTAATTAAATTGAAAGAAATAAATGAAAATAAAAAGATAAACCGTTATATGAATGAAAATAATCACTGAATGAATGAAAGAAGGGAAATTAAACAACTAATGTATGAAATAAAATTAATAATAAGTTAATTTGATTTGTTAGTTGGAATTGTTGTTGTTTGGTTATGGTTGTTTGGGTAAGGAGATTCGAAATTGTTTGGATGAAAAATATAATCTATTTAGTTTTATCTAAGGCTGTTGAGTAAATGATGCGCTAGTAGTTTATTCTTCATTCCGTACAATTTAAAAGTTTTGAACGCGAACAACTATTTGTTTGTTTGATGGAATGGTTGTTCTGTATTTGTTGTTTGTGAAATTGATGGTTGTTGTATTGATTTGTTGTTAATAAAGTGAAATATAAGTGAAATGCAGGTTATGGAAGCAATTACTACTGCTTTTGGTTCCATAAATTAAGCGTAAATTGCCGACAAATAAGTACGTTTTCGGATTACGGTATAGCGCTATGATATTGTTTTCCCGAGTTGGGATATACATTATATTATATAATATTTTGTGTATATTGTTATATTTTTATTTTATTTTTCTCCTGAGCCTCCCCGTACAAAGGAGACTCTGCCAAAATTTTCCGTAAAATTTGGACTTAGAAATTTGAAAAAAAATGTTTTCCAAACTTCAATAATTTATGTATAAAAAGATATAATGATTGTAAATTCGAATACTCTAATTTAAGTAACAAACGTTGTAAATATAATTGTTTATAAAGTTAATGTTTTGAATAAAATATATAGATTTCTAAATTCTTCTTCTCCCTTCTTTTTCCTTTTCGGGGACGAAAAGTTTTGAGTAGGGGAGAGTGTAACGACCCGTGAAATTTCGATGTTTAAAATGAACTAAATTAATAAGATTTTAATTTTAATTTAGGAAGAAATAAAAGTCTTATTAATTTATATGGGAGCGTATATAGAAATTTAGGTGTATCAATGGTTATTAAATGTTAAAAATTTAATATTTATAGGGAAATAAATTGAAATAATATAAATTTTCATACTGGGTTATAAGTTAATATGAGAAACCAATAGGAATGTTGAATTTGTGAATATTTAATAAAAATATTAACTAAAATGGAATTCATTAATATAATAATGAATAGTGAAATTTGTTATATTTGGTTTAATATAGGAAAGGAGTATATAAAAGTAACTGATGAATGGTGAATTGCAACTGTATAAAACTGAAGAAATTGCAAATAAGTGGCTGTAATTATTGAATTAATTAATAGGAACAAATGCCAACATTGAATTGTAATAAATGTAATTTAATATTATAAGTGTGTGATACGTAAAGATAAGGGTTAAGAGTTGTTAGAATGGGTATATTAAAATAACGATAAAGTGTAAATGTAAGTATTAATAGAAACATGAATTTATTTGAAGGGAAATAATTGGTAAAATAGGAATGTATTAATTATTTTGAAACTTTAATTAATATGGGTAATTAATATAATCAAAACCAATCACAACACCAAAACAGCCATTTTGTAACACTTACTTTTCAGAAATCGTAACGGTTATTTTCGTTATAAATTAGTAAAGGATAATTTCGTTGTTAAAGACTTGCCACGACTATTAGTGTGACAAAATTCAGCGCTCATGTAAATTAGGTGAACTACCAAGGATAATTTTGTAAATTTGTTTTTATCCTTTATTCCACGGTTCCTAACGCCTCTCGTTGATGGCTAGGGTTTCCCCTTCAGCGTTATTTTCTTTTTTCAAGTTTAAATCCATTCATCTCCTAAAATCCACTATTTTTTAATTTCAAGCTAATCTCGGCGTCGATTGAATTTCAAGCTAAATCTCAAGCTAAAACCAGGTACTGCAAATTAAACTGTAGTTGATATTTATTTAATTTCTTATACTTGATTTATAAATGAATGCTATAATTTTTTGATTAATCGATTTTTATCCAAGTTTGTTTTGATTGTGTTAATGATTACGGAAGATTATATTTTTTGAAATTAAGTTTACATGAATGTTTGATGGTCTGAGATTTAAGTTTCTTACTGTTGCCCCTTTAAATTTCGCCTCCTCCTCGTCCTCGTCCTCCTCTTCTTTCTTGGCGAGTTGTTTAGATAGTTTTTTATAGGAGAATTTGTGCGAAGCCATTATGGATTGCTTTAAGCAAAACGCTTAACGTTTGCAAAATAAACAATAAAAAAAATTCAAATCAAAATATTACAGGTTTGATAATTTTCAATTTGGATGGCAGCAAGAATCGTTCATATGCTGATGTTTGGTCTGATTCTATTACAGGTTATAAGAATTAAATTAATAATCATTTTCATTAGACAAGAAATTTGAGGATTCTATCAGAGGTGATGTGAGAGCTGTGAATTTGTCCTCTTGGATTGGAAAGAAGATTGGTAAGAAATTTTATTATCGCTGTGGAGAATTATCGCATATAGCAAAAGATCGTTGTGATCCAATAAGATGTTTTGAGTGTCGATTCATCGGTAATAAATGGTATCGATGTAATCTAACAGAGATGAGTATTTTTTCTGAAAAATTGTTGAATACTCTATGTTTGGAAGTTCGAGACTAACCCACGTCCTAAATTCTTTCTAAACTGCAATGTCATGCCTATGATTTCACCATTAAAGCTTAGAATATCAGTGTGAGCTGCAGGCCATTTTAACTTGATGCGGCACGATTTCCATACATATAGGCTAAATTGCAATGAAAAAACAACTTTGCGAAATGATATCAGACAAGCTAAATTGCAAAATTCAGATGTTGTGTCGATGTTAAGACCTCTTTGATATAGTTTTTTCTTTGTTGGAAAAAGTTGTTGATGACTTTATATATGCATACAGCCATTTTTGGAACGTGTATGTTATGTCATTAACTTGTGATATTAGTAAAGAGGATATGGTGCATGCTCTTGAATGTAAGCCTGTACAAGTCACTGCTGTTGTTTCAGAGCATGTACTTGTACATGAGTTTTCACCTGTTAAGGAGCATTTAATAACTAAAACTATTGTTGGTGCTATGGGATCTAGTGAAATTTCATGTACTAAACCTAGGGCTAATTCTCAATGTTAAGGTCAGAAATTTACATTAGTGGAAATAAACTGGATGATTTAGTTTGCTCACTGCTTAAGGATGGAGTAGTAATTGTGAAATCTGTAAAATTAATTTTCATAGGATATATTGATAAGTGGTTCCTCTCTTCTTTAAAGACATTGATATATGAACTGCTAGGTTATTTAGATATAAAGAAATTTCTCAAAGGCACAGGTGGTGAGAATACTACTACTTTGATTCACTCACTTATTATTATCCATGAATCGGTGAATGCAGATATCAAAGTTTATTTATTAGTAAATATATGAATTCGTCCATTATGTTTGAAATGTAAATTGCAATGTGATGTTCATGCTAAGCCTGATATCATATGTAAAATGGAATATGAATCTGGAAATGTTCATGACAGAGAGCATTTGCATGCAAATTTGCCTTCGTCTATTTTAGAGCAGGTTCTTGGAAATGATTCGAATAATACAGTTGTAGTTGATTTTGTGCATGCACCTGAGAATGTGCATGTACTTATAAATGTTGAATCTTTGAATCATTCTCCTGTATACATGAAACAACCTGTTATGAAATAATCACGTATTACTTTATCTGAGCATGAAACAGAGCAATTTTCAGAATGCTCGATCATATCTGATGGCAAGAATTCATCTGAAATGAGATGTCAGATGTCAGTGATGCAGATGTCATCTGTTATGAAACATATCTGTTATGAGATGCCACCTGTTATGAGATGTCAGTGATGCAGATGTCAGAGCAATTTTCAGAATGCTCGATCATATCTGTTATGAAACAATCACCTGTTATGAAACAATCATATTTGTTATCTTGATCCAGTAATGCAGATGTCAGTGATCATTTATCAGTAAATTTGATTTCGCCTGTTATATCTGAAAGTGATCATTTTCTCCAATCTATTATTGTTTTTGATTGATTGTTTGAATTGTGCTCGGCCAGTTTATGAGCACTAATTATTATTTATCGATTATTGACATAACTTTACTCACAATCTTATATAACATAAACTAATTCTTGGTCCACGTTGATGGTAATGAATTAAAAGGAAAGGGATGAATCCACGTATTTGTTGCATTTAGGAGATGACACAAAGGACGGCGAAAAGACTTGTGGTTTAGTAGTGTTGGTGTTGCTGTCACTATAAAAATCAGAGACCAAAAAGCACTTTCATGAAACTTTAGTCATTGACCTAATTAAGTGCATTGACCTATAAGAAGAGGCATTATTGGATTAAAGCACTTTCATCTAAACTTTAGTCATGAAACTTTAGTCATTGACCTATAAGAAGAGGCATTATTGGATGAGTGTCATTAGTTGGTTAGGGATGGGGGCAGGTAAGCAGCCACGTATACATATAAATTTGAACTGGAAGTAGAGGACAGTGGGGTAGGTAATCATCATACTGATGATATGGAAATCAAGCGATGGAACGACATTGAATCACTAATCTTTATTTTTTGCCGTAATATTTTACTATATGTGCTTTTGCTCCATTCATATAAGAAACGACATTGAATCACTAATCTTTATTTTCATAATGAATTAGGTGATCCACGAGTTTTTGCTAATGTCAGAACCTACGTCGAGAGATTGGATCAGAATTCGACATAGGAACACAAACGAATATATACAAGGTGTTCGATATTTTATGAATTTCGTGAAGCGTCATTCACCACCTGATTTTGAAATATGTTGTTGTCCTTGTATAAAGTGTAGAAATTCTAAAAAAGTGCCTTTTGAAATAGTTGAGAAGCACTTAATTCTTTATGGTATGGATCCAACATACAATGAATGGTTTTTTCATGGAGAAAGTAATGACATTGAAGTAATGGTCAATCCTACACACCACGTTGTCAATGATGATTTCGTGTCTCATCAATTTCAAGAGGAAAACCTAATAGAAGGTGGTCTTGGACATCTTGTTGATGATGTATATGGATTATCTCATGGTACAAAAGCAACTTTTGATGAAAACTACGGAAAAAAGTATAATGAATACAAAAGAAAAGCAAGTGAAAAACTATATCCTTCTTGTGAAGATGGTCTTACAACATTAAGTGTCCTCATAGAGCTTCATGGCTTGAAAAAAGAATTCAACTAGTCAGGAAACAGTATGATCGAGTTGTTGAAGAGGTTGAAACTATGGCTTCCAAAGAAAAATACACTACCCGATAAGTACCCTACAATGAAAAAAATATTAAAAGATCTAGGAATGAATGTAAAAGGAATACATGCTTGTGAAAATGATTGTATATTATTTTGGAAGGGGTATGAAGATGCATTGGAATGTCCGCACTGTAATACTTCGAGATTTAAAGTTAAAGAACATGGGAAAATAGTCGAAGTCACAAAACAACCAAGAAAAGTTTTGAAATATTTTCCCATTATTCCTAGATTAACTAGGTTGTACACTGTACCTTGGATAGCCCGAAAAATGTTATGGCATAGTGAAGCAATGCCTTCTTGGGACTCCATGCGCCATCCTATTGATTCGGCTGAATGGAGATCACTTAAAAATAGATGGCCGGATTTTGCTACTAACGGAAGAAATGTTTGGCTTGGCATTGCTACTGATGGATTTAATCCTAGTGGAGCTTAATCTAATAGTTATAGTTGTTGGCCCGTGTACATGATCCCATATAATTTGCCCTCTTCATTATGTATGAAACCCGAGTTTCAAATGTTATGTTTGTTGATTCCTGGACCTAGAGCACCAAGCCAAGACATTGATGTATACTTAGAACCTCTTATGGATGAGTTAAAGCAGCTTTGGATAGGAGTGTCTGCATTTGACATGGATAAGAAAGAGCAATTTACACTGAGAGCGATGCTTTTGTGGGGAATTCATGACTTACCAGCATTTGGAAATTTATCCGGTTGTGTGACACATGGTTACAAAGCATGTCCGGTTTGTGCTACCGAGTCAGAACGTATTGGTAATAAGATTGTTTATACAAAGTATAGAAGATTTTTGAATAATGGTCATCCATACAGAGCATTGAAACATGGATGGTACAAAGATGTAGAGCATAAGGAACCTCCCACACGATTGGTAGGATCGGCACTTTTGGAAAAGCTTGCTCATATCAAATATGTACCGGGTAAAAATAAAAATAAAAAACGTAAAGAATTTGATGATGGTGATGAAGATCATTTTGTAAATGAGAATGACAATGAAGAAAGACCGGCGTGGTATAAGAAATCGATTCTTTTTACCTTAGAGTGTTGGAGTAGTCATAAAGTGCGGCATACGATTGATGTGATGCATACTGAAAAGAATGTAGCGGAGCATCTTATTAACTTGTTTTTTGATAGGAAACAATCTTCCAAGTTTGCATTTGATAAGACTTACAAAATTCAATGCTGCCAAGTCTTAAAAGGTGCAAAGCTTCCATCATGCTTTTCAACAAAGATAGGCAATTTAGTCAACGTTCAACCACCTAGCTTGAGCATTAGAAAATCGTATGATTATCATATCATTCTTCAATATTTTCTTCCAATCATGGTTCAACATGCCTATCCAAAATGTCGCGACTTAAGACGTGCAATTTTGCAAGTATGTTTATACTTCAAAATTATTTTTTCGAAGGTTTTAGTTAGAGAGCACGTCCAAGCTGCTAAAGATATGATTTCAGAGGCGTTATGTGTGTTGGTTCACTACTTTCCTGCTCACTTCTTTGATATAAGCATACATCTAATGTTGCATTTCATGCTAATTATATATGGATGTATCCGTTTGAGAGGTACGATACATCTTTATAAAATTACTTGTTTTATATTTAAAAATATATATATATAAGGTAATATATTTTTTTGTTTCTTGACTAGAGCTATGAAGGAGTGTAAGAACATACCAAGTAACAAGCGATATGTGGAAGGCTCAATTTTCGAAGCGTATCTTGTTTCAGAATCTATTAGATATGCAATGGAATATATGCCAAATCCACGTATGGGTAATCATAGTTCTACACAAGCGTCGTTTTTTGATGAGAACGACAATGATATATACGAATGTTCAATTATGGAAGGCAAAAATATCAAGTTATCTAGTGTGCAACGTACGCAGATTCGAAGATGGATACTTTTCAGAATTGACATACCAGATCTAGATGATTATTATAGGTTTGTATTTTTTGTGCATTTCGTAAGGTATAACATTATATTTATTGATAATATTACTTATAATTTGTAGCGAGTATCGGTTGTCCTTAGAAGATGCTCAGCGTGGTAAAAAAGACTACAGACAAAGGCGGAAGTGGTAGTACAATCTGAATTTATTGATTGGTTGCACAATAAGGTTTGTCGAACTTGCTTCCTAGTTCATAGTTTAATAACAAAAATAATAGTGTTTAATATATTTCAGTGGATTTAACTGCTAATTGAAGAAAAAATAATGGATTCAATGTTGTGGCGTTATGTTAGTGGACCACAATGGGAAGCTAGAACTCATCTTAAGTATATAATCAATGGTTATATGTTCTCTCCACAACATTATGATAACACATTATCAACCCAAAATAGTGGTGTTTGCATGAATGCGATTACAAAATTTGTTGCAAGTGCGAAAGATTTAAATCCTATGGATGATGATACTACGTGGTATGGTGTTATCAAAGAGATTATTGAAGTTGATTATTATGAATCTCAACATGTAGTATTCTACTGTGATTGGATCAATGTAGCAGATAAATCAAATAGCTGTAAGATTTGTAGTGACTCCAATTTGTTAATGGTGAATCTAAGGAAATTGAAAAGCAGTAGTGGAGAATATGACGAGCCCGTCATTCTATCGTCCGAAGCAAGTCAAGTCTTTTACATAAGCGACATGCATGATCCTAATTGGTCCATCGTACAACACTCGCCTAAGCGCATGACTGATAGCATAGATGATTATGAGATGCCAATGAGCTTTCAATCTATTTTGAAGGAGCAGCCTAATTTAACTGCATTGTTGAAATGTATCGAATCAAAATAGACACACTTGATTGAACAGTAATTATTTTGTTTACTTGTTACAATGTTGTATTGATTACTATACACTTGGGTATGTTTCTCTATTGTTGAATATTTTTGAAGTTATTACACTTGTCTTGAACGCATCATATTAATGCTATGATTTAATCTTTTTGTGTATAATTGATACCTTTTACAAATATGAATTGATATGAACAATAAATAAACATGGATTAAGCTTTTGCTATGTTCTCCATCTTGGATGAGCCATTATCCTACAAATTTTCTTTCATGCTTTAATATGCATTCATCGTTTTTAAATTATTTGCATTGTAGAATGTCAGGAAATTGTAATGTCACGTCACTACATACAAATGACGCAGAGGAAGTTGATGTTCCTCCTCCCCCTCCAAATAAAAAGTACTCAATAATTGTGGACTTAGAAGGTGAAAAAGGTAGTGATGCAAAAAAATGGGCCTCTCGTTGTGGTGTTTTGCTTCGTTCTCTCATTCCGATTGGTTATGAAGGATGGAATGATGTAGATGCTGTTTTCAAAGATAGCCTGTGGAAAGCACTAATGGTATGTAACTGTTTATTCGTAATATATTTAACTATTTATTCATAACTGTGGAAACGGCACACATTCAATGTTCCAAAAGTTTGTAGAAATTGACATTGTTATTTGATTTTTTTTGTTTCAACAGAAAGAGTTTGACTTGAATATCGACCCTATGGTAGCTAGACCAATATTGGAGAAGAAGTTTTCACAACGTTATCGAACATTCAAAGCAACGGTACGTCAGAGATTCCTCAAAAAAGATGGACAACTCATGCCTAAACATGTTGCACTTAATAGTCGTCCAGATGACATTGATAAAGTATGGTGGCAGAGGTTTGTTGACATCGAATATAGTGACAAGAAAATGAAACAATGCAAGACAAATTCCGGAAACAAGGCCAAAAGTACTCTAACTCATACATTGGGAAGGAAACCTTATCTTAGACTATATGAAGAATTGGTATGTAAAAACTTTTTTTTTTGGTTAATATTTCAGTGACAAAAATATACTTTATGAAATTATTCAAATGCAGGAAGTTGAGAATCCAGGACAGAAGATCACACGTACAGTGGCATGGAAAGTGGCTCATACAAGTAGAAAAACGGGAAAGGTGATTCCATGTGCTGCCGAAAAATTTGTAAGTACTTCAACATCTATTCAAATGCTTGTTTATGCTTCATTTTGATGTTGAAAAATAACTATCAGGTTTGAAATCTACAAATGCTAATTAATTAAGTTGAACAATGAAAAAATAAAAACGTTTGTACAGGAGCAGTTTGAAATCTACAAATGCTAATTAATTAAGTTGAACAATGAACAATGAAATCTACAAATGCTATGAGGTTCACAGTTTGTATTTTCATCACTAATTAAAAAATACAAATTTTCAATAGCATAGTACTTAGTTGATGAGGAAGTTTGGAGAATAAATAAATAAAGGCAGTACTCCAATCTTTAATAAGGGGTAAAAAATTTATTTTTCAAAAGATTGACAGAAAAATAAAAACCCTTAAACCTGTAACTACCTTCGTTATTTCGATAACTTCGTAAATTCCAGTTAGATTGTCAAAACCAAAAACTTTTCCGCCTATTCGAAGCTTGGGTTAGTGAATGGACTGATGTGAGGTGATTGTTGCAGAAAGGCAGCAGTGTGGCAGTGGCCATTCTAATTGTTTTGCTGCGATTTGGGTTTGCGATTATATTGGGAGGTTGTTCATGGTTGGCAGAATGTCAGAGGGCAAGTTGATGAATGTTGCGTGAGAGTTTGGTCGTTTGCTGCAGAGGCTGGGTTGTTGATGTTTTATCGAGTTGTAGTATGAAGTGCGGTTGTGAACAGGAATCTAAGTCGAGGTGATTTCTGGCGATTGGAGAAGGAAGCGGTAGTGAATTGAGGATGTGACTTGGTCACGTGAGCTGGTTGTGATGGCTGTAGATGGAGCAGCAGGGGGATGATGGGTATTGAGCGAAGTGATTGCAGAGGAGAGGGGTAATTGTGATAAGTTGTTGTTGGTTGTGGTTCAGAGTTGGTCAGCAGACAGTAGGGAGAGGGGGTTGTGAGATGATCTGGGCAGTAGGGGTTGGATTGCGTTGAAATGTAGTGATTTGTCGAAGGGCAGTGAGGTGGTTCGGGTATGAAGTGTAATGGGAAGTTGCGTTCCTTGTGGTCAGCTGAAGAAATTGTGGTTATTGTAGAAGTAATGGGAAGAGGTGGTTCAGGCAGTTGTGGTGGTGAACTTGTAGTTGATACTAAGGGAAGATGATTGGAGGATGAAGTGATCAGAGCTTGTGTTGTTTGCTGTAGGGGAGTGTCAGGAACAGTTGCATGTAGTAGATGAAGTTATGGGGTTGCTGTTGTTCTGTGATGAAGTATGCTGTTGAAAGTTGAGAGTTAACAAGGTGGAATCAAGCAGAAGTTAAGAGTGATTGTATCAGTGGTGGAAGAAGTTATACAGTGGGGGTCTTTAATATAGGGGAGCGATGACATTATATGTATGATGTTGGAAGTGTTTGGGAGGACAGTGGCGACAAGGGGTTAGGTAGATGAAATTTTGGTCGATGGGTTATTGCAGGCAGTATATGGTTGAAGTGTGAAAGTGCAAATGGATGTGAACAGTAGCAAGGAGAAGGAAGTGGGCAAAAGTATGGATAGAGACTGGTAGATGATCAGGTGACTGGAGGTTGAACTGTTGTTGTACAAATATGTTGTAGCAAAGATGTATGAAGTGAGGTCTGAATGTAGTTGCGTATCGGTGTGGAATTGTAAATGATGGCTGTAGATGTGGGATGGCGAACTGGTTGTGGTGGACGAGTGTGATGTCATGGAAGTTGTGAATTAGTGTGATGGTCGTAGAGTTAAGGGGATGGTGTAGGATAAAGGTGGAGTAATGACGTTTGGGGATGAGTAGGAGGTTTGTGGTTGTTGCTGTAGCTGCATATTTTGTATAGATGCATTGATAATAAGCAACAAAAGTAAAATGATGAGTTGCTTTTGGTAGTATGTGAGTGATAACTTGGAAAACACATATCAGCTGTTGCAAAGGCAATGAGAAAATGCATAGCGTGTTGTGCCAAGACAGTAAGGACAGAAGCAAATTAGCTTTTTGTGCCCGGTGATATATGTTGAGCACATTAGTTGGTAGTTTGAGTGTGTCTAGTAGCATAGCAAAGCATGTTGAGTGTGTATCCCTCATAGCAGCATATAAGATGCCATTTTTGTCAAATAAAATTGAGCAATGTTCTAGGATGTAGTACTAACCAACATCTCTAGTAGCTAATGAGTTGCATTTGTCACTTGAAGCAACTCCTAGATCGTATATGCTAGAATGCATCTCTTGGCTACGTGCAGTGCATGGGATTCACTGTGCTCGAAAACCCATCCGGCCTGTTCTATTAATGCAATAATTTTTATTCACTCAAAAATTTGACTCCATATGATATTCTGACAGCACATGATATGCATGCACATTAAATATCTCCCTACTTGCTGTATTAGACATTAACTAACACATATTACTATTGGAATTATATATGCTTGCTGTTTTGCATTGTATGACCATTTTTATGCGACTCAAATGATTCAGATCTAGATGCTTGCTTTAGAACATCCTACAATTCAGCAAAAGTTGGACAGTCTCATCTAGCTTAACGGTTGCACATATCATATTCTTTCATACTGTCTCATCTGCACTTGCTGGTCATGCCTTGTTTCCTGCACACGTCTTGCTTCACATTGTATTGCTTTTATTATAAATTAGGCATGCATTAAATATCATAAGATCATTTATGTGATGATCTCTATATTTATGCTTATGTACTTTTGTAAACACTTTTGAACGATCTTTTTGAATCGCATTTTAATAAAAACGAGTGCTCTCCTCTTAGAGGATCACTCTTCCACATAAAAAGGCTTGATTTAATCTTTTTTTCCTTCTGAAATTTGAAATATCGAATTCCCTTTAGCTTGGATTCCTTTTTCTTCCTTCTGAATTAGTAGTCGATCATCAATAGTATTTTATGGTTGATATCTTAATGATAAATTGTATAAGCAACATATTTCACTTGTGCATAAATATAACAGTTAACATGCTTAAAACTGTCAAACAGGTTACCAGACTCAAAACTAATGGCCGAGATACAACTCTTATTCATCCTCGTATTTAGGGCCATTACAGTGATAAAAATCCTTAAGGGAAGTAAGTTAACAAAATTAGTATGCATATATAATTATCAGCGTCAATATGATGTACCAGTGCACACGGTCCCAATATTTTCGTAATTTGTCTTGAAACAAGGTCCCATTTGGCATCTTATCCAGTTGATTAATGAGATGCATGTTGAATATATCATAGAACAAGACTGTCAACTTCATCTCAGTTGCTTGATTTACTTCATACATGACCTGTACCAAACTTGATTATTTTTTTGTACCTATTTATTTCGTTGGTATTCCTGCAAATCTATGTATTGCTTTATTTAATATGCAATATGCAAAATATTTTCAAGTTCAACTTTTGTTTATAATTTATTTGGGTATTATGCAGGCATTAGTTGAAGCGGCGGAGGAAAGACAAAGGGAAAACTCTAGTGCCAATTGTAGCAATGAAAGTAGAAATTTTGAAGATTTTGAGAATGATCCCATTGCTGAAGTGTTTGGAAAGGAGAAAAGAAAAAACTATTGTCGTGCAATTGGCTCTACATCGACTATGAAACAAGTGAAGCTTACACAAGCATCAAAAGCAATAGCTAATTTCAAGGAAGATGAAGATAGAAAATGGAAAGCAAAGATGGAGAACAATCAAAATAGACTAACCGAAGAATTTAGATCGATGCATTCGACTATGATGAGTTTGCAACAAAGTTTGTTAAAATTTATGAATCAGTTTGGAGGGAATGCGACACCAAGAAACGAAGTTGCTTCCAACAGTCAGCATGATAGTCCTGGAGCTAGCTTGGGTGTTCAATCCAATGGTGCTATTGGATCTTCCACAAGAGATAGGCAATCTGTAGTCTTATTGTCAGAAGAGTTGAAAGAGGTTGCTAAGGGCCATCTTGGGATACAGAAAATATGCCACCATAGAGAGGTGATGAATGGGGAAAGAGTTGTATGGGTGGAGAAAGTGTTTGATCCAGAAGCACCTATTTATGAAGCACCACAAAATGGTAATTACAAGCTATTTGATATAATTGATGGAGGTTTTGTTATTTGGCCTGAGTGTCGTGTTCGTTGTTTGTAGTGTTAGAACTTGTAATATTTTGATTTCATACTCTTTAGTTATGTATGATGAACTTGTGCAATTTAAGTTGGATGGTTGGATGCGTAATTGCTTATTGTTATCGAAATTCTGTAATTTTTGATATGTATGTAACTACTGTATTATAATAGACAATTCTATAGTGTAAATGCTAGCAAAAATGCAGGTCTGCATGGTTTGGTAGCTGTAATGTACATATTCGTTACTAAAGACGAAATTTATAACGAGTATAGTCGTTACTATTGATGAAATTTGTAACGAAAAAGTGCGTTACTAATGACGAAATTTATAACGAGCATAGTCGTTACTATTGATCAAATTTGTAACCAACAACTTCGTTACTAATGAGGAAATTTATAACGATCATAGTCGTTACTATTGATGAAATTTGTAACGAACAAGTGCGTTACTAATGATGAAATTTGTAACGGACAAGGTCGTGATAATTTAGAATGACAACCCCTTCTTCCACCATGAAAGGGGAAACTAAGTAACGGAAAATACCCGTTACAAATCAATGCAAATAATAACAACCTATTTCGTTACAAAAAATTAGATTTTTAACGACAAAGTCCGTTGGTAAGTGATATATCTAATAACGGGTAGAGGCCGTTATAAATGTTTGTAACGAATTTCCTCACGCCTGTACCGCTCACGACTATATCTTTATAAATTTCATTTGTAACGACTATATTCGTTACAAATAAACCTTTTTGGTGTTGTGAATGCAAATATTGAATTAATCATTAAGCAACAATAATAAATAGTAATCAATTCAAAATTGGTAATCCCTTTTTTTTCAATTAAGGATAATAGTGTTGGTATAAGCTAATAAGTTTAAATGTCAATGCAATACCAACTAATGGATTGGAAGTTACTGCGAAATTGGAATTCGATAAATGAAGTAACTGATGTAGTGCATATAAGTTTATGGAACTAATGTAAGATTTTAACTGATGGTAATTAAAAATTGGAGATAACGTAAATTCCATATGACTATTGGTTAACGTAAAGATTTAAAAAATTTATTTATTTAATGATAGATTTAATTGATTGTAAAAAAATGAAATTCAACATTTAATACTACGTTAATGGAAGTAACATGTAATAAATTGATTTGGACCTAATCTTAAGTGTAAGTTAAAGGTTGAAATTGAATTTGATCCGTTTAATTGGAAACTTATTAAAATAAATTGGATTCAATGTATAATAAAAAAGTTATTTTAAGAAACTGAAATAAATTCTATAATGAATGAATTAAGTTACTTCAAATTGAGATGGGAATTGGTTTAAAGAATTTTAAATTTATAAGTAAATCAAGATGATAAAATTTATGAATTATAGAAGTTTAATTTTAATAGGGAGTGAATTTATTTAATTAATAATAGTTGGATTTATTGCCAATAAATGAAATCAAATATTTAATTATTACGTTAAATTTAAAAATTAAGTTGAAAACGGAAAATATTTATGTAATAATTTTAAATACAATGGTAAACCCTTCTATTTGAAATTATGAATGGAATAATTATGGGTAAATTCAATTTAATGGAAATTTTGGAAATTTATCTTTAATTTTGAATTTTATGAAATTGAAGATTTCTATTGATTAATGTTTAATAAATTGACTTTTAAAAATTGTTAAATTATTGTAAATGTTTGAAAATTATAATGTGATAAAGATTGTAAAGTTCAGAATTTTAACGGGAAATTTGATTTAATTAATTTATTTTAAATTTATTTAATTAATATAAAAATAGCCATTTTGGTCACGGACTTGGATTTCGACGAAACCAATTTCATCGGATCCGTAATAGTGAATTATTATAGGATTTCAAGTTTCGTAGCGATCGGACTTGTCGTTTGATCGTACGAACGCGAAACGCCTTGAAATCGATTTAATTGAAATCAATTTGAAATCAATTTGAAAATATTGATTTCAGCATAACTTCTTCATACGATGGAATTTGGATGTGAAACTTTTTCCTTCGCATTCAGAATATTTTAAAACACCTATTTCGACATATGGATTTACCCAATTTCATTCCGGGGTCAGAACGGGCTTTTTGGGCCACATCAGCGGTAGCACGTATATCTATCAACCCGATCCATATATTTTCCAACTTTATCTATAAATACCCTACTAAACCCTAGCCTCCGCCTATTCACATTTGTCGACGTGCAAATTTCATCAGCTCCTCCTCTTCCTCAATAGATGCAAACCCTAGATCCAAAATACAGTTCTAAACCAAATCCAAAGCATAAATTCCAAACTCCTCAGAAAATTTCCGAAAAAATATATATTGAAGCTCTCAATAAGTGTAATCTTCTGGTACTATTCGTTTGTCGAATCGATTCACCGTTTACCCAGAAATCGCAAATCATTCTCGGCCGTTCGTATTGAATTTTGGTCGATCCAACGGTGGATCTACCTCCGATCGACGATCGGGTGGTACCGTTGCGCAGATGGTGTCAAGCAGGTCTTAGGGGCGTCGTTCGTTCGTCACCATGGTCGATAGGTTCGCCACAAATTGGCTCCAAAGGGACGGCGGTCGCACGGAGCAAGGGGACGTCGGAGGTCGTGGCATCTAAGGCGTAGGGGCGGCTGGTTGAGGGGAGTTGCGTGGTGCTGCCTGATCGGCGTGGAAGAGGTCGTGGCGGCCGTGAAAATTGGGAAAAGGTGGTTGCAGCGGCGGCTCTGTTCGAAGTCGCGTAGGGTTAGGGTTCGCGTCTTGTGCACGCGTGATTATCGGTGATGTGGCCAATAGAAAAGGTGAGCTTTGTCTTTATTATTTATTTTTATTTTTATTTTGATTTTCGAACTTCTAACTTTATTAACTCACTCATACGATATCTGTTTTATGCGCAATTTTTTTTGTTAGGATCGTAATTAAATTCTGGACACTTTGACACTGGTTTGGACGGATTTGGAGACTGTCAAATTTTTGGGTTTAAATCGGATTTAAATCCGGCTTAAATTCAAAAGGTGAGTGTTTTAACCCACTCACAACTTCTAAGTTTTTTTATGTTTGTTAAATTGATTTAAGATATGAGTAGAAATTTATTAATGACTATTTTGCAAATTTTATTCATCATCTCAGTTGAATCGCATTTATTTAATTTAACTGTTAATTAATTTTATTATTGCATATAAATTGACAGTTAAAATTTATTTATTTTACATATAAACTGCTAGTTAAATAGTTATTTATTTATTTTATTTATTTATTTATTTATTTTGAATATAAACTATTCGTTGATACCTGTTATATTTTATATGCTCTATTGATGTTTGTTTAAATTGATGATGATTGAAATAAATTGGTTGATGATTGATATTGGGTGAATGGATGATGTGTTCTATATTTTATAAACTGCAAGTTATTATGCATTTTCATTTCATTCGAGATTGCGGTTTGAAATGATATACAACCGCATTTTTATTTTTAAATTGCGGATTGAAATGATAAATATCCGTATCACTTGACCATAGGATAGAAAATTATATACAGGCACCGCGGTATATATAAAATTATTTTTGAAATGATTTTTATGGTTTGGATATGATACGGTTTAATAAATGTTTAATTTGGATATTATATGTATATATATATATTTTATATATACATATACAGTTAAATTTTTTTAATTTAAGCTATGTATAAATCTGTTAAATAAAAATGAATAAGTTGAAAAATGGAGTTGATAATTTTTATTATATGATTAAGTACAGGTTTAAGATATTGTATATATATAAAGCTTAAAATGGTTCAAATCAAAGTAAGATTTGAAGATAAATTGGAAATTTAATTGGAATTGAGCGTATTTAAGAATTTAACTCTATAAGTTGATGTAGAACCTTATTAAGCTTGAAAATTTTAAAGGTATGATATTCATAACTGAAATTTTATTTCAGGTTAAATTAAATGAATATTTCTAGTATAAATAAATTGAAGGAAATATTTAGTTATCGGAAATTTGAGTTTTATATAAATGATTATGGATTTATCATGAAAATGTTCAAGACTAAATAATAGAACATTGAATTTGTTGAAAGAATAAATTCCAACCTTAGCTTTGAAATTTATTAATACTCAAATTTGATATATATTGAAATTGAAGTGGTTTTGGAAACTGAAGGTGAAATTTAAATTTATGGTTTAGACTATATCTAAAGAAAATATATTTGTAAAGTCATGGAAATTATTTTACTTCATAAAGTA
Source organism: Allium cepa (assembly GCA_030765085.1). NCBI lineage: Eukaryota > Viridiplantae > Streptophyta > Magnoliopsida > Asparagales > Amaryllidaceae > Allium > Allium cepa. The sequence continues at coordinate 514,217,043 of CM060942.1, forward strand.
AATTTAAAATTAAACAATTTTATTCTATATACTGTTGAAAATCCAAACCATTCAAGTTTTAGAAGTTATGGTTTTAAAGCTATGAATTTCGAAGTATTGTGTTTTGAAAGCTATAATTCAATTGTTTGGTTTTCAGATATTATAAATTTTAAAGCTGTGACGCCCCACCTCTATACCCACGCTAGCCAAGAAAACTACGGTGTAATGCTGTCAACTAGCGCGAAGAACAAGGCTGTTGAGGAGCGGCCATCAGTAGTTTGGCCTTACACTAGTATTGGTTATCTCGATAGGAGTGGTATATATATATATATTCTTTCGTTTTTCATCTCTGATTTATTTACTCCCATCGCCATACCCCAATTCCAGTATAAAACGAACTACGATGGTTCATAATAGTTTAGGACAGTAGATATAATAATAACACAGATAATATCAATAAATGCGGAACACAGATAAAACAAAAAAGTCTCATATATATATAATTGATGTCAGTTACAATGCATTTGACATAGAACATATGATACAACTACAACAGTCGACTCTGGAAGTTATATATACAAGTACATTATCGACTAATATACATGAATACATATCAACCTATACTATGACACGACAACTCCAAAGGATATGAAAAGTCTTCATAGCTCAAACAGCTACCCAAAGCAAGATATCTACAACCTGAAATAACTCGGGTCTGACCCGAGTATTAAATTCAAAAGAAAATAATACACGAGTTAGTCTAATTCAAACTCAGCTATTAGTGCACAGAAGCAATAATAATTAAATAACAATTAGATGATAGTCAAAATAAATTTCGTCTATCCGATCCTTAAATAAAGAAATCGGATAACGATAAATATAGCACGAAGCAGTGTTAAACAACAAATCAGCAAATTCAACCAAATCAGAATGCAAGTCAGAATATTGAATTTGAATAAACAAAACAGTTCAAACCATTGAAATATCAATTAAAATATTAATTTGAGTAGGGCTGCAGTACACGCACGCGTGCACTGTCTCGTCACTACTGCATATGGAATATGCCAAAAATCAATAAATCAAAACAAAATAGAATACCAATAAAATCAATACCGTGTGGCTGTAGTTCACGCTTGCGTGCACTGCCTTGCCACTACCGTGATGATGTACCCCAAAACTCAATTCCGTGTGGCTCCAGTTCACGCTTGCGTGCACTGCCCTGCCACTACAGCAATGATGTACACAATGGGGCACAAGGTCAAACCCGAACTATTAGCTGGATTCAACTCAAGTAAATTCGAAGAACAAACCCAATGGAAATCAAGTGGTACAAAGCCACATATATACTTACAGAAAATAGCTGTAACATACACAAAAATGCAGTACAGTGCACCACAAAGCAATCCCATATGAATATGCATACAGGGATGTCAAGTCTGGACCAAATGCCAACAAATGAATGTAGAATAAAGACCAGGCTTAATGCAATTGGAGGTGGCAACATGGAACTACAAACTACAGGGATCACAAACTAAGCATCATATGCAAATGAGATCAGGTTGCCAACCAAGCATCATACAAATGCAAGAATTAACCGTGGATATAAATATCTCACTGTGACAATAGTACAAGAAACATGAACGACATTTCGACTCAATATATGATGTGCACAGCCACTAAAAACTGCATATAGAACCAAATGAAGACAACAACTTATGTACATGAACATGAAGGTAAGGCACTATTACACTACATGAAATGAAGCAGTAACTTATGTTCAATGAACATGAAGGTATGGCACTATTACAACTACACATAAGGTTCATGGTGAAGTCGAAATGAATCTCAAGGAAATGAACGAATACACAAGGGCCAGAGTACAAAAAAAATGAAAATAGGCTAGAGGAATTACAGTGTACTAGGGATGATATACTACATAGTGCAGTAGATACTCATGAATACAGCAAATTCAATGTGCACAGAGAAATGTACACAGGGGTGTACAATATCAACTACCATGTTCGACACTCAATACAGGAAGCTATGTGTTGAATGGGTAGGCAAGTGAGTGCATCTTAAACCAAAGGAGGCACCAATATCTAATACATGAACCTGGATAATGCAAGTATCACTATCAAGAACAAAGCACATTGCCGAAGCAACAACAAAGGGCGGTAACATTGAAATGGATCGAGGCAGTGCTACAATTAAAATATATTGCTTTTTCAAACCAAAATATTTGAATTCAAACAACTACAGTCCACAGTAATACCGAAGTCGCCTGCAGTTCGAACTAAGGTGACCAGGAAACAAAATCAATGCCAAAGCCGATGACAGCAGGAACACAATCAAAATCGTTCAAATCATTAGGAATCAAAACCCAGTCAAAAATCATCATTCATCGAAACAAAATAGACCACCGAAACGAAGTCAAACAACAATCAGACGAACATAAAAATAGGAATTCGAATCGAGTAAAAAAGTGGTTTAAAATTGCCAAAAATCTCATAATGGCCGAAGTCAATGATTGACAAAGATTCAACTAAGTCAGATTTCAAAAACCAAGTGTCAACACAAAATCGAACGAGAGCATAGCACTGAGTTCGAATTAAGATGTGAGTATAAATTACTCACCTTGTCGACGAATTTAGAAGGAGCCGAGCACACCAGAAATCGAGCGAAGCCAGAGCAACCGAGGGAAGACGAGCAAGCAACGATTGAACAATTGAAAGTGGCATCTTTGATTTTTATACAAAGCCCTAATTTTCGATCGAACGAAGAAAAGGGACGGGGCCGCCACCATTTTATTTTCTTTTGTTAGGGTTTTAACCAATGAATGAAAACGAGAAAGAGAGGGGAACGGTATAACAGCGGATAAAGTATCATGGCCCCAAGAAAAACATGGGCCAACATTATTTTAAAGTCCGCATTCACTTTTAACCATTTATTATAAGAATTTCAAACTGGTTTAAAAATTTCGAACAGCAATTAGCTATCGCCATTAATCATTTAATGACGATTATAAATTGGTGAAAAATCTCGGGTTGTTACAGACTCCCCTCCTTAAAGAAATTGCGTCCTCGCAATCATAAGGAATAAATGGACAAAAGGTAACAACCATAAAAGCATTTCATCCCAGAATGAAGAAATTTGAAATAGGAAGTTCACCATAAAGAGCATGAAAGAGTAAGCCTGAACGTGTTTGCTCGATGAATTCTCTGGATTTCTAAGAGAAATCCTTAGAATTTGAGAACCATTGAGAATCTCCTCAAGAGAAACATCTTTATTTCGAAGGTGCTACACCCTCGAAGCAATGATGTGAATAGAATGTTGCTCAAGAATAAAAATCGAAAATCCCTAAGGCATTTCCGTAATTGGAAGACGTGGAAAACGTCATGAATAGCAGAAAATTGAGCCGGTACACAAGCGTAGTACAATATGAACACCAAAGAAATCTTTTAATTTCATAAAAGAAATTCACAAATTCACTACAAAATTTAATTATCAATTATATAATCAGAATACAGAAATCACAAAACAGCAATATCTATATATCGATACAATAATTAGAAGACAGCAAAATCAGCAAATTGAATTATCAACAAAGATAATTAGAAAACACAAGTCACAAATATCTAACTATCAAAAACGATAATCAGGAATTACCACAACGGTAATCAAATTTCAAATCAACAAATATTCAATTATCAAAACGATAATAAAATCTTAATTCACAGATATTTAATTATCACAAACGATAATTAAATCTCAAATATCTAATTATCACGAGCGATAATCAGAAACAACAAATATCTGATTATCAAAAACGATAACCAGAAATCACTAATCAACGAATATTTAATTATCACAATTGATAATCAAATCTTAAATCGCAAATATTTAATTATCACAAACGATAATCAAATCACAAATTTCTAATTATCACAAACGATAATTAGAAACAACAAATATTCGATTATCGAAAACGATAATCAAATCTCAAATATCTAATTATCAAAAACGATAATTAGAAACAACAAATATCCGATTATAAAAAACGATAATCAAATCTCAAATATCTAATTATCGAAAATGATAATTAGAAACAACAAATATCTGATTATCAAAAACGATAATCAGAAATCACAAATATATCAATTAACGAGTCCGGAATTAACCGAAATAGCAAACGCACATGTCCCATAACCACGAGTTTTACTAAATCATTTAATTTACTTCATCGTTTCCTTGAAAGTGCAAAATTGTGTATTTTAAATAAATAACATTTTACGTTCTCAAACGGACAAGTCTGGAGTTAAACGAATCGGTAAAAGAAAGGGGTTATAGTCCTCGATTTTGCTGAAACGTTTAAATCGCTTCCTCATTCTTTTGAAAGCGTAAACTGTAAAAAATTTGAAAGCAATTTTAATTTTAATTTTGAAGCAATTTTAAAGATAGTAAATTTTTAAAACACGTGATTAAAACAGCAACATCAGTAGGAACTACGACAAGGAAATTGCACTTCTCAAAATACCGTAAAAACGGTCAACAAAATCAGCATTGCGGGATAACCGCTTGAAAATTCATTTTAAAATTGATGGTTACTGAAGTTAATACGTCAAAATCTCATCAAAATAAATGGCATCAAAAGATAATACCAATGAATTTTCATTCATCAAAAATGTCACAAGAATCTTATCAAAGATAGAAAAGGGATATCATACCCTAAACTTGTATTCATAACAAGTCAATGACACAAGAATTCACCAATGCACAAAAATTGATAAAACTTATCAATAGAAATCACGAAAATTGGTGAAGCACAAATTCCAGAAGACTACAAAAGAAATCCAGATATCACAAAATGAGAGTATGAAAACTCAAATGGGAGTATGGAAACTCAAGTGGAAGTACGGAAACTCAAGTGGGAGTACGGAAACTCAAATGGGAGTACGGAAACTCAAATGGGAGTATGAAAACTCAAATGGGAGTATGAAAACTCACCTACACGTAAGCATGAAAAATCACCAACACGTGTAACGCAAAGCGAGAACGGGAGCATGGAAACTCACCTACACGTGAGCATGAAAACTCACCAACACGTGTAACGCAAAGCGAGAACGGGAGCATCGAAACTCACCTACACGTGAGCATGAAAAATCACCAACACGTGTAACGCAAGCGAGAATGGGAGCATGGAAACTCACGTACACGTGAGCATGAAAACTCACCAACACGTGTAACGCAAAGCGAGAATGGGAGCATGAAAACTCACCGACAAGTGAGCATGAAAACTCACCAACAAGTGTAACGCAAACGAGACGCTATCTCATGGTGGCCAACCATTAAATTTTGACACACGAATGGTCCGAAGATCGTGGGGAGCTACCCCATATGGATGAGTCGGAATCACCCAGATGAAGTCTAGGCTAACCAAAAAGCAAAATGATATGTGTGAGCGGAATCACACAAATGGTGTCTAGGCTAACCAAAAAGCGAAAAGGTATGTGTGAATGGAATCACACACATGGTGTCTAGCCTAACCAGAAAGCAAAAAGATATGTGTGAGCGGAATCACACAAATGATGTCTAGGCTAACCAAAAAGAAAAAAGGTATGTGTGAAGGGAATCACACAAATGGTGTCTAGCCTAACCAGAAAGCAAAAAGATGTGTGAGCGGAATCACAAAAATGGTGTCTAGGCTAACCAAAAAGCAAAAAGGTATGTGTGAACGGAATCACACAAATGGTGTCTAGCCTAACCAGAAAGCAAAAAGATGTGTGAGCGGAATCACACAAATGGTGTCTAGGCTAACCAAAAAGCAAAAAGGTATGTGTGAATGGAATCACACAAATGGTGTCTAGCCTAAACAGAAAGCAAAAAGATATGTGAGCGGAATCACACAAATGGTGTCTAGGCTAACCAAAAAGCAAAAAGGTATGTGTGAGTGGAATCAAACAAATGGTGTCTAGCCTAAACAGAAAGCAAAAAGATGTGTGTGAGCGGAATCACACAAATGGTGTCTAGGCTAACCAAAAAGCAAAATGGTATGTGTGAATGGAATCACACAAATGGTGTCTAGCCTAACCAGAAAGAAAAAAGATGTGTGAGCAGAATCACACAAATGGTGTCTAGGCTAACCAAAAAGCAAAAAGGTATGTGTGAATGGAATCACACAAATGGTGTCTAGCCTAACTAGAAAGTAAAAAGATGTGTGAGCGGAATCACACAAATGGTGTCTAGGCTAACCAAAAAGCAATAAGGTATGTGTGAATGGAATCACACAAATGGTGTCTAGCCTAACCAGAAAGCAAAAAGATGTGTGAGCGGAATCACACAAATGGTATCTAGGCTAACCAAAAAGCAAAAAGGTATGTGTGAATGGAATCACACAAATGGTGTCTAGCCTAACCAGAAAGCAAACAAAGAGACATCGCACAATTGCTAGTCTAAATCATAAAATGATCGTCATGATCAACGAGAAGTGTTAATTACACTAAACTAGTAAATATAAAAGTTTAGCTTCGTGTCCCATAACCACTTGCTTAACTTAAATATTTACGAAGAAACTGTAAATCTTCACTAGAAAATTGTCACAAAAGATTCAGTCGAATAATTCCAAGAATTAACCGGCGAAGTAAACGCAAGCGTTTCATACCACTCGTTTTACTAAGTCGTTTAATTAGATTTCTCATACGAATGAGGTAAAGGTTTGTATATACTAGTAGATTGGAAAACAGTTAGGAAAAGAGCTTTGTAGTAAAATAGTTTTGAAATCGTTTGGAGAAAAGGGTTTTGATATTTACTACTAGTATAGAAAACCTTTATATTTTTAAAGTGACAATCTCAAAAATGATTGTAGAAACAATCAATCACAAGAATACACATACAAAGATGTGAATAGAATCCAAAGAAATCAATACTAAGTTCTTCAAAAGGTATGTTCACGAAAATCTCGAAGAAAATGTCATCAAACTTGCTAATAAATGGTAGCAACAAATCGGGGAATTAACAAGAATCAATTAAATTTGGAAACTAAATCAATTCACTAAAATTCACATTCGAAGACGTGAATAAAATCCAAAGAATTCGATTCTAAATCCATCAAAGTAGAAATAATCAAAAATTCCAGAAATAGAAGTTATCAAAGTCGACAAAGGAGATAACAACTAATCGGAAAAGAAGAATCGATTAACAATTGGAAAAACAAAGCAAAACGAGCATAAATGCATAAATGACTTCAACAAAAATAAAAATCAAGTCAATGTCGAAGTCTACAATTAATGGCCATAATCGAGTACAAAACGATTCAACATCATCATCAAGGAATTCAACGGCAAACAAAGCCAGAGTCTTGGAAATCAAGAAATTAGCAATTTCTCAAAAACATAGTGACCGAATTCGAATGGAAATCAAGCCGAGGAAAACACAAAATATCAAGTTCAAAATCGCTGAGATTCGAACAAAATCAACATCGGCTAAATCAATTCAAAGCCGAAAACATAAGAACAAAATCCTCATCTTCAAAAACTCAACTTGAGTTCACAAAGCAAACGGAGGCCGAAGCCAAAATACTTTCACGAAATCAAAATCAAATGCACATGAATAAACGTTAGGAATTCATACCTAACAATCAAAGATAATCATATATAAAGATGAGAGATAAAACATCGACAAATAGTTGTATCACATGTTCCATCTAAGTTATGTTTTATATTATGTCCATAAACTTCTGGCTCTGATACCAAGCTGTGACGCCCCACCTCTATACCCACGCTAGCCCAGAACACTACGGTGTAATGCTGTCAATAGCGTGGAGAATAAGGCTGTTGAGGAGCGGCCATCAGTAGTTAGGCCTTACACTAGTATTGGTTATCTCGATAGGAGTGGTATATATATATATATATATATATATTCTTTCATTTTTCATCTCTGATTTATTTACTCCCATCGACATACCCCAATTCCAGTATAAAACGAACTACGATGGTTCATAATATTTTAGGACAGTAGATATAATAATAACACAGATAATATCAATAAATGCGGAACACAGATAAAACAAAAAAGTTTCATATATATATATATATATATATATATATATATATATATATATATATATAAAACTGATGTCAGTTACAATACATTTGACATAGAACATATGGTACAACTACAACAGTCGACTCTGGAAGTTATATATATAAGTACATTATCGACTAATATACATGAATACATATCAACCTATACTATGACACGATAACTCCAAAGGATATGAAAAGTCTTCATAGCTCAAACAGCTACCCAAAGCAAGATATCTACAACCTGAAATAACTCGGGTCTGACCCGAGTATTAAATTCAAAAGAAAATAATACACGGGTCAGTCTAATTTAAACTCAGTTATTAGTGCACAGAAGCAATAATAATTAAATAACAATTAGATGATAGTCAAAATAAATTTCGTCTATCCGATCCTTAAATAAAGAAATCGGATAACAATAATTAGTGCACATAACAATTAGATGATAGTCAAAATAAATTTCGTCTATCCGATCCTTAAATAAAGAAATCGGATAACGATAATTATAACACGAAGCAGTGTTAAACAACAAATCAAAAAATTCAACCAAATCAGAATGCAATTCAGAATATTGAATTTGAATAAACAAAACAGTTCAAACCATTGAAATATCAGTTAAAATATTAATTTGAGTAGGGTTGCAGTACACGCACGCACGCGTGCACTGCCTCGCCACTACAGCATATGGAATATGCAAAAGATCAATAAATCAAAAAAAAATAGAATACCAATAAAATCAATACCGTGTGGCTGCAGTTCACGCTTGCGTGCACTGCCTTGCCACTACCGTGATGATGTACCCCAAAACTCAATTCCGTGTGGCTGCAGTTCACGCTTGCGTGCACTGCGCTGCCACTACAGTAATGATGTACACAACCGGGCACAAGGTCAAACCCGAACTATTAGCTGGATTCAACTCAAGTAAATTCGAAGAACAAACCCAATGGCAATAAAGTGGTACAATGCCACATATATACTTACAGAAAATAGCTGTAACATACACAAAAATGCAGTACAGTGCACCACAAAGCAATCCCATATGAATATGCATACAGGAATGTCAAGTCTGGACCAAATGCCAACAAATGAATGTAGAATAAAGACCAAGCTTAATACAATTGGAGGTGGTAACATGGAACTACAAACTACAGGGATCACAAATTAAGCATCATATGCAAATGAGATCAGGTTGCCAACCAAGCATCATACAAATGCAAGAATTAACTGTGGATATAAATATCTCACTGTGACAATAGTACAAGAAACATGAACGACATTTCGACTCAATATATGATGTGCACAGCCACTAAAAACCGCATATACAACCAAATGAAGACAGCAACTTATGTACAAGAACATGAAGGTAAGGCACTATTACACTACATGAAATGAAGCAGTAACTTATGTTCAATGAACATGAAGGTATGGCACTATTCCAACTACACATAAGGTTCATGGTGAAGTCAAAATGAATCTCAAGGAAATGAACGAATACACAAGGGCCAGAGTACAGAAAAAATGAAAACAGGCTAGAGGAATTACAGTGTACTAGGGATGATCTACTACATAGTGCAGTAGATACTCATGAATACAGCAAATTCAATGTGCACAGAGAAATGTACACAGGGGTGCACAATATCAACTACCATGTTCGACACTCAATACAGGAAGCTATGTGTTGAATGGGTAGGCAAGTGAGTGCATCTTAAATCAAAGGAGGCACCAGTATCAAATACATGAACCTGGATAATGCAAGTATCACTATCAAGAACAAAGCACATTGCCGAAGCAACAACAAAGGGCAGTAGCATTGAAATGGATCGAGGCAGTGCTACAATTAAAATATATTGCTTTTTCAAACCAAAATATTTGAATTCAAACAACTGCAGTTCACAGTAATACCGAATTCGGCTGCAGTTCGAATTAAGGTGACCAGGAAACAAAATCAATGCCAAAGCCGATGACAGCAGGAACACAATCAAAATCATCCAAATCATTAGGAATCAAAACCCAGTCAAAAATCATCATTCATCGAAACAAAATAGACTGCCGAAGCGAAATCAAACAACAATCAGACGAACATAAAAATAGGAATTCGAATCGAGTAAAACAGTGGTTTAAAATTGCCAAAAATCTCATAATGGCCGAAGTCAATGATTGACAAAGATTCAACTAAGTCAGATTTCAAAAACCAAGTGTCAACACAAAATCGAATGAGAGCATAACACCGAGTTCGAATTAAGATGTGAGTATAAATTACTCACCTTGTCGACGAATTTAGAAGGAGTCGAGCACACCAGAAATCGAGCGAAGCCAGAGCAACCGAGGGAAGACGAGCGAGCAACGATCGAACAATTGAAAGTGGCATCTTTGATTTTTATACAAAGCCCTAATTTTCGATCGAACGAAGAAAAGGGACGGGGCCGCCACCATTTTATTTTCCTTTGTTAGGGTTTTAACCAATGAACGAAAACGAGAAAGAGAGGGGAACAGTATAATAGTGGATAAAGTATCACGGCCCCAAGAAAAACATGGGCCAATATTATTTTAAAGCCCGCATTCACTTTTAACCATTTATTATAAGAATTTCAAACTGGTTTAAAATTTTCAAACAGCAATTAGCTATCGCCATTAATCATTTAATGATGATTATAAATTGGTGAAAAATCTCGGGTTGTTACAAAAGCAGTATGATTTTGGAAGAGAAATATATTTGAAATAAAATGATATTATTGATTTGGGTTTTATAAAAATAATATCAAAATGGGTTGTTTTGGAAATGGAAATGATATCGTACTTATGGGTTTTGGAATGGATAATTTTATTCTGGTTTTAAAATATAAACTATTTTAAAGACCGCGGTGTTATAACAACGTTTGGTTGTTAAAGAGACCGGGATCAGAAGTTGTCATACTCTCTGCCAACTCCGAAAACCACTTTAACAACCGTGTATGCGGTGGAGATTCCAGAATGAAGTAGGTTGGTGGCAGCATTTCCTGTAAGGTAAATACGTAGACCCGACTCCCGTGAGTTGGCATAAGGTGGCTAAAACAGGAGCGATTCTCGGGCCAAGAGGGTTAGCGCCCTTTATTGGACACTCCTCTTCAATACTATACTCTGACTTTGGATTGATTCGATGGCCATCTTTATTTTTCTTGATTTCGGGGAGTTTGTTGGAGGTGGGCGGTAGCTGCGGCTATGCGTTACCACCAGTCCGGATAGCAATTGGTATATCTACCCTAGCATTGCCTAGGTGTGCCGTGTCACCTATCCTAGTGCGCCTTATACGATTTTGGTTTTGTACCATACCTATGGAGTGCCCTCTGACGACGCCCAGTACGGGGGAAATTACGGTACTGTATAGACTATGAGAATATATAACCGTGTTAAGGTGGAAAATGTAAAGCCTTAACGCTATTTTAAAGTAAGTTTATTTTACAATTAGACACTATTATAATAGCAAAATATACTACATAGTAAATAGTTTAACGGATCCTTAAGAGATGTAAATCCCTAGCATCTTTTGAGCCACTGCACTCATATGTATTTCTGTTAATTTAACTTACATAAGTTCTTTTAGTTCTGACTCGAGTGTTTTGTCTTTCAATTCGCTTGGGTCAGTCCGAGCGTTTCAGGATTTGAAGACTTCATTTCTAGAGGAAGAAGACGAAGATTTCACTACTACTACTATTATTATATTATATGGTTCCTCTACACTGTATTCCGCTGCATTGACATTTATTGGTATATGAACTCTGATATTTAGTGTATAAAGAAGAATAAAATGTTTTGTAAACAATTTTATGAACTGTATATTGATTATTATATTTTTATCCTTCCGCTGTGAGATTCTGTTTTGTTTTTTTTCTCCTCTGTTTTTCTTATTTACCCCATAACAATCCGCCCTTCCGTATGGTTTGAATTGACATGTGTGTCGATTTAAAGCGTGTGAAAAGGCGGGATGTTACACTAATCCATTTCGATTTCCAGATGGTTTAGATATCACAATCAAATTTTCCAAATTTTGTTTTTCTTTGTTGAATTTTGTCACATTATTTGTTGTTTTATCTAACTTACTTTTAAGATCACAAATTTCAATATTTCTAGAATCTAAATTTTCTTGTAATTCTATCTTTTCTTTCTCCACGTTAACTTTTTCTAACGTATAATTTTCTAAATCATTTAATATTTTGTCATTGCATATTTTTTTTTAACAATTTCTAATTCTTCTTCTAAGATAATTTTTTCATCTTATAATAATCTGATTTCTATTTCTGATCTTGTTAACTTTCCTACATATTCCTTATTTAATTTTTTTGATTCTCTGTATTTATCATCTAATTCAATGCTTATTTCCATTATTTCATAATAAGTAAGTTTAGGACGTATCTCATTAGTGCTAACCATAAAGCATACATTTTCTTGTTCCGAGTCGCTTTCAGTATCACAATCTGAAGAGGAAGACTATTCTGAATCATCCTATGTACTTGAAAAAGCTTTTTTATTTTTCTTGAATTTCTCAAATTTGCTTCTTTTTTTATCATTATTGAGCTATGAACAATCCTTCTTCAAGTGGCCAAAATTTTCACACTCATAGCATTTAATCGATGTTTGATCTAAGGAGTTTGGTTTGCCACCATTTTGAAATTTGGTAATCTTCTTGAACTTCTTGAAGTTATTGTAGTTCTTGGCAATAAAGACAATCTCATCTTCGTCTAAGTCTGAACCTTCGTTACTTGCTTGGAATGCTATGTTTTTCTTTTCATGATTTTGATCATTTCTAGCTTACAAGTTAGCTTCATACGACATCAGATTTCCTATTAGCTTTTAGACTTTAAGTTGAGAGAGATCATTAGCTTCTTCAATGGTTAAAACTTTTCTTTCTCATTCATTTGTCAAAGAGTTTAAAATTCATGTGACAAAATCAAAATTTGTGAATTTGACTCCAAGTGCCATGAGATCGTGTTGAATGGTTCAAAATCTTGCATACATATTAATAAATGATTCACTTGTTTTCATTTTGAAAGATGAAAATTGGTTTTATAAAATCGAAATTTTAGTTTGCTTGACTTTATTCGTGGCTTCATGTGTGATTTGTAAAGTGTGCCATATATCATATGTAGTCTTGTAGAACATGACAAGTGAAAACTCAGTTTTGTTAAGTGAGCAAAATAATAAATTCATAGCTTCGGCATTGTTAGATGCCTCTATATTTTGTGCATCGGTCCATTTGCAAATATCAGTGTCAGGTGTTTCATATTTGTTTTGAGTTGCTAGCCATATTTCTAAACTATTGGCTTCCATAAAAATTCACATACGTATTGAACAAGAAGCATAATTAAAATCAGTAAATAATAGAGGACGAGCGGTTGATTGACCTTCCTGAAATGTGCTTGCCATTTTGCTAATTTTTCAATTACGTGTTACTATAGATTGAAATGACCTAGCTCTAATTCCAAATAAAAGTTCATAGGATCTTTTAAGTAATGCAACTTATATATATATGTGTGAGAGTATATATACTAATTATGTTAAGCAAAGAATAATAATTGAATGTAATATAAATAAGGTAAATAATAAAAACGAGCACACCAGATATTTTATACTACTTCGAATCTTCCGTCTTACGTCCAGCCCTGAAGCTTTCCTTCGGTATATCTTTTAACCAACTAACCATCACTTCACCCAGAGAAATAGGCTAATATAAAAGTATATCTTTGACAATCTTGTGTTCCAAATAACACAAATTTTGACTGATAGTACAAATCTTGCTATGATCTCCTTCGGGTATATGAATGTGAATGCTCTAAGTTATAGGAATGATTTAACCAAAATTATATTTTGGTTATGATAGATTAAGAGTATGTAAGCAATGTATGCACAAGAGAGTAATAAGAAATCAAGAATGAGTAGATTCAATTAATTCAATTCAGTTAATTTCTAAATCTCAATCACGGTTGTATTTATAGATTCAAAAGAGTGCAGATGAAGAGTTGTTACTGTTAGATAAGGTCTATTCATTTTAATGGCTACAACCTTTCGATAAAGATTTGATTTATATTCATTTTAAAGAAGAGTCTATTCAGAATTCTGCATTTTTTCAAATGACGGACGTCTATAGGAGAACCTCAGACGTCTGTGACCTCAGGGAAATATTTCCCAAGTATTGTCAGAGACGTCCATGGTTTCTCCTCATATGTTTGTGAATGATAAATTCAGTTTTTCAATTTATGTTAAGTGTGTATGAAATTATGCATGCATGTATACTCAAGGATACCTTACAATGTTTTATCTAAAAATCTTAATTCAGTAGAGTAACCTTACTAATCATAGCATGGTCCATAGGTCTTTGTTTTTTTTCGAGTCTCAATATCTTTAAGCATGATGTTCTCTTGTAGTACATTCCTGTAAGCTTGATAAAATGTATAATATATATGATCGTATAGTTGTTGTCATTGAAACATAGAATGAAGGTTCTAACATAGGCCTCCATGACAAGGATCAAAACATTCTTTTGAGCACCGTATATCTCTAGATAAAATATATCATAAGGTAAGCACAACTGGCTCACGTCTGAACACATGATGCCAAGTATCATCAACTCCCACTAACAACATCGATAAGCATTTCTGGATATGGAGTTGATATACCCTTCTAGGTCAGCTAAACCATAAGTTGTGCATCCTACTCTGTCTTTAGTCATTTTCGATGGAGAAGTCATGTTCAATATCTATCACATGAGTCTTCATCACTCGAACAGTTCATGAATCTCTCCATGGATTCCAACACAAGTCGGCCGAAAAATGCTAACATTGACCTCTCTTTTAAACTTAACCTTAGGATAGACGGTTCAACTCTATAGCATTAGTCTGAAATGTAAATGCTGACATTTCCCATGAATTTAACCTTAGAATAGACAGTTCAACTCTATAACATTACAGTTACAACCGCTTCCAAAACGTAGACTCGCATACTAGTTTTGCATTGGTTTTCGATAAGTAATACATAACATGCTTATGCAATCCCAGACTCTTCAAAACTAAATCGATGAATTTTTGGTTAACTCAATTTCGGTTCTTTCAGAAGTAAGCCAACATTATATAAAGGATTCCTCCCTAGGGATATTGTATATATATACAATTCTTAAAGCTAGAGATGTTTCATACCAATGAGTCCTTCCTGTGGGATTTCAAATCATATGAAGCCGTGAAGCTTTCATTTACTATCTAAATTAAATAGTCAAGTTCGATAGTCGACTAATCGACTATCTAGTTCTAAAAATGATCTCTTATGAAAATCAAGTTTTTTATACCTATCATGTTTTCGACCTCCTCAACTCAATATCCCTCGGCCAAGAGTGAAGACTGGTGGTTAGAGCATAATTACTTCTAAACTCTACTCGAATACCATTCTTAACTTCATAGGAGCTCAAGTCTACTTTGTCAGCTTTTGGTGCTAAGTATAATATTAATTACTTTTCATAAATAAGTAAAGAAACAAAACACTTTTAAGCTACTTAAGTAACTCCTAAACTTCTTTTTAAAAACAATTGTTTTTAATTTTGAAACCATTTAGTCAAGGATCTCTACTTCAAGTGGTTAGGGGTGCGACACTTTAGGCAGAGATCCTAAAGGTCAGGGTTTGAGCCCTCGAGACATTAAAAAAGAGTGTTCTACTTGAATAAAGTATCGCTCATGTTAATAAAATATAATTTAAAAACCATTTAAAAATAATGTGAGTGTCTATAAATATATATATGTATGTATGTATGTGTGTGTGTATATATGTGTGTGTATGTATATGTATACGTATATGTATACTAATTTATTTATATGCTAAGATATTTATTAACATTCTAAAAATAATTTAAAAGGTATTATATTACATAAGCTTTTAATTACTTCAATAAAATAATTAACTAATTTTCTAAAAATTATATATACTTAAAATATGCATTAAAATACATATAATTATGGTTTTAACATTTATTTAAAATATTAATTAAAAATTATGTTATAATTTATCTAAAAACTTCAAAAGTATGCTTTCTTTTATTTAAAATAAAACTTCTGCTTTAATAATTCATAATTTATGATCAAAACGTATTCAAATTTTAAAGCACTTTTAAATTACTAAATATAAATTAGAAAAGACTTGTAAAAAGATTGAAAAAAATACTTAAATTCACGGAAATGTTCCTATTGAATTCAAACCTAAATCTAATTAATACTAATGTGTAACCCGTGCATTGCACACGACGATGTTAATAAAAAATAGTATTTATATTTTAATTATTTCTAAAATTAGAAATTTATTATGTAATTTATGATAAATTTATTGTGATATATTAATCATAAAATAAAATGACATGTGATACTCAAATGTAAGGTTGAAGGTTCAATCCTCGCTAACTATAAATATTTGTAGCAATTAATGTCGTACTAAAAAAATTAAAAAATTTAACACTATAGATCTATCATGTGATATATATTTTTTATATGTATGAGTGAATAAATAACTTTACCATTTTTGTTTTAATTGTTGTGTATATATTGAATTGTTATTTTTCAAGGATTTATAAATAAATTTACGAATGTTAATTTAGTTTAATATATTTAAATAATTTGAATTGATAATCAACGTAACTATCAAATATAAGAAGTTGAATGTGAAAAGTTATAGAAAATTACAAAGAGCTTTGTATGTATTTGTACTTGAGAAGTGCATCTTATTCCCATTTATCTACATGTGAACTTTGATCCATTATTTAGTTTTCATTTTTAAACAAAATTCATTGTTAACCATAGATTTTATGTTGTTATAGGAGAATCACACTTACAACTTTGATAATCGCAAATAATGCTATGTGACATTTAGTTGAGTTATGAGCTTGACATGGTTTGATAACACGTTGAAAGTAAATAATCTAATTTTTATCGATGTAATTTGTGCGTCTACATGGTAATGTTGTAAAATATAAATTTATCTTTTAAAGGTTGTTAAAAATAAAATTATGTTATGTAATGCAACATAATATACAATAAAAATTTAAAGATAACTAAATTAGAAATTAAAAGAGTTATTGTTATTTATGTACACATTTTATGTTATGCGATTTATGTATCCTTATGTCTGAATAAAGAAATAACTTTATCATTTTTTCCACATATAAATGAATATTGTATATATTGAAATTCTTATAGTTTTAGAATTTATTGGATCGATTAATGAATATCAGTTAATCAAAGTTATTTAAATAGTTTAAATTTAAGATTACACAATTATCTAAATATATGGACTTGGGTATAAAATATTAGAAAGGAATTGAGAATGGTTTCTAAGTAATTGTAATTTTTTTTTTGAATTTTAGTGTTTGAAGTTAATAGAATTATATAATGTATTGATAAGTTCGTTCAGTAAATAAATTATAAAATAAATTTATTATTATCTCTAATGTATATAATTTTGTTATGTGATTTATATACGCAAACACACACACACATATCTAAATAAAAAAAAGATGTTTTTTATACCAATTTGTTGATACGCCTGTAACAAATATATTGAAACTTAAGTTTTTTAGAATTTATTAATAAATATTAGTTGACTAAGGTTGTCTATTAACGTAAATTTTGGATTATGTAATTAATTTAAATATGTGGGCTTTGATGTAAAATATTGGAAGAGGACCGAGAAATATTTATAAATAATTGTGGACTTATTAAAAGAGTAGGTATTTGAATATAAAATACTATGAGAAGTTTAGTATAATAATTGTAAAGTGATAAATTATAACATTTAAGAAATAAAATATCTATAGTTGGAGAGAATTAAGGAGAATGAAGATAATTCCTAGAATTAATCATAGAGCTTAAAATTCTTCTGCTTTACTATTATTTAATAGATAGGTTCATTTTTTCCAGTTTGTCCTTTTTCTATTCAAAAGTGCTAAGAGCAATTTATTCCAAAAAAAGCTTTGTTTTAAAATAATTTGTATAAATTTGAACAAAAAATTGATATTATAACAGTTTAAACTTTTGAAGAAAATCGTACAGATGTTGCTTTGATTTATTTTTGATACCATTGTCAACTATAATTCTTTACTAAGGCAATCCACTTAATACACGAGTCGTCCATTTAACGGATTTAATGATTTAAATTACATTTGACTTACAAAATTTATTATAAAAATTGAAAAAGTAAAATTTTCTTTTTTTGTTTTTGAGTTTATAAATTAATAAAAATTTCAAACTTCTATTCTAGTTTTCAAGTTCAAAAGTCAAAATTTCATACGGACAAAATCAATTTGAATGTTTTTAGTAAAAAAATTCAAAGTCAAAATTCAAAATTTTAGAACTTAAAATTTATAGCCTGAAGAACTCGAAATTTCCGATTTCAAAATTTTGATCTTCAAGCTTTCGCAATTCAAAATTTCAATTTTCAAAGTTTAATCTCTAAATTTTCAAAATTCAGTTCACAATTAAAATTAATTTCCGATAAAATGGGGATGGGGTAATTGAAAACCTAGATGTAGACTTTCTTTAAGTTAGCAGCTAGGATTACCTTACCTAACACCAAGTATACATATAGATAGCATAATTTAAATATATTTATATTTTTCCATTTCAAGATGTGGGATATTTTTTTATTCCCACTTTAGCTTTTCTTCAGGTTTGTCGTATTCTTTGTTAGGGATGCAAGGTCTTCAAATGTGTCCCCTACCTAAATTTGAGCTATGCCCAGTAAACAGATAGTCGAGATTCCTGGCTCTTTTTTTTATTTGTTTTACTACAGTGTTATTGTGATTTGTGTTACCTGGTGTTGTAGTGATTTGTTTTTATTAGTGTTTAAAGATGGAATTTACTTATGTTCCGGCTGTGTCTCATTGTGCCCAACAACGATGACAGAAACCAAAGGTCAGATATCCATGATTGTTTAATTAAAAATTGTAGAGAAACAATGTAAGTTTGAACATCTGTAAACAGAAGATTTATTGAAAAATAAAACCTGGCACCTAACCTCCTTACAGAAAGGCTTTACATTCAAAACTTCTCCAGCATGAATGAGCTGTTTTGGCATTGATTTATAGTGAGGATTCTACTATCATTTTGCCCATACATTTTTATATACTACCAAAGTGTCATGGTTATGTTTACTAAATAATATCCAGATTTCGCGAATACAATCAAAATTGTTTAGGCTAATTTCTTGAATAATTACAAAATGTGATTACAAACAAGAAAAAACAAACTCATGTTTTCTATCGTTGTATCCTGGGAACTGAAAACCAAAGTACATAATTAAGTTAAACTAATAACAGAAGTATCCTGCCAAACACTTCAAATACTTTCATTAATTACTGCAAATGCTAAACTAAATTCTAAACCAAAGTTGGAATAATACATTTTTTAAAACTTTGCACTACTGACAATAGCTATTCTTCTCCCCACTTGTATATCATACCTACCTCTAGTACATTGTGCAGTACCATCCACACAGGACATACATTTCAATAAACACACTAGGGCAAAAAGAGTATATATGGATCAATTACATACTAAAAGCCAACGAGAAGAAGAACGTACTCGCAACATGATGTGGGCGACTCTAACAGCAGCCAAATCCATCCTCATCTGCTGCGAAGTCCTGACCTATGCTTCCAGGTCGTACGGACTAGACATGACTGCTGATGCCTTCTCGCACTGCGGAGGTGTACTGGACGCTGGTGAGTGTATTGATTAACGTCGTGGGGGCAGATGACGAAGGAGGTGGGGTTAGGAATGAAATGGCGGTGAGGTTGTTGGAGAAGGAAGCGATTTTTAGCAATGTTGGGAACAGGTTAATTTTGTGGACGCCGACGCTGGTGCTTTGGATATTTGGGCCCGTTGTGTTTGTTCGTTTGGGTCGTAGCGGCCTGTTATAGGGTTGATATGGTTGAGAATACAAAAGTGGAGGGTTGGTGAGGACCTGAGGTGGATGTTTGTTGTTGAATAGATTGAAGAAAATCTGTGTAGATATTGTAAATTCTTTTATAGTATTTGATGAAATAAACGGCATGAAAATTTAGTTTCATACAAGAATATATATGACAGTAAATGTTAAATGTAATTTCTTCCGGCATCAAGCTTTGTGCTAGCGGCCGTTATGGTTGACAGTCAACGATCATGCGAGTCCTAAGGGCTTTATTCGGTGACCGCGGTGTGGAAAAGAAAAATCAATCGCATGGTGACCTATAACATGTATTTTGTGTAATAATGCACAAGCTTTAAATACTATTGCGAAACAGTGGCTATGCACTGACATATGTGGTCCAAATACTGATATGCACGTTTGTATGATATTTTTCAGCTATTTTTTTTGACTTGGAAAGATTAAGGTAGCGTTTGGTTTTAAATGAGTTTTATATTTTGAGTTTTTAATATTAATTACAAAATATAAGATGAGTGAAGGAACGACGAATAAGATGGAAGGAAGATGGAGTGAATCATGGAGTGAAGGAACGATGCAAGGATGGATTGTTTCTCGTGCTTCTCTTATTTCTCAAAACATGAATATTAAAATAAAGTTGTTTTCTATTTTATATGATAATTTTACTTTCTAAATTGATCGTTTTCCACAATATACATACGTTGTGTGCATTTTTGTATAGACGAAAACTCAAAACTAAAACGGATGAACCAAACACTATGTAGGTGATTTTAATTTGAGAACTTATGACGTGACATGGAGAAAGAGATTAAGGTTGTCCTACAGTTTTTGTAAACTTACATAACATTAGTTTGAAGAAGACAATGTTGTAGGTGGATTCAATTCATTGGTTCTCAAAAGCGCATACCCAAGCTAATCAACTTTGCCTTTTTTTTCATGATCAAATATATTTCACCTCTCAAAAGTTTCATTTTGAGAATGGATAATTTACTTAGTGCGAGAAAGAAGAGCCCAAAAACAGTGTATCCAAAACATGGTTAAAGATTCCATCTGGGACAACACAATAGTGGCCAATTTGGGCCCGGCTTCGACAGTGGTCGGGCCAGAATTAGCTTGTAAACCTAATTCAGATGCTGCCATCAGAAAAAAAAATAGATGATTTGTATTAGTAAATACCCATGAAAAGGGAAAATCAGCATCGATCTCAAAAGAGAAAGCCATGTGGTATTATGAAGAGAGGCGCCAGGCTTTTTGTTTGTTAACTAGAGTTTCAGATAGAGGAGGAAGTAGTCTGATTGTTAGACTGAAGCATGGTCCGAATTTATAATTTTATTTGTTGGGCATGATTATTCACGAATTATGGGTTGATAATAAAAATTGATCTATATTAGCTAGTGTATAAACTTTATTATTATAAAATGGTATATTATTGGTTTATATTACTGAATTATTATAGATGGTTTGTATAAAATTTATAAAAAGTTTATTTTTGTTTAACTTTTATAAAGTTCAAACTATTTATATGCAAAAATTATGTTAATTAACATATTATTTTCAAAAAAAAAATACCGAAATTAAAGCGGGGATTTTGAAATTTTCGAACACAACCGAAATTTCGAAATTTCTTGATCGACGGAACGAAAATGAAAAGGGAAAATTTGAATCTTTATCTAAACTCCAAATATAGGAACCGCGAAAGTAATAATGTATGATCATTATCGTTTTTTCTTCATGGCAACAATTATATGAGCAAGTGACTAATAAAAATTGTTGAATATGTGAGTATATGATTTTTGTTTGATGATAATAAATATATATATATATATATATATATATATATTCATTTAAATGTATTTGTTAATGTACTATTTTATTTTTCATATGATTAAATAAATATTTGTTGAATAAAATAAATAACACAGAGTTTAAATTCAAACAGATATTTATTCAAACAAATATTTATTACAATTTTGAATAGTACAAATTCAAGCTCTCACTATACATATACAATTTTGATTACAATACAACTTCAATTACATCACAATCTTTCATTTACAAATGTCCTTATTACATATCGCTCGTTCACTCATAATTTACCTTCAACTTCATTTCAGATTGAATCCAACATCTGAGCAATCTGCAAAAATAAATATTGATGTAGTAAAATTGTAAAGAAAATACTTTTGCAGTATAAAATAAAATGTGGATTTTGAAATTAATATTTGCCTCGGTTATTTGGGTTATACGTCATCATTTAAATTTGAATTCATCATACACGAACAGCTTGTGACATGCACAGTGTATCACTGTACATGCCACAAGGCCGTGCACACCAATATATACACTTGATAAAATTACAGGGACAGGTGAGCACAAATTCAAACCCAAATCAAAAGCCGGGTTCAACTCAAGTGCAATAAAAATAATGTCACGATATCAGCACAAGGTCAAACCCAATCTTTAAACTTGATTCAACACAAGTGCAAGTTCAATAAAACGGTCAAGAGAAACAAAACCAGGCCTAAATGTACATGAACACCTGTCAACGGCCAATGGTGAAGCAATTTCAAAAAGATAGATATACAGCAATAATATGAATTCAAAGCAGCAGTGAGCATGCAAATACAAATCAAGGAGCAACATATCATAGATAGTACACATGCCCAGGCTTAAAAAATCAACAAAGACAACATGCAACCTGACTCGAAGCAATGCAGTGATATGCACAGTGCACAGCAACTACACATATACAAACTGCAGATACAAGCCAACAGTAGTGAACATGCATATGACTCGAGGCCACAATGCAGACAACAGGGTTAGTTCAATATGGTTGCAGTAAGGACTACACAAATGATCACTGTGACACAAAATACACAGTGTATACATCACCAGATCAGCCATGACCAGAGAGAAGCCAAAGCAAATGAACGAAGTGCACATATATACACATGACAGTGAAACAGGCCAGAGTGCATAGCATCATAAATAGAACCATAAGCATGTAGACGTCAAGCTACAGAGTTCAAGTTTTCAAACAGTTCAAAATGAAACACAAGCTAACATACACATATATACATACATGAATGTATGTATACACATGATGCAAGACCAGTAAGCTGCATACATGACAACCAGGCTACAACGGTGAGAGCAGACCAACACAGCAACCTCAAATGCTACATGAAGTCAATGCAAACACAACATAGCAGTGTGGAAGAAAGACTGGAAACAAAGGCAAACCAACTCAATGCAATTACATATGGTCAGGAAATGTCAAAGACAAAGTAACGCATATGCATACAACCAAATAATCATGACCAGAGGCAGTTTTTACTGAAGTGCAGACCAAACTTCAAGCAAATTACATAGGCAACAGGATGACTCGACTAATGGGATCAAACAGACCAGCAAAGCAACAACTCAAGTGAAACGAACATCACATGTAACTTGAACGAACAGTGACAAGAATTCAACTTAACCAAACTCAATGTATACCAGACCGAATCTCAAATTATGAAACAGCAAGTAGTACAAGTTGAAGACTGCAACACTACAGCCGGAACAAAATAAACATCGAATTCCATCAAATCATGGATCAACGGTTTCAAACCAAAATAATGGCCGAAGTCAATACTGAAAGCAATGCCAAAGTCACAGTCGAAACGAGTTCGAAAAATCATGGAACTGCAGTTTCAAATCAAGACAGTGCCGAACCCAAAATACTTTCACAAAATCAATTTTATCAAGGCCAAGCTCAAAGCAAAGCATAACCGAAGTCACCAGAAAATCAACGCCGTGATGACCAAGGCAACAATGAACGGATCGAACAGTTCAAAATCAGTACCTTGGTGAGCAAGGAAAACAACGTCAGAGAAATCAAACTGTGTCAACCAAGTAAACAACAAATATACGAACTGGACGAGGTCATAAATCATCATCAACGTCCAAGCAAAATCGTACAGCCGAGAAAAAATCAATTGACAAATTCCTATAAAATATATGAACGAAAATCAAGGGGTTTGAACCCTATGTAAACAAGTAACATCATCGGCAGTTCATCATCGAGTTCAAGCAAGCATAAAAGTACAGAAAAAGCAATAAATAACATACGACATCACCGAACTCGATAGGAGAAGGAGCAGCCGTGTGCAAAGTGAAAAATACAATTAATCGTCAAGCAATCACGAGAACAACCCACCTGTTCGATCAACAAAGTCAGCGCCTTCATTTCTAGCAAGCCCTAATTTCAGATTGAGGAACGAATGAATGAAATAAGAGCTGCCACTATCATCAAATAAGGACAGATCGACAAAATAAAAGGAGAAAGAGATTTATTATTATTTCTTTATTAGTTTGGGTCGTTTCTTTTTTATTCTTTGGGCTTAGCTTATTTAAATTAGGGCTTCTAAATTTTATATTGTTTTTAAATTTGCAATTTCTCTTTTAAACGATTGTAATTACTAGTCGTGTGATTAGGGGACAAACTACGTGGCATAGTTTGAGAATTTGCAACTCAGTGGCTGAGTTGCGGCAGAGTTTTGAGCGTAGAGTTAAGACTAGTCGATAGCGGGTGTCGTGATTTTACGTGTGTAAGCGTCTGACTGCTTAATTTCTAGTAGAAACCTTGGGGGCAGCACACAGACAGGGTTTTGCCGAAGATGGGTAAATTCTGTGTTGCTCTATTTCTGCATTTATTATTCTGCTATAATCTGTGCTGCTATTATTCTGATATATCTGTGTTGAAATTATTTTATACAAACTTCCGCAATATTTTTTATAATTAATAGTATCACCCTATTCACCCCCCCTATGGTGAAATCGATCCTACAAGTGGTATCAGAGCTATAGGGACAAAAGCCATTTTTGTTTTCAAAAATTTTGATTTTTCAAAAACCATTTTTTGTTTTAAAAATTTGAATTTTTAAAATGGCTACTTTTGCTGAGGGTCGTTCCAATATTATTCCTTCTATTTTTGATGGAACAAAATTTTCGAATTGGAAATTGGAAATTGAAAATGGAATATTATTTAAAATCTGTTATTGTTAAATGTTGGGATATTATTGAAAATGGGTGTGATATAACAGAAAAGAAAATTATCTCGATTAATGCACTAGTTATGCATATATTATATTCTCATATTAATCGAGATATATCTCTCATTATGAAAATGGACAGGAAATCTGGAACACTTTTGATGCAATATATAGTGCAAAAGTCAACAGCAATGAGAAATCATCCACAACCGACTCAGTTAAAGAAATGTGCTTAACAGGATTGGTGAAAGGCAGTTGTGATGAGCATGATGAAGATGGAGCAGCTGAGCTGGCATTACTAATGAAGAGATTCAAAAAGTGGAACCGCAAATACAAAAATCCAGCTCTAAATCAAAAATTAAAAAGCAGAATAACCAAAGTTTTAGATAACCCAGAACATCAAGAAATCATTTGTCATAAGTGCAACCAATCCGGACACATCAATCCCAATTGTCCTCAAAACCGACAAGACTTTGAAAAGAAATCAAAAAGGAGAAATTTTGCAGCCACGTGGAATACAAGTGATGAAGATAATAAAAGTACTAGCAGTGAGAGTGAGAAAGCAAATATGTGCCTACAAGGTAATATAACTGATAGCGACGATGACGAGTCAAGCGAGATATCAAAACTCACTCACTCAGAATTACTAATATATTTCCACGAAGTAAATGGGTGTTTTGAACGACTTAGGGAGAAGTATGCCAAACTTGAATCACAAAAAGATACTTTGATAGACCTAAATAAACAACTTGACCAATTAGTTAAAACCTATCAAAGTAGGATTCCTAAGTGTGATAAGTGTCCAACATTCGAAGAAGAGATTAAAAAATCAGAAATCAAAATTAAATCGCTTGAAAATGAAATTCTGATTTTGAAAGAAAGTGAAAATACAAGAACGGAAAATTCTATTAAAAAGTGCACACAATTATTAAATGAAAATGAATCTCTCAAAACACAAGTCGAACAACTGTCAACGACTTTAGATAAATTTTCCAAAAGTGAAAAATCATTGATTATGCTCTTAGGGAAACAAACTGCCAATACAGTCAGACAAGGACTTGGATATTATCAATCTGAACCTGTTAAAAGAAAAATTAATCAAGTCAATTCAATGTGCATAATTTATAGAAAATTTGGACACAATCAAAAGAATTGTTGGTATAGACCCAAACACATGAAAACTTTACCAATTTGGGTTCCAAAAGGCACAAATATAAAATCTCTCAAAGTTAAACAAATCTAGGAGCCGAAAGGAACATATATAAATAGTTTTGGGTCTCCACAAAATTATTTTCCAAAATATTATGCCATTAACAATCATAGACCTATAAAAACAAATAGGTCACAAAAATCTTCCATCATGTAGGTGTGGTGACATGCTAAGGAACAACAATAGTGTTACTTGGATTCTGGCTGTTCCAAGGACACAACGAACGTTAAAGCAAAGTTTTGTAGCCTAGTATAAAGGTGACAGAATCACAATGGACAATAACGAAAAATATCGTACAGGTAAAACAGGTAATGATATATTTATTTGAATAATATATTAAATATGATAATCTGCACCGTAATCTGAAATAAATCAGCCAGTAATGTGATGATGAAATAAACGATGGTGTTGATTCTGACTTATTCAAAATTATTGGCCAATTATATTCTTATGCCAAGAAAAATCTCTAGAGTCTTTGAACTACTTCATATATATTGGTTTGAATTAATATTAGCGTTTTATTGGTTGATGATAATACATTTGATTATTTTATGGCTGACTCCATATTCACGGTTTTTGATATTTACACGGCTCCAATTCAAATTCAAAAGAATTTCATTTAAAAAGTTGTTAAAAATGATTTTGAGATATTTTGTTGCACACTTCATGATCTAGTCTATAACATTCAGTTAATGATAATCTTGAGTGAAAGAGAAATTCAGATGCAGATTACATTGGTAATCTAGTTGATAGAAAAATTACTAGTGGAACGCGTTTTTTGTTGAGACATTTAGAACTACAACGTTTTTTTTAAAAAAAAATCTGCATACTTTTCATTTCAAATATTTTCAAATAGTAGAATTTTTTTATAAAACCCCTTCTAGAAAATCATTTTTGACCCTGTTTCAGATTAGTCATTCTAAAAATTTGATTTGATAATTATTTTTGAATTTGAGCTTAAATGACTACATTGACTAATTTGACTCCCTACTAATTATCAAAAAGATAAATAGTGATTGAAAAAGTGATGAGTGTTGATATTTATCATATATTATAACTCGAGACGGTATAATTAGTAAATCTCTTTTGAAATTTAAACAAGAGTTATAAAACTTTTTGTTGGTAAAAATTCCATGACCATTTCTATTTCTATCATATATCTATCAACCACCACTCATCAAAATCCATTATAGTATGTCAATATATGGTGATTTAAACAGGAATCATTCGTTTTTCATTTTATATTTAAAAAAAAACAAAAAAAAAAAAAAAAAGAACCTAAGTATTCACTCTCATTTAAAAGTCCTTACGGTTATGCATGGGTGAATTACTTGGAATTTTTGTTATGTGCTTCCATGCTCATTTAAAAGTCCTCACGGTTATGCATGTATAGAACGCATATCAAAATTGATTTATTAAATAAACAAGTTGACTATAATCCCATTTAAAAGTCCTCACGGTTATGCGTGGTTAGAAAATACTTGAATTCATTTTTTCTTAAAAAATGGAATACTACTCATCTCATTAAAAGTCCTAGCAGTTATGCATAGTTAGTACATATTCAAATTCCTGAAATAAATATACCATAAATAGACACAACTGTATGGTTTTATATGATGACATCATTCACATCATTCTAAAAGTGGAATATGCGTCTAACAGAGTATTTATGATTTTTGTTTGATTTTTTATTGAAATTTAATATTTATATTCGATTGAGTTTTAATGTTGTATTAATATTTATCTTTTTATCTCTATTTTTATAATACTATTACTATTTTGCTGATAACAAAAGGAAGAGAGAAAAGTTAAGATTTTGTCAAATAAAAGCAAATAAAGGTCAAATATTTTCTATTTGCATCTAGGCTTATTTGCATATTTTTATTTAAATGCATATATGAATGGGGAGATTTGTGTAGAGAGGAGGCATTCAAATAGGGGGAGCAAATTGAATGATCAAATACATTTAACAAATTCAAAATCCTAAATATATGTTTGTTATCATCAAAAGGGGGAGATTGTTGAATATGCGAGTATATGATTTTTGTTTGATGATGATAAACATATATGTGTATATATATATATATATTCATTTAAATGTATTTGTTAATGTACTATTTTATTTTTCACATGATTAGATAAATACTTGCTGAATAAAATAAATAACACAGAGTTTAAATTCAACAGATATTTTATTCAAACGTATATTTATTACAATTTTGAATAGTACAAATTCAAGCTCTCACTAACAAAATTCAATATGCAAAGGGCATGACATAAATTAGTGAATGTTCACTTCAGTTAACAGCGTGTTTGGCAATCCTGGTTGAACTGTTCCTTTATGATCTTAATGCGCAACCATCTGCATTGTAATATGGTATATATTGTATCCACATATACGAAGTTTTTTTATCTTCTGAATATTTATCCTAATATATGTGTAGGGGATAGGACCTCGGACCTATAACAAAAATTCTAGTTAGAAACATTACCACTTAAGACGGTGATCGTTGGAACAATCACGTAGCATAATGAAAGCTTCTAATGCCTCATTTGTATATTTAACAGCTCTTATTGCTCGATCAAGTGTCCATAATATCATTGCTTTCTGTATAAATATAGACGTTATATATAACTTAGCTTTATGTAACTACCAAATAATCCATCAAATAATCCGCTGTTCGTGACAGCCAACCTTTTACCATTATAAATTCTTCTTGAAATAAAATATGTTTTAATTTGAAATCAGGTAGCTGGCTAAAAAAAATGAAATGGAAAGAAAAGAAATTCAGGTAGCTAGTAAAAGATTTGACTAAAAGGACACATGTTGTTTGGACTTTCCAAAGGAACATCATATACTATATCATGTTACATGGCAAAAGCCTACATGCTATTAGGTTTTTCAAAAGAGAAAATGTATTGCATTCAATTTTGGACTTAATCATTCATCATATGTGCCAAGTTTTATAATTTAACAGAATTTTTTTTACTTATGTAATTAAAAGCCTTTGCGTAATTCTAAACAAAACAAATGGCATGCTCTAATTTCTTAGTATTATGATGTGAATGATATGTCTGAACACAGCAATAATTGATTTATACTTTATGAGATCATGGCAGTCATAATGCCAAGAGCTAAAAGAGAGCACACTTAACCATATTCAAACAAACTACTCCACAACAAAACTTTAGGGAAACCAAAAGGGCATCTACATTGTAATAATGGTATATACATAGTATTCATATTGTAATATGGCATATCACTACAAGATAAACAGGAATTCTAATCGCAGGGGTCGACGGCTGTCATGAGCCGTCGAAAATGCCATCGGAATACGAAGCACAACTTTTGTCCATTTTCGACGGCTTCGACGAAGTTATTGCAACGGCTGACGACGGTTCTTTCGACGGAGACGACGTCCATGTCGCATGCAATTTTCCATTAAGTCGTCGCTCGCCATCGCAAATTTCAATAGCCGTCGCTCGCCATCGAAAAATATGGCCTATAAGCCGCCGGTAGCCGTCAAAAATTTAGGTAATTTTTTTTCACCAGCACAGCATTGCTTTCATCCTAATATGTAACACAACTCATCGTCAATATATAAACCACATATATAAGCTGAAATCAATATCAATATAAAACTCAAACATCATAATATCAAACCCAAACATATCAAATCAATATAAAACAAACCTTTCATCATCACTCTCACACATCCAACTCCAATATTTACATCAAATATCAGACTCCACAAATCAACCATCGAATCATCCACACAAATCACTGTCAAACACTACATCCATAAATTAACTTCACCGTCACTCAATGTTTATATACACAAATTACATCCGATACCACATATCCATAAAAAACTGCAAATCAAACCTCAAGACTCATCATTGGCTCCGAAACCACCGGACGAAAGGAATGTTTCATGACGCTCCACATACTCGGCCAAACACTGGTTGAGTTGCTCCATCTGCACTGCTCAAAGGCGGTCCTGCTTCTGCAGCTATTCAATCTGATGTATAAGCTTATTAATCTCCACGTTGTCATGAGCCTTCTAACAAGCCCTTTGTGATGTCCGAGCCAGCAAAACAAGTCGAAATATGTTTAAGTATTACGTAACTTTTAGAAAAATTAAGCAAATTTTACAACGTAGTTAATTTTATAAATTACCGATTGGTTGCCATAGCCGTAGCACCTATTTCTCTAAATCGAGTCCATAACATAGTCAAAGATCGCGTCCTCCTCGTTAGTGGTCAACTGCTCTCGTCTGGAATGCTCAAGAATTTGCGCACGTGTCTGCATAAAATTTTCCTACAACACAAATTAAATACAAATAAATATTACATGATATTATTATAGTATTTTATAACTAATTAATTAAAATGATTATTGTTAATAACTCATAACTTAAAATATAGTTACATGTGCGGTGTACGCTCTATCAACCTCATGCTAGGCATAGAACACTGATCTCTCATCGTCTGTCTGCCCAATGGCATGAGTATGCTCAAACACATCCATATTCAAGACAGAATCCCCACATGCTATTTCCTGCAATAATTGGTATATATTATTGTTGTTCATACAAATTTATACTAAAAATGTAATAAATTTTCGTAATTGCAATTAATTAATTTAGCAGGTCCTCGCGATGGTGTTGGAATAATTTTGAGCCACCACGGTGTGTGACGGAATTTTTCTACCTGTTCGTAGAGTTTCTATCCTACTCTGTCTGTAGATTAAAAATTATGATTATATTTTTTAGGTATAAATTATGTATTAAATGCTGAATAAATTAAGATGATATCTGATAGACTTACCTTTAATTCATCGCTACCTGATCATACGATCCAAGCATCCCAGATGCCGGGGCCGATCCATTGTGGCTCCTTCTTCATTTTTCTTATGGGAGACATCTTATTCCTATAATTCTTTGTCATTTTTGAGTTATAGTGGAGCTGGCAAAGAGGCACGTCGCCCTCTTGTAAGTCTACTGCCCCATGTATATACGTTGAAAAAAATATAAGTTATACATTTATACTTAGTCAGTAAATTGTAAAGTGATTATATATAATTTTACATTTACATGGAAGTCCTGCCATATGCTCTCCCGTATATGGTTCGACATCCTGCTTCACTTTGGCTCATGAATGTCTGTTTCGTATGTTGAGCACAATGTTAGAAGGCTCAAGCTCAAAACCTCTGTATTAAATATGATACAGACAATCATAACTAATATATCATGCAAAATATTTACAATGCTGAAGTAAATTTAATACTTAAGAGCCATCAGCTTTCGATTCACAATCTAACTACCGTACGCGATGCCTTCTACGAAGGTCCATTGCCATCACCACCACTGCGACCATCCCTCTTTGAAACACAGAGAGGGAACCAAACTGTGAAGAACTCGGCCGCCTAAAGAAGGACATCTGTAATACCCATGACATACATATTATTTTATTATAGAAGAATATATCATTCAATTATGAAACATATCGAGATTTAACATCAATAATCGCACGTAACATACAAAAAATGTAACATCGGTACTCTCATAAATTTCATTTTTTCAACAGGTACACTATTAAATTAGTCTTCGTCGTTTTCAAATACATCTATCTCGTACTCTATATTATTTACCTCTGTGGTCTCAAATGCTTCTACTAATACATTTGATTCATCATTAGAGGTCCTAAATCGGTTTGATCATATATTATTGCAAGTTCGTCATTTTCTTTGATATCCACTTAGTATGCTTATTCATCCAGAATATTCTTTCCATCAAATGTAAATCTTGCCTTCGTTTTAAAAACCATCGGCGAATCTGCTTTATCTCTTTTTAGAGATGGATAAGGAGCGTATTAAACTTGTAGAGCCTATTTTTCTAATATAAACGGATCGTATTTATGATAACATGATATAGGCTTTATGTCAATAAGATTATATTTTTGATGCACGTCGATTTCAGAACCTGGAACATTACTAAACCAGTTGCATCTAAACAAATAAACTTCTTCCATGGGTCTAGTGAAATATGTTAATTGCAAAACCCGAGTTAACATGTGGTAAAAATCATTTATGTGATCATTTGGATCATCACTACCTTTAACATATACACTGATATTGTTAGTTAATTTTTCAGCCCCGTATTATTTGGTGTTGATTTTGTATCCATTGACAAAGAATATTGGATATGTCTTGACTTTTCTTTTTGGTCTCATCGCAAGATATTTCAACCCTTCATCAACCACACAATTTACGGGATCATATGCGTGGTTCAAAAAACAAGTAGCACATTTTTTGCTAGTATCCCTGGTTGGATGTTGTGATTCGTAAATACTGCATATGCAAATAATATATTGCGTTATAATTAATACATACATGTATCATTCAAGTAAATAATTTTAGATGTGTTATTCATTAGTACCTAACAAATGGCGCAACTTCTACACAGTTAGGAAGAACAAATATGTGGGCTATAGGGTAATCTCTGTTGTCTAACCATACTTTCATACATTTTCCAGCAGGGCGTCCCTGTTGTATAAAAATAAATAGCTTTGATTCAAAAGAATCTTGTTTGATGCCCTCATCATTTTACGTAGCACTCTCAAAAGATAAGTTCACATGGTCACTGAAATAATGAGAAAAAAAGAACATTGCTTCTTCTTCGATATATGATTTGGATATCGAACCTTCAACTCGTGGTTTTTGTCTCACTTTTTTCTTTAGATGATTTAAGTACCTGTTAAGAATAATTATAATTAAATTTTATTACATGTGGTTAAACTAAAATTTAATAACTCAATATTAATACCTTTCAAACGGATACACCCATCCATATTACGCAGGGCCTCGAAGACATGCTTCAAACGGAAGATGAATAGGTAAATGCTCCATTACATTAAAAAAAGTTGAAGGAAATATATTTTTTCAATTTGCAGAGCAGCATAAGAATTTATTTCTCAAGTTTACTTAGACGATCAACTTTTAAGGTAGTTGAACAAAGCTCCTTGTAAATCAAACTAAATTCTCTTATAACCGTCCAAACTTTTGTGGACAATAGTTCTTTGAAAGCGACGGGTAACAAATGTTCCATCATTACATGACAATCATGACTTTTCATCCCACTCAATTTACCATTCTTATAGTCGACACATCTACGAAGATTGGAGAAAATTGCATCACGAAATTTGAATCCTTCCATCCACTTTAATAGTACTTTAACTTCGTTGTTGTCTAGCTCGTAGCATGCTATGGTTTTTTGTATCATTTGGCTTCATATGAAGTTTAGGACGATTGCATATTGCTTTTATATCAACTCATGATTTCAAATCGTCTTTAGTCTTTCCTTTAAAATTCAGAATTGTATTAAATACATTACCGAATGCGTTTTTATCATTGTGCACCACGTGATATTATGACGAATTAGGAGATTTTTCCAATAAGGCAACTCCGAAATATACTTTGTTTGCACCAATTATAAATCGTTGATTTACCTTGTATTTCATTTTGTTCACTGGTTTCATGTATCTTTGGATAATCCTTTACAAGCTCGTAAATATCTTCACTTCATCAAATCATTGGTGTTTGCATGGTCTCAACTTTGTAATAGTTTTTTTTTAATCTTTTCTAAAAGGATGATTAATATGGAGAAAACGCCAATGACAGCCAAATCATGAAATTTTCTTCCTATGTGGTAAAGAAAATGCTCATGTTTATTCCATGCAATAAGGGCAAGCTAGACAATCAGCTGTACTTTAACCCGATAACATTGCATATATAGGAAAATCGTTTATAGTCCCCAGTGGAGAAGCGAACATATGAATTTTTATTTTGAAATGTCGTATGTTTCCACACCTTCTTACCACAATGTTTTCAACTCTTCAATCAACGGTTATAAAATTACATTAATTCTTTGTGTGGATCATTAGGATCAGGGATTACAATAGTGAGAAACATATATGGAGTTTTCATGCAGATCCATGAAGGTAAATTGTAAGGTGTAACGATTATAGGCCAAGATGGATATTTTGAACCAAATCGAGAGAATGGTGAAAATCCATCCGTAGATAAACCAAGTCTAACATTATGGCTCTCCATTGCGAAAGCGGGGTATGTCATATCAAAATTCTTCCATGCTTCTCCATCAGTTGGGAATGTTAACGTACCTTCTTCCTGCGTTCTCACACAGTGTCATCTTATATGATGCGCGGTTACAGAAGATGCATATAACCATCGAAACTTAGGAGTAATGGGTAAGTAATGCATATGTTTGTACAGAACTTCCTTTCCTTACTTTTTTCTAGGTTTGCATTTTTCCTGATTACATACTTTACAATTTCTAAGATTGATGTCTTCTTTCCAAAATAACATGCAACCAGTTAAACATGTATCTATTTTGAAACAGCAAACCAAAAGCAGACATAATTTTTTCATTTCATAATGATTTTTGTACATTAAATTATCAGGTGGCATATGCCGTTTTGCAGCTTGTACTATAGCTGTAAACCCGGCCTTTGTGGAGCTGCATTTTAAATCTGTAACATTCCTGATTTTAAGGCCAAATTAATTTAATAATTAATTTGATCTTTGGAATTTAACTTTTCAATATTTGATAATTAATATAAAATTTTGAATTTAATTTTGAGATTAATTGGTAAATTTATTTGATTTTTTCCAAAACAATAAAAATGTGTTTTATAAATAGATTTTATAAAATAATTTGAATTTGAATTTTATTTGAATATAAGATATATATATGAAATTATATTTTGGAATTAATGTATACATAGATATTTGAAAAAAAACTAAACAAGGAAACAAAATAGATTACATAAATAAATAAAGTAAAAGTTTAAAACACTCTTCTTTTTGAAATGAATTTTGTTGTGTATATATTTAAACTAAGTAGAAAATGCATTACATAAACATATGTAAAGTTATAAAATGAGATATGAAAATATATATGCATAAAGGGTTAAAACAAATTTTTTAAAAGTTATTCAAAAAAGGGTTTAAAAACAATTTAGATAGAAATGGACATTTGTAAAATAAGTAATCATATGTAATAACAAGTGTAAAGAGAATAGATTATACAATTACAAGTGTTGATACAAAATGAACAAGTGGTAAATCATTCTTTTTCTTTTAAATTAAATTTATAAAACATGAATAAAAAATTAAAATCATGCAAAGAAGATTGACACAAACCAGAAAAAAAGGGCAAGTCAATAATCAAACCTGAAAAAGCAATTCTAGATCAAAGATCAAAACAATAACAAGTCTGAAACAATCTTCAAATCAGATCAAAGCAAAAAGAAAAAAATTCAAAATAGAAAAAGGAGTAAGATCAATTTTGGAAACCTGAAAACAAAATTAGGTAAAGGAAAATCAAATCTGAAGCCTTGATGGTCTTCAGTTCTAGTTCTCAAACAATCAATTAATCAAAGACATGCGAATTCAAAACCTGGAAATTAAGTTTACATCCAAGTTTTTGGAAATGAATTCAAACTGGAAAACAGAAACATCTCAATCTGGAGATAAATCTTTAATCAAGCAAAAGTCAAGCATGTGTTCAAGTTTCAAAGGTAAAGCAATGATTTAAAGCTAAGCAACTTAACTGAAAACATTTCAAGTCAAGCAAGCAGATCATAGCCGGGCCAATTTAAAGTATCCAGAATTTCAATTTCCTGATCACTATCCTCTGTCTTTCTTCGACATTCAGGTGAGCAAACCACTTGAGCTTGATTTAATCTCTTGAGTCCGATGAGTTAAATATGCTTGTATATTGTGTTAATCTACCTACATATGTTTATATATGTGTATAAACTTGTGGTGCATGTCAGTATGTATTGCTGATTCTAGGTTTACTGGGTTTACAAACCTATTTAAAAATTCTTACCTCCCAAAAGAATGAATGTTTAAGCTATGATCCTTAAAAGGAAAATAATTGTAATATGATAACATCATTTGTTTAAATAAATACAGATGGATTTATTGAACAATTATTTCAAATTCTGAAATTTACAGTGATAACTAAATTTTAAGTAAAAAACCAATGGTTTTAATTTCATATTTCGGTTTTACAAATCGATTCACAATTCAAGATCATGAATTTAGATAATCATTACATGATTTTTAGATTTGAAAATTGTTTGGGTTTTAGAGTTGAACAGACAATGGATTATCATCAATTTTCGAAGATCAACGTCAATTCGTAGATCAAGCTTGATGTTGAAGGTTGCTTGAGAGTTTGTGATCATCAAAAAATTAGCGAATGAATTTTTAGATTACTGGTGAAGATAGCCGACGTTAATTTTGGGTTTAGGATCCTATTTTGGTCATTGTTGGAATTGGGGAAATGGCATCGTCGTGGTAAACCGGAATAGCTCGGAGGTAGTGGGATCGAAGCATCATGTCGTGATGTATCTCGAGTTGGGTGGACGAGATTCCAGGTGATCGGAATAGGTGATGCAAGTTGATTTGGTCGACTATGTTGTTCCAGGAAGGGGGATTGATGGCTCGTTTGCGATTCTATAATGATCTCGTGTTTGTGGGTGCTCGAGTCAATGGTCGGAGTCGTCAGCGACTTATAAACACCAGTGAAGTCGATCGTAGTTGGTCGTGGTGGTGTGCACGTTGCATTGGTGCGTGGTGTATCTGGCTGTGTTATTGGAATTTTAGGAAGAAAGATGAAGTGCGGGTTCATCTCGAAGAAATGTATGAATTCACTCGGGAAAATTGAGAAGAAAGGGTAACCCGAAGTCGAGCTTGAGTAAATGAAATTCTGGCTTGGTTTTGATTAATCTGT
Organism: Allium cepa; assembly: GCA_030765085.1. Taxonomy (NCBI): domain Eukaryota; kingdom Viridiplantae; phylum Streptophyta; class Magnoliopsida; order Asparagales; family Amaryllidaceae; genus Allium; species Allium cepa. Next base: position 514,254,097 of record CM060942.1, read on the forward strand.
TACCAGATTTCAAGCTTAAAGAAGAAAATATATGTTTTCAAGTTTAAAAACACAACAGTTCTTTTAAGTTACAAAGTAAATTTTGTAATTTAACAAAGTTTCAAAACATATTTAAACTAGATAAGTTTCCAAAAGAAAATAAATGAGGTTCCAAATTTTAAACAAGTTTTAAAATAAGGTTTTAAGAAATATAAACTATGTTTTCAAGAGTAAAGTATTAAGCAAGTTTTTCATGGAATTAAATTTTAAAAAGTTAAATTATTTTAGATTTGTTGGTTTATATCATTTCGATTATCCTATTAAATCTTTGATTATTTTCAATTTTAATTAAATGAAATCACTTAAGGTATTTAAGGATGGAAAGTGAAGGTAAATTTGTTAAGGGATTAAATATTTAATTACTTAAAGATTTATTTAACATGGTCAATTAAAGAAAAAAAAATCATAGTGATTCATCTATTTATGTGATAAATTAAAGATTACTTAAGGTAATTAATTTAAAGATAATTACTTAATTCAAAAGTAATTGTTTAACAATTAAAGTTGATTAAGTGATTAAGAATAATCACTTATAGTAATTTTAAATGGAAATTAACTAAGGATTAATTAATTATGTGATTAACTTAGGTTAATAAATTTTTGTAATTAATTTGGGATATTTAATTTGATGGTAAGGGTTAATTTATTTATTAATTAAGGAAAATTGTTTAAAGGATAATTAAATAATTAAAGGTTAATTAATTTATTATTAGAAGATAATTAATCAAAATGGTTTGTAAATTAATTAAGCAGGATTAGTGATTAATCTGGTTTAAATCAATCAGATGATTAATTGAACTTAATTGTGGATGTTTGGATTATACTGAATGCCTTGTATTGTTGGATGTATGATGCTTTGTGATATGAATTATTTGTCTTGAGCTGTGATGAATGTAATTTATTATTTATCTGTGATGAATTTATATCCGTGTATCTGTGGATGTAAGATAAGCGTTATAGAATATACCGCTTATCGATATTTATATGATTGAATCTATGATGATTAATGTTGTTGCGTTATTGGGTTAAAACCCCTGGACTACACCATACACACACAAATATGGATTGCATGAGGAAAATCGGTTAAGTCACAGATTTTCAATGATTTTAAAGATTGAATTTTTGAATCCAAAATAGTTTTGGAATTAAAATTGAAAGCTTTTGAAAATGAGTTTCAAAAATAAAGGTTATTTTGAATAACTTAATAAAGTTTTGAAATTTAAATAATTTGATTTGAATTTGAATTTAATATTTGAAATTGAATTCAATAATTTGGAAATTATGTTTTAAAAAGATTATACAAGTTATAAAGGTGTTTATATGGGTTTTTAACCATTTAAAAAGTATTATTTTGGAAATTTAAATTTAAACCCAAGTTTATACTTGAATGGCTCTAACTTTTGTAAATATAATCAGTTTTTTCCAAAACGAAAACCATTTGTTTTCAAATAATAAAAGCTTTCATATAAGGAAAGGATTTCCAATTTGTATCCAAAGATTTCAAGTTTAAAATGAAAATGTGAATTGTTTTGAAAGCTATAAATTAATCTTTGTGAAAGATAATTGAATTTTGTTCTAAAATTGAAGAAGATTTAAAAGATATATCTTTGAATAAAAGATTTGAAATGAAAATTGTTTCTAAAGAGCTATGAATTTTTGGAAATGGTTTTGGGAATTATGAATCGAGTCTTTTATTTAAATGAGTGGATCAGTTAATCCAATTTGAAATTGTTTTGAAAGCTATAATTGAATCTTTGTGAAAGGTGAGTGAACTTTGTGAAATGAATCTTTTTATTTAAAAAGATTTGAAATGGTAATTTGTTTTAAACCATTTAAAGAAAGGTTTGGATAATAAGTTATGACTTAACTGAAATCCTATATCCATATGTTTTTAAATACTGCGCTCATTATTCGGTTTAGCCGGGAGAGGACCTTGTGTCATGTAACCCATTCCGAATAATGATACGTCGATATGGATAGCATTTGAAGACCGGTGGTAAAGACCGGGTATTTTCGAGAACGAAAGGATAACTCGTCGATTGTCTCTGCACTGAGTCGCACCGGCATAGAGATTTCCTAAGTGATCGAAAGTCCGATCGGGATTGTGAATACTCGGATTGCAAGAGCTTCTTCGGAAGTGCCTTCGGTTCTATTCGAACCCGGAACAGACTTGTATGGATGTGTGTCTGATGTTACATTTTGAGATGTAAAGCTAGTTTTTATCAAATATATTTCTTTTTGGTGGTGGAGATTTATTCTCTTAGCTTAACACCCTTCTCTGAGACGTACAAGCTCAGAGGTTATATAGTTGATGGTTACTAGTGATACATTCCCAATTTCGTAATGCGGCATACGAAGTGCTGTTGATCGTTTGTTGATCAAAGCATGACTTTGTGAAAAAGTGTAGCTTTGTGGACGAGACCTCATCGAGCCTCACAACCCGGTAATGGTCGAAACAGGAAAGATGCTGCAAGTTTCAGGGGTAGCGCCCCTAGGGCATTTCCATTCCTTCTGGAAAAGGGTGGTATCATGGTATGGAGCCCAGATACTTACTCATGCGAACACTGTATATTTATTACTGTGTGATGTTGTTGGTGTAGAGGATCCTCGGATAAAGGTCGCAAACGACCGGGGGTGACATATCTTAGGTTTTACTTCCCGGGAAGGGGGTAACCGGCCTTGTGTTGGCAGAGAGCCGGGTAGGTTCTCGGGGCATCCCTCTAGAGACGTTCCCATGTAGCAATAGGAAGTTCCTTAGCATGACCATTTGTTGGGAATCCAATCATCCAATACGAGCCTTGTACGGTTTTAGTTGTAGAACCTGTCATTTAACATGGCAGCTATGGTAGGCATAGTATAATGGTACCTATGCTGGCTACGATCAATATTATACTTTCAAAATGTTTTCCACTATGCACTAATAATAATATCAAAAAGGATTTTGCGTAGTAAGCATGTTTGACTATCATAAGGAGAAATCTCCCCCAAGTGTGCGATTGCGTGGTGTGTGTGACGAGATGCCTTATGGTAGTTTCATTTTCTAAAAAGCATTGCGGATTTCAAATTTTAATTTTTTTTGTTTATTTTAAAGATAAACTGTTTTTGTTTGCTCATACCAGTCCCATGAGTGACCTGGAGTTTATTGTTCCCTTCCTAAACTCTGGGTGCTCACAATTTTCCACACTGGCAGTCTTGAGTTGGGTTTTTCAGATAGTCGAATAATAGGAATTGATTCGATAGCCTTCAAAGCCTTTGGATTTGTGGATCGCATTCGCTACACTTCAGCATTCACGGCTGACCTTGCTTAGCTTTATGCAACCTTGATGGGGGTTCGAGCTAGTGGTTTGGAGTTTTGGCTTTGGAGCATTAGATTAGAGTTGCAGTTTGATATTGGAGTTATCTCTTTTGCTATTTGTTTCCGCTGTTGTTTATTGTCTCTGATATTATTGTATCATATTGATATCATTGTTGTATATCATTGGATATTGTATTCATTGGAGTAGTATATGATATTCAAATCTTTTTCTTCCGCTATATTGTTATACTTAATGTGTTATAAGCTCCAGCACGAGTCAAATTTCAACGGTTGAATCTACGGCATTAAAGTACAAGTGAAGTACATGTGTCGATTTTCGAACGCTGAAATTTGGAACGTGACATCTTGGTATCAGAGCTAAAGGTTGAAACTTTAGCTCGGGAGTACAACACATTAAGTAACTCATTAGAGATAAGGTGAAGTATACCCTAGAATGAGTATTCCTTAAGATATCCATTCGAATGCCTCAGTAAATTCTCTTACTATTCACTGATAGTAAGTATGAGTGCAAGAAGAGGATGAGATAGAGGACGGGGAAATACCGTCACAAATGGTGTTACAGGAAATAATCTTCTCTCTACCAATCTCTTTTGATCACCATTCAATTTTTGTTCGTCGATTGCTTCGTGGCAGCTCGAGCGAGAAGCTTCGGTGTGGTGATGGCGCTGCGAATTCGTGTAGATAAGTCCCTAATTCGTATTCTCTTCATCAAATTTCTATCAGCTTTTCTTTTTCAACTTTAATGAAATTGAAATTTTATTGGAATAAATTGGTAAATTAAATATGAAGTTAAATATGAAGATTTGTTGATAAAACGATTTCGATTATAACAAAATTCGAAATTATATTGTAATTTCTTATGAATATCAAAGTCCGAAGAGGGACAAATGAAATATACTTTGGGATATCGAATCCATTTGTTTGTTCTTTTGGGTCTAGATATATTCTACGAATGGTCAGTTATCTCTTCGAACTAACCAATGCCCTGCATATCTCGTAGATCTGGATGACCCGAATATCTTGTGAAGTGTTAAATAGATTCGTTCTTGTATTTATTGTTGATATTCTGATTTGGTAAGCCAAATACAGAATAGATAATTGGCTTGATTTGTGAGTCGATTCTCTATCTTTGTGTATCTATCCATTCTTTGTTGTCTCCCTAGCAAATTTCGGGGAAGAAATTTTCTTAAGGGGGAATCTGTAACATTCCTGATTTTAAGGCCAAATTAATTTGATCTTTGGAATTTAACTTTAAAATATTTGATAATTAATACAAAATTTTAAATTTAATTGTGATATTAATTGGTAAATTTATTTGAGTTTCTCTAAAACAATAAAAATGTGTTTTATAAATAGATTTTATAAAATAATTTGAATTTGAATTTTATTTGAATATATAATATATATGAAAGTTATATTTTGGAATTAATGTGTATATAGATATTTGAAAAAAAAACTAAATAAGTAAACAAAATAGATTACATAAAGAAATAAAATAAAAGTTTAAAACACTCTTCTTTTTGAAATGAATTTAGCTGTGTATATATTTAAACTAAGTAGAAAATGCATTACATAAACATATGTAAAGTTATAAAATGAGATATGAAAATATATATGCATAAAGGGTTAAAGGAAATTTTTTAAAAGTTGTTTAAAAAAGGTTTAAATACAATTTAGATAGAAATGGACATTTGTAAAATAAATAATCATATGTAATAATAAGTGTAAAGAGAATAGATTATACAATTACAAGTGTTGATACAAAACAAACAAGTGGCAAATCATTCTTTTTCTTTTAAATTAAATTTATAAAACATGAATAAAAAATTAAAATCATGCAAAGAAGAATGATACAAACCAGAAAAAAAAGGGCAAGTCAATAATCAAACCTGAAAAAGCAATTCTAGATCAAAGATCAAAACAATAACAAGTCTGAAACAATCTTCAAATTAGATCAAAGCAAAAAGAAAAAATTTCAAAACAGAAAAAGGAGTTAGATCAATTTTGGAAACTTGAAAACAAAATCTGGTAAAGGAATATTAAATTTGAATCCTTGATGGTCTTCAGTTCCAGTTCTCAAACAATCAATTAATCAAAGACAAGCGAGTTTAAAATCTGGAAATCAAGTTTACATTCAAGTTTTTGAAAATGAATTCAAACTGAAAAACAGAAGCATCTCAATTTGGAGACAAATCTGTAATCAAGCAAAAGTCAAGCATGTGTTAAAGTTTCAAAGGTAAAGCAATGATTTAAAGCTAAGCAACCTAACTGAAAACATTTCAAGTCAAGCAAGCAGATCATAGCTGGGCCAATTTAAAGTTTCCAGAATTTCAATTTCCTGATCACTGTCCTCTGTCTTTCTTCAACTTTCAGGTGAGCAAACCACTTGAGCTTGATTTAATATCTTGATGTCTGATGAGTTAAATATGCTTGTATATTGTGTTAATCTGCTTGCATATGTTTATATATGTGTATAAACTTATGGTGCATGTCAGTAGTATTGCTGATTCCAGGTTTACAAACCTATTTAAAAATTCTTACCTCCATAAAGAATGAATGTTTAAGCTATGAACCTTAAAAGGAAAATAATTGTAATATGATAACATCATTTGTTTAAATAAATATAGATGGATTTATTGAACAATTATTTCAAATTTAGAAATTTACAGTGATAACTAAATTTTAAGTAAAAAATCAATGATTTTGATATCATATTTCGGTTTTACAAATCGATTCATAATACAAGATCATGAATTTAGATAATCATTACATGATTTTTAGATTTGAAAATCGTTTAGGTTTTAGAGTTGAACATAAAATGGATTATCATCAATTTTCGGTGATCAACGTCAATTCGTGGATCAAGCTTGATGTTGAAGGTTGCTTGAGAGTTTGTGATCATCAGAAAATTAGTGAACGAATTTTTAGATTACTTTTGAAGATAGCCGACGTTAATTTAGGATATAGGATCCTATTTTGGTCACTGTTGGAATTGGGGAAATAGTATCATAGTGGTGAACCGGAATAGCTCGAAGCTAGTGGGATCGAAGCATCATGTCGTGATGCATCTCAAGTTGGGTGGACGAGATTCCAGGTGATCGGAATGGGTGATGCAAGTTGATTTGGTTGACTGTGTTGTTCCAGGAAGGGGGAATGATGGCTTGTTTGCGGTTCTCTGATGATCTCGCATTTGTGGGTGCTCCAGTCAATGGTCGGAGTCGTCAGCGACTTATAGACACCAGTGAAGTCAATCGTAGTTGGTCGTGGTGGTGTGCACGTTGCACTGGTGCGTGGTGTATCTGGCTGTGTTATTGGAATTTTGGGAAGAAAGATGAAGCGCGGGTTCATCTCGAAGAAACATACGAATTTACTCGGGAAAAATGAGAAGAAAAGGTAACCCGAAGTCGAGCTCGGGTAAATGAAATTTTCGCTTGGGTTTGATTAATCTGTTACCAGATTTCAAGCTTAAAGAATAAAATATATGTTTTCAAGTTTGAAAATACAACAGTTCTTTTTAGTTACAAAGTAAATTTTTTAATTTAACAAATTTCAAAACATATTTAAACTAGATAAGTTTACAAAAGAAAATAAATGAAGTTCCAAATTTTAAACAAGTTTTAAAATAAGGTTTTAAGAAATATAAACTAAGTTTTCAAGAGTAAAGTATTAAGCAAGTTTTCCATGGATTTCAATTTTAAAAAGTTAAATTATTTTAGACTTGTTGGTTTATATCATTTTGATTATCTTATTAAACCTTTGATTATTTTCAAATTTAATTAAATGAAATCACTTAAGGTATTTAAGGATGGAAAGTGAAGGTTGATTTGTTAAGGAATTAAATATTTAATTGCTTAAAGATTTATTTAACATCATTACTTAAAGAAAAATTAATCATGGTGATTCATCTATTTATGTGATAAATTAAAGATTAGTTAAGGTAATTAATTTAAAGATAATTACTTAATTTAAAAGTAATTGTTTAACAATTAAAATTGATTAAGTGATTAAGAATAATCACTTATTGTAATTTTTAAATGGAAATTAATTAAGGATTGATTAATTATGTGATTAACTTAGGTTGGTAAATTTTTGTAATTAATTTGGGATAATTAATTTGATGGTAAGGGTTAATTTATTTATTAATCAAGGAAAATTGCTTAAAGGATAATTAAGTAATTAAAGGTTAATTAATTTATTATTAGAAGATAATTAATCAAAATGATTTGTAAATTAATTAACCAGGATTAGTAGTTAATCTGGTTTAAATCAATCAGATGATTAATTGAACTTAATTATGGATGCTTGGATTATACTGAATGCCTTGTATTGTTGGGTATATCTGATGTATGATGCTTTGTGACATGAATTGTTTTGTCTTGAGCTGTGATGAATGTAATTTATTATTTATCTATGATGAATTTATATCTGTGTATCTGTGAATGTAAAATAAGCGTTATAGAATTTACCGCTTATCGATATTTATATGATTGATCTATGATGATTGATGTTGTTGCACTATTGGGTAAAAACCCCTGGACTACACCATACGCACACAAATATGGATTGTACGAGGAAAATCGGTTAAGTCACAGATTTTTAATGATTTTAAAGATTGAATTTTTGAATCCAAAATAGTTTTGGAATTAAAATTGAAAGCTTTTGAAAATGAGTTTCAAAAATAAAGGTTATTTTGAATAACTTAATAAAGTTTTGAAATTTGAATAATTTAATTTGATTTTGAATTCAATATTTGAAATTGAATACAATAATTTGGAAATTATGTTTTTAAAAGATTATACAAGTTATAAAGGTGTTTATATGGGTTTTTAACCATTTAAAAAGTATTGTTTTGGAAATTTAAATTTAAACCCAAGTTTATACTTGAATGGCTCTAACTTTTGTAAATGTAATCAGTTTTTTCCAAAACGAAAACTATTTATTTTTTAAATAATAAAAGCTTTCTTATAAGGAAAGGATTTTCGATTTGTATCCAAAGATTTCAAGTTTAAAATGAAAATGTGAATTTCTTTGAAAGCTATAAATTAATCTTTGTGAAAGATAATTGAATTTTGTTTTGAAAGTGAAGAAGATTTAAAAGATGTATCTTTTGAATAAAAGATTTGAAATGAAAATTGTTTCTGAAAAGCTATGAATTTTTGGAAATGGTTTTAGGAATTATGAATTGTGTCTTTTATTTAAATGAGTGGATGAGTTAATCCAATTTGAAATTGTTTTGAAAGCTATAATTGAATCTTTATGAAAGGTGAGTGAACTTTGTGAAATGAATCTTTTTATTTAAAAAGATTTGAAATGGTAATTTGTTTTAAACCATTTAAAGAAAGGTTTGGATAATAAGTTGTGACTTAACTGAAATCCTATATCCATATGTTTTTATTGCGCTCATTATTCGGTTTAGTCGGGAGAGGTCCTTGTGTCATATAACCCATTCCGAATAATGGTACGTCGATATGGATAGCATTTGAAGACCGGTGGTGAAGACCGGGTATTTTCGAGAATGAAAGGATAACTCGTCGATTGTCTCTGCATGGAGTCGCGCCGATATAGAGATTTCATAACTCGTCGATTGTCTCTGCATGGAGTCGCGCCGATATAGAGATTTCCTAAGTGATGGGAAGTCCGATCGAGATTGTGAATACCCGGATTGCAAGGGCTTCTTCGGAAGTGCCTTCGGTTCTGTTCGAACTCGGAACAGACTTGTATGGATGTGTGTCTGACGTTACACTTTGAGATGTAAAGCTGGTTTCTATCAAATACATTTCTGTTTGGTGGAGGAGATTTATTCTCTTAGCCTAACACCGTTCTCTGAGACGTACGAGCTCAGAGGTTATGTAGTTTATGGTTACTAGTGATACATTTCCAATTTGGTAATGCGGCATACGAAGTGCTGCTGATCACTTGTTGACCAATGCATGACTTTGTGAAAAAGTGTAGCTTTGTGGATGAGACCTCATCGAGCCTCACAATCCGGTAATGGTCGAAACAGGAAAGATGCGACAAGGTTTCAGGGGTAGCGCCCCTAGGGTATGTCCATTCCTTCTGGAAAAGCGTGGTATCATGATATGGAGCCCGGATACTTACTCATGTGGACACTGTATATTTATTACTGTGTGATGTTGTTGGTGTAGTGGATCTTCGGATAAAGGTCGCAATGACCGGGGGTGGCATATCTTAGGTTTTACTTCACGAGAAGGGGGTAACCGACCTTGTGTTGGCAGAGAGCCGGGTAGGTTCTCGGGGCGTCCCGCCAGAAGCGTTCCCATGTGGCAATAGGAAGTTCCTTAGCCTGACCATTTGTTGGAAATCCAATCATCCAATACGAGCCTTGCATGGTTTTAGTTGTAGAACCTGCCATTTAACATGGAAGCTATAGTAGGCATAGTATAATGGTACCTATGCTGGCTAAGATTAATATTATACTTTCCAAATGTTTTCCACTATGCACTAATAATAATATCAAAAAGGATTTTGCATAGTAAGCATGTTTGACTATCATAAGGAGAAATCTCCCCCAAGTGTGCGATTGCATGGTGTGTGTGCCAGAAGGCCTTATAGTAGTTTCATTTTCTAAAAAGCATTGCGGATTTCAAATTTTAAAAATCTTTTGTTTGTTTTAAAGATAAACTGTTTTTTGTTTGCTCATACCAGTCCCATGACTGACCTGGAGTTTATTGTTCCCTTCCTAAACTCTGGGTGGCCACAATTTTCCACACGTGCAGTCTAGAGTTGGGTTTTTCAGATAGTCGAATAGTAGGAATTGATTCGATAGCCTTCGAAGCCCTTTGGATTTGTGGATCGCATTCGCTACACTTCAGCATTCACGGCTGACCTTGCTTAGCTTTGTGCAACCTTGACGGGGGTTCGAGCTAGTGGTTTGGAGTTTTGGCTTTGGAGCATTGGATTAGAGTTGCAGTTTGATATTGGAGTTATCTCTTTTGCTATTTGTTTCCGCTGTTGTTTATTGTCTCTGATATTCTTGTATCATATTGATATCATTATTTTATACCATTGGATATTGTATTCATTGGAGTTGTATATGATATTCATTTCTTTTTCTTCCGCTGTGTTGTTATGCTTAATGTGTTATAATCTCCGGCATGAGTCAAATTTCAACGGTTGAATCTACGGCATTAAAGTACAAGTGAAGTACGGGTGGCGATTTTCGAACACTGAAATTTGGAATGTGACAGATTTCATCTAATATATTCTGCAATTACTGATATTTGAGTATCACTTATAACCACCCAAATGGGTTTCTTAGCAGCGTCCAGTAAATCACAATTTTTTTTTGCTCCAATGCTTGGTTCTTCTTTGACATTAACATCATTACCATTAACTCCAACTATAGGGAACATTGAGAGTGCTGCATCGTCAACCATATCTTCTATGAGATTCGTCGAAACAAGTTCATTATCCACCTCCTCCCCCGAATATACGGGATTAGGTGCTATAAGTTCTCCATGATGATCTCACACCAAATAATTCGGTACGAAACCATATTGGCGGAAATGAACTATTAACATATCCGGTATCGGATGCTTCAGTAGTTTGCACCTACTACATGGACAACGAATTTCTTCATCGTTTCCATTACATAAAGTGAATTCAATAAAGATGTGTACACCATTTTGAAAATATTCACTTATTGAGCCTCCAATTTCTCTTCTTTGTTTGTACATCCAGCTCCGATCGATAAAATAATTGACCATTTTTCATACTTTAAAACATAAAAACGTATTAATCATTTACGTCTTGACGTTTTACTTTTAAATAAATCATACATTTAAATTTTCGCAAATATATAATATTATTCTATTTAATTTTATTTTCAAACGGTTTTACACAAGTGATTATATGAATATAATCTACAATTTTTATGTTACTCTTTTATACTTTGATGGTTGGTCATCCTACTTTCCATTACAAGCACAGTAGTAATTAAATTTTTCCAATCGTTTTATTTTAAACTACTCGACAAAATTTCGGCAGCACTTTCCTTTTTTTCCTGTATCGTACACGTATGTGTGTATACAAGGAACAAAAAGAAAGTGTTGCAGAAATTTTGTGAACCGTTTTAAATAAAATGATTTGCAAAATATAATCACTACTGTGTTTATAACCTGTCCAATACATGGGCAAATCCAAAAAATATTGTACTAGATGAATATAAATGTTCGCTCTGTGTTAAAAACGAATATCCATATAACGATCATATACAATATTTGCCAAACAGACCCAAAAACTCTCTAAGGGATTTACAAAATGTAAAGCATATTTTACAACAATTTTTACAATAATTTATTTACATTCTAAAAAATGCGTACACTAAATCGTCGTTTTTGTCAACTTGAAAACACATATACCAAATTTTGGGCATCAACTCTAATTAATCCAAAGTAGCCATAATGTGTGTATGCACTAATTAATCAACACATATACACCAATTAACGCACATATACACTAAACAAAAAAATTCTCAATATTTCAGTGATAAACAATTATAATAACAACCTAAGTAGCATTTACTATGGTATACCAAACAATCAATATGGTATTATACAACTATAACAACAAATTAACCCTAATCTAAGAAATCAAAATCAAATAGGATTTAGGAATTAAACCTTCTTACCGAGAAATAGATAACGGACCTAGCTGAAAATCGAAAATGGAAACCTGCTGGTGGCGTGGAAGGTTATTGATGGCGTGGAGGAGGGGTTGGAGGAGGGTTTGAAGGAGAGGAGGTTTGATTTGGGGAAGAAACCGAAATGAACGAAACTGTCGGCCTGGGTTCAGATATTTGCAATTTCGACGGCTTCCGACGGTCGCCAACGGCTTCATTTGCGATAGCTTCCAATGGCTAGTTTATTTTATTTTCTTTTATGCCATGGAAATTGCTTGTCGTTGGCAGCCGTCGTAAAGTGATAGACGCGCCGTCGATGGTCATCGAAAATGGCGTCGCAGTTTACTGTGTTTCTAGTTTTGTATATACATTGACCATTAGGGAAATAAACATTTAGCCCCCAATATACATATAGGGGATTGAGCCCACTACTAGAAACACAAGGTTTTACCTACAAATGACTCGCCGACGACTTGCTTGTCATCGTTATAGACGTACTCGGTAAAACTATATTATAAATTTAATACACGCAAATACATACATTCATAACTACATATATACATTCATATATATATATATATACATACATACATACATATATATATAATAAAAATATTACAATATAAAATTACATTATAAATTTAAATAAAATAATTATTTCATTTAAAAGAAATTTTGAAATGTTCTAAATAAACTAGGCTTTATAGGCTCAATAAAGATCCAAAATGGTTAAAAAAATAGTTTGAAATTCATCCTTTTTTTCACTACAGGTTGGACCAATTCCAACAATGGCTAAACTATGCATTGCTCCAAATGTAGATGGTGGTGTTGTCAGTAAAGTGGAGGTAGAAAAGAAGGTCGGTCTATTTTAATAACCGGTATTTACTTTATGTTCTTAATTTAGTTTAATAGCAAAGAGTTTTGTGCATCGGTATAAGTTTATTGTTTGTGTTTATCCTTATTTGTAATTAAAAGTGCTAAGAGTAATTTATTCCTAAAAAATTAAATTTACAGTAAAAACTAAAAAAGCTTAGGATTCGTTTGGTTTATTTTGTATTTTGGGTTTTCAGGATTAATTACAAAATATGAAAAGAGTGGAGAGACGACGAAATGAGTAAAGAGAGATGGAGGGGACGATGGAGAGAACGAAGGGACAATGGAATGATGAATTGTTTCTCATGCTTTCATTATTTCTCTAAGCATGAAAAATAAGTAACTTTGTTTTCTATTTTCTATATTAACTTCACTTTCTAAATTAGTCATTTTTTACAGTATACATTTATTGTGGATGGCCAAGTTGTAAAGGACTAAGTTTTCCATTATTTTACCAGTGAATATTATTAGAGCATTATTTGAAAACTAAATTTAATATTTCCATGTTTTACTTCTATGTCAGAAATATAAAGTATTGAAATGTGTCGCCTAACAAGACTTTAGTGATGACCGATTCTAATTTTTAAACAGTTTGTTGATGATTTAGAGAAGACTATTGGGCTGTGAGTAGAAGTCTATATGTGCTAGCAAAAAAGAATTTCTGAGGCGTCAAGAGTATAGGAGAATTTTAATAAAGACAGATGACATGATATGTCACGCACTTCATTCCTACCATCAACCCAACCAAGCGCTTTATCAACTCCCATTTGGGTTAGAAGCTAGCGTTGCCTAACACATTGACTGGTATGTAGATGGTGTTATTCATGTTTTACCATTCCAAGATGTGCGATTGTTTTTTATTTCCAACTTATCTCTTCTTCAGGTTTGACATATTACGTGTTAGGGATTTATCAATTGATTTATTATGAGGATTCTAGTATCATTTTGCTAGTACATTTTTACAAGCTAGCATAGAGCCATGGCTATGTTTACAAAATGTTTAGCTTAATTTCCTGAATAAGAACAAAATGTGATTACAAATAAGACAAAAGAAACTCATGTTTTTTGCCATTATATCCTATGAACCGATAAACAGAAGTAATAAGAACAAAATGTGATTACATAGTAACTTAAACTAATAACAAAAGTATCCTTTCAAACATCTCAAATGGTTTTTTTTATTGCAAATGCATATGATTTAGGCAACCGGATTTGATAAGAAACTATTGATCCTTGTGTTTATAGGCCTAATCAATGGCAATATCATAAACTAAAAATGGAATATTGGAGAACAAAATTGTTTCTAAACTTTGCACTACTGCTAATATCTATTCTTCTCTCATTATGTATCATTGCAACCTTTTGTACATTATGGAATAATTTCCAAGCAAACTCACATTTCAATAAACACACAAGGGCAATGAGTATGGATTAATTACATGCTAAAAGCGAATGAGAAGAACAACATAGTCGCAACATAATGGGGGGCGACTCTAACAGCACCAAAATCGATCCTCATCTGTTGTGGTGTCTTGACCTTTGTTTCCAATGCGTATGAAGTAGACATGAATGACGATGCCTTTTCACCTTAGTGCGGTGGCAAGGAGTTGAAGGCAAATTCAAAACGAGCAGTGGTGATTTTAAGCTTTGTAGCGGTGTTCTTCGACGAGCATATTGCAGTGTACATCGATCTGAATCTGTAATGTCTTTGTGGCTAAATCGCAGACTAGGTTGCTCTCTTTAAGACGTTTCGTCACTGTGTCGGAATTGTGCAAAACATTCTTTGATGCAGCGCCGCCTTCAGGATAAAACTATCCTAAATCAATATCAACAGCCTCTTGCATAAAGTCTGATGAGTCGATGGCAACTAAAAAATTATTGCTTGGATCAAATTTTTAGGCAGAAGAAGAAGTGAACTTGGTTTTGAAACTAATCAAAATTCTTTCAAAAAACTAGGTTTATATAGGGAAAAATATGAGCAGAAAACGAGGTCGAGTCATGAGAAAACACTAGATCCGAGTTTAGAAAAATATTGCCAAAAAATAAGAAGCTCTACATCACATTGGTCAAGCCAAGCCAAGCCCGTGTCGATCGGACGGCGGGCGCGCACGTGAGTGATGGCCAGCATGCTCTTCCTCCTAAACACAATAGAAAACTTTGGATGTCCAAAGGGCCCGTCTTTTCTCTTTGAATCCTATACTTATATAGGACCACTCTATAGTTCCCCACAATGTGGGACTATTCAATAAAAGAGGCATTCTATACTCCTTTCAATATTTTTAACAGTTCATTTTAAAATCAATTTTTTTCTCAAAATCTCCCACTTGAATCTTTAAAAATATTTTTCTCAAGCAATTTCTGATTTTATAAGACTATGCATAAACAAAGTTATCTTTCGACTTGAACCGTTGCATAGTGAGTACGATCTAGATTATATTAGAGTGACTCATAGTCTTGAACTCTAACTCTGACATCAAACCACATACAATCTTTCTAGGCTGCGGTCCGTAGCCATGCTTTAAAGACCATATGCATCTATCCCAATTTAGTAAACGCTCTAGGAATTTTGTCCAAAACTCCATAGGAAACGGCCATATTTCCATATTTACATAGGTGAATATATCAAGAGTGCTCATGTAGTTAGGTACTCCATTCAACATAGAGTATAGATTTCACTAAGAGTTAAACTCATCCACCTATCGCTTCAGGACTACATGCTTCTAACTAATGAAAAGATATGTTAAATCAATGTCACTTTATAACTTGTTATTACCCATTGAACCTAGTACTTGGAACTTCCAATCATTAAGTTGGGTTACAATTATGAGTGACTACTCATTCTCTAAGTTCTTATTCTATGGGCAATAGTCACATTCTTTTAGATGCATAAAGCACTTTCTCTCTAGCCAATCCTTTCATCAAAGGATCCACCAGATTCTCAATAGTGCGTACATGATCCACACTTACAGATCCTGACGAGATATACTGTCTTAAAGTATTGTGCTTACAACGAATTTGCCATCTCTTACCGTTGTAATAGCAGTTCTTAAATTTTGCAATAGTTTCGATATTATTGCAATGAATTAACACAGCTGGTATCGTTTTTCCCATAAATGGATCTCAGGTAGCAGGTTTCTTAGGTAGTTTGCTTCTTTACTAGCAGCAGACAGTGCTATCATTCTAACTCCATGGTGGATTGAGCCAAAATAGTCTGTTTTTTAGATTTCCAAGAAACATCTTCTCCCGCAGTAGTAAAAGTATATCCTCTAGTGGATTTGGAATCGTCTGATAATGCTTTGCAATCTATATCGCTATATCCTTCAATGATAGCGGGAAACTTATGACAGTGTAATCCATGGTTCATAGTTCTTTTAAGGTATCTCGGGGTCAATAGCATGCCAACGCTCTATAGTAGGTCTGCTAATAAACCTGCATAATAATTCTACGACATAGGCAATGTTGGGTCTAGTACAGTCGGTGGCATACCGAAGGCTATCGATGATGCTCGCATATTCAGACTATCTTACATCTTCACCAGTGTTCTTAAGTATTTTACACTTGGATCATATGGTGTACTGGAAGTTTTACATTTAAAGTAATTAGATTTCTTTAACATCTTCTCAATATAGTGAGATTGATCTAAAAAAATCCACTTTTCAGACTTAGTAATCATAATATCAAGAATTACATTCGCTGCACCAAGATCTTTCATATCAAAGTTAGCACATAGTATGGACATAACATGATTCACAGCATGAATATTTGAACTAATTGTAAGTAAATGACCTACATATAAACATATGATAGTGCAAATGTTATTCTCGGATTTATAATAAATACACTTGTGACTTTCAATTACTTTAAAACCATATGAATAACTAGATTGTCAAAATTTTCATGCCATTGTTTAGGTGCATGTTTAAGATCATATAGAGATTTATCTAACTTACAAACTTTATGGTCTCAACCGGATATAAAAAATTCTTCAGGTTGGTCCATATAAATCTCTTCTTCTAATTCACCATTCAAAAAAGCAGTTTTTACATCCGTTTGGTGAATTAATAGATCATAAAATGAAATAAGAGAAATTAATACTTGAAGTGATGTTATTCTTGTAACAGGTGAAAAGGTATCAAAAAAGTCAGTGTTTTCTCTTTGTCTAAATCTTTTAGCTACAAGGCGAGCCTTATATTTGTCCATTGTACCATCAGGTTTTAACTTCTTTTTAAGTACCCACTTACGACCTACAGTTTTACAACCGGGAGGTAAGCCAACATGATGCTAAGTTTTGTTTGATTCAAGAGATTCCATTTCATTTATAGTTTCTTGCTAAAGGTTTGAAGGGTCCTCTTCTAGTTCATAAGCATAATATTCTGGACCAAAATCTTTAGCTATCCTAGTTCTTTTACTTCATCTAGGTTCATATTCAATTTTTGTATTATGTTCGTTCTTTCTGATTATTGGATTATTAGTGGTAGATGTGCCTCCACTATTCCTAAGTTTAAATGAAAATTTATTTTCGAAGAAATCAACATCATTTGACTTGATAATAACTCAAGCATTCAAATCAAAAAAAATCTATATGTTTTACACTTAATGGAATAACAAATGAAAATAATTTCACATGCTTGACCTACTAATTTAATTCTTTTAGGGTCAGTAATACAAACATATGCTAAGCAACCCCAGATTTTAAAATAAGACAAGCTGGGTATATGATTTTTCGAAATCACAAAAGGTCAATTTTTGCTCTTAAATTTAGGAATTCTGTTTAAAACATAATAAGCAGTTTAAAAAAATTTCCGTCACCGGTGTGATGCTGCATCCGAACTTAATAAAACAGCCACAACTAATTGAATAAGGGTTTTATTTTTTCTTTCAGCTTTACCGTTCATTTCAAACAAATATGGTGTCATTCTCTCATGTATTATACCATGTTGATTATAAAATTCAATGAATAGGCTAGATTAATGTTTTATTACTCTATCACTTCGAAATCTCATAATTTTATTGTTAAATTGGTTTTCAATTTCAGTAACAAATAACTTAAACATATCTAGTACATCATTTTTATTTTTTCATGAGATAGACATAAGTGAAATCAGAGCAATCATCAATAAAAGTAATAAAGTTGCGTTTTCTATCCTTGATTTGAGTGCCATCAAGTTCATATATATCATAATGTATCAAATCTAAAGGATCTTACTCTATAAACATAGATTTATGTGGGGTCTTTGTAATTTTAGCTTGACTACAATATTCACATTTTTCTGAATCACTTATGGATACTTTAGGAATTAAGCCTAAGTTACTCATGTTATGAATCAGCCACTTATTAATATTACAAAGTCTAGCATGCCAAATTTTAAAATCACACAACATATAAGCATAACTATTAACTTTATTCAAATCAACATTTAACTTAAACATCTCATCTACAACATATCTTTTACCAACAAAAACACCATTTTTAATGACGGATTACAAGTCAGATCTATTAGTTCAAGTAAAACCATCTTTGTTTAACAAGAAATCAGATACAATTTTTTTCTCTTTTTTTGGATTATGCATCACATCTTTCAACAATAAGTTCTTTCCAGAGGTAAACTTTTACTCCACAGTTCCAATTCCAGCAACAGTAATGGTGTGAGAATCTTCCAACATTACTTTCATGTCATTAGCAGCATTAATGTTTCAAACATTTCACGATCATAACAGACATGGCGAGAAGCACCAGCGCTTACCCACCACTTTTCTGATCCATCGACTAGGTTGATCTCAGTAAGCATAACCACATGGGGCTTTTTCAATCAAGTTAGCCCGCGATGTAGGATTTTACTTGTTCCGACACTTTCATGCCATATGGCCTGCTTTGCCGTAGTTGTAACATAAGAACAACTATCACGTACCATTATTAGGGGGCATTTTGCTATTTGTTTTGAGATTGATTATTGCAATTCTGATTTGGTTTGCGATTATAAATTTTTGAAACTTTTCGTATTTGGTTTCAAACCCGCGTTTGTGAATTTCTTAGTGTTGTTGCTAGATATAATAAGCATCTCATCTTTTCGATCCCATTTTTTGGCCTTCACGAAGACGAGTAATCAAACTCTTTAAGAAAAACTCTTTAATCTTATACCTGAGAATATTCTTAAAGCCTTTCAACTAGAGGATAATTTATCAATTAATACAGCAACCTAAAACTGTTCATCTAAAGTCATAGCTTCGAAGATGATCTCATGCGCAATTTCCTGAAGCTCGTGTGACTACGCCTCCACAGATTTGTCGTCCGTCATCTGATGCTTCAAATAGCAGCTGACAATATACCTTTTTGCTCCCGCTTCCTCGATATCATATTCTTTTTGCAGCGCATCTCAGATCTCCTTTGTTGACTTGTCTGAGCTGTAGTAATCGTACATATATCGCTTAATCCATTAAGAACATAATTTTTATAGAGATGGTCATGTTCTATCCAGCCCTTCAAAGCATTTTTTTTGATCGTCTGTTGCTTTTTCAAACAGCTTTGGTTTTTCGGTCGTCAGCACATGCGCCACCTTTCGCCTAGTCAATAAAACTCATCTTTTGGCTAATCCACGACAGAAAAAACATTCATATCGGCAATACAAGTGGTAACTAAAGCAAGATATTTAAAATCGCCCAAAATTAGCTACTCCTAGACAATAACTGTTTTCCAGAATGTTCAAATAAATTACGAAGAATGTAACTAATGGTCATGCAGAGTCCTTATACAACATCAACAAATCCCAGAAAATCACTAATTACAGCAACCCCTCAAATTTAACCCAAATATTATAGGAAAATAACTACTAAAACATGAAGATATATGGTCACAATTTAGTGAAGCATGAAAAAACTTGCAATAAACATATTAAACAGATAAGAGACTAAGAAGTCACTGATTTAGTAATAGCCATTAAAAACATGCATGATTTTCAAAAAATATCTTGAAGCATTAATAGTGAGGTAATATTTTGCAGTTATAAGACGAACTGAGAAGAAAATGAAAGAAAGCTTTAATACGTTATTACAAATTTAATAAAACAATTACTTAACGACCTGAACCGTCAATCTTAAAGGTTGTTATAATAAAGTAATATTATTTTTTGGGAGAAATCATTGCCGTAGCTAAACTGGTAGTGCCTAGTAAAGTTAAGTCGCGTTTTTCAAAAAAAGCAATCAAACCATGCTATGGGCAACATCGTTTAATACAAAGTAGATAGGTGACTTCGTTTATGAATGACAGCCCTTGGCAAAAAATTCGAAACCAAGACCGAAAGATCAGCCCAGAAGTCAAGATAATATGATGTCTTATTTTGTTATTTACAAGTAAAGGAAAAGGTCGATGGGTGTAATATCCCAATGGTACAAAGCCTCTAGAAAGATAGAAACAACCTAAAACAACGTGTAATAATGTAGTAATGCTATGAAGTATTCTTCAGATAAGTCTAAGAAAGAAGATGTCAACAAATTGTTGTATTAGCTTCAGTTCCATCCTCCTATGTTCCCTTGTTGTTTCTCCCAAAAATTTAGATAACTAGGCGATCGATCGCTAGGAATCTGACATTCCTCTTTTCATATATCTTATCTTATTTGCTAGACTTTGTGCATGTCTGAGGTCATTATAAAATGTTATGTTCTCAACTTGATGTTTAACCATTGAATGTGCCAGATTGAAGGGATTTACCTACTACATCCTTACATTTTGATTGGTCCTTCCTTGTTTAACTGAAAAGAATCACCTGTTTCATTTTCCAAAGTGAAGAGCCGTTGGCTTACTATTAAAGGGGTATACTGCATTGTATTGAAGAATATGGTTGAACATGAACCGGAAAAGAAGATTGATTGAAGTTGGTTCTTACACCCTAAGAAATTTGTTGTGAACTACCTTGAGAAACCGTTAGCTCCTCCTAGTAAAGTTGTTGAAGCTGGAGTTTCTTTTAGGAAAGACCTCTTAGTTGGTTTCTTTTTAAACGACTCTCCCTGTCAGTGTTGTTTAATTAAGTGCTTAGAATTTGGGGTCTTGAAGGTTGAAACTACATGTTTATGTTCTTTTCCAAGTTCTCATGCCCGATTGAGCAAAGTCGAATCCTAAAGCCTGATCCGATTATTAATGAAGGGAAAGTTTTTATCATTATCTAATGGAGCTCGTCTATTGATATGACTTGCCAGCAAGTTCTATTCATTTCTGGGTTATCTCTCCAACACTTCATCTCATTTTCAACCCTATAGAAGGAATAAGCTCGATCGCTAATCATATTGGAGAGTTGATTTGTTTTGATGTCAACACCAAGAGACGTCAGCAGCTTCAATATGCCAAAACGCTGATCGAGATTACCCATGCTAGATAGTTGCCCACCCGCATCCCTATTTCCATTTCTAATGATAGCATTGCTCATATTGATGTTGAGTATCAGTGGAAACCTTCCATATGCCTGCCCCTCCTTTGGTCATACAGTCGATTCTTCCTCACATTCAGTTTCTGCCTTGCCTTCGACGATTCTTCTTCCCAAGCCTCATGCATGTCAGTGGAGATGGAGACATTAGTTTTGGATGATTCCTCCACAGCCACGGTTGTGACACAGCTTGTTGTTGTCCAACTTGTGACCCTTACTGTTCCATGTGTGCATCCAGATCTTGAGCGAACTGTGGTGGACGAAGTCTGGGTTCATCGAAGCTCCCATATGCGATATTCACCAACTTGCAAATATTACTACAAGTCCATTTGTAGTAAAGTTGGAGAGAAGAAATATCTTTGTTATGTGGTTGAAGGAGATACATTTTGGCAACAGAGAGAATACCTGAGGTACATAATCAGAGGGTGCCTTTAGATGATAGTTGGGACATGTCTTTATTACTCTCCATGGTTTCTTCAGATTTTGTTCCAAACCAAAGGTGTTTTTAGTGTCTTTGTATCTTCTCTTTTCTAACCTAGTAGTAGAGACAGTGCGCTCTCTCTCTCTCTAATAACAATATGGAAGAGTCCAAGCAAAAGATAACATTATAGCGGTTCTAAGAAAGTTTTCTCCTATGTCCACAGTGCAATTTTTTGTCAAGTTCCATTTTTACAAATACAATAAGTGAATAACTTTTATATCTTCTTCAATTCTGCAAAATAAGATCATAGTTATTTTCAATTTCTAGAAAACATAAAACAAGCAGTTCTATGTTATCAAGCATTTTTAACAAACTTCTAGATTTGTAAATAAATATTGATAGCATTCTAGATAATAAAAAAAGTTATTTCTGTTATGTTATATATTTAATTTTTCTCCAAGAAAAGAAAGAGAGATACTATAATTGAGTATATGTACTACTCTTTATCATAAGAGGAAGAAAAAATAGAGAGATAGAAAATCAAAATAATTGTGTATGTGCTCTTCTTCCCGTGAACTAATCTTCAATTTCTTCTCCTTCATTTTCGTTTGATGTTTAAACATGCATTTTTTTCAAACTCATACCGTTAACTGTGAAAATTGCAACAAATATCAGTTAAACCTAATTGAAAACATAATCAACCACATAAGTATATGAAGCAGAGTATTTAATATAAAAGATTTATGTTACTTGTTATAATTTGAATAAAATTCTAAGCAAACAAGTGCTCGATCATAGATGGTCAATAACATATATAAAATCTTAACTCTAAATTGTTTGATTTTACCCTTGGCGGAGAAATATCTACCTGAACAATTCCAACTCCATCTACTAAAATAATTGGGAATGCTTCAAAATGGTAGACATAGAACAGACAAAAAGATCGTGTCCTTCCTGTTTTTAAGAGCAGTTCCAACAGTTCGGAGTGTGGATATACGATTTTACACACTCCAAAATGTTGGTGACGTAATTTATCTAACGAAGATGAGACCTGGCATCTGTTCAAGAGGCGTCTGAGCCTCAAATTGACACAAATGAATTCGAACTGTACTGGGAAGAAAAGATAAAGATATAACGTGATTTTCTCTTCCTTTGTTCTGTTGGAATTGAATTTCATTTTTTTTTATTCGTTCATTCGAACTGATTGAGAGGAGAGGGAAATGTCGCATCCTTCAAATTGAAGGATGGCGTTATTCACAAGATTCAGATGTAGGGTGGCTGTGAGAAAGGATAGAGTTTGATCTTTTCGTTTTATTTTAAAATCAAAATATCTCGTTTTTCGTAACTCAAAATCTCGAACTTTTATCAAGGCATGTCGCCAGGTGTTTGTAACGTTTTACCACTATTCTGAATGCAATGGAAAAGGATTCGGGTCCTAATTCAATCGTATGAAGAAGATAACTTTTTGAATCCAATTATTATATTGAATTTTCGATATTAAATCCAACGCGTATATACCGCGTACAACCAAACGGCAAATCCAAACGCTATGAAATTTGAAATCTGATTATAACACACTATTACAGACTAATGAAATTTTTTCCGCCGAATTCCAAGACTGTGCCGCGGATCGCTATTTTAAATCATCGATTAAATCGTTTTTACAAAATCGCTTAAAGTTTCAGTTTTAAAATGTTACTGACTAACTTATAATTCCAAATTCAATATTTAAAACCATTTAAATATTCAAAATTAACAATCAAAAAATCCAGACCGTTACAACTTAGCTTATTCGAAAGAGTACACAAGGAATTTAGAAATAATAAAAACCATGTGTTAGACATAAGTCTGTTGTGAGAAGCTCAAAAATACATGCTTCCACATAACAGTAACATTTGAGACTGTACGAATCATCGCAACAAGTTCCCTTCGAAAGAAACCAAATCATTTGTTAAGTAAATATGCGACATAATAGATAATGCAAAGAGTATAGAATATACATTAAAATATAATTGTGATGCTTACATATCAAAACACAACACTATTAAAAGTACATCTAAATCGCTAATGTACGTTTGAATATGGATATTCTATGGAGCGTCGTATGTCTTTAGATAAAATATATCATAAAGCAAACAAATATGGCCCATCCCAAACATGTGATCCCAAACACGTGAACAAAATAATAGCGGTTTATGCCTAGTCGAAGTTCAAATATGAGGATGTAGTCTTTTACTTGTCAAGTAAAATCGTCAGTCACCATAGAGAACAACAACGTCCGTTCACAAGATGAAGTATTCTATTAATTCATACTGTCCACGATTTAGTTCAGAGTTCATTGGTCGAAGTCTCATTTGATTTCGAGTTGATATGAAGAAGTTATTACGGTTTGAACAAATCATAATCATTCAAGTAAAAAAAATTAAATTTTAAACATTTCAAAATTCTTAGTTTCAAAATTTATATTTTTTTTTAAAATTTTAAGTTTTTAATTATAAATGAATAAATGAGTTATCCATTTATATCCCATTCAAATATGAGTCAATCCATTTCTGACTCATTTAACAAATATTTATAAATAAGATGATTTGGTCCATTTATAAGTAAAGTAAATGTATCAGATTATTGGGTTGGGTCATATTTTGATAGATACCAATTTATTGAGAAGACGAAGATACAAAATATTGACTTACTGTTTGTAACTTCAAAGCAAAGCTAACCTACGTATATTCTTTGTATGCGTACTATACATATACAGCAGCACATGATCAGTGGTGATACCAAGATGTTTGATGTTTCGGAAAGTAAAGTATCGCTTGTAAAACAAAGGAGTTTTATGGTGAAAAATGCAGTGATCAGAGGTGCAAAAAATACTGACGTTAAAAGTTACAACTTATAAGAAGATATGATCATATTCGATAGTAATACCAAACACTAATAAGTAATCCATTTCCAGCGTATTATAATTATACTATATGATGTTGAATGATATATTTATAAATTGCCTAATTCCCTCTTGTAAAAATGAAAGTGTTTATACGTAAGAAGAGGGAGATGAGTTTTGTGTTGAAAGGAGTACTAAAAAGAGATAATATTAATTACGTTTGATTGTAAATGAAATCAATTTCATTTGGTTAATGTTAATGCTATTTAATTTGTTAAATATTGAAATAAAAATGTGTTTAATTAACTTAACTTTTTTTTGAGACAATTTAATTAACTTAACTAAAAATATGATTAATAAATATAAGAATAAAACCAGTTCTACCAATAAAAAAAAGATGATAACTACTACGTACACTCATCACTGTGTTTGGGCAGGTTGAAATTGAGCCCTCGTAGATGCTTCATTTTACAGTATCCTACCCAGCCCCAGTTCTGATGCACAAGCTTTTCATCCACCGGCTACCCATTCTCTATCGACTCTGTCTAGTTTGAGCTTCGTTGGCTGCCAATAGATATCGGTAAAATCTAAAATTCGTTCCCGTTCATATTCGAAAGCAGATAAATATCCGATATCTGAAAAAACGGATGTTGATGTGGAACCGTAAACATCAATATTCGAAAATTATCTGTCCATTTTTTTTTTAAGATTACAGTTTAAATTATTTGTATTTTAGTACAATGAAGTTTTTTATTTTATTTTTTATTAAGTTAGAAGTTTATATCTTATACAATAAATATGTATTAAATGCTTAAACTTTTTATTACCATCATATTTGTTTATTTTTAACATTTTAATAATCAATGAAATTGAAAAAAAGATATGTTAAAGTAGAATGTTCCATTCATATTTCTTGATTTATTATCTGATATTTATCCGTATCCATATATGCGGATGTCCGAAAATGATTTTGGATACTTATACAGATATGAAACTATCCGCATCCGAAAGTATCCATTGACAGACCTACTCACGAAATGGTATCCAAAGCTTGAGTGAATGGCTATGTGATTATTATTTTGGCGCATGTGTGTGCGCGCACGTGTGCGTGCGTGCGTGCGCGTGCGAGCATGCGCTCCTTGTTATCCCCGCACACTTTTATTTGAATCAAAATTCTACCCCTTCCTCCTGATGTAGCCGAACATCTTACGTTCCTCTATGGGCTACGTACAAACCTGCTTCAAGCTCAATCAATAAATATTTCATTTAAATCTAATTCAAATGCACGTTGATATTGTATATCGATACGTGTGTTTATAACTATTATGTACACATTATTTAAGATTGATCAACACAAATTAAATAAAATTTTATATTTAATATTTCACAATTAATTGATATAATTAACTATAATAATTAATTAAATTAATGGTAATATGAGTATTCAACATTATGGTTGTGTGACTCTTAGGTATAAATTCAGTCAGCGATTAATATCGAATAATTCGAATATTAACATTCACACGCTACTTAGTATGTGGTGTGAAATTATGGCCAAACTTAATGTTTACTTAGCTTCGATAAAATTCAATTTTACTTTATTTAAGCGTCATCCTATAATGACAATTATTTACACCAATTCTCTTTGTCAAAACTATATCAAGTTAGGACGTATAAATTTGGTAATGGTCAAAATTCTAATAACGTTCATATTCAACTTTATAGTCCAAACACAAAGTCTTTGGTTCAATTATAACAGTTATTACTAACCGAACTGCTCTGGCCAGATACTTTGACTTTGAGTTGATTTCAATTGACTGTGATATCTCTTATAACCAAGGAAACGAATCCTTTCTAGAAGAGTGGCTCACTTTCCTTGTTTCCACTTAACCTAACTTTAGTTGTTTGATGGATGACAAGCCATGCTTTAATTGTAATCAAAGCGGAATTTCCACATTGAAGATCGATATTATTCCCAAGTTGAGGGAATTGTGTAATATTATCATATCAATATTTTTTGTTTGACCTTATTTATATTAACCAACAGAAAACTATCGAGTGAGTTATCCATAGTTATCCAACAACTATCAGTACGTAACCTCTTAGTGTCCCGCAACAGCCATGAGTAATATACTACCCAACATATAGGAAGTGTTGCATACTCTAGTCTCAATGGATGCATCGATATCTTATCTTGATACATCTTGATTAAGAATATTTAAACGATATTTTTATTTTATAGTGATAAATCATTCATGATTACAAAACATTGTAACTATTATCACAAAGCACACCATTTATGCATTTTCTATTAAATATATTTTAATTAAATTAATTAATTAACATAACATATTATATCAAGTATATAATAGAAAGAAAATACCCTTTATTTTGAACAAGATTGGTTATCAAGTTAGATATATGTAACAATTGCATAATTTCCCATAGGGCATACCTCTAACTCTATCAATAGCATGTATGTATGTATGTATTATTACAGTAAACAATGTTTTAAATTAATACACACACACACACTACTACTAATTGCCTAAACTATTTTCAACTGCATCTTTTTTTATTTCCAAAAATGCCCTTTACCTTATCGTATCCTCCAGCGTTTCCTTCCGTTCTCCGTTTCACATTTCACGTCAGTAAAAATCCTAACCACTTGAACTTAAACATCAATGTCTTCATCGTCGATATTCCATTGTCGATGTCGATCAACCACCATCACTACCTGATCACTGAAGATATCCCTTGCCGGACATTACACTTGCACCATTCGGCTACAAATTTCATTCGAAGTTCTAAACTAAGGTTATCTTATTCTGCCGTGAATCCTAACAGTAATAGGTATATAATCACAACCGCTAAGGCACGTTCAGTAATTGTGTAGGATTCCACATAGATCTCTTCGGGGAAGCCAAAACTGAACTAGTGCACAAAGATCAGAGATATTCTTCCAAGGCGTCGTACATCTCTAGTGAATTTACCGTAGGAAAACCATAACTAGTCTTGCTAAGCTTAGATGCATCACTCTCGCATGCATATCCCAATAAGCATCTCTAAAAATGGAGTCGCATCCACTCTATGGGTTTACCAATCCTACTGGCTATTTCTCTTATCTCTGGTTTTAGCCATATCCGCTGATAAGGCTACATCTAGCATTCCAGCCCATGAGTCACCACTTGAACAGATCTTCCACATGAGCTCTAGTTCGAACAGATTATAGAAGCATACATGGATTCTCATATCTCAACAGATCACGAAATCACACATGGATTCCTTAACAGATCTCAGAATCACACATGGATTCCCATACCTTAATAGGCCTAGAAATTACATATTGATTCTCATACCTCAACAAGTCTCGGAATCACATATGGATCCTCACATCCTGAACAGATCACAAACAATGACATGTGTTCAATCATCTCAAACAGACCTCGAATCTCCATATTGATTTCATCATCACGAAGCAATCATGTACCAATCATGAAGCAAGCGCAAACCTCATCCAAAGCATAGAGAACGTATATGGTTTTGTAGTGGTTACAGTTTCTAGTCATCTCATATAAGTACACTGGTGTCCAAAACCAATCGATCAATTTTCTGGGAATCTCAAACCCCGTTCCATGGGAAATAAACTAACATATAAAAGAGCGGAGTTTACCTCCTAACTGTTTAAGCGGACAGATTTCCTTACCATTGTTGTTAGAAGAGCAAAACGATTTTATACGTATAGAATAGTTTCCCAAAGATAACTGTACCATATAATCCTCATGTTTTTCTAGATATTTCTAGAGTATATTTGGTCAAATCAAAAAATAATGAAGATAATCACAAATGGGAAACTAGTTCCCATGTACCGCCCATAAGAAAATAACAATTAAAGCTCAATCGAAACAAACAAGCACGATCGAAACATATAAACGCCTTTTAATCCTCATTTTAATTAATCTTCCATTATTAATTAAAATCCTTTTTTATTAATAAAACCCATTTTTACTAAATAAACCCTTTTGTAAATGAAAGTCCATTTATTAATTAAACTTCAGTATTTAGGTAAAACATCACTATTCATTTTCAACACATTTCAACACTTTCCAAAAGTATTCATATATTTATCTTAACCATATAAGCATATTTACAAATCAATTTCAAAGGGCTTAAGACGAATGGTACCTAAACACTGTCACTACAAAATCAAAACCATTTCACTTATGATTATCTATAAAACATTCTTTTTAAAAGATCGAATTACATTCATAAGTATAATTAAAACATGTTAAAGGCGAATGTTACTAACACATTTCCACAACAAACCCAAAACCAATTCATACTTGTTATTCTCTTTAAAATTCCATTATAAATATCTAAGTATTTTCCAAATCCATTTAACAATATTTAATACTTTAAAATATTATCCAAGGGTTTAAAAAAAATGTTACTAAAACATTGTTTGCGTCAAACCCCAAAACACTTATTATTCCGTTATCTTTAAATTCAGTTTTAAAGATCCATTCACTTTTTCTAAGTACAGTTAAATGGGTTAAAATAGATGTTGCTCAAACATTGATACTATAAACCCAAATTCGCTTTTATACTTGCCATTTAGTTTAAGGTATCTCTTTAAAGTTCTAAATACTTCTCTATTTTATTAAACAAGGTTATATACCTTTTTAATCAATTTTACAAAACAGTCTATTATAACATAGTGTTATAATCCTAGAACTCCTTTTCTTCTTTTACAAGTACCAAACTTCCTTTTAAAACTTCTAAATACACTAAAATACTTTTAAAAAGAAAGATATTTACATACACTAATTCATTTACAAAACTAAGATATTTACATACACTAATTCATTTACAAAACTAAGATATTTAATAAAATACTATAAGCCATTTGTAAAATATTATAATGTAAAATCCTTTTATTTCTTAAATCAAGGCTTTAATAATTTATAAAACCACATATACACACACTAAAAGTATAATTTTAAAATACTTATACTATACAAACCATTTATTTAAAACACCATTTAAAACCTGTTTTGTAATTTAAACCCATCTCTTTATAAGTCCATAAGTGATTTTCAGAAATATATACCTTGATGTTTTACTATAATAAGTACGCTAATAGTACTTATTAATCAAATATAAAGAAGCCCTAGGATGTCTTCCAAAGTTAACTTTAAAATCGTAGATCATAGCGATTCAAAGTGCGTCCATCGCAACTGTTTCGCTTCTAATATTTTCCACTTCTGATTTCCCCTAATGTCCAAACCAATACATTTATTTCAAACGCACCAAACATATGTAAAATAACCCAATACATGTGTGTGTGTGTATTCCCACAATTTATCCTATCTATCCAATTTAACATATGTCAAATATTAGCTTCAAAGCACATTAATAACAACTATATCGATTCTAACATTCGTAATGTATTATAACTTTTCACAAAGCAATATCAAACATATAAACAAGTAGCATGGGCCACGATACATGTTTTACAAAATAAAAAGGAGATTATCTCCATATAATGTTATCACTTGTTTGACAAAACAAGGTGTGGTCCAAAAGTAATAAATTGCATTGTTCGTCATACAGTTTATACTTTAATACAACAACAATTATATATACGATAATTAAACAATCAATTTGGTGAGTACCCTAGCTCTAGTTAACGCTTTTGCATTTTTGAATAGTCCAAAATCGAACGCCACCAAAATTTGAACAAGCTTTGAACTCAACAAATCCAACTCCATCACATAGATATCATCACTATGAGTCCAATGTAACTGACCGCGTCCAAATCCGACATCGTATGAACAAAATGCCGATATTAGAACTCACATGATAATTAAATAATTAATTAACTTAATTAATTAGTTATTAAACTAATTACCTTTCTCTTATCTCGCTACAAACTCCAGGTCGCATGTTTTTAACTTCGACATCCTGACTTCCATCACCCACCCCCACCACCCTAGGCTTCCAACCACTGCCACACGTCTATCATGGGTAGCCGCGACCTCCATCTCCCCAACGCCACTTGCCTCATCTCCTATCTCGCCATTTCCGCCAAGATAAAGCCAAAAGTTGCATCGTCGTCCAGATTCACGCCACTGTCGACCACCACTCGAAAGATCCAATCATCCATCCCACTCAACACACCACGCGGACAATTTTGTATTTGAACCCATCACCTAGATTGGCATCTGGTGGCTTTGATCAACAAAGTTCTTTAAATCCACGACGGCTAGAGTTAGGGTTATATTTTTTTAGAACGACGGTCTGGTCCTTTTATAGAAAATTTTCCAACACTATTCACCCTTCAAAATCCCAAACTCCAAAAAGACGTGCTCACTGGCTTTCCTAGCTAATTATCCCCATTCCAAACGCAATAAAACTAGTATTGGGACCTAATTCCATCATATATAGAAGTTAGATTTTAAAACCAAATCATATTATACTTAATTCATACAATCAATTGTTATATGTTTTGAGTCTGCACGTCCACATAGTACATTTGATCGTCATGAAACTCGACGACATATAACAATTCATTATTCCGGATCTTATAGTTCTAGTTCATCAAAATCCAAGACATTGCCCCAGAATGATAATTTCACATGTTAATTAAAATGAACTATTATTAAAATAATTTTAATTCTAAATTAAAATTTTATTACATCATTCTTATTTAAACATAATTTAAATAAGCATTCGAAATCATTTTTATTCATACTAAATCCATGATTCAATTATTAAAATAATTTCAATGTTTAATTACAAACTGTTCAAAAATCCAGTTCATTACAGCTTGTTAGCCTTGACTGTTGTTTCTAGATGATTGATGATTGAATTATTTTGGATGATTAATTATTTATCAACGATTGTTTAAAGTAGATTAATATTGATTGAATGGTATACTATATATGTTGATATTGGTTGTTTGGACGATAGAAAAATTAAACTAAAATAAGTGATTGAATTATTTAAATGAAAATAGGAGATGAATATTTAAAGCTATTATGGTATTTAAAGAAATTTTATTTTCAAACATACTTGAATTATAATCAAGTTATTTAGTGATTTAAATTCTTTGAAAAGTATTGGTTTAGAATAACGTTTACTAATTAAAGGTGGATTATTTTGAATATAAGAGGAGAAATTTTATATTTAATTCCTCGAAAAAGAATTTGGTTAAAGAGTCAAAGACTACAATTCGAAAGATTTTGTAAAATGATTTTAAACTATTTTGGAGATAATGGAATTTGAATTTGAATTATTTCTTCATTGAAAACAATAGGATTTAAATTACGTTTAAGTTTTTTTGGCAAGGCCAGCCGGATTTATAGTGGCTCGTCCACTTTTTATTACGAACGTAATAAAAATTGAAGTACAGGAGTAAGGCAAAAGCACCATAATTACTAAGAAAAACGGAAAATACAGCACAGGTACGTGACAACTATGTCACAGTAACTATAAATAGCGCAAAAACTAGCACTCCTCCGAAGAGGAAGAATCACCATCATCTCCAGACGCCTGAGAAGAAACCAAAGGCACAGACCCACAAAGACCGGTAAAGGGGTGGAATAGGAGAGCAAGACAAGGATCATAAACCATAGCATCACAAGAGTAGATAAACGAACAATCCCAGGAAGTATCAGCTAGCAAGACAGAATTCGAACTCGCATGCAAACCGTCCATATCAAGGACTAAGGAATCACCAGATGGTTTGTAGCGAAGGCATCTAAGGTCCAGATGATCATCGGAAACAAAACGGAAGTAGGATTCATTCACCGGGTTAAATCTCATATCAGATTTGGGATCAATCTAACATCCCTCCGACTCATCCCAAGCAACAGGCAATAGCTGCGAGGCAGGGACTGGAGCAGCTAAAGGTATATCAGATACATCACTAGGAGCCACAGAAACAGGAGATAAGTCAGGCCTATCTAAAGGCAAAGGAGGCAGACTCAGGTCAGGTAATGGAACATCAGGAGCAAGGGAAATCAGAGAGGCAAGGGAAGAAACCTTGGGGACCAAATCATGCAAGGAAGGCGAGGCAAAGGGATCTTTGGAGCAGCCGCGGTGGCTTCAGAATGCATGCAAGCGATAGCCAGGTGGCCAAAAGAGTGACAGTATGAACAAATATCTGGAACCCAACCATAGCGAACACGGACTTCCACAACATGGCCGACAGCAAGCCGAACAGAAATAGATGAAGGAGTGGCTTAAAGGGGGATATCTCAATAAGAGCCTTTGCATACATCAACTTATCGCGCGCCACAGTATTAGAGTCAAAACATTTCAATTTTCCAACGTTACAGGCTAACCAATTCAAACCAATAAGAGGCTGGAGAGCAGAGGGAATTTGCCCAAAAAAAATACCCAAACAGGGATAGAAAGTACTTGTTCACGAGCACACGCCACAGTTGGAGTCCAAGGTGTAACAATAAAAGGCCTTCCATCAAAAAAAGAGGGCTCAGCGTCAAGAACAAGCCGGCTATCCTCAGAAGAGAAAAAATTAAGATAATACATGGAGTCGATCAGCTTCACATGCAAATTACTACGAAGCTTCCAAGCCCTTCGAAGAAACGAGGACGCATTAATAAGATGGTGATTAGGTTCCAGAAAGAAACCAACCAAGTAATCAGACCAAAATTCCACACCGGCTTGCAAAACAGAAGGGGGAGGGATCATCACTCCATTTTCCTCGACCATATCAAATTCAATCGAGATGTAGTCATCCGCATTACGGGGCAAGGTCGAGAATTAAGAAGACGAAGGTTTGGAGATAGGCATTGATGGTGGAGGACCAGGGCGCTCCACAAAGAGGGGGGATTCAATAGAGACAGCTGGAATAGAAACACCAGAGCAAGCAACACTGACCAAAGGAATAGATTTCACAGGGGCATTTTCACAAGCACCAGGAGTGCATTGACCACAACTAAGATTATCAACCGATACACACCCCAGCGCACGCTCAGGCAAACCAACATCTGCCCTTGCATCGAACTCAACATTCAATATATACTTCCCCACATCACAATTCACAGAGTCAAGGAAACTAACATTGATCCCACTCGCATCAGGAAGGGGCCGAACACGTTTAAGTTTAAAATCTCATCTATATAATATGAATATTTTTACTTGAGATTTGAAGCTAGAAAAGCTAGGATGAAACGAAGTTAATTTATTCTTGGAATAATTTGAATTTATACTTAAACCATTAATGATGAGTGGTTTAAATTCATATTTTTATATAAGAGAATTTTGAGAATTATTTGAGATATTTCATAAATGAATTCAAAACTCATTTTGTATACTAATAAAGGTATTTTGTTTTGATTTGAGTACCGTATGGTATTAAATAATAATTGGTTGAATTTTTAAAGGGATATAGCATGCTTTTGAAAAGAAGATAAACCAAGTATATATTTATGTGTATATCTTGAGAAGCATGCATACTATTTCATTAAATATGAGTATAAGATTCTAAAATATGGTGAATAAAATATTGGTTTGATTTCGGTGTTAGTGTTGATATTTCACCCGTGCCATGTTGGAATATGGTAAGATTGATGATTGAAAACTTGTTT
The DNA here is from genome assembly GCA_030765085.1 of Allium cepa. Taxonomy (NCBI): domain Eukaryota; kingdom Viridiplantae; phylum Streptophyta; class Magnoliopsida; order Asparagales; family Amaryllidaceae; genus Allium; species Allium cepa. Next base: position 514,288,299 of record CM060942.1, read on the forward strand.
TTTGAACTTGAATTGATGAATTGGATACGATGATTGAAATTAGGTGATTTTAAATTCTTGTTCGATTTTAGAAACACAAGTATGGAATTGTAATATATAATCACCCATAATATATATAATCAAGTTTATAATATCCTAATATTATTGATTTGAATGGATGAATTGCCGTGTTTAAATTGAAATACTTTGAATGCACTATGGCTTGATATTAAATTGAATATAAATGACATTTATCTAGGAATAACGCCATTAGGGTAATAATGATGTTTTGGGAAGCCAAATATTTTTAAAAGATAAAAATTTAACATTTGATGAGAATGGTATGAGAATTAAAATATTTAACAATGCAAGTTATCCCTTTAGACCCCTCTTTGCTTTGGAAAGCAAGTGACAACGTAATTTGTAATATAATTTCTCCTATATACTCTTTAAAACATGTATTGTAGCCCGGACTTGTTGTTTACATGTTTGATATTGTCTTATGATTGGTTAAAGTAAAATTATCGTTATAAACGCACTTCGAAATCCCCGGTATTTAACAATGGTTAAATTAGTTGAAATGTGAATATAATATTCAAATATGGTTGTATCTACATAGTTTTGATGTGTTTGACAAAGATTGTTTTGGGAAAATATCAATGTATGATATTATTTTGATAATCATTTAGGAATGGTTAAGTAAATGTTCTAAATTATAAAAACAAGTTTTTATGGGTTTTAAATAAATTATGAAATAGATAATTTATGGAATATCCGAAATAAGCGTTTAAACCATATGAAAAGGACTATAATTTGAAAATAATAAAGTTAATTAGAGTACAGGAATATGAATGAAAGTATACAAGCCTAAGTAGGTAGTTTAGAAGTTGCACATATGTTTGTGCATCATAGGCTCTTTGAGTCCTATTTGTGGTAGGAGAACTTTCAATAATTTGGATAAATGGACACAAAAGGAGCGATATCTCGTATACACTACTTTGAGTCAACATGAATACATTTCAATACCTAAATATATATAAAATAATTCATAACTCATCTCAACATAAGGAAATGCATATAAGTTCTAAAATTGAATAATACAGTATTAGAGACATAATTAAAAAAATTCCAACTAATAAAATCGGTGTGAACAAAATAACGAACTTTATATATCTTTTTTGAATATTTTGATACATCATCAAAAATACAACCCAATCACATCATATCGACCGATAATAATGAAATATGAATATAATTTTAAATAGAGTAAATATTTTCCATCAAAACTTCGACAATTGGAATACTTGCGCATAAATAACATCGTATGCGGAACTAGAAAGACGTTAAGCGAATCTATTTAAATTTGTAGCGAATCTATTTAAATTTGTAGCATATGATAAGACGACGAAGAGGACGTTTAGCCTTTATTTGAAGGGAAGCCACATAGAGTACTGAGTTGATTCAGAATTTGGATGGTAGAAGTGAGTTGTAAGTAGTGAATGACGATCTTCTCTATATGAAATTGTGAGAACACAATTTTTTATGGTGGGATTTTGTGACAAACTGACTCTTTATGGCATTGCAATGAACAATATTAAATAAAAGAAATGGTACAGATTTAATTTTTTGTTAACTTTTATTTATTTTTAAATATTTTGGATTACTGTTAATTGATGAATTAATTTATTTTGTTTTAATATTTTGAATTGATTAATAAATTCCTTTTTAGAAAATACACTGAAACCGAATAAAATATATGACAATGAATATAATATAATTTTATATTGTAAACAATTTTCATATGGCTAAAATAGATGAAAAGTAATTTTATCTGATATTAATAAAGTGAATAAATCAACGAAAATGAATAATTAGTTAATTTAAATAATTTTTATAATTTTTCGAAATATATCTTTGTAAATTGTGATTTCAATTGAATTGAAATATAAGCGTGGATATTATATATATGAATAAAAAGGGAGAATTAAATTTAGATAAAAGAGATAAATGAGAAATTTAATCTTAAGGACCTATTTATCTTTAATAATAGTTGTAATACCTTTGGTGTCACACTTTTTTGGTATCAACGTGAACTACCAAAAATGCCCCTCTTCAAATATTATTAAATATTACTATTGCTTAAAAATAGAATCTAACGGTTAATTTTTTTTAACAATTCAAAACGTACTTATCTTATTATCACTTAGAAATAGGATAATACGAATAAACTTTTTTCAAAGTCATTTTTTACCAATTAATAACAGAAATAAAAATTTAAACCAATATAAAATTAGATCCATTCTTCAGTAATTAATAATAGAAATAAAAATTCAAACGCCCCTATAAGTAGGATCTAATAATTAAACATACTTTGCAAATTCAAAACGCTTCTAAAATTAGGATATAAAATTAAACTTTCTTTAAAATTCAAAATACTTATTTACAAATATACAAATCTTAGTATCGCTTGAAATAAAAAAAATATTTTTTTGACTGATTTAAATATATACAATTTATAAGAACAATAATTCACGCGCGAAACGCGTGCCATTAAACTCGTAATAATATATAACTTTCGGTGACAGGGAAACCAAGCTTAAACTTGTAAAAACCCTGGAACGCGCCCCCTTTTTATAACCCAGCCTTTGCAATAATGTAATTTCTATTAACAAAAAAAAACTTATACGTAGAGAGCAGATTGATAAAAGGAAGAAGAAAAAAAATCTTGGTACAAGTACTTTTTTGAAAGAAAATCATACATGTTTCTTGTTTGATATTTAAGATTTCCCAACGCTTGAAGCATACATCTTGAATTTTAGCATTGTTCTGCAGTTCGATGCTCTCGAGTAAAGCGTATGAAACTACTTGAACTGGTTTTGAAGCCTTGGAGTATGGATGCTCTAAAGAGTAAGGCACAAAACATATATTTTGGCTCCATGAAAGAAGGCCAATCTACAAAAATTGTTGTCACTTCTATTCAGGAGCCAGGGATCATTTGTGGTATAAAAACTAAAGGTGAGGAAAACCGAACATATCTTTAATAATAGTTATAATACCTTTGGTGTCACACTTTTTTGGTGTAAACGTGAAATACCAAAAATACCCCTCTACAAATGTTATTAAATATTAATATTACTTAAAAATAAGATCTAACGGATAAGTTTTCTTTACCAATTCAAAACATCTCACTATGTATATTATTGAAATCTTAATATCACTTAAAAATAGGATCTAACAAATAATATATTTTTTCAAAGTCGTCCTTTATTAATTAATAATAGAAATAAAAATTCAAACTAATAAAAAAATAAGTTCATTCTTTATTAATTAATAATAGAAATAAAAATTCAAACTAACATAAAACTAGATGTTGTAATAAAGAAGTATAATTAAAACTAATTGCATATCATTTTAACGTAAAAATCTTTAATAATAGTTGTAATACCTTTGGTGTCACACTTTTTTTGTGTAAACATGAACTACCAAAATACCCCTCTACAAATGTTATTAAATATTAATATTACTTAAAAATAGGATCTAACGGATAAGTTTTCTTTACCAATTCAAAACATCTCACTATGTATATTATTGAAATCTTAATATCACTTAAAAATAAGATCTAACAAATAATATTTTTTTCCAAAGTCGTCCTTTATTAATTAATAATAGAAATAAAAATTCAAACTAATAAAAATTAAGTTCATTCTTTATTAATTAATAATAGAAATAAAAATTCAAACTAACATAAAACTAGATGTTGTAATAAAGAAGTATAATTAAAACTAATTGCATATCATTTTAACGTAAAAATATTGTTAAATATTTGTGTGAATCATATTTTTTCGATGAAATTAAACGTATACAATTTGTAAAAAAAATTCACACGCGAAATGTATGTCGTCATCACGCGCGAAGCGCGTGCTGTACCACTCGTAAATAATAATTGTCCTAATGCGTTTCCGTAACCATCTCAGCTCTTCTAGATCCTTCTTTTCAACCCATAACCGAAAATCTTAACCCATTCTCTTATTTTCTTTTCTATCTTTCTCAAACTACTTAATTAATCGTTAATTGAAAAAAACCACAACATCGTCAGCGCAAGAAGGGGAGATGTGATCTGATCGGGGAGTTGCAACGACGGCTCATATGCAATAGAGAAGAGAGAGGGCCGCTGCTATGAGGTTGTGCAGGAGAGAATGTTGCGGCCAGAAGCTAAGCAACAAGAAGGATTAGAGCAACCAGGGTTGGAGGATGGACATGACTTCCGATGATGGCTGCTTACGTGTAGATATAGGATTCGCGACTGGACTAAAGTGTTGCAGTTGGACAAGCATGCATTGTAATTGATTTATGGGTGAGGCAAAATTCATATGAGTGTTCATTACGTTAGGGAGTTGATAATGAAACTTTGGTTATGGATTTTTCTTGGAAAAAGGTGATTTTTCTCTTTAACTCATAACTATAGTCTAGAACCCTTTTTAATGATCATTATTTGATGGTTTTGTGATGACTGATGGTTAGTATGGATTGAATGTGATGAAATCGAGTAGCATATCCTTGATTATTGATTGTTGTGATGACATATTAGTTGATTAATGATCACATTGATATAATATTTTATACCAATAAATTAAGGATTACAGTGGTCGTACACGACACGTGAAATTGATTGGAAGAGAATAAATGAATCAAAGTTGGAAGGTTTAAGTGAAATAAAATATTTTGGAGATAAATGGTTATTTTGGAATGAGATTTCCTTTTTAAAATATTGAACATGTTACTATTAATGGTAAATATAAGTGTAGAATAATTTTGAGAATTTTGTGAACTGAAATTATTTGTAAAGTGATGATTTTCGAGATTTAATTAAAATAGTGAATTTTTAAATATTTTTATTTTTATTTACCAATGATAATAAAAATATTTAAAGGATTTTTATATAAATAGAATCTAGAATTTATTTTTTCAAGTGATGAGTTAATTTTATTGGTATTCAATAAAAATAGAAGTTTATAAAATAATATTTTGAAGTAATAATAAGTTGTATGTAAATTTATTCATTGTATGTGAATTATTATTTACGGGATTTATTATATAGATTATTAAGTAAAATTTTGGAAGTAATATTGTAACGACCCGTAAAATTCGGTAATTAAATTTCTTAATTTAAGAAGATTTTGGTAACTTATTGTTGAAGGAAATATAAATTTAGTGAATTATTAATGGAAATAATAACTTGGGTAGGATTGATAAGTTAATTTTTAATAAATGTAAATTAAATAGAAACATAGATTTATTTATAAGGTAGGAATGGATGTAAAGAAAGTTTGAAACAAAGTAAATAAAATTATTGAGAACATTTAATAGTAATTAATGTATATATTTGGCAATTGATAATAAACGTTAATGGTAACAAGTATTGTAAGTTAACCATTTATTTAGTATATTAAATTATAACTGGTAATCGATTGCAATAAATATAAATAAATTATTACATTAACGTTAATTAAAGTAATATTTGAAATTTATGTCAATTCCATTTATAATATGACTATTGGTTGATGTAGTATTTTAAATCAAGATTTAATGTAACATTTATACAACTGTAAGATGTAAATGGCATATAATAGGGTAATAGATAAGTACCGATGTTGATTATGGTAAGTTTATAATTTATTCATAATATGGAAATCAAATGAATGAATTTATTTGAATGGTAATTGACAATTTATGAATGTACTAAAATTGTACAGGTCATAACTGATTGCATTAAATAAATTGGGAATTTAATTTCATTAAAGGTAATTAAGTATTATCTTAATGTAAAATTTAGATAAATTTTAAAATTAATGTTAACTCCATTCAAAATATGACAAATGGTGTAACATTTGGCTTGTAAACATATATTCTAAATTACCTGTTTTATTAGTTGATGGAATTAGAATTTGGAATAAATGTTAATAAAATAAATAAATGTTACATTAATTGAAATGGAATAAAACTTGCGTTATATATGGAATTTTAATCTGGATTGATAAGTAATGAACGTACACGAGCAATTAAAAAGCAAGAAGGTGGAAATTAATATAGGTTGCTTGTTTATTTAACGTGTAAATAAACTTTGGTAATCAATTGTATAAAATCTAAATTTAACGTTTTGTTAATATAAATGAAAATAATAATCGGAAATAATGTTAATTTTGTTTATAAAATGACAGTTGATTGAAAAAAAAGGAATGCAAAATAAAGTTGTCAAAATATTGGAATCTAATGTATGATAATAGAGTTGATTGCAATTAAATGAAATTAACTATTTAATATTACTTAATTGAAATTTAGATGAATTATGAGAAAATATTAAGGTAATAGTTTGTAAATCCAATGTTAATTTTATCCGTTTGATAATAATGAATTGAATAATAGAATGAAAGTGAATTTAATAGATTTATTGGAAATTAAATTTATAATGTTGAATATAATGAAATTGAAAATTTAACACTGCAATTGATAGATTTATCAACGATAAATTGACATTTAAATTTGTTTAAATCATTGTAAATGATTAAGAAGTTAAAAATGTTAAAATTTGTCAATTATCGAAATAAAATTGAAATTTTGATTTTATTAATTAATTATTAATTTATTTAATTAATGTAAAAATAGCCATGTTGGCCGCTGACTCAGATTTCGACGAAAGTGGTTTCATCGGATCCGTAACGGTGAACTACTGTAGCATTTCAAGTTTCGTGACGATCAGACTCGAAACGTCTTAAAATTAGTGAAATTGAAATCAATTTGAAATAATTTGATTTTGTCATAACTTCTCCATATGATGGAATTTGGTCGTGAAACTTTTTCCATCGTGTTTAAAATATTTTTAAACACCTATTTTGATATATGAGTCAACCCAATTTCGTTGCGGAATCGAAACGGGCTTTCCGGGCCATATATCGTTCAACGCATATATCAATTGGGCCCACCCATTCTAATTTCAATTTTTCCTATAAATATCCTGCTATAAACCCTAGTCTCGCTAATTCTCATTTTTCTGTACGTACAATTCACCTTCTCCTTCTCATTCCAATGGCAGGCAATTTCAAAATACAATTGCAATTCAAAATCAGTGAAATTTCGAACTCCTCAAAAAAGTTCAGAAAAAATATATATCGAAGCTCTCGATATACGCATCTCAAAACTGCAATTCGTTTTTCGATTCGAATCACCATTTATCCATAAATCGAAGAACAATTTTCGGCCGTTCATCACGTCGAAATCAAACTCGACGGATCGACGAACCGTTTCTTGGTTTTGTAGAGGGAACCAAGGGGAGTTGATCTGTGGCATTCGTTCGTGGAGCTAACGGTTGGATTGTCGGCAAATTTCGATTAGGGTTCATGGGTTTAGTGGCGACCGGCCCTATTGTGGCGTCGATCTGGTTTGTGGGGCCGGAGATGTGGGGAGATTAGCATCATCAGGTGGCGCGGCGTTCTAATGGGTTGCAGAAGGAGCGACAGCGGCGGCCTGAGAATGCGTGACAGTAGATCGTGCTCGTGCGTGCGATTTGCTTGCTGTAGCTTGCGTATAAACGTGATGACGTGGTAGGTGATGTTGATGAATGTGTTCCTTTTTTTTATAAATTGAAATTCAAATGCATTTATCGCTATATCTTTTACATACGAACACCAATTCACGCGTGGTTTTTTTGTTAGGATCGTATTGAAATTTCGAACATTTTGGCGGTGGTTTGGACGAATTCCGAGACTGTCAAATTTTTGGGTTTAAATTCAATTTTAATTCGAAAGGTGAGTGTTTTAACCCACTCAGAACTTCTAAAAATTTCTTATGGTTGTTAAATTAAATTTTGTCGTGATTATGCATTTATTTATGACTTTTCGTATATTTTTAATCATCATCTCGGTTATTGCATTTATTTAAATTAAATCGTTATTTAATTTATTACTGAATATAACTGCCAGTTAAATACCTGTTATATATAATATCAGTTATCTATTAGTATTGATTGATTGTTTTGGATGATGATTGTGATGGATGTGTGATCTGTTGATGAATGAACGGATGTTGCATTATATATATTATTTTAAACTGCAAGTTGTCATGCATTTTATTTGATTCGGGATTGCGGTTTGAAATAATATACAACCACATTTTTATTTTAAGTAGCGGATTGAATTTATAAATATCTGTATCACTTGACCATAGGATAGAAAATTATATACAGGCACCGCGGTATATATACAAAATTATTGTGAAATGATTTTCTATGGTTTTGGAAAGAAATATACGGTTTAATAAATATTAATTTTTGAGGTTATATAAATATTATTTTATATATATAGTTAAATTCTTGAATTTAAGCTATGTATAAAATTGTTTAATAAAAATGAGTTCAATAATGAAGTTTATTTTTTTAATATTATATGGTTAAGTACTTATTTAAGATATTGTATATATAGAGTTTTAATTGGCTTAAATGAAATTTAAGTTGGAAGATAAATATGAAATTGGTTTAAACTGAATTATTTAAGAACTGTACATGAATAAATTTGATTTGAAAATTTAAATAAAAATGGAGATTTTAAAGGGTACGATTCTTATAACTTGATTTGGTTTAAAGTGATTTAAATGAATATGAAGTTGAGATAAATGAATATATCAAGTTAAATATATTGAAAGTATATCCAATTGTTTGAAGTTAAAAGTTCTACTTAAATTATATTGGATTTTTTAAGTAAACATTTCAAATCTAAATAATTACAATTGAATTTGATATATATGGGATTATCAAAGAATTAGTTTAAAAGGGTGGAATATTTAAAGATTTGAAATATATGGAAAGTCGACAAGGTCTATTGAGGTTCAAATCGGAATTTGTAAATTTATTTGTGAAATTAAAGAAGCTATTTTATTTTATAAAGTAATCTAGTATTTACACATTTGAGTGGTGTAGTTATATTTTAAAATTATGAAATTCAAAGTTTTATGTTTTGAAAGGCTATATTTCAAGTATTTGGTTTCGAAATATTATAACTTTGAAATGTTATGGTTTTAGAAAATGATATATTTGAAAATGATATCATATTGGTTTGGTTTTTAAAAGAAGAAATGATATCGTAATTATATGGTTTTGAAATGAGTATTATATTCTGGTTTTAAAAGTATAAACTATTTTGAAAAGACCGCGGTGTTATAATAACGTTTGGTTGTTGAAGAGACCGGGATCGGAAGTTGTCATACTCTCTGCCAACTCTGAAAACCACTTTAACAACCGTGTACGCGGTGGAGATTCCAGAATGAAGTAGGATGGCGACGGCGTTTCCTTTAAGGTAAATACATGGACCCGACTCTCGTGAGTTGGCATAAGGTGGCTAAAACATGAGCGATTGACGGGTTAATGAGGTAGCACCTTTGATTTGACACATCCCTTCGATATTATACTTTGACTTTTGGATCGATTTGGTGGCCACTTTTGATTTTTTTATTTGGAGGTGTGGCTCGAAAGTGGGCGGTAGCTGCGCGCTACGCGTTACCACCGACCCGGAAGCGTAATTGGTATATCTACCCTGGCATTGCCTAGTTGTGCCGTGTCACCTACCCTATCGCGCCTTGTACGAGTTTGGATTTCTCCCGTTGCCCGTGTGGTATCCTCTGGTGGCTTCCGGATCAAGAGGGACCATGATATTGGATGGACTATTGGGACTATTACGTGTTAAGGGCTATATGGGTAACCCCTTAATGCTAAGAAAAAAGTATGTTTATTTTACTATTAGACATTATTATAATAGCGAAATATTACTACATAGTAAATAGTTTAACGGACCCTTAGGAGATGTGAATCCCGAGCACCTCTAATGTCACTGAACTTATATTTATTTCTATTAATTTAACTCACATAAGATATTTTAGTTCTGAGTCGAGTGTTTTGTCTTTTCAATTCGCTCGGTTCAGCCTGAGCTTTTCAGGATTCGAAGACTTTAGCTATGGAGGACGAGGACGAAGATTTATGTTACTATTATCTACCATATTATTCCACTACACCATTTTATTCCGCTGCATTGTTATTATCCTTTGGTATGTGAACTCTGATATTTATTGTATAAGAAAAATCAAATGTTTGTAAAACATTTTATGAACTGTATATTGATTATTATATTTTATCGTTCCGCTGCAAGATTCCGTTTTGTATTTTTTTCTCTGCTTTTCTTATTTACCCTATAACAATCCGCCCTTTTGTATGTTTTAAGTCTGACGTGTGTGGTTTATCATCGATTTAAAGTGTGCGAAAAGGCGGGACGTTACATCTGGTATAAGAGCGAGGTTTAGCGATAAACCTTAGCTTTGTAGGGGTTTGACTCTTTACTAATAGGGTAGTAATACCCTATGCGAGTCGCCGAGTGTACATATATGAGAGAGCGTATTTGTTAGTGTTATAAAAAGGTTTTATATTGTGTTAATTTGTTCCGTTTTGTATTTATAAATTCTGGTTGGTGCATGGGACGCTATGACATCAATAGGGATTTCTAAACACTTAATAGGACAGACCAACACAATATTTGTTTTGAATATAGGTGAATGAAATTTTTTTGCCTATTATATTTTCTACATATATAAAATAAATTTTTATAAATGATATATATATTTGGTTGCAATATATTGGTTATTAGGTAATGAAATTTATAAATAATAGTTGAAATAAGATTGAAAATGAAATAAATGAAAGTTGGAAATTTAGAACTTAAGTTTCGAGGTTTCGAAAATTTATTTTGAATGATTTTGAAATCTAATAATATTATTATTATAAGAATTTTCTGATATAAATATTTTAATTTAATTTGAAAGAATTGTTTTAAAGAAACTCTGGAAAGAAATAAGTTGTACTCCCCTCTCTATTGTTGGAAAATAATTTCAGTGATGAGTGCACGCATCATCGACATTCATTTTCGAGTTTCTAAGTGGGAATGCCACTGTAGTATTTTACTGCAGATTTGTTTTGATAACAAAACAATAAATTTTAAATTGTTTTGAATATAATTGAATACATAAATTGTAAGTGTATACATCTATCTATTAATGTTTGAAATTTAACCCTGTATCTAGTTCTTAAGTTCCCGTTAATTAACAGTTTCAATTAGTGTAGTGAAATTGAATTTAACTAATAATTGAAACCTCTAGATGAAGTAAGAGACTTAATGCTAAGTTATAATGAAAATTAAAAGAAGGTTGATATTGTAACCTATAAGACAAAGGGTATTTTTATTGAACATTTAAATAATTAAAAGAAATGAAAAAACTTGTGTAACTTTCAATTACATTGTTAAAAGCATATATATAACTTACCAAATATTAAAAGTTGAAATGTTTAATAAGAAAATGTAATAGAAATTTGTACAAGTAAAAATAGGCAATGAAAGTATTCAATGAAATTCTTTAATAAATGAGAATATGGTGTTGTAGTTGTTATGAACTTAAGAAAAATTGAAAGACTATTAATTAAAATAGAAAGGTAAGTATTATAAATGGAATTTAGCAATAAATGAAAGTAAATAAATGAAATTAAGTAGTATAAATGAATGGTAATAAACTTAAGTAAACGGTTGAAGATATTTATAAATAAAATAAGTAGGAAAATGAATACTGTAAATAAATGAAATTAAGTAGTGAATGAATGTAATGCAATAAAAAGAAAACTATTTGATATGAATAAATAAAAATGAAAATTTGCAAGAAATAAATGTGAATAAAAAGATAAATCATTGTATAAATAAAAAGGAAATCAAACAACAAATGTATGAAATGAAATTAATAAAAATGAAATTGAAATTTTGTTTAAATGGCTGTTTGTTTTGGTATATGGTTGTTTGGGTAAGGATACTTTAAAATTGTTTGGATGTAAGAATAATCTATTTAGCTTCATCAGAGACTGTTGAGTAAATGGTGCGCTCAGTAGTTATTTTTTTCATTATGTGCAATTTAAAGTTTTGAATCCGAACAATTATTTGTTTGTTTGATATGGACGGATAGTTGAATTGTGCTGATGCTGTATGATGGTTGTATGCTGTTTGTGCAATTGGTTGATGTTTGTATTGATTTGTTTGTTTATGGTTAAACCACTTTAAACCTTTCGTTTTATATATGATTATTAACTCTTTTGGATTATAGTGAAATACAGGTTATGGAAGCAATTGCTACTGCTTTTGGTTTCATAATTAAGCGTTAATCGCCCGACAAATAGGTACGTTTTCGGATTTCGGATTTATAGCGTTATTATATTATTTTTCCCGGGTTGGGATATATAGTATTTTGAAAAATATATGTTGTACATTGTTATTTTTGATATTATATTTTCTTCCGAGCCTCTCCGTACAAAGGAGACTCTGCCGAAATTTTTCATAAATTTTGGACTTAGAAAATATTTTGAAAATGTTTCCAAACCTTATTAATTTGAATATAAAACATTTAATTGTTTATAAATCTATATATTTTATATAAATTATCAAATTCTGTAAACTTATTGTTATGTATATAATAATATATATTGATTTATAAGTTCCTCTTTTCCCTTCTTTTCCATTTCGGGGACGAAAAGTTTTGAGTGGGGGAGAGTGTAACGACCCCTAAAATTCGGTAATTAAATTTCTTAATTTAAGAAGATTTTGATAAATTATTGTTGAAGGAAATAAAAATTTAGTGAATTATTAATTGAAATAATAACTTAGATAGGATTGGTAAGTTATTTTTTAATAAATGTAAATTAAATAGAAACATAGATTATTTATAAGGTAGGAATGGATGCAAAGAAAGTTTGAAACCAAGTAAATAAAATTATTGAGAACATTTAATAGTAATTAATGTATATATTTGGCAATTGACAATAAACGTTAATGGTAACAAGTATTGTAAGTTAACCATTTATTTAGTGTATTAAATTGTAACTGGTAATCAATTGCAATAAATATAAATAAATTATTACATTAACGTTAATTAAAGTAATATTTGAAATTTATGTCAATTCCATTTATAATATGGCTATTGGTTGATGTAGGATATTAAATCAAGATTTAATGTAACATTTATACAATTGTAAGATGTAGATGGCGTATAATAGGGTAAAAGATAAGTACCTATGTTGACATCACCTTTAAGATGGTAAGTTTATAATTGATTCATAATATGGAAATCAAATGAATGGATTTATTTGAATGGTAATTGGCAATTTATAAATGTATTAAAATTGTACAGGTCATAATTGATTGCATTAAATAGATTGGGAATTTAATTTCATTAAAGGTAATTAAGTATTATCTTAATGTAAAATTTAGATAAATTTTGAAATTAATGTTAACTCCATTCAAAATATGACAATCGGTGTAACATTTGGCTTGTAAACATATATTCTAAGTTACCTATTTTATTAGTTGATGGAATTAGAATTTGGAATAAATTTTAATAAAATAAATAAATGTTACATTAATTGAAATGGAATAAAATTACCGTTATGTATGGAATTTTAATTTGGATTGATAAGTAACGAGCGTACAAGAGCAATTAAAAAGCAAGAAGGTGGAAATTAATATAGGTTGCTTGTTTATTTAATGTGTAAATAAAATTTGGTAATCAATTGTAATAAAATATAAATTTAACGTTTTGTTAATATAAATGTAATAATAATTGGAAATAATGTTAATTTTGTTTATAAAATGACAGTTGATTGAAAAAAAAGGAATACAAAATAAAGTTGTCAAAATATTGGAATCCAATGTATGATAATAGAGTTGATTGTAATTAAATGAAATTAACTATTTAATATTATGTTAATTGAAATTTAGATGAATTATAAGAAAATATTAAGGTAATAGTTTGTAAATCCAATGTTAATTTTATCCATTTGATAATAATGAATTGAATAATAGATTGAAAGTAAATTTAATAGATTTATTGGAAATTAAATTTATAATGTTGAATAATGAAATTGAAAATTTAACACTGCAATTGATAGATTTATCAATGATAAATTGACATTTAAATTTGCTTAAATCATTGTAAATGATTAAGAAGTTAAAAATATTAAAATTTGTCAATTATTGAAATAAAATTGAAAATTTGATTTTATTAATCAATTATTAATTTATTTATTTAATGTAAAAATAGCCATGTTGGCCGCCGACTCAGATTTTGACGAAACTAGTTTTATCGGATCCGTAACGGTGAATTATTGTAGCATTTCAAGTTTCGTGACGATCAGACTTGTCGTTTGATCGTACGGACTCGAAACGCCTTGAAATTAATGAAACTGAAATCAATTTGAAATAATTTTATTTTGTCATAACTTCTCCATACGATGAAATATGGTCGAGAAACTTTTTCCATCGCGTTTAAAATATTTTTAAACACCTATTTTGATATATGGGTTAACCCAATTTCGTTCCGGAATCGAAACGGGTTTTTCGAGCCATATATCGTTCAACGCGTATATCAATTGGGCCCACCCGTTCTAATTTCAATTTTTCCTATAAATATCCTGCTATAAACCCTAGCCTCCCTAATTCTCATTTGTCTGTACGTACAATTCATCTTCTCCTTCTCATTCCAGTGGCAGACTATTTCAAAATACAGTTGCAATTCAAAATTAGTGAAATTTCAAACTCCTCAAAAAAATTCAAAAAAAATATGTATCGAAGCTCTCGATATGCGCATCACAAAACTGCAATTCGTTTTTCGATTCGAATCACCATTTATCCAGAAATCGAAATAGCAATTTTTGGCCGTTCATCACGTCGAAATCGAACTCGACGGATCGACGAACCGTTTCTGGGTTTTGTAGAGGAAACCGAGGGGAGTTAATCTGTGGCGTTCGTTCGTGGAGTTAAAGGTTGGATTGTCGGCAAATTTCGATTAGGGTTCATGGGTTTAGTGGCGGCCGGCCCTGTCGTGGCATCGATCGGGTTTGTGGGGTCGGATATGTTGGGAGATTAGCATCATCAGGTGGCGCGACGTTCTGACGGGTTGCAGAATGAGCGATGATGGCGGCCTGAGAATGCATGATGGTAGATCGTGCTTGTGCGTGCGGTTTGATTGTTGTAGCTTGCGTATAAACGTGATGACATGGCAGGTGATGTTGATGAATGTGTTCTTTTTTTTAATATATAAATTGAAATTCAAACGCATTTATGGTTATATCTTTTACATACGAACATCAATTCACACGCGGTTTTTTTCTTAGGATCATATTGAAATTCCGAACATTTCGACGCCGGTTTGGACGAATTCTGAGACTGACAAATTTTTGGATTTATATTGAATTTAAATTCAATTTAAATTCGAAAGGTGAGTGTTTTAACCCACTCACAACTTCTAAAAATTTCTCATGTTTGTTAAATTAAATTTTGTTGTGATTATGCATTTATTTATGACTTTTCGTATATTTTTAATCATCATCTCAGTTATTGCATTTATTTAAATTAAATCTTTATTTAATTTATTATTGAATATAACTGCTTGTTAAATACCTGTTATACATAATATCAGTTGTCTATTGGTATTGATTGATTGTTTTGGATGATGATTGTGATGGATGTGTGATCTGTTGATGGATGAATGGATGTTGTATTATATATATTATTTTAAACTGCAAGTTGTCATGCATTTTATTTGATTCGGGATTGCGGTTTGAAATGACATATAAGCGCATTTTTATTTTAAATTGCGGATTGAATTGATAAATATCCGTATCGCTTGACCATAGGATAGAAAATTATATACAGGCACCGCGGTATATATATAAAATTATTGTGAAATGATTTTCTATGGTTTTGGAAAGAAATATACGGTTTAATAAATATTAATTTTTGAGGTTATATAAATATTATTATATATATATATATATATATAGTTAAATTCTTAAATATAAGCTATGTATAAAATTGTTTAATAAAAATGAGTTCAATAATGGAGTCTATTTGTTTTATATGGTTAAGTACCTATTTAAGATATTGTATATATAGGGTTTTGATTGGCTTAAATGAAATTTAAGTTGGAGGATAAATATGAAATTGGTTTAAATTGAATTATTTAAGAATTGTACATGAATAAATTTGATTTGAAAATTTAAATAAAAATGGAGATTTTAAAGGGTACGATTCTTATAACTTGATTTGGTTTAAAGTGATTTAAATGAATATAAAGTTGAGATAAATGAATATATCAAGTTAAATATATTGAAAGTATATCCAGTTGTTTGAAGTTAAAAGTTTTACTTAAATTATATTGGATTTATTAAGTAAACATTTCAAATCTAAATAATAGCAATTGAATTTGATATATATGGGATTATCAAAGAATTAGTTTAAAAGGGTGGAATATTTAAAGCTTTGAAATATACGGAAAGTCAAAATGGTCTATTGAGGTTCAAATCGGAATTTGGAAATTTATTTATGAAATTAAAGAAGCTATTTTATTTTATAAAGTAATCTAATATTTAAACATTTAAGTGGTGTAGTTATATTTCAAAGTTATGAAATTCAAAGTTTTATGTTTTGAAAGGCTATATTTCAAGTATTTGGTTTCGAAATATTATAACTTTGAAATGTTATGGATTTAGAAAAGGATATATTTGAAAATGATATCATATTGATTTGGTTTTTAAAAGAAGAAATGATATCGTAATTATATGGTTTTCAAATGAGTATTATATTCTTGTTTTAAAAGTATAAACTATTTTGAAAAGACCGCGGTGTTATAATAACGTTTGGTTGTTGAAGAGACCGGGATCGGAAGTTGTCATACTCTCTGCCAACTCCGAAAACCACTTTAACAACTGTGTACGCGGTGGAGATTTCAGAATGAAGTAGGATGGTGGCGGTGTTTCCTTTAAGGTAAATACGTGGACCCGACTCTCGTGAGTTGGCATAAGGTGGCTAAAACAGGAGCGACTGATGGGTTAATGAGATAGCACCTTTGATCGGACACATCCCTTTGATATTATACTTTGACTTTTGGATTGATTTGGTGGCCACTTTTGATTTTTTTATTTAGGGGTGTGGCTCGAGGTGGGTGGTAGCTGCGTGCTATGCGTTGCCACCGACCTAGAAGCGTAATTGGTATATCTACCTTGGCATTGCCTAGTTGTGCCGTGTCACCTACCCTTTCTCGCCTTGTACGAGTTTGGATTTCTCCAGTAACTCATGTGGTATCCTCTGGTGGCTTCTCGATCAGGAGGGACAATGACATTGGATGGACTACTGGGACTATTACGTGTGAAGGGCTTTATGGGTAACCCCTTAATGCTAAGAAAAAGGTAAGTTTATTTTACTATTAGACATTACTATAATAGCGAAATATTACTACATAGTAAATAGTTTAACGGATCCTTAGGAGATGTGAATCCTGGGCACCTCTTAAGTTACTGAACTCATATTTATTTCTGTTAATTTAACTCACATAAGATATTTTAGTTCTGACTCGAGTGTTTTGTCTTTTCAATTCGCTCGGGTCAGCCTGAGCTTTTCAGGATTCGAAGACTTTAGCTTTGGAGGACGAGGACGAAGATTTATATTACTACTATCTACTATATTATTCCACTACACCATTTTATTCCGCTGCATTGTTATTATCCTTTGGTATGTGAACTCTGATATTTATTTATTAGAAAAATCAAATGTTTGTAAAACAGTTTATGAACTGTATATTGATTATTATATTTTATCGTTCCGCTGCAAGATTCTGTTTTGTATTTTTTTTCTCTGCTTTTCGTATTTACCCCATAACAATCCGCCCTTTTGTATGTTTTAAGTCTGACGTGTGTGGTTTATCGTCGATTTAAAGTGTGCGAAAAGGCGGGACGTTACAAATATTTTTTTGAGTGTGATTATTTTTACATAAAAGGAATTGAATTATTTTGGAAAGAAATTTTAGGGAATTGTTTTGTAAGCTAATAATATAAATCTATATTTTAATATTAAATATTTGGGTAGGTATTGTATAAGATAGATTTTTAGTTTGAAGTGTTACTTTTTAGTAATTGTTTAGAAGTGATATGGAAACTGAACGAGAGTTTTAAATATGTTGGTTTTGGAATTTTAGTTCAGGGTTTTGAGGATTATTTTAAATTGAAAATCCTTATTGGGAAAAAATAGTATTACTTTAATTTGGTGTTTAAAAGAAATTATGAATTATAAACTCCTTTGATATTATTATTTTCAAATTAATAAAGAAGAATTTCAAAGTTTATGAACTATTTTTAAAAGGAGTTTAAGGGTTATGAAATTGAATGAAAGTGTAATATACGTAGATTTCCCAATAATTAAACAAGAGGTTAGCAAATATTTAATTTCGCAACTATAAAAGGATTTTGGACAAGAATGAGAATTTTATAATTTAGTCTTCTTTAAATTACTATTGATACTTGAAAGTGTATTGAAGATTTTGAAAAAGTATATTTTATAACAAAACTCCTTCCAAATCAGTAAATAGTAGATTATGTGCTTTGTTTAATTTATTTTCTCTACAATGAAGACATCGAATAAACGGAGTTGTAATACCAATTGGTATAGGACTTTGGGTAATATTTCTCCTATTATTCTTTGGACTTGTTGCATAGAATATTATTGTAATTTGTATCAAGTGTAATTCACAAGCATTTAATAAACGATTAGTTAACAATAAATGTTATGAGGTACTCAAGTGATATGTGTTCAATTACTTCTGTAAGTAAATGTCACTCTCATTTGTAATGTAGGGTCAGGAATTTATGACATTTTCTAGAGGTGACTCTTTTATAGTGATTAATAGTCAAGAGTCTATACTCTCTAGGGACTACGAGTTGGAGTTCTGGGGGGATTTATGGATTCATCCTCGAAGGATTAACTAGTCGAAGAATACTATTTACTCTTAGGGCTAGTAGTCAAGGATTTTTTATTATGAAATATTCTCATTTAGACTTGTGTAGTTGAGAGTACTTATTACTACACTCATTAGGACTTACCTAGTTGAGAGTATTCAATGGGAATCTACACTACAAGGTTCACGCCCCTATGTATAGTGCATGATTAGGACCCAGACATGCTAGTATCCATCCTAGTAGTCCTGATTGCGACCCCAAATTTGTGATGTCAATTAGACGTAGTGGATGAGTATAATATCGAGTGTATTTACTCTTATTAGAGCCATTGCCCAAATATCACTTAAGTACCAACATTCCATTACCAAGGGAAAATAGAAGTCATAACCATTGCATAGCGTAGTCTTGCACCATGTTTATGACAAGTAGATGGATATAAGTACCACGATTCTAGAAGTAACTAAGGGACTATAGGAAATAGGCCATGGTCATTTACGTTTCCTGGTGCAGTGCAATGGTATGTTAGTCTCCCATGTAGATGACATGGTATCCACTTATGATAAGTTATCTGATGTTATTACCTCATTAGAGACGATGATTATAAGACAACAGGGACTTATTATGTCCTCGTCTGTCATGTGATGTAGCCTAACCCAAGACAACTATGAGTTCGTCTTTCTATACAACCTTAGAGACATGTTAAGCATTGTTTTGGCATTCTCTCATAGAGCTTTTAGCTAAGAGATGTTTTGAAGTGATTTATTATATTTATCTCTTAGCACACCTCAATTGAGAGTACTTGTCTCTCATTAATACTGTTGGTCGAGGTGGATTATTGTCTTACTTTTGTATATTATTTTTGCATCTATATATTCTATTGTTTATATATCTCTAAGGGACATGAAGCAAGAGTTCTTGTCTTTCGTTGGGGCCGATGGCCGGGGTATACATCAGTAAATATTTTGTTTGCTTGGTAGTTTATTTGTTTGGATGATGTTCCACCCATTGTATTCATGTTGCATTTGATGTGATGATTAACTATTCTTTACTACGAGTAATAGTATATGTGCATGGTTTCGGATGATGCTAATACACTTGAGATGTTCATTGTCACTATAAGATATCCTTGTTATACTATTAAATACTCAAATTCTAATTATACTATCAAGGCCCTTAAAAAAAATTAGGGCCCTAGACGACTGCCTTCTTTACCTAATTGTTGAGACAACCCTACTTTTAGTGTTTTTTTGCAAGAAATTCTAAGATTAATTAATATCCAACACAATAGGAATCCACTTTTTTATCTTCACGTTAATCTTTATGCTCCACGTCTTTCTTAAATACCTAATTATAACGCGGATCAAGCTACCTTTCTGTTGGGGAAAATCCCCTTCGATGATCAATCTAAGGGAATAAAAACCCAACGTGGCGGAAAAAAACAAACTGGATCATGATTGTTGTGAGATGGAACAAACAGAGATAAGCACCAGAAAAGACAATCACAGATCAATGCATTGTAGGAAAATAAACAACACTGTTATTTATAGTGGCTCCATTACCGCAAGGTAGTGTACGTCCAGTTGGGGAGAGAAGATTTTATTAATCACTGAAAGATTAGAGTTACAAGATTGATTCACTTTTGGAGGCTATACATAAGAAAAATTAACAACGCAGACAAAATTCTACAGAGTTTCAGCTCTCCAGGATGGCTTTGAAATTGGCTGAAATTAGCTCTCAATTTTAGCTGCCATTGTTGTCCAGAAACTCCCATGTTTATAGAGTGAAGAAATAAGGAGGGGTAGCTGCTATATAGCAGTCTTGGGGTTTGGTTTGGCATGCATCTAGTTCAGCGCCATTTGGTTAGGCAAAATGCCAAACGAAAAATTTGGACCGCTAGGCAAATCACTGAACAAAATATTTCGTTCGCTAAATCACCGAACGAAATATCTTGTTCGGCAAATTTCCGAACGAAACAACTCGTTCGGTAATTTTCTTTTCTTCGGCTCCTTCATTTTACCGAATGAAATAAGATGCTCCTTCATCGATCCAAACTCCACCTTATTTGTTGCCAAATCACCGATCCAAACTCCTGAACCAAATTACCTCCACGTTTCTTCCCGAACGAGCTTCCACCGCTCGAGATTTGAAGCGGCATCTCCTTCTTCACGGGACTCTTCTATGATGCAAGGTTAGGGCTGGCTTGATTTGGGGATCTAGGTATCAATTTCTAACAATCTCCACCTTGATACCAAATTTCCAAACAGACCTTCCAACTTCATTTACACCTTCATGCTTCAAATAATGGATACTTATCCAATGAGCTTCGGCAATGCCATCACCCATTATACTCTATCAATGAACTCCGGCAAGGCCACCGCCTGTAAACAAAGTGTTCGAAGTACCCAGTCTGTGTAGAACCCATCAATCTCCACCATGGAAAAAAACTTCTCCATGAACCATCTCAACTCTCCCCTGTTCCACGTCGTGATAGCTAGCACTTCCTTAAGTGAATCAAGTCCGAGCAATGCTCAAACTTAGCAACATGCAATGACTTGGTGAACATGTATGCTACCTTCTCCTTTATGTGAACTTTCTGAAGACAAATTGGTTTCGCTTCACTCATCGAGACAAGGAATGACTCTCTCACCTCAATGTGCTTCGTTCTCGAGTTGAATGCCAAATTTTCATCTAAGTGGATTGCACTCTGATTGTCACTGTACATCCATGCCTTCATATACGAAGCCCAAATCACACAATAGTCGCCTCAAATAAAGTGCTTCCTTAGCTTCTTCAACCGCAGCTATGAGCTCTACCTCTGTAGTAGACAAAGCCATAATCGTCTGCAACCTCGCTCTTCAACTGATCGTTGTCCCCCCAATGGTGAACACATATCCGAAGGTTGATTTCCTTCGATCTCTATCACCGACATATTCGGAATCACAAAATCCAACCAAGATGAAATCGCTTGCTCTGCCGCCAAAGACAAGTCTATGGTTTGGAGTTCCTCCAAGGTGTCTGAAGATACATTTCACTGCTTCTCAATGTGTCTTTCTTGGATTCCCCGTGAACCTACTAACCAGTCCAACCGCCTATGCAATGTCAGGCCTAGTGCACACCATGGCATACATCAAGCTGCCAATTGCACTTGCATATGGGACCTTTATCGTATAAGCCTTGTCCTTTTCCGAGATCGAAGAGCCTTTACTAGAAAGTTGTATGTGCAAAGGCATGGGTGTGCTGATTGCCTTTGCCCTTTCATGCTAAACCAGGAAAGCAGCTTTCGAATGTAACCCTTTTTATTGAGGATCAAAAGTCCTAACTTTCTATCCCTTTGGATTTCCATATCCAAAATTTCTTTGCTTCTCCAAGGTCCTTCATTTCGAATTTCGCTTCTAGCTTTAGCTTCAAACTATCGATTTCAGCCTTATCCTTGGAAGCAATCAACATATCATCCACGTACAAGACTAGGTACACCCATTTACCATTATTTAAATGCTTGAAGTACACACAAGCATCTTTGATGCTATGATCAAAACCAAGTGAAAGCATAAAAGGGTCAAACCTTTTCTACCATTGTCTAGGCGACTGCTTAAGTCCATACAATGACTTTTTCAATTTGCAAACCCAATTTTCTTTCCCGTCTACAATGAATCCTTCTGGCTGCTTCGTGTAGATGGTCTCATCCAAATCTCCATGCAAGAAAGCGGTTTTCACATCCAGTTGATTCAGCTCCAAGTCATGAGCTGCGACGATAACGAGCAAAATGCGGATGGACGTATGCCTCACTACTAGAGAGAATATCTCATCATACTCCCATGCCTTTCTTTGTGAAAACCCTTTAGCAACTAGTCTAGCCTTGTATCTCCTATCATCCTTCACCTTGAAAACCCGTTTGCAACCCAAGGCTCGGCTTCCTTGAGCAGGTGGCACCAAATTATAAGTCTTGTTCTTCTTCAATGACTCTAACTCCTCTTCCATAGCGTACATCCACTTTAAACTATCACATGACTTTAAAGCTTCATCAAGGTCAAGCAGATCCTCAAGAACTACATGTAGGGCATAGTCAAACTGGTCACCAAGGCTAAGCTTCGTAAACTGCCAACCATCATACCTTTCGGGCGATCTAATAGTCCTACGACTGACCCGCGTAGGTACTGCTTCGCCTAAACGCCTTTCAGCTCCACCTTGAACTGAACTTCCTCTAGATTCATGCTCATTACCAACACTACTAGAAGGTACTTGTGGACTATCCTATGATGTTTAATCAACTTCGTTTTCCTCGAGAGCATCAACAACAACTCTACTCCTCGGTTGGAACATGGGAACTTCTTCCATCTCCTTAGACTTATCAAAATCTTCTGATGTGGTAGGTAGCTTCTCCTTTGGATCGAGCATAGAAGACTCATCAAAAGTAACATGTTTGGAATGAACAATCTTCCGATCAACAGGGTTCCAAATTCAATAACCTTTGATAACATCGGTGTATCCCATTAGCATGCTCTTGTATGCTCTAGCCTCTAACTTATTATCACATGTATGGTGAACGTACATAGGACAACCAAAAATTCGAAAGTAACCACGATACACTGCTTTACCTCTCCGCTTCTCCTCTGGAATCTTCCCATCTATGGCTAAACACGGAATTCGATTTATGTTATGCACCACAATTGATGATGTCTTAGCCCAAAAGCCTCTAGACAAGCCCGTCATCAATCTCAAGCAACGAGCCTTCTTCAGTAGAGTCATGTTCATCCTTTCTGCAACCCTATTGGATTGCGGATCCTGGATGTAGTGAAATGTATTTGAATGCCATGCTATCTATATAAGTCAAGGAACTCCTTAGAGACAAATTCACCGCCATTATCAGATCTCAGCACCTTCAACCTAGAATCAGATTGGTTCTCAACAAGCACTTTTCAATCTTTGAACTTCTCAAAGCTCTCTAATTTGGCCTTCAACACATACTCCCACACTTTCCAAAAAATCATCAATGTAAGAGATAAAATACCTTACTCCTCCAAGAGAAGGAGTAGGAACTGGTCCCCAAACATCTGTACGCACGCACCAGAATACCCGCCTCGATCTATGGAGTCCAACTCCAAAAGATACTTAAGTTTGCCTGCCTAGCACACACTACTGGCAAAAGTCCATCTTGTCGAAGCTTTCTCCTTTGATTATCTTCCGTCATGGAAGGAACTCTAAGCCTTTCTCTGAAATATGACCCAACTTGAGATGTCAAAGCTTTGTGGCATCCAAAGCATGAGAACTGTCTACTCCAACACACGACTCTCCAAGGACTGTGGTTCCTTTCAACAAATATAGATTTCAGAACAATTCTCCTTTCATAGGAACTAGTGCTCCTCTTGAAATCTTTAGAATATTCTTCTCGATAGTTACCTTGCATCCTAAAGATGTCAAATGTCCTAAAGAAATTAATGACTTCCAAAGACCTGGAACATACTGGTCACATGTTAAAGTGACTCCGTCAAACATCCTGATCCTCACTGTACCTTCACCGTTGATCTACAGCTAGCATCATTACCCATAATAATAGAGCTTCCCTCTCGTCCAGCGAAAGAACTGAAGTAATCCTTATTAGGCATCATATGGAAGGATGCCCTCAAGTCTAGCCCCCAAAGGTCCGAGATATCCGATACTGTTGCAGACAACACATCGTCAGATACAGACTTCTCCACTGCAAATAATGAAGATCCATCTTCTTCCTTCTTCTTCAAATCTGGAAAATCCTTTTTCCAATGAATAGGTTTCTTGTAGATAAAGCACTACCCGTCCTTATACTTTCCTCCTCTGCTGTTGCCGAGCTTCCTGGACTTCCCTCTAGAGTGCCAATTCTTCTTATCTTCTCTATCTCTTTCAACTAACAGGTCGTGACGACTACTTCCACCTCTACTTTCTTCAATCATCTCCTTTATCTGGTCTCTCAAGCCCTCAGATAGAAGCCTAACTTCACATCTTCTACTATCAATGTGTCTCTAGCGAAGATAAGGCTGTTAACGAAACCTGTATATCGCTTTGGAAGAGAACACAAAAGAATCATTGCCATTTTCTCCACATCCATCTTTAAGTCAATAGTCTTCATCTCCATCACGAGATCATAAAGAAATTAAAATGTTCCTTCACTGAAGTGCCCTCTCTCATCCGCATGGTGAAAAATGTTTTCAACAATATCAGAAGGTTAGTTAGAGATTTCTTCAAGTAGATATTCTCTAACTTGGTCCAAATGCCTTTAGCAGTGGTCTTACTGCTAATCTCTGAGATAACATTCTATCTCATAGCTAGCTGTAAAGCAGTAAACATACATT
This sequence comes from Allium cepa, assembly GCA_030765085.1. Taxonomy (NCBI): domain Eukaryota; kingdom Viridiplantae; phylum Streptophyta; class Magnoliopsida; order Asparagales; family Amaryllidaceae; genus Allium; species Allium cepa. The sequence continues at coordinate 514,313,454 of CM060942.1, forward strand.
TCTCCCTCTTCTTCCTTTCTACGACTGAGATGTCAGCCGTCAACTCCTCAGGGGTAAACACTACTGGATGGACTTCATTCCTCATTAGAATAGCTTTCATCCTCCATTGCCGCTTATTGAAGCCTTTAACCCCATTTCATTTCTCAATTGCCAACTGTGAACCTGAGGCGATATACATCCCTCTAATATAGGGTCTTGTAACAACTGGAGTCGCTTCATCTTCTGCCATAATGTCTAACACTCTTCAATTTATCTTGCAGCTCTAATACCAAAACGTTGGAAAAAATTCCTTTTTGATGATTAGTCTAGGGTAATAAAAAACCCAATGCAGCGGAAAAATAATGAAATGGATTGTGATTGTAGTGAGACAGAACAAACGGAGATAAGCACTAGAATAGATAGTCACATATCAACGCAATGCAGAAAAATAAACAACACCGGTATTTATAGTGGTTCCACTACCGCAAGGCAGTGTACACCACTTATGGAGAGGATATTTTATTAATCATTGAAAGATTAGAGTTACAAGATTGATTCGCTTTTGGAGGCTATACATAAAAAGAATTAACAATACAGACAAAATTCTGTAGAGTTGCAGCTCTCAAGGATGGCTTTGAAATTGGCTGAAATTAGCTTCTCAATTTTGGCTGTCATTGTTGTCCAGAAGATCCCATATTTATAAAGTGAAGAAATAAGGAGGGGTAGCTGCTATATAGCAGTCTTGAGGTTTGGTTTGGTACGCATCTGGTTCGGTGCCATTTGGTTCGGCAAAATGCGAAGCGAAAAATTTAGACCGGTAGGCCAATCACCAAACGAAATATTTCGTTCCCCAAATCACCGAACAAAATATCTTGTTCGAAAAATTTTCGAATGAAACAACTCGGTCGGTAATTTTTTTCTTCCGCTCCTCCATTTTATCGAACGAATCAAATGCTCCTTCGCCAATCCAAACTCCACCTTCTTTGGTTCCAAATCACTAATCCAAACTCCTGAACCAAATTAGCTCCATGTTTCTTCCTGAACAAGTTTCCATTGCTTGAGATTTGAAGTGGCATCTCCTTCTTCACGCGACTCTTCTATGGTGCAAGGTTAGGGCTGGCTCGATTTAGGGATCTAGGTATCAATTTCTAATAATCTTTTGTTAAGCGTGGCTCGCATTGTAAATGGAGTAGGTGCGTGGATTGAATGTAAGTCCCGCATCGCAGGATATTCAGAATAATGGTGGAATATATATGAGATTGGTAGCACGTAACATTGGAGGTTTCTTTTGTTACAGTGAGTTGCCAAGACCAAATTATATGCTCGATGGAGATGATGGAGCGATGTTCAATCGGGGCGCCAGCATGGGAGACTTCTACCGTTGACCTCGACTAGACATGGTGAAGTGAACGTGTGCGAAACGCGGGAATGCCAAAACTTAACATGGTATCATAGCTCCATGGTTCGAGGGACCGATATAATGCAGCGACCGAAGCATGGATCTAAAGGGGCTTGTGCATGGGATGCTCATCAAGATGAAGATATAGTTAAAGCAGTTGTCCTTCCTGCTTATGAGAACTCGAAGTAGCAGCCTCACCCAAGTGCGAAGAAGACTCGGTATAACTCCAAGGTGACTTAAGCAATGCTCGCCAAGGTGGAGATTGTTAGGTGTGGCTTGCATTGTAAATGGAGTGGGTGCATGGATTGAATGTAAGTCCCACATCGTAGGATATTTCAGAATAATCGTGGTATATATGGAATTAGTAGCACGTAACATCGGGGATTCCTTTTGTTAATGTATTACCAAGACCAAATTATATGCTCGATGGAGGCGATTGAGGGATGTTCAATCGGGACGCTGGCATGGGAGACTTTGACCGTTGACCTCGGCTAGATACGGTGAAGCAAACGCGTACGGAACGCGGGAATGCCGAAACTTAATACTTTCTCGCTCACATGGGTAAGCATACAGTTTTCCATATTAAGAAATGCATCAATTTTAACATTAATAATGACAATACTATATATGATAAAATCATTCCTTCATATAGTGGATGTTGCTTGTTTTCTTCATGTATATAAATGGTTGATTGTGAATATCTTTTGTACTATTTACTCAAAAGAGATCGGTTCTTATTAAATCTTGAATATACGAGTGTTTTGCTATGAACATTATGAATAAACTCGACAAATGAAAACCTATATTCGGGTAGATGAATTATATAGTTTACTCGCCGATGGTAGTGTTGTTATAATATTTTGTACCATTTTGAATTATATTATGTAACTTGTGTGTTACAGACGATAATGTTGTAAAAGCAAAGCATTCGTACTTTAAATATTGCTAAAAAATAAAATATTATTATGCAATGTATAATATACCAATTAAAATTTAACTTTTTGTACTATTGGTTATGGATATAATATTGTAAAGTTTTTTATATATTTTTTATATCTGAATGAAAAATTAGTTTTACAATTTTTTAATATGTAAGTGTTATACAAATAAAACCCATCATTTCTTAAGAAACTATTAGACAGTTTAACAAATATTAGTTACTTGAATTTACATAAATACTTCAAATTAATGATGTTTTTTTAATTTAAATATATTAATTTTCATGTGAAATAGTAAGAGAGTTTCAATGAGAGCATCATAAATAATTATAGAAATTATAACATGACAACATATATCGATTTGTGGAAAAAGGAGAAGAAAATTAAGAAGCGGGGAGAAGATATATAAGATTATTGAGATGATTATAATTCTATACCTTCTACTATATAACTTAGAATTTATTAGGATTGATGAATTATACATCAAAGTTGTTGTTATTGTTCGTTAATTTTTTTATGTGATTTTTTTCCATATTTGAATGGAAATTCAATTATGTCGGTTTTGGTATTGTGACTATGTGATATACATGTTGACATTGCTATTTTTTATATTTATTGGATAAATTAATGGATATTAGTTAATTAAATTTATTTAAACAGTTTACGTTTAAGTTTATTTAATTAAGTTAAATATGTGGATCTAAAAGTGAATTATATGTGAAAATTAAGGTGAAACTTAAAAGTATAAAATAAACAAGAATATGTACTTCTTTGAATATGAAATGCTAGTACATGATTAATAAAATATCATAAATAATTATAGAATACATAAATTCTATTTGGACTTTAAAAATATTAATAAATATCTATAAAGAATTAAGGATAGGTGAGAAAAATCCTAGAGTCAATGAGAAAACTAAAGGTTCTTTTACTTTACCATTATTTAATAGATTGGCTGCTTTGATTCATCTCCATATTCCTTTAGTTTTATTGGTTTAACCAAAATTAATTCCTATTAAATGGAAATTTGCACGTTTCTCCTAATCCTACCATGTAAAATGATCCAATTTATTTTTCTTGGTTTTTTTTCTAGTTTTGGTTAGCTTTGGTTAGATTTTACCATTAATTTTCTTTTTTCAAAACATCTGGTTTATGAATTACCTATCATGTTTTTAAATAATTCATGAAAATTGGTAGCTTTTTGGGTAACAATTAACTTATTTTGAAGAAAAATTCAAATTTAAATATTTGCTACATTCCATATGTTAGGAAGCATATTCGATAGATAATTTTAGTAATATTTTAGTTTCCATATTCAAATTTGTAATGTGAAAAATTACTGTTATTTAATACTACCTTTTTATATAATAAAAAGTATTGCTAATAATGTATTATTTATTCCCTAAATCATGATTTGAAACACAATGATAAAATAAATTAGTCAATATTAATTAGACTGATATTATACGAAATGTTATTTAAATTAATGCTAACCATTTTAGTCCAAATATTTCGTACCTTTCTCTTATTGTTTTATCTATTCTTTAATGAGCGTATTATTTGAAAGATTAGGTGTTTGGAATATCTACTTTTAGAAAATTGTTATGCATGACTTATTCTAAAATAATGGATGGAAGCAATGATAATATAGTAAGCTGACAAATATTGATTATTTTGATATTGTATAGCATCATATTTAATATTAACCTTTAATCATTTTCGAGTTAGAAAATTGCGCTTTTTTCCCATTATTTGGATTATTGGGTGAATACATGTTTTATTTGAATGATCTATAAATTTAAGGTTTTTGTTTTATAATATTTTTTTATTCCCTTAGCTTTTCTTAATTCCTATAGAGGAAGTTTTGATTAGGTGACGCCTACATCAAAAAAGTCCAACTTCAAAAATATTACCATTATATTACCATTGTTAATGAATACATAAATGTGTTGTGATGTACAAGCACCATAAAGCATAGAGAATCAAATGCATAGTATTTATTAACTAGTAAGGATTACAAAATGAATAGATTCATTAATGAGAAAGGAGTAGAAAAGGATTCATCACGAATAACATACAAATCATTAAAGCAAAAAAACTAAGGACTAAACAAAATATACCGGCAAGTATCCTCCATTTATTTCTTTAATTTGATTTAGGGATCTCCATAAATCCAGTACAATTACATTAGAACATCAATCAAAATTAGAACCGTAGGACTCCTCAAAATGAACGCTAATGCCAAAATAATCACAAAGACATAACAATTAAAATCCTTCATTGTTACAAATAGTCTAGTGTTAAATAATCCACATGCTCATTATAGGGAGAAAAATGCACCTAATATTAGTTTTCCATATTTTATGTTTCCATAAATGCACGTTATGGGTCATATCAATCAATCATAATTGATTATTTTAAATATGATTTCCTACTAAAAATAAAGTATCAAATATACAAAATTGACTTGATATTTAACGTATTTAACATACCATATAACTAATTTAGCCTAAATATAGTGATTTCCATATCTATGTAGAACTATTTTATGTTTTGTGAATAAAATTTAAAGATGAAAACAAATTGAATATTAACATATTAAATTTTAGTTGACAACGATATCGTGCTTATAGATTTGGCACATCATGAATGTTTCCATTTTAAAGTATACTTCAATAAGATGTAATTCAAGTTTCACAACAAATATATATATATATATATATATATATATATATATAATATATTCAAAATGCCATAGTATGTTGTTATAGTATAATAATAGTTGAGGAAAATAAAAATGGGTTATTGGTTCTCATTTCTAAAGGATGATTGGTGTGAGCGTGTATCACTATGTGTGTGTATGAATAATGGTAGTTTGAATCTTTTTTTTTTCTATTGGCCAAAGGATATTTTGGGTTTGCTTTATGGGAATGTGGGATTTTGAACTAATTGAATTCCCTATATGTAAGATATTCCACATGCCATATAAAAGTAGTTTGTCTCCAATAATAGTGATATCTTTATTACTATGGAATATTTGTATAGTAATAGGAATATATTAATAATTACATGGAATATTTTTATATTTATATTTTCATCTAGGAAGAAAATGATATTTTGGTACGTGTAATGTAAATGGAATAAAACATAAATATGCAATATTACCTAAAATTTAGTCCGCAATATTGATGTCATTGTATCATATGCTACAACAACACGTTATACAAGCGATTTGCCACACACTTTAAAAAATAAGCGTAAAAATCACCAATTCACATGATTTTTTTTTTGAAAATATTTGCCATTTTATTTGATTCAATATCAGGAATCTAGTTTCAAGGATCAATTTAGAGTGATACTATTTACATCCATCTTCACTCATTCATTTATCTTCTCACTCAACCAAATACTTACTATGATGCCCCATTTTCAGTGACCGAACTATCAAAGGGAGTTTACCCCTTGATAGCTCTGTTCAAAGGGCTCAAAAGGAGTGATCTTTCATATAGGATGCATTGGGTCACTATGGATACGTAACAACACCTAAACACATTTGATATAATACATAACTTGTCTTAACACAAAGCAACATATATGAGTTGCCCAAAATAAATAATATAGTATTAGAGGCACATAATAGAATAAACCCAATTTAAGTAGAATCGAAGTTGAATAAAAATAACAAATGATATATCATAATTGTTGTCTGATAGAATATCCCATACATCTACATCTCATATAGAATACAAGTCTAAACGACCTAATACATCATGCTATCATGTCTCATGAGATAGACAACACAAGAAAAATAACATATATGCTATCATGATCAGCTTCATCTCCATGTCGTGGCCTAAACAGAAACCCTCAACCAACCCTCATTTCTAGGTCATGTAAGCATAAGAGTCAAAGATTTGCCAGTGCACACAATGCAAAAACCCCCTATCATGAGAACACAACAACCAGTTCGATGGATACTAGCAGTCTAGTAGTCAATATCTCATGTTGTTCTCGTCAAATGTTAAATTTATTGCTTTTCCAAACATTTATCTTCCATTTAACATCTAAATTCCCACTTAACATTATATCCCATTTTTATTAAATAAATTTCATGCATAATATTTCATTTTACAATGTAATAATGCATTCATAACGTATTAATCCAAACATGACAAAACACTCATTCACATCAATACAAGGGAATATAATAAACTTTTATATACATTTCATGGGTAAAACAATCATCATTGCCTATACTTGTATTTATAAAATCAAACAAGAACTTAAAATCACCCATATTTACTCAAAGCATACATTTCATCCATTCAACTTACAATTTGTTCGTAGCATATTTGATTATTCATTATACACTTAGTATACTTTATATATCAATCATAGCTAAGTATCATTCAATCCATTCAAATCCAAATCAAGCAAGGTTTCAATCACTTAACATAACATGAGTATACATGCATAGCGTGAGTAAAATAAATATTCAATTACCTACGTCAACTCAAAAAATCTTTCTATTCACACACCTTAGATTGTTATTTCATATTTCATACTTCATATTTCGTAAAATATATGCTCATGTTATCCAAAATATATACATATGTCCTTGGTATTTCTTCTTTTAAAATCCATCTAGAGTTTTTTGAATTTAACCTGAAAATCATTCTCTACAATTTCGTATTAAAATCAAAATCCTATACATAAATAAATTCAAAATACTATATAAAAAAAACCTTTTGATCACTTCCAAAATATCAAAGCAAATCATTATTCCTTCCTTTTGCAAGCTATATATGCATAAGTACTTTTTATAGTACAAATATTGTACTTATAAATAATTTAACTTCTTTACATAATTAATAAATGAATTTAAAATTCACTTTTACCAATTTATGTAAAAATGAATTTGAATTTTATTTATAAACTATGCAACCATAAATTCCACCTCGTTGGTTTAAAAATTCATTTCAATCTTCTTTCAAACTAATGTATTGATTTCATAAAATACTCAAAAAGATTTACATTTTATTTTCTCAACAAATAAAATCTTTTTAAAATAATATTGAATGGTTCCTTAAAATATAAATCATAACTTGATATTTCAAAATCCCATTAAAATATTTTGATTTTCTTCAAGAATCAAAATAACTGTTTCTTTAATTTCCATCAAAATCAAATGTAGACTTAACTTTACAATTCTTTATCGATATTTGCAAAAATATTTTGAATAAATTCACAACCCATTCATTCTTTTATTTCATACAAAATCCATAATTCATAAATAATTTCCATGTGTACAATTAAATCATTTATCAAACAATCAACCATTCCAAACATTTTCTAACAACAACTCAATCATGTTAGGCTGCCAAGGTATTATCAATCAATAAATACAATTAATTTAAATCAAATAAAAACCAAAATAGGAAAATCATGTAACATCCCATTACGGAGTTAAATAATTATGTTAAAAATGGATTTTGGGGATTTAATTGGAAGTTTTATTGAATTTGATTCAACAAATTGAATTTTCGGATTATTTAATAATAAAAGAACAAATTGATTTAAAATTAAGAGTGGAAATTTGAATTATTTTTTAAAATCCAGAAGTCATCTGAAAAATATGTTTTGATAACATAAATAATATTTGTGAAGTATTGAAATTTGTTTAGAAAGAATAAACAATTGTTTTAAAATTGTTTAAGACAAAAAATGGGTGTTTTAGCCATTGAAAAAGTATTTCAAACAAAGATGAAATTATGAAATTTTTATAGTGGATTTAATAAATTTTGTAGGTAGTAAAATGATTTTGAATTGAATTTAAAATTAGACGAGCTTTGCATTTTTAACAAGGGAGATTAAATCATTTTATTATTGGGCCTAAATACCCTAAAACCTATACCCAAACTCACACCTGAACCCTTAAACTGCCAACATTAACCCTAATTCTTTCTTAACCCCTTCTCCGCCTTTTATCTGTCGAAGCCTGTAAGAAACGAGAAGAAAGAAAGAAAGAAGCAAAGGCGTTAATCGAGAATCGCAACCACACAGGCAGGCTACATACTGACATTCTTGGCTACGCATGCGTGAGAGGGGTCAGTATTGAGATATATTTAAAACATATAATTAGATATTATGATATATTCAGAATATATGATTAAGATATTATGATATATTTAGAATATATGATTAGATGTTATGAATGGTATGTAATAGGGAATATATCTTCGGAAGATTTCCCGCTGTTTCCTCAATTCTAGAGTTACCATAAGATAGAGTCTTGGGTATGTATTATAAATATGGATGTTGGTGATTAATACGAATTCAAGCTGAGTTTTACCAATTCTTCATGGTATCAGAGCCATGTTTAATTGTGTCACAAGCCACCCTCAATGAATGTTCATGTGTTTGGATGATCATACCTAACACGTGCGAGGGCGTGTTGGGATTAGTCCCACATCGGGGAATTTACAATATGAATTCTGCATAAATAATAAGAGACTTCCATCACATTAGCCAATTGGTTTTGTGATAATATATTGGTTTCATGGTATCAGAGCCAAAGAACGATTTTTTTCTTCAAGAATAATTTGCTATGGATGGTGGTGAAGATCAATTGTTCACAAGTGAGAAGTGAAAAGCTATTTCAGACATGATTGGTAATAGTAAAATTCTGAAAATCGATTAATTGGTAAGTTTGATAATACTTCCTGGATTATCGATACCGGAGCAACCCATCGTGTTACACGGCAACGTTCATGGTTATTTGACACACAAAATCTTGGCTGTTCTGTTGGTTTGTCGAATGGTGAAAAAGTGATTGCTACTTTGGTGGAATCCGTATGTGTGTCGGACAAAATTACCCTCACTGGAGTACTTTATGTTTCAAATTTGAGTTGCAATTTAATTTATGTTTCTCAAATTAATGATGATTTACGAACTATTGTCCTATTTGATTCTCATATTTGTGCTATACATGACCAAATGAAGGAACTGATTCACGGAAGTTAGGAGAGATGGACTGTACTAATTTAGCGAACCGGAATTTGTGTCAACAGTTGAAGCAACGTCAAATTTGGAGTTGTGGCATCGTCGGCTCGGGCATCCTTTCGAAAAAGGAGTTAAGTCAATTCCTTATGTCAAAAATAATAAAGATGGTTTAGATAAAGGGTGTGAAGTATGTATGCGTGCTAGACATCCTAGAGACAAGTTTCCTTTAAGTGACAATAAAGCTTCTAGAATTTGGGAGGAAATACATGGTGATTTGTGGGGTCCATATCGACACGTTTCTTCATGTGAGGCCCGTTATTTTTTGACAATAGTTGATGATTTTACGAGAGCAGCTTGGATTTATTTGTTGGTTGAAAAATTAAACGTGTTTCAAATGTTTATGTCCTTTGTTGCTTTGGTCGATAGGCAATTTTCTCAAACAATTAAGGTCATTCAAAATGATAATGGAACCGAGTTTAATTGTTTGATTGATTATTTTAATGCAACTGGAATTTTGTTTCAAACTTCGTGTGTGGCTACTCCACAACAAAATGGAAGAGTTGAAATGAAACATAAACACAATTTGAATGTGGGTAGGGCATTATGCTTTCAAGCAAACTTGCCTATTTATTTTTGGGGTGAATGTGTTCTTGCTGCCGCTCATTTAATTAATCATACACCCTCTTCCATGTTACCAAATAAAACACCTTTTGAGATACTTTTTGGTAAACCACCCTCTTTTGGTGCTATTCAAACCTTTGGGTGCTTGTGCTTTGCTCATAATCAAAAGACCAAGGGAGATAAATTTGCAAGTCGGAGTCGAAAGTGTATTTTTTTGGGTTACCCGTTCGGTAAAAAGGGGTGGAAATTATTTGATCTTGATACAAAGGAATTTTTCATGTCTAGAGATGTGAAAATTGTAGAGGAAGCGTTCCCGTTTGGGTGTTCGGAAGATGTTAATATAATATCTAGTGAGAATAATGATCATGATATTCATTAAGATTTTGCTAAAATAATTTATGAAGATGAGGTTGTTGATCTTTTGATTAATGCTAATGGGTGTAATGCTCAAAATCACATGGACGAAGTTCAAACTGACGCACAGGCCATTGTTCCAGAACCTGCGACCGCTGTGCCGGAATAGCGACCTACTATGCATATTGATGATCAGTCTTTAGATGGGTCTACGCATGGTTCTGCTTCGGATCAGTCTACTATTCCACAGGAAATGGGTCATGGTCTTTGGGAAAAGTTCCCAAATGTTCTGTATCGAGATTTTGTGACACATACGGTTTTTTCTAATGGTCCATCTTCTGATTCCCCTTTTTTCAATCACTCCTCGGGTACTCTTTATCCTCTAGCACATTACATAAATTGTGACAAATTTTCTGTAAATTATCGAAGATTTCTTGCAGCTATAATTAAGGGTAAGGGCCCTAAATCATTTAGAGAAGCTATGAAATCTGATGAGCGGCGCCGTTCCATGAAGGATGAGATACAGGCTCTAGAAGACAACGACACATGGACCTTAGAGCATCTTCCTCCGGGGAAACGTGCTCTTGGTAGTCAATAGGTGTACAAGACCAAATATTTATCAAATGGAGATGTTGAGCGCCTCAAATCCACATTAGTAGTGTTGGGTAATCACCAACAAGAAGGAATAGACTACAACGAAACTTTTTCTCATGTTGCCAAGATGACTACAATTCGTGCTTTTCTAGTCATAGCGACATCCAAGAATTGGGAATTACATCAAATGGATGTTCATAATGCGTTCCTACATGGTGCTCTTGATAAGGAGGTATGCATGAAATTACTTCCCGGGTTTGAGAGTTCAGATCCAACTTTGGTGTGTCGGTTACGTAAGTCATTGTATGGCTTAAAGCAAGCTCCAAGATGTTGGTTTGAAAAATTGGTGTCGGCTTTGAAAGGGTATGGATTTCTTCAGTCTTGTTAAGATTATTCTCTTTTTACATTTACTAAAGGCGTTGTTCAGATTAATGTCTTAGTTTATGTTGATGATCTTGCTATTTCTAGGAATGGTTCCGCTGCGCTTACCATATTCAAAGCTTATCTTAGTGATTGTTTTAAAATGAAAGATCTTGGAAATCTCAAATATTTTTTGGGGATTGAGGTCGCCCATAGTTCATCGGGCTTGTTTTTATGTCAGCGAAAATATATTTTAGATATTATTTCTGAAGTAGGCTTATTGGGGGCAAAACCGATTGGGTTTCCTATAGAACAAAATCATAATCTAGGTCTTGCAACTGGAGAGTTTCTAGCAGATCCTGAATTATACCGAGGACTTGTGGGTCGTTTGATTTATCTTGTGGTTACTCAACCGGACCTGGCTTATTCAGTTCATATTTTGTCTCAATTTATGCAAGCACCTCGAATTGAACATTGGGAAGCGGCTCTCCGGGTTGTGCGTTATTTGAAAGGGACTCCGGGTCAGGGTATTTGGCTCCGTGCTGACAGTGAGTTGACCTTGGAAGGATGGTGTGATTCGGATTGGGCGGCTTGTCCTCTTACTCGTTGCTCGTTGACAGGTTGGATTGTGTTTCTTGGTCAATCTCCTATTTCTTGGAAAACAAAGAACAATATACAGTATCTCGGTCTTCCGCGGAAGCCGAACATAGGCCTATAGCTGCAAGTACCTGCGAATTGAAGTGGCTAAAAGGGTTGTTGTTGAGTTTGGGTGTGCAACATCCTAAAGCTATTAAATTATTTTGTGATAGTGAATCGGCGTTACATATAGCAAAGAATCCTGTTTTTCATGAGAGGACGAAGCACATCGAGGTTGATTGTCACTTTGTCCATGATGCGATCAATGAAGGTTTGATATCTCCTACTTATGTCTCGACATCGTCACAGCTAGCAGACATATTTACAAAAGCTCTCGGCAAGGCTCAATTTTATTTTCTTCTCTCCAAATTGGTCATTTTTGAATCTCATGCTCCAACTTGAGGGGGGGTATTGAGATATATTTAGAATATATGATTAGATATTATTATATATTTAGAATATATGATTAAGATATTATGATGTATTTAGTACATATGATTAGATGTTATGAGTGGTATGTAATAGCGGATATATCTTCCAAAGATTTCCTGTTGTTTCCAAAATATATGATTAGATGTTATGAGTGGTATGTAATAGGGGATATATCTTCAGAAGATTTCTTGTTGTTTCCGCAATTCTAGAGTTACCATAAGATAGAGTCTTGGGTATGTATTATAAATATGGATGTTGGTGATTAATAAGAATTCAAGATGAGTTTTACCAATTCTTCAGTCGGTGATGTACTATGTCCAACCTAGGGCAAGGTAAGGTAACATCGTCAAGAAGGAAGGCGGTGGTTATTATATGCATGTCGACTTCAAGTGGGTGTAGCAATAAGATGGTGAACATGCGTGCTTCGGAAGTTGGTGGTGAAGGTGATGACGATTAGGGATGAGATGAGGTGAGTGACTATTTACAAAGTTGCACAATGTCCAATGAGATGTACAAATACTTTTCAAAAATAAACCAACATGGCTAAAATACTTATCTTGTAAGTTATAAATCTGTAAGCATTATCTTTTTTTTGTAAAATTTGATGTTCTATCCATGGACTAAATATAGTTATACACCATTTATATCATTTTACTTCCATGCATGATTTCTTCTTTGGCGCCATCTATGTAGTAATTATTTATGCACTAACCAAAAATACAATTGATATTTACACCTTTACATAATTGAATATCATGGGTAAACAAAAAATTTGAAGCATGGTCCATATTGGCTTATGAAGTGCAAGTAATAGAATAAACTTTCACGCAAAAATATATGAAAAATGCAAGCTAAAAATATTCATTAGACAGTTGGTAGTGTTAGAACAAATCAAATTCTTTTGGAAAGGGAGCTAGATCATAGACTTTCGTCCATCTCGTATAAAATTAAACAGCTAATTTGGGATTATAAAGTTTAATCTAACTTATCTAAGTAAAAAAAACATAGAAGGAAGATTTATCCAACAATTTTGGATTTTTGATTTCTTTGGAAACAACCGCTCATGTCAGGATACAATTTATTAAATTTTACGTAAGATTTCAAAATACTTGGATGAAATATTTGCATACGATATAATTTTTCATGGTAAATTTATATGAAACATTATTCCATATTGTTTGAAACGATGATGATATTCCCCTAGATAATGAATGGTTTTAGAAAGTAGGTGAACGTACGTGTACACACATATGTATCTTTACAAGTAGTGGATGTCTTTAATCATAAGTATCAAAACATTAAAGCATCCATTCTTTTCATTCCCCATACATACAAAACTTCATTGAATAAAAGCCTATAAATCATATTAAAACTGAATGAAAAAATGAAAATAAATTTATCCAAGAAAAAGTAAATGCTCATACTAATGGCACAAGGATCCAAAAGAGAATCATAACATTTTGTTTTCACATAACAACATATAAGTCGGAATACAACATAAGATAAATTAATCCACTTTATTAAAAATACCAATTAGCATATAAGTTGATAAATATTAATTAACAAACAAGTTAATAAATAAAATACAAGAGAAACATAATTTATTTTATAAAATTGCAGAAAATGGATTAAAGATTTTTTTTTTTAAAACAACAAGTTCATAAAGAAGGGATGCACTTCCATAAAAGGAATTTTTTTATACCTTTAACAATAGGGATAAACCTTAGAGTATAATGAATTGATATATAGGAAGAGAGTAGTGGCAACGTTAAAAAAATTCAAAATATATTTGAGTTTGGGGAATTGTTTTAGAGGAAGAAAGAAGAAAACAAAGGAGACATTAGTCCCACATCATAGAATAAAAATAGATAACTTTGTTAATATATGTGTTTCTCAACAGAGGGTTGGACCTTTGGGGCACCCAAATGTATTTCTCAAATCAAATTCTTTTGGAGAGGGAGTTAGATCATATACTTTTGTCCATCTGATATAAAATTAAACTACTAATTTAGGATTATAAAGTTTAATCTAACTTATTTAACACTACAAGAATAATTATATTTAATTGTATAGGGTTACAACATTGTATTATAACCTGCTGTCATTATTCATATAAATCATTGGATGATATGAAAAATAACAAACTATAGACGCTATAAACAAAAACAATAGCATAAAATTTATAGGCGAGTTACCAGATTATTTCATGGCTTCTAATTTTCCAATTCTTCCCTCCTCATTTCTCCTTCCCTACTCTTTATATCCTTCCACTGTCCATCACGAAATATCTAAAAAAACTCTCCTTTGTTCATCTCTCTTCTCACATCTCACATAATTAATTCACTTGTCTTCTTCTGCTTCTGCCGACCTCCGTAGATGCATCTCTAGGAATCTTCTTTGCAAGCTCTCAAAAAAAGCTCTTGCCCATTGTCAATGCAGGCCTGTCTCATGTAAGTTGTTAGTCTGTTCTCTAGTGTAACGACCAGGAATTTTCGAACCCGAAAATTCCAGGTAGTTAGAAGAAGAAGGAACAGATAGAAGAAGAACAAACAGAAAACACAGCACAAATTCTCACATTCGCAACGGGTCAAAATATAATATCAAATAATTACAGTTTACAAAAGAATACTATATCTGTCAATTACATTTTAATACATCAGAGTTACACACTTACTCAAACACTGGACATATACAAATCAACAAGACTCAGAAAATCAGAAATATATTACAGCGGAAACAATCCATACGTTCCTGCCATCCAGCTCGCCTCCTAAGCTCCAGAATGTCCTTACCTGAAAATCTATAATACTTGGTCTGACCCGAGCATTATATTAAAGTAACACCCGGGTCAAGCTGGAAACCAGCGTGAGTAAACCCATCTAACATGGAATACAAAGCATACAACTTATATAAAACCCGGGGTAACTCGTATCAATTTACAAATTCACAATTTGTTGTAGACATCACTTATTTCACACATCAATTTTCTTAGTGCCAAAATTTAGATTAAATAGTCCAGTTCACTTAAATCATTTCATTCCAGCCTATTGATTTCACGTATCAATCTATAAAAAATTGAAATGGTTTCAGATATTTTCTAATACCCGACCCCGGTCCCTTCGAATCTCATGTCATCCTAACCCAAGTTATCCAAATGAAATACACTTCAAACTTTAAATACAGGATGCCCCTTTACACAACAATTCATCATTGATAGATAACCATAATATCCTGTCCGCCCAAACATATGATACTACAAAACATTTCATACCGGAGATATCAACTCATTCAAGGTATCTAATACCATTTAATCATCCATAAGCAATGCTTGATCACTTCCAAAATTAATTTAATTAATTCTAATTGAATTACTAACCTCAATCACTTAGATCTCTTCACTTGACGTTGATTAATTTCAAAACAATTAATTAATCATCCCTTAATTATCCATCTTAATTAATCATCCTCGATTAATTACCCTTCAATCACATTCAAGTAATTATCTTTAATTAATTACACAAATTAATTATTCTTAACCAAAACAGTAATTAATCTTTAATTACTTCACAAATTTATTAACTATAATTAATTACATCAATCCTTAATTACTTACATTAATTAATTCCTCATAAATAACTTATTATTGATTTATTAATCAACCTTTAATTACATCATTAATTATATAAATTAATGATTTCTAATTACATTTAATTTATCCTAATCTAAATTAATTACATTAAGTAATTAATCATTAATTAAACCATAAATATTAATCACTCTTGATTAATCTCAACCAGTAATTAACTACCTTTTTATTTACTTCATTAAATAATTTAGTACTCATTTTATAAAAGAAGTTTAAAGGAATTTAAAACCAAATTCATTTTTATATTCAAATAAATTTAAGAATGCACTTTAACATTCAAGATGTTAAAACAATTTAAATTTTAGAAAAGAACTTTATTTGTTTAAAAACTAAGATTCACTAACTTGAATTTCGGATTTAACTTCGATTTAAATCTTGTTTTAAATCTCTACTTTACAATTTAACTTCAGTTTTTTTTCAAAAAAATCACTTTTATTTCTTTCCAACTCATCCTTATTTTTATTCTATAATTATTTCACTTCCAAAATTCACTCTTATATTTCTTTTCAAAAATCCAATTCTATATATTTTGATGACCCAGTGTATCGAAATTTATTCAAGAAAACCATAGTATTCAATATTCCAATTATCAATATAATTCATCACAGAATATCAAATATTCATAGTACAAAACATTAAACAATTTAAATAATTTTGAGGAATCCAGTTGGATCCCTTCAACCTGTTTCCCTGGATCCATATATGTTAGCACAATACCAATTCCACTTCAAGGTGGAATATCGCGGTATATGGGATCAATATAATATCATCCTCTATTATGCGACACATAGGGTCTCATCCGCTATATAATGCAGGAAATCAATCACCCAATATATATATTATATACTACTATATATAATATAGCACATCAAACCAATCCAATCATTCAACCAATTATTTAAAATTAACCTTTTAAATTTAAATAACTCGGATGAGTGAGATTAACTCACCTTTGCCCCTCAAATTTGCAAATCCACTTCATTCTCGAT
Source organism: Allium cepa (assembly GCA_030765085.1). Lineage (NCBI taxonomy): Eukaryota > Viridiplantae > Streptophyta > Magnoliopsida > Asparagales > Amaryllidaceae > Allium > Allium cepa. Next base: position 514,330,404 of record CM060942.1, read on the forward strand.
TTGATTCCACGATTATTGACCTTGTATAAACATTAGATGTTTTATTAATTTTCGAGTCAATTAAATTTCCATTTGATAATTTAATTAACCACACATATTATTACCATTAACAAAATTTAATTTACTAGTAATTTAATTTAATTTAATTTAAACCAATAATTCCCTTATAAAAAAAATCTTTAGTAACTAAAATAAATTAAATAGGGCAATCGTACATTTTTATCACCCAATCCCTTATATATTTTTCATCCAAAATCTTATATAAATTTCTTGTACCTTTATATATATAAATCTAAACTCTGGCATTTTAAAACTAAACAGTAAACATTCTTTATTGAAAAACAATATACTGAGTTTTGTACATATATATATTCTGATAATTAATAATGAACAAATCGAATTCAAAGACTTTTAACCTTATTTAACTAAAATAAAATTTAATTACCTTACTGTGAGTCAAACCCTAGCACGCACACACCTTGAAACTCGACTTCGATCGCTTCGAGTTACCGCCGCTAACCTCTTCCAGGTCGAGTCCCCTTCAACGCGACATCCCTAACTCGGTCGAGCATGCACTCGCGAATGACCACACCAACCGATCGCGACCACGCCCATCGATCGCTCGCCTCCCATCGCGCCCCGCGTTGCCTAAAACCGTCCACTCACCTTAAATCATGCACGTGCTCCCTTGACATCGAGCACCTCGCCTCGAATGATAACCCTAGCTCAATTTGATGTCGCGATAGCATAGACGGCTTGCGATAGCAGTCGCATCCTCTTATAGAGAAGAACTCATGCTCGTATGCAACGACATCTCTCTTTCTTTCTTTTTTTCCGATTCGTTCGGTCGATTTTGAATGATTTCCCTTTTTTTAGGAACGAACTGATTCGTTTCGTTCAAATAATTTTTTTTAGAAGGCCGAGGAAAGGGAGTATGCGGTTATATAGGAGAGTGGCTTCGAAATTAAGATAATAGTCGTTGATTTTTTTTCTTTCTTTCTTTCTTTTTTGAAATTGAGATGAAAGAAAGAAGGGGAAAATGAAAGACGTGATTTTTGAATTTAAGGTGAAGGATTGCGTGAAGAAGGCAATCAATAGTAGCTCTGAAGTGAAGGAAAGAGTGTTGATGTGAAAATATAGGCCAAGTCAACATTATATTATTAAATTCAATAAATTCAATCGCCAAATTCAAACTGATATTTGAAATTCAAGTTAGAAACTAATTTTTAGATATGTAAAATCAATTAAATATCCCAATCTAAATTGTCCAAAATTCCGGGTACATTCCTCCCCCTTTAAAAGAATTTCGTCCCCGAAATTTCTAATTAAGAAGAATGATCCAATACCCATTAACTATTTTCCCTAAAACCGAACAGTTTTATCGACTGGCCATAACATATCTTTTATTAAAGACCCTCTATTACTTTAACCAACTTCCCAAAACCTTCCATAGTTTCCAGCGACATTATTACTCCACTTTTTCGAATTAAATTTAAATATAGATTTAAATTATCAAATCTTGCTCAAAAATTTTCTAACTCTCTAAATTTCGAAATTTTTTGCCAGCGTATCCTTTGCGCGGCCAGCTCGGTACAACTACAAAATGCCTCTACAGCCTTCCCAAATCCAAGAAGAAAAACAAAAGCCAAGTGGCAAAACCAGAAAATCATCAAATTTCATACAGAAATTTAAATACATACTTTTTCATCGAGAAATTCAAATTTATCTTCTGAAATCAAAACCAATTTTTTCCTTTCCCTTTTTAATACCTGGTATCCTATTTAGCAATAATATCCAATCACATATTTTATCAAAATCTTCACTCAAATGCTTATTCAATATATTTTCGCGACATCCATATTACTTAATAATTTTACCATCTCTCCTTAAGTTCAATATAAGTATTTTATACGCTTCTTAAATTTATTTTCACTTCACCACTTTAGTTTATATCTACTTCTTTTTAAATTGATTCTCCCATTTCCATATGAATTCTATTTATCTTCAACTCTGAATAGTGAATTTTATTTTTCATTTATAACTGATTCATATCATTATTTAAATTAGTTCCATCCACTAATTTATTTCAATTTTCAATTTGAAATTGTTTTGTCGCTAACAAAATTTTCCCAAAAATGTTCAAAAAAATTCTAATTCCCAAAATTTTCGAAATTTTTTGGCAGAGTCTCCTTTGTACGGAGGAGCTTTTGCAATTTGACAAGAGATATAAATATATATACATCGACCCATATGGTCGGAAAAACAAAAACAGTTCATATTTCCTATTTTTATTGTGTAGGCGTACCTTTATTTAGCATTTTAAGCAAACGGCTTATTATTTTAGCAATTAGCGCGTCCAAATCCAGCCAAACGGCTTCCCGATACCTGTACTTACTCAATTTAAATATGTAAGTGCCAAATATATGAATTTTATTAGCATTTCACTTACTTTCAATAGCTAAACACATGCATTTCATAAACAACATGCACCAAAAACTTTCCATGAGTGATTTATATGATTTTAAAGCTAATTCAATTGCTTTCAACCAATTCATATGCCATTTCACTCAATTTTAATGGTTTACAACCCAATTTCTTACATTCAATTTATTTTTAACCCAAACAAGCTCAAATTCAATTCAATTGGTTTCAAAATCAATTTATTTAACTTCTCTCAACTCATAGAATTTTAATTACTTTCATTTACGTCAAACGACAATTCATTCTATGCAATTCGATGATATCCATGTGAATAAATAATTACTTAAGTTTTATAATCAATTTAAATTGATTCCAACTCGAATTTTATTTTAATTCCTTTCATTTAAATTCATTCACAACCATTTTATTTAGCTCGATACATTCCATGCTTGTATACTACTAACCATTCCCAAATTAATTGAACCCAAACTTTTATTTAATGGTCTACCCTTCTTACTTGACGTTGAACTTCTATAAATTTTAAATTTATGTTAATTTGCTTTAATTTAGTCCAACTTCAAAACTTAAGCCCACTTCATTTGCAAAATAAATTTTCCTTTTCAATTTAACTTGGTTCTATTTCAATCAAATCTCATTTCAATCTAAAAATTTATTTGATTAGTTATTATAATTTAATTTACAAATTCAATTTATTCAAGACTCATTTAACTAATTACACGGCCATTTTCAATTTATTTCCACCTTCTTGAACTTAAATTGCAATTCAAACCATTTCTGTTTCAATCCAACTTCCTTTTTATTCGACAATATTCCAATTGTATTCAATTTACTAACAATTCATGTCAAATTTAATTTACAACTCTAGTTTTCATTTCCAAACTCCATTAATAACTCTCAATTCAGCTTCTATTTAACCAATTTAAATCTTATTAACATACTCATTTAATTATTTTATTTAGCTAACTAGCTTACTCCTTTATTTTAAAATTTTAGAAATACTTTTAAATTCACATAATACTATTAAAATAGCTTTTTATAAAAATACTTCTTATAACTCGATGTCTCAACCAGTCCATCCTTATTCTCACAGAAATTCGGTCATACGTTGATCAGGCGTAGGACTTAAAATCTATAAGTACTCGGTAAACACGTTTCAACACCCGGTGAAAATAATTGGGAACATAATTTTATTGAAAATATAAAAAACAGTTTTTGAAAATAGAGGAAATATCTTTGGTGAGAATGCTCTGAAATCATTACCCCATCCATGGTCGCAGTTACATCCTGGGTTACATTGTCATTGCAGCTAAAGTCCATGTAACCGTAGGCACTCCGTACCCCTTGACTACGCCATGGAACCCACAACAGATCGCAGTTAAATTCCAGATTTACGTTGCCACCGCAGCAAAAGCCCATGTAACTGTAGGCATCGGCATCCTCGATTTTCGCAGTCAAAATGAAACTTCTTCACTCCCACATAGGTCGCAGTTGTAATGTTTCGAGAATTTCGACTTCCGAAAATCAACATTAATACGTCCAATGTATCAACTACCGAGCAATCGAAGGCCGGAAACCCAAATTGTTAGGGTTAAAGAAGAAGAGGTAGAAGAAGAAAGAAAGAAGAAGCAACAGAAACAATATCAGAATCTCACAATCGCAGCGGAACAACATATAGTAGATAAATGAATAATCTTTTAAATCTAAAGAACTGTACATTTTATACATTATATCATCAGAGTCAATATACAAAACCACACAATAACGGACAGTTATATAAACCTGTCCTCACAACTGAATACATAGCGAAAAAGATAATATCATATAGAAGTGATACGTTTCGCCAACCAGCTCGCTTCCTGAGCTCCACAGCAACTCCTGAATTCCAGAATGACCTGATAACCTGACTCTAGGCCGCCCGTGTGAAAAATGATGGGCACCCAGAGTTTAGGAAGGGAACAATAAACTCCAAGTCAATCATGGGACTGGTGTGAGAACTTAAAACAGTTTATCTTAAAAAAAACAAAGAAATATTTTAAAATAGATCCACAATGCTTTGGGAAAATGAAACTACCATAAGGCCTCCCGCACACACACAATGCAAACGCAGAATCGGTGGAGATTGCTCCTTATGATAGTTAAACATGCTTGATACGAGAAAATTTCTTTGATATTATTATTATAAGTGCACAGTGGAAAACCTTTTGAAAGTAAATATAAATCTTAGCCAACATACGACCATTATCGTGTGCCTACTATAGCTACCATCTAAACAGTGGGGCGCCACCATAAGTAAATGGAAGGTTATACAACTAAAACCGTACAAGTTGCGTATTGGAGTTTGGATTTCCAACAAATGGTCAGGTCAAGGAACTTCCCATTGCTACACGGGTGCGCCTCTGGAGAGACGCCTCGATTACCTAACCGGATCTCTGCCAACACAAGGCCGGGTTACCTCTGCAAAAGTAGGTAACTACTGACACGAGTATGCCATCCCCCGATTGTAAACAACCTTTATCCGAGGATCTTCAAGCAACAACAATCACAAGGTCATATATATTTGCGATATCCACATAAGTTAAGTATATGGGCTCCATACCATGATACCACTTCTATCCAGCAGGAAATGCACATATCCTAAGGGGCGCTACTCCCTATAACCCTGTTGCATCTTTCCTGTTTTGACCATTACCGGGGTGTGAGGTCCGACGAAGTCTCGCCCACAAAGCTATGCTTTTCACAAAAGCTATGCTTTGATCAACAAATGATCAGCAGCACTTCGTATGCTACATTACCGAATTGGGAATGTATCACTAGTAACCATCAACTACATAACCTCTGAGCTCGCACGTCTTAGAAAAGGGTGTTAAGCTAAGAGAATAAATTCTCCACCACCAACAGAAATATATTTGATAGAAACCAACTTTACATCTCAAATTGTAACATTAGACACACATCCCTACAAATCTGTTCCGGGATCGAACGGAACCTTAGGCACTTCCAAAGAAGCCCTTTCAATCCGGATATTCACTAATCACGTCTGGAATTCCCATCACAAAGGATGATAAAATCTCTATATCGAAGATCAGCCGATGCAGAGACATTCGATGGTACTCCTTCCGTTTCCGAAAATATCCAGTCTTCAACACCGGTCTTTAAATGCTATCCATTACGACGTATCTCTATTCGGATTGGGATTTATGACACATTACTTAGAATATTAGTTAAACACATTACTTAGAATATTAGTTATAAAAAAATTATACCAATATTACATATAACTTAAGTCCGAACTAATTTTCAAAATAAAAATAGTAGATAGAGTATAACTATTTAAATAACTATTTTCTAAAACATTTATTTATTAAATCTTAGAAATAATCATTTCTATATCAACTTAATAAATCTTTACTTAAAGGATTTAAAACAACTTAAGAAGTTAATTTCTCCACGGTATCCTTTTCAAAACTAATTCTAGAATTATATATATATATATATATATATATATATATATATATATATATATATTTCAAAGCTATTCAGAAATTTTATTCAGCTTCCCAGGGAGAATACACTTTCATTTCAAAATGGTTCATTTAAACAAATTAAATAAATCCTTACCGATTTAATTTAATTTTTACGTTCCAAATCCGTACATTTATTTCCACGCTTCAAAAATAAATCAATGTTTATTTTTGAACAAATTTCCCTTTCCTTTATAAATTCCATGGTGAATTTAAATTTTCAAATATCCACTGATATACCATTATCAAATCGATTTCAAATATTCACTTTCAACAACAATTCAATTTTACAATTGATTCCAAAAACAACCAAATCAAATTCCATATTGATTTTCCAAGAAATTAAACACCAAGTGAATTTCATTCAAATCTCAAATTGAAATCAATTTCTATTAAACCCTAAATAAATTTTTCAAATTGATTCCAAATTCATTTTAAAACACCTAATAAATTTCCAAATGGATTTTCAAAATACTTTAAATTCAATCGCAAAAAAATCAATTACCAAAGGGGTTTCAAATTTTATTTCCATTTAAAAATAAATTCCTTTTAAAGAAAACTAATTCTTTTATTTTTCAAACTCTTTAAAATCCGTATTTTGAATAAATTCTTCAACCTTTGAATAATATTACCCGAAATTCATTTATTAAAGCTTTTCCCATATTTTGAAATTTTATTCAATAAGATTAAAAATAAAACTTTATTATTTCAGAATTCCTTCTTTTAAATTACCCAATTCTCAAAAATAAATTTTAATATAAACTTTCAACCTAAATTTTCAAAAATCAAATTTTTATTTCCGGTATCCAACGATACCAAAATTTTATTTGGCTAAATTTTAGCCTTCAACGATTTCAATCACAAAGGTAATCACATAGAGATTATAAATAATCAATGCACAACATTGAAATAAATTCAATTATTTGAGGAATCCAGTCAGATCCTTCCAACATGTTACCCTGCATCAACAGATGTTAGCACAATACCAATCCCGTTTCAAGACGGGATATCGCGATACATGGGTTTATAAAATATTATCCGCTATTATGCGGTGCAATAGGGTCTCATCCGCTATATAATGCGGGAAAATCAACTCCAAGTACATATATAATACCAATTCCACTTCAAGGTGGAATATCGCGGTATACGTGTCTAATATAATAACCTCCGCTTAATATACAACGTATAGGGTCTATTTCAATACAACATATAGTAATTTATCATTCAATCACACAATCAAGCAATTTAAAATTTACTATTTAAAATTTAAATTGAAATGCAATTCGATTGAGCGAGAAGTTCTTACCTTGCTTCCAATAGCGGTTGCAGTGTTTTATTTCGAATAAAATTAAACGCGAGTTGTAACAACCCTGGTTTGGAGATTACCATAATTATTAAATTATAATGAGAATTATAATTTAATAATGGAGAAAATAAATTGATAAGGAGAAAATGATGTGAAATGTTGTTTAATTGAAATAAACAATACTGTATGAATAACTTTTGGGTGAATGTAATAAAATGACATTTATTTCAATTTTTAATGGTTGAAATAAATTTAAGATGGTGAAAAATAAATTTAACTACTTATTTGAGAATTTGGGTGGATAAATATCAATTGTTAGTATTTATTATGGTTAATAAAAGGATATGGGTGATGTATACCAATAATCACCTTTTAATGTTTAATAATAAAAGTAAAAGAAGAGATAATTGTGAATGTGCCTAAACATGATGAACATGTATGTGAAATAAAGTATTTATTTTATTTCATGAATTCGAATGTAGTTAGTGGCAACATTTGATTAAATTGAATAATTTAAACAATATTGTGTTTGTTGCCAATATTGTCATTTTATTTAATAAAATATATGTATGTGAGAATGAGTAATAAAATAATTAATCATGATAAATATGATTAAAAATGTGAGAAATAATCTAATAATGTCTAAATATGTATTTGTTTTGTTTTGGGTGCATAACATCTTTTTATTCAATCAATTGTATTAAATTTGCAATTTATTTTTGCAATTATGGGAAAATTGGTCAAATTGAGTAATAAATGGAAATTTAATAACAAAATTGTTGAAACTTATGTTTTGATAATTAAAAAAAAAAACTAGATGACATAACGAATTCAACGCATCCAAAATCATTAAAAACGGATTGAAAATGTAGAAGTTATGAACATTTAAACATTGTATAAGTGTAAATAAACTTAAACAAATTTTTGGTCAAGTAAAATTAATATGGGCTATTAGGGTTAAGCCCAAACCCAATATCCACTAGAGAAACTTAGCCAGGAAAGAAGTACGTACTTTCTTCTTCTCCTCAAAACTTCTGAAACTTAAAAAAAGAAAAAAAAATGGCTGTCTTCTCAAACCCTAGCCCTAATTAACAAATTCTTTGCTAAATCTATAGAATTTTGGGTCTAATTCAACAAGAAGGTAATCTCCATCCTTCGCTATCTGAAATTTGAGGAGAATTCATATTTGTTTACTGTATTTCTTGTTTTGTAATTTTTCTTCTTTGCATGCCTCTTTTCCTAGGTTCTGCAGGTGCTAGAGCTCCGCTACCTTGTTAAAGACCTCATCTTTGCTCCAATTTTTGCTTCATAATCTCCTCTTTTCGCTACCAAAGGTAAGTTAAAAGCTTATGCAAACTGAATTGGTTATCTATCAAAAATGAAAATAAAATCTGAGGCTATAATGTTGGTTTATGCATAGAATTTTGCTCTTGGTGTTTGTTGTCTTGCTGAAAATGGTGCAACCTTGTTGCCCATATCTTGTTCATCCTGCATCGGATTGCGGTCAAATTTTTTTCAGTTTGTATTACATTTGATAAGTTTCATTGCTGCAGATTTTCATTGAGTTTTGAGTCCGTTTGTACCTTTTTTTTTGCTGTCAAATGCGAAAATCCGAGAAGAAATATGCACAGAAAATTTTATTCGCTGAATAGTATTTTTGGCATAACTTTTGCGTTTCTAATCGGCATTTCAAAATCTTAGATGTTATGGAATCCTTGTAAAATATTCCACAACTTTCATTTGTTGAGTTTTCAGTAATTTTGATGGTTGCTATGCAAAAATTAACAATGTTTGTCACTGTCCCGAAAAGGTATCAATCGAGGCTTAACTTTTAACTTTTAGAAATTTTGGCATAACTTTTGCATTTCAAATCGGAATTTCAAAATCTTAGATGTTCCGGAATCCATGTAAAATATTCCACAACTTTCATTTGTTGAGTTTTCAGTAATTTTGATGTTTGCTATGCAAAAATTGACAATGTTTGCCACTGTCCCGAAAATGTATCAGTCCAGGCTTAACTTTTAACTTTTAGTAATTTTGGCATAACTTTTGTGTTTCAAATCGGAATTTTAAAATCTTGGATGTTCTGGGATGCTTGTGAAATATTCCATAACTTTCATGTTTTATGTTTTGAATAATTTTGAAGTCTACATAGGAAAAAATTGATTTTTTCGTTGCTGGCCCGTGTTAGTAAGCAGTGCACAAATTTTTTTCTATGTAGTATTTCGATCATAACTTTCACGTTACTGATCGGAATCTTGAAATTCAAGATGTTCTGCAATCCTCAAGAAATATGCTACAACTTTTGGGAATTTTTTTGATTTCTTCCTCGATGTTAACCACATTGTGGTATGAGTTTGATATTATATTAGTCCTTTGGGCTAATATGTATAGTCCGAGATCTCCTATTCGGGAGTATATACGAGATTAGAACTATATTGATGGAGATATACTTGCCAATGATATGAGGCAAGATTTTGATGGAATTTGACGAGTTTGATGTTTTTATGGAGTTTCTACTCGTCGATGACATGAGACGAGTTTAGCATCTTATACCATATGCCGATGACATGAGGCGATTCTTTTGATGATGTTGATGATTTCTTAGTGTGGCACGAACTAGCGGCTAGAAAACCGCTAAGTGAGAGCGTATGGTATGGGACATACGTTACCACTTTTCGGGTTACTATCCGAGAGTTACTGACACATTCTGGGAGAACTACCAGTACTTAGAGTCCCGATCGGGTTAAGTAATACTTGACTCGATCACTTTTGATGGCGGGGACTCAGCAGACACCGATTGGAGTGAGGTGCTCCAATCACTTTTGATGGCGGGTGTTCGTGGGGAATATAGATGACGTCATAGACCGAATTAATTCAAGATGATGATTCCGGTCGAGAGATGGATATGGTACCATGATGGTGAACAGTACTGGTAAATTGCACGTGCAACATGCTTTTGCATGTAATAATTGGCCAATATGAGGTTTCTTTTATGAGTTATGATGATTTCGATTTCACCATTTTTGATGTGTTTACCTAGCCTTATAGATGAAAATAAGGCAGATATGATTTCTTTGAGGATTTTGGTGATTTCGAATTTTATGGATTTATACTTGGGAATTATATACGACATGAGAGATTTATTTATTCATGGATAATGTTTGAATGTTTTCCCCTATATCATATACATGAATTCCCTTAGATTAACCCATGTGTGTGTGTGTATATATATATATATATATATATATATATATATATATATATATATATATATTGTTGCAAACCACTTGTAGTGACATGTAGAAGTTATATGTTATCTACTCTAGAAGTTCTTTCTGCTTATGTTTCCCTTTAGGCTATAAGGGGAAAAGTTCCCTTTTACCTTATCGTATTTCTCTTCTAACGATAAGATTCAGTTTGCCTGACCCGTGTGTTTGTCACTCGGGTCAGACCGAGTTGCAGGTTAGGTCGGATATCTATATTTTGTGCGTGGACCCATTTTGATTTTTGAGGGGCTCATGACTATGGACTTGGCTACATCTTTCGTGTTGTCTCTTTTGTGTCAGCTTATTGTACATATTCTTTTATAGAGACGGAGATGTATGTATATTGTGTGGTTACACGCCACTATGATGTAGGGTATTACATTTGATGTTCGTCTGTATTAGTATATATATCTGTGGCTGCTGTTCTGTGATGTGATTGTTATATTTATTGCATTTTGTTTCTGAATAGATCCTACAGCCGTGTAGTATCGTATTAGTTAAACATTGAGTATGTCGATCACTTGAGATATACGAAAAAAAAATATGGTAAAAATTGACGTACTTAGTCTTTAGCTAATGCATTACTATGGTCGCCCTTAACCAGCCCTATTCTCCGCATTAGTAGACGGAATAACTCATTAATTCTCTTTACTAATGTGGTTCTCGAGGTGGGGTGTCACAGCTTGGTATCAGAGCAAGGATTCAGAACAAAACGGAGTAAACACAGAACAGTGAACACGATATACCATACATCAAGTGTATTACCCTTGTACAGCTCATCCCGTAAACAAGGCCAGCCTAGTCATGACCCAATCCTTTTCAATTCCTTTGGGGTGGATAGAAAGGAATACGTCTAGGAATGTTAAATGTTATTCCGTAGTATTCCTTAATTACTGCATTTCAATTGCTTTATATATATATATATATCTACCTAGTGAATAATCTTCTCTCATTTTTTTTATCTTTCAGCTATGTCTGGAAGAGGTAGAGCTCGCCCTTCGGCATCGGGACCGTCCAGTGGTTCACGACCCGAAGGTGTTTATATGACTACTGATCAGATTCGAAAGCTTCTTGGGAGCACCCAACCTCCCGCTCCTATTCCATCTTCATCTCCTCGCAAGTCTGTATTTGCACGACTATGCAGTGACTTTACTAATCTTGGAGGCAAGCCATTCAAAGGCTCCGAGTCGGTTCTTGATGTGCAAGCCTGGCTTCGCACTTGTGAGCATGTATTCTTACGTATGGAGCTTTCTGATCATCATCGAGTTCTTGTGGCATCCAGTATGCTACAAGAGCGTGCTTTAGATTGGTACGAGCTTCTTATCGCTGAGGTAGATGAAACTAACCTCACATGGCAGCAATTCCGAGATAGATTTGAGCTTAAGTTCGTACCCGAGTCGGAAAAGGCTCTTCTTACTCGTCGCTTCATCGAGTTGAAGCAGGGAAACTCTTCAGTTTCAGATTATGTGTCTTCCTTTGAGTCCCTCTCTAAGTATGGGTTGGAGTTCATTAGTACCCCATACAAGAAAAATCTTAAGTTCGTATCCGGACTTAAGAAATATTTGAAGAATTCTTTAATGCTCCACAAGCTTTCTTTTGAAGAGTTAGTTGATGCCGCTCTCCATCTCGAGACAGTTGAGAATGAGAAAGATAGTGATGGCGAGGGTGGTGTTCAGTCTAATCCAAAGAAGAAGAAGTTTCCTTTCCGTAAGCCTAAGTTCTTTCCTTCCAAGAAAAAGAAGCAAGTTGGATCTTCTTCTCAATCTCAAGTCCCTCCTCAAGCTAAGCCTTTTGCTTGCTACAATTGTGGATCTCCTAACCATCCAGTCCGAGAATGTCCTAAGCCCAAGAGATGTAACCACTGCAAAGCTGAAGGACATTTGGTTGCTGCTTGTCCTAAGAAGAATAGAGGTTCTCGTCCGGGGAATCTCAATGTAGCATCTTCTAGTGATGCGACTAAGTCGAAAGGTATATTTTCTCCCATCTTAGAGGGTTCAATTGTTTTCCATGATCGATCGATTAGAGTGCTCTTCGATACGGGTGCGTCACACTCATTCATATCGAAGGAACTCGTGGATGCCTGTTCTTTGGATGTTTCTTGCTTGCTTACTTCTTTAAGGATTGCGAATCCCATCGGAGGGTCCGCAACCCTTAGCTTATATTGTTATAATGTTGAGGTTCTTCTTTGTGGATTCTCTTTCCGTGCGAATCTTCACGTGATTCCTTCGCTTGGTTTTGATATGATATTTGGTATGGACTGGCTAGTTCGATACGATGCCAAGATTCTTTGTTCTGATAGAGTCATTTATCTCCGCCATCTAGACTCTCCTTCGCAGTTATGTCTTATGCTTCGGGATACAGATTGTGATTTCTTAGCATCCTTATATGCTCTTGATTCTCGAGACGATGAGGATGATGTGTCTCGAATTTCGATCGTTTGTGACTTCGCTGATATTTTTGAGCCTGTTTCGGGATTGCCACCTAAGCGGGCCATAGAGTTTCGTATTGACCTCATCCCTGGTGCACAACCAGTTAGTCGTCCTCCTACGAGGATGTCTACTAAGGAGAACGAGGAACTTAAGAAGCAACTCCTCGAGCTCGAAGCTAAGCACTTCATTCGATCTAGCTCTTCACCGTGGGGTGCCGCGGTAGTATTCGTGAAGAAGTCCGACGGGACTCTTAGGCTTTGCATCGACTATCGCAAGCTTAATGAGTTAACCATCAAGAATCGTTACCCTTTACCAAGGATCGACGACATGTTCGATCAGTTAAGTGGTGATAAGGCTTTTCACAGTTAGACCTTCCACTGGTTTTCATCAGCTCCGAGTCGTGGAAGATAGTATTCCTCTCACGGCATTCCGCACTCGCTATGGTTCTTATGAGTGGCTTGTCATGCCGTTCGGATTGACGAACGCACCTGCCTACTTTGTCGATCTTATGAATCGAGTATTCCGGGAATATCTCGATAAATTTGTGCTTGTATTCATCGATGATATCTTAGTATATTCCAAGTCTGAAGAGGACCATGCTCGACATCTTAGAATTGTTTTGAGTACTCTCCGAAAGCATCAACTCAAAGCAAAACTTTCTAAGTGTCACTTTTGGGAAAAGCAAGTGAAGTTCTTAGGCCATGTTGTATCTTCAGAAGGTATTTCCGTTGATCCTTCTAAGATCGAAGCTATTCAGAATTGGAAGAGGCCTGAGAATGTTCACGAGATTCGTAGCTTTCTCGGTTTAGCGGGTTATTATCGTCGCTTCATTAAGGATTTCTCTCGCATCGTGCTTCCTCTTACAAACCTCACTAGGAAGGGTGTTCATTTTATCTGGTCTGACAAGTGTGAGGCTGCCTTTCAGCGATTGAAGGAGCTTCTCACACATGCTCCTGTGCTTGTGGTTCCTGAAGGGAACCAAGATCTCATTGTTTATACTGATGCAAGCCACAGTGGGCTTGGTGCGGTTCTTATGCAGAAGGATCGGGTTGTTGCGTATGCTTCAAGGCAATTACGTCCGAACGAGGTTTGGTACGCGACCCATGATTTAGAGCTTGCAGCCATCGTTTTCGCCTTAAAGATATGGCGTCATTATCTCCTTGGTGAGCATTTCGTCCTTTATACCGATCATAAGTCTTTCAAGTACCTCTTTTCGCAGAAGGAATTGAATATGAGGCAACAACGATGGTTAGAGTTCCTCGCCTCATATGATTTCGATATCGAGTATACCCCAGGGAAGGGTAATCGTGTAGCTGATGCGCTTAGCCGCAAGCATTTGGCAGTTGTTTCCATGATGTTAGCCGAATGGGATGTTCTTGAGACCTTATCCAGCTTCGACATTCATGATCGAGCACCGTCATCTGATTCACCGGTCTTATTATTTAGTATGGTGGCTCGACCTTCTCTTCTTGATCGTATCTCTGAGGCCCAGAGACGTGATGATTATATTATGCGCCTCATTCAGTCTTGCTCATCTGAGTCCCGTGATGAGGTGTTGCGGGATTATTCGATTGATTCTCATGGTTTCCTTCGTCTGAGGAATCGTATAGTTGTTCCATCTGATTCAGCACTTAGGCGTGACATACTTGATGATTGTCATCGCTCTAAGTATACCATCCATCCGGGTAGTAGTAAGATGTACGCGGATATGCATCGCCTTTACTATTGGGAAGGCATGAAGAATGATATTGCAAGTTATGTAAGCAATTGCATGACCTGTCAGCTTGTTAAAGCCGAGCATCAGCGGCCATCCGGTCTTCTTCAGCCTCTTGAGGTTCCACAGTGGAAGTGGGACCAAGTATCGATGGACTTCGTTGACGGCCTACCTCGTTCGAGGTCGGGTCATTCTAGCATTTGGGTTATTGTGGATCGTCTTACTAAATCCGCCCATTTCATCCCTATTAAATCTAATAGGAATGCTCCTCTCTTGGCTAAGCTCTACATTAAAGAAGTCGTGCGATTACATGGTGTTCCTTATTCGATTGTATGTGATCGTGATCCCTTGTTCACCAGCCATTTCTGGACCAGTTTTCAGCAAGCTTTGGGTACAAAGCTTAATCTTTCTACAGCTTATCATCCTCAGTCTGATGGACAGACTGAGAGGGTGAATCGCATTCTTGAAGACCTTCTACGTGCATGCATTCTTGATTTCAGTGGTTCTTGGGAGGATCATCTACCATTGGTAGAGTTCTCCTACAATAACAGCTATCAATCCAGTATCGGTATGGCTCCATTCGAGGCACTATACGGAAGACCATGCCGTTCTCCTTCTTGTTGGTTAGAATCTGGAGAGAGGCTTATACTCGGCCCCGATTCGGTTCGTGATTCTTCGGAGAAGATATCTCTTATTAGACAGAGAATGAAAGACACACAGAGTCGCCAGAAATCCTACGCGGACAACCGTAGGAAGCCTCTTGAATTCTCCGTGGGTGATCTTGTTTATATCCGTGTATCTCCAATGAAGGGAGTAATGCGCTTTAGCTCCACTGGGAAGTTGGCTCCTCGCTTTATAGGGCCATTTCCGATTACCGAGCGCATTGGTCCGGTTGCTTATAGATTGTCACTTCCATCTCATTTATCTGGTATTCACAATGTATTCCACGTCTCTCAGCTTCGAAGGTGCATTCGAGACTCTGATTCCGTTATTGATCCATCCGAACAGCTTAAGCTTGAGATCTCACCGAGTCTATCTACTGCTCAGCAGCCTATTCGCGTGCTTGATTCGGAGGTGAGACGCCTTCGAAGCAAGAATGTACCTCTTGTAAAGATTCAATGGACAGAAAACCCCAATGATTGTACTTGGAAAACCAGAGAATCTATCGAGCGATCTTTTCCTGGCTTTCTTTCTTCTTCCAGTGACGGTGAGTATTTATTATCTCAAGCTATTTCTTGGTCCTTTTAGTTGAATCGTCATAAGTGTTACGGATTTTCCTTAAGAATTGCGTGGACGCAATTTATTTAGGGGGGGAAGTTTGTAACAACCCTGGTTTGGAGATTACCATAATTATTAAATTATAATGAGAATTATAATTTAATAATGGAGAAAATAAATTGATAAGGAGAAATGATGTGAAATGTTGTTTAATTGAAATAAACAATATTGTATGAATAACTTTTGGGTAAATGTAATAAAATGACATTTATTTCAATTTTTAATGGTTGAAATAAATTTAAGATGGTGAAAAATAAATTTAACTACTTATTTGAGAATTTGGGTGGATAAATATCAATTGTTAGTATTTATTATGGTTAATAAAAGGATGTGGGTGATGTATACCAATAATCACCTTTTAATGTTTAATAATAAAAGTAAAAGAAGAGATAATTGTGAATGTGCCTAAACATGATGAACATGTATGTGAAATAAAGTATTTATTTTATTTCATGAATTCGAATGTAATTAGTGGCAACATTTGATTAAATTGAATAATTTAAACAATATTGTGTTTGTTGCCAATATTGTCATTTTATTTAATAAAATATATGTATGTGAGAATGAGTAATAAAATAATTAATCATGATAAATATGATTAAAAATGTGAGAAATAATCTAATAATGTCTAAATATGTATTTGTTTTGTTTTGGGTGCATAACATCTTTTTATTCAATCAATTGTATTAAATTTGCAATTTATTTTTGCAATTATGGGAAAATTGGTCAAATTGAGTAATAAATGGAAATTTAATAACAAAATTGTTGAAACTTATGTTTTGATAATTAAAAAAAAAACTAGATGACATAACGAATTCAACGCATCCAAAATCATTAAAAACGGATTGAAAATGTAGAAGTTATGAACATTTAAACATTGTATAAGTGTAAATAAACTTAAACAAATTTTTGGTCAAGTAAAATTAATATGGGCTATTAGGGTTAAGCCCAAACCCAATATCCACTAGAGAAACTTAGCCAGGAAAGAAGTACGTACGTTCTTCTTCTCCTCAATCTATAGAATTTTGGGTCTAATTCAACAAGAAGGTAATCTCCATCCTTCGCTATCTGGAATTTGAGGAGAAATTCATATTTGTTTACTGTATTTCTTGTTTTGTAATTTTTCTTCTTTGTATGCCTCTTTTCCTAGGTTCTGCAGGTACTAGAGCTCCGCTACCTTGTTAAAGACCTCATCTTTGCTCCAATTTTTGCTTCATAATCTCCTCTTTTCGCTGCCAAAGGTAAGTTAAAAGCTTATGCAAACCGAATTGGTTATCTATCAAAAATGAAAATAAAATCTGAGGCTATAATGTTGGTTTATGCATATAATTTTGCTCTTGGTGTTTGTTGTCTTGCTGAAAATGGTGCAACCTTGTTGCCCATATCTTGTTCATCCTGCATCGGATTGTGGTCAAATTTTTTTCAGTTTGTATTACATTTGATAAGTTTCATTGCTGCAGATTTTCATTGAGTTTTGAGTCCGTTTGGACCTTTTTTTTTTGCTGTCAAATGCGAAAATCCGAGAGGAAATATGCACAGAAAATTTTATTTGCTGAATACTATTTTTGGCATAACTTTTGCTTTTCAAATCGGAATTTCAAAATCTTGGATGTTCTGGAATCCTTGTAAAATATTCCACAATTTTCATTTGTTGAGTTTACAGTAATTTTGATGTTTGCTATACAAAAATTGACAATGTTTGTCACTGTCCCGAAAAGGTATCAGTCCAGGCTTAACTTTTAACTTTTAGCAATTTTGGCATAACTTTTGCATTTCAAATCGAAATTTCAAAATCTTATATGTTCTGCAATCCTTGTAATATATTACACAACTTTAATTTGTTGAGTTTTCAGTAATTTTGATGTTTACTCTGCAAAAATTGACAATGTTTGCCACTGTCCCGAAAATGTATCAGTCCAGGCTTAACTTTTAAATTTTAGTAATTTTGGCATAACTTTTGTGTTTCAAATCGGAATTTTAAAATCTTGGATGTTCTAGAATCCTTGTGAAATATTCCATAACTTTCATGTTTTATGTTTTGAATAATTTTGAAGTCTACATAGACAAAAATTGATTTTTTCGTTGCTGGCCCGTGTTAATAAGCAGTGCACAATTTTTTTTCTATGTAGTATTTCGATCATAACTTTCACGTTACTGATCGGAATCTTGAAATTCAAGATGTTCTAGAATCCTCAAGAAATATGCTACAACTTTTGGGAATTTGTTTGATTTCTTCCTCGATGTTAACCACATTGTGGTATGAGTTTGATATTATATTAGTCCTTTGGGCTAATATGTATAGTCCGAGATCTCCTATTCGGGAGTATATACGAGATTAGGACTATATTGATGGAGATATACTTGCCAATGATATGAGGCAAGATTTTGATGGAATTTGACGAGTTTGATGTTTTTATGAAGTTTCTACTCGTCAATGACATGAGACGAGTTTAGCATCTTATACCATATGCCGATGACATGAGGCGATTCTTTTGATGATGTTGATGATTTCTTAGTGTGGCACGAACTAGCGGCTAGAAAACCGCTAAGTGAGAGCGTATGGTATGGGACATACGTTACCACTTTTCGAGTTACTATCCGAGAGTTACTGACACATTCTGGGAGAACTACCAGTACTTAGAGTCCCGATCGGGTTAAGTAATACTTGACTCGATCACTTTTGATGGCGGGGACTCAGCGGACACCGATTGGAGTGAGGTGCTCTAATCACTTTTGATGGCGGGTGTTCGTGGGGAATATAGATGACGTCATAGACCGAATTAATTCAAGATGATGACTCCGGTCGAGAGATGGATATGGTACCATGATGGTGAACAGTACTGGTAGATTGCACGTTCAACATGCTTTTGCATGTAATAATTGGCCAATATGAGGTTTCTTTTATGAGTTATGATGATTTCGATTTCACCATTTTTGATGTGTTTACCTAGCCTTATAGATGAAAATAAGGCAGATATGATCTCTTTGAGGATTTTGGTGATTTCGAATTTTATGGATTTATACTTGGGAATTATATACGACATGAGAGATTTATTTATTCATGAATAATGTTTGAATGTTTTCCCCTATATCATATACATGAATTCGCTTAGATTAACCCATGTGTGTGTGTGTGTGTATATATATATATATATATATATATATATATATATTGATGCAAACCACTTGTAGTGACATGTAGAAGTTATATGTTATCTACTCTAGAAGTTCTTTCTGCTTATGTTTCCCTTTAGGCTATAAGGGGAAAAGTTCCCTTTTAGCTTATCGTATTTCTCTTCTAACGATAAGATTCAGTTTGCCTGACCCGTGTGTTTGTCACTCGGGTCAGACCGAGTTGCAGGTTAGGTCGGATATTTATCTTTTGTGCTTGGACCCATTTTGATTTTTGAGGGGCTCATGACTATGGACTTGGCTACATCTTTCGTGTTGTCTCTTTTGTGTCAGCTTATTGTACATATTCTTTTATAGAGACGGAGATGTATGTATATTGTGTGGTTACACGCCACTATGATGTAGGGTATTACATTTGATGTTCGTCTGTATTAGTATATATATTTGTGGCTGCTGTTCTGTGATGTGATTGTTATATTTATTGCATTTTGTTTCTGAATAGATCCTACAGCCGTGTAGTATCGTATTAGTTAAACATTGAGTATGTCGATCACTTGAGATATACGAAAAAAAATATGGTAAAAATCGACGTACTTAGTCTTTAGCTAATGCATTACTATTCGGTCGCCCTTAACTAGCCCTATTCTCCGCATTAGTAGACGGAATAACTCATTAATTCTCTTTACTAATGTGGGTCTCGGGGTGGGGTGTCACACGCGTTTAATTTTACACAAAATTCAAACTATTTCCAAACGACTCCAATCCAGTTCCATCGCGTAGTGCTCGTCAATACGAACCCGATGCAACTCGTTTCGTCAATTTTCGACCTCGTACCAAAAAGTTATAGTGTTTTAAATATCACACGATTTAATATATAAATTAATTTCAATTTTATTTACATTTTCGAAACCCTACTATCATAGCCGTTCGTTCCAGCTCGATGAAATTTGACCGCCCGTGCCTACCTTCCCCAACGCGACAATGTCAGGCCGAACAAACCCAAAAGCTCGAAACTTTGACCAATTCTAGCTCCAACATCAACGATCTAGACGATGATCAGAGCCTGCTATTTCGAAGAGCTTCGCGCGACACCCCAACGGCCAGAGGACGTCCCCACTCGGCTGCCTCCTTGCCTCGTAATTCGAGCTTGAACGCATGCCTTTGATCACCAGTTGTCGTTGATTCGTGGCGCGAAATCTGATCATAGCCATTGACATTATAGATCTCGATGCCCTCTTTGATTTTGTAGTTCAAAACTTCTTGAACTGATGCGTGGATTAGAAGAGAAAGAGGGATGAAATTCAAATGTTTTCGGCCATTAATTCTGGGGCCGACGGCTGCTGCTTGAAACCCTAGTTCTTGTTAGGTTTTGCAAAATAAAAGAAATAAGATCCATTTATAGAAAATTTGACAAAACACTATTCATCCGAGATTTTCCGAACTCCAAACGAAGCGTGTCGGCTGACGTTTCTAGGGTTTAACCCATGTTCCGGACACAATGGAATAGGTATCGACAGCCAGTTCGATCATATGTGTGAGTTACGAAAATAAATGATCAAATTTAAATTAAATCGTTTAAACTAATTTCTATGTGTTTAGCTTGCTCCGGACAAACCGTAAATCCGATTGACACGAAATTTGAAATCTTACAATAATATAACATTACGGATCCGATGAAACTGGTTTCGTCAAAATCCAAGACTGTTTGAAAAATGACTATTTTTACTCGTCAATTAAATATTAAAATATTCAATTTCTACAATTTAACTTTTAATTCAATTTTAAAAGTTCTATAACATCATTCCAACTCCAATATGATATAATACAACTTTACAAATCAACTTTAATCACATTAAACCCAATTTCCAATTATTTCTGTAATTTCAAATATTAAATTATCTATCTAATTATCCAATTAAATCTAGATATTCGAAATAAAATTTATTCGACTTACAAATTTTACTTGTTAATATTTAAAATCAATTAAATATACGAATTTCAAATGATAGAAATTCTGGGTCGTTACAAACTTCCTCCCTTAAAAGAATTTCCTCTCGAAATTGCCAAGTAAGAAAAAACAACAAAATCCATTAACCCTTTTTTTTTCCAAAAACAAACCGTTCCAACTCGATTTCAGATTCATTTTAATTCCTTAACTTTTCCATAATCCGATGGTTACACTTTTCTAGTTCAATTCCTACATTTTCATTTCAATTTAGAAATTGACTTTTCGTTAACAAAAATTTTCCAAAAATTTTCAAAATTTTTCTAACTCCCAAAATTTACGGAAAATTTTGGTAGAGTCTCCTCTATACGGAGGAGATTTTGCAATATCACAATAGATATAAATATATATACCACACGGTCGGAAAACAGAAAAACAGTTCATATTTCCTATTTTTATTGCGTAGGCGTACCTTTTTAGCATTTTTAAGCAAAGCAGTTATTTATTAGCATTTTAGCGTAACCAAATCCAGCCAACTACATCCCCGGTACCTGTACTTACTCATTTAAATATGTAAGTGACATATATAGGAAATTCATTTACATTTCACTAATTTTTAATAGAAAACACATAGTTTTTATAAGCAATGCAATCAAAATAATTCCCATAAGCAATTTATAAGGTTTCAATACAAATTTTAATTGCTTGCAACCAATTCACATTAGTTCACTTTTAACTCAAATTCAATTACATAGCTTTCAATTTAACAATTCAATTTCGCTAACACTTAATGAATTATATACAATCAACTAACAATCATATAACAACCAAATCATAACCAACATAACCAAATTATTATATTTACATTCAATTTGGTTTAACACTTTTAATTCCCAACTGGTTGATATTAAATTGACTTCCATTCAATTATTCAATTTTCAGTTTACTAGTTTTTTTAATGAATTAACACTTACATCCATTATTCCATGTCAATTCATTTACATTAGATTGATTAACATTCAATCCATTTATTAATTCGATTGCTAATTCATTTAACAAATAAGGTAAAATTTCATTTATATAACTCAAGTCCACATCCATTTAATTCACTTCATTATTATACTTCGATAGCAAAACCAACTTCATTCAACATCACTTAAGTTATATTCCATTTCAAACATCATTTGTTTAACTTAACTTAAATTTCCACTTATAAATCCAATTCAGGTTTCAATTCTAAAGTAAATTCCATTTAACTTTTACCAAATCCAAATTTCGTCACTTATTCAAATTCATATCTCGTTTTGCTTAACAAAATTGTTTAACCATTTTATCATTTGGTTTCACTTACATATATTACACTGGATTTCCAATTTTATATGAATACGATTTACTTTCATAAATAAATAAAAAAATATTAGATTCAATTCATTTTAAACCTTATCCATTGAGTCTATTAGACTTCTAAAATTCACCTTTATTCCAATTAACTCAGGTCAATTTCAGTTTAAATCTGAATTTCCTAAGTCATCCAAACTTATTTATTATTCCATAAACATTTTATATAACATTCCAGAGTCATTTCAATCTTTCAAAAATTATTTTTGAAATCTATTCAAATTATCTTTTGAATTTCCAAAACCAAACTCAGTTTCACAAACAACTTCCATTTAATTATAATTCGGCAGCAATTCCTCTCATGGACTCGAAAATGAACACCGATGATGTCATGATCATCATCGGAATTATTTTCAAGCGACCGAAAAGAGTTTAGTGCTTTCTTCCCTTCAAAACAATTTTCCAAAACCCTTGAAAATCATTTTCAACTCCAAAGAATTTAAATTTCCCTAATCTCAAATTTTCAAATTCTTTAAATTTGTTTTCAAATATTACTCTGGAATTCCATTTCAAATTATGAATCACATTTACAATTTATATTTACAAATCTAATTTGTATGTGGATTTATTTCTCAGCTTTTGATTATGATTTCAATTTCTTATTCAATAATCAATGATAATAATTTAATATTATCACTTCCTAACAAACAAACAGCCATATATTATAATAATTCACAAAAAAATTTCTCTTTTATTTACGAAAATAATTTAGGTAATTATTTCATTTACCTTCTTTTAAAACGATATCGTGTCGAAATTGTTCTATACAAGTGTATAGAGATTCTTATCAATAACGTTAATTACTCGTATTGACCAGAATCCATATACCACTCAACAAACCAATCATCACAATATAAAACAATTTTTATATTCACTAACAAATACGCACTCATATCTATTATTACACTCACACTCATTCTACAGTACTGCTGACTCTATCTCTAATGAGTAATTCCCAACAGAGCCAAGATTGTCGCTTAACCAAATGCTCTGATACCAACTGTAACGTTTCGAGATTTTCGACTTCCGAAAATCGACATTAATACGTCCACTGTATCAACTGCCGAGCAATCGAAGGCCGGAAACCCGAATTGTTAGGGTTAAAGAAGAAGAGGTAGAAGAAGAAAGAAAGAAGAAGCAACAGAAACAATATCAGAATCTCACAATCGCAGCGGAACAACATATAATAGATAAATGAATAATCTTTTAAATCTAAAGAACTGTACCATCATCAGAGTCAATATACAACACCACACAATAATGGACAGTTATATAAACCTGCCCTCACAACTGAATACACAACGGAAAAGATAATATCATATACAAGTGATACGTTTCGCCAACCGGCTCGCCTCCTGAACTCCATAACAACTCCTGAATTCCAGAATGACCTGATAACCTAACTCTAGGCTGCCTGTGTGGAAAATGATGGGCACCCAGATTTTAGGAAGGGAACAATAAACTCCAGGTCAGTCATGGGACTGTTGTGAGAATTTAAATCAGTTTATCTTAAAAAAACAAACAAAGAAATATTTTAAAATAGATCCACAGTGCTTTTGGAAAATGAAACTACCACAAGGCCTCCTGCACACATACACAATGCAAACGCAGAATCGGAGGAGATTTCTCCTTATCATAGTCAAACATGCTTGATACGAGAAAATTTCTTTGATATTATTATTATAAGTGCACAGTGGAAAACCTTTCGAAAGTATAATATAAATCTTAGCCAACATACGACCATTATCGTATGCCTACTATAGCTACCATCTAAACAGTGGGGCGCCACCATAAGTAAATGGAAGGTCATACAACTAAAACCGTACAAGTTGCGTATTGGAGTTTGGATTTTCAACAAATGGTCAGGCCAAGGAACTTCCCATTGCCACATGGGTACGCCTCTGGAGAGACGCCCCGAGAACCTAACCGGATCTCTGCCAACACAAGGCCGGGTTACCTCTACACAAGTAGGTAGCTACTGACATGAGTATGCCATCCCCTGGTTGTAAACAACCTTTATCCAAGGATCCTCAACCAACAACAATCACAAAGTCATATATATTTATGATATCAACATAAGTTAAGTATCTGGGCTCCATACCATGATACCACTTCTATCCAGAAGGAAATGCACATACCCTAAGGGGCGCTACTCCCTATAACCTTGCTGCAACTTTCCTGTTTTGACCATTATCGGGGTGTGAGGTCCGACGAAGTATCGTCCACAAAGCTACGCTTTTCACAAAAGCTATTCTTTGATCAACAAATGATCAACAACACTTCGTATGCCACATTACCAAACCGAGAATGTATCACTAGTAACCATCAATTACATAACCTCTGAGCTCGTGCGTCTCAGAGAAGTGTGTTAAGCTAAGAGAATAAATTTTCCGCCACCAATAGAAATATATTTGATAGAAACCAGCTTTACATCTCAAATTGTAACATCAGACACACATCCCTACAAGTCCGTTCTGGGATCGAACGGAACCGAAGGCACTTCCAAAGAAGCCCTTGCAATCCGGATATTCACTAATCACGTCCGGAATTCCCATCACAAAGGTGATAAAATCTCTATATCGGAGATCAGCCGATGCAGAGACATTCGATGGTGATCCCTCCGTTTCCGAAAATATCCGGTCTTCAACACCGGTCTTCAAATGCTATCCATTACGACGTATCACTATTCGGAATGGGATTTATGACCCAAAGGTCCTCTCCCGGCTAAACGGAATAACGAGCGCTTATTTCAAAATAAGTGTAGCATCCACATTCAAGCAAATCACAACAAATACCCATTTAAAGGTAAATATTGATAGTCGGTTATTTAACTATCAATAGATATGCACACATCACCAGATTCCAAATAATTTCCCAAATTATTTATTTTCCAAAAATATCTTTACAAGATATATGTTTCCACACTTCAACCATTTGAAAACAAATTTCAAATCATTTTTCACCTTTACAACTTTAGAAAACAAATTCAAATCATTTTCCTTATGTGGAAACACTTCCAAATATTTATTCATTTTCACTGGAAATCTGCCGAGTTCAAATACTTTAAAATAATTTATAACACTTATCCAAAATACATCGGGAAAACATTTTGAAATAAAACTATTTTTCTTTAAACACTTCACTTAAAATATTAGTTGTAAAAATATTGTACCGATATTACATATAACTTAAGTCCAAACTAATTTTCAAACTAAAATTAGTAGATAGAGTATAACTATTTAAATAACTGTTTTCTAAAACAATTATTGATTAAATCTTAAAAATAATCATTTCTACATCAACTTAATAAATCCTTAAAGGATTTAAAACAACTTAAGAAGTTAATTTCTCCATAGTATCCTTTTCAAAACCAGTTCTAGAATTATATATATATATATATATATATATATATATATATGTATGTATGTATGTATGTATGTATGTATGTATGTATGTATGTATGTATTTTTCAAAGCTATTTAGAAATTTTATTCGGCTTTCCAGGGAGAATACACTTTCATTTCAAAATGGTTCATTTAAACCAATTAAATAAATCGTTACCGATTTACTTTAATTTTTACGTTCCAAATCCGTAAATTTATTTCCACGCTTCAAAAATAAATCAATGTTTATTTTTGAACAAATTTCCCTTTCCTTTATAAATTCCATGGTGAATTTAAATTTTCAAATATCCACTGATATACGATTATCAAATCGATTTCAAATATTCACTTTCAACAACAATTCAATTTTACAATTGATTTCAAAAACAACCAAATCAAATTCCATATTGATTTTCCAAGAAATTAAACACCAAGTGAATTTCATTCAAATCTCAAATTGAAATCAATTTCTATTAAACCCTAAATAACTTTTCAAATTGATTCCAAATTCATTTTAAAACACCTAATAAATTTCAAAATGGATTTTCAAAATACTTTAAATTCAATTCCAACCCAAAGGGGTTTCAAATTTTATTACCTTTTAAAAATAAATTCCTTTTAAAAAAGCCAATTTTTTTATTTTTCAAACTCTTTAAAATCCATATTTTGAATAAATTCTTCAACCTTTGAATAATATTACCCGAAATTCATTTATTAAAGCTTTTCCTATATTTTTAAATTTTATTCAATAAGATCAAAAATAAAACTTTATTATTTTAGAATTCCTTCTTTTAAATTTACCCAATTCTCAAAAATAAATTTTAATATAAACTTTCAACCTGAATTTTCAAAAATCAAATTTTATTTCCGATATCCAACGATACCAAAATTTTATTCGCTAAATTTTAACCTTGAACGATTTCAATCACAAAGGTAATCACATAGAGATTATAAATAATCAATACACAACATTGAAATAAATTCAATTATTTGAGGAATCCAGTCGGATCCCTCCAACCTGTTTTCCAGCATCCACAGATGTTAGCACAATACCAATCCCGTTTCAAGACGGGATATCGCGGTACATGGGTTTATATAAAATATTATCCGCTATTATGCGGCGTAATAGGGTCTCATCCGCTATATAATGCGGGAAAATCAACTCCAAGTACATATATAATACTAATTCCACTTCAAGGTGGAATATCGCGGTATATGTGTTTAATATAATAACCTCCGCTTAATATACGGCATATAGGGTCTATTTCAATACAACATATAGCAATTTATCATTCAATCACACAACCAAGCAATTTTAAATTTAACTATTTGAAATTTAAATCGAAACACAATTCGATTGAGTGAGAAGTTCTCACCTTACTTCCAATAGCGGTTGCAGTGTTTTATTTCGAATAAAATAAAACGCGCGTTTAATTTTACTCAAAATTCAAACTATCTCCAAATGACTCCAGTCCAGCTCCATCGCATAGTGCTTTTCAATACGAACCCGACGCAACTCGTTTTGTCAATTTTCGACCTCGTACCAAAATGTTATAGTGTTTTAAACATCACACGATTTAATATATAAATTAATTTCAATTTTATTTTCGAAACCCTACTATCATAGCCGTTCGTTCCAGCTCGATGAAATCTGGCCGCCCGTTCCTATCTTCCCCAACGCGACAATGTCAGGCCGAACAAACCCAAAAGCTCGAAACTTTGACCAAGTCTAGCTCCAACATCAACGATCTAGACGATGATCAGAGCCTGCCATTTCGAAGAGCTTCGCGCGACACCCCAACGGCCAGAGGCCGTCCCCACTCGGCTGCCACCTTGCCTCATAATTCGAGCTTGAACACACGCCTTTGATCACCAGTCATCATTGATTCGTGGCAAGAAATCCGATCATAGCCGTTGACCTTATAGATCTTGATGCTCTCTTTGATTTTGTAGTTGAAAACTTCTTGAATTGATGCGTGGATTAGAAGAGAAAGAGGGATGAAATTCGAATGTTTTCGGACATTAATTCTGAGGCCGGCGGCTGCTGCTTGAAACCCTAGTTCTTGTTATGTTTTGCAAAATAAAATAAATAAGGTCCTTTTATAGAAAACTTGACGAAACACTATTCATCCGAGATTTTCCGAACTCCAAACGAAGCGTGCCGACTGACGTTTCTAGGATTTAACCCATGTTTTGGACACAATGGAATATGTATCGAGAGCCAGTTCGATCATATGTGTGAGTTATCGAAATAAACGATCAAATTTAAATTAAATCGATTAAACTAATTTCTATGCGTTTTGGCTTGCTCCGGACAAACCGTAAATCTGATTGACATGAAATTTGAAATCTTACAATAATATAACATTACAGATCCGACGAAACTAGTTTCATCAAAATCCGAGACTGTTTGAAAAATGACTATTTTTACTCGTCAATTAAATATTAAAATATTCAATTTCTACAATTTAATTTTTAATTCAATTTTAAAAGTTCTATAACATCATTCTAACTCCAATATGATTTAATACAACTTTACAAATCAACTTTAGTCACATTAAACCCAATTTCCAATTATTTCTATAATTTCAAATATTAAATTATCGATTTAATTATCCAATTAAAGCTTGATATTCGAAATAAAATTTATTCATCTTACAAATTTTACTTGTTAATATTTAAAATTAATCAAATATACGAATTTCAAATGATAGAAATTCTGGGTCATTACAGCAGTCTACCAATGTAAAATCAAACGTAGATTGTTGGCTCTCAGCGGCACACACGACTTTCGCTATGTTACCATAAGTCGCAGTCTACCGATATAAAATCAAACGTAGATTGTTGGCTCTCAGCGGCACACATGACTTTCACTATGGTCTGCAGCAGATCGAAGTGACAACGAGTTACACTGTAGTCACAGCATAACCCAAATGCCTCTGTAGGCATCAGCGCCCTCGACTTCCTCTACACACTACGCGTAATCCTCAGGAACTAGTTTTGTCTGGATTCCTCACAGGATCAACTTTAGAACCCCCCTTAGGGTTCAAGGCAGTACCACCATGTGGCACTCCTGAGAAGTTCATTTCAAGGGAGCGTCTTTTTCCTCAGAGCTATTATCAAAACACTTTATACTATACACATATAGTATCTTCCAAATCATACACCTAGTATGAATCTCATATAAATCTCCTTTCACAAAATCGATTATCCCAAAATCGATAATTCTCAAATTAGGCTTTCTAAATCCAATATTGATTTTACCCAAAAATCAAAAGCCTTTCCAAATCCAAAGGTTTCCAAAACCTTTTTCCTCCAAAACCATTCTCATAAAATCATTTTCATATATATAGATATATATATAACTTTAAAAAAAAATATTTAGTTCACTTCAAACTTGTATAAAACTCCTTTTATACTTCAAACGCTTTCAAAATCCTTTTCTCCCGGCAATAGATTCAACAAGGGGAGATTTATTTTATATAACAACGATATATAATTTTGTTTATTCAAAATCAAATATTCAAATTTGATTACTCTTTTTTTATAAAGTTGTTTCCATCTTACTTATCATCATAAAAATATCCAACTTTCTGTAAAGGCCCTGACTCGACCTTCGAAAATCGGCATCGAATACGTCACTCGTATTCAAATGCCGCAGATCCAAACGTTGAATCTGGTTCGCCGGAGCTTATAACACATTAAGTACAACACAGCGGAAGAAATGAAATAATACATCCGATATACAACATTTGATACAATATCAGATACAATTGAGTATAATAGAATGATACAATATATATCAATACTATCAGAAATAAAAGAAATAGCAGCGGAAAGATAATGTCTTCAATGCCAAACTCCAAAGACTCCATCTTCAATCCAAAGCTAGCTCGAACCCTCATCAAGTCGCACAAAGATAAGCAAGGTCAGTCGCGAATGCTGAAGTGTAGCAAATGCGATCCACAAATCCAAAAGGCTTCGAAGGCTAACGAATCAATTCCCACAATTCGACAATCTGAAAAAATCCAACTCTAGACTGCCCGTGTAGAAAATTGTGGGCACCCAAAGTTTAGGAAAGGAAAAATAAACTCCAGGTCAGTCATGGGACTGGTGTGAGCAAACAAAAATATTTTTATCTTTTTTAACAAACAACAAAAGCTTTTAAAGTTCAAATCCGCAATGCTTTTTGAAAAATGAAACTACCATAAGTCCTCCCACCACACACACCATGCAAACGCAGAATTGGAGGAGATTTCTCCTTATGATAGTCAAAAAATGCTTGATACGTGAAAACCATTTTTGATATTATTGTTTGTGCATAGTGGAAAACATTTCGAAAGTATAATATTAATCTTAGCCATCATAGACATTCCGAACTATGCCTACTATAGCTACCATCCAAACATTGGGGCACCACCATAAGTAGATGGCATGTTATACAACTAAAACCGTACAAGGCGCGTATTGGATGATTGGATTTCCAACAAATGGTCAGGCCAAGGAACTTCCTATTGTCACATGGAAACGCCTCGGGAGGGACGCCCCGAGAACCTACCCGGCTCTCTGCCAACACAAGGCCGGTCAACCCCCTTCCCAGGGGTAAAACCTAAGATATGCCACCCCCGGTTGTTTGCGACCTTTATCCGATGGCCCACTACACCAACAACATCACACGATAATAAATATACTACAGTGCCCATATGAGTATGTATCTGGGCTCCATACCAAGATACCACCCTTTTCCAGAAGGAATGGACATATCCTAAGGGAGTTACCCCTGAAACCTTGCCACATCTTTCCTATTTCGACCATTACCGGGTTGTGAGGCTCGATGAGGCCCCGTCCACAAAGCTACGCTTTTTCATAAAGCCATGCTTTGATCAACAAATGATCAGCAGCACTTCGTATGCCACATTACGAAATTGGGAATCTATCACTAGTAACCATCAACTACATAACCTATGAGCTCGTACGTCTCAGAGAAGGTGTTAAGCTAAGAGAATAAATCTCCACCACCAAACAGAAATGTATTTGATAGAAACCAGCTTTGCATCTCAAAGTGTAATGTCAGACACACATCATACAAGTCTGTTCCGGGTTCAAACATAATCGAAGGCACTTTCGAAGAAGTCCTTGCAAATCCAGGTATTCACAATCCCGATCGCACTTCCCATCACTTAGGGAATCTCTATACCGACGCGACTCAGTGCAGAGACAATCGACGGGTAATGCTTTCATTCTCGAAAATACCCGGTCTTTACCACCGGTCTACAAATGCTATCCATAACGACGTATCATTATTCGGAGTGGGTTATATGACATAAGATCCTCTCCCGGCTAAACTGATAATGAGCGCAATATTTAAAAACATATGGATATAGGATTTCAGTTAAGTCACAACTTAGTATTCAAAACTTTTCTTTCAAATGGTTTAAACAAATTACCACTTCAAATCTTTTAAACAACAAGGTTCATTTGACAAAGTTTACCAATTTTCCACAAAGGTTCATTCACGGCTTTTCAAAACAATTCCATTTGAAATTGGATTAACTTATCCAATCTTAAATTAAAGATTTAATTCATAACTTTCAAACCATTTCCAATTCAAATCCTTTATATGAAAGATATACCATTTAAAATCCTATTAGATTTCAAAACAAAGTTTAATAATCTTTCACAAAGGTTAATTCATAGTTTTTCCAAACTATTTACAATTTCATTTCAAACTTGAAATCTTTCGATACAAATTGAAAATCCTTTCTTTTAATGAAAGCTATTATTATTTGAAACAGATAGTTTTCGTTTTGGGAAAAACTGATTACATTTACATAAGTTAAAGCCATTCAAGTATAAAACTTGGATTTAAATTTGAATTCCCAAAACAATACTTTTTGAATGGTTAAAACCCATATAAACACCTTTATAACTTGTATAATCCTTTTAAACTATAATTCCCAAATTATTGTATTCAATTTCAAATATTAAATTCAAATTTAAATCAAATTATATAAATTCCAAAACTCAATCAAGTTATTCAAAATAACTTTTATTTTTGAAGCTTATTTTCAAACGCTTTCAATTCCAACTCCAAAACTATTTTGGATTCAAAAATTCAATCTTTAAAATTGTTAAAATTCTACGACTTAACCAATTTCCTCGTGCAATCCATATTTGTGTGTGTATAGTATGATCCAGGGGGTTTTACCAATAGTGCAAAAACATCATCAATCATTACAGATTCAATCATATAAATGTCGATAAGCGGTATATTCCAATAACGCTTATCTATATACACAGATTCACAGATAAATAAGTTACGTCACGAATGAATAAATTACATCACAGTTTACAGCACAAATCAGAATAATTCATATCGCAAAGCATCACATATGAGGAAACCAAACCATTCAAACATTCAATAGAATCCAAACATTCATAAGTAAGACTAATCAATTATCTGATTATTTAAATCATTAGTCACTAATACTTGGTTAATTAATATTAATTAATTACAAATTATTCTAATTAATTATCCTTTAATTATTAATTAACCTTTAATAATAGATCAATTAACCTTTAATTATAAATTAATCATCCTTAAATCATTAAATGATTACTCTTTTATTAATTATGCTTAATTAATTACATTAATTAATTACTCCACAATTAATCATCATTTCTTAATCACCTTCATTCATTAATTACAAATCTTTATGATTAATAATCATTTAATCACTTATTAATTAACCATTAACGATAAATAAATTAACTATTAATTAATAACTAATTCTTTGATTAATTATTCTTAAATTAATTACCTTAATTAATTAGTCAATAATAATCCTTTAATTAAGTCCTTGAGATAAATTCTTATCTTAACGATACTTTATTTCAACATTTAAATCTCATAAATTAAAATGAATTTTCATTAACAAATAATTCAATTTTAAACCTTTAAGTTAATCCATAATTAAAACATCGTTTAAAATAAACCATTTATCTTTTTAAAGTTTTATTTAAATAATCCTTAAAAATTTAAATTATCATATGAAGTAACTTAAAATTCTTAAGTTAATTAAAACCAATATCATTTTAATTAAATAAACTTAAGAATTTATTCAGGCATTAAAACATTTTAACTTATTTTATAAAAGACTTTAACTTATTCTATATCTAGTATAAAACTTTTATTATTATTAACTAAGAAAAGGTTTAAAATTCGATTTACTAAAGTTCCAGAACCTAGAACAGGTTTTAGTTTTGTATTTTGAAACTTGGTGCTTGAAATAAACAACATTCATTATGTAGAGGAAGTAGTTTAAAACTTAAAAGAAAACTCTATTTATCACCTTCTCCAAAAATGTTAAAAACCAGTACCTAAAGAACAACTCGAGCCAAAACACTTCATCCCCGAAACAAACTTCATTTTTTCAGAGTCAATCCCTTTTTTTTCCTTCTTTCTCTTTTAAACTTTGTTTTGGGTTTAATTTTTAAAACTGCTGCAAAACTCACTCGAGCCTCCTCCGAAACGAACTCGAGTCAAATTCAATCTTTCCCGACGTCATCCTCGAGAATTCCTTTTTTCCCCCAATTCAACATCACCAGATATTGGTGATATCGCATGCACTTGCATGAACAACCCGACCACCTACGGTCGATACTTCGATCATCGTCAGGTCACACATCTTCCCTTGAGTCGACACAACCACCTGATCACCTATGAACTTGCCTGAAACGAATTCGAGCTACTGACTTCAACCTGGCACCAACTGTCCATCGAAAAGACACCTCGTATAGCCTCCACCGACCACTAGAAAATCTATGATTTCGACCCTAGCTTCGCTATGTCGCTACACATCGAACCCCTTCGGTCTGATCCCCTCCAGTCCATCCATGTCGACGAAGTTGACTTGAGAACAACGTCGATCTAAAAATGCTTTTAAACCCTACTACAACTTCAATCGACTACCCTGATTGCTTAAAAAATTAACAAGCAATTTTCCAATATCTTCGACGCATAAGCTTCCTTTACCATGGATTTCAACACCCAGTTCGACATGTTTCATCGAAGATCGAAATACAGTTTCCGTTCATCTTGCAATTTCGTTCGAATTTCAAACTTAAAAATCATGAAACCTTTATCAAAAATCATTATTTTCAATTACGAGTGACGTTATTAATTCAAAACTTGGAATTTAATTGATTGAATTTTCAACTTATATTTGATCATCACTGTACATCCTTGTTTTTGAAATAATTACTTGATAAATCCACTCGAATTTATTTTTTAAAAATGATGTTACATTCATATGATCATTTTTCAGTTAGGAATTAAAGTCTAAAAAAGATTATATAAGGAGTCATAGGATTTTCTTTCTCATGTTTTGAACCTATATATATATATATATATATATATATATATATATATCAGAGATATATAATATAATGTACACATGCATACACATGAATTACAGAATAATTCATACCATATTCCAAATATCTATCATCCATGCAAACAATTTCACCCCAAAATTAACACATAGATCAAAGTATAAAACATATTTAAACTTTACTTGGGATAATTTGCTCACCTGAAACTTTGAACAGAGGACCAGAAAATTTGGTTTGATCAGGCACTGCTTTTATCATTGCTTGATCCAGATTTTTTTAAATTTCCACGTTTGAGTTGATCTTTTTTTAGCTAGTTGAGTTTGAATTTCCTTTCAGGTTTTTGTTTTAACCCTTTCTTTGATTACTTTGCTTTCAGACCTCTTGTTGTTTTTAGATCTGAACTGGTATTTGATTAAACCTCTGAATTGATCTCAGGCTTAAGATTGCTTGAGTTTGCTCCTTTATGTTGAACTGAATTCATATTTTGTTCCGATGATTTTTCTTATTCCCAGGGTTGAAAACGAGAATGAAGAGAAGAATGAATTCCTCAGCCTGGTTTTTTTTCTTTTCTTTCTTTTGGACTGAAGTATTGTTTACGAATTTCAGGCTGAAGATGTTTGATAAAAAAATTTGGTTTTGGAGGAAGAATTGATTTTCAGTTTTGAGAAGTTGAATAGTCTGATATTTTTTTTATTTTTATAAAACAAATTTGACACTTGTTTGTTTGCATGTCAAAATTCTTACACTTGTAAATTTACTTAGTGCATGATCTATACTTATCCTAATTTGTATTTTTATGTTGAAAACCCTTTATAAAATTTTATTTTAAAATTTTGTTTTAAACCCTCTTGTTATCATATTTACAATTTTATACTTTTGTACATTTACAAACTATTTTCAAACGAAATGTTCAAATCT
Organism: Allium cepa; assembly: GCA_030765085.1. Taxonomy (NCBI): domain Eukaryota; kingdom Viridiplantae; phylum Streptophyta; class Magnoliopsida; order Asparagales; family Amaryllidaceae; genus Allium; species Allium cepa. The sequence goes on from CM060942.1 coordinate 514,365,533, forward strand.
TTATAACAATATTATTTTAAGCTTAGTTCATTATACTTTTTGAATTAAAACTATTATACCTTTTAAGTAAATAATTATCTATCTATGTATTATTTTAAACTTTTATTTCTTTTTTTATATACATTTTGTTTATTATTTCTACTTATACCAATTTAAAGAAAGAAATGATTTTAAACTAATTATGCTTTTAATAAATAAACACATATATAATGGTATTTAGTTTTAAACAATTGTATTGAAAATCATCTATATCTAATTCAAAATATAACTTTCAAAATTAAATATTACATATGCCTCTTAAAATTAGAAAAAAATTTCTACTAGTATAAAATTATATAGTTTTCAAATCTAAATTTTATTTATTTATAAGATATTAAATATAAAATTTCAAATCCATAATTAAATTTAAAAATCAATGTCCAAATAAACAAATATCCTATTTAATCTTGGAAAAATTAATTTAATTTACAATTTAAATTCACAAATTTATACCAATTACCATATTTAATTTTACACAAAAATCGGGATCGTTACACTTTCCCTTTTATCCATTGTATATTTCACAAAATATACTTTCATTTCAAAAGAAATCAATTCACATTTATTATTCACAAATTTTCAATATCAATTTCATTCAAATCCGTACGATGTACATCTATCTTCCGTGCGCTATACCAATCGATCGCTCACTCGATCACACAATTTCACTTCCGAATTAGTATCGTCCACCCGACTTCCTAGTGCGGACATAGATCTGGTTTCTTGATCAGAAACTATCATTCTCCTTGCATAGCCTAACTATGATAGAGAATACCCAGAACAATGGTTCAACAATCCATATCCATGTTCGCCGTTGAAAATCGATTGAAAAATCCCAACTCAGATTGATATAACTATCTCGAAATTCTATGCTCGAATCTTGATCAAATCACTATGTGAGAATAATATACGTACATCCTATGTATTTATCTTCATTGATTATCAACTAAATCAATTTCTCTTTCTATTCACATTTCCTTTAATTTCTATCCACATAATCACAATTGTTTCAATTTCATTGGATTATCACTTTAATCCTTATTCCAAATGGATATTCAATCATAAACAGTTTGAACTCTGTCCAGCTTAAATTCAAAAAAAAGCTTGAAAAGTTTAAAATAGATAAGTCGTTAAAAAATAATTATTAGTTTGTAAAATAGCTATAAAATAGTTAAATAACGATAAAATAGTTGGAAAATAGTCAAATAGTTATAAAACAGTTAGATAATTACAAAATAATTTAAAATAGTAATTAGTTTATAAAATAGTTACAAAATAGTTAAACAATTCCAAAAGTAGTTATAAAATAAGTATAAGATAGTTTTGGGTTTAATAAGAAAGGTTGTATATATTAAATAGCTTGGAAAAATAAGTTTATATTAAAACAATTTATATTGAAAATAGTCTAGAGTCAAAACTGTTCACTTCTCCATCAATTCAATTTAAATTTCTACTTCTATTTAAATTGACCCAATTCCAATTCGAATAACTTTAATTTCCATTGAAATTGATTTAACCCCAATTCAAGTTGAATCAATCTTGATTTCTTTCCCAATTCAAATCAAATTTCATTTGATTTTAAACCTATTCAACTTTAATTACAATTCCAAATTATTCCAATCAATTTGGTCTAATATCAATTGAACCCACTTCAATTTCAAATCATCTCAATTCAATCTAACTCAAATTTTCCATTTGACTTTTTAAACTTATCCATCTTCAATCACAATTCCAATTAATTCAAATCAAACTCAATTTTGAACTAATTCAATTTCAATTTTAAACCATCTCTAATTATATAAATTCGAGCTAAATTCTCAAATATTGGTTTAACCTTTTAAACCAAATTAACCTTTATTTAAAGCTTTTAAACAATTTAATTTCTGAGTTCAAATTCTAGAATTTCATTTTAAATCAATTTAGTCTTTCAAAAACCAATTTATTACCCAAATTCAACCTTTAAAATCAATTTTCAACTATTTCAGTTGAAACTCTATTTAATTCCAATGATTTAACAACCAATTGACTTAATATTAGAAATATTATTGCTTTATATATTAAAATACAAGTTTATATAAAATCAATTAAAATCTTTATATAAGAAAATAACAAGTATGTTCTCATATATATACACTCAACTCATTCTAGGGTACCATTGACCCTATCCTTAATGAGTATCCCCCACCAGAGTCAAGGTTCTCGCTGAAACTTTAGCTCTGATACCAAATGTAACGACCCGGAATTTTCGAACCCAAAAATTCCAGATAGTTAAAAGAAGAAGGAAGAGATAGAAGAAGAAGAAGAAACAGAAAACACAACACAAATTCTCACATTCGCAATGGGTCAAAATATAATATCAAATAATTACAGTTTACAAAAGAATACTATATCTGCCAATTACATTTTAATACATCAGAGTTACACACATATTCAAACACTGGACATATACAAATCAACAAGTCTCAGAAAATCAGAAATATATTACAGCGGAAACACTCCATACGTTCCTACCATCCAGCTCGCCTCCTGAGCTCCAGAACGTCCTTACCTGAAAATCTGTAATACTCGGTCTAAACCGAGCATTACATTAAAGTAACACCCGGGTCAGGCTGGAAACCAGCATGAGTAAACCCATCTAACATGGAATACAAAGCATACAACTTATATAAAACCCGAGGTAACTCGTATCAATTTACAAATTCAAAATTTGTTGTAGACATCACTTATTTCGTACATCAATTTTCTAAGTGCCAAACTTTAGATTAAATAGTCCAATTCACTTAAATCATTTCATTCCAGCCTATTGATTTCACATATCAATCTATAAAAATTCGAAGTGGTTTCGGGTATTTTCTAATACCCGACCCCGGTCCTTTTGAGTCTCATGCCATCCTAACCCAAGTTATCCAAATGAAATACACTTCAAACTTTAAATACAGGATGTCCCTTTACACAATAATTTATCATTGATAGATAGCCACAATATCATGTCCGCCCAAACATATGATACTACAAAACATTTCATATCGAAGATATCAACTCATTCAAGGCATCCAATACCATTCAATCATCCATAAGCAAAGCTTGATCACTTCCAAAATTAATTTAACTAATTCTAATTGAATTACTAACCTCAATCACTTAGATCCCTTCACTTGACATTGATTAATTTCAAAACAATTAATTAATCATCCCTTAGTTATGCATCTTAATTAATCACCCTGGATTAATTACCCTTCAATTACATTCAATAATTACACAAATTAATTATTCTTAACCAAAATAGTAATTAATCTTTAATTACTTCACAAATTAATTAACTATAATTAATTACATTAATCCTTAATTATTTACATTAATTAATTCCTCATAAATCACTTATTATTGATTAATTATTCTTAATTAATCAACCTTTAATTACATCATTAATTATATAAATTAATGATTTCTAATTGCATTTAATTTATCCTAATCTAAATTAATTACATTAAGTAATTAATCATTAATTAAACCACAAATATTAATCACTCTTGATTAATCTCAACCAGTAATTAACTACCTTTTTATTTACTTTATTAAATAAATTAATTACTCATTTTATAAAAGAAGTTTAAAGGAATTTAAAACAAATTCATTTTTATATTCAAATCAATTTAAGAATGCACTTTAACATTCAAGATGTTAAAACAATTTAAATTTTAAAAAATAACTTTATTAGTTTAAAAACTGAGATTCACTAACTTGAATTCTGGATTTAACTTTAATTTAAATCTGTTTTAAATCTGTATTTACAATTTAACTTCAGTTTTTTTTATAAAAAAAATCTCTTTTATTTCTTTCCAATTCATTCTTATTTTTATTCTATAATTGTTTCACTTCCAAATTTCATTCTTATATTTCATTTCAAAAATCCAATTCTATATTATTGATGGCCCACTGTATCGAAATTTATTCAAGCAAACCATAGTACTCAATATTCCAACTATCAATATAAATCATCACAGAATATCAAATATTCATAACACAGAATATTAAACACTCTAAATAATTTTGAGGAATCCAGTTGGATCCCTCCAACCTGCTTTCCTGCATCCACAGATGTTAGCACAATACCAATTCCACTTCAAGGTGGAATATCGCGGTATATGGGATTTATATAATATCATTACTATTATGCGGCGCATAGGGTCTCATCTGCTATATAATGCGGGAAATCAATCACCTAATATATATATTATATACTACTATATATAATATAGCACATCAAATCAATCTAATCATTCAACCAATTATTTAAATTTAACCATTTAAATTTAAATAACTCATATGAGTGAGATTAACTCACCTTTGCCTCTTAAATTTGCAAATCCACTTCATTCTCGATTTGATTCCACGATTATTGACCTTGTATAAACATTAGATGTTTTATTAATATTCGAGTCAATTAAATTTCCATTTGATAATTTAATTAACCACACATGTTATTACCATTAACAAAATTTAATTTACTTATAATTTAATTTAATTTAATTTAAACCAATAATTCCCTTTTAAAAAAAATCTTTAGTAACTAAATTAAATTAACTAGGGCAATCGTACAATTTTATCACCAAATCCCTTATATAATTTTCTCCAAATCTTATATAAATTTCTTGTACCTTTATATATGTAAATCTAAACTCTGGCATTTTAAAACTAAACGGTAAACATTCTTTACTGAAAAACAATATACCGAGTTATATACATATATATATTCTGATAATTAATAATGAACAAATCGAATTCAAAGAGTTTTAACCTTATTTAACTAAAATAAAATTTAGTTACCTTAATGTGAATCAAACCCTAGCACGCACACACCCTGAAACTCGACTTTGATTGCTTCGAGTTGCTGCCTCTAGCCTCTTCCAGGTCGAGTCCCCTTCAACGCGACATCCCTAACTCGGTCGAACACGCATTCGCGAATGACCACACCAACCGATCGTGACCACGCCCATCGATCGCTCGTCTCCCATCGCGCCTTCGCGTTGCCTAAAACCGTCCACCGACCTCCAATCACGCGCGTGCTCCCCTAACATCGAGCACCTCGCCTCGAACGATAACCCTAGCTCAATTTGATGTCGCGATAGCAGAGACGGCTTGTGATAGCAGTCGCATCCTCTAATAGAGAAGAACTCATGCTCGTATGCAACGACATCTCTCTTTCTTTCTTTTTTTTCCGATTTGTTCGATCGATTTTGAATGATTTCCCTTTTTTGGGAACAAACTGATTCGTTTCATTCGAATAAATTTTTTTTATTAGAAGGCAGAGGAAAGGGAGCATGCGGTTATATAGGAGAGTGGCTTCGAAAGTAAGATAGCAGTCTTTGATTTTTTTTTCTTTTTTTTTCGAAATTGAGATGAAAGAAAGAAGGGGAAAATGAAAGACGTGATTTTTGAATTTGAGGTGAAGGGTTGCGTGAAGAAGGCCATCTATAGTAGCTATGAAGTGAAGGAAAGAGTGTTGATGTGAAAATATAGGTCAAGTCAACATTATATTATTAAATTCAATAAATTCAATCGCCAAATTCAAACTGATATTTGAAATTCAAGTTAGAAACTAACTTTTAGATATGTTAAATCAATTAAATATCCCAATCTAAATTGTCCAAAATTTCGGGTCGTCACGGTTTGCATCCACAATTAGCAAATCATCTCTCCACTTTTATTTGTTATGCATTTTGCTATTTTATTTATTTTTAGAATCATGTTTCTTTACCTGTGTTAAAGATTGATACGAGTTGGTTAAATTTAATCTAGAAACTAGTTGTATTTTTTTGACTACAATCATCATTTTTATCTTGGTTTAACTTTATTTTGTTTTCCAATTTGGCAACAAAACACTCTTTTAGGAACAATTGGTATGTGTCTGCTGAATGGTCAACAATCTTTCAAAATGGATGTGATTTATTCATTCTATGGACTAGATGAAGGAAAATTAATTACCGGAGTAAGATTGTAGCCTAAGCTATTGAAAGTAGAAAATTGCAAAAATAGTGTAGAGGTTCAACAGTTAATTTCATTCGAACAAATAACATTTTTACCGTTTAAAATCATACTTTCTATATATTAAGATTTGAGGTTGAATCTAATGACTTAGCATAACATGATAATATCCATTAGCAACACTAAAGTATATTTAATGATTTTCATATTCCTAATAAATCTATTTTCTTTTATTTTTCATAAGTACTAAATTTATTATTTACTATTTTTTGAAATACTTTTTGATGCCATCAAGATCATTTACACAAGAATCAAGGTCGTTTAAACATGAAATATATAATATTTCATAATTTCGATCCACCTCATATCAAAATGAAAATAAATACTTGAATAATTCATATGACTCTATCTTTAATGTGGCCTTTTCTCCTTCTACTGATAATGTTCCATATACTACATATTGATCTCGACACTACGATACCATCCAATCTTTTACCATTGTTTTTCTCCGACTATTGATGCATAAAGCTTCATTTTTTTCCAATCTAGCTCTATCTTGTTGGGATCTTCACACCTTTTTCTTTGCAAAGTTCGCACACCATTTGCGCTTCGTCCATATCTCACATGCGCTATTTGACACTTGATCCTTCCACTGCATCTATCCTACTTTGTCTTTGCCAACTTGTTTGGGTCGTCATGTCATACACCTAGTCTAATTCCTCTTTTCTTTGCCCTATCTTGTTGTGGAATGTGGTGGTTTATCATGCTACTCCTATTTTTATGCTTTTGTTTTGATGCATGTCATGTTGCACCTTTATTATGTTAAGCTCCAATTTATGTTCTAATTTCCTTGCCCAAAGCATGTCATGTTGCATCTGATACAAGCTTTGTACATGTCCTGCAGATGCATGCTTTGCTTTGTCATATGGCTCAGTGGCTATGTATCTTGAACTTCTTTCATATGCACCAGTCTTGTTTCAGCATCAGTTTTCTAGTCTTTCCTTGTTTTATTGTACCTCATTTTAGTTTATCCTGCTACACGCTTTGATGCTTTTGTTATGACACTCTTGTTGTCGTGTCTTTCTCCTGCTTACACTCTGCTTTACTTGCTTACTACATATTCCTTGTTGCACTCATTTTGATGCATATCTACCATGGTGTCACACTCTTGTCTTGCAACTATAGGTCGATGCTTTTCTGACTCGGTGTCTTGCACTAGTCCTACATGCGTCGCTTTGGTTCTACATTCTTTTAGCCTCGGTATGCACCTATCTTTACTATGTAACACGTTTAACCTTTAGTTTTCTGCCTTAATCATCATATTTCAATATTTGTATTTATGTTGTTGCATTTTCCATTATGTTGTTCATTGCTATGGTTTTTTTCTTTGCTTAGCTGCTCCCTACCTCAATATTTTTTGCTTCTTTCCCATAGCTGCACTCACATGCCCTTTTCTTCTCTGGTGTCTTGCACTAGCGCGTTTTTCCTGCTACATTCATGTCTAGCCCGGCCCATGCTCTGCTGATTTCAGTTGTTTGCAATAGAGTTTAGCATGCCACTTAATATATTATCTTTCTAGTCTTCTCGTTCGCAAATAACCATATCATAATTAACCTACTTCACATTTTATAATTTTGAGTATTTTTCATGATATTCACCTTTAATTACTTTGTAGATCACACTTTCAAGGACTCATAAACTTTTTTATAGTTTATAGCTATTAGGTACAGTAATAAGGTAATAAATCATTTCAATCCATGTATTATTTGAAGAAAAAATAAATCAACATTTAGTTAAAAACATTTTTAGCGTAAATCCAACTGCATGAACATTGACATATGCTATTTTCTTATCATTTAAGGCTTTAGATATAGTTAGCATGTGATTTGATTTCTTTGCAAATGCTTTAATGTTACTTATAATTAATATTTTTTTATTTTAGTGTTGACTTGACAAATAATGTGATTAGCTATAATAGTCTTGGCATTTGGTCGTGAACTGTGGTGCTAAACTCTATTAAAATATAAAACTTAATTTAAATAGAATCCTCATTTAGGATCTTATTGCAATCTAATAACATCCTCTTTGTTATATGTTTATATATAGTCTTGCATTATTGTTGTAATTTTAATTGTTTCCCAAATGGACTACATATATTGCACAGAATTATTCATTTTGCTTCAAAATTGAATTTAGTAGTTAATCTGATGTGCTACTAGGCTATGAATTAAATAGGAAACCAAGTTTGAGAGGGTTAAGAAGTTTTAGAGGGAAGAGCGATTGTTATTAATGCATTAAGGCGTTGTTAAGATTTTCACATATAGATTGATCAGAGAATATTTTCTACAAGAGAATATTATCCTTACTTAATAATCTTTGTTATATTAATGTCCTCGATGTTCAATAATTTGGGTTAGTAAATTTCCATAATCAATAATTATTTAACTTTTTTTTATTAGACATTTTTTTCGCTCCAGTTTTTTCTTCTTATTGCACCTTGCCTTGTAACACACTTTTTTGACATTATTATGACAAATTTATTAGAAGGTAATATAAGCTAAGATCATATAAATTGAGAATACACTAGAAACTGAGTGTATTTTTTTATAAATAAATGCTAAAGTAGCTTTTTAGTGCATGTTTTTTGCAGGGATCAGATTTATTTTATGCATGTTTTTAGATATGTTGCTAGAGTTAATGAGCTATCTTTTAGTTAACTCATATGATAAGCTGGATGGTCTTTCTAGCCAAAATCAAACAGCATATTTTAATCTATTTGAATTTGTCTTGAGTAGGAATGACTAAGATAAATAAACTTGATGATCTTTTAGTTATTATGGAGATTATCAACTGTACCTATCCCACTCTTTCGTGTCCCCTATAACATCTTAGGGGACTTATTCTTTATTTGGAGACGGGTTTTGGGATTTTAAGAGTATAGAGAACATTAAATGGGTGCAATGTTTGATATAATAGCAAATTATTAAGTTACACATGCAAGCAGTAAAAGCAACTCAATCTCTACTTAAAACAGAACAATTTTTCAAACTTATATTCACTAAAAAAAATTAGTGAATTAAAGACCTGTTACAGAATAAAGAGAATGGAGGCCAAAGAGAGAGAACAATTCTATTTGATTGAGAGATAGATCTTACAATACAATCAAGCTCCATATTTATAGACTACTTATGCAGTGCAGATTACAATAATGCCCTTTCTTATTTAGCATATTCATCCCTATTATTAATGTATATTACAACACTCCCCCTTGAATATGCGTATGTAAAGATGATAAGAGTAATTGCCTCATTAAAAACCTTGTTATGAAAAACCCAGTGGGAAAAAATCATAAATAAGGAAAAGAGTACAACATGATTTCATCTTTAAGTAACATATATTTTATAATGTTACTACGAGGGTTGATACTTCTGGATCAAGATAATGCCTCATTAAAACCTTACTAATAAAAACCCAGTGGGAAAAATATTAGTGAAGGAAAAAGAGTACATTATAGCGTATTTCATACGCTCCCCCTGAATTATAACGCATTATTCAATTAGTTTGTTGATGCAGCCGACGCATACCAATTTTGTACACCATCTTCTGAAATGCTGATTTTGGAAGCTCCTTCGTGAATAAGTCCGTCGGATTTTCTTGAGATCGGATTTGTTTCACTTCTATCTTATTATCCTTTTGTAGCTCATGTGTGAAGAAAAATTTAGGAGAAATGTGTTTCGTCCTATCACCCTTAATGTAACCCGCTTGAATTTGAGCTACACAAGCTGCATTGTCTTCATAAATAATGGTTGACCTTTCCGTTACTGATGGAAGTTGACAGCTTTTTCGAATATGCTCAATCAGTGATCTTAGCCAAATACATTCTTTACTTGCTTCAAGTAGTGCTAGTATTTCAGAGTGATTGGATGACGTTGCTACCAATGTTTGTTTTGTAGATCGCCATGAAATTGCTACATTGCTGTTATTAAATGCATACCCAGTTTGTGATCTTGCTTTATGTGGGTCAGAAAGATAGCCTGCATCAGCATAGCCAACTAGATTTGGATTATTGCCTGTGTTAGAGTAAAATAAACCCAAATTTGTCGTTCCACGAAGATATCTCATGATATGTTTTATACCATTCCAGTGTCTTTTTGTTGGTTCTGAACTGTATCTTGCTAGAAGATTTACTGAAAATGCAATATCTGGTCTTGTGCATTGGGCCAAATATAATAATGCACCAATGGCACTAAGATATGGCACTTCCGGGCCAAGCACATTCTCATCTTCTTCTTTTGGGTGGTAAGGGTCCTTTTTAATATATAAAGATCTAACAACCATTGGCGTACTAAGTGGATATGCTTTATCCATTTGAAAACGCTTTAGAATTTTCTCAATGTAGTTTGATTGATGGATTAATATGCCATTAGTACTATGCTCAATCTGTATACCGAGACAGTGCTTAGTTTTGCCAAGATCTTTAATTTCAAATTCCTTTTTTAAATAATTTATTGTTTCATCAATCTCTTCTGGAGTTCCAATCAAATTTATGTCATCAACATAAACTGCTAAGATAGCAAATCCCTTTACCGATTTCTTTATAAAGACACATGGACAAATGAGATTGTTTTCGTATCCTTCTTTTACCAAATATTTACTAAGAAGGGTATACCACATCCTTCCGGATTGTTTCAATCCATATAGTGATCGTCTTAGTCTTAATGAGTACATGGACTTTGATTTTGCTTCAGGCAATTTATATCCATCTGGAATTTTCATGTAAATGTTGGTATCTAATTCACTATAAAGATAAGCTGTCACAACATCCGTTAATCTTATATCGACTTTTTCAGAAACTACAAGGCTTATCAAATATCAGAATGTTATGACATCCATGATAGGGGAGTAAGTTTCCTTAAAGTCAAAACATGGTCTCTGCAGGAAACCTTATGCGACAAGTCGTTCCTTGTACCTTACGACTTCATTTTTATCATTTCTTTTTCTAACGAATGCCCATTTATAACCTACCTGTTTAACATTTTCTGGTGTTTTATCTATTGGTCCAAATACACCATGTTTTTGAAGTGAATCTAGTTCCACTTGGATAGCATCTTTCCATTTTAGCCAATCGTGCCTTTTTCGACATTCATTTATGCTATTTGGTTCATTATCATCATTCTCATTATTATCATTATGGTCATGACTTTCAGTTATTTCAGTAGCTACTGCGAATGAGAATACATCATCAATTATTATTTTACTTCGATCTCATATTTTTCCGTAGTTCGTATAAAATATTGGGATCTCATTATCATTAGGTACCATTTTATCGTTGGAATCTTCTTTTATCTCTTCTGGGATAATATTTCTTTCCGCGCTTCTAGAAGAATTGGGATTTTCATTTGAGTGATCTTTTTGATCATTTATAACCTCTTCAGGAGGTTCCTTAATTGATGATTTTTCATTAGACTTTCTTTTTCTAGGCGCCAAGTCTTTTGAACCAATTGGCCTTCCACGTTTTTGTCTTGCTTTAGATTCATTTGCTGCTATATTTATTTTTGATCCTTTAGGGACATCAATTTTTGCTGGTGCATTTGCTGTTGGAATGTGAGATTTAGTTATTTTTGCAGTGTCACTAAATGCATCCGGCAGTTGATTTGCAATATTTTGAATATGCAAAATTCTTTGTACCTCATATTGGCATTGTTTAGTGCGTGGATCCAAATAAGACATAGATGGATTATTCCATGATATTTCACGCCGTTCTACTGGAACGGTCTTTTCTCCCCCTAACGGCGGGAAGATTGTCTCATCAAATTTACAGTCTGAAAATCTTGCAGTGAAGACATCACCTGTAAGAGGTTCAAGGTAACGAATTATCGATGGGGAATCAAATCCCACATAAATTACCAACCGTCGTTGAGGACCCATTTTAGTACGAAGAGAGGGATTAATAGGTATACGCACAGCACAACAAAATTTTCATAAATGTGAAATATTTGGTTGAAATCCAGTTAAGAGCTGTGATGGTGAAAGCTGATGATAAGCTGTTGGTCTAATTTTAACCAATTTCGATGCATGCAAAATTGCATGCCCCCAAGCTGAAACGGGTAGTTTTGATTGCATAAATAATGGTCTTGCAATAAGTTGCAAGCGCTTAATTAATGATTCTGCTAGACCATTTTGAGTATGAACACGAGCTACTGGATGTTCAATTTCAATCCCCAATGATAGACAATAATCATCAAATACTTGAGAAGTAAATTCTCCAGCATTATCTATTCGAATCGATTTAATTTGATGATCATGGAAGTGTGCTCTCAATTTTATTATTTGAGCAAGTAGCTTGGCAAATGCCAAATTTCTTATAGAAAGTAAACAGACATGTGACCAACGAGTTGATGCATCAATCAATACCATAAAATATTTGAATGGTCCACATTCAGGGTGGATTGGGCCACATATATCACCTTGAATTCTTTGTAAAAATGCTGGAGATTCAGAAGTGATTTTACTATATGAAGGTCGAGTAATTAATTTTCCTTATGCACATGGGGCACATAAGTAATCACTTGGTAAATTCAACTGGTTTGATAAATCATGTCCGTTTGAGTTTTTGGCAATTTTACGCATCATAGTTGATCCAGGATGACCCAAGCGATCATGCCAAAGAATCAATGTCTTTGTATTTCTGAGCTTCTGGCTCATGTTTATAGAGTGAGATTCAACTATGCCAATTTTTGTAAAATATAAACCAGTTGAAATTGTACCAAATTTTTCTAGGATAAGCTTCTGGCTTTCAATTCTAGAAATAACACAAAGATATTCTTTGTTGTTTTCATTTATAGTTTCAATATGGTATCCATTCATTCTTATATCTTTGAAACTCAGCAAATTTCTTTTAGAGTTGCTTGAGTATAATGCATTCTGAATAAGGATATGCGTACCATTTGGTAATATTATATGGGCTCTTCCGGACCCGTCAATTATATTAGCAGATCCAGCTATAGTGGAGACTTTAGCTGAGAAATTTTCAGATAGTTCAGAGAAAAACTTCTGGTTTTTAAAAATTTGTATGCATAAATAAATGTAATGTAAACAAACAAAGTAATATGATTAAAATAGGCTATTGATTAAAAACAACATCCACATTACACATTACTAGTACTGCAAAGGGAAATACAATTAAACGAACACAAACTTCAAACTGATTTATTGATACAAGCTAATGAAATAAAACGAAAGTCATATAACAAACTTCAAGACATTTCTAATTGATCAGCTCGGTCATATCATTGATCATTGCACTTAGATTTTCATCATTAATGAAATTTCCATTGTCATCTTCGAAGAAATCATCTAACTTCAGGTTAGTGTTTTCGGGTAACTTTTCGGCATTATTTGCCTCAATATTCTTCGAGCGATGATATTCTTCAACTGTTTTCTTTGATGATCTACATGTACGTGACCAGTGACCAGATCGTCCACATCTATAACAAACTTCCTCATAATGCCTTTTATTTTCTGAAGCTGAATCATTGTTCTTTATAGGCTCAATTTTCTTTTGTTGCTCTTTAAAGTTGGTGGTTTTGTTACCTTTAAAACCACCATAACCACCTCTGCTAGAGTTATATCCACGTCCAGACCATGTCCTCTACCTCGACCTCGACCCCTACCTCTTCCAGAGTGGGCAAAATTAGCATTAACTTCAGGTAATGCAGTTGAACCAGTTGGTCTTGAGGAATGATTTTTTATAAGCAATTCATTATTTTGTTCAGCAATAAGTAAGCATTCTATGAGTTCAGAATATTTCGTAAAATGACGCTCTCGATATTGCTGCTGCAGGAGTATATTCGAGGCATGAAATGTTGAGAAAGTCTTTTCAAGCATTTATGCGTCATCCACCTTTTCTCCACATAATTTCAGTTTAGAAGTGATTCTAAACATTGCAGAATTATATTCTCTTACGGACTTAAAGTCCTAAAACCTCAGGTTCAACCACTCTTGCCTAGTGTTTGGAAGTATGACCGTCTTCTGTTGGTCATAACGCTCCTTCAGGGAGTTCCATAAGTGGAGAGGGTCTTTTTCAGTCAAATATTCTGTTTTTAGATCGTCATGGATATGACGTCTTAAAAATATTAGAGCCTTTGCCTTGTCCTGCTGGGACATAGTATTGCCATTTTTAATGGCATTTTCTAAGCATTGAGATTGCAAATGAATCTCAGCATCCAGTATCCATGATAAGTAGTTGTCTCCAGATATATCCAAAGCTTTAAATTCAAGCTTGGCGATGTTTGTCATTTTGTGAACTGTTCATAAAATAAATTGCATAAGGTGAAAATATTCGCCACAAAAGCATTCACAATTTGTTTGTTTCCAGCTAAAGAGAAAAAAAATGAAAAGTCTTCATTCATGGTATCAAACAACTATACCAAAAAAAAATTGTATCAACAAAACCAAACATTTAGATTTTGCAACTTTCATGTATTTATCAAATAAGAAAGGAAAGTCAGCTTTTGCGTATATTCCATTCCAAACTTTTGAATTTTACTTGGCAATAGATCCGCAAAGGGAAAAAATAATAATATTGAATTTAGAAGCCAAAGAAAAAAAATGATACAAGAAAAGACATGAAAAATATAGAAGCAGACCCCAAACTAGCATGTGCTGACTTGATATTTTATCAAAAAAATTATGATATTGACAATTACCATTTCGAAGAGAGGAAAAGTAACGAGTTTATAAAGAAATGAAAGAACGATTCCTTTACCTGCTGTTTTAAAGGAAATAAGAAATAGAATGTATGTAGATATTTTAAAAAAGACTCGTCTTCACTAATATATATAATAGGATTTTGAATATAAATAGCCTGAGAATTGGAATGGTCAGAAGAGGAACAGTCAGAGTAATTAATATTTAATTACTTGCTGAGAAGTTGGAAAGTTTGAAGGTGAACAGGTTGAGGTTAATAATTAATTCGCATTCCTTCGTGCTGATAACGTGTTACAGAATAAAGAGAATGGAGGCCAAAGAGAGAGAACAATTCTATTTGATTGAGAGATAGATCTTACAATACAATCAAGCTCCATATTTATAGACTACTTATGCAGTGTAGATTACAATAATGCCCTTTCTTATTTAGCATATTCAGCCCTATTATTAATGTATATTACAACAAGACCAAAATTTTTGGTCTTTAATGTAATTATTCAGTCTCTAGGTTGTATCCAGAGACTGAACAAAGACCGATATTTCAGTCTTTAAATCTCTAGTCTTAAACAAAAATTAAGACCGAATTCCAGTCTTTGAACGGTCTTAAATTTGAAAATTTTGAGACCGATATTTTGGTTACAAATATACTTGGAACCGAATTTAAAGACTGAATCACGGTCTTTAGTCGATCTTAAATTGTGACCCTAACTGCCCAATTGTAGTTTTTAAACGGTCTATATTTAAATCACTAATAATTATAAGGTATATTTATACTTAATTGCATACAAATTTAATATACATACATACATTTACTAGAAACATATACATATTACTTAATTGCAATATTAACGGTAATCAAACAAAACAAAAGAAATTTATCCAATATCATGTGAAAAACACAATATCACCAATGATAATAAATTCAACTGAACATCTCGGCTAACATATTTACATACAAGAAAAATAACAGAACATGCATGTCTACTATATATGTACATATATTACTTTAATAAGGAAAAACAAAGCAAACAAGTAAAGCTAGAATGTCAATCACTCTATATCTTCACCATGTTGATTTTGTTCCAAATTGTGCGGCGTTTGACAAGAAGCAGAAGGTTGCGAAAATTCTTGCATAAATGGATATTGTTGTTGCATTAGATCAAAAAATGTCATATTTTGTTCTACGGTCCCAAATGCATTTGAAGGCATAGGTGAATGTTGTGATGGTTGTGCTCCAAATGATATAGTGGTCCCAAAAGTATTTGAAGGCATAGGTGAATGCTGCAATGGTTGTGCTCCAAATGTATTTGAAGCCATTGGTGAATATTGTGATGGTTGTGCTCTAAATGTATTTGAAGGCATAGGTGAGCATTGTGGTGGTTGTGCTCCAAATGGTGAAGACATATAACGTATTATGTGAATGAGTTAAAAAAAACGCAAAAAAAAAAATACCAAACTCAGGACATTTATATTCACAGGGTTGCAGCATTCAATTGTCATTTCGATAATTTAAAACTCAAAATCTTGTAAAACTCAAAACATGAAAGTTGAATATTGTAATCTTATCTTGATTTCAAAAGAAGTATCACCTGATTCCGATGTATGCATCAAAAGATATGGCAATTTTATTTTCAGGTAAAATATTGAACTCAGGAAATTGATATGCACAGGGTTGGGGCATTAATTGCCGTCTCGACAGTCTAAAACTCAAAATCCTGTCAAAATAAAAACCTTCAAGTTGAAGATGATAAATTTATGTTCAATTCAAAAAAAGAATCACCTAATTCCGATTTATGGATCAAAAGATATGCCCATTTTATTTTCAGGTAAAAATATCAAACTCAGGAAATTGATATGCACAGGGCTGAGGCATTCAATTACCATTCCAACAGTCTAAAACTCAAAACATTGTAAAAATCAAAACATGAAAGTTGAAGATGATAAATCTGTCTTTAATTAAAAAAAATAATCACCTAATTCCGATTTATGGATCAAAAGATATGCCCATTTTATTTTCAGGTAAAATTATCAAACTCAGGAAAATGATATATACAGGGCTGAGGCATTCAATTGCCATTTCTATAGTCTAAAAGTCAAAATCTTCTAAAAATAAAAACATGAAAGTTGAATATGATAAATTTATATTTAATTCAAAAAAAGAATCATCTAATTCCGACTTATGGATCAAAAGATATGCCCATTTTATTTTCAAGTAAAAATATAAAACTCGGGAAATTGATATGCACAGGGCTGAGATATTCAATTGCCATTTCGACAGTCTAAAACTCAAAATCTTATAAAAATCAAAACATGAAAGTTGAAGATGATAAATTGATCTTTAATTAAAGAAAATAATCACCTAATTCCGATTTATGGATCAAAAGATATGCCCATTTTATTTTCAGGTAAAAATATCAAACTCAGGAAATTGATATGCACTAGGCTGAGGCATTCAATTGCCATTGCGACAGTGTAAAACTCAAAATCTTATAAAATTCAAAACATGAAAGTTGAAGATGATAAATTTATCTTGAATTCAAAAAAGAATCACCTAATTCCGGTCTATTGATCAAAAGATATGCCCATTTTATATTCAGGTAAAAATATCAAACTGCTAAGATCATCTAATTATATTAATTTATCTTCTAATTATAACTTTCCCTGTCACAATTTTCTCCCATGTGTGCAATAAAGAAATGAACTATATAAGTGTTTATTTGTTTGTTTTGAAATCAAATGTAGAAAGGGTGGAAGTGAAAATTTTATCACCTGTCATATGAGGAAATGTACCATTAAATCCAGTAAAACCCATTTTCTGTAATTGTGTAGGTATGGTGCTTCGTGTGAACATGCTGGACTGAGTAGGAATAGAATGTGGTGCTGGTATAGTAGGTTGCAAAGACAAGGTGACATGCGAAGGATTAATGGTCTGTGTGTATATAGTTGACTGCATCGGCGTAGTTGATTGCCTTAACTTTTCGAGCACCCTATTTTGACATAATACATGCATCAACGATAATATACACATTTAGTGTTTAGTGATTTATAGTTCTCACCATTTACCAATTTCTTCCAATGAAAACTGAGTATGCAATTGCTGGGCATGTTGAGTCGGAGTAGATCTTTGATGAGATTCGGCTGAAGAAGATTGAGAACCACCATGTAAACTACCAATATCCACATGAGGTGCTCCACATATCTTGCCTTTCGTAAGTCCACCCGATGAATCCACCCTAATTTGGATTAAAGTTATCCATTGCTTTTTCTGACTCGGCCTTTTTTTTTGAGATAGTTCTCCTGTTAGAAAATTATAATGTATTAGTTTACTGAAACAACATTATTTCAACTACAAAATGATTACCATGGTCTTTGCAGATTTATTATCCACATATGCACTACTTTTTGAAATCTTTTTGGTATTTCTCAAAGTGTTCGATGGATCTCCATAAACATGCCAATATTGAAATGTCTCATGAAACGTCGGTTCCTTTCCAGTTACAATTTTCTGCATTCATTTACATGAATATGTGATAAATGTTATCATGGATGATATTGGTAGTAATGATGAAATGAATATATTAGATCCTATTAAATTTACTTAAATTATTGATTGCATTATAATAAGGTGGTATATAGAAATGTATAATTTAACTAGAATAATTAGTCGTTTATGTATGAATATTGTTAAAACAAAATTGACTTACAATTTGTTCATTATGTGAGGCAATTGAAACGGAGCATGCACAATGACGAGTGCAAGTCCCATCTTTTAGTGTAAGACGATTATTTCGCATTATTCTCATTTTCTCTTCATATTCCTCTTTTCCCCAACGAATATCAATCATCTCATTCCATATATTTGAATGAATCCAAACAGGCGGATGATCCTTGCATTCCAGTATACTTGTGGTTTTCTTAGCCTTTTTTGCGTCTTCTCGTGCACAATTTAGTTTTTTCTTTAAGATATCTTTTGCTTTAGCCTCCCATAATCTACATATTGTTGACTCATGAAATTCATCGTATGTGAAATGTCGCTGCATAAAAGGACTCATCAACTTAATAAGTTAATATGGTTCATGTTAAGCACTAACTTGTGAAGCAAATCAAATGTCAGGTGTCAAAATGGAAGCGAACTGCTCGGCCAGCACGGTGGCTTCTCTACAGACTTGCCATTCATTGTTAGAGACCCCTCGCCAGCCTCTATCTCTTCAATGCAGACTGTAGATGCCCCCAGCCAGGCCCAAGCGATTCATGATGAAGAAATTCTGGCCGAGATTAATGCAGAATTAGAGGCCGCGGGGCAAGGTGGTAGTACGGCGGTGCACAGTCCTGCGCCTCTAAGGACAATATCATCGGGCGGCACTATCCCCTCTTCTGTTGCAGATCTAGTCCCCCCAACTCCTCCGGTGAGCAGTCTACACCTGAAATCAAGTTCAGAGGAGGATGTCGACATTATGCCCCTAGCTAGGGAGCAACCATCGGAGGGGAGAGGCTCGAAACGGACGATTTCTAGCGAGTTGGAGGGTTCTCCGTTGAAGAGAAGACCAAGAAAGAAGAAGTAGGTTGTCTACTTAAGTAAATTTTGGATAAATAGGAATTTGTTTTTGCTTCTTATTTGTAGGCCGTGTATAGATGCAGGTTCGGCCATTGCTAGTAGGAAATTTTGGAAGAACTTACACATAAGCTCTTGTTTCCAGTTAGTTGAAATAAAATTTAACTTTTCTTCATTTCAACTAGTTTTTTATCACTTTACTTATTTAAGTGTTGTGACGAACAGCTTGTGACCGCACCCATTACAGATCTTGAATACACTTCCGTGCTCCGGGGACTTAGAATAATTTGTAAGAGATTTGGTTCGCACTCCTGGAATCCGATAATTATCGTTGTTTATGACATAGTTCGCACTCCGGAAACATCGAGTTTATACTTTAATTCGTACTCCGGGAATTCGGAGTTAGCGCTTACGCTTTGGTTCGCTCTCCGGGAACCTGAAGTCGATGTTTATGCCTCCAATTCGCACTCTGGGAATTTGAAGTTAGTATCTATGCTCCGGTTCGCACTCCAGGAACCTGGAGTTGATGTTTACTATTCAGTTCACGCTCTGGGAACTTTGAAGTTAGCCGACAGATGGTCAGTCACATCCGTTTGAGATTTTTGAGAATTCTTTCACACTCTGGGAATGATGGACTTATCGGGATCGTGGATGGTCGGGTCGCATCCACCCCGAGTTAACAAGCGAGGTCGTTAGATGGACGGGTCCACCCTCCTCGAACTTGTTTAAGATACGGTCGAAGTCGTTAGGAGGACGGGTCCACCCTCTTCGAAATCGCATTTACATGTTTGTACTCCAACTCGCACTCTGGGAGTTTGGAGTTAGTTCACACTCTGGGAACGACGGACTTTATGTTTATACTCCAATTCACACTCTGGGAACTTGGAGTCCATTCACACTCTGGGAACGATGGACTTTATGTTTATACTCCAACTCACACTCTGGGGACGATGGACTTTATGTTTATACTCCAACTCGCACTCTGGGAATTTGGAGTCCGTTCACACTCTGGGAACGACGGATTTTATGCTTATACTCCAGTTCGCACTCTAGGAACCTGGAGTTAATGAAAGGATTGTCGTGTATCAATCCTTTTATGTGTTGGTGTGGTGACATGCCCCCGAGCTCGGGTTTCACTTAGTGAGTGACCGGTCGTATCTCAATCACTCCCTGTTTGAATAAATCCCACCGTATGATGGAACTTAGCCCTCCGTGCATTGTGATGTTTTGTGTCGTATTTAACAAATCACAGCTCTGGCTCGAAGAGATAGCATTTTATTGCTGAAATAAGAAAATATGGCAAAGTCAGCTGCCTTATTACAAGTTCAAATTTCAAAATGCGAAAATAAAATGCAAAGGAAATAATGGGCTAAAACAAATAAAGTCAGTCATGTATAATAGCGACGAAGACTCTCGCTATTCCAGGCTCTCGGCAGAGTAAGACCGTCAACAGTCGATAACTTGAATGTGCCATCTCCGAGCTTTTGTGAAATCACATATGGTCCTTCCCAGTTAGGCTTCATGTGTGAAGGAACATGATAGATCCTTTTGAGTAAGAGATCACCGAGTTCAAAGGTTCGTGGCCGGACCTTAGCATTGTATATTCGGGCGACTCGACTCCGATACGCGGCTGCCCTCAGATCAGCCTCTTCATGCCTTTCATCGAGTAAATCCAGAGATTCCGCAAGTAGTATGGCATTTGTTTTCGGATCATAGTATGTCACACGATGAGAAGATACTTCCATCTCGAATGGAATAACGGCTTCCGAGCCATAAGATAGAGAAATTGGAGTGTGTCCGGTTGCGTCTTGTGGGTCGTTCGGTAAGCCCATAAAGCCATAGGAAGTTCATCAACCCATTTGCCCCCGGCCTTTTCCAGTCATTTCTTCAGAATAGATTTGATAACCTTATTAACAGCTTCGACTTGGCCATTTTCTTGAGGGTGTGCAACTGCGGAGAATTTCTTATGGATATGGAACCGTTGACAGAAATTCTTGAATTCAACGCTATCGAATTGGGCTCCGTTATCGGTGATAATAGTATGCGGGAGACCGAACCGATGGATAATGTTGCGTACTACAAAGTTGATTACTTTTTTCGTCGTGATTGTTGCAAGAAGTTCAGCTTCAGCCCATTTAGTGAAGTAATCAACTGCGACGATGGCGTACTTCGCGCCACCTTTGGTCAAAGGCAATGTACTAATTATGTCAATGCCCAATACTGCAAACGGTCACGGACTGACCATTTGGATTATCTCAGCAGGTGGGGCTCTAGGAATCCGAGCATGTTTTTGGCACTTATCACATTTTCTGGAGTAGTCTGCTGCGTCACGGTTAACAGTGGGCCAGTAATACCCGTATCGGAGTACTTTCTTGGTGAGTGCTTGCCCCCCCCCCCAGTGTGATCGCCACACTCTCCTTCATGTACATCATGTAATACTCGTTTGATTTCATCGTGAGCAATACACCAGAGGAGAGGAACAGAATATCCTCTTCGATACATAACTCCGTTTTGAATGATGAACCGTGAGGCTTTTCGAAGAATCTGTCTCTTCTCACTTCTGCGCTTGGGTAAGGTCCCATGCTCAATATAATCTCAATAAGGGGTCATCCATGATTCCTACTGGAAGTAGTCTCAAAGGTGAAGTTAGTCTCCATTTGATCAATGCTCGGAGAGGATAGAGTTTCAACAGGGACGAGCCCTAACTGCTGAGCTTCGCCCGTACTTGCCAACTTTGCCAACGAATCAGCTTTCTGATTATGCTCTCGGGGTATGTATAAAATGGCATAGTAATCAAACTGATCAAGCACTTTTCGGATACGAATTAGATAAGCAGCTAGCCTTCGATCTTTCGCCTAATATTCACCCCGGACCTGGCACACGACTAATTGGGAGTCACAATAGATTTCCACAGCGGTAATTTTCAGATCACGGGCCAGCTTCAACCCAGCAAGTAAAGCTTCATATTCGGCTTCATTATTAGTCGCATGAAACTCGAACTTTAAAGCATAGCATATGGATCGGCCCTCAGGGGTTTCAAGTACTATGCCAGCGCCCGAGCACCGATCGTTGGATGCACCGTCAGTATGTAACTTCCAGATGTACTCAGGAGATTTGCTGGTCTCAGGCAAGTCTTTAGGAACGGTAAACTTGGCTATAAAATCTGCTAGGACTTGACCGTGAATAGCTCTCCTCGGAGTGGAAGAGATTTCGAATTGACTCGGTTCGATGTTCCATTTGAGTAACCTACCAGACGTCTTAGGACGAGTGAGGACCTGTCCTAACGGCTGATCGGTGTATACAATGATGGGATGAGCCTGAAAGTATGGACGGAGCTTCCTCGAGGCAATGACCAGGCAATAGGATAATTTTTCTAGCTTCGGGTAGTTTCTCTCAGCTCCGGTGAGTCGTTTGCTAACATAGTAGACCGGTCTGAACTCGGTCTTCTTCCCGAACAAGGGCAACGCTGATTGCATTTTCTGACACTGCCAGGTAAAGATACAACGGTTCGTGCTTGATAGGCTTTGAAAGAATCGACGGTGTGGAAAGATGTTGACCCAATGATTTGAATGCGTCCTCACACTCTGCAGTCCATTCGAAGTTCCGCTTCCCTTTTCGGATCAAGTCGAAGAATGGGACGCATTTATCGGTGGACTTTGATATGAACCTGCTCAGCACTGCTACCTTTCCGTTGAGACTCTGGACTTGCTTTATAGTTCTTGGAGTTTGTAAATTTCTGATAGCCCGGATCTTTTCAGGGTTGGCTTCTATTCCTCTGGCGTTGACGATGAACCCAAGGAATTTTCCGGATGCGACTCCAAAATGACACTTAAGCGGATTGAGCTTCATCCCGTATCTCCGAAGGGTATTGAACATTGAATTCAAAACTTTAATGTGATCAGTGGAGTATCGTGATTTCACCAACATGTCGTCCACATAATCCTCCATGGTCTTTCCGATCTGGTCAGCGAACATCCGGTTAGCCAAGCGTTGGTAAGTTGCTCCGGTGTTCTTCAATCCGAAGGACATGACTTTGTAGCAGTATAGTCCCAGATTGGTTACGAAGCTCGTATGCTCTTGATCGGGCACATGCATGGGTATTTGATTGTAGCCCGAGTAAGCATCCATGAAAGATAATAATTCATGTCCGGCCATTGAATCTACGAGTAGGTCAATTCGAGGAAGTGGAAAACTGTCTTTCGGACAAGCTTTGTTTAAATCAGAATAATCGATGCACGTTCTCCATTTCCCATTTGGTTTCCGAACAAGTACTGGGTTAGATACCCACTACGGGTATAGGAAATCCCGGATAAACCCATTGGATTTCAGCTTATCAACTTCTTCTTTAAGGGCGGCAGATCTCTCTGGATCCATACCATGCCTTTTCTGCTTGACCGGGATATATCGCGGGTCAATATTCAGGGTGTGGCTCGCGATGTCCGGCGATATCCCACACATATCAGAATGCATCCAGGCGAACACGTCGAGGTTCGCCCGGAGAAAATCAACCAATTCCTATCGTATTTCTTGGCTCAACTGAGACCCAACCTTCAACATTCTCGAACCATCATCATCTTCACCATCGATTGGGACATCAATCGTCAGCTCAGCCGGGGACGCTTGACTTTCAACAGATTCTTCCTTGTTTTCATTGTCTCTCGGGTCAAGATCCCTGTGTAATTAGTTGTGGTGCCCGGGCCGAGGCCCAGGCATTAATTGTCAATTATCTGCAAAACGGACGCAGAGAGATTCCTCTATGCCCTTTCCTTTTTCTCGTCACTGCGCCTCACGAAGCTCAGCCATGTAACAGGCTCATCCAGCAGCCTGATCTCCCTATATAACTCCAATCCCACGATCAGTGGGGAACTTCAAGGTCAAACACTATGGGGCAATTGCTGCCCTGAACTCAACAAGGGCCGGTCGGCCCAGAAATGCATTGTATGGAGAGTGAATATCCAGAACAACAAACTGTAAAATCCGAACTCTTCGGCATTCTCCCAAACCTAACTCCACTGGAAACTTTACCACCCCAGTGGGTATATTAGCACTTCCATCGAAACCATGAATTCTAGATTGACAAGGCTTTAAATCTTTGGCTTCCATTTTCATCTGGTCGTACGCTCTCTTAAACAAAATATTCACTGAATTCCCACTGTCCACTAGAATCCTCTTCATCCAAGCAGGACCAACCTGAGCAGATATGACAAGTGGGTCAATAGTTGGGGCTTCGACCCTATCAGCATCCCGGTTCCTGAATACGATGTCATCTGTCATCGTCTTTTGTAGTTTGACCGGGGCCTCTTCATCGAAATTACTGCAACACTCAAAATCCACATGCCTAATAGAACTGGCATATGAATCCATTTCCCTCCAACTTTGATCTGCTGGATGGGGACCACCACTGACTGTGTTAATAACTAACCTTCCGCCTGTATGGGCAGGTTCCTCCTGTCTTTCTCGAGTTTGCACACGGTTTTGATTGGATGGGCCCGCACCACCAGAATGCGTCGCCCAAACAAACTGGTCTAGCTTTCTTTCTCTAATCAACTTCTCAATGAGGTCTTGCAAATGTCTACACTCATTGGTATTATGTCCATAACTCTCATGGAATCTACAGAACTTTCCTGTTTGGATTTGCCTCTCTGACGATGGCTTCGGAGTAGGTTTCTTATATTGCATAGCGTTGCAAGTTTGTAAATACACATTCTCCAACGACGTGTTCAGTGGTGTATAACTGTCAAAAATTGGAGCCCTACGTCGCGGGCCACGGTTCTGATCCCGTTTTCTGTTCTGATTATCACTGTTCCTTGGTTGTTGAGTTTGTTTATTCTGAATATTTAGCTGGACTTTTTCTGAACTTTCACCAGATTTTTTGACTGCAACATTACTTTGAATCCCCTCACTGCTAGGTCTCACATCGTCCTGTTTCCTAGACTGTTTCGCATCCTCACGCCTCAAGAACTGAGTAGCTTTGTAATAGAAACGGTCCAACGATGCGGGAGGCTTCCCAGCTAACCAGTTTCCAAACTCGGAATCGGGGTCGTTCCCTTTAGTTAATGCCATGAAGATCGAATTATCATTGGGGTTATTGATCTCTGCGCAAGCGGCATTGAACCTTTCTAAATATCGCCTGAGTGTCTCTTTGGGAGCTTGAGTGACACTGGGTAGAGTATTAACGTCTTTAGGCCTGACGACGTGCATACGAAACTGCTCGACAAACTTAGTAGCCAACTGGTCGAACGAAGAGATTGATCGAGAAGGCAATCGTGTAAACCACATTGTTGCGATGCCCCCCAATGAAATGGGAAAACTACGGCACTTTACCGCATCATCAGCTCTTGCAACACTCATCGACCATTCATATTTCAGGATATGTTGGTTGGGGTCGGAATTCCCTTCGTACATGGGCAGAGTCGGCATTCTGAATCAGCGAAGGGGTTCAGCGTATAAAATTTCATCCGTGAACGGAGTATGACTTCGGGAGATTCCCCAATCGTCATTTGTCAAGCCCTGACTCTCGCGAATCATTTGGCGTATCATGGCTGAAAGGTCTGGCATCGGAGCATTTTGTGCACGTTGGGCCAAAGTGTGGTCGGGCTCCACATTGCGAGGTTGGATCGGGCGCTGTCGACGGTCTGTGTCTCGCCTCCTTGGCTCAACGTTGTCTGGAACGTATGGCTCAGGAGTACGCCCTTGTTGGTTATGGGTATCGATCCCTATATCAGCCGTGGTAGCAGTGGCATGGTTGTCTATAGTGTTTTGTGGAACAGTGCCCCCTCGGGAGGAGGGCCCAGCATGAAAACTAGCAGAAGGGCCAACTCTTAACTGTCCAACGGTCAATGTTGGCTGGTGGTCAATAGCCTGTGCATAATTTCCCTCTAGCCTGGGACGAGTAGATCTATGATTGTAGTCGGATGAGGCAGAACTTTCAGTGGAGGAGCGAGACGCATGATCCTTTCTGGATCTTCTGTGCCCTTGGCGGTCTAGTTGATTAGCTA
Source organism: Allium cepa (assembly GCA_030765085.1). NCBI lineage: Eukaryota > Viridiplantae > Streptophyta > Magnoliopsida > Asparagales > Amaryllidaceae > Allium > Allium cepa. The sequence goes on from CM060942.1 coordinate 514,391,816, forward strand.
ATTCAGTGTTAACGCGCAACTGCTCAGCTAGCTGTTGCCGACTTTGAGTTAATTCCTGGAGCAATGTTTGGAACTCTTGTCTAGTAACTGGACCTGATGGATCGGAATGCCCGGTATCATCTTGATTAGGTGGAGGTAGTTGCATGGGATTCTGTCTATCCCGACCTTCTGGACCAGCAACGGTAGAAGCGGTTCTCGTGCTAACCATCTTGAGAAGAGGAATCCTTTCCTTAGACTTTTTGCAAATTTGAATAGAAAGGAAGGATTCTGAAATAGGAATCTGGATCTCTATCTTAGATTTATGCAATCCGGTATCGATGACAGATCCAATGAGCAGGAGAAAAAACTGGGTTTTCTCAGTGAAAGCACTAAAGTGTTTGTACCAAAATTGGACACAACACTCTTCGGAAGTCTTTGAAAAGATAATAAATGAAGAATGTCAATTGAAAATGAGGATTATCTAACAAAAACTCCAAATAACAGTAAAGTAAAGGCAAAGACAAGCGATTTATAGTGGTGTTGCCTACGTCCACTGTGAAGTTTATGCAATTTTATTGATTCTCTTTCAACGTTTACAAGTGATTATAGCAAGCAACAGCAAATTACAACTGGAAATTCGAAATCAACAGCAAGAATATGATGTAGGATGATGGAGATCTCGATCCGGCAGAGTCTGGGCATTTGAGAATCCAAAGATTCTTTGTTCATTGGCTCTGGGGCTCTATTTATAGGCGTAGGAGCCTAAGATCGTGCTCAAATCTCGGGAGACTTTTTCTGGCACGTGAGTGGGCCCACGCGACCAACCTCGGGAAGTTTCGAGTCCATCTGTGATCGATACGAAGTCATTTTGTATCGATTAAGATGATGTCCAATTGGGCTGAAATTTGGTGGAGACATTCTTCATCATGCATGCAAGCTCCTGTGAAAATTTCATGGCATTTGGATCAGTAGATTGAGAGATATGGTCGATACGAAATAGGATTTCCTGGTTCCTGTCTGGTTCGAACCGATGGCTTCGAATCGATGCCTTCGACTCCATCAGCTTACGTGGTTCTGTGATGAGGTGGCATGCGTCCTTCGAGTCGATCCAATCTTCTCTCCGAGTTGAACGCTTCGATTCCTTATATCTCGCCTACTTCATATCATGGAATGACACGTCATCTACGCTTGCTGACTCAGTGGATACGAACAAGTGATTGTTCATGGATTCGAACAAAGACTTCTGATGGATGCGAAGTGAAACTTTCCGATGGATACGAACTCACCTGATGAACTCGAGATAGATGGATGCGAGGGAATTGTGCCTCCGATCGATACGAGGATAATGGATTCGAAGTAAGGCCATGCTTATGGATTCGAATAGCAGTTGCACCAATGGATACGAACCAATGGCAATCGATGGTTACGAAATGCTCTGCCTAGATGGTTTCGCAGAGGGACTTCTGTGATGGATACGAAGCAGGGGAAGCCGATGGATTCGAACGTGATCGAGTCGAACTGAGGCATCCCGATGGATTCGAACTCGATCGATATGAACGAGATCGATTCGAATTGGAGCGTGAGGATGGATACGAAACTGAGGCCTTTTCCCTCAAATTGGATCGATCATAACTTGTGCATACGAGCTCGGATTGATTTGAAACTTGGAACACTGGCTTTCTTAGCTTTGCTTGTCATGTCATATCAATTGTAGCTCGATCCGGACTCGAACAAAATTCGTCGATATCAATAGCGAACCTGTGTATGCTCGATATCCAGGAAGAGTAATCCTTGGTATGTCGACCTTTTGCATGACAAACCAGAAACTGTTGACGTATAAAAATGTTTCTACTAAGCAAGCTTATGCATCGACGATATGTATTTGCTTCATAATAGAAAACTTTTCTACAAACTGATGATAATCCAAAAAACTTATCTCTATATTGACAAAATGATACAAATTATTATTGAACCGGGAAACCAAACAAAACTGCAATGTGAATCACTTATGCAGAAAAGGAAAACCTATTGGTTATTAGAAGGTGGCACATATTCAAGATTTTTCTTCACTAAAATGTCTATGAGGAGACCTAGGAATCTGTTCAAGCTCTTCTAAATGACAAGGTGAATATGCTTATAACAAAGATGTAATGTTCAAAAATCTATAGACTACCAAATTAGTTTATTAAATTGAGGGAATTTCCTTATTTTCCCTCAAATTAAGCCCAAAATTGTTATTAATCAACATGAAAACACTTATCTGTCATCCCCAGTTCAAATGTCAGAAATCAAGGAAGCTTTTGACTTTATTAATAATGAAAAAAGTCCAGGACCTAGTGTCTATACTTTTAAATTATACAAGTTAAATTGGGAGGAAACAAATGATGACCATTTTGCAACTGTGACGGAAAATTTCCAAACTAGACAATTAGCTAAGAGGCTCAATCACACTTTCCTTACTATTATCCTAAATAAAGATAAGCCACGGACTTTAGTTTATTATAGGCCTATTGTATGTGTTAATGTGCTCTATAAAATTATTTCAAAAATTTTATGCAATAGGCTTAAATTTTTAGCATCAGTTTGTGATAAATGGACCTAATATATATATATATATATATATGCAAAGCTTCATAGCATCAGTTTGTTGAATTTAAAAGAAAGAACTAGAATTGAATAAAAAAGAGTTTTAGCCTAGATGAGTTTATGCAGCCATTAATTTCTTGTTTAATAAAAATAACTAAAGATACAATGATTCAATAAAAACTGACAATAACATAACCGACTGTCAACTTTCCTGAAAAATAACAATAGATATATAGGAAGTAGATACCTTGAATTCGTCAAAGAGTATATTTTTAATTTCTGGAGGAACCTGTTTGAATTCGAACCAAGGTCCCGTAAAACGTCTAGAACATATTTTCCCAATTATACGTGAGGCATTTTGATTGAGAAAACTAATAGAAAAACCAACGTTATCTTCAAACATATACATTTATAGAAAAATGTATTCAACCGTAGTAAAATGAAATACTTATCAATTTCCTTTCCATTCCAACGGAGGTTTTTTTGTTATAGGGTCAATTGCCGGATTGTAACCTTGAGTAGGAATGGTTACAAAATCGTCTTCTTCAATTTGTTCGTTTTGCTCGGTAACTTCGTTATCTCTTTGTAACTCTTCTCCATTTGGCGGAATATCACTATGTTGAGAAGAAGATGTGTCAACATTTCTGGATCGGTCCAAATTTGTTCTTCTTTGAAGTAGGAATCATTGTATGGATCCACCTGACATTGTATCTGAAAACAACCTACAATGAACGAACGAGAACACAAAAGCAAATTACAAATTACTTTGAAGTTGAACCATTATATTATATAAAACCCTTACATGTTGAAAATTAATTATAAGGCCTTCTCGACATTTTTTGTTTACTAGAATTTGGTAGTATATTTAATCAAGCACACACATGTAGAAAAAGAAAGAAAGTTTGCTATAAAATTAACATTTCATACCTCTGCGGAAGTGCTGAAACTTAACACATTGTACAGGACTAACTTCAGCAAATACTACTAATTTTTTGCTGATTATCATAAAATTAACAATTAAAAACTTATAAAATTATTTATTTAATCCAAATTGGTAAAAAATTAAACGTTCATGCTTCACCCATATTCCAACTTTGAGCCAAAAACTCTTAATTATTTATCTATGTGCGTATGTTGTGCCATTCTTTGGAAATTTAAATGAAATAAGAAAGAATTGCCATTGTTTGGAAATTCGATATGGATTTATATTGATTTAGATCTAAAATGAATTGAATTGAATGTTGGTTGATATATTTGTATTGTTGAATGTTTGTTATGAATGTACTGTGATGATTTTAATTTACTATCCCATGTCGTTCCAATTAATTGATGATTACGATCCCTTATTGATAGTTTATTACCCTCTTTCATCACTGACTGAGTACAGATTTTAACCGTCACTAAGGATGTTTGATTTCATTATCATTTTTGAAAATATAGAAAATATGGATGTCAACTTACTGTCACTTTCCCTAGTTCTAGATTGAAACATATGCAGTTCTAATATGTAGAAAAACAGGAGAACGAGAACTCAAGATGCCCATTGGAAAAAAGCTAAGTGGCATATGCCAATGGCCGTAATTTTTTTTTTGAAAAATCCAAGCTAAACATAAAAATATGTCAATAACTAATTTTATAAATCAAATAAATTAAGTAGGTAAAAGAATTAATTTTATGAATTAAAGAGAAAAAAGCCAGAAAAAACTACTAGTAGTGCGATGTCAATCAAAGCAGCCTGATTCAAGTAGTTTCCAAAGGTAAACTACTGTATGACATGTCTTGCTAAAATTGTCTGATTGGTATGGAGATTAAGTGGATACTTGATAGATATAAGTAAAGTGAGTTGTGTAGAGTGCAAATAATTCACTAAAACCTAGCATCATAGAATCAAAAGTTAAAAATGCAACAAGCTAATAATATCAACAATTTCCATACATTTACAGTGAAAACGAGAGCATTAATCTTATGTAGGTTCCATGGACTTTATTTAATACATTAATATTTGCTACTTAATTAAAATGCAAACTCATCATCAGTATCTTCATCATCAATGATTTTATCGCTATAAATATCTTTGTTCCCCTCCTCATCGTCATGATCAACATCCTCATCATAGTCTACCTCTACATCATCTGCATTTTCATCATCATCCGACCCACTAACATAAATATCATTTTTTGTCATTGCACATTCCAACTCTTCTCCATTGACCTCATCAAAATATTCTGCCATAACCGCTTGATCGAGACTATTGTCTATAGTAACAATAGAGGGTTGATATATCTCGTCTACTTGATCTACATATATACCATCCTCCATTTCGTTAGGGCTTACCACATCAACTGCATACCTACTCCTAGCTCCAGTTTTAATAGTTGTTACCCATTCATTTGAACCACTTCCAGGTTTACACAATAAATACATTTGTTGGCATTGTTGGGCAAACACAAAGACGTCATCGGTTTACAGTCTAGCATTTTTGTTCAGCTCTATCAGTCCATTTGTGGGGTGCACTTTCATTCCGTTTCTACTTAATGTGTCGAACCATTCGAAGTTAAATATAAATATCTCATTTTTTTCACCGAGATATCTAACCTTGATAACTTACTTTAACAATCCATAATAATCATTTTCCAAATCATCGTAGTAACTCCCTTTCACATACACCCACCATTCATTGTTGCCTTGTTTTTGCCATAGCTAACCGTATGAAATTTAAAACCATTAACATAATAACCATTGTAGCACTGTACTACATAGTCTGGTTTTTGTGCAAGCAAATATAATTGATGTCCAACGCCATTTTCTTGAAATGGAATCTACAAAATAGTATGAGCTAATTAATAATAGTATTCATCTTATTTTTATTAACAAGTACATTATAAGTAAAAACTTACACGGTCTTTTAACCAATCAGCAAATATTGACTCAAGCCTCCTAACGATAAAGTTTTCGTTTTCCGTGGGGTGATTACTTTTTAGTTCATTTCTACACTGGCTGTAACAAAAAAAGAGTTAAATTAAATGACATATGCTTCAAAAATTAAATGACACATACTTCAACTACATATTTATAAATTTTAGTGCACATATTTCACATAGTCTTCCACTTCTGTACAATTGAAAAGCACATATTTATGTATGGCATGATGTTCAAGTTGAGAGAGTTTCCTTACAACGAACGCATCAAATAAGACTTTGCTTGGATGACAACATATGGATAACCTTCCATCGGGCATAACTTCTCCACCATCATCATTTCTTGGAGATTGGTTCCAAATTGTTTCTGTTATCCCATTTTTGGTCAAAACTGGAATATCAATGTTGTGTGCATTTCCACCACCGAACCAGAAGCAAGGTAGACCACCACCGGACCAACTCACAGCCGAGCTAAAGCATCACCGGTCCAGGCACTACCGGTCCAACTCCATTTCCATGCCTAGCCGGTCCACTCACTACCGAACCAACCTACTTCCTCATGCCACCGAATCAATCCATCTCACCACTCTACACCGAACCACAACCTACCGGACCAAGTCCCACCAAACCACCCCTCTTTCCATGTCTACCGAACCAACTCATTCTCCATCCACTGCCGAACCAAGGCAACGCCGAGCCAATCAACGCTCCACCAACTACCGGACCAAAGCACTACCGAACCAAGGTTGCCAGGCCAGATCACGTCAGCCCAGGCCTAACAACAGCTATATACATCCAAGACCCCTACCCCTAGCCTCACTCTATAAATAGAGGGCAGGGGTACAACAATGGCGGACAAGTTTGAGAGCTCAAACACGGAAGAAACTTTCAAACAATTTATATACGCTTGTAATCAAAGCCTTAGACTTGTAATCTGAAAAATAAAAGAGAATAACATATAAAGCGGAAAAATGCACATTCTGGCCGAACCACTATAAATTTGTGTGTCTTTTACAGTTTAGTCCCTGCTTTTTACATATTTACATAAATCACCCAAATCACTAAGAACAACACAAAATCAACTGAATCATACGACTTGGAGGTGTTTGTCCATTTTTTGTGCAAACATTTTTGGTGCTTTCACTGAGAAGGACTAGCACCCGCTGCATCGGATAGAAGTTTGGATTTGGAAGACAATGGCTAGGCAAAATAGTAGAAGGCAAAGGGCTGAGAGAAGCCAACCGGAAGGAAGTCAACAAGCATCCTCCGGAGATGTGGAAGGACCGGCTTCGATCTACATAACCCGGGACAAAATGGAAGCCATAACAAATTCACTGCAAGAGAGGTTGTTGAAGAGTCAACAGGAGATGATGTAGACTTTCTTGGAGCAAATGAGAGCTACAGGGACCCAGAACTTAGGAACAGCTACAGCGGCTGTGGATGCAGGACAAGGAGCTAGGGTTATGGAACCCAATGGAGGACAGGATGCAGAGCCAGAGGGCAATCGACAAGGGCTTGGGGGCAGGCCCGCAGGATCCAACACAGGAGGACCTTTGGAAGGAGTTCAACAGGCTAGAACCAACGTTGCTGCTAGCGAGCCACATGAAGAGTATGTACCGGAATTCCCTCGGGGGCAACCCCCGACAGACAACGCTGGATTGGTAGATATAATCAGGAAGACTGTCGAGGTGGTTTGACCAGCGGAGACTTGGAAGGAGTGAACAGGAGTCCGTTCGCTCGGGAAATAAGGATGGCTCAGAATCCACCTAAGTTCAAGCTACCTAGCGTGGAGGTATATGATGGCAAGGCAGACCCTACGGATCACTTGATGAGGTACACCAGACACATGGAGATGCTGGGGGGATCGGAGTAAGTGATGGCCCGATGCTTCCCTTTGTACTTGACGGACTTAGCTGCGATGTGGTTTAGGCAGCTGGAAGAAGGATCTATCAGGACTTGGAGGGAATTGGTGGAAAGGTTTTTGGGACAGTTTCGGGTTCATGTCAAGAGACCGAAGAACATGATGACATTGACATCGGTAAAGCAAAGGATAGATGAATCGCTTAGAGCTTTTCTAACTCGATTCAGTGCCGCAATTGCTTCGGTGGATCGGCCCGATCCATCGATGGTTTTAATGGCAGCAGTATCCGGAGTCAGGGAGAACTCGGATTTCAAGGTATCTCTGATACGAGATCCCCCACGGGATCTCGACGAATTCTTTCACGAGGCAGAAAGGTTCCTTCGGCAAGAAGATGCGAGTTACGGATTTAAAGTTAAAAAAGGTTAATGCAATTGTGGTTGGAGGACCATCCAGCAAAGGTTTGGATAAAGACAAAGGAAAAAGAAAGTTGGACGATGATTCTGGAAATGCTAGGAAGCAATGGAAGGATCTAAAGTTTTCCACATACACAGGATTGAACGAGACGCTGGAGCGGATACACCTGGATACTCGGAATCACCTTCCCTACCGGAGGCCGGCTAGGAGAGAACCAACAGAACGGGAAAGGACATCAGGAAGGCACTGTCTCTTTCATGATTTGGATGGACACGACACCAACAGCTGCAGGCACCTAAAGGACATAATTGAGGAGCATGTAACAGCTGCCACAATATGTTGGACCTTGGAATGCAACGGCGGAGCAGGAGCAACCGCCTCCTACCTCAAGCTACGATGGTGGGAGGCCCACGAACGATGGTCGATTGATCATCCATTGACCAGGATAATATGGAATAAGTAGCGAACTATTGGAAAGCAACCAAGTCATTTACACATGTACAGGGACGGAGATAGCCCCTAGGCATGCTCTGAATGATGATAAACTATGATGCTATGGTTTGTGAAATTTATCTTATGCTTTTGGATTGGACACTGCTTTTCTTTTTGGTTTTTGGTTTTGGAGCTTGGATTAAGCTCCTGGTTTTGCTTGCATTTAAATGATTGTTTTCGGTTTTGGATGCTGGTTTGGATTTCTGGCTTTCTGGTTTTAATTTGGATTTCGGATTTGGATTTCAGATTTGGATTTTGGGTTGGATTTTGATTGGATTTTTATCTGATTTTTGATAAGCGGTCGTCGGGTATGGATTATGCCTGGCAAGGGATGAGTCGCTTTGCCCGAACGTGGTAAATTGGCTCACTCAAGTCATCGAGTATGGACTATGCTCGGCAAGGGTCCGGAGTGACTAGGATTCGGCCTAGGACTTAGGCCCTCTATTATCAATTGTTATTATCAGGTCGTTGAGTATGGATTATGCTCGGCAAGGGTCCGAGTGACCAGGATTCGGCCTAGGACTTAGGCCCCGTACTATCGATTATTATTTCAGGTCGTTGAGTATGGACTATGCTCAACAAGGGTCCGGAGAGACCAGGATTCAGCTTAGAACTTAGGCCATGGCATTGTGCAGCGCCCAGGGACACTGGACCAAGGTCGTCAAGTGTGGATCACGCTTGGCAAGAACCCGGAGAGGTTAGCTCAACGTCTAGGGACACTGGACCAAGGTCGTCAAGTGTGGATCACGCTTGGCAAGAACCCGAAGAGGTTAGCTCAACGTCCAAGGACACTGGACCACGGTCATCAGAGGTGGATCACGCTTGGCAAGAACCCGGAGAGGTTATGGATTTGGATATCAACCCGAAGAGGTCCTAGATTCGGTTATTGGCTATTGGATAAGGATGGATTGGGACTCGGTTGTCGAGTTCGGATGGATACAGAATTCGCTCAGGCTTTGGTTATTAGATTTGGAATTGGACATCGACTCGGAACAGTCAAGGATGATATACTCTGGCAATATGGCTATGGACTTTGGATATTGGATTCGGAACTATTCAAAACACGCCTTGTTATCACAAGGCATGTTTTGGGGGGTAAAGTGTTATCCCATTTTTGGTCAAAACTGGAATATCAATGTTGTGTGCATTTCCACCACCGAACCAGAAGCAAGGTAGACCACCACCGGACCAACTCACAACCGAGCCAAAGCATCACCGATCCAGGCACTACCGGTCCAACTCCATTTCCATGCCTAGCCGGTCCACTCACTACCGAACCAACCTACTTCCTCATGCCACCGAATCAATCCATTTCACCACTCTACACCGAACCACAACCTACCGGACCAAGTCCCACTGAACCACCCCTCTTTCCATGTCCACTGAACCAACTCATTCTCCATCCACTGCCGAACTAAGGCAACGCCGGGCCAATCAACGCTCCACCAACTACCAGACCAAAGCACTACCGAACCAAGGTTGCCAAGCCAGATCACGTCAGCCCAGGCCTACCAACAGCTATATACATCCAAGACCCCTACCCCCAGCCTCACTCTATAAATAGAGGGGCAGGGGTACAACAATGGCGGACAAGTTTGAGAGCTCAAACACGGAAGGAACTTTCAAACAACTTATATGCGCTTGTAAGCAAAGCCTTGGACTTGTAATCTGAAAAATAAAAGAGAATAACATATAAAAGTGGACGTAGGCACATTCTGGCCGAACCACTATTAATCTGTGTGTCTTTTACAGTTTAGTCCCTGCTTTTTACATATTTACATAAATCACCCAAATCACTAAGAACAACACAAAATCAACTTAATCATACGACTTGGAGGTGTTTGCCCCTTTTTTGTGCAAACAGTTTCAACATTTGGACCAAAATAACATGATGAGAAATTTGAAATCTCATCAATGACATAAGCTTCCGCAATGGATCCCTCAATGTGTGCTTTATTATCTACTTTTCTTTTTAAATAAAATAGATATCTGCACCAAATTAAAGTTATTGTTTGAACATTAACTGATAAAAAATATCAAGGAAGCTTTAAACATTGTAATAATAACGTACCGTTCAAATGGATACATCCAGTGATATTCAACTGGACCGCCAACCTTAGCCTCATATGGCAGGTAAACTACTAAATGTTCCATAGAGTCGAAAAATCCAAGAGGGAATATTTTCTCAAGTTTACAAATTATCTCAATGATATTATTTTATAGAAGAATCATTTTGTGAGTATTTATATTCTTTGCACAAAGTTCACGAAAAAAATTGCTTAGCTCTACAAAAGTCTCCCAGATACCTTTCGGTACAAATGATTTAAAAGCTGTAGGAAGAAGTCTTTGCATAAACACGTGACAGTCATGGCTCTTGAACCCACTTATTCTGGTTTCTGACCCGTTAACACATCTTTTGATGTTAGAAGCGTACCCATCAGGAAATTGTGTATACATTTAATCCACTTACAAACTTCTTTCTGGTTGTTTTTTGTAAGACAATAAGGAGCTTTTGGTTTGTAGTAACGACCATTAGGATGGCGAACCAAGCTCATCCATTGTGTTTTGCTACAATACTTTTCAAGATCAAAACTAGCTTTTAAATTGTCTTTCGTTTTATCGGTGTCCATTAATGTCTCAAATATGTTATCAAAAAAGTTTTTCCCTACATGCATTACATCTATAGTATGACGAATCAAATTGTTCTCCCAGTATGGAAGATCCCAGAAAATACTTCTACGAATCCAGTTGTGTGCTTCACCAAAGCCTGGTATTTTTTGTTTTCAGATTTAAACCCAGGTGCAATATAAGGCAACCGTGACACAATATTTTTCAACTCATTACCGGAACTTTGAATAGGAGCACCATCTATCTTTTTGTTTCCTAAACGGATGATCTAATGGTAGAAAACATCGATGACAATCAAACCATGAAGGCTTCCCACCATGTTCAAGAGTAAAGGACTTTGTTTGCTCCATACAGTAAGGACATGACAATCTATCATCTGTACTCCAACCAGACAACATTCCGCGTGCTGGAAAGTCACTGATTGTCCACATCAGTGATGCTCTTAAAATAAAATTTTCTTTTTTATGCATGTCATAGGCTATTACTCCATGCCATAAATCCAATAACTCGTGAATCAAAGGTTGTAAGAAAACATCCAAAAATTTTCCTAGACTTTTGGGACCTGGGATAACCATGTTTAAGAACATGAAAGGATTTTTCATACACTTCCATGGTGGTATATTATAAACTGCCAAAATCACAGGCCAACATGAATAAGTAGCGGATCTAGTTCCAAATGGACTAAAACCATCTGTACAAAGTCCAAGTCTAACATTTCGTGGAGAATTAGCAAAGTCAGGATAACAATTATCGAAATGCTTCCATGCATCACTGTCAACTGGGTGCGCCATTCTACCACTTGTAGAACGATTGAAATAATGCCATGTCATGTCTTTAGCATGCATTGAAGACATGAATAGCCTTTTAAGTCGTGGTATGATTGGAAAATAACGTAGTTGTACTTTAGACCTTTTTTTTCTACGACAATTGGAATTATCAGACTTATATCTGGGTTCTTTACAAATATCACAAACCATCTTTTCTTCATTCTCTTTATAATATAACATGCAAAAATTATGACAAGCATCAATCTTTTCATAGCCAAGTCCTAAAGGTTTTAACAATTTTTTTGCCTCATAAAAATTGTTAACCACCTTGTTATCTTCTGGCAAAAAACTTTTGATCATTGAACTTGCATGGTTAAAACCAACATGTGTCAATCTTGTTTGGGACTTCAAAACCATCATATTCACGCATGCCGATAACACTGTTTCAATTTTGCATCCCTCGTATAAAGGCTTATCAACAGCTTTTAACATATCTAAGTATCTTTTAGCTTCAGAATTAGGCGCTTCATCATTTTCATTATCAAAATTTTCATTTGCATGGATATAATTTTCACCAGTTGCATCTATAATCATTTCTCTAAAAGGATCTACATCATTCACGTTACTATTTGATGTTGGAGGCATTAAAGTTTCTTCAAAATCCATCTCCCCATGGTATACCCAATGTAAATAAAGTGGTGTAAATCCTTTTGTTAGCAAATGTTCTATGACAACATCTTTATTCTGAAATTTTGTATATCGCATTTCACACAGGGACATCTAGCAACATCAACAACCCTTTCTGATTCTACTTGGGAAAATGCAAAATTAACAAATTTTCCAACACCATCAATGAATTCTCGAGTTACAAAACCACTTTCATTAGTCCTATGATACATCCATGATCGATCATCCATTATTAAATAACCCTACAGTACATGAAATTTTGAACATCAAAATGCAAGTCGAGGCAAAAAGAAAAGGTTATATCGGATTATAAAACAAAGTAACACACAAACTATAAATAACAAAGGTAACTAAATATATCGATACTAAAACAACATTTTAACGTTTAAGCGACTCTCTAGTTATTTTGTTAATGATATGATGTAAATACATATGTTCAATATTTTAGAAATAATCATATAGTAGTTGAGTGCAGACGTTGGACAATGGAAATGCAAATATATTATCGAACCAATAGGGAAGTTCAACACGTCTTATATTAAAATAATTTGAAACATGATATTTCTCTTATTTTATATGTAAATTACAATTTTGTTTCAGACAGTTATGGGAAGTAGAAAATATTATGTTTTTTCTGATAACCAGTAGTATGCTTTTTCATATTTTGTATAACATTATCTACAAGTTAATTTTCGTATATAATTAACATCAATTTTTGTCGTGTTTATGTTTCACAACCATTACAAAAATTAAGAGAAAATAGTTTACATTGACCACCTTCAAGTTTTGTGCAAGTGTTTTTTTCCTCTCTTTTTTATGGCTATTACTTTTCTTTCCTTTTTTTCTTTTTTTCCTTGTGAGAACCAATGCTGAGAATCATATTTGGATGACATCAAACTTCTTTTCTGTATTATTTAGTATACTAAATTTATTATTATTAAATTTATTATTCTATGTGACTAAATGGCATACTTAGTTACAATAGAATTTTGATGTAAATAAGTCTGTTTAGAAACTAGTATAAATGAATAAGCATTTTTGTATGTAAGCTTTGGTTGTAGAAGCTAACTTGTATATCAAGGTGTCAGTGGGACATTTTTCAATTACGAGGTGAAGGACTTATACTGGATATACTTTTATTTGAAGCAATGGAGTAGATAACAAACTTAAAAGAGGAAAATAAACAATATATTTTAGGAGTGGTTTTTTACCATATGTTATGTTGATGAAGCATGACTGGTTGTAGATTGAAAATGGTAAAATGTTATAGCACATTCAAAGGTGTAACAATATACATACAATCAACCTAGTTCCATTGGTGTTTGATTCATCTCACTGCCAAAGAGAAAGTTCTATGGTAATCTCAATGATTACAAATGAACGTTGCCTATTGGCAACAATCAAATTCATTAAGTGAACAGAGAAAACACAGTTTATGAACATATCTTGAGATAACTTTTAAATGATTAATATGGAAAATCAGTATATAACTTTTAAATATCATAGGCGCATTGTGAAATGAAACATGGTGATTGATTAAAAATGCAAGCACCTTTTTTGGATATTCATACTTGCCATTTGTCACTTGATTTATTTTGTTAATTCATATTACTCTACACATGCATTTGTAACATACATATTTCGTAGGCACAATAATTTATTGCATGTTATTTTATCAACTTATTATTGCTAACAAATAATCTGACTTACATTTGCTTTGTAATGATTTGAATAAAATATTTGTTCGGCTTTTGAGTATATGCGTTAGGGCGGATGAAGACGAAATATGTAATGGGTGTATGAAAACTATACTAGAATACGAGTTAACTAAAAATTTTGAAAATATAATTTTGTGTGTATTTATGTTGTTTTCATCTCTCTATGTTATTAAAAGCATCTAGCAGATGCTTATAACTCATAAACTTTTCTAATTATAGTTATAATTTTTTCACTAAAACTTTAAAAGAATTTAAAAGCCATGGTTCTTATAAGTCCTTCCCCAAAATCCAAAAAACAATCGTTTGATCACTGTAGAACCAAAATAACCTGTTATGTTACTGAAGTTGAAGCATAGCACCTACTGTTGAAATGTTGGTTACTGGAAGATTGAACTACTATTAACACTGTTAAAATAGCACTTAATTTGTTTCCATCATTTTATACTGCCCATTCATTTACTACTCCTCAGACAAAAGGCATTTTATTCCAGTTAAAGCATTGTAATATCGATTAGTGTTGGATATTTATGCCATCTTACGGTACTACATGTGTCGATGAATTCCATTGTCCCTAACTTTCTTCCCTATATAGTGTGGGTAAATTTACAGGAATTTAGCTATCGGTATGCAGTAGTCATTACCTCTCACCATGAAGGGTTAATGAAAATTAATTTACCTACTACCAATTACTATTGAAACTTATAATATAACAACGATTACACTCAGAATTCCAACTTTTCTGTAAATTTTTACAAAATTGTTTGCAAAACCATTTATGAACATATTGAGAAATTGGATTGAAATAAGCAAAATCTAAGGTAATAATCAGAGGCAAAATAATTACCTAAACAATGGCCTTTGTCACTTTCTTCACCAAAATTTCAAAATGGAAACATCATGTAGCTAATCAATTTTAGTTTCCCTGTACATTAGAAAATTAATTATTGAATCAAGAAAACTCTTCAAACAACAAATAAAGGTAAAAATTATGAGAAATAATTACCTGTAGACTCTTAATTTGCAGACAGGAGAAGCATAAATATGAATTTGATGTGAGTGTGAATCAGATGAGCAAGCAAGTGGATGTAGTATAAAAAGTTTTAGCGGGAGATGAAAAGTTCTATGCGTGAGATATTTGCGTGAGATACTTGCATGAGATACGTACTATGATGAGATGCGCTGCAAGTGGAAAGAGGGAGGAGAATTGGTCAATTAAACGTTAAGTTAAAGTTTAATGTATATTTTTATTGAGTTTTATTGTTTACATTTATAACTCTTCCTAGTTTTAAATACCGTTTAAATAATTACTTGAGTATTATTGCCCCCGCACCCCCACCTAGAGGGGTTGGCACCCTCCCCCCGGGGACCCCCCCCCTTCGTAATGGCAGTCAATTTAATCAAATTTATGAAAAAACTTCCAACAATTACTTAATCATGTAATTTGAAATTTGTAAATGTAATATAATACGATTAATTCTCTAGAAGAATTAATATGTAACTGGTTTTGTAATTAATCAGAATCCAAAATAAAGAATGAATTGTAATTGTAATTGATTCTCTAATTATGTCCAATTACAGTCAAATATATGTGTGTGGTTCATATATAATTATTTTAGTTAGTATTAATTATTTTGAGATCTTCTTGTCTCTGGCTTGGTACAAACTGGTGGACCCATAAACAAGTTGGGTAAGATCAAAATAGGCTAGGTTGATTTTGACCCAACTCATGTACAACCTATTCTTTTTGATACATTTAATGCAAATGTTAGTTTCACCCAACCTATTTTATAATTTGATTACTTATTTAACCCATTTAATTATTTTGTTAACCCGTCTTTTGGCAAAGCAGTATATAGGAGGATTCAACCCAATATATTTCATGGTTATTGAAGCTGGAATATTATGGATTTGGTTTAAATGGATGGATGGATAATCAGTTACAGATATGAAGCCAGGTTAAGCATAGTCGATGGATAAACAACGCAGAATTGGCTTCATTTCGGGTCGGCATTGTTACTACGGATCGACATAGAGTTGTTTTGGGTTTTACTTTGGGTTCAGCATAGGGTTCGCTTTGGGTTCTACTTCGGGTGAGGATGATGTTGCTCCGGGTAGGCATTGTTACCTCGGATCAGCATAAAGTTGCTTCGAGTTCTATTTCGGGTCGGCATAGGGTTCGCTTTGGGTTCTACTTTGGGTTGTCATGGTGTTGCTTTGGGTCAGCATTGTTACTCCAGGTCGACATAGAGTTGTTTCGGGTTCTACTTCGAGTCGGCATAGGGTTCGCTTCGGGTTCTACTTCAGGTCGGTATGGTGCTGCTCTGGTCGCATTGTTACATCGGGTCGCCATAGAGTTGCTTCGGGTTTTACTTCGGGTCGGCATAAGGTTAGCTTTCGATTCTACTTTGGGTCAGCACGGTGTTGCTCCGGGTCGGCATTGCTACTTCGAGTCGACATATAGTTGCTTCATGTTCTACTTCGGGTCGGCATAGGGTTTGCTTCAGGTTCTACTTCGAGTTGTCATGGTGTTGCTTCGGATTGGCACTGTTACTCCGGGTTGGCATGGTGTTGCTCCGGATCGGCACTATTACTCCGGGTCGGCAAAGAGTTGCTTCGGGTTCTACTTTGGGTCGGTAGAGGGTTTGCTTTGGTTCTACTTTAGGTCAGCATAAGGTTTGCTTTGGGTTCTACTTCGTGTCGGCATGGTGTTGCTCCGTGTCGACATAGGACGGACGAGTTGGGATTGACAATCATTATGGTGGGCCCATGTAGGTGAAAATGCCATGTAGCTGAGATTTCACCTATAAATATAGTAGGCTTGTCTTCGAGAAAGGATCTTTATTCAGCTTCTCTTCATCTTCTACATAGATGCTACTCCGCCATTTTTATTATGCTTTTCTGGATTGTAACTTTAATCAAATTTCAATATAATAAAAAAGATTGGTCTAGAGTGGATGTAGGCTGAAGGTGGCTGAACCACTATAAATCTATTGAAATGATGAGGTATACTTTGCAAATTGTTTATTTAGAGGCATCAAAATCGAATCCTATATGCATCATTTAATCAATATTCAAATATAGAAGTTTGTTAAATTAATTCCTAGGTTACTGCTCACACCCAAGTTAAAAATGTTTTGAATGTCGCGGTGTATCAACAAAATATTATCGATCATGCATATTATAAGACATAAAAATGAAACTGAAGTTCCGTCAGAAAGCGAAAATATATATTTGGAAACATTAGTTCTCTATTTAATTTTTCCTTTACAGATGATTCATTTTTTGCGCTGGTATGTTAGTTTTGGCATACAAAATCATGAGCATTTTAAGATTCCTGATATCCTCTTTTTAAACTTTGATTAGTTGCAGCCACAAGGATTCGACTTCATCGCGTCTATCGTTTATCGTTTTCCTTTAGAACAATGATGTTTCTTTTATTATTTATCATTTATCATTTTTTTTTAAAATATATACAATGATTTATCTTTTATCATTAAATTCGTTATATTGAAGGACTATCCTAGAAATTTATTACTATGTGCTTAAAAACCTAAAGCCTAATTTCCTAATTGATAATACTACCATTTTTAACGATATCGGGACTAAAAATGGAAAGCAATATTTGTATATAATGTAATATCATGTTACGAACTGTATGCACACATTTAAATTTATATGTGTGTATATGATCTACATAAACATATAAAGCCTTTTATTTTGAAACTGATTAGAGACCGAGTTAAAAACAGAATTAAAGACTGAAGTTTGGTCTTTATTCAGTATCAAACTTTACAGACTGATTAGAAACTGAAAATCTATCTCTAAACTAAAGTTTTAGAAACTGAATTTTACAGTCTTTAATCGGTTTTTAATTAGAGACTAATTAACTTTAGTCTTTACTTTTCAGTCTTTAAATCCATCATTTTTTGTAGTGATTATTATTGAAAACATGTAGAAATGCATTATGCCCTTCTATCGGTTGCACATTTTGCTTAGTTCGTTGGGTGGTCAATTTTTGAATTAGCAACCTGGATTCAATTTGCTTTTTTTTTCCCAAGATTCATGTTAAACATGGGTTGATCCGGCTTCATATACCATTTAACAAATCCATCATATAATGAGATGCACACTAATACATACAAGGATGCATTGCTATTTGGTAGTGAAGGTTATTCTTAACCTTTTGATACATCACATTATGGTTATTTGCGGGCAAGCTGTTTCTTTCGAAATAGAAGAACAAATTATTTTTCCTTAGGGAATATAGTGAGGAAATTTAATTTATTCCTCCATCGCTAGCATCAATGTGTAAACCTTATATCTCTGTTAAGGTAAAGGTATTGATGCTCACCATGGTGCATTACCTATAGATAATGATGAATGACTAACTTTTCTATCTCAATCCTTTGTTCCATTCAATGTCACTAAGGTAAATGGTGCCTTTTCCAAGCTTGGAAAGTGGACACAAAGAAGAAAATTAACTATCCATTTGACCCTGATTTAGATATAGAAATAAAATCAAAAAATGTAACGAAGGGATACAAGGATTTCGAGAACCAATCAGTTCAAGAACTAGAAAACTATGTTGTTCCAAGACAGAAGAAACTACTCATGCAGTAAACAATTGTGTCAGAATCACCGAAGCAATCAAAGAAGATGCAAAAAAGAACTCTAGTCACATTGCTCGAGCACGGTGATTAGATTAATCGAACTCATGAGAAGTGCGTTAAAATTGACCAAGATCTCAGTAAGGTGATTAACATGAAACTTCTTTAGGATAATAGAATTTTTGCACATTTAAGCCACTTTTTTGACCAAATTATGCGTTAAAACTTTTCATAATTACTTACATAAACACCATTTTCTGCCTAAATAGACATTTACACAAATTATATACTAAAAAGAACTGTTCTTAGGCTTTGTTGAAAAAGTATAAATACATAATATCACTCCTTGCCATATATACAGACAATGGTATGTTTCTACAAATTGTTTTCAATTTGGTTTAAATATGAAATGTGTATTTGAAAATGGTCTGGTTATGTAAAGATAATATGTGGAGATGCATTTTAAAATGTAAAATCTATTATTAGTTAAAAATAAATTTTAGGGAGCCTGAACTCCTAAGGAAATGATTGAATAATGCTCTGGACTGACATTTTTATTTTATTTTGAATATATGTGTGTGCGCGTGCGCGCGCGCACACGCGCATGTGTATGTATGCGTGTGTGTATCTATATTTTGAATGTGTATATATACTTATGTGTGTATTCTGTATGTATGTGTGTGTGTGTTGTGTGTTTCTTTCATAAAGCGATTGTTGACGAAGTTGTATTCTTGGTGAAGTGTATTTTACATGCACATGAATGTACACGAATATGTAACTATTATGCACATGCTTATTGATGTTATATATATATATATATATATATATATATATAATGGGTTAAAATACAGGGAAAATCACTCTTAAATAGTCTTAAAGGCCGTTTTCCAAAACCATGGAAGTCAAAGAAGACTCGCAAGCTAAAGGCCCTATACCAATTATATGAGGTTCAAAAAACTATGTACTCCGGTTTTCCCTTATATTGTGCATCCTTAGAAACTTTTTATTTTGAAATTAAGACATGGACAGCTTTAGCACATAGTTGAGTCTCATATAATTAGAAATTTGATGAGCTATGGGAGGCAGGCCTGCACAATACATGTGGGTATGCACATTTTGTGGCAATCATGACCCTTGGCTGAGGCTAATTTAAGAATGAATTATTTATAGCTAGAAAAGCAGTACTAGGGATTGATGGTTCCAATGATGGGAAGCAAGGCCTGTCTGAAAATTTGGCATACAATCCAAGAGATTGAATTGAAAAATTGGCTGTGGCCACAAGCTCATCCATATGCGTGTAATACAACAAGATGATTCTAAGGCTAGTTCATTTCACTTATCACTAAACTATTTGTAAATGTGAATTCTCTTATTTTATTTTGGGAATGACAAGGAGGTAGTTGCTAATTTTCTTATTTCCTTAAAAAGTGTCATTTCCCACTAAATTTTACTAACCATCCAGGTGTGAATAACTACCCATTGACACTCATACAGAATCCAAGAAGCTAACCAATAATTAAAAAAAAGATCATAGCCTAACAATCATTTTACAATTGGGTAGTTCTCAATAAGTATCATCATGTTGTTTATATTTACTACATCCATTCAGTTCAAATAATTTATCACTTTTAAAATTATGTTAACTGGTTCCATGTAGTTCTATATATTCTTCAACCTGTAACGTTAATATAGGTGGTACTACTTAGTATCATCATTTGATGATGATGACTCAAAAATGTAGGTACTTCAAATCGGATTAACTAGAAAGGGTATTGGGTTATCAGTGCACCTCAGGCAAGTATGTTACCGTAAAGTTTTGTTCATTGACTGTTTCGATTCATACATTCTAAATTTTTACTGAAGTAAACAACTAGTAAAGCAACCATGAAACTATACATAGATACACAATATGACATTCAAGTCCAGCTCCCCATTTGATTAAGTAATCAAATTTAGTAATTCCAAAAAACTTCTTAACTAATATCCATTTTAATTATACTAATCACTTATTGTTTTCATGTTGTCAGTGATTTTTCTATTCGTCAATTAGTTATTAAATATATTGTAGTCCACAGTGAATATGAGAACCAAAAAAAGCCATAGAGCCTTCAAAAGTCTGAAGAAAAAAATCCTTCTTTTTTAGTTGGTTGTTGAATTTTTTTCTGAAGAACTTCATTTCCTTAGCTATTTAAATGAACATAAAGTGTGAGATTGATTTGCTGGTAATCAGTTAAGTATAAGCTCTAGTATTAGCTAAGAAAATCCATCAAGGAAATATAAAATGCCATAATAATGTGGTAGAATGAAATAATGGATCATACATAATATTCATTACTTGAGCCTACAACCATCTCCACACAATACTCTAAAAGATGTGATTCAGTGACCAAGCCTAATTATTAATTTAATTAAGTTAACTATGTTTTACAAAAAAAGAGTTACATTTACTAAAATTAACCAAGTTAAATAAGTTTCGTAAATTAATTAAATTTTAAAAATAACTAAAATTTTAAAAGTTAACTATCTTTTACAAAAAATTAACCAAGAAAACTAAGTTTCAAAATAAAAATGTTAACTAAGTTTATAAAAATTAACCGAGTTTTGAAAAAATCAATTAAGTTTGTAAAATCATTTAACTAACTTTATTTAACTAAGCTTTATAAAAAATAACCATATTAACTAAGTTTATATAATTTAACCAAGTTCATAAAAGTTAACTAAGTTTTATAAAAATTAATTAAGTTTACAAAATTTATTTAAATTATATAAAAAACGATCAAGTTAACAAAGTTTTATAAAAATTTATTAGGTTTATAAGAATTAACCAAGCTTTGTAAAAATTAACTAGATTTTATGAAGTTAATAAAAATTAAATAAGTCTTATAAAAATTAACTAAGTCTTGTAAAAGTTAAATAAGATTTATACAAATTAAATAAGCATTGAAAAATTAACTAAGTTAACTTAGTTTTATAAATAGTATCTAAGATTTATTAAAATTTAAATAAATTAACTAAGTTTTATAAAATTAACTAAGTTAACTAAAAATTTAACTAATCTTTTTTTAAATTAACCTAGTTTATAAAAATTAACTAAATTTTATAAACATTAACTAAATTTTATAAAAATTAACCAAGTTTATAAAAATTATTTATTTATTTATATAATTTAACTAAGTTTTTATAACACTAACTAATTCAACTAAATTCTATAAAAAGTAATCTAGCTTACAAAAAGTAAATATTTTTGTTAAATATTAACTAAATCTTGTAAAAATTAACCAAGTTAACTAAATTTTATAATAATTAAATAAGTTTATAAAAATTAACTAAGTTAATTTAGTTTTATAATAGCTAATAAGTTTATAAAACTTAACTAGGTTTATAAAAATCGACCAAGTTAACTAAGTTTTATAATAATTAAATAAGTTCATAAAAATTAATCAAGTTAAACTGTAATACATGACCGTTAGGTATACAAGTTCAGCACATACTTATTTTAATTTGAGTTTGAATTGTTAATAACAAGTAATATAAACAAACCTTAACTGTGATAGCGTTATATATTTGACATAAGCTTATGTAGAGTGTGTACCGACATTAAGCATGTCAATATGTTTAATATGATTGCTTTTATTTGTGCCTTATCCATATATCTTTTCCTATACGTCTTCATGCTCATGCTTTAAATTCTCTCTTTTCTTGTAGGCTTTGGATGTTTAAAGATGACAAACATAGGCATTCTACGATCATGGTATTTTGGTATTTTCTTTTGTAGTCCTAATGGTACTATCATCATGTATGTTTAAAAATATCGATTGTGAAATATTATATACAATATTGAATTTGCGTAATTCTGATTATATATGATATAAAATATGCTTTGATTATTAAAAGTTCCATATTATTGTTATTTGAGTTGATTAAGTTGTTCATGAATGCATGCAAATATATCTAGCTTTAGATGTTCTAATGTATAGAATGACTATTGTAAAATCAAAGCAGGGATAAAGAAAAATAGCATTTTTGAAATGTACAAAAATCTATAATAGTCTTTTTGATATGATATAGAGTGCCTACAACAACATTTTGATAAGATGGAGAAAATATACAAGAGCGTTTGTTAAATGCTATAAAACTCTAGCTTTTCACAGCCTTTGTTCTTGATGCTATAATAGGCCATGGATTGACATGTTGTTACACGATGTAGATAAAATGTTGTTAGATTCTTTAATAACATTTTTCAAATTCTATTAGAAATGGTTCGGAAACACTATAAAAAGTATTCATAACATTGACCAAAATGCTATAAAAATACTCTTAGCATTGAAAAAACACCATGAAAAATATTTTACCTCATTTGGAAAAACGCCATAAAATGTTATAATAGCATAATGTAAATGCTATTAAAAATCCATCTTTTTATAGTGTTTCATCTAATGCTCTGGTAGGTCCTTGACTTTTAATGTCATGTTGTTGTACAACATCATGAAAAACGTGGTCAAAGCCTTTAATAACATTTTTTTAACGCTGTTAAAAGCCTTGAATGTTTTAGTGTAAGTAAATAAAAACATAAAAAGAAGATTTATCCAAACTATTTTGAATTTTCGATTTCTTTAGAAACAACCGCTCATCTTAAGATACAATATATTAGATTTTTATTAGATTTTACTTAATATTTCAAAATACTTGGATGAAATATTTGCATGCGATATAATTTTTCATGGTAAATTTATGTGAAACATCATTCCATATTGTTTGGAATGAAGATGATATTCCCCAATATAATGAATGGTTTTAGAAAGTAGGTGAATGTGTGTGTGTACACACACCTATGTATCTTTACCGTAGTGGATGATTTTAATCATAAGTATTAAAATATTAAAGCATCCATTGTTTTCCTTCCTCATACATACAAAACTTCATTGAATAAAAACTTACAAATCATATTTAAAATGAGGGAAAAAATGAAAATAAACTTATCCAAGAAAAAAATAAAAATTTCATACTTCATAATAGAAGGATCCAAAGGAGAATCATAACATTTTATTTCACATAACAACATGCAAGTAGGAATACAGTATAAGATAAATTAAACCACATTGTTAAAAATACCAATTAACATATAAGTTGATAGATACCAATTAACAAACAAGTTGATAAATAAAACACAAGTGAAACATAATACTTTTTTTCTAAAATTGCAATAATGGATTAAGGAACAAATTTAAAACATCAAGTTCATAATGAGGGGATGCAGTACAAAACGAGGAAAATTGTTTATATCTTTAACGGTGGAGAAAATTTTTACAACATTAAGAATGAATTGATCTATAGGAAGATAATCGTGGCAATGTTAAAAATTTCCAAAATATATTTAGGTTTGGGGTATAATTTTAGAGGAAGAAAGAAGAAAAGAGAGGGGACATTAATCCCACATCATAGAAGAAACATAGAAAACTTTGTTCATGTATGTATTTCTCAACATAAGGTTGGACCCTTGGGGCATCCAGATTTTTTCTCTTAGGTTTAAGAGGGAGGCCGTGCACATCAACAAACACGTGTGCCCCCACCGCTATTCTTCCAACCGATAGGCCAGGCTAGGTAGGGTAGGGATACTTGTCGAATTTTGAACTGATGTAAATGGTGGGAAACAAACATAGGTGAAAATTGCCCGCACATGATGGTTGAAGGCAAGTTTTCACTGCTTATAAATTGATAAGGCCAAAAGAATTTTTAACACCAAAAAATTCTTCTACTTCTTCACTTCTTTCCTCTATTAAATTGCATCATCGTCCTCCAAATTTTAGAATGTTCCTGTCGGACCAAAGTCATATGAACTTCGAACCCAATTAACTATTAAAAGGCTTCATTGAATCCTGAAAGTTAATAATTTGATAACCCATTTTACCTGATTGGTTGAATTATTGTCTAAAAGAACCCACTATATAGATCCTTGAAGACGATAGTATAGTAATCGCATCATTATCTAGATCAAACATCTAAATATTCCAATAATTTACAAACAATAAATTAAACTATGGAAATTTGAGTAACATCAACACCTTGTAAGTTATAAATCATCATCATACATGTTTGATGAGGTTTTTCGAAGATAACTTTACTCGATGATCAAGAGACGATGAAGTTCTCCCTAATCACTGTCAAACTATACTACATTCTAAAAGATGGCTTGGAGGTAATACCTAAAGAAACTTTAATGGATAATGAAATTCTCAAGATGAAACGTGGAAAGCATAAAGAGGATGATTTCTGTATAAGGGACACACCCTGAATGCACTTTCAACTTTTGTCTACAATGCACACCGAAGCTTAGAAACAACATAAGCACTTTAGAGTGCATAGGAAAATAAATATTGTATATCGGAGGCAAGCAATAAGAAATTCCTGGTACGTAATTTTATGTACTTCAAAATGACTAAAAATAAGCTCATTATTGGATAAGTTTACAAAATATTATATATAATAAATCAACTATAAGATGCCAAGATTGATCACCTTGAATCATTCACAATTGGACTCAAAATATCTAGACTCTCCTGTTCTTTGAATAACTATAAGAAAAGGTTGAAGCATGTAGAAATGAACTATGATTTAGGGAGTTTATAGCATTACCTTCGCATAGAAGAGGACTCTCGTAAATGAAAATCTAATGACAATCCATAAACAGAGTTTCATTCTAAGATGAATAATGTTAAAATGACATGTATGTTAAATCCGAATGAGACATTGTTTAAGAAGAAAGATCATCTCAAGAAGGATAAGACGAAAGGCGCCTGTTATTTTCTAACAAGCGAACTACTATGCTCGTGACTATAGTATACGAAAGAAGAAACTAAAGGAGAATGTGGTTAAAGAAACACTTGTGGTCGTAGTGCAAGAAGAAAACTCCGCTAGTGGCATATACAATGATTTGTGGCTTAATACTAGAGCAACTATTCACATATGCAAAGACCGTAGTCTTTACAAAGCCTGTATGGAAGTTGTCGAAGAAGGACATGAAGCTACTTGAGAAAATAATATCAGAAGCAAAGTATTTGGAAAACACACTATAGAACTACCATTCACTCAGGAAAAGGTTCTTACTTTGGTCATTGAATTTCATGTACCAGATATTTGTAAGACTTCGATCTCTCTAGATTCCTTCTGAAAAAGGAAGGATTCAAGATAGTGTATGATTCTGACAAGTTGGTGTTATCTTTGAATGACATGTTCATTGGATAGGGATACTCTTGCAATGGCGTGATATAGTAAAATTCAATAAAGAATAATTATGCTTATATCGTTGATTTTGTTGATTTATGGAATGCTTGATTAGGACACGTTAATTATGGTTCTCTTAAAAATATTAACAAGTTAGGACTAATTTATAATTGCAATTTTAATTATATCTCTAAATATGAAATTTGTGTTTAATTAAAAATACAAAGGAAATCCTTTAAATCTCTAGAAAGAAAAACCAATTTGCTTGAATTAGTTTATAACAATGTTGATGACTTAAAAGGCCATACAAAACTAGGTAATAAACATTAGGTCATATTCATTTACAATTATTCTAGACATGCATATGGTATCTAAGAAAAACCGAAGATGAAGTTTTTGATAAGTTTAAAATTTATATGGCTGAAGTGGAAATGCAATTTGGACTTAAAATTAGAGTATTGCATTGTGATTGTGGTGGTGAATATTTTTCAAAGGATTTCACAATATTTTGTAAACAACATAGCTTGATACATCAATGTACTATTCCCTATACACCATAACAATGTCCCTGAAAGGAAAATAGGATAATGGTAGAAATGGTAAATGCTATGGAAATTAGTTCTAACTTACCAAATACTTATGAGGTGATGTTATTTTATCTGCATAATACATTTCGAATTGATTTCCACTCAAAAAGAACGATATATCCCTTAATGAATTATGGTTTAAAATAAAATCTAATTTATCAAGACACAAAGTTTGAGGTTGTTTGACTTATGTTGGAAAACCAGATCCTAAAGGACCAAAACTAGGAAGTAGAGCATTTAAGAGCTTATATTGGTTAATATAACTTATTAATTCATAGTACTTGACACTTTTGAAGTAACATAATTTGTAGATGGAGAATTTTTCTAAAGCAAGTATTTATCTCAAAGTCAAACTATTGAAGATCCATTAAGATCATCTAGTTCATAGCATATAAAAACTAATAATGATGATGATGATTATATCTCTTCTCCAAATAACAATGAAATCTCAATGTGTGAAGGAAATACTGGATGTAGGAAAAGTAAAAGAGCAAGAATAGAGAAGGACAATGACCTTGATTATGGCAAACCAAACTTGGATTTTGACAAATTTACCTCTTGATGTTAAACCTATAGGATGTAAATGTATATTCAAGAAAAAGTCAGATAGATCGGTTGATAAATTTAAAGATAGATTAGATGCTAATGATTATAAGAAAAGACATGGAGTATATTATCTTGATATATATATATGCTCATGTTTCTCCCATCTCTTCGATTTGTTATTGACAGCACTTTCATCCATTCACAAACTGATAATACATCAGTGGATGTGAAAATTTCTTTTCTAAATGGTGATTTCAAAGGAGAAATGTATATGGAACAGCCAGAAGGTTTCATAAATCTAGGCTAAGAAAAGAAAAAAAATAAATTGGTAAAATCTCTTTTTGGCTAAAACAGGCACGCATGCAGTGGGATTGAGAAGTTTGATAAAGTAGCATTGTCAAATGACTTTATTGTTAATAATGCTGATAAATGCATTTATAGAAAATATGGTAAAAATGTGTAACGACCAATATTTTTCGATAATTAAAAATATTAATTAAACAAGATTTTGAAATTTAATATTATGAGAAATTAAAATTTATGATTTATTTATGAGAAAATTAATTAGAATATGATTTAATGATGTTGTTGAATGTTATGGACAACTATTTTGATGTAATTTCAATCAATTGAAATTATTGTAAAGTTAATTTGGTTATAATTGTAATTAAGGAATTAAATGGTAATTGGAATTAATGAAATTGAAATATTATAATTAATATGAGTTAAGATGGTAACTGTAGAATATGACCGTAATAAAATATAAACTAATGTTAATTATTTTCATAAGGTAATAGTTGATTTAATAATAAGAGTGTAAATCGAAATAAAATAATTTATTGAAATTAAAATATAATTAACTGGGATTTTATTATAGTTGTAACTGAACGTTGAAATTTATGTGATATTTCAATCTTGGATTAATATGGAAAAATTATTTTTTAAAGATTATAAATTCCTGTTTAGTTAAGAATGATGAAATTGCTAGCTTTTAATTTAGGATTTAAATTGATTGAATCAATTTAATAATAATTTAATTAATTAACGTGCAATTTAGCCATTTTGGCCACTATCTCGAATTCCGATGAAACTAGTTTCATTGGATTCATAATAGTGAATTATTATAGGATTTCAGGTTTCGTAGCAATCGGACTTATCGTTTAATCGTGCAGGCTCGAAACACGTAGAAATCAATTTAATGAATTTAATCAAAATAATCTTATTTTAAAAGAAAACTTCTTAATACAATGAACTTATTGGTTTAAACTAGTTCCATTGAGATTAAAAATATTGAAAACATAAATTTTGATATACGGGATGACCCACTTTCGTTTCAGGGACGAAACGGGCTTTTCGGGTCGTTGTTATCATTTCGACCCAATTTGATATGTCTATTCGTTCTTATCCAGCTGTCCATATAAATAGAATTTGTTCACTAACCTTAGCAGCCTTTCATTTTACTTCTATACGTACCTCTGTTTCTCGTCTGTTCCTTCTTCTCAAACGTCAGAACATCAAAACCCTAATTCCCAATTCCAAAACCCTAATTTCAATTTCAAATCAAATTTCAAAATTTAAACTCCTCAAACCGAATCTAATTATATACGTTGGAAATCTCTCGACGAGCGTAATTTATCATGCAATTTGTTTTTCAATTTGATGCATTGTTTGATCAAAAAACGATGAAGAAGTTTCCGTCGTCCATAGGCCTTGGTTTCGTTTAATGGTGGATCTTCGAATGCTTGGCGATCGGGTGGTGTTGCGACGAAGAGGTGGCCGAGAGGAGTAAATTTATGGGTTCAGTTTGGGTCGTAGGTTACCAGAATTGTCGGAATTCTAAAAGCACGACGGCGACGTAGGCTTGTGGAGGGCCGAAGGTTGGCTGCGAGGCTGTGGGTGGTGCGCTTGGGCATGCGCAAGGTGATGGCGATGTCAGATCTTGGTAAACGTGTGAGCGGTGGCTGCGATGTTGATGTGAAGGCAGGCGGCTATGGGTTTCATCGTGCTGAGCATGATCGTGTCTAGGGTTAGGGGTGAATGACGGTAATGTAATTACGTTTTTACCCATTATTTTTAATTTAATTTTAGATTTTCAACCTTCTAACGTACGTAACTTTTTCATACGAGCTCGGATTTGGATGCAGTTTTCTCCATTGTGATCGTATCAAAATTCCGGACGACATAAAACTAGTTTAGCTGCATTCTAAGACTATCAATTTTTTGGCTTTATTAGGATTTTAGATCGACGATAAATCAAAGGTGAGTGATTTAACCCACTCACAAATACTAATCGTTCTTATGTTAGTTAAGTTAAATTTATAATGTGATAAGTATATTATTATTTGTTGTTGGTAGTTTATTTTGACATTTTAATTTAATTTGAATTTATACGGAATTAAATTTCCATTTAAATTAATACTGAATTTAAATTGTTAGTTGAATATCTGATAATGATAACCAGTCAATTATTGTGATTTATTAGCTGGTTTGGATGATGATTGTGATGAATATGTTTTGTTGGCTGATTGGATGTTTATGTCTCTGTTATCACTATGGGTTGAAATGACACATACCCGCACGATCTTGTATATTAGGGAAAATCGTTACGGGTTGAAATGACAAGCCCAAACAATTTTTTTGATTTGGAAATTTTTGATTTGGGATACGGGTTGAATGATATATACATGGGAAATTTAACTATCTGGGGTTGAAATGATACATATCCTATCACTTGACCATAGGATATAAAATTACATACAGACACCATTGGTCGGCTTTTAGATTATTTTCTAAATGGTAAAGTTTGTTTGATTTTTAAATTTTATTTAAAATTTATATCTAGAAAATAATCTATGTATATGTTTTAAAGTTTCAAATTATAAGTCAACACATGGTTTGATTGTAAATTTAAGATTTTAACTCATAATTTATTTAGTTTTAAGACATATGTTTTAATTAGTTTAAATTTTAATTCAATAAAATATTTAATATATTTTAATATATATATATATTAAATTTAATTTAATATGATATAATAAAACATAGTTTTGATTTAAGATAATAAATATAGACTTTATAATAATTTTTATAGATAAAAGATTTTAGAATTTTATAAAAGGATTTTGTAAAAGATTTTTGTGAAGGATTTTAAAATGGTTTTATAAAGTAATATAAAAGTTTTAAATGATTTATGAAAGGTTTTATAAAGGGATTTGGAAACGTTAAAGGAATTTGAGTAGAAGTTTATGAAAAGGGAAAGAGTTATAAACTATTTTGGAATTTATAAATAGCCCTATAAATGGATTTAAAGCATATAAATAGTTTATAAATGGTTTAAAAGAGATTTATAAATTACTTTCGAAATTGATTGAAAGGAATCTTCCACGGTATTTATGAATATATTTATACTTTTGGAATAAGTATATGAATATCTCGATATGAAAGTATAAACTGTTTTCTTGACTATTATTTTAAAAGTTTTATAAAATGACCGCGGTGTGAAAAATATAATGATTGATTGTTAAAGACACCGGGTTGAATATTTTCATACTCTTTGCCAATTCTAAAACCACCTTAACCACTATGCACGTAGTGGAGAATCCAGAATGAAATAGGATGGTTTTGCTGAGGTATGAACATAGCCCTGACCCCCCTAGGTCAGCTTGATATGACTAAAACAGAAGCTATACTGGGCCAAGTGAGGTCGCCCCTCCAATTGGGCACATTTCTTTGATACCATATCAGTTACTTTATGATCTATTGGTGGCCACCCCTTGATTTGATTATGGGAGTGTGTTTCGAAGTGGACAGTACTAGCTGCTATGCTTACCACCAGTCCGAGAGTGCAAACGATAGAATCATACCTTGGGCATTACCTCGCATGCCATGTCATATGCCTTATCGAGCCCACTATGATTTTAGTTTGTGTCGTACCTATAGAGTGCGCCCTAATAGCACATCGGTTTAGTGGAGTTTATAGTACTGTATAGACTATGGCATTTATAAAATGTGTTAAGGGGATATGGGTAATGCCTTAATGCTATTTTAATTCTTTACTGATAGACATTTTATGTATAGCGTATATTACTATAAATAAATAGTTTAACGAATCTTTAGGAGATAGAAATCTCGAACATTTCTTAAGTTGTTGCACGCACGTTATACACTTGATAGGAAATGTAAAATCCCGTAAACATTTCTGAAGCCTTACACTCATGTTTATTTACTGTTTATTTAACTTGCATAAGATCTTTTATTTCTGACTCGAGTGTTTTGTCTTTCATCACGCTCGGGTCAGCCAAAGCATTTCAACGTTGAAGACTCTATTTCTGGAGGACGAAGATGGAGATTTGTATACTATATATATATATATATATATATATATATATATATATATATTCCACTGCATCATGTTATTTTGCTGCATTATCCTATTATACCTTTGTATGTATAACTTTGATTTGTATTGTAAAAGTGTAATCAAATATTATTTATAAAACAGCTTCATGAACTGTTTAATTGATTATTATATTTTGTCATTCTGCTATGAGATTCTGCATTTGTTTCCTTTTTTCCTCTTATTTTCTTATATTTAGCCATTAATAATCCTTCCTTTTGAATCGTGTGAGTTGACATGTGTGGTTTATTGTCGATTTAAACATCTAAAAAGATAGGTTGTTTGTTGGTATCAGAGCTTTGATTTAGCGATAACCTTAGCATGTTTGGGTTTAACCCATCTGAGATAGAGTTATTAATACCCTAGAATGAGCCTGAGTGTGATTGTTTGTATATATATATATATATATATATATATATGAGAAAGCGCATTTGTTAGTGTTATAAAAATGTTTTATATTGTGTTAATCTATTATGTTGCGTACTTATGAATTCAGGTCAGTACATAAGACATTATGGCATCGATAGAGAAATCTAAACACTTAATACGGTAGACTGACACAATATTGTTTTTGAAATACAGGTAAATGAAATAATTTTTCCTTGTATTATATTTTGTATATAAAAGCATTATTTAATAAATGGATATAGTTGTATGTGATACGTTTGTTAGGATGTGAAATTTTATAAATATTCTTTGCAAAACAAAATTTATAGATAAAGTAAATATAAATTGAAAATTTGAGAACTTATGTTTTGGGGTTTTGAAATTGGTTTTCAAAGATTTTGGAATATAATAATAGTATCATTTGGAAGTATTTTCGGATATACATTTTCAATGTGATTTAAAAGAAATGTTTTGAAAGAAATTTTGAAAGGAAATAAGTTATGTACTCCCCTCTTCTGTCGGTGGAAAATAATTTCAATGATGACCACGACATCATCGACGTTCATTTTCAAGTTTCAAAGTAGGAAGGTCGTGATATTAGTTTTACTAGACATTCGTTTTGATAAACAAAATTTTATTATAAATTTTTAAGTTTGATTTGATTTATATAAAAGATATATATGTTATTTCAAAATGATTTGAAATGCAATCCATTATTTATTCTTAAATTTCTTTTAATCAATGATTTTAATTATTGTAATGAAATGGAATCTTGACTATTTTAATAGCTAGAAACTTCTAAAGGGATAAATAAGAAATTCGAAGCTAAGTGATTAATGGAACTATAAAAAATTGGAGATTTGTAACTTTTAGATTAAAAGATAATGAAAATTAAGAAGATGTAAATTATTGAATAATTTTGTTAACTAAAATGAATAAGATAATTTGTATAACTCTCAATTACATTCTAAAATATATTTATAACTTACCATAAATATTTAAAACTTGAAATGTTAATATGAATATGTAATAGAATATTATACAAGTAAAATCCCAATAACAAAAATACTTCAAAATGAACGTATGTTTATAAATGAAAACTTAAGACGTACAAGGAATATATAATCTTAAGTTAGTGGTCGAAATGCTTAATAATCAAATTGAATAGTAAAAGTGAATATCAATTCAGTAAATGATCATAAACTTAAGAAATGGATGAAATGATCCATAAATATATTTAATATTAAATGATACTATATATGAAGGAATGAATGTAAATTCAAAAGTTAAGAAACTTAAGTACGAATTTATTCACTAAAGAATATTAATATTAAATGGAAATCAAGTTTTATAAGTAAATAATAATTGTGAATTAAATTTGCAAAAGAACTTATATAATATTTTAAGAATTGATTTATTGGTGTTCTAAATAATTAAGTATGAAATAATCTTTGTGAATAAATGAATGTAAATTAATAAGAGATATCCTTGTATGAATAAACTGAAAATAATTTAAATGTATGCAATACTTTAACAAGGTATTCAATGATCATTTCAAATATTGAATGGAAAAAATATTATGTAAGTAACTGAATAAGATGACCTGATATTAATGGGAAATGAAAGTAAATAATGTGTAAAAAGGGAAACCGATCGAATAAACTTAAATAACACTTAAATTCTTCATTGTTTGACTAATGGAAAGTTTGGGAAATGATACTTCAAATTGTTTAAGGTTGTATGAATAATCTATTAAGTAATTATCTAAGGATGTTAAGCGTAGGGTACACTTGATAGTTTATTTATCACCCTTGTATGATTAAAAGTTTCTGAACCTGAACAAACCATTAGCCTTGGTTGCTATGAATGTATGATGGATTCTTTGTTTGCATATAATGGTTGTACTGTTTTATTTGCGTATGACT
The DNA here is from genome assembly GCA_030765085.1 of Allium cepa. Taxonomy (NCBI): domain Eukaryota; kingdom Viridiplantae; phylum Streptophyta; class Magnoliopsida; order Asparagales; family Amaryllidaceae; genus Allium; species Allium cepa. The sequence continues at coordinate 514,425,535 of CM060942.1, forward strand.
ATTGTTTTGTTGTGTTGTTTGTAGTATTAATTGGAACAACTAAAATGTTATTCTTTCACATAATTTTTAACTCTTTTGGATTATATAAGTGAAATATAGGTTTATGGAAGCGATAGCAATTGCTTTTGGTTTCATAAATATAATTGTTTGCCCGACAAATAGGTACGTTTTTGGATTATGATATAGGAATGATATTTTATTATTTTTCCCATGGTTTGTGATGTTTTATTATTAAATATGATATATATATTGTAATTATTGATATTATTATTTTTCTGGACTTAGCCGCACAAAGGAGACTTTGTAGAAATTTTTCGTGAATTTGGAAATTAGAAAAATTCTGTGAAACTGAAAATATTTTCAAACTTTTATTAAACCCGAATATAAAAGATTTAATTATTTATAAATTGATGTATTTTATTTAAAATACTTAATTATGTAAGTTTAAAGTGTTTATAAATTGATTATTTAAATAAAATTATATCAACTTCTTAATTCCTTTTTGTTCCTTTTCGAGGACGAAAAGTTTTGAGTGAAGCAGAGTGTAACGACTCGTATTTTTCGATTATTAAAAGTATTAATTAAATAAGATTTTGAAATTTAATACTGTGAGAAATTAAAATTTATGATTTATTTATAATAAAATTAATTAGAATGTGATTTAATAATACTGTTTAAATGTTATTGACAACTATTTTAATGTAATTTCAATCAGTTGAAATTATTGTAAAGTTAATTTGGTTATAATTGTAAAAAAAATTAAATTGGGAATTAATGGAATTAATGAAATTGAAATATTATAATTAATATGAGTTAAGATGATAACTGTAGAATATGAATGTAATAAAATGTAAAGTAATGTTAATTATATTTATAAGGTAATAGTTGATTCAATAATAAGAGTGTAAATCGAAATAAAAGAATTTATTGAAATTAAAATATAATTAACGGGGATTTTATTACAATTGTAATTGAATGCTGAAATCTATGTAATATTTAAATCTTGAATTTAATGTGGAAAATTGTACTTTTAAAAGATTATAAATTACTATTTAGTCAAGAAGGATGAAATTGTTAACTTTTAATTTAGGATTTAAAGTGATTAAGTCAATTTAATAATAATTTAATTAATTAACGTGGAATTTAACTATTTTGGCCACTGTCTCTAATTTTGACGAAACAAGTTTCATTGATCCGTAATAGTGAATTATTATACGATTTTAAGTTTCGTAGCGATCAGACTTATTGTTTTATCGTGCGGGTTCAAAACGCGTAGAATTCAACTTAATGAATTCAATTGAAATAATCTGATTTTAAAAGCTAACTTCTTTATACAATGGAATTAGGGTTTGAAACTAGTTACATTGAGTTTAAAAAATGTTGAAAACATATATTTTGATATATAGGATGACCTACTTTCGTTTTGGGGACGAAATGGGCTTTTCGGGTCATTGTTATCTTTTCGACCCAATTCTATATGTTTATTCATTCTTATCCATTTGTCCATATAAATAGAATTTATTCGGTAACCCTAGTAGCCTTTTATTGTACTTCTATACGTACCTCAATTTCTCATCTATTCCTCGTTCTCAAACGTCAGAACATCAAAACCCTATTTCCCAATTCCAAAACCCTAATTTCAATTTCAAATAAAATTTCAAAATTTAAACTCCCCAAACCATATCTAATTATATACCGTGGGGAAGCTCTTAATGAGCATAATCTATCATGCAATTCGTTTCTCGAATTGATGCTTTGCTTTATTAGAAAACAATAAAGAAGGTTTGGTCGTCCATAGGCCATGGTTTTGTTTAACGGTGGATCTTCAACTATTTGGTGATCTGGTGGTGCTGCGACGAAGATGAGGTCGAGATGAGTAAGATCTATGGGTTTCTTTTGGGTCGCAGGTTGCCAGAATTGCCAAAATTCTGAGTCAAAGCACCGCGACGGAGTGGGCTTGTGGAGGGCCGGAGGTTGGCCGCGAGACTGTAGGTGGTGTGCCTGGGCATGCGCGAGGTGATGGCGATGTCTGACCTTGGTGGATGTGTGAGCGGCGGCTGCAACGTTAACGTGAAGACTGGCGGCTATGGTCCTCGTCGTGCTGAGCACGATCGCGTCTAGGGTTAGTGGTGAACAAAAGTAATGTAGTTACGTTTATACCCTTTATTTTCAATTTAATTTAATTTTAGATTTTCAACCTTCTAACTTACATAACTTTTTCATACGATCTCGGATTTGGACACGATTTTCTCCATTGCAATTGTATCAAAATTCCGGATGACGCGGAAAAGTTTGGCTACATTCTGAGGTATTTGGATTTTAGATCGACGATAAATCAAAGTTGAGTGGTTTAACTCATTCATAAATACTAAACGTTCTTATGTTAGCTAAATTAAATTTATGATATGACAAGAATATTATTGGTTGCTGTTTGGCACTTTATTTTGACATTTTAACTTAATTTGAATTTATATGGAATTAAATTGCCATTTAAATTAATATTGAATTTTAATTGTTAATTAAATATCTAATAATGATAACCAATAAATTGTTGTGATTTATTAGTTGGTTTGGGTGATGATTGTGATGGAGGTGTATTTGTTGACTGATTGGATGTTCATATCCCTGTTATCACTATGAGTTCAAATGATACATACCTGAACGATCTTGTAGATTAGGGCAAAACGTTATGGGTTGAAATGATAAACCCAAGCAATTTTATTGATTTGGAAATTTTTGATTCGGGATACAGGTCGAAATGATATATACCTGGGAAATTTAACTATTTGGGGTTGAAATGATACATATCATATTAATTGACCATAGGGTAGAAAATTACATACGGACACCGTTGGTCGGTTTTAACTTATTTTCTAAATAGTAAAGTATGTTTGATTTACAAACTTGATTTTTAAATTTAAGTTAATGATTTTATTTAAAATTTATATCTAGAAAATAATTTATGTATATGTTTTAAAGTTCCATATTATAAGTCAATATATGTTTTAATTATAAATTTAAGATTTTAACTTATAAATTTTTTAGTTATAAAATATATATATTTAAAATAGTTCAAAATTTAATTTAATAAAATATTTAATATAGTTTTAATATATATAATATAATATAATATAATATTGTTTTGATTTAAGATAATAAGTATAGACTTTTACAGGTAAAGGATTTTGGTTAAAGATTTTAGAATTTTATAAAAGATATTTATAAAGGATTTTAAAATGGTTTTATCAAGTAGTTATAAAAGTTTTAAAGGATTTATAAAAGAATTGTATTAAGGGATTTGGAAACGTTAAAGGAATTTGAGTAGTAGTTTATGAAAAAGGGAAGAGTTGTAAACTGTTTTGGAATTTATAAATTGCCTTATAAATGGATTTAAAGCATATAAATAGTTTATAAATGGTTTAGAAGAGATTTATAAATTATTTTGGAAATTGGATGAAATGAATCTTCCTCGGTATTTATGAATATATTTATAATTTTGGAATAAGTATATGGATATCTTGATATGAAAGTATAAACTATTTTTTGGACTATTATTATAAATGTTTTATGAAATGACCATGGTGCGAAAAATATAATGATTGGTTGTTAAACAGACCGGGGTCGGATATTGTCATACTCTCAGCCAATTCCGAAACCACTTTAACAACTGTGCACGTGATGGAGAATCCAGAACAAAGTAGGATGGTTTGGCGAACGCTACTATATGAGGTATGAACGTAGCCTTGACCCTCTTGGGTTAGCTTGATATGACTAAAGAGGAGCTATACCGGGCCAAGTGAGGTCGCTCCTCTGATCGGGCATATTTCTTCGATACCATATCTTTTACTTTGTAATTGATTGGTGGCCACCCCTCGATTTATTTATATGAGTGTGTTCCGAGGTGAGCGGTAGTAGCTGCTATGCATTACCACCAGTCTGGGAGTGCAAATCGGTAGAATCCTACCATGGGCATTACCTCGCATGCCTTGTCATATGTCTTATCAAGCCCACTACGATTTTGGTTTGTGTCGTACCTATGGAGTGCCCCCTAAAAGCCCACTGGTTTGAAGGAGTTTATAGTACTGTATAGACTATGACATTTATAAAATGTATTAAGGGGGATATGGGTTATGCCTTAACACTATTTTAATACTTTACTTTACTGATAGACATTATATATAGCATATATTACTATATATAAATAGTTTAATGGATCCTTAGGAGATGGAAATCCCAAACATCTCGTAAATTATTGCACGCACATTATACACTGGATAGGAGATGTAAAATCTCGTAAACATCTCTGAAGCCGTTACACTCATACTTATTTACTGTTGATTTAACTTTCATAAGATCTTTTAGTTTTGATTCTAGTGTTTTGTCTTTCATTACGCTCGGGTCAACCTAAGCATTTCATCATTGAAGACTCTATTTCTGGCGGGCGAAGATAGAGATTTGTATACTATTTATATATATTCCACCGCATCATGTTGTTCCGCTGCATTATCCTATTATACTTGTTGCATGTATAACTGTGATTTATTTTGTAAAAGTGTAATCAAACGTTATTTGTAAAACAGCTTCATGAACTGTTTATTTGATTATTATATTTTGTTCTTCCGCTGTGAGATTCTGTGTTTGTTTTTCCTTCTTTTCTCTTATTTCTTATTTTACCCCATTAACAATCCTCCCTTTTGAATGATTTGAGTTGACATGTGTTGTTATTGTCGATTTAAACCATCCAAAAAAGGTGGGTTATTACAAAATGGTTATATTATAACGTGTTTATTTGTTGACAACATTCTAGTATTTGGCTATGATATATCTTATATGAAAGAAACAAAAGGTTTCTATCCCCTAATTTTGATATAAAAGTTCTGGGAGAGGTTGACGTGACCTTAGGGATCAAAATCATAAGGAAATAGGAAAAGTTGGTGCTAACCCATTCTCACTTTGTCGAGAAGTTCCTTGAGAAGTATGACCATTACAATCAATAAACTAGCTCCAACTCCTTTAGATCCTAGTATTAAATTAGTGAAAAATAATGGATGAACTATTTCTCGACTTGAATATTCATGTATTATTGGTTGTCTTATGTATGCTATGTAATGCACTGGACCAAATTTAGCACATGCTATGAGCATGTTGTGTGGATTTACAAGTAATCCAGGTTATGAGCATTGTAAAATTATTACTAGAGTTCAAATTTATTTGGAAGTAACCTAGACTATGGTTTATATTATAAATGATATCCTGCTGTATTAGAAAGACATAGTGATGCAACCTGGAATGATGTTGAATCCAAATCCAATTTTCCCATCAAACATTAGACAACGCCCCACACCTCAAAACGCAGCCCAGACGATGTTGGATGATTATCAAGGTTGTAAAACAATCATAGAACTGATAAATGAACCATAGAATAAGAGTGTTCATACAGTTATACAAAATAGTAATAGAGTTTATAAAACTTATAAATGAACTTAAATGATAAACTATCTCTAAATAAAATAAACGAACATTGTCTAAGTCCACAGTGTCTCACAACGGAAAAAGCAATAATAAGCCCAAAATATAATTATAAGAAAGCATCGCCTTCCACTAGTCCATCTACTCAACTCCTTGTGTTGTCTACACCTGCTATATATCTAGCCTACTCATTTAAGAGTACCAAGATAATAAAAAGCAAGCATAAAATCTCAAGTTAGGCAATAGTCTAGGGTAAGTGATAAACAGTCTCAAAATACTATGAAAGTCAATATAGTCTATGAGACTTAAGGTATGGGGAATCATATCTGACTTATACATACATCCAAAGAGTTAGCATATAATAATAATACGCTAATCTACTAACATCATAAAGTGTACAAATATCCTGATACATTATCGAATGTCTAGGTATCGGTCTTCTGGATACCTTTGTCATATGATACGCCTAGAGTGACAAACAAACATAGCATCCATTAGATAATCCTCACTATCACTCAATGTGCTTTGGATACTTGACAACTCATATGACCATTCCTTTGCTAGGGATTGATGAAAAATTCCATCGATGTACCCGAACAACAACACAAAGATGACACTAGACCCTTTTCTCGATTTAGGGTATACATATCACTTCAAAGATACGGTAACCGACTAAGTATCCAATGAGCGTCCTCGCAACACTTTTTCTTACTAATAAACTAGAAAAAACTCTAAGTATCAACGATCCCTTCACACACTTGTCCGAGCCCTTTCTCACTCCATTTTTACATTCATCGTAAAAGAACCCTTCAACGTTGCATTATCCAAAATAGAACTCATCAACCTTTTATTCACAAGTTTCCTTCCTCAAACCAGCCCCGGTGGATCATCATCATGACTCCATCATCATCGGACCATCATCATGGGAACACAACTCCATCTTCACCGATTTGTCATCTTTAAAGTCCCAATGTCATCACGTTGAAGCGTCATGTCATCTTTTGACCATTGAAATCGCTCATCGTAGAACAATAACATCAAAATAAAGAGTCAGCCGCATGAACAAACCACCATGTTGCACTCTCCAAAGCCTCCTCTTCATCCACGCCAAAGATTGACCATATAGGCTATCATCAATAGTGGTAGATAGTGATTACTCAAGAATGGTCTGTACCGACCACTTTGGTTGTGTACTTAGCCAAAATTGCTAAGTACAACCTAAGTTAAAACGTCTGGCATATATCCTGATGTCTGAAGTATTTGTCCATCTTCTCTCGCATTCAAATTGATCATCATGCATCCCAATATTCTTCAATGTACTTGTCCCATCTATTTGACTTTCCATTATATGTGCATTCAATTGATATGCAAGGAACCCTATCCCATCGATATGATTTCCCACCCTAGTCCATTCAATCGATATACACAAAACACTATCTAATTGGATATTTACTAATGCTATATCATAGATCGATCAACGTTTTCAACCAAAAAAAGAGAACAAGCATACATACAACCAAAAAACATAGATACAACTAAAATAACATATATATACAACTTATACAGCATACCTATACCAACCAATTTCAGATTCATATCAAAAATGGCCCGAATCCAGATATTTTCACAAAATAGTGCGTCCATAAGAGCATACATGATATCTGATTTAAACAGTTTTAAAACACTTCGAATCTTTTATAAAATTAGGTGTGGTTTTAAGTATATTAAAAATCACATTTTAAAATTGAAAATCATTTCAAAACATCGTTTTTATAGTATACTAACAATTATAGTATGGTGAAAGATAATATCATGAATCTCAACAAAGCTACCAATTCTTATGCCAAGTTATATAGGGTTCTAATACGAGCACAACGCAAGAAACTGCGTCCCAATCGTACATCGTATAAAAAATATAAGTATCTTATATGATATTGATAACACGCACAGAGACATATATATATATATATATATATATAAATATATATATATATATATTTGTATGCATGTGTACTAATTAGTTAACTAGACTTAATCATTAAATAAATTAACTAACGACTTTTATGATTACCTCTTAAATTTTCTTCCACTTACGTAACCCTTCATGCCTTCATGCATGCAACTCCAACATACACATCAACTACCGCTGCACTTCGCCTAATGCCACTGCCAGCACCGCCACCGCCCATTGTCTCTCCTACCATGGCCATCATCTTTGGCCAACCTGGAACTTTTGTAGCCTCTTCTTTTTTTCATTACATTACCACTACCTGGAATGCCACCACACGCCGCCGCCGCCACTCGAGACCGCCCGCACCACCGCATGCACATCTCCAGTGCCGCCTACTCCGGCCAACCCCAATTGTTTCCTGCACTACCTACCCATGAAAAAACATGAAGCATAACTTTTCTAGCTTCTCGCTGCCACCACAGTCAACCTATACATTAGAGAACCTACATATAGAGTTAAGGGCATGCCCTAGGGGCAATTATGTAATTTGTTACATATATCTAATTTGATAACCAATCCTGTTCGAAGTAAAAGGTGTTTTCTTTTTATTATATACTTGACATAATGTGTTATACTAATATTAATTAAATGTATATTTAATAGAAAATCCATAAATGGTACGTTTTTTATAGTAGATACAAAGTGTGGTAACCATGACTAATTTATCACAATAAAAATAAAAATAACATTTTAAATGTTCCTAGTTAAGATGCATCGAGATTGGATATCAATGCATTCTTTGAGACAATGGTACGTAACGCTCTCCAAATATTAGACGGTGTCTTACTCATGGTTGCTGGTATTTAATTAATAAAAACATATAATTGTCACATAGAAAAATCATGAAAAATTTCGCAACACTTAAATTATTATTCTTGATTTTCAAAAAATTTAAAGTATATTTTATTATATAATTATTTTATATTGTTTATTTATGACAGTTTGATTAATTAATTCATAATAAATATATATTAATATAATAAAGCTATAATAAATTTGGTTCTATAGTTTATTTCGATCTGGAATGTTAAAATTAAAAAAAATCAATATATATATATATATATATATTATAATACAAATTTACATTTAATTTTAATATTTATATTTCTATATATATAGACATAATTATTTTACTTTAAATCGTATATATATATATAAATAGAAAATAAATAAATTTATTTAAACTTATTATTATATATGTACATATATATATATATATATATTTGATATTTATATCATATTATATATAATATATATCTATAATAGTACTCACAATATATATGTACACACACACATATGTAATTACTTGGAAATCTATATGTTTTAGCTATAAGCATGTTCATATATGTGCACAACAACAATACTTATAGAATGAGCTAATGTGTCTGTTGCGATGTAAATCCTGGCATCCATATATGAACGTGTTATGCCTTGCATGGAATATCATATTAAACATGCACACACATATACATATGTTTATGATACATATGTATGCTTATATATAAAGTGAAAATAAATCAAATAAATTTCAAACAACAATTTGTAAATTTAAATAAAATATATGATTTTATATAAATTAAATTTAGAAAGTATCCTAAATAAATTTGACTTCATAGGCCCGATAAAGATCCAATAGGGTAAAAAAATTAAAATTCACTCATACCTTCCACTGCAGGCTAGTCCAGTTTTAACCATGGTAGGAGAGTCCAATAGCCCATGTAGTCTAACTTGTCATGTTAGAGTTAACTAAGTGAAGCTTACCCGTATAGTAGAGTGTCTAGAAAAGTAGCTTCTAAGGTTAGGTTTGGGTAATCAAATACTCTGCCCTATTTAGCTACTAGCCTGGCCCGAAATAATGAGGTAAACCCAAAAGGTTATCCCTAATAGGAAAGCCTCAATTTGAATTAGGTACTACGCAAATTTTAAAATTACAAATTAAAAATAAAAGTTTTTAAATTGAAAAGTTAAATTTAAAATTACAAATATATTATAAATGTTATAATATAAATTTTCAAATTATTTTGAAAATTAAAAATATAAATTTGTTAGATTTAAAAGTTAAATTTTAATTATAGCATATACACATTATAAATGTTATTATATAATGAAAATTTTCAAAATGTTTGAAAAATAATATAAATTAATTTCAAAATTTATAAAATTTATTAATAAGACTAATAAAATATATTAATTAAATAAGTTAATTAATTAATAAACATATGTTTATATATTACAACATATGGTATGTTGTTTTAAAAGTTTAAACAAACATAGGTATACATATATATACGAGGATTGAATTTTGAAATTAATATAATCTAATTAAAATTATTTAATTAGATAAATTAGTTAAAAGTTAATAAAAATTAATTAGAGTTAACTAAATAAACAAATATACACATGTACAAGATATATGTGTAATACTGTAAGATTATAGTATGTATTAAATGTTTAATATAAATGCAATATTAAAATAATAAAAAATTAATTAAAATTTTAATTAACTAAAATTAATTAAATTATATATTAATTAATATAATATTATACATAAGACTATTATATAAGTAATATAAAATATAAAATTTATATAAAAATAAAACTTATATAATATGAATGTATAAACTAAATATGGAACATTAAAGAAACCTTAAATAGACTTAAGGAATAAATACATACGTAATGTACATATACCATGATTTTAGATGTGTTTGACACTTGAATCGCGAGGGTATTTCGTAAGAAATACATTATTCCATAAGTCGATATCACACAATATAGTATGTTGAAGATTATGAATCTTTAATATAAAGTTGTCCTTATATACACACACATACACACAAACACATACATATATATTACTTGCATACTCCTTATTTTTTGGGTAAATTCAAGTTATGGATGTTATATGTAGTGTTATTAATATATTGAATAGACGAGGTAAGATAACTATATGTATTTGTTGAGCAAACTCAAGATACATATACTATTCTTAGGCCATCTTGATATGGTAGGTACAAGTGAATAATCTCTTTCGGTTTATTAAGCAAACTCAAGGTTAAAATGAGCCTAGGACAAGGAACTATAGGTTAGGAGTTGTATGTGATACAACAGATATGGAGTTATCGTCCGTGGAGCTTTGACTTGTTGAGCAAACTTAAAGTCAAAATTTCAAGTTGGACGGGCCATAATATCCACTGGTGAAGTTAAAAGACTTCTATGTTTCACTTAGAGTTTAGTAAAACATAAAAGACCAGTAGAAGCCTTATTAGAAAAATAAAATGATAACATCTAACATTTCTACTGTTGTAAGAACATATTTTATATAATGCTATAATAATCTATAATGATAAATGTGTGCATGTAATAAGATTAATAAAACATTTATCAATTAAGATATACAAATGATTTGAATCAAAGATTAACAAATAGAAATATACATATAAACTTACTAATAAATGTTTCTTGCATGTTAATGTTTCAATACCCATGCAAGCACCTAATTTTAGAACTACTAAATACAATCATAATTTGGTCACTTGCACCTTTATTATGTCGAGACCATGCATTACATTCTATGAGTTTCAAACTATAAAGCGATACAAGGCTATGGATATTTGATCTACATACTATTTCATATAAGTGTTACATGGGGAATGGTCATAGCTTGTAATGTACGATACTTAATGAAGTTAGTTCATTCAAAACAAGCTAATAAACAATATTATCAGATCAAGTATTCAATTTGATTGATTACAAAAGGATTATATTGTCTTAAATGTAACATTAAACCAAAACTACAAGAAAGATCTTATAGTTCGATCACTGAAGTATCAATTCGACCAATTTATGTAAGGTGCACCATATTTGATATCCTAAAATGTTAAGGTTGATCAAATTCATATTTGTAAAGAGTTCGTTATGATGTTGTAGTAAGGGTTTTCTTTGGAACGATTTTACCATTTGAAAGGAAAATTAATGTATAAGAGTAGGTATAATTTAAGGTATAGTTGGGATGAAGAGAGTGAATAGTCACTTTTGCTTCATAAAGAAACAACGAGAACATGAATAGTAATAATAATAATTAATACTTAACATTGAAATAAGAAATACGATTGCTATTCCAAAATGTATTCTCATATAGAGAATTATTTTCTACGAGATTTATTTCTTTGAGTTCAAGATATTTGATCAAAGAACTCTCCGCTGTAAACTAGTTGCATTACATGAAATATATAATCTATATTAAGTGAATGACAGCCTCGAATTTAGTACGCTATTCTAATAATGGTGAAAATAGTGGAAGCATGCTATATATCACTTATTGATTGCATCAAATTATGAAAATTGGTTTCGCAAAACATACCCAACATTATGTATAAAATAATGACTATTTTTGGTGTTGACTGAAAATAGACATAATTATACAATATGAATATTAGTTCTGAAATAAAACTATAATGTGGTATTTGTTTTCTTAATAAAAGTGATTCACTGAAAAATACATAAGTATCTAATATTATTTACAATTATTTTGGAATTTTGGACTATGCCATAGTTTTAAGAAATAATTTTATTATATGATTATGAATCATATGATGCTGGTTAATTGTATCTCAAACAATTAAGGGCTATGCACGCATTCAGTGGGAGCATCATAAGAGTTGATGAACTCTTCGGATTGATACATATAGATATATGCAACCGTAAGTTATCACCTACATGGACACGTGTATTTGATACATATGTAGTATGTCTAAGATAGATTCATAGAGTATAAAATGAAAGAAAATAATATAACAAGCAATAGAAATGATTAGATTTGATCGAATGAGTGAGTATATTGGAAAGAGTATCGAACATACTTGAAAAATGAATAAAGATTCAATTCTCAAAAGTCACTCCTCCATATGGTACATAGTGATGTATCGATAAAGAGTAATCAAATTTTGTTGGGTAATGTACGATTAACTGTGAGTGAAGTTGAGTTAGTTTCTTTCTATAAGGTCATGTAATTAAGAGTAGTACACAAAGCTGATATTATTTCATCTAAATAACAATTTACAAAATCATACAAGATAAGGGTTTACAAGAAACCCCAACATATCCTAGGCTAAGAAGTTGGCAGGTTATGCGAGTCAAAAGATTGCATGTAATAATTGTTCTTGAGGAATCTTATATGAATCTCCCCAAAAGGATTTTGGGAAAGACTGTCATTGGATGACATATTTATGTTTGAACACAAGTTTTGTAAACTAAAACCAAATCAGTTTTGTAAATAAGGAAATCCATAAAATGTTTATGAATATCTATTATGTTGCACGGATAAAGTTGTTATTTTAAGAAATACCAACTTCATTGGGAGGGAATTTCTTTAAGGAATTATTGGTAGTAAAATGAAATTGGATACGATCCATAGATAAAACTAATAAGATGAGATGAAGTAAAATAAACCAACCTAAATGACAACATCATATTAGAATGTCCAATAAGTATTCTTGGACATTGAAGAAAAACAATGAGTTTCTTATTAATATCAAAAATATACAATCCTCGATTGTTTAGTTAAACCATTAAGAGTATTGGCTCTATGATATGGTATGATGCGCAAATCCAAAATAGATTTCAGGTACATTATCAAAATATGATTTTAATAGTTGTTTCCAAAGGGATATGATCCATTAGCTGCAAATCTTTCTTTATGAGAAAGACGAACGCCGTTTGAATATAGTGAGCCACACTGATAAGAATGTTACCATAAATTTCAACTATTGAAATTGAGGTAATAGATTCACTATTCGATGTGATGAAGTTTGTTCGGATTTACTTACAAAATTATCGCGTGGTATGACTCTCTATTTCGGTACGTATGTATTGAAACAGAAAATTATAAATAATTAATGATTTCGAGTAAGCTGTTTACACATAATAACAAAAAATGTCTTGAAGCCAGTGAGAGCTATATTGAGTTTGTGAGCCTTTAGTTATGATTTAAAAAATAATAGAAAGTATCATTTTGAAAGTGGTCAAAATTGGATAAATGTTTTGATAGAAATGTCAACTAGTTTGATTGTCAACCAAAATATGGAGGAAGCATGTGTTCATAAGAAAAAACGTCAAAAGGTACATAGATATTTCTAAATCATAAGTAAACAACACAATACTGATTGTTAACGATGTACTTGTGTTAAAATCATTTTTAGTTGTTTATAATACTCAACATTGGATTTGTGAATGATATCTTTTATAGCAAGTATAAACGATATTGGGAATGTCCCAAATCGATACGCAAGGACAACTCATTAAAATGTTTAATGGAACATGTAAAATAGATTCGTTTGCATTGGCAATAGGAATTCACATACATATTATGTTGTCTATAATATCGTGATTTTTTTAGGTATTTGATACATGAAGAAATATCAAATCCAAATTGGTATCACTAAATGGTTGTTTGAAATGTTCTCGTATATTTATAAAATACTAGAGAATTGTTTACAGAAACAACAAACTCCTTATGAAGGAGTATTTGGACTAAACTTCATAAGTGATATTGAGTATAATATGTCAATAATAAATTCAAGCTAAGGGTCTTTAAACTGGAAATGTTCCAAATGAGACTATAGCCGATTCAATGGAAAAGGCTAAGTACATTGCCTTGGATAAGTAGCAATAAAGAAATATATATAAAAACAAAAATTTATAACTGAGCCGTGGGTGATTCCAAATCTTGAGAATCCTACAACATTGTTATATGATAAAAACATTATTATACAGCTTATAACTGAACTTAGAGCTCACTATAAATCAAGAGACATACTCCAAATTGTTCCACACGATAAAGGTACGTAGTTTATCAGCGTGGAAAAGAGTTGATTAACATAGTAGATAATTCGAACATAATAGCATACCCATTCAATGAGGTGCTGACCCAACCGATTTTGAGGAAAACGATTGGAGAAGTTGGAATAAGATTCCATAATTGACCCCTGGTGCAAGTGGAAGATTGATAGAGTTAATGGTATGCCACAGGGGCAATTATGTAATTTGTTACATATATCCAGCTCGATAACCAATCTTGTTCGAAATAAAAGATGTTTTCTTTCTATTATATACTTGATATAATGCATTATATTAATTAATTTAATTAAAAGTTTATTTAATAGAAAATCCATAAATTGTGACGACCCGGCTTCCTACGCCCAGGAAGACGTGTCATCAATAAGAAAGAAAGGGATAGAAATAGAAAAGAATAGAAAGAAAGAATAACAACATCAGAATCTCACAGCGGAATGGAATAAAATATAATATATCAACATAACTATTACATAGTTATATATATATCAGAGTTATACAATATCATACAACATGACTATCATATACATATCTGTCAGAACATACATCTCAAATATCATAAACTAACAAACACAGCGGAACTATATAGATAGCTACATACGTCTGGTCTTTTGCTCCAGCTCCACCATAAAACTCTATAATCCGAATACCTATCACTTGACTACTCATAAAATTTTGAGTACCCAAGAGTTTATGAAAAACAAGATATAAACTCCGGGTCAGACATGGGTCTAGTATGAGTAAACAGGTTAAAGTTGTTTAACTTTGAAAATCATTTAAAATAAAGGTATCACATAAGACTTCCCATACATAAATACGGGTAAGTTTTTACCTTACGCTAACCAAAACATTTTATAGGAAATTCAGTGATATTATAATAGTGTCTAGGGTTTTCAAGTAAAATACAGAAATAGCTGAAATGCTTACATCTCACATTTCAACATAGTTGGGCACAATCAAAACATACAACGCTTATTGGAAATTGGATCCCATACAATGGCAGGGCTACTGGGGTACCGCCCGTCATAGTACGTGGCCTAGATCACAGTACCGAGGAGCCACCCTAACTCCCCTGCAACACAAGGCCAGAACCATTCCTTACTGAACAGTCCCGAACAAGATAACCCCGCAATTGGTGTACATCCAACCGCCCACACAGCCGAATAAAAAGGGACATCTAGACAGGGGTATACCTCGTCCTGCTTGGGCATGACCCACCTAACCTTGATGCACATCCCCTGTTTTAGCCATTCCCGGTTGATGAGGCTTGAGGCTGCGATTACCTTTAGAGAATACATCTCTTAGAATGCTCATCGTCCGCCCGACGATGTGCTGAAAGCATTCAATCCATACAAGTTCGTTCCGGCTTCGAACGAAACCAAAGGCATTATCTCGTTACACTCGTTTTGGAATCACCCTCAAAGTTAACGACGATAACCCTTGCATTCTGAAAACACCATCTCGATCTTCACTTGAGATTACACGACCTAACGTTTAATTTGGATCGATGTGGTTTTCGGAATATCAATTGATACCCGATCCCGGTCTCATCGAAATCCAAGCGCCATTTTAAAGTCCAAGTTGTCTAATTAACTTAACAGTTTAAATTTAACAATTGAATTCATATAGCAATTTAACACAGATAAATAACATCAGATAAATCATATAGCAATTTAACACAGATAAATCATATGCAATCATCACAGATATATCCAGAATATCACAGAACATCACAGGATATAAATAACGTCAGAGGCAATCAATATAATCATCGATTCATATCGACAAGTTTGATTTGTTTAAACTTAATTGCATATTTAAGAGTAAACTATATTTTATTCTTGCTTAATTAATTATTAATTATTTAACTTATTTCAATTCATTAATTACTTATTAATTATTCACTTAATTAAGTAATTATTAATCAATAACCTTAATTATTGATTATAAAACTCAGTTACACAATTAATTATTACTAATTGTTTAATTAATCATTAATTATTAATTACTTAATCGTTCAATCATTAATTATTTATTTAATCAGTTATCTATGATTTGTTAATTAACCAACTTCAAATGATTGATTAAATTCTTGATTACAAATGGTTTACACAAGATTATTATTAAAATCTTTAATTATTAATTTGATTAAATTTGAAATTACTTATTAAATTACAATTATCAAATTTTATTACATGCATAATTAACTTTGATTTAAATTAATTACTCAACTTGTTTAAAGTTCATTTGGGCTTAAACAATTTTGTCAACACCTAATAACATAATTTACACTAACTTATTTAACTTTAACTTAACATTAAAATAGGCAAACATCTGGAATCTTAAAACCCGAAGTAAACAACGTGACTCACTCGGGTCGAACTCGATAATATCCATAAACTCTCTCGCGTCACTCCCTCCCTCTCTTTCTTCTTCCTCTGTTTCTTTTTTTATTATAAAAGCTTAAGTTTTTATAAACTGTTAAAACTTATAAACACACGCACGTATTCAAACTCGACTCAGAAACGACCCGAAGCATTACACGATCATACTCGAGTTTTTACTCGAGTCCATCCTGATGCGAATATCTCCGTCGTCGTGCACTTGCACAGCGGTCCACCACCGCGCTAACGCCACTCGCCGCCACTAACAGACCCCACAACATCCCCTCACACGACATCACAACCCAGAAGAGCTCAATACACACGAAATCAAAATATGCCTAAAAAGTTGAACTGCTCCTCAAACACGCTAGGCAAAACACCTCGTGATCGCGATCGCGTCCACCTGAGATGACGTGGCTTCAGCCATACGTCGCTGTCAACACCTCCTACCACCTCACAAAATATTACAACGCTCGGTTGCGCCATGTCGACGCAAGCATCAATCAACCGAACCTAAAAATTACAGAACCCAAAACCCTACTTTCAATCAATCCATAAAAATCTTGCATTCATAAATTTTTTTTTTAACATTTTTCTGTTAATCTCCCATCAATATACTAGCTTCATGTAAAATTTCATTAAAAATTATTGTATGAATTATCTGAAATTCATGAAATAGCACATATGTTTTACTAATGAACTACTCTATACATAGTTAACTAAAAATTACAATTCTAGTCTTAAAAATCATATTACTGAGTGTTGTTTCAAGACATGAATTCGAATTTAAAATTTATGCTATTCGAATTTTGATTATTATTTACTTTTTACTGTAAGTTGAAGTTTCAGTATTTAAAATTTACAGTTATCTAAAAAAAACAACTTCAAACCTTAATCTGAAGCTTTAACAAGTTTTATTTAGTTAAATTACTAATTACAGGATATGATTTCATATAAAGTATGAAATATTCTTTAATTTCTTTGACTCAACAGAAATCTTGAAACCAGAAAGAACAACTATAAGAACATCATGTATTTAGCAAGCAATCCAGAACTTTTAATATACACATAACAAAATCTTCATAAACTACAAAATAAGAGTTAGATTAGAAATAGTTTACTCACCAAAGTATTGTTGAAAATAGAGGCTAGTTGGATGATGAAGCAACCTGCAGTTGAAGTTTGATTTCCAGTAACTTCTTTTGTTTTCTGAATTTTGATTAAGCTTGAGAATATAAAGTTTTGTTTAATTTTTTTTTTTTTGCTTTATCAGTTACAAATGAGCTAAAGGATAAGAACAGATGAATACATATGTATAACTTTGAACAATATGTCTTCTTGAACAAGCTTTAACTTGATATTACATTTGCTTTATTTTTTTACTGTACTAAGACCTGAAAATAATATGAATATTTCGGCTGGAGATATTTTATTTCAGATATAAAGGTGGCTAATTAATGTTATGTCTTTGAATTAGTACACACTAATTAGTATTGGCTGACACATAGAATTATACGAAGATGTTTGCAGATTTGGTTTGTACTAATGTGTTTTGCTGGCACTTATAATGTTTTGCTGACAAATTATTTGTATAAGACATTTGCAGGTTTTGTTTTCTTATGCATATAAAATTAGCTTGCAGGTTGTCATATTGTCTTCATATTTATACTAACATATAAACAAAAATGTTTGCTGAGCAATTAATTTTGTTTAAAGGTATTTGATCTTAACATAGTCACATTTTTATTTATATCTTATTCAAATTATAGTTTGTACTTATGTTTGATATATATAAGTTTATGTTTATTTTAATTATAAAAACTGTCGTTTAGAAACACTACTTAATCTTATTTTTCATTAAAGTTTAATCTTTCCAATATTTAATTTGTAATGTATTTATATTTAATATGAATATAATTGTGTTATTGTAAATATTATTATTATTAAATGCATTCATATATCTGGTATTAAATGTCATTAATACATAAATTTTAATTTAATTGAATAACACAGATTTATTTCTAAATATTGTTGAAAGAATCTATCTTATATTAAATTCCTTTATAACACGTATACAACTATTAATACCCAAAATATTATTTATTTATAAATAAAGATCTTATATTTTATTTAAATTAGAATAAAAACTTATTCTAATAATAGGGTCAAAATTCTGGGATGTCACATTCCTCCCCCCTTAAAAGAATTTCGTCCCCGAAATTTAAACAACAGTTGATTCAAAAGCTTAGTATTAACAATCCAAACATACATATCATCCATACAAAAACAAACAATCAAACAGTCAATTCTAACAACATTACTAGCTATCCGGACATAAATCTGGATAAGCTTTCCTAAAACTATCAAGAGTTTCCCAGGTACAATCTCTGGGATCCTCACTCCATTGCACCTTGACAAGTTTCACCACTTTGTTCCTGAGTTGCTTCTCGTCTTGATCTACAATCTGAATAGGATTTCTAACCACAGTCAGGTTGGGTTCTAGTTCTAAATCTTCCTGAACAACTGATTCTACCACCAATGATGGGTCATTAACAAATTTCCTTAAATGAGACACATGAAATACATTGTGAATCCCAGACATCTGTTCTGGCACTTCAATCCTGTAGGCTACAGTTCCAATTCTTTCCAACTCGGAATGGACCAATATATCTCGGAGCAAGTTTTCCCATTTTTCCGAATCTTATAGCACCTTTGATTGGGGAAACTTTGATAAAAACTAAATCTCCAATCTCAAATTCCAAGGGTCTTCGTCTCTTATCTACATATTTCTTCTGACGATCTTGAGCAGCTTTCATTCTTTTCTTGATAAGCTCAACCTTCGCAGAAGCTTCACGAATTAGATCGGGTCCGAGTACAAGTCGATCATTTGATTCAATCCAACAAGATGGGGATCTACACGGTCTTCCATACAGAACTTCATAAGGAGCCATCTTAATACTCGCTTGGTATCTATTATTATAAGAAAATTCCACTAAATGAAGATGGTCTTCCCATGATCCACCAAAGTCCAATACACAAGCTCGAAGCATATCTTCCAGAATACGATTAAGCCCTTCCGTTTGTCCGTCGGTCTGAGGATGATAGCTGTACTTAATCTCAAACTAGTTCCCATTGCTGATTGCAAAGCTTCCCAAAATTTACTAGTGAAAATAGGATCATGGTCACTTACTATGCCGATAGGAACACCATGCAATCTGACTATCTCCTTCAAGAAAATCTCTGCCAAGGAAACTGCAGTACGAGTTGCTTTAACTGGAATAAAATGAGCACTCTTCGTTAAACGATCCACAATAACCTATATTCCTTCATTTCCTTTCCTGATTTTAGGCAAACCGTCTATAAAATCCATCGAGATCATTTCCCATTTCCAATCTGGAATTTCCAAAGGTTGCAATAGTCCAGCAGACTTTTGTTGATCTCCCTTCACTTGCTGGCAGATGGCACAACTATTTACAAAAGCAGATACATCCTTCTTCATATTCGGCCACCAGAAAATTCTCCTCATATCTTTATACATCTTCGAAATTCCCGGGTGAATATTCAATTTGGAGCGATGACACTCAGCTAAAATTTCTTGCCTCAATCCATCAATATTAGGCACACACAAACGACCATTAATCCTTAAAACACCTTGATCGTCTATCTTGCAATCCAAATACCGACCGTCTTTAGTTCCAAGAATTATTTCCTCAAAAGATTTATCCTCCATTTGCTTACCAATAATCTTTTCTTGGAGAGATGGAACGACTTCCAAAAGAGATAAGACTGCATTTCTACTAAGAGCATCAGCCACGACATTCGCTTTCCCCGGAGTATACAAAATATCCAGATCATAAGATGCCAAAAATTCGACCCATCTCTGCTGTATCAAATTAAGATCTTTTTGAGAGAAAATATACTTCAACGGTTTGTGATCCATGAATAACTCAAACTTTTCTCCCAAAAGATAATGTCTCCAGATCTTCAAAGCAAAAACAATAGCTAACAGTTCTAGATCATGCGTAGTATAGTTCTTCTCATGGGACTTCAATTGTCGACTAGCATACGCAATAAATCTACCATTCTGCATCAGAACTGCTCCAAATCCAACTAAACATGCATCTGTATAAACTTCAAATTTGAATCTTCCCATCCGGAATAGCAAGTACTGGTGCACTAGTTAGCCTTGTCTTCAATTCCTGAAAAGCTTTTTCACACTGAGGTGTCCATTTGAATTTGGTTCTTTTCCTTGTTAGTTTGGTCAGATGCGAAGAAATCTTGGAATAATCCTTAATAAATTTTCTGTAGTAGCCAGCTAAACCCAGAAAACTGCGGACTTCAGTTGGCGTCTCCGGCTGTTTCCATTTCAAAATAGTTTCAACTTTCGCCGGGTCTACAGAAATGCCTTCACCTGAAACAATGTGCCCTAAAATTTTAACTTCTGATTTCCAGAAATGGCACTTTGAAAATTTTGCCTTCAACACATGCTTCCTCAGAGTCTCCAATACAATTCTTAAATGTTGCCTATGCTTTTCTTCCGATCTGGAGTAAACCAAGATATCATCAATGAATACCAGCACAAACTTATTCAACACATCTTTAAAGACTCGGTTCATGAGGTCAACAAAATAGGCTGGAGCGTTGGTTAACCCGAAAGGCATAACCAACCACTCATAAAAACAATTCGGTCTCCTAAATGCTGTCAAGGGAATACTATCTTCAGCTACTTTCAATTGATGGAATCCTGAAGCTAGATCTAGTTGAGAGAAGATAGAAGCTCCATGCAATTGGTCAAAAAGATCATCGATACGAGGAAAAGGATATTTATTTCGAATGGTCACTTTGTTCAATTCTCTATAATCAACACAGAACCTTAGCGAACCATCCGATTTGGTGACAAATACAACAGCAGAGCCCCAACAAGAAAAACTGGGTCTAATCAAACCTTTCTCCAAAAGATCTTGCGTCTGCTTAATCAACTCTTCTCTCTCTCTAGGAGGCATTCTCCTACTGGGCTGAATCACCGGCACAGCTCCTGGAATCAAATCAATACGAAACTCAATCTCTCGGTGTGGCGGTAGACACTTGACTTCTTCGAAAACATCAGGAAAATCTTGAACCACTTCGATTTCCTCACTTTCTCTTGAGAAGTCTCAACGCCTTGCAAAAGATTGCACAAATGGATTCTAGAATTGCTGCACAACACTCTGGCAATTCTACCCAAATAAGTTTGTTCTCCCTTCACAATCCAGAACAGCCATATACTGTTCGGGTCAATCCATCGAAGAAATGAATCCACTCTGCTACTTCTGAAATCACCTCAAGAAAACTGCTAATCAACAAACCTTCTCAACAGCACACAGAACACTTCCAGCTATAGGGCTAATCCTCAATGTCCAAAGACTTCTATTCAAAGCTCTTCGAGAAACTCGGGCCTCAATCCAACAAAAATACCCTACTGAACTTGGTCACAATTACGAAACGGACATACTTCCTTAACTTGTTCCAAAGAAACATCTTCGGAGACATCCAAACTCACTGTGTCTCATCACACAGCTACAACTCCTTGAGATATCAAGATATCATGATTTGGCCATGTCCATCCGATAGATCCAAACTCAAGCTCATCCAAAATTACATTCCAACAATGAAATCCTCACATCATCCAAAGCTCACTCGAGACGGTAATAGGTCTACAGTCTCGACAGATACACTCCAATTACAAATATTCAAAACTCCAATCATCGGTAGTCGTGTTTCACACACCACTACCCTATCTACCTTATAACTTATATTGGAATACCTGAACAGGTAATCCAATAAATAGGTAGTAATAAATATATATATATATCAAAATTACAAATACGCTCTCTCAAGAAAGAAATCACTCAAGAGCCTAGGTATTCACTCAACCTAGCGCTCTGATACCAGCTGTGACGACCCGGCTTCCTACGCCCAGGAAGACGTGTCATCAATAAGAAAGAAAGGGATAGAAATAGAAAAGAATAGAAAGAAAGAATAACAACATCAGAATCTCACAACGGAATGGAATAAAATATAATATATCAACATAACTATTACATAGTTATATATACATCAGAGTTATACAATATCATACAACATGACTATCATATACATATCTGTCAGAACATACATCTCAAATATCATAAACTAACAAACACAGCGGAACTATATAGATAGCTACATACGTCTGGTCTTTTGCTCCAGCTCCTCCAGAAAACTCTATACTCCGAATACCTATCACTTGGCTACTCATAAAAATTTGAGTACCCAAGAGTTTATGAAAAACAAAATATAAACTCCGGGTCAGACATGGGTTTGGTATGAGTAAACGGGTTAAAGTTGTTTAACTTTGAAAATCATTTAAAATAAAGGTATCACGTAAGACTTCCCACACATAAATACGGGTAAGTTTTTACCTTACGCTAACCAAAACATTTTATAGGAAATTCAGTGATATTGTAATAGTGTCTAGGGTTTTCAAGTAAAATACAGAAATAGCTGAAATGCTTACATCTCACATTTCAACATAGTTGGGCACAATCAAAACATACGGCGCATATTGGAAATTGGATCTCATACAATGGCAGGGCTACTGGGGTACCGCCCGTCACAGTACGTGGCCTAGATCACAGTACCGAGGAGCCACCCTAACTCCCCTGCAACACAAGGCCGGAACCATTCCTTACTGAACAGTCCCGAACAAGATAACCCCGCAGTTGGTGTACATCCAACCGCCCACACAGCCGAATAAAAAGGGACATCGAGACAGGGGTATACCTCGTCCTGCTTGGGCATGACCCACCTAACCTTGCTGCACATCACCTGTTTTAGCCATTCCCGGTTGATGAGGCTTGAGGCAGCGATTACCTTTAGAGAATACATCTCTTAGAATGCTCATCGTCCGCCTAACGATGTGCTGAAAGCATTCAATCCATACAAGTTCGTTCCGGGTTCGAACGAAACCGAAGGCATTATCTCGTTACACTCGTTTTGGAATCACCCTCGGAGTTAACGACGATAACCCTTGCATTCTGAAAACACCATCTCGATCTTCACTTGAGATTACACGACCTAACGTTTAATTTGGATCGATGTGGTTTTCGAAATATCAATTGATACCCGATCCCGGTCTCATCGAAATCCAAACGCCATTTTAAAGTCCAAGTTGTCTAATTAACTTAACAGTTTAAATTTAACAATTGAATTCATATAGCAATTTAACACAGATAAATAACATCAGATAAATCATATAGCAATTTAACACAGATAAATCATATACAGTCATCACAGATATATCCAGAATATCACAGAACATCACAGGATATAAATAACGTCAGAGGCAATCAATATAATCATCGATTCATATCGACAAGTTTGATTTGTTCAAACTTAATTGCATATTTAAGAGTAAACTATATTTCATTCTTGCTTAATTAATTATTAATTAATTAACTTATTTCAATTCATTAATTACTTATTAATTATTCACTTAATTAAGTAATTATTAATCAATAACCCTAATTATTGATTAAAAATCTCAGTTACACAATTAATTATTACTAAAATCATTAATTATTAATTACTAAATCGTTCAATCATTAATTATTTATTTAATCAGTTATCTATGATTTGTTAATTAACCAACTTCAAATGATAGATTAAATTCTTGATTACAAATGGTTTACACAAGATTATTATTAAAATCTTTAATTATTAATTTGATTAAATTTGAAATTACTTATTAAATTACAATTACCAAATTTTATTACATGCATAATTAACTTTGATTTAAATTAATTACTCAACTTGTTTAAAGTTCATTTGGGCTTAAACAATTTTTGTCAACACCTAATAACATAATTTACACTAACTTATTTAACTTTAACTTAACATTGAAATAGGCAAACATCCGGAATCTTAAAACACGAAGTAAACAACGTGACTCACTCGGGTCGAACTCGATAATATCCAGAAACTCTCTCGCGTCACTCCCTCCCTCTCTTTCTTCTTCCTCTGTTTCTTTTTTTATTATAAAAGCTTAAGTTTTTATAAACCGTTAAAGCTTATAAACACACGCGCGTATTCAAACTCGACTCAGAAACGACCCGAAGCGTCACACGATCATACTCGAGTTTTTACTCGAGTCCATCCTGACGCGAATATCTCCGCCGCCGTGCACGTGCACGGCGGTCCACCACCGCGCTAACGCCACTCGCTGCCACCAACAGACCCCACAACATCCCCTCACACGACATCACAACCCAGAAGAGCTCAATACACACGAAATCAAAATACGCCTAAAAAGTAGAACTGCTCCTCAAACACGCTAGGAAAAACACCTCGCGATCGTGATCGCGTCCACCTGAGATGACGTGGCTTTGGCCATATGTCGCTGTCAACACCTCCTACCACCTCACAAAATCTCACAACGCTCGATTGCGCCATGTCGACGCAAGCATCAATCAACCGAACCCAAAAATTACAGAACCCAAAACCCTACTTTCAATCAATCCATAAAAATCTTGCATTCATAAAAAAAATTTAACATTTTTATGTTAATCTCCCATCAATATACTAGATTCATGTAAAATTTCACCAAAAATTATTGTATGAATTATTTGAAATTCATGAAATAGCGCATATGTTTTACTGATGAACTACTCTATACATAGTTAACTAAAAATTACAATTCTAGTCTTAAAAATCATATTACTGAGTGTTGTTTCAAGACATGAATTCAAATTTAAAATTTATGCTATTCGAATTTTGATTATTATTTAGTTTTTTACTGTAAGTTGAAGTTTCAGTATTTAAAATTTACAGTTATCTAAAAAAAACAACTTCAAACCTTAATCTGAAGCTTTAACAAATTTTATTTAGTTAAATTGCTAATTACAGGATATGATTTCATATAAAGTATGAAATATTCTTTAATTTTTTTGACTCAACAGAAATCTTGAAACCAGAAAGAACAACTATAAGAACATCCTGTATTTAGCAAGCAATCTAGAATTTTTAACATACACATAACAAAATCTTCATAAACTACAAAATAAGAGTTAGATTAGAAATAGTTTACTCACCAAAATATTGTTGAAAATAGAGGCTAGTTGAATGATGAAGCAACCTGTAGTTGTAGTTTGAGTTCCAGTAACTTCTTTTGTTTTTTGAATTTTGATTAAGCTTGAGAATATAAAGTTTTGTTCTTTTTCCTTTTGCTTTATCAGTTACAAATAAGCTAAAGGATAAGAACAGATGAATACATATATATAACTTTGAACAATATGTCTTCTTGAAAAAGCTTTAACTTGATATTACATTTGCTTTATTTTTTTACTGTACTAAGACCTGAAAATAATATGAATATTTCGGCTGGAGATATTTTATTTCAGATATAAAGGTGGCTAATTAATGTTTATGTCTTTGAATTAGTATACACTAATTAGTATTGGCTAACACATAGAATTATACAAAGATGTTTGCAGATTTGGTTTGTACTAATGTGTTTTGCTGGCACTTATAATGTTTTGCTGATAAATTATTTGTATAAGACATTTGCAGGTTTTGTTTTCTTATGCATATAAAATTAGCTTGCAGGTTGTCATATTGTCTTCATACTTATACTAACATATAAACAAAAATGTTTGCTGAGCAGTTAATTTTGTTTAAAGGTATTTGCTTATATCTTATTCAAATTATAGTTTGTACTTATGTTTGATATATATAAGTTTATGTTTATTTTAATTATAAAAACTGTCATTTAGAAACACTACTTAATCTTATTTTTCATTAAAGTTTAATCTTTCCAATATTTAATTTGTAATGTATGTATATTTAATATGAATATAATTGTGTTATTGTAAATTTTATTATTATTAAATGCATTCATATATCTGGTATTAAATGTCATTAATACATAAATTTTAATTTAATTGAATAACACAGATTTATTTCTGAATATTGTTGAAAGAATCTATTTTGTATTAAATTCCTTTATAACACGTATACAACTATTAATACCCAAAATATTATTTATTTATAAATAAAGATCTTATATTTTATTTAAATTAGAATAAAAACTTATTCTAATAACAGGGTTAAAATTCCGGGATGTCACATAAATGGTATGTTTTGTAATAGTAGTTACAAAGTATTGTATCCGTGAGTAATTTATTATTGTAACAACCCGGTTTTTCGATCCTAAAAATTCCAGATAGTTAGGGAAAAAAGAAAAGAAATAGAAGAAGAAGAAGAAGAAACAGAAACATCAAAACATGAATTCTCACATTCGCAGCGGATCAAAATATAATATCAAATAAAATAGCAGTTATACAAAGGAAAACTATATCATTTAATTTACATCAATTTATCAGAATTACAACATTTACACAAGACACTGGACAGTTAAAATTAACTTGTCCCAGATAAACTACAATATATCATAGAGGAAATACACTCCATACGTTTCTGCCATCCAGCTCATGTCCTGAGCTCCAGAAACGTCCCCACCTGAAAATCTGTAATACTCGGTCCGACCTGAGCATTACATCAAAGTAACACCCGGGTCAGGCTGGAAACCAGCGTGAGTAAACCCATATAATATGAAATACCAAGCTACAACATATGTGAATATCCGGGTAACTCGTACCCTTTTTTCGAGTTCTCATAGTCAACATTTATCACACAACAGTTTCATGTTAAATAACAATTCATTCCATTCCAGCCTGTTTAATACCACATATCCAATTATAAAGAATTTTGTAGATTACGAATCGAAGTGATTCCGGGTATTTATTGATACCCGACTCCGGTCTCTTCGAATCTCACGTCATCTTAACCCAAGTTATTCAATTAAATACAATTCAACTTTAAATACAGGATGTCACTTTTTACACAGCAATTCATCATTGATAGATAACCACATTATCACGGACCGCCCAAACATATCATATCACAAAACATTTCACATCAAAAATATCAACCAATTCAAGGCATGGAACATCATTTAATCATTCATAAGCAAGATTGATCACTTCCAAAATTAATTAAATTTATCCCTAATTAAATTGATTACTAATCTTTAATCACTTAGATTACCTTTACTTAACATTAATTAATTATACACCAAGATAATTAATCATCTTTTAATTATCCATCTTAATTAATCATGCTTGATTAATTATACTTTAATTATATTAAGTAAAAAGCCTTTAATTAATTTCACAAATTAATTATCCTTAACCATTCACAGTCATTATCTTTAATTAATTACTCAAATAAATTATCTTACAACCACCCACATTGATTAACTATCCTTTAATTAATCACACTCATTACTTAACAAACCCTTAATTAATTTCCTTAATTAATCAATCCTTTAATTAATTAATCCCCTGATTAATCAATCCTATAATAAATTACACCAAGTAATTAGTTACTTCCATTAAGTAATTATCCCATTGGTTATTAATCCTTAATTAATTAACCTTTAATTTCTAATTAAATTAATCAATCCTTAACAAATTTACCTTTTAATTACTTACATTAAGTAATTACCATTTAAGTAATTAATCTCCATTACTTACATTAGTTAATCCCTGATTATTAATTAATAAATTTCTAATTAATTAATTTATAACCCTCAATTATAAATTAATTTATCCTTAATCATTAATTAAATAACCTTAATTCACACATACTGGATGATTAATCCTTAATTGAATAATTAACTATCCTTTAATTGAGTAATTATTCTTCAATTACTTTTCTTAATTAATTAATTTATTAATTAATCCTGAACTATCCATCTAGATTGATTAAAGATAATCCTATATATCTCAATTAATTACTTAATTATATCATTTAATTCTTACTAAATTAAATACTTGAAATCACTTGACAGATATTTTCCTTGAAAATCTGTTTAGTCTTATTTAGTTTTGAAAACTCGTTTAACAATTTGCTTTAACTTGCATTCACTAAATGCCTTAAACTTGTTATTCCTTCATTCAAAGCTCTGATCTATATAAAGTACCCTAGCCCGATCGAAAATTTCCCGAGCCAAAACCACAGATTTCCGAGTCAAACTCGAACTATCCTACCTACTTCCACCATCTTCTTCCCTTCATCCACTCAAAACAAAAAAAAATAGACACGAAGCTGACATATGTGCACGTGCACAACACCTCACCATCGCTCTGATCATCACCATGACCCTCTGCAAATCGATGGCAACCAACTCGAAATGAGCGACACACTAGGATCTCGAACCCTTGTAGAAATCAAAATCGAAACCACTCGAACACATTAGGCAGAAAACTGATCATCAAACATCTCCAATTTTCCCTGCCTCCGATCATCTGGAATCTCGCCACCACTTCTAGAACCTCGCCTTGCTCATCTCTTCCATTTCCCCCATCACCGATCGAGTTCGACACAATGACGATGCCCTATTGGCCACGAATCCAACATCGACCCAGACCAAGCTTAAACCCTTGTTCAACCTTAACCTGACTCCTCGATCTCCTATGCATTCTCGAACTAATTTTCCCTGATGCGCCATGGCCTAAAGCTACTCCATACCAAACAGTACATCACGAAATCCATCAGCTTGCCGTAATTTGGCAAAAAAAACTTTCCGTTCATCTCACAAATCCTACCCAAATATTCACCTAAAAATCTTGATACTAATATCATAAATCATGATTTTCAAGCTCGAATCCAGCCATACAATCAAAACTTAGAAATTCAGTAATCGAATTTTTTTGACTTGAGTTATTTCTTACTGTAAAATTCAGTTTGATCTAATAATTACTCGATATATACCTGGGAATATTTTTAAAAACTGTATTTCATCCATGCGAACAATTTTTCTTCAATGACCGAAGTCTAAAATTTGTTTGAATAGGGTGATATGATTTAACTAGGTGGGTTTTTGAGTCTATTAGCATAACAGAGACTAATATATACACACACAGACATGCATGTCAATACAGAGTAGTTCGACTATCTTCCTATTGAAATACATCTGTGCAAACATATTTCACATAATAACATCTTCAATTTATCTTATGCACAATAGTAAAACAGATTTTAGCATTAAAAGAAAAGTTTACTCGCCTTATGAAAAACAGAGGCCTACAATCTAGAAAGAAAATTTGAAATCGAAAATTTCTTTATGGTCTGAAGTTTGATTTAGTTGTTAAAATAGTCTTGTTTAAAATCTAAGATGATTTTGTCTTTTTCTTTCAGGCTTGAATTTTTTGAGAGCTTGATAATAGAATTTTAAAGAAACAGTGAACAAGCCCTATTCTTGATTCCTAGAACGGCTGTATCAAATTTGATCTTCTTATGTTTTGATGTTGATTTTGATTGATCTTTATATTAAATCCTAGCATTGCTGAAACTTGAAACTGATTATCCTTTAATTTTTGTGGTTTTCAGTTTATTTATTTATATAGAAAAATGAAATGAGAATGGGAAGACATTTGATCTGAAAAAAATCAGATTTTTCTAAATATTTTAATATATGTGATTAAATTTTAAAAAGAAAGATGTATGCCACTTGCAAATTTAAATTTTCCCTTGGCTTACAAATGTACAAACATCATATTATTATTACAAGTGTATTTTGAATGTTATAAGAGTCTTACAATGTTAAATACAAGGATTTTATATTTAACCTCTTATTTATAAATTACTTATATCTTTATTTTAGTTATGTAATATATTTATCTTTATTTATATATTTACAAGCTATTTTAATTCATGAGATATATATTCACAAAGGATTTGTTATAAGCATACACTTAAAATTTCAACATTATAGAGTTGGAATATATTTATTTATGTATACTTGTTAATTTATTATAAGAGTTATTATTCACAGACATTTATAATCCAGCATTTATTATAGTTCAAATTTATCTAAATACATATCCAGCTATTTTTAATTATGAGAACTTTATTTATTCACTTATAAATCAACATTTTACTGATTCAATCCAGTTGATTAACAAAAAACAGATGTTCCACAAATCCGGTTTATCACATTCCTCCCCCTTAGAATCTTTTCGTCCTCGAAAAGGAACGAAGCCAGAATTATTAAAATGCTTTTTATCAGAAAAATTATTCTTTGATCACTTTTAAAACACTTTTAAAATCTACATAATATTATAAAATAGTTTTTACAAAATTACTTTTATAACTCGATGTCTCAACCAGTCCATCCTTGTTCTCACAGAAATTCGGTCATATGTTGATCAGACGTACGACTGAAAATATATAAGTATTAGCAGACCCATTTTCAACACCTAGTGAAAATACTTAGAAAATAATTTTATTGAAAATATAGAAAACATTTTTGAAAATAAAGGAAATATCTTTGGTGAGAATGCTCTGGAAATCATCACCCTCATCCATGGTCGTTGCATCCCGGTAAAATCCATAGATAACTGTAGGCAATCCGCACCCCTCGATTACGCCATGAAACCCACTAAAGATCGCAGCTACATCTGGGGTTACGTTGCTATCACAGCAAAAACCCATATAACTGTAGGCATCAGCGCCTTCGAATTTCGCTGCCAAAAAATGAAACTTCTCCACTCCATTCGACAATAGATCATAGTCTACCGATGTTACGTTGCCTTCTCGGCAAAATCAAGTGTAGACCGTTGACACTCACCTCTACATGATTTCCACTATGTTCCACAGTAGATCGAGCGACATCGAGTTACACTATCGACACAGCATAACCCAAATGCCTTGTAAGCATCAGTGCACTCGAATTTCGCTACCCAATAATCCTCGGGAACTTCAGTTTGTCTGCACTTCCTCACAGGATCCACTTTAGAGCCTCCCCCCTTTGAGGTTCAAGGCAGTACCAACCTATGGTACTCCTGAGAAGTTCATTTCAAGGGAGCGCCTTTTTCTCCAGACCCATTTTCAAGACACTTTATATTGTACACATATAGTATCTTCCAAATCATACACCTAGTATGAATCCCGTATAATTCTCCTTTTCTCAAAATCGATTATCCCAAAATCGATAATTCTCAACTAGGCTTTCCAAATTTTCAAAATTGATTTTTCTCCAAAAATCAAAAGCCTTTCCAAAATCCATAGGTTCCAAAAACCTTTTCTCCAAAATCATTGTCGTAAGATCCTTTATATATATATATATATAACCTTGAAAAATATTTGGATCATTTCATACTTGTATAAAGCCCTTTTTTATACTTTAAATACTTTCAAAAACCTTTTCTTTTGGCTATAGATTCAACAAGGGGAGTTTTATCATATATATAACAAAGATACATAACTTTGTTTATTCCAAATAAAATATTCAAATTTCATTTCTCATTTCTTTTCTTCATAAAGTGAACCTTTAATCATAGAAATTTCCAATTTCCATTTTACTTCATAGTATATTTCATAAAATATACTTTTCATTTCAAAAACATTTTATAGTTCTTATCCACAAATTTTCAATATCAATTTCATTTAAACCCGTACGATGTACTCATATTATCCGCACACAATATCAATCTGATCACTTGCTCGATCACAAAATTTCACTTTCGAATAGTACTTTCCACCCGACTTTCTAGTGCAGACTCAGATTTGGTTTCTTGATCAGAAAACGTCATTCTTCTTGTATAGTCATAACTATAATAGAGAATTTCCAAAACCAATCTAAAATCCATATCCAAGTTCGCCATTGAAAATCGAGTGAAAAATCCCAACTCGGATCGATATATTATCTCGAAATTCTATGCTCGAATCTGGATCAAATCATTATGCGAATAGAATAATGTACGTACATCCTACGTATTTATCTTCATTGATTTTTAGCTAAACCAATTTCTCCTTTCCATTCATGTTCCCTTTAATTTCTATTACTTATTCATAGTTGCTTCAATCCCCATTTTGATTATTACCTCAATTCTTATCTCAATTGGATATTTAATCATAAACAGTATGCATTCTGACCAGCTTATATTTAGAAAATAATTTGAAAAGTTTAAAATAGATAAGTAATCGAAAAATAATTATAAATTGTAAAATAGTTGTAAAATAGTTAAGTAATTGTAAAATAGTCAAACGGTTATAAAATAGTTAGATAATTGCAAAATAGTTGTAAAATAGTAAGTAGTTATAAAGTAGTTGAAAAATAGCAATTAATTTATAAATCAGTTGTAAAATAGTTAAATAGTTACAAAAATAATTATAAAAAAAGTATAAAATAGTTTGGCCTTGAAAAGAAAGATTGTATATAGTAAATAGCTTGGAAAATTAGATTTAAGAAAGCTTATATTAAAATAATTTGTTTGAAAATAGTTCAGACCCAAACTGTTCCACTACCCAACCATTATTCCAATCAATTCAATTTTAAATTTCCACTTCCTCTTAACAATGATTCAATCCCAAATCAATTTAAACAATTTCAATTCCCCCTCCAAATTTAACTTTATTCAACTTCGATTTCAATCTCAATTTATTCAAATAAATTTCAAATTGAACCCTTTTCAAATTTTAATTCATTTCAACTCCAGTTTGAATTAATCCTAATTCAAGTTGAATTAACCTCGATTCTTTCCAAATTCAAATCAAATTCCATTTGAATTTGAAACTATTCAACTTTAGTCACAAATCCAAATTATTTAAATCAATTTCAATTTGAACTAATTTCAAATTCAGTCTCATGTTAAATCATCTCGAATTATATAAATTCGAGTTAAATTTTCAAATGTTGGTTTAACCTCTTAAACCAAATTAACCTTTATTTAAAGTCTTTAAACAATTTAATTCCGAGTCAAATTTCAAAATTCCGTTTTAAATTATCTTTACTTAACTTATTTCAAAGTTCAAATAAGAGTTCAAAACAATTTTATCTTTAAAAATTCAATTTACTACCCAATTTTATCTTCCAACTTTGAAACCGATTCTTAAACAATTTTAATTTACAAATTCAATTCTTAACATTCAAATCTTAAGTTCAAAGTAATTCCATACCCTTAAGTTCAAATTAAAGTTTAATTTCCCTTTTATCTCAGTAATGGATATATTACCACACTCTATTTCTTCATTCATTAAACAAATCCAATTTACAGTTTAAAGATTATTAATAACAACAGGATGATATCATCCAAATTATTTTAAAATATCCATCCGTTTCCAATTTCCAGATCTCAAACCCATTTTGAGATCATACAAACTCCCAATTCAAATTCACCATTCAACTTCCCAAGTTAAATCTCAATTTCATCTTGAAATTTTCAAATCAGGTCCTTCATTCAAACTTATTTAACTTCTTCTAAGTTAAATTCAATTTAATCACATTAATCTCACTCAAAATTTGAATTCTCTATTTCAAATTTCTATCACTTAAATGTTCAAAAACTTATTTTGCTTTGGGTTTTTTACTTCACACTTCAGGGAATATCAAAACTCATTACTTTAGAGTTTATTTCAAATCATCTTTGATATTTTGTATATCCACACATATATACATATTTACTTCCTGGCCCACCAAGCCAAATTTTTAAAATTTAAACCACCTTTGGTTTTAATTCAAAAAAAATTCCTTTAAATTTTTCAAACAACTCTCTATTTTTAAAATAAGAGTATTGTAACATACCAAAATTAATCAGTTTAAAATTGGTAAATGTTGAACTTTTATAATAGAATTTGAAAAGTTTCAAAATAAATAAATAAATAAATGATGATTTAAATGAATAAGGATTTCAAATTTCTTTTAAATATTAAAATTTGAAATATTAAAAGTTTTTAAAATCATTTGAATTTAACTTTTATTCATATATGTAAATATATATATATATGTATATATGCATACATGGGTAGATTTGAATATTGAATTTGATTTTTTTTATTTTAATTTAAATTTTAAAATAAATGTTTTTAGTAAAATAATTTGCATTTATATATACGTATCTATGAGAATTATTTAATATGTATTTAAAAGGTTCAAAACCATTCTCTTTTTAATAATATGTGTTTGCGCAAAAAATGGGCAAACACCTCCAAGTCGTGTGATTTAGTTGATTTTATGTGATTCTTAATGATTTAGATAAGTTATGTAAATATGAAAAAAGCAGGGGCTGAAATGTAAAAGACACGCAGATTTATAGTGGTTCGGCCAGAACGTGCCTACGTCCACTTTATATGTTATTATCTTCTTTGTTTCAGATTACAAGTACAATGCTTTGTGTACAAGTATATGAAAGTAGTTTGAAAGTTCCTTCCGTGTTTGAGCTCTCAAACTTGTCTGCCATTGTTGTACCCCTGCCCCTCTATTTATAGAATGAGGTAGGGGGTAGGGGTCTTGGAAGTATATAGCTGCTGGTGGGCCCGGGCTGAAGCAATCTGGACTGGTAATCATCTGGTTCGGCGGAGCTTCATTCGGTGGTGAGGTATGTGTTTGGCTCGGTGGCATTGGTCCGGCCATGAATGATTTGGTGTTGGTGGTCCGGTTGTGGAGTTGTGGTGGACCGGTGGTAGGAGCATGGTCTGGTCCGGTATTGGCTTGTAGGTTGGTCCGGTGTTGGCTGTCTGGACCGGTTGTGTGACTGGTTCGGCCAAGATGGGGATGGGTTTGGTCCGGTGGCCGAATACGAAGGAGGCCGAATGGAGATGACCGAATGTTGGTTCGGTAATGGAAGCTTGGGGCCGAATGAAAGCTTGGGGCCGAATGAGCTTCTTCATGGAGAATGTTGGATGGACTTCTAGGTTAGTATTGAGCTTCTTGGCTGTCGAACGAAGTGGAGGTTGCGAGCCCGGGTGAAACTGGGACTTCTCGGTCTCGAGATCTTCTGGGTGAGAATTCGCCCAACATTTGCCCCCCAAAGTGGGGCACTTGCTTGCATGTGTCGCGCTTTGTTTCCCTGTGGTAGAAAGGCTTGTTTTGTAATGCCATGGGCTGGATGTTTGTATTCTGTTGATGTCCTGCAAAGGAATCTACAGTTTTAGTGTGATTTCAAATAACGATCGCTCGGGATCGAAATTTTTGAGATAGAGCGAATCGTGCCGTTCGGGGCGAGAGGGTGTGCCCTGAGGGGGTTTAGCATTATCGATGCCAGGTTCACGTTAGAGTGGGTCCCTGGATCGTTTGTCAAGGTGGTTTATCGCCAGCTCAGAGCATGCCTAGGGATCGTTCGCGACCCCGTACATGTGTAAGTAGCTTAGCCATTTCATAATTATCAGAATCAAATATCCATTTAACCGATGAGCTTAAAAAGGATGACGATAGGGTTAATGGTTATTCAGAGCATGCCTGTGGACCGTTCGTGGTCGTGCACATGTGTAAATGATCAACCCATGTTAGTGAAAGATTTACTACTTATTCATTATTATCGTATTCTTTATTTTATTAGTAAGCTCTGGAGTTCGGTACTTATCTGGGTGAGGCGCCCTGCGTGCCCCCTGCTTTTGACTTTCGCTGGTGGAGACAACGTCATTCGGTGTTTGGTTGGTCCGGATGGATGTTTTCATTCGGCATATGGTTGGTCCGGTATGCCGAACCATCTGGTCCGGTGGTGTTCCTCCAGTCTATATATAGGGGCTATACCCCCTTAGGTTTTCTTCACCGAATCACAAGTGCCGAACCAACACTATACCGAGCCAACACTCTTGCCGAATCAAACGAAAGCCGAACCACTTCGTGCCGAACCAACTTGCCTACCGAATCAGGTATACACTTATTGCCGAATGGACTCACTACCGAATGGGCCTAATTTGCCGAATACATACGGACGTCTTCGTTTTACCGAATGGGCCTTAGGCCTTAGTATCGAATGGATGTATACCGAATGAACTCTTAGTGCCGAATGACATGTATACCGAATGAACTCTTATACTTGGACTTTGAGTGGAATTCTGGACTTATGCATTCTTTTTCGCTTGCATCTCCGTACTCCTTGTTCTAACAACCTGTCTTTTCACTTTTGTGTATGCAGATAAATGTCTCGCAAGGCGGAAACACGATCAGGCAGACGGAAATCCAAGGATGGAGGCGAGCCTTCCTCCGTGCCCCCAGCCCAATCGGGGTCCGGGGAGCATGGAACTGCTTCGAGATCGCTGGTGGAGGGGTATGGACCCCAGGAGCTCCTGGTCTCCCCTCCCGAATGCTTCCCTAGTTCTCTAAAGGAGGAGCAGCTTGATGCTATATCCCGTTCTTTCGGGATAGATAGGGCGCTTATGTTGCTTCCGGGAGTCGGGGTGATGCCATACGACCCTCCCGAAGGGTATTTCGCCTACAGCCGGTACCATTGCATGTGCGGGGCCATTTCCCCTATCAACGCCTGGGTTGTTAGCTTCCTTGCATATCTAAAGGTGGCGCCTTTCCAACTTCGGCCCAACTCGTATGCCATCTTGGTGTGCTTATATTCTATCTTCCAGAAGAGGTACGGGCGTTCTCCATCCAACCGGGAAATCCGGTATCTATATAATCTGAGGGGCTATAGGAAGGGGTCCCCCTACATTAGCTTAGAGTCGGCCGTCTCCTTCAAGCCGGTCCTGGACCTGTACTCAAAGTACAGCATGTTCAAGAAGGAGTGGTTCTTTGTGAGGGACGATTCTGTCTCCATTCGTCGCTTCACTTTCGGATGTAAGTTAACTCTTTATTCGTAATTCCTGTCTTGATTGCAATTCCTTTCCTTATGTGCTTCTGTTGTTTGTCAGTGACAGGTGGTTTTGCGGTGGTGGAGAGCGATCGCCTAGTCCATATGGCAGCAGAAGTTAAGGCTATCTCCGAGAGGGACAGGTCAGCCGCCTATCTGATCAGGAATGCTACCCTCCTGGAGTACAATTTGATCCTGCCGCACCAGTCCATGGTTAAGCAGAGGGACACGGCCGAGGAGAAGGCTGCCAAAGCTAAGGAGGGGGTCACGGTGAAGAGTGGAAAGAGAAAACCCTTCGCACAGCATCCCGTCGCGGGGGGCAAGAAGCTTAAAGAATCGGAGGGTCCCTCTCCTAGTACTTGCCCGATCATTCCGGAGGAGGAAGGTGTGGAAGAGGGCGAAGGAGGTGATATGGAAGGAGAGTCGGAAGGCGGAGGAGATGGAGATGGTCAGGGTGGTAGTGGTGCTGGTGCCTTAACTTCTGGGCAAGATTCTGAGCTGGATGAGGCCCTTCGCCAGGCCTTCGGGGAATCGGAAGGGGAATCGGGAGCGGAGAAGGCGAAGGAGACTGGCAAGGTCGGGGCTGGTGCCGATCTATCCCCAGGGGTTCCTCAGCCAGGGTGGCTTCGGCGGTGCAAGGTGAACTTTTGTCCTCTGTCGATTCCATTTTCGATAAGGACTTAGAAATATTTTATGGTTCACTCCCGTCCTGGAATGAGATTCAGGACTTATTGCAGTACCCCACTTCTCCACAGGGTTTGTATAGTAGACGTGCCTTCACACTTTTCTTTTCTTTTTATTTAACATGTTTCCTGAATTGTGGGCCATTGTATGTTCGTAACACTTATTCTTTATTCCAGGGGCAGGCCAGGTGGTTAAAACGTCAGACGTTCGACACCGCCTCGAACAATTCAAGTCGATGAGAGCTTCTGCGAAGCCTCCCACTGGTCGCACTGGAGACGTGGTCAAATACCGTCCTCTTCTTGGGGTCGTCGAAGAGAGCATTCAGAAAAAGAAGAGGAGTCGTTCTTTATTTGAGCCTTCCCCTGGTCCGCAGCTTCCTGTTCAGCCTCCTCGTGATGCCACGGAGGAGAGCACGGAGTTTATCCCCCCTCCACCTCCTTCCAAGAATCCCACAGTTATCCGTATTAGGCGTCCTGATGTGCCTCATGACCCCTTTGCTGGTCATCCTGATTTAGACCCAAGTTCTCGGGATATTTCATTTGATGAGGCCACGGGTGAGCACCTCCTTCCCCGCAACCCCATGGTACGAGTGTTAGACGAGGCTAAGTCCCTAGATCTTGATCTGCTTACCACTCGGGTAGTTACCATGGGAGACAAGGCCAAGGCTAATATTGATCGGGTGGCTGAGGAGACCAAGAAGTTAATGAAGTATCATGCTCAATTGGTCAAGGCTGGGGAGGAGATTGGAAGTGCTTCGGTTGCGGCTGAAGGTTGCTGATCAGGCCGAACAGCTTGCCGGTCAAGCCGTTCGGATTTCTCGGCACGAGGAAGCCTCCAGGCGTCTGAAAGAGACCATGGAAAAGGCAAGTAGGGCGGAATTACGGAAGATGGAGGCCGCCTGTAAGGAGCGGATCGACATGGCCATTGCGACAGTGGATGAGGTTCGGAATGCGGATCTCGAGCAGGTAGAGGAGTTGTCTGGGAGGCTTGAGGCCGCGGAGATGGCTCAAGTTAAGTTAAAGGAGGAGATGGAGGAGATGAGGAGGTCTCTCCAGGCTGACTGCTCGAGATACCGATCAGAGAGGGATGCCGCTGTCGCCAAGTTGCAGGCTTCCGAGGCCAGGGTGAGGGAGTTCGTGGAGAATGAGGGGATGATGGACGAGATGCTGCAAGACATGCACTTCCGCACTTGGAAGGAGGGCAGCTTGTCTTGGATGGATGACTATCCCCGGGTCATGGCCAAGATATATCTCCGGGCTTTAGAGGAGGCCGGGGTCGATGCGGGTGAGGAAGGTGGAGTGGCTTTTAGTCTGGATGTGGTCACTGCTCAGTTCTCGAAAGAGGAGCAAGTGGCGGTGAAGGAGGGGATGCGGTTGCTCGCTGCGGAGGAAGCGGGTGTGCAACTGGAGGATGAGGATCAAGCGGCGGACGCTGGTGAGTTATTCTTCTCTTTTCCTTTTCTTTCTGGGTTTCCATGACTTGATTGTTTATCGTTTGCTTAATGGATTCCTCTTCTGAATTGGATAGGTGGAACTTCCGATCAACATGCTGGGGGGTCCGGCCCTGCGGCCAAATAGGCTTGGGAAGTCGGTGATGGAGTGTGGACGCAGCTGGTTACTCGTCCGGATTCGGCCGCTTTTTATTTCTTTTTTACTGTTGTTTACGTTAGTCCAAAACATTGATATGACTGTAATAATATTATTTGCAGAGAATAACTTGGTGTGATTTCATAATATAAGCTGATTTTGTTATGTTTAAACGTTGTTGTCATTTTGATGTGCTGCGTGAGAAGTATAACCATGTATATGCCTGTGATTTTAGTTGTATTTGATGTTAAGCCTTTGCTTGAAATATAATTTCATGTTTTGCAATGTTGGTGTGACATATGAATAAGCTATAGTTATGCATCTATGTACAAGAGAAGAGAGTACCGCCCTTCATGTTTTATTTGCAGGCGGTAGTTTTGAGCATCTTGTGTAACTGATCATGAATATATCTGAGTACCTTGCCACCCAGTACGCGGGCTTAGATTCTCATGAGTGAACGCTCCCTATCGGTTTCCTGTACTTTAGAGTTTGTTATACAGGATAGGAGAAAAGTATTTAAATGAAATGGAAATATAGAAAAAGTAAAACTTCCAGCCACGGAAGGCCGTCGATGTGCTTAAGTTCGTGGCAAACGGGTTTTGTAGTCACTTTCCCTAGCTGTGGGTCTTGGAGACATTTGTCACCCATCTTACGCCTCCGCGGGGAGTTTTCTTTTTTACCACAGCCGCACTTAAGACACATCGAAGCCGAGATCGCGCACGGTAACTACCCGAACCATTATGGTCCGTAATCGTGGGTATTATTCGATTTACCGTGGCCGGCTAGCGTGGGTGTCGTTGGCCGTGAACTACCCCTGGCTGGCCACACCTTATGTTGGGGCTTAAAGTAGGTTCACAGTTGCCGGCGAGCCGAACGCCGTAATGAGCTGCCATCGGCTATAGTCGGCCTTTATGATGACTTATAATTGGCTCATTACAGTTGGCTTTGAGGGCAGGCGCGAGCAATGAGTTAACCCGCAGCAGAGGGATGCAGGAGCAAAAGAGTCTCATTGGCGAGTGCATAGAATCGTAGCGTACCTATTAGGCCTTGTCCAGATGAGGCCGTGGTGCGTCTTGAGTGGAGATGCCATAAGATTTTGTTCAACAGAAAAGGATAAAGCTTAATAAGCAGCCAAGATATAAAGGAACAAGTTAAAAAGAGACAAGATTTTTAAAGTGGTTCGGCATGAAAACGCCTACGTCCACTGATTCTCTTTGTTAATTCACTTCATATGGGCAGTACAAGTTAAGAAAAGTATCGACGGAGATGTCGGATGTTCCATGCCCTCTGGAACACCTCTCCGTCCACTGTTGACAAAATATAAGCTCCGTTGCGGAGATCTTTATGAATTACATATGGTCCGTCCCAGATGGGGTCCAGTGCCCCGGGGCGCGGAAAGATTCGCCTGAGGACAAGATCTCCTTCTTGTAAAGTGCGATGCTTGACTTTGGAGTTGTATAATGCTGCCACCTTTTGTTTGTGAGCTGCTGCTTTGAGGGTTGCATCGTTTCTCCTTTCCTCAATCAGATCCAAAGACATGAGGAGGAGTTCTTCGTTTTCTTCTGGATTGTAGTGGATCCTACGATGGGAAGGAACAATAGTCTCAACAGGGAGCATTGCCTCCGATCCGTATGCCAAAGAGAAAGGAGTATGTCCCGTTGATGTTCTGAAAGATGTGTGGTAGGCCCAAAGTGCCGTGGGAAGTTCGTCCACCCAAGCGCCTTTTGACTTTTCAAGTTTCTTCTTGATTAGGGTTTTGAGAATTTTGTTGACAGCTTCGACTTGTCCGTTTGCCTGAGGATAAGCTACTGATGAGAAGCTTTTATGGATTCCATGCTCTTGGCACCAGTCGGCGAATTCTTCGCTGTCAAATTGGAGTCCGTTGTCTGATATGATCTTGAGCGGTACTCTGTACCTGCACAGAATATTTTTGATCAAGAAGTTGATGACTTTTGCTGAAGATATTTTATTTAGGGGTTCCGCTTCCACCCATTTGGTGAAATAATCGACTGCCACTATAGCATATTTGGCCCCGCCCCTGCCCGTTGGCAGTTCGCCAATTAAATCAATTCCCCATACAGCAAAGGGCCAAGGGCTGGTCATTTGAGTAATCTCATTTGTGGGTAGTCGAGGAATCTTGGCAAATTTCTGACATCTTTCGCATCTCTTGACGAAGTCTAAGGCGTCTTTGTTTAGTGTGGGCCAGTAATATCCATATCGGAGTATCTTTTTCGCTAGAGTCTGCCCTCCAGTGTGATCTCCGCAACTTCCTTGATGGATGTTGTATAAGATTTCCTTGGCTTCCCTTCCAGCGACGCATCTGAATAAGGGGCTAGAGAAGCCACACCGATAGAGGATGCCTTCTTGTATTGTGTAGTGGGGAGCTTTCCTCAAAATTCTCCTGACTTCATCACGTTTGTTTGGTAGTGTGCCGTCCTGCAAATATTTCCGGATAGGAGTCATCCAAGTTGCTTCTTCAATTGTAGTTATCAGATTCACTTGTTCAAAACTTGGGGCTAGCTGCCTTGAGATGGCTAGTGCTCCGGAAATGGTGCTATTCTTCATACTAGCTTGCTTTGCTAGTTCATCGGCCTCTTGGTTATCTTCTCGAGGAATGTGTTTGATTAGATAATGGTCCAATTGGTCGAACAGCAGTTTGGTTTTCTTTAGGTATGCTGTGAGTCGTTCTCCTCGTGTCTGGAATTCTCCTAGTACTTGGTTTACGATAAGTTGAGAATCACTATGAAGACATAAAGAATTGACTCCAATTTCTAAGGCAAGCTCCAATCCCGCTATTACTGCCTCGTACTCCGCATCGTTGTTAGTGGCCGCGAATTCCAACCTTAATGCATAGTACAGCTTTCTTCCCCTGGGGGTGATTATCACAATACCTGCCCCCGAGCCTTGTTCGTTTGATGCTCCATCTACAAAGAGGTTCCACTTGATGTTTTTTGCTATTTCAAACTGATCCTTGCCTTCGTTGGTAGTGAATTCGGCAATGAAATCGGCCAGGGCTTGCCCCTTGATAGAAGTGCGAGGATGGTAGGTGACGTCATACTGACTTAGTTCAATGCACCATTTGAGGAGTCGTCCAGAAGTGTCGGGACGATGGAGCACCTGTCTTAGTGGCTGATCGGTTAGAACTCTGATGGAGTGAGATTGGAAGTAGTGTCGTAGTTTTCGTGACGCGATCAATAAACAATATGCCAATTTCCCAAGTTTAGGATATCTGGCTTCTGCCCCCGTAAATCTCTTACTTATAAAGTGCACCGGGCGTTGCGTGCGGTCTTCTTCTCTTACTAGGGCAGCGCTTAAAGCATGAGATGATACAACGAGGTATAGGTATAGCTCTTCGCCTTCGTTCGGAGTTGAGAGTACTGGTGGTTTCTGAAGGTGTTCGATCAGGTTAAGGAAGGCTTTTAAGCATTCATCGGTCCACTTGAACTTTCCTTTGTCTTTCTTGAGAGCTTCGAAGAAAGGGACGCATTTGTCAGTTGCTTTGGAAATGAATTTGCTTAGGCGGCCACCTTTCCGTTTAAGCTCTGCATTTCTTTTCGGGTGGAAGGTATCCTTATTTCTTTTAGAGCCCGGATTTGTTCAGGGTTTGCTTCAATTCCTCTGGAATGGACAATGAATCCTAAGAATTTTCCCGATGACACTCCGAAGGAGCACTTTAGAGGATTCAGCTTCATTCCATATCGGCGAAGTACCTGAAACATCTCGCTCAGGTGGCTTACATGATCGTCGGCTTTCCTGGACTTTACCAACATGTCATCCACATATACTTCCATAGTTCGTCCTATTAATTCCGCGAACATCTTGTTGACGAGGCGTTGATAGGTAGCTCCGGCATTTTTGAGTCCAAAAGGCATGACCTTGTAACAATATAATCCCCGGTCAGTGATGAAGCTAGTGTGGTCTTGATCGGGAGCGTGCATGGGAATCTGGTTGTATCTGGAGTATGCGTCCATAAAAGATAAAAGTTCGTGCCCGGCAGTGCTGTCCACAAGTTGATCGATTCGGGGGAGCGGGAAGCAGTCTTTCGGGCAAGCGTCATTTAAGTTGGAGAAATCAATGCACGTTCGCCACTTCCCATTAGCTTTCTTTACTAGTACCGGGTTAGCTATCCACTCGGGGTAGATGGCTTCTCGCATGAAGTCATTAGCAAGTAGGTTCTTTACTTCCTCGTCGAGGGCTGCTGATCGTTCTGCTCCCATGCTTCTCTTTTTCTGCTTTATCGGTGCCCTGGTGGGATCGATGTTCAGCATGTGGCATGCTATGTCTGGGGAGATTCCTGTCATATCGGCATGTGTCCACGCAAATACATCTAAGTTGTAGCGGAGAAAGTCGATGAGTTGATCCTTCAATTCTGTTTTTAGCTGAGATCCTATTTTTAATAGTCTGTTTGAATCATGTTTGTCTACAGATACGAATTCCATGGCCTCTGTAGGCTCAGCGGTAGCCTCCTCCTCCTTATCCCTGGGGTCTAGTTCATTGAAAGGATCGCTGGTGTATCGAAGAGGAGGGGCTTTCTTTAGTTGCTATGCTTCCAAGCTTTTCATGCAGAGAGTAGTCTCTGCATCTTTCCCTTTATTCTTTCTATGGTTATTGCGAAGTTCAGTTACATAGCAATCTCGAGCGGCGTCTTGATCTCCTTCAACTTCTCCTATTTCGTCATCTGTTGGGAATTTCATCTTTAGGCACCACGGGGCTAGGACAATTTGGAAGTCAGACAAGGCTGGTCTTCCCAAGAAGGCGTTGTAGGCCGAGTGGTTTTCTATTAGTACGAACGTTTGTTTTCGCACAACGGAGCGGGGATGACTTCCTATTTCGACGAAGAGGTCAAGTTGCCCGAGGGGCATTTTCGCATCTCCAGTGAAACCGTGCAGGGGTTTGTTGCAGGGAGACACATCCTTCATTGACAGTTTCATTTTGTCGAAAGCATGCTTGAACAGGATATTTACGGAGCTTCCTGTGTCTATTAGAATTCGGAAAACTTTAGCTGGACCGAACCAGGCAGAGATGACCATGGGATCCATATGCGGATATTGTCTTCCTTCTAAATCACGCCTACTGAATATGATGTCGTCACTCTCTTTCCGTTTCGGGTGGCGTTCTTCCATAATGGAGTTAACATAGCCTTCAGCATTTCTAAGTGA
Organism: Allium cepa; assembly: GCA_030765085.1. NCBI lineage: Eukaryota > Viridiplantae > Streptophyta > Magnoliopsida > Asparagales > Amaryllidaceae > Allium > Allium cepa. Next base: position 514,470,340 of record CM060942.1, read on the forward strand.
CTTGCCGTATCTTTCCATCTCTGCCCAGCTTCTGTCGGCGATGTGTGGTCCTCCCGAGATGGTATGGACCACTATCTTCTCTTGACTAGAGCCACTGGTGTTGCGATTCCCTTCGCCTACTTCTGGAAGGGGTCGCTTTGAGTTTTCATTAGAAGGGGTTGGAGTCCTGTTCTGACCTTTCACATAGCGTTCCAGCCTTCTTCTTCTGATGTGTTCTTCGATCAAGTCCCGGAGATGGTGGCATTCATTGGTGTCATGTTCGTGGGATTCATGGAAGCGGCAGAATTTTCCAGACTTGAGTGCGTTATCAGATTCTTTCTTGTGCGGGGGGTGCTTGTATCCGAGTTCGCCCTGAGTGGCGAGAAAGATGTTTTCGATTGTTTCATTCAAAGGAGTGTAGGAGTCAAATCTCGGTCCTGGTCGATATTGGCGTTTTTCAACTTTCCTGCCCCCAGCATTGTCTCTAAATTCATTTCTTCGAGTGTCCTTGGCTGCAGCGGGAACCTTGTCCGAAGTTGTCTTTCCTTGTTGCCCTGACTGCCTCTCAGTGGCGGCGTCTTCAAGTCTCATATACTTTCCAGCTTCATGGAAGAAATCAGGTAAAGTAGCTGGTTTTTCCTTAGTTAGTCTTCTTGCGAACTTGGTATCTGGATGTACACCGCTACAGAGGGCCATTAGGGTGAGTTTCTCATCGGCATCTTGGACTGCGGCCGCTGCGGCGTTGAACCGAGTTAGATATTGTTGCAGTGTCTCTCCGGATTTCTGTTTAACATTGGATAGAGAATAAGCATCCTTGGGTTGTTCTACATGGATGCGGAACTGGCTAATGAACCTTTCTTTCAACATCTCCCATGAGCTGATAGATCCTTGGGGTAGATGGCAGAACCAGGAGGTAGCTAGATCTGCTAGGAATAGCGGAAAGCATTTACACAGTACCCCTTCTGTTGCTCCGCTCATGAGCATATGCTGGGTGTATCTTTGTAAGTGTACGATGGGGTCGGAAGTTCCCTTGTAAGGTTCCATGGTTGGCATTTTCCATTCCCGGGGGCTGATGGCAGTTTCGATATTGCGGGTAAAGGGGCTGGTGACCCTAGCGCCTATTCCTCGGTCCCTTTGCTCCCGTTGGACGCATTCCCTGAATAGTCGTGCCATTCTTTCGTCAGAATTTGGAGCGGATAGAAATGAATTTGGTTCTTCCCTGCGGGATCGATCTCGTCCAGATGACCTATAGGGATGGTATAGTCTATCACTTCTGACGTTATCCAGTGGTTGCCTCTGGCTGCTCGGATGCATGCTAGGACCAGCTACAGTTGCCCCCTGCCTTGATCTTCCCCTGTGGGGCTCTGTTTCGGGCATTTCCATGGGGTCAACTTCGGGCTGGGTTCTAGCTCGGCTCCGTTCAGCGGGGTTTCTATGATTAGGTGGCGTGACTGGCTCAGCTACATCCGACCCTCGCCTGGCGCCTTCCCCGCTGGGTTCGGTTCCAAGCGCTTCCTCGAGTCGGAGTTCGGGCTGAGTCCGGGCGCGGCCCCTATCATTGTTGTTCCTGTTGATGGCTTCCTCGAAGAGGGAAGACCTTTGCTGTCTCCGAGATCCTCCAGATTGAGATTCATCCCATGATTCAGTGTTGCGGTTGGATTCTTCGACATCCCTCAAGCGTGACATGAGTTGGTTCACCAAAGCTTCTTGTTGGGATGCGAAGCGGTTAGTTACTTCCACCACAACTCTGCCTAGGTCTGCTCTAGTGATTACTGCCGGTTGTTCCGCGGCAGGGGCTGTTGGAATTGCCTGATCTACATGTGGCACTGCTGCTGTAGTGGGTTGGTTCTCTTGATCTGGATCCACTGGATTTGGAGCGCTGCTAGTTGTAGTGTTCTTTCCCTTGTTGGCGTCTTTTCTTGGTCTGGAAGTCATGTTTCCTAGGCAATGAAGGATGCTATTGGGAAAGAAGGTTTGAATGAGGGAAGCTGAAGCTTCGAGTTCGAGTCGTCTCAGTGAAAGCACCAAAAATGTTTGCGCAAAAAATGGGCAAACACCTCCAAGTCGTGTGATTTAGTTGATTTTATGTGATTCTTAATGATTTAGATAAGTTATGTAAATATGAAAAAAGCAGGGGCTGAAATGTAAAAGACACGCAGATTTATAGTGGTTCGGCCAGAACATGCCTACGTCCACTTTATATGTTATTATCTTCTTTGTTTCAGATTACAAGTACAATGCTTTGTGTACAAGTATATGAAAGTAGTTTGAAAGTTCCTTCCGTGCTTGAGCTCTCAAACTTGTCTGCCATTGTTGTACCCCTGCCCCTCTATTTATAGAATGAGGTAGGGGGCAGGGGTCTTGGAAGTATATAGCTTCTGGTGGGCCCAGGCTGAAGCAATCTGGACTGGTAATCATCTGGTTCGGCGGAGCTTCATTCGGTGGTGAGGTATGTGTTTGGCTCGGTGGCATTGGTCCGGCCATGAATGATTTGGTGTTGGTGGTCCGGTTGTGGAGTTGTGGTGGACCGGTGGTAGGAGCATGGTCTGGTCCGGTATTGGCTTGTAGGTTGGTCCGGTGTTGGCTGTCTGGACCGGTTGTGTGACTGGTTCGGCCAAGATGGGGATGGGTTTGGTCCGGTGGCCGAATACGAAGGAGGCCGAATGGAGATGACCGAATGTTGGTTCGGTAATGGAAGCTTGGGGCCGAATGAAAGCTTGGGGCCGAATGAGCTTCTTCATGGAGAATGTTGGATGGGCTTCTAGGTTAGTATTGAGCTTCTTGGCTGTCGAACGAAGTGGAGGTTGCGAGCCCGGGTGAAACTGGGACTTCTCGGTCTCGAGATCTTCTGGGTGAGAATTCGCCCAACAATATGCATTTATATAAAGTTAATATTTGTTAACGGAAAAATGTAAGTATAAATACAATTTAAATAATGCAAATTATTAGGTTAATAAAATAAGAAATTTTTTTATTACAAGTGTTGAAGTTAACAAGGACTATGGTGACAAATGTAATTCAAGGGAAGAAAGGAATTACAAGTGTCATTTGTATTATTTCTTTTACTTAAGAAAGTTATAGAGAAATAAAATAAGATTTTACAAGTCATTTATCTTCTCTTTTTTTCATTTGAAAAGAAAATTCTGTTAAATCTTCACATCACAGAAAAAAAAATCATGAAAAAAAAACAAACACAATTCTTCAACAATTGAAACCAAAAAAGATTTCCAGGAAATTCTGTTAAATCTGTGACAACCTTCCTCTTAAAGATCTCAAGCCAAAAGAAGGATAATTCCAATCTTCAACCAACATTACAACAATCAAGCAGGAATTTCAGAGATTAGGGGGAGATTTAGGAATCAATTTAAAAAAAAAGAAAACAACAGCAAACACAAAGCTTAAAGAGTGCAGGCCACAGAATTTCTTCCCCTGTTCAGAAAAATAAAATAAAATAAAGGTTACTATAAGTAATTTAAATTTTAAATTGTTAAAGGATCAAGTAAGTAATTACATCAGAAATTTAAACAAGTCCATACCAATTTGTTGCAGCTATAAATTTCAAATCAAGCTAAGAAGAAAGAAAAAGGGAAAAATTCCAGGTATTGATTTTCAGAAAAAACTGTCTCTGCTATAAAAAGAAGGTGAGTAAACTTTTCCAGAAAACTTGATTATTATCTAATTGGTTGAATACGTGATGTATGCGAGTTGAATATGGTTTGCATGTAACAAAAAATTTGTGAATGAATTAGGCATTTACCTGTGCACGTTGACAATCCTGTTCTAGTTACAGGTTTCTTTTTTTTATGGAACCTGTCAAGAATCCAAGTTCGTTGATTCTAGTTGTGTAAGCCTTTAAGTATCAGAGAAAAATGTGTTAAATTCATTTAAATTGAAAGTTTAAACATTTAAAAAGGATATTACTCAGGATTTAGAACCTGAAACAAGAAAAACACAGTGACAATGTAAAATATGTTAAAATTCAAACTTCGTAAATTTAAATTTCAAATATACTATCTGGAAGCTTATCAAACATAATGATTTTTGAAAGTCAAATCAAAATTTTTAAGCAAGTATTCATTTAGTAAAGTAATGATGATCATATTCGAATTTCTGGGCAATTTCTGATGATTAGCAACACGGTTCATCGGGAGATCTTGGGTGAAGCTTGCTGGGGGGTAGGGAAGCTTGAGAAAAATACTCAGGGATTTTTTAAATCATTGTGGAATGAAGATGAGATCAAATTAGGGTTTTACCCCTTATTTCTGCATTGATCAGTAATTGGCAAAAAATTATCGCCTTGGGTACATTGGACTAGGTGAGGCCGGTTGGTGGAGAGGCATGGTTGACATAGGAAGCTCGTGATGGAGATACGCTGCCTCTGGTGATCTTTGGCATTGGCGCGAAGCGAATTTTCCAATGGCGTTCTGATGGGTTTGGGAACGAAGGACCCAGATTTCTCGTTTTCGAATTTTCTTCAAAATTCTGGTTACTGGAGTGTTTTAAGAATCCACGGCAATTCATGGGTGGCCGCAGCACCCACCAGCGACGACGAAGGTGGCCGTGCACGTGTACGTGCTCATTTGCGTGTCAGTTGAGAAACATTGGGGAAGACAGGGGAGAACTCGAAGCAATACACGAGGGAAATGGGTGGAAAACTCGAAGGCGTGCTCATGTCAAATTAGCATGGTATCGGGTTTGGTTTTTATATCCAACAAAATTTTGAAAAAAGGGTGTCACAGGGGTTAAATTTTGAAAGTCTCGAAGCAAGTAGGAGGAAATTCAGGGGAAGACTCGAAGTGGTTATCGTGAATGCTCGGGTTTTGTAACAACCCTGTATTTTATGACTTTTTTGTATATTTTAATTATTTTAATTGAATTTTTTATTTAAAAACTTATTTTACTTATTTTGAATGATAAACTTTAGTTTTGATATGAATTATCATTCCAAAGCATGACTAAAAAGAATATTTTCCAAAAAGTGAATTTTTGGTCAAAATAGTCAAACATTGACTTTTAATTTAAATTTTTAAAAGTTTGAAAATTTAAATTTTATCTTTTATTATGAAAGTACATAAAAATTTGAGAACATTACTTTTTGTTTCGTTGGAAACAGATTTAAATTGTGAAAGTTATGTATATTTCAATATTGAGTGCAATTTGTTTATTCTGCAATTTTATTATTTTAAATAGTATAAATTTTATTTTTCTTTGTCATATTTTATTGTAATATGTATTGATATATTATTTTATGTATTCTTTTGTCTTTTAATATTTTTGAAGTGAGGTAGGAATTTTTCTAGAGCTAGTAGTATTTTTCTTGTAATTTCCATGTCCTGTTTTCAATTTTTAAACATTTTCTTTAGTTCTTTTCTATTTTTCTCCAATTTAATTATTTATTTTATTTTAGAAATGATAAATAAATTATTTTATTTCAAAATTTTTCTTTAGAATATTTTTAAAATGAAATAGATATTTTTCCAAAGTCATTGATGTTTTAATTGTAATTTTTGAACCATGTTTTCAATTTTTAAGCAATTTCCTTAATTCTTTTTATATTTTCTTTAAATTTAATTATATATTTTTATTTTATTTCACTTTTTTTCGGTTTTTAGATGTACTTTCTGAAGTTTATTTTGTTTTACTTGATTTAAAAGAAAAGGAAGTATGGAAGGTTTTAAAAGCTAAGAAACGTAAAGTTGTTTCACCGTTTCTTTTTCAATCAATGCATCAATTTATAGTAGCCGTTCCTTTTCTTTTGCTTATTCACGTGAAAGTTTCTCATTCCATCAATAATACACATCCATTTCAGATCTGAGTAAAGAAAAATAAGCAATGGCCTCTCTTTCTCCTCTCATTTTTCTACTTCTTCTTCTTTGTTTTGCTTGATTTTTGCCATGACCTCCCATAGCTTTGCTCGGCCCCATATCTCCACCACCACCACCGTCCACACCACCACCATCTACAGCAGCACCACCTTCCCCTCCTCTGACCAAGATATGACCATGGCCTCCCTATGATGCAAACCCCTCAAACTTGTAAAGCAATCCTTGAAAACAATGCCTAGACCACATAACTTCACTTATATCCTTCTTCTATCACCTTGGCCACCTCCCCTTGCTCCACCACCACCATAACCTGATCTCTGGCCATCACTTGACCTCTGTCCAGATCTGGAGCAAGCATGGCCAAGCCCAAACAATGACTAGGCCGAGCCTAGTGTGCACCAAAAACCACTCCTTTTGGCCTTGACTCTTTGTCTGCTTCATGTTTAACTCCTACCTCTTCACATCCCATTGTTTTCCTTCTTTTTGCTGACCATTGGATGAGCATTTCAGGCCTAGACCTGATCATGGCTGACCCAAATGATGTCATGGCCAAGCACTTGAATGGTTAATGAAAGGTTGAATCATTTTGTCCTTTGTTAATTTCAAATTTCCAATTATTTCTATATTGTTTTGGTTAAATATTCATAAGTTATATTGTCTTGTTTTGGGGTTGTTTACAAGATGATATCTTGGCTATTTCTCTCCACTCAAAATCAAAGGTCGTGCCTTCTGGATCCGTTGTGTCATTCAAATTAATATCTCCAGCATAAAAATGTGAGTATTTCTCACCAGATATTATATACTTATATAAGTAGTAAATTGACACCCTGTGAATCTGTAAAACTATATTAACATGTTATAACTGCTTATATTATTATCATATGATGTTCACACCTGTTAAACACCTATTATATCATATGTTACTGTTATTTCATGTTATTCTGTATATTTTATCAGTTTATCACACTGCAAGTTCCCTGTAAATTAGAATCACTATGGGTTGAAATGATACATACCCGAACGGACTTTAGAATAGGGAAAAATCGTTATGGGCTGAAATGATAGGCTTGAACGGTTTTTATTTAATTTATTTCATTTACTTGGGACTGCGGGTTTGAAATGATAAAACCCGGATTTTCTTTGTAAATTACGGGTTGAAATGATATATTACCCGTATCACTTTTCCTAGTGTAGAAAATTATATACAGACCTGTAGTTAATATATGTTTTCTAAAAATTTTAAAATTATTTTAGAAATGTAAATATTAAAACATTTTGATTTAAATCTAATTAAAAAGGATTTTTGTAAAATATTATTGATTTTCTGAAAAATTGTAAGTAAAATGAATTAATGAAAAGTTAGAAAATTTTGAACGTAAGTTATTTTGGAAAATTTGATTTAATTATAATTGGAAATTAAATTGAATATGAAATTATGATAAATTTATGATAATTTGAATTCAAATGAATTCAAAGTGATTTTATATCATATTAATGATTTTTAATAAAGTTGAAATGTGAAATGAATGAATATTTTAAGTTAAAATTTTGAAATATAACTAAATTGGAAATTTATGAAATTGACTTAAAAGTGAACTTTTAGTTAAGTAAATAAAAATAAAACTAAGTTATATTTGAGAATTTGAACTTAAGTGTTAAGTTGAAATTTAATGCAATGAATTTAAAATTGAACATTGCAATTTAATATTAAATCTTGATTTTTGAATGGAAATTTAACTTTATAAAATCATGAACTTGAGGAAAATTAAATGATGTTTATAAATGTGAAAATGTATGATTTTATGAGTTAAAAATGTTTAAATAAAAAAATATAATTGGTTGAGAAATTATATTGAATATTTGAAGTTAATTGACTGCATTTTTGAAATGCTATTAATTACAATGTAAATGATATTACAGCATTTGTAAATGCTGTAGTTGATGATAATGAACTAAAAAGCTAAATTGAATTAAAAGCTATTATAGCAATTTTTGTAAGTGCTATAATTTTTGAATTTAACTAAGTTTATTTGAAATTTAAGTAAACCCTATTACAACATTTTAAAATGTTGTCTTTTGTTAAATTGAACTGTTTTGAATGTATCTTTCCGTAGCATTTTCTAAATGCCACGAAAAGTGAATTTTCACTGTTTTGATAAACTTAAGTGAATAAATGAACTTTGGAAGTTGAAAATTTTAGAAATTTAATAATTTAATTATTAAACATAATAACTTCATTTTAATGATTAAAAATGATTTTTTTTTGGAATATAAACTGTTTTGAAATATGAATTGAAATGGTATTTTAAATTGAATAAAGTGAATAATGATTTGAAATGTGGTTTCGAAAAGATATGATATTTTGATATATTAATATGATTTGAAATGTGGTTTTCGAAAAGATATGATATTTTGATATATTAAAATGATTTGAATTGTGGTTTTTGAAAGATATGATATTTTGATATTAAAATGATTTGAAAAGAAGATCTGAAAGATATGATATTTTGGAAATGATTTAATCCTTATTTTTAAAGATTTGGGTTGAAATGATATTTTATTTTGAAATATAAATTATTGTTTTAAAGTTATAACTACGGGTTATAATAACGATTGGTTGTTAAAGAGACCGGGATCGGATATTGTCTTATAGCCGGCCAATACCGAAAACCACTTTAACAACTGTATACGCGGTGGAGATTCCAGAATGAAGTAGGATGGTGGCGACGTTCTCGAGGTATATTACATGGACCCAACATGAAACGACCTGCTATTTTGGACCATTCAAATCGACAATAAAACCATACATGTCCGACTTGAATAATTCAAAATACCGAATTGTTAATTAAAATTTGGCAAAACTTAACATATATAGTAAATAAATCATCACAGATCACAGACACAGAGTAATATAATGCAGCGGAATAGATAAAGAATAGTAGTTCATGAAGCTACTATATACATTGGAGTTAGAAATAAAATACAACCGAATATCTTAGATGTAGTGAAGTCTCCAGTATGCGCAGATGACTTCTCTGAACAAATCAACAGAATGACTGAAAGGATAGATAGCTGGATCTTCAAGCAAGGCTCCAACTTCGAAGGTGAGTCTCAAATGTTGTATCACTCAGTCTGACCCGAGCGTAAAGCAAAACACAAAACACTCGAGTCAGGATTAACATTCTTATATTAATAAATCCAACTCAAGTGAAATATCAACTGAAATACAAATAACTTAACGGATGTTTGGAATAACCATCCTCTAAGGGTCCATGGAACTATCTATAGGGTAGAAATATACACTATAACACCGTGGTTCTTTCATCTTAATTTATACCTCAAAATCAAATATCATTTCACTTCAAATATAGCTATTTTCCAAAATAGTATTTAGATATATTAAATAATTTATACCGTAAAATATTTTCAATTCCCTCAACTTAACAAATTGTTTCAACATCAACCCAACCTTCCCATTTAAATTAAATTCAATCTCAATTTATCAGATTTAAATTCAACTCAATTCCTAAAATAACCACTTCAATTTTATCGATCTCAAATTCGGATTTGTAATCACAAAATACCCCTTTATATTCAATATTTTTAAACCTTTAAGTATTCAACGTTTCAACTAAATTTTTATTCAATTTAGTTTTCTAAATAATAAATTCAAATTTAGTTCAACCTAAATTTTCATTTTAATTCAATTTAGTTTCTAAATAACAAATTCAACTATATTGATTTCAAATACAGATCCGAATCTCAAATTTAAACCATTTAAATTCTAATATAGTTTAAGGCTTAAAAATTTAAATGATCAATTTAGTCGTTTCATATAGATCTCGATTTAACCTCATTATTATTTAGTCTTGAAATACTTCCTCATTTGATTCAAGATTATTTAATTAACCTTAAATTCCATTTTTCTCAATATTTTCTTCAATTTACTTAAATGTGAAATATGCATTTAATCGCTTAAATCAAAAATCCAGTTATAAAATCCTACCTTTTTAAAATTTCCCATTTAAAAATTTAGATTGATTTAATTAAATAAATCCTTATTTAGATACCATTTAATAAACTCAAATTTATCTCCCCATCTTAATTTATCCCAATTATTTCAAAAATCTATTTGAAATATAATTTACATAAATATTAACATAGTTTATGTATTAAATCAAACTTAATTAAATTAAATATTATTAAATCTATATGTATAGAAATTTAAGAATTAACATTTATTAAGACCATATATTTCTTTCCAAACAAAGAATTTATTTCCAAAATATTTATATATGAACCACGGTGTCTGTATATATTCCTTATCATCTGGTCAAGTGTTACGGATATTTATCATTTAAATCCGTACACTAAATATATACGGGTGGATATCATTCCAATCCGTAATCCCAAATTTAATTAAATGAAAATCGCTTGGGTCTATCATTTCAACCCATAACGAAATTCTCCTATTCTAAAGTCTGTTCGGCTATATATCATTTCAACCCATAGTGAATTCTAAACTGCAGGGAACTTGCAGTGTGACGCCCCACCTCTATACCCACACTAGCCATGAACACTACGGTGTAGAGTTGTCAACTAGCACGGAGAATAAGGCTGTTGAGGAGCGACCATCCACGTGATTTCTTATCACACGGTGGCTATAATAATCTTCAGAAACAAACATAGAAATAAGCATAACACAAATCAGTCACAGACATCCATATCACAAAGGCGGAAGAAGATATGAATATATAACTAACACATGAAAGTGTACACCAGAGTAGTGGTCAAAAAGATCCACAATAATACAAAAGAATAGCAACACGTGCTATACAAAAGAATACATCTATGAGTCTATATCTCAAGTATAAACGACAAAAACTGCTAATCTAAAAGGTCAGCAAAAAGTCAGAGTCGTAAATCCCTGGGGGAGAAGTCAAGCAGAAGCACCTGTAACATCTCGGTCTGACCCGTGTATTATTTATAAGAAAATAATAAACGGATCAGTCTAGCTATAAATATCAGATAACATGATATAAACAATAGATATGGCAAGAACATATAGTATCCATAAAGACATACTATGATAAGCATGTAAATGAAGATCATCAAGAGATCAAACAATATCAAAAGAATCTTCTAAAAGATCCAAATTCACCTAAACATAAAAGTTGGAAAATCATAACAAAGAAAGTCATGAAAATAGGTGAAGCACAAATTCCATAAGACTACACAAGAAATCCAGAAATTACAATATAGGAGCATGAAAACTCACAAAATGGGAGCATGAAAACTCACCTACACGTGTAACACAAAGCGAGAAGCTATCTCATGGTTGCAAGCCATTAATTTTGACACACGAATGGCCCGAAGACCGTGGGGCGCTACCCCACATATGTGATGGCGAAACATCACACAAATGCGATGGTGAAACATCACAAGAGCGGGGTCTAGTCTCCCTCGCAGACAAAGAGACATCGCACAGTTGCTAGTCTAAAACACAAAAATGATCGTCATGATCATCAAGAAGTGTCAATTACACTAAGTTAGTAAATATAAAAGTTTAGCTTCATGTCCCATAACCACTTGCTTAACTCAAATATTTACTAACAAACTGTAGATCTCCACTAGAAAATTGTCACAAGAGATTCAATCGAACAAGTCCAAGAATTAACCGACGAAGTAAACGCAAGCGTTTCATACCACTTGTTTTACTAAGTCGTTTAATTAGATTTCTCATACGAGTGAGGTAAAGGTTTGTATATACTAATAGATTGGAAAACGGGTTAAGAAAAGAGCTTTGTTATTAAAAATAGAGTTGACATCCTTTTATTGAAAGAGTTTTGATATTTACTACTAGTTTTGAAACCTTTATATTTTAAAGTGACCAATCACAGAAGCGATTGTAAAAACAATCAATCACAAAGATCACATTCGGAGATGTGATAAAAATCCAAGGAAATCAGCGCAGCAAGTTCTGTTGAATGTTTTTCATATAAGATCCCCTACGGAGGGGGGGTCCAGGGGGGGTGGCAACCCCCCAAGGTGGGGGTGCGGGGGCAACGCCACCGCTACGGGGTTCGACCAGCCCGGTCAGGTCGCGGGGGTCCAGGGGGCAGCGCCCCTTCCAAAACGGTACGACCTAGTGAAGACAAAATGAGGCCTAACGACCTAAGGGGGATAGGATCGAGCGACCTAAATGGAGCAACCCTGTGGTCATGCGACCTAACTGAAATGGCCAAGCGACCTAATGGTTGCGACCTAGGGGTCTTCGCGAGTAAACAGAGGCGAGCGACCTAACAGAGGCGAGCGACTTAAAGGACTCGCGACCTAACAAGGTAATAAGGTCGAGCGACCTACGACCTAACGAGGTAAAGGCCTAACGACCTAGTGAAACACGCGACCTAAAAAATGGAAGACAAGGCCGAGCGACCTATCGAAGTAAAGGGGCGAGCGACCTACTAGAGAATAAGGTCTAATGACCTAATGGTATATAGGTCACGCGACCTAACGGGATTGTTAACTCCTATTTCTGCCACGACCTAAAACTCCGCGACCTATAACTCAGCAGCCCAACGACCTAAGAGTGCCTGGTGACCTAAAACATCACGACCTAAAACTCCGCGACCTATAACTCAGCAGCCCAACGACCTAAGAGTACCTGACGACCTAATAGTCTCAGCGACCTAATTACATAATTATCTTAGCGACCTAACGACCTAAAGGTGGGACGACCTAACTATAGAAAGTTCAACACGACCTAAGGATATGTACCGATCTAAAGTATGGAGCGACTTAAAAAGGATAACGACTTAACGACCTATAATAGGTCGCTTGCGACCTAAGCAGATGAAGTAAAATCCCTATGCCGCTTCACTTATACCATGATCTGCTAAGTCGACCACGACCTACTGCTTACTAGCTCGTCCCAGAATTAAGTGCAATGCTATCCAACCATCTTCAGGAAAAAGCTTGCGACCTACGACCTATGATAGGTCGCTCGCGACCTATCACTACGAAGATAAATCTCAATACTGCTTCATTTATGCAGCCACCAGTTGGGTCGTTCACGACCTAGGACTTGCTTGCCAGTGTGTCCAAACGAACAAGCACACCCCTATTGAGTCGCAACCCATGTCTTGTAGGTCGGCCACGACTTGCGACCTATCTTAGGTCAGTCACGACCTACGACCCAGCATGGGAATTCACTATAAATACAGCGGCACCTCCAACATTCAAGGGACTTTGGGGGGGGATCATTTCTTCAAGGCATTGGAACTTCACTATCTTCAAAGCAAGCTGCACTCCATCACTTCAAGCTCACGCAAGACATTTAGACCAAACTTCACACAAAGATTCGAAACATTCAATCATGGATTCAAAGAACTCTGTGGCATTGAAGTTTTCTCTAGCTACTTGTCTTTTTGAATTGAATTGGATTGTAATTGAAAGAGATTGTAATAAGTTGTAATTCAGTAAGCAATAAAAAGGATTGAAGTGGACGTAGGCTTGATCATAAGCCGAACCACTATAAACTCTGTGCTCATTTACTGCATTTTTTGTTACTTACTGTTATCTCTTGATTCCCGTATTCACGGGTGGTGCTTTCACATCACTTCTGTACACACCGGGGTGTTAGCGCTCAAATTTTAGCGTTAACATTTTTGGTGCTTTCACTGAGAACTGAACTCAGGTGAATTATCATCATTGCTCCATGAAAGTTTGTTGAAGTAATCTCTCTGAAGACTAGAAGTTTATCTGAAATCATGGCTCCAGGGAGAAGGAATAGATCTGTTAGATCTGGAAATGTTCAAGAGGGAACCTCCGCTTCCCCAGTACCTAATCAAGCCACTCCACCTGTTGGGGTTACAAAAGCAGAGTTGGATGCTGTAATCTTACGGCTGAACCAGCAGATAAATGCCTAAAATGCACAATTGGAGGCTCAGAATGCCCAAAATGCTCTAATTTTGAATAAGTTGAACGATTTGCTTGGGGCAAACCATCAACCAACGAGTAATGAAAGGAACTTTGCTGGCAACGTTCATGATGCTGAAGAAAGGAACGTTCCTGAGAGGGCTGCCAGCCCCTTTGAGCAGACACTTCCTGAAGTTGGTGGATCTAAAGCTCGGAATGATGAGGGGTATCTTTCTGAAATGGTTCGAAAAATCATGAAAGAGAGCATGCAAAGGGATGAAGACGAGAAAGAATGGGGTTTCGCTCCAAGTAAAACCCCGTTTACCGAAAGGATCTTAAAGGCTGAGTTTCCGAGGAAGTTCATCCCTCCAACCATTCCAGCTTACAAGGGGACAAGCGATCCGAACGAATTCTTGTATAAGTATGATTGGCACATGACAGGTGCCAGAGCTTCTGATGAAATAAAGTGCCGATATTTTCCTGTATATCTGGAAGGTGTAGCTCTGCTTTGGTTCACCAAGCTACCAATCCGGTCTATAGATCAGTTTTCTGACCTAACCCGGAAATTCAAGGAGCAGTTCAGACTATACGCTTCAAAAGCCAAAGATATCATGTCGTTGTCAAGTTTAGAACAGAATCCAGGGAAAACTATCAGATCTTTCTTAAATCGCTTTAATATAGCGCTGGCCGAGATAGACAATGTAGAACCACGGATGATCTTGACTTATCTTATGAGGGCCATTGACAAGTCGAGCGAATTTGGAAAATGGTTAAACATGAAGGAACCAAATTCCCTTGAAAAATTCTACAAGAAAGCAGATGAGTTCATACGCCTGGAAAGCCGTCCTGTACCGGTAAAGGCAGTATTGGAAAAAGCTGAAGATAACATTGCTGCTCCACGCAAGAATGAATCTGTAGGACAGAAAAGGGAAAATAACGATGGGAAGAAACAGAAAAATCTGAAGAAGCCTCGTTCCTTCAAGCCATCGGAATATACTCCTTTATCAGATACGCCGGAGCGTATTTACCTTGCCACTAAAGATTCTGTTGATTATCCTAAACCTCCTGTTCTGAGAACCGGGAAAAGAGCTATACAAAGCGGGAAGTTCTGCCGCTTCCATAATCAACCCGGTCATGATACCGACGAATGCCGCCAATTGAAGAATTTGATTGAAGAGTTGATAAGGGAAAACAAGTTGCAGCAATTTATGGAAAAGAATAGCAGTAATCCTGCTTCATCTAGTCAGGGGCAACAAGCTTCTGCTCACCAACCTAGGACAAGTGAGAAGGCTGCAGGGCATGAATCCGGAAGGCCTGTTATCAATGTCATTACGGGAGGACCTCACCCAGCAGGCAGGAGCTGGGGTGAGATGGAAAGGTATACCCGGGCTTTGAAATATGTACCGGCTGAAGAAGATGTCTTTGTTTTGGAAGACGCTACGCCTCTGAAACAACAAAGAACTTTCAATGATGATATTGTGTTCAGAGCCAGGGATTCCACAGGTGTTGAAGCTCCAACCTTGGATCCCTTAGTCATCTCGGCTGGCATCGGGCCAGCTATTGTCAGAAGAGTTCTCACTGATTGTGGCGCATCTTGCAATATCCTCTTCAAGAAAACATTCGACCAAATGAAGATCCCTATGGCTGATGTGCAAGCCTCGTCGTAGAAAATCGCTGGCTTCACTGGAGAACCAAAGCAGCCGATAGGAACCATTGATTTGCTTGTAGAACTTGGAGAGGGAGAAAGAAAAGTAGTCCGCAAGCAAACTTTTGTGATTGTCGACGAATTTTCTGCTTATAATGCTTTCCTTCGCCGTCCGACTCTTGCAGCGTTCAAAGCTGTTCTAGCCCCATGGTGCCTCACCATTAAATTCCCCACAGACAATGGAGTAGGAGTTATAAAAGGGGATCAAAATGCTGGGCGGGAGTGTTATCTGACAGAGCTGCGAGAGGCAAGGAAAAGAGAAATGGGAAAGGATGCGGCAACCCCAGTCCGCATCAAAGAACCAACCTTGTAGCAATTACAGGGCGGACCCTGCACTGGCGAGCATAGCGGAGCACGAAAAGAGATGGATCCTAGAAAAGCCAGTGCAGGGGAGAATAGAGTGGTACCAGTGGAAACGACGGTACCGGTACCTGTTGACCCGAAGGACCCAAATAAGGTGTTGAATGTGGGTTCACAACTTAATGTGTCGATTCAGAATATCTTAATATCTTTTTTGAAAGCAAATTTGGATGTTTTCGCTTGGACTCATGCCGATATGTGCGGAATATCCCCAGAAGTTGCAGTACACGCTCTGAATATTGATCCAAAGTTTACGCCTGTGAAACAGAAAAGAAGAACCCAAGGTCCAGAAAGGTCAGCAGCATTAAAAGAAGAAGTTGATCGGCGCATGGAGAATGACTTTATCAAAGAATCTACCTATCCGAATTGGGTTTCAAATCCAGTGCTGGTTAAGAAAGCCAACGGAAAATGGAGAGTGTGCATCGATTTTTCAGATTTAAACAAGGCCTGCCCCAAAGACTGCTTCCCATTACCCAGGATCGATCAACCGGTAGATGGAACAGCGGGATATGAATTGTTATCTTTTATGGATGCCTACTCCGGATATAACCAGATCATGATGCATGAGCCAGATCAGGAGGACACGAGCTTTATCACCAATGTTGGTCTTTACTGCTACAGAATTATGCCCTTCGGGCTGAAGAATGCGGGGGCAACCTACCAAAGACTTGTTAATGCTATGTTCAAACTGCAATTGAGCAAGACTATGGAAGTTTACGTCGACGACATGTTAGTGAAGTCTAAGAAAGCAATGCATCACATAGAACACTTAACAGAAATGTTCGCAGTCCTCCGGAAATACGGAATGAAGCTTAACCCTTTAAAATGTTCGTTTGGGGTGGAGTCCGGAAAGTTCTTAGGTTTCATCGTGAGCGCTAGGGGCATTGAAGCTAGTCCAGCTCAAATTTCCGCCTTAAAAGAAGTCAAAGCTCCTAGAACGAAGAAGGAATTGCAAAGTCTCAACGGAAAAGTCGCCGCCTTGAGTCGGTTCATTTCCAAAGCTACTGATAAATGCATCCCATTCTTTGACGCTCTAAAGAAAGGAAAGAAAAACTTTGATTGGACTCCCGAATGCCAAAAAGCCTTTGATGAATTGATTCGTCATATGGAAACGCCTCCAATACTTTCTAGGCCCGGCGATGGTGAGGATCTTCTTATATACTTGGCAGTATCATCTCATGCTCTAAGTGTAGCGCTGATACGAGAAGACAAAAGGATTCAACATCCGGTTTACTATATCAGCAAAAGACTCGCTGGGGCAGAGATGAATTACTCCAAGTTGGAAAAACTCGCCTATTGTCTACTGATTGCATCGAGAAAGTTGAGGCAATATTTCCAAGCTCATCCTATCAAAGTCCTCACTGATCAACCTCTAAAGCAAGTCCTGTTTCGCCCTGAGACTTCGGGTCGTCTTCTAAAGTGGAACATTGAACTCAGTCAATATGACATCACTTATCACCCCCGAAAAGCAATCAACGGACAAGCTTTAGCGGATTTCATCGCAGAATTCACAGATAAGGGTAACGGTGGGGAAGAAACGATCGATGATTCCCCAATCCAGTGGAAATTATATGTTGATGTCGCGAGAAATGACTACTGTTCTGGAACCGGGGTTGTACTTGAAACCCCTGAAGGTCGGTCATTATACTATGCGCTAAGATTGGAATTTCCTTCAACGAACAATGAAGCAGAATACGAAGCTCTTATCGCTGGCTTGAGAATTGCTAAAGAACTAAACATCCGAGCATTACAGATCTTCAGTGATTCTCAGCTTATTGTATGCCAAGTCAAGAAGGAATTTCAAGCGAAAGGGGGAAATCTGCCTGCCTACTTGTCAAAGGCCTGGGAACTTCTATGTGACTTTGATCACTACACGATAAGCCATATTCCTCGAGAAGAAAACACGAAAGCAGATTCTCTCGCAAAGTACTCTAGCACAAGCAAAGCTCAATTTCTGGGGTTAGCTCCAGTGGAAGTCCTGTCGGCTCCAAGCATTAATGAGATGGATATTGATTGGATCATGAGTGTGTCTCAAGAGCAAGAATCATGGATGACTCCAATAACAGAATATCTGCTCAATGTCTCTTTACCGGAAAATTCAAAAGAACTACAGAAGCTACTGAGGAAAGCCTCTCGCTATATAGTCCAGGATGGCCAATTATACAGACGGGGATTCTCAATGCCATTACTTTGATGTGTATCCAGGGAAGAGTCCAAAACAATCCTAGCTGAGGTACATGGAGGAGAATGTGGTGATCATTTAGGTGGTCAAACTTTAGCAAAGAAGGTTCTCCGATACGGATATTTTTGGCCAGAAATTAATCGAGATGCTGTAGACTATTCCCGAAAATGTGACAGATGCCAAAGATTTGCCAAAATTCCTAGAGCACCTTCTACTGAACTCACACAGATGGTCAGTCCATGGCCAATTGCAGTCTGGGGTATAGACCTTATAGGACCTTTACCAACTGCCAAATCTGGAATCAAATATGCCATTGTTGCTGTAGATTATTTTACTAAATGGGCTGAAGCTGAACCATTGGCTACTATCACCTCTAAAAAGATGATAAATTTTGTGACTAAAAGTATCATTTGCAGATATGGTGTGCCTCAAAAGATAATTACAGACAATGGTACTCAATTCGAAAGTGAAGAATTCCAAGATTTTTACAAGCGGTTCAAAATCCGAAAAAGCTTCTCAGCAGTGGCTCATCCGCAGGCAAACGGGCAGGTGGAAGCAGTAAACAAAATTATCAAGTCAACCATCAAGAAGCAACTCGAAAGAGCAAATGGTGGTTGGGTCGATAAGCTACCACTAGCGCTATGGGCGTACAGAACTACCCACAAAACTGCGACTGGGCATACTCCGTTTTCATTGGCATACGGGTCAGAAGCAATGATTCCGGTAGAAGCAGAGGTCCCTTCACATAGAAGAATCCATTTCAATCAAGCGGAGAATGAAAAACTACAGCTTGAGGCACTAGATCTCCTTGATGAAAAAAGAGAAGAGGCCAAGCTCAGAATTGCAGCTCATCAGCAAAGGATAGCCAGACATTTCAATTCCAAAGTTCGCCAACGCAGCTTTGAGATTGGAGATCTCGTCCTGAAGAGAATTATGACGGCGATAGGTGTGTTTGGGCCAAATTGGGAAGGACCATATGTCATAGGTCAGAAGCTTCTTGACGGCACATTCAAACTCACTACTGTCGAAAGAGATCAAATTCCAAGGGCTTGGAACAGCAATCATTTGCGTCCATACTTTACTTGAAAGCTTTGTTGAAATATTGTAAAAAGAATTATGAATGTATGATTCTTGTAATTGAAAGCAATTGTAAAGCCAATGCAAGTGAATAATGAAAGACTATAAAGTGGATGTAGGCCCAAATTCTTGGCCGAACCACTATAAATCTTGTGTTCCTTATTATTATTACATGTTTGCTTTATTTTCGATATGAGAAGTACATTAAATGTATTGCTGAAATGTCAATTTAAATTTTTGCAGACAATGAAAATAAAGCTTGCACGTTACAAGACCAAGTGATTCTTGTCATCATTCAACAAACAAATTTCGAGTCACAAAAGCCCAGAATTCAAATCTTAGATAGGAAGTGCTTCAATTGAACGGCCAATGATTTCGCCGGAAACGGGCCCTTGCTAATGAATTGAGATCGTTTGAACAAACAAACATCCAATTAAGAAGCTTATGCCCGTTCTCGCGAACTTGCCTAGCAATGAAGTACACTTCTTTGGATTAAACAAATTACTTTAAAAAAAAAGAAGGGAGTGTGAGCTTGAAAAGAAAAACAGAGGATCGCTGAAAAGGCATAAGCAAGTGGACAAGGAACAACTGAAGCCCTCTTCGGAGGCACAAGCCCTCTTCGGAGGCACAACTCTTCGGAGGATAAAGACCTCTAACGAGGCATATGCCGCAAAAAAGAAAGTTCTCTACTCAACAAAAAAGATTGGAGGAGTCATGGCCCTCCAACCATGAGAGAGTAACTTCCATGCAATCAAAGCCCTCTTTGGAGGCACATTTCACCAGGAGTTGAAGTGTAAGAGCCCCTCTTCGGAGGTCCACTTCACCAGAGTTGAAATGCAAAACAAAATAAAGCCCTCTTCGGAGGCACATTTCACCAGGAGTTGAAGTGTAAGAGCCCCTCTTCGGAGGTCCACTTCACCAGAGTTGAAATGCAAAACAAAATAAAGCCCTCTTCGAAGGCACATTTCACCAGGAGTTGAAGTGTAAGAGCCGCTCTTCAGAGGTCCACTTCACCAGAGTTGAAATGCAAAACAAAGTAAAGCCCTCTTCGGAGGCACATTTCACCAAGAGTTGAAGTGCAACAGCCGCTCTTTGGAGTTTCACTTCACCAAAGTTGAAATGCAAAACAAAAAAAACAAAATAATAATAATAAAATAAAAATAAATAAAAGACCTCTTCCCAGAGGCAGAAATGAAAAGACCTCCTCCCGGAGGCACAATCAAGCAGAAAGACCTCTTCGGAGGCACACGTTTCACCAAGATTGAAATAAAACTTCCAGGTGTTGAAACGTGAAAAAGCCTTCCTCAGAGGTGTAATTTTTCAAAGAAACAAAAATCAAAAAGCCCTTTACTGCGGTATAAAAAATCCTCATCAAAGGCACACTTTAACTTTCAAAGGAAGAATGATTTACCTATTCTGGAAAATAATCTTCCTCAAAAAGAAGTTAAAATACCCTTCAGAGGCCCGCTTTACCACATAGAAAAATTCACTTGGTAAAATGTGTATATACACAAAAGAAAAAGTGATTTCTTCGAAGGATAAAGCGTAAAAACTTATATGGAGGGAGGTGTACTCTGTTTTTTAACGAGATAAAATTTATCCAAGTATGAAATAATTATTCTCCAAAAAATAAGAGTACAAGTCCCCTTTAAGTATAAAATATTGCAACGAGCTTATGGTATGGGGGCAGCATGGTATAGTTACATAAAACATGGTATAGCTACATTGGTAAAATTACGCTCGAACAACATACCACAAGCTCACTGCAATATCAAATAAATAAACTTGTACAAAAATGAATAATAAATGCACTCTCAAATTCAAACAGGAGTTTGTACAAATAAAGGATCATTTTATTCAATTGTGTTACAGATACAAGTTTCGAAATAAAGAAAGCGGAGGCCGGTACCCGCACAATCTTCGACCAGTACATGCAAAAAAGCAAAGAGCGATACGAAAGCCACAGAACCAGAGCCATCATTTCTTCTTCCTTCCACCTTTTGAGCCCGCACCTGGCCGGATGATCAACTTCTTGGGCCGGTTTGTAAGAGTCGGGGACGAAGGAGAAAGGGGCTCAATCGGACTTTCTTCCGTTTTTTCTTCGCCAGTTGAAGATTCCTTCTTCTTCTTAGAGACTCCCTGCTTTCCTCTCTTCTTGGAGGAAGACCCACTCCCTGGAGAGAAAAGTTTAGCTAACGTTCGGCATCGGAGCCAGTTGGTTCTGGGGTCTTCTCGCTTCCTTCAGTTTCTTCTCCTCTCG
This sequence comes from Allium cepa, assembly GCA_030765085.1. NCBI lineage: Eukaryota > Viridiplantae > Streptophyta > Magnoliopsida > Asparagales > Amaryllidaceae > Allium > Allium cepa. The sequence goes on from CM060942.1 coordinate 514,491,645, forward strand.
GATCTTGAGAAGCAACAGGATCATCTAAGCCGTGAAGAGCTTCTATTTGCTCCTCTTGTGACCCGGGTTGAGAGGCGGACGGAGGAGTGACTTGAAGAACCGAAGGAGGAATAATTGGAGGAGGAGAAGCTTGAACAATGCTCGGTGCTTTCTCTACAGAAGAAAAGAATTTAAAGTCAGTAAAGAGAGGAGATAAAGGCTCGCTGTGATTCAGGAAATAGTCAAGAAGCTCATAAAACTCTTCAGAAACAAATGAGCAGTCTACTTGGGCAAGATTGACAGTAGAGTTACCTGGAGAAGTTGGTTTCCTGACATCAACCTCATAAGCCTGTGCCTCGGCACTCTCGTCGCCTTCATCTCCACCCTGTAAACTTGTGATCTTGGTGGTAACTTTAGTAGGGGATGGAGAATGAGAAATGGAACCGATGATGTCGATTTCGGCTGAAGGAGAAGGCTGAATCGGAGCAGTTAAGATAGTTTTTCCTTAACGTTCCCCTACCGCCATTTCGGCCCTTAATTTTGCAAGTTGTTCCTTTCCCTTGGCGAGAGCGGCGCGAGCATCGTCATCAAAATAATGCTTCTCAAGAGCTGGTTCGACGTAGCCAGCACCTTTAGCACCGAGCATATCAAGTGCAGCCTCCCATACCTCAGCCAGAGTAATTTCGTACTTGGGGCCTAGAAAGGCGAGGCTACCGCGCCCCAAGACGCTATGCAGGTAGAAGTCAAATAATGTTGAGCTGATGTTGGTCTTCGTTGCCTCATGAGATTCTTCAGCTGCAATTTTGCCGGCAATGGCCTCATCACGCTCTCTTTCAGCTTTGGAAAGTTGAAGCTTAAGCATTTGAATTTCCGCCTCCTGAGAGCTGACTTTCTCCTATAGTCCTGTAACCTCGGCACGATACATTCCTGCTGTTTTCTGCTCAGCTTCAATTTGTGCCTCGGCATGTCACTGAGCTGCGTGAACATCGCGAACTTGCTTCTGAAATACTTCTTCTTTTTGAGTATATGTGGTAGAAGAAGTAGCGAGCTCTTGTTTTAGTTCTTCAACTTTCGCTTCAAGCTCTTCATTATAAGTAGCGATGCTCCTCATTTCAGTATCATGCTGCTCAAGAACCTTCTGCCATTCAGCTTTATCGTTCTCCATAGTAAGCATGGCCTCTATATTTGCACGGTTGACCCTTTGAAGCTCGTCTACAAGCTTTTGCCAGTTCGACATCCTTTCAATATCAAGCTTGACGGCGTCGAGATTTCGTAACATGGCAGGCTTGTCGATGGGGACCAAGTCAAGGTCGAACCGCACTCCCTTCAGGCACCACTGTGGAAACCGGCTTTGCAAAGTGGTTGGGCCCGGTCCAACTTGGAATTTAGGCCTGCTAATTATTGTTTGGTTGTCTGTCTTCCCGAGAGCGGAAGAGCCGGAAGGAATGTCAAGCGAGACAGGGGCAACGATCTTTTCGGGAGTTGTAGAAGTATGCTTCTCACCGTGTCGGGCACGTTTGCTTAGTTCCTCAACCATATGACCTTTCCCCCGGTCATCGTGGGATTTTCTCTTATGGGAATCATCGCCTTTATGGGAAGAATCGTGACGCTCCTCCCTCTCTCTTCTCTCAGAACGCTCTTCTTGCGCCCTCCTCTCCAGAGCCTTTCGGGCGGCTCTCTCTTCATCGGATTCTCTGTAAGTGGGAAGGTAGCGCCTATAATCATATTGGCTACACCTCCCGTAGCGCTGGAAGTCATCGTAGTATGAGCTGCTGCGTCCCATCGGAGAATCTGAAATAAAAGGAGATAAGTTTTAAAAGTCTTTAAAGTACAAAGAGTCAGAAGCATAAAAGTGCCGAAAAATTCTAAGTGTGTGTGATGTGCAAACTATGCGCGTCAAACTACGAACCACTCTTTAATTGAGGAGTAGTTGTGGGTGTAGTAGTTAGCGTCAACTCTTGAGTTGACGGAGTCTGTTGCAGAATAGAAGTAGCCTCGACCACTGAAGAAGAAATCCCGGTAGTGATAGGATCATCTTTAATGATCTCTTGTGAGATGGCAAAGAGGTCACTCAGCCCCTCGAAAGTGTCGTCCCTGCTCTGCTTGGCAGGGCTGGTTTTCTCGGCTTCTTCACCGGATTTTTGTGAATGTCGGGGAGATCCCTGAGGCTCTTCTTCCTCAATAACCGGGGCAAGTTCGTCAGATGGCCCCGCAACATCAACAGAAGTGGAGCACTTCACTAGTGAAGCCTCGGGAGCAGGTCCTTTTGGTATGGATGTGTCGGTAAAAGCTGGGGCATCCGGCGCTCTAACCGGAAGTCTGGGATTTCATGAGGATGTGTAGAACGAGAAGTATGCAAAAGTCCGTACTGATGCAAAAATTCGTCTTTTAACAGAAATTGAATGCCTCTCTCCTCAACTGGCACAGCCTTAAGCCTCTCGAAAGTTGGTATATGATAGGAATCCCTAGAAGGAGGAGGAAGCGCTGAAAAGTAAAAGGCGAAGTTAACATTTGACAACTCAGGGTATGGAAAACTCAGAGAAAAACATCAGGAACAAAGATAAATGCTCTTACTTCCTACTCTCCAAGTAGCATAGAATCCCGGAGGACAGCGAACAAAGAAAAATTGGCTTAGGAAACCGTGAGCACTTTCGGGGAAGGCCAATTATTAATTTACGGTTTCTAGCGCTTCTCACAAGAATGATGGAAGGATGATCTTTATTTTTGGCAAATGTGCACAAATAGCAAACTTCATCAAAACTCGAAAGGCGATCCAGTGTCCTTCCGAATAGCACACATAACCCCATCAGAATAGCATAGCCATTGGGGTGCAGCTGAAAGGGGGAGATAGCCAGTCGGAGAAGAAGCCGTTGGAGAAAGTCGTTAAAAGGAGGGATAGCTCCACTCGTGCACATTTGACGATTAACTGCTACAAAACCAGAAGGTGGTATATCAGCAGTATCGCTTCTCTCGGGAAGAATGGCATCTGCTTCAGCAATGCCAAACAGAGCGCACAGTTGGCGAAAAACTTTGTATGTTAGTGTGGTTGGAACTCTCTCTGGAGGATTAACCGATGGAGTAGCAATTGGGAAAGTCTCTTCGGCCGGTTCTGTTTCTCCTTGTTGAGAAGTCATTCTATACAAGGAACTAGATATTCAAATAAGAAGGTGCACGTTTCCTAAAAAGTGTGAAGTGTTGTGCAGAACTAACGAAAACAGAAAGCAAACATAACTGAAATTAAACTAGTTGACAATTAGTTGGCTATGTGGTTTCAGAACTTGTTAATACAAAATTCAAGCGTAGTGTTAATGCAAACGAATCGGCTTTAACTGAATATTTTAGTTTTTCTTTAATACTTCACTTGAATTCTTTAGTTTTCAGCATTTCGTTCACACAGTTCATTTAAGTTGATTATTCTTTATCGACTAATCTGACATTTGATGTGGGCAGTCAATGGCAGTATATACGTCCCATTTTTCTGCAATATTGTGTTTAACAGGTTATTAGCATTAGAGATGATCTGCAAAGAAGTATAACAAAATTCAAGTCCAAATAGCCCAAAGTTCAAACAGTTCAATCAAAGTTGTCTCAGGATTTCACGAGTCCTAGGTCGTCCAGCGACCTAACATTGGTCGGAGTCATCTTAAGTCGCACTGTGCAAGTTAAAAATTCCAAGGCAACGCAAATTTGTCAAGTCCTAACTCGGTTGCGACCTAGAACCTTGCCGCAAAAGGTAGGTCGTTGATATGTTAAGTCGCTATGCAGCTATTCAAGAAAGTTAGATCGTTAAACTGTAAGGTCGTTCTGGTTAAAGTTCATGTGCAAATCTGCTGAGTCCTAGGTTGTTCAAATCCCAACGCGACCTAAAAGTTAAGTCGCGAGTTTGAAGGTCATCCAGCTTGCCTTAGGTCGTGAGTTATCTTAGAATGCTCAGATCTACTAAGTCGCTGACTTCCTATTCACGCAAAAAACTCATTAGACCCGATAACCCGTTAACGCCAACACCACGAAATCCATCATGCTGTTCATGAAGTTCGTCATCTTCTCATACCACCAAATCACTCGAAAACCAATTCAACATATCTCCGATCTATCGTAAATCTAACTCACTACTGTGCGTTCGTGAATCACAACAACAACAGTAACCAGAAACGATCAAAAATCGATCACAACATGACTCAAAGTGAAGCACGACGCACAAAATTGGTCTGGGGTTCGGAGGTTAGAGTTCGTGGTTCGATGGTGATCATGGAATGGATAAAGATCGGAGATACTTACGTAATTTGATAGCAAGGACGAATCGCTGAATGATTAACTTGAATTCGTCTTTAAAATCGTAGAATTCTGTTAATGGCGGCACAGGAAATTGAAGCAGGTGAGTAAGGAGGGAGTAGCGACCTAACAAATTTATATGGGGCTGAAAGAAGAAGACAAGTAGACGTGCGAGTTAGTATATGTTTTAGGTCGCTCACGACCTAGCAAAATTAGGTCGAAGCACACGACCTATGACATAGGCCTGTACTTCGAGGGGCAAATGTTAACTCCTAAAACTCCGCGACCTATAACTTAGCAGCCCAAAGACCTAAGAGTGCCTGGCGACCTAAAACATCACGACCTAAAACTTCGCGACCTATAACTCAGCAGCCCAACGACCTAAGAGTACCTGACGACCTAATAGTCTCAGCGACCTAATGACATAATTATCTTAGCGACCTAACGACCTAAAGGTGGGATGACCTAACTATAGAAAGTTCAACACGACCTAAGGATATGTACCGATCTAAAGTATGGAGCGACTTAAAAAGGATAACGACTTAACGACCTATAATAGGTCGCTTTCGACCTAAGCAGATGAAGTAAAATCCCTATGCCGCTTCACTTATACCATGATCTGCTAAGTCGACCACGACCTACTGCTTACTAGCTCGTTCCAGAATTAAGTGCAATGCTATCCAAACATCTTCAGGAAAAAGCTTGCGACCTACGACCTATGATAGGTCGCTCGTGACCTATCACTACGAAGATAAATCTCAATACTGCTTCATTTATGCAGCCACCAGTTGGGTCGTTCACGACCTAGGACTTGCTTGCCAGTGTGTCCAAACGAACAAGCACACCCCTATTGAGTCGCAACCCATGTCTTGTAGGTCGGCCACGACTTGCGACCTATCTTAGGTCAGTCACGACCTACGACCCAGCATGGGAATTCACTATAAATACAGCGGCACCTCCAACATTCAAGGGACTTTGGAGGGGGATCATTTCTTCAAGGCATTGGAACTTCACTATCTTCAAATCAAGCTGCACTCCATCACTTCAAGCTCACGCAAGACATTTAGACCAAACTTCACATAAAGATTCGAAACATTCAATCATGGATTCAAAGAACTCTGTGGCATTGAAGTTTTCTCTAGCTACTTGTCTTTTTGAATTGAATTGGATTGTAATTGAAAGAGATTGTAATAAGTTGTAATTCAGTAAGCAATAAAAAGGATTGAAGTGGACGTAGGCTTGATCATAAGCCGAACCACTATAAACTCTGTGCTCATTTACTGCATTTTCTGTTACTTACTGTTATCTCTTGATTCCCGTATTCACGGGTGGTGCTTTCACATCACTTCTGTACACACCGGGGTGTTAGCGCTCAAATTTTAGCGTTAACAGGGATATAAGGACTTACGACCTATCGGTTTATAAGGTCATGCGACCTAACAGTGATGTGACCTAAGGGTCCTGCGACCTAAAGGAGTGCGAGCTAAGGGGGTTAAAATAAAACAGGTCGATCGACCTAATAATATAAAGGCCAAACGACCTAACGACCTAGTGGTGTAAAGACTTAAGGGTTCAACGACCTAACCACTAAATGCCGAGCGACATAACGAAATAAGCATGGCCGAGCGACCTACGACCTAAAGCTCCACGACCTACGACCTACGACCTAGTGCCGAACGACCTAATTCCGAGGCGAACGACCTAAGGCATACGAACGAGTTTAAGGCCAGAAACGAGCTATTCTATAGGTGACTTTTCAACAGCGAACGACCTAGCATAGGCAGAACGACCTAAGTGCAGAATTTCACCAAAAATGCTAAAAATTGGAGTTTTTCGCCAATCCAGTCCAAACCAAATGCAAATTTACATGCTAAAGTGATGGCGAATCATTCCCAACAGTCCAATATAGTTATAGGCTAGAATTGTGAGATAAAAATCTCACCTTTGCGCTAAAATTTATGAAGATGAAGCTTGAAAGCAAGGAGAAGCAATCCAAAGCTTGAATCCAATATCTTCTACTTGAATTTGGAGTTGAATGTTGGAGTTGCAATTGAATTTGAGCTTGGAGTTTTAATTTCCCATTCTCTTCACCATTAATGCCAAAGCTTGATTAGTTAGGAAATATATGAAGAGTGAGGAGAAGAGGGTTGGAACTTGGGCTTAATAGGCTAAACTAACCCAAAGTCCAAAGCGGGAAAAGTTAGGAAAATTTCACTAACTCCAAACCTATCGATGTTTATACTTAAAAAAGTTGTAAATGGCATTTCGAACTCAATGGAAGTGGTCTCGAGTCCTAATTTGACCGTTTGCAAAAAGTAGCTTTTCGGACCAAAATCCGATTAACGATTTAATATTTAAATAAAATATTTAAATATAAACTCGATAAATATGCGGGTTGTTACATGCAGAGTGATAACAGATAACAAAAATATAGCAGGATATGATAATAATATACAACAGGAATATATCATCAGTAATTAAATAAAGTATAAACAATAGGATATGGTGTTATATCCCGTAGGTGAACAGATACAGGTAATAGCATAAATATAACAATTTAAATAACTACAGCAACATATTTCAATTGTCGTTTCAATTGAAATCAAATTTAATAAATAAAAGAATGTAAACCGTGAGTGATTGCTCACCTTTCAAGGTTAGAGAGATAGACAATGAAGTTGAGTTATGAAATGCAAGCACGACTTCCAAAGCAAAGTTAGATGGTACGATTTCGACGGAAAGCTGATAGATAGAAATTGATGAGAACAGATCAAATTAGCTTGATAAAATTGAAACGAAGATTATAAGATTAATTTATTACTTTCTTTCAAAATGAACGCTAAATCAAAACACGCATTTTATAAATATATATATATATATATATATATATATATATATATATATATGCACACCCATGAAAACCATATAACTTTAAAACGCTTCCATTTCATATTAATGTTAAATACAAATATATAATTATTCAAAATGTCACATATATAGTATATTCATTTTATGGTTGTCGTTTCCATGTAATAAATATTCATTTTGAACCAATATTAAAATAATATATATGTATAGTTAAAAAAATCAATGTTCTAACATAAAACACCTATATTAAAGATCAACACACATATATATAATATTTTCTGAAATGAATACTTACGTATATATATAATTATTATAGTTTATTACTTTCCTTTTCAAAATATCCAGCAGGAAATCAAACAAACTTATGCACATATATGTGCAGATAAACAATATTCTTTATAATACATTGTTAACTTACTCCTTTTTTTTATAAAACCTTTATATATAACAAAATATATGTACAAAATAAAATATTTGTATATATAAAAATCAAAACGTTTCAAACATATAGTCAAAAAATGGATCATATAAATAACAATGTATTTAGTTAACGCATGGTATAAAATTCATTTATATAACACTCTTATATATATATAAATCTTGTATAAGTAAACCTTTATAGCTTCATAACTTATTTACTTTCACATATAACAAGATCTGTACAAAAGAATGCAAACTTTTCTCACATCCTTTTGAACGTTTGTAAGAAAATTTTTAAACAATAAATATACCTTCTTATTTAGGAAAGAAAGTAAGCAGGCACTTGTAGGAGAAACGTGAGTGGAGGTTGAGGGTTGTAGGCGGTGGGAAGGGAAGAGGGGCGGAGATAGCTTCAGGCGATGGGTATATATGTCGTGCAAAAAAATTTCTCTCTTTTTTTATAATATCTGGCGTAGGCCATAGAAAAATTTGGAAGGAGGAAAAGTAAGCAATGGTGGAGAATGGATCTCGAAAATGAAGAAGGAGCAGACAACAATGAAATATATGAAGAGAGAGGTAGTGGAAAGCTACAGAGAAAAATATAATATAAAAGGGAATAATAAATGAAATATCAACGTTCATGCGTTGATTCAGCAGAGAAGTTAAAGCAAATAAGAAGAGAATGGATTGATCTAAAGGAAAGGCAATGAATGGTTTAGAAATAAATAAATGTAAAACGTATACGTTTTAATTTCAAAAAGGAAAGAAATAAATACGGGGATGGCAACAGTCAAAATGCACGTTTAGGCTAATAATAGAATATAAAAGTAAGAAACTCAAAAGGATAGGCACAGAGACGTGAAATCAGGGAGACAAGGGAAGCAAGTGATCTTTCAAATTTATAACGTTGGCAATAAATATAAAATAAATGAAAATTAATAGATGGATGCTTGATTGACGCAGTGATTAAAGTAAGGTTGCGTGTCAGTCACGATGAAATTTAAAACGGAAGAAAATGTAAATGAATAAAAGGGGTAAGCCAAATTTTCCGCTTAGATTTAGAGAAGACACATCAAATGCTGAAAAAGGGAATTATGAAATGACTAGATTCTAGCAAATAATAAATATGGTAAGAAAAGTAAATAGGCAGGTTATAAATCAGATTGGAAAGAAAAGTGGAGAGGTTAATTGATAAAAGAATTAAGATAATGAAAATGCATAATAATATTTTTGGCATCTAATTTCATTTAACTTTAACTAGCATCAATCATGTCAGACACCCATGTTAAAAACAAGAAACGCAAATAGGAGCATGCATTTTCTTCTGACTTGCAACATCATTCATCATTTTGGCATTCGTGGCATTCAACAAATTAAGGTGGTGGTCAAAGTCGTGAAATGGTAGCAAATTAACGATGAATAGGATCCAATAATTCTTAGTGAAATACACAAAATTGGAAAAATCAGCATGTGCCCTCTACGCACATGTTAAGATTTGCATAATTTCACTAATAACCTTTATGATTTTGCATTTTTGCGTGATAAATATAGATAGTTTGATTTTTTAACAATTTACACTGTGTATTAGTGATTACTTCTTGTTTGAGCGGTTTTTAGCATATGCCTACCGAATACATATTAACATAATCCCATAAAAATTTATGCGTACTTAAAATGTTCTTCTGATAAAGTTGTTTTTTTTCCCTCAAGATTATTATTAACATTTAGAATATCATTTGACTTATCCGAAGGTTGATGATTTTCAAATCCTATTAAGATTAAGGTCGCTAATTGATTATTGTTGAAAGCTAAGGATATTAAGAAAATACTATTATGTAATCCATATCTTGTACACGGAATTTGTTATTAAAATCGTATCATTAGAGTTACATGTATGATTATAAACAATAACATTCATAATTTACAACTACGATGTTGCAGATCCTTTTAATTTATATTATTTATTCTCTACCTATTAATTTATACGTTTCATTCTCTACCTATTAATTTATACTATTTATTCTTTACCTATTAATTTATACGTTTCATTCTCTACCTATTAATTTATACGTTTTATTCTCTACCTATTAATTTATACGTTTTATTAAAATTTTATGGGTCGTTACACTCTCCCGCACTCAAAACTTTTCGTCCCCAAAAAGGAAGGAGGTAGGAGAATAGAACAACCAGAAATAAAAGTAAATTGAAAGTCAGGGGTAAATAATTGATTTAACTATATAAATTTTACTTGACATATTCATACTTTTTAAAACCCATTTGTAAAAATTCTTGCTTCCTTTATAAATACCATTTATATTTTAAATAACACCTTTATAAGTATATGAAAACTATTTTAAAATAATTATTTACATCATTAGTTATATTTAAAGAAGCTATTTGAAAACATTAAATTCATAACTCATGAAATTTTTAATTTATCTCAAGATACTTTTCAAATGTTATCAATAAATTAATAATCATTTTCTTTAAATATGTTTTATTTAATTAATAACTTCAAAAATATTTATACCACTAAAATTTTCTATTAACCAATGTAGTATACAGATAACCAATCTTTAAAAGATTATATTCAAAAAGGAAAGAAGGTAGATTCGGAAAAACAGAATCAAGGTGAACAACGAAAGCTGAGAAGATAAGGTAGATTTAAAGAATAGAATCGGGCATGAATCGTAAATTTCAAACCATAAGAGTTTCAATTTCAAATATTAACACAAAATTTCTTTGTTGAAAAATACCTTTATAATAAAATACCTTTATATCGAAATAAATCTTTCTTTCAAAAATACTTTTATAACTCGATGTTTCAACAAGTTTATCCTCGTTCTTGCAGACTCTGGCCATGCGTTGATCAGGCGCAAAGCTAAAATTCTTCAAGTACTTGGTAGACCTGTTTCAACACCCAGTGAAAATACTTGAAAAACTTTTTAAAAAAAATAGATATGGAAAGTACAATCCAAACAAAACAACCAAACCAAAACCTTTGTCCGACCATGGTTCGCAGATACACAATGGTTACGCCTGGATCCCCCAGGAAACAATCCATATCCGTAAGCTTTCTCAGCCCTGCGAGTTACGCCATGATGACTAGTAGAGTGCAGGATACACAATGGTTACGCCTGGATCCCCCAGGAAACAATCCGTACCCTTAGGCAAGACTCAGCCAGGCACTTGCGCTACTATTCGCGACCTACACAGATTGCAAGATACACAATGGTTACGCCTGGATCCCCCAGGAAACAATCCGTACCCCTAGGCAAGACTCTGCCAGGCAATTGCGCTATGCATTCACGAGAGAAAAAAAAACCAACGCTTACGCCACGGTGGGAACATTCGAGTATTACATCCGGAAAACTAAAAATCAGAAAGAATAATATCGATAGAATGAATCTACGATGTGGCCACAAAGTGGATATCAAGCAGAAGGCACTTTCCATATCTTTACTTCGAAAATATATATCATATAGTACCTTTTCAAATCACTTTCAAATATCATACTTATATAAAGTCCATTATATATAGGATTCCCTTTTTCCCAAATCGAATACTTTCCAAATCAATAGTAGATCAAATCATACTTATATAGACTTCGATTATATAAAATAGATTTCCAAATTGAGTACCTTCAAATCAATGGATTTCAAATAAATTTCATACTTTTACAAATCCAATTTATATAAGTTCGACCACTCCCAAATCAAGTTCTTAATAATATAAGGTTCTCAATTTCAAGTCATTCAATATCCATTCAGTTTCCAAATCATATATGATTTCACCAAATTTTCTTCCAAATTAAGTATCTAAATTTCAAAGTTCCCAAAATAATAGGCTTAGAAAATTATCCCAGTTTCTAAATTAAAATAATTCAAGTCAAACAAATTCATTTCCAAAATCTCTATAAGAGTACTGGTTTTTAATTTCAATTTAATTTCAAAACTAAAAGTTTTCTCAAAATCAATTATACTCAAATGGTTTCCAAATTTATAATTATCCCTTTAAAAATTTTAAACTATCTATTTCTAGTTGAAATATTCAATTTACCTTTCTGAAAACTATTATTCAAAACTATATTTTTTTTCAAAACATTTCAAACTAAATTTATGTTCTTTATCAAACATTTTATACTCTTCGAAATTTCTTAGTTTTAAAATTATAGACCTTGACTTGGAAGTGTTCGGACCATCAAAATGATAAGGGAAATCACATTTTCAATTCAAGAGTTGAAAATCAATAATAAATCAATTTCAATATATAGGGTTATACCAAAACAAATTCGAAACTCGATGACTGAACACCGGTCTCACTTTAAATTATTTCAAATATATACATATATCTTTCGAAAATATCAAATTATACTTCGGAATTTGAAATCATAACGGTTTTACAAAATCACTCGCATAGCGAGCTATTAAAGTGGCCTCTCCCCCACTCTGAAACTCGAAAATCAATGTCGATGATGCGTGCACTCATTACCGAAATTATTTTCCAGCGACATACGTGAGTTCTGGACTTCTATTTTCTTGAAAACTTCTTTGAAATTTCTTCAAAATTATTAGAACTCATTTGAACTCATTTGAAACATTTCTTATTTGGAAAAATACCTTTAAATCGTATTATTTTTATATATTTTCCAAAATCTTAAATCCAATTTCAAAATACCAGAATTCAATTCTCGAATTTCAAATTTAACCCTTCAGTTGTAAATCATTTTTATATAAATCAATTTCTTACAAGTTTTCAAATTTTCAAATCCTTTCAAAACTTTTATAAATATAGAATAACATTTCTTATTTGTTTTATATATAGGCATATAATCCTTATCGAAAACAATTTCTTTTTATATATAGAATAAAATCATAATTATCAAAATAATAATTTTGGTACAAAACAATTTCAAAAATACAACATACTCGATTTTTCAAAGGGTGATTTAAGAATGGATTTCAAAACAAAGGTAGAGATTTAAATTAGAAGATTCTAACCAATAGAATCCTGATTCGAAAATAGACTCGATCGAAGATGATTAAATTGCAAAATAGGAGATGGATATACTTCTATAAATCACGGGCGACCTTAATCGGGTCAATCATGCATTTAGCAATATGATGGATGCAGAATTCTAAGGCAAATTGACATTCGATCGCTAGAGACAGAATTTGGAATAACAGGAGATAGTAGCATCTAAACCGAGGATACAAAAATCTTCGGTGAATCGACGCCAATTGTAAAGGAGTTTTCATCCCCCTTTACAAATCATTTAGTGGAGTTATTGGATACTCCAGAATCAAAAGAATATAAATAAAGAGAGACAAGAATGAATTTTGGAACCGAGGGACATTCCAAAATTCAAAGGAAATCGAGTCAGAAAGGAAGAGATTCAACTCGAGCGAAAGTGATTCTGTTAATAAATTTACCATATATGCTAAGTTTTGCCTAGAGCCAAAGCTCTGATACCAACTGAAACGACCCGCTATTTTGGACCATTCAAATCGACAATAAAACCATACATGTCCGACTTGAATAATTCAAAATACCGAATTGTTAATTAAAATTTGGCAAAACTTAACATATATAGTAAATAATTCATCACAGATCACAGACACAGAGTAATATAATGCAGCGGAATAGATAAAGAATAGTAGTTCATGAAGCAACTATATACATTGGAGTTAGAAATAAAATACAACTGAATATCTTAGATGTAGTGAAGTCTCCAGTATGCGCAGATGACTTCTCTGAACAAATCAACAGGATGACTGAAAGGATAGATAGCTGGATCTTCAAGCAAGGCTCCAACTTCGAAGGTGAGTCTCAAATGCTGTATCACTCAGTCTGACCCGAGCGTAAAGCAAAATACAAAACACTCGAGTCAGGATTAACATTCTTATATCAATAAATCCAACTCAAGTGAAATATCAACTGAAATACAAATAACTTAAAGGATGTTTGGAATAACCATCCTCTAAGGGTCCATGGAACTATCTACAGGGTAGAAATATACACTATAACACCGTGGTTCTTCATCTTAATTTATACCTCAAAATCAAATATCATTTCACTTCAAATATAGCAATTTTCCAAAATAGTATTTAGATATATTAAATAATTTATACCGTAAAATATTTTCAATTCCCTCAACTTAACAAATTGTTTCAACATCAACCCGACCTTCCCATTTAAATTAAATTCAATCTCAATTTATCAAATTTAAATTCAACTCAATTCCTAAAATAACCACTTCAATTTTATCGATCTCAAATTCGGATTTGTAATCACAAAATACCCCTTTATATTCAATATTTTTAAACCTTTAAGTATTCAACGTTTCAACTAAATTTTTATTCAATTTAGTTTTCTAAATAATAAATTCAAATTTAGTTCAACCTAAATTTTCATTTTAATTCAATTTAGTTTCTAAATAACAAATTCAACTATATTGATTTCAAATACAGATCCGAATCTCAAATTTAAACCATTTAAATTCCAATATAGTTTAAGGCTTAAAAATTAAATGATCAATTTAACCGTTTCATATAGATCTCGATTTAACCTCATTATTATTTAGTCTTGAAATACTTCCTCATTTGATTCAAGATTATTTAATTAACCTTAAATTCCATTTTTCTCAATATTTTCTTCAATTTACTTAAACGTGAAATATGCATTTAATCGCTTAAATCAAAAATCCAGTTATAAAATCCTACCTTTTTAAAATTTCCCATTTAAAAATTTAGATTGATTTAATTAAATAAATCCTTATTTAGATACCATTTAATAAACTCAAATTTATCTCCCCATCTTAATTTATCCCAATTATTTCAAAAATCTATTTGAAATATAATTTACATAAATGTTAACATAGTTTATGTATTAAATCAAACTTAATTAAATTAAATATTATTAAATCTATATATATAGAAATTTAAGAATTAACATTTATTAAGACCATATATTTCTTTCCAAACAAAGAATTTATTTCCACATATTTATATATGAACCACGGTGTCTGTATATATTCCTTATCATCTGGTCAAGTGTTACGGATATTTATCATTTAAATCCATACACTAAATATATACGGGTGGATATCATTCCAATCTGTAATCCCAAATTTAATTAAATGAAAATCGCTTGGGTCTATCATTTCAACCCATAACGAAATTCTCCTATTCTAAAGTCTGTTCGGGTATGTATCATTTCAACCCATAGTGAATTCTAAACTACAGGGAACTTGCAGAGTGATAACATATAACAAAAATATAGCAGGATATGATAATAATATACAACAGGAATATATCATCAGTAATTAAATAAAGTATAAACAATAGGATATGGTGTCATATCCCGTAGGTGAACAGATACAGGTAATGGCATAAATATAACAATTTAAATAACTACAGCAACATATTTCAATTGTCGTTTCAATTGAAATCAAATTTAATAAATAAAAGAATGTAAATCGTGAGTGATTGCTCACCTTTCAAGGTTAGAGAGATAGACAATGAAGTTGAGTTATGAAATGCAAGCACGACTTCCAAAGCAATGTTAGATGGTACGATTTCGACGGAAAGCTGATAGATAGAAATTGATGAGAACGGATCAAATTAGCTTGATAAAATTGAAATGAAGATTATAAGATTAATTTATTACTTTCTTTCAAAATGAACGCTAAATCAAAACACGCATTTTATAAATATATATATATATATATATATATATATATATATATATATATGCACACCCATGAAACCATATAACTTCAAAACACTTCCATTTCATATTAATGTTAAATACAAATATATAATTATTCAAAATGTCACATATATAGTATATTCATTTTATGGTTGTCGTTTCCATGTAATAAATATTCATTTTGAACCAATATTAAAATAATATATATGTATAGTTAAAAAAATCAATGTTCTAACATAAAACACCTATATTAAAGATCAACACACATATATATAATATTTTTTGAAATGAATACTTATGTATATATATAATTATTATAGTTTATTACTTTCCTTTTCAAAATATCCAACAGGAAATCAAACAAACTTATGCACATATATGTGCAGGTAAACAATATTCTTTATAATACATTGTTAACTTATTCCTTTTTTTTATAAAACCTTTATATATAACAAATATATGTATAAAATAAAATATTTGTATATATAAAAATCAAAACGTTTCAAACATATATTCAAAAACTGGATCATATAAATAACAATGTATTTAGTTAACGCATAGTATAAAATTCATTTATATAACACTCTTATATATATATAAATCTTGTATAAGTAAACCTTTATAGCTTCATAACTTATTTACTTTCACATATAACAAGATCTGTACAAAAGAATGCAAACTTTTCTCACATCCTTTTGAACGTTTGTAAGAAAATTTTTAAATAATAAATATACCTTCTTATTTAGGAAAGAAAGTAAGCAGGCACTTGTAGGAGAAACGTGAGTGGAGGTTGAGGGTTGTAGGCGGTGGGAAGGGAAGAGGGGCGGAGATAGCTTCAGGCGATGGGTATATATGTCGTGCAAAAAAATTTCTCTCTTGTTTTTTTAATATCTGGCGTAGGCCATAGAAAAATTTGGGAGGAGGAAAAGTAAGCAATGGTGGGGAGTGGATCTCGAAAATAAAGAAGGAGCAGACAACAATGAAATATATGAAGAGAGAGGTAGTGGAAAGCTACAGAGAAAAATATAATATAAAAGGGAATAATAAATGAAATATCAACGTTCATGCGTTGATACAGCAGAGAAGTTAAAGCAAATAAGAAGAGAATGGATTGATCTAAAGGAAAGGCAATGAATGGTTTAGAAATAAATAAATGTAAAACGTATACGTTTTAATTTCAAAAAGGAAAGAAATAAATATGGGGATGGCAACAGTCAAAATGCACATTTAGGCTAATAATAGAATATAAAAGTAAGAAACTCAAAAGGATAGGCACAGAGACGTGAAATCAGGGAGACAAGGGAAGCAAGTGATCTTTCAAATTTATAACGTTGGCAATAAATATAAAATAAATGAAAATTAATAGATGGATGCTTGATTGACGCAGTGATTAAAGTAAGGTTGCGTGTCAGTCACGATGAAATTTGAAACGGAAGAAAATGTAAATGAATAAGAGGGGTAAGCCAAATTTTCCGCTTAGATTTAGAGAAGACACATCAAATGCTGAAAAGGGGAATTATGAAATGACTAGATTCTAGCAAATAATAAATATGGTAAGAAAAGTAAATAGGCAGGTTATAAATCAGATTGGAAAGAAAAGTGGAGAGGTTAATTGATAAAAGAATTAAGATAATGAAAATGCATAATAATATTTTTGGCATCTAATTTCATTTAACTTTAACTAGCATCAATCATGTCAGACACCCATGTTAAAAACAAGAAACGCAAATAGGAGCATGCATTTTCTTCTGACTTGCAACATCATTCATCATTTTGGCATTCGTGGCATTCAACAAATTAAGGTGGTGGTCAAAGTCGTGAAATGGTAGCAAATTAACGATGAATAGGATCCAATAATTCTTAGTGAAATGCACAAAATTGGAAAAATCAGCATGTGCCCTCTACGCACATGTTAAGATTTGCATAATTTCACTAATAACCTTTATGTTTTTGCATTTTTGCGTGATAAATATAGATAGTTTGATTTTTTAACAATTTACACTGTGTATTAGTGATTATTTCTTGTTTGAGCGGTTGTTAGCATATGCCTACCGAATACATATTAACATAATCCCATAAAAATTTATGCGTACTTAAAATGTTCTTCTGATAAAGTTTTTTTTTCCTCAAGATCATTATTAACATTTAAAATATCATTTGACTTATCCGAAGGTTGATGATTTTCAAATCCTATTAAGATTAAGGTCGCTAATTGATTATTGTTGAAAGCTAAGGATATTAAGAAAATACTATTATGTAATCCATATCTTGTATACGGAATTTGTTATTAAAATCGTATCATTAGAGTTACATGTATGATTATAAACAATAACATTCATAATTTACAACTACGATGTTGCAGATCCTTTATTTTATATTATTTATTCTCTACCTATTAATTTATACGTTTCATTCTCTACCTATTAATTTATACTATTTATTCTCTACCTATTAATTTATACGTTTCATACTCTACCTATTAATTTATACGTTTTATTCTCTACCTATTAATTTATAAATTTCATTCTCTGCCTATTAATTTATACGTTTTATTCTCTACCTATTAATTTATACGTTTTATTCTCTACCTATTAATTTATACGTTTTATTAAAATTTTATGGGACGTTACACAACTCCCGTGAGTTGGCATAAATGACTAAAACAGGAGCTATACCGGGCTACACAAAGGGTCGCACCCTTTCATCGAGCATGCTCCATCGGAAACCATTCTATTACTTTTGTGATTCGATATGTGGCGCCACTTTGATTCGGGGGTATTGTTCGAGGTGGGCGGAAGCTGCTGGCTTGCCGTCACCACCGGTCCGGGAGTGCAAACGGTGTATCCACCCTGGCATTGCCTCGTGTGCCGTGTCATTACCTTATATCGAGCCCACTACGATTTTGGTTTTAAAGATCCGACCGCGTTAAGGTTCACCATCCCCTTAACGCTATTTTCTATATGATTATACTTTACTGATTAGACACTACTGTATATAGCGCAATATACTACATAGTAAATAGTTTAACGGATCCTTAGAGGATGGGCGGCCCCAGACATCTTCTAAGTTACTTGTACCTTTACTACAGTTCACTTGAGTTGGTTTACATTGTATAAGTATGTATGTCCTGACTCGAGTGTTTGTATTTTTATTTACGCTCGGGTCAGCCTGAGTTATTCACAGATTTGGATTTCCACTTTCTGAAGATTGGAGTCGTTGGAGATTATCTACTTGTCAAGTTTCATCCTTTCAGTTCGGTTGTTCTATTCAGCTTGTACTTGGTTATCATATTTAAACTTCTGTTATACTTTATTTCTTCTATTGTATCTTATGTAACTCTGATATATTTATATAGTAGCTTCATGAACTACTATCTCTTTTACATCCGCTGCATTATTATTACTCTGTGTCTGTGATCTGTGATTTTTATTTACTGTGTATTCTGAGATTTGCCAAATTTTTAATTACAACGCGGTATTTTGAGCAATTCAATTCCGGCATTAGTGTCTACCTATACACTTATAATGGATGTGAATGGTTGAAAATACCTGGTTGTTACAGTTGGTATCAGAGCTTTGGTAGCTCTAGGCAAAACTCAGCATATGGAGTGAATGTATTTACAGAACCACTTACATTCGAGTTTGAATCTCTTCCTTTTTGACTCAATTCCTTTGAATTTTGGAACGTTCCCTACGATTCCAAAATCCATTCGTATCCTTCACTATTCATCTTCTTTTGACTCTGGAGTATTTCATAACTCCGCTTCGAATGATCTTTCTAGTAAGTCGGCAGTCACGCCAATTTCAAATTGAATTGAAAGAAAAAGGGGGAAAACTCCTTTACAATTAGCATCACTTCACCATAGATTTATATCTATCCTTGGTTTAGATGCTAATATTCTTTTGTTATTCCAAACTCTAACTCTTGGGATCGAATGTAGATTAACCCTAGAAAATCCACATCGATCTTATTATTTAAGTCACGGTTAACCCGGTAAATGTTGCCCGTGATTTATTTAAGCTTATCCACCTCACTGTTTTGTTATTTAATCATCTTGTCTTTTGTTTCCAATCTATTCTTCCAAACATTTTGAATTGTACTTGTATATATATGTTTTGTTTTATATATTGTGTTGTTTGAGTTTTTGATGTTGAGTTGGGTTTCTGATCGATTCGTCTGATCAACGCTATCGATAGGATTTCAAAAACACTTTGACAGAACAAACTGACACGATATTATTTTAAAAATTTGGTTAATGAAATAAATTTTGATATATAAGTAAATTTATGGAACTTAATAAACTGATTTAAATTGATTGTGTGAAGTGATAATACTTAATTTATCATTTATTGTTCTATAAATGAATTTATAAATAGTTGTTTATAAATTGATTTAGGAACTGAAATGAATTTAGAACAAGAAATTTGAGAATTTGATTTCCAATGGTTTCAAACCTTTTGTTTAAAAAGTTTTAAAAGGGATATATTATTTAAAGTATTTTCAAATAGAAATTTGTTTCCAAAGAATTTTAAAGTTTAAAATTAGTGCTCTTCTCATTGTCGCTGGGAAATAATCAGTGATGATCGCGACATCATCGACGTTCATTTTCAAGTTTCGAAGTGAAGAGACTGTTCTGTAGTCTTGCTACAGTTTTGTTTCGAGGGAATTTAATTGATTTGAATTTCTAAAATATGACTTGATTTATAATATATATAGATATATGATTGAAATTTGATTTGACATATTATATATATATTATTACTTATCTCTAAATGGTTTGGAGAAATAGGAAACACAATTCTTAAATTTTGTTTTAAATAATAATTTCAATTATAAAAAGAGAATCAAAAATTTGGATAAATGATTAAAACTTGAGAGAATTGAATTGGAAAGTTTTATTTGTATAATATAATTGCATTCAAATATAACTTACCTTAATTTCAGAAGTTAACAATGTAATTGGATAATATACAAATGAAATTTGAGTGGTTATAATAAATGTTATACACTTAAATTTTAATTATAAAATGATTAACAGAGGTAAATATAATAAAGGGTAATTGAATAACTTACAATAAAATAATGTTAAAAGAACTAAGAATAAAAGAAAGCAGTTATAATAAGTGTAAGTATGTTTAACATAAGTGATAAATATATTGGGAGGAATAAATTTAATTTTAATTAGGAATAAAGAAGAATAAAATTTATTAAGTACATTGTGAGTGTAATAAATGATTATTTTTAAAACCCATGGTTTTGAAAATTGTTAATTTTAGATGATTGGATAATAATATAATGAAATTTGAGATAGTTAAGATTTATTTAACTTGTGTAAAAGATTTATTCTCTATTTAAGGTGAAATTTCCATGCTTTCAAATTTATTTGTTTATTTTGTTTTTCAAACTATCTTTTGGTTGTCCTTATTATTCTTATCTTCCTATAGACTGGTATATGCATCTTTCTATAATCTTTCTGTTTAAAAATCTTTCTATAATCTTTGATAAATCTGCACCTTGTTAAACTTACCTATCACAATAGTTATCATGTATAATTTCCTTCTTCTTGTCATCTTGTCCTAATCTTGTTTCACTCTATCTTTTTCTGTGCTTTCCCGTACCTCATTCCTTTTCGGGGACGAAAAGTTTTGACTGGGGGAGAGTGTAACAACCCTGTATTTTGTGACTTTTTTTGTATATTTTAATTATTTTAATTGAATTTTTTATTTAACTTATTTTTTTATTTTGAATGATAAACTTTAGTTTTGATATGAATTATCATTCCAAAGCATGACTAAAAAGAATATTTTCCAAAAAGTGAATTTTTGGTCAAAATAGTCAAACATTGACTTTTAATTTAAATTTTTAAAAGTTTGTAAATTTAAATTTTATCTTTTATTATGAAAGTACATAAAAATTTAAGAACACTGCTTTTTGTTTCGTTGGAAACGGATTTAAATTGTGAAAGTTATGTATATTTCAATATTGAGTGCAATTTGTTTATTCTGCAATTTTATTATTTTAAATAGTATAAATTTTATTTTTCTTTGTCATATTTTATTGTAATATGTATTGATATGTTATTTTATGTATGCTTTGGCTTTTAATAATTTTGAAGTGAGGTAGGAATTTTTCTAGAGCTAGTAGTATTTTTCTTGTAATTTCCATGTCCTGTTTTCAATTTTTAAACATTTTCTTTAGTTCTTTTCTATTTTTCTCCAATTTAATTATTTATTTTATTTTAGAAATGATAAATAAATTATTTTATTTTAAAATTTTGCTTTAGAATATTTTTAAAATGAAGTAGATATTTTTCCAAAGCCATTGACGTTTTAATTGTAATTTTTGAACCATGTTTTCGATTTTTAAGCAATTTCCTTAATTCTTTTTATATTTTCTTTAAATTTAATTATATATTTTTATTTTATTTCACTTTGTTTCGGTTTTTAGATGTACTTGCTGAAGTTTATTTTGTTTTACTTGATTTAAAAGAAAAGAAAGTATGGAAGGTTTTAAAAGCTAAGAAACGTAAAGTCGTTTCACCGTTTCTTTTACCATTTCTTTTTCAATCAATGCATCAATTTATTGTAGCTGTTCCTTTTCTTTTGCTTATTCACGTGAAAGTTTCCCATTCCATCAATAATACACATCTATTTCAGATCTGAGCAAAGAAAAATAAGCAATGACCTCTCTTCCTCCTCTCATTTTTCTACTTCTTTTTCTTTGTTTTGCTTGATTTTTGCCATGACCTCCCATAGCTTTGCTCGGCCCCACATCTCCACCACCACCACCGACCACACCACCACCATCTACAGCAGCACCACCTTCCCCTCCTCTGACCAAGATATGACCATGGCCTCCCTATGATGCAAACCCCTCAAACTTGTAAAGCAATCCTTGAAAACAATTCCTAGACCACATAACTTCACTTATATCCTTCTTCTATCACCTTGGCCACCTCCCCTTGCTCCACCACCACCATAACCTGATCTCTGGCCATCACTTGACCTCTTTCCAGATCTGAAGCAAGCATGGCCAAGCCCAAACAATGACTAGGCCGAGCCTAGTGTGCACCAAAAACCACTCCTTTTGGCCTTGACTCTTTGTCTGCTTCATGTTTAACTCCTACCTCTTCACGTCCCATTGTTTGCCTTCTTTTTGCTGACCATTGGATGAGCATTTCAGGTCTAGACCTGATCATGGCTGATCCAAATGATGTCATGGCCAAGCACTTGAATGGTTAATGAAAGGTTGAATCATTTTGTCCTTTGTTAATTTCAAATTTCCAATTATTTCTCTATTGTTTTGGTTGAATATTCATAAGTTATATTGTCTTGTTTTGGGGTTGTTTACAAGATGATATCTTGGCTATTTCTCTCCACTCAAAATCAAAGGTCGTGCCTTCTGGATCCGTTGTGTCATTCAAATTAATATCTCCAGCATAAAAATGTGAGTATTTCTCACCAGACATTATGTACTTATATAAGTAGTAAATTGACACCATGCGAATCTGTAGAACTATATTAACATGTTATAACTGCTTATATTATTATCATATGATGTTCACACCCATTAAACACCTGTTATATCATATGTTACTGTTATTTCATGCTATTCTGTATATTTTATCAGTTTATCACACTGCAAGTTCCCTGTAAATTAGAATCACTATGCGTTGAAATGATACATACCCGAACGGACTTTAGAATAGGGTAAAATCGTTATGGGCTGAAATGATAGGCTTGAACGGTTTTTATTTAATTTATTTCATTTACTTGGGACTGCGGGTTTGAAATGATAAAACCCGGATTTTTTTTGTAAATTACGGATTGAAATGATATATTACTCGTATCACTTTTCCTAGTGTAGAAAATTATATACAGACCCGTAGTTAATATATGTTTTCTAAAATTTCTAAAATTATTTTACAAATGTAAATATTAAAACATTTTGATTTAAATCTAATTAAAAAGGATTTTTGTAAAATATTATTGATTTTCTGAAAAATTGTAAGTAAAATGAATTAATGAAAAGTTAGAAAATTTTGAACGTAAGTTATTTTGGAAAATTTGATTTAATTATAAATGGAAATTAAATTGAATATGAAATTATGATAAATTTATGATAATTTGAATTTAAATGAATTCAAAGTGATTTTATATCATATTAATGATTTTTAATAAAGTTGAAATGTGAAATGAATGAATATTTTAAGTTGAAATTTTGAAATATAACTAAATTGGAAATTTATGAAATTGACTTAAAAGTGAACTTTTAGTTAAGTAAATAAAAATAAAACTAAGTTATATTTGAGAATTTGAACTTAAGTGTGAAGTTGAAATTTAATGCAATGAATTTAAAATTGAACATTGCAATTTAATAAGTGAATTATTATTAAATCTTGATTTTTGAATGGAAATTTAACTTTATAAAATCATGAACTTGAGGAAAATTAAATGATGTTTATAAATGTGAAAATGTATGATTTTATGAGTTAAAAAAGTTTAAATAAAAAAATATAATTGGTTGAGAAATTATATTGAATATTTGAAGTTAATTGATGACTGCATTTTTGAAATGCTATTAATTACAATGTAAATGATATTATAGCATTTGTAAATGCTGTAGTTGATGATAATGAACTAAAAAGCTAAATTGAATTAAAAGCTATTATAGCAATTTTTGTAAGTGCTATAATTTTTGAATTTAACTAAGTTTATTTGAAATTTAAGTAAACCCTATTACAATATTTTAAATGTTGTCTTTTGTTAAATTGAACTGTTTTGAATGTATCTTTCCGTAGCGTTTTCTAAATGCCACGAAAAGTGAATTTTCACTGTTTTGATAAACTTAAGTGAATAAATGAACTTTGGAAGTTGAAAATTTTGGAAATTTAATAATTTAATTATTAAACATAATAACTTCATTTTAATGATTAAAAATGATTTTTTTTTTTGGAATATAAACTGTTTTGAAATATGAATTGAAATGGTATTTTAAATTGAATAAAGTGAATAATGATTTGAAATGTGGTTTCGAAAAGATATGATATTTTGATATATTAAAATGATTTGAAATGTGGTTTTCGAAAAGATATGATATTTTGATATATTAAAATGATTTGAAATGTGGTTTTTGAAAGATATGATATTTTGATATTAAAATGATTTGAAAAGAAGATCTGAAAGATATGATATTTTGGAAATGATTTAATCCTTATTTTGATAAAGATTTGGGTTGAAATGATATTTTATTTTGAAATATAAATTATTGTTTTAAAGTTATAACTACGGGTTATAATAACGATTGGTTGTTAAAGAGACCGGGATCGGATATTGTCTTATAGCCGGCCAATACCGAAAACCACTTTAACAACTGTATACGCGGTGGAGATTCCAGAATGAAGTAGGATGGTGGCGACGTTCTCGAGGTATATTACGTGGACCCAACTCCCGTGAGTTGGCATAAATGACTAAAACAGGAGCTATACCGGGCTACACAAAGGGTCGCACCCTTTCATCGAGCATGCTCCATCGAAAACCATTCTATTACTTTTGTGATTCGATATGTGGCGCCACTTTGATTCGGGGGTATTGTTCGAGGTGGGCGGAAGCTGCTGGCTTGCCGTCACCACCGGTCCGGGAGTGCAAACGGTGTATCCACCCTGGCATTGCCTCGCGTGCCGTGTCATATCCTTATATTGAGCCCACTACGATTTTGATTTTAAAGATCCGACCGCGTTAAGGTTCACCATCCCCTTAACGTTATTTTCTATATGATTATACTTTACTGATTAGACACTACTGTATATAGCGCAATATACTACATAGTAAATAGTTTAACGGATCCTTGGAGGATGGGCGGTCCCAGGCATCTTCTAAGTTACTTGTACCTTTACTACAGTTCACTTGAGTTGGTTTACATTGTATAAGTATGTATGTCCTGACTCGAGTGTTTGTATTTTTATTTACGCTCGGGTCAGCCTGAGTTATTCACAGATTTGGATTTCCACTTTCTGAAGATTGGAATCGCTGGAGATTATCTACTTGTCAAGTTTCATCCTTTCAGTTCGGTTGTTCTATTCAGCTTGTACTTGGTTATCATATTTAAACTTCTGTTATACTTTATTTCTTCTATTGTATCTTATGTAACTCTGATATATTTATATAGTAGCTTCATGAACTACTATCTCTTTTACTTCCGCTGCATTATTATTACTCTGTGCCTGTGATCTGTGATTTTTATTTACTGTATATTCTGAGATTTGTCAAATTTTTAATTACAACGCGGTATTTTGAGCAATTCAATTCCGGCATGAGTGTCACCTATACACTTATAATGGATGCGAATGGTTGAAAATATTGGGTCGTTACAGGTTTCTTTTATTTGACTCGGGTCTGTAGTGGTTAAGCTACAGTTTTTTTAGGAAAAATTGTTTCTAGGGTTTCAAAGTTTATATTAAGTTGAAAATGAACCAGATTTAAGTTTGAAAAGTATTTCCTGATTTAAAATTTTAACTAATAAAAGTAAATGTTTTAACTAAGTTTAATAAAGAAATTTAATCAAGTTCAAATGTATCAAGTTTAAAGATATATTTAAATTAAGTTTCAAAAGGGATGAGATTTTTATTAAATTTATTAAACAAGTTTGATCAAATTTTCCAAATATTTTAAATACTAAAAATTTAATGTTCAACTCATTTTGTTTTAAATTAATTATATCTTCCTAATTATAAAATTGATTACTAAATGTTTTCTAATAAGTTTAATGATGTAATTAAATTTAACTTGATTAAATGTATTTATCTTTAATTAATTGGGGTTATGATTAATTAAGATAATCAATTTGGGAAGTTAATTAAAAGAATCATTTAATGAAACTAATTATGTGATTAATTGGTTTAAATCTCACGATTGATTCATCTTAGTTGTATATGATTAATAACTATTGTATGCTGTGTATTAATTGATATCCCTGATTGTAACTGTGATGATATGTGATATCAATTGCTTTATTTCAAATTATGATATCTGTGATGAATATACTTCTCTATGAATGTGAAAACCCTTTGGCTATAAAACGGCACTTGAATTTCGATGCGACAGGGAGTCCGATTCCAGTTGGTTATCCGAAACCCACATCAAATCTGTGAATCTTTATGAATGACATATCCACATGTTTTAAAATTGACGCTCACTATTCGGATTAGCCGGGAGAGGACCTTTGTGTCATATAACCCATTCCGAATATGTGATACGACGAAATAGATAGCAATTGAAGACCGGTGGTGAAGACCGGGCATCTTCGAGAATGATAGGATAACCTATCGAATGACTCTGCACTAAGTTGCTCCGGTATAGAGATCTCCATATGTGATGAGGAGTCCGATCGGTGTTGTGGATGCCCGGATTTGCAAGGGCTTCTTCCTTTATTGGACGAAGTGCCTTCGGTTCTGTTCGAACCCGGAACAGACTTGTATGGATTGTATGTCTGACATTACAAACTGAGATATAAAGCTGATTTCTTTCAAATACATATCTATTGGCGGTGGAGAATTTATTCTCTTAGCTTAACACCCTTCTCTGAGACGTACGAGCTTAGAGG
This sequence comes from Allium cepa, assembly GCA_030765085.1. NCBI lineage: Eukaryota > Viridiplantae > Streptophyta > Magnoliopsida > Asparagales > Amaryllidaceae > Allium > Allium cepa. The sequence goes on from CM060942.1 coordinate 514,518,495, forward strand.
TTATGTAGTTGAAGGTTATTAGTGATATACTCCCAATTTGGTAGTGTGGCATGCTGAGTGCTGCTGATCATTTGTTGATCGAAGCATGACTTTGTGAAAAAACGTAGCTTTGTGGACGAGACTTCGTCGAACCTCACAACCCGGTTATGGTCGAAACAGGAATCGTGGCAGCAAGGTTATTTGGGGGTAGCGCCCCTTGAGGGCATGTCCATTTCCTTCTGGATTATAAGTGGTATCATGGTATGGAGCCTAGATACTTATTTTGTGGTTGCTGCTGACTTATTGTTTTATGGTTGTCGGTTGAGAAGCGCTTCGGATAAAGGTTGGTAATGATCGGGAGGTGGCATACTCATGTTAGTTGTTACCTAGTTACAGAGGTAACCCGACCTTGTGTAGCAGAGATCTGGTTAGGGTTCGGGGACGTCCCTCCAGAGGCATTCCATTTTATTTTATATAGGAAGTTCTTTTGCCCGACCATTCATTGGAAATCCAATCATCCAATACGAGCCTTACGGTTTTAGTTGTATAACCTGCCATTTAACATGGTAGCTATAGTAGGCATACTATAATGGTACGTATGCTGGCTAAGATTAATATTATACTTTCGAAATGTTTTCACACTATGCACTAATAAAAATATATATTTAAAAGTGTTTTCTCGTATCAAGCATTTTTGACTGTCATAAGGAGAAATCTCCTCCAAGTCTGCGCTTGCATTGTGTGTGGTGGGAGGCCTTATGGCAGTTTCATTTTAAAAAAGCATTGAGAATTTCTTTCAAATTCTTTTGTTTTGCTTTTGATAAGAATAAATTGCTTTTGTTTACTCATACCATTCCAATGACTAACCCGGAGTTTATTGTTTCTTTCCTAAACTCTGGGTGCCCATATTTTTTCCACAGGCAGCCTAGAAGCAGGTTATCTGTGTTTTTGAGCTAGCTTGGATTTTGAAGTCTTTTGGAAGTTTTTGGATTCTGGAAGCTTTGGATTTGTAAATCTTTTGAAGTATTGGAGTTTTGAAGACTTTGTCGAAGTTGAAGTATGTTGGAACTCGTTGAAGTTCTGTTGTCTTACTATGGTTGTATCATATTGTATCACTTTGATATTTGGGATCGATGTTATATTGGATACTGTACCATGTTGTTCCTGTGTTGTTATATGATATTCATTTTGTTTCCGCTGTTATATTCATCTAATATTGTTATAAGCTCCATCCGAACTGGAATTCGACGTTCGAATCTCCGGCAGTCGAATACAAGTGAGGTATTTGATGTCGATTTTTTTGAACGCTGAATTTTGGGTCGTGACAAGTATATTCAAAAATAGTCTGAATAATATTACTCATCATTTCTTTTAACATTTTGAAAACAATTTCAAATGTTCCTAGACTTAGGATTAAAAACTTCACAATTAAAAGCAGACTTCAATTTATAAGTTATACTCATCTAAAAGTTTTCTTCCCTAAAACTTTTTCATTTTGCTTTATCAATGTTTACAAGAAAACAACATCCCATTATTAAACACAATAACCATTCTATTTTCTGATTTGAAACCAATTCTAATTCATCTTATTTGTATAGTTCATTTTATCCAATTCCTATTTGGATACACACACACACACACACACACACATATTTATTCATCACTTAATTATTATCCAATTTCAATATCCAACAACCAATTATTACTTTATTTATAAAATATAAGCTTTTATAAAAATCATTTATTAAAACCATTTTTAAAACCTTTATATAAGAAAATAACAAGTATGCTCTCATATATATATATATATATATATATATATATATATATATATATATATATATATTGCACACACGCACACACACTCTCTACTCATCTTAGGGTGTCGCTGACCCTATCCTTAATAAGTAAACCCACCAGAGCCAAGGTTCTCACTTAACCTGGCTTTGATACCAAATGTAACAACCCGGGATTTTCGATCCTGAAAATTCCAGATAGTTAAGGAAAAAAAGAAAAGAGATAGAAGAAGAAGAAGAAACAGAAACACCAAAACACAGATTCTCACATTCGCAGCGGATCAAAATATAATATCAAATAAAATAGCAGTTATACAAAGGAAAACTATATTAGTTAATTTACATCAATTTATCAGAGTTACAACATTTACACAAGACACTAGACAGTTAAAATTAACTTGTCCCAGATAAACTACAATATATCACAGCGTAAATACACTCCATACGTTCCTGCCATCCAGCTTGCGCCCTGAGCTTTAGAAACCCCACCTGAAAATCTGTAATACTCGGTCTGACCCAAGCATTACATCAAAGTAACACCAGGGTCAGGCTGGAAACCAACGTGAGTAAACCCATATAATATGAAATACCAAGCTACAACATATGTGAATATCCGGGTAACTCGTACCCTTTTTTCGAGTTCTCATAGTCAACATTTATCACACAACAGTTTCAGGTTAAATATCCATATTACACAACTCATTCCATTCCAGCCCATTTAATACCACATATCCAATTATAAAGAATTTTGTAGATTACAAATCAAAGTGGTTCCAGATATTTATTGATACCCAACTCCGATCTCTTCGAATCTCATATCATCTTAACCTAAGTTATTCAATTAAATACAATTCAATTTTAAATACAGGATGTCACTTTTTACACAGCAATTCATCATTGATAGATAACCACATTATCATTGACCGCCCAAACATATCATATCACAAAACATTTCATATCAAAAATATCAACCAATTCAAGGCATTGCACATCACTCAATCATTCATAAGCAAGATTGATCACTTCCAAAATTAATTTAATTTATCTCTAATTAAATTAATTACTAATCATTAATCACTTAGATTACCTTTACTTAACATTAATTAATTATAAACCAAGTTAACTAATCATCTTTTAATTATCCATCTTAATTAATCATCCTTGATCAATTATACTTTAATTACATTAAGTAAAAAGCCTTTAATTAATTTCACAAATTAATTATCCTTAACCATTCACAGTAATTATCCTTAATTTATTACTCAAATAAATTATCTTATAACTACCTACATTGATTAACTATCCTTTAATTAATCGCACTCATTAATTAACTAACCCTTAATTAATTTCCTTAATTAATCAATCCTTTAATTAATTAATCCTTAATTAATTAATCCCTTGATTTATCAATCCTATAATAAATTACACCAAGTAATTAATTACTTCCATTAAGTAATTATTCCATTGGTTAGTTATCCTCAATTAATTAACCTTTAATTTCTTATTAAATTAATTAATCCTTAACAAATTTATCTTTTAATTACTTACGTTAAGTAATTACCATTTAAGTAATTAATCTCTATTACTTACATTAATTAATCCTTGATTATTAATTAATAAATTTCTAATTAATTAATTTATAACCCTTAATTATAAATTAATTTATCCTTAATCATTAATTAAATAACATTAATTTACACATACTAGGTGATTACTCCTTAATTAAATAATTAACTGTCTTTTAATTAAGTAATTATTCTTCAATTACTTTTCTTAATTAATTAATCAATTAATTAAACCTGAACTATCCATCTATATTTAATCAAAGATAAGCCTCTATATCTTAATTAATTACTTAATTATATCATTTAATTCTTACTAAGTTAAATACTTGAAATCACTTGACAAATATTTTATCTTGAAAATCTATTTATTCTTATTTAGTTTTGAAAACTCGTTTAACAATTTGCTTTAACTTGCATTCACTAAATGACTTAAATTTGTTATTCCTTTATTCAAAGCTCTGATCTATACAAAGTACCCAAGCCCGATCGAAAATTTCCTGAGCTAAAACCATAGATTTCCGAGTCAAACTCGATCTATCCTACCTGGTTCCATCATCTTCTTCCCTTTATCCATTCAAAACAAAAAACAGACACAAAGCTGACATACGTGCACGTGCACAACACCTCACCATCGCTTTGGTCATCACCATGACCCTTAGCAAGTCGATGGCAACCAACTCGACACGAGCGACACGCCAGGATCTCGAACCCTCATAAAAATCAAAATCGAAACCACTCAAACTCATCAGGGAGAAAACCGATGGTCAAACATCTCCAATTTTCCCCGCCTCCGATCATCTGGAATCTCGCCACCACTTCTAGAACCTTGCCTTGCTCATCTCTTCCATTTCCCCTATCACCGATCGAGTTCGACACAATGACGATGCCCCATTGGCCACGAATCCAACATCGACCCAGACCAAAGCTTAAACCCTAGTTCAACCTTAACCCGACTCCTCGATCTCCTATGCATTCTCGAACTAATTTTCCCTGATGCGCCATGGCTTAAAGCTACTCCATGCCAAACAGTGCACCACGAAATCCATCAGCTTGCCGTAATTTGGCAAAAACAAACTTTCCGTTCATCTCGCAAATCCTACCCAAATATTCACTTAAAAATCTTGATACTATTATCATAAATCATGATTTTCAAGCTCGAATCCAGCCATACAATCAAAACTTAGAAATTCAGCAATCGAATTTTTTTGACTTGTATTATTTCTTACTGCAAATTCAATTTGATCTAATAATTACTCGATATATACCTGGGAATATTTTTAAAAACAGTATTTTGTCCATGCGAACAATTTTTCTTTAATGATCGAAGTCTAAAATTTGTTTGAATAGGGTGATATGATTTATCTAGGTGGGTTCTTGAGTCTGCTAGCATAGCAGAGGCTAATATATATACACAGACATGCATGTCAATAACAGAGTAGTTCAACTATCTTCCTATTGAAATACATCTATGCAAACATATTTCACAACATAACATCTTCAATTTATCTTATGCACCAGGGTAAAACAGATTTTAGCATTAAAAGAAATGTTTGCTCACCTTACTAAAAACGGAGGCCTAGAATTTGGAAAGAAAATTTGAAACTGAAAATTGCTTTATGGTCTGAAGCTTGATTTAGTTGTTGAAATGGTCTTGTTTAAAATCTAAGATGATCTTGTCTTTTTTTTCAGGCTTGAATTTTTTGGAAGCTTGATAATAGAATTTTAAAGAAATAGTGAACAAGCTCTGTTCTTGATTCCTGGAACTGCTGTATCAAATTTAATCTTCTTTTGTTTTGATGTTGATTTTGATTGATCTTTGAATTAAATCCTAGCATGCTGAAACTTGAAACTAATCATCCTTTAATTTTTGTGGTTTTCAGTTTATTTATTTATTTATTTATTTTTTAGAAAAATGAAAGGAGAATGGGATGACATTTGATCTGAAAAAAAGTCTGATTTTTCTAAATATTTTAATATATGTGATTAAATTTTAAAAAGAAAGATGTATGCCACTTGCAAATTTAAATTTTCCCTTGGCTTACAAATGTACAAACATCATATTATTACTACAAGTGTATTTTGCATGTTATAAGGGTCTTACAAATGTTAAATACAAGTATTTTATGTTTAACCCCTTATTTATAAAGTACTTATATCTTTATTTTAGTTATGTAATATATTAATCTTTATTTATATATTTACAAGCTATTTTAATTCATGAGATATATATTCACAAGGGATTTGTTATTTGTATACACTTAAGATTTCAACATTATAGAGTTGGAATATATTTATTTATATATACTTGTTAATTTATTATAAGAGGTATTATTCCCAGACATTTATAATCCAGCATTTATTATAGTTCAAATTTATCTAAATACATATCCAGCTATTTTTAATTATCAGAACTTTATTTATTCACTTATAAATCAACATTTTACTAATTCAATCCAGTTGATTATCAAATAACAGATGTTCCACAAATCCGGGTTCTCACAATTAATAAATATACCAATTTAAATGTTCTTAGTCAAGATGCATCGAGAATGGATGTCGACGTATCCATTAAGACTAGAGTACGTTTAGCTCTCTAAATATTGGGCAGTATATTACTCATGCATCCTGGGGGCTTCTACAGTTTACATACAGATAGTTAACTATGGAACTACTCACTCGATAGTTCTCTATTGGTTAATATAACTAAGGTCAAACAAAAAATATCGATGTGGCTGATTTACACAATTCTCTCGACTTAAGAATGATGTGGATCTTCAATATGAAAACTCTGCTTTGATCATAGTCAAATCATGGCATGACGTTTCATTGAGCGACTATAGTTAGGTCGAGTGGAAGTATTGGAAGTGAAGCACTGTTCAAGAGAGGATTTGTCACCTTAATTATATGAGATTAGTATCACGGTCAACTCAAGTCAACTCAAAGTTAAAGTCTCTGGCCAGAACATTTCAGTTAATAACTATTGTTATTGTTGAACCAAGGAATTTGTGTTTGGATTATAGAGTAGAATATGGATGAGATTGGAATTTTGACCACTACCAAATTCCATAATTTCAAAGTGATATAGTTTTGATGAAAAGAATTAGTGTAAATGAATGTCACGATCGGATAACGCTTAATACAGTAAAGTTGGATTTTACCGAAACTAAGTAAGCGATAAATTTGGCCAAAATATCACACCTTCTGCTAAGTGATGTGTGAACATTAACATTCGAATACTTCGATGTTAATCGTTGATTGAATTAAACTTGAGAGTTACACAACCAAAATGATGAATTCTCTTTAGACCAAATGATTTAATTAGATAAGGCTATTTTAAAAGTGCCCCCAGATGATTTTTTAGTCAGTGCTGTTGTTAGTTTTTCCATCACCTAGCTTTATATGTTAAGTACCACTAATGAGGGATTGATGTATGAGGATTGGGTTTTTTCCCATCACATAGTTGATATTTTTGTAGGTAGTAAATATTGTGTTCCCATCATTGACTTATTTCGGTATTGTTATTCATGCGAATGATGAATAAGACGAAACTCAAAAAAGAAATTCAAAAAGCATGGTTCCTTCTTGTTACCTACATATTTTTTTTTACTTCTGATCTTTGATTTGATTTTCACCCGCTTCACATTGTTAAGTGATATAGAATATGTTTCTTAATCAAAACTTATATTATGAATGCAGATATTATCTAATTTGAAAACATTTTTGATAAATTATAATTAGTAGATTAGACATTCATAATTTAGTTTTTTGTTATTAGAATAATTATTAATATACAATATTGTTCGATGTTACTTTTATAGTGTTTAAACTAAAAAGAATTTGGTTTTGCAAATGATTTTAGGTATCAAAACATCTAGGACTTACCCTAGATCTGTTAGATGCGCCTGGCTAACGAGAATGTAAGCTAGGCAAAAAATTTCTGGGAACTAACGTTTAGACATGACTTCATTACAGGACTGTCATTGGGCACCCCAAAAATTCGAAATCTGTTACATCCGCATCCGAAAAGTGGATAAATATCCGATATCTGGAAAAATGGATACGAATGCATATACGAAAACATCCGCATCCGAAAAGTGGATAAATATCCGATATCTGACAAAATGGATGCGAATGCAGATACGAAAACATCAGCGTTCGAAAATTAACCGTTTGACTTTTGTAAAGATTATAGTTCAAATTATATAAACTATAGTGCAATTAAAGATATTTGTTTATTATTTTATCAAGGTATCCAAAACTAATTTACATTTGGATCAGCGGACGATTTTACTATACCCTCCTCAGGAGTTTACCGGTCCGCCAGTTTCTCCTCGGTGTTAAAAAAAAAATAAAAAACTAATTTACATGATTTACCCTTTCTTCTGCGCTATTTTTCTTTCTCGTGGCTAAGGACGTTGAAAAGTTTCAGATTCCCTCTGCTCTAAACTAAACATTTAGAGAAAATTCAAATACTGCACTTTCCCGAATCCCGAATCCCGAATCCAGCCTAGACCTAGATCCAAGCTCCATCTTAAATAGTTTCCTCCATCGCGAGCTCTATCAGCGGTCTCTCCTCCTTCCACTCTCCTCTCACTCAACTTTGAATTCCACCGAACCAGATTGGATGATCAACTCCCTAATAATCGCTAATGATGAATCTGATCGCATGGCTTCTAATACTGAAAATACTAGAAATCTCCGGTTCAAATGTTTATCTGATGTAAGTTAATATTTGTTTCAAAATCTACAAGTGGAAGATGAAGACAAAGACGAAGCTTCAAAATCCACAGATCAAAGACGAAGACGAAAACGAAGACGAAGACGAAGACATTGGTTTCGATACATACTCTCATATTTGTGGTAAAAGAAGCTATCTAGCTCACACTTAATCAGTTAATAAATGTATGATTTGCACAAATTTACTTGTAGGAATAAATATTTCAATCTTCTTATTTGAGATTACAAGTCCAATTAGAGTATCAGATGTGAAAAGTTTGTTGTTGTCAGTAATGTATAGTGCAAAGGTGAATAAACTTATCTTAGTAGGAGAGTGGTGGAGACTTCTGACTCCTATGTTTCTACAAAATTAGATTCAGTTCATTCTTCTTTGTATGTTATAAAAAGATTTAATTCGTGTCTTTTTTATTTTTCTTTGACTGTAGCATTTGCATGTTGCCCTTAGCAGATGGGTTCTTCTTACATTTGGACCTCAACTTTACAAAGGATATGGACCTTTTACTTTCCTCTTACTGTTTCTACTTGGGGGCATATGTGGAGATTTAACTAGCTTTTTTCACACTACTGAGTTAACTGTTTGTGGAAATGTAAGTTCACTAACTCCAGCAAGTGTATAATTTTCAGAGTTAGCACGCATACAAAATTTATAGCACTAATACTTGTTTCTGTGTTACTTAGGACCTGCTTTTGTAACTCTATATTTGTAGTCACCAAATAAAATTGAACTTCATGTTAAAAAAATTATCAGTGGAATGATGGCAATGAGCCTGACTGCTGTGTAGGCATTATGTAAAAGATTTTCTTGTGCAGTTCAGCACATCATGATCAGGGCTGGTGCTAGCCTATGGGTTGCCCTAGGCGAGCACAATTTTTTTTTTTGTCTTTTACATAAGGAAAAATAAAATAAAAAAGACATTATAACATTGTAAATATTTTTCATTAATTTCACATAATAACAAAGTTCATCCAAAATACACATTTCATCCATTCTTTCAAACTATTTTCTCATTAACTTCATATACATACTTTAATATGTTTACCATACCAATCCCATTCAACGAAAACAACTTCTTCTTAAATTTATGGAAGCAAATTCTTCAATTATATCATCATATTTTAAACTATCCAAATATTCAATTTCGATTAAAATCATTGCCAACCCACTTAGTGTTTCTTGCGATATAGTAGTTCGAAGATACGTTTTTATCAACTTCAACTTAGAGAAGCTTCTTTCTGCCAAAGCAACCGTAGCCGTTATAGTTAATAAAATTCGATATGCAACCCATACATCTAGAAATTCACTCACATCACGATAGGATTTTATATATTCAAAAATACTAATTGATTTCCTTGTTTTGGATGACAATATTCTTTTCAATTGTCTAAGTTCAAGAAATAATCATTTCCCACATATATCGCTCTCTTGATTATCTTTCAAAAAACTTTCTAGTTTCATGCATTGTTCTTTTCAATTGTTTTTCTTCAATAGTTTTGAACTTTTGCATTCAACAAAAAACAAAAAAACATTTCAATAAGCTTCAATTGTTCAAATCGATCCTTAAGTGAAGAAAGAGCTTTGTTCAAATCGATCCTTAAGTGAAGAAAGAGCTTAGTCTATTATATGAAGAAAGTAAGTGGTTCTAAGATTATCTTTCAAAGATTGACTCTCATGAGCATCAACATCCATATCCTCATCAAAATGTTTCTTTCTACGAATAATTCTTTTTTTAGCAAATTTAGGTTTAATGCCAACTTCGTCTGCGAGTTCTTTAGCTTCATTTATCATGCTTGCAAATCCATCTTCTCAAAATTTCTCAAAAAATGCAATAAGCTCCTTTATTTTAGTAATTGCATCTTCAATATCCATGTCTTCACGTTGAAGTATTTTGCTAACTCGATTAATATTATCCAATATAGTGTACCACACATAAACTAATCAAGAACTCGTAATCTTCTAAAGCATTTTGACATAGACATTTAGTTTCCACCCTTATGATACTATCATCTTTATACTTATTTGCAATGTCAATTAAAGCATCTCTGAACTCCGCAGGTTGAAGTGTTATTGCTTTTACACTTTCTATATGACTTTTCCATCGAGTTACCGATAATGGTTTTGGCGTTAAACCTTTTACATGTTGTCTAAGTATTTCCTACCGTTGAGTTGAATCGGAAAACAAAATATAGATCTTTTGGACATATGCAAAAAATCTCTAGCTTTCATGCATGATTTTGCCATATCACATAGATCATGATTTAAAATATGACACCACACGAAATATAAAATGCCCTTGGATTTTGATCAGTAAGTCTCTTTTGTACCCCTTGATATTTATCTAATATCAAATTTAAATTATTTATTACATGTTATAATATAATAATACTAAACTACTAAATTCATATTATAAGATATAACATACCTTTCATATTTGATCCTTCCCTCACATCATCAATGTTAAGTTTAAGATCAATTAGAATATTTTGAAGATTTTTAAATAGACCAAGTCCCGATGTATCATCAACCTCTACGAGGCCAAGAAAAATTCCTCCACCTTGATAGCATCATTAATGTCAACACATCTTATAATAATTGACATTTGTTTTTTGTGGGTCAAATTCAGAGTACAATTAAGAATGATTGAATAATACTTTGCCTTTAATATTTTTGAAAGCATCGTCTCTTTAATCATTTTTGCCAACAAAAGTATTAATTCATTTTGAATGCTATGGCTAAGATAATGATTGTTTACTTCATTGTTTACCACTCTTCTACGATGCTCTTCCATGATTGGATCAAATTCGGCTACAATTCCACAAGTTGGCAAAAAGGTTCATTATTCTTTTCATAAATTCTTTCATTAGTACCACGAAATGGTAAATTATTTCGAGAAAAAGTTTTCACAATGCCAATTATATGCACCAATACCTTTTTTCAACGTTGTCTCTCTTGATCGATTAAAGATTCCATTTTTCATCAATTGTTGCTTTTTCTTGAAGACCTTTGTACAAATCAACCCACTTTATAACATTTGCGGTATGCTTTGTATTACTTTCATGCTCTCTTAACTTGGTTGTAATGTTATGCAATCATCCATTCCTTCTTCTCCTAATTTAAACTTTTTTGTGGGTTTTTTAATAGCTTGCAACAAAAACAAAAGACTCTGTTTACTTCATTTGAGTAGATTAGCCATTTTCTTTTATGTTCTCCTCCTCGTGGATAACAACTAAAATAGCATTTAGAAGAAAAATGTCTACCATCAATTTCATTTTTAGAAAAATTTTCATTTTCTTTCACAATTTTGATAGGTCCTCGTTTAACTAGCTTTATCATTTTACTATCGGTTGTTCTTCCCCATAATCCCGGATCATAATTGACATCAACATCCTTTTCAAGATCAAGCACAATCAAATCATCGCACCTTCATTCAAATCATTCACTTTACCAACTACATCTTCAGTTACATTTCCTTCTTCATTTTCAATAGTCTTTTCATGACATCAACATCTCCACCCACTTCATGAATCTCAATATGCTCGTTTTCATCCATCTCTTCAATTCTACTTGAAGTTGAAGATTGAATTTTTGAATTTGTGCTTGAAATAAATTAGAGATCGAACCAACGAGAGATTTTGCAAGTTCATCTTTTTTTTTGCTTAAATTTTTTATTGTAAAATCCGGAGTTTTGTTTATGAAATCTAACTCGATTTTTGTCGTCTTCATTTTTCGTCATATTCCCTATAGATTTCCAAATCAATGGAAAAGTGAAGTTTTAACACCTTACATAATTTATAAGAATATATTTCATTTGATATACATAATAAAAATATCAACCATTAAATTTAACAAAAATGAATTCAAATGTTTTTCCTAATAAAATATCATCATCAATCTAATAAATATTAATCTAAATAATCAACAAATCAGTGTATAATTGCATTGCAGTTTATTAAGTCAAGCAAAGCAATGAAATGCTTTTGATATTGATCAATTATCATTTATCATCAACCTAAATCTGACATATCAAGTATTAATCAAAAAATCAAAATAGCAAACACATTTCTTTTACTGTCATACATGTTTCTGTTACTGTCATATATCATATATGTTTCTTTTACTAGCAAACACACTAAAATAGCAAACACATTTATGTAATTACTAATCACCAATGTAAAACTAAGAAAATGCCTGTTATGAAATGAAGAAAGTGGAAGCCATTAGAGAGAGAACAATTTTATTTATTCAGAGTTTACTAATCTATTTCCATTACATTAGCACCTTTATATAGATGCCTAGGAGCTTGGGATAGAACTAATCCCACGATGTGTGACTAAATACAAAATAGTATATAGCATATTCACTATTTATATTTACATATATTATAACAATCCCCCTTGAATATGCGTCTTCAAAATCTTGAATCCTCTGATAACTTGAAATTGTTCCTTTTGTAACGTGTATGATGATTGTCCCACCTCATTGTTATCTTGCTTGCATTTATCGATTCAGTCGATGTAGATATTGTCTGTTGCCTCGTTAAAAACCTCTATAAGGAAAATCCAATGGGAAAAACCTTGAAAGAGGAAAAAAGTGCAACTTGTGAAATCATAAATATCATACTAAATGATATTCCTTCTAAGAGTTTGATACTTGGGGATCAAAATAATGCCTCATTAAAACCTTACTAAGAAAAACCCAATGGGAAAAATCTTAGTGAAGGAAAAAGAGTACAATGACATATTTTATTTTCTTATTTCTTTAAATGAAGCTTGATACTTCTGGATCAAACTAATGCCTCGTTAAAAGCTTACTAAGAAAAACCTAGTGGGAAAAATTTTAAATAAGGGAAAAGAGTACATTGTAACTTATTTTCAAATGTTACTAGGGAGTTGATACTTCTGGATCAAGATAATGCTTCATTAAAACCTTACTAATAAAAACCCAGTGGGAAAAATCTTAGTTAAGGAAAAAGAGTGCATTATAAAATACTTATGGGTGCTCCCCTTGATTTAAAGTTTTCTCTGAATTCGTATTGTCTTTCGATAAATTAAATTGGTTATAGATACTTCTGGATTTATAAATACGTATCTCATTAATAATACAATTTATTAATAGTTTCCTTTGATACAATCAAATTTTCTAAGATTGTTTCTTCAAATATGGTTTGCATTTTATGCATTTGTATGCTACTTTTATGAAAAACACTTCATGTGCTTTCATTTTTGTGCTTCAAATTAGTTTTGCGCATTGCAACTGTACATCTTTCATAAATATTAAAATTTTCACTACAACATTACTAGAAAGCAGGAAGTAATCTACTCATCTTGATGTATTAAGTTTTTCATTACAACAATACTTAGAAGAAATTTGTAATCTACACTTAATGTCTTTTTCATTCTTTATAACTACAAAAATTATATATATTCTTCAGAAATTTGTATACTTTAATAAGTATTTGCATATCGCAACTATCGCTTCAATGGATATTAAGAGTTTCATTACAACGATACTTAAAAATAGGAAGTAATCTACTCATCATGAATTATATCAAGATTTTCATTACAATAATACTTAAAAATAGGTTGAAATCTACTCTCCTTTTTCTTTGCATTCTTTATAACAATGAAAGTTATTTATATTCTTCAGGAATTTGTATAATTTCATTATTTAATATGATTTTACACCACATTTATACCTTCAGGGTATATTAAGCATTTCAAGTACTTTCGGTACTTTGCGGACTACATGTCCATATTTCTCTACTATTAAAGGATTCATGATGGCCAGTCATGTTTTCTCCTAATTCAAGATTCTTAATTCATTTATAGATATAAGCACTTTATTATTTACAAATTTATCATCGATGATTATTTTTTGTCAGTTCTAGACATGATTTATTGAGATCTCTTTAATTATGTTTTAGGTACCTAAATCACTTTTGGGTAATTTGACAATCATGTCATTGGTCTCTTCAAGAGCACCCAAGTGTTTCTTCAAGAACACTCACCTCCATTATTTGACATCTTTATTACTTACTCTAAAAATATTTTGAACTGACTTTTGAACCATATTTCAGATGTGGTTTACAAATTTTGATCCTTCAGGGATTCAAATCTATATTGGAGAAAGCCTACTAGGGATAATTCTGATAATATTTTGCATCATTGTATATTTTAATAAATATTTAACACTGATGATCAAAATGAACTTGTATCCCTTTATCCTCCCCCTTAATGATGAAAATTGTCACATTAAATAATAATCCTCTTTGGATTCTCATCTTAATCCACTATCACATTGCTGCTAGCAAATACATTATGTGTATATCAGTTATAGGAGGATAATCATTTTACTAGTTGTTAAAATGCATTCAATTGATATTGCTTAGTAGAGTTTGTTCTCATTCATTGATCTAGTCAATTGGAGGAATTTACTTATTGTATAGATCATTTGACTACATACACAACTTCAGGTCATTCAACATTTATGTTGATTGAATTTTAAATCACTAAATAATATCTATACATGCTCTATAAGATGAGATCATAACAAGTTTCGGGTTGTTAGCTGAATATTTACATATATGGATGAATACGTACGTCCACATATTACATAGATACTATAAATTCTCATATATATTTTCTCATTTGAATTAGTGATTTTTTTATTATTATTTTAGAACAAACTATTACAAGGATCCAAGACATTTGGTTTGGAACCATATCGAACTTTTGGTTCGAACAACTTCAAGTTGTTAAGTTTTTTGTTCCTCAATTATATCTCAAGTATAAGTTTTGAACATTAATTATATTACTTATCAAAGAATAATTTATAATTGCATACAGACATTTCTACACATCTCTTTTGAGAGTTCGGAAAAAAAATTACAAAAATAATAATAATAAGAGTATCTTCTGGATACTTGGAATATTACAGATACAGATCTCCTTAAGACCGTATGTATAGCTTGCATGAAAATAATGATATGAAATATAGACCATCTCTTCGGGAGAATATTTAAAAATATATCTTCAAGAATTGATTATATGTGCAATATTTCTTATGAAATAATAACTAGGAACATGACCTTTATGATATAATTAGACATATGAACATAGAACAATATATTCTAGAGATAATCTTAAACCTTTTGGATCTAATCTAAACTAAATTAGGATTCTTCATAATCATATTTATGTACACTTATTTGGTTTAATAAAATTACCAAATATATAAATAAATCTCTTCTAGATATATGTTATCATTTTCAAATTTATAAATCTCTTCTAGAGATATATTAGTATCACAACTTCTGGAGTGAACTTTCTCTTCTAGATATATATATATATATATATGCACTATTTGAATGCCATATCAATATACAATATTTGTTTTATATAAACTACATAATTACTACTTTTACAGTAGCATAAAATATCCATGCGGGAGATTTTTGTTGTAATTGCTTTTAAAATGGCGTATCAAACTTTAAATACAGTGACAAAATTAGATTCACCAACTGAAAGTAAGATGCAAGAGATAAAACTACTACTTCTGGAGTGTAATATTGGTATACAATATCATTTTTTTTGGACAAATTATTGTTATTACTCAAAAAAAATTTATATCATTATTCCTTCAGGGAATATAATATTTCTTTTTAAGGAATTGCAATGTAACAAAAATAAAATTCCTATAACATCTCTTCTAGGATGTTAGATTTTGCAATATAAATATAAATAAATCTTTAAAACATATTTTCAAGAGATTAATACACACACATCCAATGATGTTTGAAATATCATATAACATAATATCTTCAAGATATTTGGTTAATATAGTGTAAATGTTAAGATATAATGTAAGGTATAACTCATTTGGAGATTTTTGTATTCTCTTGAATGCAGCATCATTTTCTCATATGGTTATTTATTAATTTTCTTTAACTTCTTCAGGAAGTACAACCTTATCATTTTTCATAATTTCAATAGAACTTCGTGTTCTAATTCATGAACTTCAAGTTCATTAATTTGTTATGAACTTCAGGTTCTCAAATTTTGTATAAACTTCTCCCTCTTTCTTTTGTACCACATTGTTACAAAATAAAAGTCTATTCTTATTTCAAGACTTGTACATTTTGACAAAAAATACTGACAAAAATTTAAGCTTGTAAAGTTTATCAGAAAATCTTTTCATAATTCAAGACTTCAGGTCTTGGACTTTGAGTTATACTTCATGTTGTTGTTCAAACATATTTTTTTCATTATATCGAGCATTGTTTGCCAAAATGAATACACCATATAATAAACCATATGTCTATTCTTATTCCAAACATAAAAATAGAACATCATTTAATTTACTGTAGCCAGTGCATTTATGATGATACGGTAATTTAATTTATTACCATGACGACAACATTTAATGCATTTATGAAAAAAAAATGAATGCAAATTATCATTATTGTGGCATAAAATATAAAATATTATAACAACGAATTGATTTCTTTACAAACAAATAAATCAATCTAACAAACTTTAGTTAGCAAAATTTAATCTCAAAGCTAAGTTTAATATACTCAATAATCAAATTAAATGAATACCATAAGAGAATTTTTTTTTTTTGAATAAATGTCAAACTCTTTATTGATAATGGTAAAACATTACATACACTATATACAAGCAATAAAATCGGGTTACATAACAGAACATATTCGCAAGTAATGCCCTAAACACACTGCAAAAACCTAGCAACCATATCTAATCATGGCGGCTCGTAAACTCTTCCTGGCAAGCCTTCTTCTCCTTCAACATTCGCGTTAAAACTATCAGTGCATCTAGACGATCTAGAACTCTCAGCTTCACCATCTTCTCTATCAATCATGTACCATGAGGATGTTGCTATGTTTGGGGATTTAGGGTTCGGGGTTGAGGTAATGTTGTTGTCTGGTCGCAGAGGTAGAATTTCCCATCTTACAGTAATTTCTTCAGGATTGTTTATGCTATGTTTGAGAAATCTGGATCTATTTATAATAAGGTCACGAACACTGGATTTTATGATATTGCACATCGTGAATCTGTCTGTCTTTTCATTGCTAAAAATGATGGAATTTCTTCTTTTCCAAATGAACCAGATGGATGAACTTAGCGCAACTATTATGATGTCCTTAATATTGTTAGCTATGAAGTTCTGATTGATGTATGCAATAGCATCTGGTAGGGAAATATGTAGGTTTCTTTGTGTTATAGGATCTCCCATCATGCTTCTGATCCAATACCACACATGCTTCGAAAATGAACACTTAAAAAATAAATGCTTACAAGTTTCCACTTCTCTTTTGCACATAACACAAACATCATCTTCAGTCACTCTTTGCATTTTTAATTTGTCTTTAGTAGGTAGGAAATTGAACATAGCTCTGTATAAACATATATTCATTTTTGGGAGTGAGATGTTGTTCCATATGATTTTGTAGTCATTGTTTTTTGTAACTTGATTCTAAAATCATTCCATATATCATAGAAATTAAATAGACCATTTTTACTACTACTGCAAATCCAGTAGTCTTCTGTATTGTCATAATGAATGGGTACTTGCTTTATTTCCTCACTTATGTTGCCAAGATAAGAGATATTTTCAGGCTTCCATTTATTTCCCGATAAAATTTGCTCTACCTTATGTTTATGTCCTCTTGAATATGATAGAGTTTCATGCCCTAGCTTTTTCAATAAAGTTGAACCATTAATCCATGGCATAAACCATAGGCTTGTAGATTTTCCATCTACAATTCTTCTATCAATCAGCTTCTGTGCATTTTTCCTATGATATATCATTTTTTTCCAAGTGCATGAATAGTTATTACTAAAATTAGACTCCCACAGAGTCTCATTATTAGCATATTTTGCATTCAACCACTTAGCACTAAATGTAGAATTGTTAAGGGTCTCCCAAATTCTTTTGATGCAGAAAGTAGTGTTTATGTCAGACAGTTTTTTCAGCCCCATTCCACCTTCAGATTTAACACTTGTAACTGTTTCCCATGGAACACTACTTTTTTTTCCTTTTCAGATATTTTTTTTGCATAGTTGATTGATTTTGTGAATAGTTAAGTTAGGAAGCATAAAACACTACATCCAAAAACTGACCATAGGATAAACTACAGCCTTAACCAATTCTATTCTTCCTGAAACTGTAAGAAATTTGCACTTCCAACCTTGCATCCTTTGTAACACTTTGTCAATCAGATGTTTACAATTTGAGTGTTTAATGTATGTCACAGATAGGGGTAACCCAAGATATCTGACAGGTAATTCTCCTTCTTTAATATTCAAAATGTTGAGCACTTGCTCCTTGTTGGTGCAATACTTGTTGAAAAATACTTGGGTTTTAAGGTTATTCATTTCTAAGCCAGTAACTCTTTTTAATTTCTTGAAACAAATCTTAACAGCTTTAGCTCCAGTTTCAGTGGCATTTATGAAAATTAACAGATCATCAGCATAAATTAGATGTGTTATGTTGGAATTGTTCTTGATGACTGATTCCACTTTTTCTTTACTGGCTTTAGCATCCATTAACAAAGTGAAATATTCCATGCATAAAGTAAAAAGATAAGGGGATAGGGGATCTCCTTGCCTCAAGCCATTTGTGCCATAAAAATATCCCCTATGATATCCTTCAATAGATAGTGAAAAACTAGGAGTGTTTATCATTTCTTGAATAATGTTCACCCATTTAACTGGAAAGTCCATACTTCTTATCATGTGTAGAATGAAATGTCTGTTAACTGAATCATATGCTTTCTTAAGATCCACTTTTATGCACATTTTGTTGCTCCCATGTTTGTTGAAATTTCTGATGTGTTCATGTGCAATTATAATCCCATCTTTTATCTGTCTGTCTGGTAAATATGCTGTTTGATTATCTGATATTAGTTCTCCAAGTACACACTTCAATCTGTCACATAACAATTCAAGTTTCTTAAGAAACTTTATTTCTTAATAGTCAAAATTTCTAAAATAACTAAAATAACTCTTATATATATGTATATACATACATACATACATGCATATATCCTTTTTTTTATAATTCAAGTTTTTGCTTTTTTATTTAAACTTCTGGTTCTTTATTATAAGAAGACTTGAAATTTAATAATTTATGGAAACTCAAGTTTTTAGCATTATAGGAACTGCAGGTTCTCAACTTTTATTTCAAATGCTAGAAATTAAGTTTACCGTATATGTTTTCATTAACGTTTCCATTCACTTCAAGTATACTAAATCAATATTAATATTGGATCTAAACTAATATAATCTTCTAAATATGCATTATTCTTGTATATGTTTCTCTAAGAAATAATAAAATATTTTCTTCTGGAAATATAAACAATATATATCAAAATAATTCCCAAAATCCAAATCCAAATCAAAGAGTTTTCAAAATGAAAACTTCATTTATTAAACATGTATATATTACTTAGATCTATATCACAAACCAAAACGTAATCAAGATCAATAAATTTATTTGAATCAACAACAGAAATTGTCAAATTCAAAACTTACTTTCCAAAGTAATGAACTCAAAAAAAAACATGCAATAATAAGCAAGTTTGAAATCAATTCAAATCAAAATTCAAAAAATCACAACATTTTATTTTTAAACAATGTACAAATCTCAAAGGTATATTATTTGGGTGTGATTTTGAGATCTACAATATAATGAGATCAGAAAAATAAGAACAAGAAAATCAGATCTATTGTAGGATGAGATCTAAAATATAATGACAAAAATACATGTACAGTGGAATAAGATCTATAAATTTAGATCTATGACAAAATAAGATCTTGAAAAGATAAGATATATTAAAACTTAAATCCAAATCTGAAAAATTAAAAAAAATAGAATTGTGAAACAAGAATACTTAAATCTAGATCTAAATTAATCGCAAATAAATCCAGAAAAGCATATCTAGAAAATTTCAAACCTGATTTCAATGGTTGAATAAGATGAAGAGATAGATCTGATTTCAGTAACTGAATAAGAGAAAGAAATGTACCTACATTAAAAAAACGGATCTAATCTTCTGGATTAGAATATCCAATACATTCGAGAAAAATATCGTACTGATAACGTGTTATGAAAGAAAGAAAGTGGAAGCCATTAGAGAGAACAATTTTATTCATTCAGAGATTAGTAATCTATTTCCATTACATTAGCACCTTTATATAAATGCCTAGGAGCTTGGGATAGAACTAATTCCACGATATGAGACTAAATACAAAACAGTATATAACATATTCACTATTTATATTTACATATATTATAACACCTGTTAATTTTTAGTCACAGAAACACAAACGCGGTTATTTATATCAAGAAAAATGTTAGGATGTGCACATGTTAGTAAAGAAAAGATGCTTTAAGTTTATGAAATATGTTGTCTGGCTTATTAATAAAAATGGTCTTTCCACATTCATCTGTGTCACTGACCCATTTGGTCCAAAATTATTGTATATCAAATCCAGATAAAGGGTAGATTGGCAGGATATTTTCACCGAAAAATAAATTCAAGGATCACAACTCACAAGCCATCGGCAAATTAAAAATTATCTCCGAAGATGGTCAAGCTTGTACGGCCCATTTAATACTAGATTGGGTTGATTACCAAAAGTTAACGGTTTAATTAGTAATTACCTTCTAATCAAATTGTTTCAGGCAGGAGGCAGCTAATCACTGTAATCAAATTAGCAACCAGAGTCGAACTGTCGAAGCCGGAGGAGAATTTCGCTCGCGTTGTTGCATGTTGCAGCCTGCAGGCTTGGACAGTTGCAGCCTACTGAATTTAGAGAACTTGGAGATGTACCAGATGTTGGAGACTGCTGTGCCGGTGGAGAGTTAGCAACCAGAGTGAGTCGGCGACGTTGGAGATTGCGATCGTCGCAGAGGAGAAAGACTGAAAGAGTTGCGCGCGCACAGAGGAGAATCGGAGAAGGAAGCAACGCTATTTGAGATTTTGAATATTCGGGGTATTTTCTTTATTCTCTGATCTGTTGCCCCATGAAAGGGGTTGCCCTATTCAGTGGCCTACTGGGCCTTGCCCAAGAACCGGCTCTGATCATGATTAATGGCTTATATATGAGAAGATCATGATTAATGCCTTATATATGAGAACATCCTCTGGAGATAATTTTAGTATGCTTATATGTACTTCAAGTTGCAATAACTAATGGAAATTGTAAATTGCACCTAATTCGAATTTGACATTTATATGTAGAAAAAAATATGTAATTATGAGATGTCATTGGTAAAAACTAAAATGAAGTGTTGGGTATTCTTTGCCACCTGAACGACCAAAAAAAAGTTGTCAGTCTGACTCTTGTAATCAAATTAATCATTAATGTCCTTTTACATATAATGAACTAAGTTCAAGGTATATAATAGTAAACTACTATTTATGATGTCCAGTTAGCTAGTATGCTACAACCTGATTTGATTATAGTATGAACTTGATCAACCTATGCATTACCTGTATAAAATTTTAGAAATATAAAGTCTATTATATATTATTATAATGTACCCTTCAATTGGTATAAAATAAACCAAACAAAATATGACTTGTAACTTTTGCTGATGCGATTCAGTCTTATTTGTAGCTTTATAGTGCTGGTATCAAGGATTGTAGGCAGTATATAACATTAACCACAAGCTTATTAAGGATTAATATGCACTTTTCTCAATGTTCAGACATTTCTCAACGTTCAGTCTTATTTGTAGCTTTATGCGATTCTTTTTTATTTCTCTAGTTATTATATCTTTTGCACTAAACGCTAGTTGGGGCTAAATATTTTAAACATAATTTTGGAGATTTTTATTTCAGATATGCTGCTATAGGTAATCATCTTCCATTGGATCTGCCTAAAATCTTTCAACTGAGGGTCACATTTCTATGTTGGTCACATTTCAGTTGTACATGCAATTTCAGCTGCCACTTGAAGATCTTGATTAGTTCATTTGTTGTTTTAATTGTAGTATATTTCAGAGCAACGTTTTTTTAGGTGAGCTCGTGTGTTTGGTTCTAGGTAAGGTGGTTTTGTTAGTTGTGGATATGATATTGTGCGAGTGTTGTGTCATTATTTGAATATTATATGTAGAGTGAATGTTATATTGTACGTAAAGCGTTATTGTTTAAATCGACGAATTTTATGTATTTGAATCGATGAATTGAATGTATTTGAATTTTTAGTATTTTAATTCTATAATAATAGTATTTAGGATAAAGTTGTAGGTTGAAAACAGTTGAAATATCTATGCAATTTTTTTTTTACAAAAAGTTGCACATATTTTGCAACATTTAAGAAAGTTGTAAAAAGTAGTCTGTGACATTTGAAAAAAATTATAAAACATATTTCAAGTAGTTCTGTTATAGTGTTTTGTGCAACATCTAAACAATGTTGTAAAAGATGCCGATCCTATTGCAACTAGGCTTAACTATTATGCTTGTAAAAACGTTGAGAAACTTATATTACAACGATTTTTTTTATGTTGCAATATGGTATATTTGTTGTAGTGATGATTTGTGGTCGTAGGACTTCTAACAATGTCAAATTATGATGATTCTTCGATGGCGCGACTCGTCATATTTTTGTCATTCCAACGGTACAAGTTTCGTGAGAATCCAAGACTGTGCTCTGAGAGGCTATTTTTGTTGCATTTTAAGTCGAACGGGGCCATTAGAGTATCCGATCTCGAAAATCTTCGACTGTGCGGCTCGTACACTTTTTCTTACCCTAGGACATTTTTCGTTTGTCCAGATTCTTCGATGTTGGTCGGTGCATGTATAATGGTGAAATACATATAACTTCTGAAAATACCAAAAAAATATAAACTAAGGTCAAAATAGTCTAATAAATTTACTAAGGGTCAAAAATGTCAATATTCAACATCACACAGTTATATCCAAATATGACCCAATTATAGATTTAAAAATAATATTTAGGATTATCCTATACGTATAATACGGGTTGTTACACTTGCCACTCTTAGGAATTTCGCCCTCGAAATCCCTTAATCAAACAAGCCAAGATCAAACTTAGCTAACCAGTATGCCTAACAACCATAACAAGCATAAATAATCATACCAAACGTCAACTATCAAACATCAAGAAGTAACATCCATCCCTATCCTAAACATGCATGATAGTAAACTATCAAATATAAAGCATCGAATTTATATTGCATGTGAAAGCTAATGCTAAAAATTAAAATATTACCAAGTGGAGAGCTTCGTACATGTGGTCCCCCCACTCTCCTCGGCTTTCATGTGCAATCACCTTCGCTTTTACTGTACTTAACCATTACCACTACATCGTCTTTCTCTTAACCAGTTCCGCATTACATCCCACGGTACGAATTGGCCTACGAGTTTTCGAAGTTTCTGGTTCAATCTCCATATCTTCTAGCTGATTTGGTGTCATCTTTCCCAATGCCTCTTGTAAGCTCTTCCAAATCCACTAACGAATAAAGGGTTCAGTCACGTACAATGATCTTTAGTACACCATGGAATCATACTATCCACTTCACATACAATTTGACCAATTTGGATGTCGTTCTACAGGACTTAACGAGTATAAATCTAGCACTCTTCATCCATCTACCTACTATGACCTAGATGCTATCGTACCCCCCTCTGGTCCTTAAAATCCACCGATGAAGCCTATCGACATCTACTCCTGCTTCTACTCGAGAACAGAAATATCTCATCTTTACGGAGTCAGCCATCCCAATCGAGTCCGTATTGCCTCATATCCTTTGACTCTACTCCACAATCAACCTTAGTAGTAATCTCCGCTAGCCTAGCATCACGCCTATGACTAATGCCGATCCGCTCAATCAAAGTAGGTATGATAATCAAACAAGTCATCATCTCTAGCACTAGCTCACATTATTGTCTGAAGTCATAACCAATAATAAAATCAAACCGTGTCCACTCTAGGAACATTCCTACCAAAGTGGTACGTCTTCCACTTAGAGTTTCAACAACTCCATTTCTCTTATCACGCGTATAGAAAATGTCAAAGTCGTAGGAAACCAAGAATTCCAACCATCGCTACTGGCGAAGACTGATATCCTTCTAGGAAGAGAGGTATTGTGACGACTCGGGATTTTGGCAATATTATTTTAATAAGTATTTAATCTAATTAAATGAAATGTAAACTTATCATTTTAAAAAGATAGGAATTTTGGAATATTTGCCATTTATTTATATACATATGTATTTTGAAAAGGAAACTTTGATTTGAAAATTTAAAATAGAATCTTTCAAAAATATTTAAAATAAAATCTACCTTATTCGATTTAATTAATGCTCTACATTATTAACATTTAATCTAAATCTATGCATATGAATGTAATATAGATAATAATGTTTAAAATGAAATAAAGTCTTTTAAAAATGTTAAAATAAAATCAATCCTATCAATATTAAATATAAATATAAAATATAAGTATAAAACATATGAATATAAATTAAATGTTGATAGTTAAAATAGAAATAAATAAAAACAAGAATTTATATTAGGAATAGGAATAAATATAGAGGTTAAATTTATGTGGTTACATGAAACATATCAGATAATTCTAGAGATATATATACTTTTGAAATACATATAGATATGTATATGAATTATGCAAGCAAGAAGTTAATAAAACAAAATATCTACATATAAAAATCAAATGAGATAAGGCTGTAAACAAAGTCGGAAGCATATGCATTTAATATCATCATCTCAGCACAAAATAAAGTCATTCGAAGGTTAAAAATCATTTCAGTTCTGAAATAAAATCTTGTTTAGTCAAAAAGAAGAAAAAAAGAAGAAAAAAAACCTGTCCAAAGATAAACTTGTGCCAGAAGACACCTACTCTTGTAACGACCCGGAATTTTCGATCCCGAAAATTCCAGATAGTTAGAGAAAAGAAGAAAGAGTTAGAAGAAGAACAGAAAAGAAACACACAATCTCACATTCGCAGCGGATAAAATATAATATCCATAATAATAGTTATACCGAAGAAAACTGTATCTATCAATTTACATCGATATATCAGAGTCACAACAATTTTATACAACATTGGACAGATACAATTTAACATGTCTTAGATATACAATAATATAACACAGCGGTAAACACTCGGAACGTTCCAGCCATCCAGCTCGCCTCCTGAGCTCCAGAATGTCCCTACCTGAAAATCTGTAATACTCGGTCTGACCCGAGCATTACATCAAAGTAAGACCCTGGTCAGGCTAGAAACCAGCGTGAGTAAACCCCATCTAACAAGAATACAAAAGCATGCAACTTATATAACCCGAGGTAACTTATATCAAATTTATAACTTCACAAGTCGTTATAGACATCACTTATATCACACATCAATTTCTAAGTGTCAAAACTTAGATTAAAGGGTCCAATACACTTAAATCATTCCAAACCAGCACATTGATTTTCACATATCTATTTTATAAAGAATCGAAGTGGCTTCGGGTATTAACTAATACCCGACTCCGATCTCTTCGAAATCAATACCGTCTTAATCCAAGTTAATCAAGGGAAAGTCAATTTAACTATAATAAAAGGATGTCACTTTTATTACACAGCAAACTCATCATCGATAGATAACACATTATTATTGTCTACCGAAACATATCATATCTCACAACATTTCATACCAGGGATATCAGTCAATTCGAGTCATTTAGTCATCATCCAACCATTCATAAGCAAGATGATCATTTCCAAAATTAATTTAATTAATCTCTAATTAAATTTCAAATCTTCAATCACTTAGATTTTCCTTTACTTAGCATTAATTGATTATAAATCAATTAATTAATCATCCTTTAATCAATATTCTTAATTAATCATTCTTGGTTAATTATACTAATTATATTAAGTAATTAATCCTTAATTAATTACACAAATTAATTATCCTTAACCATTTACAGTGATCAACCTTTAATTACCCTCATTAATTAATTAATAATTAATTACACTAATTAATGATTCTTAACTAATTACTTTCATTAGTAATCCCCTTTATTACTTATATTAATTTTCATTTGAGTAAATAAAACTCCAATTTCTTACATTAATAATCTCTAATCACAAATTAATCAATTAGTCTCTAACAAATCAATTTATTAATCCTTAATCAACAAAATTAATTTTTATCCTTAATTAATTAATCTTGATTCATTAATCTTGATTAATTTTATTGATGAATTAATCCTCAATTAATTAATCACATTAGTTAATTATAAACAAATTAATTGCTCCATAATTAATCTTTGATTATTAAATTTATCAACCATAATCAACCCTTAATTTCATTGTTAATTAAGTAAGAATTAACTTACTAAATTAAATAAATAATTCAACTTAAATTACCAAACATGTAAATAAAAAATTTTAATATCAAAGAATAATTAAGTGTGACGCCCCACCTCTATACCCACGCTAGCCAAGAACACTCCGGAGTAGTGCTGTCAACTAGCACGGAGAATAAGGCTGTTGAGGAGCGACCATCCATGTAATTGCTTATCACACGGTGGCTATAAATAATCTTCGGAAACAAACATAGAAATAATCATATCACAAATCAGTCACAGATATCCATATCACAAATGCGGAAGAAGATATGAATATATAACTAACACATGAAAGTGTACATCAGAGTAGTGGTCAGTAAGATCCACGATAATACAAAAGAATAGCAACACGTGCTATACAAAAGAATACAACTATGAGTCTATATCTCAAGTGTATACAACAAAAACTGCTAATTTAAACAGTTAGCCAAAAGTCAGAGTGATGAATCCCTGGGAAGAAGTCAAGCAGAAGCACCTGTAACATCTCGGTCTGACCCGAGTATTATTTAAGAAAATAATAAACGGGTCAGTCTAGCTATAAATATCAGATGACATGATATAACATAAAAGATATGGCATAAACATAAACATCCATAATGACATACCACTATAAGTATGTAAATAATGATCAACAGAAGATCAATCAATAAGAGATAATCAATATCACAAGAATCTTCTCAAAGATTCGGAAAGGGCATCATACCCCAAACTTGTACTCATAACAAGTCAATGACATAAATTCTAGAAATCTACGCAAGAAGTCCAGAAATCATAGAAAAGAGAAAGAGGCCTATCACATGACGGTCCGAAGACCAAGGGGAGCTACCCCACATGTGTGAATGGAATCACACAGATTAAGGTCCAGACTAACCAAAAAGCAAAAAGGTATGTGTGAGTGGAATCACACAAGTGGTGTCTAGTCTAACCTCGCAATAAGAGACATCGCACAGTTGCTAGTCTAAATCATCAGAATGATCGTCATGATCAACGAGAAGTGTCAATTACACTAAGCTAGTAAATATAGAAGTTTAGCTTCATGTCCCATAACCACTTGCTTAACTTAAATATTTACGAACAAACTGTAAATCTTCACTAATAAAATTGTCACAAGAGGTTCAATCGAACAAGTCCAAGAATTAACCGACGAAGTGAACGCAAGCGTTTCATACCACTTGTTTTACTAAGTCGTTTAATTAGATTTCTCATCCGAGTGAGGTAAAAGTTTGTATATACTAATAGATTCGAAAACGGTTTAAGAAAAAAGCTTTGTTATTAAAAATAGAGTTGAAATTGTTTGTTAAAAGAGTTTTGATATTTACTACTAGTATTGAAACCTTTATATTATAAAGTGACAAAACACAGAAGCAATTGTAGAAACAATCAGTCACAAAAATCGCATACGGAGATGTGAATAAAATCCAAGGAAATCAGCTCAATGTTTTTCAGATAAGATCCCCTACGGAGGGGGGTCCAGGGGGGGTGGCAACCCCCCAAGGTGGGGGTGCGGGGGCAACGCCACCGCTTACGGGGTTCGACCTGCCCGGTCAGGTCGCGGGGGTCCAGGGGGCAGCGCCCCATCCAAAACGGTACGACCTAAGTGAAGACAAGCGGCCTACGACCTAAAGCAAAATGAGGTCTAACGACCTAAGGGTTCACGCGGCCTAACACAATGGCCGAGCGACCTAACTGCAGTTAAGGGAGGCAAGCGACTTAAGGTCCAACGACCTACGACTCAAGCAAGCCGAGCGACCTAGTGTGGAGGGGTCGAGCGACTTAAGGAAGGCGAACGACCTAAGGTCTAACGACCTACGACTTAACAGAGTCGAGCGACCTAAGGTCTAACGACCTACGACTTAACAGAGTCGAGCGACCTAAGGTAAATGGTCCAACGACCTAACTCGAACGACATATCTGGAGCTTAGTTCGGAGACGACCTACGAGATAAACCAGGCCGACTTAGTGGACGAGCGACCTAAGGTAAATGGTCCAACAACCTAACTCGAACGACTTATCAGGAGCTTAGGTCGGAGACGACCTACGAGATAAACCCGGGCGAGCGACTTAACGTTTGCCTAGAGATTATAGGTCGGAAACGACCTAAGACTTAAAGCTTAACTCGCGAGCGACCTACGGCTTAAGGCCTAACTCGTGAGCGACCTACGACTTAAGGCTTAACTCGTGAGCGACCTAATTCCGAAGTGCCAATTCTTCCAGAACGACCTAAAGTTAACTCGTGAACGACTCACGACCCATGGACGAACGACTTAACTCCGAACGACCTAAAAATGGCCAGAACGACCTAAGTGCAGAAAATTCACCAAAACGCTAAAAATTGGAGTTTTTCGCCAATCCAATCCAAACCAAATGCTAACATGCATGCAAAAATGATAGGGAATCACTCCCAACAGTCCAATATAGTTATAGGCTAGAATTGTGAGATAAAAATCTCACCTTTGCACCAAATATCAATGAAAATGAAGTTTTAAGCAAGCAAGAATCAATCCTTCTTCTATCTAAGCACAAGAAGCTTGAATCCAATGTCTTCTTCTTGAATTTGGAGTAGAAAGATGGATTGCAATTGAATTTGAGTTTTGGAATTTTAATTTCCCATTCCCTCCACCATTAATGCCAAAGCTTGATTAGTTAGGAAATTTATGAAGAGTGAGGAGAAGAGGGTTGGAACTTGGGCTTAATAGGCTAAACTAACCCAAAGTCCAAAGCGGGAAAAGTTAGTGAAATTTCACTAACTCCAAACCTATCGATGTTTATACTTAAAAAAGTTGTAAACGACATTTCGAACTCAATGGAAGTGGTCTCGAGTCCTAATTTGACCGTTTGCAAAAAGTAGCTTTTCGAACCAAAATCCGATTAAAGAGTTAATATTTAAATAAAATATTTAAATACAAACTCGATAAATATGCGGGTTGTTACATTAAGTGTATTATTTAAAACTTAATTATGCTAACTTTAAAACATTATGTTACTATTATTCTACCCAAGACAAATTCCTGGATTTCTCGAACTAAATCGAGATCGAAGTGGAACAAATCTCCTTTCCTCCTCTCTACTTACCTCTTTTATTTCTTTTGTTCCCTCTCTTCCCCTTATATATATATATTAAACTTAACACTATACTGGGAAAGGAACATATTACCCTCTCGAGCCCAACAAATCAAAACTCTATTCATCTTCGAGAAAAACTCGAGTGAATTCCCGAGTAAAACATCACTACACTCACGCAACATTGGTTCGTTGCCAACTTCGAGTCGAATATTGGAGCGCTACGAGTTTTCCCCCAGGTTGCTTCTTCTTCCTAAACCCAAAGATCAAGCACCTGTCCAACGTGCACGTGCACGTACACGGTTGCTCCGACCATCGTAGGACGCTACCCTAACTCTCGCTAAGTCGACGTTCAACCCAACGTCGCAAAGGATCACCCAGATTCGTTGATTTGATAGCGAATCAAAATCAAACCTATAGTTTGAAAATTAGACAGCCATCATCACGGAAGAACGACCACCACCGTCAATCCCAACCGTGGTCAACCTCGCCGACCCCTCTAGATGAACGCCATAACTCCCCTCTTCAATTCCCACCACACGCGATCTATTCCGGAGTACCGTAGTCGTCGTACCCAACTTGTCAAACCCGACCATCGAAACTCACCAGAAACCCTACCTTTCACTCCTCCGGCCACCATGGCCAATAGAAAAATCAAACAACATTTTTCCAGAGATCCTCGCCTCCCCGACCACCTTCAGGCCAAACCCCAAGCTTCCCTTTGCCTTCGATCACCGGCAAATGACCAAAATCCCAAAAACGTTCAACATCGATTAACTACTCGAATCCCAAACTAAAAATAATGATTTTTGTACCTAAAATCCTAATTTGACTTCTCATTTCAGATTATATAATCAGAGATTTAATTTAACATATTTGATTTTTACCCCTATCTTGGTTTTTACTGTAATTTCTGAACTTACAGTATATTTCCCAAATAAAATCATTTGAAAATTATTTTTAAAAGCAGGAACACATTGGTATTAACATTTTCATTTCTATAATCAAAATCTAATTTTGATTATATAGGAAGATAGGAATTATTAGGTAGTTAAAGATAAGCCTGTTGCCAACAACAGAGCACAAATATAAACATGCAGAGACTATTTACATGCAAACATTATCAGAGACAAGAACTTATCAGAGACAAATATAGGTCCATGCAAACATTATCAGGACTAACATTCACATGCAACATTCTTACTTAAATTTTTGATTTTTAAAATTTACTTACCTCTAGTCTAACAGAAAACACAGATGCTTTAGAGTTAAAACTGAACTTGGAACCTGCTACTTAGTTGGGTTGAAATTTCTTAAAACTAAAAATCCCATATATTTTTTTCCTTCCAGGTAGCTTGAATTTCCTCTTTTATTTTTAAACAGATAGTGTTCATCTTTAAGCTTAAAACAAACTATAGAGATTTACTTTCCATGATTTCAATCATGCATAATTATTAGTGCATATATATATATATATATATATATATATATACTTATAATCATTTTAAAGCAACATGCACAACATAGTTCACATCGTTTTCAAAGATCATCACACACATCTTCAATATACACCAGAGATTTCAGAGTTACTCACCTCTTTAACTCAAAAATAGAGAAGCCTGGAGTGTTTTGTTTGAACTGTGGTTTGCTGTTTTGAATTTGCATTTATCTGATTTAAGACCTTGATTTGATTTGAGGTTGCTGATTCTTGCAAACTTGAATCTTGTAGAAGAAAACCCTTGATATTGATTCACTTGGAAGATTGATTTACTTGAATTCTTGGATTGTTTGGAAAGTGTTTACAGCCCTTATTTCTGGTTTATAAATTTTGCTTCAGATCTAATTTCCTTTTATGGCCATGATACTTTTGTTTTAACATCAAAAGGGAAAATAAGTAAGGGTAGAAATATGTGTATATATAGTTTTATTCTTCAGTTTGTTCCTAAATTTGAAAAAGAAAAGAAAATAATGACACTTGTTTATTACAAAATAAAATTGTTTACAAATGGTTTGAATTCATGTTAATATCCTAACACTTGTCCAATTATGCTAAAATTCATACACTTGTAAATATGTATGTACTAATAAATTTTTAAAGAAATGATTCTCTAAAAACTTTTATATTAAATTTCCTAGTAAGCAAATACATTTCTCTTAATTATTAATTAATATTTTATATTAACCAATTATAAAAATACATATAATCATACATAATATTTTAAACCCAAAATATTTTAAAATATCTATATATCAAATCTCAAATTCCAATAAAAATTCGAATTCAAATTCAATTAAAAATCCAATTTGAAATCAATTCAAATATATGTATATATTTAAACAATACAAGTTAAATTTGTAAATAACAATTCTATTTTAAAATCTATCTATAATTATATTTTTTTCAATAGCTAAATTAAAAAATTACCCAATAATCTGATGTCCAAAAATTCGGGTTATCACAACTCTGTTCAAACCTGTTTTCTTTCATATATACATCTACTCTATTCTAGTTCGTTCAACAACTAAGCAAAACCAGAAGAAGAAAATAAGAAGCATCATTATTCAATTCAATAACAAAGCAAGAAGTTTTAAAGGCAGATCAAAACTGCACGTTTTTAAAACAAAAGTGTTCTCTGTTCAAACTTGTTTTCAGGAGAGTAAACATCATTTCAATACTTAAGTATCATTAAATCTGTGCATAGATATATTGTGTTTTGTATATATACATACATATATCTAAGTTTGTAGCTCTGTGTACATATTTGTGATTGTTCTTTGTAATAGAAGATGTCTGTTCTTCTTCTTGTTTTGGGTTACAGGGGGTAACAAACAAGAAATTTAAATTCTTCTCATCTAACCATTACCAGGCTTAGGGTTAAAAATGAAATAAGTGTGTTTAAGCATAGATTATGATCTAAAAATTGTTTCAAGCTCGATAGTGATGAATTGCCTCTGTAAACTTAATTTTACAGAGCAAATTCCAACTATATGATAAATTCGATTGTTGTAAAATGCTAATTCAATTTCATAACTTGAATCCACATAGCAAAATAAGATTTTTAAAACAAGAATGGTAATTTTTAATTAAATATTCAACGAGTAGTTCTTAGCTGATCAGAAATCACGTTTTAATCAATTCCTGGTGATCGAATAAATATTGGGTATTGAGATTCTGCTCGAAGCTAGTTCAGCAATTGGTGAAGTTGAGAAAATTGTTGAATAAATTTTCTATTGTACGAATTGATGAGACGAGGCTAGACTAGGGTTTAAGGATCAAATTTGATGTGGTCAGAAAACGAGACGAGTTCGTCTCCTCTGTTTGATCGAGCTTCTCGAAACTCAAGGGAATGGAAAGAATAGGGGGTTGGCGAGGTGAGGACGGAGTTGGAGCATCTCCGGTGGTCAGTGCGAGTGAGGCGAAGTGTTTTTATACGGTGGGTTTGAGTTCCAGGTTTCGAGTGGAATGCTTATTTTTGATCTGGAAAGTTTGGCATCGAGATGATCTTTGATTTCGATTGTAGGGTTAGTTTGCGACTCGCTGGAATTCGAAGTTCACCAAAGTGCCGGCGATGCATCGTGCACGTGCATGGCAATGAAGCGGTATCTTGAAAATTTTGGTTCGTGGTGACTCGAAGGAAACTCGTGATTTTGGTGTTGTAGCTCGAGTCATTTCCTGTGTTGTCTGGATAGTGTTTTACCTGGTGAACGTAAAAAAAAGAAGAAGAAGAAGAAGAAACGGACATGAGGAAGAGAGAAGGCCTTAGGGAAATGGAGGGAGAAACTCGAGATGTAACTCGAGTAAAAATTAGGTTTTCTCGGTTTGGTTTCTAGTGCTTAGCGTAATTTAAATTTAAAGTTAATTATCTTAATTTTTTTTAAGTATTAATGATTTAGTTAGTGTTTGACAAATTTTAAGTTAAGAATTTATCACAAGTTTTAATTATTTAAGTTAATACCTAACAATGTTTTAAAATCTTAATTAATATTTTAGTTAAGTAGCTAATTGAAGATAAGTGTTGAAATTTAAATTTAAATTAAAGTTTTTAAGTTAGTAATAATTTGATTTCAAAGTTATTAAGGAAGATTTTAAAATGTTACATAAGATGAATTGTTATTAATTAATTGTTTGAAAGGGGTAATGAAGAATGACTAATTAATTTATAATTGTAATTAACTAAGTGATTAGAAATTAATCAATTCGTAATTAAAGATTGGTTAATTAATAATTAAGTGTTTAATTAATTTGTAATTGAGAATTGTAAATTAGCTAATTGAAGTAAATAAATAAATAAATAAATAGTTAATTAATTAAGTAATTAATTAAGGATTAATGATTAATTAATTAGTAATTAATGATTAATTAAATTAATAATTAAGGAGTAATGAATTAAGTAATTAAGGTTTAACAAATTGATTAAGAAGTATTTAATTAAATGGTATGAAATGGAATAATTAGTTAATAAATGATTTATCAAGCAGGATTAAAGATGCTTGCTTATGGATGATCGTATAAGTAGAATATCTAGATTTGGAATACCTATTTGGTGACATTTTGTGATACTCTGTGATATGCCTTGATTTATCTATGATATATGTTATGTGAATTCATAGTGTTGAATTAAAAATTATTTAAACTATTAAACAACTTGACCTTTAAATTGGAGTTTGGATTTCGAAGAGACCGGGGTCGGGTAAGAGAAAATACCCGAAACCACTTCGAAATTTTATAGATTGATATGTGAAATGAATAGGGTGGAACGAAATGACTTGAGTGAATTGGACTATGTAATCTAAATTTTTGTACTTAGAAAGTTAACGTGTGAAATAAGTGATGCCTATAACAAAGTGTGAATTTGTAAATGGATACGAGTTACCCTGGATTTTATATGGGTTCTATGTTTGGTATTTCATGTTAGATGAGTTTACTCACGCTGGTTTCCAGCCTCACTCGAGTGTTACTTTGATGTAATGCTCGGGTAGACCGAGTATTACAGATTTTCAGGTAAGGACGTTCTGGAGCTCAAGAGGCGAGCTGGATGGCAGGAACGTATGGAGTGTTTCCGCTGTAATATATTTCTGATTTTCTAAGACATGTTGTTTTATATATGTCCAGTATTTGAGTATGTGTGTAACTCTGACGTATTAAAATGTAATCGACAAATATAGTATTCTTTTGTAAACTGGTATTATTTGATATCATATTTTATCTGCTGGGAATGTAAGATGTTGGTGATTCTGTTCTTCTTATTCTTCTATCTCTTTCTTCTTTTTCCTAACTATCTGAAATTTTCGAGATCGAAAATTCCGGGTCGTTACAGTTGGTATCAGAGATGAAGGTTAAGCGAGATCCTTGGCTCTGAGGGGTGTACTCATTAAGGATAGGGTAAGTGGTACCCTAAAATGAGTTGAGTGTATATATATATGAGAGCGTACTTGTTATTTTTATATAATGGTTTTAAAGGTAAAGAATTTTTATATAAGTTTATATATATAGCAATAATTGGTTGTTGGATATTGAAATTAAATAAGAATTTAAGTGGTAAATATATATCCAAATGGGAATTGAATAGAATGAATCACTTCATATGAGGAGAATTAGAATTAAGTTTGGTTTCAAACTAAAATAAAATAAAATGGTTATTGTATCAAATACTGGGATGTTTGTTCCTTAATAATGATAAAGCAAAATGGAATGTGTTAAGGAAGTAAACTTTTAGATAAGTATGACTTGTAAATTGAAGTGGGTTTTCAATTGTGAAGTTAGAATCCTAAGATTTAAAAAAAACATTTGAAATTTGTTTTCAAATAGATAAAGGGAATGATAAATAATATTTTTCAGAATATTTCTTAAAGTAATCTTATTTTGAGATAAGAAGTTGTTTGAAATTAAAAACCAAAGGCGTTGAAACATAATGTATAACTTGGTAAGCAAATTAATATATATATATATATATATATCAGAGTAAAAGTTGAATTCTTCTAATTACGTCTAATTTATAGATTAAGAAGTCCCTCTAGAATTCAGTCCTTGAGAGAGATGACTAAGAGTGAAGAATGGAAGGTTAGACGCAGAGAGCAAAGAGCAGCTGCACGTAAGAATCGAGAAGAAGAAATTCAAGAGTATGAGAAACAGGTTAAGGTAAGGGCTGAACCAGGGCCTTATGATAATGTCACCTGCTACAGATGTTTTAATAAGGGACAATACGCAGCCAAGTGCAATAAATCAAGGGAGGAATTGAAGGGTACATTCCAACAGTTTCGCTCTGAGATCTTGTGTTTTAAGTGTCATAAGAAAGGACATTTCCTAAATCATTGCCCTGAACTGAGAAAGGCGAAGCGTAAACTAGTTGAACCGGTCAATGAGTCGACTATTTGCTATCATTGTAAGAAGACGGGACACATTGCTAGGAATTGTTCCGAGAGGCAGAAGAGGAGTAAAGCTGTGGAACGTACTGTTGGAGGCGTGAAGGTTATCCAGGTTGATGACAAGGTAGAAACATTTTGTGGTAAATGTTATAAGTGGGGACACCCTGTTGAGAAGTGTATATTCGGGCTTTGCCCTTTGGAAGGAAGTCCATAGAATGGATTCTTGCAAAAACATTAGGGCTTTATTCTTTCCAAACCTTTAGGTAATAGAAAGGCATCTAGATTTATGACTTCTGTAAGACTCTTATTTTGGATAAATGTATGTAATGTATGAACTACTAGTATGTAGTCAATTAATGTATGGAATATTTTGTGGTAGTACTAATGTAAATTTTTCTTTATCTATTGAGAATTGGACTCAGAATTAAATTGTTCAAAGATTTGGATTATTGATTCAAAAATAAAGGTTAATCTAATTTAAGGGGTTAAATCAATATTTGAAAATTTAGCTCGAATTTATATAATTCGAGATGGGTTAAAGTTGAGATTTAGATTTCATTAGTTCAAATTGAATTTAGTTTGAATTAATTAGAATTGAAGATAGATAAGTGTAAAATTCAAATGGAAAATTTGAATAGGATAAATTTGAAATAAAATCAAAGATTTAACGAGTTCAAATTCAAATGGGAATCAGGACTAATTCATAGAAATTGAAATGATTTGAAATTGAAGTGGATTCAGTTTGAAATTAGTCTAAATTAATTTGAATAATTTGGAATTGTAGTTGTGACGACCCGGAAAACTTTAACATTTGAAATGAAATATTTAATTGATTTTTAATATTTGAATGAAGGTTTAACTTCAATTTCGAATATAAATATGAATTTGGCAATTTAATTTATTTAATTTAATTTATTGAAGTTGGATAAAAATTTGAATCTTCAGTTTTAAGCTGATTAAAATATATATTTTCAAAGGCTTAGAAAATTCATATTGATAATACTGAAGATAATGGAAGCTTCAGAATTGGATTTGGAAATGTTTTGTTCAGTCTCGAAATTTTATCATTTAAATCGATATTTAAAAGTAGCCTTCTAAGGCACAGTCTCAGATTTTAACGAAACTAGTTCCATTGGATCCGTAATATTGTATTATTATCGAATTTCAATTTTCGTAGCAATCGGAGTTGTCGAATGACCCTGGCAGCTCAAGACGCATAAAAACTATTTTAATCGATTTAATGTAAAATTGATCGTTTACTTCCGTAACATGCGCATATGATCGAATTAGCCTCCGAAACACGTTCCATTATGTTCGGAACGTGGGTAAAACCTTATAAACGCTAGGCGGTATGCCTCGATGGGAGTTTGGGATTTCGAGCTAGGTTATACGAGATATTTTGAATATAAAATTATAAAAATCACTGTAGCTATTCCTTCTTCCATACGCCAACATAATCGTATTTCTTTTCTTCTGAAAAACAACCCTATGACAAAACCCCCAAATCAAGCCCTAATTCATCTCGTATGAAATAAAATAGAATAAAAAAAAACCGCGAGGCCTATGATATCACGACCGGAGGCGAGAGGCAAAGGGGGGCCACGACTAGCGTGCGTAGGAAGGAGGCGCGTTCATGGAGATGGCTAGAGCGTCACGCATGAATGCTCGTGAGTGGAGATATAGCGAGGTCAGGCGAAGTCAAGTTGGAGGCCGCTCGTCTAGGGGAGGCGACTGGTGATCGGATGTGGGTAGGAGAGACATGGCTGCGGTCATTTGGTGGGCAATCTGGGAGGTTGCAACCTAGGTTTGGTGGTAGCGATGGCGCGACGTTAGTTGATCGGGTCGACCTCTGGGTGGTCACGGCTGGATCTGGGTGGTCGAATCAAAGTTTGGCAGCGAGCGTCTGACGATGGTATGACCGAGGTTTAGGGTGATAGTGATAGCTCGCGTCGGTGATGGCCAATTTTGGGGTTTTGGGCATCTCGACCTAGGCAGTGAGGTATAGCCTATTTCGCTTCTAAATTTATATTTGTTTTATCAACTCAGATTTGGAAAAAAATAGCAGATAAAAAAACATATATAGTTCAAAACAGAGAGAATATTTTACAGTAGAATAATTTTGTTTTAATCTATGCAGTTTCTGAAGAAAAATAAATTTACACATTTTAAAATTACCAGTTCATATTTGAGGCGATTTATTTGTTTAACATATTTTAGTTATCAAATTATTTATAAAAGAAAAAAGTTTTGTTTAAATTGAATAATTAGATTGAGCAAAATTATTTAAAGGAAATTTATTTTGGTTATTAAGAATTTTTAAAAGAAGTTTGTTTAATTAAATTATTAGTCTATATTAAATTAATAAATGAAAATAGGCTGTTCGATAATTTCAAATATTAATGAATTGTATAAATGTTTATACAAGGTCAAAACTACAAAGGAAACAAACGGGAATGGAAAATGGATTGCAAATAAAAGGTGAGATCTTCTCACTCAAGTTTAAATTGGAATTTCCAGTTTGATTTTAAATAGTTAAATTTAAAATTGTTGATTGTGTGCTTGGATGATGGTTGTTATTATTTGTTTTGAAATAGACCCTATGCGCCGCATAATAGCGGAGATATTAAACCCATATACCACGATATTCCACCTCGAAGTGGAATTGGAATTTAATTGTTGTGCTAACGTCTGTGGATACAGGGAAATATGTTGGAGGGATCCAACTGGATTCCTTAAACATTTGAATTTGTTTCATATGTTGTGTGTTAATTTATTCATAATCTATGTGTGATTATACTTGTGATTGGAATTGTGGAAGGCTATGATTTAGTCGAATATATTTTTGGTATCGTAGGATAGCAGAAATATGAAATTGGATTTTTGGAAATTAAAATAGAAAGGCCTAGACCGTTATAATTAAAGTATTAAAGTTGATTTTTGTAACGACCCGGGAATTTCGATCCCGAAATTTCCAGATAGTTAGTGAAAAGAAGAAAGAGAAAGAAGAAGAAACAGAAAACTCAAATTCAGAATCTCACTTTCGCAGCGGATAAAATATAATAGCAAATAAAATAACAGTTTACAAAGAAGAACTTTATCAGTACATTTACATTTTTACATCAGAGTTACAACAATTACACAACATTGGACAGTTTAAAACAACATGTCCAGATATACAACTATAATATATACAGCGGGTATGCTCCATACGTTCCTGCTATCCAGCTCGCATCCTGAGCTCCAGAACGTCCTCACCAGGAAATCTGTAATACTCGGACTGACCCGAGCATTACATCAAAGTAACACCCGGGTCAGGCTGGACACCAGCGTGAGTAAACCCATCTAACATAAATTTCAAAAGCATACAACTTACATATAACCCGGGTAACTTGCATCAATTACAACTTCACAAATTGTTATCGACATCATTAATTTCACTCACCAATTTCTAAGTACCCAACAAAGATTAAATGGTCTAATTCACTTAAATCATTCTATTCCAGCTTATTAATTTCACCTAGCAATTTATAAAGAATCAAAGTGGTTTCGGGTATTTACTAATACCCGAACCAGTCTCTTCGAACCCAATGTCATCTTAACTTAAATTATTCAAGAGAAATACAATTCAACTTTAAATACAGGATGTCATAGTAATTCATCATCAAAAGATAACCACATCATTACAGTTTAAATCAAACATATCTTATCACATAGCATCACGAACCACATATTAGGGATAACAATCAATCAAAGGCTTCTAATATCATTCTATTAATCCCTTAATTAATTTCACAAATTAATTTATCCTTAACCAAATACAGTACTTAACCTTTAATTACTTCGTTAATTAATTACTAACCATAAATATTTAATCACCCTTGATAAATAACATCCGGAATTTAACTACCCTTAATTACTTCTATGAATAAATTAATCCATAATTTATTCTCTAATTAATCCCTTGATTAATTACAAAGTAATTAAATCCAAATTACTTCCATTATTAAAACATCTTTGATTACATCCGGTAATTATCAATTAATTACTTCCTAAGTAATTACAATCCCATTAATTACATTAAGTAATTATTCGTCAATCATCAAGTGTTTAAATTAATTAAACTTAATTAATTAACCTAAACAAATCACATTATCCCAATTAATTTCATCAAGTAATTAATTCATTAATTACTTCTATTAAGTAATTAACCATAAACAATTTCACAAATGTTTATCATTAATTAATTAATCTAATTAATTATTAATAATTAATCACATTAATTAATTGTTAAATAATCTTAAGTTAATGACCTTCATTAACAATTCCTTAATTACTTCTCTTAAGTAATTACTCAGATTATCCAATATTAATTACAAATTAATTAATTACCAATTAATCAATCTCTAATTATTTAATTAATTAAGTGTTAACTGCAGTCTTAATTAATCCTTAATTACTTGATTAAGCAATTCTTAAACATTAATTAAAATCTAATTAATAATCCTTAGTTACAAATTAATTAACCTTAATTAATTAAACTCAAGTCTTAATTAATTAATTAATTTAAAACTCTTAATTTTTTTATTAATCATCCATATTATTAATTAATTAAATAATTAATTGTCCATTTAAATTAACTTAATAATTTAAATGAATCCAAATTCTTAAATTCTAACTTAATTTAAGAAAACATTTCTTACTTATTTAATGTATTTTAAAAATACTTTGTTTCAAATTTACTTTAAATTTAATTTTAAGATTTTAAGATTTTAAAATGAATACTATTTTATTTAAACAAGGTTAAATAACAATTTAAAATCTTTTTATCTCATATGTTAAAGAAACATCCATTTTATAAAATAAGTTTAAAAGAATATAAAAAAATTCACTTACATTTTACATCTTCATTTTAAAAATCCAAATTATTTAACCATTTCTAAAATAGTTAAAACAAGTTAAATTTGAAAACTTATTTTATTTTAAAAACTGAAATTCAAACCAAATTCCAGATTTTAAAGCTGGATTTAAACTTATTTTAAATTTTACATTTTAAAATTTAAAACTTACAGTTTAAATTCAAAACTAAATACACTTAAAAGTTGTTTAAAACCAGATTTAAATTTCAAACTTAAATTATTTCAAATCTAAAATTCAAACTCTTGAATTCAGATTTCACTCCGGTTTTAAACTTAGTCTAAATTTTAGTTTTTATTTTAGAAATTTACTTAAAATGTAAAACAGAACAGGTTCTGGTTTGTGTTAAAAAAAACCCGAAACAACAACATTATCTCGAGCAACTTATAATTTACTTCCAGTCAATAACCTATCTGCTTCGAGCAGAAAACTCAAATCCCCGAGACCTTCGCGAGGCCACCAACCTAAAACCATCCAAACATCCACCAGCATAACCACCGTACTCTGTGCACATGTACAGTTCCTCCGGCCACCTTAGGTCAACCTTGCGACCTCCCCACAGTCGCCGACCATCACCTCAGACCAACCGTACACCAAATCCACTAATACACGCTCGAAATCAAAATCGAGATTGAAGTCCCAAACCTGGAACAAACACTACCCACTACAACCCCAACCTGTCATCACCTCACCCAAACACCTCCGACCACCATCACCACAAAAACCCCGACGAAGCCTTCGACAACTCACCATCCAACGTTACCCAAATTATAGTTGAACTCGATCAACTAAAAATGCCGAAATGATCGAATCTTCACAACCATGTAAGACTAGGGTTTAAAAAAAATCTTACTGCCGCAACCTCCATGTTGAAATCCATCACCATTACACAATTTTCCACCCATCCCCAATCAATCCCCTACCTCCAGGAGAAAAATCACACCATTCGATCCCATAGATTATCAGTTAGAACTCAAAAGGCAAAATACAGAAAAACTAGAACCGCTCTCTTGTTCTAACTCTAAAAAATGTAATTTTTGGTTTAAAATTCATGATTTTGTATTATGTTTTGATTTATAATCCTGGAACATAGAATCAATGTATTTGAATTTTTACTTATTTTTAAACTTGCTTGGTTATTTCAAATTCCAGAGATAATTCACTATTATTAATCTTAAGTAAAAATTTTAATTTAAAGTTTGTGTTGAAACAAACAAGTATGCTTTGAATCTTAAGTTTTAACAGAATCAAAATCAGGAGATTCTGAATTTAAATTAAACCAAGAATCTAAAAACTAGAAGCAGAAGGGGCCTACAGGTATCACAGGCATGTATGGAACATACATAAGAAAATTCAACAATTTAAACAAACACAAAAAAATATTTATTTCATACAACAAGCATGCAACCAGATTTTATACTAAAAATTTAAAAAAAATTAAAGTTACTCACAGAATTTTTGAGCGGAGCACTTTGAAAAGTATGAAACTGAATTGCTTCTTTATTTTTCCTTTTTAAAGACTTTAGTCCTGATTCACTAAAATGATTTGCTTCCTGCTAACAATTGCATGCATGTATGCTTTTTAAAGCTTTAATCTTGTTTTACTGCAAATGCTTGCTCCCTGATGCATGCTTCCAGATAGATGAGAAAAATGTAGGCTTTGATGAAGTACAAAACAGAAATGCAGAATGATTTCAAGCATTTGAATTGTAATTTGATTCGTCAGTTTGATGTATTTGAAGGGCTACATGTTTAAGGATGATCTGCACTTCAGTTTGGAAGATGAATTCAGATAGCTTGAAGAAGATAGGTTTGAATGTTGTTTGAAGATTTTTGGGCTTAAGACTTTCTTAAGTTTTGAGAAAGGAAGAGTAGAAAAAGAGAAAGGATGAGAAGTAATATGTTTATATAAGTAGATTTTTGATTTAATTAAAAATAAAAGAAAAAGAAAAATAAGTTAGGACACTTGTTCAAATTTTAACATTTGTCACAATATTAATTTATGCCATACACATGTCATTTAAGTGTTTAAAAGATTAACACATGTAATAAGAGTATTTTAATTTAAAATGTTAATAAAAACTTTTAAATCTTAATTTATTATTACTTATGTATATATATAAATTTCCTTTTTAATTTTAGAAAAACAAAACAAAAAATTTCTAGATATAAGCTTATTCAATTTTTTTTATGTATTTATTCTTTCAAATTTCAAAACATTGAATTCAAAATTAAATTAAATTATAAAACCTAGTTTAAAAATCAAGTTATATATATAATGCATATATAACTCTTATTAAATTTAAAAATAACAATTCTATTTCTAAAAATCTATTTATGTTAATCTTATTCAAATTCATACTTATATGAATAAGTCAAATTTCTTTTATAAATTATTTATAGTTATCAAATTTGTTTATTTTAAAAAAATATAATAATACATTGTTTTTAACAAATAGATTTTTAATAAAAATAACTATTTTCAACATTCAAATGTGTAGTTATATATGTATATATATAACTTAATTTGAATTTGAATTCAAAGCTTTGAAATTTAAAGTATGAATATTTTTAATTTGTTTTGATTCTAGAATATTTCTATCCATCCGATTTATTTGCTTAATCAGTAAATCAGTATTTTCAATAGCTAAATTAGAAAATTACCCAATTATCTAATTCCCAAAAATTCGGGTTATCACATTCCTTCTCTCTTTGAATCTTTTCGTCCTCGAAAAGAACGAAACCAGAATTTATTAAATATTTTAAAACCAGTTAAAATATTCTTTGATTATTTTAAAACACTTAAAAATCTATATAATATTTTCAAAATGGTTTTTATAGAAAATATCATTTTATAACTCGATGCTTCAACCAGTCCATCCTTGTCCTCGTAGAAATTTGGTCATACGTTGATCAGGCGTATGACTGAAAATCTATAAGTACTTAGCAGACTCGCTTTCAACACCCAGTGAAAATACTTGGAAAATAATTTTATTGAAAATATAGAAAAAATTTTGAAATCGA
Organism: Allium cepa; assembly: GCA_030765085.1. Classification (NCBI taxonomy): domain Eukaryota; kingdom Viridiplantae; phylum Streptophyta; class Magnoliopsida; order Asparagales; family Amaryllidaceae; genus Allium; species Allium cepa. The sequence goes on from CM060942.1 coordinate 514,562,346, forward strand.
GGAAATATCTTTGGTGAGAATGCTCTGGAAATCATCAACCCCATCCATGGTCGCAGTTACATTCCAGGGTTACGTTGCCGTCGCAGCAAAAGTCCATGTAACTGTAGGCTCTCCGTGGCCTCTCGATTACGCCATGGATTCCACACGACAGATCGCAATTACACTCCAGGGTTACGTTGCCATCGTAGCAAAAGTCCATGTAACTGCAGGCTCTCAAAGGCCTCTGATTTTTGCTGTCGAAATAAAACTTCTCCACTCCTACGTAGGTCGTAGTCTACCGATATAAATCAAACACAGACTGTTGGCTCTCAGCGGCACACACGACTTTCACTATGTACCATAGGTCGCAGTCTACCGATACAAAATCAAACGCAGACTGTTGGCTCTCAGCGACACACACGACTTTCACTATGGTATACTCTACTCATAATCCCCAGGAACTAGTTTTGTCCGGACTCCTCACAGGATCAACTTTAGAACCCCCCCTTGGGGCTCAAGCAGCACCATCCGGTGGTACTCCTGAGAAGTTCATTTCAAGGGAGCGCCTTTTTCCCCAGAGCCATCATCAAATTTTTTTATACTATACACATATAGTATCTTCAAATCATACACCTAGTATGGTCTCATACAAAGCTTCTTTACACAAAATTGATTATTCCAAAATCGATAATTCTCAAACTAGGCTTTCCAAGTTTCAATATTGATTTTACCCAAAAATCAAAAGCCTTTCCAAATCCAAAGGTTCCCAAAACCTTTTCTAAAATCTTCATAAGATCCCTTATATATATATACAGATATTTTTTTTTTAAAGCTTTAGATCATTTGAAACTCGTATAAAACTCTTTTTATACTTCAAACATTTCCAAAATCCCTTTTTTTCTGGCAAAAGATTCAACAAGGGGAGTTTCAATTTTACAAAACAAAGATATTTAACTTTGTTTACTCAAAATAAAATATTCAAATTTGATTACTCCTTTCAATATCATTTTCATTTAAGTTCGTACGATGTACACATATCATCCGTAAGCTATACCAATCTGATCGCTCACTCGATCACACAATTTCACTTCCAAACTAGTATCGTCCATCCGACTTCCTAGCGCCGACACAGATCTGGTTTCTTGATCAGAAACCGTCATTCTCCTTGCATAGCCTAACTATGATAGAGAATATCCAGAACCAATCAACAATCCATATCTAGGTTCGCCGTCGAATATCGAGTGAAAAATCACACTCGGATCGATATAACTATCTCGAAATTCTATGCTCGAATCTGGATCAAATCACTATGCGAATAGAATAACGTAAGTACACCCCACGTATTTATCTTTATTGGTTATTAGCCAAATCAAATACATTTCTATTCACATTCACTTTGATTTTCATTCACTTACTCACAATTGCTTCAATCCATTGGATTATCACCTCTATTCTTATCTCGATTGGGTATTTAACCAATAACAGTTTGAACTCCGACCAGTTTATTTAGAAAATAGCTTGAAAAATTTAGAAATAGATAAGTAGTTGGAAAATAATTACTAGTTTGTAAGATAGGTGTAAAATAGTTAGAAAATAGTTAAAATAATTATAGAAATTTTAGATAATTGCAAAATAATAGTTGGATAGTAATTTTATAAAACAGTTGAAAAATTGTTAAATAGTTTCAAAAATAATTGTAAAAGAAGTATAAGATAGTTTGGCTTTTAAAAGAAAGGTTGTATATATAATGAATAGCTTGGAAAAATAGGTTTATATTAAAACAATTTATATTAAAAAAGTCCAGAGTCAAAACTGTTCAATTCCCAATCTCCATTTCCATCAATTCAATTTAAATTTTCTCTTCCATTTAAATTGACCCAATTCCAATTTGAATTAATCCCCATTTCAAACTCCATTTGAATTTAAAACTATTCAACTTTAATTGCAAATCGTTTCAAATCAATTCAAATTTTCCGTTTGAATTTTATACTTACACATTTTCAATCACATTTTCAATTAATTCAAATCAAATTCAATTTGAACAAATTTTAATTCAAATTCCAAATTTAAACCATCTCGAATTATATAAATTCGAGTTAAATTTTCAAATTTAAGTCCACACTCCAGAATTTCATTTTAAATCAATTTAATCTTTCAAAAATCAATTTATTATCCAAATTCAACCTTAAACCCAATTTTCAACAATTTCAGTTGAAACTCTATTTTAAACACCCAAATCTCAAGTCCAAAGTGGTTCCATTTCTCTATTTTCAAACTAAAGTTAAATTTTCTTTTTATCTCAATAATAGATATATTACTACAATCCATTTATTCATTTATCAAATCCAATTTCAGCTTAAAAATTATTAGTAACAACGGAATGGTATCATTCAAATTATTTTGAAACATCCATCCATTTCCAATTTTCGGATCTCAATCCCCTTTTGAGATCACTCAAACTTCCTAATTCAAATCAACCATTTAACTTCCCAAGTTAAATCTTAATTTCATCTTGAAAATTTCAAATCAGGTTGATCATTCTAACTTATTTAACTTTTTTTCCCAAAGTTAAACTCAATTCAATTAATCCAGTCAACCTTACCAAATTTGAACTTCCATTTCACATTTTGAACTTCTCATAAATAATATTCCCACTTATTAAGTTCTAGGCTTATCACTTGGGGTATCACATCTCATTCCAGATTTAAAACCCAATATTTCGAGTTTATTTCAAACCATCCACATATATATACATTTTACTTCTTGGCCCACCAAGCTAAATTTTAAAATTTAAACCACCCTTGGTTTTAATTCAAAACAAATTCCTTTAAATCTTTAAACAACTCTTGTTTGCATCAAACTCTCTCATTCAAATAATATTATTTATTATTCCTTTTAATATTTGAAAACAAATTTCAAATGTTTTTAAATCTTAAGATTCAAACTTCACAATTTAGATCAACTTCAATTTCAATTTATATCCCAAACTTATCTAAATGGTTAACTTCCTTAAAAACTTAACCTTTAATTACTTCGTTAATTAATTATTAACCATAAATATTTAATCACCCTTGATTAATAACATCCAGAATTTAACTACCCTTAATTACTTCATTGAATAAATTAATCCATAATTTATTCTCTAATTAATCCCTTGATTAATTACAAAGTAATTAAATCCAAATTACTTCCATTACTAAAACATCTTTGATTACATCCAGTAATTATCAATTAATTACTTCCTAAGTAATTACAATCCCATTAATTACATTGAGTAATTATTCGTCAATCATCAAGTGTTTAAATTAATTAAACTTAATTAATTAACCTAAACAAATCACATTATCCCAATTAATTTCATCAAGTAATTAATTCATTAATTACTTCTATTAAGTAATTAACCATAAACAATTTCATAAATGATTATCATTAATTAATTAATCTAATTAATTATTAATAATTAATCACATTAATTAATTGTTAAATAATCTTAAGTTAATGACCTTCATTAACAATTCCTTAATTACTTCTCTTAAGTAATTAACTCAGATTATCCAATATTAATTACAAATTAATTAATTACCAATTAATCAATCTCTAATTATTTAATTAATTAAGTGTTAACTGCAGTCTTAATTAATCCTTAATTACTTGATTAATCAATTCTTAAACATTAATTAAAATCTAATTAATAATCCTTAATTACAAATTAATTAACCTTAATTAATTAAACTCAAGTCTTAATTAATTAATTTAAAAACTCTTAATTTTTTTTATTAATTAATTAAATAACTAATTGTCCATTTAAATTAACTTAATAATTTAAATGAATCCAAATTCTTAAATTGTAACTTAATTTAAGAAAACATTTCTAACTTATTTAAAGTATTTTAAAAATACTTTGTTTCAAATTTACTTTAGATTTCACTTTAAATTTCATTTTAAAATTTTAAGATTTTGAAATGAATACTATTTTATCTAAACAAGGTTAAATAACAATTTAATATCTTTTTATCTCATATGTTAAAGAAACATCCATTTTATAAAATAAGTTTAAAAGAATATAAACAAATTCACTTACATTTTACATCTTCATTTTAAAAATCCAAATTATTTAACCATTTCTAAAATAGTTAAAACAAGTTAAATTTGAAAACTTATTTTATTTTAAAAACTGAAATTCAAACCAAATTCCAAATTTTAAAACTGGATTAAACTTATTTTAAATTTTATATTTTAAAATTTAAAACTTACAGTTTAAATTCAAAACTAAATACACTTAAAAGTTGTTTAAAACCAGATTTAAATTTCAAACTTAAATTATTTCAAATCTAAAATTCAAACTCTTAAATTCAGATTTCACTCAGGTTTTAAACTTAGTCTAAATTTTAGTTTTTATTTTAGAAATTTACTTAAAATATAAAACAGAACAGGTTCTGGTTTCTGTTAAAAAAAAAACCTGAAACAACAACATTATCTCGAGCAACTTATAATTTACTTTGAGTCAATAACCTAAATGTAACGACCTGGGAATTTCGATCCCGAAATTTCCAGATAGTTAGTAAAAAGAAGAAAGAGAAGAAGAAGAAACGAAAAACTTAAATTCAGAATCTCACTTTCGCAACGGATAAAATATAATTGCAAATAAAATAACAGTTTACAAAGAAGAACTGTATCAGTACATTTGCATTTTTACATCAGAGTTACAACAATTACACAACATTGGACAGTTTAAAACAACATGTCCAGATATACAACTATAATATATACAGCGGGTACGCTCCATACGTTCCTGCTATCCAGTTCGCCTCCTGAGCTCCAGAGCGTCCTCACTTGGAAATCTGTAATACTCGATCTGACCCGAGCATTACATCAAAGTAACGCCCGGGTCAGGCTGGAAACCAGCGTGAATAAACCCATCTAACATAAATTTCAAAAGCATACAACTTATATATAACCCGGGTAACTTGTATCAATTACAACTTCACAAATTGTTATCGACATCATTTATTTCACTCACCAATTTCTAAGTACCCAACTTAGATTAAATGGTCTAATTCACTTAAATCATTCCATTCCAGCTTATTAATTTCACCTACCAATTTATAAAGAATCGAAGTGGTTTCGGGTATTTACTAATACCCGACTCAGTCTCTTCGAACCCAATGTCATCTTAACTTAAATTATTCAAGTGGAATACAATTCAACTTTAAATACAGGATGTCATAGTAATTCATCATCAAAAGATAACCACATCATCACAGTTTAAATCAAACATATCTTATCACATAGCATCACGAACCACATATTAGGGATAACAACTAATCAAAGGCTTCCAATATCATTCTATTAATCCTTTAATTAATTTCACAAATTAATTTATTCTTAACCAAATACAGTACTTAACCTTTAATTACATAGTTAATTAATTACTAACCATAAATATTTAATCACCCTTGATTAATAACGTCCAGAATTTAACTACCCTTAATTACTTTATTGAATAAATTAATCCTTAATTTATTCTCTAATTAATCCCTTGATTAATTACAAAATAATTAAATCCAAATTACTTCCATTATTAAAACATCTTTGATTACATCCAGTAATTATCAATTAATTACTTCCCTAAGTAATTACAACCCCATTGATTAAATTAAGTAATTATTCGTCAATCATCAAGTGTTTAAATTAATTAAACTTAATTAATTAACCTAAACAAATCACATTATCCCAATTAATTTCATCAAGTAATTAATTCATTAGTTACTTCTATTAAGTAATTAACCATAAACAATTTCACAAATGATTATCATTAATTAATTAATCTAATTAATTATTAAAAATTAATCACATTAATTAATTGTTAAATAATCTTAAGTTAACGACCTTCATTAACAATTCCTTAATTACTTCTCTTAAGTAATTAACTCAGATTATCCAATATTAATTACAAATTAATTAATTACCAATTAATCAATCTCTAATTATTTAATTAATTAAGTGTTAACTACAGTCTTAATTAATCCTTAATTACTTGATTAATCAATTCTTAAACATTAATTAAAATCTAATTAATAATCCTTAATTACAAATTAATTAACCTTAATTAATTAAAATCAAGTCTTAATTAATTAATTTAAAACTCTTAATTTTTTATATTAATCATCCATATTATTAATTAATTAAATAATTAATTGTCCATTTAAATTAACTTAATAATTTAAATGAATCCAAATTCTTAAATTCTAACTTAATTTAAGAAAACATTTCTTACTTATTAAAGTATTTTAAAAATACTTTGTTTCAAATTTACTTTAAATTTCACTTTAAATTTCATTTTAAAATTTTAAGATTTTAAAATGAATACTATTTTATCTAAACAAGGTTAAATAACAATTTAAAATCTTTTTATCTCATATGTTAAAGAAACATCCATTTTATAAAATAAGTTTAAAAGAATATAAACAAATTCACTTACAGTTTACATCTTCATTTTAAAAATCCAAATTATTTAACCATTTCTAAAATAGTTAAAACAAGTTAAATTTGAAAACTTATTTTATTTTAAAAACTGAAATTCAAACCAAATTCCAGATTTTAAACTGGATTTAAACTTATTTTAAATTTTATATTTTAAAATTTAAAACTTACAGTTTAAATTCAAAACTAAATACACTTAAAAGTTGTTTAAAACCAGATTTAAATTTCAAACTTAAATTATTTCAAATCTAAAATTCAAACTCTTGAATTCAGATTTCACTCAGGTTTTAAACTTAGCCTAGATTTTAGTTTTTATTTTGAAATTTACTTAAAATATAAAACAGAACAGGTTCTCGTTTCTGTTAAAAAAAAACCTAAAACAACAACATTATCTCGAGCAACTTATAATTTACTTCGAGTCAATAACCTATCTGCTTCGAGCAGAAAACTCAAATCCCCGAGGCCATCGCGAGGCCACCAACCTGAAACCATCCAAACATCCACCAGCATAACCACCCTACTCTGTGCACATGTACAGTGCCTCCGGTGTAACGATCCTGAATTTTTGAAAAATTTAAACTGAAAATATTTAATTTATTTTAAATATTTGAATGATAATTTAAATTAAATTTCCAATATAACTAGGATATTGGCGATTAAATATTAAAATTTAACCTATAAAATGTTGAATAAAAATTTATAAATGGGTGGTTAGTTTTTAAACAACATTTTTCTTTTCTTTAAAAAAAAAACAAAGTAAATAAAATTTTTATAAAAAACAAATTGAATTTAAAATAAATAAAGAGGTACACATAGTTAAAAAAAATTCAAACAACAAAATTTACAAAACAAAGAAGTAACAAAACCAATTGGAATTCAAATATATAAAAAATAAACACAAAATAAGAGGAAAATTTGTTGATTGTTGTTTGGGCTTTGAAAATTTTGGCCAGCCCACGTTAGATATTGATGCTGTGATTAAGTATACCCGTTTTCCCTTTACCCCATTCATTCGAAGCCCTAATCAGATAAATCTTAAACACACGAAGAAAAAAAAAATGGCGGCCTCTCCAATTTTCGCTCATCTTCAAATTAGGGCTTTCGGCTCGTGTTCCTCTTCGTCCAAAACTAGGGCTTTCGAAACTGCGCTATTTGCTTGATCGATAGGAATTTGCGTGTTGCCTTGCTCGATCTATTCTTCATTGCTCACTGCTGCTTCGTTCTCGTTCGTCCTCTTTGAAATTTTTTTTTGGCTTTCGTCTTTGCTTCGGTGAAAGGTGAGTTTTTTTTCTCACGATTAATCGTTATTCAAGTTTTTAAATTGGTTTGAATTGGGTGCTTGGTTGCATGCTATGATTTGGGGTGTTATTTGTTATCATCTGCTCGGTTATTTGAATTTAAACTAATAAGAACAGATAAACCACTGCATGTTTGTTTGTTGGGTGTTATTTGCTATCATTTGCTCTGATAAATTGATGTAAAACTGATAAGAACAGATGTTAGTTGAAATTTGTTTTTTTTAAACTGATGAGAGCAGATGCTATAAATTTTGTTTTTAAACTGATAAGAACAGATGCTATATCAAAAACTTTGCTTGTTTGTTGTTGCTGCATGCGATGGATCATTGAATCTGGTTAAGGAAAATGAAGTAAAGAAAATGAATACTTGTGAGTAAACAAATTTGGTTGAATTTGACATGCATGTGTTTAAATCTGTTAAGCAAAGATATAAGCTTGGTTGCATGGATTAGTTTTATCTGATTTTAGTTAAATTACAATTGTTTGTTCCTGTAAATGGTTGAGTGTTGTTTACTGGATATTATTGTGTCCCCAGAACTCTTTAATATCAACAAGAAGATTTATATCTATCCATAAAGTCAAATTCAAACCTGGACATTTAAACAGAAAAGTTTGTAATATGATTTAAAAAAATATATTTCGAATAGGATTATGGAGTATGTGTTCCAAAAAGAAGAACTACAGGTCTGATTTAACAATAAGACCAAATTCCAATTTTTGAAGTTCTTGTTTTGAATGGATAATCTGGTTCTAAATTGTGAATGATGAATTTAGGCATTCAAAGTTTCCCCGGGAATAAGTGAGCAAACTTTTCTGTTACATCCCAAAAACTCTCTGCATTATAAGTGAGTAAACTGCTCTTTAAATATTTCAAAAATCCAACTACATCTTGACTTGAATGGAATGATTATCGTAGTTTGGATGAAAACTATGCTTGCATGATTGTTTGAAAATGAAATAATGTATATGTATGTTAAAATTTTATGCATGTTTTGAACAACAAGTTTCCAGAAAATATAAATCAAGCATGTCTTTCCAGATTTTCAAAACCTGATATTTCAGTATAAAGAAATCTCTGCATCATCAAAAAGATGAGTAAATTAAAACTTAAAACCTGTTTAAATTCTGAAATCATGCAGAAAACTGATTTTAAATTGTGATTATGATTTGCTTGATTAATTCATGTGGTTATATGTAAAGGTATATGTATGCATTCATGTGCCTGTCAATATTTAAATGTTGTGCTCTGTACTTTGTGTGCTTAAGCAAGCGAGTAACAATTTATGCTGAATAAACTTAAATATAAGTTAGTTGCTTACTTACTCTAGAAATAAGTGTGTCTGCATGCAAATTTACAAGTTCATTACCGGTAGATGTATGAATATATGCTTGCTGTTGAAAAAAATGATCTTGCATGTTCACTCTATTTTGAAATTGTTGTCTCATTTGAAACAGTGCAGTCCCTTTGTTTTTGAGATATATGCATGTTGACTAGTTCACTTGCTCATATGTGTTGGCTCACTGATGCAATTCTTATGCATATTCTGTCATGACCTCAATGAGTTGTACTCATTTTGGTCTGCACTAACCCAGTTTCATTGTCTTGACTTGATCATTGCTTCGAGTTCACTGGCATACTCCCATGTATTCAGTTGAGTTGTCTGCACCTTGTATGCTGTTGCATTGGGTTTGTCTCAGCCTTGAACCTTTGTGGTTGTAGTCATGCATTGCATGTTGTTAATTCCAGTTGCACTTGGTTTGTGATTTTGTTGGGCCTTGTTCTTGTGCACTAACCATATGGTCTTTGCTTATTTGTAGCTTGTATTACTTGTTCACCTGCACTTGTTTGGCTTTGCGGTTCATCCTGTTGCACTTTGGCCTGTCCACTGCAGTATGTGTCTTGTTTTAATTGAGTCAGTGATAATGGTCACTGTGTTGCATTGTTCCATGTACACTTGAGGTCTTGCAATTTGTTTATTGATGCATTCAAGTGTTCACTGCCTTGTAGTCTCTGTTTGTAACTTTCATCACTGTTGCCTCTGTATTTGTTGTATTCACTGCTGGTCTCTTCATCCATTCATCGCTATGCCTTGACCTTAACCATTGTCCACACATGTTCATACTTTACTGCTGTTACCATAATGAAATTTGCTTCGATGATGAATATTAGTTTACATGAATGCATGTTTGTTTGGCCATAGTCATTTTTGCTCTGTTACATCCCAGTTGTTGTTATCTCTGCTGTACACTGAAATTATTGAATCAAGCTTATAACTCCTGTACACTACTTATCATCACTTGTGGGCATTTACATCATTTATACTATGTGTTGATCTAATTGTGGTTATCTCTGCTGCCTACACCTTGCATCTTTACCGCTATTACCATTTTCTTTCCGTTCATTGCAAATTTAATTACTTGAATTAAGATTAATCCTGACTCGAGTGTTTTTGTGTTTTGCAATAAACGCTTGGGTCAGACCGAGTATTTTTACAGCTTGGAGATTTTCTCGCTGCGAAGTTAGAGAGAGAGGGGAAAGCACTTCACTAAAGCTTTTCAGAAATTTTTTCTTGTACTTTAAAAAGATATATGTTTGTTCCGCTGTATAAAATGTAATTCATTGTATAAAACTCTGATATTTGTATATAAAAGAAAAAGCTCATTTATGTAAAATATATTATTGTTCTGTGATTCTGTGACTGATTCTGTTTAAATGTTATAAACTAAATAACAATCCATCATTTTGAACGTTTCTAGTTGGTTTAATTACCGACTAGAGGCGGTCAGAGCGGCGAGTCGTTACAAAAGTGGTATCAAAGCTTTGGTTTACACAAAGCTTAGTTTATGGCGTTTAATATGAATAGTTACTAGAATCACTTTAAAGAAAGTGTTTTCAAATCTAAAGAAGTATAAAATTGTTTTCTTTAAAATAAAAAGTATTTTGAAAATTAGAATTATTTTTGAAAATTCCCCTCTCTAAATTTAGGTTTGCGATAGCTTCTCTTCAGTAAGTTCTCCTTAGATTTGAGTCCCAATCATTCGAAAGCCCATTATCGAATTGCAGAGTTTATGAAAGAATAAAATAGAAGTTAAGTGAATCAATGAATTGGTTTAAATCAAATATTTGAATATCTCCAAAGTAATAATTGGGAAATAAAATGACATGTTAATTTAGTTATAGCTAAGCGGATTATTAAACTATAACTCGGGAATTTGATTATGAATTCTTTTAAAAAAAATTGATTTCAAATGTTGTGAAGAACGAATTTAGTAAATAAATGGATTATAAGTATTTAACTTATAATATGGACTTTTGGTATATAACTGAGTTATATAAATTGAATTGAAGTGATAAAAGGAGATTATAAATCGAAGTTTTATAAATAGGAATGGAATTTGTAAAGATTATTTATAAATTCGAAACCAATTGAATTTGATAAATGAAACATAGAAGTTATTAAAGGAGATATATTCGTGATTTTGGATAGCGAATTATCCTTTAAGTTAAATATTGTGATGATAAAAGTTGGTTGGGAATTTTATCCACGATTTTGGACAGTGGATAATTTTGAATTAAATGCGTAGAATATTGAAATTGGTTAAAGAAGTATATTCACAATTTTGGACAGTGAATATATTATTAAATAAAACGGATATGTTTTAGGAAAGTGATATTATGAAATGAAGTTAATCGATTTAAAGATGTTATGTTATCGAATACATGGATTTCAACATTTATTGTCGAAATAGACGTTTTCGAGTGAAATAAAACGAAATGGTGGATTATAACACTGTTGTTATAGTAAATGATTTATGAAAGGAAATATTTTTATATAGTATTGGGATATATATATATATATATCTTAAATTCGAATCCCTATACTAGTGCTTTTGGGTCGTCGTAACGATGTTTTACGCAATATTCGTTTTGACTCAAGTTAATGTGTTTAAAAGAATGATTTCCTTAAAGAGTGAAATATATACTTGATTATGATTTAAGTATATTGAATGTTTTCCAAGTGTTGGAAATAAATGGATTTGTGAATTACTTATTATTAAATAAGCATCGAAATGTTTTTCCAATATGAAGTGAATGTTTTGAGATTTTATCTTTTAAAGATAAATTGAAAATGAATATGTGAAATCGATTTGAAAATCGTATATTCATAGATATTTTGGAAATGTAAATCCATTATGGAATTTATAAAAGAAAGGGAAATTTTTAAAAATAAACATTGATTTATTTTTGAAGTGTGGAAATAAATTTACGGATTTGGAACGTAAGTTTAAAATAAATCGGTAAGGATTTATTTGATTGATTTAAGTGAACCATTTTAAGTTTAAAATGGATAAATATTTGGAAATGTTTCCGTTTAAGGAAATTGCTTTGAAATTTGTTTTCAAAGATTGAAAGGTGAAAAAAATGATTTGAAATTTGTTTTCAAATGGTTAAGTGTGGAAAAAAATTATATATATCTTGTGTAGATATTTTTGGGAAATTTGAACAATTAGTTCAACTTGGAAATTTTCAAAATGATTGAATCTTGAGTTAAATTGAGTTTAACTTTGACACCCAAAAAACGATTTAAGTTGAACTTTGAATTTTGAATGGTTGATTTGGATTGTATGTCTAACATTATGAATTGACGACATATCAATTGACCTCTATTAAATATATATCTGTTTGGTGGCGGAGAATTTATTCTCTTAGCTTAACACCCTTCTCTGAGACGTACGAGCTCAGAGGTTATATATCGATAGACATCAATTATGTGTTGAGAATTGACGATGTAACATGAAATCCAAATCGAGTGTGAAGTCGATAATAAATTGGATTATGAATGTGAATTAGGTTTGAGATAACCTTAAAATTCCAAATCGACTTAGAGGAAAATTTTTAAATGGAAAATTTGTGAATCCTCTATTTGTTATGGGTATGAGATATTGAGGTTTTTAGAACGTATATATGAGAATACGATAAATTCGAAAACCATTAGTTTGGAAGGTAATTTTTATGGAAAACTTATGTAAGTACATGAGTATGATATGTAAGAATTGTGAAATGAAATATTATATATGTATATATGATATTATGTTTTCCAAATTGAGGATATGGAAAAGTACCTTCCATTTAAAAATTTGTGAAGGTTGTTGGAACTCGAGATGAGTGTCCATTTGAAGATCGTAGCTACGTAGGATTCCATTAGTTGGATTGACCATTTGATTTCCATTAGTTGGATTGGCCATTTGTTTTCCATTAGTTGGATTGGCCATTTGTTTTCCATTAGTTGGAGTGACTAGCGTAATTTGAGGGGCGTGATGCCTACAGTTACATGCGATTCCACTGGGATAGTGGCGCAACCGCTGAGTAAACTGCAATCTAGAAGCCATAGCGAAATTCGAGGGGCGAGATGCCTACGGTCACAAGCGATTCTACTGGGATAGTAGCGTAACCGCCGTGTGGACCGCGATCTATGGCAACAACCATGGCGAAATTCAAGAGATGAGAAATCTATAGTTTACAAGCGATTCTACTGGGATAGTAGCGAAACCGCCGGGTAAACTGTGATCCATGGGGGAACGTGCTTTCCATATCCATTTTTAAAAGAATTTTTAAAAGTATTTTCACTGGGAATTGAAGCAAGTATATTTCGTACTTGGAGATTGTTAGACTTGCGCCTGGCCAGTGTATGCCTAATATCTTCAAGAACGACAATAGACTTGTTAAATTTCGAGTTAGCAAGTATTTTCAAACTTTAAATAGAAAATCAATAATCTGAAACTAAAGTAACATAAATTCCAACCTAATGAACTAAGGAAGAGGATTTTTGAAATGTTTTGAAAGTCCACAGCTTTGGAAAGGTTATACTATGTAAATTTCTTAAATGAAGAATTGCAAATTTAAAATTTGGGTTTTGTACGTTGAAAACTTTAGTAAAAGACTTTTGCGTCTTGATTGTAGAAAATGATGAGCAAATGAGTTAATTAACAAAGCTAGTGAGATAAAACAAATAGAATGAATTCTATACTCATTTATTTTTAATAAGTTTTGAGCTTGGTAAAAAAAATTGTGTAGGGTATAAATATCGGTGAAATTTTAACAATCATTTTTCCTTACTTGTAATTTCGGGACGAAATTCTTTTAAGGAGGGGAGATTGTAACGATCCTGAATTTTTGAACAATTTAAATTGAAAATATTTAATTTATTTTAAATATTTGAATGATAATTTAAAATAAATTCCCAATATAACTAGGATATTGGCGATTAAATATTAAAATTTAACATATAAAATGTTGAATAAAAATTTATAAATGGGTGGTTAGTTTTTAAACAACAATTTTCTTTTCTTTAAAAAAAAAACAAAGTAAATAAAATTTTTATCAAAAACAAATTGAATTTAAAATAAATAAAGAGATACACATAGTTAAAAAAAAATTCAAACAACAAAATTTACAAAACAAAGAAGTAACAAAACTAATTGGAATTCAAATATATAAAAAATAAACACAAAATAAGAGGAAAATTTGTTGATTGTTGTTTGGGCTTTGAAAATTTTGGCCAGCCCACGTTAGATATTGATGCTGTGATTAAGTATACCCGTTTTCCCTTTACCCCATTCATTCGAAACCCTAATCAGATAAATCTTAAACACACGAAGAAAAAAAAATGGCGGCCTCTCCAATTTTCGCTCGTCTTCAAATTAGGGCTTTCGGCTCGTGTTCCTCTTCATCCAAAACTAGGGCTTTCGAAGCTGCGCTATTTGCTTGATCGATAGGAATTTTCGTGTTGCCTTGCTCGATCTATTCTTCATTGCTCACTGCTGCTTCGTTCTCGTTCGTCCTCTTTGAAATTTTTTTTTGGCTTTCGTCTTTGCTTCGGTGAAAGGTGAGTTTTTTTTCTCACGATTAATCGTTATTCAAGTTTTTAAATTGGTTTGAATTGGGTGCTTGGTTGCATGCTATGATTTGGGGTGTTATTTGTTATCATCTGCTCGGTTATTTGAATTTAAACTAATAAGAAAAGATAAACCACTTCATGTTTGTTTGTTGGGTGTTATTTGCTATCATTTGCTCTGATAAATTGATGTAAAACTGATAAGAACAGATGTTAGTTGAAATTTGTTTTTTTTTAAACTGATGAGAGCAGATGCTATAAATTTTGTTTTTAAACTGATAAGAACAGATGCTATATCAAAAACTTTGCTTGTTTGTTGTTGCTGCATGCGATGGATCTTTGAATCTGGTTAAGGAAAATGAAGTAAAGAAAATGAATACTTGTGAGTAAACAAATTTGGTTGAATTTGAGATGCATGTGTTTAAATCTGTTAAGCAAAGATATAAGCTTGGTTGCATGGATTAGTTTTATCTGATTTTAGTTAAATTACAATTGTTTGTTCCTGTATATGGTTGAGTGTTGTTTACTGGATATTATTGTGTCCCCAGAACTCTTTAATATCAACAAGAAGATTTATATCTATCCATAAAGTCAAATTCAAACCTGGACATTTAAACAGAAAAGTTTGAAATATGATTAAAAAAATATATTTCGAATAGGATTATGGAGTATGTATTCCAAAAAGAAGAACTACAGGTCTGATTTAACAATAAGACCAAATTCCAGTTTTTGAAGTTCTTGTTTTGAATGGATAATCTGGTTCTAAATTGTGAATGATGAATTTAGGCATTCAAAGTTTTCCCGGGAATAAGTGAGTAAACTTTTTTGTTACATCCCAAAAACTCTCTGCATTATAAGTGAGTAAACTGCTCTTTAAATATTTCAAAAATCCAACTACGTCTTGACTTGAATGGAATGATTATCGTAGTTTGGATGAAAAATATGCTTGCATGATTGTTTGAAAATGAAATAATGTATATGTATGTTAAAATTTTATGCATGTTTTGAACAACAAGTTTCCAGAAAATATAAATCAAGCATGTCTTTCCAGATTTTCAAAACCTGATATTTCAGTATAAAGAAATCTCTGCATCATCAAAAAGATGAGTAAATTAAAACTTAAAACCTGTTTAAATTCTGAAATCATGCAGAAAACTGATTTTAAATTGTGATTATGATTTGCTTGATTAATTCATGTGGTTATATGTAAAGGTATATGTATGCATTCATGTGCCTGTCAATATTTAAATGTTGTGCTCTGTACTTTGTGTGCTTAAGTAAGCGAGTAACAATTTATGCTGAATAAACTTAAATATAAGTTAGTTGCTTACTTACTCTAGAAATAAGTGTGTCTGCATGCAAATTTACAAGTTCATTACTGGTAGATGTATGAATATATGCTTGCTGTTGAAAAAATGATCTTGCATGTTCACTCTATTTTGAAATTGTTGTCTCATTTGAAACAGTGCAGTCCCTTTGTTTTTGAGATATATGCATGTTGACTAGTTCACTTGCTCATATGTGTTGGCTCACTGATGCATTTCTTATGCATATTCTGTCATGAGCTCAATGAGTTGTACTCATTTTGGTTTGCACTAACCCAGTTTCATTGTCTTGACTTGATCATTGCTTTGAGTTCACTGGCATACTCCCATGTATTCAGTTGAGTTGTCTGCACCTTGTATGCTGTTGCATTGGGTTTGTCTCAGCCTTGAACCTTTGTGGTTGTAGTCATGCATTGCATGTTGTTAATTCCAGTTGCACTTGGTTTGTGATTTTGTTGGGCCTTGTTCTTGTGCACTGACCATATGGTCTTTGCTTATTTGTAGCTTGTATTACTTGTTCACCTGCACTTGTTTGGCTTTGCGGTTCATCCTGTTGCACTTTGGCCTGTCCACTGCAGTATGTGTCTTGTTTTAATTGAGTCAGTGATAATGGTCACTGTGTTGCATTGTTCCATGTACACTTGAGGTCTTGCAATTTGTTTATTGATGCATTCAAGTGTTCACTGCCTTGTAGTCTCTGTTTGTAACTTTCATCACTGTTGCCTCTGTATTTGTTGTATTCACTGCTGGTCTCTTCATCCATTCATCGCTATGCCTTGACCTTAACCATTGTCCACACATGTTCATACTTTACTGCTGTTACCATAATGAAATTTGCTTCGATGATGAATATTAGTTTACATGAATGCATGTTTGTTTGGCCATAGTCATTTTTGCTCTGTTACATCCCAGTTGTTGTTATCTCTGCTGTACACTGAAATTATTGAATCAAGCTTATAACTCCTGTACACTACTTATCATCACTTGTGGGCATTTACATCATTTATACTATGTGTTGATCTAATTGTGGTTATCTCTGCTGCCTACACCTTGCATCTTTACCGCTGTTACCATTTTCTTTCCGTTCATTGCAAATTTAATTACTTGAATTAAGATTAATCCCGACTCGAGTGTTTTTGTGTTTTGCAATAAACGCTCGGGTCAGACCGAGTATTTTTACAGCTTGGAGATTTTCTCGCAGCGAAGAGAGAGAGAGAGGGGAAAGCACTTCACTAAAGCTTTTCAGAAAATTTTTCTTGTACTTTAAAAAGATATATGTTTGTTCCGCTGTATAAAATGTAATTCATTGTATAAAACTCTGGTATTTGTATATAAAAGAAAAAGCCCATTTATGTAAAATATATTATTGTTCTGTGATTCTGTGACTGATTCTGTTTAAATGTTATAAACTAAATAACAATCCGTCATTTTGAACGTTTCAAGTTGGTTTAATTACCGACTAGAGGCGGTCAGAGTGGCGGGTCGTTACATCCGGTCACCTTAGGTCAACCTTGCGACCTCCCCACAGTCTTCGACCATCACCTCAGACCAACCGTACACCAAATCCGTGGATACATGCTCGAAAACAAAATCGAGATTGAAGTCCCAAACCTGGAACAAACACTACCCACTACTAACCCAACCTGTCATCACCTCACCCAAACACCTACGGCCACCATCACCACAAAAACTCCGGCGAAGCCTTTGACAACTCACCATCTACAGTTACCCAAATTATAGTTGAACTCGATCAACTAAAATTGCTAAAATAATCGAATCTTCACAGCCTAGTAAGACTAGGGTTTAAAAAGAAATCTTACTGCTGCAACCTCCATGGTGAAATCCATCACCATTACTCAATTTTCCACCCATCCCCAATCAATCCCCTACCTCCAGGAGAAAAATCACACCATTCGATCCCATAGATTATCAGTTAGAACTCAAAAAGCAAAATACAGAAAAACTAGAACCACTCTCTTATTCTAACTCTAAAAATTGTAATTTTTGGTTTAAAATTCGTGATTTTGTATTATGTTTTGATTTATAATCCTAGAACATAGAATCAATGTATTTGAATTTTTACTTATTTTCAAACTTGCTTGGTTATTTCAAATTCCAAAGATAATTCACTATTATTAATCTTAAGTAAAAATTTTAATTTAAAGTTTGTGTTGAAACAAACAAGTATGCTTTGAATCTTAAGTTTTAACAGAATCAAAATCAGGAGATTCTGAATTTAAATTAAACCAAGAGTCTAAAAACTAGAAGCAGAAGGGGCCTACAGGTATCACAGGCATGTATAGAACATACATAAGAAAATTCAACAATTTAAACATACACAAAAAAATATTTATTTCATACAACAAGCATGCAACCAGATTTTATACTAAAAATTTAAAAAAAATTAAAGTTACTCATAGAATTTTTGAGCGGAGTACTTTGAAAAGTATGAAACTGCATGCATGTATGCTTTTTAAAGATTTAATCTTGTTTTACTGCAAATGCTTGCTCCCTGATGCATGCTTCCAGATAGATGAGAAAAATGCTGGCTTTGATGAAGTTCAAAACAGAAATGCAGAATGATTTCAGGCATTTGAATTGTAATTTGATTCCTCAGTTTGATGTATTTGAAGGGCTACATGTTTAAGGATGATTTGCACTTCAGTTTGGAAGATGAATTCAGATAGCTTGAAGAAGATAGGTTTGAATGTTGATTGAAGATTTTTGGGCTTAAGACTTTCTTAAGTTTTGAGAAAGAAAGAATAGAAAAAGAGAAAGGATGAGAAGTAATATGTTATATAAGTAGATTTTTGATTTAATTAAAAAGAAAAATAAATTAGGACACTTGTTCAAATTTTAACATTTGTCACAATATTAATTTATGCCATACACATGTCATCTAAGTGTTTAAAAGATTAACACATGTAATAAGAGTATTTTAATTTAAAATGTTAATAAAAACTTTTAAATCTTAATTTACTATTACTTATGTATATATATAAATTTCCTTTTTAATTTTAGAAAAACAAAATAAAACAACTTATAGATATAAGCTTATTCAAATTTTTTATGTATTTATTATTTTAAATTTCAAAACATTGAATTCAAAATTAAATTAAATTATAAAACCTAGTTTAAAAATCAAGTTATATATATAATGCATATATATAACTCTTATTAAATTTAAATATAACAATTCTATTTCTAAAAATCTATTTATGCTAATCTTATTCAAATTCATACTTATATGAATAAGTCAAATTTCTTTTATAAATTATTTATAATTATCAAATTTGGTTATTTTTAAAAATATAATAATACATTGTTTTTAGTAAATAGATTTTTAATAAAAATAACTGTTTTCAACATTCAAATGTGTAGTTATATATGTATATATATAACATAATTTGAATTTGAATTCAAAGCTTTGAAATTTAAAGTATGAATATTTTTAATTTGTTTTGCTTCTAGAATATTTGTATCCATCCGATTTATTTGCTTAATCAGTAAATTAGTATTTCCAATAGCTAAATTAGAAAATTACCCAATTATCTGATGCCCAACAATTCGGGTTATCACAATTTTTGTAAACCGATCGAATTAATTCCAAAATAAATGGATTTTGAGAAATGTTATTGAGAAGTTGAAGGATTTATTTTAAAATTCGAATTTTAAATAATTTAGAAAAAATAAAGGGATTTATTTTAAAAGATGATAAATTTGGAAATCCATTTAGAAATTGATTTTGGTATTTGAAAATAAATCCTTGGTAATCAAATTGAAATTTGATTTGATGTTTGAAACAAAATTTAGAAATCAATTTGGAAATTGATTTGGGTATTTGAAACAAATTTGGAAAATCAAGATGGAAATTTGACTTGGTGTATTTGAAGGTGAATATTTGGGAAACGATTTCAAAATTGTATATCAATGGATATTTGAAAATCTAAATTCATAATGGGAATTTGTAAAGGAAAGGGAATTTTTTTTTAAAAATAAACATTGAGTTATTTTTAAAAATGTGGAAAGGAATTTACGGATTTGGAACGTAAATTTAAAGTAAATCCAGAAGGATTTATAAATTGATTTGAATGAACCATTTTAGAATGGAAGGTGTACTTTCCCTAGAAAGCCGAGTATGTTTTCAATATAGTCTATAAATATGAAATTGAGGTTGTGAAGATGGTTTTAAGGAAAGATTATTTTGGAGAAATTATTTGCTTGGGTTATTTTGAAAATCTTTAAAGTAAAGATTTACATAATTAATTATAGAAGTGATTATTTAAAGATTTAATTGATATTTGTTTTAGAAAATGGTTATTTAAATAATTGTACCCTACCTACTAATTTTATTTGAAAATTAGTTTAGACTTAAAAGTTTATATGTAATATTAGTATAATGTTTTTATAACTAATATTTTAAGTAAAATGTTTTAAAATGGTTTTAACTAAATGTTTCCAAGTATATATTTGGGTAAGTGATTTGAATTATTTAGAGTATTTGAACTCGGCAGACTTTCAGTGGAAATAAATAATATCGGGAATCTTATTCCACGAATGAAAAGTGATTTAAAATTTGTTTTCAAATGGTTGAAGTGTGAAAATATATCTTGTGAAGATATTTCGAAAAATAAATAATTGGGAAAATTATTTATATATGGTAATTGTTGTGAGTGTTGACTGATAGTTAAATAACTGACTATCAATATTTGCCTTTAAATGGCGTTTGAATTTGGATGCGACTGGGGGTCGGATTCCAAGTGGATATCCGAAAACCACATCGAACCTTTGTGATTGTGATGAATCTTTTATTTAAAAGATCAAAGAGGAAATTGTTGTGATTTGTTTGAAATCTGAATGAACACTTATTTTTAAAAATAAGCGCTCGTTATTCGGATTAGACGGGAGAGGACCTTTGTGTCATATAACCCATTTCGAATAATGATACGACGTTATGGATATCACTTGAAGACCGGTGGTGAAGACCGGGTATTTGCGAGAATGATAGGATGACCTATCGATTGTCTCTGCACTGAGTAGCTACGGTATATAGATTTCCTAAGTGATGGAAAGTCCAATCGGGATTGTGAATACCCGGATTGCAAGGGCTTCTTCAGAAGTGCCTTCGGTTCTGTTCGAACCCGGAACATACTTGTATGGATGTGTGTCTAACGTTACTGATTGAGATGTAAAGCTGGTTTCTATCAAATACATTTCTGTTGGAGGCGGAGAATTTATTCTCTTAGCTTAACACCCTTCTCTGAGATGTACGAGCTCAGAGGTTATGTAGTTGATGGTTACTAGTGATACATTCCCAATTTGGTAATATGGCATACGAAGTGTTGCTGATCATTTATTGATCGAAGCATGGCTTTGCAAAAAAACATAGCTTTGTGGACGAGACTTCGTCGAGCCTCACAAGCCCGGAAATGGTCGAAACATGAATGTTGCGGCAAGGTTTTTTAGGGGTCGTGCCTCTAGGGTATGTCCATCTTCTTCTGGATAAAGGGTGGTATCATGGTATGGAGCCCAGCTACTAAACTCATGTGGACACTGTAAATTTATTACTGTGTGATGTTGCTTTGTGGTTGAGGATCCTCGGATAAAGGTCGGTAACGACCGGGGATGACATACTTGTGTGTTGGTTACCTATGCTATAGCTTGGTTAAAGCGTGAGGTAACGTCGGCCTTGTTGGCAGAGATTCGGTTAGGTTCTCGGGGCGTCCTTCCAAAGGCGTACCCATTTTGGTGTAGGAAGTTCCTTTGCCTGACCATTTGTTGGAAATCCCAAGAAACAATACGAGCCCTGTATGGTTTTAGTGTATAACCTGCCATGGAATATGGCGGTAACCTGCTATTGAACATGGTAGCTATAGTAGGCATACGACGAAATGTTGTATGCTGGCTAAGATTAATATTGTACTTTTGAAATGTTTTCCGCACTATGCACTAAAAATAATATCCAAAGATTTTGTGTATTAAGCATGTTTGACTATCATAAGGAGAAATCTCCCCCAAGTGTGCGTTTGCATTGTGTGTGTGGCGGGAGGCCTTATGGCAGTTTCATTTTCCAAAAGCATATCGGATTTTTTTTATTTTCTTTGTGAAAATAACTTTTTTTAAGATCTCACACCAGTCCCATGACTGACCTGAAGTTTATTGTTACCTTTCTAAACTCTGGGTGCCCACCAATTTCCACACGGGCAGTCTAGAGTCAGGTTCTCGGTTATTCTGGAGCGAAGTCAGAAAAGAGATGCTGTGGAGATCAGGAGCAAGATGGATGGCGAAGCGTATCACTAGTATATGTTATATTCTCTTCCGCTGTTTGTTGTTTTACACTCTGATAATGTAATGTGATGTAATGCAATGACTGATATAGTGATTCTGTTTAAAGATATTTATTTATCTATTATATTTTTTCTGCTGCGATATGTGAGATTCTGTTATTGTTTCTGTTTCTTCTTCTACCTCTTCTTCTTTAACCCTAACTGTTCGGTTTTTGGGCATCCGGCTGTGAGGCATTTGATACAGTGGACGTATCGATGTCGACTTTCGGGCGTCGAAAAATTGGGTCGTTACAGATTGGTATCAGAGCATTTGGTTAAGCGATAACTCTGGCTCTGTTGGGTATTACTCATTAAAGATAGAGTCTGTAGTACTCTAGAACGAGTGTGAGTGTAATAATAGATATGAGCACGTATTTGTTAGTGAATATAAAAAATGTTTTGTATTGTGTTTACATATCGGTTGATTGTTTATAGATTCTGGTCGGTGCAGTTTGGCCAACTGTATCGATAGCGGTTTCTAAACTCTTAAACAAGACAAACCGACATAGTATTGTTTTAAAATAGGGTAAATGAAATAATTTTACCCATAACTATTTTTATATATAAAAGAAATGATTTTCTATAAATTTTTATGGATATGGTTGCTTGGTTGTTAGGAAGTGATGATATTGAATTATCATCATTATTGTATGGAAATTTAATAAGAAATAATGATATAACCAAAGATTTGGAGATAAATTCATTTAAAAAATGAAATTTATAAATATGAATTGAAAGGATAAGGGAATGAATCCATATACAAATGAGATTTGTAAATGTAAATTGTAAATATGATTTATAATTTGGAATAAAATTCATTAATGGAATGAAATTAGTAATGTGAATGTAAGCAAGTGGGTTGTCAACCCGTCAAATTAAATAAAAAATGGTTTGACTTTGCAGATAAATTCAAGAAAGTAGAAATAAATTTAAAATTTCCTTGTTATTGATAAAATGAATTCGAGATAAATTGAGAAAGGAAGTTTGAAATTTAAAATGGATAAGTGAATAAAACTAATTCAATTCAATTAGTAGATGGAATGGATTTGATAAATGAAAATCAAATCAAGGATTTAAATTTGGAAGTGTCACAAGGAAAACAAAATTTGAATTTTGAACGGAAATAACTTAAGTAAATATTGGATAAAAGCTCGACTTAAGTAAAATTGTGAAATGGTTGTTGTCAAGTTTTATGGAATGGTTGTGAATGAAACTTGTTTGATTAATGAAATGCAAATGAATGGATTAGAACTAACAATGCAAGTATAAATAGACAATGAACTATTGAATTAATATAATGCAAATTTGAATGTCAATGAAAAAAAATGAATTGAATGAAAGAAAGTGAATTATAAATCGCTTGAATTGAATAGAAATGATATGGAATGTAGTTGTAAGCAATTAAATTTGTATTGAAACCTTATAAATTGCTCATGGGAATTATTTTGAGTGCATTGCTTATGAAAACTATGTGTTCACTATTGAAAATAAGTGAAATGTAATTAGATTTCCTATATTGGAACTTACGTGTTTACATTGAGTAAGTACATGTAAACAGAGGGCCGTTTGGCTGGATTCGGTCGCGTTAAAATGCTAATAATAAGCCGCTTTGCTTAAAAATGCTAAATAAGGTACGCCTACGTAATAAAAATAGGAAATATGAACTGTTTTTGTTTTTTCCGACCGGGTGGGTGGATGTATATATATTTATATCTTTTTTCAAATTGCAAAAGCTCCTCCGTACAAAGGGTACTCTCCTAAAATTTTAGGAGTTAGAAAATTTTTGAAATTTTTTTGTTAGCGACATACGATTTCAAATTGACAATTGAAGTAAATTAGTGAATGAAACTAAATTAAAATAATGATATGAATCAGTTATAAATAGAAGATAAAATTCAATATTCAGAAGTTAAACTGAATCCAAATAGAATTGAAATTTGTCAATTGAATTCAAATGAAATTGAAAATACAAGATTGAATGAAAATGGATATATAACTTCAATAGTGAAGTAAAAATGATACAAGGAGTATGATTGAAAATTCTGTAAGGAAATGGATCAAACAGTTTTGGATATGGTAATTGGATATTATTGCTTAATAGCTTACATGTATTATAAAGGAAAAAGAATTGGATTTTGATTTCTGAAGATAAATTTGAATTGCTCGACGAAAAGGTATGTATTTAAATTTCAGTGTGAAATTTGGTGATTTTCTTGTCTAGCCACTTGGCGTTTTGTTTTCATTTTGGATTTGAGGGCTTGTGGTGCCATTTTGTAGTCGTACCGAGCTAGCCGTGCAAAGGAGACGCTGGCGAAATTTTTAGAAAATTTAGGGTGTTAGAATTTTTTTAATAAATTCTGGATAATTTGATACTTGAATTTAAAATTTAAACTTGAATTAAAGAAAACAATGTTGTTTGGAACTTATAATTGAAGTTGGGAAGCTAGTTGAAATGATAATGGATCTTTGATAAAAAGATTTGTTTTGGAAAGTTGATAAAACTATTGATTTGGGAAAATAATAAATGGGTTAAGGATCATTCTTCTTAACTTGTAATTTCGGGGCGAAATTCTTTTAAGAGGGGAAGGATGCGACGACCCGGAAATATTTAACATTTGAAATGAAATATTTAATTGATTTTAAATATTTGAATGATGATTTAACTTGAATTTCGAATATAAATATGAATTTGGCAATTTAATTTATTGAATTTAATTTATTGAAGTTGGATAAAAGTTTGAATCTTTAGTTTTAAGCTGATTAAAAAATATATTTTCAAAGGCTTAGAAAATTCATATTGATAATACTGAAGATAGTGGAAGCTTCAGAACTGGATTTGGAAATGTTTTGTTCAGTCTTGAAATTTTATCCTTTAAATCGATATTTAAAAATAGCCTTCCGAGGCACAGTCTCGGATTTCGACGAAACCAGTTCCATTGGATCCTAATATTGTATTATTATTGGATTTCAATTTTCGTAGCAATCGGAGTTGTCGTTTAACCCTGGCAGCTCAAAACGCATAGGAACAATTTTAATCCATTTAATTTAAAATTGATCGTTTGCTTCCGTAACTTACGCAAATGATCGAATTAGCCTCCGAAACACATTCCATTGTGTTCGGAATGCGGATAAAACCTTATAAACACTAGGCGGCACGCCTCGATAGGAGTTCGGGATTTCGAGCTAGGTTATACGAGATATTTTGAATATAAAATTATAAAAATCACTATAGCTATTCCTTCCTCCATACGCCAACATAATCGTATTTCTTTTCTTCTGAAAAACAACCCTATGACAAATCACCCAAATCAAGCCCTAATTCATCTCGTACGAAATAAAATAGAATATAAAAAAAAAACTGCGAGGCCTATGATATCGCGATCGCAGGCGAGAGGCAAAGGGGGGCCAATGCTAGCGTGCGTAGGAAGGAGGCACGTTCGTGGAGATAGCTAGAGCGACTCGCGTGAATGCTCGTGAGTGGAGATATCGTGAGGTCAGGCGAAGTTGAGTTGGAGGCCGCTCGTCTAGGGGAGGCGACTGGTGATCGGAGGCGGGGGAGGAGAGACATGGCTACGGTCATTTGGTGGGCAATCTGGGAGGTTGCAACCTAGGTTTGGTGGCAGCCATGGCGCGACGTTAGGTGATCGGGTCGACCTCTGGGTGGTCACGGCTGGATCTGGGTGGTCGAATCAAAGTTTGGCAGCGAGCGTCTGACGATGGTATGACCGAGGCAGGGTGATAGTGGTGGCTCGCATCGGTGATGGCCAATTTTGGGGTTTTGGGCATCTCGTGCTCGACCTAGGCGGTAAGGTATAGCATATTTCGCTTCTAACTTTATATTTGTTTTTATCAATTCAGATTTGGAAAAAAAATAGCAGATATAAAAAACATATATAGTTCAAAACAGAGAGAATATTTTATAGTAGAATAATTTTGTTTTAACCTATGCAGTTTCGGAAGAAAAATAAATTTACACATTTCAAATTTACCAGTTTATATTTGAGGTGATTTATTTGTTTAACTTATTTTAGTTATCATTTATAAAAGAAAAAAGTTTTAGTTTAAATTAAATAATTAGATTGAGTAAAATTATTTAAAGGAAATTTATTTTGGTTACTAAGAATTTTTAAAAGAAGTTTGTTTAATTAAATTATTAGTCCATATTAAATTATTAATTGAAAATAGGCTGTTCGATAATTTCAAATATTAATGAATTGTATAAATGTTTATACAAGGTCAAAACTACAAAGGAAACAAATAGGAATGGAAAATGGATTGCAAATAAAAGGTGAGATCTTCTCACTCAAGCTTAAATTGGAATTTCCAGTTTGATTTTAAATAGTTAAATTTAAAATTGTTGATTGTGTGCTTGGATGATGGTAGTTATTATTTGTTTTGAAATAGACCCTATGAGCCGCATAATAGCGGAGGTTATTATATTAAACCCATATACCGCGATATTCCACCTCGAAGTGGAATTGGTATTTAATTGTTGTGCTAACGTCTATGGATGCAGGGAAACAGGTTGGAGGGATCCAAGTGGATTCCTCAAATATTTGAATTTGTTTCATATGTTGTGTGTTAATTTATTTATTATCCGTGTGTGATTATACTTGTGATTGGAATTGTGGACGGCTATGATTTAGCCGAATATATTTTTGGTATCGTAGGATACCAGAAATATGAAATTGGATTTTTGGAAATTAAAGTATAAAAGCCTAGACCGTTACAATTAAAGTATTAAAGTTGATTTTTATAATCCGATCGAATTAATTCCAAAATAAATGGATTTTGAGAAATGTTGTTGAGAAGTTGAAGGATTTATTTAACAATTCGTATTTTAAATAGTTTAGAAAACATAAAGGGGTTTTTATTAAAAGATGATAAATTTAGAAATCCATTTGGAAATTGATTTTGGTATTTGAAAATAAATCCTTGGGAATCAAATTGAAATTTGATTCGATGTTTGAAACAAAATTTAGAAATCAATTTGGAAATTGATTTTGGTGATTGAAAATAAACCTTTGGGAAATCCATTTGAAAAATTGATTTGGGTATTTGAAACAAATTTGGAAAATAAATATGGAAATTTGATTTGGTGTTTGAAGGTGAATATTTGGAAATCGATTTGAAAATCATATATCAATGGATATTTGAAAATCTAAATTCACAATGGGAATTTGTAAAGGAAAGGGAATTTTGTTTTAAAAATAACATCGAGTTATTTTTAAAAGTGTGGAAAGGAATTTACGGATTTGGAACGTAAATTTAAAGTAAATCCAGAAGGATTTATAAATTTATTTGAATGAACCATTTTAGAATGGAAGGTGTACTTTCCCTGGAAAGCCGAGTATGTTTTCAATATAGTCTATAAATATGAAATTGAAGTTGTGAAGATGGTTTTAAGGAAAGAATATTTTGGAGAAATTATTTACTTGGGTTATTTTGAAAATCTTTAAAGTAAAGATTTAATAAATTAATTATAGAAGTGATTATTTAAAGATTTAATTGATATTTGTTTTAGAAAATGGTTATTTAAATAATTGTACCCTACCTACTAATTTTGTTTGAAAATTGGTTTAGACTTAAAAGTTATATGTAATATTAGTATACTTTTTTTATAACTAATATTTTAAGTAAAATGTTTTAAAATGGTTTTAACTAAATGTTTCCTAGTATATAGTTTGGATAAGTGATTTGAATTATTTAGAGTATTTGAACTCGGCAGACTTTCGGTGGAAATAAATAATATCGGGAATCTTTTTCCACGGTTGAAAAGTGATTTGAAATTGTTTCCAAATGGTTGAAGTGTGAAAATATATATTGTGAAGATATTTTGAAAATAAATAATTGGGTAAATTATTTAAATCTGGTAACTGCTGTGAAGGTTGATTGATTGTTAAATAACCGACTATCAATATTTTCCTTTAAATGGCGTTTGAATTTCGATGCGACCGGGGGTCGAATTCAAAGTGGATATCCGAAAATCACATCGAACCTTTGTGATTGTGATGAATCTTTTATTTAAAAGATCAAAGTGGAAATTGTTGCGATTTGTTTGAAATCTGAATGAACACTTATTTTTAAAAATAAGCGCTCGTTATTCGGATTGTCGGGAGAGGACCTTTGTGTCATATAACCCATTCCGAATAATGATACGACGTTTTGGATAGCACTTGAAGACCGATGGTGAAGATCGGGTATTTGCGAGAATGATAGGATGACCTATCGATTGTCTCTGCACTTAGTAGCTACTGTATAGAGATTCCCTAAGTGATGGGAAGTCCGATCGGGATTTTGAATACCCGGATTGCAAGGGCTTCTTCAGAAGTGCCTTCGGTTCTATTCGAACCCGGAACAGACTTGTATGGATGTGTGTCTGATGTTAAAGATTGAGATGTAAAGCTGGTTTCTATCAAATACATATCTATTGGTGGCGGAGAATTTATTCTCTTAGCTTAACACCCTTCTCTAAGACGTACGAGCTCGGAGGTTATGTAGTTGATGGTTGCTAGTGATACATTCCCAATTTGGTAATGTGGCATACGAAGTGCTGCTGATCATTTGTTGATCGAAGCATGGCTTTGTGAAAAAGCGTAGCTTTGTGGACAAGACTTCGTCGAGCCTCACAAACCCGGAAATGGTCGAAACATGAATGTTGCGGCGAGGTTTTTTAGGGGTCGCGCCCCTAGGGTATGTCCATTTTCTTCTGGATAAAGGGTGGCATCATGGTATGGAGCCAAGCTGCTTAACTCATGTGGACACTGTAAATTTATTACTGTGTGATGTTGCTTTGTGGTTGAGGATCCTCGGATAAAGGTCGGTAACGGCCGGGGATGGCATACTTGTGTATTAGTTACCTATGTTATAGCTTGGTTAAAGCGTGAGGTAACGTCGACCTTGTTGGCAAAGATCCGGTTAGGTTCTCGGAGCGTCCTTCCAGAGGTGTACCCATTTCGGTGTTGGAAGTTCCTTTGCCTGACCATTTGTTGGAAATCCAAAGAAACAATACGAGCCCTGTACGGTTTTAGTTGTATAACCTGCCATGGAATATGGCGGTAACCTGCTATTGAACATGGTAGCTATAGTAGGTATACGACGAAATGTTGTATGCTGGCTAAGATTAATATTATACTTTCGAAATGTTTTCTACACTATGCACTAAAAATAATATCCAAAGATTTTGCGTGTTAAGCATGTTTGACTATCATAAGTAGAAATTTCCCGCAAGTGTGCGTTTGCATTGTGTGTGTGGCGGGAGGCCTTATGGCAGTTTCATTTTCCAAAAGCATAGCGGATTTCTTTTTATTTTCTTTGTGAAAATAACTGTTTTTAAGATCTCACACCAGTCCCATGATTGACCTGGAGTTTATTGTTCCCTTTCTAAACTCTGGGTTCCCACCAATTTCCACACGGGAAATCTAGAGTTGGGTTCTCGGTTATTCTGGAGCGAAGTCAGAAAAGAGATGCTATAGAGATCAGGAGCAAGCTGGATGGCGAAGCGTATAACTAGTATATGTTATATTCTCTTTCGCTGTTTGTTGTCGTACACTCTGATAATGTAATGTGATGTAATGTAATGACTGATATAGTGATTCCGTTTAAAGATATTTATTTATCTATTATATTTATTCCGCTGCGATATGTGAGATTCTGTTATTGTTTTTGTTTCTTCTTCTACCTCTTCTTCTTTAACCCTAACGATTCGGTTTTTGGGCATTCGACTGTGCATCATTTGATACGGTCGACGTATCGATGTCGACTTTCAAACGTCGAAAAATTAGGTCGTTACAGATTGGTATCAGAGCATTTGGTTAAGCGATAACCCTGGCTCTGTTGGGTGTTACTCATTAGAGATAGAGTCAGTAGTACTCTAGAATGAGTGTGAGTGTAATAATAGATATGAGCACGTATTTGTTAGTGAATATAAAAAAATGTATTGTATTGTGTTGACATATCGGTTGATTGTTTATAGATTCTGCTCGGTGTAGTTTGGCCAACTGTATCGATAGCGGTTTCTAAACTCTTAAACAAGATAAACCGACACAGTATTGTTTTAAAATAGGGTAAATAAAATAATTTTACCCAAAACTATTTTTGTATATAAAAGAAATGATTTTCTATAAATTTTTATGGATATGGTTGCTTGTTTGTTAGGAAGTGATGATATTGAATTATCATCATTATTGTATGGAAATTTAATAAGAAATAATGGTATAACCAAAGATTTGGAGATAAATTCATTTAACAAATGAAATTTATAAATATGAATTGAAAGGATAAGGGAATGAATCCATATACAAATGAGATTTGTAAATGTAAATTGCAAATATGATTTATAATTTGGAATAAAATTCATTAATGGAATGAAATTGGTAATGTGAATGTAAGAAAGTGGGTTGTCAACCCTTCAAATTAAATAAAAAATGGTTTTACTTTACAGATAAATTCAAGAAAGTAGAAATAAATTGAAAATTTCCTTGTTATTGATAAAATGAATTTGAGATAAATTGAGAAAGGATATTTGAAATTTAAAATGGATAAGTGAATAAAACTAATTCAATTCAATTAGTAGATGGAATGGATTTGATAAATGAAAATCAAATCAAGGATTTAAATTTGGAAGTGTCACAAGGAAAAATAAATTTGAATTTTGAATGGAAATAACTTAAGTAAATATTGGATAAAAGCTCGACTTAAGTAAAATTGTGAAATGGTTGTTGTCATGTTTTATGGAATGGTTGTGAATGAAACTTGTTTGATTAATGAAATGCAAATGAATGGATTAGAACTAAAAATGCAAGTATAAATAGACAATGAACTACTGAATTAATATGATGCGAATTTGAATGTCAATGAAAAAATGAATTGAATGAAAGAAAGTGAATTGTAAATCGCTTGAATTGAATAGAAATGATATGGAATGTAGATGTAAGCAATTAAATTTGTATTGATACCTTATAAATTGCTTATGGGAATTATTTTGAGTGCATTGCTTATGAAAATTATGTGTTCACTATTGAAAACAAGTGAAATGTAAATAGATTTCCTATATATGGCACTTACGTGTTTACATTGAGTAAGTACAGGTACAGGAGGGCCGTTTGGCTGGATTCGGTCGCGCTAAAATGCTAATAATAAGCCGCTTTGCTTAAAAATGCTAAATAAGGTACGACTAAAAATAGGAAATATGAACTGTTTTTGTTTTTTCCGACCTGTTGAGAAACATGAATAAACATATTATTTTTCACAACTTCTCTATATTACCGCCACCATCATGTTGACCTATGTCGAGACAAGTAAGCCTATATAAATGGTTTCTTATTCGATTAGATCACCAAAAAGTTCACTGTTGACGATCTTTCCATTCAACTTTGATTTCTCCCTTACCATAACATAAACATGACCATTCCAGTGCCATCTTAATCCTCTCTGCTATGAGTACAACCATATCCTCCAAATCCATTTCGGCTAACCTCTAAAATCATTCCCTTCGTTGGATTTGTATTTTTCGGCCACCACAATCGAAGTTGAGTCAAAACCAAGGCATGATTGTGTAAATCTAGAAAAAATAGAAAGGTCCAAGTTTTGTTTCAGCCAAAACGAAGATCATTGGCTTAAGAAAGAAGAGGAGAAAGAAGAGCAGAAGAAGGGCTCATGACGATATAGGAGAAGTACATAAATGGAGGAATGAAATGTTGATATAATGAATGGTATAGTTTTTATTGGGTACGGGTAGGGTTTGAAAGCTCATTTTTTTCCTTCTATTTCCGAATTCTAATGCACGTTTTATGGTCATGTGGCTTTAAGGAATGTCCGATTGTGATGATTCTTCGATGGCATAACTCGTCGTATTTTTCGTATTCTAGTGGTACATGTTTTGTCAAAATACGAAATTGTGCCCTAAGTAGCTATTTTTTGGGTGTTTTAAAGCCGTATGAGTTATCAGAACGTCCAGTCTCTAAAATTCTTTGACTGTAGGGCTCTTACAATTTTTCTTAACCCATGGATATTTTTCGCTTGTCCAAATTCTCCAATGTCGATCGATGCAAGTATGTTGATGAAATACATATAACTACCAAACATGCCAAAAAATATAAACCAGGGTCAAAATAGTCCAATAAAATTACTAAACGTCAAAAATGTGAATACTCAACATCGCCAAATGTTATGTCCAAACGCAACTCAATACAGATATAAAAATAATATTTTACGATCCTTCAATACATAAAATACGGGTCGTAACAAGATGGATCTTTTCGTTAATAGGTGGTGCAATGGCTTGGGGTTCCAAGAAGCAGACTTGTATTTCTAAGTCAATAATGTTGTCAGAATTAATTGCATTAGTGGATGCATGTAAAGAGGCTAAATGTCTTAGGAATCTTCTAAAAGAAATTCCTTTATGGAAAAAGCCATCTCTTGCAGCCATGATTAATTGTGATTATTAGACTATGATTTATAATGTTTCTAACAAAACATATAATGAGAAGTGTAGACATGTGACCTCGAATATCAGATGACAAGAGAGTTACTTAAAAGAGGAGTAATGTAACACTCCTAAATTATGTAACATTATTCAAAAGATTTAATTGGATAGATTAAAGGGAATAATGTAGTTGGATAACAAGGATGGGACTTGGTAATTAATTAGGTCAGGCCTTAACTAATCAACAATTAAGATTACTTTAAAACTTCATGTAGAAAGGAATAAATGAGTAGGAAATATTAGGGATAGAGCCTCATTTCATTCCTTAAGCCCCTCTCTCATTCATTCTCATTTCACATTCACAAATAATCAAATTCACACTCTTGGAGGCCGACCATTACTAAAAGGTAAACGAAAAGGAAATCAAAAGGGATCCAAAGAGAAAAGCTTAGGGAAACTAAACTCCATCAAATCTCAATCTAATTATCCAATCTAAGGTTAATAATAGTATCCATCTCAATTTTGTATGGTTATTTTTGGATCTATGTTGATTTCTGAATTGTTTTGAGATAATATGTCAGGCTATGGTTGACTATATTATTATCTGTTTAAATGATGACTTACTGGAATTTTTATGAAATTGTTTTAAAAGGTTTTAAGAGCAAAACCAAGGTTTTTGATCTCCAAATACATTGAAATTTTGATATATTGTATAAAACATTATTTTAGAGATGGGTTTATTTTACAAATATTTTGTGAATTTACAAAGAGAAAATAAGGGTTTGTTTTGGGATTTAAATATTAAAAATAATTAATTAATGATTTCAATCCTAAAATTTTTATATGAAAAAGAAGAAGTAAATTCTGGTTTTTGATAGTTTTGGGGATTTTTCCCCAGTATCATGATTTTCTATGAAATTTATTAAGCCAGAAAGGCTAATGTTTATATTAAAATAATAATATAATTTGAATGGTCTGCAAAGTGTTTTGGGGAAGGTAAAATGTGTTTACTAATAACTTCTTAAGAGGATATAGAAAAGTTTTTGTTAACCAATAATGTTTTGACAAGAGGCAAAAGCTGTTAGAAAAGAAATAACTTTAAAAGGAAAATAATCTATTTTAGACTTATTAGGTGAATGCCATTGACGTTATTCGACAACCTCCATCCCTTCAACATATATGTTTTTCGAAGTATTGATGTCACATATTTTCAACTTCAATGTCATTATTTTCTTTGGCAGTGATGCCGAAGGTTTATTAAGTCGATATTTCTAAGTATTTTAAATTCGGCACCTCTCATCGCCCTGTTGTCACTCATGCTAAGCGGCATGAATGCCATAATTTATAGTTTTTAACATCTATTATGTAGCGGCAATGATGATGTGTGGATTTTATTTCAGTAACTATGGTTTTAAGCAATGATGCCGTAAGCCCTTATTTTCGACGTCAACTATTTTGGGGCAATGATGCCACAAGTCTTATTTTCGATATCAAGTACTTTGAGGCAATGTTAGTGTAGGCTTATATTTTTGAAATCAAATATTTTTGGCCATGATGCCAAGATTTGATGCCGTATATATTATAGGCTGATAAGCTATATATTAGGAAAATTTTGGCTACTAAGCCTATAAAATATAAGCCATAAAGTGCAGGCTTATGGGAAATCTGATGTTATAGATACAATTAACATGACCGCATTTATCACCGAGAATTAATATTATAGATGACTGGAGCTTCCATAGCTTTTAGTTTCAAGCCTCAAAATGGGGGATATTTTAAGTAATCACAGCCAGTCATATAAAAACAAAGAAAACTTGGCTGATCCATTGACTAAAAGTCTTCTAAAGGCAATGTTTTCAATAAAATCAAAAGATATGGGACTAAAGCCTGTGAATGTAGGTTGATCATTCTTAACAGAAGCCAAACCTATGTTTTGAAAAGGACGAACATGGTTCAATGAAGGCCAACAAGTTAAAGAGGATGATTATAGAACACTAAAACAGTTTCCTATAATTTAGTGTTGGATTCTGCATGAACCAGGATGGATGAAGATTCTTAATAATTCT
Source organism: Allium cepa (assembly GCA_030765085.1). Lineage (NCBI taxonomy): Eukaryota > Viridiplantae > Streptophyta > Magnoliopsida > Asparagales > Amaryllidaceae > Allium > Allium cepa. The sequence continues at coordinate 514,597,145 of CM060942.1, forward strand.
AGATAGTTAACAAGGTGTATTGTAGAAACACTTTAAGATACTTACCTATATGAGTATGGAAATCATATTGCTTCCTAAGAAAGTAAGACCAGTTTCTAAAACGAAGTCAAGAACTCAGGATTAAAAAGCACATGGTCATAAATATGCTAGACACATAGAACACTCTACTAATGGAAATCAATATGTGTGACTGTTCCAGTTTTATCATAGGAGTACATGGTGACCTCGATAGGACTTTGAAGGGTTTATACTAAGTGAAGGTTCAACTGCAAAAGGTACTCTCATTTAGGTATTGGTTTTCACGTCGATGCAAATTCTTGATCTTTGAATTATGCCGACTTGATCCTACTTGTAGGTAGGCAGTCATCTAAGTGATGTTGACATTCCTTTTCTATTTGAATTTTATTTTGAAAATGGGGGAATATGTTGAAAATTTTCAAAGTAGATATGGATTTGATCTGGGTTTAGAGCATTGCTTTAGAAGAAGAAAGAAGAAGTGGGAAGGGACTTCAGTCCTACATCATATAATATTCAAAGATAACTTTGTTTACATATGTGTTTTGCAAGAGAGGGTTGGGCTCTCCGTACACTTAAATGTTTTCTTTTAGATTGAACATGGAGGCCATTTGTGTCAACAACATACCCATGCGCCACCTTCTGACTGGTCGACCAAGCGAGTATGGGTACGAATTTGATCCATAATATATTTTTTGGGCAGTTGTCGACGTACCGATATTTTAGCCCAATTTCAGCCCACTTCAAATTTCGAATTGATGTAAATGGTTGGAAATGATGGGCGCTAATTTTGTATACATGTGGGGATTGAACATACGTGATCGTTGCAACCAACGGACGGAACCTTTACAGGCCAAATGGACGCGACCGTTATAACAAACGAATATGACTGTTGAAGGATCCTTTTCACCACCCATAAATAGGCAAGGCAGAAATTATTTTTAACACTAATAAGTTCTTCTCCTTCTTCGCTTCTTTTCTCCTTTAAATTGCATCATCAAACTCCAAATTTTAGAATGTTCTTATTTGTATCAAAATCCTACAAAATTTGAATCCTATTACATTGTTAAATGACTTTCTTGAATCCTGAATGTCAACAATTCGATAAATAGTATGTTATTGGTGGATTTAACTATTGTCTAAAAGAATCTGCTACATAGATCGTTGAAGTCAGAATTACAGTTATTGCATTACTATCCGACTCGAACCTTCGAGTATTCCAACAAAAAGGCTTCTTATTCAAATCTATAAGAAAAGAGTCAAGAGATATTTAATTTTCTTTGAATAAATTTTTTATTAACTTTTTGGGATGGTAACTTAATAGAGAAAGTAGCAAAAATAGCTTAATTAATTGAAGGACATGATCGTTATGTTAAGGAGATTGAGTAGACAAATACAAAGAGATGATAAAAGGAAACAATACCTTTTGGATTGGAAGTGGGATGATTTAGGGAAGATGCATAAAGAAATAGTATAGAGATTGGTGACTTGTTCTAGGAATAAAAACACAGCGATGATGATTACTAAAGTAGTGGTGATGAAAAATTATAAGAAGTCTATTTGAAAGAAATTTATGTCAACGTAGAAGATTGAATGACGACTAGTACAATGAAATTAATGGAAATTAGTTAGATTGGGAATTTTGATAGAGGAGAGCAAAACATTACACTCAAATTAAGAAGAATTATGGATTTAATTACGAAAATTATGAGAAAAATGGAAAAAGAGATAGGAGGGATCCGACTTACACAAACACACATTGTATTAATTGATCAACCATTGACTTATTACGCTACAAGAAACTACAACTTTTTCGATGGCCCAAAACTATCAGAGACCTTCAGAAGCTGTCGGTGGCCTTCGAATAGCCGTCGGCAAAAATGCCATTGAAGGATGGTCTTTCTGAGGCCTCCATCATTTCGTTTACGATGGTCAAGGATTGATTTACCGATGGCCTGTCATGTACACGTGATAGGTTATGGCTTGCCCAAAGCCATCAAAAATTTTTGGCCAAAGGAACGTCAGAAGCCGTTGGAAATTAGGAGCTTTATTTTAATTCTAGCAGCCTTTCATGCCCCCAAACCCATTCCTATCAATATATATCAATATCTCAATTTCACATATACAACTCATATATATATATATGTATATATATATGTGTGTGTGTGTGTATATATCAAAGTGCAAATCATGTATATAACATCAACCATAACAAAACATTAATATGTACAAATCAAACTCAAATAATGTACAATATACTCAAACATCTAACAACCTTTCTAAACATATCCCAAAATACATCAAACAAGCCTAATATCATCTCAAAACAACTCAAATCAACCTCACACACATCCAACATCTCAAAATGTATTAAACGACTCAAATCAACCTCATCCATCTAAGACATATTCAAACAAATCCAACTCTCGAACATATCCAAACATATCAAACAAATCCAACTTTCAAACACCATACCAACGAACCAGCTCTCAAATATCTAAGCATATATGTACTTTGTTCCAACACAAACATAAAAAATCTTACCTATCACTGCTCATCACCTCCGGATCCACCCAATGAGGGAAATTTGTCATGCTTCTACACATATGCAGCAAGGAAGTTATCCAACTTGGCCAGCTCCATAGCTTGACGCTTGACTCATTCCTCCACCTCCACAACCTTAGCTCCTAACTCTCTAATTCCGCGTTATCCTGGGCTTTTTTGTAGGTTCTTTGCCTGCGTCTAGTCTGTAACATTATTTAACAAAGTGTATGAGTTTTATATATTGTGAGTAATAAAATTGATATGTTATACATTATTCATAAATATAATATGCATACACATGACCTAAATCATAATGCCTATTCTGTGATGCTAGCTCCATGACTGCGTCAAAGATTGCCTCCTTCTCGTCAGCAGTCAGCTGGTCCCGCGCCAATTCCTCAAGCACTTTTGCCTGTTCTTGCATGAATTATTCCTGTGATTGCAAAAAAATTACAATTAAAATTGATACTTTAAATTATTTATAACTTATTATTTAAGATGATTATTAATAACTTATAATTTAAAATATGCTTACCATGGCCTGTTCTAATCTTGAGTCATGCCATGTATACGATATTGTGCCATCTTCATTTTCATACTCGATGCCATGAGCACGAGCAAACATGTCCATATATGAAACAGGCCCCCACACTTAATTTCGTAGCATTATTATTATTATTATACATACACACACACACACATACATATATACATACACACACAAAATCATATAATGCAATATCTATTTATAATCATAATTAATAAATTTACCAACTCTTGATAGTAATGCTGGAATGACTTCAAACCCTCGGGGTGCGTTACTAGATTTTTATTACTATCTGCATAGTTCCTCTACGATTCTGCTTGTAAATTTAAAATTAACATTATATTTGACATTTGTAAATTGATGAAATTATTATACTAATTTAACTAATTTTTAATAAATATGCTAGACTAGTAAACTTAACTTCGCTTCATCTCTCCAACCTGAAAGCACTGCATGCACAAGAAAATCATTAATAGCCCATAACAAAAAACTGAACGTACGAATTTTTCTTCTTCAAAGTGTCGTATGTTTCAACTCCTATATGCTATAGTGCTTTCAACTCTTCAGTCAATGGTTGTAAGTAAACATCAATTCCTTGTGTCGGATCATCCAGGCTAGGGACGACAATAGTGAGAAACATATATGGAGTTTTCATACACATCCATGAAGGTAAATTTTAAGGTGCAATGATAATAGGCCAAGATGAATATTTAAAACCAAATTGAGAGAATGGTCAAAATCCATCCGTATACAAACCAAGTCTTACATTATGGCTCTCTACTGCAAAAGCAGGATAAGTTTTATCAAAATATTTCCATGCTTCTCCATCGGTTGGGTGTTTTAGGGCACCTTCTTCCTGTGTTCTCATACTGTGCCATCTCATGTGAAGAATAGTTATGGAAGTTGCATATAACCTTTGAAGTCTAGGAGTGATGAGTAAGTAATACCTTCTCTTAAATGGAATTTCCTTTCACTTCTTTTTTCTTAGTTTGTATCTTTCCTCATTATATATTCTACACTTTCTAAGATGGATGTCATCTTTCCAAAACAACATGCAACCGTGCAAACATGTATCTATCTTTTGGCATGGAAAAACGAAAGCATATATAAGTTTTTTCAATTTATAATAATTTTCGCACATTAAATTATCAAGTGGCATATGCCGTTTTGCAGCTTGTACAACAACAGTAAATCCGGTTTCTATGAAGTTAAATTTAGATTTCATATCAACTTATTCTGCAGCTACTGATAATTGAGTGCAACTTTGATAGCCATCCTAAATGGGTTTCTTAACAGAATCCAATAAATCATATTTTTTATTTGCACCAGTATTTGCTTCTTTTTCAACATTTACGTCATCATCGTCAACTTCAACCGTAGGAAACATTGATCGTGCTACATCTTCAACCATATATTCTACGAGATTTGACATAACGTTGTCTTTAGCCACCTCCTCTTATAACATCATAGGAATAGTGCAAAAAGTTCTCTATGATGATCCCGCAAAAAATAGTCCGGCATTTAACCATTTTGACGCAAATGGAATTTAATTATATCTAGTTTGTAATGTTTCAAATACTTGCAGTTACTACATGGGCAAGGAATTTCTTCATCGTTTGCATTACTACTTAAAGCGAATTAAGTAATACGTGTATACCATTATAAAAATGTTCCTGTATTTTGCCTCTCATTCCCTTTCATTGACATACCCAGCTCCTTTGATCAACAAAATAATTTGCCTTTTTCTTAGTCCCAAAATTACGATAGAAATTCAAAAATTATTGATCATTTTATGGATTAACGTTTATATTTTCAATTAATTTATACATTTTAATGTTTTCTCAATGATATAGTATGTTATCATTACACACAAATTCGTTTATATTTTATTGATTTATTAAATAAATAAAATTTGATTATTTTAACTTTAAAAATTCTTATATATTTTCATTTTTAACAAATTATGAATACACCATTATATTTTTATTTTATTATTTTGTACTTTGATGGTCGATCATCATACTTTCCATTACAAACACGATAATAATTACATTTCATAAATCATTTCGTTTTAAACGATTCAACAAAATTTTGACAATACTTTCCCTTTGTTTCCTATATTGTACACAAATGCGTGTACAAAAAAGAAGTGATGCCGGAATTTCATGAACCTTTTAAAACGTAATTACTTTACTTTGTCGGTAACTTGTGTAATATAGGGAAAAATACAATAAATATTATATCAGATGAATACTGAGGTCCATTTTGTAATAAAAATGAATATCTATATAATGATCATATACAATAGTTGTTAGAAGGGGTCAAAACCCTCTAAGAGAATTAAAAAATAAACTTATTTTTTTCAACATATTTTTGCTAACACTAATTTAATTTATTACATGGGAAAAAAATTAAATTTATACACTAATTTGTTTATGCATATTACCATATACACGCAAACTAAATTAGCATTAAATTATGTAAACTAATAAAGGGATTATGTAGATAAATTATTTTTTGACATTTTAGATAACTCATATACTAATTAACACTAAATTATGTTACACTAATGCACACATACACTAATCAACCCAAATTAGCCCTAATTATACATTACTTATCGGTTTTAAACACATTAATCCTATTTGACATTTTTCAATCAACTAATATACACGATTATAGCCAATCAATGGGAAATTATCAATAAAAATATGCACAAATTAACACTAATTTTATTATAATTTGCAACAATTAGTTTAGGGGAAGAATATACCAGATTTTTGATGAATTGATGGCGTAGGCGGTTGGAGATTGCAATTTGATTAAGATATTGACGGATTGCAGCGACTATGAAATTGAAGAGATTTTGGGTTTAGGGTTTGATTGAAAGAGGGTCGGAAATGAAAAACCAAGAAGAAAATGGGCTCGACCACTACTATATACATGACTTTTCAATGGTTTCGACGACCGTTGACGGCAATGATTTTGGACTGGTATATTTTTCATTTCCCCATTTCACAAATAATTTAAGTTTATTTTAATTTATTAGAAAATTTAATTTACTACAATTTTTTTTAAAAGTGGTTTAAAATATCATGATTTTGTTTCTAACTTTTAAAAAGGTTATTTTTATTCGTTATACAATGATCTTTAACAGTTTGATAATTAATTATGAGTCTTAATTTATTTAATATAATAAATTCACATAAAATAAAATAATTAATAAAAAATAAAATTTGTTGAATCTTATGTCCATTCAGGTTTCCTCTCTTCTCAGAGAGGGACGACCATGGGAGGTGATAGCAGCGACGCATCATAGTAGGCACATTCAATAGTGACGTTATTCCCCCAAGCGAATGGGTAAGCATCAAATTTATTTCAACATCATAAATATTTTGTGTAGAATATATTAGTCACGATTTATTAAAGGTCTATATCATATTTAACACAGATAATTTGAGCTCAAACCATCAAAAGTTGTTTTTGATGTTTCCAAGCTTGCTTACGAGAGAAGGATGAGTGTAGGGCTGTCAATGAGTACCCGAAAAATCCAAAATCCGTCTGTATTCGAACTATGAAACATTATTCGATATCCGAAAAACGGATAATGACCGTATCCGATAAATATCCGTTCGGCTCTTATCAAGATTATAATTATTTTTTATGTATTTTAGTACATAAAATGATTGCCGTTTACTATTTTATCCAAGTAAAAAAATTAATATGTACATAAAATTCAATTTTTACCGCTTAAAATTATTTTTAGTGTATTTATTATTTTAATATATTTAGTACAGAAACAAATTTATAATAAATTAAAATTTTCTATTTATTTGTTTAGATTTATTGGTTATGAACTGTTCGAAGAATATCCGATATCCGTCCTCATTTTCGGATACGGATATCCGATATCCGAAAATGATTTCGGATACTAATATAGATATAGCACTATCTGTATCCGAAAGTATCCATTTACTGGCCTAGATGAGTGTTTGCTGGCCTAAGTGGGATAGTATCCCACCCCACACTACAAAAAAAATACTATTTTACAACACTGATTCTACGACAATTTACCAAAGTGTTGTAAAAATAGTAGATCTTTTATAACATTTGTTAAGAAAAGCGTTGTAATATATTTTTCTAAAAAAATGTTTTATGTACAAAAATGTAAATAATTTTTTTTACCATGTTTGTTTAAACTATCGTGGAAAGTAATTTTTAACAAAGACTTTTTTACATTGTATTTTATTTGTTTTTTCATAACATATATGTCATGTTATTGAAATATTTAAATAAATGACGTTTTTTAAACATTAAATTTATAGTTGCCAACAATACTTATTAAATGTTGCAAGCTCAAAATTAAACAACAACAAAAAAACTGCAACGGCCCTGAATTTTGAACAATTTAAATTGGAAATATTTAATTTATTTTAAATATTTGAATGATAATTTAAATTGAATTCCCGATGCTATATAAAACATTTCTGTGAATTTGGCGATTAAATATTAAAATTTAATCTATACAAAGTTGAATAAAAATTTAAATTTGACTTTGGAGTTGAAATTGAATATTGAATTTGTATTTTTAATTCAAACTAATGACTTAGAAAAATAATTTGGATACAAGTATTATTTATGTAAATTTATAAATGGATGGTTAGTTTTAAATAACAATTTTCTTTTCTTTAAAATAGAAAGGAATAAAATTTTAATCAATACAAGATAAATAAATACACGTAGTTAAAATTCAAACAACATATTTATAAACTTTGTAGAATGGAATGTAACTACATTGGAGAAATTTTAACGACATAATTTGAACAAAACAAAAAAAGCAAAGTAATAACAAAACCAATTGGAATTAGTTGAAATTTGTTTGAAATTGATTAAATTGTCTTTGGGCTTTAAAATTTATATTGGGCCATCTTAATTGGTACTGTGAGATGTATCTAAGGCCGATACCACCATCCCTCTACCCACTTTTGATTCAAACCCTAAATCTAACGAAAAAATATCGGCCGTTCCTCTTTTATTTGCTCCTCTCTTTTGGAAAAAATGGCAGCCTCTCTACTCAAATCTTCGTTCGTCCTTCTTCCAAAATTAGGGTTGTGAAAGTTAGGGCTGTCGACTTCAATATTTCGATTTAACGAGTGGTTTTCGTTCGCCTTCACTTCGATTTTATCTGCGCCCTTGAAAACAGGTGAGTGATTCTTTATCGCTCACATCTAATTCAAAGTTTAATGGTTTCTGATTTCTAATTTCTTCAATTTAGTATACTTCGTTGCTTGATTTAAACTGCTTTGATTTTGAAGTTTCGATTTCTTGATTCTCACTGCTATGAATTTGCTGGTGACTTTGGTCCGTGTATTATTCTGGTTGAGCTTGCTATTGTTTTGGTTTTGCGGGCATGTTTGATTTCGTTTTGGCCTTGGTTGTCACAGCTCTGACTTGATACACTCACTTGTATTTGGCTGTTTCATGATTTGAAGTCTGGGCCGGTATGCATTGAATTTGGTTAAGTTGTTGGAGTCATGGCTTTACCATTGACTGTTGCACCGCTATCACTTTTTGGTACATCTCCTTGTAGTCCTCATTACACTGTATATTCATCGTGTTTACCTCTGTCAATAGTTGCTTGGGTATAAAATTGTGGTCACTGCATATTATATTTGCATGCGTATGATATTAGCTTAGGGTGGCTTACCTAAATCAGCGACTTCACATATATAAAATTGTTTTTTTTCCATTGAATTATTGAATCTTATTCATTTGGTTTTTCTTTTATCACAGTTTTGCATTCATCTTTTCCACTGAAGTATTCACTGACTTGGGTCTGATGTACTTGATATATTTGCAGAGCTCCACTTGAAATTGCACTGCCTATGTTGTCCTATTGTATTTGCAATTGTTCATGCATTCGACATTGCCATGCTATTCACTGTTTGCATTGTAGTTGAATTGTTCATCTCGACTTGTTCTTGTATTCACTGTCCTCACATGTACATGCTTCATGTCATACTTCCATGGTCTGGTTCTCGGCCTATAATGTTCATGTAGTCGAGTCTGCATATGTGTATTTTGTAGCAGCTTGTTGACAATGATAATCTTTTTGCTCACCTGTGATTCCTAGAAAACAAAGACAATGTTTTTGTATTTGAACTTGATGCTTTAATCTCTTCTTTGATGTAATTCTGAGTTAAATTGGTTTGATTTCCAGAACAAGATGTCAAGTTGTCATCTGCATGCTTGAACTTTTGCTTTCCAGGCTTGAACTCGAATTTGGATTTTTCTTTTACTGCATGCTTTTGATTTTGAAAATCTGAAACTTGTATTTTAAATTGATCTGGACCTCGAATTTTTCTTCTTTAATCTTTTTAAAGATTAGGTCTGCAACTTAGATTTATTCTATTACTTAGATCCTTGCTTTGTTATTAATCAAGCATTAAATTCAAACTTTTTTAAAAAGAATTTTACTTAACTCAATCCATTTCAGAGAGCCTTGCTCACCGGTAATTTCTTTTTATAAAATACATCTGCAAATTTTCTGAATTTGTTTTATTGTTAAAAACTTGATCATTTGTTAATACCCCTCTGTTTTGAGTTTTCTCGATACAATGTTTGTTTTTAAAAAAAAATCATTCTCTATTGATATACTGATTTGTTTTGACCTTAGTGTTAAGACAATATTGGTTGTTATATTGTAAACTAAAGATTTAACATATATTAAGTTAAAAACAGTTGGATAATAACTCTGAAAATTTAAGAACTGTTTTAAATTTTTTAAACCAAGGTTTGACCTGAGTTTTCTAAAACAAAGTTCAAATAAAACTACAAGACACTGCTATGTTGAAGTCACTATCTACTGGTCCATTGCCTAGCTTGAAGTCTGATCAGTTGGTTATGAAGTTGTCACTGATTTGAAGTTCATCTTGTTTGTTCATTGTCTTGTACCATTGGTTGTACTTACTGTCACATTAACCTGTACATTGCTTTCATGTGTTGTATGTGCACTCTCTAATGTAGCACTCAAGTCTTATTCAAGCTTCATGCATTGTCCACTGATCATTTGTTATATATGCCATTCACTGTTGCCTAGATTGAGTCTTGGATTGCAGACTTGAACCTGTTGTGCACTTCATATTGTGTAGCCACCTGATCATATACGTTAACTGTGTATGCTTGATGTGTACTTTCGATTCTCCTGACTTGAAACTTGATTAACTTGTATACTTGTTGCCTTCTGCATATACTCTCTGATTTTGAACTGCCACTGTCTTCTTTGTAGTTGCACTGCCCTTTGATGGCTGATCATTTGTATACATACATTCTTGTATGTATATATGTGTATGGCCACTGCAGTTTCATTACTACTTCACTGCCATACTTGTTGTACTTTGGTTGTTCACCATGTTTATGTGATTCCATGTATCACTGGTCTCTGACCTATGCACATTGTTGCATTGTTGATGTTTTTGTAGTTTTCATTTTGGTTGTTACTACATTCATGTTGTTGTTCCCTGTTAGAAGACTGCTGTGTTGATTCAGCTTGCTACTTTCTGGTCTTTGTTTGCTTGGTGACATTTCTTTGGGGTCTGCACACATGTGTTTTGATATTGTTGAACTTGGTGACATGCATTTCTTTGTGGTCTTAGTTCTTTGTACATTGGTCATGGTCTGGTCTGCATATGTCCGGTTTAATGCTTAGTGCATTGTGCATCTGTTTTGGACTTGCAGTTTGAATTGCATTGAGTTGAGTCGAGTTTGCAGTGATGGCTTGACCTTTGCATTTTGTAATTGCTGATAACATGTATCTGTATACATGTTGCCAGTTGCCTTTGTTGGACAGTCTAATTGTTTTTGATTATTATTGCTTTTATGCACTAATAACTGAGTTTGAATTAGACTGACCCGTGTATTATTTTCTTTTGAATGTAATACTCGGGTCAGACCGAGTATTTTACAGCTTGAAGATTTTCTGGCAGCGAAGTTAGAGAGAGAGAGGGGAATGCACTTCACTAAAGCTTTTCAGAAAATTTTTCTTGTACTTAATAAAAATTGTTCCGCTGTATAAAATGTAATTCATTGTATAACTCTGATATTTGAATATGAAAGAAAAATTCATTTATGTGAAATGTTATTATTATTCTGTGATTCTGTGGCTGATTCTGTTTAAACTCTATAAACTAAATAACAATCCGTCATTTTGAAAGTTTCTAGTTGGTTTAATTACCGACTGGAGGCGGTCAAAGCGGCGGGTCGTTACAAAAACTATTGTAAATTCTAATATATTTTTTATTTACAACATCAGCATAGTGTTATCACAATTCATATTTAGGACAATGTTTATTTTGAAATAGTTAACAGTATTATATCAACAAATTTTGGTTGTTATTGTTAATGCTCATATTTCAACAATATATTATTAACATTATCATAAGTACATTTTATAAGATTTATATTGCATTGTTAAAGATTTTAATAAAGACAACAAACTATAAATATTATAAATAGAAAATATATCTGACTACTTCAACTTGACGTTGTATTTTTATTAAGATTTATAACTTTTATACTGTATTCTTGTGCATTACTATCGCTTAACGCTATGAGTAGTGTCTCTATACCTCTGCATTTTATTAAACTTTGCATTAAACAAGAATATTCCTACAGTACCAAACATTTAACAATGTAAAATATTTTATTATGGAATAAAATAAAATGTTAATAGTGAAACACAATCATCACAAGGAATATTAACTTTGTTTATCGCATAAGAACTTTCTAAAAAAGAAACATAGACTCATTGATGTTTTGGAACTTAAAGCTTAGAAATAATAATTCACATCAACTAACTGATTTGTTAATAAGTAAAGTAATTCTATAAAGAATTTTTTTGACAAAAGTGGTTAACATATGAACAATGGAGACATTAAAATATGTTTGTTGTGTATCAATAGTATTCAGCAACTTTTATCCTCTTTGTTTATTTCAACAAACCAACTTATTCAAGTCATCATGTTCCTTCGTACCTCAAAAAATGAATAGATAATTTTTTTCTTTAGTTTTCATCTATAATGTGGTAATGAATTGCATGGAGCTGAGGTTCGTCTACTATAGCACTCCTTCAAGTATAGATTCAACTCATACACTCTATTGTGCTAATATTTTTATATCAAAGATATAAAATGCTAAACACTTGAGCATAGATCATTTTCTTACAGTAAAAAAAGGTTAAAGTGTACTAGTTTGAGGAAAAAAAGCTACTACTTTCCCCTTAAGCAATACTGAAGTTCAACTTTTCTACTGATAAGTCGATCCTCTTTATTCTGGAAACAAAAAACAAAAACAATTTTACATATTATTTTAGCAAACTCTAAATGTTTTTGGGTAAAACTGCAACTTCACTTTCTCTTAAAAAGAATAAGATACATTTATTATTTGGAAGAGCAAACAAACGGCTTTAATATAGAAAATTCACAAGTAACGGATGATAAGATTATTTGATTTGTGCCTAAAGATATAAAAGATGGAAAGAAGTGAATGATATAAATATAAAAATATAAATATCAATAACTGCAAAGATAAATGGGTGGAATTGTTTTTGTTCCTTGCTCCCTTACTCCTAGCTATATCTTTCTTCATAGCAAAGCTTCTTCCATTATTTTATACATAAAGTTTAATTAATAAATACTTATTTTCGCTTGCGTATGGGTGTGTGTCCCAACACACATACATATATTCACACACACCCTCTCTCATATTTAGATATTTATATTATATACATATATTTGTATCTACATACATACATAACCTACAAATAATGGTAGATCCTAATGTGTGGGTTGCCTTTAAGCTAAGTAGATCGTGAGCAATAATTAAAGTGCAAATAAGTTTGGTGCAATCTCTGCTTTACATAAACTTAACCCCTAAACTATCACATATTCAACAAATGGATATCATATCATCCTATAATTGTGTCCCTCCTCTGTTTATATGTATATGTGTGATTAGAAGAAAGAAATCTTCTATGATGCATATAAATAAACTTGCAAATGAATGGTAAACGGTTCGATAAAGTACCAATCCGCATATAAGACAAGCTTTTCTTCCTTTTGTAGTACACCCAGCTAAATTTCTGTAAGCTAGGAAGTCATTGATGCTCCACATTAATGTAGAATTCAATTTAAACATGGACTGCTGACTACATCATATGTCTCCAATCCATTTTCCTATAAATCTTCAAAATCATCTATGAGTGTTCTAAGTATATGTCAATATCATTACCTTGTTGCTTCGGACCTAGAATCAATAAAGACAAAATAAGATATTCTTTTTTCATGCATAACCATGGAGGCAGGTTGTATATAACAAGCATTACAAGCCAACAACTATATGTGAAATTGAGATCGAAAAATGGATTAAATCCATCGATTGCAAGTTCAAATCTTAAATTTCTAGCATTTGAAGCGAAATGAGACCATTTTCTGTTAACCATCTTTCAAGCTAATGAATTAACTAGATGTCGTATTGTTCCATATGTACTTTTATTAGTGTCATGCCACCCTAACTGTTTTGCTATTTCTTATGCCTTGAACATTCTTTCGAGCCTAGGAAAATAATTGGAATGTATCGAAGTCCTTTTATAGGAAATGTTTTTGAACTTCCATTTTGGTTGTCTTTTTTCTTATACCGAGAAGTTTTACATTTTGAACATGGTTCTAAATCTGCAAGTTCTTTTCTGAACAAACAACAATCATTCACACATGCATGAATTTTCTCATAATTCAAATTGAATACCTTCAACAACCTTTTGGTTTCATAGTTTTTTTGGAAGTAGATTTCCATCAGGTATTATATAATCATTTATTGTTTTTAGAAGCTCATTAAAACTGTTGGTTGATATATAATCCATTCATGGTTTTGATTTTATATAAAGCTACCGTAGCTAAAGCTTAGATACTTTGTACAACCTAGATATAAAGGTAATTCTAGATCTTTTGGTATATAATCATGTCGTACTTCATTTTCTTGATTCAAAATATCATCATCAAGTGCATCTACAAACATCCTATGTGTATCAGAAATTTTAGTGATTTCACAACTACTTTCAGAAGTAGGAGATGATTCCCCATGCAAAACCCAAATAGTGTACATTGGATCCATACCGTTGCAAACTAAATGATCAAATACATTCTGACCTGTTATGTTAACAACTATGTTTTGACATTTTATACACGGACAACTAATATAGCAAAAAACTTGATCATCCATGGAGTCTTGATTTTCAAGATTGCTCTTTCGAAATTGTTCATTGTATTTCATTGCATTGTTTACAAATTTCATCGCTCCTTATAGAAACTCCATAATAACCCTAGATAAATAAATAAATAAAAGAAAAATTTAGTTTTTTTTCAGATTTTTTTTTAAAATCAAATAAATGCCTTAGTGGATGACACCAAGCTTTATCCTTGTAAATAACGATGCGCTGTTATGTCTAATGTACCTAACAAAATAATCAAGAGAAGCCATATAGCACTAAATGCAACATGCAATTTTTAACCTATCTAGGAAGACCCTTTTCATTTTCTATATATTTATACTTAGCAAAACTTATCATATACAATAAATAAATCAATCATAGAATCACAGTTACAGAATATTACAGCAAATAGCAGCAAAATAGACAAATAGTAGTTCATGAAGCTACTATAAAACATCAGAGTCTAAAACAAAATACAACAGAATCTCAAATACAAATGAATCTATAATACATAAGCAACTGATGAGTCTACACATAAATGACTGGTGTAGACTAAAATGACAGAAAGCTGGATAGATGGATCTCCAAGCGAAGCTCTAACTCCAAAGGTGGGTCTCAAATGTTGTGACACTCAGTTTGACTCGAGCATAAAAAAACACTCAAGTCAGGATTAACATTCCTATACCACTAAATTTAACTCAAATGAAATTTTAACTGAAGTACAAGTAACTTAAAGGATGTTTGAGATACCCATCCTTCAAGGATTAGTGAAACTGTTTACTATGTAGTACCATATGCTATTATAATATGTCTATAGTAAAGTAAAGTATTAAAATAGTGTTAAGGCATTACTCATATCACCCTTAACACATTTTGTATAATGTCGTAGTCTATATAGATACTGTAAACTCGACCCGTAGGTGGGCTATCAGGGAGCACTCCATAGGTACGATACAAACCAAACTCGTAGAAGGCAAGATATGGCATGTGACAAGGCATGCGAGGTAATGCCAGGGTAGAAATAGCATTTGCACTCCCGAACTGACGCATAGCAGCTACTACCATCCACCTCGAGACACACTCCCAAATCGAAGGTGCACCCAGATCAAATCACAAAGTAATAGAATGGTATCAAAGAAATGTGCTCGATCGGAGGGATGACCTCACTGGCCTGGTATAGCTCTTGTTTTAGCCACATCAAGCTGACTCACACGAGTCAGGGCAGCGCTAAAACATCATATAGAATCTTCGCCAAACCATCCTACTTTGTTCTAAAATCTCCACCATGTACACAGTTGTTAAAGTGGTTTTCAGTATTGTTAGAGAAAATGATAATATCCGATCCCGGTCTATTTAACAACCAAATGCTTATTTCACACCGTATCATTTCGTTTCAAATAGTTCATACTTCATATCAAAGTATCATATTCATTTCAAAACCATATCAATTCGATATCATTATTCACTTTAAATAATATTCATTTCCAAAATCGTAACACTTTCAAAATTGTAACACTTTCGAAATCATAACACTTTCGAAATCATAAAACTTTTAAAATCATAACCCTTTTGAAATCATAACCCTTCCAACTTAAAAAGTTTAGATATTGAAATAGTATATATATTAAAATAGTAATAAATTAAATAGTTTATATATTAAAATAATTTATATATTAAAATAGTTGTAAATTAAAAATAGTTTATATTTATTTAAAGAGATTATACTGAAATAATTTTCAAAGTAGAATTATTTCATCCAATTCCACAAATCGATTCAAATCAACTTAAATTCCAAAATTCAATTTAAATCAATCCCTGTTCAACACTTTCAATTTAAAAGGTTAAAGATTCATTTCAAATTCTTAATAACCCATTTCAATTTTTATTGATTTCAAATCCAGGTTCTAAATATCATTTCAAGTCTAATAAGATTTAAAGTTTAAGTATTCAACCATTTACAATATAAATTTCATTTATATTTCAACATTTAACTTTAAATTTTTTCCCTAAATTGGAAAATATTAACTTAATCATTTAACAACAATTAAATAAAATCTCAATTTAAAATTTTGGATCAACATTAAATATTTAGTTTCAGTTTTATTTAAAGTTAAGAATATCCATTAATCATTTTTTATCAAATCAAGTTATAAATCATACCTTTCAAAATCTTAGAATCAATAAGTTCAGTTAAATTCTTATTTAAATTTAATTATTAACCAATTTAAATTTCAAGTCAATATTAATTCATTTTCCCAACCTTTATAACATTAAGTTATTAAAATTCATTTTAAAATATTAATATGAATTTTAAATAAATGCTTAAACATATTACATAATAATTAAATTAAGTTTTTATTAAATTAAATCTCATTATTAAATTTATTTTACGCTAAATCTTATTTTTTTTATATTTTAAAGCAATCAAATTATAAGAAAAATCCTAAAATTTATATTTTTCCAAACTAACTTATAAATTAAAATTTCCAAAACATTTTTTTTTGAAAGAAAAATCTAAATTTTATACATATATAAAAATAGCATTTATATATTTCATTTTAAAATCAACATTGATTAAAACCCATATATTTTCTTTCAAACTTTGGAAATCGTTTAAAAAATATAGACCAACGGGTCTGTATTTAATTTTCTATCCTATGGTCAAGTGATACAGATATTTATCATTTCAATCTACCATTTAAATATCTACGGGTATATATAATTTCAACCTGCAATCCTAAAAATTCAAAATCAATGAAAATCGCATGGATTTATCATTTCAACCCATATCGATTTTCCCTAATCTTAAAATATGTATCATTTCTAACCATAGGGAATTTGTAAACTAAAAGGAAACTTATTTGAGTGAGAGCAATAAAATAATAGTAACATAACATATCAATGAAGAGCATACATCACAATAGCAAATTAAATATAATTATAACAGGTTATGGGGTCATATGTCATAGGCAAACAATTTCAGATAATGACATATCATATTTAACAATTAAATAACTTAATAATTCAAATTGAACAACACATTCCAATTTCATTTCATGTTAATTAAATTTACTAAATATAAGAATGTTAATCATGAGTGATCGCTTGCCTTTCGAGGATAGAGAAGATAAACGCGACAAGCTATGAATTGAATCACGAACCCAAAAAATCAACCAATCCAAACGACAAATCTTAAGCAAAGTAAGATGAACATTGATTTGATGAACAGAGCTGATAAATAGTAATCGACGAGAACGAATCAAAATCATTTTGATATAAACGGAAACGAATATATATTTATTTCAAACTCAATTTTTTTTAAAACATATATTTAAAAAAAATCTTTATTTATATTTCAAATCAATGTTTAATTTAACACACACACAATATATATATATATATATATGGAAGACAAACTCATGTATACTTATATAATTAATATATAACCTATACATTATGTGATAACCCGAATTTTGAAATATCTGTTAATTGATAATTAACTGGATAAATTAATATAGATACTGACTAAACCAATAAATTTGATGATTAATATTCATATCTGGGAGGATAATTAATTGATAATCTCCTAATATGATTATTTAAAATGGGCAAAACTTATTATCTTCAACCCAAATTTAATTTGTGTTGGTTTAATATATTTATGAGTTGGTTTAAATTGAATTTGAAATTTGCATTAGAACATTGAAATTCAAAGGATAGACATATATTTGTGGGTGAATTGAAAGCATTGATTTGGATTCAATGTATTAAATTTTCAGAGGGTATATTAAACTAGTATAATTATTATTTCTTAGTGTGCAAGTGGATTTTATCATTTTCTTTTAAAATACATGTAAATAAATAAAGTGAAAGTTTAAAATATTTAATATTTAGACGTTTATAAATATAATACTAAATTTAGAGTATTATATAAATACATATGATAACATATTTATGTATGGAAACTACAAATGTGGATAAATTCATACAAGAATTACGATATAAATAAATTCTCTTTGTATTATATAACAAATGTAAGCAAAGAATTTTTTTTGATGACAAGTGTTAGGTAATTGAACATGTGTCACTTATTTATTTCATTTTCTTAAATTTTTAATATCATAAGATAGGAATAAGTATATAAACCTCTCCACTTTTTATCTCACTTTTGTTCCAATGTAAAATAAATAAATAAAAGAAAACCAAAATTTGAGAAGAAACTAAAACAATTTCAGTTTTTCAAGATGCAAACAATTCAGGTTCAAAAATCAAGCAAAGCAAGACAAAAGGGATTCAACTTATACTTCAGCAAGTTGTTAAGCAAATTACAGATTTGTTCTGTTCTTCTAATTAAGGTGAGTAGAATTTTCTTAAACTGAAATTTCTTGCATGGCCCTGAGATGAATACTTTAAGGATGATATAATTTTGTTATGAATAATGTTAAAAATAATTTTTATATTTATATTTGTGTTCAGATCTGAAAAGGGGTAAGCATGCCTCTGTTGTAAAAAAATTATAAGTTTTAAAACCTGATGAATTTTTTTTATTCTTCCTCATAAATGATCTTTAGACTTTGATCCACGAAACAAAATGTTTGTAGGTGGAAAAACATCATTTTTAAAATCGATTCAAGTGAAATTATTTTGTAAATATTTCAGAAAATAAAATACTTCAGTGAAATACAAATCAATGTCAGAATCTGATATTCAAATTATCAGATTTTTGTTCAACCTCTCTGTCTTCTTCGTATAAAGGTGAGTAACATTTTTATTTAAAACTAATTTAAGTAAATATAGTTGCTTGATTGTTTCCTGATATGGTCATGATTTATGTGAATGAATATCATAGAATTCTCTGTATAAATGTTTGGGTTTCTGAATGCATGCTTGTGTTATGATGTGTTCTTGCCCGATCTAGATTCCAGGTTTAAATCCTGATCAAAATCATGTTCTCATCTTCAAATCCTTGTTAAGGTTTAAGATTCAAACAAAGTATGGTTATGTAACATAAGTTATAGTTTGAAATTTTATTTAATATAAAAAAAACTGTAATGTCTTTCGAAAACAAAATATAACAGAGAAAACATTTAGCAAGTGAAAATTTAAATATCCAGATTCATTGATCCAGAAGTATAAGTTGATTACTTATACTAAAACTTGATTTTTATAACCTAAATTATAATTTTTAGTTTAAAAATGATGGAGCATTACTGGTTTAAACCAGAAATCATGTTTTGGGTTGTAATCGTTGATCTAGATGGTCGGGGTGGCCAGCATCGTTTTTGGTGATGGAATGGTGATAGTAGAATCAAGGAAAAATATTGGGAGGAGGATTAAAGCATTGAGGCAGTGATGATTAAGGTTTGGAAATTTATAACCCTAGTTTTCTGTTGCTCAGAAAAATTGATCGACGCAACCCCTATGAATGATCGAGCTTTCCCAGATTCGAGTAGGTGATAGATGGGGTGTGGAAGTGCTTGTGGCCGGAGGTGAAGCTTCTCTGGTGGTCGGAGTTTGGTGTTTGAGGCGATTTCTAGTAGTCGACATTTTTCCAGTTTTGAGCTTGAAAACTCGTTTTTGATTTTAGGGTTTTGTAATTGGTTTGATGGTCGGAATCCAGTTGGGGGATGACCGTCGACTTGCGAGTGTCGTCGCGAGAGGTCAGAATTGGTTGCAGTGGTGGTGCAGGTGCACGAAGTTCATGGTGTGTCAGCTGCGTTTTGGGGGGAGAATGGGTTCTCGTGTTTTGTTCGGGCCGATTCATGATTTGTTCGAAGCTTTGGGTTGATTGTCTCGAAGTAACTATTGAGTGGGCTCGGGTGTTTAGTTGATACAGGGTTATGTACAACCTGACTGTATTTAGTTTGAATGATATTCAAATGAAGATGTTACTCGAGTTTACTCGAGTTTATTTTAGTGTTTGTTCGAGCTAGATTAGGTTAGGCTTGAATAATTTAATTGTAGCTCGATTTGGTTTTGTTCAGGTTAGAAATCCTGTTCTATTTTCAAAATTTAAACTGAATTTTTAAAGTGTTAAGCAAGGATTTAAATTAAGTTTTAAATCTAATTTTTAATTATGGATTCAAGCTTAAATTGGAATTTTAACTAGAAATGAGTAAAGTTTTTAAATTCAAATTTGTTTAAATAACTTGAAAAGAGTTAAGTGTTTAAAAATGTTTTTTAAAAAGAAATTTGAATTTAAATTGGAGTTTGAAATAAAAAAAGAAATGTTTTAAACAAAGTTTAAATCTGATTCAAATCTAAATTTGAATCTTAGTTTTAAATAAATTAAATCTAATTATTAACTGCAAACTTTATAAGATGAATAATTAATGAATGATCAATTAATTGAGTATAATTAATTAATGTTAAACAAGCAAGATTTATAAAGTAATTAATTCAATTCATTGGTAGTTAATTAAATTAATTAGGAATGGTACGACTAATTTATCTTGCTTATGGATGACTGAATGATACTTAAATGCCTTGGATTATTTGTTATCCCTGGTATGTGATTGTGATGCTATGTGATATGGATGTTTTTGTAATATGATATGTTGGGTCGAACAGTGATAATGAGGTTATCTATGATGAATTGCTGTGTAAAAGTGACATCTAGTATTTAAAGGTAAATTGTATTCACTTGAATAACTTGGGTTAAGATGGCATTAGATTCGAAGAGACCGGAGTCGGATGTTAGTAAATACCCGAAACCACTTCGATTCTTTGTAAATTGATAAGTGAATCAATAGGCTGAAGTGGAATGATTTAAGTGAATTAGACCAGTTAATCTAAGTTTGGCACTTAGAAATTGATTCGTGAAATAAGTGATGTCTATAACAACTTGTGAAATTATAAATTGATATGAGTTACTCCGGTTTTATATAAGTTGTATGCTTTTGTATTCCATGTTAGATGGGTTTACTCACGTTGTTTCCAGCCTGATCCGGGTGTTACTTTGATGTAATGCTCGGGTCAGACCGAGTATTACAGATTTTCAGGTAAGGACGTTCTGGAGCTCAGGAGTCGAGCAGGATGGCAAGAACGTATAGAATATCTCCGCTGTATTATATTATTGTATATCTGAGGTATGGTGATTGTGTATATTCAGTGTACGTATATATGTGTAACTCTGATGTATAAAAATGTAATCGCAGAATATTATTCTTTTGTAAACTGTTATTGTTTATTATTATATTTTATCCGCTGCGAATGTGTGATGTTGATGTTTCTTCTTCTTCTTCTATCTCTTTCTTCTTTTCATAACTATCCGAAATTTTCTGAATGAAATTTCCAGGTCGTTGCATTTTGTATCAGAGCAAGGTTAAGCGAGAACCTTGGCTCTGGTGGGAATACTCATTAAGGATATGGTCAATGGTACCCTAGAATGAGTTGAGTGTATGTGTGTGTCTATATATATATATATATATGAGAATGTACTTGTTATTTTCTGATATAAAGATTTTAAATGATTTTATAAGAATATATTTATATATATATAAAGCAATATTTCTGTCTAATAAAATTAAGGTAATTGGTTGTTAAATTATGAGAATTAAATTAAGCGGTAAGAGAAATACAACCAAATTTAAATAAAATAAAGATAAGTTTGAAATGGATTCAAACTGAAATTAAAATCTTGAATTTGGAAAAAGAATTTCAGAAAAAGATAATAATGGATTAGTTGTAACAACCCTGTATTTTATAATTTTTTTTGTATATTTTAATTATTTTAATTGAGTTTTTGATTTAAAAACTTATTTTATTTATTTTGAATGATAAAATTTAGTTTTGATATGAATTATCATTCCAAAGCATGACTAAAAAGAATATTTTCCAAAAAGTGAGCTTTTGGTCAAAATAGTCAAACTTTGACTTTTATTTTAAAATTTTAAAAGTTTGAAAATTTAAATTTTTTTCCTTTTATTTTGAAAGTATATAAAATTTTAGGAACACTACATTTTGTTTCGTTGGTAACAGATTTAATTTATGAAAGTTATGTATATTTCAATATTGAGTGCAATTCGTTTATTCTGCAATTTTGTTATTTTAAATAGTATAAATTTTATTTTTCTTTGTCATATTTTTTTGTAATATGTATTGATATGTTATTTTATGTATGTTTTTGTCTTTTAATATTTTTGATGTGAGGTAGGAATTTTTCTAGAGCTAGTTGTATTTTTCTTGTAATTTCCATGCCCTGTTTCAATTTTTAAACATTTTCTTTAGTTCTTTTCTATATTTCTCCAATTTAATTATTTATTTTATTTTAGAAATGATAAATAAATTATTTTATTTCAAAATTTTGCTTTAGAATATTTTTAAAATGAAGTAGATATTTTTCCAAAGCCATTTGTAACAACTAGGATTTTTCGCGCTTGAAAATCGACATCCATACTTCATTCGTACTCGAATGCCGCAGATTCGATCATTCAAATCCGAGACGCCGGAGCTTATAACAATATTAAGTAAACAACATAGCGGAATAAAAAGAATAATACATTGATATACAGCATTGATACAATATCTGATACAACAGATGATACAATAGATATCAATATACATCAGAGATATGATGCAATAGAATAGCAGCGGAAAAGAAAAATAGATAACACCAGCGGCGGATAATCTCCATCTTCAAGCACCAGTCCAGAAATAGCTTGAACTCCCAAAGGTAAGCAAATGCAGTCGTGATCCAAAGACTGAACTAGCTCCATATAACCTACTAATCTGACTATTTGAAAAACCCAACTCTAGACTGCTCGTGTACAAAATAATGAGCACCCAGAGTTTAGGAAGGAAACAATAAACTCCGCATCAGTCATGGGACTGGTATGAGCAACAAAAACAGTTTATCTTTTAAAACAATCAGCAAAAGATTTTAAAGTCAATTCGCAATGCTTTTTGAAAATGTAACTACCATAAGACCTCCCACCACACACACAATGCAAACGCAGACTTGGAGGAGATTTCTTCTTATGTTAGTCAAAGATGCTTACTACGCAAAATCAAATCATTTGATTATTATTATTAGTGCATAGTGTGAAAAACATTTCGAAAGTAGAATATAAATCTTAGCCAGCATTGGTACCATTATATTATGCCCGCTATAGCTACCATATTAGATGATAGGTTCTACAACTAACACCGTACAAGGTTCGTATTGTTTCTTTGGATTTCCAACAAATGGTCAGGCCAAGGAACTTCCCATTGCCACATGAGAACGCCTCTGGAAGGACGTCTCCGAGAACCTAACCGGAACTCTGCCAACACAAGGCCGGGTTACCCCAAACTGGGTAACTACTGACACGAGTATGCCATCCCCCGGTCCTTTAGGACCTTTATCCGAGCGCTCGATAACCAACATCACACCGTAATAAATAAAGTGTTTCAACATGAGTAAGTATCTGGGCTCCATTTTATGATACCACCCTTTTCCAGAAGGAAATGAACATACCCTAAGGGGCGCTACCCCCAATAACCTTGCTGCATCTTTCCTGTTTCGACCATTCCGTGGTGTGAGGTTCGACGAGGTCACGTCCACAAAGCCACGCTTTGGTTCAAAGCCATGCTTTGGTTCAAAGCCATGCTTTGGGTCAACAAATGATCAAAGTAATGATCACAAAGATAAATGATCAAACAAATGATCATATCACAAATGATCAAATAATGATCATTACACAGCAACACTTAGCATGTCACATTACCAAATTGGGAATATATCACTGATAACCTTCAACTACATAACCTCTAAGCTCGTACGTCTCAGAGAAGGGTGTTAAGCTAGGAGAATAAATTCTCCGCCACCAACAGAAATGTATTTGAAAGAAATCTGCTTTATATCTCAAAATGTAATGTCAGACATACAATCCATACAAGTCTGTTCTGGGTTCGAACAGAACCGAAGGCACTTCCAAAGAAGTCCTTGCAAATCCGGATAATCCCTAATCACGTCTGGATTTCCCATCACATATGGAGATCTCTATACCGGGGATCAGCCAGTGCAGAGACAATCGACAAGAAACCCTTTCGTTTTCGAAAATATCCGGTCTTCACCACCGGTCTTCAAATGCAATCCATACGTCGTATCACTATTCGGAATGGGTTGTACGACACCAAGGTCCTTTCCCGGCTAACCCGAATAGTGAGCGCAATATTTAAAACATATGGATATGGGATTTCAATTAAGTCACAACTTAATAATTCAAAACTTTCTTTCAAATTGTTTAAACCAATAACCGTTTCAAATCTTTAAACAAAAGATTTTAATTCACAAAGTTCACCCAATTTCACAAAGATTCATTCATGGATTTCAAAATAATTTCCATTCAATTAGATTAACTCATTAAATCTTTAAGTCAAAGATTTAACTTATAACTTTCAAACCGTTTCTATAACTTAGAAATCATTTTCATTTTAAACTAGAAATCTTTTTAACACAAATTGGAAGTTCATTACTTATGTGAAAGCTTCTTTTATTTGAAAACAAACAGTTGTCGTTTCAGAAAAATCCAATTATATTTGTACGAGTTAAAGTTTTTAATTTGTATTCATATCCCCAAATTAATAAATTTTAAAATGGTTTAACCCATATATAACTGGATATAACATCTTTAATCCCTAGTTTCAAATCCTAGAATTCAGTTTCACATTTTGAATTTAAATTTAAATCAAATTATTTAAATTTCAAACTTTATCAAATTATTCAAATAAATTTCATCTTTGAAATTCCATTTCAAAAAGATTTTTACATTTAAACCCAATCCATTTCCAAAACATTTGAATTTAAAAATTCAAATTTAAAACTATTTTCAAAAATTCGTGACTCAATCGATTTCCTCGTGAAATCCATATTTGTGTGTGTATAGGTGTGGTCCAGGGGTTTAACACAATAGTGCAACATCATTTCAAGCATCACAGATTAAAACACAGAAATATAGTTGACAAGCGATATAAACTATAACGCTTATCGTCCATTCACAGATAATATACGAATGTAAATAAATAATCTGTACACAGCTCAATACACCACGACACCAAATCAGTGATTTTGCAACAGTTTATATTTGTTAATTGCTAACACTTATAATGCTGCAAACTCCTAACGGTAAAAAAGTGTTAGGATACCAGAAATGTGTTGGTGAAAATAAGATACTTTTCTGAATAAACTTTGCAACACAAATAAGTGTTACCGTAGTTGGTAAAAATGTAAATAGTTTATTAATAAAGGGAGTCTTCTGTAATTTAGATTTAGAAGTGCATTCTCTTCTGACGCTTACCTTCGGTCGCATAAAATTTAATTTAGGGTTTTCTCTACCTCCCAAAATCAATGTCGATTCAACCAATTCTTATAATCAACGGCATTTCATCCACTTCCCATTAACGAATGCCGACTACAACCACTCCAACGATGCCGACTTCAATTTGCTTTGCGTAGGTTCTTCTTCCTCTCTATTTTTTTCATCTCTTCGCTTTGCTGTAGGTTCGTCGGTCTTCAAATCAATGGCGTCCGTAGAAAATCCAATGAATTCGACAGTCGGAGACCAACTCGTGCTCACCTACCCCAACGATGATGACGTGGCAACTGGATTAGCTTCTTACGTTGGAGATCTGTCGAAGAAGTACACGGAAGAGAGAGGGGCTTTTACTGTCGTTTTATCCGGTGGGTACCTCATAGCATGCCTCAGGTAACAGCGATTTAATTCAAGTTCTGTTTATTTTTGTTATTCTCAGAAAATTTGTTATTTTTTGACATAACTACTAACGCAGGAAATTGCTAGAAAATCCGTATGTTATTGACGTTGATTGGGCGAAATGGCATGTGTTTTGGATTGATGAGAGGGTTGTGCCTAAGACGCATAATGATAGTAATTACAAACTTTCCTGTGATGGATTTTTGAATAAGGTACGTTTCTGTAATCTGATAGTTCAGTTGATCATGTTTTGTTGTTGTGCATATTGGAATCAATAAGGATTTCTTGAAATCTATACTTATACTAGCTAGGTTCCTAGGACTTGACACTGATTATTGGATTGGAGAGGGTATTAGGTGAATTGCTTCATTAATCGGAGTTCCTCTTAAACTTGACCGAGTTAAAAAGGCATGATATGCATTGCATATGCCCATGTCTTAATTGAGGTAGGAGCGGATTTCTCCTTTCTAGACAAATTGCCCATATAAGGTGAAAATGATAATTTATAGTAGCAATATGTTCTATATGAGTGGCAACCCACAAAATGTTTAAAGTGTGCTTGCTTTGGGCACCGAGAAAAACATTGTAATATACAAAAATCATGGGTGCCAAAGCAATCAAATGTCTCAGTAAATGAGTTTAATATGATGCATGTCGATAAAACAAACAAGTAGACAGTAGTAATTCCACACAGAATTACCAAAGCATAGTTAATCTGCACAAATCATCAAATAGTAATGTCGAATAGTCCGAGTTATTACGGGATGGTCTGCAGTTCGAACAATTACAAAATATTAAGAAAATTTAACTCTAATAAAGTACATAACTTAATAAATATTGAATTTCCAAACTTCGAAAAACCCATGGTAATGTTGTAGAATCAGTAGGTTTGAAGATAGGAGATATGACAATTTTAGTTATGTTGCATGGGAAGAGTTGTAGTTTGAAGGGGATAGAATGATTGGGATAGAGTAGTTTGCATTAAATTAGAATTGCGTGCAATTGAAGGTTCTGTGTTATGAGTTTGGAGGACATTGTGAAAAGGGATATTCAATAGGATGCTTTATTGCATGTGATTTTGGGAGATGTAGGAATGTTATCATCTGAATTGATGCTTTCATGAGTTAAAATATTTCTATCAAGTGGTATAGAGAAATTAATAGGAGGTTGGCGTATTGAAATGTGTTGCACAGCTGCATTTACATCACTTGTGCATGCGTGCACATTGGAAACTAAATTGTTTTGTATATCAGTATTGTAATCTTTCTCTTTTCTTGAAGCTAGCTTCTCAACTACATGGAAAATAGCAGAGGCGATGGACGATGCTGGCTTCTCAACTACTTGTCCTAAACTAACTTATTTTAGGATGGAAATCATGCCTATTAGTTCTATTAAATTTAGACAATATTCCAATTCACCACACATTATTTTAACGTTGTATTGTCTGCTGACAGTACGATGCTGGCTGAATGGGGTATTTTTCTATCAATCTACCCAGTTCTGCTGGCAGTATAATACAATGCTGGCTGACCTAGGGAATTTGTAGAATGATTTTTCTTTTCCTTTTTTTGGGTTAATTTTGATGTACTTTGAGGTGCATTTAGCACAACTCTAATTATATCATTGGACACTTTTCTATGAATTCTAACCTAAAATATATGTTGAAGATCAATCAAAATAATATGGTATAGTATCTTCATTGTATAAATGTTGAAACCAATCGGTGGTGATGATTTATGCATTAATTTTGCTTCATATGAGTATCACATGGATTAATTCATGCTTACCATATTATCCCAGAAAATAACACATGTATCATGGTTGTAATTACTATCAGACCAGTATTTGGCAGCAAAAAACCTGATGATTAGAACAAGTGATAAAAAAATTCAAGTCAATTCAACAAAATTTTGACAGTTTGGAAACATTTGTGGAGTGAGTGATGAATTCTTTCCTTTTAATCTGTAATAACACCTTCAAATTAACATTTAAGAAAATATTTTACATAAAAAATACGAGCTGCAAAAACTACAGTTTTATAAAATAAAAACTTTATGACATGAAATTAAATTACAATGAAAACATTTATCCAAAAACGTTCTGTGTTCACACTTGTTGTAATCTATTGTACTTAATGAATCCAAACATGAAGTTCATCAAATTATTTGATTAAATATTATGATACTGATACTCTTGCAAAAGCAATTATCAAAAAGATAACCGACTATCCAAAACAAATGTTTTGACTTAGTCAGCATTATTTCACATCTCCTTGACACTTTCTTTTTGCAGAGATTATTTCTCTATGATGCTGAAACAAGCTACGTACTGGCACACGATGAGGGATGGTCGTCAAGCTGAACTAAGCATAAGTAGTCATTTCCACTATTTTTGCTAAATCCATATGTTCATCTTTGTCAGTTGTTAAATGATAGAAGCATCGAAGATAATTTTGGAAAGATAGCGTAGATTTTTGTTACTATAAATTTTGTTTTATTACAAGTCACACTAGAAAGGGACTAGATATTCTTTCCACGTTTACCTAAAACAAAGAGTTTTGTTTGCATCTGATATCTGAACCAAAATTTCTTCAACTCCTTGCAGTCCCTTGGTGAGTTCCAAATTAACATGTATCATCATTTCCTTACCGTCTATTTGATCATAATATTTAGATGCATACATATTAAGTATTGATCATTTTCTGTAGCCAAGCCATTCAACTTCATCATATAGGGGGACTGCTTAAAGGTGCAGCAATTAAAAAATGATTCAAACTGTTTTATCTCCTTTCCACCAAGGTACAAGGAAAGTTTATTTCGCCTTTCTGGTAACCATTTGCTTTATGGTAAAAAGTTGAGATACAAAAGCAGGTAATGCTAGTTTAAGAAGTATAACATGTTTTGTTGTGTCCAAGGGTGTACAGGTGGGAAATGAGAGATTTTTTGTATTAAATTAACCTAGGTTATATGCCTTTTTTAATTCCCATTTTTTCCATTTAGTTATCTCAAAATGTGTATTATTTTCAAAATCATTTTCACTAAGAGGATAGAAATTTAATGTAATGTAGGTCATGCTATCAAACTTTGTATATGTGCAAAACTTATCTTTTGATTTGAGTTATGCAGTATTTAACATTCTGTTCGATACGGAACTATCACATATGAATTATCACATCAGATGAATTATCCGGTCTATCCATTTATTATTAATCGATAAAAAGAAGACAAACTGATAGGTTAACAAATTGCAAATTCCAAATGCGCATGTGTACCGATGTAAAAAAGGCGTTGTTGTAATTGCACAATTTATTCCAATTTTTTAGTGCTGGTGAATCATACCAGATAAATGTTTATATTGTGGTGGCTTCAGTTAAAATAAAATTTTAAAGTTGCTGTTACCCCAGTATCACTTATTTTTCGACTGATGGTTACAGTTAGTTATGCTTGTAGTGTGCACACAATCTATGGGTTTTGTATGGACTGTGTGCAGTGATGTTGAGTGAAAGCAGGGGGATTGAATGATGGCAGTATGCACTATGTTGAATAAAGGTTTGATGTTTTTGGTATTGAAAGAAAGCTTTAAAACTGGGTTGCAGTAACTCGATGTTAAAATTGAGTTGCGCAACCCAGTTTTAACACTATTAAACTGGGTGGCAGCAACTCAGTGTTAAAACTGAGTTGCAGCAACTCAGTTTTAAAACTGGATTGCATGCCGAGTTATTATGAAACTGAATGCTTTTCGAGTTAAAATTGAAAACTAAGTTGCAACTCATTAATGTAATTTATTTTGAAGTTGTAAGTTTTTATTGAGTGTTTATATTAAATGCAGGCACGCGTAAAGGTTTGGATTGTCGCATGGACGTTGAAGAATGTGCAAACCATCATAGTTTGGAGTGGATGATCCAGAATGGTTAGGTTAACCTTAATGTAAACTTTAAGTGTATTTTGAAATTAAAATTTTCGTAGCTTATGTTGTTGTATTATCAGAATACATGACATTGTAATATTAAGATATCTTTAATAATTTTTTATGGCATATTTACTCCATTTGCAGAGCATTTTAAATTTTGCAATATGTATGATGAATTGTCTGATATGGGGACCACTGTTTATGATATCTTATATTCCATTTGCTTTAAATATTTTAATATTAGTATTGCAAGAAATTATGTAAAATCATAAGTTTATATTTGCAACACTTATAAGTGTTGTCAATATTTGTAAAAGCATTTTGTGTAACAACACATGTATGTGTTACTAAATAATCATTTTCCAACACTTATAAGCGTTACCGTATATTTCTATACCAACACTTATAAGCGTTACCGCATATTTCTGTACCAACACTTATAAGCGTTACGGCATATTTCTGTACCAACGCTTATAAGAGTTACCGTATATTTCTGTACCAACACTTATAAGTGTTACCGTATATTTAGGTACCAACACCTATAAGTGTTAGTAATACGTATGATCGTAACACTTATAAGTGTTACAAATTCGGCCACTTCATTCCTCACAGTCCATTAGTAACACTTAAAAAGTGTTACCAAAATTATTTGTAACACTTATAAATGTTAGAATTTGCCTGTTTTGGTGTAGTGCACAGAACAAAATATCACAAATCAGATAGGACAATCAATTCAAGGCATTTCATATAATACAATCATTCATAAGTAAGGTTAAACATTCAATAAACATTTATAAGCAGGATTAATTATTCGTTTAATCCTAATCAATTCAATTTATTTCCTAGTAAATTAATTACTTCTGAATTTATTATCTAATTCTGATTTATAAATTAATTACAAATAATTTGATATAAATTAATTTATCAAACAATTTAATTAATTATCCTTAATTAATAAATTAATTAGATTAACCTTAGGTTAATTACAAAATTATTTGACCTAAATTTATTTCATTAAGTAATTTCTTTTAAGTAATTAATTATCTTTATAAATAAATCAACATTCTAATTACATTAAATGTAATTTTATCTTAATCACTTGGTTAATTAACTTTAATAATTAACTACTTACAATTAATTAATCTTCAATTAATTATAACTCATTAATTAATAAATCTTTAATTAACTATCATTCAATTAATTATCCTTAACTGGCTACAATAAGTGCTTATCCCAAATCACTTATTTTAATAAATCACAATTTAATTACATCAAGTAATTATACTTAAACACCTTGATTAATCATTCTTTAATTATTTTATAAATTAAATTATTTTATTGCCTTAATTATCTCTAAGACAATTAATTTCTTTATTAATGATTTCATTAATATTTAAGTGTATTTTTAACATTACACTTTTAAATTAAAATTTAAATTCCATTTGAATTTAAGATTCAAATTTGATTAACAATCTAAAACATTAATCAAATTAAATATCAATTTATAAACCTTAGAATAAATGTAAAGAACATTTATTTATTTATTTATTTATTTTTATAGGAAGCTTATATAAGGGAAATGCCTTTAAACTCAATTACTTCATTTTTATTTTAAAATTAAGCTTTTGAATTACATTTTATTTTATCTTGCGAAAATTCAAGTTTTAATTCTTCATTCAAAATCCTTTTTATCATAGAACTTTATAAAAAAAAATCAATTCAAATATTTATTTGAAAACAATTTACTTTTAAAAGGCTATTTGATTTGAACTTGTTTAAAACATTCAGATTAAAAAAACTGATTTAAATCACAAATTTGAATTCAAAGAAACTTGAATCCATTGATTAACTTTGATTTAAAACTTTGACTTTAAGCTTGCTTTTAACTTTTCACATTACAGTCAGGTTTTCAAAAACCTGAATCCAGACAACTAACCCGAGGCAATACAAATATGCTTCGAGTCACCACCTCTTCTACTTCGAGTCAAGATCCTAAATCCTTCGAGTAAAATACTTGAACTTCTCGAGTAAACCCACGAACAACCCAGCTCCTTTCAAACAACAAAAATGCTCAGATCAACCATAGTGCCTCTGTGCACGTGCACAACGCCGCTTCTCGCCTTCGGCCGACCCCAATCGTCGAGCAGATCGACGCTCGATCACGCACCAACTCCTGGTTATCGAAACCCCTTCTCATGCATGCGAAATTGAAATCGAAAATTTTGGAACCAAAACCTGGAACACACGAACAGACCTCGCCTCCAAACCTGTCAACGCCGTTCGCTCGACATTCCGACCACCATCCGCCACCAAACTCCGGCCATAGCGTCATCAATCTTCCCTCTACCTCCCGACGAAACCGCGTGACACTCGCACCCTCGTCGACGTCGCGCGAGTAAAAAATATCGGCGACCCCAAAACTAGGACCGAAGTTCGATCACCTCCCGCCGCCACCACAAAGCTTCGTTCAACCTCCAAGTATTTTTCCTAGAACCCTCGATCACCTTCGCACCTCCAGACCACGTCGCGTCTTCCCCGATCAACCCGATCACCGGCAATTCCCCAAAAACCACACTCCCTTCAACTTCGAACTGCACCCAAACTACACAACTAAAAATCACGAAACCCATCTCAAAAATCATCATTTCCAGTATGAATTCAAGTTATATATATAAATCACCATTTCGCGAAGTTCGAATTTTGGTCCATCTTGAGTTTGTTCAAGATTTTGGGTTTCCAGAGATGAATTTTAAGTTGTTTTAATCTTAACTAAATTTTAAAGCTTAGTTTACAATGATATAAACATATTTTGTGTAAGTCCTAAGTTCAATCATCAATCAAAAGGAAAGTAAAAGATTTTTGAATCCATCAGTTGGAGTTTTACTGGAAACAGATGCAATTTTTAAAACAAAAGCCTACATACCTATTTTCAATTTTCCCATATATATATATATATATATATATATATATATATACAGAGAATTATATATGCACACACAACATTTCTCAGATACACTTGCATAGATTCAAACCCTAAATAAATGAAATGTTACTCACATATGTTTAAGAAATGAACAGAGCTTGATTATTCTGAAACTGGCTTGAGTTGTTTTACAAAGTGATACTATCTCAGTTTTGAAATAAACGAATTTGAAATGAAGAAAGGTTGATAAAAGAATGAGTTTGATATAAGAAAATGAGTTGTACAGGGCATATTATTTTATATAAGTTGATATATATAAAAAGAAGTTTACTGGGTATAGAATATTGTTTGTACACTTGAGAGCAAAGACTTTGGAGGCTAATAAAATCTTTCTAGACCATATTTTGTGCTGCCAAAGGTGTAAGCATTTAATGCTTAAGTACTTATTGTTCCCATATGATATTTATTTCTCTTTTCTTCTTGCCTATACTTGCTTTAACTCGGCTTATATAAAAAAAAGGAGTCTACCCATACTTCAATTTGTACATAGATTTATTTGTTTTGCCTAGTTTGTTTGTATTTTTATTTTCCCTTTGTTTATGCTTGCCTACATACCTATTCTACTTGGCTGCATACTTCTTCTACTTGATGGCTAATAGTGTTGGTGTGGTGGCTGCATTTATTACTTTGTCCTTATTAAGCAAGTTAATAGATATATTTTTCTCAACTTGTACTTGTTTTCTCAGCCTACCTATACTTATATATATTTGCTGTCTTCCCTTCAGCTTGTACATAGGTATGTATATTCTTGTTTGTATTATTTTGTATTGCATACTTGAGTTTTTTTACTGTCTTTCTTTCTTTGTTTTGTTACTTTGTGTTGTAAATAAATTTCTATTCTAATTATGTTGTTTGAATTTAGCTATATGTTATTTTATATTTTATAATTTAACTTATTATATATCTATTTGATTTGTCAAATTTATTTTCTAGCTTAAATATTTATTTTAATTTTAATGCGAATTGATCTAATTTACATATCGTATTTAAATTTCAAGAATCCAAAGTCAAATTCAAATTTTATTCCAAAATTTGTTCAAAATCTATATTAACTATCAATTTAATATTAATTCAAAATTTTGGGTCGTTACACCATTGACGTTTTAATTGTAATTTTTGAACCCTGTTTTCAATTTTTAAGCAATTTCCTTAATTCTTTTTATATTTTCTTTAAATTTAATTATATAATTTTATTTTATTTCACTTTTTTTCAGTTTTAGATATACTTGCTGAAGTTTATTTTGTTTTACTTGATTTAAAAGAAAAGGAAGTATGGAAGGTTTTAACAGCTAAGAAACGTAAAGTCGTTTCACCGTTTCTTTTACCGTTTCTTTTTCAATCAACACACCATTTATTTTGGCCGTACCTTTCTCTATTCTTTTCAGCCGCATTCTCTCATCTTTTTCACGTATTTTCAAAGCTTCTCAACCCTAAAAGAAATCATGGCCTCCATCTTGCAAAAATTTGGTAAAATCTTCTTCTCTTCTCTTGTTTTCTAGTTTTTCTATGTGATTTTGCAACTTGTTCTCTACTTCATGGCTCCACTTCTCCTCAACCAGATCTAGGCTGACCTCCACCTCCTCCTTCTCTGATCAACCACCCCTCTAGTCCATCACCAACTCTAGGCCGTGCACCCCTATGGCATGCATCACCACAAAAACCCAAAAATCCATCACCTACATGCAAGCCTAGACCTAGTTTTGGTACCATCACCTTCATCCACCTTTTGCCGCCACTTCCACCACTACCATCACCTCTGACCTGACCTCCACCCTCTGCCACATCACCCACCACCACCTGGACCCACTGGCCATGCCCCTAGAGCCTATGGCCAAACTGATGCAGAGCATACCTTAATTCGATCAAATCGAGAGTGCCGATCCTCCTCCTTGAATCGTTCTGCTGCCCTGAATCGCTCTGACCTCTTGAGTCGCTCCACCATGTGTCGTTCTTTACTGAGTCGCGCAGCCTTGAGTCGCTCCACCATGATTCGCTCCTCCTTGAATCGTGCTTCCATGAATCGCTCTGTACTGATTCGCGCTGCTCCAATAACTCGTGAGCGACCTAGTTCCACAAGCAAGCGACCTAATTCTGCCATAAAACGCGAAGGAATTGAGTCGCGACAAACTCCATATGTCGCGAGCGACTTATCTGCCCCTTCCATGAGTCGCGTGAAGAAGTTGAGTCGTCTTAGTTGAGTCGAAGCCAAGATAACAAGAAGTCACCACATTTTCTTTAAGTCGTGGCTCATATTGTTTAAGTCGCTGCATTGTGTTTTCTTAAGCCATGTAATGTTTGTGTTGTAATTTCTTAAGTCATTTGTGTTGTGTCATAAACCCTATAAATAGGGATGTAATGTCATTGTAATTGGTTGTTGCCTTTTGAATAAAATTTCCATTTTGATTGCTTTGTGCTTTCTTCTAATTGATAGTCGAGTGTGATCTCCTATCTCCACCTACGTCATTCGAGTGCGCTCGAATCTTCGTTTGTGAAGCCGATTCACGGAATCTTGTGTGCAAGATCAACGTTGAAGAATCGTAGATCTCTTTCCCGGTATCTTCGGATCAACGAGTCAGAGATAGCTAGAATTCGGTATCTTCGGATCAACGAGTCAGAGATAGCTAGAATTCAGTATCTTCGGATCAACGAATTTGGGCATTGCAGTATACTCAATCCACCGATTGCTGCACTTTCATTGTTATATCGATTTTCTGTTAATCCGCTGCGTCAGTTTGGTATCAGAGCGACTCTTAACCAATCATAGCTAAGTCGATCTTGAGCCGAAGTTTGAAGTTTGTGTTCACTGTGTTCATATTGAAGTTGCAACAAGATTGAAGTATTTGGTCCATAGCCTTTTGGATCAAAGTGTGCAAAAGTGTTTGAATTTGTGGGGAGTTTGAGCGTGCAAACTTTTGAAGTTGAAGTTTGATGTCTAAAGATTTTTTTGAAGTTTTGATTTGTTGAAATGTTTGAAGTTCAATCATGCCGCCGAGACGAGCTCAACGTCATCGCAATATTAATGCCTTGTATGGAAGAGAAGAAGCTGATGAAATGGAGCAACGAATCCATGAGAGTTTTACTGAAAAGTTGAACGAAGGAATTGGTCGATTAGAGAGAATGATGCTTGAAATGAATCAAAGTAGAAGAAGAGTTTCACCTGAATCGAGCCATGGGAGAAGTAGAGCTTCGATACAATCAGATCGGGAGAGAAGAGAAGATCATAGAAGTATTGACAATCGTGATAGGAATGTTGATCGAAGGAGTGGTAGTAGAGATGTTGGAGGTCGTGATCGACATCGATATACTTCAGATTTTGATGAGGAGTTTGATGGTGATAGGGAAGTGTTCATTACCGAGATAGAGATCCAACACGACGTCAATATCGAGATGTAGTGGATGATCGTCGATGGGAATCAGGTATGAAGATGGAAATTCCTGAATTTAAAGGTGGAATGGTAGCTGAAGAATTCTTGGATTGGTTATCTAATGTTGAATAAATCTTTGATTTCAAGGAGGTTCCGAAGAATCGTCGAGTGAAGTTGGTTGCTACTAGGTTGAGGGTGAGAGCTTTGGCATGGTGGCAGCAAACTAAACTTACGAGAGAGAGGATGGGAAAGTCAAAGGTTGTTGAGTGGGATAAGATGAAGAAGTTGATGAGAGCTACATTTTTATCTTACAACTATCAATCACTTATGTACCAGAGGTTGCAGAACTTGAGGCAAGGAACGAAGACTGTTAATGATTATGCTGACGAGTTTTATCAACTGATTGCTCGAAATGACATTATGGAGACAGAGGAACAGTTGACTGCTAGGTTTGTTGGAGGGTTGCGAATGCAGATCCAGGATATGGTTAATATGTTTGATCCGAGACCCGTGGCTGAAGCGCACCAGAAAGCGTTGGCTTGGGAGAAGCAGGGAAGGCGTGGAGGCGGTGTGTTTACTAACTCTAACAACCAAATGAAGGGTGTTAGCGGAAGTTCTAATGTTCCTAAAGCTGTCGCAAAACCAGTTGTGAATGAAGTTGCGAAGGCGAAGATTACTAACAGTTTTAAGTGTTATAACTGCCAAGAAGTGGGTCATAAGAGTAACGAATGTCCAAAGCCAAAGAAGAGAACGATGATTGCTGAAGTTGAAGATGAGGATGTTGGTGAAGGTGATTCTAGTCCAGTGGAGGAGAATGAACAGGATATCGCGTCGGGAGATGAAGGGTGTAATCTAATGATGAGAAGGTCTTGTTTAACACCGAAACAAGAGGATGAGGTTAGTTGGTTGAGGAGCAACATTTTTCAATCTACATGCACTATTCTGGGAAAAGTTTGTAAGTTTGTGATTGATGCAGGAAGTTGTGATAATATTATCTCTACTGAAGCTGTGAGAAAGTTGAAGTTGAAAACGGAGAAACATCCTAATCCTTACAAGTTAGCGTGGTTGAGAAAAGGAGGAGAGGTGAAGGTGGATAAGCGAGTTCGAGTTCCATTTTCTATTGAGAAGAAATATAAGGACGAAATCTGGTGTGATGTAGTTGAGATGGATGTCTGTCATTTGCTTTTGGGAAGCCGTGGCAGTACGATCGAGCAGTGCAGCATGACGGTCGAACCAATAGTTATAGTTTTATTCCAAAGAAGAGATAGCAGGGAGAGAGTAAATCTGAGGAGATTGAAGAGATTAAAAATTTGCTATCATTGAAAGAGTTTGTTAAGGAAGTTGAAGAGGAGCCTGAAGTATTCCTGTTAATTGGACGAGATTGTAGTGAAGAGGTTGAAATCCCAGAAGAAGCGAAGCCAGTTTTGAAAGAATTTGAGGATGTATTTCCAGAGGAGTTGCCCAAGGAGTTACCGCCACTGCGAGACATTCAACATCAAATTGATCTTGTTCAGGGAGCAGTATTACCGCATAGACCACATTATCGAATGAGTCCGAAGGAACATGAAGAGTTGAGAAGGCAGGTGGAAGAGTTGCTTGAACAGGGACGTGTGCAGGAAAGTTTAAGTCCATGTGCTGTGCCGGCGTTGTTAGTACTGAAGAAGGACGGGACGTGGAGGATGTGCACTGATAGTAGAGCATTGAATAAGATTACGGTGAGATATAGATTTCCAATGCCGAGGTTGGATGATTTGCTAGATCAGTTGAGTGGGGCTACTATCTTTTCGAAGATTGATTTGAAGAGTGGTTATCATCAAATTCGGATTAGACCTGGAGACGAATGGAAGACAGCCTTCAAAACGAGAGAGGGGTTATACGAATGGTTGGTTATGCCATTTGGTTTATCAAATGCACCTAGTACATTCATGAGGGTGATGAATCAAATCTTTAGACCATTCATTGGGAAGTTCGTGGTGGTTTATTTCGATGATATTCTGATATATAGCAGGAGTATGGAGGAGCATGTTCAACATTTGAGGGAAGTGCTGATTATTCTTCATGAGGAACAATTTTATGCTGCTACGAAGAAATGCGTGTTCATGACGCATAGTGTTTTAATTCTGGGGTATGTTGTGTCAGGAGAAGGTATCCAGGTGGACCAGAATAAAGTTGAAGCAGTCAGGAATTGGCCACAGCAAAAGACAATTACGGAAGTGAGAAGTTTTCATGGGCTAGCGTCATTCTACCGAAGATTCATTCCACACTTCAGTAGCGTGATGGCACCAGTTACTGATTGTAAGAAAGGAAAAGGGTTTTCTTGGTCGGAGGAAGTGGGAGTTGCTTTTGGGAAGATCAAGGAACTATTGACGACAGCACCAATTCTTGTATTACCAGACTTTCAGTTGTTATTTGAGTTACACACTGATGCTTCTAAGGTTGGAATTGGAGGGGTGTTGAGTCAGAAGGGACGTCCTATTGCATATTTCAGTGAGAAGTTATCAGGAGCAAAGATGAGATATAGTACATATGATGTGGAGTTCTATGCTGTGGTACAAGCTGTTAAGCATTGGAGACACTATCTATTTCAGAAAGAATTTGTTCTATATACTGATCACGAAGCATTGAAACATTTACAAGGACAAGACAAGATTTCAGCGAGACACGCATCGTGGATTGCCTATTTGCAACAGTTTACTTTTGTTGTCAAACACAAATCAGGAGTGACGAATTGGGTGGCTGATGCTTTGAGCAGGAGGAATCATTTGTTGACAACGTTGAAGGTTGAAGTGACCGGATTTGAATTATTGCCAGAGCTAATTGAAGAAGATCCTTACGTTGTAAAATTTGTTGAAAAGGTAAAGGAAGGAAGCACTGATGAATTTGTGTTGGTGGATGGTTTTCTGTTTAAAGGAAATCGTTTATGCGTACCGGATTGCAGTTTGAGAATGAAGATTATAAAGGAGCTACATGAAGAAGGCCATGTGGGTCGAGATCGTACTTTGCAGTTAATTTCTCAATCTTATTTTTGGCCGTCAATGAGGAAGGAAGTGGAAAGATTTGTGGAGAGATGTCATATCTGTCAGGTTTCGAAGGGAACGACTACGAATGCGGGGTTATATATGCCATTACCCATGCCTATTAAACCATGGGTTGATATTAGTATGGATTTTGTGTTGGGTTTGCCGAGAACTCAGAGGGGGAATGATTCTATATTTGTTGTGGTGGACAGGTTTTCGAAGATGACACATTTTATAGCCTGTAAGAAGACAGCGGATGCCGTTCGAGTGGCACAATTATTCTTTAAAGAGGTGCATCGATTGCATGGTTTACCAGAATCTATTGTTTCTGATCGAGATACTAGATTTTTAAGTCATTTGTGGCTTAGTTTGTGGAAAATGGTGGGAACGAAGCTGAAATTTAGTAGTGCTTATCATCCGCAAACAGATGGGCAAACAAAGGTGGTGAATAGATCGTTGGGAAATTTGTTACAATGTCTTGTGAAAGACAATTTGAAGAGTTGGGATTTGAAGTTGTGTCAAGCTGAATTTGCTCACAATCATGCAAATAACCGAAGTACAGGTTTCAGTCCATTCCAGATTGTATATTCAAGCTTACTAAAGGGGCCGTTGGATTTGGCAATAGTGCCACAACCAAAAGGGACAGTTAAGCGGGCTGCTGATTTTGTTGATAGGTAACAGAATGCCAT
Source organism: Allium cepa (assembly GCA_030765085.1). Classification (NCBI taxonomy): domain Eukaryota; kingdom Viridiplantae; phylum Streptophyta; class Magnoliopsida; order Asparagales; family Amaryllidaceae; genus Allium; species Allium cepa. Next base: position 514,637,170 of record CM060942.1, read on the forward strand.
AGAATCGTTCAGGAACGATTGGAGAAAACGAATGAGAAGTATAAACAAATGGCGGATAAGAAACGAAGGAGTGTTGTCTTCAAAGAGGGAGATTTGGTATATGCCGTTTTGATGAAAGATCGTTTTCCAGTTGGAACTTACAACAAGTTGAAAGCTCGAAAAATTGGTCCAGTAGAAGTTTTGAAAAAGATCAATGATAATGCATATCGATTAAAATTGCCGGATCATATTCACACGGCAGACGTTTTCAACGTTAAACATTTGATTCCGTATTATGAGGAAGAACCTATCAAAGACGACGAGAGTGTGAATTCGAGGACGAATTCCTTCCAACAGGGGGAGGATGATGCAGAGCATACCTTGATTCGATCAAATCGAGAGTGCCGATCCTCCTCCTTGAACCGTTCTGCTGCCCTAAATCACTCTGACCTCTTGAGTCGCTCCACCATGTGTCGTTCTTTACTGAGTCGCGCAGCCTTGAGTCGCTCCACCATGAGTCGCTCCTCCTTGAATCGCGCTTCCATGAATCGCTCTGTACTGATTCGCGCTGCTCCAATAACTCGTGAGCGACCTAGTTCCACAAGCAAGCGACCTAATTCTGCCATAAAACATGAAGGAATTGAGTCGCGACAAACTCCATATGTCGCGAGCGACTTATATGCCCCTTCCATGAGTCGCGTGAAGAAGTTGAGTCGTCTTAGTTGAGTCGAAGCCGAGATAACAAGAAGTCACCACAATTTCTTTAAGTCGTGGCTCGTATTGTTTAAGTCGCTGCATTGTGTTTTCTTAAGCCGTGTAATGTTTGTGTTGTAATTTCTTAAGTCATTTCTGTTGTGTCATAAACCCTATAAATAGCGATGTAATGTCATTGTAATTGGTTGTTGACTTTTGAATAAAATTTCCATTTTGATTGCTTTGTGCTTTCTTCTAATTGATAGTCGAGTGTGATCTCCTATCTCCACCTACGTCATTCGAGTGCGCTCGAATCTTCGTTTGTGAAGCCGATTCACGGAATCTTGTGCGCAAGGTCAACGTTGAAGAATCGTAGATCTCTTTCCCAGTATCTTCGGATCAACGAGTCAGAGATAGCTAGAATTCGGTATCTTCGGATCAACGAGTCAGAGATAGCTAGAATTCGGTATCTTCGGATCAACGAATTTGGGCATTGCAGTATACTCAATCCACCGATTGCTACACTTTCATCGTTATATCGATTTTCTGTTAATCCGCTGCGTCACAAACCCATTTATAGCATAGAAGTGATGAATTTGCCTTGTAGTTGTTGTTTTGTTGCACCTATGTCCATCCACATTTGCACCATTACTTTCAAGCTATGGCTGACCCTTTTGAGCCCAATACCTGATCCTAACCCACTCCTTAGACATGTATTTCAGATCTATAGCTGAAGCATAGGCGGTAGAAAGCAAGTGCAAAAACTTTGGCTTTGTTTTATGCATTTAATTCTAACATTGTTTTATTGAATTTGGGTTTGAAAACTTATGTTATTTGTTTGTTTTGTTTGAATGTTTGCAAGGCTATTAGACTTGTCTCTCCTACACTCATATCATCATCATGGCTAAGAAAACGAACCCCTTAGTTAGGCTTTTGAATGGTTGTAGCAAGGTCAAGTTATCTTGTCTTTGTTGCCTTTCAATTTCAATTTATTTCAACATATTTTGGTTGAATATTCATAAGTTATGTTGTCTTGCTTTGTGGTTGTTTACAAGACGATATCTTGGCTATTTCTCTCCACTCAAAATCAAAGGTCGTGCCTTCTGGATCCGTTGTGTCATTCAAATTAATATCTCCAGCATAAAAATGTGAGTATTTCTCACAAGGCATTATTTACTTATATAAGTAGTAAATTGACACCCTGTGAATCTGTAGAACTATATTAACATGTTATAACTGCTTATATTATTATCATATGATGTTCACACCTGTTATTACACCTGTTATATCATATGTTACTGTTATTTCATGCTATTCTGTATATTTTATCATTTTATCACACTGCAAGTTCCCTGTAAATTAGAAATCACTATGGGTTGAAATGATACATACCCGAACGGACTTTAGAATAAGGGAAAATTGTTATGGGCTGAAATGATAGGCCTGACTGATTTTCAATTTATTTCATTTACTTGGGACTGCGGGTTTGAAATGATAAAACCCGGATTTTCTTTGTCAATTACGGGTTGAAATGATATATTACCCGTATCACTTTTCCTAGTGTAGAAAATTATATACAGACCCGTAGTTAATATATGTTTTCTAAAATTTTTATAATTATTTTAGAAATGTAAATATTAAAATATTTTGATTTAAATCTAATTAAAAAGGATTTTTGTAAAATATTATTGATTTTTTGAATAATTGTAAGTAAAATGAATTAATGAAAATTTCCATTCAAAAATCAAGTTCATGATTTTTGAATAATTGTAAATTTAAAATTTAACTTATGAATATTCAACCAAAATATATTGAAATAAATTGAAATTGAATGGCAACAAAGACAAGATAACTTGACCTTGCTACAACCATTCAAAAGCTCGACTAAGGGGTTCGTTTTCTTAGCCATGATGATGATATGAGCGTGGGAGAGACAAGGCTAATAGGCTTGCAAACATTCAAACAAAACAAACAAATAACATAAGTTTTCAAACCCAAATTCAATAAAACAATGTTAGAATTAAATGCAAACAAAGCCAAAGTTTTTGCACTTGCTTTCTACCGCCTATGCTTCAGCTATAGATCTAAAATACATGTCTAAGGAGTGGGTTAGGATCAGGTCTTGGGCTCATAAGGGTCAGCCATAGCTTGGAAGTAATGGTGCAAAGGTGGATGGACATAGGTGCAACAAAACAACAACTACACTATGCCATAGATGACCTTCTGCAACATTTTTGCAAGGTGTTGCTAGCTAAAATGTTGCGACAGCTATAAAATTTTGGCCCTACTGCAACGTTGTATTTTTGGTGTTACCTTAGCCATAAAAATGTGTTGCTCTAGCTAAACAAGTGTAACACGATGCAACATTTTTATATAGTGTTGCCATAGATATATTCTAATTAAAAAAAATTTAAAAAAAATTACACCTCAGCGATCCACACCACCATTTAAAACAAAATCTCAACCATCGATTCACACCATCGATCCACACCTTACCAATTTCCATTTCCCGCTTTACTTTTCTTTCTCATTCCTCTCTGTGTGAAAATTAGGGCACGTGATTTTTCTTTCTCGTTCCTCTCTGTGAAAACTAGGGCACGCGATTCCAGTTGCTTTGATGCTCTGATTGATCGAATCTAGAGTAAGAAACGTTCCTGGTAGCTTGCTCTTCGTTCTCCTTGATTGATTTCTCGAATTGCTTTGACTTCGTCGTCGGGTGCGATGTGATATTATTTGGTATGTTTTCTGCCTTCTGGTTTACTTGATTATTCTCAATTTTGGTTACACTCGCACGCTTTTGCCGATGATGAATTGGGATTTATTTATAGGCTTTGTTTCCTATAATCTCGAGTTTAATCTTTCTGTTGGACTTTGAGAAATCTGGTATGTTGGATTGCGATGATGTATTGGTATGTTGGATTTTGGTCCATTGGCTTGATTTTGCTTTGCCGATGATGAATTGCGATGTGATATTATTTGGTATGTTGGATTTTGGTTCACTGGCTTGTTTTTGATTTCTGATCTGAGCTTGTTAGCTCCTTTCTGCTGCATTTGTTAAACCAGAACTTGAACCTTCGTTAAACTTGTTCACATACCTTTGTACCTTGCTGCATTTGTTAAACCAAAACTTGAAGTATTTGTATTCTGCTGTCCTCTTGAAAACTGCTTCACTTGAAAACTTCTGCATTTTTGAAAATCAGAACTTTGAAAGTGATCTTTGGTTTTATTAAATTGTTGACTAATCTGAACATTGAGTTTTGATTTCCACGATATATACAAACATATGTGTGTTGAGCTTTGTTGGTTTTGCTTGGTCTGGACTGAACTGGTATCATGCTAACCTTGTTCTTTAACATGAACTAATGCTCCAAGTCCTCTGTATATCATATTACTGCCTCTGTTTCTCTTGTACATGCCTGATGCATTCACTGTTTTTGCTTGATGCGCTGCCTATGTGTACTGCTGTGTTTCTTGCACTAGCTTGTCTACATTTTGCTGAACCTGGTACTTGTTTGTTTTGTTGGTTGCTTGGCCCTGAGTTGAATCCAGTCGATGACTCGGGTTTGAACTTATGCCGCGTCCATTTTTTTGGCTTATCTACATATCTGGCTACATTTGAGTATGAACTTGCACTTGAGTAGTTGCACTTGAGTAGTTTCTTATACCAAGCCTTATGATGCATGTATGTTCATCCATGTACATGCATTTCTTGGTCATGTTATGTTGCTTGCTGTGTTGAGTACTACTTTGTGCACTTGGCTTCTCCTTTGTGCATTTTTGCCTGAACTGTTGCTTGCTGTCTTCCATACTGTCTTGTATCCATGTGTTGCATTCATGTTTGGCTTATGCACTTGTGAACAGCTGACTTGTGCATTCACAGGTTGTCCGTGCAAATATTTGGTCCCTGTCAGAAAAAAATATGAAAAGAAACAACCCAAATACCTGAGGCAAATAATATAACAAAAATATTTTCATTTTCTGTTCGAGTTAAATATTATTTTCCAGATTACTGCTTTTGAATTATATGTGACAGGTATTTAAGACTGGACAGCTGGATACAAGCTTGAAGAGTGAGTCAAATCAAATGTGCATGAGCATGAAGACTGGACCCGCTACTCGGCTCGCCTTCGGCTCGGCAATCGGCTCGTAATATATTTGTCAGTGTCGATGTCTGTATAAATTGAAACTGCATATGTAATGAGTGAACTGAGTGATGTAGCGAGGAATATCTGTATATGTGAATATCAGTGTTATATATCATTGAATTGTAAAATATTGGAGTCGGGAATTTGTACTATTTCAAATGTTGAAATAAAATATTTATTTAAATAAATTACTGTTTGAATAACAAATTCTGTGCAATAGCATTTTATTAAATAAATATTTGTTTCTATTAAAAATCAAATATGCTCTACATTATGGGCCCCACAAATTCAGAAAGTTAATATCTATAGCAACATTTTGGAATGTTGCTACAGACACCTATGGATGTTGCTATAGACCCAAATAGGGTTCTATTGCAACAATATTACTTATGTTGCCTTAGACAGTAAAAATGTTGCCTTTGAGGTCTAAGGCAACGGCAAAAATTGCATCACCCCAAAGGTGATGGCAACATTTTTTGGGCCTGACCCAACATTTTTTTTGTGTTGCAGAAGGCCATTTATGGCGTAGTGCTACAAGGCAAATTCATCACTTCTATGCTATAAATGGGTTCGTCCATAGGCTCTAGGGGCATGGCCAGTGGGTCCAGGTGGTGGTGGGTGATGTGGCAGAGGGTGGAGGTCAGGTCAGAGGTGGTGGTGGTGGTGGAAGTGGCGGCAAAAGGTGGATGAAGGTGATGGTACCAAAACTAGGTCTAGGCTTGCATGTAGGTGATGGATTTTTGGGTTTTTGTGGTGATGCATGCCATAGGGGTGCTCGGCCTGGAGTTGGTGATGGACTAGAGGGATGGTTGATCAGAGAAGGAGGAGGTGGAGGTCAGCTTAGATTTGGTTGAGGAGGAGTGGAGCCATGAAGTAGAGAACAAGTTGCAAAATCACATAGAAAAACTAGAAAACAAGAGAAGAGAAGAAGATTTTACCAAATTTTTGCAAGATGGAGGCCATGATTTTTTTTAGGGTTGAGAAACTTTGAAAATAGATGAAAAAGATGAGAGAATGCAGCTGAAAAGAATAGAGAAAGGTACGGCCAAAATAAATGGTGTTTTGATTGAAAAAGAAACGGTAAAAGAAACGGTGAAACGACTTTACGTTTCTTAGCTTTTAAAACCTTCCATACTTCCTTTTCTTTTAAATCAAGTAAAACAAAATAAACTTCAAAAAGTACATCTAAAACCAAAACAAAGTGAAATAAAATAAAAATATATAATTAAATTTAAAGAAAATATAAAAAGAATTAAGGAAATTGCTTAAAAATTGAAAATAGGGTTCAAAAATTACAATTAAAACATCAATGGCTTTGAAAAAATATCGACTTCATTTTAAAAATATTCTAAAGCAAAATTTTGAAATAAAATAATTTATTTATAATTTATAAAATAAAATAAATAATTAAATTGGAGAAAAATAGAAAAGAACTAATGAAAATGTTTAAAAATTGAAAACAGGGCATGGAAATTACAAGAAAAATACAATTAGCTCTAGAAAAATTCCTACCTCACATCAAAAATATTAAATGACAAAAAAATACATAAAATAACATATCAATACATATTAAAAAAATATGACAAAGAAAAATAAAATTTATACTATTTAAAATAACAAAATTGCAGAATAAACGAATTGCAATCAATATTGAAATATACATAACTTTCACAATTTAAATCCATTTCCAACGAAACAAAAAGAAGTGTTCCTAAAATTTTATGTACTTCCAAAATAAAAGAAAAAAATTTAAATTTTCAAACTTTTAAAATTTTAAAATAAAAGTCAAAGTTTGACTATTTTGACCAAAAAGTCACTTTTTGGAAAATATTCTTTTTAGTCATGCTTTAGAATGATAATTCATATCAAAACTAAAGTTTATCATTCAACATAAATAAAATAAGTTTTTAAATCAAAAATTCAATTAAAATAATTAAAATATACAAAAAAAATCAGAAAATACAGGGTTGTTACATTAGTTTCCTTGGTTATTATCATTGTTGTGTTTAATAATGAAATGTGTAGTAATGAGTAAGCAAAAATGAAATGTTTTAAGGGGGTAACCTTTAAATAAGTATGACATGTAATTTGAAGTGGGTTTCAAACTGTGAAGTTCTGAATTATAAATTTAAACATTTGAATTGGTTTCAAAATGTTAAAGGAAATAATATTATTCAAATTATTTGAATATGATCTTATTTTAAAATAAGAGATGTTATTTAATATATTCGACTGAAAGGGTCCTATTTCGAACATGGGTTGTTTGAGATTTTAAAGGAATTTGTTTGAATTTGAAACCAAAGGTGGTTAAAAATTTTAAAAGTAACAAAGTGTGTAAAGGAAATAAACTCTAAGGTTGAGTTTTGAATTTTCCTCGGAATGTGATGTGAAACCCAAAGAGATGTTGGTTTTAAACTTAAATGGGTAGGATATTAATCTGAAGTTTAAAATTTGAATGGAAATTCAAATTGTGTAAATTTGACTGGATTAAGTAAATTGAATTTAACTTGGAAGAAGTTAAATAAGTTTGAATGATCAACCTGATTTGAAAATTTCAGGATGATATTAAGATTTAACTTGGGAAGTAAATGGTTAATTTGGATTGGGAATTTGTGTGATCTCAAAATGGGTTTGAGATCTGGAAATTGAAATAAATTGGATAATATCATCCTATTGTTATTAAAAATCTTTAAATTGTGAATTGGATTTGCTTAAATGGATAAAGAAATGGATTGTGATAATATATCCATTATTGAAATAAATGGGAAATAAAACTTTAATTTGAAATTAAGGATATGGAACCATTTTAAACTTAAGATTTGAATGTTTAAGATAAAAATTCAAAAGTTTGGTTTCAAAATTGAAATTTGATGATAAATTGAATTTCAAAGATTTAGATGTTAAAAAAGGATTTAAATAATTATTTGAACATTGAAATAGGTTAAAAAAATGGAATTTGGATTCAGAAATAAATGGTTTAAAGATATAACTTGATTTGATTTAAAGGATCAAATCAACACTTAAAGATTTAACTCGAATTTATATAATTCGAGATGGTTTAAATTTGAAATTTGAACTGACGTATATTATTCTATTCGCATAGTGATTTGATCCAGATTCGAGCACAAAATTTCGAGATAGATATATCGATTCGAGTTGGAATTTTCCACTCGATTTTTGAAGGCGAACCTGGATATGGATTGTTGATTGGTTCTGGATATTCTCTGTCATAGTTATGACTATGCAAGGAGAATGACGGTTTTTGATCAAGAAACTAGATCTGTATCCGCACTAGGAAGTCGAGTGGACGATACTAGTTCGGAAGTAAAATTGTGTGATCGAGTGAGCGATTAGATTGGTATAGCGTATGGATGATATGTGTACATCGTATGGGTTTAAATGAAATTGATACTGGGAATTTGTGGATAAGAAATATGAAATGTTTTTTGAAATAAAGGGTATATTTTGTAAAATATATGATGAAGTAAAAGTGGAAATAGGATATTTCTATAGTAGAAATTTACTTTATGGAAGTAAGTAAGTGACTTTATAGAGTAATCAAATTTGAATATTTGATTTGAATAAACAAAGTTATATATCTTTGTTATATAAGATAAATCTCACCTTGTTGAATCTATAGCCAGAAGAGAAAGGATTTTGAAAGTGCTTGAAGCATAAAAGGAGTTTTATACAAGTTTGAAATGATCCAAAGATTTTTAAAGTTATATATATCTATATATATATATAAAGGATCTTATGAGGATTTTGGGAAAAGGTTTAGGGAACCTTTGGATTTGGAAAGGCTTTTGATTTTTGGGTAAAATCAATATTTAAATTTGGAAAGCCTAGTTTGAGAATTATCGATTTTGGGATAATCGATTTTTTGTAAAGAAGCTTTGTATGAGACCATACTAGGTGTATGATTTGAAAGATACTATATGTGTATAGTATAAAGTGTTTTGATGATGGCTCCGGGGGAAATGGCGCTCCCTTGAAATGAACTTCTCAGGAGTGCCACCGGGTGGTGTTGCCTTGAGCCCCAAGGGGGGTTCTAAAGTTGATCCTGTGAGGAGTCCGGACAAATCTAGTTCCTGAGGAATATGAGTAGAGTATACCATAGCGAAAGTCGTGTGTGCCTCTGAGAGCTAACAGTCTACTTTTAATTTTATATCGGTAGACTGCGACCTATGGTAACATAGCGAAAGTCATGTGTGCCACTGAGAACCAACAGTCTATGTTTAATTTTATATCGGTGGGCTGTGACCTATGTAGGAGTGGAGAAGTTTCATTTTGACAACGAAAATCATGTGTGCCGCTGAGAGCCAACAATTACATGGACTTTTGCTGCGATGGCAACGTAACCCTGGAATGTAACTGCGATCTGTTGTGGGTTCAATGGTGTAATCGAGGGGCGTGGAGTGCCTACAGTTACATGGACTTTTGCTGCGATGGCAACGTAACCAGGATGTAACTGCGACCATGGATGGGGGTGATGATTTCCAGAGCATTCTCACCAAAGATTAGCCTCTATTTTCAAACACTGTTTTCTATATTTTCAATAAAATTATTTTCCAAACTATTTTCACTTGGTGTTGGAACGGGTTTACCAAGTACTTATAGATTTTCAGTCATACGCCTGATCAAAGTATGACCGAATTTCTGTAAGAATAAGGATGGACTTGTTGAAACATCGAGTTATAAAAGTATTTTTATAAAAACTATTTTAGTAATATTATATATATTTTTAAAAGTGTTTTAAAAATGATCAATGAAAATTTGTCTGATTTTAAGCATTTTAATAAATTATGGCTTCGCTCCTTTTCGAGGACGAAAAGATTCTAAGGGGAGAGGAATGTGATAACCCAAATTTTGAAATATGTGTAAATTGATAATTAACTGGGTAAATTAATATAGATACTGATTAAACTAATAAATTTGATGATTAATATTCATATCTGCGAGGATAATTAATTAATAATCTCCTAATATGATTATTTAAAATGGGCAAAACTTATTATCTTCAACCCAAATTTAATTTGTGTTGGTTTAATATATTTATGAGTTGGTTTAAATTGAATTTGAAATTTGCATTAGAACATTGAAATTCAAAGGATAGACATATATTTATGGGTGAATTGAAAGCATTGATTTGGATTCAATGTATTAAATTTTCAAAGGGTATATTAAACTAGTATAATTATTATTTCTTAGTGTGCAAGTGGATTTTATCATTTTATTTTCAAAATACATGTAAATAAATAAAGTGAAAGTTTAAACATTTAATATTAATACATTTATAAATATAAAACTAAATTTAGAGTATTATATAAATACATATGATAACATATTTATGTATGGAAACTACAAACGTGGATAAATTCATACAAGAATTACAATATAAATAAATTCTCTTTTTATTATATAACAAATGTAAGCAAAGAAATTTGTTTGATGACAAGTGTTAGGTAATTGAACATGTTTCACTTATTTATTTCATTTTCTTAAATTTTTAATATCATAAGATAGGAATAAGTATATAAACCTCTCCACTTTTTATCTCACTTTTTTTACAATGTAAAAAAATAAATAAAAGAAAACCAAAATCTGAGAAGAAACTAAAACAATTTCAGTTTTTTCAAGATGGAAGCAACTCAGGTTCAAAAATCAAGTAAAGCAAGACAAAAGGGATTCAACTTATACTTCAGCAAGTTGTTAAGCAAATTTGTACTGACCCATAAATTTCGTGGATTTAATTTGGTTAAATTAATGAGTTTTGTAATAAAATTTAGTAGAAATAAAAAACTTTGTAAGCAAATATTGAAATGAACGCTAAATTAAATTGTATAAATGGCGACTTAAAACCTATTTACTAGCAATATGAATAAATTTCAATATATAAAATAGAGTAAGTATTATACCTGGATATAAAATTCATTTAAAGGAAATTTATTTATATGTTAATGTAAATTTAGAAAATATGATAATTCCATTCGTACTTGTAAGCTGTTACTATAAGTTGCATGTTGAAGAGGATGGATTGAATTGAAATTTATATTTAATTTAAATGGAAATATTAAAGGCTTATAATAACAGAAAATTTAGGTAATAAAAGTTAGCACAAGTGGATAAATAATAACCATATAAGAGAAATAAATGTAAGCATTTAAAATATTAATTAATGTTGGTTTGATGATAACATAACTGGTGATTAATTTGATAGTAACGGAAGTGTGAACGTAAAGTAATAAAAGAGTAGATTTATGTTAAGCAATAATTTATGGTTTTGGGAAATAAAGTTGAAGTTTTGATAATTAAGAAACTAATAAAAAAGTATACAAAGTAAGGTATAGAATGTAAAGTAAGTTATAATAATAAGTAGAAATTGGATGACATTAATACAAGATAATGAAGTGCAAATTTTAGGTTTAAAAATAAAGTGTGGATGGAAATTTGGTTGATTATATTAATTGAATGGAATTCAACTTTGATGGGAAAAGTAAATGGATATTTGGTAATAAACTTAAACGGACTTAAATAGTGCATTTATTTAATTTATACATAATAATAAGTAATGATTGAATAAAAACCTATACCTGTAAATATCTATAATATTTGAGTGGAAATAATAAACTTATAAATGTGGGTTTGAGATTTTTACAACAATTTTTATGAGTTATATACTTAGTTCATTCAATTAAAGTGGAAATCATTGCAATAAATATAAATTTAATGTTATGCAAATTGAGATAAACAATTGGAAAATGTTAAAGTATCTGGATATATATATTAAAATAAATGGTAAGCCCTTTTATTTGAAATTTATGAATTGAATGAATATTGGTTAGAGTAACGATTATTGTATGTTGCCTATTTTGGTAACTTGTTAATTTACAATTTTGAAATCAGTTACAATAATTTTAATTGAGTATTGCATTAACGTTAATTAAAGTAGTATTTGTAAATGTTAAGACTTTTCGTATTGGATATTTTGTTGTAATATAAGACTTGGAAATAAAGTTATTAACGTATTGGAAAACGATTACATTTAGATGAAATTAATTGTCTCATTTATGCGGGTGAGAACTGTAATTGAAAAGTATAAAGGTAATGAGCAACGGAAATGCATATTTATTTCATAAGTTAATATAAAAGTATGAAACCTATTTAATGAATTAATCGAGTTTCTAATTTTAGCACATGTATATAGTTAGGTTGGAATAATAATTTGGAATAACAACTTCAATATATTTGGAAATAATAATTTATACAAAGGGAAGCTGGAAATTTGAATATATATGGAATGAAATGTGAGACAAGTGTTAACTGCGTTACAAAGTAATGATAGGCTCAATTAAAGGGTTGGAATTGAATCTAATCAGTTTAGTTGGAAACCTATTAAAATAAATTTGGATTGGGTGATTTACTTCCAATTAAATCAGTTCACGTTTCAAAATTTAATGCTAGTTTATTGCATATATGTTTATACCTAAATTTAAACTTATGTTTAGATCCAATCAGATCATTAAAAAGAAAGGATTATTTATAATATGAAGATAGGCTAATTTAAGGTTAGCAATTAATGGGTGGAATGAAATGGGTTTAATGCAAATGTTATATTAGGCTGTAAATCAATTTGTAATAAATTTTTATTTAATTGGAAGGTAATCGATAATTTATGAATTTGATGGTAAATATATACATAAGATGATGATTGTTGATTTAATAAAGAGAACTGAATACGAATGGTATAAAATTTCATAGAAATAAGATTTTATAATTTATTGAATTTACTTTAATTAAATGTAAACACTAAAGTTTTTGCAATAAATCCTTATTTGATATGGAGGTTTGGTTAACAAATTTGAAGCTAATTGCAATCAGAAATGATAGAAATGGTAAGTTGACCATTTATTCCTAATAAGATCTAAAAATCAAATAAATGGATTTTTGGAATTTAAATTGAAAAATTCTGAATTCATTTAAATTCGGGTCCATCTGTCTATTCCAAGTTCATCTATAAATACCCCGCTAAACCCTAGCCTCCACCTACTCTCATTTGTCTGCGCGTAAAGTTTCTTCAGCTCCTTCTCCTCCTCAATGGTTGACAAAATTTCAGATCCAGATCCATTTCAAAATCAGAGTCAAAAAGTAAAAGTCGTCAGAAAAATCTCAAAATAATATATGTTGAAGCTCTCGACGAGCGTAATTCAATGGTGTAATTCATTTTTTCAATTCGATGCATCGTTTGACCAGAAATCGCGGTCAAAATTGATTTGGGCGTTTTTGACTGGTGCGTCTGATCGGAAAATCCCTTCTGGGTTATGTAGAGGGGCTAGCACGTTGTTCATCGGTGAATTTTTGCGGTGAATTGACGGTCGAATTGGTGGCTAGGCGTAGTCAAAGATCGGTCAAACGGAGGTGTGTTGGGTTCCACTTGCTGTGCGCACGTTTATGAAAGAGGGGAGTGAGGTTGACTTGGCATGTTGCAAGGTGAATTGTGTTTTTTTTGTTATTTTATTTTTGAAATTCAAGCGCAATTTTCGCTATATTTTTCCACATACGGACTCGAATTCACGCGAAATTTTTTTTAGGATCGTAATAAAATTCCGGACGCTTTGACGCTGGTTTGGACAGATTTGGAGACCTTCGAATTTTTGGGTTTAAATCGGATTTAAATCCAATTTAAATTCAAAAGGTGGGTGTTTTAACCCACTCACAACTTCTAAAATTTCCTACGTCTGTTAATTTGACTTAATTATGAGTAGAAATTTATTTATGACTGTTTGGCATGTTTTATTCATCATCTCTGTTAAATCGCATTTATTTAATTTAACGGTTAATTAATTTATTTATTGCATATAAATTGACAGTTAAGATTTATTTATTTGCATATAAACTGATAGTTAAACAGTTAGTAAATTTATTATTTAATATAAACTGTTAGTTAATAACTGTTATTTACTACCTGTATATTTTATATGTTATTTATTGATGTTTGTTTAAATTGATGATGATTGAAATAAATTGGTTGATGATTGATATTGGGTGAATGGATGATGTGTTCTATCTTATATAAACTGCAAGTTATCATGCATGTTCATTTCCTTCGGGATTGCGGTTTGAAATGATATACAACCGCATTTTTATTTTTAAATTGCGGATTGAAATGATAAATATCCGTATCACTTGACATAGGATAGAAAATTATATACAGGCACCGCGGTATATATAAAAAAAATTATTTTTGAAATGATTTTATGGTTTGGGTATGATATGGTTTAATTAATAGTAAATTTGGATATGATATAAATATATTTTATATTTACATATATAGTTAAATTTTGAATTTAAGCTATGAATAAATATGTTAAATAAAAATGAATAAGTTGAAACTGGAAATTAATAATCTATATTATATATTTTAGGTACAAGTTAAGATCTTGTATATATATATATATATATATATAGTTTTAAATGATTTAAATCAATTAAGATTGAAAGATAAATGGAAAACTAATTGGAATTGAGCTTATTTAAAATTTAACTCCATAAGTTGATGTTAACATATTGAAATTGGAAGTTTAAAGGTATGATATTCATAACTGGATTTAATGGATAATTCTAGTATAAATAAATGGAAGGAGATAATTAGTGTTAATAAATTAAGTTTTATTTTAAATGGTTATGGATTTATCATGTAAACCTTTCAAAACTAAATAATAGGAAAATGAATTGTTGATTTGAAATTTCCAACCTTAGTTTTGAAATTTATTAAATACTCAAAGTTTGAAAATATGGAAATCAAAGTGTTTTATTCAAACTGAAAGTGAATCTAAAAGTTATGGGTTTAGACTGAATTTAAAGTGAATAAAAATTGTGAAGGCGTGGGAATTATTTACTTTTAAAGAAACTTTAAATTCAACTGTTTTATTTTATATATTGTTGAATATCCAAACCATTTAAGTTTTGAAAGTTATGGTTTTAAAACTATGGACTTCGAAGTATTATGTTGAAAGTTAAAATTTAAATATTTGGTTTCGAGGTATTATAAATTTTAAAAGTGGCATGATTTTTGTAACGACCCAGAATTTTTAGAAATTAAAATTTGAATATTTAATTAATTTTATGTATTAAGAAGTGACTTTATAAGTCGAATAAATTTTATTTTGAATAATTGGATTTAATTGAATAATTAAATCGATAATTTAATATGTTAAATTATGGAAATAATTGAAAATTGAGTTAAATATGATTGAAAATGATTTGGGAAATTTTATTTTATCATATTGGGGTTAGAACGATATTTTAGAACTTTTAAAATCGAATTAAAAGTTTATTTGTGAAAATTGAATATTTTAATAATTTAAATCGACTAGTGAAAATAGTCATTTTTGAACAGTCTCAGAATTGAATGAAACCAGTTCCATTGGATCCGTAATAGTTAGTTATTATCGGATTTCAATTTTCGTGTCAATCGGAGCTATCGTTTGATCGTGGCAGCTCGAAACGCATCGAATTATTTTTAATTTTAATTTGGCGAGTTAAAATAGCCATTTTTCAAAAAGTCTCGGATTTCGACGAAACCAGTTTCATCGGATATGTAATGTGATATTATTGTAAGGTTTCAAATTTCGTGTCAATTGGATTTACCGTTTGTCCGGTACAAATTAAAACGCCTAGAAAATCGTTTAAATCGGTTTAATTTAAATTGAACGTTTATTGCCATAACTCGCACAGATGTCCGAATTAGCTTTCGAAACCTGTTCCATTGTGTCCGGAACGCGGGGTAAACCCTAGAAACGCTGGTTACGGCGCGTAAATCGGAGTTCGAAATTTCCGGGATGAATAGTGTCGATCGATTTTCTTATAAATAGCCCCACCCTTCATAAATTAAAAATAAATAAAAATAAAACCCTAATTCAACTGCACAGCCGCCAGTAAGCCATCAATGGCCGAAAATGCTTCTTCCTTCCCCTCGAAATTTCTTTCAATCCGTGAGGAATTAGAAAATATATTCAACTGCAAAGTTGTAGCTAACGTCGAGAGCTTTACATCCAACGGTGGATCGCGTGTATTGTCGTCGTTTGGAGGGGCTATAGGCCTGCGTTCGGCAGCGTTTGAGCACGCATTTCGAAGCTCATATGGGGGCCGAGCTCTGTGCCCTTCTGGCCGAGTGGAGAGCTTGCGTAGGTGGTCGAGTTGACGTTGGCTGATCGCGTTCAAGTGGGTTGATGGAGGAGAAAAATCGAACCCTAGTTCAACGTGATGGGTTTGTATGTGCGTGCGTGTGTTCTGTAACGTGCGTGAGTTGGGAAGAAGGGGGAGAGGCCTTGGATTGAGATCTAACGGCTCTGAATTGATGAAGGTTATAAATTATAAAAGTATGTGTAAATTTGTGTATATAAAAAAATCGTGTAACTTTGAAAAACCATAACTTTTTCATACGAGGTCGAAAACGCGCGAAGCAAGAAGCGTTGGAATCGTATGGACGAGCACTACGCGATGAAATTGGATTGGAGTTATTTGGAGTTAGTGAGAATTTCGTGTAAAATTAAACGTCCGTTTAATTTTATTCGAAATAAATCGCTAAAACGAAATTAAAATCAAGGTGAGAACTTCTCACTCAATCGAATCAGTTTCGATTTTATTTTAAATATGTAGATTTAAAATACTTGAATGCATGTTTGAATGATGATTGATATCTATTGATTGTTAAAATAGACATTATGCGCCGTTAGTAAGCGGATGTTATTTATTAAAAACATATACCGCGAATATTTCATAAACAGTGAAATTGGTATTATATATAGTAGCAATATATATATATTGGCATATGTATATATTGGAGTTATTGATTTCCCGCATTTTTTTGTTTAGCGGATGAGACCCTATTGCGCCGTCTATTAAGCGGATAATATTTTAAATCCCATATACCGCGATAATTTCGTACTGCAGCGAAATTGGTATTGTGCTAATGTTTGTGATGCAGGTAACAGGTTGGGGGGATCCAACTGGATTCCTCAACAGTATTTATTTGAATTCAGATATTTTGATATTTGATGGACTATCATATACGATATATGATGTCGTTGTTGTCGTGATTGACTATTTGATATGTAGCATCATTGGACCAAGTTTTGGAATTTTAAAATGATTTATAAAGTGATTTTTGAAAATATACTATATGTTTGGAATTTGATCTATTTTAAATAAATAAACGTTATAATTTTTAAAGTTATAAAAAATTATGATTTTTGAGAAATATAGTTAAAAACTGATTTTTGAGAATATGATGCTAATGATTTTATAAAATAGTTTAATCGGGATTTTAGAATTTATTGTGAAAAGTTTAAATATAGGATTTATATAATTTAATTATTTTATGAATCAAAATGGTGAAATAATAAAGGAGATTAAAGACGTTTTAAAAGAATAATATAAATTGAATTATATTAAGAGATTTATAAATGGATATTTATAAATTGAAATATTGAAATTATAAAACGAGTTTTTATAAGTGTTTGAATGAAGTGAAAATGAATTTCATAAATTGAATGAAATTTATAGAATTATAAACGGTGAAATTATAAATGGAATTTTATAAATAGTAGGTTTATAAAATTTATAAAGTCATTAAAAGAATGGTTTTGGATAAATAACTGAATCTTATAAGTCATAAGATTTATAATTATGAAGTTCAAAGGAACGATTTTTGTGAACGAATAAATTATAAGTATTTAACTTATAATATGAACCTTTAGTTTATAATTGAGTTGTAAATCGAATAGGTTAATAAAGAAAATTTATAAAAGGAAGTTGTTATAAAATAATTAGAAATGGGATTTATAAACGTTGTTTTATAAATTCACAAACGACTAATTTTGATAAGTAAATTGTTGTAACCTATTAATGGAGTTATATTCACGTTTTTGGCTGTGAATAATCCTTTGAAATAAAATGAATAAAAGGATGAAATTGATTAACGTAGTATATTCACGTTTTTGAATAGTGAATAATATGTTAAAGAAATTGTTTAGAATGTGATATTTTGAATTGAATTAAAACGATCTAACGATGTTTTAAAATGTGTTGAGATCCGAAACCATAGATTTCAACATTTATTGTTGAAATAGACGTTTTCGAGAAATAAAAGGAAATAGTGGAGTATAACACTGTTGTTATAGTAAATGATTTCCGAAAGGAAATGTTTTGTATAGTATTGGGATTTATATATCTATTTTAATTTCGAATCCCTATACTAGTGATTTTGGGTTGTCGTAACGATGTTTTACGCAACATTTGTTTTGGCCCAAATAAATATGTTTAAGAGGATGATTTCCTTAAAGAATGAAATATATACTTAATCTCGATTTAAGTATATTGAATATTTTCTAAGTGTTGAAAATAAATAAAATTTGTGAATTACTTATTAATAAATAAGTATGGAAATGTTTTCCAATATAAAGTGAATATTTGAGAATTTATCTTTTTGAAGATAAATTTAAAATGGATAATTGAAATCGTATATGCATGAATATTTTGGAATATAAATTCACTATTGAATTTATAAAAGGAAGTGGAAATTGTTTAAAAATAAATATTGATTTATTTTTGACATATTAAAATTATATATCTTGTAAAGATATTTTGGAAAATAAATAATTTGGAAAATTATTTGGAAACTGGTGATGTGTGCATATCCATTGATAGTTCAATAACCGACTATCAATATTTCCCTTTGAATGGGTAATTGATGTGATTTGTTGAATTTGAATGCCACACTTATTTTTGAATAAGCGCTCACTATCCGAGTTAACCGGGAAAGGACCATGGGGTCATATAACCCATTCCGAATATGTGATACGTCGTTATGAATCGCATTGAAGATCGGTGTTGAAGACCCGGCATTTGCGAGAGCGATAGGATGACCTGTCGATTGACTCTTCACCGAGTTGCTACGGTATTGAGTTCTCCATATGTGATGGTGAATCCGATCAGGATTGTGAATATCCGGATTGCAAGGACTTCTTGTAAGTGCCTTCGGTTTTGTTCGAGCTCGGAACAGACTTGTGTGGATTGTATGTCTGACATTACAAATTGAGATATAAAGCCGATTTCTTTCAAATATATTTCTGTTGGTGGCGGAGAATTTATTCTTTTAGCTTAACACCCTTCTCTGAGTCGTATGTGCTCAGAGGTTATGTAGTTGAAGGTTATCAGCGATATATTCCCAATTTGGTAATGTGACATGCTGAGTGTTGCTGTAAATGATCATTGTGTTGATTATTTGTGATAGGATCGTTTATTTGATCGTCTATCCTGGTGATCATTTCTATGATCATTTGTTGACCCGAAGCATGGCTTTTGTATAAAGTATGTTTTTGTGGACGTGACTTCGTCGAGCCTCACACCCCGTGAATGGTCAAAACAGGAAAAATGCAGCAAGGTTATGAGGGGTAGCGCCCTTTAGGATGTGTGCATTTCCTTCTGAAAAAGGGTGGTATCATGGTATGGAGCCCAGATACTTACTCATGTTGAAAACACTTTGTTATGATTGTGTGAATTGATTACGAGCGCTCGGTGAAAAGGTCCCAAAGGACCGGGGGATGGCATATTCGGTCAGTTGTTACTCAGTTAGGGGTAACCCGGCCTTGTGTTGGTAGAGATCCGGTTTGGTTCTCGAGGATGTCCATCCAGAGGCATTCTCATGTGGCAATGGGAAGTTCCTTGGCCTGATCATTCGTTGGAAATCCAAAGAAACAATACGTGACTTGTACGGTTTTAGTTGTAGAACCTGCCATCTAATATGGTAGCTATTAGTAGGCATGATATAATGGTACCTATGCTGGCTAAGATTTATATTCTACTTTCGAAATTGTTTCCTACACTATGCACTAATAATAATATCAAAATTGATTTGATTTTTATGCGTATCAAGCATCTTTGACTATCATAAGGAGAAATCTCCTCCAAGTCTGCGTTTGCATTGTGTGTGTGGCGGGAGGTCTTATGGTAGTCTCATTTTTAAAAGCATTGCGAATTGACTTTAAAAATATTCCTCTATTTTGATTTTAAAGATAAATAAACTGTTTTGAGTTCTCACACCAGTCACATGACTGACTCGGAGTTTATTGTTTTCCTTCCTAAACTCTGGGTGCCCACCAGTTTCTACACGGGCAGTCAAGAGTTAAGGTTTATCAGGATATTCTGGATATTCTGGAGTTGCTGGATGCAAGATGGATGGCATGGCGTATTATTAGTATATAGTATTTCTTTTCCGCTGCAATGTTTGTTGTTGTTGTTGTACACTCTGATGATATGATGTAATGAAATGTAATGTATAAAATGTAATAACTGATATAGTTCTTTGTTTAAAGATTATTCATTTATTATTATATGTTGTTCCGCTGCGAATTGTGAGATTCTGTTGTTGTTCTGTTGTTTTCTATTCTTTGTTGTTTCCTTTCTGTCCTTCTATTCCGTTCTATATTTCTATTTTCTTTCTGTTCTCTTTTTCTTCTATTTTCTCTATTTTCTATTTTCTTTTCCTTCTATGTTCTTTTCTTCTCTTCTTTTCTACTTTTTCTTTTTTCTTAAACCCTCAGTGTTCGGTTTTCCGTCGTTCGATTGCTCGGCAGTCGATAAAGTGAGTATCGATGTTGAATTTTCGGAAGACGAAGAATCGGGTCCTGACAATTTGGTATCAGAGCATATGGTTAAGCGACAACCATGGTTCTGTTGGGTATTACTCATTAGAGATAGAGTCAGTAGTACTCTAGAATGAGTTTGAGTGTAATAATAGATATGAGAGCGTATTTGTTAGTGAATAAAAAAATTGTTTTATATTGTGATGATTGGTTTGTTGAGTGGTATATATATTCTGGTTAATACGAGTAATTAACGTTGTTGATAGGAATCTCTAAACACTTGTACAGAACAATTCGACACAGTATTGTTTTTAAAATTGGGTAAACGAAATAATTTTACCTTGATTATATTTTATATATAAAGAAAATAATTTTTCAGTATTATTAAAGTGTATATAAGTTGATTGTTTAGTTGTTTGAATAATCTAAATTGAAGAATAATTGTATAAGCAAAAGAATTATAAGAATTTAATTATAATTAATGTGATTTACAATTGTGAAATAAACTTATATATATGAGAAGTGAAACTATGTGAATATATTTATGAATGTGAGTGGTAAAATAAAAAAATAAAAAAAAATTTAAAGTTAAATGGAACATAACTTAAGTGATGTGGAATGAAGTTGATATTAGTATCAAAGTAAAATTAACAAAGTTAAGTAATAAAAGTAAACTTGAGTTATATAAATGAAATTCAACTTTAGAAATTGAATTGAATTAATAGATTGAATGATAATCAATTGAATGTGAATATAGTTGATATGAAATAATGAATATAAGTGTTAATTCATTAAAATCTGATGTTATTGAAAGTTGAATAAAAAAAAATCCATTTAATTAAACCAATTGTAAGCAAAGGAATTTGGTTGTAATTGATATACATTGATTGTTATATGGATGTTAGTTGATTGTATATAATTCATTAAGTGTTAATGAAATTAAGTTAAATAAAATTGAAATTCAATTGAAAGTTAAGTGAATTTTAAATAGAATTGAATTTGATTTGGAAGTGAACCAACTTGAATATGAATTAGTGAATATAAACTAATTGAAAATGAATGCTAGTAAGAACATCCACTGTTAATGAATCAAATGTGATTAAATTGAAAACCTAATTCATTTAATATTAATGAGAATATAAATGAATATATATTGGTTATGGATGATAGTTGGTTGATGGTTGAATATAATTGTTATGTTTACATTTGATATGTTGGCATATATAGTTATTATGTTGCTATATGTTGTATATTGATACTATTTATCTATATGCATGATTCTCATGTTGTTTGTTGAGTGATTAGTAGGTGCGCATCGCGTTTGCTTCGCATTTGGAGCTCGCTTTCGCGCTATATTAGCCGTATATGCTCGCTAATAAAATAATAAGGTACATATCTCGGATTACATATCGTACTTTTATACTTTTTTCCCTTCGGGATGCCTCATTACTTGATGAGATGTATATTTGTGATATATATACTGTCATTTTTTTTTCGGATCGAGCCGCGCAAAGGAGACTATGGCGAATTTTTCCGAAAATTTAAGGCGTTAGAAAAAATTTGAGAAAATGGGAAAATTTTGAAAACTTTAACTTTGATTTGGAATTGAAAGTTAAACAATAGTAGTTGTTTTTGAAAAGATAACTAAGTATGATTTAAAAACTTAGTAAAGTTATTGTAAGAAGTTTAAATTTGTTTTGGAAAGTTGATAAATTCTGTAACTTTTCTTACTTGATAATTTCGAGGACGAAATTCTTTTAAGGGGGGAAGATTGTAACGACCCAGAATTTTTAGAAATTAAAATCTGAATATTTAATTAATTTTATGTATTAAGAAGTGAATTTATAAGTCGAATAAATTTTATTTTGAATAATTGGATTTAATTGAATAATTAAATCGATAATTTAATATGTTAAATTATGGAAATAATTGAAAATTGAGTTAAATATGATTGAAAATGATTTGCAAAATTTTATTTTATCATATTGGAGTTAGAACGATATTTTAGAACTTTTAAAATCGAATTAAAAGTTTATTTGTGAAAATTGAATATTTTAATAATTTAAATCGACTAGTGAAAATAGTCAATTTTTGAACAGTCTCAGAATTGAACGAAACCAGTTCCATTGGATCCGTAATAGTTAGTTATTATCCGATTTCAATTTTCGTGTCAATCGAAGCTATCGTTTGATCGTGGCAGCTCGAAACGCATCGAATTATTTTTAATTTTAATTTGGCGAGTTAAAATAGCCATTTTTCAAAAAGTCTCGGATTTCGACGAAACCAGTTTCATCGGATCCGTAATGTGATATTATTGTAAGGTTTCAAATTTCGTGTCATGGATTTACCGTTTGTCCGGTACAAATTAAAACGCCTAGAAAATCGTTTAAATCGGTTTAATTTAAATTGAACGTTTATTGCCATAACTCGCACAGATGTCCGAATTAGCTTTCGAAACCTGTTCCATTGTGTCCGGAATGCGGGGTAAACCCAAGAAACGATGGTTACGACGCGTAAATCGGAGTTCGGAATTTCCGGGATGAATAGTGTCGATCGATTTTCTTATAAATAGCCCCACCCTTCATAAATTAAAAAAAAAAACCCTAATTCAACTGCACAGCCGCCAGTAAGCCATCAATGGCCGAAAATGCTTCTTCCTTCCCCTCTAAATTTCTTTCAATCCGTGAGGAATTAGAAAATATATTCAACTTCAAAGTTGTAGCTAACGTCGAGAGCTTTACATCCAACGGTGGATCGCATGTATTGTCGTCGTTTGGAGGGGCTATAGGCCTGCGTTCGGCAGCGTTTGAGCACGCATTTCGAAGCTCATATGGGGGCCGAGCTCTGTGCCCTTCTGGCCGAGTGGAGAGCTTGCGTAGGTGGTCGAGTTGACGTTGGCTGATCGTGTTCAAGTGGGTTGATGGAGGAGAAAAATCGAACCCTAGTTCAACGCGATGGGTTTGTATGTGCGTGCGTGTGTTCTGTAACGTGCGTGAGTTGGGAAGAAGGGGGAGAGGCCTTGGATTGAGATCTAACGGCTCTGAATTGATGAAGGTTATAAACTATAAAAGTATGCGTAAATTTGTGTATATAAAAAAATCGTGTAAATTTGAAAAACCATAAAATTTTCATACGAGGTCGAAAACGCGCGAAACAAGAAGCGTTGGAATCGTATGGACGAGCACTACGCGATGAAATTGGATTGGAGTCGTTTGGAGTTAGTGAGAATTTCGTGTAAAATTAAACATCCGTTTAATTTTATTCGAAATAAATCGCTAAAACGAAATTAAAATCAAGGTGAGAACTTCTCACTCAATCGAATCAGTTTCGATTTTATTTTAAATAGTTAGATTTAAAATACTTGAATGCATGTTTGAATGATGATTGATATCTATTGATTGTTAAAATAGACATTATGCGCCGTTAGTAAGCGGATGTTATTTATTAAAAACATATACCGCGAATATTTCATAAACAGTGAAATTGGTATTATATATAGCAGCAATATATATATATATATATATTGGCATATGTATATATTGGAGTTATTGATTTCCCGCATTTTTTTGTTTAGCGGATGAGACCCTATTGCGCCGTCTATTAAGCGGATAATATTTTAAATCCCATATACCGCGATAATTTCGTACTGGAGCGAAATTGGTATTGTGCTAATGTTTGTGATGCAGGAAATAGGTTGGGGGGATCCAACTGGATTTCTCAACAGTATTTATTTGAATTCAGATATTTTGATATTTGATGGACTATCATATACGATATATGATGTCGTTGTTGTCGTGATTGACTATTTGATATGTAGCATCATTGGACCAAGTTTTAGAATTTTAAAATGATTTATAAAGTGATTTTTGAAAATATACTCTATGTTTGGAATTTGATCTATTTTAAATAAATAAACGTTATAATTTTTAAAGTTATAAAAAATTATGATTTTTGAGATAGTTAAGAACTGATTTTTGAGAATATGATGCTAATGATTTTATAAAATAGTTTAATCGGGATTTTAGAATTTATTGTGAAAAGTTTAAATATAGGATTTATAAAATTTAATTATTTTATGAATCAAAATGGTGAAATAATAAAGGAGATTAAAGACGTTTTAAAAGAATAATATAAATTGAATTATATTAAGAGATTTATAAATGGATATTTATAAATTGAAATATTGAAATCATAAAACGAGTTTTTATAAGTGTTTGAATGAAGTGAAAATGAATTTCATAAATTGAATGAAATTTATAGAATTATAAACGGTGAAATTATAAATGGAATTTTATAAACAGTAGGTTTATAAAATTTATAAAGTCATTAAAAGAATGGTTTTGGATAAATAATTGAATCTTATAAGTCATAAGATTTATAATTATGAAGTTCAAAGGAACGATTTTTGTGAACGAATAAATTATAAGTATTTAACTTATAATATGAACCTTTAGTTTATAATTGAGTTGTAAATCGAATAGGTTAATAAAGAAAATTTATAAAAGGAAGTTGTTATAAAATAATTAGAAATGGGATTTATAAACGTTGTTTTATAAATTCACAAACGACTAATTTTGATAAGTAAATTGTTGTAACCTATTAATGGAGTTATATTCACGTTTTTGGCTGTGAATAATCCTTTGAAATAAAATGAATAAAAGGATGAAATTGATTAACGTAGTATATTCACGTTTTTGAATAGTGAATAATATGTTAAAGAAATTGTTTAGAATGTGATATTTTGAATTGAATTAAAACGATCTAACGATGTTTTAAAATGTGTTGAGATCCGAAACCATAGATTTCAACATTTATTGTTGAAATAGACGTTTTCGAGAAATAAAAGGAAATAGTGGAGTATAACACTGTTGTTATAGTAAATGATTTCCGAAAGGAAATGTTTTGTATAGTATTGGGATTTATATATCTATTTTAATTTCGAATCCCTATACTAGTGATTTTGGGTTGTCGTAACGATGTTTTACGCAACATTTGTTTTGGCCCAAATAAATATGTTTAAGAGGATGATTTCCTTAAAGAATGAAATATATACTTAATCTCGATTTAAGTATATTGAATATTTTCTAAGTGTTGAAAATAAATAAAATTTGTGAATTACTTATTAATAAATAAGTATGGAAATGTTTTCCAATATAAAGTGAATATTTGAGAATTTATCTTTTTGAAGATAAATTTAAAATGGATAATTGAAATCGTATATGCATGAATATTTTGGAATATAAATTCACTATTGAATTTATAAAAGGAAGTGGAAATTGTTTAAAAATAAATATTGATTTATTTTTGACATATTAAAATTATATATCTTGTAAAGATATTTTGGAAAATAAATAATTTGGAAAATTATTTGGAAACTGGTGATGTGTGCATATCCATTGATAGTTCAATAACCGACTATCAATATTTCCCTTTGAATGGGTAATTGATGTGATTTGTTGAATTTGAATGCCACACTTATTTTTGAATAAGCGCTCACTATCCGAGTTAACCGGGAAAGGACCATGGGGTCGTATAACCCATTCCGAATATGTGATACGTCGTTATGAATCGCATTGAAGATCGGTGTTGAAGACCCGGCATTTGCGAGAGCGATAGGATGACCTGTCGATTGACTCTTCACCGAGTTGCTACGGTATTGAGTTCTCCATATGTGATGGTGAATCCGATCAGGATTGTGAATATCCGGATTGCAAGGACTTCTTGTAAGTGCCTTCGGTTTTGTTCGAGCTCGGAACAGACTTGTATGGATTGTATGTCTGACATTACAAATTGAGATATAAAGCCGATTTCTTTCAAATATATTTCTGTTGGTGGCGGAGAATTTATTCTTTTAGCTTAACACCCTTCTCTGAGTCGTACGTGCTCAGAGGTTATGTAGTTGAAGGTTATCAGCGATATATTCCCAATTTGGTAATGTGACATGCTGAGTGTTGCTGTAAATGATCATTGTGTTGATTATTTGTGATAGGATCGTTTATTTGATCGTCTATCCTGGTGATCATTTCTATGATCATTTGTTGACCCGAAGCATGGCTTTTGTATAAAGTATGTTTTTGTGGACGTGACTTCGTCGAGCCTCACACCCCGTGAATGGTCAAAACAGGAAAAATGCAGCAAGGTTATGAGGGGTAGCGCCCTTTAGGATGTGTGCATTTCCTTCTGGAAAAGGGTGGTATCATGGTATGGAGCCCAGATACTTACTCATGTTGAAAACACTTTGTTATGATTGTGTGAATTGATTACGAGCGCTCGGTGAAAAGGTCCCAAAGGACCGGGGGATGGCATATTCGGTCAGTTGTTACTCAATTAGGGGTAACCCGGCCTTGTGTTGGTAGAGATCCGGTTTGGTTCTCGGGGATGCCATCCAGAGGCATTCTCATGTGGCAATGGGAAGTTCCTTGGCCTGATCATTCGTTGGAAATCCAAAGAAACAATACGTGACTTGTACGGTTTTAGTTGTAGAACCTGCCATCTAATATGGTAGCTATTAGTAGGCATGATATAATGGTACCTATGCTGGCTAAGATTTATATTCTACTTTCGAAATTGTTTCCTACACTATGCACTAATAATAATATCAAAATTGATTTGATTTTTATGCGTATCAAGCATCTTTGACTATCATAAGGAGAAATCTCCTCCAAGTCTGCGTTTGCATTGTGTGTGTGGCGGGAGGTCTTATGGTAGTCTCATTTTTAAAAGCATTGCGAATTGACTTTAAAAATATTCCTCTATTTTGATTTTAAAGATAAATAAACTGTTTTGAGTTCTCACACCAGTCACATGACTGACTCGGAGTTTATTGTTTTCCTTCCTAAACTCTGGGTGCCCACCAATTTCTACACGGGCAGTCAAGAGTTAAGATTTATCAGGATATTCTGGATATTCTGGAGTTGCTGGATGCAAGATGGATGGCATGGCGTATTATTAGTATATAGTATTTCTTTTCCGCTGCACTGTTTGTTGTTGTTGTTGTTGTACACTCTGATGATATGATGTAATGAAATGTAATGTATAAAATGTAATAACTGATATAGTTCTTTGTTTAAAATTATTCATTTATTATTATATGTTGTTCCGCTGCGAATTGTGAGATTCTGTTGTTTTCTATTCTTTGTTGTTTCCTTTCTGTCCTTCTATTCCGTTCTATATTTCTATTTTCTTTCTATTCTCTTTTTCTTCTATTTTCTCTATTTTCTATTTTCTTTTCCTTCTATGTTCTTTTCTTCTCTTCTTTTCTACTTTTTCTTTTTTCTTAAACCCTCAGTGTTCGGTTTTCCGTCGTTCGATTGCTCGGCAGTCGATAAAGTGAGTATCGATGTTGAATTTTTGGAAGACGAAGAATCGGGTCCTGACAATTTTGGAAAAGAAATATATTTGAAATAAAATGATATCATAATTATTTGGGTTTTAAAAATGAAATGATATCGGATTTATGGGTTTTGAAATGGATAATTTTATTCTGGTTTTGAAAGTATAATTATTTTAATGACCGCGGTGTTATGATAACCTTTGGTTGTCGAAGAGACCGGGATCGGAAGTTGTCATACTCTCTGCCAACTCTGAAAACCACTTTAACAACCGTGTACGCGGTGGAGATTCCAGAATGAAGTAGGTTGGCGGCGGCGTTTCCTGTAAGGTAAATACGTGGACCCAACTCCCGTGAATTGGCATTAGGTGGCTTAAACAGGAGCCATTGACGGGTTAATAGGTAGCACCTTTGATCGGGCACATCCCTTCGATATTATACTTTGACTTTCGGATTGATTCGGTGGCCACTTTTGATTTCTTTGATTTGGGGGTGTGGCTCGAGGTGGGCGGTAGCTGCGGCTATGCGTTACCACCAACCCGGAAGCGTAATTGGTATATCTACCCTGGCATTGCCTAGTTGTGCCATGTCACCTACCCTATCGCGCCTTATACGATTTTGGTTTTGTATCATACCTATGGAGTGCCCTCTGACGACACCCAGTACGGGGGAGATTACGGTACTGTATAGACTATGGGAATATATTATGTGTTAAGGTGGAAAATGTAAATCCTTAACGCTATTTAAAAGTAAGTTTATTTTACAATTAAACACTATCATAATAGCGCAATATACTACATAGTAAATAGTTTAACGGATCCTTAGGAGATGTAAATTCCGAGCATCTCTTGAGTTACTGCACTCATATTTATTTCTGTTAATTTAACTTACATAAGATCTTTTAGTTCTGACTCGAGTGTTTTTGTCTTTCAAATTCGCTCGGGTCAGTCCGAGCGTTTCAGGATTTGAAGATTTAGCTCTGGAGGACGAAGACGAAGATTTGTATTACTATTATCTAGTATATTATTCCACTACAACATTTAATTCCGCTGCATTGATATTTTGGTATGTGAACTCTGATATTTATTATATAAACAAGAAGCAAATGTTTTGTAAACAGTTTTATGAACTATATATTGATTATTATATTTAATCATTCCGCTGTGAGATTCTGTTTTTTTTTTCACTTCTCTATTTTTCTTATTTACCCCATAACAAGCCGCCCTTCCGTATGGTTTGAGTTGGCACGTGTGTCGATTTGAAGCGTGCAAAAAGGCGGGATGTTACATCTGGTATCAGAGCTTTGGTTTAGCGATAAACCTTAGCTTTGTGGGGTTTCACTCTTTACTAATAGGGTAGTAATACCCTATGGGAGTCGCTGAGTGTATATATATGAGAGAGCGTATTTGTTAGTGTTATAAAAAGGTTTTAGTATTGTGTTAATCTGTTCCGTTTTGTATTTATAAATTCTGGTTGATGCATGGGACGCTATGACATCAATAGGGATTTCTAAACACTTAATAGGACAGACCGACATAATATTTGTTTTAATATAGGTGAATGAAATAATTTTGCCTATTATATTTTCTATATATAATTTTTTTCCGAATGATGTCTATATTTGGCTGCAATAGATTGGTTGCTAGGCAATAAACTGTATAAATAATAATAGAAATAAGATTGAGAAATAAAATAAATGAAATTCGAAAATTTAGAACTTAAATTCCAGGGTTTTGAAATTTCTTCCGAATAAATTTTGGAATATAATAATATTGTTTAGAAGTATTTTCTAATAAAGATGATTTTGGAGAAAATAAGTTTTGTACTTTCCTCTCTGTCGCTGGAAAATAATTTCGGTGATGGCGGCTGCATCATCGACTTTCATTTTCGAGTTTCGAAGGGGAAAGGCCACTGTAGTAGTTCGACTGCAGATTCATTTTTGAAAATATATAAATTTTGAGTTGTTTTAAATATAATTAGAGATATATAAGTTGTAAGAATATATTTATCTATTGTTTTAAAAAAATTGAAAATTTAACCCGGTATTAAATTCTTAAATTTCCAATAATTAATTGTTTCAATTATTGTAGTGAAACAGAATTTAACTAATAATTGAAACCCTAAATAAAATAAGAGATTTAAATGCTAAGTTATAAACGGAAATTAAAGGAAATTTGAAATTTGTAACATACGAAACAAAGAGTAATATTGTTGGACATTAAATTTAATTAAAGGATGAGATAAAACTTGTATAAGTTCATTTGCATTTTCTTTAACATATATAACTTACCAAATATAAAAAGTTGAAATGTTTAATAAAGAATGTAATGGAAATTGTACAAGTAAAAGTAGGTAATGAAGTATCCAATGAATTGGCTGTTAAATGAGAATTTAATGTTATAAACTTAAGTTATAATTGAAATTTTACCAAGTAAATATAATGAAAGGTAAGTATGACAATAGGTGATTATAAACTTAAGTAATTAAAGTGTAAAATGATGAGGTCATGCAATTATAAATGAATGTAATATAATAAAGAGAAATTGTAAACTTAAGAAAAAGGGTTGAAGTTATTTCTAAATAAAATGAAAATAAAATTGAAAGAAATAAATGGAAATAAAAAGAATAAACCGTTATACGAATGAAAAGAATCAAACAATAAATGTATGAATGGAATAAATAAGAATAGACTAAATATATTGCTGAAATTGTTGTTTGTCGTGGTTTGTGGTTGATTGGGTAAGGAAACATTAAATTTGTTGGGATGGATGAATAATACATTGTGTTTAATCTAAGACTGTTGAGTAAATGATGCACTTGATGGTTTATTCTTTATTCCGTACAATTTAAAAGTTTTGAATCCGAACAACTATTTGATTGTATGGTTGTTTTGTATTTGTTGTGTATGCTGTTTGTTGAAATTGTTGGTTGTTGTATTCATTTGTTGTTAGTTATTTAAACCACTTAAATATTTCACTTTATATAAATTGTTAACCCTTTGAATTTTATAAGTGAAATGCAGGTTATGGAAGCAATTGCTACTGTTTTTGGTTTCATAAATTAAGCGTAAAATGCCCGAATAATAGGTACGTTTCGAATTTCGATTTATAGCGCTATTTTATATATTTTCCCGTGTAGGGATATATTAATTTTAAAAATATATGTTGTTTAATATTATATTTTCTCTCGAGCCTCTCCGTACAAAGGAGACTCCCAAAATTTTCCGTAAATTTTGGGCTTAGAAAATATTTTGAAGATGTTTTCCAAACTTTAGTAATTTAAGTATAAAAAGATTTAATGGTTATAAATTGAGATATTTTATCTAAATTAATTAATTTTATAAATTTAAATGTTTATAAAGTTAATGTTTGAATAAGGTATATTGATTTCTTAGTGTTCCTTCTCCTTTCTTTTCCCTTTTCGGGGACGAAAAGATTTGAGTGGGGGAGAGTGTAATGACCCGTAAATTTGTGGATTTAATTTGGTTAAATTAATGAGTTTTGTAATAAAATTTATTAGAAATAAAAAACTTTATAAGCAAATATTGAAATGAACGCTAAATTAAATTATATAAATGGCGACTTAAAACCTATTTAGTAGCAATATGAATAAATTTCAATAAATGAAATAGAGTAAGTATTATACCTGGATATAAAATTCATTTAAAAGAAATTTATTTATATGTTAATGTAAATTTAGAAAATATGATAATTCCATTCGTACTTGTAAGTTATTACTATAAGTTGCGTGTTGAAGAGGATGGATTGAATTGAAATTTATATTTAATTTAAATGGAAATATTAAAGGCTTATAATAACGGAAAATTTAGGTAACAAAAGTTAGCACAAGTGGATAAATAATAACCATATAAGAGAAATAAATGTAAGCATTTAAAATATTAACTAATGTTGATTTGATGATAACGTAACTGGTGATTAATTTGATAGTAACGGAAGTGTGAACGTAAAGTAATAAAAGAGTAGATTTATGTTAAGCAATAATTTGTGGTTTTGGGAAATAAAGTTGAAGTTTTTATAATTAAGAAATTAATAAGAAAAAGTATACAAAGTAAGTTATAGAATGTAAAGTAAGTTATAATAATAATTATAAATTGGATGACATTAATACAAGATAATGAAGTGCAAATTTTAGGTTTAAAATAAAGTGTGGATGGAAATTTGATTGATTATATTAATTGAGTGGAATTCAACTTTGATGGGAAAGGTAAATGGATATTTGGTAATAAACTTAAACGGACTTAAATAGTGCATTTATTTAATTTATACATAATAATAAGTAATGGTTGAATAAAAACCTATACCTGTAAATATCTATAATATTTGAGTGGAAATAATAAACTTATAAATGTGGGTTTGAGATTTTTACAACAATTTTTACGAGTTATATACTTAGTTCATTCAATTAGATTGGAAATCATTGCAATAAATATAAATTTAATGTTATGCAAATTGAGATAAACAATTGGAAAATGTTAAAGTATCTGGATATGTATTAAATTAAATGATAAACCCTTTTATTTGAAATTTATGAATGGAATGAATATAGGTTAGAGTAACGATTATTGTATGTTGTCTATTTTGGTAACTTGTTAATTTACAATTTTGAAATCAGTTACAATAATTTTAATCGAGTATTGCGTTAATGTTAATTAAAGTAGTATTTGTAAATGTTAAGACTTTTCGTATTGGATAGTTTGTTGTAATATAAGACTTGGAAATAAAGTTATTAACGTATTGGAAAACGATTATATTTAGATGAAATTAATTGTCTCATTTATGTGGGTGAGAACTATAATTGAAAAGTATAAAGGTAATGAGCAACAGAAATGCATATTTATTTCATAAGTTAATATAAAAGTATGAAACCTATTTAATGAATTAATCGAGTTTCTAATTTTAGCACATGTATATAGTTGGGTTGGAATAATAATTTGGAATAACAACTTCAATATATTTGGAAATAATAATTTATACAAAGGGAAGCTGGAAATTTGAATATATATGGAATGAAATGTGAGACAAGTGTTAACTGCGTTACAAAGTAATGATAGGCTCAATTAAAGGGTTGGAATTGAATCTAATCAGTTTAATTGGAAACCAATTAAAATAAATTTGGATTAGGTGATTTATTTTCAATTAAATCAGTTCACGTTTCAAAATTTAATGCTAGTTTATTGCATATATGTTTATACCTAAATTTAAACTTATGTTTAGATCCAATCAGATCATTAAATAGAAAGGATTATTTATAATATGAAGATAGGCTAATTTAAGGTTAGTAATTAATGGGTGGAATGAAATGGGTTTAATGCAAATGTTATATTAGGCTGTAAATCAATTTGTAATAAATTTTTTATTTAATTGGAAGGTAATCGATAATTTATGAATTTGATGGTAAATATATACATAAGATGATGATTGTTGATTTAATAAAGAGAACTGAATACGAATGGTATAAAATTTCATTGAAATAAGAATTTATAATTTATTGAATTTACTTCATTAAATGTAAACACTAAAATTTTTGCAATAAATCTTTATTTGATATGGAGGTTTGGTTAATAAATTTGAAGCTAATTGCAATCAGAAATGATAGAAATGGTAAGTTGACCATTTATTCCTAATAAGATCTAAAAATCAAATAAATGGATTTTTGGAATTTAAATTGACAAATTGTGAATTCATTTAAATTCGGATCCATCTGTCTATTCCAACTTCATCTATAAATACCCCGCTAAACCCTAGCCTCCACCTACTCTCATTTGTCTGCGCGTAAAATTTCTTGAGCTCCTTCTCCTCCTCAATGGCAGACAAAATTTCAGATCCAGATCCATTTCAAAATCAGAGTCAAAAAGTAAAATTCATCAGAAAAATCTCAAAATAATATATGTTGAAGCTCTCGACGAGCGTAATTCCATGGTGTAATTCATTTTTCAATTCGATGCATCGTTTGACCAGAAATCGCGGTCAAAATTGATTTGGGCGTTTTTGAATGGTGCGTCTGATCGGAAAATCCCTTCATGGTTATGTAGAGGGGCTAGCACATTGTTCATCAGCGAAGTTTTGTGGTGAATTGACGGTCGAATTGGTGGCTAGGCATGGTCAAAGATCGGTCAAACGGAGGTGTGTTGGGTTCCACTTGCTGTGCGCGCGTTGATGAAAGAGGGGAGTGAGGTTGACATGGCATGTTGCAAGGTGAATTGTGTTTTTTTCTGTTATTTTAATTTTGAAATTCAAGCGCAATTTTCGCTATATTTTTCCACATACGAACTCGAATTCACGCGAAATTTTTTTAGGATCGTAATAAAATTCCGGACGCTTTGACGCTGGTTTGGACAGATTTGGAGACCATCGAATTTTTGGGTTTAAATCGGATTTAAATCCAATTTAAATTCAAAAGGTGAGTGTTTTAACCCACTCATAACTTCTAAAATTTCCTATGTCTGCTAATTTGACTTAAGATATGAGTAGAAATTTATTTATGACTGTTTGGCATGTTTTATTCATCATCTCTGTTAAATCGCATTTATTTAATTTAACGGTTAATTAATTTATTTATTGCACATAAATTGACCGTTAAGATTTATTTATTTGCATATAAACTGATAGTTAAACAGTTAATAAATTTATTATTGAATATAAACTGTTAGTTAATAACTGTTATTTATTACCTGTATATTTTATATGCTATTTATTGATGTTTGTTTAAATTGATGATGATTGAAATAAATTGGTTGATGATTGATATTGGGTGAATGGATGATGTGTTCTATCTTATATAAACTGCTAGTTATCATGCATGTTCATTTCCTTCGGGATTACGGTTTGAAATGATATACAACCGCATTTTTATTTTTAAATTGCGCATTGAAATGATAAATATCCGTATCACTTGACCATAGGATAGAAAACTATATACAGGCACCGCGGTACATATAAGAAAAAAATATTTTTGAAATGATTTTTATGGTTTGGGTATGATACGGTTTAATAAATAGTAAATTTGGATATGATATAAATATATTTTATATATACATATATAGTTAAATTTTGAATTTAAGCTATGAATAAATCTGTTAAATAAAAATAAATAAGTTGAAACTGAAAATTGATAATCTACATTATATATTTTAAGTATAGGTTAAGATCTTGTATATATATAGAGTTTTAAATGATTCAAATCAATTAAGATTGAAAGATAAATGGGAAATTAATTGGAATTGAGCTTATTTAAAATTTAACTCCATAAGTTGATGTTAACTTATTGAAATTGGAAGTTTAAGGTATGATATTCATAACTGGATTTAATGGATAATTCTAGTATAAATAAATGGAAGGAGATAATTAGTGTTAATAAATTAAGTTTTATTTTAAATGGTTATGGATTTATCATGTAAACCTTTCAAAACTAAATAATAGGAATATGAATTGTTGATTTGAAATTTCCAACCTTAGTTTTGAAATTTATTAAATACTCAAAGTTTGAAAATATGGAAATCGAAGTGTTTTATTCAAACTGAAAGTGAATCTAAAAGTTATGGGTTTAGACTGAATTTAAAGTGAATAAAAATTGTGAAGGCGTGGAAATTATTTACTTTTAAAGAAACTTTAAATTCAACTGTTTTTTTATATACTGTTGAATATCCAAACCATTTAAGTTATGAAAGTTATGGTTTTAAAATTATGGACTTCGAAGTATTATGTTGAAAGTTAAAATTTAAATATTTGGTTTCGAGGTATTATAAATTTTAAAAGCGGCATGATTTTGGAAAAGAAATATATTTGAAATAAAATGATATCATATTTATTTGGGTTTTAAAAAGGAAATGTATCGTATTTATGGGTTTTGATGGATAATTTTATTCTGGTTTTGAAAGTATAACTATTTTAATGACCGCGGTGTTATAATAACCTTTGGTTGTTGAAGAGACCGGGATCGGAAGTTGTCATACTCTCTGCCAACTCCGAAAACCACTTTAAC
The DNA here is from genome assembly GCA_030765085.1 of Allium cepa. Classification (NCBI taxonomy): domain Eukaryota; kingdom Viridiplantae; phylum Streptophyta; class Magnoliopsida; order Asparagales; family Amaryllidaceae; genus Allium; species Allium cepa. Next base: position 514,672,965 of record CM060942.1, read on the forward strand.
AACCGTGTACGCGGTGGAGATTCCAGAATGAAGTAGGTTGGTGGCGGCGTTTCCTGTAAGGTAAATACGTGGACCCAACTCCCGTGAGTTGGCATAGGGTGGCTAAAACAGGAGCAATTGACGGGTTAATAAGGTAGCACCTTTGATCGGACACATCCCTTCGATATTATACTTTGACTTTTGGATTGATTCGGTGACCACTTTTGATTTCTTTGATTTGGGGGTGTGGCTCGAGGTGGGCGATAGCTGCGGCTATGTGTTACCACCGACCTGGAAGCGTAATTGGTATATCTACCCTGGCATTGCCTAGTTGTGTCGTGTCACCTACCCTATCGCGCCTTATACGATTTTGGTTTTGTACCATACCTATGGAGTGCCCTCTGATGACGCCCAGTACGGGGAGATTACGGTACTGTATAGACTATGGGAATATATTATGTGTTAAGGTGGAAAATGTAAAGCCTTAACGCTATTTAAAAGTAAGTTTATTTTACAATTAGACACTATCATAATAGCGCAATATACTACATAGTAAATAGTTTAACGGATCCTTAGGAGATGTAAATTCCGAGCATCTCTTGAGTTACTGCACTCATATTTATTTCTGTTAATTTAACTTACATAAGATCTTTTAGTTCTGACTCGAGTGTTCTTGTCTTTCAAATTCGCTCGGGTCAGTCCGAGTGTTTAAGGATTTGAAGATTTAGCTCTGGAGGACGAAGACGAAGATTTGTATTACTATTATCTAGTATATTATTCCACTACAACATTTAATTCCGCTGCATTGATATTTTGGTATGTGAACTCTGATATTTATTGTATAAAGAAGAATCAAATGTTTTGTAAACAGTTTTATGAACTATATATTGATTATTATATTTTATCCTTCCGCTGTGAGATTCTGTTTTTTTCCTCTTCTCTATTTTTCTTATTTAACCCATAACAATCCGCGCTTCCGTATGGTTTGAGTTGGCACGTGTGTCGATTTGAAACGTACAAAAAGGCGGGATGTCACAAAATTACATATTTGTTCCATTCTTCTAATTAAGATGAGTAGAATTTTCTTAAACTGAAATTGCTTGCATGGCCCTGAGATGAATACTTTAAGGATGATATGTATTTTATTATGAATAATGTTAAAAACGAATTTTATATTTATATTTGTGTTCAGATCTGAAAAGGGGTAAGCAGGCCTCTGTTATAAAGAAATTATAAGTTTTAAAATCTGATGAAAAAAATGTAATCTTCCTCATAAATGATCTTTAGGCTTTGATCCCTGAAAAAAATGTTTTTAAGTGGAAAAACATCATTTTAAAAATCGATTCAAGTAAAATTATTCTGTAAATATTATACAAAATAAAATACTTCAGTGAAATACAAATCAATGTCAGAATCTGATATTCAAATAATCATATTTTTGTTCAACATCTCTGTCTTCTTCCTATAAAGGTGAGTAACATTTTTATTTAAAACTAATTTAAGTAAATATAGTTGCTTGATTGTTTCCTGATATGGTCATGATTTATGTGAATGAATATGATAAATGTTTGGGTTTCTGAATGCATGCTTGTGTTGTGATGTGTTCTTGCCTGATCTAGATTCCAGGTTTAAATCCTGATCAAAATCATGATCTCATGTTCAAATCCTTGTTAAGGTTTAAGATTCAAACAAAGTATGGTTATGTAACATAAGTTATAGTTTGAAATTTTATTTAATATAAAAAAACTGTAATGTCTCTAGAAAACAAAATATAACAGAGGAAACATTTAGTAAGTGAAAATTTAAATATCCATATTCATTGATCCAAAAGTATAAGTTGATTACTTATACTAAAACTTGATTTTTAAAACCTAAATTATAATTTTTAGGTTAAAAATGATGGAGCATTACTGGTTTAAGCCAGAAATTATGTTTTGGGTTGTAACTGTTGATCTAGATGGTCGGGGTGGCCAGCATCGTTTCTCGTGATGGAATGGTGATAGTAGAATCAAGGAAAAATATTGGGAGGAGGATTAAAGCATTGAGGCAGTGATGATTAAGGTTTGGAAATTTATAACCCTAGTTTTCTGTTTCTCAGAAAAATTGATCGATGCAACCCCTATAAATGATTGGGCTTTCCCAGATTCGAGTAGGTAATAGATGGGGTGTGGAAGTAGTTATGGCCAGAGGTGAAGCTTCTCTGGTGGTCGGAGTTTGGTGTTTGAGGCGATTTCCAGTAGTCGACATTTTTCCAGTTTTGAGCTTGAAAGCTCGTTTTTGATTTTGGGGTTCTGCAATTGGTTTGATGGTTGAAATCGAGTTAGGGGATGACCGTCGATTTGCGAGTGTCGTCACGAGAGGTCGGAATTGGTTGCAGTGGTGGTGCAGGTGCACGAAGTTCATGGTGCGTCGGTTGTGTTTTGGGGGGGAATGGGTTCTAGTGTTTTGTTCGGGCTGACTCATGATTTGCTCGAAGCTTTGGGTTGTTTGTCTTGAAGTAACTGTTGAGTGGGCTCGGGTGTTTAGTTGATACAGGGTTATGTATAACCTGACTGTATTTAGTTTGAATGATATTCAAATGAAGTTGTTACTCGAGTTTACTCGAGTTTATTTTAGTGTTTGTTCGAGCTAGATTAGGGTAGGCTCGAATAATTTAATTGTAGCTCGAGTTGGTTTTGTTCAGGTTAGAAATCCTGTTCTATTTTCAAAATTTAAACTGAATTTTTACAGTGTTAAGCAAGGATTTAAATTAAGTTTTAAATCTAATTTTTAACTATGGATTCAAGCTTAAATTGGAATTTTAACTGTAAATGAGTGAAGTTTTTAAATTCAAATTTGTTTAAATAACTTGAAAAGGGTTAAGTGTTTAAAAATGTTATTTAAAAAGAAATTTGAATTTAAATTGGAGTTTGAAATAAAAAAGAAATGTTTTAAACATAGTTTAAATCTGATTCAAATCTAAATTTGAATCTTAGTTTTAAATAAATTTAAATCTAATTATTAACTGCAAACTTTATAAGATGAATAATTAATGAATGATCAACTAATTGAGTATAATTAATTAATGTTAAATAAGCAAGATTTATAAAGTAATTAATTTAATTCATTGGTAGTTAATTAAATTAATTAGGAATGGTATGACTAATTTATCTTGCTTATGGATGATTGAATGATGCTTAAATGCCTTGGATTATTTGTTATCCCTGGCATGTGATTATGATGTTATGTGATATGAATGTTTTTGTAATATGATATGTTGGGTCGAATAGTGATAATGAGGTTATCTATGATGAATTGCTGTGTAAAAGTGACACTAGTATTTAAAGGTATATTGTATTCACTTGAATAACTTGGATTAAGATGACATTAGATTCGAAGAGACTGGAGTCGGGTGTTAGTAAATACCCAAAACCACTTTGATTCTTTGTAAATTGATAAGTGAATCAATAGGCTGAAGTGGAATGATTTATGTGAATTAGACCAGTTAATCTAAGTTTGGCACTTAGAAATTGATGTGTGAAATAAGTGATATCTATAACAACTTGTGAAATTATAAATTGATATGAGTTACCCCGGGTTTATATAAGTTGTATGCTTTTGTATTCCATGTTAGATGGGTTTACTCACGCTGGTTTCCAGCCTGATCCGGGTGTTACTTTGATGTAATGCTCGGGTCAGACCGAGTATTATAGATTTTCAAGTAAGGACGTTCTAGAGCTCAGGAGTTGAGCGGGATGGCAGGAACGTATAGAATAGCTCCGCTGTATTATATTATTGTATATCTGAGGTATGGTGATTGTTTATATTCAGTGTCTGTACATATGTGTAACTCTAATGTATAAAAATGTAGTCGACAGAACATTATTCTTTTGTATACTGTCATTGTTTATTATTACATTTTATCCACTGCGAATATGAGATGTTGATGTTTCTTCTTCTTCTATCTCTTTCTTCTTTTCATAACTATCCAGAATTTTCTGGATGAAATTTCTGGGTCGTTACATTTGGTATCAGAGCGAGGTTAAGCGAGAACCTTGGCTCTGGTGGGAATACTCATTAAGGATAGGATCAATGGTTCCCTAGAATGAGTTGAGTGTGTGTGTATATATATGAGAGCGTACTTTTTATTTTCTGATCTAAAGATTTTAAATGATTTTATAAGAATATATTTCGATATATATAAAGCAATATTTCTATCTAATAAAATTAAGGTAATTGGTTGTTAAATTATTAGAATTAAATTAAGTGGTAATAGAAATACAACCAAATTTAAATAAAAAAGATAAGTTTGAAATGGATTCAAAATGAAATTAAAATCTTAAATTTGGAATTTTTTTTTCAAAAAAAGATAATAATGGATTAGTATCCTTGGTTATTATCATTGTTGTGTTTAATAATGAAATGTGTAGTAATGAGTAAGCAAAAATGAAATGTTTTAAGGTGGTAACCTTTAAATAAGTATGACATGTAATTTGAAGTGGGTTTCAAACTGTGAAGTTCTGAATTATAAATTTAAACATTTGAATTGGTTTCAAAATGTTAAAGGAAATAATATTATTCAAACTATTTTGAATATGATCTTATTTTAAAATAAGAGATGTTATTTAATACATTCGAATGAAAGGGTCCTATTTCGAACAAGGGTTGTTTGAAATTTTAAAGAAATTAAGGATATGGAACCATTTTAAACTTAAGATTTGAATGCTTAAGATAAAACTTCAATAGTTTGGTTTCAAAATTGAAATTTGATGATAAATTGAATTTCAAAGTTTTAGATGTTTAAAAAGGATTTGAATAATTATTTGAACATTGAAATGGGTTAAAAAAATGGAATTCGGATTCAGAATTAAATGGTTTAAAGTTATAAGTTGATTTGATTTAAAGGATTAATTCAACACTTGAAGATTTAACTCGAATTTATATAATTCGAGATTGTAAATTCGAGATGGTTTAAATTTGAAATTTGAATTGAATTAGTTCAAATTGAATTTGATTTAATTAATTGAACTGCGCATGAAGGAAGGCTAGAAGGCGGTTGTGAAGGATGGGAATATGACCGTGGCGCTATGTGAACAAAGGCAGGAGGATCAAGTTGATGTGAGTGGCGGGTTGAAGACTAAGGCCAGTAGGCGGTTTCTATTGTGAGGCTGCTCATGGTAGTGAGGGAGGTGTGGAAAACAGCGGAGAGGGGATTCGGGCTTGGTGGTGGCTACGAGGACGAGATTGCGGAGGAAAACTGGGTGGTGGCGTTGAGGCGTAAGCTGGGTGTGGTGGGAATACTCGAAGCAAGACTGTTGATGAGTTGTGGACGTAGTCTGTGAGAAGGAAAAGAGGGTGGAGGCTTGTGGGCTCGACAATGGGCTGAGATGGGACGTACAAATCTCAAGTGAGGTAAAGGAAAGGAGAAGAAGGCGGATGCTTGGAGTTTGCAGGCCAAAGGAACAGCCTCAGATTGGTTGACCGTGGAGGAGGGGAGGCTGGTGGAGGGTCGATCAGTAATGGGTGCTGCCATGGCATTGACGGACTTGGAAAGGGATAGAAGGTGGGTTTGGTGAAGCACGTGAGTAGGTGACCAGTGTGGCAGATGGCCGATGGTGACTTCGAACGCCGGGGAGATGGCCTCGAATGTGGTGGTTTCTGCATGAAGAGGTGAGTCGAGAAGTGGTGGCTGAGATGCTAGGTGATTGGCTATGTTTGGCGCTGCCAGGTGGAGAAGAAGGGAAGGCCGAAGGTGGTGCAATGGAGGTGATGGCTCGGGTTTTGATGGAGATGCAACGCTGAGGTGGCGATGGGTTCGAGTGGGCGGAGCTGTCAGAGGCGATCTCGGTAATAAGCAAGGAGGAAGAGGAAATAATGGCTGATGGGTTGAAAAATGAAGGAGGCCGTGAGAGGGAGAGGGAGCATTCGGTAGAGATGCTAGTGGAGGGTGGAGCGGTTGCGTAGCATATAGCTTTGGTCGGTTGCAGAAGGGAGGTTGGGGTTTACGAAGGAGGAAGGGGGTGAAATGTTCAGGAAAATGAAGGTATAAGGCTTTGTACTATATATATAAAATTTTCTTTCGAAACAAACAAAGAGATGGAAAATTGAAATGAAAGGATGAACTGAAATAGATTGGAACTAGGGAAAAGCAAAAGTCATGTATGAACAGTTGCGAATATTAATAGCCATCAGCTATTCACTTTACCTGATTGACAACGAAAGGACACAAAACCTGAAAGGCCTAAATACAAAACCGATACAGCAAATCATTATGCAGATTTCATCACGTACCGGACATCGAAATTGAAAAATGAATATACTATAAAGATTAGCATGACGAGGCAAATAGAATGGTACATAGATATTAGTGATATGACTATCCTATCAATACACGATTTTTCGCTGCCGAAAATGCCGTTAAAATGCCGAAAATAAGATAAACGGTGCTGAAGCAGTCCAAATTCGGCGAAATGAAATATGACTTCTAAATCAGAAAATGATTTACATTTTTTTTGTAAAAAATATATTCAGATTTCGAAAACATTTTATTTACATCAATTTTAACTGATTTAAATTGAAATTGAAAATTTCACAGCAGAACTAAACTTTCATATTTTCTGATGAAAATCTGATATTTTCTACATTGAGATAGATGCATCACAAATATCAAATTTTCATTATTAAATTTAATTGTTAAATTTTCAAGAAAAATTCAGTTAAATACATTAATAAAAATGTTAAAATTACCGGGTCAATATAGACGGTAAAATTTCCAACTAATAAAAAATATTGTACAATGTGGTTGATTGGGTGAAATTCCAATTTGATGAGTTGCTCATAACCGATCGGTTTCAGACTAGAATTAAGCAACTTGGTATTCTTTTGTTTAATGCGATTAGGATACAAAATTTCAAGAGCACCTACCTTTACATCCTTAAGTTATGCCTAGTCTTCCTCCTCAGGTCAAAACACAATGACTCTTTAAGCAAGTCATCTTAATGGGTCTTGGACTTTTGTGCTTTTCACCACGTCTCAAGGCCTTTCATCCTTTGTTTCTCCATCTTCATCGTCTTTTATTCCTGTTACGACCCCCGATGATGCTCTTAGGCTCTTGGTATGAGTCAGATCTGTTGTTATTCCTACATCATTTCTTCATAATGTCTACCATATTCCTAATCTTACAGTTGTGGGCTAGTCATGTGATTTTGGCATAATGCATTTAATATTTACTACTTTTTATTGCTATATGCAATATTTACAATCTAAAAAGTTGATTGGGACCTATCATAGAGGATGTGGAGTATATGTTTTTGAAGGCTGTTTATTTGATAATATGTTGGAAATGTCATTTGGTTTGTTTACACATCCCACAACAAATAGAATTCCAAGTACCTAAAAAGTGATTCGCATAATCTTTTGATTGTATTATTATATGATAGAGTTAGAGGTATGCCTTAGAGGGAATTATGTAATTTGTTACATATATCTAACTCGATAACCAATTCCATGCGAAATAAAAAATTTCCCCTTCTATTATATAATTGATAATGTGTTATATTAAATAGTTAATTTAATTGAAATATATTTAAAAGAAAATTCATAAATGGTATGTTCTATGATAGTATTTACAAAGTGTTGTAATTATGAGTAACTTATCACAGTGAAATTAAACATACCATTTTAAATATTCCTAATCAAGATGTATCGAGACTGAATATCAATGCATCCGTTGAGATTAGAGTATGTAATGCTCTTCAAATGTTGGACAGTGTATTACTCATGACTATCAGAGACGCTAAGGAATTACGCATTGATAGTTATTGGATAACTGTGGAATGATTTATTCGATGGTTCTCTGTTAGTTATTATACTTGAGGTCAAACAGAAAATATCGATGTGACAAAATTTCACTATTCCCTTGACTTGAGTATACCGCTGATCTTCAATGTGGAAGCTGGTAGAGTTATGGGCAGCCTTAGGGGTAATTATGTAATTTGTTACATATATCTAACTCGTTGACCAATCTTGCTTGAAATAAAAGGTATTTTCTTTCAGTAATATACTTGATATAATGTGTTATATTAATTAATCAATTTAATTAAAGTATATTTAACAGAAATCTATAAATGGTATATTTTTTGGTAGTAGTTACAAAGTGTTAGTTAAAATTTGTTAGGTGATTCATTTTTTTGAAAAATGAAAGAATCTGTCAAAAAAATAAACAAAATATAAATTCTTATTATAGTTTAAAAAAATAGTTCGTTAAGCTTTACATATTTAAAAATTTTGAAAAATATCGTTAAAATCCATAATGATCAAACCAAAAATTCTTAGATGGTGAATTTTCACAATCATGCCAACTCTTGAGAAATAATGTATTTTTCCAATAAAAATCAAATTTTAGAGTTGGGATTTAAAATATTATTATTTGTCTATTATTATTTTTTCATGTCAAGTGGACTGGATTGAATAAAAAAGACATGTCCATTCAGATAAAAAATGAAATATGTATGGTGATTATCTTCCTCGCTTTATATTAGCGCTAATAGAAGAATACTCCCTTCCAAAAACGTATTGGCCACGTCCCTCCCATAATTCTTCATTATTTGTGCCAATAAATTCAATAAGAGTTAAGCTCGGCTTGTAGAATTGGCTTAGCAGTTCTGTTTTTTGAGTTTGATTATCAGATCCAGGTAATTTTTTGATTATTTTTGGATTTTTGATGTATATTTTATAATTTTTAAAACTAAAGTTAATAATAAGGTTGGAATTTTCATCGTAAACGTAAGAAATTGTTCATAAAATCTAAACCCGCTACTATAGCAGAAAGTCTTATGGGTTTTATGTTACTATGCAGACTTCGATCTTTTTTAGGTAGTTTACTTTTAGTACTGTTAAATTAGTTAGCTGTATTGTATAATATTTGCTGCTGTAGATATCTATTTTATGGTTACTGCATTCACAACCATCTATCTCTGCTTGTTTGTAAAATTAACATGACATTAATCATCCAACAAACGCTTATTGTAGATATAAACTAGTATATGATGAAAACTATATTACGGCAATAATGTATGAATGTCTAGAACTATTCACATTCTTTTCTTTGCTGAATTTGTAATTTTGTTTGGTTATAATCAATAATCATGAACATAAATTTCCAAAAGGGCTCATGAAATCAAATGACCTTGTTTCAAAGTACAAACCATGGATAATTATTATATGTGAAACCATTTTTCCATTTATTCAAATATTTTTTTAGATAATAAGTTATAGTTAATTATGTTCAATTTTCATAATTTGCAGTAAATATTTGTTGGAGGTATATGGTTGTAAATATTATTTTACATTATTTGTAGCAACTACAAGCTTTAAACATTTTGGTAAAGAGTATAAGTAGCTGCCAAGCAGAATTACATGGATGTAACTTAAGATTTTGATGTTAATTTAATTTCATTTGTTTATTTCGTATAATGATATATATGCACTTTACTATTTATTTCAGAAAAATGAAATAGCTGGAAACAAGCAAGTAAAAATGTTGTAGTCTTCCACCACTAGGAATTTTGGAGCTGAGAAGGATGCAGAAGACCGCCTCGAATACCTCTCTTTTATCAGCTATAGTATGTTTTATTTTAAGACGAATAAGTATTAGTTTGCACACTAAATTATAACTTGTTAAATTTCAGACATATAAGAGTATAGGAAAGCAACAAAAAGATCACAACCACTGTTTGATTGCTTATTTGGTTGCATTTTCGATTGAAAAATGGATGACATATTAACTTGATCGATAGAAACCAATATGATTATCTACATCTTATGCATAACCATTGTTTTGCAAGAAAAATATGTAGAGAGACCTAAAGGGGGTTTCTCGCCCATAAATTATATATTTATATCCATATGTTGTTATTGATGATTAATTGAATATAATCCCGATATTCCATTTAATAGTTTAAATGCCGTTATAGCGATTTTCACTGTACCGTCGTTTTATTAAGTTCCATCCCCAAAACCCTATCATATGAACTTGAGCTTATATTTCCACTAAAAAGAATATTAAAAATTTATTAATCATTTTAAATAATGATAGTTTAAAGTAATTAATCTTTTAAATTAATTAATTTGAGATTAATTAATCAATTTAATAAATAATGATTAAAATTGTTTTATCTTTAGATTTAATTGATTATTTTTGCTAATGATGTTTTTATACTTAATTAATCATTTTAATTAATGATTATTTGAGTTTAATAAATTATTTTAATTAATGATACCGAATTTTAATTAATTTATTGAACTTAATTAATTTATTTCAATTAATGATAATTGAAATTAGTAATCATTTTAATTAATGATATTTTATGTAATAAATCATTTTAAATAATTATTTTTGAATTATTTAATCATTCTAATTAATGATTGCTTTTAGGTCTGAAAACTTTTTAGCTAACGAATTTTAGAATTTAGTTAAATTATCTTAATTAATGATGTTTTATAATTAAATAAGCCATTTTAACAAATGATGTTTTAATTAATTATTCTGGCTAATGGAGTTTGAATTTAATTAATCCAATTAATTTTTTATTATTTGAACTTAATTAACTGTTTTAATAAATGGAATTTAAAATTATTTATCATTTTAATTAATCATGTTTAACATTAATTATTAATTTAATTTTATTTGAAATAAATAAATCTTTTAATTAATGATATTTAAAGTCAATTAATTTATTTAATAAAAGTGATGAAGTAAATTATCTAGTATAATGAAATTGCTTTAATCAACCAATTTCAAGTTAATAAAATGATTTGATAAATATTTTTAAAGTCGATTTACCAATGTTATAAAAGTATTTGGAAATAATTATCTATTTTGTTATAGATAATGGATTTGTTTATTTAAATGTGATTTTAAATATAATTAATTATCTCTCATGATAATTAATATTGTTTTAAAGTTATGAAAAGGACTTGGAACTCGATTATTGAGATGTTTAGTTGGATAATCTTCTAGCCGTTCGGTCTAATTTTGGTTTAGGCCTTCGGGGTCGCTCCCTTGGAAAAATTATCCTCTTAACATTTTAACAATCGTGAACTAAATCTAAATGTGTTTTTATCAATACGGAAGTCAAGCAAAAAGTTCGGTTTGTTTTTAAAAGAAAAAGTTTGATTCGTTTATGGAAATAAATTATTTCCGTAAAGTTATGGAAACAATTTATTTGTATAATTAGCATTAAACATCGAAGAAGTAAACTTGTCACTATTTCAAAAGTTAAAAATAAACGTGTGACATGATTTTGAGGTAATACTACCTTGTCATGTCCATAATTATTCTTAACCCAGATATAGTACAAATTTGAATTCAATGAGTAGTGATAAGTATACAAGACTTAATTTCCATGTACAACCTATTTATGTCCTTGATAGTTGGTATCTTAGCTATCGGTCACTTCAGCTACTTTATTTTCGTCTTTCTAAGATGTTGTGTTGCTCACTTGAGCTTTCTTATCCTTTATCGGAAATGACAAAACCCAAGAGCGAGTGGGGGCAAAACTATGTGGGGTTGCTCCCATTAGGGTTTTTTCACATCCACTCTAGATGGGATTCGGTGTTTCACATTAAGATGTGATGTACTCGGATACTCAGTAACAATTAGCGAGGTTCGTCTTGGAGGTTTCCAAGAGCCATTGGAGTTCTCAAGTATATTTCTAGAGGTATACTTTCGGAGATAGGGGAGCACCCTCCTAGTCATTTGTTGGAAAATTTCCTTTCCTTATTTGATTCATATCCCTGAATCTGTTTTAGCTTTAAATTGCCATGAGTAGAGGCAACTCCTCACCACGGCATTTAAGTGTTTATTTAGTCCATTCTATCGATTTTGCACTGTTACTTTATTTAACCCATTCCATCGATTTTGGACTGTTACTTTATTTAGCCCATTTTATCGAGTTTGGACTGTTACCTTATTTAGTCCATTCTATCAAGTTGGAATGTTTTCCCTTTGTTTTATCCATTTTGTCTAGTTTGGATTTTACTTGGATTGTTTCCATTTTTTCATGTCTGGTTGATGTTATTTATGCTCAATCATATTTGGATTTTTTTCTTGATATTTATTTCTACTTTTTCCTGTATGGACATTATTCTTGTGATGTAAAAACCGTTCTGCGTTAGCGACGTGGTCTCATTGATTTTTTTTATATATGTTTCCCCTTATTTGAGTTATCTCACGCTGGTATTTCCAGACTAATCTTGGTGTTATTTATTTATAATGCATGGTTCAGACCGAATATTTTCCTAGGTTGACTATGGTGTTTTGGAGATCATGAAGAGGAGATAAAGATTCACCTGTTGTATTATTTTATTTTTTCCTGTATTATATAATATACCTATCGGCATTTGTAAGGTCAGGATTTTATAACTGTCCAGCTGATAAAGTTTGTTTTTAACTCTGATATACTCTGTATGTTTGGAGTGATAATTACTATTGTCATTGTTATAATATTTGCTGCCGATTTCATTGTGAGATTTTGTTTTTCTCTATTCTATGTTTTTTCTTTTCATTTACCCTAACAATCTGCCCTTTTATTGATTGCGCGACATTTGAAGACAGTGGTAGCGTTTGGTGTCGACTTTTGATGATCAAGAAGGCTGGTCGTTACAAAGTGGTATCAGAGTGCAAGGTTAAGCGAGAACCTTAGCTTTGGTAGGGTTTGGCTCATTAGAGATAGCGTAAATGACACCCCAGAATGAGTTTGAGAGTATTATATATATGAGAGTGTATTTGTTAATGTTATAAAAGCATATTATGTTAATTGGTCCATTGAGCTTTCATGAATTCTGATCGAGATGTGGGACGCCACAGTATCGATAGGGTTTCTAAACACTTGACCTAGGCCAACGGATATGGTATTGAAATATTTAAAATTTTGGAAAATTATATATTTTGCCGAGGATTATTGTGATAACTCAGAATTCTAGACATCTGTAATGGATAAAATAATTGGGTTAATTAATAGAATACTGAATTGTAGATTTAACAAATGAATCTAATAAAGGAAATATTTATATTTGTAATTATGTTGTATATATATACATAGATTTTAAATACTGATTACAAATTTAATTTGTGTTGCTTAATACATACATATATTTGAGCTGATTTCAAAATAGGACTTTAAATTGAAAATGAATTTGAATTTGGGTTAAAATTTAAATCTAAAAGATAATATCTCAAAATAAATTGGATTTAAGATAATGTTTCTAATTTATATATATATATATATATATATATATATATATGTATGTATGTATGTATGTATGTATGCATGCATGTATGTATGTAAATTGTGAATAGGAACCTTGGTTTGAATTTAATCAAATGATTTTCAAAAAGGGTATTTAAAATATAAATGGAGCTAAGTGAGGTTTAATAGGGGTTCATACCTTATTTAAATATATAAGTTGTATATATAAATAAAGGTGTTAAGCATAAAAGAAATACAAGTACAATAGAAATTATATATAAGTGTAAAAGTAATATTAATAAAGGTTTTCTTTTACACTTGTAAGGTGATAAAACACATAGATAGACATGTGTAAGTTAAATTAGCATGTAAAGAACAAATGGCAGCATTTGTTTTCTTAAAAGATTTTTTTTGTGTAAGTGGGTGTTTTAATAAAAAAGAAAAAAAAAATCTGAAACTAATCCACTCCTGTAAGAAACCAGGGAACAAATCAAGAAGAAATAAATTTCAAAAACTACAATCATTTTCAATCTTCAACCCGAAGCTCAGATTCAAGCTAGCAACTAAATCAACTTAAACCATAGTGCATTCAAACTTCAGCAATCAAAGAGGATTCAACAATTAACTAAGGCACAACCTTCTCTGTTCTTTGCTCTTACAAGAACAGGTGAGTAAAACTACTGCCATTTTAATGTTTAAACCTGTTGAAAATGATGCTGTGATAAATTGTTTAAATATCTTGCATGTAATAATTAATTATATGATTAACTCAAACAAACCTGGAAGCAAGAACATGCTCTCTGTTCTCTACTTCAAAACCGTGAGTAAACATTTTCTATTAAAAATAGTTTAATTTTGATTTATATCAAATGCATGTGATGATATTGTTTTGAATGGAAATTTTTCTGCTTGATTCTATTTGAATTGTTACATGTTAGCAAGTCTATGGATATATACATACATACATACATACATACATACATACATATATATATATTCATATATAGATGTCTGATCTCTGTGTTTCATAACTTTGTTTGCTTCAAAAATTCAAATCTCCCAACAGAATCAATATAAGACTTTGATGTTTAAACGGAAGTTGTTTGATATTGTATGATGATGATTTCAAAAATAGAATCAGTATTTTAAATTCAATAATTAATTTTTAAAAATGGAAATCACAGTGGAATTCATATTTGTGATAAAAATCAACAATCTTAATCTCTGATTTGGATTGCATGAATACGTTTGTGATTGGGAATCATGAATTTTAACATATATTTCATGATTTTTAAATTAATATTTGGTTAGAATCCTTGAATTGATTGTTTCCGACATTTCGGTCGACCGCTGTTGATTGGCAAGGTGGATAAAGGCGAGGTTGTAGTCGAAGTCGCTCTGAGACATGTGGGTTTTATGAAAAATGTTGGAAGTTTTTATCGATGATCGAGGCGATGGGATTTAGACGAAATAGGTTTTGCTGTTTTGTTTGGACGAGAGGGTTTGGGAGCTTCATGCGGCATCAATCGATCACCGGAAGTGATCGCGTTAGGGAATTTAGATGCAAGACGACGAGATGCAGGTCTGATGATGTCGGCGAGTAACCTCGTGGATGAGATTGACGGCAACGAGAGTTTTTCCGATGGTGCTGTGGGTTCTGGATTGCTTGTTACTGTTCAATTTTGACTCAGAGTGAGATCGACAAAGCTAGATGGTTGGAATAGTGGTAGAGGTCGTGGGTGACTTGTGGGCATCATCAGAGGTGATCAGAGTGGCGGTGGGGGCGTGTGCACGTACACGCGAGCATTGCTATCTGGATTTTTGACAAGCTTTGGGGAAGAACGCTTCGACTCGGGTTTGGTTTCGTGCGAGAGAAGTAATGACTCGAAGCAGATGTGATTTGATGGTTGTCTTTGGATATGCTCGGGTTTACAGGGGGAAAGATCATGTTTGGCTTGAGTTTTCAGAGTGTTGGTTACCTGGTTTAAAAGTATTAAGTGCACCAGGTATATTTAATGTAAAGAATATTTCCAAAGTTTAAAGCAAACAAGAAAATCAAGTTTTCAAGCTTAATATTATTAAAATTCCAAGTAAAGTGGTTAAAACAAATTTTAAGGTTTTAAAGTTATTAAATAACTAGTTTCAAAGAAGTTTTAAACAAGTTAAAAGGTTGAAGAGTATAAAGTAAATTAGTTTAAATTTTTTCCTTATACAAGTTTCTTTTATATGTGATAAATGTTTCTTTACATTTTTTTAAGAGGTATGTAAATTGATTTTAAATTTTGATAAGTTAAATCATTTTTAATCTTAATTAAAAATGGAATTTAAAAGTAGATTTAAAGGCGTAAATTGTTTTAAATACTTATGCTAAAGATAATTAAGTCATTAATAAAGGAAATGATTTATCTTAAAAATAATTAAAATTTTAATGATTAATTAAGTTAATAGGGTAATTAATAAGTAATTAATTAATTTAATTAATTAATTAATGATGTAGATTAATCTAAAATTAGAGATTAATAAATTAAGGAAAATCATTTGTGGAATTGGATTAGATAGGATTATTTAGTGAAGTAATTAAAGAAATCAATTACTAAATGTAATTAATTTAGTTAATGTAATTAATTTAAGTTAATTAATTGGTTTAATTAATTTAAAATAATCATTGGATGATGGGTTAAGTATAATTACTTAATGTAATTTATAAATTGCAATTACTTAGTAAAGTAATTAGTAATGGTAATTACAGAATGTAATTAATTGAAATTTGGGAGTAGTTTTGGGTTCAATCACCTTGTGTAATTAATATGAAGTATAATTATTTAGTGAAAGTAATTAATAATTGATTACTCAGTGTAATTAACTTAAGAATTGAATTTGAAGATAATTAGGAGATGTATTTAATTAAGGATTAATGCAATTAAGTAATTAATAAAGTAATGAAAGGTTAATTACTATAAATGGTTAAGGATAATTAATTTATGAAATTAATTAAAAGCTAATTACTTAAAGTAATTAGAGAAAATTAATCAAGAATGATGAATTAAGATGGATAATTTGAGGGTGATTAATTAATTGGTTTGTAATTAATTAATGATTAAGTAAGTGCTAAAAGTAATTAATTTAATTTAGTTAAATTAATTAGAGATGAAGTAATTAATTTAATTCATTTAAATTAATTATAGATGATGTGTTTAATAGATCTATGTTCATGGATGGCTGAATTATATTGAATGCCTTAGATTAGTTAATATCCCAGATATGTGATTTGTGATGCTGTGTGATGTTATATGTTGGTTTTAAACTAAGACAATGAGGTTATCCATCGATGATGAATTTCTGTGTATAGGTGACACCCTGTATTTGAAGTCTGAATTGTGTTTCACTTGAATTACTCGGGTTAAGATGGTATAGATTTCGAAGAGACCGGGGTCGGGTATTAGTAAATACCCGAACCCACTTCGATTTGTATTCTAACATAATTCTTTAGAGACTTGATATGTAGGCTGGAATGAAATAGTCTAAACATACTATTGAAACTAAGTATGGGTACTTAGAGATGGATTTGTGAAATAAGCGTTGACTAATAACAAGTTAAGAACTCGTAGAGAAGTACGAGATACACCAAAAATTTAAGTATGATTATAACTTAGTATTTCATATTTTATGAGTTTACCCACGCTGGTTTCCAGCCTAACCTGGGTGTTACTTTGATGTAATGCTCGGGTCAGACCGAGTATTACAGCTTTTCAGGTAAGGACGTACTGGAGTTCAGGAGGCAAGCTGGATGGCAGGAACGTACGGAGTGATTTCCACTGTGTATATTATCGCTGATTAGCTGGGACATGTTTTCAAATTTGTCCTGTATTGTGTAATAGTTGTAACTCTCATGTATAAATGTATAAGTGTATTGATACAGTTCATCTTTGTAAAACTGATATTATTTATTATTATATTTTGATCCGCTGTGAATGTGAGGTTTTCTGTGTTTTGGTAATTCTGTTTCTTCTTCTTTTTTCTCTTTCTTCTTTTCACTAACTATCTGGAATTTTTCGGGATCGAAAATTCCGGGTCGTTATATTGGGTATCAGAGCTGAAGGTTAAGCGAGAACCTTGGCTCTGGTGGGATTACTCATTAAGGATAGGATAAGTGGTACCCTAGAATGAGTTGAGTGTGTATATATATGAGAGAGCGTACTTGTTATTTTCTTATATTAGATTTTAAATGGTTTTATATAAGAATATATTTTGATATATATAAAGCAGTATTTCTTTCTAATAAATAGAAAAGCAATTGGTTGTTAAATTATTGAATTAAATTACAACCAACTGAAATTAAATCTCGAATTTGGGAAAGGTTTCAGCATATGGATAATCAATAAATTTATGTAACTAATTAAACTTTGTTTAATGAGATTAATTAATGGATAATAATTGGAAATGATAAATTAAGAGGAAGTTACTTAATGAAGTAACTAGAGGTAAGTAATTTAAGGGACAATTACTTAATGAAGGTAATTAAGAAATAAGTTAATTATCGAATGTGATTAACTGGAATTAATCAATGATGTAATTAATTTAAAGAAACAATAAATAATATTATTTAATGCAATTGAATGAAATGTTCCTATTTCAAACAAGGGCTGTTTGAAAATTTAAAAGAAATTTGTTTTGGATTAAAAAGTTTAAAATTTTAAAGTATAACTTGTATGTAAAAGAAATTAATATGTATATATGTGGATATACATAATATCAAAGGTGGTTTGAAATAAACTCTAAATGGTGAGTTTAAATTTGGAATAAGATATGGTACCCAAAGTGATAAGTTTTTTTTGAACTCATAAGCAGGAAGATTATTTATGAGAAGTTCAAAATTTGAAATGGAAGTTCAAATTGGGTAGGGTTGACTGGATTAAGTGAATTGAGTTTAACTGGGGAAAAGTTAAATAAGTTGGAATGATCAACCTGATTTGGAAATTTGAAGATGAAATTAAAATTTAACTTGGAGAGTAAATGGTTGATTTGAATTAGGAAGTTTGAGTGATCTCAAAATGAGTTCGAAATTGGAAATTGGAAATTGGAAATGGATGGATGTTTTAAAAATAAAGGCTAATTTCACTTGTGGTATAATATGTTAGGTCTGAACTGTGAATTGAATTGTTTAAAATTTTAATAGTAAATTGATTTAAAGGAATTAAATCAACATTTGAAGTATTAACCCGAATTTATATAATTCGAGATGGTTTAAATTTGAAATTTGAATTAGTGCAAATTGAGTTTGATTTGAATTAACTGACATGGTGATTGAAGATGTATGAGTATAAAATTCAAATGGAAAATTTGAGTTGGATTAAGTTGAAACAATTTGAAATTGAGGTGGGTTCAATTTGAAATTAGTCCAGATTGATTTGAATAATTTAGAATCGTAATTAAAGTTGAACAGTTTTAAATTCAAATGGAATTTGAATTGAATTTGGAAGGAAATCAAGAATAATCCAACTTGATTTGAAAATTGAAGTTATTTAAATTGGAATTGGGTCAATTTAAATGGAAAAGAAAATTTAAATTGAATTGATGAGAACGGAGATTGGGAAGTGAACAGTTTTGACTCTCGACTATTTTTAGTATAAATTGTTTTAATATAAACCTATTTTTCCAAGCTATTCATTATATATACAACCTTTCTTTTAAAAGCCAAACTATCTTATACTTGTTTTACAATTATTTTTGAAACTGTTTAACAATTTTCCAACTGTTTTATAAAATTACTATCTTACTATTATTTTGCAATTATCTAAAAAATTTATAACTATTTTAACTATTTTCTAACTATTTTACACCTATTTTACAAACTAGTAATTATTTTCCAACTACTTATCTATTTTAAAATATTTCAAGCTATTTTCTAAATAAACTGGTCGGAGTTCAAACTGTTATTGGTTAAATACCCAATCGAGATAAGAATAGAGGTGATAATCCAAATGGATTGAAGCAATTGTGAGTTAGTGAATGAAAATCAAAGTGAATGTGAATAGAAATAGAATTGATTTAGCTAATAACCAATAAAGATAAATTCGTAGGGTGTATGTATGTTATTCTATTCACATGGTGATTTGATCCAGATTCGAGCATCGAATTTCGAGAAAGTTATATCGATCCGAGTGGGACTTTTCACTTGATTTTCGACGGCGAACCTATATATGGATTGTTGATCAGTTCTGGATATTCTCTATCATAGTTATGACTATGCAAGGAGAATGACAGTTTCTGATCAAGAAACCAGATCTTTGTCCGCACTAGGAAGTCGGGTGGACGATACTAGTTCGGAAGTGAAATTATGTGGTCAAGTGAGCGATCAGATTGGTATAGTGTACGAATAATATGTGTACATCGTACAGATTTAAATGAAAATGATATTGAGAGAAGTAATCAAATTTCAATATTTAATTTTGAGTAAACAAAGTTAAATATCTTTGTTTTATAAAATGAAACTCCCCTTGTTGAATCTTTTGCCAGAAGAAAAGGGTTTCTGAAAATGTTTGAAGTATAAAAGGAGTTTTATACAGGTTTGAAATGATCCAAAGTTTGAAAAAAAATTATATATATCTGTATATATATGTACAAAGGATCTTATGAGGATTTTGGAAAAAGGTTTTGGGAACCTATGGATTTGGAAAGGCTTTTGATTTTTGGGTAAAATCAATATTGAATTTGGAAAGCCTAATTTGAGAATTATCGATTTTGGGATAATCGATTTTGTGTAAAGGAGCTTTGTATGAGATCATACTAGGTGTATGATTTGAAGATACTATATGTGTATAGTATAAAATGTTTTGATAATGGCTCTGGGGAAAAAGGCGCTCCCTTGAAATGAACTTCTCAAGAGTACCACTGGGTGGTGCTGCCTTGAGCCCCAAGGGGGGTTTCTAAAGTTGATCCTGTGAGGAGTCCGGACAAAACTAGTTCCTTTGGATTATGAGTAGAGTATACCATAGCAAAAGTTGAGTGTGTCGCTGAGAGCCAACAGTCTGCGTTTGATTTTGTTTCGGTAGACTGCGACCTATGGTATAACATAGCGAAAGTCGTGTGTGCCGCTGAGAGCCTACAGTCTGCGTTTGATTTTATATCGGCAGACTGCAACCATGTAGGAGTGGAGAAGTTTCATTTTGACAGCGAAATCAGAGGCCGCTGAGAGCCTGCAGTTACATGGACTTTTGCTACGATGCAACGTAACCCTGGATGTAACTGTGATCTGTTGTGTGGGATCCATGGCGTAATAGAGAGGCCGCGGAGAGCCTGCAGTTACATGGACTTTTGCTGTGACGGCAACGTAACCTTGGAATATAACTGCGATCATGGATGAGGGTGATGATTTCCAGAGCATTCGCACCAAAGATATATCCTCTATTTTCAAAAACTTTTTCTATATTTTCAATAAAATTATTTTCCAAGTATTTTCACTGGGTGTTGAAAATGGGTCTGCTAAGTACTTATAGATTTTCAGTCCTACGCCTGATCAAAGTATGACCGAATTTCTGTGAGAACAAAGATGGACTTGTTGAAACATCGAGTTATAGAATGATATTTTTATAAAAATACTTAGATAATACTAAATATAGATTTTTAAAAGTATTTTAAAAATGATCAAAGAATATTTTAACTGGTTTTAAAAATTTAATAAATTCTGCCTTCATTCCTTTTCGAGGACGAAAAGATTTAAATGAGGAGGAATGTGATAACCCGGAATTCTAGACATCTGTAATGGATAAAATAATTGGGTTAATCAATAGAATACTGAATTGTAGATTGACAAATGAATCTAATCAAGGAAATATTTATATTTGTAATTATGTTATATATATATACATAGATTTTAAATATTGATTACTAATTTAATTTGTGTTGCTTAATACATACATATATTAGAGCTGATTTCAAAATAGGACTTTAAATTGAAAATGAATTTGAATTTGGGTTAAAACTTAAATCTAAAAGATAATATCTCAAAATAAATTGGATTTAAGATAATGTTTCTAATTTTTATAGATATATATATATATGTAAATTGTGAATAGGAAGCTTGGTTTGAATTTAATCTAATGATTTTCAAACATGGTATTTAAAATATAAATGGAGCTAAGTGAGGTTTAATAGGGGTTCATACCTTATTTAAATATATAAGTTGTGTATATATATATATATATATATATATATATATATATATATATAAAGGTGTTAAGCATAAAAGAAACAGAAGTACAATAGAAATTATATATAAGTGTAAAAGTAATATTAATAAAGGTTTTCTTTTACACTTGTAAGGTGATAAAACACATAGATGAACATGTGTAAGTTAAATTAGCATGCGAAGAACAAATGGCAACATTTGTTTTCTTAAAAGATTTTTTTTTTGTGTAAGTGAGTGTTTTAATAAAAAAGAAAAAAAAATCTGAAACTAATCCAAGCCTGTAAGAAACCAGGGAACAAATCAAGAAGAAATAAATTTCAAAAACTACAATCATTTTCAATCTTCAACCTGAAGCTCAGATTAAAGCTAGCAACTAAATTAACTTAAACCATAGTGCATTCAAACTTCAACAATCAAAGAGGATTCAGCAATTAACTAAGGCACAACCTTCTCTGTTCTTTGCTCTTACAAGAACAGGTAAGTAAAACTGCTGCCATTTTAATGTTTAAACCTGTTGAAAATGATGCTGTGATAAATTGTTGAAATATCTTGCATGCAATAATTGATCATATAATTAACCCAAACAAGCCTGGAAGCAAGAACATGCTCTCTGTTCTCTGCTTCAAAACTGTGAGTAAACATTTTCTATTAAAAACAGTTTAATTTTGATTTTAATCAAATGCATGTGATGATATTGCCTTGAATGGAAATTCTGCTGCTTGATTCTATTTGAATTGTTACATGTTAGCAAGTCTGTGGATATATATATATACACATGTCCAATCTCTGTGTTTCATAACTTTGTTTGCTTCAAAAATTCAAATCTCCCAACAGAATCAATATAAGATTTTGATGTTTAAACGGAAGTTGTTTGATATTGTATGATGATGATTTTAAAAACAGAATCAGTATTTTAAATTCAGTAATTAATTTTTAAAAATGGAAATCACAGTGGAATTCATATTCGTGATAAAAATCAACAATATTAATCTTTGATTTGGATTGCATAAATATGTTTGTGGTTGGGAATCATGAATTTTAACATATATTTCATGATTTTTAAATTGATATTTGGTTAGAATTCTTGAGTTGATTATTTTCGACATTTCGGCCGACCGTCGTTGATTGGCAAGGAGGATAAAGGCGAGGTTGTAGTCGAAGTCGCTCTGAGACATGGGGGTTTTATGAAAAATGTTGGAAGTTTTTATCGATGATCGAGGCGATGGGATTTGGATGAAATAGGGTTTGCTGTTTTGTTTGGACGAGAGGGTTTGGGAGCTTCATGCGGCGTCAATCGATGGTCATATTTTATGAGTTTACTCACGCTGGTTTCCAGCCTGACCCGGATGTTACTTTGATGTAATGCTCGGGTCAGACCGAGTATTACAGCTTTTCAGGTAAGGACGTTCTGGAGTTCAACAGGCGAGCTGGATGGCAGGAACGTACGGAGTGATTTCCGCTGTGTATATTATCGCTGATTAGCTCGGACATGTTTTCAAATTTGTCCTGTGTTGTGTGATAGTTGTAACTCTAATATATAAATGAATAAGTATATTGATATAGTTAATCTTTGTAAAACTGATATTATTTATTATTATATTTTGATCTGCTGCGAATGTGAGATTTTCTTTGTTTTGGTGATTCCTTTTCTTCTTCTTCTTTTTTCTCTTTCTTCTTTTCACTAACTATCTAGAATTTTTCGAAATCGAAAATTCCGGGTCGTTACAATTATACTATGTATATATAAAGGGATAATTTTCAAGCTCTATATAGTTATACAGTGTGTTGGTTTTAATGTGATAATATTTATTTATTATCACTATTGTTTGTTCGATTATGCTTAACTTAAATGAAAAACAAAGGCTATTCTGTGCTGATTGCTAAATTGTGCTAGATTTATCTAGGAGCATTTATCGCTTGATTTAAAGTGAACCCTCTGTGAATTAATTTTCACAATTTGACTATAAGGTATTCAAAAAGATATGATTAAATTAAGAATTCACCATTTAATAACGGTGAGTTAAGAATTAAACTTTAAAAAAAGTTGTAATATAATCTAAATAATGGAAAAACGGATTTGGAGAATAAATATTGAAAATAATTCTATTATAGTAAAGAAGGATTACTATAATGTGGAATAATTTTATATAAAGGAAAGTTTATATAGAATTAGTTTGTAAAATGTGTTTAAAAAGGATTGTATTTAAATCCCAGAGTTTTTGAAAACAATTACAGAGCAATTTTTGAGAAATGAAACAGCTATACTTTTGAAAATATTTAAAAATAGAAAATAGATTGGGAAGTAAAATTTGAAATTAAATGCATTTTCTTTGGGATAATTAAGAGGAAACTGTTTCGGTTAGTTTTGTGGTAATATGAATAATCTTCTAAGTGACGTTCAGTTGTTTGCTTAGGCAAACTTGTGGAATACTTAGTAAATTATTCTCATTATCGTTGTGTGATCGAATGAGTTCAAATCCAAATAAACCCAAAGTGATTTTCAATAAATAAATTTTTTGAAGTTATTATATATAAAAATATATGCAATATGCTTTCAAAATGGAGTTTTAATATTAAAACCAGGTATCTTCCTTTTAAGTTCCCTAAAAGGAAATCAGTGTAACAATATAAAGTATTTCCGTTAGAGATTGTTTTGATAAATAAGAGTATTCCCTTAGATAAGATATGAGATAATTTAATACATGTTTAAATTAGGTTAAATTAAATAAGAAGGTTTTGATAAATGTTGTTTTATTAAAACCATATAATTGTTTAAAACATCTAAGTAGTATGAACTACTTGTTGATTGGGTCAACCCATAAATATTATTCGTTTTAACACTATATGTTAAAAAGGTTGATCAGTTGACTCGGTATTAAGAAATCATAAATTGATTTGATCTCCATCTGCTTCTTTGAAAAAGTTAAAACAAATTTTTACATGTACTCTCAGGATATGAAAGAATATTATATAAGTAAATAAAGGGAATAAATTATGACTTGATGTTTTATAAAGAAATAACTTTATAAAATATTTAAAACATGGGTGAGAATTTATGAAATAATACATAAATAAATTTAGTATTGAATAAAATACTAAGCAGAAATATAAGCGAATTAATAAAATATAGAGTATAACGTTCCATTTTGTCCGTGTGAGTTTGGATAATCTTCCAAGCAATGACCAAATGCTAATGATCAAAACGGTACGCTTAGAAAATTATCTATATTATTGTACAATTAAGAAAGTTTTGAACCTAAGTTAAAATTTGTTTGTTAGTCTTTTGACATTTTAAAATAATGTTAAGTGACAAGTTTTCCTTTGTGGAATTTGATTGACTGTTAGTGCTAGTTTAATCCTTTATGGAATTTGAATGATTGGGTTTGGTTGAATTATATTGGTTGTCTGTGTGATTTCATATACCATTGTTTATAAAGTTTAAATTTATAGACAAAGGATTTTGATCTATTGTTATAAGGACCTAAATCCCGCTGGTTTTGAAAAAAAGGATTTTTAAAGATTTTGGGAAATGAAAAGATATTTCTTCACTCTAGTTGGTGTTTTTAGAGGAACTGGAATACCACTGGATGCTCTAGATTGTTTTGATTCTAGAGTTTCAGCATAATTTATTTGGGGGAATTCCCTCTTGGTCATTTTGATTCTGATCTTTGATTTTTCTCGTTTGAGAAATTTGAAAATAAAATTTTGAATTGAAAAACCCGGGTATTTAGATCTAGATTTGTTATTTAATTGGATGCATATCATCTATTACGGAATATTCTTCATATTTTATTGCCTATGATCAGGATATGGTTATTGGTTGCATGTATCTTTATATCATGATAGTTTTTGCATATAGAATTACACCATATTGCTTTTTTCAACATGATTTTTCTCTTAGATTTTATAAGTACAGGTATGCAAGAGAGCAATTTGATTCTTGTGCACCTGCATTTACATAGAAGATAATAAATGTACTTTCCTAAATATAAATCAAATGCAAAAAGGTATGTAATAAATTTAGAAAATGTAAATTGGTTAATGATTTTATGCCCCAGATATGGAATTCCACTTGGCTTTTGTCCCTTTGATTTATTTGGAGCCCGTAGACGCGATTTGTAGTTGTACCGACCGAGCCGCGCAAAGGATACGCTGACGAATTTTTTTGAAAATTGTAGAGTTAGAAAACTTTAAAATGTTTTTGAAATTTTTTGGATAACTAAAATTTGATTTTTGAGTTATAACTTGGAATGAATGAGTAGAAGGGAATTAGTTGTTATAGGTGACGAATTTAAAAGGTTTGAAAATTTTAGAATCTATTCAAACTAATTTGTTTTCAAAAGTTAATAATTTTAATGACCCATTCTAATTGATAGTTTTAAACTTAAGTGTTTGGAAACATTTTCTTCGTTAAGAATTTCGGGGCCGAAATTCATTTATGAGGGGTAGTAGAATGTAACAACCCAATGGTCATTTGATTTTAAATATTTAATTAATTTTAGATATTTAAATATTTTTATTTTGGAATTTAATACTTAGAATAGTGATCAATTAAATGTTTGAATTAAGAATTAAATATTTGAACAATGAACCAAATATGAATTAAATAAATTTAATAGTGTCATTTAACTTCTTTTAATTAATAAATGATAACGGTGAATCATTTTGCATATTTATTACAATAACAAATGGTTCGAATATCATAAATAATAAGAAAAAAAAATTGTAATAAAACGACCCGGAATTTCACTACTTTGATTTGCGAATATTTAATTAATTTTAAATATTAAAATAACTAGTTTTATAATGAAATAAAACTCTTTTTAATAATAAATAATAAAGGTGAAATAGTTTTAAAAATTTGTTTACAAAAATATATAGTTCGATTAAAAACAGAAAATGTGATCGGAAACTGTTTTTTAATTTTCGACGTTTCATCATGTAGAAGTTATTTGAAATGTTGTGTATACATTTGTGTGTATATATACATACATATATATATTCAAATATATGCTATGTTATAAACATAGATTAGTAATTTATTTAGGGTTAAGTGTAATTAATTAAGTGAAGAAAATGATGATGTGACACTTTAGCAACTATAATAAGAAACAAAAAGAGAATGTCACATCATTAGGAGATATAAGTACACTAGAGTACTTATGCATGTTGACTTTGATTTGATGGGAGAGTGGCTAGGTGTGGGCTGAAGTGGGTGAGGTAGAGGAGATTGTGTGACATGTCATGCATGTGTGAAGGGTAAAGTACATGATGGTAAAAAGGTAATTTGTTATTTCTATTTCATATAAAATTAAATTTTCACCTTTCTTACTCATTTCATTTTCATTTTCTCTCCTCTTATCTTCCTTAAAGCTTCATGAAACCTTTCAGTGGCTTATAAAATAACTTTTTAGGCTTTAAGATTTCAAAAATTAACTTTTAAATGGTTTAAAAATTTGTTTAAAGGTTCCTTCTTTGCCATTTCAATTTCTTCCATTTTACCAGAAATGGTTTCGACCATAACTTCCTAAAAAAAATCCAAAACCATATTTCATACCATATATAATTTCCAATGGTTACAACTTTGTTATTTATCACTTTTTCTTATTTCGAGCTTAGATGCTCCGAAAATTTATTTTTTTGCAAGAGTGTTTTTAAGCCTAGATTTTGATGTCTCAAAATACTCTTCACTATTTTGGCTATAAATTCCTCAAAATTTAAATTTTTTGAGTAATTCTTTTTTTAAATGGTAAAGGAAAGAGTTATATAAAACTTTCCATTTGCTACTTTTTTAGAGTCCGAGATGAAAGGGTCCAAAAGTTGAGTGCAAAATGGCCCATTTTCAGGGAGAATTGATGGTTTCCAAGCTTCCCGAATTTAAAAGTGTATCAAATTTTCAAATGAGTTTGATACACATTTAATTTAACTATATCATATCTACGATGTTATGAAAGTTTATCAATTTTTTTCGGATGTTGGTTAAATTATTTGATTGCTTGTTTGGTTGCTTTCCGATTGGAAAATGGATGACATATTAATTTGATCGTTATAAACCAATAAGATTATCTATATGTTATCCATAACCATTGTTTTGTAGAAAAAATATGTAGAGAGCGCCAAAGGGTATTTCTCCCCTATAAATTATTTATTTACATACATATGTTGTTATCGATGATTAATTGAATATAATCTTGATATTCCATTTAATAGTTTAAATGTCATTATAGCGATTTTCGCTATATCATCGTTTATTAAATTCCATCCCCAAAACCCTATCATATGAAGCTTATATTTCTGCTAAAAACAATATAAAAATTTTATTAATCATTTTGACTAATGATGGTTTAAAGTAATTAATCTTTTAAATTAATTGATTTGAGATTAATTAACCAATTTAATAAATAATGATTAAAATTGGTTTATCTTTAGACTTAGTTAACCATTTTTGCTAATGATGTTTTTATACTTAATTGATCAATTTAATTACTGATTATTAGAGTTTAATTAATTATTTTAACTAATGATAATGGAGTTTAACTAATTCATTGAACTTAATTATTTTTTCAATTAATGATAATTGAAATTAATAATCATTTAATTAATGATATTAAAAAGTAATAAATCATTTTAAATAATGATTTTTGAATTTAATTCATCATTCTAATTAATGGTTGTTTTTAAATTTGATTAATTGTTTTAACTAATGATTTTTATAATTTAGTTAAATCATCCTAATTAATGATGTTTTATAATTTAATAAATCATTTTGACAAATGATGTTTTAATTAATTATTTTAGCTAATGGAGTTTGAATTTAATTAATCCAATTAATTTATGATTATTTGAACTCAATTAATGGAATTTAAAATTATTTAACATTTTAATTAATGAATTTAACATTAATTATTAATTTAATTAATGATTATTTGAATTTAATAAATATTTTAATTAATGATATTTAAAGTTAATTAATTTATTTAATAAAAGTGATGAAGTAAATTATCTAATATAATAAAATTGTTTTAATCAACCGATTTCAATTTAATAAAGTGATTTAAT
The DNA here is from genome assembly GCA_030765085.1 of Allium cepa. Classification (NCBI taxonomy): domain Eukaryota; kingdom Viridiplantae; phylum Streptophyta; class Magnoliopsida; order Asparagales; family Amaryllidaceae; genus Allium; species Allium cepa. Next base: position 514,701,420 of record CM060942.1, read on the forward strand.
AAAGATCTTTAAAGTCGATTTACCAATGTTATAAAAGTGTTTGGAAATAATTATCTATTTTATTATAGATAATGGATTTGTTTATTTAAATGAGATTTCAAATGTGATTAATTATCTCTCAGGATAATTGATATTGTTTTAAAGTTATGAAAAGGAATTGGAGTTCGATTATTGGGATGTTAAGTTGGATAATCTTTTGGGCATTCAGTCTGATGTTGGTTTAGGCCTTCGGGGTCACTCGCTTGAAAAAATTATTCTCTTAACATTTTAACAATCATGAATTAACTCTAAATGCGTTTTACCAATATGGAAATCAAGCAAAAAGTTCGGATTGTTTTTAAATATAAAAGTTTAATTCTTTTATGAAAATAAATTATTTCCGTAAAGCGAATCACTTATATGGAAACGATTTATTTGTATAAATAGCACAACATCGAAGAAGTGAACTTGTCACTATTTTGAAGTTAAGAATAATCGTGTGACATGATTTTGAGGTAAAACTATCTTGTCTCGTCCGGTATTATTGTTAACCTAGAAATAGTACAAGTCTGAATTTAATTAGTGGTGATAAATATACAAGATTTAATTTCCATTTACGATAGTTTTATGTCCTCGATAGTTGGTATCTCAACTATTGGTTACTTCAGCCACTTTATTTTCGTCACTCTAAGACGATGTGTTGCTCACTTGAGCTTTGCTATCCTTTTTCGAAAACAACTAACTCAAAGAACGAGTGGGGGCCAAGCTATGTGGGGTTTCTCACAATAAGGTATTTTCACATCCGCCCTAGATTGGATTCGGTGTTGCGCAGTGAAGAACTCGAATACTCGGTAACTATTGCCAGGGTTCGACTTGGAGGTTTCCAAGAGCCATCAGAATTTTCAACTATATTTCTAGAGTATACTTTCGGTGAGGGGGAGCACTCTCCTAGTCATTTTTTGGAAAGTTCTTTCCTTATTTGATTCGTATCTCCGAATCTGTTTTAGCTTTAAATTGCCACGCGTAGAGGCAACTCCTCATCACGACATTTAAGTGTTTGTTTTGTCATTATATCGAGTTTGTACTGTTACTTTATATAGCCCATTTCAATGAATTTGGACTATTACTTTATTTAGCCAATTCTATCGAGTTTGAAGTGTTACCTTATTTAGTCCATTCTATCAAGTTGGACTGTTTTCCTCTTGTTCTATATATTCTGTCCAATTTGGATTTTGCTCGGTTTATTCTCATTCTTTCAAGTCCGGTTGATATTATTTATGCTCGATCATATTTTGATTTGTTTCCTGATATTTATTTCTGCTCTTGCCTGTATGAATGTTATTCTTGTGAGGTAAAAACCCAATCCGTGTTAGGGCATGGTCTGACATAATTTTTTTTATATATGTTTTCCTTTATTTGAGTTATCTCACACTGGTATTTTCAGACTAATCCGGGTGTTATTTATTTGTAATGCTTGGGTCAGACTGAGTATTTTTTTCAGATTGACCATGGTGTTTTGAAGATCGTGGAAGGGAGTTGAGATTCACCTGTCGTATTATTTATTTTCCGCTGTATTATATAATAAACCTATTAGCATTTGTAAGGTTGTGATTTTATAACTATCCAGCTAGTAAGATTTGTTTTTAACTATGATATACTTTGTATATTTGGAGCGACAGTTAATATTGTCCTTGTTATATTTTAGGTTGTTGATGCCGTTGTGAGATTCTGTTTTTCTCTATTTTTTATTCTTTTCTTTTTATTTACCCTAACAATCTGCCCTTTTGTAAATTGGATGCGTGACATATGAATACAGTGTTAGCGTTTGGTGTCGACTTTCGATGGTCAAAAGGGCGGGTCGTTACAATTGGCATCATCTAGATAGTCAAATCACCTTCCACCATAGTGTAATACGGTATGCGTAACCAGTACTGACTAAAAGTTTTTTTGCTATAGCATTTATGAGCATGACATAATAACACGAATTTTCTACCCCATTGTTTTGTCAATATGGCCAGGCCTTTTTCTAACATGGTATACAATTATGCAGGATTGAAAAACTAAGAGGTACAAATCCATTATAAAGTCTGGAAGTGTAAGCAAAAAAATCCAATGAGTTCTACTGGACATAAAAGCATGAATGAATGCATTGAACAAGGCTGCATAACACAATTACTATTTTACCCTTATCTTTTTACAGGTGCAGCGTAAACCTGGTATTCTGCAATTAATGCATGATGCCAAGGAAGCGGTAATGTAACATCCATGCATGCTCAAACCATTTTATTTACTGTACTGTTTGCATTTATATTGTTTTCTGTATGTTGAAATCAGCTGTTATTTAACGTTTTTTTCTTTTAGCTGTTATTTAATGTTTTTCTCTCTTTTACATTATCGTCCAGTAGGGTATCAAGCTAGCTGTGCTCAGCAGCAACAAAAAGCTCAGTCGTATTATGTCATGAAAATCTTGTTGGTTTAGTAAGTATTTTCATTGACTATATTGATTCTTTCAATTTAATATGATCATCTGATGACATGGTTAATTTTTCATTCTTTCCGGTAGGAGCGTTTTCACAGCCTAGACTGCTTCTTACTGGTGTTTTAATATGTTTAAACCCTTCTAACAAAATTACTGTAAACAAATATAATCAAGTTGTGTCATATAGCATTTCAGGTGACTGTGAAAAGAGAGAGAAGCTTGATCATCAATATATTTGTTTGCACCAAAATTGGTCACAACACTCTTCGGGAGTCGTTGAAGAGATAACAATCAAGAGTATGAACTGAATATGAATATTATCTAACCAAAACTCCAAGCAATAGTGATGTAAAAGCGTAGACAAGCGATTTATAGTGGTTCGGTGTGTTGCCTACGCCCACTGTGAAGTATTTTGGCTTTTTATTGATTCTCTTTCAATGATTACAAGTTGTTACAGCGATCAACATCAAGTTACAACTGGAAATTCGAAATCAACAGCAAAATTATGATGTAGAATGATGGAGATATCGATCCGGCAGAGTCTGGGTGCTTGAGAGTTCAAAAGTCCCTTTTCTGTTGGCTCTGAGACTCTATTTATGGGCGTAAGATGCTGATATTTCGCTGAAAACTCGGGAGACCACTTCTGGCACGTGAGGGGGCCTACGCGCCTGGCCTCAGGAAATTTGGCCCCATTTTGGCATCGATTCGAAGTCCATTCGAATCGATCAGAAAATCATCCAATCGAGGTGAAATTTGGTGTGGACATTCTTCAACATGTATGCAAGCTTCTGTGAAAATTTTGTGGCATTTGGATCAGTGGATTGAGAGATATGATGGATTCGAGATAGGATTCATCGCGTGGCTGTTTGGTTCGAAACCATCCATTCGAATCGATGGTTTCGAATCGATGGTGGCACGCGCCTTCGTGGTGACGTCGAGCGCAAACTTCGAACCGATCCGGTCTTCACTCCGAGTTGACCGCTTCGACTCCATGTATCTCGGCGAATTCGAACCGATGAAAGACACGTCACCATGGCTAGTTGACCCAGTGGATTCGAAGGAAGCTTCTTAGATGCATTCGAAAGAAGGTTCATTGAGGGGTTCGAAAAAGGCTTCCAATGATGGGTTTGAACAAGGATTTATTGGTGGAGTCGAGTGACCGATGCTTGATGGATACGAACTTGCGTTTCCCTGATGGATACGAGCTTTGCAACCTCCCCATGGTCATGAGGCCCACCGATATGAACTCGATGGATTCGAAGTTGATGGAGTCGAACCGAAACACTCCTATGGGTTCGAGGTCCATCGGTTCGAAGGTGATCGTTTCGAATGGTGCTTGATGGTGGATTCGAAGACACCATTCGTGATGGGTTCGACACCAGGGTCCTTCCCTTCAAGTTGAATCGATCATAACTTGAGCGTACGAACTCGGATCGACTCGAAATTTGAGATGACGACTTCTATGATCTTTTTTGTCATGCCCTATCAATGGTAGCTCAATCTGGACTCGGACAAAATTCAGTGATATCCATAGCGAAACGAAGTATGACCGATCTCTAAGATGAATCGTTCTCCGTTTTTCATCGATCTTTTGGTGTCGCGGCTTTGCCAAAAATCGAGATAACATTTTGCCCCCCAAAGTACGTCTTGTGGGAATATGACGTGCTTTGAATAGCCGCAATTTCTCTCTGAACAATCATTGCTCTCCTTTTTTGTTGAGACTCGTACTCTGTATTATTGTAACCTTGCATTGATATGATTGATTGCTGTATAATAGCGCTTAGCCGTTGGCTGTTGTATTTGTAACAAGATGAGTATTCGATCCCTGTAGATATTTAAAATCGAATGTTAGTTCGACATGTATGCACATATGTTAGTTTGACCCTTGTTAACGTCGTGCGTCCACGAGTCGTTGTCAGTTTTGTTTGCTATTGAATTTCGTATCGATTCTCTCCTGAACCGATTTGGAAATTTGAGTTGAGACAATGCTTGATGGTTATTTTGAAAAGTCCCTTCGTATCGATCCTCTCCTGAATCGATATAGAAGGTTGAAGGAATTGGATTTGTATTGCACAAATGCAATATTTCGAGCCGATGTGTTGGAGCATTGATGGGTTCGAAATCTACATTCGTATGGATGGAGTGTGCTTGTGCTGTGATGGGCACGAAACCGACATTCGAACCGATGGCTTGGATGAGGACGAATCACCCATTCGAACCGATGAGAAAGGATGGATACGAAACCGTCGTTCGTATCGATAGCAAATGATGGATACGAAACAGTCGTTCGTATCGATAGGTTGTGAATGGAATTGTGGGTTTGCTGATGTGGAAAGGGGCTTCGAATTATTGTGCTCACTTTTTGTTTCGCATCGATGCAACTCGATGTTTTGTCGTGTGCTTCGTATCGATGAAACATGAGGTTAGCTTCGAACCCACAAGGTATTAGGAAAATGGTTTCGAATGGAGATTTCGAACCGATCCACGCTTTGACTGGTTGCGACTGGTCAAGTTTACTGGAAGAGGAATCGTCTCGGTCGCTCTCAAGGCTTCATAATAGCAGTGGGTTTCACTTTTTTCACTTTTTACTTTTTTACTTTTGCCTTGTGTTTATTGTGTTCTGCATCGTTTCGAAGCTCCAGAGAGAAAACACTGCGTCACATCACCGAATCAATCAAGATCCAAGTCTTTAATTCCTCGAATCCATCATTCAAATTAGGTAATTCGCCTCGAATCCAAACGGCAAAGCTATTTCGAACCCGCCTCTTCTTCATCGATTGGCCACTCTGGTGATTGGAAAAACCAGATCTGGTTAGGGGAAGCTTCGAATAGATTCATGGACTTGTGTTCGAAGCGATGATGGCGGTGTCGTTTTTCCTTGGATTTCACATCGATCCCTGGGATGACCTTATGGGGGTGACGCTGTTCGCACCGATTGACCATCTTGATGGGTTCATTCGAATCGATGTATTCGAATCCATCAGTTATCGGTTCGAAGTTCTCAACTTTATATCGATGCGAAGGGTATCGATTCGAACGTAATCGAAGTTAAGTTGGGGGTTTCCTGATCGGTACGAACTAGTCAACCAAAGATCGATTCGAAGTCATCCTTCATTGATCGATTCGAACGTGACACCCGATTATCGATTCGAAGCGCGACTTTCTGCATCGATTCGAAGTGATGTTAGGATGGGTTCGAATGAGTTCCCTGTGATCGGTTCGAACCCTCTATGATGAATACCAAAGTTTGACATTTTCTAAGCATAACTCCGATGAGCTTCATTCCTGCATATTTGGACATATTAAACTGCATACTTGACCACCTTTCGAAGCCCGTCGATGGAGCGATAACAACTTCTATTCGAATCAATTTCCATCATATAAATAGTTTAGTGATGACAGTCAGCGATGACGGTCATTATAACTGGACTTCGTAGCTTTGTCGTTTGCATATTTCCTTTAACTCTGCGACATTTATTCAAGTTATGCATGGCACTTTACAACATACATTCACACTTTACACTGGGGAACGCACGGGTCCTTTGTCGTCTAACGATGGTTTCTCATGAGTTAGCTAGTCATGGAACCTTCAAGTTCGCAACAGCATGAGGTTCAAAGCACAGTTACTCCGAGGCTAGAGGTTCCGGATATTGAGCCTGAGATCATCGGTCTGGCCTCGGATGAACTTCCCAATGCGTCTTTCATTGCCAACCCCTCAGATTCCGTTCAATCCAATATTTCTGAAGATATGTTGGGGAGAATATGCTTAAGGCACGGCCTGTCACTGGATGACGTGTTATTGCCGGGGCTGAATGATAGACCACATAATCCACCGGAGGGATATACAGCATTTAACCGCCACGCGTGTGCGGCCGGGACGCTTCCTCCATTCAACGAGTATATAAGAGAAGTGTTGTCTTTTTTGAGGATCGCTCCATCTCAACCACACCCAAACGGATATGCGTCCTTGAACAGTTTATTCATCTTTTTCATGGAGTACCTCCATAGACCATCGATCCCGACCGAGATCAGATATCTATTTAATTTCAAAACCCGAGGTGATTATCCTTCCTTCACATTTCTGGAAGCAGTGAGGAATTGCTAAGTGGTCACTGGGTCCTGGACCAGGTTGAGTTATTACAGGACGGAATGGTTCAATGTCAGATGTCCTCCGGGGTTTGCCCGGCGATGGTTATTCAGAAGTGAGTGTAGCTGATTTATCAAGTAATTACTAAGGCAATTGCGGTCAAAGTGAAACTTATGTTCTTCCTCTTTTTTACAGCGATGATTCAGTGACCTGAGGGCGAACACTTCAAGGAGATGGTGTGAGTACTTCGAGAAGTCCCGAGTGAAGATAGGGATATCGAGTCGCTTTTGACCGATAGGAATCTCTGGACTTACGGGTTGATTGAACGAGGGCAGAGCATAAAATTTGACGGGGCATTAAGGACCGTTTCGAAGAAGCGAGTCAAGCACAAGAAGCCCAAAGTTATTATAGCCGAGGAGGCTGATTCTGAAAGAACTCATACTGACGACGAGCCGTTGTTGGAGCCTACAGACGTGGTTCAGGATGTTGCAGAGCAAAGAAAAGGCAAGGCAGCCGTCGTCACGTCAACTAAGAAGGGGAGATGGAAATCGGTTGTCACGACCCGATCCTCTCCCGGAGTTAGAATTTCTGAGATGTCTCCTCCGCGAACTGAAAGTCTTTACGAAGGGCTTGCCGATCTTCCAATCCTAGATGATGTGTCTTTTCAACATGATGCCGGGTTGGAGGAGTTCCATCGTACTCTAGAATTGAGCGAGCCTTTTATTACTAGCTCAGTCGACACTTCTGGTTGGTCGGGGGGAATACGTATTCATACACATTTCACGACACTACATAGCCCTGAGTCCTAGGTCATCGATTTTGAGAAACCACTAACCTTATTCTCATTTCGCTTTGCAGATGTTATGACTGGATGCGGTTCGATGTTAGGGAGCCTACGACATGCTCGCAAATCTTCCTCATATTATGAGGCACAACGGAGAGAAGGAGATAGGGATTACGATCGCAGGTACTCCGGGTATTCCAGCCAAGAACAGAGAGATAGGGACCACAGACGTCGGTCTCGATCTCGCACTCCTCCTCCAAGAGTTCCTATACAACCTCCTGCCTATGTTTCTCGTCCTTTCATATCTTTGCACTACCAGTCGGCTTCTCAATCTTCTAGGCATGAACCTCGCCATCCCAGATCTGAAGCGATGTCTCCAATAGTTGCGGAACAACCTCCTACTGAAATTTCGGGGGAAGGAGCAATCAGGCTCGCGCAATTAAGGAAGGACTTCTCGAATATTTGCTTTGATAACTACATTTTCCCTCTTCACTTGAAAAGAATCCCGCCGGAGGCCGAGCAGGTGGCGCACGATTATGTGCACGACTTTTATGCCCAATACAAGGCGTGGTACAAGGCGGCCGAGAAAGCGTCGTCATTGGCCTTTGAGCGTGGGGCCACCATCGAGAAGTTGCATGCTGGGTTAGCTCAAAAGAGCCGTATTATTGAGGTGCTAAACACTGAAGCTTAATCTTCTCGGAAATCTGAAATGGAGGCTATCAAAAAGGCCGACGAAGCCCAAGCAATGATGGATAGGATGAACCGTGAGCATTATGCCACGGTAGAGGATATGGGCCATCAAAACACCCTGGTCACTGCCGAGAGGGACGCAGCCTTGAAGGAGTTAAACGAGCTTAAGTCCAAACTTGCCGAAATCGCCAAGGATAGGGATGATGCGAACAACGCAGCCCAGAAGGTGTGTGAACAAGCCGTGATTCTCCGGACTGAACGGGATGCAGCAGTAGCCAAGGTCCAGGCGGTCGAGACAGAGGTTGAGGAGAAAGTCCAACAAGCGGAGGCCAGGCTGGAGGCCGATATTGAAGATTTTCTCATCACTTACAATGCCAATGTGTTGAGACACAGAAATTTGGCCTGGCTCCAAGATTACCCGTACACCTCCGCAGCGCTTGGGGTCGATTGGTTGAGGAAGAAAAGGAAGCGCATCCGGACGAATCGGTCGACCGATTTGAACTCGAAAACCGGTTGCTGACAGATGATGAGAAGAAGATCCTCCATGACGCTATTATTGCTCATGAGAAGGAGATGATTGGTGGCTGATCTCTGGAGGTTGGAGAGGGATCAGGTGTTGAGCATCACGCCACTGTTACTGAAATCACCACTCCACCTTCGTTAGAGCATGTATCTGCGGTTTATTCACAATCTGTTCCTGCTTACGACCCAGAACAGCCGCGGTTATCTCCTATTCAGGAGCATACTTCTGAAGCCGCTCTGTCATCCGCAAGCCAAACTGGGGAAGGTATTCCAAACTTATTTCAAGTGTTTTCCAAATAGAGAGTTTGTTCAGAAACAATTACTAGTAACTTCTTCTTATCTTTGTTTAGTGAATGGAGTTACTCCGATTGCCGCGACCCAAGAATCAAGCAGAGGGGATAAGGCCATCACCACCGAGACTACTGTCGTAACAGCAGTATCAACTGAGGCGGCGTAGGGGAGCGGATTATCTCTTGATGAACAAATGGTGAGCGAGCTGCTCGGTGTGCAAGGTGGCTTTTCCACATGCCTGCCGTTCATCATTAGTGATCTTCCGACAACCTCTAGTTTTGTGACGCAGACCACAGCTGCCCCCAGCCAGGCCCAATCAGCTCGAGATGAGGAAATCCTGGCCGAGATCAACGCTGAAATAGAAGCTGCGGGGCAAAGTGGTAGTATTGGTGGCAGCACCGCGGCGCAGAGTCTAGCACCTGTAAGGGTAGTATCATCAGGTGGCACTATCCCACCTTCCGTTGCAGGCCCAGTCCCTCCAACTCCTCCGGCAGGAAGCCTTCATTTAAGTTCAAGTTCTGAGGAGGACGCAGATATTATGCCCCCAACCGAAGAGCGGCCAACGGAAAGGAGACCCTCCAAACGAAGGATTTCTGTTGCTAGTGATTCCAACGACGAACCACTGATAAGAAGGTCGAAAAAGAAGAAGTAGATAGGCCACTCAAGCAGGTGTTTTGGTAGATAGGAACTTGTTTCCGTTTTTTGCTAGTAGGCCGTGTATAGATGCAGGTTCGGCCCTTGCTAGTAGGGATTCTTTTTGGGAGAACTTATTTGCATGTAAGTCCTTGTCTTCAGTTAGTCGAAATAAAATTCAGTTTCTTTGCTTCAATTCTCATTTCTTTTATGCTTAAGTGCTTGTAGTGTTTTGTTTTCAGTCCAGTGTACTCGTGGTGTTTTTACCGTCAAGTAGAGTTCGTTTCATTTTCCAAGCCTGAAAATCTTGGTCACAAGTGGTGATCGATGAATAAGTTGAACTTCGGACGTTGTATCACTTCGGTTAGTGATTAACACTTAGCTTTCTTGCCCCCCAGTTTTGGGGAACAACACTTGTATTTTTGGTGGTTGATCGCACTTGTTGCAAATCTTAAGCACACGCCCACATTCTAGGGACTTAGGATAATTTGAGATCGATAATCCGGTTCGCACTCCGAAAATTTGAAAGTTATTGATGTTTGTAATGTGGTTCGCGGTCCGGAAACCTGGAATTGATGTTTATACTCCACTTCACGCTCTGGGAACTTGGAGTTAGTATTGATATTTCGGTTCGCACTACGGGAACTTTGACTTGGTATTTGTGCTCAAATTCACACTTTGGGAACTTGGAGATAACATGTATGTTTGGGTTCGCATTCTGGGACCCAGGAATTGATGTTTGTACTCTGAATCGCGCTCTGGGAGCCCGGAGTTAGCCGCTGGGTGGTCAGTCACATCTATTTGGTCTTTTTAGGAGTCCGTTCACACTCTGGGAACGAGTTATTGAATGTTTATACTCCAATTCACGCTCCGGGAAGTTGGAGTCCGTTCACGCTCTGGGAACGAGTTATTGAATGTTTATACTCCAATTCACGCTCTGGGAAGTTGGAGTCCGTTCACGCTCTGGGAACGAGTTATTGAATGTTTATACTCCAATTCACGCTCTGGGAAGTTGGAGTCCGTTCACTCTCTGGGAATGAGTTATTGAATGTTTATACTCCAATTCACGCTCTGGGAAGTTGGAGTCCGTTCACGCTCCGGGAATGAGTTATTGAATGTTTATACTCCAATTCACGCTCTGGGAAGTTGGAGTCCGTTCACGCTCTGGGAAGTTGGAGTCCGTTCACGCTCCGGGAACGAGTTATTGAATGTTTATACTCCAATTCGCGCTCTGGGAAGTTGGAGTCCGTTCGCGCTCTGGGAATGAGTTATTGAATGTTTATACTCCAATTCACGCTATGGGAAGTTGGAGTCCATTCACGCTCTGGGAACGAGTTATTGAATGTTTATACTCCAATTCGCGCTCTGGGAAGTTGGAGTCAGTCATAGGACTTTCGTGTGTTGGTCCAGTTCAGCCTTTGACGTGATGGCTTGCCCCCGAGCTGGGGCTTCACTTAGTGAGTGGCCGGTCGTATCACAGTCACTCACTATTTGAATAAATTCCATTGTTTGACGGAAATTAGCTCTTCGTGTGTTGTGATTGTTGAACGTTGGATTCGGTGAATCACAGCTCTAGCTTGAAGAGATGGTATTTTATTGCTGAAACAAGAAAATATGGCAAAGTCAGCGCCTTATTACAAATTCAAATTTCAGAATGTAAAGGAAACTGCAAAGTATTCATAGATTGAATGAGCCTATCATGTGTGACATTGACGAGGATCTTCGTCGTTCCGGGCTCCTGAGTAAGTAGGTCCGCCACTGATGGCGTTTATCACCAATCTTCCATGGGGACAAGTTGAGTCCTCCTGTCTCGGTCGATTGGGTCCATTGTTTGGATTTGATGGGCCCGCTTCTCTGGGCTGCGGTGTCCGCACAAATGTTCCAGCTTCCTTTCTCTGATTAGTTTTTCAACGAGATCTTGTAAGTGACGACACTCGTTCGTATTGTGCCCGTAGCTTTCATGGAACCTGCAAAACTATCCCGTCTGGATTTGTCTCTCTGACGACGGTCTTGGTGTAGGTTTTTGATATTGAATTGTATCACAGGTGTGTAAGTACAAGTCCTCCAGTGATGTATTCAGAGGAGTGTAACTGTCAAACATTGGGTTCTTGCGCTGCGGGCCATGATTTTGATCTCGTTTCCTTGTTTGATTCACGCTCTCTCTTCGCCGAGCTTGTTTATTTTTGATGTTCAACTGAACCTTTCCGGAGCTCTCACCGGACTGTTTGATTGCAACATTGCTTTGAATCACTTCCGTATTTGGTCCTGCATCAGTTTGCTTCCTGGAATGTTTCACGTCTTCCCGTCTCGGGAATTGAGCCGCTTTGGCATGGAAACGGTCCAATGATGCAAGTGGTTTCCCAGCTAACCAGTTGCCAAACTTAGAGTCGGGGTCGATCCCCTTAGTCAACGCCATAAGGATGGAGTTATCGTTTGGATTGCTGATCTCCACACATGCAGTATGGAACCTCTCTAAGTAGTGTCTGAGTGTCTCTCCGGGAGCTTGAGTAACACTAGACAGAGTGTTGACATCTTTTGGACTTGCGACGTGCATGCGGAATTGCTCAACGAATTTTGTGGCCAACTGGTCGAATGAAGAGATGGATCGAGGTGGCAATCGAGTGAACCACATGGTAGCGATGCCCCCCCAAGGATATGGGGAAACTACGACACTTCACTGCATTGTCGGCTCTGGCAGCGGTCATTGACCATTCATATTTTAGAATATGTTGGTTGGGGTCGGAGTTTCCTTCATACATGGGTAGAGTTGGCATCCTGAATCGCCGTGGGGGTTCAACAGTAAGAATATCGTCCGTAAAGGGAGTGTGACTTCGAGAAACTCCCCAATCGTCATTTGTGAATCCTTGGCTCTCACGGATCATCTGACGTATCATAGTTGAAAGGTCCGACATCTGCGCGTTTTGTGCGGCCTGCACTGGAGTATGATTACGTTCCATTCTTTGGGGTCGGACCGGATATTGTCGATGGTCCAATTCTTGCCTCCTTGGCTCATAGTCCTCTGGGACGTACGGTTCAGGAGTACGTCCGCTATGACGATGGTCCAGGTCCGACCGATCTTGGGCGTCGATCCCTGGTTCAGCCGCAACGTTAGTGGTGCGGTATTCTGCGGTGTGGTGAGGAACGACACCTCCTCGGGAGGAGGGTCTGGTTTGGAAAATGGCTGACGGACCAACTCTGAGTTGTCCAACGGTCAGTGTCGGTTGATTTCCAACGGATGGCATACGACTCCCATCTAGCCGTGGTCGTGGAGGCCGATTATGATAATCGGAGGATGAAGAACTTTCGCTGGATGAGCGAGAAGCATGGCCTCTCGTGGATATCTTTCGTTTTTGGCGATCCAGCTTGTTGACTAGCTCAGCGTTAGCGCGTAGCTGTTCTTCTAGTTGTTGCTGACTCTGGGTCAGCTCTTGGAGTAGCAACTGCAACTCTTGTCGGGTAACCGGACCCGATGGTTCCGAGTGCCCAGAAACATCTCGATTAGACGAAGGTAGTGGGGCAGGATTCTGTCTATCCTTTCTTCTTGATTGACAGCGTTTGAGGTGGTTCTTATGCTAACCATCTTGAGAATCGAATTCCTTTCCTTAGACTTTTGCAAATCTGAATAGAATTGAAGGAACTTGGTTTTGAATGATCGGGATCTCTCTCTTAGATTTTTTTAATCCGGTATCGATGACAGATCCAAAGAGCAGGAGAAAATCTAGGTTTTCTCAGTGAAAGCACCAAAGTGTTTGCACCAAAATTGGTCACAACACTCTTCGGGAGTCGTTGAAGAGATAACAATCAAGAGTATGAACTGAATATGAATATTATCTAACAAAAACTCCAAGCAATAGTGATGTAAAAGCGTAGACAAGCGATTTATAGTGGTTCGGCGTGTTGCCTACGTCCACTGTGAAGTATTTTGGCTTTTTATTGATTCTCTTTCAATGATTACAAGTTGTTACAGCGATCAACAGCAAGTTACAACTGGAAATTCGAAATCAACGGCAAAATAATGATGTAGAATGATGGAGATCTTGATCCGCCAGAGTCTGGGCGCTTGAGAGTTCAAAAGTCCCTTTTCTGTTGGCTCTGAGGCTCTATTTATAGGTGTAAGATGCTGATATTTCGCTGAAAACTCGAAAGACCACTTTTGGCACGTGAGGGGGCCCACGCGCCTGGCCTCAGGAAATTTGGGCCCACTTTGGCATCGATTCGAAGTCCATTCGAATCAATCAGAAAATCATCCAATCGAGGTGAAATTTGGTATGGACATTCTTCAACATGTATGCAAGCTTCTGTGAAAATTTCGTGGCATTTGGATCAGTGGATTGAGAGATATGATGGATTCGAGATGGGATTCATCGCGTGGCTGTTTGGTTCGAAACCATCCATTCAAATCGATGGTTTCGAATCGATGGTGGCACGCGCCTTCGTGGTGACATGGAGCGCAAACTTCGAACCGATCCGGTCTTCACTCCGAGCTGACCGCTTCGACTCCATGTATCTCGGCGAATTCGAACTGATGAAAGACACGTCACCATGGCTAGTTGACCCAGTGGATTCGAAGGAAGCTTCTTAGATGGATTCGAACGAAGGTTCATTGAGGGGTTCGAACAAGGCTTCCAATGATGGGTTCGAACAAGGATTTATTGGTGGAGTCGAGCGACCGATGCTTGATGGATATGAACTTGCGTTTCCCTGATGGATACGAGCTTTGCAACCTCCCCATGGTCATGAGGCCCACCGATACGAACTCGATGGATTCGAAGTTGATGGAGTCGAAGCGAGGCACTCCGATGGGTTCGAGGTCCATCGATTCGAAGGTGATCGTTTCGAATGGTGCTTGATGGTGGATTCGAAGACACCATTTGTGATGGGTTCGACACCAGGGTCTTTTCCTTCAAGTTGAATCGATCATAACTTGAGCGTACGAACTCGGATCGACTCGAAATTTGAGATGATGACTTCTATGATCTTTTTTGTCATGTCCTATCAATGATAGCTCAATCTGGGCTCAGACAAAATTCAGTGATATCCATAGCGAAACGAAGTATGACCGATCTCTGAGACGAGCCGTTCTCCGTTTTTCATCGATTATTTGGTGTCGCGGCTTTGCCAAAAAGCGGGATAACAATATATTTGGCAGCTGCAATGGTAGTCAACATAATTACTGTTGATTTATTATCTTTGTAAATACAATATCAAGGACAATACATTAATGTTTAACTAACTGATGGTCGTCATCATGCTTCAAAACTTGGTGTTTCCATAGACAACAATTTGGTAGCTGAAGATAGCATTATCGGTTTGTCGGTAAAGTCTGATTATCAATTTTTTATTCGGGATGGTTATTGAGGTAAAGCATACGCCTTTAAATTGACAAGTGAATGTGATGCATTATAACATAAAGTTCATCTCCTACTACCACTCGGGTAAAAAAAGCCCATCAAAATAACGGTTTTGTTTGTCAAACCGACGGTTAGAGAGATTTGCTTACTATCATTGCAGAAAATCAATTTCTCTAAAGCCAAAATACCATGCCATCTGTCTCGTGATCTTCTTTCCGCATCCGTCGTCTCCAAATTGAACGCCTAATTTTTCGCTTCTTCCTCAATTTTACAGTCGGCTACCGCTTCTCCTTTCAGGCAGATTTTTTCTTTCCCAAATATATACGCAAATATCGCCGTATCTTTCTCCTCGCAGATATTTATCTCGTTCCTCTCCAACTTCTCCTTATAAAATCTAATGCTTATTCTCACAGCTCATCACCTCGTTCTCAAAATAATTCTCTCCAACTTCTCCTCTCAAATACTTATTCTCACAGCTCATCTCCTCGTTCTCAAATTCAGCGCTAGTTTTATTGCTTTCAACTTAAGATCCTACGTTACCACAAGTGAAATCCGCTATCAATGGCAGTAGAAACTAACTAGCGCAGTGACCGGCGGGCACAGGCACACAGCACGCGGTCGCGTCGAGCTCCATCATACAGACAACGGCAAGGATATCGCATTGACGGTCGGTTGATGGTATTTGATTTCCGTTTCTCAATTTATAACATAACTGCATGTTCTAGCTTATTCTTTACAAGTGGGAATTGCTGGTGCTGCTATAGCCACCGTGCATCTTAGTATGTTCTTTATCTGATTAGTAACCGGTTAATATCATTCAGATTATTTACTTAAATAGGGTATATTACTTAGTGAGCGTAATGAGAATTATTTGAAGGACTGAAAGAAATAATCTATAAAATTGATATAAAAGAATTGTCATTTTTGTCGAAAAATAAACTAAATAGCAGTTTGCTTCCATATAAAGCAACGGGAAGCTCCAGATTTAACGAAAATTGACTAACATGTAAATGTCTTCGTAAGTATTTTGTGTTTTTCGCAATATTGAAACCATTTTTTAAAGCAAGTAGAGTATTAAAGTTAACATACATTAACAGATCAACGTTTGACAAAATGCAATATACTCTTAAGAAAAAAATCGGTTGATTAATGTATATCAAGGTTCAATAGCCTTTTGGTGGAATGCAACTGATAATTTTCACCAATATTACTACTTTTACCATGTTCATATTGTTGAAAAACCTTTCAACAAATTCAAGTTGTTAATTTTCATCGATATTTGTCTTCTGTTATTCAACATCATAATACTTCTATGCATACATTATCTTTGGCAAAATGCCAAATACATGAGAAATTTCAATATCACAAAATTTCAATATCAAATAGTGGCTTATTAGTTTAGAGTTTTATTTCTTAAAAGCAGTCTGCTGTAAGATGCTATCTTTGTGTTTATTCATTGTTCACTCACAAAAAACAAGCTTAATTTTTACTCAGTTGAAAGTTAGTTCGAAGAGCATGATGATGCTAGCTTGACATGTTTGAAAATCTATGTTGATGATGGTATAAATATATAAGTCAAGCTAAACTGCTAGCTTGCTATGTTGTTTAAGATTGGTCGATAAATTATTCGTTTTCTCAAGTGATGAGGAGATAAACAAAGATGGTTCTGGACTACAATTTTGTTTTGGTAATGCTTCTGTTCTTTTGTGTCCTAAAAGTTTTTGGAGATCTTACATTTCAAGTTGGAATATTCACTGCTTATTTGATTGATAAAAAAAGACTACCTTAAGCTATACCTGGTAGGTCAAGTATTTTTCTAGTGGGTAATTTTATTTTATTATAAATTGGTATGTTTAAGTTCTGGTTGGTAATGTCGGAAATATTTTATTAGAGCCTGGAAGTCCACAATGCAATAGATCCACTTCATAATTTATAAACTTTCATTGCTTATTTAAGGTAACATTAACTTTTTTACTGAAAGTAATGGTCTAACAACATCACTGTTTATCTCAACCGAGTAATGGAAAAAAAACTTATAGTTTTCCTTAAAGAAAGAGTCACATGGACAACAGAGCCTTTCAGGAAAATCTAGCCTAAGATTGATTAATAATCTTGCTACTCATCAACCATGATGAAAGTTTTAGTTACCATAACACTTACGTAAAGCAATAGGTAGAAAATCTATACACGATACAATAAACGATACAATAAAGATCACAATCATTGACATTGATCGAATTTATGTCTACATGGCTATAACTTATTTCATAAAAAAGTTTAATGAAATTTCTGTTATATTAGAACTTAACTGTCGCATAAAACAACAGACAAAATCCACATTCAATACAGTAAAGATTACATATCTTTTCTATTAATTAGACAAGCATCTTAAGCCAGTACATAACTGCAAAAATAGTCGAATTTTGTATCATTTCAGCAGCTCTTCATCTCTACCCTATTGTTACTCCTTCCGTGCATGCTTCAGCTACATTCACTGCCAGAGTAAGCAAGGCTTTGTAGTAACATTTATTAATTCTCCAATCAAGCTGCAGCTCAGACCTTTCTTTACCACACGTCATGCATAATTCAACATAAGTGTATGTTGTTCAACTATCTCCAGCAACAAATAATTCTGCAACGACCAACTATAACCAGGTCTTGCCACATCTCAGTCAAGTATTGCGCAGGTTTCAACATGTCACTAGCTCACATTCTCAAACCCAGGCAATAACATCTTTAATGCATCTCGCCTGCAACAGCTTCTTGACTTCAGACTAATACATGCCTAACCTAGCAACCTGCGAACCCAGCAAAGTGACTTCAGACTTCAAGCATGTTCTTAACCCAACAAACTGCATTCCTTTATTCTTTCGGTATATCCTTGTAACGTTCAGTTAAAAACTACAATCAAACCATCAGACTGATATATGTGCTTGTAGAAGACGTTTATATATATATATATATATATATATATATATATATATATATATATATATATATATATTATTTTTAAATTTTCAAATTCAAGATCTAAATTCTAGTTTTTTTCTAACATATTATTAATTGATGTTTAATTAAAATTGGTGAAAAAATTACAATGGATATTTTTATTGAGAATTACGCAACCGAACGGTCGGTTTTCCACCGTTGTGCGGTTATACTAGTATTACTTGTTGGAGTAATCCAAATTCATGAATCTTTATTTATTAATCTATTTTAGTGTCCTTTTGAAGTTCCAAATTCCAGTCAAAGATTCATCATGTTTTTTAATTGTTAATTTATTTTTTCGATAAATTCTACGTACTCAGTTGGTATAAATAAGAAGTTTGATATGTACTTGAGGTAAGGGGATAAAAAGTCTAAATAAAATATAAATAAAATAATATTTATTCATCAATCTAGTATCATAGTGAGTTGATAAAAAAAAGGTCAAACAATCTTGACTCTTTTGTTCCTCAATTCAACGGTGAAAGGTTTGATTATTGGACAACCTAATGAGGCTCTGTCTTGAGTCTCAAGACTTATGGAGTGTTTTTGAAGAAAATGTTGGTGCGTCAGAAGACGAGTCTCAACTCTCGAATGCCTAAAGGGATCTCTTGAAGAATACAAAAGCAAAAGGACAGGAAGGCTCTCTTTCAAATTTACCAAGCACTAGAAATTCCCGTTTATTATAGAATTTCAAAAATTAACAGTGCTCACGAGGCATGGAGAATATTAGAGACGACATACTCCGGATATGATCAAGTAAAAAAAAGTCCGTCTACAATCGTTGCGGACCGAATTTAAAAAACTTGAAATGAAAGAAAATGAAAAGATCTCAGAATATTTCACCTGCCTCTCTTCCATTGTAAATCAAATGGCGACAAACGGTGAAGTTGTGGAGACCCAAAGGACGATCGTGAAAGTTCTACGAAGCTTGCCAGTTAAATTTGATCATATTTTGGTTGCCTTTGAAGAATCAAGTAAACTTTCTTCAATGACAATTGAAAGGTTGCAAGGAAGATTGGAAGCTCATGAGGCTAGAATTTTGTAAAGAAGCAATCAATCTAACCCCTCTCAAGACCAAGCCTTGAAATCCCAATTTTATCTATGGGAGGTCGAGTTTTTTCTCGAGGTCGTTGCAGAGGCTGTAGTCATGGAAGTGGTCGCAGACATTCATATGGTCAGCAAATGCAGAAGAAAAAGAATGATCAATTCAAAAGAGATGAGAGACAGTCATTCCACAGTAATCAAAGAAGCAGAGGCCGAGGCTCTTAAAAAGGTACAAAACCTTACATTGAATGTGATTATTGTCATAAACCAGGTCATAAAGTTTCTAGTTGTTGGGAAAAGTATCCGAAAAAAGTGAAGTCGGATTCGTACATCGGAATTAATCTAGACCTTATGAATGTTCTGAAACTTTATTGATTGCTTCCAATGGAAACTTTGAAAATATATGGTACTTGGATAGTGGTGCAAGTAAGCATATGTCTGGAAACAAAAATCTGTTTTCACATATTATAGAAACTAACCATGGGCAGGTGACTATTGGAGATGACAAATCATTGAAAATTGAAGGAGTTGGTGATATCACTTTTAGAACAAAGGCTAGAAAAATCGAGAAGATATCGAAAGTACTCTATGTACCGGGATTGAAAAGTAATCTGCTAAGTGTTGGTCACTTGTTAAAGAAAGGCTTTCACTTTCACTTTGCTGGAGACATTTGCACAATGAAAAAAAGAAATGTTCATGTTGCAAATATTGTTATAGGATCAGATAATTCCTGTCAAACTTGATGAGATAAATGATTCATGTTACTTCACTACTAACGATCAAGTCTCGAAGTTGTGGCATGAGAGATTTGGCCATTTAAATTTTCGATGTTTGAAAGAGTTATGCACGAAAGATTGTTCAAAGATTTCCCAAAATCGATGTAATCAGTGACGTATGTGAAGAATGTTAGTTGAGAAAAAAACATCTTGAATCCTTCCCACCTAAATCTAAATGAGAGTCAAAATCTCCTCTGGAGCTAGTGCATACTAACCTTTGTGGACCTATGCAAGTTGCATCACTTGGAGGAAGCAGGTATTTCTTGTTGTTTGTTGATGATTATACAAGAAAAATTTGGGTCTATATGGTCCAATAAAAATCTAAAGCTCTGTCTCGCTTCAAAGAATTCAAGCTCCAAGTTGAGAAATCGTCTGGTTTTCAAATAAAAAATTTGAGAAGTGATCGTGGAGGAGAATATATATCTTCTTTATTTGAGGATTTTTGCAAAAGCCATGGAATCAGACATGAACTTACATCTCGTTATACATGACAACAAAATGGTGTCACGGAGCACAAAAATAGAACAATTATGACCATGGTTAGGTTCATGTTGTGAAAGAAAAATTTGCCACTGGAATTTTGGGCCGAAGTAGTGTCTTGTGCTGTCTATTTGATGAACAGATCTCCAACAAAACGCCTACAAAACTCAACTTCAAATGAGGTTTGGTATGGTAAGAAACCAAATGTTTGTCATCTTAGAACATTTAGTTGTCTTGCATACTGTCATATCCCTGATGCCATGAGATCAAAGCTTGATGAAAAATCTGAAAAATGCATTTTTATCGGCTATAGTCAAAAGACTAAAGCTTACAAGCTTTACAACCCAAAGTCGAAGAAGATTGTGATTCGTAGAGATGTTTGTTTCGATGAAAGCGCATGTTATGATTTTTCTGATTCTCAAGGGACATCAAACCAGACAATCTTTGAGAATGAAGAAAATGAAGCTCAATCTTTGCATCTTGATGTTGTTGAGTCCCCTCAAAATTTTCCAACAACAACACCAGGAAGAAGAGCAAGGAGTTTGAGAGATATTTACAATGTAACCGAAGAAGTTGGTTCTGGAGATCATGTGTATTTTGCATTTTTTGCAGGTGAAGATCCAATATCTCATGAAGAAGCTTTATGAGAAAATAAAGTGGATAGATGCTGTGACTGAGGAGATAAAATCAATTGAGAAAAACAGTACTTGAGAGCTCTTTGATTTACCTCCAAACAAAACTGCAATTGGAGTGAAGTGGGTGTTCAAAACAAAGACCATTTGGATGGATCTATCAATAAATAAAAAGCAAGATTGATAGAAAAAGGCTACGAACAAACCGAAGGAGAAGATTTCAATGAAGTATTTGCTCTCATCTCGAGACTTGATACTGTTTGGTTGATTATTTCTCTTGCAGCTCAAAATGGATGGGAGTTGTTCCAAATGGATGTCAAATCAACATTCTTAAATGGGTCTCTCCAACAGGAAATCTATATCAAGCAACCTCCTAGTTTTGTACAAAAGGGTGAAGAAGAAAAAGTTTACAAGTTAAAAAAGGCGTTGTACGGTTTGAAGCAATCACCTCGCACTTGGTATGCATGAATCAATGATTACTTCATGAAATCTAACTTTGAAAGATATCCATACGAGCACACTCTCTACACAAAAAAATTCTAAAGGTGGTTTCATGCTCGTAAGTGTCTATGTTGATGATCTTATTTTCACAGGAGATGATTTGGATATGTTATTAAATTCCAAGAAATCAATGATGGATGAATTTGAAATGACAAACCTGGGAAAATTGCATCATTTCTTGGGAATTAATATTCAGCAGACACGAGGAGGGATTATCATTTCTCAATAAAAATATGCAAGTGAGATCCTAAAGAAGTTCAAAATGGAAAATGCAAATCCTGTCACAACTCCATGTATTACCAGATTGAAGTTGAGTAAGGAGGGTGAAGGAAAACTTGTGAATGCAACTATGTTTCACAGTCTTGTTGGAATCTAATGTATCTTACTGCCACAAGACCCGACATCATGTTTGTTGTAAGCATGCTTAGTCGATTCATGGAGAAACCTTATTCAAATCATTGGGAGGATGCCAAAAGATTTCTTCGATATATCAAAGGTACCATCAATTATGGTATTTTCTATAAAGCTCATGTGCTTACGCAGCTTGTCGGTTACACTGATAGTGACTTTGGTGGAAGTATTGATGATTCTCGAAGTACTTCTGGCCATGTGTTTAATTTGGGAAGTGGAGCAATCTCTTGGTACTCAAAGAAACAATCGATTGTGACACTCTCAACCACCAAAGCGGAGTATATTGCAGCATCTTTGGTAGGACGTCAAACTTTGTGGTTAAGAGGAATTTTGGAAAATCTCAAGTTTAGACAAAGCGATCCAACAACTTTATTTTGTGACAATAGTTCGGTCGTTTCAGTTTCAAAGGATCTTGTTTTGCATGGAAGAACAAAGCACATTCGCTTAAGATTTCATTTCTTAATAGAACTTGTCAATGAAGGAGAAATCAATCTCACGTATTGCTGAAGTGATGAACAGTTGGTTGACATTTTCACTAAACCATTGGGAGGTCGTACTTTCACAAAGAATGTTCAGGCTCTAGGAGTGCGAAGTAAATTTGGTTTTGCGGGAGGCAATGTTGGAGTAAACCAAATTCATGAATCTTTATTTATTAGTCTATTTAAGTGTCCTTTTGAAGTTCCAAATTCCATTCAAAGAGTCATCATATTTTTTTGTTTTTAATTTACTTTCTCAGTAAATACTATGTGCTCAGTTGGTATAAATAGGAGGTCGGATATGTACTTGAGGTAAGGGGACAAAAAGTCTAAAGAAAATATAAATAAAATCATATTTATTCATCATTACTCATATATAATGTTCAAGAGGTTGGATATGTAGTAAACATCGTGTAAACATATATATGAACATATCCTATTAACATCAGCCTCTCAATACCTAACTTAAGCTGTTTTGTTGTATGTTTGTATCACTTTTCAGCTCTACAAGGCTTGCATTTTAGGAGTTATATGCCAGCTCTCAGTACTATATTCATTGAATTCTACTTCAGGATATTCGGTTTAATTCATCTCTTGAATGGGGAAGGATTGCCAACCAATGGCCAGGTGATGACTGCATTGGAGACTTACTCGCGAACATCACAATATTTGACTCTTATGAAGACGTCGATTGGTTAAACTAGAATTCCTCAATGGGACATAAAATTTTCTATTTGTAGTAGCAATGACAGACTTTGATTAATTGCTTGAGATTTTGTTGTTGTTATAATTGATGTTACATGTCTGAAGTAGAGCATTCTTGTAATTTAGACAACAATATTGAATAGTTGTAATAAATTTTATTCAATAATAGAGATGTGTCATTGTCATAACTATATAAAAACCGTTAGCAAACAGTTGTGAATATTAGATTATATATACAAATATACCATTGTTAAAGATAAAGCTTACAATGTTTTTGAAACGTTATACAAAATGTCATATGCTACTTTTTTGAAGTATTGTTAGAATTATTTTTACAATAGTTCTAAAGAGTTGGCAAAAGGATATCTATGATGTTTAAACATGGTTTAAATAACAAGTACGATGTTTGGAAAGTGTTAAGATATGTAATAATGTTTTAATAGTGTTGTATAAAATTTATATGATCTTGCTAAATCTGATAATATATGATCTTATAATTAAAATTAGATGTAGCTTATAAAATCACTTTCTTATATAAAAGTGAACCGCACATCAAAATTAGTTAGATAACGAGATGAATATTATATGACTACCTACTGCAAAAAAACATCTTCTTAATATATTAATTAATATGGTTTATAAAATAAGATGTAACCGAATTAATGATTTTTTTATAAATAATCCCAAGCTATAAAATTTTTTTTTTTTACAATAACGGATAACTAATATTCAATCACCGCAAACAACAAATTTTCAAATTGAGCTGGGTTAGATTTATAGTTTGGACAAATTAGATGTAGGTTACAATTTTAAGGCCAGATTAAAATTAGATCTTATAACTAATATAATAGAATGTGTAGATTATGAAGATGGAAATTCAAAAAAAAAAAACATAAGCAAAATTTTGGTTCTAAACACGATCATGATAATCTATCCATGTAACCTTTTTTCTTATCAATACGGTTTCTTTTTAATATATATACATGCACAAATACTAAATTGAGAAACACCTGTAACGATCCGTATTTTTAATATTTTAAATATTTGAATTTAAGGTGATTATTGGACAAAGTGGTTAGAAACAAATATTTAATGATTATTAATGTAAGTTATTGGATAATTTAATTTGTTTAAATTTAATATAGGAGATTATTTGAATAACTGAATTATCGATTTAATATGATTAAAATGGTATAGGAAATTGATTCAAATTTTATTTAAGTATGAATGAACATTTTTAACATATAAAATTGGTTGTAAATGTGAATAATTAAAAATTTGAAATATTATATTTGAATTAACGAGCAAAAACTAGCCATTTTGGCAACTATCTCGGATTTGGACGAAACTAGTTTCGTTGGATCCATAATAGTGATTATTGTATGATTTCAAGTTTTGTAGCGATCATACTTATTGTTTGGTCGTGCGAGCTTGAAACGCATAGAAATCAATTTAAGGAATTCGATAAAATAAATTAACTTTAAAAGGCTATCTTCCACATACGATGAATTAAGCTTCGGTACTAGTTCTATTGCATTCGAGATGGGGGTAAAATATTATAAACGCCTGACGGCATGTTTTGTTTAGAGCTCGAGAAATTTCGAACATTAAACGTCAGATATTTTCAAATTAAATAATATAATAAAGTTCAATACACGTTCAAAGCGCCAAGTCTTATACACCTACTCGTACTCATTCAAAGCAGCCCCATTTTATTTCAAATCTTGTATCAGAAAAAGAAAAAAAAGAAATGAATCGATCGAAAAATATAACAACGCGGTTAGAGATTGCGATCGAGATTCCCGATCTGGAACAATGGAGTGGCGACGACAGTTCGATCAGGGAGGCGGCGTTTATCTTAGGGCGCGAGGGCAGGGGATTGGAAGCAGTTCGAGGTGGCGCGCGTTCTTCATAAGGGCTTCGTGTTCGACTCGGCATGAGCGCGCGATGGGAAGGCTATGAGGAGGCGCGTGTGTAGCTGATGGTGGCGAGTCAGGGTTGTGGTGCGGTTAGGGTTGTTACGGCGATTCAAAAAATAAAAGAGGAAGAAGGGATAGATGTGGATTGGTCTCATGCGTGACTGGGAGGAGAGGGAGAGAGGGGCTAGGTATTTTTTTAAGTTCTTTTCTTTTATATGTTACGAAAATTTTAATTAAATCGTAGGCTAATTTAATAGTATCTTATTCATGCGAGATCCATTTCGAACGGAACGAATTGCATCAGAATCATATCGATGTCGTTTACAGCTTGGCATAGAAGTGGCATTTATTTGAAGTTGAAAATTTTCAGTTTCAAATAGAAAGGTGAGTGTGTTATACGCTCACAATTGATTGAAATAATTTTTATGTTAGTTAAATTTATATTGTGAAGTGATTTAAATTTTTGACCACTGTTTGGTAAAAATTTAGCTGGCATTTAAATTGATAAGAACTAAAATGATAGGAATTTGAAGTAATAGTTAAAATTGGAAATGAAAATTTAATTGCTGGTTAAAATACCCGATATTGATAACTATGGAATTGTTGTGAACTTTATTGACTGTTTGGATGATTGATTGTTATGGATGCTACTGGTTGATATTTTAGATGATTTGGATGTTTATTTATTTTGATATATCCTGTATCATTCTGTATATTATTTACAGTATATAAAACTGTAAATTGAATTATTTCGAATAAATTAAGAAATATGTTGAAATGACATATACCTATGGCATTTATTTTGGATTGAAATGATAATATATATATATATATATCCATCCCTAAATTAAACTGGTATAACTGATTCACTTGGCCATAGGATAGAGAATTATATACGGACACCAGCTTGGTTAGATTAAATGATTTTAAAATTTTGATTGAAATTATTTAAATGATTTGGTTTTAAGAAATAAAAATCGAATTCATGGAAAACGAATTATTTTCGAATTGGAACTCGGAATGTTGAAAATGTAAATTTGAAACAAAATTATTTAAATAATCGAAGTTGAGATTTTTAAGTTATAATCAAAATATGACGTGCATTTCGAAAATTTGATTTGTTTTAAAAGATTAGACTTTTATTTAAACTTTAAATATTTCTAAGTAAAAGGTGATATAAAATGATATTTCGAAATTGAGCTCGAAATTTAATTATATTGATGATTTAGATTTTAAATTGAATAATGTAGGAAAATTTGGTTTAAATGTTTTGAATCGATATTTTGGAAATCGAACTCGTAATTGATATAAATCGAAACGGTTTAAATTTGAGGTTGGAATTTAAATTAATTTGGAAGTCGAGTCGAAATTAATTTGGAATTGGCATTGAAATTAATTTGGAATCAAAGTAAAATTCGATTTGAAATCGAATTGAATCGATTAAATCGAAATAGAAATTGGAATTGATTTGAATTGGCAATTTGGAGAGTGAACTGTTTTGATTTTAGAATTAATATTTTTAAATGAATATTTTTAGTATAAACGGTTTAAAATCTATATTCTTTAAATATACAAATTATTTTGATTTTCCAAACTATTTTACTATATGAACCATTTTTAATGCTCAAGTTATTTTCTATTAAACTATTTTAAATACTTAGCTATTTTTAAAATATTTTCTAAAAATTCAAACTGGTCAAAGGGGGGAATGTTTATATTTAAAATCTTGGATTTAAATGCGAATTGGGTTAAAGTGAAGTTATAACCAAAAATGTAATTAGAACTAAAATTTTGAAGTGGAATCGATATGTCGATCTGAATTGACTTTTTGAAGCAAAATATGATTTTTGAAACGAATATGACGATTTCGAAATGGATTTGGTTTTGAAACGAATATGATATTTTGATATCGAGTATGAATCATTTTCGAAATATAAAAGTACCAACCAGTGTGTAAAACAACGTTCGGTTGTTAAAGAGACCGGAGCCTCTTATTGGCATACTCTCTGTCAATACTGGAACTATTTTGACAACTGTGCACGCGGTGGATGATATCCAGAATGTAGTGGTTGCATTAGCGACGTTTACTGGAATGAAGTAAGAAAACGATGATGGATAGGTTTGACACTCGTGTCATAATTACAATGACTAAAACACGAGCCTATGTCTGTCCATTGAGGTTAGCTACCTCTAGCGACGTTGATACCTCGTATTACTATTGTGATTTCGTATTCGATGGGTACACATTTTGTCGGTTGGATTGATTGTCGCGGTCGGCCACGGATGGGGTACGACCAGACAGAAAGAATAAACTGGTAGAATCCTACGTTGAGCATTACCTCACGTGCCTTGTCATATTTATCCCTATACAAGCCCATCACAACTTTGGTTTAAACTGTAAAATGTGTTAAGGTGGATCAATGTAAAGCCTTAACGCTATTTTGATATTTATTTTATTTATATACATTATATATTATAGCGTATACTATTACATATAAATAGTTTAACGATCTTTAGGAGATGAAAATTCCCGTAACATCTCTTAAGTTATTGCACTCATATTTGTTATATTGATTTGACTTACATTAGTGTATTTTAGAC
Source organism: Allium cepa (assembly GCA_030765085.1). Classification (NCBI taxonomy): domain Eukaryota; kingdom Viridiplantae; phylum Streptophyta; class Magnoliopsida; order Asparagales; family Amaryllidaceae; genus Allium; species Allium cepa. Next base: position 514,728,769 of record CM060942.1, read on the forward strand.
CTTACTCGAGTGTTTTGTCTTTTCATTACGCTCGGGCCAGTCCTGAGTTTTTTCAGCATATTGAAGACTATTCTATGGAGGATGAAGACAGAGTTTTGGTATATTACTATTATTATTATCCCCTGCATCATGCTATTCTGCTGTATTGATTATTTATCCCTGATGTATATATATAACTCTGATAAAATGCGTATACATTATAATCAAATGTACAGTAAACAACTTCATGAATTGTTTATTTGATTATTATATTTTACCGTTTCCGCTGTGAGATTCTGTGTTTGTTTTCTTCTTCTCTTCTTATTTTTCTTATTTAATCCCATTGATTATCTACGTTCTAGATTGTTTAAGTTGGACATGTGTGGATTATTGTCGATTTAAACCTTCCGAAATGTTGGTCGTCACAACACCCCAACCATTCTTAATTTAATCAAAGCAAGTAAGATAAAAATATCTTTGAATCCCAATGTTATTCCATTTCGCACCTCCTCCACGATCCTCTACTCACCTTCACCATTTGATATGAAATACTTCTAAATCAGATAATAAATGATCTTATAATTAAAGTTAGATGTAGCTTATAAAATCACTTTTTATATGATCTTATATATCACACGGTTATAATGGCTGCTAATCTCACATTTTTTGCTAGCCATTACACAAAAATCCCTTATTAAATCATATAAGTGTTGCAGGTTAATCGCAAGCAGAGTGCATACAAAAAAGTTCAGGACCAAGCAGAGATTGAGGACCTGAGAGCTAGAATTTTTGACCTGGAGGAACAAGATCGTCGTCATGTTGTGGAGATAACGTAGTTGGACGAGCGCATTGCTGCGTATATGCATCAGCATGCCATTTCCTTTGTCTGGTTCCAAAAGCGATGATGAGGCTTGATAGGTATGATTTTTTTAATTTTTTTTGGATATTGTACATATATGCACTTGGAGATGCCGAGGATGATGTATTTTGGTTTGTTTGATATATTTTGAGGAGATGTTGGATGGTGTGTTGGGTTGTTTTAACATTATTGATACATTTTGAAATGTTTGAGGTTAATATTGTAATGTTGTTGGAATGTTCTGTTGTATGGTGGATTGTTTGAGTTTGATTTGTTGTAAATATTGATATTTTTTTATTATTGATGTTTTATATGTGATTTGGGCTCATATATATGTATATGTATATGTATATATGTATATAAATATGTATATATGTATATATATGTACATATGTATATATATATATGTGATTTATATACATGAAATCGAGCTGCGATATATATATATTGACACACACACACACACATATACATGTATACATATATACATAAATACATATATATATATACATATATACATATATACATATACACACACACAAAGATATATATATATATATATATATATATATATATATATCTGTGTGTTGCATGGGATTCGAATGGCAGCAGAAATATAAAAAATAGCCTAATTTTTCAACGGTTGCCGGCAGCTTCAGAACCACCCGACGAAGAAAATGACCCATGCTACTGCACCTCACCAAGCGCTGGTTCAACTACGCCATCTCCTCAGCACGATGATGGTCTTTCTCCGGCAGCTCTACGATCTCTTCTTTGTCATGAGCTTTTTGATATGCTTTCTACGAGGACCTAGCATGCAGATAATCAAGATATATGTCAAAAAATTAGAAATGTATTTTAGTAAACTTATAAGTTAGTAAATTTTTAGAAATTACCGCTTGATTCCCAAAGCCATAATGCATATTTCACGTTGTGGGTTCCATTATGGACTCAAAAGTCGTGTCCTTCTCATCAGTGGTCAACTAATCCCATCCCGATCCCTCAAACATTTGTGCTCGTGCTTCTACAAAAAATTTCCTACAATGAAAAATAAAATATAATTGAAATTCACACAACATTATTTTAATTATTCTTTATAACTAATTAATTAAATTGATCAGTAATAACTTCTAATTTAAAATAGGCTTACATACGATTCGCTTGCTTTATTGTCACTCCATGTGTATGATATTGAACCATCTTTGTTTGTTTGCTTAGTGGCATGACTATCAGCAAATACGTCCATTTAGGAGACGAGACCGCCACGCTCTCTTTCCTAAAATAATTAGTACGTATTACTGTTGTTTATACAAAATTACATAAGTTAATAACTATTTACAATTGCAATTAATAAATTTACTAGATCCTTACGATGGTGTTGGAATGATTTGGAGCCACCGTGATGTACAACTGGGTTCTTGTTCTTATTTGTGGAGTTCCTCTCCGACTTTGCCTGCAAATTTAAATTGAACATTATATATTTCAGCTTTAAATTATGTATTATATATGGGAACAAATTAAAATGATATATGATAAACTTACCTTGAATTCATCACTATTCCACCGAGCAACCCAAGCATCTTACACGATAGCGCCCATCCAGTCAGGCTTCTTCTTTGATTTTCTTACGCCAGACATTGTGTCCCGGTAATTCTTAGACATCTTGAAAGTCCAGTGGTGCTGGCAAAGGTCAAGGTCCCACATAAAATAATTTTCCATGAAACCGTATTGGCACAAACGAACTTTAACCATATCCGGTATCAAATGCTTCAACAATTCACACCTACTACATGGACAACAAATTTCTCTGTCATTTCAATTATTATTTAAAGCAAATTCAATAAATACGTTTATACCATTACAAAAATGTTCCCTTATTGACCTCTCATTTCCCTTCGAGGATGATACATGTCCGATGAACAAAATAAATGATCATTTTTCCTATTAAAAAAAATATTATAGAGATTCAAAAAGTTATTAGTCATTTTATGGATTGACATTTGATTTTTCAAATCATTTATTAATAAATATTCATTTATTCATTTTAGGGATTGACACAAATTATGAATAGAATATTAAAATTTTAGTTTATTGTTTTCTACTTTGATGGCCGGTCATCCTACTTCCCATTACAAACATAGTAGTAATTACATTTCGTAAACCATTTCATTTTAAACGGCTCAACAAAATTTTCCTTTGTTCCCTGTATCGTAGACAAATGCGTGTGCATAGGAAATAAAAAGAAAGTGCCGTCGAAATTTTGTAAACCGTTTAAAATGGAATGATTTACAAATTTTAACTACTTTATTGTGTTTGTAACTTGTCCAATACATGGACAAATCCGACAAATATTGTATCAGAAGGATATAACTGTCCGTTCTATGACAAAAACTAATATTCAAATAACGATCATATACAAAACTTGTAAGACGGGGCCAAAAACTCTTTTAGGGATATTAAGTATATACATAACATATGTTAGCGTATATAATTCATATATGCTTTGCAATGTTTGAATAATTATATAATATATTATCTATTTTTTATAAAATCTTATATTTTTTACTATTATAACAAATTATGGGTAAAATATTATATTTCAAAAAGATAAACTTCATTATATACTCATTTATTTACTAATTTTAACCAATTCGACATCCAAGTAAACTAGATTTGTTACATACACCATCAACCGATAATTAATCTTTTATAGTAATATTTGAATTGACATTTTAGCGCACTAATTAACACTAAATTATATCACTTACCCGAAACATTAACTAATTAACCTAAGTTTAGCTATAATTATATTTTAATTATTGGATTTACACACTTATAACCGTAATTAGCATATCATAATCAATCAATATACAATTGCAAACGTTTGGGTATTATCATCAGATACAACTACAAATTAACACTAATTTAACATATTGGGGTAAACTGAAGTTAGAAAAAAAATACTTCTTTTCGCTAAAACTGAAGTGTTGGAGGCCGGAGAGGAGAAATTGAAGACGTTTCTCATGGTAGCGGACGATGTACAATAGTGGCGGCTAGAGGTGAGCGAATTTGGGGAAAGAGGGAGGGTTTGGATTGGGATTTGGGAGAAGGAGATGGAACGAAAATAGCTCTCGGCCGACTCAAGTAATTCACGACGTGCATCGGTTTTCGATGGCCGTCGATGCTTCTTTCTGACGTTTTTCGACGGCCAAAAGTTGAACTAATACAGAATTGCCACGACAAAAGCATGCTGCTGAAAGCGATAGGAAAGAGCTTTCGATGGCCGTCGTAACCATCCGTTGTGATAAACAGTAATTCTAGTAGAGTGTATGTGAAAATATGAAAAAATTGCAGAAAAGTAAATGTTATAAATAGAACAAATATTATAACAACGGAGAAAAATACCTGAAAATATGAACGGGCAGATCGGTAAAAATCGAGAAAGGGGAGGAAGTGCTGCTTGTTTTTTGCGCTGTTGGAGGAGTGTGGGGGCTGATTCACAGTGGTGGGTTGGCACCGAAAAAATTAGGTAGTTGGGGTGAAAAGACCCGACGCGTTCGATACGTTTAACGCGAACATAACATTTCGAGCTCGGCGTTCCATTTTCTTGTTTTTGTTTGGGCTCCGACGCATTGGACGCCTCAAAAGGATAAGGTGGATAATTATGACTGCGAACAATACCCTAGTCTATGCAAACCTCCCTCACTACTTCTACATTTATTCTAGTTTGTCTTATAAGTTTTTAGTTTTATCAAAATGAACGTTCGAACACGTATGTTACAATTCAAGCTTTGCTTCTAATGTTGACCAAAATTTTTAATCGAATAATTTCCGCATGATTTGTAAATAGAAACATGCGCTCATCAGAAAAGGGTCCTGTTACATTCTTCTTCGTTGCACCAAATCTACTCACCAACGATTTTTCGAGTTGCACAGTACAAAATCGAATGATTATTTTACGTTATATATTAAATGCCCCAAAATTGTCTGTACAAAATAATTGTTAACTTTACCAATCTTGACATATTCAAAGCAATATTTCAAAACAATGATAATAATAAATATCACAGACTCGAAAATTAGCTCATTTTTTTGATATGATCCAGAAAGTGCAGATGGCAGATCCTCAAAGCTTATGATTTCTAACAGTATGCTTATAAAAAGTTTAGGCATGTAACATGAGGTGTAGAGAGGAGAGATATAATGCACCCTTACCCTACACACACAAACAAACAATATTTCCGTGTACACACACATTTTTGTGTATGCATGTGATACATACACACACATATACACACAGAAATGTATATGTATGCATACACACACATATATGTATGCATACTCATATATATATATATATGTGTGTGTGTGTGTGTGTGTGTGTGTGTGTGTGTGTGTATGTGTGTGTGTATATATATATATTCATGTATATGTATGTGTGTGAATATATAAATATATGTATTTGTATATCTGTGTGTGTGTGTATATATATGTATATGTATATGTTTTTTTTTCCGCGAAAATAGAAATTATATATACCCAGACCAAAAGCTGTCAACAAGCCTGACAGGTAACCGGAATACCAAAATAGAGATATGAGATAGACAATGGCACATAAAAAAAAAGAAAAATAATAGAGAACAGCGAGCCGTAGGGGCAAAGAAACTATGGGATCAAGCACAGAACAGTCAGCATCAGCTACTGAAAATCCACCGCCCATTAAAAAAACACATTGTCATCGAGTTCCGGCAAGGCCACCACCCAATGACGATGTCTAGAGACGACCGAGCAATAGACGAGCAGCCCAACAGACGAAACACCATAATAGAGCACAAAAACGGAAGGAACCCCCAGAAGGAAAGGCCGAAAGCCGAAAAAGAGAACCGACAATCCTCAAGCCAAACTCCAGACGGAAGGAGAGATGAAAATCTCAACCAAAACAGATAAGCCAGATCCCTAGGAACGACAAGGAAAAGATATCTGATGTAAAGAAATCCGAGCAACCAACGCTCAAAACAAGAAAAAGAGGAGATCCTGCTCCGGCCAAACATGAACAACCTGGACCTGAAAGCAATAGCAGCGAAATGAGAGGAAAAAGGGGAGGGGAGGGTGAGGGAAAGCCAGAACCGTCTGACTCGCAACCGGGACTCATCCAATTCCCGCTCTCGCGGAAGATCGAGAACAGGAGATAGAAAGCAAGAGCACAAGGGGGACAGATCTGGAACTAACCGCCCCCTTGAAAGGACGACCATGAAAAGCCAAATAAACATCATTCCTAACCCGACGAATAATGGATGCGGGATCCATGGGAGAATCGTCATGAATAGCCTTGTTATGAGCATGCTAAAGGTGCCAACAGAGCAGACAAGGAATCAAGCGAAAGACAATAGAGCGCAAGGATTTACCCGATATACCGTTCCACCAGGTTCTCAGTAAGTCACTCGGCGATCCGTAGCTCCCACGGATGCCAATCAGATTTCCAAAATAATTCCAACAAGCATTCGCTGAATTACCCGAGAAGAGTAAACGATCGGAGGATTCTGATGCCCCGTTACTGCAGCACCTGCAACGGGATACAAAAGGGATCCCAATACGTTGAATGTTCTCATCAACTGGCAACCCCTTATGAAGGGTTCTCCACATGAATAAAGAAACTTTGGGAGGGATTCTGGAGTCCCAGATGAAAGAAAAAATAGGGATAATCGGAGCCGTAGTACGAGTTGAGTTCCATGCTTTGGAAATGGAAAACGACCCACCATCCCAACCGGAAAGGCCTCCGTGAGAGTTAGAGAAGGGTTTGATCGATTGCATGTGCTTCCAAGTCTCACTTGCGTAGCTTGGCGACCCAGAAAAGCCTGCGGATGCAAGCCGTTGGTACTTGGCATGCAGGAACTTAGCCCATAAGGAATCGTTTGCCCCAAATCTGTACCACAACTTGCAGGAAAAAGCCGAACAAAAGCCCTTGAGGTTGCGCACATTAAGTCCGCCCTCGTTCTTGGGACGACACACCACATCCCAAGAAACCCAGTGATGACGATGGTTGTCGATCTTCGACCCCCAGAAGAAGGATGAGGCCAAAGATCGGAAAGAACGGAAGAAAGACTCGGTTGGGGTCATCGCAGCGAAGACATGGGAACCCAACGAGCCTAAAACCGACTTGATAAGCACTAGTTTACCAGCCTGAGAGAGAAGTGACGCATTCCAGCGAATAATCCTTCCCCTGACCTTATCCGTCAGGGGGTCGAAAATGTAGGATCTAGATTAACCATAGAGGGAGGGGGTGAATAGGGTTATAGCAAACTTTCTCGATTTAAACACAGAAATAAACTGTAGAAATAAATATGCTGAAAAGTAAATCACACACAAAATTTACCCAGCTTCGGCAACCCCTGCCTACTGCTGCATTCCCAGATTTCTATTAGAATTAAACAGTATCACGCTTACGAACACTCTACTAGACTCGCAGACCCTTTTGCTCCCGCTCACAAACACTCTACTAGACTTGCAAATATTTGCTCCCGCTCACAAACCTTCTACTAGACTCGCAAACATTTGCTTCCGCTCACAAACACTCTACTAGACTCGCACACCCTGCTCCCGCCTATAGAGTTTCGTTTACTCGCAAACTCTGCTCCCGCCTACAATAGAACTTTGATTACTCGCAAACTCTGCTCCCGCCTATAGAGCTTTGATTACTCGCAAACACTGCTCCCGCCTATAGAACTCTGCAAACTCGCACACCCTGCTCACTGAACTAATTCTAACTAGACAATCTGACACTACCTAAACCCTAGGTGGTGATTTACAAAGTTTTGATTCGTAAGGTAAAAACAAAACAACAATTAAAAAAACAAATAGACTCATTAACCCTAATTAAAAAATTAAACTAAAGCCTCTAAATAACAAGGCCGGCCCACTCTTCATTAAACCCAATCACTTCTTTGTGAACAAAAATGGCGGCTGCTTCTTTCTTCGTTCCATCGATCTGAGATATTATGAGAGGTGGCTTTGTTTCGATGCTCTTTAATCTTGGCTATTTCTCAATCTTCGTTGCCCTGGAATTCACGGCTTCGCTTTCTCGTGGTACTGTGATTTAGGGTTTATGGATTTGGGGCTTCGATCCCTTGAGTGCTCTGCTTTGCGAATTAGGGTTGAGATGATTATCGGCTTGGCTTGGCTTCGCTTTGTTGAGTTCGATTTCGCTTCAGGTAAGATTTTTAGCTCTGTTCCTCTTCGATTTTCGTATTCGAACTCACACCTTTATGCCGATGATGATCTGGGGCTTTTATAGGATTCGTTACCCTTGAATTCCGTTCGTCTGATTGTTTCAAAATTATTGCTTTGGCCGTTCGATTATTGTTTTGATGATTGAGATGTCACTGACTTTTTCATATACGTATAATTTGGGTTACTTGGTTGACACGGTTTAAAATCATCGGCTTTGATTTTGACTTGTTCATATGCGTGTATATTCTTGCTATCCACGGCTTTGACTCCGATCATTTTACTGTTGACTTTGGCTTGTTTAGTATTATACTTCGGTCATCTCTGCAATGTTTGTGTTCATCCTAGTGAGCTTCCTCTCTGGCCATCTGTGTTGGGCATTTCTCTGGTCTCCATTTGATTGTTTGTCTAGTGATACTTGTTGTTGTGTAGACTGTAGTCTATTTGATCACTTTAGTTGCATTGATCTCTGTAGTCTGCACTTGTATAGTTGGTTCCATATTCATGTATCTTGATGTTGTATAGATTTTTCATGCTGCTGTGATGCAGTTTCCTTCACTGTTGTATCTTTGGGAGTTTGCTTTGGTCATGGCTGATCTGTTGTTCAGATTGCGTTATCTTATAGTCATTCTGGCCTTGAACCTGTTGCATACATGACTGCTGTATGTTTCATTGGTGCACTGCATATTGTAGTCGTGATCTTGTTGTAGTTTGATTGTGTGGTGTTGCCTCTGATTGCTGTCATATACTAATGAACTTGAAATGAACTTGAAATATACTAATGATCAAGTTGCATTCCACATGTGTTCATCATGCATATTCACTTGGTGCTGTTATTTTTGTATTCACTTGAGTTTGTACACTTTTGTTGCAGTGGTTGAAATTTTTGAGCTTGTATGCTTGGTTTGTTTTCCTTCATTACTTTGTAGATGTTCTCTGGTTTGCATTCTTCCATACTGCTATGTTGTTTGTGTACTACTTTGGCTTCACTGTACATTATATGCAGCACCACTGTGTTGTGTGTATTTGTACATTTGAATTTTGGCTGACCCTATGAATTATGTATCTCGACCATTTCATTTGATTTTTCACCTATGTTGAATCCAGCTTGAGGCTCGGGTTTGACCTTGTGCTGTGAGTTATGACGTTTATGTTATTGCACGTGAGTTGAACCCGGCTTTTCATTTGGGTTTGACCTGTGCTCACCTGTCCCTGTAAATCAATCAAGTGTATATATCGGTGTGCATGGCCTTGTGGCATATACAGTGATACACTGTGTATGTCACAAGCTGTTCGTGTATGACGAATTCAAATTTGAATGATGACGAACAACCCACATAACTGAGGAAAATAATATTTTTTAAAATCATATTTCATTTTATATCACAGAAATATTTCTCTTTCAATTTTACTGCGTTAGTGAATATTTTTGCAGATTGCTCAGATGCTGGATTCAAACTGGAATGAAGTTGAAGATAAATACGAGTGTGAGTGATATGTATTGAGGTGAACTGTAAATATTAAATGTGATGTAATTGTAATCAAAGTTGTATAGTTATAGTGAGAGCTTGAAATTGTACTATTCAAAAATGTAATAAATATTTATTTGAATAAAATATCTGTTTGAATTCAAATTCAGTGTAATTTATTTTATTCAACAAATATCTGTTTAAACTGTGAAAAGTAAAATAGTATATTAACAAATACATTTAAGTGAATGTATATATGTTTATTATCATCAAACAAAAAATCATATAAGCGCATATTCAACAGAAAATGGCGTTGAGTTTCCTACCCCTGTAGAGAACAACACCCAAGTACGGAAGTGGAAGGGAGGCCGCGCTGAAGCCGGTGAACGAATGGACCCACGAAACCCGGGCAGGATCCATGTCTTTCGCATGAACGAAGCAGCTCTTAGAAGAGTTAACGAGCTGACCCGAGCAACGCTCATACTGATGGATGAAACAAATCAGCCGATGAACAGACGAACGATTGCCATTCGAGAAAATGACAATGTCATCCACAAAGGATAAGGAAGAAACAAGGGGACACCCTCTCGGAAGACCAAAACGGTGAACCTGACCGAAAATCGTTAGGTGTGGATCCCACGAATGAAGGCTTCCGCCGCAATGATGAAAAGAGATGGAGAAAGAGGATCCCCTTGACGTAGGCCTCTTCCCGACCGAAAGAAACCGTAGGCCGATCCGTTAATCAGAACAGAGAACCAACAGTTGGAGATAAGCCTCCAAACCAGATCGATAAGGGTTTCAGGAAGCCCGAAGGCCCGAAGAACTCTAATGACAAAAAACCAAGACATACGATCATAGGCCTTAGCCATGTCAAGCTTGAAAACAACATTAGAGCCTCTTACCTTCTGGTCAATCTGGGACATCAGTTCTTGAGCTAACAGGACGTTATCAGTGATTAAACGGCCCTTAACAAAACCAGCCTGGGAAGATGAAATGATGCGATCAAGGAACGGAGATAAACAAGTGGCCAAAACCTTAGAAATCACCTTGTTGGAGAAATTACACAGACTGATTGGCCGAAATTCCGCGCATGAACGAGGGTTGTCACACTTTGGAATCAGGACCAAGTTGGTGGAAGACCAGCTAATGGAAAGAATGCAACCGGAAAAGAATTGCTGGATAGCCAAGCAGAAGTCTGGTTGAATAATAGGCCAAACACTCCGATAGAAGGAGCCATTGAAGCCATCTGCACCGCAGGCACTGTCCTTACTTAGAGCAAAGACGCAGGCTCGAATTTCTTCCGGAGATGGCGGAGCAGCCAAATCGTCAATCCCCTCAGAAGGAGACAAACGGGGAATGAAAGAGAGGATAGCCTGGTCTGGCTCGGACACAGACGGAGAACCCAAAAAAGATTGAAAATGAGACAAAATGATCTCCTTGACTTCGGACGGCGACGAAGCCACAGAGAGATCCGGCCTCAAAATTTCACGAATAGAAAGAAGGTTGACTTTCTTGCGGATAGTCGAGTGGAAAAATTTAGAGTTTGAGTCGCCCTGAATCACCCATTTGACCCTTGCCTTCTGGCGAAGATAGGCGTTTTCAATACGGAGTTTCGAAGAAAACACCAGCTGGGCAGAGGTCCAAATCTCCTTGTTAACGGTCGAAGGGTCGTCGTCGAACAAGGATTCAGCGATGATGAGGGACTCCTCAGCTGCTCGGACACGATCAAAAATGTTTTTGAAAACATTGGTATTCCAATGTTTAAGACGAGTCTTAAGACATTTCAACTTTTGGGAGAAAGACCCCATAGGAGAGGCCGAATCGGAGCGGACCACGAGTCCTCCACCACCTATAGAAACGAGTGGTGAGACTTCCACATACTAAGGAAGCGAAAAGAAGAAGGACCCGTTAGAGAATGCGGCGAGCAGCATAACACCATCGGGGCATGGTCAGAACAGAAACGATGAAGACGAGAGGAAGAGAAGTAGAAAGGGAGATTCAGCCAATCATAAGACGCAAAAATCTGTCCAACCGGGATAAAATCCGGTTCAGACCCTCCTAGTTGTTAGACCAAGTGTAAGCAGAACCCACGAATGGGATTTCAGATAATCCAGAGCTGACAATGAAAGAGTTGAAATCAGAAACGGAGGAACGGTTGATGGCGTTACCTCCTAATTTTTCAGCCTGACTGGCGACAACATTGAAATCGCCACCGACAACAGAGCAAGAAAATCCCATCTCAGCCAGATAGAGAATATCATCCCACAGGGCTAATCTCTCCCTCCTATCGCACTTGGCGTAAACCGCCGAGAAGAGAAACGGTTGAGGGAAAAAGGAGGATGAGCAAACCGAAGAAATAAGCTGGTCGGAGTCAAAAACCGGGCGAACCACACAATTTTTGGACCAGAGAATCAAAATCTTACCCGAAACATTGGACATGGCACCGCCAAACCCAAGTGACAGGACAATCTTGGTTATCTCTCCAGAACCCACAAGAGGTTCTAAAAGAGCTACTAAGCAAACAGAGTGCTTCCGGACAATACGCTTCAAGCGTGCACAAGAAGCCTCATTGCCAATACCACGAATATTCCAGAAAAGAAAGTTCGACATAGAAGCGAATAAAAAGAGACACAGAAAAAGCAGAAAGAGCAGAAAAAGCAGAAAGACATATGTATATGTATATGTGTGTGTATGTATGTGTGCGTATATAAATACAAGTATTTTTGTGTGCGAGCATATCTAATTTAATGAAAATTGGTTAATATGTTTTTGCAAACCTTAAGATCATCTCCATAAATTTTTAAATAATTTAACATATTCGTAATAATGACCTTAGAGACCGATAAATAAATGATTTAATTATCATTTTGTATATGTCGGAAGTTTAAAATCGATTTCAAGTGTCGTGGACATGACGTCCATACTGAGCATGTCTCAAAGTTTTATATAATTTCTTATAGTATGGCACTACAAACCGTAAACCTGTATATGCACGGAAGATAATAAAATCCAAAGTAAAAAAAATATGTAAAATTCTTTCTTTTGCATGTGACTTTCTATGGTATCTTTCATTCATGGATTTGGTGAATCTATAAGATACGGTTGACAAGTTTGTGGAACGCACACGTGTCGACCGACGTGTCAAACGTCCAAACGTGGTTAACCCTTCTCTAGCCCCATTTGATGAATGTTGGTTTGAGGTAAGTTGGTGTCCGACGCATCATCCATTCGACCATTTTAATAGTTTTAATTAATAAATTTAAATTTTTATGAATTTAAAAAATTAACAACTTGGCAAATGAGATACGTTTGAGATACGGTTTTTTGTGTTGCGCTCGTATAATGCTCTACATTCTGAAGTTGGTTTCAACTAAATCAATTTATTTATTTAAATTTAAAAATGTATTTGTTTATTTTAGTAAATTTCCGCAATTTCGTGTTATTTACAATTATTAAACGCTTATTGCACTATTAAAAAATAATAATTAAATAAATATAAATCAATTAAATAAAAAATCACAACTTAAATATCCCGCTCAAATACCTCGTTCGTATGCCCAAACACATTCATAGTTCATTCAAATACCCCTCTCAAATGCTCCGTTTTCTTTCGTCGCAAATGCAACCTAACTGTTAAATTGAAGACGCTTTTAGGATGCTTAAAATAAGGTAAGTAATGTCTTTAAATCAAACATTGATTCTAACATGTTTTCTCTCAGCGGAAATTATGTTTAGACCCTTTGTATACACACACATTAGTAGATAAAAAACTTCAAGCCTTTTATATTGTAAATTAAGAATTTGAAGTTCGAAATAATAAAATCACACGCAAACTCACCACACTTAAAAGTTAGTCCTTGACAATAATTTCCTGTAAAAGTTACTAATCGACATCACAAATTCTAATCCAAATTTTTTAAGGACACAACTAATAATGACTTATTTGCACAACAATTTGCACTAAACTAGACACGATGCAACCCGGTGAAGATTGTTCATTTTTTCATAGCTAATTTTACTCTTCTCAATGCCTAGTGACTAGTCCAGGGCCACATCTCTACTACTAATAAGGAAAATTGGTTGAACTAATTTACTCGGTGTCTTTTTGAAATTTCAAAAATGCCTTTACTTTCCGTTTACATGTTTGCACTCAAACAAAATATTAATATACAATAATACAAACAGTCCATGTGTGAAGCACGGATCCATACTAGTGATTATAAAGGAAAACATTTTGCCATTTAATTCTAAAACAAGGTTAAAACGACCAAGTGCTTGCCGTTTTATTGCAAAATCATTAAAAAAGAAAAGCACACTTTTTCGTTGTATTGCAAATTCAACAAAAGCACAAACACTTCGTCGTTTTATATATGTCATAGTCTATTAAAAAGTAGTTGTGGTTCTTAACATCATATTGATAGATATATAAAGTTAATTGTAAATATGCCTTTAATTAGGCCGCATACACAAAATAAAATTAAGAAAATGAAATTACAGACCTCTCATTCAAAGTTCAAACTTCAAACTATAAAATACATCGTATCCATAGAATCATAAACATTAGATAAATTCAAGAACATTTATCTGAACATCTATACAAATATGAACAAAAGAAGTTGTTTAACTTCTGTACTTGTGTTCATTGGCACGTACATCAGCTTCAGGTATAATAATGGTTGGATCAGACCTAACCCGAAATTGTGGCATACCCACCTTGGCTTCAGTTTTCCTCTGTGTCGTTTGCTGTTCCGCTATGGTTGAATGTTGCATTGAAAGCAGAATGAGGACCACGAAGAGAAGAGCCATTATAATGCCGGTTCTTGCCATTGATATTAACACAATTTTAACCAAGTTTTTATTTTATTTTTATTAAATTTTCTTAAGTGAGTTTTTCTCAATGGTCGATGACCTTAAAATATGTTTAGGGTATTAATAGTATCGTAGTTTGAGGTTATTATTAACTAGCTATAAATGGTTAGTTTGCCAGTTGTAAATGAGGTTGAATGTCTTGCTTCGGTAAATTCTAGCCGTTAACTCTGTAAAATCTTAATCCATCAACAACCACCAGAATTTGTTTGCTGTATGAACTGCCAATATGCATTCGTAACATCATATTAATCATAAAGTTAGTTAGTTAGTTATATTGGATATGTACTAGTCTAATCAGCTGAATTTGCTTTCTTGTGACCAACTTTCTAAATTCATATAGATGGTTCTTATTCAGTCTAATAGTATTCAGTACAAATTTTCTTTCATCAGTCCAGGTATCTTGTGATTTCTTTCCACTTTTACTTATTTATAGGAATCACATATCTGTATCATCAATTTCTAATAAAAGTTAAGCATGTCACCAGGTCGTACCTTCTGCTTTGTTGCTGATAGCCTGATATTGCATGCATGGCTTCAAATAGTACCACAAATGACGAATCATTTTATTGCCCACTTGATATGTAAAAATTAATATTGATTCCTTATATATGTAATTATCCAACAACTTGAACATTTATAAGTTGCGTAACAACAAAAAAAAGTACAATAGTATTAATCCATTAATTAGTTATGGTTAGAGAATTTTTTCTATAGTTATAGGAAGGTGACCATAAATTTATTTGATTATTAAAGCTATGAAGTTCCCATATATTAATCTATCTTACTTACCCATTTATATGAGATATAGATAATGCATGGCCATTCTTGACAAAGATCACGTAGGCTCATACAATACATAAGAATTACACAAACCTTGGTAGATGATTTTTGTACATGTTATCCATCCCTTCCTACAAACATTATGTGGTTGTAAAATTGATAACAAACATAATGTTATATGAAATAATTTATCATAAAAAAGGCCCTTCACTATTAATTAAATGTAGGCAAGTTGCGCTTGAAAATTTATACTTTAACTTTTTGTAAAATAATCACGATAAATCTAGGGTTTTCAAGACTTTTCACCTTCGATTCTTGTTCACAAGATCAGAGAACTGCTCTAGTCCACAAAGTATAATCCCCATTCATTGTCGCTACAGGTATAAGAATCTGTATATAAAAGACCTCATACTGTAACCAATTCAATCAAATTGTTCAATTAAGTTTCATAAAGAAAGAAGAAAACCATAAATAAAAACAAGTTTGATCGATCAGTTACAATGGCGCCTAGCAGAGAAATTCTTTCAGTTACAACCTACACAAGAAACAACACACCAAGTGCAAAACCGTCTAAAGAAGGACTTCAGCGAGCAATATCCGATCTATCATTAGAGCTAAGCAAAGCACCGTTATTTGAAGCGGAACAAAATACACTGTCAACGATAGCAGAAGTAGAAGATGCAAAATGTGAATGCTGTGACATGTGCGATGAGTTCACGCCTGAATACATAGCAAAAGTGCGCAACATATATTTTGGTAAATGGATATGTGGGCTTTGTTCTGAAGCAGTTAAGGAAGAAATAGGGAATAATGGAGGCAACAAAGAAGAAGCTTTGGAAACACATATGAATACATGTGTTCGGTTTAATAAATTTGGAAAGAAGAATCCGGTTCTTTATCAGGCTGAGGCGATGCGAGAGATGTTGAAGAAGAGCTGTGCTAGAGGTGCTAGGGCTAAAATTACCAGCACTAGAGATCATAAAATGGGCATGAGAAAAGGTGGGATTGCAAGGAGTTCAAGTTGTATGCCTGCTATTAGTAAGGATATTGGTGATTTCAGTTTGATGTAAAGGCAAGGTTAATTAAATATAGAAAACGTAGCGAAGTTGGTATTTCTGTGAATTATTAAAGTAATGTTGTTAGCAGTTTTGGATGATCATCCTTCGTTTGCGTTTTTGGTTTTCAGGATGATTGTTTGCTGCAAATGTAATAGTTATGTAAACTAGCTGGTGCTACTCCATATTTAGTTATGTAGATGAATCTTATGTATTTTTTTCTAAGAAAAAAAAAGAGATTATCCTGAGAACTACTCTTCTTGAACTAGTGATGAATTCAGGCATACAAACAAGGAAAGTTCAACTCTTCTCCCTTGTTATAATTATTTTGGAATGCATCACCAAGATTATAACAGTACAACAGTCGGTGGTCCTTGTTCTAGTACATAGGTTGTTTTTGAATGTTTCTTATCTTTTTAAAATACAAGGTCATACTGTATTTGTACTATCATTGAAAGTTTACAGTTGGTAATTAGCTCCAATGATATAGCATTAAACTTTTTATCTAACTAAAACAGACATTTTAATGTTAATTGACAATTGCAATCACACATTAATTATTCGATACAAAGTAATGATATACAGTATTTAATTAATTAGCATCAGAAAACAAATGTTGGAAATTCAGTTTAGCCATAATTAACCCTAATCAATTCTAGAGAAATCAAAATGGTAAACAAATAGAGATTAGCGGAAGCGTAGCAGAATCCATTAAATAAAATTATATGGAAGTTGTGATCTTCCAAGAATACCGTTTCTTCTGTTTCACGTTGTTTCTTTCTGATGCGATGCAAGAAAAATGAGAAGCGTACGTATTCTCGGGGACCCCAACGGATTTTTATTAATTGATAATAAAATCAGTTATTTTATATTTACAATTTACACCCTCATTAAATTGTAAATACCGCTTGATGTTTTATACCTCAATTTTGATAGCATCATACACTTTAACATATGTGCTCATAATAGAATTTTAATCCAACAATCTCCCACTTGGGGAACATATGTTTCTTTATAAATGTATAACCTTGTGAGCTCAAAATTTACTATTACATAAAGGTATTTCTTAACAATCTCGTCCATCAACGATATTTATACAGGATCACAGTGGTCTCGCCATATTAATCATGACTAAACCCATCAGTGGTCACATACATATACACAGTCAAATGACATAGATCAACCTATTTTCAATTGGTCCTCCTTAAGCTTAAGTGAGGTCAGAATCAAAACAATAAAACAGAGTGAATGAACTTTTATTTCTGATCAGAAAGTCAAACACATAAATGTCTTAAATCAAATATACAGCACATATAATACAAACTCCCACTAAAGCACAATATCCTCAAGCAATACAACACCCATATGAGCAATGTGCTCATGAAAGACCTTGGGCGGTAAACCTTTTGTGAGCGGATCCGCTATCATGAAGTTTGTTCCAATATGCTCTATAGATATATGTCCACTCTGCACTCTTTCTTGCACAACTAAATATTTTATGTCAATATTCTTTGACTTAGTTGAGCTTCTATTATTGTTAGAATATAGCACTGCTGACTTATTATCACAATATAACTTCAGTGGTTTTTCTACATTTTTCAAAATGCGCAGCCCAGTTACAAAGTTGCGTAGCCATATTCCATGATTTGATGCCTCATAACATGCTACAAATTTTGCTTCCATAGTGGAAGCAGTAACAAGTGTTTGCTTAACACTTTTCCAGGATATAGCTCCTCCAGCCAACGGATAAATATAGCCTGATGTAGACTTTCTACTATCTTGGCATCCAGCAAAATTAGAATCAGAATACCCTACGACCTCCAAATGATCTGATCTTCTATAAGTAAGCATGCAATCTTTTGTTCTCTGAATATACCTCATAACCTTCTTGGCTGCTTTCCAATGGTCTATACCAGAGTTGCTTAAGTATCTGCCTAACATCCCAACAATGTATGCAATGTCTGGACGTGTACATACTTGAGCATACATTAGACTCCCAACGGCTAAAGTATAGGGAATCTTTTGCATTTCTTGAATTTCGAGATTGCTTTTAGGGCACTGACTAAGACTGAATTTATCTCCTTTAGCAACAGGGGTATCTCCTGGTCTACAATCTTGCATGCCAAACCTTTTGAGTAATTTATCAATATAACTCTTTTGTGATAATCCAAGAATACCCCAAGATCGATCTCGAAGTATCTGAATACCCAATACAAAAGAGGCGTCCCCAAGATCTTTCATCTCAAAATGTTTAGATAGAAATTTCTTGGTTTCGTGCAATAAGCCTATATCGTTAGTGGCAAGCAAGATGTCATCGACATATAGAACTATGAATATATGTTTACTCCCACTGAACTTGTGATACACACAATCATCAACAATATTCGTCTCAAAGCAAACGAGATGATTACTTTATGGAATTTATGGTACCATTGACGAGAAGCTTGCTTAAGTCCATAGATGGATTTTGTTAATTTGCAAACCATATTCTTTGGATCTTCCGACACAAAATTTTCTGGTTGTACCATATAAATTGTCTCATGAATGTCTCCATTGAGAAACGCCATCTTAACATCCATCTGATGTAACTCAAGATCAAAATGAGCAACAAGTGTCATAATTGTTCTAAAAGAGTCTTTCGATGAAACTGGAGAGAAAGTCTCTATAAAATCGATACCTTCCTTTTGAGTATAGCCTTTTGCTACAAGACGTGCCTTATACCTCTCCACATTACCCTTTGCATCCCTCTTGCTTTTAAATATCCATTTACAACCAATTGGTTTTGCACCTTCTGGTAATGGGACAAGTTTCCAAACTTTATTGTCTTGCATGGACTTATACTCCTCATTCATGGCATCTATCCACTTTTGAGAGTTGGAACTTTTTATGGCATAATGAAAGTTGATTGGGTCATCTTCCATTATTCCAGTATCATTCTCTTGTTCTTGGAGAAATACAATATAGTCATCTGAAATAGCACTTCTCCTTTTTCTCATGGACCTCCTTAATGGCACTAGTTCTTGAGGTTGTTAAGTTTGTTCTTCTGGAACAATCGCTTCATTTTGAATAAGGGGTTATATAACATTGTCTTGTTGAGGTTCCGGAATCACTTCTTGATCAATGATAGGTGTAGGCAACTGTATAACATTATCAAAAGTGATAATAGGAACTGGGTTTGAGTCCAATTCCTCCTCAAAAGAAATGTCTTTAACTTTATTTCTCCCCCCAAACTCAATATCCTCAAAGAATACTGCATTTTCTGTCTCAAAAATATTCTTAGCTATGGGATCATAAAACTTATAGCCCCTAGAACGCTCAGAATAACCAATAAAGTAGCTGCTCACTGTTTTGGAATCCAGCTTCTTTTCATGTGGCCTATAAGGCCTTGCCTCAGCTGGACAACCCCAAATGTGAAAGTGCTTTAGACTAGGCTTTCGACCTGTCCAAAGTTCATAAGGTGTTTTTGCAGCTGCTTTAGTTGGTACTCTATTGAGAATATAAGCTGCTGTCTTTAATGCTTCTCCCCAGAGAGAATCAGGTAAGGTGGAATGAGCAATCATACTCCTTACCATGTCCTTAAGAGTTCGGTTTCATCTTTCAGCAACACTATTCATGCTAGGTGATCCTGGCATGGTGTACTGTGGGACAATACCACATTCCTGTAGGAATCTAGCAAATGATCCTGGACGTTGTTCACCTGAACCATCATATCGACCTTAATACGCACCACCACGATCAGATCTGACATTTTTAATTCTTTTGTTGAGTTGATTTTCAACTTTAATTTTATAAGCTTTGAACACATCCAGTGATTGTGATTTTTCATGAATTAGATATAGGTAGCCATAACGTGAGTAATCGTCTATGAATGATATGAAATATTGTTGACCATTCCAAGATGACGTAGGGAAAGGTCCACAAATATCTGTATGAATTAATTCTAAGACGTCTGAAGATCTATTATCCCCCAATCTTTTAGTTTTGGTTTGTTTTCCCTTGATGCAATCTACACAAACGTCAAAGTTTGTGAAGTCAAGAGATTCTAAAATACCATCAGATACTAAGCGCTCAACTCTACCTTTTGAGATATGACCTAAGCGCTTATGCCATAAAGATGCTAAATTTTCTTTATTTAATTTACGTTTAGTACCACATGATTCTACATGCAAGGTTTCATTATAGGATGCAACTGTTTCCAACAAATAAAGATTGTCATACGCATTTAAATAACCAGTTCCAACTGCATTTGAATTCAAAGACAAAGTAAACTGATCGTTTCCAAATGAACAACAATATCCAAATTTGTCCAACACAGAAATAGAAACCAAATTCCATCTAAATGACGGTATAACAAAAGTGTTTTTAAATCCAAATAAAAACCAGTTCCTAATAACAATCTAAAATGTCCAATTGCTACCACTTCTACCGATTGTCCATCGCCCACAAAGATGTGTCTTTCACCATCACTTGGCTTTCGGTAGCGCAGACAACCCTGCATAGAAACACTTATGTGAGTGGTAGCAACAGAATCTATCCACCAAGTGTTTCTAGGTACTGAAGATAAATTAACTTCAGAACAGACCAAAGTAACAAATATACCTTTCTTTTCATGCCATGCATGATATTTGGTACATTCCTTCTTCATATGTCCAGGTTTGTGACAAAAGAAACAACCGTCTTTTTCCTTTTGTTGTTTCTTTTGATCTGGATCCTTAGCAGCTTCATTTTTAAATTTTATTTTCTTGCCCTTCGTTTTAGAGGTGCTTGCCAAATTGACACTTTCGGTCTTATTTTGCTTCAGCCTTTCTTCCTCTTGTACACAATATGAAATGAGCTCATTGAGAGTCCACTTCTCCTTTTGACCGTTGTAACTGACCTTAAATTGACTGAATTGTGGAGGAAGCGAGATAAGCACTAAATGCACAAGCAAGTCATCTGAAAGCTCAAGCTTTAGTGCCTTTAATTTTGAAGCAATGTGATACATTCCCATAATGTACTCCCTTATGTTTTCCTTGCCTTTGAACCTCATGGAAATAAGTTTCTGCAAAAGAGTACTTGTTTTTGCCTTATTGCTTTTGGCAAAGCGTTTCTCAATTTCAGCAAGGAAATCTGTGACATCGGTAATCTCTTCGGATACCGCACCCCTGAAAGCCTCAAGTATGTCCCGTTTAATGATCATAAGACTCATGCGATTTGAACGGTCCCATTTCTCAAAAAATCTCCTTTCCTCGGAGGTACTATCATCCGTAAGAGAAGCGGGTTGATTCATCCATAATGCAAGGTCCAGATCCATGCAACCAAGAACAATTAATATGTTCTCCTTCCAGTCCTTAAAATTATTACCATTAAGGACCGGTACTGAATTAAGGTTAGCAGATACAGTAGCAACAACTGAAACAGAAAACGAATAAAATCATATAAATTACATGCTCTTAACGACTTCATATAAAATAAATAAATTAAAATAATGGTTAATCACATCTCAAGATACCAAACACGTCATTAATATCAAGTCTTTGGACAGTAATATTAACTATAAGCGGTACTCTTGTTGTAGCGATCAAAAGTTGACAATAAATTATGTCAAACAATATGCAATCTTTGGATTATCATATTGCTCACATAAAGTATCTTATAATTGTCATACATTTATCACCACAAGCATGTATAAAATTCGACCAAATATTGATTCACCTTTCGGCTCATTAATAAATGCATGAACTACATACACACAATTATTTTGAAATTTTAATTAGAATAATCTACACAAAAGTGATCGCCTTGGCGATATTTTGTTTCAATTAAATTATTTAAAATATTAAATATCTTTACGAAAATATGAAACCAAATTTGAATTTGAATTTGAGTTCAGCACTCAAAACAATGAAATCGTCCCTACAATTTTACGGGCTAGACAATTTAAATCAGCCACTACAATCAGAATGAAAATACAACACAATTGTAATGAAAGCAAAACCTAATCTCAGTTCCAGAATCTTGAATGGTCAATCACATAGATATATATGTGCATTGTATACTTATTCTAGATTCAAGTACACCCAAAGATGCACAAATTCCAATATACAAACAAATCACATTTTGATTCACAAACTAAACAGGGAAAATTGGGTTTCATGATTTACGGTATCCAAACTTTATTTGACTAACAGCCTCCAGTTTATGCAAGTAAATAAAAAAAATCATCATATACTATATCAGTTCATACTGTAACATGAGGCTAGTTTGAATAAAATAAAACAAGACCGAGTATGATATCCATTATCAATATCATGGCATGATACAACAAAAAAGTGCTATCACCTAATTATGTTCATAATATCATTTATTTGCCTCAAAGCATTATGTATGTACCCGCATATCAAAACTGAGAAAACAATTGTTTTCAGCATTCACACTTTCACTGACAGGTACTTTATTACCCAAAGGGGACATGCATTGGGTATTATAATTAAATAATAGCAACATCCTATCATAGATTTAATGCATCTTGTATAATGATGGTCTGCAAATTCATATCAAGTTCTTTTCGTAATGCAAATTGTGGGCGGTTTCACAAAATGACAATGAATAGTGCGAAAAGAATCCAAAAAAATTTTTCGGTAATTATAAAACAAATCCGAATGGAAGATCATAACACAACTATAATAAGCCCTCAAAAATTAATTTAGGGTTGGCTCTGAAACCAATTGTTGGAAATTCAATTTAGCCATAATTAACCCTAATCAATTCTAGAGAAATCAAAATGGTAAACAAATAGAGATTAGCGGAAGCGTACCAGAATCCATTAAATAAAATTGTATGGAAGTTGTGATCTTCCAAGAATACCCTTTTTTCTGTTTCACGTTGTTTCTTTCTGATGGGATGAAAGAAAAATGAGAAGCGTACGTATTCTCGGGGACCCCAACGGCTTTTTATTAACTGATAATAAAATCAATTATTTTATATTTACAATTTACCCCCTCATTAAATTGTAAATAACGCTTGATGTTTTATACCTCAATTTTAATAGCATCATACACTTTAGCATATGTGCCCACAATAGAATTTTAGTCCAACAACAAAAACATCTCAAAGCTTAGATATCATTCAAAAAAGTACGTTGTTTTGTTTTGTAAAATATATACATAACCATCAGAAACTAGTGCACGATTAGCACGCGTACCTGAGTAGTTCACTACTCAGAATACGTTAGCCAACTATATATGCATGCACAGGTGTAAAGGATGTATAAACCATACCCAAGGACAATGAGAGCGGCTGAACCAATTCGATTTAACACCATAGAAAACGAACACCGCACTGTTGCTCGGGTAACCTGGGCGAACTGCTAAGCCTTCAACCTTATCTCCCTCAACACCTATCTCGACGGCGCTCAGCTCCGCCCATTATCCATTCAAATTCCTCATACAAATCACCTCCAAGGACTTGAGTTCCCCGACACTTAATGGGACCGGAGAGCAAAACCAACAAGATTTGCACCCTCAGTGGGATAACTCGAGCCCCGCGCTCCCTCTAACTTGCCTCTCCACCAAAGTATTTGTCCGCAACATGGAGATCTCTCTTGCTCGCCCTTCCGAGCTCCTCGATCCATGCCCCCACTGCTCACTTGAAGACCAACCTGCCCCGGCCACGTGGCTTTGTCTTGATTAGGCAGACATCAAACAAAAGCGTTTGGTTGTCTCTTCCTAAAGAAGCAACGACTCTACATTGTTCAACTGAAAAGATCCAAATAGAACAACACTGGTCGTATGAAAGAAGCGTCACCATTCAGTAACAACCCTTTGTCCTTCTCTATCCACGTGACAACCACACCCCGCGTCGCTACTTTAATACAAGCATGCCTCGGTGCCTTCCAACTAGCCATCATCTAAGACAATCACTCCATTTGGCGTTCTAGCTGCCCACATCTGGACTATGCAGGTTCATCAACGGCCGTGCAGACTTTCACAACTTGGCGCATCAATCTGAAGCATTCGAATCAAACCTTAACAACTATAAATACAACATAAATGCACTTGTACAAGGATCGAATTTTCATTCCTTGCCCACGTTATTGTTTTTTGTAATTCAAGCTCTTGAAACTGGATCCAAAGCAATAAAATTAACTCCCATAGTGGATATAAATCACTTTAATCGAACCACTCTAAATCTTGCGTGTCTTTACTTTATTTTCTTTATTACTCATTATCTCCTCTTTTATCATTTATTAAGAACGGTATTAGCAAGTTACCTTTGTTAATATCTAAGTTCATCCTATACTTTATAGGTTAGCTAAAAATCTAGTCAACATTTTGATGCTAAGAGGAGGGCCTTCCGAAAAAACCTCTCGACTTTCATCACTTTCCTATTCTCAAATTCCACTTAAAAAATTAGCCATAAAAAAATAATTATGAGAGTGAGGCCAATAATTCAAAGGGCCACAACACCATCGGCCCACCAGAGCAAGAATTGCATGTCTTATTTTGGGTTTAAGAAATGATATTTGGCTCAATTTGGATAATGGGTATTATCACTTGCACTGGGCAGATTGCCTGGGGTTTGAAAGAACTCGGGGCTAGGATGGACAAGAAACTGTCAGTTTTGTTTAAGTGATCATAATAGCAACGGACCGAACTACCATCCATCCACTCTCCTAACACCTTCAACGTATTGCATGACGCCTATGAGTAGGTCATGTTGGAGACCTCTGTTTGGGCTGTTGTAACACCCTACCTCTATACTCAAACTATTCAAGAGTATTACAGTGTAATACTGTCATATAATATGGAGAATGAGGTTAAATGAGATACACACGTGAATATACCGTTAGACTAACACTGGTACGTATTAAAACATCAAATAAATAACTCATAGTACATACATAGCATCGGTATAAAGCAATAAACACGTGTGCCTCAAGAACAGAACAATACATATTACACACACACACACAAATATATATATATATATATATATATATATATATATATAATAAATCACATAGAACATAGAGTCAAACGCATTGATAAAATATATTATAATACAATATACTATAATGATACAAAACATCTCAACTATACTCTATCTCTCATAATATAATATGATAATAGTCAATATACATCTCAATGTCTGCTATATTAAGGAAAATAATGCCATACATGTATCGTGCAATAATCCTAATATAAGACTCCTCTGAGCCCACTAAATACATATGTCAGCCACGTCGTTCATGTACCTGAAATGCCTCGGACTGATTTGAGTATTATAAAATAACACATGGGTCAGACTATATCTAATCAATGGTATATAATAATGGTAACACCATATAAACACGGAATTATAATATGATAACATTAACATCGATAATTAAATCATAAGTCGACATGTCAAAGGATGCATATAAAGATAGTAATGAATTCCTAAAATATACGTGCTGTAAAATAATCATCAAGGCATTACACCGTCCAAAAAAATCAAATCCATGTGGATCAATACTGATATCAAAAGATGTCATCACCCATATGGAGACACGTTTAATTAAGAATTACTGAACCAACACAAATATGTGAATCATACATATCCATAAATCAACATTCAAATCCTAGAACCATCCATAATATAAATATAAGTAGACATCTAGAATCAAAACATAGTAATGGCGACACATGCGAAAGGAAGATGTATTTGGCGATACACACATATGAAATATAGTTGGGGCGTATAATGTATAGTCGATGACACACGTCTTGGATAGATAATTGACAACACATGCCAATAAATAGTAGTTGGGGACACACGATAATGAGATATAAAAGCAACACATAAAAATAAATAATAGTTGGCGACACTTGCCAAAGAAGAGTATTAGGCGATACATGCTTAAGAAGGATACGGGGATTGATCATACACATGACAGATTCTCTAGTATAATTACAACTTATCATCTCCAATAGGAGATTAAGTACTTATCTAAATCACAACACACCAGAACTAGATGGGAGACACGAACACACCTGCTCAAGGAGGCTTCATGTGTAACTAGAAAACACATAATTAGCGAAAATGACACACATGCCCATCCAGCACGGCTCCTACATTCTTCGTTACCTCGATGGACATCGTGACTCTTATCCACCGCATGTCATAAATACGCTCTCGGACTAAGCTCCACATTAGTTATGACCCTACTTTGCCCCTAATAGTAACAAACTGCGGGTCTAGGTGACACAAGGTGCTAAACATCGTCGACACACGGCTCTACATTTACCAACACATGGCTCTATATATTGCAGACACATGGCTATAAATATTGTCGACACAACACAAGAACATTGCCAACATACAACAATGGGGTATCATAGATCCGGGGCACGATCACCACGATCAGGCCGCCAGAAAGGATGCTGGCCAATCTGGTTCACTTCAGAAGTATAAAGCGAGCTAAATAGTGATAGAAAAATACTGTAAATATATATACATAGAATAGCCGACAAACAGCTATATACACATACCGACACACGGTTTTTTACATACGTAGCTAAATACATATGCCGACACATGGTTTCTTATAAGTCGACACATGGCTATGATATATTCACCATAGCGAATATCACACTTCGTATCCCCGTATTGAGTGTCATCAATGAGCAAAGGATAACCGAGTAAATAACACAACAACATCCTATATCACCATGCCTTACTAGTCTGTTTATACAGTGCTCACACACAGCACTTGCTTTTATATAGTGATTCCAATGAATAACCAAAAAAGTGTTACTGAAAGTCCTATATCAGACAGTATCACTAATTCATTTATTCAGATTTCTCGTCACACAAACTAAATATCGTTAAATCAAACAGAAAGTTGTCATCACCATATCATCTTAAAGTATTCCACAAATCAATATCATCGGTGAATAACTTGTTAGTCCTTGAGATGATAGTATTGATGACAACATACTTAGGGCTTGTTATAAAGTATAAATACTAACATTATAGTTTAGATATATATGTATATGCAGGATATAACCATGCAGGTACCAAGAATGAAGACTATATAGTATAGAGATTCAAGACTGAAGATATCAAGATTGAAGACGCATGAGTAGAGTTCAAGATTTCAAGAATACAAGATAAGTATTGAGTCTAGAATTATGTTAAAACTTCTTGAAAGAACTTACATCTTTATTCGAAATTTATTCGTGGAATGGAATCCACTTCGAGCCTGTTAAAGGGATTGAACCCTAGTGGGATGGAACTCACAACAACATCTAGTGGAACATATAGTGGTCCTATATTGATATCCATTAATTTTATGAAAATGCTTTTCAAAAATATATCTCTTGTTTTAAATGTTTTCAAAACCTTCTTTTCAAAAAGACATCTCTCTTGTTTGAAATATTTTAGCCTCAAAATTATCTTTATCATTTTTAATATTTTAATTTCAAAATTGTCCTCGATTTTAAACTCTCTTGTTTTAAATATTTAGCTTTAAAATATTTATTACTCAAATTTTAAATCACTTTATAGATTAAGATTATATATTAAAAATTACTTTATATGTTTAAACTATATTCAAATATATTTACAAAGTTTAGAAATTGTTTTAACAAATTATAAAACCAATTTTAATAAGAAAATCGAAATCACCAATTTTTCCTAGAGCATGTCGACTTCCTTCAACCCCTCATGTCAACATGGTGCCCGTTGAATTCAAAATTCAAATTTTCAAAAGAAGTGTCTATTCGCTGTATCCTTTCATGAATAGATATGGTTGTTGATCTTCTATAAATACCAGTAGTTCTAAACGAATTTTTAATTAGATTTCACTTGTTTTCTTTCCTCCTCATCTTCCACATTTATTCTAAAGAATCCCAAACTATACTCTACCGAATACCAAGTGAATCAAACTTGATTATCTCTTATTTGACTCTTTGCCCCTCTCTCCATAAGATCTCAGTGCTATTCAGAGTTATAGGATCTTTTGTAAATCAAACTGTTGAGTAAAAGGTGCGACAGAGCCTTGAAATCAATTACGTGTGATTATAGCCCTGGAAATCAATTAGGTGATCCGTAGCCTGATTAAATCAAGAGGGTTTCCTTGTGCTCAAATATAGGATGGTGCACCTCGTAGCCTTAAAACCGAGGGTGTAATCTGGGAGATTATTTTGAAAAGAAATCCGTACGATTGTGCGGGACTTGATGTAGGGTAACTCTGAACTAGTATAAAATCCTAGCGTGTTCTTTCCTTTTGCTACTTTTATTTAGTTTTTACATTTGTGTCTGATTCTATGGTTATATCTGTGTCTTTGAATTACATTTGTCGGTCATTAAATTACATAAGTTTCAAAAAGATTTAGAAAAAACATAAAACACTATTCACCCTCCCTCTAGTGTTATTCTAGCCTTAAGATCCGTAATTCATATTTCTCACATTCGGTGCTAGAGCAAGGTTTCCAAAGTTTTCATAATATGAATTTTGAAAAGTTTTTAAAATGGCTATTTTAGGGATTTTATTAACATTAGTTTAAAAATGTTCAAATCATCATTGTCTCATATGTCTGAATATAGTTATCATAGAAGATCAAGTTATCTACTCAGTTTGTAATCTATGCAGAAAGGAAAATGTTATATGGATTTTGAAGAATCAACACTCAATGGACAAATTGTGAAAATCAAGAATAATAAGTGGGTACTTGATAGTGGATATTCAAGACACATGACTGGTAATCCAGATATGCTGAATGATATTATCTATAAAGATTGAGGATTGGTTAATTTTGGAGACAACTCAAAGGATATGTGATTGATATCGGCAATGTCGGTAACTTGAAACTCCTACTATTTCTAATGTTTTATTAGTTAAAAATATAAAACACAATTTTCTTAGCATTAGTCAACTTTGCAATAAAGGATAAAAAATTAAATTTGAAAAAGATAAGTGTCATATCGAAGATAATAATTCAAATATTATATTTGAAGGAATTAGGAAGAAAAATATTTATATTCTTAGTATGAAAATCTCAAATGATAATCTATGTTTTTTGTCTCATACAAGTGACCCTTGGAATTGGCATAAAAGATTTGGGCATTTGATTTAAACTCTTATCTAGACTTTCTAAACTTGATCTAGTAAGAGGTCTCCCTAGAATGAATTTTAAAATAGATAGTATATGTGATGCTTGTCAATTAGGAAAACCTAGGAAGAGTTCTTTCAAATTAAAAGATATGATTTCAACTTCAAAACCTCTTGAGTTACTTCATCTAGATTTGTTTGGTCCATCTCAAATTCAATCAATAAATCACAATAAATATGTCTTTGTAATTATAGATGATTATTCTAGGTTTACATGGACAATTTTTATGAAACATAAAAGTGATACTTTTGATTTATTTAAACTTTTTACAAAAAGACTTCAAAACCAACTTTCTTTAAAATTATAACTATTTGTAGTGATCACGGTGAGGAATTTGAAAACGAAAATTTTGAGAGATTTTGCAATAAAAAGGGAATAACTCATAATTTCTCTTTTCCAAGAACTCCACAACAGCAAGCTAATCAAATTTCCCTTTCTTGGGCGGTACGATGTGGAGTGGTGGAACGTAAAAATAGGACGATTCAAAAGTGTGCTTGAACAATGCTTTCAGATAGTAAATTACTAAAACATTTTTGGGCAGAAGCAGTCACTACAGCTTGCTACATTTTGAAAAGAATATTAACTAAACCGTTAACTGATAAAACACCATATGAACTTCTTTACAAGAAGAAACCAAAGGTATCTTATTTTAGAATTTTTGTGAGTAAACTTTTTACTCTAAATACAATAGACAATTTGGATAAATTTGATACTAAATCCGATAAAGGAATCTTTATCGGATATTCTAATAGAAGTAAAGCATACAGAGTTTTCAATTTAAGAACTAATACCATTGAAGAAATGACGCATGTTTCGTTTGATGAAAATTTCAAAGATGTTGAGCAAATTAATGATGAAGAAGATTTTGCTACTTTAAATAATCAATCAGTTGAAAAAATAATGAACTTATTCATCCAAATAAAAAGATTAAGCTTTTAAAAGATCATCCTATAGAAAATATACTAGGAAATATTGAATCTGTTGTTAGAACTAGAAATCAACTAAATAACATAAGCAATGTAGCTTTTATATCATCTGTTGAACCTAAAATCCAAAGGAAGTATCGTCTGATGATTCATGGATTCTGGCTATGCAAGAAGAACCGAATCGATTCACTAGAAATGATGTTTGAGAACTTGTTCCTAGACCCGATGTAACGACTCGTGTAAATTCGATGTTTAAAATGAATTAAAATATAGGATTTCTAATTTAAATTTAGGAAGAAACAGAAATCTTATTTGTTTACATGAAAGAGAATGTTGAAATTTGATGGATCAAGGGTAATTAATTTTTTTTTACAAATTTAATTTTATATTTCAATTAATCGGAATAGTGAAAATTTGGAAATAGATTCAAATTTATGTAAGACAATGAATTGCAGTAATTAAAGTTAATAAATCAATGGATTAAATGGAATAATTAATTGGAGTTAAGATCTAAATTTGTATGTGAGCATTCATTGATATTGGAATATAAAAGGGTAAATTTATAGTATAAAATGTAGACATCACCTTTAAGATGATGGGTTTATAATTGATGCATAATAGGGAAATCAAACGAATGGGTTTAATTGAATAACAATTAGCAATTAATGAATGAAGAAAATTTTTAAGGGCGTAATTGTTTTCGTTAAATTAATTTGGGTAACAAATTGTATTGAATATAGATTTAACGTTGTGTGATGTATTTAAGTAATAATTGGAGAACAATATAAATTATATCTGTGATTGGTCAATTCAATTAAACAACAAGATTTTTAAATAAATAAACGTTTTTATTTAGGTTTCAATTTGTTAATTTATGAAGTTTAATGGGAAATCAATTGCAATAAATTGCCCTAATTTATGCAGTTAGAGGAGATTTAGATTTGCATTATAGATGGAAGTATAATCTAAATTGATAGGTAACAAACTTAAGAATAAAATTTAGAGCTAATAGGTGGCAAATTTATATAGTTGTTTATTTACGTAATGTGTACGTAAGCTTTGGTAAACCGATTTCTATCGATCCAAATCTAACGATTTGTTAATATAGATTTAAGTATAGGAGCAGCATTTATTAATTGAATTAAAGTATTGCAAAATAAATGAAATTCAACGTTTAATATTACATTTTTGTAAGTAAGATGATATGTGTAAGTATTGTTAAGGTTATTCATATTTGACAAATTTATTGAGTTATAAGGATTGATATATAAATTAATGTTAGTTTAGGGTATCGTTACTTGGTGATTTATTATAGAGTAACGGGAGTGTGAACATAAAATAATAAAAGCATAGATTTATGGTAGGACATAATTTAGGGGTTTGGGAATTTAAATCCAAAGATTTATTTATTTGAGGAAATAATACGTACTAAATCTCAACTTGATATAATCAATGCAAATTTAGTAATTAAAAATAAATTGCAAGTTAGTAATTTAGGATGTTTGTGAGTAAATTTGCAGGTAAGATAATTTTTAAAGTTTTACCCATTCATATAATTTATTTAAATATATATAAATCAAATAGCAACATTGTGTTAATAATAGTCGTAAGTGAATTTGAATGCTAAAGGGGTAACAATCGTTTTAGGTTAACCGTTTATTTAATATATTAAGTCTAGACTGGTAATCGATTGAAATAAAAAAAAAAATTTGTTTTGTTAATGTGACTTAGTTAATAAAGAGGAATTTATATGAAATGAAGCATGCATGAGAAATGCATTATAATTCAATGTTATGTTTACCCATTAAATGTATACTAGGTTAAGTATCAAATAGAGGGAAAGAAAAGTAAATATTGAATTGATTGATGAATAAGTATTCATTGGATAGAAATTTAATGTAAAGTGATATTAATTGTATAAAATCTATCTAAGATAATGAATTGCAATAAATTGTGGGTTGATAATAAGGTGTGAATGGAAATTTGATTTGTTATATATTAAATGAATGGATTCAAATTTATTGGGAAAGGTAAATGGATATTTGGTAATAAATATAAACGGACTTCAATAGTGAATTTAGTTAATTTGAATATATAATAAATAATGATTTAACGGAAACCTATACTCTGTATATATCTATAATATTTGAGTGGAAATAATATATACTTACAAATGTGGGATTTAGAATCTTACAACAATTATTAGGAGTGATATAATTAGTTCATTCAATTAAATTTGAAAACATTGCAATAGATGTAAATTAAGGGCTGTGTTAAATAAAGTAATAAATGGGAAATAACATAAATGTCTTCATAGTATGGTGATTTGTAATTATTACGTTAATTTAAATTATCGTTAAGCGCGTTTGTTTATCAGATCCATCTACTCTAATTCTAACCTATCTATATAAACCCAATTATAAACCCTAGCCTCCATCTATTCTCTTTTATTTGTGCGTTCATTTTCTTCAATTCTTTCTCTTCCTAAATGGATGCAAATTTCAGATCCAATTCTGTTCAAAAATCAAAAATAAAAATAAAATCAAAGTTCTCAGAAAAAAAGAAATTATGTTGTAGTTTTCATCTACGGATCTAAGCGCAGTCTCTGTTTTTACAATAGTCGCTTGAGACAACCAGAAATCACGGTCAAACGTGTAAAATTCGAAAACCAAAAGGTTAAATTAGGGATTTTTGATTTCTTCATCTATTTGCGAAATTGGAACATGGGTTTGGTGAGATTAGTCACTAGGGGTGCGCAGGAAACGCTGATGTGGCTAGTGGTAATAGGTAGGTTTATTTTGTTTGAATTGAATTTAAATTTGATTTTTCAAACACGTTAATACATTTAACTTCCACATACGAACTCCGTTTCAGGCACGAATTTTTTGTTAGGATCGTAATTAAATTCCAGATCTTTTGATGCTGGTTTGTACAGATTTGGAGACCGTCGAATTTTTGGATTTAAATTCGAAAGGTGAGTGTTTTAACCCACTCACAATTTCTAAAATTTCTTGTGTTTGTTAAATTAATTTTAGATATGGGTAGAAATTTTTTTATGACTGTTTGGCATGTTTTATTCACTATTTCTGTTTAAACGCATTTATTTAATATAACTGTAAATTTATTTATTTATTGCATATAAATTTGACAGTTAGAATTTATTTATTTCATATTAACTGCCAGGCATAGTTATGTTAAATTTTATTTCATATTAACTGCCAGTTAAGTTTACGTTTATTTTTGCATATAAACTGCCAATTAACAGTTATTAAATTTATTTTGAGTATAAACTGATAATTGATACCATTATTTATCACCTGTTATATATTGATGATTGTTTGAAATTGGATGATGACTGTGATAAATGGATGTATGATTTGATGGATGAATGGATGATTTATTTTATTAATTGCAAGTTGCTATGCATTTCATTCATTCGAGATTGCGGTTTGAAATGATATACAACCGCATTTTATTTTAAATTGCGGATTGAAATGATAAACATCCGTATCACTTGACCATAGGGTAGAAAATTTTATACAAGCACCGCGGTATATATATATATAATATATTTTGGAATGTTTTTATGGTTTTTTTAAGCTATATGTATGGTTTATGGGATATTGAATAAGTCATTTATATATATATATATAGTAATTTTCGGGTTTAAGCTTTGTATAAATTTGATTTGAAGTATAAAATAAAGTTTGATTTTTAAGATCAAATTCGATTAAGCATTTATTTAAAATCTAATTTCTGGAGTTTTTATGACTTAAATGAGAATAAGATTTGGAAGATGAATATTAAGTTAAATTGAAATTTAATAAACATTAAAATTTTTAAAGGATATGATTTTTATGACTTGATTTTTGTGTAAAGTGATTTAAATGAATATCAGGTTGATTTAAATGAATATATCAAGTTTAAAAAATTGAAAGATTTTCCAATTATGTGAAGTTAAAGGTTTTACTTAAGTTATATTGAATTCATTAAGTAAACATTTCAAGTCCAAATAATAAGTAATTGAATTTGATATATATGGGTTTGTCAAATGAGTTTGTTTTTGAAATGGTGAAATATTTAAAGCTTTGAAACATAAGAATTGAAATGGTATTTGGTAGTTTAAATCGATATTTGAAATTGATTTGTGAAATCTAAAGAAGCTATTTTGGTTTATAAAGGAAATTTAATATTTAACCATTTGAGAAATGGAACTTGTTTCAAAGTTATGATTTTCAAGATAGTATAATTTGAAAATATTATATTCAAGAGTTTTGATTTCTAAATATTTTACTTTGAAAATCCTATGATTTTGGAAAAGAATATATTGGAAAATAAAGATGATATCATATTGTTTGGGTTTTAAAAGGAAATGATATCATATTTATATGGTTTTGAAATGGATATTTTATTTGGTTTTAAAAGAATAATTATTTTTAAATGACCGCGGTGTTATAATAACGATTGGTTGGCAAAGAGACCGGGATCAGATATGGACATACTCTCTGTCGATACCGAAAACCACTTTGACTAACCGTGTACGCGGTGGAGATTCCAGAATGAAGTAGGTTGGTGGCGGCGTTTCCTGTAAGGTAAATACGTGGACCCGACTCCCGTGAATTGGCATAAGTTGGCTAAAACAGGAGCGATTCTCGGGCCAATGAGGTCATTCCTCTGATCGGACACTCCACTTCGATATTATACTTTGACTTTGGATTGATTCAGTGGCCACTTTTATTTTTGTTTGGGGAGTTTGTTCGAGGTGGGCGGTAGCTGCGCGCTGCGCGTTTCCACCAGCCCGGATAGCAATTGGTATATCTACCCTGGCATTGCCTAGTTGTGCCGTGTCACCTACCCTATCGCGTCTTGTACGAGTTTGGATTTCTCCCGTAGCCCGCGTGGTATCCTCTGGTGGCTTCCCGATCAGGAGGGACCATGATATTGGATGGACTACTGGGACTATTACGTGTTAAGGTGGAAAATGTAAAGCCTTTACGCTATTTAAAAGTAAGTTTATTTTACAAATAGACACTATTATAATAGCGCAATATACTACATAGTAAGTAGTTTAACGGATCCTTAGGAGATGTAAATCCCGAGCATCTCTTGAGTTACTGCACTCATATTTATTTCTGTTAATTTAACTCACATAAGATCTTTTAGTTCTGACTCGAGTGTTTTTGTCTTTTCAAATTCGCTCGGGTCAGTCCGAGCGTTTCAGGATTGGAAGATTTAGCTCTGGAGGACGAAGACGAAGATTTATATTATTATTATTTATACTAGTGCACTACACACTGTTCCGCTGCATTGTTATTGGTATGTGTAACTCTGATATGTATTATATAAATGGTTTTGTAAACAGATTTAGAAACTGTATATTTGATTATTATATTTTATCCTTTCGCTGTGAGATTCTGTTTAGTTTTTTTTTCTTCTCTGTTTTTTCTTATTTACCGCATAACAATCCGCCCTTCCGTATTGTTTCAATTGGCACGTGTGTCGATTTAAAGTGTGCGAAAAAGCGGGACGTTACAATTTGGTATCAGAGCTTTGGTTTAGCGATAAACCTTAACTTGTGGGGTCTGACTCTTTTGTTAATAGGGTAGTAATACCCTATGCGAGTCGCTGAGTGTATATATATGTGACGCAGCGGATTAATCAAAATAAACTTCAATCGGTGAAAGTAGCAATCGGTGAATTGATGAATACCAAAATGCCCAAATTCGTTGATCCGAAGATACCGAATTCTAGCTATCTCTAACACGTTGATCGCGCACGATACCGTGAAAGAAGATCTTTAATTCTTCAAGCGTTGATCAAGCCCACTTGATTCCGCGAATCGACTTCAATAATCGTTGATTCGAGCGCACTCGAATAACCGAAAGTGGAGATAGGAGATTACACTCAACTACCAATTTAAGATGAAAGCACACAGCAATCAACAAGAAATTTTATTCCAAAATCAACCTCTAAAAAGTTACAGCTCACTCCCTATTTATAGAAGTTTCCAACCCCTGACCCTTAAGTCGCAGCCGACTCATGACTCACGACTCAACTAGGTCGTTGCCGACTTAACAGACACTACATGCCTCAATTACAACACAACACAAGCAACCGACTCAACAGATGACAATGCACGATACACGACCTACGACTTAAGTATAAACGACTCAAGCACATAACGACTTAACAAATACAATGACTTAAGAAAACACACACACATTACATCACGACATACGACACAACGTTACATGCGACTCAACACTTAAGTCGTAGACGACTTAAACACACGGCTCAAGAGACACAGACTCATCATAACACTTAGGTCGTATACGACCTATTATTCACGACTTAAAATACAACACGTTATGACTTAACATACAACGACTCAAGGCTTCACCGGCTTAGCAAGTTGATTCGTTCTTCATTAAGTCGCAAAATCCCATTAGGTCGTAGCCCCTCTTCTTCAGACCAGTTAGGTCGTGGCCGACTCAAGACCGCTTCCTTAGGTCGTTGACTCGTGAACGACTTAAAACCTTTCCTTAGGTCGTGACCCATTAGAGTTAGGTCGTTAACTCGGCACCATTTTCCTTCTGGCCTCCAGTTAGCTCGGCGACGACTCAAACCTTCTTCATTAACTCGTATTCCTTTCCCACGTGATTCCTTAAGTCGGAAACGACTTAATTCTTCCCTCCTAAGTCGTGAACGACTCAAATACTTGCCCTTATCTCGTATACGACTTATCCTTCTAGCCTGGGCTACACCATCCTCCCCTGGTTGAGAAAAATTCGTCCTCAAATTTGTAAATTCTTCCACATCAGATTGTCCACATCCATAATACGACACAAGATGCTTAACATTGAATACGTCAGAAGTGTATACATCCTCCGGCAGCTTCA
Source organism: Allium cepa (assembly GCA_030765085.1). NCBI lineage: Eukaryota > Viridiplantae > Streptophyta > Magnoliopsida > Asparagales > Amaryllidaceae > Allium > Allium cepa. Next base: position 514,765,965 of record CM060942.1, read on the forward strand.
ACTTATAAACATTCTCATTGATCCGTTTCACAACTTCTACTGGACCAATTTTTTTGGCTTTCAACTTGTTATACGTGCCTACTGGAGAAGGATCCTTTGTTAACACAGCATATACCATATCTCCTTCATTAAATTCAACATTTCGTCGCTTCAAATCTGCAGATCGTTTATACTTCTCGTTTGCTTTCTCCAATCGTTCCTGAACGATCTTATGACATTCCGTCAATCCTTCAACAAAATCAGCAGCTCATTTAACTATGTCCTTCGATCGTGGTACTACTGCCAAATCCAACGGTCCCCTTGGAAAACTTGAATATAACTTGTGCTTCTAGTAACCGCATGATTATGTGCAAACTCTGCTTGGCATAACTTCATGTCCCAACTCTTCAGATTGTCCTTCACAAGGCATCGCAATAAATTTCCCAATGATCTGTTAACAACTTCTGTCTGCCCATCAGTTTGCGGATGATAAGCACTACTAAATTTCAGCTTTGTTCCCACCATCTTCCACAAACTTAGCCAAAAGTGACTCAAAAATCTGGTATCCCTGTCCGAAACAATAGACTCTGGCAACCCATGTAAACGATAGATTTCTTTAAAGAACAACTGAGCAACACGAACAGCATCCGCCGTCTTCTTACACGCAATAAAATGTGCCATTTTCGAAAATCTATCCACCACAACAAATATAGAATCATTTCCCTTTTGAGTTCTAGGCAAACCCAAAATGAAATCCATGCTGATGTCAACCCACGGTTTAGTTGGTACAGGTAACGGCACATACAATCCTGCATTTGTCGCTGTTCCCTTCGAAACCTGACATATATGACATCTTTTCACAAACCTTTCTACCTCTTTCCTCATCGATGGCCAAAAGTAAGATTGAGAAATCAAATGTAATGTACGATCACGGCCCACATGTCCTTCCTCGTGCAACTCTTTGATAATCTTCAATCTCAAACTGCTATCTGGTATACATAATCGATTCCCCTTGAATAAGAAACCATCAACTAACACAAATTCATCAGTACTCCCATCCTTAACTTTCTCAACAAACTTTGCAAAGTAAGGATCCTCCTCAAACAATTCTGGTAATAATTCAAACCCTGTCACCTCAACTTTCATTGTAGTCAACAAATGACTTCTCCTACTCAAAGCATCAGCCACACGATTTGTCACCCCAGATTTGTTCTTAACAACAAAGGTAAATTGTTGTAAATATGCAATCCACGATGCATGTCTCGCTGAAATCTTATCCTCCCCCTGTAAATGCTTCAACGCCTCATGATCAGTGTAAAGAACAAACTCTTTCTTAAATAGATAATGTCTCCAGTGCTTCACGGCTTGCACAACTGCATAAAACTCAACATCGTATGTACTGTATCTCATCTTTGCCCCTGATAGCTTCTCACTGAAATAAGCAACTGGTCTCCCATTCTGACTCAACACTCCTCCAATCCCAACCTTTGATGCATCAGTGTGTAGCTCAAACAACAACTGAAAATCTGGTAATACAAGAATTGGTGCTGTCGTCAAAAGTTTCTTGATCTTCTCAAAAGCAATCCCAGCTTCCTCTGTCCAAGAAAATTGTTTTCCCTTCATGCAATCAGTAACTGGTGCCATCACGCTACTGAAGTGTGGAATGAATCTTCGGTAGAATGATGCCAATCCATGAAAACTTCTAACTTCAGTGATAGTTCTCGGCTGTGGCCAATTTCTAATAGCTTCAACTTTACTCTGGTCCACCTAGATTCCCTTCTCAGATACAACATATCCCAAGAATAAAACACTTCTCGTCATGAACACACATTTCTTCGTAGCTGCATAAAATTGTTCATCACGAAGAATAATTAACACCTTTCTCAAATGCCCTACATGCTCCTCCGTACTCCTGCTATATATCAGAATATCATCGAAATAAACCACCACGAATTTCCCAATGAATGGTCTAAAGATTTGATTCATCACCCGCATGAATGTACTAGGTGCATTTGATAAACCAAATGGCATAACCAACCATTCGTATAACCCTTCTCTCGTCTTGAATGCGGTCTTCCATTCATCTCCAGGTCTAATTCGAATTTGATGATAACCACTCTTCAAATCAATCTTCGAAAAGATAGTAGCCCCACTCAACTGATCTAGCAAGTCATCCAACCTTGACATAGAAAATCTGTAGCGAATAGTAATCTTGTTCAAAGCTCTACTATCGGTACACATTCTCCATGTTCCATCCTTCTTCGGCACCAACAAGGCTGGTACGGCACAAGGACTCAAGCATTCCTGAACACGTCCCTGTTCTAACAATTCCTTTACTTGCCTTCGTAACTCCTCATGTTCCTTCGGACACATTCGATAATGTGGTCGATGTGGTAACACTGCTCCCGGAACAAGATCGATTTGATGTTGGATGTCTCTCAATGGCGGTAACTCCTTAGGCAACTCCTCTGGAAATACATCTTCAAATTCTTTCAAAACTGGCTTTGCTTCTTCTGGAATCTCAACCTCTTCATGACTCTCTCGTCCAATCAACAAACACACTTCAGGCTCCTCTTCAACTTCTTTAACAAACTCCTTCAAAGATAGCAAAGTTTTCAACTCTTCAATCTCTTCTAGCTTGCTTTCCTTCCGTTGTTGCTTCTTGGGAACTAAAGTGATTTTAGTACCTTCGAACATGAAACTATAGCTATTAGCACGACCGTCATGTTGCACTGCTCTATCAAACTGCCATGGTCTGCCCAACAACAGATGACACACATCCATGTCTACAACGTCACACCAAATTTCGTCTTTGTACTTCTTTCCAATAGAAAAATTCACACAAGCTCTTCGACACACCTTCACTTCACCACCCTTCCTCAACTATGCTAGCTTGTACGGTTTAGGATGCTTCTCAGTTTTCAAGTTCAACTTCCTTACTGCTTCTGTAGAGATAATATTGTCACAGCTCCCAGCATCAATAACGAACTTGCAAACTTTTCCCAAAATAGTGCATGTCGACTGGAAAATATTGCTTCTCAACCAACTAGAATCCTCTTCTTGCTTTGGTGTAAGACATGACCTCCTCATCATAAGATTACAACCTTCATCTCCAGACAATTCTTCTTCCTCCTCGACATAAGGTGTATTTGAACATTCTGCCTCCTCACCATCATCCTCAATCTCAGCAACCATTGCTCTCTTCTTCGGCTTCGGACATTCATTGCTTTTGTGACCCAACTCCTGACAATTATAACATTTGAAACCACTGCTAACCTTCGCCTTCTCAGCCTCTTTCACCACTGGCTTACTGACAGGTTTAGGAACATTAGAACTCCCACTAACACCCTTCGCTTGATTATTGGAATTAGTAAACACACCACCTCCACGCCTTCCTTGCTTCTCCCAAGCCAACGCTTTCTGATGTGCCTCTGCTACAGATCTTGGATCGAACATATTAACCATATCCTGGATCTGCATTCTCAGTCCCCCAATGAATCTAGCAGTTAGCTGTTCTTCCGTTTCCATAATATCATTCCTGGCAATGAGTTGGTAAAATTCATCAGCATAATTACTAACAGACTTCGTCCCTTGCCTCAGATTCTGCAACCTCTGGTACATAAGTGATTGGTAGTTGTAAGGCAAAAATGTAGCTCGCATCAACTTCTTCATCTTCTCCCATGATTCAATCTTTGACTTTCCCATTCTCTCCCTTGTAAGTTTAGTTTGCTGCCACCACGCCAAAGCTCTCCCCCTCAACCTAGTAGCAACCAACTTCACTCTTCTATGCTCAGGAACCTCCTTGAAATCAAAGATCTCTTCAACATTTGACAACCAATCAAGAAATTCTTCAGCTACCATTCCACCCTTGAACTCTGGAATTTCCATCTTCATACCCGACTCCCATCGACGATCATCTTCAACATCCCGATAAGAATTTCGAACTTGGTCTCGATCTCGATAATGAATACTTGCTCTATCACCCTCTTCATTAAAATCAAATGTACGTCTATATCGATCTCGACCATTATCATCCCTTCGTTCATGCATGCTTCTTCGACTATGTCTCTCTTCATCTCTATACGCCTCATTGTCAAATTCACGTTGACTTCTTCTCTCTTCATATCCATAGTCATGATGATCTCTTCGTGATGAAATTGATGTTTCTCTTCTATCTCTAAAAGAATGCGGTGATACCCTCCTCGCTTCCGTAACCGATGGCGAAACTCGGTTTCCTCCATGGTTCGAGTTTGGTGATCTCCTCCTTTGAGTTTGTTTCAAATCATTCATCAACTTCTCTAATTTTCCAATGCCTTCATCAAATTTCTCATTAATACGTTGTTCCATAAGCTCGGCTTCTTCTCTTCTATACAAAGCTTCAACGTTTTGATGACGGTTAGCTCTCCTTAGCGGCATGATTGAAAACTTCTCAAAAACTTCAAATACTTCTCAAATACTTCAACAAATACTTCAAAACTAGCAACACAAGTCGAACAATTCACGGCTCAACCTTGACTTGGCAATAGCTCTACTTCAACAAAAATGTACTTCAAAACTCTCCAACACAAGCCAAACAATGCACGGCCTCACACTAGCTCGCACAACTCCTTAGCTCGGTTCAACACTAACTCGGCTGGGCTTCTTCCAGCTCGCACACTTGCTTCGACCCAAAGTTAGCTCGGCTATACCACTTCACGACTTAACTTGGCTCGCACACTTCAAAAATATGGCGCGCAAAGATCTCGCGACCAAACTCAAACACTCTTCCAAGTTTGATCCAAAATGAAATAGATCAAAATCTTCAACTCGTTGCAACTTCAAGATGAACACGATGAACAACAATTTCAAACTTCAACTTCAAAAATTGGCTCCAAGTCTCGGCTTAGCTATGATTGGCTAAGTCTAGCTCCGATACCAAAAAACTGACGCAGCAGATTAATCAAAATAAACGTCAATCGGTGAAAGTAGCAATCGGTGGATTGATGAATACCAAAATGCCCAAATTCGTTGATCCGAAGATACCGAATTCTAGCTATCTCTAACACGTTGATCGCGCACGATACCGTGAAAGAAGATCTTCAATTCTTCAAGCGTTGATCAAGCGCACTTGATTCCGCGAATCGGCTTCAACAATCGTTGATTCGAGCGCACTCGAATAACCAAAAGTGGAGATAGGAGATTACACTCAACTACCAATTTAAGATGAAAGCACACAGCAATCAGCAAGAAATTTTATTCCAAAATCAACCTCTAAAAAGTTACAACTCACTCCCTATTTATAGAAGTTTCCAACCCCTGACCCTTAAGTCGCGGCCGACTCATGACTCACGACTCAACTAGGTCGTTGCCGACTTAACAGACACTACATGCCTCAATTACAACACAACACAAGCAACCGACTCAACAGATGACAATGCACGATACACGACCTATGACTTAAGTACAAACGACTCAAGCACATAACGACTTAACAAATACAATGACTTAAGAAAACACACACACATTACATCACGACATACGACACAACGTTAATGCGACTCAACACTTAAGTCGTAGACGACTTAAACACACAGCTCAAGAGACACAGACTCATCATAACACTTAGGTCGTATACGACCTATTATTCACGACTTAAAATACAACACGTTATGACTTAACATACAACGACTCAAGGCTTCACCGGCTTAGCAAGTTGATTTGTTCTTCATTAAGTCGCAAAATACCATTAGGTCGTAGCCCCTCTTCTTCAGACCAGTTAGGTCGTGGCCGACTCAAGACCGCTTCCTTAGGTCGTTGACTCGTGAACGACTTAAAACCTTTCCTTAGGTCGTGACCCATTAGAGTTAGGTCGTTAACTCGGCACCATTTTCCTTCTGGCCTCCAGTTAGCTCGGCGACGACTCAAACCTTCTTCATTAACTCGTATTCCTTTCCCACGTGATTCCTTAAGTCGGAAACGACTTAATTCTTCCCTCCTAAGTCGTGAACGACTCAAATACTTGCCCTTATCTCGTATACGACTTATCCTTCTAGCCTGGGCTACACCAATATGAGAGAGCGTATTTGTTAGGGTTATAAAAAGATTTTAATATTGTGTTAATCTGTTCCGTTTTGTATTTATAAATTCTGGTTGGTGCATGGGATGCTGTGACATCTATAGGGATTTCTAAACACTTAATAGGACAGACCGACATAATATAGGTTTTGATATAGGTGAATGAAATAATTTTGCCTATTATATTTTCTATATATAAAATAAAATTTTCAAATGATATTTATATTTGACTGCAATAGATTGGTTATTAGGTAATAAAGTGTATAAATAATAATAGAAATAAGATTGAAAAAAATAAATAAATGAAATTTGGGAATTTAGAACTTAAGTTCCGGGGTTTTGAAATTTTGGAATATAATAATTTTATTTATAAGTATTTTCTGATATAAATATTTAATATAATTCGGAAGAAAATGTTTTAAAGAAGATTTTGGAGAAAATAAGTTTTGTACTTTCCTCTCTATCGCTGGAAAATAATTTCGGTGATGGCGGCCGCATCATCGACTTTCATTTTCGAGTTTTGAAGAGGGAAAGCCACTGTAGTAGTTTTACTGCAGATTCATTTTTGAAAAATATACAAATTTTGAATTGTTTTAAATATAATTAGAGATATATAAGTTGTAAGAATATATTTATCTATTATTTTAAAATAATTTGAAATTTAACCCGGTATTAAATTCTTAAATTTCCATTAATTAATTGTTTCAATTATTGTAGTGAATTGAAACATAGGAAATTAATAAATTAAAACCTCCAAAGGAAATAAGAGATTTAATGATAGGGTACAAATGGTATTAAATGGAATTTGAAATTATAACCTACGAAATAAAGAATATTATTATTGAACGTTAGATTAATCATAGGTAATGAGGAAACTTGTGTAACTTTCAAGTACATTCTTTAAAAACATATATAACTTACCAAATATAAGAAGTTGAAATGTTTTGATAATAAATGTAATGGAAATTGTACAAGTAAAAGTAGGTAATGAAGTATTCAATGAAATTTCTGTTAAATGAGAATTTAATGTTATAAACTTAAGTTATAATTGAAATTTTACCAAGTAAAATATAATAAAGGTAAGTATGACAAATAGATGATTATAAACTTAAGTAATTAAAGTGTAAATAAAAGAGGTCATGCAATAATAAATGAATGAATAATAGTAATTAGTAAGTGAAAATAAATGAGTGTAATATAATAAAGGGAAATTGTAAACTTAAGAAAAAGGGTTGAAGTTAATTTCTAAACAAAATAGATAGAAATATAATGAAAATAAATGACGTAATGAAAGAAAGGAAATTAAACAGCTAAAGTATGAAATAAATTTATAATACGTTAATTCGGTTTGTTGGTTTGAATTCTATTATTTGATTTATGGTTGGTTGGGTAAGGAAATTTGAAATTGCTGGATGAATAAATAATCTATTTTGTTTCATCTAAGACTGTTGAGCAAATGATGCACTTGATAGTTATTTCCATTCCGTACAATTTCAAGTTTTGAATCCGAACAACTATTTGTTTGTTTGTTGAATGGTTGTTTTGGATTTGTTGTGTATGTTGTTTTGATGGTTGTTGTATTGATTGGTTGTTAGTGTTTGAAACCGCTTAATTTCACTTTATATAAATTGTTAACCCTTTGGATCTTTATAAGTGAAATGCAGGTTGTGGAAGCAATTACTACTACTTTTGGTTTCATAACTTAAGCGTAAAATGCCCGACAAATAGGTACGTTTCAGATTACGGTTTATAGCGCTATTTATATATATTTCCCGAGTTGGAATATAATATTTTGGCTAATATATGTAATATAATTATTATATTTTCTCCTAAGCCTCCCCGTACAAATGAGACTCTGCCAAAAAAAATTTCCGTAAATTTTGGACTTAGAATTTTTTTTTACTAACTTTAATAATTTAAGTATCAAAAGATATAATGATTTTAAAATGGTATATTTTATTTAAGGTAAAAAATGTTGTAAATTATTTTTTATAAGTTAATATTTGAATAAGATGTACTATTATTAAATTCTCCCTTCTCCTTTCTTTTCCTTTTCGGGGACGAAAAGTTTTGAGTAAGGGAGAGTGTAACGACCCGTGTAAATTCGATGTTTAAAATGAATTAAATTATAGGATTTCTAATTTAAATTTAGGAAGAAACAGAAATCTTATTTGTTTACATGAAAGAGAATGTTGAAATTTGATGGATCAAGGGTAATTAATTTTTTTTTACAAATTTAATTTTATATTTCAATTAATTGGAATAGTGAAAATTTGGAAATAGATTCAAATTTATGTAAGACAATGAATTGCAGTAATTAAAGTTAATAAATCAATGGATTAAATGGAATAATTAATTGGAGTTAAGATCTAAATTTGTATGTGAGCATTCATTGATATTGGAATATAAAAGGGTAAATTTATAGTATAAAATGTAGACAACACCTTTAAGATGATGGGTTTATAATTGATGCATAATAGGGAAATCAAACCAATGGGTCTAATTGAATAACAATTAGCAATTAATGAATGAAGAAAAATTTTAAGGGCGTAATTGTTTTCGTTAAATTAATTTGGGTAACAAATTGTATTGAATATAGATTTAACGTTGTGTGATGTATTTAAGTAATAATTGGAGAACAATGTAAATTATATCTGTGATTGGTCAATTCAACTAAACAACAAGATTTTAAAATAAATAAACGTTTTTATTTAGGTTTCAATTTGTTAATTTATGAAGTTTAATGGGAAATCAATTGCAATAAATTGCCCTAATTTATGCAGTTAGAGGAGATTTAGATTTGCATTATAGATGGAAGTATAATCTAAATTGATAGGTAACAAACTTAAGAATAAAATTTAGAGCTAATAGGTGGCAAATTTATATAGTTGTTTATTTACGTAATGTGTACGTAAGCTTTGGTAAACCGATTTCCATCGATCCAAATCTAACGATTTGTTAATATAGATTTAAGTATAGGAGCAGTATTTATTAATTGAATTGAAGTATTGCAAAATAAATGAAATTCAACGTTTAATATTACATTTTTGTAAGTAAGATGATATGTGTAAGTATTGTTAAGGTTATTCATATTTGACAAATTTATTGAGTTATAAGGATTGATATATAAATTAATGTTAGTTTAGGATATCGTTACTTGGTGATTTATTATAGAGTAACGGGAGTGTGAACGTAAAATAATAAAAGCATAGATTTATGGTAGGACATAATTTAGGATTTTGGGAATTTAAATCCAAAGATTTATTTATTTGAGGAAATAATACGTATTAAATCTCAACTTGATATAATCAATGCAAATTTAGTAATTAAAAATAAATTTCAAGTTAGTAATTTAGGATGTTTGTGAGTAAATTTGCAGGTAAGATAATTTTTAAATTTTTACCCATTCATATAATTTAGTTAAATATATATAAATCAAATGGCAACATTGTGTTAATAATAGTCGTAAGTGAATTTGAATGCTAAAGGGGTAACAATCGTTTTAGGTTAACCGTTTATTTAATATATTAAGTCTAGACTGGTAATCGATTGAAATAAAAAAAAATTATTATTTTTTGTTAATGTGACTTAGTTAATAAAGAGGAATTTATATGAAATGAAGCATGCATGAGAAATACATTATAATTCAATGTTATGTTTACCCATTAAATGTATACTAGGTTAAGTATCAAATAGAGAGAAAGAAAAGTAAATATTGAATTGATTGATGAATAAGTATTCATTGGATAGAAATTTAATGTAAAGTGATATTAATTGTATAAAATCTATCTAAGATAATGAATTGCAATAAATTGTGGGTTGATAATAAGGTGTGAATGGAAATTTGATTTGTTATATATTAAATGAATGGATTCAAATTTATTGGGAAAGGTAAATGGATATTTGGTAATAAATATAAATGGACTTCAATAGTGAATTTAGTTAATTTGAATATATAATAAATAATGATTTAACGGAAACCTATACTCTGTATATATCTATAATATTTGAGTGGAAATAATATATACTTACAAATGTGGGATTTAGAGTCTTACAACAATTATTAGGAGTGATATAATTAGTTCATTCAATTAAATTTGAAAACATTGCAATAGATGTAAATTAAGGGTTGTGTTAAATAAAGTAATAAATGGGAAATAACATAAATGTCTTCATAGTATGGTGATTTGTAATTATTACGTTAATTTAAATTATCGTTAAGCTCGTTTGTTTATCAGATCCATCTACTCTAATTCTAACCTATCAATATAAACCCAATTATAAACCCTAGCCTCCATCTATTCTCTTTTATTTGTGCGTTCATTTTCTTCAATTCTTTCTCTTCCTAAATGGATGCAAATTTCAGATCCAATTCTATTCAAAAATCAAAAAAAAAAAAATCAAAGTTCTCAGAAAAAAAAGAAAAAAAGAAAAAAAGAAATTATGTTGTAGTTTTCATCTACGGATCTAAGCGCAGTCTCTGTTTTTGCAATAGTCGCTTGAGACAACCAGAAATCACGGTCAAACGTGTAAAATTCGAAACCCAAAAGGTTGAATTAGGGCTTTTTGATTTCTTCATCTATTTGCGAAATTGGAACATGAGTTTGGTGAGATTAGTCACTAGGGGTGCGTAGGAAACGCTGACGTGGCTAGTGGTAATAGGTAGGTTTATTTTGTTTGAATTTAGTTTAATTTTGATTTTTCAAACGCGTTAATACATTTAACTTCCACATACGAACTCCGTTTCACGCGCGATTTTTTTGTTAGGATCATAATTAAATTCCAGATCTTTTGATTCTGGTTTGTACAGATTTGGAGACCGTCGAATTTTTGGATTTAAATCGGATTTAAATTCGATTTAAATTCAAAAGGTGAGTGTTTTAACCCACTCACGATTTCTAAAATTTCTTGTATTTGTTAAATTAATTTTAGATATGGGTAGAAATTTTTTATGACTGTTTGGCATGTTTTATTCACTATTTCTGTTTAAACGCATTTATTTAATATAACTGTAAATTTATTTATTTATTGCATATAAATTTGACAGTTAGAATTTATTTATTTCATATTAACTGCCAGGCATAGTTATGTTAAATTTTATTTCATATTAACTGCCAGTTAAGTTTACGTTTATTTTTGCATATAAACTGCCAATTAACAGTTATTAAATTTATTTTGAGTATAAACTGATAATTGATGCCATTATTTATCACCTGTTATATATTGATGATTGTTTGAAATTGGATGATGACTGTGATAAATGGATGTATGATTTGATGGATGAATGGATGATTTATTTTATTAATTGCAAGTTGCTATTCATTTCATTCATTCGGGATTGCGGTTTGAAATGATATACAACCGCATTTTATTTTAAATTGCGGATTGAAATGATAAACATCTGTATCACTTGACCATAGGGTAGAAAATTTTATACAGGCACCGCGGTATATATATATAATATATTTTGGAATGTTTTTTTGGTTTTTTAAAGCTATATATATGGTTTATGGGATATTGAATTAGTCATTTATATATATATATATATATATATATAGTAATTTTTGGGTTTAAGCTTTGTATAAATTTGATTTGAAGTATAAAATAAAGTTTGATTTTTAAGATCAAATTCGATTAAGCATTTATTTAAAATCTAATTTCTGGAGTTTTTATGACTTAAATGAGAATAAGATTTGGAAGATGAATATTAAGTTAAATTGAAATTTAATAAAAATTAAAATTTTTAAAGGATATGATTTTTATAACTTGCTTTTTGTGTAAAGTGATTTAAATGAATATCAGGTTGATTTAAATGAATATATCAAGTTTAAAAAATTGAAAGATTTTCCAATTATGTGAAGTTAAAGGTTTTACTTAAATTATATTGAATTCATTAAGTAAACATTTCAAGTCTAAATAATAAGTAATTGAATTTGATATATATGGGTTTGTCAAATGAGTTTGTTTTTGAAATGGTGAAATATTTAAAGCTTTGAAACATAAGAATTGAAATGGTATTTGGTAGTTTAAATCGATATTTGAAATTGATTTGTGAAATCTAAAGAAGCTATTTTGGTTTATAAAAAAATTTAATATTTAACCATTTGAGAAATGGAACTTGTTTCAAAGTTATGATTTTCAAGATAGTATAATTTGAAAATATTATATTCAAGAGTTTTGATTTCTAAATATTTTACTATGAAAATCCTATGATTTTAGAAAAGAATATATTGGAAAATAAAGATGATATCATATTGTTTTGGGTTTTAAAAGGAAATGATATCATATTTATATGGTTTTGAAATGGATATTTTATTTTGGTTTTAAAAGAATAATTATTTTTTAATGACCGCAGTGTTATAATAACGATTGGTTGGCAAAGAGACCGGAATCAGATATGGACATACTCTCTGTCGATACCGAAAACCAATTTGACTAACCGTGTACGCGGTGGAGATTCCAGAATGAAGTAGGTTGGTGGCGGTGTTTCCTGTAAGGTAAATACGTGGACCCGACTCCCATGAGTTGGCATAAGGTGGCTAAAACAGGAGCGATTCTCGGGCCAATGAGGTCATTCCTCTGATCGGACACTCCTCTTCGATATTATACTTTGACTTTGGATTGATTCAGTGGCCACTTTTATTTTTGTTTGGGGGAGTTTGTTCGAGGTGGGCGGTAGCTGCGCGCTGCGCGTTTCCACCAGCCCGGATAGCAATTGGTATATCTACCCTGGCATTGCCTAGTTGTGCCGTGTCACCTACCCTATCGCGTCTTGTACGAGTTTGGATTTCTCCCGTAGCCCGCGTGGTATCCTCTGGTGGCTTCCCGATCAGGAGGGACCATGATATTGGATGGACTACTGGAACTATTACGTGTTAAGGTGGAAAATGTAAAGCCTTAACGCTATTTAAAAGTAAGTTTATTTTACAAATAGACACTATTATAATAGCGCATATACTACATAGTAAGTAGTTTAACGGATCCTTAGGAGATGTAAATCCCGAGCATCTCTTGAGTTACTGCACTCATATTTATTTCTATTAATTTAACTCACATAAGATCTTTTAGTTCTGACTCAGTGTTTTTGTCTTTTCAAATTCGTTCGGGTCAGTCCGAGCGTTTCAGGATTGGAAGTTTTAGCTCTGGAGGACGAAGACGAAGACTTATATTATTATTATTTATACTAGTGCACTACACACTGTTCCGCTGCATTGTTATTGGTATGTGTAACTCTGATATGTATTATATAAATGGTTTTGTAAATAGATTTAGAAACTGTATATTTGATTATTATATTTTATCCTTCCGCTGTGAGATTCTGTTTAGTTTTTTTTTCTTCTCTGTTTTTTCTTATTTACCGCATAACAATCCGCCCTTCCGTATTGTTTCAATTGGCACGTGTGTCGATTTAAAGTGTGCGAAAAAGCGGGATGTTACACCCGAGGATAAAACTATAATAAGAACTAAATGGGCTTATAAAAATAAAATGAATGAACTAGGTGAGGTCGTTAGAAATAAAACTCGACTAGTCGCACAGGGTTATTGTCAAGAAGAAGGAATAGATTTTGATGAAACTTTTGCACCCGTAGTAAGATTAGAAGCCATTAGAATTCTACTTGCTTTCGCAAACTATAATAATTTCAAATTACTTCAAATGGATGTTAAAAGTGCTTTTCTAAATGGATTTGTGAAAGAGGAAGTTTATATTGAACAACCTCCACTCTTTGAAGATGAAAAATTTCCAAACCATATTTTCAAACTTAAGAAAGCTCTATATGGTCTGAAACAAGCTCCTAGAGTATGATATGATAAACTAAGATCTTTTTAATTACAATCAAAATTTGAAATTAGTATACTAGATAATACTCTTTTCATTAAAAGAAATAAAAATGATATCCAACTAGTACAACTTAATGTAGATGATATTATTTTTGGTTCAACTAATCATGAAATGAATAAAGAATTTTCTAAAATAATGACAAAAGAGTTTGAGATGAGTCATATGGGTGAACTTACTTTCTTCTTAGATTTACAAATAAAACAATTAGATAATGGTCTTTTTATTAGTCAAGAAAAATATGCTAGGGATCTAGTTAGTAAATTTGGTATGACTACTGCAAGTGGAAAACCCACTCCCATGGCAACCAATGAAGATTTAAATAAAGAAGTTCTTTCAAAAGATGTAAATAAAAAACTATATAGGGGAATGATTGGATCACTACTCTATATCACTGCGAGTAGACTTGATATCATATATAGTGTTTGTCTCTGTATAAGATACCAATCTCAACCCAAAGAGACTCACTTAAAATCTTGAAACGTATCATAAGATATGTTAAACATACTTTTGACTATGGTTTAATTTACCCTAAAAATGATTCATTTGATTTAATCTCTTATTGTGATGCTGACTATGATAGTTGCAAATCCAATCAAAAAAGTACAAGTGGAACTTGTCGCTTTTTGGGGCACTCTCTGGTTTCATGATTTAGTAAAAAGAAAAACACTTTTTCTTTATCAACAACTGAAGAAGAATATATCTCTGTTGCTTTGGCTTGCTCTCAAGTCATTTATGTGCAACAAACCATAAAAGATTTTGAATTAACAATTTCAAAATCACCAATTTATTGTGATAATACTAGTGCGGCAGATTTATATAAAAATCCTACTCATCATGCTAGGACTAAACATATTGACATCAGACATCGTTTTCTCAGAGATAATATAAGTAAAGAGATTATTTCTCTTGAATTTATCAACTCTGAAAATCAAATTGCTGATATTTTAACCAACCCCTTAAATCAATATATATTTAATAAGTTAAGAAGAGAACTAGGCATTTGTTCAATAACTGAGATATAGAATATAAATATAGTAACATATTTTTTTAATAAACGGAGATATACATGAAAATCAAATTTTTCGTAGGGATGTCGACGTACCCCTACCACCCATGTCGGCATACAACAACAAAATTTTAAAATTTGATTTTCCCTTTAAAATTAGTTTCGTAGTTATATAAACCTATGTATTTCGAATTTTTCTATCTTCTCACTTCTCTTACTATGTACTAAACTTCTAAAAATTAAAACTAATGGCCTCTTCCACTAAATCAAACCAAAATGACAACATTTCTTTCCCTTCTCCTCAAAGTGGTTCATTTCAACGCACTACACTAGCATGTGTGATAAAGATTGAAGAGTCTATGAAGGATGCCATGCAATTGTTCGCTGAACTTCAAGTTGTGCAAATAAGGATGGCAAAAGAACAAGAAAAGCAAGGCAAAATTCATCGAAATGTGCAAAAATTCCTAATCGTTAATCAAGCGAATCCTATTATGATTGAAGAAGATTCTCCCAGCATTCAAGTGCATAACCCCTTAGAGCACAACGAAGAGGAAGAAAACAAAGAGGAAGAAGAAGAAGAGGAAGAAGCACCTATGGAAGAAGACGACAACGTGATCTGTGTGGGAGAAGCCTGCTTTGACATAGATGGGAATTTGGTTGAACAACGTGGAAACTTTTATTATCATTATCCAAATTGTTTGATTCACAAATCTTCAATTGTAAAAAACTCTCGTTAGTACTATTATTCTATAATTTATGTACTTAAATTTTTGTGTGTTTATTTTCCATATATACATGTAAATATAACATTGTATATAATAAAATGTTTGTTTCAATTATTATACTTCCTTATTAGTATTTAGTTTGGATAGTATTAGATTAAGGAGGAGTTATATCAGTTTAGGATTAGTTTTTGTTGATGACAAAGGGGGAGAAATATAAAGTAGAGTAGTTAGGCTTAGGTTAAGGGGGAGATATTAGTTTTAGGGGGGGTTATAGTGAAGGTGAAATATATTTTATAAACATAGGTTGTCATCATCAAAAAGGGAGAGATTGTTAGTCCTTGAGATGATGGTTTTGATTACAACAACCTTTGGACTTGTTATAAAATATAAATACTAACATTATAGTTTAGATATACATGTATATGCAGGATATAACCATGCAGGTACCAAGAATGAAGACTGTACAATATAAAGATTCAAAACTGAAGATATCAAGATTGAAGACTCATGAGTATAATGATTTCAAAATTTCAAGATTTCAAGAATACAAGATAAGTATTGAGTCTAGAATTATGTTAAAACTTCATGAAAGCACTTACATCTTTATTCGAAATTTATTCGTGGAATGGAATCCACTTCGAGCCCACTAAAGGGATGGAAGCCTAGTGGGATGAAACCCACAACAATATTTAGTGGAACATATAGTGGCCCTATTTTGATATCAACTAATTCTATGAAAATGCTTTTCAAAAATATACCTCTTATTTTAAATGTTTTCAAAACCTTCTTTTCAAAAAGACATCTCTCTTGTTTGAAATATTTTAGTCTCAAAATTATCTTTATCATTTTTAATATTTTGATTTCAAAATTGTCCTTGATTTTAAACTGTCTCTTGTTTTAAATATTTAGCTTTAAAATATTTATATACTCAGATTTCAAATCACTTTATAGATTAAGATTATATATTAAAAATTACTTTTATATGTCTAAACTATATTCAAATATATTTACAAAGTTTAGAAATTGTTTTAACAAATTATAGAAACCAATTTTAGTAAGAAAATCAAAATCACCAATTTTGCCTAGAGCATGTCGACATTCTTCAACCCTCCGTGTCGACATGGTGCCCATTAAATTCAAAATTCAAATTTTCTAAAGAAGTGTCTATTCGACATATCCTTTCATGAATATATATGACTGTTGATCTTCTATAAATACCAGTAGTTCTAAACGAATTTTTAATCAGATTTCACTTGTTTTCTTTCCTCTTCATCTTCCACATTTATTTTAAAGAATCCCAAACTATACTCTAGCGCAATACCAAGTAAATCAAACTTGATTATCTCTTGTTTGACTCTCTGCCCCTCTCTCCATAAGATCTTAGTGCTAGTCAGAGTTATAGGCTCTTTTGTAAATCAAACTGTTGAGTAAAAGATGCGGTTGAGCCTTGAAATCAATTGGGTGCGATTGTAGCACTGGAAATCAATTAGGTGATCTTGTAGCCTGGTTAAATCAAGAGAGTTACACTGAAATCGAATACAGGAGGGTGTATCTCGTAGCCTCGAAACCGGGGGTGCAATCTGAGAGATTATTTTGTAAAGAAATCCATACAATTGTGCGGGACTAGATGTAGGGTAACTCCAAACCAGTATAAAATCCTGGTATGTTCTTTCCTTTACTACTTTTATTTACTATTTACATCTATGTCTGATTTTGTGATTATATCTATGTCTGTGAATTGCATTTGTTGGTGATTAAATTACAGAAGTTCGAAAAGATCTAGAAAAACCATAAAACACTATTCACCCTCATCTAGTGTTATTCCAGCCTTAAGATCCATAATCTGCATTTCTCACATAACTCATATCATAGAATTCATTATAAAGAAGATGAGATAACAAGAATTAGAAACTGATATAAAAAATAGGTTTTTCATATTAATACAAATAAATGAATCAATACTTAATAATAAAATATTCAAAACATATAATTTTTTATATAACGATGTAATTACTAAAATATGAATGATAAATACATCTTTCGAATTAATTGAATACTTATTTAAACTCAAATATTACTTAACATTTACAACAAATGACTAATTACTCATTCTTATATTAATTTAGTCAATTATTAAATACTTATTAATAACATTAGGAAACTTATTTTAAATTCCTAGAATAGTTTATAAAGCTAAATAGTGCATATAGGAATCATTTCCAAATCTTCTATTTAAATACTAGTTCTAAATAATCATTAAATATCCAAATCAAATATATAAATACATTTCTCAACTTTAATTAAAATTTTAGACTTATAAAAAATGAAAACTAATACCCATATCCAAATAATTTAAACTTATAAATACTCACATTCATCATTACTACACAATTAAACACTATATTAAATATATAGTTTGTAACAACTCATTGCCAAGAAGCAATAAATTAATAATAATGATTAATTATTTAAATGCATTTAGAAATATAAATATGGAATTATGGGAATACTTTGGGAATTTGACGAAGAGTATTGATTTAAATGATATTTAATATTGAAGGAATAATGATTGGGTGATTAAATTGGATACTTTAAATATAGGGATGTAAATTAATTATTTGAAATAAAATGTTAAATTTTAAAATTTATAAGTTGGAATTAATTTGATTATAGAAGTCATTTTATTAGTGGAGTTAGAATTTAATTAGTGAGAAAAATCAAATAAAAGATTAAATTAAAAATATTATAAAAAAATTATTTTATGAAACAAATTAATAAAGTTGTAATTCGTTGAAAAATTATTTTGTAAAAGAGATGATTTGGTGAAGAAATTAAATTATATTGGGCTTGAATATATTTATCTAATAATGTAAACTAAAGGAGAAAATAGAGAAGACTTAAAGCCCAAAGCTCAATCATGCTCAAGATCAAAACTCTAGAGTTAAGTTTCCTGAGATGTCCAAACTCATGATAATTCCTTTCTGTAGAAATTTCTACTTCAGTATAAATATAACCTAGGCTCAAACGCTTAATCCTTTTAGAAATCATATCCTTCCGTCCAAATCTTAACACCTCAATAGTTAAAAATAATATCTACAAATTAAATTAGCTTTAGATCTTGGCTTCTCACCACCTTTACACCAAGTAGCAATCAATTAATTTAAGAGTTGGACATCAATTTGAAATGGAAAGCATTCATAGTGAAGAGCTAAAATAGTAGTGAGTTGGGGCATTGGAGAGTAAGAGAATCTCTTCTTTTCAGGTGAGTAATGCTATGTCTGTAGATGCTTGTTTAGATGCCGAAGTGATGATGACCTGTGCGTTCTTATTATTGAAATAATTACTAAAACAAAACACACACCCCATGATAATAAAAATGTTGTAATACAAGACCTTAAAGTGATTCTTGGGGATAGTTGAATCAGTGAATGATATGCATTGAATTGATAATGGGGAAATCAAAAATCAAGTGGGAAATACACACGTTCCAAGGGAGCTTGCATACATGCCTCTATTCTATTTTTGGCATCTCCTCCATGCGTGTGCAGTGCAACATTATATGGGAGTACTTCTACACGTATGAATCGTGTGTTAGGTTGTATATATATAAGTGTGTGTGTCTACGTGAGTTCTCCCTAGCCCTATGCTCTTAGGATGGTGCATGCATGTCTGTACATGCATTTTTGTCTCTCTTTATGCTTGAGCGGTTGAAGATGCAAGTGTGAAAGTTTATATACATATAACATTGGGTTGCATAAGTGTGTGCAGGGGTGAGTTTATACGCATGGGATTCCAGGACTAGGAAGGTGAAAATATAATCTAAGTTTTAAGAAGAAAGAAATCTGTTGCTATATATTTATATACATCCAAACTAAAATCCACCTTTACATACATATCAAAGTATAATAAAATGAAATAAACACACACACACACACATATATATGTATGTATGTATGTATGTATGTATGTGCGTCTATATATATATATATATATATATATATATATGTAAAGAAGAATAATGGCTATTACAACAAATCATCAAGAAAGCTTTAATCAGTCTTTGGCCTCTTGTTCTATCACTCCCGAGCCTCCTCCTCCTCTTCTCCTCTCTTCTTCATCTAATCCCAAGGGGGTACAGCCACAACTCGACAGTGAGGGATTCCAATTGGTTAGGAACCGTCGCATTAGGGAGAAGCCTCCTCTTCTTCAATCTAAACCTGCCCTTCAGTTCAAGAATCAATACAATTCAAAAAGATCCAAGAAATATCACAAGTTTTCAAAAGTCAAGAACTAATTCTCTGGTTACATTAAATTTTGGTATAAGATCTCAGTTCAATCAAAATGCTGCTGCTAATCAGGGGCAGCAAATGAGCAAGAAAGGGATATTTTCTCACAAAATATCATCATGGGCAGATTTGATTAAAGAAGGGGGCTTCAACCAGTAATGTACCTTGAAATATCAAGCTCCAATAACCATTAACAATAAGAAAATGGTAGTTATCAATAAAGCATTTAGCAAGAGAATGGAGTCCAAGTGGGGCTGCTCGGTGATAGCTTATGTTTATGGTGATAGGCCATTTTATCATCATTTTAAAGCTTTCGTTCAAAGAACTTGGAATCCCACTGGTAATTTTGAAATCTTTACAAGAAACAATGGTTTCTTTATTATAAAATTTGCAGTTGAAAGTGATTGTGAAAAAACAATCAATGGAGGCCTCTATTTCATTAACGGAAAGTTGATTATTCTGAAAAAATGGAGCTCTAAAATTTCATTTGATAAAGATGTTTTAAACACAATTCCCATTTGGATTCGCTTACCAGAAATTAGTTTAAAATTATGGGATAGTGAAGCTTTTGGAGCAATTGCTAGCACTGTTGGTACTCCTTTAAAAATGGATGAGCAAACAGCTAAAGAAAGCAGGTTAAGTTACGCTAGAATTCTAGTTGAAATCAATGCAAAGTCAAATCTTCCAAGTGAAGCCTACATCACAATGCATGATGGAGAAACTATAGTGCAGAAGATTGATTGTGAATGGATTCCTCCAAAGTGTGTTTTATGTGAATGCTTTGGGCACAAAACTGAAGATTGTTCATCAAAAAAAGTTTGGAAAGAAAAAGTTAAAGATTCAAATTCAAATAGTAATCAAGAAAAAGAGGTTCCCACAGATCATTTACAATGCAGAAATCAAGAATCTGTCAACAATACTGGCAATTCTATAATAATAGATTCTGGGAAACAAGAAACTCAAGTTTCTGAAAAACTTGAAAACTCCCTTTCAGGAAAGATTAAGTATTTTGAAAACATGAAAAAGAATAATGGTTGTCTTCAATCTTGTGACACTCTCCAAGAAAAATCTATACCAGATCAAGAAATGATTGAAATTGTAGAAGAAGTTCCAATCTTGAACACTATGCAACAAGTAGAAGAAATATCTAAAGAAAGTATGGAAATTAGCTTAAATTCAGGAGACAATATCAATTCTGAAAAGAGTTCAGGAATCACAATACAGAATTCAAGCATTACACATCAATCAGTTGATGAAAACCTGATACATAAAGCAATCAAATTAATTCCAAATTCTTTTAGCACAACAAAGAGGAAGAAGAAAGGAAAAAAGAAAAGTAAAACAAAAAATATACAGGAGCTCAAAACAGTGAAAGCAGTAAAGAAAATGATGAATTTCAGGGAAAATACATAATGAGAAATCCAAGATGGGAAGAACATCTAAAAATTCAAGACAAAAAACTTCTTAAAAGAAAAGAGGCTAAATGCATGGAATTCACGGATGAAAGGAAAGATAAGGAGCACACAGCGAATGTTGATTCCAGTCTCCCTATTTAGATGCTGTGATATCCTTTGTGTATCCTTTTATCAATATTTTTATTAATTATGTCAATTATCTCTTGGAATATTAGGGGATTGAACTCCCCTGCTAGAAAATTGGATTTGAATAATCTAATTTTTTCTATGAAACCTGGTATTATTGGTATATTAGAGCATAAACTTGATAATGTTAATTTAGAAAATTTTCACTCCAGGTATTACAAAAACTGGGGTGTAGTTAATAACAACATCATGGGTGGGTTTGGTAGAATTATGGTTCTCTGGGAGACTGCTATTTGGAGTTTAGATCAATATTTTTTAAATTTCCAATATATTCACCGTAAATTCTCTAATATAGGGGGTTTTCAAATGGAAATTACTTTTGTTTATGCTTCTAATAGTGAAAAAAATTAGAAATTCCCTCTGGAAAGATCTTGAAACTTTAATTTGAATTTAAGAAAACCTTGGATTATAATGGGAGATTTTAATACTGTTGTTCATCAATATGAAAAAAGAGGTGGTCTTCCTATACCTTTCAAAAAACTGGATTTTTGAATAACTTCTTTATTAAAACTGGTTTAATTGAAGCAAAAATATTTGGTAATAAATTTACTTGGAAATCTGGTATTTTTAGAAATATTCATTACAAATTAGATAGAATTCTTATTAATTATAACTTTGCTAACACTTTTTCTAATTATCAATGTTTTACTCTTCCTCTAGCCACTAGTGACCATACTCCTTTGCATATTTTTTTTTCTGACAGTAATAATAATAAATATAAATCTCCATTCAGATATGTTAATGGGAGGTCTTTTGAAAAAGATTACAATGAAGTGATTAAAAATAGTATTTTTTCTCCATGCCATGGCTCTGCCCAATACAATTTCAAGAATTTTCTTAAAATTACTAAGGAAAATCTGAAGCAGTGGAATAAAAATAAATTAATAAATGACATCAGCACAATTAGAAAAGAATGTGAGTCTCTCGAAAACATTATTGACAATGATAGCTCAGACATGTCTATTGTTAATAATGTTTGCTGGTTCAAGCTACCAACATTAGACAAAAAGCTAAGGTGGATTGGCTTACTAATGATGATGAAGCTAGCAAATTTTTTTATGCCAAGATGTCTAGTAGGAAAAAAATCAATGTCATAGGAAAACTGTTAGATAGAAATGGAAAAATCTTAAATGATGCCTCTCAACTTGAGCACTTAGCTGTTTTATATTTTACTGAGCTATATAACACTGTTGATTATAAAAAGGAGTTTCAAAATATTGACCTAAAATTTATCCTTAAAGATAGTAGTAAAGACATCCTTCTTGCTCCCATTGTCTTAGATGATATTAAAAATATTTTTTCAATTCCAAAGATGATAAAAGCCCTGGCCCTGATAGGTTTGGGGCAAAATTTTATAAAATCCACTGGGATGACATTAAATTCAAAATCTTTGATGCTGTAAAAGAATTCTTTGCTACTGGTAAACTTTTGAAAAGTATTAATCATACTTTTATCACTTTCCTAAAGTTAAATCTCCTTTAGAACTTGGAGATTATAAACCAATTTCCTGTTGCAACTTTATTTTAAGATTATTGCCAACATATTAAGTAATAGAATTAATTTTTTTTTAAAGCATTTAATTTCTGAAAATCAGTGTGCTTTTATTCCAGGCAGATTATTATTTAAAATAACCTTTTGGCTCATGAAATCATAAGAGACTTTAAAAAAGGCAGTAAAAACAAAGTATGTATTAAAATTGATATTCACAAAGCTTTTGACAAAATAAATAGATTTTTTATTATACATATGATGAATCAACCGGGTTTTCATGAAAATTTCAGCAATCTTGTAAAAGAATGTATTGAAACTGCTTCTTTTTCTATTTTAATTAATGGTTCTCCAAGTGGGTTTATTAAAAGTAATAGAGGTATAAGACAAGGGGACCCCCTTTCCCCCATACTTATTTGCAATTGCTATGGAATTTTTAACTATTCAAATGGATGCTGAACTTTTAAAAGGAAATCTCAAACCTTTTAATAGGGTTTTTCCTTGTATTACTCACTTATTATATGCTGATGACCTTCTTTTCTTTATAAATGCAGATTTAAAAAGTGCTCACACCATTAAAAAGCTCTTTGAAAGATTAAAAGAAAATGCTGGTCTCCAAATTAATGAAAGCAAAAGCAAAGCTTATTTCAGCAAAAACTGTGTTAATAAGGAGGAAATTATTAACATTCTCAATATTCAAGAAGGTCAATTTCCAGTCAAATATTTAGGACTACCTCTTAGTTCAAATCAACTCTCTCCTAGAGACTGATCAAGACTTTGTAACATCATTCAAGAAAAGTTAGAAAGTTGGTCCAGCAGACTCTTATCTATAGCTGGTAGACTTGAACTAATTCACACTGTCATCACGGCTATCTTAATGTATTAGACCCAGACTCACAATATCCCAGTTACTATCATTCAAAGAATTGAAAGAATGTGTGCAAATTTCATATGGAAAGGAAAGCATCATAAAATTTCTTGAGATACTTTATGTAAACCAAAAGAGTATGAAGGGTTGGGGTTAAGGAATTTCAAAGATCTTCAAGAAACATGCAGTATGAAACTCTTTTGTAGATTTGTAGAAGGAAATTCTCTTTGGTCTAAATGGATGAAAAATAAATATGTTAAGAATAAAAATTTCTGGACCATGCCAGCTGAAACATATAACTCAAGCACTTGGAAAAATATTTTGAAAAGCAGAAACACTGGCACCAAGCTACTAGAAAGAAGTTTCAAGGATGGTAAAAATACTAGCCTCTGGTTTGACCCATGGATCAATGGAAAGTCATTGATTAGCTTATTAGGCTGGATTAATTTGCCAAATTTTGATGGTGCAAATTTAAAAGTTGATCATATCATTCAAAATCATACTTGGAATGCAAATATACACCCAGCAACTTCTATTTTCAAAAGGAGTATAAAGAACATTGATATTGATATTAATTTAGGTGAAGACTGCTGGAATTGGAAGCTTTCAAATAAAGGAAAATTTTCTTTCAAATCTACTTGGAATTTTTAAAGGGGTTTGATGCAGAATAGGAATGGCACTCTGTCATATGGAACAAAGCAAACTGCCCAAAAATGGCACATTGTGCCTATTTTGCTTTTTTAAACAGGTTGCCGATCAGGGATAGATGTAGTAAATGAAGCAAAAACAATGAAACAGAATGTCTACTATGCAAGAATGATAAAGAAAATGCAGATTATCTTTTCTTTGATTGTGTATTTTCTAGACATATTTGGCATATTGCCAAAAATAAGCTCAAATTCAACAATTATATTTCAATTCAAAACATCAAGGAAAGTATCAACTTCATAAAGGAAAATCACAAAGTCAAATCAAAGAAATTTAATGAAGCCTGCATCGTGCTCACTACTTCAATATTTTTTATTTGGAAAGAAAGAAATGCTAGACTTCATACCAAAAAAGAATCAGATGCTATTCAAATCTGGAAAACCATAGAAGAAAATTCAAAAAATTTATTGAATAAAGACTTCAGCAAAAGAAATCAACCGCATCCTTTTTTCACTGATAGAAATGATCCTAAAGATCCCGAAATTGTGGTTGAATCATACTTACAAAATGGGAAGCTCAATAACTTCCTCCACAATAATTTTCTTCCGAATGAGAACTTCCCATTTGAGGAGGGAATCCATCCATATCAATACCAATTTCTCCGAAGGCAGCCATTCCATCACCAATACCAGAGCAAATCTCTGCAAGGGAAGTCAACAGCACTTAAACTTTAATTTTCATAATAATTGCTCAAATAACTTGCATAATTGTAATAATCATGGTTTCTCACCTGATATTGGTAGGAACTACTGCGCAGCAAGCAAAGAGGTTTTGAATCTGATGGCTCCCTTAAAGCATATTAAAGCAAATCAGTTAGTTACAAATCTGCATATGGTCGACAAATATCACTACATCAGTAATCTGAATGGCAAAATTTATCACATATCTGAGTGAAGTAGGGGGAAAGCAACAAATTTTCTGAGACAATGAAGAATGCGGCAGTCATAGCTGCAGAAAGATGCAAGCTTTACTGCAAGACTGATCTTCAGATTGCTTCGGAAGATCAAATCAAGCGTAAAGACAGTAAGATGCACCATTTTTCTAACATTTATAATGATTAAGATGTCAACAACAACTTTTCAGAGACTCAATAATCTCAAAGCTCATAACTTGGCCAAGTTCACAAGCGACCGTTGTGATGACCTGGAATTTTCGAATATTTAAAATTGGAATATTTAATTGATTTTAAATATTCAATAGAGTAATTTTAACTTAAATTTCAAATATCACAATTTATTTGATGATTAAATTATTAAATTAAATAATTTGGATTTGGGTGAAATATGAAATTTGAAGTTTTAAGCCTGTTAAAAATAATTTGAAGGCTTAATTTTTTTTCTTCATATTGATAGCACTGAAAAATAATAGAAGTTGTAAAATTGAAATTAACAGTGGTTTGTTTAGTTTTAAAAATATATCATTTAAATTGAATTTAAAAATAGCCTTCCGAGGCACAGTCTCGAAATTCAATGAAACTGCTGTGCCATTGGACCCGTAATATTATATTATTGTCGGGTTTCAATTTAAGCTAGGTTCGGAGTTATCGTTTGATCGTACAAACCACCGTAAATGCATAGAAAAATTAACTAACTTCAATTTATTCAGTCGAACCTTTTCATGGAAGCCACTCGTTTAGCTTCTAACGCAAGGCAATTCAATTCGTTCGTTTTTCTTTTAATAAATCGATCTCTCCTCCTCCTCTTGTTTGGACAGCCGACTGTGAGAAAAAAAATAAAAAAATAAAGCAGCTTTAAAAAAAATATGGCCGAAGAAAATAAAAATCCATCTCGTTCTCTTTTCAAATTGATTCGATGCCGAGCAAATTTCGATTGAGACGTGATTGCGCGAGGAAGAGAGAGGGTTCCGAGTTAACTAAATCAACGGCGATCCCTGAGATCATTTTGACTCACGATTCAGAAAATTCCAACCTCAATTTGGTGGCGACGTGGTCTTGGGTCGCTCAAACTTGGAGATCGTGCTCAAAGAGCTGAAAGGCTCACGATGTTGGATTGAAGCTGCAATCGCCGCTGATCCAGGAAAGCCTTGCACGGGTTGATAGCAGATAGAGGGTTATACGATCGGTGGCGTTGGTAGTTCGATTTGCCGTCGACGTTGGGGCTACAATAGCTCGTCAGCTAGGTCGCGAATAACTCGATGTCGAGTACGGTACGCTCAGTTAGGATTTGAGATTCTCCGATTTGGGGATTTGACGACGTGTCGAGGCACTAAGGTATAGTTTATTTCAGTTAATTCTATGTTTATATATAAAAAAATAAAAATAAAATAATATGGGGATTTTATAACCTTTGATCTGTACGGATTATCTTAGTTATGCAGTTCAAAGAAAATAATACCATACGATCCATATATATATATAAATATTTTATGTTACAAGTTTAATTTAATTTGTTGAATAGACTCATTTCGCTAAACATATTTTATAAAAAGGAATTTCAAAACATTGGAAGTTTATATAAAGTTGATTTTTCAACATCTATAAATTTTTATAATTTTAGATTCTATTTGAAGATGAGGAATAATATGGATATACATGTTTTGGTTTTCTAAAGATAATCTATAAAAAAAAAATTCAAAGGCAGTTTTGTTTTAAGATGTATAGGCAAAGAGGAAAATATGTATATACATACTTCAGAAGTACTGGGTTAATAAATTATTAGTTAATTAAACTATTAAATGCTTATGGACTGTTCGATTAGTTTAAATGTTAATAAATTCAGGAATTTCATTTATACAAGGTTTAAATCATGGAAACAAGCTGGAGTGAAATAGGCTGTAAATTTTAAATCAAAGGTGAGATAATCTCAATCAGTTTAAAATTAAATTTAAAATGATTAAATTTAATTAATTGTTTGAATGGTTGAATGAATTGAGGTGATATAGTATGATATTTTGAAATTGGCATATTATGTGATGCTAACATCTGTGGATGCAGGGAAAACAGGTTGGAGGGATCCAACTGGATCCCTCAACATTTATTTAAATTATTTAGTATTCTCTGTTGTGAATATTGATAATCTATGATGAGTTATATTGGGATATTGAATGTTATGGTTTGATTGGAAGTTATTGGGTGGGATGAATTACTAAAAATATATATACATATTGGATTGTGGAAAGAAATAAAAGAAGTAAATTTGTTAGTGAAATAATTATAGGAAATTTCGAATAAATTGAATGAATGAATTGGAAAAGAAATAAAGCAACTTTAAAATTTTAATAAATAAATCTAGAGTAAGGAAAGTAAATGTTGAATAAACAGAAAGTTAATGAATTTTAAACTTCAGTATTAATAATTCATAAAACAAAGCTTTTATTTTAAATTTAAGACTTAAAACATTGAAAAGAATAAGAAGAAATTGGGATAAGATCTATATTTCAGTTAAAAGTTTAAAATCAAACGGAAATTAATAACATTAATAATAAAACACATAATTGATGAATTTTGAAGGAATTGAGTAAGTAAAGAGACTTAATTCAAGTAGTATAAATTGGGAATCAATTTGGAAAATTGATTTAAGTGATTGAGATTGGAAATTCTCCCTGGATAACCAAGTGCGTTTGTTAAAAATAAATTTAAAGGTTTTATAAACAAGTTTTGGAAAATCTCTTATTTCCAATATTTAAATTATAAAGTAAGTATTTTCTCTAAATCTATTACAGTAGTAATTATTTAAAGAATGACTTAATATTATGTTTTTAAAAGTACAAATCTAGTTTTATATTTTATGAAGTAACCTTATTATCAAATATTCATATAGTATGGTATTTTTAATAAATTATTGATGTAGTTTTAACTCATATATTTTAAAGGTATAGATTTCAAAGTAAAGTGTTTTAAATTATTTTTAAAATCTAGTTTTGTGCTTGGAAATTTCAGTGGAGATAGAAAATATTTGGGAAAATTGATTCTGAAAAGAAAGATAGTTTCGAAACTATTTTCAAAGGTTTGAAAATAGAAATATATCTTGTGAAGATATTTTGAGGTTAATAAATAATTTGGAAAATTATTTATTGGTTGATGGTTGTTTGTGAATATTAATTGATAGTTAAATAACCGACTATCAATATTGGCCAAATACGTTGATCGTTTCGAAGAGACCGGGATCGAGATTTATTTCTCGAAAACCACTTCGATCCGCTTTGAACGTTTCGTGAAAACGATTTTGGATTCGAAGATGGAGCAGTGAAGTGCAAGGGCTAGTCGCTACTAATCCTGAGGATATTTCCAAAATGGATGTAGTAGGAATAGTGCCTTCGGTTTCGTTCGAAACCGGGACGGACTTGTATGGATGAATGCTTGCGAAACATCGTCAGGTGGACGATGGGCATTCTAAGGGATATTGTTCTTAAAGGTAACGGTTAGCCTCAAGCCTCATCAAATGGGAATGGCTGAAAATCAGGGGATATGCAGCAAGGCTTCGTGGGTAGCCCCCACTGGAGGGTGAGGTCATCCCTGTCTAGATGCCCCTTTATTTCGGCTTAGTGGGCGGTTGCTGATCCCAACCGCGGGGTGATCTTGCTCGGGACTGTCCAGTAAGGGATGGTTCCGGTCTTGTGTTGCAGGGGAGTTAGGGTGGCTCCTCGGTACGCTGATCTTGACCAGGTACTGTGACAGGTGGTACCCCAGTGCCTAGCCATTAGTTGGAATCCATTTTCCATACGCGCCCGTGCGGTTTTGATTGTGCCCAACTATTGCTGAAACGTGAGATGCAAGCATTTCAGCTAGATTCTATTTTACTTTCTATAGACACTATTATAATTTCAGAGGACTTTAATAAAAATGTTTTAGCTATCGTAAGGTAAAAACCCGACATGTTTATTTGTGGCGTGGTCTTACGAGATGCTTTTGTTTTCAAAGGATTTTTGAAACTTTAATAATCAACTGGGTGTGATTTTCTCACGCTGGTAATCCAGACTGACTCGGGTGTTATTTAACTGTAATGCTCGGGTCAGACCGAGTATTATAGAATACAGGATATGATGTGTGGAGCTCAGGAGACGAGCAGGATGACGATACGTACATTCGTACTTGTTATATATATATATATATATATATATATATATATATTCCGCTGTTTGGGTTGATGTGTATTCAGTTGTATGTTATTGATGTTGAGCTATGATTGATGTACTCTGATGATGTAAAATATGTAAACAGATATATTTGATTTTGAGTAAAGATCATATATTATCTATTATATTTTATTCCGTTGCGATGGTTAGATTCTGTTGTTGTTTTCTATTTTCTTCTTCTACCTCTTCTTCTTTAACCCAAATGGTTCGTATTTCTGTGCAACTTGAGTTGATTGTTGTAGAATAGTGTTGACTCAAGGGGTACGGATTTGCGGGCCGTTACAGTTGGTATCAGAGCATAGGTTGGAGATAACCTTGGCTCTGGTGGGAATTACTCATAAAATAGAGTCTATAGTACTCTATAATGAGTTTGAGCGTATTATTAGATATGAGTGCGTATTTGTTAGTGAATATAAATTGTTTTAATATTGTGTTGATTGATTTGTTGAGGGGCATATGAACCTTCGTCGGCATAGTCTGCGCAACTGTATCGAAAGGGTTTCTAAACACTTGAATAGAGCAATCGACACGGTATTGTTTTAAAATGTGGGTAGATGAAATAAATTTTACCCAAAAACATATTTTGATATAAAGAATAGTTTTTGAAAACTATTTGGCTAATATATGGTTGCTTGGATGTTAGAAATGATAATATTAAAGTATTATCATTGTTAAGTGAAAATTTAACTAGAAATTGAAAATATAACCAAAGTTTAAGGCAATAAATTCATTATAAAATGGAATTTATAAATATGAATTATAAATGTAATTTATAAATTGAAATATAATCAAATGGATATTTATATAAGCATAAACTGTACAAATGAATTACAATTAAAATTTGTTTAAGCAGGCTTTAAAAATTTAAAATCCCGGAGATTTGGAAATGTTTATCGAGGTGTTTTGGAGATAAATAATAGTATTGTTGTTTTGGAGATATTTCTGAATGGAAATCTATTCTAAATGGATATGGGAAGTGATAGAGCATTGAAATCACTTGGATTATTGGAAAATAATTCTGATGATGACGGCCGCATCATCAGTATTCATTTTCGAATTTCTAAGTGATGGTTGCTGCCAAATTAATTTGTTCAGAAAAGCTAGTTGTTTTTGAGATTCCAAAAGAAATTTGTTAGGAATAAAACCAGGATTGGTTTGGCTTTTGAGAAATGTGATTGGAGAGGCTGGAGATTTCAAAATAATTTGAAAACCAAAGCCGGGTGTTTAAAAATCCTGATGAGATAGTTGTAAGCTTATAAATTAAGATGATTTTTAAATCAGGAAGGAAATATAAGCTTTGAATGTTGGGAATTTAATTTTAAGTGAAAAGTAAAAATGAAATAAGCTTAGACTGAGGAAATAAAAATTTAACTGGGTTGAAGTAATTGAGTAGGCTGAAATAATATCCAGTTGTATTCGAATTAAGTTGAAATCGAATTGAGTTAAATAAATTTGAGTTAAAATAAAATTGAATTGGAATAAGAATTCAATTGAATTATTGAATGAAATTAGATTCTTACCTGAACAAATGAAAAATAAGATGAATAAGGATTGGATTGAAGTAAATAAATTAGAATGACTTATAAAAGAATTAGAATTAAATTGCATGGAATAAAAATATGCTTGGGATATAAATAAGCATAAGGTTTGAGTTAAAATAAAAGAATAATATATTCAAGCCTATAATGGATGGAATTGTGTAAATAATAAGTTGTGGCTTACAAATTTTGAAAGTCGAACAGAAAATCCAAAATAAATATTCTTTGATGTTTTGGGTAATAAAATGAATTTTAAACTTGAGTTATAAACTAAATTGAACTAAGAAAATTAAATGCAGTGATATGTGGGATTAAAATTCAAGAGTTGGATTATAGCTAAGGGAAGAACTAATTGATAATAAATTAGTTAATGAAATGTGTAAATGGAGTTCAGTGTAGTTAAATAGAAGCTGAATTGTAAGCTAATAATGAAGATTAGAAATAAAACTCAAGTTATAAATCAAATTCGACTTGGATCGATAGTGAAGAAACTGTAATCAAATTGTGGTTCATAAATTGGGTGGTAAATTGAAAATGAATAGTGAATTCAAAACTTGAGTTGTAAATTTAAAAGTTGACGTGAAGTGTTAACAACTTAGATATAATTGAAATGTATCGAATAAAAATGGAAATGGATTAAAATAGTAATGGTATGAATTGCAAATAAAATCCAAATAAGTGGAAATAAATTAGAAATGGCCTTGTAATCAATCAAAATGAGCTTAAATATAAAATTTGAATAAATCAAAATAAATCAACTTAAGCTGAATAGGCGAAGGAGAGCTGAATTGAATTCAACCTAAAACTAAGTGTAATTATATTGGGTTGGATTTAAATCAAGTGAAAATAAATTTGAATCGAAATAGAATTTTGTGGGTTGTAAATAATATTTAAGGAAATGAAAATTCATAATGGATTGAGTGGGTAAACCAATTATATTAAATAAATAAATGATGGAATAAATAAGAATCAAATGAAATGTGGTTTAATAAGTTGAGAAATGATTATGGAATGAAATAGCTTGGATTGTTTTCGAGCTAAATAAAATAGTTTGGAATAAACAAATATGAAATGAATTGTAAATGAATAAATTGTGAATGAAATTTAAATGAAATGTATCGAGCTAAATAAATGGTTGTGAACGAATTTAAATAAAAAGAAAATTAAATTGGTGATTAAGCTGAATCTAAGTTGTTAATGGTTTTGAGTGAACTGGTTTGGTTAATAGAATGAAATGCAAGTGAATGTATTCAAATTTGATATGCAATGAAATGAGAATATTCAGATTGTGAATAAATTTGAAAATGAAATAGGATTAAGTATAAATCGAGTTGAAATCCATTTAAATTGGTTATAAAACATAAATATTTGTTTGTTCACATGGATCTTGTCAAATTTGCATAGAATAAATATCATTGGATGTAAATGGAGGTGATTAAAATTCTATGAATTAATAGGAGTGAAATAAATTGATTTTGGAAGCAATGGAATTAAATATGAATTGGGATTTGCTTAAGAATAAATTAAATGTAAGCGATTGAGTTTTAAACTATTCAAATTTGAATGAAAATGGTTTGTAAATTAATTGAAATAGTTGAATTACTATGAAAATTGTAAAATTGCTTACAGAAAATGTTCGATGTGCATTTCTTTAGAATTTATATGTTTTAACCATTGCAACTAAGTGAAATATAGTTAAACTGCATATATTTGGCACTTACATGTTCAAATTGAGTAAGTACAGGTACCTGGGAGCCGTGTGGCTGGTTTGGGTTGCGCTATTTGCTAAAAATAATAAGCCGCTTGCTTAAAATGCTAAATAAGGTACGCCTACGCAATTAAAATAGGAAATATGAACTGTTTTTGGTTTTTTCGACCGTATGGGTCGATGTATATATGTTTATCTCTTTTGTCAAATTGCAAAAGCTCCTCCGTACAATGGGGACTGCCAAAAATTTTCGGAAATTTTGGGAGTTAGAAATTTTTGGAAATTTTGTCAACGACCAAACGATTTCAAATTGGAAATTGAAATAAGTTAGTAAATGAAAATAATTAAAATAATGGCATAAATTAGTTTTAAATGACAAATAAAATTTAAATATTTAGAGTTAAAGATAAATTGAATTCATATGGTAATGAAAGAATCAATTTGAATAGAAATAGATATAAATCGAAGTGGTAAGACGGGAATAAATGAAGAAACATATAAAATGCTTATGTTAACTTAAGTAAGGAATGATCAATTCTTAATTGGAAATTGAATATTGCAAATATATTCTAAGTTGATATTTGGATGAATATCGACAGTTTGTAAGAAAGTTGATATGATGTTTTGGGAATATTGTGATTGGATATTAGTGTTAAGCAGGATATGCAGGTATTATAAAGGGAAAAGAAATTTGGATTTGATTTCGAAGGATAAATTTTAAATGCTCGACAAAAGGTATGTATTTAATTTGGTATGAAATTTGATTGGGATTTGGATCGAGCCGCTTGGCTTTTTGTTTTCTTTTTGGATTTGGGAGGCCGCAGAGCCATTTTTGTAGTAGTACCGAGCTAGCCGCGCAAAGGAGACGCTGGCGAAATTTTTCGGGAATTTAGGGAGTTAGAAAAATTTTATAAAATTTTTGATAATTCAAAATTTAGTTT
This sequence comes from Allium cepa, assembly GCA_030765085.1. NCBI lineage: Eukaryota > Viridiplantae > Streptophyta > Magnoliopsida > Asparagales > Amaryllidaceae > Allium > Allium cepa. The sequence continues at coordinate 514,799,801 of CM060942.1, forward strand.
TGAATTACAATTGGGATAGTTGATCAAGTAAGTTATTTGAAAACTATAGAAGGTTTTGGAAAAATTTGGAAAATTAATAAGAATAATAATGGATCTTTGTAAAAAGATAATTGGTAAAGATGTTGAATTGTTAGAAACTGTTTAGTTTTAGGGAAGTAATAAAGGGGAATTGGACCATTCTTCCTAACTAGTAATTTCGGGGACGAAATTCTTTCAAGGGGGAAGGAATGTGATGACCCGGAATTTTCGAATATTTAAAATCGGAATATTTAATTGATTTTAAATATTCAATAGAGTAATTTTAACTTAAATTTTAAATATCACAATTTATTTGATGATTAAATTATTAAATTAAATAATTTGGAATTGGGTAAAATATGAAATTTGAAGTTTTAAGCCTGTTAAAAATAATTTGAAGGCTTAAAAAAAAATTCATATTGATAGCACTGAAAATAATAGAAATTGTAAAATTGAAATTAAAAGTGGTTTGTTCAGTTTTAAAAATATATCGTTTAAATTGAATTTAAAAATAGCCTTCCGAGGCACAGTCTTGAAATTCGATGAAACCAGTGCCATTGGACCCATAATATTATATTATTGTCGGATTTCAATTTAAGCTAGGTTCGAAGTTATCGTTTGATCGTACAAACCACCGTAAATGCATAGAAAAATTAATTAACTTCAATTTATTCAATCGAACCTTTTCATGGAAGCCACTCGTTTAGCTTCTAACGCAAGGCAATTCAATTCGTTCGTTTTTCTTTTAACAAATCGATCTCTCCTCCTCCTCTTGTTTGGACAGCCGACTGTGAGAAGAAAAATAAAAAAAATAAAGCAGCTTTAAAAAAAATATGGCCGAAGAAAATAAAAATCCATCTCGTTCTCTTTTCAAATTGATTCGCTGCCGAGCAAATTTCGATTGAGATGTGATTGCGCGAGGAAGAGAGAGGGTTCCAAGTTAACTAAATTAACGGCGATCCCTGAGATCATTTCGACTCACGATTCAGAAAATTCCAACCTCAATTTGGTGGCGACGTGGTCTTGGATCGCTCAAACTTGGAGATCGTGCTCAAAGAGCTGAAAGGCTCGCGATGTTGGATTGAAGCTACAGTCACCGCTGATCCAGGAAAGCCTTGCACGGGTTGATAGGAGATAGAGGGTTATACGATCGGTGGAGTTGGTTATTCGATTTGCCGTCGACGTTGGGGCCATAATAGCTCGGCAGCCAGGTCCCGAATAGCTCGATGTCGAGCATGGTACGCTCAGTTAGGGTTCGAGCTTCTCCGATTTGGGGATTTGACGACGTGTCGAGACACTTAGGTATAGTTTATTTCAGTTAATTCTATGTTTATATATAAAAAAATAAAAATAAAATAAAATGGGGATTTTATAACCTTTGGTCTGTACGGATTATCTTAGTTATGCAGTTCAAAGAAAATAATACCATACGATCCATATATATATAAATATTTTATGTTAAAAGTTTAATTTAATTTGTTGAATAGACTCATTTCGCTAAACATATTTTATAAAAAGGAATTTCAAAACATTGGAAGTTTATATAAAGTTGATTTTTCAACATCTATAAATTTTTATAATTTTAGATGCTATTTGAAGATGAGGAATAATATGGATATACATGTTTTGGTTTTCTAAAGATAATCTATAAAAAAAAAATTCAAAGGCAGTTTTGTTTTAAGATGTATAGGCAAAGAGGAAAATATGTATATACATACTTCAGAAGTACTGGGTTAATAAATTATTAGTTAATTAAACTATTAAATGATGGACTGTTCGATTAGTTTAAATGTTAATAAATTAAGGAATTTCATTTATACAAAGTTTAAATCATGGAAACAACCTGGAGTGAAATAGGCTGCAAATTTTAAAGCAAAGGTGAGTTAATCTCACTCAGTTTAAAATTAAATTTAAAATGATTAAATTTAATTTATTGTTTGAATGGTTGAATGAATTGAGGTGATATAGTATGATATTTTGAAATTGGCATATTATGTGATGCTAACATCTGTGGATGCAGGGAAAACAGGTTGGAGGGATCCAACTGGATCCCTCAACATTTATTTAAATTATTTAGTATTCTCTGTTGTGAATATTGATAATCTATGATGAGTTATATTGAGATATTGAATGTTATGGTTTGATTGGAAGTTATTGGATGGGATGAATTACTAAAAATATATATACATATTGGATTGTGGAAAGAAATAAAAGAAGTAAATTTGTAAGTGAAATAATTATAGGAAATTTCGAATAAATTGAATGAATGAATTGGAAAAGAAATAAAGCAACTTTAAGATTTTTGTAAATAAATCTAGAGTAAGGAAAGTAAATGTTGAATAAACAGAAAGTTAATGAATTTTAAACTTCAGCATTAATAATTGATAAAACAAAGCTTTTATTTTAAATTTAAGATTTAAAATATTGAAAAGAATAAGAAGAAATTGGGATAAAATCTATATTTCAGTTAAAAGTTTAAAATCAAACGGAAATTAATAACATTAATAATAAAACACATAATTGATGAATTTTGAAGGAATTGAGTAAGTAAAGAGACTTAATTCAAGTAGTATAAATTCGGAATCAATTTGGAAAATTGATTTAAGTGATTGAGATTGGAAATTCTCCCTGGATAACCAAGTGCGTTTGTTAAAAATAAATTTAAAGGTTTTATAAACAAGTTTTGGAAAATCTCTTATTTCCAATATTTAAATTCTAAAGTAAGTATTTTCTCTAAATCTATTACAGTAGTAATTATTTAAAGAACGACTTAATATTATGTTTTTAAAAGTATAAATCTAGTTTTATATTTTATGAAGTAACCTTATTTTCAAATATTCATATAGTATGGTATTTTTAATAAATTATTGATGTTGTTTTAACTCATATGTTTTAAAGGTATAGATTTCAAAGTAAAGTGTTTTAAATTATTTTTAAAATCTAGTTTTGTGCTTGGTAATTTCAGTGGAGATAGAAAATATTTGGAAAAGTTGATTCTAAAAAGAAAGATAGTTATGAAACTGTTTTCAAAGGTTTGAAAATAGAAATATATCTTGTGAAGATATTTTGAGGTTAATAAATAATCTGAAAATTATTTATTGGTTGATGGTTGTTTGTGAATATTAATTGATAGTTGAATAACCGACTATCAATATTGGCCAAATACGTTGATCGTTTCGAAGAGACCGGGATCGAGATTTATTTCTCGAAAACCACTTCGATCCGGTTTGAACATTTCATGAAAACGATTTTGGATTCGAAGATGGAGTAGTGAAGTGCAAGGGCTAGTCGCTACTAATCCTGAGGATATTTCCAAAATGGATGTAGTAGGAATAGTGCCTTCGGTTTTGTTCGAACCCGGGACGGACTTGTATGGATGAATGCTTACGAAACATCGTCAGGTGGACGATGGGCATTCTAAGGGATATTGTTCTTAAAGGTAACGCTTAGCCTCAAGCCTCATCAAATGGAAATGGCTGAAAATCAGGGGATATGCAGCAAGGCTTCGTGGGTAGCCCCCACTGGAGGGTGAGGTCATCCCTGTCTAGATGTCCCTTTATTTTGGCTTAGTGGGCGGTTGCTGATCCAAACCGCGGGGTGATCTTGCTCGGGACTGTCCAGTAAGGGATTGTTCCGGCCTTGTGTTGTAGGGGAGTTAAGGTGGCTCCTCGGTACGCTGATCTAGACCAGGTACTGTGACAGGTGGCACCCCAGTGCCTAGCCATTAGTTGGAATCCATTTTCCATACGAGCCCGTACGGTTTTGATTGTGTCCAACTATTGGTGAAACGTGAGATGCAAGCATTTCAGCTAGATTCTATTTTACTTTCTATAGACACTATTATAATATCAGAGGACTTTAATAAAAAATTTTTAGCTATCGTAAGGTAAAAACCCGACATGTTTATTTGTGGCGTGGTCTTACGAGATGCTTTTTTTTTCAAAGGATTTTTGAAACTTTAATAATCAATTGGGTGTGATTTTCTCACGCTGGTAATCCAAACTGACTCGGGTGTTATTTAACTGTAATGCTCGGGTCAGACCGAGTATTATAGAATACAGGATATGATGTGTGGAGCTCAGGAGACGAGCAGGATGACGATACGTACATTCGTACTTGTTATATATATATATATATATTCCGCTGTTTGGGTTGATGTGTATTCAGTTGTATGTTATTGATGTTGAGCTGTGATTGATGTACTCTGATGATGTAAAATATGTAAACAGATATATTTGATTTTGAGTAAAGATCATATATTATCTATTATATTTTATTCCGCTGCGATGGTTAGATTCTGTTGTTTTTTTCTATTTTCTTCTTCTACCTCTTCTTCTTTAACCCAAATGGTTCGTATTTCTGTGGAACTTGAGTTGATTGTTATTGAATAGTGTTGACTCAAGGGGTACGGATTTGCGGGCCGTTACAACCGTGACAAATCATCCATTGCAAAGACTCAACATACCCTCCATATTAATTTGGATGTCAACAGATCCAAAGATCTCAAAGATCTAAACTTTGACGAGCTCAGCGGTGATTAATATGATTCTACCCCAGCAACTACCCCAACAAAATCCCTTAGGGTTTGGAAGCCCCTGTGATGGGTCCATAGTTTTGCGAATCGCAAATTCTCACTTTTGTCCGCCATGATATTTTTGTGGTTGATTGTGTGTTGTGGAGGCGGCGTGTTTATGTTCCGTTTTGTTTAGGGTTAATTTGTTTGGTGTTGTATGTTGTTACGGGTATTTTATCCAGTTTCACATTATGGGCTTGGGCCTAACTTTTCTGTTTCAATATATATATATATATATGTATGTATAAATTAACTACTTATATGTAAATAGATATTAAATACTTACTATTGAAACCTGCGGCAATCTCACATCTTCTATGCCTTATTCTACAATTATGATCCCTATAATATATATTGAAATAGAATATGGGATTAATGCTATTTGTTTAATATAATTCCAAATGATCTATGATTATCACACATTTATATATACGCTTTCTTTTAATTATTGATGTACAACAAAGTGATTTTCAAATCCTTTTATGATACTTTAGATCAGGTTTTACCATGTTTCAAATATTTTAGTTTCAGATCTTATATGTTGGATAACTTTACCAATAATGTGGCATTTTCTGACATTTATATACTGCCATGTTTTAAAGGAATGTAAACATGTTGTGAGCTATTGAGTATTTATGTTTAGGATGGAATGAACGTGTGCGTGCGCACGCGCGCGCGCACACACACACCACACACACACACACACATATATAAGTCAACAACTGTGATATTTTGATGTGCATGTGTGTCAAGTGGTTTAGTGTCAAGTGCATGTGCATGTGTGTCTCAGGTTATCAGTGTTACGTGTGTGTAGGTCAGGTTATAAGTGTGAGTATATGTGAAATGGGGAGCTTCAGTATAGGCTATGTTATACATATAACTATATATGTTCGCGTGTACAGGGTGTTGGCGTGTGGGTTCTCTGTGTGTTTTCTATGTATTTAGTTGAGTAAGTAAAAATATATATTATATACAACTAATAAACTGCTCATTTTCCTTCTAACAGTAATGCTGCACCCACGTTTTACACCTACTCATTCATTTTCCGTCTTCCTAGTTTGTTGCCGTCTATTATTAATCTCTTTATAATTGCTAGCTTGTTTATTTCATTGCCTGAGAGATTTATATGTTTACTTTTATTATAGTTGTCAAGTTATAGTTATTGTATATAAATGTTATTCACAAAGATTAATAAATAGCTAAAGAAAGTTTAATTATATTATTGATCGTTATTTTAATATCAATTGATATTGCTACTTTTTTGTTATAGAAATTTTTTATTATATTCTTAAATAAAGATCATAAGTTTTCTTTTGATAATGTTTAATTTCTTTCCATTTCCGTGTGATGAGAAATTTAAATAAATGGGTTAGTGATATCGTCTGGTAAGTGATTTTCGGTAACACGTTTTCAGTTACTAATTTGACTTGTCATATAGAGATATCGAGTGTGATTGAGTGTGGTTTATGAACATTGAATAATTATTCAAGTGACATGCGGTAGTATGTGACATCATTATGTTATTTTTGATTATTCATTGTAAGCAAGTGTCACTCAAACGGGTCTTACTCATGTATGTGATGATACTCGCTATGGTGAGTATATTTACAATCACATGGTGACTTTTGAGTATAGCCATGTGTTGGCGTGGGATTAGAGCTCTAGTATGTTATCGTCACGTGGTGACTTATATGAAGCTGTGTGTCGGCTTATAACTAGAGTTGTATATGGATATTGGATATGAGTATTATATGTCATCCGCTTATTGTTCGGCTTCCATTATGGTTCGAGAGTGTACCAGATTAGCCAGAATCCACCCCAGCGGCCTAATCGTGGAGTCACACCTTAGATCCGTGACATAGTTGTTTAATATTTTTGATGCACATCACATTATTGGTAGTAGTAGATGGGTTGTTTCCTATAGCCCCTTGTGTCGCACAGGCCAATAGTCTGTTACCATTAGGGGCAAAGTAGGGTCGTGACCGAGATTAAGTGTAGACGAGTCAATGGTGGATATGTGTTACGATGTCCGTCGAGGTAACTAAAGACCATATGGATAGATGGTACTTCGCGACAGGCGAGTAGTCATGGGTCCCTAGGGCATTCTGTGTGCTATTATTCTCCTTTTCTGGTTTTGGGTTATGCATGTGTTGTAGATTGGCATATATTATTCATTATCTCATGAGGTGGCTATACTAGAGACTGTGTGCCTAAATTGTAGTCAGTTTCTGTATATCCATACTGTTCTGATTTATTCATAGATGAGAAGATGAGATTATATCTGGATATATGTCCAGAATATGGTAGATCCTTGGATCTTTTGTTTTGTATTAATAGGCAGCCTATCTTGGTGTATTGATTATGATTTCTTTATTGTTAATATTGGGTGATATATTTAATTATTGTTGTAATATAATTTGACGATATTCCATTAATGATGCTTTCTTGATTTTTCTCTCAAGATTCGTATGATTCACTCATCTGATTTGATTTTCTTGATTTCTTATTTGATTTGATTTGAGATAGGTGATGACTACTTTATGTATGTTTTATGATATTTGAAGTTAAATAATACAAGGAGATTTGTTTATGGTGTTGTAATTATATACAATACGTATAATACATAATTGTATATATACCATGGGAGTTATTATATTATTAATTGCCGATATATTAGATTATAAATTTTTTACCCTATGATATAGTCATAGTTTAGCCCGTGTGTCATTTCTAATACTCGAATCAGTCGGAGACATTTCAACTTCAAAGATATCTTGATTTGATTGCTAATACTTAGTTATAGAAGGAGGACAGAATATAACTGATATTATGTAAATAACATCCCATTGAAGTATACTTCGATTTAGATATCGTATTTTGTACAAATATTTGATATTATATTTGCCCGATGTTGCCTAACTCTGGGATACGCCACATTCTGGAAGGATGAAAGTCTCAGGCATTTTCGTTACTTAGCTTTGATTATATCCATCAAGCACTCCCTTTTGCAATGCGAGGTTGTTGTTTAACAAATTCCATGGTTATCTTTATTCATGTACGGTCGAATTTCCCTTGATCGATTTTTGTTGCAATTTGACTTCCATTTGCAGAACCCATTATTCCTAAGTGCCGAACTCCAAGCATTTCTAGAAAATAAGACACCGTGGAAAGATTCGTTACATTACCCCCAGTATGATTGCACTCTTCTCATCCTGATCATGGATTGGTAGAGTTTGGTAGTGCTTGCCTTGCATCTATGAAATTAACCTTGCTTTTTCCAGGCAATATGCATTCTGTTGGGCCAGTAGTGTTATTGTGGATATCGGCCTTATTCGTCGTTTCCAATCTTTAGGAATCGATAGTTTAGTTGCTCGATTCCGAGCGTTCTCCCCTTGCCATTGTCTGTCTTTGGATAATAACTAGTTTTCCACAAGGAGGAGTTGAAGTACCCGATCAACCTCTACATGACTGATTATTCCAAGAACGGCTGAAGTACAGGCCATGCTGAATCTATGATGGTTGGGGGTTATCCTTCTTGGCGTCGCTGGTCTCTCAGGGGCATTAGATTTCTTGAAGACAAGTTATTTCCTCCAAATGTTGCCGATCTTCCGGCTACACTGGCTTCTTGCAAGCTAAAGTTTGAGAACTCAGTCGAGCACCTGCTTCTGCCTTCAGAAAATAGTGTGTCGATGATTTGATTCTAGAAATGCCTTCCGTCGTCGCTTATCTCTAGGCGATGGTAAGTTCTTCCTGTTATCGCCTATATTTGGGCGACGGTAAGTTCTTCCTATTATCGTCTATCTCTAGGTGACGATGAATTCTAAGGATTTTGGTTCTCTTGTCGATATGATGGTTTGGACTTCCCGGTATTGCCAGGGTAACATCGGTGCTCAGGAGGCTGGACAAATTTTCCTTCCAATTCTTTAGTTTAAAGATCTCCCAGCATTGTGGGGGCAACATTGGTACCTGCAATGTCGGACCACTCCCTAGTGTTGCCAATGTAACATCGGTACCTGAGTAGAATTTCTCGCTGTTGCCGAGGTGTTGTCGGAGCAACACTGGTACTTAAGAGTAAGAGAATTTCTCGACGTTGTCGGGGTAACACCGATACTTAAGAAGTTAGGATCAATTTGCCTATCGTTTCGGCGGTTTTGAGTTTACACTCCTTGTTCGAGGATAGAGGAGTATTTCCTTAAATATACGGCTTATTATGTGCATGAAAGTTGCTTGCAAGAGCATAGTTCCATCGAATCAAGAAGCATCACGCGGCTTACTAGATGGTGTATAGGGAGATTGCTTACATGAACATTGTTCCATCGGATCAAGAAGCAAGGTGCAACTTATTGGTGGCCTACAGGAGGATAGCGTACATGAACGCGGTTTCATCGGTTCAAGTAGCGATTACGGTGTAGTGCAAAAGAGGATTGCATACTTGCATGCGGTTCAAGTAGCAATGTGCGGCTTACGGTATAACGCACATGAAGTTTTCTTACAGGAACGCAGTTCCATTGGTTCAAGAAGCGACGTGGGGTTATGGGTGGTGCATAGGAAGTAACTTGCAAGAGCGCAGTTCTATCGACTCAAGAAGCGTCATGCACCTTACTATGTGGCGCACATGGAGATTGCTTACAACAACGCAGTTCTGTTGGTCAAGAAGTGACGTGCGGCTTATTGGTGGCACATAGGAGGATTACATACTTGAACGTAGTTCCATTGGCTCAAGTAGCGATGTGCGGCATATGATGTGGTGCATAGGAGGATTGCGTACTTGAATATGGTTCCATCGGTTCAAGTAGCAATTTGCGACTTACGGTATAACGCACATGAAGTTTTCTTACAAGAACGAAGTTCTGTTGGTTTAAGAAATGACGTGCAACTTATGAGCGGCGCACAGGAAGTTTCTTATAGCAGAGCAGTTCCGTCGGCTTAAGAAGCTAAATTTATTGATAAAATAGAAAGAAAGGCAAGTCAAGCCTGTATACAATGCCCCTAGTGTCCCAGGAAGGCTTATTTCTATAACAACAATATCGAATTGGTTCAAGAAAACCTTTAGTGATTTTTAGGTCCTTATGGCAGACTAGATAACGACATCATGTCCTTGGGACTTGTAGTATAGAGCGAACGGCATCCGTAGCTCTAGCTCCGTCCATTTGCCATTCGTACTTGAAAAAATATTGTTTAGGATCAGATGTGCCGTTATATGATGACATAGTCGGCATGGTAAACATCCAAGGATATTCTTCTCTTAGAACATTTTAAGTGAACGGAGTTCGACTTAACGCGAAGCCCTAATCCTCGTTCTTTCGGCCCTAACTTCGTTCACCAACCGTTTGACCATGTCAGTGATGTAGTCTTCGCTAGCACGGTGATCTATAAGTACACTATCAGGGCTGCGCTGAGTGTTTGACTTCGCAAATGGTCATGGTTTGCCAAATGAAGTCTAGGTTCTCCATTCTTCGAGAGAACCACTCTTGTAGAGCTCCGTTGGTGTGCGCCCAGCCTAACTATGGCAATTTGGACTTCATTTCCAACGTTTTTCCTATTTACATCAGCATTTAGTTCCAATCCATCACCATTAAGTTTCATGTCAACTTTAGAGTCAGAAGCAAGCATTTCGTTATTCACTTGAAGAGTGTTCACTCCAAGATTTAGGTTAGAAGGTTGTCCGCCGGTAAGAGGAGCACTTCCATTGTCCCCTATAACAATCTCTGCAGCTTCGCTAGCTATCTCCTCCTGTTTTTGTTTGTTATTCCTTCCGTTTAAGCCTGAACAAAAGAATTCTCTTTTTCCATAGTAGTTGCAGTTTCTTGTCTATCTCTCGGAGCACTTAGTGTCTAGTTTCTTTCAACGAAAGCACCAAAATGTTAACACCAAAAATGGATCAACACCCAAGAAAAGGTTGTAGGGAACCTGTGAGACCTAGATCTAACAGATTGTAGTAATAATAAAAGAAAATAAATTGAAATAAGATAGTGAGATACAAGATTTTATAGCGGCTCGACAATCTTTAGCATATGTACACTTTATAGCTTTGTTATAGATGTGAGGTTGTTTTCTTAAGATTATAAGTGGTTTCAGAGAGAATAAATCATAAGCACAGAGGATAGATGAATTCTAATCCTAGAATTGCCTAGAAGAGCTACATCGATGACGACTGGTTAGGGGAAATGGATGAAGAAGAGGCAGAGCTTTAGCGTAATAATGGTGGAAAACCAAATCCCCTCTTAGTTGCTCTATAGTTTGTATTTATAGGGGAAGAGATGGTATTGGGCCAAAAGCTTGCGAGCAACAAAGCCCAATAGTCAACCCATGCTTGCATAAAGGAACTTAGGGACATCCGAGTTAAATCCTCAGTACCGAGTTAAGGAGTTGAGTTTCAACTCTCTTCTGACTTTAGCTTTGTTCTTTTATGTCTTAATTAAGGTGTTCCAATTCCTTTTCCACTGCTGTTGACTTGATTCTAATGATCTTCTTGATTGCACTTAGATTATCCCGATGTCATATCATCTATCTTGACATATTCTATTCAAACTCTAAAGAAAACACTTGATTCCGAGTCATTGGAAGTGCGAAGGAGCTGTGTAAAAGTTTGGAGGAGGTTGGATGGAGTATGATAACTTGGTGCCGAGTTATCGGCCATAATTCGAGGATGAGTTTGGCTCCAATCTGGAATTTTTTTTCCCCAAGTCGCTTCTTTGCTTCTTCTAAACGTTCTTTCCAAGTTTGGAGTCATTTCCTTACGATCCCTTAATTTGGTAGCAACCTATAGCCTTATCTTAGTACCTAATTAAGGAGTTAGCTCCAAACATAGTGAAACTTTCCCAAGTTGCTTCACTAGCTCTTATAATTTAGCCCGCCAAGTTTCAAGTTGTACCAACCTACGGTGATAACTCGGTACCAATCTTTGTGTAATAACTTGGTACCAACCTATGGTGATAGCTCGGTGCCAATCTATGGTGACCTGTGCAGTTAAAGTGCTCAGCAGATTCAATGTGGTGGAGGTGTAAAAAGTCATAGCGGGGATACATCGGGGATAAAGTGGGATATAGCGGATGACTCTAAATAGCATATAAAACTCGAACTTAATGTTTTTACAAATATATAAATGGTAATCAAATGAAAAATTAACTTTTAATTGAATTACAATTAATACATAAATAATTTTAAATAAAAACATGTGCGAATATAATGTAAATAAATGGGGCTTAACTGGAAAGGCTATATTTGGGGCTATATGGAAATATCATAGCGGTTGAAATCCACTATGAGATGTAGCAGGATTATAACGGGGTAATAGCGGGGCATTAACTGCATAGATGGAGATAACTCGGTATGGAATTATGGAATTAGCATATTGTTGGCTATAATTTTCCCAAGCTATTTCCTTAGTTCATTTGAGTGTGCCTTCCATATTGTAAGTCGTTTCATCTTCGTCTCAACGTTCTAGCTTCTATTGTCTTTTGCTTTGTTATAAACCCAGTTAACATTTGGCCCCAAGAGTACGCTTTCGTTGAAAACAAAGTGTGCTCTGGATTGAGATAAGGCCCGGACTAGTATTTTGCGAATCCAATTATTCATTTGGATGCCACATCGAGACATGGATTTTACTTAGCTAATTTCTAGCTAACTATTCATTATGTTTTTAGTTAGAACTTTGATTTTCTGCACTATCGATGTTATCTACACCTTAGAGATTATGTAGTGCACTAGTTTGGTATAGAAAACTCCTTGCTATGATTTTGGGTTGGGGGAAATTTCGAAGGGAGATGGTTGAACCTTGGATTTTATTCGGCCGGTGGTAAAGCTATGTTTTGTCTCAGATGAATGTATGCCGCTCTAGAGCCACTTCTTGTTCTCTAGCTTTAACTGTCTCTTTTTGAGAATTTGGCCGAGTTCCTATCACCTTTTAAATTTTAGTTTGATGATTTATTTCAAAACCGAACATAGTAGATGATTCCATTTTATCACTTTTATCGTTTTTGCACTTCTAGTGATCCTGAAAAGAAAAGATTTCCGCATTGCTCTGGACAGCGGCTCCGTTGTAGATTTCTCATCAATAATGGGTAAGTCCCAAAAAGATAACCTTAAAGTACAGCATGACTCGTTTTTTGGCATGAGTGGGCTATCTATATAGGATGGTCCATTCATTATGTTTGGGACACCAAACTCACTCTACATAGATAACACACTGCACTTTCCTTAGTCAACACTCAAAATCTGATTGGTCAACAAATGTCGACTTCCCTTGGATTCCAAGCATTGGTCATACAAGAATATTATTCAAAGCAAAACATACCTGACCGTGTTGAACACCATGTTTTATTGTTTAGAATGACTCTCCGGTCATCCCGTCTTTAGTCTGGAGATGGAACTTTCACTCCTCTAGAAGATGGATTCTTCATAGCTTAGGCTTAGCCTTTAATTTGTGCCATACCGAGATGATTAATTATGGCTAAATTGCAAGGCACGGTTTCTCTTGTATAGCTGTTGTTAAATCCACGTCCTCCTCTAAATGACTACACGGCCTTAAGAGTCTTGGACGAGGAGGGTGGAGCAAGTAGGAATTCCTCGAAGCTTGCTGGCATGTCGGTCTTCTTTTAATTGTGTTTACGCGGGAGTGGCCTCCGCTCTCTTATAACTTTGTGGAGATAAACATAATCCTGACAATTTCTTTGGTTATATTCATATATTCAACCCTGCATGCAGTTGTCACAGTGCTCTGCTTGGCGAGATAAGGACATCATTTAACCAACCTCGTATCCATTCTTACATGTGCTTGGTCATGTTCCTTTTAACCAACTATCACTATGCCACAAATTGAATCAGACAACAGCGATCACACAACATAAGGTAGATTTTATGTTATCCCAATATTTATCACAATTTCATAGAACATATGGAAAATCATCTGTTTTTTTCATAGACCATGAAATCTTTATTCTATTGAGATTTCATCCATGCCATTTAGACAACATTTTATTTGTTATCTTATTTATGAAAATTTTAATTTTGGCTCCTTACCAAAATTTTGCTTTCCCTCTCACTTTTGCCTAGATTATTTCCGAGCCGCGTTCTATCAATTATTTTCCCCTCTTTCTTTCCTTTCTAGAGAAAAAATGGCATTCATTCTCAAGTCCCTCCTTCCCTTCTCGTCTAAATCTAGGTTTCTATCCTTATTACGCCTCCTTCATCCTTCGATTCTCTCCTTATTACGCATATCAGTTTTGCCCTAAAATCCTTCCTTTGCCCTAAATCATTTATCTATGAACAAAAAAAATTCACGATGTTGTTTGATTGATCGGTGAGTGTATTTCTTTGTTTAGATTTTATTGCTGGCTTGTCTGAATCTAGTGCTTTTGCGGTGTCATGTGGATGCATAGCTGTCGATTTCTAGTGATTGCGATTGCTATCACTTGTCGATAATTACTAGTTAATTGCTCGATATGATTTATGCCTCTTTTAATTTTCTATTCTTTTCAACTTCGATTATATGCCGATGATGAATTGGGTATTGTTTATAGGGTTTGACTCCTTATATTTTTGGTTTAAATTTCAATTTTCTTCTTGTTTGATGTTCAAAATTGTTGCAATATGTTTGAATTTTTGTATATATACGCCTTGAGTTGTCTTAGTTTATAGAATTGCATTTTCCTTAAGTGTTGAACATGGACTTGAGACCTTAAGTGTTGAGTTGTTTTAGTTGTTTTGATTTGAGTTGTTTCTGGTTATTGCATTTGCACTGTCCCTTATTTGTCCTGACATATGTATACATGTATATACAATACACACATATGTATGTATGTATATGTTGATGTTTGTGGCACTACCTTGCTTTAATGGATGAACATGAACTTTTTTCAAACTATTAAGATGTGTATCATTGGGTATTGGGATCTGCTGAAACTTGACTTGTTCATAGCTGAATCTCCGAACTAAAATGTTTTGATTATTTTTCATATATGTCTTGTTGTATATATTTGTTGTATATGTGTTCAATTGCTTGAGTCTTGTGTTGAATTGCATGTCGATAGTACTACCTTTTGTTTTTATAGTTGAACTACCAATTGCTCATCTCTGAACATGTAATTCACATATACATGTATACATGTATATACATATGTGTATACGTGTATATGTGCATTGCTCACTTCATGTTGTTTCTTTGTTGATGTCTGAATTGTTTTTTTGTATGCATGCACTCCAGCGCCTTTAATTTTTGGTTTCTCATGTATATACATGCACATGTATATATAATTTTGTTTGAACCTTAGTCACTACACTTATGTTCACTATTCTATTTGTGTTCCCTTGTATCTCTCGTCTTAAATTTACTGAGATGTTCATGTGCATATGTCCTTACTTGTTCTTGTACTTGTTCTGGTCCACTCATATACTTTACCTTTGTGTTTCATATGTTGCTCGATTGGGAGCCATGCTTTGTGTTTCGCTGGTTGGAGCATCTTTCAAGCTTTTCATGTATATACATGTATATGTATATATGTGAGATGGTATGAAGTTTCTCCCTTTTGATACACCATGGTTTGGCATTCTGTTTTGAACTGAAATGAAATATGCATGTGTTTGAAACCCTTGCATGTGTAAATGTGTGTTTCTCACATATACATACTACTATGTGTGTTATACTGTTGTATTTTGTTGTTGCTGGCAGTAGTTACGTGCTGTGTTCCTTGCTGTTTGCTTTGCACTGGCTTGTTGCCTTGTTATTTTTTAGTCACTTCCTTGTCCTACTTGTACCAGTGCCATATTTTTCACCTGAACTCTGCTTGTATGTAGTCTTGTCAAGTTAATCTTGTTGTGCCTTGTACACTCTTGCACCATACTCCTAGCTTTGGTTGAGCTTACTGTGACCATTCCAGAGTCCAAAGTACCACATGAACATGAACTTTGCTCTTCCCTTATCTGGACTTGTTTGTGTACTTTGGTATCTTGGTTTGGTTTTCCATGTACACTCGATCTTGTGAGTTTTAGTTTTGCTGTCTCTGGTTTTAGTTTTGGTTTTGGTTTATACTTATATATGTACACTATACTTATTTGTTTAATGCATTTTGCTTTTATTGCTTTGGTTCCTAGTTCCCTTATTTCCTTGCCTTCCCTATACCTTGATGGCCTGAAATTAATACCTGAATGACCCGAACCTTGAGTATGTACATATATACATGCATATACATATGTGTATATATGTATATTACTTGAGCTTTGAAGCTTGTTATTTGGTTTTCTTATGCTTGTACCAGTGCATTGTTTGCTAAAACTCATATTGTTCTTCGTGTGAATGTGCCTTGAGTTTGTATATTCACATGTACTTGTTCTGTTGCACTTTACCCTTAATGCCTTTTACTGTGTATCCATTTTTGACCTATGTGTTGTTAGTGTTGAGATCTGCATATGTACATGCAGCTTTGTGCATGTCTTGCATTTTTTGAAATGGTTTTGACATTTGTTGTTGTGCTTCTTGTCTTTGTTTTGCTGCCTGAATCATGTCGAATTCAGTTTTCCGATCCCTGGTAACTCAGGCTTGAGTATGCATTTTCCTGGTTGCACTTGTATATTTCTAGTTGGAGCACTTGAGTGTGCACCTGAGTTTGATTTGCTGGCTTGAGTTGCATTTCCATGTGCACCTGAGTTGAGCCCGATAAGGCTTAGGCTTGACCTTATGCACATTTGCACTATGTTGAGCCTTCGGGCTTGACCTTTGCAATAGTCCGTGAAATTTAATCGATTCCCGGCCTTGTGATATTCATAGTGATACAATGTGCATATCATAAGTTGTCCGTGCATACATACATACATACATATACATACATACATACATACATACATATATATATATATATATATATATATATATATATATATATATTTGTCCCTGTCTAAACCATGAAGAGAAAACAAACCCATAAACTATGGCAATATCAATATTCAAAGTCAATTTTATTTTTGCAATTTAGGTTTGTTTCCTTTTCCATTTTACTGCTTTTTTTCTTTAACAGGTATAGGAGATGGCTAGATACAAGCCGGAGCAAGCAAATCAAGATTAACATCAAAAATAAACTTGACTGAGTGTGAGTGAGTGCTAGTAAAAAAAAGTTATATGTGAGAGTGTAGAGAAAATTTGTATCTATGAGAGAGAGGGTGAAAATTGTATTATATTGAAAGTGTAAGTATAGTGAAAGTTGTTTTGTATGTGAATTTAATTTGAAATAAAATATTTGTTTAAATAAAATTGCGATTTATTTAGTTCATTCTTCAAATATATAATATAATTGTAATTGGTATGCATATATAGAAAATTCTAGAAATGATACTTTAACATCATAAAACTATTATTTTATTAACTTTTAAACAACATATAATATTCATCTCTACTATTTGTAAAACAAGAACAACATATTAGACAACACATGACATTGATTTATGTGTTGTTTTAGTTATTATAAGACGATGGGGAATACCTATCGTCTGATATGTAATGAGACGGTACGAAAATAGACAACAGATAGGTATTCATTCATATAATGGAGTATATCTATCACCTGATTCATTTATTCTCATAGTGTATCATTGCAAATAGTCAAAGCTCTATCCTGCTCCTTATCGATAGGGAACAATATATGTAATATGTACTCCCCAATAATATGTTTTCATTATGAACTGAATCGTATTTAAGGGGATCTTCTATCACAGGTTCGGATGTTAGTATGAGTTAAACATGCGGGGCATATTATCCAATCACCCCTATCTAATTGAGCTTCCACAACCTCGATCTTGGATTGAAAAAAGTCCAATAGTGCTTTTTTTGATTTTTCATGACTATCTTTGCCTATCCACTACCAAGCATATCCTTCTTGGCCGCCAGCACTGTCGTTGAAGTTTGGTTAGACATAATTTTAATCTTTAGAAACTAGCGCATGAATTATTCGGTCCTGCCTGTCCTCCCTTGAAGTTGTGCACTTCCAAGGATCGATAGAATTCCTGTAGGATGGTGATCTCACCCTCTTGACGTTGCTAACCTGTGGGCAATGGTAGATTCCTGAAGGTTATGGCTAAAAGTGCAGTCGTGCATCAGTTTCTATCTCTTGAAACCGGCACATTGATTACTTACTTCCGAGCCTCTCCAAACCAAGATTTTCCTCTCATATCGAGTTTGTTTCCTTTGAGATAATAGTCTTTTGAGGGAGTCATCCATGATTCCTCTTCCTTCACGGTCTCTAAAATCTTGTCCACACATAAGTCTCTCTCCGGAGGTTGGTGGTTTATTTGCTTGATTTCGAGCATTGCCTTCTCTTGTTGCCGCACTTCCTGTGTTCCTATGCCGCATATTTATTTACAACTCTATGCATGTTAATAATACTCCTGCAGTCATTTTGGCATATTCTACTACGTAGCTCTATTCAAAACTGTGATATAGCTTGGTTTAGCCAATTCTATGATTGCACTATTTAGGCTCGGTCGAGCTCATTTCGAACAAGTGTAAGTGTATATGCTTCAGACCATAAGGCCGATCACACAAAGAACTAAGTCCATACATTTTTGGAAGAGTAGATTTTCTGAGCAAGAAGTTTGACTGCCCCCGGCCTGATTTTCACGGTAGTTCCTACCTCCAAGAACTAGCGACGTCGCTATTTGATTCCAAGCTTTGAGCTTTTAATGTTGTCGGCTCCTTGACTATGATCGAATTCTTCCAAGTTGACATCATTAGCGAATGCCATTCTAGATGTATGTATCAGAAAGATGCGCTACCATCATCTTTTGTCATAGTAAATTCTTCCAAGCCCAATATTGAGATCCTGATCATGCATTAGTTTCTATCCCCGAAAACTTGGGAATGAATTACTCAACTCTATGGATTTTTCCTTGATATCATTAATCTTTGGGTAATGTCGAATTCCTGAACGTTAAGATCATTATTTCATTAGGTGGTAACTTGTCACCAGAACGCTCTGTTTTGCGAAATAGAAATTTTTTCTAACTAGCTCCACGGTTATTCATGTTTGGACTTGGTGAGGTTCCCTTCGACCAAGTATCTGTTCGTGGTACTATCTATTTCGAATGCCTGTATTCTAGAATTTTGTGAGAGATGGAAAGGTGGGGAACAAATGATTCAATTTCCCCCTCTCTAGCACCCAATCCTACTTTAGGATTGAGGAAGTTCATTGATTTAATTTTCAACTTTCAATGATTCCCCTCGTTTGTCCTCAGCCGTGCGTGCCTTGCTTGACTGCTAACATCATCATGGAAGTCCTGCTCATCTGTTAGTTCCTATCTCCAGGAGCCGGCGACTTAGTTTCTTGATTCCAAGCTACCTTTTCTCGAGGTTGCCTATCTCTGAGCTATATCAAAATTCTTTCTAGGTTGAAGACTAGAAATTCGGTTGTGCACCGGCATCTATCTTGGGAAACTAGTACGCGTGCGATTCCATCTTGGCGATTTCCCTTCGGTGCTACCTTATCTTCGGGCAGCGGTTGATTCTTGTAATGAAGGGTCGAATCATTCGATTGGTCGATGAAAGGTAACGTCTTGCCGTTATTGTCTATCTTCGGATAATGGTAGTTTTTGAAGACAAGGGTAGAAACTCAGTTGAGTACCAGCTTCTATTTCAAGAAGTTAGTCCATCGATGGTTTTCTACCATTAGTGTTTCTTATTGACCCTACAGATTGATGTTTTCTTGGCGTTTTCGTGTCAACGGCGGTACTTAGGAAGTATAAAGTTAAGGAAATAGAAAGTTTCTCGGCCTTTCCAGGGCAACATCGGTACTTAGGAAATAGGAGAATACCTCGGCATTGCCAGGGCAACACAGACACTAAGGAGGTTGGAATCGATTTTCCTATTAATGTAGTGGTTTTGGGCCTTCCTGACATTGGTGGAGCAACATCGGCTATAAGAAGACAGGGATCGGTTTTTTTGTCAATCCAGCGGTTTGAGTAGATTTTCCCCGTCAGCTTGGCAGTGTTGTATTTCATTTTGGTACTAGTTTCAACCTTCGAAAACTGACACTTGATGTATGGATCATAAGTGTCTTTTCTTAGTGCTGGTAGTCTTCGGGTAGTGTTAAAATCCTATAAGTTGGGATCGAATCATTCGTCTGGTCCTATAGAGTTTGGTAGATTCCTTTTGACCTAATGTGGTTGCTTTATCGAAGCTGCCTAACTCTGGGCTATGCCATATTATGAAAGGATGAAAGCCTTAGGCATTTTCGTTACGTAGCTTTGTTTTTAACTATCAAGTGCTCCCTTTGGCGATGCAAGGCTGTAACCAATTCCATTGTTATTCTTGTTCGTGTATGGTCAAATTTCCTCTGACCAATTTTGGTTGCAATCTAACTCCCATCTGCAAAACCCATTATTCTGAAGTGCCAAATTCCGAGCACTTGTAGAAAATTAAACATTATGGAGCGAGTCATTACATTGCCCTCGGTACGATTATGCTCTTCCCAACCTGATCATAGGTTGGTAGCGCTCAGTAGTGCTTGTTTTGAATCTATGACAATTAACCTTGCTTGTTCTGGGCTATGTGCATTGTGTTGGGCCAATAGCATTATGTGGATATCCACCTTATTGTTCGGTTCCAATCCTTAGGAATTGAATGTTTTGTTGCTTGGTTCCGAGCCCTCTCTCCTGGCCATTGTCTATCTTTGGACAACAGCTGGTTTTCCACAGGTAGGACTTGAAGTACTTGATCGATCTCTGCATAGGCGATTATTCCCAGAGCGGCTAAAATCTAGGCTGTCATGAATCTATGACAGTCGATGGTTATCCTTCCTGATGTTGTAGGTCTTCGGCCTACGCTGGCTTCTTGCAAGTTAGAGTTTGGGAACTTAGTTGACCACCTGCTTTTGTCTTCGAAAATTGGTGCGCCGACTTTTTGATTCTGGAAATGCCTTCTGTCATCGCCTATCATTGGGCCAAAGTAATTTCTTCTTATAATTGCATATGTTTGGGTGTTAGTAGGTTCTTCCTGTTATCACTTATCTCTAGGCGACGCCAAATTCTAAGGAGTTCGTTTCTCATATCGATATGACGGTCTAGACTTCCTGATGTTGTTGGGGGCAACAACGCTTCCTATGAGGCTGGAACAATTTTCCTTCCAATTCCGCAGCTGAAAGATCTTCTAGCATTGCCAGTGCAACACTGGTACTTGTAATGGCATAAAGGAGGATTGCATACTTGAACGCGGTTCGATCGATTAAAGTAGCAATGTGCGGCTTACAGTATGGCGCACAGGAGGATTGCTTACTCGAACTCAGTTCCACTATTTCAAGTAGTGATGTGCGGCTTATGGTATGGTACACATGAAGTTTACTTAAAAGAATTCAATTCTCTTGCTTTAAGAAGCAACATGTGGTTTATGGGTGGTACAGAGAAAGTTGATTGCAAGCTCACAGTTCCATAGGCTCAAGAAGCATCATGCAACTTACAATATGGTGCACATGGAGATTGCTTAGAAGAACGCCGTTCCATTTTTTCAAGAGGCCACGTGTGGCCTATTGGTGGCACACAGGAGAATTGTGTACTTAAATAAGGTTCCATTGGTTCAAGTAGCAATGTGCGGCTTACAATGTGTGCACAGGAGGATTGCATACTTGAACGAGGTTTCGATTCAAGTAGCGATGTATGGCTTACGGTATAGCGCACATGAAGTTTGCCTATAAGAACATAGTTCCATTGGTTCAATAAGCGATGTGCGGCTTATGGGTCACCATAGGAAGTTACTTACAGGAACGCAGTTCCATCGGCTCAAGAAGCTAATAATATTGATAAAGTAGAAAGAGAGGCAAGTTTAGCCTATCTACAATGCACCCAGTGTCCTTGGAAGGCATATTTCTGTAGCATCGATATTGAATCTATTCAAGAAGGCCTTTAGCAATACTTTAGGTCCTTGTGACAGGTTAGATAGAGACATCACATCATTGGGACATGTACTATAGAGCTGGAAATTCTCCAAAAACCTCTTTGCCAATTGGTAAAAAGTGGAAAAGAATTTCGATGGAAGTCTAGTAAACCACATGGAAGCGACTTCTTCCAAGAAGATAGGGAAACATCCACAGCGAAGGGCATCGATAGCTCTAGCTCCATCCATGTGCCATTTTTACTTGAATAAATATTTTCTGGGTTCTTCTGTGCCATGGTAAGATGACATTAGGGGCATGGTGAACTTCCAAGGTATTCTTCTCTTAGAACATTTTAAGTGAAAGGAGTTCGGCTTAACATGAAACTCCACTCCTCATTCTTTTTGCCCCTACTTCCTCCACCAACCATTTGACTATGTCAACGATGTAATATTTGCTAGCACGGTTATCTACAGGTCGACCATCAAGGGCAAAGCCAAGTGTTGACTCTGCAAACGGGCTCGATTTGCCAACTGAAACCTAGATTTTCCATTCTTTGGGAGAACCACTCTTGTAGATTTCCGTTGGCGAGCAGCCGGCCTTACCATAGCAATCTGGGCTTCATTCCCAGCGTTTTTCCTATTTACATCATCATTTAATTCCAATCCATCACCATCAAGTTGCATGTCATCTTTAGAGTCAAAAACAAGCATTGCATTGTTCACTTGAGGAGTGTTCACTCCAAGATTCAGGTTAGCACCACATTGTCTTCCGGTAAGAGGAGTACTTCGGTTGCTCCTATAACAATCTTGCAGCTACACCAGCCACCTCTTTGTATTTTTATTTTTCATCCCTCCTATTTAAGCCTAAAACAAAGGAATTCTCCTGTTCTCTAGTAGCTGCAATTTCTTGCCTAGTTCTCGAAGCACTTGGAAGCTGTAGTGCTAGCAAAGCATCAATCTTATCCATGAAAGCATTTTTTCTATCTTCCATTTTCAACTTAAGTTCTTTAATTATAACTTCCTATTAAGTGGAGGATCCTAGAGCTGCATTTCTAGTGTAAACCTCCATTTGTTGATTGTTGGTATTGTTAACTTCAGTTTGATGTGGGTTTGCTTCATTACTTCCTACTGTTGCTTCTGTAGATCTTCGAGAAGCAGATTTCCATTTTCTAGGTTTCATTAATCTTCAATAGCAAGCCTTTAAATCCTTCAACACAAATTCCCTAGATCTAACCACTAGATTCCTTCTAATCCAAAATAGCATGCTAGATCTAAGCCCAGATCCAGTTTCTCTCATTGAAAGCACCAAAATGTTAGCGTGAAAAATGGATCAACACCCAAGAATAGGTTATAGGGAACCCATGAGACCAAGATCTAGCAGATAGTAATAAAAGAAAATAAATAGAAACAAGAAAGAGGGACATAAGATTTATAGTGGTTCGACAATCTTTGGTCTATGTCCAATTTATAGCTTTGTTTCCTATAGATTTGATGTTGTCTGCTTGAGATTATATGCGGTTTGAGAGAGAATAAGTCACTAGTACAGAGGTTAGACAAGTTCTAAGAATAAAAATTGCCTAGAGGAGCTACCTTAGTGACTACTGGGTAGAGGAAATGGATGAAGAAGAGGCAAAGCTTCCGTGTAGTGATGGTAAATAACAGACCCCATCTTGATTGCTCTATGGTTTGTATTTATAGAAGAAGAGATGGTATTAGGCCAGAAGCTTGCTAGCAACAAAGTCCAATTGTCAGCCCATGCTTGCACAAAGAAACTCGAGGACATCTGAGTTAACTCCTTAACTTGAAACCAAGTTAAGGCCCTTAACTTGGTGCCGAGTTAAAGAGTTTAGTGCTAACTCTCTTCAAACTTTAGCTTTTTTCTTCTGTGTCTTAATCAAGGTGTTCCAATTCCTTCGTCACTGCTCTTGACTTGATTCTAATGATCTATTTGATTGCACTTATATTATCTCGACTTCCCAGATGTCATATCATCTATCTCAACATTGGCTATTCAGACTCTAGCGAAAGCACTTGATTTCGAGTCATTGGAAGTGTGAAGGAGTCGTGTAAAAGTTTGGAGGAAGTTGGACGGAGTTTGATGATTCAGTGTTGAGTTATTGCCCATAACTGAGGGTCGAGTTATGAGTTTGGCTATCATCTTGATGAATTTTCCCCAAGTCTCGTTTACTTCTTCTAGCATGCTTACCAAGTTCGAAGTCATTTCGTTAAGTTCCTTAACTCGGTACCTTCCTATAGCCTTAGCTCTGTATCAAGTTAAGGAGTTAGCTCCAAACATAGTGAATCTTTCAAAAGTTTCTTCTCTAGCTCCTCTAAGTGTGCTCGCCAAGTTTCAAGTCGGTACCAACCTATGGTAATAACTTCGTACCAACCTATGGTGATAACTTCATGCCAACCTATGGTGATAACTCAGTACAACCTAAGGTGATTACTAGGTACCGAGTTATGCACTTAGCATATTTTTGGCTGCAATTTTCTGAGCTATTTCCTTAGTTAATTTAAGTGGGCCTTCCAGATTTCAAGTTGTTTCACTTTCGCCTTGACGTTCCAAATTCTGTTGGCTTTTTCTTAGTTAAAAACCTAGTTGATAATGCCTTATTCTACAGGTGTGATCTCTATAATATGTATTGAAATATAATATGAGATTAATGCTATTTATTTGATATATTTCTAAATGATCTATAATTATCACACATTTATATATATGCCTTGTTTTAATTATTGATGTATAGCTAAGTGATTTTCAAATCCTTTTATGATATTAAATAATGGATTATACCATGTTTTCAAATATTTTTGTTTCAGATCTTACATATTGGATATTTTTACGATTTTTTAGGGAATTTTATAACATTTATAGACCGTCATGTTGTAATGTAAACGTGTTATGAACTATTGAGTATTTATGTATATGATGGAATGAATGTGTATGCGTGTATATATATTAACAACTGTGGTATTTTGATGTGCATGTGTGTCAAGTGGTTTAGTGTTAAGTGTGTGCATGTGTGTTTCGGGTTGTCCAGTGTTACATGTGTGCGCGCGCGCATGTTAGGTTATAGGTGTGAGTATATGTGAAGTGGGGAGGTTTGGTATAGGCTGTATTGTACATATAATTACATATGCGTGTGTTTTTAGGGTGTTGGCGCATGGATTCTTTGTGTGTTTACTCTGTATTTATTTGAGTAAATAAAAATGTATATTATGTATAACCAATGAACTACTCATTTTCCTTTTAATGGTAATGTTGCAACCACGTTTTACACCTACTTGTTCATTTTCTTTCTTCATATTTGTTAACGTCTATTGTCAATCTCTTTTTAATATTGCTAGCTTGTTTATTTCATTGATTGAGAAATTTATATGTTGGCTTTTATTATAGTTGTCGGGTTATAGTTGTTGTACATAAATGTTATTGATAAAGATTAATAAATTGCCAAAAAAAGTTTAATTATATTATCGATCATTATTTTAATACCAACTGATATTTCATTATATTTTGTTATAGAAAACTTTTATTATATTCTTACATAAAGATTATATGTTTGTATTTTATATTGTTTAATTGATTTCCTTTTTCGTATGATGAAAATTTTGAATAAACAGTTTAGTGATACCATTTGGTATAAGACTTTTGGTAACACTTTTCGATTATTCATTGGACTTGTCATATAGAGATATCGAGTGTGGATTGAGTGTAGTTTTTAAGCATTGAAAATTTATTCGTTTAACATAGGGTAGTATAGGACGTCGTTATGTTAGTTGAATGATTATTCACTATAGGTAAGCATCACCCAAATGGGGATTATTCATGTATGTGATGATACTCACTGCGGGAAGTATATTATAGTCATGTGGTGGCTTATGAGTATAGCCGTGTGTCGGCATTGGATTAGAGCTCTAATATATTATTGTCACGTGGTGACTTATACAAAGTCGTGTGTCCGTTTGTGACTAGAGTTGTATATGGATACTAGATATGAGTATTATACGTCACCCACTAGTTGTTTGGCTTCCTTTATGGTTCGGAATGAACCGGATGGACCAGAATCCACCCCAATGGCCTGATCGTGGGGTTCTGCCCCAAATCCATGACACTGTTGTTGGATAATTTGAATGCACGCTACAATATTAGTAGTAGCAGATGGGTTGTTGCCCATAGCCCTTTGTGTCACATAAGCCAACAATTTGTTACAATTAAGGGCAAAGCAGGGTCGTGATCGAGACTACGCATAGATGAGTCAATGGTGGAGATGTCTTGTAACGACCCTGAAATTCAGACCCAGTTTAAAAATTTTAAAATTGCTTATTTAGTGTAGAATTTCAAATTTTCACAAACAAATTCCGATGCTATTCAAACTTCATATTTGAAATGCGTCTAATTAAATATAGCAACTGGTAAATTTTCGTCCGAAAATATGAAAGTTCATTTCGTGCGTAAATTTACTTCAATCTAAATCAGTTGGTAATCGATGAAAATAAACCGTTTTCGAAACCAAAATATTTTTACATAGAAAAATTCTAAACCATCTTTTGAGCAAGTTGTCAGTTTGTCGTTTTTTCAAATTCGGACATCTTTGGCTCCGTCGTTCTTATTTTTCGGCGAATTTTATGCATTTTCCTTCAGTAGAAAATTTCGAATTTTTATAATTCGATCGTATCACCAATATCTTCATACTGTTGTGACCGCCTCGTCGCGCTGATCAAAACGGTATATTTATTTGTGTCAGTCGGAATTCGGCGTTGCAAATTATAATCGGTCAACGGAGTACAAACTGGTCCGTTATACAACACAAACCGGTACCCAACTTTCCAACGCTCAAAATTCTAGGAGTCTTTGGCCATTCAGAAACCCAATAGCCATCACGTTTACCAAAATATCATTGCCTTGACCTTTACACTCTGAATATATCTGCACCCTCTGCCCTCATTTACTTCTCTGCTTTCATTAATTACTCAGCTCCTTTCTCTGTAACTTTCGTTTCCTTTGTCTATTCATTTCAAATCATGCAAGCTGTAAAGCCACAAGTAATAATTATTACTGTGCCATTCCACTTTGCCTTTGGTCCAATTGAAGAAATATATCTACGCACAGTATACTTTGCACCTTTTCATTTCTTCCTCAAACATCTTCTTCCCTACTTCATTTCCTATTCTCTGTTTTGTTCAATTATGACACCAGACACTTCAAAGCTTCTTCCCCCTTTCTATTTTCTTTTCCCCTCCTCTTTCATTTTGCCTTAAAAAAAAAACACATCAAGCCTCCGCACACACGAAAATTCACCATCACCAGACAACCTTTTCCCCTCGGTCGCGCATGACACTACTACCTCCGCCTCACCGCGTGTGTCACTTCCAAGCCCGACCTCATCAGCACGTCACCCTCGGCCAAAGCAAAACCGCGGCTTTTCCTTCCCATCTCAGCATCGCCCATCGCACCGCGCAGCCATCCACCTCCCTAGCTCGAACACCGCCGAGACCACGCCCTCGCCTAGCCAGCACCCCACCTACTACCTACTCTCCTCTGCCTTCGAGCGCGTGCAACCCCACCACAGCGACTAACCCTCCACCATAGCCGTGCTCTCCAGAACTCCCCATGCAGCTCGCCCTCACATCCGCCACGGCCTTGTGCCTCTCTGCAACCACCGACCCTGTCCAAGTGCCGAACAGCACCTTCACCTGCACGCCTCCCCGCCACCATGAAGCCGCCACGCACGGCAACCACAACTCCAGCCTTCCCTCTGTCCCTCTTTGGAATCTGCAGCTCTTTCCATCTCTTATATATATAAGGTATATTTTATTCTATATATATATTTCATATTTTGGTAAATTTTACAGTAAAGAATATATATAGTGGATGTTATGGCATATGTTAGCTTATATATAAAGTTAGATTCATACTATGTTGTTATAATATAAATATGTTTGCACAAGTTGTATATAAATTGTTTGAAGCTACAGCTCTTTTTCATGGATCGGTTATTCATTTTTTTTTATATTATATAATATTTTGGTATTCACACATTTGTTCACATGAGCCATATGGTTCGCATATTTGAAGGCAGATAAAATGTAAAGTATATGGGGTTAGTTGTATAATTTTGATTATATAAATTTGTGTTTTCTTGCATAACATTGCTGTCACTTTTAATGTATGAAATGTGTACTTTATACATGACATATTCTGTAGGGTATTTTCTTTACACTGTCAGTTTTACATACTTGTGCCTTTGTTTATACTAAAAGCCTTCATTACATTAACTACTTCTAAAATCTGTATGCTGCCATATCCCATTTTATGTTTTCCTATAGCTTTTGAGCTTCTATACTTTGTCCCAGTTAGCTTATGTATATTATTTTAGTACTTACAAAACATATGTTTCGAGTTTTATTATATATATAGCCGCCAATATGTACTGACTTTTGTTTTTAAATATATTCAACTAGACTTGTTTTGTGTGGTTATGGAGCTTAGGTGTCAGTTGTATGTGTGTTTTATTACCTTCATGTTTGACGCATCGTATCTCACTCATGTTTTATCGGAATGGGTTGATTCTATTTTTAAAAAGGAGTTTAAGTTACCTAGTTTATACCTGTCAAATTCCAGAAAAATCCGACATCGTTTGAATAGTGGTCGAGGATCTGGAAGTTAGACCCAGGCAGTTATTCTTTTGTACTTAAGAATTATTTTACACTGCTGCAAACACGACCTGAGTTCATGTTTGACGCATCGTATCTCACTCATGCTTTATCGGAATGGGTTGATTCTATTTTTAAAAAGGAGTTTAAGTTACGTAGTTTATATATGTCAAATTCCAGCAAAATCCGACATCGTTTGATTAGTGGTCGAGGATCTGGAAGTTAGACCCAGACAGATATTCTTTTGTACTTAGAATTATTTTACACTGCTGCAAACACGACCTGAGTTCATGTTTGACGCATCGTATCTCCTTCGTCTTACGTCGGAATCAAGTGATTCTTTGCAGTTTTGAAATACAAGTTTTGATCTTTATTCATACCAAATTTCAGACCGTTTCGATCTCGGTAGCACATAGAATTATATTGTTAAACTTTGACGTAGGACATGTTTTGTAATTGTTGCTATGTTGAATGTTTTGATTGATTTCGGCAATTCCTATTTAACAGTTTTGTTCGTCGATTCGTGCCAATCTTACTTTGCTCTGAGAATCATGCTTGGATTTGTAACTCCATTTCAGTGTCCGTATCAGTGTGCGTATCCGTGCCATCTCCTATTTTCTCTAGCCTCGAAAGGTGAGTAATCACTCACGATTAATATTCTTTTATTTATTAAATTTGATTTCAATTGAAACGAAAATTGAAATATGTTTTTGTTAGTTGTTTATTCTGTTATGTCTGCTATTACCTGTATCTGTATACCTATGACATCTGACACCATTATTTGTTAATTATTTATTGGATAATAATACAGTTTGGTTGATAAATTGATTGATTGATTGTTGTTTGAATTGGATGTTAGTTAGTATTGTTAAGTGATAATTAATTTGCAAGTTAAATTTAATGTAGAATAGTTAACAAATTAAAACGGATTATTTATGACAAAAATTGATTAATTAAATTTGACCCTTTAGTTGTCGTAGAATTTGATAAATTGTACTTTGAACTTTGAACGTAGTTTGTATTAATTGTTGAAGTATTAAACTGAAATTGAACGACAAGTGAAAACCGGAATATAAAAATCTTTAATCTACATGAAATGATAGTGTAGATTCTAGGAATAATTATATTAATTCGCACCAATAACAATGCGAATTAATACGATTATTTCGGGATTATTTAAAATTGATTATTTGAATTGTTTTGTTGTTGTTATTGCTTGTTTATTTACTTTGACACCATCCCTGTTATCACACTGCAAGTTCCCTTTATTTTGCTTGATTTTAAATTGAAATGGAATCGGGTTGAAATGATATATACCCAAATGAACTTGACTTAGTATAGAGAATTAAATAAACCCGATTGGTCAATAATTTGATTTAAAATAAAATAAAGATTTTATTCGAATAATAAGGTTTGAAATAAGATTGGAACGTAAATTTTGATAAAAGGAAACGTTAATATTGAAATCTGAAACAAGATATTAATGTAATAACTGATGAAAGGACGTTGTTTTGAAATGAATTATTTGAGAGTAAATTTGGAATTGTTAATAATTAAGTTGAAATTAGTAATAGTTAAGTTTGGAATTATTAATGAATGAGTTTGAAATGATTTAATAATTAAGGTTGAATTTATAAGTAAGTTTGAAATTATTAAGTTTTGAAATTATTAATAATTAAGATTGAAATTATTTAATAATTGCATAAGATTGAATTATTTGATAACTGAATGAAAATTGAGTTCTTTGATAAGCGAAATTGAACTTTTGAATAAGTGAATTTGAACTTCGTAAATATTTGAAATTGGGATTCTTTGTTAATTAAGTTTTGGAAATTATTTAAGTAAGTGAATAAATGAAATTGAATTTCCTTGACAAGAAATAGAATACGTTTCATTGAAATAAATGTAAGAATTGTAATTTAAGGAATTTGATTTGACAAATTTAATTAAATTAAATTTGTAAGTTTGATATAATGAAGTTGAACTTAAGTAATTGATTTAATGACTTGGAAATTTAAAAGAATTGTTTTGGATGTTAAATTAACTTAATGAATATTGAATAAAATCGATAAATAAATTTAAATTGATTTTGAATGTTAAATTAAACTAATTTAAATAATTTCGGAATAAAACTTATGTACGAACTTGAATCAATATTTGTTTTGTTAAATAAAATTAAAATTGAATTGTAAGATTTTGAAATGATAATTTGGAAATTTTGAAATGTAAATGGTGGAAATTGATTTAGAAAGACAAATGAAATGATGGTTTTCGAATTGAAATTGAAATTGAAATTGATTGTTTTGAAATATATTAAACGACCAATCGGTGTAATAATACGTAGTTATTAAAGAGACCGGGATCGGATATGGACATACTCTCTGTCGATACCGAAAACCACTTTAATAACTATTATACGCGGAGTGTTGATCCAGAATGAAGTGGATGGTTTGGTGAACGCGTTGACTGAAGAAAGAGAACGATATTGGATGACCACTGACATGACTAAAACAGGAGCCGCGCCGGGCCATTGAGGTTCGCCACCTCTAGCGGACACACTTCTTCGATACCATATCTATTACTTTTGTGATTCGATTTGGGTGCACCCCTCGATTTGGGAGTGTTGTTTCGCGGTGTTAAGGTAGCTGCTGGCTATGCTCAACATCAGTCCGGATCACGCAACTACTAGTATCCTAGTTGGTATCGCCTCATGTACCTTGTCATACTGATTATCCTATTCGCGACCACTACGTTTTGATTTGTACCTTGAGTATATGGATTGCCCTCTGGTGACTTCCGGTTTTGAGGAAACTACGGTCTTGTATATGCTTTTGGGAATATAAAATGTGTTAAGGGGGATTATGGTAACGCCTTAACGCTATTTTGATATTTTATATTACTGATAGACATTATTTACTTAGCGTACATTACTACCTAGTAGATAGTTTAGCGGATCCTTAGAGGATGGTTATTCCAAACATCCTTTGAGTTACTTGTTTTTCGATTGCTATTTCACTTGAGTTGGATTTATTGATATAAGAATATTAATCCTGACTCGAGTGTCTTGTGTTTTGCTTTACGCTCGGGTCAGACTGAGTGTACCAGTATTCGAGGCTCACCTTTGGAGTTGGAGCTTTGCTTGAAGATCCAGCCATCTATTCTACTTTCAGTATTCGATGATTCTAGTGATGTATTCTGATTTATATCTGATGTATCGTATTACTCTTTTGTTGTAAACTCTGATGTATCTTATATATTTACATAGTAGCTTCATGAACTACTATCTCTTTTATTTCCGCTGTATATTATTACTCTGTGTTTGTGATGCTGTGACTACTTATTTACTGTATATCTCGGTTTTGCCAAATTTAAATTAACAATTCGATATTTTGAATTATTCAAGTCCGACATGTGCGGATGCGAATAGTCCAAAATAGCGGGTCGTTACAGTTGGTATCAGAGCTTTTGGTAGCTCTAGGCAGAACTTAGCATATAGGGTAAATGTATTTACAGAATCACTCCCACTCGAGTTTCAATCTCTTCTTCTTGACTCGTTTCCTTTGAACTTTGGAACGTTCCCTCGGTTCCAAAATTCATTCTCGTCCCTCCCTATTCGTCTTCTTTCAATTCTGGAGTATTCCATAACTCCACCTCAAATAATCTTTATAATGAATCGGCGGTCTTCCCAAATGCCGAATGATTTGTAAATGGGTGAAGCTCCTTTACAATAAGCATTGATTTACCGGAGATTTCTGTATCCTCGGTTTACGATGCTATCTATCTCCTGCAATACCTGAATTCTATTTCTTGAGATCGAATGCTGATTTACCTCGGAATTCTGCATCGATCTTATTCTTGAAGCCACGGTCAATCCGGTTAAGGTTGCCCGCGATATATATAAACTTATCAGGCTTCCTATTTTGTTATTTAATTATCTATCTTTGTTTCAAACCTATTTTCGAATCAAAATTCTCTTTGATTTGATTTCCATCAAGTTAAAATCTCTATACTTGCTTTGAAATCCATTGTTGTATCGTCAAGCGAGGAAGTGTCTTTGAAATTTAATATTAAAAATGTTTTACATATATTGTGTTGTTTGAGTTGTTGATGTTGATTTGGGTTTTCGATCGATTCGTCTGATCAACGTTATCGATAGGATTTCCGAAACACCTGAACAGAGCATACTGACACGATATTGTTTTCAAAATTCAGTAAATAAAATAATATTGAATGATTTTATTTTATATAAGTATAAATTTTTCTGAAATTAAAATGTTAATGAATCCGTTGTTTGAAAAGTTAAAATTTTAATTTTCATTTATTAAATCATTGACTATTCCATAACATAAATAAATGAATTTATAAAATCTGGTTATAATTTGATTTGAAGTTTGTAATGAATTTAAATCAAGAATTTAAGAAATTAATTTCTGGTGATTTCGAACCATGGTTTTAAAGGTTCAAAATATATATTATTTAAAATATTTTCGAATAGAAATGGTTTGCAAAGAATTTAAAATGATTAAATTTGAGCTCTTCTCTTTTGTCGCTGGAAAATAATTCCGGTGATGACGGCCGCATCATCGACATTCATTTTCGAGTTTCGAAGTGGAGAGACTATTCTGTAGCTTAGCTACGATTTGTTTTGAAAAAAATAAATTGATTTGAATTTCTAAACATGACTTGATTTATAATATATATTGAAGATTTTAAATTTGAGTTGATGTATTATGAATATATTTATTTATTTTATCTCAAGTTGTTTGAAGCTAATCGGAAATTAATTCTTAAAATTGTTAAAAGATGATTTTACAATTTTAAATGAAGCCAAATTATTTCATATAAATACTTAGCTTGAAATAACTAAATTGTAAAAATTTTGTTTGGATAATACTCAAATTGCATTATATATATAACTTACCTAAATAAAAAAAAAAGGTTAATTATGTAATTGAATATTATACAGTAGAAAATGATATCAAAGGAATTTTTAATAAATTGAGTAGTTATAATAAATGTAAATATACTTAATATATATATGATAGGATATATTAAGTAGAATAAATTTAATAATAATTTGGAATAAGGAAGAATTAAATTTTGTCAAAGAAGGTTTGATTATAATAAATGACTTCAAAATTTATGATCTTTGAAGTTGCTAATTTAAGAAAATCGGATAATATATGATATAAATTGTCTTTATAAAAATAATGTAAGTGTGTATAATAAATGTTATTCATTTAAATTTTAATTATAAATGTTTATGAGATAAATAGAATAATAAGTTAAATAAATAATAGGTATGAATGATAGAAGAAAATTTTGTTCTGAAGGTTAATAAATTGAATTAAATTAACTTCAGAAAATATCTTGAATTAATCGAATTTAAATTGAATTTCATTTGAAAGGAATCTTTTGTACCTAACGTTAATATATGTGAAATCAAATCAGTTCTATGAAAGTCTTGAATTTAAAGTCAAATTGTTAAATATAAATTAATTTGAATTGAAATTTCTATGGTTTAAATCAATTGTTTATTTTGTAATTCAAGTCTATTTCTTCTGGTTGTTTCTATTCTCCTACCTCCTTCCTTTTCGGGGACGAAAAGTTTTGAGTGGGGGAGAATGTAACGACCCTGAAATTCAGACCCAGTTTAAAAATTTTAAAATTGCTTATTTAGTGTAGAATTTCAAATTTTCACAAACAAATTCCGATGCTATTCAAACTTCATATTTGAAATGCGTCTAATTAAATATAGCAACCGGTAAATTTTCGTCCGAAAATATGAAAGTTCATTTCGTGCGTAAATTTACTTCAATCTAAATCAGTTGGTAATCGATGAAAATAAACCGTTTTCGAAACCAAAATATTTTTACATAGAAAAATTCTAAACCATCTTTTGAGCAAGTTGTCAGTTTGTCGTTTTTTCAAATTCGGACATCTTTGGCTCCGTCGTTCTTATTTTTCGGCGAATTTTATGCATTTTCCTTCAGTAGAAAATTTCGAATTTTTATAATTCGATCGTATCACCAATATCTTCATACCGTTGTGACCGCCTCGTCGCGCTGATCAAAACGGTATATTTATTTGTGTCAGTCGGAATTCGGCGTTGCAAATTATAATCGGTTAACGGAGTACAAACTGGTCCGTTATACAACACAAACCGGTACCCAACTTTCCAACGCTCAAAATTCTAGGAGTCTTTGGCCATTCAGAAACCCAATAGCCATCACGTTTACCAAAATATCATTGCCTTGACCTTTACACTCTGAATATATCTGCACCCTCTGCCCTCATTTACTTCTCTGCTTTCATTAATTACTCAGCTCCTTTCTCTGTAACTTTCGTTTCCTTTGTCTATTCATTTCAAATCATGCAAGCTGTAAAGCCACAAGTAATAATTATTACTGTGCCATTCCACTTTGCCTTTGGTCCAATTGAAGAAATATATCTACGCACAGTATACTTTGCACCTTTTCATTTCTTCCTCAAACATCTTCTTCCCTACTTCATTTCCTATTCTCTGTTTTGTTCAATTATGAAACCAGACACTTCAAAGCTTCTTCCCCCTTTCTATTTTCTTTTCCCCTCCTCTTTCATTTTGCCTTAAAAAAAAAAACACATCAAGCCTCCGCACACACGAAAATTCACCATCACCAGACAACCTTTTCCCCTCGGTCGCGCATGACACTACTACCTCCGCCTCACCGCGTGTGTCACTTCCAAGCCCGACCTCATCAGCACGTCACCCTCGGCCAAAGCAAAACCGCGGCTTTTCCTTCCCATCTCAGCATCGCCCATCGCACCGCGCAGCCATCCACCTCCCTAGCTCGAACACCGCCGAGACCACGCCCTCGCCTAGCCAGCACCCCACCTACTACCTACTCTCCTCTGCCTTCGAGCGCGTGCAACCCCACCACAGCGACTAACCCTCCACCATAGCCGTGCTCTCCAGAACTCCCCATGCAGCTCGCCCTCACATCCGCCACGGCCTTGTGCCTCTCTGCAACCACCGACCCTGTCCAAGTGCCGAACAGCACCTTCACCTGCACGCCTCCCCGCCACCATGAAGCCGCCACGCACGGCAACCACAACTCCAGCCTTCCCTCTGTCCCTCTTTGGAATCTGCAGCTCTTTCCATCTCTTATATATATAAGGTATATTTTATTCTATATATATATTTCATATTTTGGTAAATTTTACAGTAAAGAATATATATAGTGGATGTTATGGCATATGTTAGCTTATATATAAAGTTAGATTCATACTATGTTGTTATAATATAAATATGTTTGCACAAGTTGTATATAAATTGTTTGAAGCTACAGCTCTTTTTCATGGATCGGTTATTCATTTTTTTTTATATTATATAATATTTTGGTATTCACACATTTGTTCACATGAGCCATATGGTTCGCATATTTGAAGGCAGATAAAATGTAAAGTATATGGGGTTAGTTGTATAATTTTGATTATATAAATTTGTGTTTTCTTGCATAACATTGCTGTCACTTTTAATGTATGAAATGTGTACTTTATACATGACATATTCTGTAGGGTATTTTCTTTACACTGTCAGTTTTACATACTTGTGCCTTTGTTTATACTAAAAGCCTTCATTACATTAACTACTTCTAAAATCTGTATGCTGCCATATCCCATTTTATGTTTTCCTATAGCTTTTGAGCTTCTATACTTTGTCCCAGTTAGCTTATGTATATTATTTTAGTACTTACAAAACATATGTTTCGAGTTTTATTATATATATAGCCGCCAATATGTACTGACTTTTGTTTTTAAATATATTCAACTAGACTTGTTTTGTGTGGTTATGGAGCTTAGGTGTCAGTTGTATGTGTGTTTTATTACCTTCATGTTTGACGCATCGTATCTCACTCATGTTTTATCGGAATGGGTTGATTCTATTTTTAAAAAGGAGTTTAAGTTACCTAGTTTATACCTGTCAAATTCCAGAAAAATCCGACATCGTTTGAATAGTGGTCGAGGATCTGGAAGTTAGACCCAGGCAGTTATTCTTTTGTACTTAGAATTATTTTACACTGCTGCAAACACGACCTGAGTTCATGTTTGACGCATCGTATCTCACTCATGCTTTATCGGAATGGGTTGATTCTATTTTTAAAAAGGAGTTTAAGTTACGTAGTTTATATATGTCAAATTCCAGCAAAATACGACATCGTTTGATTAGTGGTCGAGGATCTGGAAGTTAGACCCAGACAGATATTCTTTTGTACTTAGAATTATTTTACACTGCTGCAAACACGACCTGAGTTCATGTTTGACGCATCGTATCTCCTTCGTCTTACGTCGGAATCAAGTGATTCTTTGCAGTTTTGAAATACAAGTTTTGATCTTTATTCATACCAAATTTCAGACCATTTCGATCTCGGTAGCACATAGAATTATATTGTTAAACTTTGACGTAGGACATGTTTTGTAATTGTTGCTATGTTGAATGTTTTGATTGATTTCGGCAATTCCTATTTAACAGTTTTGTTCGTCGATTCGTGCCAATCTTACTTTGCTCTGAGAATCATGCTTGGATTTGTAACTCCATTTCAGTGTCCGTATCAGTGTGCGTATCCGTGCCATCTCCTATTTTCTCTAGCCTCGAAAGGTGAGTAATCACTCACGATTAATATTCTTTTATTTATTAAATTTGATTTCAATTGAAACGAAAATTGAAATATGTTTTTGTTAGTTGTTTATTCTGTTATGTCTGCTATTACCTGTATCTGTATACCTATGACATCTGACACCATTATTTGTTAATTATTTATTGGATAATAATACAGTTTGGTTGATAAATTGATTGATTGATTGTTGTTTGAATTGGATGTTAGTTAGTATTGTTAAGTGATAATTAATTTGCAAGTTAAATTTAATGTAGAATAGTTAACAAATTAAAACGGATTATTTATGACAAAAATTGATTAATTAAATTTGACCCTTTAGTTGTCGTAGAATTTGATAAATTGTACTTTGAACTTTGAACGTAGTTTGTATTAATTGTTGAAGTATTAAACTGAAATTGAACGACAAGTGAAAACCGGAATATAAAAATCTTTAATCTACATGAAATGATAGTGTAGATTCTAGGAATAATTATATTAATTCGCACCAATAACAATGCGAATTAATACGATTATTTCGGGATTATTTAAAATTGATTATTTGAATTGTTTTGTTGTTGTTATTGCTTGTTTATTTACTTTGACACCATCCCTGTTATCACACTGCAAGTTCCCTTTATTTTGCTTGATTTTAAATTGAAATGGAATCGGGTTGAAATGATATATACCCAAATGAACTTGACTTAGTATAGAGAATTAAATAAACCCGATTGGTCAATAATTTGATTTAAAATAAAATAAAGATTTTATTCGAATAATAAGGTTTGAAATAAGATTGGAACGTAAATTTTGATAAAAGGAAACGTTAATATTGAAATCTGAAACAAGATATTAATGTAATAACTGATGAAAGGACGTTGTTTTGAAATGAATTATTTGAGAGTAAATTTGGAATTGTTAATAATTAAGTTGAAATTAGTAATAGTTAAGTTTGGAATTATTAATGAATGAGTTTGAAATGATTTAATAATTAAGGTTGAATTTATAAGTAAGTTTGAAATTATTAAGTTTTGAAATTATTAATAATTAAGATTGAAATTATTTAATAATTGCATAAGATTGAATTATTTGATAACTGAATGAAAATTGAGTTCTTTGATAAGCGAAATTGAACTTTTGAATAAGTGAATTTGAACTTCGTAAATATTTGAAATTGGGATTCTTTGTTAATTAAGTTTTGGAAATTATTTAAGTAAGTGAATAAATGAAATTGAATTTCCTTGACAAGAAATAGAATACGTTTCATTGAAATAAATGTAAGAATTGTAATTTAAGGAATTTGATTTGACAAATTTAATTAAATTAAATTTGTAAGTTTGATATAATGAAGTTGAACTTAAGTAATTGATTTAATGACTTGGAAATTTAAAAGAATTGTTTTGGATGTTAAATTAACTTAATGAATATTGAATAAAATCGATAAATAAATTTAAATTGATTTTGAATGTTAAATTAAACTAATTTAAATAATTTCGGAATAAAACTTATGTACGAACTTGAATCAATATTTGTTTTGTTAAATAAAATTAAAATTGAATTGTAAGATTTTGAAATGATAATTTGGAAATTTTGAAATGTAAATGGTGGAAATTGATTTAGAAAGACAAATGAAATGATGGTTTTCGAATTGAAATTGAAATTGAAATTGATTGTTTTGAAATATATTAAACGACCAATCGGTGTAATAATACGTAGTTATTAAAGAGACCGGGATCGGATATGGACATACTCTCTGTCGATACCGAAAACCACTTTAA
Source organism: Allium cepa (assembly GCA_030765085.1). Taxonomy (NCBI): domain Eukaryota; kingdom Viridiplantae; phylum Streptophyta; class Magnoliopsida; order Asparagales; family Amaryllidaceae; genus Allium; species Allium cepa. The sequence continues at coordinate 514,838,309 of CM060942.1, forward strand.
TAACTATTATACGCGGAGTGTTGATCCAGAATGAAGTGGATGGTTTGGTGAACGCGTTGACTGAAGAAAGAGAACGATATTGGATGACCCCTGACATGACTAAAACAGGAGCCGCGCCGGGCCATTGAGGTTCGCCACCTCTAGCGGACACACTTCTTCGATACCATATCTATTACTTTTGTGATTCGATTTGGGTGCACCCCTCGATTTGGGAGTGTTGTTTCGCGGTGTTGAGGTAGCTGCTGGCTATGCTCAACATCAGTCCGGATCACGCAACTACTAGTATCCTAGTTGGTATCGCCTCATGTACCTTGTCATACTGATTATCCTATTCGCGACCACTACGTTTTGATTTGTACCTTGAGTGTATGGATTGCCCTCTGGTGACTTCCGGTTTTGGGGAAACTACGGTCTTGTATATGCTTTTGGGAATATAAAATGTGTTAAGGGGGATTATGGTAACGCCTTAACGCTATTTTGATATTTTATATTACTGATAGACATTATTTACTTAGCGTACATTACTACCTAGTAGATAGTTTAGCGGATCCTTAGAGGATGGTTATTCCAAACATCCTTTGAGTTACTTGTTTTTCGATTGCTATTTCACTTGAGTTGGATTTATTGATATAAGAATATTAATCCTGACTCGAGTGTCTTGTGTTTTGCTTTACGCTCGGGTCAGACTGAGTGTACCAGTATTCGAGGCTCACCTTTGGAGTTGGAGCTTTGCTTGAAGATCCAGCCATCTATTCTACTTTCAGTATTCGATGATTCTAGTGATGTATTCTGATTTATATCTGATGTATCGTATTACTCTTTTGTTGTAAACTCTGATGTATCTTATATGTTTACATAGTAGCTTCATGAACTACTATCTCTTTTATTTCCGCTGTATATTATTACTCTGTGTTTGTGATGCTGTGACTACTTATTTACTGTATATCTCAGTTTTGCCAAATTTAAATTAACAATTCGATATTTTGAATTATTCAAGTCCGACATGTGCGGATGCGAATAGTCCAAAATAGCGGGTCGTTACATGTCTTATGATGTCCGTCGAGGTAATTGAAGACTATAGGGATAGACGGTACTCTACGGGAGGCGAGTAGTTCTAGGTCCCTGAGCATGTTGTGTGCTATCAGTCTCCTTTTATGGTTTAGAGTTAGGCATGTTTTGTGGATTGGCATATATTATTCACTATCCCATAAGGTGGCTATACTAGAGACCGTATGTGTATAGTGAAGTCAGTCCCCGTATATCCATACTATTTTGATTTATTCATAGATGAGGAGATGAGATTATATCTGGAAAGGTGTCTAGAATATGATGGGCCCTTATATCTTTTATTATGTATTAATAGGCGATCTATCTTGGTGTATTACTAACGATTCTTTTATTTTAAATAACGAGTGATATATTTATTATTGTAAGATAATTTGATGATATTTTATTAATGATGGTTCCTTGATTTTGATTTCTAGGTTTGAATGATTCACCATCGGATTTAATGTTCTTGTTTTTTAATTTGATTTTCTTTAAGATGGGAGATGACATCTGTTTAGCGAAATATATCCCTATTCTGCTATTACATAAATTTGGACATTTATTTATATGCTAGTTAAACAATGCTGAATAAATGTTTTGCAGATTGTTAATAATAATACGTTTGTTTTTATTGCTGTTTGGTTGTTTGAATTATGCTCGGCCAGTTTGTGAGAAATTAATTATCCTTTTTTATTTCACATGGGTTGGTTAGAAAATAATCATAAGCAAACAACTTATGATTAAAATTTCACAATTGACTATAAGGTGCTCGATGAAAATATCTGATCAAATAATTATTATAATAAAAGTTGTTTATTATTTTAAAGATGTTTGTCTTTTAAATGAAATGGTTTCTATGAAAAGAAATAAAAATATTTGAAAATAAATATTTTGAAGTGATTTTATATAAAGATGTTTATATATTATTCAGAAAAAAATATTTTTGAAGTGATTGATTTATATACAAATGTTTATAAAACATGTTTTATAAATAAAGAAAATTTTGAGAATTTAAATCTTGGTGGTTTGAAATTGATTTCGAAAAGATTTGGGAAAATAAAAAATACTATAATTGAAACAATTTATGACTATTGGTGCAAAATGATTTATCACTTTGGGGAACAAAATCATTTGTTATGTTACCAATGATTCGGGTAACCCATAACTAAAATAAGGGCAATAAGGTGGCTTAACCCTTAGTATAGTCTACTCTTTGTATAGAAGGATATGCTTTATTTATTTACCTTGTGAAGGTTAGGACCCAGTTGCCTTATTAGTGGGAGAAACCTCCCAATATGGTTACATATATTTTGATATGCTTTTATAGTAGAGTGTTTTTGGATTTCCAAATAAATATATCAAACACACCACTGTACTATTATACAGAGTAATTAATATCGGTTTTGAATTGGTTTTGACTTAAATCCGAAAGAAAAGTACGATTTGATATAAAAGACATATACATACACACACATATATATTATTTCAAAAGGATTTGAAATGAAATCGGAATTTAATTTGAAGAGATTATTTTCTAAAAAGATGATATTTTGAAACTAATAAAGTTAAATAAATTTCACAAATCTAAATGTAAAGAATAAGCGTAAGAGGTAGTTTGGGAATTGTATATTTGTTCACGCATCGTAGGCTCCTTGAGTCCTATTTGTGAATAGGAGAACTATGTTGGCTTGATCCTGTATCTAATTGGGTACCTAATTAGATAGGGATACATGGGCAGTTACAAATGGTAGTGACGCAACCTAAATAATATTATATCTTTTTCTCGTTTATTATTTGATGTTCATCACGTGATGTTGTATCTTACCTGCTTATCATTTTATTCCGCATTTGACATGTTTATTGAGTTTTGCACGAATAGCTTTTACTGTCTCTCACATCAGAGTTGTGTAGTGGTAGATTTATAGTAATTGAGTTTTGGTATGTGTTAAAGTACATCTGGTTAAATAATGATTACTATGATAAGTTGTATTATTGAACTTGTATCCTACATATTTAGTAGTGTTATATATTTATCAAATGATATTGTGAATTATGTTGGTAGTTTTCATTCGTTGTTTTTGAACGGACTGGTTTTCAGCGATTTCGACTAGTTTGAAAATCCAGGTCGTCACAGCCAAACATAAGAAATACAAGACAATACAAGGTCCAACTCTTAAAACATAGCAACAGTAAGATATGTAAGAATATGGTATACAAGCAAATATACATACATACGTACATACACACACACACATACATACATACATATACATATATATAGACACACACACACACATACATACTTACATACATATATTAACCGGTACACTTTCAACTTGACACGATCGTGCATATACCAAAGAAATATATAAGGAGGCAACTAAATTATAGCAAGAGAATGTACATTGCAAACAAAAGAAGACAACAAACTTACTTACAAATCAATGCACACATGCGAAAAGAATAAGACACAATAGCAAGGAAAAGAGCGCACACAAACAAACGTACACAAACACACACATACGTAAAAGCAACCGGTAACACACACTTGCTAATAAAGGCCGTAGACGTTCTCCCTCAAGCAACACACCCATGCGCCTGTAGGAGGCATGTTCGTCAATTTAATAGGTCCATCGATCATTTATGACTGGTCGACTGGTTAAAGCTTGCCTTGAGCTTAAATACTCTTGGTCATGCCTCTCCTATATTTATTTCTTCTTTCTTTGATCGACGAGAGACATAAGCACAACAATTCAAGAATCGACAGCACATGCCTAGGGGATAAAATGAGTTTATAATTTATTAGTGTAGACATATATGTGTGAGTGATTTACTCACTTGACAATTGCATTTCCTCTTCGCCTTTATTCGAACGCTACGCTATTGATCACCGCAACACACACGCAATTCAAGCAAGAGATGCTAATTAATAAAGACACATCTGTTTAAATTTAAGATTTTAAATTAATTTTTTAATTTATTATTAATTATTAAAGTGATTAGGTTTAGGATAGATTTGATTTTCCCAAAGCTATAAAACGAATATGCATAAGTTATATTTATAAACGAAGAGGAAGCATTAGTAAATGGAATATTCCGGAGATAGAGAAATCATGAAACTTAGCTTGGGTTTAGGCTTAAGTATTGTTGGGCTTTTCTTCACTAATTCATTTCCTTTCTTTTCTACTTTAATTCAAGAAATAATCGTAATTTCTAGCCCAAAAGCAAACCAGTTATATTATACTAATTTTGTAATCAATCATATTATTAAGCATTTTGAAAAAAATCATTCCCTATAGTTTATTTACTTAATTAATCATTTTACTTAAATTCATTTAGATTTAAATATCTTATATTCACATTTTAAAACCGTTATTAATTAATTTCCAAATCGATTTATTTCACAATTCTTAAAACTATTCATTTTCATTAATGATTTCCTTGTTAAAATTCAGATATTCTAAAATTATCCATTTAAAATTCCAAAAGCACATTTAATTAATTAGACATTGATTAATTATACCCTAAAAACCAGGTTGTAATTGGTGTCTTTACCTACGACAGAGATGTGCACGCTGCACGTGATTAAAACTTTGCCTATGATGTTCCTTTACTCGAATGTCTTGCATTTTATTAAGATGTTTAGGTTGCTCTTCGCTTCCCATCTATAGAAAGACATTCTTTCTTCGAGCGCCTTTCAGCAGTGGACAGTGGCATGACTTTTTTTTGATCAACTGAATGGCGACGAACAAGCCAAGAACCATGAGCATAGAGAACCTCAGTGTACCTCCGACCCTATTGGGAGGTCCCAAGGCATAGAACACGTGAAAGTTCAAGCTAATATACCAGGTCACCTTTTATAAACAAAAATAGGAGGTTTCCCATCCTGGTGACTCATCATCACTCACCATTGATATTCCAACGCCACACTTTCCTTCCCCAGCAAGACACCAGTGTAACCCTAACTAACTAGGGGTCAACCTTGTCTGTAAATAGCTAAGGTGGGCCTGTGGGAGTAAATGGCATTATTTCAACTACATATGTTAAACATTCAGATTAGAAAATAAGACGGCAAGGCATTGTCCGATGATAAGAATGAGAAATCCTTTTCTAATGATATTTTGGGTAGCTACATTCACCAGAGGTACACCTTACCTCCAATTGAGAAGAATGATAGTAGTATTAATCCATTCGACCATATATCACCTTTCAACTATATCCCTTTAGTCGGTCAGCTCTCTAGCAATGCAAAGTGTTTCGGTTTCCCTCCAACCTGGCTGAACAGACCTCCTGTTGGTTTTTTACATCTCCAAGCAGGAAGTATTCCCTCCTGGACCCAATTATGTACAGATTTAAAGGCTTGCTTCTTTTGCTTTATGGACCAGAGTTATGATGGCGAGTAAACTATGTAATATACGACAGAGGTAGAATGAGTCACTCTACCCCGATGTCAACCGTTTCAACAAAGAGTCGACCTGCACAAGAGGAGTGAATAAGAATAGCTTGAGGATTTCCCTATGTTCTAGGATGATCCATTGGTCCAAGATATGGAAGGAAATACAAAAACAACATACTTCGCCCTTGGCTGGGTTTGTAAAGTCCCCAACTTTGAGACATGAGCTGATGATGTTGCAGTCATCAGCAGAATTATTTTCAACGATATGAGTTCTGTAAATGTACAACAATCTAAGTAAAAGGGGTTTCTAAAATATTTACATTACATATAAATGCTCTTAAAATTCATTACACTATTTTTCAAATAACTCCAAACTCGTACCCACGTAGTGGCCAAATTACAATAGAAAATAATATAGTAGAGTGTGAAGCCGACATATGAGGAGAAAATAAACATTTTTACTAGCTGATATAGCTTTTAGCTTCGTATTTGGCCTTTGTCCCTTAACTCCAACGATTACTTGCCTATACCCATAAACTCAACCAACTCAAATAAGAACTTGTGAGTTTATGGCGAAAATAGTAATAAAAGCATGGGTCAAACATAATGCATGGTATGAATAATACCTTACTGAAAACCTGACATATAGTGAGACCGCTCCTCAATAATATACGGAATGAGTCTTTCCCTCATTAGCATATGGATAAAACATAAATGAAACATTTGTAATATATAGGCTAAGCTTAGGCTAACCCCAAAACCGTTATGTGATTCTGGCTGTGCAGTTAAAGCGCTTGGCAGATTCAATGCGGTGGAGGTGCATAAAGTCATAGCGGGGATAAAGCGAGGATATAGTGGGATATAGCAGATAGCTCTAAAATAGCAAATAAAACACATACTTAATGTTTTTACAAATATATAAATAGTAATTAAATGAAAAATTATCATTCAATTGAATAACAATTAATACATAAATGATTTTAAAAAAAAACATGTGCGAATATACTTTAAATAAATGTAAAACTGTTATATAACATAACTGAATTTAGTAGAATATTAGAGTATTTTCATTTCTGAAAATATATTAAAAATTAAATCAAATAAATTAGTTTCATAATTTTTATTACGTATAAATACGATATTTTAATTCATTTTCTTAAAGAAGATATAGCGGAAATAGCAATATATAGCGGGAATAACGGGATATAGCGGAAATAGCGGGGATTAAAGTGGAAAGGCCATATTTTGGGGCTATATGGAAAAATCGTAGCGGTATAAATCCGCTATGAGATATTGCAGAGTTATTGCGGGGCAATAGCGGGGCATTAACTACACAGGATTATGTTCATGGCCAACCCATGATCGAACCCACCCTTTAAATTGTATTAAGAACCAAACTACCAGAGGTACTTCCCCTACCGATCTGGTTGACACCTTGTGATTTATTTCACAATTTGAATATAATGTGCTTAGAGATAATATTGATTTATTAAATTATTATAATTAGTTATAATGATTTAATATTTAAATTTTGAACTTCAATTTAATAAAGCTACTTAGAAAGTTGGTTTTCATAAATGAATATGTTATGAAATGTTTATAGAAAAGAAATTGTTTACAAAAGATATTGTAAATATTCCAACTATGGAATTGAGTTGATTTGTACAAAGATATTCATAAAACTATCTTTTATTAAAACTTAAATCCTGTTGGTTTGAAGACGTTTTGAAAAGAGTTTCTAAAGAATTTGTGAAAGAAATAATAATAGTATTATTCTGAAAGTATTTGCGAAGTACTAATATTTTGGGACATTTTAAAGAATACTTGTGAAAGTGTTTTACAAATACTTTTATTTATTATGGTGAACGACTAAAGTAAAAGCAAATGGGAGTTTCCCCATTTTAGGACTTGCCAGGTATGTTTACTTTGTTGTTTTTACTCTGTTGTTTTAGGAAGCACCAGAATATAATTTGTGGCTACATTTTTTTTTAAAGTTATACAAGGCTCAGTAGGGGTGCCACCTCCTTGTCATGTTGGTTTTAGTTTTGATATATTCCTTTTTGGAAACAGTTTTATAAATTTTATTTTGAATAAAGAAACTCAGGTTTTTAGTTCAAATTATCTTTGAAAAGAAGATTAAGCCTAAGTGGATGGATTTGGAAGCTAAATTTGCATGCCATATGTTATGTAGTTTGGGAATTGCATATATATTTATGCATCATGGGCTCCATGAATCCTATTCGTTGTGGGAGAACTATGTTGGCGTAATCCCGTATCAGTTTAAATACCTAATTAGATAGGGGTACGTAGGCAGTCATAAGTGCTAATGATGCATCCCCAATAATTAGAAAACATTTTCTTGTTCAGTGTTTGCTACTTATCATGTGTTGATATATCATTTCTGCTTACCATTTTATTCTGCATTGACATGCTTATTGAGCTCTCCGGAATGGATATTGCTATCTCCCACATCAGAATTGTGTAGTAGTAGATTTATGGTATTTGAGTTTGCATGTATTAAAGTGTGCTCTGTAGAATAAATGATTACTTTGATAAGTTATAATATTAAAATTTGTATCTTTTACATTTAGTAGAGTTATATATTTATCATATTATGATATGTTAAAATAGTAGTTCCCGTTTGTAGTTTTTGAATGGATATATTTTTCTGCAATTTTGACTGGTTTAAAAATTCTAGGTCATCACTTTTTGTATTAGAGCTTAGGTTAAGTGCCTAAGTAAAATTTCACCTAGAATTATTAAATCAAACTAGGAATTTTAAATGAAACTACCTTAATTTGTTAGATAAAAAAAATGGATAAGATAAGGTACCATACCTTCTACCAGGGTTATAGATGATATTATTTTTAGGTGTTCTTAACATTGCTAAGTATCGGCTTTCGTTATATTTTTTGTTAATGGAATTTCAGGGACAAAATTATTTTAAGAGAGGAAGAATGTAATGACCCGTAATTTGGTCACTTTAAATATGTGTATTTGACATATTTTTAAATGATTAAATAATGAATATTATAGCTAAAACCAAACTTGGATAAAACATCCCGTATGGATTTTTAAAACGGACGTAAAATGTTAGTTTAAAGACAGTTTGAGTTATAAGGCGGTTAAGGTCACCAATTTATTTAAGAATAAGAAGACTATTATTTTCTTTGCCTAGTAAACCACAGAAGAATGATTGCATCTTAGGAATTAAGAAAAGTGTAACGACCCAAAAATTTATCACTTTAGGAAATACATATAATTTTAAATCATTCAAATATAAGATTTTATAACTCAAATATTAATGTTTTAAACAATAATAAATGATGGTAAACTTACTTTAAAATTATACAGATATTTGAGATTTTTGTAAGAAAAGCGTAAAAAATCAATTTTTTTGGTAAAGTTGAGATTTCTTAATATTAGAGGATACGAAACTGGAAACATACATTTATTTCTCTATTTAAGCAAGAATATGTAATAAAAAAATTGGAAATAAAATTTCTTTATGACATCATCAATGTGTCATCATTTTTAATAATTGAATTTTGAATTGAAATTGAGTTTAAATTAATTAATAATTGTTTTAAAATCTAATAAGGCCCATTTAGTTATTAAATAACAATAGAAATGTCATTTTTGAATTTTGTTTATATATATATATATATATAAATTAACTAATAAGTAAAAATATGATCGGAATTCGAATCCCAAATTCACCACAATTTAGCGAATAAAAGTTGTGTTGAAAAATTATGTTACCCGGCACCTTGGCCTGGCTACAAAACGAAGGTTGTAGAAGTTATAATTGAACGTAAGTGAGCGTAACTTTAAGGATTGGTCCGCTTCGAAGTATAATGGCGATTATTCTAATCGGCCTCAATAAGTAGGGGTCGATGTGTGATGGATGATGGGTCGGTGCTTAGAGTGTGGTTCGGCTGTTCTCGATCGACTATATGCAATAGGTCAAGTCAGCAACAATGATGTGGTCAAAGTAGGTCAGCTATAATGAAGACTACAATAGGGTCGATCTTGATGTGATCGACATCTTTAGGAGGTTCGGTTTGGATGGTTCGGCCTTGGCGGGTCGGCCAAGATGCATGAAGAAGAAGTGGTTCGACCATAGTTGTCAAGTCAGGGAAATACGATCGGCATCCATTCACTTCGGCTCAAACCATTACTTACTCCGAATCACTCACAAGAAAACCCGAGCTCAGCCAAAGTGGGTCGGTGACCACCGTTCGACCTTGGAGATTCGGCATCTCTGGATCGGCATGGGTGGTTCGGTAGACGTGGGTCGGGATGGCTCGTTCGGTCCACCTCACCTGCACCTATGGGCCGAGCTACCTTAGCCTAGGGCATGCAAAGGGAGTGTGACGCCCCACCTCTATACCCACGCTAGACAAGGACACTACAGGGTAACGCCGTCAACTAACACGGAGAATAAGGCTGGTTGGGAGCGACCATCTATAGCCTTGCTCTAACTATCTATTGAATACATCGACAATAGTCATATCAAGCAGGTCGACGTATCCAATGAATACTTAAAAACAAAACCATAGGTGGTTGGAGGATCTATCAGAACAGAATATAACAACTCAAATGTAATATACATCACAGAACAGTAGATCATCATATACACATACATTGATACATAACAGAGTATATAAAATAATACATGTCAAGTGGTATAGCAAACCACAATATACAGACGAGTCAAAAGAATACATATATCAGAGTTACAACAAAAAGGACTACACAAAAAGCTTTAACAAAAAGGAACAAGCAGAATAGTCCATGCGGAAGCAAAATAGGCTAAGTCCAAAATCACCTAACCTGAAACATCTCAGTCTGACCCGAGTATAAAATACACGGGTCAGTCTAGCTAAACAAATCAGTTAGATAAACTGAACAACAATAACCTACAAGGTTACAAGGTATAACAAATATCTCTAAAAGAGATAACACAATCATCTAACAAAAAGATGAATCATATCATAACAAGCCTCATATCATTGGCAACTCATAGAAACAAAGGATAGGAATATCCCAAAACAAGCCATAAAGGCAAATAACAAATACCAATGAAGGTAACACAAGTTCCAAAAGGTAATTGCTACATATCATGCGGCTCAAAAAGACCAACACCGAAGGGCGATACCTAGGGAATATACATATCAATGAAAACATCATAAAAATTGCACGTGCTCAGTACTGTATAAACAAGGATCCATGAGCCTGAAGACTCCAAACCCAAATATCACTCGAGCGGCTCATAAAGACCTAACTTCGAAAGCGATACAATAGGGCAACAAACCCAAAGGCAACATACCCGAAGGCAACATACCCGAAGGCAACAAATCTGAAGGTGCAAACCCGAAGGCAACACACCCGAAGGCAACAAACCGTAGTGGTGAAGGTCCGGAGGTCCAGTACTGGACACCACTAACTGGCGGAATGTGTCATAACTCTCAAAAAGGAATTGGAAAAGTGGTAACGTGAGTCCCATAACCACTCGTTCGCACTAAACGGTTTACTATCTGTTAGTTAATTTCACACTCAAAGCAGTACAAAGTTCACCTTATCTCATTGGTAAACCAGACCAAAAGGTCAAAACAATCAATCGAATAGGTCGGGGATTAATCGGATAGAAAAACGCATGGATTCATGGTCCGTGTTTTACCTAACCATTTAATCTCCCTTCCACTCCGCTCGAAGTGCGAAATTGTGTATGTGCGTTTTAAATAGAATTTAAGAATTGGAGAAGGAAACTTTTAATATGATTTAGAGGGATTATTTATGAAAACCCGTGAATGAATTCAAAAATAAGTTATCAAAGCCAAAGATGCAATGGCAACCACTAAAAACCAACTTGAATCGATAAAATTTGGAAAACCAATCAAAATGAGCAAAAATAGGCAAAACAGCAAAATAGGAGCAGGTCGGTCGACCGGACTATAGGGCTCGGTCGGCTGGCCAAAAGCAGAAAAACTGCTCAGAGTAGTAGGTCGGTCGACCGGCTATAGGGCTCGATCGGTCGAACTGCAAGTTCTGTGGTTCCTGCTCTTTTTCAATGAACTGCAAATTCCTCCAAAACGCGACCGTTCGAGCAATGGACCTAAGGAGCCTTAGCCAATTGATACCCCAGCTCCATTAGCTCTCCGATTCACCACCAAAAACATGTTCAAACATCAAAATTAGGATCTTTAAAGAATTGAACCCAAACACTAAAAATTTGGATATTCACCAATTCAATCCAAACCAAAAGCAAGTGCATATGAACAAGTGCTGGGAATTCATACCCAACATCAATGAAATCAAGAGAAGTAGTTGTGAGTTCAAAACTCACCTTCTTACACCCAAACAAAGATATATATAAGCATAGATGTGAGATAAAAATCTCACCTTTTATCTCAAAACAAAGAAGAAGAAGCTCAAACACAAGAAGGAGACTAACTTCTATTCACTTCAACTCTACAAGCTTCAATCTAAGAATAAAACACATATTTCCCAAAGTTAGGTTTAGAAAATTTTCTGAAATTGAAGAGGAGAAGAGTTGGAGAAGATGAAGAAGAAGCTTACCACTAGCTTCTCTTTGATTTTGGAGCAAGATTTCAAGTTGCAAGAGGGAACTAGGGCTTGGAATTTCTAATTCCCATTCTCTTCCCCCGTTTCAGTTTTTAGCTTAAGTTTTTATGAAATGAATAAGTGAATGAAGAGAGGGACTGAGTCAGGGTTAATTAGATAGTTAGTGGGCTGAACCCAACCCAAAGCCCAACTAGAAAAAGTAGCAAAATCCAACTTACTCCAAACATATCAAAGCTTATACTCAAAAAGATTGCAAACACCATTTTGGATTCAATGGAAGCGGTATCAAGTCCTAATTCGACTGTTTGCAAAAAGTACCTAAAATCCGACTAACGACATTATATTTAAATAAAATATTTAAATATAAAATCGTTAAATATGCGGGTTGTTACAGATCTCCCCTCCTAACAAAATTGCGTCCCAGCAATTCCTAGAGACGATATTTGTAACAACTACATACATGCAACATTCAAAAGAAAAGGAAAGAAAATAAGCTTGAGATGAAAAGATAAACTCACCGTTCCCAAACAAAGATAGAAAACCCGGATAAGATCACTCGATATACACTCTGGTTTCCCAAGTACAGTCATTGGGGTTAGCGGACCATTGAACTTTAACGAGCGGCACGACCTTGTTCCGAAGGTGTCGCACCTCCGTGTCAAGTACGCGAATAGGTTTCTATACAATAGATAAGTCCGGTGAGACCTCAAGCTCTTGCAAATCAGGAGAAGCGATAACAGAAACCGACTCCCGAAGTCACTTCCGAAGTTGAGAGACGTGAAACACGTCATGAATGTTAGATAAATGAGCTTGAAGTGAAACTCTATAAGCCACAGGGCCAATACGTTCAGTAATAGAAAATGGTCCTATAAAGCAAGGAGCCAATTTCCCAGTCGTACTGAAACGCATAACCCCTTTCAAAGGAGAAACATGAATAAAGACAAGATCACCAATCGAGAACTCGAGAGGCTTCCTACGATTATCAGCGTAGGACTTCTGGCGGCTCTATGCCTCTTTCATTCTCAACCGAATAAGAACAATCTTCACAGAAGAATCACGAACAAAATCTGGACCAAGACTAAGCTTCTCTCCAGATTCTAACCAACAAGAAGGTGATCGACATGACCTTTCATGTAAAGCTTCGAAAGGAGCCATACCGATACTGGACTGAAAACTATTATTGTAGGAGAACTCTACAAGAGGTAGGTGATCCTCCCAACTACCACCGAAATCAAAAATACAAATACGGAGAAGATTTTCCAAGATACGATTCACCCGTTCAGTCTGTCCGTCAGACTGCGGATGATAAGCTGTACTAAAATTAAGCTTTGTTCTCAAAGCTTGCTGAAGACTCTTCCAAAAATGACTCGTGAATAAAGGATCACGATCACTCACAATAGAACTAGGGACATCGTGAAGTCTCACGATTTCCTTGACATATAACTTAGCCAAATGCGAAGCAGTCCTATTAGACTTAATAGGAACAAAATGAGCAGACTTGGTGAGGCGATCAACAATAACCCAAATGCTAGAATGGGCCGATCTCGAACGAGGTAGGCCATCAATGAAATCTATAGAAATCTGATCCCATTTCCACAATGGAATCTCTAGAGGCTGAAGAAGACCAGAAGGACGCTGATGTTCGGCCTTAAAACGCTGACAAGTTTATGCAATTACTCACATAACTCGCCACATCGCGTTTCATGCCTTCCCAATAATAAAGATGACGCATATCAGCATACATCTTACTACTACCAGGATGAATGGTATACTTAGAACGATGACAGTCATCAAGAATGTCATGGCTAAGTGCAAAATCAGAAGGCACAAAAAGACGGTTCTTCTTGCGAAGACACCCATGAGAATCAATGCTGAAATCCCGCAACGCCTCATCACAGGATCCAGACTCACAAAGCTGAATAAGATGCAACAAATCAAGATCACGCTGCTGGGCATCGGCAATACGATCCAATAAAATAGGTTGAGCTCCCAAACTAAATAATAGAATAGGAGAATCAAAAGATGAACCTCGATCACGAATTTCACAAAAAGATAGAGTCTCAAGAATATCCCATTCGGCAAGCATCATAGAAACAACAGCCGAATGTTTGCGACTAAACATATCTGCAACACGACTACCCTTACCAGGGGTATACTGGATATCAAAGTCATAGGAGGTAAGAAACTCGAGCCAACGCTGTTGTCTCATATTGAGTTCCTTCTGAGTGAACAAATACTTCAAGGATTTGTGATCGGTATAGAGAATGAAGCGCTCGCCCAATAAATAGTGTCGCCAAATCTTCAAGGCGCAGACAATGGCGGCTAACTCAAGATCATGAATGGCATAGCGAACGTCATTCGGACGCAGTTGCCTAGAAGCATAAGCAACTACCAGATCCTTCTGCATAAGAACAGCACCGAGACCACTACCACAAGCATCGGTGTAGACAACAAGATCATGATTCCCCTCGGGAACCACAAGAATAGGAGCATTAGTGAGAAGTTCCTTTAATGACAGAAAGGAAGCTTCACACTTGTCGGACCAAATAAAACGAATGTCTTTCCGAGTAAGGCGGGTGAGAGGAAGCACAACCCGGGAAAAATCCTTAATGAACCGACGGTAATAACCCGCCAATCCAAGGAAACTACGAATCTCATGCACATTCTCAGGCCTCTTCCAATAATGGATGGCCTCGATCTTTGAGGGATCGACAGAAATGCCATCGGAAGATACAACATGGCCTAAGAACCTAACCCTATTCTCCCAAAAATGGCATTTGGAGAATTTGGCTCTAAGCTGACGATGTGGAGAGTACTCAAGACAATTCTCAAGTGATTTGCATGCTCAGCATCAGACTTAGAACAAACAAGGATATCATCATTGAATACAAGGACGAACTTGTCGAGATATTCCCGGAATACTCGATTCATGAGATCAACAAAGAAAGCAGGAGCGTTCGTCAACTCGAACGGCATAACGAGCCACTCAAAAGAACCATAACGAGTGCGGAAAGCGGTAAGAGGTATGCTATCCTCCGCGACTCGTAACTGATGAAAACCGGTGGCAAGGTCAAGCTGAGAAAATACCTTAGCACCACTCAATAGATCGAACATATCATCGATCCTAGGCAATGGATACCTATTCCTAATGGTCAACTCGTTAAGCTTGCGATAGTCAATGAAAAGCCTAAGAGTTCCATCAGACTTCTTCACGAAAACGACCGTGGATCCCCACGGAGAAAAACTGGACTGAATCAACTGCTTGGACTAAAGCTCTAAAAGCTGCTTCTTGAGTTCCTCATTTTCCTTTGTAGACATCCTCATGGGAGGACGAGTAACTGGCTGCGCGCTTGGAATGAGATCAATGCGGAACTCAATTGCCCGCTTAGTTGGCAAACCCGAGACAGGCTCAAAAACATCAGAAAAGTCACAAGCAATAGGAATACGAGATATATCGTCACCATCTCACGAATCAAGAGAACATACAGCCATTTCGGAATTATCCACATTCCGAAGAACAAAAGATAACTGGGTAGACGAATCTGGATGTCGAAGATACAAAATTCTCTCCGAACAAATAATCCTGGCATCATATCTTACTAGCCAGTCCATACCCAAAATCAAATCAAATCCCAGACAAGAAATAACGTGCAGACTCGCACGAAAAGAAAAGCCACATAAAACAATCTCAACATCATCACAAAGCAGGCTAAGGGTCGCGGATCCCCCAATAGGATTCGCAATCCTTAAATAAGTAACCAAACAAGAAACATCCAAAGATAAATCATCAACGAGCTTTTTCGATACGAAAGAATGTGATGCACCCGTATCGAAAAGAACTCGAATACAATGATCATGAAATAAAATAGAACCTTCCAAAATAGGTGGAGATATACCATCGGGCTGAGAGGGACCTTCAGAAGCCTTAGCAGCATAAAGCTTGCTAGACTTGGCACCAGCCGGAACAGTAGGGCAAGTGGAAACATGATGACCTTCCTTCTTGCAATAGCGGCAGAAGAGAGGCTTGGGACAAGCTCGAATCATATGATCAGGAGAACCACAATTGAAACACTTCCGAATGAAAGGTGTTCCAACAGATTAAGGCTGAGAACTAGAACCCCCAGTCTTTTTCTTCTTAGAAGGAAAAGACCTCTTCTGAAGTGGAAACTGCTTCTTGTTAGGGTTCTTGGAAACCTCAACATCAACCTCACTATCACACTCCTTCTCGACGGTCTCGAGATGAAGCGCAGAATCAACCAACTCCTCAAAAGAAAGCTTAAGCTGTAGCAACAAAGACTTCTTAAGATATTTCTTAAGACCAGAAACAAACTTCAAATTCTTCTTATAAGAAGTGCTAATGAATTCAAGACCATACTTAGATAAAGCCTCGAATGATGCAACATACTCAAAAACAGAAGATTTCCCTTGCTTCAACTCAAGGAAGCGACGGGTCAATAAAACTTTTTCAGATACAGGAACAAACTTGAGTTCAAATCGTTCCCGAAACTGAGTCCAAGAAAGAGTAGACTCATCAATTTCGGCTACAAGAAGATCATACCAATCAAGAGCACGCTCTTGTAATAAACTAGAAGTAACAAGAACTCTATCACGGTCAGAAAGATCCATACGAGAGAAAATACGCTCGCACGTGCGAAACCAAGCTTGGACTTCAAGAACAGACTCAGAGCCTTTAAACGGCTTTCCTCCAAGATGAGAAAAATCACTGCACAGACGTGCAAAGGCAGACTTACGAGGTGGAGAAACTCAAGGAGGAACTGGAGGCTGAGTGCTCCTAAACAATTCCAAAAACTGATCGGCAGACATATAAACGCCATCCGGATGTGAGCCACTGGATTGCCCAGCATCCGAACATCGTCCTCTGCCTCTTCCAGCCATACGCTGAAAGTAAGATAAGAACAAGATTATTCATAAGGTAGAAGGAATAGAGAGACACGATGATTCAAAGATTTGTATCACTTATATACTTTGATATACCAGAATATGTGCATCTATTCTATGTTTATCATATTTTGTTCTGAACTCGGCTTTGATACCACGCTGTGACGCCCCACCTCTATACCCACGCTAGACAAGGATACTACAGGGTAATGCCGTCAACTAACACGGACAATAAGGCTGGTTGGGAGCGACCATCTATAGCCTTGCTCTAACTATCTATTGAATACATCGACAATAGTCATATCAAGCAGGTCGACGTATCCAATGAATACTTAAAAACAAAACCATAGGAGGTTGGAGGATCTATCAGAACAGAATATAAAAACTCAAATGTAATATACATCACAGAACAGTAGATCATCATATACACATATATTGATACATAACAGAGTATACAAAATAATACATGTCAAGTGGTATAGCAAACCACAATATACAGACGAGTCAAAAGAATAAATACATCAGAGTTACAACAAAAAGGACTACACAAAAAGCTTTAACAAAAAGGAACAAGCTGAATAGTCCATGCGGAAGCAAAATAGGCTAAGTCCAAAATCACCTAATCTGAAACATCTCGATCTGACCCGAGTAAAAAATACACAGGTCAGTCTAGCTAAACAAATCGGTTAGATAAACTGAATAACAATAACCTGCAAGGTTACAAGGTATAACAAATATCTCTAAAAGAGATAACACAATCATCTAACAAAAAGATGAATCATATCATAACAAGCCTCATATCATTGGCAACTCATAGAAACAAAGGATAGGAATATCCCAAAACAAGCCATAAAGGCAAATAACAAATACCAATAAAGGTAACACAAGTTCCACAAGGTAATCGCTACATATCATGCGGCTCAAAAAGACCAACACCGAAGGGCGATACCTAGGGAATATACATATCAATGAAAACATCATAAAAATTGCATGTGCTCAGTACTGTATAAACAAGGATCCATGAGTCCGAAGACTCCAAACCCAAATATCACTCGAGCGGCTCATAAACACCAAACTCCGAAAGCGATACAACATGGCAACAAATCCGAAGGCACAAACCCGAAGGCAACATACCCGAAGGCAACAAACCTGAAGGTGCAAACCCGAAGGCAACAAACCGTAGTGGTGAAGGTCCGAAGGCCCAGTACTGGACACCACTAACTGATGGAATGTGTCATAACTCTCAAAAAGGAATCCGAAAAGTGGTAACGTGAGTCCCGTAACCACTCGTTCGCACTAAACGGTTTACTATCCGTTAGTTAATTTCACACTCAAAGCAGTACAAAGTTCACGTCATCTCATTGGTAAACCAGACCAAAAGGTCAAAGAAATCAATCGAATAGGTCGGGGATTAATCGGATAGACAAACGCATGGATTCATGGTTCGTGTTTTACCTAACCATTTAATCTCCCTTCCACTCCGCTCGAAGTGCGAAATTGTGTATGTGCGTTTTAAATAGAATTTAAAAATTGGAGAAGGAAACTTTTAATACGATTTAGAGGGATTATTTATGAAAACGCATGAATGAAATCAAAAATAAGTTATCAAAGCCAAAGATGCAATGAAAGCCACTAAAAACCAACTTGAATCGATAAAATTTGGAAAACCAATCAAAATGAGCAAAAATAGGCAAAACAGCAAAATAGGAGCAGGTCGGTCGACCGGACTGCAGGGCTCGGTCGGCTGGCCAGAAGCAGAAAAACTGTTCGGAGTAGCAGGTCGGTCGACCGGCTACAGGGCTCGGTCGGCCGAACTGCAAGTTTCTACAGTTCCTGCCCTTTTTCAATGAAATGCAAATTCCTCCAAAACGCGACCGTTCGAGCAATGAACCTAAGGAGCCTTAGCCAATTGATACCCCATCTCCATTAGCTCTCCGATTCGCCACCAAAAACATGTTCAAACATCAAAATTAGGATCTTTAAAGAATTGAACCCAAACACTAAAAATTTGGATATTCACCAATTCAATCCAAACCAAAAGCAAGTGCATATGAACAAGTGCTAGGAATTCATACCCAACATCAATGAAATCAAGAGAAGTAGATGTGAGTTCAAAACTCACCTTCTTACACCCAAACAAAAATATATATAAGCATAGATGTGAGATAAAAATTCTCACCTTTTATCTCAAAACAAAGAAGAAGAAGCTCAAACACAAGAAGGAGACTAACTTCTCTTCACTTCAACTCTACAAGCTTCAATCTAAGAATAAAACACATATTTTCCAAAGTTAGGTTTAGGAAACTTTCTGAAATTGAAGAGGAGAAGTGTTGGAGAAGATGAAGAAGAAGCTTACCACTAGCTTCTCTTTGATTTATAGATGAAGAGTTGGAGTCCACCCTACCTTCATCTATAAATAGAGTGGCAGGGGTACAGTTGAAGGGATCTTTTTTCCAGAACTCCAGGGAGACTGCCATTTTTTGTACTCGCTTCTTTTCTGTTCAAACTGGTATTCAAGTTGTTTTTTTATGGATTGTATCTGTACTTGATAAATTAATGAGGATCATATTCAAAGTGGACGTAGGCAATTACATCAAACCACTATAAATCTGGTGTTCTCGTTTTTTGTTGTTCTTTTCGCAGTCGATTGGATTACTTCTCTGTTTAAATTTACTTTCTTCATTAATCTCCCTATATAACTCTATCAAAGGGTGTTAGTGACCAATTTTGATGCTAACACATTACAATTTGATTTATCAAAAATAAACAAAAAAGCACCTATACACATGCACATAAACCACATACATTTACATATATATATTTACCATTAACAATCACTAAGTTACTTAAGGTAAATATATGAAAATCTAGATATTTTCAAAGAAAAACAAAATAAAACTCACTATCTCTTACAAGCACATGGAGTGGGACATCGGAGGAGGTGGCTCGGCCGTGTGGGGGGTTGTGGGTTTAGCAATTAGGTGATAGGAATGGTGATGTTGTAGATATTTTGCTAAAAAAAAGCTACAAATACATGTTCATATCCACTTCTTTCCTTACATCAAAATTTTTATGTACTTCTTCTTCTTCATAAGACCACTAATGGCTTCCATGTCTTCATAAATTATTCCATAGTCATAGCTGCCGAGAAATACACTTCTTTATAGAAAGATATATCACCTTAGTATGAAATCAAAGTGAGCAACCATTTCCTCTTCTTTCTCCTTGCTTTACCGAGCTTATCAAGAGTCACCGCCACCTCTCCACCCTCTAAAGAGCAAAGATGAACATACCCAAGAGTCCTAGGGTAGATATTATAAGCTTTGGTGTAGGAATAGCGAACTATAGTCAATTTTGTAACGTTAAGAACATGATAGGTATATATGTGAGAATTGCTTCTCTAGTTTATTTTATTAAACTATGTGATGATATTATTTGTTTTTCCATGCTTTTTTTCTATGTTTGATCCTCATGTTTTGAATGTAATAATATGTTTGCTTAGATGTAGAAATAATTCACGGAAAACACACGTCGAATTTACACAAAGAAATCAATTTCTTTATATAAATTATAGAGGTGTACATAGCCTTGCCAACCTCTCTAAACATAAGAAAAATTATTATAAGTTTGAAAATGATTCATAATAGTTTTATAAACTTTTACAATTTTCTCAGAAAAGTTATAGAAAGTTTGGAATGTATAATGGTAGTTCGCGATTTCACGCCGTAAAAGTTAAATTAATATGTAGATTGGAATATAGCTCGGAATTATTCGAAATAAGAATTCATCGGATTATTATAACTATAGGTTCCAAATAAAGTAGAAAAACCAAGATTTCATTTGGTAAAATTTGAGTTATGTCCAAATCAAAAATTTAAAATCATCGCGTTTTTTGCAGTTTGTAAAATATGGATTTCAATTCTTAAAAATAAATATTTTTAAATCTTTAAAAATATATGATAAATTAAAAAAATATGTTAATATATTTTAAAAGAGTTTTAAATGGAAAATTGGACATATAAAAGTTTTAAATGAGATTTGTGATACTAAGCACTTAAAAGCATTATTCACTAGTAATTTGAAAAAAGGAATTTGGAAATTTCTAAAATAAAATTTAGACTTGGGTTTTCTTCCCAAATCCTTTATAAATGTTTTTCAAATAATAGCACAAGTATTTTATAAGATTTACATTCGATTATAAAACTTTATAGTCTTACGGGTGATAGAGAGGTAGTCTCTAGGTTGATGTTTGGGAAATCGGTTTCCCGCTTTCTCTAGCCGTCCAAACTGGCCCAACGGAGGGATATTTAATTTGATTTACTCATATTGTATTCTCTTAAGGGAAAAGAAAATAAATTTGGAATTCTCCACAAATTTAAACAAGATTTCAAATAAGATTTTGATGGTAAAGAGAACATTCTAGTTAAACTCTGTATTAAATTTTCGAGGGAACCCATACTAATCGTGTGAATTTAAAAGGTGATTTTACCATTATTCGATGAATGGTATGGGTTGAGTACAGAAATTAGTATTATCTATAATTAATCTAAAATTTATGAATCCTTTGTACTCAGTGCTAATTGGTTTGAATAAACGATGTCTTAAATAACATTGTTTTTAACCCATTAAAAGATATGAAATTGGAAATTAATAATCTCCATTAAGATTGAAATGATAGAAGATGGAAATATTTTTCCTACGTAATTTAAAGAAAATTATTTGATATTTCCAAAGTTAAAAGAGGTTTAATAAATCTGTATATAGCAATAAGAAATGATTTAAAAGATATCTCTAAAAGATATTTTATCGAATATAAGGATATTAACTGATTGAATGATGATCACCAATCGCCCACATACTTGGCATCTTTTCTATTGATAATTGTTTCGAAGAGACTGGCATCGGAGTTGGGTGTTTTCTATCGGAAAACCACTTCGGATCAATACACACGTTCGAAAGGAGGACATGTTGAAGACAATGATTTTGAAATCTTCAATGCAAGGATTGCTCGCTACTAATCCTATGGGTGATTCCCAAACAGAATGTAGTAGGACTACCTTCGGTTTGTCCTTTTCTTTGATAACTTGTATGAATGAATGTTTGACATTGCATTTCTAGGACCGCTTACATTGGTTTTTACAAAGGTGCATATATTTTGGTGGTGTAGGAGGTAATCCCTCTTATACTTAACACGCTTCCTTGAGGCGTATGAACTAGGGGTTGTACTTTTGTGGAAACCAGTTAGCGTGTCATCGGAAATGTCTTCGTGGCATTCAAAGTGGGGATTTTCATACGAAATGTAAAACGTTACCTCAAGCATTCCACATCGATAATGGAAAAAAACAAGATAGATGCAGCATGGCGAAGTGGGTTGCTCCTATTAGGAGATGTTCATCACCTTTCTATATTACCCTTTATATATCAGGTTTGTTGTGTATGCTTTAGGATCCTACGGATTGGTTAGGAATGACCGGGGTGATGACATACACAATACTATCTATGGTAGAGATAGGCCGGTTCTGTGTTGGTAGAGGGCAGCAGGGCTGTGCCTCGGTACATTCCTCTAGAGATGTACTGTCAAAAGGTTGTCTCTTACCTTGTTATTGTAGAAAAATTTATTCTTCAAAACGTGCCTTTACTGTTTTGATTGTAGAACCTAATATGTAGGAATTTTATTAATGTAATAATTCGGCTATGATTAATATGTTATTTGAAAGGGTTTTCAAAGAATGTAATTAAAAATAATATCCCTTATTTTACTTAGCGAATCTTTTAGTTATCATAAGGTAAAAACCAATCCGTGTTTATGTGTGGGATGGTCTTATGAGGTACTATTTGATTTCAAATATATCCTTTTTTTAGTTTTCTCACACTAGTCCCATGATTGACTCAGAGTTTATTTTCTTTTCCTTTAAACTCTGGATGTTATATTTTTTTCAGACAGCCAAGTACTCAGTTTAGCTTGGAGCATTTTGGAGGAGCTTGGAGCAAGAGCTGGAGTTTCCTCTATGGATATTTATCCATTTCTATTTCCACTATATTATGTGTAAGTATCTACCAGAACCTATATGGATAGGCGGTTATAGCATTCCCTGGCAGGTTAGTACTTACTATAACTCTGATATCTCATTTTGAAAGTGATTTTATGTACTATCTATATGTATAACTATAAGTTGTTAAATACGATGTGAGAATCTATTTTGTTCTATCTTCTATCGTTATTTTCTTTTTCCCTTGATCATCCGCCTCTCTAGCACGTGAATTTGTGGCACGTGTCCATGGATGTATTAGTGTCAATTTTTGAGATTCAAAGAGGCGGGCAATCACACTTAGTATTAGAGCTTAAGTTGAGCGAACACCCAAGCCTTGATGGGGTCGACTCATTAGAAATAGGGTTAGTAATGCCCTAGAATGAGTTTAGTCAATTAGAGTGCATATTTAAAAAAATTATCCAAATAAATCTGTTGAAGTTAGTTTATACCCATTTTCTAAGATAATCTTATCTATGTATTCTAATACCTTACTATATTCATATAGTACTAAAGAGGATAAAGAGGGGGAAATAACAGCACAATGACCATCAATGGTCGAACTCCAAATGCTGTGGTAATTAAAGATGTAGTAGTTCCTATGCAACCTTAGGATAACTTTATCGCACTATGCAAAGATTATACCAACTTAAGAGGAAAGCTATTTACGAGCACAAAATCTATTATTGAAGTTGAAGCTTAGCTCCGATCATGTGAGAAAATCTTTAAAGGATTAAACATCGATGATGCTTGGAAAAGGTTCTTAGCATCTTAACAATCGAAGGAAGGGGCTCCATCTGGTGGGAGTCCATTACTCTTAATAAATTAGAAGATAATTTCTCTTGGGCAAGGGTTAAAGAAGTTTTTGAAGAACAATACATGCCCGATGTTGGAAGGTCCCGCCTATATAGAAGTTTAATGGATCTGAAGTAAGGAGAAATGTCCATGGAAGAGTATTTGTGCAAGTTTAATTAATTATCTTGCTTTTGGGCCTAGACTGATAGACACTCCCTTAAAAAATGAGATGTTTATTACTGGGATGAAGGAGTGGTATCAAGATTGGATGACCGCTCATGTGAAAGGAACTTTTGTAGATCCAGTGGATATGGGTTTTTGGTATGAAGTTTTGGACAAAAAGAATTTGGTAGTAGTTCAAGGAAACAAAAATAAGATGAAGAAGCGGTGCCAAGGAAAGACCGGTAGAGGATCTCAGGAGAACCGGTTTAAGAATGTGGAGTGTTTTAACTGTGGAAAGAATGGCCATCTTTCAAGGTTCTATAGGAGTCACAAAGTTCAGAAACAACAACAGGTTCCCATCTCTACTATAGTTCCAAAAAGTCTCTGCCACAACTGCCATCAGCCCGGACATTGGAAGAATGCTTGCCCACAAATGAAGAAAGGAGAGAAGATTAAAGTTTACGCTATCAATGATGAGCCTTCAACCTCTAAAGATGTAAAGGTTAAGGGAAATATGGAAGATAGCATCTATGTTAATGAAAATTTAGTTAAAGTATTATTTGATACTGGGATTGATTTATTGCTAAAGGATTAGTTGATATATTAAAAATAATCACAAAAATACTAGATACCCTTGTTTGTGTGTCTAATCTCATAGGCGGTACATCTTATCTTTGTATGTTTTGTGAAAATATCCGAGTTACCCACCTTTCCCATAATTTTTCATGCACCTATTTATCCTCGACTTTATTAGATTTGAAGTTTTACTTGGCATGGATTTGTTATCTAATAATAAAGCGGTTCATGATTGTGTTAAAAAGATAGTACTAGTGGAAACAAAGTTAGAGAAGATTATTGAAATATTGTAAAGAACCTAGTACGTTAAGGGATATTTTCATGTATGCACTAGACTCATCCCAAAAAGTTTTAGAAATGATACCGATTGTTAAGGAGTTTTAGGACATTTACGAAGAAGTGAAAAGTTTGCCTCTACATCGGAAAATTGAGTTCCATATTAACTTAATTCCTGGTGCAAGATCTGTTATACACCCCATTCAAAGGACGACTCCAAAAGAGAAGGATGAATTGAGGAATCAAACCAATCTGTTGTTAATGAAAGGGTTGATTATATCTTGTCGTCAAAGTCGGGGTGCAGCGGTTGTTTTCGTTTCGAAATCCAATGGCTCCCTAAAACATTGTGTAGATTTTGAAGAACTTACAAGCAGATGATTAAGAACATGTATCCTCTACCCTATGTAGATGATTTACTTGATCAACTCCATGGCGCTCGAATATTGTCAAAAATGGATTTAGCCACAGTTTTCCATCAATTATGTAGAGCAGAAGATTACATTCCTTTAACTGCATTTAGAGGTCTGGATTGTTTCTACGAATGGTTGGTTATGCCTTTTGGGCAGATCAGTGCGCCCGCTTATTTTGTGGATCTCATGAATAAAGTGTTTAGAGATGTGCTCAGCAAATTCATGTTTGTTTTTATTGACATATTCTTATATATTCAAATAACGAGGAGGAACATGGAAGACATCTGGAGATTGTACTGGGGATATTAAGGAGACACGTGATCAAAGCCAAATTCTCAAAGTGCCATTTTTGGGAGAAGAAGGTCAGGTTCCTTTGACATATAGTGTCAGGGGATAGAGTTTCGGTGGATCCAGGGAAGATTTTGGCTATATAAGACTAGAAGCAACCACGAACTCCAACAGGTATCCGCAGCTTCTTAGGATTGGTAGGATATTACTGAAGGTTCATTCAAGATTTCTCTAAAATTTCTTCCTATCTAACGAAGTTAACCAAGAAGAATACTAAATTTGACTAGACATTGAAATGCGAGGAAGCATTTAATGAGCTGAAGAAAAGGTTGACCAGCGCTCCAGTCCTAACTATTGCTGATGGAAGTGGCAGTTTGACCGTATACACAGATGCTCGTGGAGAAGGAGTAGATGCATTATTAATGCAACATGGAAGGGTTATTGCTTATGCAAGTAGGAAGCTAAAGCCTCATGTGCAAAATTATGCAACACACGAATTAGAACTATTAGCTGTTATGTTCGCATTGAAGTTGTGGATGCATTATTTACAAGGTGAAAAGTTTGATCTCTTCACGGATCACAAATCTTGAAAATATATTTTTACTTAGAATGATCTAAATATGAGGTAGAAACGTTGGTTAGAATTTCCCATTTCATATGATCTTGACATTTTATATACACCAGGGAAAGCAAACATAGTAGCGGATGCGTTAAGCAGAAGGCATGCCATTATAGCTTATCTAGTAGTGACTTCAACTCTTTTAGAAAGAATTTCCAGTAAGCAAAGAAAAGATAGGCATCTAAAGAAGATAATTGAAAATATAAGCAAAGGGCAGGATTTAAGCTTGAAAATAGATAATTATGGAGTATTACGGTTAAATGGGTGAATTTGTGTTCCAAATGTTGACAACCTATGACAGGAAGTGTTAGTTGAATGCCATCAATTCAAGCTTAATATTCACCTTGGAGTTCACAAGATGCACAAAGACATAAAGCAGAAATTTTGGTGGAAGGGTATGAAAAGGGACATTTCCATTCACATTAGCAGATGTGCAAACCGTCAGTAGATCAAAAGTGACC
The DNA here is from genome assembly GCA_030765085.1 of Allium cepa. NCBI lineage: Eukaryota > Viridiplantae > Streptophyta > Magnoliopsida > Asparagales > Amaryllidaceae > Allium > Allium cepa. The sequence continues at coordinate 514,864,855 of CM060942.1, forward strand.
AACAAAAGACTACACAACTACTTCAAGCTCTCAAGATTTCAACTTGGAAGTGGGACCGGATATCAATGGATTTTATAAATGGCTTGCCTCAAACGAGGAAGAAATGAAGGCGTTTAGATTATCATAGATCCACTGAGCAAAACTGCACACTTTATCCCAGTAAAGCCGATATGGACTGCCTCAAGCCTTGTAGATATATACATGAAGGAGATTGTTTGTTTGCACTGAATAGCGAGTAGTATAGTAAGTGATCGGGATCTAAATTTTACCGGTTAGTTCTGAGAACATTACAGAAAGCTTTGGGAACGAGGATGAGTTTAAGCACCACATATCATCTCTAGACTGATGGGCAATCCGAGAGAGTAAACATAGTATTATAAGATCTTCCGAGAGCTTGCATTTTAGACTTTAAAGGTTCATAGGAGGATCAACTTCATCTTTCGAAATTCCCTTATAATAATAGCCATCTGACAAGTATTGGCATGGCACCAAATGAAGCCTTATATGGTCGTCCATGTGGATCACTAGCATGTTGGATTGAAACTGGAGATCGACTAGTACTTGGTCCTGATATGATTTGAGAAGTCTCGGAAAAGGTAGATATGATCTCGAAGAAGCTGAAAGAAGCTCAAAGCAGGCAAAAAATTTATGCCAATCATAGTTGTAGAAATTTAGAATTTTCAGTTGGAGATTTTGTACTTTTGAAAATTTTCTTCGTTCGGGTGTACACAATGTTTTTCACATTCTCATCTGCGAAATTATGTGTACGACCCGGAACAAATTATGGAGATAGCTACCCAAGAAGATTTAGAGATAGAGCCAAACTTGACTGTTATTAGGTATCCTATTCAAATCGTGGATCGAGATGCGAAGTGATAAGGGAGAAAGGTTGTGAGATTAGTTGAAGTCCAATGGAGTGGTGATGTTGAAGATCGCACTTGGGAAACCGAGGATAGAATTAGAAAGGGATATCCCGAGTTCAGTTTAGGATAAAGGGATGGCCTATATATATATACTGTCTCGATGTAGTGTACTCAACAGTTGTGGTGTAGTTATCATATCTTTGATATATTTCATCATACCTAATATATTCCTTTTTGAGTTATCTTCTTCTTATCCTAAATTTCGAGGACGAAATTGTTTTAAGGAAGGGAGACTATAACGACCTGAAAATTTATCACTTTGGGATATATGTACATATATATATATAATTTTAAACTATTCAAATGTAAGATTGTATACACAAATTATAGTGTTTTGAACAATAATAAATGATGGTAAACTAGTTTTAAAATTATATAGATATTTGAGATTTTCGTGGAAAAGTGACGAATATAAATATTTAAAAGATAAACAAAGGATATTGTGACAATCCAAAATTTTTGAACCGATCAAAATTGCCAAAAAATCTATTCGTTCTAAAACTACAAATGAAAACTACCAATATAACATATCATAATCTGATAAATATACGACACTCTAAATGTATGGGATACAAATTTCAATACTATAACTTATCAAACAAACCATTTATTCTACAGGGTGTGCTTAATACATACAAAGTCAAATATTCTAAATCTATCACTATACAACTCTGAGGTAAGAGATAACAATATCCTATCCAGAGAACTTAATATGCATGTCAATGCGGAATAAAATGTTAAACATGAAAGATATATCAATACATGATAAATAGTAAACATTGAACAAGAAAATCTAATTGTTTTAGGAGGAACCAGAATACTGCCTACATATTCATATCTAATTGGATAGCCAATTAGATACATGATCAAGCCAACGTGGTTCTCCTACCACAAATAGAATTCAAGGAGCCTACGACGCACAAAAGTATATGCAATTCCCAGACTACATAACACGTAGCATGCAAATGTATCTTCCAAATCCATTCACTTAGGTTTAATTATTTGCTTCTTTTCAAAAGATAATATAGAACAAAATATCCGGGATTTTGTATTCAATATTTTTTTTTCAAAACTGTTTCGAAAAAAGAATATATCAAAATTAGAACCAACATGACAAGGCGGTGGTACCTCATACCGAGCATGGTATAACTCTAGAACAAATAAATGAAGCCTCTAGTGGTATTCTAGCACCTCCTAAAACAACAGAGTAAATATACCCGGCGTGTCCCAAAGCGGGAAGACTCCTAGTCGTCCTTACTTTAGTCCTTCACCATAATAAATAAAAGTATTTGTAAAACACTTTCATAAGTATTCTTTCAAATGTTCTAAAATAACAGTACTTCGCAAATACTTTTAGAATAATACTATTATCATTTCTTTCACAAATTCTTTTGAAAACTCTTTTGACAATGTTTTCAAAACCAGTAGGGTTTAAGTTATAATAAAAGATAGTTTTATTAGTATCTTTATATAAATCAACTCAAATTCCTTAATTGGAAAATTTACAAAATCTTTTGTAAACAATTTCTTTTCTGTAGACATTTCATAACATATTCTTTAATGAAAATCAACTTTCAAAGCAGTTTTATTAAATTTTATTATAAATAATTACAATAACTTTTAATAAACTAGTAATAACGCTCGTACCTTAAAGTTAAATTGTGAAATCACAAGGTTAGCCTACAATTATTTTCTACCCGACTCATGCAAAAGAAAAAGGTTATTGCTCATAAACTGCTCGAGCAAAAAACTAAGCAAGAATAATAACCGATCCGTTATTATTAACAATTTACAATCGATATCTAACACAACCTTTATTAAAATGTAAACAAATCAAGGGAAAGAGATTAAGATTACACTCACTTCTTATTCACTTTGCTGGAGACTTGGAATAGCTAACCTTTGATAATGAAGATGAAATTTTGTTTCTTTCTTTAGTTTTTGAGTGAAATAAAATGAGATATGGACTTAGTTATTATAGGTGACAAGAAGGGAACAGTAGTAATTACTTAGCCTTACCTGATTCGACCAGATTTTGGTCTAATAGAAACCACCCATGTGGCCTAATATGATTCAACCATATTTTGGTCTAATGGCAACTATCTGCACGACATAACTTGATTCGACCTTATTTTGGTCCAATAGCTATCTTCCATATGAGTTAAATTGATTCGACCATATTTTGGTCCAAGAGAGTAGAAAGATTCAACTTTTCTTCTTATATGTCTAATTATAATATTATGTGGATTAGTATAAAGGTGTGGTCCAATCATATAGCAGAAAGATTCAACTTTTCTTCTTATAAGTTAAAATATAATATCATATGGATAAGTATGAAGGTGTGGCCCAATCAGATAGCAGAAAGATTCAAATTTTCTTCTTATAAGTTTAGATATAATATTAAATAGATAAGTATCAAGGTGTGGTCCAATCAGAGAGTAGAAAATTCTACTTTTCTTCTTATAAGTTTAAGGAGAACATTATGTTATTTTGTTTTATACTATTGTTTTATTAGGTTGTTCGTTACATTATTCTTTTTATTAGGTCATTTTAGTGATTTTTTATGTTTTGTTAGGCTATGCTTTTATGATGACCTGCCTTTTCGAGCTTTTCGACCATCGAAAATCGACAATAATACATCTATGGTATTCACTTGCCGCAAATTCAAGTGCTGAAAAGACGGACGATGGGGGGTAAAAGAAAATAAAGATAGAAGATAAAACAAAATAGATTCTCACATCATATTTAACAACTTATAATTATACATAAAAAGTACACACAATCACTCTCAAAATGGGATATCAGAGTCATAGTAAGTACTAACCCACCTAGGGGTAGTCATAACCTCTTATACCTATAAGTGCTAGTAGATACTTATATATAAAACAACAGAAGTAGAAATGAATAACTATAAACAGAGGAAGCTCCAGCTCTTGTTCCAAGCTCCTCCAAAATGCTCCAAGCTAAACCTGACTATTTGGCTGCTTGGAAAAATAGGATACCCAGAGTTCAAGGGAAAAGAAAATAAACTCCGGGTCAGTCATGAGACTGGTGTGAGAAAATTCAGAAGAACATATACATTTGAAATCAAATGGTATCTCGTAAGACCACGCCGCACATAAAAATGGATGGATTTTCACCTTATGTTAACTGAAACATTTTCTACATAAAATCAAGGATATAATATTTAACGACATTCTTTGAGTAAATTTAAAAATAGCATATTAATCATAGTCCAAAATATTGCATTAATTAAATTTCAGCATACTAGCTTATACAATCAAAACCATAAAGTCACATATTGGAAAATGGATTTCCAATAATGACAAGGTAGGGGACTACTTTTTGACCATACATCTCTAGAGGAATGTATCGAGGCACAGCTCCGCTGCCCTCTACTGACACAAAATCGGCCTACCTCTACAGTAGATAGTACTGAATAAGTCATCACCTCATTCGTTCCCGACCTATCTGTGGGATCCCAAAGCATACACAAAAAACCGATATATAAAGTGTAGTCTAAAAAGACGATGCATATCTCCTAATAGGAGCTACCCACTTAGCCCTGCCGCATCTACTCTGTTTTTGCCACTACCGATGTGTGAGGCTTGAGGTAACATTTTACCTTTCATATGACAAATCCTACTTTGAGAGCCACATAGCCACTTCTGATGACACACTAATTGGTTTCCACTAAAGTACAACCCCCGAGTTCATATGCCTCAAGGAAGGGTATTAAGTACAAGAGTGGTTACCTCATACACCACCAAACAGATGTACGTTTGTAAAAACTAATGTACGTGGTCTTAGTAATGCAATGTCAGACATTTGTCTATACAAGTTGTCTAGGAATATGACAAATCGAAGGTACTCCTAGTACATCCTATTTGGGAACCATTCCTAGAATTAGTAGCGAGCAACCTTGTATTAAAGATTTCAAAATCATTGTATTTAACGTCTCTTCACTTTGGAACGCGTATACTGGTTTGAAGTGGTTTTCGGATAGGAATCACCCAACTCTGATCGTAGTCCCTCCAAACCAATTATCATTAGAAAAGATGTTACGTATGTGGGTGATTGGTAATCATCATCCAATCAATTAATATATTTTTATTTGACAAAGTATCTTTTAGAGATATCTTTTAAACCATTTCTTCTCGGTATATACAGATTTATTCACCCTCTTTTAACTTTGGAAATACCAAATCATTTCCTTTAAATTACGTAGGAAAAATATTTCCATCTTCTATAATTTCAATCTGTATAGAGATTACTTATTTCCAAAACAAATCTTTTAATGGGTTAAAAACAATGTTATTTAAGTCATCGTTTACTACATATCAAAACCAATTAGTGCTAAGTAAAAAGGATTCGTATATTTTAGATTAATTATACTCAATACTAATTTCGTATTCAACTTGTACTATTTTTCGAATAACGATGAAATCACCTTTTAAATTCACATGGATATATGGTTCCCTTCTCGGAATTTAATATAGAGTTTAACTACAACATTCACTTTACTATCAAAATCTTATTTGAAATCTTATTTAACCTTGGGGGAGAATTCCAAGCAACTTTTCTTTTATCTTAAGAAAATATGATCTGAGTAAATCAAATTAACAATCTCCTCTGTCGGGCCAGTCCGGATAGCTAGGAGAAGCAGGCAAGTGGTTTTCCAAACTCCAGCCTAGAGACTACATCTCCGTCATCCATAAGGCGGTCAAGTTATATGATCAACTCCAAACCTTTTAACATACTTTTTCAATTATTTAAAAAACATTAATAAAGGATTTGGAAAGAAAATCCAAATTTAAATCTTATTTCAAAATTTTCCAAATTCCTTTGTTAAATTGCCCGTGAATAGTGCTTTTAAGAGCTTAGTATCGCAAATCCCATTTGAACCTTTTATGTGTCCAATTTTTACAGTCAAAACTCTTTTAAAATATTTTAACATATTTTTAGAATTTATCTCATATTTTTAAAGATTTAAAATATCTATTTTTAAGAGTTGAAATCCATATTTTATGAACTACAAAACGCGATGATTTAAAAAACTTATTCGGACATAACTCAAATTTTACAGAATGAAATATTTTTTCCCTTTATTTAGAAATTATAGTTATAAGAGTCTAGAAAATTCTTATTTTGAATAATTCTGAGCTATATTCCAGTTTATATATTGACTTAAATTTTATGGCGCGAAATCGCAAACTGTCGTTACGTGACACGCCCAATTTTTAATCATTTTCCAAACTTTTTAAAACTTTTTCGAAACACTTGTAAATGTTTATAAACCCGCTATGAATCATTTTTCAAACCATTTATAATAATATTTCTTATGTTTAGAGAGGTTAATAAGGCTATATACACCTTTAAATTTTATGTAAAGAAGGTCGTGTAAATTCGATGTGTATTTTTCGTGAATTATTTCTACACCCAAGCAAACATATTATCGCATCCAAAACATGGTGATCAAACATAGAAAACAAGCATGGTATAACATATCATATCATCATATATTTTAATAAAATAAACTAGCGGAGTAATTCTCACATATATATCAATCCTTCTCTTAGCATTACGAAACAAACTATAGATTCACTATTCTTGCACTGGAGCTTATGATATCTACTCTAGAACCCTTGGGTGTGTTCGGCCTTGTTCTTGAGAGGGTGGAGAAGTGGTGGTGGATCTTAATGAGCTCGACCAAGCAAGGAGAAAGAAGAGGAGATGATTGCTCACTTTGATTTTAAACTAAGGTGATATATCTTTCCATATGGAAGTGCATTTCTCAGCAGAGTTTCACTATGACTATGGAATATTTTATGAAGACATGGAAACCATTATTGGTCTTATGAAGAAGGAGAAGAACTTAAGAATTTTGGGGTAAGGAAATGATAGGATATGGACATGTTTATTTTTGATAAATCAAGTTGTAATGTTTCGATACAACTTTTATTCACTAAACCATGATGAATTCGGGATTCGAATTTCGATCATATTTTTACTATTTAATATATATATATATATATATATATACAAAAAAATTAAAATTACATTTCTATAATTATTTAATAATGAAACGGGCTTTATTTGATTTTGAAATAATTATTAAACCATTTAAAATCAATTTGAATTCAAAAATCAATTACTAAAATGGTGACATCATTGATGGTGTCACAAGACATTTAATTTTCAAAACAAAAATAAATAATTTCATTACATATTCTTGCTTAAATGGAGAAATAAGTATATGTACCAATTTTCATATCCTCTAAGAGTGAGAAAATCTCAATTTTACCGAAAATTGATTTAGGATTTTGTCCCTAATCATTTTACATTGATTTAACAAGTTTATATAATATAGGTTCTAGTCCCATGTTTAATCATCTTTGGGTAGTGTGGTTCTTCCTTCAGTGATGACTGATTTTAACTTATAAAATCCTTATAAAATTCTAGAAAACTGTCAATAATTCTTTTAACTTGTTTTACTCGTATTTCTATTTTTCGATTATTTTTTCTTATTTTTTTACTAGTTATCTCCCTTTAAAAATTCAAAACCGATCATTTTGATGTGGAAAAATTCTTTAAATAAAAAATCATTTCTAGAATTATGATTAAAACATTATACTAAATTTCCAATGCATTTCGAAATCACTATTAGGAAAATATATCTAAACATCCCATGTATCACTAGTCTCCCTAAAACGTTCATTAGTACATCATCTATCTCATTTAAACATTAAGTTATATGAACTCCATCATATTAAATAAAAAACCAAAATCAAACACAATGAAAACGGTATACGGGTTTGGTATTAGTCACTTAAATCTTGTATAACCTTGTTTTAATCTTCTTACTTCCTTCTAGCTTTGAGTTTTCTTCTTATTTTCTCTTTTTATTCCATCACCATTAACGTGCCCTTTATCTTTTATTTTATACTTTGAGTAGAATGAAATAAAAATTTGAGGTAAGGATTATGTTTATTGTCCTACAATAATTTAGGTCTTGGTCCTCATAAAATTTTCCCCATAGTGGTTCATTGCTACCTTTCCTATTTAATTTCATTAAATATTCCCATTTTTATTTAAATAATTAATTGTTTAATTAATTAATTATTAATTATGGATTGTCATAGGCCTCTTCCAAAGAGAAAATGTCATCATACTGTAGGGTCGATTTCACTCTAGAGGGGGGGTGAATAGGGTGATGGTGTTAATTATAAAAGTTATTGTGAAAGCTTATAAAATTATTTCAACACAGATATATCAAAATAATAGCAGCATAGATAATAGAAGAATAATAAATAATAGAAATAGAACACACAGATTTACCCAGCTTCGGCAAAACCCTGCCTACGTGCTGCCTCCAAGGTTTCTACTAGAAATTAAGTAGTCACACGCTTACACACGTAAACTCGCGACACCCGCTACTAACTAACCTAACTCTATGCTTAAAACGCTGCCACAACTCAGCCACTGAGTTGCGAATTCTCAAACTACACCACGTAGTTCGTCCCTAGTCACACGACTAACAAATACACAATTTTCAAATAGAAAATTAGAAAAGAAAAAACAATAAAATAAAACTAAGCCCTTAAAAAAAATAGCCCAAGTTTAGTGACCGGCCCAAATGGTTGACTTCCCTTAATCTTTCGTAAACCAGTATCTTTTTATTATCTTCGGGCGACTCCTTCTCTTCTCTGATAAAATCAGTAGCCGCTGTGAAAAAAACTTTCACGGGATTTGAATTAGGGCTTCGACCCTTTTATTACTTTAACGGAATCGGTCTTGGGATTTAATGCTTCGGTCTTGTGAAATTAAATTAGGGTTGTTGCCGCTTTTGCATTGATTGTTCTCTCGATTTGCTTGCTGGCTTGTTGATTGCTTACTTGTGGGTTGTCTCCTATGGAAGATACGAACACTGTAAGTTTTACAGATTTTGTTCTGTGCTCATTTTGGATTCGAGATTGAATTGGGAGTAAATTTTTCCTTGTAATACTTTCTTTGTTTTTGCTCCAACTCGAATCTGCCTTTGCCGATGATGTTTAGGGTTTATATAGGATTTGAATTCCTATTTTCCCGTTCGTTTGAATTTGCCATTTAATTTATCTCGGCCGGTTGATTTTGTATGGATGCTTTAGATTTATTCTGATTTTATCAATTTCGTATGTTTATGATTTCTTGATGGTCACGGCTTTGACTTCTCTGACTTTGTTTTCCTTGCTCACCATGGTTCTGACTTTGATCTGTTTCTTTGATATGAACTGTTGACTTCGGTTACTTGACTTTGTTTATGTGATTCCATGACTTAATATTATCTTCGACCTTGCTTTTGATAGCACTGGCTTTGACAATTTTATTGATGCTTCGAGTTACTGCAGTTTTCACTGTTGTTCATGCAGCTTTATATGATTGTTATTCTGGTCATTCATACTTTATGTTGTACATATATGCATTTGTATCACTTGATGTTGCACTTGCTTGATCCAGTTTCATTGTTGCATACTTGCTGTGAATTGTTCATGTCATTCCTTTGGTATTGTTGCAGACAACTTGATCACTTGTGTAGATATGCTGTTTGTCACCTGCAATTCTTTCATTAAAATTATCCTACCGAGATCCAGTACATTATTTGTTCATAATGTCCTCTGGAGTGCCATTGTTGCCTCGGTTTTGAGTTTTTCTTGTATAACTTGGTGCCACTGGTTCATTAGTGTTTGATCATTGATGTTGCTCTGTTTTGATGTGCACAGTTCTGGTTTGTACCTATAGTCTGATTTTGTGCATTTGTGTTTATTGTGATGGCAATGTCCAGTTGAGTTTGAGTTGTATAACTTGAACTTGATCTCGAGTTGGTGCCATTTGCTTCTGATACATTTTCGAGACCAGAACTGTAGCATTATGTTGAATCTGTAGCATGCACTCGAGTCATGGTTGCAGTGACCTGAACTTTGCATTTTCTTTGTGGTTTATTTTCATGCTGTTGTCACTGATACATACATATGTCTTGTTGAAATGGTTTGATGTGCACAATTCATTTGTTGCCGACCTGTGTTGCTATTGGTCTAGTTCACCTTGAACTTCATGTGTGCTCGAGTCTGGTTCATGTATTCATTGAGATGTTCATGTTGCATATATGCTTGCTGCCTGGTCATCATTGTATGTTGTCATTGCACTTATATTTGCAGTTTGCATTCACTTGTGTACATTTGTTTGAGTGCGGCTTTGTTCCATGCTTATGGTTCTATTGATGATGCTATGACCATTTTATTACATTTAGATTTGTTTTTCGAATTACACCTGAGTTGAATCTAGCTTGTAGCTCGGATTTGACCTTGTGCTGAAAATTGTGACATTATTTTTATTGCATTTGAGTTGAACCCAGCGTTTTGGGTTTGACCTGTGCTCACCTGTCCCTGTAATTCTATCATGAGTATATATAGGTGTGCACGGCCTTGTGGCATATATAGTGATACACTGTGTATGTCACAAGCTGTTCGTGAATGATGAATTCAAAATTAAATGATGATGAACAACCCAAATAACTGAGGCAAATATTATTTTCAAAATTCATATTTTGTTTTATACTGCAAATATATTTTATTTTCAATTTTACTGCGTCAATGTATATTTTTGCAGATTACTCAAATGCTGAATTCATATTGGAAAGAAGTTAAAGATCGGTACGAGTTGAGTGAATGAGTGATATGTAGTGAGGTCAAATGTAAATGTGAACCGTAATGTAATCAAAATTGTACTGTAATTAAAATTGTGTATATATATAGTTAGAGCTTGAAATTTTTACTATTCAAAAATTGTAATAAATATTTGTTTGAATAAAATATCTGTTTGAATTCAAATTCTGTGATATTTACTTTATTCAGCAAATATTTATTTAATCTATGAAAAATAAAATAGTACAATAACAAATACATTTAAACGAATATATATATATATATATATATGTTTATTATCATCAAACAAAAATCATATAATCGCATATTCAACAATCTCCCCCTTTTGATGATAATAAACATATATTTCAGATTTTGAAACATATTAAATGTATTTGATGATTCCATTTTCTCCCCCTATTTGAATGCTTCCTCTGTACACAAAGCTTCCCCTTCATATATGCATACAGTTAAAAAAATATGCAAACGAGCCTAGATGCAAATATAAAATTTTGACCTTTGCTTGATTTTATTTGACAAAATCTTAACTTTTCTCTCCCCATTTTGTTATCAGCAAAAGAGCAATAGTGTTAGAGAAAGTAGAGATAAAGTGATCGATATTAATCCAACATTAAAACTCAATTGAATATAAATATTAAATTTCAATAAAAAATCAAACGAAAATCATAAATACTTTGTTAAGCGCATATTCCACTTTTAAAATGATGGGAATGATGTCATCATATAAAACCATACAGTTGTGTTTATTTGTGGTATATTTATATCAGGAATTTGAATATCTACTAACCATGCATAACTGTTAGGACTTTTAAATGAGATTAGTAGTATTCCAAATTTTTTTTTTAAAAAAAATGAATTCAAGTATCTTCTAACCACGCATAACTGTGGGCACTTTTAAATGGGATTAGAATCAACTTGTTTATTTTAAAAATCAATTTTAAAATGTGTTCCATACATGCATAACCGTGAGGACATTTAAATTAGCATGGAAGCACATAACAAATTCCAAGTAATTCACCCATGCATAACCGTGAGGACTTTTAAATGAGAGAGAATACTTTGGATTTTATTTTATTTTATTTTATTATTATTATCCCCTTTTTATTAAAATTAAAATGTAAAATGAAAAACGAACGATTCCTATTTAAAGTACCACATATTGACAAACTATATTGAATTTTGATGAGTGATGGTTGTTAGAAATATGATAGAAATAGATATGGTCATCGAATTTTTACCAACAAAAAGTTTTATAACTCTTGTTTAAATTTCTAAAGAAATTTACTAATTATACCGTCTCGAGTCATAATATATGATAAATATCAACACTCATCACTTTTTCAATCACTATTTATCTTTTCGATAATTATTTGGGAGTCAGATTAGTCAAAATAGTCATTTAAAATCAAATTAAAAAACAATTATGAAATCAATTTTTCAAAATGATTAATCAGAAAACATGGTCAAAAATGATTTTCTAAAAGGGGTTATATGAGAAATTGGGCTTGATGTGTCCGGGTTGGTTGCACTTGTGACAGATGATCTCGCGTTCTTCTGAGTGGTCTAGTGCTTTGGCTATTCTGCTTTTCAATTTTTGATTTCGAGCTGGATTTCCGTATCTGTGATTCCACCTTTTGAATTTCTTCATTAGTAACGCCAGCTATGCTGCTCCATCATCATCATCGTTACCATCATCACTTTCGGTTGTTCCTTTGAGAGCTATTGATTTCTTTCGAGTATCTCCTCCTTCACGCTCTTCCTTGAATTTTATTTCTTGCTCATAAGTGGTGAGATTTTTGGTAAGTTCTTCAACTTTCATTTGTTTTAAATCTTTCAATTCTTGAATGACAGTCACTTTTGTTTCAAATTTTCGTGGAAAGACTCTGAGGATTTTGAGGATTATCTCCAACTCTGTGTATCATTTTCCGAGAGCTTTTGATTTATACACGATATTGGAAAGTCGTCTATACATTTCTTTGACATTTTCTTCCTTCGCCAGTGTGAAGTTCTCGTATTTGCTGCTTAGCATGGCAAGGCAAGATTCTTTGACTTGAGATGTTCCTTCGTGAGTCACTTCTAGTGTATGCCATATTTCCTGTGCAGTTAGACAATGTGAGACACGATTAAATTCAAATTGATCCAATGAACATATAATAGAATTCATAACTTTAGCATTAGCATTCTGTAACTAATTTTATAGGTCTGTCCATTGATCCTTTGGTTTATCTATTTCCTGGTTATCTACAATTATAGTTGGTGCTCTATAACCTGTCTCAACGATATTCCAAGCGTCAATGGTTTTTAGAAAAAATTTCATTCTATTTTTCCAGTAGGCGTATTCACCATTGAACATTGATGGTCTAACTATAGACTAACCCTCAGCAAAAGCATTATTAAAAGAAGCCACTCTAAAAATTCAAATTTTTAAAACAAAAATTGGTTTTGAAAAAATGAATTTTTTAAAACAAAAGTTGACTTCTATTCCTAGCACCGATACCACTTATAGGATCGATTTCATCCTTGAGGGGGGGGGGAATAGGGTGATGGTGTTAATTATAAAAATTATTGTGGAAGCTTATAAAATTGTTTCAACACAGATATATCAAAATAATAGCAGCATAGGTAATAGCAGAATAATAAATAACAAAAATAGAACACACAGATTTACCTAGCTTCGGCAACACCCTGCCTACGTGTTGCCCCCAAAGTTTCTACTAGAAATTAAGTAGTCACACGCTTACACACATAAACTCGCGACACCCGCTACTGACTAACCTAACTCTACGCTCAAAACCCTGCCACAACTCAGCTATTGAGTTGCGAATTCTCAAACTGCGCCACGTAGTTTGTCCCCAGTCACACGACTAGCAAATACACAATTTTCAAACAGAAAGTTAGAAAAGAAAAAACAATAAAATAAAACTAAGCCCTTAAACAAATTAATAGCCCAATTTTAGTGACCGGCACAAGTGGTTGACTTCCCTTAATCTTTCGTAAACCGGTATTTTTTTATTATCTTCGGCTGACTCCTTTTCTTCTCTGATAAAATCAACAGCTGCTGTGAAAATTGCTTTCGCGAGATTTGAATTAGAGTTTCGGCCCTTTTATTCCTTTAACGGAATCGGTCTTGGGATTTAATGCTTCGGTCTTGTGAAATTAAATTAGGGCTGTTGCCGCTTTTGCGTTGATTTTTCTCTCGATTTGCTTGCTGGCATGTTGATTGCTTACTTGTGGGTTGTCTCCTGCGGCAGATATGAACACTGTAAGTTTTACAGATTTTTTTCTGTGCTCGTTTTGGATTCGAAATTGAATTGGGAGTTAATTTTTCCTCGTGATACTTTCTTTGTTTTTGCCCCAACTTGAATCTTCCTTTGCCGTTGATGTTTAGGGTTTATATAGGATTTGAATTCCTATTTTCCCGTTCGTTTGAATTTGCCATTTAATTTATCTCGGCCGGTTGATTCTGTATGGATGCTTTAGATTTTTTCTGACTTTATCAATTTCGTATGTTTATGATTTCTTGATAGTCACAGCTTTAATTTCTCTGACTTTGTTTTCCTTGCTCACAACAGTTCTGACTTTGATCTGTTTCTTTGATATGAACTGTTGACTTCAGTCACTTGACTTTGTTTATGCGATTCCATGACTTAATATTATCTTCGACCTTGACTTATGATAGCACTGGCTTTGACAATTTTATTGATGCTCTGAGTTACTACAGTTTTCACTCTTGTTCATGTAGCTTTGTATGATTGTTATTCTGGTCATTCATACTTTATGTTGTACATATGTGCATTTTTCTCACTTGTTGTTGCACTTGCTTGATCCAGTTTCGTAGTTGCATACTTGTTGTGCATTTTTCATGTCATTCCTTTGGTATTGTTGCAGACCACTTGATCACTTGTGTACATATGTTGTTTGTCACCTGCAATTCTTTCATCAAAATTATCCTACCGAGAGCCAGTACATTATTTGTTCATAATGTCCTCTGGAGTGCCATTGCTGCCTCGGGTTTGAGTTTTCTTGTATAACTTGGTGCCACTGGTTCATTAGTGTTTGATCATTGATGTTGCTCTGTTTTGATGTGAACAGTTCTGGTTTGTCCCTGTAGTCTGATTTTGTGCATTTGTGTTTATTGTGATGGCACTGTCCAGTTGAGTTTGAGTTGTATAACTTGAACTTGATCTCGATTTGGTGCCATTTGCTTCTGATTCATTTTTGAGACCAGAACTGTAGCATTATGTTGAATCGGTAGCATGCACTCGAGTCATGGTAGCAGTGACTTGAACTTTGCCTTTTCTTTATGTTTTAGTTTCATGCTGCTGTCACTGATACATACATATGTCTTGTTGAAATGGTTTGATGTGCATAATTGATTTGTTGCCGACCTGTGTTGCTATTGGTCTAGTTCACCTTGAACTTCATGGGTGCTCGAGTCTGGTTCATGTATTCATTGAGATGTTCATGTTGCATATATGCTTGCTGCCTGGTCATCATTGTATGTTGTCACTGCACTTATATTTTCAGTTTGCATTCACTTGTGTACATTTGTTTGAGTGCGGCTTTGTTCCATGCTTATGGTTCTATTGATGATGCTATGACCATTTTATTGCATTTGGATTGGTTTTTCGAATTACACCTGAGTTGAATCCTGTAGCTCGGATTTGACCTTGTGCTGAAAAATGTTACATTATTTTTATTGCACTTGAGTTGAACCCGGCGTTTTGGGTTTGACCTGTGCTCACCTGTCCCTGTAATTCTATCAAGTGTATATATCGGTGTGCACAGCCTTGTGGCATATACAGTGATACACTATGTATGTCACAAGCTGTTCGTGAATGATGAATTCAATTAAATGATGACGAACAACCCAAATAACTGAGGCGAATATTATTTTCAAAATTCACATTTTATTTTGTACTACAAAAATATTTTATTTTCAATTTAACTGCGTCAATGTATATTTTTGCAGATTACTCAGATGTTGGATTCATATTGGAAAGAAGTTGAAGATCAGTACGAGTTGAGTGAATGAGTGATATGTAGTGAGGTCAAATGTAAATGTGAATCGTAATGTAATCAAAATTGTACTGTAACTAAAGTTGTGTATATATATAGTGAGAGCTTGAAATTTGTACTATTCAAAAATTGTAATAAATATTTTTTTGAATAAAATATATGTTTGAATTCAAATTCTATGTTATTTATTTTATTCAGCAAATATTTATTTAATCTATGAAAAATAAAATAGTATAACAACAAATACATTTAAACGAATATATATATGTTTATTATAATCAAACAAAAATCATATAATCGCATATTTTAACACATACAAATGGAAGAGTCTAACTTGTCCGACAGTGATGGGGCGGGCAGGTAAGTGCACCAAGCGTTTGAAAAGTTGAGACTCCACTTGGAAACACCCCTCATCCTTTCCAAGCCCATAGATTGAGAAGATGACTATCTTTGCCTTGTTGTCCCTAACTACGTGATCAATGCTACATTGGTACGGAACGAAGAGAAGTTTCAAAGGTTGATATACTATGATAGCAAACGGTTATCGAGCCTAGAAACAAGGTATAGAGAAATTACCATTTTGTCTACTAATTGCTAACCGTAAACTACCATACTTCTAAGTACATCCTTATAAAAGTTCTCACTAAGTAATGATGTGCACCTAAATGTGCATATTTTTACCACAATGTTTAATCTATTTCAATTAAATAAATGATCATATTGGGTATTTTCACATGTTTAAACCAAAATTCAAATTATTTTCAAATTGTCACATAGTCATCCTCATCCAATGGCAAAATGGTCATTTTTATGTATTTATTAAATTATAAAAATTTACTTGGAATTTTCTATGTTGTTTTGTAGGAAATTTGGTGAATTTTATAAGTGACTTCATGATAATACATGCATGCAAAAGAGTGAAGAGAACAAATGAAGATGAGAATAATTCAAAGTGATGATCATCGAGGACCCCATCCACTTACCTTGATTTTCAATTAGGAGCTAAGCACATGATAAAAGGACATAAAAGCTTTATGTACATTTAAGTGGGGGATTAGTGGATGTTAATGATTAGTTGGGCACCACATTACCTCAAGAACAATTTAGGAATTTCTCAAAATATAAATTAGGGTTTAACACATGTATATATACCCCTTATGTTTCATGTAACTCTTCTCTTCCTCTTGATTAGTTTTAGGCTCAAAATAAAAGAAAGCTCATCTTTTTTTTTCATGGCTACTTAACCATTTTTATTTCATGTAATTTCTTTTTATGCAACTTTAAATACATGCTATTTTCTTCTTTTCTTTTTATTTCCTTTCATGTTGCAGTGTAGATTTCTTTTCTTTTATGCAAGTAGAATAGTTCTCTTTTTCATTAGCTTTCATTTTCTCTTCTTCTTGTTTTGTTTTTTTCACGTTGTTTTCTACTTGTGTTGATATGGTAACACAAATGAGAGGCTAATCCCTACAATTTAGGGGTAATGAAGCTCTCTTGAATCATGTAGATGCAACATTTTGATGTTATGTCTCTTTTATGCTTAATGGAAAGTTGGATGTTAGTGTGATTTTGTGTTTAATATTGAGTTTGATAGCTTATGTTGTTCAAAACAAATAAGCTATACTTAGTCATATGAATCACTAATTACCTCTTCATCTACATATGATCATGGTAATGGAAGTGGATTTAGAATCAAAATTTGATGGTTTATGTTTTTAGTTCTATATTTAATAAGCCATGCTTAAAATAGATTCTACTTTTAATTTCATACCATTTTCATTTAAGTTAGCAAGTAAGTTAGAGGGTGCATTAAAATTTGATGGTTTAAGTGTGTTAATTAATAACACAATTAGGTCATTCTTATGATAAATGCATCAACTAAACTCACATAGACTAAAAAGTGATCATAATTTCATTATGTTGATTTATGTGATCATGAGAGAGGATTTGTCTCTAAATTGCTCTTTAATCTGTTATTTGTATTTTCCTTAGTTTTACCTTGTTTTTGATTTCTTTTAGTGAGTTAACAATCCATCCACTTTAGTTTAATTTGATTGAATAGAATTTTAAAATCTACAATTCCCTACGGATCGACCCGTACTCGCATACGTGCTACATTCGTACGTCGTGCGCTTGCGGTTATTTTAATTTAAATTCGTTCGACGGTTTTCTAAACCGATAAAATTTCCGTCGATTAATAAGTTTTTGGCGCCGTTGCCCGGGATTTGTTTTGATTTTAATTTTCTATTCTTTGAATTATTTTGTTTGATTTTTGTATGTTTGTTGTATTTAATTTTTTTTTTTGTTTTTTTGTTTTTTTGTTTTTTTTTGTTGTTGTTGAGAGTGTTGCGTGATTTGATTTGTGTGTTTGTTTTTCTTGCTTGTTTTGCATTTGCATTTCATATTAAAAAAAACAACACACAATCATAATTTTTTTTTCTTTTCTTTCTTTCTATTTCATACACATTTGCATTCACTTCTTTTACATCTACATTTTCTTCTTTTGTTCCATTGAAAATAAAAAAAAGGTTTTTAACTGTTTCAAAACTGTGCATCTCTGTTGCATCTTGATTCCATCCCTATTGTATCTTTGTTTACATTTCCACTACCTTCCTGTATCACAATCCAAATTCACCTCAACAATCTTCATCTCCTACCACATTCAAGTCACAACCAACACCTCTTACATCTCCATACACTTTTGCCTATACCTCACCTCCATCACCCCTGATCAACACACCCAAACCCAACAAAACTACCCACTTTACACAGTGCACTGTGCATTGTTCACCACCTGTCTACACTGTTAATCTCCCAGTCTACAGACATCTCCACTGCTAACACCACATCATAACTGCACCATTTCATCTCATTTCACTTCCACTCCCCCTTACAAACCATCATCTCTCTCTCCACATTACAACTCTAAGTGCTTTGCAACATTACCCAAACCCATCTTCTTCACTGTGCACTTCAACCTACTTCATCCATAACCACATAATCCCTTCTCCAATTCAAACACCGCCCCTTCACCACTTCAACATCATCAACCTCGTAAACTCGCCAACCTAAAAGCAATACAAATTTCTTTAACCATCAAACCAAAACCCCAACTTCTGGCCATAAACTACGTCATCTGCCACCATTCATATCATTACTCTTACAAAACTTCCTCTGTCACTTCATATATGACTGTTGCCCCACATCACCACTATCATTCAAACCACCAGACAGGAACATCAGTTCCAACTCCTTCACCTAGCCTCTGTGCATCGCCCTTCACCCTGACTCGGCCATACAACTGCACTTCCAAACACAGTGCAACATCCCCATACTCAACCACTTCAATTCCACCACTCTGCTCCTCCATCATATTGTACTGCTACCCCTGCATTCACATTAAGCTGCTTACTTCCTTGTCTCTGTGCATATCTGTGAACTGCTGCCTTCACACAGCACTGTCCATCATCAACTTGCGGCCATCAAGCATCATTCACACTCCCTGACCATCACAAACAACAGCGAAACAACACCCCTTGTCTGACCAACATCCACTGTCTCCACCCTCAGCAACAATACCTCAGCTCCTCCCCCATTCAACTCCTACCACATTAGCTAACATCACCAAACTGACCTTCGGCCACATATCACCACTTCTCAATAGCAGACCAACCGCTCTTCACAACGACATAGTCACCAACAATCACCTCCGCCACGCCAAAGCAGCAACCACCTGCAATCGCCAACTCTCCATCGCAAAACAATTGCTGCACAGTTGTCGAAACAAGAACCAATTTTGCATATGTTGTTTTCTCAAATTACCTTCATACCCACGAACCACTCGAACACTTCAAACCCAAATCGAATCGAATCACCTCCGCCATCGCAAGTGAACTTCGCGACCAGTCCTGCAATCTTCCCTCAACCACAAACCGATTTCACCTCCAATCACTACGATTGCAACACCACATCAAAACCCATATCCCCGATTCTCCAGCCGCTACCACGACCTGACTGCTACCTACTTTTGAATCGCAAAGCACTGCCGAAAGAGAAAAAACAATGTGTCTTTCCGAAAGTAAAATTAAACTTTAGTTTCAATTTGCGATTGCATATTTCCATTTTCATAGAGATAAGAAGTTTGTTGCGTGCTTCCCGTTCCTGGTGGTTTGGGAAATTGTATTGTGTTGTTTTTAAAATGGGCTGAGTCATTTGGGCCGTGTTTTTGGAATGTGTTAAAATTTCTGGTTGTCTTTTATTAAAAAAAAAAAACAAAATATTTTGGGATTCATCCTTCTTCAAAAAAAAAGCAACAAGTTTCAATCGTTTTATTTTCTTTTGTTTTCAACTGTTTTTCTTCTTCTTTTGTTTTATGTTGTTTTCATTTATTTTGTGTTGCTTTTTTTCTTTCTTCATCTAACCAAAAAAAAATCAAAAAAAATCTTTGTATATATATTACTTTTAATTTTCAGGTTAAAGGTGGCAGAAGTGCTCGACAAAAATAAATTGCTTGCTTGCCAAAAAAAATTGTTGTTTTTAAAATAAATTGCTAATAATTCTACAGGCTCTAGTATCGTGCCCTTAGCTCTTGTTTGTGTTTGCTTTGCATTGTTGTTTGGTTGCATTTTAAAAAAAATATTCAAAAACCAAAACTAAAAAACAAAAATCCATTTGTAGTTGCATTGTTAATACATGTTTAATTTCTGTTTTGCATATCATCTTAAAATTTTGATTAATAATAATGGTTAGACATCGATAACACTTAACCGTATATTGGCAAGTTGTCTTCTTTGAACAATTTAACTTCTTGGTGTCTAGGCTACAGCAGAGCAATAATCAGTTATAAATATTACGGTAATTCGTAAATATTATATTGAATTGTTTCTCTGAAGGTACTTAAACATTCGGCTGCATTGCTACGGTGATTCACGGTGCACCGATAACCCCTGCCCGTTACCTGGCTGAGAACTATCTTGTTGATCTAAGACAAAGTGTGATTATACAATTTTGGGTTAACTTAGAATAAGTCATTTGTAATTAGACCCTTACATTCATTTAGTTGCATTAGTTCAAGCATATTTAAAAAAAAAATCAAAAAAATCCAAAACTAAATTTTTTAAATATTCATTTTTTTTTCTTTGAAATTTTTAAATCATTTTCCTTTGAAATTTCAAAAATCCAAAAAAATTTAAAAAATCAAAATTCCACTAAAAAATCTTTTCAAAAAACAAAAAAAATTGAAAAACAAAAATACAGAACAAAAATCAATTTTTCATTTTGAAAAATAACTCCTCTTCGTAAATATTTTTTCTTTATAAAAAAAGAACAAAACAATTTTTTTTAAAATGTCCGAGTTTCCATATTCACATGAATTTTACGATAGTTGTGAAAATCAATATAATCCATATAATTTCACTTCAAATTCTCATGGATATTTCAACAACAACTGTTATTTAAACGATTCAAGTTTTGAACCAAATTTTCAAAATAACGAGTAATCCTCAAATCTTGAAAATATCATTTTATCTTTAATTGAAATCTTTACACAACAAAATCAAGAGATAAATGATTTGTGTAATTCATATTTGTGTAATAACTCGAGTCAAGGATTTCAAAATTTGATTTCAATTCAAAATTCAAATGATTTCGGTTATAACCCACGCCAACTCAATTTCGAACTTCAAAATGAATTTCAAAATTAAAACCAAAGTTGAAATAACTTTTCAAATAATTTTGGCAATGGAAATAATCTCGATTACAACGCGATTGATAATTTTTGTTCTCAACAAATCCAAATCGAAAATTCTCAAGTTAATAACTACAAATTGGATTTTGTTGAACAAATGAATGAAATTTACGATGATCACACGGATTCGTTGTTTGAAACTTATATGAAACAACGTGAACAACAAAACCAAATCCCAATGCGTGACGAGTTAAGTAATAATCCATCTTTTACCAAAATCGATAATTTTCAAACAACAACTTTTGAAACTGAAAATGATGATCTTAATGAAATTGTTGAAAACACGGTAATTAAGTTGGATTTCAATTCTTTTGAGGGTGTGGAACCAAATTTAAAATTCGATCTTCCTTTTCTCGATTTTGAAAATTTGGATACAACAACATTGGATTTTGAACTTGACACATGTAATAAAGTTGTTGATAATTCGATAAAGGAAGTCGAATTCAATGAACACGATTTCTTTGGAATTTTCAAAAATGAGTTGTTAAATTCTGAAGGGGACGATTTACATCACCATTTTGATTTTGAAATCGATAATTTTGAAGAAGTTTTCAATGATAAGTTTGAACTTCAACTTGGTGAAAATAAACTTGAATTTCAATCAATTGTTTTATCTACCATAATAATTATCGAGTATAAAACAACTCATACGATTTTCAATAAAACGACATTCGTTTTTTCAAATACATATTCAACTTGTAAATCTTTTATGTTTTGGTTTTTCAAGCTTAAACTACGTTTCACACATTTGACGAGACAAATGAATCGGTCTTTAGAAGACCGTTTTATTTACTTTTTGACCGTATTCTTTCTCATCTCTTGTAAAAAATCATCCTTTCATTTAAATATAGGCATTTTATTTTTATTTTTCTTCTTTCTCCTTCCACTTGGGTTGACTGTGGGGACACAGTCAAAATTAAGTGTGTGGGGAGTCTCATCATCTTTTTGATTTTTCATAGTTTATTTAGCTTCTTTTCAAAACTTAAAAAAAAACAAAAACAAAATTTTATTTATTTTTAAAGAAACAATATAGGATAAATATATGGTTTTGGTTTATTAAATTGAATTTTTTTTATCTTAACAAAAATAAAAATAAAGTTTAATTACAAATAACAATGGTTTAACTAGTATATAGGACGTGTTAACTATGAAATACATCCTAATTGAAAATCTTTGTTTTAAAAAGTGATTGATTATAGTAAAGATATAACATTTTTTTTGTCTTCTAAGTTAAATGGTGCTAAGATGATTTTGCAAAACTCTCTCTCTTAAAATAATAATAATAATAATAATAAAAACAACAACAACAACAACAACATCCAAAGTATTCACTCTAATTTAAAAGTCCTCACGGTTACGCATGGGTGAATTACTTGGAACCTTTGATTATGTGCTTTCATACTCATTTAAAAGTCCTCATGGTTATGCATTTATGGAACACATGTAAAAAAGAATGAAAAAAAGAACAGACTAAATAAAAACCACTACGGTCGATAGGTGTATGCATGAAAGTGTGTGCACTCATCATGCTGCGTACTCCCCTCACATAAGCCCAAAAGGCTGTGTATGGATGATACATCTGGCCTCAGTTTACCTAAGCTATGTGTGTATTTTTTCTTGCAAATAGTGAGAGAGCAAGCAATTGAAATCCTAGCACTATTTTTAATTACTTGATTTGATTTGTTATTGAAAAGAAATGAAAATACCACTTTGATAATCAACTAATGATCCTTTTCATAATTACGCTTCGTTATCAACCGAAATAACGAGTTAAACTATAGTCTATTTGTTATGATAACTTCGTCTTTATTCGAAACTTTAACGAGTAAATGACTTAAATTTTAAGGTAATGACCGAAACCTATATTTAACTTATTTGTATCGATTTAAAAGTGAATCCTTCATTGTAAATATTTTCAAAAACTCGCATTCATCTCTTTGTAAATAAATTTTGCAATTTGTAAATATTTTCATTCTGCATTTGGATTTTGTGGGTAGTATCCGCTGAAAACCCTCACGAGACAACACTCGTCCTATCGGGGACACCTAGAGGTTTAACGGCTTGTTGCATACGCTCAATGCAATCGTGCTCCCTACGAAAACGGATTTATCTTAGTTTTTCTTTGTTCGAGGACAAATAAAATCCTCGCACCTCTATTAACGGCTAGGCCATGGTCAACTTCATTGTTAAATAATCTGATGCAAACAATGGCGATGAAGAAACAATCATCAACCAAGGCTCATGGAAACTATATGTCGATGAAGCATATAATGAAAAGGTGGCGGGGCCGGCATAGTCCTTGTCATACCCAATGGACAAGATCTTTGCTTCACCATAAAACAAAACATCAAGGCCACTAACAACAAAGCCGATTACGAAACTGTCCGGGTTGGTCTCAGGATAGCAAGAGAACTTAAGACTGAATTAATTCATGTTTACAATGACTTCTTGACAGTCATCAACCCGATCAACAAGCAATTTCATGTCAAGGGAAAAACACTGGCCCTATATTTTATAAAGGGAAAAAAGCTTATCAACTAGCACTTTCATGTCACTGCACCCTAGATTCCCAATTTTATGGCCGAAACATTGTTTGCTTTTTGGTCTTCCAAGAAAATCATCATCGACAACGACATTCAGGTAGAAAGTGGTTAGTTCCTCATGTTTTCTAAGAGGAACGGGATTCAGAAATGCTTCTCATCCTTCGCTCATTTTAATCAAAGGGGAAGATAAAGGCAGTAGATAAAACTATTAAGTCAACACTAAAGAAGGGCATGACTAAGGCCAAGGGAACTGGGATGAAGAGCTTCCGTTCATGCTACGGTCCTTCCTGACCTCAAATGGGCATTTCCCTTTCTCCGTACACTATGGGTTCGAAGCCATGCTGCATGTAGTAGGAAATGTCCCCTCCTTTTTGCGCCTCATGCATGACTTCAAGTAGAATAAAGAATTGATGCTACTGAATTCACCACCCTCAATGAAAAAAGAATGGAGGTAGAGATGTGGATCAAAGCTTACAAATTAAAGGTGACAATGCACTACAATGAAAAGGTAAAACTTGGCCATTTTTTCACATGGGACTTATTTTTACAACGGGTATTTGCGAAAACAAAAAACCCGACCGAAGGAGTACTAGGGCCCAACTGGAACGGGCCTTATGTTGTCAGCGCTGTGTTAGCCAGTAAGGCCTATCCCCTCACTCATTCTGATGTCAATAATGTTCCGGGCATAAGGAACTCGAAACAACTCCTAGCTTATAACGTTTAAAGTAATTTTTGTATGATGAAGCTATAGGGCATGACAAACTATGAACGAAATATTATAAGTTGACCAACTTTTTGTAATTTCCTATTTCATATACACAAGGAACCTCATCCTTACAACACTTTTCGATCAAGCCAGCTAACAAGAGCTCAAATAGCCATCCCATGGGCATACAAGAGCATAGCGCCTCTGTTCGCATCAGGTGGACATTATAGCAACCATACTGGCTATTCCGAAGGGTACGAGCATGAAGTGCCTCTGCCTGTAAGCGAGGGAAGCTAAAGCAACTAGTCTAGTGATCCTAAGAGGTTATGAGCACATAATACCTGTTCCTAAATCCGAGGAAGCTATAGAACCATGCCATCCCGTGAGGATGTGCAAGCTAAATGGAATGACCCTAGTTTGACTAACATTATTTTGGACATTTAATTAGATAAATTAAATGAAATAATGTAGATAGTTAAAGGATTGAGAATTGTTAATTAACAAGGGGTCATGCCCTAATGAATATATAAGCAAAAGAGAATTGAAAATAAGTAAGTAGGAGGAATATGGTAAGGGTAAAATTGGAACATCCTTCATTTTAATACCCTAAACCCTTCCATTCTTCATTCCTTGTTCATTTAAGATTCACAAACAAAACTAAAATCCTAAGGGAGTTTGGATGGCTACCATTAAGAAGATTCATGAAGAAGAAAAGCAAGGATTTAATTATAAGCTTAAGCAAATCAATTAAAGGGCAAATCTCAACCTTCTTAATACCAACCTAAGGTGAATAATTTGATTTATATCTCACTTTTGATAACGACCTCAGTTTTAAGGTTTGATCCGAACTATTTTGCAAGTGGTGTGCCATGTTATGTTTGTTTAAATGGATATTTATGCTTGTTGATAACTTATATTGTTTCATATAGATTTTATGACAAGTTTAGATTGCAAAACCTATTAAATGAGATCCATACGATTTGCGTTTTTCGATATATGATCAAAAACATCATTATATAACTGGTTTTCAA
Source organism: Allium cepa (assembly GCA_030765085.1). Taxonomy (NCBI): domain Eukaryota; kingdom Viridiplantae; phylum Streptophyta; class Magnoliopsida; order Asparagales; family Amaryllidaceae; genus Allium; species Allium cepa. The sequence goes on from CM060942.1 coordinate 514,890,524, forward strand.
GTTTCATCATTTTCTAAGAAATTGTGGATTTATTATGAATTTTCTATGAGAGAAAATAGTTACTATTGGGTTTAAATTATTTAAGGCAATTATATAAAGATTGTAAGTCTGAAATTTATATATGTTAGAAAACATAATAAAAGTGAATTATTAAGATTTCTGGGAATTTTCTTATGTATTTTACTATAGTTATAAAATTATTTTAGTTAAGGGACTTAAATGCTTCACTTGTTTTGTTAAGGAGGAGGGCTTATTTGTTAAAATGTTTTTAATTGTAAATTTTGAATTCGACACCCCTTTTTAGAAAAAGATTTTGACAAAGTGTGGGAAACCAATCATACTTTGACAAATTAGGAAAGTTAGATAAAAATGAATTACTTTGAAAGGCAATAAACTAGTTTTGTTTCGAATTACCACTTTGCCACTTCCTTTGCTCGCTTCCGTCACTACGCCTAGTTAGACTTTTCGCATTGTTTGAAACCAATGGATATGAAATCAAGCAATTGGTATGTAGTGTATTGATGAAAGGCGAAAGGAATGATGGTGTCAAAGTCATGCTTCCGAAGGGGTTGAAGAACCTCTAATTAGCTTTTGAATCAATCAACCTACCTTTGTGTGATATCTTGGAAATTTCAAGCAAAATTAAATGCAATAAACCCCTATATAAATTATTTTTAATTGATAAATTTTTTTATTTTCAAACAATAATGATAATGGGTTGTTTTTAAATATAGATAATAAATTTTAAAATAGAATTATTAATTACAAATTGAATTTGGGTTTGTTTAAAATATATACATGTATTGTTAAATTGATTTTAAATTTGATTTTTAGATTTAAAACTTGAATTTAGATTTAAATGGAAACTCAAAAGAAGATATTTAAAATATTTTATATATAAAGGAAAAAAAGGGCAAAGATGAAAATCATGATCTCAGCAAACCTGAAGCATTATACAAGGTGCAAATCAAAATTCATCATACAATCAAGTCCAGATCACTCAATAACCTAAAAGCAAACCGAGAATCAAATACAAGTTGCAAGAAAATCAGATCACCTAAATGATCAAGCAAGTCAGAGGAAAATTCAAATTTTGATTCCAGTTCAAAGGCATGAATCATTTTCCCAGGGTTACTCTCTGTTCGACTTCAAGAGGTGAGTAGACTTCAAATTAAAAGCTTAACTAAACTATTTCTTGTTGCATGTGGGAATTTCTATGATAACTGATGCTAGCTTGGAAATATTTATGTGATTTTTCTGTTTGAAAGTTGAAATATGTGATTTTCTGTGCTACCCTGTTCCTGATACAGGATTTAAATTTTTGAAATAAAATTTCAATTCTTTTACATGATCTTTGCTAAGCTTGGATTTTCAAGCAAATTAGTTAAGTTTTTAACTTGATCTAAGATTTTAAAAATATGCAACAATGTTTTAAAATTTAAAAATATCTAAACCCTGTAAACACTTAAACAAAGATCAAAAGCCCGTAACAGATTCAAGCTCTGTTCATCAGCAATGGTGAAGTTAATATTTTTGTTAAAAATAGTAAATCTTACTTTAACTTCACTATATGTGATGATATTGGATTGAATCGAATTCTACAGTTTGAAACTTTCTGGATTTGCAAATATATGCAGATGAGTATGACTGTATATGTTTGTTGATTTTTTTGTTTCCTGTTATTACAGTATGTGATTTATCTATTGCCAAAGATCCAAACCTCTATCAGATCCATATTTGCCTTGTTTATGTAAATGAAATTTTATTTGGAAATGTATATAAAGATCATAAAAACAATTTAGTGATTTTGTATGCAACTGTTAAATTTTAATTAGGGATTTATCAGTGAAATTAAATCTCTGGTTAAAATCAACTTCTTTTAATTCAAATTTGAATTACACGAATGTGATCATGATCGAAAATCGTGAATTTTGATATACATTTCGTAAATTTTAGATTGGAAATTCTTGAGGATTTTCGTGTTGTTCGATTTGGGGGTTTTGAAGGCCGGCCGACGTTTGGCATGGTGAATGGGAGCATGGTTGTAGTTGAAGGTGGAGGGGAGATTTCCGAGGGTGGGAAAAATACTTTGGTATTTTTCTAATGGCCATGGTGGCCGAAATTGGGCGAAGTAGGGTTTTCTGGTAGGTTTCGTTCATCGTTTGTTTTGTGAGTTTTGTGATGCCATGGAGATGTCGGAGTAGTTCGCGATGGAGCAAATGGGTGCTGGGCAGGATGTTGAAGCTTCAGTAGTGACGGTCGGCGATCTCGAGGTCGGAGACGTTGGGAAGGAGAGGTTTGCTGGCCATAGGGTTTTCAGATATGGGCGTGAAGGCTCGTTTTTGATTTGTTTTGACTTTGTACTATCTGATTGCTCGAATGTGACCGCATGGGTTCATGTGATTGTCGAACGTTGCTGCCACGATCACCAACGATGGGAGGCATTGGGCAACGTGCACCACGCGAACGTTGTATCTGGAAACAATGAAGTTTGGGGGTAACAGTATCGCCTAGGAGTTGTGCTCCTGCTTTTCTGGGGTGCAACTCGAAGCAACAGATAATGGTAGTTTCGTGATAAACCTGGGATGCAGTAGAGTGGTCTCGAGTGGGTTAAGTGTGATCTGGGTTTATCTTATGCTAGTTTTTGTAATGAAATCTAGTTTTTAAACATTTAATACAAGGTTGAGCAAATTGTATTTCGACCCATTTAAGCACTGTGAACATAATAAGGGTTTAACAAATTGAATTAAGTCTTTATATAAGTCTTAATTATTTTAGTTAATATTTTAAAATGTTTTAAACTCTTATTTAATTATTTTAATTAAATAATTAAGTTAAGTTAGGTACAAAGAGTATTAAAATTTAAGTTTTGAAGTTAATAATAATTTGATTTTCAAAATTTTAAGAAGAATTTCTTTTAAATGAAAATTAAGCTGAATAATGAATATTAATTGAATTGAATTGATTGGGAATTGAACAGTTTGACTCTGGATTAAAAAAAAGGGTATAAATAATAATTGTAATTAATTGAGGATTAATGTAAGTAATTATATAAATCTATTTTTCCAAGCTATTTACTATATACAATCTTTCTTTTAAAAGATCAAACAATTTTATACTTGTTTTATAATTATTTTGGAACTATCTAACTATTTTTTTTACTGTTTTATAAACCAATTACTATTTTTCATCTATTTTACAAATTAATTTCTATTTTTCAACTATTTTGCAATTGTTTCAAATTTCTATAACTATTCGACTATTTCTTTTCCAACTATTTTACAATTACTTTACTATTTTACAGCCATTTTACAAACTAATAATTATTTTTAAACTACTTATTTATTTTTAACTTTTCAAGCTATTTTCTAAATTTAAACTAGACAGAGTTTTAAACTGTTTATGATTGAATACCCAATTAAGGTAAGAATAGAGGTGATAATCCAAATGGATTGAAGTAATTATGAATAGGTGAATGGAAATTAAAGTGAATGTGAATAGAAAGGGAATTGATTTGGCTAATAATCAATAATGATAAATACGTAGGGTGTACGTATGTTATTCTATTCGCATAATGATTTGATCCAGATTCGAGCATAGAATTTCGAGATAGTATGTCGATCCGAGTTGGGATTTTTCACTCGATTTTCGACGGCGAACCTGGATATGGATTGTTGATTGGTTCTGGATATTCTCTATCATAGTTATGTCTATGTAAGGAGAATGACGGTTTCTGATCAAGAAATCAGATCTATGTCCGCACCAGGAAGTCAGGTGGACGATACTAGTTCGGAAGTGAAATTGTGTGGTCGAGTGAGCGATCAGATTGGTATAGCGTACAAATGATATGTGTACGTCATACGGATTTGAATGAAAATGATATTGAAAGGAGTAATCAAATTTGAACATTTGATTTTGAGTAAATAAAGTTTAATATCTTTGTTTTATAAAATGAAACCCCCTTGAATCTTTTGCCAGAGGAAAAAGGGTTTTTGAAAATGTTTGAAGTAAAAAGGAGTTTTATACGAGTTTGAAAAGATCCAAAGTTTTAAAAATTATATATATATATGTATATATATATATATATATATATATATATATATATAAAGGATCTTATGAGGATTTTAGAAAAGGTTTTAGGAACCTTTGGATTTGGAAAGGCTTTTAATTTTTGGGTAAAATCAATATGAGAACTTGGAAAGCCTAGTTTGAGAATAATCGATTTTGGAATAATCGATTTTGTGTAAAGGAGCTTTGTATGAGATCATACTAGGTGTATGATTTGAAGATACTATATGTATAGTATAAAATGTTTTGATGATGGCTTTGGGGAAAAAGGCGCTCCCTTGAAATGAACTTCTCAGGAGTGCCACCTGGTGGTACTGCCTTGAGCCCCAAGGGGGGGTTCTAAAGTTGATCATGTGAGGAGTCCGGACAAAACTAGTTCCTGGGGATTATGAGTAGAGTATACCATAGCGAAAGTCGTGTGTGCCGCTGAGAGCCAACAGTCTGCGTTTGATTTTATATTGGTAGACTACGACCTATGGTAACATAGCGAAAGTCGTGTGTGCCGCTGAGAGCCAATAGTCTCCGTTTGATTTTATATCGGTAGACTGCGACCTATGTAGGAGTGGAGAAGTTTCATTTCGACAGCGAAAATCGGAGGCCGTTGAGATCCTTCAGTTACATGGACTTTTGCTATGATGGCAACGTAAACCAAGAATGTAACTGCAATCTGTCGTGGGTTCCATGGCGTAATCGAGAGGCCGCGGAGAGCCTGTAGTTACATGGACTTCTGCTATGATGGCAACGTAACCCTGGAATGTAACTGCGACCATGGATGGGGGTGATGATTTCCAGAGAATTCTCACAAAGATATTCTCTATTTTCAAAAATGTTTTCTATATTTTTAATAAAATTATTTTTCAAATTATTTTCACTGGATGTTAAAAACGGGTCTACCAAGCACTTGTAGATTTTCAGTCTTACGCCTAATCAACGTATGACCGAATTTCTATGAGAACGAAGATGGACTTGTGATGCAGCCAAGGAAGCGAATTCGACGAGGTAGATCGAATCCGTCCAGGATCTCACACGATTAGGGGAAATAATAGGTGAATCGATGATAAATCGATGAATTTAAGAATACCGAAAAGCCCAAATCCGTTGATCACGAAGATACCGGACTTTAGCAATCTTCGACACGTTGATCACGCACGATACCATGAGAGAAGATCTTTAATTCTTTGAACGTTGATCAAGCGCACTTGATTCCGTGAATTGGCTTCAACAATCGTTGATTCGAGCGAACTCGAACGCCGAAGGTGGAGATAGGAGTTACACTCAACTACCAATTTCAATGGAGGCACAAAGCACAAACCAAATTTTATTAAAAATTCAACAACCATTACAAATGACAACACACCCTTATTTATAGGGAAAGTTACAACACATACACGACTTAACAAATACAAACGGCGACTCAAAGAAAAAAATGAAATACAAATGACTTAACACGTACAGCAGCGACTTAGACAAGCTTCGGCAGCGACCTAACTGGAGCGACCTAAAGAATTCGCGACTTAAGAAACTCGAACGACATAGGCAATTCTGGTCATCTGCTTGCGAAAAGAATCTTCAGCGACCTAAGGAAATGCTCACGACCTAGGCTTCAGGAGCTCGCGATTTAGGCTGGAAGAGACCTAAGGAGGAGCGGCTTCGTTAGTGATCTACTGCTTCGTGACCTTCAGCTTCGCGAACCTAGGGATTTGCTCTGCTCGCGATTCAATTCTTCAGCGACTTTGGAGTTAGGTCGTACGCGACCTAAGGTGAGCGCTGCATCATCCTTCCCTTGTTGAGAAAAATTCGTCCTCGAATTTAAAAGTTCTTCCCCATTGGGTTGTTCATCTTCATAATAAGGTATAAGATGTTTAACATTAAACACGTCAGAAGTGCACACATCCGCCGGAAGCTTCAACCTATAAGCATTTTCATTGATCCGTTTCACAATCTTTACAGGACCGATCTTTCGAGCTTTAAGTTTATTGTATGTTCCTACTGGAAAACAATCCTTTGTTAGTACATCATATAATAAATCTCATTTATTAAATTCAGCACTTCTTCGCTTCAGATCCGCAGATCGTTTATACTTCACATTCGTCTTCTCCAATCATTCCTGAACGATTCTATGGCATTCTGTCAACCCATTAACAAAATCAGCAGCCCGCTTAACTGTCCCCTTCGGTGGTGGCACTATCGTTAAATCCAACGTCCCCTTTGGCAAGCTTGAATATACAATCTGAAATGGACTGAAACCCGTACTACGATTGTTAGCATGATTATGAGCAAACTCCGCTTGACATAACTTCACATCCCAGATCTTCAGATTATCCTTCACAAGGCACCGCACAAATTTCCTAGCGATCTGTTCACAATCTTGGTTTGTCCATCCGACTGTGGATGATAAGCACTACTGGAATTCAGCTTCGTTCCCACCATCTTCCACAAACTCAGCCAAAAATGACTCAGAAATCTGGTATCTCTGTCCGAAACTATAGATTGTGGTAATCCATAAAGACGATAAATCTCCATGAAGTATAATTGCGCGACATTAACTGCATCTGCTGTCTTCTTACATGCAATAAAATGTACCATCTTCGAGAAACGATCCACCACAACATATATAGAGTCATTTCCCCATTGAGTCCTTGGCAAGCCCAACACAAAATCCATGCTTACATCAACCCACGGTTTTGTAGGAACAGGTAAAGGCATATACAAACCCGCATTTGTAGCTGTCCCTTTCGAAACTTGACAAACATGACATCTCTGAACAAACTTTTCAACTTCTTTTCTCATTGACGGCCAAAAATAAGACCTTGAGATCAACTGCAAAGTACGATCCCGACCGACATGTCCTTCTTCATGCAACTCTTTTACAATTTTCATTCTCAAGCTGCAATTTGGTACGCACAATCGAATCCCCTTGAATAAGAATCCATCTACCAACACAAACTCATCAGTACTCCCATCCTTGACTTTCTCAACAATCTTCGCAAAGTAAGGATCCTCCTCAAACAACTCTGGTAATAGTTCAAATCCTGTCACTTCAACCTTCATCGTCGTCAACAAATGATTCCTCATGCTCAAGGCATCAGCTACACGATTCGTCACCCCTGATTTGTGCTTCACAACAAAAGTAAACTACTGCAGATACGTGACCCATGAAGCATGTCTAGCTGAAATTTTGTCCTGCCCTTGCAAATGTTTCAATGCCTCGTGAACGGTATATAACACAAACTCCTTCTGAAACAGATAATGCCTCCAGTGCTTTACAGCCTGAACAATTGCGTAAAACTCCACATCATAAATGCTATATCTCAATTTGACTCCAGACAACTTCTCACTGAAATAAGCAACTGGTCTTCCATTCCGACTCAATACTCCACCAATCCCAACCTTCGATGCATCAGTATGTAACTCAAACAACAACTAAAAATCCGGCAGTACCAGAATTGGTGCTGTCGTCAAAAGTGTCTTGATCTTCTCAGAAGCTAACTCTGCTTCCTCTGTCCACACGAACTTCTTTCCTTTCATGCAATCGGTCATAGGTGCCATCACACTGCTAAAATGTGGAATGAATCTTCGATAAAAAGATACCAACCCATGAAAGCTCCTCACTTCAGTAATTGTCTTGGGTTATGGCCAACTCCTGACAGCTTCCACTTTGCTTTCATCCACTTGTATACCCTCCTTCGACAGAATATACCCCAGAAAAAAATACTGTGCGTCATGAACACGCACTTCTTTGTAGCAGCATAAAATTGCTCCTGCCGTAGAATCAACAGCACTTCTCGCAAATGCTGGATATGCTCTTCCATATTCCCACTATAGATCAAAATATCGTCAAAGTAAACTACTACAAACTTCCCAATGAATGGTCTGAAAATCTGGTTCATCACTCTCATAAAAGTACTAGGAGCATTTGACGAGCCAAACGGCATAACCAGTCATTCATATAGACCCTCCCTGGTTTTAAAAGTAGTCTTCCACTCATCACCCGGTCTAATACGAATATGACGGTATCCACTCTTCAAGTCAATCTTTGAGAACACAACAGCTCCACTCAATTGATCAATCAAATCATCGAACCTCGGCATAGGAAACCTGTATCTCACAGTGATCTTGTTTAGAGCCCGACTGTCCGTACACATTCGCCAAGTCCTATCCTTCTTCGGTACCAATAAGGCTGGCACTGCACATGGACTCAAGCTCTCCTGAACACGCCCTTGTTCTAACAACTCCTCCGCCTGCCTTCTCAGTTCCTTATGCTCCTTAAGACTCATCCTGTAATGTGGCCTGTGAGGTAGTACAGCTTCTGGAACAAGATCTATTTGATGTTGAATGTCCCTTAACGGTGGTAATTCCGTTGGCAGTTCTTTAGGAAACACATCTTCGAATTCTTCCAGCACTGGTTTGACTTCCTATGAACTTCAACAGATTCAGTAGCTTCACGTCCAATCAACAAAAACACCTCTGGACTCTCCTCTACTTCTCCAACAAGCTCCTTCAAAGTCAACAAAGTCTTCAGCTCCTCAATCTCTTCTGACTTGCTCTCTCCTTGCTGTCTCTTCTTCGGAACTAAAATGATCTTAACACCTTCAAACATAAAGCTGTAGCTATTGGTTCGACCATCATGTTTCACTGCTCGGTCATACTGCCATGGTATTCCCAAAAGCAAGTGACAAACATCCATCTCCACACATCACACCAGATCTCGTCTTTATACTTCTTCCCAATAGAAAATGGAACATGAACTCGCCTATCCACCTTCACCTCTCCTCCTTTCCTTAACCACGCTAACTTGTAAGGATTTGGATGCTTATCCGTCTTCAACTTCAACTTTCTCACAGCTTCGGTAGAAATGATACTGTCACAACTTCCCGCGTCAATCACAAATTTACACACCTTCCCCAGTATAGTGCATGTCGATTGAAAGATATTACTCCTCAACCAACTAGCCTCTTCTTCCTGTTTCGGTGTTAAACATGATCTCCTCAACATTAGATTACATCCTTCATCTCCTGATGCGATATCCTGTTCATCCTCTTCAACTGGATTAGAATGACCTTCATCAACGTCCTCATCTTCAATCTCAGCAATCATTGCCCGCTTCTTCGGCTTTAGACAATCATTGCTCTTATGGCCAAACTCTTGACAATTAAAGCATTTGATACTACTATTGACCTTTGCCTTTCACAACCTCATTCACAACTGGTTTACTTACAGCCTTGGAAACGTTAGCATTGCTACTAGCTCCCTTCACTTGATTGTTGGAATTCGTAAACACACCACCTCCTCGTCTTCCCTGCTTCTCCCAAGCCAACGCTTTCTAGTGCGCTTCAGCCACAGATCTAGGGTCAAACATATTTACCATGTCCTGGATCTGGATTCTCAACCCCCAACAAATCTAGCGGTCAACTGTTCTTCCGTCTCCATGATGTCATTTCATGCAATCAGTTGATAAAACTCATCAGCATAATCATTAACAGCCTTTGTCCCTTGCCTCAGGTTCTGCAAACGTTGGTACATTAGAGATTGATAATTGCAAGGTAAGAAAGTAGCTTTCATTAACTTCTTCATCTTCTCCCACGAAACAATCTTTGACTTCCCCATTCTCTCTCGTGTAAGTTTAGTCTGCTGCCACCACGCCGTAGCTCTCCCTCTCAATCTCGTAGCAACCAATTTAACTCTGCGATTCTTGAGAACTTCTTTGAAGTCAAAAATTTCCTCAAATTTGAAACCCAATCCAAAAATTCCTCCACAACCATACCACCCTTGAATTCCGGAAGCTCCATTTTCACTCCTGATTCCCATCTACGGTAGTCTTAATATTCTCTAGCTCGACTCCACACTTGACCTCGATCTCGGTAATGAACTTCCTCTATCACCATCAAACTCCTCATCAAAATCTGACGCATATCGTTGTCGATCATGACCACCAATATCCTACCTCCACCATTTCTTCGATCTACATTCCTCTGATCACGATAATCCACATCTCTCCGATTTCGTTCATTAACATTCCTTTCACGAGCGTCAACATTCCTATGATCATGATCTCCTCTTCTCTCCCGATCCGACTGTGGTGAAACTCTGTTTCCCCATGACTCGATTCAGGTGAAACCCTTCTTCTACTTTGATTCATTTCAAGCATCATTCTCTCTAATCGACCAATCCCTTCATTCAACTTCTCATTGAAACTCTCGTCGATTCGTTACTCCATTTCATCGGCCTCTTCTCTTCCATACAAAGCATTAATATTGCGATGACATTGAGCTCGTCTCGGTGGCATGATTGAACTTCAAACAAATTCAAAAAATTCAAACACTTTCCGAACTTTGACCCAAAATGATATGGATCAAAACTCCCAACTTGTTGCAACTTCACGATGAACACCAAACTTCTCAACAATTGCAAATCCGATCTCCAAACTCCAAAAGATGCAAACTCCTTGCGATCTAGCTCTGATACCAAGCTGATGCAGCCAAGGAAGCGAATTCGACGAGGTAGATCGAATCCGTCTAGAATCTCACACGATTAGCGGAAATAATAGGTGAATCGATGATAAATCGATGAATTTAAGAATACCGTAAGGCCCAAATCCATTGATCACGAAGATACCGGACTTTAGCAATCTTCGACACGTTGATCGCGCACGATACCGTGAGAGAAGATCTTCAATTCTTTGAACGTTGATCAAGCGCACTTGATTCCGTGAATTGGCTTTAACAATCGTTGATTTGAGCGCACTCGAATGCCGAAGATGGAGAAAGGAGTTAACACTCAACTACCAATTTCAATGGAGTCACAAGGAACAAACCAAATTTTATTCAAAATTCAACAACCATTACAAATGACAACACACCCCTATTTATAGGGAAAGTTACAACATATACACGACTTAACAAATACAAACAGCGACTCAAAGTAAAAAATGAAATACAAACGACTTAACACATACAACAGCGACTTAGACAAGCTTCGGCAGCGACCTAACTGGAGCAACCTAAAAATCATCAGCGACCTAAAGAATTCGCAACTTAAGAAACTCGAGCGGCATAGGCAATTCTGGTCATCTGCTTGCGAAAAGAATCTTCAGCGACCTAAGGAAATGCTCGCGACCTAGGCTTCAGGAGCTCGCGATTTAGGCTGGAAGCGACCTAAGGAGGAGCGGCTTCGTTCGCGATCTACTGCTTCACGACCTTCAGCTTCGCGACCTAGGGATTTGCTCTGCTCGCGATTCAATTCTTCAGCGACTTTGGTGTTAGGTCGTACGCGACCTAAGGTGAGCGCTGCATCAACTTGTGGAAACACCGAGTTATAAAAATATTTTTATAAAACTATTTTGATAATATTATATAAATTTTAAAGAGTTTTAAATTTTTTTTTCTAATATTAAGCATTTTAATAAATTATGGTTTCGTACCTTTTCGAGGACGAAAAGATTCAAAAGGGGGGAGGAATGTGATATCCTGGAAATTTCAAGAAAAATTAAATGCAATAAACCCCTATATAAATTATTTTTAATTGATAAAAAATGTTATTTTCAAACGATAGTGATAATGGGTTGTTTTTAAATATAGATAAATAAATTTTAAAATAGAATTATTAATTACAAATTGAATTTGAGTTTGTTTAAAATATATATGTATTGTTAAATTTATTTTAAATTGGATTTTTAGATTTAAAACTTGAATTTAGATTTAAATGGAAACTCAAAAGAAAGATATTTAAAATATTTTAGATATAAAGGAAAAAAAGGCAAGGATGAAAATCATGATCTCAGCAAACCTGAAGCATTATACAAGGTGAAAATCAAAATTCGTCATACAATCAAGTCCAGATCACTCAATAACCTAAAAGAAAACTGAGAATCAAATACAAGTTGCAAGAAAATCAGATCACCTAAATGGTCAAGCAAGTCAGAGCAAAATTCAAAGTTTGATTCCAGTTCAAAGGCATGAATCATTTTTCGAGGGTTACTCTCTGTTCGACTTCAAGAGGTGAGTAGACTTTTAAATTAAAAGCTTAACTAAACTATAGCTTGTTGCATGTGGGAATTTCTGCGATAACTGATGCTAGCTTGGAAATATTTATGTGATTTTTCTGTTTGAAAGTTGAAATATGTGTTTTTCTGTGCTACCCTGTTGCTGATACAGAATTTAAATTTTTGAAACAAAATTTTAATTCTTTTACCTGATCTTTGCCAAGCTTGGATTTTCAAGCAAATTAGTTAAGTTTTTAACTTGATCTTAGATTTTAAAAATATGTACCAATGTTTTAAAATTTAAAAATATCTAAACCTCGTAAACACTTAAACAAAGATCAAAAGTCTGTAACAGATTCAAGCTCTGTTAATCAGCAATGGTGAGTAAATATTTTTGTTAAAAATAGTAAATCTTACTTTAACTTCAGTATATGTGATGATATTCGATTGAATCGTATTCTACAGTTTGAAACTTTCTGGATCTGCAAATATATGCAGATGAGTATGACTGTATATGTTTGTTGATTTTTTTGTTTCCTGTTATTACAGTATGTGATTTATCTGTTGCCAAAGATCCAAATCTCTATCAGATCCATATTTGCCTTGTTTATGTAAATGAAATTTTCTTTGGAAATGTATTTAAAGATCATAAAAATAGTTTAGTGATTTTATATGCAACCGTTAAATTTTAATTAGGGGATTGTCAGTGAAATTAAATCTCTGGTTAAAATCAACTTCTTTTAATTCAAATTTGAATTACATGAATGTGATCATGATCGAAAATTGTGTATCTTGATATACATTTCCTAAATTTTAGATTGGAAATTCCTGAGGATTTTCGTGTTGTTCGATTAGGGGTTTTGAAGGCCTGCCGACGTTCGGCATGGTGACTGGGGGCATGGTTGTAGCTGAAGGTGGAGCGGAGATTTCCGAGGGTGGGAAAAAATACTTTGGTATTTTTCTAATGGCCGTGGTGGCCGAAATTGGGAGAAGTAGGGTTTTCTGGTAGGTTTCGTTCATCGTTGGTTTTGTGAGTTTTGTGATTCCATAGAGATGTCGGAGTAGTTCGCGATGGAGGGAATGGGTGCTAAGCAGGATGTTGAAGCTTCGGTAGTGACGGTCGGCGATCTCGAGGTCGGAGACATTGGGAATGAGAGGTTTGTTGGCCATGGGGTTTTCAGGTATGGGCGTGAAGGCTCGTTTTCGGTTTGTTTTGATTTCGTACGATCTGAGTGCTCGAATATGATGCTGCCACGATCACCGGCGATGGGAGGCGTTGGGCAACATGCACCACGTGGACGTGGCATCTGGAAACAATGAAGTTTGGGGGTAACAGTATCGGCTAGGAGTTGTGCTCGTGTTTTTTTGGGGAGCGACTCGAAGCAACAGATGTTGGTGGTTTCGTGATAAACCTGGGATGCAGTACAATGGGCTCGAGTGGGTTAAGTGTGATCTGGGTTTATCTTATGCTAGTTTTTATAATGAAATCTAGTTTTTAACATTTAATACAAGGTTAAGCAAATTGTATTTCGACCCATTTAGGCACTGCGAACATAATAAAGGTTTAACAAATTGAATTAAGTCTTTATATAAGTCTTCATTATTTTAGTTAATATTTTAAAATGTTTTTAACTCTTAATTAATTATTTTAATTAAATAATTAAGTTAAGTTAGGTACAAAGAGTATTAACATTTAAGTTTTGAAGTTAATAATAATTTGATTTTCAAAATTTTAAGAAGATTTTCTTTTAAATGAAAATTAAGTTGAATAATGAATATTAATTGATTATTTTTGGGAAAACAATTAAGAATAATTACTTTATAATCGTAATTAGAGTTTGGATTAATTAATGATTGAGTGATAAATAAATTCGTAATTAACTACATGAAGTTACCAATGTATGATTAGTAGTTAACTAATTAAGCAATTTAATTACGAATTAATAATTGTTTGATTAAGTAATTAGTGGTTATTAAATGGGTGATTAGGTTATATTGATTGGTAATCAATGCCACAATTTGATGATTAATTTAGGTTAATTAACTGATTTAAAGATAATGAAGGGGAGATTATTGATTTGGGAATTTACGACATTTGGGGTATCATAAAACACTTCAGATTTGTGAATAATTCATAATTATTTTTAATACTTTGTTAATTGTAATTCAATCATAAGTAAGAATAAATTTATCTTAACATCATGTAGGATTTGAGATTTATTAAATTTATTCTGGTAATTAAAAGGGATAATTAATTAATTTAATAATTTGGGAATTTAAGTTAATTAATTAAGGTTTAAGATAAATTAATCGAGAATAATAAATCTGTAATTAATAATGGTACTTTAAATTTAATTACTATAGAGAACAATTAAGAATTGTTAATGAAGAAGGTTAACTGAAGATTGTTATACAATTAAGTAAGTTCAATAAATTAATTAAGGATAATCATTCATGGAATTTGGTTAAGTGTAATTACTTAATGGAAGTAAATAGATAATGATGATCATCTTAATGTAATTGGAGAATAGTTAAACAAGGAGGATTAATTAAGAAGAATGATTATGGGATGGTTAATTAATTGGCTTGAAATTAATTAATAAGCTGGACTTAAAGGTAATTGATTTAATTCAATTAACGATAATTAGGTTTATTCGAGATGGTGTGATTGATTTATCTTGATTATGTATGATTAAATGATAATTAAATGCCCTGAATTGATTTATAACCCTGATTTGAAATGGTTCGTGATATGATGTGTTGGGTGGGCAATGATGATGTGGTTATCTGTCATGATAAATTGTTGAGTAATGAAAGTGTCATCTTTTAGTTAAAAGTCGAATTGCATTTCACATGAATAACATGTGTTAAGATGAACTGAATTCGAAGAGACAGGGGTCGGGTATTGGTAAATACTTAAACCACTTCGATTCTTGATGCGTGGAATCAATGGACTGTAATGGAATGATTTAAATGGATTGGACCATATAACCTAAGATCTGGCACTTAGAAATTGATATGTGAAATAGTGATGCCTATAACAACTTGTGAAATTATGAATTGATACAAGTCACCCGAGTTTTCTTTTATGATTTGAATTTAGTATTTCAAATTTGTGGGTTTACTCATACTGGTTTCTAGCCTGACCCGGGTGTTACTTTGATGTAATGCTCGGGTCAGACCGAGTATTACAAATTTTCAGGCAGGGACGTTTTGGAGCTCAGGAGGCGAGTTAGATGGCAGGAACGTATGGAGCATATACCGCTGTATATATTATTGTTGTCTTAGAAGATCTAGCACTTAGAAATTGATATGTGAAATAGTGATGCCTATAACAACTTGTGAAATTGTGAATTGATACAAGTTACTCGGGTTTTCTTTTATGATTTGAATTTAGTATTTCAAATTTGTGGGTTTACAAACGCTGGTTTCCAACCTGACCCAGGTGTTACTTTGATGTAATGCTCGGGTCAGACCGAGTATTACAGATTTTCAGGGAGGGACGTTTTGGAGCTCAGGAGGCGAGCTAGATGGTAGGAATGTATGGAGCATATACCGCTGTATGCATTATTGTTGTCTTGGACATGTTGTTTTAAACTGTCCAGTGTATTGAATGGTTGTAACTCTGATGTATAAAAATATATAATTGTACTGAGGCAGTTTTTCTTTGTAAAAACCGTTATTTATGTTATATTATATTTTGATCCGCTGCGAATGTGAGGTTTCTGTGGCTTGTTTCTGTTTCTTCTTCTTTCTCTTTTCTTCGTTTCCTAACTATCTGGATGTTTCTGGATCGAAATTTCTCGGTTGTTACACTTTGTTTAAAAAGAGGCTTCAGAACAAATTGCCACTTTCCTTTGTTTCTAGAAAGGAGATTTCGAAAGGGTTGCCACTTACATTTGTTTTAAAAGAAGCTTTCGAAATGATAACCACTATTGAACCTATTTGATACCCATGATGCCGCATTCATACCTTTCGAATTAGTTAAGGCCGCTAGCCTTAAAACAATGTATTCGAAAGGGGTGCTTTCACCTTTTAACTTTAAACCGCTTTCAAATGGTTTTGAAGGAAATGGTGTCGAAAGGGTGGGTTTTGAAGCTAACCTCTTTCTTTTACTTGGGGTTAACACTTTCAAAAGAAATGCTTGTGCCTCTGTTCTTTATTACCCTTTTGCTATATTAAAAGTTAAATCTAATGGTTTTGAAAGGAATAATTTTAAATGGTTTCGAAGCAATGTTTCCATAAAACCTTACTTAAAATAAATGCTTTCGAAAGGTATGTCATAAGTGTTTCGAAGGGAAGTTCCGAATGCATTCAAAAGGTATATTTAAGTGTTCTGAAAAGCCTTTTTAAAGTGTTTTGAAAAGAAGGTTTCCAAAGATAAGTTTTTCAAAGGGGGATGTGCAAGGTTTTATATAATGGTTTCGAAAGGGATGCTTTCAATTATTGTGAAAAGGATTGTTTAAGGTTTTAAACAAGGGTTTCGAAGGTACTGCTTTGGATTTAAGGCCTAAACTTTTCTAACTTAAAAAGGGGTTTTAACTTATTTTGATGTTATAGAATATTCCCTTGATTTAGATTTCGTCAACATTGTTTTGTATAAAGCATAAATCATGGCATAAGTATTTTAAGTAAAGCAAAGAGTATAATTTCCATGTTTTATAAATATATGATTTTAAGGGTAAATTATTTGTAAGGATTGTTTACAAGGAAATGATATTTTGAAGAGGGTAGTTAAACCTAAGTATATGACTCAGATATTAGAAGACCAGATAGGACTAGTATGGGGTCACGCCCTATACTTTAGTTAATAGCTCCTAGCTAATGTAAGTCCAAAATTCCAGTGTTTAGGGCTTTGTCACAAATGAGATTAAAATAATATTACATATGGAAGGGACTATACAAAGTAAAGAAAGCTTATTGGTGAGCCGCAAAACCATTAGGATCAGTTGACCTTTGAAGAAGATAGTTAAGGGTAGACAGCCCAGTATTGTATCTAACAGAAGTTAGGTTTTTGCTTATGTCTAGTAGGCTCGAGTCTGCCAATGGTTAATATTTAGCTAAATAAAACTATAAAATGGACAGATAGTCCATTCATTTCCTTATTTATGCTATTTCTATTGTTCTTATAATCAGTTTGATTGTAGGATTTTGATTTGCAAAAAGATTTTCTTTTAAAAGGATATTAGCGAGGGAAAACCCATTCCGCTAGGCTTTGTAGTCTCACTTAATATCAGTAATTCAAGATGTAATAGTATTACTCACACTAGGCATTATGTTTGACTCAAAGTTTATGTTTTCCCGTAAACTCTCTGGTGCTTACAATTAAATTTGAGTAGATTGAGAGTTAAGGACTTTTCAGTTCTAGTAGGTTGGACGAATAAGCTTTTGAAGACGTGTAAGGGGCAAAGCTAGCTATGTAGGAGCTATTTAGTATTATTTCCATTGTAATGTATTTATGGCTGATATGTCTATCTAGTACTTTGATCTTTCAAGTGGGCATATTCATATGTTCGCTTTTGGCGTAATTTGTAATATTTATATTTGATCAAAACTTGGGAATCGTTTTAGGATTATGTAACTAAATATGAAATATTTACTTGAAATGTAATCAAAAAAGCTGTTTTTGAAATATGTATTGATTTTATTTCATATTCATGTGCTTCTGATATTATGGATACAATTAACATTACCGTATTTTATCATCCGAAGTTCATACTATGGATGACTGCAACATTTGTAGCGCTTAGCTTCGGGCCTCAAGATAGGGGATTTTACAACTTGGTATCAGAGCATAGGTTTATGAAAACTTAAAAGAAATTTCAAAGGAATTAGAGAAAATATTGGGGTAAAGGATAACGCTATAGTAACATACTTGTATTTTCTTTATATAAATATACGGTTTATCTCTATTCTCCTATCTCATAGGCTATTCTTCTATATCTTACAAAAACTCATATGTAGATTTTAAGGAAGTAAGATATGAATGCTAGGAATGGAGGAGTTAACCTTGGTGGAGGAAGCACCACAATCAATGGAAATGCCATACCAAACACTAGAAGGAATTCAGGTCGGGTACAAACTGCTAATATGGGTTTTGGAGCACCACAAGTTGATATGGGAACTAGGTATTAGTTCTTCGTCAACATGATGTAAGTTGGAGTTGCTGGGGGATTAGTTGGAGGAAAATCAGGAAGCTTTGGTGGTCAATAACTTTGCAATACTAAGCAGAGACTATGCTAGGCTTGGAGGAGAGCCATTTTATTAGTACGGAGGACGCAATTCAAGTGGAGAATTGTTTGCTTCATTGTGAAATGATTTTTGATGATTTGGGACTCAACAATGAGCAAAAGAGAAGACTGGCATCGAGAAAGTTGTAGGGAGCAGCATTGTACAAATGGAACCGTGTTATTGTGGGAGTAAACGAGGAGACCATGACTTAGGCAGAATTTAGAAGGAGATTTGAGGGAAAATTCATGCTGGAGATTGCCAAGTCAGCTCTAATCAAGAGGTTTGCTTTGTTGGTGCAGTGAGACACAATAGTGCTAGAGTATGCTAGCAGATTTAAATAGCTATCGTGATATGGATATGCTACGGTTGATACGGTTATCAAAAGGAATGAGAAGTTCAACCATGGTTGAGATCCGAGCTTGCTAAAGCAACTCTAGCACTTATTAGGGATCCATGCGATGTAGTTGTTAAAATGTCTTTGAGGAATGAAGAGATGCTTGCTCTTCTTGATGGCAGTAAAGTGGTGAAAACTCAAGGTGGTATAACCAAAAGTGAAAGTTTTTCCATAAGAAGGGAGCTCAGAAGAGTGGAGCCACCAAGAAAGGAAAGAGAAAAGTTATCTTCTACAAGTGTGATAAGAAGGGACACTATGCTCATGAGTGTAGGACATACGACATAAAAAAAGTTGCTGACAAGAAAGGAGTAGAATGCTTCAACCGTTATCAGATGGGACATTACAAGAACCAATGCAAGGAATTAGCTAAGGACGGAAATGGTAAAGTGTTTGCATTGAAACCAGCTACTTCAAGACCAACAGCAGAGGAAAAAGGAAAAGCTATGTTTTGATTCATGGTATGCTAGTTAGAGTTCTATTTGATACTGCTGCATCACATTCTTTTATATCTCATTTTTTGATAGAAAAGCTTAACCTAGAACTCTCATACCTAGTTACTTCCTTAATGGTTGCGAAACCAATAAGGAGGAATGCGATTCTTGGATGAGATGTGACCACTTAGAGTTTGAATTGTTCGGTCATGTATTTTCTTGTAGTTTGCATGTGCTTGATTTCATAGAATTCAGAATTATTTTGAGTATGGATTGGTTAAGTAAGTATGAAGCTAGGATATTTTGCCATAATAGGAAAATATCACTTAGACACCCTAGTTGTAATGATCGGATTATATACTTCGTAGAAAATCCTAGTTTTGAGGTTAATGTTCTATAGGGTGTTATGGAGGCTGAAGATGAGTTGAGTCGAATTTTTGTTTTTAGGGAATTCATATATGACTTTGACCCCGTGATAGGACTACATCCAAAATGAGCCATTGAGTTTCAGATAGATTTAGTACTAGGAGCAGAACCGGTGAGTTGACCGCTAAGTAGAATGACACCTACCGAGATGAAGGAGTTAAAGGTGAAGTTGGTGGATTTAGAATGTAAGAATTTTATCAGCCCAAGCAGTTTGCCTTAGGGGGCAGCTATAGCATTTGCAATGAAACCGGAAGGATCATTGAGGTTGTGTATTGATTATTGTAATATGAATGAGAAGACGATAAAGAACCTATATTTGTTACCTAGGATTGATTATTTGTTGGTTCAGTTGAGTGGAGCCAAAGTATTTTTCCAATTGGATTTAGCAGTAGGATTCCATCAGCTTGGAGTAGCAGAGGATAGTATTCCTTTGATGGCATTTATGACCAGATATAGATTATACAGATGGTTAGTGATGCCATTTGGTCTAACTAATGCGCCAGCATTCTTCGTGGACCCAAGGAATAGAATCTTCCAAAAATTTAGGCAGATTCATGTTAGTATTCATGAATGACATTTTGATATACTCAAGGATGAAAGAGAGCATGAATTTCATCTTAGAATGGTGCCTGAGATGCTGAGGCAACATCAACTGAAAGCAAAATTTTCAAAATGTAACGTCCCGCCTTTACGCGCACTTCGAATCGACACACATGTCGATTCAAACCATATGGAAGGGCGGATTGTTATGGGGTAAATAAGAAAAACAGAGAAGAAATAAAACAAAATAGAATCTCACAGCGGAAGGATAAAATATAATAATCATAATATACAGTTCATGAAGCTATTTTACAAAACCTTTGATTCTTCTTTATACAATTAAATATCAGAGTTCACATACCAATAATATCAATGCAGCGGAATACAGTGTAGTAGAATAAAATAGATAATAGAAATACAAATCTTCGTCTTCGTCCTCCAGAGCTAGATCTCCAAATCCTGAAACGCTCGGACAGACCCGAGCAAATTTGAAAAGACAAAAACACTCGAGTCAGAACTAAGAGATCTTATGTGAGTCAAATTAACATAAATAAATATGAGTGCGGTAACTCAAGAGATGCTCGGGATTTACATCTCCTAAGGATCCTTTAAACTATTTACTATATAGTATATTGCGCTATTATATTAGTGTCTATTTGTAAAATAAACTTACTTTAAAATAGCGTTAAGGCTTTACATTTTCCACCTTAACACGTAATAGTGCCAATAGTCTATATAGTGCCTGCATATCTCCTGATCGGGAGACTACGAGAAGACACTCCATAGGTACGACACAAATAGAAACTCGTAGTAAAGGCTCGGTATGGTAGGTGACACGACACAACTAGGCAATGCCAGGGTAGATATACCAATTGCTATTCAGGTTGATGGAAACGCGTAGCCGCAGCTACCGCCCACCTAGAACAAACTCCCCCAAAAATCAAAGTAAAAGTGGCCACTGAAACAATCCAAAGTCAAAGTATAATATCGAAGAGGAGTGTCCGATCAGAGGAATGACCTTATTGGCCCGAGAATCGCTCCTGTTTTAGCCACCTTATGCCAACTCATGGGAGTCGGGTCCACATATTTACCTTGCAGGAAACTCCTCCACCAACCTACTTCATTCTGGAATCTCCACCGCGTACACGGTTGTTAAAGTAGTTTTCGGAGTTGGCAGAGAGTATGACAACTTCCGATCCCGGTCTCTTCAACAACCAAACGTTATTATAACACCGCGGTCATTTAAAATAATTATACTTTAAAACCAGAATAAAATATCCATTTTAAACCCATATAAATACGATATCGTTTATATTTTTAAAACCCCAAATCAATATGACATCATTTAGGCCCAAACCCATATAATGTCATTTTATTTTCCAATATATATTCTTTCCAAACTCATAGGGTTTTCAAAGTAAAATATTTAGAAATCAAAACTCTGGAATATAAAATTTCCAAATTATACTACCTTGAAAATCATAACTTTGAAACAAATTTCCATCTCTCAAATGGTTAAATATTAAATTTCCTTTATAAAACAAAATAGCTTCTTTACATTTCACAAATCAATTCCAAATATCGATTTAAACTTCCAAATACCATTTTTAATTCTTATGTTTCAAAGCTTTAAATATTTCACCATTTCAAAAACAAACTCATTTGACAAACCCATATATATAAAATTTAATTACTTATTATTTAGACTTGAAATGTTTACTTAATGAATTCAGTATAATTTAAGTAAAACCTTTAACTTCACATAATTGGAAAATCTTTCAATTTATTAAACTTGATATATTCATTTAAATCAACCTGATATTCATTTAAATCACTTTAAAAAAAAATCAAGTTATAAAAATCATATCCTTTAAAAAATTTAATTTTTATTAAATTTCAATTTAACTTAATATTCATCTTCCAAATCTTATTCTCATTTAAGTCATAAAAGCTCCAGAAATTAGATTTTAAATAAAGGCTTAATCGTATTTGATCTTAAAAATCAAACTTTATTTTATACTTCAAATCAAATTTATACAAAGCTTAAAAACCGAAAATTTACTATATATATAAATAACCAAATCAATATCCCATAAACCATATATGTATAGCTTTACAAAACCATAGTAAAACATTTCAAAAATAATTTTATATATTTACCGCAGTGCCTGTATAAAATTTTCTACCCTACGGTCAAGTGATACGGATGTTTATCATTTCAACCCGCAATTTAAAATAAAAATGCGGTTGTATATCATTTCAAACCGCAATCCCAAATGAAATGAAAATGCATGATGACTTGAAGTTTATACAATATAAATGTAGCATCCATTCATCCAAATATCAATCATCAACCATTATTTGCAATCATCATCCAATTTAAACAATCATCGATATAGAGCATATAAATTATACAGGTAACAAATAATATGTATTAACCAACAGTTTATATTCAATAATAAATTTATTAACTGTTAACTATCAGTTTATATGCAAATAAATAAATTCTTAACTGTCGATTCATATGCAATAATAAAATTAACTAACAGTTAAACTAAATAAATGCGATTTAACAGAGGTGATAAATAAAACATGCCAAACAGTCATAAATAACTTCCTACTCATATCTTAAGTCAAATTAACAAACATAAGAAATTTTAGAAGTTGTGAGTGGGTTAAAACACTCACCTTTTGAATTAAAATTGAATTTAAATCCAATTTAAAACAAAAAATTTGACCGTCTCAGAATTTGTCCAAACCAGCGTCATCAAGTTCGGAATTTCAATACGATCCTAACAAAAGAAACCGCGCGTAAAACGGATATCGTTTGCAAAAGTTGTGACGATAAATGCGATTGAAATCATAAAAATAAAATAAAAGAAATGGAACACATTTCTTACCAAAATCACACATGCCACATCATCCCCACCTTCTGCACGCACGGCCCATCACTTCAGTAAGCAACGCACGCACCAAACTAAAACGCAGCCGCCAACTAAAGCTCCCAAACCCTAACGAATTTTCCAGTCAATCCAACCGTCGATCCAACCGTCGATTCGCAAAATAAACTGCATGGATGAAGTCACTCGGTCCTCTCTTCAAAACCCAGAAAGGATTTTCCGATCAGACGCACCGGTCAAAAATGCCCAATTCAATTTTGACTGCGATTTCTGGTCAAACGATGCGTCGAATTGAAAAACGAATTACGCCATTGAATTACGCTCGTCGAGAGCTTCAACATATATTAATTTGAGATTTTTCCGAGGACTTTGAATTTTAGCTTTGATTTTGAAATGAAAATAGATCTAGGGTTTGCATCCATTGAGGAAGAGGAGGAGTTGATGAAAATGAACGCACAAACAAATGATAATAGATGGCGGCTAGGGTTTACAACTGGGTTTATATAGGTAGGTTAGAAATAGAGTAGATGGATCCGATAAACAAACGTGCTAAACAATAATTGGCCCAAAAAGCCCGTTCTGACCCCGGAACGAAATTGGGTAAACCCATATATCAAAATAGGTGTTTTAAAATATTTTAAACTCAATGGAAAAAGTTTCAGGTTCAAATTCCATCGTATGAAGAAGTTATGCTAAAAACAATATTTTCCTAATTCAATTTATTTCAATGCATAAATTTCAAGGCATTTCGTGTCCGTACGATCAAACGACAAGTCTGATCGCTACGAAACTTGAAACACTATTATAATTCACTATTACGGATTCGATGAAACTAGTTTCGTCAAAATCCGAGTTAGTGGCCAAAAAAACTATTTTTCCATTAATTACATAAATTAATATTAACTGAATTAAATCACTAATCCAATCCAATTTCAAATTTTAAAATTTATAAAATTTCTCTCTTTTGATTTTTTAAACAATTTTAATAACTAACAACAAATTCTATGTTAATTCAATCATTAATTATTTCGCAAATTACCATATTAAATTTCATTTATTCGCAATAAATCAAATTATAAATTTTTCATTCCAATAAATAAAATAAATCTTGATTTTTCCATCCTTTTTAATTCCTCAACTTGTTAAATTTGAAAATCATTATCATATTTTCCAAATGTTACCTTAATTTAACATTTATGTAACATATTAATAGATTCGTTGCAATTGATTCAAATTTCAATCCTCATTTCTTAATATACTCAAATTTCATAATTCTGGACACTTTATTTCCTTTCCTATAAGGGTAGCATTTATTATATAAATATTTATTTCCAATCCCATCAAAATTTTAACAGGTAACCTTTAACAATTGTTTTCAATCCAAAGGTTTTACTTAAGTTTACGTTGTATTCTACATTTTATCATATTATGAAGAAAATTCACGTTATTCCCCGTTATTACCTTAATTCATATATCGTAACATTTAATTTATATTTATTTCAATGATTTACAAATTAAATTGAATGAACTAAATATACATATAGCTCATAATAATTGTTGTCAAAACTCAAAATCCCATATTTATAAGTTTGTTGTTTACAGCGTATTGGTTTTTATTCAATCATCACTTATTGTATATTAATTAAATAAATTCACTCTTTATGTCCGTTTAAATTTATTACCAAATATCCATTTACCTTTCCCATCGATTTGAATTCCATTCAAGTCATAAATTATTAACTTGCACTATTATGATCTTTAATTTATTCCAATTACCGTCTAAAATCTTTTATTGCATTAAATCAAATTAATACTTTCATAAATTTCTCACATTAAATTTTATATCCAGGTAAGAATCTTCTTCTACTTAATTCATTTGAATTTTTATTCAAATTTCTGTAAATAGGTTTTAAGTCTCCATTTACATAATTTAATTTAGCATTTATTACTTTAAACAACATTGTAATTACTAATTATCCTACATTGATGGTATACGTTTTCCATTATTATCATTTATTAGAATTCTATTCAACTTTCCATCTTATGCATATAGTTAACCTTTCTATTGATTTTACCTTCAAAATTTTCAGTTATTTTCTTAACTTACAAAAAGGCAATGATTAATTACATTAAATTGCTATTAATTTAATGCATTGGTATGAAGAAAAAAGGAAGATTACGTATTCTGAATGAATGAAGAATGAAGTATAATTTCATAGTCATGTAGTCTCAAAGAAAGGGTTGTCAGTATATCCGGCTAAGATCGAGGCAGTGAATAGTTGAAAGAGACACAAGACAGTGACTGAGATAAAGAGTTTTCTTGGATTAGCTAGTTATTATCGGAGATTCACTAGGGATTTCTCCAGGATAGCTACACCAATGACTAAGCTAACTTGGAAAGATGGGAGAAACATTCGAGTTGTATAGGGATCATAAGTCACTAAGATATTTGTTCTCCCAAAAGGAGTTGAATATGAGACATCAAAGGTGGTTAGATTTTTTTAGCCGCTTATGACTTTGGTATTGAGTACACACCAGCAAAAGGGAGTAAGGTTGCAGATGCAGTTAGCAAAAAATACCAGAATACGGTATTGGTAATGATAGTTGTGTGGAAAGATTTAGAAGCATTGACTACATGTGGAGTACGATGGAGATCAAAGAATAGTTCTAGTCAAGAAACTTCTATGTTTTCATGTTTAGATAATCAAAAGGATTTCTTCTAAACAAGGGGAAGATCCATTATTAGCTGAACGGATCAAAGAGTTAAGGAATGGAACCGAGAGCGATGACTTAAGAGATTTCTGTCTTGACCAGAATGGGTGGTTGAGGAAAAAAGGAAGATTACGTATTCTGAATGAGGGAAACATTAGGAAGGAAATTCTTAGAAAATGCCATCATTCGAAGTCCACTATTCATCCGGGAGGAACTAAGCTATATCAACATATGAAAAGGAGCTTCTTAAGGGAATGTACGAAGAGACATGTAGGCTTATAGGTGAGGCAGTGTTTAAACTATCAATAGTAACAGCCGAACATCAGAAACCGAGTGGGTTACTTCAGCCTTTAGATATTCCAGCCTGGAAATAGGATTCTGTCTCAGCGGATTCATAGATGGGTCGCCAAGGTCGAATAGAGGAAATGAGAGTATATGGGTTATCGTGGACAAATTATCAAAAAGTGCACACTTTATACACGTTATGTTGACCAGGAAAGCACCAGATTTAGCTAAGTTATTCATGAAGAATAGTTAGACTGCATGGAATTCCTAGTAGTATAGTAAGTGATAGAGATTCCTTATTCACTAGTGAGCTCTAAAGGAGTCTACAGGAGACTTTAGGTACCAGGCTCAAGATGAGTATCGCTTACCATCCATAAATAGATATGCAAACAGAGAGATTTAACAAAGTCTTAGAGGATTTGTTAAGAGCTAATGTGCTAGATTTTGGAGGATCATGGGAAGACCATCTACACTTAGTCGAGTTTTCGTATAACAAAATGTTATCAGACTAGTACAAGGATGGCACCATTTGAAGCCTTGTACGGAAGGCCATGCAAATTTCCCGTTTGTCGGTTAGTGAGCAGGAATAAGTTAGTTCTTGGTCCAGATTTGGTTAGAGAAGCTGTAGAAAAGATTGAGTTAATTTGAGCTAGGATAAAGGAAGCTCGGTCTTGGCAAATGAATTATGCAGATAAAAGACGGAAAAAATTAGAGTTCTTAGTTGGAGATCAGGTTTTCGTCAAGGTGTCACCGACGAAAGGTGTAATTAGAGTTGGAAAATTAGGAAAATTGGCACCAAGATTGATTGGACCATTTCTTATTATAGAAAGGACCGAGAAACTTATATATAGAGTATAGTTACCATAGTTTAGTAGAAGTCCATAATGTTTTCCATGTTCGTCATCTAAAGAAGTGTATTCGAGATCCAGAGACTACTATTACACCGACTATGTTAGGTGATCTAGTAGTGGAACCAGATATGACTATAGTTATAGAACCAGTTCGTATAGTTGTAAGAGATGAGAAGAAACTAAGATACATGCCTGTCATATTAATTAAAGTACAGTGGAGTGATGACGAGAGAGACTATACTTGGGAAACTAAGAGTAGGATTAGAGATACTTATCCTGACTTGTTTCATGGTATGTTTTACCTTTATGTTTGATTGTTGTGAGTACCTTATCGTAATTTTGAGGTTGAAATTCTTTGAGGAGGGGAATCTGTAATGACCATAATTTTGACTAACGTTATTTAGAACATTTAATTAAATAAACTAAATGAAATAATGTAGATAGTTAAGGGATTGAGATTTGTTAATTAATAAGGGGCCATGACTTAATGAATTTAGAAGAAAAAAAGAATTGAAAATAAGTAGGAGGAATACAGTAAGGGTAAAATGGGAACATCATTCATTCT
This sequence comes from Allium cepa, assembly GCA_030765085.1. NCBI lineage: Eukaryota > Viridiplantae > Streptophyta > Magnoliopsida > Asparagales > Amaryllidaceae > Allium > Allium cepa. The sequence goes on from CM060942.1 coordinate 514,917,908, forward strand.
AATATCCTAAACCCTTCCATTCTTTATTCCTTTTTCATTTTAACCTTCACAAACAAAACTAAAAACCTTAGGGAGCTTGGCTGGCTACTATTAAGAAGATTCAAGAAGAAGAAAAGTTACGATTCAAGTACGAAGCTTAAGAAAATCAATTTAAGGGCAAATCTCAACCTTCTCAACACCAAACCAAGGTAAACAAATTGATTTACATCTCACTTTTAATAATGATCTCGGTTTCAAGGATTGATCCAAACTATTCTGCAAGTAACATGCCATGTTGTGTTTGTTTATATGGATATATATGCTTGTTGATGATTTATATTGTTTCATAACGATTTTATGATAAGTTTGGATTGGAAAACATACTCAATGTCATCCATATGATTTGCGTTTTTAATATGTGATCAAAAACATTATTTTAGAAGTGGGTTTCAAGTTTCATAATTTTTTAAGTAATAGTGGATTTATTATGAATTTTCTACGAGAGAAAATAGTTAATACTGGGTTTAAATTATTTAAGGCAATTATATAATGATTTCATGTTTGAAATTTATATATGTTAGAAAATACATTAAAAGTGAATTATTATGGTTTTTGGGGAATTTTCCTAAGTGTTTTACTATGGTTATAAAATTATTTAAGTTAAGGGACTTAAATGTTTCACTTATTTTTTAAAGGAGGAGGGCTTATTTTTTATATGTTTTTAATTGTAAATTTTGAATTTAGCAGCCTTTTTAGAAAAGGGCTTTGATAAAGAGCGGGCAAGCAATCATATTTTGACAAACTAGGCAAGTTAGGTAAAAATGAATCACTTTGAAAGGCAATACACCAGTTTTGTTTCGAATTATAACTTCGCCACTTCCTTAGCTTACTTTCGTCACTAAGCCCAGTTAGACCTTTCGCATCTATTAGAAATCAATGCACATGATATCAAGCAATTGGTATGTATGTATTAGAGAAAGGTGGAAGGAATGATGGAGTCGAAGGCATGCTTCCTAAGGGGTTGAAGCCACTATAATTTGCTTTCGAAACAATCAACCTACCTTTTTTAAAAAGAGGCTTTTGAAAAAGTTGCCGCTTGCCTTTATTTTTAGAAAGGAGCTTTCTAAAGAGTTGCCACTTACTTTTGTTTTAAAGAAGCTTTCGAAAGGATAGCTGCTTTTAAACTATTCGGTACCCATGCTGCTACATTCATACCTTTTGAAATAGTTAAGGCCGCTAGCCTTAAAACATTTTATTCGAAATGGGTGCGTTCACCTTTTAACTTTGAAGCCACTTTATCAATTCTTTCGAAAGGCTTGTATAGCTGCTTTCAAATGGTTTCAGAGGCAACGATTCGAAAGGGCATGTTTTGAAGCTAACCTATTTCTTTTACTTGGGATTATTGCATTTGTCTCTGTTCTTTATGACCCTTTAGTTATATTAAAAGTTAAACCCTATGGTTTTGAAAGGAATAATTTTAAAGGGTTTTGAAGCAATATTTCCACAAACCCTTACTTGAACCCAATGATTTCAAAAGGTATGTTATAAATGTTTCAAAAGGGAAGCCCTCAATGCTTTTGAAAGGTACATTTTAAGTGTTTCGAAAGGTTTGTTTTAAGTGTTTTGAAAGGAAGGTTTCCAAAGAAAAGTTTAAATGGTTTCAAAAGAGGACGTGTAAGGTTTTATATAATGGTTTCGAAATGGATGCTTTCAATTATGTGAAAGGGATTGTTTAAGGTTTTAAACAAGGGTATCGAAGATATTGTTTTGGCTTTAAGACCTAAAGTTTCCTAAGTTAGAAAGGGGTTTAAACTAATTTTGATGGGATAGAAAATCCCTTTGATTTAGATTTCATCAACATTGTTTTGTATATAGCATATATCATGGCATAAGGATTATGAGTAAAGCAAAGTGTATGATTGTCTTGTTTTATAAAGATATGATTTCAAGGGTAAATCATTTATAAAGATTTTTTACAAGGAAATGATTTTTTGAAGAGGGTAGTTAATCCTAAGTGTATGACTCAGATATTAGAAGACCAAATGAGACCTGGTATGGGGTCGCGTCCTATACTTTAGCTAATAGCCCTAACAAGTATAAATAAAAAATTCTAGTGTGTATGGCTTTGTCACAAATGGGACTAAAATGATGTTACACACGAAAGGGACTAAAATGATGTCACGCAAAGAAGGGACTATACAGAGTAAAGATAGTTTATTGGTAAGCCCACAGAACCACTAGGATCAGTTGACCCTAGAAGAAGATAGTTAAGGACAGAGAGCCCAATATTGTGTCTAGAAGAAGTTATATTTTTGATTACGTCTGGTAGCACCGAGTCAGCAAATGTTTAATAGTTAGCCAGATAAAATTAAAATATGGGCAGATAATCCATTTATTTCCTGATTTATATGCATATATGTTATTGTTGTTATTGTTATAATCAATTTGATTGCAGGATTTTGAAAGATATGCTTTTAAAAGGATATCAGTGAGTGAAAACTTGTTCTGCTAATCGGTGTGGTCTCACTTAATATAAGTAAATCGAGATGTAATATTATTATTCACAAAAAGCTTTATGTCTGACTCAAAGTTTTTGTTTCCTCTTAAACTCTTGGGTGCTCAAAATTAAATTTGAGTAGATTGAGAGTTTAGAAATTTTTAGGTTTAGTAGGTTGGACAAATAAGCTTTCGAAGACGTGCAGGGGGCAAAGGTAGCTATGTAGTAGCAATTTAGTATTATTTCTACTGTGATGTATTTATGACTGATATGTTTATCTAGTACTCTGATCATCCAAGTAGGCATCTTATATGTCACTCTTGTCATAATTTGTAAAAATTATAGTTGATCAAAATCTTAGAATCATTTTGAGATTATGTAACCGGGTATGAAATATTTATTTGAAATGTAATCAGAAAAGTTGTTTTTGAAATCTGTATTAATTTTATTTCTTAATCATGTTCTTCTGATATTATGGATACTATTAACATTACCATATTTTATCATCGAAAGTTAATATTATGGTTGACTGCAGCATCTGTAGCGCTTATCTTTGGGCCTCAAGATAGGGGACGTTACACTAAATAACACTCCCTTCCCTGCTGGGGCCACCGGTGCATCAATGGCTCGACCACCTAAGATGTGGTCCCAACTCTTGTATGCGTGGTGTACTTCTTTGTAAGGATGCATGAGCCAAACAGTGCTCCCTTCCATGATGGAAGCAATGAAAAACTGATGGCGCGACCACATATTGATCCTCATTCATTTTCTTATGATCCTAGCCATACCTAGTTGGGACACCGAAGCAGCAATTGCATTACCACTCATGAAGTGGTCCTGATTCATTCATCCATGGTGTATTGCTCTCTGAAGATGCTCGAGACGGACAATGCTCCCTTCCGTGCTAAAGGAAATGATGATCTAATGACACACTCACCATCATACTGGTCCCGATTCATTCACCCATCATGTTTCTCATCCTTCCATAATGGGGCAGGGCACCAGGGCATTATTGGCATGACCACCTACAAAGTGGTCTTGATTCATACGATTGTAGAGTATTGCTCTATGAGGATGCATGAGCCAGACAATAGTCCCTTCAATGCCAGAAGCATCGATGAAATTATGGCATGATTATTCACACAATGGTCCTAGTTCACTTACATATGATGTTGCCCATCCCCCAAGAATGGGATAGAGAATTGGTGCCAAGATGGGCGCGATTACCCATAAAGTAATCTCGATTCTTGCATCTATAGTATTTTCCGCTTAAACCAACCGAGGCTCCTTAACATGACAAATCTTGAAAAAATAAAGGCTCGTCAAGGACCACACCGAAGTGGCCGTGAAACATGAGAGCCCAATTAGTGCCAACGTTTGCCTAAGCACATCTTATATCAAGAATAAATGCCAGATTGGAACAAGTTATGCTATCAATAAAGCTAAATCCTTGCCCTCTTTTTCTTCCTTGCTTATATTTTATAATTTATCGTAAACTATGCATATGTGTACTTATTTACCTACAAAGTCGAGGGACATTTGAGCTGTTTGATAACAGATGCTAATAATGTTAGTAAAATAGACATACACAATATAAAGGCAAACACTATGGGTAGGCATATATTTGTGAAATACTTGTAGAAAAGTAATGTAAACATAGAGAAAAACAATTAATGTAAACAGTTCCATCATGTTCAAAAGAAACACGTTAGTTCTTTACAAGAAAAGGGAGCCTCGGCAGCCATAAAAAAGGTTACAAAAAAATACATCGCTTATTTGACAAGCTAACAATTATCGTCATGGGTCATCGCCTTCTCGACCATCTCCCTAGTGGTGGGGCATTGGTGGAACCATGAGGGAAGGAATATACATTGGTGTCAAAATCAAGGGAGGGGTCTGACCCACATAGTCATCTCCTTTGCCACCTCCTTCCAAACCACAGCGTATTGGTGGGAACTATGGAAGTTGATAACCAAAAGAAAGTGGAAGTTGGCCATAACGATCATCTTTAGCATCCACTTCATCCTATTATTGAAACTCTCCTCCATCTGGGAATTCTATACCTTGGGAGCCTCAATGGTTATATAATGTTGATGATGGAGAAAAAACCCTCATAGGCCCCCAATCTCATTGTCATTCGCCTCAATTTGGGTCATCACCTAACCCATCTCTACCTCCAAACCCTCCAAATGAACCATCTTCTCGACTATCCCTATGTCTATGGTATCCTTGGATATCACCATGGAATACCTCGTCATGTCTACCTCCATTTCCCTCTTTATAAGCCTTGCCTTCTTATCCTCTACCAGGAACCATGCCTTGGTTTCGTTGACCATGCAGTTCTTCATCGCTTGCATCGCCTAATGAATCCTAAGAGTGCCAGACCAGCTTGAGAAAAGCCCATAATAAGAAAGAGAAGGCAAGAAGGAGGGAAACTTCTTATACGAAGTGGTATCTTACCAAAGAAGCCTTTCAAATGTCGACCTCTAAGACAAACTTAATAATGTGACTGGTCCACCAGGACATAGGTCAACTCGGTTGCCATAACCTTAGTAGCCTTCTCGATCAAAGTCCATAGTAGCCGTTGTAAGCCTACCTCATCCATTTTTTTGACCATTAGAAAACTAGTGCCCCCGCCAACTCTTGCTGACCTCCTACAAAATCCACCTCCTTGGATAAGAAGTAAGACAACCCCCATTTGATCCTTTGGCACCTTTTCTATCCTTCGCCTCTTCAATCAGATGGAGTCAGGCCAGGTAGGAGCCCTCGGGGAATACTAAGGGCGAATCTCCATTTGGTGATGCTGTAGGGGGTCATGTCCAATGATGATGGTGGAGCCCATGGGGTAGTGCCCTTCTATTGAACATGTAGCGTTGCTGCACTTATAGGTCCACGACATCCCACCGTGGTGGAGTTTGGACCAAGGTGCCTCCAACTTCAGTATCGACGCTAAGCATAAGAAGTCTAGTTGAACCAATGCAATTTAAAAGACAAAGAAAGTTAGGCAATGGATGAAGCAATATTTCTAAAAAAGAAAGTATTATACTACAAGAAGACTAATGGATCTAACGTTAGTTTATCCCTACTACCTCCTCCAAATCAGAGGTGCCAAAGGGTACCCAGTGTCACTATAGCTAGTTCATAATCCTTTGGAGTTTGGTGTGTCAGGGGAATGGTGGGCTGTGGTTTATATTAGTTGAAAGACGCATAGGGAAAGTCATTGTAGTGGAGGAGCCCGTGCTATTTATATATCTAGGGCTCGCACCAACCTATCCATCCTCTCCACCTCCAACATCTCGGGCATGCTTTAATAATTGGAAGACAATGAAATTTTACTTTCAACAACCATGGTTCTCGTTCATAGGCCCTTCAAGCAGGTTACGGTCACTTGCAACTCCCATTCCATATATTCAAATAATTGAGGGTCATGCACTTACCACTCATCCTTGTCTTCTGGATGGTTGTAGATGACCCCAAGCCTTAGATTGGTTTCTATTGTCTCCTTCCTTTCCTTATCCGTGCCTGTTAGGGAGCTCCCCTAATCACCAACACTCATGTAGTTGCCACAACCGGCTTGCTCTTCCTAAGTCAGGGGTCCTCTTCCCTCCCATTTAGCCATGATTGGCTAGGTCCAAGCTACCCAACCCGATGCAGATTCACATCTATAAAGATGAGGGTTAGTTTCTTTTTTGATCACCCATCTTTCCTATAACCTTCAAATGATCCATGAAGTGGACCTAGCTCTCCATAATCTCCATATGAGATGCTATATCAAATGAAATAAGTAATAAACTTATTGAGTGAGGTGTACGCTCAATTGGAAATTTTGTAATTTGTTACATATATCTAACTTGATAACTTATCTTGTTTATAAATAAAAGGCGTTTTCTTTGTATTATATACTTATTATATTGTGATATAATTAACTAAGTAATTAATTTAAAATATATTGAGTACAAAAGTCTTTAAATGATATGTTATGTGATAGTAGTTACAATGAGTTATAATCATGAAAAATTTATCACATTAAAAATAACATATTATTATAAATATTCCTAGTGATGATATTTCAAGATGGGATATTAATACATCAGTTGACACTAGAGTTGTAACGCTCTCCAAATGTTAGGCTGTGCATTATTCATAACTATTGGCAGCACCAAGAGGTTATGTACTGATAGTTATTAGACAAATATGGAAGGACTCACTTAAGAGTTTTCTATTGGTTAATATAACTAAGGACAAATAGAGGGTCTCGAAGTGACAATATTTTACAGTTCTCTGACTTGATAATACAACTTAACTTCAATGTGGATACTCAACTTGTATTATAGTTAAATAATGCGTCTATCAAGCGACTACAGTTGGATCTGAGTTAAAGTATTAGAAGCGATAAACTATTGAAAAGAGAATTTGTCTCTCCAATATTATAGGGTTCGTATCATGATCAACTATAGCCAACTCAAGCTCAAGGCCCAATTGCAAGAAAAAATGTTATCGATAGCGTTAGAAAATAGTAAAACGACATTTAAATGTGAAATGCTATCTTCATTTTATCAAAATGAAAGTAAAATAGAAAAATAGCATTTGAATACAAAAAATGAAAAAATAATCAATTTTAAAGGAGGGTGCATAAAAAATTTCATTAGCCGCTCTTTTCCTAATTAATTATTTCAATTACTCTTTACCCTTGTTTCCTTTCATATTCTCCTCAAATAAATGTAAAACACGAAATTAAAAATCACTCCTTTATCAATCAACCCATTGTTCTGCATCCACCATCGCTCGCATTCACATCCTCCACCTTCGCTTGTCCCTACCTTCGCCTAATGGGTACATTGTAGTAATTTTTGATTTAAAACTATTGTTAGAGTCTATCTCATCGCTGTTTTGTTTTAAACCCTGATTTCTCCTTTTATTATGCACGTTTGAATAAAATAGTTTATATTAAAATAATTATAACCATTTATTCAATTCCATTTTAGTTTTGATGTATTTTGGATTGAAGGTGCTGGTTGTTATCACTTTTCATTGTTATGGGTGTAATGTTGGTGATCCTTGCACGTAACTTTTTTGTTGGAATGCTTTTATTATTTATTCACTTTTAATAGTTTATGCAGCATTCACATAATACTTATTAACTTGAGCGGATTTCTTATTTTCTTGTGCTTTTTTCTCCTATCATCATTCCCATTTTGTTATAAAAATGATCATGGTAAAAGGCAATGTACATTTAATAATCTTCTTTTCAAAGCTTTGGTGAAAGTGACTATTGAAATCACGGAAGGCTAAACTCTTATTATAATGTGATTGAGTGCAAATATAATTTATTTCCTTTATAAAAACATGCTGGTTAATAATATATATTTTACATTCATGAAAGAAAAATCATTAACCACAAAATCAAGTACATATATGTTGTATTATAAAGATAACACTTACATGAGTATACTAAAAAAATTTGCTCCGTATTCTTTATATAGTCCATACTACCTTTGAAAAATATTCATGTATATTGCATAAAAACGTATTTGGCAGTCAGTATAGACATGAAAAACTAAGTCGTCAAACATAAATACCTAACGTAAGATAATTTCCATATGCAAAAACTACAATTGTTGTTTTGAGATTTGCATATCCTCTTCATACACCTTATTTCAATATTCAAGCTGACAACCGGTAAAATAGAATCATAAATCATGTAGCAGTATAAATTTGGTTCCTTCAAATACACATTTATTTGGAACATTATGCTATTTATAAAACAAAGATCAATGTGAAAACACATTTCAACATCTATTGTGTTGGGACTAGGCCAGCATGCAGCTGGGTATATGGGTAAATAAATTTTTTTATTCCATATTAGATCTTATAGGGCCTATGTAGTCTAAATTTATTTAGATCTTATCTTAATTTACTTAAATAAAATCAATATTTTATTTAATTTATAATAATTTTTTATAATACTGTTAATTTTATAATATAAAACATAATATATGTATCATATACACATATGTGTGTAGATGCATGTGCAACATAAATGGTATACATGGTTGAATATGTGCAACACAAATGGTATACATGGTTTAACATGCCCCTAAATAACTGCTAGGATTTTCACCTCAATGGACATGTTAGCCCCTTTATATACATATGTGTTGTCTAAGATACATACACATAACATTTATACACACACACACACATAATTTCATATATTATAAAATAATATTTGTAAAATGTAAATGTTCATATAAATACATTTATATATATATATATATATATATATATAGTTACATTCAATATAAAATAATTGTAATTTTTTAATGTAAATAAATATGATTTCAAAATCAAATTTAAAATTCAAATGACAAATATTAGATTTAGATCTACATAATCACGAATTCAAATTAATATATTAATTTTTAATTAATCACATACATATTAAATATATTTTGAAATCTAAAATTTTATTTTATTTTAAAACAAACACATACAATACACATTTATATACATACATATACATACATATATATATATATTTATATTTGAGTAAACATGTTTTGATGTAAATTAATAAAAATATGCACACACATTTGGACATAAAAATTAATTTTTTCATAGTTTTTAAACTTATTTTTGAAATTCCTTGTTTATATTGATTTCCATTCGTAAGTCAATACAAAATACTTTTTTAATTTGCAAAAACATATCTAAATATATATTTGTTACATTAAGTATTTACATGTATATATTTCATGATATTTGTATGTGTGTATCATATATATAATCATATACAATATTTAATTTGAATAATATACATACATGCATACATATACATACATATATATATTCGACTATTAAAAAAATGTATGTAAAAAAAGTTATTTCCAAATTTTTTAAATATATATATATATATATATATATATTAGTAAAACATAAAACATGCCTTGTGAATGTTTCGCGTTCCGCGTTAATGGCGCCGCTGCTCAGGTTACGTTCGTTAATTGTGCCGCTTCATTGACTGTGTTTTTCCAGTTCGCGTTTGCTTCTTCTCCTTTCTGTTCCCAACTGTTTCTCCCGCCTTTCCCATGCCTTCCCCCCTCTCCCTCCAATCCTTCCCTCTTCCCATTCCCCGTCTTCTACGCGCTTGGTAGGATTTTTAATGGCGCTTCATCTGTGCCTACAATTCCGCCCTTGCTCGACAACGCAGAGTATCCCCTTCTGCCTTCTGCTATTCCGCCCCCTGTTTCTGTCGTATGCCATAGTTTGAGCTCGGTTTTGGTTAATTCTCAGGTTGGAGTCGTGTCTTGTGGTCCTGAGCTTTTAAATAGTTGCTGAAAATATTTGTGCTGCTAGAGACGGGTTTGAAGTTGATCCAGTTACAATTGTGGCTGATAAATCCAGTAGTGCTCGATGCACATTATCTGTTCGACAATATGCCGTTGACAACGGTGTCCCATTACCCAATGTTATTAACGCTGGTGTTTCCTTGCTTGCTGACTCTTCCTCCGATGTTGATCGATGCCCCTTTCCTGTGGCCCCAGTTGGTAGTGAGGATTGTCGACCAGTTGTTCCCTGTCCATCTGCTCCCAAAACATGGTCTTCTCTTTTTTCTTCCTTGCCCCGTAATGCGGGTGTTTATGATCCTATTGAGTTTGAAATTGTTGAGGAAAATGGAGTGATGATCCCTCCCCCTGTTGTCATGCAAGCTGCAATGGACTTTTGGTCAGAATATGTGGTTGGCTTATTTTTGGACCCTAAATATTGTCTACATGATGTCGCTGCTGTATGTCGGAGGGCCTGGAGACTTCGTGGTGGCCTCCGTGTTAAGCTGGTTGACTCCTTGTACTACCTGTTGTTCTCCTCCCCTGAGGAACGTAGTCGTGTTCTTGAGGCCGAGCCTTTTTTCTTTGATGGTCAACCTTTTATTATTACTCCCTGGTCTCCTACGGTATCTAGTGCTCGCGAACAAGTTTTTTCTATCCCTGTTTGGGTCTATTTCTCTCAAATCCCTTCTGCTCTTCAACCGCTGATTGGCTTGAATTGGCTTGCTTGCAATATTGGAAAATTGAAATGTTTTGACTCTAGTACAGTTGCGTGTGAAAATCTTGTTTACGCTAAGGCTCTCATTGAGATTACTCCCCATAAGCCTCTTCCATCCTCTATTCCTGTCCAGCTAGCTGTTGGCCATGTGGTGGATGTCCGAGTTCGTTATGGATGGGTCCCTGACATTTGTTCCTCCTTTCAGTCTTTTGGCCATTTAGCTTCCGCCTACTCGCAACCCGCTGTATCTGCTGCTGCTCCTAAGATTCCTCTACCTCGGCCTCCGCTCAGGAAATGGGTTCCCAAAGTCTCTCAAGTTGCTTCTCATCCCGTTATTCCTCTATCTGATCCTGGACCTCCACCTGTCCTCTGTGTTGGTCCTGTTGCTCCCATTGTTGTGTCGGAGCTCTCACCACCTCTCGTTGTTTGGGCAGAGTCTGAGCACTGTTGGGTTGATCGACGTTCTGATATGAGATTCAACCCTGTGGATGATAATTATTTTAGATTTGTTTCGGACGACCTATTGGACTTTCGTTGCCTTTATTACAGAATCTCTGGTGATTCCTTGCTCCTTGATTTGGAGGGTTTGTATGCTGAGAAAAGTTCTGTTATCCTTGCTGATGCTGCTTGGGATTGATCTTTTATTTACTCTTCTGATGCTGAGATTTATGATCCCTCTCTTACTGTTCTATTTCTCCTCTATTTTGGTCTACTTGGGAATGGGTCTTTGGTTTCATCCCTGGTAGACGATGACGTTGGTGTTTCTTCCTCTTCGGAGGAGAACTAGTCATGCTTTTATTTTTAGTAGCTGTGACATTCTATCATACTCCTGTGCTGTATTTTCCTCTTTCTTTTAGTAGTTAAGATGCTTCTACCTTTCTCCTGTATTTCAAATTTTTATTACGTTCGTAATAAAAGTGGACGGTCCACTATAAAACCGGCTGGCCTTGCCAAAAAAAAAAAATAATAAAAATAAAACATGCCTTGTATAATTATGTATGTATTAAAATCAAATTTTTAAAAAAACCATTTTAATATTTTTTCATTTGAAGTAAATTTTTATTACTTTTGGTCGTGAGAAATATGTATAAATATATATACAATTTTTTTTTTTATATACATCCATTATTTTAAATCTTGGAAATCTTGATTAAGATATTAGAGATCTCGGTTTGATCTCCTCATGAAACAAAACAACATAAATCAGAGAAAATATCATTTTGAATATATTGGCCGAGATATGTAAATATCAGCTGATATCCCGATTGATACGATTTTGCAATATCTCTGACGATATTAGTTTTTTGAGAACATTATTTACTTTAAGAAATTTTGTAACAACCTTGGTTTAGACGATTACCTGTAATATTAAATTATAACGGCAATTATAATTTAATATTGTGAAATAAAAATTAATTGGAGATTTAAATTTTTTTATTTTGAATAAACAATGGATTTGAAATAAAGTTTTGAAACTTTATTTTGATTATTTGTGTTAAAATGTGCAAAACATGATTTTAATTTAAAGAAATGCAATAATTTTGATAGTTATTGAGAAATGTTTCTTTTATATATTTTTAAAAGAAGCATTTGGTTTAAAATATGGTTTATTATAAATTAAAATGAGAAATTTAGTTTAAAAATAAATTTTGGTTGTAAAAATGATGAAAGTATGATTTCTTAAATTTTATTACACAAGTAATTTTTATGTAATTTTTGAAGTTAAAAATGGAGTTTTATGTAATTATTATGTAATTTGTGCATTTAAAGTAAAATAAGAGTTTCTACTGGTGAAAATAAACTTTTAAAGTTAAATAATCTCTTATTTTGATGTAAAATAAATTTTTGGTATATAAGAATATGTTGTATGATTTTATAAAGCGAAAACATTGTATGTGTATAGTATACTTGTGTGTGCATATTAGTGTAAAGGTGAATTTATGTGTTAATTTCTCTTTTAAGGAAAAATTAATTAATTTTTGGGCTTAGCCCACTTAGAAACCTAACCAGAACACTTGAGAAACTTCTTTCTCATTTGGTACATACTGTAACTTCAACTTCCTCCAACAGAGAAAAAGAAATTCAACTCCTCTTTCAACAAATAAAAACCAAAATTTCTAAATTTGCATCAAATCTTTGTTGTAAATTATCGAAATAGGTCAATTTAGAGAGGTAATCAACTTCTAAACCTAATTCCTTCATCAAATTTTAGTTTTGAAGATTATTTGATTGCTTGTAACTTTGTTTTAGCGTTGCATGTCTATGTACATTTCATTTTTAGGTTGTAGAAGCCTCTTGAAGCCATTCCAAGGCCAAAGCTCTTTACTTTGCAAGCAAAGTCATTTAATTCGTTGCAAACAAACCATAAGGTGAGTAATCTCACTCACGCTAGCTGTAAACAATCTTGCTTATTCATATTTAGTGTAAAATTCAATGTTTGGAACTATAAAAATCAAGTTTTGATCATATTTTGTGCTCAATCCAAAAGCTAAATTTTGTCCATCTTTGAAGCCGAAACAAATTGGGTCATAATCTTTCATTTCTTAACCAAATTCGATGATTTTAGATGTTATGGAAAGCTTAGATTACGTGCTACAAGTTACATGTTATGTGTTTTCCAAAATTTTGATGTTTGCTTGCTCAAAACTATGCTTGTTTGTTGCTGTCCCGAGAGCAAATTGATAGCAACAACAGTCACAGGCCTGAGAAGTGTTTTAGCCATAAGTTACTCGTTTCTTATCCGATTTAGGTCAAATTTCTTTTGCTGGAAACTAGATTCAATAAGGAATAATTTCAATCCAGGTTAAATTTTCTATATTTTACCATTTGATTAATCTGAAACAGATTTGAAAACAGAAGTATAGTTCTATCTTTGACAGAATTCCCTAAGTTTGAATCTGAAATTGTTTTAGCTATATCTTTCTCGTTTTTAATCGGAATTCGATAATTTTTAATGTTCCAAAAAGCACAAATCATGTAATACAACTTTCATGTATTGAGTTTTCTATAATTTGAAGTTAGCTATGTCAAAATCGAACTTTTTTACTGCTATCCCGAGTGCAAAACCAATATTTGCTCTGTGTTTGAAACTGAAACAAAATTGGCCATAGCTTCTTCGTTTCTTAACCGAATTTTTTAATTTTGGATGTTTAAAAAAGCTTGGATCGTGTGCTACAAGTTTAATTCATTGGGTTTTCTGGAATTTTGAAGTTTGCTTGGTCGAAATAATGGTTATATGTTGCTATCCTGAGAGCAAGATGACAACAACAACAATCATTGACCTTAGAATTGTATTAGCTCATTTTTACTCTTATTCTCTTTCGGTTTTGATGATGTTTTTGAGATATTTTGAGAGCTATTATGCCTATCAATAGACTAGCCATGGCTTGATGAATTTGAAATTCAAATTTGAATTGATTTTGAATTGAATTTAATTGAATTTTAATGACAGATTTGATTGATTTCTTTGATTTCAAGCACAGATTATTTCAAAGAATTTTGAAATAATCTTTTAAAAAATATATGGCATAGTCGACTTATTCAGTAGATATTTAAGACCAGGCTATAGATGGTCTCTCCTATTCAGCCCTATTCTCTGCATTGGCAGACAGTATTATCCAGTAATACTCTTTTTTAATGTGGGTCTCGAAGTGGGGCGTTACAGCTTGGTATCAGAGCTAAGTTTAGAACAAATATGATAAACACAGAACAAAAACACATATTACGGTACATCAAACTGTAATACAAATGTTACGAATCTCTGAATCATCGTGCCTTGGTTCTTTCCTTGTCCTTTGGGGTAGATAGAAGTTTGGGAATACGTCTAGGAATGTATTTTAATTCCATAGTATTCCATATTTGAAATAATGATATCTACTATGTGCATAATCTTTATCTTATCTTAAATTTCAGCTAATGGCTGGAAGAGGCAGAGGACAACGCTCAGATGCTGGGAAATCTAGCGGCTCGCATCCGTACGGCGTTTATATGTCTACCGATCAGTTTATGGAGTTATTTAGGAGCATTCAGCCTCCAGCTCCTACTCGAGCATCTCCTCCACGCAAGTCTGTCTTTGCACGATTGTGCAGTGATTTCTCTCATCTCGGAGGAAAGCCGTTTAAAGGCTCCGAGTATGTTCTTGAGGTCTACGCTTGGATTCGTACATGTGAGCGCATCTTCCCTCGTACGGATCTTTCTGACCACGACAGAGTTCTTGTCGCATCTAGCCTATTGCAAGAGCGTGTCCTTGATTGGTACGAGCTTCTCATAGCTGAGCTTGATGTGTCTACTGTTACATGGACTCAGTTTCGGGAATGATTCGAGCTCAAATTTGTTCCAGAATCTGAGAAAGCTTTATTGGCCCGTCGCTTCCTTGAATTGAAGCAAGGAAAGTCCTCCGTCTTTAAGTATGTTTCATCATTCGAGGCCTTATCTAAGTATGGTCTTGAATACATTAGCACTTCTTATAAGAAGAATTTGAAGTTTGTCTCTGGTCTTAATGTAACGACCCGAAATTTTCGAAGCCGAAAATCCAGATAGTTGTGAAAAAGAAGAAAGAGATAGAAGAAAAGAAGAACATAAACATCAACAACTCGCATTCGCAGCAGATAAAATATAATAATAAATAATAACAGTTTACAAAAGAATATTATATATGTCGGTTACATTGAAATACATCTGAGTTTCACATATACATAGTCACTGAATATACACAATTAACATAATACAGATTTACAATAATATAACACAGCGGAAATACTTTATACATTCTTGCCATCCCACTCGACTCCTGAGCTCCAGAACGTCCTTACCTGAAAATCTGTAATACTCGGTCTGACCCGAGCATTACACCAAAGTAACACCCGGGTCAGGCTGAAACCAACGTGAGTAAACTCAGCTAACATGGAATACCAAAGCACACAACTTAAATAAAACCCGGGTAACTCATATAAATTCACACAGCCACAATGTAATCTAGACATCACTTATTTCACATATAAGTTTCTAAATACCAAAGATTTAGAGTTAAAATAGTCCAATTCCTCCAAATCACTTTACCCCATTATATAGATTTTACATAAACATTCGAAGTGGATTCGGGTATTTCCTAATACCCAAACTCGGTCTCTTCGAGTCACATGCCATTCTAACCCAAGTTATCCAAATGAAATACACAACATTTCATATCAGAGATATCAACCCATTCAAATACCATTCAAACATCCATAAGCAAAGCTTAATCACATACAAATTAATTTTAATTAATCCTGATTGAATTACTAACCGCAACCACTTAGATTTCTTCATTTAACATTAATTAATTTCCAATCAATTAATCAATCATCCCTTCATTAATCTCCTTAATTAATCACCCTGGGTTAATTATCCTTCAATTATATTTAAGCAATTAACTTTAATTAGTTTCACAATATTAATTATCCTTGACCAAAATCAACGAGTAATCTTCATTACTTCATGAATTGATTAACTATTTCAATTACATTAGCCCTTAATTACTTATATTAGTTAATTTCCCATAAGTCACTTTTTATTGATTAATCAATCTTAATTAACCAATCTTTAATTACATCATTAATTATATAAATTAAGGGCTTCCAAATATATTTTAATTTATCCTAATCGAATTTATTTGCATTAATTAAATCACTTCATTAATCATGCTTGATCAATGTCAACCTGTATTTAATTATCTTTTATTTATCTCATTAAATAAATCAATTATTCCATAATTTAATTATCTTATTTAATCTCATGATTAATTTCACAAGGTAATTAAATTTTATTAATTTCATTAAGTAATTACCTATCAAACCATCCATTGCTTATTCTAAATAAATTAAACATCATTAATTAACTTGAACCTTCATTTATTAATTCAAACCCTTAATTACTAAATTTATCAATCCAAATTATTAATAAATCGAATTAATTAATTATCCATTTTAATTACCCTACTATTTTAATGAATCACAATCATCAAACCCTTATTAACTTTAAATGAAACCATTATCTTATCTATGATTTAAGTTTAACAATTTAAAACCCAAATACTTCGAGTCAAGCAACAACTAACTCGAGAACCAACCAAAAACCCAGTCACGCCATCATCTGTGCACATCCAATCAATTTAATCATCCAACTAATTATTTAAATTTAACTACTTAAATTTAAATAAAAATCCAACAGAGTTAGATTTACTCACCTTTATTTTGCTGTTTGCAATCCATCCCAAACTATCTTGTTCTTCATGATTTTTGACCTTGTAGAAATATTATATGATTTATTAACATCTGAGACAAAACGAACAACCTATTTCCATTTTAAAATTTAATTAACTAATAATTTATTTTAGACTAATTTTTTTCCAAACTAAGTAATATCTCATTTTCTTTTAAAACTCATATACTAAAACATAACCTATGTACATTTTAAATAATCTATACATATTAAAAAAACAGATTTATATACATTTACTTTGCAGCATTATAAAATTCCCAAACTTTATCTATGTCAAATAATTTATGTTTCTTTCCTGATTCCTATATACATACATGCATACATACATATATAAATGTATATATATTAAATTGAATTGAATGAAATACAGAACAGATTGTAACTTACTGCCAATATTAATTTCAAGTTCATTTTGTTTCCAAATTAAAATACGCATTCTAATTTTAAACAGGAAAAGAAATCCATACCAAACGAGATTGGCCATTGATTATGCTCTCAAATATTGGCCGTTGAATGCAACCCTTCCCTCGTTCGAACGTCGAGCACGAAACCCTACTTCGAAAATCACTGTAAATCTTCCAACATCGCGCTTCCTCGATCCTATGAACGCCGCCCTCTGCCCTCGCCGCTCGTTGCTCGAGTTACCTCCCGGCGCACGTGCCTCAATCCTGCCACCAGTGGTCCGCCTCTCCTTTACGACGTTCGACCCCCACGACCTCGGCAAAAACCCCCCATAGAACTCGAACTCGAGTTTATACATCACGATTTGATTTCGAATCGCTGGCCGATTGTTTTCGTATTATTATATTTTATTTTTTTCGAGGGCTTCGGCCATTTTTTTATTTAAGTTCGATTTCTGCTTGAGAATTAAGAGAGGGGAACGAAAACGCGATAATAAAGATGCGTACTGCTTCATGAGTACGCCTGATTTTAATAATTAAAAACCGAAAATATCTCGTTACGCATAACGCAAAATCTCGAAATCCGAATCAGACATGCCAACAGGCGTTTATAAAGTTTTACCCGCATTCCGAACACGATGGAACGTGTTTCAGAGGCTAATTTGATCGTATGCGCGAGTTACGGAAATAAACGATCAATTTTAAATTAAATCGATTAAAATAATTCTAAGCCTTTTGAACTATCAGAGTCAAACGACAACTCCGATTGCTACAGAATTAAAATCCAATAATAACTAACTATTACAGATCCAATGGAACTGGTTTCGTCGAATTCCGAGACTGTGCCTCAGAAGGCTATTTCTAAACGTCAATTTAAACGATAAATTATTAAAATTGAACAAATTAACTTTAAATTAAATTTCAACCATTCTATTATATTCAGTATCATCATTATAAATCTATAAGCCTTCAAATTATATATTAAGAGGCTTAAAATTTCATATTCTACATCTTACCCAATATCGAATTATATAATTCAATGATTTAATTATCAAGTTAATATTTATATCTGAAATTCAAGTTAAAATTAACTTTTAAATTTTTAAAACCAATTTAATTATTCTAATTTAAATTATTCAAAATTCTGGGTCGTCACATTCCTCCCCCCTTAAAAGAATTTCGTCCCCGAAATTATTATTTAGGAAGAATGGACTAATACCCGTTTACCTTTTTGCTCAATCATTTAAATTTAAAATCAAATTTTGAATTATCAAAATGTTCTCAAAAATTTTCTAACTCTCTAAATTTTCGAAAATTTTTGCCAGCGTCTCCTTTGCGCGGCTAGCTCGGTACAACTACAAAAGGCCTCTACGAGCTCCCAAATTCCAAAAGAAACAAAAGCCAAGTGGCTAGATCAAAAATCCAATCCAATTTCATACAGAAATTTAAATACATACCTTTTAGTCGGGCAATCCAAATTTATCTTTCGAAACACAATCAATATTCCTTTCCCTTTATACCTGCATAACCTACTTAGCAATAACATCCAATCATAGCCCTTTCACATCTTTACATACTTTTCCTTATAGAAGTTTTCATATCCATTTCTATTCAAACTAGTTTTTCCCGTCTCCATATGATTTCAATTTGTCTTCAATTCTGAAAATTTAATTTATCTTCCATTTATAACTGATTCATATTAGTTTCATCTACTAATTTACTTTAGTTTTCACTTTGAAATCGTTTTGTCGTTAACCAAATTTTTCTCAAAATTTTCAAAATTTTTCTAACTCCCAAAATTTTCGAAATATTTTTGCAGAGTCTCCTTTGTACGGAGGAGCTTTTGCAATTTGACAATAGATACAAATATGTGTACATCGACCCACCCAGTCGAAAAAAGCAAAAACAGTTCATATTTCCTATTTTTGTTGCGTAGGCGTACCTTATTTAGCATTTTAAGCAAGTAGCTTATTAACTTAAGCAATTAGCGCAATCCAAACCAGCCAAATGGCCATCAGGTACCTGTACTTACTCAATTTAAATATGTAAGTGCAATATATAGATAATTTATTAGCATTTCACTTACTTTAATGGCAAAACACAAGCATTACAAAAGCATCAAACACCAAATGCTTACCATAAACGATTTATATGATTTAAAGCCAATCCAACTGCTTCCAACAAAATTTATATGCCGTTTCATTCAATTTTAATGGTTTACAACTCAATTGCTTATGTTCAATTTATTATTAATCCAAACAAGCTCATATACACTTCAAATGATTCAAAATCAATTTTATTTGCTTCTATTAATTCAAAGAATTTTATTTACTTCTGTTTATGTCAAGCAACAACCATTTTTATGTAAATTCAGCGATATACGCATAATAGAGTATCTATTTTAGTTTATAACTATTTTAGATTAATTTCAACTTATTCTGCATTTAATTCCATTTCATTTGTAATTTATTTACCAACCATTCATTTAGCTCGACACATTCCATTTTTGTATACTTCTAGCCATTCCCAAATTAATTCAATCCAAGCTTTTATTTAATGGGCTTTCACTCTTATTCGAAGCCAAGCTTCGATAAATTTTAAACTTAAGTTAATTTACTTTAATTTATTCCAACATCAAACTTAAGTTTACTTTTATTTGATTCTCATTTAATCAAATTCCATTAGATTCAGTTAGCCCATCCCTTTTTAAATTTTAACTTTAATTCACCTTCTCAATTTTCAAAATAATATACAAGAACATACTTAACTCATTTATATTTCAAATTAATATGCCACCGAACTTAAGTTCAGTCTGATAATCCAATTCCAATCATAACTTTGATTTAGTTTTTATTCAATCAGACTTCATTCAATTATTACTTAACTCAATTAATCCATTTATCCATCCCATATTTAAATTTTTAACTCACTTACTTAATTCATTTGCGAATTTATTTTATTAATACAAAGCCATTCTCAATTTTTTCTGCTCATCTGGTTTTTTTTTGCAATTTAAACCCTATTTATTATAATTCATTTTCATTTCATACGACAACACATCTCTTCTTATTTAATTCATTATTAAATTCAAGTCGAATTCTATTTACAATTCGAACCCATCTCCAAATTCCTTTATTAACTTACAATCCATTTATTTAACCTAGCTACATTTTATTTATAATTCCAGTTTGGATTTTCTTTCGTTTTTCAAAATTCCAACACCTTTATTAAAAATTTTTTAGGAATGCTTTTAAATTCAGATAATACTATTAAAATAGCTTTTAATAAAAATATTTCTTATAACTCGATGTCTCAACCAGTCCATCCTTGTTCTCACAGAAATTCAGTCATACGTTGATCAGGCGTAGGACTGAAAATCTGTAAGTACTTAGTAGATGCATTTTCAACATCCAGTGAAAATATTTGGAAAATAATCTTATTGAAAATATAAGAAACAGTTTTTTTTGAAAATAGAGGAAATATCTTTGGTGAGAATGCTCTGGGAATCATCACCCACATCCATGATCGTAGTTAACCCGATGGTTACGTTGCTATCCCGACAAAATCCATAGATAACTGTAGGCCTCCACGTCCCTCAATTACACCATGGAACCCGCAGATCGCAGTTACAACCGGGGTTACGTAGCTATCACATCAAAAATCCATATAACTGTAGGCATCAGCGCCCTCGAATTTCGCTGCCAAAAGAATGAAACTTCTCCACTCTACTTGACCATAGATCGCAGTCTATCGACGTTGCGTTGCTTTCCCGGCAGAATCAAGTGTAGACTGTTGGCACTCATCCTCTACACGATTTTCGCTATGGTTCCCATAGTAGATCGTAGTGACATCGAGTTACACTGTCATCACAGCATAACCCAAATGTCGCTGTAGGCATCAGCGCCCTCGACTTTCGCTACCCAATAATCCTCAGGAACTAGTTTGTTC
This sequence comes from Allium cepa, assembly GCA_030765085.1. Classification (NCBI taxonomy): domain Eukaryota; kingdom Viridiplantae; phylum Streptophyta; class Magnoliopsida; order Asparagales; family Amaryllidaceae; genus Allium; species Allium cepa. The sequence goes on from CM060942.1 coordinate 514,939,034, forward strand.
GGACTCCTCACAGGATCAACTTTAGAACCCCCTTTGGGGCTCAAGGCAACACCACCCGGTGGCACTCCTGAGAAGTTCATTTCAAGGGAGCGCCTTTTTCCCCAGAGCCATCATCAAAACATTTTATACTATATATATAGTATCTTTCAAATCATACACCTAGTATGATCTCATACAAAGCTCCTTTACACAAAATTGATTATCCCAAAATCGATAACTTAGACTAGGCTTTCAACATTTTAATATTGATTTTATCCAAAAATCAAAAGCCTTTTCAAATCCAAAGGTTTCCAAAACCTTTTTCCAAAATCCTCTTAAGATCCTTTATATATATAAATATATATAAAATTTTAAAAACTTTGGATCATTTCAAACTTGCATAAAACTCCTTTTATACTCCAAACAACTTCAAAATCCTTTTCTTCTGGCAATAGATTTAACAAGGGGAGATTTATCTTATATAACAAAGATATATAGCTTCAGTTATTCAAAATCAAATATTCAAATTTGATTACTCTTTTAAATAGCATTTTCATTCAAATTCGTATGATGTACACATATCATCCGTATGCTATACCAATCTGATCGCTCACTCGATCACAAAATTTCACTTTCGAACTAGTATCGTCCACCCGACTTTCTAGTGTGGACACAGATCTGTTTTCTTGATTAGAAACCGTCATTCTCCTTGTATAGCCATAACTATGATAGAGAACATCCAGAACCAATCAACAACCCATATCCAGGTTTGCCATCGAAAATCGAGTGAAAAGTCCCAACTCGGATCGATAAACTATCTCAAAATTCTGTGCTCGAATGTGGATCAAATCACTATGCGAATAGAATAGTATACGTACATCCTACATATTTATTTTCATTGATTATCAGCCAAATCAATTTCCTTTCTGTCCACATTTCCATTAATTCCCATTCACTTAAAATTTTACTCACTTATTTACAATTTCCTCAATTCATTGAATTATCACTTCAATTCTTATCTCGGTTGGGTATTTAATTAATAACAGTTTGAACCCCGACTAGTTTATATTTAGAAAATAGCTTGAAAATTTTAAAAATAGATAAGTAGTTGAAAAATAATTATTAGTTTGCAAAATAGCTATAAAATAGTTAACTAATTATAAAATAATTGAAAAATAGTTAAATAGTTTCAGGAATTTTAAATAATTGCAAAATAGTTTTAAAATAGAAATTAGTTTGTGAAATATTTGAAAAAAAATAGTAATTAGTTTAGAAAACAGTTGCAAAAAAATGATTAGATAGCCCAAAAATAATTGTAAAACGAGTATAAAATAATCTGGCTTTAAGAAAGAAAGGTTGTATATATTTAATAGCTTAGAAAAATAAGTTTGTATCAAAACAATTTATATTGAAACTAGTCAAGAGTCAACTATTCACTTCCCCTAACAATTCAATTTGAATTTCCATTTAAATTGGCCCAATTCCAATTCAAGTTGAATCAATCTTGATTCCCTTCCCAATTAAATCAAATTCCATTTGATTTTAATCCTGTTCAATTTTAATTATAATTTTAAATTATTCCAATCCATTTGAATTATTATCAATTGAACCCATTTAAAATTCAAATCATTTCAGTATAATCCAATTCAATTTCCCATTAAATTTTTTAAACTTATACATCTTCAATCACCAATCCAATTAATTCAAACCAAATTCAATTTTGAACTAATTCAATTTCATTCTTAAATTTAAACTATCTCGAATTATATAAATTCTAGTTAAATTCTCAAAGGTTGGTAACTCTTTAAATCAAATAAACTTTTATTCAAAGTTTTTAATCGTTTAATTTCTGAGTCCAGTTCTCAAAATTCCATTTTAAATTATCTTAACTTATGTATTTCAAGGTTCAAATAAGAGTTCAATACAATTTTATTTTTAAAAATTTAATTTATTAATAAATTTTATCTTCTAGTTTGAAACCAATTCTTAAACTATTTTAATTTACAAACTTAATTATTCTAATTTTCAGTTTAAAGTGATTCCATATCCTTAATTTCAAACTAAAGTTAGATTTCCCTTTTATCTCAATAATGGATATATTTCCAAACTTCATTTCTCAATCATTTAAACAAATCTAATTCGCAATTTAAGGATTTTTAATAACAATAGGATGATATTATCCAATTTATTTTAAAATGTCCACCTATTTCCAATTTCCAGATCCCAAACCTATTTTGAGATCACATAAACTACCATTTCAAATTAACCATTTAACTTTCCAAGCTAAATTCCAATTTCATCTTAAAATCTCCAATTCAAGTTGTTCATTCAAACTTATTTAACTTCTCCCAAGTTAAATTCGATTTACTTAATCCAGTCAACCTCATTCAGTCCTTAAATTCACAATAATAATCTTCCCACTTAAAAACTTATCACCTTGGGTATCACATCCCATTCCAAATTTCAAACTCAACATCTAGAGTTTATTTAAACTATTTTTGATTTATGTATATTCCTTATTCATACATATTATTTCCTTTACACACGAGGTCATACTTAAATTTTAAACCTCTTGTGGTTTTTTTTAAATTCAAATCAAATTTTCAAACCACCCATTGTTTACAACAAGTCCCAGTTATTCAAATAATACTTATTTATTATTTCTCATTACTTTGAAACAAAATTTTCAAATTCTGGGCCCAGATTTAGAGTTTCATTTTCAATTAATTAAATTTTAATTTGCTTGTATTTCTATTTCTACTTAATTTAATTCCAATTAAAGACTTCAATTTGGTTGTATTATATTATTTCTTAATTTAATTTCAATAATTTAACAACCAATCACCTTAATATTTATTAGAAGGAAATATTACTTTATATATCAAAATATTTTTTTATATAAAATCATTTAAAACCTTAATATAAGAAATAACAAGTACGCCCGCATATATACATATATATATATATATATACTCAACTCATTCTAGAGTACTACTGTAACGACCCGAAATTTTCGAGCCCGAAAATTCCAGATAGTTATGAAAAAGAAGAAAGAGATAGAAGAAGAAGAACAGAAACACCAAACATCTCACATTCGCAGTGGATAAAATATAATAATAAATAATAATAATAGCTTACAAAAGAATACCATATTTGTCGATTATATTTAAATACATCAGAGTTTCACATAAATCCAAATGCTGGACATATACAATCAATTTATCGCAGAATTACAATAATATAATTACAGCGGAAATATTCTACGCGTTCTTGCCATCCAGCTCGCCTCCTGAGCTCTAGATCGTCCTATCTAAAAATCTGTAATACTCGGTCTGGCCCGAGCATTACATCAAAATAACACCCGGTCAGGCTGGAAACCAGCGTGAGTAAACCCAACTAACATGTAGTACCAAACAAACAACTTATATAAACCCGGGGTAACTTTCATTAATTTAACCGATTCACAATTTGCTATAGACAATGCTTATTTCACATATAACTTTCTAAGTACCAAACTTGGATAAAATAATTCAATTCACCTAAATCATTTCATTCCAGTCTATTGATTTCATACATCAATTTTTTTTAATCTAAAGCGGTTTCGGGTATTTCCTAATACCCGATCCCGGTCTCCTCAGATCTCATGTCATCCTAATCCCAAATTATCCAAATGAAATTCACAACATTTCATATCAGCGATATCAACTCATTCAAAGTATCCCATATCATTCAATCATCCGTAAGCAATGCTTAATCACATACAAATTAATTCAATTGATTCTAATTGAATTTTCTAACCACATTCACTTAGATTATTAATTAATTCCAAAACAATTAATTAATCAGTTCCCTTATATCCATTCATCTTAATTAACCACCCTGGATTAATTATCTTCCAATTCCATTCAAGTAATTCTCTTTAATTAATCTCACGATATTAATTACTCTTACCAAATCAGTGAGTAATCTTTAATTACTTCACAAATTAATTAACTAGAATCAATTACGCTAATTCTTAATTACTTATATTAATTGACTTCTCATAAGTCACTTATTATAATTTAATTAATCTCAATTAATCAAATCTTTAATTACTTCATTAAATATATAACTTAATGATTATATTATTCTTTAGTTCAACCCCAATATTTATCATTCTCGATTAATCCCAATATATAATTAACTATTCTTTTATTTACTTTATTAATAAATCAGTTACTCCTTAATTAATTATCTTAATTAATCTCTTGATAAATTTCACAAAGTAACCATATTTTATTAATTTCATTAAGTAATTATTATCACATGTTCAAGTGATTATTCTGAATTATTTATACTTAGTTAATTAACTTACAACTTAATTTATTATTTATTCGAACCCTTAATTACTGAATTAAATAACCCAAATTATTAATTAATTAAATTAATTAATTATCCATTTCAATTATTCTACTAATTTAATGTATCACAAATCATTAAGTCGTTAGTAACATTTAAACGAAAATATTTTCTTATTTATTGTTTTAAATTTAAAACAACTTAAAATTCCCAATACTTCGAGTTAAGCAACCATTAACTCGAGAACTATCCAATACCAAAATCACCCAATCATCAATTCACAGTGCATATCAAATAAATTAAATCATTCAATCAAATATTTTAATTTAACCATTCAAACTCAAATAGAATCTAATAGAATGAGATTTACTCATATTTGCCTCACAATTGGCAATCCACTTCATTCAATTAATTACATCCAGGGATTATTAATTTATTACTTCCCTAAGAGATTTTTAATTCATTACTCCATAGCTATTAATTATTAACCTTCATTTTTAATTCCTAAAACCTAATTTCCATTTATAAATCACTAATTACAAATTACTCAATCAATAATTTCAAATCAATTACTTAATTAATCTTTAATTTATTTCATAAATTATTTAATCTTTATTATACTTAAGGTAAACATGTTCTTTGTTAAATAGTAAATCACAATAACATTTAACTTTATTTGTAAAATAATTAAGTTTTAAATATCTTTTATATATTTAACATACTTAATTTAACATTAAATCAAACTATCTTAATTTAAGTTTTGAAAAGCATTTAATTTACAGGATTTATGAATGATTAAAACAGTTCCATTTTCCTTTATTTACTCTTTTTTTAGCTTAAGTTTAAACACAACCAGAGATGAAATAATTAAATAAAAGAAAATAAATTCACTCACAGTAAATTGATCGTGAGAGAACCTTGACCACGGCCTCAATGTCGCCATCCCTAAACCTGCCGAACCCCATCGCCATCCAAAGCCACAAGCCCCCCCTCCAAATCTCGAATTCGACCCTGCCTTTCAACGCCGCGCACCCTTCCAACAATTGCAGCCCTAGCTCACGCGCGAAAACCCAGATAAGAAGCCCTACCCCTCGTATTGCCTTCAAGGCGATTGATACCCCTCATATAAACACAATAAATTTGAATAATTGAATTGTAAAATAAACTTGTTTAAGAACTGGATTCAAACTAGAAAATTAAATTGAATAATAAATTAAAATTTTAAAATAAAATTGTATTGAACCTTGAAATACATAAGTAAAAATAGTTTAAAATGAGAATTTTGAGAAATTGGGATTAGAAATTAAAATGATTAAACACTTTGATTTAAAGGTTAATTTGGTTTAAAGAGTTAAACCAACCTTTGAGAATTTAACTCAAATTTCTATAATTCGAGATAGTTTAAATTCAAGGTCTAATTGAATTAGTTTAAAATTGAATTTGGTTTGAAGTAACTGGATTGGTGATTGAAGATGTATAAGTTTAAAAATTTAAATGGGAAATGGGATTGGAGTAAATTGAAGTGATTTGGATTCTGAAATTAAATTGATAATAATTCAAATTGATTGGGATAATCGGAAATTATAATTAAAATTGAACAAGATTAAAATCAACTTGAATTTGATTTAAATTGGGAAAGGAATCAAGATTGATTCAACTTGAATTGGGGATTAATCAAGTCCAATGAAATTTGGTGTTATTTAAGTTGAATTGTTGGGGAAGTGAACAGTTGACTCTTGATTATTTTCAATATAAATTGTTTTCATATAAACTTATTTTTCTAAGCTATTAAATATATACAACCTTTCTTTCTTAAAGCCAAATTGTTTTATATTTGTTTTACAATTATTTGGAGCTATTTAATCATTTTTCAACTGTTTCTTAAACTAATTACTATTTTTCAATTATTTCACAAACTAATTCCTATTTTACAACTATTTTGTAATTATTTAAAATTTCTGAAACTAGTCAACTATTTTACAATTAGTTAACTATTTTATAGTTATTTTGTAAACTACTAATTATTTTTCGACTACTTATCTATTTTTAAAATTTTCAAGCTATTTCCTAAATATAAACTGGTCGGAGTTCAAACTGTTATTGGTGAAATACCCAACTGAAATGAGAATTAAAGCGATAATCCAAATGGGGACTAAGGTAAATGTGGATAAGTGAATGAAAATTTACGTGAATGTGAATGGAAATGGAATTGATATTTGAAAGAGTAATCAAATTTGAATATTTGGTTTTGAATAAACAAGTTATATATCTTTGTTATATAAGATAAATCTTTCCTTGTTAAATCTATTGCCGGAAGAAAGGGATTTTTGAAGGTATTTGAAGTATAAAAGGAGTTTTATACCAGTTTGAAAAGATCCAAAGTTTTAAAAAGTTATATATATCTGTATATGTATAAAGGATCTTATGAGGATTTTGGAAAAGGTTTTGAGAACCTTTGGATTTGGAAAGGCTTTTGATTTTCGGGTAAAACCAATATGAGAATTTGGAAAGCCTAGTTTGGGAATTATCGATTTTGGAATAATCGATTTTGTATAAATGAGCTTTGTATGAGTTCATACTAGGTGTATGATTTGAAGATACTATATGTGTATAGTATAAAATGTTTTGATGATGGCTCTGGGGAAAAAGGCGGTCCCTTGAAATGGACTTCTCAGGAGTGCCACCGGGTGGTGCTGCCTTGAGCCCCAAAGGGGGGGTTCTAAAGTTGATCCTGTGAGGAGTCCGGACAAAACTAGTTCCTGAGGATTATGAGTTGAGTATACCATACTGAGGGTCGTGTGCGCCGCTGAGAGCCAACAGTTACATGGACTTTTGCTGCGACGGGAACGTAACCCAGGATGTAACTGCGACCTATGGTATAACATAGCGAAAGCCGTGTGTGTCGCTGAGAGCCAACAGTCTGCGTTTGATTTTATATCGGTAGACTGCGACGTATGTAGAAGTGGAGACGTTTCATTTCGATAGCGAAAATCAGAGGCCGCTGAAAGCCTGCAGTTACATGTACTTTTGCTGTGACGGCAACGTAACCCTGGATGTAACTGTGATTTGTTGTGTGGGATCCATGGCGTAATTGAGAGGCCGCGGAGAGCCTGCAGTTGCATGGACTTTTGCTATGACGGCAACGTAACCCTGGTATGTAACTGTGACCATGGATGGGGGTGATGATTTCCAGAGCACTCTCACCAAAGATATTTCCTCTATATTTTTTTCAAAAATCGATTTCTATAATTTCAATAAAAATTATTTCCAAAATTATTTTCACTGGGTGTTGAGAATGAGTCTGCTAAGTACTTATAGATTTTCAGTTCTACGTCTGATCAACGTATGACTGAATTTCTATGAGAACAAGGATGGACTGGTTGAGACATCGAGTTATAAAAAGTATTTTTTTTATAAACAGTTATTTTAAAAGTATGATGTGAATTTAAAAGCATTTCTAAAATTTTTAAATAAAGATATTGGAATTTTGGAAAATTAGGAAACCCAAACTAGAATTATAAAATAAAATTTGAAACTCGGGAAATTTAAGAAGTGATTCTTTGACATTAAAATCGAATATTGATTTAGAAATTGAAAATAAGCTAATTGGTTAAATAATTGTTTGATTGAATACGTTAATAAAATTTAACTTTGGTAAGTAAATGGATTGTAAATTAATAATGGAGTTTGGAAATGAATTCAAATTGTAAATAGAACTCGACTTGGATTTAATAATGAAATAAATTAGAAGAGATGTTGTAAAAATAAAATAGAGTTGGATTGAAAATGAGATGGTTTGAATTACAAATAAAATTCAAGTGTGATTTGAATAATATTTAACGTAATTTGCAAGTAAATTTGATATAAATGGAAGTGTTGTCAAATAAAATGAAAGTGGATTATAATAGAAATGGTTTGGGTTGCAAACAAAACCCAGGTGAGTAGAAATAATTGAGAATGGCCTTGTATTAATAAAATAAATTCGATAATGAATTAAGTGGGTAAATTAAGAAGTTAAAATGGGTTAATTGAGTTAAATAATAAATGGATGAAGTCTGGTTTAATAAAAACTAAATCAAAGATGTGATTGGAATTGGGTTATCAGAATGGACTTAAGTTATGGGCGAATTAATTTGAAGCAAAATTTCTTTAATAAAAGCTTGGTTTTGAGTGAGAAAAGAAGTTGGCTTCGAGCAAAGGGGAAAGTATGGGTTAAATTAACTTGGACATGGGTGTAAATTTATAAGTATTGAATGGGCCAAGTTTAATAAATTGTTTTGAATGAATCCAAGGCAAAGATTAAATGAAATGCAATGAATGGTTGGTGAATAAATTAGAAATGAAATGGAATTAAATACAGGATGAGTTGGAATTGATTTGTAGTAGTTATAAATTAAAATAGATACACTATTAAGCGAATGCCGCCAAATTTGCATATAAAATAATAATAATAATATAGATGTCGTTTGATGTGAATGAAGGTAAAGAGATTCTATAAACTAATAGAAGCGAATAAAATTGATTTTGAATCAGTTGAAATGGAACATGAGCTTGTTTGGATTTAAAATAAATTGAATGTAAGCAACTGTGTTGTAAACCATTAGAAATTGAAGGAAATTGTTTATTTATTTGTTGAAAGAAATTGAATAAATTTTAGAATCATATAAATCGCTTATGGGAAGCGTTTGGTGCTTGTTGTTTATGTAATGCTTATGTTTAGGTATTGAATATAAGTGAAATGCTAATAAATTTTCTATATATGGCACTTACATATTTAAATTGAGTAAGTACAGGTACCTAAAGGCCGTTTGGATGGATTTGGATTGCACAAATTTCTAAAATAAATAAGCCGCATGCTTAAAATGCTAAATAAGGTACGCCTACGCAATAAAAATAGGAAATATGAACTATTTTTGCTTTTTCCGACCGGGTGGGTCGATGTATATATATTTATAATTTTTGTCAAATTGCAAAAGCTCCTCCGTACAAAGGGGACTCTGTCAAAATTTTCTGAAAATTTTAGCATTTAGAAAATTTTTGAAACTTTTTGGGAAATTTTTTGTTAACAAAATGATTTCAAATTGAAAATTTAAAATAAATCAGTAGATAAAACTAATATGAATCAGTTATAAATGAAAAATAAAATTTAATATTCAGAAGTGAAGATAAATTGAATTCATATGGAATGGGAAAACTAATTTTGAAATAGATATGAAACTTATGTAGGGAAATGTATACAATGATTTGGAAGGGTTACGATTGGATATTATTGTCAAATAAGATATGCAGGTATTAAAAAGGGGAAAAGAAAAATTGGATTTGATTCCAAAAGATAAATGTGAATTGCCCGACAAAAAGGTATGTATTTTAATTTCTGTATAAAATTGGATTTGGTTTTGATCTAGCCACTTGGCTTTTGTTTTCTTTTTGGTATTTGGGAGCCGTAGAGGCCTTTTGTAGTAGTACCGAGCTAGCCGCGCAAAGGAGACGCTGGCAAAAATTTTCGGGAATTTAGAGAGTTAGAAATTTTTTGAGAAATTTGGATGATTCTAAATTTAGTTTTAAATTGAATTTTGAACGATTGAGAAAAAAGGTATTGATTAAAACTATAGAAGGTTTTGGGAAGTTGGTGGATGTGATAATGGGTTTTAATAAAGGATAGTTGGTAGGATGTTGATAAAACTGTTGGTTTTGGGGGAAGGGTGAACGGGTATTGGTTCATTCTTCCTAACTAGTAATTTCGGGGACGAAATTCTTTTAAGGGGGAAGGAATGTGATGACCCGGAATTTTTAACAATTTAAAATGGGATAATTGAATTGATTTTAAAAATTTGAAAGTTAATTTTAACTTGAATCCGAGATATCAATTTTACTTGATAATTAAACCATTGAATTATATAGTTAAATATTGAATTTAATAATTGAAATTGGGTAAATTGTTGAATCTGAATCTGAGCCTGTTTAGAATAATTTGAAGACTTATAAAATTTAGAATGATGATACGAAAGATAATAGAATGGTTGAAATTTGTTTTAAGGGTGATTCGTTCAGTTTTGAAAATTATATCATTTATATTGAATTCAAAGAAAGCCTTCCGAGGTACAGTCTCGAAATTCGATGAAACCAGTTCCATTGGATCCATAATAATTAATTATTATCGGGTTTCAAATTTCGTAGCAATTGGAGTTGTCGTTTGACCCTGGCAACTCAAAACGCTTAGAAACTTTTAAATCGATTTAAACTAGAATTGATCGTTTTCTTTCGCAACTCGCTCATATAATCGAATTAGCTTCTGGAACACGTTCCATTGAGTTCGGAATGCAGGTAAAACCTTATAAACACCCGTCGGCAAGTCTGATTCGGGGTTTGGAATTTCTCGTTATGCTTATCGAGGCGTTTTGTAATTTTATAATATAATTAAATTTAAAGTAATTAGCATGATATTTTCGTTTACAACTTCGTGCTCAAGAAGCCTTCCACCATCCTACTTTTTCCCGTTTTCCTTCTTATCCTCGTAAAGCAGATGGAACGCACAAAAAAAAAAGAAATCATGGCCGAGTCTACCTGAAACCCCAAAATCAATTCGTTCTAATTTCGATGCCCTTCTTCTTCTCGCTTACCAGTTCGAGGATGATGATCTCGATTTCGACTTCATGGCCGATCGACGCTCGAAGTCAACGCGGCAAACATGGGTTGAGGAGGGCCGAGCATCATCAACCGCCTGGAAGGAAATACGAGGGGTAGGGCTTCTTATCTGGGTTTTCGCGCATGAGCTAGGGCTGCAATTGTTGGAAGGGTGCGCGGCGTTGAAAGGCAGGGTCGAAGTCGAGATTTGGGGAGGGGGGCTTGCGGCTTTGGATGGCGATGGGGTTCGGCAGGTTTAGGGACGACGACGTTGAGGCCGTGGTCAAGGTTCTCTCACGATCAATTTACTGTGAGTGAATTTATTTTCTTTTAATTAATTATTTCAACTCTGGTTGTGTTTAAACTTAGGCAAAAAAAAAGAGTAAATAAAGGAAAATGGAACTGTTTTAATCATTCATAAATCCTGTAAATTAAATGCTTTTCAAAACTTAAATTAAGATAGTTTGATTTAATGTTAAATTAAGTATGTTAAATATATAAAAGATATTTAAAACTTAATTATTTTACAAATAAAGTTAAATGTTATTGTGATTTACTATTTAACAAAGAACATGTTTACCTTAAGTATAATAAAGATTAAATAATTTATGAAATAAATTAAAGATTAATTAAGTAACTGATTTGAAATTATTGATTGAGTAATTTGTAATTAGTGATTTATAAATGGAAATTAGGTTTTAGGAATTAACAATGAAGGTTAATAATTAATAGCTATGGAGTAATGAATTAAAAATCTCTTGGGGAAATAATAAATTAATAATCACTGGATGTAATTAATTGAATGAAGTGGATTGCCAATTGTGAGGCAAATGTGAGTAAATCTCACTCTATTAGATTCTATTTGAGTTTGAATGGTTAAATTAAAATATTTGATTGAATGATTTAATTTATTTGATATGCACTGTAAATTGATGATTGGGTGATTTTGGTATTGGATAGTTCTCGAGTTAATGGTTGCTTAACTCGAAGTATTGGGAATTTTAAGTTGTTTTAAATTTAAAACAATAAATAAGAAAATATTTCCGTTTAAATGTTACTAACGACTTAATGATCTGTGATACATTAAATTAGTAGAATAATTGAAATGGATAATTAATTAATTTAATTAATTAATAATTTGGGTTATTTAATTCAGTAATTAAGGGTTTGAATAAATAATAAATTAAGTTGTAAGTTAATTAACTAAGTATAAATAATTTAGAATAATCATTTGAAGGTGTGATAATAATTACTTAATGAAATTAATAAAATATAGTTACTTTGTGAAATTTATCAAGAGATTAATTAAGATAATTAATTAAGGAGTAACTGATTTATTAATGAAGTAAATAAAAGAATAGTTAATTATATATTGGGATTAATCGGGAATGATAAATATTGGGGTTGAACTAAAGAATAATATAATCATTAAGTTATATATTCAATGAAGTAATTAAAGATTTGATTAATTGAGATTAATTAAATTATAATAAGTGACTTATGAGAAGTCAATTAATATAAGTAATTAAGAATTAGCGTAATTGATTCTAGTTAATTAATTTGTGAAGTAATTAAAGATTACTCATTGATTTGGTAAGAGTAATTAATATCGTGAGATTAATTAAAGAGAATTACTTGAATGGAATTGGAAGATAATTAATCCAGGGTTGTTTTCAGGACCCGATTCTTCGACTCCCGAATATTGACATCAATACGTCCACTGTATCGAATGCCAATCAGTCGGATGCCGGAAAACCGAACACTGAGGGTTTAAGAAGAAGAAAAGAAAGAAAAAGAGAGAGAAGAAAATAGAGGGAAAAGAAAATAGAAAATAGAACGGAACAGAAAATAGCAGAACAATATCAGAATCTCACAATCGCAGCGGAACAACATATAATAAATAAATGAATAATCTTTAAACAGAGAACTATATCAGTTATTACATTTTATACTTTACATTTCATCATATCATCAGAGTGTACAACATCATACAACATCAAACAGCGGAAAAAGAAATACTATATACTAGTAATTACGCCATGCCATCCAGCTTGCCTCCAGCAACTCCAGAATATCCTGATAAACCTTAACTCTTGACTGCCCGTGTGGAAATTGGTGGGCACCCAGAGTTTAGGAAGGATCAATAAACCCCGAGTCAGTCATGTGACTGGTGTGAGAACTCAAAACAGTTTATTTATCTTTAAAATCAAAATAGAGGAATATTTTTAAAGTCAATTCGCAATGCTTTTAAAAAAATGAGACTACCATAAGGCCTCCCGCACACACACACACAATGCAAACGCAGAATCGGAGGAGATTTCTTCTTATGATAGTCAAAGTTGCTTGATACGCATTAAAAAGAACATTTGATATTATTACTAGTGCATAGTGTAGGAAAAATTCATTTCGAAAGTAGAATATAAATCTTAGCCAACATACGACCATTATCGTATGCCTACTATAGCTACCATCTAAACAGTGGTGACCACCATAAGGAAATGGCAGGTTCTATAACTAAAACCGTACTGAATTTCGTATTGGGAATTGGATTTCCAACGAATGATCAGGCCAAGGAACTTCCCATTGCCACATGAGAATGCCTCTGGAAGGACATCCCCGAGAACCAAACCGGATCTCTACCAACACAAGGCCGGGTTACCCCTAACTGAGTAACAACTGACCGAATATGCCATCCCCCGGTCCTTTGGGACCTTTAACCGAGCGCTTGTAATCAATTCACACAATCATAAAGTGTTTTCAACATGAGTAAGTATCTGGGCTCCATACCATGATACCACCCTTTTCGAGAAGGAAATGTACATACCCTAAAGGGCGCTACCCCTCATAACCTTGCTGCATCTTTCCTGTTTTGACCATTCCCGAGGTGTGAGGCTCGACGAAGTCACGTCCACAAAGCCACGCTTTATACAAAAGTCGTGCTTGGGTCAACAAATGATCATAGAAATGATCACCAAGATAGACGATCAAATAAATGATCCTATCACAAATAATCAACACAACGTCATTTCACAGCAACACTCAGCATGTCACATTACCAAATTGGGATATATTGCTGATAACCTTCAACTACATAACCTCTGAGCTCGTACGTCTCAGAGAAGCGTGTTAAGCTAAAAGAATAAATTCTCCGCCACCAACAGAAATATATTTGAAAGAAATCTGCGTTATATCTCAATCTGTAACGTCAGACATACAATCCATACAAGTCTGTTCCGGGCTCGAACAGAACCGAAGGCACTTACAAAGAAGTCCTTGCAATCCGAATATCCACAATCCTGATCGGATTTCCCATCACTTAGGGAGTCTCTATACCGTTGCAACTCAGTGCAGAGACAATCGATATGTCATCCTATCGCTCTCACAAATATCCGGTCTTCAACACCAATCTTCGATGCTATCCATTACGTCGTACCACTATTCGGAATGGGTAATCCGAATAACGAGCGCAATAATTTAAAAATAAGTGTAGCATTCAAATTTAGCAAATCACAACAAATACCTTTCAAAGGTAAATATTGATAGTCGGTTATTGAACTATCAATGGATATGCACAACATCACCAGATTCCAAATAATTTTCCAAATTATTTATTTCCCAAAAATATCTTTACAAGATATATAATTTCAATATCCCAAAAATAAATCAATATTTATTTTTAAACGAATTCCACTTTCTTTTATAAATTCCATAGTGAATTTATATTTCAAAATATTTATGAATAAACGATTTCAATTATTCATTTTCAATTTATCTTCAAAAAGATAAATTCTTAAGATATTCACTTTATATTGGAAAACATTTCCATACTTACTTCTTAAGTAATTCTCAATCCATTTATTTTCAACACTTGGAAAATATTCAAATATACTTAAATCGAGATTAAGTATATATTTCATTCTTTAAGGAAATCATTCTCTTAAACATATTTATTTGGGCCAAAACGAATGTTGCGTAAAACATCGTTACGACAACCCAAAATCACTAGTATAGGGATTCGAAATTAAAATAGATATATAAATCCCAATACTATACAAAACATTTCCTTTCGAAAATCATTTACTATAACAACAGTGTTATAGTCCACCATTTCCTTTTATCTCTCGAAAACGTCTATTTCAACAATGAATGTTGAAATCTATGGTTTCGAATCTCAACACATTTAAAACATCATTAGATCGTTTTAATTCTATTTAAAACATCATATCTAAAACATTTTTCTTTAACATAATATTCACTATTCAAAAACGTGAATACACTACGTTAACCAATTTCATCATTCTATACATTTTATTTTTAAAGGATTATTCACTGTCTAAAACGTGAATATAACTCCATAAATAAGTTATAACAATTTTACTTATCAAAATAAGTCGTTTGCGGATTTATAAAACAACGTTTATAAATTCCATTTCTATTTATTTTATAACAGCCTCCTTTTATACATCCTTTATTAACCTATTCAATTTCATAACTCAATTATAAACCAAAGGTTCACATTATAAGTTAAACACTTATAATTTATTTGTTTGCACAATCCTTCCTTTAAACTTCATAATTATAAATCTTATAACTTATAAGATTCAATTATTTATCCAAATCTATTCTTTCAATAACTTTATAAATTTTATAAACCCACTGCTTATAAAATTCCACTTATAACTTCACCGTTTATAATTCTATACATTTCATTCATTTATGAAATTCAATCACAATTCATTCTAACACTTATAAAATTCGTTTTATAATTCCAAATATTTTAATTTATAAATATCAATTTATAAATCTCTTATATAAATCAATTTATACTATTATTTTAAAATATCTTTAAATTCCTTTATAATTTCATCATTTTGATTTATAAAATAATTAAATTTTATAAATCCTATATTTTCAACTTTTTATAATAAATTCAAAAATCTCGATTAACTATTTTTATAAGATCATCAACCCATATTTTCTCAAAAATCAAACTTTAACCGTATTTCTAAAAAATCATAATTTTTATAACATGAAAATTATATCGTTTATTTATTTAAAATGGATCAATTCCAAAAATATTTTATAAACATATACTTTCAAAAATCTCTTTAAAATCCATTTTAAAATTCCAAAGTTTGGTCCAATGATGCTACACACCAAATAGTCAATCACGACAACAACGACATCATATATCGATATGATAGTCCATCAAATATCAAAATATCTGAAATCAAATAAATACTGTTGAGGAATCCAGTTGGATCCCTCCAACCTGTTTTCCTGCATCCAAAGATGTTAGCACAATACCAATTCCGTTCTAGTACGAAATTATCGCGGTATATGGGATTTAAAATATTATCCGCTTAATAGACGGCGCTATAGGGTCTCATCCGCTATACAAATGCGGAAAATCAATAACTGCAATATATACATATGCCAATATATATACATTGCTATTATATATAATACCAATTTCACTGTTTATGAAATATTCGCAGTATATGTTTTTAATAAATAACGTCCGCTTACTAACGGCGCATAATGTCTATTTTAACAATCAATAGATATCAATCATCATTCAAACATGCATTCAAATATTTTAAATCTAACTATTTAAAAAAAAATCGAAACTGATTCGATTGAGTGAGAAGTTCTCACCTTGATTTCAATTTCGTTTTAGCGATTTATTTCGAATAAAATTAAACGGATGTTTAATTTTACCCGAAATTCTCACTAACTCCAAACGACTCCAATCTAATTCCATCGCATAGTGCTCGTCCATACGATTCCAACGCAACTGGTTTCGCGCGTTTTCGACCTCGTATGAAAAAGTTATGATTTTTACAAGTTTACTCGATTTTATATTAACTAATTACAACATAATTTAACTATTTATAAACCTAACTTTCAATCAGGGCCGCATGATCCTTCCACTGCAAATCCAAGCCGTGCGTACCCCTCCCCCTTCTACTTCCTCGTTCACGCACGTTTACTTCCAGTAAATAGCCGTAACAACATGAACCCATTTGCTCAATTTAGGTTTTGATTTTTCGACCCAATTACTCGCTTAATATTCGATCAGAGGCCTCCAAATTGAAGCCTCATACGCAAGCTACACTCGGCATCAACCATGGTGAACTCGGCTGCGCCATTTGCACGAAAAACGAGGCCGACCGTGCTCCCTTTCGGCCATGATTTCTCCCTCCACGTTGCGAATTATCCAATCACCACTGTTGGATCTAAAGATCTCGAGGAGATCTACGTTTTTCTAGTTGAGAGTTTTCGATGATATTGAGTGGATTGAAAGAAATTAGAGGAGAAAGGTAGGAAGATTCCGGCCTTCGGTTTCATCACTGGCGGCTACACTAGAGAATTAGGGTTTTGCTATATTTTTGTGAATAAAAGCCCTATTTATAGAAGTTTGAACGACACTATTCATTCCGGAATTTCCAAACTCCAATTTACGCGCCGTGACAAGCGTTTCTAGGGTTTACCCCACGTTCCGGACACAATGGAATAGGTTTCGGAAGCTAATTCGGACATCTGTGTGAGTTATGGCAATAAACGTTCAATTTAAATTAAACCGATTTAAACGATTTTCTAGGCGTTTTAATTTGTACCGGACAAACTGCAAATCCAATTGAGACGAAATTTTAAACCTTACAATAATATCACATTACGGATCCGATGAAATTGGTTTCGTCGAAATCCGAGACTTTTTGAAAAACGGCTATTTTAACTCGCCAAATTAATATTAAAAACAATTTCGATGCGTTTCGAGCTGCCACGATCAAATGATAACTCCGATTGCTACGAAAATTGAAATCCGGTAATAACTAACTATTACGGATCCAATGGAACTAGTTTCGTCCAATTCTGAGACTGTTCAAAAAATTGGCTATTTTCACTAGTCGATTAAATATTAAAATATTCAATTTTCACAAATTAACTTTTAATTCGATTTCAAAAGTTCTAAAATATCGTTCTAACTCCAACATGATAAAATAAAATTTTACAAATCATTTTCAATCATATTTAACTCAATTTTCAATTATTTCTGTATTTTCACATATTAAATTATCGATTTAATTATCCAATTAAATCCAATTATTCAAAATAAAATTTATTCGACTTATAAATTCACTAATTAATATTTAAAATTAATTAAATATTCAAATTTAAATTATCAAAAATTCTGGGTCGTTACAATCTTCCCCCCTTAAAAGAATTTCGTCCTCGAAATTATTAAGTAAGAAAAGTTGCAGAATCTATTAACTTTCTCAAAATTCATAATTAAATTTCTTACAATACTTTACTAAGTTTTCAAATCATACTTAGTTATCTTTTCAAAAACAACTACTATTGTTTAACTTTCAATTCCTAATCAAAGTCTAAGTTTTCAAAACTTTCCAATTTTCTCAAATTTTTTCTAACGCCTTAAATTTCCGGAAAAATTCACCATAGTCTCCTTTGCGCGGCTCGATCCGAAAAAAAAATGACAGTATATATATCACAAATATACATCTCATTAAGTAATGAGGCATCCCGAAGGGAAAAAGTATAAAAGTACGGTATGTAATCCGAGATATGTACCTTATATTTTATTAGCAAGCATATACGACTAATATAGCGCGAAAGCGAGCTCCAGATGCGAAGCAAACGCGATCCGCACCTACTAAACACTCAACAAACAACATGAGAATCATGCATATAGATAATAGTATCGATATACATCATATAGCAACATAATAACTATATATGTCAACATAGCAAATGCAGTAAAAGCAATATATTCAACCATCAACCAACTAACATTCAACTAATTCATAACCAATAAATATTCATTCATATTCTCATAATATTCAATGAAATGGTTTTCAATTTAGTCACATTCGATTCATTAACAGTGGATGTTTTTATAAACATTCATTTTCAATTAGTTTATATTCAAGTTGGTTCACTTCCAATCAAATTCAATTCTATTCAAGTTTCACTTAACTTCCAATTGAATTCCAATTACTTTAGCTTCCAATTTCATTAACTCTTAATGAATTATATACAATCAACTAACAATCATATAACAACCAATGTATATTAATTACAACCAAATTCCTTTGCTTATATTCACTCAATTTGGTTTAATAACATCACTTTCAATTGGTTTAATTAAATTGATTTTCATCCAATTATTCAATTTCCAATAACATTAGATTTTAATGAATTACACTTACATTCATTATTTCATATCAATTATTCACTTTCAATTGATTAACATTCAATCCATTAATTCAATTCAATTACAA
Organism: Allium cepa; assembly: GCA_030765085.1. NCBI lineage: Eukaryota > Viridiplantae > Streptophyta > Magnoliopsida > Asparagales > Amaryllidaceae > Allium > Allium cepa. The sequence continues at coordinate 514,958,278 of CM060942.1, forward strand.
AAGTTGAATTTCATTTACATAACTTAAGTTCACATTTATCACTTAACTTCATTAATTTACTTTGATACTAATATCAACTTCATTCAATATCTCTTAAGTTATATTCCATTTTACAGACATTACTTTGTTTTACTTAACTTAAATTCATACTTATAAATCAATTCAGATTCCAAATTCTAAAGTAAATTTCCATTTAACTTTAAATTCATTTTTATTTACAACTTATATTCATAAATATATTTGTATAGTTTCACTTCTTATATATATATAAGTTTATTTCACAATTGTAAATCACATTAATTATAATTCAATTCTTATAATTCTTTTTACTTATACAATTATTCTTTAATTTAGATTATTCAGACAACTTATTCAACATATATACTTTAATAATTCTGAAAAATTATTTCTTTATTTATAAAATTCAAGGTAAAATTATTTCATTTACCCAATTTAAAACAATACTGTGTCGAATTGTTCTATTTAAATGTAACGACCCGCCGTCCTGACCGCCCCCAGTCGGTAATTAAACCAACTCGAAACGTTCAAAATGACGGATTGTTGTTCAGTTTATAAAGTTTAAACAGAATCAGCCACAGAATCACAGAATAATCATAATATTATTCATAAATGAATTTTTCTTACATACATATATCAGAGTTTGTATAATGCATTAAATTTTTATACAGCGGAATATATCTTTTATTATTGAGTACAAGAAATTTTTTTGAAAAGCTTTAGTGAAGTGCTTTCCTCTCTCTCTCTCTAACTTCGCTGCCTGAAAATCTTCAAGCTGTAAAAATACTCGGTCTGACCCGAGTATTATATTCAAAAGAAAATAATACACAGGTCAGTCTAATTCAAACTCAGTTATTAGTGCATAGAGGCAATAATAATCAAACAATTAGACGACAGTCAAATATAAATTTACCTATCCGATCCTTTAACAAGAAATCGGATAACGGTAAATATAACACTTAACAGTGTTAAACAACAAATCGGTAGATTCAGATTATCAATGAAGATAGATGAAGGAATTTTTTTTTATGAAGATAATTTAGAAAACAATTAAAATTTGCCTAAACGGCAATTTACAACAAAATCATCAAAATCGATTCAAAAGATATTGAATTGGCAACATAAAATAATTTTCATCAAAAGGAAAACATAAATTTAAACATTAAATTTGGTAGGGCTGCAGTACACGCACTCGCGTACGGCCTCGCCGCATTTAAAATGTCAACTCCGTGGCTACAGTTCACGCTTGCGTGCACTGCCTCGCCACTACCGTAATGAAATATGCAAAAGATCATAAATCAAAACAAAATAGGATATCAATAAAAATCAATATCGTGTGGCTGGAGTTCACGCTTGCGTGCACTGCCTTGCCACTATCGTGATGACGTACTCAAAAGGTCAACAAACCAAAATCAATGAAGGTTCAAATATCGATTTAAAATGTCGATACTACGTGGCTGCAGTGCACGCACGCGTGCGCTGCCTCGCCACAACAACTTGTGAAATAAAACAAGTTTCCAAACAACTTATTACTGCACATTTCAACAAGTGCAAAATTTTCATAAAAATGAACTGCAGGTCAAATACCCATAAAATCAAGGCGGTGTGGCTGCAGTTCACACGTACATACATGTGCACTGCCTCGCCAACTCGAGTGCACAAGGTCAAATCAAAATCAGATTCAATGCAAGTACAAACGGCCTCGACCAAAATTCAAAATATCACTGCAACAATGAAACTCAAGTACAAATCAAGCTACGGGGGAAAATACAGCAGGTCAGCGTCGAGCACAAATGAAGACTACAGGTATCAATATCAAAGAAATGCAACAGCATCAATGCAAGTAACTCATGCACATGAATAAACCAAAGTGCAGACCAAACAGTAGACAGAGTGCAACTATCAAAGAACTAAGAGACCAAGCAAATGAATAGCTATATATAAGTACAGGCCACAACATGTCAATGGAGGCACAGCTTCAAACATGAAACAAGACTAAAGCCAGAAACAGTGCAACAGAATGGATGCAGCAATACCAAATGAAACAAATGAACAGTGAATAGCATGGCAATGTTGAATGCATGAATAAGTGAATCAGTGCATAAGTGACTACAGAATATAAATTGAAGTTCATGATGTTTGGATCTTCACTTATTTAAAGTTTGATCATCTGTTATAGCTTCCAGAGGGATTTATCTATTATTTCAGCTTAAATAAAAAATTTAAAACTAAAATTTATGATTTAGCAAACAAGTTTCATTAGAAACTTAATTTTAAACAGAGACAAGATCACAAGATTTGAAATTTTAAATCAAAAATTGCATACTGGAAGGTGAAAGCAGAGCAAAGACTTAAGTATATCAATACAAAGCTTCGACAAATCAAAAACTGCAATTAAGCACATGTATGACCAGTGTCAACAATCAAGTAAATGCAGAGAACAACAAGCTCGACTAACAGTGCAGAAAAATGCTCAAATGAAAATGCTCAATGCACCAAGTACAGGTAACAACATGGTGAACATCACAGTGAAGATGACAAGTACACCCAGAACTACATAATGACAAAACAAGTGCACCACTGAGCTATTCAAATGAAGCAAAGTGGCAACATCCAAACTAGGTCAAGCAAGTGCAACACAGTGACGAGCTCAACCCAATCAAAGATAAACATTTAAACGTTTGCAAAAACAATTACTCAAGCATGCAGCTAGGAAGTAAAATATTTCAAAAATGCAATGTGCTTATTCACATGTGTAGTTATAGTGCAACAGGTTAAGGGTGTATATCAAACTGAAACAAAAGGGCAGAGGGTCAATTCTAAATAATTGCAAAGCCAAATTTCAACTAAATCCAGGTCGAATAATCTTTTTTTTTCCACTGGCAGTTTCAAATACAAGGGAAATGCATATGGTTCCTTCAAAAAATATGCTACAGGATGAATGAACTCAGTGCAAGTGATTACAGGCATGAACTCATGAATACTAAATGCAGTTGTGAGGCATCACTATGAACAGGCCAAACCAAATTCAACAATACAAAACCTCTATAGCAACATGACTCAATGCATAAGCACTATGCAGAGCTCGTAGCTACTTAGATAAACAATTTGCCTCAAAGTAAAAATGACAAAGGGGTGGCAGCATGGAGCTATAGGCCAACAAAGCACCCAAAACAAATGTACACCAAATACATATATGTACTACTCGAATAACAAGTAGATAGAGCATAAACAAGAGACTAGTAGCAGTTTGAACAATGACAGAAGTCGAACAAGACTAAATAAAATCAGGTCAATGTCGAAGTCGACCCAAAACAAAGTCGAACAATTATCTAGAACCAAAATCACAGTGATCAAAGCAAGGTGAACTCAAAGAACATATATACGTGCATCACCTCTAGGAAGACCTAGGGCAATCACAAAAAAAACTCGAAGTATTTAATAGTGACAACACAGCAATCTCAATCCAAGGTCGAAACCATTAGAATTCATCGACTACCAAAATTATGCGATGGTATGATACAGTTCAATATTTTAAGAAATCAAGTGACCGAAGCCAAAACAATGTCGAAATCACAACATTAAATTTCCAGAAATTTAAACAATGGACCCAGAAAATTTTATCACAGCAAAACTAAAAAAAATCGAGACCGAAGTCAACAAGGTTTCAAAATTGTGAGGATCAATAAATCGAGCGACTAAAATCGCGAAATTAAATAAGCTAGCAAACACGAAAACGTTTGAATTAGATGCGAGTACCAAAGTACTCACCTTCGCTTTGTAGAGGAGCATGCGAGCACGCGAAGGGAAGCACCGATGAGCGAAGTTGTCGACGGAGGAAGTAAAGACCAGCGATCACGCGAGAATCGATCGAACTCGGGGCGGAGGAATCGAACACGAAGGCGACGCGAGCGAGACGAAGGTAATTTGGAGGTGAACGAAGCAGAACCCTAATTTTTTTTTTAGCAAAGAGGGACGAGCGAGTTTCGGAGAGAGGCCGCCATTTTTAATTTATTTTCTCGTTCGATTTTGGAATGATGGAGAAAAGGGTATCGATCTGCTTTGAAGTGGATGGGCACGATTTTTTTTGGGCGTGATGAAAGGCGTAAGTGAAGGCGTGAGTAACGGCGTGTTTGTAGTTGATGATAGATATGTCTGTACCAGAGATCTTGCAATCTTCTTTTTATTTTATTTTTTTCTTATTTTGTGTTGATAAAATTTTATTCTATTTTATTTAAGTAAATGAAAAATGTTATTGAGACTAACCACAAATTTATTAATTTTCATAAATAATAATTCTTATACCCAAATTATTTCTCTAAGTCATTAGTTTGAATCTAAAATACAAATTCAATATTCAATTTCAACTTCAAAGTTAAATTCAAATTCTATTCAACTTTAAATAGATTAAATTCTTAAATTTAATCGCCAATTTATTCTGATAATTTGAAATTCAAGTCAAACATCATTTAGATATTTAAAATAAATTAAATATTTACAATTTAAATTGTTAAAAATTCAGGGTTGTTACAATCTCCCCTACTTAAAAGAATTTCGTCCCGAAATTATAAGTTAGGAAAAACGATTGCTAATATCTCACCGATATTTATACCCTACACAATTTTACCAAGTTTGAAACTTATTAAAAATAAATAAGTATAGGATTCATTCCATTTATTTTATCTTACTAGTTTTGTTCATCAATTTCAATAATCAAGACACAAAAGTCTTTTACCAAATTTTTGACTTACAAAACTCAGATTTTTAAACTTGAAATTCTTTCATGCTAAATATTTGCATATTACATCTTTTCCAAAGCTGTGTGCTTTCAAGATATTTTTAAAGATCTTCTTCCTTAATTCATTAAGTTAGAATTATGTAATTCTAATTTCAGACTATTGATTTTCTATTTAAAGTTTGAAAATACTTGATAACTCGAAGTTTAACAAGTCCATCGACTTTCTCACAAACATTAGGCATACACTGGCCAAGCGCAAGACTAAAAATCTCCAAGTACTAAACATACTTGATTCAACTCCCAGTGAAAATACTTTTTTAAAAATTCTTTTAAAAATGGATATGGAAAGCACGTTCCCCCATGGATCACAGTTTACCCGGCGGTTATGCTACTATCCCAGTAGAATCGCTTGTAACCTTAGATTTCTCATCTCTCTTGAATTTCGCCATGGTTGTCGCCTTAGGTCGCGGTCCACACGGCGGTTACGCTACTATCCCAGTAGAATCGCTCGTGGCCGTAGGCATCACGCCCCTCGAATTACGCTTCGGTTTCTAGATCGCAGTTTACACGGCGGTTGCGCCACTATCCCAGTGGAATCGCTTGAAACTGTAGGCATCACGCCCCACGAATTACGCCAGCATTAATTCACCTAATCCCAAACACGATGATCCATCGTGGGGGATTCCAGTCAGTCCCAATGGACATTCCACTAATGGAAATTCTACGTAGCTACGATTTCCAATGGACACTCCACCGAGTTCCAATCACCTTCACAAATAATAAATGGAAGGTACATTTCCATATCCTCAGTTTTTTTAGAAAACATATGTCATATACATATAGTACTTCATTTCACATTTCGTACATATCATACCTATGTAAACCTACACAGGACTTTCATAATAATGACTTTCCAAACTGATGGTTTTCGAATTATTATATTCACATATATAAGTTACGAAAACTCAATTCACATTCATAACAAATAGAGGATTCCAAATTTTCCATCACGTTTAAAATTTTCCTCTAAATCGATTTGAAAATTTAAGATTATCTCAAACCTAATTCACATTCATAATCCAATTTATTATCGACTTCACATTCGATTTGGATTTCACGTTACATCGTCAATTCTCAACACATAATTGATGTCTATCGATATATAACCTCTAAGCTCGTACGTCTCAGAGAAGGGTGTTAAGGTAAAAGAATAAATTCTCCGCCACCACAGATATATATTTAATAGAGATCAAATGCTATGTCATCAATTCACAATGTTAGACATACAATCCCAATCGACTATCCAAAATTCAAAGCTCAACTTATATTGTTTTTGATGTCGAAGTTAAACTCAATTTAACTCAAGATTCAATCTTCTTTGGAAAATATTCAAGTTGAACTGATTGTTCATATTTCTCAAAATAATATCTTTACAAGATATATAATTTTCCAACTTAGCCATTTGAAACCAATTTCAAATATTCATTTTTCAATTTATCTTTAAAAGATAAAATTTCAAACCTTTCATTTCATATTGGAAAACATTTCCATACTTATTTAATAATAAGTAATTCACAAGTTCATTTATTTTCAACCCTTGGAAAATATTCGATATACTTGAATCAAAATTAAGTATATATTCCATTCTTTAAGGAAATCATTCTTTTAAACACATTTATTTGAGCCAAAACGAATGTTGCGTAAAACATCGTTACGACAACTCAAAAATCACTAGTATAGGGATTCGAATTTAAGATAGATATATAAATCCCAATACTATAAACAACATTTCCTTTCGAAAACCATTTACTATAACAACAGTGTTATAGTCCACCATTTCCTTAATTTTTTTCGAAAACGTCTATTTCAACAATTGAATGTTGAAATCTATGTATTCGATACTTAATGCATTTTAAAACATCTTTAAAACCATTAACTTTTTCAATTTCAACTTCAACTTAATTCATAGTTTGAATTCCTCCTACTTTTCACAATATTAGTTTTAAACCAATTTCAAACTTTTCAATATTAAGTTTTTCACTTAATTTAATTTTCCGCAAGTTTAAATTCAAATTCATCACTGAATTTATTAAACCTATAATGGATTATCATATTGACAACTTCAAATTTGAAATTTAAATTCTATTTGAACTTTGCATTTACTTTCTATTTCAAAAACAATTAACAAGTTCTTTAGTAAGCCATTCATCAACTTGGTTCCATTAAATTCATATTTCCACATTAACTTCATTTCATAATATCACTTCCCTAAAACATATCTGTTTTATTCAATAATATATTCACTGTCTAAAAATCGTGAATATACTTATCTATTCAATTCAGTGTTTCTACACTTTTATTTAAAAGATTATCCACTGTCCAAAATCGTGGATATAATTCCCAACCAACATTTACTATCACAATATTTAACATAAAGGATAATTCGCTGTCCAAAATCACAAATATATCTCCTTTAATAACTTCTATGTTTCATTTATCAAATTCAATTGGTTTCGAATTTATAAATAATCTTTACAAATTCCATTTCTATTTATAAACTTCGATTTATAAATCTCCTTTAATAATTCAACTCAATTTATATAACTCAATTATATAACAAAAGTCCATTTATAAGTTAAATACTTATAATCCATTTATTTATTAAATCGTTCTTCACAACGTTTGAAATCAATTCCTCAAAAGAATTCAGAACCAAATTCCCAAGTTATAATTCAATAATTCTCTTGGTTATAACCAAATTAACATATCATTTTATTTCACAATTATTACTCGAAATATTCAAAATATTTGATTTAAACCAATTCATTAATTCATTAGTTCACTTAACTCATATTTCATTTTCCCTAACTCTCAAAAATTCGATAATGAGTTTCCAAATGAGAAACTATCGCAATCCTAAATTTAGAGAGGGGAATTTTCAAAATAATTCTAATTTTCAAAATACGTTTTATTTTACAAAGAAAACAATTTCAAACTTATTTTAAATTTGAAAACATTTTTCTTTAAAGTGGTTCTAGTAACTATTCATATTAAAAATCATAAACTGAGCTTTGAGTAAACCAAAGCTCTGATACCACTTTTGTAACGACCCGCCGTCCTGACCGCCCCCAGTCGGTAATTAAACCAACTCGAAACGTTCAAAATGACGGATTGTTGTTCAGTTTATAAAGTTTAAACAGAATCAGCCACAGAATCAGAGAATAATCATAATATTATTCATAAATGAATTTTTCTTACATACATATATCAGAGTTTGTATAATGCATTAAATTTTTATACAGCGGAATATATCTTTTATTATTGAGTACAAGAAATTTTTTTGAAAAGCTTTAGTGAAGTGCTTTCCCCTCTCTCTCTAACTTCGCTGCCTGAAAATCTTCAAGCTGTAAAAATACTCGGTCTGACCTGAGTATTATATTCAAAAGAAAATAATACACAGGTCAGTCTAATTCAAACTCAGTTATTAGTGCATAGAGGCAATAATAATCAAACAATTAGACGACAGTCAATTATAAATTTACCTATCCGATCCTTTAACAAGAAATCGGATAACGGCAAATATAACACTTAACAGTGTTAAACAACAAATCAGTAGATTCAGATTATCAATGAAGATAGATGAAGGAATTTTTTTTTTATGAAGATAATTTAGAAAACAATTAAAATTTGCCTAAACGGCAATTTACAACAAAATCATCAAAATCGATTCAAAAGATATTGAATTGGCAACATAAAATAATTTTCATCAAAAGGAAAACATAAATTTAAACATTAAATTTGGTAGGGCTGCAGTACACGCACTCGCGTACGGCCTCGCCGCATTTAAAATGTCAACTCCGTGGCTGCAGTTCACGCTTGCGTGCACTGCCTCGCCACTACCGTAATGAAATATGCAAAAGATCATAAATCAAAACAAAATAGGATATCAATAAAAATCAATATCGTGTGGCTGCAGTTCACGCTTGCGTGCACTGTCTTGCCACTATCGTGATGACGTACTCAAAAGGTCAACAAACCAAAATCAATGAAGGTTCAAATATCGATTTAAAATGTCGATACTACGTGGCTGCAGTGCACCCACGCGTGCGCTGCCTCGCCACAACAACTTGTGAAATAAAACAAGTTTCCAAACAACTTATTACTGCACATTTCAACAAGTGCAAAATTTTCATAAAAATGAACTACAGGTCAAATACCCATAAAATCAAGGCGGTGTGGCTGCAGTTCACACGTACATACATGTGCACTGCCTCGTCAACTCGAGTGCACAAGGTCAAATCAAAATCAGATTCAACGCAAGTACAAACGGCCTCGACCAAAATTCAAAATATCACTGCAACAATGAAACTCAAGTACAAATCAAGCTACGGGGGAAAATACAGCAGGTCAGCGTCGAGCACAAATGAAGACTATAGGTATCAATATCAATGAAATGCAACAGCACCAATGCAAGTAACTCATGCACATGAATAAACCAAAGTGCAGACCAAACAGTAGACAGAGTGTGTCAGGACCCGATTCTTCGTCTTCCGAAAATTCAACATCGATACTCACTTTATCGACTGCCGAGTAATCGAACGACGGAAAACCGAACACTGAGGGTTTTAAGAAAAAGAAAAAGTAGAAAAGAAGAGAAGATAGGGAGAAAAGATAGAAGATGGAGAGGAAAGAAAATAGGAGAATATAGTAGAAAATAGAAATATAGAACATTTTAAAATCGAAGGAAAAGAGAATAGAACGGAACAGAAAACAACAAAACAACATCAGAATCTCACAATTCGCAGCGGAACAACATATAATAGTAAATGAATAATCTTTAAACAAAGAACTATATCAGTTATTACATTTTATCACATTACATTACATCATATCATCAGAGTGTACAACAATATACAACATCAAACAGTGCAGCGGAAAAAGAAATACTATATAAGTAATACGCCATGCTATCCAGCTTGCCTCCAGCAACTCCAGAATATCCTGATAAACCTAACTCTTGACTGCCCGTGTGGAAATTGGTGGGCACTTAGAGTTTAGGAAGGAAAACAATAAACTCCAAGTCAGTCATGAGACTGGTGTGAGAACTCAAAACAGTTTATTTATCTATTAAATCAAAATAGAGGAATATTTTTAAATCAATTCGCAATGCTTTTTAAAAATGAGACTACCATAAGGCCTCCCGCACACACACACAATGCAAACGCAGAATCGGAGGAGATTTCTCCTTATGATAGTCAAAGATGCTTGATACGCATTTAAAAGAAACATTTGATATTATTACTAGTGCATAGTGTAGGAAAAAATTCATTTCGAAAGTAGAATATAAATCTTAGCCAACATACGACCATTATCGTATGCCTACTACAGCTAACTATGTTCAATAGCAGGTTACCGCCACATTCCATAGCAGGTTATACAACTAAAACCGTACAAGTCTCGTATTGTTTCTTTGGATTTCCAACGAATGATCAGGCCAAGGAACTTCCCATTGCCACATGAGAATGCCTCTGGATGGACATCCCCGAGAACCAAACCGGATCTCTACCAACACAAGGCCGAGTTACCCCTAACTGAGTAACAACTGACCGAATATGCCATCCCCCGGTCCTTTGGGACCTTTTCACCGAGCGCTCGTAATCAATTCACACAATCATAACAAAGTGTTTTCAACATGAGTAAGTATCTGGGCTCCATACCATGACACCACCCTTTTCCAGAAGGAAATGGACACATCCTAAAGGGCGCTACCCCTCATAACCTTGCCGCATCTTTCCTGTTTTGACCATTCACGGGGTGTGAGGCTCGACGAATTCACGTCCACAAAAACATACTTTATACAAAAGCCATGCTTTGGGTCAACAAATGATCAACACAATGATCACCAAGATAGACGATCAAATAAATGATCCTATCACAAATAATCAACACAATGATCATTTCAGCATCACTCAGCATGTCACATTACCAAATTGGGAATATATCGCTGATAACCTTCAACTACATAACCTCTGAGCTCGTACGTCTCAGAGAAGGGTGTTAAGCTAAAAGAATAAATTCTCCGCCACCAAAAGAAATATATTTGAAAGAAATCGGCTTTACATCTCAATTTGTAATGTCAGACATACAATCCATACAAGTCTGTTCCGGGCTCGAACAAAACCGAAGGCACTTCTTACGAAGCCCTTGCAATCCGGGTATTCACAATCCCGATCGAATTTCCCATCACTTAGGAGATCTCTATACCAGGAGCTACCCAGTGCAGAGACAATCGATAGGTCATCCTATCGCTTTCACAAATACTCGGTCTTCAACACCGATCTTCAATGCAATTCACAACGACGTATCACATATTTGGAATGGGTTATACGACCCCATGGTCCTTTCCCGGTTAACCCGAATAGTGAGCGCTTATTAAAAAATAAGTGTAGCATTCACATTCAAACAAATCACATCAATTACCCATTCAAAGGGAAATATTGATAGTCGGTTATTGAACTATCAATGGATATGCACACATCACCATTTTCCAAATAATTTTCCAAATTATTTATTTTCCAAAATATCTTTACAAGATATATAATTTCACACTTCAAAAATAAATCAACATTTATTTTTAAATCAAATTCCACTTTCTTTTATAAATTCCTTAGTGAATTTTTCCATTTCAAAATATCCATGCATATCGATTTTAATTATTCATTTCAATTTATCTTCAAAAAAGATAAATTCTCAAAGTATTCACTTATATTGGAAAACATTTCCATACTTATTTAATAAGTAATTCACAAATTTTATTTATTTTCAACACTTAGAAAATATTTAATATACTTAAATCGAGATTAAGTATATATTTCATTCTTTAAGGAAATCATTCTCATAAACATATTTATTTGGGCCAAAACGAATGTTGCGTAAAACATCGTTACGACAACCCAAAATCACTAGTATAGGGATTCAAAATTAAAATAGATATATAAATCCCAATACTATACAAAACATTTCCTTTCGGAAATCATTTACTATAACAACAGTGTTATAGTCCACCATTTCCTTTTATTTCTCGAAAACGTCTATTTCAACAATCAATGTTGAAATCTATGGTTTCGAATCTCAACACATTTTAAAACATCGTTAGATCGTTTTAATTCAATTTAAACATCTCATTCAAACATTTTCTTTAACATATTATTCACTATTCAAAAACGTGAATATTCTTTGTTAACAAATTTCATCCTTTTATTCATTTTATTTCAAAGGATTATTCACAGTTCAAAAACGTGAATATAATTCCATTAATAGGTTTCAGCAATTTACTTATCAAAATAAGTCGTTTGCGAATTTATAAAACAACGTTTATAAATCCCTTTTCTATTTATCTTATAAAAATTTCTTTTTATACATTCCTTTATTAACCTATTCCAGTTTATAACTAAATTATAAACTAAACGTTCATATTATAAGTTAATTACTTATAAAACGATTATTTTACAAAATTGTTCTTTTAAAGACTTTCTAATTTATAAATCTTATAACTTATAAGATCCATTTATTTAACCAATCTATTCTTCAAATAATTTCACCAAATTTATAAATCTTACTATTTATAAATTTCTTTTATAACTTCACAGTTTATAATTCCATAAATTTCATTCATTTATGAAATTCATTTCCACTTCATTCAAACACTTATAAAAACTCGTTTTATAATGTCAATATTTCAATTTATAAATATCTATTTATAAATCTCTTAATATAAATCAATTTATATTATTCCTTTAAAACGTCTTTAATCTCCTTTATTTTTTCATCATTTTTGATTCATAAAATAATTAAATTTTATAAATCCTATATTTAAACTTTTCACAATAAATTCCAAAATCCCGATTAAACTATTTTATAAAATCATTAGCATCATATTCTCAAAAATCAGTTTTTAACTATTTCTCTCAAAAAATCATAATTTTTATAACTTTAAAAATTATAACGTTTATTTATTTAAAATAAATCAATTTCCAAAAATATTTATAAACGTATACTTTCAAAAATCACTTTGAAATCATTTTAAAATTCCAAATTTGGTCTAGTGATGCTACACACCAAATAGTCAATCACGACAACAACGATATCATATACCGATATGATAATCCATCAAATATCAAAATATTTGAAATCAAATAAATATTGTTGAGGAATCCAGTTGGATCCCTCCAACCTGTTTTCCTGCATCCACAAACATTAGCACAATACCAATTTCGCTCCAGTACGAAATTATCGCGGTATATGGGATTTAAAATATTATCCGCTTAATAGACGGCGTAATAGGGTCTCATCCGCTAAACAAAAAATGCGGGAAATCAATAACTCCAACATATACATATGCCAATATATATATATTGCTATTATATATAATACCAATTTCATTGTTTATGAAATATTCGCGGTATATGTTTTTAATAAATAACATCCGCTTACTAACGGCGTATAATGTCTATTTTAACAATCAATAGATATTAATCATCATTCAAACATGCATTCAAATATTTTAAATCTAACTATTTAAAATAAAATCGAAACTGATTCGATTGAGTGAGAAGTTCTCACCTTGATTTTAATTTCGTTTTAGCGATTTATTTCGAATAAAATTAAACAGACGTTTAATTTTACCCAAAATTTTCACTAACTCCAAACGACTCCAATCCAATTTCATCGCGTAGTGCTCGTCGATACGATTCCAACGCAACTGAGTTTGCATTTTTTCGACCTCGTATGAAAAAGTTATGAATTTATGAAGTTTTACACAATTTTTTATAAACAATTTACAATAATTTTAAACCTACAGCAAATACTTGCCACTGGATCACATCCCCCCTCATCATAGCCGTGCGTTCGCCATCTTCCTTCTCACGTATGTGTACAGGTATTAGGCCGACATCACAACCCATTCTCAAGAACTAGGGTTTAATATTGCTAACACCACACACGATGAAAACTCGATCAACAACTTGCGTTTTGAAGCTCTTGACCCCCTCCAAGCTCGGCCTGAAGGCCATAGAACTCGGCCACACCAGATTTCTCGAGTTGCGTACGCAACTTAGGGCCGACGACCTCACTTATCTCCCCCCCCCTCCGACGCTCCAAAACCCATCATAGCCGTTCAACTCGAAGCTCTCATCGAGCTCTATAACTTCGTAGTTGAACACGAAGCTTGAAAGTGAATGGATCGAGAGAGATTGAGAGGAGAAAGATATTGATTTTCGGCCATAGATAAAGTTAGAGGCGGCTGCATATTTTAGGGTTAGGGTTTTGATATTTTTTTTTATTTTTATGAGAATTTTGGGCTATTTATAAGAAATTCTCAAACACTATTCATCCCGGAACTCCGATTTACGCACCGTAACCAGCGTTTCTAGGGTTTACCCCGCGTTCCGGACACAATGGAACAGGTTTCGAAAGCTAATTCGGACATATGTGCGAGTTATGGCTGTAAACGCTCAATTTGAATTAAACCGATCTAATCGATTTCTAGGCGTTTTAATTCATACCGGACAAATGGTAAATCCAATTGACATGAAATTTGAAACCTTACAATAATATCATATTACGGATCCGATGAAACTGGTTTCGTCGAAATTCGAGACTTTTTGAAAAATGGCTATTTTAACTCGCCAAATTTAAATTAAAAATAATTCGATGCGTTTCGAGCTGCCACGATCAAACGATAGCTCCGATTGACACGAAAATTGAAATCCGGTAATAACTAACTATTACGGATCCAATGGAACTGGTTTCGTTCAATTCTGAGACTGTTCAAAAATTGACTATTTTCACTAGTCGATTTAATTATTAAAATATTCAATTTTCACAAATAAACTTTTAAGTTGATTTTAAAAGTTCTAAAATATCGTTCTAACTTCAATATGATAAAATAAAATTTTACAAATCATTTTCAATCATATTTAACCCAATTTTCAATTATTTCCATAATTTAACGTATTAAATTATCGATTTAATTATTCAATTAAATCCAATAATTCAAAATAAAAATTTATTCGATTTATAAATTCACTTATTAATATTTAAAATAAATTAAATATCCAAATTTTAATTATCAAAAATTCTGGGTCGTTACAGAGTGCAACTATCAAAGAACTAAGAGACCAAGCAAATGAATAGCTATATATAAGTACAAGCGACAACATGTCAATGGAGGCACAGCTTCAAACATGAAACAAGACTAAAGCCAGAAACAGTGCAACAGAATGGATGCAGCAATACCAAATGAAACAAATGAACAGTGAATAGCATGGCAATGTTGAATGCATGAATAAGTGAATCAGTGCATAAGTGACTACAGAATATAAATTGAAGTTCATGATGTTTGGATCTTCACTTATTTAAAGTTTGATCATCTGTTATAGCTTCCAGAGGGATTTATCTATTATTTCAACTTAAATAAAATTTTTAAAACTAAAATTTATGATTTAGCAAACAAGTTTCATTAGAAACTTAATTTTAAACAGAGACAAGATCACAAGATTTGAAATTTTAAATCAAAAATTGCATACTGGAAGGTGAACGCAGAGCAAAGACTTAAGTATATCAATACAAAGCTTCGACAAATCAAAAACTGCAATTAAGCACATGTATGACCAGTGTCAACAATCAAGTAAATGCAGAGAACAACAAGCTCGACTAACAGTGTAGACAAATGCTCAAATGAAAATGCTCAATGCACCAAGTACAGGTAACAACATGGTGAACATCACAGTGAAGATGACAAGTACACCCAGAACTACACAATGACAAAACAAGTGCACCACTGAGCTATTCAAATGAAGCAAAGTGGCAACATCCAAACTAGGTCAAGCAAGTGCAACACAGTGACGAGCTCAACCCAATCAAAGATAAACATTTAAATGTTTGCAAAAACAATTACTCAAGCATGCAGCTAGGAAGTAAAACATTTCAAAAATGCAAAGTGCTTATTCACATGTGTAGTTATAGTGCAACAGGTTAAGGGTGTATATCAAACTGAAACAAAAGGGCAGAGGGTCAATTCTAAATAATTGCAAAGACAAATTTCAACTAAATCCAGGTCGAATAATCTTTTTTTTTCCACTGGCAGTTTCAAATACAAGGGAAATGCATATGGTTCCTTCAAAAAATATGCTACAGGATGAACGAACTCAGTGCAAGTGATTACAGGCATGAACTCATGAATACTAAATGCAGTTGTGAGGCATCACTATGAACAGGCCAAACCAAATTCAACAATACAAAACCTCTATAGCAACATGACTCAATGCATAAGCACTATGCAGAGCTCGAAGCTACTTAGATAAACAATTTGCCTCAAAGTAAAAATGACAAAGGGGTGGCAGCATGGAGCTATAGGCCAACAAAGCACCCAAAACAAATGTACACCAAATACATATATGTACTACTCGAATAACAAGTAGACAGAGCATAAACAAGAGACCAGTAGCAGTTTGAACAATGACAGAAGTCGAACAAGACTAAATAAAATCAGGTCAATGTCGAAGTCGACCCAAAACAAAGTCGAACAATTATCTAGAACCAAAATCACAGTGATCAGAGCAAGGTGAACTCAAAGAACATATATACGTGCATCACCTCTAGGAAGACCTAGGGCAATCACAAAAAAACTCGAAGTATTTAATAGTGACAACACAGCAATCTCAATCCAAGGCCGAAACCATTAGAATTCATCGACTACCAAAATTATGCGATGGTATGATACAGTTCAATATTTTAAGAAATCAAGTGACCGAAGCCAAAACAATGTCGAAATCACAACATTAAATTTCCAGAAATTTAAACAATGGACCCAGAAAATTTTATCACAGCAAAACTAAAAAAAATTGAGACCGAAGTCAACAATGTTTCAAAATTGCGAGGATCAATAAATCGAGCGACTAAAATCGCGAAATTAAATAAGCTAGCAAACACGAAAACGTTTGAATTAGATGCGAGTACCAAAGTACTCACCTTCGCTTTGTAGAGGAGCATGAGTGCACGCGAAGGGAAGCACCGATGAGCGAAGTTGTCGACGGAGGAAGTAAAGACCAGCGATCACGCGAGAATCGATCGAACTCGGGGTGGAGGAATCGAACACGATGACGACGCGAGCGAGACGAAGGTAATTTGGAGGTGAACGAAGTAGAACCCTAATTTTTTATTTAGCAAAGAGGGACGAGCGAGTTTCGGAGAGAGGCCGCCATTTTTAATTTATTTTCTCGTTCGATTTTGGAATGATGGAGAAAAGGGTATTGATCTGCTTTGAAGTGGAGGGGCACGATTTTTTTTGGGCGTGATGAAAGGCGTAAGTGAAGGCGTGAGTAACGGCATGTTTGTAGCTGATGATAGATATGTCTGTACTAGAGATCTTGCAATCTTCTTTTTATTTTATTTTTTTCTTATTTTGTGTTGATAAAATTTTATTCTATTTTATTTAAGTAAATGAAAAATGTTATTGAGACTAACCACAAACTTATTAATTTTCATAAATAATAATTCTTATACCCAAATTATTTCTCTAAGTCATTAGTTTGAATCTAAAATACAAATTCAATATTCAATTTCAACTTCAAAGTTAAATTCAAATTCTGTTCAACTTTAAATAGATTAAATTCTTAAATTTAATCGCCAATTTATTCTGATAATTTGAAATTCAAGTCAAACATCATTTAAATATTTAAAATAAATTAAATATTTACAATTTAAATTGTTAAAAATTCAGGGTTGTTACATTAAATGTTTATAAACCCCTTCGGCATAGTTTTGCAGACCGTGCTAACGAAGGTTCATATGCCACTCAATAAACCAATCATCACAATATAAAACAATTTTATATTCACTAACAAATACGCTCTCATAGCTATTATTACTCTCAAACTCATTCTAGAGTACTACTGACTCTATCTCTAATGAGTAATACCCAACAGAACCATGGTTGTCGCTTAACCATATGCTCTGATACCACATTGTAAGGACCGTACCGTCAGCGGTCACAACCGGTAGGCTTTTCAACCATCCCAGCCCCAACGTGGCTTACACTGATATCCCAAACTTGCTTTTACGGCCACCCTTTCGAATGTCATGGCTTCGCCTAACCAACCCCGTAAAGAGGACGTGTGGGGGTAAGAGTCTCCCGTTCGCCACCAAACCGCGAAGCGAGAACCCCCCATCACATATCACCTAGCATAAGCAAGACTGGTGTGAGAACTCAAAACAGTTTATTTATCTTTAAAATCAAAATAGAGGAATATTTTTAAAGTCAATTCGCAATGCTTTTAAAAAAATGAGACTACCATAAGGGCTCCCGCACACACACACACACAATGCAAATGCAGAATCGGAGGAGATTTCTCCTTATGATAGTCAAAGATGCTTGATACGCATTAAAAAGAACATTTGATATTATTACTAGTGCATAGTGTAGGAAAAATTCATTTCGAAAGTAGAATATAAATCTTAGCCAACATACGACCATTATCGTATGCCTACTATAGCTACCATCTAAACAGTGGTGACCACCATAAGTAAATGGCAGGTTCTACAACTAAAACCGTACAGAGTTTCGTATTGGGAATTGGATTTCCAACGAATGATCAGGCCAAGGAACTTCCCATTGCCACATGAGAATGCCTCTGGAAGGACATCCTCGAGAACCAAACCGGATCTCTACCAACACAAGGCCGGGTTACCCTTAACTGAGTAACAACTGACCGAATATGCCATCCCCCGGTCCTTTGGGACCTTTAACCGAGCGCTCGTAATCAATTCACACAATCATAAAGTGTTTTCAACATGAGTAAGTATCTGGGCTCCATACCACGATACCACCCTTTTCCAGAAGGAAATGCACATACCCTAAAGGGCGCTACCCCTCATAACCTTGCTGCATCTTTCCTGTTTTGACCATTCCCGAGGTGTGAGGCTCGACGAAGTCACGTCCACAAAGCCACGCTTTATACAAAAGTCGTGCTTGGGTCAACAAATGATCATAGAAATGATCACCAAGATAGACGATCAAATAAATGATCCTATCACAAATAATCAACACAATGATCATTTCACAACAACACTCAGCATGTCACATTACCAAATTGGGATATATTGCTGATAACCTTCAACTACATAACCTCCGAGCTCGTACGTCTCAGAGAAGGGTGTTAAGCTAAAAGAATAAATTCTCCGCCACCAACAGAAATATATTTGAAAGAAATCTGCGTTATATCTCAATCTGTAACGTCAGACATACAATCCATACAAGTCTGTTCCGGGCTCGAACAGAACCGAAGGCACTTACAAAGAGGTCCTTGCAATCCGTATATCCACAATCCTGATCGGATTTCCCATCACTTAGGGAGTCTCTATACCGTTGCAACTCAGTGCAGAGACAATCGATAGGTCATCCTATCGCTCTCACAAATATCCGGTCTTCAACACCGATCTTCGATGCTATCCATTACGTCGTATCACTATTCGGAATGGGTAATCCGAACAACGAGCGCAATAATTTAAAAATAAGTGTAGCATTCAAATTCAGCAAATCACAACAAATACCTTTCAAAGGTAAATATTGATAGTCGGTTATTGAACTATCAATGGATATGCACAACATCACCAGATTCCAAATAATTTTCCAAATTATTTATTTCCCAAAAATATCTTTACAAGATGTATAATTTCAATATCTCAAAAATAAATCAATATTTATTTTTAAACGAATTCCACTTTCTTTTATAAATTCCATAGTGAATTTATATTTCAAAATATTTGTGAATAAACGATTTCAATTATTCATTTTCAATTTATCTTCAAAAAGATAAATTCTTAAGATATTCACTTTATATTAGAAAACATTTCCATACTTACTTATTAAGTAATTCTCAATCCATTTATTTTCAACACTTGGAAAATATTCAAATATACTTATATCGAGATTAAGTATATATTTCATTCTTTAAGGAAATTATTCTCTTAAACATATTTATTTGGGCCAAAACGAATGTTGCGTAAAACATCGTTACGACAACCCAAAATCACTAGTATAGGGATTCGAAATTAAAATAGATATATAAATCCCAATACTATACAAAACATTTCCTTTCGAAAATCATTTACTATAACAACAGTGTTATAGTCCACCATTTCCTTTTATCTCTCGAAAACGTCTATTTCAACAATGAATGTTGAAATCTATGGTTTCGAATCTCAACACATTTAAAACATCATTAGATCGTTTTAATTCTATTTAAAACATCATATCTAAAACATTTTTCTTTAACATAATATTCACTATTCAAAAACGTGAATACACTACGTTAACCAATTTCATCATTTCTATACATTTTATTTTTAAAGGATTATTCACTATCTAAAACGTGAATATAACTCCATAAATAAGTTATAACAATTTTACTTATCAAAATAAGTCGTTTGCGGATTTATAAAACAACGTTTATAAATTCCATTTCTATTTATTTTATAACAACTTCCTTTTATACATCCTTTATTAACCTATTCAATTTCATAACTCAATTATAAACCAAAGGTTCACATTATAAGCTAAACACTTATAATTTATTTGTTTGCACAATCGTTCCTTTAAACTTCATAATTATAAATCTTATAACTTATAAGATTCAATTATTTATCCAAATCTATTCTTTCAATAACTTTATAAATTTTATAAACCTACTGCTTATAAAATTCCATTTATAACTTCACCGTTTATAATTCTATACATTTCATTCATTTATGAAATTCGTTCACAATTCATTCCAATACTTATAAAATTCGTTTTATAATTCCAAATATTTTAATTTATAAATATCAATTTATAAATCTCTTATATAAATCAATTTATACTATTATTTTAAAATATCTTTAAACTCCTTTATAATTTCATCATTTTGATTTATAAAATAATTAAATTTTATAAATCCTATATTTTCAACTTTTTATAATAAATTCAAAAATCTCGATTAACTATTTTTATAAAATCATCAACCCATATTTTCTCAAAAATCAAACTTTAACCGTATTTCTAAAAAATCATAATTTTTATAACATGAAAATTATATCGTTTATTTATTTAAAATGGATGAATTCCAAAAATATTTTATAAACATATACTTTCAGTACGAAATTATCGCGGTATATGGGATTTAAAATATTATCCGCTTAATAGACGGCGCAATAGGGTCTCATCCGCTATACAAATGCGGGAAATCAATAACTGCAATACATACATATGCCAATATATATATATTGCTATTATATATAATACCAATTTCACTGTTTATGAAATATTCGCGGTATATGTTTTTAATAAATAACATCCGCTTACTAACGGCGCATAATGTCTATTTTAACAATCAATAGATATCAATCATCATTCAAACATGCATTCAAATATTTTAAATCTAACTATTTAAAATAAAAATCGAAACTGATTCGATTGAGTGAGAAGTTCTCACCTTGATTTCAATTTCGTTTTAGCGATTTATTTCGAATAAAATTAAACGGATGGTTAATTTTACCCGAAATTCTCACTAACTCCAAACAACTCCAATCTAATTCCATCGCGTAGTGCTCGTCCATACGATTCCAACGCAACTGGTTTCGCGCGTTTTCGACCTCGTATGAAAAAGTTATGATTTTTACAAGTTTACTCGATTTTATATTAACTAATTACAACATAATTTAACTATTTATAAACCTAACTTTCAATCAGGGCCGCATGATCCTTCCACTGCAAATCCAAGCCGTGCGTACCCCTCCCCCTTCTCCTTCCTCGTTCACGCGCGTTTACTTCCAGTAAATAGCCGTAACAACATGAACCCATTTGCTCAATTTAGATTTTGATTTTTCGACCCAATTACTCGCTTAATATTCGATCAGAGGCCTCCAAATTGAAGCCCCACACGCAAGCTACACTCAGCATCGACCATGGTGAACTCGGCTGCGCCATTTGCACGAAAAACGAGGCCGACCGTGCTCCCTTTCGGCCATGATTTCTCCCTCTACGTTGCGAATTATCCAATCACCACCGTTGGATCTAAAGATCTCGAGGAGATCTACGTTTTTCTAGTTGAGAGTTTTCGATGATATTGAGTGGATTGAAAGAAATTAGAGGAGAAAGGTAGGAAGATTTCGGCCTTCGGTTTCATCACTGGCGGCTACACTAGAGAATTAGTGTTTTGCTATATTTTTGTGAAGAAAGGCCCAATTTATAAAAGTTTGAACGACACTATTCATTCCGGAATTTCCAAACTCCGATTTACGCGCCGTGACCAGCGTTTCTAGGGTTTACCCCACGTTCCGGACACAATGAAACAGGTTTCGGAAGCTAATTCGGACATCTGTGCGAGTTATGGCAATAAACGTTCAATTTAAATTAAACCGATTTAAACGATTTTCTAGGCGTTTTAATTTGTACCGGACAAACGGTAAATCCAATTGACACGAAATTTTAAACCTTATAATAATATCACATTACGGATCCAATGAAACTGGTTTCGTCGAAATCCGAGACTTTTTGAAAAATGGCTATTTTAACTCGCCAAATTAATATTAAAAACAATTTCGATGCGTTTCGAGCTGCCACGATCAAACGATAACTCCGATTGCTACGAAAATTGAAATCCGGTAATAACTAACTATTACGGATCCAATGGAACTAGTTTCGTTCAATTCTGAGACTGCTCAAAAAATTGGCTATTTTCACTAGTCGATTAAATATTAAAATATTCAATTTTCACAAATTAACTTTTAATTCGATTTAAAAAGTTCTAAAATATCGTTCTAACTCCAACATGATAAAATAAAATTTTACAAATCATTTTCAATTATATTTAACTCAATTTTCAATTATTTCTGTATTTCACATATTAAATTATCGATTTAATTATCCAATTAAATCCAATTATTCGAAATAAAATTTATTCGACTTATAAATTCACTAATTAATATTTAAAATTAATTAAATATTCAAATTTAAATTATCAAAAATTCTGGGTCGTTACAGTTGTTAATTAAGATGAATGGATATAGAGGAACTGATTAATTAATTGTTTTGGAATTAATTAATAATCTAAGTGAATGTGGTTAGAAAATTCAATTAGAATCAACTGAATTAATTTGTATGTGATTAAGCATTGCTTAGGGATGATTGAATGATATGGGATACTTTGAATGAGTTGATATCGCTGATATGAAATGTTGTGAATTTCATTTGGATAATTTGGGATTAGAATGACATGAGATCTAAGGAGACCGGGATCGGGTATTAGGAAATACCCGAAACCACTTTAGATTAAAAAAAAATTGATGTATGAAATCAGTAGACTAGAATGAAATGATTTAAGTGAATTGAATTATTTTATTTAAGTTTGGTACTTAGAAAGTTATATGTGAAATAAGCATTGTCTATAGCAAATTGTGAATCGGTTAAATTAATGAAAGTTACCCCGGGTTTATATAAGTTGTTTGTTTGGTACTACATGTTAGTTGGGTTTACTCACGCTGGTTTCCAGCCTGACCTGGGTGTTACTTTGATGTAATGCTCGGGTCAGACCGAGTATTACAGATTTTCAGGTAGGACGATCTGGAGCTCAGGAGGCGAGCTGGATGGCAAGAACGCGTAGAATATTTCCGCTGTAATTATATTATTGTAATTCTGCGATAAATTGATTGTATATGTCCAGCATTTGGATTTATGTGAAACTCTGATGTATTAAAATGTAATCGACAAATATGGTATTCTTTTGTAAGCTATTATTATTATTATTATTTATTATTATATTTTATCCGCTGCGAATGTGAGATGTTTGGTGTTTCTGTTCTTCTTCTTCTATCTCTTTCTTCTTTTTCATAAATATCTGGAATTTTCGGGCTCGAAAATTTCGGGTCGTTACAAGTACGAACTCTATTTAATGAGTAATCCCCACCAGAGCCAAGGTTCTCGCTTAACCTTTCAGCTCTGATACCAAATGTAACGACCCGAAATTTTCGAAGCCGAAAATTCCAGATAGTTATGAAAAAGAAGAAAGAGATAGAAGAAGAAGAACAGAAACATCAACAACTCACATTTGCAGCGGATAAAATATAATAATAAATAATAACAGTTTACAAAAGAATATTATATCTGTCGGTTACATTGAAATACATCAGAGTTTCACATATACACAGTCACTGAATATACACAATTACCATAACATAGATTTACAATAATATAACACAGCGGAAATACTCTATACGTTCCTGCCATCCCGCTCGACTCTTGAGCTCCAGAACGTCCTTACCTGAAAATCTGTATTACTCGGTCTGACCCGAGCATTACACCAAAGTAACACCCTGGTCAGGCTGGAAACCAGCGTGAGTAAACTCATCTAACATGGAATACCAAAGCACACAACTTAAATAAAACCCGGGTAACTCATATAAATTCACATAGCCACAATGTAATCTAGACATCACTTATTTCACATATAAGTTTCTAAATACCTAAGATTTAGATTTAAAATAGTCCAATTCCTCCAAATCACTTTACTCTAGCATATAGATTTTACATATCAATCTATAAACATTCGAAGTGGTTTTGGGTATTTCCTAATACCCGAACCCAGTCTCTTCGAGTCACATGCCATTCTAACCCAAGTTATCCAAATGAAATACACAACTGTTCATATCAGAGATATCAACCCATTCAAATACCATTCAAATATCCATAAGCAAAGCTTAATCACATACAAATTAATTTTAATTAATCCTGATTGAATTACTAACCGCAACCACTTAGATTTCTTCATTTAACATTAATTAATTTCCAATCAATTAATCAATCATCCCTTCATTAATCTCCTTAATTAATTACCCTGGATTAATTATCCTCCTATTATATTTAAGTAATTAACGTTAATTAGTTTCACAATATTAATTGTCCTTAACCAAAATCAACGAGTAATCTTAATTACTTCATGAATTGATTAACTATTTCAATTACATTAACCCTTAATTACTTATATTAGTTAATTCCTCATAGGTCACTTATTATTGATTAATCAATCTTAATTAACCAATTTTTAATTACATCATTAATTATATAAATTAAGGGCTTCCAAATATATTTTAATTTATCCTAATTGAATTTATTTGCATTAATTAAATCACTTCATTAATCATGCTTGATCAATGTCAACCTGTATTTAATTATCTTTCATTTATCTCATTAAATAAATTAATTATTCCATAATTTAATGATCTTATTTAATCTCTTAATTACTTTCACAAGGTAATTATATTTTATTAATTTCATTAAGTAATTACCTATCAAACCATCCATCGCTTATTATAAATAAATTAAACATCATTAATTAACTTGAACCTTCATTTATTAATTCAAACCCTTAATTACTAAATTTATCAATCCAAATTATTAATTAATTGAATTAATTAATTATCCATTTTAATTACCCTACTATTTTAATGAATCACAATCATCAAACCCTTATTAACTTTAAACGAAACCATTATCTTATCTATGATTTAAGTTTAACAATTTAAAACCCAAATACTTCGAGTCAAGCAACAACTAACTCGAGAACCAACCAAAACCCAAGTCACACCATCATCTGTGCATATCCAATCAATTTAATCATCCAACTAATTATTTAAATTTAACCATTTAAATTTAAATAAAAGTCCAACAGAGTTAGATTTACTCACCTTTATTTTGCTGTTTGCAATCCATCCCAAACTAGCTTGTTCTTCATGATTTTTGACCTTGTAGAAATATTATATGATTTATTAACATCTGAGACAAAACGAACAACCTATTTCCATTTTAAAATTTAATTAACTAATAATTTATTTTAGACTAATTTTTTTCCAAAATAAGTAATATCTCATTTTCTTTTAAAACTCATATTCTAAAACATAACCTATGTACATTTTAAATAATCTATACATATTAAAAAGCAGATTTATATACATTTACTTTACATCATTATAAAATTCCCAAACTTTATCTATGTCAAATAATTTATGTTTCTTTCCTAATTCCTATATACATACATATATATATAAATGTGTATATATTAAATTGAATTGAATGACATACAGAAGATTGTAACTTATTGCCAATATTAATTTCAAGTTCATTTTGTTTCCAAATTAAAATATAAATTCTAGTTTTAAACAGCGAAAGAAATCCATACCAAATGAGATTGGCCATTGATTATGCTCTCAAATATTAGCCGTTGAATGCAACCCTTCCCTCGTTCGAACGTCGAGCGCGAAACCCTAGTTCGAAAATCACTGTAAATCTTCCAACATCGCGCTTCCTCGATCCTATGAACGCCGCCCTCTGCCCTCGCCGCTCGTTGCTCGAGTTATCTCCCGGCGCATGTGCCTCAATCCTGCCACCAGTGGTCCGCCTCTCCTTTAAGACGTTCGACCCCCACGACTTCGGCAAAAACCCCCATAGAACTCGAACTCTAACTCGAGTTTATACATCGCGATTTGATTTCGAATCGCTGGCCGATTGTTTTAGTATTATTATATTTTATTTTTTTCGAGGGCTTCGGCCATTTTTTTATTCAAGTTCGATTTCTGCTTGAGAATTAAAAGAGGGGAACGAAAACGCGATAATAAAGATGTGAACTGCTTCATGAGTACGCCTGATTTTAATAATTAAAAGCCGAAAATATCTCGTTACGCATAACGCGAAATCTCGAAATCCGAATCAGACATGCCAACAGGCGTTTATAAAGTTTTACCCGCATTCCGAACCCAATGGAACGTGTTTCGGAGGCTAATTTGATCGTATGCACGAGTTATGGAAATAAACGATCAATTTTAATTAAATCGATTAAAATAATTCTAAGCGTTTTGAACTGCCATGGTCAAACGACAACTCCGATTGCTATGAGAATTAAAATCCGATAATAACAACTATTACGGATCCAATGGAACCGGTTTCGTCGAATCCGAGACTGTGCCTCAGAAGGCTATTTCTAAACGTCAATTTAAACGATAAATTATTAAAATTGAACAAATTAACTTTAAATTAAATTTCAACCATTCTATTATATTCAATTTCATCATTATAAATCTATAAGCCTTCAAATTATATTTTAATAGGCTTAAAATTTCATATTCTACATCTTACCTAATTTCGAATTATATAATTCAATGATTTAATTATCAAGTTAATATTTATATCTGGAATTCAAGTTAAAATTAACTTTTAAATATTTAAAACCAATTTAATTATTCCAATTAAAATTTTCAAAATTCGGGGTTGTCACACTTAAGAAGTATTTGAAGAAGCCTTTGATGCTCCAGCTCAAGCTTTCTTTTGATGAGTTGGTTGACTCGACGGTTCATCTCGAAGCCGTCGAGAAGGAGTGCGAGAGTGGTGATGAGGTTGAGGTTCGCAAGAACCCCAACAAGAAGAAGTTCCCATTTCATAAGCGGAAGTTTTTTCCTTCCAAGAAGAAGAAGCGCGTTGGATCTGGTCCTAATTCCAAGCCTAGTGGAACACCTCCTACTTGGAAGGGTGTTTCAATTGTGGTTCTCCTGACTATATGATTCATGATTGTCCTAAGCCTCTTTTCTGTAGCTTTCGCAAGAAGGAAGGCCAACGTATTTCCACTTGTCCTATTGCTCGGAATAATTCTAAATCTGGCATGATGAATGCAGTGGATGCTTTTGGAGGTTCTTCTCAGCGCAGAGGTACTTCTCCTCCTATTCTTGAAGGTCCATTGTTTTTTCATGATTGTTTTATTCGAGTACTCTTTGATACAGTTGTGTCGCATATATTCGTAATCGAAGAAGCTCGTTGATGATTTGTCTTTGGATGCTTCTTGTATGGTTACTTCATTGAGGATTGCGAATCCTATCAGGGGATCCGCAACCCTAAGCATGCTTTATGATGATGTTGAGATTGCTTTATGCGGCTTTTCTTTTCGTGCGAATCTGCATGTTATTTCTTATTTGGGATTTGATATGATTTTGGGTATGGGGTGGCTAGTGCAATACGATGCTAGGATTATTTGCTCTGAGAGAATTTTATATCTTCGACATCCAGATTTATCTACTCACCTATCACTTGTTCTTCGAAATGTGGATAATTCTGAAGTGACTTTATATTCTCTAAACTCATAAGATGATGATGATATATCTCTTATTCCTATTGTTTGTGACTTCTTTGATGTATTTGAGCCTATTTCTGGTTTGCCACCTAAGCAGGCATTGAGTTCCATATTGATCTCATTCCAGGCGTGCAGCTTGTTAGTCGTCCTCCCAAAAAGATGTCTACAAAGGAAAATGAGGAACTTAAGAAGCATCTTTTAGCGCTTGAGTCCAAGAAGTTGATTCAGTCTAGTTCTTCATCATGGGGTGCTGCGATCGTCTTCGTGAAGAAGTCCGACGGAACTCTTAGGCTTTGCATCGACGATCGCAATCTTAACGAGTTGATCATCAAGAATAGGTATCCACTGCTTAGGATCGATGATATGTTCGAACAATTGAGTAGTGCCAAGGTCTTCTCTCAGCTCGAACTTGCCACTGGTTTTCTTCAGCTTCTAGTTGCGGATGTTAGTCCTTGAGATGATGGTTTTGATGACAACAACCTTAGGACTTGTTATAAAATATAAATACTAACATTATTGTTTAGATATATATGTATATCAAGGATATAGACATGCAGGTACCAAGAATGAAGACTATACAGTATAGAGATTCAAGACTAAAGATATCAAGATTGAAGACTCATGAGTATCAAGATCTCAAGAGTTCAACATTTCAATAGTACAAGATAAGTATTGAGTCTAGAATTATGTTAAAACTTCTTGAAAGCACTTATATCTTTATTTAAAATTTTCATGGAATGGAATCCACTTCGAGCTTGTTAAAGGGATGGAACCCTAGTGGGATGGAACACACGACAATATCTCTTTATATAGTAGTCCTATTTTGATATGCACTAATTTTATCAAAAAGATTTTAAAAAATATATCTCTTATCTTTAAAAATGTTTTCAAAACTTTTTTTTTTCAAAAAGACATCTCTCTTGGTTTTAAATGTTTTAGCCTCAAAACTATTTTTATCATTTTAAATATTTTGATTTCAAAATTGTCCTTGTTTTTAAACCATCTCTTGTTTTGAATATTTAGCTTTAAATTATTTATATACTAAGATTTTAAATCACTTTATAGATTAAGATTATATATACTAAAATTACTTTCTAAACTCTCTTATATGGTTAAAGTATATTCAAATATATTTACAAAGTTTAGAAATTGTTGTGACAAAATTGTAGAAACCAATTTTTAATAAGAAAATCAAACATCAAATTTTCCTCGAGCATGTCGACATCCCTCAACGCCCAATGTCGACATGGGATCGGTTAAATTCAAAATTTAATTTTTCAAAAAGAAGTGTCTATTCGTTGTAACTTTTCGCGAAGAGATATGACAGTTGCTCTACAATATATACCTATTGTTTTGAACGAGTTTTAATCATAATTTTACTTGTTTTTTCTCCTCTTCATCTTCTTCATTTATTCTAAAGAATCCTAAACTATATTCTACCGAAATACCAAGTGAATCAAACTTGATTATCTCTTACTTGATTCTCCGCCACTCTCTCCATAAGATCTCAGTGCTATTCAGAGTTATAGTATATTTGGTAAATAAAACCGTTGAGTAAAAGGTGCGGTTGAGCCTTCAAATCAATTGGGTGTGATTGTAGCGTCGGAAATTAATTAGGTGATCTTGTAGCCTGGTTAAATCAAGTGAGTTACCCTGAACTCGAATACAGGAGGGTGTACCTCGTAGCCTTGAAACCGAGGGTGCCATCTGGGAGATTATTTTGATAAGACATCCGTACAATTGTACAGTACTAGATGTAGGGTAACTCCGAACCAGTATAAAATCCTGTGTGTTCTTTCCTTTACTGCTTTTGTTTGGTATTTGCATCTATATCTGATTCTATGATTATATCTGTGTCCGTGAATTGCATTTATTGGTGATAAAATTACATAAGTTTCAAAAAGATTTAGAAAATCCATAAAACACTATTCACCCCCCTCTAGTGTTATTCTAGTCTTAAGATCTGTAATCTGCATTTCTCACATTTGGTATCAGAGCATCGGCTTTCAAAGTTTTCATAATTTGAATTTTGGAAAAGTTTTTAAAATGGCTATTTTTGGGGATTTTGTTAACACTAGTTTAAAACTGTTCAAAGCATCATTGTATCATAAGTCTGTATATAGTAATTATATAAAATCAAGATATCTACCGAATTTGTATTCTGTGCAGAAAGAAAAATGTTACATGGCTTTAAAGATTCAATACTCAATGGAAAAAATTGTGCAAATCTAGAAGAATAAGTGGATACTTAATAGTGGATGTTCAAGACACATGAGTGGTAATCCGGATATGCTGAATGATATTATCTGTAAAGATGGAGGAATGATTAATTTTGGAGACAACTCAAAAGGATATATGATTGGCATCGGCAATGTTTGTAACTCTAAAACTCATACTATTTCTAATGTTTTATTAGTTAAGAATTTGAAACACAATTTGCTAAGCATTAGTCAACTTTGCGGTAAAGGATACAAAATTAAATTTGAAAAAGATAAGCGTCACATCGAAGATAAAAATTGAAATATTATATTTGAAGGAATTAGGAAGAAAAATATTTATATTCTTAGAATGAAAATCACAAATGATAATCTATGTCTTTTGGCTAATACAAGTGACCCTTGGATTTGACATAAAAGGTTTGGACATTTGAATTTTAAACACTTATCTAGACTTTCTAAACTTGATCTAGTAAGAGGTCTCCCTAGAATGAATTTTAAAATAGGTAATATATGTGATGCTTGTTAATTAGGAAAACTTAGGAAGAGTTCTTTCAAATTAAAAGATATGATTTCAATTCAAAAACTCTTGAGTTACTTCATCTAAATTTGTTTGATCCATCTCAAATTCAATAAATAAATCACAATAAATATGTCTTCGTAATTATAGATGATTATTCTAGGTTTACATGGACAATTTTTATGAAACATAAAAGTGATACTTTTGATTCATTTAAATTTTTTACAAAAAGACTTCAAAACCAACTTTCTTTAAAAATTATAACCATTCGTAGTGATCATAGCGGGGAATTTGAAAATGAAAATTTTGAGAGATTCTGCAATTAAAAGAAAAATAACTCATAATTTTTTTCCAAGAACTCCACAACAAAACGGGGTGGTAGAGCATAAAAATAAGACGATTAAAGAGTGTGCTAGAACAATGCTTTCAGATAGTATTTTACCAAAACATTTTTGGGCTGAATGGTCGCTACTGCTTGCTACATTTTGAATAGAATATTAATTAGACCGTTAACTGATAAAACACCTTATGAACTTCTTTACAAGAAGAAACCAAAGGTTTTATTTTATAATCTTTGGAAGTAAAAGTTTTATTCTAAATACAAGAGACAATTTGGATAAATATGATAAAGGAATCTTTATTGGATATTCTAATAAAAGTAAAGCATACAGAGTTTTCAATTTAAGAACTAATACCATTGAAGAAACAATGCATGTTTCGTTTGATGAAAATTTCAAAGATGATTGAAAAAATTAACGATGAAGAAGATTTTGCTACCCTAAATAATGAACCAATTGAAACAAATAATGAACTTATTCATCCAAATAAAAAGGTTAAGCTTTTAAAGGTCGTCCTATAGGAAATATTCTAGGAGATATTGAATCTATTGTTAGAACTAGAAATCAACTAAATAACATGAGTAATGTAGCTTTTATGTCATCTACTGAACCTAAAATTGCAAAGGAAGCATCGTCTGATGATTCATGTATTCTGGCTATGCAAGAAGAATTAAATCAATTCACCAGAAATGATGTTTGGGAACATGTTCCTAGATCCAAGGATAAAACTATAATAGGAACTAAATGGGTTCATAAAAATAATTAAATGAACTAGGTGAGGTCATTAGAAATAAAGCTCGATTAGTCGCACAAGGTTATTGTCAAGAAGAAAGAATAGATTTAGATGAAACCTTTGCACCCGTAGCAAGATTAGAAGCCATTAGAATTCTACTTGCTTTCGCAAACTATAATAATTTCAAATGGATGTTAAAGTTCTTTTCTAAACGGATTTGTTAAAGAGGAAGTTTATGTTGAACAACCTCCAGTCTTTGAAGATGAAAAATTTCCAAATGTTTTCAAACTTAAGAAAGTTCTATATGGTCTGAAACAAGCTCCTAGAGCATGTATGACAGACTAAGATCTTTTTTATTACAATAAAATTTTGAAACTGGTAAAGTAGATAATACTATTTTCATTAAATGAAATAAAAATAATATCCAACTAGTACAAGTTTATGTAGATGATATTATTTTGGTTCAACTAATCATGAAACGAATAAAGAACTTTCTAAGATAATGACAAAAAAGTTTGAGATGAGTCATATGGGAGAACTTACTTTCTTCTTAGGTTTACAAATAAAACAAACAGATAATGGTATTTTTATTAGTCAAGAAAAATATGCTAGGAATCTAGGTAGTAAATTTGGTATGACTACTACGAGTGGAAAACCCACTCCCATGGCAACCAATGAAGCTTTAAATAAAGAAGATCTTTCAAAAGATGTATATCAAAAACTATATAGGGGAATGATTGGATCACTACTCTATATCAATGTGAGTAGACCTGATATCATGAATAATATTTGTCTCTGTGCAACATACCAATCTCAACCCTAAGAGACTCATTTAAAAGCCATGAAATTTGTCATAAGATATGTTAAATATACTTTTGAATATGGTTTATTTTACCCTAAAAATGATTCATTTGATTTAGTCTCTTATTGTGATGCTGAATATGCTGGTTGCAAATTTGACCGAAAAAGTACAAGTGGATTGTCAATTGTTGGGGCATTCTCTGGTTTCATGGTTTAGTAAAAAGAAAAACACTGTTTTTATCAACAACTGAAGCAGAATATATCTCTGCTGCTTTGGCTTGCTCTCAAGTCATTTATATGCAACAAACCCTAAAAGATTTTGGATTAACAATTTCAAAATCACCAATTTATTGTGATAATGCTAGTGCAACAAATTTATCTAAAAATCCTACTCATCATGCTAGGACTAAACATATTGATATCAAAGATCATTTTCTTAGAGATAATATAAGTAATGAGATTATTTCTCATGAATTTATCAACTCCGAGAATTAAATTGCTGATATTTTAAAAAATCCTTAAATCATTCTGTATTTAATAAAATAATAAGAGAACTAGGCATTTGTTCAGTAACTGAGATATAGAATATAGATATAGTAACGTATTTTTTAATAACAAAGATGTACAAGAAAATTAAATTTCTATAACGATGTCGACATACCCCTACCGCCCATGTCGACATACAATGTTAAAATTTGAAAATTTGATTTTCCCACTAAAATCATTTTGGTAGTTATATAAACTTGTGTATTTCGAATTTTTCTGTCTTCTCACTTCTCTCTCTGTAATAAACTTCTGAAATTTAAAATTAATAGCCTCCTCCACCAAAACAAACCAAAATGACACCGTTTCTTTCCCTTCTCCTCATTCTAGTCTATTCCAACACACTACACTGGCATGTGTGATAAAGTTTGTAGAATCTATGAAGGATTCCATGCAAATGTTGACTGAACTTCAAGTTGTGAAAATAAGAATGGAAAAAGAACAAGAAAAGCAAGGCAAAATTCTTTGGAATTTGCAAAAATTCCTAATGGATAATCATGAAAATCCTATTGTGATTGAAGAAGATTCTCCCAACATTCAAGTGCATAATCCCTTAGAGCACAATGAAGAGGAAGAATAAGAAGAGGAAGAAGACGAAGAAGAAGAGGAAGAAGCACTAGGGAAGAAGACGACAATGTGGTTAGCGTAGGCGAAGTCTGTTTTGAGAAAGATGGGAATTTGGTTGAAAAACGTGGAAACTTTCGTTTTCATTATCCAAATTTTTTGATTCACAAATCTCCAATTGTCAAAAACTCTCGTTAGTAAGGTTATTCTATAATTTATGTACTTAAATTTATTTGTGTGTTTATGTTCCATATATATATATATAAATATAACGTCATATATAATACAATTTTTGTTTCGCTTATTATACTTCCTTATTAATATTTAGTTTGGATAGTATTAGATAAGGGGGATTGAGTTCCATATTGATCTCATTCCAGGCACGCAGCCAGTTAGTCGTCCTCCCACAAGGATGTCTACAAAGGAAAATGAGGAACTTAAGAAGTAGCTTTTAGAGCTTGAGTCCAAGAAGTTGATTCAGTCTAGTTCTCTACCATGTGGTGCCGCGATCGTCTTCTTGAAGAAGTCCGACGGAACTCTTAGGCTTTGCATTGATGATCACAATCTTAACGAGTTGACCATCAAGAATAGGTATCCATTACTTAGGATCGATGATATGTTAGAACAATTGAGTGGCGCCAAGGTCTTCTCTCAGCTCGACCTTGCCACTGGTTTTCATCAGCTTCGAGTTGTGAATGTTAGTCCTTGAGATAATGATTTTGATGACAACAACCTTAGGAATTGTTATAAAATATAAATACTAACATTATTGTTTAGATATATATGTATATGCTGGATATAAACATGCAGGTACCAAGAATGAAGACTGTACAGTATAGAGATTCAAGACTGAAGATATCAAGATTGAAGACTCATGAGTATCAAGATATCAAGAGTTTAAGATTTCAATAGTACAAGATAAGTATTGAGTCTAGAATTATGTTAAAACTTATTGAAAGCACTTCCATCTTTATTCGAAATTTTTTCATGGATGGAATCCACTTCGAGCCTGTTAAAATGATGGAACCCAAGTGGGATGGAACCCATGACAATATCTAGTGGAACATATAGTTGTCCTATTTTGATATCCACTAATTTTATAAAAATACTTTTCAAAAATATATCTCTTACTTTTAAAAATGTTTTCAAAAATTTCTTTTCAAAAAGACATCTCTCTTCATTTTAAATGTTTTAGCCCCAAAACTATTTTTTATCATTTTTAATATTTTGATTTCAAAATTGTCCTTGTTTTAAAACCATCTCTTGTTTTAAATATTTAGCTTTAAATTATTTATATACTCAAATTTTAAATCACTTTATAGATTAATATTAAATATATTAAAAATTACTTTCTAAACTCTTTTATATGTTTAAACTATATACAGATATATTTACAAAGTTTTGAAATTGTTTCGACAAAATTATAGAAACCAATTTTAATAAGAAAATCAAATCATCAAATTTTCCTTGAGCATGTTAACATCCCTCAACCCCCCATGTCGACATGG
This sequence comes from Allium cepa, assembly GCA_030765085.1. Classification (NCBI taxonomy): domain Eukaryota; kingdom Viridiplantae; phylum Streptophyta; class Magnoliopsida; order Asparagales; family Amaryllidaceae; genus Allium; species Allium cepa. The sequence goes on from CM060942.1 coordinate 514,993,464, forward strand.
TGTCCGTTAAGTTCAAAATTTAAGTTTCCAAAAGAAGTGTCTATTCGTCGTAACCTTTCGCGGAAAGATATGACAGTTGCTCTACTATATATACCCATTGTTTTGAACGAATTTTAAGCATAATTTTACTTGTTTACTCTCCTCTTCATCTTCCTCATTTATTCTAAAGAATCCTAAACTATATTCTCTCGAAATACCAAGTGAATCAAACTTGGTTATCTATTGTTTGATTCTCTGCCACTCTCCATAAGATCTCAGTGCTATTCAGAGTTATATGATCTTTTATATATCAAACTGATGAGTAAAAGGTGCGGTTTAGCCTTGAAATCAATTGGGTGTAATTGTAGCCTTGGAAATCAATTACACGATCTTGTAGCCTACTTAAATCAAGAGAGTTTCCCTAAACTCGAATACAGGAGGGTTTACCTCATAGGCTTGAAACCGAGGGTGTAATCTGGGAGATTATTTTGATAAGAAATCCATACGATTGTATGGGTCTTGACGTAGGGTAACTCCAAACCAGTATAGAATCCTAGTGTGTTCTTTCCTTTACTGCTTTTATTTAGTATTTGCATCTATGTCTGATTCTTTGGTTATATCTGTGTCTGTGAATTGCATTTGTTGGTGATTAAATTACATAAGTTTCAAAAAGATTTAGAAAATCCATAAAACACTATCCATCCCCCTCTAGTGTTATTCTAGCCTTAACATTCGTAATCCGCATTTCTTATAGCGGAAGATAGCATTCCTCTTACAGCTTTCCGCACTCGATATGGATCTTACGAGTGGCTCGTTATACAGTTTGGTTTAATGAACGAACCTGCTTCCTTTTCGATCTTATGAATCGAGTATTTCGGGAATATCTCGATAAGTTCGCCTTATGTTCATCGACGACGTTCTCGTGTATTCAAAGTCTAAAGCTGGGCATGCTAATCATTTGTGAATTGTCTTGAGTGCTCTTCGTCACCATCAGCTTAAAGCCAAATTCTCCAAGTGCCTTTACTAGGAGAATAAGGTTAAGTTTTTAGGCCACGTTGTTTCTTCCGAAGGCATTTTGGTCGATCCTTCGAAGATCGAATCCTTCTAGAATTGGAAGAGACCTAAGAATGTTCATGAGATTCGTAGCTTCCTCGGATTGATGGGTTATTACCGCCAATTCATTAAGGATTTTTTCATGCATTGTGCTTCCTCTCACCAGCCTTACTCGGAAAGGCATTCGATTTATTTGGTCCGACAAGTGCGAAACTGCTTTTTTACAGTTGAAGGAGCTTCTCACTCGTGCTCCTATTCTAGTGGATCCTGAAAGGAATCAAGATCTTGTTGTCTACACCAATGCTAGTAGATGTGGCCTCGGTGCCGTGCTTATGCAGAAGGATCAGGTAGTTGCTTAAGCTTCTAGGCAACTACAACCGAATGAAGAACGTTGTGCCACTCATTACCTCGAGTTAGCCACCATTGTCTTCACCTTGAAGAGCGAGCACTTCATTTTATACACCGATCACAAGTCCTTGAAATATCTATTCACTCATAAGGAACTTAATATGAGGCAACAACGTTGGCTCGAGTTCCTTGCCTCCTATGACTTTGATATCCAGTATACCCTTGTAAGGAAAATCATGTTGCTGATGTGCTTAGTCATAAACATTCGGCAGTGTTTTCTATGATTCTAGCCGAGTGATATGTTCTAGAGACCTTATCCTTTTGTGATATTCTTGATCAAGCTCCATCTTCTGATTCTCCTATCTTATTATTCAGTTTGGAAGCTCAACCCAGCTTATTGGATCGTATTGCCGATGCTCACCAGCGTGATCCCGATCATGTGCACCTTATCCAAATTTGTGAGTCTGAATCCCATGACGAGGAGTTGGGGGATTTCAACATTGGTTCTCATGGGTGTCTTCGCAAGAAGAACCGTCTTGTTGTGCCATCTGATTCAGCACTTAGGCATGACATTCTCGATGATTTCCATCGTTCTAAGTATGCCATTCATCCTGACAGCAGTAAGATGTATGCCGATATGCATCGCCTTTATTATTGGGAAGGGATGAAGCGTGATATGGCGAGTTATGTGAGTAATTGCATGACTTGTCAACGTATTAAAGCCAAACATCAACGCCCTTTTGGTCTCTTTCAGCATCTAGAGATTCCATTGTGAAAATGGGATCAGATTTCGATGGATTTCATTGGCGGCCTACCTCGTTCGAGATCAGGCAATTCTAGCATTAGGGATATTATTGATCACATCACCAAATCAGCTCATTTCATTCATATTAAGTCTAATAGGAGTTCTTCTCATTTGGCGAAGTTATACACCAAGGAAATCGTGAGACTTCATGGTGTTCCTATTTAGATTGTTTGTGACTGTTTGCACAAAAAATGGGCAAACACCTCCAAGTCATATGAATTAGTTGATTTTATGTTGTTTCTAATGATTTGGGTGATTTACACAAATATATAAAAAGTAGGGACTAAACTGTAAAAGACACACAGATTTATAGTGGTTCGGCCAGAACGTGCCTACGTCCACTTTATATGTTATTCTCCTTTTCTATTCAGATTACAAGTACAAAGCTTTGATTACAAGTAACTGAAAGTTGTTTGAAAGTTCTCTCCGTGCTTGAGCTCCCAAACTTGTCTGCCATTGTTATACCCCTACCCCTCTATTTATAGAGTGAGGTTGGGGGCGGGGGTCTTGGATGTGTATAGCTGTTGGTGGGCCTGGGCCGAAGCAATCTGGTCTGGCGATGTTGGTTCGGTATCCACTTGGTCCGGTAGTGGTTGGAGAGTGTTGGTTCGGCATGGCTTGGGTGGAGAGTTGGTTCAGTGGGACGTTGGTCCGGTAGGGAAGTGGCTTGGTCCGGTTAGGATGGTTCGGTAGTTGTTGAGGAAGTTCTGGTCCGGTTGTTGTTTGGTTCGGCAGTGGTAGGTCAGGAGATGGTCCGGTGGTTGTTGGAGAAGGTTTTGGACCGGTGATGAGGTGGTTGGCTCGGTAGTGCGTAGGAATGGGGCTGGTTCGGTGATGGGTGGTTTGGCAGGGATATCCTTGCCCTGGTTCGATGAAAACACACCCAACATTTGCCCCCCAAAGTGGGGCACGTGATGTTTGCACGTGTCGCGCTTTGTTTTCCTTTAATTGAGATAGCTTCGTTTGGTCCTGGGTGTGCCGAACCAGTTGGTCCGGTCGATAGGTCGTGCCTATAAATAGGGGCTTTAGGTTACTGTTATCCTTTATCGTTTTGAGATAGCCGGACCAATCAGAGTACCGAATCAATCGGGTACCGAATCAACCAAGTGCCGAATTAACCAAGAACCGAACCAGGTATGTTCTCATTTGCCAAATGAGTTCTTATTATGGACTACCGAATGAAACCCATGGAGGATGAGTACCGGACGAGATTGGGTGTTGAGTGCCGAATGGGCCTATCCCTGAATTACCGGATGAACACTTGAGACCCCAAATACCGAATGAGCCTTTGTATCATCTTGACCGAATGATACTGGGAGTTCTGAGCGTTTTAGATTACGAGTGAAATTTTCGGACTGTATACACTTGCTTGCTTATATCCTTTGTTCTAACGATATGTTTTTTCGGTGTTGCAGCTAATGTCTCACAAAGTAGAAACTCGATCAGATAAAAGGAAGTCCAAGGATAGAGAAGAGTCCTCCATAGTGCCCCCAGTTTGGGCCGAACGTCACGGGCCTGCTCTGAGATCGCTAGTAGATGGGTATGGCGCCCAAGAGCTCTTGAATTCCTCGCCCGACTGTTTTCCTAGCTCCCTCAAAGAGGAGCAGCTTGATGTTATATCCCGTTCCTTTGGGATCGATAGAGCACGCATGCTATTGCCGGGGGAAGGAGTGATGCCGTATGACCCCCCTGAAGGCTACTTTGCTTACAGCAGATATCATTGCATGTGTGGTGCTAACCCGCCTCTCAACGCCTGGATAGTTAGCTTCATCACATATCTGAAGGTGGCTCCATTCCAGCTTCAGCCTAACTCCTATGCCATTCTGGTGAGTCTTTTCGTCATCTTTCAGAGGTGATACGGGCGTCCTCCTTCCAACCGGGAGATCCGGTATTTGTATAATCTGAGGGGCTACAAGAAGGGGTCTCCATATATCAGCTTGGAATCGGCCGTATCCTTCAAGCCCGTCCTGGACTTGTATTCGAAGTACAACATGTTTAAGAAGGAATGGTTTTTCGCCAGGGACGACTCCGTTTCTATCCGTCGCTTTACCTCCGGATGTAACTTAAGGCTTTATTTATAATTTCCATTCTGGTTGCAATGTTTCTACTTATGTGTTTTTATTTCTTGCTAGCGACAAGTGGTTTTGCGATCGTGGAGAACGATCGCCTAGTTCAGACGGCAGCGGAAATAGAAGCTATTTCGGGAAGAGATAGGTCGGCTGCTTACTTGATCAGGAACGCTACACTTTTGGGGCTCAACCTGATCCTGCCACATCAGTTCGTGGTCAAGCAGAGGGATACGGCGGAAGAGAGGGCTGCTCAAGCTAAAGGAGGAGCCATGGCGAAGAGTGGCAAGAGGAAGCCTTTCACAAAACCTCCAGTTGTCGGAGGTAAGAAGCTCAAGAAGTCTGACGGCCCTTCCCCTAGCATGTGCCCAATTACTCCGAGGGAGGAAGACGTGGAGAAGGATAGAGGTGAGGGCGAAGGAGGCGATGTTGGAGGAGAGGCAGAGAGTGGAGACGACAGAGAAGGTGATGGTGGTGGTGATGGCGCCGGGGCTTTGCCTCTTGGGCAGGCAGGCGAGATTCAAGAGTGGACGGATGATACATTCCGCCAAGCTTTCGAGGGGTTGGGGGAAGGGCCGGCCTCAGTGGAGAAATCGAAGAAGTCTGATAAGCCCGGGATGGGTGTCAGTCTATCTTCTGAGGATATTTCAGCTAACGCAACCCCGGCGGTTCAAGGTTAATTCTTAACTTCTGTAGACTCCCTTTATGATAAGGACTTAGTAATATTTTATGGCCAGCTCCCGTCCTGGAATGAGATTCAGGACTTATTGCAGTATCCCACTACCCCTCAGGGTTTGTAAAATAAGCGCGTTTTCCTACTCCTATTAACTTAACATATTTCTCGGATCATAGTTTCGTGCATGCTTGTAACACTTGGTTTTTATTCCAGGCACGGGTAAGGTGGCCAAGACATCAGATATTCGGCACCGCCTTGAGCAGTACAAGCTATTCAAAGCTTCTGCCAAACCAAAGCCATCAACTAGCCGTCCCGGAGATGTGGTTGGCTATCGCCCTCTTCTAGGAGTAATTGAAAAAGATATGCAAAAGAGGAAAAGGGGGCGATCTTCATTTGAACCTTCACCTGGCCCTCAGCCTCCAGTCCAGCCTATCCATGATATTACTGAGGAAGATACTGAGTTTATGCCTTCCCCACATCCGTCCGAAAATCCAACCGTCACCCCGATAGACCATCCTGGTTTGGTTCGCAACCCATTTGCCGGCAACCCGGACCTGGACCCAAGTTTTCAGGACATTTCTTTTGACGAGGCCACGGGTGAGCATCTTCTTCCCCGCAATCTCATGGTACGGGTGCTTGATGAGGCTAAGTCCTTAGACCTCAATTTGCTTACTACTCAGATTGTGACCATGGGAGATGAGGCTATGGAAAACATCGATCGGGTAGCTGAAGAGACCAAGAGGCTAATGGAGCATCACGCTTGACTGGCCAAGGCTGGAGAGGAAATCAGAAGTGCTAACATTCGGTTGCGGCTACGGGTTTCTGATCAGGCCAAACAGCTTGCCGATCAGGCTATCCAGATATCCCAGCATGAGGCGGCCTCCAGACGACTAAAGAAAACCATGGAAGAGGCTAGCAAGGCTGAGTTGCAAAAAATGGAGGCTGTTTGCAAAGAACAAATTGACATGGCCATCGCAACGGTGGATGAGGTTCGGAGAGCGGATCTTGAGCAGGTAGAGGAGTTATCTGGGAGGCTTGAGGCCGCAGAGCTCGCTCAGACCAAGCTAAAGGAGGAGATGGAAGTGATGCGGAAATCCCTTCAGGCTGACTGCTCGAGATACCGATTGGAGAGAGATGCTGCCGTCGCACGGCTGTCGGCTTCTGAGGCCCGGATGAAAGAGTTTGAGGAGAACGAGGGGATGATGGATGAAATGCTCCAGGACATGTATTTTCGAACTTGGAAGCAGGGCAACCTGTCCTAGATGGACAACTATCCCCGGGTCATGGCTAGGATATATCTTCGGGCTTTGGAGGAGGCTAAGGCCGATGCGGATAAGGAAGGTGGTGCGTCTTTCAGGATGGGTGTAGTTACGGCCCAATTTACTAACGAAGAGAAGGTAGCAGTTAAGGAGGGCATGCGGCTGCTCGCTGCGAATGAGGTAGGCGTGCTGCTAGACGATGATGATCAGGGAGCAGGTGCTGGTAAGTCTTCCCTCTCAATCTTTCCTTAACTTGATTGCGTATAATTTATATGATGTATTCTTTTCCCGAATCGGACAGGTGGGACCCCTGGCCAGCATACTGGGAGTTCTGACCCTGCGGTCAAGTAGATCCCGGAGGGCGAGTAGGATAGAGGCAGAGCCCTGCTGTTGCTGATTATTTTTTGGCCTTCTTAGCATTCCTGTATATACTAGTTCCAAACATTAATGTGCTTTTGGGTTGTAATTATATCATTCGTAATGAACGGCTTTATTTTTTGACATGTAATCTCATAACACAGACTGATTCTGCTATATTTGAATGCTTTTGTTACTTTGATGTGTTGCATAAGAAATATAGCTGTGCATGTGCTAGTGATTTAATTGTGTTTAACGTTAAGTTCTTGTTTAAACAATAACTTATGTTAGGTAACGTTAGTGTGATGTGCGCATAAATTATAGCTACGTATTTATATACAAAAGAAGAAAGTACCGCCCTTCAAGTTTTAGCTGTATATGGTAACTTTGAATGTCTTGTGTGGCTGAGTATGGAATGCAGCTGAGTGTCATGTCACCTAGTTGTGAGTTCCTATTTCCATCGGCGGGCATCTCCTATTCTGTGTCCTGTACTTTAGGGATCGTTACAGAGGATAGGAGGAAAGTTTTTATAAATAAAATGGAAATATAAGAAATAGTAAAACTTCCAATCACGGAAGGCCATCGATATGCTTAAGTTCGTGGCAAACGGGTTTTGTAGTCACTTTCCCTAGCTGTGGGTCTTGGAGACATTTGTCACCCATCTTACGCTTCCGCGGGGAGTTTATCTTTTTTATCACAGCCGCACTTAAGACATATCGGAGCCGAGATCGCGCACAGTAACTACCCGAGCCATTATGGCCCGTAATCGTGGGTATTATTCAATTTACTATGGCCGGCTAGCGTGGGTGCCGATCGTCAACCATGAACTACCCCTGGCTGGCCACACCTTATGTTGGGGCTTAAAGTAGGTTCACAGTCGCCGGCGAGCCGAACGCCGTAATGAGCTACCATCGGCTATAGTCGGCCTTCTTGATGGCTTATAATCGGCTCATTACAGTTGGCATTGAGGGCAGTCGGGAGCAATGAGTTAACCTGCAGTAGAGGGATGCTGGAGCAAAAGTGTCTCATTGGCGAGTGCATAGATTCGCATAATACCTGTTGGGTCTTGTCCAGGTGAGGTTGCGCCTTGTAGTGTCCAGAATGGAAATGTCGTTATACATGATTTTGTTCAACAGAAAGGGATAAAGCTTAACAAGCAGCCAAGATATAAAGGAACAAGTTAGAAAGAGACAAGATTTTTAAAGTGGTTCGGCACGAAAATGCCTACGTCCACTGATTCTCTTTGTTAATTCACTTCATATGTGCAGTACAAGTTAAGAAAAGTATCGACAGAGGTGTTGGATGTTCCATGCCCTCTGGAACACCTCTTCGTCCACTGTTGACAAAATATAAGCTCCGTTGTGGAGATCTTTATGAATTACATAGGGTCCGTCCTAGATTGGATCTAGCGCTCCGGGGCGCGGGAAGATCCACTTAAGGACAAGATCTCCTTCTTGTAAGCTGCGGTGCTTGACTTTGGAGTTGTATTGTGCTGCTACTTTTTGCTTGTGAGCTGCCGCTTTAAGTGCTGCATCATTTCTTCTTTCCTCAATTAGATCCAAAGACATGTGGAGGAGTTCTTCGTTATCTTCTGGGTTGTAGTGGATCCTACGGTGGGAAGGCACTACAGTTTCAACTGGGAGCATGGCCTCCGATCCGTATGCCAAAGAGAAAGGAGTATGCCTTGTTGATGTTCTGTAAGATGTGCGGTAGTCCCAAAGTGCCGTAGGAAGTTCATCCACCCAAGCGCCGTTTGACTTTTCAAGTTTCTTCTTGATTAGGGTTTTGAGGATTTTGTTGACAGCTTCGACTTGTCCGTTTGCCTGGGGATAAGCCACAGATGAGAAGCTTTTGTGGATTCCGTGCTCTTGGCACCAGTCGGTGAATTCCTCACTGTCAAATTGAAGCCCATTGTCCGATATGATTTTTAGTGGAACCCCGTACCTGCATAAAACATTTTTGATCAAGAAGTTAATAACCTTTGCCGAAGATATTTTATTTAGAGGCTCCGCTTCCACCCATTTGGTTAAATAGTCAACTGCCACTATGGCATATTTGGCTCCGCCTCGGCCCATTGGCAGTTCACCAATCAAGTCAATTCCCCATATTGCAAAAGGGCCAAGGGCTGGTCATTTGAGTAATCTCATTTGTGGGCAGTCGAGGAATCTTAGCAAATTTCTGACATCTGTTGCATTTTTTGAAGAAGTCCAAGGCGTCTTTGTTTAAAGTGGGCCAGTAATACCTGTATCGGAGTGTTTTCTTGGCTAGAGTCTGCCCTCTGGTATGATCTCCGCAACTTCCTTGATGGATGTTGGACAAGACTTCCCTGGCTTCCCTTCCAGCGATACACCTTAATAAGGGATTAGAGAAGCCGCGCCGATAGAGGATGCCTTCTTGTAGTGTGTAGCGGGAAGCTTTCATTAAGATTTTCTTAGCTTCGTTACGCTCGTCGGGCAGTGTTCCATCTTGTAAATATTTCCGGATAGGAGTCGTCCAAGTTTTCTCTTCGATTGCAGCTATCATACTCATTGTCTCGTAACTTGAGGCTAGTTGCTGTGAGATAGTTATTGTTCGGGAAGCGGTGCCGTCCTCCATGCTAGCTTGCTTTGCCAGTTCGTCGGCCTCTTGATTCTCTTCTCGAGGAATGTGTTTGATTAAATAGTGATCCAATTGATTGAGCAGCTGCTTGGTCTTCTTTAGATATGCTGTGAGTCGTTCACCTCGAGTCTGGAATTCTCCTAGTATTTGGTTTACAATAAGTTGAGAATCACTATGAAGACATAAAGAACTGACTCCAATCTCCAGGGCAAGTTCTAATCCAGCTATCACTGCTTCGTATTCTGCGTCGTTGTTGGTGGCAGCGAATTCCAACCTTAGGGCGTAGTGCAGCTTCCTTCCCGTGGGGGTGATTATCACAACACCTGCCCCCGAGCCTTGTTCATTTGATGCTCCATCTACGAAGAGATTCCACTTGATATCTTCTGCTATTTCAGATTGCTCCTTACCTTCGTTAGTGGTGAATTCGGCAATAAAATCAGCTATGGCTTGCCCCTTGATAGCGGTGCGAGGATGGTAGGTGATATCATATTGACTCAGTTCAATGCACCATTTAAGTAGTCGCCTAGAAGTGTCGGGGCGATGGAGTACTTGCCTTAGCGGTTGATCAGTTAAAACTCTGATGGAATGAGATTGGAAGTAGTGTCGCAGTTTCCGTGACGTGATTAGCAAACAGTATGCTAGCTTTTCAAGTTTAGGGTATCGGGCTTCTGTCCCTATAAATCTCTTGCTTACAAAGTATACGGGTCGCTGTGCGTGGTTGTCTTCCCTCACCAAAGCGGCGCTTAAAGCATGGGACGATACGACAAGGTATAGGTATAGTTCCTCGCCTTCATTTGGAGTTGAGAGTACTGGTGGTCTCTGGAGGTGTTCGATTAAGTTAAGGAAGGCTATCGAGCATTCGTCAGTCCATTCGAACTTTCCTTTGTCTTTCTTAAGAGCTTCGAAGAAAGGGATGCATTTGTCGGTTGCTTTAGAGATGAACCAGCTTAGGGCAGCCACCTTCCCGTTTAGGCTTTGCATCTCTCTTCGAGTGGATGGTATCTTGATACCTTGCAAAGCCCGGACTTGTTTGGGGTTCGCTTCAATCCCCCTGGCATGGACGATGAATCCCAAGAACTTTCCCGACGATACTCTGAAGGAGCACTTTAGAGGATTCAGTTTCATTCCATATTGGCGAAGTACTTGAAACATCTCGTTCAAGTGGTTTATATGATCGTTGGCTTTCCTTGATTTTACCAGCATGTCATCCACATAAACTTCCATAGTTCGCCCTATTAATTCCGCAAACATCTTGTTGACGAGGCGCTGATAAGTAGCTCCGGCGTTTTTAAGTCCAAAAGGCATTACTTTGTAGCAGTACAGTCCCCGGTCAGTGATGAAACTAGTGTGGTCTTGATCGGGGGCGTGCATAGAGATCTGGTTATATCCTGAGTATGCATCCATAAAGGATAAGAGTTCATGTCCGGCTGTGCTGTCCACAAGTTGGTCGATTCGGGGGAGTGGGAAGCAGTCCTTCGGGCAAGCGTCATTTAAGTTGGATAAATCGATGCATGTTCGCCACTTCGCATTAGCTTTCTTTACCAATACCAGGTTAGCGATCCATTCTGGGTAGATGGCTTCTCGTATGAAGTCATTGGCAAGTAATTTCTTTACTTCTTCCTCGAGGGCTGCTGATCATTCTGGCCCCATGCTCCTCTTTTTCTGCTTCACTGGCACCTTGGTAGGATCGATGTTCAGTATGTGGCATGCTACGTCTGGAGAGATTCCTGTCATGTCGGCGTGCGCCCATGCAAATACATCCATGTTGTGGCGAAGAAAATCGGCGAGTTGATCTTTCAACTCCGTTCTTAACCGAGACCCGACTCTCAACAGTCTACTTGGGTCGTGTTTGTCTACAGATACAAATTCCATAGCCTCTGCAGGCTCGGTGGTGGCCTCCTCCTCTTTGTCCCTGGGGTCTAATTCGTTGAAAGGATCACTGGTATATCTAAGAGGAGGGGCTTTCTTTAATTGCTATGCTTCCAAGTTTTTCTTGCAGAGAGAAGTCTCTGCATCCTTCCCTTTATCCTTCTTGCGGTTATTGCGAAGCTCAGTTACATAGCAATCTCAGGCTGTGTCTTGATCTCCCTCTATTTCTCCTACTCCGTTATCTGTTGGAAATTTCATCTTCAGGCACCATGGGGCCAGGACAATTTGAAGTCAGACAAGGCCGGTCTTCCCAAAAAGGCGTTGTAGGCTGAGTGGCTTTCTATTAGCACAAATGTTTGTTTTCGTACAACGGAGCGGGGATGACTTCCTATCTCGGCAAAGAGGTCCAGTTGCCCGAGGGGCGTCTTCACATCTCCAGTGAAACCATGTAGTGGTTTGTCGCAGGGAGACACATCCTTCATTGACAGCTTCATTTTGTCGAAAGCATGCTTGAATATGATATTTACTGAGCTTCCAGTGTCTATTAAAATTCGAAAAACTTTGGCTGGACCGAACCAGACAGAGATGACCATAGGATCCATGTGGGTACTGTCTTCCCTCTAGGTCACGCCTACTGAATGTGATGTCATCATTCTCTTTCCGTTTCGGGTGGCGTTCTTCCATGACAGAATTAACGTAGCCTTCATCGTTCCTAAGTGACTTACCGTATCTTTCCATCTCTGCCCAGCTTCTGTCGGCGATGTGCGGTCCTCCTGATATGGTATGGACCACCATCTTCTCTTGACTAGAGCCGCTGGTGTTGCGATTTCCTCCACCTACTTCTGGGAGGGGTAGCCCTGGGTTTTCATTGGCGGGAGCTGGAGTCATGTTATGGCTTTTTACATAGCGTTCCAGTCTCTTTATTCTGATATGTTCTTCAATTAAGTCCCGGAGATGGTGGCATTCATTGGTGTCATGTCCATGGGATTCGTGGAAGCGGCAGAACTTTCCAGACTTGAGTGCGTTATCTGACTCCTTCTTGTGCGGGGGTCGCTTGTATCTAATTTCGTCTTGAGTGGCTAGGAAGATGTTTTCGATTGTGTCATTCAAAGGAGTGTAAGAGTCAAATCTTGGTCCCGGTCGATATAAGCGCTTTTCTCCCTTCTTGCCCCCCAGCATTGTCTTTAGAGTCACTTCTCCGAACATCCTTTGCTACAGCGGGAACCCTGTTTGGAGCTGTCTTAGCCTGTTGCCCTGACTGCCTCTCAGTGGCAGCGTCTTCAAGTTTCATATATTTTTTAGCTTCATGGAAGAAATCAGGTAAAGTAGCTGGTTTTTCCTTGGTTAGTCTTCTAGCAAATTTAGTATCCGGATGTACATCACTGCAGAGGGCCATTAGGATAAGTTTCTCGTCGGCATCTTGGACTGCGGCCGCTGCGGCGTTGAATCGGGTTAGATATTGTTGCACTGTCTCTCCGGGTTTCTGTTTGATATTAGATAAGGAATAAGCGTCCTTGGGTTGTTCCATATGAATGCGGAACTGACTGATGAACTTTTCTTTCAACATTTCCCATGAGCTGATGGACCCTTGGGGTAGGTGGCAGAACCAGGAGGTAGCTAGATCTGTCAAGAATAGTGGGAAGCATTTACACAACACTCTCTCTGTTGCTCCGCTCATGAGCATATGCTGGGTGTATCTTTGTAAGTGTACGATGGGGTCAGAGGTTCCCTTGTAAGGTTCCATTGTTGGCATTTTCCATTCCCGGGGGGTGATGGCAGTTTCGATATTGCGGGTGAAGGGGCTGGTTACCCTAGCACCTATCCCCCAATCCCTTTGCTCCCGTTGGACGCACTCTCTGAACAATCGCGCCATCCTCTCGTCAAAACTTGGAGCGGATAGAAATGAGTTTGGTTCTTCCCTACGGGATTGATTCCATCCAGATGACCTGTAAGGATGGTATCGTCTATCACTCCTGACATTCTCCAATGGCTTCCTTTGGTCTTTCGGGGGCATGCTGGGGTCAGCCACAGTTGGCCCTTGCCTTGATCTTTCCCTGCTAGGTTCTCTTCTCAGCACTTCCTCGGGTCCAACTTCGGGCTGGACTCCCGCTCGGCTCCGTTCCTTGGTGTTTCTATGGTTAGGTAGCATGGCCGGCTCAGCTACATCCGACCCTTGCCTGGTACCTCCTCCGTTGGGTTCGGTTCCAAGCGTTTCCTCGGGTCGGAATTCAGGCTGAGTCCTGGCTCGGCTCCTACCATAGCTGTTTCTGTTGTTGGCCTCTTCGAAGAAGAAAGACCCTTGTCGTCTCCTAGATCCTCCAGACTGGGACTCACCCCATGATTCAGTGTTACGGTTGGATTCTTCAACATCCCTTAAGCGTGACATGAGTTGGTCCACCAAGGCTTCTTGTTGAGATGCGAAGCGGTTAGTTACTTCAGCCACAATCCTGTCCAGACCCGCCCTTGTAATTGGTTGTTCCGTAGCAAGGGCTGTCGGATTTGCCTGATTTAAATTTGCTGTTGGAACTGGACGATTATCTTGGTCTCTGATAACTGGATCTAGGATACTGCCAGTTGCGATGTCCTTTCCTTTGTTAGCATTTTTCTTCCATCCAGGAGGCATGTTTTCCAAGCAACGAACGATGTTGATAGAAAAAAGGTTGGGTGGGAGAAGCTGAAGCTTCCAACTCCTGTTCCCAGTGAAAGCACCAAAAATGTTTGCACAAAAATTGGGCAAACACCTCCAAGTCGTATGAATTAGTTGATTTTATGTTGTTTCTAGTGATTTGGGTGATTTACGCAAATATATAAAAAGCAGGGACTAAACTGTAAAAGACACACAGATTTATAGTGGTCCGGCCAAAACGTGCCTACGCCCACTTTATATGTTATTCTCCTTTTCTATTCAGATTACAAGTACAAAGCTTTGATTGCAAGTAACTGAAAGTTGTTTGAAAGTTCTCTCCGTGTTTGAGCTCTCAAACTTGTCTGCCATTGTTGTACCCCTGCTCCTCTATTTATAGAGTGAGGTTGGGGCGGGGGTCTTGGATGTGTATAGCTGCTGGTGGGCCTGGGCCGAAGCAATCTGGTCTGGCAATGTTGGTTCGGTATCCACTTGGTCCGGTAGTGGTTGGAGAGTGTTGGTTTGGCATGGCTTGGGTGGAGAGTTGGTTCGGTAGGACGTTGGTCCGGTAGGGAAGTGGCTTGGTCCGGTTAGGATGGTTCGGTAGTTGTTGAGGAAGTTCTGGTCCGGTTGTTGTTTGGTTCGGCAGTGGTAGGTCAGGAGATGGTTCGGTGGTTGTTGGAGAAGGTTTTGGACCGGTGATGAGGTGGTTGGCTCGGTAGTGCGTAGGAATGGGGCTGGTTCGGTGATGGGTGGTTTGGCAGGGATATCCTTGCCCTGGTTCGATGAAAACACGCCCAACAGTGACCATGACCCGCTATTCATGGGTCATTTCTGACAGAGTCTTCAGCAAGCTTTGGGAACAAAGCTTAATTACAACACATCATATCATCCACAGTCTGATGGACAGACTGAATGGGTGAATTGTATTATCGAGGATCTTCTCCGTGCTTGCATACTAGATTTCGATGGTAGTTGGGAGGATCACTTACCTTTTGTGGAATTATCCTACAACAATAGTTTCCAATCCAATATCGGTATGGCTCCTTTCGAAGACTTATACGGAAGGCCATGTCGATTACCTTCTTGTTGGTTAGAATCTGGTGAGAAGTTTGTTCTTGGCATAGATTCTGTTCGTGATTCTTCTAAGAAGATTGATCTTATTCGTCAGAGAATGAAAGAGGCACAAAGCTGCTAGAATTCATACGCGGACAATCGTAGGAAGCCTCTCGAGTTCTTTATTGGTGATCTCGTCTTTATTCATGTTTCTCCTTTAAAGGGGTCATGCGTTTTAGTACGACTGGGAAATTGGCTCCTCGCTTTATAGGACCATTTCCAATTATTGAACGTATTGGCCCTGTGGCTTATAAGGTTTCACTTCCAGCTCATCAATCTGGCATTCACGACGTGTTTCACGTCTCTCAGCTTCTTAAGTGTCTTCAAGAGTCGGATTCTATTATCGGTTCTCTTGATTTGCAAGAGCTTGAGATATCACCAGACTTTTTATTGTGCAGTAGCCTATTCGTGTACTTGCCTCGAAGGTGAGACGCCTTTAAAACAAGGACATGCCGCTTGTTAAAGTTCAATTGTCTGCTAATCTCAATGAGTGCACTTGGAGAACCAAAGAGTTTATCGAGCGATCCTACCTTGGTTTTCTTTCTTCGCATAGCAATGGTGAGAATCTCTTTTTATCTCAGCTTATCTTTTCTTTTGATTGATGAAATTAATAAGTTGAATACAAATTCTTCTCTAGAAATTGTGAGGATGCAATTTTCTTAAGGAGGGAATTTGTAACAGCCCTGGTTTAGATGATTACCCATAATATTACATTATAACGGTGATTATAATTTAATATTGTGAAATAAAAATTAATTGGAGAATTAAAATTGTTTATTTTGAATAAACAAGGGATTTAAAATGTGAAAATAATTTTTTGAAACTTTATTTTGATTTTTGTGTTAAAATGTGCAAAACATGATTTTAATTTAAAGAAATGCAATAATTTTGATAATTATTGCCAAATGTTTCTTTTATATTTTTTAAAAGAAGCATTTGATTTAAAACGTGGTTTATTATAAATAAAAATGAGAAATTGGGTTTAAAAATAAATTTTGGTTGTAAAAATGGTGAAAGTATGATTTGTTAAATTTAATTACACAAGGAAGTAATTTTTATGTAACTTTACGTAATTTTTGAAGTTAAAAATGAAGTTTTATGTAATTATTATGTAATTTGTGCATTTAAAGCAAACTAAGAGTTTCTAATAGTGAAAATAAATTTTTAAAGTTAAATAATTTTTTATTTTAATGTAAAATAAATTTTTGGTACATAAGAATATGCTGCATGATTTTATAAAGTGAAAACATTGTATGTGTATAGTATACTTGTGTGTGCATATTAGTGTAAAGGTGATTTTATGTGTTAATTTCTCTTTTAAGGCCAAATTAATTAATGATTGAGCATAGCCCACTTAGAAACCTAACCTGAATACTTGAGAAACTTCTTTCTCATATGGTACGTACTATAACTTCATCTTCCTCAAACAGAGAAAAGAAATTCAACTCCTCTTTCAACAAATAAAAACCAAAATCTCTAAATTTGCATCAGATCTTTGTTGTAAATTATCAAATTAGGTCAATTTAGACAGGTAATCAACTTTTAAACCTAATTCGTTCATCAAATTTCATTTTTGAAGATTATTTGATTGCTTGTAACTTTGTTTTGACATTGCATGTCTATGTACATTTCATTCTTAGGTTGTAGAAGCCTCTTGAAGCCATTCCAAGGCCAATGCACTTTTCTTTGCAAGAAAAATCATTTAGTTCGCTGCAAACAAACCCTAAGGTGAATAATCGCACTCACGCTAGCTGTAAACAATCTTGCTTATTCATATTTAGTGTAAAATTGGATGTTTGGAACTATAAATATCAAGTTTTGATCATATTTTGTGCTAATCCAAAAACAGAATTCTGTCCATCTTTGAAGCTGAAAAGAACTGGACCATAACTCTTTCATTTCTTAACCAAATTCGATGATATATATGTTCTAGAAAGCTTAGATGATGATCTACAAGTTAAATGTTCTGTGTTTTCCAAAATTTTGATGTTTGCTTGCTCAAAATTAAGCTTGTTTGTTGTTGTCCCGAGAGCAAATTGACAGCAACAACAATCACAGGCCTAAGAAGTTTTTTAGCTATAATTACTCGTTTCTTATCCCATTTAGGTCAACTGATTTTTTTGGAAACTAGATTCAATAAGGAATAACTTTAGGTTACATTTCGATATTATACCATTTAATTGAATTGAAATAGATTTGAAAACAGAAGTATAATTCTGTCTTTGACAGAATTCCGTGAGTTTGAATCTTATATTGTTTGAGCTATTTCTTTCTCATTTTTGATCGTAATTTGATAATTTTTAATGTCCCAATCGAATTTTTTACTACTATCCCGAGAGAAAAACCAATATTTACTCTGTGTTAGATACTGAAACAAAATTGGCCATAACTTCTTCGTTTCTTAATCAAATTTGATAATTTTGGATGTTTTGAAAATCTTAGATCATGTGCTACATGTTTCAATCATTGTGTTTTCTTGAATTTTTAAGTTTGCTTTGTCGAAATTATGGTTGTATGTTGCTTTCCTAAGAGCAAGATAACAACAACAACAATCATTGACCTTAGAATTGTATTAGCTCATATTTTTGCTCTTATTCTCTTTCGGTTTTAATGATGTTTAAACGATATTTTAAGAGCTATGATGCCTAACAATAGGCTAGCCAAGTGTTGATGAATTTGAAATTCAAATTTGAAACGAATTTGAATATTAGATTTGAGTGATTTCTTTGATTTCGAGCACAGATTTTTCCAAACAATATTGAAATAATTTTTAAAATAAATTAGCATATAAAATAATTATTTTAAGCTATAAAATATATTTATTCTCTATAATAAGGGAATTTTCAAATATTATCTTCCAAATTGATTTCGAAAAATGGTTTTAAAAGCTTGTTTTCTCACACAAATTGTACATAAAATGCATGTTTTTGCACTATTCGAGCAAAGAGAAGGAGAATTAAGTGGTTTGGTAAAACACGTGGTATGAGACACGTGCGTTTATCTTATTGGTTAATTCCTGACTTGTCCGTTTGATCGTTTCGATCTTCGGGTCGAGTTTACTGATGGGATGAGGTAAACTTTTTACTGCTTTGAGTGTGAAATTTACTAGCGGCTAGTAAACCGTTTAGTGCAAACATGTGGTATGGGATGCCTGTTAACACTATTCGGGTGTCTATTCGAGAGTTTGTGACACATTTGCCATTTGCGGCGTGCCGGTACTGGACCTTCGGGTCATTTCCATTACGGCGTTTGCCATTGCGGCGTATTTATCTTCGAGACGTTTTCCACTACGGCGTATTTGCAATTGTGGAGTATTTTCCACTGCGGAGTATTGGTTATTCTGACGTTTTTCGGGCGAGCTACCTACTTGAGATAATAGTACTTGGCATGGCTTTGGCCATATGCACATGGAAACACTTTTGAGATGGTTTCTTTGACTATTTTCCCTAGTGCATCGCCCCTTTCCGAAATTGGTCCTTTGAACTAGTCGATATATATTTGTGGCAATTACCTTTTGGGAATTTAACTCTTGGAAGTTCTATTTTAGAGATTTGAATTGCCTACACTGGCGTTATATGAGATTCTCCTTTTGGCGTTTACTTGAGATTTTATTCTCCTCTTTGGAGATATATTTGACGTATGATGTGTTTGAGATGGGATCTCTTTATGCATGTTTTGGGTTTGCCAAGGTGGCAAGTTTAGGTTTTCCCTTAAACCAGATTTGATGTTTTATGAATGCCGATGGTATGAGGCTCACTACTTTTAGTGTTTTATGTGTTATTTTATCTCTTTTGAGATTATATGTTTGTGTAGTGATACCATATTATCACTTGATGTAATCATACACTTTAGTTGTCCCTTCTCACTTGGGAATATTATCACATTATCCTTATGTTCATATTATCGCTTATCCTTGTTAACTGATTTGTTTAGCTAGACTGACCCATGTATTTTATACTCGGGTCAGACCGAGGTGTTTCAGGTTAGGTACATTTAGACTTAGCCTATTATGCTTCTGCATGGACTATTATGCTAGCTCTTTTCATTGTAGCTTTTTGTATAGTCCATTTTTTTTTGCTACTCTGATATGTATGTTCTTTTGACTCATGTTTGTATTATGGTCGTCATACCATATATGTGATATATCATTTTGTATACTCTGTGATGTATCTGTATATGTGTGTATATATAGGATTATCTGCTGTTCTGTGATGTGTTTTGCATTTGAGTTATTGTATTTTGTTTTGATAGATCCTATAGTCACCTATGGCTTTGTATTAAGTATTTATTGGATATGTCGATCCACAAAAAAATATGGAATTGTCGATGTATTCAATAGATATTTAAGACAAGGCTATAGATGGTCGCTTCTATTCAGCCGTATTCTCTGCATTGGCAGACAGTATTATCCAGTAATACTCTTTGTTAATCTGGGTCTCGGGGTGGGGCGTTACAAATTTGTTCTTTTAGCGTTCGTTCATTTATTATCAGTTTATTTTTTGGAATTCATTTGGGCCCCTCAAAGGTTTTTATTAACAATTAGTCCATTTTTGCTAGTTCATTACTGACTTAGTTCATCTTTGTCAATCCATTTACTTTATTTTTCTCCTTTAACCTTTATTGCTAGAAAATGCTAACGCAAGTTATGAACTTCCATAAGTTAAGTTTCTTTAGATTCTTAGTTTTCTTAAGTTAAGCACTTCCGTTGCAGTATTGAATATTATTAGTAAGTAGTAACTAAGTCTATGTGAATGCACACTATAGTAAATGGAGTTATAGTATATGTAGTAAATGTAGTTTTAGAATCTATGGTTTTATGAATATGTAGTAAATGAGTGTGCTGTTTTAAGAATATCTAGTTTTATGAATATTCAGTAAATATTATAGCGACCAATAAATTTGAACACTTTGTCTTTGAATATCCAAATGTTTTGAAATATAGTTAAATGTTATAAATATGATTTTATAACCTTGTTAAACATCTTTTATTTAATGAATAATGATGAGAAACTTGTTTTTGAAATTTGTTTAAAAAAATATATTCTTCGATGAAAAATCGATAATGTGATCGGAAATTGGTTTATCCGTAAAACAAATCTTTGATCAATATAAGTTGTTTGAACTCTTTTGCACATAGCTAATGAACATATGAAAATATTAGGGACTGATTAACATACTTTACTTCATGAAGTAATTAGAAGATTCTAGAAGCTTCTAATGGATAAGAGATATTTGAATGAGTGGGGTAGTTTTATCTTTTACTAATGGTAATAGGTGTAAAAGAGAAGTGATGGGCATGTGGAGGGGTGAGCCTTCCATGGAATGATGGAGGGGGGAGGGGTGAGAGCAAGATTAAAGAACACCCTTTAATGCTAATAAAAGAAGGGGCATAACCCTTGAAACTATTTCTTAATTTTTATCCAAAAATTGAACAATCTTTCTCTACATAAGTTCTTAAAAGGAAATAATTTCAAAACTACGAAAATGCAACTCACACTTGGACTGAAGGCTAAGGACAACATCATAACAAGTTCTA
Organism: Allium cepa; assembly: GCA_030765085.1. Lineage (NCBI taxonomy): Eukaryota > Viridiplantae > Streptophyta > Magnoliopsida > Asparagales > Amaryllidaceae > Allium > Allium cepa. The sequence goes on from CM060942.1 coordinate 515,013,749, forward strand.
GCTATTATATTTGGAAGAAACAAAGTACAAATCTCCCCTCGAAGCATAACCCTGAGCATCAGGGCTATAAACTGCCTTGAATCAAGTGCAAAGCTAAAAAGAAGGTAGGAAGTTAGGTGCTGTAAGGAAGAGGTAGGAAGTGGTTGCTAAGAATAGCTTGTTCACTTGCTTAAGGGTGAGCTAACTTACTATATTGAATGGAAAAAAATATATATGTGCATGTGTTTGAATATATATGATGCATGAATGGATGTTAATATGTGTAGTAATATTGATATATGTTTGTAATATTCTTTCGCTTCTTGCTTTGAAAGCAAATGACATATGCAATCCATATATGGGCTTGAATGGAATTGTGGAATTATAGTATAACCTTGAAACAAATCACATAGGTTGGAGTTGAACATAGGTTTGAATTGGACTTGGATTTGGAATATCTCTTATAGCGATAGTTAATGTAGATGAACTTAGGAATTGCCTTGTGTTCGGCAATTTCTGTGGATTTTTGTCAAGAGATCCTTAAGGGTTTCTCGTCAAATTTGTGATGTTTTATATGCATGTTTCAACCATAAAAAAGTTTGAATTTTAAAAAATTGGGTAGCATATCGAGAAGTGGCTAAACTTTTACTTATGCAAAAATACACAGTTTTAGCCTTTGTTTTAGACTTTAAAGGTATGAAAATATATTTAAATATAAATATTTTGTTTCATTTATGTTAATAGTGTTTACTAAATTATATTAGAGCATTTTAAATATTTTAAGTATTTTTACGAATTATTTATGAATTTTTGAAGAAGAGGGTTTACTTTTTAAATATAAGGAAAACATGGTTTTCCAAGTTTCAGTGTGTTTTAAAAACTTGTTATCCTAAAGTAATATTTTGAGAAAATGTTTAAAACATATTATAAGTATTTTAAAGTATTATAGTAGCACTTTTAAAAGTATAAGAAAATAATTTCAAAAGGAGTTAGGAATTGATTAATGGCTAAATCGTGTTTTGTTTACTTGTTCGAAAAGTAATTAACTATGCTTAACCCTAAAAGCCGACGAGGTAGACTTCTTTATTTGTGATAGTTAAGATTGATGTTTGTGCAGGGATAAACACAATGGTGATCTTACCAACTGATTTCCCACTTGATCGAGGAATAGTTAAGTTGGAATGTGTGAAACATGTTAATCAAGTTGATTTCTTACTCGTTTATAGAAGTCATTAGTACTATACTAAACACTTAAAGCCAACATGGCAGACTTCTCTATCTATGAGAGTCATGAATGAAGTGTCTAGGAAAGGTTTTGAGCTGAATCCAGTTCTCTAACTTACCTGGCTTCACTCTTGACTAATGGATAGTATAAGTTGGAATATCGAAAACGTGTTAACTATATTGGCTAATCGATTAGTCAACTATCAAACTCGACCTACTATTAAATTTGGAAGAATTTGAAAGCTTCATGGTTTCATTCCCTTTGAGAACCCCAAGGGAGGAGCATTGGTATGAAACGTCTCTAGTTTTAAGAACTTACATATACGTGATCCCTAGGGAGGACTCCTCTTTATATAGTTCATTTACTTTTGAAAGATCCAGAATTGATTTTATCGGAAATTCATCAAATTTGTCTCGAAGATATTTGGATTGGTAAGCGTTTTACTTACTGAATACCACTTAAAAACTAGTATCTGACTTCTATGTTTTGGAAGAGGTTGTGAAGAAGAATCCTATAGAGTTGAACTGTCAATTCAAAGGTTAAGTCCAAGGGCAACATTAGCATTTGTAACAATCCACCTTTTTAGATAGTTCAAATCGATAATAAACCACATACGTCAGACTTAAACCATTCAAAGGGCAGATTATTATGGGGCATAAGAAAAAGCAGAGAAAGAAGAAAAACAAACACAAAATCTCATAACGGAATGACAAAATACAATAATCAAATAAACAGTTCATAAAGCTATTTACAAATAACATTTTATTACATTTTATAGTACGAGTACATACGATAGTAATAAAAAATAATGCAATGGAATAACATGATGCACTAGAATAAATATAATAAATAATAATAATACTAAATCTTCATCTTCGCCATCCAGAAAGGCAGTCTCCGATACACTGAAAAGCACAGACTGACCCAATCGAATTGAGAAGACAAAGCAATTGATTCAGAACTAAAAGATCTTACGTAATTTAAATCAACAATAAATAAATATAAGTGTAACGGCGTCAGAGATGTGTACTGGGTTTGACATCTTCTATCCAGTATCAAACGTGAGTGCGGAAACTTAAAAGATGTTCAGGATTTTCATCTCCTAAGGATCCATTAAATTATTTACATACATAGTACAATACGCTATCATAATAGTGTCTATAGTAAGGTATTAAAATAGTATTAAGGCGTTACCTATATCCCCCTTAACACATTTTATATATTCCCATAGTCTATACAGTACAATAAGATCCTCCGTGAAGTTTACCCATAGGGCACTCCATAGGTATGGTACAAAACAAACTCGTAGAAGGCGCGATAGGGCATGTGAACACGGCACTCGAGGCAATGCCACGGTAGGACTCTACCGTTTTGCAGAACTGGACTGGTGGTAGCGCATAGCAGCTGCTATCGCCCACCTCAGAACACACTTCCATAATTAAATCAATTGGTGGCCACCAAATCAATCACAAAGTCATAATATGGTATCGAAGAAGCGTGTCCGATCGGAGGTGCGACCTCACTTGGCCCAGGTAAAGCTCCTGTTTAATCACATCTAAACTGACTCATGGGAGTCAGGGTCACATAAATACCTCATACAAAATCGTTCTCCAAACCATCCTACTTCATTCTGTAATCTCCACCACATATACAGTTGTTTAAGTGGTTTTCGGTATTAGGAAAGAGTATGACAGTATCCGGTCCCAGTCGCTTCAATAACCAAATGCTAATTTCACACCGGATGGTACTTTTACATTTCCAAAACCAATTTATAGTTGATATCAAAATATCATATTCAATTCAAACCATATCACTTTCTTAATGATATTCGCTTTCGAAATCATATTCACAAAATTGGTTAAATCCTCATTTCAAAATCATCATATTAAATCAAATGTGTCATTTCACCTGAAAATATCATTTTAAATCCCAACTTCGGTTATAACATCATTTAACTATATTTGCTTTTAAATCAAGGATTTCAATACAACAGCCCAACCATGCACCGTTTTATTTTTGAAAATAGTTTAGATAGTTTAAAACAGTTTTAAACAGTTCTATAGTGTAAAATAGTTAAAATGCTTTAAAATAGTTTAAAAATAGATTAACATAGTTTAGGTGGATTTAAGATAGTTTTAAATTGATTTAAAATAGACTAAATAGATTTAAAATAGATTAAACAGATTTAAAATATATCAAATAGGTTCAAAATAAATTAAATAGATTTAAAATAGACTAGGCAGATTTAAAATTGATTACATAGATTTAAATTAGATTAAATAGCTTTAAAATAGATTAAGTTGATTTAAAATAACTTAAAATGGTTAATTTGATTAAATAGTTTAAAATAGTTTAAAATAGTTAAATAGTTTGAAAATCTTAATAATCAGGATTTTTATAATAATATATCTTTACACAACTTATATTAAATGGATTAATTTGAGATTAATATCAAACTAGGCTATTTCTTTCATTTCAACACATCTAGACCACGTCCAACTTTCAAATTTCAATTTAAATCATTTAAACAATTCATTTAAACCAATTCCAATTTTCAATATTTAAAGTTTGGATTTTTGAAAACAATTCATTTTATATAAATCAAATTTTTTTTATTCCAAAACATCATTTGACTAAATTCAATTTTTAGGATTTAAAATCATTCGATTTAACCAATCTAGTGTTTGTATATAATTTTCTACCCTATGATCAAGTGATACAGATATTTATCATTTCAATTCGTAAATATTTTACATTTATGGATATCTATTATTTCAACTCACAATCCCGAATTTAATCACAAGTCCATGAAATCGCTCGAGTCTATAATTTCAACCCATAACGATTTCCTCTAATATATCAGATCGCTCAGGTATACATCATTTCAACCCATCGGGAACTTACAATGTTATAACAACATAAACGTATAACATCCAGTCAACCAATATCAACTATCAAACATGCATCACAATCACCATTCAGTCAATCAATAAATAACATCAACTAACTGATTATCATCAACAGGTATTCAATTGACAGGTAAATTCAATATTAAATTAAACAATGATTAAATGCAATAAAGGTTAAATTTAACTAGAATGACCATTTAAATATATCAAACATCGACCAATCATTTTTTAATTACATCATAAATTTAATTTAAATAAGATAATTTAGTAGTAGTGAGTGGATTAAAACACTTACCTTTGATTTCAAATCGATTAGAAATCCAGAATAAGGTCCAAAATTCAACGGTTTTAAAATTCAACCAAACGAATTCCATATTGTATGGTACTTCGATATGATCCGAATAGAGAAAAGCGCGCATCAAACGGAGTTCATATCAAAAAGTTATGCTAATTTTAACGATTGAACTTTAGATAAAAATTTAAAATAAAAAAAAAGAATATGCCATGTCACCTGCCTTCTACACGATCGAAACCCACGCTCTAGATTAACACACGACTACAGGAACTCTAGCCGCCAAGTTCATCTATGCATGCAAGCCACCACGACCACCTGGCCATCGAACAGGCCACGTCGCCCGCCACCACTGGTCGAGCCGTACACCCCAAGGCCAATGCCGAAACCTCCACCGCCTTGCATGGAGTAGCACCGCTGCGGCGTTTGAAGGCAATTCTGGCCAAATCCTATCGACTACGGCACACAACGAAATCACAGATGCATCCTACTCGAATATCTCAATACGCCGGAACCCTCCGATCAAACCCTCATCGCAGATCCACCATTAAAAATCCCAAAACCTAATATGGACGGCTGGGAAAGATCGATGATTTCCGGCTAAATGGTGACTCGAATCAATGAATGAACAACAGCAGTATATTGTGCTTGTCAAGAGCTTTCCAACGAGATATAATTCCATATAGTATAGAGCGGTTGAAATTCTGAAATTGATTTGAAATTGGATTTAGGGTTTTTATTTGAATTTCGTTTCTGTTATTGAGAAGAAGGAGAGAAACAGAAGTTGATGTAAGTACAGAATAAGAAAAATGAATGCTAGGGTTTGGAAAGCAAGACTATATATATATTAACAAAGTCCGATAAGAAAACAAACACATATCGAATTTGTACAAACGACGAATAACAACCCAAAAAGCCCGTTCTGCCTCCAAAACGAAAGTGGATCATCCCATATATCAAAATAGATGTTTTTGATAATTTTAAACTCAATGGAACAAGTTTCAAATACTAATTCCTTGTATGAAGAAGTTAGCTTTACTATCGGCTTATTTCAATTGAATTCAATTAAATTGATTTCTACGCGTTTCGAGCTCGTATGATCAAGCGACAAGTCGGTTCGCTATGAAACTTGAAATCCTGCAATAATTCACTACTACGTATCCAATGAAACTAGTTTCGTCAAAATCCATGATAGTGGCCAAAATGGCTGTTTTCAAAATAAATAAATAAATATATATTAAATCAATTAAATCACCTTTTAATTCCAATTTTATAATTAACAAATTTTATCATTTTTAATTACTTAGACATTTACAAAAATTTAAAACAAATTTACTTATGATTTGAAAGTTAATTATTTTACAATTACAGTATTTAATTCGAATTGAAACAAATGAAGTGATTATTACTTTAAATTCCAAATAAATTTTATTTGCCTTTTCATCTTATCATTCAACCCCTTTTTACTATGGATATAATTCACATTGGTTTATATCTTGTTACATTAATATCCTACAGTTTTTACATTAACATAATATTTAATTACAATTGTTGCTATTTATTTCCAATTTAATTTCAACAATTTAAATTAAGTTAGAAATTCAATCTCTCTTCCTCTAATTATTTTTGGACTGTGATGTTTGAACAGAATATGTTTAATTTATTAAGACTTGATTTTAAAAATATTTATAAGTAAAATCAGCAAGTAATTTTTCTAGAAGAAGAAATACAGTAAAAATCATTTTAAGTCAGAAGATCGATCATCTTTGTTTCATTATTTGATTATATGATCAGAATCGTGCTAGAAAATGGTGAATTTTAATAATAATATCATGATTTTTAGATTCGTATTTGTCGTGATTTCTCGAGTTGAACTGAAATTGGCTTTCTGTCGAATTTTGATGATCGGAGGATGTTTGGGTCTCGGGATGGTGTGTGAAGTTTGCTAGGAGGACAGTGGTTTCGAAAAAAATGGTGATTGGGATTCTAAGTGGCCATGGTGGCCTGACGACGATGAAGTAGGATTTAAACCTAGGTTTCAGTTGATGTCAAATTTTGGGCTGCTGCGTCATCGTCAGGGCACAGAAATCGTTCGAAGGTGGGGAATTGGAACGTGGTTCATCGACGAAGCTCGGGGAATGGTGACGAAGATTCCGATGACCGAAGGTGACTACTCGAGGCAGCTCTTTGTTGATGATGTAACGATCTCGTTTTTTAAGCCAGATTTTAATTTGAAAATTAATAAATTTTTGGAATTTGATTGTGAATTTATTGGTAAATTAATATGAAAATTTCCATTATAAATAAAGATATGTATTTTTGGTAGAATATTGATTTGGAAATTCAATTGATTGTAAATAGAAATTTTGATTTGGGAATTTCAAAATCATTACCTTTGAAAATGAAACTGGATCTTTATTAACTTTTTATTTCAAAGGAACTAATATATGTATGTTTAGTTATTTGTTATAATTAAATTTTAAATCATTTTCCTTAAAAGTTGCATAAGTTAAAATAATATAAAATGTATGAATATAAATATAAAGCTTTGATATGTATATATATCTTTTGAAAAAACTAATAAAATAAACATTTGTAAAATTTAAATAGAATAGCTAAGTTGAATATGAATTTGATAAAAGGGTTTAAAACGCATTTTCTTTTAAAATGAATAAATACAGTTTGTATATTTGTGAATTTAAAAATGTAAACATTTACATATGTTAATATATAAAATATAAATAATTAAGGGTTTAAAACATAATTGGTAAATTAACATAACTAAGGAGTTAAACATAAATTTACTTGTTTCAAATAAGTGTAGGTTAAAGAAAATAGGAAAACAACCAGTGTAACATATAAGAACAAGTGGCAAAACAAAATATTTTTAAAATTTAAAAGACATGAATAATGTGAATTAAAGAGGTAGCCAAGCACAAAACTTGAATTCATTTCAAAGCCTGAAGCCATAACTCATCTCAAACCAGAAAAATCAAAATTCACAAAACCCAGAAAATAAAGCTTGGATTCATCTAAAAAAAAATCAGAAGCATAAGGCAACAAAAATTCAAAACCTGAAACAGTAAAAAAACTAAAATCAAAATAAGTTCAAGCTCAAATCAAAAGGCAAAGCGTTCTAGATTTTTACAGCAAACCTAAACAAAATCAAAGACCTACATCGAAACCAGATTCCAAGATCAGATCAGAACAATCAAAGCAAAGTTTAAAAGCTTTCAGTCTGCAATCAAGCAAGATCAAAATTTCAACTCAGTTTCAAATTCTAGAGTTTTCTTATTAAATTTTCTGGGCTTATGTTCTCTGTTTAAAACCAATCCAAGTGAGCAACTAACCATTAAAGAGCTTGAATTTGTGTATGCTTGCTTCTTTGAAATAAAGTAGAGAATTTTTTTTGCATGGATGAAAATATTGTTGGTGTATAGATAAGTAAGCAGATGTTTATACATGCATGTCTGCAAATATGTATTTATAAAATTCTGTTTTAGTTACAGAATAAAGAAATAAATTCAACAATCAATTACTCTTCATCTGATCTCCTATAGATCATGATGTATAAACAAAATATGTTTGTAATAACAAGATATACGGTTTAAAAATATTTATTAGTAAATCAGTAAGCAATTTTACTGACATAAGAAAATATAATGGGAATTGGTTCAAGTCAGTAAAAACCAATCACCTTAAATTCAAGTTTTGATCATATTAACAAATTCGAATTTGAATATGATGAATTTTAACAATATTATCTGGATTTTTAAATATGTGGTTGTCGCGAATTTCTGAGTTGACCTAAAATTGGGTTTTCGTCAATTGTTGACGAACGGGGAGGAAATGGTGGTTGCGATCAAGATTGGAGGCAGTGTGAAGATTGTTGATTGTGGGAAAAATAATGGTAGGTTTTATAATTAAACGTGGTGGCCATTCATAGTCGAACTAGGGTTTAAAAGCTCGTTTTGGTTGAGATTTTTGTGAGCTCTGTGTGGCGTCGATCAATCACCGAATGTGATCGGACCAAGGCGAGAGGGTGCGTGGATTTTCGGCGAGTTTGTGGACGAAGTTGCATAGTGGTTGCTGGACGATGGCGTCGGGGCGAAGGAGTTTTCTGTTGGCAAGCTTTGGGTTCCAGTTCAATTGACTTGATCGATTTCGATTGATGACGGGTTTGAGCGTTCTGGATGGTCGAGCTAGGTAGCAATGTCGTCGGAGATTCGTTGAGAGGATCAGCGATGGCCGGAGCATCGCCGTGCGACTGTACACGTGCACCTGTGCACATGCGTGTGTCTGGTTAATCAAGTGGGGAAGAAGGAAAGGTGCTCAGGTGGAATCTCGGCTCATTGGCGTGATTGTCTCGAAGAGGAAGTAATCGTGAGTGGCTCAGGAATGTTAAGTAGCTGGCTTGAGTTTTGTATAATTGTACTCGGGTTTGTATTTGATAACTAACAAGTTTATAAAATAAGTAAAACAGTTTATAAAGGTTAAAGAAATTTTACCCAGGTTTTAAAAGTTTTCAATAAGCATAAGGGAATATTTCAAGTTTAAAAGCAAAGCAAGCTTAAATCAATTTTTGAAGTTTAGTTAAAATAAATAAAATTTTCAATAAAAACGATACTAAGTTTCTAAGTAAATTTAAAAACAAGTTTTAAAGATTTAATTTTAAAAAATCAAAATATGTTATAAATTTTTTTGTTTTAAGAAGTTATATATTAGGTAAAATGTAATTAATTTCCTAAGTGTTTCAAATATAATAAAGTTTAAGGATATAGTTAGGTAATTAACGAAGATAAGAGTTATCATTAATTAATAAAGATTGTAATTGATTTAAAGATAAATTTAATTAGTAAAATTGATTACAAGATAATTAAGTAATTAAGTTAATGTTTTGGCTTTGAAATTTGAGTAATTATAGATTGATTAATTAATTAAGGATAATTACTTGAGTAAAGTAATTAAGGATAATTAATTAATGATTAAAAGTTAATTAACCAAGTGATTAAGGAATAATTAATTAAAAATAACTAATTTATTAATCAAAGTAATCAATTTGAGGATAATTAATTAATTTAAAGGTTAATTAATTAATGAAAGTGATACGGGATAATCACTTATTATAATTAATTAAGGAAAATTAACTAATGATAATTAATTAAGGGTTAATTAATTAATTAATTAAAGGTAATTAATTAAGGATAATTAAATAATTAAGATTAATAAATTAATAATTAATGGTTAATTAATTTATTATTATTGGATAATTAATTAAAAAGGTTTGTAATTAATTAATAATTAATTAACCAGGATTTGTCATTTATTCCTAAGTAATTAATCTGATTTAAATTAATCAGATAATTAATTGACTTTACTTATGGATGATTGGATTGTATTAAATGTTTGAATTGTTTAATATCTTTGACGTGTGATGCTTTGTGATAGGAATTGTTTTAATTTGAGTTGTGATGAATGTAATTTATTTATCTGTGATGAATGTATATTATTTATTTGTGAATCTATGAACAAAAGATAAGCGTTATAGATTATACCGCTTATCGGTATTGATATGATTGAATTTGTGATGATTGAATGATGTTGCATTATTGTGTAAAACCCCTGGACTGCACCATACACACACAGATATGGGTTTCACAAGGAAATCGGTTAAGTCACAAATATTTGAATTTAAATATTATGAAATGGTTTTTAAAAGTTGAATTTAGAATCCAAAGGGTTTTGGAAATGGAATTGGGTTGAATATGAAAAACTTTTGAAAAAGGAATTTGAAATTGAAATTTTGTTTGAATATAATGTATCTTGTAAGCTTTGAAATCGTTTTGGAAATTTGGTTTGAAAGGTTTATACAAGTTATTTAATGTGTACATATACATACATACATACACACACACATATATATATATATATATATATATAGTTTTAAACCATCATTAAAGTATTTTGAAAGTATTATTTTGGAAATTTGAATTTAACCCAAGTTTTTACTTTAAAGGCTATAACTTGTGTATATTTGATCGGATTTTTCCGAAGCAAAAAGCATTTGTTTTTAAATGATAATAGCTTTCATATAAAAGAAAGAATTCCCAGTTTTGTCGAAAAGAAATAGTTTTGAAAGCTATCTTTGTTAAAGATTTGGTTAATCTTGTTGTTAAACTGAAATGGATCTTTACTTAAAAGATTAAAGGCCATAAATGAATCTTGGTTAAAGATTTTGGTGAACTTTGTTTCAAACTAAAGAGGATCTCAAGGACAGATCTTTTGTTTTATATTGTGAATGAATCTTTGTTAAAGATTAGTGAATTTGTTTTCAAAAAATTGGAAAGGATCTTAAGATATATCTTTTGTATAAAAGATTTGGTATTGGAATAGTTTTGAAAGCTATGAATGAATCTTTGTGAAAGATTGGTAAACTTTGTGAAGTGAATTTTGTTTAACGATCTGAAAATGGTAATTTGTTTAAACCATTTGAAAGAAAAGTTTTGGGTAATAAGTTGTGACTTAACTGAGATCCCATTATCCATATGGTTTTTAAATATTGCGCTCATTATTCAGTTTAGCCGGGAAAGGACCTTGTGTCATATAACCCATTCTGTATAATGATGCACCGATATGTATAACATTTGAAGACCGGTAGTGAAGATTGGGTATTTTCGAGAAAAAAGGATTACCCAATGTCTCTGCACTGAGTCGTGCCGGTATAGATCTCCATATGTGATGGGGAGTCCGATTGGGATTGGAAATTCCCGAATTGCAAGGGCTTCTTTGAAGTGCCGTCGATTCTGTTCGAACCCAGAATAGACTTATATGGATGTGTGTTTGACGTTACACTTTCAGATGCAAAACCAGTTTCTATCAAATTCATTTTTGTTTGGTGGCGGAGAATTTATTCTCTTAGCTTAACACCCTTCTCTGAGACATACAAGCTCAGAGGTTATGTAGTTGATAGTTACTTGTGATACATTCCCAATTTGATAATGTGGCATACGAAGTGCTGCTGATCATGTGTTGATCGAAGCATGGATTTTGTGAAAAGCGTAGCTTTGTGGACGTGAGCTCGTCGAGCCTCACAACCCGGAATGGTTGAAACAGGAAAGATGCAACAAGGTTATTTGGGGATAGCGCCCCCTGAGGGTATGTCCATTTCCTTTTGGATAGAGATGGTATCATGATATGGAGCCTAGATACTTAACCTATGTGGTTACTGCAAATACATTGCATAGTGGTTGTTGGTGTCGAGCGCTCGTATAAAGGTTGGTTACGACCAGAGGATGGCATACTCGTGTCAGTCGTTACCTAGTTACAGAGGTAACCCAGCCTTGTGTTGGCAGAGATCCGGTCAGGTTCTCGGGGGATCTCTCCAGAGGCGTGCCTGTGTGGCCGAGGAAGTTCCTTAGCTTGATCATTTGTTAGAAATCCAAAGAAACAATATGTGCCATTTACGATTGCAGTTGTATAACCTGCCACCTCAGGTGGTAGCTATAGCGGGCATAATATAATGGTACCTATGCTAGCTTAGATTAGTATTATACTTTCGAAAGGTTTTCTGCATTATGCACTAATAATAATATCAAAATGATTTTCACGTATCAAGCATGTTTGACTATCATAAGGAGAAATCTCCTCCAATTGTGCGCTTGCATTGTGTTTGTGTGGGGAGGCCTTATGGTTGTTTCATTTTTCAAAAAGCATTGCGGATTTCTTTTAAAAATCTTTTGTTTGGCTTTTAAAGATAAACTGTTTTGTTTGCTCGTACCACTCCCATGACTGACCTGGAGTTTATTGTTCTCTTTCTAAACTCTGAGTGCCAACAATTTTCCACATGGGCAATCTAGAGTTAGATTTTCAGATAATCAGCTAATAGATATAGATTCAGTAGCCTTCAACCTTCTGTTTGGAAATCTTTGAAGCCTTTGAATCTTGACGATCACATTTGCTTCATTCTGGAGTTACCTAGTGTGACGACCCGCCCTTCTACTCCCATAAAGACGTATCATCATGAAGAAAGAAAGGGATAGAAATAGAAAAGAATAGAAAGAAAGAACAACAACATCAGAATCTCACAGCGGAACAGAATGAAATATAATACATTACATAACAATTACATAGTTTTACATATATCAGAGTTTTACAAAATCATACACTTGACAGTCATACATACATCTGTCAATACACATCAGAGATATAACACACATCAACTAACACAGCGGAACTAGATAGATAACTACATACGTCTGGAACTCCTGCTCCAATCTCCTCTAGAAATCGAAGTCCAAAACCTATCTCTTGGCTACTCATAAAAATTTAAGTACCCAAGAGTTTATGAAAATCAAAATATAAACTCCGGATCAGACATGGGTCTGGTATGAGTAAATGGTTTAAAGTTGTTTAACTTTGAAAAACATTTGAAAATAAAGGTATCACGTAAGACTCCCCACAAATAAATACGGGTAATATTTTACCTTACGCTAACTAAAACATTTTATAGGAAATCCAGTGATATTATAATAGTGTCTAGGGTTTTCAAGTAAATAGAAAATAGCCAAAATTGTTACATCTATTAAATTCCAGCTACTAGCCACAAAAGTGGGTAATACAAATCAAAACCGTAGGGTCTCGTCGGGAAAATAGGTTTCCATCAATGGCAGGGCTACCGGGGTACCGCCCGTCACAGTACGTGGCGTAGATCACCGTACCGAGGAGCCACCCTAACTCCCCTGCAACACAAGGCCGGAACCATTCCTTACTGAACAGTCCCGAACAAGATAACCCCTGCAGTTGTTGTAATTAACCGCCCACATAACCGAAATAAAAGGGACATCTAGACAGAGGTATATCTCGTCCTGCTTGGGCATGACCCACTAACCATGCTGCATCTCCCCTGTTTTAGCCATTCCCGGTTGATGAGGCTTGAGGCTGCGATTACCATTACAGAACATATCTCTTAGAATGCTCATCGTCCGCCTGACGATGTGCTGAAAGCATTCAATCCATACAAGTTCGTTCTGGGTTCGAACGAAACCGAAGGCATTATCTCGTTACACTCATTTTGGAATAACCCTCAGAGTCAACGACAATAACCCTTGCATTTTGAAAACACCATCTCGATCTTCAGTTGAGAATTCACGACCTAACAATTAAATTGGATCGATGTGGTTTTCGGATAATCATAAATGACACCCGATCCCGGTCTCATCGAAATCCAAACGCCATTTTAAAGGCCAAGTTGTCGAATTAACTTAAATAGTTTAATTCAATGATTTTATTCACATAGCATTTATCACAGATAAATCATACACAGTCATCATAGATATATCGCAACATATCACAGAACATCATAGAATTATCATCAAATAAATATCGCAAATCAGATATTCTACTCAAAAATCCATAAGCAATCATCTTAAATTCTCATTTGTAATTAATTCAATTTAAAATCGATTACTTGAGAATTAATCACTTAATTAATAAATTATCATCAATTAATTTCTTATTCCATTTCAAATCATTTAATTAATAAATTATTACTTAATCATTTATTAAGTCTTAATTACTTAATTAATAACTTATTTCACACCATTTAATTAATTACTTCTTAATCAAGTTATTTAACTTTAATTACTTAATTAACTATTCCTTAATCATTAATTAATAACCTTAATTATTAATCAAACTTAGTTACCCATTTATTAACTGCTAATTACTTAATTAATCAATTATAAATCCTTAATCCTTAATTAAATTACTTAATTAATTAACTATTAATCATTTATTAATTAATTTAAGTAGTTAATTACAAATTTATTTATTACTTATAATCCATCACTAATTACAATTAAAAAGCAATTATTCTTAATTACTTTCTGAAAATAATCAATTAATATGAATTATTCAACCTAATTAACATTTTAAAAGGAATCTTCAAATTTGAAAATCAATTATATTACTAACTACAAACTTAATACTTAACTAAATTAATTACTTAATTCAAATATTAACAAGGTTTTGAAACACGGTTAAGCATTAACTAAAGTAATTAAAGCTTGTGTCAAAATTTAACTTTAATTGTAAAACACTTTTTTGAATTTATAGTGCTTCCAACTGATTGAAAAATCAGTGCTTAACTTTTTTTTTTTATAACATAATATTGCAATTGACAGGAAAACAACCCGAGACCTTCCCTATCAAAACTCGAGCAGTACTTCGGGTTAAACACTCAAATCACCCGAGTCTTCCTGTACGCAACATCATCTTTTCCTCTCTTTTTTCTTTTCTTTGTAGTTTAAGTTTATTTATTCCAGTAAGTTCAAAAATTTAAACTAAGTATAAATAGCATCTGGAAACTTGCATTCGAACTCAACATAAAACCCGAAGAAGTCACCAGTAAAACTCGAGGACGACTTGAGACGTAAGCCTTCACGACACTGACTCGATCTGCTCCACGTCGTACACATGCACGACGGCGCGTGAGGCTCTGATGATCTTCCAAGATCATTGGCATGTCACAAAATCCGTAAAAACACGAAAACCAAGCTCGAATCACTTTCAAAGTTTACAAATTGAAAATAAGCCTTCAGCTCGAAACTTGTAGCTCACCACAGTTGACACTTTCACCTCGCCACCGTCACTCACGTCACCGAAGTCGCCCAGGTTTCAGCCACACGACGACAACGCACTCCTCTTCCACCCTCCAAAACCTCGTGCAGCTCGAACGCGCGTTGATGATGAACTCGACCAAATATATACAAGTGCAAAAATATGAAATAAAGTCCTAAAATGGGATCGACCCAACAATTTACGAAAAGGAAAAATTATCTGATAATTTTCCCGAGATAAATGATGTTCATACTAGCTTCAATTCAAGTTTCAACAATTTAAATTGAATCGATAACCAGAAATTTGCAAAAATGCAATATTTTTTTATATACAAACTGCACCTTAAATACAAATCTAAAAATCTTCATTTTCGTTTTAAAAATCATAAATTTCACAAGCATTCAAGTTATAAACTTGAATTAGATTTTTATAGTGATTGAATCTATCAATTTGTTGTTTGATTTCCTGTAAGACAGTATTACAGTAATAATTTTTTCAAAGGTGGATTAAACATCTTCTAAAAATCTTGATTAGGTTTACCATCTTGTTTCAGTTACAAACTTTAAGCATAGTAATGATTGGTGAGAATAAATTGAATATGGAAGCAAATATACAACCTGTATAGATCATTAGACGTGTACAGAGCATCACAAACATATATTCAAACTGAAGCACATGTAATCCAAATTATCAATAAATCTTGAACTATTTAAATAAACTTAAGGTTTTTTCAAAAATCATGTTTACTCACCAACAAGATTTTGTTGAACAGAGCATACTTGATGTTATGGAAACCTGAAGATTTTGAAACTGCAGAGTTCTATCTGTTTGAGTTAAATATATTTGAGTTTGCTTTGCTACTTTTCTTCTTTTTAATTTTCTCAAGTTTCTTTATTTTTTTCTGAACGAACTAAAAAGAAGATGCATATATATATATATATATATATATATATATATATATATATATATATATATATAAAAGAACAGGATGCTTAAGGGAGGCTTTAACTGGTCAAGTTGTTTTCTTAGCTTTGTTTATTTTGACCAGATTTTATAAATATTTTGAATTGACAAAAAGGTTGGCTGAGATGTTAGCATTAAATGCTTTGTTTACCAAATATGTTTACATACTTATTATGTTTTAGCTGTACATAGATATTTGTATAAAAAAAATGTAATCCTTGCAGGAAGGCTTGTGAATGAAGATACTTTGTGTATGTAACTATTTGTTTTGTTAACTATCACTTTGCAGGCCAACTTGGCTTACGAATGAAGATTTGTGTTTGTATGTTTGTTTTATATGTGAAGATATTGTGTATAAAAATGGTTTATTATTTGCTTGCTTGAATAATTCATATGAATATGTTTGTGTCAGGTTTCACTTATACTTTGTGCTTATTTTATTTTATACATTTGCGTTTTATATTTTCAGTTTATGTTGTATGTTTACCAAAATTATTTAATCCTTGTTTCTTTTATTTTTATTTTTATTTTATATTTTAACAATCAATATTTAAATTAGATTCACGAGTTTACTTATTTATTTATATTTGTATTTCAACTATCAATAATTAAATTAGATTCATATGTTTGACTAATATTTTATATTGATAGAATTAGAATTTAATTTAAACATTATCGTTCATATGTATTTATTTATCAAATGTTAACAATGTAAAGTATTTTAATTAATTATATAAGATAGATTTTTATTGTAAATATTATTGAGATGTTTATTTCAAATTTTCAATTTCATTTTCTTTCAAAATACAAATCCATTATAAAAAAATGGCAATATTTCCAAAATCATATTCATTTTAAAATTGATAAATTACATTTTATTTAAATTAGATTACATATTTATTAAAATAATCAGGGCCAAAATCCAAGGTCATTACATTCCTCCCTCTTTAAAGAATTTCGTCCCTGAAGTTTTAAAACAAAGATAATTCGAAAGCTGTTATCACTTCCATTCAAACACACATATCATTCATACATTAGCAAACAACCAAACAATTTATTCTATCAAACATCACTAGCTAGCTGGACATAAATCCGGATAAGCTTTCCTAAAACTATCCAGAGTTTCCTAGGTACAATCTTTGGGATTTTCACTTCACTGCACTTTGACACGCTTCACTATCTAACTCCTGGGTTGCCTCTCGTCTTGATCAACAATCCGAACTGGATTCCTGACCACATTCAAATTCGGCTCAACTTCGAAATCTTCCTGAACTATTGGTTCTACAACTAATGATGGATCATGAACAATTTCCTTAGATGGGATACATGGAATACATTATGAATTCCAGACATCCATTTTGGCAATTCAACTCTTAAAACTACAACACCAATCCTTTCCAATATCCGAAAGAGTCCAATATATTTCGGAGCAATTTCTCCCGTCTTACCAAATCTTACAGCTCCTTTAATCGGGAAAAAAACTTTAACAAAAAAAAAATTACCAACCTCAAATTCTAATTGTCGCCTTCTCATATCTGCATACTTCTTCCAACGATCCCGTACAGCTCTCATTCTTCCTTTGATAAGCTAAACTTTTGCAGAAACTGCACGAATCAAACCTGATCCAAGCACAAGACGATATTCCACTCTATCCAACAGGATGAGGATCTACATGGTCTTCCATATAAAGCTTCATAAGGATCCATCTTAATACTTGCTTGGTAACTGTTTATATAGGAATTCCACCAAAATCCAAAAACATAAGCTCGCAGCATATCCCCTAAAATACGATTCAGTCCCTCTGTCCGTCCACCTGTCTAAGGATGATAGGCTATACTCAATCTCAAATTTCTTCCCATAGCTGATTGCAGAGCCTTCCAAAATTTGCTGGTAAAGATAGGATCACGATCACTCACTATGCTGACAGGAACACCATGCAATCTAACTATCATCCTCTAGAAAATCTCGGCCAGAGAAACCGCAGTACGAGTTGCCTTAACTGGTATAGAATTTGGCACTCTTAGTTAACCGATCCACAATATCTCATATTCCATCATTTCCTTTCTTGTTTCTAGGCAAATCGTCAATGAAATCCATCGAAATCATTTACTATTTCCATTCTGGAATTTCCAAAGGCGGCAACAAACCGAATGACTTCTGTTGATCTCCTTTCACTTGCTGACAGATAGCACAACTATGAACGAAAGCAACTACCTCCCTTTCCATGCTGGCCACCAAAAAAAAATTCTTCACATATCCTTATACATCCAAGAGATTCCTGGATGAATATTCAGCCTGGAGCGATGACACTCAGCTAAGACTTCTTGCCTCAATCCATCTATATTAGGCACACACAAAAGACCATTAAATCTTTAAAGCACCTTGATCATTCACCTTGAAATCAAAATACTGACCATTCTTATTTCCAAGAATCAGTTCCTCAAAATCTATCTTCCCTTTGATTACTTATAATTCTGTCCTAAAGAGATGGAATAATTTCCAAAGAGACAAAACTGCATTCCTGCTAAGAGCATCAGCCTCAACGTTCGCTTTTCTCAGGAAATACAGAATATCCAAATCATAAGATGCCCGAAACTCGACCCATCGCTGCTGCCTCAGATTAAGATCCTTTTGGGAGAAAAGATATTTCAACGGTTTGTGATCCATGAATAACTCAAACTTCTCTCCCAAAAGATAAGTCTCCAAATCTTCAAAGCAAAAACAATGGCTAACAATTCAAGATCGTGCGTAGCGTAATTCCTTTCATGTGGCTTTAATTGCCGACTCGTATATGTAATTACTCTTCTATTCTGCATCAGAACTGCTCCCAATCCAAGTATACAAGCATCTGTATAAACTTTGAATTTGCTCTTCCCATCCAGAAAAGCAAGCACTGGTGCACTGGTTAGCCTCGTCTTCAATTCTTGGAAAGCTTCTTCACACTAAGATATCCATTTAAACTTAGTTCCTTCCCTTGTCAACTTAGTCAGATGTGAAGAAATCTTGGAATAATTCTTGATAAATTTCCTGTAGTACCAGTTAAACCCAGAAAAATGCGAACTTCCATTAGTGACTTTGGTTACTTCCATTCCAGAATAGATTCCACTGTAACGACCCAGGAATTTTAATAATTAAAATTTGAATATTTAATTAATTTTAAATATTAAGAAGTGAATTTATAAGTCGAATAAATTTTATTTTGAATTATTGGATTTTATTGAATAATTAAATCGATAATTTAATGTGTTAAATTATGGAAATAATTGAAAATCGAGTTAAATATGATTGAAAATGATTTGTAAAATTTTATTTTATCATATTGAAGTTAGAACGATATTTTAGAACTTTTAAAATCGAATTAAAAGTAAATTTGCGAAAATTGAATATTTTAATATTAAATCGACTAGTGAAAATAGTCAATTTTTGAACAGTCTCAGAATTGAACGAAACTAGTTCCATTGGATCCGTAATAGTTAGTTAGTACCGGATTTCAATTTACGTGTCAATCGGAGTTACCGTTTGATCGTGGCAGCTCGAAACGCATCGATTTGTTTTTAATTTTAATTTGGCGAGTTAAAATAGCCATTTTTCAAAAAGTCTCGGCTCACACCGCTAGCTTTAATCTATGAGAATAATTGTTAGTTTCTATTGAATTAATTGAATGAGATGCTGAATTGCTCTCAAGTTGGTTGTTGTGCTTTGCTGAAAATTGTTTGTGGAAAAAAAATTGCTGCTGTAAAACAGCAATATCTTAGTGCATATTTACCCGAATTAACTCAATCTTTTTGCAGCTGAAATAACATTCCTTTAGCTACAACTTCTCTTTTAATTACTTTCTGAAATTTTAATGTTTATAGGGTCGAAATTTAGTTTGGATCTGATGTATATAGTTCTGCTCTGTGCAATTTGTTTTGCTGAAATCTGATCTTCAAATCACCATAACTTTTGAACGGTAAATCTAAATTGAGTGAGATTTTTTTTCGTTTGGAAGGTACATTTATAAGGAACAAGTTTTATGTTTTGTGTTTTTCATAATTTTGAAGTTATCTATTTCAAATTTGAGTGTTTCTATTGCAATCCCGAGAGCAGAACTATTATTTGCTCTGTTGTTGAATCTAAAACTAAATTAAGCATAACTCTTTCGTTTCTTAACCAAATTTAAGAATATTAGATGTTTCGGAAAGCTTAGATCATATACTACAAGTTTCATGTTTTGTGTTTTTCATAATTTTGAAGTTATCTATTTCAAATTTGAGTGTTTCTATTGTAATCCCGAGAGCAAAACTATTATTTGCTCTTGTTGCTCTACTATTTTTGAGGTGAGTTGCTGCTCACAATTGCTAGCTGAAGCAAAAGCTTCAAAATGCCAAAATCTAACCCAAAATAGCTTCAATACAATGATTTCATTTTCAAGTTTTGATTTTGTGAAATCTGGGTTGGTTTGCTATTTCTAAACTACTGTCGAACTTGTACCCACAGCTTGCTAATTCAGTGTCTTAAACCTCGTTTCGATCCGACTTTGAAACGACGCAGATTCTTCGTTTCAAAACGGATTTGAATGATTCTTTTTGCAGATTGAAGTAGGAATGTTGAACTACATTCCTACCAAATTCCATATCATTTGGACTCTGTTTGCAGGTCCGAACCTGCTGTTGAACTTTGATTCGCAGCGTGTTTTCACCGGTTTTTATACTTAGAATAATTTCCGGCTTTTTCTGATATTTTCCGATTTCTTTGAGATTTTTCTCTAGATTTCGTACACGGGTTTTATAAAGCATTTCCAAAGTGTTTTCAAATGATTTCTAAACTTGTCCAAATTATTTTCTGAGTAAAATTACACTCTTTTGCACTTCGAACGAAGTGGGAAGGTAATTAAATGGTTGGGTAAGTAAGTAACAGTAATTAATAAAATTATTGCATTTTCTCCAAATAAAAATCATTTCCCATTCATTATTAACTCAAACAAAATAAAATAAAGTTCCAAACTTTATTTTCTCATTTTATTTCCAAAAATTCATTGTTTATTCAAATGAACAATTTAAAATTTAAAATTTATTTTAATTCACAATATTAAATCATAAGTACCGTTATAATTTAATATTTACAGGTAATCTCCAAAACCAGGGTTGTTACAGACTCCCCTTCGACGAAACCAGTTTCATCGGATCCGTAATGTGATATTATTGTAAGGTTTCAAATTTCGTGTCAATTGGATTTACCGTTTGTCCGGTACGAATTAAAACGCCTAGAAATCGATTTAAATCGGTTTAATTTAAATTGAACGTTTATAGCCATAACTCGCACAGATGTCCGAATTAGCTTCCGAAACTTGTTCCATTGTGTCCGGAACGCGGGGTAAACCCTAGAAACACTGGTTACGGCGCGTGAATCGGAGTTCGGAATTTCCGGGATGAATAGTGTCGTTCGAAATTCTATAAATAGCCCCTACCCTTCATAAAATAAAAAAAAAAAAAAACAAACCCTAGCCGCCACCCTAGCAAACAACGGCCAGCACCTCTTCTCGTTTCCCCTCTGATTTCTTCCAATCCGTTCATCGATTCGACAAACCTTCAACTAGAAAGTGGTAGAGGGCACTACAATCTATAAATCCAACGGTCGATTTATCCTATCTCTTCACGGATTGTCGCGAAATTGGGTTTGAAGGAGGCGCGTTCGGCCTCGATTTGCGCGCAACATGGGGGGCCGAGCTCCACAAGGTTATGGCCGAACCTAGAGCAAGCGGAGGGCTTCAAGATGGTGAGGGTATGATGAAGTATCGTCGACTGTTGATGGTGGAAATTGAAACCCTAATTGAGATATATGGGTTCGGCCGAGCTTGTTACAACCTGGAGATGATTCGCGTGAAGGAAGAGAGGGAGGGGGGTTGCGTCCTACGGCTGTGATGGGGGGGGGTATGCAGATCGAACGGCTCTAGATTGAATAGGTTTAAATATAAGAATTTATGTTGTAAATTATAGTTAAAATCGTGTTTAAACTTCAAATAATCATAACTTTTTCATACGAGGTCGAAAACGCGCGAAACCAGTTGCGTTGGAATCGTATGGACGAGCACTACGCGATGAAATTGGATTGGAGTCGATTGGAGTTAGTGAGAATTTTGGGTAAAATTAAACGTCCGTTTAATTTTATTCGAAATAAAATCGCTAAAACGGAATTTGAAATCAAGGTGAGAACTTCTCACTCAATCGAATCAGTTTCGATTTTATTATAAATAGTTAGATTTAAAATATTTGAATGCATGTTTGAATGATGATTGATATCTATTGATTGTTAAAATAGACATTATACGCCGTTAGTAAGCGGATGTTATTTATTAAAAACATATACCGCGAATATTTCATAAACAGTGAAATTGGTATTATATATAATAGCAATATATATATATTGGCATATGTATATATTGCAGTTATTGATTTCCCGCATTTGTTTAGCGGATGAGACCCTATTGCGCCGTCTATTAAGCGGATAATATTTAAATCCCATATACCGCGATAATTTCGTACTGGAGCGAAATTGGTATTGTGCTAATGTTTGTGCATGCAGGAAAACAGGTTGGAGGGATCCAACTGGATTCCTCAACAGTATTTATTTGATTTCAGATATTTTGATATTTGATGGACTATCATATCGATATATGATGTCGTTGTTGTCGTGATTGACTATTTGGTATGTAGCATCATTGGACCAAATTTTGGAATTTTAAAATGATTTTAAAGTGATTTTTGAAAGTATACGTTTATAAAATATTTTTTAATTGATCCATTTTAAATAAATAAACGTTATAATTTTTTAAAGTTATAAAAATTATGAGTTTGAGAAATATAGTAAAAAAACTGATTTTTGAGAATATGATGCTGATGATTTTATAAAATAGTAAAATCGGAATTTTTGAATTTATTATAAAAAGTTAAAAATATAGGATTTATAAAATTTAATTATTTTATAAATTAAAATGAGGAAATTATAAAGGAGTTTAAAGGCATTTTTAAATAGTAATATAAACTGATTTATATTAAAAGATTTATAAATTGATATTTATAAATTAAAACATTTGAATTATAAAACGAGTTTTTATAAGTGTTTGAATGAAGTGAAAATGAATTTTGTAAATGAATGGAATTTATAAAATTATAAATGGTGAAGTTATAAATGAAATTTATAAATAGTAAGATTTATAAATTTTGTGAAATTATTAAAGAATATATTTGGATGAATAATTGAATCTTATAAGTTATAAGATTTATAATTATGAAGTTTAAAGGAACGATTTTGTAAAATAATCGTTTTATAAGTATTTGACTTATAATATGAACCTTTGTTTTATAATTGAGTTTTAAATCGAATAGGTTAATAAAGGAATTTATAAAAGGAGTTGTTATAAATAAATAGAAATGGAATTTATAAACGTTGTTTTATAAATTCACAAACGACTTATTTGATAAGTAAATTGTTATGATTTATTTATGGAGTTATATTCACGTTTTTGACTGTGAATAATCCTTTAAAATAAAATGAATAGAAAGGATGAAATTTGTTAACAAGTATATTCACGTTTTTGAATAGTGAATAATATGTTAAAGAAATTGTTTTGAATGTGATGTTTTAAATAGAATTAAAACGATCTAACGATGTTTTAAAATGTGTTGAGATTCGAAACCATAGATTTCAACATTTATTGTTGAAATAGACGTTTTCGAGAAATAAAAGGAAGTGGTGGACTATAACACTATTGTTATAGTAAATGATTTCCGAAAGGAAATGTTTTGTATAGTATTGGGATTTATATATCTATTTTAATTTCGAATCCCTATACTAGTGATTTTGGGTTGTCGTAACGATGTTTTACGCAACATTCGTTTTGGCCCAAATAAATATGTTTAAGAGAATGATTTCCTTAAAGAATGAAATATATACTTAATCTCGATTTAAGTATATTGAATATTTTCTAAGTATTGAAAATAAATAATATAAAGTGAATTACTTATGAATAAATAAGTATGGAAATGTTTTCTAATATTTCATTGAATAAGTTGAGAATTTATCTTTTTGAAGATAAATTGAAATGAATAATTGAAGTCATATATTCATGAATATTTTAGAATGAAAATTCACTTTAGAATTTATGAATAAAAAGGGGAACTTGTTTAAAAATAAATATTGATTTATTTTTGAAGTATTGAAATTATATATCTTGTAAAGATATTTTTGGAAAATAAATAATTTGGAAAATTATTTGGAATCTGGTGATGTTGTGCATATCCATTGATAGTTCAATAACCGACTATCAATATTTCCCTTTGAATGGGTATTTGATGTGATTTGTTTGAATTTGAATGCCACACATATTTTTGAATAAGCGCTCACTATTCGGGTTAACCGGGAAAGGACCATGGGGTCGTATAACCCATTCCGAATATGTGATACGTCGTTATGAATTGCATTTGATGACCGGTGTTGAAGACCGGGTATTTGCGAAAGCGATATGATGACCTATCGATTGTCTCTGCACTGGGTCGCTCCTGGTATGGAGATTTCCTAAGTGATGGGAAATTCGATCGGGATTGTAAATACCCAGATTGCAAGGGCTTCGTGAGAAGTGCCTTCGGTTTTGTTCGAGCCCGGAACAGACTTGTATGGATTGTATGTCTGACGTTACAAATTGAGATATAAAGCAGATTTCTTTCAAATATATTTCTGTTGGTGGCGGAGAATTTATTCTTTTAGCTTAACACCCTTCTCTGAGACGTACGAGCTCAGAGGTTATGTAGTTGAATGTTATCAGCGATATATTCCCAATTTGGTAATGTGACATGCTGAGTGTTGCTGTAAATGATCATTGTGTTGATTATTTGTGATAGGATCATTTATTTGATCGTCTATCTTGGTGATCATTTCTATGATCATTTGTTGACCCAAAGCATGGCTTTTGTATAAAGTATGTTTTTGTGGACGTGACTTCGTCGAGCCTCACACCCCGTGAATGGTCAAAACAGGAAAGATGCGGCAAGGTTATGAGGGGTAGCGCCCTTTAGGATGTGTGCATTTCCTTCTGGAAAAGGGTGGTATCATGGTATGGAGCCCAGATACTTACTCATGTTGAAAACACTTTGTTATGATTGTGTGAATTGATTACGAGCGCTCGGTTGAAAAGGTCCCAAAGGACCGGGGGATGGCAT
This sequence comes from Allium cepa, assembly GCA_030765085.1. Lineage (NCBI taxonomy): Eukaryota > Viridiplantae > Streptophyta > Magnoliopsida > Asparagales > Amaryllidaceae > Allium > Allium cepa. Next base: position 515,038,931 of record CM060942.1, read on the forward strand.
ATTCGATCAGTTGTTACTCAGTTAGGGGTAACCCGGCCTTGTGTTGGTAGAGATCCGGTTTGGTTCTCGGGGATGTCCATCCAGAGGCATTCTCATGTGGCAATGGGAAGTTCCTTGGCCTGATCATTCGTTGGAAATCCAAAGAAACAATACGAAACTTGTACGGTTTTAGTTGTATAACCTGCTATGGAATGTGGCTGTAACCTGCTATTGAACATAGTAGCTATAGTAGGCATACGATAATGGTCGTATGTTGGCTAAGATTTATATTCTACTTTCGAAATATTTCCTACACTATGCACTAGTAATAATATAAAATGTTCTTTTTAATGCGTATCAAGCATCTTTGACTATCATAAGGAGAAATTTCCTCCGATTCTGCGTTTGCATGTGTGTGTGTGCGGGAGGCCTTATGGTAGTCTCATTTTTAAAAGCATTGCGAATTGATTTAAAAATATTCCTCTATTTTGATTTTAAAGATAAATGAACTGTTTTGAGTTCCCACACCAGTCACATGACTGACTTGGAGTTTATTGTTTTCCTTCCTAAACTCTGGGTGCCCACCAATTTCCACACGGGCAGTCAAGAGTTTAAGGTTTATCAGGATATTCTGGATATTCTGGAGTTGCTGGAGGCAAGCTGGATGGCATGGCGTAATACTAGTTATATAGTATTTCTTTTTCCGCTGCACTGTTTGATGTTGTTGTTGTTGTACACTCTGATGATATGATGTAATGAAATGTGATGTAATGTAATAACTGAGATAGTTCTTTGTTTAAAGATTATTCATTTATTATTATATGTTGTTCCGCTGCGATTGTGAGATTCTGATGTTGTTCAGTTGTTTTCTGTTCCGTTCTATTGTCTATTTTCTTTTCCCTCTATTTTCTCTTCTTTTCTACCTCTTTCCTTTTCTTAAACCATAACATTTCGGGTTTCCGGCCTTCGATTTCTCGGCAGTCGATAAAGTGAGTATCGATGTTGAATTTTCGAAAGTCGAAAATTTCCAGGGCGTTACATTTGGTATCAGAGCATATGGTTAAGCGACAACCGTGGTTCTGTTGGGTATTACTCATTAGAGATAGAGTCAGCAGTACTCTAGAATGAGTAGAGTGTAATAATAGCTATGAGAGCGTATTTGTTAGTGAATATAAAATTGTTTTATATTGTGATGATTGGTTTGTTGAGTGGTATATAGATTCTGGTTAATACGAGTAATTAACGTTGTTGATAGGGATCTCTAAACACTTGTACAGAACAATTCGACACAGTATTGTTTTAAAATTAGGCAAACGAAATAATTTTACCTTGAGTATATTTTATATATAAAGGAATAATTTTTCAGAATTATTAAAGTGTATATAAGTGATTGTTTAGTTGTTTGAATAATTTAAATAAAAGAATAATTGTATAAGCAAATGAATTATAAGAATTGAATTATAATTAAAGTGATTTACAATTGTGAAATAAACTTATATATATGAGGAGTGAAACTATATGAATATATTTATGAATATGAGTTGTAAATAAAAATGAAATTAAAGTTAAATGGAAATATAACTTAAGGGAAGTTGAATGAAGTTGATATTAGTATCAAAGTAAATTAATAAAGTGAAGTGATAAATGTGAACTTAAGTTATGTAAATGAAATTCAACTTTTATAGTTGAATTGAATGAATCAATTGAATATAAATAAATTGGTATGAAATAATGGATATAAGTGTTAATTCATTAAAATTTAATGTTATTGAAAGTTGAATAATTGAATGAAAATCAATTAATTAAACCAATTGAAAGTGATGGTGTTAAACCAATTGAAAGCTAAGGAATTTGGTTGTAATTGATATACATTGGTTGTTATTTGATTGTTAGTTGATTGTATATAATTCATTAAGTGTTAATAAAAATGAGTTAATGAAATTTAAAGCTAAAGTAATAGAAATTCAATTGAAAGTTAAGTGAATCTTAAATAGAATTGAATTTGATTTGGAAGTGAACCAACTTGAATATGAATTAGTAAATATAAACTAATTGAAAATGAATGTTAGTAAAAACATCCACTGTTAATGAATCAAATATGATTTAAACTGAAAACCATTTCATTGAATATTAATGAGGATATGAATGAATATTTATTGGTTATGGATTATAGTTGGTTGATGGTTGAATATATATTGCATTTGTTGTTTAATTGCATTTGCTATGTTGACATATATAGTTATTATGTTGCTATATGTTGTATATTGATACTATTATCTATATACATGTTCTCATGTTGTTTGTTGAGTGTTTAGTAGGTGCGGATCGCGTTTGCTTCGCATTTGGAGCTCGCTTTCGCGCTATATTAGCCGTATATGCTTGCTAATAAAATATAAGGTACATATCTCGGATTACATACCGTACTTTTATACTTTTTCCCTGCGGGATGCCTCATTACTTGATGAGATGTATATTTGTGATATATATACTGTCATTTTTTATTCGGATCGAGCCGCGCAAAGGAGACTATGGCGAATTTTTCCGAAAATTTAAGGCGTTAGAAAAATTTGAGAAAATTGGAATTTTTTTGAAAACTTTAACTTTTATTTGGAATTGAAAGTTAAACAATAGTAGTTGTTTTTGAAAAGATAACTAAGTATGATTTGGAAACTTAGTAAAGTATTGTAAGATATTTAACTATGGATTTTGGAAAGTTAATAAATTCTGCAACTTTTCTTACTTGGAAATTTCGAGGACGAAATTCTTTTAAGGGGGAAAGATTGTAACGACCCAGGAATTTTAATAATTAAAATTTGAATATTTAATTAATTTTAAATATTAAGAAGTGAATTTATAAGTCGAATAAATTTTATTTTGAATTATTGGATTTTATTGAATAATTAAATCGATAATTTAATATGTTAAATTATGGAAATAATTGAAAATCGAGTTAAATATGATTGAAAATGATTTGTAAAATTTTATTTTATCATATTGAAGTTAGAACGATATTTTAGAACTTTTAAAATCGAATTAAAAGTAAATTTGTGAAAATTGAATATTTTAATATTAAATCGACTAGTGAAAATAGTCAATTTTTGAACAGTCTCAGAATTGAAAGAAACCAGTTCCATTGGATCCGTAATAGTTAGTTATTACCGGATTTCAATTTTCGTGTCAATCGGAGTTACCGTTTGATCGTGGCAGCTCGAAACGCATCGATTTGTTTTTAATTTTAATTTGGCGAGTTAAAATAGGCATTTTTTAAAAAGTCTCGGATTTCGACGAAACCAGTTTCATCGGATCCGTAATGTGATATTATTGTAAGGTTTCAAATTTCGCGTCAGTTGGATTTACCGTTTGTCTGGTACGAATTAAAACGCCTAGAAATCGATTTAAATCGGTTTAATTTAAATTGAACGTTTATAGCTATAACTCGCACAGATGTCCGAATTAGCTTCCGAAACCTGTTCCATGTGTCCGGAACGCGGGGTAAACCCTAGAAACGCTAGTTACGGCGCGTGAATCGGAGTTCGGAATTTTCGGCATGAATAGTGTCGTTCGAAATTCTATAAATAGCCACTACCCTTCATAAAATAAAAAAAAATAAAAAAACAAACCCTAGCCGCCCTAGCAAACAACGGCCAGCACCTCTTCTCATTTCCCCTCTGATTTCTTCCAATCCGTTCATCGATTCGACAAACCTTCAACTAGAAAGTGGTAGAGGGCACTACAATCTATAAATCCAACGGTCGATTTATCCTATCTCTTCATGGATTGTCGCGAAATTGGGTTTAAAGGAGGCGCGTTCGGCCTCGATTTGCGTGCAACATAGGGGGCTGAGCTCCACAAGGTTATGGCCGAACCTAGAGCAAGCGGAGGGCTTCAAGATGGTGAGGGTATGATGAAGTATCGTCGAGTGTTGATGGTGGAAATTGAAACCCTAATTGAGATATATGGGTTCGGCCGAGCTTGTTACAACCTGGAGATGATTCGCATGAAGGAAGAGAGGGAGGGGGGTTGCGTCCTACGGCTGTGATGGGGGGGGGGGTATGCAGATCGAACGGCTCTAGATTGAATAGGTTTAAATATAAAAATTTATGTTGTAAATTATAGTTAAAATCGTGTTTAAACTTCAAATAATCATAACTTTTTCATACGAGGTCGAAAACGCGCGAAACCAGTTGCGTTGCAATCGTATGGACGAGCACTACGCGATGAAATTCGATTGGAGTCGATTGGAGTTAGTGAGAATTTTGGGTAAAATTAAACGTCCGTTTAATTTTATTCGAAATAAAATCGCTAAAACGGAATTTGAAATCAAGGTGAGAACTTCTCACTCAATCGAATCAGTTTCGATTTTATTATAAATAGTTAGATTTAAAATATTTGAATGCATGTTTGAATGATGATTGATATCTATTGATTGTTAAAATAGACATTATACGCCGTTAGTAAGCGGATGTTATTTATTAAAAACATATACCGCGAATATTTCATAAACAGTGAAATTGGTATTATATATAATAGCAATATATATATATTGGCATATGTATATATTGCAGTTATTGATTTCCCGCATTTGTTTAGCGGATGAGACCCTATTGCGCCGTCTATTAAGCGGATAATATTTAAATCCCATATACCGCGATAATTTCGTACTGGAGCGAAATTGGTATTGTGCTAATGTTTGTGGATGCAGGAAAGCAGGTTGGAGGGATCCAACTGGATTCCTCAACAGTATTTATTTGATTTCAGATATTTTGATATTTGATGGACTATCATATCGATATATGATGTCGTTGTTGTCGTGATTGACTATTTGGTATGTAGCATCATTGGACCAAATTTTGGAATTTTAAAATGATTTTAAAGTGATTTTTGAAAGTATACGTTTATAAAATATTTTTTAATTGATCCATTTTAAATAAATAAACGTTATAATTTTTTAAAGTTATAAAAATTATGAGTTTGAGAAATATAGTAAAAAAACTGATTTTTGAGAATATGATGCTGATGATTTTATAAAATAGTAAAATCGGAATTTTTGAATTTATTATAAAAAGTTAAAAATATAGGATTTATAAAATTTAATTATTTTATAAATCAAAATGAGGAAATTATAAAGGAGTTTAAAGGCATTTTTAAAATAGTAATATAAACTGATTTATATTAAAAGATTTATAAATTGATATTTATAAATTAAAACATTTGAATTATAAACGAGTTTTTATAAGTGTTTAAATGAAGTGAAAATGAATTTTGTAAATGAATGGAATTTATAAAATTATAAATGGTGAAGTTATAAATGAAATTTATAAATAGTAAGATTTATAAATTTTGTGAAATTATTAAAGAATATATTTGGATGAATAATTGAATCTTATAAGTTATAAGATTTATAATTATGAAGTTTAAAGGAACGATTTTGTAAAATAATCGTTTTATAAGTATTTGACTTATAATATGAACCTTTGTTTTATAATTGAGTTATAAATCGAATAGGTTAATAAAGGAATTTATAAAAGGAGTTGTTATAAATAAATAGAAATGGAATTTATAAACGTTGTTTTATAAATTCACAAACGACTTATTTTGATAAGTAAATTGTTATGATTTATTTATGGAGTTATATTCACGTTTTTGACTGTGAATAATCCTTTAAAATAAAATGAATAGAAAGGATGAAATTTGTTAACAAGTATATTCACGTTTTTGAATAGTGAATAATATATTAAAGAAATTGTTTTGAATGTGATGTTTTAAATAGAATTAAAACGATCTAACGATGTTTTAAAATGTGTTGAGATTCGAAACCATAGATTTCAACATTTATTGTTGAAATAGACGTTTTCGAGAAATAAAAGGAAGTGGTGGACTATAACACTATTGTTATAGTAAATGATTTCCGAAAGGAAATGTTTTGTATAGTATTGGGATTTATATATCTATTTTAATTTCGAATCCCTATACTAGTGATTTTGGGTTGTCGTAACGATGTTTTACGCAACATTCGTTTTGGCCCAAATAAATATGTTTAAGAATGATTTCCTTAAAGAATGAAATATATACTTAATCTCGATTTAAGTATATTGAATATTTTCTAAGTATTGAAAATAAATAATATAAAGTGAATTACTTATGAATAAATAAGTATGGAAATGTTTTCTAATATTTCATTGAATAAGTTGAGAATTTATCTTTTTGAAGATAAATTGAAATGAATAATTGAAGTCATATATTCATGAATATTTTAGAATGAAAATTCACTATAGAATTTATGAATAAAAAGGGTAACTTGTTTAAAAATAAATATTGATTTATTTTTGAAGTATTGAAATTATATATCTTGTAAAGATATTTTTGGAAAATAAATAATTTGGAAAATTATTTGGAATCTGGTGATGTTGTGCATATCCATTGATAGTTCAATAACCGACTATCAATATTTCCCTTTGAATGGGAATTTGATGTGATTTGTTTGAATTTGAATGCCACACTTATTTTTGAATAAGCGCTCACTATTCGGGTTAACTGGGAAAGGACCATGGGGTCGTATAACCCATTCCGAATATGTGATACGTCGTTATGAATTGCATTTAATGACCGGTGTTGAAGACCGGGTATTTGCGAAAGCGGTAGGATGACCTATCGATTGTCTCTGCACTGGGTCGCTCCTGGTATAGAGATTTCCTAAGTGATGGGAAATTCGATCGGGATTGTGAATACCCGGATTGCAAGGGCTTCGTGAGAAGTGCCTTCGGTTTTGTTCGAGCCCGGAACAGACTTGTATGGATTGTATGTCTGACGTTACAAATTGAGATATAAAGCAGATTTCTTTCAAATATATTTCTGTTGGTGGCGGAGAATTTATTCTTTTAGCTTAACACCCTTCTCTGAGACGTACGAGCTCAGAGGTTATGTAGTTGAATGTTATCAGCGATATATTCCCAATTTGGTAATGTGACATGCTGAGTGTTGCTGTAAATGATCATTGTGTTGATTATTTGTGATAGGATCATTTATTTGATCGTCTATCTTGGTGATCATTTCTATGATCATTTGTTGACACAAAGCATGGCTTTTGTATAAAGTATGTTTTTGTGGACGTGACTTCGTCGAGACTCACACCCCGTGAATGGTCAAAACAGGAAAGATGCGGCAAGGTTATGAGGGGTAGCGCCCTTTAGGATGTGTGCATTTCCTTCTGGAAAAGGGTGGTATCATGGTATAGAGCCCAGATACTTACTCATGTTGAAAACACTTTGTTATGATTGTGTGAATTGATTACGAGCGCTCGGTTGAAAAGGTCCCAAAGGACCGGGGGATGGCATATTCGGTCAGTTGTTACTCAGTTAGGGGTAACCCGGCCTTGTGTTGGTAGAGATCCGGTTTGGTTCTCGGGGATGTCCATCCAGAGGCATTCTCATGTGGCAATGGGAAGTTCCTTGGCCTGATCATTCGTTGGAAATCCAAAGAAACAATACGAAACTTGTACGGTTTTAGTTGTATAACCTGCTATGGAATGTGGCGGTAACCTGCTATTGAACATAGTAGCTATAGTAGGCATACGATAATGGTCGTATGTTGGCTAAGATTTATATTCTACTTTCGAAATATTTCCTACACTATGCACTAGTAATAATATAAAATGTTCTTTTTAATGCGTATCAAGCATCTTTGACTATCATAAGGAGAAATCTCCTCCGATTCTGCGTTTGCATGTGTGTGTGTGCGGGAGGCCTTATGGTAGTCTCATTTTTAAAAGCATTGCGAATTGATTTAAAAATATTCCTCTATTTTGATTTTAAAGATAAATAAACTGTTTTGAGTTCCCACACCAGTCACATGACTGACTTGGAGTTTATTGTTTTCCTTCCTAAACTCTGGGTGCCCACCAATTTCCACACGGGCAGTCAAGAGTTTAAGGTTTATCAGGATATTCTGGATATTCTGGAGTTGCTGGAGGCAAGCTGGATGGCATGGCGTAATACTAGTTATATAGTATTTCTTTTTCCGCTGCATTGTTTGATGTTGTTGTTGTTGTACACTCTGATGATATGATGTAATGAAATGTGATGTAATGTAATAACTGAGATAGTTCTTTGTTTAAAGATTATTCATTTATTATTATATGTTGTTCCGCTGCGATTGTGAGATTCTGATGTTGTTCAGTTGTTTTCTGTTCCGTTCTATTGTCTATTTTCTTTTCCCTCTATTTTCTCTTCTTTTCTACCTCTTTTCTTTTCTTAAACCATAACATTTCGGGTTTCCGGCCTTCGATTTCTCGGCAGTCGATAAAGTGAGTATCGATGTTGAATTTTCGAAAGTCGAAAATTTCCGGGGCGTTACATCCACCTTCGCTGGATCTACAGAGATAACTTTACCAGAACAATGTGCCACAAAAATTTGACTTCCGATTTCCAAAAATGGCACTTAGAGAACTTCTCCTCAAAACATGCCTCCTCAGTGTCTCCAACACTATTCCTCAAATGCTGCTTGTGCTCTTCTTCAGACTTAGAGTAGACCAGAATATCATCGATGAATACCAAAAAAAAATTATTCCACACAGAACCTTACCGATCTATCCGATTTAGTGAAAAACACCGCAGCAGAACCCCAACAAGAAAAACTGGACTTAATCAACCCCTCCTCCAAAGATCCTGAGTCTTCTTCTGGAATCAAATCAATGCAAAACTCTATCTCTCAATGTGGAGGCAAGCACTTGACTTCCTCGAAACATCAGGGAAATCTTGGACCACATCGATATCTTCAACCCTCTCTTGAGAAGTCTCAATTCCATGTAAAAGACTACTCAAGTGAATTCCAGAATTGTCACAAAACACTCCGGCAATCCTACCCAAATCAGTTTCCAACGAAACTATCTTCTCATCACACTTCAGAACAACTTTATACTTATCGAGCCAATCCATCCAAGAAATGGAACCACTCTGTTGCTTCTGAAATTACCTCAAGAAAAACTGCTAACCAGAAAATCTTCTCGACGACACACAGATCACTTCGAGCTGCATTGCTGACTCAGATGCCCAACGACTTCCTATCCAAAGTTCTTCGAGAAACTCATATTTCAAACCAAACATAAACACCCTACTGAACTTAACCACAATGCCGAAGCAAGCATACTCCCTTAACTTGTTCCAAAGAAACACCTTCGGAGACATCATAGTCACTGTATCTCATCTCACAGCTACTACATCCTGAGGTATCAAGATATCATGACTTGCTTCTGTCCAACCAACAGATCCAAATTCTAACTCATCCAAACTTACACTTCAACGATGAACTCCGAACCTTAACAGGTTTCCTTCAGAGATCGATGAAATCCTTACATCACCCAAAGTTCACTCGAGACGGTAATAGGTTTACAGTCTCGACAGATACACTTCCAAACTCAACCATTCAAATTCCAACCATTGGTAGTCATGTTACACACACCACTACCCTGTCTACCTTTATAACTTATATTGGAAAACCCGAACAGGTAACCCAAAAAAAAAGGTAGAAATATATATATATATATATATATATATATCAAAATTACAAATACTCTCTCTCAAGAAAGAAATCACTCAAGAGCCTAGGTATTCACTCAACCTAGCGCTCTGTTACCAACTGTGACGACCCACCCTTCTACTCCCAGAAAGACGTATCATCATTAAGAAAGAAAGGGATAGAAATAGAAAAGAATAGAAAGAAAGAACAACAACATCAGCGGAACAGAACAAAATATAATACATTACATAACTATTACATAGTTTTACATATATCGGAGTTGCACAAAATCATACACTTGACAGTCGTACATACATCTGCCAATACATATCAGAGATACAACATACATCAACTAACACAACGGAACTAGATAGATAGCTACATACGTCTGGAACTCCTACTCCAAGCTCCTCCAGAACTCAAAGTCCAAAACCTATTTCTTGGCTACTCATAAAAATTTGAGTATCCAAGAGTTTATGAAAAACAAAATATAAACTCTGGGTCAGACATGGGTCTGGTATGAGTAAACGGTTTAAAGTTGTTTAACATTGAAAAACATTTGAAAATAAGGGTATCACGTAAGACTCCCCACAAATAAATACGGGTAATATTTTACCTTACGCTAGCCAAAACATTTTATAGGAAGTCCAGTGATATTATAATAGTGTCTAGAGTTTTCAAGTAAATAGAAAATAGCCGAAATTGTTACATCTATTAAATTCCAGCTACTAGCCACAAAAGTGGGTAATACAAATCAAAACCGTAGGGTCTCGTAGGGAAAATGGGTTACCATCAATGGCAGGGCTACTGGGGTACCGCCCGTCACAGTACGTGGCCGAGATCACCGTACCGAGGGGCCACCCTAATTCCCCTGCAACACAAGGCCGGAGCCATTCCTTACTAAACAGTCCCGAACAAGATAACTCCGGCAGTTGTTGCAATCAACCGCCCACACAGCCGAAATAAAAGGGAATCTAGACAGAGGTATATCTCGTCCTGCTTGGGCATGACCTACCTAACCTTGCTGCACCTCCCCTGTTTTAGCCATTCCTGGTTGATGAGGCTTGAGGCTGCGATTACCTTTATAGAACATATCTCTTAGAATGCTCATTTTCCGCCTAACGGTGTGCTGAAAGCATTGAATCCATACAAGTTCGTTCCGGGTTCGAACGAAACCGAAGGCATTATCTCGTTACACTCATTTTGGAATCACCCTCAGGGTCAACGACAATAACCCTTGCATTCTAAAAACGCCATCTCGATCTTCAGGTGAGAATTCACGACCGAACGTTTAAATTGGATCGATGTGGTTTTCAGATAATCACAAATGACACCCGATCCCGGTCTCATCGAAATCCAAACGACGTTTTAAAGGCCAAGTTGTCTAATTAACTTAAACAGTTTAATTCAATGATTTAATTCATATAGCATTTATCACAGATAAATCATACACAGTCATCATAGATATATCACAGCATATCACAGAACATCACAGAATTATCATCAAATAAATATCACAAATCAGATACTCTACTCAACAATCCATAAGCAATCATCTTAAATTCTCATTTGTAATTTATTCAATTTAAAATCTATTACTTGAGAATTAATCACTTAATTAATAAATTATCATCAGTTAATTTCTTATTCCATTTCAAATCATTTAATTAATAAATTATTACTTAATCATTTATTAAGTCTTAATTACTTAATTAATAACTTATTTTACACATTTAATTAATTACTTCTTAATCAAGTTATTTAACTTTAATTACTTAATTAATTATTCCTTAATCATTAATTAATAACCTTAATTATTAATCAAACTTAATTACCCATTTATTAACTGCTAATTACTTAATTAATCAATTATAAATCCTTAATTCTTAATTAAATTACTTAATTAATTAACTATTAATTATTTATTAATTAACTTAAGTAGTTAATTACAAATTTATTTATTACTTATAATCCATCACTAATTACAATTAAAAAGTAATTATTCTTAATTACTTTCTGAAAATAATCAATTAATATGAATTATTCAACCTAATTAACATTTTAAAAGGAATCTTCAAATTTGAAAATCAATTATATTACTAACTACAAACTTAATTGTCAATTTGCTTTACGCTTAACTAAATTAGTTACTTAATTCAAATATTAACAAGGTTTTGAAACACGGTTAAGCATTAACTAAAGTAATTAAAGCTTGTGTTAAAGTTTAACTTTAATTGTTAAATTACAGTGCTTCCAACTGATTCAAAAATCAGTGCTTAACTTTATATATATATTTTATAAAATAATATTGCAGTTGACAGGAAAACAACCGGAGACCTTCCATATCAAAAATCGAGTATTACTTTGGGTTAAACACTTAAATCACCCGAGTCTTCCTGTACGCAACATCATCTTCTCCTTCTGTTTTTTCTTTTCTCTGTAGTTTAAGTTCATTTATTCCAGTAAGTTCAAAAATTTAAACTAAGTATAAATAGCATCAGGAAACTTGCATTCGAACTCGACATAAAACCCGAAGAAATCACCAGTAAAACTCGAGAATGACTCGAGACGTAAGCCTTCACGACACTGACTCGATCTGCTCCACGCCATACACGTGCACGGCGGCGCACGAGGCTTTGATGATCTTCCAAGATCTTCGGCATGTCACAAAATCCACGAAAACACGAAAACCAAGTTCGAATCACTTTCAAAGTTTACAAATTGAAAATAAGCCTTCGGCTCGAAACTTGTAGCTCACCTAAGTTGACACTTTCACCTCGCCACCGTCACTCACGTCACCGAAGTCGCCCAGGTTTCGGCCACACGACGACAACGCACTCCTCTTCCACCCTCCAAAATCTCGTGCAGCTCGAACGCGCGTTGATGATGAACTCGACCAAATACTAACAAGTGCAAAAATATGATATAAAGGCCTAAAATGGGTTCGGTCCAACAATTTACGAAAAGGAAAAATTATCTGATAATTTTCCCGAGATAAATGATGTTCGTACTAGCTTCAATTCAAGTTTCAACAATTTAAATTGAATCGATAACCAGAAATTTGCAAAAATGCAATTTTTGTTTATATACAAACTGCACCTTAAATACAAATCTACAAATCTTCATTTTCGTTTTAAAAATCATAAATTTCACTAAGAATTCAAGTTATAAACTTGAATTAGATTTTTATAGTGATTGAATTTATCAATTTGTTGTTTGATTTCCTATAAGACAGTATTACAGTAATATTCTTTTCAAAGGTGGATTAAACATCTTCTAAAAATCTTGATTAGATTTACCATCTTGTTTCAGTTACAAACTTTAAGCATAATAATGATTGGATGAGAATTAATTGAATATGGAAGCAAGTATACAACCTGTATAGATCATTAGAGGAGTACAGAGCATCACAAACATATATTCAAACTGAAGCACATGTAATCCAAATTATCAATAAATCTTGAACTATTTAAATAAACTTAAAGCTTTTTAAAAAATCATGTTTACTTACCATCAAGATTTTGTTGAACGGAGCATACTTGATGTTATGGAAACCTGCAGATTTTGAAACTGCAGAGTTATATCTGTTTGAGTTAAATATATTTGAGTCTGCTTTGCTACTTTTCTTCTTTTTAATTTTCTCAGGTTAACCAAGTTTTTTTTTCTGAATGAACTAAAAAGAAGATGTATACATATATAAATAAAAGAATAGGATGCTTAAGGGAGGCTTTAACTGGTCACGTTGTTTTCTTAGCTTTGTTTATTTTGACCATACTTTATAAATATTTTGAATTGACAAAAAGGTTGGCTGAGATGTTAGCATTAAATGCTTTGCTTTCCAAATATGTTTACATACTTATTATGTTTTAGTTGTACATAGATATTTGTATAAAAAAATGTACTCCTTGCAGGAAAGCTTGTGAATGAAGATACTTTGTGTATGTAACTATTTGTTTTGTTAACTATCACTTTGCAGGCCAACTTGGCTTATGAATGAAGATATGTATTTTAGATATGTTTGTTTAATATGTGAAGATATTGTGTATAAAAATGGTTTATTATTTTCTTGCTTGAATAATTCATATGAATATGTTTGTGTCAGGTTTCACTTATACATTGTGCTTATTTTATTTTATACATTTGTGTTTTAAAATTGCAGTTTATGTTGTACGTTTACCAAAATTATTCAATCCTTGTTTCTTTTATTTTTATTTTTATTTTATATTTTAACAATCAATATTTAAAATAGATTCATGAGTTTACTTATTTATTTATATTTGTATTTCAACTATCAATAATTAAATTAGAATCGTATGTTTGACTTATATTTTATATTGATAGAATTAGATTTTAATTTAAACATTATCATTCATATGTATTTATTTATCAAATGTTAACAATGTAAAGTATTTTAATTAATTATATAAGACAGATTTTTATTGTAAATATTATTGAGATATTTATTTCAAATTTTCAATTTCATTTTCTTTCAAAATACAAATCCATTATAAACAAATGGCAACATTTCCAAAATCATATTCATTTTAAAATTGATAAGTTTACATTTTATTTAAATTAGATTAAATATTTATTAAAATAAATAGGGCCAAAATACAGGGTCGTTACACCTAGTTGGCTAAATGCAACATGCTCGAGGAGGAGGGGGGCTCAAGCTATCTTTAGTTTGGAGATGGAGTTGTAGTTGCAGTATGGAGTTGGATTCTTTTAGGAACTCTTCTGTCTTTTGATGCTATTTTTCCACTGCTATTTGTTCCGCTGATGTATATTTTTGTCTTCGATATTGTTGTGCATCTATTGTATTGGATGTTGTATTCATTGTTGTACCAATGATATATATGTGTGTGTGTATATATTGTTTCCTTCTGCTGTGTTGTTGTACTTAATGTGTTATAAGCTCCGGCGAACCAGATTCGATGTTTGAATCCGCGGCATTCGAATACGGGTGATGTATTTAGTGCCGATTTTAGAAGGTCGAGTCAGGGTCGTTATATGTGGTATCAGGGCTGAAGGTTGAATTTAGCTCAGAAGTATAACACATTAGGTAACTCACTAGAGATAGGGTTATAAATTCCCTAGAATGAGTATATCCCTAAGATATCCGTCTATATGCCTCAGTAAATTCTCTTACTATCCACTGATAGTAAGTATGAGTGCAAGAAGAGGACGAGATAGGGGACAGGAGAATACTACTACAAATGGTCGATACCCTGCAATGATGGAAACAATCCTTCCTCTATCAATCTTCTTTGGTTATTATCCGATATCACTTCTTGATTGCTTCATGGCAGCTCTGGAAAGAAGATTCGGTGTGATGATGGCCCTACGAATCATTGTAGAAAAGGTTCTAATTCCTATTTTATATTCCAATCATCAGTTTCCCTCAGCTTTTTTGTTTTAACTTTAATAAATTTAAAATTTCAAATTGAAATTGAAATAAAATGATTAACAAATATGAAGCTAAAAGTAGATTGTATCGCTAAAACGATTTCGGTTAAAACCAAATTTTAAATTCTATTGTAATTACTTGTGAGAATCAATGTCTGAAGAGAGACAAGTTGGTGTATACTTTGGATATTCCAACCTAAATTGAGTATCCATTGTTTGTTCTGTTGGGTCCACATATATTTTACGAGTGATGAGTTATCCCTTCGAACTAACCAGTGCTCCTACATATTTCGTAGACTGGATGATTCGAGTATCTTGTGGAGTATTGAATAAGTTCATTCTCATCATTATTGTTGATATTCTGATTTGGTCGGCCAAATGCAGAATATATATTCAGTTTGATCTGGTAAATAATTTCTCTATCTCAGATGTGTCCATCTGTTCTTTGTTGATTCTCTGTCTTGCAAATTTCGAGGACGAAATTTTCTTAAGGGGGAATCTGTAACGATCCCGTTTTTTAAGCCAGATTTTAATTTGAAAATTAATAAATTTTTGGAATTTAATTGTGAATTTATTGGTAAGTTAATATGAAAATTTCCAGAATAAATAAAGATATGTATTTTTAGTAGAATATTGATTTGGAAATTCAATTAATTGTAAATAGAAATTTTGATTTGGGAATTTCAAAATCATTACCTTTGAAAATGAAATTAGATCTTTATTAACTTTTTATATCAAAGGAACTAATATATGTATGTTTAGTTATTTGTTATAATTAAATTTTAAATCATTTTCTTTAAAAGTTGCATAAGTACAAATAATATAAAATGTATGAATATAAATATAAAGCTTTGATTTGTACATATAACTTTTGAAAAAACTAATAAAATAAACATTTGTAAAATTTAAATAGAATAGCTAAGTTGAATATGAATTTGATAAAAGGGTTTAAAAAACATTTTCTTTTAAAATGAATAAATACAGTTTGTATATTTTTGAATTTAAAAATGTAAACATTTACATATGTTAATATATAAAATAAAAATAATTAAGGGTTTAAAACATAATTGGTAAATTAATATAACTAAGGAGTTAAACATAAATTTACTTGTTTCAAACAAGTGTAGGTTAAAGAAAATAGGAAAACAACTAGTGTAACATATAAGAACAAGTGGCAAAACAAAATATTTTTAAAATTTAAAAGACATGAATAATGTGAATTAAAGAGGTAGCCAAGCTTGAATTCATTTCAAAGCCTGAAGCCATAACTCATCTCAAACCAGAAAAATCAAAATTCACAAAACCCAGAAAATAAAGCTTGGATTCATCTAAAAAAAAAATCAGAAGCATAAGGAAACAAAAATTCAAAACCTGAAATAGTAAACAAACAAAAATCAAATAAAGTTATGTATTTTTGGCAGAATATTGATTTGGTAATTCAATTGATTGTAAATAGAAATTTTGATTTGGGAATTTCAAAATCAATATCTTTGAAAATATAATTGGATTTTTATTAACTTTTTATTTCAAAGGAACTAATATATATATATATATATGTTTATTTATTTATGTATGATTAAATTTTAAATCATTTTCTTTAAAAGTTGTATAAGTACAATTAATATAAAATGTATGAATATAAATATAAAGCTTTGATATATACATATATCTTTTGAGAAAACTAATAAAATAAACATTTGTAAAACTTAAATATAATAGCTAAGTTGAATATGAATTTGATAAAAGGGTTTAAAACACATTTTCTTTTAAAATGAATAAATATACTGTATATTTTTGAACTTAAAAATGTAAACATTTACATATGTTAGTATATAAAATATAAATAATTAAGGGTTTAAAACATAATTGGTAAATTAATATAACTAAGGAGTTAAACATAAATTTACTTGTTTCAAACAAGTGTAGGTTAAAGAAAATAGGAAAAAAACAAGTATAACATATAAGAACAAGTGGAAAAACAAAATATTTTTAAAATTTAAAAGACATGAATAATGTGAATTAAAGAGGTAACCAAGCACAAAACTTGAATTCATTTCAAAGCCTGAAGCAATAACTCATCCCAAACCAAAAAAAATCAAAATTCACAAAACCCAAAAAATAAAGCTTGGATTCATCTTAAAAAAAATCAGAAGCATAAGGAAACAAAAATTCAAAACCTGAAATAGTAAAAAAACTAAAATCAAAATAAGTTCAGGCTTAAATCGAAAGGCAAAGCATTCCAGATTTTTACAGCAAACCTAAACAAAATCAAAGACTTACATCAAAACCATATTGCAGGATCAGATCAAAGCAATCAAATCAAAGTTTAAAGGCTTTCAGTCTAGAATCAAGCAAGATCAAAAGTTCAACTCGGTTTCAAATTCCATAGTTTTCTAATTAAATTTTCTAGGCTTATGTTCTCTGTTTAAAACCAATCCAAGTGAGAAGCTAACCATTAAAGAGCTTGATTCTGTGCATGCTTGCTTCTTGAAATAAAATAGTGAAAATTGTTTGCATGGATGAAAATATTGTTGGTGTATAGATAAGTATGCAGATGTTTACACATGCATGTCTACACATATGTATTTATAAAGTTCTGTTTTAGTTACAGATTAAAGAAATAAATTCAACAATCAATTACTCTTCATCTGATCTCCTACAGATCATGATGTATAAATAAAATATGTTTGTAATAACAAAGTATACGGTTTAAAAATATTTATTAGTAAATCAGTAAGCAATTTTACTGAAAGAAGAATATATAGTGGGAATTGGTTCAAGTCAGTAAAAATCAATCACCTTAAATTCAAGTTTAGATCATATTAACAAATTCGAATTTGAATATGATGAATTTTAACAACATTATCTGGATTTTTAAATATGGGGTTGTCGTGAATTTCTGAGTTGAACTAAAATTGGGTTTTCGTCAATTGTTGACGAACGGGGAGGAAATGGTGGTTGCGATCAAGATTGGAGGCAGTGTGAAGATTCTTGATTGTAGGAAAAATAATGGTAGGTTTTATAATTAAACGTGGTGGCCGTTCATAGTTGAACTAGGGTTTAAAAGCTCGTTTTGGTCGAGGTTTTTGTAAGCTCTGTATGGCGTCGATCAACCACCAAAGGTGATCGGACCAAGGCGAGAGGGTGCGTGGATTTTCAGCGAGTTTGTGGACGAAGTTGCGTGGTGGTTGGTGGACGATGGCCTCAGGGCGAAGGAGTTTTCTATCGGCAAGCTTTGGGTTCCAGTTCAATTGAATTGTTCGATTTCAATCGATGATGGGTTTGAGCGTTTTGGGTGGTCGAGTTAGGTAGCAATGTCGTCGGCGATTCGTTGAGAGGATCAGCGATGGACGAAGCATCGCCGTGCGACTGTACATGTGCACCTATGCACATGCGTGTATCTGGTTAATCAAGTGTTGGGGAAGAGGGAAAGGTGCTCAGGTGGGATCTCGGGTCATTGGCATGATTGTCTCGAAGAGGAAGCAATCGTGAGTGGCTCGGGAACGTTAAGTAGCTGGCTCGAGTTTTGTTCATTTGTACTCGGGTTTGTATTTCATAACAAACAAGTTTGTAAAAGATAAGTAAAACAGTTTATAAAGGTTAAAGAAATTTTACCCAGGCTTTAAAAGTTTTTCAATAAGCATAAGGTAATATTTCAAGTTTAAAAGAAAAGCAAGCTTAAATTTAATTTTGTAGTTTAATTAAAATAAATAAATTTTTCAATAAAGATGATACTAAGTTGCTAAGTAAATTTAAAAACAAGTTTTAGATATTTAGTTTTTAATAATCAAAATATGTTCTAAATTGTTTTGTTTTAAGAAGTTATATATTGGTAAAATGTAATAAATTTTCTAAGTGTTTCAAATATAATAAAGTTTAAGGATGTAATTAGGTAATTAATGAAGATAAAAGTTTATCTTTAAAATTAAGATTGTAATTGATTTAAAGATAAATTTAATTAGTAAAATTGATTACAAGATAATTACGTAATTAAGGTAATGATTTGTCTTTAAAATTTGAGAAATTAAAGATTGATTAATTAATTAAGGATAATTAATGATTAAAAGTTGATTAGTCAAGTGATTAAGGAATAATTAATTAAAAGATAATTAATTGATTAATCAAAGTAATTAATTTGAGGATAATTAATTAATTTAAAGTTTAATTAACTAATGAAAGTGATGAGGGAAATCTCTTATTATAATTGATTAAGGAAAATTAATCATTGATAATCAATTAAGGGTTAATTAATTAATTAATTAAAGGTAATTAATTAAGATAATTAAATAATTAAGATTAATAAATTAATAATTAAAGGTTAATTAATTTATTATTATTAGGTAATTAATTAGAATAGTTTGTAATTAATTAATAATTAATTAACCATGATTTATGATTTATTCATAAGTAATTAATCTAATTTGAATTAATCAGATGACTAATTGACTCTACATATGGATGATTGGATTCTATTAAATGTTTGAATTGTTTAATATCTTTGATGTGTGATGCTTTATGATAGGAATTGTTTTAATTTGAGCCGTGACGAATGTAATTTATTTATATGTGATGAATGTATATTATTTATCTGTGAATCTGTGAATAAAAGATAAGCGTTATAGATTATACAGCTTATCGATATTGATATGATTGAATTTTTGATGATTGAATGATGTTGCACTATTGTGTAAAACCCCTGGACAACACCATACACATACAAATATGGGTTTCACGAGGAAATTGGTTAAGTCATAGATATTTGAATTTAGATATTATGAAATGGTTTTTAAAAGTTGAATTTTGAAATCAAAGGGTTTTGGAAATGGAATTGGGTTGAATATGAAAAACTTTTGAAAAAGGAAGTTGAAATTGAAACTTAATTTAAATATAATGTATATTGTTTAAGTTTTGAAATCGTTTTGGAAATTTGGTTTGAAAGGTTATACAAGTTATTATATATATATATATGTATATATGTATATGTATATGTATATATATAGTTTTAAAACATCTTTAAAGTATTTTGAAAGTATTATTTGGAAATTTGAATTTAACCCAAGTTTTTACTTTAAAGGCTATAACTTGTGTATATTTGATCGGATTTGTCCAAGAAAAAAGCATTTATTTTTAACTGATAATAGCTTTCATATAAAAGAAAGAATTCCCAGTTTTGTCGAAAAGAAATAGGTTTGAAAGCTATCTTTTTTAAAGATTTTGTTAATCTTGTTGTTAAACTGAAGTGGATCTTTGACTTAAAAAATTAAAGGCTATAAATGAATCTTGGTTAAAGATTTTGGTGAACTTTGTTTCAAACTAAAGAGGATCTCAAGGATAGATATTTTGTTTATATATTGTTAATGAATCTTTGTTAAAGATTAGTGAATTTGTTTTCAAAAAATTGAAAAGGATCTTAAAGATATAACTTTTGTATAAAAGATTTGGAATTGGAATAGTTGTTAAAGCTATGAATGAATCTTTGTGAAAGATTGGTAAACTTTGTGAAGTGAATGTTTTTGTTTAAAGATCTAAAAATGGTAATTTGTTTAAACCATTTGAAAGAAAAGTTTTGGGTAATACGTTGTGACTTAACTGAGATCCTGTTATCCATATGGTTTTTAAATATTGCGCTCATTATTCGGTTTAGCCGGGAGAGGACCTTATGTCATATAACCCATTCCGAATAATGATACGATGATATGGATAGCATTTGAAGACTGGTGGTGAAGATCGGGTATTTTCGAGAATGAAAGGATTGCCCGTCGAATGTCTCTGCACTGAGTCCCATAGAGATCTCCATATGTGATGGGGAGTCCGATCAGGATTGGGAATTCTCGGATTTCAAGGGCTTCTATGAAGTGCCTTCGGTTCTGTTCGAACCCGGAACAGACTTGTATGGATGTGTGTCCGACGTTACGCTTTGAGATGTAAAACTAGTTTCTATCAAATACATTTTTGTTTGGTGGCGGAGAATTTATTCTCTAGCTTAACACCCTTCTCTGAGACGTACGAGCTCAGAGGTTATGTAGTTGATGGTAACTAGTGATGCATTCCCAATTTGGTAATGTGGCATATGAAGTGCTGCTAATCATGTGTTGATCGAAGCATGGCTTTTGTGAAAAGCATAGCTTTGTGGACGTGATCTCGTCGAGCCTCACTTCCCGGAATGGTCAAAACAGGAAAGATGCGGCAATGTTATTTGGGGGTAGCGCCCCTTGAGGGTATGTCCATTTACTTCTGGATAGAGGTGGTACCATGGTATGGAGTCCAGATACTTAACCTATCTAGTTACTGAAAATACATTGCTTTATGGTTGTTGGTGTCGAGCGCTCTCATAAAGGTTGGTTAGGAGCGGAGGATGGCATACTCGTGTCAGTAATTACCTTGTTACAGAGGTAACCCGGCCTTGTGTTGGCCGAGATCCAGTTAGGTTCTTCGGGCGTCCCTCCAGAGGCATACCCATGTGGCCTAGGAAGTTCCTTAGCCTGACCATTTGTTGGAAATCCAAAGAAACAATACGTGCCCTTTACGATTGCAGTTGTAAAATCTTCCACTCAGGTGGTAGCTATAGAGGGCATAATATATAGGTACCTATGCTAGCTAAGATTAATATCATACTTTCGAAAGGTTTTCTGCACTAAGCACTAATAATAATATCAATATGATGTTGTGTATCAAGCATGTTTGACTATCATAAGGAGAAATCTCCTCCAATTGTGCGCTTGCATTATGTGTGTGCGGGGATGCCTTATGGTAGTTTCATTTTCCAAAAAGCATTGCGGATTTCTTTTAAAAATCTTTTGTTGCTTTTAAAGATAAACTGATTTTGTTGCTCATACCAGTCCCATGACTGACCTGGAGTTTATTGTTCCCTTTCTAAACTCTGGATGCCCACAATTTTCCACACGGGCAATTCTAGAGTTAGATTTTCAGATAATTAGCTAGTAGATATAGATTCAGTAGCCTTCAGCCTTCTGTTTGGAAATCTTTGAAGCCTTTGAATCTTGATGATCACATTTGTTTCATTCTGGAGTTACCTAGTTAGCTAAATGCAACATAATCGAGGGGTTAGAGCTGTCTTTGGTTTGGAGATGGAGTTGTAGTTGCAGTATGGAGTTGGATTCTTTTAGGAAATCTTCTATCTTTTGGTGCTATCTTTCCGCTACTATTTGTTCCGCTGATGTATATTTTTGTCTCCGATATTGTTGAGCATCTATTGTATCATATTGTATTGGATGTTGTATTCATATTTGTATTAATGATATATATATTGTTTTCTTCCGCTATGTTGTTGTACTTAATGTATTACAAGCTTCGGTGAACTAGATTCGACGTTTGAATATGCGGCATTTGAATACGGGTGATGTATTCGGTACTAATTTTCGAAGGTCGAGTCAGGGTCGTTACAGATGAGTTCAGTTCCAATAGGTAGCCTGGTTACTTTTTTCGATTGCAAGGTTGTTTCAGGGTTTTGGTGGTCGGGATCGTGAGAGGAGGGCGAGGGAGATGTGTTGGTGATGGCGACATCGACCGGAGTTGCTCCGACCATGCATGCACGTGCACATGGTTCGGCATGTATCAGTAGTGGTTTGGTTGCTGTAAGTTTTTGTGAAGATGAAATTGTCTCGGGGAAGAGCTCGAGATATTAGGTTGTTGGCTCGAGTGTGATACTGAGTATACATGAGTGTTATAGGTTTTAACAAGTTTAAAATTTTAAAAGAAAAAAATAGAAAATAGGAAGAAGGGTTGAGACTCTTGAGGAATGTTGGTTTACTTCGGTGTTGGCTTGGGGAAATCATAGGTTTGTCTCGTGTTTTTTTAAACTTGATGATTTAACAAGTTTTCAAGCAATTTATTTAAATCAAGTTTTTTTTTCAGTTTATTAAAATGAATAAGTTTTTAAAAAAAATGTTACCAAGTTCCAAAGTAAAGATTATTAAACAAGTTCTCAAACAAATTTCAAGATTTAAATTTTAAAATTAAATGTTTTAAAAAATTGTTTTTTTTAAATAATTATATATTAGTTAATTATTAATTAAATCCCTAACTGTTATCAAGAATAAAATGATGTAAGTAAGGAGTGATTAAGGTAAGTGTATTAACTTTAATTAATCAAAAAAGTTCTCAAATGATTTTATATAAATTTATTTCAAGCGTCTAATTTAAATAAGAGATAATAGATAAGTATGTCATTAATTAAAGAATAATTAATGGAAGTGATTAATTAAAGGATTTAGAGGTAACTAATTTAATTTATTTGGTGATTAAATTAAATTAACTAGGAGTTAAGTAATTGATTAAGATAAATGGTTTATCTTAAAATTAATTAAGATCTTTAGGTAATTGAAGGATCATTAATTCGTAATTTAATGACAATTACTTAATGTAATTAATTAAAAGATGATTAATTAATGAGAGTAATTAAATAATAATTACCAAATGAAATTAATTAAAGGTTAATTAATTAATTAAAGGTTAATTTAATTATGTGAGTAATTAAAGGTTAATTACTTAAAGGATGGTTACTTAATGTAAGTAATTAAGAGGTTAATTAATTAATGTAATTAAGTAAAGGTTGATTAATTTATGTAATTAATTAAGGATAATTAATGTAATTAATTAAGGGTTAATTAATTAATGTAATTAATTTATGTGATTAATTAAGGGATAATTAATTTATTAAGGTTAATTAACTAAAATGGATAATTAAGGATGATTAATTAATTTTCATTACTTAATTAAAATAATAGTAAATGATTTGTAATTAATTAATAGTAATTAAGCAAAGTTAGGTAATTGATCTTTTTAGTTTAAATTAAGTCAATTGTAAATTATGTAATCGATTAATCTTGCTTATGGATGATTGGATTATATTTAATGCCTTGAATTATTTGATAACTCTGATATGTGATGTTCTATCATATGAATTGCTTTGGATTGAGCCATGATAAATATTTATCTATGATGTCTTGCTGTGTGAATGTGAACTTCTAAATTGAATTAAAATTGTTTACTTCAACAACTTGGCCTTTAAGACAGCATTTGAATTTCGATAAGACCGGGGGTCAGATTCCAAATGGTTATTCGAAAACCACATCGAATCTTAAAAGTGGATCTTTTGTTTAAAATATTAAAAATGGAAATTTGTTGTGACTGTATCCATATGTTTTTAAATATGCACTCATTATTCGGATAAGCCGGAAGAGGACATTAAGTCATAAAACCCATTTCGAATAATGATACGGCGAAATGGGATAGCATTTGAAGACGGTGTTGAAGACCGAGTATTTTCGAAAACAAAAGGATTGCCGGTTGAATGTCTCTACAACGAGTTGCTCCAGTATAGATATTACCCTATGTGACAGGGAGTCCGGACGTGATTAGGGGATATCCGAATTTGCAAGGACTTCTTTCCTTAGTTGGACGAAGGGCCTTCGGTTCCATTCAGACCCAGGATTGACTTGTATGGATGTATGTCTGACATTACACTTCGAGATGTAAAGCTGGTTTCTATCAAATACATTTCTGTTTGATGGCTGAGAACTTATTCTCTTTGCTTAATACCCTTCTCTGAAACGTACAAGCTCAAAGGTTATGTAGTTGATGGTTACTAGTGATATATTCCAAATTTTGTAATGTGGCATGCTAAGTTCTGAGCATCGGATTGATCGAAGCATGGATTTTAAGCGTAGCTTTGTGGGACGAGACTTCATCGAAACTCACACCCCAAAAATGGTCGAAACAGGAAGGATGCGTCAAGGTTATAGGGGTCGCGCCCTCAGGGTATGTGCATTTCCTTCTGGATAGAAAGTGGTATCATGGTATGGAGCCTAAATATTTTACTTATGTGGTTGTTGGAAATTTGAGATGGCGTCTCGGTAAAGGTCGGTTACGACCGGGGGATGGCATACTCGTGACAGTTAGTTACCTAGTTACAGAGGTAACCCCACCTTGTGTTGGTAGAGACCGGTTAGGTTCTCGGGGCGTCCCTCCAGAGGCGTACCCTTTCGGATAAAGGAATCTTCTTAGCCTTGGCCATTTGTTGGAAATCCAAACAATCAATACGATCCCTGTACGGTTTTAGTTGTAGAACCTGCCATTAACGTGGTAGCTATATTAGGCATACTATAATGGTATGTATGCTGGCTAGATTAATATTATACTTGCAAATGTTTTCCACACTATGCACTAATAATAATATCAAAAGGATTTTCGCGTATCAAGCATATTTGACTGCTATAAGGAGAAACCTCCACGAAGTGTGCGATTGCATTATGTGTGTGTCGGGGACCTTATGGTAGTTTCATTTTCCAAATAGCATAATGTATTTTTTTTGTAATTTGTTTTTGTACAAATAACTGTTTTTATGTTTGCTCACACTAGTCCCATGACTGACTCGGAGTTTATTGTTTCCTTTCTAAACTCTGGTTGCCCATAATTTTTCACACGAGCAGCCTAGAGTCAAGTTATCAGTAGGTTCTAAAGCTAGTTCAAATAGTTGATATGGATCTGGAAGTCTTTGAATCTTTTGGCTTTGAGATTTTTGTTTTGGAAATCTTTGGAGCTTTGGAATGAAGATGCAGTATGTTGGATTCTATCTTTGTCTCTCTCTCCCTCTCCCCCTTTTGGAAGACCCTGTTGATGGTTGTAAAGCTAGACCGTCACATTTGCTATTGCTATTCCGCTGTTATGTTTCGTTCCCACTGTTGTATATATTTTGGCTCTGATATTATTAGGCATTTGTTATCTCAATGTTGTATCCATGTTGTGTATCAAAAAAAATTATTTTTATTTCCGCTGTGTTGTTATCACCTAATGTGTTATAGGCTCCGGCGAACCGGACTTCAACATTTGAATCTTTGGCATCTGAATACGGGTGATATACTGGATGCTGATTTTCAACCGCTGGAGCCTGGGTCGTCACAATCTGGTATCAGAGTTGAAGGTTGAGTAAGAACTTTAGCTTTGGAGTATAACTCATTAGGTGACTCATTAGAGATAGGGTAGAAATGCCCTAGAATAAGTATATTCCTTAAGATATTTTGTCCGAATGGCAAGATCAATTTTCTTAGTATTCACCGATAGTGAGAACGAGTGCAAGAAGAGGAGGAGGTAGGGGACAGGGGAGTACCACTACAAACGGTCGAGTCCCTACAACAATAAGGAACAACTTTTCCCATCAACCTCTTTTGATCATCATCCAATTTCGATCCTTTGATGGCTTCGTGGCAGCTCAAGGAAGAAGCTTTGGTATGGTGGGAGACCATTACTTTGGCAGAATCGCAGGAAGAGTTTACAAGGGATAGATTTAAGCAAGTATTTGAGCAGCGTTACATGCCTTACATTGGTATTTCCAGGATGTAAATAAGAAGTAAGTTTAATTTTCATATTAATGATAAATTTGTTAGATTTCCATTCGACACTAGAGCCATGCATAGTTTTATTTTCCAACAAACCATAGTAGAGTTAATCTTGAACTTGAATTCGTAGACGAACCTATTTGTGTAAAAAAAAATTCGGTAGGAGGCCCTGCGAATCTTTGTGTACATTGTAGAAAAGTTCCTATTTCGTATTCTCATCATCAGTTTTCTATCAGTCTATTCGTTCTTGACTTTAATGAATTTCAAATTTTACGTGAAATAAATTGATTAACAATATATGAAGCTAAATTAGATTGTATCAATAAAACGATTTCGGTCAAAACCAAATTTGGGAATTTTGTTGTGATTTTTTGTGAGGATCCAAGTCTGAGGAGGGACAAGCTAATCTATATTTTAGGGTATTCCGACCTGAATTTGAAATCCGTACCTATTGTTCGAAAATTTCCTCTCATATTTGGAAAAGTTGAGTCTTTACCTCCGCATAGGGAAATCAAATTTAGAATCGACTTGGTTTCCAATGCCCGTTCAGTTGTGCATGCAAGTTGTAGGATGGCACCAAGGGAAAAGGTAGAGCTAATTAAGCAAACCCAAGGTTTATTGGAAAAAGAATTTATAAGACCACGACGTTCCAGTTAAGGTTCAGCTATAGTATTTGTAGCCAAGTCTGATGGATCTTTGAGATTGTGCGTAGATTATCATAATCTTAATAAGTTAACTTTTAAAGAATAAAATTCCTTTGTCCCGAATTGATTACCTGTTCGATCAATTGCATGATGATCGATTCTTTTCCAAGATGGATCAATCCTAAGGATTCCATCAGTAGAGAATTTCAGAAGATTGTATCCATTTGACTACTTTTTGGAGTCTCGATACATTCCACGAATGGTTAGTTATCCTTCGGACTAACCAAAGCCCCTGCATATTTCGTAGACCTGATGACCCGAGTATTTCGTGGAGTATTGAGTAAGTTTATTCTCGTATTTATTGATGATATTCTGATTTATTCCAAAACTAAAGAAAAGCATGCAAAAGCCGAAATATTCACTCTACATTTAGGATAGGACTTCTCTACGCTTGATCTAGTAAGCCATTTCTCTATCTTTTTATGTGTTCATATGATCTTTGTTTGCCTCCCTGTCTATCAAATTTCCAGGACGAAATTTTCTTAAGGGGGAATTTGTAACGATCCCGTCTTTAAGCCAAATTTAATTTAGTAATTAATATAAAATTTTGGAATTTATTTGAGAATTAATTTAAATAATTTTTCCAAAATAAATAATATATGTGTTTGTTTGTATATATATTTATTATAAATAGAATTTTTAATTTGAAATTCAAAAAAAAATTCTTAAAAATAAATTGGATTTAAAAAACTCTATATTTTTAAAACTAATAAAAATATGTTTTCTAATTATAATATATATATATATATATATATATATATATATTGTGATTTGGAAGTTATGTTTTGAATTAAAAATATAATAATTTCAAAAAAACTATTTAAAGTTAAATTCTATATTTAAAAACTTTAAAGATAAATATTTATTTATTTTAAAAGTATAATAGCTTTAGTTAAAATAAAATTTAATAAAATTATATTAAAAACATATGTTAATAAAAAAAGAAATGTATTAGAAACAAATAAAATATAATATAAGATTATATAAAAACATATGAAAAATCTTAAATACATGCATAAGACAAGTGTAAGATAATTTAGCATGCAGTAAACATTTGTAAAATTTGTGTCATGTTTTTAAATTTTCTTTTCATTTTTAAAATTAATAAATAAAGGGAAAAACAAGATCTATATACATATATATCCCTCTCTTCTCATCCCTTCTTTCATGCATTTAAAACTAAAAGGAAAAAAACAAACCTAGAAACTAAAGAAAACAAAAACAAGAAAAGAAAAAGCATTTCTAGTTTTTTTTTTTTGAAAAATCAAACCTGAGTAAAGCTTAAAGCAAAACCCAGAGAAAAGAAATCAACAATCAAACTACAAATTCAACTTTAACTATTTCATGTTCAACCTGAAGCATCTCAAATCTTGAAGCAATCAAAATTTAGTTTACTCACGCTTGCAGTTTCAAGTTCCAAATTTTCAAAGTTTAAAACAATTTCAAGATCAAAGTTACTAGTTTTTAAAATTCAAAACCAAGTTCCAGTTCAAAAGCTTCTCTGCTTTCAGAAATGTAGATGAGTAATCACTCTTTTCAAAACTCAATCTAGGTATATACTTTGATGCCTATGATCATCTTTGAAATTATGATGTGAAGTATGTTGCATGAATGAAAATATGCTTGCATGTATGTATGTATGAGGATTTATTTGTATGCCTGTCTCTACATACATACATGCATACATACATACATACATGCATACATACATACATATATATATATATATATATATATATATATATATATTTGTCTCTGTTTGTATTAACAGGCTACATTAAGTTATAAATCAATCTCTTTTCCTCTAATTTTTTTTAGACTGTGATTTTTGAACAAAATATGATTAGATTATCAAGATCTTGATTTTAAAATATTTATAAGTAAAATCAACAAGTAATTTTACTAGAAGAAGAGAATACAGTAAAAATCATTTTCAAGTCATAAAATTGATCATCTTAATTACATGATTTGATTATATGATCAGAATCATGCTAGAAAATGGTGAAATTTATTAATAATATCATGATATTTAGATTCATATTTGTCATGATTTCTCGAGTTGAACTGAAATTGGTTTTCTGTCGAATTCTGGTGATCGAAGGATGTTTGGGTCTAGGGATCGTGGGTGAAGTTTTCTAGGAGGTCAGAGGTTTGGGAAAAAATGGTGACTGGGATTCTAGATGGCCGTGGTGGCTGGACGATGTTGAAGTAGGGTTTAAACCCAGGTTTCGGTCGATGTCAGATTTTGGGCTGCTGTGTCATTGTCAGGGCACCGGAATCGTTCGGAGTGGGGGAACCGGAGCTTGGTTCGTCGACGAAGCTCTCGGCACGCGAAGATTCTGATGACCGAAGGTGGCTACTCAAGGCGATTCTTTGATGATGAGTTCTGTTCCAGTAGGTAGCCTAGTTGCTCGTTTTCGATTGCAAGGTTGTTTCAATGTTTTGGTAGTCGGGATCGTGAGAGGAGGTCGAGGACGATGTGCTGAAGATGGCGACATCGACCGGAGTTGCTCCAACCATGCGTGCACATGCACATGTTCGGCATGTATCAGTAGTGTTTTGGTTGCTGCATGTTTTTGCTAAGTTGGAATTGTCTCGGGGAAGAGCTCAAGAAATTGGGTTGTTGGGTCGAGTGTGATACCGAGTATACGTGAGTGTTACAGGTTTTAACAAGTTTAAAAATTTAAATGCAAAAACAAAAAAGAAAAGAGGAAGAAGGGTTGGGACTTGGGAGGAATGCTGGTTTACTTCGGTGTTGGCTCGAGGAAATCATAGATTTGTCTCGGGTTTTCTTAAACTTGATGATTCAACAAGTTTTCAAGCAATTTATTTAAATCAAGTTTTTTTTAAGTTTATTAAAATGAATAAGTTTTTAAAAGAATTGTTACCAATTAGTTACAAAGTAAAAATTATTAAACAAGTTCTCAAACAAATTTAAAGATTTAAATTTTAAAATTTAAATGTTTTTGAAAAATTATTTTGTTTAAAATAATTATATATTAGTCAATTATTTAATTAAATCCCTAATTGTTTTCAAGAATAAAATGATGTAAGTAAGGAGTGATTAAGGTAAGTATATTAACTTTAATCAATAAAAAAAGTTCCCAAATGATTTTGCATAAATTGATTTCAAGCATCTAATTAAAATAAGAGATAATTGATAAGTATGTGATTAATTAAAAAATAATTAATGGATGTGATTAATTAAAGGATTTAAAGGTAATTAATTTAATTTATTTAGTGATTAAATTAAATTAATTAGGAATTAAGATATTGATTAAGATAAATGGTTTACTTAATTAATTAAGATCTTAAGGTAATTGAAGGATCATTAATTAGTAATTTAATGACCATTACTTAATGTAATTAATTAAAGGATGATTAATTAATGAGAGTAATTAAAGAATAATTACTAAATGAAATTAATTAAAGGGTAATTAGTTAATTAAAGGTCAATTTAATTATGTAAGTAATTAAAGGTTAATTACTTAAAGGATAATTATTTAATGTAAGTAATTAGGTGGTTAATTAAATAATGTAATTAATTAAAGGTTGATTATTTTATGTAATTAATTATAGACAATTAATTAATGTAATTAATTAAGGGTTAATTAATTAATGTAATTAATTTAAGGTTAATTAATTTATGTGATTAATTAAGGGATAATTAATTAATTAATTAAGGATAATTAATTAAGATGAATAATTAAGGATGATTAATTAATTTTATTTAATTAATTAAAATAATATCAAATGGTTTGTAAATAATTAATGGTAGTTAAGCAGGGTTAGGTAATTGATCTATTTTGTTAAAATTAAATCAATGATAAATTATGTGATTGATTAATCTTGCTTATGGATGATTAGATTATCTTGAATGTCTTGAATTGTTTGATATCTCTAATATGTGATGTTCTGTGATATGAATTGATTTGGATTGAGCTGTGATAAATATTTATCTGTGATGTATTGTTGTGTGAATGTGAACTTTTGAATTGAATTAAAATTGATTACTTAAACAACTTGGCCTTTAAGATGGCATTTGAATTTCAATAAGACCAAGGGTCAGATTCCAAATGGTTATCCGAAAACCACATCGAATCTTAAAAGTGGATCCTTTGTTAAAGATTAAAAATGGAAATATGTTGTGACTGTATCCACATGTTTTAAAATAAGCGCTCATTATTCGGATAAGTCAGGAGAGGACATTAAGTCATAAAACCCATTCTGAATAATGATACGATGAAATGGGATTGCATTTGAAGACGGTGTCAAAGATCGGGTATTTTCGAAAACGAAAAGATTGCCTTTTGAATGTCTCTGCATCGAGTTGCTCCGATATAGTGATCATCCTATGTGACGGGGAGTCCAGACGTGATTAGGGGATATCCGGATTTGCAAGGACTTCTTTCCTTAATTGGTCGAAGTGCCTTCGTTCCACTCAGACCCAGGATGGACTTGTATGGACGTATGTCCGACATTACACTTTGAGATGTAAAGCTGGTTTCTATCAAATACATTTCTGTTTGGTGGTGAAGAATTTTATCTCTTAGCTTAACACCCTTCTTTGAGACGTACGAGCTCAGAGGTTATGTAGTTGAAGGTTACTAGTGATATATTCCCAGTTTGGTAATGTGGCATGCTAAGTGCTGAGCATTGGATTGATCGAAGCATGGCTTTTTTGTAAAGCGTTGCTTTGTGGGACGAGACTTCATCGAACTTCTCACCCCTAAAATGGTCGAAACAGGAAGGATGCGGCAAGGTTATAGGGGTCGCGCCCCTCAGGATATGTGCATTTCCTTCTGGATAAAAAGTGGTATCATGGTATGGAGCCCAGATATTTAACTTATGTGGTTGTTGGACATTTGTGATGGCACCTCGGTAAAGGTCGGTTACGACTGGGGGATGGCATACTCATGACAGTTATTTACCTTGTTACAGAGTTAACCCAGCCTTGTGTTGCCAAAGATCTGCTTAGGTTCTCGGGGCGTCCCTCCAGAGGCGTACCCTTTCGGATAAAGGAAGTTCCTTGGCCTTGGCCATTTGTTGGAAATTCAAACAATCAGTACGATCCCAGTAGGGTTTTAGTTGTGGAACCTGCCATTTTACATGGTAGCTATAGTAGGCATACTATAATGGTATGTATGCTGGCTAAGATTAATATTATACTTGCAAATGTTTTCCACACTATGCACTAATAATAATATCAAAAGGATTTTTGCATATCAAGCATGTTTGACTGCTATAAGGTGAAACCTCCCCCAAGTGTGTGATTGCATTGTGTGTGCTGGGAGACCTTATGGTAGTTTCATTTTCCAAAAAGCATAACGGATTTCTTTGTGTAATTTGTTTTTGTACAAATAACTGTTTTTATGTTTGCTCACACCAGTTCCATGACTGACTCGGAGTTTAGTGTTCCCTTTCTAAACTCTGGGTGCCCATAATATTCCACACGGACAGCCTAAAGTCAGGTTATCAGTAGGTTCTGAAGCTAGTTCAAATAGTTGATATGGACCTGGAAGTCTTTGAAGATTTTGGCTTTGAGCTTTTTGTTTTGGAAAACTTTGGAGATTTGGAATGAAGATGAAGTATGTTGGATTCTCTCTCTCTCTCTCTTTTGGAAGACCCTATTGATGGTTGTAAAGCTAGACCATCACTTTTGTTGTTGCTATTCCGCTGTTATGTTACTCTTCTGCTGTTGTATATATTTTGGCTCTGATATTGTTGGGCATTTGTTATCTCAATGTTGTATTGATTTTGTGTATAAAAAAATCATTTTTGTATTCCATGTGTTGTTATCAACTAATGTGTTTTAAACTCTGGCGAACCGACTCCAACGTTTGAATCCCCGACATTTGAATATTGGTGATGTATTGGATGCCGATTTTCGAGCCCCCGAGCTTGGGTCGTCACATTTCGGCAGTGCCTTCTTTATACGAGAGGTCTGGGTGAAATAATAATATCAATAATAACAATATATAAAATATATTTCAAAATAAATATCCCAAACCATGGGAAAATAATATAATATCGCTATAAAATCGTAATCCGAGAACATGCCTATTTGTCGGGCAAACAACGCTTTATTTTATGGAACCAAAAGCAGTAGTAAACAAATCGACACAACATATAATAGTTACTTGCAAATAGAACCATACAGTCATCACATGCAATTAAAGAAATTAACCATTAATCCCTAGCAACCAAAGCAAATGGTTTGTTCAGTTTCAGAAACTTTCAAATCGTGTAAAGTGATATATAAACGACCAAGTATACAGTACACTCAACAGTCTTAGATAAAACTTAATAGATTATTCATACATCTTTATGCAGTTAGAAGCATCCTTTCATGACCATCCCATAAGCCAAAACAAACAATAGTTTAAAATATTAGCGTAGTTTGCTCTTATTAATCTCCTTTTACATCATTTACTATTCTTTAGTTTCATTCATTCATACAATGCTATTTTCATTACTTTACATCCATTTACTTACATGATCACTTTTTCCCATTCAATTATTTGAAATAATCAATCAATTCAATAATTAAGTATTGCATACTTTTTATTTCTTTTTACTTCACATATATTACTTACTTTGGTTTCCTTTTAATATCAATATTCATTTGTGAAGCAACCATATTTAGATTTTTATTCTTTTTCTTTTCACATTTATTCCTTTCATATATAATATTCACCTTTACTATTTCATTTTTACTTTATAAGCCACTTCAATAATTAACTTAAGTTTATAATCATTTAATTATAGTATTCACTTTTCTATTAATTATAATTACAGCACTTCAAATTATTAACTTAAGTTCGTAATAAGTTACAATATTAGAATTCTTATTTACAGAAGAAATTCCATCGAACACCTTCATTTTTTAAGTTTACTTGTATAATATTCTATTACATATTCTTTTTAACATTTCAACTTTTAATATTTGGTAAGTAATACATTATGTCTTTTAGAATGTAATTGAATGTTACACAAGTTTCTCTTATCTATTAAGCTAATAAAATGTTCAATAGTTACATTTCTTAATTTCCCTATCCTTTGATTTACATATCACAATTTCCCATCTCATATATATTTCATTAATTATTTAGCTTTTAATTTCTTATTTTCCTCATTTAAGAAGATTCCAATTATTAATATAGTCAAGATTAAATTCATTGCAATAATTAAAAGCTATTAATTATCAAAAAGTTTTAAGAACTAAATCCCGGATTCATTTTAGTCATTTAGAAAATTTATTATATATATA
The DNA here is from genome assembly GCA_030765085.1 of Allium cepa. Lineage (NCBI taxonomy): Eukaryota > Viridiplantae > Streptophyta > Magnoliopsida > Asparagales > Amaryllidaceae > Allium > Allium cepa. The sequence goes on from CM060942.1 coordinate 515,073,160, forward strand.
TATAACCTTTATAGATCAAATCATATTTAGGGATTCAAAATCAAGATTTATTTATCAAAACAAATGTGTAGTAAAACTACTATAATGGCCTTCCAACGTTGAAACTCGAAAATGATCGCCGATGATGCATGCACTCATCTCCAAAATTATTTTCCAATGATAGAGAGGGGGAGTATAGAACTTATTTCCTTTAAAAATTTACTTTTAAAACATTTCTTTCAAACATCTTGAAATATTTATGTCAGAAAATACTTCTAAATACTGCTAATATTATAGAAAAAAATCTTTTGAATTTTTTTTAAAAAATGCTGGAACTTCAGTTCTAAACTTCCAGTTTATATTTACTTTATCTGTAAATCCTATTTGTCAATCAATATTTATAAAATTTCTCTACCTAGCAAACGACATATTACATCCAACTATATCATTTATAAAATTGATTATTTTATATACAAAATATATAATAGGCAAAATTATTTCATTTACCTATATTTCAAAACAATATTGTGTCGGTCTATCCTATTAAGTGTTTGGAAATTACTATCGTTGCCACAACGTCCTATGTACCGACCAGAATTTATAAATACTAATCAAAACAAATTAACACAATACAAAACCTTTTATAACACTAATAAATACGCTCACTCATATATATACTCTTAGTGACTCATCCTAGGGCATTACTACCCTATTCTATATGAATCAGACCCTAGAAAGATAAGGTTATTGCTAAACCAAAGCTTTGTTACCAAATTTAACGACCCACCTTTTTAGATGGTTCAAATCGACGATAAAACACACACGTCAGACTCAAACCTTTCAAAAGGGCAGATTGTTATAGAGTAAATAAGAAAAAGCAGAGCAATAAAAAACAAACATAGAATCTCACAATGGAATGTCAAAATATAATAATTAAATAAATAGTTCATGAAGCTGTTTACAAATAACATTTAATTACACTTTACAGTGTAGAATCAGAGTACATACAATAGTAATAAATAAATTATGCAGCAGAATAACAAGATGTAGTAGAATAAATATAATAAATAATAATAATACTAAATCATCATCTTCTTCCTCCTGAAAGGCAGTCTTCGATACACTGAAAAGCTCAGACTTACCCTAGCGAATTGAAAGACAAAATACTCGAGTCAGAACTAAAAGATCTTATGTAAGTTAAATCAACAGCAAATAAATATGAGTGTAATGACGTCAGAGATGTGTATGGGGTTTGACATCTCCTATCTGGTGTTTAACGTGAGTGTACTAACATAAGAGATGTTCAGGATTTCCATCTCCTAAGGATCTAGTAGTCCATTTGCATACATAGTACAATACACTATCATGATAGTGTCTACAGTAAATAAAGTATTAAAAGAACATTAAGGCATTACCCATATCCCTATTAACACAATTTATATATTCCTATAGTCTATACAGCACCGTAAGCTCCTCCATGAGGTTTATCAAGAGGCACTCCATAGGTATGGTACAAAACAAACTCGTAAAAGGCGCGATAGGCATATGAGCATGGCACTCGAGGCAATGCCTGGGTAGGACTCTACTGTTTTGCATAATCGGTCTAGTGGTAATGCATAGCAACTACTACCGTCCACCTCGAAACACACTCCCATTTTAAAATTAAGGGGTGGCCACCAAATCAATCACAAAGTCATAATGTGGTATCGAAGAAGCATGTCCGATCGGAGGTGCGACCTCACTTGGCCCAGGTATAGCTCATGTTTTAGTCACATCTAAGCTGACTCACGGGAGTCTTTTTCATGTAAATACCTCATATAGAATCATTCGCCAAACCATCCTACTTCATTCTGGAATCTCCACCACGTACACTGTTGTTAAAGTGGTTTTCGGCATTGGCAGAGAGTATGACAGTATCTGATCCCGGTCTCTTTAACAACCAAATGCTTATTTCACACCAGATGGTTCTTTTATATTTCCAAAACCAATTCATAATTAATATCAAAATATTATATTCAATTCAAACCATATCACTTTCGAAATCATATTCGCTTTCGAAATCATATTCACAAAATAGTTTAAATTCTCATTTCAAAATCATCATATTAAATAAAATGTGTCATTTCACCAGAAAATATCATTTTAAATCCTAATTTTGGTTATAACATCATTTAACCATATTTGCTTTTAGATCAAGGATATAAATATAACAGCCCAACCTTGCACCGTTTTATTTTAGAAAATAGTTTAGATAGTTTAAAATAGTTTTAATAGTTTTTATAGTGTAAAATAGTTAAAATAGTTAAAATAATTTAAAATACTTTAAAATAGTTTAAAAATATATTAAAATAGTTTAGATGGATTTAAGATAGTTTAAAATAGATTTAAAATAGAATAAACAAATTTAAAATAGATTTAAATTTGATTAAACAGATTTAAAATAGAATAAATAGATTTAAATTATATTAAATAGATTTAAAATAGATTACAAAGATTTAAAATACATTAGATAGATCTAAAATAGATTAGATAGTTTTAAAATAGATTAAACAGATTTAAAATAGATAAAACAGAGCTAAATTAGGTTAAATAGTATTAAAATAGATTAAATAGATTTAAAATGCATTAAATTGATTTAAAATGAATTAAAATGGTTAATTTGATTAGATAGTTTAAAATAATTTAAAATAGATTAAAATAGTTTAATAGTTTGAAAACCTTAATAATCATGGTTTTTTAAAATAATATATCATAGAATTTATAATAAATGGATTAATTTGAGATAAATACCAAACTAGATTGTTTCTTTCATTTCAAAACATGTGGACCACGTCCAGCTTTCAAATTTCAATTTAAATCCTTTAAACAATTCATTTAAACCAATTCCAATTTTCAACATTTAAAGCTTGGATTTTCAAAAATAATTCAATTTATATAAATCAAATTTTTTGTTTCGAAACATCATTTGACTGAATTCAATTTTTAGGATTTAAAATCATTTAATTTAGCCAATCCGGTGTCTATATATAGTTTTCTACCCAATGATCAAGTGATACTAATATTTATTATTATCCCGCCTTTTTACAAGGCCGTGATACCAAAAGATTAGCCGAGAACCAAGGACAGCTCGTCCGAAGATTGGTTGTACGCAGGCTCGCTATGAATATCGACGAATTTTGTCCAAGTCCAAATCAAGCTAGAATTGATATGACACGACAAGCAAACCTGTAGAAGCCAGTGCTCCAAATTTCAGGTCAATCCGAGTTCATATGCTCTAGTTATGATCGATGCAAATTGAAAGAGATAACGCCATTTACGTATCCATGACCGAACCTTAGTTCGAATTCATCTGAGAGCCTGAGTTCATATCGATCGACTATAGCATACTTCACATCGATCAGCATCGTTCGTTTCCATCGGCAAGTGTCTATTCGAATCCATCGAAGAGAGGACTATTCATATCCATCAGGCGCACACTGTTCGTATCCATCAGGGGAAAATGCTTCGTTCGTATCGATCTATTTGACTCCATCATCCAACACCTCCATTTCGAATCCATCGATATTTGTTTAGTTCGTATCCACCGAATATGGCCTTCTTCATTGCCATCAGAAGGCAGGCCGGCTTCAAATCGATCGGTTGCGGCCCATTTTCGTATCCAGTACTCGATCGATACGAACATGATAAAGCAACCTACCGATACGAGCAGATTCATGGCACTCGATACAGACAAAATAGCTTCAATCGACTCGAACATGCACAATTCAAATCAATACGAATGTGGCGCAAATGTTGGGGAGACTCGGTCAACTCGGTATAAAAAGTGGATCGATCCGAAGAGTGCACGCTACATGATCACCTTGACACGTGCAACGATCGATTCAAATGGATCGGTTCAAAGCTATCGATGCGAACCTAACAGCCCACCGAAGAACCCAATCTTGCATCAATCATATCTCACAATCCATAAGTCCAAATGCTATGAAATTTTCACAGGAACTTACGCACAAGCTAAGGAAGGTCCATGCCAAATTTCGACGCGATTGGACCAAATCTTGATCTATACGAAATTGGTTCGAATCGATCACGGATCGAGTAGAAACATCATGGGATCGATCGCGTGGGCCCCTTCATGTGCTAGAAGAAGTCTCTCGAAGTTTGAGCGAGATATCGGCCTCCCACGCTTATAAATAGGGCCCCAGGGCCTATAGAAGAGGGATCTTTTTGGGGGGCTTCCCAACGTCCAGACTATGCCGAATTCAACTTTGCACTTCACTACTGCTGTTGTACTCAAATTTTAGAGCTATAATTCATGATAACCCGCTGTAATTGATTGTAATCATCAAGTAAATATCAGTAAAGTCATCAAACTTCAAAGTGGACATAGGCCGGATTGCCAAACCACTATAAATTCTGTTTTTGTCATTGCTTTCATCAAAATTTTCTAAGTGTTCTTCATTTTTATTTCTCTACACACTTATTATCTGTGATCCGTGATTGTGAATTGGTGCTTTCATTGGCTATCGGGTGTTTGTGACTATTTTTGGCGCACACATTTTGGTGCTTCCACTGAGAAGGTTGAACTCAGGAATTCTATCGCTAGGAAGTTGAATTTGAAAGTTTAAGGATTCAGATATGAAACTTTATGAAAAGGCAATCAAGTAGAAGGCAAAGACCAGAAAGGAGTCATCATAATGGAAGTCAAGAAGCTTCCTCAGGAGCGAACCAAGCTTCAGTCTTCATCACTAGAAATGAGATGGAGATGATGATGGGAGCTATGCATGAAGAGCTTCTAAAACGATAGGAAGAGATGATGCAGAATTTGCTTCGACGAACCGAGCAAACCAGAGTACAGAACCAAGCCAACGAAGCCACAGGAGACGCTGGAGATAGGGATCGGGGGCACGGAGCAACCAGAATTCAGAATGGAGCAGGACTATCTGGCAGAGCACCAGAACTATGGGGCACTTACCCGAAGCATATAGACCCAACCCCGGGCAGAATACCAGGTGGAGCTGTGCAACATGACATCGACAGAGAAATAAACGTTCAACCAGGAGAACATAATCCAGGATTCCCTCGTGAACTCGGAGGGTAGGTCGAAGGCAGTAGGCGAGGACGACAACTCGGAGAAAATGATAGATTGGTGGAGATGGTTAGACGAGCTATGAGAGGTGGATTGGTAAACATAGACTTGGAGGATGTGAATAGGAGTCCCTTTACTCCAATTATCAAGCAAGCTAGGAACCAATCAGATTTTAAGCTACCATCATTACAAATGTATAATCGGAGGATGGATCCTACGGTTCATCTGACAAAGTATGTGAGGCATATGGAAGTGTTGGGTGCATCAGAAGAGGTAATGGCCCGGTGCTTCCCACTGTACCTGGCAGACATTGTGGCGCTATGGTTTAGGCAACCGGAGAGAGGCTCTATTGGGACATGGATTGATTTGACTGAATGGTTTATGAGGCAATTCAGAGTTCATATTTCAACCCAAGAATGTGATGAGTTTGGCAGCACTGAAGCAAAGAACCGAGGAATCTTTGAGGAGCTTTCTGATGCGATTCAATGCAGCAACGGCATCGGTGGATCGACCGGATCCATCCATGGTTTTGATGGCAGCTGTATCTGGCATAACGGACGACACAAAATTAAAGAATTTGTTGACAAGAGATCCCCTTTGGGAGAATTTTATCATGAAGCTGAAGGATTTCTACGATTAGAGGATGCAAATGCTGAAAGAGAGGAAGGAGAAGGAATCGATGTTTATGCAGTCAAGGGTGAAAATCCTCCAAAAAAGGGATAGGAACTGGTAAAGAGAAACAAAAGGCTGAGGATAATGATAATGGATCAACATGACCACGAAAGGAACCAAGATTCACCTCATATACGGAGCTGAACGAGACTTTGGAGCGGAACTACCAGGACACCAAGGGACAGATTCCTTATCGAAGGCCGAGAAGAGAGATCCGACCAGCAAAGAAAGAAGGTCAGACAAGTATTTCTTATTTCACAAGCTAAATGGTCATAGCACAAACGACTGCAAACACTTGAAAGATGAAGCCGAGGGGCATATCCGAAATGGTCTGCTATCGTAGTACGTGAGAAGGGGAACAACGACGGTGGAATGGGAGCGGCCACCACCTGCATCAAATGGGAACGGCTCAGGATCTGGGCGTCAGCTTATTATCAATTAATTGAGATAATGACGAGAAAGTGGAAAATTCCGTACCGATGCGATTAAGTTGTTTACACATGTACAGGACCGCGAACGATCCTCAGGCGTGCTCTGGTACAACTATAAATCACATCGATGTAGGTGTTTGCGCTCTGACGTCACTGTTTTGCTTTTGTTTTTGCTTCTCATGTTTGGATTTGATTTTGTCGAACATTTCTGTTGAATAACTCAGTTGAATGGATATCTGGTTTTGATAATTCTGAAACGGCTAAGCTACTTGCACATGTATGGGGTCGCGAATGGTCCTTAGGAATGCTCTGAGATGGCGATAAATCGCCCTAACGAACGATCCAGGAACTCACTCAAATGTGAAATCTGGTATTGATGATGTTAAGTCCCCCCGGGCACATATACTCGCCTTGAACGGCACCCGACCGTGAACGGTCACAATTCGCCTCAAACGGCACCCGACCGCGAATGGTCAAAGTTCGCCGCGAATGGCACTCGACCGCGAACGGTTACAATTCGCCGCGAACGGCACCCGATTGCAAACAGTCACAAATCCCCTCTAACGGAACCCCGACCATGAATGGTTACCATCCACCGCGAATGGCATCCGACTGCATACGGTCACATATCACGTCAAATAAAATACGATCCCGAACGATCGTCATTCATGGTCAGATAAGACTATCCATTTCTTTGCAAGTCATCAACAGGATATGAACGTCCAACTTATGGCATTTCAAAACACACCTTCCTCTCGCAAGGCATGTTTTGGGGGGCAAGTGTTATCCCACCTTTTAGCAAGGTCATGATACTAAAAGATTAATCGAGAATAAAAGACGGTTCATCCCCAAGATTGGTTGTACGCAGGCTCGCTATGAATATTGACGAATTTTTTCCAAGTCCAAATCAAGCTAGAATTGATATGACACGACAAGCAAAGTTGTGAAAGCCAGTGCTCCAAATTTTAGGTCAATCGGAGTTTGTATGCTCAAGTTATGATCGATGCAAATTGAAAGAGATAACGCCATTTTCCTATCCATCATTGAACCTCAGTTCGAATCCATATGAGAGCCTCAGTTCGTATCGATCGACTATAGCATACTTCGCATCGATCAGCCTCGTTCGTATCCATCGGCAAGCATCTATTCGAATCCATCGAAGAGAGCACTATTCGTACCCATCAGGCGCGCACTGTTCGTATCCATCTTCTTATCGATCTATTTGACTCCATCATACAACATCTCCATTTCGAATCGATCGACAATTGCTTTGTTCGTATCCACCGAAGATGGCCTTCTTCGTAGCCATCAGAATCGATCGGCTGTGGACCATTTTCGTATCCAATACTCGATCGATACGAACATGATAAAGAATAAAGAAACCGACGGATACAAGCAGATTCATGGCACTCGATACGAACAAAATAGCTTCAATCGACTTGAATATGCACAATTCAAATCGATACGAACATGGCACGAATGTTGGGGAGACTCGGTCAACTTGGCATATAAAGTGGATCGATCCGAAGAGTGCGCGCCATGCCATCACCTTGACACGTGCAACGATCGATTCGAATGAATCGATTCGAAGCTATCGATGCGAACCAAACAGCCCACCGAAGAACCTAATCTTGCATCGATTATTCCTCACAATCCATAAGTTTAAATGCTATGAATTTTCATAGGAGCTTACGCACAAGCTATGGAAGGTCCATGCCAAATTTCAACTCGATTGGACCAAATCTTGATTGATACGAAATTGGTTCATATCGATCACGAATCGACTCGAAACTTCATGGGATCGATCGCGTGGGCCCCCTAACATGCCAGAAGAAGTCTCCCGAAGTTTGAGCGAGATATCATCCTCCTACGTCTATAAATAGGGTCCCAGGGCCTATAGACGAGGGATCTTTTTAGGGGGCTTCCCAACGTCAAGACTAATTCAAGTTTGCACTTCGCCACTGCTGTCGTACTTGAATTTCAGAGCTATAATTCATGATAACCCGCTGTAATTGATTGTAATCATCAAGTGAATATCAATGAAGTCATCAAACTTCAAAGTGGACGTAGGCTGAATTGCCGAACCACTATAAATTATGTGTTTGTTATTGCTTTCATCTAAAATTTCTAGGTGTTCTTCATTTTTATTTCTCTACACACTTTTTATCTGTGATCTGTGATTATGAACTGGTGCTTTCATTGGCTATCGGGTGTTTGTGACCATTTTTGGCACAAACATTTATCATTTCAATCTACAAATATTTTATATTTATGGATGTATATCATTTCAACCCGCAATTCCGAATTTAATCACAAATCCATGAAATCGCTCGAGTCTATCGTTTCAACCCATAACGATTTCTCCTAATATATCAGATCGTTTGGGTATGTATCATTTCAACCCATAGGGAACTTACAGTGTTATAACAACATAAACATATAACATCTAGTCATCCAATATCAATAATCAAACATACATTACAATCACCATTCAATCAATCAATAAATAACATCAATTAACTGATTATCATCTACAGGTATTCAAGTGACAATTAAATTCAATATTAAATTGAAAGATGATTAAATGCAATAAAAGTTAAATTTAACTAGAATGAAAATTTAAATATACCAAACATCGACCAATCAATTTCTAACTACATTATAAATTTAATTTAACTAACATAAGATCATTTTGTAGTTGCGAGTGAGTTAAAACACTCACCTTTGATTTCAAATCAATTTGAAATCCAGAATAAAGCCCAAAATTCAATAGTTTAGAATTTGACCAAACCAGTTTCACAATGTCCGAAATTTCGGTACGATTCCGAAGGGGAAAGTAGCACGTCAAATGGAGCTCGTATTAAAAAGTTATGCTAATTAGAACGGTTGAATTTTAAATAAAAATTTAAAATAAACAAAACAAAACTGAACATGCCACGTCACCTGCCTTCTACATGATCGAAACACATGCTTCTGAAAGAAGCTTTGCGGTAGGATCGTATAATATGGAATAGTGGAATGGTCTAGGCAGATAGCAATAAGTAGTAAGTAAAGTAGACACCAAGATTTTATACTGGTTTGGACCTCTTATCCTACGTCCAATCCCTGTGCTCCTCTAAGGAATTCAACTAACCAACAACCCTTACTTAACCCGGAGGAATAGGTTTACAACTTACCCAAACAACCACACAGGATTTCTTGCCTCAACTGGTGAAGAGGACTTCAACTAGACACAAAGAGTATTTCTGAGTTGTTGTGTTCTTGATAACACTAATGAGTCTAATTGACTACAATTTTCCTATAATCTTATCCTCAAGAATATGAAATGTGCTTATGAAGACTTGGGAAATATAGATTGCTATGAATCAAAAGAGTATTTAAGATAAATCAGAGATTCAAGCAATTGAAGTGGTTTGAGATTGCTTTTGAAAACTTAAGAAATCTGAAAATATGATTGAGATAATAGAGAGATTAAAGCAATTAGAATTCGTTAATTTGCAAATGATAGAATCATGTATTTATAGGTGTAGAAGAGGTCTATCTATTTGCAAAGGATCTAGTCAAGAGATGCATCCATTACCATTGGAGAATGGTTGCAACTCCTGGGAAGAAGAAGGTGTCTTTTCATAAAAAATTCGCAGGTTCAAATTCAGTCGATTGAAAAGGGAATTTCAGTCGACTGAAGCTGTGCATGTTGTAATTCTGTAACAGGATTCAGTTGACTGAAATTTCTTGTTCAGTCGACTGAACTGGTAGTTTCTGCACAGTGAACTTTTAACTAAAATATTAAGTTATGAAATGTGTTCTCGTGTTTGTGCAAGCTTCTTGAGGATAGATTTTAACAATAAAACTAAGACTAAGACCTATATATAATAAGTACTCATGGTATTCTTGGTCTTCATAGTCATTCCTTTAGCTTTGCACATAACTCTTCCTTTTTGTTGAAGTACATTGCCATTGATCAAAATATAGCATATCAACATTCTCCCCCTTTTTGATTGATGACAATACCTACGTTTGTAGAGATGTAATTATCTTTCCTCCCGCTGAATATATGCACTATCTTTCCTACTAAATAAAGTTAGTGACATAGTCTTTTCTTCCCCTTTGTCATCGACAAAAAGGAAGTAATAATTTGTAGAAGTATATAATTGTCAAACAAAGCAACCACATGCATTCATAACCATAGTGTGAATTATACAAACCATAGAGTATCACGAATAAAAGAAGGCTATTTATACAAGCCTTTTCAGAAGTGTTTGAAAATTAATAAAGAGTTCCGGAAATCAAACCATCAAGATGATCAAGGATCCTTGCCCCAATCATAAGAACCTTCACGTCCTCCTTCTAGTTCACAAATAACAGGGCCACCAGTTGTTCGTCTAAAAGCCGATCCTCCTTGACCACCACTGTTACCACTAGTGCTGCTGCCCGGGTTCTCCTCGGAAGATGTCCATGTGAATGTTGGAGCTGGGCGCTTGCCGTGTGAGGTAGAAGCAGAAGTGGTGCTGGTGCATGAAATGGCATCCCATAGTTTATTAAAGAACCCTTTTACCCTATCAAGTTTGTGATCAGCCTTTTTGAGATGTATCAAGGATTTGTTGATTCTTTGATAGAATTCCCAACGATTGATTTGTAGTAAAATCTGGTTGAACAAGACTTATTTCATCATCTTGATCAAGAGGTCTTGTTGTGGAGCTTGAGGTTGAGGTTGGTGAGGTTCTTGTTGACGTGCTTCCCATTCGGCTAGTGACATGATACGAGGAGGTTGAAGCTGAAGCTCTAGAACGTTTAGGAGGCATAATTGTGGAAATTTTAAGGAAGAAATTGAGAAAATGTAGGAATTGGGGGGGTAGGGTTTTCTTAGAAATGGGGAAGATGAAGTTTGGAACCAGTGAAAATAAAGTTAAAAGTGAAAAAGATGGTTAAGAAGGGTAAGAAAACTTGGTAAATTGCGTTCAGTCGACTGAAATGTTCTGCTCAGTCGACTGAACTGGAAGCCGAAAGTTTTCTGGCTAAAATTCAGTCGACTGGACAGAGATTTTCAGTCGACTGAACTATTGGCTGAAAGTTTTTGTCATATATTTAGTCGACTGTGTAGAACTATTCAGTCGACTGAATTTCGCATTTTTGGTTTTTCTTGACTTTTTGAATGCAAATGTTTTATTTAATGAAATAATTACAATTATATAGTAATATTATGATACAACAACATTATTTTGACCACAAAACCATCATTTATTGGGGAATGTAGTCTTCTTCTTTGGTGTTGTATATCCCTCATTCGCCATATAGTTTTTGTCCCATGAATTTGGGCTATACTGAGGTGTTTGTGGAGATACCCAAGGATTTATCGGATCGATTGATGTACGATATGAAGAAGATGGACCAAACAAATTAACTGGTCGAGGTAAGGGCTCACTCATATCCTTTTTATTTGAGCCGCAAAATTTTAAACCAATTTGCTCAAGAAACCTTAAGCGTTTAGCCGTTACTTTCTGTTTAAAATACAATTCACGTTGAAGGTCTATTTGCTGCTGCTGATAATGATGAATTTCATCGAACTTTTTCTTCATATCTGGAGAGATAAATAGCGCACGTTTGGCCTTCTTGGAATCTGGTGTATAACTGGTTCGATAAATTTCCTATTTATAAACAGGTTCGTGTTTTGGTGTTGGCGTAGGAAGATTAGGTGATGAGGCTGAGCTATCGGTTGAGAAAGTTATAATGATGGGTGAGTTTGATTTGTTGGAGGACATTTTTCTACAGAGTTTGAACCTTTTGTTTTGAATTTTTTTTTTTGTATTTTGTTTCAGTTTTTAACATGCCTATATATAGGCTTAGAGTTATAAGGAAAGTGTGGTGTAGAATCAATAGGAGTTTAGAGCCAGAAATTGAATTACCGGTTAATAATTTATTTGAAATGAATGGTCTTGGAGGGACATTCTAGTTTATGTAATATTATGTAGCTAATTCAAGTGTATAGCTCAAATGGTTAAGTTATCAAACTTATAGTCAAGTGACCTAAGTTCAACTCTGACATTTGTTATGATGATTATTTTGATTTTAAAATTTTGAAATTTATTTTTATATTAAAAATTTAAATATCTTTTTCTGATATTAAACCTAATTCTTGACGTAGTTTAACAACTAAATTTTCTAAGAGTGGTTTGGTAAATATATCAGCTATTTGATTTTCGGTAGTAATATATTCTAAATTGATAATTCCTTTTTCGATATTGTCACGTAGAAAATGGTGATGAATATCAATATGTTTTGCACGAGAATGATTTACCGAATTTTTAGATAAATTTATTGTACTTGTATTATCACAATATATTATAGAATTTGTTAAGTTTATATTAAAATCTTTAAGTGTTTGTTGCATATATATGACTTGAGTACTAGTTAAGGCGGTAGATATATATTCTACTTCACAGGTTGAAAGAGAAACATAATTTTGTTTCGTACTAAACCAAGATACAAGTGATTTTCCAATGAAATGACACGTACCACTTGTATTTTTTCTACCTGTTCGAGATCCACCAAAATCAGCATCACTAAATGAAACTAACTCGAATTGACAATCTTTTGGATAGAAAAGACCAAAGTCCTTAGTATTATTAAGATATCGCATACTTCGTTTTACGACTCTTAAATGTGATTCTTTAGGATTAGCTTGAAAATGTGCACATAAACATACACTCATCATTATGTCTGGTCTACTAGCGGTTAAGTAAAGTAAAGAGCCTATCATACTTCTAAACGACTTTTGGTTTACACTCTTGCCAGTTTCATCTCGATCGGGATGAGTTGTGGTACCATAGGAGTAGGTTTACCAGAAGTGTTTCCCATTCCAAAACGTTTAATTAGATTAGCACAATATTTTTCTTGCTTTAAGAAAATTTCATTCGTTAATTGTTTAATTTGAAGTCCGAGAAAATAAGATAATTCTCCCATATGTGACATTTCGAACTCCTTAGTCATTATATTTGAAAATTCTTTACACAATCTTTTATTAGTTGAACCAAATATAATGTCATCTACATATATTTGAATTAGTAAAATGTCTTTAGTAGTGTTTTTAATGAATAGAGTTTGATCTACTTTTCCGATTTGAAATCCCGAATCTAGTAGATAGCTCTTAAGTCTCTCATACCAAGCACGAAGTGCTTGTTTAAGACCATATAAGGCTTTCTTTAATTTATATACATGATCCGGATATTTTTCATGAATGAATAAAGGGGGTTATTCTACATATACATTTTCTTTTATAAAACCATTTAAAAAGGCACTTTTAACATCCATTTGATAAAGTTTAAAATTGTGAAAACAAGCGAAGGCTAATAAAATACGAATTGCTTTTGCAACTGGAGCAAACGCTTCTTCGTAATCGATTCCTTTTTCTTGATTATAGCCTTGTGCTACTAGTCTTGATTTATTTCTAGTAATATTTCGAAATTCGACTGCTTTATTTTTATAGACCCATTTAGTTCCAATAACTGATTGGTCATCAGGACGAGGAACTAACTCCCAAACATTATTTCGTTCAAACTGATTTAACTCTTCTTACATGGCAACAATCCAATATTCATCTGTTGAAGCTTCTTTTGAATTTTTGGGCTCAATAGTTGAAAGAAAAGCAACATGACCCATTTGGTTTAGTTGACTTTTTGTTTGACTTGCGAATCAATCTCTCCAATTATATTTTGTGTAGGATAATCTCGTAGGATTCTAGGAGGAGATCTAATTTGATTGTTATTGATTTGATTAATATTTTCATTATTTTCAAAACTTATTTTTTCTGTATTGGATATAATTTCTTCATCATCTTTGATGATTGTATTTTTAATAAAGTTTTCATCAAAAGATACATGTAAAGTTTCTTCTATTACATTTGTTCGTTTATTGAAAACACGATATGCCTTACTTCGTTCTGGGTAACCTACAAAAATACCATGGTCAGCTTTTGGATCAAATTTTCCAAGTTGGTTTTTTGTGTTAAGAATAAAACATTTTGACCCAAAGATTTTTAAGTACGAAATATTAGGTTTTCTTCCATTAAAAAGTTCATATGAAGTGTTTTTAGTTAAAGGTCGTATGGAAATACGACTTAATACATAACACGCAGTTGCTACAGCTTCTGCCCAAAAATGCTTTGGTAATGTACTTCCATTTAATAACGTTCTTGCGCATTCTTGAAGAGTTCTATTTTTCCTTTCTACAACTCCATTTTGTTGTGGAGTTCTAGGAAATGAAAAATTATGATTTATTCCTTTCTTTTTACAAAATAATTCAAATGACTCATTTTCAAATTCGCCTCCATGATCACTCCTTTTATTTTTGACTTTTAAATTCTTAATATTTTGAATTCTTTTAACAATTTTTTTTAAAATAATCAAACGTATCACTTTTTTTCCATAAATATCATCCATGTATATCTTGAGAAATCATCAACTATTACAAAAACATATCGATTATGGTTAATAGATTGAACCTGTGTTGGTCCGAATAAATCCATATGAAACAATTCTAATGGTTTTAAAGTTGAAATAACTTTCTTAGATTTAAAAGTTGATTTAGTTAATTTTCCTAATTGACAATCATCGCAAATATTATTCACTTTAAAATTTATTTTTGGTAAGCCTTTGACTAATTCATTTTTTGAAAGTTTTTGAATAGATTTAAAATTAATATGACAAAATCTTTTGTGCCATACATAACCAAGGATCATTATCTTTGACCATTAAACACATATCTTTATTAATTTTCATTTTTAAAAAATAAATATTTCTATCTCTCTTTCCTTCAAAAATAATATTTTGATTTTGATCAAAAATACAACATTTATTTTCGGAAAAAGTTATTTTAAAACCTTTGTCGCATAGTTGAATTATGCTTAATAAATTATGTTTTAAGTTTTTAACTAAAGAAACATTTGTAATAAGGGGTAAATTTGATATACCGTAGTTGCACACATCTCCTTTGCCAATGATGAAACCTTTTGAGTTATCTCCGAAGGTAACATAGCCACCATCAAAGTATGAAATATTTTTAAGCATTTCTTTATCTCCGGTCATGTGTTTTGAGCAACCACTATCCAAAATCCATTTTCTTTTCTTAAGTAGGACCTACAAAAAATATTAATAAATATATTGGTACCCACCTTTTAATAGGGTCCTAAGAGTTAGATCTTAGGAAATCAAACCCAAGTGGGTTTAGTATCCCTTTTATACAGATAATTACTATTTTTGTGAACTGTTTCTATGAAGGAACTTATATATTTGTTCCGAATTAAATTATTATTTGTTTTCGAAACCCATACTTTGATTTCCTTTTTCTTTTTAGTGTGTCTTGGTACGTTATTTTTCAATACTATACTATGTTTTAAATTATCTTCCTTCTTAAAATTAGCATTTTTCATTGGAAGAATTTTTGATTCCTTTTTAAAACCTAATCCATTTTTATTTGAAGAGGATTGAGAATTTTCGAGAATTTTAGATAAATTTTCTCTTCCCTTACTAAAATTAGAAACATTTTTAGTGATGTTATCTAATTTAATTTGAAGACTGGTATTTTCTAATTCAACTTGTTTTAGTTTGTTTTTCACATTGTGATTTTCAGAAATAATTTCATCATTCTTTTTTTTTTTGAGTTTAAATTTCTTGGCTCAAAAGTAGTTGACTATCTGAGTTAGAGAGAGATTCTTGAACTTTTTCAAGTTCTTCTTCCAATATTTTTTTCTCGTCTTTTAACATATTTCTTTCAAATTCAGCTTTGTTCTGATTTTCACGTGACTCTTTAAGTTTCTTTTTGAGAATTTTATAGTATTTAAAAATTCAGTGTTTACTTCTATTAAATCATCATAAGATAAATCACTAACCTCAGATTCTTGAGCCATGAAGCACACATTATGTTGTTCATTGTTGCTGTCACTATCACTATCTGATGAATCTGAATCTGAATCATCCCATCTGATAGAAAAAGCCTTCTTTTTAAATTTGTCTTTCTTATTCTTGTTGTTGAAGTTTTTCTGATTCTCCTTCTTTAACTCCGGACAGTCTTTTATCATATGACCTTTCTTGTGAAAATTAAAACATTCCATATTTAAGGATGAAGGTTTGTTCAAGAAATTCTTTTTGAAACCATTTTTATTTCCTTTTCTATATTTTAAGAATTTCTTGAAATTTTTGGCAATAAATGCTAGATCCTCATCTTCATACTCCGATTCTTCCTTTTTTGCATGAAAAGCCACATTTTTTCTTTCCCATGCTTGATCTTTCTTAGCTTGCATATTAACTTCATAAGACATAAGGTTTCCAATTAATTCTTCTGGTTTCATTGTAGATAGATCGTTTGCTTCCTCAATTGCTAAGACTTTTCTCTCCCATTCATCAGTGAGTGAATTTAGGACCTTAGATACAATATCAAAATCCGTATACTTTTCTCCTAATCCTATTAAGGCATGATGAATGTCTTGAAATCTCGAGTACATGTCATTGATGGATTCATTCTGTCGCATTCTAAAGTTTTGGAACTGGTTCTTTAGCATGGAGATCTTTGTTTGTTTGACCTTGTTTGTGCCTTCATGTATGGTTCTAAGTGTATCCATATCTGATGTGCAATAGTACAAATGCTAACATCATTGAACTCATTTGTATCCAAAGCATAAAATAGCATATTCATAGCTTTGGCATTTGCACTAGCTTCATTCTTCTGAGTTTGTGTCCATGTAGGGTAATCAGTTGTGGGTACAACGAACTCTGCTTGAGTTGCATTCCAGGCTTCAAAGCTTGTTGCTTGCATATAAATCCTCATCCTTATAGCCCAATAATTATAGTTTAGTCCATTGAATAAAGGGAGTCTTTGGGTAGATAGTCCTTCTGCAAATGTAGAGCTATATGCAGTTGTTGTGCTTGTGCTTGTGTTATTTTCCATATTATCAATATGTCGAATAACGGTGTTATGATTATAGGACAACCGAGCTCTAATACCAATTGAAAGAAGCTATGCGGTAGGATCGTATAATATGGAATAGTGGAATGGTCTAGGTAGATAGCAATAAGCAGTAAGTAAAGTTGACACCAGGACTTTATACTGGTTTGGACCTCTTGTCATATGTCCAGTCCCTAAGCTCCTCTTAGGAATTCAACTAACCAACAACCGTCACTTAACTCGGAGGAATAGGTTTACAACTTACCCGAACAACCGAACGGGATTTCTTGCCTCAAATACTGAAGAGGACTTTAACTATATACAAAGAGTATTTCTGACTTGTTGTGTTCTTGATAACACTAAAGAGTCTAATTGAGTACAATTTTCCTATAATCTTATCCTCAAGAATATGAAATGTGTTTATGAAGATTTAGGAAATATAGATTGCTATGAATCAAAAGAGTATTTAAGATAAATCAGAGATTCAAGCAAAATCGAAGTGGTTTGAGATTGCTTTTGAAAACTTAAGAAATCTGAAAATATGATTGAGATAATAGAGAGATTAAAGCAATTAGAATTCGTTAATTTGCAAATGATAGAATCATGTATTTATAGGTGTAGAAGAGGGGTGTCTATTTGCAAAGGATCTAATCAAGAGATGCATCCATTACCATTGGAGAATGATTGTAACTCCTGGGAAGAAGAAGGTGTCTTTTCATAAAAAAAATTCGCAGTTTTAGATTCAGTCGACTGAACAGAGAATTTCAGTCGACTGAAGCTGTGCATGTTGTAATTCTATAACAGGTTCAGTCGACTAAAATTTCCTGTTCAGTCGACTGAACTGGTAGTTTCTGCACAGTGAACTTTTAACTAAAATATTAAGTTATGAAATGTGTTCTTGTGTTTGTGCAAGCTTCTTGAGGATAGATTTTAACAATAAAACTAAGACTAAGACCTATATATAATAAGTACTCATGATATCTTTGGTCTTAATAGCCATTCCTTTAGCTTTGCACATAACTCTTCCTTTTTGTTGAAGCACATTGTCATTGATCATATCAACAGCTCCAAATCAACATGTGACTACAGGGACCCTAGCTGGTAAGTTCATCTATGCACACAAGCCACCACGACCATCTGAACATTGATCAGCTGGCGTTGCCCGCCACCACTTGCCAAGCCGCACCCCCTAAGGCCAACGCCAAAACCTCTGTCGCCTTACCTAAAGTAGCGTCGCTCTAGCATTCGAAGGCGACTCTGGCCAAATCCCATCGACTACGGCACATAACAAAACCACAGTTGCATCCTACTCGACGACCTCCACACGCCAGACCCTCGGATCGAACTCTCATCCCAGATCCACCATTAAAAATCCCAAAACCTAGTGCGGACGGTTGGGAATGATCAACGATTTTTGGCCAAATGGTGACTCGAACCAATGAACGAACAACAACACTGGATTGTGCTCATCAAGAGCTTTCCAATGACAAATAATATGGTATAGTTTAAAGAAGATGAAATTTTGAAATTGATTTGATATTGGATTTATGTTTTTTATTTGAGTTTTGTTTCTGCCATTGAGAAGAAGGAGATAGAAAAAAGTTGATATACGTACATAATAAGAAAAATGAATGCTAGGGTTTGGGAAAAAAGACTGTTTATATTAACAAAGCCCGATAAGAAAATAAACACATATCGAATTTGTACGAATGATGAATAGCGACCCAAAAGCCCGTTTTGCCTCCGAAACGAAAGTGGGTCATCCCATATATCAAAATAGATGTTTTCGATATTTTTAAACTCAGTGGAATAGTTTTCAAGTTCTAATTCCATTGTATGAAGAAGTTAGCTTTAAAATCAGTTTATTTTAATCGAATTCAATTAAATTGATTTCTACGCGTTTTGAGCTCGTACGATCAAATGACAAGTCCGATCACTATGAAACTTAAAATCATGTAATAATTCACTGTTAAAGATATGATGAAATTAGTTTCGTCAAAATCCGAGATAGTGGCCAAAATGGCTACTATCACTTTAGTTAAACAAATTAATATTAAATTAATTAAATCAGCTTTTCAATTCCAATTTTATAATTAATTTTTTATCTTTTTTAATTACTTAGACATTTACAAAAATTTCAAAGCAAATTTACATATGAATTCAAAGTTAATTATTTTACTAATTACAGTGTTTAAATCCAATTGAAATATAAATGCAGTGATTATTACATTAAATTCCAGTAAATCCATTTATTTGCCTTTTCATCCTATTATTCAATCCATTTTTACCCTATGGATATATTTCACATTGATTTATATCTTATTACATTATATCCTACAGTTACCATCTAAATTTACAATAACGTTATATTTAATTACATTTATTCCAATTTATTTCCAATTTAATTTCAACAATTTAAATAAATAGGTAACAAATAAAAATTGTCACCTTTGGCTTAATTTAGTCACATTTATAAGTTGATTGGCTACACAAATGTTATAACTATTTGCACAACACTAATTTTTATTCAATTACAATTTATTACATATTATTCTATTAATTAATACAACATTTAAATTATCAGTTACTCTTTAATCCAATTATCAATTAATACACACATTACTTCATCAATTAATATAACATTTAAATTTATTCCTTAATTTTATAATAAATTATGACATACAATTATTACAATCACTTGAGATCACATTCAAATAGTCATATATTACATTAATTTGCATTATTAAACTTCATTCTAGTTAGTTTTCTCATTTCTACATCATGAATTTTATTTTCTTCCAACATTAAATTACAAAATCTTATTTATTACAATATTTTAAGTATAGGAAAAATGTGGGTCGTTGCAAAATTCATCTGACGACTTACGCGGGAATCCATGTAGGAATTCGTTATTTGTTCGAGTGAAGAAGACTCGTGTGAAAGATGCCGTACGTAGCTTGACATCAGAAATGGTAGAAAACAGATTAGGGCCATAGCTTGGGGTTTCGCTAATCATCGATAGTGTATTATCAACTCCTTATCTAAAGTGTGCTTATCAGTATTTTGGCGCCAGGAGTTGATGATATTCAAGATCACATGTTTAAACGTGGATCGGCTATGTTTACATTAGTGGTATATATTATCTACAAATATACGATGTTCATAGGTAATTTCTAACACTTGTGCAGGAGATTGGATTTCGGCTTGACCAGAGGGATCTTCACGGAAAAATCCATTGTGTAAACATATATTTGCTGTTTGTTTGTCCCTCAACATGTTACGATGTGATTAATGTAAGCATCATAGCTATTTGTTATGATTTATGTTCTACACCCTAGACATTATCTATCATATCACTATATTAAAGTTAATGAATAGTTTTCTTCTTTTGAGGGGAAAACCATTTTGGTAATCCTTATTGGCCCATTTGTTACTGTTACAAGTATTCATGCATCTCAAATTTTCTTATACCATACTTGTATCGGATGCTTGGTTTTTGTTTTTCTTAAATTCCTCGCGTACTCTTTAGAGTGGGCAGAGTAAGGTAGGTTTTACTTTGGATGCTTCAAAGTTCAAGAGTCGAGTTGGCGACTCCGTTATCTGTCTATTTCTATTTCTGTCACACTATATTATGTATGTATATATTAGCATTAAAGGACAACCAATTATAACTGTTTAAGCTGATGATAGTACTTGGGTTTTATAACGACCTACAATTTTCGATAATTATAAATACTAGTTTAATAAGATTTTAGAATACAATATTGTAAGAGATTAAAATCTATTAATGAGAAAATAATTAGATTATGATTAAATACTGTTGTTTGAATGCTATTGATAATTATTTAATGTGATTACAATCAGTTGATATAAATTTTAGGTTAATTTGGTTATCACTGTAAATAATGAAATAAATTAAATGATGTATTTAATGGTGAGATTGTATGTAATTAATTGAAATAGGTTAATTTGGATATAAAATCATTTTGGTAAGCAATTACAACCCTTGATTGTAACTAATAAGATAATGCATATGAATTTTTATTATAAACGGTTGTTTTAATTATATTCTCATCAATTTATCCGTATGAATATTTAACGAGTAATTAACTAGATTAAGGCAACTAAATGTTGGATTCAATGTTAGAAGTATATGTTATTAATTGAAACAGGCATATTACGAATTAGGAAATCGATTTATTTATATATAAATTATTGGATTTTGTTTGTAAACAATAGACTTGAAAAGGTGTTGGTTTATTAGTGTATAATAATTGCTTTAATTATCATTTTGTTATTTAATCCATTTAAATTAATTTAGAAATCGATAATTTTTTTATATATTTGTAATATTGCAAATAACATGTTAAAAGATGATAACTATAGAATATGGATGTAATAATATGTAAACTAATGTTAATTATATTCATAAGATAATAGTTGATTCAATAATAAGAGTGAAATCAAAATGAATGAATTTATTGTAATTTAAATTATAATTAACTGAAAATTTAATGAAATTGCAACCGAATGCTAAAATTTGTGCAATATATATATTGAAATTAACACGGAAAGTTTATCTAAAAGGATTATAAATTTATATGTAATAAGCATTGATGAAAATTGTAAACTTTTAAATTAGAAATTGAAGAGTGAAATTTTTTATTTAATAATAATTTACATAATTAATGTGAAAATAGCCATTTTTGGTCTCTGTCGTAGATTTTGACGATATTAGTTTCATCAGATCAGTAATGGAGAATTATTGTAAGATTTCAAGTTTCGTAGCGATCGGACTTGTTTGATCGTGAGGGCTCGAAATATGTAGAAATCAATGTAACGAAATCTATTTGAAATAAGCTGATTCTAAAACTAACTTCTTCATACAATGGAATTAGGACTTGAAACTTGTTACATTGAGTTTAAACATATCGAAAACATCTGTTTTGATATATAGGATGACCTATTTTCATTTTGGAAGCGAAACGGGCTTCTCAGGTCATTATTGTCATTTTGAACCAATTCGATTAGTTCATTCTCTCTTATCGGGCCTTGTGTATATAAATAGACTTTGTTTCTCAAACCCTAACAGTCTTTCAGTTATTCTACGCATACAATATTGTCTGCCTATTCCTTTCTTCCAATGGTAGAAACTAGATCTCAATTACAAACCCTAAATCCAATTTCCAAATCAATTTCAAAATTCAAACTCTCCAAATCCTATCGTTTTATATATCATTGGAAAGCTCTCGACAAGCATAATCCATTGCTACTATTTGTTTTTTGAATTGAGTCACCGTTTAATTAGAAATCGAGCTAGAATCTCGGCCATCCATTTCTAGGGTTTACGATCCAATGGTGGATCGTCGACCATTTGACGATTGGGAGACGGTGCTGGGAAGAGGAGGTTGAGCAGGCCTTAGGGATACTGTTCATTTGTCGAGATGATCATTGAAGTTGGCTTGAAAATTTAAAAATCATGATGGTGGCACTGGCGTCTCTTGATGAGCTGGGAGGCTCGCATGGTCTCGAGGTGGTCGGCGTGGTCTAGGCGTTTGAATGGAGGTCTTTGATATGTTGATAGATGATGGCAGCGGCGGCGAAAAGTGCAAGATGGATGGCGGCTGATGTAAAAATAGGTTTGATCTCGTTCTTTTCTCGGGTCAGGGTTTCTCTGATTGGAGGTGACGTGTCCCATCTATTTTCCGTTTTCATTTATTTTATTTACTTATAATTTAAATTGTATAACTTCTAATATTCATAACTTTTACAAACGAGGTCGGATTTTTGCACAATTTGTTCTGTTGGAATCATATCGAAATTCCAGAAATTATGAATCTAGTTTAGATGAATTCTGAGACTATTGAAATTTTGGCCTTTATCTGGATTTTGAATCAATTTGAAATCAAAGGTGAGTGTTTTAACCCGCTCATGAATACTAAATTATCTTGTGTTAGTTTAATTAAATTTATGATGTGATTAGAAATTGATTGGTTGCTATTTGGTATATTTTAAGTTGTCATTACAGTCAAATCTTACTTTTATTGAATTTAATTGCCATTTAATTTAATTTTGAAATTTGAATTTCCAGTTAAATATCTGTTAATGATAACCAATTAATTGTTGTTACTTATTGGTTGATTTGAATGATGATTGTGTTGTATGTTCAATTATTGATATTTGGATGATTGGATGGATGTTATTGGTTGATATTTTGGATGATTGGATGTTTATTTTATCTATATCTCTGTTATCCTTATGGGTTGAAATGATACATACTCGAGTGATCTTATAGATTAGGGAAAATCGTTACAAATTGAAATGATAAACCCGAATTGTTTTCATTGATTTGGAAATTTTGATTTTGGATACTGGTTGAAATGATAAACCCACGCGATTTTTGTTGATTTGGAAATTTTGATTTTGGATACTCGTTGAAATGACGTACATCCACATAATTTCTTGAATTTGGATTATTTATTTGAATTGAATTATTTGAAAGGTTTAAGTAATTTAAGCTTTGGATTTATTTTAGTTAAAATGATTAAGATTGATATTTTGAATTGTTTGAAGTCTTTTAAATGATTATCCACGTTTTACACTTGAGAGGAGATGGAAATCCCGTAATATCTATGAAACCATTACACTGTTATTTCTATTTTACTTATTTTGATTTGACTTACATAATCTTTTAGTCCTGAGTCGAGTGTTTTATTTTTCATTACGCTCGGGTCAGTCCGAGCTTATCGATGTGTTGAAGACTATTTTTTAGAGAAAGAAGACGAAGATTTAGTTATTACTATTATTTATTATAATTATTCCACTGCATCCCGTGTTCCACTGCATTATTTGTTTATTGTTTGTGTATGTATAACTCTGATTTTGAATTGTAAAAGTGTAATCAAATGTTATTTTGCAAAATAGCTTCATGAACGGTTTATTTGATTATTGTATTTTGTCATTCCGCTACAAGATTCTGTGTTTTTTCCTTCATCTTCTTTTATTTTCTTATTCACCCCATTAGCAATCCTCCCTTTTGAATGGTTTGAATTAGACATGTATGGTTTATTGTCGATTTAAACCATCTAAAAGTGTAGGTTATTACAGTTGGTATAAAAGCATTGATTTAGACATACCTTAGCCTGTTGGGGTTAACTCATTAGAGATAGGGTAGTAATATAATATAATGTGTTTATCTGAGTGTATATTTATACGAGAGCACGTATTGGTTAATGTTATAAAATGTTTTATATTTGTTTTGAAATGAAATAACTTTTCCTAATATTATATGATATATATAAAGGGATAAATTTTTATAACTAATATAGTTATTTGTAATGTGTTCGATTTATGAAATGATAATGTTTAATCATTATCGTTTATGGTTGATTTGTTGTATTTAGTCAGTTTATAAAAATTTGTTATTATGGTAGATTGAATTTATGAACTAAACACTAGTTTAATAATAGTGTATGAAAGGAAATAAAGGGTATATGAATATGATTTCTAAGTTTAGTCTTAATAAAAATGAATTTAAACAGAAATTTAGGATTGAACTCCGATGTCTTATAAATTGGTTTCTTAATGTTTTGTAAATAATAGTAGTATTATTCAATGTGAATAATAGGGATATTTTGTTATGAAATTGAAATGTTTTGTTGTGAATCTTTTTATTTGTTGATTGGTAGTTTCAACTATTCAAATAAAATAGAATAGCCGGATATTTTGGATAGTCAAAAACCTTTGAATTAATATATGACTTGAAACTTAGTAATTGTGTTTGAATTATAAAGTTGAATTTGATAACCTTAAATTGAAAGCAAGTGGAACAAGGTTTAATTTGTTATATCTATGTTTAGTAAATGGATAGAATTGTTGTTCACATACTTGGCATGTTTTAATCGAAATTTATGATTAAGGAAATGCTGTAAATGAGATTAAATTCCTAAGAAAAAGAGGTTGAATAATGTCTTAATTAACAATTTATAAAATGTGTTTAAAATAAAGTTAAATTGTTATAGTTAACATTTTGATAACCTTAAAGTCAAATTATGTTTTATAAAAGAAGTTAAGCTTTTACAAATTAGCTACAAACTTAAGGAAATCCCTTATGAAATGATTCGAAAATAAATGTAGTATTAAATGAGAAATTTACATGTGAAATGAATGTAATTTAAAATGAAGGGAAATATAAGCAATGTTAAGAGAATGAATTTATTAATATTTTAAATTAAATGAAAAAATTTTGTGAAACAAATATTAAAGTATTAAGGGATATTGGTGTTAATCAATGAGATTAATAATGAATCTAAATTAAAATGTAATAGTGAAGAAACAAATTGGAACAAATACGTAAGTTGTACATATATTATTTTGTTCGCGTAATCAATTTGATCCGGATTTGAGTACACAAGTTCGAGGTGAATTACACCATTTTGTATTAGGATTTATTATTCGATCCTTGATGGAGAATATCTAATATGGATTTTTGGTTTGATTCTAAAATTCACTATCATAGTATATGGATATGCAAAGAGAATGATCATTTCAAGTCAAGAAACCTTATCGAAGTCCGCATTAGGGAAGTCGAATGAACAATACTAGTTCGAAAGCAAACTTGTGTGATCAAGCAAGCGATCGAATGTGATTTTACGAAACGATGACATATGTACATCTTATGTTCTAATATTGTTGATATGCTTCGACGTTGACATTGAAAGTTGTTGGGTTGGACATCCTTGTAATTTAAATTGGATTTTTATGCAAAAATACTATTAATTTAAAACCATTTTACAAAACTTTTTTTCTTTTATATCATCTTATAAAAAACTAATTTTCTTTTATTTTATCCTATTCAAAACTAT
The DNA here is from genome assembly GCA_030765085.1 of Allium cepa. NCBI lineage: Eukaryota > Viridiplantae > Streptophyta > Magnoliopsida > Asparagales > Amaryllidaceae > Allium > Allium cepa. The sequence continues at coordinate 515,099,127 of CM060942.1, forward strand.
TTTCATTTTATTTTATATACTAAATAGTTTTCTTTTATTTTATCCTATACAAAACTATTTTTATTCCATTTTATATACAAACTATTTTATATACATACAAACTATTTTATATACAAAACTATTTTACAAACTATTTTATATACAAAACCATTCTAAATTCAAAACATTATATAAAGCAAAGATGTTCAATCCCATATGACTCTTCATGCAGCGTAATTGATTTTGAAAAAATTTCGATTCTTATATAAGAAGGACTTTATATATGTATAAGGTGATTTTGAAGACTATTGATTTTTGAAGGTATTCAATCTAAAGAGATTCTTATATATAATGGAATTTATATAAGCGTGATAGTTGAAGTTATGATTTTGAAAGGGTACTATATAGGGTATGTTATATTTTAAAGTAAAAGGTACGGGGAAGTACCCTCCATGAAGAAGTATTGTAACAACCCGTAAATTTTAATGGTTTTAATAACGTAATTAACAGAATTTTTATGAAAGTTTAAACAATTGAATTTGGAAAAAAAATATTTGACATTTGGTGTGCGTCCATTTAAACATAGTAAATGGTAAATTTTCATCTGATGATATGGAAATTAATTTGTTCTGTAATTTATTTTAATTTAAATCAGTTAATATTAGATGATAATAAAATATTTCTCAAACCTGAATATCTTTATATAATAAACTTGTAAATCATCTTCTGATGAGACGTTATATTTCGTTTCGCCAAATTTGGACTGCTATTGCTTCGTTTATCTTATTTTTGGTATTTTACCATCATTTTTGTACCAAATATAGACTTTTGATAGGATGATCATATCATTGACATCTGTGTACCATTCTGTTCGCCTCGTCATGCTGATCTCTACAGTATATACATTTGTGTATTTCGGTGTTCGGTATGTGGCGGAAACCACGTAAAGGTTAATCGTACCCGTTTTGGATTCCATTCATTTCTGAGTCCCTTCGTTTCCTTTGTCTATTCATATCCCATCGTGCAAAGCTGTCAGCCACTAGAAATTAACAATTTGTAACGATCCAGAATTTTTATTAATTAAAATTTGAATATTTAATTTAATTTTAAATATTAATAAGTGAATTTAGAAGTCGAATAAATTTTATTTCGAATAATTGGATTTAATTGAATAATTAAATCGATAATTTAGTATGTGAAATTATGGAAATAATTGAAAATTGGGTTAAATATGATTGAAAATGATTTGTAAAATTTTATTTTACCGTATTGAAGTTAGAATGATATTTTAGAACTTTTAAAATCGAATTTAAAGTTAATTTGTGAAAATTGAATATTTTAATATTAAAATCGACTAGTGAAAATAGTCTATTTTTGAACAGTCTCAGAATTGAACGAAACCAGTTCCATTGGATCCGTAATAGTTAGTTATTATCGGATTTAAATTTTCGTGTCAATCGGAGTTATCGTTTGATCGTAGCAGCTCGAAACGCATCGAATTGTTTTTAATATTAATTTGGCGAGTTAAAATAGCCATTTTTCAAAAAGTCTCGGATTTCGACGAAACCAGTTTCATTGGATCCGTAATGTGATATTATTGTAAGGTTTCAAATTTCAAGTCAATTGGATTTACCATTTGTCCGGTACAAATTAAAACGCCTAGAAAATCGCTTAAATCGGTTTAATTTAAATTGAACGTTTATTGCCATAACTCGCACAGATATCCGAATTAGCTTTCGAAACCTGTTCCATTGTGTTCGGAACGCGGATAAACCCTAGGAACGTCAGTTTCGGCGCGTAAATCGGAGTTCGGAATTTCCGGGATGAATAGTGTTTCGTCGGTTCCTTATAAATAGCCCTTCACTCTAAAAAAATAAAAAAAAAAATATCTAAACCCTAATTTCAACGTGTAGCCGCCAGTTACAAACCAAAGGCCAGTATTTCTCCTCCTTCTTCCTCGATTATCTCTCGATCCATTCGCTTTCAAGCTTCGTGATCAACTACAAAGTGGTAGAGCACGACGAGATCTACGTTTTCAACGGTGGAGATCGCATTTGGAGCTACGGATCTTCGTCAAAGCACTCGCGTTCATGGCCAGCTGCGCACGCAAAACGAGACACTAGAGGGGACCGAGCTTGGGGATATTCAGGCCGAACATAGAGGGGGTTTGGAGCTTCGATTTGGCGCATCCTGATCGTCATAGAGTTGAACGTGGAGGCTCGAATATGAAACCCTAGTTTCGTGTTTTGGGTTCTTTTGTGCGGCTTTTGACCTGTAGATGGAACGAAGGAGAAGGGGTAGGGGGGTACGGCCAGATCTGATGCAAAAAGAAATGGATGGTGGATGATGGTTGTATGTTTATAATTTTAAGTTATGTTGTAAATAGTTATATAAAAATCGTGTAACCTTCAAAAATTCATATCTTTTTCATACGAGGTCGAAAACGCGCGAAACCAGTTGCGTTGGAATCGTATGGACGAGAACTACGCGATGAAATTGGATTGGATTCGTTTGGAGCTAGTGAAAATTTCGTGTAAAATTAAACGTCCGTTTAATTTTATTCGAAATAAATCGCTAAAACGAAATTGAAATCAAGGTGAGAACTTCTCACTCAATCGAATCAGTTTCGATTTTATTTTAAATAGTTAGATTTAAAATATTTGAATGCATGTTTGAATGATGATTTTTATCTATTGATTGTTAAAATAGACATTATACGCCGTTAGTAAGCGGATGTTATTTATTAAAAACATATACCGCGAATATTTCATAAACAGTGAAATTGGTATTATATATGATAGCAATATATATATATTGGCATATGTATATATTGGAGTTATTGATTTCCCGCAATTTTTGTTTAGCGGATGAGACCCTATTACGCCGTTATTAAGCGGATAATATTTTAAATCCCATATACCGCGATAATTTCGTACTGGAGCGAAATTGGTATTGTGTTAATGTTTGTGGATGCAGGAAAACAGGTTGGAGGGATCCAACTGGATTCCTCAACAGTATTTATTTGATTTCAGATATTTTGATATTTGATGGATTATCATATCGATATATGATATCGTTGTTGTCGTGATTGACTATTTGGTGAGTAGCATCACTAGACCAAATTTGGAACTTTAAAAATGATTTTTAAAGTGATTTTTGAAAAGTATGCATTTTATAAAATAATTTTGGAATTGATCCATTTTAAATAAATAAACGTTATAATTTTTAAAGTTATAAAAATTATGATTTTTGAGAAATATAGTTAAAAACTGATTATTGAGAATACGATGCTAATGATTTTATAAAATAGTTTAATTTGGGAAATTTGAAATTATTGTGAAAAGTTTAAATATAGGATTTATAAAATTTAATTATTTTATAAATCAAGAGAACGGTGAAATAATAAAGGAGATTAAAGACGTTTTAAAGAATAATATAAATTGATTTATATTAAGAGATTTATAAATGGATATTTATAAATTGAAATATTGACATTATAAAACGAGTTTTTATAAGTGTTTGAATGAAGTGAAAATGAATTTTGTAAATGAATGGAATTTATAAAATTATAAATGGTGAAGTTATAAATGAAATTTATAAATAGTAAGATTTATAAATTTTGTGAAATTATTAAAGAATATATTTGGATGAATAATTGAATCTTATAAGTTATAAGATTTATAATTATGAAGTTCAAAGAAACGATTTTGTAAAATAATCGTTTATAAGTATTTGACTTATAATATGAACCTTTGTTTTATAATTGAGTTATAAATCGAATAGGTTAATAAAGGAATTTATAAAAGGAAGTTGTTATAAATAAATAGAAATGGAATTTATAAACGTTGTTTTATAAATTCACAAACGACTTATTTTGATAAGTAAATTGTTATGATTTATTTATGGAGTTATATTCACGTTTTTGACTGTGAATAATACTTTAAAATAAAATGAATAGAAATGATGAAATTGTTAATTGAAGTATATTCACGTTTTTAAATAGTGAATAATATGTTAAAGAATTGTTTTGATTGTGATGTTTTAAATTGAATAAAAACGATCTAACGATGTTTTAAAAAGTGTTGAGATTCGAAACCATAGATTTCAACATCTATTGTTGAAATAGACGTTTTCGAGAAATAAAAGGGAATGGTGGACTATAACACTGTTGTTATAGTAAATGATTTCCGAAAGGAAATGTTTTGTATAGTATTGGGATTTATATATCTATTTTAAATTTCGAATCCCTATACTAGTGATTTTGGGTTGTCGTAACGATGTTTTACGCAACATTCGTTTTGGCCCAAATAAATATGTTTAAGAGAATGATTTCCTTAAAGAATGAAATATATACTTAATTTTGATTGAAGTATATTGAATATTTTCTAAGTGTTGAAAATAAATAAAATTTGTGAATTACTTATGAATAAGTAAGTATGGAAATGTTTTCCAATATAAAGTGAATATCTTAAGAATTTATCTTTTTGAAGATAAATTGAAATGAATAATCGAAATCGAATATTCATAGATATTTTGGATTATAAATTCACTATGGAATTTATGAATGAAAAGGAGAATTTGTTTAAAAATAAATATTGATTTATTTTTGAAGTATTGAAATTATATATCTAGTGAAGATATTTTGGAAAATAAATAATTTGGAAAATTATTTGGAAACTGGTGATGTTGTGCATATCCATTGATAGTTCAATAACCGACTATCAATATTTCCCTTTGAATGGGTAATTATGTGATTTGTTTGAATTTGAATGCCACACTTATTTTTGAATAAGCGCTCACTATTCGGGTTAACCGGGAAAAGACCATGGGGTCGTATAACCCATTCCGAATATGTGATACGTCGTTATGAATTGCATTTGATGACCGGTGTTGAAGACCGAGTATTTGCGAAAGCGATAGGATGACCTATCGATTGTCTCTGCACTGGGTAGCTCCTGGTATAGAGATCTCCTAAGTGATGGGAAATTCAATCGGGATTGTGAATACCCGGATTGCAAGGGCTTCGTAAGAAGTGCCTTCGGTTTTGTTCGAGCCCGGAACAGACTTGTATGGATTGTATGTCTGACATTACAAGTTGAGATATAAAGCCGATTTCTTTCAAATATATTTCTGTTGGTGGCGGAGAATTTATTCTTTTGCTTAACACCCTTCTCTGAGACGTACGAGCTCAGAGGTTATGTAGTTGAAGGTTATCAGCGATATATTCCCAATTTGGTAATGTGACATGCTGAGTGTTGCTGTAAATGATCATTGTGTTGATTATTTGTGATAGGATCGTTTATTTGATCGTCTATCCTGGTGATCATTTGTTGACCCAAAGCATGGCTTTTGTATAAAGTATGTTTTTGTGGACGTGACTTCGTCGATCCTCACACCCCGTGAATGGTCAAAACAGGAAAGAAGCAGCAAGGTTATGAGGGGTAGCGCCCTTTAGGATGTGTGCATTTCCTTCTGGAAAAGGGTGGTATCATGGTATGGAGCCCAGATACTTACTCATGTTGAAAACACTTTGTTATGATTGTGTGAATTGATTACGAGCGCTTGGTGAAAAGGTCCCAAAGGACCGGGGGATGGCATATTCGGTCAGTTGTTACTCAGTTAGGGGTAACCCGGCCTTGTGTTGGTAGAGATCCGGTTTGGTTCTCGGGGATGTCCATCCAGAGGCATTCTCATGTGGCAATGGGAAGTTCCTTGGCCTGATCATTCGTTGGAAATCCAAAGAAACAATACGAGACTTGTACAGTTTTAGTTGTATAACCTGCTATGGAATGTGGCGGTAACCTGCTATTGAACATAGTTAGCTATAGTAGGCATAGTTCGAAATGTCTATGCTGGCTAAGATTTATATTCTACTTTCGAAATGAATTTTTCCTACACTATGCACTAATAATAATATCAAATGTTCTTTTTAAATGCGTATCAAGCATCTTTGACTATCATAAGAAGAAATCTCCTCCGATTCTGCGTTTGCATTGTGTGTGTGCAGGAGGCCTTATGGTAGTCTCATTTTTAAAAGCATTGCAAATTGACTTTAAAAATATTCTTCTATTTTGATTTTAAAGATAAATAAACTGTTTTGAGTTCCCACACCAGTCACATGACTGACTTGGAGTTTATTGTTTTCCTTCCTAAACTCTGGGTGCCCACCAATTTCCACACGGGCAGTCAAGAGTTAAGGTTTATCAGGATATTCTGGATATTCTAGAGTTGCTGGAGGCAAGCTGGGTGGCATGGCGTATTACTTATATAGTATTTTTTTTTCCGCTGCACTGTTTGTTGTTGTTGTTGTACACTCTGATGATATGATGTAATGAAATGTGATGTAATGTAATAACTGAGATAGTTCTTTGTTTAAAGATTATTCATTTATTATTATATGTTGTTCCGCTGCGAATTGTGAGATTCTGTTATTGTTCTGTTGTCTTCTGTTCCGTTCTATTTTCTCTCTATTTTCTATGTTTTCTTTATTCTCTGTTTTCTTTCCTCTCCATCTTCTATCTTTTTCTTAAATTTTTCTCTTCTCTCTTCTTCTATGTCTTTCTTTTTCTTAAACCATAACATTTCGTGTTTCCGGCCTTCGATTTCTCGGCAGTCGATAAAGTGAGTATCGATGTTGAATTTTCGAAAGTCGAAAATTTTCGGGTCCTTACATTTGGTATCGGAGCTTATGGTTAAGCGACAACCATGGTTCTGTTGGGTATTACTCATTAGAGATAGAGTCAGTAGTACTCTAGAATGAGTTGAGTGTAATAATAGCTATGAGAGCGTATTTGTTAGTGAATATATAATTGTTTTGTATTGTGTTGACTTATCGGTTGATTGTTTATAGATTTCGGTCGATGCAGTCTGGCTAACTATCGTAGAAAGGGGTTTCTAAACTCTTAAACAAGATAAACCGACACAATATTGTTTTAAAATTGGGTAAATGAAATAATTTTACCTTGAGTATATTTTGTATATAAAGGAATAATTTTTCAGAATTATTAAAGTGTATATAAGTTGATTGTTTAGTTGTTTGAATAATCTAAATAAAAGAATAATTGTATAAGCAAATGAATTATAAGAATTGAATTATAATTAAAGTGATTTACAATTGTGAAATAAACTTATACATATAAGAAGTGAAACTATATGAATATAACTTAAGAGATGTTGAATGAGGTTGATATTAGTATCAAAGTAAATTAATAAAGTGAATTGATAAATGTGAACTTAAGTTATGTAAATGAAATTCAACTTTTATAATTGAATTGAATGAATCAATTGAATATAAATAAAGTTGATATGAAGAAAATGGATGTAAGTGTTAATTCATTAAAATCTTATGTTATTGAAAGTTGAATAGTTGAATAAAATCAATTTAATTAAACCAATTGATAAGCAAAGGAATTTGGTTGTAATTAATATACATTGATTGTTATATGATTGTTAGTTGATTGTATATAATTCATTAAGTGTTAATGAAATTGGAAGCTAAAGTAATTAAAATTCAATTGGAAGTTAAGTGAATCTTGAATAGAATTGAATTTGATTTGGAAGTGAACCAACTTGAATATGAATTAGTAAATATAAACTAATTGAAAATGAATGTTAGTAAAAACATCCACTGTTAATGAATCAAACGTGATTAAATTGAAAACCTATTTCATTTAATATTAATGAGAATATGAATGAATATTTATTGGTTATGGATGATAGTTGGTTGATGTTTGCATTTGTTGCTTTTATTGCATATGCTATGTTGACATATATAGTTATTATGTTGCTATATGTTGTATATTAATACTATTATCTATATGCATATTCTCATGTTGTTTGTTGAGTGTTTAGTAGGTGTGGATCGCGTTTGCTTCGCATTTGGAGCTCGCTTTCGCGCTATATTAGCCGTATATGCTCGCTAATAAAATATAAGGTACATATCTCGGATTAAATATCGTACTTTTACACTTTTTCCCTTCGGGATGCCTCATTACTTGATGAGATGTATATTTGTGATATATATACTGTCATTTTTTTTTCGGATCGAGCCGCGCAAAGGAGACTATGGCGAATTTTTCCGGAAATTTAAGGCGTTAGAAAAATTTGAGAAAATTGAAAAGTTTTGAAAACTTTAACTCTGATTTGGAATTGAAAGTTAAACAATGAGTAGTTGTTTTTGTAAAGATAACTAAGTATGATTTGAAAACTTAGTAAAGTTATTGTAAGAAGTCTAACTATAGATTTTGGAAAGTTAATGAATTCTATAACTTTTCTTACTTGTTAATTTCGAGGACGAAATTCTTTTAAAGGGGGAAGATTGTAACGACCCAGAATTTTTATTAATTAAAATTTGAATATTTAATTTAATTTTAAATATTAATAAGTGAATTTATAAGTCGAATAAATTTTATTTCGAATAATTGGATTTAATTGAATAATTAAATCGATAATTTAATATGTGAAATTATGGAAATAATTGAAAATTGGGTTAAATATGATTGAAAATGATTTGTAAAATTTTATTTTATCGTATTGAAGTTAGAATGATATTTTAGAACTTTTAAAATCGAATTTAAAGTTAATTTGTGAAAATTGAATATTTTAATATTAAAATCGACTAGTGAAAATAGTCAATTTTTGAACAGTCTCAGAATTGAACGAAACCAGTTCCATTGGATCCGTAATAGTTAGTTATTACCGGATTTAAATTTTCGTGTTAATCGGAGCTATCGTTTGATCGTAGCAGCTCGAAACGCATCGAATTGTTTTTAATATTAATTTGGCGAGTTAAAATAGCCATTTTTCAAAAGTCTCGGATTTCGACGAAACCAGTTTCATCGGATCCGTAATGTGATATTATTGTAAGGTTTCAAATTTCAAGTCAATTGGATTTACCGTTTGTCCGCTACAAATTAAAACGCCTAGAAAATCGCTTAAATCGGTTTAATTTAAATTGAACGTTTATTGCCATAACTCGCACAGGTGTCCGAATTAGCTTTCGAAACCTATTCCATTGTGTCCGGAACGCGGGATAAACCCTAGGAACGTCAGTTTCGGCGCGTAAATCGGAGTTCGGAATTTCCGGGATGAATAGTGTTTCGTCGGTTCCTTATAAATAGCCCTTCACTCTAAAAAAATAAAAAAAAATATATCTAAACCCTAATTTCAACGTGTAGCCGCCAGTTACAAACCAAAGGCCAGTATTTCTCCTCCTTCTTCCTCGATTATCTCTCGATCCATTCGCTTTCAAGCTTCGTGATCAACTACAAAGTGGTAGAGCACGACGAGATCTACGTTTTCAACGGTGGAGATCGCATTTGGAGCTACGGATCTTCGTCAAAGCACTCGCGTTCATGGCCAGCTGCGCACGCAAAACGAGACACTAGAGGGGACCGAGCTTGGGGATATTCAGGCTGAACATAGAGGGGGTTTGGAGCTTCGATTTGGCGCATCCTGATCGTCATAGAGTTGAACGTGGAGGCTCGAATATGAAACCCTAGTTTCGTGTTTTGGGTTCTTTTGTGCGGCTTTTGACCTGTAGATGGAACGAAGGAGAAGGGGTAGGGGGGTACGGCCAGATCTGATGCAAAAAGAAATGGATGGTGGATGATGGTTGTATGTTTATAATTTTAAGTTATGTTGTAAATAGTTATATAAAAATCGTGTAACCTTCAAAAATTCATATCTTTTTCATACGAGGTCGAAAACGCGCGAAACCAGTTGCATTGGAATCGTATGGACGAGCACTACGCGATGAAATTGGATTGGAGTCATTTGGAGCTAGTGAAAATTTCGTGTAAAATTAAACGTCCGTTTAATTTTATTCGAAATAAATCGCTAAAACGAAATTGAAATCAAGGTGAGAACTTCTCACTCAATCGAATCAGTTTCGATTTTATTTTAAATAGTTAGATTTAAAATATTTGAATGCATGTTTGAATGATGATTTTTATCTATTGATTGTTAAAATAGACATTATACGCCGTTAGTAAGCGGATGTTATTTATTAAAAACATATACCGCGAATATTTCATAAACAGTGAAATTGGTATTATATATGATAGCAATATATATATATTGGCATATGTATATATTGGAGTTATTGATTTCCCGCATTTTTTGTTTAGCGGATGAGACCCTATTACGCCGTTATTAAGCGGATAATATTTTAAATCCCATATACCGCGATAATTTCGTACCGGAGCGAAATTGGTATTGTGCTAATGTTTGTGGATGCAGGAAAACAGGTTGGAGGGATCCAACTGGATTCCTCAACAGTATTTATTTGATTTCAGATATTTTGATATTTGATGGATTATCATATCGATATATGATATCGTTGTTGTCGTGATTGACTATTTGGTGAGTAGCATCACTGGACCAAATTTGGAACTTTAAAAATGATTTTTAAAGTGATTTTTGAAAAGTATGCATTTTATAAAATAATTTTGGAATTGATCCATTTTAAATAAATAAACGTTATAAATTTTAAAGTTATAAAAATTATGATTTTTGAGAAATATAGTTAAAAACTGATTTTTGAGAATACGATGCTAATGATTTTATGAAATAGTTTAATTTGGGAAATTTGAAATTATTGTGAAAAGTTTAAATATAGGATTTATAAAATTTAATTATTTTATAAATGAAGAGAACGGTGAAATAATAAAGGAGATTAAAGACGTTTTAAAGAATAATATAAATTGATTTATATTAAGAGATTTATAAATGGATATTTATAAATTGAAATATTGACATTATAAAACGAGTTTTTATAAGTGTTTGAATGAAGTGAAAATGAATTTTGTAAATGAATGGAATTTATAAAATTATAAATGGTGAAGTTATAAATGAAATTTATAAATAGTAAGATTTATAAATTTTGTGAAATTATTAAAGAATATATTTGGATGAATAATTGAATCTTATAAGTTATAAGATTTATAATTATGAAGTTCAAAGAAACGATTTTGTAAAATAATCGTTTATAAGTATTTGACTTATAATATGAACCTTTGTTTTATAATTGAGTTATAAATCGAATAGGTTAATAAAGGAATTTATAAAAGGAAGTTGTTATAAATAAATAGAAATGGAATTTATAAACGTTGTTTTATAAATTCACAAACGACTTATTTTGATAAGTAAATTGTTATGATTTATTTATGGAGTTATATTCACGTTTTTGACTGTGAATAATACTTTAAAATAAAATGAATAGAAATGATGAAATTGTTAATTGAAGTATATTCACGTTTTTAAATAGTGAATAATATGTTAAAGAATTGTTTTGATTGTGATGTTTTAAATTGAATAAAAACGATCTAACGATGTTTTAAAAAGTGTTGAGATTCGAAACCATAGATTTCAACATCTATTGTTGAAATAGACGTTTTCGAGAAATAAAAGGGAATGGTGGACTATAACACTGTTGTTATAGTAAATGATTTCCGAAAGGAAATGTTTTGTATAGTATTGGGATTTATATATCTATTTTAAATTTCGAATCCCTATACTAGTGATTTTGGGTTGTCGTAACGATGTTTTACGCAACATTCGTTTTGGCCCAAATAAATATGTTTAAGAGAATGATTTCCTTAAAGAATGAAATATATACTTAATTTCGATTGAAGTATATTGAATATTTTCTAAGTGTTGAAAATAAATAAAATTTGTGAATTACTTATGAATAAGTAAGTATGGAAATGTTTTCCAATATAAAGTGAATATCTTAAGAATTTATCTTTTTGAAGATAAATTGAAATGAATAATCGAAATCGAATATTCATAGATATTTTGGATTATAAATTCACTATGGAATTTATGAATGAAAAGGAGAATTTGTTTAAAAATAAATATTGATTTATTTTTGAAGTATTGAAATTATATATCTAGTGAAGATATTTTGGAAAATAAATAATTTGGAAAATTATTTGGAAACTGGTGATGTTGTGCATATCCATTGATAGTTCAATAACCGACTATCAATATTTCCCTTTGAATGGGTAATTGATGTAATTTGTTTGAATTTGAATGCCGCACTTATTTTTGAATAAGCTCTCACTATTCGGGTTAACCGGGAAAAGACCATGGGGTCGTATAACCCATTCCGAATATGAGATACGTCGTTATGAATTGCATTTGATGACCGGTGTTGAAGACCGAGTATTTGCGAAAGCGATAGGATGACCTATCGATTGTCTCTGCACTGGGTAGCTCCTGGTATAGAGATCTCCTAAGTGATGGGAAATTCGATCGGGATTGTGAATACCCGGATTGCAAGGGCTTCGTAAGAAGTGCCTTCGCTTTTGTTCGAGCCCGGAACAGACTTGTATGGATTGTATGTCTGACATTACAAGTTGAGATATAAAGCCGATTTCTTTCAAATATATTTCTGTTGGTGGCGGAGAATTTATTCTTTTAGCTTAACACCCTTCTCTGAGACGTACGAGCTCAGAGGTTATGTAGTTGAAGGTTATCAGCGATATATTCCCAATTTGGTAATGTGACATGCTGAGTGTTGCTGTAAATGATCATTGTGTTGATTATTTGTGATAGGATCGTTTATTTGATCGTCTATCCTGGTAATCATTTCTATGATCATTTGTTGACCCAAAGCATGGCTTTTGTATAAAGTATGTTTTTGTGGACGTGACTTCGTCGAGCCTCACACCCCGTGAATGGTCAAAACAGGAAAGAAGCAGCAAGGTTATGAGGGGTAGCGCCCTTTAGGATGTGTGCATTTCCTTCTGGAAAAGGGTGGTATCATGGTATGGAGCCCAGATACTTACTCATGTTGAAAACACTTTGTTATGATTGTGTGAATTGATTACGAGCGCTCGGTGGAAAGGTCCCAAAGGACCGGGGGATGGCATATTCGGTCAGTTGTTACTCAGTTAGGGGTAACCCGGCCTTGTGTTGGTAGAGATCCGGTTTGGTTCTCGGGGATGTCCATCCAGAGGCATTCTCATGTGGCAATGGGAAGTTCCTTGGCCTGATCATTCGTTGGAAATCCAAAGAAATAATACGAGACTTGTACGGTTTTAGTTGTATAACCTGCTATGGAATGCGGCGGTAACCTGCTATTGAACATAGTTAGCTATAGTAGGCATAGTTCGAAATGTCTATGCTGGCTAAGATTTATATTCTACTTTCGAAATGAATTTTTCCTACACTATGCACTAATAATAATATCAAATGTTCTTTTTAAATGCGTATCAAGCATCTTTGACTATCATAAGGAGAAATCTCCTCCGATTCTGCGTTTGCATTGTGTGTGTGTGCGGGAGGCCTTATGGTAGTCTCATTTTTAAAAGCATTGCGAATTGACTTTAAAAATATTCTTCTATTTTGATTTTAAAGATAAATAAACTGTTTTGAGTTCCCACACCAGTCACATGACTGACTTGGAGTTTATTGTTTTCCTTCCTAAACTCTGGGTGCCCACCAATTTCCACACGGGCAGTCAAGAGCTAAGGTTTATCAGGATATTCTGGATATTCTGGAGTTGCTGGAGGCAAGCTGGATGGCATGGCGTATTACTTATATAGTATTATTTTTTTCCGCTGCACTGTTTGTTGTTGTTGTTGTACACTCTGATGATATGATGTAATGAAATGTGATGTAATGTAATAACTGAGATAGTTCTTTGTTTAAAGATTATTCATTTATTATTATATGTTGTTCCGCTTCGAATTGTGAGATTCTGTTATTGTTCTGTTGTCTTCTGTTCCGTTCCATTTTCTCTCTATTTTTTATGTTTTCTTTATTCTCTGTTTTCTTTCCTCTCCATCTTCTATCTTTTTCTTAAATTTTTCTCTTCTCTCTTCTTCTATGTCTTTCTTTTTCTTAAAGCATAACATTTCGGGTTTCCGGCCTTCGATTTCTCGGCAGTCGATAAAGTGAGTATCGATGTTGAATTTTCGAAAGTCGAAAATTTTTGGGTCCTTACACAATTTCTTAGATTCAACCTTTTTCCTTTTGTTATTCCCCAGTTTCAAATTATAATTTCTTAGTTCGTTCCCCTTCTTTCTCTCTTTACATTTGTCCGTTATATTCTGAAAGGAAAAAAACTTATATAAAAGGAATCGAAGCCTGCATATTTTCTCTCTCTAATATTTCGCTTGACCTGCTTCACTTTCGAATGGCAGCAATTGCTATCACCATGCGCCTTCCACTATCGAACCACCTCCAGCTCGTGTACAACCTCCTTCGGCCTATACCCGGCCACCTTTCCGAGAACTCATATCAACCCCAAGTCGTATCCAACCAGGCCTCCACCCGAAGTCGCCGCCATGCTTTTCCTATCCCTTCAATGGCCTCAATCCCCTTCCTTTCTCGTGCCGCCTCTTCATGCCTCCCACCCAGCCGCCCATCCACCATTGCTCGGCCTTACCTCCCCACAAAAACCACCCTCCTCCTGAAGCTCCTTCTCCTGCCCTTGCCACTCGACCGAACAACCCGTGCCTCCTTCCGAGCCTCGTGGCAGCCTCCCACCACCTGCTTCCTCATGGATCCATCAACCCACAACTTTCACCTGTTTTCTCCTTTCTTATATATGAAGGTGTATATATATATATGTACGTAAGTTATTTGTATATATTTGTTTATATATAAGTATACTTGAGTTTGATTTTAAATATATTATATATGTTTTCATGTCAAAGCTTGTCACCTTCTCTTATCTCAGATTGTGTTAAATTATTTTATACATGGAAATTTTATTTTTGAAATATATGTCAATATTTACAAATTGGTTTCGGTAGTAAAATTCTACATAATGTATGTGTATATATATATATGTACGAAAGTTTATACATTTATCATCCATCTGTTATATATGTATATATTTATATATGAAGTTATATGATTTGTTGGTTAAAAATATAAGTTCATAACAGGTTTGTCTTAAGTTATATATTGATATATGAGTTATATAAGTTTGTTGTTTTATGTTGTATATATCGTTTTATAAAAGTTACAATATACATAAAAGTGTATATAAGTTTATATTAGTATTACATAACATGTTGTTGTAAATAAAAGTTTATATCTGTCCTGTTTTATATATATATAATGTTTGTAAATTATACACACACACACACACACACACACACACACACACACACACACACACACACATATATATATAGGGAGCTTGTTATTATATATTGATATTTAAGGTCTGACTCTAAATAAATGATATATTAAAAATATGATTTTAGAATGATATGTTTTAAAGTATTTATATTAGAGGACAGTATGCATACAATGTGATATTTAAGATCCACATAAAGGTTATAGTGTAGGTAGTATGTAAATTTATACCTATGTTTATATTTTGGTTTTTTGTAGATATATAGAGATGAGTTTGGTTCTCATATATATATATATATATATATGTTAAAATTAATTATGAAACATATATATATATATATATAAAACATAATTCGTTTCAGTATGTATCAAGAAGATTCTGATTTGTTTCATCGATTCTTTATTATCAGCTTTGTTCGTCAAATTCGTGCCGATCTTGCTTTTTTTTGGAATTCGTGCTTGGATTCATAACTCATTTCATTTTCTATTCTCTCTAGCCTCAAAAGGTGAGCAATCACTTGCGATTAGCATTCTTATATTTATTAAGTTTAATTTCACTAGAAATGACCATTGAAATATGCGGCTAATTTGAACTGTTAATTATTTAATTGTTATATATGATATGCTATTATCTGTATTTGTTCACCTATGGGATATGACACCATATCCTGTTATATATATTATACCTTATTGTCACTGATGATATATGCCTATTGTTAACATGTTATATTACTATAACTGTTACCACTCTACAAGTTCCCTATTAGTTTAGGATTCTTTATGGGTTGAAATGATACATATCCGAACGATCTTGTAGTATAGGATAAAATCATTATGGGTTAAAATGATAAACCCCAAGCAATTTTCATTGAATTGAATTTGTGATTGCAGGTTGAAATGATAAATACCCGTAAATATTTAAATTGCGAATTGAAATGATAAATATCTGTATCACTTGAACTTAGGATAGAAAATAATATACGGACATTGTTGGTCTATTTTGAAAAATGATTTTTTAGTTTTTGAAGGAAATATATGGATTTTAATAATTTAAAGATATTTTATTTTAAAAATCTAGATTGTAAAATTTATATATTTTAGAAATTTTAATTTATAAGTTAGTTTTGAAAAATATTAATTATAAGATTTTTCTTATAGTTTATTATTTTAAAAATATATAAAATAATATTTAATACAAAATACAATTAATAATAAGATTTAATTTAGTTAGTATATAATATGTTTCAAATTATTTATAAATTTAATAATAAAGGTTAGAAAGATGAATTAATGTTGACTTGGAATTTAAATTGGTTAATAATTTAATTTAAGAAAGAATTGATTTAAACTTATTGGTTTTGATATTTTGAAAATATATGATTATAACTTGATTTAATAAACAATGATTAAATGAATATTCTGAATTTTGAATAAAATTGAGATTGAATATTTAATATTATTTAAATATATAAATTGAGGTTTAAATAAATTATTATAAAAATGGTTAAGGGAATAATTTTCAATTTGAATAAATTTAAATTTAAATGTTGAAATATAAATGAAATTTATATTGTAAATATTTGAATATATAAACTCGAATCTTTAACTTTAAATTTGAAATGGTTAAACTGGAATTTATTTATATAGAATTTTGGAATCTAGAATAATTTGAACTGATTGGTGAAATTAGAGGAAACCAATTTCTATTATATAAAGTATTTTAATATATATATAAACTATTTTAATACATAAACTATTTTCATAAATAAACCATTTTAATTTATAACTTTTTTGATATATATACAGTTTCTGCATCTAAAAATTTTAAGTTGGAACTGTCATGAATTTCAAAAAGTGTTACGATTTTGAAAGTGTTATGATTTCGAAAGTTTTATGATTTAGAAAGGGTTATAATTTTAAAAGGATTACGATTACAGAAATGAATATTTTATAACGTGAATAACGATATCGTTTTGATATGGTTTTGAAATGAATATTAAATTTTGATATGAAGTATGAATTATTTGAAAATGAAATGACCACGGTGTAAAATAAGCATCTGGTTGTTAAAGAGACCGGGATCAGATATTGTCATACTCTTTGCCAATACTGAAAACCACTTTAACAACTGTGCACGCTGTGGAGATTCCAAAATGAAGTAGGATGGTTTGGCGATGATTCTATATGGTATTTATGTAGCCCTAATTCCCCTGAGTTAGCTTGATGTGGCTTAAACAGAGCTATACCGAGCTAAGTGGGGTCATTTCCCCGATCGAGCATATTTCTTTGATACCATTCTATTGCTTTTATATCTGATTGGGTGCACCTTTGATTTGGGAGTGTTTCACGAGTTGGGCGGTAGTAGCTGCTATGCATTACCGCCTGTCCGGGAGTGCAAATGGTATGTCTACCCTGACATTGCCTCGAGTGCCTTGTCACATGCCCTATTGCACCTTCTGCGAGTTTTTTTGTGTCGTACCTATAGAGTGCTCCCTTATAGCCCACTTGTGAGTGGAGTTTACGGTATCTGCATAGACTACGACATTATATAAAAATATGTTTATGGGGGTATGGGTAATGCCTTAACACAATTTGAATAGTTTACTTTACTATAGACATATTATAATAGCATATATTACTACCTAGTAGATAGTTCCGCGGATCCTTAGAGGATGAAAATCCCAAACATCCTTTAAGTTACTTGTATTTCAGTTTACATTTCACTTGACTTGAATTTATTAATATAATAATGTTAATCATGACTCAAGTGTTTTGTGTTCTGCTTTACGCTTGGGTCAGATACTGTGTCACAGCATTTGAGACTCACCTTTTGAGCATTTCTTGAAGATCCATCTATATCTGTTCAGCTTTCAGCTAACCAGTTGTTTTGTTCAGACTTGCCATCTGTTTGTATTAGAAACTACATCATATTGGAGATATTCTGTTGTATTTTATTTTTCTCTTTGATGTTTTATATAGTAGGTTCATGAATTACTATTTATCTATTCAGCTGCTTATTGTTATATTACTGTTTCTGTGTTTTTGTGATTGATTTATTTACTATATATGCTGAGTTTTGCCAAATATAAATTAACAATCTGCTATTTTGAGCAATTCAAGTCTAACATGAGCGGATGCGAATGGTTAGAAATATCGAGTCGTTACAGTTGGTATCAGAGCTCTAGTATAGGCAAAACTTAGCATATAGAGTAAATTTAATTACAGAAACACCTTCATTCGAGCTTGAGTTCTTCTTCTTTGACTCGATTGCCTTTGAATTTTGGAACTTTCCCCCTTCATTTTGAAAATCTATTCTTGTCTATTCCTGTTCGTGTTCTTCTTGATTTTGGAGCATCCCAAAGCTCTATTTCCGTTGATCTCTAAAATCAATTCAAGCTCATCTTGCCACTTCAATTGTCAATTTCTTCCTTATGTGTGGCTAATTGCATCAGCGGTCACGGCAACCTCTATATGATTTGTAAAGGTTCGAAACTCCTTCACAACAGGCGTTGATTCATCGAATATTTCTATGTTCTTGGTTTACGATGCTGTTATTTTCCCATCAAGCCCGAACCGCTTCTTAGAAAATGATTCGGGAAATTCTCTTTTGATCGAATGTCGATTGCCTATGGATTTTAGCAGGCAGTTTTATCCTTCGTTTGGTACTCAAGCTAGTGATCTTGACTCCACCCCTGTTGTCCGACTATTTCTAGATGTTTTGGTAAAGTCACTTCTCTTCCCATCAAGTGGAAAATCGAATTTCTGCATCTATTTTACTCCTGGGTTCTCGGTTGACTCTGTTAAGGTCGCCCGCGATTAATTAAGCCTATCCACTTTTCCTCTTTTATAATTTAACTATATTATCATCCTTTCGAGCATATCATCTTGGTAAGAACTCTCTTTGATTAGGGTTCCCCTTTATTTGACTCTCTATCCTGGTTCTCTATCCATTCTTGAATCATCGAGTAAGGGAGTGTATCTGTATTAAAATAAAAATGTTTTACATTGTGTCGTTTGAGTTATTAAGTTGGAATTTTGGGTTTCGATCTGTTCTTCTAGCTAATGCTATCGATAGGAATTCCAAAACACTTGAACAGTGCAAATTGACACAATATTGTTCCTAAAACTTGTAAATTTTTATGATTATCTTTTATCTATAAAGGTATAATTTCCTAAAATTTGATATTTTAATGAATTGGTTTTAGTAATGATAATACTAGATTATCATTTATTGTTTTATTCAACATTCCTTAAGCTATTAACTCTTGTTGTAAATTATAAGAAAATGAAAATTTTATAAATATAGTTTATAAATCTGATTTGCAAATGAAATAAACTTAAATTAGGAATTTGAGAAATGAATTTCCCGTGCTTTTCAAAAAAATTGGTTTTCAAATTTTCGAACTTATATCATTTGAAATTATATTTGAATGAAAATTGTTTCAAAAGAATAATTTAAAAGAATTAATTCTATACTCTCTTCGTTTGTCGTTGAATAATAATTTCAGTGATGACTGCAGCATTATCGACATTGATTTTCGAGTCTCAAAGTGTAGAGACCGCTTGATAGCATTGCTACACTTTTGTTTTGGAAAAAGAATTTGGTTGAATTTCTTGGAATTGAGTTGCTTCACAATATATATATATATATATATATACGTATATCTGTGTGTGTGTGCGTGTGTTTCGAAATAATGGGAAGTGAAACTTGAAAAAAATCAATTCTTAAATTATATGTTAAGTTAGGGCTTTCAATTATTGAAATAAATCAAAAATCCTGAAATATTTGAAGTGTCTAAAATTTAAATTGAAATTTAACATAACTCGAAACAGTTGAACTAGGATAAAATTTATTTGTATAATCCTCAATTGCATTCTAAAACATATATAGCTTGCCCAAAATATTCAAAAGTTAAAATAAGTATGAATTTGAAATTGATGGTTATACAAGGGAAATTTAAATGTTAAAAATGTTCAAGCTAAAATTTTGCTTAATTATAAATATTGTAAATAGAAGATAAATTTGCATAGTATTTAATTACAACAGGATCATTTATAAAAACTTAACTGGATAGGGTCTGAATGAAATTGAATAATATACAATATGATGTAAGTAATATGATGTCCAAAAATGATATTTTGTTAAGGGATTTATAAATAACAAATTAGATAATAACCTGAAAAATAAAAAGAGAATAAATTGGTTGAATAAAAAATGGTTATAATAAATGTTTATGCACTTAATATATGTTGTAAAATATGTCAAGTGGAATAAATTAAATGAAAAAAAAGGGAAATGCTATTTAAGTAAATAAATATGAACTTGAGAATAATTGAAATAGAATTCTAAGTAGAATTAGTTTAAGTAAAAGTCAAATGGATTTAATAAATGAGTAAAATAAAATAAATTTTGTTTTGAAAGAAATTTTGTAACAAATGGTAATAAATTGAAATCAAGACAATTGATTTAAATACATTGGATTTAAGTCAAAAAAATGTGAATACAAGAAATTATTTATTGGATAAAATGGATTGAAACTAAAAATTATTGAACATTAATTAATTTTTAAAACTAGTGAAAATTTATATGGTTTTAAATTAATTGTTGTATCTAATACTATGTATTTCAAATCTATTTTTTTTAGTTATTCCATTCTCCTACATCCTTCCTTTTCGGGGACGAAAAGTTTTAAGTGGGGGAGAGTGTAACTATTTTAATAATGTAATTAACTGAATTTTTGTGAAAATTTAAATAATTGAATTTGGAAGTAAATTTTTTTTATATGCGCCTATTTAAACATAGCAAATGGTAAATTTTCATCTGATGATATGGAAGTTAATTCTGTTGTGTAATTTATTTTAATTTAAATCAGTCAATATTAGATGATAATAAAATATTTCTCCAACCTGAATATCTTTATATAATAAATTTGTAAATCATCTTCTGAGCGAGACGTCATATTTCAGTTCGCCAAATTTGGACTGTTATTGCTCCGTTATCTTATTTTCGGTATTTTAGCAGCATTTTTAGTACCGAATATCGACTTTTGATAGGATGGTCATATCATTAATATCTGTGTACCATTCTGTTCGCCTCATCGTGCTGATCTCCGTAGTATATTCATTTGTGTGTTTTGTTGTCTACGTGGAGGAAACTATGTAACGGTTAATCTTATCGGTACCCGTTTTTGAGTCCTTTCGTTTTTGAGTCCTTTCATTTCCTTTTCTATTAATTTCCCATCGTGCAAAGCCGTCAGCCACTAGAAATTAATTATTTCTTGGATTTAACATTTTGGCTTTTGTTATTCCCCGGTTCCAATTTAAAACTTCTTGGTTCATTCCCCTTCTTTCACCCTTTGCTTTTGTCCATTATATTGTGAAAGGAAAACAAAACTTATATAAAAGGAATCAAAGCCTGCATATTTCTTTCTCTCTAAAATTTCGCTTGACCTGCTTTACTTTCGAACGACAGCAATTGACGTCACCGTGCGCCTTCCATAATCAAACCACCTCCAGCCCATGTTCAACCCCTTTCGGCCTATACTCGACCACCTTGCCCAAAGCTCCCATTAACCCCAGGCTGTATCCAACCTAGGACTCCACCCGAAGTCACCACCTTGCTCCTCCTACCCCTCCGATGGCCTCAATCCCCTTCCTTTCCCGTGCCACCTCTTCATGCCTCCCACCTGGCTGCCCATCCACCGTTGCTTGGCCTCACCTGCCCAAAAAAACCACCATCCTCCCAAATCTCCTTCTCCTTCCCTTGCCACTCGGCCGAATAACCCGTGCCTCCTTCCAAGCCTCACGACAGCCTACCACCACCTGCTTCCTCGCGGATCCATCAACCCACAACCTTCACCTGTCTTCTCCACTGTTGTATATGAGGGTAGGTATATATAAATATATGTATGTATGTACGTACGTGAGTTATATGTATATATTAGTTTATATATAAGTACACTTGAGTTTGATTCTAAATATATTATATATGTTTGCATGTCAAAGCTTGTCACCTTCGCTTATCTTGGATTGTCTTAATTTATTTATACATGGATAATATATTTTTGAAATATATGTCAATATTTACATATTGGTTTTAATAGTAATATTTTATATAATGTATATATATGTACGAAAATTTATATATTTATCATCTGTATGTTATATATGTATATAGTTATATATGAAGTTATATGATCTGTTAGTTGAAAATATAGGTTCATAACAGGTTTGTCTTAAGTTACATATTGATATTTGAGTTATATAAGTTTGTTTTTTTATGTTGTATATTTGAGTTTATAAAAGTTACAGCATACATAAAAGTGTATGTAAGTTTATATTAGTACCGCATAACAAGTTGTTGTATATAAAAGTTTATGTCCGTTCTGTTTTATATATATAATGTTTGTAAAAGTTATATATATATATATGTAGCTTGTTATTATATATTGATATTTAAGGTCTGGCTTTAAATTAATGATATATTAAATGTATGATTTTAGCATAATTTTTTAAAAAATATTTATATTAGAGGTCAGTATGCATACAATGTGATATTTAAGATCTACATATAAGTTATATTGATCTTTTTAGTAAGTATGTAAGTTTATACCTATGTTTATATTTTGGTTTTTGTAGATATGTAGATAGGAGTTTGGTTTTCATATATATATATATATATATATATATATATATATATATATAGTGTGTGTGTGTGTGTGTGTTAAAGTTGATTTTGAAACACATATGTATAAAAAAGCTTATTCTTTTCAGTCTATATCGAGCGGATTCTGATTTATTTCATCGATTCCTTATTATCAGCTTTATTCGTCAAATTCGTGCCAATCTTGCTTTATTTTGGAATTCGTGCTTGGATTCATAACTCATTTCATTGTCTATTCTCTCTAGCCTCGAAAGGTGAGTAATCACTTACGATTAACATACTTATATTTATTAAGTTTAATTTCACTTGAAATGACAATTGAAATATGCTGCTAATTTGAATTGTTAATTGTTTAGTTGTTATATATGATATGCTACTATCTGTAATCTTTCACCTGTGGAATATGACGCCATATCCTATTGTTTATATTATATTTTATTGTCACTAATGATATATACCTGTTGTCGACATGTTATATTACTATAACTGTTCTCACTCTGCAAATTCCTTGTAGTTTAGAATTCCTTATGGGTTGAAATGATACATAACCCGAACGATCTTGTAGAATAGGAGAGAATCGTTATGGGTTGAAATGATAAACCTAAGCAATTTTAATTGAATTGAATTTGGGATTGCAGATTGAAATGATGTATACCCGTATATATTTAAATTGCGGATTGAAATGATTAATATCCATATCACCTGACCATAAGATAGAAAATTATATACGGTCACTGTTGGTCAATTTTGGAAAACGATTTTTGAATTTTTAAAGGAAATATATGGATTTTAACAATGTAAAGATATTTTATTGTGAAAAAATTAGATTTTAAAATTTATATATTTTGGAAATTTTAATTTATTAGTTAGTTTTGAAAAATATAAATTTTAAGATTTTTCTTATAGTTTATTATTTTAAAAATATATAAATCTAGATTTAATACAAAATACAATTAATAATAAGATTTAATTTGATAAAATTTAATTTAATTAGTATATAATATGTTCTAAATTATTTTTTAAATTTATATCAATATTATAAAATATATTTATAACTTTAATAATTAAGGTTGGAAAGATAAATTAATGTTGACTTGGAATTTAAATTGGTTAATAATTGAATTTAAGAAAGAATTGATTTAAACTTATTAGTTTTGAGATTCTAAAAAGAAATGATTATAACTTGATTTGATAAAAAGTGTTTAAATGAATATTCTCAATTTGAATAAAATTGAGATTTAATATTTAATATTGATTTAAATATATGAATTGGGATTTAAATAAATTATTACAAAAATGGTTAAGGGAATAATTTCTAATTTGAATAAATTAAAAGTTAAATGTTGAAATATAAATGAAATATATGTTTTAAAATTTTTAATATATAAACTCGAATCTTTAAATTTAAATTTGAAATGGTTAAACGAGAATTGATTTAAATAGAATTTTGGAATTTAGAATGATTTGAACCGATTGGTGAAATTAGAGGAAGCTAATTTCTATTATATAAGTATTTTAATATATATAAATTATTTTAATATAAATATTATTTTAATAAATAAAGTATTTTAATTTATAAATATTTTGAAATATATACTATTTCTGTGTCTAAACAGCTTAAGTTGGAACTGTTATGAATTTCAAAAAGTGTTATAACTTCGAAAGTGTTATGATTTCGAAAGTGTTATGATTTAGAAAGTGTTATAATTTTGAAAGGGTTACGATTGCGGAAATGAATATTTTATAAGGTGAATAATGATATTGATTTGATATGGTTTTGAAATAAATATGATATTTTGATATGAAGTATGAATTATTTGAAAATGAAATGACCATGGTGTGAAATAAGCGCTTGGTTGTTAAAGAGACCGGGATCAGATATTGTCATACTCTCTGCGAATACCGAAGACCATTTTAACAACTGTGCACGTGGTGGAGATTCCAGAATGAAGTAGGATGGTATGGCGACAATTCTATATGGTATTTACGTAGCCGTGACTCCCGTGAGTCGGCTTGATATAGCTAAAACAGGAGTTATACCAGGCTAAGTGGAGTCATTCCCCCGACTGGACACATTTCTTCGATGCCATTCTATTGCTTTTGTGATTTGATTGGGTGAACCTTTGATTTGGGAGTGTGTCACAAAGTGGGCGGTAGTAGCTACTATGCGTTACCACCAGTCTGGGAGTGCAAATGCTATATCTACCTTGGCATTGCCTCAAGTGTCTTATCACATGCCCTAACGCGCCTTCTACGAGTTTGTTTTGTGTCATACCTATAGAGTGCTCCCTGATAGCCCACTTGCGAGTGGAGTTTACAATATATGTATAGACTATGACATTATATAAAATTGTGTTAAGGGGGATATGTGTAACGCCTTAATGCAATTTTAATGGTTTACTTTACTATAGACATATTATAATACCGTATATTACTACATAGCAGATAGTTCGTCGGATCCTTAGAGGATGGAAATCCCAAACATCCTTTAAGTTGTATTTCAGTTGACATTTCACTGGAGTTGAATTTATTAATATAAGAATGTTGATCCCGACTCGAGAATTTTGTGTTTTGCTTTACGGTCGGGTTAGACTGAGTGTCACAGCATTTCAGACTCACCTTTGGTGCTTTGGAGCTTTGCTTGAAGATCCATCTGTACCTGTTTAGCTTTCATCTATCTAGTTGTTTTGTTCAGACTTGTCATCTTTTGTATTAGAGACTACATTGTATGGGAGGTCCTCTATTGTATTTTATTTTTTTCTCTGATGTTTTATATAATAGCTTCATGAACTACTATTTACCTATTACGCTGCTTATTTTTAGTTTACTTTGTGTCTGTGATTCTATGATTAATTTTTTTATTGTATATGCCATGTTTTACCAAATATAAATTAACAATCTGTTGTTTTGAGCAATTCAAGTCTGACCTGTGCGGATGTGAATGGTTCAAAATACCAAGTCGTTACAAGTATAGTATGACATGCTTCGACCCAGATGGACTTAGGGAATCCAGGAATGGATTTGACCGATAAACCCTAATATACTTGGGGGAATTCAGAAATGGATTCAAACCGATATGGTTGTCCGGACATAAAATCATGAGCTCCTAGATTTTTTTAGGGTAGATGGTTCTTTAGTTTACCCAATGGCGGCGCTTTCGATCCTGGGATCTATTATTTATGGATCTTCCAAGGAGGAAGTGCATCCATTGCGTAAATCATTGAATCAACAGTTACCACTGCAGAAGGTGTCGATGGTGCTTTGTTTACGAAATGGCCATGATACTTTTCTGGAATCCGAAAGGTGGAAGGATTTTTGGAAAGTTTTGTATCCATTGCATAAACACTGGATCAGCAACGAGCCACCGTTATCGTAACAACATTATTTGACATCATATTTTGAGTGGTACTTCTCATACATGTTTTTAAGTATTTTTCATTGGGTGTTGAAACAGGTCTACCAAGTACCTGGAGATTTCAAAATTTACGTCTGATCAATGTACGACCAGAGTCTGGAAGAATGAAGATAAACTTGTTAAAACATCAAGTTAAGAAATTATTTTGATAAAGTATTATATAAAAGATACTCTGGTCATTTTTTTTACTTCTAAATACTTTAAAATGTTTAAATGTTGTTTATTTATGTACAACATGGTTTAATAGTTAACTACTAGTGTTGTAAATTTTGTGAGAAATCATTAATTAAATAAAACATATTTAAAGTTAATGATTATTTATTAATTAAAGATGTTTGAAAAGTATGTTTAGATTTAAATTGATAAATTTATAAATAATGGATTTAAGGTTTTCAATAACCCCTTTTAAATATAAACAATGACGTAAATAATTATTTTCAAATAGTTACATATATTTATAAATATGTCATTTATGATTTTAAAAATGGTATCTATAAATAAAGAAATAAAATTTTCGGATGAATTTTGGTAAAGTATTAAAGGTGATTGATTTGCAAATGAAGCTTTCAAACATATGTTTCAAGTTAAATATATTTAAGTTTCTCTGAATGTATAATTTAAAGGTATTATATCATTGGACTATATAAATGATTTGGGAAATTTATTATAGTAATATGCTTGAAAAATAAATTGGAATTGCTATTTTTGAAGTATGGTTTGAAATATTTAATTTATTTCGAAGTACTAATAGCTGTATGCGATATATTTGTTTGATAGGAAGTTAAATTTATAAATTTTGATTGCGAAATAAGATTTATAAATAAAATTTATTTAATTGAAAATTCAAGAACTTAGTTCCGGGATTGAAATTTGTTTTCAAGGGATTCTTGGAATATAATACTAGTATTATATGGAAGTATTTTGGATAAATATTCTCAAATGTGATTTGAAAGAAATGGTTTAAAAGAATGAAAAAATGGAAATAAGTTCTATACTCCCCTCTTCTATCGTTGGAAAATAATTTCGGTGATGAGTGCACGCATCATCGACGTTTATTTTTTTGTTTCAAAGAGGAAAGGCCGCTGTAGTAGTTTTACTGCACATTAGTTTTGATAAACAAATCTTAATTTTGTATTTCTAAATATGATTTGATATGTATAAAAACCATGAGAGTGTGTGTGTGTGTGGGTATTATTTCATACGATTTGGAATGAACCCGACATTTAGTTCTTTAAGTTTCTATAAATTAGAGATTTCAATTATTGTAATGAAATGGAATCTCAACTATTTTTATAATTGGAAACTTCTAAATTGAAATTAAGGAACTGGACGCTAAGTTATTAATGAAAAATATAAGAAATTGAAAATTTTTAACCTATGAATATGAAAATTTTAGAAGATATAATTATTGAACATTTTGTTAACTAAAATGAATAAGATAAACTTGTGTAACACTCAATTACATTATAAGCATATATATAACTTACCAAAGTGTTAAAAGTTGAAAATGTTAAATGAGAATATGTAATAGAATATTATACAAGTAAAAATTAAGTAATGGAAGTGTTCAATGGAATTATTTTTATAAATGAGAATTTTGATGCACAAGAAATGTTGTAAGCGTAAGTTAATATTGTGAAATGCTTGTAAGTAAATTAAATAGTAAAAAGTAAATACTGTTTAGGTAAATAACTGAAATGATTTACTGATGAATATTAATATTAAATGGATATCAAACATTATAAGTAAATAACAAATGTGAAATAAACTGCAATAAAATGTATGTAATACTTAAATAATGAATTTATTAGTTAATTTAGATATTGTATGTGAAATAATTCATGTAAGTACAAAAAAAGGGACGTTGTTTGAATGAATAAAAATAAATAAAAAGTAAATAATGATGTGAAAAAAACAAATTGAATAAACTTAAATAATGCGTTGAAATTCTTGGTTGTTTTGGCTTATGGGATGTTCAAAAAAGGATACTTTTAATTATTTAAGGTTGTATGGATAGTCTATTAAGTAATTATCCTAGGCTGTTGAGCGTAGGGTACAATTGATAGTTTATTTATCACCTTACATGGTTAAAAGTTTTTGAACTAAACAAATCATTGGTTTTGTTTGCTATGGACGTATGATGGATTCTTTGGTTGCATATAATGGTTGTATTGTTTATTTGTATACATTTTATATTGATTTGCTTTTGTTGCCAAATTGAAACAAATAAATCTTTCTCTTGTACATAATTCTTACCATTTTGGATTATATAAGTGAAATACAAGTTTATGGAAGCAATAGCTGCTACTTTTGGTTTCATAACTAAAGCGTTGTTTGCCTGATAAACTGGTACATTATCAGATTATGGTTTTATGGCGATAATATGTTGTTTCCCATGGTTTGGGATATTTTGTTTTTGAAATATGATGTATATATAGTTATTATTGATATTATTATTTCTCCCAGTCATCTCCGTACAAAGGAGACTCTGCCGAAATTTTCCGTGAAATTTTGACTTAAATTTTTTATTAAGGTGAAAATATTTTCAAACTTTAGTAAACTTGAATTTGAATATTTGTTGTTATAAATTAGTATATTTATTTAAAATACTTAATTATGTAAACTAATTTTTTATAAATTTAATACTTTGAATAAAATATATTAATTTCTTAATTCCACTTTTTTTCCATTTTGAGGACGAAATTTTTTGTAGATATATTAATTTCTTAATTCCACTTTGAATAAAATATATTAATTTATTAATATATTAATTTCTTAATTCCACTTTGAATAAAATATATTAATTTCTTAGTTCCACTTTCTTTTCATTTCTTAATTGATTGAAATAGGTTAATATAGATATAAAATCATTTTTCTAAGCAATTTATAACCCTTGGTTGTAACTAATAAGATAATGGATATGAATTTTTATTATAAATGATTATTTTACTTATCATCTCATTAATTTATCTGTTTGAATATTGAATGAGTAATTAACGAAACTAAGTCAATTGAATGTTGGATTTAATGTTGGAATTATATGTTATTAATTGAAATAAGCTTATTATGAATTAGCAAATCAATTTATTTGTACATAAATTATTGGGTTTTGTTCGTAACCAATAGACTTGGAAATGTTTTGGTTTATTAGCGTATAATAATTGCTTTAATTATCATTTTGTTATTTAGTCCATTTAAATTAATTAGAAATTGATAATTTTTTTTATATAATTGAAATATTGTAAATACGGTGTTAAAGATGATAACTATCGAATATGGATGTAATAAATTGTAAACCAGTGTTAATTATATTCTTAAGATAATAGTTCATTAAATAATAAGAGTGAAATCAAAATAAATGAATTTATTGTAATCTATATTATAATTAACTGAAAAATTAATGAAATTGCAATTGAACGCTGAAATTTGTGCAATATATATGTATATTGAAATTAACATGGAGAGTTTGTTTAAAAAGATTATAAATTTATATGTAAGAACAACAATGAAAACTGTCAACCTTTAAATTTGAAATTGAAAAGTGATAAAGTTTATTTGATAATAATTTATATAATTAACGTGAAAATAGCCATTTTGGCCACTATCTCGGATTTCGAAAAAACAAGTTTCATCGGATTCGTAACGGTGAATTATTGTAAGATTTCAAGTTTTGTAGCGATTGGACTTGTCGTTTGGTCGCGCGGGCTCGTAACACGTAGAAATCAATTTAATAAAGAAATAAGCTGATTTTAAAAACTAACTTCTTCATATAATCGAATTAGGACTTGAGACATGTTCCATTAAGTTTAAAAATGTCGAAAACGTCTATTTTGATATATGGGATGATCCATTTTCATTTCGGAAGCGAAACTTGCTTTTCGGGTCATTATTGTCGTTTCGAACCAATTCTATATGTTCATTCTTTCTTATCAGGCCTTATCCATATAAATAGACTTTGTTTCTCAAACCTTAGTAGTCTTTTAGTTATTCTGTACATACAATGTCATCTACCTATTCCTTTCTTTCAATGGCAGAAACAAAATCTCAATTACAAACCCTAAATCCAATTTCCAAATCAATTTCAAAATTCAAACTCTCCAAACCCTATCATATTACATATCGTTGTAAAGCTCTCGATGAACGCAATGCACTACTGATGTTCATTTTATGATTCGAGTCATCATTTTACTAGAAATCAAGGTAGAACCTTAGCCTTCCATTTCTATTGTTTACGATCGAACGGTGGATTATCGATCGTTTGACGATCGGGAGGCGGCGTTGGGAAGAGAAGGTTGAGCAGGCCCTAGGGATGGTGTTCATTTGTCGAGATGATCACCAAAGTTGGTCAGAAAATTCAAACATCCGGCAGCGTTGGCATCTCAAGGGGAGTTGGGAGGCTCGCGTGGGCTCGAATTAGTCGGCGTGGTCTAGGAATTTGAATGGAGGTCTCTGATCTGGTGATGGACGACGGTTGCGGTAGCGAAAAGTGCAAGATGGATGGCGGCTGATATCGAGATAGGTTCGATCACGTTCTTTTCTCGGGTTAGGGTTTCTCTTTTAGGAGGTTACGTATCCCATCTATTTTCCTTTTTCATTTATTTTATTTACTTCTAATTTAAATTGTATAACTTGTAATGTTCAGAAATTTTACATTCGAGTCTGAGTTATGCGTGGTTTGTTCCCCTGAATCGTATCAAAATTTCGGACGTTACGAAACTAGTATGGAAAAATTCTGAGACCGTAGAAATTTAGGCCATTATCTGGATTTTAAATTAATTTGAAATCAAAGGTGAGTGTTTTAACCCACTCATGAACACTAATTATCCTGTGCTAGTTAAATTAAATTTATGATGAGACTAGAAATTGATTGGTTGCTATTTAGAATATTTTAAATTTTCATTTCAGTTAAATTTGACTTTTATTGAATATAATTGTCATTTAACTTAATATTGAAATTTAAATTTCCAGTTAAATACCTATTAACGATAACCATTTAGTTGTTGTTAGTTATTTGTTGATTTGAAAGATGATTGTGCCGTACGTTCAACTGTTGATATTTGGATGATTGGATGTTTATTTTGTCTATGTCTCTTTTATCCATATGTGTTGAAATGATACATACCCAAATGATCTCATAGATTAGGAAAAATTATTACGGGTTGAAATGATAAACCGAACGATTTTCATTCCCTTGGAAATTTTGATTTTGGATACTGGTTGAAATGATAAACCCAATCGATTTTCATTGATTTGGAAATTTTGATTTTGGATACTGGTTGAAATGACATATCCATATAATTTCTTGAATTTGGATTATTTATTTGAATTGGATTATTTGAAAGGTTTAATTAATTTAAACTTCAGATTTACTTTAATTAAAATGATTAAGATTGATATTTTGAATTATTTGAAGTCTTTTAAAAGATTATCCAGTTGTACACTTGATAGGAGATGAAAATCCCATAACATCTCTGAAACCATTGCACTAATATTTCTATTTTACTTATTTTGATTTGACTTACATAAGATCTTTTAGTCCTGACTCGGGTGTTTTGTTTTTCATTACGCTCGGGTCACTCTGAGCTTTTAAGTGTACTGAAGACTATTTTCTGGAAGACAAAAACAAAGATTCAGTATATTATTATTATTTATTATAATTATCCCATTGCATCTTGCGTTCCACTGCATTATTTGTTTATTGCTGGTGTATGTATAACTCTTATTTTGAATTGTAAAAGTGTAATCAAATGTTATTTTGTAAAACAAATTCATAAACGGATTATTTAATTATTGTATTTTTCATTCCATTATGAGATTCTGTGTTTTGTTTTCCCTTCATTTTCATTTATTTTCTTATTCACCCCCTTAACAATCCTCCCTTTTGAATGGTTTGAATTAGACATGTGTAGTTTATTGTCGATTTAAACTGTCAGAAAAGGTGGGCTATTACAGGTACTGTAATTCTGAAATTTCTATATTCAGAGTAACCCATTGTA
This sequence comes from Allium cepa, assembly GCA_030765085.1. Classification (NCBI taxonomy): domain Eukaryota; kingdom Viridiplantae; phylum Streptophyta; class Magnoliopsida; order Asparagales; family Amaryllidaceae; genus Allium; species Allium cepa. Next base: position 515,131,276 of record CM060942.1, read on the forward strand.
CTATTCTTTTGATATTATATATTATCATTCCACTATGAGATTCTGATGTTTTTTCATTCTTTATTGTTTATTCTTATTTTATTTTCCTTATATATACGTCTTTCTTACACTTGGGTGTGCGACACACAAATAACGTGGATTTATTTAGTGTAATAATTCGATGGTCAAAAATTTAGGTTGTTACATTTGGTATTAGATCCCAAGGTTGAGCGAACACCTTGGCTTTGGTTGGGTAGGACTCATTAGAGATAGGGTAAGCAATACCCTAGAATGAGTCGAGTTTGTTATACATAAGAGACCTCATTTGTATTTTTCTATAAACCTATACCCCATTTTTAGCTTTTCCTTACGAATAAACTCTTTATTTTAGGTAACTCTATCCTTTCATATCCAAAATATATCAACTATGTTCAGGTAGTACAAACCATGAGCACTAGAACCAATGCTCAAGGAGGTAGAAGTGGTTGGGGTAGTATTGTCACAAAAGGCGAGGGGTCGAGCATCGAGGAATGTTGCGCCAGTTGAGGAACCGAAGGGTATATTTTAGAGGAGGCCTTGCAAGTCAGGCCTCAAATGAGTATTGCTTTGCTATGTCATGTTTATGAGAGATTAGCGGGTAAGATGTTTAGTGGCTCGGAGACAATCATTGAGCTTCAGTCCGGGCTCAGATTATGTAACTGTATATTAGGGGATATAGAAATGGATTACATGATGAAGGTCGATTGGCATCACGACATCTGAACGATGCGGCTATGGATTGGTGGAGTTCTGTTACAACTGATGTTCAAGAGAACGACTTCTATTGGGCCCAATTTAAGGACGTTTTTGAAATGAAATATGTCTTGAAAGCCGGTTAGACTTTTTATTTAGGAGCTTCTTGGATTTGAAGCAAGGAGCCATGACTATAATGGAGTATGAGAACTGGTTCATTGCTTTGTCTTGGTTTGGGTTGGGATTAGTTAATTTTCCTTTGAAGAAGAATGAAATGTTTATGGCTTGTATGTGTCTAGAATTTCAATAGGACATGACTAGTCATCTCATGGAGTTGTTTTTGGATTTGGTGAATATGGGGCTGAGGTTTGAGAGCTTAGCACCAAAGTCATATACTTTCGCACCAGCTATGGACAACAAGCTGAATTGAATTATTTAGGAGTTTTGATTTCTTATTTTGAGTAACATTTCCCTTGCAATATGTATGTTCTGGGTTTTATGGTTTTTGATATTCTGCTTGAGATAGATTGGTTGTTGCGATATCATCCAGTCTTGAATTGCGATAAGCGTATGGTCTTGTTGGTGAAGAAATAAGAACTCTAACAGTTTCCTGTGAAGGACCTAGCCCACTTATGATTAATTTCCTTTATTTTTTTGATGTAGCGAAGGAGGAGTAAGTTTCGATCTCTATTCTTCAGGAATTTCTAGAATGTCTTCAAAGAGATATCGGGTTTACCACCTCATCGTGAGATTGAATTATGCATTGATTTGGTTAATGATGCAAAACCTATATGTTTCTTGTTCGTAGACTTGCATCAAGGGAGAAGTTCGAGCTATCTAATCATGTTACGTTTATTGCCGAAGGTTTTGATCCGATTGATTCATTCAAGTTGGGGAGCGCTTGTCGTTTTTGCTACGAAAGCGGATGGTTCCTTAAGTATATATGTAGATTATCATGAGCTCAACAAGTAGATTATCGTGAGCTCAACAAGCATACTACTAAGAACAAGTATCCTTTGCTTAGGATAGATGACTTGTTTGATCTAATTCATGCAGCTTGAATGTTTTCTTAGCTTGATCTTGCTATGGGATTCCATCAGTTGATGGTTGCAGAGGAGAGTGTACCCTTGATAGCTTTTAGATCTGATCAGTTTTATGAGTGGCTAGTTATGCCATTTGGCCTAACTAATGCTCCATCATATTTCGTGGATCTAATGGATCGGGTTTTTCGAGACATGCTGAATAAGTTTGTCCTTGTATTTGTCAATAATATTCTAGTCAAGTCTGAGACCGAGGAGGAACGAGCACACCATTTGAGGATTGTATTAGAAACACTAGAAGAGCATGTGTTGAAGGCCAAGTTCTCAAAATGTCACTTTTGGTGTTCAGAAGTTAGGTTCTTAGGTCATGTTGTTTCAGCGGAGGGTATTTCTATTGATCCCACTAAGACTATGGCTATTCAGGACTTGAATAGGCTAGAAAGTGCAATTGATATTAGGTGCTTTTTGAGTCTAGTAGGTTATTATGAGAGATTCATACAGGATTTCTCGAATATTGCCTCTCGCTTAACGAATTTTCCAAGACGATAAATTTGATTGGGTGGATAAATACTAGCAAGCATTCGTAGAGTTAAAGGAAAAGTTGACTAGTGCTCCTATTCTTGTTGTGCCAGATGGACGTGAGGGTTTAACAGTTTACACGGATGCATGTGGAACAGGTTTAGGTGTTGTGCTGCTACATCATGGAAGGTTCATTGCTTAGGAGAGCCGACCATGCAAACCTCATGAAGCGAGGTATGTAACTCATGACTTGAAGTTATTAGCGGTCGTATTTGCATTGAAGATGTGAGATATCATTTGCTAGTGTGAGTTTCGATTCATATATGGACCATAAATCTTCGAAACATCTTTTTACGTAGAAGGACTTAAACATGAGATAGTAAAGGTTGTTGGAGCTTCTTACGGCCTATGATTAAGACATTTTATATACATTGGGGAAAGCCAATGTCATAGTCGATGTACTCAGTAGGAGGATGCAGTTGTGGCAAACATTGAGGTTCGTCCAACCCTGATCAGTCGTATAGAAGAGAATCAACTTAAAGGTCCTCGTACTACTTGGATAACCAAAGCAGTAAGCGAGAATGAGGCACTGAAGAGGTGGTCTGGATTTTAGGTTGATAGCCATAGTTTAGTGAAGAAGAATGGAAGGTTGTGTTTTCCCAGTGATGATGGGATTAGGCAGGAGGTTCTGACGAAGAGTTATCATTCAGGGTTGACGATACTTCCATGGGTCACTAAGATGTATCAAGACATGAGACATACTTTCTGATGGGAAGGTATGGAAAGAGGTGTTTCTATATTTGTAAGTAGGTGTGCTAACTACTAGTAGGTGAAGGGTAGTTACCAAAAGATGGAAGGACCGCTTTTGCCCCTTGATGTTCCATAGTGGAAGTGGAATCTGATCCCTACGAATTTCATCAATGAATTACCTAGGTCGAGGAGAGGTAGCAAAGATGTGTGTTTTATTATAGATTTATTTACCAAGAGCTTGCACTTCTTACCAGTTAAGGCAACGAGGACGGCTTCTAGTTTGGCTAAGTTATATGTTTGGGAGAACATTAGATTGAATAGTGTTCCTTGTGATAACGTGACTGATAGAGATCCTATATTTAAAAGTTAGTTCTAGAAGGGTTTGCATGAGGCTTTAGGGACCAAGCTTAGTTTCAGTATTGCTTACCATCCATAGACTGATGGGCAAATAAAGAGGGTGAACCACATTTACTTCGAGCTTGCATATTAGACTTTGGGGGTTCATGGGAAGAGAATATACCACTTGTTGAGTTTTCATATAACAACAATTATCAGACCGGTATCAGAATGACACCATTTGAAGCACTGTATGTAAGGCCTCACAAATCTCCATCATGTTCGGTGGAATCGTGAGATCATCTAGTGTTTGGATCGAATACAATTCAAAAGGCTTCGGATAAGGAATCAAATGTTAGGAAGTGAATCAAGGATGCGTAGAATCGACAGAAGAGCTATGCAGACGAGAGGCGTAGAGACCTAAAGTTCTCAGTTGAAGACTTTTTGTTTATGATGGTTTCTCCAATAAGAAGTGTAGCTCGGTTTGGAAGGGCTAGGAAGTTGGCTCCTTGTTGTATATGATTGTTAAATCAATAATTTTTATAACATCCATGATGCCTGAATGATGAGCCAATCCTTGATTCAGATTCATATGTCGATACACCCAAGCTTGATTTAGTTGGTGCTGATTGAATCAAGGGCTGAGTGTGAGTGGATATCATTAGGAAACGGGTTGATAATCCCTTTGGAGTTTGGATGTTACACATTTGTAAGCAGATATGATTTCTTAGAATACAATATTCGAGATCTCTTAAGGTCTCTTGATATAAGACATTAAAGGGCCCTTAAGGTCACTTGGAATAGTATCTTCGAGAATCTATTTGGCCGTTAAAAGTAGAACACTCAATGTCCTATGTCATATATTCAAAGGAGAGGGAAGATAAGTAGTAAACCTATACAATAGCCCATTAAGCATGTTAATAAACTAAATAAACCGTCCTTATGTCCATAGTCCAATGTCCATATGAATGGGCAAAATAGAGGTCACACATATAGACATTAGTGTGGACTAAAGTTCATGTGATCTTATGTGAATAATATTGCATTTGCTTTAGGCTCAAAGAGCTTTGTTATATGTAAGGTCGTGTCTAATAATGTCCAAGATGCACGATCATAGTAACAGGCATGTCTAAGTAATCATACATTCCAATTGAGCATGATTATAATCAAATTGAGTTTTCCCCAAATCAGTTTAGGGTTACAAGAGTTTAATTCTGAAAGAAGAGAACAGAAATCATCCCTACTCCATGCTTCTAGGTCCATATTTATATAGGTATGGGGTTTGGCAAAACTGCGCAGCGCCGCGTTTGACATGCTCCATCTTCGACATCGATAACGCTTGGAAACCTCAATTGCGCCTGGTTCCATTCCTTACTTTAGATGACCTTTGAAACTTTTCATTGATAAATAGATGGCATTGACATGCAGTAACATCAGCATGAGAAAGCATTGGTGAAGAGCGGCATTGAGATGGAGCAACATCAAGAAGAAATGGCATGATAATATCCACAGATATTGATGAATTCCAAAATCAATACCACGTTCATAAATATGCAGTAGTCCCTTCAAGATTGATGAAATGCGCCATCGACAAGACACGGCATTAATTGTTGGCGGTATCAATGATAGGCACCATTAGTTCAGTACTAGTGAAGTTGCATCGACAATAGACGATTTCAACAGCAATGGCATGCGACATCAGTGTATAGCGGCCTTGATAATAGATGGCATCAGTGATGATTGTTATTGATAAAGTGCGGTACTATTGAGTTGTGTTGCCCATTTTACCCCCTTTTGTGAATGGCGATGTTGATAGGATATGACATCAATGGGAGGCGACATTGATGGCATACGATATCGATCATGTTAGATATCACTACTTCCTTGATGAATTTTACTATTAATTCCATTCGGCCTTGCTTAGCAACATAAAAGACTTGGTATTAACTATCCCACCTTATAAATGATATGAGGCATCGTTGGCGTCCAATATCGCTTTGATAATGACATGCAACATTGCATATGACCTTGATTGATGAGATGCAGCATCGTAGTCTTTCATACCATCGGTGTTGGTTTACTCTCATTCCTTCGACATTGGTTATTAGTGTGGCATCACAGCTGTATTGCATTCCGCATATCTTTGAGAATATAATAGTAGTAACATTTGTTGATGTAAGATGCCCTTAACTCTTCAGAGTGACATAGTTCTTTATTGTTGCCTTTGACATTATAGCCTTTCCATGTTAGCTTTATCTTGTGAATTTGTATGGAGCTTGTTGTTATATCAACGACCGACGACATGTTCCCCTTCGACATTCTTTACTTTGGTATGATGTCGCACCTTTGAATAACCTTGCATTTCTTTTTTGCTTCCAGCTTTTCAACATGAACTCCTTGATTTCAGCGTGGAGCTCATGGCTTTACTTCGACATGACTTCGAGCTTTTGCCTATACACTTTACAAATTATGTGGATAGCATTTGCCCCCTCCCCCCACGGTATAGAAGAAGCTTTTTACATGGGAGATGGAGGAGCAAAGATGCTTGGGATTGGACATGGGAGACAGAGGATAGTATGAGGGCATCCTATCCGGAGTTGTTCTCGGACTAGTGGTTTCTTACCTTAGTATCATATATCTTTTGTAGTGTTCTCACCGTTTGAGTTGGAGTCACATTGTATGCATTTTGGTTTGCAGTTTAGTTTGTACAGTTTCAGTAGTGCTCTATAAATGTATCTGGTTTCTATCTTCTTTGATTATCATTCTTAATTGAATTTCGAAGATGAAGTGTTTTAAGTAGGGAGAATGTAGCGACCCATAAATTTAAACACTTCATTTTTGAATATCGAAACCTTTTGAAAAATAAGTGTTGTAAATATGATTTTATAACCTTGTTAAACATCTTTTAGTTAACAAATAATGCTAAGAAATATGTTTTTGAAATAATGATGAGAAACATGTTCTTGATAGAGAGATCCTTTGGGTTTCTCGCCAGATTCGTGATGTTTTATATGTACGCATGCTGCCATGAAAAAAGTGCAAATGTTGAAAAGTTGAGTAGCAAATCGAAAAGTGGTCAAAAATACACTTGTGCAAAACTGCTCCGTTTTGGCGTTTGGTTTAGACTTCAAAAGTTTGAAAAGATATTTAAATTTAAGTATTTTGTTTTATTCTTTTTACAAGTCTTTACTAAGTCATATTAAGGTGCTCTAAATATAGTTTGAGATTTGTAAGTATTTTTAAGAATTAGTTTTGAATTTTTAAAGAAGAGGGTTTACTTTTAAAATATAAGGTAAACATGGTTTTCCAAGTTTCAAAGTGTTTTTTAAAATTGTTATCTTAAAGTAATATTTTGAGAAAATGTTTCAAAACATATTATAAGTATTTTGAAGTATTATAAAAGTATTTTTAAAAGTATAAGTAAATGATTTCAAAAGGGGTTAGGAATTGCTTAGTGGTTAAATAGTTTTGTGTTTACTTGTTTGAAAAGTAATTAACTATACTCAACACTAAAAGCTGATAGGTAGACTTCTCTATATGTAAGAGTTAAGATTGATGTTTGAGTAGGGATAAAATCTATAATGCTCTAACCTACCAACTTCCGTCTTGACCAAGCAATAGTTAAGCTGGATTGTCAGAAATGTGTTAATCGTGTTGATTTCTTACCTGTTAATGGAAGTCATTATAGTATACTTAGCACTAAAAGCGGATGAGGTAGACTTGTCTATCTATGAGAGTCAAGAATGAAATGTCTAGGAAAGATTTTGATATGAAACCAATGCGCTAACTTACCTAGATTCACTATTGATTGGGGGATAGTATAAGTTGGAATGTCGGAAACATGTTATGTTGACGAATATTGATTTGTATAAGCGATTTGTTTTGACTGGATAATCTATTAGTCGACTATCAAACTTGACCTAATATTAACTTAGGAAATATCTAAATGCTTCATGGTTTCATAACCTTTGAGACCCTCAAGGAGGTGCATTGGAAAGAAATGTCTCTAGCTTTAAGAGCACGCACACAAACATATATATATATATATATATATATATATATATATATATGAGATCCCTTGGGGAGAACTCAACTTTATATAGTTTGTTTACTTCTGAAAGAACTGGCATTGAGTTTGCTAGAAATTCATTGAATTAGTCTTGAAGTGACCGAGATTGGTAAGTGTTTTACTTACCGAATACCACTTCAAAACTAGTATATGGGTTCTATGTTTTGGAAATGGTTATGAAGAGGAATGCTATAGAGTTAAACTGTCCATCCTAAGGTTAAGTCCAGGAGAGAGAGAGGTGTTAGCATTCATTGGATGACTTATGTGGGAATCTATGTAGGGATTCATGATCTATTCGAGTGATGAAGACTAGTGTAAAAGATGTCAAACGTGACCTCGACATCAGAAATAGTAGTAAGCAGATTAGGGGAATAGCTAGAGGTTTTGCTAACCTACGATAGGTTATTATCAACTCCATATCTATAGTATGCTTAAAGATATGGTTGTACCGAGAGTTGGTGATATTCAAGATCATGTATTTAGACGTGGACCGGTTATGTTTTCATTAATGTTATATTTTATCTAGAGATCTACGATGCTCGAAGGTAGTATCTGCCCCTGTATAGGATATTGAACTTCGGTTTGACTAGAGGGATCTCCATGGAAAAATCCATCATGCGAGAGTACCTTCACGGTTTTGATTGTACCTCGATGTGTTATGGTGTGATTAATGTAAGCATCACTGCTATTTGATATGATTTATATTCTACACCCTAGACATTATATAACATATCACTATATTAAACTTGATAAATAGTTGGTTTCTTTTGAGGAGAAAACTATTTTGGTAACCCTTACGGTTTTATTTGTAACTGTTACGTGTATTCATGCATCTCGACTTCTCTCGTAGGAGACTTATGTCCGACACTTGGTTTTTGTTTTTCCTAAAGACCTTTCATACTCTTTCAAGTAGGCTAAGTAAAGCATGTTTTGCTTTGGATGCTTAAGAGTTAAAGAGTTGAGCTAGAGGCTTCCGTTATCTGTTTCTATTTTCTGATGTACCATATTATGTATGTTTATATTAGCATTGTGACGATAGACAATTATAACTGTCCAGGCTGATGATAGCACTTAGATTTTGTAACTCTGAAATTTTTGTATTCGGAGTAAACCTTTGTATTGTTCTTTTGATGTTAAATATTATCGTTCTACTGTGATATTCTGATGTTATGTTCGTTTTTTGTCCTAACTATCTGTCTTTCCAACACTTAGGTGTGTGTCACACGAATACCATAAATGTATTTAGTATCGACATTCGAGGGTCAAAAATTTGAGTAGTTACAGATATGTAGGTTCGTAATTTTTATGCTTATGTAGCTTCAAAAATGCAGTTTCATGAATATGTAGTTGATGAATAGAAAGTCTTATAAATATGCAGTTTTAGTATATGTAGTGAGTGCAGTTTCAAAATATGTAGAATAACTAGAGTAGTTTTAGACTAATATGCCTATGGTGGTTCAAGTTTTGTATAGATGTTAACTTGAGCTATTGATGACAAGGGTATGGTTATGCAAATAAAGTTAGTTAAATTTTTTCATGGAATTATTTATAAACATTGCTGTAAAAGTAAATCAAGTTTAAGCTATATACTCCGAGATATTCCTGAGATCGACTTTGAAATCCGAGATGTAAATCCTATATAGATGCTCAAGATGCATTCATCTCATCTGATATCTCTCCTGATACGAGATTGGTTCTCTAAGATCTACGAGTCAAAACGTGATTGAAATCCAAGATTTAAAACCTTGTATACATCTAAGTATTTAATATTGGTATCTGGTGCATACTGGTTATGTAGCGGCACGTGATATTTTGAAATACATGATAATATCGGTGAAATACAGGACATGTCCAAGTCATGTTATAAATGATATTGTACCATGTTATTATGTTATAATGATGTTATGTTGTTAAATATTTGGATCAATATTACCAAATCCAACCAAAGACTAATTGTACATAATTTACATGTTACACTGTTTACTAGGATAATCTACTAAATACAGGTCGCAAAATAGACTCATAAAAACCAAGAAATGTGTATAATGTGCGTCTTTATTAATTTCTTCATTCTCATACCATATTCTTAGTTTTTCGATCATAAAATAATCTTTTTTTACTTTCAAAAAATTCATATTTATACTTCCTTTATTATCATTTTCACTTAAATTATCATACAAGTAATATTTATTTGATATTGATTACTTCTTCTAGCCTGTTTATTATCCATATGTCAAATATATAATTTTACTGCTCTTCAACTTTTAGCTCTTGGTGCATGATAATTACTAAAACAAAAATAATGAATTTTCTAAAGCTAACATACAAACTAGAAATATTAAACAATGAAAATAACTATAAAGAGAAGTAGATCTTACATAATCCTATTTTCTGGGGTAAAGTGCTCACAAAAAATAAAATGTATGAAATAATGGAAAAACAATGTTTTCATGATTGAAAACTATGGTTAAAAAAATATTTTATAAGGATTCTAATACAGTCAATATATTGTCATCCACCACATACTAAAAACATACATTAAGAATATGAAGATATTTATTTGTAATTTTAATTCTTCGACACTTGAATAACGATTTATATTTTTAAAAATATCGGGTATTCTACACTAATTATCGAAGTGATATATCAGAATATCGAGCGATATATCGGTACTAATATTATAAGCAATATTTTGGAGAAAAATATCTGCTAAGGAGAGATATGAGATATATCGCTGATTTATGAACGATATTATTCGATATCAGCTACTTAGATGAGCACACAGTGCTAGTGGTATCTGAACATCCTAGCTACTAATGGATTTCATTGGTTATTTGTTCAGGATGGATCAAATGATCTTATTCACTGCCTCCACATATTCATTTTCACGTTGGTGTGCTACTTTCGAGAAGTTTTTCATAATTTTGTACCGGTTAAAGAAGTCTTTAAACTTGGTATTCTCGTATTGAGTTCAATTATTAGTTACGATCTTCTATGGAATTCAAATCAGCATTTGATGTTCTTTACTACAAAGTTGATCGATTTATTAACTATGGTCATGGCAGTGGTTCCACTTCAACTCACTTGATGAAGTAGTCTTCAACTATAATAACATATTTGGCTTTCCTATTCGACATTGATAACACACTGATTATACCAATTCCCCAAGCACAAAAGACCATGGGCTAACCATTTAAGTAAGCTCTATAGTTGTGGCTCTTGGTGTTTTCACAAACCTTTGGCATTTATCACAATAGTTGGAATAATCAGCTGCATCTTGGCTGATCATCAACAGAAAGTAACCACAGCAAAGTATCTTCTTCCCTAAAATCTGTTCCTCGGGTGTGATGCCAAAACTTCCTTCGAGTACATTTAAAAGGATTTTCATCGCTACGTCCTCGTTAACACAACACATAAGGGGGATTGAGAAACCTCTCTTAGAAAATACTCCTTCTTCTACAACATATCATACGGGTGTGTAATCACCCATATTTTTTCGATAATATAAAATAATAAATAAATGAAAATATTTCTTACCAAAGGGAAACATTGTTATTTTTCAAACTTCTGAATTTGAAAATCAAACTAGCGCCATTGTGACTATCTTGTTCTCCTGACCTGCATTGAATATTCATTTGTCTGAATCGTAATCTGGATGTGAGATATATCGTGATTTTCGTGTTTTGAAAATTTGAAATTTTAAAATATGCTGACTCGTCAAATTTGAACAGTTACCATATCTTATCTGTAAATACACGGTCAGTTATGCCATTTGAAATTTTTAGAAACCACTTTTCTGAACACACACTTCCTCCTTTTCTTCCTCTCAAATTTCAAGAACCCTTTTTTAATTCAAAAATCGATTTTCCCTAAAATTTTCACCAAATTTAATAATTCAAGTGGCAGTTCGAAGGGCGGGTCGTGGCCTATACTCTAGCACCAATTAGAATCACATATTCATAGATTTGGAGGCGAATCTAATTCTAGAAAGTAAGAAATTTAGAGACATTTGGACTATTATGAGTGGTTTTCAACTTCTCTAATACATAATCAGTCAATATATTTTAATTCTAAGATGATTATAGTTTTGGATTAGAGTTTGGGTTAATATAAATTAATACTGAAATATTATGATAGTTAATTAGTATAAATCTAAAAGTAAAATTGGGACTTTGGTTTAAATAATAAAAGAAAATGATAAGTTGATGAAAATGGCTAAGCTAATGATTTAACGATGAATGTTGGAATGATAGTTTGGTCGTATTGGTTTAAATTCTTAGGAAATGAGTGGAATTATAGAATCTAAAATTTAGAAATGATAAATTATATAAAACGAAGAAATACATTTGAAATTTATATAAATTTTATGTGTGTATTACATATATATTGACATAAATAAAGAGGATGGAGGAAAATGAGAATTTGAGACACACACACACACACACACACACACACACATATATATATGCAAAATAGATGATAAGCACTATAGTTAATCATATTAAAATGTTTAGAAATGATCTTGGGAGTCATATAATTTACCTTAGAGATTAAATATGGGTTTTATATTAATTTTAAATGACTTATATGAATGATTTAGTGGGAAATGGAAAAACAATGTTTTTGAACTATGAAATGAGTTACCAAATAAATATTAAATATAAATAAAAATTATATCAACATATTTACAAATTGCCAAGTGTTATATCAAGTCTTATTATGGTTTTATTTTAAATTTATATTGATTTTTAAAGGTATTTCGAAGATATATATGTGAAAAAATTATATTTTGAAAAATTGTTTTGAAAACAGCAATGTTTACGGCTTTTTTGAAATGACTTCTATTTAAACATTTTTGTGAAATGGAAGTCTAAAAGTAGAAGAAAAACATATCAAAATTTAGAAAAATTATAGAGAATCAGATTAAAAATGAGTGAGAAACAAGCAAAATAAGAACTGGAAAAAATAATAATTACTAGCAACAGGAGCAGGCTACCCTTGTTTAGAAGGCCACCATAGGTGCATCGGTGGACACCACTAGTGTCCTGATGGGCACCTTTTGGATTACATTTCTTAACCAAACAAGCCTACAATGGAGTTTCGACTAGGTGTTCTTCCATGAAATTTGGGCAACACTTAGGCTATGCCTTTACTTGAATTCCATGTTTGATTGAATGAATCAAATGAATGTATAATATTTATAATAAATAGATATGCTTACATAGATTCATATGTATTGATGTGGCTTGATTGAATGGAATGATTGGACGTATATATGGATGAATGTCTCTATATATATGTAAAATATATTAATATACACGTATGACTAGTCGACCATTATTGATGTATGATGTGCTATTGATTGTTGAGTAGTAAGATATTTGATATTAGGCACTGTATTTGTGAATAAGGCACACATAGTCAAAGAAGTAGTTGTCCCAGGGAAATTTTGGTTCCTTAAGTATTTGTTACGAGGAAATAGTTGTTCCCTTAGTATTAGTGTTATTGGTTCATGAAATAGATGTTTTAGGGAAATGGTTGTTCCCTCAGTGATAGCGTATATTGTTGCTTGGAAATTGGTGTTCCTTAGAGATGTAGAATTAATAAACTCCATTGGATTGAGACTTTATTTCATAAAGTTAGCCATGTATCATTGTATGTTTGAATAACTTGTTGTATGCAAGTGAAATAGGATTAAGGTATGTTTGTCACCATTGTTATTTCAGTATTATTCGGGATTGTCTAGAGTACTTTGTAAAGTAGATATACATCACTCATCGGATTGTAGTATGACCCTTTCCTTATGTTTTTTCCTGTTTTTATCATTATTAGGTTGATGGAAACTGGGGTGTTGTACAGACTGATGCTGGATGGTGCAGATAATGTAGGCATTACTATTATATGTAGATTTGTACATAAATAATCACTTGACATTTATTTTGTATGTGTATCAGATTTGAATTGGATTTGGTTGCTTCTGACTATGTATACAAACATCTATTTCTATAAAGTAAAGTGATATTTGATATATATTATATGTTATTTCCTTCCACCATGAGTTCAGAAAGAGATAGGTAGACTTTATTGTCTTGTTTTTTTAATCTTGGTATCTTAATCTAATAGCACTTTGTCCTCAACTTTTAGGTTTTTGTACACCGTGTTGTGTTAAATTGGAAGTTCAAAATGGTAGGTTGTTACATTTGGTATTAAAGCAAAACTTTCCCTAAGTTATGGACTAGGAACATATCGAGCGAGCATATAAGTATATGCCTTATTTACTGCTCCGTCTCATTTACAAACTGCTATAGAGTTGCTAATGAATTCACATTTCAAGTAGGAGAATATGAGTATCTTGATGGAAGCTAAAATGGAGAACAATGTCACTGGGGTCTATGCTAGGACTGAGAATGGCACTAAAGTTAATGCTAAGGATATTCCTAGTGCGAACATTCCTGTTTGGTTCGCTGGCATATGCAAGCAATGGATCAAACTAGTTTAAACCCCACAAGACCTATAGCTGCAACACAGGGAGTGGTTCTGGTCTAGGCACAAGCTAATGTGAATTTTCCAAAGTTGTGTATGGACTTCTCTTGTTAGGGTGGCAAACCCTTTGTTAGAACAGAACCATATGCAGTAACGCTGTCTTGGTTTGGCACATGTGTGAAAGTTTTCAATCTTTTGAGTTGCGATACTATAAGGAGATAGTTGGCTTCTCAGCACCTTCAGGAGGAAGCAGCAAATTGGTGGGAAATTGTTACTGCTGAGAATGATAAAGAGAATAATACATATGTGTATTTTAAGAGAAAATTTGAAACTATGTTTTCTCTCTAAAGCGAAAAAAGGATTGTTGTTGGAAATATTTATCCATTAGAAGAAGGGTGACATGACCGTAGGTGAGTGATATATACTAATTTAATGAGTTAGCTAGATTTGGGTTTGAATTGGTCAACCTCTCAAATAAGAAGGCTGTGAAATTTTTGAAGGGATTAAACTCATAGCTTATTAGGAGTTAGCATTGAATCAGATTCCATTTGAAGCCACGTTTGAAGTATTAGTTGAGAAGTACTATTGAATTCGATTAATGGAGAACTAAGAAAGGAACAATCCAAGAAGGAGGTGAACCTAAAACATGGAAAATGTAAGAGTTAGGATAGTCACATAAAGATGAAAAGGAGAAGGTGTAATTGACGTAGGAAGAAAGAACACATAGCAAAGGATCATAGAGTTGACCTTACCCAAATTAAATGCTATTACTTTAACAAGTTTAGGCATAAAAAAGGAAATGCCCAAGTTTACTAAGAGAGAGTCAGATTGTTAAAACCTATGCACTGGAAGCAGTCCTATGTGCTAGTTTACTACCATTTTCTCAGGACAAAGGAAAATTGATTGTGATTGTAGGTAAGTTAATAATTTTGAGTTATAAAGTATATTTTTTGATAGTTATGGTAAAAACCTTATACGGTGCGTAAGTTATTTAGTAGTATTATGTTATGATTAGAAATGAGTATTTATGATGTTAATTCCTCTAGTGACACATATATTTTAAGATTTTGGGATATAGGTTAAGATGTTTAAATAGGATTGGAAAAATCATTATAAGATAATATTGGATGAAAGTGGTATGATTTGAATGCGGAGTAAAGAACCAGGCATGATTTTTGTTGTATATCATGAACTCAGTAGTCATAAGATGACAAATTAATTTCTATGTTTGATGAAGGAGTCCCATATACATATTCGTTAGATTTTTAACTATCCTTCCTAAATAAGTTAAAGTATTAAGCCAGTTGACATGCCACTTTAGCATATGATTTTAAAATGTTGGTTGAAAATTCGAGGGAAAAGGTTTTTGAAATAGTGAAAAAGTATGAAATTTTTGTTTAAGTTAAGGTAGTTGAATTATTTTTTTATAGAAAAATCACAAGTGAGTTGATAGCATAATAATGAATATTTATATTGAGATTTATATGAAGGAAGTGGGACTGAAATGTTATTTACTTGGTAGTGGAAGATATACATACGATAGAATTGGCTCAGAAAGTTTGGCAGTAGAAGAAAGATAAGTGACATTGGAATTTTAATTGATTTGATCCCACTAATCAATTGATTAAAATTATTTTGGGATGTAGATAAATATTTTGTTGAAGGGCTTAGAGTTTATTTTAGAATAGCGTCCCGGTGACCCTATGATGCCATTATGCGATCTGACTCAGTGCTCGGTCCATAGTGCAAATTTTTTTAATAATTGACATCCGCATCCTTTTGTTCTGTTTCATTGCAGCAATGATCTGGAATGGAAGCAAATGTAATTAGGATTCTTTGTTGTTTAGGATCGTTGTAAATGTAAATTATTTGATTTGATCAACATATGGGTGTCGTTGGCTGGATGTTGCGGGTAACATTACAATATTTGTGTTGTATGGCTTGAATGGATGTTGTTCTCAAGGAAGATGATTATTGTTATATGGCTTGGTTGAATGTTGTTCTCCAAGCAAATGATTGTTGTCTTGCTATATATGTATATATTTTGGGTGATAGTTATAGATTGTCGATACTTGAGTGGTAATTAAAGCTACAAGTATATGGATTAGATTGGAAGTGACATGAGTTTGACGACATGTTCACTATGCTACAACATCATGCCTTTTTGCGCTATTTTTAGATATGTTTAGGGTATGATGTTACTACGATTGCTTAGTATTATATTGGGTTGATTATTTGATGAGGCACCATTCAAGTTGAGTTATATTGACTATGGTATGGAAGAAAAGTATGTGGGATGAGACTATATGAGGATGATTTTTTTGTACATTGGATAGTATGTAGAAATACTCAAATATAGATGGATATCAAGATAATATGAGTTAATATTATCGTTGATAAAATGAAATAATTAGAGTTGCATGGATATATATGATTTGGAAAGAATAAAGAATTGATTAGATATGTGACTGTTTGTAAAGTTTGTTCCAAATTGGATTGGAAGTGAGAGCATTATGCCAAATATTTCGATAATGGATTTTTTAGTAAAAGAGATTTAACAGATTTAAGAATTTATGGAAGGATGTACTAGTTGAATGTATACTAAGCTATGAGAAAGTAACGCTAATTAATGTGGATTTAAGTGTTCCTTGATAATTGAATAAAATTTGAGATGACCCTCCTTTTTCTCCTCAGAAAGACGCATAATTTTTAAGAAAGAAAGGGATAGAGAAGAGAAAAGATAGAGAAGAAAGAAAGAAACAACATCAGAATCACAACAGTGGAACGAATAAATTATATTAATCACATAGATATTACATAGTATCATATACATCAGAGTTACACAGCCTATACAACACATACTAGGCAGTTATAAACACCTGTCTAGTTATTACAACACAAGATACAATATAGATATCCACACAGAGATTAACACATCAAAACTACCTATATATATCTACAAACGCTGAAGCCTCCTGCTCCATTGCTCCTCCAGAATTCGTCCAGGCTAACCTGAATCCCTTGGCTACTCGTAAAAATTTGAGTACCCAAGAGTTTAAGAAAAATAGAAATAAACTCCGAGTCAGACATGGGTCTGGTGTGAGTAAACAGTTAAAGTTGCTTAACTTTAAAAACCTTTTGAAAGAAAAGGTATCACATAAGACTCCCCATAAATAAACATGGGTAAGTTTACCTTATGCTAACCAAAACATTTGATAGGAAATCCAATGATATTATAATAGGGTCTAGGGTTTTCAAGTAAAATACAGAAATAGCTGGAATGCTTACATCTCACGTTCCAACATAGTTGGGCACAATCAGTATGTATGACACTTATGGAGATTGGATTCCATACAATGGCAGGGCTATTGGGGTACCGCCCGTCACAGTATGAGGCCTAGATCACCGTACCGAGGATTACTCCCAATCCCCTGCAACATAAAGTCGGAACCATTCCTTACTGAACAGTTTCGAACAAGACAACCCCACGGTTGTAGCTAGCAACCTCTAATGCAGCAGAATGAAAAGGGACTCTAGACAGGGGTAAATCTCGTCCTGCTTGGGCATGACCCACTTAGCCTTGCTGCACCTCCCTTGTTTTAGCCATTCCACGTTGATGAGGCTTGAGGCTACGATTACCTTTATAGAACACATCTATCTTAGAATGCTCATCGTCCACTTGACGATGTTCTGAAAGCATTCAATCCATACAAGTTCGTTCCGGGTTCGAACAAAACCGAAGGCATTATCTCGTTACACTCATTTTGGAATCACCCTCGGAGTTAATGATAATGACCCTTGCACTCTAAATCTTCATCATCACTTGAGATTCACGGCCTATCGTAAATTTGGATCGTTGTGGTTTTCAGACATCCAAATCTGGAAACCCGATCCCGGTCTCATCGAAATCTAAAACGCCATCTTTTAGGTCCAAGTTGTTTTAAAGTTAAAACAATTCAATTCAAATCATTATCTATATTCACACAGATAGATAATTCACATATACACAGATAGATAATTCATATCATCACAATCCAACCAAACCATCTCATATCACACAACACAGATATCTCATCAGAGATATCAAACAACCAAGGCATTCAATATTAATCAACCATCCATAATCAATGATCTATTAATCACACGTCTATAATTAATTTAAAATGAATTAAATTAATTACTTCATCTCTAATTAATTTAAAATAAATTAAATTAATTACTTCCATCACTATATATCTTGCTCACCTAATCATTAATTAAAATAATTAATTAATTATCATCTTAATTAATCACCCTTGATTAATTACCTCTTAATTACATTAAGTAATTAACCCTTAGTTACTTACACAGATTAATTATCTACAAACCATTAAGTAATTAACCTTAATTACTTCATTAACTACAATTAATTACATTAATCCTTAATTAATTACAATCAATTAATTACCTTATAATCACTTATTATTGATTAATTAATCTTAATTAATCAATCCTTAATTACTTTCATTATTTACATTAATTAATGATCCTTAACTAATTACTTTCATTAATCAACTTTAATTAATCATAAACAGTAATTACCATCCTGTAATTACTTACCTTAATTAATTAACTCCTTAATTAATTATATTAATCATCTGATTAGTTACACCAAGTAATTAATCCTTAATTACTTCTACTAAGTAATTATCGTTTATTTACTTCTCATTAAGTAATTCCCCTTTAATTAATTACAACCCATTAATTATACGTTAATTACTTCACTAAGTAATTACACTATTTAATCTTATTAAGTATTCATACTTAATCAGCGATCAAGATTATCTATAATTAATCAATCAATCAATTAATCACATTCATTTGATTAATTACAATTGGGTAATCTATCTCTTAATTACCCGATTAAATAAATTAATTAATCTTTAATTACAGATTAATTATTCCATAATTATTAATTAATAAACCTTAATAATAAATTAATAAAACTTAATAACGAATTAATTAATCCTTAATTAATTAGTTAATCAATCCTTAATTACAATTAATTAATCCTAAATAACAGTTAATTAATTCTTAATTAACTTTAATTATAGATTAATAATTTCTTGATTATTAATTAATAAAGCTTAATTATTAATTAATAAAACTTAATTACCAATTAAGTACTTCTTAAATATAAATTAATTAAGCTCTAATTACTAATTAATCAACCTTAATTACTTAATTAATCTCTAATCATTAATTAATCATTTCTAATTATTTAATTAATTATACACAAATTAATTAACCTCAAATTAATTAACTTATAACCCTAAATATTTAATTTTAAATAAATTAATTAAATCAATTAACTACTCTTAATTAATTCCTTAATTAATTCTTAATCATTATTAAATTAATTACTTATACTTAATTTCCTTTAATTAACTTAATTAATTTCAAGACATTAAAACTCTTAATTATCTTAAAATAAAACATTATCTTAATTAATGACTTAATTATCATTAAAAATATTTTATCTTGATAATTAATTTTACTTAATTAAATTATTAACTAAGTTTTAAAATAAAAATATCATTTAAGTTGATAAATTAAGGTTGACAAAACTTTCTTTAAATACCTAAAATATTATCAAGTAATAGTTTATAAAACTAGTTTAAATTTGAATTTAAAATTTGCTTTTACAAATACCTTACAATTTCATTTCTAACTCAACTTTTAAATTAACCTTAAACTTTACTTGATAAAAATTAAATTAAAAAAATTTCAAAACCTTTTAACAAATTGTCAAAAAAAACATTTATTTTATAAAAAGAAAATTTATATAAGAAGATTTAAACTAAATCAAATTTTAAATTTCAAAGCCTAGATTTTAAACCTTTTTAAAAACTATTCGACACATGCATCGTGTCAAACCCGAAATCCACTTAGGTCTAACCTGAGCACTCTTTCATTTTAAATTTAGTTTTTAGTTTGAAATTTAAATTTAAAACCCTTAAATACTAATACTGTTAACAAATTATAAATTTAAAAATGCAGGCTTAAACCCACAATATGAATCGAGTTTCCATTCGAGTCTCTACCCAATATCCCTGATCTCCCCTTCGAGCAAATTCAACCCGAAAACCACAACCCAAACATCCTGCTACCGCATCACCTGTGCACATGCACCATCACTGGATTCACCTCCGATCACTGGTGAAGATTCCTGCACGTCACCCTACATTACAGTAACCCACTCTGATCATCAAATCCCAAAAACAAGCTTTGATCCAAAATCGAGATAGTCCAGTGGAGACTGGAACCAAATAAACTCCCGCAAAACCCCTTCGACCAACCCATTCCGACCACCAAAGGTCGAAAGATTCTGGCCTCACCCTACCGACACACCATGCCACCATTCCCCTGAGTATCAGGCAATTCGCATCACCAGTGACTATGCGATGATCCCAAACCCAACCTAGTCAAAAACTAGGGTTAAAAACTTGCCTTGACCACCATCAACGTCTCTACAACTTATCCACCCTCCAAATATTTTTTGCCTGGACCACCAGACCTCGCTCCATCTCCAATGATGATCTCGAACACCCCAGACCTTGTGGCCAACAGAAATCACCCAAAAACCAAATTCCAGACAACTCCAAAATTCACATTTAATACTTCATTAAACATTATGATATATGTTTTTAAAAATCATAACTTTTAAAGATGATTCAAGTTAATATCTTGAATCAGTAAATTTGAGTGATAGATTTAACATGTTAAAAGGATTCCTACTATATTATTTTGATTCCAAAGGTTTTCCCCATCTATTTTGCTTGAGTAGAATTTAAACTAAAACTTATGTTTAACAAACATATCATGTTTACAAATTAAGACCTAACAATGAACTGATAAGAAGATTTGCATTTTTTTCTTTTATTTCTACTTTATGTAGTTTAAAAACAGAGAAGAACAAATCAAATATACATGCACAGTTCATTCACGTTCATATACATAGATAATACACTTATACGTATGCATGCAAGCATTAATCATTCCAGAAATATATCAAACAACATAATAGTTATTACTTAGGATTCTAAGTAGATGTTTACTCACTTTAAAAACATAGAGAGTTTGAAAAGAACTGAATTGAAACTGAAGCTTTTGAAACAGAAATGCTTGGAGGCTTTGATTGAAAATAAAATTGCTTTGAAACTGGAATGTTTGAAAGCACTGATTCACTTCAGGTTTTCTTGCTTGAACCTTTGAAAACATGATGTTGCAGGCTTGGATAAAAGAGGTTTCAGGCTTGAGAATATTACAAGTTGCTCTTTTGGAGATGTTACGAACTTTGATATAAAATGGTTACAGGTTTCGAGCATAAACAGTTTACAGGGTTGAGGAATTCCAGATTTGCAAGTTGTTTGAACTGAGAAGTGTATTATAGGGTTTGGTATAAAATTGGTTACAGGTTTGAGAAGGTTTTACAGGGTATTGTTTGTGGAAACTTTCAGTTTTTCTTTGACTTTGAACTAAGGTGTTATGATTTTCTTGTTTGAGAAAGTTTAAGATTTTTGAAATGAGATTAGAAAAGAAATAGGAAGGGAAGATAAATGATTATATAAACTAATTTATGGTTTATTTAAAATCAAAGAAAAATGAAAATAAAATGCATGACACTTGTTTCTAACTTTAATTAATATGCCAACACATGTTACTTAAGAGGTTTATAATTTTAACACTTGTCATTATTTATATATATTTATGTTTAAAAGGATTTTAAAAGCTTTTTATAATAATCTCTTAATTAATAAGTATGTTTCTTAATTTATTAATGCTTTTCTAATTTTAAATAAATAAAACTTTTAAAAGAAAATAAAATAAAAACCAATTTGATTTTAAATAAAATCATATATAATATATTAAACTCATTTTTAAATGCTAATTTAAAAGCTTTTGTATTTATGTACTATTAAATAAATATTTTTCCAAATTTCTATAAATAAATTTCTTTAAAAAGAATAATATAAAACAAAATCTTATTTTAAATAAAAACCTTATCCATATATTTTAAATCCAAACTATATTATTATTTCTATTTTAAAATATATGTATATTCCTTTAAATTCAAATTTTAAATCCAAATTCAAATTCAATTTAAAATCCAATTTAAAATCAATTCAAATGAATATAAATATCAATTTTAAACAAACACATTATTAAATTTGTAAATTATTATTCTATTTAAAGTCAATTCAAACACACATATATATATACACACTTAAAAACACTTATCATTCTAGAAAATAATAAGTCTATTTAAAATAACACAATCTAGATTTGTAAATTGTTATTCCATTTAAAAATCTATTTATAACTATATTTAAAAACATCACATTATATTTATTATTGTTTAAAATTAACAAATTTTACCAATTTTAAATAATTAATCAATAGATTATCACATTTTAAATTCCTTGAAATTCCAAGATATCACATTCCTGCCCCTTAAAAGAATTTCGTCCTCGAAATTTAAAACAAAAGATAATCCAAGTTTTATTTTATTTCAAACAATTAAATCATACATATCAACCATACACAATCAATCAAACAAACAATTTATTCTATCAAACAACTCTAGCTATCCGGACACAGATCCGGATAAGCTTCCTAAAATTATTCCGAGTTTCCCAGGTACAGACACTGGAATACTCATCTACTGAATCCTAGCTAGCTATGCCGCTAAGCTACTGAGCTCCTACTCATCTAGATCTCCATCTACACAAGATATCAGACCACAGACAAGACCGACTCAACATCCAAATCCTCTTGAACTGCTGGTTCCACAACCAGAGATGAATCATACACGTACTCTCTCAGAGATACGTGAAATACATTGAATCCCAGTCTTCCAAACTGGCAATTCAACCCTTATAAGCCAAACACTTATTCCTTACAAAAACTTAAAAGAATCCATTATGCTTCGGAGCTAACTTCCAGTCTTGCCCAATCTTATTTGCTTCCTTTTACTGGAGAAATAACAATGAAGTCTCCAACTTCGAATTCCAAATTCTTCTATTTCTTATCCATAAAACTCCTCTGACGATCCTGGGCTGCCTATAGATCCTTCTTGATCAGCTCAACCTTGGTTGATGCCTCTAGAAACCGACTAGACTAAAAACAACTCATCAGAATGATCCTATCGAAGATCAACCAAAATAAAGATCAAACTCTACTATCAACAGAAGAAAACAACTTCTCCTATCCGGAAAAGACAGAACATGATCACTCGCCAAACTTGCCTCAGATTCTGAAAAATTCCATTAGAAACCCTCTAATCCAAAACACTACAACTTCCCGTTGCTTCCATCTAGAACAACTGCCATTTTGCTTCCGCTGCACAACTCTGATCTGGGCAGATGAGAATGCTATCGATGAACACGAGCACAGACTAGACAGCACATCCTAGAAATAAGGTTCAACCGTTCCATAAAGAGAAAACTCAGAAGTTCCAAGAAATAATGAGCTGCTTCACCAAAAACCTCCAAAACCTCTCTAGGATACATTCTTCTACCTAGCTGAACCAAGTCGATATGGAACTCAATCTCTAATGTAGACAAACTTCTGACTTCCCTGAAGACATCCGGAAAAATCTTTGACAACTTATATAACTCAAGAGAACACTCAAACTATCGCAATTCACTTTGCGATCCTATCCAATCCAGTATCCACAGATACTATTCTCTCTTTACAAATCAGAACAGCTTAGTGCTTGACTAATTCATTGAAGAAACGGGTCTACTCTGCTGCTTCTGAACTCCACCTCTAGGACACTGCTAAGCCAAAAGATCTTCTTGCTGGCACACAGAACACTCCGAACTGCAAAGCTGCCACAGATGCCAAAGACTCCTTATCCAAAACTCCTCAATCATCAAAATCAGATCAACCAATACCACACAGAGCCTTGAGATGGGCAGACATCTCCTTAAGAGACTTAGGTAACAAACCAAACACAAACTTCCTACCGAAACTTGTCTCATCACCGATGCAGACACACTTCCTTAAAATTGTTCCAAAAGAAACATCTTCGGAAACATCCATAGTCACTGCGTCTCACCATGCAATTACTCGTTGAAGCTGCCAAGATACCACCACTCGCTTCTGCTCAACCGACAGATCCAAACTCCAGAAAATCCGCACACGAGCACAATTAACTTATACATCAATGATGGAATCCGAACCTTAACAGGTTTCCTTCAGAGATTGGTGAAATCCTTACACCATACTGCAAAGCTTACTCGAGACGGTATTAGATCTACAGTCTCGACAAATACACTTCCAACCTTAACACTCAGACTCTTCTTCCAATGGCAGTCGTGTTACACACACCACTACCTCATCTACCTTTATAACTCACATTGGAAAACCCAAACAGGTAATCCAACAAATAGATAGAATAGATATATATATATAGTTATATATAAAAATTACAAGTAGGCTCTCTCAAGAAAGACACTACTCCAGAGCCTAGGTATTCGCTCAACCTATGCTCTGAGACCAAGTGAGATGACCCGCCCTTCTCTACTCAGAAAGACGCATCATTTTTAAGAAGGAAAGGGATAGAGAAGAGAAAAGATAGAGAAGAAAGAAATAAACAACATCAGAATCTCAACAGCGGAACGAATAAATTATATTAATCACATAGATATTACATAGTATCATATACATCAGAGTTACACAACCTATACAACACATACTAGGCAGTTATAAACACTTGTCTTTTTAATACAACACAAGATACAATACAGATATCCACACAGAGATCAACATAGCGGAACTACCTATATATGTCTACAAACGCTGAAGCCTCCTGCTCCATTGCTCCTTCAGAATTCGTCAAAGCTAACCTGAATCCCTTGGCTACTCGTAAAAATTTTAGTACCCAAGAGTTAAAAAAACAGAAATAAACTCCGGGTCAGACATGGGTCTGGTGTGAGTAAGCGGTTAAAGTTGCTTAACTTTAGAAACCTTTTGAACGAAAAGGTATCACGTAAGACTCGCCGCAAATAAACATGGGTAAGTTTTTACCTTACGCTAACCAAAACATTTGATAGGAAATCCAGTGATATTAGAATAGGGTCTAGGGTTTTCAAGTAAAATACAGAAATAGTTGGAATGCTTACATCTCACATTCCAACATAGTTGGGCACAATCAATACATATGGCACTTACTGGAGATTGGATTCCATACAATGGCAGGGCTACTGGGGTACCGCCCGTCATAGTACGGGACCTAGATCACCATACCAAGGATTGCTCCTAATCCCCTGCAACACAAAGCCGGAACCATTCCTTACTGAACAGTTCCGAACTAGACAACCCCACGGTTGTAGCTAGCAACCGCCCACACATCCGAATAAAAAGGGACTCTAGACAGGGGTAAATCTCGTCCTAATTGGGCACGACCCACTTAGCCTTGCTGCACCTCCCCTATTTTAGCCATTCCCGATTGAAGAGTCTTGAGGCTATGATTACCTTTATAGAACACATCTATCTTAGAATGCTCATCGTCCACCTGACGATGTTTTGAAAGCATTCAATCCACACAAGTTCGTTCCGGGTTCGAACGAAACCGAAGGCATTATCTCGTTACACTCATTTTGGAATCACCCTCAGAGTTAACGACAATAACCCTTACACTCTGAATTTTCATCTTCACTTGAGATTCACGACCTATCGTTAATTTGGATCGATGTGGTTTTCGGATATCCAAATCGGGAAATCCAATCCCGGTCTCATCGAAATCCAAAATGCCATCTTTTAGGTCCAAGTTGTTTTAAAGTTAAAACAGTTCAATTCAAATCATTATCTATATTCAAATAGATAGATAATTCACATATACACAGATAGATAATCCATATCATCACAATCCAACCAAATCATCTCGTATCACATATCACACATATCTTATCAGAGATTTCAAACAACCAAGGCATTCAATATCAATCAGCCATCCATAAGCAATGATCTATTAATCACACATCTATAATTAATTCAAAATGCATTAAATTAAGTACTTCATTTCTAATTAATTTATAATAAATTAAATTAATTACTTCCATCACTATAAATCTTGCTTACTTAATCATTAATTAAAACAATTAATTAATCATCATCTTAACTAATCACCCTCGATTAATTACCTCTTAATTACATTAAGTAATTAACCCTTAATTACTTACACAAATTAATTATCTACAAACCATTAAGTAAGTAACCTTAATTACTTCATTAACTATAATTAATTACATTAATCCTTAATTAATTACCTTATAATCACTTATTATTGATTAACTAATCTTAATTAATCAATCCTTAATTACTTTCATTAATTACATTAATTAATGATCCTTAATTAATTAGTTTCATTAATCAACTTTAATTAATCATAAACAGTTATTACCATCCTGTAATTACTTACCTTAATTAATTAACTCCTTAATTAAATATATTAATCCCTTGACTAATTACACCAAGTAATTAATCCTTAATTACTTCTACTAAGTAATTATCGTTTAATTACTTTTCATTAAGTAATTCCCCTTTAGTTAATTACATCCCAGCAATTATACATTAATTACTTCACTAAGTAATTACACTATTTAATCTTATTAAGTATTCATACTTAATCAATCATCAAGATTATCTATAATTAATTAATCAATTAATTAATCATATTCATTTGATTAATTACAATTGGTAATCTATCCCTTAATTACCCCTTTAATAAATTAATTAATCTATAATTACTGATTAATTATTCCATAATTATTAATTAATAAACCTTAATTATCAGTTAATAAAACTTAATAACGAATTAATTAATCCTTAATTAATTAGTTAATCAATCCTTAATTACAATTTATTAATCCTAAATAACAGTTAATTAATTCTTAATTAACTTTAATTTTAGATTAATAATTTCTTAATTATTAATTAATAAAGCTCAATTATTAATTAATAAAACTTTATTACTAATTAAGTACTTCTTAATTATAAATTAATTAAGCTCTAATTACTAATTAATCAACCTTAATTACTTAATTAATCTCTAATCATTAAATAATAATTTCTAATTATTTAATTAATTATACTTAATTATAAATTAATTAACCTCAAATTAATTAACTTGTAACCCTCAATTTTTAATTTTAAATAAATTAATTAAATCAATTAATTACTCTTAATTAATTTCCTAATTAATTCTTAATCATTATTAATTAAATTAATTACTTATGATTAATTTCCTTTAATTAACTTAATTAATTTCGAGACATTAAAACTCTTTATTATCTTAAAATAAAAAATTATCTTAATTAATGACTTAATTATCATTAAAAATATTTTATCTTGAAAATTACTATTACTTAATTAAATTATTAACTAAGTTTTAAAATAAAAATATCATATAACTTGATAAATTAAGCTTAACAAAACTTTCTTTAAATAGCTAAAATATTATCAGTAATAGTTTTTAAAACAGATAAATAGGCACAAGGAAGAAGTTGCAAAAAAAAATAGTCTCAGGGACAATAATTTTGCTTTTTAGTTTGAAGGACACTTTTTAGTGTAAATTGAAAATGAAGTTACAACTATCATTCTATGAATTACACTAAAAATGTCCTTCAGCCTAAAAAACAAACTTCTTGTCCCTGAAACTAAAATTTTCTCTAACTTTTTCCTTAAGTCTAAAAACCCCTTTTAAAACTAGTTTAAATTTGAATTTAAAACTTGCTTTTACAAATACCTTACAATTTCATTTCTAACTCAACTTCTAAATTAACTTTAAATTTTGCTTAATAAAAATTAAGTTAAACAAATTTCAAAACCTCTTAACAAATTGTTAAAAAACATTTATTTTATATAAAGAAAATCTATATAAGAAGATTTAAATCTAAATCAAAGTTTAAATTTCAAAACTTAGATTTTAAAACTTTTTAAAAACTATTCGACACATGCATCGGGTCAAACACGAAATCCACTCACCTGAGTTCTCTTTCATTTCAAATTTAGTTTTTAGTTTTAAATTTAAATTTAAAGCCTGTAACAACTAATACTGTTAACAAATTTTAAATTTAAAAATATAGGTTTAAACCCACAAAATGACTCGATTTTCCACACGAGTCTCTACCCAATATCCCCGATCTCCCCTTCGAGCAAATTCAACCCAAAAACCACAACCCAAACATCCTGCTACAGCATCACCTGTGCACATGCACCTTCACCGGAGTCACCTTCGATCACTTATGAACCTTCCTGCACGTCACCCTACATCGCAGTAACCCACTGCGTTCATCAAATCCTGAAAATAAGCTTCGATCCAAAATCGAGATAGTCCAGTGGAGACTGGAACCAAATAACCTCCAGCAAAACCCCTTCGACCAACCCATTCCGACCACCAGAGGTCGAAAGATTCTGGCCTCACCCTACCGACACACCATGCCACCATTCCCCTGAGTATCAGGCAACTCACATCACCAATGACTATGCAACGACCCCAAACCCAACCTAGTCAAAAACTAGGGCTAAAAACTTGCCTCGACCACCGCCGACATATCTACAACTTATCCACCCTCCAAATATTTTTGCCTGGACCACCAAACCTCGCTCCATCTCCAATGATGATCTCGAATACCCCAGACCTTGTGGCTAACAAAAATCGCCCAAAAACCAAATTCGAGACAACCCCAAAATTGACATTTAATACTTCATTAAATATTATGATATTTGTTTTAAAAATCATAACTTTTAAAGATGATTCAAGTTAATATCTTTAATCGGTGAATTTGAGTAATAGATTTATCATGTTAAAAAGATTCCTACTGTATTATTTTAATTCCAGAGGTTTTCCCCATCTATTTTGCTTGAATAAAATTTAAACTAAAACCTATGTTTAACAAACATATCATGTTTAAAACTTTAAACCTAACAATGAACTAATAAGAAGATTTGCATTTTTTTTCTTTTATTTCTACTCTCTATTGTTTGAAAACAGAGAAGAACAAATCAAATATGCATGCACAGTTTATTCACATTCATATACATAGATAATACACTTATATATATGCATGCAAGCATTAATCATTCCAGAAATCTATCAAGCAACATAACAGTTATTACTTAGGATTTTAAGTAGATGTTTAATCACCTTAAAAATGCAGAGAGTTTGAAAAGAACTGAATTAAAACTGAAGCGTTTGAAACAGAAATGCTTGGAGGCTTTGATTGAAAATAAAATTGCTTTGATACTAGAATGTTTGAAAGCTCTGATTCAATTCAGTTTTTCTTGCTTGAACCTTTGAAAACATGATGTTGTAGGCTTTGATAAAAGTGGTTTCTGGCTTGAGAATATTATAGGTTGCTCTTTTAGAGATGTTACAACCTTTGATATAAAATGGTTACGGGTTTTGAGCATAAACAGTTTACAGGGTTAAGGAATTCCAGATTTGCAAGTTGTTTGAACTGAGAAGTGTATTATAGGGTTTGGTATAAAAATGGTTACAGGTTTGAGAAGGTTTTACAGGGTATTGTTTGAGGAAATTTTCAGTTTTTCTTTGATTTTAAACTGAGGTGTTATGATTTTCTTGTTTGAGAAAGTTTCAGATTTTTGAAATGAGATTAGAAAAGAAATAGGAAGGGAAGATAAATGATTATATAAACTAATTTATGGTTTATTTAAAATCAAAGAAAAATGAAAATAAAATGTGTGACACTTGTCTCTAACTTTAATTAATATGCCAACACATGTTACTTAAGAGGTTTATAATTATAACACTTGTCATTATTTATATATATTTATTTTTAAAGGGATTTTAAAAGCTTTTTATAATAATCTCTTAATTAATAAGTATGTTTCTTAATTTATTAATGCTTTTCTAATTTTAAATAAATAAAACTTTTAAAATAAAATAAAATAAAAACCAATATGATTTTAAATAAAATCATATATAATATATTAAACTCATTTTTAAATGCTAATTTAAAAGCTTTTGTATTTATCTACTCTTAAATAAATATTTTTCCAAATTTCTATAAATAAATTTCTTTAAAAAGAATAATATAAAACAAAATCTTATTTTAAATAAAAACCTTATCCATATATTTTAAATCCAAACTATATTATTATTTCTATTTTAAAATATACGTATATTCCTTTAAATTCAAATTTTAAATCCAAATTCAAATTCAATTTAAAATCCAATTTAAAATCAATTCAAATGAATATAAATATCAATTTTAAACAAACACATTATTAAATTTGTAAATTATTATTCTTTTTAAAATCAATTCAAACACACATATATATACACACACTTAAATAACACTTATCAATTTAGAAAATAATAAGTCTATTTAAAATAACACAATCTAGATTTGTAAATTGTTATTCCATTTAAAAATCTATTTATAACTATACTTAAAAACATCACATTATATTTATTATTGTTTAAAATTAACAAATTTTACTAATTTTAAATAATTAATCAATAGATTATCACATTTTAAATTCCTTGAAATTCCGAGATATCACAAAAATATATGACAAAGTTTGAGGAAAAGGTATATAGTTTGCATGCATAAGGGAATGCAGAGGCAGATTTGTGGAAAATAGAATCGGTAAGGTTCGGATATGACTTGAAGTGAGGTGCAAATGGGATTTTTTTCAATCGTCCCTTGGATTCAAAAGAGAATTTCTATTCAAGAAACTCTTTTCGAAATAACAACATAAAGGTGCATAGTTTAAATTGCAAATGAGGTGCATATAGACAATGTATTATATAGCTGATTCTTTTAACATTATCATTGTTATGGTTACAATTCCACTTAGATTTGGGATTTTAATTGCTATAGATGCATTGATGGAATAGAATAGAACTTCTCTTATTCAATAGAATAGAACTTCTCTTATTCGGATGCTTGCTTAGTTATTTGTTGTAGAACTCAAGATGAAATGTTTGGTTAATTAAGGAGGTGATACTTTGAGTATCAATTTATTGGATATTTGGAGAACTGATATCGTAAGCGTAATGGTATAACTTAAGTAACATTGGATATGATGGAAGAAATGTTTTTTTCACTAGTTTAATACATGAATCAATTTGGATGTCCTTAGTCAAAAGAAGCAATAATATGATTATTCAAATTGTTCGGATTTGTTGGGTAAGGCACGGTCCTCTTTGAATTGCCAATCCGAAAAATTTATTGAGGAAAGTGTGAATATAGGAATTGTATGGGAGATGGCAGTTTTATATGGGCATGTTTGTGCTACGGCTACCCGTTGTTATGCATTATGGCATCATATATTCGAGATGGTAGCATGGATTGCTTAAGTTGTAGATATGCACATACATTTATGTTTTATTTTTTGAAATGATTTTATGCCGGTAGTAGAGTTTAATAGATTTAGTTGGGGAGAACGATTCGGTTAGGGATATTTGAAAAGTGGACAAGTAGATTCGATCTTTTCAATTTAACTCCTTTTTGGAATGGTTTCCTTTTACTCCATTGTTAGTTTAGTTGGTATTTAGGCATAGGTGTTAGATTTTGGATGCTTAAGATTTGAATGCTTCTTGGTTGACTTAAATTAGTATAGATCATTAGAAGGTTTAAATCCTTAACTTATGATATGACATAAACAGTTGCATTCCTATAGATTTCATATATGCTGATATACTAGGGTTGTGTTGCATCATGCCTATATGCCATCTATATTACATACATGTAGGATGCCGACTAGTTTAAGAGGTTGACTATCGAATTGCATTCTTTCATTCAGTCAAGAATTATAGGACATGATCATGCATTTCTATTTATTCATCTATGTGATATATAAGTATTAATATGATTTTGGTTAAATTGGTGTGAATTGGTTAACTTGGATGTTATGTTAGTAAATTTGGGGACGAAATTCTATTTAAGAGAGGCGAGTGTAATAACATGTTTTTTCCGATAAATTAAAATAATGAAATAAATTAAATAACTTTGATCAAAGGATAAAATCGTCATTTTTCTAACTTTTTAATTTAATAATGAAACCGACTTTATCCCCACCGTCTCATTTTTTCAATGCGTGCTCTCTATTCATCTGTTCGAAATTTGGGTCTTTATGTGAGAGAAATTGTGATTCTCGTGTTTTGAAAATTTAAAATTTTAAAATGTGCAGACTGGGCAAATTTGAATGGTTACCTCATCTTACATATAAATATATGGTCAGATATCTCATTTGAAATTTTGTAGAAACCACTTTTCAAAATGCCAAAATTTTCTCTTCTTCTTCCTCATGAACTCCAGAAACCCTATTTCAATTCAAAAACTAATTTCTCTCTAGATTCGTCACCAAATTCAGTAATTTGGGCATCGAATTGAAGGGGCAGTTGAGGCTTACTCTAACACCAATTAGAGTTATGGATTCGTAGATTTGGAGGCGAATCCAATTCCGAAAAGCGAGCAATTTGGAGGATATTGGACTATCTTGGGTATTTTTTATCTTCTATAATAGATAACTAGACAATCTCCCTTAGTTCTAAGATGATTATTGTTTAGGCTTAGATTTCGGGTTTAATATGGATCATTACTGGAATAAACCCGACAATAAAATAAGAATTTGACTTACTTAATCCAAAAAAATGATAAGTTGATGAAAATTTCCAAACTAGATATTTAATGATTAACGTTGGAATGATAGTTTGGCAGTATGAGTTAAAATTCATAGGAAATGAACGGATTTGTAGAATGAGTTATAAATGATAAATTATACAAATCAGAGAAATACTTCCAAAATTTATATAATTTATATGTGTATGTTACATATATATTGACTTAAATAAATAGGATGGTGAAAAATGAGCACTTGAGACACACACACGCATATATATAAATATACATACATACATACACACACACACACACGCACACATATATATATATATATATATATATATATACATATACACTCACAGAGAGACACGCAGACACACACACATATATATGCAAAATGCATGCTAAATACTACTGTAAATCATAGTAAAATGTATCCAAATAATCTTTGGTGTAATATTATTATATCTTAGAGATTAAATATGATTTATATATTGATTGTAAATGATTTAGTGGGAAATGGAAAACCAATGTTTTGAACTATGAAATGAACAATAATGAAATAAATATATAAAATGTATAATAATTATATAAAAATATTTATATAGTCCCAACTAATATACTAGTTCATATTAGGATTTTATTTTGAATTTATAATGATTTTCAAAGGTATTTTGAATATATATATATATATATATATATATATGTATGTATGTATGTATATGTGTGTGTGAGTGTGTGAAAAATAATATATTTCTATTTTCTGAAAATTGGTTTTGAAAACAACGATTTATATAGGAATCTAAATTTAAGAAAGATCGAAAGTCAGACTGAAAATGACTGAGAAACAAGCAAAACAAAAGTTGAAGAAAAAAATATATATAATTATAGTCAATAAGAGCACGATTCCCCTGTTCAGTTGGCCACCATAGGTGCACTGGTGGACACCACCGTTACATCGGTAGGCACATTTTGGATTAGGTTTCTTGACCGAAAATCCCATTTCAACGGAGTTTTGACCGAAGGCTCTTTCGGGATATTGAGGCAATGCATAGGCTAAGTTTTTGACTTGAATTCCATATTTTATTGAATGAATGTGTAGTAGTGATTTAAAAATAGATATGCTTACATAGATTCATATGTATTGATTTGATTTTCTAACTTTCTTGAATGGAATGTTTGGATGTATATGGATGAATGTGTTTTGTATGTGTAATATATATACACGCACATATGAATAGTCAACCATTATTGACGTGTGATGTGTTATTTGTCGTTCAGTGGTTAGATATTTGATATTGGGTATTGATGTGTGTATGAGGCACACATGGTCTAGGGAATCCCGAGAAAATTCTTATTTCCAAAATATTCAAGACATAAATAGTTGTTTTGGAGAAATGATTGTTTTTCGATATTGGAGTTATTGACCTAAGAAATAGATTTTTCAAAGGAATGATCATTCCCTCAGTATCTGTGATGTTAACTCAGGAAATAGATGTTTTGGGGAAATGGCTTGTTCAGTCAGTGATAGCTTATATTGTTATTTGGAAATTGGTGTTCCCCAAAGATGCGGAATTGATAGACACCATTGGATTGATACCTTGTTTCATGAAGTTAGCCATATGTCATTACATTATTTGACTAACTTTTTGTATGTAGGTGAAACAATATTAAGGTATTAATGGTAACCATAATTATCTTGGTATTATTTGTGAATGTCTTGAGTATGTTGTAGAGTAGGCATACATCATTCACTAGACTGTAATCTAACCCTCTACCTATGTTTTCTCTATTTTGTTTCATTATTAGGTTGATGGAGACTAGAGTATTGTACAGAATGACGCTTGATGGTGCAGACGATGAAGGCATTGCTATTGTATAAATCTATCTGTGAATAATCAGTCGATGTTGATTTTTTCTGTGTATTAGACATAAATTGAATTTGGTTATATCTTAATATGTACATACATTGAATCTTTTGCTATGAAGTAAAGTGATATTATATATATATATATATACATATATATATATATATATGTATTATATGTTATATGTTATTTCCTTCCGCTGTGAGTTCGGAAAGAGATAGATGTACTTTATTATCTTAATTTTATCTCTTTTTATCTTAATCTAACAAGACATCGTCTTCGGCCTCTGGGTTTTACACACCAATTGGAAGGTTGAAATGAGAGGATATTACATCGTGGTATTTACGAACGAGTTTTTCCGTTCATTCTTGCCACTCGGGAGAGTTCCTTTGAACAAATAGTCTATAATTAAAGTCATCTACAACTCCTTTTCTTCATTGGCTTTCAAGATCTAGTCGACATCCATCTCGTTGATGCTTGAAGCCAATAAAACTTCCACTGTAACCAGTCATATAAGTTGCACATCCCAAGAGCATGCCAATTTGGCTATTGAATTAGTTTTCACATTCTCTTTTTAGGGTATGTGCCTAATTTTATAGTGTTCAATATCATTCCACAGCTCTAGTGTCTTCATCAGGTAAGGGCAAACCTTGCTCCCTTTGATTGAAATTCTGTCTTAACTTAGCAGACCACCAACTCCGAGTTGTTGAATATACAAAGTGTCTTTACTCTCAATTCTTTCGCTATCTTATGTCCCACAATCAACGGTTCATATTCGGTTGCGTCGTTTATTGTCAGGAACTCTAGATTTAGTGCATAGCATATAATTCATCCTTTTGGGGTAATTAGACTCATTCCTACCCTAGAACTTCGTTCATTGGAAGCTCCAACTACATTCAATTTTTATTGGGAAACTCGTACCATATTTTCCTCCTCTTCTCCATCATAGACAATGAGTTCAGTAATGAAATCGGACAACGCCAATCCTCCTATCGCTTTTCTAGGGTGGTAGGTTATGTCGTATTAGCTTAACTCAATGTTTCACTTTAATAATATCTCTAAGTCTTGGGTAGATGCAGTACTAGCCTCAATAGCTGGTCAGTCGGAACCTTTTTCGGGTGAGCCTGAAAGTATGATTGTGGCATCCTTGAGACGATCAACAAGTAATATGCTAGCTTTTCCAATTTCAGGTTGTCCTTTTTTGCTATAGTAAACCACTTGTGGATATATATACATGCTTTTGAATCTTTAATTCCTTATATACTTAGGGTGCACTTAGTGCGTGAGTAGATATCGCCAAGTAAATCAGAAATTCTTCTCCATCCGAAGGCATAGACAAGTAAATGGTCTATCTATATGTTCTAACAATTTCTGCAAAGCTTGTTGGCATTCCTTAGTCAAAATAAACTTTTCTTCTTCTTTCTTGAGGGCATCAAATAAGGATATACACTTATCCATCGCTTTTGAGATAAATTGACTTTGCATGGTGAATTTCCCATTCAAGCTCTGCATTTCCCTTCTTGTTTTAGTGCAGTGACATCTTTCAATGCTTGAATTTGCTCTGGATCAGCTTCAATGCTCATTAAATTAACGAACAAACCCAGAAAGTTGCTCGATATGACTTGGAAAGAATAATTACACCGATTAAACTCATTCTATACTTTCGAAGCACATCGATCATCTCAATGAGGTCATCCATGTGATTCATCAATCTCTATGACTTCAACAGCATATTGTCCACATAAACCTCCATTTTCTGCCCAATTTAATCTTTGAACATCTTGTTTACCAATCACTTATAGGTTTCTCCAGCATTCTTCAAACCAAACAACATTACTTGATATCACATGAAGCTCAAATTAGAGATAAAACTAGTGTGCTACTAATCTAGCACGTGCATCGCTACTTGATTGTAGCCGAAATATGCATCATGAAGGATAACAATTCGTGTCCGACCGTCGAGTCCATAAGTTGTTCCATATTCAACAGAGGAACTTATCTTTCAAGAATGTTTATTAAGATAAGAATAATCGATGTGTGTCTTCCATTTTCCATTTGGCTTCTTGACCAATAAAGGATTCGATACCTGTTTAGGGTATAAGGCATCGAGAATAAAGCCCTTTGCCATCAAATTATCCACTTCTTCTTTCAATGGAGCAGACCACTCCATACTATAATGCATCTCTTCTACTTTATAGGTTGGAATCCTAGATCCATATTTAATGCATGATAAGCTATTTCTGGCAGTATCCCACACATATCAGAATCTGTCTAGCCAAACACATCTAGTTTGCCTAGAGAAATACTACCAACTACTCTCTCATCTTTATACGAGGTTGAGATCAAATTTTGATGACCCTAACAGGATCATCCTCGTCGATCAGGATGTTGATCGTCAGCTCCACTGGTGACGTCCTTGCATCCTCTAGCTCTTCTTAGGTGTATATAGGCTTATAGAACTTGCTATGAGACCCTGGCTGGGCTTGGATGGTAATCGCTATATATCCATGGTTTTAGTGCAAAGAGCCTTCTTCTTACCTTTTCCTTTCTCACATCGCTTCACTTCTCTGAGCTCAGCGATATATCATTCAAAACAAGTGCTCTGTTCACCTTAAATAACTCCAACCTCATTCTCCATGGGCAATTACATCGTCAGATGCCTTGGAGCCAGTGCTATTCTAACATGGGTAAGGGCCTGTTGGCCCATAAAAGCATTTTAAGCATAGAACTCTTCAACAATCATGAAGGTCCATAACGACAAAAATCTTATGGTCACCTTCACCCTACTCCACTAACCGGTTAATACATCCAATAAGCTCTTTTGCCACTCAGATAAATTCTTCAATATGAGATATACATGAATTTATCTATAATGAACTAATCTTCATACGGTTAAACATCTTCTTGAATATAACATTAACCAAGCTTCCATAGTCAATCAGAACCCGGTGCATATTTGTTGGACCTACCATAGCCGTAATAACTATAGGGTCAAGCATCGGCACTTGCACCCTGTCAGCATCTCTATTTCAAAAGATAATGTTACCGCTTATCGTCTTCCGCTATTCTGGAGCTCCATCTTCAATGGAAAAACAAGTCCCCAATGATACGTGCATTAATCAACTTACATACTACTCTATCTCATTTTAGCTCTTCATTATTGGATAAGGCCCTTCAATTATTGTGTTAATCACAATTTTACTATTTGTCCGCCTGGGCCCCTCTTTGTTGGGCCCAGGTTGATCCCTTTGAGAATTCTGCCTCTAAGGTCTAGCATTCTCTCCCACCATCCTATAACTCTCTCACGTATTGCTACGACTTCATCTTACATATCAAATCTTCAATCATGTCTCTCAAACGACGACACTCATTGGTATTGTACCATAAGTGTCACGGAAGCAATAATACTTTCTTGAGCATCGTTCAGCTTCAGTCGCCTCCCTTCCTGGCAGCTTCTTGTAGTTCTCAGTTCTTTGCGTAAGAATGCATATACTTTCAACCTTATTGCACAACAAAGTATAATCCTCTAGCTTCAAGCATGTTAGGTGCTTTTTGGTATCATTTATATTACCTCCAACACCTTGATTTCTTCTCTTTTGATTATTTTTATTAGTTCCCATATTCACCGCAATGTTATCGATATTCTCACCAGTTTGTTTAATAACGACTTTGCTCTATACTACTTCATTCAATGATCTACTACCAGTCTTTCCAATGGCCAGATCTTCCTCTTCCATGCGTAGAACCTGGGATACCATGCGATAGAATCCACCATATTAGGTGACTGCTTTCTCCTTATCTATCTACCATACTCCGAGTTCAGGTGTATCCCCTAAATTTGCACCATCAATACATTATCATCCTTTGAATTGCTTACTTTAGTCACAACAATGTTAAATCAACATAGAAAATCCTTTAGCTCCTCTCTGGCACCCTTATGAATACTCAATAAGGAGATCACATCCTTCGATCGAGTCATGTGGAGCCTTAACTACTCCATAAAATTTCTGGCCAATTGATTAAATAAAGATATAGATTTCGGCGCAAGCATATTAAGCACATCATAGCTACCCTATCTAAGAATATAGGGAAACACCTCCACCTTACTACACTAGTTGCTCTGACACCATCCAAGTGCCACTCATATTTCATTAGATATTGTTTGGTCTCTGTTGTCCCATTATGTGATAGCATTATTGGCATGAGAACTTTTTGGTATACTCCTCTTTCAAGATATCATCAATAAATGAAGTTCTGCTGGGTCTGCGTCCCTTTCTTCATTATTTCTCCATTGATTCTCATTCAGTAATCTCTTCATCATATTACCGACAAACTCTTATCTGGCTTAGTTATTCGAATTGCGACAATTAGGAACATCCCCAATTGTTTAACTCTACAAATGCTCTCGATTCATTTGATAATGTCTAATCTTTCTTTCTCTAGGATAGCCACATGCCCTGAACTTCTGTGAGGCCTGACTGGTTCTATAGCATTTGATTGAGCACCATTAATCTACGTACCATCATTCTGCCCAACATCATTGCCAGTATCATGTAAATCATCTTCTCTATCAGTCCAATCAACAACTTCATGTAGTGCGCTCTGATATCACTCTCATTATGCTTGGTACTGACCTGATTTTGGCAGTAATAACCACATTGGCCATGGATGAATTTTGGAAACTCCTTGTGCTCTTCTTAGATGACCCAATAGCTTTTCCCTTCATCTTTTTCTTCCCATCTCTTCTGTTCTAACTTGATGAAGATGAGCTGTCTTCTTTAAAACTTGAAGAAAATGAGTTCCTATAGCTCTTTCTACGCCATTTTGCTTGTTGAGCTAGCAAAACAAAACCTGCTTCGTCTTATCACAAAGAACTGTTCACTGTCTAACATCCTTTATTTCAACTCATTCGTGGTCTTATCAAGTTCAACCTTCGACACTATATCATGTTTGCTTATTTTCATAATTTGGTAAAAAGCATCATCTTGTCCATCGATGGCAACAGATCTCGTAGAAGATTTCCTAGGGGCCATGTCTCTAGATCTACAACAATTATCCCTTATATCTTACTTCTATACGCTTGCAATCCACAATATTTAGCTAGATCCACTCTTGAATTCAACTATTAAAGAATTGACCAAAAATGTTGGACCAAAAGATGGCACACCACTCCCAGTCGAATGTAAATGAAATGGATCTAGATAATATTGGAAAAAGAAGTAAAAAAGCAGAGAGGATTATGTAATAATTGTGCAAAAGTTCATTCCTACATCCACTTTAATGTTATTAGATTCAGATTTGTCTCAAGTTCAAGAGCTTTACAACTGATTTTAGATCTAGAAAAACTAGTGTGCAACCCTTAGTGACAAAGATGGAGTGAAGAAGAAGATATGAAGAGCACGAAGGCCAACATCCCAAAGTTCATTTTAATTTGCGCTACCATTCCTATATTTATCAGAATCACCCACCACACTCGCTAGATCTCGAAAGACCAGGTAAGATTCAAAGTCCAAGAGAATAGGGAGAAAGAACAATTACCTTTATAGCATTGTGGAATACTCTATATTCCTGCAAGCTCTGAATCTTCATGCCTTTTTCCTTCACTTCAAGTCGGTACCAATATGACTTGCCATATATAGAACATTTCCTTCTCTACAAAGCTTTGGATTTCTTATGAGATCTTTCAAGTATAGTCGAGTTAGCACATTTCCTTATACAGATTTCCTTATCCATGCTTTTTATTAACAAGGGCGCTAGATCCCAGAGGTATTAGCTTTGGTCAGTCTATCTAAGTTTTATTATACATTATACCCTACTATGAATTCTAATCGATAGCTCTCTAACATAGTTTTGTTTACTACAAGATACCAACACTAATGATCCATACTCTGGTGGACTTGAGTTTTCGATTTAGTGAAAATTTAGGACCGCTATGGTATGGGTTGTTGATATATATATATATATATATAAGTCAAATTAAAAAGTAAATAATATAGGATAAGTTTTAATTTAGAAATGAATCTTGTGTTTTGCAATTTTTTTAAAATAATAAATTTAGAAGTGGGAAAAAATATTTAAAATT
Source organism: Allium cepa (assembly GCA_030765085.1). Classification (NCBI taxonomy): domain Eukaryota; kingdom Viridiplantae; phylum Streptophyta; class Magnoliopsida; order Asparagales; family Amaryllidaceae; genus Allium; species Allium cepa. Next base: position 515,171,775 of record CM060942.1, read on the forward strand.
TCCATAAAAGCCCACTTGTAAATTTAGACATAAAAAGTTTCATTCTTACATGAATAATATTCAAATGTTTGTATCCAAAAGTTAACCATGTAATTATACAAGTTAATCGTCAAGGAATAATAAATAGTTAGCATAAATAATTCATCGACAATTGTGAATAATTTTTTTATAAAAGCATAAAATAGATCAAAATCAAAATTAACTTCAAATTTCTTTTCTCTTAAAATAAAAACACCAAAACAAATGCAAAGGAATTGGAAGAGTTAGGAACGCATAAATTCATTGTAAGAACAAAACAATCTAAACATTACATAGAATAACTACAAATAAGCAAAGGTGACAAAGAATCCAATCAAATCAACTTGAGATAAACATATATAATATAGGGGTAAAGAACATATATGGATATGAAATAAAATAATATATGCCACATAATCAATTGAGATTAAAGAGGATTTCCAAAATATCAATTGATATTACAAATCAAAGCATAAGAATGATATAACATGTATACAAAATTAATTGAAGAACTACCTTGTATGTTGCCTGTAAGTCACATCCTCAAACAATTAATCGAATCCCCTAGACTCAATATAATAAATATCTTGAATTTTCAAGAATAAAGAAATATGAACCACCTTATGTTTCTTATTTATGTTTGATTTTTATTTTTGAAATTTTTAGACATAAGAGGCTACTAAAATTCAGCAATGGCATAGAAGAAAATGGAGAGAGCAATAGACCAAAATTTGAATGAATGAAATCCTATAAACGAGGCAAAAAAAGATAATTAAAGAAAGGGGATAATTCACCTTCCTTTAGTTATCTCCAACCGCCTTCATTTTAAATTCAAATAAAATCCTTCTTTCCCCTTTGATGGTCAGCTATAACCAAGATGGTATAGGCCTTAAAAATTCAAAAATCCTATTAGCATTAATTTCATTTAAATCTAATTTAAATACCGATATAGTATACCGCGACATGCGTTTATGACTTTTACATTTGCAATTCTTTAAACTAATAGTATTCAAACATTAAATAAAATCTAATAATAATTATTCATATATATCAAATAATTTAATCATTTAAAAACATACCTGGTATTTATTCTATTTAAGTCTAACTTAAATAATCTACCATTATCATATATCGATACGCACATTTATAACTTTCATATAAGTGGATTATTGAATATTAGTAGTGTTTCAATAATTCAAATATAATTTAACAATTAATACTTCATAAATACTAATTAATTTGCATCGATTATAAATTAATTAAATCATGTGGTTCATTAGAATATTCATCATTTTGGTTGTGCTACTCAAAAGTGTAAATTTAGTCAGTAATTAATCTTAACACTTTAAATATTAACGTCGACATGCCACCTTAGCTAGTTGTGTGATATTTTAGCTAAATTTATTGTTTTCACATATTTCGGTAAAATCAAATTTTACTTATAAGAATTGCCTAGTATTAAAGGTTATTTACACTTATTCTCTTCATCAAAAATATATCACATTAGCACTATTGAAATTTGGTTTTGGTCAAATTCTAAAATAGTCAATATTAAACATATAAATCTAAAAGAAATCCTTAATTCAATAATAATTACTATTATTAATTATATTCCTCTGACCAGAGGCTTTGACTTTGAGTTGATTACGGTTGTTCATGATACCAACCTCATATAACTAAGGAGATAAATTCTCTATCAAATAGTATTTCACATCCAATGCTTCAAGATAGACCCAACAATAGTTGTTCGATGGACTCTATGCCTTGATTTAACTAAAATCAAGATATCCACATTGAAGTTCCACTATATTCTCATGTTGAGGAAATTGTGTGACATAATCATATCAAGATTCTCTGTTTGACCTTAGTTATATTAGCTGATCGAAAACTCTCGTGTAAGTCATTCCATAATTATACAATAAGTATTAGTACATAACCTCTTAGTACCTTTAGCAACCATGAGTAATACGCCCTCCAATATTTGGAGAGCATTAAGCACTCTACAATTCTGCTCTCGGTTAGATCGTGAGCGACCTAAGCCTTCTCCACTAGGTCGTGAGCGACCTAAAAACTGTTTTGTTATCTCGCTGGGTTGGACCTTTAGACCTCTTAGGTCGCTTGAACGACCTATCTTCACACAAGGTCATTGTCGATCTATCTCCACTACCTCCACACTAGGTCGTGAGCGACCTAAAGCCTTGGAACGATTCAAATCCAATGAGTTAGTGAATTCCATTACTTTGTCACTCGGCCGGGCTGCATCATCCTCCCCTGGTTGGAAAAAATTCGTCCTCGAATTTAAAAGTTCTTCCCCATCGGTCTGTTCATCCCCATAATAAGGTATTAAATGTTTAACATTAAACACATCATAAGTATACACATCCTCCGGCAGCTTCAACCTGTAAGCGTTTTCATTGATCCGTTTCACAATCTCTACAGGACTAATTTTTCGAGCTTCAAGTTTATTGTATGCTCCCACTGGAAAACGATCTTTCGTTAAGACAGCATATACTGAATCTCCTTCATTAAACTCAACACTTCGTCGCTTCAAATCCGCAGATCATTTATACCTCTCATATGTCTTCTCCAATCGTTCCTGAACGATTCTATGGCATTCTGCCAACCCATCAACAAAATCAGCAGCTCGCTTAACTATCCCCTTCGGTTGTGGCACTATCGTCAAATCTAACGGCCCCTTCAGCAAGCTAGAATATACAATCTGAAATGGACTAAAACCTGTGCTACGATTCACCGCATGATTATGAGCAAACTCTGCTTGACATAACTTCACATCCCAACTCTTCAGATTATCCTTCACAAGACACCGTAATAAATTTCCCAATGATCTGTTCACAATCTCCGTCTGTCCATTAGTTTGCGGATGATAAGCACTACTGAAATTCAGCTTTGTTCCCGTCATCCTCCACAAACTTAGCCAAAAATGACTCAGGAAACGAGTATCTCTATCTGAAACTACTGATTCTGGTAATCCATGTAAACGATAGATCTCTTTAAAGAACAATTGTGCTACATGGACTGCGTCTGCCGTCTTCTTACAAGCAAAAAAAATGTACCATCTTCGAGAAACGATCCACCACAACATATATCGAGTCATTTCCCCTTTGAGTCCTTGGCAAACCCAACACGAAATCCATGCTAATGTCCACCCATGGTTTTGCAGGAATAGGTAATGGCATATACAATCCCGCATTTGTAACTGTTCCTTTCAAAATTTGACAAACATGACATCTCTCCACAAACCTCTCTACCTCTTTTCTCATTGACGGCCAAAAATAAGATTGAGAAATTAACTGCAACGTACGATCTCTACCCACATGGCCTTCTTCATGTAACTCTTTGATAATCTTCATTCTTAAGCTGCAATCTGGTATACATAGTCGATTTCCCTTGAATAAGAATCCATCCACCAACACAAATTCATCAGTACTCCCATCCTTGACTTTCTCGACAAACTTCGTAAAGTAAGGATCTTCTTCAATCAATTCTGGCAATATTTCAAATCCTGTCACTTCAACCTTCATCGTTGTCAACAAATGATTCCACCTGCTCAATGCATCAGCTACACGATTCGTTACCCCTGATTTGTGCTTTACAACAAAAGTAAATTGCTGTAGATACGCAACCCATTACGCAACCCTTGAAGCGTGCCTAGCTGAAATTTTGTCCCGCCCTTGCAAATGCTTCAAAGCTTCATGATCCGTATAAAGAACAAACTCCTTCTGAAACCGATAATGTCTCCAGTGCTTCACAGCTTGGACAATCGCATAAAACTCCACATCATAAGTGCTATATCTCAACTTGGCTCCAGATAACTTCTCACTGAAATAAGCAACCGGTCTTCCCTTCTGACTCAAAACTCCACCAATCCCAACTTTCGATGCATCAGTATGTAACTCAAACAACAACTGAAAATCCGGTAAAACTAGAATTGGCGCTGACGTCAATAGTGTCTTCATCTTCTCAAAAGCAACCCCTGCTTCCTATGACCATGCAAACTACTTTCCTTTCATGCAATCGGTTACGAGTGCCATCACACTGCTAAAATGTGGAATGAATCTTCGGTAAAATGAAACCAACCCATGAAAGCTTCTCACTTCAGTAATTGTCTTGGGTTGTGGCCAACTCCGACAGCTTCTACTTTACTCTCATCCACTTGAATGCCTTCTTTCGACAGAACATATCCCAAAAACAAAACACTGTGCGTCATAAACACACACTTCTTTGTTGCAGCATAAAATTTCTCCTGTCGTAGAATCAACAGTACTTCACGCAGATGCCGGACATGCTCTTCCATACTCCCACTATAGATCAAAATATCATCAAGGTAAACTACCACGAATTTCCCAATGAATGGTCTGAAAATCTGGTTCATAACTCTCATAAAAGTACTCGGAGCATTTGATAAGCCAAACGGCATAACCAGCCATTCGTATAAACCTTCCCTCGTTTTAAAAGCAGTTTTCCACTCATCACCCGGTCTAATACGAATCTGGTGGTATCCACTCTTCAAGTCAATCTTTGAAAACACAACAGCCCCACTCAACTGATCAATCAAATCATCGAACCTCGGCATAGGAAATCTGTATCTCACAGTGATCATGTTTAGAGCCCGACTGTTCGTACACATCCTCCATGAACCATCCTTCTTTGGCACCAATAAAGCTGGCACTGCACAAGGACTCAAGCTCTCTTGAATACGCCCTTGTTCTAACAATTCTTCCACCTGCCTTCGTAGTTCCTCATGCTCCTTAGGACTCATTCGATAATGTGGCCTGTGTGGTAATACTGCCCCTGGCACAAGATCAATCTGATGCTGAATATCCCTCAATGGTGGTAACTCCGTTGGTAATTCTTCAGGAAACACATCTCTGAATTCTTCCAATACCGGTTTTACTTCCTCTGGAACTTCATCAGTTTCAGTGGTTTCATGTCCAATCGACAAAAACACTTCTGGACTCTCTTCTACTTCTTCAACAAATTCTTTCAAAGTCAAAAAAGTCTTCAGCTCCTCAATCTCTTCTGATTTGCTTTCTCCTTGTTGTCTCTTCTTTGGAACTAAAATAATCTTAACACCTTCAAACATAAAGCTATAGCTATTGGTCCGACCGTCATGCTGCACCGCTTGATCATACTGCCATGGTCTTCCCAAAAGCAAGTGACAAACGTCCATCTCAACTACACCACACCAAATCTCGTCTTTATACTTCTTCCCAATAGAAAATGGAACTTGAACTCGCCTGTCCACCTTCACCTCACCTCCTTTTCTCAACCACGCTAACCTGTAAGGATTTGGATGCTTCTCCGTTTTCAGCTTCAACTTTCTCACAGCTTCGGTAGAAATAATATTGTCACAACTTCCTACGTCAATCACAAATTTACAAACCTTCCCCAGAATAGTGCACGTTGACTGAAAGATGTTACTCCTCAACCAACTAGCTTCTTCTTCCTGCTTCGGTGTCAAACATAATCTTCTCATCATAAGATTACATCCTTCATCTTCCGACGCGATATCCTGTTCATTCTCCTCAACTGGACTAGAATAACCTTCACCAACATCCTCACCTTCAACTTCAACAATCATAGTTCGTTTCTTTGGCTTCAGACATTCATTACTCTTGTGACCCACTTCCTGGAAATTATAACATTTGAAACTGTTGTTGACCTTTGCCTTTGCAACTTCATTCACAACTGGTTTACTGACGGCTTTAGAAACATTGGAACTCCCACTAGCACCTTTGTTCTGAATATTGGAACTTGTAAACACACCACCTCGTCGTCTTCCCTGCTTCTCCCAAGCCAACGCTTTCTGATGTGCTTCTGCTACAGATCTAGGATCAAACATATTCATAATATCTTGAATCTGCATCCTCAACCCTCCAACAAACCTAGCAGTCAATTGTTCCTCTGTCTCCACAATGTCATTTCGAGCAATCAGTTGATAAAATTCGTCAGCATAATCATTAACAGTCTCCATCCCCTGCCTCAGATTCTGCAACCTCTGATACATAAGTGACTGATAATTGTAAGGTAAAAATGTAGCTTTCATCGGTTTCTTCATCTTCTCCCATGATTCAATCTTCGACTTCCCCATTCGTTCTCGTGTAAGTTTGGTTTGCTGCCACCACGCCATAGCTCTCCCCCTCAACCTAGTAGCAACCAACTTCACTCAACGATTTTCCGGAACCTCTTTGAAATCAAAGATCTCTTCAACATTAGACAACCAATCAAGAAATTCTTCTGCTACCATTCCACTTTTGAATTCTGGAATTTCCATCTTCATACCCGACTCCCATCGTCGGTCATCTTCTACATCTCGATATGAATTTCGAACTTGGTCTCGATCTCGATAATGAATGCTAGCTCTATCACCTTCTTCATCAAAATCAAATGTAGTTCTATATCGATCTCGACCATCAACATCCCTTCGATCACACATGTCTCTTCTACTATGTCTCTCTTCATCTCGATATGGCTCATCTTCAAACTCACGTGGAGTTCTTCCCTCTTCATGTCTATATTCATGGTGATCTCTTCTCGATGGAATTGACGTTTCTCTTCTTTCTCTAAAAGATTGTGGCAACACCCTCCTCGCTTTCGTAACCGATGGCGAAACTATGTTTCCTCCATGGTTCGAGATTGGCGACCTTCTTCTTTGACCTTCATTCATGTCAATCATCAGTTTCTCTAACTTCCCAATGCCTTCATCAAATTTCTCATTGATACGTTGTTCCATTTGCTCGGCTTCTTCTCTTCTATACAACGCTTCAACATTCTGATGGCGGTTAGCTCTCCTCGGAGGCATTTTCAAATCAAACAATCAAACACAATTTTAAAATAAACTTCAACTCTTGGACCTACACTTCAATTCTCGGCTTGAAAAGAAAGTGATGCTCGACCTACACTTCAACAAATGATACCAAAATGATGCTTCAATTCTCTGTTCAAACACTTCAACAAGATGAACTTCAACTTCAAACTCCTTGGCTCCAAGACTCGGCTTAACCATGATTGTCTAAGTCTGGCTTTGATACCAAACTGACGCAGCGGAATTACGGGAAAATAGATGAAACGGTAAAAGTAGCAAACGGTGGATTGAAAATACTGCAAGGCCCAAATTCGTTGATCCGAAGATACCGAATTCTAGCTATCTCTGACACATTGATCGCGCACGATACCGTGAAAAGAGATCTACAATTCTTCGAGCGTTGATCAAGCGCACTTGATTCCGCGAATTGGCTTCAACGATCGAAGATTCGAGCGCACTCGAATGTCGAAAGTGGAGATAGGAGATCACACTCGACTACCAATTTAATGAAAGCACAAAGCTAACAAACAAGAGTTTATTCAAAATCAACCAAGAGTTACAAATGACCCGACTCCCGTATTTATAGGCATTTACAACTCAACACTGGGTCGTTTCGCGACCTACGACATAACCCAGGTCATTTGCGACCTAAAAAACAACACACACAAGCTTTACAGTACACGACCTAAAACACTTACATCCCCAGTACACGACCTACGACCTAAGTAAGGTCGTTAACGACATAGCATGTTCATAACAATAGAAAACAACACATATTTACAAACATGGACGACCTACGACATAAAGTTTCCAACGACCTAACTGATGCATGACCTAGAATCTCAGCGTGTCAAAGAATAACTTCTGCACCTCTTCACGCGACCTATCAAATGAGCGACTTAAGTATCAGCGACCTTCTTCTGGAGCGACTTAAGACCTTATGCACTGAATCTTCTTCACGCGACCTAACTAGGTCGTTAGGTCGTTGCAACGACTTATCTGAAAGTCCTTCATTGGAATGACCTAACTCCGAGCGACTTAACTCCGAGCGACCTATTCCCAAACGACCTAAGTCTTCACACAAGTCAACTTTAGTAAGATGTTGGTCATAAGTCGTTAGGTCGTGTGGACGAGTTACCAATGTACTAGGTCGCGAACTCTCTACACCTTCCTTCTTCTGCTCTCGGTTAGATCATGAGCGACCTAAGCCTTCTCCACTAGGTCGTGAGCGACCTAAAAACTGTTTTGTTATCTCGCTGGGTTGGACCTTTAGACCTCTTAGGTCGCTTGAACGACCTATCTTCACACTAGGTCGTTGCCGACCTATCTCCACTACCTCCACACCAGGTCGTGAGCGACCTAAAGCCTTGGAACGACTCAAATCCAATGAGTTAGTGAATTCCATTGCTTTGTCACTCGGTTGGGCTGCATCAAATATTTAAAATAATATGATATTTTTTAGCGTGATGGATTTCTCATGATCACGACACATTACGATTATTATCACATAACATATAGTCCAAGGATTTTCTATTTAATATACTTTAAATTAATTACTTAATTAATTAAATTATAATATAACAAATGTATAATAAAAAGAAAAAACCTTTTATTTTGAACAAGATTGGTTATCGAGCTATATAAATGTAGAAAATTACATAAATGCCCCTACGGCATATCCCTAACTCTATGAAATTTACATCAAAATGAAATCAATAGAAGCGAGAATTTCTACATGAGAGAAGAAAACATTTAAAAGGTAAAAAAATTGGATAGAAAACTCATTTTAAGTATAGGCTAGATTTAACATTTTTCTTCTTCACTTAGACTAACATGTGTAAAGCCTCAGGAACTATTCAAATAATATTATTGAAATATAATTACATAAATAATGATTATATTAGTAAGAGGTATTCTTAAATGAATTAAATAGGATATCAAAATTTGATTTAGTATGCACAGTAAAACTTATAAAATACAAAATTCGGATACTAATGAACAAACCGATTAGGATAAGCGAAATTCCTTGTAGTTTGTTTCTGTTGTTATCTATTATAGTTTGCAAAAGCAGCATCTAAAGCCTATGCAAATATACTAAAATTTAGAAGTAGAAATTACATATCAGACCCAAAAAATTAGAGTAAAGATAGTTTAATAGGATTACTACCAACATTATAATTGATGGTTGATCACTTTTGGAATTCTATTAAGGCATCACAAAAGCAACTAGGGTTGCGAGGTATGATCTTTGTTTTCTCATTTTAAGGAACAATTTAACAACCAAATTACAAACAAAAACTTGTAAAATGTGGTTGGTTTGACAAATATGGCGCATAAACCTAACATACCAATGTTCCTTTATGTTATCAAAAACGATGCTATTAGACAGTAGTTTTTTGATGCTTCAGTGAAAGTAGTTAAACAGAGTTTTAGGAAAATTATTCATCACCTTTTGAAACCAAGATTACATTTGGTTTTAACTACATTTCTATTTGTACTAACTTAATTGTGGGATGCTATAATGTGTTCCATTGATTGTGTGCAAAAAAGGGGAAGAAATTAATTTATTACCATCAAACATTACCAAAGCATGCTACATATGTAGTCTCAACCAATTCTTAGCCATCGCAATTCAAACTAGTGATTAAATAAAGAATAAGTGTCTTGAGATTACCTGAAGTATAGGTTGTAAAATAAGAGAAACCTTATGTTTATATTATGACTACAACGGTTCTTTCATTATCTCAAAAAATTAGCAACTATTAAAGACATCAGGCAAAAAGAGGCCTAAAATGTAACAATGTTGTAGAGATACAAATTTCTATAAAGTAAGAGAGCATTATCTTAAAGCTCTCTCGAAAGATAAAGAAAACTATCTTATGTAACCATTAATTGTTAACTCATTTATTTATCTAGACTATTCTCTCTAGACTATTTTATTCAAAAAATATTCAATCATGACTATTATATCTAGGTTATTCTATTATAAAATAAAGACTATAAATATAGGCTCATACACACTATAACTTATACTTGAGAGCAATAAAATTTCTATATTTCCAAAACCTCTAAGAATCATTTCTTCATCGATTTTTTTATTCCAACTATTCAATTAACAAATAACTATTTTCCGTCTAATCCTACTTTTATCAGTGGTATCAGAGATCACTCAATCACACACTGGGCATTGACATAACATATAATTATTTTTATTATTTTATTTTACTTCAATCACAATAATTCTTAAGTGATGGGAAATACCGTTAAACCATCATCTATTTCGATCGGAGTAACTGAAATTTGTTGGACAAATTTTGATTAATTGTGAGTGAAGTAGAGTTAATTTCTTTCTATTAGGTTATGTACTTAAAAGTAGCACATAGGATAGACATTATTTCATCTAAATAATAGTTTACAAAATCATGCAAGATAAGGATTTATAAGAAACTCCAACATATCCTAGCTCAAGGAGTTGGCAGGTTGTGCAAGTCGAAAGTCTGCACGTAATAATTGTTCGTGAAGGATCTTTTGTGAGTCTCCCTAAAAGGTGTTTGGGATAGACTTTCATTGGATGACATATTTATGTTTTGAACATTTTTTTGTAAACTAAAAATAAATAATTTTTATATAAGGAAACTCGTAAAAAGTTTATGAATACCTATTCCATTGCATCATAAAATAATTGTTGTTTCAAGAATTAGCAATTTCATAGTGAAGGAATTTCTTTAAGAAATTTTAGTAAAATGGAATTGGATATGATCCAAAGATAAAACTGATTACATGAGGTGAAATGAATCTAACTAACCTAACATGCACATTGCATTATAGAGTATTCTCATATGTTGAAGAGAAACTACAAGTTTCTTATTAGCATCAAAATTATATAATCCTCGGTTGTTTAATTAAACCATTAATAGTATCGACTCTATGATCCGGTATGAAGCGCAAATCCAAAAAATTCCAAGTACGCTACTAAAATATGATTTTGGTAGTTGTAACGAAAGCGATATGATCCATCTGCCGTGATTGTGTCTTTATGCGCAAGACCAATGCAGTTGGAATTAAATGAGCAATGTTGGTAAGAATAATCTCGTAATTTTCAATTATTGAAATTAGCGTAATAGACTCATCATTCAATGTGATCATGTTATTTTGGATTTATTCACAATATTTTCGTTTGACAAGACTCAGTGTTTTGGTACATATGTACTGAAATAGAAAATTCTAAATAATGATTTAGAATAGACTACTTTTATATAACAACCAAAGTGTGTCGAAGTCAGTGGGAGAAAAATATTGGTTGTGAGTTTTTGGATATGATCTAAGAAATGGTACGAAAGTATCATTTTATAAGTATAAAAATTTAATAAGTATTGTGATAGAAATATAAATAGTTTGATTTAAAGTTGTTGGTGAACATTTTCACCCTTCAACTCCTCCAATAAGTGCAAAGTAATTAGATAGCTAATTACTTCGCTGATTTGAATTAGCAAAACTAAATAGTCTTAATTTTAACATGAAGTGGTGATTATGCCACTGAATGCTTACACAATCAAGTAGTTGCACTTTAGCTATTTGTTAAAGTGTCAAATCCAATCAATTTTAATTTAATTGCAAATAAGATAAAATCTAGTGCTGAAAACTAATAGGAAAATAGTAAAAGCAAATAATAGTAAAGGACATAAGAAATTTACATGGTTCGGATTTTAAGGAATCCTATGTCCATGGAAAAGTTTATCGTTCTCCTATTATCATTGATTTGGTACAGAATTTTATGGTAGATGGTACACTTAAGCCTTAAAGATCTAGAGAATAAGAAAAAAAATAAGAAGTCCCCTTCATGCTACTTTTCCTTTTCTATTTATAGTCTTGAGACTTAAGCGGATTGCTAGAATACTTTTCTCGCCAACACGTGTTAGCACTTGGATTCTTCCAGTGTCATCGATCCATGCTATCTATTTGATGTGCACGAATTGTTGACGTGCCTTTGGTGAGAAGTTTGAATGAAGGCGGGAATTCCTAAAATAAGAGCGGGAATATTTGAAATTGTATTGGGAGAAATAGTTTGAATTGACCTCGGATGTGGTCCTTTGGAGGGACATTAAGTGTCACTCGCTCGCCTCAAAGCACTACCATTGTATCTGTGCTGACCTATATAAGATTCCTACATGATAGGCTTGCTGGTGCAGAAGAGGAGAAGTACCATAATTTTATCGGTACCTATGCGGTTCTGCATTGAAGCATATCATAAGTGGCCCCCTATGCAGTCCCTTGGAGTAACTTTGATCCCCTGTGGTATTGTCTAGGTTGCCCCAGGTTTATGCTGGTGCAAACTTGTTCTTATAGGTGTTGAAAAAATATGGATTTGGGGGATGCGATCAGCTCAATTCAGTATGTACTACCCTTAGACTTAAGTGTAGTATCCTCTTTCGCAATATGTGTAGCATTTTCCTTCTGTCGCGATTCTCTTAATTGTAGGCTTCGGGTCGGGTTTGGCTTCAAGATAGCTTATTGTGCAGTATGAGTTTACTTGATTCACGTCCTTTTTCCTCTCTGTCTACTTTTTGAGGGTTGCTTTCCCGACCTCTTATCTTGCCCTATTTTCCTTCAAGGTAGTTCATGGTAAGAACGGATTTAACACTTGCCCTTCAAGTCTACTGCAACCACAACCCATGGTAGACTTGTCGTCTTGAGCACTCGGGCTATGTATTTTTTCATTTCTACCCGATTCCCTTTTATTTAGGCGATTTGGCATATGGGCCAATTGTGCTCCAACTTGTATTTAGCCATTTACTATCACATTTAATTTAGCACCACCGTTCTCATTTTTAGGATAGCCATTGTCCCCCGTATGTTGTGTTGTTAGTACCACTATTGAGTGGCGGAGGTGGGTTATGTGTTTGGTATGAATAGCCCTTTTTATTTGAGGGCGTAATGTCATATGTACACTTGGTATGACCTGCCTCTTGTTTGGGGGCATAATGTCCTTGGCTGTATGCTTGGTTTGACCTGCCCCCTTCATTTAGGCATAATGTCATATGTGTGTCTAGCCCCATCTTTGTCTATTCACTATTCTCGACTCTGAAATTTCCATTTTCGCTCGTAGGTCGCATTGCAACTGTAGAATGATGGCAGTGAGCTAGGAGAAATTTGTTCATGCACTTTGCACGGTCCACTATGCTGTTTGGGAGGGGACTAAGAGGACATTTGACTGTGAAGTCAGTTATTGTATACAACCCTTTTCACATGCATATGATTTTTCTATTGCTTTTTGTTGTCTAATATCCATACATCCAATATGGTATGTTGAATTAGCTAACATAGAGGGGTTTTATACAGGTTCGGACGGTCAAATATCCCTATGATCAGTTTGACTATGATATGATTGCTATCATAGAAATATTTATACTAGGGCAGGACAGTCTAATATCCCCATGTTTAGTGAAGTAATTTGGCTAAAAATCTGGATTGCGTTGATGCAAGTCCATGAGTGTGGGTCCAGTTTCAGCATTCTCAGTGTTGAGAGTGTCTTCTTCATCCACTGACCTCGCATATTGCTAAATCAATCACTATTGGCAATGAACTATGAATGTGCATTTAATTTTGCCAAAGATAGTACTGAGAATTTTATACTGGTTCGGGCTGTATAATATCCCAACGTCTAGTTTATAGTATTGCTACTTTTTTGTAATACTATAATGTACATCGCATAAGCATGTAAATTAGACAAATTAAGGTCTGAGATGCTCTGAGTTCCAAGTTCTTGGAACTAGGTTGCCATCAAGTCTGGATAACCGGTATGCCCCGTTCACTAAAACCTTTGCTATGACTAGTGGACCTTCCCAGTTTGATCCTAATTCTCCATCCGTCAGGTCCTTTGTATAGGCACTTACTCTTCGTAGTACCAAGTCCTCTTTGAAAAAGTTGCTTTCTTTGAGTCTTGCACTATAATTCTTTGTCGATGTATGGCCACTACTATTGTTGCTTCATCCCCTATCTCTTGGACGAAATCTAGGGCAGTTTCTTTCAATTTCCTATTAGTTTCTATGGTATATGATATTCTTTTATGTGATGGGACTCCTACTTTAATGGGTAACATGGCTTTATATCTATAGGTCAACAAAAAAGGGGTGTGGCATGTAGGAGATCTGGTTAAAGTTCAGTAGGCCCATAACACTAGAGAGAGTACTTCTTTCCATTTTCCTTTAGGTTTCTACAGCTTTTTCTTGAGCAATTTTTTGATGGCTTTGTTTGCAACTTGAAACAGCCCATTTTCCTATGGGTGAGTAACTGAGGAGAAACTTCTTATTATGCCATTATTCTCACAAAGATCTGTGAATTCTTTACTTTCATGCTAGGTGCCATTGCCAGAAATAATTTTGTGAGGTATCCCATATCTGGTAATTATATTCCGTACTATAAAACTGACTATCTTCTTTGCAGTAATTATGGCCAAAGTTTCTGCCTTTACCCCTTTGGTGAAGTAATCTATGACGGCTATGACATATATAGCTCCTCCTTTTGACATTGGAAGTGGTCCTATCAGATCTGTTCCGTATATATTCAATAGCCATGAGCTTGCTAGTGGGATGAGTTCATAGGATGGTTGTCTAGGGATACTAGCAAATTGTGACATTGTTCACACTTCCTTATGAATTCCTTTTCATCATGCAGCATGGTAGGCCAATAGTAGCTATGCTTTAGCACCTTTTTGGCAATTTGTTTCCCTCGAAGTGATCTCTGCATTGACCCTCATGTACTTCCCTCATGACTCGTACCCCCTCTTCCTTGGAAACATACCTAAGATTAGGGATAGAATACCCTCTCTTATATAATGTGCCATCAAAGAAGGAGTTGCATAGAGCCTTGTATCTTATCTTTCAAGCCTCATTTCTACTTGGGAGTAAGACTCTATTTAGAAGGAATTACTTGATAGGAGTCATCAAGTTGTTCTACTCTGTTTGTTATGTCTTTGGCTTCTGTAGTATTTTCCTAAGAGGTTTGTTTGTGGGGAATTTGATGTGATGCACCTAGAAATAGGGTCGTAGTTTCTTGCTATCAAAAGCAAGTTGTATGCAACTAAGTAGTTTAGCTCCACTCCTAACAGTCATTTGCTTATGAAATAGATAGGCCATTACATCCCTTCACCCTCTCGTACCATTGTAGCACTGATGGCTTGATCGGTTAAAGCTAAGTAAATGTATAAGTTCTCACCTGTTATCGATTTTGATAATGTAGGAGTATTAACCAAATGATCTTTTAGATTTTGGAATGCAGCCTCGTACTCCCTAGTCCATTCGAGGTTTCGCCCCTTCTTCACTTGGTCGAAGAATGGAATGCACTTATCTGTGGCCTTAGGTACGAATGTGCTTAGGGCTACCACTCTACCATTGAGATCATCATATCCTTTGGCTTCTTTAGGATTTCTATTCCTCTTATGGCATCAATCTTTTCAAGGTTCTATTCGATACCACGTGCACTTACTATATGCCCTAGGAACTTGCGTGACTGGATAGCGAAGGTGCATTAAAGAGGATTTAGCTTCATACGGTATTGCCTTAGGATTGTGAAGGTTTGCTCTAATAATTTGATGTGGTCTGATGTTGCCTTTGGTTTGACTAGCCTATCGTCCACATATACCTCCACATTCTTTCCAATCCGTTCAGCAAACATCATGTTGATAACCTTTGGTAGGTTGCCCATGCGTTCTTGAGACCGACTGGCATGGCCTTATAGCAGTGTAACTCTTTGTCTGTCATGAAACTAGTGTGTTACTGATTTGTTTTAAACAAAGCTATAAAATTATACCTCGTATATGCATCTATAATGAGAGTAATTCGTGCTCACTAGTCGTATCTACCAACTAGTCAATCCTTGGCAAGGGAAATCTATCTTTCGGGCAAGCCTTGTTAAGATCAGTGAAATCTATGCAAGTTCTTACTTTCCCATTAGGCTTTCTTACCAGTACTGGGTTGGCCATCCACTTTGGATAATATGCCTCCCTGATGAATTCGTTCTCTTTTATCTTCTTAACCACTTCATGTAGTGCATTGTGTCTTTCCTGGTCTAGAGATCTATGCTTCTATTTGATTGAGTGTGCATCTGGATCAATGTTCAATGCTTGAAAGATGATGGTCGGGTCTATTCCTACCATATTTGAATAAGTCTAGGAAAATACATCTACTAACTTTGTTAGGATGTCTATCGGTTCATCCCGTGCCTCTGCACTAAGGTTCTTCTGTATCTTGAGCACTTTTGTGGAGTCCTTTGGATCATTTTTATGTCTTCGATACCATTTACTTTCTTTAATTCTTTCTTTGTCACCCCTAACCTTAGATGTATCTCACTTTCTTGCTCCTCTTCTAGTCGTGAGTTTACAAACGATTCCTATTTCTCGGCTTCCTCATAGAAATACTATGCATAAACTGAAAATTCGTCAGTGCCAATCATGTGCATATATTTTCTCTTCTCTTTTTTGTTAGGTTTTGAGGGCATAGGATTTGTTTCCTCCATAGCAGTTTGAGTATCCGATACTGCCCCAGTTTTATGCTTTGATTTAACTTCATTCTTATCATTACGAATATCAGAAAAGAAAGTAGAATAATTTGGAAAATTTATACTGCTAGAGTTAAGAGTTACATTGTAATGATTGCATTACATCTTTGGTGTAGAACGTTTGTCAAAGGAAAGAAAAAGAAGAGGAAATAGAAGGGAAGGGAATGGCAGAGAAGAAAAAAAGAAACATCAAATAATCACATAACCTATCATATATCTCACATCACATCAAATAAAATATAACACTCAACATATATAAAGCAGTCGAGACAATAATGACAATGTGAACTAATCATTAGAGTATCAGATCCCCAAAGTTATTCAACGCAGTAAAGAGTTTATAATTGATACATCACTCAAATGGTAACCATCTCTAATAATAATAGATCAAACACTGTCGAGGCTCCATGGTGTCATATAGCGGAATATACAATAACAAACTCAAATATAAGTATGAGTAAAAATCACCTCATGTTGGTTCCAATTGTAGAACTCCATATGTTGACCACACTTTCCCTCTAATCTACTCATTTAAGATTACCCAAGATAATAAAAAGCAAAACATAAAACCTCGATTTAGACAATAGTCTGACATGAGTGATAAACAATCTCAACTATAAAAGTCGTTGTAGTACACAAAGTAGAGGGTACACGAATGATACCTGACTTGTCCCTACAACCAAAGAGTCAGCACATAACATCAATAACATGCTACTCTATAACATCATAAAAGGGTACTCCATACTCAGTAAACTATCATGATGCCTATGTATCTCCATCCACAATACCTACTCCATACTAAGTAAAGTCGGGATGTCTAGGTATCCCTACGCGTACCTTCCTCGTGTGACATCCCTAGGGTGATAGGTGGCTAGTGAAGCAACCATAGCAAACATAGCATCCATCAAAAAATACGTACCATAACCCAGTGTGCTCTAGATATATGATAACTCGTATGGGCTCCATACTACCAGGGACTAGTAGAAAAATCTCAGTTTTCATTGTACTCTCGCATCACGCAGCCCAAAGTTCGATACTTGTCTCGTGGCCCAAAGCTGGACACTAGACCCAAAGCTATAGGTCTAAGGTATACAGATCCTTGCTACCAATCCATAGACGTCCCATAATTTAATGCCTCTACTTTACAATAGAAAACACTCTGAGTCAGCAACGATCCTATAGCACATGCACATCCATCGAGCCGTACTCGCTCAATTCGGATCCAAGTAAAACTCTCTCAATCCGAATCCGAGCCCTACTTGCTCAATCCATTTTCCACTATCTAGGTACTCACCACGGTCCTCCACTCTACGAATGTCAAATTGAGCCTCTTCGATACATACTCTTTACATGAATTACAAATCGAAGAAACAGAGTGCCTAATCTTTAGTGCCAACTCCCACCACGAGTATCAAACCGAAGATACAAGGCTTTTCATCATGTTGTTAAATCACCATCCATCCCTGATGCGAACTGGCCAATACCTCCACCATGATCTATAGAGTCATTAAACTATAAACCTCGAAACCTACTTCATACATCGTCGAGTCATAATCTGAAGTACCTACTCCCATGTCAAAGCGTCACATCATCGTCTCACCGTCGAAATCGCTCTCCGTAGAGAAACAACATCAAGAATCTAAGTCCGTCACACGAACAAACCATCAAATCTCACATCACAAAATCTCCTCAATGACCAAGCCAAAGATTGGCTTAATCACCAATCAACAATAGCGATGGATATTAACCACTCTACAATGGTCAATACCAACCACTTTGGTCATGTACTTAACCAAAATGGACAGGTACAAACCAAATGAAACGTTTGACATCCATCTTGAAGTCTGAAGCCTCGTCTTCGACCTTCAGTTCATACCATAACCCTCCTCTACAACTTATCTCATTTGTTAAATTTTAATGTGTATGAAACCCTAATGCACAAGATATTCCCTAACACTTGATCGTCGTTAAATCAGCGTTTTCAACCAAAAACAACCAAACAACCAAACAAGCAACCAAGCAACCAACAAACATACATACATTTAATATACCATATGTTAACCCTAACTCGTTCACAAGTTAACAGGTCCACGAGTTAAGGCATGTACGACTCAAGGCATGTACGACTCAAGGCATGTACGACTCAAGGCATGTACGAGTTAAAGGATACATGAGTCAGCAACTTCCTACAACTTAAAGACCTCTACGAGTTAGCAAGCTTACGAGATAAGCAGCCTACGAGTTAAGGAGTACCCGAGTTAGCAAGCTTACGAGATAAGCAGCCTACGAGTTAAGGAGTACCCGAGTTAAGCTACTTGCGAGATAAGCCTTTACGAGTTAGCATATCTACAAATTAGCAAGTGTACGAGTTAAGATCTTCCACAAGTTAAGCCTCTACGAGTTAATCCTCTGCGAGTTAAGATCTTCTACGAGTTAGCAGGCATACGAGTTAAGAAAAGCTAACGACTTAAGGTCTTTACGACTTAAGGAAATTGATGGCCTACGACTTAATGATAACTGCAGTTTGTACGACTTAAGACCCTTACGACTTAAAGAAGTTATACGACTTAAGGAGGATACGACCTAAAGACACACCTCTTAACTCGTCTACGAGTTAAGACTTACTTTAAACCAGTTGCAATTGGTTAAGTCGACTACGACTTATGACATAAAAAGAGTCGTATACGACTTAAGAAGGGAAATTAGCAATTGCAGCCAGATAACTCGCACACGACTTAGAACTTAGGGATGGGTTCAAAAAAGGGGAACTGCCATAGACTCGGCTCAGTGACCCGGGGACGACTTACCTTAAGTCGAACACGACTTATCTTAAGTCGGCCACGAGTTAGGACTTAGCACTTTTTCCGCCCAGAACTCTCTATAAATATGAAACCATCTCCAACATGCAAATGACCTTTGGGCTCATTCTCTTCAAGCGCCATTACTCTGCCGAATTCCAGACGACTTCAAAGCTTTTTAGATCCAACAAACTTCTAAAGGAACTCCATGAAGGAATCATCCACATTCACCATGGATTTGAAGATGATTGTCAACATCAAAGCTTGAGCTACTTGTTTCACATATCCTATCACTTGAAGTGTGTTGTAATTGAAAGATCTTGTAAAGAATTGTAATCAAACTAGTGATAAAAAGATTAAAGTGGACGTAGGCTGGATTATAAGCCGAACCACTATAAATACTGTGTCTCTTACCGTTTTTCTACATACTTTCTGCTTATTTCTGTTTCCCGTACAAACGGGTGGTGCTTTCACAATCACATCTTATACACCAGGGTGTTAGCGTTTAAATTTTTTCGTTAACATTTTGGTGCTTTCACTGAGAATTGAACTCAGGACATCTATCATCATTGTTTCAGAAAGATTTGTAGATAGAGTTTCTTTAAGAACCAGAAGTCTATCCGAAATCATGGCTCCTGGAAGGAAAAGTAAATCTGTGAGATCTGCAAACATTCAAGAGGGAACCTCCACTTCCCCAACACCAAATCAAGCCACTCCAGCTGTTGGAGTTTCAAAAGCGGAATTGGACGCTGCTATCTTTGGGTTGAATCAGCAAATAAATGCCCAGAACGCGCAATTGGAAGCTCAGAATGCTCAGAATGCTCTGATTCTGAATAGGTTAAACGATCTGCTCGGGGCAAACCGTCAACCTGCGAATAATGAAAGGAACTTTGTCGGTAATGTCCATGATGCTGAAACTAGAAACATTCCCGAAAGGGCTGCTAGCCCCTTTGAACAGACATTGCCTGAGGCTGGAGGATCCAGAAATAGGAATGACGAAGAATATCTTTCTGGTATGGTTCGACAGATTATGAAAGAAAGTATGCAAAGGGTCGAAGATGAGAAAGAGTGGGGTTTCGCTCCGAGCAAGACTCCGTTTACTGAAAAGATCCTAAAAGCTGAATTCCCAAGGAAGTTCGTCCCTCCGACCATTCCAGCTTACAAAGGGACAAGTGATCCAAATGAGTTCCTGTACAAATATGATTGGCACATGACAGGTGCCAGAGCTTCTGACGAGATAAAATGCCGCTATTTTCCTGTGTATTTGGAAGGGGTAGCTCTGCTTTGGTTCACAAAACTACCTGTCCGGTCCATCGATCAGTTTTCAGACCTAACCAGGAAATTTAAAGAGCAATTTAGGCTATATGCTTCAAAGGCAAAAGACATCATGTCGTTATCCGGTTTGGAACAGAATCCGGGGGAAACTATCAAGTCTTTTTTAAATCGCTTTAATATAGCGTTAGCTGAGGTGGATAATGCAGAACCCCGCATGGTCTTGACCTATTTGATGAGAGCTATTGATAAGTCAAGTGAATTCGGAAAGTGGCTGAACATGAAGGAGCCAAATTCTCTGGAAAAGTTCTACAAAAAGGCGGATGAATTCATGCGTTTGGAAAGCCGTCCTGTCCCGGCAAAGGCAACAGTAGAGAAAGCTGAAGACAACACTGCTGCGCCACGTAAGAATGGATCTGTGGGACAGAAAAGAGAAAATAATGATGGAAGGAAACAACACAATTCGAAGAAGCCTCGATCCTTCAAGCCATCAGAATATACTCCTTTGTTAGAAACACCAGAGCGCATCTACCTGGCTACAAAAGATTCTTTTGAGTATCCCAAACCTCCTGTTCTCAGAACCGGAAGAAAAGCTGTGCAAAGTGGGAAGTTCTGTCGCTTCCATAATCAGCCTGGTCATGACACAGACGACTGCCGTCAATTGAAAAATATAATCGAAGAATTGCTAAGAGAAAATAAGCTGCAGCAATTTGTGAAGAAGAGTGGTAATGATCCTGCTTCGTCAAGTCAGGGGCAACAAGCTCTTGCTCATCAGCCCAGGACAAATGAGAAGGCCGCAGGACATGAATCTGGAAGGCCAGTTATTAATGTCATCACAGGAGGACCCCACCCAGCAGGCAGAAGCTGGGGTGAAATGGAGAGGTACACTCGAGCTCTGAAACATATGCCAACTGAAGAGAATGTCTTTGTTTTAGAGGACTCTACACCCCTGAAACAACAAAGGACTTTTAATGATGATATTGTGTTCAGGGCTAGAGATTCCACGGGCATTGAGGCCCCTACTTTGGACCCGTTAGTCATCTCGGCCGGTATTGGACCGGCTATTGTCAGAAGAGTTCTTATTGATTGCGGCGCATCTTGCAACATCCTCTTCAAGAAAACGTTTGACCAGATGAGAATCCCGATGGCGGATGTGCAAGCCTCATCTCAGAAGATTGTTGGCTTCACTGGGGAGCCAAAGCAACCAGTAGGAACCATTGACTTGCTTGTGGAACTCGGAGAAGGAGAAAGAAAAGTAGTTCGCAAGCAGACTTTTGTGATAGTAGATGAATTTTCTGCTTATAATGCTTTCTTTGGTCGACCTATTCTTGCTGCATTCAAAGCTGTCCTTGCCCCATGGTGTCTTACTATTAAATTCCCTACAGACAATGGGGTAGGAGTTATTAAAGGAGACCAGAACGCTGGGCGAGAATGTTATATGACAGAGCTGCGAGAAACAAGGAAGAGAGAAATGGGGAAAGATGCGGCAACCCCAATCCGCATCAAAACACCAACCCTATAGCAACTACAGGGCGGACCCTGCACTGGCGAGCATAGCGGGGCACGAAAAGTGATGGATCCTAGAAAGGCCAGTGCGGGGGAGAGTAGGGTGGTACCAGCAGAGACAACGATACCGGTGCCCGTTGATCTGAAGGACCCAAACAAGGTGCTGAATGTGGGTTCACAACTTAATGTGTCAGTTCAGAATGCCTTGATATCTTTTTTGAAAGCAAACCTGGATGTTTTCGCTTGGACCCATGCCGATATGTGCGGAATATCCCCAGAAGTTGCGGTACATGCTCTGAATATTGACCCAAAGTTCACGCCAGTAAAGCAGAAAAGAAGAATCCAAGGTCTAGAAAGATCGACAGCATTGAAAGAGGAAGTTGACCGGCTCATGGAGAATAATTTCATCAGAGAATCTACCTATCCAAATTGGGTTTCAAATCCAGTGCTAGTTAAGAAAGCCAATGGTAAATGGAGAGTGTGCATCGACTTTTCAGATCTAAACAAGGCCTGTCCCAAAGACTGCTTCCCATTACCCAGGATCGATCAACTGGTAGATGGAACAGCGGGTCATGAATTGTTGTCTTTTATGGATGCCTACTCCGGATATAATCAGATCATGATGCATGAGCCAGATCAGAAGGACACAAGCTTTATCACCGATGTCGGTCTTTACTGTTACAGAGTTATGCCCTTTGGGTTGAAGAATGCGGGGGCAACATACCAAAGACTGGTTAATGCTATGTTCAAACCGCAGTTGGGAAAGACTATGGAAGTTTACGTTGATGACATGCTAGTAAAATCTAAGAAAGCAGTGGATCACATCGAACACTTAGCAGAAATGTTCGCAATTCTCCGAAGATACGGAATGAAGCTTAACCCTTTAAAATGTTCTTTCGGGGTAGAATCTGGGAAGTTCTTGGGTTTCATCGTGAGCGCTAGGGGCATTGAAGCTAGTCCAGCTCAAATCACTGCTCTAAAAGAAGTCAAAGCTCCTAAAACAAAGAGGGAATTGCAAAGTCTCAATGGAAAAATTGCCGCCTTAAGTCGGTTCATATCCAAAGCTACTGATAAATGCATTCCATTCTTCGACGCTCTAAAGAAAGGAAAGAAAAACTTTGACTGGACTCCCGAATGCCAGAAAGCTTTTGAAGAATTGATTCAACATATGGAAACGCCTCCAATACTTTCCAGGCCCGGCGATGGCGAGGATCTTCTTATATACTTGGCAGTTTCATCTCATGCTTTAAGTGCAGCGCTGGTACGGGAAGACAAAAGGATTCAACATCCAGTTTACTATATCAGCAAAAGACTCACTGGGGCAGAAATGAATTACTCCAAGTTGGAAAAACTCGCCTATTGTCTATTGATTGCCTCAAGAAAGTTGAGGCAATATTTCCAGGCTCATCCTATCAAAGTCCTCACTGATCAACCTTTAAAGCAAGTCTTGTTTCGCCCTGAGACTTCGGGCCGCCTTTTAAAGTGGAATATTGAATTGAGCCAATATGACATCACTTATCATCCTAGAAAAGCGATCAACGGACAAGCTTTGGCAGATTTTATTGCAGAATTTACAGACAAGGGTAACAGCGAGGAAGAAACAATCGAGAACTCCCCAACCCAATGGAAGTTGTTTGTAGATGGCGCAAGAAATGATTACTGTTCAGGTGCTGGAATTGTTCTTGAAACTCCTGAAGGCCGGTCATTATGCTATGCGCTAAGATTAGAATTTCCTTCAACAAACAATGAAGCAGAATATGAAGCTCTGATCGCTGGTTTGAAAATTGCTAAAGAACTAAACATTCGAGCGTTACAGATCTTCAGTGATTCTCAGCTTATAGTATGCCAAGTCAAGAAGGAGTTTCAAACGAAAGGAGGAAATCTGCCCGCTTATGTGTCAAAGGCTTGGGAACTTTTATGTGAATTCGACCATTACACGATAAGTCATATTCCTCGAGAAGAAAACATGAAAGCAGATTCTCTCGCAAAATACTCAAGTTCTGGCGAAGCCCAATCCTTAGGGTTAGTTCCAGTGGAAGTTTTGTCAAATCCGAGCATTGATGAAATAGATATCGATTGGGTTATGAGTATGTCGCAAGAGCAAGAATCATGGATGACTCCAATAACAAAGTATCTACTCAATGGCTCTTTACCAGAAAACTCTAAAGAACGACAAAAGCTACTGAGAAAAGCTTCTCGATATATAATCCAGGATGGTCAATTATACAGACGAGGATTCTCAATGCCATTGCTTCGATGTGTATCCCGGGAAGAGTCCAAAACAATCCTAACTGAAGTGCATGGAGGAGAATGCGGTGATCATTCAGGTGGTCAAACATTAGCAAAGAAAATTCTCCGATACGGATATTTTTGGCCAGAAATTAATCGGGATGCCGCAGATTACTCCCGAAAATGTGACAAGTGCCAAAGATATGCCAAAATTCCTAGAGCACCTTCTACCGAACTCACACAGATGATCAGTCCATGGCCATTTGCAATTTGGGGAATGGATCTCATTGGGCCGCTACCAACCGCTAAATCAGGGATTAAATATGCTATTGTTGCGGTTGATTATTTTACTAAGTGGGCTGAAGCTGAACCATTGGCTACTATCACTTCTAAGAAAGTGATAAGCTTTGTGACCAAGAATATCATTTGCAGATACGGTGTGCCTCAAAAAATAATCACAGACAATGGTACTCAGTTTGAAAGTGAGGAATTCCAGGATTTTTGCAAACGATTCAAAATCCAGAAAAGCTTTTCGGCAGTAGCTCATCCGCAGGCAAACGGGCAAGTGGAAGCAGTGAACAAGATCATCAAATCAACCATCAAAAAGCAACTCGAAAGAGCAAAAGGTGGTTGGGTCGATAAACTACCACTTGCACTATGGGCATACAGAACTACTCACAAAACTGCAACTGGGCATACTCCTTTTTCGTTAGCATACGGATCGGAAGCAATGATCCCGGTTGAAACAGAGGTCCCTTCACACAGAAGAATCCATTTCAATCAAGCAGAAAATGAAAAGCTGCAACTTGAAGCGCTGGATCTCCTTGATGAAAAAAGAGATGAAGCTAACCTCAGAGTTGCAGCTCATCAGCAAAGGATAGCCAGACATTTCAATTCCAAAGTTCGTCAACGCAGCTTTGAAATTGGAGATCTAGTCCTAAAAAGAATTATGACTGCGACAGGTGTGTTTGGGCCAAATTGGGAAGGACCGTATGTGATAGGTCAGAAACTTCTTGACGGCACATTCAAGCTCACCACAGTTGATGGAGATCAAATTCCAAGGGCATGGAACAGCAATCACTTGCGTCCATACTTTACTTGAAAATTTTGTTGAAACATTGTAAAAAGAATTATGAATGTATGATTCCTGTAATTGAAAGCAATTGTGAAACTGATGCAAGTAAATAATGAAAGAATATAAAGTGGATGTAGGCCCAATTTCATGGCCGAACCACTATAAATCTTGTGTTCCTTATTATCATTATATGTTTGCTTTGTTTTCGATATAAAAATACACAAAATGTATTGCTGAAATATCGATTTAAATTTTTGCAGACAGTGGAGATAAAACTTGCGCATAATAAGACCGAGCGATTCTCACCATCATTCAACAAACAAATTTCAAGTCACAAAGACCCCGAATTCAAATCCTAGATAGGAAATGCTTCAATTGAACGGCTAATGATTTCGATAGGAACGAGCCCTTGCTGATAAATTGAGATTGTTTAAACAAACAAACATCCAATTAGGAAGCTAGTGCCCGTTCTCACGAACTTGCCTGGCAATGAAGTACACTTCCTTGGATTAAACAAGCCACTTGTGAGAAAAAGGGGGATGAAAACTTGAAAAGAAAAAAAAAAAAAAAAAAAAAAAAAAAAAGGATCGCTGAAAAGGCATAAGCAAGTGAACAGAGGAACAACCAAAGCTACCATCAGCGCCACAAGTCCTCTTCGGAGGCGCAACTCTTCGGATAATAAAAGACCTCTAATGGGTCATATGCCACAAAAAAGAAAGTTCTCTACTCAACAAAAAAGATTGGAGGAGTCATGACCCTCCAACCATGAGAGAGTAACTTCCAGGCGATGAAAACCCTCTCTGAGGCACATTTCACCAGGAGTTGAAGTGTTATAACCGCTCTTCGGGATTTCACTTCACCAGAGTTGAAATGTAAACAAAATAAAAGCCCTCTTCGGAGGCCCATTTCACCAGGAGTTGAAGTGTTATAACTGCTCTTCGGGATTTCACTTCACCAGAGTTGAAATGTAAACAAAATAAAAGCCCTCTTCGGAGGCCCATTTCGCCAGGAGTTGAAGTGTAGCAGCCGCTCTTCGGAATTTCACTTCACCAAAGTTGAAATGTAAAAACAAAGACCTTCTTGAAAGCACACGTTTCACCGAGATTGAAATAAAACTTCCAAGTGTTGAAACGTGAAAAGGCTTTCTTCAAAGGCACAACTCTTTGGGGGTACACGTTTCACCAAGATTGAAATAAAACTTCCAAGTGTTGGAACGTGAGAAATCCCTCCTCAGAGGTACAACCCCCTCCCGGGAACACAATTAAGAAAAAAGACCTCTTTGGAAACCCACGTTTCACCGAGATTGAAATAAAACTTCCAAGTGTTGAAACGTGAAAAGGATTTCTAAAGCATAACTCTTTGGAGGTACACGTTTCACCGAGATTGAAATAAAACTTCCAAGTGTTGAAACGTGAAAAAATCCCTCCTCAGAGGTACAACTTTCTATAAAAAAAAAAATCCTCATCAAAAGCGTACTTTAACTTTCAAAGGAAAAGTAATTTGCCTACTATGAGAAATGATCGTAAAAAGAAAAGAAGTTAAAGTACCCTTCAGAGGTCCGCTTTACCACATAGAGGAATTCACTTGATGAGATATGCACATAAGCAAAAGAAAAAAGTGATTTCTTCGAACGACCAAGCGTAAAAACTTATACGAAGGGAGTTGTACTCTATAAAATTTTCTTTAAAGAATAAAATAATTATTCTTTAGCAAATAAGAGTGTAAGTCCCCTCGAGGTATAGAATATTGCAGCATACTTATGGAATGGGGGCAATATAGTATAATTACACACAATATGGTATAACTAAACCAGCAAAAGGTAACGCTCAAGTAACATACCATAAGCTCGCTGCAATATCAAATAAACTCATGCCAAAACGAATAACAAATGTATTCTTTAATTCAAACAAAAGTTTGTACAAACGAGGAATCATTTTATTCAATTACAACGCAGGTACAGGTTTCAAAATAAAGAAAAGCGGGGGCCGGTACCCGCACAATTCTCGGCCAGTACATGCAAAACACAAAAAACTAGAAACTGAAGATCTTCACTTCTTTTTGCTGCCTTTAGACCCTTTACCCGGCCGAATGATCAGCTTTTCAGGTCGGCCAGTGGGTATAAGGGAGGAAGGAGAGGTAGGCGCAGCTGGCCCAACTTCTGGCTCCTCTTCAGTGGCAGTGATTATCTTCCCTCTCCTCCTTGATGCTCCTTGCTTCCTTCTCCTCTTTGAGGAAGACTCACTTCCTGGAGTGACAAGTTTAGATAAAGTTATATCGTCAGAAGGAGTCCGCTCCGGAGATATGTCACCTCCCTCAAGTCCCTCATCTTTTTGCTCTTGCGAAGCAATGGGATCATCCAGGCCATGGAGAGCTTCTATTTGTTCTTCTTGTGACCCAGGTTGCGAGGCAGAAGGAGGCGCTACTTGAAGAGATGGAGGAAGGATCACCGGGGGAGAAGAAGCTTGAGTTTGACTCGGTGCTTTCTCTACAAAGGAGAAAAAACTTAAAATATCAGTATCTTTCGAAAAGAGAGGGGATGACGGCTCGTCAAAAGTCGGGAATTCATTAACATTTGAGGAATAATCAAAAGTCGGGAATTCATTGACATTTGAAAAATAATCAAGAAGATCGTCAAGTTCACAAGGAGCGAACGAGCAGTTCACCACTTGGGCTGGTCCGGTGTCAAGTTTACCTGGGGTAGTTGGATCTCTGAGGCTGATTTCATATCGCTGTGCTTCGTTGCTTTCACCACCTTCATCCCCGCCTTGTGCACTTGTAGTTTCAGTTACTGTCTTAGTTGCAGGCGGAGTAGAGGAGCTAGAACCCGTGATGTCAACCACAGGAGAAACTGGAGGTTGGACAGAGGAAGTAAGCGTTAATTCCTTTCCAGAACGTTCCTCTTCCGCCATTCCAGTTCTCATCCTGGCAAGTTGTTCTCACCCCTTCGCAAGAGCAGCGCGAGCTCCCTCATCCAGGTAACGCGCCTCAAAATCTTCATCGCCATACCCGGCGTCTTTAAACATGTTAAGAGCAGCTTCCCACACCTCGGCCAGGGTGATTTCATACTTAGGACCAAGAAAAGAGAGGCTGCCGCGTCCCAAGACACAATGTAAATAAAAATCGAATAAAGTCGAATTGATATCGTTTTCCATGGTCTGAGCAGTTTCTTCGGCTGCAATTTTGCCAGCCATGGCCTCATCTCGATCTTTTTCGGTCTGAGCAAGTTGGGCTTTTAGCGCTTCAATCTCCATGTCCCGGGCGCTCAGTTTATTCTGCAGCTGGGTGACATCAGTGCGGTGGTTCTCTACAGCTTGTTCCAACCTCTCAGCTTTAGCTTCAGCGTCCCTCTGGCTGGCGTGCGCATCTCGCACTTGTTTTTGCAATACCTCTTCTCTTTGGGTGTAAGTATTAGTAGAAGAGGCAAGATCATCTTTGAGCTGCTTTACTTCAGCTTCGAGTTTTTCATTGTATTCGGCTATCTCCTTCATCTCAGCGTTGTGTTGATCAAGAATCTTCTGCCATTCTGATTTGTCATTTTCCATGGTCAGCATTGCTTCGATGTTAGCCCGATTAACTCTTTGAAGTTCATCAACCAGCTTTTGCCATCCAGACATTCTATCTGTTGGGCGAATTCTCACCCAGAAGATCTCGAGACCAAGAAGTGTCAGTTTCACCCGGGTTTGCAACCTCCATTCCATCAGCTCCTATGTCCATTCGGCGATTCGAAGGAACAAGCTCATTCGGCAGTGATGGTCCATCCGGAGTACCTTTTCATCCGGCTATACAAGCCTATTAGCTCATTCGGCACTCCAAGTGTGAAGGTCCATTCGGCATGAGTCCATTCGGCATCTCCAATTCATGCCGAACCGAAGGCCATTCGGTCATCCCCACATCCGGTCCAACCATAACCGAACCAAAGCAATTGCAACCACCGGACCAAATGACCTACCGGACCAACCCCACAGCCGGTCCAAACAAGCACCGGACCACCGTTCCACACTCACAACCGGTCCAAGCCTACCACCGGTCCAAGCTCCATGCCGAATGAGACCTCGCCGAACCAGACAACTGCCAGTCCAGATTGCTTCAGCCCGGGCCCACTAGCAGCTATATACTTCCATGACCCCTGCCCCCTACCTCATTCTATAAATAGAGGGGCAGGGGTACAACAATGGCAGACAAGTTTGAGAGCTCAAGCAAGGAAGGAACTTTCAAACTACTTTCATACACTTGTACACAACGCATTGTACTTGTAACCTGAAAGAAAGAAGATAATAACATATAAAGTGGACGTAGGCACATTCTGGCCGAACCACTATAAATCTGTGTGTCTTTTACATTTCAGCCCCTACTTTTCTCATATTTACATACTCATCTAAAATCATTGAAAATTACATATAATCAACTAAATAATACGACTTGGAGGTGTTTGTCCATTTTTTGTGCAAACATTTTTGGTGCTTTCACTGAGAGCTGAACTCAAACTTCATCTTCTCCCACTCAACCTTTTTCCTAACGACATCACTCGTTGCTTAGAAATCATGCCTTCCAAACAGAGAAGGGATGTTAACAAAGGAAAGAACATCGCAACTAGCAGCCTTCCAGATCCAGCAATCACAGATCAGCCCACTTCAACAGCAGTACCAGATGAAAATCAGGAAAATCCAACTGGTCCCGCAACGGAACAACCAATCACTAGGGCAGATCTGGACAGGGTTGTGGCTGAAGTAACTAACCGCTTCACATCCCAACAAGAAACTTTGGTGGACCAACTCATGACACGCTTAAGGGACGCTGAAGAGTCCAACCGCAACACTGAATCATGGGGTGAATCCCAATCCGGAGGATCCCGGAGGCAACAAAGGTCTTCACTCTTCGAACAAGCTATCAACAGGAAAAACAATGATAGGGGCCGCGCCCGGACTCAGCCCGAATTCCGACTCGAGGAAGCCCTTGGAACCGAACCTAGCGGGGGAGGCACCAGGCGAGGGTCGGATGTAGCTGAGCCAGTCATGCCACCTAATCATAGAAACCCCGCTGAACGGAGCCGAGCTAGAACCCAGCCCGAAGTTGACCCCATGGATGTGCTCGAAACAGAACCCCACAGGGGAAGATCAAGGCAGGGGGCAACTGTAGCTGGTCCTAGCGTGCATCCAAGCAGCCAAAGACAACCACTAGATAATGCTAGAGGTGATAGACTGTACCATCCCTACAGGTCATCTGGACGAGATAGATCCCGCAGGGAAGAACCGAGCTCATTTTTGTCCGCTCCAAGTTCTGACGAGCGGATGGCACGATTATTCAGAGAATGTGTCCAACGGGAGCAAAGGGACCGGGGAATAGGCGCTAGGGTCACCAGTCCCTTTACCCGAAATATCGAAACTGCCATCACTCCCCGGGAATGGAAAATGCCAACCATGGAACCTTACAAAGGAACTTCCGACCCCATCGTACACCTGCAGAGATACACCCAGCATATGCTCATGAGTGGAGCAACAGAAGGAGTATTATGTAAATGCTTTCCGCTATTCCTATCAGATCTAGCTACCTCCTGGTTCTGCCATCTACCCCAAGGATCCATCAACTCATGGGAGATGTTAAAAGAAAGGTTTATTAGCCAGTTCCGCATCCATGTGGAACAACCCAGGGATGCTTATTCTCTATCCAATGTCAAACAGAAAACCGGAGAGACGCTACAACAATATCTAACACGGTTCAACGCCGCAGCGGCAGCAGTTCAAGATGCCGATGAAAAACTCACTCTAATGGCCCTCTGTAGTGGCGTGCATCCAGACACCAAGTTTGCCAGAAGATTAACTAAGGAAAAACCAGTTACCTTGCCTGATTTCTTCCATGAAGCTGGAAAGTATATGAGACTTGAAGACGCTGCTACGGAGAGGCAGCCAGGGCAACAAGGCAAGATAATTCAGGACAAGGTTCCCACTGCAGCTAAGGACGCTCGAAGAAATGAATCTAGAGACAATGCTGGGGGCAGAAAGGGTGAGAAGCGCCAATATCGACCAGGGCCAAGATTTGACTCCTACACTCCTTTGAATGAAACAATCGAAAACATCTACCTAGCCACTCAGGGCGAACTCGGATACAAGCGCCCCCCGCACAAGAAAGAATCAGATAACGCACTCAAGTCCGGAAAGTTCTGTCGCTTCCACGAATCCCACGGACATGACACCAATGAATGCCACCATCTTCGGGACTTGATCGAAGAACACATTAGAAGAAGAAGACTGGAACGTTATGTGAAAAGTCAGAACAGGACTCCAACTCCTGCCAATGAGAACTCAAAGCAACCCCTCCCAGAAGTAGGCGGAGGGAGTCGCAACAATCACAACACCAGTGGCTCTAGTCAAGAGAAGATAGTAGTCCTTACCATCTCAGGAGGACCACACATTGCCGACAGAAGTTGGGCAGAGATGGAAAGGTACGGCAAGTCGCTTAGAAATACCGAAGGATACGTTAACTCCGTCACAGAAGAACGCCAACCGAAACGAAAAGAGAACGACGACATCATATTCAGTAGGCGTGATTTGGAAGGAAGACAGTACCCACATATGGATCCTATGGTCATCTCTGCCTGGTTCGGTCCAGCTAAAGTTTTTCGGATTCTAATAGACACAGGAAGCTCCGTTAATATCCTGTTCAAACATGCTTTCGACAAAATGAAGTTATCAATGAAGGATGTATCCCCCTGTGACAAACCACTGCACGGTTTCGCTGGAGATGCAAAAATGCCCCTCGGGCAACTTGACCTCTTCGTCGAAATAGGAAGTCATCCCCGCTCCGTTGTGCGAAAACAAACGTTCGTACTAATAGAAAACCACTCGGCTTACAACGCTTTCTTGGGAAGACCAGCCTTGTCTGACTTTCAGATTGTATTAGCCCCCTGGTGCCTGAAAATGAAATTTCCAACAGACAACGGAGTAGGAGAAGTAGAAGGAGATCAAGGTGCTGCCCGAGACTGCTACGTAACTGAACTTCGCAATAACCGCAGAAAGAATAAAGGAAAAGATGCAGAGACTACTCTCTGCATGAAAAGCTTGGAGGCATAGCAACTAAAGAAAGCCCCTCCTCTTCGATACACAAGCGATCCCTTCAATGAACTAGACCCCAGGGATAAAGAGGAGGAGGCTACCGCCGAGCCTGCAGAGGCTATGGAATTCGTATCGGTAGATAAGCATGATTCAAGTAGACTATTAAAAATCGGATCTCAGCTGAAAACGGAATTGAAGGATTGACTCATTGACTTTCTCCGCCACAGCTTAGATGTATTTGCGTGGACCCATGCCGATATGACAGGAATCTCCCCAGACGTAGCATGCCACATGTTGAACATCGATCCCACCAAGGTACCAGTGAAGCAGAAAAAGAGGAGCATGGGGGCAGAGCGATCAGCAGCCCTTGATGAGGAAGTAAAAAATCTACTTGCTAATGACTTCATACGGGAAGCCATCTACCCAGAATGGATCGCTAACCCAGTGCTAGTAAAAAAGGCCAATGGAAAGTGGCGAACATGTATTGACTTCTCCAATCTGAATGACGCTTGCCCGAAAGACTGCTTCCCACTTCCCCGAATTGACCAACTCGTGGACAGCACAGCTGGGCACGAACTCCTATCTTTTATGGATGCATACTCAGGATATAACCAGATCCCCATGCACGCTCCCGATCAGGACCACACTAGCTTCATCACCGACCGCGGATTATATTGTTACAAAGTCATGCCTTTTGGACTCAAAAATGCTGGAGCTACCTATCAACGCCTCGTCAACAAAATGTTCGCAGAACTGATAGGACGTACTATGGAAGTATATGTGGATGACATGTTGGTGAAGTCCAGGAAAGCCAACGACCATGTAAGCCATCTGGACAATATGTTTCGGGTACTTCGCCGATATGGAATGAAGCTGAATCCTCTAAAGTGCTCCTTCGGAGTATCATCGGGAAAATTCTTAGGATTCATCGTCCACGCCAGAGGAATCGAAGCAAACCCTGAACAAATCCGAGCTTTAAAAGAAATAAGGATACCTTCCACTCGAAAAGAAATGCAGAGCCTAAACGGAAAGGTGGCCGCCCTAAGCAGATTCATTTCCAAGGCAACTGACAAGTGTGTCCCTTTCTTCGAAGCACTCAAGAAAGACAAAGGGAGGTTCGAGTGGACCGACGAATGCTTAAAAGCCTTCCTCAACCTAATCGAACACCTTCAGAGACCACCAGTACTCTCAACTCCAAATGAAGGTGAAGTGTTATACCTATACCTCGCTGTATCATCCCATGCTCTAAGCGCCGCCTTGGTAAGAGAAGAAGACCGCACACAACGTCCGGTTTACTTTGTAAGCAAGAGATTTACGGGGGCAGAAGCCAGATATCCTAAACTTGAGAAGTTAGCATATTGTTTATTGATCGCGTCACGGAAACTGCGACACTACTTCCAGTCTCACTCCATCAGGGTTCTAACCGATCAACCACTAAGACAAGTGCTCCATCGTCCTGACACTTCTGGGCGACTCCTCAAATGGTGCATCGAACTAAGTCAGTATGATATCACCTACCATCCCCGCACCGCTATCAAAGGACAAGCCATGGCTGATTTCATTGCCGAATTCACTACCAACGAAGGCAAGGAACAATCCGAAGTAGCAAAAAACATCAAGTGGAACCTCTTTGTAGACGGAGCATCGAACGAACAAGGCTCGGGGGCAGGTATTGTGATCGTCACCCCCAGGGGAAGAAAGTTGTACTATGCATTAAGATTGGAGTTCACGGCCACTAACAACGATGCTGAATATGAAGCAGTAATAGCGGGATTGGAACTGGCCCTAGAAATTGGGATCAATTCCTTATGTATTCATAGTGATTCTCAGCTTATCGTAAACCAGGTACTAGGAGAATTCCAGACTCGAGGAGAACGGCTCACAGCATACCTAAAGAAAACCAGACTGCTGCTCGATCGATTGGACCATTATCTAATCAAACACATTCCTCGAGAAGAAAACCAAGAGGCAGATGAACTTGCAAAGCAAGCTAGTATGAAGGACAGCACCATTCCCGGAGCACTAGTAATCTCAAGGCAGCTAGCCCCAAGTTTCGAACAAGTAAATCTGATAACTGCAATCGAAGAAGGAACCTGGATGACTCCTATCCGGAAATATTTGCAAGATGGCATACTACCCGACAGGCGTGACGAAGCCAAGAAGATCTTGAGAAAAGTTCCCCACTACACAATACAAGAAGGCATCCTCTACCGGCGTGGCTTCTCTAGCCCCTTATTAAGATGCGTCGCCGGAAGGGAAGCCAAGGAGATATTAACAAACATCCATCAGGGAGGATGCGGAGATCACACTGGAGGACAGACTTTGGCAAGAAAGATACTCCGATATGGATATTACTGGCCCACACTAAACAAAGATACCCTAGACTTCGTTAAGAAATGCGACAGATGTCAGAAGTTCGCCAAGATCCCTCGACTGCCCACAAACGAAATTACTCAAATGACCAGCCCTTGGCCCTTTGCTGTATGGGGAATTGACTTAATTGGCGAACTGCCAACGGGCCGAGGCGGAGCCAAATATGCTATAGTGGCAGTCGATTATTTCACCAAATGGGTGGAAGCGGAACCTTTAAATAAAATATCTTCAGCAAAAATTATTAACTTCTTGATCAAAAACATTCTGTGCAGGTATGGAGTCCCCCTCAAGATCGTATCAGACAACGGACTCCAATTTGACAGCGAAGAATTTGCCGACTGGTGCCAAGAGCATGGAATTCATAAAAGCTTCTCATCAGTAGCTTACCCTCAGGCAAACGGACAAGTTGAAGCTGTCAACAAAATTCTCAAAACCCTAATCAAGAAGAAACTTGAAAAGTCAAAAGGCGCTTGGGTGGACGAACTTCCTACGGCACTATGGGCATACCGCACATCTTTCAGAACATCAACGGGACATACTCCTTTCTCTTTGGCATATGGATCGGAGGCAATGCTCCCAGTTGAGACTATTGTGCCTTCCCACCGTAGGATCCACTACAACCCAGAAGAAAACGAAGAACTCCTCCTCATGTCTTTGGAACTGATTGAGGAAAGGAGAAACGATGCAGCACTCAAAGCAGCAGCTCACAAACAAAAAGTGGCAGCACTATACAATTCCAAAGTCAAGCATCGCAGCTTACAAGAAGGAGATCTTGTCCTCAGGCGAATCTTTCCGCGCCCCGGGGCACTGGACCCCATCTGGGACGGACCATATGTAATTCACAAAGATCTCCACAACGGAGCTTACATTTTGTCAACAGTGGACGGAGAGGTGTTCCAGAGGGCATGGAACATCCGACACCTCCGTCGATACTTTTCTTAACTTGTACTGCCCATATGAAGTGAATTAACAAAGAGAACCAGTGGACGTAGGCATTTTCGTGCCGAACCACTTTAAAAAATCTTGTCTCTTTTTAACTTGTTCCTTTATGTCTTGGCTACTTGTTAAGTTTTATCCCTTTCTGTTGAACAAAATCCTATGGCATCTCCACTCAAGACGCACCGCGGCCTCATCTAGACTAGGCCTAACAGGTACGCCACGATTCTATGCACTCGCCAATGAGACTCTTTTGCTCCAGCATCCCTCTGCTGCGGGTTAACTCATTGCGCGCCTGCCCTCAAAGCCAACTGTAATGAGCCGATTATAAGTCATCATAAAGGCCGACTATAGCCGATGGCAGCTCATTACGGCGTTCGGCTCGTCGGTAACCGTGAACCTACTTTAAGCCCCAACATAAGGTGTGGCCAGCCAGGGGTAGTTCACGGCCAACGGCACCCACGCTAGCCGGCCACGGTAAATCGAATAATACCCACGATTACGGACCATAACGGTTCGGGTAGTTACCGTGCGCGATCTCGGCTCCGATGTGTCTTAAGTGCGGCTGTGGTAAAAAAGAAAACTCCCCGCGGAGGCGTAAGATGGGTGACAAATGTCTCCAAGACCCACAGCTAGGGAAAGTGACTACAAAACCCGTTTGCCACGAACTTAAGCACATCGACGGCCTTCCGTGACTGGAAGTTTTACTTTTACTATATTTCCATTTCATTTAAATATTTTTCTCCTATCCTGTATAACAAACTCTAAAGTACAGGAAACCAAATAGGAAACATTCACTCATGAGGCTCTAAGCCTGCGTGCTGGGTAGCAGGGCGCTCTGCTATACCCGTGAACAGTTACACAAGACACTCAAAGCTACCGCCTGCGAATAAAACATAAAGGGCGGTACTCTCTTCTCTTGTACATAAATGCGTAACTATAACTTATTCATACACTGACATTGCAAAACGTGAAATTATATTTCAAGCAAAAACTTAACATCAAACACAAGTGGAATCACAGGCATATACATAATTATACTTCTCACACAGCACATAAAGATAGCAACAACATTTAAACATGACAAAATCAGCTTATATTATAAGATCACACGAAGTTATTCTTTGCAAATAATTTTATTACAGTTGCATATCAAAGACTAACATGAACAGTGATAAAAAAGAAACAAAAAGATGGCAGATGCATCCACACTCCATCACCAACTCCCCCAGCCTACTTAGCCGCAGGATCGGAGCCCCCAGCATGTGGATCTGAAGTCCCACCTGTCCAGATCGGAAGAGGAATTCATTAAACGAACGATCAAGTTATGAAAACACGGAAAGAAAAGAAAGGGAAAAGAATAACTCACCAGCATCCGCCGCTTGATCCTCATCATCCAACTGCACGCCCGCTTCCTCCGCAGCAAGCAGCCGCATCCCCTCCTTCACCGCCGCTTGCTCCTCCTTTGAGAACTGAGCAGTAACCGCACTCAAGTTGAAAGCCTCTCCGCCTTCCTTACCCGCGTTCACCCTGGCCTCCTCTAAAGCCTGGAGATACACCTTGGCCATGACCCGAGGGTAATCGTCCATCCAAGACAAGCCGCCCTCTTTCCAAGTATGGAAGTACATATCCTGAAGCATCTCATCCATCATCCCCTCATTTTCCTCAAACTCCCTCACCCGAGCCTCGGAAGCTTGCAACTTAGCGACGGCGACGTCCCTCTCTGATTGGTATCTCAAGCAGTCAGCCTGGAGTGACCTCCTCATTTCCTCCTCCTTCAACCTAAGGGACCTCCTCATCTCCTCCATCTCCTCCTTCAACTCAGCCTGAGCCATCTCCGCAGCCTCGAGTCTCCTCGACAACTCCTCTACCCGCTCGAGATCCGCATTTCGAACCTCATCCACCGTTGTAATGGCCATGTTAATCCGCTCCCTGCAGGTAACCTCCATCTTCCGTAACTCCGCCCTACTGGCCTTCTCCATGGTCTCTTTCAGACGCTGGGAGGCTTCCTCATGCTGGGAGATCTGGATGGCTTGGTCGGCAAGCTGCTTGGCCTGATCGGCAACCTTTAGCCTTAACCGAATATTAGCACTCCCAATCTCCTCCCCGGCCTTGACCAATCGAGCATGATGCTCCATTAACTTCTTAGTCTCTTCGGCCACCCGGTCAATATTAGCCTTGGCCTCGTCCCCCATAGTAACTACCCGAGTAGTAAGCAGATCAAGATCTAGGGACTTGGCCTCATCCAGCACACGTACCATGGGGTTGCGGGGAAGTAGGTGCTCGCCCGTGGTCTCATCAAATGAAATGTCCCGAAAACTTGGGTCTAAATCAGGATGACCGGCAAAAGGGTCACGAGGCACGGGGCGAGGCACATCGGGACGCCTTATATGAATGACAGTAGATCTCTTGGAAGGAGGAGGAGGGGGGCAGGGCTCCGTGCTCTCCTCCGTAGTATCACGAGGAGGCTGAGTAGGGGGAGACAGAGTAGGAAGCTGCGAAGCAGAAGAAGACTCAAATAAGGAACGGCTCCGCTTCCTTTTCTGAATGCCCTCTTCGATGACCCCAAGAAGAGGGCGGTACTTGACTACGTCCCCAGTGCGATCAGTAGAAGGTTTCGCGGAAGCTCTCCTCGACTTAAATTGTTCGAGGCGGTGTCGAACATCCGACGTTTTACCCGCCTGGCCTGCCCCTGGAATAAAGAACAAGTGTTACGAACATACAATAATCCGCAATTCAAAAAATGTGCTAAGTTAAAAAGAAAGAAAAGTGAGGAGACACATCTGTTATACAAACCCGGCGGAGGAGTGGGATACTGCAATAAGTCCTGGATCTCATTCCAGGACGGAAGTGAACCGTAAAAAATTTCTAAGTCCCTATCGAAAATGGAATCGGCAGAAGACAAAAGTTCACCTTGCATCGCCGGGGTCACCCTAGCTGAGGAACCCTTAGAGGATGGGTCAGTGCTAACCACAGCTTTGCCGGTCTCCTCTGCCCTCTCCGTTTCCTTCTCTGTTTCCGACTCCCCCTCTGACTCCCCGAAGGCCCGACGGAGAGCCTCATCCAGTTCGAGGTCCTGCTCAGAGGTTAGAGCAGCAACACCGCTACCACCCTGACCATCGCCATCTCCTCCACCCTCCGACCCTTCTCCAACTTCACCTCCTTCCTCCTCTTCTACACCTTCCTCCTCCGGGACATCCGGGCAAGTACTTGGAGAAGGGCCATCGGACTCCTTGAGCTTCTTGCCTCCTACGACTGGACGTTGTGCAAAGGGCTTCCTCTTGCCACCCTTCGCTGTCACCCCACCTTTAGGCTGGGCAGCCTTCTCTTCTGCCGTGTCCCTCTGTT
This sequence comes from Allium cepa, assembly GCA_030765085.1. Taxonomy (NCBI): domain Eukaryota; kingdom Viridiplantae; phylum Streptophyta; class Magnoliopsida; order Asparagales; family Amaryllidaceae; genus Allium; species Allium cepa. The sequence goes on from CM060942.1 coordinate 515,210,760, forward strand.
TGACTACGGACTGATGTGGGAGGATCAAATTATACGACAAGAGCCTGGCATTCCTAATCAGATAAGCAGCCGATCTGTCTCTCCCGGAAATAGCTTCAATTTCTGCTGCCATCCGAACCAAGCGATCATCTTCCACAATCGCAAAACCACCTGTCGCTAGCAAGAAATAAAAGCGCATAAGAGAGTGAATTACAGCCAAGACAGGAATTATGAGTAGAGTTTTTACTTACATCCGGAGGTAAATCGGCGAATAGAGACGGAGTCATCCCTGACAAAGAACCACTCCTTCTTGAACATACTATACTTCGAGTATAAATCCAAAACAGGCTTGAAGGAAACAGCTGACTCCAAGCTAATATATGGGGACCCCTTCCTGTACCCCCTCAGATTGTACAGATATCGTATTTCCCGGTGGGAGGGGGCACGCCCGTATCTCTTCTGGAAGATAGCATACAAGCAAACCAGAATGGCATAAGAGTTGGGCTGGAGCTGGAATGGAGCCACCTTCAGATAAGTGACGAAGCTTAATATCCAGGCGTTGACTGGAGGAATAGCCCCGCACATACAATGGTAACGGCTGTAAGCAAAGTACCCCTCAGGGGGATCATATGGCATGACCCCCTCCCCCGGTAACAGCATAAGAGCCCTGTCTATCCCAAAGGAACGGGATATAACGTCAAGTTGCTCCTCCTTTAGGGAGCTAGGAAAGCAGTCGGGAGGGGAGACCAGAAGTTCCTGTGGACCATGTCCGTCCACCAACGACCTCGGAACAGGTCGATGTTGCCCGGATCCTGGTTGGGCTGGGGGCACAGAAGAAGACTCTCCTCCATCCTTGGATTTCCGTCTGTCTGATCGTGTTTCCGCCTTGCGAGACATTTATCTGCATACACAAAAGTGAAAAACATGATGTTAGAACAAGAATACAAGCAAGCATACATAAGTCCAGAGTTCCACCCAAAGACCGAATACAAAGTTCATTCGGCACTAGGGTCTTATGCTCATTCGGCACTAAAAAACACATCCGGTATACATATCATTCGGTAAAACAAAACCCTTCGTGTGCATTCGGCAATCATATTCATTCGGTGATAAAAAACCATTCGGCAAAAGAATATATACCTAATTCGGTATAAGCTTGGTTCGGCAGAAGTTTGGTTCGGCTAAAAATTGATTCGGCTCTCTTTGGTTCGGTAAGGGAAAACTAAGGGGGGTAGCCTCTATATATAGGCAAACTCAGGATTGCCGAACCAGCTGGTTCGGCCTACCGGACCAACATACCGGACCAGCGTACCGGTCCAACCAACAACCGAATAAAACTGTCTCTACCAGCAGAAACCAGAAACAGGGGGCACGCAAGGCGCTTCACTCAGATAAGTACCGAACTCCGGAACTAACTAATAAAATAAGATTATGACAACGATGAATAAGTCGTAAAACTCCCACTAGCATGAATTAAATCGTTCACACGTGTACGCGACCACGAATGGTCCATAGGCACGCTCTGAATGGTCATTAACCCTATCATCGTGGGAATTTACACTTTGACACGCATTTTTAAGCCCATCGGTCAAATGGATATTTGATAATTGTGAAATGGCTAAGCTACTTACACATGTACGGGGTCGCGAACGATCCCTAGGCATGCTCTGAGCTGGCGATAAGCCACCTTGGCAAACGACCCAGGGACCCACTCTAACGTGAACCTGGCATCGACGATGCTAAGCCCCTTCGGGGCACACTTGCTCGTCCCGAGCGACACAGTTCACTTCATCTCAAATATTTCGATCATGAACGGTCGTTATTTGAAACCACACTAAAACTGTAAATTCCTTTGCAGGACATCAGCAGGATACGAACGTCCAGCCCATGGCGTTACGAAACAAGCCTTTCTATCACCGGGAAACAAAGCGCGACACGTGCAAGCACGCGCCCCACTTTGGGGGGCAAATGTTGGGCGAATTCTCACCCAGAAGATCTCGAGACCAAGAAGTGTCAGTTTCACCCGGGTTTGCAACCTCCATTCCATCAGCTCCTATGTCCATTCGGCGATTCGAAGGAACAAGCTCATTCGGCAGTGATGGTCCATCCGGAGTACCTTTTCATCCGGCTATACAAGCCTATTAGCTCATTCGGCACTCCAAGTGTGAAGGTCCATTCGGCATGAGTCCATTCGGCATCTCCAATTCATGCCGAACCGAAGGCCATTCGGTCATCCCCACATCCGGTCCAACCATAACCGAACCAAAGCAATTGCAACCACCGGACCAAATGACCTACCGGACCAACCCCACAGCCGGTCCAAACAAGCACCGGACCACCGTTCCACACTCACAACCGGTCCAAGCCTACCACCGGTCCAAGCTCCATGCCGAATGAGACCTCGCCGAACCAGACAACTGCCAGTCCAGATTGCTTCAGCCCGGGCCCACTAGCAGCTATATACTTCCATGACCCCTGCCCCCTACCTCATTCTATAAATAGAGGGGCAGGGGTACAACAATGGCAGACAAGTTTGAGAGCTCAAGCAAGGAAGGAACTTTCAAACTACTTTCATACACTTGTACACAACGCATTGTACTTGTAACCTGAAAGAAAGAAGATAATAACATATAAAGTGGACGTAGGCACATTCTGGCCGAACCACTATAAATCTGTGTGTCTTTTACATTTCAGCCCCTACTTTTCTCATATTTACATACTCATCTAAAATCATTGAAAATTACATATAATCAACTAAATAATACGACTTGGAGGTGTTTGTCCATTTTTTGTGCAAACACTATCGATATCAAGCTTGACAGCATCGAGATTTCTGTACATAGCTTCTTTGTCGATGGGGACCAAATCAAGGTCGAAGCGTACCCCCCTCAAACACCAGTTCGGGAATCGGCTCTGCAAAGTCGGGGGGCCCCTTTCAACATGGTATGAAGGCCTGTTGAGAAGTGTTTGGATGGCACTTCCTTCAAGAGCAGGAGATTTGGAAGGGATGTCAATAGAAACTGAGGCACCCCTTTCAACATGGTATGAAGGCCTGTTGAGAAGTGTTTGGATGGCACTTCCTTCAAGAGCAGGAGATTTGGAAGGGATGTCAATAGAAACTGAGGCACCAGGTCTCTCAGATGTCACGGGCACGTTCTCCTCGCCAAGTTTGGTCCGCTTTCTCGAATCCTCAATATGGCTCTTCCCCCTATCATCGTGCGTTTTACGTTTATGGGAGTCATCATCCCTTGGGAAGGATTCATGTCGCGTGCCCGCTCCCTCATGACGTTCTTCATACCTTCTCCTCTCTTCAGCTTTTCGCGCAGCTCTCTGCTCATTGGTTTCTCTGGGATCGGCATAGTATTGCTTGTAGTCATAGCTGCCACACCCTCCATAGCGTCGAAAGTCCTTGTAATAAGAACCGCTGCCGCTGCGCCCCATAGAGGAATCTGAAAAGGCAAAAATAGCAAGTCTTAGAAACTCCCGAAGAAAAGAAGTTAAATATGAACAAATGCCGAAAAATCCTAAGTGTTGTGTGATGTGCAAGCTACGCGCATTAAGCTACAAACCACTCATTGGTGTAGGGGTGATGATAGCTTGGGTATGAGGAGTTGGTGTTTGTGTTGGTGTTAGTCGAAGAAGGGACGTCGCCTCAATTATAGGAGAGATAGTTTTAGACACGTCATCTCTAAAAAGCTCCTGTGAGGTCACTATTATGTCGCTCAACCCATCATAAACATCGTCACCATCATGCTCGGTGAGACTTGTTTTCTCAGTTCCTACATCAGCTAATCCCCCGAGAGGCTGTGAAGGTCCTTCTTCTTCCTCAATCGGGGCAAGTGCCGTCTTACTAGATGACCCCATAATGCCGGTAGGGGTGGAACATTTCACCAATGAAGCTTCGATGTTAGACTCTTTTGATGAAGATTGTTCGATAGTAACGGGGGCATCTGATGCTTCAGTCGGGGAATCGGGAACTTCAGTCGGGGCTTCATGAGGCTGAGTATAGCGAGAAGAGTGAAGAAGCCCGTATTGATGTAAAAAGTCATCTCTCAGCAAAAACTTTATATTCCTCTCTTCTACTGGCACAGCATTCAATCTTTCAAAAATTTGCTTATAGCCTGGGTCTCTAGAAGGAGGTGGAAGCGCTGAAAAGTAAAAAGGGAAATTAACATCTAACTACTCAGGCTATGAAAAGATTTTATAAGGAAAACATGTGTCAGGAATAAAGCTGAACGCCCTTACTTCCAACTCTCCACACACCATAAAACCCCGGAGGGCAACGAACATAGAAGAATTGGGTTAAAAACCCGTGAGCAGTATCAGGGAGGCCAACAATCAGTTTGCGGTTTCGGGCGCTCCTCACAACAGTAATGGAAGGATGATCCTTAGTCCGAGCAAAAGAGCATAGATAACAAACTTCACCAAAGCTTGGAAGTCGATCAAGTGTTCTCCTAAAAAGCACACACAACCCCATTAGAATGGCATAGCCATTGGGGTGTAGCTGGGATGGAGCAATGGCCAGTTGACGGAGAAGTTGTTGGAAAAAGTCATTGAAAGGAGGAATGCCTCCACTTAGGCACATTTGCCGGTTAATTGTCACAAAGCCAGAAGGAGCTATATCGGCAGTGTTATTTCTTTCGGGAAGAATGGCATCTGATTCAACGATACCAAACTGAGCACACAACTGGCGAAAAACTTTGTATGATAGTGAAGTAGGAGCTCTTTCGGGAGGATTAACCAGTGGAGCCGGAAGAACAGTTACCTCTCCAGTCCGAACTGTTGTATCACCTTCCTGAGAAGTCATTCTACACAAACAACTGGATATTCAAATATGAAGGTGCACGTTTCCTAAAAAAGTGTGAAGTGTTGTGCAAAAAAAACTAATAAAAAAAATAATAATAACAAGTAAATATAACTGAAATAAAACTAGTCGACGATTGATCGATTACAAAAATTTCAGAACTTGTTAGTCTTTAGTTCAAGTATAATATTAATGCGAGCTGGTCAATTTTAATTGACTATTTCAGTATTGCTTTAGTATTTTACTTGAAGTTAATAAGTTGAGCACTTCATTCACACAATCTGTTTAAGTTTAATGACTGTTGTTAGCTAATCTGTCATTCGAAGAGGGCGATCAATGGCAGTATATTCGCCCCGGTTTTTCTGTAAATGTTGTATTGGACAGGTTGTTAACTTGCGAGTCAAAGTAATTTGTAAAAGAAGGCATCAAAGTTCAACAGTTCAACATCACTGCAAATTCAAGGTTTAAGCAGATCCTAAAAAAAACAACACAAGTGCTAAGTCGTATCGAACACAAGTGCTAAGTCGTATCGAACACAAGTGCTAAGTCGTATCGAACACAAGTGCTAAGTCGTATCGGACTCAAGTGCTAAGTCAAAACCGACTCAAATACTAAGTCGCAACCGACTCAAGGGATGAGTCGTTCCTATCCTCAGCCATCAAACACATCAAGCTGCTTATCCTCTAAGTCCTAAGTCGTAACTCGGGGAACAGGAGAAAGGCTCTGATCCAAAACAACTAGAAATCCTCCAAGTCTTAACTCGGCTACGGCTCATGGAAATTGCTAAGTCACATGGAAGAAGCCGAGTCATATATGAGACGATCCCTTGTTATCATCACTCAACCTATTCGACCAACTCGCCTCCCTTTCAAATCTCTTAACCTGTTCATCCTTGGCTTCTTCAGCAGCGACAACCTTAACTCGTTACACTATGAATCGCCCCAAAGCGCGAATCACCATAGGCCAAATCAGATGAATTTTAGTTCATCGGTAATCAATTCGAATAGAATTCGCAGGGTTTGAACGGGGCAAACCAAAGATGATGAACTGAATACATAAAGTAACAATGGTTAACGGTCGAAGTTTGAAGCAAGATCTCTTACGATTGTTTGATGCTAGAAAGAATCAGAGATGAATCGGGTCGAAATCGCCTCGGAGAGCTTGAAGATGCGTTAATGGCAGAAAGCAGTTTAAAAGGTTAAGTGATGAGAAGAAGGACGACTCAGGCTTTTATATCTGGAAAGGTTGGGATTTGAAACGACATGACCGAGTTATGATAAGTCGAAGCACACGACTTACGATTTAAGCGTGTGCTTCGAGGGGCAAATGTTAACCCTAACTCGTTCACAAGTTAACAGGTCCACGAGTTAAGGCATGTACGACTCAAGGCATGTACGACTCAAGGCATGTACGACTCAAGGCATGTACGAGTTAAAGGATACATGAGTCAGCAACTTCCTACAACTTAAAGACCTCTACGAGTTAGCAAGCTTACGAGATAAGCAGCCTACGAGTTAAGGAGTACCCGAGTTAGCAAGCTTACGAGATAAGCAGCCTACGAGTTAAGGAGTACCCGAGTTAAGCTACTTGCGAGATAAGCCTTTACGAGTTAGCATATCTACAAATTAGCAAGTGTACGAGTTAAGATCTTCCACAAGTTAAGCCTCTACGAGTTAATCCTCTGCGAGTTAAGATCTTCTACGAGTTAGCAGGCATACGAGTTAAGAAAAGCTAACGACTTAAGGTCTTTACGACTTAAGGAAATTGATGGCCTACGACTTAATGATAACTGCAGTTTGTACGACTTAAGACCCTTACGACTTAAAGAAGTTATACGACTTAAGGAGGATACGACCTAAAGACACACCTCTTAACTCGTCTACGAGTTAAGACTTACTTTAAACCTGTTGCAATTGGTTAAGTCGACTACGACTTACGACATAAAAAGAGTCGTATACGACTTAAGAAGGGAAATTAGCAATTGCAGCCAGATAACTCGCACACGACTTAGAACTTAGGGATGGGTTCAAAAAAGGGGAACTGCCATAGACTCGGCTCAGTGACCCGGGGACGACTTACCTTAAGTCGAACACGACTTATCTTAAGTCGGCCACGAGTTAGGACTTAGCACTTTTTCCGCCCAGAACTCTCTATAAATATGAAACCATCTCCAACATGCAAATGACCTTTGGGCTCATTCTCTTCAAGCGCCATTACTCTGCCGAATTCCAGACGACTTCAAAGCTTTTTAGATCCAACAAACTTCTAAAGGAACTCCATGAAGGAATCATCCACATTCACCATGGATTTGAAGATGATTGTCAACATCAAAGCTTGAGCTACTTGTTTCACATATCCTATCACTTGAAGTGTGTTGTAATTGAAAGATCTTGTAAAGAATTGTAATCAAACTAGTGATAAAAAGATTAAAGTGGACGTAGGCTGGATTATAAGCCGAACCACTATAAATACTGTGTCTCTTACCGTTTTTCTACATACTTTCTGCTTATTTCTGTTTCCCGTACAAACGGGTGGTGCTTTCACAATCACATCTTATACACCAGGGTGTTAGCGTTTAAATTTTTTCGTTAACACCATACATACAATATGTACAATACATCCATATCAACCAATGGGAAAATCATGTCAAAAATATCCCAAATTTAGTAATTCCCTAAAAATGGCACGTCCATAGGACAAATATGATATCCGATATAAAACCATTTAAACTAAATTTACTTTCTTTTATAAATATCTAGTAGGTGCCTAAGTAAAGGAAAATCACAATTTAAATTCAAAAAACATTCCATAACATCGATCTAATACTATAAAAACTATCATAGTATGGTGAGAGACAGTATCACTTACCTTAACAAATGTTATCCATATCGCTACCAAAATGTAGATTTCTCCATCACAAACACAATGCAAGAAACCGATCTAAAATGGATTTCGTATGAAAAAGATATGGATTAAATACAATTGGAAATTAATACGATAATTAATGAACTAATTGAAACAATTAATTACCTAATTATCTCTAATCCATCGTCTCTAATCCAACACTGTATGTGCATGGCTGATCCATGTACAAGTGTACATGCCTTCTCTCTCCTCATTCTCTCTTGTTTCTTAGTGAAATGACGAATCGCTTTCGCCAACACGCTCCACTATGAAATCTCTTTGGTCTACGCCCAAGCTCCACACCTTCGCCTCATCCCTTTAAATCACGACACCCACCCAATCTGGCCTTAGCTTAAAATGTCGCATATTGAAAAAGTCATTCGAACGTGGCCAAAATTTGAGGAGAGGTGCTCGTTTGTACGAGAATCGCAATGCAAATCTCTAATCTGCCTTTCGTTGCTTCAAGATCCACTAAATTGAAACCCTAAATCCATGAAGAAGAGGTCGATGTCACAATCACTATCGATCAAAATCCCAGTCGTCATGAAGCTTTCATCCACACGAGCTTATTAGGTCTAGTTTCGTAATTTTTAGTGGAACGGATCTCTCGATTTTACTTTTTGAATGAAAGAGGAAGAGGAAGCCATGATTTAGTTCACAAGAATGGAAAAGTGCAATGGATTAGAGAAAAGAAGGAAGGATTTAAATAGTATTTATATTAATATTTTATTCCTTTTTTATTTTCTTAAATTAATGGTCGTACGTTTCGAGCCCGGACGATCACATGGCGCATCCGATCGTAGCAAAAATCATTTGCGTACGTTACCTCATTTTTTCAGATCCAACGGTAAAAATCTTGTAGCTATCTGAGACTACACCCCAAGATGCTACTTTCGTACATTTTGAGTTCGTTTTGGCCAATGGATTTCCCACTCTCAAAATATAGCGAAGCTTACACTCATTTAAATTCGCAATGTCCATCCGAACTCAACGGATGTAGTCTCAAGTCCTGATTTGACAGTATATGAAAATTTATAATTTTAGGCCATTATTTAATTAAAGATTAAATAATTAAATTAATTATTTAAATATCCTACCGTTAAAAATATGGGTTGTTTCATACATTGTACAGTTCCCTAACTAAAAATTGATCCCCTCTTACTAATCCTATTCTAACCAAAGTACTGAACTTCATGAGTAGGTCTTTTTGAGAACCTAGGTGAACTGTAATAGGTATTCCAAAGAAAGCATTGTAGGGTGAGGGTTGATCGATGATTATGAAACTTGCATAAAATGACTTATGTAATAGGGCACTTCTAGCCGCAACGAGCAGACGTGCTGGCCCTATTGGAATGGTAGCAGTGTTGTTAAAACAAAAGATTGGTTCAGGGCTAGGTTCCAAGATTCCTGGAGGTAATTTCATTTGATCATAAGTAGATTTGAAAATGACATTGACTGAGCTTCCCAAATCGACAAAGACTTTGTTCATTGTACAATTTGACACTTGTACTGTGACGATAAGTGCGTTTTGATGTAGGGATACAACTCTTGCCCCATCAACCGTCGTAAAGGTTATCTTTGATGCAAGTTTCTGTGTAACGTGGAAGATAGCCCTTAGGATTTTGGCCTCCTACATGTATCTCTCATATGCCTAATTTGCTTGTACCAATGAGGTGTGGTCCTCTATGAATTGAAGCTATCAGGGTTGAAGGATCGTCAGCTTAGTGTTCATTAGGATCTAGAGTAAGATTGTCGGTCCTATCTCCCCTGTTTTTCCTGTTGAAGCTACCGAAATAACCCTTCTTAATTAGCCTCTCTATCTCCTTCTTTAGGTGTTAGCAGCTAATAAGTATGATGATCGTTTGCTTTGTGGAAGCGGCAGTACACTCCACTTTTGTTTTATTCTGGTTTCTTTCCTTTATTCGACAAGTTGTAAGCCAGCTTGTCTTTGGTCATCTTATATATCTGTCCGAGGGGACGAGTGAGGGAGGTTTTTTATAGTGAGGTTTAGGTCCTTTTGTCGCTTTGTGGGGTAGGAGATATCCATTTGACCCTATTTTTCTATCATAATTAGGGGCGAAATCCCATGAGATAGTGTACATACCCAACTTCCTCCATCGTAATGTAACCAGCTTCCCTTTCATAAAAATCTTTCATACTTTGGTAGGATTTCATCCTATTTTTTGTACCACATAGCAGTTCCTCTCTTAATCCCAGCATGAGCCACTATATGTAACGCTTCTTCGCTAGTTGCCCCGATCTTGAAAGCTTCTGCCTTGTAGTGTTTATTGAAACTACGTAGGCTTTCATTCTCCCCATGCTTCACACATGACATGATGTGGATGTCTTGGGAGGCTTCTGTTCTCGAGTTGAATTGTCTTAGAAAATTAGTAGATAACTGCCTCCAAGACCGAACTTCTCCCGCTCCATATCTTCTAAACCACCTTGAGGCTACACTAGATATATATATATATAAAGGGAACAACTTACACCAGGCCATCCTCCCAACCTTCAGGATGTCCATGAAGTATTCAAAGGTATGGAGGTGATCTTCGAGGTTAGTAGTTCCATCAAACTCGTCAATTGCAAGGGCTTTTAAGTTATCTGGAAAATCAGCTTCGATAACGGTCACATTGAAAGTGGAGCAAATTCCTTCCTCTGTTTTTTATTTAGTGTTCTACTGGTAAATCATTGCTAGTTGTTCTAACTGAGTTCTGAGCTGGTGGATCTCATATTCTCTTGGGTCAACCTAGGATGAGTTACCATCAGAGTGATGTCCTCATAATTTTTAGCAGACTAGGTTAGTTTTTCAACAACATGGGCTTTGCCGGTTTGGTTTTGATTCTGGGATTAGCCTGGATTTTTCTCTTTAATTTGGTGTGAGTTGTTAATCTAGCACCACTGTACCTATTAGTGGAAGCGCCGTTACCGCTGCACTGCTGAATGTTTAGCATAGTAGTAGAACGATGGTGGTAAGCTATAGATTAGGGAGTTAAAGATGGCCTGTGAATGATGTGTTGGGTCATTGTATTCTCTAGTCCCTCCATACGCTGGTTTATTTGGTATGAGAAGGACTAGAATGCGGCTAGGATGGGACATATGGAGGCCTCGGCTAGTGTTCCCCCTGTCTGAAAATATAAGTGATTTGGGTGAAGTTTTTGCTGCCAAATATAAAGGTTCTTGGATTTGAATAACGGGTGAATTGGCAGGATTCATGGTTCATGGTGTACGGTTTTGCTAGGTGTGGGAAATAAATGAAGGGTTCCTTCTTAAAGCTCTAAAAGATGTTGGTGAAATTTTCATCCTTTAACTCCTCAATTAAGTGCAAAATAATCTGCTAATTAGTTCGTTGATTTGAATTAGCAAAGCTAAGTGGCCTATCTTTTCTGTGAAGTGGTGATTATGCCGCAGAATGCTTACATAATCAAATAGTTTCACTTTAACTGTTTGTTAAAGTGTTAAATCCAATCAATATTTAGTTGAAGTGCAATTAAGGTAAAATCTAGTGCTACAAACTAACAAGAAAATAGCAAAAGAAAAAAAAAGTAAATGACAATGGGAATTTACATTGTTATGATTTTAAGGAATCCTAAGTCTATAGGAAAAGTTTCTCTTTCTTCCTTTATCATTGATTTGGCATCTAATTTCATGGCATAAGGTACAATTAGACTTTAAAGATGTAGGAAAGAGGAAAAAATTCAGAAGTCTCCATCTTGCTACAGTGCCTCTTCTATTTATAGTATTGAGACGTACACAGATTACTAGAATACTTTTCTCCTTATTATGTGTCAGCTCTTGGTTTCTGCCAAATGTCAACTATCTATGATATCTATTTGATGTGCATGAATTGTTGACATGCCTTTGGCAGGAGGTTTGAATAAAGGTGGTAGCTCCCAAATTAGAGAGGAAATATTTAAAATTATGGTGAGAGAATTCAATTTTGAATTGACGTTGCATGTGGACCTTTGGAAGGACATTAGGTGTCACTAGCCTCAAAGTACTACCATCGTATTCGTGCTGACCGGTATATGAATTCAACATGACGTTGCGGCGTTGATTTGCGCTTGCCTATTTGACATCATATTGGGGTGGAGGCTAACTGCACTACCCAGTTTGATTCTGAGGGTTGACTTGACATACAATTGGTTTGTTTTCAGGTTTAGTCATGATCTTAACTAGTGGCAAATTGAGTTGCCCCTCTCACCCGTATGCTCGGGTTGCTAGTGAGGAAGAGGAGGAGATCCATATTTCTATCCCCACCTGTGCGGTTCTGCATTGAAACGTATCTCGAGTGGCCCTATATGCAGTTCGTTTGAGTGCCTTTGGTCCCTTGTGGTACTATATTGGTTGCCCCTAGCATATGCTACTCCAGGCTTGATCTTGTAGGTGTTGACGAAGTATGGGTTTTGGAGATGTGGTCAACTCCATTCTTTATGTTCTTCCCTCCTAGGCTTCAGTGCGATATCCTATTTCCTAATATATGTAGCATTTTCCTTCGGCCGTGATTCTTTTGACTACAGGCTTCAGGTTAGGTTAGGTTGTGTGGTTTCAAGATGGCTCCATGTGCAGCATGAGTTTGATTGGTTCACTTCCTTTTTCCTCTCTGTCTACTTTTTGACGGTGGCTCCTGGCCTTTTATCCTGCCATATTATCCTTTAAAGCAGTTCTTGTTAAGAACTGGTGTAACATCAGTCAACATGTAGAGCAAGTGTGTGTTCAAAAGAAAGAATGTTAAAAGGTACATTGATATTTCTGAATAATAAGTAAACAACAAATTGCAGATTTTTCAGTATAATTGTGTTAAAACGAGCCTTAGTTGTGTTAAAATCAACATTGGATTTGTAAATGATGTCTTTTATAGTAAGTATAAAAGATACTGGGAATGTGGCAAATCAATATGAAAGGACACATTATTAAAATGTTTAATGCGGAATGTGTAAAATGGATTCCTTATGTATTGATAATTAGAATTATCATACATGTTACGTTGTCTATGATATCGTGTTTTTTTTGTGTATTTGATACATGAAGCAAATATCAAATCCAAGTTGATATAACTAAATGGTTGTTTTTGGTGTTCTCGTGTATTTATGATATACTAGAGAGATATTTTCAAAAAAAATGAACTCCTTATGAAGGAATGTTCAGACTCAAATTTCATAAGTGATATTGAGTGTAATATGTCAATAAATCTTTAAGTTGGATATGTTCTAAACAAAAAAGATTATGGCTAATTCATTTACATAAATAGCACCATAGTAAAAACAATGTCTAAATATAATAAATGCACAAATTAATAACCGAGATGAAGTTGATTCTAAATATTGAGAATACCATAACATTATTATATGATAGCGATGTTACAATATAGTTCATAATAGAACTTTCAATGAAAGTCGAGAGATATACTCCAAATTGTTCCATGTAATAAAGATAGTTTACCAATATTTAAGAGAGTTGATTAATAGAGTAAAATTAAACATAATAGCGTACCCATTTACCGAGGGGCTGACCCAATTAGGTTTTAGAAACTGATTGGAGAAGTAGGAACAAGATTCCATAATTGACCCTAAGTGCAAATGGGAGACTGATAGAGTTAGGGGTATGCCCTTGGGGCAATTATATATTTTGATACATTCATCTAACTCGAGAACCAATCTTGTTCGAAATAAAAGGTATTTTCTTTCTATTATATACTTGATATAATGTGTTATGTTGATTAATTAATTTAATTAAAAGTATATTTAATAGAAAATCCATAAATAGTATGTTCTATGAAAGCAATTACAAAGTGTTGTAGCCATTAGTATTTAACAAAATAAAATAAATATACAATTTTAAATGTTCTTAGTCAAGATGCATCGAGATTGGATATCGATGCATCAATTGAGACTAGAGTACGTAACGCTCTCCAAATGTTGGGTAGTGTAATACTCATGACTGTTGGGGCCCCTAGGGGTTATATGCTGATAGTTATTAGATAAATATGTGACGACTCACCCGATAGTTTTCTGTTGGTTATCATAACTAAGGTTAAACAGACTATATCGATGTGACTGATTTAAATAATTCTCTCTACTTGATAATACTGTGGATCTTCAATATGAGATCTCTTTTTTGATTAAAATAAAATTATGGCATGGCGTCTATCAAATGACTATAGTTGGGTCGAGAGGAAATATTATAAGTGAAACACTATTTAAGAGAGGATCCGTGTCCATAGTTTTGTGGGGTTAGTATCACGGTAAAATCAAGCCAACTCAAAATCAAAGTCTCTAGCTAGAGCATTTCGATTAATAATAATTGTTATTATTGAACCAAGAATTCGTGTTTGGACTATAGAGTTAAATATGGACGATATTGGAATTTTGACCATTACCAATTTTCATAAGTCCAAAGCAATGTAGTTTTGACGAAGAGAATTGATGAAAATAATTGTAACAATTGGGTAAAGCTTAATAAAGCAAAATTAGATTCTACTGAAACTAAGTAAGTGATAAATTTGGCCCAAATGTCACACCACATGCTAAGTGACGTGTGAACATTAACATTCGAATAGTTCGAAGTTAATCACTGATCAAATTTACACATGATGAGTCACACGACTGGAATGATGAATTATCTTTAGATCAAATAATTCAACTAATATATAATTGTTATAAATTAATTAATATGCATGAAATATTAATTTTAAAATTTTGAATATGATTTGATGAATAAATATTATAAAATATGTTTATAATAGTTATAAATATATCGATCGTATGTGATATCGATAAGCAGTTAAATTATATTTAATTAACACTATTTATATCGGCTTAAATGGGATGTAAGCCTATGATGATATGGTGATAGTTAGGCTGTTACGAATGCTATAGGGGGTGGCTAAAAATAGGTTAGGGGCTAGTAAATGGATGGCTAAGATTTTGTGAGTATTGGTATGAGATACGATCCATATCTTTCTTTCTTTCATCCATTACAAGTAGACCTCTAACCCTAATTGTTTAATGATCTTTTTGGCTACCACTATTCTTTCCGTTGTTGGTCGATCTCATATCCTAGGAGCTTAAGCAAATCTAACTCAAATCAACTCAAAACATGTACTATTTGATAGTCAAAGTCCATAGTTCAAGGATTAGCAGTCTACCGAATCGAAAAGCTTTCAAAGAGGAGAGAGTTCATCATTATAAGTTGTGCTTCAAGGCATTAGTTTTGAGTATGTTTTAATGTATTATATTGTTTATATCTTAGAATATTTTTTTTTATACAAGTATATTATATATAGATATTTTTAGCTAGGTGACGATTCTTTTATATATATATATATATATATATATATATATATATATATATATTGATGATATAACATATTAGATTGGTTATATGTATGTACATTAAAAAAACCAATTTTTACATGTAGATCAGAAATTCACTACCAGATAATTTATTTATAATAATTATTATTTTATTAATTAATATATATACATATTTTTATGTTATTGAATTATAATTATATGATTTGTATTTAATTATGCCATCATTTCATGTTAATAATTGAACATATATTTTATACATGTATATTTATAATAATTATAATTTTTAGTAACATTAAATTGTTTACTATCATTTAATATTATTTAAATCAATAAACTATATAAGTAATTAATGTAAAATAAAATATATTTCGAATATTAACTTTTAAATTTTATTAAATTTATTTTCATGAAATAAGTTCTTGGTCAAAATTGAGAAACTAAAGATCAAAATTTATATTTTTAAAAAATCATCATAATATATGGCCAAAAATAATTAGTTATTAAAAAATAAATTTTGATTGAGAAAAATCATGAATTTTTTCTAAACCTTAAAATATCATGCTAGATTTTATGAAAATTTAAAATTTGAAAATATACTCCGAAAATATTTTTATTTTATATAATATTTAAATAATATATTGATTTAAATTATATTAAATAATAGTAAATAATTTTTTAAATATAATTTAATGTTGCTGAAAATTATAATTATTGTAAATATACATGTATAAAATATATGTTCGGTTATTAGCATGAAATGATGATATAATTAAATACAAGTCATATAATTATAATTAATAACATATTAATATATATATATATATATATTAATTAATAAAATAATAATTATTTTAAATAAGTTATTTGGTTGTGCATATACGATCTATAAGAAAAAAGTTGCTTTTATAAAGAATACATACATATAAACAATCTATTAAGTGATTACATCAATAGATATAAGAATCATCACCTAACTAACAATATAATAATATATTTGTATAATAAAATATTATTCAGCAATCACAAACAATATAATACAATAAAACATACCTAAACAAATGCCTTGAAGAATACCTTGTAATGATGAACTCTCTCTCCTTTGAAACCTTTTCGATTTGGTGGACTGCTAATCCTTAGTCCGTGGACCTTGACTATTAAGTAGTAATTGTTTGAATTGATTTTTGGATTTGCTTGAGCTCCTAGGGGATGAAGTGAGCTAGCAATGAAAGGAATAGCGGAAGCCATAAAATTCGCTAAATAATTAAGGTTAGAGGTCATTGTATAATGAATGAAAGGGAGGAAGATATTGATCATATCTCATATTTATACTCACTAATTTGAGTCATCCATTAACAACTCCTCTAGCCTATTTTTAGCCACCCCCTATAGCCTTCATAATAGTCGAATTACCACCATATAGTCATGGGCTAACCTTCTATTTAAGCCCAAATAAATATTATTAATTAAATCTAATTTAATTACTTAACGATATCATATATCAATTGATATATTTTTAACTATTATAAATATATTTAATAATATCTATTTCTTAGATCATATTTAAACATTTATAATAATATTTCATAGATATTAATTGATTTAATTAATTATAAAAATTATAAACTAATTAAATCATTTGGTTTAAAGAGAATTCATCTTTTTGGTTGTGTGACTCAATAGGTGTAAATTTGGTCAGCAATTAACATCGAACTATTTGAATGTTAATGTTTACTAGCAGGTGGTGTGATATTTTGGCCAAATTAATCGCTTACTTAGTTTAAAAAATCAAATTTTGCTTTATTAAGCATTACCAAGTTGTGGCATTCATCTACACCAATTCTCTTCATCAAAACTATATCATTTTGGACTTATGGAATTTGATAATGGTCAAAGTTCCAATATCGTCCATATTCAACTCTATACTCCAAATGCAAAGTCCTTAGTTAAATAATAATATTTTTTATTAACCAAACTACTTTGGCCAGAGACTTTGACTTTGAATTAATTTGATTTGACCATGATACTAACCATATATAACTGAGGTGACAAATCCTCTCTTGAGTAGTGCTTCACTTCGAATACTTCCACTCGATCCAACTATAGTCACTCAATAGATGTCGTGCCATGATTTCACTATAATCAAATCAGAGCTATCATATTGAAGATCAATAACATTCTCAAGTCGAAAGAACCGTATGAATCGGTGACATCGATATTTTGTGTTTGACCTTAGTTATGTTAACCCATTGAAAACTATCGAGTGATTCATTCCATAGTTATCCCTATCACTACGTAAGCCCTAAGTGCTACCAGCACTCTCGAGTAATATACTACCCAACGTTTGGAGAGTGTTACATACTCTAGTCTCAACGTATACATCGATGTCCAATCTCGATGCATCATAACTAGGAATATTTAAAATCATACATTTATTTTATTGTGATGAATTACTTACTATTACAACACTTTGTGAATACTATCACAAAACATACCATTTATGGATTTTCTATTAAAATATTATACTTTTAATTAGATTAATTAATGTAACACATTATATCAAGTATTTAATAGAAAGAAAACGCCTTTTATTTCGAACTAGATTAGTTATCGTGTTAGATGTATGTAACAAATTAAATAATTGCCACTAGGGCATACCCTTAAATCTATCAAAGAGGATAATTTTTGGTAAGCTTTGAAACTTTATGCTGCAAGAAAAACCAGAATGGACTTCAAATTTCCGTTTTAAATCATTATTCATTGTATTTCTTCTCAAAACTCTCGTAAAAACTTAATTATAAGAAAAGGAATGAAAATAAACACTGGATGTAGGCTCGTTATGGTTGAACCGCTCTAAATTTATGTAACTTCTACTTCCTATGCATTTATTAACCGTTGAATCTGCTATTGTTAATTCGATTGGAAGTATTTGTCCATTTTTTATGCAAATATTTTTGCATCTTTCACTAAGAGCAATTTCTGAACATGCCTCTTAAATCTATTAGCAAGGCTAGCCGTGCCAGTAGGAGCATCAATTCGATTGTTGCTAATTAAGACAATCAATCATCCAGCACACCGGGACTAGACACTAGCACCAACGGTGACTTGGATAGATCTATGCTGAACCTCGACACCCGCTTCGCTGCCTAACAAAAAACCATTATGGATAAAGTCTTGAGATACTTAGGGCAGATGTAGCCAACCATGCACAACAATAAACTAGAGAATGGACCCAGTCTCGAGGGCCAAGGAGACAAAGTAGGTTACACTCTAGTGGCAAGTCAGATCAATATAATCGGGAAGTAGGATTAACAAACACCAAGGAAACATGTAAAACATGTGCTTAGTCGCACGCTTCACCCAAGAACTAATTTAGCCTTGAACCGAACATTGGAGTCATGAACCACGTGTGGACATGGCTGTACCTCCTCGACCAAGGCAAAGTTCTCCAGCCTTGGCATAAGTCGACGTCGATGGAAGGCGCAATCATCGCCGTGAAAGCTCCCAAAGTAGAGAACGAAGCCAGCATCATAGATCAAATCATCATAAAAGGCATGAAAGAAGCCTTCTCCTTGATAGGAGAGGTTAACCCAACTCCGCTCAGCCTCCAAACCAGAAGATCGCATGGAGTGACTTCTAAGGGAATGTGTTCGTCATGAGAAAATAGATTGCGGAATCAGTGCAAGAGTTGTCAGCCCATTTTTTATGGATATGAACCCAAAATTCAAGGAGCTCTCGAATGCCTACTATGGATCTTTACCATGGCGTCAGTAATCCCATGGTACATCTACAATGACACACGTAGCATATGGTAATGAGTGGAGCGATGGAGGAATTTACATGTAAGTGTTTTCCCTTTTTCTTGTCAGATTTGGCGACTATGTGTTTTTTCGTCTTCCCTATGGCATAATCCACTCGTGGGAAATAATGAAGGAAAAATTTATCATTCAATTCTGTATCCACATAGACAACCCAAGGACTTGTATTCTTTGTCGGATGTAAAAAACGGCTTATCCTACGATAATACTTGACTCGCTTCAATCCTGCAGCTGCCAGTGTTCACAATGCTGATGAACAATCGACGCTAATGGCATTATGTGGAAGTGTGCATCCCGATACAAAGATGGCTTGAATATTTCTCCAATATTTCTTCAATGAAGCTGCAAAGTATATGCGGTTTGAGGAAGCCGCATCAGTGCGTAAACTGATACCGTCGCTAAACCACATTGAGCTTCTAGTAGTGTGAATACTATGGTCAAGAATGGTAAATGTGGTAGTGCGAAGAAAAATAAAGTAATAACCTAGTCAATTATAGCGGGAAGAAAATGTAGCGAAGGAGGTTCAAGCCTGGAAATAGGTTTAACACCTATACGAAATTAAATGATACTATCGAGAGCACCTACCTGGCCATATAAGCGGAGCTCAAATACAATAGACCTGCTCCAAAAAAGACACTGAAGCTGAATTGAATACTGGGAAGTATTATAGATTCCGTGAATCTCATAGGCATAACACCAACGAATGTCGCCACTTAATGGACATAATAGAAGAACATATCAAGAGGAGGAAGCTGAAGTAGTACATCAAGAGGTCGAAAGCTCTTCTTTCTCTTGAGAAGCATGTTTCGAGACAGCTTTCACCGGGGTACGAAGTTGAAGGGTCCAGTGCCAATCATGGGGAACACTAGAGACTGATGATCAACATATTAAAAAAAGGACCGCATATGGCAGACATGAGTTGGGTCGAATTGTAGAGGTATACAAAGTCTTAAAAAATGGAGAGGCCTACATATGTACTATAGGAAAGGAACAGAGAGCTAAAGCTCCACATCGGGAACATGAGATGATAGCCATTGACGATAATGACTTGTAAGGAAAGCAATATCCACATATGGATCCAATGGTGATTGCAGCCATGCTTGGTCCAGCTGAGTACATCGAAATTTAATTGATAATGAAAGTACAATGAACATTCTATTCAAGGATGTGTTTGATAAGATGAGATTATCCATGGAAGATGTCACAACATGCAACTAACAGCTGCATGGTTTCACGGGAGAAGGAAATATGCTCTTAGGAAAGTTGGAATTGTTTTGATGAGATAGGAACCCATCCGCGACTAGCCATACGAAAGCAAACTTTCATATTGGTGGATGGATACTCAGCTTACAATGCCTTCCTAGGAAATCCAGCCTTATTTGACTTTCGCGCAGTAGTGGCTTCGTGGTGCATAACCATGATGTTCCCAAAAGGCAATAGGATAAGAGTAGTGGAAGGAAATAAAGACACAGCCAGGGAATGCTATATTGCAGGCCTTCAAGAAAACAAACAAAAGGAAAAAAGAAAGGGCACATAAATTTCTTTCTATGCTAAGAACGCCTTCGCATAGTAACTAAGGGAGGTGCTCCTCTCGAGTTCACAAGTGATCCTCATAACAAGTTAGACTCGAGAGATGGAGGAGAGGGGGCCACAACCGAGCCAGGAGAGGCAATGAAGTTTGTGGAAGTTGATGATAGCCATCCTACAAAACTTAAAATTGGATCCAGTTTGGAAAGGGATCTTAAGATACAGCTGATCAGGTTTCTACGGGACAACCAGGACGTGTTTGGCTAGTCACACACGAACAAGTGCAGAATCTCTCCTGCGGTTGCTTGTTATGCATTGAATATTGACCCAAGGAAGCCTCTAGTGAAACAAAAGAAAATGAGTATAGGCCCGGAGTAGTCTGCAGTGCTAAATGAAGAAGTGAAAAACTTGCTAGAAAATGGCTTCTTTCGAGAATCGTTGTACCCAGAGTGGATTGCAAACCTAGTTCTGATTAAGAAGTCAAATGGATGGGAACCTGCATCGACTTCTCTAACTTGAATGATGCTTATCCTAATGACTTATTCCCGCTCCTAAGAATTGATCAGTTAGTAGATGAAACTATTGGGCATGAGCTTTTATCCTTTATGGATGCTTATTTTAGGTATAACATAATCACAATGCATGTCCCCAATCAAGAGCACACAAGTTTAGTCACCGTACTAAGGCTCTACTCCGCAATGTCATTCTATTTGGACTCAAAAATGCAGGAGCGACGTACCAATGCTCAGTAAACAAGATGTTTTCCTAATAGATTGGGAATGTGAAGTCGAAAAAAGCTGAAGAGCACATCTTACACATGGAAGAAATGTTTCAAATTTTATGGAAGTACGAGATGAAGTTAGTTTCGCTAAAATGCCCTCTTTCGGGTAGCTTATGGAAAATTCTTAGGGTTTATTGTATGATATGAGAATCGAAGCTAACTCGGAGTAGGTCCAGGCTTTACGAGACATCAAAATCCCTAAAACTTAGAAGGGGATATAAATTTTAAATAGGAAGGTAGTAGCTTTGACCAGGTTCATATCCAATACCATAGAAAAGTTTGTCTCATTCTTCGATGCACTCAAAAAAGAAAAAAGGAAAATTCGTATGGCAGACGACTTCCTGGCTGCATTCTTGAACTTATTGGAGCATTTACGAAAGGCCCTGGTTCTCTCCATACCAGTTGAGGTGGGAGAACTTTACCTACACATGGTAGTGTCAGTCGACGCCTTGAGCGCAACATTTGTGTGAGAAGAAAATTGGGTGCAACATTCGATGTACTATGTGAGTAAGTGTTTCATCAGGCCGGAGTCAAGGTATCCTAAGCAGGAGAAGTTGGCGTACTGTCTATTAATTGCGTCTCGGAAAATAAGGCACTATTTCCAGTCACACCCCATCGGGTTGCTTACACATCAACCCCTAAGACAAGTTCTACACATACTTGATACTTCAATAAGGCTTATCAAATGGAGTATAAAGTTAAGGCAGCACAAGATAACCTTTCATCCAAGAGCTGCAATCAAAGGACAAGCGCTGGCAGATTTTATCATCGAATTTACCATTCTTGACAATAAACTAAAGCCCTAGGAGGAAGAATCTCTTAACTTGCTTATTTATATAGATGGAGTATTTAATAATCATGACTCTAGTGTAGGGGTAGTGTTGTTAATGTCGGAAAGAAAGAAGTTACGTTATGCGGTAAAACTTGAATTTAAGGCAAAAGAATGGAGTAGAATATGAAGCTTTCATAGTGGGGTTGGAGATAGCAAATGAGCTGGCAATTAGTTCATTGTGCATGCATAGTGATCAACAATTGATAGTGAACTAGGTGCTGGGAGAATTGCTGGCTAAAGGACAGTGCTTGAAGTCATACGAAGAGGGTGAAGGTCTTATTTAACGAGATGGAATACTATGCAATCTGGCCCGTTCCTTTGGAGGAGTACCAGGATGCGGATGAGTTGGCGAAGTTGGTGATTTTGAGAGTTGGGCCTCTATTGGGGCTAGTACCCATTACGACTCTGCATAGTCCCAACTTCAAGGAGGTGAACGTGATTGCAACTAACAATAGCGATGAGACCTGAATGACACCATTAATAAGGTATCTAAACGATGGATTGTTACCTTATAATAGGAACCAAGCTAGGAAGGCCCAGAGAAGGCGCTCCGCTTTGTCATTCAGGATGTAGCGCTGTACCGGAGGGGTTTTCTAATCCATTTCTATGATGCATCACTGGAAGGGAAGCTGAGGAGGTATTGGAAAACACACATCAAGGGAGTTGTGGAAACCATAATTGGTGTCATATTCTAGCAAAGAAATTGCTACGATATGGACATTATGGCCAACACTAAACCATGATGCAATGGAGTATGCAAGGATGTATGATAAGTGCTAGTTATTTGCAAAGATTCCTAGGCTGCCCCCAACCGAGTTGACTCACATGGTCAACTCTTGGTCCTTTATGGCATGGGAATATATTTAATCAGAGAACTTCCAATGGCGTTGGTGGAGCAAAGTATGCTATAGTTGTGGTTGACTACTTTACTAAGTGGATGGAAGTCGAGCCCCTTATTAAGGTGTAAATGGCCAAGGTCATAAACTTTTTAATCAGGAATGTGATATGCAGGTAAAGAGTTCCCCTCCACATTATCTCAGACAATGGACTGCAATTCAACAGTGAGGAATTTTCTGATTTCTACCAGCAGCATGGAATAAAGAAGAGCTTCTCAGCAATAGCATACCTGTAAGCTAATGGGAATGTGGTTAATAAAGTTCTAAAGGCACTCATTATGAAGTGGTTGGAAAAGGCAAAGGGAGCATGGGAAGACGAACTCCCTTTGGCATTATGGGCCTATCGCACTTCCTTGAAGATGACTACAAGACACACTCCATTCTCATTGGCTTATGGATTGGAGGCAATACTGCTAGCAGAGACACAAGTACCATCATATATAAGGCTTTACTACGACCCAGGTGAGAATGAAGAGCTGTTGAATATGTCCCTCGACTTGCTTGTTGAGAGGCGTAAGGAAGTTACCATGAAGGCTGAAGCACACAAGCGAAGTTTAGCTACACAATACAACTCTAAATCAAACACCACCCACTCAAGGAAGGGCGCCTAATGCTGAATGGATACTCCCAAGTCTAGGAGAACTCGACCCAATATAGGAAGGAACATACATCATCTACAAGGACTTGGGAAATGGAGCTTTCATCCTCAGCACAGTAGATGGAGCTATATTCATAAGAGCTTGGAATGCACACCATCTCCAACGTTATTTTAGAAAATATAATATTATTTAAATAAACACACCCAAAATCCATTCTCTCAACCAGTTTACTGTTTTATTGCTTAACCAAAATCAATGGCCACTGCTTGCAAATTCATTCAAAAAACAATATCCATCAACCTGTTTGACTGAAAATCACGAAACAAATTCATCGAGCTCATATCAAAGAGATCTTCCCGTTGACTATGGCGGAATTCGAGATGGTGGTGTTTGTGGAGATCCACCGACTCATGGTCGTGACTAGGGTTTCAGATTGACAGAGTTACAGGGAATGATAGGCGAAACAGAGATCATAGTTGGATTTCTTCGCGAATACCACCTACCTACTAAATCTTGTTTAGCACCATCGAGGAATGAAAAACACGACGCAGTGGGGATGCAAATATCACCATCCGATCGGATTTTTCAGAGGAGGTTGAGTTGCTCAGTTTTGGTACCGAGGCGGAGATTTTGCAAAGAGAGATGCATTAGTGAAAACGGCGCATCGTTTCGTGGTCCGTGGCTCGAGATATGGAGGAGAGTAGGTATGGAGCTAAGTGGATTTATGTGTACAGGTTTTGTACGTGCACAGATTAGCGTTTGAGGAAGAAGAGATTAAGGGTGGCATTAGTTTATTAAGGTAATAGACATTTGGATTGGTTAATTAATCATTTAAATAATGTGAAATCTTATATAATTCGTATCTTTTGCATACGACGTCTATTTTGGATGCGATTTCTTGCGTTGCGCTCATAATGGTTAGCTATATGACTTGGAAAAGATTTGGTCAGATTTGGCTATGGTGAGTGATATTGTTCTCACCATACTACCATTGTTAATATAATATTAAAACGACGTTTTGAAATATTTTCTAACTTTAAAATGCGATTTCTAGAATAACTAAACCTATGTATTATCTAATAAAAAGAACTAAAAGTGTTTTAAAGTGATTGTTGAATTACATATCATATTTTTTCCATTGATGCATTATTTTGAAGATATTGGTAGATTTAGGCTATTTTTGACATTTACCCCCCCCCCCCCCCATACATAGGTTGCTTAGATGTATTATGTTATTATATATGCATGAAGGCTATTATGGATGTTTATATACCTGTTGGATGTATGTCTGTTAGTTTGGTGGTTTTGGTTGAAAACGCCAATTTATTGGCGATCCAACTTTAGGAAATATTCTTGGCATTAAGGTTTCATTCCATTGATCGAAAACCCAAATGAACGGGATAATTATAAGAGAGTATTGGAATACGTGCTGATGGATCTAAGGATGGGAGACGATGTATCTGGATGGGCTTATGACTTCAGGATAGACACCGGATGTTTTTAGTTGGTTTGTACTTATCCGTTTTTAGCTAAGTACATGACCAAGGTGGTTAGTATTGACCACTATAGAGTGGTAGGTACCCATCACTATTGATGGTGGTTGATTTGGTCGATCTTTGACATGGATGAGGAGGAGGCTTCGAGGAGCGTGTTATGATGGTTAGTTCATGCAGCCCACTTTGTTTCTGATGGTATTACTCTGTGGCAAGGCATTTTTCTGATCGTGACAATGTGATATTTCGACATGGCAGTATTCAGGCTCCGACTTGTAGCTCATTGATGCGTGGAGTTAGTACCAAGGTTGACACTTTTAGGACTTTGAATTATAGCTCGTTGGTGCATGGAGTTAGGTTTCAAGGTTGGAGGCTTGATGTCGATGGAAGTCATGATGGTTTTCAACATGGGTAGGTTCTTAGGGTTGTCCCATGGATAAAATGTAGAATCCTTCTTTCATGGAAATGGGAGAAACAATGTAGAGCTTGGATACGCATACTAAGAGTTTGTTGATATTTGGATCCTGTTGTATTTAAAGTAGGGATATTGTAGGGACGACCATGGGTATGTTGATTTGTTACCTAGATCGGTTGATTGGATCCATGTACCCTAGACTGGTTGATTGGGTCTAGGACCAGCTTTTGGCTATAGAGAGTACAACTGAAAATCGGGATTTACCCATAAATCACTGGTAGTAGAAAGGTCTACGAGTTATCATATATACAAGGCACACTGGGTGGCAGTTAGTTTTGTTTGATGGATGTTATGTTTGTTATGGTTGCATCACTAGCCATCTGTTACCCTAAGGATGTGATACAAAGTAGGTACTGGGCATAGGGATACCTAGACACCTCAGCTACTTACTTAGTATAGAGTAGGTACTATGGATGAAGATACCTAGGCACCCCGATAGTTTACATGGTATGGGGAACCCTTTATGACATTTATAGAGTAGCATATTATCGATGTTCTGTGCTAACTCTTTGGTTGCAAGGACAGGGTAAGTATGATTTGTATACCCTTTGTTCCATATACTATATCGACTTTTATTGTATTTTAAAATTTTTTATCGCTCACATCATACTATTGTCTGACTTAAAGTTTTATGCTTTGCTTCTTATTATCTCGGGCGCTCTTAAATTAGCAGACTAGATAGCAGGTGTAAACAATACTTGAAGCTGTGCAGACGGACTAGCAGAAGGTGGTGCTTTCTCATATTTATACTTTGAGTTTATTATTGTTTATTCCGCTGTGTGACACTGTGGAGCCCTGACAGTGTTTGAATTACTATTATTAGAGATAGTTTATCAATTGAGTTTATTTATCAGTTGTATAGTCACCATTACTACTATGTTTAGCTGTATGAGCCTATATACTCTAATCATGTGGTTTATATAGTCTTTAGTGCCTCGCCTGTTTCATATCTTAGATGACCATTACATTTTATCCGATGCGCTGTGAGATATACGACAAGTTATGTGATTATGTGATATTTTATTTCTTCCTCTTCTCTTCTATCCTATTCTCTTCCTTTCTATTCCTCTTACCTATATATTTTTCTTTCCCTTGACAATCGTCCTACATTGACAGAATTCTCCTGCAGCACACTATTCGATTCAATGGTATAGTGAACTAGTCACACTCTCTTAGCTCTCACCATTTTTTCCTTGAGGTGAGGGCTCCACTCTTTCTACCACCATCTGGAAATCATCCACCCTCTTAGTGAGCTTTTCTTTGACATTCTTATAGTCATAGAAGAGCTACCAGACCCTATCGTTATAATCCTTCTTGGCAGCCCTGATATTGGTGGCGTAATTTTTCTTTAGTTGCTCCAGTTCTTTTGAATAAGCAGCCTTAAGCCTCTCGATCTCATCAGCCTGCTGCTTTATCTCTTCACTATGAGTTCTTTATAGTGCATCCACTACTTTCTTCTCGTCTAAGTCTTTCTCACGTTATTGCTTCCTCAGGACAAAGATCTTCAAGTTCCGCTCAGCATTCTTCTTACTTATCTCCTCAGCGTCTTTTATGACTTTGGCGAGATACTCTAATAAAGCCTTAACTATAATAACCCAAATTTAAAGTAATAATTAACTAAAGTTAATGATAATGGTTTAACTGGCTAAAATAGAATTTATGGATTTATTAAATAAATTGGTTTAGGAAAGAAGTATTTTGAAATATAATTTGTATTTATTTAAATAAATTAGAATCTAGTTGTATAAATAAAGATAATAAACATATATTTTTTCATTTTAAATATTTTCTAACCTAAGCTAAACTGCCTAAAGCCCAAACCTAAGCATCATGAAATTTCCATTTCCAAACTTCTCCTTCTCTAGATATTTCATCTCCAACCTAAATAATAAAGCATTCATTTGAGGGCTTTTTAGAAAGTTCATCAACTTTCACAGCGGTCCTCCTTTATGATCAAACTAAATTCAAATAAATTAACACAAATTTCTAAAATTGAGCGTGAACATCTACATATCGAGGTATACCTACATAAGTAAGCAATTAGGGTTTCAATAATGCACTAGCTGTATGGGTGTGCGCGATTAGAGAAAAGAGGAAGAAGAAAGACATACAATGTCCAGATGAGTGTTTTCACTCACAATTCTATGTTTAATTATATGATTTCATATATATATATATATATGTATATATGTATATGTATTGTATATGTATATGTATATGTATATGTATATGTATATGTATATGTATATGTATATGTATATGTATATGTATGTATACATATGTGTATGTATATGTACGAATGAATTGAAATGATGATTGAATAAATATTGTTGTGTGCTAGGAACAAGTGGTGACCACGGCGACAAAGAGAGTAGAAATTAATCGAGGAAGGCATGACATGGAGCTTAGTTGCTCCAGGCAATGGTCAACCAATGGATTGGACAAAGATGACTTGTGCACGGTGGAGCATTTTGCCCATGCAGCCGCATGTATTGTTAGCTTGTGCATGTGTTTGTATAGTTGTATTTGTGCAGTTTTGTTGTATGCGTCCATGCAATCGTTTGTGTGTGTATATGGGCATTTCTATGTGTATGTGTATGTGCTGCATTTGTGTGCAGATTTTGTGTGTGTGTTGTGTTTGTGTGTGTAGTTCAGAGAATGCGTGTTTGGTAAAAATGTAAAACAAGCTAAAATTAAATACTCATAGTAAATATACTTAAACTTTGGTATGCATACTTATATATTACATATGAATGTAATATAATTTAAGTTTAGTAAGTTGATAAAGTGAATTTAATAGTAACATTTAAATGAAAAAAATGAAATGTTTCTTAATTAATAATCTATACTTACTAATGTGTACTTATGAAATTTTAATATACATAATTCTAGTTTTGAAATGTATTTATTTGATTATTATTAAATTGATTTGGATATTTTATAGTAATTTAAAATAGTGTTTATTCGTTAATAATTATGGAATAAATGTTATGCATAATATTTGGTTTTACAAACTATTTTGGGTTATTAAAAAAAAGGAATGAGTTTTCTAGTGTTACTGGTAAATATAAAATTAGTTTTTAATTTATAAAAGATTAAAAAAATATTATTTATTTATTATAAACAAATATTATATTTGGTTTTAATTAATTATCCATTTCTAAATACCTAAAATGTTATATTAAGGATGTTTGTTGTGAATGATTCATTATCATTATTTTGATTTGTTGTTATACACACATATTCATTATTTACATTACTATTCTCATAATTCTTTTCTTGCTTATTGAATTGGATTATATGAATGATTCACCATTGATGTGGATATTATTTAGTGATTTGATAAGACATGGCTATGGCATTCTTTTGTATGGATTTGTTATATTTTATAGTGAATTTTTTATTCAATTCTATGTGATGAGAAATCTAAATAAATAGAGTTATAATACCATTTGGGATGGGGTATTCGATAATATTTCTCTAGTTATTCTTTGGACTTATTATACAGAATATTTTGTAGACTGGGTGTAGTTTATTAGCAGTGAGTAAACGATTGAGAATCACACAGTTGTATGGGATGCTATTATGATATTTATTATGTTATTCATTTTAAGCAAATGACACTTATGTGACAGGAATATAATTATGAGTATGAGGTGATACACGTAGTGATGAGTTTAGCTTCGTGTCTACATTAAGCGAGCAAGGCTACATGCCTAACGATGAGCCTGACTTCATGTCTATACATATTAGTTATGTATGCCACTATTATGATGTACTACTTTTATTGATGTTGGAGAGAACCGGATTGCAAGAATTCACCTTAGCGGCCTGGTCGTAGGGCCACACACCAAATCGATGACACCCTATAAATGACACCCTATATGTATGATTTACCCATTTGTGTTGATTCTATGACTTCTAGTTTAATTTTTTTTATATGGGTGATGATATCTTTTGGTATCATAGTTGGTTGCTTCGTATGGTTTTGAGTTATCCGTGTGATACGATGTTTTGATGATTATCTATGGTATTATGCATGTATTCCATGCGTATATTTCCCTATGTATATACGTATTGACATGTCGATCGATGATTTTGGTACCTTTGGTGGCATTATCATATTATTATCCCTAATCTATACTATGTAGCTTTCTTACAGATTCTTGATTAGACACAGTCTAATCCGTGTGTTATTTATGTAGTATTTCGGTCAGTTCGGGACATTTCAGGTACAAGGATACTACAACCAATAGGTGTTTTAATAGGCTTAGAGGAGACTTGTATTAGGTCTGTTGTATGATATTGTGTGACTTAGGTGCACTATACATATATGATACTGAGTTGTATATTGATTATTTGTTATATTGTATTGAGTCGGTTGACATTTGATACATTATGTATCCATATAAACTGATATATTATTTATATTATATGTTGTCTTTGCAATTCTAACTCTGTGTTTTCTATTACTTATAGTATATTGTGTATTGTTTTACTATGAAGGCACACATATTTATTGCTTTGTGCCGATAATGTGTATGTATAGGTGAGATGATCATTTGATGTTTTAGTTCGCACCCATGTTAGTCCAAGGTAATATTTATGCATGTACTTTACATAACCTCATTCTCCGTGTTATCTGATAGTATTACTCAATAATACTCTTGGATAGTATGGGCATACTGGTGAAGTGTTTAATTTTGGTATCAAAGCAAAAGTTTAAAATAATACATCGTATAATTAGTCGAGACATTAAATGAGACTTAGAGTTCTTGATCCTTGGGCATGGTAGGTAATAGGTATATATATAGTATAATTACAGGGGAGGTAATCATCAAGGAACGTATTTGTAATTTTATATATACTATTTAATATGTTTTCACTTATTTCTTTCAAGTACGTAATATAAATTGGTTGGGGTAGGAAGGATAAATGGAGTTAGTCCAACAAGTAGTGTTTATATTGATGTTGGGTGTTGTATTGTTATGTTTTGGTTTGGCATTGTTTGTTGAGTTTAGAACTGATTTTGATCAGAGTGCGCAGCGAAAATTGATAAATATATTATAAAATCCCTAACTTTGATTAACATTATTTTCAATATTTAATTAGAAACAATTATTAAGAAAATGTAGAAAGATAAGTAGATTGGGATTTGATAATTAAATAGAACATGTCTTAATGAATGAATTAATAAATCTAATAAGAACATTATTAAGAGAGAGTTTGTGTGAAGGGAAAAATAGGAAAAAGGCATAATATCTTAATTCATACTCTCTCATTTTCATTCCTTCCCTCATCTTTATTCAAACAAACCTAAACTAAAACTAAGGTAGGCCATTACAAGAGATTCATAGGGAAAACAAAGCCTAGGATCTAGAGGAATGCTTTGGGAAAATCAACTCTAAATTTAAATCGCAAATCTCCCTCATCAAATCGAGGTGAATAATAGTTATGCATCTCAATTTTTAATTACTATTTTTCATTTTAATCCTAAAGCTAAATTTTTTGACGTTGTTATGCAACGTTTAAAGGACTAAATGATTGTATGCTTATTGATTGAATATTTGGATTTATTATGAAATTATTTAATAGGTTTGATTGTGAAAACCTATCATATGATGCCGAAAAGACTTGAAATTTTGGTATGATGTTAGAAACATTATTTTGGCAGTGGGTATCTAATTTCATAATTTTCCAAGCAAGCAAGAATTTATTATGAATTTTCTAAGTGGAGAATATGGTTTATTTCGATTTTTAATTATTAAAAGTAATTAAATAACATATTTGAACCCAAAATTTTTACATGTTAAAAAATACGGTAAATCCAATTTAACGTGATTTTTGGGGATTTTTCTCAAGTGTTTATGATTTATTATGAATTATTTGAGCTAGAAAAGCTTAATTATTATATTAAAATATTAGTACGGAATGTAAGGTTTTGCAAATTATTGTGGAAATGATAAATCTGCTCTAGTGTTGATCATAGGAAAATAAATTTGATAAAGTTTTGTTAACCAATAAGAATTTGACAAACATCTGGAGTTAGTGAAAAGAAATTTCTTTTATTAGCAATAAAATAGTTTTCTTATTGATTACGGCTTTGCCACCCTGAAGTTCATGATGTAGCTCCTCGTCTCACCATGTTTATGGTCCTCAATGCCAATCATGGGCAACGATATGGTATCAACTCCGATTGGTATGAAATGTATTAGTCTTATTTGATGAAAGAGGCGCAGCATCAATGTCGACATCATAGACTTCGTGAAGGCACTACCGCCTATTTTCAATAGTGTCACCGACCCTATTACTTTCGATGTAACTTATAGCGGCGATAATGATGCTACATGTTTTGATAATGACTCTCAAAGGCAAGGAAGTCGCATCTATTAACATTGGCTATATAATGTAGTGTTTCATTAAGTTTAACTTTATTCTTTGTTGTTGTTTTCAAAGAAGGCTATGATGCCGCTTATTTTCACTTCGGCCCTAATAATGCCGTTTATTTTCTTTAAGGCCTTGATATCGAGCCTCATCAATATCACTAAGTATCATCTAAGATTTTATAATATGCTATACGAAGTAGTTAGCTTCGAATATATAACCATGTATTTTGTAAATCAATGACTTTATCATATTTTGATATTGAAGAGAGATGACGATCCTAGTGGCGACCTTGACGCCGAGCTTCATCCATATGAAAGTTTTATTAAGTTGGGTTTCAAAGCCTATAGCCATGAGAGGCGTCAACCTCTAAGTTTTTTCGAGATTCATTAATACTATTTTATAAAAACATATATCATGGCATAAATATTTTGAATAAAGTTACAGGTTATATTTGCTTTGTTTTAAAGTAAAATTTTAAGGGTTAAATCATTTTAAAGAATTATGATTTCGTGGAAATAAAAAGGGCATTTAGCCTAGAATTTTACTAAGGAGATTATTGTTCTTATCACCTTTAGATGAATTATGATAGGATGGATAGACTCAAAGATTAGAGAACCAAATAGGACTGGTGTTGGGTAGCGCCCTATACTTCAGCTCTTAGCCCTAGCTGATGTTGGTCCACAATTCCAATGTGCAGGGCTTTTTCATGGTGTCACGACCCTTCAAAAATCGACACTCGTACTTCACTTATACTCGAATGTCGTAGATTCAATCGTTTAAATCTGACTCTTGCCGGAGCTTATAACACATTAAGTATAAAAACATAGCGGAAGAAATGAATATATCATTGATACACAGTAGATACAATATCTGATAAAATATGACACAACATGATATCAATACAAATCAGAGCCAAAAGATATACAATAGCGGAAGACAACACCACAAAATGGTCTAGACTTTGCAAAAATCGATAGCGGAAAGATATCTCCAAAAGATAATATCTTCAAACTCAACAAGATAAATACTCTAACATACACCATTGCCAATGCTCCAAGACTAGGAAGACTCCATACCAAAAAGCGATAACCACCATCAATGCTGAAGTGAAGCAAATCTGATCCCAATGCGGTTGCTAATATCCAGAGATCGAATGCTATCGAATTTACGCGTACTATTTGGTCATCTGAAAAACCCAACTCTAGATTGCCCGTGTGGAAAATTATGGGCACCCAGAGTTTAGGAGGGGAACAATAAACCCCGGGTCAGTCATGGGACTCGTATGAGCAAACAAAAACAGTTTAATCTTTAAAACAAACAACAAAAGATTTTAAAATTGAAATCCGCAATGCTTTTTGGAATGAAACTGCCATAAGGCCTCCCGCCACACACAATGCAAGCGCACACTTGGAGTAGATTTCTCCTTATGACAGTCAAAATCGCTTGATACGC
Organism: Allium cepa; assembly: GCA_030765085.1. NCBI lineage: Eukaryota > Viridiplantae > Streptophyta > Magnoliopsida > Asparagales > Amaryllidaceae > Allium > Allium cepa. The sequence continues at coordinate 515,244,020 of CM060942.1, forward strand.
GAAAGTCATTTGATATTATTATTAGTGCATAGTGCAGAAAACCTTTCGAAAGTATAATATTAATCTTAGCCAACATACAATCATTATTGTATGCCTACTACAGCTACCATGTTCAATAGCAGGTTACCGCCACATTCCATGGCGGGTTATACAACTAAAACCATACAGGGAGCGTATTGTTTCTTTGGATTTCCATCAAATGGTCAGGCTAAGAACTTCCTCATTAAATGGAGCACCTCTGCAGGGATGCCCCCAAGAACCAAAATGGTTCCCCACCGACACAAGGCCGGGTTACCACTTCCCGGAAGTAACCCTCAAGATATGCCATCCCCGGTCGTAACCAACCTTTATCCGAGCGCTTGACACCAACAACCACAAAGTAATAAATTTGCAATAACCACATAGGTTAATATCTGGGCTCCACACCATGATACCACCTCTATCCAGATGAGATGGACATACCCTAGAGGAGCGACCCCTACAACCTTGCCACAAAATTCCTGTTTCGACCATTTTCGGGTTGTGAGGCTCGACGAAGTCTCGTCCACAAAGCTACGCTTTTCAGAAAGCCATGCTTTGATCAACAAATGATCAGTAGCACTTCGTATGCCATATTACCAAATTGGGAATGTATCACTAGTAACCATCAACTACATAACCTATAAGCTCGTACATCTCAGAGAAGGGTGTTAAGCTAAGAGAATAAATCTCTGCCACCAAACAGAAATGTATTTGATAGAAACCAGCTTTACATCTCAAAGTGTAATGTCAGACACACATCCATACAAGTCTGTTCCAGGTTTGAACAGAACCGAAGGCACTTCCAAAGAAGCACTTGCAAATTCAGATAATACTTAATCACGTCCGGACTTCCCATCACAAAGGGTGATTAAATCTCTATACCGGGGATCAGCCGGTGCAGAGACATTCGACTATTTATCCTTTCGCTTTCGGAAATATCCGGTCTTCACCACCGGTCTTCAAATCCTATCCATATCGTCATATTATTATTCGGAATGGGTTATATGACACAAAGGTTCTCTCCTGGCTAAACCGAATAATGAGCGCGATATTTTAAAAACATATGGATATTAGGATCTCAGTTAAGTCACAACTTATTACCCAAAACTTTTCTTTCAAATGGTTAAACAAATTACCATTTTCAAATCTTTAAACAAAAAGATTCACTTCACAAAGTTCACAAAGATTCATTCACGACTTTCAAAACAATTTTCCTTTTCAAATTGGATTAACACATCTAATCATTAAATCAAAGACACAATTCATAGCTTTCAAAACCATTTCTAGAGATTTATTCATAACTTTCAAAGCAATCCTCATTTCAAATCTTTTATATAAAAGATACACCATTTAAAATCCTCTTCAATTCCAATACAAGGTTCAACCATCTTTCACAAAGATTCATTCATAGCTTTCAAAACAATTTCATTTCAAAACTTGAAATCTTTCAACACAAATTGGAAATCCTTTCCTTATATGAAAGCTATTATTATTTGAAAACCAATAGCTTTTGTTCTGGAAAATCCAATTACATTTGCACGAGTTAAAGCCCTTCAAGTCAAAAACTTGGGTTAAATTCAAATTCCCAAAACAATACTTTTTAAAATGGTTTTAAAACCCATATAAACACATTTATAACTCGAACAATCTTTTTAAACCATAATTTTCAAATATAGAATTCAATTTCAAATCTTAAATTCAAATTCAAATCAAATTATTCAAATTTCAAAACTTTATCAAGTTATTCAAAATAACTATTATCTTTAAAACTCCTTTTCGAAGGCTTTTATATTTAACCCAATTCCATTTCCAAAATCATTTGGATTCAAAATTCAATTTTAAAACCATTTCCAAATTCTGTGACTTAACCAATTTCCTCGTGCAATCCATATTTGTGTGTGTATGGTGTAGTCCATGGTTTTACCCAATAGTGCAACAACATCAATCATTACAGATTCAATCATATCAATATCGATAAGCGGTATAATCCTATAACACTTATCATTCATTCACAAATTCGCAGATAATATACAAATGTATCACAGATAAATAAATAAATTATACATAGTTTAATTCACAGAACAAGATATCACAGATCAGCTAGGACAAACAATTCAAGGCATCTTATACAATACAACAATTCGTAAGTAAGGTCAATTAATTATCTGATTAAGTTAAATTAGATTAATTACTTATCTTGTTTAATTAACATTAATTAATCACAAACCATATTAATTAATTATCCTTTAATAATTAATTTAATTAACCTTTAATTAATAATTTAATCACCCTTCAATCATTAAATAATTAGCTTTTAATTATTTAGTTATCCTTTAAACTAAATTAATTAATCCTTAATTAATTACAATTAAATTAATTATCCTTAATTAATTGCAATAATTAATTAACCTTAATCACTTGATTAATTAATTCTTAATTATTAATTAATTATTCACAAATCACTAAATAAATTATTTTCCAATCATTGATTAATTCATCTTTAATTATCTAATTAATCAACCTCTAATTATAAATTAATTAATCTTAATTATTTAATTAAATTAATTCTTAAATAACAATTAATTAATCCTTAAACCTTTATAATTTAATTTATCCTAAATTATTAATTAATCCTAAATTTTGATTAATTAATTATGCTTAATTTCCTTAATTAACTTAATTAATCTCAAGACATTAAAAACCTTAATTACCTTAAGATAAAACATTTCTTATTAATGCCTTAATTACTATTAACATTTTTAAAACATTTTATCTTCAAAATAAATCGTTACTTAATTAAATCATTTAATTAAGATTTGAAATAAAATAACCATTTAACTTGATAATTTTAAAGTTAACAAAACTTCCTTTATATTAAAACATTATCATGTAGTAGTTTTAAAATCTAATTTCAATTTGAATTTCAAAACTTAATTTTATAAAAATCATAAAATTTAAATTTTAACTTAAGTTTAAAATAGATTTTAAATTTCACAAAATTTAAATTAAATTTTTTTTCAAAACTTCTTAATCAATAGTTAAAGAAAGTAATTATAAAAAGAGTAAAATTATATTTTAAACTAGATTTGATTCTAAATTTTAAAAACATTGATTTTTTAAAACTTTCAAAAACTGCTCATCACCTTTCTTCCGGTTCAACCAAAGACCCCTCGGGTCTAGCCCCGAGTAAACATCTTATCTACCCATATATTTTTTTAAAAACATAGCTTAAATTTTAAGTTTTAAAAATTTACAAACTTAACCCCTCAAACCACTCGGTTTCAAACCTAAGTTACCACCCTCCAAGACTCGATATCACCTTTGAGTCAAATCCCATTCGAAACATCAGACACCCAAAACACCACCGTGCACCTGCACTGTCGACTTCGACGGCGATGACCATCGCTGTAAACTTCGACACACCAACCATCTCCCATACATCAATTCCCGATCATCCAAACGCATTCACAAGCCTCAAATCAAAATCGAGTAAGGTGATTGAAGCTGGAACCCAAAACTTCACCAGAAAATGCCTCGAACATCTCACCTCCAACCACCAGAGTCCGTGCTACCCCGTCTACAAATCCACTAACACTCCCTGCTGCATTTCCCAAGGTCCGATGAAGCTCGATCCATCATCGAAGATGCATTGCCACAGATTATAAACTCGACCAAAATAAGGTTTAGAAACCTAAATCACTTCACCATCGATGCCATGGCGATCTATATTTCATCCAACCATTTTTCCTAGCCTCGCCGTACATCCTTCCACCACCAGACGAAGCCTCGACCCTCCAGCAACTGACGATCACCAGAGAAACTCAGAAACCCAAATTCCAGTCAACTTAGAGTTTCTCACCAAATAAAATATTAAAAATTCTGATTTTCTCTTTTAAAAAAACATGTTCTACTAAGACAATTCAAGATATAAACTTGAATCAACTTAATTTAACACTTGATTTTATCATGTTAACAAGATTGATATTGTTATTTCCAGATGCTAGCAATTTTCCAAACTTAAAATGTTTGTTCATTTTTTTATATCTTAGATTAAGTTTAAACTTAACTAATTTGTTTGAAATACAAAGTTTATCAATGAATAGATAAAACAATTGAAATTTTGACCTAGATTTTAAACCCTGTATCAAGAACAAGGAAGAACAAAACATTTCCAGACATGCACACCTGTATCATAACAGTTGTAACATCCCGCCTTTTTGTATGCTTTAAATCGACGATAAACCACAACGTCAGACTTAAACCGTACAGAATGGCGGATTGTTATGGGGTAAATAAGAAAAGGCAGGGAAAGAAAAAACAAAATAGAATCTTGCAGCGGAACGGTAAAATATAGTAATCAAATAAACAGTTCATGAAGTGGTTTTACAAAAACATTTGATTATACTTATACAATACATATCAAAGTTACACATACCATAGAATAATCAATAACAATGCAGCGGAACAATGTGATGCAGTGGAATATAATAAATAATAGTAATACAAATCTTCCTCTGTGTCCTCCAGAAATAAAGTCTTCGAATCCTGAAATGCTCGGACTGACTCGAGCGAATTGAAAAGACAAAACACTCGAGTCAAAATAAAAGATCTTATGTAAGTTAAATCAACTGTAAATAAATATGAGTAGAACGACATCAAAGATGTTTATGGGATTAGACATCTGCTATCCAATGTCTAACGTGAGTGCAGAAACTTAAGATATGTTCGGGATTCACATCTCCTAAGGATCCGTTAAACTATTTACTATGTAGTAATATTTAGCTATTATAATAATGTCTATTAATAAAGTAAATTTACTTTTAAATAGCGTTAAGGTGTGACCCAATATTCCCCTTAACACGTAATAGTCCCAGTAGCCCATCCAGTATCATAGTCCCTCCTGATCGGGAAGCCACAAGAGGATACCATACGGGCTACGGGAGAAAACCAAACTCGTACACGGCACGCTAGGGTGGGTGACAAGGCACAACTAGGCAATGCCAGGGTAAATATACCAATTACGCTTCCGGACCGGTGGTAACGCGTAGCAGCTACTACCGCCCACCTCGATCCACACCTTGAAAATCAAAAAGGGCCTAAATCAATCATAAAGTACTAGAATGGTATCGAAGCAGTGTGTCTGATAAAAGGTGCTACCTTCTTATCCCGTCGATCAGCCCTGTTTTATCCACCTTATGCCAACTCGTGGGAGTCAGGACCACGTACATACCTCAAAGGAAACGCCGCCACCATCATACTTCATTCTGGAATCTCCACTGCGTACACGGTTGTTAAAGTGGGTTTCGGAGTTGGTAGAGAGTATGACAACTTCTGATCCCGGTCTCTTTAACAACCAAACGTTATTATAACACCGCATTCTTTTCAAAATAGTTTATACATTTAAAATAAAAATATAATATCCATTTCAAAACCATATAAATATGATATCATTTCCGTTTCAAAAGCCCATCAATATGATATTGTTTTACTAAAACCCAAATCAATATAATATCATTTTATTTCGAATATATCCCTTCTAAAATCATAGCACTTCCAAAATAATAATATTTCGAAACCAAACGCTTGAAATAGAACCTTTCAAAACATAATACTTCGAATTTCATAACTTCTAAACCATAACTTCCAAAACTTTAATGGTTTGGATATTCAAACAATATATAAAATAAAATAGTTTGAATTTAAAACCACTTTATAAAGTAAAATAATTTCCTCGACTTCATAATTATGTTCACTTTAAATTAGATCTCAATTCATAACTTTCAACTCACTTTCAATTTCAATAAACCATTTCAATTTCAATATATTTCAAACTTTGAGTATTAAATAATTTCAAAACTAAGGCTGATAATTATAATTCAACAATTCAATGTCCTATTATTTAGTTCTAAAATACTTGCATAATAAATCCATTATCGTTAAAAAAACCAAATTACAAATAAATAAATATTTTCTTCTATTTAGTTATACTTGAAATACTCATTTAATTCACCTTGACTCCAAAATCAAGTTATAATAATTATACCTTTTAAAATTTCCAATTTAATAAATTTCACATCAACCCTTTAGAGTTTAGTTCTTAAATAAATTTAATTTCAAATAAATCTCCAATTTATCTCCCATCCTTAATTTAATTAAATCATTATACACTCTATATTAAAATAAAATTTAAATACTTACTCACATGTATTTTAATAAAAAAATCAAACTCTATTATTAAACTTAAATTTCTATTTAACAAACTTATACATAGCTTAAATTCAAGCATTCAACTATATATAAAATAATATTTATATAATATCAAAAAAATCAATGTTCATTAAACCATATATTCCTTTCCAAAATCATAGAAATCATTTTCAAAATATTTTATATATAGACTACGGTGTTTGTATAAAATTTTCTCCCCTACGGTCAAGTGATACGGATATTTATCATTTCAACCCGTAATTTAAAATAAAAATATGGTTATATATCATTTCAAACCGCAACCCCGAATGAAATAAAAATGCATAACAACTTGCAGTTTATAATAATATAAAATACAACATCCATTCATCCAATATCGATCATCAACCATTTATCACAATCATCAACCATTTATCACAATCATCATCCAATTCAAACAATAACATCAATATAGAATAGGTAATAAATAATAGGTATTAAGTGGCAGTTTAAATTCAATAATAGATTAAATAACAATTTAACTGGAAGTTTATATGCAATAATAAATTAAATAATAATTTAATTCAATAAATTTCAATTTAACTAGAATGATGATAAAAATGTACCAAACGGCCATAAAAAATTTCTATTCATATAAGAAATTAATTTAACACACATAAGAAATTTTAGAAGTTGTGAGTGGGTTAAAGCACTCACCTTTTAAATTTAAATTGAATTTAAATCCAAAATCGTAACAATCTCAGAATCCGTCCAAACCAGCGTCAAAATGTCCGGAATTCCAATACGAACATAGCAGAGAAAACTGCGCTTGAATTTCCCCTTGTACGCAAAAGATATTCATATTAGAACTATTAAGATTTGAATTCAGACAAAAAAAGGAACGCACCACACAGAACATGCCACATCGCCTTCCTCTGCAAACCCTAACCGAACCTAGAGCGCCACGCAAAAACAACCAGCAGCCACAAAACCCTATTACCTTCGACGTCGCCGTGCACTGCGCGCCCGATCAGAGGCCACCACCATCTCCGCCTCCTCGATCCGACCCAACTCCTACCCTTGACGTGACGCGCGACGGCTCCGGGCTCCTCTCAAGCGCACCTGGCCGCCGCCATTCGCGGCACGATTTAGGCGAATCGAGGCGATGATTTCGATGACTAACCGTATGGATCGGCTCCATAGGTCGAGCTCTACGCTCCAGCGCCCCGTGATTGTCATAGAAACAAAGTCCACCGTCAAACAACGAACCTTACAATTAACGGCCGAAAATTGATTTGCGATTTTTGCAAAATCAATGATTCAAATTGAAAACCAAACTGCATCACTAAATTACGCTTGACGAGAGCTTTCCGACAATATAGATATGATATAGTTTGAAGAGTTTGAATTTTTGGCTTTGAATTTTATTTAAAATTGCAATTGGAATTTGGTTTTGGGAATTTGTCTGCCATTGAGGAAGAGGAGGAGCAGAATGAATTGTACGTACAGATAAATGACAATGAGAAACAATTAGGGTTTATAACGAGGTATATATAGCTAGGTCAGAAAATTGAAACAATTGGATTGAATCAATTTGAAAGTTGAACGCCACACCGCCCAAAAAAGCCCGTTTCGACTCCGGAACGAAAATGTGTCAACCCATATATCAAAATAGATGTTTTAAAATATTTTAAAATCAATGGAATTGGTTTCAGGTCTAAATCCATCGTATGAAGAAGTTATGCTAAAATCAAGTTATTTCAAATTGATTTCAATTTCATTTATTTTTAGGTGTTTCGAGCCTGTACGATCAAACGACAAGTCCAATCGCTACGAAACTTGAAATCCTACAATAATTCACCATTACGGATTTGATGAAATTGGTTTCGTTGAAATCCGTGTCAGTGGCCAAAATGGCTATTTTCTAGTTAATTAAATAAATTAATAATTAATTAAATTAAATCACTTTTGTTTCAATTTCAATTCCATAAATAACAAATCTTATCATTTTTGATTTCTTAAACAATTGCAATACTTTAAACCATTTAGATATCAATTCAAAGTTAATTAATCTACTGAATTCCGTATTTAATTTCAAATTTTATAAATGCATTAATCATCCATTGAAATTCCAAATAAATCCATTTATTTGATTCTAATTCTTGTTATTCAATCCATTATCATCAAATAGATAAAATTAACATTGGTTCATTCTTTATCACATAAATATCTTCAAATTTCATATAAATTAATATTTACGTAATATTTAAATATTTAATTCCATTTAGTTACAATTAATCCAATTATTAAATTTAAATCCCAATAAATTAATAAATCTTGATTTTCCATTCCTTTAAATTCCACGAATTGTCCTATTATTAATAACATTAACATTAATTCTAAATTATATTATAATTACTATTTATTATTATTAATTCATTAATTAATTCAATATCTACGTTCGTTTTCTTGTATTAAATTTATTAACTAGTATACAATGACCTTTTTTCAACTAATTGGGATTTCATTCAAATTCGTAATAATTAACTATAAATAACACTGTTGCATTTCACTTCAATTATTATTTCATTAACAAATTCTAAATTTTTATTTATTCTAGATTTAATTACCAAAATTCTTATTAAATTAACAAATTTTAAACATCGAAGATTACGGGTCGTTACACTCTCCCCCACTCAAAAAATTTCGTCCCCGAAAAGGGAGAAGAAGGGAAAGGTAGAATTGAGTAAACAATAAATCTTGTTCAAAAATATTAACTTTATAAACCAATAAATTTACAAAATTGATTATTTAAATAAAATATACCAATTTTATAACCATTATAATCAAATTAATAAAGTTCGGAAAACATTTCAAAAAAATTCTAAGTCCAAAATTTACGGAAAATTTCAACAGAGTCTCCTTTGTACGAAGAGGTCTGAGAGAAAATATAATATTAAATGTAACAATATACATCACAATATCTCAAAATAATATATCCCAACACGGGAAAAATAATATAATAGCGCCGTAAAACCGTAATCCGAGAACATACCTATTTGTCGGGCAATTAACGCTTAATTATGAAATCAAAAGCAGTAGCAATTGCTTCCATAACCTGCATTTCACTTATATAATCCAAAAAGAGTTAATAATTATATAAAATGAAATATTTAAAGTTGTTTAAATCAATAGCAAACAAATCAATATAATAACAATCAATAGCAACCAATAGCATACACATCAAATACAAATCAACCGTCCAAGCAAGACAAACAATTGGTTTGTTCGGGTTAAGACGCTTTAAATCACATAGAATGACAAATAACTATGAAGTATTCCACTTCTCAATAGTCTTAGACAAACTCAATAGATTATTCATACATCCAAGCAAATTTAAAGTATCCTTGCCCAAACAACCATAAACCAAACTAACGACAATTCCAACAATAAATCAAGCTAATTTTTTTCAATTTCATTTCATAACCTTTGTTGTTTGGTTTCCTTTTCATTCATATAGTGGTTTATCCTTTTTTTACATTATTTCTTGCAAATTTTCATTTATTACCTACGAATATTCATTTTCATTTATTTATAGTATTCATGTTTAATTCAATTTATTTGCATATTAATTCATTTACTTAAGTTTATAATCTTATACTTACAACGCTTACTTCCTACTTAATTTCCTTTATTCATTTATTTATAATACTTACATTCAATTTATGTAATTTGTAGCCTTTCAATTATACTTAAGTTTATAATCACTACAACATCAAATTCTTATTTGTTAAAGTGATTCATTGAACACTTTCATTATATAAGTATTTCTTGTCCAATTTTCCATTACATGTTCTTATTAAACCCTTTAACTTTTTACATCTCCTGGTAAGTTATATGTATGTTTTAAGAATGCAACTAAAAATTACACAAGTTTATCCTATTTCTTTTTAAATAATTTAATGTTCAATAATTATGTCTTTTGTTTATAGGTTGGAATTTCAACTTTCTGATTATTTCATTTATAACTTAGCATTAAATCTCTTATTTCCTTTAGAGGTTTCAATTATTTATTAGTTAAAACCCATTTTACTACAATAATTGAAATGTTGATTATCCGAAACTTAAGAACTAAATACCGGGTTTAATTTCAAATTATTTTAAAATAATAGATAAATATATACTTACAACTTATATATCTAATTATTTTTAAACAACTTAAAATTTATATTTGTTTTTCAAAATAAATCTGTAGCAAAACTACTACATTGGCCTTCCCACTTCGAAACTCGAAAATGAATGTCGATGATGCATGCACTCATCACCGAAATTATTTTCCAGCGACAGAGAGGGTATTACAGAACTTATTTCATTTCCAAAGTTTCTTTAAAACAATTCTTTCAAATTATTCTGAAATATTTATATCAGAAAGTACCTCTAAATAATATTATTATTATATTTCAAAATCATTCAAAATAAATTTTCAAAACCCCAAAACTTAGATTCTAAATTTCCAATTTTCATTAATTTAGTTTTAAATCTTCTTTTCAACCAAGATTTATAAATTTCACTACCTAACAACCAATACATTACAACCAAATATAACCTTTATAAAAAAATTATTTATAATATAATAGGCAAAATTAATTCATCCGCCTATATTCAAAACAAATATTGTGTCGGGCTGTCATATTAAGTGTTTAGAAATCCCTATTGATGCCATAGCGTCCTATGCACCAACCACAATTAATAAATACAAAACGAAACAAATTAACACAATATTAAAAAAAATTATAACATTAACATATATGCTCTCTCATATATATATACACTCAGCGACTCGTCATAGGGCATTACTACCCTATTAACAAAGAGTCAGACCCCACAAAGCTAAGGTTTATCGCTAAACCAAAGCTTTGATACCAAATGTAACATCCCTCCTTTTGTACGCTTTAAGTTGATGATAAACCACACACGTCAGACTTAAACCATACAGAAGGGCGGATTGTTATGGGGTAAATAAGAAAAAGCAGGGAAAGAAAAAAAAAATCTTGCAGCAGAACGATAAAATATAATAATCAAATAAACAGTTCATGAAGTTATTTTACAAAAATATTTGATTATACTTATACAACACATATCAGAGTTACACATACTAGAGAATAATCAATAACAATGCAGCGGAACAATGTGATGCGGTGGAATATAATAAATAATAGTAATACAAATCTTCGTCTTCGTCCTCCAGAGATAAAGTTGTCGAATCCTGAAATGCTCAGAATGACCTGAGCGAATTGAAAAGACAAAACACTCGAGTCAAAACTAAAAAAATCTTATGTAAGTTAAATCAACTGTAAATAAATATGAGTGGAAAAGCGTCAGAGATGTTTATGGGATTTGACATCTCCTATCCAGTAACTTAAGAGAAGTTTGGGATTCACATCTCCTAAGGATCCGTTAAATTGTTTACTATATTGTAATATTTCGCTATTACAATAATGTCTATTAATAAAGTAAATTTACTTTTAAGTAGCGTAAAGGAGTGATCCAATATTCCCCTTAACACGTAATAGTCTCAGTAGTCCATCCAGTATCATAGTCCCTCCTGATCGGGAAGCCACCAGAGGATACCACACGGGCCACGGGAGAAAACCAAACTCGTACAAGGCGCGCTAGGGTAGGTGACACGGCACAACTAGGCAATGCCAGGATAGATATACCAATTACGCTTCCGGACCAGTGGTAACAGGTAGTAGCTACTACCATCCACCTTGAGCCACACCCCAAAAATCAAAACGGGCCTAAATTGATTACAAAGTAATAGGATGGTATTGAAGGAGTGTGTCCGATAAAAGGTGCCACCATCTTAGCCCGTCGATCGCTCCTATTTTAGCCACCTTATGCCAACTCATGGGAGTCGGGTCCATGTATATACCTCAAAGGAAACACCGCCACCATCATACTTCATTCTGGAACCTCCATCGCTTACACGGTTGTTAAAGTGGTTTTCGAAGTTGGCAGAGAGTATGACAACTTCCGATCCCAGTCTCTTTAACAATCAAACGTTATTATAACACCAGGTCTTTTCAAAATAGTTTATACTTTTAAAACCAGAATATAATATCCATTTCAAAACCATATAAATACGACATCATTTCCGATTCAAAAACCCATCAATATGACATCATTTTATTAAAACCCAAATTAGTGTAATATCATTTTATTTCGAATATATCCTTTCTAAAACCATAGCACTTCCAAAGTAATAATATTTCAAAACCAAACGCTTGAAATATAACCTTTGAAAACAATAATACTTCGAATTTCATAGCTTCTAAACCATAACTTCCAAAACTTAAATGGTTTGGATATTTAAACAATATATAAAATAAAATAGTTTTAATTTAAAATCACTTTATAAAGTAAAATAATTTCCTCAACTTCACAAATTTATTCACTTTAAATTAAATCTCAATTCATAACTTCCAACTCACTTTCAGTTTCAATAAACCATTTCAATTTCAATATATTTCAAACTTTGAGTATTAAATAATTTCAAAAGTAAGGTTGATAATTACGATTCAACAATTCAATGTTCTATTATTTAGTTCTGAAATATTTGCATAATAAATCCATTATCCATAAAAAAACTCAAGTTGCAAATGACTAAATATTTCCTATAATATAGTTATACTTGAAATACTCATTTAATTCACCTTGACCCCAAAATCAAGTTATAATAATTATACCTTTTAAAATTTCCAATTTAATAAATTTCACATCAACCCTTTAGAGTTTAATTCTTAAATAAATTTAATTTCAAATAAATCTCCAATTTATCTCCTATCCTTAACTTATTTAAATCATTATACACTCTATATTAAAATAAAATTTAAATACTTACTCACATTTATTTTTATAAAAAAAATCAAACTCTATTATTAGACTTAAATTTTTATTTAACAAACTTATACATAGCTTAAATTCAAGCATTTAACTATATATAAAATAATATTTATATAATATCAAAAATAATATTTATTAAACCATATATTTCTTTCCAAAACCATAGAAATCATTTTCAAAATATTTTATATATAGACCACGGTGTCTGTATAAAATTTTCTACCCTATGGTCAAGTGATATGGATATTTATCATTTCAATCCGCGATTTAAATTAAAAATACGGTTATATATCATTTCAAACCGCAATCCCGAATGAAATAAAAATGCATAACAACTTGCAGTTTATAACAATATAAAATACAATATCTATTCATCCAATATCAATCATCAACCATTTATCACAATCATCAACCAATTCAAACAATAACATCAATATAGAACAGGTAATAAATAATAAGTATTTACTGGCAGTTTATATTCAATAGTAAATTAAATAAAAATTTAACTGGCAGTTTAAATGCAATAATAAATTAAATAACAATTTAATTCAATAAATTTCAATTTAACTGGAATGATGATAAAAATGTACCAAACAGCCATAAATAAATTTCTAATCACATCAGAAATTAATTTAACACGCATCAGAAATTTTTAGAAGTTTTGAGTGGGTTAAAGCACTCACCTTTTGAATTTAAATTGAATTTAAATCCAATTTAAACCCAAAATTTGAACAGTCCCAGAATCCGTCCAAACAAGCGTCAAAATGTCCGGAATTCCAATACGACCTAGAGGAGAAAACCGCACGTGAATTTGACCTCGTATGCAAAAGATATTCATATTAGAACTATTAAGATTTGAATTCAAATAAAAAAAAGGAAAGCACAACACAGAACATGCCACGTCGCCTTCCTCTGCAAACCCTAACTGAACCTAGAGCGCCAAGCTAAAACAACCAGCCACCACAAAATCGTATTACCTCCGACGTCGCCGTGCACTGCGCCCCCGATCAGAGGCCACCACCATCTCCGCCTCCCCGAGTCGGCCCAACTCCTGCCCTTGACGTGACGCGCGACGGCTCTTGGCTCCTCTCGAGCGCACCTGGCCGTCGCCGTTCGCAACACGATTCAGGCGAATCGAGGCGATGATTTCGATGACTAACTGCATGGATCGGCTCCATACGTCGTGCTCTACGCTCAAGCGCCTCCTGATTGCCGCAGAAACGAAGATCCACCGTCGAATGATGAACCCTATAATTAACGGTCGAAAATTGATATGCGATTTTCGAAAAATATATGATTCAAATGGAAAAACGAACTGCATCACTGAATTACGCTCGACGAGATCTTTTCGACGATATAGAATATATTATAGTTTGAAGGGTTTGAATTTTTGGCTTTGAATTTTATTTGAAACTGCAATTGGAATTTGGTTTTGGGAATTTGTCTGCCATTGAGGAAGAGGAGGATTAGAATGAAATATACATACAGATAAATAACAATGATAAACAATTAGGGTTTATAACGAGGTACATATAGGTAGGTCAGAAAATGGAAACAATTGGATCAAATCGGTTTGAAAGTTGAACGCTACACGACCCAAAAAGCATGTTTCGACTCCGGAACGAAAATGGGTCAACCCATATATCAAATAGGTGTTTTAAAATATTTTAAAATCAACGGAATAGGTTTCAGGTCCAAATTCCATCGTATGGAGAAGTTATGCTAAAATCAAGTTATTTCAAATTGAGTTCAATTGATTTCAATTTCATTTATTTCTAGGCATTTCGAGCCCGTATGATCAAACGACAAGTCTAATCGCTACAAAACTTGAAATCCTACAATAATTCACCGTTACGGATCCGATGAAACTAGTTTTGTAGAAATCTGAGTCAGTGGCCAAAATGGCTGTTTTCTAGTTAATTAAATAAATTAATAATTAATTAATTAAATCACTTTTTTCAATTTCAATTCCATAAATAATAAATCTTATCATTTTTGATTTCTTAAACAATTGCAATACTTTAAACCATTTAGATATCAATTCAAAGTTAAATAATCTATCAATTTCCATATTCATTTTCAAATTTTATAAATTCATTAATTATCCATTGAAATTCCAAATAAATCCATTTATTTGATTCTAATTCTTGTTATTTAATCCATTATCATCAAATAGACAAAATTAATATTGGTTCATACTTTATCACATAAATATCTTCAAATTTCATTTAAATTAATATTTACGTAATATTTAAATATTTAGTTCCATTTAGTTATAATTAATCCAATTATTAAATTTAAATCCCAATAAATTAATAAATCTTGATTTTCCATTCCTTTAAATTCCACGAATTGTCCTATTATTAATAACATTAATTTTAAATAATATTATAATTACTATTTATTATTATTAATTCATTAATTAATTCAATATCTACGTTTATTTTCTTGTAGTAAATTTATTACCAAGTATATAATTACCTTTTTTCAACTAATTGGGATTTCATTCAAGTTCATAATAATTAACTATAAATAACACTATTGCATTTCACTTTAGTCATTATTTCATTAACAAATTCCAAACTTTTTTTATTCCAGATTTAATTACCAAAAATCTTATTAAATTAACAAATTTTAAACATCGAAAATTACGGGTCGTTACAACCATATACTTCAAATTTCATACAGATACCACTTAAATATTCACAGCAAAGCATCAATAATCTCAGAATTTTTCACAAGCAACAGATTATAATTTACTTAAGGTTTTAAGTAGATGTTTATTCACAGATTAAAAGGAAGAGGCTTGATTGCTAGAATTTTGCAGCAGCCAATATTTTGAAACTGGAAGCTTTGAATTGCTTTAGCTACTGCTTTGATTTAAGGTTGCTTTGCAAATCTCTGATTTGAAAAATGGCCACAGACTTGATACTCCAGACTTGAGTTAGCTTTGATAAATTGTTTACAAAGTTTGCTTGATAATTTGTTGGATTTCAGGCTTGCATTTAGAAAATCTTCTACAGGCTTGGCTTTTTGATTTGAAAAGAATGTTTACAAGCTTGAGGAGGAAATGGTTACAGAGTTTGTTTTATAGATTTTTGAACTTGAGTTTGGGATTGTATCAGGTTTGATTTGTTTGAGGAAGTGATTACAGGTTTGACGATATGGTAGTTTACAAGCTGAAACAAACAAGGTTTAAATTTTGATCTGAGGAATGTTTAATTTGAGTTTGAGAAATTGTTTTCAGTGTTTTGATTCTTGAATTTCTTGTTTGATAAGATTTTTCAGGTTTGTAAATAGTTGAACATGGTTGAGTCTCTTTGAAGTGAAAATAAGAAAAGAATTAAAAGAGAGGAGAGGTGAATTTATATAATGTGTATTAGGATTTATTAAAATTAAACAAAAATAAGAATTAATTTTTACACTTGTTTCAAATGCCAACACTTGTCATTACCCATTATTAATTAACTTACATGTGCATTTAATATGGTTTTAAAAGCTACACTTGTAATTATTTCATTTTTATTTATTTTTAAAGATTTTAAAAGCTTTTAAATTAATTTTCATAATTAATAAATAACTTTGTAAATTAATAAAGGCCTTCTAAACTTTATATAAATAAAACCTTTAAAATAAAATAGAATATAAACCAATTATAATTTAAATAAAATCATATATAATATATTAAATTCATTTTTAAAATGTCAATATAAAAATTCTGTATTTAATTTACTATCTAATAAATACTTCCTTAATTTATATTAAATAAATTCTTTTTAAGGAAAACAAATCTTATTTCAAATAAAACTTTATCCATATATTTTTCTATCTAGAATATTTTCAAGTAGTTTTAAAATCCAATTTATTTTTCAAATATACGTTTATTTTGAATTTCAAATCAAAATCCTATTTAAAATCAATTCATATACATATAATTAAATAACAAACAAATATCTTATTTTATTTGGAAATATTAAATAAATTCACCAATTAAATCCAAAAATTTATATAAATATCAATTTAAATTTGACTCAAAAATCGGGATCGTTACAGATTCCACCCATAAGAAAATTTCGTCCACGAAATTTGCCAGGGAGACAACCAGGAACAGATGGATACACAAAGATAGAGAAACCGTTTCCAAATCAAACTGAAATATCCATTCTACATTTGGCTTACCAAATCAACAATAGATATGAGAACAAACTCATACGATATTTTACCAAACACCCGGGTCACCCAGATTAACGAAATATGCAGGGCACTGTTTGGTTCGAAGGGTAACTAACCATTCGTAGAATATATCTTGACCCAGCAGAACAAGCAATGGATACCCAATCTAGGTTGGAATATCCCAAAGTTTACACCAGCTTATTTCTCTTTGGACTTTGATCCTCACAAGGAATTACAGTAGAATTTCAAATTTGGTTTAAATTGAAATCGTTTTATCGATACATTTTACCTATCTTCCTATTTTGTTAACCAATTTATTTAAATTTAAAACTTCAAATTCATTTAAGTTAAACGAAAGGCTGACAACAAGAATACGAGGTAGAAACTTATCTACACGATTCACAGGGCTATCATCACACCAAAGCTTCTCCCTCGAGCTGCCACGAAGCCATCAAAGAATTGAAACTGGATCAAAGGAGGTTGATAGAGAAAATTTATTTCCGTTGTTGCAGGGTATTGACCATTTGTAGTGGTACTTCCTTGTCCCCTGCCTCGTCCTCTTCTTGCACTCATACTTACTAACAGTGGATAGCAAGAGAATTTACCGTGGCATATGGACGGATATCTTAGGGATACTCATTCTAGGGCATTTTGTAACCCTATCACTAATGAGTTACCTAATGTGTTATACTCCTGAGCTAAATTTCAACCTTCGGCTTTGATACCAAATGTCACGACCCAAATTTTAGCATTCGAAAATCGACACCCGTGCTTCACTTGTAATCAAATGCCGTAGATTCAATCATTGAAATCTGACTCGTGCTGGAGCTTATAACACAATAAGTACAACAACACAGCGGAAGAAATGAATATATCACTGAAACGCAGTAGATACAATATCTGATACAATATCATACAAAAAGATATCAATACAAATCAGAGCCAAAAGATATACAATAGCGGAAGACAACACCAGAAGATGGCCTAGACTTTGCATCCATCGTAGCGGAAAGATATCTCCAAAAGATAATATCTTCAGAACTCAACAAGATAAATACTCCAACATACACCATTGCCAATGCTCCAAGATTAGAAAGGCTCCAAACCAAAAAGCGAGAACCACCATCAATGCTGAAGTGAAGCAAATATGATCCTGATGCAGTTGCTGATATCCAGAGATTGAATGCTATCGAATCTACACCTACTATTTGGCAATCTAAAAAACCCAACTCTAGACTGCCCGTGTGGAAAATTATGGGCACCCAGAGTTTAGGAAGGAACAATGAACTCCAGGTCAGTCATGGGGCTGGTATGAGCAAACAAAAACAGTTTAATCTTTAAAACAAACAACAAAAGATTTTAAAATTGAAATCCGCAAATGCTTTATGGAAAATGAAACTGCCATAAGGACTCTCACCCCACACACACAGTGCAAGTGCACACTTGGAGGAGATTTCTCCTTATGACGGTCAAAAATGCTTGATACGCGGAAATCATTTGATATTATTATTAGTGCATAGTGCAGAAAACGTTTTGAAAGTATAATATTAACCTTAGCCAGCATACAACTATTATTGTATGCCTACTATAGCAACCATGTTCAATAGCAGGTTACCGCCACATTCCATGGCAGGTTATACAACTAAAACCATACAGGGCGCATATTATTTCTTTGGATTTCTAACAAATGGTCAGGCTAAGAAACTTCCTCGTTAAATGGAACGCCTCTATAGGGACACCCTGAAGAACCAAAATGGTTCCCTACCGACAATAGGCCGGGTTACCACTTCTCGGAAGTAACCTTTAAGATATGCCATCCCTGGTCGTAACCAACCTTTATCCGAGCGCTCGACACCAACAATCACAAAGTAATAAATATGCAGTAACCACATAGGTTAATATTTGGGCTCCATACCATGATACCACCTCTATCCAAAAGAGATTAACATACCCTAGGGGCGCGACCCCTGCAACCTTGCCGCAAAATTCCTGTTTCGACCATTTCTGGGTGGTGAGGTTTGACGAAGTCTCGTCCACAAAGCTACGCTTTTCACAAAGCCATGCTTTGATCAACAAATAATCAGCAGCACTTCGTATGCCACATTACCAAATTGGGAATGTATCACTAGTAACCATCGACTACATAACCTCTGAGCTCGTACGTCTCAGAGAATGGTGTTAAGCTAAGAGAATAAATCTCCGCCACCAAATGGAAATGTATTTGATAGAAACTAGCTTTACATCTCAAAGTGTAATGTCAGACACACATCCATACAAGTCTGTTCCGGGTTCGAATAGAGCCGAAGGCACTTCCAAAGAAGCCCTTGCAAATCCGGACAATCCCTAATCACGTCTGGACATCCCATCACAAAGGTTGATCAAATCTCTATACCGGGGATCAGCCAGTGCAGAGACATTCGACGAGTTATCCTTTCGCTTTCGAAAATATCCGGGCATCACCACCGGTCTTCAAATGCTATCCATATCATCATATCATTATTCGAAATGGATTATATGACACAAAGGTCCTCTTCCGGCTAAACCGAATAATGAGCGCAATATTTTAAAAACATATGGATATTGGAATCTCAGTTAAGTCACAACTTATTACCCAAAACTTTTCTTTCAAATGGTTAAACAAATTACCATTTCCAAATCTTTAAACAAACAGATTCACTTCATAAAGTTCACAAAGTTTCATTCACGACTTTCAAAACAATTTTCCTTTTCAAATTGATTAACTCATCCAATCATTAAATCAAAGACTCAATTCATAGCTTTTAAAATCATTTCCAGAGATTTATTCATAACTTTCAAAACAATCCTCATTTCAAATCTTTTATATAAAAGATACACAATTTAAAATCCTCTTCAATTCCAAAACAAGGTTCAACCATCTTTCGCAACGATTCATTCATAGCTTTCAAAACAATTTCATTTCAAAACTTGAAATCTTTCAACACAAATTGGAAATCCTTTCCTTATATGAAAGCTATTATTATTTGAAAATCAATAGTTTTTGTTCTGGAAAAATCCGATTACATTTGCACGAGTTAAAGCCCTTCAAGTCAAAAACCTGGTTAAATTCAAATTCCCAAAACAATACTTTTTAAAATGGTTTTAAAACCCATATAAACACATTTATAACTCGTGTTATCTTTTAAACCACAATTTCCAAACATAGAATTCAATATCAATTATTGAATTCAAATTCAAATCAAATTATTCAAATTTCAATACTTTATCAAGTTATTCAAAATAACTATTATCTTTAAAACTTCTTTTCAAAGGCTTTTATATTTAACCCAATTCCATTTCCAAAATCATTTGGATTCAAAATTCAATTTTAAAACCATTTCAAAAATCTTTAACTTAACCAATTTCCTCGTGCAATCCATATTTGTGTGTGTTTGGTTTAGTCCACGGGTTTTGCCCAATAGTGCAACAACACCATTCATCACAGATTCAATCATATAAATATCGATAAGCTATATAATCCTATAACACTTATCACTCATTCACAAATTCATAGATAATATACAAATGTATCACATATAAATAAATAAATTATACGCAATTCAATTCACAGAACAAGATATCACAGATCGGCTAGGACAAACAATTCAAGGCATCTCATACAATACAACCACTCATAAGTAAGGTCAATTAATTATCTGTTTAATTTAAATTAGATTAATTAATTATCCTGGTTAATTAACATTAATTAATTAAAAACCATATTAATTAATTATCCTTTAATAATTAATTTAATTAACCTTTAATTAATAATTTAATCACCCTTTAATCATTAAATAATTAGCTTTTAATTATTTAGTTATCCTTTAAACTAAATTAATTAATCCTTAATTAATTACAATTAAATTAATTATCCTTAATTAATTACAATAATTAATTAACCTTAATCACTTGATTAATTAATTCTTAATTATTAATTAATTAATCATTAATCACTAAATAAATTAATTTCTAATCATTGATTAATTAATCTTTAATTATCTAATTAATTAACCTCTAATTATAAATTAATTAATCTTAATTATTTAATTAAATTAATTCTTAAATAACAAATAATTAATCCTTAAACCTTTATAGTTTAATTAATCCTAAATTATTAATTAATCCTAAATCTGATTAATTAATTATGCTTAATTTCCTTAATTAACTTAACTAATCTCAAGACATTGAAAACCTAGTTAACCTTAAGATAAAACATTTCTTATTAATGCCTTAATTACTATTAACATTTTTAAAACATTTTATCTTCAAAATAAATCTTTACTTAATTAAATCATTTAATTAAGATTTGAAATAAAATAACCATTTAACTTGATAATTTTAAAGTTAACAAAACTTCCTTTAAATATTTAAAACATTATCAAGTAGTAGTTTTAAAACCTAATTTCAATTTGAATTTCAAAACTTGCTTTTATAAAAGTCTAAAAATTTCAATTTTAACTTAAGTTTAAAATCGCTTTAAATTTCACAAAATTTAAATTAAACAAATTTTCAAAACTTCTTAATAAATAGTTAAAGAAAACAATCATAAAAAGAGTAAGTTTATATTTTATACTATATTTGATTTTAAAATTCAAAAACATTAATTTTTTTAAAAAATTAAAAACTTCTTATCACCTTACTTCGGGTTCAACCCGAAGACCCCTCGGGTTTAGCCTCGAGTAAACATATTCTCTACCCATTTTTAAAAAAACTTAGCTTAAATTTTAAGTTTTAAAAATTTACAGACTTAACCCCTCAAACCACTCGGGTTCAAACCCGAGTTACCACCCTCCAAAACCCGATATCACCTTCGAGACAAATCCCATTCGAAACATCGAACACCCAAAAAACCAATGTGCACCTGCACGGTCGACTTCGACGGTGATGACCATCGCCGTAAACTTCGACACACCGACTATCTCCCATACATCAATTCCCGATCATCCAAACGCATTCACAAGCCTCGAATTAAAATCGAGTAAGGTGGTTGAAGCTGGAACCCAAAACCTCACCAGAAAATGCCTTGAACATCTCATCTCCGACCACCAGAGTCGCTGCCACCCCATCTACAAATCCACTAACACTCCCTGCTGCATTTCCTAAGGTCCGGTAAAGCTCGATCCACCATCGAAGATGCATTGCAACAGATTATAAAAACGACCAAAATTAGGTTTAGAAACCTAAATCACTTCGCCATCGATGCCACGGCGATCTATATTTCCTCCAACCATTTTTCCTAGCCTCGCCGTACATCCTTCTACCTCTAGACGAAGCCTCGACCCCCCAACAACTGTCGATCAGTAGAAAACTCAAAATCCCAAATTCCAGTCAACTTAGAGTTTCTCACCCAATACAATATTAAAAATTCTGATTTTCTTTTTTTAAAAATCATATTTGCCTAAGACAATTCAAGATATAAACTTGAATCAACTTAATTTAACACTTGATTTTATCATGTTAACAAGATTGCTATTGTTATTTCCAGATGCTAGCAATTTTCCATACTTAAAATGTTTGTTCATTTTTTTTATATCTTAGATTAAGTTTAAACTTAACTAATTTGTTTGAAATACAAAGTTTATCAATGAACATATAAAAATAATTGAAATTTTGACCTAGATTTTAAACCCTGTATCAAGAACAGGGAAGAACAAAACATTTCCAACATGCACACCTATATCATAACCATATACTTCAAATTTCATACAGAACTACCACTTAAATATTCACAGGCAAGCATCAATAATCTTAGAAATATTCATAAGCGACAGATTATAATTTACTTAAATTTTTAAGTAGATGTTTACTCACAGATTAAGAGGCATAGGCTTAATTGCTAGAATTTTACAGCAGCCAATATTTTGAAATTGGAAGCTTTGAATTGCTTTAGCTACTGCTTTGATTTAAGGTTGCTTTGCAAATATCTGATTTGAAAAATGGCTACAGACTTGATACTCCAGACTTGAGTTAGCTTTGATAAAATGTTTACAAAGTTTGCTTGATAATTTGTTGGATTTCAGGCTTGAATTTAGAAAATCTGCTACAGGCTTGGCTTTTTGATTTGAAATGCATGTTTACAGGCTTGAGGAGGAAATGGTTACAGAGTTTGTTTTATAGATTTTTGAACTTGAGTTTGGGAATGTATCAGGTTTAATTTGTTTGAGGAAGTGATTACAGGTTTGAGGATAGGATAGTTTACAAGCTGAAACAAACATGGTTTAAATTTTGATCTGAGGAGTGTTTGATTTGAGTTTGAGAAAATGTTTTTAGTGTCTTGATTCTTGGATTTCTGGTTTGACAAGATTTTTCAGGTTTGTAAGTAGTTGAACATGGTTGAGTCTCTTTGAAATGAAAATAAGAAAAGATATAAAAGAGAGGAGAGGTGAATTTATATAATTTGTATTAGGATTTATTAAAATTAAAGAAAAAAAAAAGAATTAATTTTGACACTTGTTTCAAATGCCAACACTTGTCATTACCCATTGTTAATTAACTTACATGTGTATTTAATATGGTTTTGAAAGTTAAACTTATAATTATTTCATTTTTATTTATTTTTAAAAGCTTTTAAATTAATTTTCCTAACTAATAAATACCTTTGTAAATTAATAAATGCTTTCTAATTTTTATATAAATAAAACTTTTAAAAGAAAATAGAATATAAACCAATTATAATTTAAATAAAATCATATATAATATATTAAATTCATTTTTAAAATGTTAATATAAAACTTCTATATTTAATTTACTATTTAATAAATACTTCCTTAATTTATATAAATAAATTCTTTTTAAGGAAAACAAATCTTATTTTTAAATAAAACTTTATCCATATATTTTTATATCCACAATATTTTCAAGTAGTTTTAAAATCCAATTTATTTTTCAAATATATATTTATTTTGAATTTCAAATCAAAATCCTATTTAAAATAAATTCATATACATATAATTAAATAACAAATAAATATCTTATTTTATTTGGAAATATTAAATAAATTGGCCAATTAAATCCAAAAATTCATATAAATTATCAATTTAAATTTGACTCAAAAATCGAGATCGTTACACATGGGTAAGACTAATTGTAGCTTTATGCGTAGAAAGGAGTTCATAGAGAAGAGATAGGTTATTGGTGAGCCTGCAAACAATTAGGATTAGAGTGACCATAGTAATAGCAAGTTTTGGATGGATCGTCTAGTAATCTTCTAATAGTATGTTAAGAAATTTGATATATTTGATAGGCCTAAGTCGACCATAGGTTTGTAGTTACTTTATGAAAACTATGACATAGGGAAAAAAAGTCTGTTGGTTTAAAAAGATTGGTCATGTTTACCCATGTTTCAGGCATGCATAAATTATTACTATTGTCTATTTTAATTATTATGGTTGCATGGAGTTTGATTTTCAAAAGATATATTTAAACGGGATATTAGTGAGGGGAAAATACATTCCACTTAGCGGCATGGTCTCACTAGATATCTATAAACCGAGATGGCATATTATTATTCACACTGGGCTTTTTGTCTGACTCAAAGTTTATATTTTCTCTTTAAAATCTCGGAAGCTCAAAATTTGATTTGAATAGGTCAAGTGTGAGGGTTTACAAGTCCTTAGGTTAGGCGAATAAAGCTTCTAGAGATGTGTAGGAGACAAGGCTAGCTATCCAGAAGTTTATCTGTATATTTATCCGCTACGTTGAAGTTTTATTCCGTTGAAATGTATGTAATGATAGATGTTATAACTATCTAGTAGTAAACTCTGATCAACAAATGGGGAATCTTTATATGTCGCTCTTGGAGTACTTTATAATAATTATATTATATCTGAACTTGGACAACGTTTGGGATTATGTAATGAATATGAAATATTATCTTTGAAATGAAATAAGAATGTTTGTTTCGAAATTGTGTTAAAGAAAGTTTCATATTCTTGTGCTTTAATGTTATTGATACGAGTAATATATCCACATTTTGTCACCAAAAATTAATATTATAGATGACTGCAGCATCTGTAGTGGTAGTTTCGAGCCCCAAAATAAGGATGTTACATATATATTTCGTTAATTGCATTTATTGATGTTTCTCATGTTTTCTCAGTTATTGAGAATTGTTTGTATTGAATTTGATTTTGTTAAAAATTAGTATGTATTTGTAAGAATTGTGAAGTGAATTTCATTATCTATTTTTAATTATGAAAAATAAATAGATACGAATGGTGTTTCTTGATATTATAAAATGTCTATTGAAATGGTTTATTGAGTAGTATATTTATATATATGTTGGTATTTAAAGGCTGTTTGAAAATGTTTTGGAGTTACTAAGTGTTTAATAGAAATAAAGACTCTTAATATATAAAAATTTAGTTTATTATTATTAAATGATGTTGGACGCCAAGCAAATGTTTTAATTGGAAATTTCTTGAAAAGCATACATTTTAAGTATAGAATTAAGTTAAGATTTAAAATAAATTTAAAAAACAAGTATATTAAATAGTTTGCAAAAATAATTTTTATAAACCTTTTTTTGAAATAAAAATTGTGTTAATATGTTAGTTGAGTAGTTTACGAATTATAATCGATGCGTCTGGCCAGCATCATCGATGGAGATTCTTAAACACCAGAACGAGATATTTGGACATAAAGTTTTGAAAAATAGAAATGATTTGAGGAAATTAAATTATTTTATAACATTTAAATAATTTAAATATTATTTTAGGGAAGGTTAGTTGTTTTGGAAAAAAATGGTATATGAAGTTAATATTTGAAATTTGTTTGTAAAATAAGAATTTATATTTGGTACTTTGGAGAAATTTATTATAAGAGGTCTTTTATACATAAGGATATATTTTGAGCAATGTTTGCAACTATTGGACTTTATTGGACAACTGAGATCGCCGGCGTGGCATTATTTATTGCATAATCATTATTGCACCCTATTGATATTCGTAAACATTATGATAAATGGCGAGGCAACATTATTGTCTTTTATATGTGTTTGGGAGCTCATGTGTATAATATATAGATTTGATGAAGTTTCTGTCATAATTATAAACATCTAGATGCTATAAAGTTTTGGATTCTGAAATGAAAGAATGTATATAATAAATTAAGAAGTTTATTTCTTTGTAATGAAGAACTGTGACACTTTATATATTTATGTAAGTTACATGTGAGTGTAAGTTTCGGATTAATAAATAAAAGCTAATGAGTGGAATATAGTAAAAATTTAAAATAAACTATGGATTTTGAAATGTTAATTATTTTAAAGGTTATCATTAAGTGTTCTATGGAAAGAAAGATGTATTACTAAATGATTGAGAGATAAAATTTTATTTGGTCTTTGTTTTGTAATTTGATAAAGCATGGGTTTTGATAGTTTAACTTCTGGAATGGAAGAGAACTTTTTCGGTATTAAAGTACTTTGGAATACATAAAATTTATGAAACTTAATGTAGTTATTTAACTAAGAATCATTTTGACAAGGAATGAAAATTTATTTTTTAAAGTGTTAAATTTTCAAATAAGTTTAAGACTTCCATCAATATATATATATATATATATATATTCAAATAGAGTTAAGTATTTGCATAAAGTATATGAAAAGAATTTACAAAAGAGTATTTGAAAAGCATTTTTTTGATAATAAAATGTGTTAACAAGAAAACTTGTCAACACCCTAAAACAGAGTTTAAAGTGTAGATGTCCCTTTCGAAACCTTCTTTCGAAAAGGTGAAAGCAGTGAATACCATTCGATCAAGTGAAGATAGTTAACACTCTCTTTTATTCTCTCAAGTCCCTCTTTTGAATAGGTTGTAGTAGTTGAAATTCCATCTTATACAACCCTTCGACTTGGTCGAAACACATGATTTCCCTCTTATTTTGCCTTTCGATCTAGTTAAGTAGGTATTGTATCCTTTCGTAACCCCCCCTTCGAAACAGTTGAGGTGACCCGGAGGTTGGTACTAATGATCTAAGGATTTGAATTAAATGGAAAGGTTCCGACCTCTTTGGAAGCCAACCAATCAACAACTTGAGGTTAGGAGCTAAGGCTCTAAGGATATTAGTTGAGCTAAGGGTTTCAACTCACTCTAAAGGGGACCTTTTGATCGAGTCGACATAAGCAGATTATACATTAAATCAAATAGGAATATTAAATCAATTGCATATCTGAAAATACCATAATCTTGCTTTCATTAAGCTAATGTTATACAAATTGATCAAATTCCCAATTCAATTTCAAAATTAGGATTTACAAATTTAAGAAAGTACAAGAATGAAGTGAATGAATTTAGATCCCTTAAACTAGACCAATAGGGTCTTATTTATAGGTGTGAGTTGGCACCTTTCGAATCAGTCCTTTCGACTTGGTCGAAATGCGGCCTTGGAGACCTTTCGTTGCCCTTAACATTTGGGCATCTTTCTGCATTTCTTTTGAATGGACTGGAGTGCTTTCGACTTCAACGAAAGGGGTAGGTGCACTTCTCTGCTTTGTGTTGCTGCATTGTTTTAAGTAAGAAAAGGTAAGAGCTTTCGACTCTGTCCATAGGTGGATCTATGGAGCTTTGAAGGAGTCGAGATGTTGACGGTTTTAATGCAAAGGTAGCTTTTGATGGTACACTTGCTGATTGATGTGGAACCCCATCCTCTAGTATAGGAGATTGCAATTTTGAAAACTATCAAGCTCTTCTTTCTTAATTGTGAATGGTCTTGACCGGTTTGAAAGGCTTATTTATGCTTTCGAATGGGTTGCTCTAGCAAAACATCCTTATGTGGAATGTGAATAAAGAAGAAAATTTTAGTTTTGAAAGGTTTGGCATGCATGTGAGTGGCTATAATTTATTACTTTCGAAAGGTGTTCCTCAACTTATTTGAAGCGTCTTCATGCATGCGAAAGCATCTTTTTTGAAAGGAAGTAATTGAAGCGAAAGGGTAGTTTCGTCCCCTTTCGAGCCCATCGAAAGCATATAGGACATCCAATTTTTTCTATAGCATATCTTCAACTTCTTTAAAAGGCTTTGTTGAGGCTATCATCTCTTATAAATCTTTCTCTTCTACTCTTCTTGGTTTCGACAAGGTTGAAGTGGGAATTGGTGGTAACACTTGCCCTCCATTGTGAAGGGATGCTTTTGACTTTCCAAGTCAACCATTTCGAAACCCACAAAATTTCCCACCTTTTGATATTCCCAATAGATTTTGATCATTGTTTCAAATTTGATCGGATGGCTTTCTTAGCATCTACTGCATTTATAAACGGCACTTTCTTCTTCTCTTTTTCATTTACCTGCCATTAAAAGCTCATAGAAAAAATCAAAATTGCAACTTCTTTTTTAATTATTATTTTCATTCAACATAAGTTCAAATTTAAGGTACGTACTTATTATTTTATCCTTAAAATTAATTTACCATGATTGATTTTGATTTCAAATTCTTTATGTTTGAATTTGTATTTCTGTTTTAAGTCCAATAAGTGATTCAAGTTTTCATTCATATGCAATTATTCTTGGATTTACTTATATGTTTATTTTATTTAATTACTGAAGTTAATTTTGAGTTAGAATTCAAATTCGTTGGGCTTAGAGGTTATTTTCCATTACTACGTATGAACTCAAGCCCTTTTCTATTTGATTGTGGTTCGAACTTATATTTTTGGGGAATATTGCAATAGTTGGTTGTAAATTAGTGCTTGAATCAATTTAATTATCAACTTTTGAGGTATTGGGTTAGAATTGAATTGGGGAGAAGACACTTTTCTAGTGGCTTCAAAGAGAAGGCTTAATTTAATTTGAATTTTCAACCCCCTTTTCCAACCTTTTTAAAATGGGTTGAGGCGGTCAAATTTACTTTAAAATTTCGACCTCTTTCGAAGGGGTCGAAAGGTGGTCATGTGTTTACCTTTAAGTGATACCCTCAGAAGGAGTTGATGTAATTGATAAAAAATGTACCTCTTCGAAACCAGGAGTATGTTTGGCGCTCTTCTGATTCCTTTCAAAGTCGCCTTAATGCGTCATATAATACGTACTTTCGAAAGACCAACTTTTATTTTAAAGGATTCGAAATCTAATGTATATAAAAGTGAATTTAACCTGCCGTTGGATTCATACTTAAATTTAATTTGCTTTAGGAGATGTTGAGAGTTAGAAACGCGCTTTTCTTTTCATAAAATGGATTGAGGAAAACATATCTCGTTTAAGCTGAAGACTGAATCAAACCTTTCAGCTTGATCGAAATCTATGATATTAAATCAAGTCT
This sequence comes from Allium cepa, assembly GCA_030765085.1. Lineage (NCBI taxonomy): Eukaryota > Viridiplantae > Streptophyta > Magnoliopsida > Asparagales > Amaryllidaceae > Allium > Allium cepa. The sequence goes on from CM060942.1 coordinate 515,273,573, forward strand.
GGTTGTTTATACGCTTTCGAAACCTTATGCCTCTTTCGACTTACTCGAAACCCATTTTAGTTAACTGGGATTTGATCATCATTCTATACAAACACCGTCGAAACACTTTAAACCCTTTCATTTGTATTGATATTTCGTGAACCCAAGTCTTTCGACTTAATAGGTATATAATTTTTTGAAAACATTCATATTCTTTGGGTAAAAAAAATTCATGGGCTCTAACATTGTTGAAGGGTTTATTTGTCCCGCTTGTGGAATATTGTTTGCGTGTATTTATATATATATGTTCAAACTAGTTGTGTAGGTTTAACTATTCCTTTTAACAATAAAAGTTTTCTTAGGCTTTCGACGATGTCGAAGGGTGTTTGTAGGAGTCCCCATTCCATTTACCCTTTCGACACTATTGGAAGCTCACGAATTTCACGTCCCAAATTGACTTTAACAATTTTTTAAGGATATGAATTTACATAATTTTTTGATATTTGAACTATTGCAATAGGTCTTCGACATCCTTGAAAGGTGTCAATAATAGAACAAATTATAACTTTATACTGAAATGATTTCACCTAATAGGATCATGGGTGTGAAAAAGGTCTCCAAAAAACCTAAGAAAATCATAGCTCTAGGGACAAAATCTTCTCCAAAGAGAGTTGAAGCCATTTCCAAGCATTCTCTAATATCTACTCAGGATGAGGTTGATGCCATTCTTAATGACTTTAGCATCACTGGGGTAGAAACTATAACCTTAGTGATAGTGATATCATTCAAAATTCTCCCGAATGTTACTTCGCATGTACTGCCATTCATATTTGGCATAGTGGCTTCCTTCCCATCCCAGATTTCTTATCTATGTTCTTGACCCACCTAGGCATTGCTTCTATCCATTATCTCCTAATGCCCATACATACCTTCTCTCTTTGGAGCTTATAGCTTTGGAATCAGGCCTTCCTTCATTAAATGCTGAATTTCTCAACTATTTGTTCGCCTAATCAAACTCAGCAATCTTAACAACCAGATTTTCAAAGCTAATCCCCCAAAAAACAAATCTCGGAGAGGGTAAATAAATTTAGAGACTACGAGATGCAATTCTTCTTTGTCAAATGCTTCCTAAATATTAATGGAGTCTTTTTTACTCTTCATAAGTTGATCATAGTCTTTATCTTTATTCATCTACTTGCTAATCAACGCTTCCTTGCCACGTCCTACTGTTAAAGATCTCAATGACGAGGATAAGAGAAATGTAAAGTTTAAAATTGATGCTTCAAGTAGCATCAGAAATAGGCCTACTCTGCTGACTCCATCAAATCTTCGAAACATTATTTTCTCCCCGCTGATCAAAGAGTCCTCGGTCAATCACCCCTTGTCCAACATACTTCTTGAAGCAAATGCCTCTTGTCCTTGGGAGACCCAAAGGGCTTCTCTTTTATGTCTCCTATTTGTCCAGGTCACCTTGTAAGCTTAGGTGTAGCACTTGTAGTTTATTGTTGTGTTACTTCTTAAATTATTTTACTAACTTTTACTTTTCGAATTTTCAGCAACTGCTCCTCAGGTCGAATTGACCATTAGTGATCCATTTCTCCCGACCTCTACTTCTAGCGCATCATCTTTGACCCAAGCTATTGCTAAGTCAAAGATGATTTCTAAAAGAAAATTAGGTGAGATGGCTGCATCGGGCCCATCTCTCATGAAAGCAAATATTGTTGAAGTTTCATCTTCTCTGCCACTAAAAGAGGTTGAAACTGTCGACGTGGGTAAAACTTTAGAAAGTCCTATTCTTAAAGCTCCTCTTGATCGATCTAAAACAACTCCATTAAAGAATGATCCCTTATGTTGCATCATCGTTTCCTGCTCTTCTCATGTCATTGAGCAGATGCAAAAATATTTGGGAACTTCAACTCCTTCTCACGGGATGAACACTTCTAGACCCACGTCACCAGTGCATACAAGTGATTTTGAGAAAATGGTTCAATCTGTCCTCAACTCTTCATCCTTTAATTCTATTCAGCCATCCACTTCTGTTCCTAACCCAATACGTCACTATCGATCTCTAATAGAGTAACAACATCTTGTACGTCTCATATCATTTAGCCCTCTTATTATTAATTCTCTCTGAATGTTGACTTATGTCATACTTTTTCTTTCAAATTTCTAAAAACTGGCTATCTCTTGCATGTCGAAATATTTTGCTAAGACATCCAGACTTCAAGAGGAAATCTTAATCTTGAACAGCCAGATCAACTCCTTGTCCATTGACAAAAATAATGCTGTGAAGGATTAGAAAAGATTGGGAGCCTCTTTTTCTCAAGAAGAATCTATTATTTTTGAAAAGAGGAAAGCGAAACAAATTTTAGCCAATGAAAATTTGGCTTTGGAAATGGCTTTGAAAGAATGTAAAGATGAGAAGGCTTGCATGATAGTCAAACAATCCTCTCTCAGGAAGAAGCTGGAGAAAAAGAAAAGTTCCTTAACATTTGCTATCAATACTATTTTTGAAGCCAAGCAAAGGGTGTCACAATTTCTTTTACTTCCCTCAACGACATCATTGTGAACTCCTATGAGGTTGCCCATATGCCTGCATATGTAGAAAACATTGAAAAGTGCCCAGACTTGAGCTTCCCCTCACTCGACCCTGCTTTATTCAGTAAATTCATGAATAAGGTCAAAGAAATGGACTAGGGAGTTAAAGTCCTTCAGAGAGAGGATATTCATGATTCCCAAATCTTATCTTTTGAAGTCCCTTAAGTAGACTCTGATTCTGATGAAGAAGGTGATGAAGATGAAGCCGCCGCTAAAGAAGGCGGCAATGACGACGATGGCAATAATGAAGATGGTGATGATGATAACGAAGATAGAGGCCAGGGTTCTGGTGGCAACGGAGGTGATCACACCGATGTTTATGAAAAAGATGGTGATGACCTCACTGGGGCTTTAGAAAAAGACAACCCGATCTGAATATCCATAAAGCAAGCTTACCTGAACTCACTGAGCCTTCTGACCTTCAAGAAGGGACAACTAACATCAATGTTGAAGAACAAAGAGAGAAAAAGCAGGTCCCTCAAACTTCAATTCTCGTTTCTAAGGAATGGGATTCCTTGTCTAAATGGCTTTCATTTCGGAGATAGTAATAGTTGACATCTTAAGATAAGGAGGAAATCCATCCAACTTTATAAAACAAAGCTTGAGAGAAAGCAAGCAGAAATAAATATCTTGTATATAGAGTTAGATAAGCAATTAAAAAACACAATACCCTCTCCAACAAGTATCATAGGCTTATCAAAAGTGCGGCAGTGTTAGTGACTTTCAAGAGCTTCCCCTTGACTTAAGAGGGCATGCCTTCGATATGATAAACTTTTGGAATAGAATCGAGAATTAATTACACTATTTTGGATGTTGGTTGAAGAGAAGAACATCCTTGTAGACTTCCTATAAAAAGCCTATATTAAATAACCGACTTAGATTTTTCATACTTAAGTGATTTTAATGGGGGTCTACTTAGGCTTTTACATAGGAGATATTTGGATGAATTTGGATCAGATCCACATCCGGAGGCTTGCTGGAATTTACCGCGAGTCAAATCAATTCCTCATGAGTTGCCTCCTGAAAAACTTAAATATTATAAGGACAAATTTGTTTCTGAGTTATTCAAAAAGTCAATTTTTTATGAACTGGATATATATTGATGTAATAACATTGATTTCTAAATTTTCTATTCTAACTTCCTTTTATACTTAATTGTATTTTATTATGCTATCAAAAGTTAAATGTCTCTCAGGAAACCCTATCTCTAGAGATTATTTAAGCAAATATGTTAAACTAAGCAGTGGTTATCTAAAAAAGGCTTTGCTTTTGAAATATTCAAAATTAGCTAGATATTTCTTTCTTAGAGACTTGAAGAGATTTTACATGGAACACCCTAACCTTCTTTTCAACTTCCTTGGTGAAGAAAAAGAAAAACTTCTCAAGGAAATGCGAACATATCATACCAGATTAATATGTGGTCATGATAGTCCTCCTACTAGGGAATGAGACTATAGCAAATATCCTCCAATTATTACCCTGGAATGATTTAAGGCCCATTTTGATTCATCGGTTACTCTTTCATTAAATTCATTGAACAAAGTCAAAAATGTTGTTTCTCAACTTTAAGCGTAATAAAACAAATGTTTAATTGAAACAATGAGATTGTACTTTTTGTTTTTATTTCTTTATGAATTGTAATCTTTATTGTGGTAATAAAAGAGATAGATTATTTGAGTTTTGGCTTAGTTTTTTTGTTTGAATACGGCTCACTATTTTGCCTTCTTATCACTTTCAATGGATTCCCTATCCCATTTTACCAGCATCAAAGATAGGCTGATTGCCGATGTTGAAAAGGGAAACCTCCTTAAAGACCCTCAGTCCGCTTGTTTGCAGGGAAACACTGAAGCGGTAGAATGGCATAGAAATTTTTTACTTAAAAAGACAATCGTTAGGGATCTTAATGATCGGATTACACATCCCAAAACGAACATCAAGAACAAAGATGAAACGATTTCTCAATTAAAGCATTAAGTTAAATCGAACCCTTCGATTGACTTTGATCAAGATAGGTCAAAGCTTCTTCAACGGATAAGTGATTTAGAGATAAAATTAAAAGATAGTCAATCCCAGTGCAAATCCCTAGAGTTTATCATGGGGGACAACATTCGAAATGTCAATTTACCAACTTCTCCAATCGCTTCGGCTATTGTGAAATCGACAAGGTCCTCATCTTTAGCTGTTCAAAAATTTCTATCTAAGACTAACCCTCTGCCTGGCTTAGATGAGAGAGTTGTGGGAGAATGGTGCAGGAAGATAAAATTCGAAATGATGAAATATTTTGATGACCAACAGAAAGTGAGGTATTCTCAACACATAAATGAGTATGCCACCAGGATTCAAAATCTTGAACATGATAAATGTCTTCTTTGAAAGCACATTGCAGATTCAGAAAGGCAAAACAAAACCATCAAAGGTGCTAAAAAGCTTTCAATCATGCTTTAGAGGCCGACATTGATTAGATCGATGATGTTGATGAAATAAGGAAGAAAGAAAAGAAGCTTAAAGATATTCTTTGTATAGCAATTCAACATATTGTCGATCCTTTGATTGCTGAAAATCTATATGAGACTATTTAGGACTTGTAAATAGTATCGTTAACTTGAAATCTATATAGAAGTTTATCCACATTATTAGTGGAGGTTAATAGATCATGATGTAAATATATGACAATAAGTGGGAAGTAATTCTATAAGTGAATACGGCTGAATGTCTTGAAACCCATCTTTGATAGAAATGAGAGAGAGAGTCAGGAATTCAACTTCAAGCATACTGACCAAAAACCAAAAATTTAATCCTAGAAGTTTAGGAATTCATCTTCTGGAGATAGCTAATAGAAAGCCAGTAATAATCATGTAACAGATGTCTAGAAATCATTGTTTCAAAGTTTGTAGTAGAAGTCTAGTGACCCTGATTTGGGCAAGAGATTTCGAGCTCAAGTGAAGATTAGGAATTCATAGAAATCCCACCATCAATTACTTTGGAACCCCGATTCAGGCATTAATGGATATATTTTGAAAGTTAAAAGATCCGAAACCCAGATTCGGGTATTAGTGGATGATAACCAGAAATCCATAATAATAATAATCTCCATAACAGAAATCTAGAGCGTAGGTTCGAACATTAATGAGTGAAGTCCAGGAATTAATAGCAATGGCCCTAAAACCCAAATTCAGCTATGGCGAAGACCATAGATTGTTAGTAAAGACCCAAAATCCTGACTCTGGTATTAATAAGTGAAGTCTCGAATTTAATAATGAAAGACCATAAACGCAGATTCGGTTTTAATAAGTGAAGTTTGGAAATTATTCTTTGATAATTAATCGAAAGCTGTGGATTCTTATTTAAGCCTTCTGTTTTGTACCGTATCCTTGGGTTTTGGCTCTCTTGACATGTGTCACCCTTTAGGTCATGTAAATTGTCGTCATTTGATTTGCTGCTTCCCGAGGTTGGACGTCTTAGTCCATTATTTGATATGCTACTTCTCAAGCTCGAACGTCTTAGTCCGTTGTTTGATATGCCACTTCTCGGGCTCAGACCTCTTAGTCTGTTTTTTGATATGCCGCTTCTCAGGCTCGGACGTCTTAGTTCGTTGTTGTCTGGTGGCTTGGCCAGCTTATCTACAAGTAGGACCTAAGGACTTACCCAACCTCGCTCAAAGAGGCGCTTTAGCCAGGCCTTATAGGCAGGACTGAAGGCTTGCTCGGTGTCTTGGTCAGGCCATAGTATGGCCAGACCAAGGGCTTACTTCATCCTCCCTCTAAGAGATGCCTTGACTTAGCCATAGTGTGGCGCGATCAAAGGCTTGTTCGTTGCCTTAGCAAGGTCATAGCATGGCAGGACGAAGGGCTTACCCGTCCTTCCTCCAGGAGGTGCCTTGACCTGGCCATAGCATGGCCGGTAAAGGGCTTGTTGATGCTTTAACCGGGCTGTAGCGTTGCGTGGATAAAGGCTTACTCTAACCTCCCTCCAGGAGTCACTTTGACCTGGCTAACTTAACACGAACAAAAGCTTTGACCGTTTAAGGTAATGTCCAAATGAAATGAGAATTCTACTCCTAGCCATGTATATTTTTCTTAGTAAAGTGGTTCTTTATTGAATTCAACTAGGGTATCTTTACAAATTCATTGATTTTGCCTTGTTTGAAGAAACTGATCACTTTCCTTCTAGTGCCCTACATCGATTTGTCTCATGTCCATTCATCATATGGTGGTGACAATAGGATCCTCCCCGATTCCTTTCATATTTAGATTTTTTCTTCTATGATGGCTAATAGTTGAGCTCTTCTCGAGTTAGCAAATAAACATTCTCAAACGATGTTGTCAAGTTGCATTCCTTAGGGAGTCTTGACTTGAAGCTTGTCTTTTGAGGATGGTTTCTACATTTTTTTTATTACTTGGTTCTGAAGCTTCACCCTCAACGATGAGTTTTATTTTCAAAGCCTTTGAAGTTCATATGCAGTCAATGTCCCACTTGGTGCTTGATGCCATTTATGTGTAAAGGTGTTGTAATCAGCCACCATTCCCTCTTCAAAGATTGTGCCTTTGGTGTAGAGTTGAATTGTTTTCCTCATTTAAGAAAACAAGTTATCACTTTCATTATTTGTTCCTCCTAAGGAAAAGATCGGTGTAGGGACAATGTGAAAAGGGTTCAAACTCCATTTATCTAAATTATAAGATTCGGCTTTCTTTTTCTTTATAATCCTTAGAGCTTCCAATATCAACATTTGTTCTTCATGTAGTTTAGAATCATTAACTGTTCTATGGGAGAATCCAATTGGATATGTCTCTGAGGGTCCTTGTTTATACCTTTCGGTTTTGTTAAACATGATGATGTATAGTCCAAAGCAGGTAAGTTTGGAATGGAATTAGGTTAGAGAAAGTGGATATGGAAGTTCAACAAGATCGGAGGCTCAAGCCCTCCTTCTAACGCTAAAAATGTTAATAAGAAAACTTGTCAACACCCCAAAGCAGAGTTTAAAGTGTAGATGTCTCTTTCGAAACCTTCTTTCAAAAAAGTGAAAGCAGTTAATACTTTTCGATCAAAAGATAGTTAATATTCCTTTTTATTCTCTCAAGTCCCTCTTTTGAATGGGTGGTAGTAGTTGAAACTCCTTTTTATACAACCCTTCGACTTGGTCAAAACACCTGCATTTCTTCTTATATTTCCTTTCGAACTAGTTAAGTAAGTATTTTGTCCTTTCGTAATCCCCTTTCGAAACAGTTGAGGTGACCCGGAGTTTGGTACTAATGATCTAAGGATGTGAATTAAATGGAAAGGTTCCAACCTCTTCGAAAGCCAACCTATCAACAACTTGAGGTTAGGAGCTAAGGATCTAAGGATATTAATTGAGCTAAGGGTTTCAACTCACTCTAAAGGTGACCTTTTGATCGAGTCGACATAAGAAGATCATAAACTAAATCCAATAGGAATATTAAATCAACTGCGTATTCAAAAATACCATAATCTTGCTTTCATTAAGCTAAAGTTATATAAATTGATCAAATTCCCAATCTAATTTTAAAATTAGGGTTTACAAATTTAAGAAAGTACAATAATAAAGTGAATGAATTTAGATCCTATAAGCCAGAGCCCTAGGGTCTTATTTATAGGTGCGGGTTGACATATTTTGAATGTGTCCTTTCGACTTAGTTGAAACGCGACCTTGGAGACCTTCCATTGCCGTTAACATTTTGGCATCTTTCTACATTGCTTTTGAATGGACTCGAGCGCTTTTGACATCATCGAAAGGGGCAGGTGCGCTTCTCTGCTTTGTGTTGTTGCAAGTTAGAAAAGATAAGAACTTTTGACTCTATCAATAGGTGGATCTTTGAAGCTTCGAAGGTGTCGAGATGTTGAAGGTTTTAAGGCAGAAGGTAGCTTTCGAAGGCACACTTGCAGGTTGATGGGAACCTCATCCTCTAGCGTAGGAGATTGCAATATTGAACCTATCAAGCTCTTCTTTCTTAATTGTGAATGGTCTCGACTGGTTTGAAAGGCTTATTTAAGCATTCGAAGGGGTTGCTCTAGCAAAACATCCTTTTGAGAAATGTGAATGAAGGCGAAACCTTTAGTTTCGAAAGGTTTGGAGCGCATGTGAGTGGCTGTAATTTGTTGCTTTCGAAAGGTGTTCCTCAATTATTCGAAACGTCTTTATACTTGTGGAAGCATCAGTTTTGAAAGGAAGTAATTAAAGCGAGAAGTTGCTTTCATCCCCTTTCGACCCCTTCGAAGACTTATAGCACATACAAATTTTGCTATAGCATCCCTTCGACTCCTTCGAAAGGCTTTGTTGATGTTATCATCTCTTAAAAATCCTTATTTTCTACTCTTCTTTGTTTCAACAAGGTTGAAGTGAGAATTGGTGGTAGCAAAATGTTTGAAATTAAACAATATAATAAAAAGAAATTTTATTAAATAAAGAATGATATTTTAGTAGAAAAATTTGTTGATAAGATTGTTAAAATATTTTAAAGCTTATTTGATGGAATATTTGAATTAGAATCATGTTTGAATTAGAATAAAATGGAATTTTGAAACATATGTGTGTGTGTGTGTGTTTTTAGTGTATTTGAAAGGAGAATTATTTAAATAGAGTGTTTTGTAAATCTGCAAAGTAATTGTCACTTATGGTAGATGTTTTATATTTAAAAGTTAAATTTGTGGTGATATGGTTAAATTGGATGTTAATAGTTAGATATAGATTTTTCCTAATGGAAAATTGCAAGGATGAAAATTTATTATAGGGGAAATCTATAACAACCCGAATGTAAAGTATAATTAATTGAAGTTAATAAATGTGATTTGATTGATTGAAATAGAATTTGGAGATTTATCGAATAAATTGGTTTGAAAAATAAGTGATTTTAAAATGTATTTTGTATTTAATTATATTAATTACAATCTAATTTTATAAATAAAAGAAAATAAATATATATTTGTTCATTTTAAGTATTTTCTTAGACCATGCCCAAATATCCCGGGCCCAAACTCTAAGCATCACGAAATTTCCATTTCAGACTTTACCTTCTCTCGATATTTCATCTCCAACCCTAAATAATAAATGAACGCATTCATTTGAGAGCTTTCCAGAAAATCAACAACTTACTCAAAACCTTCCTCATTTTATAATCAAACTAAATTCAAGTAAACTACCATGAATTTCTAAAGTTAAGCATGAACATCTGCATATTGAGGTATACCTACATACGCAACCGATTAAGGTTTCATCAATGCGCTAAATGTATGGATCTGTGCGATCAGAGAAAGGAGGAAGAAGGAAGAAAAGCAATGTTCAGTTGAGTGTTTTCACTCACAATTTTCTATCTAATCCTATGATATATATATATATATATATATATATATATATATGAATTGAAATGATGATTGAACAAACAATGTGGTGTACTTCAAACTAGAGGTGGTAATGGCGATGAAGTGAATAAAAATTGATCGAGGAAAGAATGGCCATGAGCATAGTTGCTCCAACCAATGGCCGACTTATTAACCGGTTAGAGATGACCGATGCACCGGTGGAGCCATGTGCTCATGCAGCTGCATGTGTGTGTTAGCTTGTGCGTGTATATGTGCAGTTGTGTGTGTGTGTGCAGTTTTATGGTGTATGCGAGTGTGTATAAACTTGGGTGTGTGCGTGCATACAATCATGTGTGCAAATGGAATTTCTATGTGTATGTGTGTGTGCTGCATGTGTGCGTAGTTATTGTATTTGTGCGCTGTGTTTGTCTGTGTAGTTCATAGGGTCAGTGTACAAACATCAAATATATATATATATATATATATATATATATATAAACCAAAATATTTATACATACACACATATATATGTGTGTGTGTGACTGTTAAAATGTAAAACAAGCTAAAATAAATCCTCATAATAAACATACTTAAACTCAAATAAACATACTTATATATTACATATCACTGTAATATAATTTAAAGTTTAATGAATTAATAAAGTGAATTTAATGGTATTATATAAACGAGAAATATTTGAAATGTTTCTTAATTGATATCCTATAGTTATTAAAGTATATTTATGAAATTTTAATATATGTAATTCAAGTATTGAAAATGTATTTATATGTTTATGAACAAATTAAATTGATTTGGATGTTTTATAATTATTTAAAATAGTATTTAGTTGTTGACAATTATGGAATAAATGTTATGCGTAATATTTGTTTTTACAAATTTTTTTGGGTTATCAAAAGGAAGAAATTAGTTTTCTAGTTATATTGGTAGATATAAAATTATTATTTAATTCATAAAAGATTGAAAAAAAATTATTTATTTATCGCAAAGTGATATTATATTCGGTTTTAATTAATTATCCATTTATGAGTACTTAAAATGTTATATTAAGGCTATATGTTATGAATGATTCATTATTGCTATGTTGATTTGTTGTTATACATATATTTATTTGATTAATCTATTTTATTTGATTATTCTTGTAATTATTTTCTTGTTTACTGAATTGGATTATACAAATGATTCACGGTTGATGTAGATATTGTTTAGTGATTTGACATGATATGACGATGGCATCCTTTTGTATGGAATTGTGATATTTTATATTAAATTAGTTATTCAATTCTTTATGATGAGAATCTAAATAAACAGAGTTATAATACCGGTTGGGATGGGGCATTCAGTAATATTTCTTTGGTTATTCTTTGGACTAGTTATATAGAATATTATGTGGACTATTAAGCAAGCAAGGCTACGTGCCTAACGATGAGCATTACTTTGTGTCTATATGTATTAGTTTTATACGTCACTATTATGATATACTCCTTTTACTGATGTTGGAGAGAACCAGATGGCTAGAATCCACCCTAGTATCCTAGTCGTAGGGTCATGCCCGAGAACGGTAACACCTTATATTTATATAGCTATGTGTTTTCACTACGTACATTTAATCCCTATGTCACTAAAGCTAACAATATATTACCTAAAGGGGCTATAGTCGGGCTGTGACTATTGAGTCCTTGCGTTGGCAAGAACTTCGATGGATATGTATCACGGTACCATGAAGGTAACCAAGACCGTAGAGAATTCATGACTCTGGAGCTAGCTTCATGTTATCTGACTCCCTTCTGGTACTAGCGGAGTAGTAACTTGGCACATATTATTGATACACCTTACTGTATTATAGAGATTGGTTAGGTGACCCACATATTTTTTTTTATTTGGCTCTACTTGGGACTTCGTGCCTATCGTATAGTCATTTCCATCAAGGTACTCTCTAATAGTTATATATGAGAAGATAAGAATATGCCTGTGATAATTGCCCAGAGTATAATGGATTCTTATATCATTATTATACTGATACACGGCCTATCATGTACACATGTATTGATGATGATGTTCTATAGAGATGGAGAGATATATTTAGGCAATGCTACGTGCTAGCCTAATTAGACTTGGTGATATCTCACCTATTGATATTTTCTTGATTTGACGACAATTCTTGGATATCTATGAATCACCCATTTGTGTTGATGCTGTGATTTCTAGTTTAATGTGTTTTTATATGGGTGATAACATCTTTTTGTATTAGAGTTGGTTGATTCGTATGGTTTTGAGTTATTCGTGTGATGCTATGTTTTGATGATTATCTGTGGTATTATACATGTATTCCATGCATACATTTCCCTGTACATATACATATTGACATGTTGATTGATGATTTTAGTACCTTTGGCTGTGTTAACGTATTATTATCCCTCAATTATACTGTGCACCTTTACTATAGATTCATGATTAGACATAGTCTGACCCATGTGTTACCTATGTAATACTCGAATCTGTTTGTGACATTTCAAATATAGGGGCAGTACAACCAGCAAGTGTTTTAGCCGGCTTAGAGGACTTATATTACGTCTATTATATGATACTGTATGACTTAGATTCACTGTACATATGTGACACTGAGTTTTATATTGATTATTTGCTATATTGTATTTAGTTGGTTGACATTTGAGTTGTTATGTATCCATAGAGACTTATTTATTATATATATATATATATATATATATATATTATGTTATCGCTCCCATTCTAACTCTATGTTCTCTATTATTTACTGTATATTGTTATGTCCTGTTGGCATTTGTGTTTATTGTTTTGTACCAATACTATGTATGTATAAGTGAGATATTCATTTGATGTTTTAATACATACCACTGTTAGTCAAAGGAATATTCATGTGCGTACTTGAAATGTTCTCATTCTCCACATTATCTGGTAGTATTACTTAGTAATACCCTTGGATATTGTGGGTATAGAGGTGAGGTGTATCATTCACACCACCCAATCTGTCCATGAGAAGATTAATCGACAAAATGAAAGAAAGCGGGGGTACCTTGGCAAGCTGGAGGCTAGGGGATCTCTTAGTTGGTATGGCTGTTGGAATTTGTCAAAATTCAAGTCTGTGGGGTCGGTTATGACAACTGCTCTTTCGGACCCTTTCGTTTATCTTTTCCCTCTAGGTAGGGACTACCGCTCCCCTCTTGTTCGTCTTCTCTTGCTGTTTGAAAGTTTATTAGTTAGATAAAGAAAAAGGCAAATGATGGGGAGACCTAGAAGGAAGAACCAGAGTCTGGGACCTCGACGTACTACTAGGAGAGCGGGACCTTTTCCATAAGCCATCTTTGGGATCCAATTCTCCCTTATCCCCAGCTGGACGGTAAAGGAAAATCGCCCCAGTCACCCGCTTCATAGCCGGTTCTCCAACATTTTCACTTGGGCTAGATGAAGACACAACCTATCTAATATCCTTGGGAGGCACTTTTTGCCTAAGGTGCTTCATCTTAGAAAGTAGTTTTTCCCTTTTAAACTCATACTACCTATAATGTCAAAGCACGACGGATTAGGACAAGAACTAACACTTGAAAGGTTCATGATTGTGACATGAATGTGCAATTGTACAAGTGAGAATGTAGGAGTGCATAGCAATTGAACGAACCCTTGGGGTCCTCGTGGGTCTTCAGCTATCATTGGTTTTGCAATATAGATGTAGAATCCCCATAATCGATTCTAAGCTCTGGCGCTTGAAGATGATTGGAAACATAAATATTCCCAAGAATGAAAGCTTCCTCCTCTTCTTTAGGGCCAAAAACCCAGCGTAAGGCCTCATCTACCTCTAGATTGGGTGGGGTAGCTAAACCAGTATTCCCAGAGAAAGCGCTTCATCACCATCCGTGACAGTATGATCACTATCGTGAGAATGAGAGCTCACTTTTTCTACTATCTTGTATAAAGGCTATCATCATCCCACTCCCTTAAAGTCTTGGGCCGGCTGCTTTTACAAGATACGATCTTGAAGAGATATAACTTCAGTTTCTTTGAACCCTTAAGGATGGTAGGAGCCAATCCATGTGGATCTGTAGTTAGGAGGGCACTAGAAACATAAGGTGACAGAAAGGCACGTCACATTTCTTGTTGGTAATCAAGTCTTTTCATTTTTTCTTCTTCACGGGTTTATGGGTGGAAGGTTGCCTGCCTCTTCCGATTGAGCGGCGACCACTTCCAGTCTAAGCCACCTCAAATTATCATCGATGACTAGATGGCGAAACTTCCGAAGTTCGTTCGAGATTTGTTAGAATCTACCCAATGTACATTCCAAATCATCCCCAGTCGCTGCTCTCACCATACCCAAAAGAAGGTCTAAAAAAGGAAAAATTAGTATTTAGCATAATATTTCGCAAAGCCATAAGAAGAAATGGATAAAAGAAAGAGACTCACATCCAGAGTGCCCCTGATGAATGCTGGGGAGCTATCCTGGACGAAGAAATATTCACACATCATATTCAAACTTTTGAAAAGTCATTTGTATGTGTTTATATATGGGTGATGACATCTTTTGGTATTAGAGTTGATTTGTGACGACCCGTCTCCTCGACCCTCAAAAATCGACACTAATACATCCACGGTATTCACGTGCCGTAAATCCAAGTGTCGGGGAGGCAGATTATCAAGGGTGTAAAGAAAATAAAGAAAGATAACACAATAATAGAGTCTCACATCGCATTCAATATTTTAATTTTACATAAATGATCAGAGTCAAATACAAATCCAGCGGGATAGTTATAACCGTCTATCCGTACATATGATGGAAAATACATACTGCATAACACATCGGAAAATGGATAGATAAATACATAAGGTACTATAACTTCATAGCACCAAAAGACTTCTCCATAATGCTCCCCAACATGCTCCAAAATGCTCCTAAGGTATCATGACTACACGACTGGCCGAAAAATAGGGCACCTAGAGTTTAAAGGGAAAAACAAACTCTACGTCGGTCATGCGACTGGTGTGAGAACTTAAAGTACGATGTTTTGAAAACAAAACGGTACCTGATAAGACCACGTGCGCACATTAACACGGAGCAGGTTTTTACCTTATGATAACCAAAACTCTTTATTACGAAAAATTTGGGGATATTATTCTTAATGACTTTCTTTGAAAACATTTGCAAATGAACTTACAAATCTTAGCCGAAATTGTTACCATTATTAAATTCTAGCATACTAGGTTCTACAATCAAGTCCGTAGGTTCTTATTGGAGAATGGATTTCCATACAAATGACCAGGTGAATGGACTACCTTTCGATGGGTACACCTCTAGATGGATGTCCCAAGGCACAGAACATCCGCCCTCTACCAACACAAGATTGGCCTACCTCTGTAACCAGATTGTACCGAATATGTCATTCCCCGGTCATTACCGACTTTTATCCGAGATTTCTCTTCGCATACATCCACATTAATTTACATCTCGAACTTCATATCGGAAAGAAATATATCTAGAAGGGATGAACATACCCTACTTGGGAATGACCCACTTAGCCTTGTCACATCTAACCCTGTTTCGGTCATTTCCAATTGATGAGGCTTGAGGCAACGATTACCTTTTCACATAACACGTATCACATCTTTGAATGCCACATTGCCATTTCCGTTGATTACGAATTGCCTTCCACAAAAATAAAACCCTTGAGCTCGTATGTCTTAAGGAGGGTGTTAAGCTAAGGGAAGTTGCCTTCTCCGCCACCACTGATGTACATTTGTAAAAATCAATGTGCCTAATTTTTAGAAATGCAATGTCAGACAAACGTCCATACAAGATGTCCAGGAACTGGACAAACCGAAGGCACTTTCCTCGGCCATTACTAGGCGAGAAGTCCTTGTGGTTTGGAGGTTTTTCATAACAAAGAGACCGCCGTTACAATATAGTGAATCGGGAGTTTATCCCTAATTAATCAACAAGTAGTCCCTCGTTATTATTCGTCTCAATATCTCCGTCTTCAAACATCTTCAATCTTCAAAACCGTAAATTGGTTCGAAGTGGTTTTAGGATAGGAATCAACCAAATCCGATTCTGGTTCCTTCAAATCCAATCATCGATAAAAATGATGTAATTAGGTGATTGTTTTTCGATTCATTCATTTTCTTTTACCAAAATATCATCGAGAGATATATATTTTCAAAATATTCTTTTAATGAATACGAAATCATTTAAACATCTTTTTGAATATTTCTCAAATCATTTTTTATAGAGTATCTTTTGAGAAAATAGGATTATAGAAATCATTCTACTTTTATCCAAAATCAACTTCCATATTCAACTAGTGCTATGGGTGGAATAATGGTGAGATCACCTCTTAAATTCCATGAATAGGACAAGTTCTCTCTTCGGATTTTAATAATGAGTATAAGAAGATTTTCTATAAAATCCAAGTTGAGCATTGGGGCTATCCTTTCTATATGTTCCACCCCTCGCCTAAAAGAGAAAACTGAGGCGTGGTAAGTTCAGTTGCTCCATCCCTAACCTTAGTTACACACCTTGTTTCCACTTTTAGATTTCATAGGCGAGACAAATGTACTAGTCGTTTCCGCATACTTTTAGATTTCATAGTTGCTCCATCACCCAAGTGGGACTACGGTTCCATCGAAATCCAATCATCGATAAAAATGATGTAATTAGGTGATGGTTTTTCGATTCATTCATTTTCCTTTACCAAAATATCTTCGAGAAATATATATTTTCAAAATATTCTTTTAGTGAATACGAAATCATTTAAACCTCCTTTTGAACATTTCTCAAATCGCTTTTTAAAGAGTATCTTTTGAGAAAATAGGATTATAGAAATCATTCTACTTTTGTCTAAAATCAACTTCTGTATTCAACGAGTGCTATGGGTAGAATAACGGTGAGTTCACCTTTTAAATTCCACAAATAGGGAAAATTCCCTTTTTGAATTTTAATAATCAGTATAAGAAGATTATTTCTATAAAATCCAAGTTGTGCATCGAGGCTTTCCTTTCGACATGTTCCATCCCTCGCCTAAAAGAGAAAACTGAGGCCAGGTAAGTTTAGGGCACTGGTTACTCCATCCCTAACCTTAGTTACACACCTTGTTTCTACTTTTAGATCTCACAGGCGGGACAAATGTACTAGTCGTTTCCGCATACTCATTTTTCCTTTTTAAATCACTTTACTACTTGTTTAACCATCTTTGAAATTATGTTAAATTGTTCAAATTTCTATTGAAATGCTTTATTATTTACTTAAAAACATTTACTAATGATTTAGGAAAGAATTGCTAAGTTTCAAACTTTATTTCAAAAGTTATTGAAAAGCGTTACAAAAAGTGTTGCAAATGGTATTACAAAAAGTGCTTTAGAAGCTATATTCTTCAAAACAACTTTTATATCACTTTAGAAAACTATATTTTCAACTTAATTCAAATTTAAAACATTTTAAAAGATTTTTAGAATTTATTTCATATTTTTAAACCATTTATTTTATCAATTTCCAGTTTTGGTCATTTAGTGTAAAAACTGGATTTTTCTTGAAAATTGATTTTGCCATATTTCAAAATATACAAGATGAAATATTAATTTTCTTTTTTTATATAAAAGATATGGATATAAGGGTTCGAAAAATTCTTCGAATAATTTCGAACTACACTCCACTTCGTATTTTCGTTTGAACTTTTGACGTGAAAACACGAACTACCGTTACACGACGCATCAAATTTTAGGCATATTTTGATATTGATATTCAAACTTTGTCGAGACAAGTTTAAACACTTAGGAACCATTTTAAAAGCATATTCAAATATTTTTCAAAGGTATAAATGATTCCATATCACATTTTATTTTTAGTTTGGAAAGGGTTTTCCATGTGAATCAATGTCGTGTATATCGTGACTTGTTTCATTATTTTCATGCAATAAACAACATATAGAAATCAATATCATAACCAAACATACAAATTAACATATCAAAACATCACAACTAAATATATACATATAAATTAGGATTTTTCACCTTAGTTGCAAATGAACTTGCTTTAAAGTGATTATAACTTTCCTAACTTCAATCAGATGCTCACGAATGCTTCTTTTAAGGCTTCTAGGTGGCTTGACTTGACTTATGGAGGTCTTTGGTGCTTTGGGACGTGATTTTAAGGGCAGATTGGGCTCAGCTTGATGGTGAAGGAGTGGGTCTTGGGTTTGAAGGAAGGAGGGGGAGTTTTGATGAATATTTAAGGTGATTTGATGATTACTTTCTTTAGTATAATTTTGGAATAAATTTTGGCATAATTTGATTAAGTTTAGAAGCCATTAAAAGAGTGAGAAGAAGCATGAAATTTTGAGAAGAAGAAGTGTGGAAGGAAGTGAGAAACTGGGTATGTATTTATAGAAAATATTTGAGAATAAAATATAGATTTATGTTTTTACTTAAATAACCTTCCTTAAGAATTAAGTAAACCTATTTAATTCAAAGCTTACCATCCACATTACATCACACTTTTAAAATTCTAATACTTTAGAGTTGAGTATAAAAATAAGAATGATTACTTTGCTTTATGTCACTTTCTTTACTTTATGTCACATTTGATGTGACATGTGTTTTGTTTTTTTAATTTACTTTTGCTAATTACTTTCTAAAATTTTCTATGTATGATTATTAAAAGTAACTTTATTTAGTTAATTGTTAACCATCTTTATATGTTAACATATTTATTATATTGTGTACATAAAGGTGCAACAATGTTGCGACAACTTTAAATCGACAAAACATTGATTTTTGACAAAATGTTTTACGGTCACATTTTGACGTTTTATTTAAGCTATTTGTTTATGTAAACTAAAAAAAAAAAAATTGTATAATGATATTTAAAAATATAAACACTCATAAATAAATTAAAATAATTTATTGAACCATTTAAACTTACTTTTTTGAAATCAGGATTTTGTCGCTTTTGTCGATATAAGCAAATGTTACAATTTTTATGTATATTTATATTTTCAAATCCGATCTAATATTATTTGAATCATAAAACCTCTTATATTTTATATTTAAAATCACTTTAAATGTTATGTTTTGAAGTGGTTAAATTTTTGGTCGTTACATTCTCCACTACTTAAAAGAATTTCGTCCTCGAAATTAGATAAGAAGAAAATAGCTCAAAAGGAAATATATATTCAATAAGATGGAATATATACAATAAGTGATTATAGCACGTGCGTTGAGTACACTTGATAGATAAAGTCTATACATCGATCCTAAAGTCGGAAAATGCTTTTCTAATTCTATCTTCTATTTCCCATGTGCAATCATCAGCATCCCCGCTCCATTGAACTTTTACCAACCTTACAACCTTCCTTCTTAATCGTTTCTCATCTTGATCCACGATTCGAACGGGTATTTTAATAACTGCCAGTTTGGTTCTATCTCCAAGTCATCCTGAGCAGTCATTTCTATGACTTGTTTTGGGTCATATACATGCTTCCGTAAATGTGATACATGAAAAATATTGTATACACCAGACAATCTTTCACGCAATTGTACTCGATAAGCTAGTGGGCCAATTCTTTCGAGAAAGGAAAAAGGTCCAAAATATCGAGGTGCTAACTTTCCAGCTCTTCCAAATCTTACTACTCCTCTCATTGGAGAGACTTTCAAAAACAACGAATCTCCTACTGAGAATTTTAGATTTCTACGCCTTCGGTCTGCATAACACTTCTGTCTACTTTGGGCTTCTTTTAGCTTTTTTCTAATCATATCAACTTTTTCTGAAGCTTCTCATATCATATCTGGGCCAAGCACTAACCGATCTCCGGTTTCTACCCAACATGCTGGCGATCTACGTGGACGACCATACAAAGCTTCATATGGTGCCATGCCGATACTAGCTTGATAGCTATTATTATAGGAGAACTCTACTAAATGTAAATGATTCTCCCATGAGCCTCCAAAGTCTAGAATACGTGCTCTTAAAAGATCTTATAAAACATGGTTGACTCTTTCCATCTATCCATCAGTTTGGGGGTGATACGTAGTGCTTATACTCAGCTTCGTTCCCAAAGCTGTCTATAGTGCTTCCCAAAAATGACTAGTGAAGATTGGATCACGATCGCTTGCTATACTGCTTGGAACTACATGCAATCGAAAAATCCCCTTCATATATATATCCGCAAGGCTTGCTGCAATTCTTGTTGGCTTAACTAGAATAAAGTGTGCACTTTTGGTTAATCGGTCTATGATAACCCAAATGCCTTCATTTTCTTTCCTTGTTCGGGGTAAGCCATCAATGAAATCCATGGATATTTGATCCCACTTACAAGCTGGAATCTCCAAAGTTTGAAGTAATCCTGCCATTTTTTATTGGTCACTTTTGATTCTTTGGCAATTTTCACAACGGCTGACATAGATAGATATGTCCCTCTTCATGCTTCTCCACCAAAATGTACGCTTCATGTCTTTGTATATCTTATGAATCCCTAGATGAATGCTAAGTATGGCTATGTGGCATTCAGCTAGTACTTCTTGCCTAAGATTTTCAACATCTGGAACACAAATTCTTCCATTTAACCGCAGTACCCCATGGTTATCTATTTTAAAGCTTGAATTTCTTCCTTCTTCAGCTGCTTTAATGTATTTCTCAAACCATTTATCTTCTCCCTGTTTACTGGCAATTCTTTCCAAAAGAGTTGGAGTTATTACCCAATAAGAAATAGTAGCTAACTTCATACTCAATGCATCAGCTACTACGTTGGCTTTCCTGGGTGTGTATAGAATATCTTGATCATATGACACGAGAAATTCTAGCCAACGTTGTTGTCTCATGTTCAGATTCTTTCAGGGTGAAAAGATACTTCAAAGATTTATGGACCTTGAAGAGTTAGAATTTCTCCCCTAAAAGATGGAATATTATTTACAAAGGTCAATTCAAAATTTTATCAAAATAAACTATGAAAGGTTCTTACCCAGCAAATAATGTCTCCATATCTTTAGAGTGAACACAACGGCTAATAATTCTAAGTCGTGTGTTGCATAATTCTTATCATGCGTCTTCATTTGCCAACTTGCATAAGCAATCACCTTCCCATCTTGCATTAAAATTGCACCAACTCCTTCTCCACAAGCGTCTGTATAAATGGTCAATCCGCTATTTCCATTTATAATTGCTAAAACTGGAGCGGTTATCGACCTCTTCTTTAGTTCTTGGAAAGCTTCTTTGCATTTAGGATTCCAGATAAATTTACCATCCTTTATTGTCAACTTTGTTAGGTGATATGCAATCTTAGAGAAGTGTTGAATGAATTTTCTGTAATATCCTACCAAACCTAAGAAGCTACGAATCTCTTTAGGAGTTTGTGGCTGCTTCCAATCTTGAATAGTTGCAACTTCCACTAGATCTACTGAAATTCCATCCCTTGATATTATGTCCAAGGAATCTTACCTCCTTCTCCCCAAAAATGACACTTTGATAATTTGGCTTTAAGCATGTTATTTCTCAATATTTCCAACAAAGCTTCTAGATGCTTGTGTGTTCTTCTTCTGTCTTTAAGTAGATGAGGATATCATCGATAATGACTAACACGAATTTGTTTAGCACACCTCTAAACACTCTATTCATAAGGTCAACAAAATAAGCGGGCGCATTAGTCAACCTAAAAGTCATAATCAACCACTCATAGAAAGTACTCGGACCTTTGAATGCAGTTAGATGGATGCAATCTTCAGCGATTCTTAACTGATGGAATCCTGTTGCTAGGTCCATTTTTGAGAAAACTCGAGCTCCATGTAACTGGTCAAACAAGTTGTCCATACGGGGTAGAGGATACTTGTTCTTAATGGTTTTCTTATTTAGATCTCGATAGTCTACACACAATCTTAAAGATCCATCTGACTTAGCAACAAAAACTACTGTCGATACCAACTTGAACGGCTGGGTCTTATCAATCCTTTCTTTAATCGCTCTTGGGTTTGGTTATTCAACTAATTCCTTTCTTTCAGAGCCATCCTTCTATCTTGTTGTTTAATTGGCATAGCATCAGGAACTAAATCAATACGGAATTCGATTTCTTGATGTAGGGGCAAACTTTTTACTTCCTCAAAGACATCTGCAAATTCCTTAACGACGGATACTGTTTCTAATCCTATCTAGGATGTATCTAAAGCATAAAGAAAACTATCCCTTCTTAGACTAGGACCTTCATAAGATATTTCTATGATTCTCCCTAAGACGCTCCATAAAGATATCATTCTATTTTTGTAATCGACCATAGCTTTGTACTTAGCCAACCAATCCACACCGAGTAAAATTTCGAGTACAATAAAATCTAAGATGAAAAGATCAAAAGAAAAGTGATGGGGAGGATAAGAAATTGGGACTTTTTCACAGTGCATACAAAGATTAGTGGAACCTCCTATAGGATTTGTTACACATATAGGGTCGTCATCAATTTTAGGTTTAAATTCCAATTCTTCTACAGTTGTTTTAGAAATAAAACTATGAGAAGATCCTGTATCAAATAATACTCTAACTAAAACACCTTTGATAAAAATATTACCTTCCAACACTCCTTTTCCCTTCACATCTTTGGAGGTTGAAGGCTCATCCTTGATAGCATAAACTTTGGCTTGTTCTCCTTTCTTCATTAAGGGGCAATTCTTAATCAGGTGCCCTGGTTTGTGACAATTATAGCAGAGATAATTCTAAGCCACCGGAGAGGCAACATCTGAGCTTTGGGACCCCAAAAATTCTTCGCACTATGGCCTTTCTTCTTACAATTGTAACAAGTGATGTCTTTAAAGCGGTTCTCTTGAGATCCTCCCTTGGGTTTTCCCTGCCACGGTTTCATGCCATTGAACTTCCTCTTCTTCCAGTTATTTTTGTTCTTTCTTGTACTACGGGTGGATCTATCTTATCTAAAGCTTCATATCTGTATGCCATGTCTATTAAGTCTACAAATGGTTCTTTCACATGCCCAGTCATCTTGACATGGTATTGCTTCTTCATTCTAGAAATAAGCTTTTCATTCTTTTTTAGGGGCGTATCTATCAATCTAGGCCCAAAACAAGATAATTCGTTAAACTTGTTAGCATATTTCTCAAACGACATCTCCTCCTCATGTTTAAAATCCATGAAATTTCGGTAAAGACAGGATTTTCTTGCTTTCGGCATATACTGCTCCTCTAGAACTTTCTTGAATCGTTCCCATGAGAAATCATCTTCTGACTCATTCTGTGTAATACATTCCCACCAAACTAGAGCTCCATCTTGTAGTTACCAAGAAGCTAAGAATCTCTTCTGCTCATCTTCAATATTCAGTCCTTTGAAAATTCTTTCACATGAGCGGATCCAAGATTGTACATCAATGATGGTTTCTGTTCCTTTAAAAGGTTTACCACCAAGGCTGGTATATTTCTTGCATAAATTTGCAAAGTTAATTTGAGGCTATACCGGAACAACTACTTCCTCGACTACTGTAGCTGCGCGAGTTTGACCATTTGTGGTATTATTTCCTCCCATACCTCGTACTCTTCTTCCACTCATTTTCTTCTATCTGTATATAGTAAGAAAAAGATATTTAGGATATATAGACGAGATATCATAGGGAATGCTATAAAGTATGAATATACTCATTTAATTTAAAAGTTTCAATTATGCGCTCTCTCAGACTAAACTCATTCTAGGGCATTACTAACCCTATCTCTAATGAGTCATACCCCAACAAAGCCAAGGTTCTCGCTTAACCTTCAGCTTTGATACCATGTGTGATGACCCGTCTCTTCGTTCCTCAAAAATCGACACTAATACATCCACGGTATTCACGTGCCGTAAAACCAAGTGCCGGGGAGGTAGATTATCAAGGGTGTAAAGAAAATAAAGATAGAAGATAACTCCATAATATAATCTCAAATCGCATTCAACATTTTAATTATACATAAATGATCAGAGTCAAATACAAATCCAGCGTGATAGTTATAACCGTCTATCCGTACATACGCTACAAAATACATACTACATAACACAACGGAAAATGGATAGATATCTACATAAGGTACTTCAACTTCATAGCTCCAAAAGAATTCTTCAAAATGCTCCCTAACATGCTCCAAAATGATCCTAAGGTATCCTGACTACACGATTGCTTGAAAAATAGAGCACCCAGAGTTTAAAGGGAAAACAAACTCTAGGTCAGTCATGGGACTGGTGTGAGAACTCAAAGTACGATGTTTTAAAAACCAAAAGGTATCTCATAAGACCACGCACGCACATAAACACATAAAGGGTTTTTACCTTATGATAACCAAAACTCTTTATTACGAAAAATTTAGGGATATTATTCTTAATGACTTTCTTTGAAAACATTTGCAAATGAACTTACAAATCTTAGACGAAATTGTTACCATTATTAAATTCCAGCATACTAGGTTCTACAATCAAGTCCGTAGGTTCTTATTGGAGAATGGATTTCCATACAAATGACCAGGTGAAGCGACTGCCTTTCGATGGGTACACCTCTAGATGGATGTCCCAAGGCACAGAACATCCGCCCTCTACCAACACAAGATTGGCCTACCTCTGTAACCAGATTGTACGGAATATGTCATTCCCCGGTCATTACCGACCTTTATCCGAGATTTCTCTTCGCATACATCCACATTAATTTACATCTCGAACTTCATATCGGAAAGAAATATATCTAGAAGGGATGAACATACCCTACTTGGGAATGACCCACTTAGCCTTGTCACATCTAACCCTGTTTCGGTCATTTCCAATTGATGAGGCTTGAGGCAACGATTACCTTTTCACATAACACGTATCACATCTTTGAATGCCACATTGCCATTTCCGTTGATTACGAATTGCCTTCCACAAAAATAAAACCCTTGAGCTCGTATGTCTTAAGGAGGGTGTTAAGCTAAGGGAAGTTGCCTTCTCCGCCACCACTGATGTACATTTGTAAAAATCAATGTGCCTAATTTTTAGAAATGCTATGTCAGACAAACGTCCATACAAGATGTCCAGGAACTGGACAAACCGAAGGCACTTTCCTCGGCCATTACTAGGCGAGAAGTCCTTGTGGTTTGGAGGTTTTTCATAACAAAGAGACCGCCGTTACAATATAGTGAATCGGGAGTTTATCCCTAATTAATCAACAAGTAGTCCCTCGTTATTATTCGTCTCAATATCTCCGTCTTCAAACATCTTCAATCTTCAAAACCGTAAATTGGTTCGAAGTGGTTTTAGGATAGGAATCAACCAAATCCGATTCTGGTTCCTTCAAATCCAATCATCGATAAAAATGATGTAATTAGGTGATTGTTTTTCGATTCATTCATTTTCTTTTACCAAAATATCATCGAGAGATATATATTTTCAAAATATTCTTTTAATGAATACGAAATCATTTAAACATCTTTTTGAATATTTCTCAAATCATTTTTTATAGAGTATCTTTTGAGAAAATAGGATTATAGAAATCATTCTACTTTTATCCAAAATCAACTTCCATATTCAACTAGTGCTATGGGTGGAATAATGGTGAGATCACCTCTTAAATTCCATGAATAGGACAAGTTCTCTCTTCGGATTTTAATAATGAGTATAAGAAGATTTTCTATAAAATCCAAGTTGAGCATTGGGGCTATCCTTTCTATATGTTCCACCCCTCGCCTAAAAGAGAAAACTGAGGCGTGGTAAGTTCAGTTGCTCCATCCCTAACCTTAGTTACACACCTTGTTTCCACTTTTAGATTTCATAGGCGAGACAAATGTACTAGTCGTTTCCGCATACTTATTTTCCCTTTTTAAATCACTTTACTGCTTGTTTAACCATCTTTGAAATTATGTTAAATTGTTCAGATTTCTTTTGAAATGCTTTATTATTTACTTAAAAACATTTACTATTGATTTGTGAAAGAATTGTTAAGTTTCAAACTTTATTTCAAAAGTTATTGAAAAGCGTTGGAAAAAGTGTTGCAAATGGTGTTACAAAAAGTGCTTTAAAAGCTATATTCTTCAAAACAACTTTTATATCATTTTAGAAAACGATATTTTCAACTCAAATCAATTTTAAAACATTTTAAAAGATTTTTAGAATTTATTTCATATTTTTAAACCATTTATTTTATCAATTTTCAATTTTGGTCATTTAGTGTAAAAATTAAATTTTTCTTGAATATTGATTTTGCCATATTTCAAAATATACAAGATGAAATCTTGATTTTATTTTTTATATAAAAGATATGGATATAAGGGTTCGTAAAATTCTTACTTCGAAGAATTCGGAACTATATTCCACTTTGTATTTTCATTAGAACTTTGACGCGAAAACACGAACTACCGTTACGCGACGCATCAAATTTTAGGAGTATTTTGAGATTCATATCCAGACTTCGCCGAAACATGTTTAAAAACTTAGGAACCATTCCTAAAGCATATTCAAACATTTTTTAAAGGTATAAATGATTCCATATCACATTCATTTTAGTTTGGAAAGTGTTTTCCTTGTGAATCGATGTTGTGTATATCGTGACTTGTTTCACTATTTTCATGCAATAAACAACATATGGAAATCAATATCATAACCAAACATCCAAAAAAACATAACACAACATTACAACTAAATATATGCTTATAAATTAGGAGTTCTCACCTTAGCTGCAAATGAACTAGCTTTAAAGTGATTATAACTTTCCTAACTTCAATCGGGTGCTCACGGATGCTTCTTTTAAGGCTTCTAGGTGGCTTGGCTTGACATGTGGAGGTCTTTGGTGCTTTGTACCATGAGTATAAGGGAAGATTGGGCTCGGCTTGATGGTGAAGGAGTGGGTCGTGGGTTGTGAAGGAAGGAGGAGGAGTTTGATGAATATTTAAGGTGATTTGATGATTACATTCTTTAGTATACTTTTGAAATAAATTTTGGCATTATTTCATTAAGGTTGGAAGCCATTAAAAGAGTGACAAGAAGCTTTAAATTTTTAGAAGAAGAAGTGTGGAAGGAAGTGAGAATGTGGGTATATATTTATAGAAAATATTTTAGAATAAAATATAGATTTGTGTTTTTACGTAAATAACCTTCCTTAAGAGTTAAGTAACGTATTTAGTTCAAAACTTACCATCCACATCACATCACACTTTTAAAATTCAAACACTTTAGAGTTAAGTAAAGAATAAGAATGCACTTTACTTTATGTCACTTTCTTTACTTTATGTCACATTTGATGTGACATGTGTTTGTTTTTTTACTTTTGCCAATTATTTTCTAGAATTTTCTAAGTGTGATTATTAAAAGTAACTTTATTTAGTTAATTGTTAACTATCTTTATATGTTAACATATTTATTAAACTATGTACATATAGGTGCAACAATGTTGCGACAACTTTAAATCGACAAAACGTTTATTTTTGACAAAATGTTTTATGGTCATATTTTGATGTTTTATTTAAGCTATTTATTTATGTAAACCAAATTTAAAAATAATTTTTTATGATGTTATTTAAATATATAAATACTCATAAATAAATTAAAATAATTTATTAAACCATTTAAACTTGCTTTTCTGAAATCAGGATTTTGTTGATATAAACAAATGTTACTATTTTTATGTATATTTCTATTTCCAAATCTTATCTAATATTATTTGAATCATAAAACCTCTTATATTTTATATTTAAAATCACTTTAAATGTTATATTTTGAAGTGGTTAAATTTTGGGTCGTTACATGGTTGCTTTGTATGGTTTTGAGTTATTCATGTGATACAATGTTTTGATGATTATCTATGGTATTATACATGTATTCCATGCATACATTTCCTTCTTTATATACATAGTGACATATTAATTCGTGATTTTAGTATCTTTGGTAGTGTTATCATATTATTATGCCTCGTTTATACTGTGCACCTTTACTATAGATTCTTGATTAGAGATAGTCTAACCAGTGTGATAATTGTGTAATACTTGAGTCAATCCTAGATATTTCAGGTACAATGACAGTATAACCAGCAGGTGTGTTTATGGGCTTAGAGAAGACTTATATTAGGTTTGATGTATTGAGTGGACTGACATTTGATATTGTGACGACCCGACTTTTTCTCCATAAAAAGTCGCATTATCTTGAAGAAAGAAAGGGATAGGGAAGAGAAAAGAAAGAGAAGAAAGAAAGAACAACATCAGAATCTCAACAGTGGAATGAATAATTTATATTAATAACATAAGTATTACATAATATATAACATCAATCTGAGTTACACAGATAATACATCACATATTAGACAGTTATAAACACCTGTCTAGTTATTATAACTCAATACAATACAAAGAAACTACTCAGAGAAACCAACACAGCGGAACACTATATATAACTATAACGCAGTAGCCTCCTGCTCCATTGCTCCTCCAGAATACGGCAAAGCTAACCTGAATCCCTTGGCTACTTGTAGAAATTTGAGTATCCAAGAGTTTAAGAAAACAGAAATAAACTCCGGGTCAGACATGGGTCTGGTGTGAGTAACAGATTAAGGTTGCTTAACTTTGAAAAACCTCTGAAAACAAAGGTATCACGTAAGACTTCGTGCACATAAACATAGGTAAGTTTTTACCTTACGCTAACCAAAACATTTGATGGAAATCCAGTGATATTATAATAGGGTCTAAGGTTTTCAAGTAAATAGAAAATAGCCAAAATTGTTACATTCATTAAATTCCAGCTACTAGCCACAAAAGTGGGTAATACAATCAAAACCGTAAGGGCACGTAGAAAGAATGGGTTTCCATCAATGGCAGGGCTACTGGGGTAACGCCCGTCACAGTAAGGGGCCTAGATCACCGTACCGAGGATCCATCCAAAATCCCCTGCAACACAAGGCCGAAACCATTCCTTACTGAACTGTTCCGAATAAGAAAACCCCGCAGTTGTGATCAGCAACCGCACCACACAGCCGAAATAAAAAGGGACAGCTAGACAGGGGTAAATCTCGTCCTACTCGTGCACCTGACGATGTTCTGAAAGCATTCAATCCATACAAGTTCGTTCCGGGTTCGAACAAAACCGAAGGCATAATGTCGTTACACTCATTTCGTAATCACCCTCAGACTTAACAACAATAACCCTTGCACTTTGAATCTTCATCTTCACTTCAAATTCACGACCTATCGTTAATTTAGATCAATGTGGTTTTCGGATATCCAAATCTGGAAACCCGTTCCCGTTTTCATCGAAATCGAAAACGTATCTTTTAAGGCCAAGTTGTTTTAAAGTTAAAACAATTCAATTCTATTATCTATATACACACAGATAGATAATTCACATATCACAATAGATAATCAACATTATCATCATTAACAGATAATCCACATTATCATTACAACGCAACCAAAACATACATATCACACAACATTACTTATCTCATATCTGACATCTCAACTATTCAAGGGAATCAATTCTCATCCATCCATACATAAGCAATGATCTACTTAATCACATCATCTATAATTAATTTAAAATGAATTAAATTAATTAATCCCATCACTAATTAATTTAATGTGAATTAAATTAATTACTTCATTTCAATAAATCCTGCTTACTTAACCATTAATTAATTACAAATTAATTAATTGATTATCCTCTAATTATTCACCTTTATTAATCATACTTGATTAATTTTTCTTTAATTACATTCAAGTAATTATCTTTAATTAATTTCACAAATTAATTATACTTAACCCAATATAGTAATTAACCTTTAATTACTTCACAAATTAATTAACTATAATTAATTACATTAATCCTTAATTAATTAATTAATTAATTAGTTACTCTTAATCACTTATCATTGATTAATTAATCTTAATTAATCAACTCTTAATTACATCATTAATTATATTAATTAGTAGTTCTCTAATTACATTTTAATAAATTTTCCTATTTAAATTAATTACATTAATTGATTAATCTTTAATTAAACCACAATCATTAACCACCCTTGATTAATCACCTTTAGTAATTAACTACCCTTAATTACTTCATTAAATAAATTAATTACTCCTTAGTTAATTACCTTTAATTAATCCCTCGATTAATTACAAAAGTAATTATACTCAAATTACTTCCATTTTTAAGTCATCTTCCATTAATTACATCTAGTAATTATCAATTAATTATTTCACTAAGTAATTACACTTCATTAATTACATCAAGTAATTATTTATCTAATCATCCAGTGATTAAATTAATTAAACTTAATTAATTAATTTAAACTAATCACATTAAACTCAATTAATTACATTAAGTAATTAATTCCTTAATTACTTTAATTAAGTAATTATTCTTAAACAATTTCACAAATGATTATCATTAATTAATTAATCTAATTAATTATTAAAATTAATCACATTAATTAATTATTGAATAATCCTAAGTTAATGACCTTCATTAACTATTAACAATTCTTTAATTACTTTCTTAAGTAATTAAACTCACATTAATCATTATTAATTACAAGTTAATTTATCTTAATTACCAATTAATTAATCTTTAATTATTTAGTTAATTTAAGTTTTAACTATAACATAATTAATCATTAATTACTTGATTAATTAATCTTTAATCATTAATTAAAATCTTATTAATTATCCTTAATTACAAATTAATTATCCTTAATTAATTAATCTCAATCATTAATTAATTAATTTAAAACTTTAATTACTTATTTAATTAATCCAAATCATTAATTAATTAAATAAGTTAATTATCCATTTTAATTACAAATCATAAATTTTTTATTTATTTAAAGAATAAAACATTTCCTTATTAATGATCAAATTATCATTAACAAAGCATTTAAAAACAATTTACTTTTAAATTTACTTTCAAATTTCATTTTAAATTTAAGATTTAAAATGAATACAAATTAACTTTAACAAAGTTCAAAAACAATTTAAAACAGTTTTTATTTCACAAGTTAAAGAAATATTTGTCTTATAAACAAGTTTAAAAGAATTTAAAAACCAAATTCATTTTTTTAAAATTCAAATCAATATAAAAATATACTTTAAAAATCAAAATTGTTTAAAAAAAATTAAATTTAGAAACTTCCTTTAATTTCAAAACTGAAATACAATTTAAATTTTGATTCCAGATTTTAAAAACTTTACTTATATTTTAAAACTTCATTTTAAAATTCAAACCATTCAACCATTTTGAAGTAGTTAAAACAATTTAAATCCAAAAACCTTTTTTTATTTTAAAAACTGAGATTCAAACTCAAATTCCATATTTTATAACTTAGATTTAAAACTTGTTTTAAAATTCTACTTTACAATTCAAACTTTCAGTTTTAAATTCAAGCCAAATATACTTAAATACTTAAAAGTTGTTAAAACCAATTTAAATTTCAAAAACTTAAATCATTTCAAAACTAAGGTTCAAACTACTTGAATTCAGATTCAAACTTGGGTTTAAAACTTAGTTTAAAAACTTTGATTTTCATTTTAAACTTTATGTTAAAATTTTAATAACAGAACAGGTTTTTCTTTCAAAAACCTATAACCAAATATTTACTGGAGCCAACTCTTAACTGTATCGAGCCAAAACCCAAAGTGCTTCAAGTCAAAACTCGAATTACCCGAGAACAAACCCAGTGCAAGAAAAAAACCCAACTTCATCAGAATCGAAGAGGTGCACCGTGCACATGCATGGCGACGCCGTTCAACTCCTATCACCACCAATGATCTCCTCAAGTCATCGTTCACCTTCGTATCCTAACACGATCATCCGATCGTTCTCCAAATCTCGAAATCGCATTCGAGCTCTCAACCGAAATCTGGAACAAGAACTGGAATCCACCACAAACCTGAAAAACACCTTATTCTACGATCCTCCAACCATCAGAAATCCTACAACCACAGCCAAGCCTTCACCAATCCACCTACCTTCATTCCCCAGAATTTCGAAGCACTAGATCAATTCTATAAGCCGTGGTGCTCAAATCACTCAACCTAGTTAAAACTAGGGTTCCAGACTTCAAACAACAACCACCACCTCCACAATGAAATGCACCATAATCAGATAATTTTTCCATCAACAATGATCATTCCTCCACCTCTAGGAAGAAAGTCGACCCCTCCGATCATTTAGATCAATAGAGGCAGCCCAAAATGCACAATGTAGACAACCCTGAACCGCTCTACGATTCTAATACTAGAACTTGTGATTTTGCTTTTAAAAATCATGATTTTGTATGATGATTTAGATCCTAACTCTACAACATTGAATCATGGTATTTGAATTTCCACTAATTTAATGTTTGATCGTCTGTTTATAATTTCCAAAGACATTTACAAATTATTTCAACTTAAGTGCAATTTAAAACTAAAGTTTATGATTAAGCAAACAAGTTTCATTTGAAATTTAAATTTAAACAGAGTCAAGATCAAAGGGTTAGAATTTTTAAATCAAACTGGAATACTGGAAGGTAAATGCAGAGAGTATTCTGAAGAAACAACATGCATACTATACATGAATATATACACAGCAGATATCATACAATTCACATTCATTTCAAATTAAATATCATGCAACCAAATTTACCTACTTAAATTTTAAAAAGTGAAGTTACTCACCATAATTGAAGAAGGAAGACAGAGCCTTCATTTTGAAAAATAGCTTTTGATGCTTTTTAAAACTTGAGTGCGGAAATGCCTTTGATTGAGTTAAAACTTGAATTTCTTGTTTGAAAACTTTTGTGCTTGATTTATAAACTGCTTGCACTAGATCTTGCTTCAGATTTCATTATGGAAACATTACAGGCTTTGGTCAGATTCTGGCATTTGAAAACTGGTTTGCTTTAATTTGAAAATGCAGGCTTGAACAGATTTGCTTCAAAATTTTAAAATGTTACAGGGAATTGATTTTTGCATTATGATTTGATTTGTTTTTGAGATGGAAGGATTTCTGGTTTTGATTCTCAGATTTGTTTTAGAGTTAATGAGCTTCAGCTGAGAATTTTTTTCTTTAGTTAAGAAATGAAAATGAGAAAAAGAATAAGAAAGGAAAATGTAAGTGTTTATATAACTAAATTTATGATTTATTAAAAATCAAAGAAAAATAAAAATAAAATATGCACATGTCAACTTCCCTAATTAATATGTTAACAAATGTGCTTAGATTGTTTTATTATCTTGCATTTGTAATTTTACATGCAAAATGAATTTATAAATGAAAATAAAGCTTTTACTAATTAATTTCCTAATAACTAAATACTTATTCTAATTTATATAAATAAGAATTCTTTTTAAAGAAATAGAATAAAACAAATTATATTTATGCAAAAATCATTTATGTCGTACTTTTAAATCCAATATATATATTAATATATATATATCAACTCTTTTGAAACCCAAATATAAATTTAATTCAATTTTTAAATACAATTTAAAAATCAATTGATATATATTTTTAAACAACCACCATTTCAATTTGAAAATAATATTCTACTCAAAATCTAGATTTACACCACACACACACACAACACACACACACACACACACATATATATATATAACATTATTATTGTTTAAAAACAACTCATCTATCAAATTAAAATTATTTATTGAAGAAATTAATCCTTTATTAATAAATCACTTATATTATCAAGTTATATTTAAAAACAAACTATTTTGTTAATCTTATTTAAATTTAAACTTATGCTAAAATCAATTTAAACAATTTAACTTAACAATTTATAACTATATAGTTATTTATTAAATAGCTTTTTAAAAGCTTAGTATTAAATAAAAAAAAATCAAATTTCCAAATTACCAAAAATATTAGAATTAGAAAAGATTTTTAATTGTTAAATTTAAAACAAAGCTATCTATTTACAATATATACCATATATTTACATTAAAATAGAAACCAATTCATTTGCTTTAAAAGATAAAATCTACTAATTAAATATTTAGTTAATTAGATTCTTAAATCAATTAAAATTTTATTAACAAAATTTTCAAAACAATTTAATTTTTAATACAGATTATTAAATTGATATTGCCTAAAATTCCGAGTCATCACATTCCTCCCCCCTTAAAAGAATTTCGTTCCCGAAATTTAAAACAAAGGTTATTTAATAATCCATCTAAGATTTAATTTTAAATCACAAGCATATATTATCAATCATATGCTAACAACTATAGTAACCAATTCACCCAATCAAACAAATCTAACTATCCAGAAAAAATTCTGGATAGAACTTCCTAGAGTTTCCCAAGTATAAATACCGGGATACTCGCTCTTACAGAATCCAAATAATCAATACTACTAAGCTACAGAGCTCCTACTCATCTAGATCTACAAAACTAGACAGGATATCAGACTACAGACAAGTCTGACTTAACAACTCAAATCTCCTGAACTGTTGGTTCCCAAAACCAAAGATAGATCATACACGTTCTCCCTCAAAGATACGTGAAACAAACTGAATCCCAGTTATCCAAACTGGCAATTCAATCCTGAAGACCAAACACTTATTCTCACAAGAAAACGGAAAAGATCTAAAACACCTCGGAGCTAGCTTTCCAGTCTTACCCAAATTTATAGCTCCCGTAGATTGGAGAAAAACTTATCCAAAACCAAATTTCCGACTTCGGATCCAAATTCCTTCGTCTCTTATCCTCAAAACTCTTTCGATGATCCAGGGCTGCCTACATCCTTCCCGATCATCTCAACTTTCACTGATGCCTCAAGAGACAAACTGGACCAAAACAACCCAACACAATGATCTCTCAAGATCAACCAAAAACCAAGAACAAACTCTACTCCGCAAACATCAGAAGAAAACAAACTTCTCCTATTCAGAAAAGGCAAAACAGATGCACCTCCAAACTGCTTTCGCTGCACAACTCTAATCTGGAGTAAATGAAAAAGCTGATGATGAACACAAGCACAAACTGGACAACCCATTCTAGAAATATGGTTCCATAGATCCATAAAGAAAACTCAGAAATTTCACCATATCCTGAGCTTTTTCACCAAACTCTCTCTCTAGGAACCATCCTTCTATTAAGATGAACCACAAGAATCACTCTTGGAATCCTAGTCGATATGAAAACTCAATCTCTAGATGCGAACAAACCTCTGACTTCCTTGAAGACATCCAAAAAAACTGATAACTCAAGCGAATACTCAAACTATCGCAAGTCACTTTTGCGATCAACCCAGCCTAATACCCAAAGAAAATTGCTCTCTCTTTACTAATCAGAACAGCTTATGTTAATCTAGCCAATCCATCGAAGAAATGGATCCACTCTGCTGCTTCTAAACTCCACTTCTAGAAAAATTGCTTGGCCAGAAAACTTTCTTGCAGGCACACAGAACACTCCGAGCTGCGCTGCTGACATGGATGCCAAAGACCTCTTATCCAAAGTTCTTCGAGAAACTCGGACATCAAAGCAAACAGAAACACCCTGCTGAGCCAAGCCACAACACCGAAACAGACGCACTCCCTTAAACTTGTTCCAAAGAAACATTTTGGAAACAATCCATAGTCACTGCATCTCATCACGCAGCTACTACTTCCTAAGGTTACCAAGATACCATCACTCGCTTCTGTCTGATTGACAGATCCAAACTCTACTCATCCAACTTGCACTTCAAAGATGGACTCCTAACCTTAACAGGTTTCCTTCAGAGATTGATGCAATGCTTACACCACTACAAAGCTTACTCGAGACGGTATTAGGTTTACAGTCTCGACAGATCCACTTCCAACCTCAAACATTCAAACTCCATCCATTGGTAGTCGTGTTACATACACCACTACCCCATCTACCTTTATAATTTATATAGAAAAACCTGAACAGGTAACCCAACAAATAGGCAGAAATATATATATATATATATATATATATATATATATATATATATATATATATATGTATATATATATATCAAAAATACAAATACACTCTCTCAAGAAGAAAATCACTCCAAAGCCTAGGTATTCACCCAACCTAGCGCTCTGATACCAAATGTGACAACCCGATCTTTTCTCCACAAAAAGTCGCATCATCTTAAAGAAAGAAAGGGATAGGAAAGAGAAAAGAAAGAGAAGAAAGAAAGAACAACATCAGAATCTCAACAGTGGAATGAATAAATTATATTAATAACATAAGTATTACATAATATATAACATCAATCTGAGTTACACAGATAATACATCACATATTAGACAGTTATAAACATCTGTCTAGTTATTATAACTCAATACAATACAAAGAAACTACTCAGAGAAACCAACACAGCGGAACACTATATATAACTATAACGCAGAAGCCTCCTGCTCCATTTCTCCTCCAGAATACGTCAAAGCTAACCTGAATCCCTTGGCTACTTGTAAAAATTTGAGTATCCAAGAGTTTAAGAAAACAAAAATAAACTCCGGGTTAGACATGGGTCTAGTGTGAGTAACAGGTTAAGGTTGCTTAACTTTGAAAAACCTTTGAAAACAAAGGTATCACGTAAGACTTCCCATGCATAAACATGGGTAAGTTTTTACCTTACGCTAACCAAAACATTTGATAGGAAATCCAGTGATATTATAATAGGATCTAGGGTTTTCAAGTAAATAGAAAATAGCCGAAATTGTTACATTCATTAAATTCTAGCTACTAGCCACAAAAGTGGGTAATACAATCAAAACCGTTAGGGCACATAGGAAGAATGGTTTTCCATCAATGGCAGGGCTACTGGGGTACCGCCCGTCACAGTACGGGGCCTAGATCACCGTACCGAGGATCCACCCTATATCCCCTGCAATAAGGCCGGAACCATTCCTTACTGAACTGTTCCGAACAAGAAAACCCCGCGGTTGTGAACAGCAACCGCACCACACAGCCGAAATAAAAAGGGACATCTAGAAAGGGGTAAATCTCGTCCTACTTTGGCATGACCCACTTAGCCTTGCTGCACCTCCCCTGTTTTAGCCATTCCCCGTTGATGAGGCTTGAGGCTACGATTACCTTAATCAGAACACACTACTTAGAATGCTCATCGTGCACCTGACGATGTTCTGAAAGCATTCAATCCACACAAGTTCGTTTCGGGTTCGAATGAAACCAAAGGCATTATCTCGTTACACTCATTTTGGAATCATCTTTAGAGTTAACAACAATAACCC
Organism: Allium cepa; assembly: GCA_030765085.1. Lineage (NCBI taxonomy): Eukaryota > Viridiplantae > Streptophyta > Magnoliopsida > Asparagales > Amaryllidaceae > Allium > Allium cepa. The sequence continues at coordinate 515,310,673 of CM060942.1, forward strand.
TTGCACTCTGAATCTTCATCTTCACTTCAGATTCACGACCTATCGTTAATTTGGATCGATGTGGTTTTCGGATATCCAAATCTGGAACCCGTTCCCGATTTCATTGAAATCCAAAACGTATCTTTTAAGGCCAAGTTGTTTTAAAGTTAAAACAATTCAATTCTATTATCTATATACACACAGATAGATAATTCACATATCACAATAGATAATCAATATTATCATCATAAACAGATAATCCACATTATCATCACAACGCAACCAAAGCGTCCATATCACACAACATTACTTATCTCATATCTGAGATCTCAACTATTCAATGGAATCAATTATCATCCATCCATACATAAGCAATGATCTACTTAATCACATCATCTATAATTAATTTAAAATGAATTAAATTAATTACTCCCATCACTAATTAATTTAATGTGAATTAAATTAATTACTTCATTTCAATAAATCCTGCTTACTTAACCATTAATTAATTACAAATTAATTAATTGATTATCCTCTAATTATTCACCTTTATTGATCATCCTTGATTAATTTTCCTTTAATTACATTCAAGTAATTATCTTTAATAAATTTCACAAATTAATTATACTTAACCCAATATAGTAATTAACCTTTAATTACTTCACAAATTAATTAACTATAATTAATTACATTAATCCTTAATTGATTAATTAATTACTCTTAATCACTTACCATTAACTAATTAATCTTAATTAATCAACTCTTAATTAAATCATTAATAATATTAATTAATGGTTCTCTAATTACATTTTAATTAATTTTCCTATTTAAATTAATTACATTAAGTAATTAATCTTTAATTAAACCACAATTATTAATCACTCTTGATTAATCACCTCTAATAATTAACTACCCTTAATTACTTCATTAAATAAATTAATTACTCCTTTGTTAATTACCTTTAATTAATCCCTTAATTAATCACAAAACGTAATTATACTCAAATTACTTCCATTCTTAAATCATCTTCCATTAATTACATCCAACAATTATCAATTAATTATTTCACTAAGTAATTACACTTCATTAATTACATCAAGTAATTATTTATCTAATCATCCAGTGATTAAATTAATTAAATTTAATTAATTAATTTAAACTAATCACATTAAACTCAATTAATTACATTAAGTAATTAATTCCTTAATTACTTTAATTAAGTAATTATTCTTAAACAATTTCACAAATAAATTTTCATTAATTAATTAATCTAATTAATTATTAAAATTAATCATATTAATTAATTATTAAATAATCCTAAGTTAATGACCTTCATTAACTATTAACAATTCTTTAATTACTTTCTTAAGTAATTAAACTCGCATTAATCATTATTAATTACAAGTTAATTTATCTTAATTACCAATCAATTAATCTCTAATTATTTAATTAACGTAAGTTTCAACTGTAACTTAATTAATCAATAATTACTTGATTAACTAATCTTTAATCATTAATTAAAATCTAATTAATAATCCTTAATTACAAATTAATTATCCTTAATTAATTAATCTCAATCATTAATTAATTAATTCAAACCTTTAATTACTTTTTCAATTAATCAAAATCATTAATTAATTAAATAAGTTAATTATCCATTTTAATTACAAATCATTAAATTGTTATTTATTTAAAGAATAAAACATTTTCTTATTAATGATCAAATTATCATTAACAAAGCATTTAAAAACAATTTACTTTTAAATTTACTTTCAAATTTCATTTTAAATTTATGATTTAAAATGAATACAAATTAACTTTAACAAAGTTCAAAAACAATTTAAAACCCTTTTTATTTCACAAGTTAAAGAAATATTTATCTTATAAAGAAGTATAAAAGAATTTAAAAACCAAATTATTTTTTTTAATTCAAATCAATTTAAAAATATACTTTAAAAATCAAAATTGTTTAAAACAATTTAAATTTAAAAACTTCCTTTAATTTCAAAGTAGAAATACAGATTAAATTTTGATTTCAGATTTTAAAAAATTTACTTATATTTTGAAACTTCATTTTAAAATTCAAACCATTTAACCATTTTAAAGTAGTTAAAACAATTTAAATCCAAAAACATTATTTTATTTTAAAAACTGAGATTCAATCTCAAATTCCAGATTTTAAAACTTTGATTTAAAACTTGTTTTAAAATTCTACTTTACAATTCAAACTTTCAGTTTTAAATTCAAGCCAAATATACTTTGAATACTTAAAAGTTGTTAAAACCAATTTAAATTTCAAAAACTTAAATCATTTCAAAACTAAGGTTCAAACTACTTGCATTCAGATTCAAACTTGGGTTTAAAACTTAGTTTACAAACTTTGATTTTCATTTTAAACTTTATTTTAAAATTTTAATAACAGAACAGGTTTTTCTTTCAAAAACCTGCAACCAAATATTTACTCGAGCCAACCCTTAACTGTATCGAGCCAAAGCCCCAAATGCTTTGAGTCAAAACTCGAATTACCCGAGAACAAACCCACTGCAAGAAAAAAACCCAACTTCGTCTGAATTGAAGAGGTGCACCGTGCACATGCACGGTGACGCCGTTCAACTCCTAAAACCACCAATGATCTCCTCAAGTCACCGTTCACCCTTGCATCCTAACACGATCATCCGATCGTTCTCCAAATCTCGAAATCGCATTCGACCTCTCAACCCAAAACTGGAACAAGAACTGGAATCCACTACAAACCTGAAAAACACCTCGTCCATGATCCTTCGACCATCATAAATCCTACAACTTCAGCCAAGCCTTCATCAATCCACCTACCTTCATTACCTAGAATTTCTAAGCACTCGATCAATCCTATAAGCCGTGGTGCTAAAATAACTCAACCTAGTTAAAACTAGGGTTCCAGACTTCAAACAACAACCACCACCTCCACAATGAAATGCACCATCATCAGACAATTTTCTCATCAACACCGATCATTCCTCCACCTCTAGGAAGAAACTCGACCCCTTCGATCATTTAGATCAACAGAGACAACCCAAAATGCACAATTCAGACAACCCTGAACCGCTCTCCGATTCTAATACTAAAACTTGTGATTTTGCTTTTAAAAATCATGAATTTGTAGGATGATTCAGATCCTAACTCTGCAACATCAAATCATGGTATTTGAATTTTTACTAATTTAATGTTTGATCATCTGTTTATAATTTACAGAGTCATTTAAAAATTATTTCAAGTTAAGTACAATTTAAAACTAAAATTTATGATTAAGCAAACAAGTTTCATTTGAAACTTAAATTTAAACAGAGTCAAGAACAAAGGGTTTGAATTTTTAAATCAAACTGGAATACTGGAAGGTAAATGCAGAGAGTATCCTGAAGAAACAACATGCATATTATACATGAATATATATATAGCAGATATCATACAATTCACATTCATTTCAAATTAAATAGCATGCAACCAAATTTACCTACTTAAATTTTAAAAAGTGAAGTTACTCACCAGAATTGTAGAAGGAAGACAGAGCCTTCATTTTGAAAAAATGCTTTTGATGCTTTTTAAAACTTGAGTGCTGAAATGCCTTTGATTGAGTTAAAACTTGAATTGCTTGTTTGAAAACTTTAGTGCTTGATTTATAAACTGCATGCACTAGATGTTGCTTCAGATTTGATTATGGAAATGTTACAGGCTCTTGATCAGATTCTGGCATTTGAAAACTGGTTTGCTTTAATTTGAAAATGCAGGCTTGAACAGATTTGCCTCAGATTTTAAAATGTTACAGGGAATTGATTTTTTGCATTATGATTTGATTTGTTTTTCACATGGAAGGGTTTTTGGTTTTGATTCTCAGATTTGTTTTAGAGTTAATGAGTTTCAGCTAAGAATTTTTTTCTTTAGTTAAGAAATGAAAATGAGAAAAAGAAAAAGAAAGGAAGATGTATGTGTTTATTTAACTAAATTTATGATTTATTAAAAATCAAAGAAAAATAAAAATAAAATATGACACTTGTCCACTTCCCTAATTAATATGTTAACACATGTGCTTAGATTGTTTTATTATCTTACATTTGTAATTTTACATGCAAAATGAATTTATAAATGAAAATAAAGCTTTTATTAATTAATTTCCCAATAACCAAATATTTATTCTAATTTATATAAATAAGAATTCTTTTTAAAGAAATAGAATAAAACAAATTATATTTGTACAAAAATCATTTATGTCATACTTTTAAATCCAATATATATATTAAGATATATGTCAACTCTTTTGAAACCCAAATATAAATTTAATTCAATTTTTAAATACAATTTAAAATCAATTTAAAAATCAATTGATATATATTTTTATACAACCACCATTTCAATTTAAAAATAATATTCTACTCAAAATCTAGATTTATATATATATATAACATTATTATTGTTTAAAAATAACTCATCTAGCAAATTAAAATAATTTATAAAAGAAATTATTCCTTTATTAATAAATCACTTATATTATCAAGCTATATTTAAAAACAAACTATTTTGTTAATCTTATTTAAACTTAAACTTATGCTAAAATCAATTTAAACAATTTAACTTAACAATATATAACTATATATTTATTTATTAAATAGCTTTTGAAAAGCTTAATATTAAATAAAAAATCAAATTTCCAAATTACCAAAAATATTAGAATTGATAAAGATGTTTTATTTGTTAAATTTAAAACAAAGCTATCTATTTACAATATGTACCATATATTTACATTATAATAAAAACCAATTTATTAGCTTTAAAAGACAAAATCTACTAATAAAATATTTATTTTATTAGATTATTAAATCAATTCAAATTTTATTAACAAAATTTTCAAACAAATTTAATTTTTAATACAGATTATTAAATTGATATTGCCCAAAATTCCAGGTCATCACGGATATGTTATGTATACAGATTTATATTATATATATAATATGTTATCGATGTGATTCTGACTCTGTATTCACTGTTATTTACTATATATTGTGTATTGTTCTATCCTAGAGGCACATGTGTTTATTGCTTTGTACCGATATGCTTAACGTATAAGATAGATGTTCATTTGATGTTTTAATATGCACTAATATTAGTTCGGGAGAATATTCATGCGTGTACCACACATTGCCTCATTCTCTATATTATCTGACAATATTACAATTATACTCTTGGATAGTATGGGTATAGAGGTGGGGTGTTTCATTTTGGTATCAAAGAAAGGTTTAGAACAATGCATCTTATATTAGAGACACCAGTCAAGACTTTAGATGAGACTTAGAGTCACCGATTCTTGGGTGTGTTAGGTAGTAGGTATATGTGTGTTTGTGTGTGTGTGTGTGTATATAGGATGATTACTGAGGGATATCATTAAGGGACATGCTGGTAATTTTATATATACTATATAATTCATTCAGGTATGTAGTATGAAATGGTTGGAGTAGCGAGGATGAAACGAGTGTCTAACCAGCAGCGTAGTTTTTTTGTGTTGAGTATTGTGTGATTATGTTTTGGCTTGGCATTGTGTCATTGAGTTTAGAACTGATTTTAATCAGAGTGTGCAATGGAAATTGATATATAAATATTCTGCTAAGTGCATTGACTGATGTTTCTCATGTTTTCTTGGTTATTGAGAATTGAATCCGATTTTTAATAGAGTATGGTAAATATTAGTATGTATTTATCCGAATTGGGAAGTGAATTTCGTTATCGATTTTTACTTATGAAAAATAAATTGATATGAGTGGTGATTGTTGATATTATGAAATGTCTGTTGAAATGGTTTATTGAGTAGTATATTTATATATGTGTGTGTATTTAAAGGCTATTTTAAAATGTTTTAGAGTTACTAAGTGTTTAGTAGAAATAAAGACTTAATATATAAAGATATAGTTTATTAATATCTAATGATTTTGGAACCCAAACAAATGTTTTAATTCGAAATTTATTGAAAAGTATACATTTTAAGTATAGAATTAAGTTAAGATTTAAAATAAAATAAATAAAAGTATATTAAATAGTTTGGGAAACTAATTTTTATAGACCTTTGTTTTTAATAAAACTTGTGTTAATATGTCCAATGAGTAGTTTAAGAATTCTGATCAATGCATCTAGCCAGAGTTATCTATAAGGATTTTTAAACAATGGAACGAGATATTTGGACTAGTGTTTTGAAAATATACAGATGATTTGAGTAAATTAATTTTTTTGTAAAGGTTAAATATTTTACGGGAAAATAGACACAGGAAAGAAGTTGCAAAAAAAATTACTCACACGGACAACAAGTTTGTTTTTTTGTATGAAGGACACTTTTTAGTGCAAATAGAAAATGATAGTTACAACTATCATTCTGTGATTTACACTAAAATGTGTCATTCAGCCTAAAAAACAAACTTGTTGTCCCTTAGACTAAATTTTTTCGCAAGTTTTTCCTTGAGCCTAAAAACACCAATATTTTAAATAGTATTTTAAGGAAGATTAGTTGTTTTGAAAAAAAAGGGTATATGAAGTTAATATTTGAAATTGATTAGACCAAAAAAGAATTTATATTCGTTACTTGGGGAAATGTATTATAAAAGGTCTTTTATGCATGTGGATGTATTTTGAGAATTGTTTGCAGTTATTGGACTTTAGTGGACAGTTATTTATAAACACTATAATAAATAGCGAGGCAACAATATCATATTTTATACGTGTTTGGGAATTTATGTGTATAATAAATTGATTTGACGTTTCTGGCATAATTATTAACAACTAGATGTTATAAAGTTTTGGATTCTGAAATAAAATAATATATATAATAAATAAAAATGTTTATTTCTTTGTAATGCAGAATGGTGACAATTTATATGCTTATGTAAGCTATATGTGAGTGTAAGTTTCAGATTAATAAATAAAAGGTAATGAGTGAAATATTGTAAAAAAATTAAAATAAATTATGGATTCCAATAATATAAATATTTTAAAGGTTATTATTAGGTGTAATGGGGAAAGGAAGATGTATTACTAAATGATTAATGGATAAATCTGCTCTTTATTTTGAAATTTGATAAAGCATGGGTTTTGATTAATTAACTTTTGGGTAGAAGAGAACTTTTCGGTAATAAAGTATAAAAGGATATATAAAATTTATAACATTTAATGTAGTTATTTAATAGAGAATCATTTTTGCGAGGACTATAAATTTATTTTTTAAAGTGTTAAATTTTAGGAATAATTTTAAAACTTCTCACCGTGTATACACACAGGCACACACAGATATATATATATATATACACACATACATACATATTCTAAGAGAGGTAAGTATTTGCATAAAGTAAATGAAAAGAATTAACAAAAGAGTATTAGGAAAGCATTTTGTTTACAATAAAATGTTTGAAATTAAATAATATATTAAAAAGGATTTTTTTTAAATAGAAAACGAGATTTTAGTACAACAATTTGTTGATAAGATTTTGGCTTTTGTTAATATATTTTAACATTTATTCGATGGAATATTTGAATTTGAATCATGTTTGAATTAGAATAAAATGGAATTTTGAAATATATATATATATATATTTGTGTGTGTGTGTATGTATATATGTATGTATTTGAAAGGAGAATTATTTATATAGAGTATTTTGTAAATCTACAATGTAATTTTCACTTATGGTAGTTATTTTGGATTTAAAAGTAAAGTGGTGGTTATATGGTTGAATTGGGTGTTAATAAGTAGTTATAGATTTTTAATAACGGGAAATTGCAAGGACGTAATTTTCTTGAGGGTTAAGTCCGTAGCAACGCGAATTTAAAGTAACAATTACTTGAAGTAAATAATAGAGATTTAATTGATTAAAGTATAATTTGGAGATTTATTGAATAAATTGGTTTGGAAAAGAAGTGATTTTGAAATGTAATTTGTATTTATTTAAATTAATTAGAATCTAGTTTTATAAATAAAATAAATAAATATATATTTGTTCATTTTAAATATTTTCTTAGACCAAGCCTAACTAACCTAAGCCAAAAACCTAAGCATCACAAAATTTCCATTTTCGGACTTTTCCTTCTCTCGATATTTCATCACCAACCCTAAATAATAAATGAATGCATTCATATGAGGGCTTTTCAGAAAAATCATCAACTTACTCAAAACCCTCCACATTTTATAATGAAACTAAATTCAAGTAAATTACTATAAATTTCTAAAGTTTAGCATGGACATCTACATATCAAGGTACACCTACTTGTGTAAGCGATTAGGGTTTCGTCAATACGCTAGATGTATGAGTGCGTGCGATTAGAGAAAGGAGGAAGAAGGAAGAAACACAATGTTCAGGCATGTGTTTTACAATTCTATGACTAATTCTTTGTCTACTTCAATGATTTGATACACCCACACACACTCATACATACATAGATATATACATACATATATATATGAATTGAAATGATGATTGAATAAATAATGTGATGTGCTTGGAACTAGTGGTGATAACAACAACAAAGAGAGTAAAAATTGATCAAGGAAGGTATGCCTTGGACATTAGTTGCTCTAGGTAATGGCCGATTGGTGGACCAATTAGAGATAATCAATGCATGTGGAGTCATATGCTCATGCAGCTAGTAGTGTGTGTTAATTTGTGCATGTGTAAGTGTAGTTGTGTGTGTGTGCAGTATTAAAGTGTGCGTGAGTGTGTGTAAACCTGGGTTTGTGCATGCATGCAATCGTGTGTGTGTGTGTATATGCATTTCTGTGTCTATGCGTGTGCAGTTTTTGATTGTATGTTGTGTTTGTATGTGCAGTTGAGAGAATGTATGTTTACATATCAAATATATATATCCATGTGTGTGCATATATTTAAACTAAAATATAGACACACATACAGAGATACGCACACATATACATATACATATACATACATACATACATACATACATACATACATACATACATACATACATATATATATATATATATATCTGCGTGCGTTTGTTAAAAATGTAAAACAAGCTAAAATAAATACACATAATAAATATACTTAAACCTCACATACATAAATATTATATATGAATGTATTGTAATTTAAAGTTTAATAAATTAATAAAGTGAATTTAATAGTATTATTTAAATGAAAAAATATATGAAATGATTAATTGATATTATATAGTTAATAAAGTACATTAACGAAATTTTAATATATCCGATCTAGGTTTTGAAAATTTATTTATCTGATTATAAACATGTTAATTGATTTGGATGTTTTATAATTATTTAAAATAGTATTTAGTTGTTGATAATCATGGAATAAATGTTATGCGCAATATCTTTACAAACTATTTTGGTTTAAGAAAGAAATGAGTTTTCTAGTATTATTGGTGAATATAAAATTATTATATAATTTGCATGAGATTGAAAGAAAAAATAATTATTTATTGTAAAGTGATATTTTATTTGGTTTTAATTAATTGTCCATTTCTAAGTACTTAATAAGGTTATATGTTGTGAATGATTCATTATTATTATATTGATATGTTGTTATATACACATAGTAATTTGGATATTCTATTTTATCTTACTATTCTCATAATTCTTTTCTTGTTTATTGAACTAGATTATATGAATGACTCACCATTGATGTGGATATTGTTTACTGATTTGATATGATATGGAGATAAAATCCTTTTATATGTATTTGTGATATTTATATTGAATTTTTTATTTAATTCTATGTGACTAGAAATATAAATAAACAGAGTTATAATACCGTTTTGGACGGGGCATTTGTTAATACTGCTTTTGTTATTCTTTGGACTTGTTATATAGAATACTACGTAGACCTAGTGTAATTTATAAGTAGTGAGTAAACGATTGAGAACCATATAGTGGTATGGGCCACTATTATGATATTTATTCGGGTATTCATTTAAGTAGATGACACTCACTTGATAGGAATAGAATTATGATGAGTATAACTTCATGCCTATATTTAGCGAGTAAGGCTACATGCTTAATGATGAGCATGACTTTGTGTCTATATGTATTAGTTCTATATGCGACTAATTTTATGTACTCCTTTTATTTATGCTAGAGAGAACCAAATGGTTAGAATCCACCCATAGCGGTTTGGTCGTGGTGCCATGCCCTAGATCGGTGATACCCTATATTTATATAGCTATGTGCTTTCGCTATGTGTGTTCGCCCCTTGTGAGACTAAGGCAAACATTGTTACCTATAGGGCCTAGGGTCTGGTCGTGACTATTGAGCCTTTGCATTGGCGAGCGCATCTGTGGATATGTGTCATGATACCGTGAAGGTAACTAAGACTGTAAAGACTTCGTGACTCTGGAGCTAGCTTCGTGCCATCAATTCCCTTTTGGTACTGACAAGGTATTAGCTTGGCATATATTATTGATTCACCTTACTTTAGTGTAGAGATGGGTTAGGCGATTGACATATTGTTATATATATATGGCTCTACTTGGGGCTTCGTGTCTATCGTATAGTCATTTCCCATCATGATACTTTCTAATAGTTATATATGAGAAGATGAGATTATACCTGTGATGGTTGTCCAGAATATAGTGGAATCTCGTATTATTATTATTATACCAATTAGAAGCCTATCCTATACACATGTATTGATGATAATGTTTTATAGAGAAGGAGAGATATATTTAGGCAATGCTACGTGCTAGCCTAATTATACTAGGTGATATCTCACCTATTTATATTTTCTAGATTTGATTATGATTTCAAGATATGTTTGAGTTACCCATTTTTGTTGGTTATGTGATTTTAGTTTAATTTGTTTCTATATGGGTGGCGACATCTTTTGGTATCGGTGTTGATTGCTTTGTATGGTTTTGAGTTATTCGTGTGATGCAATGTTTTCATGATTATCTATGGTATTATACATGTATTCCATGCATACACTTTTCTACTTATATAAATATTGACATGTTGATTGATGATTTTAGTATCTTGGTAGTGTTAACATATTATTATCCCTCGTTTATACTGTGCACCTTTACTATAGATTCTTGATAACACATAGTCTGACCTTACGTTATTTATGTAATACTTGGGTCAGTCCGAGACATTTCAGATACAGGAGCCTTATAACCAGAAAGTGTTTTGTTGGGCATAGTGGAGAATTATATTAGCTATGTCGTATGATATTGTGTGACTTTGATTCACCGTACATACATGATACTGAATTTTATATTGATTATTTAGTATATTGTGTTGAGTTGGTAGACATTTGAGATGTTATGTATCCATACACACTTATATATTATATATATTATATGTTATCACTGCGATTCTAACTCTGTGTTATTTGTTATTTACTGTATATTATGTATTGTTCTATGCTGGAGGCACACGTATTTATTGCTTTGTACCAATACTATGTACGTATGAGTAAGATATTCATTTGATGTGTTAATACATACCAATATTAGTATAAGGGAATATTCATGTGTGTACCGGGCATATCCTCATTCTCCGTATTATCTGAAAGTATTACTTGGTAATACTCTTGGTTAGTATGGGTGTAAAGATGGGGTGTTTCATTCACACCACCCAATCCATCCACGATAAGATCAATAGACCCGATGAAAGAAAGCGTGATAGTTTCAATAAGAAGGTGGGCTAGAGGATCTCTTGGCTGGTTGGGTTGTTGGAATTCCTCAAAATTTGGGTCCGTAGGGTTAGTTATGACAACTGCTCTTTCCGCCCCCTTTCCATTATCTTTTCCCTTGGGTAGGGACTACTGCTCCTCTCTTGTCCGCCTTCTCCTACTGTTTGGAAGTTTCTTAGTCGGATTAAACAAATAGTGAATTATGGGGAGATGTAGAAGGACAAACTAGAGTCTGGGACCTCGATTTACTGCCATGAGAACGAGACCTTTTCCATGGGCCATCTTTAGGGTTCTGTTCACCCTTTTCACCAGTTGGATGATAACGAACAATCTCCCCAGCTAGCGGCTTCATACATGGTCATCTAACATTTTCACTTGGGTCGAATGAAGACACTGTTAGGAAATCAATTCTATGGTTTGGATGATAAAACTATATAATGGAAATCAAGTATGCATATATATCTATGTTTACAAGTAATTATTAAAGTAAACATCACCAAAGAGACAAGAACAAGACTCAAAAGAAGTATCAAGTGGCTACAAGTCGATAGAATCGAAAGAGGAATGACACAGGCACGGGAAAAGCAACATGCACAAATCCAGACGTCTGAGTACACTAGATGTCTGATTGATTCCTCTGGTTCGCAAATCAGACAGAATCAGATGTCTAATTAATATACTCAGACGTCTGAAAAGCAACCATATACAAAAAATACATGAGAGCCAAACGTCTGAAACATTTCCAGACGTCTGATTTTGAACTCGGCTATATATATTCAAAGTACAACTGTCACAACTGAAAAGACACGTTCGCTCCTCTTCGCTGCAACTCTTCATCACCATTAGAAGCGACCTTAGAGCACTTACTAACAGATGCAACTATACAAAGGATCTCTCTACCACTATAAATAGCATCAGGAATTCAAGAGAAGATTTCACCTTACTCACTTATACTCTTTACTCTTATACTCTGATTAATACTTGATCTCTAGCAATCTAATACCTGTATTTTAGTCTTCCATATACTCAAAACTCTTCAATCAATATTATCTATATATATAGATTGGAAGCATTTGTACTCAATAGTCAATATTCGTGTTATAGAACACGTGCTTGACAAGAACAAGCTATTGTAACCAATCCTATTCCTCTGGGCGAAGTGAGGGTGTTTGATAGTTGAATTCCGAAGAGGAGCTTCGGGACTGGACGTAGGAAGGGAGGTCCTGACCAGTATAAAATCATGGTGTGATTATTTCCATTTACTTTGCTATTATCATCTATCAAGTTTATATTAGATACATTATATAGTTAGTTCAAGTATTTTTCAAGAAGTACAATCCACAGCACGACCCCCACTACTTAATGGATCTAACTATGCATATTGGTCAACACATATGAGAATTTTCATGGAAGCAAATGGTCTAGAAATTTGGTCAGCCACACAAGATAAATATAAGCACCTACTACTGCTATGAACACATGGACCGATGCACAAAAGACCTTAGCATCAAATAATGCTAAAGTTATGAATGTTTATTTTGCTCTCTGGACAAAAATGAATTTTCACGTGTCATGTTATGCACAACTGCATTTGACATTTGGCGTACCTTACAAATTACACACGAAGGTACAACAAAGGTCAAACAAACTAAGATTTCAATTTTGCAAAACCAATTTTCGTCATTCAAAATGAAACAAAATGAAACTATTGTTGACATGTATTCTAGATTTCAAACTATCCAACATGGTCTTATGGCATTAGGAGTTAAGTTTACTGTTTTGTTCTAGTTTCTCGAATACTCAACTCTTTAACATCAGATTAGGAAAGGAAGGTTTTAGCTATTGAAGAAGCTAATGATCTCTCTACTCTCAAAGTTGAAGAGTTGATACGAAATTTAATGTCCTATGAAGCTAATTTGCAGGCACGAAAAGAACTGAATTCGGAGCAAAAGAACATAGCATTCACAGCAACAAACAATGATTACCTTGACTTAGATGAAGAAGAGATAGTTTTCATTGCCAAGAATTATAATAGATTCAAGAAATTTAGAAAGATAACCAAATTCCAAAAAGAAGGGAAGTCCAACACAACAAACCTATCTCAAATCAAGTGTTATGAATGCGATCAATACGGACATATGAAGAAGGATTTTCAAAACTCAACAATGATAAAAAGAAGAAAAAATTTGAAAAATTCAAAAAGAAGAAAGCTTTCAAAGTAACTTGGGATGACTCAGACTCTTCATCATCCGAAAGTGATAGCAATAGTGACGGAGAACAAGCTAATGTGTGTTTTATGGCATAAACTGATGAGGTATGTCCTTTACTTAACTATGATGAATTATTAGAAATTAGCATGGAATTAGATGATAAATTTAGACAAATTAAAAAATTGAACAATGAATATATAGTCAAAATAAATATACTAGAACTAGAAGTAGGAATGTTAAAAGATGAAAAAATTATCCTAGAAGAAGAACTTGAATTATCTCAAGATAAAATCGAAAATAATTTGATAGAAAGTGAGGCTATTACTATTGATTTGAAAACACTAAAATAGTGAAGGATAATTCGTTAAAAGAAAAAGTTGACTTAAACACAGTATTGAAATATTGAAAATTGAAAATATAGAATTAAAAGAAAAATTAGACAAAATTACAAATAATGTGTCAAAATTTAATAAAGGAAAACAAGATTTGGAAAATCTTATCAAAACTTCAAAACCATCAGGCAATAGAAATGGAATAGGATTTAAAAATCCTTCTAAACAAAAAGGAAATGATGCTAAAAATATTAGTTATATAAAAACTAAAAGTTTACCTAAGTCTAAAATGAATACGAAAAATATGAAAATTTGAATTTCTAAGACAAATAATAATTTGATTAGACAAAAGCATATTAATAATTTCTTAGAGAATGTAGTCTATAATAAAAATTATATTTATAAAGGTACCAAACCATCTTGGATATGGTTACCTTCACCTAACAATTAGGACCCTAACAAAATACATGGGTACCAATTAAAACATCTTTTATTTTATAAGTACCTAGAATAAAAAATAATGAGAAATGGATACTAGATAGCGGATGCTCCAAACATATGACCGAAAATTCAAAAATGTTATCAAATATAACATTCGTCGATGGTGGAACGGTAACCTTTGGAGATAATTCAAAAGGATATGTCGTAGGCATTGGAGAATTCGTCAACTCTGGTATATCTAACTCTCCTATTATTACAAATGTTTTATTAGTAGAAAATCTAAAACACAACTTTCTAAGTATTAGTCAATTATGTGACAAAGGTTTTTAAATAAATTTTGAAAAAGATAGATGTAATATTTTGGATAATAACAAACAACTTATTTTTGAAGGTGTTAGAAACAAAAATATTTATGTATTAAACATGAATATAAATAAAAATTCGAATTTATGTTTAACTGCCAAACATGATGATCCATGGCTATGGCATAAACAATTTTGTCATATCAATTTTAAAAATATTAATAAATTAGTAAAACATGAGCTAGTTAGAGGTTTACCTAAAATAAATTACAAAATAGAAAATTTATGCGACGATTGTCAAATTGGAAAACTTAAGAAAAGCTCTTTAAAATCTAAAAATATTATTTCTACGAAACAACCATTAGAATTATTACATTTAGATTTATTTGGTCCAACACAAATACGATCTATAAATCATAACAAATATGTCTTTGTAATAGTCGATGATTTTTCAAGATACACATGGACTTTGTTTTTAAAACATAAAAGCGATACTTTTGGTATGTTTAAGATATTTTCTAAAAGAATTAAAACACAAATGGATTTAAAAATTAAAAATATTCGAAGTGATCACGAAAGAGAATTCGAAAATGATCTTTTTACTAATTTTTGTAATAAGAAAGGAATAACTCATAATTTCTCTTTTCCTTGCACACCTCAACAGAATGGTATTGTAGAAAGAAAAAATCGTACACTACAAGAATGTGCACGAACATTACTAAAAGTAGTGGTCTACCGGAACACTTTTGGGCTGAAGCTATTGCCTCACCTTGTTATGTATTGAATCGAGTTACAATACATCCTATGACTAAACAAACTTGTTTTGAAATATTTTTTTGGTAAAAAACCTAAAGTATCATACTTTAAAACTTTCGGTTCAAAATGCTTTATATTAAATAACAAAAGATAACTTAGGTAAATTTTACTCGAAGGCCGATGAAGGTATCTTTGTTGGATATTCGGATCGTAGTAAAGCATATAGAATTTTTAATAAAAGAAATAATACCATTGAATAAAGTTTACACGTTTCATTTGACGAAAATCTTTTTAATCATCATATTAATGATGAAGAAGAAATTATTCCGCTAACAAATTCAACAAATTCTATTCATAATGAAACAAATGTTCAAAATAACACTATGGTATCATTCCCTAGAATTCTTAAGAATCATCCAATGGATAATATTATTGGAGATCTCAATTCTAGAGTGACTAGAAATCAACTTAATCAGATAAGCCATATAGCATTTTTATCAAATTTTGAACCAAAAAATATAAAGAAGCCTCAAATGATAATTTTTGGATAATTGCATGCAAGAAGAATTAAAACAATTTGAACGTAATAATGTTTGGGAATTAGTACCAAGACCTGAAGATCAATCGGTTATAGGAACAAAATGGGTGTTTAAAAACAAAGTAGGCGAAAACGGAAATATAGTTAGAAATAAAGCACGTTTAGTTGCTCAAGGCTATAATCAAGAAGAAGGTATCGATTATGACGAAACCTTTTCCCCAGTAGCTAGATTAGAAGCCATTCGTACATTACTCGCCTTTGCAACTCATCACAATTTTAAATTATTTCAAATGGATGTCAAAATTGTTTTCTTAAACAGTTTTATTAAAGAAAGTGTATATGTAGAACAACGTCCACAATTTTTTCACGAAAAATATCTAGATCATATTTTTAAATTACACAAAGCACTATATGGATTAAAACAAGCCCCTCGTGCATGGTACGAACATCTTAAAAATCAATTAATAACATCTGGTTTTCAAATAGGCAAAATAGATAAAACTTTGTTTATTAAAAGAGAAAATGATGATATTTTAGTTGTACAAATTTATGTTGATGGTATCATTTTTGGTTCAACCAATGAAAATCTATGTAATCAATTTTCAAATATTATGAAAAATGAATTTGAAATGTCACATATGGGAGAATTAAATTTCTTCTTAGGTTTACAAATAAAACAAATTGAAAATGGAATTTTTATTCATTAAGAAAAATATTGTAACGATCTATTACGTCGTTTTGAAATGGATAAAACTTCAAGAAAACCAAAACCAATGAGTACCACTGTTCACTTAGAGAAAGACGATAACGGAAAAGATTTTGATGAAAAATTATATCGGAGCATGATTGGTTCTTTACTTTATTTAATGGCTAGTCGACCCAATATTATGATGAGTGTATGTCTATGTGCTCGATTTCAAGCAAAACCAAAAGAATCTCATCTAAGAGCTGTTAAGCGTATTTTACGTTATCTATCTAGTACTAGAGATTGTGGTTTGTTTTACACCAAAGAATCATCATTTGAACTAGTTTCATATAGCGATGCGGATTTCGGTGGATGTAGAACAGATTGTAAGAGTGCTAGTGGAACTTGTCATTTTATCGGACAATCTTTAGTTTCCTGGTTTAGCAAAAAGCAAAATTGTGTTTCTTTATCTACTTGCGAAGCCGAATACATCTCCGCAGCTCTAGCATGTGCACAAATGATATACATGCAACAAGCACTAACGGATTTCGGCAAAATTATCAACAAATCTCCAATATATTGTGATAACACGAGTGCTATAAATTTATCAAAAAACCCTGTTAATCACTCACGAACTAAGCATATAGATATACGCTGTCATTTTTTACAAGACAATGTTGAAAAAGGAACTATTTCATTAGAATATGTAAATAACGAAAATCAAGTAGCAGACATCTTTATGAAACCAGTAAATGAACAAACTTTTACTAAACTCCGACGAAATTTAGGTATTTGCTCATTTCAAGATCTTCTTCCTTAAAATTAATCAATTTTTCACTTTAAGGCTATGATTAGTTGTTTATTTTACTACCACAAATTATACTTAATAATTTCTGAACCTTTAATTTTTTAGACAGTTAGTTTGTCTACAAATAACTCTTTTAACTTATATATAAAGAGGTATACAAAACTATATACACACAATTCATATCTTCCTTAAAGAAACAAAATATAGCCATGTCTTCTGGGGACTCTTATATATCCATCTCCATCTCAACACCAAGGACGAACGGCTCGGCTGACACACCACAACGGCTTCCTACACCTACACCAAAGCAGAAACCAACGAATAGGTGGTCCTCATATCATACGGGTTTTGCTCCCGATAACAAGAAGACCAAAAGATCTCTGTTTGTTTCTCCTAACACAAAGGAGAAAATTGATGAAATTCATCATTATCAGAAACAACAGATAGATCTTCAATGAGAATTATATTTCGAACAAAAAGTTACAGCACGTCGGCTAAGCTTTTTGGAGCAAGTAGCGATGAAGCTTTGTTCGTCACGGAAGAAAGATATCCATGAACCGCTGCCAAAACCATGTAGTTCTTTGGATCCCTCGTCTTCATATCGTTCTCCTTCGGACCCTTCACCAAGACGATATTCTGGCTCCCCGAGAACTCATGAACATGGAAATATATGGTCTCCGCTTAAACCATGGACGGATGACAAGGCAGGAGATCGCTAAACTTCATCGCCTTCTAAATAAATTATATTTGTTATTGTATGTATCTATGATTATCTGTTCTTTTATTTCACAAGAATAAAATTATTTGTTATAAAACATTCGAGAAATAAGCAAAACCATCAAATTTTTGGCTATTTTTAGCCACACTACTTATTTCAGACGTCTGACTATGGCCTTTAGACGTCTGACATAATGATATACATCTAAAATTTAAGCACTGTGCATATGTCAGACGTTTGATATACCACCCAGATGTCTGAAATTTTGCTCTGTCTTCTCCAAATAAAATCAGAGAATTTCAAACGTCTAAAATAAGATCCAGACGTCTGCCTTAGTTCTTTGCCACGAAGTTTTTCAAAAATAAACCAAACCAGACGTTTGGTTTTTATATCCAGACGTATGATAAAATTTTCTGCGTCTCCAATTTTACAAATTCGATCAAAACAGACGTCTATACCAAAAACCAAACATCTAAATTTATCTGCTGTACTCAATTTAGGGCAAACTAAACGTCTGATTTACAATCCAGATGTCTGATTCCCAATCGACCATTTAAATTTTCCCAGATAACGTTATTTTTTTCTTTTGTCTCAAAATTGTTAAAACCTACGATTTTCTCAGACACGGTTCTCTTTCCAAAACATCATCTTTAAGCAAATCAAATCATAATGCCCCCTTGCACTAAGAATCCTAAGATGTCAAAACAAAAACAAAACCAACCGACCTCATCTTCAAATCCTCAGGTGTGCTCCGATGAACAGATCGAAAGGTGGATGAATAAAGCGCTGCAATCCATCAAAAGGTAAGAAGACTCCAAAAGAAAAAACTCCACATAGGTCCATTCTATAATCTCCTTAAATTTCCTATGCATGATTTGGATGAACTATGTGAAAATGCCGGGTTGGAAACCCTAATTTCTTTCACTTCTAATGATATCCAAATAGACCAATTAGCCATATTTCTATTTTATGCGAATTTAGACAGTACTTCAGTATGGAACGTTGAAAATGAGGATAACTGGCTCTGGTCTAGCGTGTATGGGAACACGATTAGATTAACTCCGGGCATAATAGGTCGAACCCTAGGATGCTCTGACACAAAGGAAGATTTATACAACATTCCCGATATGCGCTTCAAGCCACGAAACAGTATTACTCATCAAATTTGGGAGGACGAAATGCCAAAATTTGCCTCCAAATGTCTAGTCCAAAAGCTCGACTCCTAACTCGAATGACAATTAATACAATTGTTCCATGAATGGGAAGTCATGAGCAAATCACCGAATTAGAGTACAAAGCCCTATATGCTATATTTAGTGGAACAAGGGTAAATTGGGCCAAATTCATCTTCGACGAGCTCAAGCATTTTTGGACTCGATCATGGCCATCAATTATTTACCCAACTTATATTATAAGACTTCTTCATGCACATAACATTCCATCCTACCTATCAACCTTTGAAGAAATCTCGCCTAAATATGCTTCCACCAAATTCTTCTCTCTGATGCACCTACTCGAAATTCCCCCAAAATTCATGTCCTTTGAAGATTGGTCGCACAATCGTCAATCTAGACGAGTTGAGCCTCCTCCTTAACCACACATTGAACCATCCCAAGAGGAGGAACAACATCGAGAAGCAACTCCACCTCCTCCCGCACCATTTGATTATCCGGGATGAAATTATGGAGACTCAAACGGATACAAATCTAAATGAAAGTGTTCGAGATCTCACCCTTCGAAACCAACATATTCTATTCCAAAATCAAATTTTTTGTCTAAGCGAATTGACAACTTCGAAACATCATTTGCTATGCGCCTAGCCACAGTTGAAGAATCTCTTTCGACTATTTTGTTGGTTCTTAAAGAAGTACTACAACGGGTTCGTGATCCAACACCACCTTCTGAAGATTGGCCGACCCCGGTACCTTCTCCTCCCGCAAAACATTCCAAACTCTCTGAAGATGAACCTCTCAAACAAGCTTTGACATTTCCTACAAAGGCTGGCACTTTCGAAAAAGAAGAACCAAAGAAAGATGATCAAAATAAAGCTTCTCCAAAGGAATCGTAGATTTTGGGAATCATAGATTTTTTTTGTTTTTGGAATATCAATTTTTGTACAAATTTATGTCTGTAATCAAACTTCAAGTTATTAATGAAATTTTCTTTTTGTTTGTTGATTGGTTTCAATTTTATAATTCTTTTTGATAATGCCAAAGGGGGAGAAATATAAGTATAATCATAAAACATTAAAAATAAGCACATATTCAGAGGGAGATTTATAATCTATATATAAGTACATTGAATAGTTGTCATCATCAAAAAAGGGGAGATTGTTAGGAAATCAATTCTATGGTTTCGATGATGACAACTATATAATGAAAATCAAGTATGCATATATATCTATATTTACAGGTAACTGTTAAAGTAAACATCACCAAAGATACAAGAAAAAGGCTCAAAAGAAGTATCAAAAGGCTACAAGTCGATAGAATCAGAAGAGGAATGACACAGACACAGACACAGGAAAAGCAACATGCACAAATCCAGACGTCTGAGTGCACTAGTCAGGTTTGCAAATCAGACAGAATCAAACATCTGGTTAATATACTCAGACATCTGAAAAGCACCATATACAAAAAATATATGAGAGCCAAACATCTGAAACATTTCCCAGACGTCTGATTTTGAACTCGGCTATGTATATTCAAAGCACAACTGTCACAATTGAAAAGACATGTTCGCTCCTCTTCGCTGCAACTCTTCATCACCATTAGAAGCGACCTTATAGCACTTACTAACAGATGCAACTACACAAAGGATATCTCTACCACTATAAATAGCATCAGGAATTCAAGAGAAGATTTCACCTTACTCACTTATACTCTTTACTCTTATACTCCGAATAATACTTTATCTCTAGCAATCTAATACATGTACTTTAGTCTTCCATATACTCAAAACTCTTCAATCAATATTATCTATCTATCTATATATATATATATATATATATATATATATATATTGGAAGCATTTGTACTCAACAGTCAATATTCACGTTGTAGAACACACACTTGACAAGAACAAGCTTTTGTAACCAAGCCTATTCCTCCGGGCGAAGTGAGGGTGTTTGATAGTTGAATTTCGAAGAGGAGCTTCGGGACTGGACGTAGGACAGGAGGTCCGAACCAGTATAAAATCCTGGTGTGATTATTTCCATTTACTTTGATATTATCATCTATCAAGTTTATATTAGATACATTATATAGTTAGTTCACCTATACTTGCATATATATACACTACACGATCCACTCATATAGATTTACAAACACAACCTGTCTGACATCCTCGAGAGGTGCCTTTGTCTTAAGCTGCTTCATATAGAAAGTAGTTTTTCTCTTCTTAGACTCATACTACCTGCAATGGCAAAGTGCAATGGGATAAGAGCTTAACTAACACTTGAAAGGTGCATGATTGTGATATGAACGTGCAATTTTACAAGTGTGAATGCAAGAGTGTGTAGTAGTTTCACAAACCCTTGGAGTCCTCGTGGGTCTCTAACTGTCGCTGGATTTACGCTTTAGATGCAGGATCCCCATAATCGATCCTGAGCTCTAGGTCTTGAAGATAATCTAGAGAATGAATGTTTCCTCCTCTTCCTTAGGGCCATAAACATGGCATAAGTCCTCATCCACCTCTATATCGGGAGGGGGTAGCTAAACAAATATTCCCAAAGGAATGTGCTTCATCATATCCGTGACAGTATGATCACTATGGTGAGAATAAGAGCTCACCTCTTCCACTGTCTTAGTATGAAGGCTTCCATCCTCCCACTCCCTTAAAATCTTGGGTCGACCGCTTTTACAAGGTACGACCATGAAGGGATCTAATTCTGGTTCCTCTGAACACATTAGTACGGTAGGAGCAACTTTGTTGGATTTGTAGTCAGGAGGGCACCAAAAACAGAAGGATGAGTGAAAGGCGCATCACTCATCTCGCCGGTAGCCGAGTATTTTCCTTTTGTTTTCTTCACTGGCTTGTGAGCAAAGGGTTGCCTTCCTCTCCCAATAGAGCAACCAGCCGCTAGCAGCCCAAGCTACCTTAGATTATCGTCGATGACTAGACGATGAACCTCTCGAAGTTCTTTTGGGATTTGTCGAAGTCTACACAACATAACCTCCAAATCATCCACATCATTGCTCTCACCACACTTGGAAGAATGTTCGAAGAAAGAAAAATTAGTATTTAGCACAGATTTTGCAAAGCCATAGGAAGAAATGGATAGAAGAAAAAGACTCACATCCAGAGTGCAAATGTTGAAAGCTTGGGTAACTATCCCGGGTGAAGAAATATTCATGCTTGAACAAGCTATACTTGGAGTATAGGTGCTCAACTGGGTTAAAATTGCTCCTCGCCTCAAGATAAATAAAAAGAGAGTCCACCAGCTTGTTTTTTATCGCATAAATGAACCTGATTTGATGGTGAGTAGGGGGCAATTGGAACTCCCTCATAAAGATGGAGTATAAGCTAGTAAGAATGGCATATTAATTGGGATGTAGCCGGAACGAGGTGTTTTTCAAGTATACAAGAAAGCCTGCAGTACATTGAGGAAGAAAAGCGGGTCCCCGACCAAGCAATGATAACGGGAATAAGCAATACCCATATTCTAGAGGTGGTGATGATTGTAACAACCCAAAATTTTTAGCTATAATAATTAATTAGTGAATTAATTAAACAATAAACTAAGTTTGTGAAATTTTCAAAATCGAGCTACGAGAGTTGCACCATTTAGACCGTGGCGATTTTCTGATCATTTCTATATATAACTTGTCAAAATCCGAGCTAGTGTAGGGACGTTAAGAGAGAAACTAGAATTCAGAATTTAATAAACAAAAACGGAAAAAAAAATAACATGACCTATAGGGGTCGACCCATGCTAAGCTCAGGTCGACCTATGGGTCGACCCCCAAAGATGCTAGGTCGGCCCGCCGTACTTCCTAGACGTGAATACGTCCACGATAACCATATTTTGTAATTTTTGTCACATCTCGTGCATTCTTAGCTGCATCCGATGGTTCCTAGTAAGCCTATGACGTGGTTGCACCAGATTTAATCTTCAAATCCAACGGCCTGAGATCCTTAAGACACACTATAAATAGAACTCTAGGCCTAGCTATTTTTCTCATTCAGATTTTCTCCTAATTGGCTTCATTTTCTGAGGCTGGACCCTAAATAGAAAACTTTTCTAGGCAGGAAATCTTTTTAATAAATATATTCTACGCCCTAGAAGTGGATCCAACAAGGCCATGGATTAGAGCTAAGGACCATAGGTGAGTTTTTTGTAACTATTTTAGATTTTTAAGTAGTTTAAAATAATAGGACTCTTAGTAGTTGTAGTTTTTCTATAATTTTGAGACAATTTTTATGTAGGTTTATTTACAATCTATTTTTATGTAAATTTTAGAAGTTCTTTTTCATCTATTTTATTCAGTTATTTATAGTTATTTAAAGTTGCTTACAGTTATTTACATATGTTTTAAGTTGGATTTTAGCCCGTAAATGTTGGTTTCTTTTTATAAAGATTTAATCCATTTTTACGTGAATAAATTAAGAAGAGAAGAATTCGCTAATATGGATTAAAATAGAATAACACTAAATTTAAAGAAATCGGATGTAAAATGAGAAAAACTAAAATAAAAATAGAGATGGACTGAAATAGGAAAATTTAAGATATTTGCAAGCATAAATATAACAAGTGGTTATAACTAAAAATAGAAAATAGAAGAATAAAAGCTGCAAGAACAATTTTAACACATGTTATAATTAGAAAGAAAACAAATAAAAGAAGAAGCTTGTTTTAAAATGTAGATCTTGGATTAAGTTAATAAGCAAATATAGCAGAAATAACAGAAGAGGCTTATTTTTAATTTTAGATTAAGTTAATAAGAAAATATAGAAGTAGGGCCCACACCGGCAGCATTCCTTTTTAGATCTAGGACTGATGGTCTCACAATAGTAGGTGAGGCTGGGACACACTTATGCTGATTAGGGTAAATAAGTGGCTTATAGAGAGAGCCTCAAATCTAGAGATTTGGGAAAGGGGCACAAAGCTAGAAGATTGTTTGTTAGGAGCAGTACCGGCAGCATTTCCTTTTAGGTCTAGGACTGATGGTCTCTCAATAGTTAGGTGAGGCTGTGCAGCATTCCCTTTTAGGTCTAGGACTGATGATCTCACAACAGTTAGGTAAGGATGAGCACGCTTATGCTGATTGAGGTAAATAAAGGGTCAAATAGGAAGCGACGGTTAGTGTGTACCGGCGATGACCGAGCGTGCGGCATCGATTAGGGTAAATAATTCGCTACTAAGCGCTAAAGAGGTGTCTTTTGCTGTGACCAACGGGATTGGTTCACAGTGGCACGATAGAGATAGAATAGGCTGATCAACGGATGGAATTAGGATTTCAGCCGAATCAAGTTAGTAGTTGAGAAAGGATTAGGGTTTTCAACCTAATCACAGTAGTTTAAGACAAGTGCAAACAATCAAATCAAACAATCTAAGCAATCTAAGAAAACAGTCAAACAGAATCAGAAATAGTATTTCACCCCAGTTTTATCTTTTCTGTATTTTCCTTTCACGCTAGGACTATTGCTTAGTCTGTTATCTTTATCTTACTTAGAAATGTTAATAATTACTTTCACTCACTAGACTTATTGTCTGACCTACTCCTCTATTTCCCACTCCCACGAATAGGCCAGCAGAGTTGAGTTGATTTAGGTTGCTTGGATATTCATTTTCGAAGTTTTCTCATTTTAGATGTATTCTTCTACTTTGCACCTTTTTCGCTGTGGACTTGGCATTTGTGAGAGGAGTTATGATTATTGTTATTGTTACTTTTGCACTCTGATTATGTGAGACTGAGATGTATTTTTCATGAGACATGAATTTGAGTTTTATTTTGAGACATTTTATGTCTTATGACTTACTTTGAAATGATGTTTAATGATAAGTTATTATTTAAATGTTTTCGTTGTTTTCACTTATTTGTCCTGTGAATCTTAGTCTATATGATGCATTAGCTATACCTATAACGCACCATATCATTTGGTATGCACTTTTTGGGTATACTAAGGGGTGTGTGGTGTTTCAATGATCAAATCCAGCTACTTGGCGGTCAAAGTGGATGCCTTGGAATTGGTAGGATTCACTAATAACTCGAATGGCCCATACCTATACACTAGAGAGCAAGCAGAACTTGGCTAGTTGAGTGACACCCTGACGGCACGGGATTCGAAGGTGCATAAAAAGGACCCAGATCTCTGAATCAGTGAACAAGTTTATCGACGACTTGACGTACCTATCCAATGCGATAACTTTCCTGATATATGAGCGCAAAGGGTGGGCGTGTTCATATGTGCACGTGAGTATATGCAAAAAATCTATATCTTCTGTTCGGCTAATAGCCGGCTATCCTAATCCCTAACCTTTAGGCAAACCGTCGGACAGAACTTGAAGTATTTCATGAGATTCCATGGTACAGATGTAAAGTTGGGAAAAGAATGCTTACTGGATTAGGCAGCAAACCTAGGTGATGATTGTGATGATTTGAAGATGTTTGAACAAGGATTTGCAATGATAGCTCGGAGGGCGCGAACGGTCATGAAAATATGGAGGCCCAAGAAAGTGAAAACATGCGTTCGGTAGACGGTAGCGCTACAGCTTATGTAGGATGGAATCCCTTCCCGAGCCGAACCGGTAGGGTGCCAAAGCAGCCAAGGCATTGAAGAAGTAGCATGCTGAACCAACTTTAGCCACCGAATCATGAGCCTGCCGACCCAAACTGGAAAGAAAGATGGAGATGTATGTGAGGGATTCAAGGAATTACTCGACAAATCCCACCTCGTAGTTTACAAGGTGAACTTTTGAGGGCAATTGTTATAGAAATTTTGCCAACATGTCCAATGTGATGGAAAGCTTGGAAGTTAATATGGGCTTAGTTAAGATAAAGGTAACACAACAGGCAGAGCAATGATGTAAGTAAGGCAAGGCCAAATGCAAAGGAGAAGAGTAGAAGGCGTCCCTCTCTTTTGTTCGGTAACCATTGTATCGAACAGAAATTCCTATTCGGTACCCCAAAGTACCGAATAGAATATCTTAATCGATCCCCAAAGGTGTCTAATAGGAAGTCCAGTTCGGTACCCAGGGTACCTAGTAGGATCTTTTGTTTGGTGTATGAGGGTACTGGACTATGGACACGGACCATGGAAGACCGGACTGAGAGGAAGCCGAACCAAAGCCAAGCATGCAGGGCCAACCAAATAATGGAAGCATAGGAGCATGACCAAGAATGTGTCCTTATGCACTAACGGCAAACCGGCCTACCCTGGACGGGAATTCCAACTGAGCCAAACAACCAATATATTGAATGGAATTTACGTATGTTTGGAAATTATCAAGCATATTCCTGATAACCCAAGAATATTCCATCTGGACGAAATATACATGGAAATTTCTTAACTTTCTAAAATAACGACATCACATTTTCATCCTTATAAATATCCAAGCATTTGACATACAAGAAGATAATTTTTAGGAAGCTTAGAAACAATATGCTTGAGGAATAACTAGAACGCCATATACAAGACGACACTTTAGGATGATAGTTTCTCTATGTGTTTTTGTAGCCTCATTTATATATGAAGTTGTATCAATTTACTAAGATATGTATATTTGATAGAGTGAGCATTGGACTAGCATTTTGTTGCTCACTTTGGACATGTACTATTGATGTATTACATCTTATCGATGTGTTCTTATTTTGTGAACTCTGTTGTTTTCGTGTTGTATATTGTTCTGTTCTACTAAACTCAGCTATTTATTGCTTTGTGTTGATACCATGTACATAATAGTGAGTATTATATGATTTGAGACGTACCGGTGTTAGCTCAAGGGAATACTCACGTGTGTAAGCTACTTATGGCCTCATTCTCCGTAATATCAGATAGTATTACTTTGTAATACTCTTTGGTAATACATGTATAGAAGTGGAGTGCTACAACAATGTACGAAACGAAGTCCGTATGCGAGAGCAATAAGCATTTAAAGCTCATGGGCATTTCCATAATTTATACATTATTTAATAATATTACTTTACATCGTCGAACGAACACCACCAATTGATTCGGGTAATCGAGAAAACAATTTTGACATATAATATGTCTAATTTGGAGCATTTTACTATTTTACACTTTTTGATTAGAGAGAGATGAAACTTTGTCTAGTTATCATAAAAAAAATTATTATTTTTAGCCATGACATACTTCATCCTACTAATGTGTGTGTGTATAACACTTCTCTTTTAATTTTATTATTTATAATTTGATTGAAGACTATAAAGGGTGAATTGTTTCATCTTATCAATATATACAAAAATAAGAAGAGTCCCACTCATCGAAAGTCTAGAATGAAGAATAAACTGGCACTATCTCCACTGTTCTATCCCTTTAATATGTAGAAACGTTCATAATCTACGTCGATTTCTATAGCAGATACTAACATTCGTCTCCATGGTCAATTTTATGCGTAGACCGTCAAAATCCATTAAAAACGATAGAGATATGCCATTTTAACGTTTGAAAGAGAAAGAGAGAAATGACAAACATGATTCCAACACTATTCTTCGCTGTCCAAGTTTGTTGCGCTTTTAATCTTCTAAATTCCGCCTCCAAAATAATATGACATCATAATATTTATCCTTCAGTTTCTACCGGTTCGTATAAATTCATTTAGAAATGGAGAAGTTATGAATTTTAAAAGAATGGTAAAGAATAGTAAGGCAAAAAGGAAATAGAACAGTTGAAAAAAAAAATGAGATTTTTGTTTTGAATTTGCTTAGGATTTGATGAAGATTAGTATATCTTAATGGCGATGAATTTAAGCTAAAATAGAATAATAAAAAGGTGGCTTCCACATCTATTTATAATCTCAATTTTCTGTCTAAAGTAATAAATATCCGGAGTTCAATATATTACGAAAATGCCACTAGGATTAACTCTTTCTATTTTTTGACCAGCTTTAACAAGTTCAGTAAGTTATACATGTTTTCTGAGTTTAAATGAATTACAAACGCAACGGAATAAGTCTTAAGTCCTACTTCCATCTTCTATAAAAATTTATTATTTTGCCATTTATGTAAAATTATGATTATACCCGTTTTAATTTAATTATTTAATTACATAAAATTAAGGGAGTTACATTCATCAACTAATATCTGCAGTGTTACAACACACAACTCCGGTAAGATACTATCTCTTATGCAAAATGCGATGATTGTAGGGTAATATTAAGTCAGTTCTATTCCTTTGTCCCCATTTGACACGTCCTCATGTCAGTTTAATCCAAACCATTCATAATGTGATATAATATACTAGTGGGACCCACAAACAATTAAAATAGTATAATGATATAAAAACTAATGATTGAGTTGAATTTGGCACATTGGGACAAAGAAATGGGAACCGAGGAACTGAATGGATATTAAGCTGTTGGATACGCTTCTACCACCAACGAATCAGCAGGAGGAAGGTGACACCGAACTATTCTGAGCCAAACCAGCTCACGACCGGACCAGAGCCAACAAGCTACCAGTCCATGCCTTACCGATGCCTAACCAATCATCTCCCCACCAATGCCGAACCAACACACTTTCCACACCTACCGAACCAATCCCCTCTCCACTAACCACCGAATCAACCTTGGCCGGACCAACCTCCACCGGTCCAACTCCATCCCCATGCACTGTCGGTCCACTCACCACCGAACCAACCTCCTGCCGAACCAAACCATCTACCACCTACCACCGAACCAAGGCGCACCGGATCGACACTACCAGGCCAGACTGCATCAGCCCAGGCCCACCAGCAGCTATATACATCCAGGACCCCTGCCCCCAGCCTCACTCTATAAATAGAGGGGCAGGGGTACAACAATGATAGACAAGTTTGAGAGCTCAAGCACGGATAGAACTTTCAAACAACTTTCAGTTACTTGTAATCAAAGCTTTGTACTTGTAATCCGAATAGAAAAGGAGAATAACATATAAAGTGGACGTATGCACGTTCTGGCCGAACCACTATAAATCTGTGTCTTTTACAGTTTAGTCCATCTATTTCACGTATTTGTATAAATCACCCAAACTATTAAGAACAACAAATAATCAACTAAATTATACGACTTGGAGGTGTTTGCCCATTTTTTGTGCAAACATTTTTGGTGCTTTCACTGAGAAAAGGAGCTCTAAGCTTCAGCTTCTCCCACTCAACCCTTTTCCTATCAACATCATTCATTGCTTGGAAAACATGCCTCCCGGACGGAAGAAAGATGCTAGCAAAGGAAAGAACATCACAACTGGAAGTATTCCAGATCCAGTGATCAGAGACCAAGACAATCGTCCGGTTCTAACAGCAAATTTAAATCAGGCAAATCCGACAGCCCCTGCTACGGAACAACCAATTACAAGGGCGGATCTGGACAGGGTTGTGGCTGAAGTAACTAACCGCTTCGCATCTCAACAAGAAGCCTTAGTGGATCAACTCATGTCGCGCTTAAGGGATGTCGAAGAAACCAACCGCGATACTGAATCATGGGGTGAGTCCCAGTCTGGAGGATCTAGGAGACGACAAGGGTCTTTCTTCTTCGAAGAGGCTAACAACAGAAACAGCTATGGTAGGAGCCGAGCCCGGACTCAGCTCGAATTCCGACCCGAGGAAACGCTTAGAACCGAACCCAACAAGGGAGGTACCAGGCAAGGGTCGGATGTAGCTGAGCCCGCCATGCTACCTAACCATGGAAACACCAAGGAACGGGGCCGAGCTGGAGTCCAGCCCGAAGTTGGACCCGAGAAAGTGCTGAGAAGAGAACCCAGCAGGGAAAGATCAAGGCAAGAGCCAACTGTGGCTGACCCGAGCATGCCCCCGGAAGACCAGAGGCAGCCATTTGAGAATGTTAGGAGTGATAGACGATACCATCCCTACAGGTCATCTAGACGGAATCAATCCCGCCGGGAAGAACCAAACTCATTTCTATCCGCTCAAGGTTCTGATGAAAGGTTGGCGCGATTGTTCAGAGAGTGCGTCCAACGGGACCAAAGAGATAGAGGGATAGGCGCTAGGGTAAGCAGCCCCTTCACCCGTAATATCAAAATTGCCATCACCCCCCGAGAATGGAAAATGCCAACAATGGAACCTTACAAGGGAACCTCTGACCCCGTCATACACCTACAATGATACACACAGCAGAAGCTCATGAGCGGAGCAACAGAGGGAGTATTGTGTAAATGCTTCCCACTATTCTTGGCAGATCTAGCTACCTCCTGGTTCTGCCATCTACCCCAAGGATCCATCAGCTCGTGGGAAATGTTGAAAGAAAAGTTCATCAGCCAGTTTTGCATTCATGTGGAACAACCCAAGGACGCTTATTCCTTATCTAATATCAAACAAAAGCCTGGAGAGACAGTGCATCAATATTTAACCTGATTCAATGCCGCAGCGGCTGCAGTTCAAGATGCCGATGAGAAACTTATCCTAATGGCCCTCTGTAGTGGCGTGCACCCGGATACTAAATTTGCTAGAAGACTAACGAAAGAAAAACCAGCTACTTTACCCGATTTCTTCCATGAAGCTGGAAAATATATGAGACTTGAAGACGCTGCCGCTGAGAGGCAGTCGGGACAACAGGCTAAGGCAACTCCAGACAGGGTTCCCGCTGCAGCAAAGGATATTCGGAGAAATGACTCTAGAGATAATGCTGGGGGCAAGAAGGGAGAAAAGCGTTTATATCGACCAGGACCGAGATTTGACTCTTACACCCCTTTGAATGAAACAATCAAAAACATCTTCTTGGCCACCTAGGATGAAGTTAGATACAAGCGTCCCCCGCACAAGAAGGAATCAGATAATGCAATTAAGTTTGGAAAGTTCTGTCGATTCCACGAATCTCACGGGCATGACACCAATGAATGCCATCATCTCCGAGACTTGATTGAAGAACACATTAGAAGGAAGAGACTAGAACGCTATGTGAAAGGTCAGAACAGGACTTCAACTCCTGTTAATGAGAACCCGGGGCTGCCCCTCCCGGAAGTAGGCGGAGAAATCGCAACACCAGCGGCTCCAGTCAAGAGAAGATAGTGGTCCTTACCATATCAGGAGGACCAAACATCGCCAACAGAAGCTGGACAGAGATGGAAAGATACGGTAAGTCACTTAGAAACGATGAAGGCTACATTAATTCTATTATGGAAGAACGCCACCCGAAACGGAAAGAGAATGACGACATCACATTCAGTAGGCGTGATCTAGAAGGAAGGCAGTACCCACACATGGACCCTATGGTCATCTCTGCCTGGTTCGGTCCAGCCAAAGTTTTCCGAATTTTAGTAGACACTGGAAGCTCAGTAAATATCTTATTCAAGCATGCATTCGACAAAATGAAGCTGTCAATGAAGGATATGTCTCCCTGCAACAAACCACTACATGGTTTCACTGGAGATACGAAGATGCCCCTCGGGCGACTGGACCTCTTCGTTGAAATAGGAAGTCATCCCCGCTCCGTTGTGCGAAAACAAACATTTGTACTAATAGAGAACCATTCGGCCTACAACGCCTTTTTGGGAAGACCAGCCTTGTCTGACTTCCAAATTGTCCTAGCCCCATGGTGCCTGAAGATGAAATTTCCAACAGATAACGGAATAGGAGAAATGGAGAGAGATCAAGACGCTGCTCGAGACTGCTATGTAACTGAACTTCGCAATAACCGTAGAAAAGATAAACGGAAAAATGCAGAGACTACTCTCTGCATGAAAAACTTGGAAGCATAGCAACTAAAGAAAGCCCCTCCTCTTCGATATACCAGTGATCCTTTCAATGAATTAGACCCCAGGGACAAAGAGGAGGAGGCCACCGCCGAGCCTGCAGAGGCTATGGAATTCGTAGCTGTAGACAAACACGACTCAAGTAGACTATTGAAAATGGATCTCAACTAAAGGAAGAATTAAAGGATCAACTCATTGATTTTCTTCGCCACAACATGGACGTATTTGTATGGACGCACGCTGACAAGGCAGAAATCTCCCCAGACGTAGCATGCCATGTGCTGAACATCGATCCCACCAAGGTGCCAATAAAGCAGAAAAAGAGAAGCATGGGGGCAGAACGATCAGCAGCCCTAGAGGAAGAAGTAAAAAACCTACTTGCCAATAACTTCATACGAGAAGCCATCTACCCCGAATGGATCGCTAACCCGGTGCTGGTAAAGAAGGCTAATGGGAAGTGGCGAACATGCATCGACTTCTCCAACTTAAATGACGCTTGTCCGAAGGACTGCTTCCCACTCCCCCGAATCGATCAGCTCGTGGACAGCACCGCCGGACACGAACTCTTATCTTTTATGGACGCATACTCAGGATATAACCAGATCCCTATGCACGCCCCCGATCAAGACCACACTAGTTTCATCACTAACCGGGGATTGTACTGCTACAGAGTAATGCCTTTTGGACTTAAAACGCCGGAGCTACTTATCAGCGCCTCGTCAACAAGATGTTTGCGGAACTAATAGGATGAACTATGGAAGTTTATGCGGATGACATGCTGGTAAAATTGAGGAAAGCCAACGATCATATAAACCACCTGGATGAGATGTTTTAAGTACTTCGCCGATATGGAATGAAGCTGAACCCTTTAAAGTGCTCCTTCGGAGTATCGTCGGGAAAATTCTTGGGATTCATCGTCCATGCCAGGGGGATTGAAGCAAACCCCAAACAAGTTCGGGCTTTGCAAGGTATCAATATACCATCCACGCGAAGAGAGATGCAAAGCCTAAACGGGAAAGTGGCCGCCCTAAGCAGGTTCATCTCTAAAGCGACCGACAAGTGCATCCCTTTCTTTGAAGCTCTAAAGAAAGACAAAGGAAAGTTCGAATGGACTGACGAATGCTCGACAGCCTTCCTTAACTTAATTGAACACCTCCAGAGACCACCAGTACTCTCAACTCCAAATGAAGGCGAGGAACTATACCTATACCTTGCTGTATCGTCCCATGCTTTAAGCGCCGCTTTGGTGAGAGAAGACAACCGCGCGCAGCGGCCCGTATACTTTGTAAGCAAGAGATTTACAGGGACAGAAGCCAGATACCCTAAACTTGAAAAGCTAGCATACTGTTTGCTAATCACTTCACAGAAACTGCGATACTATTTCCAATCTCATTCCATCAGAGTTTTAACCGATCAACCGCTAAGGCAAGTACTCCATCGCCTCGACACTTCTGTGCGACTACTTAAGTGGTGCATTGAACCGAGTCAATATGATATCACCCACCATCCTCGCACCGCTATCAAGGGGGCAAGCCATAGCTGATTTCATTGCCGAATTCACTACTAACGAAGGTAAGGAGCAATCTGAAATAGCAGAAGATATCAAGTGGAATCTCTTCGTAGATGGAGCATCAAATGAACAAGGCTCGGGGGCAGGTGTTGTGATAATCACCCCCAGGGGAAGGAAGCTGCACTATGCCCTAAGGTTGGAATTCGCTGCCACCAACAATGACGCAGAATACGAAGCAGTGACAGGCGGATTAGAACTTGCCTTTGAGATCGGAGTTGGTTCTTTATGTCTCCATAGTGATTCTCAACTTGTTGTAAATCGAATACTGGGAGAATACCAGACTCGAGGAGAACGACTCACAGCATATCTAAAGAAGACCAAGCTGCTGCTCAATCAATTGGATCGTTATTTAATCAAACACATTCCTCGAGAAGAGAATCAGGAGGCCGACGAACTGGCAAAGCAAGCTAGCATGAAGGACGGCACCGCTTCCCAAACAATAACCACCTCAAAGCAACTAGCCCCGAGTTACGAGCCAATGAATATGATAGCTGCAATCGAAGAGGAAACTTGGATGACTCCCATCCGGAAGTACTTACAAAGTGGCACACTGCCCGACGGGCGTAACGAAGCTAAGAAAATCTTAAGGAAAGCTTCCCGCTACACATTACAAGAAGGCATCCTTTATCGGTGCGGCTTCTCTAATCCCTTATTAAGGTGTATCGTTGGAAGGAAAGCCAGGGAAGTCTTGTCCAACATCCATCAAGGAAGTTGCGGAGATCACACAGGAGGGCAGACTCTAACAAAGAAAATACTCTGATACGGATATTACTGGCCCACCTTAAACAAAGACGCCCTAGACTTCGTCAAGAGATGTGAAAGATGTCAGAAATTTGCTAAAATTCCTCGACTACCAACAAACGAGATTACTCAAATGACCAGCCCTTGGCCCTTTGCAGTATGGGGAATTGACTTGATTGGTGAACTGCCAATGGGCCGGGGCAGGGCCAAATATGCTATAGTGGCAGTCGACTATTTCACCAAATGGGTGGAAGCGGAACCTCTAAATAAAATATCTTCGGCAAAAGTTATTAACTTCTTGATCAAAAACGTTCTATGCAGGTATGGGGTCCCACTCAAAATCGTATCAGACAACGGATTTCAGTTTGATAGTGAGGAATTCACCGATTGGTGCCAAGAGCACTGAATTCACAAAAGCTTCTCATCTGTAGCTTACCCTCAGGCAAACGGACAAGTTGAAGCTGTCAACAAAATTCTCAAAACTATAATCGAGAAGAAACTCGAAATTCAAAAGGCGCTTGGACGGATGAGCTTCCTACGGCACTTTGGGCCTACCGCACATCTTACAGAACATCAACAGGGCATACTCCTTTCTCTTTGGCATACGGATCGGAGGCCATGCTCCCAGTGGAAACTGTAGTGCCTTCCCACGGTAGGATCCACTACAACCCAAAAGAGAATGAAGAACTCCTCCACATGTCTTTGGATCTAATTGAAGAAAGTAGAAATGATGCAGCACTTAAAGCGGCAGCTCACAAGCAAAAAGTGGCAGCACAATACAACTCCAAAGTCAAGCACCGCGGCTTACAAGAAGGAGATCTTGTCCTCAAGCGGATCTTCCCGCGTCCCGGAGCGCTAGATCCAATCTGGGACGGACCCTATGTAATTCATAAAGATCTCCACAACGGAGCTTATATTTTGTCAACAGTGGACAGAGAGGTGTTCCAGAGGGCATGGAACATCCAACACCTCCGTCGATACTTTTCTTAACTTGTACTGCCCATATGAAGTGAATTAACAAAGAGAATCAGTGGACGTAGGCATTTTCGTGCCGAACCACTTTAAAAATCTTGTCTCTTTCTAACTTATTCCTTTATATCTTGGCTCCTTGTTAAGCTTTATCCTTTTCTGTTGAACAAAATCATGTATAACGACATTTCCATTCTAGACACTTCACGGCCCAACCTCGCCTGGACAAGACCCAACAGGTACTATGCGAATTTATGCACTCTCCAATGAGACACTTTTGCTCCACCATCCCTCTGCTGCGGGTTAACTCGTTGCTCGCGACAGCCCTCAAAGCCAACTGTAATGAGCCGATTATAAGCCATCAAGAAGGCCGACTATAGCTGATGGCAGCTCATTACGGCGGTCGGCTCGCCGGCAACTGTGAACCTACTTTAAGCCCCAACATAAGGTGTGGCCAGCCAGGGGTAGTTCACGGTTGACGATCGGCACCCACGCTAGCCGGCCACAGTAAATCGAATAATACCCACGATTACGGGCCATAATGGCTCGGGTAGTTACTGTGCGCGATCTCGGCTCTGATATGTCTTAAGTGCGGCTATGGTAAAAAAGATAAACTCCCCGCGGAGGCGTAAGATGGGTGACTAATGTCTCCAAGACCCACAGCTAGGGAAAGTGACTACAAAATCCGTTTGCCACGAACTTAAGCATATCGACGGCCTTCAGTGATTGGAAGTTTTACTGTTTCTCATATTTCCATTTCATTTAAAAACTTTTCTCCTATCCTATATAACAGTCCCTAAAGTATAGGTCACAAAATAGGGGAACTCTCGCTTGTGAAAATATGAACTCACATCCGGATGACGGAATACTCAGCTACATTCCATACTCAGTCACGCAAGACATTCAAAGCAACCCTCTACAACTAAAACACGAAGGGAGGTACTTTCTTCTATTGTATGCAAATATGTAGCTTTAATTTATTCACACATCATATGGACATTGCAAGACATGAAATAATATTTTGAGCAAAAACTTAGCATCAAATACGATTAAATCACATGCATAAACACGCAGCTGTATTTCTTATGCAACATATCAAAATAACAACCACATTCGAACATGACAGAATCTGCTTATGATATAAAGTTGCATAAAGACGTTCGTTGCAATGACATAATTACAGCCTGAAAATACAATAATGTTTTGGACTAGTATATACAGGAATGTCAAATAGACCAAATAAAAGAGTCAACTACATCGGGGCTCCGCCTCTATCCTGCCCGCCATCCGGATCTACTTAACTGCAGGGTCAGAACTCCCCGCATGTACTCCAGAGGTCCCACCTGCCCAATTCAGAAGAGAATCCATCAATAGCCACGAAAGATAAGCAATCAAATCATGAAAAGACTAAAAAGGAAGACTTACCAACATCCGCTACCTGGTCATCGTCCTCCAACTGCACACCTACTTCCTCAGCGGTAAGCAGCCGCATGCCCTCCTTCACTGCCACTTTCTCCTCCTCAGTAAACTGGGCCGTGACCGCATCCATCCAGAAGGCCGCACCACCCTCCTTACCCGCATCAGCCTTAGCTTCCTCCAAAGCCCGAAGATAAATCCTAGCCATAACCTGGGGGTAATCATCCATCCAGGATAAGCCGCCATGCTTCCAGGTCCGGAAGTACATGTCCTGGAGCATCTCATCCATCATCCCCTCGTTCTCCTCAAACTCCCTCATCCGGGCCTCGGAAGCCGACAGCCTTGCAACGGCAGCGTCTCTCTCCAATCGGTATCTCGAGCAGTCAGCCTGAAGGGATTTCCGCATCGCCTCCATCTCCTCCTTCAGCTTAGCTTGAGCAATCTCTGCGGCCTCAAGCTTCCTAGATAACTCCTCTATCTGCTCAAGATCCGCTCTCCGAACCTCATCCACAGTGGCAA
This sequence comes from Allium cepa, assembly GCA_030765085.1. NCBI lineage: Eukaryota > Viridiplantae > Streptophyta > Magnoliopsida > Asparagales > Amaryllidaceae > Allium > Allium cepa. Next base: position 515,348,194 of record CM060942.1, read on the forward strand.
TGGCCATATCAATTCGTTCCTTGCAGGTGGCCTCCATTTTTCGCAGCTCGGATCTACTAGCCTCCTCCATAGTTTTCTTTAGCCGTCTGGAGGCCGCCTCATGCTGGGAGATCTGAATGGCCTGATCGGCAAGCTGTTTGGCCTGATCGGAAACCATTAGCCGCAGCCGAATGTTAGCACTACCGATTTCCTCTCCAGCCTTGACCAGTCGGGCGTGATGCTCCATTAACTTCTTGGTCTCTTCAGCCACCCGATCGATGTTTGCCTTGGCCTCATCCCTCATAGTCACAATCCGAGTTGTCAACAAGTCGAATCCAAAGCCTTAGCCTCATCAAGTACCCTTACCATAGGATTGCGGGGTAGGAGGTGCTCACCGGTAACCTCATCGAAGGAAATATCATGACAACTCGGGTCCAGATCTGGATGACCCGCAAATGGGTTACGAGCCAAGCCGGGACGATCAATATGAGTAATGGAAGGACTCTCTGATGGATGCGGAGATGGTATGGACTCAGTATCTTCCTCCGTGATGTCATGAATAGGCTGGGTTGGGGGCTGAGGTCCAAGTGAAGGTTCGAACATGGAACGCCTCCTCTTTCTCTTTTGAATATCCTCTTCGATAACTCCGAGAAGAGGATGGTAACTGACTACGCTCCCGAAACGGTCAATCGAGGGCTTCGGTTCAGTAGAAGCCTTGAAGAGTTTGAATTGCTCAAGACGGTGCCGAATGTCTGATGTCTTGGCCGCCTCAACCGATCCTGGAATAAAAACTAAGTGTTACAAGCATGCATGAGACTATAATTCAAGAAACATATGAAGTTAAAAAAAAGGAGTTAAGAATTCACCTTGAACCGTCGGAGTTGCCTTAGCTGAAATACTCTTAGAAGATAGACTGGCACTAGTCCCGGCCTTATCAGACTTCTTCGATTTCTCCACCAAGGTCGGCCCTTCCCCCAACCCCTCGAAGGCTTGACGGAAGGCATCATCCATCCACTCTTGAATCTCACCCGCTTGCCCAGAAGTCAAGGCACCAACGCCACTACCACTCTTCCCTTTGCCACCGTTACCACCGTCACCTTCTCCATCACCTCCGCTCTCCTCCTCGCCTCTTTCTTCCTCTTCACTTTCCTCCACCGGAACATCTGGGCATGTGCTGGGAGAGGGTCCATCAGATTTCTTAAGCTTCTTCCCCCCGACGACTGGAGGTACCGAGAAAGGTCTCCTCTTGCTACTCTTCGCAGTAGCCCCGTCTTTAGCTTTGGCAGCCCTCTCGTCGGCTGTATCGCTCTGCTTAACCATAGATTGACGTGGCAGAATTAAGTTGTACTCCAGGAGAGTGGCATTACTGATCAGGTAAGAAGCCGACCTAACCCGTCCCGAAATGGCCTTTATTTCCACAGCCATCCGAGCCAAGGAATCATTCTCCACGACCGCAAAGCCACCTGTCGCTAGCAAGAAATAAAAGCATATAAGAAGAAGCATTGCGGTCGAAACAAGGAAAATATAAATGAAGTTCAACTTACAGCCGGAAGTGAAAAGACGGAAGGAAATAGAGTCATCCTTGATGAAGAACCATTCTTTCTTGAACATACTGTGCTTTGAATACAAATCCAGGACCAGCTTGAAGGGACGGCCGCTTCCAAGCTGATGTATGGAGACCCCTTCTTATAGCCTCTTAAGTTGTATAAATACCGGATCTCCCGGTTGAAAGGGGGACACCTATATTTCCTCTGAAAAATGATGAACAAGCACACCAGGATAGCATAGGAATTGGGGTGAAGTTGGAATGGAGCCACCTTCAAATAGGTAAGAAAGCTGACTATCCAGGCATTGATTGGGGTAATGGCCCCGCACATACAATGGTATCGGCTGTAAGCGAAATATCCTTCAGGAGGATCATACGGCATCATACCATCTCCCGGCAACAGCATACTCGCCCTGTCAATCCCAAAGGAGCGAGCGATGACATCAAGTTGCCCTTCTTTGAGGGAGCTCGAAAAGTAATCGGGAGGAGAGTTCAGAAGCACCTGAGGGCCATATCCGTCCACTAATGACCTCGGGGCAGGTCCATGTCGCACTGGTCCCGGCTGAACTGGGGGCATGACGGAAGACTCACTTCTGTCCGTAGATTTTTTTCTTTTCTGATCGGGTTTCCACTTTGTGAGACATTTACCTGCAAACACAAAAGAAAAGCACATTATTAGAACAAGGAGGTGCAGAGGTACAAACAAGCAAGTACGTACAGTCCAGGGTTTTCGTTTATGATTTAAAAAGTACGAAAGGCCTGAGAATTCATTCGACAAATCAAACTCCACATGGTTCATTCGGCATTCCCAGTACCAGGGTTCATTCGGCATTCCCAGTATAAGGTTCATTCGGCATTCTCAGTATAAGGCCCATCTGGTATTAAATCTTTAAGTTCTTTCGGTAAAACAAAGTAAATCGAAGAAGCCATTCGGCAGTTACCTGATTCAGCAGCTAAGGATTGATTCGGCAAAGTGATTGATTCGGTAGGAAGTTCTGATCCGGTTACCTCGTTCAGTTGGGAATAACGGAAGCCCTAGGCCCATACTTATAGGGGAAGGTTGGATAACCGGACCAGCTGGTTCGGCTTTCAGGCCGAATATGGTTGTCCAATTAAAACAAAGCACGACATATGTTAAACATATGCCCTACTTTGGGGGGCAAATGTTGGATACGCTTCTACCACCAACGAATCAGGAGGAGGAAGGAGACACCGAACTATTCTGAGCCGAACCAGCTCACGACCGGAACAGAGCCTACAAGCTACCGGTCCATGCATTACCGATGCCGAACCAATCATCTCCCCACCAATGCCGAACCAACACATTTCCCACACCTACCGGACTAATCCCCTCTCCACTAACCACCGAATCAACCTTGGCCGGACCAACCTCCACCGGTCCAACTCCATCCCCATGCACTGCCGGTCCACTCACCACCGAACCTACCTCCTGCGAACCAAACCATCTACCACCTACCACCGAACCAAGGCGTACCGGATCGACACTACTAGGCCAGATTGCATCAGCCCAGGCCCACTAGCAGCTATATACATTCAGGACCCCTGCCCCCAGCCTCACTCTATAAATGAGGGGCACGGGTACAACAATGATAGACAAGTTTGAGAGCTCAAGCACGGATAGAACTTTCAAACAACTTTCAGTTACTTGTAATCAAAGCTTTGTACTTGTAATCTAAATAGAAAAGGAGAATAACATATAAAGTGGACATAGGCACGTTCTGACCGAACCACTATAAATCTGTGTGTCTTTTACAGTTTAGTCCATCTATTTCACGTATTTGTATAAATCACCCAAACCATTAAGAACAACAAATAATCAACTAAATTATACGACTTGGAGGTGTTTGCCCATTTTTTGTGCAAACATAAGAAAAAACTTAAGCCTCACGGTAACAGCTACTATCTTGATAAGATATTTGAGCAAGAATTTCGGGACAATCGTCACATAAACAAATCACTAAATGAACCATGACATCACAATCATTACTACAATTTAGCATATATAGGAGTGAAACAATCAATGATGAAATCAAAATCATTACTGCGATTTAGCATATATAGGAGTCTAACGCTGGCATTTTCAATGGTGTGAAAATGCCTAGTTTCATTCGACCATTCATGCAAGACAACTTTCAGCAAAGTCAAAGTAGAAATCAGAGATTATGAGAGGAATAAATTTAGCTTCAATGAATTTGGGATTTAATATATTTCATCTCTTGGCGTTGTTGTGTGACTGGAACGAATGTACCCTGTAATTTTTTGTGTGTGTTGTTTATACGCCTTGAATGCCCTTGATATATTTCAATCGCCAAATTAATGAAGGAGCTAGGATTTGCTTTGCTCAATTTGGGTTTGCCGTTGTGAATGTTGTGTTTTTCTACGGTTTAGGAGAATTGCGTTTAAGCATGTGGATGAGTTGGATTGGAGACGAGTAGAAGACTCTTTTAATTTTAATTTTCTAGGTAAGGATGTGTAGTGTTTCAATTTTTCTTGTAGTAATTTTTTTTACTACTTTCTAAAGGCCCCATATCAATTTTTTTTCCTACAGGATAGTGTTTTATGCTTAGGCACATACATAAACATGCATACACGACACGCACCCGCACACGAACACACAAACATACACACACAAACAAACACACACATGTTTGCGTGTATATGTATGTATGAGCGACTAATCTTATAAGAAGAAGCTACAAAGACCTATATCAACATAGCTAGTGGGACTGTCTTGTGTACTCTTCTAGGTTAGTCCAGAAGTAATGGTTTGACATTAGACAGAAACACTTATGATAAAATACTATGTTGGATATTCAATTTAGCCCTAATCAATTTAAGAGAAATAAAAACTATAAACAAACGGAGATTAGCGGAAGTGTACCGGAATCCATTGAATCAATTTGTATGAAGATTCCGATCTTCCGAGAATACAGTTTCTACTTTCTATTTGCATTTCTCTCTGACGGGGAAGAAGAGAAAACAAAAGTACATACTATTTCTCGGGGACCTAACCGTTTTTATTAACGGACAAAAATCAATTATGTAATATTTACAATTTGGCCCCTCAACAAATTGTAAATAACACTTTATTAATTTCTACTTTATATTAATTATAATAGCGACATACATTTAAACATTTGTGTGCCCATAATGGGATTTTAATCCAACAATCTCCCACTTGGGCAACATATGTTTTCTTATAAATGTACAACCTTATGAGCTCAAAATTTGCTATTACATAAAGGTATATCTTAACAATCTTGTTCATCAACCATATTTATACAGGATCACAGTGGTCTTCGCCATATTAATCATGACTAAACCCATCAGTGGTCACATACATATATATATATATATATATATATATATATATATATATATAGTCAAATGACATAGATTAATTATTTTCAATTGGTCCTCCTTAAACTTAAGTGAGGTCAGAATCGGAATAACAATAAAACAGAGTGAATGAACTGACTACTTTACTTCTGATCAAAAATCCAAATATATGTTTCAAGACAAATATATAGCATATAAAATACAAACTCCCACTAAACCATAACAGACTCCAGTAATACAACACCCATATGAGCAGTGTGCTCATGAAAGACCTTGGACGGTAAACCTTTTGTGAGCGGATCTGCTATCATGAAGTTTGTTCCAATATGCTCTATAGATTATGTCCACTCCACACTCTTTCTTTCACAACTAAGAATTTTATGTCAATATGCTTTGACTTAGTTGAGCTTTTGTTATTATTAGAATATAGCACTGCCGACTTATTATCACAATATAACTTCATTGGTCTTTCTACATTTTCCAAAATGCACAGCCCAATGATAAAGTTGCGTAGCCATATTCCATGGTTTGATGCCTCATAACATGCTACAAATTCTGCTTCCATAGTGGAAGAAGTTACTAGTGTTTATTTAACACTTTTCCAAGATATAGCTCCTCCAGCCAATAGATAAATATAGCCTGATGTAGACTTTCTGCTATCTTGGCATGCTGCAAAATCAGAATCACAATACCCTACGACCTCCAAATGATCTGATCTTCTAAAAGTGAGCATGTAATCTTTTGTTCTCTGAAGATACCTCATAACCCTCTTGGCTGCTTTCCAATGGTCTATACGAGGGTTGCTTAAGTATCTGTCTAACATCCCAACAATGTATGCAATATCTGGACATGTACATACTTGAGCATACATTAGACTCCCAATGGCTGAAGCATAGGTAGTTTTTTGCATTTCTTGAATTTCAAGATTTCTTTTAGGGAACTGACTAAGACTGAATTTATCTCCTTTAGCAACAATGGTATCTCCCAGTCTACAATCTTGCATGCCAAACCTTTTGAGTACTTTATCAATATAGCTCTTTTGTGATAATCCAAGAATACCCTGAGATCGATCTCGAAGTATCTGAATACCTAATACAAAAGAGGCATCCCCAAGATCTTTCATCTCAAAATGTTTAGATAGAAATTTCTTGGTTTCATGCAATAAGCCTATATCGTTAGTGGCAAGCAAGATGTCATCGGCATATAGAACCAGGAGTATATGTTTACTCCCACTGAACTTGTGATACACACAATCATCAAGAATATTCGTCTCAAAACCAAACGAGATGATTACTTGATGGAATTTGTGGTGCCATTGACGAGAAGCTTTCTTAAGTCCATAGATGGATTTTGTTAATTTGCAAACCATATTCTTTGGATCTCCCGACACAAAGTTTTCTGGTTGTACCATATAAATTGTCTCACCAATGTCTACATTGAGAAACGCCGTCTTAACATCCATCTGATGTAACTCAAGATCAAAATGAGCAACAAATGCCATAATTGTTCTAAAAGAGTCTTTCGATGAAACTGGAGAGAAAGTCTCGATAAAATCGATATCTTCCTTTTGAGTATAGCCTTTTGCTACAAGACGTGCCTTGTACCTCTCCACATTACCCTTTGCGTCCCTCTTGGTTTTAAATATCCATTTACAACCAATTGGTTTTGCATCTTCTGGTAATGGGACAAGTTTCCAAATTTTATTGTCTTGCATGGACTTATACTCCTCATTCATGGCATCTATCCACTTTTGAGAGTTAGAACTTTTCATGACATGATAAATGTTGATTGGGTCATCTTCCATCATTCCATTATCGTTCTCTTGTTCTTGGAGAAATACAATATAATCATATGAAATAGCACTTCCTCTTTCTCTCATGGACCTCCTTAATGGCACAGGTTCTTGAGGTTGTTGAGTTTGTTCTTCTGGAATAATAGCTTCACTCTGAATAAGAGGTTGTATAACATTATCTTGTTGAGGTTTCAGATTCAGTTCTTGATCAATGATAGGTGTAGGCAACTAAACATTGTCAAAAGTGATAATAGGAACTGGGTTTAAATCCTATTCCTCCTCAAAAGAAATGTCTTTAACTTTATTTCTCCCCCCAAACTCAATATCCTCAAAGAATACTGCATTTCCCATCTCAAAAATATTCTTAGCTATGGGATCATAAAACTTATAGCCCCTAGAACGCTCAGAATAACCAATAAAGTAGCTGCTCACGGTTTTGGAACCCAGCTTCTTTTCATGTGGCCTATAAGGCCTTGCCTTAGCTGGACAACCCCAAATGTGAAAGTGCTTTAAGCTAGGCTTTCGACCTGTCCAAAGTTCATAAGGTATTTTTGCAGCTGCTTTAGTTGGTACTCTATTGAGAATATAAGCTACTGTCTTTAATGCTTCTCCCCAGAGAGAATCAGGTAAGGTGTAATGAGTAATCATACTCCTTACCATATCCTTAAGAGTTCGGTTTCGTCTTTCAGCAACACGATTCATGCTAGGTGATCCTGGTATGGTGTACTGTGGGAACCACATTCCTCTAGGAATCTAGCAAACGGTCCTGGATGTTGTTCATCTGAACCATCATATCGACCGTAATACTCACCACCACGATCGAATCTGACACTTTTAATTCTTTTGTTGAGTTGATTTTCAACATCAACTTTATAGGCTTTGAACACATCCAGTGACTGTGATTTTTCATGAATTAGATATAGGTAGCCATAACGTGAATAATCGTCTATGAATGATATGAAATATTGTTGACCATTCCAAGATGCCATAGGAAAAGGTCCATAAAAAAATGTATGAATTAATTCTAAGACGTTTGAAGATCTATTAGCACCCGACCTTTTAGTTTTGGTCTGTTTTCCCTTGATGCAATCTACACAAACGTCAAAGTTTGTGAAGTCAAGAGATTCTAAAATACCATCAGTTACTAAGAGCTCAACTCTACCTTTTGAGATATAACATAAGCGCTTATGCCATAAAGATGCTAAATTTTCTTTATTTAATTTGCATTTAGTACTACATGATTCTACATGCAAGGTTTCATTATAGGATACAACTGTTTCCAACAAATAAAGATTGTCATACGCATTTAATTAACCAGTTCTAACAACATTTGAATTCAAAGACGAAGTAAACTGATTGTTTCCAGATGAACATCAATATCCAAATTTGTCCAACACAGAAACAAAAACCAAATTCCGTCTAAATGACGGTACAACAAAAGTGTCTTTTAAATCCAAATAAAAACCAGTTCCTAACAACAATCTAAAATGTCCAATCGCTTGCTTCCACTTCTACCGATTGTCCATCGCCCATAAAGATGTGTCTTTCACCATCACTTGTCTTTCGGTAGCTCAGGCAACCCTGCATAGAAACACTTATGTAAGTGGTAGCATCAGAATCTATCCGCCAAATGTTTCTAGGTACTGAAGATAAATTAACTTCAGAATAGACCAAAGTAACAAACATACCTTTCTTTTCATGCCATGCATGATATTTGGTATATTCCTTCTTCATATGTCCAGGTTTGTGACAAAAGAAACAATCGTCTTTTTCCTTTTGTTGTTTCTTTTGATCTGGATCCTTAGCAGCTTCATTTTTAAATTTTCTTTTCTTGCCCTTTGCTTTAGAGGTGCTTGCCAAATGGGCACTCTCATTCTTATCTTGCTTCAGCCTTTCTTCCTCTTGTAGACAATATGAAATGAGCTCATTGAGAGTTCACTTCTCCTTTTGACAGTTGTAACTGACCTTAAATTGACTAAATTGTGGAGGAAGCGAGATAAGCACTAAACGCACAAGCAAGTCATCTGAAAGCTCAAGCTTTAGTGTCTTTAATTTTGAAGCAATGTGAAACATTTCCATAATGTACTCCCTTATGTTTTCCTTGCCTTTGAATTTCATGGAAATAAGTTTCTTCAAAAGAGTACTTATTTCAGCCTTATAGCTTTTGGCAAAGCGTTTCTCAATTTCAGCAAGGAAATCTGTGGTATCGGTAATCTCTTCGGATACCGCACCCCTAAAAGCCTTAGGTATACCCCGTTTAATGATCATAAGACTCATGCGATTTGAACGATTTCATTTCTCAAAAATTCTCCTTTCCTCGGAGGTACTAGCTTCTGTAAGAGAAGCAGGCCGATCCATCCTTAATGCAAGGTCTAGATCCATGCAACCAAGAACAATTAATATGTTCTCCTTTCAGTCCTTAAAGTTATTACCATTAAGGACCGGTACTGAATTAAGTTTAGCAAATACAGTGGCAACAACTGAAACAGAAAATGAATAAAATTATATAAATTACACGCTCTTAACGACTTCATATAAAACAAAAAATTCAAATTATGGTTAATCACATCTCAAGATACCAAACACATCATTAATACAAAGTTCCTTGGACGGTAATATTAACTGTAAGCGGTTCTCTTGTTGTAGCAATCAAATGTTGACAATAAATTATGTCAAACAATATGCAATCTTTGGACCGTCATATTGCTCACATAAAATACATTATAATTGTCACACATTTATCACTACAAGTATGTATGAAATTCGGCTAAATATTAATTCACCTTTGGCTCGTTAGTAAATGCATGAACTACATACACACAATTATTTTGATATTTTAATTAGAATAACCTACACAAAAGTGATCGCTTTGGCGATATTTTGTTTCAATTAAACTATTTAAAAATATAAAATATCCTTAAGAAAACCAAATTCGAATTAATTTTTTTTTTTGTTAATTCAGACATGGTAACAAGGTGTCGGTCATTATAGCATACTGATGTTGTCAAGATTTATTTGCACAAGAACTTTATCAGTCAATTGCAATTGGACAATCCAAATAAATTATACGTTAAATTAGATTTAGGCAATCTATTATGCATTACTTGTAAAGGCGAAATGTTTGGTCTGTTGCACAATAAAGTCTGTTCCAATCAAAAAATCATATTAAACATTGTGCATTGTCTCTGTCTGAAACAAGCATGCTTCTGTTGGCCTTTTTTTTAATGCTAAGATAGCCCAACCTAAATAAAAGTATTATAATGATACTTTTACTGGACAATGCAAATCAGATGCAAATCAAAATACTGTAGATAGAAACTTTCGAATGTCATTCCTGATGCTTTGAAAGCATCTGAACGATTGGCCTTTGGCTTTTATGACATTGGAAACATAATTTGTAATTTATACTGTAGCCACCATCTAATGAAACAGCGAAAAGTAATGTGATGAATAATTTATGCACAACAATTCAATCACATCATGCATGAATATGTACCGATTTAATTAACCTAGAAAGTGGACAAGCATGGATCGTCCCAACGAAAAAAGAAGAAGAGAAGGTTTCATGATTTATCAAACAGATCCGAACGAAAAATGTTGGAAAATCATTTCACTATTATAGTAAATCCTCAAGAATTAATTTAGAATTGCTCCGATACCAATTGTTGGATATTCAATTTAGCCATAATCAATTCAAGAGAAATCGAAACTATAAACAAATGGAGATTAGCGGAAGCATACCGGAATCCATTGAATCAATTTGTATGAAGATTCTGATCTTCCAAGAATACATTTTCTACTTTCTGTTTGCGTTTCTCTTTTACGGGAAACAAGAGAAAACAAAACTACGTACTGTTTCTCGGGGATCCAATCGTTTTTATTAACTGACAAAAATCAATTATGTAAGATTTACACTTTGGCCCCTCAACAAATTATAAATAACACTTTATTATTTTTTACCTTATATTAATTATAATAACAACATACATTTAAACATATGTGTGCCCATAATGGAATTTTAATCCAACAACTATAGCCTTATCTACCCTTCTTTAATTTTTAAATATACATATTTAGAAATCAAATGGAAATTTGTAGTATGTTCTTTTACATAACTTAAGATCAACTGTACAAAATTTGACTGAATTTGATATGTTCAAAATCATGTTTCAAATCATAGTTAAAACAAGTATTTCAGCAGTTAATATTCGACTTAACATTTTAAACAAGTTGGGAGTTTCGAAATGATTTTATTTTTTATAGACACGATGTTCATGGCTTAAATTAAACATTTGTAAAGTTTCATTTGTTTTGAAATAGCATATGACCGAAAACCCAATTATGCTTTAGTAACATCGTATTAATTATAAAGTTAGCTAGTTATATTATTGGATATACAAGTCTCAATCAGCAGAATTTGCTTTCTCGTGACCATCTTTCTACGTGCTTATAATTGGTTCTCTTCAATCCTGCAAGTTTTTGTATTCGGTTTAATTCTTCTGTCAAGTTTCATCAATGCAGGTATTTCGTGATTTCTTTCCACTTTTAGTTTTATCCGTAAGAGCCACGTAACTATAAATGTCATCAATTTCTAATAAAAGTTTAGCCTTTATCCTCGTCATACCCTCGGCTGCTGATACTGCTTGCATGGCTTCAAACAGTACAACAAGTGACGAATCATTTTATTTCACACTTGAAATGTGAAATTACTGCTGAATATGTAATTATTCACAACAAAAAATGTACTATTGAATTAGTCCATTAATTCTTATATTTAGAAGAATTTTTCGACCGTTATAGGAAGGTGACTATAAATTTGTTTGATTATTACAGCTACGAATTCCCATATATTCATCTATCTTTTTTTTTTTAACCCAGGAGAACCCGACAGATCGGTAAACTCCTTAAAAGGATACAGTAAAGCCGTCCATTGATCCAAGCACCCATATCCGGATAAATTTATATAGGATGAGAAAACGCATGGTAAAAATATACACATATTAGAACCCAAGTCTCCTTTCTACTGCACATCTTACTTATAATCGATGCTCGTTTAAATGAGATATAAATTAGTGCATGGTCATTGCCAACAAAGACAACTCAGTTTCATACAATATACACATACCTTTGTACATAATTTTTTTTTACATGTTTTCCGTCTTTTCTTACCTATACTATGGCTATACGTAACGGATAAACAAACAAAAATTAATATGATATATTTAATCATCACAAGAGGTCATTCACTATTGATTAAAGATAAGCAAGTTGCACTTGAAAATTTATACTTTAACTTAATCTAAAATAATCACGATAAATCTCGGTTGTTCAAGCCTCTTCTCTTTCAATTCCTGTTCACAAGATCAGAGAGCTGCTCTAGTCCACAAAGATTAATCCCGATTCATCGAAACTACAGGTTTAAGAGTATGTATATATACGTCCTCATAATGTAACCAATTCAATCACATTGTTTAATTAAGTGTTCATAAAGAAAGAAGAAAATCATAAACAAAAACAAGATTGATCAATTACTTACAATGGCGCCTAATGGAGAAATTCTTTCAGTTCCAACCTACTGACGCAGCGGATTATGACGATGACAACGAAATGAAGATTTCGTGTCAAACTAATCGAAAAACGATTAGATGAAGCTATATAAATCGATGAATTGAAAGATATCGAATGCCCAAATTCGTTGATCTTCAAAAGATACCGAATTCTATCTATCTCCAACACGTTGATCGCGCACGATACCGTGTTAAAAGATCTACGATTCTTCGACGTTGATCTCGCACACGAGATTCCGTGAATCAGTTTCAAATCCGTTGATTCGAACACACTCGAATACCGCAAATGGAGAAAAGAGACAACGCTCAACTTTCAATTTCAAAGTGGCACAAAGCACACAAACACAAAGTTTATTCAAAATCAACCTCCTTTTACAAATGACACGACCATCATATTTATATGCAGTTTACAACACACTTACAGTTCTACCGATCTAACATAGGTCGTTCACGACCTAACTAATCAAGCTACTTAACAAAAAACCTGTCACAACATACAAACGACCTAACATATTACAACATAACATCATAACGACCTAACAGAAGACATCACGCGACTTAATACAACATCACAACATTATAACAGACACAACATACGAGTTAACATATGCGACATAAAAGAAACGACCTACGACCTAACGCTTCAGCGGCACAAAGATATAGCACCTCTTCAAGGACTTCAGCGACCTACATTTGAGCGACTTAGGTAGGTCGTTCGCGATCTAGCGACTTAAGAAGGTTCGCGACCTAAGGTAATGCGGCATGTGTGAATGCGGCCTAACTCGTTTAGGTCGTGACTCGGCACAATTAACTCGCTGCTCCTGCATTCCAAGACTTCACTAGGTCGTTCGTAACTCGGCAAAGTTAGCTCGTTGCTGCTGCATTAAAAAAACTTCACTAGGTCGTTTGAGCGACCTATCATCCCCTGGTTAGATCACTGGTGAGCAAAGCCACACTTAGCTTGCGCTGCATCATCCTCCCCAGGTAGGAAGAAGTTCGACCTCGAATTTGCATCTTCCTCTTCCTCGACAGGCTCATTCCCATGAAACGGAATTAAATATTTGACGTTGAAAACGTCTGTAGTGTGAATATGACCCGGCAATCTTAACTTGTATGCATTATCATTGATCTTCTTTAAGATTTTTACTGGACCAATCTTTCGAGCTTTCAACCTGTTGTAAGTTCCCACTGGAAAACAATCTTTCGTCAATATCGCATAAACCAAATCATCTTCTTTGAAGTTTACACTCCTTCGCTTCTTATCCGCCATTTGTTTATACTTCTCATTTGATGTAAGCAATCGTTCATGAACTGTTCTGTGACACTCCTGCAGCTCATTCACGAAATCATAAGCTCTCTTAACAATTCCCTTCTGACATGGCACTGTCGTCAATCCAACGGTCCCTTCGGAATTGCTGAATATATAACTTGGAATGGACTGAATCCAGTACTTCGATTAACAGCGTGGTTATGTGCAAATTCCGCCTGACACAACGTCATATCCCAGCTCTTCAAATTATCTTTCACAAGACATCTCAGCAAGTTCCCCAACGATCTGTTAACCACCTCCGTTTTCCCATCTGTTTGCGGATGATAGGCGCTACTAAAATTCAACTTCGTTCCAACCATCTTCCACAAACTCATCCAAAAATGACTTAAGAATCTAGTATCACGTAGATTCAGGTAGCCCATGTAGTCGATACACCTCTTTAAAGAATAATTGAGCAGCATGGACGGCATCGGCTGTCTTCTTACAAGCTATGAAATGTGCCATTTTTGAAAATCTATCCACCACAACAAATATTGAATCATTCCCCTTTTGAGTTCTAGGCAATCCCAAAACAAAATCCATGCTAATATCAACCCACGGTTTAGTAGGTACAGGTAATGGCATATATAATCCCGCATTCGTAGCTGTTCCCTTCGAAATTTGACAGATATGACATCTCTCCACAAATCTTTCAACTTCTTTCCTCATTGATGGCCAAAAATAAGACTGAGAAATTAACTGCAATGTACGATCTCTACCTACATGGCATTCTTCATGTAACTCCTTTACAATCTTCATTTGCAAACTTCCCTCGGGTATACATAATTGATTTCCTTTAAACAGAAAACCATCCACCAAAATATACTCATCCATCTTCCCCTTTGTGACTTCATCCATAACCTTAGCAAAATAAGGATCATCCACAAGCAATTCTGGCAACACATCAAACCCGATCACTTCAACTTTCATTGTAGTCAATAAATGATTTCTCCTGCTCAATGCATCTACCACGTGATTCGTAATTCCCGACTTTTGTTTCACTACAAATGTAAATTGCTGCAAGTATGCAATCCACGATGCATGCCTAGCTGCTATCTTGTCCTGCCCTTGCAAGTGTTTTAACGCCTCATGATCAGTAAAAAGAAGAAACTCCTTCTGAAACAGATAATGCCTCAAGTGTTTCACGGCTTGCACAATGGCATAAAATTCCACGTCATATGTATTATATCTCATCTTTGCTCCCGAAAGCTTCTCACTGAAATAAGCAATAGGACGTCCTTTCTGACTCAACACCCCGCCAATCCCAACCTTCGATGCATCAGTATGTAACTCAAACAACAACTGAAAATCCAGCAAAACTAGAATTGGTGCTGTCGTTTAAAGTTCCTTGATTTGCTCAAAAGCAATTCCTGCTTCCTCTGACCATGAAAATTGCTTCTCCTTCATACAATCAGTAACTGGTGCCATCACGCTACTGAAGTGTGGAATAAATCTTCGGTAGAATGATGCTAAACCATGAAAACTTCAAACTTCGGTTATCGTCCTGGGTTGTGGCCAATTTCTGATAGCTTCCACTTTGCTTTCATCCACTTGAATACCCTCCTTTGACAGAACATATCCCAGAAACAAAACACTGTGCATCATGAACACGCACTTCTTTGCTGCTGCATAGAATTGCTCCTGTCGCAGAATAAACAGCACTTCTCGCAAATGCTGGATATGCTCTTCCATACTCCCACTATAGATCAAAATATCGTCAAAGTAAACTACTACGAACTTCCCAATAAATGGTATGAAAATCTGGTTCATCACTCTCATAAAAGTACTAGGAGCATTTGACAAGCCAAACGGCATAACTTGCCATTCGTATAGACCATCCCTAGTTTTAAAAGCAGTCTTCCACTCATCACCCGGTCTAATACGAATCTGATGGTATCCACTCTTTAAGTCAATCTTTGAGAACATAACAGCCCCGTTCAACTGATCAATCAAGTCATCGAACCTCGGCATAGGAAACCTGCATCTCACAGTGATTTTGTTTAGAGCCCGATTGTCCGTACACATCCTCCACGAACCATCCTTCCACGGTACCAATAGGGCTGGCACTACACAAGGACTCAAGCTCTCTTGTATGCGCCCTTGTTCTAGCAACTCCTCCACCTGCCTTCTCAGTTCCTCATGCTCCTTAGGACTCATCCTGTAATGTGGCGTGTGAGGTAATACCGCCCCTGGCACAAGATCAATCTGATGATGAATATCTCTCAACAGTGGTAACTCCTTTGGCAAATCTTCAGGAAACACATCTCTGAATTCTTCCAATACTGGTTTGACTTCCTCTAGAATTTCAACCTCCTCACTACTTTCACGTCCGATCAATAAAAAAACTTCAGGCTCATCTTCCACTTCCTTAACAAACTCCTTCAAAGATAGCAAAGTTTTCAGCTCTTCAATCTCCTCCAACTTGCTTTCTTCTTGTTGTCGTTTCTTTGGAACCAAAGTGATCTTAGTACCCTCGAACATGAAACTGTAGTTGTAGGTACGACCATCATGTTGCACAGCTCTATCATACTGCCACGGTCTCCCCAATAATAGATGACATACATCCATATCCACAACATCACACCAAATTTCATCTTTATATTTCTTCCCAATCGAAAAATTTACACAAACTCTTCGATTAACCTTCATTTCTCCACCTTTCCTCAACCAAGCTCTTGTAAGGTTTAGGATGCTTCTCAGTCTTTAATTCCAGCTTCTTTACAGCCTCTGTAGAAATGATATTGTCATAACTTCCCGCATCAATAACAAACTTGCACACCCTTCCCAAGATAGTACACGTTGACTGAAATATGTTACTCCTCAACCAACTTGAATCATCCTCTTGCTTTGGGATCAAACAAGATCTCCTCATCATCAAATTACGTCACTCATCTCCAACAATAATTATTCCTCCTTAGCTTGTGGCGAATTGGAACATTCTACTTCTGTATCCTCATCCTCAACCTTAGCAACCATTGCTCGCTTCTTTGGCTTCGGACATTCATTGCTCTTGTGACCAAACTCCTGACAATTAAAGCATTCGATACCACTATTGACCTTGGTCTTAGCAACTTCATTGACAACTGGTTTCGCAACAGCCTTGGAAACATTCGCATTGCTACTAGCCTCTTTCACTTGATTGTTGGAATTTGTAAACACACCACATCCTCTTCTCCCTTGTTTCTCCCAAGCAAGTGCTTTCTGATGTGCTTCTGCAACAGATCTCAGGTCAAACATATTCACCATATCCTGGATCTGCATTCTCAACCCTCCAACAAACCTAGCGGTCAACTATTCCTCTGTCTCCATGATATCATTCCTGGCAATCAGTTGATAAAATTCATCCGCATAATCATTCACAGACTTTGTTCCCTGTCTCAAGTTCTACAATCGCTGATACATAAGAGACTGATAATTATAAGGCAAGAAAGTAACCTTCATCAATTTCTTCATCTTTTCCCATGACACAATCTTCGATTTGCCCATTCTCTCCCGTGTAAATTTAGTTTACTGCCACCATGGCATAGCTCTCCCTCTCAAATGAGTAGCAGCTAACTTAACTCTTCGATGCTCAGGAACTTCTTTGAAGTCAAAAATTTCTTCAACATTAGATAACCAATCAAGAAATTCTTAAGCTACCATTCCACCCTTAAATTCTAGAATTTCAGTTTTCATCCCTGACTCCCATTTACGATCATCTTCTACCTCCCGATAGTGATTTCGTACTTGGTCTCGATCTCGATAATGAACACTATATGTATCACCATCTTCGTCATAATCAAATGTACTTCGATATCGATCTCGTCCATCAACATCTCTATGATCACGCATATCTCTTCTACTATGCCTTTCAGCATTACGATATGGCTCATCTCCAAACTCACGTGGAGTTCTTCTCTCTTCGTTTCTATATTCAGATTGATCTCTTCTCGTTGAAACTGATGATTCTCTTTGATCTCGATGGGATTGTGGTGACACCCTCCTCGCTTTCGTAACCGATGGTGAAACTCTGTTTCCTCCATGGTTCGAGACTGGTGACCTTCTCCTTTGACTTTGATCCAAATCATTCATCAATTTCTCTAACTTCCCAATTCCTTCAACAAACTTTTCGTTGATGCGTTGTTCCATTTGCTCAGCTTCTTCTCTTCTATACAACACTTCAATATTTTGATGACGATTAGCTCTTCTTGGCGGCATGATCTCTAACGACAATCTTCAACAAACTCGGCTTTAATTTCTTCAACTGAACTGATACCAACTGACTTTCGGCATGTACTACACAAATGATGCACGGCTTCAACTTGAATAAATCTCCCACAAACTTAAACAAGTTCGGCTCGGCTTTGAACAACACTTCAAACTCTTCTCTTTGGCTCCAAGGACTCGGCTTAGCTATGATTGGCTAATTCTAGCTCTGATACCAAAACTGACACATCAGATTATGACGATGACGACGAAATGAAGATTTCATGTTAAACTAATCAAAGAACGATTAGATGAAGCAATATAAATCGATGAATTGAAAGATACCGAATGTCCAAATTCGTTGATCTCCAAAAGATACCGAATTCTAGCTATCTCCAACACGTTGATCGCGCACGATACTGTGTTAAAAGATCTATGATTCTTCGACGTTGATCTCGCGCACGAGATTCCATGAATCGGCTTCAAATCCGTTGATTCGAGCGCACTTGAATACCACAAATGGAGAAAGGAGACAACGCTCAACTTCCAATTTAAAAGTGGCACAAAGCACACAAACACAAAGTTTATTCAAAATCAACCTCCTTTTACAAATGACACGACCCCCATATTTATAGGCAGTTTGCAACAAACACTTACAGTTCTACTGACCTAACATAGGTCGTTCACGACCTAACCAATCAAGCGACTTAACAAAAAAACAGTCACAACATACAAACGATCTAACATATTACAACATAACATCATAACGACCTAACAGAAGACATCACGGTACTTAATACAACATCATAACATTACAACAGACACAACATACGAGTTAACATATGCGACATAAAAGAAACGACCTACGACCTAACGCTTCAGCGGCACAAAGTTATAGCACCTCTTCAAGGACTTCAGCGACCTACACTTGAGCGACATAGGAAGGTCGTTCGCGATCTAACGACTTAAGGAGGTTCGCGACCTAAGGTAATGCGACATGTGTGAATGCGGCCTAGCTCGCTTAGGTCGTGAATCGGCACAATTAGCTCGCTGCTCCTGCATTCCAAGACTTCACTAGGTTGTTCGTAACTCGACAAAGTTAGCTCGTTGCTCCTGCATTCTAAAAACTTCACTAGGTCGTTTGAGCGACCTATCATCCCCTGGTTAGGTCGCTGGTGAGCTAAGACACACTTAGCTTGCGCTGCATCACCTACACAAGAAACAACACACTATGTACAAAACAATCCAAAGAAGGACTTCAACGAGCAATATCCAATCTCTCATTCGAGCTAAGAAAAGCCCCGTTATTTGAAACGGAACAAGGTACATTACCACCGATAACAGAAGTAGAGAATACCAAATGTGAATGTTGTGACATGTGTGATGAGTTCACACCCGAATACATAGCAAAAGTGTGCGACGGATACTTCGGTAAATGGATATGTGGACTGTGCTCTTAGGCAGTTAAGGAAGAAATGGAGAAGAATGGAGGCAACAAAGAAGAAGCTTTGGAAATACATATGAATACATGTGTTCGGTTTAATAAATTTGGAAGGAAGAACCCAGTTCTTTATCAGGCTGATGCGATGAGAGAGATGTTGAGGAAGAGGTATGCTAGAGGTGCTTGGGCTAAAAGTACCAGCCCTAGAGATCATAAAATGGGTTTGAGAAAAGGTGGAATTGCAAGGAGTTCGAGTTGTATGTCAGCTATTAGTAAGGTATCGGTGATTTCAGTTTGATGCAAGAGCAAGGTTAACTATATATACGATGTAGCAGGGTTGATGTTTCTGTTGATGGCTGAGGTAGTTTATTAGCAGTTTTGGATGATCATCCTTTGTTTGTGATTATGTTTTTCGGGATGATTTTTTGCTGCAGGCGTAATATATATGTATTGTAATGTAACCTAGCTGCTGTTGTAAAATTTTCAAAATTTAGTTTTGAGGCTTTGAGTTTTGATTTGAAAGAGAAGAAGTAAATAGGGTAGAAGAAATCAATTAGTCCACATGCTAGAAAATCTATACTATACTATTATTATTGAGTTGAGTTTCAAGCTCACACAGGCCCTCTTGAAATTTGGCAGCCGAGCAGTCTTCCATTTTTTATTTTTTTATATTCATAATTTATCTCTCCACGCATATCCTTCTCAGCCTCTCTCCATCCCAAACCTAACCCCAGATCGCCGAACCCCTATACCGGGCATACAAGCCTTCATGGATTTTCCTTTACTTTTAAACTCAAGCGTCGCAAATTTGCTTTTTCATTCTTCACTGCGCCTCTCCCCTTCATCCTTCTTCCCAACTACCTAATTTAATTTATGTCTTCTTCTACCCTAAATCAGAGAATTCCCTATCAGTTTTATTATCTCAAACCCTAATCCCTAATTCATGCTATATCAGGCGAAGAGGTTGCTCCCGTCGCTCCTTCTACCATCGTCAAAGGCAACCATCCTCCGATCCGACTACAGCTCCTACCTCAGAAGTAGGCACTCTTGCAAAAAAGGAAAAAGCTAAAAGCAGCAAGTCCAAAGTTCCTGCCAAATCATCTGCTTCTAATTTGGTAGCAGTTCCACAGGTTAAGAATTCTAATTCTTTTCACTTTCAATTAATTTATCTCGAGATGCTAAGTCGTTTTTATCCTCCCTTTTTAAGGTTAGGTATTATTTCATTTGAATTACAAATATTTGATATAGTAATTGTTTTCTTACAGGACTGTTAGTTTCAAACTATTTTCTTACAGATGTAATTATTTCTGTGAAAAAAGGGATCAAAATAATTATCTGGTACCAGCAATTTTATTATTTTTTCCCCTTAGAGCTAATAGGTAGATTTTACAAACCTGAAGGAATACATGATTTCCAGTCTGTAATATCAAGAAAAATTCATGGATATTTTTACTATAATATTTTAAACAATTACAAGTTTTAAATATTTCAAAGCTACATTAATAACTACATGTAGATCTATCTTATTCCTAATATATGTATGTTCATTATACTCCTAATATATTGTATTGTATCTTATTACTATTACTTACTTGATGTATTAGATCAGTAGCACATTTGAATAATTACATATTTGTGTAGTCCAGACTAAGCCTATGTATACAAGCTTGCAGTAATACTACATGTGCTAGACATTTTTTTTAATAACAAGAGAAAGGGGATTTACATTTTCCTACCACAGAGTGATATTCATGATTTTACACACATACACATGGTTGAATTTTGAATAATATATTGGATTGGTAACACATCAAAATAATTTCAAATTTTGGTTAGTCCATAATTATATCAAAACCTGTATGGGTTGGTCTTCTTAGTGATATTTATATAATTATTTTCTTCCCATTATATATTACTTTATTTTATACTTATAATGCCTGGTTATTGTTTTCATTCCCATTTTTGTGATTTGCCTTTTATGTCTTAATTATAAAATGATGTAGGTGCTGGAGTCTTTTAACCATATATTCCATAAGTAATTGGATTTTAACTATTATAATACTATTATGTGCATGTTCGTAAATTTAACAACATTGAGTTTCATAAAGAAATTAACAAACTATGTTAACGTCCCAAAAAAAAATCATATCCTCCTTTGACGTTGAGCTACATCATGCTTACTACATGTTACCTTATATTTAACATAGTTACTTGATCTTTATTGTTCTAAACAAGACAAATAATAACAAATATCAATGATGAGTTATAAAGAAGATTATCCATATAAGCATTGCTAAAAGAAAGACAAAACCATTACATCGGTGCAAGCTTCATGTAGCTTACAGTGAATTATGTTTACATGGATATTTATTAAAGCGTTTATTAATCAATTGGTAACTTTGTTTGGTGCTTTTCCCTTTTCCAGATCTACCAAACCACGCTACTTTAATCAGCATATGTACATTTACACATTTTCACTTCAATTGACTAATTAGAGAAGTATTAGGTATTTTTTACAATTAGTTGATCAACTGCAAGATCAACAATTTACGTACATTTATGATCAAAAGATGTTGCATTACTTAGCCAGACCTCAAGAAACTTAGATTGATAGAATTCTCTTTGGTTCTTCCTATTTATTTCTTTCATCTGTACATTTGATTTGTTTGTT
Organism: Allium cepa; assembly: GCA_030765085.1. Classification (NCBI taxonomy): domain Eukaryota; kingdom Viridiplantae; phylum Streptophyta; class Magnoliopsida; order Asparagales; family Amaryllidaceae; genus Allium; species Allium cepa. The sequence continues at coordinate 515,370,044 of CM060942.1, forward strand.
TCTTCTTTTTTCCTTTTAGCCCTTACTTTACATTATACTCATTTGAACCATGTATTCTTTTGCTTTATTTTATAGACAAACTATTTGCTTTTATTTATAAAACTTTTATATTATTTACTATTATATTCAGCCAATGGTTTAATGCAACTAATTTTCAATTCAACTAGGTTTGTGATCCATTACCGTATTCTATAAACTACTCAACTAGATAAGCACTCATAACTGTTATGTTACTATGAAATCTGATAGTTTGGTTGCTTCAAACAAATTTTTATGAATTATGAAGGACAAATTATTTATTACTCATTAAATATTGTTTTTTTAACAATATTTCTGGAAGACAAATTAAATATATATTTTTTCACCTTATTTAAGCTGTTCATGTAATTTTATACCATTCATCAACCACTGCCAATGAATTAACAACACATATAAAATGTGTTTACGTAGATACAGCTGTAAAACTAAATGCTAAAGTAAATAAATCAAATTCAACTTCACCATACTTCGGCAGCAGTAGCAATTCATCTCCTTGCTCTGTTTGTATGACAGTTGACAATAACAGGGTATAAAACTGCCCGTGTGCAAATTAACTTTAGAAAAAAGAAATTCCTCCTCTAGATGAAGCATGGGTAGTACTAGATGCTTTATTGTCCAGGCATAATGTGTATTGCACTTTCACTAACCGTATGCAACTTTATTCTTTCTACATAATAAAATTCTTTTGCTGGGAGTATAAATTATTAATGATTGAGGATAAGATGATGCAAAGTCAGAGGCTACATTTATTTGACCATTTGAAAATGCAATTTGGGAAGCCATCTAAGTTAATGATAATATTATGTGTGCTCACAGTAATAAAATATGTTCTATTTGTAAAATAATTACTGTTATCATTAGTAAGAATTTTTTTGTTCAATATTGTTCATTCATTGACTGTTTAATGGTAACACGTATTTCCCATAGGATAGTAAATTTTTCCCTGTTAGAAATGGAACAGAATGGACCATTAAACTGAACTAGCCTTGCACGTCTGGCTCTTTTTACTCTTTATTTTCTTTCCTTTTTAACCTTTATTGACTAATAACAAAACATTGAAGAAGTTGGGACAAGCTATGATTCAAACATGAAGAAGCATCATGAAATACATCGGAAGAAGGACGTCTGATGTATTGAAACTGTCGTTATAATAGCAATGTAAAACCAGGTTTGGATCATCAGTGACTACATGTCCTTAATTTATTTACATGTTATTTCTCTGTACGTGTTTCAAATCACAATTGAATTGTATTTTGTATTGCCATCTGTTTTTCACCTAGCAATTATGCTCTACATATACCTTTTTGTACAGTTAATAAAAAACTTGATCAGGCCGTTGAACATGCTACACATTGTTGGATTAATTTACTTTCACCATTGTGTCACTTATGCATTACTTTAAACACTTCTAGCAAAAAACAAAAAATCAACACAGGTCATGTTCCCTAAATTGATTGTGTAAGGAAATAATGTTTTAAGACTTTTATTTGTGATGCATTAGCATATTCGATGAATTTAGAATGTTGATTGTTATTATTTGCTCAAAATGTCGTGAGTAATACTGAATAAGTAATAGAAATATAAGTAACAATATTTGATTCTTTCTTTGCACGGTTCACTTTAAATAACTTCCATTTGCTCGACTAAAGGGCTATTCCAATAAAGTTTTGCCGCAAATGAACTGAATCAAAGAGAATATAATCCACTTATTGAAACATATCATACTCCAGTGAGGACATTATAGTAATTAACATATATATATATATATATATATATATATATATTATTGTCATATGAGATATGGGCCCTCTCATAGTGCACAACATTTATTTTGATCATGCAATTAATGCTCCTTAGTTTTATTGGCTGGAAAGTTTTAAGGTGTGATGCCAACAAAAGAATTTGGCGTATAATGTATGCCGGTCTTCAAATTCATCTAACATTTTGAGCCAATCTATTTTATAGTGAAAATATTTAACCTGCATTGATATTGTTTGATAATACAAATCTATTTTCATGTAATGTTTTTCTTCTAATACATGCAAAATTGTGTGTTATTAATTCTGTTTGTCATTTTTTTACACCACAAGTAAAATTTATACTACTTATGAGTAAGAAATTAACAAATTTTTGTAACATCCCGAAAATTATGAATTTAAATTTTAGTAATGTATTTGAACTTTTTGAAATTTAAATTGAAAAGTTATAAAGAAATAAAATATGAACAAAATTTAGTGTTTTTAGTTAAAACTTTTAATAGAATTAAAACAAATACTGTAATAAAATCACATACTTATTTAATGTTAATAACTAAAACAACTTTTCCTTTTAATAAAGTAAAATAATAAATTGTGGTAGATGAGCTTTTAATAGAAATAAAATTGTTAAAATAAGTTATGATAAATTATAAAGATTTAAATCACATAATTATAATCTAACAAATAAACAAATAAACTAAGATAACAAATTTTTATAAATAAATATAAAACTATAAAAGAAAACACTTTCAATTATCTATGTAAACAAATAAGTAGACATAAGAAAAATAAACCTTTTTAAACAAAACAACACATACATAAAAAAAAGAAAAAAAAAGAAAACAAAACTCTTCCATTTAATAAAATAAAGAAGTACTTCCACAACTATAAAATAAGAAGGCTGTAACATGAAAAGGGGGCATGAACATTACACTACATGCTTCAAATAAATGCTTTCATTTAATGCCCTTTACTCTAGTAACCTCAAGCAAGATATCAACTGCAAATCAATGCTTCACTTAATGTTATTACTGCATAGCAGATCTAAAAGCATGGTTCAGTTTTTTTTTTATACTTCAACTTGTACTTGCTTTGGTAGACTCAGCCTATCCTTTCACCTGCACACCATCCTTCTTATATACATACACACATTCATATTTATTTCATCTCGTTCAAAATAAGGATAGTAAACAAAAGAAAACATCATATTTCATAAATTCAAAAGCATTCAAGTGAGCAAAACAGAAAATAAAAAGAAGTTAAAAACCAAACCAGAGAGGAGATTCAAATCTTCAGTTCAAAGGAAACCCATATAGTCTCTATTTCAAACCTTTGTCAGGTGAGTAAACATATTCTTTAAAAAGTTTTAAGTTTAAATTAAACAGTTCATGATGTTTTAAAAAAAGATAGTTTGTATATGCTTTTTATGTTGATATGTATCTGTGCATATATCTGTCACTGGTTCTTCTCTGTTATGAATTACAGGGATGGGTTAGTATTCAAATTAAAGTCTATTTGCTTTAATCACTGACATGCTTGGGTTCTTTTCAAATAAATCAAGTAGTTTTAATCCTCAAACAAGTTTTGTAAAGTTGTTTGAACATACAGTAGTTTTTTTTTTCCTTTTCACTGTAAACTTGTTTACAGGTATCCAACAAATACTTGACAAAAATTAATCGTTGTAAAATATTAATCCAAGATTATGAATTGAATCTGTACTGCAAAGCATGGATTTTAAAACAAAAATTTAGATTTTTAAATTGGTATTCACAGAATAGTTAGTTTTTGAACAAAAACCACTTTTATTCGAATTTCCAGTGATTGAGTTAATGATAAATGTTGTAATTTGAATTGGAGCTAGTTTGAACTTCTATAATGACAAGAAAAATATTAAATAAATTTTCAAATGTATGAAGTTGCTGTTCGAACCCAAAATAGGGTTTAAGCTGGAAGTTGCAGTACGTTAAAAAAAATAGTGATTTTGTCGAAATGAATTGATCGAGCTCCATGATATTGAGGGAAATCGAAGAGCATCGGGTTAGCGTGCTATGGCCGGAAGCATGGACTTTTCAGGTGGACGGTGCGAGGCAGAGAGGCGATTTCGCGTGGTGGGTTTAAGTTACAGGGACGAGCAAAGTTGCTACTTTTTGAATTCGAACCGATGGCTTCGAATTGAGGTTGGAATTCGAGCGTATGTGAGATTTTCGACCTGTTGACAGTCGCGAGGTTCACCAGAGCGTCGCCATGGTGGTGTGCACGTGCACGTGAATGTATCGGTGATGATGCGTGCGTGAGTGTGTTTTAAAATCCTACAGTTTATATTTAGTTTAGCTAAATAAATAGAAACCGAAAAGAAAAAAAAAAGAGAAGAAGATGGATTCGTGAACGAACAGGGAAGACTCTGGGTTTTTGAAAGTTTGCTCGAGTTTTTCATCGAATGGGCCTGAGTCGTTTAAAATGAACTACCAGTTTTTTTAAAAAAAAAAAAGAAAAGAAAGAAAGAAAAGGAACAGGGAGAAGCACGGGGAAGAAAGAAGTTTGGCTCGGTGAAACCCTGGGTTACTCGGATTGTTTTATAATGGGCTAAGCCCATTCAAATCTTCAAGTTAACAATGTTAGGAAAATTTTGTGTTTGCAATGTAAACAATATAGATTTAGTTAAGTTAAATCAAGTTAACAAATGTTTAGAGTTTGTTAATTCTTTAATTAAGTAAAGAAAGTTTAAAATAAAATTTAATTAACCCTTTAATTAAATGATTAAATTTTAAAACAAGAATTTAAAATTAATTTACATTAAATTTCAATGTAGCAATAAATTAATTTTTTTAAGTATAAAGCAGATTTTCAAATGATAATTAAGGTAAACAATTTATATTAATAGTTTTAAAAAGGAAATTTAGAATGATTTAAAAATTGTAATAAGAAAATTGATTTATAAACAATTAAGTATTTAAATAAATTTAAGTAAGTAAGAATTTGTTAATTTTGAAACAATTAATCGATTTAATTTAGATTTAAATTATTTTATTCAAATTCTTTTCATTGATTTAAATTAATTTTGTGGTAAATTTATTTAAACCACATTTGAAATAAATTAACTATTGTTAATAACTTATATTGATATTTCTGTTCTGATTGTGATGCTGTGTTATGTAAATTGTCATGTTCTACAATGTGTTGTGATTATTTTGTATTGATGTGAAAACCCTGTTGCCCGTAAAACGGCATTTAAACTTCGATGCGACATGGAATCGGATTTCAGTTGGTTATCCGAAACCCACATCGAACCTGTGAATATTTGTGAATGACATCCACATGTTTTAAAATTTGACACTCACTATTCGAATTAGCCGGGAAAGGACCTTTGTGTCATAAAACCCATTTCGAATATGTGATTCGACGTTATGGATAGCATTTGAAGACCGGTGTTGAAGACCGGGTATTTGCGAGAGCGATAGGATGACCTGTCGATTGACTCTGCACCGAGTTGCTCCGGTATAGAGTTCTCCATATGTGATGGGGAATCCGATCAGGATTGTGGATATCCGGATTGCAAGGACTTCTTTGGAAGTGCCTTCGGTTCTGTTCGAGCCCGGAACAGACTTGTATGGATTGTATGTCTGACATTACAAATTTAGCTATAAAGCAGATTTCTTTCAAATATATTTCTGTTGGTGGCGGATAATTTATTCTCTTAGCTTAACACCCTTCTCTGAGACGTACGAGCTCAGAGGTTATATAGTTGAAGGTTATCAACAATATATTCCCAATTTGGTAATGTGACATGCTGAGTGTTGCTGTGAAATGATCATTGTGTTGATCATTTGTGATAGGATCATTTGTTTGATCGTCTATCTTGGTGATCATTTCTATGATCATTTGTTGACCCAAAGCACAGCTTTTGTATAAAGCGTGGCTTTGTGGACGAGACTTCGTCGAGCCTCACACCCCGAAATAGTCAAAACAGGAAAGATGCAGCAAAGTTATTGGGGGTAGCACCCCTTAGGGTATGTGCATTTCCTTCTGGATAGAAGTGGTATCATGGTATGGAGCCCAGATACTTAACTTATGTTGATATCGCAGATATATATATATTACTTTGTGATTTGTTGCTGGGGCCCCGGTTAAAGGTTGGTTACGACCGGGAGATGGCATACTCGTGTCAGTAGTTACCCAGTTAGGGGTAACCCGGCCTTGTGTTGGCAGAGATCCGGTTTGGTTCTCGGGGACGTCCTTCCAGAGGCGTTCTCATGTGGCAATGGGAAGTTCCTTGGCCTGACCATTTGTTGGAAATCCAAAGAAACAATACGAAACCCTGTACGGTTTTAGTTGTAGAACCTGCCATGCAGCGTGGCGGTAACCTGCCACAAAACATGGTAGCTATAGTAGGCATACGATAATGGTCGTATGTTGGCTAAGATTAATATTCTATTTTCGAAATGATTTACTTCACTATGCACTAGTAATAATATCAAAGAATTCTTTTCTCGTACCAAGCATATTTAACTATCATAAGAAGAAATCTCCTCCAATTCTGCGTTTGCATTGTGTGTGTGGCGGGAGGTCTTATGGTAGTTCCATTTTTAAAAGCATATCAAAAATTCTTTTATAAATTTTGTTTTATTTAAATGCAACTGTTTTTGTTTACTCATACCAGTCCCATGACTGATCCGGAGTTTATTGTTTTCTTTCCTAAACTCTGGGTGCCCATTATTTCCACACGGGCAGCCTAGTAGCAGGTTTCTGTATTTTGGAGGAGCATTATTATGGAGCTTTTTATCTTGGAGATATCTTAGGAGCTTTTGGATATTTCAGGTGTTAGCTTTTGGGAGTTCGTTATCATCTCTTCCATTTGCGGACTTTTGGATTTATAATTACTGTTGTATTGTCATGATGTTGTATTTGGAGTTGTGGTATATGAATTATGTACTCTGTTGCAGTATGGATATTATGTTGATGTTGTAACTGTGATGATATTTATGATATTGATTCTGTTCCGCTGTTTTATATTCATCTAATTGTTGTTATAAGCTCCGGCGATGCGAATTTGATGTTGTTTATCGAACATCGAGTTTGGGTCGTCACAATTTTAGTATAGTTTTGTAATATTCAACTAGTCTTGAATGCTTTTATGGGTTGCGTTTTAAACTGACTTCCAACCAATCGTATGCTTTATTATTGTTTAATAAACATAGTAGCATGAGCATGAGAAGTGATGAGAGGTAGTTTTAAACATCACAAAATTGATCATGGTTGAAATAAAATAATAAGATAACCACCAAAATAATGCTAATGGTCTATCTTCGTTATGTGATATAACAACATCTTCAATCCAATGTCTAGATTGCACTAATGGTGTATCTTCACTACACCTTGATTGGAAAAGTGTTATATCAAGTACAGCCATGACCCTATGTTCATATAATGACAATCTACTCTAAGTTAGCAATTTTATTTTGCAAAGGTTGTAAAAAAATTCAGAATTTTCATTTCAATAATTTTTTTGAAAATGGTTAATTTTTTAGTATTAATATAGCTATAGAGTTCTATAATCTTATAGATATTTCGTTAGTTTCCAATATACCAGTATTAGACAAAAAAACTATAAGGATAGTGGATAAACAGAAGCTTACACATCTATGGTTGATTCTTAAAAAGTTTGAAAATAGATATGTACCTTACTAACTGCGTAGTTACCTTTGCATAAACTCAAAAATTAAAACAGATAAAATTCATTGTAAAATATGGATATTGTTACTTGGGTAACCTTAGGCTTAACTTAATTTCTAAGGTCAACTTAAAATACAGTTATTCGACATATCCTAGCCATTCAGACATCAAAACTAATTCTTATTTGGTAGAAAACAGTTCTTTCTATTAGTTGGTGTTGCTAAAAAACATGCATGTCACTCCAGTATCGCACAATAATGAATACTAATATAGTGGACTAATAAGCCTCTGCATTTTGCGCATAATCAAATCAACCTGATTGTTGTCTAGCTTCATAGCAGAGGTAGCAAGTATTGTTGAATAATAAAAACAATATTTATGGCATTCTTGCATTTTTAAATGTTTACATAAACCAACCATCTAACATTTGTTTTTTTAAAAACTATTGGTGATTTGCCGTTATATTCAACTTTTGATGGGTCCAGTCGTACTCAGAAGGATGAGTTGATCAAGACAAGTTGTAGATGAAGGAGAAAAGTAGGAATTTGTAATGGTGGGAAATAGAAAATGACAGGATGTTGACTGGAAGTGGTTATAATTTTTACTCTGACTTACTTTGTAATTTCAAACTATGCAAAAAAATTAACTAGCATGCAGATTTATTAGACTGTAATACATAATGATGCAATGCACTTCTTCTTTGTATGGAAATTTTTTTGTTTGCTTTGAAGCAATGCACTATTTTGAAGTATTGCTTCATCTTAGTTTTGTTCGAATAGAATAAACAACTTCTTTCATTGGGTACAAATAAACAGTATATTTCGTTAATAATTAGTGCATAACGCTTCCTTACTATTATGGTACTCCCAATTTTAACTACCTCTAACTAACTTGATGCATTTTTTATTCATGAAGCGTATGTCCCATTTCTATGACTGAAAAAATACAAACAGGAGACAGACGTTCTACAGTCTAGAACAAAATAATTAATCGATTTTTTTTTTTGTTAAAATAATTTATCTATAAGCTCAAGCTATGGCAGTGGATCAACTATGGAAGGATATGACATCAACGTTTGGAGGCGTGCTATGATTATATACACCATGGTATTGGAATAATTTGTTATATGTTAATTTATCAACTAGGAAATAGTTGTTGATTATGAAAAGATTTTATAATATTGATATAAGGATTTTTTTTCCTTAGCTCACATATCATGAGGCTAAGTCCTAGGTGCATGTTATTGTCTTGAATTATATAGTTGAATGTTTGATCCTTTATTATTTGATGCATCTTTGGTTTACACTATTTCAAATAAGATATTTATTTGTTCTGAATTCTTTTACAACATAAGCATCCAATTGAACTATGTACATTCATCCCAGTTTGGGAAAACTTTATCATTAGTATTCATCAAATTTGAGTTAAAATTATTAGGCTTTAGTCAATTAAACATAAGCATCCAATTAGATCAAGTTCTCAAAGTATTATCTTACCTCCATTGTAGAACATTGCGAAACTTAGTAATAGGTTACACTATCAGTAATAAATTTTGAAGAGAGATCAATGACTATAGTTCAGTAATATTTACAAGTTGGTCTATTAGCCATGTCATTCTCAGTCTCGGCTTGGATGAATTTTTTGCATTTGATATAATACCTTCCATGAAGCTAGACTTGTGCATTGGGGTATTAATACAGGTGCACAAATGTACTTTTTATGGCAGAATGTTGATATTGGAAGTGATATTCACATCACAAGGAAATTGACGTGGACATTATCTGTTTTTTTTCCAAGATCTTGCTAATGGAGAAGAGCTTTCTTTGTATGCGACTACTCCAAATAATTCAAAATCAGTTCAGGTGAATCTTGAACTGCGAATTTATAGCCAGTTATCTTTTCTTAATTTTCACTATTCATTACATTTTTATCTTTGTTTAATTTTAGTACGCATTATCAACGGCCAAGTTGTTTTCAAAATATTTTTTGAACTAAAATATCAGCTAAACACTTTATTTCCTATGTAGACATTCTGTGGACTTCTATTTTATTTCATGAATACTATAAATGTTGATTGTCACAGGATATATATTATAAACCTAGAGTTGTCAAACAAATAACATTATTCTTCTTGCCACATTTTCAAGCTTCAAAATTTTATGGATCAAACTACAACACTGTTGATGCTAACTATTATAAAATTATTTATGAAGAGGAAGGGTATATTAAACTTGATGGCAATACTTCAAACAACTGAAAACAAGTCTACTTCAGTCCTGTATTTTTTTTTACAACTTTTATTGCATCAATTATTACTATATTACATATATGGAACAATGTAATAATTTATATTTGCATAGATTTAGTAATAAAATTATATAAAATCAAATATTACAAAAATATCCACACACATGATTTGTATTGATATGTATATAATATATTATCCATTTCTATAGGCTTATATTGTATTGCTAGTTAGGTTACTTGCACTATTTAATTTTTTGTTAAGATTTATGAATCCATGGAGATTCAATTCACTAATTTTCTGCTGAAACCTTATTTGAAACAGAAAACACTAATTGTTGTATCTCTTATTTATTGACCCCAGTTAATATTACGAGCGTGACTTCTTTATGCTTGGTAGAACAATGGTGAGAAAATCAGTTTAATTTTATAAGATTAACATTTGTAAAGGAAAATGAATTTTTCTGTAAATTTTCTTTAATGTATCCTGTTACATGTTTGCAGTTTTTTTGTAAAGGCAATTTTATGTAATTAAAATTTTCCATAGCTTGGCGTTTGCAATTTTATTTGATGTGGATGATACATGTAGCGATGATGCGATAGGATAATTGACATGGCTCCCTAAAAGTTGAGTCTATTTCCCATTGGCACTAGGTAACCTTTTTATATAAAGTGGAAGGAAATTATAGGTGAAAGCTACATGGTTGTACTTTAACTTATGAGTTCAGTTTTTGTTTGTTAGTACTTTATTGCTTGAATATGAAAATGATGATTTGTAGTCCACAAAGATTATAGATATCATATTCTTTGATATTTTGTGACATAAACTCTTTTATTATTATTATTATTGACCGAGAGGTGAAAAAATTAACTTGTAGGGGAAATCATCAAAAAGTGGCGCTTTATACCATGACATCCATGGTTGGTTTTGTAAAAATTATATGCTAGGTTTGTTTCAGAACAATTCATTTATTATACCATGACAAACAATGTGAAAATTATATATTGTCCGCCGGTGCGGCGCAGTGAAAAGGAGGCTTGCGTTCTGATGAAAAGACCCATGTTCGATTCCTACCATGCGCTTCCCTATCCTATATAAATTTACCCAGGGGTATGGGGCTTGGATCAGTGGACGGCTTTACTATACTCTCCTCAGGAGTTTGCCGGTCCGTCGGGTTCTCTTGGGTGTTCAAAAAAAAACAATGTGAAAATTATATATTGTATGTATGACAAATTAGAGGTTGTTGTTAAGAAGTATTTATGTTTAGACCGGAAAGTGGTTCGTTATAGAGAAGCATGATTCCACGAGAATAAGAAAGTTCTAGCATATATTGAATCCCACATAATTCCACAACAAGAAAGTTTTTCCTTTAGACTCTAGCATGTTGAAATTAATATGGATGAACATAAAAATAGTTTTTTGCGTGCAAGGGAATTTATGTGGTCTGTGTGGAAGAGAAAAGTTTAGTTATGTTGTCGTTGTGCAATTTGTGGTGTTTTGTATTATGTATTATCATGTTTCAATTATTATTTCTTAAGGTTCCTTTACTCGACCTTCTCTACAACTTGACAACAAATAAAGTTTTGGTTTGAGTCTAAGATATGTTTACTGTTTAACAGTCCGAATTCTTTTATATAAGGAAAAAAGAAAGTTATAGGCATCATGCATTGCGTAAATGATGCAGGTGATGAAGGAAAATATGTTGTCTAGGCTATAGGAATGGTTTCTTTATCTTGATCAATAACTACTCCAATTTTTTATTCACTCTCTTTACTACAAAAGTGATTCCACCTACTTTAACCTAATAATAATTTTTCTTCCTTGAAAATTGATTATTTTTCTTTAAAATTAGTTTTCTTTTCATCTGTACATACATAACCCTTATCTACGATACAATGGATACCGATTAAATTTAAAATGAGTGAAAAAGAGCTTATTTTTTTATGACAGAGTGGTCATCATATAAGGAGAGCACTCATAATTGATTAAGATAAAATCAAAATCCGTAAAGCTATTACAACTATTAGGGTCATTACAATGATGTTTGCCAAAATATGATAAGAAAAGTACAATCATATAATAAGATTACAATTATACGACTAGCTGTGAATGAACTGCACTAATTTACGGTATTATGAGCTGCTATAGCTGCATGAAAGAGGGAGAGAAGTAGCTGTTACGCACCAGGGACTGAGTGATGAATTTACTGATGCATGTGGGCAAATTGCTGTTACCGCGGAATGAAATAAGAGCGGTGCAAGGGTTTGTCTAATCTCTATAGCTATGTTTTTCAATGATTGGCAACATAAATTGACACTACAGAGCTAAATATAAAGTAGGAATCATTTGCATTTCAGTTCTAAGACAATTGAATATGTATGTTTCTACGTTAGTTCTCCTATTATTACTATGGATTTTGTTTCAATAATTTTCACTTTCGTTCCTCTTTGAGTCCAGTGTGTCTTAACAAGAAGATTGTATGATTGTATCTCCATTCCCCTTTTTCTATCCATGTTACTTTTTTTGATGAAAGAGTGATCCTCATGCAAGGAGGGAACTCATTATATTTTACTAAATAATAACGAAAATTCTTACAAATGTCTGATGGTAATAACAAGAATTAATATACAAGATCATCTTAGCGATGATCAACAAAACATGACTGGATGAAGCATTAAAATAAATATATTTACAAATTTTTTTTGGTAAATAACACTGCAGAGTGAGGTTCATGAATTGATGGACATGTATTGACTGGAAATGCTAATGTCATGAGAGGTAGTGAAGCGGTAGTGATTTTCAAGGTGATTATGTGAGGGTTAATGCTTCAACTGCAAGAACCAATCCGAATGCAGAGTGCTGAAGAATAAACTAAAAGGAAACTTACAAGCCCACTATGATGTGTGACCTTCTTAGAACCAAAATTCAAGACTAAGGTTGTCAACAAAATACAAATAACAAGCTACCATATACATTAAGCTTTCTAACCATAAATGCCTATAATTCTGCATTATTACTCAAATTTTAGTACTATTAACTATTGATAAATCAATTGCAACAAAAGAATTCAAGCTATTTTGAGATATTAATTTTATACAACTTCTTTCATCATCCCATGTGCGTAGCACGGGTTTGCACTATGATTTTAATTTTTAATTTTTTTAAATTTAAGTGTTAAGGTTTTATGGCTTATGGTGTTAGATTGTAGTATATTTTAGTGGTCTACCCTACTAAATTTGAACTTGAGTTTATGTCTATATAAACCGTTTAATTTTATGAAAAATATCCATCATTTAATTTTCTTCCAAGTTATTGAAAACATATGGTTTATGTTCTTGGATATGCTACAATTAAATTATAGTGAGCAATATAATTTCTTTTCTTGAACTTGAATCATCAAGCTTAGTTTACTGTAAGCAAATAAAGTTTTTCAAATAATCCTACGGTTTCAAAATTGTTAACTTATTTTGATGAAAGAGTGGAGTGCACTCGAAATTTATTAAATTATATTCAAAACCATATGTATCCATACACATTTTTGTTAGTTACATGTACAAAAAGATCATCCCATAGATGATAAACAAATAGGAAAGCAAGTAAATTAATGGGTTATATACATTATCTAGTTATGCAATACATTTGTATAAATATAGTTTTCTCATGTGGATGTTGGGGCCTTAGGGCTTCCACATGTTTGCTTTGTTGTGAGGAGAGAAGTCATGCAATACCGCACGCCGCAAAATTTCGTCACAATTTCTATCAAATTCGTCTCGAACCGCAAACTCCCCGACATTTGCTTGTACTACATGTAAAAATGGAAAATTTTCCCCTTTCTTTGAGTATCTATCTTTCATCCGACTCATGGGACGGATGATGATAGCTCGACCTTCCTCTTTAGGGGAACGACATCTTTCATCCTCACTATGACGACTTAATCACCGGTCCTGGCCATGATCTGGCTCCTGGACCGATACCAATGATCAATTCATCCTCCATTGATAGCTACTTCAGCAGGGGTCAAAATCTACGACCGCATGACCTGGAGTTTTGCATTCCAGGACGCGAGCAGTCCACCGGCCACGTAGACCAGTGCACCGGTGCACGGCCTGGACGCATTCAAGGCCTTGGCAGTGTACAAGTTTAAGTTTAAAAAATCAAATAAAAATAAAAATAATAAAATTTAAAACCCTATTTATATTTTGTAGAAATAAATTTAAGAAGTTTAATAATGGAAGTTGAGTGTTGATAATATTATATTTGGTGAATACTAATTATTTGAAGTAGCATATAATAAATTGATTTGAAGGCTTAATTAAGAATTATTTAAAAATCAAAGTGTATTTGAAAATGATTTTTAGTGTTTGTAAATAAACGAGTATGAATATATATATATATACATACATACATATAATATATATATACATACATACATATAATATATACACACACATACATACATATATATAGGCACACACATACATACGTAAGTGCGTATAGATTAATAAAGAAGGTTGGAAAATGTGAAATTTCAATCATAAAAGAATAAAGGAAAAAATTGTGTTGTTAAATTAAATTAGGCAAACGCTGTAGAGAAGAATGAATATAATTCCTACAATTGAAACTCTTTTATAATATTGGGTAATAGCTTGTCGTTGTGTGTAATGAGGAATTTGAATAAATGAAGCAATAAAACTGTCTGTTATGAGACTTTTGATATTATTTTTCCCTGTTATTCTCAGGATTTGTTATGTAGAATAATTTCCAGATAGATGATTATAGTTTATAAGCTTAAGGTAAATGAATGAGTATTGTCAGGTGGTATGGGACGCTGGTGTTGGTTCTCATTTGGTTTCTTTTGTAAGCGAGCATCGCTCTTACGGGGTTTAAATCATGAATTATTTGATGGACTATGTGAGTGGGCCGAGAGCCGAGAGCATGACTATCCTTATTATTCGCCGAGGAATAAACCAGATTAAACTAGTATCCATTCCAATGGCCTTATTGCAGGGTTGCACCTCGAGTATATGACAAACCTTATATCATAAGGATGAGAGCCACTGTCTCTTGTTACAAAGGCTAACAGTCTGTTAACATTAGTGGAAGGATCACAACCATAACATAGAGCTGTCTTGCACCTGATGAATATTAAGTCGCGATGGCCTTGAGGTAACTAAGACTATAGGAGTAGCGTTGAAAGTGTGTGAGGAAGGCTCCTGGAGTAGATTGAGAGCTGTTAGTCTCCTGTTTGGTTATTTATATTAGGGAATAGACATACACTCGTATGGTATTTGTTAAAGGTGATTGAGAACCAAAGTGATTATCTCTATGACTGAGAGTCTATGGGATAATCAACCCATGCATGTGTTGCTTGACAAGTCATCGGTAGGATGATCTTTGACACTACTGAGAGTGGTGCATTGAGTACATATAATCACGTATCAATCTCTTAGTTGAGAGCTAAGCATGGCATAATATAATGCTTTCCATAACCTTCCTTAATTGGCTTTTTGTCATGGTTGCTTGATGGATGTATGGTTTTTTTACATTGTGATGGTATTTATTGTATGTGTGTTGTGTGTACATGGATAATGTAGATCTTGACTTGGGTTATTGTATTATGTTTAGGATTGCTCCACACTTATGATGTATATGCTTTTATTATACCATCATATATTGACATCAAGATTATAGATATAGTTTGACCCGTGTGATCACTATAACAAAACATCCATTTTACAACTAGCAATGCCAGTTGTAATAGTCTTTTCACAACTGTCAACTATTAGTCCTAATATGAAAAGATGTAATAGGATCGAAGTATTTTACAACTGTTTCTACCAGTTGTAATAAGTCTTTTGCAATTGGCTTTGTCTATTGTAATACGTTTTTTACAACTATTTTTGACTGTTATTAAATATATAAAATTAAAAAAAAACTTTATGCATTATTACTTAGCCTTTATATATGTAAAATACTTTAAAATACAAAATTGTGCGCTATTTTAAGGCTGAACCAATAGTGACTTCAGTGAACATGCAGTAAATGAATAACTCAACATTTCCAACACAATAAAACATACTATATTTCACATGTAGATAATAGTAAAAAAGAGTAATAACCACAAAGATATGAATAACAAAAATTATAATAAATTAAATGTCATCAAATGAAACAATTCTTAACAAGTTCAACCATCTAAACTCGTCCTTCAAATCCACTAACCTAACAAGGGACATATCCACAATCCATCAGCTCCTGTCAATAATATGAGCAAGCATATCCATAACTTCATCTGTTCCGGGCCTTTTACATGGATCCTCTGTTGAAATATTAAACTTGATTTGTTAATTTCTATAAGTTTCTTATTATCAAAGTTTCTAGAATCTTGTAACAACCCATTTTTAGGGATACTAAATTGGGAATCAACTCATAAATTGATAATTAATCTGTTAATAATAATAAACAATTAAATATTTATGTAAAATAATAATAATAATAATAAATAATAATAATAAAAGGAAATAAAATGGGAATTTAATATTAATAGCGTTGAGAGGAAAATAAACAATAACAAATTCATTTACTTTTATTTGGAGTTATAAATTATGTCTTTTTAGTGGTAGTATAATTTATTTTAATAAATAAACCATTTTATTAACCTAAACTATTTGGAAAGTTAAACATTGAGAATGTTATCTTTTTTTTATGAAATAATGGTAACTAATTTCGTGATATAAAATGCGTTTTATGTACGAAAAGTTTAGATAAGAATTTTTTTATGTTGATTTACAATTAGGTGTAAAAGAAAAAAAAGAAAGAAAGGGTAAAATAATAATAATAATATTTTTTTATAATGTCATGTAGGAAAGATCTAGAAAGTGAATAAAATATTGTTAAGTAAAAGAAAAATCTAGAATAAGGACAAAAGATAATGAATAATTGTATTAAAAAGAAAAAAAAAGGGAGAAATAATAAAATAAGGGTTTAATTGGGGGAAGATTCTAGAGGAGGGGCTTTATAATAAAAGTACCATTTCCTCTCCTCAACCCTCCCTTCACTGTACGTACAGAGAACAGAAAGTAAAAAAAAAGAGAAAGGAGAAAACCTAATTTCCAATCTTCTCATTTAAATACAAATCGCACTTTGCAATCAAAGGATAAAAGAAAAGATTCCCAATTCTAAGAGTAAGTGTCCCTAAATCAATTCTATTCCATCTCTTTCTTTTTATTTTCACAAATAGGTATTTACGGTTATTTTTTATTTTGTTAGCAATTGAAAAGGAAAAGTCAAGCAATCAAGGGCTAGCTGAATTAGAGCTTGAATATTGCTATTTGAAGCTTTAGGTGAGTGAAGTTTTAATCGTACTTATTTTCATGTATGCATGCAAATATGGTGTGAAATTTTTGGAGGTAATGATTGTTTGTTCATTCCATAAATCATGTTTGTTGATTTAAATAGTGGATTGAATATGGAATGAGAATCATAGCACACAATTGGAATGCATGCATGTTGTTTGCTTAATTGCCACAATGATTTGCAACCTTCTCTACAAAAAAAAAGAAAAAAAAGAAGAAAAAAAAGTTCAGAATTGCAAATGTACAGTCCTGACTGCACTATGCAATCCAGCCATAGGTGCACAGACGCATTCCAGCTGAGGCTGCACATGTCAAAACCGGGGCCGCAGCCCAGCCGGGCTGCACAGGTTTGCAGCCCGGCGGGCTGCACAGGTGTGCAGCCCAGGCGGACTGCACACAGGTGCAGCCCCGGTGTGCAGCCCTGGAGGGCTGCACAGGTGCCACGTTGATTAATCATTTTAATTAATGATATTTATAGTTAATTAATCATTTCAACTAATGAGATTTAAATATTAATTAACCATTTTTGTTAATGATGTTTTAAAGCTAATTAGATGGTTAAATTAAAAAGTGTTTAAAAGTTAATTAACTAGTTTAATAGGAGTTTAAAGTTAGTCAACTAATTTAATAAAAGTAATTTAATTAATTAACTAATTTAATTAAGGTGTTTTAAAGTTAATTAATTGATTTAACAAAGGTATTTAGGCTAATTGATTGATTTAATATCTTATGGATAATAAATACTGTAGAAATTTATAAATAATAGTTTATAATTGAGAAGATCTTTTATTGTTTAAAGTTAAAGCTAAGTATACATTGTTTTGAGGTTATAGCAAACAATGTTCTAATGACGTCTGTTTTTGACCCCTTGTTTTAATACACTTAGATATATGATTTGCCTTTTCAAAAAGAATATTTCAAAGAGCATTTTTAATGGTGCTTTACGAATATTTGAAATGTGAAAATCGAGCACAAGCATGAGTCAAATATTTTAAAAGTTAGATTCATTTATTCATGGCAAGGTATGCGATTTAATTCCTATACGTGAACCACTTTGTTTTTCCCAATAGTTGATTTATCAGCTATCGATTTTGACATCATTCATTGTGCTTTGTTACTCTAAGACGATTTGTCACTCGTTCTGAGCATTCACATCCAATATTGTGGATAACTAAAATCAAAGAGCAAGTGAGAGCCAAGCCATGTGGGTTGCACCCATTAGGGTGTATTCATATTTATCTAGTAGATTTGATAGCATGCGTGCATTGATGTGAGTAAATTCAGATGCTCGTGTGATGCGAGGTCCAGCTCGGAAGTTCCAGAGAGTGTTGCTTGTTTGGCAAGGGCTTTCTAAGATATTTTATCTAGAGGTATACTTTCAGTGTAAGGAAGCACCCTCCTTGTTACGTTAGATAAATTAGTTTTCCTTATTTCGATTCAAACCTTGGAATTAATCTTCTCTTCTTTTGTGTTTCATCAATTTAAGACGATGTGTTGCTCATTCGAGCTTTGATATCCTTTGTCATAAATGACTAAAACCAAAGAGCGGGTTGGGGGTGCACCCTTCTAGTCATTCTTGAAAAACTTCTCTTTCCTTGTTTAACAAATCTTTGAATTGTTTCATTAGTTGCACTGAGAACCGCCTTGTGCTCTTCTCAATGTTTAATTATTTGTATCCATTCTTTCAAATCTGGATTTTGATATTATTTATGCCATTCATTAAGTATGGGATTTATTATTACATGTACTTATCCTTTATATTTGGATTTGTTTTTTTTTGTTCCTATTCTTCCATGTTTTGATGTTGTTCTGGTAGGGTGGAAACCTATTTCGTATTTGCGGCGTGACCCTACTAATTGTTTTATGTTTATCCCATTACTTGAGTTTTCTCATGCTGGTTTTTTGGATTGACTTGTGTGTTATTTTATTATAATCCTCACAACAGACTAAGTATTTTTCCTGGTTCTCATTGGTGATATGGAGTTCTTGGAGAAGACCTAGATGTGCACCTCCCCTTGTATTTTATTTTCTCTATATTATACTGTATACCTATTAGCAATTGGAAGGCTAGGATTTTATAACTGTCTAGTTGATCAGGTTTATTTTTAACTCTAAAGTGCTCCGTATTTTGGAGTGACAATTTATACTATATTTTTCATATTATATGTTTTTGATTCTACTGTGAGATTAGGTTTCCCATATTCCTTGTTCTTTTATTTTATTTTACCCTAACAATCTGCATTTCTGACGATTGGATGTTTGGCATTTGAATATCATGAATGTATTTAGTGTTGTCCTTTGATGGTCGAAAAGGCAGATCGTTACGCATAAATGATATAACCAATAACGTGTTATCCAATGTCCATGGAGCTATGATTTGTTGAGCAGACTCAAAGTCAGAATTCCAAGATGGAGGAGTCCTAACACCTATTAGTGAAGTCGAAAGACTTCTATGGTTCAACTTAGGGTTTGGTGAACCGATAACATTTTACCTTTTCTAATATTATAAGAACATATGTTATGCAATGTTATAATCATCTACATAATAAATTTGTGCCTTTAATATGATTGATAAAGCGTTTATCAACTAAGGTATAAAAATGAACTGAATTGAAGATTGACAAATAGAAATGTAACATGTACTCACTATCAAGTACTTCTTGCATGTTAATGTTTCAATACTCATGTGTAACGACTCATAAACAGGATGGTTCGAGCTGACAAAAAAGCACTCATGTACAATCCAAATTTAATGGAAAAACAGATAGTTATGGGAAAGAAAGAAGAAAGAGGACGAGAAGAGAAGAGAAGAAGAAGATGAAACTAAAACAACACAGAATCTCACAACTCAGTGGAAAAATATATAATATAATATCAATGATCTTTACAAAAGAGAAACTGTAATCTTTAATATACATACATCAAATAAGAGTACAACAACAAATTACTAATCATCAGCCTGGATGGTTATTACAACCTGTCCTCGCAATTGCTAATAATTTCAACAACAATGCAATAAAAAAATAAAAAATATGGGAATACATCAAGAAGCCTTCCACCTCATCCGTTGAAGCCTAAAAGTACCAAATCTTAATCTATACATCTTCTCGGTCTGATCCAAGCATTGAAAGGGAATAATGCTCGGATTAGTCGGGTAAACTAATGTGAGAAAACACATCTCAAATTTATTACAAAGTCATCGAAAACTTTTTTGTCAAAAAAAAAGATAACTCATAAGACCATGGCAGACATAAACACGGATGGGTATTTACCTTATGATAACCAAAACATTCCATATCAAATCATCTAATATTATACCAGTGTCCAGTATACCAATTATATGTATTCATAACTGAAATTGTTACTATTATTAAATTCGAGAATATGTTAGGTTCTACAAACAAAATAGTAGGCACGTATTGGAGAATGGAATTCCATACTATGGCAGGTAAGGGACTACCTTCCATACAGTACATCTGTAGGGGAATGTACTGAGGATCGACATCTTTGAAACCTATGCACATGGCAAGACTGGCCTACCCACAGATCCACCAAGTGGTACACAGAACCGAATATGACATCACTCAGGTCGTTCTCGACTTATCCGTGGCCACAAGCATACACAACATTCTCGACATATATAGAGTAATCTAGAAAGTTGATAACCATACCCTAATGGACGTGACCCACTTAGCCTCACGGCATGCCCTGTTTACGCCATTTTCGGTTGATGAGGCTTAAGGTAACGTTTAACTTTTATATAACACACTCTACTTTGAATGCCACACTGCTATTTCCCAAATCACACACTTGATTTTTACAAACGTATAACTCCTAAGCATGTATGTATCCTGAAAGGGTGCTAAACAAAGAGAAGTTGCATTCTCCGCCACCAAATAGGTGATACGCTTATGGAGATCAATCAATGTGATTAGAAATGCAATGTCAGACATTCGTCCATACAAATTGTCCAGGAACAGGATAAACAGAAGGAACTCTCCTACCACAACCTATTGGGAATTTCCCCTAGGATTAGTAGCGAGAAGTCCTTGCATATCGAAGATTTTTATAACAAAGAACTACTGTCACTATATATATATGTATATATGCATCGTGGGTCTAGCGGCAAGTAGCCATGCATCATGATGATCTCCCTCTTCAATAATCATTGTCATAAACCTACACTTTTGAATGCATACGTTAGTCCAAAGTGGTTCTCGGCTAAATCCAACACTGGTCTCTTTGGACCAACAACGATAAGAGGCCCACAACCTCATATGAAAACTAAGTCTTGTAGATTTATCACGTTTCCAACACTCAACTTGCTATCCTTCGGCTAAGAAGGAAGCCTAGTAGATTAGAGTACTATAGACACACCATGTTACTCGAATCAACATTCTTAATCCAAACAATATTCAAGCCTACTCAGTCAGCTTCATACTAAGTGCATGACTAATAAGTTCCCACATCAAGTCAAGGAACCAAAATGGCCAAATTTGATAGTCTATTATTCAACTATCAAAACAACTAATAATATCTAGCACATAAGTAATCATTAAGCCCATTTAATTAATCTTATATTAATTAAATCCTTTTCCAAATATTTACTTGCATTATCTTCACAAAAAATATTCTCAAAACCACTTAAATCTTTCGATATTGGAAAATATTTCAATATACTTATATCAACGGTATAAGTATATTTAATAACACTACCATTTTGGGGACACATTAAATAGATTTCTATAAGCGCACAACTTCCGAGTTCGTGCGCCTCAGAACGGGTGTTAAGTATAAGAAGCAGTGCTCCTATATGTAACGCCCCACCCCGAGACCCACCTTACTAAAGAGAATTAACGAGTAATTCCGTCTACTAAAGCAGAGAATAGGGCTGGTTAAGGGCGACCATCTATAACTTTGTCTTAACATCGACTGAATACGTCGATAAATGCAATATAATTTTTTCTTTTCTATCTCAATAGATCGACATACATAGTAAATGTTTAATCCAAAATTATAGGTGGTTGACGGATCTATCAGAACAAAATACAATAACTAAATGTAAAGCACATCACAGAACAGTAATCGACATCATATATATGTACATATACACTGATACATGTTTAGTACAATACAATATGAATACAATAAAGGTGGTACTCGACCACACCACATACATCAAATCAAATGTAAAAACATCAAAGTATGCGGAAGAAATAAACTACTCAAGCGAAAGAAGAGATGATATCCAACACCAACTTCAAGCTAAGTCGAATAGATGATACCTGAAACAACTCGGTCTGACCCGAGTATAAATACACGGGTCAGTCTAGCTACACAAATCAGTCAATATCGATAATATGAAGCAGAATGGATATAGTGATACTTCTTCTCGAATGAGGAGAAGGATTAGATAACTCATAGCTTAATACTTAAGTAACAAACGCTACCTAAGTGACTAAATACCTCGAAAGAGGTAACTCAAACTCAATACTCAAATAAAACATAAGTGCCTCATATCTTTAACGATAACCCATAATGAACTCAAATCAACTCATATAAAACTCAAGAAAAACTCAAATGGTTCGATGAACCATTTACTCCGAAAAGGAGAAAACTCATCTCAATCATAAATGGAAGTCATGAAAGAAACACAAGACAACTCCATAAGAATGTGAGATCTCAAACTCATAAGTAGGCCAAGGCGGCTAAATCTTACACGTACATCTCAATCATAAAAACTCATGGAACTCGATACGAATTCAAACTCATAAAATCTCAAATTCAATAAAGAATTCGATGCATGTTCAAAACTCAGAAAATCTTAACACTAATGCACCAAAAACGGCGAATTCAAAACTCAGAAAACCCGAATTGGCCATATCCCTAAATACAATGCTGAAGCAATGTTGCACGTGCTAAACTCAGACGGACGAAGCCTTAGATAAGGTCGCTAACACCTTCCAAAGCAGTTCGTCCTCATGACAAGGTCGCTGACACCTTTCCAAAGCAGTTCGTCCTCATGACAAGGTCGCTGACACCTTTCCAAAGCAGTTCGTCCTCGTGACAAGGTCGCTGACACCTTTCCAAAGCAGTTTTGTCATCCCTAACAAGGTCGCTAACACCTCCAAAGCAGTTCATCCTCATGACAAATTCGCTGACACCTCTCAAAGCAGTTCTGTTAGGTAAACATCGTGAATGTGTCACAAACTCATGGATAGGAACCCGTAGAGTGTTAACGTGTGTCCCATACCACACATTCGCACTTAGCGGTTTACTAGCCGTTAGTCGATGCCACACTAAAAACATCATAAAACTCAAAAATTATATCTCGCCTAATCTCATTGGCGAGTGATAAAGAGATACCATACTTATCTCATCTCATCGATAAGTATTAAATGGCATCATATCTTTTCTCATCTCATCGACAAGTGAAA
This sequence comes from Allium cepa, assembly GCA_030765085.1. Lineage (NCBI taxonomy): Eukaryota > Viridiplantae > Streptophyta > Magnoliopsida > Asparagales > Amaryllidaceae > Allium > Allium cepa. Next base: position 515,393,547 of record CM060942.1, read on the forward strand.
AACATCATGATGGTTTCTCATAAACCATAAATCTCAAAATATGAAATTATAAACTCAAGACTTGCCTTATGTCATTGGCAAGTAAATAAAACATCGTGATGGTTCTCATCAATTATACTCCTACATAGGAGATCTCAAACCATAATGCTTGCCAAATATTGGTCATCTTAAATAATTCCAATAAATAGAAATTATAAAACTCAAAATACGCCATAAAATGGCAAAACATCTCAGAAACAATAATCTCAAATAGCTTCGATCGTACAAGTCCGGAATTAACCAAAATAGTAAACGCATACGTTCCATACCACGTGCTTTACTGAATCATTTAATTCTCTTTCTCATACGTTCGAATAGTGTAAAAGTGTATGTTTTATATTTAAAATAGTTTACGAGAGAAAACAAGCTTTTAAAACTATTTCTCGAAAAGATTAATAAAACCAATATTTGAAATTCCTTTATTATAGGAAATAAATAGATTTTTTATTAGAAAAAAATAATTTTAAAACTATATAATAATAATTTGAAATCTCCATTTATTTCAAAAATCACTTCAAAATAGTTTAGTGAAAACCACGCTCGAAAACAATGAAAAACAAGAAAGATAACTCAAGACCAATAACTTGAATTCAATACGAATTCAATTCAAATTTAACCCAAAATAAATTCAAATTCTATTTAAATTTGAATTTCAAATTCTTCTAATATAGCTAACTTATTGATAGGAATCATAGCTCTCAAAACATTTCAAAACAACATCAAAATCGGACAATAATGAGAGCAAAAATAAGCTAGTATAATTTTCAAGTCAATGATTTATTGCTGTCGTTTTACTCTCGGGACAACAATAAACAACTTTAGTTTTGACCAAGCTAACTTCAAAATTTTAGAAAAATCAAAACAAGAAAGGTTTATAAAATAATCCAAGTTTTTTAAACATCAAGAATTATCTAAATCCGACAAGAAACAAGAAAGATACGTCTAAGTTACTAACTATATTTAGTTTAGATAATGTAATAATCAAAGTGACAGAGCTGAGAATTTGTAACAGGATTTCGATCAATCTATACTCAAAATATGCAAATGTATTCAACAGGAAAGTTGTCACACATAAAATAAGCTTTTTGGAACTTAAATAATCATCCAAATCCGACAAGAAACAAGGAAGATATGATCAATTTACTAACTGTATTCAGTTTGGATAACATAATTACTAAAGTGACAGAGCTGAGAGTTTGCAACAGAATTTTGATCAATTTATGCTCAAAATATGCAAATGTGTTCAACTGTAAAGTTGTAACATATAAAATAAGCTTTCCGGAACTTCAAAAGTCATCCGAATTGGACAAGAAACAAAGAAGATATGATCAATTTACTAACCGTGTTCAGTTTGGATAACATAATTACTAAAGTGACAGAGCTGAGAGTTTGCAAAAGTATTTTGATCAATTTATGCTCAAAATATGCAAATGTGTTCAACATTAAAGTTGTCATATAAAATAAGCTTTCCGGAACTTCAAAAATCATCCAAATTGGACAAGAAATAAGGAAGATATGATCAATTTACTAACTGTGTTCAGTTTGGATAACATAATTACTAAAGTGACAAAGCTGAGAGTTTGCAACAGTATTTTGATCAATTTATGCTCAAAATATGCAAATGTGTTCAACAGTAAAGTTGCCACATATAAAATAAGATTTCTGTAACTTCAAAAATCATCCAAATCCAATAAGAAACTAGAAAGATATGCCTAAAAGAATTTCTGTGTTTCAAAAGCTAAGATTAAAACACAGGATAGAAAGGTTACATCTTCTTCAAACTCAAATTACTCTTAGTAAACAGCTTGATCACAAAATGTAATGAACATAAAAATTGTTCCTTCTAAAAGCGTCTTCCAACTGAAAAAAACCAAACTCAATTTCGATCTACCATTTCAAAGTTATGGTGATTCCAATATCAGGTTTCAACAAAAATATTGCACAGAGCAGGGCTGTGTACATCAGCTTCAAACCCAGTTTCGACCCTCTAAACCACAGAATTTCTTAAAGTGATTAAAATAAAACTTGTAGCTAATAGAATTTTCTTTCAACTGCAAAAAGTTGAGCTAATTTGGATAAATTGGCACTAAGATATTGCTGTTTTACTGCAGCGGTATTTTTACAAACAATTTTCAGCAAACTACAACCATGCAATCATTCAAATTCAAGCAACCAATTCACAACTAATTTGAAAGCAATTCAATCATCAAACCATCCAATTCACTTCAATTATCAACTGAAAATTATTCTCATACATTAAAGGTAGTAGTGTGAGTGATTAGCTCACCTTTTACTTTCCTATAGCTTGCTGAATCCTCTTTTAAGCCTTGCCAACCTTTTAGCTTCTCCAAAATCACCAAAAAACTCAAGAACAAAATTTGGACAGCAAGCAATTTTATCAAAAAGGGGATCAAAATCATTCTTTTAGAGTTCTAAAGGATAGAGATAGAGTTTAAAATACTTACCCTACATTATTGGACAAAATCCCTTTGATTTGAGCTTTGAATTTTGAAATTAGGAATTAGGTTTTAGGAAGATGAATGTTTTAATGAGAAGGAGAATGAACGTACTAATGTTTTAGGAAGAGAAATATGTTTCTCATTTCTTTGCTAACGGGCCAAGTGAAGTATGTTAATGGGTTAGAGTCCAATTTTTCAAGAAAATTAGCTTAGGTTATAAATTAATCACTTAGTTACATGTTAACAATGCACACCTTCAAATTCATTCATCTATTCAACTTTATTTCATATCAAAAATTTATAAAACTTCATATTCACGATGATAAAATGTTATATACTCAAAATAAAAGATTATTTATATTTTTAAAACTTTTTATCATCGTATTTATTTTCCTTTTTATAAATAACAAATTTACATCTTTAATTACAAATTACATTGTAATTAACATTATAAATTACACAAAAATAATATTTTTGTGTAATAAAATTTTATAACCCTTTTCAAATATAGTTTAACACTTAAATTATATTTTTAAACTCAATTCCATCATTATTTTGAATATATCTCATCTTAAAATTAATCACTTCTTTTAAAAATCATTAAAAGAAGTAAATAGCAATAATTAACAAAATTATTGCATTAACTCTAAATAAAACACATTTTCCTTGTTTTATTATCTCAAATCGTCTTAATAAAGTTTTCAGAATTCTATTTCCTCATTTTTATCCTCAAATATATTATTTATTCCTAATAAACAATATAAATTCCTCATTAGTTATTAATTTACACTATTAAATTATAACCGCCGTTATGATTTAATATTCTCATGTAATCGCTAAAATTAGGGTTGTTACACTATATCACTAAGCGTTTAGCACGATCATAAGAACAAGTTCATGTATTTATCAATGGAAGGTCGAAAGACAATTTTTTGGGTCAAAAACGAATGTATGTAAAACTTTGTTACAACAACCCAAAAACACAAGTATAGGGATTCAATTAATTATATATAAAAATCGTGTATACTATATAAAACATTTCCTTTCGGAAATCATCTACTATAACAACAGTGTTATAGTCCATGCCTTTCTTACTTTTCTAAAAAGTCTATTACAAAAATAAATGTTAAAATCTATGTTTTCGTCACTTAACACATTTTAAATCATTTTTCAAAACCGCTTAACTCGATCTGAAAATTGCACTATCAATACATTACTTTAGACTAAATTACATTTAAAACCATTCACCCCCATATTTAAATTTCGACGTATATCATTTCTATATTTATAAACCATGTTTATAAATCTCTTTCCTATTTTATAAAAATTCTATTTTATAAAATCTCTTTATTTATAAAAATTTCGTTTATAACTCTATTCATTTCTAAATCCCATTTATTAAAAAAATCCATTTATAAATTCTTTCCTTTATAAATCGAACATATTTATAAAATCCATTTAGAAACCCATTTCTCAATATTTATAAAAAATCAGTTTATAAATCTATTTCTTTATTTACAAAATATCACTTTATATATTCTTTTGTAAACCACTAAAAAAATCTTTTTTTTAAAGTATTTCATAAAACTATATTTTTATAACATCAAAAATCATAAATTTTATTCATTTTAAATAAATGCCTTCCTTATAATAATTTTAAAAATTATTAATATATATATATACACCACCAAAATCATTTTTAAAATTATTTTAATCCAAAATCAGTATTTTCTAGTAATTCAAAGTACTAAAAAAAAATATGGCCTAGTGCCACTATAGCTCTTAATAAGGGAAATCATATTAATGTCATCAAATATGACATCCAACACCTCATTTATCAAAATATTTAAAAAGTAAAATCAATAGTGTGAGGAATATTGTTGGATTCATCCAACATGTCCCCTACATCACGTACGGTATATAATCAAATAATATAGATCAACCACTTTGAGGCAGGATCGTATACAAAGGAGCATCCACTCATACACACGAACATAATAGGTTCTCATCCGCTTCATGGGCGGGAATATAGCCAATCCAACTAATAAAATAGTAAATCATCCGAACAATTAACTAAAAAATCGACAATATAATTTATCCACACTTATGTAGATGTAGGCCGGAGGGGTGAGTTCACTCATAGGTATTCCAGTAATAACCAAAGTTCTCCGATTTGAATTAAAATTGAACAGGCATTCAATTTAAACCCAAATATCTACTAGCTTCAAATCCATTCAATCTAAGTCCATAACGTAGTATTTGCTAATACGATCGCAATGCAACTTGCCGTGTTAGATTTGGAACTCGTATGAATTAGATATGAATTAATGAAGTTTGGGATTATCTAAATTATAATTAACTTTAATTTAATTAAATTTAAACTTATTTTTTTTCTTTCCTCCATCCCTCTTGTTCGCTCGCTTCCATGCATAAAACGCAATTGTGAGTTTCTCAATCATCGTGCAACCATCGTCACGTCGCCGTCCGCCGCGACCTGACTATGCACTGCCCTACTCTCGTGATGTGCATGTAAAAGTGCATATTTTTACTTCCATATTTAATCCAATTTTATTTAAATAAATGACAATATTACGGTATTGTACATGTTTAAATAAAAATTTAATTTTTTTTCAAAACAACATTTATTCATCTTCAGTTGGGGGTAAAATGGTAAATTTGTGTATGATTTAATTTGAGAAAAATTATTCACAATTTTTTTTAATTGTAGGAAATGGAGAGAAAATTGAAGAAGCTTTCATGGATAAATTCATGCACATATTTTTTAAAGGCAAATGAAAATTGAAAATAAATGAATTCATGCAACATGGAGGAGCCCACCTATCCACTGACCCATGAACCATAATTAGAAGCTAATAGAGATTAAAATGCACATGCAAATATTAATGGTGGATTAGATAAATACTAATGATTACTTAGAGGTTACATTTCTTAAAGGGCATTTTACGTAGTCCCTTAAAATATGAATTAGAGTTTTAAGCATGTATAAAATACCCCTTTTGACTTATGTAATTGTCTTCTTACCTTTCATGTAAGATGTAGCCACAAAATCAAAGATAAAATAAAAGTTTCTTTCATGTTTTCTTAGCCTTTTCTTTATGCAATTTATTTGTATGCAATTTTAATTCATCCACTTTTAATTCATGTTCCTTTCTTTAATGGTTCTTTTTACGTTACAAGTTTAGATCTCTTTCTTTAACACAAGCAGTTTAGATTTATTTAATGCAAGTAAATTAACATTTTAGTTTATTTTAATTAGCTCTCTTCTTTCATGTTGAAATAAGCTTTATGTTATAATAAATTCAAATATGAGAAGCTAAGCCCTCAATTTAGGGGTGATGAAGCTATAACGTCCCGCTTTTTGCACGCTTTAAATCGACACACGTGCCAATTTAAAACATACGGAAGGGCGGATTGTTATGGGGTAAATAAGAAAAACGAGAAAGAATTAAAATAAATAGAATCTCACAGCAGAAGGATAAAATATAATAATCAAATATACAGTTCATGAAGTTGTTTTACAAATTATTGATTTTACTTAAAATATACATATCAGAGTACACATACCAGAGAATAATAATAAATGCAGCGGAATTAAATAGTGTAGTGGAATAATATAGTAAGTAGTAATACTACAAATCTTCGTCTTCGTCCTGCAGAATAAAATCTTCAAATCCTGAAACGTTCGGACAGACCCGAGCGAATTGAAAAGACAAAACACTCGAGTCAGAACGAAAAGATCTTATGTAAGTTAAATTAATAGAAATAAATATGAGTGCAGTAACTCAAGAGATGCTCGGGATTTACATCCCCTAAGGATCCGTTAAACTATTTACTATGTAGTATATTGCGCTATTATAATAGTGTCTAATTGTAAAATAAATTTACTTTTAAATAGCATTAAGGCTTTACATTCTCCACCTTAAAACGTAATAGTCCCAGTAGTCCATCCAATATCATAGTCCCTCCTGATCGGAAAGCCACCAGAGGGTACCACACGGGCTACGGGAGAAATCCAAACTCGTACAAGGCGTGATTGGGTAGGTGACACGGCACAACTAGGCAATGCCAGGATAGATATACCAATTACGCTTCCGGGTCGGTGGTAACGTGTAGCACGCAGCTACCGCCCACCTCGAGCCACACCCCCAAAAATCAAAAGTGGCTACCAAATCAATCCAAAGTCAAAGTATAATATCGAAGGGATGTGTCCGATCAAAGGTGCTACCTTATTAACCCGTCAATCGCTCCTGTTTTAGCCACCTTATGCCAACTCACGGGAGTTGGGTCCATGTATTTACCTTACAAGAAACGCTGCCACCAACCTACTTCATTCTAGAATCTCCACCGCGTACACGGTTTTTAAAGTGGTTTTCGAAGTTGGCAGAGAGTATGACAACTTCTGATTCCGGTCTCTTCAATAACCAAACGTTATTATAACACCGCGGTCATTTAAAAATACTTATACTTTCAAAACCAGAATATAATTATCCGTTTCAAAACCCATAAATACGATATCATTTCCTTTTAAAAACTCAAATAAACATGATATCATTTTATTTCAAATATATTCCTTTTCCAAAATCATGCCACTTTTAAATTTATAATACCTCGGAACCAAACATTTGAAATTTAACTTTCAACATAATACTTCGAAATCCATAGTTTTAAAACCAAAACTTTCAAAACTTAAATGGTTTGGATATTAAACAGTATATAAAATAAAACAGTTGAATTTAAAATTTCTTTAAAAGTAAATAATTTCCACACCTTCACAATTTTATTCACTTTAAATTCAATCTAAACCCATAACTTTTAGATTCACTTTCAGTTTGAATAAAACACTTCGATTTCAATATTTTCAAACTTTTAGTATTTAATAAATTTCAAACTAAGGTTGGGAATTTCAAATCAACAATTCATTTTCCTATTATTTAGTTTAAAAGGTTTACATGATAAATCCATAACCGTTAAAAATAAACTAAATTTATTAACACTAAAAATTTTCTTCCATTTTATTTATACTAGAATTATTCATTAAATCCAGTTATAAATATCACACCTTTAAAATTTCTAAGTTTCAATAAGTTACATCACTTATATAGATAAATTCTTAAATACGCTCAATTACAAATTAAAATTTTAATTTACCTTCCAATCTAAATTGATTTAAATCATCAAAACTCCATTATTCAGCTTATTTAGTTTATTTAACAAATTATACATAGCTTAAATTTAATAATTTAACTATATGTGTATATATAAAATAAGATTTTTAAAATATTAAAATTAAATATTTATTAAACCATATCTTATCCAAACCATATAAAAATCATTTCAAAAATATCTTTTATATATATATATATATATATATATATATATACCGCGGTGCCTGTATAAAATTTTCTATCCTATGGACAAGTGATACGGATATTTATCATTTTAATCCGCAATTTTAAAAAAAAAATTACGGTTATATATCATTTCAAACCGCAATCTCGAATGAAATGGAAATGCGTAACAACTTGCAGTTTATATAATATAGAACATACCATCCATTTACCAAACATCATTCGTCAACCATTTATTTCAATCATCATCCAATTTGAACAAACATCAACATAGAGCATATAAGATATACAGGTAATAAATAACAGATATTAACTAATAGTTTATATTCAATAATAAATTTAATAACTATTAAAATATCAGTTTATATGCAACTAAATAAATTTTTAACTGTCAAATTATATGTAATAATAAATTAACAGGTAAATTAAATAAATGCGATTTAACATAGACGATAAATAAAACATGTCAAACAGTCATAAATAAATTTCTACTCATATCTTAAGTCAATTTAACAGACACAGGAAATTTTAGAAGTTGTTAGTGGGTTAAAACACTCACCTTTTGAATTTAAATCGAATTTAAATCCAATTTAAACCCAAAGATTTGACCGCCTTCCAATTCGCCCAAACCAGTGTCAAAGTGTCCGGGATCTCAATACGAACCTAGCGGAGAAAACCGCGCGTGAAACGGAGTTCGTATGTATGAGTTATGATTATTAGAACTAATTGAAATCGAGATTTACAAAAATAAAATACCGTGCCACATCCACTCTTCCCACGTGAAAAACGCGTATGCTTCTTCTTGATTGCTAGCTTTGTTCCATAACTTTTCTTTTATTTCGATTTACTTTAATTTTCCTCCTTATTATATGAATGTATGTATTTTTAAAAGGTTTGGAAAAAAAAGATTTGAAAAAGAAGAATTGAAAAATAAAAGGATTAAAATAAGAACTGAAAATGGAAGAGAAGATCTAAATTTGGAATGTAAGAAGAAACCTTGAAATAGAAGAAAATTTGATGAAGAAGAATATTTGAAGAGGAAGAAAAATTAAAATGAGAGATAATAAGGAGATTTGAGGGGAAAAGAAAGGAAAACGAAGAAGAAGATTAGAATGGAGGCTGTGGTTTCATTTGCGTCATATCTTATTTATAAGGTTAGAGTTAGGTTTAGGGTCAAAGAGATTTGAAAAGAGAGACTGCTATTAGTTAGAAATAAATGAAATGACGTTTCAGAAAATGAAGTTGGAAAATGAACGGAAAGAAATAAAGTAAATATGAACAAACTTTTAGAATTCAAATTTCAAAACAATCGTTTACTTAATAAATTTTCTTAACCCTAAACATACCGAAATTAACATCTTTTAAAGATTTAATTAACACATAATAAATCAAAATAAATTCTCCACCCAAATTTGTATCATAAATTAAAAGAATATGCAGCATTAGAAATGTTCATTTCTCCCTCTTTGTGATTAGATTGGAAATTAAACAACATGTTAACATTTCGATTGAATGTTTTACAAGGAATGCATTAACATACATTCCAGAATATGATAGCATAAACAAGGTAATATAAACAGATGTATAATATATATGTACGTCTTTATCGCCACTTATAATTTACATTCATAAATAAAAGGTATGAAAATAGAGGCGATGAATGTAAGAGTAAATTAGAAAAGTGAAGATGGAAAGGTAAGTTATGTTGCAAAAAAATCTAATAAAGTCTAATTGGAAAGAAAATAGTCAAGTGTAAATCTATTTTACCCCCTTTATCATCTCCTATTAATATTTAATTTAACAACGTAGTAGATTTCAATATAAACTAGCATTAAATTTTGATCTAAAACATAAGTTTGAATTTAGGTATAAACATATATGGAGTAAACTAGCATTAAATTTTGTTTAACACAAAACGTGCATTTTTTTGTTAAATCTATTAATTGCAATCACCGTTTCTTTCCTTTTAATTGAAACATTTGAACTACATTAATTGCAATCACTTACAAAGTTAAATTTTAAACAGACAACTAAAATGCATAAAAAAAATAGAAAAATTGTTTATACACAAGAGTAATAATTAACTTACTGAAATATATTATTTTCCTATTCTTGTAATCAATCTGTAAGCTAAAATACAGTTCAAATAAACATACATTTCTTTTTTTTTAAATCAATCATTCTATTCTATATTTTAATGAAATTATACCTACATTCATAAATGAAACATTCATTTATTCGATGTAAATGTTCTTTTTATTAAATCAAACTTTCCTTATTTTCACAAAACATAAGCTTCTTTTAATTACACCTATTAATTTACAATTAGTATTCTCTCTCCTATTAATTAGAAATTTTCAGTTAGATTCATTTCAGTTGATTAAATTTCAAAATAGACTAAATGAATGTAATGAGAATTAAACAATTTTTCCTATCTAATAGTAACTTAAACATATTTATATTATTGGATACAAATAGTAATTACACATTTCTCACTAAATAATAGTTACTCATATCTAAAATCAATGTTTCATCTAATAAACATATGTTTACTCCTTTACTAAACTTATTCATTTTTATTCTTTTTGATTTACACTCCTACTATTAAATCAACAATACCTTATGAAATTATTAACATAGGTTTCTATCTTTTTATTTCATAAATCATTGCCTTGTAAATAAAGTTTACATTTCTATACCTTTTATTATGTTGACACTACAATTATTGTCTTATTCCATATTAATGTAAAATTTACTTACGTTCAATTGCAATATATCCATTTATCATAATATAAACTACAATAAATTGATCAAACATGATTTCCATTTTTATTCAAATCAATAGTCATATTATGATTAAAATTTTCATTGGTAACATCCTATTGAATTGACATTCTTCGATCGCCAATTTAATCTACATTAATTGCACAAATTAAGTAAAACAAATTTTATGAACTAAATAAATAGGTAACTTATAACCATTGTTACCCTTAACTTTTAATTACATTTAAAAGTTCATTAATTACAATAAATGTTCAAATCATCTATATAATTCTAATTTCATCTTTTATTTGTGTTAACTATTTTATTTCCATTATGCTAACATTTAGTCACTTATACACACTTAATATTCCAATTCATTTATTTATATTGGTTTCAATTTTTTTTTATTAAATCAATTGCCATTTAGGCATATAACTAACGTTTCTATTGATTTTACATTCAAAAATTTTCCGTTATTATCTTAACTTACATAAGGTAATGTTTAATTACATTTAACTGCTATTGTTTAAATACGTTGGTAACGAATAATAGTTGTCACCATTATACATTTTATAACATTTGTAAATTTATTCTTTACCTTTTACATCCCACTATAATCAATGTGCACATTAATACAACACATATTATAGTCCCTTATACAATACTGATCTTATTCAATTACCCTTAACTATCTATTTTATACAATAATTAAATGTTTACATTTGTTACTTATTAATTTTTTTTTAACCAAGCCTAGCATGTTTAAATACAAAGAATTGGAATTTCATTAAGATTGTTGATAATTAGCTTGTATTAACATTGTTTCACTTTAATTTAGTTATTATTCCATTATTAAATTACAACATTTTATTTCTTTCAATATTAACTCATAAAATATTACTAAATTAACAAAATTTAAACATCGAAAATTTATGGGTCATTACACTCTCCCCCACTCAAAACTTTTCGTCCCCAAAAAGGAGAAGAAGGGAAAAGAAGAATTAAATAAACAATACGTCTTATTCAAAATATTAACTTTATAAACAAATAATTTACAAATTTTATTACTTTAAATAAAATATACCCATTCTATACCCATTAAATCTTTTATACTTAAATAAATAAAGTTTGGAAATCATTTTCAAAAAAATTTCTAAGTCCAAAATTTACGAAAAAATTCGGCAGAGTCTCCTTTGTACGGAGAGGCTTGGGAGAAAATATAATATCAATATAACAAATATTTTCAAAATGATTTATATCCCAACACAGGAAACAATATAATAGCGCTATAAACTGTAATCCGAAAACGTACCTATTTTTGGGGCAATTTACGCTTAATTATGAAACCAAAAGCAATAGCAATTGCTTTCATAACCTGTATTTCACTTATATAATCCAAAAGGTTGACAATTATATAAAATGAAATATTTAAAGCTGTTTCAAATAATCAACAAACAAATCAATCAACCATCACTTGCAACAAGCATACAACCGTCACAAAAAAATCAACACGCATCAATCATTCATTCATATCAAACGAAACAAATAGTTATTCGGGCTCAAAACTTTAAATTGTGCGGAAAGAAAAACAAATTACTAAGCATACCCTTCACTCAACAGTCTTAGGTGAAACTAAATAGATTATTCATACCTTCCAAACAGATTTTAAAGTTTCCTTGCCCAAATTACCATAATCCAAACGAACAACAACCTCAACCAATAGATTAAGTTTATTCTTATTAATTCCATTCATACTTTTGTTGTTTGATTTCTTTTTCATTCATATAATGGTTTATCTTTTTATTTTACATTTTATTTCTTACAGTTTTCATTTATCCATATATGCAAATTCCTTTTATTTGTATTACATTCATTTATTTATTGCTTAATTTCACTTATTTACAGTATTCATCTTTCTACTTATTTTTAAAATAAATAACTTCATCATATACTTAAGTCTATAATTACTTACTTACAACGTTTATCTCCATCACATTTTATTATAGTAAGATCTTCATTATAACTTAAGTCTATACAATAACAACATCAATCCTTATTTATTAAAGAATTTTATTGAATACTCCATTACTTCAAATTTATTACTTGTATAATATTCTGTTTAAATTTCTTATAACATTTTAACTTTTTGTATATGGTAAGTTATATTTATGTTTTTAAGAAATGCAAATGAAACTTATACAAGATTTACCTCATCTTTTGATTTAAATTAAATGTTCAATAATTACATCTTTGGTTTATAAATTACAATTTCAACTTTCTTTAAATTTTATTTATAACTTAGCATTTATCTCTAATTTCAATTAAAGGTTCCTATTTATAAATTAGTTACAACCCATTTCCTACAAAAAATTAAAACTATTGATTAACGGAAACTGAAGAACTAAATATAGGATTAAATTCCAAGTCATTTTAAAATAGTAGATAAATATATACTTACAACTTATCTATATCCAAGTATATTTAAAGAAATTTAAAATTCACTTTTGTTTATCAAAATAAATCTGTAGTAAAACTACTACAATGACCTTCCACTTCGAAACTCGAAAATGAATGTCGATGATGCGTGCACTCATCAACGAAATTATTTTCCAGCGATAGAGAGGGGAGTACAACTTTTTCCTTTCCAGAATTTCTTTAAAACCATACTTTCAAATTATATTGAAATATTTATATCAGAAAATATTTCTAAATACTATTATTATATTTCAAAATCCTTTGAAATCAATTTTTCAAAATCCCGGACTTAAGTTCTAAAATTTTCAAATTTTCATTGATTTTATTTTCAATCTTATTTTACCTATTATTTATAAATTTTATTCCTAACAGCCAATATATTGCAAACAAATATAATCTTTATAAAAAATTATTTTATATATATAGAAAATATAATAGGCAAAATTATTTCATTCACCTATATTAAAAACAAATATTGTGTCGGTCTGCCCTATTAAGTGTTTAAAAATCTCTATTGATGTCATAGCGTCCCATGCATCAACCAGAATTTATAAATACAAAACGGAACAGATTAACACAATATTAAAACCTTTTTATAACACTAACAATTACACTGTCTCATATATATACACTCAGCGACTCCCATAGGGTATTACTACCCTCTTAGTAAAGAGTCAAACCCTACGAAGCTAAGGTTTATCGCTAAACCAAAGCTCTGATACCAGATGTAACATCCCGCTTTTCGCACGCTTTAGATCGACACACGTGCCAATTCAAAACATATGGAAGGACGGATTGTTATGGGGTAAATAAGAAAAACGAGAAAGAATTAAAACAAATTGAATCTCATAGCGGAAGGATAAAATATAGTAAACAAATATACAGTTCATGAAGTTGTTTTACAAATTATCGATTTTACTTAAAATATACATATCAGAGTACATATACCAGAGAATAATAATAAAAGCAGTGGAATTAAATAGTGTAGTGGAATAATATAGTAAGTAGTAATACTACAAATCTTCGTCTTCGTCCTCCAAAATAAAATCTTCAAATCCTGAAACGCTCTGACTGACCCGAGCAAATTGAAAAGACAAAACACTCGAGTCAGAACTAAAAGATCTTATGTAAGTTAAATTAATAGAAATAAATATGAGTGCAGTAACTCAAGAGATGCTCGGGATTTACATCTCCTAAGGATCTGTTAAACTATTTACTATGTAGTATATTGTGCTATTATAATAGTGCCTAATTGTAAAATAAATTTACTTTTAAATAGAATTAAGGCTTTACATTTTCCACCTCAACACGTAATAGTCCCAGTAGTTCGTCCAATATCATAGTCCCTCCTGATCGAGAAGCCACCAGAGGATACCACAGAGGCTACGGGAGAAATCCAAACTCGTACAAGACGCGATAGGGTAGGTGACACGACACAACTAGGCAATGCCAGGGTAGATATACCAATTACGCTTACGGGTCGGCGGTAACGCGTAGCGCGCAGCTAACGCCCACCTCGAGCCACACCCCTAAAAATCAAAAGTGGCCACCAAATCAATCCAAAGTCAAAGTATAATATCGAAGGGATGTGTCCGATCAAATGTGCTACCTTATTAACCCGTCAATCGCTCCTGTTTTAGCCACCTTATGCCAACTCACGGGAGTTGGGTCCACGTATTTACCTTACAGGAAACGCCTCCACCAGCCTACTTCATTCTGGAATCTCCACCGCGTACACGGTTGTTAAAGTGGTTTTCGGAGTTGGCAGAGAGTATGACAACATCCGATCCCGGTCTCTTCAACAACCAAACGTTATTATAACACCGCGGTCATTTAAAAATACTTACACTTTCAAAACCAGAATATAATTGTCAGTTTCAAAACCCATAAATACGATTTCATTTCCTTTTAAAAACTCAAATAAATATGACATCATCTTATTTCAAATGTATTCCTTTTCCAAAATCATGCCACTTTTAAATTTATAATACCTCGGAACCAAATATTTGAAATTTAACTTTCAACATAATACTTCGCAATCCATAGTTTTAAAACCAAAACTTTCAAAACTTAAATGATTTGGATATTCAACAGTATATAAAATAAAACAGTTGAATTTAAAATTTCTTTAAAAGTAAATAATTTCCACACCTTCACAATTTTATTCACTTTAAATTCAATCTAAACCCATAACTTTTAGATTCACTTTTAGTTTGAATAAAACACTTCGATTTCAATATTTTCAAACTTTGAGTATTTAATGAATTTCAAACTAAGGTTGGGAATTTCAAATCAACAATTCATTTTTCTATTATTTAGTTTGAAAGCTTTACATGATAAATCCATAACCGTTAAAAATAAACTAAATTTATTAACACTAAAAAATTTCTTCCATTTTATTTATACTAGAATTATTCATTAAATCCAGTTATAAATATCATAACATTAAAATTTCCATGTTTCAATAAGTTACATCACTTATATAGTTAAATTCCTAAATACGCTCAATTCCAAATTAAATTTTTAATTTACCTTCCAATCTAAATTGATTTAAATCATTAAAACTCCATTATTCAGCTTATTTATTTTATTTAACAAATTATACATAGCTTAAATTCAATAATTTAACTATATGTGTATATATAAAATAAGATTTTTAAAATATTAAAATTAAATATTTATTAAACCGTATCCTATCCAAACCATAGAAAAATCATTTCAAAAATATTTTTATATATATACCGTGGTGCCTGTATAAAATTTTCCATCCTATGGACAAGTGATACTGATATTTATCATTTCAATCCGCAATTTAAAAATAAAAATTAAGATTATATATCATTTCAAACCGCAATCTTGAATGAAATGGAAATTCATAACAACTTGCAGTTTATATAATATAGAACATACCAGCCATTTACCAAACATCATTCATCAACCATTTATTTCAATCATCATCCAATTTGAACAAACATCAATATAGAGCATATAAGATATACAGGTAATAAATAACAGATATTAACTAATTGTTCATATTCAATAATAAATTTAATAACTGTTAAACTATCAGTTTATATGCAACTAAATAAATTTTTAACTGTCAAATTATATGCAATAATAAATTAACAAGTAAATTAAATAACAGGGATGATGAATGAAACATGCCAAACAGTCATAAATAAATTTCTACTCATATCTTAAGTCAATTTAACAAACATAGGAAATTTTAGAAGTTGCGAGTGGGTTAAAACACTCACCTTTTGAATTTAAATTGAATTTAAATCCAATTTAAACCTAAAAATTTGACCGTCTCCAAATTCGCCCAAACCAGCGTCAAAGTGTCCGGGATCTCAATATGAACCTAGCGGAGAAAACCGTGTGCGAAACGGAGTTCGTATGTATGAATTATGATTATTAGAACTATAATTGAAATCGAGATTTACAAAAATAAATTAAACAAAAATAAAATACCGTGCCACATCCACTCTTCCCACGTGAAAAACGCGTATGCTTCTTCTTGATTGCTAGCTTTGTTCCATAACTTTTCTTTTATTTCGATTTACTTTAATTTTCCTCCTTATTATATGAATGTATGTATTTTTAAAAGGTTTGGAAAAAAAAAAAAGATTTGAAAAAGAAGAATTGAAAAATAAAAGGATTAAAATAAGAACTGAAAATGGAAGAGAAGATCTAGATTTGAAAGGAAAGAAGAAACTTTGAAATAGAAGAAAATTTGAAGAAGAATAATATTTGAAGAGGAAGAAAAATTTAAATGAGAGATAATATGGAGATTTGAAGAAAAAAAAAAGGAAAAAGAAGAAGAAGATTAGAATGGAGGCTGTGGTTTCATTTGCGTCATATCTTATTTATAAGGTTAGAGTTAGGTTTAGGGTCAAAGAGATTTGAAAAGAGAGACCGCTATTAATTAGAAATAAATGAAATGACGTTTCAGAAAATGAAGTTGGAAAATGAATGGAAAGAAATAAAGTAAATATGAATAAACTTTTAGAATTCAAATTTCAAAACAATCGTTTACTTAATAAATTTTGTTAACCCTAAACATACCGAAATTAACATCTTTTAAAGATTTAATTAACACACAATAAATGAAAATAAATTCTCCACCCAAATTTGTGTCATAAATTAAAAGAATATGCAGCATTAGAAATGCTCATTTCTCCCTCTTTGTGATTAGATTGGAAATTAAAAAACATGTTAACATTTCGATTGAATTTTTTACAAGGAATGCATTAACATACATTCCAGAATATGATAGCATAAACAAGGTAATATAAACTGGTGTATAATATATATGTACGTCTTTATCGTCACTTATAGTTTACATTCATAAATAAAAGGTATGAAAATAGAGGCGATGAATGTAAGAGTAAATTAGAAAAGTGAAGATGGAAAGGTATGTTATGTTGCAAAAAAATCTAATAAAGTCTAATTGGAAAGGAAATAGTCAAGTGTAAATCTATTTTATCCCCTTTATCATCTCCTATTAATATTTAATTTAACAACACATTAGATTTCAATATAAACTAGCATTAAATTTTGATCTAAAACATAAGTTTGAATTTAGGTATAAACATATATGTAGTAAACTAGCATTAAATTTTGTTTAACACAAAACGTGCATTTTTTTGTTAAATCTATTAATTGCAATCACCGTTTCTTCCCTTTTAATTGAAACATTTAAACTACATTAATTGCAATCACTTACAAAGTTAAATTTTAAAACAAACAACTAAAATGCATGAAAAAAAAATAGAAAAATTATTTATACACAAGAGTAATAATTAACTTACTGAAATATATTATTTTCCTATTCTTGTAATCAATCTGTAAGCTAAAACACGGTTCAAATAAACATACATTTCTTTTTTTTAAATCAATCATTCTATTCTATATTTTAATGAAATTAGACCTACATTCATAAATGAAACATTCATTTATTCGATGCAAATGTTCTTTTTATTAAATCAAACTTTCCTTATTTTCACAAAACATAAGCTGCATAATTACACCTATTAATTTACAATTAGTATTCTCTCTCCTATTAATTAGAAATTTTCAGTTACATTCATTTCAGTTGATTAAGTTTCAAAATAGACTAAATGAATGTAATGAGAATTAAATAATTTTTTCTATCTAATAGTAACTTAAACATATTTACATTATTGGATACAAATAGTAATTACACATGTCTCACTAAATAATAGTTACTCATCTCTACAATCAATCTTTCAGCTAATAAACATATGTTTACTCCTTTACTAAACTTATTCATTTTTATTCTTTTTGATTTACACTCCTACTATTAAATCAACAATACCTTATGAAATTATTAACATTGGTTTCTATCTTTTTATTTCATAAATCATTGCCTTGTAAATAAAGTTTACATTTCTATACCTTTTATTATGTTGACACTACAATTATTGTCTTATTCCATATTAATGTAAAATTTATTTACGTTCAATTGCAATATATCCATTTATCATAATATAAACTACAATAAATTGATCAAACATGATTTCCATTTTTATTCAAATCAATAGTCATATTATGATTAAAATTTTCATTGGTAACATCTTATTGAATTGACATTCTTCGATTACCAATTTAATCTACATTAATTGCACAAATTAAGTAAAACAAATTTTATGAACTAAATAAATAGGTAACTTATAACCATTGTTACCCTTAACTTTTAATTACATTTAAAAGTTCATTAATTACAATAAATGTTCAAATCATCTATATAACTCTAATTTCATCTTTTATTTATGTTAACTATTTTATTTCCATTATACTGAGATTTAGTCACTTATACACACTTAATATTCCAATTCATTTATTTATATTGGTTCAATTTTTTTTATTTTTTTTATTAAATCATTTGCCATTTAGGCATATAATTAACGTTTCTATTGATTTTACATTCAAAATTTTTCAGTTATTATCTTAACTTACATAAGGTAATGTTTAATTACATTTAATTGCTATTGATTAAATACATTGTTAACGAACAATAGTTGTCACCATTATACATTTTAAACATTTGTAAATTTATTCTTTACCTTTTACATCCCACTATAATCAATGCACACATTAATACAACACCTATTATAATCCCTTATACAATACTGATCTTATTCAATTACCCTTAACTATCTATTTTATACAATAATTAAATGTTTGCATTTGTTACTTATTAATTTTTTTTAACCAAGCATAGCATGTTTAAATACAATGAATTGGAATTTCATTAAGATTGTTGATAATTAACTTGTATTAACATTGTTTCACTTTAATTTAGTTATTATTCTATTATCAAATTACAACATTTTATTTCTTTCAATATTAACTCATAAAATATTATTAAATTAACAAAATTTAAACATCGAAAATTTATGGGTTGTTACACATAAAGTTCGGATAGTGATTTCATTTGATCTCTTTTTATGCTTAATGAAAATATTTGAAGTGGTAGAATTTTGTTGTTTAACATTGAATTTGATAGTCTATGTTGTTGACACCAAATAAGCTATGCTTAAACAAACAAAAAAACAAATTACCTCTTCATCAACATATGATTTTGATAATGAAGTATTTAAAATCAAAATTTGATGGTCTATATTACTAATCAATAGTAAATAGATCATGCTTAGGATAGATTTTATTTTTAATTTCGTTATCATTTTCATGGGAGTTGACAAGTAGTTTGGATGGTGTGTTAAAGTTTAATGGTTAACGTTAGGCTAACTAATAGCATAAATAGACCATAATTTTTTTATAAGCTCAACCCAGAGCCATGATGAAATCGAAGGGATGGGATGAGCTCCCAACCCACCTGGTCCGACCATAGACAGGAGTGATTTAATGCCAGCCCAGCTTAGAGGCTTGATACCCCTACCATTTATGTAGGTTTTCTGGGAGCCCACCTCCGTGCCTTGAATGGAAAACACGGATCAATCTTACAAGACTCGAACGTACGGCCTCAAGGAACTTTGTTCCATAGTCGCTAAGTGGCCATGACCAACTGAGTTATGCTTGTTGACGCAAATAGACTATACTTAGGATAAACACATCAACTAAATTAACAAATGACAAAAAAAAGGATCATAATTTCATTGTATTGGTTTGTGTGATCTTGAGAAGGGATTTTCCTCTAAATTTCCTTCTACTCTCATATTTTTATTCACTTTTATTTTTTAGTTAGTTTTTAGAAATTTTAGTTAAAACATTTTCAAACTTTGGTATAATTTGATTGAGTAGAATTTAAATTTAATTCATTTCCCCGTGGATAGACCCGTACTTACATACGTACTATAATTGTACATCGTGCACTTGGAGTTCTTAATGATGATATTTTTAACGACGATTTTCTAACCGATAGAACATCCATCGTTATTTAACAAGTTTTTGGCGCCATTGTCGGGGAATAGCAATTTAATTTTAATTCTAATCTTCAAATTATTTTTTGTTTGATTTTATTGTGTGTTCATTTTGTGTGTTGATTTGCATTTTAAAAAAGGAATATTTTGTGTTGTGTGTTTAATTTGTGATTTTTGCTTTCATTTGATTTGTGTGCTATTTGTTTTTCGATTTGCATTTGCATTTCTAGTAAAAAATAATAATATCCACAATTTCATTTCAAAAAATAATAATATTCCACACCATTTTTGCATTACATTTTCTCCATTACATTTTCTTTTCCAGTTTACTATTACATTGTTGTTTGTGCATTTACATTTCATACATTCTCAATATTTCATTTACACCATTCTTCCAGCCACCTGCCTTAACCAACAAACAGCACATCATTACCTTCCATCTTCCTCTAACCACCTTCCCCTCCAACCATCTTCATTCCTCCCAACAACTAACCACGGTCACGCTTACAATCATATCAACTCCTCGCACTTCAGTTCACTGTACAAACCAAAGAAAGCAATCTCCCCTTCATTAAACTTCCACAACCAAATACTACCCACGAACATCAACATCCACTGCATCTCCACCTGCATACCATCCCACTACACATCCATCCTTACTGTCAACATTCAAACCATACTTAACGAGCCATCCAATTCCATTACTTCGCTAGTAATCATACTTCAACCTGCGTATTGATGCCATTGCTATATTTCTCTGTTACAAGCATTCTTTCATGTAATGACCTGGTGTTTTGAACCATTTGCATCCGCACATATCGGACTTGAATTGCTTAAAATGTTGTTAATTTATATTTAGCAAAACTCAACACATACAGCAAATAAATCAATCGCAGAATCACAGACACAGAATATTACAACATTAAGCAGCGAAATAGATAAATAGTAGTACATGAAGTTACTATAAAACGTCAAAGTTTGAACAAAATACAACAGAATCATAAATACAAATGAATCTCTAATACATAAGCAACTGACGAATAAACTAAAATATATGAAAGCTGGAAAGATAGATCTTCAAACAAAGCTCAAATCTCCAAAGGTTAGTCTCAAATGTTGTGACACTCTATCTGACCCGAGCATAAAGCAAAACACAAAACACCCGAGTCAGGATTAACATTCTTATATCAATATATTCAATTCAAGTGAAATGTCAACTGAAATACAAGTAACTTAAAGGACGTTTGGGGTACCCATCCTCTAAGGATCCGTGGAACTATCTACTATGTGGTAATATATGCTATTATAATATGTCTATAGTAACGTAACCTATTAAATAACATTAAGGCGTTACCCATATCCCTCTTAACATATTTTATATATTCCCGTAGTCTATATAATGTCGTACTCTCCACCAAACCTGTGATTTAACCAGAGGACACCACATAGGTACAGTACAAAACAAACTCGTAGAAGGCGTGTGTGATATCCCGGAAATTTTAGCAATATCAATTTAATAATCTATATTTAAAATTA
The DNA here is from genome assembly GCA_030765085.1 of Allium cepa. Classification (NCBI taxonomy): domain Eukaryota; kingdom Viridiplantae; phylum Streptophyta; class Magnoliopsida; order Asparagales; family Amaryllidaceae; genus Allium; species Allium cepa. The sequence continues at coordinate 515,415,591 of CM060942.1, forward strand.
AATTGATTTGATAAAATTTTAATAAAAATTACTTGATTTAATAATCCAATTAAATAAATGTGTAAGTGATGAAATTTATCTTTTAAAAGCTAATAATTGTATTCCTATTTATAATGTATGTATATATATTTATATATATATTTATATTATAAATGGATAAGTTTGATTTGAAGTTAAATAAACAAATAAAATCTTGTTTTTAAAATTCTAATATACATTTGATAATCTGAAGATTATTATTTTATTTAATAAATAACTAATTGGTTTAAAATACTTAAAGTAATTGTTTTAAATTTGTATAATTGTATTTTAAATATAGTTTAAATTTTAATAAGATAAACAAAGTTTTTATTTTATTTCTTTTTAAATATAGCTTAATAATTATAATTTGGAATTATTTAGAAATTTAAAATACCATTTAAACATTAATTCTTTTAATTAAGATAAATAAGACAATAAATTTATAATTTCTTTATAAATAATTCAAAATTTGTAAATATGTTATTTTATAATAATAATAAATGTATGAATGTAGATTTGTTTTAAAAGACAAAATTATTATTGTCAAAGTAAATATGTTAATATAAATTAGTTTTAAAATTGGATTTTAAATGTAAATAACATTTGAATTTGAATTCATTTTGAAATTCAAATGAATAAACCTATATGAATCTTGTAAATAAGTTGTTTCACTTCATTTTCTTTTAAAAAGGAATGTATATACATTTACTCATGGAAATAACTTACACATATATAAATATAAATAAAGTGAAAGAGTTTTATTTACTTTTAAAATAAATAAAAAGAAATAAATTTCATTTATAAAACACATTAAGTAGTATAAAACAAATGTTAACATTTTAATCAACTAATGAGACATGTGTTATCATATAATATAAGTTTGTGACAAGTTTTTTTTATTTTGATTTTCTTTTATATTTTAAATAAATCATTTTTATCTTGTATAAAACATGTTTTCTTCATCTATATTCTTTTCTAATTTTCATTTCTCAAAAAAAAAAGATCTCAGCTGAAACAATTTGTTTCAGAAACTCTTAAACCTGAGAATCAAATCCATAATCAAATCTATTCAAGCAATACAAACACTCCTCAAACCTGAAATCAAATCAATATCTTTTATTTTTTTCAAAATCAAGCCTGCAACCTGAATTCATATCAAAAACATGATTGTCTGCATCCTTTAAGCCTGAAGCCTGCATTTCCAATTGAAACAAGATCAAGCCTCTGCAATGCAAGTTTGAGAAAAATTAAGTATTGTCTGCATGCAAGTTATATCAGGCAACAGAAAACATACAAGTTAAAGTAAGTTCAACAGCAACTCGGTTCTTTTTAAAGCATGGAAGTAAACGCAATTCAGGTTTTGTCTAAAGCATTTCAGGAAATGTGTGCTCTGTCTTTCATGAAATCACAGGTGAGTAACATAACAGTTTTCAAAATTTAAGTGAATATTTTGTTGCCTGATTTTCCATAAAACAAATATGTTATGACTGCATTTATCAGTGAATTTTGTGTATGAAGGAAATATTGTTGTGCATGTATTTGTATTGCTTCTGACTCTGGTTCCAGAACCAGATTCTTTTATAAATAAAAATAAAATCCTCTTGTTCTTGTTTAAATTTTGTTAAGGATTAAGCCTTGAAGCAAATGTGATGATTAAGCCATAGTTTAGCTTAGAAACTTATTTAAGTAAAAATCAAATTGGGAAATGTCTCCGTAAATTTTAAACTTCAGAGTATGTTAAATTAAGATGAAACTCAAACATTTTAAAATTATAAATACAATGTTATAATATGGAAACTTAAACAGAAGGATGAATTTTAAAACTAAAATCAAATTGTTTAGTTAAGGATTGACACTGCAGTACCCATTTGAACTGAAATTGGGTTTTGACCAATCTCTGATGACTAAGTTGATTTAAGTGTTTGGGATTCTTGGTGATGGTAGAGCAGTGATCAGAGGATGTGGAAAAAATTCTAGATGGTGATGTTTTTCATCGAGGAGGTAGCTGTGACGCCCCACCTCTATACCTACGCTAGCAAAGAGTATTAATAGATAATACCGTCTGCTAGCGCGGAGAATAAGGCTGTTTAGGAGCGACCATCTATAGCCTTGCTTTAATTACCTATTGAATACATTGACGATTGCTTTACCCAGCAGACCGACATATCCAATGAATACTTAAAACAAAACCATAGGTGGCTAGAGGATCTATCGGAACAGAATATAACAACTCAAATGTAATATACATCACAGAACAGTTGATCATCATATACACATATATTGATACACAACGGAGTATACAAAACAATACATGTCAAGTGGTATAGCAAACCACAATATACAAACGGGTTCACAAGAATACATATCAGAGTTACAACAAAATAGGACTACACAAAAAGCTATGACAAAAAGAAGCTAGCGGAGTAGTCCATGCGGAAGCAAAAGAGGCTAAGTCCAAAGCACCCAACCTGAAACATCTCGGTCTGACCCGAGTAATTAATACACGGGTCAGTCTAGATAAACAAATCAGTTAGATAAACTGAACAACAATAAACCTGCAAGGTTACAAGATATAGCAAATATCTCTAAAAGAGATAACACAATCATCTAACAAAAGATGGATCATATGATAACAAGCCTCATATCATTGGCAACATATAGAAACAAAGGATAAGAATATCCCGAAATAAACCATAAGGCAAATAACAAGTACCAATAAGGTATACAAGTTCCACAAGGTAAATGCTACACATCATGCGGCTCAAAAAGACCAACACCGAAGGACGATACCAAGGGAATATAATATCAATGAAACATCATGAGCGGTGGTGAAGAAACCACTCCAATATCTCTTGAGCGGTGGTGAAGAAACCACTCCAATATCTCTTGAGCGGTGGTGAAGAAACCACTCCAATATCTCTAGAGCGGTGGTGAAGAAACCACTCCAATATCTCTAGAGGGTGGTGAAGAAACCACTCCAATATCTCTTGAGCGGTGGTGAAAAAACAACTCCAATATCTCTAGAGCGGTGGGGAAGAAACCACTCCAATATCTCTTGAGCGGTGGTGAAGAAACCACTCCGAAAGCAATACTAAAGGTAACCGACAATCCCAAATATCTCTCGGGTCGGGGCAAAGGACCAACTCCAAAAGCGATATTAAAGGCAACAAGCCAGAGGAGACAGTCCGAAGACGCTATCCCAAAGGCAGCATGTGTCACAAACTCCCAGAAAGGAATCCGAAAAGTGGTAACGTGAGTCCCATAACCACCCGTTCGCACTAAACGGTTTGCTATCCATTAGTTAATTTCACACTCGAAGCAGTACAAAGTTCACCTCATATCCTCAGTAAACCAAACCCGAAGGTCAAAACGATCAATTGAATAGGTCGGGGATTAATCGGAAAGATAAACGCACAGATTCATGGTCCGTGTTTTTCCCAACCATTTAATCACCCTTCCACTTCGCTCGAAGTGCGAAAGTGTGTGTTTTAAATAGAATTTATAAATTGGAGAAACGAGCTTTTAAATGTGATTCGAGAGATTATTTTATAAAAACCCATGGATGAAGTCAAGAGTAAGTTATAAAAGCCAAATATGCAATAACAACCACTAAAAAGCAACTTGAATCGATAAAATCCGGAAAACATATCAAAATATACAAAAACAGGCAAAACAGGGCAAATAGGAGCAGGTCGGTCGGCCGCCTACAGGGCTCGGTCGACCGGACACTGTTCATAAAAACTCTCGGGAAGCAGGTCGGTCGACCGGCTACAGGTCTCGGTCGGCCGAACCTGATGATTTTGCACTTCCTGCCCTATTTCAATGAAAGGCAAATTCTTCCAAAACGCGATCGTTCGAGCAATGGATCTAAGGAGCTTTAGCCAATAGATACCCCAGCTCCATTAGCTCTCCGATTCGCAACCAAAAACATATTCAAACATCAAAGTTAGGATCTTTAAAGAATTGAACCCAAACACTAAAAATTTGGATATTCACCAATTCAATCCAAACCAAAAGCAAGAGCATATGAACAAGGTGTTAGGAATTCATACCCAACATCTATGATATCAAGAAAGGTAGATGTGAGTTCAAAACTCACCTTTTTAACTCAAGAACAAGAAGAAGAAGCTCAAATGCAAAGGAAAGGCTAACCACTCTTCACTCTTACTCAACAAGCTTCAATCTAAGAATAAAACACATATTTTCCTAAATTAGGTTTAGGATATTTTCTGAAATTGAAGTGGAGAAGAGATGGAGAAGATGGAGATGAGGCTTACCTATCCTTCTCTTTGAATTTGGAGCAAGAAATTGGATTATCAAATGCAACTAGGGCTTGGGAGTTTCTATTTCCTCTTCCTTTCCCCCATTTCAGTTGGAGCTTGAGTTTAAAAGTGAAGAGGAGTAGGAATGAATGAATGGGAGGAGATGGGCTGAGTTAGAGGGTTAAGTGGGGTTTGGGGCTTAACCCACAGCTAAAGCCCAACCAGAAAAAGTAGCAAAATTCAACTTACTCCAAACATATCAAAGATTATACTCAAAAAGATCGCAAATGATGCTTTGAACTCAATGGAAGTGGTTTCGAGCTCCAATTCGGCTGTTTGCAGAAAGTAACATTTCGGACCCCAAAATCCGACTATCGACGCTATACTTAAACAAATCATTTAAATATAAAATCGTTAAATATGCGGGTTGTTACAGATCTCCCCTCCTTACAAAATTGCGTTCCCGCAATTTCTAGAGACGATATTTGTAACAACTATATACATACAACATTCAAAAGAAAAGGAAATAAGCTTGAGATGAAAAGATATTCTCACTGTTTCAAAGCAAAGACAGAAAACTATTATTGTAGGAGAACCCTACAAGAGGTAGGTGATTCTCCCAACTCCCACAAACATACTAGCACAAAAGAATAACAGAATAAGAAGTTCACCATAAAGTGCACGAAGGGGTAAGTCCGAACTTGATTGCTCAGAGAATTCTATGGATTCCTAAGCTCAAAATAATTTGGAACACCGGCGTGGTACAAACAATACGTCAAATGAACCAAAGCTCAACAAAATGAAGTACAACAAAACTCCGATGAACTTGGTAAAAAGATCATTCCATTCGGACATCAACAAAGAAACAGTCACTTGCTGCTTACAACTAAATGCATTGGCAACACGATCCTCTTTTCGGGAACAAAAAGAATATCAAGATCATAAGATGCAAGGAACTCGAACCAACACTAGGTTCCCTATGAGAAAATAAACATTTCAAAATTGTGATTGGTGAGGAGAGAAAAATCCCTCACCCAAAAGTAATGATGCAAAATACAAAAGACGAAAACAATAGCCGCGAGCACTAGATCATAGGTGGCATATCTAGTCTCGGTAAGCTTTGATGGTTTAGAACATAAGTGATAGCACATTTTCTTTTGCAAGAGAACGACATTCAAACCAACACGACTAGTATTGGTAAAAAGATAAAATCTTGGTTCCCTTTGGGAATCCCAAGATAAGAGTACTGGACAAGAGTCCTTTCAAATAATCTACTTTCTTAAAGCTAAAACTTTCAAATAAAATTCTTACCAAAAAGCTAAAGCTTCAAAATTTCAATTACCTTCATGAAATCATATTTCGAGAAAAGTTTTCTTATTTCAAATCAATTTATTGCGTCAAATCATCTCATCAAAGCGTTTAGGAGATTCCTATCGATAACGTTGATCAAGCGCATCGACCAGAATTCTTAAAGCACTCAATGGACAATACAATCACAAAACCATCTTTTATAAGATAAACATGTTTCTAAAAACTTTTGAAAATTCTCTTTGTTCATTCTAAAAACACAAATCCCATTTATACTTATAAATAACTCTTATGAAAAAGATTTGCAAAAATTTTAAATTGCTAATTTCCATCCAAAACCAATAAAATACTAAAAATGGAATCATCGAGATATTCACAGAATACTCGATTCATAAAATGGATGAGATGAGCTGGAAAAACTGAATGACACAACAAATCATTCATAAGAATTACAACGAGTGCGGAGAGCAGTAAGTGGAATGCTAACTTCCGCAACTCGTAGCCAAATGAAAACCAGTGGTAAGGTCGAGCTAAAAAGACCTTAACACTACGCAAAAGATTGCTTAGGTGATAACCCTAAGAAAAGACCAAAATACTAGAAAATTCTCAAACTACAAGAATGAGAGAATCAACACTCTCCTCATCATGAGGGCTTAAAGAAATAAAATGATGTCATCAAATTGGAAATCGAAATCACAAAGAAAATAGAAACCTTCCAAAATAGATGGATAATCACAAGGTAGATATTTCAATACGGAATACTACGGAATAAAATTCCTAGACGTATTCCTATATCCTATCTAAACTTCAAAGGAAAAGAAGGAATAGAGAGAGACACGATGATTCAAAGATTTGTATCACTTATCACACTCTAATGTATGGTAATATGTGCTCTATTCTGTGTTTATCATATTTTGCTCTGAACCTGGCTCTGATACCAAGCTGTGACGCCCCACCTCTATACCCACGCTAGCAAAGAGTATTAATAGATAATACCGTCTGCTAGCACGGAGAATAAGGCTGTTTAGGAGCGACCATCTATAGCCTTGCTTTAATTACCTATTGAATACATCGACGATTGCTTTACCCAGCAGACCGACATATCCAATGAATACTTAAAACAAAACCATAGGTGGCTAGAGGATCTATCAGAACAGAATATAACAACTCAAATGTAATATACATCACAGAACAGTTGATCATCATATACACATATATTGATACACAACAGAGTATACAAAATAATACATGTCAAGTGGTATAGAAAACCACAATATACAAACGAGCTTACAAGAATACATATCAGAGTTACAACAAAATAGGACTACACAAAAAGCTATGACAAAAAGAAGCTAGTGGAGTAGTCCATGCGGAAGCAAAAGAGGCTAAGTCCAAAGCACCTAACCTGAAACATCTCGGTCTGACCCAAGTAATTAATACACGGGTCAGTCTAGCTAAACAAATCAGTTAGATAAACTGAACAACAATAAACCTGCAAGGTTACAAGATATAGCAAATATCTCTAAAAGAGATAACACAATCATCTAACAAAAGATGGATCATATGATAACAAGCCTCATATCATTGGCAACATATAGAAACAAAGGATAAGAATATCCCGAAATAAACCATAAGGCAAATAACAAATACCAATAAGGTATACAAGTTCCACAAGGTAAACGCTACTCATCATGCGGCTCAAAAAGACCAACACCGAAGGACGATACCAAGGGAATATAATATCAATGAAACATCATGAGCGGTGGTGAAGAAACCACTCCAATATCTCTTGAGCGATGGTGAAGAAACCACTCCAATATCTCTAGAGCGGTGGTGAAGAAACCACTCCAATATTTCTTGAGCGGTGGTGAAGAAACCACTCCAATATCTCTTGAGCGGTGGTGAAGAAACCACTCCAATATCTCTAGAGCGGTGGTGAAGAAACCACTCCAATATCTCTTGAGCGGTGGTGAAGAAACCACTCCGAAAGCAATACTAAAGGTAACCGACAATCCCAAATATCTCTCAGGTCGGGGCAAAGGACCAACTCCAAAAGCCATATTAAAGGCAACAAGCCAGAGGAGACAGTCCGAAGATGTTATCCCAAAGGCAGCATGTGTCACAAACTCCCAGAAAGGAATCCGAAAAGTGGTAACGTGAGTCCTATAACCACCCGTTCGCACTAAACGGTTTACTATCCATTAGTTAATTTCACACTCGAAGCAGTACAAAGTTCACCTCATATCCTCAGTAAACCAAACCCGAAGGTCAAAACGATCAATTGAATAGGTCGGGGATTAATCGGAAAGATAAACGCACAGATTCATGGTTCGTGTTTTGCCCAACCATTTAATCACCCTTCCACTTCGCTCGAAGTGCGAAAGTGTGTGTTTTAAATAGAATTTATAAATTGGAGAAACGAGCTTTTAAATGTGATTCGAGAGATTATTTTATAAAAACCTGTGGATGAAGTCAAGAGTAAGTTATCAAAGCCAAATATGCAATAACAACCACTAAAAAGCAACTTGAATCGATAAAATCCGGAAAACAAATCAAAATATACAAAAACAGGCAAAACAGGGCAAATAGGAGCAGGTCGGTCGGCCGCCTACAGGGTTCGGTCGACCGGACACTGTTCATAAAAACTCTCGGGAAGCAGGTCGGTCGACCGGCTACAGGTCGGTCGGCCGAACCTGATGATTTTGCACTTCCTGCCCTATTTCAATGAAATGCAAATTCTTCCAAAACGCGATCGTTCGAGCAATGGACCTAAGGAGCTTTAGCCAATAGATACCCCAGCTCCATTAGCTCTCCGATTCGCAACCAAAAACATATTCAAACATCAAAGTTAGGATCTTTAAAGAATTGAACCCAAACACTAAAAATTTGGATATTCACCAATTCAATCCAAACCAAAAGCAAGAGCATATGAACAAGGTGTTAGGAATTCATACCCAACATCTATGATATCAAGAAAGGCAGATGTGAGTTCAAAACTCACCTTTTTAACTCAAGAACAAGAAGAAGAAGCTCAAATGCAAAGGAAAGGCTAACCACTCTTCACTCTTACTCAACAAGCTTCAATCTAAGAATAAAACACATATTTTCCTAAATTAGGTTTAGGATATTTTCTGAAATTGAAGAGGAGAAGAAATGGAGAAGATGGAGAAGATGCTTACCTATCCTTCTCTTTGAATTTGGAGCAAGAATTTGGATTATCAAGAGCAACTAGGGCTTGGGAGTTTATATTTCCTCTTCCTTTCTCCCATTTCAGTTGGAGCTTGAGTTTAGAAGTGAAAAGGAGTAGGAATGAATGAATGGGAGGAGATGGGCTGAGTTAGAGGGTTAAGTGGGGTTTGGGGCTTAACCCACAGCTAAAGCCCAACCAGAAAAAGTAGCAAAATTCAACTTACTCCAAACGTATCAAAGATTATACTCCAAAAGATCGCAAACGACGCTTTGAACTCAATGGAAGTGGTTTCGAGCTCCAATTCGGCCGTTTGCAGAAAGTAACATTTCGGACCCCAAAATCCGACTAACGACGCTATACTTAAATAAATCATTTAATATAAAATCGTTAAATATGCGGGTTGTTATAGTAGCGGTGATAAGATTTATTCTGTAACCCTAGTTTATCTAATATAGGTAGTTCGATCAATCACTGTTTCTAGAGTGGATCGAGTGTCTCTAGATTTTGGGTGGTGGAATGTTGGTCTTAAGCGAAGGCGTGGCCGGAGTTACAGCTCTTCTGATGGTCGGAGCTTTGTGATTGGAGCGTTGCCAGGTTTGGTATGGTGGTGGTTCCTGTGTTTTCCAGGTTTTGTTTTGGGTGTTCAAACTTCGATTTCGTGATGCTAGTATGATTTTGATGGCCGTGGTGGGTTTTAGGGTTGGTCGTGGACTTGTTCGATGTATGGGTGGAGGCCGGAGATGGCCAGAGCCACCGTGCATATGCACGGTGGGGGGGGGGGGGTGTGGTGTATCAGGTGAAGTTTTGGGGTTTTGCTGTGTTTTTGACTCGGGTCGATACTCGAGTAGTTCGAGTTGTTACTCGAAGCGGAAGAAGGTTTTGCTCGAAGTCAAATTAGTTGTGGCTCGGCATTTTCTGAAGTAACAGGTTTCTTTGAAACCTGTATAAATTTTCAAATTCAATTTAGTTTAAATCTGAAGCAAGTTGTTAACAGAAGTAAAACTTAAATTTAAAGTCAAGATTTCAACTGAGTTTGAATTCCAGGTTTGAAAATTTAATTTAATCCTTTTAAATTAAAATGTTTTAAACATCTATCAAAAGGGTTTAAAAATCTGAAATTTAAAATAAAGCATTGAATTAAAATAGAAGATTTAAAAACAAGTTTAAATCTGGAAATATGATTCAGATTGGAATCATGTTTTTGAAAATAAAAGTAGTTTTTAAAATTTTGAAATGTTTAAAATATTTTAATTGTTGAAACATATTCTAATTATGATTTGAATCTTAAAATTTAATATGGGTGTAAGTGTAAATTTCTTTTATAAGGAGATCTTTAGCATAAGTTTTTAAAGGATTTTAAAATGTTTTAAAACTTTGTTTAAGTTAAGTTTGATTTCTTTTTAAATTTTGAATTTAAAATGTAGTTTGAAAATAAATTTTAAGTTAAATTGTTTTAAAATTACTTTATTAATGATAATGTAATCATTAATAAGAAATGTTTTATTTTAAAATAAATCAAAGATTTAATGATCTTTGTTTTATTGAAATTAATAATTTAAATAATTTAATTAATTTGTTTAATTAATTAAAGATTTGAAATTAATTAAGGTTAATTAAATTAGTAATTAATTCAGGTTAATTACTTAAGAAAGGTAATTAAGGATTTGTTAATAAGTTAATGAAGGTCATTAAATTGTGATTATTATTAATGAATTAATGTAATTAATTTTGATAATTAATTGGATTAATTAATTGGATTAATTAATTTAAATAATCAATTATAAAACTTAATTAAGTATGATTACTTTATGGAAATAATTAAAGGTATTAATTACTCTTTGTAATTAATTTATTAATTGGATTAGTCTAATTTAATTAATTAAGTTTAATTAATTTGGAATAGTCTTAGATGGGTTGATAAGTAATCAATGAGGAGTAATTACTTAGAGAAGTAATTAAGTTAAGTAAATTACTGGAAGTAATTAATTAAAGTATGATATATGGGATTAAATACTTTGTGAAGTGATCAATAATTAATTACTTAATGGAATTAATTTAAGCATTTATTAATTAAGTTATTTGACATAATTAAGTGATGTAATTAATTAAGAGTAATTAATTCCTAATGAGATTAATCAATGATGATTAATAAATATAATTAATTACTAAAAGTAATTAATTTAGAAGTAATTAAGGAAGTAATTAAGGGTAGTTAATTACTAAATGTAATTAATCAAGTATGATTAATAATTGTGGTTTAATTAAGATTAATTACTTAATGTAATTAATTTAAAATAAGAAATTAATTTAAATTTAATTGAGGATCATTAATTAATATAATTAATGATGTAATTAAGTATTTATTAATTAAGATTAATTAATCAATGATAAGTGATTAAGGAAGTAATTAATTAATGTAATTAATTAAGCATTAATGTAATTAATATTAATTAATTAATGAAGTAATTAAAGGTTAATTACTGATTTTGGTTAAGGATAATTAATTTGTAAAATTAATTAAAGGATAATTACTTGAATGCAATTAAAGATAATTAATCAAGGGTGATTAGTTAAGGTACTTAATTTGAGGATAATTGATTGATTGATTTGTGATCAATTAAGGGTTAAGTAAGCAGGATTTAAAATGAGGAAGTAATTAATTTAATTCATTTTAAATTAATTAAAGATAAAGTAATTAATTTAATTCATTTTAAATTAATTAGAGATAGAAATAATTAATTTAATTCATTTTAAATTAATTATAGATGGTGATTATAAAATCATTGCTTACGTATGAATGATATGGTTTACCTTGAATGGTTGGAATCTCAGATATGAGATTAGTATTGTGTGATATGGATGCATTGGTTGCATTGTGTTGATGATATGAGTTATCTATTGATGATGATATTGTAGATTATCAAGTTGTGATGATAATATAGATTACATGTTGTGGTGATAACATCTATTGTGATGATGTAAATTATCTATCTGTGTGTATAGATAATTAGATTAAATTGTTTTAAACTTAAAACAACTTGGACCTAAAAGACACGCTTTGGATTTCGATGAGACCGGGATCGGGTTTCCATATTTGGATCCGAAAACCACATCGATTCCAAATTACGTTAGGTCGTTAATCTAAGTGGAGCAAGTAAAGACTCGAGGTGTAAGGGCTATACGTCAGTATAACTCTCTGGGTGATTCCGCAATGAGTTTGACGGAATAGTGCTTATAAATTCAAGATGGTGAATCAGAGTGCAAGGGCTATGGTCGTTGACTCTGAGGGTGATTCCAATAATGAGTGCAACAAGATTGTGCCTTCGGTTTCGTTCGAACCCGGAACGAACATGTATGGATTGAATGCTTTCAGAACATCGTCAGGCGGACGATGAGCATTCTAAGATTTGATGTCCTATAAAGGTAATCGTAACCTCAAGCCTCATCAACCGGGAATGGCTAAAACAGGGGAGGTGCAGCAAGGCTTCGTGGGTAGCTCCCACTAGAGAGCAAGATTTATCCCTGTCTAGAGGTCCCTTTATATTCGGCTGTGTGGGCGATTGGTTCGTGACAACTGCCGGGGTTGTCTTGTTTGGAACTATTCAGTAAGGAATGGGTCCGGCCTTGTGTTGCAGGGGAGTGGGAGTACTCCTCGGTACGGTGATCTAGGCCACGTACTGTGACGGGCGGTACCCCAGTAGCCCTGCCATTGTGTGGAATCCAAAATCCAATAAGTGCCAACGGTTTTGATTGTATTACCCACTTTTGTGGCTAGTAGCTGGAATTTAATAGATGTAACAATTTCGGCTATTTCATATTTATTTGAAAACCCTAGACACTATTATAATATCATCGGATTTCCTATCAAATGTTTTGGTTAGCGTAAGGTAAAAATTTTTCCACGTTTATTTGTGGGAAGTCTTACGTGATACCCTTTCTTTTAAAGGATTTTTGAAAGTTAAGCAACTTTAACCTGTTGCTCACACCAGACCCATGTCTGACCCGGAGTTTATTTTTGTTTTTCATAAACTCTTGGGTACTCAAATTTCTACGAGTAGCCAAGGGATTCAGGTTAGGATTCGGGTTAGCTCTGACGAATTGTGGAGGAGCAATGGAGCAGGAGGCTTCTGCGTTGTAGTTATATAGTATTCCGCCGTGTGTTCTGTGATTGTCTATGGGATTGTATTATGTTGTAAATACTAGACAGGTGTTTATAACTACCTGGTATGTGTTGTATTATCTGTGTACTCTGTTAGTGGTTGTAAACTATGTAAATATTTTATGTTATTAATATAATTTATTCGTTCCGCTGTTTAGATTCTGATGCGTTGTTTCTTCTTCTTCTCTTTCTTTCTATTCTCTATCCTTTTTTTCTTACTAGCGATGCGACTTCCTGGAGATAGGAAGTTGGGTTGTCACAAGTGGTATCATAGCATTAGGTTGATTGAATACCTAGGCTCTGGAGTGGTGTCTATCTTGATAGAGCGTATTTGTAGTTTTGATATATATCTATATATATATTTATTATTTCTACCTATCTTTTGGGTTACCTGTTCAGGTTTTCCAATAAAAGTTATAAAGGTGGATAAGGTAGTGGTGTTTGTAACAAGATTACTACCATTGGTTGGAGTTTGAATGTTTGAGGTTGGAAGTGTATTTGACGAGACTGTAGACCTAATACCGTCTCGAGTGAGTTATGCAGAGTGTAGAGATTTCATCGATCTCTGAAGGTAACCTGTTAAGGTTCAGAGTTCATCTTTGAAGATGGATGAGTTGAGTTTGGATCTGTCGGTTTGGCAGAAGTATGTGATGGTATTTTGATACCTCAGGAAGTAGTAGCTGCGTGATGAGATGCAATAAATATGGATGTCTCCGAAGATGTTTTCTTTGGAACGAGTTAGGAAGTGTGTCTGCTTCGGTGATGTGGCCGAGTTCAGCAGGATGTGGTGATTGGTTTTGAGGGCCGAGTTTCTCGAAGAACTTCAGCTAAGGAAATTTTGGCATTGGAGTTAGCAGTGCAACTCGGAGTGTCTGTGTTGGCAGAAGTTGACTGGCTGAGTAGTATCTGAAGGTGGAGTTCAGAAGCAGCAGAGTGGACCCAATACTTTATTGGTTTGGCTAATTAAGAGTAAGCTGTTCTATTTGGTAAAGAGAGAACAGTTTTGTTTGCGAATTGGTCTATCTAGATCGCAAAGGTGATTTGCAATAGTTTGAGTGTTCTTTTGAGGTATTAAAGAATTTTTGGTTGTCTTCTGAGAAGTCGGAAGTTTGTCCACTTCTGAAGATTGAGTTTTCTTATCGACCGGATTCCAGGAGTGCTACTGGTGGATCAGCTAGTAGAAGGAGGATTTCTCGAGATAGGTTTGGTAAGGCAGCTCAGGATTGGTGAAACTTCTGAGTTTTCTTTGGATATGTTGAGCCATATTTCTGGGAAGTGATGTCCAGTTTGTGCTCATATTCTTCATCAGCAGTGTCTTCTGTTCCAGTTCAGAGTTGTGCAGCGGAAGCAGTTTGGGAATGTTTCTGTTTTCTCTTTTCCGGATAGAAGAAGTGAGTTTGTTCTTCTGATGATTTGAAGAGTAGGGTTAGTGATTTTGGTTTTGGATTTATCTAGAGAAGACCGTTGTGTTGGATTGTTTTTGGTCTAGATTGTTTTTAGAGGAATCAGCAAGAGTTGAGCTGATCAGTTTGGATATAGGTAGCCCGGGATCGTCAGAAGAGTTTTGGAGATAAAAGACGAAGGAATTTGGATTCCGGAATCGGAGTTTTGTTTTGGATCTCTTCTGTGTTTGGTTGGATTGGTGTTTGGATTTCAAGAGTTGAATTGCCAATTGGATAATTGGATTCGATGAGATTCACGTATCTCTGAGGGAGTACGTGTATGAGCTATTATGGTTGTGGGACCAGCTGTTCAAGAAGGTTTAGTGGTTGAGTCAGACTCGTCTGTAGTCTGATATCTTGTCTAGTTCTATAGATCTAGATGAGTAGAAGCTCTGTAGGTTCGTAGTTTAGATTGTTTGTATTTTATAGGGCGAGTATCCCGGTATATATATACTTGGGGAAACTCGAGAAGATTTCATCCAGAGTTTTTCTGGATAATTAAATTTGTTTGATTAGATAAATTGGTTGCTATGGTTGTTAGCATATGATTGATGTATGTTTGTGATTTAAAATTTTAAATTTTAAATGGGTTATTAAATTACTTTCGCTTTTTAAATTTCGGTGACGAAATTCTTTTAAGGAGGAAGGAATGTGATATCCCAGAAATTTTAGTAATATCATTTTAATAATCTATATTTAAAATTAAATTGATTTGATAAAATTTTAATAAAAATTACTTGATTTAATAATCCAATTAAATAAATGTGTAATTGATGAAATTTATCTTTTAAAAGCTAATAATTGTATTCCTATTTATAATGTATGTATATATATTTATATATATATTCATATTGTAAATGGATAAGTTTGATTTGAAGTTAAATAAACAAATAAAATCTTGTTTTTAAAATTCTAATATACATTTGATAATCTGAAGATTATTATTTTATTTAATAAATAACTAATTGGTTTAAAATACTTAAAGTAATTGTTTTAAATTTGTATAATTGTATTTTAAATATAGTTTAAATTTTAATAAGATAAACAAAGTTTTTATTTTATTTCTTTTTAAATATAGCTTAATAATTATAATTTGGAATTATTTAGAAATTTAAAATACCATTTAAACATTAAACATTAATTCTTTTAATTAAGATAAATAAGACAATAAATTTATAATTTCTTTATAAATAATTTAAAATTTGTAAATATGTTATTTTATAATAATAATAAATGTATGAATGTAGATATGTTTTAAAAGACAAAATTATTATTGTCAAAGTAAATATGTTAATATAAATTAGTTTTAAAATTGGATTTTAAATGTAAATAGCATTTGAATTTGAATTCATTTTGAAATTCAAATGAATAAACCTATATGAATCTTGTAAATAAGTTGTTTCACTTCATTTTCTTTAAAAAAGGAATGTATATAAATTTACTCATGGAAATAACTTACACATATATAAATATAAATAAAGTGAAAGAGTTTTATTTACTTTTAAAATAAAATAAAAAGAAATAAATTTCATTTATAAAACACATTAAGTAGTATAAAACAAATGTTAACATTTTAATCAACTAATGAGACATGTGTTATCATATAATATAAGTTTGTGACAAGTGTCTTTTATTTTGATTTTCTTTTATATTTTAAATAAATCATTTTTATCTTGTATAAAACATGTTTTCTTCATCTATATTCTTTTCTAATTTTCATTTCTCAAAAAAAAAAAAAAAAAGATCTCAGCTGAAACAATTTGTTTCAGAAACTCTTAAACCTGAGAATCAAATCTATAATCAAATCTATTCAAGCAATACAAACACTCCTCAAACCTGAAATCAAATCAATATCTTTTATTTTTTTCAAAATCAAGCCTGCAACTTGAATTCATATCAAAAACATGATTGTCTGCATCCTTTAAGCCTGACGCCTGCATTTCCAATTGAAACAAGATCAAGCCTCTGCAATGCAAGTTTGAGCAAAATTAAGTATTGTCTGCATGCAAGTTATATCAGGCAACAGAAAACATACAGGTTAAAGCAAGTTCAACAGCACCTCAGTTCTTTTTAAAGCATGGAAGTAAATGCAATTCAGTTTTGTCTAAAGAATTTCAGGAAATGTGTGCTCTGTCTTTCATGAAATCACAGGTGAGTAACATAACTGTTTTCAAAATTTAAGTGAATATTTTGTTGCCTGATTTTCCATAAAACAAATATGTTATGACTGCATTTATCAGTGAATTTTGTGTATGAAGGAAATATTGTTGTGCATGTATTTTTATTGCTTCTGACTCTGGTTCCAGAACCAGATTCTTTTATAAATAAAAATAAAATCCTCTTGTTCTTGTTTAAATTTTGTTAAGGATTAAGTCTTGAAGCAAATGTGATGATTAAACCATATTTTAGCTTAGAAACTTATTTAACTAAAAATCAAATTGGGAAATGTCTCTGTAAATTTTAAACTTCAGAGTATGTTAAATTAAGATGAAACTCAAACATTTGAAAATTATAAATACAATGTTATAATATGGAAACTTAAACAAAAGGATGAATTTTAAAACTAAAATCAAATTGTTTAGTTAAGGATTGACACTGCAGTACCCATTTGAACTGAAATTGGGTTTTGGCCAATCTCTAATGACTAAGTTGATTTAAGTGTTTGGGATTCTTGATGATGGTAGAGCAGTGATCAGAGGATGTGGAAAAAAATTCTAGATGGTGATGTTTTTCATCGAGGAGGTAGCGGTGATAAGATTTATTCTATAACCCTAGTTTATCTAGTATAGGTAGTTCGATCAATCACTGTTTCTAGAGTGGATCGAGTGTCTCTAGATTTTGGGTGGTGGAATATTGGTCTTAAGCGGAGGCGTGGCCGGAGTTACAGCTCTTCTGATGGTCGGAGCTTTGTGGTTGGAGCGTTGCCAGGTTTGGTATGGTGGTGGTTCCTGTGTTTTCCAGGTTTTGTTTTGGGTGTTCAAACTTCGATTTCGTGATGCTAGTATGATTTTGATGGTCGTGGTGGGTTTTAGGGTTGGTCGTGGACTTGTTCGATGTATGGGTGGAGGCTGGAGATGGCCAGAGCCACCGTGCATATGCACGGTGGAGGGGGGGGTGGTGTATCAGGTGAAGTTTTGTGGTTTTACTGTGTTTTTGACTCGGTTCGATACTCGAGTAGTTCGAGTTGTTACTCGAAGCGAAAGAAGGTTTTGCTCGAAGTCAAATTAGTTGTGGCTCGGCATTTTCTGAAGTAACAGTTTTCTTTGAAGCCTGTATAAATTTTCAAACTCAATTTAGTTTAAATCTGAAGCAAGTTGTTAACAGAAGTAAAACTTAAATTTAAAGTCAGGATTTCAACTGAGTTTGAATTCCAGGTTTGAAAATTTAATTTATTCCTTTTAAATTAAAATGTTTTAAACATCTATCAAAAGGGTTTAAAAATATGAAATTTGAAATAAAGCATTGAATTAAAATATAAGATTTAAAAACAAGTTTAAATCTAGAAATATGATTCAGATTGGAATCATGTTTTTGAAAATAAAAGTAGTTTTTAAAATTTTGAAATGTTTAAAATGTTTTAATTGTTGAAACATATTCTAATTATGATTTGAATCTTAAAATTTAATATGGGTGTAAATTTCTTTTATAAGGAAATCATTAGCATAAGTTTTTAAAGGATTTTAAAATGTTTTAAAACTTTGTTTAAGTTAAGTTTGATTTCTTTTTAAATTTTGAATTTAAAATGTAGTTTGAAAATAAATTTTAAGTTAAATTGTTTTAAAATTACTTTATTAATGATAATGTAATCATTAATAAGAGATGTTTTATTTTAAAATAAATCAAAGATTTAATGATCTTTGTTTTATTGAAATTAATAATTTAAATAATTTAATTAATTTGTTTAATTAATTAAAGATTTGAAATTAATTAAGGTTAATTAAATTAGTAATTAATTCAGGTTAATTACTTAAGAAAGGTAATTAAGGATTTGTTAATAAGTTAATGAAGGTCATTAACTTGTGATTATTATTAATAAATTAATGTAATTAATTTTGATAATTAATTGGATTAATTAATTTAAATAATCAATTATAAAACTTAATTAAGTATGATTACTTTATGGAAATAATGAAAGGTATTAATTACTCTTTGTAATTAATTTATTAATAGGATTAGTCTAAATTAATTAATTAAGTTTAATTAATTTGGAATAGTCTTTAGATGGGTTGATAAGTAATCAATGAGGAGTAATTACTTAGAGAAGTAATTAAGTTAAGTAAATTACTGGAAGTAATTAATTAAAGTATGATATTTGGGATTAATTACTTTGTGAAGTGATCAATAATTAATTACTTAATGGAATTAATTTAAGCATTTATTAATTAAGTTATTTGAAATAATTAAGTGATGTAATTAATTAAGAGTAATTAATTGCTAATGAGATTAATCAGGGATGATTAATAAATATAATTAATTACTAAATATAATTAATTTAGAAGTAATTAAGGAAGTAATTAAGGGTAGTTAATTACTAAATGTAATTAATCAAGTATGATTAATAATTGTGGTTTAATTAAGATTAATTACTTAATGTAATTAATTTAAAATAAGAAATTAATTTAAATTTAATTGAGGATCATTAATTAATATAATTAATGATGTAATTAAGTATTTATTAATTAAGATTAATTAATCAATGATAAGTGATTAAGGAAGTAATTAATTAATGTAATTAATTAAGCATTAATGTAATTAATATTAATTAATTAATTAATGAAGTAATTAAAGGTTAATTACTGATTTTGGTTAAGGATAATTAATTTGTAAAATTAATTAAAGGATAATTACTTGAATGCAATTAAAGATAATTAATCAAGGGTGATTAGTTAAGGTACTTAATTTGAGGATAATTGATTGATTAATTCGTGATTAATTAAGGGTTAAGTAAGCAGGATTTAAAATGAGGAAGTAATTAATTTAATTCATTTTAAATTAATTAAAGATAAAGTAATTAATTTAATTCATTTTAAATTAATTAGAGATAGAAATAATTAATTTAATTCATTTTACAGTAATTATAGATGGTGATCATAAAATCATTGCTTACGTATGAATGATATGGTTTACCTTGAATGGTTTGAATCTCAGATATGAGATTAGTATTGTGTGATATGGATGCATTGGTTGCATTGTGTTGATGATATGAGTTATCTATTGATGATGATATTGTAGATTATCAAGTTGTGATGATAATATAGATTACATGTTGTGATGATAATATCTATTGTGATGATGTAAATTATCTATTTGTGTGTATAGATAATTAGATTAAATTGTTTTAAACTTAAAACAACTTGGACCTAAAAGACACGCTTTGGATTTCGATGAGACGGGGATCGGGTTTCCATATTTGGAATCCGAAAACCACATCGATTCCAAATTACGTTAGGTCGTTAATCTAAGTGGAGCAAGTGAAGACTCGAGGTGTAAGGGCTATATGTCAGTATAACTCTCTGGGTGATTCCGTAATGAGTTTGACGGAATAGTGTTATAGATTTTAGATGGTGAATCAGAGTGCAAGGGCTATGGTCGTTGACTATGAGGGTGATTCCAATAATGAGTGCAACAAGATAGTGCCTTCGGTTTCGTTCGAACCCGGAACGAACATGTATGGATTGAATGCTTTCAGAACATCGTCAGGCGGACGATGAGCATTCTAAGATTTGATGTCCTATAAAGGTAACCGTAACCTCAAGCCTCATCAACCGGGAATGGATAAAACAGGGAAGGCGCGGCAAGGCTTCGTGGGTAGCTCCCACTAGAGAGCAAGATTTATCCCTGTCTAGAGGTCCCTTTATATTCGGTTGTGTGGGCGGTTGGTTCGCGACAACTGCCGTGTCAGGACACGATTCTTCGTTTTCCGAAAATTCGACATCGACACTCACTTTATCGACTGCCGAGGAATCGAACGATGGAAAACCGAACACTGAGGTTTTTTTTAAAAAGAATTTAAGGAAAGAAAAAGAGAAAAAGATAGAAGAAGATAGAAGAAGGTAGAAAATATAGAGAATAGAAAATAGAAAGAAAATAGAGAATAGAACAAAATTTTAAAATAGAATGGAACAGAAAGAAAACAGAACAACATCAGAATCTCACAATTCGCAGCGGAACAACATATAATAATAAATGAATAATCTTTAAACAAAGAACTATATCAGTTATTACATTACATCACATTTCATTTCATCATATCATCAGAGTATACAACAACAACAACAAATAGTGCAGCGGAAAAAGAAATACTACATAGTAGTCATACGCCATGCCATCCAGCTTGCCTCCAGCAACTCCAGAATATCCAGAATATCCTGATAAACCTTAACTCTTGACTGCCCGTATGGAAATTGGTGGGCACCCAAAGTTTAGGAAGGAAAACAATAAACTCCAAGTCAGTCATGTGATTGGTGCGAGAACTCAAAACAGTTTATTTTTCTTTAAAAATTTAAAATAGAGGAATATTTTTATTTCAATTCGCAATGCTTTTAAGAATGAGACTACCATAAGACCTCCCGCCACACACACAATGCAAACGCAGACTTGGGGAAGATTTCTTCTTATGTTAGTCAAAGATGCTTGATACGCATTAAAATCAAATCAATTTTGATATTATTATTAGTGCATAGTGTATAAAACGATTTCGAAAGTAGAATATAAATCTTAGCCAGCATAGGTACCATTATATTATGCCTACTATAGCTACCATATTAGATGGCAGGTTCTACAACTAAAACCGTACAAGTCACGTATTGTTTCTTTGGATTTCCAACAAATGGTCAGGCCAAGGAACTTCCCATTGCCACATGAGAATGCCTCTGGAAAGACATCCCCGAGAACCAAACCGAAACTCTACCAACACAAGGCCGGGTTACCCCTAACTGGATAACTACTGACACGAGCACGCCATTCCCCGATCGTAAATGACCTTTCTCACGGGATCCCGATAGCCAACAACCACAAAGTAATAAATTCGCAGTAACCACATAGGTTAAATATCTGGGCTCCATACCATGATACAACCTCTATCCAGAAGGAAATGTACATACCCTAAAGGGAGCTACCCCTCATAACCTTGCCGCATCTTTCCTGTTTTGACCATTTCCGGGGTGTGAGGCTCGACGAAGTCACGTCCACAAAAACATACTTTATACAAAAGCCATGCTTTGGGTCAACAAATGATCAACACAATGATCACCAAGATAGACGATCAAATAAATGATCCTATCACAATAATGAACACAATGATCATTTCAGCAACACTCAGCATGTCACATTACCAAATTGGGAATACATCGCTGATAACTTCAACTATATAACCTCTGAGCTCGTACGTCTTAGAGAAGAGTGTTTAGCTAAGAGAATAAATTCTCCGCCACCACAGAAATATATTTGAAAGAAATCGGCTTTACATCTCAACTTGTAATGTCAGACACACAATCCATACAAGTCTGTTCCGGGCTCGAACAGAACCGAAGGCACTTACAAAGAAGTCCTTGCAATCCGAATAATCTCTAATCACGTTCGGATTTCCCATCACATATGGAGATCTCAATACCAGGGATCAGCCAGTGCAGAGACAATCAACAAGAAACCCTTTCGATTTCGAAAATATCCGGTCTTCAACACCGATCTTCGAATGCAATTCATAACGACGTATCACATATTCGGAATGGGTTATACGACCCCAAGGTCCTTTCCCGGTTAACCCGAATAGTGAGCGCTTATTTTAAAAAAAAATAAGTGTGGCATCCAATTTCAAACAAATCACAACAAATACCTATTTAAAGGTAAATATTGATAGTCGGTTATTGAACTATCAATAGATATGCCAACATCACCAGATTCCAAATAATTTTCCAAATTATTTATTTCCCAAAAATATCTTTATAAGATATACATTCTCCATTCTTTAAAAATAAATCAATATTTATTTTTAAACTCATTTTCCAAATTTCATTTATAAATTCCATATTGAATTTACATTCCAAAATATTTATGAATATAAGATTTCCATTCAATTTCTAATATTCATTTTCAATTTATCTTCAAAAAGATAAATTCCAAATATTCACTTAATATTGGAAAAGCATTTCTATACTTATTAAAAATAAGTAATTCACAGATCTTTTTATTTTCTATACTTAGAAAATATTTAATATACCTTAATCGAAATTAAGTATATATTTCATTCTTTAAGGAAATCATTCACTTAAACATATTTATTTGGGCCAAAACGAATGTTGCGTAAAACATCGTTACGACAACCCAAAATCACTAGTATAGGGATTCGAAATTAAAATAGATATATAAATCCCAATACTATACCAAACATTTCCTTTCGGAAATCATTTACTATAACAACAGTGTTATAGTCCATTATTTTCTTATATTTCTCGAAAACATCTATTTCAACAACAAATGTTGAAATCTATGGTTTCAAATCTCAATACATTTTAAACATCTTTAGATCGTTTTAATTCTATTTAAAACATCACATCTAAAATAATTTCTTTAACAAAATATTCACTATTCAAAAACGTGAATATACTTGTTAATAAATTTCATCACTTCTATTCATTTCATTTTAAAGAATTATTCACTGTCTAAAACATGAATATAATTCCATAAATAAATTACAACAATTCCTTATCAAAATAAGTCGTTGCGGATTTATAAAACAATGTTTATAAATTCTATTTCTATTTATTTTATAACAACTTCCTTTTATAAATTTCCTTTATAAATCTATTCAATTTCATATCTCAATGATATACTAAAAATTCATATTATACGTCAAATACTTATAATTTATTTATTTACAAAATCATTCCTTTAAACTTCCCAAATCTATAAATCTTATAACTTCTAAGATTCATTTATTTATCCACATCTATTTCCTAAATAACTTTATAAATTTTATTTATAAAATTCTATTTAGAACTTCACCGTTATAATTCTATAAGTTTCATTCATTTGTGAAATTCATTCACCATTCTTTCTAATACTTATAAAAGCTCGTTTTATAATTCCAATATTTTTAATTTATAAATATCAATTTATAATTCTTTTTAATATAAAACAATTTATATTACTATTTTAAAACATCTTTCAGCTCCTTATAATTTCATCATTTTAATTTATAAAATAATCAAATTTCATAAATTCTATAGATTTCATTCCTTTATGAAATTCATTTACAAATCATTCTATCACCTATAAAAGCTCGTTTAATAATTCAAGATATTCTAAATTTATAAATATCAACTTATAAATCTTTTAATATAAAACAATTTATATTATTATTTTAAAACGTCTTTCAGCTCCTTATAATTTCATCATTTTAATTTATAAAATAATCAAATTTCATAAATTCTATAGATTTCATTCCTTTATGAAATTCATTTACAAATCATTCTATCACCTATAAAAGCTCGTTTTATAATTCAAGATATTCTAAATTTATAAATATCAACTTATAAATCTTTTAATATAAATGAATTTATATTATTACTTTAAACATCTTTAAACTCTTTTATAATTTCATCATTCTGATTTATAAAATAAAAATTTTATAAATCCTATTTTAAACTTCTTATAAAAAATTCAGAATTCCCATTTCAAACTATTTTATAAAATCACTAATCCCATATTTTCAAAAATCAACTTTTAACTGTATTTCTCAAAAATCATAATTTTCATAATATTAAAATTATAACGTTTATTTGTTTAAGATGAATCAATTCCAATATTTTATAAACGTACCAAGAATCACTTTAGAAATCAAAAATCGTTATTTTTAAACTTCAAATTTGGATCCGATGATGCAACACATCAATAGCCAATCACAACTTTCAAACATCATATATCATCCATGATAACAATCAAATATCACAATATATGAAATCAAATAAATATTTGTGAGGAATCCAGTTGGATTTCTCCAACCTGTTTCCCTGCATCCACAGACATTAGCACAATACCATTCCGTTTCTAGACGGAATATCGTGGTACATGGGATTTTATAAATATATATATCCGCTTACTAACGGCGCAATAGGGTCTCATCCGCTAAAAGAAAATGCGGGAAATCAATCAACTGCAATATATACATATGCCAATATATATATATTGCTATATATAATATAATACCAATTCCACTTCGAGGTGGAATATCGCGGTATATGTGTGTAATAAATAACCTCCGCTTACTAACGGCGTATAGGGTCTATTCACATCCAATATATATATCAATCATCATTCAATCATTCAATCAACACAGTCAAGCAAATTTTAAATCTATCTATTTAAAATTTAAATAAACAATAAAAATTCCTTTTGAATGAGAAGTTCTCACCTTTATTCCCGTTTGCAATCCACTTCCAATTCAACTTGTTTTCTTCATTTATACCTTGTATAAATATTATAGACAATTTATTAATATTCGAACAAATCGAATAATAAATTTTCATTAGATAATTTTAATTCATCGGTGATTTCATTTTTTTATAGTTAAATTACTGATAGTTTCTTTTAACCCAATTTTCTCCATTAATAAATTTATCTTAACTAAAAATTAAATTTAATTAACCAAACTCTCTTTTAATAACTTTATCAATTATAAATTCAATTTTTAACTAAAAATTTCTTTTTAGTAACTATAATAGATAAAACAAATTTATTATCGTAAACTATTTATTTTATTTTAAATTAATATCCTTATATCAATTTCTTTTAATAATTTATTTATCCATTAAATCAAATTCCTAACAAATCTGTCTAGTTCAATTTAAACTTCAACTAAATTTACTTTAAACAAATTTATTTAACTACAATTTAATTTCCCTTTAAATAAATTATTTTTAACCACTTAACTTAAACAAATTTTTCTTTTTATAAAATATCCTTTAGTCCTTAATTACTCATTTTTTTCCAAAAATAAATAATATTTCCTTTTGATAAATCATTTTATCAAATAAGTAAAATTTCCAACTAATTTTCTTTTTATTAATTAAATCAACTATCAAATTTTCCTTTAATAAAATTATTTTTAACTAAAAATTTAAATTTCCTTTTAAATTAAATTTATTTAACTAAATTTTATTTTGACTAACAAATTCCTTTTATTCTTAAAACAATTTCTTTTAAATAATTAAATTTATCTAACTAATGATTTTCTTAATTTAATTATAAACCAAAATTTTCCTTCTATTAATATCTTAAAATAATTAAATGGATTAAGTTTAAACTGATATTTTTAGTTTCTAAAGAAATCTCTTTTAACAAATTTACTTGATAAAACTAAATTTTAAAAACTAAATTTCCTTAAATAAATCATTTCTTCTAATAAATTGGATTTCTTAATAAATTTTCTTTAAAAATTTTATTTAACTACAAATTTACAATTTAAAACTAAGTTTCCTTAAATAAATTATTTTTAAATGACAAAAATTAATTGAACCATTTATACAACTTAATTCCGCTACTCGAAAAATTGATTTCTTTAACATATTCATTTAACCCAATATTTAAATTTTATACTAATGATTTTATTTAAACGAATCAAATAAATCTTATTAACGAGTTAATCACCTTAATGTGATTATTAATTCTTTCCTTTTTAAACCACATATGTATAAATATACTTATAAAACAATGTTTTATAGATTCAAGATCAGATCTTTATATGTTTTATTTTCTGCTAATAAATAGACAGTAATATATACTTTTTTTTTGTTTGTATATATATATATATATATATATTTTAATATTTAAACTAAATTTATTCTCTTTCTATAACTATATAAAATTCCTTTTTTTTATAAATTTAAATCAATAATTAATATCAATATATCTTACTGTCATTTTTCGTATATATATAATTTTTTTTCTTGTATATACAAATAAATTTAGAAATCGAAAACAAATATATTACCTTACTGTAATCGAAGAACCACGGCCTCGACTTCGTCTCCATCACGTGCTCCACTCCCATCGTACGCGAGCACTTGCTGACGTCGACGCCGCTGCTCAACCCAGTATCGCGACCACTGCCTCGAACAACCTCGCCGCCGCCTTCAAATCGCGACTGCCACCTCGAACACCGCCGCCACCGAAGCCCTAAGCCCTCGCGTTCACCCATCGCAGTCACTGCCTCCACTTCGAAACGCGCGCCGCCCCCAAATCGACACCCCAAACCACTGCTCCTCCCCCACAAATCCATCGCCTCGAAGACTTCCATTGCTCGCGACATCACCTTCGTACGCCACGAAGTCGCGCGCACACTCCTGCAGCCGCGATTCACCTTGATTCGCCTCCATCATTTTTTTTTTTCCTTTTACGGCTGTGGCCATTCTTTTATTTGAAAAGGAGGAATCGAAATGAGGGGGAGGAAGGTATTTAAAATTAAACTGAGGTATGCTATCACGATTTTAGGCGTGATTCTCGGCTTGAATTTAGGCGTGATAAATGGGATAACGTGGTACCGTTTGACTAAATTTAAATTTAAGTTTAAATTTAAATCGTTGAAAATTTCAACGCGTTTAGGTGTCGTATTCTCACACAACAACTCCGATTGATACGAAATTTGAAACCCGGCAATAATTCAATATTCCGGACCCAATGGAACTGGTTTCGTCGAATTCCGAGACTGTTCCTCGGACGGCTATTTTTAAATATCGATTCGAACGATTAAATTTCAAAACTGAACAAATCACTATCAAATTAAATTCTGAAGCTTCTATTATCTTCAATATTATCAATATGAATTTTACAAGCCTTTGAAATATTTTAAATCAGCTTAAAATTTTAGATTCAAATTTTTATTCAACTTTCAATAGATTAAATTCTATAATTTAATCGCCAATTCATTCTGATAATTTGAAATTCAATTCAAACCACCATTTAAATATTTAAAATTAATTAAATATTCTCAAATTAAATTGTTAAAAATTTTGGGTCGTTACAATCTTCCCTCCTTAAAAGAATTTCGTCCCGAAATTACAAGTTAAGAAGAATGCCCTTATCCCGTCTATTATCTTTCACAATCCAAATAGTTTTATCAACTTACTAGCCTAAATCTTTTTACTAGGGTTTCATTATCATTTCAACTAGCTTTCCAACTTCAATTATAGGTTTCAACCAACATTGTTTTCCTAACAATTCAAATTTAAATTCAAATTCAAATTTCAAACTTTCAAAATTTTCTCAAAAATTTTCTAACACCCTAAATTTTCGAAAAATTTCGCCAGCGTCTCCTTTGCGCGGCTAGCTCGGTACGATTACAAAATGGCACCACGGCCCCTCAGAATCAAAAAGAAAAGAGAAAAGCCAAGTGGTTAGAGAAGAAAGTCATCAAATCTCATACTGAAATTCAAATACGTACCTTTTTGTCGAGCAATTCAATTTTATCTTTGAAATCAAAATCTCAATCCCTTTATACACCTGTATAACCTGCTAGTAGTAGTAGCATACAAATCCAAATACAATATTCAAACCAATTTGCCAATTCTATTGCAAAATTTCGATATATGTTTCTTATATATTTTAACTTCACTATTGAAGTTACATATTCATTTCATTCAATTTTACTCTTCAATTCAATTTCATTCACAATTTAAATTCCATTTGAATTCAATTCACAATTTGAAATTCCATTCGAATTTAATTCTCAATTCTAAATATTGAATTCTATCGATTAACTTTCATTTGCTAATTCATATTACTACTTCAAATTAGTTTCATTCACTAATTCATTTCAATATTTCAATTCATCTCGAATTTACTTAATTACTCAATTCAATTTTTATTGCTTACGACCAATTCACATACCATCTTTATTCAATTTTACTCACATTCCATATTCATATTCATTCCATTTGAAATTGTTTCACAAATGAATAAATTATCAAGTTAATTTACTTGAATTCAATCCATTTTATTTAATTCCATATAATAATGATAATAATTCTATATTATCACTTCCTAACAATCCATGCAACCATATACTATGATAATTCATAGAAAATCATTTCTTTTCTATACAAAAATAGTTTTGGGCAAAATTATCTTATTTACCCAATTCAAAAACAATTTTATATTCACTATCAAATACGCTCTCATATCTATTATTACACTCAAACTCATTCTAGAGTACTGCTGACTCTATCTCTAACGAGTAATACCCAACAGAACCGTGGTTGTCGCTTAACCATAAGCTCTGATACCACATTGTCAGGACACGATTCTTCGTCTTCCGAAAATTCGACATCGAAACTCACTTTATCGACTGCCGAGGAATCGAACGACGGAAAACCGAACACTGAGGGTTTTTTTAAAAAGAATTTAAGGAAAGAAAAAGAGAAAAAGATAGAAGAAGATAGAAGAAGGTAGAAAATAGAGAGAATAGAAAATAGAAAGAAAATAGAGAATAGAACAAAATTTTAAAATAGAACGGAACAGAAAGAAAACAGAACAACATCAGAATCTCACAATTCGCAGCGGAACAACATATAATAATAAATGAATAATCTTTAAACAAAGAACTATATCAGTTATTACATTACATCACATTTCATTTCATCATATCATCAGAGTATACAACAACAACAACAAATAGTGCAGCGGAAAAAGAAATACTACATAGTAGTCATACGCCATGCCATCTAGCTTGCCTCCAGCAACTCCAGAATATCCAGAATATCCTGATAAACCTTAACTCTTGACTGCCCGTGTGGAAATTGGTGGGCACCCATAGTTTAGGAAGGAAAACAATAAACTCCAAGTCAGTCATGTGACTGGTGCGAGAACTCAAAACAGTTTATTTTTCTTTAAAAATTTAAAATAGAGGAATATTTTTATTTCAATTCGCAATGCTTTTAAGAATGAGACTACCATAAGACCTCCCGCCACACACACAATGCAAACGCAGACTTGGGGAAGATTTCTTCTTATGTTAGTCAAAGA
Organism: Allium cepa; assembly: GCA_030765085.1. NCBI lineage: Eukaryota > Viridiplantae > Streptophyta > Magnoliopsida > Asparagales > Amaryllidaceae > Allium > Allium cepa. Next base: position 515,444,991 of record CM060942.1, read on the forward strand.
TGCTTGATACGCATTAAAATCAAATCAATTTTGATATTATTATTAGTGCATAGTGTATAAAACGATTTCGAAAGTAGAATATAAATCTTAGCCAGCATAGGTACCATTATTTTATGCCTACTATAGCTACCATATTAGATGGCAGGTTCTACAACTAAAACCGTACAAGTCACGAATTGTTTCTTTGGATTTCCAACAAATGGTCAGGCCAAGGAACTTCCCATTACCACATGAGAATGCCTCTGGAAAGACATCCCCGAGAACCAAACCGGAACTCTACCAACACAAGGTCGGGTTACCCCTAACTGGGTAACTACTGACACGAGCACGCCATTCCCCGATCGTAAATGACCTTTCTCACGGGATCCCGATAGCCAACAACCACAAAGTAATAAATTCGCAGTAACCACAGGTTAAATATCTGGGCTCCATACCATGATACCACCTCTATCCAGAAGAAAATGTACATACCCTAAAGGGAGCTACCCCTCATAACCTTGCCGCATCTTTCCTGTTTTGACCATTTCCGGGGTGTGAGGCTCGACGAAGTCACGTCCACAAAAACATACTTTATACAAAAGCTATGCTTTGGGTCAACAAATGATCAACACAATGATCACCAAGATAGACGATCAAATAAATGATCCTATCACAATAATCAACACAATGATCATTTCAGCAACACTCAGCATGTCACATTACCAAATTGGGAATACATCGCTGATAACTTCAACTATATAACCTCTGAGCTCGTACGTCTCAGAGAAGGGTGTTAAGCTAAGAGAATAAATTCTCCGCCACCACAGAAATATATTTGAAAGAAATCGGCTTTACATCTCAACTTGTAATGTCAGACACACAATCCATACAAGTCTGTTCCGGGCTCGAACAGAACCGAAGGCACTTACAAAGAAGTCCTTGCAATCCGAATAATCTCTAATCACGTTCGGATTTCCCATCACATATGGAGATCTCAATACCAGGGATCAGCCAGTGCAGAGACAATCAACAAGAAACCCTTTCGCTTTCGAAAATATCCGGTCTTCAACACCGATCTTTGAATGCAATTCATAACGACGTATCACATATTCGGAATGGGTTATACGACCCCAAGGTCCTTTCCCGGTTAACCCGAATAGTGAGCGCTTATTTTTAAAAAAAAAATAAGTGTGGCATCCAATTTCAAACAAATCACAACAAATACCTATTTAAAGGTAAATATTGACAGTCGGTTATTGAACTATCAATAGATATGCCAACATCACCAGATTCCAAATAATTTTCCAAATTATTTATTTCCCAAAAATATCTTTATAAGATATACATTCTCCATTCTTTAAAAATAAATCAATATTTATTTTTAAACTCATTTTCCAAATTTCATTTATAAATTTCATACTGAATTTACATTCCAAAATATTTATGAATATAAGATTTCCATTCAATTTCTAATATTCATTTTCAATTTATCTTCAAAAAGATAAATTCCAAATATTCACTTAATATTGGAAAAGCATTTCTATACTTATTAAAAATAAGTAATTCACATATCTTTTTATTTTCTATACTTAGAAAATATTTAATATACCTTAATCGAAATTAAGTATATATTTCATTCTTTAAGGAAATCATTCACTTAAACATATTTATTTGGGCCAAAACGAATGTTGCGTAAAACATCGTTACGACAACCCAAAATCACTAGTATAGGGATTCGAAATTAAAATAGATATATAAATCCCAATACTATACCAAACATTTCCTTTCGGAAATCATTTACTATAACAACAGTGTTATAGTCCATTATTTTCTTATATTTCTCGAAAACATCTATTTCAACAACAAATGTTGAAATCTATGGTTTCAAATCTCAATACATTTTAAACATCTTTAGATCGTTTTAATTCTATTTAAAACATCACATCTAAAATAATTTCTTTAACAAAATATTCACTATTCAAAAACGTGAATATACTTGTTAATAAATTTCATCACTTCTATTCATTTCATTTTAAAGAATTATTCACTGTCTAAAACATGAATATAATTCCATAAATAAATTACAACAATTCCTTATCAAAATAAGTCGTTGCGGATTTATAAAACAATGTTTATAAATTCTATTTCTATTTATTTTATAACAACTTCCTTTTATAAATTTCCTTTATAAATCTATTCAATTTCATATCTCAATGATATACTAAAAATTCATATTATAAGTCAAATACTTATAATTTATTTATTTACAAAATCATTCCTTCAAACTTCCCAAATCTATAAATCTTATAACTTCTAAGATTCATTTATTTATCCACATCTATTTCCTAAATAACTTTATAAATTTTATTTATAAAATTCTATTTAGAACTTCACCGTTATAATTCTATAAGTTTCATTCATTTGTGAAATTCATTCACCATTCTTTCTAATACTTATAAAAGCTCGTTTTATAATTCCAATATTTTTAATTTATAAATATCAATTTATAATTCTTTTTAATATAAAACAATTTATATTACTATTTTAAAACGTCTTTCAGCTCCTTATAATTTCATCATTTTAATTTATAAAATAATCAAATTTCATAAATTCTATAGATTTCATTCCTTTATGAAATTCATTTACAAATCATTCTATCACCAATAAAAGCTCGTTTAATAATTCAAGATATTCTAAATTTATAAATATCAACTTATAAATCTTTTAATATAAAACAATTTATATTATTATTTTAAAACGTCTTTCAGCTCCTTATAATTTCATCATTTTAATTTATAAAATAATCAAATTTCATAAATTCTATAGATTTCATTCCTTTATGAAATTCATTTACAAATCATTCTATCACCTATAAAAGCTCGTTTTATAATTCAAGATATTCTAAATTTATAAATATCAACTTATAAATCTTTTAATATAAATCAATTTATATTATTACTTTAAACATCTTTAAACTCTTTTATAATTTCATCATTTTGATTTATAAAGTAAAAATTTTATAAATCCTATTTTAAACTTCTTATAAAAAATTCAGAATTCCCATTTCAAACTATTTTATAAAATCACTAATCCCATATTTTCAAAAATAAACTTTTAACTGTATTTCTCAAAAATCATAATTTTCATAATATTAAAATTATAACGTTTATTTGTTTAAGATGAATCAATTCCAATATTTTATAAACGTATATTTCCAAGAATCACTTTAGAAATCAAAAATCGTTATTTTTAAACTTCAAATTTGGATCCGATGATGCAACACATCAATAGCCAATCACAACTTTCAAACATAATATATCATCCATGATAACAATCAAATATCACAATATATGAAATCAAATAAATATTTGTGAGGAATCCAGTTGGATCCCTCCAACCTGTTTCCCTGCATCCACAGACATTAGCACAATACCATTCCGTTTCTAGACGGAATATCGCGGTACATGGGATTTTATAAATATATATATCCGCTTACTAACGGCGCAATAGGTTCTCATCCGCTAAAAGAAAATGCGGGAAATCAATCAACTGCAATATATACATATGCCAATATATATATATATATTGCTATATATAATATAATACCAATTCCACTTCGAGGTGGAATATCGCGGTATATGTGTGTAATAAATAACCTCCGCTTACTAACGGCGTATAGGGTCTATTCACATCCAATATATATATCAATCATCATTCAATCATTCAATCAACACAGTCAAGCAAATTTTAAATCTATCTATTTAAAATTTAAATAAACAATAAAAATTCCTTTTGAATGAGAAGTTCTCACCTTTATTCCCGTTTGCAATCCACTTCCAATTCAACTTGTTTTCTTCATTTATACCTTGTATAAATATTATACACAATTTATTAATATTCGAACAAATCGAATAATAAATTTTCATTAGATAATTTTAATTCATCGGTGATTTCATTTTTTTATAGTTAAATTACTGATAGTTTCTTTTAACCCAATTTTCTCCTTTAATAAATTTATCTTAACTAAAAATTAAATTTAATTAACCAAACTCTCTTTTAATAACTTTATCAATTATAAATTCAATTTTTAACTAAAAATTTCTTTTTAGTAACTATAATAGATAAAACAAATTTATTATCGTAAACTATTTATTTTATTTTAAATTAATATCCTTATATCAATTTCTTTTAATAATTTATTTATCCAATAAATCAAATTCCTAACAAATCTGTCTAGTTCAATTTAAACTTCAACTAAATTTACTTTAAACAAATTTATTTAACTACAATTTAATTTCCCTTTAAATAAATTATTTTTAACCACTTAACTTAAAAAAAAAATTTCTTTTTATAAAATATCCTTTAGTCCTTAATTACTCATTTTTTTCCAAAAATAAATAATATTTCCTTTTGATAAATCATTTTATCAAATAAGTAAAATTTCCAACTAATTTTCTTTTTATTAATTAAATCAACTATCAAATTTTCCTTTAATAAAATTATTTTTAACTAAAAATTTAAATTTCCTTTTAAATTAAATTTATTTAACTAAATTTTATTTTGACTAACAAATTCCTTTTATTCTTAAAACAATTTCTTTTAAATAATTAAATTTATCTAACTAATGATTTTCTTAATTTAATTATAAACCAAAATTTTCCTTCTATTAATATCTTAAAATAATTAAATTGATTAAGTTTAAACTGATATTTTTAGTTTCTAAAGAAATCTCTTTTAACAAATTTACTTGATAAAACTAAATTTTAAAAACTAAATTTCCTTAAATAAATCATTTCTTCTAATAAATTGGATTTCTTAATAAATTTTCTTTAAAAATTTTATTTAACTACAAATTTACAATTTAAAACTAAGTTTCCTTAAATAAATTATTTTTAAATGACAAAAATTAATTGAACCATTTATACAACTTAATTCCGCTACTCGAAAAATTAATTTCTTTAACATATTCATTTAACCCAATATTTAAATTTTATACTAATGATTTTATTTAAACGAATCAAATAAATCTTATTAACGAGTTAATCACCTTAATGTGATTATTAATTCTTTCCTTTTTAAACTACATATGTATAAATATACTTATAAAACAATGTTTTATAGATTCAAGATCAAATCTTTATATGTTTTATTTTCTGCTGATAAATAGACAGTAATATATACTTCTTTTTTTTTGTTTGTATATATATATATATATTTTATATTTAAACTAAATTTATTCTCTTTCTATAACTATATAAAATTCTTTTTTTTTAGAAATTTAAATCAATAATTAATATCAATATATCTTACTGTCATTTTCCGTATATATATAATTTTTTTTTCATGTATATACAAATAAATTTAGAAATCGAAAACAAATATATTACCTTACTGTAATCGAAGAACCACGGCCTCGACTTCGTCTCCATCACGTGCTCCACTCCCATCGTACGCGAGCACCTGCTGACGTCGACGCCGCTGCTCAACCCAGTATCGCGACCACTGCCTCGAACAACCTCGCCGCCGCCTTCAAATCGCGACTGCCACCTCGAACACCGCCGCCACCGAAGCCCTAAGCCCTCGCGTTCACCCATCGCAGTCACTGCCTCCACTTCGAAACGCGCGCCGCCCCCAAATCGACACCCCAAACCACTGCTCCTCCCCCACAAATCCATCGCCTCGAAGACCTCCATTGCTCGCGACATCACCTTCGTACGCCACGAAGTCGCGCGCACACTCCTGCAGCCGCGATTCACCTTGATTCGCCTCCATCATTTTTTTTTCTTTTACGGCTGCGGCCATTCTTTTATTTGAAAAGGAGGAATCGAAATGAGGGGGAGGAAGGTATTTAAAATTAAACTGAGGTATGCTATCACGATTTTAGGCGTGATTCTCTGCTTGAATTTAGGCGTGATAAATGGGATAACGTGGTACCGTTTGACTAAATTTAAATTTAAGTTTAAATTTAAATCGTTGAAAATTTCAACGCGTTTAGGTGTCGTATTCTCACACAACAACTCCGATTGATACGAAATTTGAAACTCGGCAATAATTCAATATTCCGGACCCAATGGAACTGGTTTCGTCGAATTCCGAGACTGTGCCTCGGACGGCTATTTTTAAATATCGATTCGAACAATTAAATTTCAAAACTAAACAAATCACTTTCAAATTAAATTCTGAAGCTTCTATTATCTTCAATATTATCAATATGAATTTTACAAGCCTTTGAAATATTTTAAATCAGCTTAAAATTTTAGATTCAAATTTTTATTCAACTTTCAATAGATTAAATTCTATAATTTAATCGCCAATTCATTCTGATAATTTGAAATTCAATTCAAACCACCATTTAAATATTTAAAATTAATTAAATATTCTCAAATTAAATTGTTAAAAATTTTGGGTCGTTACAGCCGGGGTTGTCTTGTTCGAAACTATTCAGTAAGGAATGGGTCCGGCCTTGTGTTGCAGGGGAGTGGGAGTACTCCTCGGTACGGTGATCTAGGCCACGTACTGTGACAGGCGGTACCCCAGTAGCCCTGGCATTGTATGGAATCCAAAATCCAATAAGTGCCAACGGTTTTGATTGTATTACCCACTTTTGTGGCTAGTAGCTGGAATTTAATAAATGTAACAATTTCGGCTATTTCATATTTATTTGAAAACCCTAGACACTATTATAATATCATCGGATTTCCTATCAAACGTTTTGGTTAGCGTAAGGTAAAAACTTTTCCATGTTTATTTGTGGGAAGTCTTACGTGATACCCTTTCTTTAAAAGGATTTTTGAAAGTTAAGCAACTTTAACCTGTTACTCACACCAGACCCATGTTTGACCCGGAGTTTATTTTTGTTTTTCATAAACTCTTGGGTACTCAAATTTTTACGAGTAGCCAAGGGATTCAGGTTAGGATTTGGGTTAGCTCTGACGAATTGTGGAGGAGCAATGGAGCAGGAGGCTTCTGCGTTGTAGTTATATAGTATTCTGCTGTGTGTTCTGTGATTGTCTCTGAGGTTGTATTATGTTGTAAATACTAGACAGGTGTTTATAACTGTCTGGTATGTGTTGTATTATCTGTGTACTCTGGTAGTGGTTGTAAACTATGTAAATATTTTATGTTATTAATATAATTTATTCGTTCCGCTGTTTAGATTTTGATGTGTTGTTTCTTCTTCTTCTCTTTCTTTCTATTCTCTATCCCTTTCTTTCTTATTAGCGATGCGACTTCCTGGAGATAGGAAGTTGGGTCTTCACAACGTGATAAGGCATGCAACAAGGCACTCGAGCTAATACCAGGTTAGACATTTGCACTCCCGGACTGGTGGTAGCACATAGGAGCTACTACCGTCCACCTCGTGACACACTCCTAAATCAAAGGTGCTCCCAATCAAATCACAAAAGCAATCGATTGGTACCGAAGAAATGTGTCCGATAGGGGGAATGACCCCACTTGGCCCGGTATAGCTCCTGTTTTAACCACATCAAGTTGACTCAGTGCAGTCAGGGCTACGTAAATACCATATAGAATCATCGCCAAACCATCCTACAACATTTTGGAACCACCACCGCGTACACAGTTGTTAAAGTGGTTTGGGTTTTGGCAGAGAGTATGTAAATATCCGATCCTGGCCTCTTTAACAACCAAACGCTTATTTCACACCATGGTCATTTCATTTCAAATAGTTCAAAATATCTTATTCATTTCAAAACCAGATCAATTTCGATGTCATTATTCACTTTAAATAATATTCATTTCCAGAATCGTAACACTTTCAAAATTATAACACTTTTGAAATTATTGAAATCATAACACTTTGAAATCATAACACTTTCGATTTTAAAAGGTTAAGATTCAATTCAAATTCTCAATAAACCAATTCAATTTTTCAATTTCAAATCTAGGTTTGAACTATCATTTCAAACCCAATAAGATCAAAGTTAAAATATTCAAACATTTACAATAAATTTCATTTGTACCTTAATTTTAGTTTTATTCAAACTGGAAAATATTCAATTAATCATCTTAATAATAATGAAATAAATTCTCAATTTATAAATTTAAATCAATATTAAATATTTAGTCTCAATTTTATTTAAAGTTGAGAATATTCATTTAATCACTTTCGTCAAATTAAGTTTTAAATCATACCTTTCAAATCTCAAAATTAATAAGTTTAATCAAATTCTTATTTAAATTTAATTATTATCCAATTTAAATGTCAAGTCAATTTTACTTTATATTCCAACCTCTATTTATTTAAAGTTATTACAAAAAATCTATTTAAATTATTAATGTAAAATTTTAAATAAATATTTAAACATATTATATATGTACTAATTAAACTAAATTTTTATTTAAATAATTTATATTAAATTAATCTTATTAATAACTCTATTTTAAGTCTTATTTTATGTATTTTAAAAATAATAAAATTATAAGAAAAAGATTTTTTTAAAGAAAAATTCAAAACTAACTTGTAAATATAAAATTTCCAAACATATAATTTAAAATTTTAATTTTACAAAATAAAATCCCGCTTTATTATGTTTAAAATCAATATTTAATAAAGTCCATATATTTCCTTCCAAAATTATAAAAATCATTTTCTAAATAGACCAACCGTGTCCGTATACAATTTTCTACAATATGGTCAAGTGATATGGATATTTATCATTTCAACCCGCAATTTAAATATTTACGGGTATATATCATTTCAACCCGCAATCCTAAAATTTTAAAGTAAATGAAAATCGTTTGGGTTTATCATTTCAGCCCATAACAATTTTTCCTTATTCTACAAGATCGTTTGGGTATGTATCATTTCAATCCATAGAGAATTCTAAACTAATGAAGAACTTGCAGAGTGAGAACAAATAATAATAATAATATATCAATAATAGGCATATATCTTCAGTAATAATTTATATATAATATATACAATAGGTTATGTTGTCACATGTCATAGGTCAACGCTGGCAGATAATGGCATATCATATTTAACAATCCAATAAGCAACAATTCAATATTTAACAGCATATTTCAATCATCTTTTAATGTGAGTTGAATCTACTAAATAGAATAATGTTAATCGTGAGTGATTGCCCACCTGTCGAGGCTAGAATACAACGTGAATAAAGGAGAATGGACATGGACAAGCACATATATCGAATCAAGCGGGACAACGATAAGCTAGGAATTAGTATTGAAAATGTAAGTCAAGATGGACTAGAGATTGATGAAACCAACATATATAGCTATATATTTCAAAGTCAAAATTTAAACACATCTTAAAAATAAAATCGTTATATTATATATATATATATATATATATATATATATATATATATATATATATTTGAAAATCAATATTCAATTTAAACACATAAACATATGCCAAAATCAAAACCTATATATATATATATATATATATATATATTTCAAGATCATTATTAATTTTAACACATATATTTACAGTATATATTATATTACATGTATCGTACATGAAATCATTTCTTAAAACTAATATATTATCCGTATACTAATATATAACTGTATGTATGTATACAAGGTGGGGTCTGGGCGAATATGACGCAGCGTAGGAAGCGAATTCGATTATGTAAATCGAATCCGTCCAGGATCTCACACGATTAGCAGAAATAATCGGTGAATCGATGATAAATCGATGAATTTAAGAATACCGAAAGGCCCAAATCCGTTGATCACGAAGATACCGGACTTCAGCAATCTTCGACACGTTGATCGCGCACGATACCGTGAGAGAAGATCTTCAATTCTTCGAACGTTGATCAAGCGCACTTGATTCCGTGAATTGGCTTCAACAATCGTTGATTCGAGCGCACTCGAATGCCGAAAGTGGAGATAGGAGATAACACTCACCTACCAATTTAAATGGAGGCACAAAGCACAAACCAAATTTTATTCAAAAATTCAACAACTAACAAATGACCAACACATCCCTATTTATAGGGTTACGCTCACACTACACTTACATCACAAACACGACTCAGTACACGAATGCAACATGAATTACAACATAATATGTACACGACATATAGCTACACAATACAACAACTCAACAGTCTCGTTTGCGACCTAAAAAGACAATGCGCGACTTAAAATTGTCACGCGAGCTAAGCTATGTCGCTTCGCGACTTAAGAAAGTTCGTTCGTGATTTAATAAAACTCGGCAGCGACTTATGGGAGGAAGGCGATTCGCGACTTAGCTGGAGGCGATCTATTTTATGTTGTTCGCGACCTACTGTATCTCGCCCGCGACTTAGGGCTGCTGCTTCTTGCTTGCGACTTAGGGTTAGGTCGCGAATTGATGGAGCTTCGCGACTTAGGGTTAGGTCGCGAATTGATGGAGCTTCGCGACTTTGGGTTAGGTCGTGGATTTCGGTGATGGGGTAGGTCGCGGAATACGGTGATGGAATAGGTCGCGGCATACGGCGAAGGTCGTAGTTGGTGGTGGCGCGATTCGAGGTAAGTGCTTCGTCATCCTCCCCTTGTTGGAAGGAATTCGTCCTCGAATTCACACTCTCGTCATCTTCGACAAACTCCTCCCCATAATACGGCATTAAGTGTTTGACATTGAAAACATCAGAAGTATGAACCTCTTCCGGCAGCCTTAACCGATACGCATTACCATTGATCTTCTTAAAAATTTCTACTGGATCAATCTTTCGTGCCTTCAACTTGTTGTAAGTTCCAAATGAAAAACGATCTTTCGTCAATACTGCTCAAACAAAATCACCCATTTTGAAGTCCACATTCCTTGGTTTCTTATCGGCCAGTTGTTTATATTTCTCATTTGTCTTCTCCAATCGTTCCTGAACGATTCTATGACATTCTGTCAACCCATCAACAAAATCAGAAGCCCGCTTAACTGGCCCCTTCGATTGTGGTACTGTTGTCAAATCCAACGGCCCCTTTGGTAAGTTTGAATATACAATCTGAAGGACTGAAACCTGTACTCCGATTAACTGCGTGATTGTGTGCAAACTCAGCTTGACATAATTTCAAATCCCAACACTTCAAATTGTCTTTCACAAGACATCTCAGTAAATTTCCCAACGATCGGTTAACCACCTCTGTTTGCCCATCAGTTTGCGGATGGTAAGCGCTACTAAAATTCAGCTTCGTTCCGACCATCTTCCACAAACTCAACCAAAAATGGCTCATAAAACGAGTATCTATATCTGAAACAATAGATTCAGGTAAACCATGAAGTCTATAAATCTCTCTAAAGAATAACTGCGCCACATGAACTGCATCCGCCGTCTTCTTACAAGCAACAAAATGTACCATCTTCGAGAAACGATCCACCACAACATATATAGAGTCATTACCCCTTTGAGTTCTAGGCAAACCCAACACAAAATCCATACTTACATCAACCCACGGTTTTGTCGGAACAGGCAAAGGCATATACATACCCGCATTTGTAGCTATACCTTTCGACACTTGACAAACATGACATCTTCGTACAAACCTTTCAACTTCTTTCCTCGTAGAAGGCCAATAATAAGATTGTGAAATTAACTGTAAGGTGCGATCCCGTCCAACATGTCCTTCTTCATGCAACTCTTTAACAATCTTCATTCTCAAGCTACAGTCTGGTATGCATAATCGATTCCCTTTGAACAAGAATCCATCAATCAACACAAATTCATCAGTACCCCCATCCTTAACTTTCTCAACAAACTTTGCAAAATAAGGATCCTCCTTAAACAACTCTGGCAATAATTCGAATCCTGTCACTTCAACCTTCAACGTTGTCAACAAGTGATTCCTCCTGCTCAAAGCATCTGCTACACGATTTGTCACCCCTGATTTGTGTTTTACAACGAAAGTAAATTGTTGTAGATATGCTATCCACGCAGCATGTCTCCCTGAAATCTTGTCCTGCCCTTATAGATGTTTCAACGCCTCGGGATCAGTGTAAATAACAAACTCCTTCTGAAACAAGTAATGTCGCCAGTGCTTCACAGCTTGAAAAATCGCGTAAAACTCTGCATCATATGTACTATATCTCATCTTGGCTCCAGATAATTTTTCACTGAAATAAGCAACTGGTCTTCCATTCTGACTCAATACTCCTCCAATACTAACCTTCGAAGCATCAGTATGTAATTCAAACAACAACTGAAAATTTGGTAAAACAAGAATTGGTGCTGACGTCAACAGTTCTTTGATCTTCTCAAAAGCAACCTCTGTTTCCTCTGACCATTCAAACTTCTTCCCTTTCATGCAATCAGTAACGGGTGCCATCACACTGCTAAAATGTGGAATGAATCTTCGATAGAAAGATACCAATCCATGAAAACTCCTCACTTCAGTAATTGTCTTTGGTTGTGGCCAACTCCTGACAGCTTCTACTTTATTCTCATCCACTTGAATTCCTTCCTTTGACAGTACATATCCCAAAAACAAAACACTGTCCGTCATAAACACGCACTTCTTTGCTGATGCATAGAACTGCTCTTGTCGTAGAATCAACAATACTTCTCGTAGATGCTGGATGTGCTCTTCCGCACTCCCACTATAAATCAAAATATCATCAAAGTAAACAACCATGAATTTCCCAACAAATGATCTGAAAATCTGGTTCATCACTCTCATAAAAGTACTAGGACCGTTTGACAAGCCAAACGGCATAACCAACCATTCGTATAAACCCTCCCTGGTTTTAAAAGCAGTCTTCCACTCATCACCCGGTCTAATACGAATTTGATGGTATCCACTCTTCAAGTCAATCTTGGAAAACACAACGCTCCACTCAACTGATCAATCAAATCGTCAAACCTTGGCATAGGAAACCTGTATCTCACAGTGATCTTATTTAAAGCCCGACTATCAATCCTCCACGTCCCATCCTTCTTTGATACCAGTATGGCTGGCACGACACATGGACTCAAACTCTCCTGAATACGCCCTTGTTCTAGCAACTCCTCCACTTGCCTTCTCAGTTCCTCATGCTCCTTGGGATTCATCCGGTAATGTGGCCTGTGAGGTAATACCAATCCTGGCACAAGATCAATCTGATGTTGAATATCCCTTAACGGCGGTAACTCTTGGCAACTCTTCTGGAAACACATCTCTGAATTCTTCCACTACTGGCTTTACCTCCTCTGGAACTTTAACAGATTCACTAGCCTCATGTCCAATCAACAAAAACACCTCTGGACTCTCCTCTACTTCTTCAACAAATTCCTTCAAAGTCAACAAAGTTTTAAGCTCCTCAATCTCTTCTGACTTGCTCTCTCCCTGCTGTCTCTTCTTTGGAACTAAAATAATCTTAACGCCTTCAAACATAAAACTGTAGCTATTGGTTCGACCGTCATGCTGCACTGCTCGATCATACTGCCACGGTCTTCCCAAAAGCAAATGACAAACATCCATCTCAACTACATCACACCAGATCTCGTCTTTATATTTCTTCCCAATAGAAAATAGAACTCGAACTCGCCTGTCCACCTTCACCTCTCCTCCTTTTCTTAGCCACGCTAACTTGTAAGGATTAGGATGTTTCTCCGTTTTCAACTTCAGCTTTCTCACAGCTTCGGTAGAAATGATATTGTCACAACTCTCTGCGTCGATTACAAACTTACAAACTTTTCCCAGTATAGGGCATGTCGAATGAAAGATGTTACTCCTCAACCAACTAGCCTCATCCTCTTGCTTCGGTGTTAAACAAGTCCTCCTCATCATTAGATTACATCCTTCATCTCCTAACGCGATATCCTGTTCTTCTTCCTCCACTGGTCTAGAATCACCTTCACCAACATCCTCACCTTCAACTTCAGTAATCATCGTTCTCTTCTTTGGTTTTGGACATTCGTTACTTTTATGACCCACTTCCTGGCAATTATAACATTTGAAACTGTTGTTGGCCTTTGCCTTCGCAACCTCATTCACAACTGGTTTACCGACAACTTTAGAAACATTGGAACTCCCACTGGCACCCTTCACTTGATTGTTGGAATTTGTAAACACACCACCTCCTCGTCTTCCCTGCTTCTCCCAAGCCAACGCTTTCTGGTGCGCTTCAGCCACAGATCTCGGGTCAAACATATTAACCATATCCTGGATCTGCATTCGCAAACCTCCAACAAACCTAGCAGTCAACTGTTCCACTGTCTCCATAATGTCATTTCGAGCAATCAGTTGATAAAACTCATCAGTATAATCATTAACAGTCTTTGTCCCCTGCCTTAGATTTTGTAAGCGTTGATACATAAGATATTGATAATTGTAACGTAAGAAAGTAGCTTTCATTAACTTCTTCATCTTCCCCCATGAAACAACCTTTGTCTTCCGCATCCTTTCTCGTGTTAGTTTTGTCTGTTGCCACCACGCCAGTGCTCTCCCTCTTAAACGAGTAGCAATCAACTTCACTCTACGATCTTCCGGAACCTCCTTGAAATCAAAGATCTCTTCAACATTAGATAACCAATCTAGAAATTCTTCAGCCTGCATACCACCCTTCTACTCTGGAATTTCAATTTTCATTCCGGATTCCCATCTACGGTCATCTTCAAAATCTATGCCTCGATTTCGTACTTGACCTCGATCTCGATAATGCACACTACCTCTATCACCATCAAACTCCTCATCAAAGTCTGAAGTATATCGATGTCGATCACGACCACCAACCTCTCTTCCACCACCACTTCTTCGATCTTCACTCCTATCACGATTGTCAACACTTCTACGATCATGAACTTCCCTTCTCTCCCGATCTGTCTGTGGTGAAACTCTGTCCCCCCATGACTCGATTCAGGTGAAACCCTTCTTCTACTTTGATTCATTTCAATCATCATTCTCTCTAATCGTCCAATCCCTTCATTCAATTTTTCGGTGAAACTCTCGTTGATTCGTTGCTCTATTTCATCGGCCTCTTCTCTTCCATACAAAGCATTAATATTGCGATGACGTTGAGTTCGTCTCGGTGGCATGATTAAACTTCAAAAATTCAAAAAAAAAATTCAAACACTTTCCGAACTTTGATCCAAAACGATATGGATCGAAACTCCCAACTTGTTGCTACTTCACGATGAACACGATGAACACCAAACTTCTCAAAAATTGCAAATCTGATCTCCAAACTACAAATTCTCGAAACCCAATTCTCCAAATGATACAAACTTCAAATGACGCAAACTCCTTGCAATTTAGCTTTGATACCAAACTGACGCGGCACAGGAAGCGAATTCGATGATGTAAATCGAATCCGTCCAGGATCTCACACGATTAGCGGAAATAATCGGTGAATCGATGATAAATCGATGAATTTAAGAATACCGAAAGGCCCAAATCCGTTGATCACGAAGATACCAGACTTTAGCAATCTTCGACACGTTGATCGCGCACGATACCGTGAGAGAAGATCTTTAATTCTTCGAACGTTGATCAAGCGCACGATACCGTGAGAGAAGATCTTTAATTCTTCGAACGTTGATCAAGCGCACTTGATTCCGTGAATTGGCTTCAACAATCGTTGATTCGAGCGCACTCGAATACCGAAAGTGGAGATAGGAGATAACACTCAACTACCAATTTAAATGGAGGCACAAAGCACAAACCAAATTTTATTCAAAAATTCAACTACTAACAAATGACCAACACATCCCTATTTATAGGGTTACACTCACACTACACTTACATCACGAACACGACTCAGTACACGAATGCAACATGAATTACAACATAATATGTACACGACATATAGCTACACAATACAACAACTCAACAGTCTCGTTTGCGACCTAAAAAACAGTGCGTGACTTAAAATTGTCACGCGAGCTAAGCTATGTCGCTTCGCGACTTAAGAAAGTTCGTTCGCGATTTAATAAAACTCGACAGCGACTTATGGGAGGAAGGCGATTCGTGACTTAGCTGGAGGCGATCTATTTTATGTTGTTCGCGACCTACTGCATCTCGCCCGCGACTTAGGGCTGCTGCTTCTTGCTTGTGACTTAGGGTTAGGTTGCGAATGGATGGAGCTTCGCGACTTAGGGTTAGGTCGCGAATTGATGGAGCTTCGCGACTTAGGGTTAGGTCGTGGATTTCGATGATGGGGTAGGTCGCGGCATATGGTGATGGAATAGGTCGCGGCATATGGTGATGGAATAGGTCGCGGTTGGTGGTGGCGCGATTCGAGGTAAGTGCTTCGTCATCCTCCTCTTGTTGGAAGGAATTCGTCCTCGAATTCACGCTCTCGTCATCTTCGACAAACTCCTCCCCATAATACAGCATTAAGTGTTTGACATTGAAAACATCAGAAGTATGAACCTCTTCCGGCAACCTTAACCGATACGCATTACCATTGATCTTCTTAAAAATTTCTATTGGATCAATCTTTCGTGCCTTCAACTTGTTGTAAGTTCCAAATGGAAAACGATCTTTCGTCCATACTGCGTAAACAAAATCACCCACTTTGAAGTCCACATTCCTTCGTTTCTTATCGGCCAGTTGTTTATATTTCTCATTTGTCTTCTCCAATCGTTCCTGAACGATTCTATGGCATTCTGTCAACCCATCAACAAAATCAGAAGCCCGTTTAACTGGCCCCTTCGATTGCGACTTAGGGTTAGGTCGCGAATTGATGGAGCTTTAGGTCGCGAATTGATGGAGCTTCGCGACTTAGGGTTAGGTCGTGGATTTCGGTGATGGGGTAGGTCGCGGCATACGGTGATGGAATAGGTCGCGACATACGGTGAAGGTCATGGTTGGTGGTGGCGCGATTCGAGGTAAGTGCTTCATCAGAATAGAAGGCTGATGTGTTGTTAAAAGGAAGCAAGGCCGAAGATGGCAGCACTATGGACGAAGCACATAATATATATAACTTATGTACCTATATATATATGATCAAACAGCTTATATAATTTATATATAACAAAACATATTGTATTTTTTATATAAACACACACGCGCGCACACACATATATATAAACCACATATACCTATCAGATATATACTAACATAACAAACACCTTGTAACCAACTATATATAATTATACACACACATTTTATAATACTGGCATATACATATTACACATATATTTTTTATTTTAAAACATCAATATAAGCATACAATATTAACATATAATATTTT
Source organism: Allium cepa (assembly GCA_030765085.1). Classification (NCBI taxonomy): domain Eukaryota; kingdom Viridiplantae; phylum Streptophyta; class Magnoliopsida; order Asparagales; family Amaryllidaceae; genus Allium; species Allium cepa. The sequence goes on from CM060942.1 coordinate 515,462,113, forward strand.
TATCATTTCAAAATATCCACATTTATTAAAACCTATATATACATTAATACTAAAATCAAGATATATGTATGCATATATATCCCCAGACTATATGCAACAATGTATACATGCTATAGAAAGTGAACGCAAATTCAATAGGCTCATATATATATATATATTGAAGTCGATACATGTGTAAATTATATAAAAATATCTATAAATAAAAAAAAAATATATGCAGATCAGACTATAAACAAAATATACGCAAAACAAAGATATATCTAAATTAGATTGTAAACAAAATATATGTGAAACCAATATATAACTAAATTAGATTGTAAAAAAAATACATGCATGCGGTGAGTGATGTACGCGAGGCGAAGGGAGGAGATGGCTGTCAAGGTAGTGGAAGGTAGCAGGTGAGGTCGGAGAGCCTGAGTAGGTTGGCATTTGGAGTTGTAGCAGTAGGTGGAAGGTTCGGCTTTGGTAAGGCGAGTCTCGGTGGAGCTGTTGTATATGGCGAGCGGTGGTGGGTGTGGTTGGTTAGGCTCAGTTGTGAAAGAGGCTCGGGTAGTTGGCCGAGTGAGCGGAGATGAGGTTACAGGATCGGCCAGTGGTGGAGAGGAGTCGTGCTCGGGCTGCTGCTGTGCTAGGTGGAGAAGGGGACATGTGACTATGTGAGAGATGGATCAGAGGGTAGTGCGGGTGTTCGGTGCTGCTGCGGTCGTGTTCGGCCATGGTGAATTGTGGAGTATGGTGATGCGGCTGAGGGCAAAAATGTGGGTACGGTTGGAGAAAAGGTGAATAGGCAAAAGTATATACTTAAACATTATATTTTTTTTTTCAACGAACAAAGAAAAAGGAAGATAAAGAAGAGATGCTGTTTTCAATCCATAGACTTCACTCTTCATACTTTATATATAGCTTTAGATATAAAATATATAATAAATTTTTTCTCCTCCAAAATGAAGACTAGAGAAGAAGACAACACGAGCCAACAATGAAGGGAGAGAAAATGGAAGAGAAGTGAATAGTTTTGAAGGGGAAGAGCTGAACAAAAGAAGGTGGAGAGTGAACAGTCAAAATAAGAATGAACCAGCTATCTTCGACACGTTGATCGCGCACGATACCGTGAAAGAAGATCTACAATTCTTCAAACGTTGATCAAGCTCACTTGATACCGTGAATTGGCTTCAACAATCGTTGAATCGAGCGCACTCGATTAACCGAAAGTGGAGATAGGAGATTACACTCAACTACCAATTTAGATGAAAGCACACAACAATCAAAACGAAATTTTATTGGACAATCAACTTAGTTACAAATGACCCGACCATGCCTATTTATAGGCTACAACAAAACACGATTCAACTAAAAGTATCACCGACCTATCTTAAGTCGTCCGCGACTCATCCCATAAAACCACACGACTCACGACTTAGCTTAAGTCACTAACGACTTAGCTGTGAACGACTCAACTCACACGACCTAAATACACTCACACGGTTTACGAGTTACATAGCCCAACGACTTATCATCATACTAGTTACAACATGTAACGACACAACACAACTCAACATATACAACACGACATACGGCTTAAAGAAAAATACAACTTCAACACAGTATATACACGACTCAAGACCCTCGCGACCTAACGACTTAAAATGAAACGACTTAATGACCTAAACAAGGTCACGACTTAAAACTTTAGCGACTTAAGAGAAAAACTGCTGCATCACTTCACGCGACCTAACTAGATCGTAAGCCGTATGCGACTTATCTTAGGTCGAGAGCTTCCTTCTTCAGCACACTCGTCAGGTCGTAGTCCTTTTAGGTCGTGGCTCGCAAACTCGTTAAATCGCGAACTCAGTACAACTTGCCCCTCTGGTTTCCAGTTAGGTCGTGAGCGACCTTCCTTGACTTCCACTGTGCCATCCACACTTTCTAGCTCATCATCCTTCACTCCGTTAGGTCGTGAACGACCTAAAGCTTCCTCATTAGGTCGTGAGCGACCTATAACTTCTTCCTTAGGTCGTGAGCGACCTAAGTCTTGTGACTTTGCAGGTTGCGCTGCATCATCCTCCCCTGGTTGACAGAAATTCGACCTTGAATTTTCACTATCCTTTTCCACCACAAGTCCGTTTCCATAATACGGAATTAGGTATTTGACGTTGAAAACATCAGAAGTATGAACATCATCTGGTAATTTCAATTGATACGCATTCTCATTGATTTTCTTCAAAATTTCCCCTGGACCAAATTTCCGCGCCTTCAATTTATTGTACGTTCCCACCGGAAAATGATCTTTTGTCAACACTGCATAAACCAAATCACCTTCTTCGAATTTCACACTTCTCCGCTTCTTATCCGCTAGTTGTTTATACCTTTCATTCGATGCAAGCAACCGTTCATGAACAGTTCTGTGGCACTCCTGCAACTCACTTACGAAGTCACTAGCCCGCTTAACAACTCCCTTCTGATATGGCACTGTTGTTAGATCCAACGGTCCCTTTGGAATTGTCGAATAAACAACCTGAAATGGACTGAACCCTGTGCTTCGATTAACCGCATGGTTGTGTGCAAACTCTGCTTGACATAACATCATATCTCAACTTTTCAGATTATCTTTCACAAGACACCGTAGTAAATTTCCCAATGATCTGTTCACAACCTCCGTCTGCCCATCAGTTTGTGGATGGCAAGCGCTACTAAAATTCAGCTTCGTTCCGACCATCTTCCACAAACTTAACCAAAAGTGACTCAGAAAACGAGTATCCCTATCCGACACAATAGATTCTGGCAATCCATGAAGTTGATAGATCTCTTTGAAAAATAACCGAGCAACATGAACAGCATCCGCCGTCTTCTTACAAGCAATAAAATGTATCATCTTCAAGAAACGATCCACCACAACATATATAGAATCGTTACCCCTTTGAGTTCTCGGCAAACCCAACACGAAATCCATGCTAATGTCTACCCATGGTTTTGTTGGAATAGGTAACGACATATACAATCCCGCATTTGTAGCTGTCCCTTTCGAAACCTGACAAACATGACATCTACGCACAAACCTTTCAACTTCCCTTCTCATTGACAGCCAATAATAAGACTGAGAAATTAACTTCAAAGTACGATCTCTACCCACATGGCCTTCTTCATGTAGCTCCTTTAAAATCTTCATTCTCAAACTACAATCCGGTACGCATAAACAATTTCCTTAAAACAGAAAACCATCCACCAATACAAACTCATCAGCATTCCCCTCCTTGACCTTTTCAACAAAGTTCATAAAGTAAGGATCTTCTTCAATCAGTTCTGGCAATATCTCAAATCCTATCACTTCAACCTTCGTCGTTGTCAACAAGTGATTCCTTCTGCTCAATGCATCTGCTACACGATTCGTAATTCCCGATTTATGTTTCACAACAAACGTAAATTGCTGCAGATAAGCAATCCACGATGCATGCCTTGCTGAAATCTTATCCTGCCCTTGTAAGTGCTTCAACGCTTCATGATCAGTGTAAAGAACAAACTCCTTCTGAAACAGATAATGTCTCCAGTGTTTCACGGCTTGAACAATTGCGTAAAACTCAACATCATAAGTGCTATATCTCAACTTAGCTCCAGACAACTTCTCACTGAAATAAGCAATTGGTCTTCCTTTCTGACTCAAAACTCCACCAATCCCAACCTTCGATGTATCAGTATGTAATTCAAACAACAACTAAAAATCTAGTAAAACTAGAATTAGTGCTGTCGTCAATAGTGTTTTGATCTTCTCAAAAGCATCCCCTGCTTCCTCTGACCACTCAAACTTCTTTACTTTCATGCAATTGGTTACTGGTGCCATTACACAGCTAAAATGTGGAATGAACCTTCGATAGAAAGATACCAACCCATGAAAACTTCTCACTTCAGTAATTGTCTTGGGTTGTGGCCAACTCCTGACAGCTTCTACTTTATTTTCATCCACTTGAATTCCTTCCTTCGATAGAACGTATCCCAGAAACAAAACACTGTGCGTCATGAACACACACTTCTTTGTTGCAGCATAAAATTTCTCCTGTCGTAGAATCAACAGTACTTCACGCAAATGCTGGACAAGCTTTTCCATACTCCCACTGTAGATCAAAATATCATCAAAGTAAACTACCACAAACTTTCCAATGTATGGTCTGAAAATCTGGTTCATCACTCTCATAAAAGTACTCGGTGCATTCGATAAACCAAACGGCATAACCAACCATTCGTATAAACCTTCCCTGGTTTTGAAAGCAGTCTTCCACTCATCACCGGGTCTAATACGAATCTGATGGTATCCACTCTTCAAGTCAATCTTCGAGAACACAACAGCTCCACTCAACTGATCAATCAAATCATCAAACCTTGGCATAGGAAATCTGTATCTCACAGTGATCTTATTTAGAGCCCGACTATCCGTACACACTCTCCACGAACCATCTTTCTTTGGCACCAATAAAGCTGGCACTGCACATGGACTCAAGCTCTCTTGAACACACCTCTGTTCTAACAACTCTTCCACTTGCCTTCTCAGTTCTTCATGCTCCTTAGGACTCATTCTGTAACGTGGTCTGTGTGGTAATACTTCTCCTGGCACAAGATCAATTTGATGTTGGATATCCCTCAACGGTGGAAACTCCGTTGGCAACTCTTCAGGAAACACATCACTGAATTCTTCCAATACTGGCTTTACTTCTTCAGGAACTTCAACAGATTTAGTAGCTTCATGTCCGATCAACAAAAACACCTCTGGACTCTCCTCTACTTCTTCAATAAATTCCTTCAAAGTCAATAAAGTCTTCAACTCCTCAATCTCTTCTGACTTGCTTTCTTCTTGTTGTCTCTTCTTTGGAACCAAAATGATCTTAACACCTTCAAACATAAAACTGTAGCTATTGGTCCGACCGTCATGCTGCACTGCTCGATCATACTGCCATGGTCTTCCCAAAAGCAAGTGACAAACATCCATCTCCACAACATCACACCAAATCTCGTCTTTATACTTCTTTCCAATGGAGAATGGAACTCGAACTCGTCTGTCCACCTTCACCTCTCCTCCTTTTCTCAACCACGCTAACTTGTAAGGATTTGGATGCTTCTCTGTTTTCAGCTTCAACTTTCCCACAGCTTCGGTAGAAATAATATTGTCACAACTTCCAGCGTCAATCACAAATTTACAAACCTTTCCTAGAATGGTGCATGTTGACTGAAAGATGTTACTTCTCAACCAACTAGCCTCTTCTTCTTGCTTCGGTATTAAACAAGACCTCCTCAACATTAGATTACATCCTTCATCTCCTGACGCAACATCATGTTCGTCCGCCTCAACTGGACTAGGATAACCTTCACCAACATCCTCACCTTCAACTTCAGCAATCATAGTTCGTTTCTTCGGCTTCGGACATTCATTACTCTTGTGACCCACTTGCTGGCAATTGTAACACTTGAAACTGTTGTTGACCTTCGCCTTCGCAACTTCATTCACAACTGGCTTACTGATAGCTTTCGAAACATTGGAACTCCCACTAACACCTTTGTTCTGAATATTGGAACTTGTAAACACACCACCACCTCGTCTTCCCTGCTTCTCCCAAGCCAACGCTTTCTGATGTGCTTCTGCTACAGATCTTGGATCAAACATATTCACCATATCTTGAATCTGCATCCTCAACCCTCCAACAAACCTAGCAGTCAATTGTTCCTCTGTCTCCATAATGTCATTTCGAGCAATCAGTTGATAAAATTCATCAGCATAATCACTAACAGTCTTCGTCCCTTGCCTCAGATTTTGCAATCTCTGATACATGAGTGATTGATAATTGTAAGGCAAAAATGTAGCTTTCATCAGTTTCTTCATCTTCTCCCATGATTCAATCTTTGACTTTCCCATTCTCTCCCGTGTAAGTTTAGTTTGCTGCCACCACGCCATTGCTCTACCTCGCAATCGAGTAGCAACCAACTTCACTCTTCGATTCTCGGGAACCTCCTTGAAATCAAAGATCTCTTCAACATTAGACAACCAATCCAAAAATTCTTCTGCTACCATTCCACCCTTGAATTCTGGAATTTCCATCTTCATACCCGATTCCCATCGACGGTCATCTTCAACATCCCGATATACAGTTCGTACTTGGTCTCGATCTCGATAATGAATGCTAGCTCTAACACCCTCTTCATTAAAATCAAATGTATGTCTATATCGATCTCGACCATCAATATCCCTTCGATCACGCATGTCTCTTCTACTATGCCTCTCTTCATCTCGATATAGCTCTTCTTCAAACTCACGTGGAGTTCTTCTCTCTTCATGTCCATAGTCATGGTGATCTCTCCTTGATGAAATTGATGTTTCTTTTCCCTCTCTAAAAGATTGCGGTGATACCCTTCTCGCTTCCGTAACCGATGGCGAAACTCGGTTTCCTCCATGGTTCGAGATTGGTGATCTCTTCCTTTGATTTTGATTCAAATCATTCATCAACTTCTTTAACTTTCCAATGCCTTCATCAAATTTCTCATTAATGCGTTGTTTCATTTGCTCGGCTTCTTCCCTTCTATACAACGCTTCCACATTTTGATGACGATTAGCTCTCCTTAGTGGCATGATCGAATCAACACAATCTTCAAAACTTCACAACTCAAACTTCAATTCTAACTTGTACAACAAGTCACGACCTTCACTTAACTCGGCTCGACTCACTTCAACTTCAAACTCGGCTTGAACAAGCAAGATGATGCACGGCTCAAAGCTTAACACAAAGTTATGCTCGGCCTTTACTCAAACACTTCAAACTCTTTGGCTCCAAGGCTCGGCTTAGCTATGATTGGCTAAGTCTAGCTCTGATACCAAACTGACGCAGCGGATAATAACAAAACGATATAGATCGATGAAAGTAGCAAACAGTGGATTGAAGATACTGAAATGCCCAAATTCGTTGATCACAAAGATACCAAATTCTAGCTATCTTCGACACGTTGATCGCGCACGATACCGTGAAAGAAGATCTACAATTCTTCAAACGTTGATCAAGTGCACTTGATACCGTGAATTGGCTTCAACAATCGTTGAATCGAGCGCACTCGATTAACCGAAAGTGGAGATAGGAGATTACACTCAACTACCAATTTAGATGGAAGCACACAGCAATCAAAACGAAATTTTATTCAACAATCAACTTGGTTAAAAATGACCCGACCATGCCTATTTATAGGCTACAACAAACATGGTTCAACTAAAAGTATCATCGACCTATCTTAAGTCGTCCGCGACTCATCACATAAAACCACACGACTCACGACTCAGCTTAAGTCACTAACGACTTAGCTGTGAATGACTCAACTCACACGACCTAAATACACTCACACGGTTTACGACTTACATAGCCCAATGACTTATCATCATACCAGTTACAACATGTAACGACACAACACAACTCAACATATACAACACGACATACGGCTTAAAGAAAATTACAACTTCAACACAGTATATACACAACTCAAGACCCTCGCGACCTAACGACTTAAAATGATACGACTTAACGACAAAACAAGGTCACGACTTAAAACTTCAGCGACTTAAGAGAAAAACTGCTGCATCACTTCGCGCAACCTAACTAGATCGTAGGCCGTATGCGACTTATCTTAGGTCGTGAGCTCCCTTCTTCAGCACACTCGTCAGGTCGTAGTCCTTTTAGGTCGTGACTCACAAACTCGTTAAGTCGCGAACTCAGTATAACTTCCCCCTCTGGTTTCCAGTTAGGTCGTGAGCGACCTTCCTTGACTTCCACTGTGCCATCCACACTTTCTAGCTCGTCATCCTTCACTCCGTTAGGTCGTGAACGACCTAAAGCTTCCTCATTAGGTCGTGAGCAACCTATAACTTCTTCTTTAGGTCGTGAGCGACCTAAGTCTTTTGACTTTGCAGGTTGCGCTGCATCAAGATTGTAAACAAAATATATGTGAAACCAATATATAACTAAATTAGATTGTAAACAAAATACATGCATGCGGTGAGTGATGTACGCGAGGCGAAGGGAGGAGATGGCTGTCAAGGTAGTGGAAGGTAGCAGGTGAGGTCGAAGAGCCTGAGTAGGTTGGCATTTGGAGTTGTAGCAGTAGGTGGAAGGTTCGTCTTTGGTAAGGCGAGTCTCGGTGGAGCTGTTGTATATGGCGAGCGGTGGTGGGTGTGGTTGGTTAGGCTCAGTTGTTGAAGAGGCTCGGGTAGTTGGCCGAGTGAGCGGAGATGAGGTTACAGGATCGGCCAGTGGTGGAGAGGAGTCGTGCTTGGGCTGCTGCTGTGCCAGGTGGAGGAGGGGACATGTGACTATGTGAGAGATGGATCGGAAGGTAGTGCGGGTGTTCGGTACTGCTGCGGTCGTGTTCGGCCATGGTGAATTGTGGAGTACGGTGATGCGGCTGAGGGCAAAAATGTGGGTACGGTTGGAGAAAAGGTGAATAGGCAAAAGTATATACTTAAACATTATATTATTTTTTTCAACGAACAAATAAAAAGGAAGATAAAGAAGAGATGCTGTTTTCAATCCATAGACTTCACTCTTCATACTTTATATATAGCTTTAGATATAAAATATATAATAAATTTTTTCTCCTTCAAAATGAAGAATAGAGAAGAAGACAACACGAACCACTAATGAGAGAGAGAAAATGGAAGGGAAGTGACCGGTTTTGAAGAGGGAAGAGCTGAACAAAAGAAGGGTGGAGAGTGAACAGACAAAATAATAATGAACCAGCTCCTCATAAATTGAAATAGGGAATAGAAAAGTTACAACGTGTGAATTTAGAAATTATTAACAGCTAGGGGCTATTCAAATCTAGTAGGCAAACGAAAGGACAAAGGAAAGCAAAAAAAGCTCAAAATACGGAGCCAATAAAGCAAATCGTTTCACTAATTTCGTCATTTACCGAGTACCGAAATGCACAAATAAATATACTGCGGGGATCACATGACGAGACGAAATGAATGGTAAACAGATATCAACGAAATGACCATCCTATCAAAAGTCGATATTTCGCTGTCACACCGCTACAATTTCGTCGAAAATAAGATAATTGGAGCTATAAAATTTCCAATTTGATGAAACTAAATATAGCGTCTCACTTTGAAAATAGTTTACATTTTTATTATGTAAAACTATTCAGATTTCAAATTTAATTTATTTACATCAAATTTTAACTGATTTAAATTGAAATTGAAATTACACAACAAAACTTAATTTCAAATTTTCCAGTGAAAATCAGTCATTTGCTATATTTAAATAGACGCATTCCAAATACTAAATTCTCATTGTTAAATTTTAAAATAAAATTTCAAGCAAAATTTTAGCTAATTATTTTTTTAAACCGTTAAAATTACCGGATCATTCCATTTCACTTCCTCCTTCATCTACAACTGCATTAACTTTGCCTCTACAACTACCACTACCTTTTCAACAACTGCATACTTCATACTTCCATTCTCCTCTACAACCGCCAACATCCACCATAACACACTTCATTACCTAAAAACCTATCAACTGCCACCATAATTGTCATAACTCCTATTTAGTCAAGCACAAACACTCCTTTCATCATCATCATTCTACTACCATACCATCCCATACATACACTACAATCATCAACCGAACTGCCATACTCCTGTTGACGTAGCGGAATAACAACTTTGATCATGAGATGATGCTTCATGTCAAATAAATCGATAAAACGATGATGGAACGATATAATAATAAATCGATGGATTAATGATATCAAGGATAAATGCACAAATCCGTTGATCTCGCGAGATACCAGATTCTATCTATCTTTAACACGTTGATCGCGCACGATACCATGTTTGAAGATCTACGATTCTTCGACGTTGATCTCGCGCACGAGATTCTGTGAATCGGCTTCAAATCCGTTGATTCGAGCGCACTCGAATAACCAAAAATGGAGAAAGGAGATAACACTCAACTTCCAATTTTAAAGAGGCACAAAGCACTCAAACAAAAATTTATTCAAAATCAACCAACCCTTACAAATGCCAACACACCCCTATTTATAGGAAAATTTTCAACACACGGTTCGGCCGACCTAACTCACTCGATGACCCACGATTTACGGCCTACGACCTAAGTCTCACACGACTTAACAGATCACATAACCTACGCCTTACAAAGTTACAACTCACACGACCTACGACTTATATACAATCGAGTTATAACATAAAGGAAATTCAACACGAGCTACAACACATGACATAACAACATATAAATGACTTACGAGTTATAATACGTCATACATATACGACTCAACAAAATATATCGTTAACAAAACACGCGACGTACGACCTATCTTCAGTAGCGACTTAAGATATGCATGCGGTAGAAGCTTCAGCGACTTAAAGAACTGAAAATGCTGCATAGTGAAACGACCTAAGGAGATGCGACCTAAAGATGATGTTGCATAGGTAGTTGGGTCGCGTAGTTAGGTCGCTGCCGACTTAAGGCTCTGTTGGCATCCTGGTTAGGTCGCTCAGGTGACATAACTTGCTTCCGGCATACTTGTTAGGTCGCGAGCGACTTAAGGCAACCGAGCTATCATCATGTGCTGCATAATCCTCCCTTGGTTGAAAAGAATTCGATCCCGAATTCACGCTTTATTCTTCTTCAATATTCTTATTCTCATGGTATGGAATCAAGTGTTTGACGTTGAAGACGTCGGCAGTAAGGATATGATCCGGCAGTCTTAACTGATAAGTATTATCATCGATCTTCTTTAAAATTTCTACTGGACCAATCTTTCGAGCTTTCAATTTGTTGTAAGTGCCAACTGGAAAACGATCTTTCGTCAATATTGCGTACACAAAATCTCCCTCTTTGAAGTCCACACTCCTTCGCTTCTTATTCGCTAGTTGCTTATACTTCTCATTTGACTTTAGCAATCGTTTATGAACAATCCTGTGACTCTCCTACAACTCATTCACGAAAGCACAAGCTCGTTTAACAACCCCTTTCTGACGTGGAACTGTCGACAAGTCTAAGGATCCTTTCGGAATTACTGAATACACTATCTGAAATGGACTGAATCCAATACTTGATTAACGGCATGATTGTGTGCGAACTTAGCTTGACATAAAGTCACATCCCAGCTCTTCAAATTATCTTTCACAAGACATCTCAACAAGTTTCCCAAAGATCTGTTCACTACTTCCGTTTGCCCATCAGTTTGTGGATGATAAGTGCTACTAAAAATTCAGCTTAGTTCCAACCATCTTCCACAAACTCAACCAAAAATGACTTAGAAATCGAGTATCCCGGTCAGAAACAATGGTCTCAGGTAGCCCATGTAGTCGATAAACTTCTTTAAAGAACAATTGAGCAACACGAGCTGCATCGGCGGTCTTTTTACAAGCTATGAAATGTGTCATCTTCGAAAATCTATCCACCACAACATATAGAATCATTCCCTCGTTGAGTTCTTGGCAAACCCAAAACAAAATCCATGCTAACATCGACCCATGGTCTAGTAGGCATGGGCAATGGCGTATACAATCCTGCATTCGTAGCTGTCCCTTTGGAAACTTGACATATGTGACATCTCTCCACAAATCTTTCAACTTCTTTCCTTATGGAAGGCCAAAAATATGACTGAGAAATCAACTGTAAAGTACGATCTCTTCCCACATGTCCTTCTTCATGCACTTCCTTCACAATCTTCATTCGCAAACTGCACTCTGGTATACATAACTGATTTCCCTTGAATAGAAAACCATCTACCAACACATATTCATCCGTCTTCCCTTTCTTGATTTCATCTACAATCTTAGTAAAGTAAGGATCCTCAACAAACAATTCTGGAAATACGTCAAACCCCGTTACTTCAACTTTCATTGTAGTCAACAAATGATTCCTTCTACTTAATGCATCTGCCACACGGTTTGTAACTCCTGACTTATGCTTTACCACAAATGTAAATTGTTGCAAGTATGCGATCCACGAAGCATGCCTGGCTGCAATCGTGTCCTGTCCCTACAAATGTTTCAATGCTTCATGATCAGTATACACAACAAATTCTTAATGGAACAAATAGTGTCTCCAATGCTTTATAGCTTGAACAATAGCATAGAATTCCACATCATAAGTATTATATCTCATCTTTGCTCCGAAGGGTTCTCACTGAAATAAGCAATTGGACGGCCCCTCTGACTTAATACCCCTCCAATTCCTACTTTAGATGCATCAGTATGTAATTCAAATAGCAACTGGAAATCCGGCAAAACTAGAATTGGTTCTGTCGTCAAAAGTTCCTTGATTCGCTCAAAAGCAAATCCTGCTTCCTTTGACCATGAAAACTGCTTGCCCTTCATACAATCAGTAACAAGTGCCATCACGCGACTGAAATGTGAAATAAACCTTCGGTAGAATGATGTTAAACCATGAAAACTTCTAACTTCTGTTATCGTCCTGGGTTGTGGCCATTCCTTGATTGCTTCAACTTTATTCTGATCCACCTGTATTCCTCCTTCAGATACAACATATCCCAGAAATAAAACACTTCAAGTCATGAACACGCACTTCTTTGTTGCCGCATAAAATTGCTCCTGACGAAGTATCATCAACACTTCCCGCAAGTGCTGTAGATGTTCTTCTGTGCTTCCACTGTATATCAATATATCTTCAAAATATACCACCACGAACTTTCCAATAAACTATCGAAAGATCTGATTCATCACTCGCATAAAAGTACTAGGTGCATTCGAAAGACCAAATGGCATGACCAGCCATTCATACAACCCTTCCCGCGTCTTGAATGCGGTCTTCCATTCGTCCCCTGGTCGAATTCGAATCTGATGATATCCACTCTTCATATCAATCTTTGAAAACATAGCAGCTCCATTCAACTGATCTAACAAATCATCCAATCTCGGCATTGAAAATCTGTACCTCACTGTAATCTTGTTTAATGCTCGACTATCTGTACATATTCTCTAAGTCCCATCCTTCTTCGACACTAACAATGCTGGTACTGCACAAGGACATAAACTTTCTTGTACGCGCCTTTGTTCAAACAACTCTTCCACCTACCTTCTCAACTCTTCATGCTCCTTTGGACTCATTCTATAATGTGGTCTATGCGGTAACACAGCTCCCGGTAGAAGATCAATCTGATGTTGTATGTCTCTCAACGGTGGTAACTCTTTCGGTAATTCATCAGGAAATACATCTTCAAATTCTTTCAACACTGGCTTAACTTCTTTAGGAATTTCAACCGTTTCACTACTTTCACGTCCAATCAATAGGAATACTTCAGGCTCATCCTCTACTTCTTTGACAAACTCCTTCAAAGATAACAGAGTCTTTAGTTCTTCAATTTCCTCCAACTTGCTTTCACTTTGTTGCAGCTTTTTAGGAACTAAAGTGATTTTGGTGCCCTCGAACATGAAACTATAGTAGTTAGTCCTCCCATCATGTTGCACAGCTCTATCTATTGCCATGGTCTCCCCAACAACAAATGACATACATCCATATCTACCACATCACACCAAATCTCATCCTTATGCTTCCTTCTGATGGAAAAAGTTACACAAGCTCTTCGATTAACCTTCACTCCCCACCTTTCCTCAACCAAGCTAATTTGTAGGGTTTGGGATGCTTCTCAGTCTTTAACGCCAACTTCTTTACAGCTTCTGTAGAGATGATATTATCACAACTTCCTGCATCAATAACAAACTTACAAACCTTTTCCAAAATAGTGTACGTTGACTGAAAAATATTACTCCTTAGCCAACTTGAATCATCCTCTTACTTTGGTGTCAAACACGACCTCCTCATCATCAAATTACAACCCTCATCTCCTGACAATAATTCTTCCTCCTCCTCAACTTGTGGTGAATAGGAACATTCTACTTCTGCATCCTCATCCTCAACCTCAGTAACCATCGCTCGCTTCTTAGGCTTCAGGCATTCATTGCTTTTATGACCAAACTCCTGACAATTATAACACTTGAAATAGTTGTTGACCTTGGTCTTAGAAACTTCATTGACAACCGGTTTACTAACAGCCTTGGAAACATTCGTATTGCTACTAGCCCTTTTCACTTGATTCTTGGAATTTGTAAACACACCACCTCCTCTTCTACCTTATCTCTCCCAAGCTAGAGCTTTCTGGTGTGCTTCAGCAATGGATCTTGGATCAAACATATTCACCATATCCTGAATTTGCATTCTCAATCCTCCAACAAATCTAGCTGTCAACTGTTCCTCCATCTCCATGATATCATTTATAGCAACCAGTTGATAAAACTCATCCGCATAACCATTTACCGACTTTGTCCCTTGTCTCAAATTCTGTAAGCGCTGATACATAAGAGACTGATAATTATAAGGCAAAAAGGTAGCCTTCATCAACTTCTTCATCTTCTCCCATGAAACAATCTTCGACTTTCCCATTATTTCCCGTGTAAGTTTAGTTTGTTGCTATCATGCCATAGCTCTTCCCCTTAATCGTGTAGCAACTAACTTAACTCTACGATGCTCGGGTACTTCCTTGAAGTCAAAAATTTCTTCAACATTTGATAACCAATCCAGAAACTCTTCCGCTATCATTCCTCCTTTGAATTCTGGAATCACTATTTTCATCCCCGACTCCCATCGACGATCATCTTCTACATCCCGATATTGATTTCGCACTTGGTCTCGATCTCGATAATGAACACTACCTCTATAACCATCTTCATCATAAACAAATGTACTTCGATATCGATCTCGACCATCAACACCTCTATGATCACGCATATCTCTTCTACTATGTCTTTCAGCGGCACGATATGGCTCATCTCCAAACTCACGTGGAGTTCTTCTCTCCTCATTTCTGTACTCATGGTATTCTCGTCTCATCGAAACTGATGATTCTCTCCATTCTCGGCAAGATTGTGGTGACAGCCTCCTCGCTTCCGCAACCGATGGCGAAACTCTGTTTCCTCCATGGATCGAGATTGGTGACCTTCTCCTTTGACTTTGATTTATGTCATTCGTCAATTTCTCTAGCTTTCCAATACCTTCATCGAACTTTTCATTGATACATTGTTTCATATGCTCAGCTTCTTGTCTTCGATACACATTTTCAACATTTTGAAATCGATTAGCATGTCTCGGAGGCATTGTCAAATCTTCAACAAATCCAAACACACACTTCAACTTGCACAACTTTAACTCAAATCTGAACTTGACTTTGCTCGGCCTGCAATTAGCTTGTCTCGGCTGTAACTGCTTTAACTCTCGGCCTTGATCTACGCAAGTGATGCACACCTCCACTTATAGCTCGGATCTAACTTCAACACTTCAACTCGGCTCCCAATAGGCTCAGCTTAGCTATGATTGGCTACGTCTAGCTCTGATACCAATTTGACGCAGCGGAATAACAACTTTGCTCACGAGATGATGCTTCGTGTCAAATAAATCGATAAAACGATGATGGAATGACACAATGATGAATCGATGGATTAATGATACCAAGGATAAATGCACAAATCAGTTGATCTCGCGAGATACCGGATTCTAGCTATCCTTAACACGTTGATCGCACACGATACCGTGTTAGAAGATCTATGATTCTTCGACGTTGATCTCGCGCACGAGATTCCGTGAATCGGCTTCAAATCCGTTGATTCGAGCGCACTCGAATAACCGAAAATGGAGAAAGGAGATAACACTCAACTTCCAATTTTAAAGAGGCACAAAGCACTTAAACAAAAGTTTATTCAAAATCAACCAACCCTTACAAATGCCAACACACCCCTACTTATAGGAAAATTTTCAACACATAGTTCGGCCAACCTAACTCACTCGACGACCTACGATTTACGACCCACGACCTAAGTCTCACACGACTTAACAGATCACACAACCTACGCCATACAAAGTTACAACTCACACGACCTACGACTTATATATAATCGAGTTATAACATAAAGGAAATTCAACACGAGCTACAACACATGACATAACAACATACAAACGACTTACGAGTTACAATACATCATACATATACGACTCAACAAAATATATCATCATGCGACTTAACAAAACACGCGACTTACGACCTATCTTCAGTAGCGACTTAAGATATGCATGCGGCAGAAGCTTCAACGACTTAAAGAACTGAAAATGAGACATAGTGAAACGACCTAAGGAGATGCGACCTAAAGATGATGTTGCATAGGTAGTTAGGTCGCTGCGGACTTAAGGCTCTATTGGCATCTTCGTTAGGTCGCTTAGGTGACCTAACTTGCTTCCGGCATACTTGTTAGGTCGCGAGCGACTTAAGGCAACCGAGCTATCATCCTGTGCCACATCACCTGCCATCAACAACTACCACTGCACTTCTCCTCAAACCACTAACCCCTATCCATCCTTCTGCCAAAATTTGCTTACAGTGCACATCATCCTCTTCCAAAACCAAAATAGAAAACAAAAATCACTCCTTCAACCATCTCCGCTCCATTACACCTGCATACATCCACTTCTGCTCGACATCGTAGTACCTTTATCTTAAACAACTACTACACCAACAAACATCACTGTGAAAGCCCACTGTCAACTTGCCTCTGCCACCGACATTCATTGGTTCTACCACAAACCACCCACTGCCATACATACAGTATCCACCTCTTTCCTTTGCCAACCAACAACCATAACCCACAGCAACATTCAGTACAAAAATCCCTGCATTTACATCATCAACACTTGCAATTTCCATTGCCCACTGCTGCCACCAGTGCTCTGCACCTTCGCTATCCAATTGCTATTACAACCCCTTCACCAGTCATTTCATCGTCACATATCAACAACACCATCACAAAACATCCATTCACTGTTATACATACAACCTGCTGCCATCAACTTCACTACTGCCACTCACTTACAAATTCACTTCCTTACTGCATCACCCATGCACAACCACCAAATACTCCCTTCCACTGAATCGTAACTATACACCGCCCATCGCCTTGATCGCAACTCTCCAAAATCAATCACTACCTAGTCTTCAACCAGCCTACCTCACCGCAACCAACCCCGCAACTCAATCACAACCAAAATCAAAATGCCCGTGCCTTCAATGAACAAACGCGACCACCTTCCGAACCTCTCCTCACCGGAATCACCTTCACCTCACATTGCTTGAATAGCCCTCACTTTCATCGTCATAGTTTTGTTTTGGAATTTCGATTTCTGTTTTGGGAACTTTGTTGCCAAAGTTTAGATTTCTGAAAGAGTGGACTTTGGAATTTTGTTTTTGATTTTTTCTTTGGTTTTGAGGACTTTGGAATCATTTACTTAATTGGACTTTTTGGGCTTGTGGGGCTGATTTGTTTGGGTTGATTAAAAAGCTTTTGCCGTGTTATGTGTCTTGTTTAGTATGTGTTTAATTTCTTAAACAAGTTTTTATTCTCAAAATGTTTGTAGGAGTGTTTGCGTGAGTTTTTAAAAAAAAAAGAAATTGTTTTCTTTCTACTTTACAAATAAAAAAAATCATTTGCTTTTGTTTTTCCTAAAATTTTTTTTGCCTTCGTTCAAAATTTTCTTTTGTTTTATCTTTTTTTAATAAATAATAATAATAATGATAAACGGTTTTGAACAATTTTCAAGTTGCAAATAGAAGAAAAGCGGACAAGGGTTGCTTGCTAAAAAAATCCTCTACTTGCTTGCTTAACAAATGGTTGCTTTGAAAAATAAAAAATTTCTGCTAATAATTCTACACGCTCTGATATAATGCTCTTATCCCTTGGTTTTATTTTCTCTGCATTGTTGGTTGCTAGCATTTGAAAATTTTCAAAAACAAAAACAAAATCAAATTTCATTTGTAGTTGTATAGTTAATTCACGTTTAATTAATATTTTGCATTCATATCATCTTATTTTCTTTTCTAAGGGCAATACCCAAATCCACATAAGGTGGGGGATTTCATCACCACTTACTTGAACCACAAATTGCATTTCACTGTAGAATTTACTATTCATGACGGTTCGACTTTGGACTTAAGAGAGTCACGAGCTCACTTAGGGCTTAGTTGTATCTTGACAAGTTGTCTTCTTTCACCAATCTATATTCTTGGTGTCTACGCTACGATAGAGTAATAATCATATATAAATATTATGGTTATTCATACATATTATAGTGATTGTTTATCTAAAGATACTTAAATTTTCGGCTGCATTGGAACGGTGATTCATGGTGCGTTGATAACTCATGTCCGTTACCTGGCTAGGAACTATTTTGTTGAATTAAAATAAAGTGTGATTATACAATTTTAGGTTAAGAGCTATTAAGGACAAAAAATTTATACATAATTCCTTGCATTTATTTATTTGCATTAGTTCATGATATATAAAAAACAACAAAATCCAAAACTAATTTTTTTTGTAGATTTAACTTAACTTAGTTTTTTTTTAAAAAAACCTTTAAAGATTTTCTTTTAAATAAAAGAAAAAAAAATATTTCAAACAAAATCAAAAATCCAAAAAATAACCTTTTCAAAAACAAACCAAAAAATTAAAAAAAAAACAAAAGAAAAATTCCAAAAACAAGAATTTTTCTTAAGTTAGTTTTTTTAGAAATGCAAAAATCAAAAGAGTAAAAAAAGGGAAAAAACATATAAAAAAGAAAAAATATTTGAAAAACCAAAATCCGACAAAAAAAAAAAAAAAAAAAACCAAATCTCCCTTTGAAAAGTAAATTCGTTTTGGTAAATATATTTCCGTTATAAAGAAAAAAAAATTCATTTCATTTTTCAAACCTTGTTTCATTCTCTTAACTCGATTCTCACTTTTTTCTACCTTTGACTTTCACTTATGTATGAATACTTGGGCTCATGACATAAAAACTAATCGTTTAACTCGAACAAAGGATACTCTAATAGTGGCAAACGAGAATGCCCCGTGAACTTTCATGGATAAAATATTTCCCGGTAGAGTTCTATTCTTTCTTGTATCACACTACCCGCCCCAATTGGTGACTACTTCGAAATTCATTCCAATCATATTGCCATGCTCCCCAAATTTCGTAATTTTGAACACAATGACCCATACATTTTCATAATGTAATTCGAAAAAGTTTATGCGACCATTAAATTCCAAACTTTATGATGATGGAATCAAACTTTGGTTAAGTCATTCGCCTTTATTGATTATGCTGAAAATTGTTATATAGCTTACCATAAAACTCAATCAAAACTTGGGGATAATTTGCTAAAGTCATCTTAAAGAAGTTTTTCCCCTTGGAAATAATAACTAAAATTCGAAACAAAATTGTCAATTATCATCAATTCAGTGGTGAACTTTTTGGAAATTATTTGAATGATTTAAAGAGCTTTTATAAAACGTGCAGACCATAATTTTGAAAAATGAACTCTTTGCCAAATCTTATACGATGTACTTGAAAACAACTCATGAAGCATGCTTGAATCGATGTGCCAAGGAAATGTTCTCGTCTAACATCATGATGATGCTTGGCAATTTCCTAAAAACCTAGCCTAAAAGTCATCCCAATGGGAATGTTCTAACAGAAATCAATTTACTCACGATCAAGCGCACACTCGATAAGATCATTTTTGGCTTTGGAAGCTAAAATCGATGCAATGATCAATAAATTCAACAACATTTACTCATCCAACCAAATGAATCAAGCTTCCCGACCCATGTGTTATAAATGTTACGATCCGAATCACATAGCCGATCAGCGCCCTAATTCGATAGAATAATTCAATACTTTCAATAAGGTTAAGAATAACCTATTTTCTCCAACGTACAATCCTGGTTGGAGAAATCATTCGAACTTTGCTTGGAACCAAAATAATTCCATTACGAATTTGGTTCGTCTGAATTTTCAAGCATTTCTATACAATGCTTCGAATACTCACTTTCAACCTAACTATTTGCAAAAAGAAATTGTGGGTCCGTTTGAAAATCAACCGCAATAATCTTTTTCTCCCTAAGACGAAAAACGACTGAGTTCACTTGAGAAAAGTCTTGAAACTTTGACCAAAGCAACCACTCAAAGCCTCCAATCAAGCAGTAATTTCCAAAATTTGTTAAACTCGTACATGTAGAATGCGAGTCAATGAATTGTTAAACTTGAAATGCAAATGAGTTAATTAGCCACATTTATAAGTGAACGTGAATGAGGCATATTCCCAAGTCAGCCAGTTTCGAATCCCAGAAATCAAAACAAAAATTCGATCAAGTCCATATTGTTCAAGATAGCAATATAGCCTAAATATATGCTATCACGACTGTGCCTTCCGGTAAACAAATTGATAATTAATTTGTTAATCCAAACGATTTACCGGAAACCCCTATCGACATTTCTAAAACAACAAATGATCTGAACGAAACATTGAACAAAACATCTAATCAAATTCCACTCCAAATTCTTCTTCTACTCAAGTAGACCTACCTACTGAGTATCGTGTTCCATTTTCACATCGTCTTCAACCCAAGAAACATTCTGACCAAATGGAAAATTTGTTGGAAATTTTTAAACAAGCGAAAGTAAATATTCCTTATCTTAATATCGTTCAGCAAGTCCCAACTTATGCTAAGTTTCTTAAGGACTTGTGTACTCAAATACGACACACTCACGTACCTAAGAAAGTTTTCTTAACTTTCGACTTAGCGAATTCTTGTCCAAATCAATTCCTATCAAATATAAAGATCCTGGATGATCACCGATGTCGTGCATGATAGGGGAAAAAATGATTAACAAGTGCTAACTTGATTTGGGTGTGAGTGTCAACTTGATTCCTTATTTAGTTTACTAGTAAATTGGCTCGGTGAACTGAAAACGGTGAAAGTAACTCTTTAGTTTACCAATCATTCGATATAGAAACCCGGGGGAGAAATCGAGGATGTACTCATCAAAATTGGTCAATTTATATTTCCCGTCGATTTCATCGTTTGAAGACTCAACCTATGAAAAAATCCAATGAGTAAAATTCCATTGATTTAAGCCGAGCTTTCTTGGCTACTTAAAATGCTCTCATTAATTTTCGAAATGGTTCAATGAAAATTTCTTTTGGAAACATTACTTTGGATCTTAACATTTCCAATCTTGAAAATCAATCGAACGAACCACATGACCGAACATTGGAAGTTAGCTCTATTCAAGAAAATTTTGAGTATGAAATAGTTGACCATAACAACGAACGTGTGGCTGAATACAAAAAACTATGTCAAGATGAGCCTAACAAAATTGGAATTGCGCTTTCGTTTGAACCCCTTACCGTTGAATCAGAACTTTAACCAAATTCTTATGCAATGACCCGCCAATTTATCACTTTGATAAATATTTTTGCAAATAAAAGAATGATAATCTAGATATTTTGTTTCAAGTGACAATAATTAATAGTAGTCTTATTTTGAATAAATAAATAAATAAAATATTTTCCTCGAAATTGATATCGAAAAGATAGCAATGTATTTAAATAATTGATTTATTTAGTTTAAATTAAAAATTAATAATTCTTTTAATTATCCAAATAATTATTTTAAATGTTGAAAATTAATTTTGAATAATTATAAACTGATAATGAGTCATTTATAATAGTTTTATAAGGAGATATATTTTGTTTGAAAATATAAGGGAAAATCGATATCGCTTTATCGGTATAAAGACAGCTTTTCTAAATAGTTTTTAATATTAAATTATATTGTATTATAATTCAAATATGATCATTTTAACAAGTTTAAAATGATAAAAAATTTATTTATGAATTTTGTTTACAAATTTATATATGTTAATAAATAAGTGAAAATTTGACTGATAATCGGTTTTCCGGATTTCAACGATTTAACAAACAAAAGTTGTTCAAAGTTGTTCATAGTGTTATGCACCTACATGTACACATATATATGTATACATGTCATATGCACATGATATCATGCATGTACATACATAAACACACACACACACATATATAAATAATACAAAAATTATATAATATTTCCTGAGCTTAACCTTTAAGTAACAATAAAGCAAACATCACTTTAATGTACCACACTATCACCTCACATCAACCATTACTAGACTTAAGGGAGGGCTTGCGCTAGGGGCTAGGGATGGGTGTGGGCTAGGGGTATTTAGGTAATTATGCAATATAATATTTTGTTCTAAGGTGTTTCTATAAATATCGCCCCACTTCTCACAAATATCCTAATACCATCCCACTTCTTCTTTCTCTTCTTTTCAATCTTTCTAAGAGCCTATTTATTACTTCCTATTAATAAAAAATATTTTAGAAAACTTAGATAAAAATTATATCAAATAAAAGAGGAAAATATATACACTAGTTTATAATATCGATCCACTTCAAAACTAGTTCTAAACACCTCCTTTACTCTTCCCAAATCCATGACCACCACCTTACACCACTTAGACCATGAGCACCATCACCATCAAGGCTAGGCCGAGCTCTTCCATAGGTGGTAGGCTTGGTTTCGTTTGTTTTAGTTCGATCATAGCAGAGCTATAGCCGATTTAACATTAGCTCAAAGGGAAAATGTAGGTGAGAACTCCTAAACTATTGTATTATATTTTGGATGATGATACGACAGTTGAAATGGCTGTTTAATATGCTTTGATCATCAAGTTTTTTTTTTTAAATAATGAATGTTGAATATTTGTACAAGCCACATAAATATATGTCGATAAGCACAAATGAAATCATTTTCCTTGAATTAACGAAATGGTGTGTACGGAATGTTAAACCTCTTTAAAAATGGTTTAAAATGAGTTTGAAATGTTGCACAAATATTCGAAAGTGTTTTTTTTGAAGTTTGAATGAGAATTGAAAGTTTAGTCAAAAATAGCGGGTCACATGACGGTAGCTCACGATTTCGCAACATAAAAGTCAAATAAGTGTAAAGGATGGAATATAGCTCCAAATTCTTCGAGTTAAAATTTTTCCAAACGATTGTATCCAATTTTTTCAGTGAAGAAAGAAAATAGAGATTTTGATGAGTAGATTTTGAATAATGAGTAAAATAAGCTTTTGAAAAAATCACGGTTTTGCAGTTCGAAATCCAAAACTGAATTTCTTTGGAAATGATGTCTTAAATTTGTTTAAAAATGTAGAATAAATCTTTTATTTTTTTTTAAAATGATTTGAGTAATAAGAAAGAATTTTCAAATAATAAAAAGTCATTTTGATCAATATAGCTTAAAAGAGCACTTTCCGCAACACTTTTCCTTTCCAGTTTTTCTATAACTTTTGAGATATAGCATTAAACTTAACAATTCTTTTCCAAATCTTTTAAAAATGTTTTAAAATTAATAATTAATTGTTTTAGTACTGATTTGGAAGTTTTGTAGCTATTTAAAAAGAATTTAAATAAATGTTTAAAGAAAAGTTATTACAAATTAAGTGATTAAATCTTGGCTCTAAAAGCCGATGAGTAGACTTGATTTTTCTATTTGTGAGATCCAGTCGCGAGGTGCTTAAACTAAGGAGAAGTTTAGGAGCAACCAGTGCCCTAGATCACTTGGACTCTTTCCTAGGCGAGGGATGGATAAGGTCAAAATATCGGAAAAGAGTTAAGTATAAAAGGATTTAAACTTTCAAATCTAAATTAAATATAACTTGGATCTTATATGGATGATCTTATTATACTTAATGCTAAAGCCCAAAGAGGGAACTCATACTATTTGTGGAATTTAAAATGTGATTTCGCCGTTATTCCGCCTTTAGTTTTTGTTGAATACGAGGATTTATATTGAGTTGAAATAGATGATTTCTATAGATTCTACTCACTTAATATTTACTGATTTTAGATTAGCATCCTAGATAACATGGTTTTATCTCAATCATAATTGAGGGTTTTAAATTAAGAAATCATTGTTACGATTAAAATGAAATGATTGGGAAATATTTTCCTAAGTGAAAAATGAAATAATTTCGAATTATTCTAAGTTTAAAATTGGTTTTATGTAATTAAAGGATTTGATAAGAGAGGTATAATTATTCCGCACATACCTGAAAGAATGTTTTGTGATTGTATGTCTCTAAGAGAGATTTTGATAAAAAGAACTTAATCAATTAAAAAATGATTCCCTATTCAATGTACCACTTTTTGTCGATGATTGGATCGAAGGAACAGGGTTCAGAGTTGAGCAATTCCTATCCGAAAAACTACTTTGAACCAATGTATATGTTCATGATTGAAGCCTTGATAAAGAAATGAAGGACAAGACTGAGGATTTTTGGGATGGAAAGACTGCTTGTTGATAATTCTGGTTATTTCCCAAATACTAAAGTAGTAGTGGTCCCTTCATTTCTCAAACTCTTTGGGTGTAAGGACATTTCGCTACTAATGCTAGGGATAATTCCCGATAAGGTGTGGTAGGAGAGTGCCTTCGATTTCGTTCAATCGTAGAATGCACTTGTATGGATGGATGTCTAACGCTGCATGCTTAAGATTTCATTATTGACTTTTATAACCGTACATCTGTTTGGTGGCGGAGAAGGCAACTTCTCTTAGCTTAACACTCTTCTCTGAGACGTATGAGATTGAAGGTTGTATGTTTGTGGAAGTCAATAGTGATCGATGGAATGGCGATGTGGCATTCAAAGTGAAAAGTGAAAATTAAAAAAGGTAATCGTTACCTTAAGCTTCACATCCAAAAACGGCCAAAACAGGGTAAATGCGGCAAGGCTATATGGTTCGCAATCATTAGGACATGATTATCCCATTATATATATTTATTTATTCCCACTATGTCATTGGGACATAAATTATTGTGGATGTATGCTGTGAGGGCCCTCGGATAGGTCGGTAACGACTGGGATGGTGACATGTTCGTTGCTATTTAGTGAGAAAGGCAGGCCTGTCTTGTGTGGGTAGAGGGCAGATGTTCTATGCCTTAGTACATTCTTCTAGAGATGTACTGCTGGAAAGTAGTCCCTTCACCCCATCATTTATATGGAAACCCGTTCTCCAATAAAACCCTATACGATTTAGATATAGAAAGCGTTATGTTACAAGGTGGTATGCTGGAATTTAATAATGTAACAATTTCGGCTAAGATTAATAAGTTTATTTGCAAATGTTTTAAAGATATGTCATTAAAAATAATATCAAGTGATTTTACGCAATAATGATTTGGTGATGATAAGCTAGAAAACCATTCCGTATTTATGTACGGCGTGGTCTTATAAGATACCTTTTTGTTTTCAAAATGTGAATCATGAGTTCTCACACCAGTCCTACGACTAATCCAAAGTTTATTTCCTTTTCCTTAATCTCTAGGTGCCCTTGTTTTCCCGGATAGCCTAATAGTCAGGTTGAGTTTAGAATAAATTTGGATGGTACTCAAGGCATGGAGTTAGAAGACTCATTTGAAGATTTTTATCTACTTCCACCACCCTCTTGTACTATAGTATTTCGCATTTCTAGGAACATGAATTTATAACCGTCCATGTTTTTTAACTCTGATAAATGTATTTTAATTTCTATTGTAAAGTTTTTATTGAAATAACAAATGTGAGATTATGTTCTACCTTTATTTTTCTTTCTTACCGTTGCGAATCCGCTTCTCCGACACATGGATTTACGACAAATGAATGCCAAGGATGCATTAGTGTCGATTTTCGAGAGTCGAAGAAATGGGTCCTCATATCATGGTATCAAAGCTTAGGTTGAGCGAACACCTTGGCTTTGGTAGGGGTAAAGTCTCATCAGAGATATAATTAGTAATGCCATAGGATGAGTAAATCATTAGAGACAGGGTTAGTGATGCCCTTGAATGAGTTTTGTGTATTATATACGAGCGTGTATTTGTTAATATTATATATAAATGAATTTAGTTTTATATGAAATCATTTTTACCTAATATATATATTTGAAAAGGAAAGAAAATTTTGGTAAAATTTTCAAAGAGTTTTTGGAATGATAAATGTTTTGTACAAATCATCTTAAAAGCCATCTTCATAAATAAATCTTGAAACATTTCTGAGCACGACCAAACCTCTCTACCCGAGAATATGCTATCAATCACCTACTACTTGTGTCTAAAGGAATAATTGTTTGCCTTGTAGAAAGCATATGAGGGAAGTTACGAAAAAAGGGAGTCTTCTCGAGCGAATAGAAGCAAGAAGGATAGCCTCATTATTCTCTCAAGAGATGAAGAGAAGCAACCAGAATATCGGCCTAGAAATAGAGGGTTTCCGATCGAAGGAGGATATGCCACATACACTCGAAGGGGTGAAGATAGATATCCTTTGGTCGAAATGCTTATACCACCCTTGGCTCTGGAAATAATTATGATTTCTTGCGACAATGAACCCATGCAGGCCTCGGGGGAAAATTGGATAGCAAATCCCGCGAGCTCCACTTTGGAACTAATAGAAGATATTGAACCAATGGAAGAAGAATCAGAACCCGTGGAAGAGGAAATAGAGCCCATGAAGGAAGAATCAAAGCTGGTGGAAGACCCTGATGCTATCATATCAAGCGAATGTAGCAAAGTAACATAGGATGTGGATAAGGAGCATGTTGTATGGAAAAAGGGATCATCCAGTTCTTACATAAACTAGAATGGGATGGGAAGTAACAATGAAAGCAATAGAAGAAGAGGAAAAGGAGGGGGTCAAAGTATTTGAGAACCCTTGTGAGGAAAATATGCAAGGCTTGGAGGAGTTAAAAGAAGGAGCAATTCCTGGAATACCAGTTAGAATAGGAAATGTCCCATGGAACTAGCCATGACTACCTCAGGCAATGGGAGAGATACCAAAAGATGACGGCAATGAGGCCGACGCTGAACTAGACAGCGATGAAGAATGAGAAGGTGAGGTGATGATTGATCTGGGATGTTGTAGTCCACCATTATCGTCAAATTCGAAAGAATAAGAATAGCGTTTGATAATTGAAAATAGTTATAGTATGTATGAGGATCGATGGGATGTTTATTTTTTTTTTGATTTGGTGTTTTGTATTGTATTAGATTAAGGAAGGAAGGGGAATTTTTTTTGGACCCAAGCTTCAAAAAATTTAAAATGATGTAAGCTATGAGAATTTATAATATGATGTTGTCCTAACTTCTCATTAGTACTGATCTTTAAAATTAATTTTTAAAGTTATTAATGAAAAGTTTTGAGTTTGTAGTGAACGATGTTTTAGGAACATTTGTTTTTAAACCCTTGACTGACACTTTGGAAGAAATATTATCGTTATATTTAGATCTTTAATAATGTGATTTCAAAGATAATAACAAGTATTAGAATCTCTTATATAACGATGGAAATGTTACGAGTTTAAATAATAAAAGAAAAGAGAAGTTCATTATAACAATGTTTTGGTAATAACTGATTTATTCACTTTGATTGTATTTTGAAGTAAGAAAAAACCTGATAAATATACATATAACATTTGAATAAGTATATGAATACTTTTGAAGTATTAAAACTGGTATAAATAAAGAGAATATATATAAAGGAAAATTAATTAATAAAGAATATTAATTGATAAAGAAAGTTTCAAACAAATACAGATGGTTTTCACAGTTGATGTTAGCTAAAGGAAGTTATGGTGATTTATCAATTCAGTGAATTATTTTGAAAATAAATTTCCAGAAAACCACTGTGATATGTTTAGAAATGTGATAACCCGGATTTTTGGACATCAGGTATTTGGATAATTATCTGATTTTAACTGTTATCAACACTGATTTTCAGTTGAACGAATAAATGTGATAATAAATATTTATATCTGGAAAGATATTTACTTGACAATCTCCTGATATAATTATTTAAGATGGCAAAACTTATTATTATTTCCAAACAAATTATATATATGTTTATTTAAAAAAATTATATATATATATATATATGAGCAGATTTTAAATTAAATTTGAATTCGTAGTTTGAAATTCAAAGAAGAAATATGTATGATTATTTTAAATGTATAATTAAGATTCTAAATTTTTTTCTTTTAAAAGTTATATATATGTATAAATTCTAGAAAAGGTATTGATATAAATATAATATAATATTAAAAACAAGGAATGATGAGAGTTTTAAAATATACATATCTTTTGGGAATAGATAAGAAAACATATATATGCTGAAAATTGTCTTGTAATATATGTATAAGATCTAATAAAGGATTTAAAATACTCTTCTTTGATACTTGGGATAAAACATAGTATGTATATATACACACACATATATATATATATACACACATTTGTAAATGTAATATATAAATATATTAGCATAAGAAGTATTAATATATTTAAGTTAGGGCTAAAAAACAAAATTGTAAAATTTATTGGAACAAGGACATAAACACAATTAATTTACAAGTGCCATTTGTAAAACCATGAACATAACGAATTAACACTTGTAAACTTATGATAACAAGTGGTAAATCTTTTCCATTTAAAATGATAAAATAAAATAAAAATTTAGCCAGGCTATTTTTTTTCATTTTCTTTTTTTTTCAAAACTGATCTAATGAAAGCTCAAATATGTTAAACATTTATCAACCGAATCATAAGTAACAGCAGATCAAAAATCTTCAAACTAGAAATGAATTATATCAAATTTTTGCAATCAAAACTTGGAGCTAAGCTGGGTAAAGATCTGTAAGCAAATCAAATTAAGTAATTTCTGAACAGCAAGCAACAAATCAGATCAAAGCAGAAATTCCAGGTTTTCTCTATTGGCATTCAAGGTGAGTAAACCTTTTGAAAAAATAATAATAATAGTTTGGTTTAGATTTAACTTAAATGAATGTGGAAATATTGATTTGTATAGAAGTGCTTCATTCTGGAAAATATTTGAAAATTTATATATGTTGTGTGGGTATTTCAGTTTATTTATATTCAAGATCCTGTTCTCCGTGTGCACAGTCCCTGATTTGCCTTTTAAAATTCAAATCTCTCTATCAAGGCAATGTTAGACTTTGATATCTAAATGAAAGTCGTTTGCTAATGTATGATGATAATATTAACAATAGTCTAAGGGTTTAGAATTTAATAAATTATTTTTAAATTGAAATAACAATGGGAAAAGTATATATGTGGTAAAAACCAACCAATTCAATTTCTGTTTGGAATGACATGAATGAATTAGTGAGGGAAAATCATGATTTTTAATGTGCATTCATGATTTTTAGATTGATAAATTATGAGGATTTTCGAGATAATCATTTTGGGAATTTTTGGTAATTGCTGATGATCGGCACGGTGGGTGGAGGCTGGTTCGTAGGCGAAGGTGGCAGGGAGGTGACCAATGGTAGGAAAAAATACTGGAGGATTTTCTTGTTGGCCGAGGTGATCGAAAATGAGGAAAACTAGGGTTTAGGTAGGTGTTTTGCTTGTCGTGGCTGTCAAGGAAATTTCAACGACAACAAGGGACCGGAGTGGTTCGCGATGGTGGTATTGGGAGCGGGAAAGGGTGACGTAGCTTCGGTGAAGGGGCAGGTGATCGTGAGGTCGGAGGTGATGGAGAGGAGTAATATTCTGGTGATGATTGGTTCCAGATTTGGTCGAGATGGGTTCGTTTTCGATTTATATGAGAATTGATCGATCGAGGTCCACGTGAGGGTTGACGCGAGTACAGGGAGTTTGTCGCGAGTTACGGTGGCTTACTCCGATGATCGGAGTGGTGGTGTACGTGCACCACGTGCACGTTGATTTCTGGAACTAATTGAAGTTTGTGAAGATGAAGGTTTGCTCGATGCGGTACTCGAGCAATCTGTTGTGCGACTCTAAGTGGTGGGTTTGGTTGATGACTAAAGGGTGGCATGGGTTTTTGTGCGTTTGAATCGGGTTTAGCCCGAGGTGATTTCTTGGTTTAATCTATAGCAGATTTTTGTGAATAAAAATCATGATTTGTTATTGGTTAAAAGAAAACAAGTGAGTTAAGCTTTAGAGGATAATTACCAAAATAAAGTAATTAAAATTTAATTACTTAGTGTGATTAGTTGGTTAATTAATAAATGTGATTAGTTGATGAATGTGATTAATTTAAGATTAATTACCAAATGCAATTAATTAAAAATGTTTTTAATTAGTAAAGAAAATAATAAGGGATTATTACTTAATGGAATTAATTAATAGTTACTTAATATAAAAATTAAGGTTTGATTAATTTGTATTGAAGGAGATTAATTGATAATTAAGATTTATTAATTAATAATTAAAGATTAATTAATTGGTTTATAAGTTAATTAAGGGATAAATTAGCCAGTTGTAATTAATGAGATGAATAAAATTAATTAATTTGTAAATTAATTAAAGATGGTCACTTCGTAATTGTTTAAGTAAAATTACTTAATGAGATAGATAAATGGTACACTTAGTGAAGTAATTGATGGATAAATTATTGGAAGTAATCAATATAAGGGAAGTTACTTAATGGAAGTAATTAAAGGTTTATTACTTAGGAGAAATAATTAAGGATTAAATTACTTGGTGCAATTAAATTAATCAAGGATGATTAATTGAGATGAAAAATGATGATGACCAATTTATTGGTTTGTAATTTATTAATGATTAATTAAAGGAATCTAAGTAATTAAGGATTTGTAATTAATTTCATTAGAGATATATTAAATTAATTTTGGAAACGATCCATCTTGCTTGTGAATGATTGAATAGATTAAATGTCTTGAATTGATTGATATCTCTGATATGAAATATTTTATATATGATATATTGGTGGAAATTGATTATCTAGTTATCTATTAATAATGAATTGCTATCTGGTATTTTAAGTTGAATTTTATTTCACTTCAAACAACATGGGTTAGGATGGTATTGAATTCAAAGAGACCAGAGTCGATTATTAGTAAATACCCGAAACCACTTATAGATTGATATGTAAAATCGATAAACTAGATTGGGATGATTTAAGTGAATTGGACCATTTAATCTAAGATTTAGCATCGAGAAATTAATGTATGAAATAAGTGATGTCTATAACAACTTGTGAAGTTGTAAATTGATATAAGTCACCCGGGATTTAAATGAGTTCTTTGTATTGGTATTTCATGTTGGTTGGGTTTACTCACGCTGGTTTCCAGCCTGACTCGTGTGTTACTTTGATGTAATGCTCGGGTAAGACCGAGTATTACATATTTTCAGGTAAGGGCGTTCTGGAGCACAGGAGGCGAGCTGGATGGCAGGAACGTATGAGGTATTTCCACTGCGATATATTATAGTTTATCTAGGACAGGTTCTTTTAAAAACTGTCCAGTGTTGTGTATGGTTGTAACTCTGATGTATAAAAATATAAGTGTAAAGATACAGATCTTCTTTGTAAAACTATTATTTATGTGATATTATATTTTATCCGCTTCGAATGTGAGATTCTGAGTTTGAGTTTTCTGTTTTCTTCTTCTTTCTCTTTCTTCTTTTCACTAACTATCTGGAATTTTCGGAAACGAATTTTCCGGGTCGTTACATTTCATATCAGAGCTGAAGTTTAAGCAATAACCTTGGCTTTGGTGGGATTACTCATTAAGGATAAGGTAAGTGGTACCCTAAGTTGAGTTGAGTGTGTGTGTGTGTGTGTCTATATATATATGAGAGCGTACTTGTTATTTTCTTATATAAAGATTTTAAATGATTTTATATAAGAATATATTTTGATATATAATGCAATATTTCTTTCTAATAAATATTAAGCTAATGGGTCGTTGAATTATTGGAATTAAATTAAGAAGTAATAGAATACAACCAAATTGAAATTAAATTAAAGATGAGTTTGAAATGGATTCAAACTGAAATTAAATCTTGAATTTTGGAAAGAATTTCAGAATAAGATAATAACGAGTTGGTTTCTAGATATGATAATCTTGGTTATAATTATAAATAATTGTTGTCATATAACATGTATTAAAGAGTAAGAAAAATGAAATGTTTTAAGAAAATAAAACATTTAGGGAAGTATGACTTATAAATTGGAATTAAAGTGGGTTTCAAACTGTTAATTTCTGAATTCTAAATCTAAACATTTGAAATTGTTTTCAAAATGTTAAAGGAAATAATATTATTCAAAAACTATTTTGAATATGATCTTATTTTAAAATAAGAAATGTTATTTAATATATATATGAATGAAAGGGTTCAATTTCAAACAAGAGTTGTCTGAAAATTTAAAGAAATTTGTTTTGAATTAAAAACCAAAGGTGGTATAAAATTTTAAAGTATAACTTGGTATGTAAAAGAAATTAATATGTATATATGTGGATATACATAATATCAAAGGTTTGAAATAAACTCTAAACGGTGAGTTTTGAATTTGGAATAAGATGTGATACCTGAAGTGCTAAGCTTTTGAACTTATTAAGTGGGAAGATTATTTATGAGAAGTTTAAAATTGGAAATGGAAGTTCAAATTGGGTAAAATTGACTGGATTGGATGAATTGAGTTTACCTGGGAAAAAGTTAAATAAGTTGGAATGATCAACCTGATTTGAAAATTTCAGGATGAAATTAAGATTTAACTTGGGAAGATTAAATGGTTGACTTGAATTAGGAAGTTTGAGTGATCTCAAAATGGGTTTGAGATCCGAAAAATTGAAATGGATGAATGCTTTAAAATAATTTGAATGATACCATTCCGTTGTTATTAATAATCTTTAAGCTGAAATTGGATTTGATAAATGAAGAAATGGACTGTAGTAATATATCTATTATTGAGATAAAAAGAAAATTTAACTTTAGTTTGGAAATAGAGATATGGAATCACTTTGGACTTGAGATTTGGGTGTTTAAAATAGAGTTGCAACTGAAATTGTTGAAAATTGGTTTTAAGGTTAAATTTGGATAATAAATTGGTTTTTTAAAGTTTAAATTGATTTAAAATGAAATTATGGAATATGGGATTAAAGTTTGAAATTAGTCCGAATTGATTTGAATAATTTGGAATTATAATTAAAGTTGAATATTTTTAAATTCAAATGGAATTTGAATTGAATTTGGGAAGAAATCAAGAATAATTCAACTTGATTTGGAAATGGAGTTCGAAATTAAGATTAATTCAAACTGGAGTTGAAATGAATTGAAATTGGAACTAGTTCAATTGAAATTGATTTGAATTAGTAGAATTTGAGATCAAGGATGAATAAAGTTAAATTTGGAAAGAAACTGAGGTAAATTCAACTTGAATTGGGATTGAATCAATTTCAATGGAAATTGAAGTTATTTAAATTGGAATTAGGTCAATTTAAATGGTAGAGGAAATTTAAATTGAATTGATGAGAATGGAGATTGGGAAGTGAACAGTTTTGACTCTGGACTATTTTTAATATAAATTGTTTTAATATAAACTTATTTTCCAAGCTATTCATTATATAAACAACCTTTCTTTTAAAAGCCAAACTATCTTATACTTGTTTTAAAATTATTTTTGAAACTGTTTAACAATTTTCTAAATATTTTATAAACTAATTACTATTTTCAACTAATAATTACTGTTTCATAGCTATTTTGCAATTATTTACAATTTCTATGACTATTTAACTATTTTCCAATTATTTTACAATTACTGAACTATTTTACAGCTATTTTACAAACTAGTAATTATTTTTCAGCTACTTATCTATTTCTTTAACTTTTCAAGTTATTCTCTAAATTTAAACTGGACGGAGTTCAAACTGTTATTGGTTAAATACCCAATCGAGATAAGAATAGAGGTGCTAATCCAAATGGATTGAACCAATTGTGAGTAAGTGAATGAAAATCGAAGTAAATGTGAATAGAAATGGAATTGATTTGGTTAATAATCAATAAAGATAAATACATAGGATGTACGTATGTTATTCTATTCGCATAGTGATTTGATCCAGATTCGATCACAAAATTTCGAGATTGTTATATCGATCCGAGTTGGAATTTTCCACTCGATTTTTGAAGGCGAACCTGGATATGGATTGTTGATTGGTTTTGGATACTCTTTATCATAGTTATGACTATGCAAGGAGAATGACGGTTTCTGATCAAGAAACCAGATCTGTGTCCGCACTAGGAAGTCGGGTGGACGATAGTAGTTCGGAAATGAAATTGTGTGATCGAGTGAGCGATCAGATTGGTATGGCGTACGAATGATATGTGTACATCGTACGGATTTCAATGAAATTGATATTGAAAAGAGTAATCAAATTTGAATATTTGATTTTGAATAAAAAAAGTATATATCTTGGTTATATAAGATAAAACTCCCTTTGATGAATCTATTGCCAGGAGGAAAGGATTTTGAAAGTGTTTGAAGTATAAAAGGATTTTATACAAGTTTAACATGATCCAAAGATTTTTGTCAAGGATTATATATATATATATATATATATATATATATATATAAAGGATCATATGAGGATTTTGGAAGAGGATTTGGAAACCTTTGGATTTGGAAAGGCTTTTGATTTTTTGGTAAAATCAATATTGAATTTGGAAAGCCTAGTTTAAGAATTATCGATTTTGGGATAATCGATTTTGTGTAAAGGAGCTTTGTATGAGATCATACAAGGTATATGATTTGAAGATACTATATGTCTATAGTATAAAATGTTTTGATGATGGCTCTGGGGAAAAAGGCGCTCCCTTGAAATGAACTTCTTAGGAGTACCACCGGTGGTGCTGCCTTGAGCCCCAAGGGGGGGTTCTAAAGTTGATCCTGTGAGGAGTCCGGACAAAACTAGTTCCTAAGGATTATGAGTAGAGTATACCATAGCAAAAGTCGTGTGTGCCGTTGAGAGCCAACAGTCTGTGTTTGATTTTATATTGGTAGACTATTACCTATGGTATGACATAGCGAAAGTCGTGTGTGCCGCTGAGAGCGATCAGTCTACGTTTGATTTTATATCGGTAGACTGCGACCTATTTAGGAGTGGAGAAGTTTCATTTCAACAGCGAAAATCAGAGGCCGTTGAGAGCCTGCAGTTACATGGACTTTTGCTGCGATGGCAACGTAACCCTGGAATGTAACTGTGATCTGTTGTGTGGTATCCATAGCGTAATCGAGAGGCCACGGAGAGCCTGCAGTTACATGGACTTTTGCTACGATGGCAACGTAACCCTGGAATGTAACTGTGATCATGGATAGGGGTGATGATTTCCAGAGCATTCTCACCATAGATATATCCTCAATTTTCAAAAACTGTTTTCTCTATTTTCAATAAAATTATTTTCCAAGTATTTTCACTGGGTGTTGAAAATGGGTCTGCTAAGTACTTATAGATTTTCAGTCCTACGCCTGATCAACGTATGACCGAATTTATATAAGAACAAGGATGGACTTGTTGAGACATCGAGTTACAAAAAGTATTTTTATAAAAACTGTCTTGTAATATTGTATAGATTTTAAAAGTGTTTTAAAAGTGATTAAAGAATAATTTTTCTGATAAAAGCATTTTAATAAAATTTTGGTTTCGTTCCTTTTCGAGGACGAAAAGATTCCAATGGGAGAGGAAT
This sequence comes from Allium cepa, assembly GCA_030765085.1. NCBI lineage: Eukaryota > Viridiplantae > Streptophyta > Magnoliopsida > Asparagales > Amaryllidaceae > Allium > Allium cepa. The sequence continues at coordinate 515,497,584 of CM060942.1, forward strand.
GTGATAACCCGGATTTTTGGACATCAGGTATTTGGATAATTGTCTGATTTTAACTGTTATTAACACTGATTTTAAGTTGAACGAATAAATCTGATAATAAATATTTATATCTGAAAAGATATTTACTTGACAATCTCCTGTTATAATTATTTAAGATGGCAAAACTTATTATTATTTCCAAACAAATTATATATTTGTTTATTTAAAAAAAATTAAATTATATATATCTGAGTAGATTTTAAATTAAATTTGAATTCGTAGTGTGAAATTCTAAGAAGAAATATGTATGATTATTTTAAGTGTATAATTAAGATTCTAAAATCTTTTCTTTTAAAAGTTAGATATATGTATAAATTCAAGAAAAGGTATTGACATAAATATAATATATTATTAAAAACAAGGAATGATGAGAGTTTTAAAATAACATATCTTTTGGGAATAGATAAGAAAACATATATATGCTGAAAATTGTCTTGTAATATATGTATGAGATCCAATAAAGGATATAAAATACTCTTCTTTGATACTTGGGATAAAACATAGTATGTATATACATATATACATACATACATACATATATATATATATATATAGACACACATTTGTAAATATAATATATAAATATATTAGCATAAGAAGTATTAATACATTTAAGCTAGGGCTAAAAAACAAAATTGTAAAATTGATTGAAACAAGGACATAAACACAATTAATTTACAAGTGGCATTTGTAAAACCATGAACATAGGGAATTAACACTTGTAAACTTATGATAACAAGTGGTAAAGCTTTTCCATTTAAAATGATAAAATAAAATAAAAATTTAGCCAGGCCATTTTTTTCATTTTTTTTTTCAAAACCAATCTAATGAAAGCTCAAATATGTTAAACATTTATCAACCGAATCATAAGTAATAGCAGATCAAAAATCTTCAAACTGCAAATGAATTATATCAAACTTTTGCAATCAAAACTTGGAGCTAAGCAGGGTAAAGATCTGTAAGCAAATCAAATTAAGTAATTTCTGGAAAGCAAGCAACAAATCTGATCAAAGCAGAAATTCCAGGTTTTCTCTTTTGGCATTCAAGGTGGGTAAACCTTTTTTAAAAAAAAAGAGTTTGGTTTGGATTTAACTTGAAGCATGTGGAAATATTAATTTGTATAAAAGTGCTTCATTCTGGAAAATATTTGAAAATTTATATATGTTGTGTGGGTATATCAGTTATATTGAAGATCCTGTTCTCTGTGTGCACAGTCCCTGATTTGCCTTTAAAATTCAAATCTCTCTATCAAGGCAATGTTAGGCTTTGATATCTAAATGAAAGTCGTTTGCTATTGTATGATGATAATATTAAAAATAGTTTAAGGGTTTAAAATTTAATAAATTATTTTTAAATTGAAATAACAGTGGGAGAAGTATATATATGATAAAAACCAACCAATTCAATTTCTGTTTGGAATGACATGAATGAATTAGTGAAGGAAAATCATGATTTTTAATATGCATTTCATGATTTTTAGATTGATAAATTATGGGGATTTTCGAGATAATCATTTTGCGAATTTTTGGTAATTGCTGATGATCGGCACGGTGGTTGGAGGCTGGGTCATAGGCGAAGGTGGCTGGGAGGTGAACGATGGTAGGAAAAATACTGGAGGATTTTCTTGTGGGCCGAGGTAATCGAAAATGAGGAAAACTAGGGTTTAGGTAGGTGTTTTGCTTGTCGTAGCTGTCAAGGAAATTTCAAAGACGACAAGGGACCGGAGTGGTTCACGATGGTAGGATTGGGAGCGGGATGGGGTGACGTAGCTTCGGTAAAGGGGGCAGGTGATCGTGAGGTCCGAGGTGATGGAGAGGAGTAATATACCGGTGATGATTGGTTCCAAATTTGGTCGAGATGGGTTCGTTTTTGATTTATATGAGAATTGATCGATCGGGGTCCATGTGAGGGTTGCAGGAGTACAGGGAGTTTGTCGCGAGTTGCGGTGGCTTGCTTCGATGATTGGAGTGGTGGTGTACGTGCACCACGTGCACGTTGATTTCTCGAACTAATTGAAGTTTGAGAAGATGAAGGTTTCCTCGGTGCAGTACTCGAGCAATCTGTTGTGCGACTCGAAGTGGTGGGTTTAGTTGTTGACTCGAGGGTGGCATGAGTTTTTGGTGCGTTTGAATCGGGTTTGGCCCGAGGTGATTTCTTGGTTTAATCCATAGCGGATTTTTGTGAATAAAAATCATGTTTTGTTATTTGTTAAAAAAAACAAGTGAGTTAAGATTTAGAGGATAATTATCAAAAGTAAAGTAATTAAAATTTAATTACTTAGTGTGATTAGTTGGTTAATTAATAAATGTGATTAGTTAATGAATGTGATTAATTTAAGATTAATTACCAAATGCAATTAATTAAAAATGTGGTTAATTAGTAAAGCAAATAACAAGGGATTATTAATTAATGGAATTAATTAATAGTTAATATAAAAATTAAGGTTTGATTACTTTGTATTGAAGGAGATTAATTAATAATTAAGATTTATTAATTAATAATTAAAGATTAATTAATTAGTTTATAAGGTAATTAATGGATAAATTACCCAATTGTAATTAATGAGATGAATAAAATTAATTAACTTATAAATTAATTAAAGATGGTCACTTGGTAATTGTTTAAGTAAAATTACTTAATGAGATTGATAAATGGTAATCACTTAGTGAAGTAATTGATGGATAAATTACTAGATGTAATCAATATAAGGGAAATTACTTAATGGAAGTAATTAAAGATTAATTACTTAGGAGAAATAATTAAGGATTAAATTACTTGGTGCAATTAAATTAATCAAGGATGATTAATTGAGATGAAAAAATGATGATGACTAATTAATTGGTTTGTAATTTATTAATGATTAATTAAAGGAATCTAAGTAATTAAGGATTTGTAATTAATTTCATTAGAGATATATTAAATTAATTCTGGGAATGATCCATCTTGCTTATGAATGATTGAATAGATTAAATTTGTCTTGAATTGATTAATATCTCTGATATGAAATATTTTATATATGATATATTGGGTGGAAATTGATAATGTAGTCATCTATTAATGATGAATTGCTATCTGGTACTTTAAGTTGAATTATATTTCACTTGAAACAACATGGGTTAGTGTAACAACCCGCATATTTATCGGTCGTATATTTAAATATTTTATTTACATATAACGTCGTTTGTCGAATTATGGTCCGAAAAGTTACTTTCTGCAAACGGTCGAATTGGGTCTCAAGACCACTTCCATTGAGTTCGAAACATCGTTTGCGATCTTTTTGAGTATAATCTTTGATATGTTTGGAGTAAGTTGAATTTTGCTACCTTTTCTATTGGGTTTAGGGTTTGGGTTCAGCCCACTAGCTTAACTAATACCCTAACTCAGCCCTCTCCTCTCCATTCTCTCATTCCACTCTTCTAAACTCAAGCTCCAACTGAAAATGGTGGAAGGGAAAGGGAAATAGAAATTGCAAACCCTAGTTCTTCTTGCTAGCTCATATTCTTGCTCCAAAATCAAAGAGAAGCAAGAGGTAAGCTTCATCTTCATCTGCTCCATCTCTTCTCCTCTTCAATTTCAGTAATTTCCTAACCCTAACTTAGGAAATACTTGCTTTGATTCTAGATTGAAGCTTGTAGTGTTGAAGTGGAGTGTAGTTGGTTGATTCCTTGCATTTGTGCTTCTTCATCTTCTTGTTCTTGAGTTAAAAAGGTGAGTTTTGAACTCACATCTACTTCTCTTGATTTCACGGGTGTTGGGTATGAATTCCTAACAAGTATGCATGTGCCATTGCTTTGGATTTAGAAAGAATTTGCATTTCATTGAAATAAGGCAGGAATTGCAAATTCATCAGGTTCGGCCGACCGAGACCTGTAGCCGATCGACCGACCTGCTGCCCCGAGCCATATTTTATTTCCTGCATCTGGTCGGCCGACCGAGCCCTGTAGTCCGATCGACCGACCTGCTCTATTTTGCCTGTTTTGCCTATTTTGCATATTTGATTGATTTTCCGGATTTTATCGATTCAAGTTGGTTTTAAGTGTTTGTTATTGCATCTTTGATTTTGATAACTTATTTTTGACTTCATTCACGGGTTTTATAAATAATCCCTCTAAATCGTATTAAAAGCTTCCGTCTCCAATTCATAAATTCTATTTATAATGCACATACACGATCTCGCACTTCGAGCGATGTGGAAGGAAGATTAAATGGTTAGGTAAAACATGGACCATGAATACATGCGTTTATCTTTCCGATTAATCCCTGACCTATTCAATTGATCGTTTTGACCTTTGGGTTTGGTTTATCGATGATATGAGGTAAACTTTGTACTGCTTTGAGTGTGAAAGTGACTGACGGATAGTAAACCGTTTAGTGCGAACGAGTGGTTATGGGACATACGTTAACACTTTTCAGATTCCTTTTCGAGAGTTGTGACACATTCCGCCAGTTAGTGGTGTCCAGAACTGGGTCTTCGACCTTCACCACTATGGTTTGCCGCCCTATAGTATCGCTTACGATGTTGGTCTTTATGAGCCGCATGGGTGATATTGGGTTTGTGCCTTTAGTATCGCTTTTGGAGTTGGTCCTTTACCCTAGCTCGAGAGATATTTGGGGTTGTCGGTTACCTTTAATATTGCTTTCGGAGTGGTTTCTTCACCACCTCTCAAGAGATATTGGAGTGGTTTCTTCACCACCGCTCGAGAGATATTGGAGTGGTTTCTTCACCACCGCTCATGAGATATTGGATTTGTTGCAATTGGTGTTTGTTATTTGCCTTTTGGCTTGCCTTGGGATATTCTTATCCTTTGATTATCTATGATGCCGATGATATGAGGCTTGTTTTATTATGTTCATCTTATGTTAGATGATTGTGTTATCTCCCTTAGAGATATTTGTTATACTATATGACCTTGCAGGTTCATTATCGTTCAGTTATCTAACTGATTTGTTTAGCTAGACTGACCCGTGTATTTTATACTCGGGTCAGACCGAGATGTTTCAGGTTAGGTGCTTTTGGACTTAGCCTCTTTTGCTTCCCCACGGACTATTCCGCTAGTTTCTTTTGTCTTAGCTTTTGTGTAGTCCTTATCTGTTGTAACTCTGATATGTATTCTTGTGAACTCGTCTGTATATTGTGGTTTGCTATACCACTTGACATGTATTATTTTGTATACTCTGCTTTGTATCAGTATATGTATGTATATGATGGTTTACTATTCTGTGATGTATATTGCATTTGAGTTGTTATATTCTGTTCTGATAGATCCTCTAGCCACCTATGGTTTTGTCTTAAGTATTCATTGGATATGTCGATCTGCTTGGTAAGGCAATTATCGATGTATTCAATAGATAATTAAAGCAAGGCCATAGATGGTCGCTCCTAAACAGCCTTATTCTCCGTGTTAGCAGACGGTATTATCTATTAATACTCTTTGCTAGCGTCGGTATAGAGGTGGGGCGTTACAGCTAGGATGGTATTGAATTCAAAGAGACCGGAGTCGGGTATTAGTAAATACCCGAAACCACTTATAGATTGATATGTAAAATCGATAAACTAGATTGGGATGACTTAAGTGAATTGGACTATTTAATCTAAGCTTTAGCACTGAGAAATTGATGTATGAAATAAGTGATGTCTATAACAACTTGTGAAGTTGTAAATTGATATAAGTCACCCGAGATTTAAAAGAGTTCTTTGTATTGGTATTTCATGTTGGTTGGGTTTACTCACGCTAGTTTCCAGCCTGACCCGGGTGTTACTTTGATGTAATGCTTGGGTCAGACCGAGTATTACATATTTTCAGGTAAGGGCGTTCTGAAGCAAAGGAGGCGAGCTGGATGGCAGGAACGTATGGGGTATTTCCGCTGTGATATTGTAACAACCCTAGATTTTTCATATATTTTAATATTTGACTTTATTTTATTTTGAAATTATTTTTAAACTTGTTTTATTTCAAACATTTCACATTTTTAAATATAAGTGTTGATTATTATGTGAATTATAATTTCAAACAGGTATAAATTGGATATTTTACTTAAAGATGAATTTCTGTTCAAACTGGTCAAACTTTGACTTTTAAATTTCAAATTTAAATAAGTAAACTCCTCAATTTTATCTTTTATTATGGAAATAGATTTAACAACTTGAATAGTGCTTTTTGTTTCGTTGAAAACGGACTTAAACTGTGAAAGTTATGCACATTTCAATTTTGAGTATAATTTATTTTATTTTGCATTTTTGTCTATTTTAGATTATATAAATCATATTTTCTTTGTTATATTTTATTTAATATGTGTTAATATATTATTTTATGTATATTTTTGTCTTTTAATATTTTTAAAGTGATAATATAATTTTTCCATAATTTATTGCATATATTTTCTATTTTTAAAGGCTAGTTTCCATTTTTTTGCTATTTTCTTCATTTAAATTATATTTAATTAAAATTTATTTATTTATTTTTATGAATGAATTTTATTTTTGTGTCTTTATCTTTATTTATAAATATTTTTCAAGTACACAAATTTTTTCCAAAGTTCATTTCATTTATTTTCAAATTTTCTAGCCTAGTTTACATTTTCTTTGCTATTTTCTTAATTAATTATATATAATTAATATTTATTTATTTATTTTTTTTTATTTACTAAATTTTCGTGTTTTGAATTGAATTTATACTTATTTTTCAGTTATTTAAAATTGCAAAAGAAATGGTGGAAATTTGAAGAGTTTTGCGACCTTTGATTTGCTTAAGGCTTTTTGTTTTCTTGTCTTTTCACATTTCAACCATCACCTTTTCATTATTTGCTGCCATAACTCATTCCCTTCAGCCGACCACTTCTCCACTTCATTTTCCACGAATTTTTTCTTCTCAAACTCTAAAAAAAAGTTTTGGCCATCTCCAAGAAGAAATTTTGATAAAAACTTTCATTTCTTTTTACATTTTCTACTGGATTTACTTGATTTTTGCACTTGCAATCTCTTATGCAGTTCGGCCCCTCCATCTCCAGCGCCTTGGCCAACTCCACCACCACCTATTATAGCCACCATAATCTCCTCTCCATTGCCATTCCAGAGCCGAGGCCATCCATGTTGATGATCCACCAAAATATGAAGCAAACTCCACCTATATCTAACATAGCCTAGCTACCTTACTTCCATCACCTCCTCCATCACTTTGGCCGACTATACACCACCACCACCAGCAAATTCCTGACCTGAGCCCACTTCCACATCATCCTCAAGCCCACTACAGACCTGGCCATGCCCTCCTTGGCCTTGGCCAAGCCCTCTAGTGCATAGGAATCCATGATATTTGCCTTGTAGTGTTAGTTCATGCTCATATATCTTTGCTCCATCATTTTGCCATGCTAGTCCCACCTTTAAGAACCCAAACCAGATCCAAACCATGCCTTTAGCCGTGCCATTTCAGATCTGGAGTTGAAGCATAGGTGGTAGAAAGCAAGTGCAAACACTTCGGTGATGTTTTGTGTATTCATTTCTAGCTTTGTTTAATTGAATTTGGGTTGAAAACTTATGTTATATTTATTTGTTTTGTCTCATGTATCCAAGGAGAATTAATCTTTGGCTCTTCCACTCATCTTTGTGTCGTGTTATCGTGCTTGTTTGGATCTCATTCGTGCATTCGTCGTTGTGTCTCCAGCTCAAAACAGTGAGTTATTCTCACCAGACAATATGTACATATATAACTAGTAAATTGACCCCTTTTGAATCTGTAAAATGCATTATCATGGTACACCTGCTATATTATGATTATATGATATTCACCCATGCTCATACACCTGTTATAACATCTGTTACTGTTATATTATGCTGTTCTGTTATTTTTATCAGTTTATCACACTACAAGTTCCCTTTAGGTTAGAATCACTATGGGTTGAAATGATACATACCCGAACGGACTTTAGAATAGGAGAAAATCGTTATGGGCTGAAATGATAGGCCTGAATGATTTTCAATTATTTTATTTTACTTGGGTTTGCGGGTTTGAAATGATCAAACCCGGGTTTTCTTTGTAAATACGGGTTGAAATGATATATTACCCGTATCACTTCGTCTAGGCTAGATAATGAAATACAGACCCGTTGTTAAAATATGTTTTTCTAAAAATTTTAAATTATTTTAGAAATGTAAATATTATAATATTTTGATTTAAATTTGATTAAAAATGATTTTTGTAAAGCATTATTGATTTTCTGAAAATTTATAAGTGAAATAAATAAATGGTAAAGTTAGAAATCTGAAATGTAAGTTATTTTGGAAATTATAATTTGGTGATAAATGGAATTTAAATTAAATATGAAAATGTGATAAATTTATGATATTTTGAATTAAATGAATTTAAAATGATTTTATAATATATTAATGATTTTTGAATAAAGTTAAAATGTGAAATGAATGAATATTTAGGTTGAAATTTGGAAATATAACTAAAATTGGAAATTTGTGAATTTGGCTTAAAAGTGAATTTTAAGTTAAGTAAATAAAAATGAAATTAAGTTATATTTGAAAATTTTAAACTTAAATATTAAGTTAAATTTAATTTAATGAATTTAAAATTTAATGTTGGAATTTAATAAGCGAATTATTATTAAATTTTGATTTTTGAATGGAGATTTAACTTTATAAAATCATGAATATAAGGGTATTTGAATGACTGTTTTAAAAGTGAAATTATATGATTTTATAAGCTAAAAATGTTTTAAATAAAAATATAATTGTTTGTGAAATTATATTGCACACTTGAAGTTAATTAACTGCATTTCAGAAATGCTATTAGTTCTAATGTAAATGATAACACAACATTTGTAAATGCCGTAGTTGATAATAATTAACCAAATGGCTAAGTTTAATTAAAGGCTATCATAGCATTTTTGTAAATGTTATAATTGTTGAATTTAACTAAGTTTTATTGAAACTGATGTAACTCTATTATAGCATTTTTAAATGCTACTTTTGTTAAATTGAACTGTTATAAATGTAACTTTCTGTAGCAATTTCTAAATGCTGCGAAAGTTAAATTTTCATTTGTTTTAATAAATCAAGTGAATAAATGAATTTTGAAAGACTAAATTTTTGTAAATTTAATAATTTAATTATTAAATATAATAACTTCATTTTACGATTTCAAATGAAGTAATTTGTTTTGAAATATAAACTATTTTGAAATGTGTTTTGTAATGGTATTGAAATTAAATAAAAATGAATGTGGTTTGGAAGATATTATATTTTTGATATTTTGAAATGGTTTTTGAATGATATTGAATTTTGAAATGATATTTGATTTTGAAGTATAAAATACCATTTTGAAATTTTAACCACGGGATGTATTTAATTTATAGTTTAACTGATTCTTAAAGGATGGACGATCCCAAGCATCCTTTAAGTTATTGTGCATTTCTACTACAGTTCACTTGAGTTGGTTTACATTATATAAGTATATATTGTCCTGACTCGAGTGTTTTGTGTTTTACTTTACGCTTGGGTCAGCCTGAGTATTTACAGCTTAGCTTTGGATTTCTTTTCTGGAGCTAGGAATTGATGGAGATTCTGCTTGTCTAGTTATCTATCCCTTCAGTTTCAGTTGTTCTATTTCAGCTTTGGTATTGATAAACTGGTATGTAATTGATATTTTTATTGTATATGTTTTTCAGACTGATATTATGTATTATGTTTTGAGAGTTTGTTATAGTAGCTTCATGAACTACTATGGTATTTTAATTTCCGCTGCGAGTTATTCTGATATTTCTGTGTCTGTGATTCTGTGATTGTATTTCATTTGCTCCAAAATTATTTACAATGTGATATTTTGAGCAATTCAAGTCCGGCATTTGTGGATGCGAATGGCTGAAAATATCGGGTTGCTACAGTTGGTATCAGAGCTTTGGTTTTAGGCAAACCTTAGCTTGCGAAGCAAAAACTCATTAGAGATAGGGTAGAAATACCCTAGAATGAGGGAAATCAATCTCAGAATCCGTTCTTTCTGAGAGAACGTATTTTCGAAGTATAAAATGATTTCCAAATGATTTTTAAAGGGTTTTCAAAGATTATTTTGGTATAAAAATGTTCTTATTTCGAAATCAATATTTTCTAAACTTCATCTCTTCAGTATCCACCTTGTTAGAAATCTCTTGGTTAAGATTCGTATCGACTAGGATTCCTTGAACTTTGGAACACTCCCACTTGTTCTGGAATCCATTCTTGTTTTCCCCATTTTTCCTTTTAATTTTGGAGCATTCCGTAACTCTACTTTGGAATGACCGCTCTAAAGAGCGGTGATTCCGTAAATCTTTGAATGATTTGTAAAGGGGTGAAATTCCTTTACAATTGGCATTGATTCACTAGAGATTTCTGTATCCTCGGATGTCGATGCTATCTATCTCCTGCTCTACCCGGATTCTATCTCTAGCGAATGAAGGTCGATTTGCCTTAGATTTCCGTATCGATTATGTTCCTAAAGTTTCGGTTGACCGGTTAAGTTCGCCCGCGATTTATATAGGCTTATCTATCCTCTATTTGGTAATTAAATTATCTCATCTTCGTTTGAGTTTATCTTTGAGCTAGAATTCTATTTGATTAGAGTTCCTCTAATTATGAATCTTTGTTTGTTTGAAATCCTTACTTGAATCATCCTTTGGAAATTTGTGTTTGGTTGTATTTTGAAATTGTGCATACATCGAGATTATTAAGGATGACCATATTTTGTATATAAAAAGTGAAATGTTTCCCATAAGGATTATATACCTTTTAAAATGAAAATTTGAAATTTCGAAAGAATTAGAAATTTTGAAAATTTTATAAGAACTTGATTTATACAAAAATGATTTATAACTGATGGGTTCTGAATTTGAATTTCGAGCAATCGAATTCCGGTGTTTTGAAATCGGTTTTAAGATTTTGGAAAATATATAATAATAATATGATTTAAATATTATTATTTTTAAGAAATGTTTCAAATGTATTCAAATGAATTTCAATGATTTCGAAGGAATTTCAAACAAGTTTTTCAAAGTTAATTGAATTCCAGAACTCACTTATGTCGCTGGAAAATAATTTCGGTGATGAATGCATGCATCATCGATATTGATTTTCGAGTTTCTGAGTGAGGGAGAGGCCACTCTAGTAGCTTTGCTATGCGAGTGATTTTGTGAAACCAATTTTGATTTCAGATTTCAAAGTATGGTTTGATATTCGAAAGATAGATCTGTATATATATATATATATATATTTGAAAAGATTTAAAGTAAGCCGGTGTTCAGTCCTCGAGTTTCAGATTTTGAAACCTAACTTTTGGAATCGATTCACTGATTTAGTGTTGATTTCCAACTCTTGGATTTGAAAATATGATTTCTTCAACTATTTTGAAGGTTCGAGCACTTCCAAATCAAGGTTAACTTTTCAAAGCTAAGAAATTTTGAAAGGTATAAGGTATTTGATAAAGAATATAAGTTTAGTTTGTATGTTTCAAGTATGAAATAATATGATTTTTTTAAGTTGAAACTATTTTGTTAAGTAAATAAATAAGACTATTTTGAATTGTACTAATATGAAATTTAGTTTTGAAATGTTTTGGATAAAAATTAGTCTTCAAATATTTGAGAAAAAATTAGTTTTAAATGTTTTAACTTAGTAACATCTTTATGAAACTATTTATTTAACAAGTTGGAATAGATACATAAGTTGTACGTATGCTTTTTTATTCACATAATTAATTTGATCCAAGTTTGAGTACACAAGTTCGAGGTGATTTACACCATTTCGTGTTAGGATTTTTCATTTGAGTCTTGATGACGAACATTTGATATGGATTTTGGGCTTGATTCTAGAATTCTCTATCATAGTATATGGCTATGCAAGGAGACTGATGGCTTCTAGTCAAGAAACCATATCGAAGTCCGCATTAGGGAAGTCGAATGGACAATACTAGTTCGAAAGCGAACTTGTGTGATCGAGCGAGCGATCGAATGTAATGTTGCGAAATGATGACATATGTACATCTTATATCCTAATATCATTGGTATACTTGACGCTGAAATTGAAAGTTGTTGGGTTGGATATCTTTGTAATTTAATTAGAATTTTTCTTTTATGAAAAACCACTATCAAATTTAAAACCATTTTTCAAAACTATTTTTCTTTTTCTTAAACTAACTATTTTATTCTATTTTTCATAAAAACTATTTTATATACAAAACTATTCTTAATTAAAAATCTTTTAGTAAGCAAAGATGTTCAATCCCATATGGCTTTTCATGCAGCAAAATTTATTTTCTAAAAATGTTGATCCTTATATAAGATAAACTTTACGTAAGTATAAAATGATTTTGAAAACCATTGATTTTTATAAATCAATAATTGAAGCTTGTATTAGTATGAAAGGTTATTTGGTTTACCTGTAATTTGAGTTTATTTAAAAATAATGGATTTATGAAATAAATATTTCAACACTAAGTAATAATGAAGTAAAATTTGAGATATATGAAATTATGAAATTTAGTTTTGAAATATGGTATATTTAAGCCTTGAAACATATTTAAGATTTAATAGTTTATTTTGTAAATCAAATCTATATTTGAAATTGATAATATTTGAAATGGTTTTGTTGGAAAACTAAATTGAAACTGATGGTTTGAATTGAATTAAAATTGGAAATTTTAGATTTTGGTTTAATTGAAAAAAATTTGAAATGTAAAGAATTAAGGAATGTTTTATGATTTCAAATGCATGGTTTCTAAATGTTATGATTTTCAAAGTGTAATGATTTCAAGTATTTTGGTTTCGAAAGATTCACAACTTTGAAAGTATTATGACTTTTGAAGTGAATATATGTTTGAAATGGAAATGAATTTTGTTTGACCTAAATTTTGTAGATTTGGAAATTTGGATTATTTTCTAAATCTATTGTTTTAGGAAACTTTGAAACTGAATATATGTAATTTGGAAGAAATGATTTGGTGAAATCATATATGATTTTTAAACTGAAATACTATTGAAATGAATTAAAATTGAGAACCTTGTTTTTTTAAATACTATGATTTGGGAGTTATCGAACTTATATAAAATTGATTTGTATAAGTATGCAGTAGATTTGAAAACTATTGATTTGAAAACTGTTGATTTGAAAAGGTATCCAATTTTGAAAAGTGAAATCTTATATAATCGAAATCTATATAAGTGTGATTTGATATACTATTGTTTTGAAAAGTATTTGATTTGAAATGAAATCTTATATAAAATGGACTTTATATAAGTATGATATTTGGAAGTGATTTTGAAAGGTACTATATGATACATATTTTCGAAGTAAAGATATAGAAAGTGCCTTCTGCTTGATATCTGCTTTGTAGCCACATTGTGGATTCATTCTATCGATATTATTCTCTCTCTTTGATTTGGGTTTTCCGGATATGATACTCGAGTGTCCATCGAATTCCATGGCGATCTCCATGGTCTTATGATAGCGACTGCATAGCGTATCTGCCTGGCTGAGCTGGCCTAGGGGTACGGATTGTTTCCTAGGGGATCCAGGCGTAACCATTATGTATCCTGCACTCTATGTAGGTCGCATTAGTAGCGCAAATGCCTGGCTGAGCTGGCCTGGGGGTACGGATTGTTTCCTGGGGGATCCAGGCATAACCATTGTGTATCCTGCATTCTACTCGTCATCATGGCGTAACTCGCAGGGCTGAGAAAGCTTACGGACACGGATTGTTTCCTGGGGGATCCAGGCGTAACCATTGTGTATCTGCGATCCATGGTTAGACAACTGTTTCGGTTTGGTTGATTTGTTTGGATTGTACTTTCCATATCTGTTTTTAAAAGTGTTTTCATTATTTTCACTGGGTGTTGAAACAAGTCTACTAAGTACTTGGAGAATTCTAGCTTTGCGCCTGATTAACGCATAGCCAGAGTCTGCAGGAACGAAAGTAAACTTGTTAAGACATCGAGTTATAAAAATATTTTGATAAAAGCATCTTGATAAAGTACTGTATAAAGAATATTTTGATCAGTTATTTTCCCTTCTAAAAATTTAAAATGTTTTAAATATTGTTTACCTTGAACCATCAGATTTGAATCAAATGACTATTCATCATATTATAAAATGTTTAAAATGTTATGAAATTTTAATTGAAATGTATAATGATTTAAATAATGGTTCACCCTTGTCTTCCAACATGCTTCCCTTCCTAGCTACCTTTTCCCTACCTTCTTTCGAGGATGTCTTCCAACCTATTGTTCTTTCTTGTTGTTTCTCCGCTTCCTTCCTTTTCGAGGACGAAAAGATTTGAGTGGGGGAGAGTCTAACAACCCTAGATTTTTCATATATTTTAATATTTGACTTTATTTTATTTTGAAATTATTTTTAAACTTGTTTTATTTCAAACATTTCACATTTTTAAATATAAGTGTTGATTATTATGTGAATTATAATTTCAAACAGGTATAAATTGGATATTTTACTGAAAGATGAATTTCTGTTCAAACTGGTCAAACTTTGACTTTTAAATTTCAAATTTAAATAATTAAACTCCTAAATTTTATCTTTTATTATGGAAATAGATTTAACAACTTGAATAGTGCTTTTTGTTTCGTTGAAAACGGACTTAAACTGTGAAAGTTATGCACATTTCAATTTTGAGTATAATTTGTTTTATTTTGCAATTTTGTCTATTTTAGATTATATAAATCATATTTTCTTTGTTATATTTTATTTAATATGTGTTAATATGTTATTTTATGTATATTTTTGTGTTTTAGTATTTTTAAAGCGATAATATAATTTTTCCATAATTTATTGCATATATTTTCTATTTTTAAAGGCTAGTTTCCATTTTTTTGCTATTTTCTTCATTTAAATTATATTTAATTAAAATTTATTTATTTATTTTTATGCATGAATTTTATTTTTGTGTCTTTATCTTTATTTATAAATATTTTTCAAGTACACAAAATTTTTTCAAAGTTCATTTCATTTATTTTCAAATTTTCTAGCCTAGTTTACATTTTCTTTGCTATTTTCTTAATTAATTATATATAATTAATTAATATTTATTTATTTATTTTTGTTTATTTACTAAATTTTCGTGTTTTTAACTGAATTTATACTTATTTTTCAGTTATTTAAAATTGCAAAAGAAATGGTGGAAATTTGAAGACTTTTGCGACCTTTGATTTGCTTAAGGCTTTTTGTTTTCTTGTCTTTTCACATTTCAACCATCACCTTTTCATTATTTGCTGCCATAACTCATTCCCTTCAGCTGACCACTTCTCCACTTCATTTTTCACGAATTTTTTCTTCTCAAACTCTAAAAAAAAGTTTTGGCCATCTCCAAGAAAAAATTTTGATAAAAACTTTCATTTCTTTTTACATTTTCTACTGGATTTACTTGATTTTTGCACTTGCAATCTCTTATGCAGTTCGGCCCCTCCATCTCCAGCGCCTTGGCCGCCTTCACCACCACCTATTCCAGCCACCATACTCTCCTCTCCACTGCCATTCCAGAGCCGAGGCCATCCATGTTGATGATCCACCAAAATATGAAGCAAACTCCACCTATATCTAACATAGCCTAGCTACCTTACTTCCATCACCTCCTCCATCACTTTGGCCGACTATACACCACCACCACCAGCAAATTCCTGACCTGAGCCCACTGTCACATCATCCTCAATCCCACTACAGACCTGGCCATGCCCTCCTTGGCCTTGGCCGAGCCCTCTAGTGCATAGGAATCCATGATATTTGCCTTGTAGTGTTAGTTCATGCTCATATATCTTTGCTCCATCATTTTTCCATGCTAGTCCCACCTTTAAGAACCCAAACCAGATCCAAGCCATGCCTTTAGCCGTGCCATTTCAGATCTGGAGTTGAAGCATAGGTGGTAGAAAACAAGTGCAAACACTTCGGTGATGTTTTGTGTATTCATTTCTAGCTTTGTTTAATAGAATTTGGATTGAAAACTTATGTTATATTTATTTGTTTTGTCTCATGTATCCAAGGAGAATTAATCTTTGGCTCTTCCACTCATCTTTGTGTCGTGTTATCATGCTTGTTTGGATCTCATTCGTGCATTCGTCGTTGTGCTCCAGCTCAAAACAGTGAGTTATTCTCACCAGACAATATGTACATATATAACTAGTAAATTGACCCCTTTTGAATCTGTAAAATGCATTATCATGGTACACCTGCTATATTATGATTATATGATATTCACCCATGCTCATACCCCTGTTATAACATCTGTTACTGTTATATTATGCTGTTCTGTTATTTTTATCAGTTTATCACACTGCAAGTTCCCTTTAGGTTACAATCACTATGGCTTGAAATGATACATACCCGAACGGACTTTAGAGTAGGAGAAAATCGTTATGGGCTGAAATGATAAGCCTGAATGATTTTCAATTATTTTATTTTACTTGGGATTGCGGGTTTGAAATGATCAAACCCGGGTTTTCTTTGTAAATTACGGGTTGAAATGATATATTACCCGTATCACTTCGTCTAGGCTAGATAATGAAATACAGACCCGTTGTTAAAATATGTTTTTCTAAAAATTTTAAATTATTTTAGAAATGTAAATATTATAATATTTTGATTTAAATTTGATTAAAAATGATTTTTGTCAAGCATTATTGATTTTCTGAAAATTTATAAGTGAAATAAATAAATGATAAAGTTAGAAATCTGAAATGTAAGTTATTTTGGAAATTATAATTTGGTGATAAATGGAATTTAAATTAAATATGAAAATATGATAAATTTATGATATTTTGAATTAAATGAATTTAAAATGATTTTATAATATATTAATGATTTTTGAATATAGTTAAAATGTGAAATGAATGAATATTTAGGTTGAAATTTGGAAATATAACTAAAATTGGAAATTTGTGAATTTGGCTTAAAAGTGAATTTTAAGTTAAGTAAAAAAAATGGAATTAAGTTATATTTGAAAATTTTAAACTTAAATGTTAAGTTAAATTTAATTTAATTAATTTAAAATTTAATGTTGGAATTTAATAAGTGAATTATTATTAAATTTTGATTTTTGAATGGAGATTTAACTTTATAAAATCATGAATATAAGGGTATTTGAATGACTGTTTTAAAAGTGAAATTATATTATTTTATAAGCTAAAAATGTTTTAAATAAAAATATAATTGTTTGTGAAATTATATTGCACACTTGAAGTTAATTAACTGCATTTCAGAAATGCTATTAATTCTAATGTAAATGATAACACAGCATTTGTAAATGCTGTAGTTGATAATAATTAACCAAATGGCTAAGTTTAATTAAAGGCTATCATAGCATTTTTGTAAATGTTATAATTGTTGAATTTAACTAAGTTTTATTGAAACTGATGTAACTCTATTATAGCATTTTTAAATGCTACTTTTGTTAAATTGAACGGTTATAAATGTAACTTTCTGTAGCAATTTCTAAATGCTGCGAAAGTTGAATTTTCATTTGTTTTAATAAATCAAGTGAATAAATGAATTTTGAAAGACTAAATTTTTGTAAATTTAATAATTTAATTATTAAATATAATAACTTCATTTTACGATTTAAAATGAAGTAATTTGTTTTGAAATATAAACTATTTTGAAATGTGTTTTGTAATGGTATTGAAATTAAATAAAAATGAATGTGGTTTGGAAGATATTATATTTTTGATATTTTGAAATGGATTTTGAATGATATTGAATTTTGAAATGATATTTGATTTTGAAGTATAAAATACCATTTTGAAATTTTAACCACGGGATGTATTTAATTTATAGTTTAACTGATTCTTAAAGGATGGACGATCCCAAGCATCCTTTAAGTTATTGTGCATTTCTACTACAGTTCACTTGAGTTGGTTTACATTATATAAGTATATATTGTCCTGACTCGAGTGTTTTGTGTTTTACTTTACGCTCGGGTCAGCCTGAGTATTTACAGCTTAGTTTTGGATTTCTTTTCTGGAGCTAGGAATTGATGGAGATTCTGCTTGTCTAGTTATCTATCCCTTTAGTTTCAGTTGTTCTATTTCAGCTTTGGTATTGATAAAATGCTATGTAATTGAGATTTCTATTGTATATGTTTTTCAGACTGATATTATGTATTATGTTTTGAGAGTTTGTTATAGTAGCTTCATGAACTACTATGGTATTTTAATTTCCGCTGCGAGTTATTCTAATATTTCTGTGTCTGTGATTCTGTGATTGTATTTCATTTGCTCCAAAATTATTTACAATGCGATATTTTGAGCAATTCAAGTCCGGCATGTGTGGATGCGAATGGCTGAAAATATCGGGTTGTTACAGATATATTATAGTTTATCCAGGACAGGTTCTTTTAAAAACTGTCCAGTGTTGTGCATGGTTGTAACTCTGATGTATAAAAATATAAGTGTAAAGATACAGATCTTCTTTGTAAAACTATTATTTATGTAATATTATATTTTATCTGCTGCGAATGTGAGATTCTGAGTTTGAGTTTTCTGTTTTCTTCTTCTTCTTTCTCTTTCTTCTTTTCACTAACTATTTGGAATTTTCGGAATCGAAATTTCCGGGTCGTTCCATGAAATGTGATATGCTAAAAAGATATTTATCTTTTGAAAAGAAATGTTTTCTTTAAGTAGAAATATTTGGAAATAAAAATATAAAATGGTATGTATAAGAAGTATCTTTTTGTAAGTATAAAACGTTTTCCTTAAAATTTTGGAAAGATTATTAAATTCATATAAAGTACGTGAATGATTTCATCGCATAATTTGATTTTAGATTCGACTATGGAAGTTTGAGGTGTTTACCCGACCCGAAAAAGGATTTAACACTCGATTCTTGACGAAGAACATTATTGAGGGTTGGTGGTTAGATGCTTGAATTTTATATCATAGTTGAAAGCTATGCAATGAGAACTAAAGTTCTGATAAAGCCTGGTCAGAGTCCGCACAGAGGATAAGGGGATCAATGCTAGTTCGAAAGTAAAGTTGTGAATTCGTATCAGATATTGTATATGGGTGATCTATATAAATCATTTGAATGTAAGTTTAGAAATGAATGTTTTGGGAAAAACCTTTGGGTTTTTTGGGTAATTTCGGAGATGAAATTCTTTTAAGGAGGGGAGTCTGTAACGACCCCCCAATTTATCACTTTGATTAAATGGATTTATTTTTAATTTTTGCAAAAAAGTATTGCAATGTAGATAATATTGTCTCAAGTGACAATAAGTAATAGTAATCTTAATTTGAATAAATATTTAAATAAAATATTTTCCTTGAAATTTATATCTATAAGATAGCATTGTATTTAAATAATTGATTTATTTAATTTAAATTAAGATCTAATGATTTAATAATTATTTTAATTATCTAGCTAATTATTTTAAATGATGATAATTCATTTTTAATAGTTATAAAGTGATAATGAATCATTTACAGTAGTTTTATAAAGAGATATATTTTATTTGAAATTATAAGTGAAAAATCGATATTGCTTTATCCGTATAAAGGAAATTTCTGTAAATAGTTTTTAATATTAATTAAATGATTTTATAATTCAAATGTGATCATTTTAATTAGTTTAAAATTACAAGAAATTTATTTTTGAATTTTATTTACAAATATATGTACTTAATAAATAAGTGAAAATGTGACCAATAATCGGTTCTCCGGATTTCAATGATATAACGAACAAAAGTTGTTTAAAGACATTCAGAGTTTTATGCACCTACCTGTACATTTATATATGTTAGATGCACATGATAACCTGCACACACACAAACATATATATATATATATATATATATATATATTAAATAGTACAAAAATTGTTTAATATTTCCTAAGCTTAACCTTTAAGTGACCATAAAGCAAACATTACTTCATTGTATCACACCACCACTTCACATCAACCATCACTTGACTTTGGGGATGGGGGAGCCTTACGCTAAGGGGCTAGGGAGGGGTGTGGGCTAGGGGTATTTAGGTAACTATGCAATACATTATTTTATTCTAAGGTTCTTTCTATAAATACCACACCTCTTGTCACAAAAATCCTAATACCATTCCATTTTTCTTCCTATTTTTGTCAAGTTTTCTAACAGCCTCTTCAATGGCTTCCTATTTATAAAAAAATATTTAAGAAAAGTTAGAAAAAAACTATATCAAAAAAAGAGGAAAATATATAAACTAGTTTATAATATCGATCCATTTCTGTAACGATCCTGACTCGACCTTCAAAAATCGACACCGAATACGACACTCATATTCAAATGCCGCAGATCCAAATGTCGAATCTGGTCCGCCGGAACTTATAACACCATTAAGTACAACAACACAGCGGAAGAAAAGAATATCAGCATATATAACATTGATACAATGACAGATACAACACTGATATAATATGATATACAGAATGATACAATAGATATCGACACTATCAGAGATACATGACACAACGGAAAAGGATGAATAACACCAGCAGTGGAATAATAACTCCATCTCCAAATCCAATGCTCCAATCCAAAGCTCGCTCGAACCAACATAACGTCCCACCTAGATAAGCAAGTGTCATCCACATCGAAAGACCGGACTCAATCCAGATAATCTACTAACCTGACTATCTGAAAAACTCAACTCTAAACTGCCCGTGTGGAAAATTGTGGGCACCCAGAGTTTAGGAAAGGAACAATAAACTCCATGTCAGTCATGGGACTGGTGTGAGTAACAAAAACAGCTTTTATCTTTCAAACCAAACAAAAGCATTTAGATTGAAATCCACAATTCTTTTGAAAAATGAAACTACTGTAAGGCCTCCCGCCGCACGCACCATGCAAACGCAGAATTGGAGGAGATTTCTCCTTATGATAGTCAAACATGCTTACTACGCGAAAACCATTTTGATATTATTATTATTATTAGTGCATAGTGGAAAACATTTCGAAAGTATAATATTAATCTTAGCCAGCATATATACCATTGTATTATGCTAGCTATAGCTATCATTTTAAATGGCAGGTTCTACAACTAAAACAGTACAAGGCGCGTATTGTTTTGTTTGGATTTCCAACAAATGTTCAGGCTAAGGAACTTCCTACCGCCACATGGGAACGCCTCAGGCGAGACGCCCCGAGAACCTACCCGGCTCTTTGCCAACACAAGGCCGGTGTCCTCCCTGCCCGGGAGTACTACCTACAAATATGCCACCCCTGGTCCTTTGGAACCTTTATCCGAGAGCTCTCAACACCAACAACATCACACAGTAATAAATTGATACTACAGTGCCCACATGACTAATTATCTGGGCTCCATACCATGATACTACCCTTTTCCAGAAGGAATAGTCACACCTAGGGGAGCTACCCTTGAAACCTTTCCGCAACTTTCCTGTTTCGACCATTACCGGCTTGTGAGGCTCGACGAGGTTTCGTCCACAAAGCTACGCTTTACACTAAAGTCATGATTTGATCACAAATGATCAACCAATGATCCTCAACACATAGCAGCACTTAGCATGCCACACTAGCAAATTGGGAGCATATCGCTGATAACCTTCAACTACATAACCCCTGAGCTTGTACATCTCAGAGAAGGGTGTTAAGCTAAGAGAATAAACTCTCCGCCACCAACAGATATGTATTCGAAAGAAATCTGCTTTATATCTCAAAGTGTAGTGTCAGACATACAACCATACAAGTCTGTTACGGGTTCAAACAGAACCAAAGGCACTTCCGAAGAATCCCTTGCAATCTGGGTATTTACAATCCCGATCGGACTTCCCATCGCTTAGGAAATCTTTATACCGGCGTGAATCAGTGCAGAGATAATCGATTGTTCATCCTATCGCTCTTGCAGATATCCGGTCTTCACCATCGGTCTTCAAATGCTATCCATATAGACGTATCATTATTCGGAATGGGTTATATGACACAAATTCCTCTCCCTGCTAAACCGAGTAATGAGCGTAATATTTAAAAATATATGGATATTGGGATTTCAATTAAGTCACAACTTATCACCCAAAACTTTCTTTTCAAATGGTTTAACCAATTATCATTTTCAAATTTTTAAACAAAAAAGATTCACTTCACAAAGTTCACCCAGATTTCACAAAGATTCATTCACAGTTTTCAAAACAATTTCCATTCCAATTTGGATAAACTCATTCAATCTTTAAATCAAAGATTTAATAGCTCTCAAACCCGTGTCCATAGATTTATTCATAACTTGGAAGACCATTTTTAGTTTTAGACTTGAAATCCTTTCAACACAAATTGGGAATCCATTGCTTATATGAAAGCTTTTACTATTTGAAAACCAATGGTTTTCATTTCAGAAAAATCCAATTATACTTGCACGAGTTAAAGCCCTTGAATTAAATTCAAATTCCCAAATCAATATATTTAAAAATGGTTTAACTCATATATAACTTCTTTAATCCCTAGTTTCCAAATCATAGAATTCAATTTCTAATTTTAAGTTCAAATTTAAATCAAATTATTTAAACTTCAACTTAATCAAGTTATTCAAAAATAAATTTTACCTTTGAAATTCCATTTCAAAACTTTTTCACTTTAAACCGAATCCATTTCCAAAATTATTTGGATTCAAATTGTCTATTTAAAATCGTTTCAAAAATTTGTGACTTAATCGATTTCCTTGTGAAATCCATATTTGTGTGTGTATGGCGTGGGCCAGGGGTTTAATACACAATAGTGCAACATCATCATCATCATAGATCAAAACACAGAAATATAGTTGATAAGCGGTATAAACTATAACGCTTATCGTTCATCCACAAATTCACAAATAATATACAAATGTATCACAAATAAATGAATAAAACACACAACTCAATCCACTGAACAAAATATCACAGATCAGATAGTACAGCCAATTCAAGGCATCTCATACAATACAATCATTCATAAGTAAGGTCAAGCATTCAATAATCATTTATAAGCAGGATTAATTAATTGTTTAATCCTAATTAATTCAATTTATTTCCAATTAATTTAATTACTTATGAATTAATCATCCAATCCTGATTTATTAATTACAAATCATTTGATATAAATTAATTTATCAAACACTTTAATTAATTATTCTAAATTTAAAAATTATTCTTAAGTAGTCACATTAATTAATTTAACCTCTAAGCCAATTACATAATTAATTAACCCTTTAATTAATTATTTTAAGAAATTAAACCTTTAATTACTTACCATAACGTAATTTCACTTACACAATTTCATAATTGATTATCATTAATTAATTAATCTAGTTAATTGTTAAAATCAATCACATTAATTAAATTAATTTAAATAATCTTAGTTAATGACCTTCATTAACAATTAGAATTTCCTTGATTACTTTTCTAAAGTAATTAACTAAGATTTATTCATTATTAATTACAAATTAATTTTATCTTTAATAACTCATTAATTAATCCTTAATTATTTAATTAATTAATTACTAATCATGAATTAAAAATTAAAACCGTATTTGATTAGTGATCCTTAATTACCAATATATTTATACTAAATTAATTATCTTAAACCTTAATTAACTAATTTAAACTCTTAATTACTAAATTAATCAATCCAAATCATTGATAAATTGAATTAGTTAGTTATTTATTTTAATTAGCTTAATAATTACAAGTCATTAATATCCATTTATTCAAGAATAAAAACATTTTTCTTATTAATGATCCAATTATTATTAACAAGGTACTTAAAAAAACAATTTACTTTCAAATTTTACTTTTAAATCTAAAATTTAATATGAAATCAAATTAACATTACAAAGTTATAAAAACATTTTTGAAACATTTTTATTTCACAAGTTAAAGAATTATTTCCCTTAATATAGAAGTTTAAAAGAATACAAAACCCAATTTCATTTTTAAATTTAAATTAATTTACAAATTCACCCTATCATTCAAACTGCATAAAAACTAATTAAATTTTAAAAACTTCTTTTATTTCAAAACTCAGATTCAAATTTAAAGTTGAATCCAGATTTAAACTTATGTTTAAATCTCTATTTTACTTTTAAATTCAACCTATTTAAACCTTTAAAGTTGTTTCAAATAATTTAAAATTTAAAACTTTATCATATTTTAAAAAACTAAGATTCAAACTTCATTTGAATCCAAACTTATCTTTGATTTAAACCTAGTTGAAATATTTATTTCCCATTTAAAAAAACAATTTTTAAAAATTTAAGACTTACAGTTTTTTTATTATTAAAACCTGAAACTAACTTACCCGAGCCATCAACTAGATGACTTCGAGCCAAAACAAAATTACTTCGAGTCTACCCGATACTTACTCAAGAAAACTCAAGTTCTACCAGGAATCAAAAGTGCATGGTGCACATGCACCGTGATTCCGATCAACTCTAGACATTGATGATGGCTTCATCACGTCAACAATCATCTACACAACACCTCACAATCATCAGATCATCCCTAACTCAACTCGAATTTGAATTCGTGTTCAAATTAAAACCTGGAACACATCAACAGGAACTCACCCAGAACCTGTCAACGCGCCGTCCACGACCTCCGACCACCAGAAAAAATTTGAAACTCCGGCCAACTCCTCGTCTATGACCAAGCTTTCATCCCTCAAACATATGTTACACTCGATCAACTACACAAGCCGTGGTGATCGATCCACCAAGCACAATAATACTAAGTTTAGGAAATCAAAATGACAACCGCTGCCACCACTATGCTCAGACCATCCACCAGTCAATTTTCCAGACACACCGGTCACTCTACTGTCTCTAGCCACAAACCCGGCCACACAAATTACTGGGTTCGCCAGTGATTCCCAAAAACCCTAATATTCATCAACATAGAAATGTACATCCTATACTTAATTAAAAGGTATGATTTCAGTTTTAAAATTCCTAATTTTGATTAAATGTTTGATTCATCTTTCTGAATCAAGGAATTATAAAGTTGGAGTTTTTACAAAACTCAAGTTTTCATACAGTTCTTAAGGTTCCAGAGCAGAATCTACTTTATTTAAGTTAAATACAAATTTTAAAATTTACTTTATAATCGAACAAACCCTTTTTGTTTAGATCCTAGGTCATTGCACAAACAGATCAAGCAGAATTGATTTTTGAAGTAAGACATGAACTTGAGATTTATAACAGGATGTCTTACAGGGTATACAATATGCAGAAATTTCATCTCACAAACAACCAGAGAAATGAATATATAATATTCACACAAATATACTTAAGCATTCAAATATTAACAGGCAACAACTTTAAAACATAAGTTATTTAAAAGTGTTACTCACAGTAATTAAGAGATGAACAGAGATGCTTCTTTTTGACACAGGCTTTGAAACTGCAAGCTGAAGTTCTCATCTTTAATCTCTGGTTAAATGAAGTTGTATATTAATCAAGTTGAGATTTTGTTTAAATTTGAATTCTAGTTCACTTTAGATTTCCAGTTTAAATGAACGAACTGATATAAGAAATTTAATAAATGTAAGAAGTCACAGGTTGATGTATTTGTACAGGGTGATATAATCTTTGTTTGTACAATAGGGTGATTTTTTTTACGTTGTACAATCATCAGAGATTTTTCTTGCTTATGGAGGCTGATGGGTAATATGTTGTGTACTAAGGAGGCTAGCATTTATTTAACTTATCTTGATTCCCAAGCTTTCATACTTATCTTTATTTGTTTTATTTTTTTCCATACTTGAATACATACATACATACTTACATATATATATATATATATATTAGTGTCTTCTTTTACAAGCCTACTTACTTATACTTGAATATATTTTATTTTTCTTCTTCTTTAGTCTTATGTTTTCTTGTTTGCCTCAAGTCTACATATTTACCAATATTGTTTGATGACTTTATTTTCATGAGTACACACTTATTTCATATCTGAATGTATTTGACTATCTTCTTTTGTAAGCTACTACATATATATATATTTATCTTTCTTTTGTTCATATTTACAGTTGCATTTCTATATATATTTGAATATGTTTAATTATCTTCCTTTGCAAGCTTTCATATATATATATATATATATTTATATATATATATACATATATATATATATATGTTTATATTTTGTTATGTTTCACACTATACATTTTTGAATGTATTTTGTTTCTTGTGATATGAATAAAGTCCTATATGTAATATGTTGTTAGATCTAGATCTTTAATTAATATGTTTACTTTCTATTTTACATATTAACATGTTTATTTAAATTTAAAAAATTTGCTTATTTTACATAGTTCATTTTATTTATTTGTTTAACTTAATATTTATTGCCTTGTATTTCTTTGTACATATTTATTCTAATACTTTGGAGTTTATTGTTTGTACAATACACATTATGTAAAAGAAAATGTTTTGAAATTTAATACATATCAAATGAATTACATAGATGTATTTTATATATTTTATCAATTTACCAATTAATTTCACAAATTTTATTCAAAAATTAAATTAATTAGCAATTTAAACTTAATAAAAATCTGAGATCGTTACAGTTTCCCCCTTAAGAAATTTCGTCCCCGAACTTTGCCAAGGAGATAACAAAAACAGATGAAGAATGTTTCATCAAATCAACTGAACATCTATTCTACATTTGGCTTACCAAATCAGAATATCAATTATAGATACAAGGACAAATCTATTCAACACTTCACAAGATACTCGGGTGATTCAGATCTATGATATATGCAATGGCATTGGTTAGTTCGAATGGATAACTAACCATTCATAGAATATATCCGGACCCAAAGGTAGACAGATATATGGATACAATTTCAAAACTTTTAGTTTAAAAACTAAAGTATAACTATCAACCATTTCAACCAAAACAACCAATTCATCCAAACAACAATTATGACCTATTTGGAGTTTATGTCCCATCCAAATATATCAAATCTTCTCCCTGGACCTATCAGGAACCATCAAAGAATCAAAAAGAGATGCTGAACAAAAGAGACTGATAGACGAATTCAATCTTCTACAATCTTTCACACATTAGGTATGGATTCCAACTTGGGTCGGAATATCTCAAAGTACGTACTAACCCGTCCCTCTTCGGACTTCGATCAACACAAGAAATTACAATAGAATTTCAAATTTGGTTTTAAACGAAATCATTTTGTCTATTCAGTTCAAATTTAGCTTTATATTCTATTAATCAATTTAACTCAATTTAAAATTTCCAATTTATTTAAAATTTTCAATTTATTTAAAATTTTCAATTTATTTAAAATTTTCAATTTCAAATTTCAAATTCATTAAAGTTTAAATCGAAAACTGGTAAGAAACCGATGAAGGTACGAAGTAAGGATTTTTCTACAACGATTCGTAGGGTTACCATTACACCAAACTTCTTCTAGAGCTATTACGAAGCAATCAAAACAATTTGGAAAGACGAATCAAAGGAGATTGAGAAGAAAATTGTTTCCACTGTTGCAGGGTATTAACCATTTGTAGTGGTACTCCCCTGTCCCCTATCTCGTTTTTCATGTCCTCATACTCAATATCAGTGGAAAGCAAGAGAATTTACGGAGGCATTGCTGACGGATATCATAGGAATATACTCATTCTAGGGTATATTTCACACTATCTCTAATAAGTTACTTAACGTGTTATACTCCTGAGCTAAATTTTTACCCCTCAGCTCTGGTACCAAATGTCACGATCCTGACTCGACCTTTAAAAATCGGCACCGAATACGACATTCATATTCAAATGCCGCAGATCCATCGAATCTGGTTCGCCGGAGCTTATAACACCATTAAGTACAACAACACAACGGAAGAAAAGAATATCAATATATATAACATTGGTACAATGACAGATACAACATCTGATATAATATAATACACAGAATGATACAATAGATATCAATACTATCAGAGATACATGATACGGTGGAAAAGAATGAATAACACCAGCAGCGGAATAGTAACTCCATCTCCAAATCCAATGCTCCAATCCAAAGCTAGCTCGAACCAACATCACATCCCACCTAGATAAGCAAGTGTTGTCCACATCCAAAGACCGGACTCACTCCAGATAATCTACTAACTGACTATCTGAAAAACCCAACTCTAAACTGCTCGTGTGGAAAATTGTGGGCACCCAGTTTAAGAAAGGAACAATAAACTCTAGGTCAGTCATAGGACTGGTGTGAGTAACAAAAACAGCTTTTATCTTTTAAACCAAACAAAAGCATTTTCATTGAAATCCACAATACTTTTTGAAAAATGAAACTACTATTAGGCCTCCCGCCGCACACATCATGCAAATGCAGAATTGGAGGAGATTTCTCCTTATGATAGTCAAACATGCTTACTACAGGAAAACCATTTTGATATTATTATTATTATTATTAAGGCATAGTGGAAAACATTTCGAAAGTATAATATTAATCTTAGCCAGCATAGGTACCATTATATTATGCTAGCTATAACTACCATTTTAAATGGCAGGTTCTACAACTAAAACTGTACAAGGCGCGTATTGTTTTGTTTGGATTTCCAAAAAATGGTCAGGCTAAGGAACTTCCTACTGCCACAGGGGAAGGCCTCTGGCGGGATGCCCCGAGAACCTACTTGGCTCTCTTCCAACACAAGGTCGGTTTCCTCCCTACCCAGCTGTGACGCCCCACCTCTATGCCCACGCTAGCCAAGAACACTATGGTATAGTGCTGTCGACTAGCACGGAGAATAAGGCTGTTGAGGAGCGACCATCCGTGTAATTGCCTTGTGCGAGCACCGATATGTCAGATAGTACAAACGTGCATTTTATTTCAGGAGGAAATCCAACATGCCGATGCAAAGTCAAAGCTAATACACAGTGGCTATAATAGTCTAGGACAAAATATAAACTAATAACACAGATAATATAAATGCGGAACACAGATGAAACAGAAAGTCTCATATATATATATATATGTATATATGTATATATATATATAACTGATGTCAGTTACAATACATTTGACACGGTACATGTGATACAACTACAACAGTCGACTCAGGAAGTTACATGTACAAGTACATTAACGTATATAATATACACGAATACATATCTTCCAATACAATTACACAGACTACTACAAATGACGACGAAAACTCCAAAAGATATGAAAGGACGTCATAGCTCAAGCAGCATCCCAAAGCAGAATATTTATAACCTGTAATAACTCGGGTCTGACCCGAGTATTACATTCAAAAGAAAATAATACCCGGGTCAGTCTAATTCAAACTCAGTTATTAATGCACAGAAGCAATAATAATCAAATAACGAATAGATGACAATCACTATAAATCTCGTCTATCCAATCACTAATAAGGATGAATTAGACAAAGGAAACAATCAAGTAATTGGAAACATCAATTAAAACGTCAACTCGAGTAGGGCTGCAGTATACGCAAGCGTGTACTGCCTCGCCACTACAACATATGGAATACGAAATAGTTCCATAAATCAAAAGAAAAAGAAATAACAATAAAACCAATACCGTGTGGCTGCAGTTCACGCTTGCATGCACTGCCTTGCCACTACAGTGATGACGTACCCAATGAATACCGTGTGGCTGCAGTTCACGCTTGCGTGCACTGCCCTGCCACAACAG
The DNA here is from genome assembly GCA_030765085.1 of Allium cepa. Taxonomy (NCBI): domain Eukaryota; kingdom Viridiplantae; phylum Streptophyta; class Magnoliopsida; order Asparagales; family Amaryllidaceae; genus Allium; species Allium cepa. Next base: position 515,527,294 of record CM060942.1, read on the forward strand.
TGATGATGTACCCAATGAAAATTCACAAGCAAACACAAGTTCAAATCCAAGCTACTAGCTGGATTCAACACAGGTGTATTAAAATAAAGTGGCCGATACTAAAATAAATCGACCAACATAGAAAAAAGACTGCACAAATGAATCAGCCGCAAGTGGATAGCAACGTGTATGTCATAGTTTAGCAATTCAAAGACAAACACACCCTAACTAGAAGTGCATAAGTCAATGCACTGCAAAGCACATCAGACTCAAAGACATCAACAAGTATGACATGAAGCAGTGTAACAAAGGCCACCAAGTTCAATGTAATACTTGGAGAGGGGATGCACTAAACTTGAAGTTAATTTCAAGTGACATAAAGTGCTGCATAAGAGCATGCAATGTACAGGTACAGGCTAAAGAAGAAAACACAAAAATAAGGCAATGCAATGTAAACATTGCCTAGCATACATATGAATCAATTTCATATGTACAACAAACACCCAAACAATGCAACAGCGAAAAACACTAGTGAAAAGAGTCACAAAGCAATGGTTCCAAAATGAAATGAACCAGAAGAAGGCAACTGAATTTGCATGAATGGCTACAAGTATATGAAATGTACTTGTAAACATATGAATGCCAACAGTATGGATATACAGTGATGCATGAAACAAGCCTCAAGTATGTATACAGAGAGTATACATCATGACAATGTAGGCACTTCAGAGAGTTACATACAGTGATGCAAAATCAAGCATACTACTGAATCAAGTTCAGTAAGGCAATGCAACAATGCAAACATGGAATGATGTGCAGATGTATGCAGAAAAATGGCACAGGTGTGTGCAGAGGTAGGAAGTACATGAGGTCATCAAAATGAAGGTGGGAGCACCAAAAACATGGCACCACAACACACAACGAAATGAAGTCTGTGTGTCAAAAATGTCAGAGGTAATATAAATGCAACTGCACATAAATGAAGACCCCACGAGCTCGATGAATCCCAAATGCTCAAATATACAACAAGTGTATACATGTACATGAAGACAGCAGACAACATAACATGACCAAGAATTGCATTTACATGGATGAACACACATGTATCATAGGGTTTGGTAAAAGAAACTGCAAAAGTGCAAATGCATATTCGAACAAATGCAACATTAAAAAGGGGTCGAACTCAGAAATGCACAGAAATCCAATATACATGAATAATACTCAGGGTTAATGCACATATCAACGAGATGTTCAAGTCGACATAATTGGTGCAGTGCAAAAAAAAAGAAATCAAAACAGAGGAGATTACAAACTGTAGCTCAAAGTAAAACCAAGTGTAGGGAGACTGCATAAAAAATACAACTCAGTAGCAATCAAACATGTATGCAGCAGGATGCATAACACATTGAAGCAAATCGAGCTAGGTACCACGGGTAGTTTTAGTCAAGAAATCAAAGTTCAAAAAAGTCCAGAGGCCGAAATAATCAAGTGACAGATTCAACAATCAAATACGAACGAAAATCATCGAATTCGAACACTAAAAAACACAAGATAGGAATTGGATGTGAGTGAAGGGGATAACTCACCTTGTCGACAAATTGAAGCTATCAACCGAAGCCCAATCGAGCACGAGCACGAGCACGTCGAATTGAAGAAGCCAGCATCATAAATTTTGAACGCGCCCTAGCTTCAGACGAACGAAGACGAGATGCCGCCATTTATTTTCTTTTGAGGGTTTTAGGGTTGCGAATGAAATAAAAGAAAAATGGTAAAGGGGCGGGTCAAGTTTCTTGAAGAATGGGTCGGCATTGAGATAAAGAGGACGTGTACATTTGCTTTGCAAACTTTTCACGGCTTCAAACATTTGAAAATGTTGGCCGAGAATTTATTTTAAAGCCCGTCATCCTTTAACAGATTTTTCAAAAGAGTTTCAACTGGTTAAGCAAAATTTCCAACCAGCAATTTGCTAGGAAAAGAAACCATCCAAAGACGATAAATAATCGGTACGAAATACCGGGTTGTTACAGACTCCCCTCCTTAAAGAAATTGCGTCCTCGCAATCATAAGGAATAAATGGATAAAAGGTAACAACCATAAAAGCATATCATCACAAAATGATGAAATTTGAAAATAGGAAGTTCACCATATAGAGCATGAAAGTGTAAGCATGAACGTGTTTGCTCGATGAATTCTCTGGATTCCAAAGAGAAATCCATAGAATTTAAGAACCACAGAACTTTCACGAGAAGAACATCTTTATTTCGAAGGTGCTGAACCCCCGAAACATTGATGTGAATAAAATGTTGCTTAAAGTCAAATCTGGTGAAACTTCAATTTCTTCAATAATACCGGGCTCAAGAATAAAATCAGAATCCCTAAGGCATTTCCTTAGAAGGAAGAAGCATGAAACACGTCATGAATAACAGAAAATTGAGCCGGTAATAAGAGGCGATAAGCCAAGAAACCAATACGTTCAGTGATAGGAAATGGCCCAATATATCGAGGCACTAACTTTCCTGACCGACCGAAAAGCACAACACCTTTCATAGGTGAGACACGAGTAATTTGGAACAACAGCGTAGTACAATAACGATACGCCAGATGAATCAAAGCTTCATTTATTCGGAACGCCGACGTTGTACAAAAACGGTACGTCCAATGAACCGATCAACATAAAAGAACATCGGACGTAAGTCCATAAAAGGAGTGAGACGAAGCTCAATAAAACGAAGTACATCGAAACGTCTGATGAACTTGGTAAAAAGATGATTCCATTCGGACATGATCAAAGAAACAACCACTTGTTGCCTACGACTAAGTGCATCGACAACACGATTTCCCATCCAGGAGTGTAAAGAATATCAAGATCATGAGATATAAGGAACTCGAGTCAACGTGGTTGACGAAAATTTAGTTCCTTATGAGAAAATAAATATTCCCAAGATTCATGATCAGGGTAGAGAACAAATTTCTCACCCAAAAATAATGATGCCAAATTTTGAAGTGCGAAATCAATAGCCAAGAGCACTAGATCATGAGTAGCATATCTAGTCTCAATAGGCATTAATGATTTAGAAACATAAGAGACAGCACGTTCTCTTCTGCAAGAGAATGGTATGCAAACCAACACGATTAGCATTGGTACTAACGATAAAGTCTTGGTTCCCCTCGGGAATCGCAAGAATAGAAGTATCGGAAAAGAGTTGTTTTAAATAATATTCTTTCTCGAAAAGCTAAAACTTACGAAATTTACGATTTACTTTATGTAATTATCTTTTCGGACAAATTTACATTTTAAAATTCAATTTACTGTGTCTGATTGTCTCATCAAAGCGTCTAGGAGATTCCTATCGATAACGTTGATCAAGCGTATCGACCAGAATTCTCAAAGCACTCAATGGGAAATACAATCACAAAATATTCAATTATCAAAAACGATAACCAAAAATCACAAATATTCAACTAACAAGTCCGGAATTAACCGAAATAGCAAACGCACATGTCCCATAACCATGAGTTTTACTAAATCGTTTAATTCACTTCATCGTTTCCTTGAAGGTGCAAGAATTATGTATTTTAAAAATAACATTTCACATTCTCAAACGGACAAGTCCGGAATTAAACGAATCAGTAAAAGAAAGGGGTCATAGTCCTCGATTTTGCTGAAACGTTTAAATCACTTCCTCATTCTTTTGAAAGCGTAAACTGTAAAATTTTTGAAAACAATTTTTATTTTGAAACAATTTTTAAAACACGTGATTAAAACAGCGACATCAGTAGCAACTTCGATAAGTGGATTTTCATTCATCAAAAATGTCACAAGAATCTTCTCAAAGATAGAATGGGATATCATACCCTAAACTTGTATTCATAACAAGTCAATGACACACGAATTCACCAATGCACAAAAATTGATAAAACTTATCAATAGAAATCACGAAAATTGGTGAAGCACAAATTCCAGAAGACTACACAAGAAATCCAGAAATCACAAGATGAGAGTATGAAAACTAGAACGGAGTATGAAAACTCGAACGGGAGTATGAAAACTCGAACGGGAGTATGAAAACTCGAATGGGAGTATGAAAACTCACCTACACGCGAGCATGAAAACTCATCAGCGCATGTAACGCAAAGCGAGAACGGGAGCATGAAAACTCACCTACACGCGAGCATGAAAACTCATCAACATGTGCAACGCAAAGTGAGAACGGGAGCACGAAAACTCACCTACACGCGAGCATGAAAATTCATCAACACGCGCAACGCATAACGAGAACGGGAGCATGGAAACTCACCTACATGCGAGCATGAAAATTCATCAGCAAGTGCAACGCATAACGAGAACGGGAGCATGGAAACTCACCTACATGCGAGCTTGAAAATCATCAACACGTGCAACGCAAAGCGAGAAAGGGAGCACAGAATCTCACCTACACGTGAGCATGAAAAATCATCAACACGGGCAACGCAAAGCGAGAACGGGAGCATGGAATCTCACCTACACGTGAGCATGAAAAATCATCAACACGGGCAACGCAAAGCGAGAACGGGAGCACGGAATCTCACCTACACGCGAGCATGAAAAATCATCAACACGGGCAACGCAAAGCGAGAACGGGAGCAGGAATCTCACCTACACGCGAGCATGAAAAATCATCAACACATGCAACGCAAAGCGAGAACGGAAGCACGGAATCTCACCTACACGCGAGCATGAAAAATCATCAACACGTGCAACGCAAAGCGAGAACGGTAGCACGGAATCTCACCTACACGCGAGCATGAAAAATCATCAACACGTGCAACGCAAAGCGAGAACGGGAGCACGGAATCTCACCTACACACGAGCATGAAAAATCATCAACACGTGCAACGCAAAGCGAGAACGGGAGCGCGGAATCTCATCTACATGCGAGCATGAAAAATCATCAACACGTGCAACGCAAAGCAAGAACGGGAGCATGGAATCTCACCTACACGTGAGCATGAAAAATCATCAACATGTGCAACGCAAAGCGAGAAGGGGATCACGGAATCTCACCTACACGCGAGCATGAAAAATCATCAACACGTGCAACGCAAAGCGAGAACGGGAGCACGGAATCTCACCTACACGTGAGCATGAAAAATCATCAACATATGCAACGCAAAGCGAGACGCTATCTCATGGTTGCAAGCCATTAATTTTGACACACGAATGGCCCGAAGACCATGGGGCGCTACCCCATATGTGTGAGTCAGAATCACACAGATTGAGGTCTAGACTAACCAAAATTCAAAAAGGTATGTGTGAGTGGAATCACACAAGTGGTGTCTAGTCTAACCTCGTAAACAAAAGGAAAGTATGTGTGAATGAAATCACAAAAATGGGTCTAGACAATCCTCAAAGCCCAAGAGATATGTATGAGACGAAATCACACCGATGGGGCCTAGTCTAACCAAAAAGCAAAAAGGTATGTGTGAACGAAATCACACAAGTGGTGTCTAGGCTAGCCGAAGAGGTATGTGTGAATGAAATCACACAAATGGTGTCTAGCCTAACCAAAAGGAGACATCGCACAATTGCTAGTCTAAATCATAAGAATGATCGTCATGATCAACGAGAAGTGTCAATTACACTAAGTTAGTGAACATAAAAGTTTAGCTTCATGTCCCATAACCACTTGCTTAACTTAAATATTTACGAACAAATTGTAAATCTTTCACTAATAAAATTGTCACAAGAGGTTCAATCGAATAAGTCCAAGAATTAACCAACGAAGCAAACGCAAGCGTTTCATACCACTTGTTTTACTAAACCGTTTAATTAGATTTCTCATCCGAGTGAGGTAAAGGCTTGTATATACTAGTAGATTAGAAAACGGTTTGAGAAAAAGAGTTTTGTATTGAAAATAGTGTTGAAATCATTTTGATAAAAGGGTTTTGATATTTACTACTAGTATTGAAACCTTTATAATTTTAAAGTGACAAATCACAAAAATGATTGTAGAAACAATCAATCACAAGAATTCACATACAAAGATGTGAATAGAATCCAAAGAAATCGATACTGTACCCATCAAAAGGTATGTTCACGAAAATCCCGAAGAAAATGTTATCAAAGTTGCTAATAAATGATAGCAACAAATCGGGGAATTAACAAGAACCGATTAAATTTGGAAACCAAATGAATTCACTAAAATTCACATTTGAAGACTTGAATTAAAATCCAAAGAATTCGATTCTAAATCCATCAAAGTAGAAATATTCAAAAATTCCAGAAATAGAAGTTATCAAAGTCGACAAAGGAGATAACAACTAATCGGAAAAGAAGAATCGATCAACAATTGGAAAGACAAAGCAAAACGAGCATAAATGCATGAATGACTTTAACAAAAGTAAAAGTCAAGTCAATGTCGATATCGACAAGGCATAGTCCAAGACAATTTCTTTTATACCAAAGAAATTTTAAAACTATCAGAGAGAGGCACATGAAAACCAACCAAACATGGATAAACAGACAGAGTTGACAATTGAAATGCAATTTGTCTCAAAGATTGATACCCAAAACTCAATTGCATGGAGACTGCATTAAGTACACGAATCAGAGATAAGAATGCATATATACAGCAGTTCGAATAAACAATGCTAGCTCAAATCGAAGTGGGTACGAGTTGCAGCAATATGCAACTTGGTATAGCATATACACAAGGATACTTAGCAGTGCATACTCGAATGAGCAAGTGCAACAGAGAATAGCAGCAATGCTCATGAATAAGAGTTAAGAATTCATACCTAACAAATCAAAGATGATCTTAGGCAAAGATGAGAAATAAAACATCGACAAATAGTTGTAACACATGTTCCATCTAAGTTATGTTTTACATTCGTCCTAAACCCCAGGCTCCGATACCAAGCTGTGACGCCCCACCTCTATGCCCACGCTAGCCAAGAACACTACGGTGTAGTGCTGTCGACTAGCATGGAGAATAAGGCTGTTGAGGAGCGACCATCCGTGTAATTGCCTTGTGCGAGCACCGATATGTCAGATAGTAAAAACATGCATTTTATTTCAGGAGGAAATCCGACATGCCGATGCAAACTCAAAGCTACTACACAGTGGCTATAATAGTCTAGGACAAAATATAAACTAATAACACAGATAATATAAATGCGAAAAACAGATGAAACAGAAAGTCTCATATATATATATATATATATATATATAACTGATGTCAGTTACAATACATTTGACACGGTACATGTGATACAACTACAACAGTCGACTCAGGAAGTTACATATACAAGTACATTAACGTATATAATATACATGAATACATATCTTCCAATACAATTACACAGACTACTAAAAATGACGACGACAACTCCAAAAGATATGAAAGCACGTCATAGCTCAAGCAGCATCCCAAAGCAGAATATCTACAACCTGTAATAACTCGGGTCTGACCCGAGTATTACATTCAAAAGAAAATAATACCCGGGTCAGTCTAATTCAAACTCTGTTATTAATGCACAGAAGCAATAATAATCAAATAACGAATAGATGACAATCACTATAAATCTCGTCTATCCAATCACTAATAAGGATGAATTTGACAAAGGAAACAATCAAGTAATTGGAAACATCAATTAAAATGTCAACCCGAGTAGGGCTGCAGTATACGCAAGCGTGTACTGCCTCGCCACTACAACATATGGAATACGAAATAGTTCCATAAATCAAAAGCAAAAGAAATAACAATAAAACCAATACCGTGTGGCTGCAGTTCACGCTTGCGTGCACTGCCTTGCCACTACAGTGATGACGTACCCAATGAATACCGTGTGGCTGCAGTTCACGCTTGCGTGCACTGCCCTGCCACAACAGTGATGATGTACCCAATGAAAATTCACAAGCAAACACAAGTTCAAATCCAAGATACTAGCTGGATTCAACACAGGTGTATTCAAATGAAATGGCCGATACTAAAATAAATCGACCAACATAGAACAAAGACTGCACAAATGAATCAGCCGCAAGGGGATAGCAACGTGTATGTCATAGTTTAGCAATTCAAAGACAAACACACCCTAACTAGAAGTGCATAAGTCAATGCACTGCAAAGCACATCAGACTCAAAGACATCAACAAGTATGACATGAAGCAGTGTAACAAAGGCCACCAAGTTCAATGTAATACTTGGAGAGGGGATGCACTGAACTTGAAGTTAATTTCAAGTGACATCAAGTACTGCATAAGAGCACGCAATGTACAGGTACATGCTAAAGAAGAAAACACAAAAATAAGGCAATGCAATGTAAACATTGCCTAGCATACATATGAATCAATTTCATATGTACAACAAACACCCAAACAATGCAACAGGGAAAAACACTAGTGAAAAGGGTCACAAAGCAATGGTTCCAAAATGAAATGAACTAGAAGAAGGCAACTGAATTTTGCATGAATGGCTACAAGTATATGAAATGTACTTGTAAACATATGAATGCCAACAGTATGGATATACAGTGATGCATGGAACAAGCCTCAAGTATGTATACAGAGAGTATACATCATGACAATGCAGGCACTTCAGAGAGTTACATACAGTGATGCAAAATGAAGCATACTACTGAATCAAGTATAGTAAGGCAATGCAACAATGCAAACATGGAATGATGTGCAGATGTATGCAGAAAAATGGCACAGGTGTGTGCAGAGGTAGGAAGTACATGAGTTCATCAAAATGAAGGTGGGAGCACCAAAAACATGGCACCACAACACACAACGAAATGAAGTCTGTGTGTCAAAAATGTCAGAGGTAATATAAATGCAACTGCACATAAATGAAGACCCCACGAGCTCGATGCGTCCCAAATGCTCAAATATACAACAAGTGTATACATGTACATGAGGACAGCAGACAACATAACATGACCAAGAATTGCATTTACATGGATGAACACGCATGTATCATAGGGTTTGGTAAAAGAAACTGCAAAAGTGCAAATGCATATTCGAACAAATGCAACATTAAAAAGGGGTCGAACTCAGAAATGCACAGAAATCCAATATACATGAATAATACTCAAGGTTAATGCACATATCAACGAGATGTTCAAGTCGACATAATTGGTGCAGTGCAAAAAAAAAAAGAAATCAAAACAGAGGAGATTACAAACTGTAGCTCAAAGTAAAACCAAGTGTAGGGAGACTACATCAAAAATACAACTCAGTAGCAATCAAACATGTATGCAGCAGGATACATAACACATTGAAGCAAATCGAGCTAGGTACCACGGGTAGTTTTAGTCAAAAAAATCGAAGTTCAACAAAGTCCAGAGGCCGAAATAATCAAGTGACAGATTCAACAATCAAATACGAACGAAATCATCGAATTCGAACACTAAAAAACACGAGATAGGAATTGGATGTGAGTGAAGGGGATCACTCACCTTGTCGACGAATTGAAGCTATCAACCGAAGCCCAATCGAGCCCGAGCACGTCGAACTGAAGAAGCCAGCATCATAAATTTTGAACGCACCCTAGCTTCAGACGAACGAAGATGAGATGCCGCCATTTATTTTCTTTTGAGGGTTTTAGGGTTACGAACGAAATAAAAGAAAAATGGTAAAGGGGCGGGTCGAGTTTCTTGAAGAATGGGTCGGCATTGAGATAAAGGGGACGTGTACATTTGCTTTGCAAACTTTTCACGGCTTCAAACATTTGAAAATGTTGGCCGAGAATTTATTTTAAAGCCCGTCAGCCTTTAACAGATTTTTCAAAAGAGTTTCAACTGGTTAAGCAAAATTTCCAACCAACAATTTGCTAAGAAAAGAAACCGTCCAAAGACGATAAATAATCGGTACGAAATACTGGGTTGTTACACCGGGAGTGCTACCTACTGATATGCCACCCCCGGTCCTTTGGGATCTTTATCCGAGAGCTCTCAACACCAACAACATCACATAGTAATAAATAGATACTAAAGTTCCCACATGAGTAAGTATCTGGGCTCCATACCATGATACTACCCTTTTCCAAAAGGAACGGTCACACCCTAGGGGAGCTACCCCTGAAACCTTGTCGCATCTTTCCTGTTTCGACCATTACCGGTTTGTGAGGCTCGAGGAGGTTTCGTCCACAAAGCTACGCTTTACACTAAAGCCAAAATTTATATCTCAAAGTGTAGTGTTAGACATACAACCATAGAAGTTTGTTCCTGGTTCGAACAGAACCGAAGGCACTTCCGAAGAAGCCCTTGCAATCCGGGTATTCACAATCCCGATCAGACTTCCCATCACTTAGGAAATCTCTATACCAGCACGACTCAGTGCATAGACAATCGATGGGTCATCCTATCGCTCTCGCAAATATCCGGTCTTCACCATCGGTCTTCAAATGCTATCCATATCGGCATATCATTAATCGAAATGGGTTATATGACACAAAGTCATCTCCCGGCTAAATTGAATAATGAGTGTATTATTTAAAAACATATGGATATTGGGATTTCAATTAAGTCACAACTTTTCACCCAAAACTTTCTTTTCAAATGGTTTAACCAATTATCATTTTCCAATCTTTAAACAAAAAAGATTCACTTCACAAAGTTCACCAAGATTTCACAAAGATTCATTCACAGTTTTTAAAACAATTTCCATTCCAATTTGGATAAATTCATTCAATCTTTAAATCAAAGATTTAATAGCTTTCAAACCCATTTCCAAAGATTTATTCATAAGTTGGAAGATCATTTTCATTTTTAGACTTCAAATCCTTTCAACACAAATTTGGAATCCATTACTTATATGAAAGCTTTTACTATTTGAAAACCAATAGTTTTCGTTTCAGAAAAATCCAATTATATTTGCACGAGTTAAAGCCCTTGAATTAAATTCAAATTCCTAAATCAATATATTTAAAAATGGTTTAACTCATATATAACTAGTGTAACCTCTTTAATCCCTAGTTTCCAAATCATAGAATTCAATTTCAAATTTTGAATTCAAATTTAAATTAAATTTTTAAACTTCAACTTAATCAAGTTATTCAAAAATAAATTTTATCTTTAAAATTCCATTTCAAAACTTTTTCACTTTAAACCCAATCCATTTCCAAAACTATTTGGATTCAAATTGCCTATTTAAAATCGTTTCAAAAATCTGTGACTTAATCGATTTCCTTGTGAAATCCATATTTGTGTGTGTATGGTGTGGTCTAGGGGTTTAACACACAATAGTCCAGCATCATCATCATTATAGATCAAAACACAAAAATATAGTTGATAAGCGGTATAAACTATAATGCTTATCGTTCATTCGCAGATTCATAGATAATATACAAATGTATCACAAATAAATGAATAAAATACACAGCTCAATCCACAAAACAAAATGTCACAGATCAGATAGGACAACCAATTCAAGGCATCTCATACAATACAATCATTCATAAGTAAGGTCAAGCATTCAATAATCATTTATAAGCAGGACTAATTAATTGTTTGATCCTAATTAATTCAATTTATTTCCATTTAATTTAATTACTTATGAATTAATTATCCAATCCTGATTTATTAATTACAAATCATTTGATATAAATTAACTTATCAAACACTTTAATTAATTATTCTTAATTTATAAATTATTCTTAATTAGTCACATTAATTAATTTAACCTCTAAAACAGTTACAAAATTAATTAACCCCTTAATTAATTATTTTAAGAAATTAAACCTTTAATTACTTATCATAAAATAATTTCACTTACACAATTTCATAATTGATTATCATTAATTAATTAATCTAATTAATTATTAAAATCAATCACATTAATTAAATTATTTTAAATAATCTTAGTTAATGACCTTCATTAACAATTAGAATTTATTTGATTACTTTTCTAAACTAATTAACTAAGATTAATTCATTATTAATTACAAATTAATTTTATCTTTAAAAACTCATTAATTAATCCTTAATTATTTAAGTAATTAGTTACTAATCATTAATTAAAAATTAAAACCTTATTTGATTAGTGATCCTTAATTACCAATTTATTTATCCTAAATTAATTATCTTAAACCTTAATTAACTAATTTAAACTCTTAATTACTAAATTAATCAATCCATATCATTAATAAATTGAATTAGTCAATTATTCATTTTAATTAGCTTAATAATTACAAGTCATTAATATCCATTTATTCAAGAATAAAAACATTTTTCTTATTAATGATTAAATTATCATTTACAAGGTACTTAAAGGACAATTTACTTTCAAATTTTACTTTTAAATCTAAAATTTAATATGAAATCAAACTAACTTTGCAAAGTTAAAAAAACATTTTTAAAACCCTTTTATTTCTCAAGTTAAAGAATTATTTACCTTAATATAGAAGTTTAAAAGAATACAAAGCCCAATTTCATTTTTAAATTTAAATTGATTTAAAAATTCACCTTATCATTCAAATTGTTTAAAGACTAATTAAAATTTAAAAACTTCTTTTATTTCAAAACTCAGATTCAAATTTAAATTTGAATCCAGATTTAAAGCTAGGTTTAAATCTCTATTTTACTTTTAAATTCAACCTATTTAAACCTTTAAAGTTTTTTCAAATAATTTAAATTTTATAACTTTATTATATTTTAAAAACCGAGATTCAAACTTCATTTGAATCCCAACTTATCTTTGATTTGAACCTAGTTTAACTATTTATTTCCCATTTAAAAAAAAAACAGTTTTTAAAAATTTAAGACTTACAGTTTTTTTTATTAAAACCTAAAACTAACTTACCCGAGCCATCCACTAGATGACTTCGAGCCAAAACGAAATTACTTCGAGTCTTACTCGATATTTACTCGAGAAAACTCGAGTTCCACCAGGAATCAAAAGTGCACGGCGCACATGCACCGTGATTCTGATCAACTCCAGCCATCGATGATGGCTTAATCACGTCAACAATCATCTACGCAACACCTCACGATCATCAAATCATCTCTAACTCAACTCGAATTTGAATTCGATTTCAAATTAAAACCTGGAACCCATCAACAGGAACTCACCCAGAACCTGTCAACGCGCCATCCATGACCTCCGACCACCAGAAAAAAATCTGAAACTCTGGCCAACTCCTTGTCTACGACCAAGCTTTCATCCCTCAAACACATGTTACACTCGATCAACTACACAAGCCGTGGTGATTGATCCACCAAGTACAATAAAAACTAGGTTTAGGAAATCAAAATGACAACCGCTGCCACCACCATGCTCAGACCATCCATCAGTCAATTTTGGCAGACACACCGGTCACTCTACTATCTCTAGCCACAAACCGACAACGTAAATTACTGGGTTCACTGGTGATTCCCAAAAACCCCAATATTCATCAACACAGAAATGTACATACTATACTTAATTAAAAGGTATGATTTTATTTTTAAAAATCCTAATTTTGATTAAATGTTTGATTCATCTTTCTGAATCCAGGAATTATAAAGTTGGAGTTTTTACAAAACTCAAGTTTTCATACAGTTCTTAAGGTTCCAGAACAGAATCTACTTTATTTAAGTTATATACAAATTTTAAAATTTGCTTTATAATCAGACAAACCCTTTTTTTTAGATCCTAGGTCATGACACAAACAGATCAAGAAGAATTGATTTTTGAAGTAATATATGAACTTGAGATTTATAACAGGATGTCTTACAGGGTATACAATATATAGAAATTTCATCTCACAAACACCCAAAGAAATGAATATATAAATATTCTCACAAATATACTTAAGCATTCAAATATTAACAGGCAACAAGTTTAAAACTTAAGTTATTTAAAAGTGTTACTCACAGTAGTTAAGAGATGAATAGTGATGCTTCTTTTTGACACAGGCTTTGAAACTGCAAGCTGAAGTTCTCATCTTTAATCTCTGGTTCTATGAAGTTGTATATTACTCAAGTTGAGATTTTGTTTAAGTTTGAATTGTACTTCACTTCAAATTTCCAGTTTAGATGAAGGAACTAATACGAGAAATTTATACAAATTTAAGAAGTCACAGGTTGATGTATTTTTACAGGGTGATATAAACTTTGTTTGTACAATAGGGTGATTTTTTTTATGTTGTACATTCATCAGAGATTTTTCTTGCTTATGGAGGCTGATGGGTAATATGTTGTGTACAAAGGAGGCTAGCATTTATTAAACTTGTCTTGATTCCCAAGCTTTCATACTTATCTTTATTTGTTTTATTTTTTTCCATACTTGAATACATACATACATACATACATATATATATATATATATATATATATATATATATATTAGTATCTTCTTTTACAAGCCTACTTACTTATACTTGAATATATTTTATTTTCTTCTTCTTTAGTCTTATGCTTTCTTGTTTGCCTCAAGTCTGCATATTTATCTATATTGTTTGTTGACTTTATTTTCATAAGTACACACTTGTTTGATATCTGAATGTATTTGACTATCTTCTTTTGTAAGCTACTACATATATATATATATATATATATATATATATATATATATATATATATCTTTTTTTCATATTTACAGTTGCATTTCTATATATGTTTGAATATGTTTAATTGTCTTCCTTTGCAAGCTTTCATATATATATATACACACATATACATATACATATACATATACATATACATATACATATACATATACATATACATATACATATACATATACATATACATATATATATATATGTTTATATTTTTTTATGTTTCACAATATACATTTTTGAATGTATTTTGTTTCTTGTGATATGAATAAAGTCCTATATGTAATATGTTGTTAGATCTAGATCATTAATTAATATGTTTACTTTCTATTTTACATATTAACATGTTGCTTAAATTTAACAAATTTGTTTATTTTATATAGTTCATTTTATTTATTTGTTTAACTTAATATTTATCGCCTTGTATTTCCTATACATATTTATTTTAATACTTTAGAGTTTAATGTTTGTATCAATACATCTTATGTAAAAGAAAATGTTTTGAAAATTAATACATATCAAATGAATTACGTAGATGTATTTTATAGATTTAATCAATTTACCAATTAATTTCACAAATTTTATTCAAAAATTAAATTAATTAGCAATTTAAACTTAATAAAAATCCGAGATCGTTACAATTTCAAAACTAGTTATAAACACCTTCTCTACTCTCTAAAATCCAAGGCCACAACCCCACACCACCTAGGCCATGAGCACCATCACTATTAAGGCTAGGTGAATCTCTTGCAAAGGTCGTAAGCTTAGTTTCATTTGATGTGATTCGATCGTAGCGGAGCTATAGCCGATTTTATATTAGCTCGAAGGGAAAATGGACGTGAGAACTCCTAAATTTTTATATTATATTTTGGATGATGACATGACATTTGAAATGGATGTTTAATATTCTTTGATCGCCAAGTTTGGTTTTTTAAAATAATGAATGTTGAATATATATGCAAGTCATAGATATATGCACCAATAAGCACAAAGGAAATCACTTTCCTTGAATTGGTGAAATGGTGAATGGTGGGTGTGGAACGTTAAACCTCATTAAAAATGGTTTAAAAAGATTTTTAAATGTTTATAAACATTCAAAAGTGTTTTTTTCAAGTTTGAATGAGAATTGAAAATTTAGTAAAAAATAAATACGTCGCGTAACGGTAGTTCGCGATTTCGTGCGATAAAATTCAAACAAGTGTAAAAGGTGGAATATATCTTAGAACTCTTCAAGATAAGAATTTTCCTCACTATTATATCCATAATTTTCTGTCAAAGAAAGAAAATTGATATTTCAGTGAGTAGAATTTGATAAATGAGCATAGTAAGCTTTTGAAAAAATAGCGGTTTTGTAGCTCGGAATCCAAAAATGGATTTATTTGGAAATGATGTTTTAAATTTTGTTTATAATGTGGGATAAATCTTATAAAATGTTTTAAAAGTGATCTGAATAATAAAAATAAAATTTAAAATAATAAAAAGTTGTTTTGATCAATACAGCTTGAAAGAGCACTTTCCGCAGTACTTTTCTACAGCACTTTCTCAACAACTTTTGAAATATAGCTTTAAACTTAACAATTCTTATCCAAATCTTTCATGTATGTTTTAAAATGAATAATTAAGTGTTTTAATAATAATTTAGAAGTTTTGTAGTTATTTAAAAAGAATTTAAACAAATGTTTAAAGAAAAGCAATTAAAAGTTAAGTGGTTAAATCTTGACTTTAAAAGTCGACAAGTAGACTGGATATATCTATTGTGAGATCCGGATGTAAGATGCTTAAACAAATGAGATATTCAGGAGAAACTAGTGCCCTGGCTCACCTAGCTTCTTCCCTGGTCGAGGAATATATAAGGTTGAAATGTCGCAGATGAGTTAAGTATAAAATGATTTAAACTTTCCAAATTTAAATTAGATATAACTTTGATTTTATAGAGATGACCTTATTATACTTAGTGTTAAAGCACGAAGAGGGAAATCATACTATTCGTGGAATTCAAAATGTGATTTCTCCATTATTCCACCCATAGTATTTATTGAATACGAAGATTGATATAGAGTAGAACTAGATGATTTCTATAGATTCTGCTCACTTACTATTTACTAGTTTTAGATTAATATCCTATAACATGGTTTTAGCTCAATCAAAATTGAGAGTTTTGAATTAAGAAATCATTGTTAAGATTAAATAAAATGATTTTGGAATATTTTCCTAAGTGAAAAATGAAATGATTTCGAATTATTCCAAGTTTAAAAAGGGTTTTATGTAATCGAAGGATTTGATCAAAGGTTTAATAATTCCGCATATACCGGAAATAATGTTTTGGAAGTGCATATCTGTAAAAGAGAATTTGATAAAAATAACTTAATCAACTAAAGAATGACTCCATATCCACGGAACCTCCTTTTATCGATGATCGGATCGAAGGAATTGGGGTCGGATTTGGTTAAATCCTAGCCGAAAACCCACTTCGAACTAATGTATGCATTCAGGATCAAAGTAATGGCAAAGAAAATGAAGGATGAAGACCAAGGATTTTTAGGATGGAAGGACTGTTTGTTGATAATTCTGGTTAGCTCCCAAATAGTAAAGTAGTAGTGGTCCCTTCATTTTTGAAATACTTTGGGTTGCAAGGTCTTTTTGGGACTAAAACTTGGGATAATTACCGATAGGATGTGGTAGGAGAATTCCTTCAGTTTCGCTCAACCCCAGAATAAACTTGTATGGATGGATGTCTGACACCACATTCTTAAGATTTCATCTTGACTTTATAGCCGTACAACTGTTTGGTGGTGGAGAAGGAAACTTCTCTTAGCTTAACACCGTTTTCTAAGACGTATGAGCTTGAAGGTTATATGTTTATGGAAGTCAATAGTGATCGATGAAATGGCAATGTAGCATTCAAAGTGAAAAGTGCAAAGTAAAAAAGATAATCGTTACCTCAAGCCTCACACCTCGAAATGGCTGAAATTGGGTATATGTGCCAAGGCCATGTGGTTCGCAATAATTAGGATATGATCATCCCTTTATAGATATATTTATTCCTGATATGATGTTCGGGACTTAAATTATTGTGGATGTATGCTGTGAGGGCCCTCGGATTGGTCGGTAACGATCGGGGTGGTGACATATTTGGTACTATCTAATGAGAAAGGTAGGCCGGTCTTGTGTGGGTAAAGGGTAGATGTTCAATGCCTCGGTGCATTTTTCTAGAGATGTACTGCTGGAAGGTAGTCCCTTCACCTAGTCATTTATATGGAAACTCATTCTCCAATAAGAGCCTACATGATTTTAGATATAGAAAGCCTTGTATTACAAAGTGGAATACTAGAATTCAATAATGTAACAATTTCGACTAAGATTAATAAGTTTATTTGCAAATGTTTCTAAAGATATGTCATTAAAATAATATCAAGTGATTTTATGCAATAATGTTTTGGTTATCATAAGGTAAAAAACCATTCCGTGTTTATGTGTGGCGTGGTTTAATATATACCTTTTTGTTTCCAAAATGCGTATTTTATATTCTTACACCAGTCCCATGACTAACCTGGAGTTTATTTCCTTTTCCTTAAACTCCGGGTGCCCTAATTTTCCCGAGCAGCCTAGTAGTCAGGGTGATTTTAAAAGAAATCTAGATGGAGCTCAAGGCGTAGAGTTAGAAGACTCGTCTGAAGATTTTTATCTATTTCCACCTCGTTATTATATTATAGTATTCCGCATTTGTAAGGACATTTATAACTGTCCATGTTTTTTAACTCTGACTAATGTATTATAATTTCCGCTATAAAGTTCTTATTGAAATAATATAGGTGAGATTCTGTTCTGTCTTTATTTTTCTTTCTTAGCTTTAAGAATCCGCTTCTCCGATGCTTGGATTTACGGCACGTGGATACCGAGGATGTATTTGTGTAAATTTTCGAGAGTCGAAGAAAGGAGTCTCATATCTTTGATTGAGCAACTCCTGAGATTGAACCTTAAACCTCTTCCCAATCACCTTAAGTATGCATACTTAGGTGACAAGGAAATGTTTCCTAGCATACTCTCTTCAAATCTCTCTCTCGATCAAGAAGTTTACCTTCTTTCAATTTTTTCGAAAATCAAAGAACAATTGGATGGTCGATTTATGATACAAAGGGAATTATTCCCACTTTTGTCCACCATCATATCCACTTATTTGACGATGCCAAGCCTGTTCGTGAACGCACAACGAAGGCTTAACCCAAAAATAAAAGATGCTGTTCACGATGAAATTCTTAAACTCCACAATAATGAAATCATATACCCAATCTCTGATGGTTCAAGAGTTATCCCAATTAATGTGTGCCTATAAAGTCTTGACTTACCGCTATCAAGAACGACTCTAACGAACTCATTCCAACTCGTACTCCAACAGATTGGCATGTTTGCATTAAGTATCGAAAAATGAATGCTGCAACACGTAAGGATCATTTCCCTCTTCCTTTCGTTGACCAAATGCTTGAACGATTAGCCGGTCACGAATTCTATTGCTTTCTTGATGGTTATTTCAGCTATAACCAAATTCCAATCGCTCCTGAAGTTTAACAGTAACCGACTTTCACGTATCCCTTTGGCACCCTCGCGTATCGAAAGGTGTATCGACGTAGGCCTTTTTGCCTTTGCAACGCTCCTGCTATGTTTCAAAGATGCATGTTCAGCATCTTTTACGATATGACCGAACGCTTTCTTGAAGTGTTTATGGACAATTTTTCCATCTTTGAAAAACCTTTTTCCGAGTGCTTACGCCATCTTGAGTTGGTTCTTAATCATTGCAAGGACAAACATTAAATTGGAAAAAATGTCATTTCATAGTCAAATATGGCATTGGCCTTGGACATGTCATTTCAAACAAATGCATTAAGGTAGATAAATTGAAAATTGACGTAATTGCAAATCTACCCATTCCCAAATCTATCAAGGACATTTTTTCATTTCTTGGACATGCTGGCTTCTATCGACAATTTGTGAAGGACTTCGGTAAAATTGCCCGACCTCTGACGATTCTTGTTGGTAAAGACTTTCCATTCGACTTTAAATCCATGTTTCTATTTTCAAACGTCTCAATAATGAACTCATTTTTGCTTCCATCATTTCCTCACCTAATTAGGATCTTCCATTTAAAATAATGTGTGACGCTTCTAACTTTGCGGTTGGTGCTGTCTCAGGTCAACGAATCAACAAAATTCTTCATGTTATCTACTACGCTAGTATGACTCTAAATGATTTTCAACTCAGTTACATGACCATTGAAAAAGAGATTCTAGCGGTAGTTTTTGCACTCAAAAAGTTTCGACCTTATTTGATTAGCGCACACATTAATGTTTACGCTGGCCACTCCGCTCTTTGGTAACTTTTCGCTTAAAAGGATGCTAAATCTCATTTGATCCGTTGGACCCTTTAACTCCTGTAATTTGACCTTACAATCAAAGACAACAACGGATCCGACAATGTCATTTCTGATCATTTGTCACATCTTCCAAATGCACCATCTTCTTTACCAATTAGTGAGTACTTTCCTGATGAACAACTCCTTTTTGTTTTGTAGATCCATAGCATGCCGATATAATGAACTATTTAATCAGTAAGGAAGGTACTTCATTTTGGTCGAAACAAGATAAATATAAGTTCCTTTTCCAAATCAAATACTTCTATAGGATGATCCATACCTGTTAAAATAATGTTCCAACTAAATAATTTGACATTACATCCTGGATTGTGAATTCAAAAGCGTTCTTTCATTTGTCATGACCAAGCTTGTGGCGGTCACTTCGATGCAAAGAAAACCGTTTAAAAGGTGCTTCAATGTGGTTCTTGCTGGCCTACGCTTCTAAAAGGTGCATTTGAGTTTTTTTAAACTTGCGATCGCTGCCAACAGTTAGGAAGAACCTCTCGACGAAATATGATGCCTTTGAACCCCATTCTTATGATCAAAACCTTTGATATTTAAGGCGTTGACTTTATGTGACCATTTTCCATCTTCTTTGGAAATTAGTCCATTCTTCTTGCTGTGGATTACATCTCTAAATGGGTTGAAGCCATTCCTTGTATAATAAACGACCACAAAATTGTTATGAAATTCATAAAAGAAAATATCTTTTGGTGGTTTGGAACATCGCACACAATAATAAGCGATAATGGAACCTATTTCTGTAATCATTCATTTGAAACTCTAATGATGAAATTATCCATAACCAACAAGTATCCACTCCTTATCATCCTCAAACTTATAGTCAAGCTAAAGTTTCAAATCGTCAATTCAAAAAAATCATAGAGAAAACTATGAATAAAAATCGAAAAGATAGGTCACAGAAATTGACAGATGCACTTTAGGCTTATAGAGCTGCATATAAAACCAATCTTGGGATGTCTCCTTTTAGGCTTATATATGGTAAAGCGTGCAATTTGCCCATTGAACTCGAACATAAAGCATTGTGGGCGATTAAGAACATAGACTTTGATCTTAAGAAAACTGGTGAAAATAGAAAATTTCAACTCAATGAGTTAGAGGAGATTAGTATTGACACATATGAAAACGAGAAAATTTACAAAGTAAGAACAAAAGTATTTCATGATAAGTTAATCCTAAGGAAAACATTTTCGCCAAACCAAAAGGTTCTTTTGTTTAACTCCCAACTTCATCTATTCCCTGGAGAACTAAAATCAAGGTGGACATAATTATACATTATAGGTACTATTCTTCCACATGGTGCCATTGTATACGAAAACCTAAGGATGGATTGATTTTTATATTCAATGGCCATCGTTTGAAACCTTACTTTGAATTACGAGTGATCGAGAGGAGGAGCTCATGACTCTTCATGAGCCATATAACGTCTAGTAAGAAATGTTGACCCTCTCTTACAAATATGTACATACTTTTCCTTATTACACTCATTGTATCATGCATTGACTTAGGGACACAGTCAAAATCAAGTGTGTGTGTGGGGGGGATTTCATATTCATTTGTGAATTTTCATGGTTTATTTTTTACGTTTTCATTCCGAAACTCAAAGAATATATTCTTTTTAGCATATTGATTTACTTTTGAAGAAATACTATAGGATAAGTATATGTTTTTGGTTATTGAATTGAAACATTTGAAAATTTATTTGTCTTAACAAAAATAAAAATAAAGTATGATTGCAAGCAACTATGGTTTGATTAGTATATAGGAAGGTCCATAGGTGATAATTATGAAGTATGTCCTAACTGTAATCATTTGTTTAAAAGAGTAGTTGATTTAAAGTAAAGGCACTAACATTTTTGATCTTCTAAGTAAAGTGGTGCTAAGATGATTTTGCAAAACTCTCTCTTCATAAAAAAGCTTTTATAAAAATAAAGAACACCTAGAGTCAGGTGTTCACACGTAAGCGTGTACACTCGCCATGCTCTGTACTCTTCTCTCGTAAGTCCGAAAGGTAGTGCATGATTGATATACCTGGCCTCAGTTTATCTGAGTTAGGTGTATGTAAATAGATTTAATAAAAATTACCACCTTGAGTCATGTCTTCATACGCAATTGTGGACACTCGCCATGCTCCATACCCTTCTCACGTATGTCCGAAAGGCAGTGCATGATCAGTACGTCTGGCCTCAGTTTATCTAAATTAGGTGTGTAAATAATAATAATGTTAATACTTTTCAAAAATAGAGAGAAAGCAATTGAAATCCAAGCATTATTTGCACTTATTTGATTCAACTTGTTATCCAAAAGAAATAAAAATACCACTTTGGAAAACTTTGATAATCGACCAAGGATCCATTTCATAGTTGCACTATGTTATCAACCAAAACAACTAGCCAAACTAGAGTTTAATTGTGAAGGTAGCTTAATTTCTATTGAAAGTTTTAACGAGTAAAAGGACTAAAATTTCTTAATAATGACCAGACCTTAGATTTAACTCACTCATGTCAATTTAAAAGTAAATTCTTCATTTGTAAATATTTTTAAAACTTTCATTATTTAGAATATGCGTATCGCATTTGGATTTTGTAGGCAGTATCATTGAAAACCCTTACGAGATAACACACGTCCTAGTAGGAACACCTAGAGGATTGTGGCTTGTTGTACGGTTAATGCAATCATGTTTCTTATGAAAACAGATTTATCTTAGTTTTATTTTGTTTGAGGATGAATAAAAATATAAGTGTGGGGGGTATTTGATGTGCATGTAAAAATGCATGTTTTTACTTCCATATTTAATCCACTTTTATATAAATAAATGAGCATAT
Source organism: Allium cepa (assembly GCA_030765085.1). Taxonomy (NCBI): domain Eukaryota; kingdom Viridiplantae; phylum Streptophyta; class Magnoliopsida; order Asparagales; family Amaryllidaceae; genus Allium; species Allium cepa. The sequence goes on from CM060942.1 coordinate 515,550,045, forward strand.
AAGGGTATTTTACATGATTTAACAAAATTTTAAATTGTTTTTAAATTATAATTTATTCATCTTCATTTGTTGGGGGGAGGTGGTAATTGTGCTTATTTGCACGTTTTTACTTTTAATTGTAGGAAATGGAGAGCAAATATGAAGAAGCTTTCATGGATAAATGCATGCACATATGTTGAAGGCAAATGAAGATTGAAAATAAATGAATTCATGCAACATGGAGGAGCTCACCTACCCACTAACCACGGACCACAACTAAAACCTAATGGAGATTAAAATGCACATGCAAATATTAATGGTGGATTAGGTAGATGCTAATGATTACTTGGAGGTTACACTTCCTAATAGGCACTTTAGCTAGCCCCCTAAAAAATGAATTAGGGTTTTAAGCATGTATAAATACCCACTATGACTTATGTAATTATCTTCTTACATTTCATGTAAGTTGTAGCGACAAAATCGAAGATAAAATAAAAGTTCCTTTCATGGATTCTTAGTCTTTTCTTTATGCTATTTATTTATATGTAATATTAATTCATGCACTTTGAATTCATGTTCCTTTCTTTTTTATTTATTTTTATGTTACTACTTTAGATCTCTTTCTTTAATGCAAGTAGTTTAGATTTATTTTATGCAAGTAAATATGTTTTTATTTATTTTAATTAACTATCTTCTTTCATGTTGAAATCACTTTATGTTATAATGAATTCAAATATGAGAAGGTAAGCCCCTTCAATTTAGGGTTGATGAAGCTCTTATGAATCACATAAAGTTAACATAGTGATTTCATTTGGTCTCTTTTTGTGCTTAATGGAAATTTTTGATGTGGTAAATTTTTTTTGTTTAATATTGAATTTGATAGCCTATGTTATTGTTACCAAATATGATATGCTTAAACAAACACAAACACAAATTACCTCTTCATCTACATATTATTTTGGTAATTATGTGGATTTAGAATCAAAATTTTATGGTAGTAAAAAGATAATGCTTAGAATATATTTTAATTTTAATTTCATTATCATTTTCATAAGAGTTGAGAAGTGGTTTGGATGGTGTGTTAAAGTTTGATGGTTAATGTTGGGCTAATTTATAGCACAAATAGACCATATTTAGGATAAACACATCAACTAAATTCACAAATGACAAAAAAAAGATCATAATTTCATTACGTTGATTTTTGTGACCATGAGAATGGACTTGTCTCTAAATTTCCTTCTACTCTTATATTTTTATTCACTTTTATTTGTAGTTAGTTTTTAGAAATTTTAGTTAACACATTTTTTAACTTTGGTCTAATTTGATTAAGTAGAATTTAAAATTAATTCATTTCCTTCGGATCGACCCGTACTCGCACACGTACTACAATTATATGCTCTGCGCTAGCGGTTTTTAATGATAATATTTTTAACGGTGGTTTTCTAACCGATAGAAAATGCATCATTATTTAACACCTCACCCATGCTTGCACCACCCACGTGACCCCATCAACTCGCCTACAGTCATCGAAAAACGCACATGAACCTCGTTCCTTCGAATGGCCGTAGCCACCGCCATTCCCAGCCGTGGGCGATCTCGACTATAGGTTGCCTATGTTTCTTCGAGCTCGATAAGTTTGTAGTTGAAATCGTTGGCCAATTCGATCTCTGGTGGTCAGAGACGATAAGAGCCATTGGATTTGGCTGTATATTTAAAGGTAGCTTGGGTTATAGATTTTAGGGTTTGCAAATGAAGATAGTGGTGGTCATTTGATATAAGATTTAAAAAAACATTATTTACGTTTCGAAATTGCAAACTCTAGTCAGAGAGTGCAACCCACGTTCTATATGTAATATCTTTATTACAAACACAATGGAACTAAGATCGAGACCCAATTCCAGTTTATGTAGAATTTAGCTTTCCGAATCGAATTATATTAGTTTAACTTCATTTAAATAATTTATACACATTTCGAGCATGCATGATCAAACAATATGTTTGATCGTCGCGAAATTCGAAGGTATATAATAATTAACTATTATGGATTCAATGAAACTGGTTTTTTCAAAATCCAAGATAGTGCGCCAGAAGGCTATTTTCACAAGTTAATTAACGTGAATTATTATTAAAACTAGTTTATTCACTTTTAATTCATATTTAAAACTTTACTATCTTCAATCTTATTCAAATCGTATTTAAATCAACTTTCGAAATCATTTTCATTCACATTAAATTCAATATTTAATTATTTAAAAAATTCTAAATATTAAATATAACAATTCAATTATCAAATAAATCCCTATATTTGAAATTCAATTTAACTTATAAAATTAACTTCTCAATATATAAAATCAATTAAATATTCCAAGTTCGAATGCCTGAAATTCTAGATCACTACATCCTCCCCTCTTAAAAGAATTCCGTCTTCGAAATCAACATGTACGAAAATGCCCCACGCCCATTAGCTTTCCAAAACCAATTAGTTTAAATAGATTATAAAATTTCTAAGCTTTTTAAATTCTCCCAGCTACACCAACTAATTTCCTTCCATTCATTCATTCCAAGTAATAACTCAAAATCAAATTTTATTTATCAAATTTTTTTTCCAAAATTCACAATTTTTTTTCTAACGACATAAATTTACGTAAAATTTCGTCAGCATCTCCTTTGCACGGTTCGATAGGAAAAATTACAATATATATATATATATATATATTTATATATATAATCTCAAATATACATCTCATCTTCGAGGATGAAGTATCCCATAAGAAAAAATATAAATGTACAATATGTAATCCGCGATCTGTACCTTTTATTGGTATTAGCAAGCATATATAATCAATATAATGTGAAAGCGGCCTCCAAATGCGAAGTATATGCCATCTACACCAACTAATCTCTCAACAATTAATGAGAACAAGTATATAGAAAGTAATAACAATATATAACATATGCTATTACAATAACCATATGCAATTGTAACAAATATAACTAGAGGAACCAACAACAAATAGTATCTATAAAAATAATTCATAGCCATATCAGTTTGTATTTCCAATGTCAACATTTAATTTATTAAGCCCTTTGATGTACATATACCATCAGTACACCAAACCATACCTAATCGCTGGCTCGATCACACAACTTCACTTCCGAACTACTACCGTTTGCATGACCACTCTAGCACGGGCTCAGGTTCGGTTCCTTGAATAAAAATCGCCATTCTCCTTGCATAGCCAAATACTACGATAGAGAATATCTGAATCGATCAAAAATCTATATCCTGTGTTACCCGTAAAGAATCGAGTGATAAATCCTAACTCAAACCGATATAAATCATCTTGAAATTGTATATTTGAATCTGGATCAAACAATTATGCGAATAAAATAATGTACATAAATTGGATCAAACAGTTATGCGAATAAAATGATATACATAAGCCTTACATATTCATTCCAATTGGTTTCTTATTATATCCCATTCTTTTATTATTCAAATTCCTTTATTTACATTCTTTTGTTAATAATCATTAATCATATTGCTTTATTCACATTCATTTTACTTACTTTCATTTTTCATATTCATTTTCATTGTCATTTTCAGTTACTTTATGTTAACAACATTTCGTTCCATACTAAATTCATTTATGAATCATTTCATAAATTTTACGTAAGTTTATAAATATTTTTTTTAGATACTGCTATCATTTATAAACCATTTCATATAACTATTACTTAATTTTATTATGACCATTATATACAACACAACTCATGTTCATTTTCACTTAATAAATTAAATTTATACCTAATTTTATCGAACAACATTCCAAAACATATTCAATTCATTTTTCAACTTAAGTTGAATTTCATTTTATAACTCAAGTTCATATCCATTTCATTATTTCATTACAAATCAAATTCAATTTCATTTTATTTTTTGCTTAAGTTAAATTCCATTTCGAAATTCATTTTATTTAACTTAAGTTAAATTTAATTTCACTTCATAGTTCAATTTCAAATTTACCTTTCTTAGCATTTAAATTCATCAAATTTAAAAATTTATTCTAACTTACTAGTACTAACAATTTATAAGTTTTATAACTTATTTTCTTATTATCAGCTAAACTCTAAGATACAAACTTTCAGAATTTAACCCTCTAGTATTTATGATTTTAAAATCATTTTGAAGCAATACAATTTATTATTTCTTTGTATTTCAAATCATATTTTTGAAATTTAAACAAACCTTGTTTAACCAAAATAAAACCTTTATAGCTAATCATTTAGTAGCAATCCGTTAATTAGAAACTTGAAAATGAATACGGATGGTGTTGTAGTCATCATTAGAATTATTTTTCAGTGATTGAACTAAATTCAGTGCTTTATATTTCTTTTAAATCCTATTTTAACATATTTCAAATCAAAATACTTTCATAATAATATCATTATTGTTCTTCAAAACTTTGAGAAATAATTTTAAAAATCAACGGGATTTAAATCCTCAAATTTCTTGTTTTAAATCCGCTTTTATTTAAATCATATTCATAAATATTCCTGATGTATAATTTCAGTTTGGTTATGTATAACTATTTCTTAATTGTTTATCTTTGTTTACATTATAATAACAACAACTTTTATTAGAATACAAACAACAAACAATAAATGATAATAATCAAATATTATAATTCATTAACAACCAAACACACCATATATAACTATAATAAATTCTGAAAAATAATTCTTTTATATATAATATATAATTCTAGTAAAATTATTTCATTTATTAATTCTCAAAACAAACTATGTAGGTTTGCCTTTTTCAAGCGTTCAGAACCCCTTATTGATGCCATGTCGTCCTACATTCCGACCAGAATTCATATGCCACTCAGTTAGATGAATTTACACAATATAAAATATTTTTATAATCACCAAGAAATGCGCTTTCACATACACACACACACTCAAACTCATTCTAGGGTATTACTAATTCTATCTATAATGAGTACCCTACCAAACCTACATGTTCGCTAACCTAAGCTCTGATACTAGCTGTAATGACCCGTAAACCGGATGGTTTGAGATGACAATAAACCACACATGTCCAACCTAAATCGAACAGAAAAACATATAGTTATGGGAAAGAAAGAGAAGAGAAGGGAAGAATAAGAGGAAACTAAAACAACAAAGAATCTCAAGATGTAGCAGAATAATATATAATTAATATCAACGATCTTTACAAAAGAGAAACTGTAATCTTTGATATACATACATCAAATCTGAGTACAAAAATAAATCATTAATCATCAGCCTGGACAGTTATAATAGCATGTTCTCACACTTACTAATAATTTTAACAACAATGCAGTGAAAAAATAAACAAATACTGGAATACTTGATGAAGCCTTCTAGTTCGTCTGCTAAACTCCACAATACCAAATCTAAATTTGTATATCTTCTCGATCTAGCCTGAGTATTGAAAGGGAATAATAACCTGATCTTTCTGGTAAACAAGCATGAGAAAAAATATCTCAAATTTTTTTAAAGTTGTCAAAAACTTTTCTTTATCAAAATAATGGTACCTCGAACGACCACGCTGCATATAAACATGGACTCGGGTTTTTTACTATGATAAACAAAACATTCGATATCAAATCATCCGATATTATGTTAGTGTCTTGTATACAAATAATCTTTAATGACAGCTAAAATTTTACCATTATTAAATTCCAAAATACGTCAGGTTCTACCAAAAAAATGATGGACACATATTGGAGAATGGATTTCCATACAATGGCACTAGACTACCTTCCGTATACTACATCTCTAAAGGGATGTACCAAGGATCGACATTGTAACGACCAGGAATTTTCAATCCCAAAAATTCCATATAGTTAGGAAAGAAAGAAAGAGATAGAAGAATAAGAAGAATAGAAACAGCAACATCTCACATTCGCAGTGGATAAAATATAATAACAAATAATAACAGTGATAAAAGGGAAAACTGTACTTGTCAAATTTTACTTTAATACATCAGAGTTACACATATATACAGACACTGGATATACAAAATCATCATGCCACAGATATACAACAATACAATAGAGCGGAAACACTCCATACGTTCCTGCCATCCATCTCGCCTCCTGAGCTCCAAAACGTCCTTACCTGAAAATCTGTAATACTCGGTCTGACCCGAGCAATACATCAAAGTAACACCCGGGTAAGGCTGGAAACCAGCGTGAGTAAACCCATCTAACATGGAATACAAAGCATACAACTTATATAAAACCGGGGGTAACTCGAATCAATTTACAAATTCACAATTTGTTATAGACATCACTTATTTCACCCATCAATTTTCTAAGTACCAAAATTTAGATTAAATAGTCCAATTCACTTAAATCATTTCATTCCAGCCTATTGATATCACATATCAATCTATAAGAATCGAAGTGGTTTTCAGGTATTTACAAATACCCGATTCCGGTCTCTTCGAGGTCAATACCATCTTAATCCAAGTTATTCAAGTGAAATATAATTCAACTTTAATTATCAGATAACACCTTTACACAGCAATTTATAATTGATAGATAATCTCATTATCACCGTCCACCCATACATATCATATCACAAAGCAATTCATATCAGAGATATCAACCAATCCAAGGCACTTATAATCATTCAAGCATTATCAATTCATATCATAATTAATTTAATTACTTAAATGAAATGAATTCTTAAGAATTAATCACTTAATACTGCTCATATTCATTAACTAATAATTTTTAATTAATAAATCACTCCTTGGTTATCTTGTCAATCAATTAATTAAGCTCCAATCACAGATCAGTTATCTTTTTAACTGTCAATTAATAAACCTTATTTGTTAATTAATCTCTTTCAATACAAAGTAATAAATCCTTAATTACTTTATGATCAATTAATTATCCTTTAATTAACCAATTAATTATTCATCAACTATTGATTGATAACCTTAATTATTAAACAATATTAAATAATATTAATTAATTAATCCATAATTATGCCGATAATTAATTAATAAATCAAAATTATCCTATAATCACTTCATTGATCAATTAACCTTAATTTATCAATCGCTTAATTACTTCATTAATTATATGAATGAATGATCCTTAATAACTTCTATAATCAATTGTTTTTTTCTAAATCTTTATTCATTAATCAGCTTAGTTAATAGAAGTCTGTAAATTCAAAATCTATTTAATTAACCACATTAAAATCAACAATCTTATACATTTGAAGTTTGGAAATTATTAATTTAAACACCAATCAAATTTGAATTCCATTTTTTTAAAGAACTTACCGTTCATAAATTCACTTTAAATATATTTAAAACTTAGTAAACATTCCCTTAGAAAACTCAATAGCTCAGATAACTTAAAAAAATTAAAATACTTTAAAAATATTTGAAACATTTTGCTTTCAATTTTGAAAACTTGTTAAACATTCCTTTTGAAAACTAATCACATAAGTAACCTTTTAAAACTTCCAAACTTGTATTCAAATTTCAACGTTTGAAAATTGTTTCTCTAACTTTTAAAACCAGGCTCGAATAAACTCAAACCCGAGCCTTATCCTCCAGATTCCCCGAGTTAACCCTTCAACAAACCCAAGCTTGCCTTCGAGACAAACCCCCACTCAAAACTTCTAGACCATCGCGTGAAAAATTGAAGTAAACCTAAGCTCATCCTTCATTCCCAAACCCAAACTTCGCCTGACACCAGAATCATGCTCGTGCACGTGCACCGGCCGCTCCGGCCATCGTCGATCATCGCGATGCTCCTCAATAACTCCACGAACCCACATGGACATGAATACAAACCCATATTCGTAGACACAACTCAAAATCGAAAACGAGCGTTCGAACCAAAACTGGAACAAACTTTCTCGACAAAACTCAAGTTGCCGACGGCAACTCCGACCTCCATCGTACATGCCACCCAATCCATAGCTTTGCCTCAACCTCCAGACTCGCCCCCCCGATCTGGAGCAACTCGACTCAATGTCGATGACGATAAACACTGTAACTACGACCAACCCAAACTCGTCCTAAAACCCTAATTAGCCTCGCCGCTCCCACCACGTCAGCTTATAAAATCATTCACCATTTTTCCTATCATCACTGACCCTCTAGCCACCTCTGACCCGAAATCCGGCTTCCCTTGATTCGTAGTTCGCAAGAAACTGACCAGAACGTAAATCACATTCAACTCATGATTTCTCTAGAAATAAAGACCTAAAAATCACAAATTTATTTTCAAAAATTATGGATTTTGTTAATAAATCCACCTATATGCCTCAAACATTCAATTATTCAAATCAAGATTTTGATATGTGAGAAATTTCCATTGAAATTCCTACTTTATGCTGAAGCTACCCTTAGATCTTATCTAAAATGTTTCTAGATCAAATATCCTGTCACAATACACACATATTTTTATATATATCAAGGTTTAAAATGAATTACGGAAGAGATTTAAATTTTGATCAGGGTTTTGAAACCTGTATAACTAAAACAAAGTAATCATTTTGTTCAGATATGCACACCCTGAAATCATATATAGATATCCACATCCAAATTTCCTGAAGATGCTTGTAACACTTATCATACTTTGATTCCAAATAATCATAGCATACACAGGAACATAGGTTACTCACTAGTATAAAAGAAAGAAGAAACTGGGTTAGTTTACTCACTTTGCTTTGAAAGAAGAAAACCTAGAACCTATTGATGTTGTTGAGTTTGATTTGGAAGCTCTGATCGGTTGAATTGAATTTTGATTTTAATTTGTTGCTTAATTCCAGTTGAATCTTTGTTTTTCACTCATCTTGCTTTTGAATGAACGAAGAAAAATGAAGAAGGCAAAGTAGAGGTATATAGGCTGCTCTTTGGTGTACACGGCGAGCTTCTACTTTTAATAATTTCTTTCTTTGGTCAGCAATTTCTTTGACCTGATATGATTTCTTATGACATGAGTTTGATTCTGAATTTTTGACCTTGATAAAATGTTTTTGTGTGCTTGCATTAATTGCTATGTCCCCTCTTTTGTTTACATACATACATTCATCTTTTGAATGTACATTTATATACTGATATATATATATATACGCATAAAGTTTTTGTCTTATTTCCTTTAGCAAAAAAATATACACAGAGTTACATGTCCACCTATGGAAAATATATTTATAACTTAACTACCTGTTCATATATTTAAATGTCATAAGCTTCTTTATTTATATTTTGGATATCTATCCTAATTTTAAATGGTCGAGTTTAGATATATATACATATGACTGCGATATCTTCATATTCAACAATTTTATATTTATTATAGTTTTTAAATCTATATATATTCAGATATTTTCAATATGAGAAAATTTATTTATTCGACAAATAAAACCAATATCCCAATAATTAAAATAAATTATTTACCAAATTGTAGATGTTAGAAAACTCGGGTCGTCACATTCCTCCCCTCTTTAGAACTTTTTGTCCCCGAAAAGGAACGAAACGAATTTATGAAAATGCCTAAAATCAGATAAATATTCTTCGATCATTTTTTAAACACTTCTTAATATCTATATAATATTATTCCAAAGTAGTTTTTATAAAAATACTTTTATAACACGATGTTCCAACAAGCCCATCCTTGTTCTCATAGAAAATTCGGTCATATGTTGATCAGGCGTAGGGTTGAAAATCTATAAGTACTTAGTAAACCAGTTTTCAACACCCAGTGTAAATATTTGAAAAATAATTTTATTGAAAATATAGAAATCATTTATTTTGAAAATAGAGGAAATGTCTTGGTGAGAATGCTTTGGAAATCATCACCCCCATCCATGGTCGTAGTTACATCCTGAGTTACGTTGCCATCGCAGCAAAAGTCCATGTAACTGCAGGCACTTTACGCCCCTTGATTACGCCATGGAACCCACAACAGATCGCAGTTTCATTCTAGAGTTACGTTGCCATCACAGAAAAAGTCCATGTAACTGTAGGCATAAGCGCCCTCGATTTTCGCTGTCAAAAATGAAACTTCTCCATTTCTACATAGGTCGCAGTCTACCGATGTAAAATCAAATGCAGACTGTTGGCTCTCAGCGGCACACATGACTTTTTCTATGTCACCCTAGGTCGCAGTCTACCGATATAGAATCAAATGCAGACTGTTGGCTCTCAGCAGCACACACGACTTTCGCTATGGTCTGTAGTAGATCGCAATGACATCGAGTTACACTATCGTCACAGCATAACCCAAATGCCTTTATAGGAATCGATGCCCTCCACTTTCGCTGCATACAACTCATAATCCGTAGGAACTAGTTTTGTCCGGACTCCTCACTGGATCAACTTTAGAACCCCCCCCCCCCCCCTTAGGGTTCAAGGCAGTACCAACCTATGGCACTCCTGAGAAGTTCATTTCAAGGGAGCGCCTTTTTCCCCAGAGCCATTTTCAAAACACTTTATACTATACACATATAGTATCTTCCAAATCATAAACCTAGTATGAATCACAAATAAATCTCCTTTCTCAAAATGGATTATCCCAAAATCGATAATTCTCAAACTAGGCTTTCCAAATCCAATATTGATTTTACCCAAAAATCAAAAGCCTTTCCAAATTTAAAGGTTTCAAAAACCTTTCCCAAAATCATCCTCATGAATTCCTTTATATATATATATATATACACATAGATATATAAAATTTTGAAAATCTTTGGATTACTTCAAACTTGTATAAATTTCCTTTTTATTCTTCAGATATTTTTTTCTCAAAACCCTTTTCTTCTGATTCAACAAGGGGAGATTTATCTTGTATAACAAAGATATATAACTTTGTTTATTCAAACTCAAATATTCAAATTTGATTACTCTTTTTTTTTATAAAGTTGTTTCCATCTTACTTATCATAAAAATATCCAACCTTCACTTTTGTCCATTGTATATTTCACAAAATATACTTTCATTTCAAAAGAAATCATTTCACACTTTTATTCACAAATTCTCAATATCAATTTCTTTCAAATCCGTACGATGTACACTTATCATCCGTACGCTACACCAATTTGATCGCTCACTCGATCACACAATTTCACTTTCGAACTAGTATCGTCCACCCGACTTCCCAGTGCGGACTCAGATCTGGTTTATTTATCAGAAACCGTCATTCTTCTTGCATAGCCTAACTATGATAGAGAATATCCAAAACCAATCAACAATCCATATCCAGGTTCGTCGTCAAAAATCGAGTGAAAAATCCCAACTCAGATCGATACAATTGTCTCGAAATTCTGTGCTCGAATATAGATCAAATCACTACGTGAATAGAATAATATACGTACATCCTACGTAATTATCTTCATTGATTATCAACTAAATCAATTTCCTTTCTATTCATCCTCACTTTTATTTTATTCACTTAATCACATTTGCCTTAATCCCTATTTGGATTATCACTTCAATTCTGATCTCAGTTGGGTATTTAATCAATAACAGTTTGAACTCCGACCAGTCTATATTTAGAAAATGTAACGACCCAGAATTTCTATCATTTGAAATTGGTATATTTAATTGATTTTAAATATTACCAAGTAAAATTTGTAAGTTGAATAAATTTTATTTTGAATACCTGGATTTAATTGGATAATTAAATCGATAATTTAATATTTGAAATTACAAAAATAATTTGAAATTGGGATTAAAGTGATTAAATTTGATTTGTAAAGTTATACTAAATCATATTAGAGTTAGAATGATGTTATAGAACTTTTAAATCGAATTAAAAGTAATTTGTAGAAATTGAATATTTTAATATTTAATTGACTAGTAAAAATAGCAATATATCAAACAGTCTCGGATTTCGACGAAACTAGTTTCATCGGATCCGTAATGTTATATTATTATATGGTTTTAAATTTTGTGTCAATCGGATTTACGGTTTGTCCGAGGCAAGCTAAAACGCACTGAAATCGATTTGAGTGAATTTTAAATTCAAATAGTCGATTTGAAAACTTATCTTCCAAATATGATCGAATTGGATCCCGATATACACTCCATAGCGTTCGAAATGGGGGTAAAACATTTTAAACACCAGGCAGCACACTTCGTTTGGAGTTCGGAAAAATTCGGGTGAATATTGTCGCGAGAATTTTCTATAAAAGCCCATAGATTTTCACAATTTTCAACCAAAACCCTAAAAACTTTAGGCCGCCGCTTTCACGATTAATGGCCAAAAACTCATCGCGTTCTTCTTCATTTTCCTTCAAATCCACCAATCAATTCGACAAACTTCCTAAATGAAAGTTGTAGAGCTACGTGAGATCTTCGATCTCAACGGTCATGATCGATTTTAGTCGAGCCGATCGTCGAATAATTTTGTTCAAAGGGCGCACATTCTACTTCACTTTTCTCGGCCATCATGCAACCGAGTTCGATGCTGTCGGGGGCATTGATGGAATCGGCTACGAGCAACAATGTGATGGTGTTCGATCAAATTGAAATGTAACAATGGGGGCGTGTTGATTTAGGGTTAGAGGCGGCTATGGGTGGTTTCGAACGAGGTTTTAACACGATGGAACCTGGAGATGGAAGAAAGAGTATACGGCCTAGATCTAGGGTTTTGAAATCGAACGGCCTAGAATGCAGAAAGGTTAAAAATTAAAAGAAATTTGTAAATTAATATATATTAAATCGTGTAAACTTTGTAACACTATAACTCTTTCATACGGGGTCCGTTTCACGCGAAACGAATTGCTTCGGGTTCGTATTGACGAGCACTACGCGATGGAGCTGGATTGTGATTGATTGGAGCTAGTGAAAATTTTGGGTAAAATTAAACGCGCGTTTAATTTTATTCGAAATGAAACACTGAAACTGCTATTTGAAACAAGGTGAGAACTTCTCACTCAATCGAATCCGTTTCGATTTAAATTTTAAATAGTTAAATTTAAAATTGCTTGACTATGTTGATTGTATTCTTAGATGATAAATTGCTATTTGTTGTATTGAAACAGATCTTATGCGTCGTATATTAAGCGGTTGTTATTTATTAAACACATATACTGCGATATTTCACCTTGAAGTGGAATTGGTATTATATATGTACTTGGAGTTGATTTCCCGCATTATATAGCGGATGAGACCCTATTGCGCCGCATAATAGCGGGTAATATTTTATATAAACTCATGTACCGCGATATTCCGTCTTGAAACGGGATTGGTATTGTACTAACATCTGTGGATGCAGGGAAACAGGTTGGAGGGATCCAACTGGATTCCTCAACAGTATTGATATGTTTACAAATATTTACGATATATTCTATTATCATGTTGATAAATGATGTTTAGCTGCTGTGGCGATGTATTGGTGCTGTTGCAGCATTTGGCCTATTTTTGGGGTTTTAAAAATGTTAAAGTAACGATTTCCAATTTAAAAGGTTTTTTAAGTGATTTTTGAAAATATACATTTTATTAAATTTTGGAATTGATTCATTTTAAATAAATAAACGTTATAATTTTAATGTTATAAAAATTATGATTTTTGAGAAATATAGTTGAAATGTGATTTTTGAAAGATGGAATTAATGATTTCATAAAATAATATAAATGGTGATTTTGAATTTATTATAAAAACTTTATATATAAGATTAAAAACAAAATAGGATTTTTATAAATCAAAGTGATGGAATTATAAAGGAGTTTTAAAGACGTTTTAAAATGATGTTATAAATGGATTTTATAAAAGAATAGAATCTATGATTTGTGAAGTTATAAAATGAATGAATTTGTGAATAGATAATTATAAGTAATTTGCTTATATTTTGGATTTTGGCGTGAAAATGGGATATGGATAGAATTTGTTAATAAAGTGATTTTATAAGTTGAAGTTGTTATAAAATATAAATGGAATTTATAAACAATGTTTATAAATCCGAAATCGACTTATTTGGATAAGTTAATTATTATAGCTTATTAAAGGAAATATATTCATGATTTTGGACAGTGGATAATCCTTTAAATAAAATGTGTAGAAATGATAAATTTGGCTAACGAAGTATATTCACGATTTTGGACAGTGGATAATTGTGATGCCCCACCTCTATACCCACGCTAGCCAAGAACACTACGGTGTAATGCCGTCAACTAGTACGGAGAATAAGGCTGTTGAGGAGAGACCATCTGTATAATTGCTTTGTGCGAGTACCGATATGCCAGATAAGATGTAACTTGCATTTCTAGGACATCCGACATACCGACACAAACTCAAAGCTACTACACAGTGGATATAGTGTCGTCGAAAACCAATATAGAAATAAACATAACACAAATCAGTCACAGATAATTCATATCGCAAAGGCAGAAATAGACATGAATATATAACTAACACATGAAAGTGTTCATCAGAGTAGTGGTCAAAAAGATCCACAATTATACAGAAGAATAGCAACACGTGCTATACAAAAGAATACAACTATGAGTCTATATCTCAAGTGTAAACAACAAAACTGCTAATCTATGTGGTTAGCCAAAAGTCAGAGTAATGAATCCATGGAGAGAAGTCAAGCTGAAGCACGTGTAACATCTCGGTCTGACCCGAGTATTATTTAATAAGAAAATAATAAATGGATAAGTCTAGCTATAAATATCGGATGAAGCGATATAGAATATGAGGTATGACTAAACACATAATAATCACAATGCCAAGCTGTGATAAATAAGTAACTGAAAATCAACAAGAGATTAATCAATATCACAAAAATCTACTCAAAGATTAAAGAAATGTCATACTCCTTATTTCGTTCACTAAACCATAAATATTGACGATTATATCAATGTTAATCACAAAAGTCAATGACACACAAATTCACCAATGCACAAATATTGATAAAACTTATCAATTAAAATCACTAAAATTGGTGAAGCACAAATTCTAGAAATCATCTCAAGAAATCCAGAAATCACAATAAAAGGATTGTCAATCCCATAAATTGGACATCGACGCACCAAGAAAGACACGCCCCAAGCACAGTCGAACATCGACGCACCTAGAAAGATACGCCCATGCTCTAGCGTCGACGCACCTAGAAAGATACGCCCCATGCATAAATAAATATCGATGCACCTAGAAAATACATCCCATGCATAAATAAACATCGATGCACCTAGTAAGATACATCCCATGCATAAATAAACATTGATGCACCTAGAAATACACCCCGTGAAATGTCTAACATCGGTGCACCTAGAAAGATACACCCCATGTATAAATAAGCATCTACGCACCTAAAAAGATACACCCCATGCACAAACCAACATCGACGTATCTAGAAAGATACGTCCCATGCAATGTCTAACATCGATTCACCTAGAAAGATACACCCCATGCATAAATAAGCATCGACGCGGCTAAAAAGATACGCCTCATGCAATGTCTAACATCGATGCACTTAGAAAGATACACCCCATGCACCAACTTATTGAGCCGATTGCTCCACGAAGTAAACGAACATCGACGCACCTAAATAGGTACGACCCATGCGAGAAATGAGACGAAGCTCAATAAAACGAAGTACAGTTCTCCACGTGGACAAAGAGACATCGCAAATGGCTAGTCTAAACCAAAAAAAATGATCATCATCGATCAACAAGAAGTGTCAATTACAGTAAGCTAGTAAATATTTGAGCTTATCTTCATGTCCCATAACCACTAGCTTAACTTAAATATTTACGAACAAATTGTAGATCTCCACTAGAAAATTGTCACAAGAGGTTCAATCGAACAAGTCCAAGAATTAACTGAAGAAGTAAATGCAAGCGTTTCATACCACTCGTTTTACTAAACTGTTTAATTAGATTTCTCATACGAGTGAGGTAAAGGTTTGTATATACTAATAGGTTAGAAATCGGTTTGAGAAAACGAGCTTTGTAATAAAATAGTGTTGAAATCATTTGAAGAAAGAGTTTTGATATCTACTACTAATATAGGAAACCGTTATATTTTTAAAGCGACAAATCACAAAGAAGATTGTAAGAACAATTAGTCACTAAAATTCACATCCGAAGACGTGAATAAAATCCAAAGAAATCGATACCGAATCCATCAAAATGGATATTCCCAAAAACCACGGAGAAAATGTCATCAAAGTCGATAATAAGTGATAATAACAAAAGGGAATCTACACGAATCGATTAACATTGGAATTCTCAAGCAAGTAGGCAAATAGGACAAAAGAGTGCAGATTCAGACGTTTGAAATCAAGGATTCAGACGTCTGAATCTGGAAAATAAATATTTTCCAAAAACAGAATTCAGACGTCTGAATCCTTGAAATCAGACGTCTGAAATAGGCACTTTTTAGCCTATTTCCTCTCTGGTTCCAAATGAACCAATTCAGACGTCTGAAATATAGATTCAGACGTCTGAATACTAGGGAATAAAAACTCCCTATAATATTCAGACGTCTGAATACTACGTTTCAGACGTCTGAAACCTGGGTTCAGGGCATTCCCTGAACCTAGGCCAAAAATGGCCGAACGAATATCGAAAACGATCGAACGAGCAAATGACGACTAAGGATTTACACCACGCGACAACCCAGCCTTAATGGTTCTTCGATATGCCTCAAATATCAATGTTCAAATATCCATAAAAGGATTTTCGTAGATTTTGATTTCAAAACACCAAAGATTGGAATATACACCAAATCAATCCAAACCAAAATCAATTGCACAAGAATAAGTGTTAGGAATTCATACCTAATAATCGAAGATAATTATAGACAAAGATGTGAGATAAAAATTTCAACTTTTAACCCAAACGATTGAAGAAGAAGCTTGAAAGCTGTAACAGCCCTAGTTTTTAGCTATTTATTTCTTTTAATTTTTTTGTTTTTAGAAACATAATTTATATAAATTGTGTTTACCAATATTGTTTAAATATTTAATTTAGAGAATTAAACTCGTTAATTTAATATGATTTTTGTAACTAAATTTAAGAAGAAGAAAAAAAAAAGGAAATTTTTATAATGTATAATGAAGTGAGTGGTAACTAAATGTTTTGGATATTATCATAATATCTGTTGTTATACCCATTCCCTAAAAATAATGAAAAGGAGAAAATTTGTAACATATTAAAGTAGTTAATTAATTATGTTAATTTGGTAGGTTATGACATGCAAATCATGTTGGTGGAATATTCTCAATTTTGACATATTAATTATGTTAGCAGTGAACATTGTTAAGCAATTTAAAACAATGAAACTTACAATCAATTTATTTGATAAATCTACCTTATTCCTAGTTAGCAATTAAAAACTTGAATAAAGGCACATACGGATATTTTAAAATGGAGTTAATGACAATTAATAGATATTTCAAAAAGAAATTTATGACAATTAATAGAGAAATTAATTGTAAAATTTCAGTAGTTGACCAGAATTAATTTATTGAATAATTAATGCAAATTAATAAAATTGATGAAAGATAAATAAGTTAATTCTTTTGGTTAATGGCATGAGGACACGAGGTTAATCCCCATTTTGTAGGAGAAATCTGCCCGTGTAACCAGTCCGGCTACCAGTGCCTACAAAGCGGACGGATTAATGTGAGACGTCGCAGGATTGATAATTAACAAAAAGGGTTAATTAACTAATTAAGTTAGTAACCAAATTTGAGTATGTAATTAAAGGAGGATAATTAATTGGTAATATGGTAATTAATTGAAATCAATTAAGGAGGGTAATTAAAAGGGATAAGGTAATCAATTGAAATCAATTAAAGGCAATTAAAGGGGAATTAATTGATTAGAAGAATATGGAAATCAAATTTGCCTTCCTTTGCGCGTGACACAAAATTTTATTCTTTTAACATTTTGACATTTGCCTCTTACCATTTGTTTCTTGAGCATGTCACTGTATTCATTTATTCACGCAGCCTTATCCACAAAAATATCAACTCTTCCAATTGCCATTTTTCCTCTCACCTAAATTAAATGCATTCAAAATTTAATCTTGCCTATCTTTGCAAATTTTCGCATACCCATTATATCTCTCTGTTTCCACTGCGTTTGTTTTGCAATAAATAAATTTTTCGAACCATTGATCAAGTAAATATTTATGTAAGCATTTATTACTTTTGCCTTTTCAGTTAAAAGCTTTTTCATTGCTTACCATAAATCACGCAAGAGCTCAAGTTTTGCTTCCTCAATCAAATCTGTTCAAATTTGCAGTAACGCATGCTTTAAATTTAGATTATAACTGGTATAAATCACGCAAGCTATCTAAAAAAAAAATCCAAAAGAGTGATATCGTTCAAACATAAAACTGGAAAGAGAAATCAACGCATGCATTTATCACAATTTTCGTGTAGCGTTCAAACAAGAAGAACTGGAAATAAATCTCTTGCCTAAACGCATGCACTCAAAAATCAACGCTTGCATTTATTTCTTACGTTTTCAAACCTGCCTATTTATCTCCCCTTTTTATTTCGCAAGTTTATCTATAAATACTTTGCCTCATTCACATAAGTTTTCATATCTCCTTGTTTGTCCCTCTCTGGTACAAGCTTCTATCAGGTAAATAATTTGCATTGTTTATTTCTTTGCTTCTTCCAATTTTCCTTCCTCCTTCTTGTGTTCTCTGATTTCCTTGCTCGGCTACTTCCCCATCATGCCGTGCCATTTATAAATACATATAGAACTTTGTTAGTAGTAGGCTGGAAGAAATGATATAAATTGATTGTAGGAAGCTAGACTATGGAATTAGTGTAGTTATGATGTAGTTAGTGGTATTGTGGATTTGGATAAGTGCAGTTTGAAGAGGAAGGCATAGAAAAAAAAAAGAATTACAATTTAATAATGGAGAAGATAAATTGATAAGGAGAAAATGATATGAAATGTTGTTTAATTCAAATAAACAATATTGTATGAATAAATCTTGGGTGAATATAATAAAATGACATTTATTTCAATTTTTAATGGTTGAAATAAATTTAAGATGGTTAAAAATAAATTTAACTACTTATTTGAGAATTTGGGTGGATAAATATCAATGAATTGTATTTATTATGGTTAATAAAAGGATATTGGTGATGTATACCAATAATCACCTTTTAATGTTTAATAATAAAAGTAAAAGAAGAAATAATTTGCCTAAACATGATGAACATGTATGTGAAATAAAGTATTATTTAATGAATTCGAATGTAGTTAGTGGCTACATTTGATTAAATCGAATAATTTGAACAGTATTGTGTTTGTTGCCAATATTGTCATTTTATTTAAATAAATATATATGAGAATGAAAATAATTGATCATGATAAATATGATTAAAAATGTGAGAAATAATTTAATAATGTCTAAACATGTATTTGTTTTGTTTGGGTGCATAACATCTTTTTATTCAATCAATTTTATTAAATTTGCAATTTATTTTGCAATTTATTCAATTTATTTTATGCATGCGTACGGTTGAAGTATGGGCCTAGGATATGTTGAGACGGTTAGCGGGTTGTAGTAGTCGAGCAAGTTGAACTAAATTTCTTTTATTCTATTCGTTCCAGTTGTTCTGAAATTTTGCTTTGACCGTAATTTTTAAATTCGCATACTTGGTATTTGGATCTTATAGATTTAAGTCAAGGCTTTGCATCCGCCGAAGTTTGATCGTGCTTTCCGTTTTTTTTCCGAAGTAGATACCGTGTTTGATTTAGATCCACTGCAGCGTTTAAGGTGAGTATTTCTCACTAGACATATGTACATATATTTTGTGAATTATCGCAAGTGTATGTGTAAAAATTTTATTTAAATATTATCTGTCTGTAGTATAACGTAGAATGATGAATCCCATTTAAATTGACACCTCATCAGTTATTATCTGTTGTATTATTTCTGCAGTTATATTATATTATTGTTTATTTACTGCTTAAATCACCACTGCAAGTTCCCTGTTAAATTTAGATTGTTGTGGGCTGAAATGATAGGCCTAAATGATGATTACTGTGCTATTATTATGTTAACTGTTTAACTGTTAACTTGGGATTGCGGGTTTGAAATGATAGAACCCGGGGTTTGTAAATTACGGATTGAAATGATATAAATCCGTATCACTTGACCTAGGCTAGAAAACTATATACAGGCCCGTGGTCCTTATAATATTTTCTGAAATATTTAAAATTATTTTGGAAGTTAAATATTTGATTTAATATCTTTAAAGGATTTTATATTGATTTTGAATGAGTTATAAATGTTAATAAATAAATAAATAAATATTTGAATAAAATTTTGGAATATAACTTATTTTGGAAATTCTGGATTTTTGAAAGGATAAGATTTCAGTTAAGAAATATATATATAAGTTATATTTGGAAATATTTATTAAGTTAAACAATCTACTAAAGCATTTAAATGCTGTCTTTTGAAATTGGACTAGTTTTACCCGTAACTTTAGGTAGCATTTCCTAAGTGCTATAGAATCTGGAATTTGATTGTTTTGAAATTTAAGGAATTTGATAAATTATATTTATGTTTAAGTTTTGGAGACCTTTAAGATATGAGATTTATAACTGGATTTTTCTTAATAAATTTAAGATGAACATTCTAGTGTTAAGTAAATTTTGAAATTATTTAATGGCATAATTTTGGAGTTTTATCTATGGAATTTATGGGAATATTCAAGACGAAATAATAAACACTAATTTGTTGAAAGAAAAAATATCCAACCTTAGTTTTGAATATTAATACTCCAATTGGATATATATATAGGAATTGAAATGGTCTTGGGAACATGAAGTGATATTTAAATTATGGTTTAAAATAAAGAAATATATTTGTAAAGCTATGTAAATTATCTTCTTTACAAAGTAACCATAAAGTTAAACCATTTATTCTATATACCGTTGAATGTCCAAACCATTGTGTTTGGGAGTTATGGTTTTAAAGTAAAATTTCCAAAATATTATGTTTTGAAGATATAATTTAAATATTTGGTTTCCAGATATTATAAATTTTAAGCAGTATGGTTTTTGGAAAAGAATTATACTTGAATATAACGGTATCATATTGTTTTGGGTTTTGAATGATATCGTGTTTATAGTTTGAAATAGAAATGTTTATTTTGGTTTTAAAGTATAAACTGTTTTAAAAGACCACGGTGTTATAATAACGATGGGTTGGCAAAGAGACCGGGATCGGATATGGACATACTCTCTGTCGATACCGAAAACCACTTTGACTAACCGTGTACGCGGTGGAGATTCCAGAATGAAGTAGGTTGGTGGCGACGTTTCCTGTAAGGTAAATACGTGGACCCGACTCCCGTGAGTTGGCATAAGGTGGCTAAAACAGGAGCGATCGACGGTTTAATGAGGTCATTCCTCTGATCGGACACTCCTCTTCGATATTATACTATGACTTTGGATTGATTCAGTGGCCACTTCTATTTTGATTTGGGGAGTTGTTTCAAGGTGGGCGGTTGCTGCGGCTTCGCGTTACCATCGGCCCGGATGCGTAATTGGTATATCTACCTTGGCATTGCCTAGTTGTGCCGTGTCACCTACCATACCGCGCCTTGTACGAGTTTAGATTTCTCCCGTAGCCCGTGTGGTATCCTCTAGTTGCTTCCCGATCAGGAGGAGCTATGGTATTGGATGGACTACTGGGACTATTACGTGTTAAGGTGGAAAATGTAAAGCCTTAACGCTACTTAAAAGTAAGTTTATTTTATAAATAGACACTAGTATAATAGCGCAATATACTACATAGTAAATAGTTTGACGGATCCTTAGAGGATGGGCGGTCCCAAGCATCCTTTAAGTTACTTGCTCTATATTACAGTACACTTGAATTAGCTTACATTATATAAGTATGTATGTCCTGACTCGAGTGTTATGTTTTATTTTTACGCTCGGGTCAGCCTGAGTTGCAGTTTCAGTTTCTCTCCGGAGTTATGTCATCCCGTAGATCATTCATACTGCCGGAAGCCTTTCAGTCTTTATCTTATTTGCAATCAATCAAATTGGAAGACTCTGTTTCTATTTATGTCTACAGCTGTATTGCAGATTCTAAACTATGTAAATTCTATTTGGTTAAAGTTTTATAGTGGCTTCATGAACCACTGTATATTTTATTTCCGCTGTGAGTTCTGATATATGTATGTGATTCTGTGATTTATTTACTACATATTCTGAGTTTTGCCAAATTTATTTTACAACGCAGTATTTTGAACAATTCAAGTCCGACATGTGCGGATGCGAAGGGTTGAAAATACTGGGTCGTTACATTTGGTATCAGAGCTTTGGTTCTAGGCAAAACTTAGAATGTATGGTAAATTTGATTTACAGAATCACGTTCATTCGAGATTGAACCACTCTCTTTTCGAATTTTGGAACATTCCCTACGGTTCCAAAGCTCATTCGTATCCCTCACTTTTTCATCTGCTTTAGATTCTGGAGTATCTCATAACTCCACTTCGGATGATCTTTATTGTAAATTGGCGGTCTCGCCATTATTCTAATAAAGGGGTGAAACTCCTTTACCATTAGCATTGATTCACCGGAGATTTATATTTATCCTCGGTTTATATGCTAGTATCTTTAGTTATTCCAAATTCTATCTCTTCGGATCAAATGTAGATTTACCCCAACCACATCGATATGGCTCTTTAAGTCACGGATGACTAGGTCAAGGTTGTCCGCGACTTATATAGACTTACCCAGTTTCCTTATTCTGATCTTCTGATTTCAATTTATCTTGAATTCTATTTGATTTGAGTTCATCAAATTTGAGTCTCTATCCTGGTTTGAGAAGTTTATTCCTATATTTGAAATTAAAATCTAATATTATATATATGAGTATAATTTTCAAAATTTTATAATTAATTTAACTAGTTGTCAAGAGATAATAGTTTTGATTTTATTTATGGTGTTGTAAGCCATGTGTTTGTCTAATAAATAAGTGAATATAAAACAATGGTTATAAATTAATTTGGAAACAGAAATGAATTTAAAACTAAAACTTGAGAATTAAATTTCTAATGATTTCAAACCTTGTGTTTAAATTTTAAAAGGATGTAATAAGTATTTTTGTATAGAAATTTGTTTCCAAAGAAATTTTAAAATTAGTGCTTTTCTCTTTGTCGCTGGAAAATAATTTCGGTGATGACTGCAGCATCATCGACATTCATTTTCGAGTTTCGAAGTGAAAAGACCATTCTGTAGTCTGGCTACAGTGTTTCCTTGAGATTTTAATTGATTTGAATTTCTAAAGTATGACTTAATATATATAGATATATAATTTAAATTTGATTTGACATATTAGGTATATATATTTAGTTATCTCTAAATGGTTTGAAGGGAATCAGGAATTTAATTCTTAAAGTTTATCTTGAGGAAGGAAAATAAATATAATAACAAAAATTTGAATAAAAAGGTTCCAATTGGAGATAATTAAATTGAAAGTTTTATTTGTATAACACCCAATTTCATTTAATATAACTTACCTTGATTTTCAAAAGTTAACATGTAATTGGATAATATACAATATAAAAGGATTTTATGAATAAAATTTGAGTGGTTATAATAAATATTATACACTTAAATTTTAGTTATAAAAGATTAATGGGGATAAATAAGGAAAAGGAATTTAAGGAATTTTATTCAAATGTCTTAATAATCAAATTAATTTAATATGGAGCCGTAAATCTAACCAAGAGATTTTAATAAAAGGTTATTTCCTGAAATGAATATGTTTGTGTAATAAACAAGGTATCTTTGAATAAGGAAAATATATTTGAAAGGGATATTTTTGGAGTAAGGATTATATATCTTCAAATCATAGTTTAATTGATGTCTAAATAAATAGTTAAGACGTATTCTAATATCACTAAATTTTGATAATTGAGAATTGGTTTTCAAATGGAAATTCAAGGGTAACTTATTGAAGGAATATCTTATTTATAAGATAAGTATTTTTAATAAAGTGTTAGGTTATTTGTTAAAATTCAGAGTTAAGTACATAATAAACTGATTAGGAATACTATTATATCTACTATAGCATATTATGAGTGCTGCTGTTTCTAAAAATAAAATGTTTTGGAATTTTTTTTTATAAATGAACTTAGGAATATTTCAACCTTGAAATGAATATTGTTTGGCATTGAATTTAAAAGGTATAAATGAAGATTATTTTAAAGGTATTATGATTTTAGTAGCATGATTTCCAAATTTATAAATTTAATGATTTCAAAGCATTATGATTGCAAATTTATTATCTTATTTGTTTTCAAACTATCTTTAAGTGTCCTTGGTTTCCCTATCTGCTACAGAATGAGGAGGCTATTGCTTATACCAGTCTATTTAGAAATCTTTTCTATAATCTTTAAAAATCTTTGTTACTCATCGGGGCCTGAGCACCGCTTACCACCCATAGACCGACGGTCGAACTGAAAAGAGTAAAACCGATTCTAGAAGATCTTCTTCGTGCTTCAAATCCGGAACTATTCGTTTAAAGTTCTTGTTTATCTAGCTTATCTTCCTTTGTTTCTTTTCTTTTGTTCCTTTTCGAGGACGAAAAGTTCTTAAGTGGGGGAGAGTGTAACAGCCCTAGTTTTTAGCTATTTATTTCTTTTAATTTTTTTGTTTTTAGAAACATAATTTATATAAATTGTGTTTACCAATATTGTTTAAATATTTAATTTAGAGAATTAAACTCGTTAATTTAATATGATTTTTGTAACTAAATTTAAGAAGAAGAAAAAAAAAAGGAAATTTTTATAATGTATAATGAAGTGAGTGGTAACTAAATGTTTTGGATATTATCATAATATCTGTTGTTATACCCATTCCCTAAAAATAATGAAAAGGAGAAAATTTGTAACATATTAAAGTAGTTAATTAATTATGTTAATTTGGTAGGTTATGACATGCAAATCATGTTGGTGGAATATTCTCAATTTTGACATATTAATTATGTTAGCAGTGAACATTGTTAAGCAATTTAAAACAATGAAACTTACAATCAATTTATTTGATAAATCTACCTTATTCCTAGTTAGCAATTCAAAACTTGAATAAAGGCACATACGGATATTTTAAAATGGAGTTAATGACAATTAATAGATATTTCAAAAAGAAATTTATGACAATTAATAGAGAAATTAATTGTAAAATTTCAGTAGTTGACCAGAATTAATTTATTGAATAATTAATGCAAATTAATAAAATTGATGAAAGATAAATAAGTTAATTCTTTTGGTTAATGGCATGAGGACACAAGGTTAATCCCCATTTTGTAGGAGAAATCTGCCCGTGTAACCAGTCCGGCTACCAGTGCCTACAAAGCGGACGGATTAATGTGAGACGTCGCAGGATTGATAATTAACAAAAAGGGTTAATTAACTAATTAAGTTAGTAACCAAATTTGAGTATGTAATTAAAGGAGGATAATTAATTGGTAATATGGTAATTAATTGAAATCAATTAAGGAGGGTAATTAAAAGGGATAAGGTAATCAATTGAAATCAATTAAAGGCAATTAAAGGGGAATTAATTGATTAGAAGAATATGGAAATCAAATTTGCCTTCCTTTGCGCGTGACACAAAATTTTATTCTTTTAACATTTTGACATTTGCCTCTTACCATTTGTTTCTTGAGCATGTCACTGTATTCATTTATTCACGCAGCCTTATCCACAAAAATATCAACTCTTCCAATTGCCATTTTTCCTCTCACCTAAATTAAATGCATTCAAAATTTAATCTTGCCTATTGTGACAACCCGTCTCCTCGACCCTCAGAAATCGACGCTAATACATCCACGGTATTCACGTGCCGTAAATCCAAGTGCCGGGGAGGCAGATTATCAGGGGTGTAAAAGAAAATAAAGATAGAAGATAACAGAATAATAGAATCTCACATCGTATTCAACATTTATAATTATACATAATGATCAGAGTCTAATACAAATTTAGCGGGATAGTTATAACTGTCTATCCGTACATATGCTAGAAATACATACTACATAACACAGCGGAAAATGGGTAGATAACTACATAAGGTACTTCAGCTTCATAGCTCCAAAAGACTTGTCCAAAATGCTCCCCAGCATGCTCCAAAATGCTCCTAAGGTATCCTGACTATACGGCTGCCCGAAAAATAGGGCACCTAGAGTTTAAAGGGAAAAACAAACTCCGGGTCAGTCATGGGACTGGTGTGAGAACTCAAAGTACGATATTTTGGAAACAAAAAGGTATCTCATAAGACCACGCCGCACATAAACACGGAACGGGTTTTTACCTTATGATAACCAAAACTCTTTAGTACGCAAAATTTAGGGATATTATTTCTAATGACATTCTTTGAAAACATTTTCAAATAAACTTATTAATCTTAGCCGAAATGGTTACCCATATAGCATTTCGAGGCTATTCATTACGCCAATACAAACAAAACCGCAGGTTCTTATTGGAGAATGGGTTTCCATACAAATGACCAGGCGCAGGATCTACCTTCCGAAATGGGTACACCTCTAGATGGATGTCCCGAGGCACAGAACATCTGCCCTCTACCAACACAAGACC
Organism: Allium cepa; assembly: GCA_030765085.1. NCBI lineage: Eukaryota > Viridiplantae > Streptophyta > Magnoliopsida > Asparagales > Amaryllidaceae > Allium > Allium cepa. The sequence continues at coordinate 515,576,640 of CM060942.1, forward strand.
GACCTACCTCTGTAACTAGATAGTACCGAATATGTCATCCCCCGGTCGTTGCCGACCTTTAACCGAGCGCTCGTTTTCCATACACCACATTAATTAACATCCCGAACGTCATAGCGGGAAGAAATATATCTAGAAGGGGATGATCATACCCTAATGGGAATGACCCACATAGCCCTGCTGCATCTAATCCTGTTTCGGTCATTTCCGGTTTGATGAGGCTTAAGGCTACGATTACCTTTTCACAAAGCACATATCACATCTTTGAATGCCACATTGCCATTTCCGTTAACTACTAATTGCCTTCCACAAAAGTACAACCCTTGAGCTTGTATGTCTCAAGGAGGGTGTTAAGCTAAGAGAAGTTGCCTTCTCCGCCACCACTGATGTACGTTTGTAAAAACCAATGTACGTAATCTTTAGAAATGCAACGTCGGACAAACGTCCATACAAGTTGTCCAGGAACAGGACAAACCGAAGGTACTTTCCTCGGCCATTACTAGGCGAGAAGCCCTTGCAATCCGCAAAATCTCTATCACGAGGAGACCACTGCTATATATAACTCGGGAGCTACCCAGAGCAAGTCAACAAGCAGTCTTCACGCTAGGAAGATCCACGGTCTTCAATCACCATCTTCAACATGTCTTCACGTACGAACGTATACATTGGTTTGAAGTGGTTTTCGGATAGGAATTATCCAAATCCGACTCCGGTTCCTTCGAAATCCAATCATCGATAAAAATGATGTAATTAGGTGCTTGTTTTTCAATTCATTCATTTCCTTACCAAAATATCTTCGAGAGATATATATTTTCAAAATATTCTTTTAGTGAATACGGAATCATTTAAACCTCTTTTTTTGAATATTTCTCAAATCATTTTTAAAGAGTATCTTTTGAGAAAATAGGATTATAGAAATCATTCTACTTTTATCCAAAATCAACTTCCGTATTCAACAAGTGCTATGGGCGGAATAACGGTGAGATCACCTTTTAAATTCCACGAATAGGACAAGTTCCCTCTTCGGATTTTAATAATGAGTATAAGAAGATTATTTCTATAAAATCCAAGTTGAGCATCCGGGCTTTCCTTTCGATATGTTCCACCCCTCGCCTAAAAGAGAAAACTGAGGCCAGGTAAGTTCAGGGCACTGGTTGCTCCATCCCTAACCTTAGTTACACACCTTGTTTCCACTTTTAGATCTCACAGGCGGGACACATGTACTAGTCGTTTCCGCATACTCATTTTCCCTTTCTAAATCACTTAACTATTTGTTTAACCATTTTTGAAACAACGTTAAATTGTTCAAATTTATTTTGAAATGCTTTATTATTCATTTAAAAACATTTACTAAGGATTTAAGAAAGCATTGTTAAGTTTCAAACTTTATTTCAAAAGTTATTAAAAAGCGTTGTAGAAAGTGTTGCAAAAAGTGCTTTAAAAGCTATATTCTTCAAAACAACTTTTATATCATTTATAAATTCATCTTTTCAACTTAAATCACTTTTAAGACATTTTAAAAGATTTTTAGATTTTATTCCATATTTTTAAAACGATTATTTTATCAACTTCCAACTTTGGTCATTTAGTGCAAAAACTGGATTTTTCTTGAAAATTGATTTTGCCATATCTCTAAATATACAAGATGAAATCTTGATTTTTTCATTTTTCTATGAAAGATATGGGTATAAGGATTCGGAAGATTCTTACTTCGAAGAATTCCGAACTATATTCCACTTCGTATGTTCGTTTGAACCTTTTGACGCGAAAACGCGAACTACCGTTACGCGACGCGTCAAATTTTTTTCGTATTTTGAGATTCATATCCAAACTTTGTCGAAACAAGTTTAAACACTTAGGAATCATTTCTAATGTATTTTCAAACATTTTTGAAGGTATAAATGATTCCATATCACATTTCATTTCTTTTGGAAAGTTATTTCCATGTGATTTTACGTCGTGTAAATCCGTGACTTGTTTCAACATATACATTCAATATACAACTAATAAACATCCAAAACAATATTTATAATCATTTTAACATATTCTAAAATGTCATATGAACTTGCATATCAATTTAACAACATTTTTTATTACAATGTCACATAATTCACATTTATGTACAAATTTGCTTACTAACTTTTGCAAATGACTTAAAGGTGGTTGCTTTCTTTTTCAAACACTTATAAAACATCATTATTAACATCCAAATAAACATATCATAACATCATAACCAAATATATACATATAAATTAGGAGTTCTCACTTTGTTTGGTTTTGGTGAACGGAAAATTGGCTATAGCTTCGCTACTTGACGTTTTAAGCTTATGATTCCTTGAGCGCTTCGACTTAGATGGCTTGCCTTAGCTTGGAGAAGGCTAAGAGTGCTCGGCCAAATGGAGGAAGAGGGGGTGTAAGCAATGTGAGGAAAGAGGAGGAGTTTGAAGTGGTTCGGACGGTGTTTTGTTGATATTTTCTTTACTTTATTTTTTTAGAATTATTTTGGCATAACTTTGTTAAGGTTGGAAGCCATTAAAGGAGGTAAGAAGAAGCTTGAAATTTTGAGAAGAAGAAGTGTGAAAGAAAGTGAGAAAGTGGGTATGTATTTATAGAAAATATTTGAGAATAAAATATAGATTTGTGTTTTTACTTAAATAACCTTCCTTAAGAATTAAGTAAACTTATTTAATTCAAAACTTACCATCCACATCACATCACACTTTTAAAATTCAAATACTTTAAAGTTAAGTAAAGAATAAGAATGATTACTTTACTTTATGTCACTTCTCTTTACTTTATGTCACTTTTGATGTGACATGTATTTTGTCTTCTTTAGTTTACTTTTGCTAATTACTTTCTAGAATTTTCTAAGTGTGATTACTAAAAGTAACCTTGTTTAGTTAATTGTTAACTATCTTTATATGTTACCATATTTATTAAATTGTATACATAAAAGGTGCAACAACGTTGCGACAACTTTAAATCAACAAAACATTGATTTTTTACAAAATGTTTTACGGTCATATTTTTGACGTTTTATTTAAGCTATTTATTTATGTAAACCAAATTTAAAAATAAATTTGTATAATGTCATTTAAAAACATAAACACTCATAAATTAATTAAAATAATTTATTTAACCATTGAAACTTACTTTTGTAAAATCAGGATTTTGTCACTTTTGTCGATATAGGCAAATGTTACTATTTTTACGTTTGTTTCTACTTCCAAATCCTATCTAATATTATTTGAATCATAAAACGTCTTATATTTTATATTTAAATTCACTTTAAATGTTATATTTTGAAGTGGTTAAATTTTGGGTCGTTACATTCTCCCCTACTTAAAAGGATTTCGTCCTCGAAATTAGATAAGAAGAAAATAGCTCAAAAGGAAATATATATATATTCGATAAGATGGAATAAGTGATTACACCACATGCGGTGAGTACACTCAAATGATAGATAAAGTCTATACATCGATCCTAAACTCGGGATATGCTTTCCTCATTCTATCTTCGGTTTCCCATGTGCAATCATCAGCATCCCCGCTCCACTGAACTTTTACCAATCTTACAACTTTCCTTCTTAATCGTTTCTCATCTTGATCCACGATTCGAATGGGTCTTCTAATAACTGCTAAGTTTGGTTCTAACTCCAAGTCATCCTGAGCAGCTGTTTCTATGATTTGTTCTGGGTCATATATATGCTTCCGCAAATGCGATACGTGAAAAACATTATGTACACCAGACAATCTTTCAGGCAATTGTACTCGATAAGCTAGTGGGCCAATTCGTTCAAGAATGGGAAAAGGTCCAATATATCGAGGTGCTAACTTCCCAGCTCTTCCAAATCTTACTACTCCTCTCATTGGAGAGACTTTCAAAAAGACTGAATCTCCAACTGAGAATTCTAGATTTCTACGTCTTCGGTCTGCATAACTCTTTTGTCTACTTTGGGCTTCTTTTAGCTTCTTTCTAATCATATCAACTTTCTCTGAAGCTTCTCGTATCATATCTGGGCCAAGCACTAACCGATCTCCGGTTTCTATCCAACATGCTGGCGATTTACATGGACGGCCATACAAAGCTTCATACGGTGCCATGCTGATACTAGCTTGATAGCTATTATTATAGGAGAACTCTACTAAATGCAAATGATTCTCCCACGAGCCTCCAAAGTCTAGAATACATGCTCTCAAAAGATCTTCTAAAACACGGTTGACTCTTTCCGTCTGTCCATCAGTTTGGGGGTGATATGCAGTGCTTATACTCAGCTTCGTTCCCAAAGCTGTCTGTAGTGCTTCCCAAAACTGACTAGTGAAGATTGGATCACGATCGCTAACTATGCTGCTTGGAACTCCATGCAATCGGACAATCTCCCTCATATATATATCTGCAAGGCTTGCTGCAGTTCTTGTTGGCTTAACTGGAATAAAGTGTGCACTTTTGGTTAATCGGTCTATGATAACCCAAATGCCTTCATTTCCTTTCCTTGTTCGGGGTAAGCCATCAATGAAATCCATGGATATTTGATCCCACTTCCAAGCTGGAATCTCCAGAGGTTGAAGTAATCCGGCTGTCTTCTGTTGATCGCTTTTGATTCTTTGGCAATTTTCACACCGGCTGACATAGATAGATATGTCCCTCTTCATACTTTTCCACCAAAATGTACGCTTCATGTCCTTGTACATCTTATGAATCCCTGGATGAACGCTAAGTTTGGCTGTGTGACATTCAGCTAATACTTCTTGCTTAAGATTTCCAACATCTGGAACACAAATTCTTCCATTTAACCGCAGTACTCCATGGTTGTCTATTTTAAAGCTTGAATTATATCCGTGATGTATATTCCTAACGATCTCCTTGAGAAATAGATCCTCTTTTTGTTTGTTGGCGATCTTTTCTAGGAGAGTTGGAGTTACCACCAAATAAGAAATAGTAGCTAACTTCCTACTTAATGCATCAGCTACTACGTTGGCTTTCCCGGGTGTATATAGAATATCTAGATCATATGACGCGAGAAATTCTAGCCAGCGTTGCTGTCTCATGTTCAAATCCTTCTGGGTGAAAAGATACTTCAAAGATTTATGGTCCGTGAAGAGTTCGAATTTTTCACCTAAAAGATGGAATATTATTTACTAAGGTCAATTCAAAGTTTTATCGAAATAAACTATGAAAGATTCTTACCCAGCAAATAATGTCTCCATATCTTTAGTGCGAACACAACGGCTAATAATTCTAAGTCGTGTGTTGCATAATTCTTCTCATGCGTCTTCAGCTGTCTACTTGCATAAGCAATCACCTTCCCATCTTGCATTAAAACTGCACCAACTCCTTCTCCACAAGCATCTGTATAAACGGTCAATCCACTATTCCCATTTATAATTGCTAAAACTGGAGCAGTTGTCAATCTCTTCTTAAGTTCTTGGAATGCTTCTTCACACTTAGGAGTCCAGATAAATTTAGCATCCTTCATTGTCAACTTCGTTAGGTGATAGGCAATTTTAGAGAAGTCTTGAACGAATCTTCTGTAATATCCTGCCAACCCTAAGAAGCTACGAATCTCTTTAGGAGTTTGTGGCTGCTTCCAATCTTGAATAGCTGCAACTTTCCCTGGATCTACTGAAATTCCATCCCTTGATATTATATGTCCAAGGAATCTTACCTCTCTCTCCCAAAAATGGCACTTTGAGAATTTGGCTTTAAGCACATTATTTCTCAATATTTCCAACACAGCTTCTAGATGCCTTACGTGTTCTTCTTCTGTCTTTGAGTAGATGAGGATATCATCGATAAAGACTAACACGAATTTGTTTAGCACATCTCTAAACACTCTATTCATAAGGTCGACAAAATAAGCAGGTGCATTAGTCAGCCCAAAAGGCATAACCAACCACTCATAGAAAGTATTTGGACCTTTGAATGCAGTTAAATGGATGCAATCTTCTGCGATCCTTAACTGATGGAATCCTGTAGCTAGGTCCATTTTAGAGAAAACTCGAGCTCCATGTAACTGGTCAAATAAGTCGTCTATTCGGGGTAGAGGATACTTGTTCTTAATGGTTTGCTTATTTAGATCTCGATAGTCTACACACAGTCTCAAAGATCCATCTGACTTAGCAACAAAAACTACCGCCGATCCCCAACTTGAACGGCTGGGTCTTATCAGTCCTTTCTTTAATAGCTCTTGGGTTTGATTATTCAACTCATTCCTTTCTTTCGGAGCCATCCTTCTATCTTGTTGTTTAATTGGCATCGCACCAGGAACTAAATCGATACGAAATTCGATTTCTCGATGTGGGGGTAAACTTTTTACTTCCTCAAAGACATCTGTAAATTCTTTAACAACGGGTATTGTTTCTAATCCTGTCTGGGATGTATCTAAAGCATAAAGAAAACTATCCCTTCTTGGACTAGGACCTTCACAAGGTATTTCTATGAGTTTCCCTAACTTTGTCTTCACTACAACTATTCTTTTCAAACAATCTAGAATAGCTTCATTTTTAGTTAACCAATCCATACCAAGTAAAATTTCGAATCCAATAAAATCTAAGACGAAAAGATCGAAAGGAAAGTGATGGGGAGGATAGGAAATTGGGACTTTTTCACAGAGCATACAAAGACTAGTGGAACCTCCTATAGGATTCGTTACACAGATAGGTTCGTCAACAATTTTAGGTTCAAGTTCTAATTCTTCTACAGTCGTTTTAGAAATAAAACTATGAGAAGCTCCGGTATCAAATAATACTCTAACTAAAACATCTTTGATAAAAATATTACCTTCCAACACTCCTTTGCCCTTCACATCTTTGGAAGTTGAAGGCTCATCCTTGATAGCATAAACTTTGGCTTGTTCTCCTTTCTTCATTAGGGGACAATCCTTAATCAGGTGCCCTGGTTTATGACAATTATAGCAGAGATAATTCTGAGCCACCGGAGAGGCAACACTCTGAGCTTTGGGACCCCAACAATTCTTCGCAAAATGGCCTTTCTTCTTACAATTATTACAAGTGATGTCTTTAAAGCGGTTCTCCTGAGATCCTTCTTTTGGTTTTCCCTGCCATTTCTTCTTGCCATTGAACTTCCTCTTCTTCCAGTTATTGCTGTTGCTACCTTGTACAACAGGTGGATCTATCTTATCCAAAGCTTCATATCTGTATCCCATGTCTATTAAGTCTATATATGGTTCTTTCACATGCCCAGTCATTCTGACATGGTATTGATTCTTCATTCCAGAAATAAGCTTTTCATTCTTTTTTAGGGGCGTATCTATCAATCCAGGCCCAAAACGAGATAATTCGTTAAACTTGTTAGCATACTCCTCAAACGACATTTCCTCCTCCTGTTTAAAATCCATGAAATTTCGATAAAGACGGGATTTTCCTGCTTCTGGCATATACTGCTCCCCCAGAACTTCTTTGAATCGTTCCCAAGAGAAATCATCTTCTGACTCATTCTGAGTAATAGATTCCCACCAAACTAGAGCTCCATCTTGTAGCTGCCAAGAAGCTAAGAATCTCTTCTGCTCATCTCCAATATTCAGTCCTTTGAAAATTCTTTCACAAGAGCGGATCCAAGCTTGTACTTCAATGATGGTTTCTGTTCCTTTGAAAGGTTTACCACCCAGGCTGGTGTAGTTCTTGCATAAAGTTGCAAAGTTAATTTGGGGTTGTACCGGAACTACTACTTCCTCGACTACGGTAGCTGCGGGAGTGTGACCATTTGTGGCATTACTTCCTCCCCTACCTCGTACTCTTCTTCCACTCATTTTCTACTATCTGTATATAGTAGGAAAAAGATCTTTAGGATATATAGACGAGATATCTTAGGGAATGCGGTACATTATGAATCTACTTATTCAAATTAAAAGTTTTAATTATGCGCACTCTCAGACTAAACTCATTCTAGGGCGTTACTAACCCTATCTCTAATGAGTCATACCCCAACAAAGCCAAGGTTCTCGCTTAACCTTCAGCTCTGATACCAAATGTGACAACCCGTCTCCTCGACCCTCAGAAATCGACGCTAATACATCCACGGTATTCACGGCCGTAAATCCAAGTGCCGGGGAGGCAGATTATCAGGGGTGTAAAAGAAAATAAAGATAGAAGATAACAGAATAATAGAATCTCACATCGTATTCAACATTTATAATTATACATAATGATCAGAGTCTAATACAAATTTAGCGGGATAGTTATAACTGTCTATCCGTACATATGCTAGAAATACATACTACATAACACAGCGGAAAATGGGTAGATAACTACATAAGGTACTTCAGCTTCATAGCTCCAAAAGACTTGTCCAAAATGCTCCCCAGCATGCTCCAAAATGCTCCTAAGGTATCCTGACTATACGGCTGCCCGAAAAATAGGGCACCCAGAGTTTAAAGGGAAAAACAAACTCCGGGTCAGTCATGGGACTGGTGTGAGAACTCAAAGTACGATATTTTGGAAACAAAAAGGTATCTCATAAGACCACGCCGCACATAAACACGGAACGGGTTTTTACCTTATGATAACCAAAACTCTTTAGTACGCAAAATTTAGGGATATTATTTCTAATGACATTCTTTGAAAACATTTTCAAATAAACTTATTAATCTTAGCCGAAATGGTTACCCATATAGCATTTCGAGGCTATTCATTACGCCAATACAAACAAAACCGCAGGTTCTTATTGGAGAATGGGTTTCCATACAAATGACCAGGCGCAGGATCTACCTTCCGAAATGGGTACACCTCTAGATGGATGTCCCGAGGCACAGAACATCTGCCCTCTACCAACACAAGACCGGCCTACCTCTGTAACTAGATAGTACCGAATATGTCATCCCCCGGTCGTTGCCGACCTTTAACCGAGCGCTCGTTTTCCATACACCACATTAATTAACATCCCGAACGTCATAGCGGGAAGAAATATATCTAGAAGGGGATGATCATACCCTAATGGGAATGACCCACATAGCCCTGCTGCATCTAATCCTGTTTCGGTCATTTCCGGTTTGATGAGGCTTAAGGCTACGATTACCTTTTCACAAAGCACATATCACATCTTTGAATGCCACATTGCCATTTCCGTTAACTACTAATTGCCTTCCACAAAAGTACAACCCTTGAGCTTGTATGTCTCAAGGAGGGTGTTAAGCTAAGAGAAGTTGCCTTCTCCGCCACCACTGATGTACGTTTGTAAAAACCGATGTACGTAATCTTTAGAAATGCAACGTCGGACAAACGTCCATACAAGTTGTCCAGGAACAGGACAAACCGAAGGTACTTTCCTCGGCCATTACTAGGCGAGAAGCCCTTGCAATCCGCAAAATCTCTATCACGAGGAGACCACTGCTATATATAACTCGGGAGCTACCCAGAGCAAGTCAACAAGCAGTCTTCACGCTAGGAAGATCCACGGTCTTCAATCACCATCTTCAACATGTCTTCACGTACGAACGTATACATTGGTTTGAAGTGGTTTTCGGATAGGAATTATCCAAATCCGACTCCGGTTCCTTCGAAATCCAATCATCGATAAAAATGATGTAATTAGGTGCTTGTTTTTCAATTCATTCATTTCCTTACCAAAATATCTTCGAGAGATATATATTTTCAAAATATTCTTTTAGTGAATACGGAATCATTTAAACCTCTTTTTTTGAATATTTCTCAAATCATTTTTAAAGAGTATCTTTTGAGAAAATAGGATTATAGAAATCATTCTACTTTTATCCAAAATCAACTTCCGTATTCAACAAGTGCTATGGGCGGAATAACGGTGAGATCACCTTTTAAATTCCACGAATAGGACAAGTTCCCTCTTCGGATTTTAATAATGAGTATAAGAAGATTATTTCTATAAAATCCAAGTTGAGCATCCGGGCTTTCCTTTCGATATGTTCCACCCCTCGCCTAAAAGAGAAAACTGAGGCCAGGTAAGTTCAGGGCACTGGTTGCTCCATCCCTAACCTTAGTTACACACCTTGTTTCCACTTTTAGATCTCACAGGCGGGACACATGTACTAGTCGTTTCCGCATACTCATTTTCCCTTTCTAAATCACTTAACTATTTGTTTAACCATTTTTGAAACAACGTTAAATTGTTCAAATTTATTTTGAAATGCTTTATTATTCATTTAAAAACATTTACTAAGGATTTAAGAAAGCATTGTTAAGTTTCAAACTTTATTTCAAAAGTTATTAAAAAGCGTTGTAGAAAGTGTTGCAAAAAGTGCTTTAAAAGCTATATTCTTCAAAACAACTTTTATATCATTTATAAATTCATCTTTTCAACTTAAATCACTTTTAATACATTTTAAAAGATTTTTAGATTTTATTCCATATTTTTAAAACGATTATTTTATCAACTTCCAACTTTGGTCATTTAGTGCAAAAACTGGATTTTTCTTGAAAATTGATTTTGCCATATCTCTAAATATACAAGATGAAATCTTGATTTTTTCATTTTTCTATGAAAGATATGGGTATAAGGATTCGGAAGATTCTTACTTCGAAGAATTCCGAACTATATTCCACTTCGTATGTTCGTTTGAACCTTTTGACGCGAAAACGCGAACTACCGTTACGCGACGCGTCAAATTTTTTTCGTATTTTGAGATTCATATCCAAACTTTGTCGAAACAAGTTTAAACACTTAGGAATCATTTCTAATGTATTTTCAAACATTTTTGAAGGTATAAATGATTCCATATCACATTTCATTTCTTTTGGAAAGTGATTTCCATGTGATTTTACGTCGTGTAAATCCGTGACTTGTTTCAACATATACATTCAATATACAACTAATAAACATCCAAAACAATATTTATAATCATTTTAACATATTCTAAAATGTCATATGAACTTGCATATCAATTTAACAACATTTTTTATTACAATGTCACATAATTCACATTTATGTACAAATTTGCTTACTAACTTTTGCAAATGACTTAAAGGTGGTTGCTTTCTTTTTCAAACACTTATAAAACATCATTATTAACATCCAAATAAACATATCATAACATCATAACCAAATATATACATATAAATTAGGAGTTCTCACTTTGTTTGGTTTTGGTGAACGGAAAATTGGCTATAGCTTCGCTACTTGACGTTTTAAGCTTATGATTCCTTGAGCGCTTCGACTTAGATGGCTTGCCTTAGCTTGGAGAAGGCTAAGAGTGCTCGGCCAAATGGAGGAAGAGGGGGTGTAAGCAATGTGAGGAAAGAGGAGGAGTTTGAAGTGGTTCGGACGGTGTTTTGTTGATATTTTCTTTACTTTATTTTTTTAGAATTATTTTGGCATAACTTTGTTAAGGTTGGAAGCCATTAAAGGAGGTAAGAAGAAGCTTGAAATTTTGAGAAGAAGAAGTGTGAAAGAAAGTGAGAAAGTGGGTATGTATTTATAGAAAATATTTGAGAATAAAATATAGATTTGTGTTTTTACTTAAATAACCTTCCTTAAGAATTAAGTAAACTTATTTAATTCAAAACTTACCATCCACATCACATCACACTTTTAAAATTCAAATACTTTAAAGTTAAGTAAAGAATAAGAATGATTACTTTACTTTATGTCACTTCTCTTTACTTTATGTCACTTTTGATGTGACATGTATTTTGTCTTCTTTAGTTTACTTTTGCTAATTACTTTCTAGAATTTTCTAAGTGTGATTACTAAAAGTAACCTTGTTTAGTTAATTGTTAACTATCTTTATATGTTACCATATTTATTAAATTGTATACATAAAAGGTGCAACAACGTTGCGACAACTTTAAATCAACAAAACATTGATTTTTTACAAAATGTTTTACGGTCATATTTTTGACGTTTTATTTAAGCTATTTATTTATGTAAACCAAATTTAAAAATAAATTTGTATAATATCATTTAAAAACATAAACACTCATAAATTAATTAAAATAATTTATTTAACCATTGAAACTTACTTTTGTAAAATCAGGATTTTGTCACTTTTGTCGATATAGGCAAATGTTACTATTTTTACGTTTGTTTCTACTTCCAAATTCTATCTAATATTATTTGAATCATAAAACGTCTTATATTTTATATTTAAATTCACTTTAAATGTTATATTTTGAAGTGGTTAAATTTTGGGTCGTTACACCTATCTTTGCAAATTTTCGCATACCCATTATATCTCTCTGTTTCCACTGCGTTTGTTTTGCAATAAATAAATTTTTCGAACCATTGATCAAGTAAATATTTATGTAAGCATTTATTACTTTTGCCTTTTCAGTTAAAAGCTTTTTCATTGCTTACCATAAATCACGCAAGAGCTCAAGTTTTGCTTCCTCAATCAAATCTGTTCAAATTTGCAGTAACGCATGCTTTAAATTTAGATTATAACTGGTATAAATCACGCAAGCTATCTAAAAAAAAAAATCCAAAAGAGTGATATCGTTCAAACATAAAACTGGAAAGAGAAATCAACGCATGCATTTATCACAATTTTCGTGTAGCGTTCAAACAAGAAGAACTGGAAATAAATCTCTTGCCTAAACGCATGCACTCAAAAATCAACGCTTGCATTTATTTCTTACGTTTTCAAACCTGCCTATTTATCTCCCCTTTTTATTTCGCAAGTTTATCTATAAATACTTTGCCTCATTCACATAAGTTTTCATATCTCCTTGTTTGTCCCTCTCTGGTACAAGCTTCTATCAGATAAATAATTTGCATTGTTTATTTCTTTGCTTCTTCCAATTTTCCTTCCTCCTTCTTGTGTTCTCTGATTTCCTTGCTCGGCTACTTCCCCATCATGCCGTGCCATTTATAAATACATATAGAACTTTGTTAGTAGTAGGCTGGAAGAAATGATATAAATTGATTGTAGGAAGCTAGACTATGGAATTAGTGTAGTTATGATGTAGTTAGTGGTATTGTGGATTTGGATAAGTGCAGTTTGAAGAGGAAGGCATAGAAAAAAAAAGAATTACAATTTAATAATGGAGAAGATAAATTGATAAGGAGAAAATGATATGAAATGTTGTTTAATTCAAATAAACAATATTGTATGAATAAATCTTGGGTGAATATAATAAAATGACATTTATTTCAATTTTTAATGGTTGAAATAAATTTAAGATGGTTAAAAATAAATTTAACTACTTATTTGAGAATTTGGGTGGATAAATATCAATGAATTGTATTTATTATGGTTAATAAAAGGATATTGGTGATGTATACCAATAATCACCTTTTAATGTTTAATAATAAAAGTAAAAGAAGAAATAATTTGCCTAAACATGATGAACATGTATGTGAAATAAAGTATTATTTAATGAATTCGAATGTAGTTAGTGGCTACATTTGATTAAATCGAATAATTTGAACAGTATTGTGTTTGTTGCCAATATTGTCATTTTATTTAAATAAATATATATGAGAATGAAAATAATTGATCATGATAAATATGATTAAAAATGTGAGAAATAATTTAATAATGTCTAAACATGTATTTTTTTTGTTTGGGTGCATAACATCTTTTTATTCAATCAATTGTATTAAATTTGCAATTTATTTTGCAATTTATTCAATTTATTTTATGCATGCGTACGGTTGAAGTATGGGCCTAGGATATGTTGAGACGGTTAGCGGGTTGTAGTAGTCGAGCAAGTTGAACTAAATTTCTTTTATTCTATTCGTTCCAGTTGTTCTGAAATTTTGCTTTGACCGTAATTTTTAAATTCGCATACTTGGTATTTGGATCTTATAGATTTAAGTCAAGGCTTTGCATCCGCCGAAGTTTGATCGTGCTTTCCGTTTTTTTTTCCGAAGTAGATACCGTGTTTGATTTAGATCCACTGCAGCGTTTAAGGTGAGTATTTCTCACCAGACATATGTACATATATTTTGTGAATTATCGCAAGTGTATGTGTAAAAATTTTATTTAAATATTATCTGTCTGTAGTATAACGTAGAATGATGAATCCCATTTAAATTGACACCTCATCAGTTATTATCTGTTGTATTATTTCTGCAGTTATATTATATTATTGTTTATTTACTGCTTAAATCACCACTGCAAGTTCCCTGTTAAATTTAGATTGTTGTGGGCTGAAATGATAGGCCTAAATGATGATTACTGTGCTATTATTATGTTAACTGTTTAACTGTTAACTTGGGATTGCGGGTTTGAAATGATAGAACCCGGGGTTTGTAAATTACGGATTGAAATGATATAAATCCGTATCACTTGACCTAGGCTAGAAAACTATATACAGGCCCGTGGTCCTTATAATATTTTCTGAAATATTTAAAATTATTTTGGAAGTTAAATATTTGATTTAATATCTTTAAAGGATTTTATATTGATTTTGAATGAGTTATAAATGTTAATAAATAAATAAATAAATATTTGAATAAAATTTTGGAATATAACTTATTTTGGAAATTCTGGATTTTTGAAAGGATAAGATTTCAGTTAAGAAATATATATATAAGTTATATTTGGAAATATTTATTAAGTTAAACAATCTACTAAAGCATTTAAATGCTGTCTTTTGAAATTGGACTAGTTTTACCCGTAACTTTAGGTAGCATTTCCTAAGTGCTATAGAATCTGGAATTTGATTGTTTTGAAATTTAAGGAATTTGATAAATTATATTTATGTTTAAGTTTTGGAGACCTTTAAGATATGAGATTTATAACTGGATTTTTCTTAATAAATTTAAGATGAACATTCTAGTGTTAAGTAAATTTTGAAATTATTTAATGGCATAATTTTGGAGTTTTATCTATGGAATTTATGGGAATATTCAAGACGAAATAATAAACACTAATTTGTTGAAAGAAAAAATATCCAACCTTAGTTTTGAATATTAATACTCCAATTGGATATATATATAGGAATTGAAATGGTCTTGGGAACATGAAGTGATATTTAAATTATGGTTTAAAATAAAGAAATATATTTGTAAAGCTATGTAAATTATCTTCTTTACAAAGTAACCATAAAGTTAAACCATTTATTCTATATACCGTTGAATGTCCAAACCATTGTGTTTGGGAGTTATGGTTTTAAAGTAAAATTTCCAAAATATTATGTTTTGAAGATATAATTTAAATATTTGGTTTCCAGATATTATAAATTTTAAGCAGTATGGTTTTTGGAAAAGAATTATACTTGAATATAACGGTATCATATTGTTTTGGGTTTTGAATGATATCGTGTTTATAGTTTGAAATAGAAATGTTTATTTTGGTTTTAAAGTATAAACTGTTTTAAAAGACCACGGTGTTATAATAACGATGGGTTGGCAAAGAGACCGGGATCGGATATGGACATACTCTCTGTCGATACCGAAAACCACTTTGACTAACCGTGTACGCGGTGGAGATTCCAGAATGAAGTAGGTTGGTGGCGACGTTTCCTATAAGGTAAATACGTGGACCCGACTCCCGTGAGTTGGCATAAGGTGGCTAAAACAGGAGCGATCGACGGGTTAATGAGGTCATTCCTCTGATCGGACACTCCTCTTCGATATTATACTATGACTTTGGATTGATTCAGTGGCCACTTCTATTTTGATTTGGGGAGTTGTTTCGAGGTGGGCGGTTGCTGCGGCTTCGCGTTACCATCGGCCCGGATGCGTAATTGGTATATCTACCCTGGCATTGCCTAGTTGTGCCGTGTCACCTACCATACCGCGCCTTGTACGAGTTTAGATTTCTCCCGTAGCCCGTGTGGTATCCTCTAGTTGCTTCCCGATCAGGAGGAGCTATGATATTGGATGGACTACTGGGACTATTACGTGTTAAGGTGGAAAATGTAAAGCCTTAACGCTACTTAAAAGTAAGTTTATTTTATAAATAGACACTAGTATAATAGCGCAATATACTACATAGTAAATAGTTTGACGGATCCTTAGAGGATGGGCGGTCCCAAGCATCCTTTAAGTTACTTGCTCTATATTACAGTACACTTGAATTAGCTTACATTATATAAGTATGTATGTCCTGACTCGAGTGTTATGTTTTATTTTTACGCTCGGGTCAGCCTGAGTTGCAGTTTCAGTTTCTCTCCGGAGTTATGTCATCCCGTAGATCATTCATACTGCCGGAAGCCTTTCCGTCTTTATCTTATTTGCAATCAATCAAATTGGAAGACTCTGTTTCTATTTATGTCTACAGCTGTATTGCAGATTCTAAACTATGTAAATTCTATTTGGTTAAAGTTTTATAGTGGCTTCATGAACCACTGTATATTTTATTTCCGCTGTGAGTTCTGATATATGTATGTGATTCTGTGATTTATTTACTACATATTCTGAGTTTTGCCAAATTTATTTTACAACGCAGTATTTTGAACAATTCAAGTCCGACATGTGCGGATGCGAAGGGTTGAAAATACTGGGTCGTTACAAAAGCAATGGAGAATCAACCACACTTCAATCCCAACTCAAGAAGCTTGATTCTAAGCTTAAAAGAGAAATGTTTCCCAAATTAGGTGTAGGTGTAAATCCCCGAAAATTTTCGACTTTCGAAAATTCAACATCGACACTCACTTTATCGACTGCCGAGAAATCGAAGGCCGGAAACCCAAAATGTTATGGTTTAAGAAAAAGAAAAGACAGAAAAGAGAAGAGAAAAAGATAGAAGATAGAGAGAAAAGAGAATAGAAAAAGAGAGGGAAAAAAAACATAGAAAATATAGAAGATAGAACAGAAAGAAAATAGAACGGAACAGAAGGAAAACAATAGAACAACATCAGAATCTCACAATTCGCAGCGGAACAACATATAATAATAAATGAATAATCTTTAAACAAAGAACTATATCAGTTATTACATTTTATACATTACATTTCATTACATCATGTCATCAGAGTGTACAACAACAACAACAAACAGTGCAGCGGAAAAAGAAATACTATATACTAGTAATACGCCATGCCATCCAGCTTGCCTCCAGCAACTCTAGAATATCCTGATAAACCTAACTCTTGACTGCCCGTGTAGAAATTGGTGGACACCCAGAGTTTAGGAAGGAAAACAATAAACTCCGAGTCAGTCATGTGATTGGTGTGAGAACTCAAAACAGTTTATTTATCTTTAAAATCAAAATAGAGGAATATTTTTAAGTCAATTCGCAATGCTTTTAAAAATGAGACTACCATAAGGCCTCCCACACACACACACATGCAAACGCAGAATCGGAGGAGATTTCTCCTTATGATAGTCAAAGATGCTTGATACGCATTTAAAAGAACATTTTATATTATTACTAGTGCATAGTGTAGAGAAAAATTCATTTCGAAAGTAGAATATAAATCTTAGCCAACATACGACCATTATCGTATGCCTACTATAGCTACCATCCAAACAGTGGGGCGCCACCATAAGTGAATGATAGGTTCTACAACTAATACCGTACAAGTTTCGTATTGTTTCTTTGGATTTCCAACGAATGATCAGGCCAAGGAACTTCCCATTGCCACATGAGAATGCCTCTGGATGGACATCCCCGAGAATCAAACCGGATCTCTACCAACACAAGGCCGGGTTACCCCTAACTGAGTAACAACTGACCGAATATGCCATCCCCCGGTCCTTTGGGACCTTTAAACCAAGCGCTCGCAATCAATTCACACAATCATAACAAAGTGTTTTCAACATGAGTAAGTATCAGGGCTCCATACCATGACACCACCCTTTTCCAGAAGGAAATGCACACATCCTAAAGGGCGCTACCCCACATAACCTTGCTGCATCTTTCCTGTTTTGACCATTCACGGGGTGTGAGGCTCGACGAAGTCTCGTCCACAAAAACATACTTTATACAAAAGCCATGCTTTGGGTCAACAAATGATCATAGAAATGATCACCAGGATAGACGATCAAATAAACGATCCTATCACAAATAATCAACACAATGATCATTTACAGCAACACTCAGCATGTCACATTACCAAATTGGGAATATATCGCTGATAACATTCAACTACATAACCTCTAAGCTCGTACGTCTCAGAGAAGGGTGTTAAGCTAAAAGAATAAATTCTTCGCCACCAACAGAAATATATTTTTGAAAGAAATCGGCTTTATA
The DNA here is from genome assembly GCA_030765085.1 of Allium cepa. Lineage (NCBI taxonomy): Eukaryota > Viridiplantae > Streptophyta > Magnoliopsida > Asparagales > Amaryllidaceae > Allium > Allium cepa. Next base: position 515,594,707 of record CM060942.1, read on the forward strand.
TCTCAATTTGTAATGTCAGGCATACAATCCATACAAGTCTGTTCCGGGCTCGAACAAAACCGAAGGCACTTACAAAGAAGTCCTTGCAATCCGGATATTCACAATCCTGATCGGATTCACCATCACATATGGAGAACTCTATACCGGAGCAACTCGGTGCAGAGTCAATCGACAGGTCATCTATGCTCTCGCAAATACCGGGTCTTCAACACCGATCTTCAATGCGATTCACAACGACGTATCACATATTCAGAATGGGTTATACGACCCCATGGTCCTTTCCCCGTTAATCCGAATAGTGAGCGCTTATTCAAAAATAAGTGTGGCATTCAAATTCAAACAAATCACATCAATTACCCATTCAAATGGAAATATTGATAGTCGGTTATTGAACTATCAATTGATATGCACACATCACCAGATTCCAAATAATTTTCCAAATTATTTATTTTCCAAAATATCTTTACTAGATATATAATTTCACACTTCAAAAATAAATCAATATTTATTTTTAAAAAAGTTCCACTTCCTTTTATAAATTCCATAGTGAATTTATATTTCACAATATCCATGCATATATGATTTCAATTATTCATTTCAATTTATCTTCAAAAAGATAAATTCTCTAATATTCACTTTATATTGGAAAAACATTTCCATACTTATTTATTCATAAGTAATTCACAAATTTTATTTATTTTCAACACTTAGAAAATATTCAATATACTTAAATCGAGATTAAGTATATATTTCATTCTTTAAGGAAATCATTCTCTTAACATATTTATTTGGGCCAAAACGAATGTTGCGTAAAACATCGTTACGACAACCCAAAATCACTAGTATAGGGATTCGAAATTAAAATAGATATATAAATCCCAATACTATACAAAACATTTCCTTTCGGAAATCATTTACTATAACAACAGTGTTATAGTCCATTATTTCCTTTTATTTCTCGAAAACGTCTATTTCAACAATAAATGTTAAATCTATGGTTTCGAATCTCAACACATTTTAAAACATCGTTAGATCGTTTTAATTCTGTTTAAAATATCACATTCAAAACAATTTCTTTAACATATTATTCACTATTCAAAAACGTGAATATAACTCCATTAATAGGTTACAACAATTTACTTATCAAAATAAGTCATTGCGAATTTATAAAACAACGTTTATAAATTCCATTTCTATTTATTTTATAACTACTTCCTTTATAAATTCCTTTATTAACCTATTCGATTTATAACTCAATTATAAAACAAAAGTTCACATTATAAGTTAATGCTTATAATTTATTTGTTTGCAAAAATCGTTCCTTTGAACTTCATAATTATAAATCTTATAACTTATAAGATTCAATTATTTATTCAAATCTATTCTTTTAATAACTTTATAAAATTTATAAATCTTACTATTTATAAATTTCATTTATGACTTCACCATTTTAATTTTATGAATTCCATTCATTTACAAAATTCATTTTCACTTCATTCAAATATTTATAAAAACTCGTTTTATAATGTCAATATTTCAATTTATAAATCTCTTAATATAAGTCAATTTATATTATTCTTTAAAACATATTTAATCTCCTTTATAATTTCACCATTTTGATTTATAAAATAATTAAATTTCATAAATCCTATATTTAAACTTTTCACAATAAATTCTAAAATCCCGATTAAACTATTTTATAAAATCATTAGCATCATATTCTCAAAAATCAGTTTTTAACTATATTTCTCAAAAATCATAATTTTTATAACATTAAAAATAATAACGTTTATTTATTTAAAATGAATCAATTTCCAAAATTATTTTATAAAACGTATACTTTTCAAAAATCACTTTATAAATCATTTTAAAATTCCAAAATTTGGTCTAGTGATGCTACACACCAAATAGTCAATCACGACAACAACGATATCATATATCGATACGATAATCCATCAAATATCAAAATATCTGAAATCAAATAAAAACTATTAAGGAATCCAGTTGGATCCCTCCAACCTGTTTTCCTGCATTCACAAACATTAGCACAATACCAATTTCGCTCCAGTACGAAATTATCGCGGTATATGGGATTTAAAATATTATCCGCTTAATAACGGCGCAATAAGGTCTCATCCTCTAAACAAAAAATGCGGGAAATCAATAACTCCAATATATACATATGCCAATATATATATATTGATATTATATATAATACCAATTTCACTGTTTATGAAATATTCGCGGTATATGTTTTTAATAAATAACATCCGCTTACTAACGGCGTATAATGTCTATTTTAACAATCAATAGATAACAATCATCATTCAAACATGCATTCAAATATTTTGAATCTAACTATTTAAAATAAAATCGAAACTGATTCGATTGAGTGAGAAGTTCTCACCTTGATTTCAATTCCGTTTTAGCGATTTATTTCGAATGGACGTTTAATTTTACCCAAAATTCTCACTAACTCCAAACGACTCCAATCCAATTTCATCGCATAGTGCTCATCCATACGATTCCAACGCAACTGGTTTCGCGCGTTTTCGACCTCGTATGAAAAAGTTACAAATATTTGAAGTTACACGATTTTTTTATATAAACATTTACAACATATAATTTACTTTTTATAAACCTAAATCAATCTTGGCCTTAGGATCCTTCATCATGCAATCACCACCGCACCCTTCATCTTCCCAAACCCACGCAACATCATCAGGTCGCACACACGCACACGAACCCATTTATCAAATACTAGGGTTGGATTTTTCGCCACCATCACTCAACGATATTTCGATCAGAGAGTTCCATCGCGAAGAGCATGGCAAGAATGACACTCGGCCAAGATAGCATGGAGCTCGCCCCCCCCCCCTTCCTCCTCGTGTTGCGTGCACAGCCGGCCATGAACGCGAGTGCTTTGACGAAGATCCGTAGCTCCAAATGCGATCTCCACCGTTGAAAACGTAGATCTCGTCGTGCTCTACCACTTTGTAGTTGATCACGAAGCTTGAAAGTGAATGGATCGAGAGATAATCGAGGAAGAACGTTGAGCATTTCTGGCCGTTTATCAGGGAGGTGGCGGCTAGGGTTTTGGTTTCTTTTTTATTTTTAATTTTTTAGAGTGAAGGGCTATTTATAAGGAACCGACGAAACACTATTCATCCCGGAAATTCCGAACTCCGATTTACGCGCCGTAACCAGCGTTTCTAGGGTTTACCCCGCATTCCGGACACAATGGAACAGGTTTCGGAAGCTAATTCGGACATCTGTGCGAGTTATGGCAATAAACATTCAATTTAAATTAAACCGATTTAAATCGATTTCTAGGCGTTTTAATTCGTATCGGACAAACGGTAAATCCAATTGACACGAAATTTGAAACCTTACAATAATATCACATTACAGATCCGATGAAACTAGTTTCGTCGAAATCCGAGACTTTTTGAAAAATGGCTATTTTAACTCGCCAAATTAAAATTAAAAATAATTCGATGCGTTTCGAGCTGCCACGATCAAACGATAACTCCGATTGACACGAAATTTGAAACCCGGTAATAACTAACTATTACGGATCCAATGGAATTGGTTTCGTTCAATTCTGAGACTGTTCAAAAATTGACTATTTTCACTAGTCGATTTTAATATTAAAATATTCAATTTTCACAAATTAACTTTTAAATTGATTTTAAAAGTTCTAAAATATCATTCTAACTCCCATATGATAAAATAAAATTTTACAAATCATTTTCAATCATATTTAACCCAATTTTCAATTATTTTCATAATTTAACTTATTAAATTATTGATTTAATTATTCAATTAAATCCAATTATTCGAATAAAAATTTATTTGACTTATAAATTCACTTATTAATACTTAAAATTAATTAAATATTAAATTTTTAATTAATAAAAATTCTGGGTCGTTACAGTAGGAATTTTCTGAAATCAATGAGAGAATGAGTTGGAGAAGAAGAAGGAGATGCTTATCAATGGTTTCTCTTGAATTTGGAGCTAGATGTTGGATTTGCAAAGAAAGCTAGGGCTTAGGAATTTCCATTTACAATTTCTTCCACCATTTTTACTCTAGCTTGAAGTGTTAGGAATATGAAATGAAGTAATGAAGAGGAGAGGGGGTTGGGACAGAGTTAGTAAGATGGTTCAGCCCAAACCAAAGCCCTAAGTGAAAAAGTAGCAAAAATCAACTTACTCCAAACACATCGAAGCTTATACTCAAAAAGGTTGCAAACGGCATTTTGAACTCAATGGAAGGGGTCTCGAGTCCCAATTCGACTGTTTGCTAAAAGTAGGTTTTCGGGCTAAAATCCGATGAACGATGAAATATTTAAATAAAATATTTAAATATAGAATCGATAAATATGCGGGTTGTTGCAGACTCCCCTCCTTAAAAAAATTGCGTCCTCGCAATACTTAAGAAGAACATAAAGAAGTAACAACCATAGAAGCATATCAACACAAAAGAAAATTTGAATCGAGAAGTCCACCATAAAGAGCACGAAAGTGTAAGCCTGAACGGGTTCGCTCGATGAATTCTCAGGATTCCCAAGAGAAATCCTTAGGATCTGAGAACTATTAAACTTTCATAAGAAGAACATCTTTATTCCGAAGGCACTCAACCTCCGAAGCAATGATGCGAATAGAATATAACTCCTAAGTCAAATCTGGTGAAACTTCACTTCCTTTAATAATACCGGCCTCATGAATAAAAATCGGAATCCCTCAGGCATTTCCGTAGTTGAAAGACGTGAGGAAACGTCATGAATAACAGAAAATTAAGCCGGTGCAACGACGTAGTACAAAAACGATACGCCCGAAACTAGAAACTCGAATAATTTGGAACACCGACATAGTACAAAAACGGTACATCCAATGAACCGATAAACCGGAACAACGACATAGTAAAATAATGGTACATCCATTGATCCATATAAGACGGAACATCGATGTAGTATAATAACAGTACATCCGATGAACCGAACACCATAAAAGAACATCGGACGCTAATCCATAAAAGAAATGAGGCGAAGCTCAACAAAACAAAGTGCATCGAAACGTCCGATGAACTTGGCAAAAATATCATAAGATACAAGGAATCTCGAGCCAACAAGGTTGACACAAATTAAGTTCCGTATGAGAAAATAAATATTCCAAAGATTTATGATCGGGGTAGAGAACAAATTTCTCATCCAAAATGATGATGCCAAATTCTAAAAAATAAAAACAATAGCCGCGAGCACTAGATCATGAGCGGCATATCTAGTCTCGATAAGCTATAACGATTTAGAAGCACAAGTAATAGCACGTTCCCATTTGCAAGAGAGCGGCATCCAAACCAATACGATTAGCATTGGTACAAAAGATAAAGTCTCGGTTCCACATGGGAATCACAAGAATAAGAGTATCGAAAAGAAAGAACTTCTTTTAAATAATTTTCTTTCCCGAAAAGCTAAAACTATCAAAATCTCAATTATCTCAATGTAAAAATCTTTTAAAAAAATTTACACAAGTCAATTTTTTGTGTCTGATTGTCACATCTAAGCGTTTAGGAAATTCCTATCGATAACGTTGATCAGGCGCATCGACCAGAATTCTTAAAACACTAAATGGGCAAAACAATCACAAAATCATCTTTTATAGGATAAACATGTTTCTAAAAACTTTTGAAAATTCTCTTTGTTCGTTCTAAAAACAGAAATCCTATTTAGACTTATGAATAAATCTTATGAAAAAGATTTGCAAAAATTTTAAATTGTTAATTTCATCCAAAATCAATAAACACAAGAATGGCCTCATCGAAATAGTCATAGAATACTCGGCTTATAAAATGGATGAAACAAGCTGGACAGACTGAATGATATAATAAGTCATTCATAAGAATCGTAACGAGTGCGGAATGCGGTAAGTGGAATGCTAACTCCCGCAACTCGTAGCCAAATGAAAATCGATGGCAAGGTCGAACTAGAAAGACCTTAACACCACACAAAAGATTTCTTAGGTGATAATCCTAAGACAAACTCAAAAATATCGGAAAGTTTCACAAACTATTTAGATAAGAGAAACAACACTTTCCTTATCATGAAGGCTTAAAGAATAAAATGATGCCATCAAATTGGAATCAAAATCACAAAGAGAAATAGAAATCTGCTTAACAGACAGAAAATGTCGAAGATGAATAGTCCACACGGAAAGTAGGATCTTGGCTTCACAACGATTAAGCCAATTCTTACAAAAATCAATTCCGAAGCCTAAGTAAAAAATTGGCTTGGAAAGAAAAATCACACAAAATAATTTCGACATCAATAGAAAGCAAATTGAGTGTTGTGGATCCACTAATCCGGATTGACAATCCTCAAAGAAGTCAACAAGCCCAAAATATTTTCAAAGAAAAAGAATCAACAAGTTCTTTTGATATAAAAATAATGAGATGAACCCATATCAACAAGAACTCGAAAGGATGATCACAAAACAAATGTAATCAAGGATTAAATAAGAAATACCTTGACCACGAGAAGTGTTATCAGGAGCTTGCACTACATTGAGCTTTCCCTCCTTCCTACTTTGAAGTATGGGACACGCAGTTATATGGTGACCCGAATTTTTGCAATAGCGACAATAAAGAGGTTTCGGACACTCCCTTGCATAGTGGTCTGTGGAACCACAATTGTAGCATTGCCCACGACTAGAGGTAGGGACCTTTGCTATCGGGGTTTCTTGCCTCCCTTTCTTGTTGGGAATGGGGCCTTTGAATTTAATAGGCCTCTTCATGTTGTTGTTGAAGTTTTGTTTGGCACCCACAACTTCAACATCACCTTCATTATCGTCCTCTCCAAGACAAAGAGCGATATCAATAAGCTGATCAAATGAAACCTCAAGTTTCAAAAGTAATGGCTTCTTAAGATTCGTATTCAAGCCATAGACAAATGTCTGATTTTTTTCAATGGGGTATTAATGTACTCAACTCCGTATTTGGACAGAGATTCGAAAGATGCGACATAGTCTGTCACAGAAGATTCACCTTGAACAAGGTCAATAGAACGCCATGCTAAAGTTACTTTTTCAGCCTCCGGCACGAATTTCAATTCGAATCTTCCTCGGAATTGCTCCCAAGAGAGATCCGCCTCAACGATTTCAGAAATTAAAAGCTCATACCAATCTAACGCTCTTTCTCGGAGCATGCTAGAAGCCACTTGGACTCGATGTAGATCAATAAGGTTCATGCGAGAAAAGATACGATCGCCTGATTTGAGCCAAGCTTGAATTTCTATAACACTCTCGGATCCCCTGAATGGCCCTCCACCTAAATCGGTGTAGTCTTTGCACAAGCGTGCAAAATCGGATCTAGGATGAACATGCTCTTGAATGTGTCCGGCTGCTTAAGCGTTCTTTACTAGATCAAGAAGCTGCTGGGCAGACATAAATACTCCATCCTGAGGAGTAGCACTAGATTGACCGGCGCTGGGACGGCCTGGTCTAACCATTTCTCTTCTTTAAGAAAGAAAGAAAGAAGAGAAAAAATTTATTCTCAAAATAAATATCAAGCAATGTTGATAGATAGAATAAGGAATCATAAGGAAAATAGGATGAATCGGTATGAAGACTCGAACAAAATCCTAAAGCACGACTCCTAAGATGGACTTAGGACGATGATCCTTGTTAAATTATTCTACATTGTTCCGAAGTTTGGCTCTGATACCAAGTTGTGACATCTCACCTCTATACCCACGCTAGCCAAGGACACTACGGTGTAATGCCGTCAACTAGTACGGAGAATAAGGCTGTTGAGGAGAGACCATCTGATAATTGCTTTGTGTGAGTACCGATATGCCAGATAAGATTTAACTTGCATTTCTAGGACATCTGACATACCGACACAAACTCAAAGCTACTACACAGTGGCTATAGTGTCTTCGAAAACCAATATAGAAATAAACATAACACAAATCAGTCATAGATAATTCATATCACAAAGGCAGAAATAGATATGAATATATAACTAACACATGAAAGTGTTCATCAGAGTAGTGGTCAAAAAGATCCACAATAATACAGAAGAATAGCAACACGTGTTATACAAAAGAATACAACTATGAGTCTATATCTCAAGTGTAAACAACAAAAACTGCTAATCTATGTGGTTAGCCAAAAGTTAGAGTAATGAATCCATGGAGAGAAGTCAAGCTGAAGCACCTGTAACATCTCGGTCTGACCCGAGTATTATTTAATAAGAAAATAATAAACGAACCAGTCTAGCTATAAATATCGCATGAAGCGATATAGAATAGGAGGTATGACTAAACACATAATAATCACAATGCCAAGCTGTGATAAATAAGTAATTGAAAATCAACAAGAGATTAATCAATATCACAAAAATCTACTCAAAGATCAAAGAAATGTCATACTCCTTATTTCGTTCACCAAATCATAAATATTGACGATTATATCAATGTCAATCACAAAAGTCAATGACACACAAATTCACCAATGCACAAATATTGATAAAACTTATCAATGAAAATCACTAAAATTGGTGAAGCACAAATTCTAGAAATCATCTCAAGAAATCCAGAAATCACAATAAAAGGATTGCCATTCCCATAAAATGGACATCGATGCACCAAGAAAGACACGCCCTATGCACAGTCGAACATCAACGCACCTAGAAAGATTCGCCCCATGCTCTAGCATCGACGCACCTAGAAAGATACGCCCCACGCATAAATAAACATCGATGCACCTAGAAAGATACATCCCATGCATAAATAAACATCGATGCACCTAGAAAGATACATCCCATGCATAAATAAACATCGATACACCTAGAAAGATACACCCCATGAAATGCCTAACATCGGTGCACCTAGAAAGATACACCCCATGTATAAATAAGCATCTACGCACCTAAAAAGATACGCCCCATGCACAAACCAACATCGACGTATCTAGAAAGATACGTCCCATGCAATGTCTAACATCGATGCACCTAGAAAGATACACCCCATGCATAAATAAGCATCGACGCGCCTAAAAAGATACGCCTCATGCAATGTCTAACATTGATGCACCTAGAAAGATACACCCCATGCATAAATAAGCATCGACACGCCTAAAAAGATACGCCCCATGCACCAACTTATTGAGCCGATTGCTCCACGAAGTAAACGAACATCGACGCACCTAAATAGGTACGACCCATGCGAGAAATGAGACGAAGCTCAATAAAACGAAGTACAGTTCTCCACGTGGACAAAGAGACATCGCACATGGCTAGTCTAAACAAAAGAAAATGATCATCATCGATCAACAAGAAGTGTCAATTACAGTAAGCTAGTAAATATATGAGCTTAGCTTCATGTCCCATAACCACTAGCTTAACTTAAATATTTACGAACAAATTGTAGATCTCCATTAGAAAATTGTCACAAGAGGTTCAATCGAACAAGTCCAAGAATTAACCGACGAAGTAAACGCAAGCGTTTCATACCACTCGTTTTACTAAGCCGTTTAATTAGATTTCTTATACGAGTGAGGTAAAGGTTTGTATATACTAATAGATTAGAAATCGGTTTGAGAAAGCGAGCTTTGTAATAAAATAGTTTTGAAATCATTTGAAGAAAGAGTTTGATATCTACTACTAGTATAGAAAACTTTTATATTTTTAAAGCGACAAATCACAAAGAAGATCGTAAGAACAATCAGTCACTAAAATTCACATTCGAAGAAGTGAATAAAATCCAAAGAAATCGATACCGAATCCATAAAAATGGATATTCCCAAAAACCACGAAGAAAATGTCATCAAAGTCGATAATAATGATAATAACAAAAGGGAATCAGCACGAATCGATTAACGTTGGAATTCTCAAGCAAGTAGGCAAATATGACAAAAGAGTGCAGATTCAGACGTCTGAAATCAAGGATTCAGATGTCTGAATCTGGAAAATAAATATTTTCCAAAAACAGAATTCAGATGTCTGAATCCTTGAAATCAGACATCTGAAATAGGCACTTTTTAGCCTATTTCCTCTCTAGTTCCAAATGAACCAATTCAGACGTCTGAAATATAGATTCAGACGTCTGAATACTGGGGAATAAAAATTCCCAGTATAATATTCAGACGTCTGAATACTACGTTTCAGACGTCTGAAACCTGGGTTCAGGGCATTCCCTGAACCTAGGCCAAAAACGACCAAACGAATATCGGAAAAGATCAAACGAGCAAATGACGACTAAGGATTTACGCCACGCAACAACCCAACCTTAACGGCTCTTCGATACGCCTCAAATATCAATGTCCAAATATCCATAAAAGGATTTTCATAGATTTTGATTTCAAAACACCAAAAATTGGAATGTACACCAAATCAATCCAAACCAAAATCAATTGCACAAGAATAAGTGTTAGGAATTCATACCTAACAATCGAAGATAATTGTAGACAAAGATGTGAGATAAAAATCTCACCTTTGAACTCAAACGATTGAAGAAGAAGCTTGAAAGCAAAGGGAGAATCAACCACACTTCAATCTCAACTCAAGAAGCTTGATTCTAAGCTTAAAAGAGAAATGTTCCCAAATTAGGTTTGGGAATTTTCTGAAATCAAAGAGAGAATGAGTTGGAGAAGAAGAAGGAGATGCTTACCAATGGGTTCTCTTGAATTTGGAGCTACAAGTTGGATTTGCAAAGAAAGCTAGGGCTTAGGAATTTCTATTTCCAATTTCTTCCACCATTTTAACTTTAGCTTGAAGTGTTAGGAATATGAAATGAAGTAATGAAGAGGAGAGGGGGTTGGGACTGAGTTTGTAAGATGGTTCAGCCCAAACCAAAGCCCTTAGTGAAAAAGTAGAAAAAAATCAACTTACTCCAAACATATGAAGCTTATACTCAAAAAGGTTGCAAACGGCATTTTGAACTCAATGGAAGGGGTCTCGATTCCCAATTCGACTGTTTGCTAAAAGTAGGTTTTCGGACTAAAATCCGACGAACGATGAAATATTTAAATAAAATATTTAAATATAGAATCGATAAATATGCAGGTTGTTACAATAATCCTTTAAATAAAATGTGTAGAAATGATGAATTTGGTTAACGAAGTATATTCACGATTTTGGACAGTGGATAAAACTTTCAATAAAATGTGTAGAAATGATAAATTTGGTTAACGAAGTATATTCACGATTTTGGACAGTGAATAATATATTAAAGAAATGTTTTAGGAAGCGATTTTTTAAATAGGATTAAAACGATTTGAAGTTGTTTTAAAATTTGTTAAGGATCAAAACCCTAGATTTCAACATTCATTGTTGAAATAGACGTTTTCGAGAAATAAGGAAAAGATAAGCTATACACTGTTGTTATAGTAAAATGATTTGCGAAAGGAAATGTTTTTATATAGTATTGGGATTTATATATCTATCGTATTTTCGAATCCCTATATTAGTGATTTTGGGTTGTCGTAACGATGTTTTACGCAACATTCGTTTTGACTCAAATGAATGTGTTTAAGAGAATGCTTTCCTTAAAAAATAAAATATATACTAAATCGCTTTAAGTATATTGAATATTTCTAAGTATTGAAGATAAATCGGTATGTGAATTACTTATTATTAAATAAGTATAGAAATGTTTTCCAATATGAAGTGAAATGTTTGAGATTATAACTTTTAAAGATAAATTGAAAGTGAATATTTGAAATCGATTTGAGAATCGTATATTAATAGATGTTTTGGAAATGTGAATTCATCATGGAATTTATAAAGGAAAGGGAAATTTATTTAAAAATAAACATTGATTTATTTTTGAAGCGTGGGAATAAATTTACGGATTCGGAACGTAAATTTAAAGTAAAGGTAAGGATTTATTTGATTGGTTTAGATGAACCATTTTGAAGTGAAAATGAATAAATATTTGGAAATGTTTCCACATAAGGAAAATGATTTGAAATTTGTTTTCAAAAGTTGTAAAGGTGAAAAGTGGTTTGAAATTTGTTTTCAAATGGTTGAAGCGTGGGAAAATATATCTTGTAAAGATATTTTTGGAAATGAAATAATTTGTGAAATTATTTGGAATCTGGTGATGTTGTGCATATCTATTGACAGTCTAATAACCCACTATCAATATTTACCTTTAAATGGGTATTTGTTGTGATTTGCTTGAATTTGAATGCTACACTTACTTTAAAATAAGCGTTCGTTATTCGGTTTAGCCGGGAGAGGACCTTTTGTAATAAATCCCATTCCGAATAGCGATATGTCGTAATGGATAGCATTTGAAGACCGGTGTTGAAGACCGAATATTTTCGAAAATGGAAGGATTATCGTCGAATGTCTCTACATCGGCTGATCTCCGATATAGAGATTTTATCACCCTTTGTGATGGGAAGTCCGGTCGTGATTAGTGAATATCCAGATTGCAAGGGCTTCTTTGGAAGTACCTTCGGTTCTGTTCGAACCCAGAACAGACTTGTATGGATGTGTGTCTGACGTTACAATTTGAGATGTAAAGCTGGTTTCTATCGAATACATTTCTGTTGGTGGTGGAATATTTATTCTCTTAGCTTAACACTCTTCTCTGAGACGTACGAGCTCAGAGGTTATGTAGCTGATGGTTACTAGTGATACATTCCCAATTTGGTAATGTGGCATATGAAGTGCTGCTGAGCATTTGCTGATCAAAGCATAGCTTTTGTGAAAAGCGTAGCTTTGTGGACGAGACTTCGTCGGACCTCACACCCGAAAATGGTCAAAACAGGAAAGATGCAACAAGGTTTTAGGGAGTAGCGCCCCTTAGGGTATGTACATTTCATTCTGGATATAAGTGGTATCACGGTATGGAGCCCAGATAATTAACTTTGGTGGATGTCGAAAATATATATATATATATATATATATATATATATATGACTTTGTGATTGATGTTGGTTAAGGATCCTGGGATAAAGGTTGTTTACAACCGGGGAATGGCATACTCGTGTCAGTTGTTACCTACTTTTGCAGAGGTAACCCAGCCTTGTGTTGGCAGAGATCCGGTTAGGTCCTCGGGGCGTCTATCCAGTGGCGTTTCTATGTGGCAATGGGAAGTTCCTTGGCCTGAACATTTGTTGGAAATCCAAATTCCAATACGCACCTTGTACGGTTTTAGTTGTAGAACCTGCCATTTACTTATGGTGGTCACAACTGTTTAGATGGTAGCTATAGTAGGCATACGATACTGGTCGTATATTGGCTAAGATTTATATTATACTTTCGAAATGTTTTCCTGCACTTTTCACTCAGAGTAATAGTATCAAAGAAAATTTCTCGTATCAAGCATGTTTCACTATCATAAGGAGAAATCTCCTCCAATTCTGCGTTTGCATTGTGTGTGCGTGTGCGGGAGGCCTTATGGTAGTCTCATTTTCTAAAAAAACATTGCGGATCTATTTTAAAATTAATTTCTTTGTTCGTTTTTTTAAAAATAAACTGTTTAAGTTCTCACACCAGTCCCATGACTGACCTGGAGTTTATTGTTTCCTTCCTAAACTCTGGGTGCCCACCAATTTCTACACGGGCAATCTAGAGTCAGATTATCATGTCATTCTGGAATTTAGGAGTTGCTGTAGAGATCTAGAGGCATGCTAGATGGCATGGCATATCAACTAGTATATAGTATTTCTTTTCCGCTGTTTGTTGTTGTAAACTCTGATAATGTAATGTAATGTGATATAATGTAATAACTGATACAGTTCCTTTGATTTAAAGATTATTCATTTATCTATTATATGTTGTTCCGCTATGATTGTGAGATTCTGATATTGTTCTGTTGCTTTTGTTTCTTTCTTTCTTATTCTATCTTTTTCTTCTTCTTAAACCCTAAGGGTTCGGTTTTCCGGCATTCGATTGCTTGGCAGTTGATACAGTGGACATATTGATGTCGATTTTCGAGAGTCGAAAATCGTAATCCTGACAGAAAATAACTTAAAAGTTTTAAAAATAGATAAGTATTGAAAAATAATTATTAGTTTGCAAAATAGCTATAAAATAGTTAACTAATTATAAAATAGTTAAAAAATAGTTAAATAGTTTCGGAAATTTTAGATAATTGCAAAATAGTTGTAAAATAGTAATTAATTTGTAAAATAGTTGAAAAATAGTAGTTCGTTTATAAAATAGTTGAACAATTGTTAAATAGTTCCAAAAATAATTGTAAAATGAATATAAAATAATTTGGCTTTTAAAAGAAAGGTTGTATATATAAAATAGCTTGGAAAAATAAGTTTATATTAAAACAATTTATATTGAAAATAGTCCAGAGTCAAAACTGTTCACTTTCCCATCAATTCAATTTAAATTTTCACTCCCATTTAAATAGACTCAATTTCAATTTCAATAACTTCAATTTCCATTGAAATTGATTTAACCCCAATTCAAGTTGAATCAATCTTGATTTTATTCCAAATTCAAATCAAATTCCATTTGATTTTAAACCTATTCAACTTTAATTACAATTCTAAATTATTCCAATCAATTTGGACTAATATCAATTGAGCCCACTTCAATTTCAAATCATTTCAATTCAATCCAATTCAAATTTTCCATTTGAATTTTTAAACTTATACATCTTAAATCACAAATCCAAATAATTTAAATCGGATTCAATTTGAACGAATTCAATTCAAATTTCAAATTTAAACCATCCCGAATTATATAAATTCCAGTTAAATTTTTAAATGTTGATTTAATCCTTTAAATCAAATTAACTTATCTCTTTAAAACATCTAATTCTGAATACAAATTCCATTTTAAATTTCCAGATCTCAAACCCATTTTGAGATCACACAAACTTCCAATTTTATTTTGAAATTTCCAATTCAGGTTGCTTATGAAATTATTTAACTTTCCCAAAGTTAAATTCAATTTAATTAGTCCTACCAGCTTTACCCAATTTGAATTCCCATTTCAAAATTTAAACTTCGCATTAATAATCTTCTCATTTATAAGTTCAAAAACTTATCACTTTGGGTATCACATTTCATTCCAAATTCAAAACTCAACATTTAGAGTTTATTCCAAACCATCTTTGATATTATGTATATATCCTTTATATATATACAAGGTTCTTTCCTTTGTACGCCAAGTTACACCTTAAAATTTTAAACCACTTTTAGTTTTAAATCAAAACAGTTTCCTTTAAGGCCTTCAAACAACTCTTATTTTAAAATAAGATTTCTTTCAAAAATATTTTGAATAATATCGTTTGTTTTAACATTTAAAAACAATTTCCAATGTTTCTAGACTCAAATTCAAACCTCTCAATTTACATCCTCTCTAATTTACAAGTTATTCCCATCTAATGATTATTTCCTTAAAACATTTTATTTTGCTTACTCAATAATAAACATTTTATTATTAAACACAACAATCATTTATGATAATAACCACGATTATCATATCTGGAAACCAATTCGTTATTATATTTTTATGAAACTTTCTCCCAAATTCAAGGTTTAATTTCAGTTTGAATTCATTCCAAAATTACCGTTATTTAACTTGTATTTGGTTGTATTTCTATTACCTCTTAATTTAATTCCAATAATTTAACAACCAATTACCTTAACATTTTATGGTAAGAAATATTGCTTTACATATATCAAAATATATTCTTATATAAAAATCATTTAAAATCTTTATATAAGAAAATAACAAGTATGAGCTCATATATATATACATATACTCAACTCATTCTAGGGTACCATTGACCTTATCCTTAATGAGTAATTCCAACAGAGCTAAGGTTTTCGCTTAAGCTTCAACTCTGATACCAATTGTAACGACCCAGAATTTTCGATCCCGAAAATTCTAGATAGTTAGGAAAAGAAAGAAGGAGATAGAAGAATAAGAAGAACAGAAACACCAACATCTCACATTTGCAGTAGATAAAATATAATAACAGTTATACAAAAGAAAACTGTACTTGTCAAATCTCACTTTAATACATCAGTGTTATACATATATACAGACACTGGATATACAAAATCATCATGTCTCAGATATACAACAATACAATACAGCTGAAACACTCCATATGTTCTTGCCATCCAGCTCGCCTCCTGAGCTCCACAACGTCCTTACCTGAAAATATGTAATACTCGGTCTAGCCTGAGCATTACATCAAAGTAATACCCGGGTCAGGCTGGAAACCAGCGTGAGTAAGCCCATCTAACATGGAATACAAAGCATACAACTTATGTAAAACCCGGGGTAACTCGAATCAATTTACAAATTCACAATTTGTTATAGACATCACTTATTTGACCCATCAATTTTCTAAGTACCAAAATTTAGATTAAATAGTCCAGTTTACTTAAATCATTTCATTCCAGCCTATTGATATCACATATCAATCTATAAGAATCGAAGTGGTTTTCGGGTATTTTCAAATACCCGATTCTGGTCTCTTCATGGTCAATACCATCTTAACCTAGGTTATTCAAGTGAAATATAATTTAACTTTAATTATCAGATAACACCTTTACACAGCAATTTATAATTGATAGATAATCTCATTATCACTATCCACCCATACATATCATATCACAAAGCAATTCATATCTGAGATATCAACCAATCCAAGGCACTTATCATCAGTCAAGCATTAACAATTCATGTCATAATTAATTTAATTACTTAAATTAAATGAATTCTTAAGAATTAATCACTTAATCCTACTCATATTTATTAATTACTAATTTTTAATTAATAAATCACTCCTTGGTTATCTTGTCAATTAATTAATTAATCTCCAATCACAAATCAATTATCCTTTTAACTGTCAATTAATAAACCTAAATTGTTGATTACTTTCAATACAAAGTAATCAATCTTTAATTACTTTAAAATCAATTAATTATTCTTTAATTAACTGATTAATTATTCATCAACTATTGATTGATAACCTTAATTATTAATCAATATCTCATAATACTAATTAATTAATCCGTAATTATGCCTATAATTAATCAATAAATCAAAGTTATCCTATAATCACTTCATTGATCAATTAACCTTAGTTTATCAATCCCTTAATTACTTCATTAATTATATGAATTAATGATCCTTAATAACTTCTTTAATCAATAGTTTTTTTCTAAATCTTTATTTATTAATCAGCTTAGTTATAGAAGTCTGTAAATTCAAAATCAATTTAGTTACCCACTTTAAAATCAACAATCTATACATTTGAAGTTTGGAAATTATTAAATTAAACACCAATCAAATTTGTATTCCATTTTTTTTAAAGAACTTACCTTTCACAGATTCACTTTAAATATATTTAAAACTTAGTTAAACATTCCCTTTGAAAACTCAATTGCTTAATTAACTTAAAAAAATTAAAACACTTTGAAACTATTTGAAACATTTTGCTTTAAATTTTGAAAACTTGTTAGACATTCCTTTTTTAAAACATCCAAACTTGTATTCAAATTTCAATATTTTAACATTTTTTCTCTAACTTTTAAAACCAGGCTCGAATAAATTCAAACCCGAGCCTTACCCTCTAGATTCCCCGAGTTAGCCCTTCAAAAAACTTGAGCTTGCCTTCGAGACAAACCCCCACTCAAAATCTTCGAGACCATCGCATGAAAAATTGAAGTAAATCCGAGCTCGTCCTTCGTTCCCAAACCCAAACTTCGCCTGACACCAGAATCGTGCTCGTGCACGTGCACCGGCCACTTCGGCCATCGTCGATCATCGCTATGCACCTCAACAACTCCACGAACCCACGCGATCACGAATACAAACACATATTCGAACATACAACTCAAAATCGAACGCGAGTGTTTGAACCGAAATTTGGAACAGACTTTCTCGAAAAACTCAGGTCACCGACGGCAACTCTGACCTCCATCATACATGCCACCCAGTCCATAGGTTTGCCTCAACCTCCAGACTCGCCCCCCCCCCCCGGTCTGGAGCAACTCGACTCAACGTCGATGACAATAAACACTGTAACTACGGCCATCCCAAACTCGACCTAAAAGCCTAATCAGCCTCACCGCGCCCACTACGTCAACTTATAAAATCATTACCCATTTTTCCCATCATCACTGACCCTCTAGCCACCCTTGACCAGAACCCCGGCCTCCCTTGATTCGTAGATCGCCGGAAAATGACCAGAACGTAAACCACGTTCAACACGCGATTTCTCTTGAAATAAAGACCTAAAAATCACAAATCTATTTTCAAAAATCATGGATTTTGTTAACAAATCCACCTATATGCCTGAAACATTCAATTATTCAAATCAAGATTTTGATATGTGAGAAATTTCCACTGAAATTCCAACTTTATGCTGAAGCTACACTTAGATCTTATCTAAAATGTTTTTGGATCAAATATCCTGTCACAATATGTAACGACCTAGAACTTTTGTCAATTAAAATTCGTATATTTAATTGATCTTAAATATTAACAAGTAAAATTTGTAAGTCGAATAAATTTATTTCGAATATCTGGATCTAATTGGACAATTAAATCGATAATTTAATATTAAAAAATAAAGAATAATTGGAAATTGGATTTAATATGACAAAATTGATTTGTAAAATTTTATTTAATCATGTGAAGTTAGAATGATGTTATAGAACTTTTAAAATCGAATTTAAAGTTAATTTGTGAAAATTGAATATTTTAATATTTAATTGACGAGTTAAAATAGTCTTTTTCAAACAGTCTCAGATTTCGACGTAATCAGTTTCATCAGATCCGTAATGCCAAATTATTGAAAGATTTCAAATTCCGTGTAAATCAGATTTACCGTTTGTCCGAGGCAAGCCAAAACGCATAGAAATTGGTTTAAATCGATTTAATTTAAATTTGATTGTTTTTCGTAACTCGCACAGATGATCGAATTAGCCTCTGAAACACGTTCCATTCTATTCGAAACGCGGGGTAAACCCTAGAAACGCCAGCCGGCACGCTTCGTTTGGAGTTTGGAAAAATTTAGATGAATAGTGTTTTCGTAAATTTTCTATAAAAGGACTTGATAATTCTTCATTTGCAAACAATAAAGCAAAACCATAATTTCTATAACCTAGCCGCCACCTCCATTTACACGGCCAGAAAATCGCCTTCCTCCTCCTCCATTTTCTTCAAATCCACGCATCAGTTCGAGAAATCTTCAACTAGAGAGTTGTAGAGGGCATTGATTTCTACAAATTCAACAGTCACAATCTAAAATAACTTCACGGATCAACGGAAATTTGGGATTGAAACCTTCGTGTTCGAGCATGATTTTCCACGTTTTGATGAGGCCGAGCTTCATGATGTTTCAGACGAGAGTGGAGGCGAGTATGTGCTTTTGAATGGCACAATCTGATCGAAGCGAAAAGGCTCAAGCTTGGAGCGGCAATTAGGGTTTTTGATCGTGTGTTGGGTTCTTGGTCGCGTGAAGGACCTAGGGAGTTTTCACGTGGGAGAGAAGAGGATTCCAAGGGCCGAGATCTGCAGTTCAGGAAATCAACGATTCAGATTGTCTTAGGTTTAAAATTAAAATAAAATTTGTGAAATTTCTATATTATAATTCGTTCGAAGTTTAAAACATTGTATCATTGTCGTACAAGGTCCGTTTTGGACGAAACAAATTGCATTGGGTTCGTATTGTCGAGCACTACACTATGGAACATAATTGGAGTCATTTGGAGCTAGTTAAATTTTTGGGTAAAATTAAACGCTCGTTTAATTTTTTTCGAAATAAAACACTGCAACCGTTATTGGAAGCAAGGTGAGAATTTCTCACTCAATCGAATTGTTTCGATTTAAATTTTAAATTGTTGGATTTAAAATTGCTTGATTGTATGATTGAATGATAAATTATTATCTGTTGTATAGTAATAGACCCTATAGGCTGTATATTAAGCGGATGTTATTTTAAAAACATATACCGCGATAATTCCAACTTGAATGGAATTTGTATTATATATGTACTTGGAGTTGATTTTCCTGCATTATATAGCGGATGAGACCCTATTGCGCCGTATAATAGCGGATAATATTTTATAAATCTCATATACCACGATATTCCGTATTGGAACAGAACTGGCATTGTGCTAATGTCTGTGGATGTAGGGAAACAGGTTGGAGGGATCCAACTGGATTCCTCACCAGTATTTATTTAATTACAGATATTGTGATATTTGTTGATTATCATATGATGATATATGATGTTTGGATGCCGTGATTGATTATTTGGTGCTGTTGCATCATTGGGACTATTTTTGGAGTTTAAAAAAAAGTTAAAGTAACGATTTTGAATTTAAAAGAATTTTTAAAGTGATTTTTGAAAGTATACGTTTTATTAAATTTTTTGAATTGATTCATTTTAAATAGATTGACGTTGTAAAATTTAATATAATAAAAATTATGATTTTTATGAAATATAACCGAAATGTGATTTTTGAAATAAGTAGTTAACTAATTTATAAAATGGTTTAAATTGGGATTTTTGAATTATTATAAATGATTTATATAAAAGATTTATAAGATTGATATTTATAAATTAAAATATAGGAATTATAAAACAAGTTTTATTAAGTGTTAAAATGAAGTATAAATGGATTTTATAAGTGAATGAAATTATAGATTTATAAATTGTGAAGTTATAAAATGAATAGATTTTTTAAAATAGAAAATTATAAATAATTAACTTGAAAATTTGATTTTTGGCATCTAGATGAGATTTAAATAGAATTGGGTAGTAAAGAGATTTTTGCAACTTGAAGTTTTTATAATATATAAATGTGAATTTACAAACATTGATTTATAAATTCAAGATTGATTGAACTTGATAAGTTAATTTTTATAGCTTATTAAAGGAGTATATTCATGATTTTGGGATAGTGTATAATTTTTAAATTGAATATGTAAAAGT
The DNA here is from genome assembly GCA_030765085.1 of Allium cepa. NCBI lineage: Eukaryota > Viridiplantae > Streptophyta > Magnoliopsida > Asparagales > Amaryllidaceae > Allium > Allium cepa. The sequence continues at coordinate 515,615,639 of CM060942.1, forward strand.
GTTGAATTTGGTTAATGATTTATATTCACGATTTTGAACAGTGAATAATATATTAAAGGAATGTTTTGGGAGTGATCTTTTAAACGGAATTAAAACGATTTGAAGTTGTTTTAAAATGTGTTAAGGATCGAAATCCTAGATTTCAACATTCATTGTTGTAATAGACGTTTTCGAGAAATAAGGAAAAGATGGACTATGACACTGTAGTTATAGTAAATTGTAACGACCCGTATAAATTCGATTTTTAAAATGAATTAAATTAATAGGATTTTATTTTAAGTTTAGAAAGAAATAGAAATCTTATTTATTTATGAAAGAGAATGTCGAAAATTAGAGGTATCAAGGGTAATTTAAAATTTACAAATTGAATTATATATTGCAATAAATTGTAATAGTGGAAATTGTTGCAATTGGATATAAGGTTAGAAATAAGTAAATAGAGGCAAGTATTGAATTTATCAATGAAAATAAATTTTATTTAGTACAATCCCTTTTTATGGACCGTTGTAAGGTGTTAATTAATTGAAATGGAAAATTTGACAATAGATTCAATTTGTATGTTGGATAATAAATTTCAATAACTAAAGTTAGTAATTAATGGGTTAAAGGGAAAACCAATTTACTCATAAAGTGAATATAAGTGAATGTAACAAAATAAATAGGAAACGGTAATTATTCATAAGTGATGGCTGATGTAAAAGGAATAACTAATTGGATTTAGAATCTTAATTTGTATGTGTGCATATATTTAATGGAATATGAGAAAAGAAAAATGTAAGGATTTGATTAATATATATATTATTTATTCAGGATATTGAATAAAATTGGGAATCCAATTGAAATTAATGGTAATAATGTTGGTATTAGCTAATAAATTAGATTTCATTGCAATACCCATAAATGAATACAATGAAATGAATGTATGGAAATGTATACTAGGTTATTTATGAAATAAAAGGAAAGAAAAGTAAATATCGAATTGATTGATAAATAAACATGCATTGAATAGTAATTGAATATTTCGTTAGTATGAATTTAAAGGAATATGGGGTAATTTGATTAAATCAATAAAAGACAATAAATGCAATGATGGTGGGTTATTAATAAAAGTGAATAGGGAAATGATTTTTATAGTAAGAATGAAATTCCAACTTGTTAGAATGGAGTAAATACACTTAGTAATAAATTTAGTATAGGAAAACGAAATGGAAATATTGAATTAATTAATCCGTATATATATAGTAAATGGTGATTTTTGGATTGTAAATAATAAACTTATTAAAGGTGATCAAGAGTTGTGACCACAAGTTATTATGGGTGATACATATATATTTGATCCATTCAATTGATTTGGAAATCATTGCAGTAAATATAAATTAAATGTTACGTTAAATAAATTAAGGTAATAAATGGAGAATAACGTACATGTTCTTCATAAATATGATGATTTGTGAATAAAGAATGGAAATAAAGCTTCATTAATATATTAGAATTTAATTTACCATAAAGAGATTAATTGCAATCAAATGAGTTAAATGTTAAACAGGATTCAAGCTTTATGTATTGATTTGGGTTTATTGCAATTAATTTAAAGTTTAATAATAAAATCTTACGTTAATTGGAAATTTAGTTGAAAACGTGAAATATTTATACGATAATCTTAAATCCAATGGTTAACACTTCTATTTGAAATTTTGAACGGAATAATAATTAATTTATTTAACTAAATGGAATTTTAGGATTTTATTTATAATTGTGTAAATGTAATGAAGTTAATTATTAAAAGTGAGATTAACATTTGGAATTGATAAATTTATCTTCCCTATATAGACATTTAAACTGGTTAAAATCATTGTAAATGTTTGAGTAATATAAAGATAATAAGATTGTCAAATTTAGAATTTAAAATATAAAATTGGATTTAATCAATTTGTTAATTTATTTAATTAATATAAAAATAGTCATTTTTGTCTCGAACTCGGATTTCGACGAAACCAGTTTCATCGGATCCGTAACAGTGAATTATTGTAGGGTTTCAAGTTTCGTAGCGATCGGACTTGTCGTTTGATCGTAAGAACGCGAAACGCCTCGAAATCGATTTAATTAAAAATCAATTTGAAATCAATATGGAAATATTGTTCTCAGCATAACTTCTTCATACGATCGAATTTGGACGTGAAACTTTTTCCATCGCGCTCAGAATATTTCAAAATACCTATTTCGATATATGGGTTCACCCAATTTCGTTCCGGGTCCAGAACGGGTTTTTTGGGCCAACTACCGTTCAGCAGGTTTATAATTCGTGCCCACCTATTCTATTGTAGTTTGTCTATAAATAGGCTGTTATAAACCCTAGCCTCCATTCTATTCTTATTTGTTGTACGTTCATTTCCTCAACTCCTCCTCTTTCCCATGGCTGCTAACCCTCTAGATCCATTTTCAAATTTCAAAAATCAAATCAAAATTCAAAAATTCAAACACCTCAGAAAATTTCCAAAAAATACATTGGTTGAAGTTTTTGGCGAGGGGAACTCAGATCTGAAATTGGTTTCTCGATTCGAGTTATCGTTTGGCCTAAAATTAGAGATTTAGTTCCGGTCATTCGTTTTAGCTTTGTAATTCAACGTAGATCGTCGTCCTGGGTTCGATCGGGTTGTAGGAGGTTGAAGAGGAGGTCAAGGCAAGGCGATCTAATGATTTGCATCTCGTCTCTGGTGACCGATGTTGCTTGAAATAAGGTGGGTTGCTAGCGTCGGCCGTTCGTGTTAGGCCAAACTTAAGGGGGTCGCGAGTAGGGCCCGGGGTCAGCTTGAGGAGTGGAGTTGGGCAGCGTTGCCTGATCGCGGTCTTGGAGGGTCGAGAGATGGCGAAATTTGATAGAGGACGGTGTATGGGTGGAGGCCGGTTTTTGAGTTAGGGTTCATTCCATACTGTAGAGACGAGCGTTTTTTTCACTGGTGACGTGGCATGGGGTAATTACCCTCTTTTATTTATTTAATTTTTGTTTTCAATCGAAATTTTCAACATAACTTTCTCATACGTTATCCGTTTCACACGAATTTTTTTATTAGGATCGTAATAAAATTCCAGACGCATTGACGTTAGTTTGGACAGATTTAGAGACCGTCGAATTTTGGGTTTAAATCGGATTTGAATCCAATTTAAATTCAAAAGGTGAGTGTTTTAACCCACTCACAACTTCTAGAATTTCTTATGTTTGTTATTTTGACTTAAGATATGAGTAAAAATTTATTTATGATTGTTTAGTATGTTTTATTCATCATCTCAGTTAATTCGCATTTATTTAATTTAACTGTTAATTTATTTTATTTATTGCATATAGATTGACAGTTATAATTTATTTATTTGCATATAACTACTAGTTCAATAGTTATTAAATTTATTTATTTGCATATAAACTGCTAATTTAACAGTTATTAAATTTTTTATTGAATATAAATTGTTAGTTAATACCTGTTATTTATTACATGTATAATTTATATGCTCTATATCGATGATTGTTAAATTGGATGATGATTGCAAATAATGGTTGATGATTTATATTTGGATGAATGGATGCTATATTTATATTGTATAAATTTCAAGTCATCATTCATTTCATTTCATTTGGGATTGCGGTTTGAAAAGATATACAACCGCATTTTTATTTTAAATTACGGATTGAAATGATAAACATCCGTATCACTTGACCATAGGGTAGAAAATTTTATACAGGCACCGCGGTAAATATATATAAAATTATTTTTGAAATGTTTTACTATGGTTTTGTAAAGCTATATATATATATATGGTTTATGGGATTTTGATTTGGTTATTTATATGTATATATGGTAAATTTTCGGTTTTTAAGCTTTGTATAAATTTGATTTGAAGTATAAACTAAAGTTTGATTTTTAAGATCAAATACGATTAAGCATTTATTTAAAATTAAATTTCTAGAAGTTCTATTGACTTAAATGAGAATAAGGTTGGAAGATGAATATTAAGTTAAATTGGAATTAAATAAAAAGTTAGAATTTCTAAAGGATATGATTTTTATAACTTGATTTCGTGTAGAGTGATTTAAATGAATATCAAGTTGATTTAAATGAATTATAATAAATTGATAGATTTTCCAGTTATGTGAAGTTAAAGGTTTTTCTTAAATTATATTAAATTCATTAAGTAAATATTTCAAGTCTAAATAATAAGTAATTGAATTTAATATATATGGGATTGTCAAATGAGTTTGTTTTGAAATGGTGAAATAGTTAAAGCTTTGAAACATAAGAATTGAAATGTTATTTGGAAGTTTAAATCGATATTCGGAAATTGATTTGTGAAATCTAAAGAAACTATTGTGTTTTATAAAGTAATTTAATATTTAACCATTTGAGAGATGGAAATTTGTTTCGAAGTTATGTTTTTCATGGTAGTATGATTTGAAAATATTATATTAAGGAGTTTTGACTTCTAAATATTTTTACTTTGAAAAAAAACTTATTATTTTGGAAAAGAATATATATTGGAAAATAAAATGACATTACATGATTTTGGGTCTAAATGATATCGTATTGATTTGGGGTTTTAAAAATATAAATGAGATCGTATTTATAAGAGTTTAAAATGGATATTTTATTCTGGTTTTTAAAGTTTAAATTGTTTTAAATTACCGCAGTGTTATAATAACGTTTGGTTGTTAAAGAGACCGGGATCGAAAGTTGTCATACTCTATGCCAACTCCGAAAACCACTTTAACAACCGTGTACGCGGTGGAGATTCCAGAATGAAGTAGGTTGGCGGCGTCGTTTCCTATGAGGTAAATACGTGGACCCGACTCCCGTGAGTTGGCATAAGGTGGCTAAAGCAGGAGCGATTCTCGGGCCAATGAGGTCATTCCTCCGATCGAACGCACTCCTTCGATATTATACTCTGACTTTTGGATTGATTCGGTGGCCACTTTTGATTTTTGATTTGGGGGTGTTGTTCGAGGTGGATGGTAGCTGCGCACTGCGCGTTTCCACCAGCCTGTATAGCAATTGTTATATCTACCCTGACATTGCCTAGTTGTGTCGTGTCACCTACCCTATCGTGCTTTACTACGAGTTTCTATTTGTGTCGTACCTATGGAGTATCCTCTGGTAGCCTCCCGATCAGGAGGTATTACGGTACTTTATAGACTATTGGCATTATTTGTGTTAAGGGCTATATGGGTAATCCCTTAACGCTATTAAAAAGTAAGTTTATTTTACAATTAGACACTATTATAATAGCGCAATATACTACATAGTAAATAGTTTAACGGATCCTTAGGAAATGTAAATCCTGAGCATCTCTTGAGTTACTGCACTCATATTTATTTCTGTTAATTTAACTTACATAAGATCTTTTAGTTCTGACTCGAGTGTTTTTGTCTTTTCAAATTCGCTTGGGTCAGTCCAAGCGTTTCAGGATTTGAAGATTTAGCTCTGGAGGACGAAGACGAAGATGTATATTATTATTATTTATACTATTCCACTACACTATTTAATTCCGCTGCATTGATATTTATTGGTATGTGAACTCTGATATTTATTATATAAAGAAGAATCAAACGCTTGTAAATAGTTTTATGAACTGTATATTTATTATTATATTTTATCCTTTCGCTGTGAGATTCTGTTTTCTTTTTATTTCTTTCTTATTTTTTTCTTATTTACCCCATAACAATCCGCCCTTCTGTATGGTTTGAATTGGCACATGTGTCTATTTAAAGCGTGCGAAAAGGCGGGACGTTACACCTGGTATCAGAGCTTTGGTTTAGCGATAAACCTTAGCTTTGTGGGGTTTGACTCTTTGTTAATAGGGTAGTAATACCCATTGGGAGTCGCTGAGTGTGTATATATGAGAGAGCGTATTTGTTAGTGTTATAAAAGGTTTTTATATTGTGTTAATCTGTTCCGTTTTGTATTTATAAATTCTGATTGATGCATGGGACGTTATGACATCAATAGGGATCTCTAAACACTTAATAGGACAGACCGACATAATATTTGCTTTTAATATGGGTGAATGAAATAATTTTGCCTATTATATTTTCTATATAAAATATTTTTTTTTCAAATGATATCTATATTTGGCTGCAATTGATTGGTTGTTAGCTAATAAAGTACATAAATAATAATAGAAATAAGATTTAAAAATAAAATAAATGAAATTTGGAAATTTAGAACTTAAATTCGGGGTTTTAAAAATTTCTTTCAAAGAGATTTTGGAATATAATAATATTGTTTATAAGTATTTGCTGATATAAATATTTAATATAACCCGAAAGAATTGTTTTAAAGAAGATTTTTGAAAAAAAATAGTTTTGTACTTTCCTCTCTGTCGCTGGAAAAAAATTTCGGTGATGGCGGCCACATCATCGACATTCATTTTCGAGTTTCAAAGTGGGAAGACCACTGTAGTAGTTTTACTGCAGATTCATTTTTGAAAAATGTATAAATTTTGGATTATTTTAAATATAATTAGAGATATATAAGTTGTAAGAATATATTTATCTATTATTTTAAAATAATTTGAAATTTAACTGGTACTAAATTCTAAAATTTCCATTAATTAATTGTTTCAATCATTGTAGTGAATTGAAACATAGGTAATTAATAAATTAAAACCTCTAAAAGAAATAAGAGATTTAATGATAGGTTATAAATGGTATTAAATGAAATTTGAAATTATAACCTATGAAATAAAGAATATTATTATTGAACTTTAAATTAATCATAGGTAATGAGAAAACTTGTATAACTTTCAAGTACATCTTTAAAAACATATATAACTTACCAAATGTTAAAAGTTGAAATGTTTAAAAGGAAATGTAATGAAAATTGTACAAGTAAAAGTAGGTAATGAAGTATTCAATGAATTTGCTATTAAATGAGAATTTAATGTTATAAACTTAAGTTATAATTTAAATTTTACCAAGTAAATATAATTAAAGGTAAATATGACAAATGGAGGATTATAAACTTAAGTAATTAAAGTGTGAATAAAAAGGATCATGCAATAATAAATGAATAAATAGTTATAACGAAATAAAAAGGGAACTGAAATGACCTGAGTTAATGGGATTGAATAATTGTAAGTAATAAGAAAAATTAAATGAAGCAAACATTAAATGAGTAAATGTAAATTTAAAGGATAAATCACTGTGTAAGTAAGAAGAAAACCAAATGACAAAGGTATGTAATGAAATTAATAAAAAAGTTAAGTTGATTGTTGTTGAATTGTTGTTGTTTGGCTATGGGTGTTTGGGTAAAATACTTTAAAATTGGATTTGGGATGAATGAATAATCTATTTAGTTTTATCTAAGACTGTTGAGTAAATGATGCACTTGATGGTTATTCTTCATTCCATACAATTTAAAAGTTTGAACACGAATAGCTATTCGTTTGCTTGATTGATGGTTGTTGTATTGATTGGTTGTTGGTGATTGAAACCACTTAATATATTTCACTTTATATAAATTGTTAACCCTTTAGATTTTATAAGTGAAATGCAGATATGGAAACAATTGCTACTGCTTTTGGTTCCACAAATTTAGTGTAAATTGCCCGACAAATAGGTACGTTTCGAATTACGGTTTATAGCGCTATTTTATATATTTTTCCGTGTAGGGATATAAATTATTTTTGGAAAATATTTGTGTATATTATTATATTTTGATATTATATTTTCTCCCGAGCATCTCCGTACAAAGGAGACTTTGCCAAAATTCTCCGTAAAATTTTAGACTTAGAAATTATTTTGAAATGTTTTTCCAAACTTTATTTATTTAAGTATAAAAAAAGAGATATAATGATTTTAAAATGGGTATATTTTATTTAAAGCAATAAATTTTGTAAATTATTGTTTATAAGTTAAATATTTTGAATAAGCTGTATTGTTATTTAGTTCTTCTTTTCCCTTCTTTTCCTTTTCGGGGACGAAAAGTTTTGAGTGGGGGAGAGTGTAACGACCCGTGTAAATTCGGGGTTTAAAACGAATTATATTAATAGGACTTTACTTTAAGTTTAGAAAGAAATAGAAATCTTATTTATTTATATGAAATTAGAGGTATCAAGGGTAATTTAAAATTTACAAATTGAATTATATATTGCAATAAATTGTAATTGTGGAAATTGTTGCAATTGGATATAAGGTTAGAAATAATTAAATAGAGGCAAGTATTGAATTCATCAATGAAAATAAATTTTATTTAGTACAATCCCTTTTTATTGACCATTGTAAGGTGTTAATTAATTGAAATGGAAAATTTGACAATAGATTCAATTTGTATATTGGATAATAAATTGCAATAACTAAAGTTAGTAGTTAATGGGTTAAAGGGAATACCAATTTACTCATAAAGTGAATATAAGTGAATGTAACAAAATAAATAGGAAACGGTAATTATTCATAAGTGATGGTTGATGTAAAAGGAATAACTAATTGGATTTAGAATCTTAATTTGTATGTATGCATATATTTAATGGAATATGAGAAAATAAAAATGTAAGTATTTGATTAATATATATATTATTTATTCAGGATATTGAATAAAATTGGGAATCTAATTGAAATTAATGGTAATAATGTTGGTATTAGCTAATAAATTAGATTTCAGTGCAATACCCATAAATAAATATAATGAAATGAATGTATGGAAATGTATACTAGGTTATTTATCAAATAAAAGGAAAGAAAAGTAAATATCGAATTGATTGATAAATAAATATGCATTGAATAGTAATTGAATATTTCGTTAGTATGAATTTAAAGGAATAACGGGTTATTTGATTAAATCAATAAAAGACAATAAATGCAATGATGGTGGGTTATTAATAAAAGTGAATAGGGAAATGATTGTTATAGTAAGAATGAAATTCCAACTTGTTGGAATGGAGTAAATACACTTAGTAATAAATTTAGTATAGGAAAACGAAATGGAAATATTGAATTAATTAATCGTATATATATAGTAAATGATGATTTTTGGATTGGAAATAATAAACTTATTAAAGCTGATCAAGAGTTGTGACCACAAGTTATTATGAGTGATACATATATATTTGATCCATTCAACTGATTTGGAAATCATTGCAATAAATATAAATTAAATGTTACGTTAAATAAATTAAGGTAATAAATGGAGAATAACGTAAATGTTCTTCATAAATATGATGATTTGTGAATAAAGAATGGAAATAAAGCTTCATTGATATATCGGAATTTAATTTACCATAAAGAGATTAATTGCAATCGAACGAGTTAAATGTTAAACAGGAATCAAGCTTTATGTATTGATTTGGGTTTATTGCAATTAATTTAAAGTTTAATAATAAAATCTTACGTTAATTGGAAATTTAGTTGAAAACGTGAAATATTTATACGATAATCTTAAATCCAATGGTTAACACTTCTATTTTAAATTTTGAACAGAATAATAATTAATTTATTTAACTAAATGGAATTTAGGATTTTATTTATAATTGTGTAAATTTAATGAAGTTAATTATTAAAAGTGAGATTAACATTTGGAATTGATAAATTTATCTTCCCTATATAGACATTTAAACTGGTTAAAATCATTGTAAATGTTTGAGTAATATAAAGATAATAGGATTGTCAAATTTAGAATTTAAAATATAAAATTGGATTTAGTCAATTTGTTAATTTATTTAATTAATATAAAAATAGCCATTTTTGTCTCGAACTCGGATTTCGACGAAACCAGTTTCATCGGATCCGTAACAGTGAATTATTGTAGGGTTTCAAGTTTCGTAGCGATCAGACTTGTCGTTTGATCGTACGTACGCGAAATGCTTTGAAATCGATTTAATTAAAAATCAATTTGAAATCAATTTGGAAATATTGTTTCCAGCATAACTTCTTCATACGATCGAATTTGGACGTGAAACTTTTTCCATCGCGTTTAGAATATTTCAAAATACCTATTTCAATATATGGGTTTACCCAATTTCGTTCCGGGGTCAGAACGGGTTTTTTGGGCCAACTGCCGTTCAGCACGTTTATAATTCGTGCCCACCTATTCTATTGCAGTTTGTCTATAAATAGGCTGTTATAAACCCTAGCCTCCATTCTATTCTTATTTGATGTACGTTCATTTCCTCAGCTCCTCCTCTTTCCCATGGCTGCTAAACCTCTAGATCCATTTTAAAATTTCAAAAATCAAATCAAAAGTCAAAAATTCAAACACCTCAGAAAATTTCCAAAAAAAATATATGTTGAAGTTTTTGGCGAGGGGAACTCAGATCTGAAATTGGTTTCTCAATTCGAGTTATTGTTTGGCCTAAAATCAGAGATTTAGTTCCGGCCCTTCGTTTTAGCTTTGTAATTCAACGGTAGATCGTCGTCCTAGGTTCGATCGGGTTGTAGGAGTTGAAGAGGAGGTCAAGGCAAGGCAATTCAGTGATTTGCATCTCGTCTCTGGTGACCGATGTTGCTTGAAATAAAGTGGGTTGCTGGCGTCGGCCGTTCGTGCTAATCCAAACAAAAGGGTGTCGCGAGTAGGGCTCGGGGTCGGCTTGAGGAGTGGAGTTGGGCAGCATTGCCTGATCGCGGTCTTGGAGGGTCGAGAGATGGCGAAATTTGATAGAGGATGGTGTATGGGTGGCAGCCGGTTTTTGAGTTAGGGTTTGTTCCATATTGTAGAGACGAGCATTTTTTTCGCTAGTGACGTGGCATGGGGTAATTACCCTCTTTTATTTATTTAATTTTTGTTTTCAATCGAAATTTTCGACTTAACTTTCACATACGTTATCCGTTTCACACGAATTTTTTTTATTAGGATCGTAATAAAATTGCAGACGCGTTGATGTTGGTTTGGATAGATTTGGAGACCGTCGAATTTTAGGTTTAAATCCGATTTGAATCCAATTTAAATTCAAAAGGTGAGTGTTTTAACCCACTCACAACTTCTAGAATTTCTTATGTTTGTTATTTTGACTTAAGATATGAGTAAAAATTTATTTATGATTGTTTAATATGTTTTATTCATCATCTCAGTTAATTCGCATTTATTTAATTTAAGTGTTAATTTATTTTATTTATTGCATATCGATTGACAGTTATAATTTATTTATTTGCATATAACTGCTAGTTCAATAGTTATTAAATTTATTTATTTGCATATAAACTGCTAATTTAACAGTTATTAAATTTATTATTGAATACAAATTGTTAGTTAATACCTGTTATTTATTACCTGTATAATTTATATGCTCTATATCGATGATTGTTAAATTGGATGATGATTGCAAATAATGGTTGATGATTTATATTTGGATGAATGGATGCTATATTTATATTGTATAAATTTCAAGTCATCATGCATTTCATTTCATTCGGGATTGCGGTTTGAAATGATATACAACCGCATTTTTATTTTAAATTACGGATTGAAATGATAAACATCCGTATCACTTGACCATAGGGTAGAAAATTTTATACAGGCACCGCGGTAAATATATATAAAATTATTTTTGAAATGTTTTACTATGGTTTTGTAAAGCTATATATATATATATATATATGGTTTATGGGATTTTGATTTGGTTATTTATATGCATATATGGTAAATTTTCGGTTTTTAAGCTTTGTATAAATTTGATTTGAAGTATAAACTAAAGTTTGATTTTTAAGATCAAATACGATTAAGCATTTATTTAAAATTAAATTTCTAGAAGTTCTATTGACTTAAATGAGAATAAGGTTGGAAGATGAATATTAAGTTAAATTGGAATTAAATAAAAAGTTAGAATTTCTAAAGGATTTGATTTTTATAACTTGATTTCGTGTAGAGTGATTTAAATGAATATCAAGTTGATTTAAATGAATATATAATAAATTGAAAGATTTTCCAGTTATGTGAAGTTAAAGGTTTTTCTTAAATTATATTAAATTCATTAAGTAAATATTTCAAGTCTAAATAATAAGTGATTGAATTTAATATATATGGGATTGTCAAATGAGTTTGTTTTGAAATGGTGAAATAGTTAAAGCTTTGAAACATAAGAATTGAAATGTTATTTGGAAGTTTAAATCGATATTCGGAAATTGATTTGTGAAATCTAAAGAAACTATTGTGTTTTATAAAGTAATTTAATATTTAACCATTTGAGAGATGGAAATTTGTTTTGAAGTTATGTTTTTCAAGGTAGTATGATTTGAAAATATTATATTAAGGTGTTTTGACTTCTAAATATTTTTACTTTGAAAAAAAAAACCTATGATTTTGGAAAAGAATATATATTGGAAAATAAAATGACATTACATGATTTTGGGTCTAAATGATATCGTATTGATTTGGGGTTTTAAAAATATAAATGAGATCGTATTTATATGAGTTTGAAATGGATATTTTATTCTAGTTTTTAAAGTTTAAATTATTTTAAATAACCGCGGTGTTATAATAATGTTTGGTTGTTAAAGAGACCGGGATCGGAAGTTGTCATACTCTCTGCCAACTTCGAAAACCACTTTAACAACCGTGTACGCGGTGGAGATTCCATAATGAAGTAGGTTGGTGGCGGCATTTCCTATGAGGTAAATATGTGGACCCGACTCCCATGAGTTGGCATAAGGTGGCTAAAACAGGAGCGATTCTCGGGCCAATGAGGTCATTACTCTGATCGAATGCACTCCTTCGATATTATACTCTGACTTTTGGATTGATTCGGTGGCCACTTTTGACTTTTGATTTGGGGGTATTGTTCGAGGTGGGCGGTAGCTGCGCGCTGCGCGTTTCCACCAGCCCGGATAGCAATTGGTATATCTACCCTAGCATTGCCTAGTTGTGCCGTGTCACCTACCCTATCGCGCTTTACTACGAGTTTCTATTTGTGTCGTACCTATGGAGTATCCTCTGGTAGCCTCCCGATCACGAGGTATTACGGTACTGTATAGATTATTGGCATTATTTGTGTTAAGGGCTATATGGGTAACCCCTTAATGCTATTAAAAAGTAAGTTTATTTTACAATTAGACACTATTGTAATAGCGCAATATACTACATAGTAAATAGTTTAACGGATCCTTAGGAGATGTAAATCCCGAGCATCTCTTGAGTTACTGCACTCATATTTATTTTTGTTAATTTAACTTACATAAGATCTTTTAGTTCTAACTCGAGTGTTTTTGTCTTTTCAAATTTGCTCAGGTCAGTCCGAGCGTTTCAGGATTTGAAGATTTAGCTCTGGAGGACGAAGACGAAGACGTATATTATTATTATTTATACTATTCCACTACACTATTTAATTCCGCTGCATTGATATTTATTGGTATGTGAACTCTGATATTTATTGTATAAAGAAGAATCAAACGTTTGTAAACAGTTTTTATGAACTGTATATTTATTGTTATATTTTATCCTTCCGCTGTGAGATTCTGTTTTCATTTTATTTCTTTCTTGTTTTTTTCTTATTTACCCCATAACAATCCGCCCTTCTGTATGGTTTGAATTGGCACGTGTGTCGATTTAAAGCGTGCGAAAAGGCGGGACGTTACATAAATGATTTCTGAAAGGAAATGTTTTTTTTGTATAGTATTGGGATTTATATATCCATCTAAATTTCGAATCCCTATACTAGTGGATTTTGGGTTGTCGCAACGATGTTTTACGCAACATTCGTTTGGACCCAAGTAAATGTGTTTAAGAGAATGTTTTCCTTAAAGAATGAAATATATAAGTTGTGAATTAAGTATATTGAATATTTTATAAGTATTGAAAATAAATAGATTTGTGAATCACTTATTGTTAAATAAGTATTTGGAAATGTTTTCCAATGAAGAAATCGAAAAGGGTTTAGAGAATATATGTTTTTAAAGATAAATTGAAGTGAATATCTCGCGAGTTATTAATTTATGGAAGATTAATAAAAAGGGCCTAATGATCGTTATGGTGCTGGATATTTGGTTGTTGGCCTTGATAGTTAAAAAAACCGACTATCGATATTTACCTTTAAATGGGTATTTGTTGTGATTTTCTTGAATTTGAATGCCACACTTATTTTCCAAATAAGCGCTCACTATTCGGGTTAGCCATTGGATTTAAGATTATCATATAAATATTTCACGTTTTCAACTAAATTTCCAATTAACGTAAGATTTTATTATTAAACTTTAAATTAATTGCAATAAACCCAAATCAATACATTCCGAATATGTGATACGTCATTATGGATTGCATTTAAAGAGCAGTGTTGAAGACCGGATATTTTTGAAAACGGAAGGATTACCGTCGAATGACTCTGCATGGATGATCTCTGATATAGAGGTTTTATTACCCTTAGTGACGGGAAGTCCGGACGTGATTAGTGAATATTCGGATTGCAAGGGATTCTTTGGAAGTGCCTTCGGTTCCGTTCGATCCCGGAACGGACTTGTATGGATGTGTGTCTGACGTTACAATTTGAGATGTAAAGCTGGTTTCTATCAAATATATTTCTGTTGGTGGTGGAGAATTTATTCTCTTAGCTTAACACCCTTCTCTGAGACGTACGAGCTCAGAGGTTATGTAGTTGATGGTTACTAGTGATACATTCCCAAATTGGTAATGTGGCATACGAAGTGTCGTTGATCAATTATTGATCGAAGCAAGGCTTTGTATAAAGCGTAGCTTTGTGGACGAGACTTCGTCGGACCTCACACCCCAAAAATGGTCAAAACAGGAAGGATGCGGTAAGGTTATTAGAGGGTAGCGCCCCTTTAGTGTGTGTCATTCCATCTGGATAGAGGTGGCATCATGGTATGGAGCCCAGATTCTTAACCTATGTTGTTGCTGCAAATTTATTACTTTGTGGTTGTTGGAATCGAGGATCCTCGGATGAAGGTCGGTTACGGCCGCGGGATGGCATATTCGTGTCAGTAGTTACCCAGTTAGGGGTAAACCGGCCTTGTGTTGGCAGAGATCTAACCGTAATGTTAAGTTAGGTTCTCGGGTTTTCTTTCCAGAGGCGTACCCATGTGGCAATGGGAAGTTTCTTGGCATGACCATTTGTTGGAAATCCAAGGAAACAATACGATCTTGTACGGTTTTAGCTGTAGAACCTACCATTTACTTATTGTGGTCACCACTATTTAGATGGTAGCTATAGTAGGCATAAGTGCGGAATGCCTATGCTGACTAAGATTTATATCTTTACATTCGAAATGTTTTCTGCACTATGCACTAGTAATAATATCAAATGTTTCTTTTTAATGCTTATCAAGCATCTTTGACTATCATAAGGAAAAATCTCCTCCGATTCTGCGTTTGCATTGTGTGTGTGCGCGGGAGGCCTTATGGTAGTCTTATTTTCCAAAAAGCATTGCGAATCTATTTTAAAATATCCCTTGGTTTGTTTTTTAAAAAATAAACTGTTTTAAGTTCTGACACCAATTCCATGACTGACCTGGAGTTTATTATTCTCTTCCTAAACTCTGGGTGCCCACCAATTTCCACACGGGCAGTCTAGAGGTAGGTTATCAGGTCATTCTGGAATTCGAGAGTTGATGTAGAGATCTAGAGGCAAGCCGGATGGCTAGGCGTATCAACTAGTATATAGTATTTCTTTTCCGCTGTTTTGTTGTTGTACACTCTGATGATGTAATGTAATGTAATATGATGTGATGTAATGTAATAACTAATAAAGTTCTTTTGTTTAAAGATTATTCATATATTTATTATATGTTGTTCCGCTGCGATTGTGAGATTCTGATATTGTTCTGTTGTTTCTTTCTGTTCTGTTCTATCTTTCTCTCTGTTTTCTATCTTCTACCTCTTCTTTAACCCTAACGGTACGGTTTTCCGGCCTTCGATTGCTCAGCAGTTGATACAGTGTAGGTATTGATGTCGGTTTTCGAGCGTCGAAGAATCACGAATGTTACACAACACACACACATTTGTTTATATATCAAGGTTTAAAATGAATTGGGGAAGAGATTTTAAAGTTTGATCAGGGTTTTGAAATCTGTATAACTAAAACAGAGTAATCATTTTGTTCAAATATGCACACCATGAAATCATAGATAGATATCCACTTGCAAATTTTCTGAAGATGCTTGTAACACTTATCATACTTTGATTCCAAATAATCACAGCATACACAGGAACATAATTTACTCACTGGTATAAAAGAAAGAAGAAACTGGGTTAGTTTACTCACTTTGCTTTGAAAGCAGAAAACCTGGAACCTGTTAATGTTGTTGAGTTTGATTTGGAAGCTCTGATCGGTTGAATTGAATTTTGATTTTAATTTGTTGCTTAATTCCAGTTGAATCTTTATTTTTCACTCATCTTTCTTTTGAATGAATGAAGAAAAATGAAGAAGGCAAAGTAGAGGTATATAGGCTGCTCTTTGGTGTACACAGCGAGCTTCTACTTTTAATAATTTTTCTTTCTTTGGTTGGCAATTTCTATGACCTGATATGATTTCTTATGACATGATTTTGATTCTGAATTTTTGACCTTGATAAAATGTTTTTGTGTGCTTGCATTAATTGCTACGTCTCCTCTTTTGTTTACATACATACATTCATCTTTTGAATGTACATTTATATACTGTGTGTGTATGTGTGTATATATATATATGAGCAATGTTTTTGTCTTATTTCCTTTATGCAAACAAATATACGCAGAGTTACATGTCCACCTATGGAAAGTATATTTATAACTTAACTACATGTTCGTATATTTAAATGTCATAAGCTTGTGTATTTATATTTTGGATATCTATCTTAATTTTAATTGGTCGAGTTTAGATATATATACATATGACTACGATATCTTCATATTCAGCAATTTTATATTTATTATAGTTTTTAAATCAATATATATTCAAATATTTTAAATATGAGAAAATTTATTTATTCGACAAATAAAACCAATATCCCAATAACTAAAATAAACTATTTACCAAATTACAGATGTTAGAAAACCCGGGTCGTCATAGACATCTTCAAAGCCTATGCACCTGGCAAGACCGGCCTACCCATAGACTCGCCTGGTGGCGGACAGAACCGAATGTGAAATTTTCTCGGTCATTCCCAACCTATCCATCGCCACAAGCATACACAACATGCTCGACATATATAGAGTAATTTAGAAAGGTGACGATGATAACCTAATGGATGCGACCCACTTAGCCTCACTGGAATGTCCTATTTGAACCACTTCTAGTTCATAAGGCTTAAGGTAACGTTTACCATTTACGTAGCACATTCTACTTTGAATTCCATACAACCATTTCCATAATCAAACAACTGATTTCGACAAACATATTCCTGAGCTTGTATATCTCACGAAAGGGTGTTAAGCTAAGAGAAGTTGCCTTCTCTGCCACCAAACAGATGATACGTTTATGGAAATCAATCAATGTGATTAGAAATGCAATGTCATATATTTGTCCATACAAGTTGTCTAGGAATAGGACAAACTAAAGGAACTCCCCTACCGCATCCTATCGGGAATTACCCATAGGAATAGTAGCAGAAGTCCTTGCATATCGAAGATTTTCAAGACAAAGCACTACTGCCACCACATATATAATATGCATCGCGGGTCTAGTAGAAAGTAGACCTGCATCATGAATTTCTCTGTCTTCAACAATCATCATCAAAAACCTGCCCTTTCGAAAGCATACGTTGGCCCAAACTGTTCTTGGATAAGTCCCACCCAGTCTTTCTGGACCAACAACAATAAGTGCCCCTCAACCTCATACGAAAACCAAGTCTCATAGACTTATCACGTTTCCAACTCTTAACTTGCTATACTTTCGTTAAGAAGGAAGCTCGGTAGACTGGAGTACCATAGACACTTTGCACTACTTAAACAAACATTCGTAATCCAAACGATAGTCAAGCCTACTCAGTCAGCTTCGTGCTATGTGCATGACTAATTAGTTCCAACATTAAGTCAAGGAGCCAAAATGGCCAAATTTGATAGTCGATTATTTAACCATCAAAGCAACAAATAAAATTTAGCACATAAGCTATCACTAGGCCCATTTAATTAATCTTTTATTAATTAAATCCATTTCCAAATATTTACTTCCATTATCTTTAATTATTATACATTCTATAAGTCACTTGAATCTTTCAATATTGGAAAACATTTCCATATACTTATATGAATGGTATATAAGTATATTTAATAACACTACCATTTTGGAGACACACTAAATAGATTTCTATGACCATACTACTTTCGAGTTTATATGCCCCAGAACGAGAGTTAAGTATAGGAAGCAATGCTCATGTACCACTAAGCCTTTAACATGATCATAAGAACCGATTCGTATATTTTTCAATGGATGGTCAAAAACATAATTAATTGGGTCAAAATGATTATTGCGTAAAACAACATTATGACAACCCCAAAACACTAGTATATGGATTCGATTATATATATATATATATATATATTGTATACTTCATAAAATATTTCCTTTGGAATTCATCTACTATAAAAATATTATTATAGTCCATGCCTTCCTCATTTTCCCAAAAATGTATGTTACAAGGATAAATGTTGAAATTTATGTTTTCTTCACTTAACACATTTTAAATAATTTTTCAAAACCATTTAACTCAATTTGAAATATCACTTTCAAAACATCACCTTAAAAGATAAATTACTTTTAAATCCATTATTCTTCATATTTAAACTTCAACATAAATCATTTATATATTTATAAACTATGCTTATAAATCTCTTTTCTATTACATAAAACTTCTGTTTTATAAAATCTATTTATTTATAAAATTTATATTTATAATTGTATTTATTTCTAAATCTCATTTATTACATAAATCCATTTATAAAACCTTTCCATTATAAATCTAATTTATTTATTAAATCCATTTATAAATCCACTTCTAATATTTATAAAACTCCATTGATAAATCTAATTCACTGTTTACAAAATATCGCTTTATGAATTCTTTTATAAACCATTCAAAAATCTTTATTTAAAGTATTTCATAAAACTACGCTTTTATAACATCAAAAATCATACATTTTGTTTATTTAAAATAAATTACTTCCTTTTCATAATTTTAAAAGCCATTAGAACATATATATATATATATATATATATATATATATATATATATATATATATCTTCGGAATCACATTGAAAATCATTTCAATTCAAAATCACTATTTTTTAGTTTTTCAAAGTACTAAAAAATTAGGCCTATGCCACTATAGCACTAAATAAGGGAAAGTATATAAATGTCATCAAAGATGGCATCCAACACATCATCTATCAAAATATATAAAAAGTAAAATCAATACTGTGAGGAATCCTATTGGATCCATCCAGCCTATTCCCCTCCATCACATACAATATATAACCAAATAATATAAATCAACCGCTTCGAGGCAGGATCGTATACAAGGGTCATCCGCTCATACATGGGAACATAATAGGGTCTCATCCGTTTCAAGGCCAGGAATATATCCAAACCAACAAATAAATTAGTAAATCGTCCAAACAATCGACAATAAAATTTATCCACATTTATACAGAAATATAAGTGGGTCAGAGAGGTGAGTTAACTTATAGAAATTTTTGTAATCGCCAAAGCGCTCCGTTTGAATTAAAATTAAATAGGCGTTGAATTTTAACCCAAATTCCTATTAGCTTCGAATCCATCCAATCCAACTCCCTAACGTCGTATTCGCTAATATAATCACAACACAACTTGCCGCGTTTGATTTGGACCTTGTATAAATTTGATACAAACTAATGAAGTTTGAGATTATTTAAATTATAATTAACATTAACTTAATTAAATTTAAATTTAAACTTAAGTTTTTTTCAACTTCCCTCAACCCCTCTCATTTTCTCAATTTTCAGGCATAAAACGCAAGCGCAACTTTCTTGATCACCGTGCTCCCATCGTCGCGCCGCCTTCCACCATGACCTGACCGTGCACTACCCTGCGTTGCCAATGCTTGAGCCACCCACGCGACCGATTCAAATCACTTATGATCGTCGGAAAGTGCACATGACATCACGCTTTTGAACGGCCTAGCCGCCCCCACGCCTTGTCATAGGAGATCTCCACGTCGATTGCCTAGGTTTCGTCGAGGTCTAAAAGTTCGTAATTGAGGTCATTGACCAATTCAGCCTCTATTGGTCGGAGACGATAAAACCCGTTAAATTTAGTTGTATAGGTAATGGCATCTAGGGCTATAGGGTTTTGGGTTTGCAAATGAAGATAGCGGTGGTTCTTTTATATAAAATTTACAAAAACACTATTCATGCTCCAAAATTTGAAAATCTAATTGAAGCATGCCGCCCAACGTTCTACATGTAATACCTCTATTTCGAACACAATGGAACTAGTAATAGGACCCAATTCCATTGTATAGAGAAGTTAATTTTCAAATCAAATTATATATTTTTAATTCATTTAAAGGAATTTCTACACGTTTCAAGCTCGCACGGTCAACTGTTTCGTCCGATCATCATGAACTTCGACAGCAGATTATAATTCACTATTACAGATCTATTGAAACTGGTTTCATCAAAATCTAAGACAGTGCCCTAGAAGGATATTTTCACGTGCTATGAATTATTATATAGAATAGTTATTCACTTTTGATTCAAATTTAAAAGTTTACTATCTTCAATCTTATTCAAATAGAATTTAAATCAACTTTCAAAATCATTTTCATTCACATTAAATTCAATATTTAATTATTTACACAATTTCATATATTAAATTTAAAAATTTAATTATCAAATAAAACGCTATATTTGAAATTCAAGTTATTTATCTTATAACATTAACTTTTCGATATTTAAAATCAATTAAATATTCCAAATTCGAATGACTGAAATTCTGGATCGGTACACTGTGCAAATTCCTGATTTTGTAATTACTAAATACATTTGTAATTTGGTCACTTACGTATTTATTTGGCCGAGACCAAATATTGCATTCTATGAGTTTCTAACTCTAAAAGTAATATAAGATTATAGATATTTGATCCATATACAGTCACATATAAATGTTATACGGTGAACGGTTACAGTTTGTAATGTACAATATTTTGATGAAATTAGTTCATTTGAAATAGGTAATAAATCGTATCGTGAGATCGAGTATTTTATTCGATTGATTATAATAATTGTATTATATTAAATATAATACTAGACCAAAACTACAAGATAGATCTAAGAATTCGATCTTCGAAATGCCAATTTTGATTAGTTTACACAAAGCGCTACATATTAAATGTCCTTAGATGTTAAGGATGATCTGTAAAATGTTTATTATGATGTTGTAATAAGGGTTTTCTTTTGAATGGTTCGATCATTTGGAAAAAAAAAATTGTACAAGAGTGGACATGATGTTTGGTACGGTTAGGATGAAGAAAGTGAATAATCACTTCTACTTCATGAAGAAACATTGGAAAAGAGAATTGTAATAATAATTGGTATTTAACATTGGAACGAGAAATACAATTTATATTTTGAAATGTATTTTCATATAGAACATTGTTTTTTATGAGATTTATTTCTTTGAGTTCAAGATATATGATCAAAGAACTCACCGCTATAAACAAGTTATAGTATATGAAATATATAATTTATATTATGGGAATGATGAACCTCCAAATTTAGCACTCTATTATAGTAATGATATAAATAGTAGGAATTTGCCATATAACACATTGATTGTGTCAAGTTATGAAAAATGTTTTCGTAAAACATAATGAACATTATTAATTAATGAAATAATGACTAGTTTTTGGTACCGACTAAATTAGACATAGTTATATTTCAATATGAATATAATGATAATCATAATGGAATGCAACTACAATATGGTGTTTTTTTTCATAGCAAAAACGATACATTTTAAAATATAGAAGTATCTAAAATTATTTACAATTATTTTGGACTTGTAGACTAAGCCATAGTTTTGGGAAATAATTTTTATTATACGATTATGAATCATATGATACTATTTCATTGTATCCCAAACAATTAAGGGCATTTAGTGAGAGCTTCATAAGAGTTGATGAATTCTTCGGATTGATACATATAGAAATATACAATTGTAAGTCTACTAATACAAAAAAGGTTCCATATACTTTATCATATTCCCTGATCAGTTATTACAAACATGGACATGTGTATTTGATACACATGTATAAATCTATGGTAAGCCCACAGAATATACGAAGGATGTAAATAATGTAGCATGCCATATAAACAATTCAATTTGATCGAATGGGTGAGTATGTTGGAAAAGTTCCAAACGTACCTAAAAATGAATAAAGATTCAATCTTAAAAGTGACTCCTCTATGTAATACATAATGATGTATCGATAAGGAGTACTCGAATTTTGTTGGGAAAAATATGATTAATTGTGAGTGAGGTTGAGTTTATGTCCTTTTGTAAGGTCATGCACTTAAGTAGTAAAGAAGGTTAATATTATTTCACCTAAAAAATAATTTACAAAATCATACAAGATAAGGATTCATAAGAAACCCCAACAAATCCTAGGTCAAGGAGTTAGCAGGTTGTGAATGTCGGAAGTCCACACGTAATAATTGTTTGTGAGGGATTAATAATGAATCTCCCTAAAAGGAGTTTAGGAAGGACTGCCATTCAATGACATATTTATGTTTTGAACATAAATTTTGTAAACTAAAAATAATCAATTTTATATATAAGGAAATTCATAAAACATTTATGAACACCTAATGCATTACACCGAGCAACAATTGTTATTTCAAGAAATACCAGCCTCATAGTTAAGGAATTTCTTGAGAAATTATTGGTAATAAAATGGAATTGGATACGATCCAATGATAAAAACATGAGGTGAAATGAATTTAACTAACCTAAACATACACACTGCATTATAGAGTATTCTCGCATACTGAATAGAAATTACAAGTTTTTTAAAAAGTCAAAAATATATAATCCTAGGTTGTTTAATTAAAGCATTAAGAGTATCAACTCTATGATACGGTATGATACGCAAGTTCGAAAGAGTTTTATGTACGCTATCAAAATATTATTTTGGTGGTCGTAACTGAAGGGATGTGATCGATCGGCCGCAATTGTGTCTTTATGAGCAAGACAAATGCAGTTGGAATTAAATGTGAAATGTTGATAAAAATAACCTCGTAAATTTCAATTATTGAAATTAGAATAATAAACTTATCATTCAATTACTAAGTTATTTTAGATTTATTTGCAACATTATCGATTTATAAGACTTAGTGTTTTAGTACATATGCGCTGAAATATAAAATTCTAAATAATGATTTAGAATAGACTATTTGCACATAATAACAAAATGTCTTGAAGATGGTGGGAGCGGTACAGAGGTTGTGAGTTTTGGATATGATCTAAGAAATGGTACAAAAGTATTATTTTATGAGTGTCAAAATTGAATAAGTATTTTGATAGAGATATCAAATAGTCTGATTTTAGTCAACATGCAAAGGAAGCGGATGTTCATAAGAAAGAACGTTAAAAGGTGCATTGATATTTCTAAATAATAATAAACAACAAAATACTAATTTTTAACAATGTACTTGTGTTAACATCAGCCTCAGTTGTGTTAATGCTCAACTTTGAATTTGTAAATGATGTCTTTATACTAAGTATAAAATATATTGGGAATGTCCCAAATCGATATGAAAGGACACCTTATTAAAAAGTTTAAGCAAAACGTGTAAGATGGATTCCTTAGCTTTGGCAATAGGAATTATCATATATGTTATGTTGTCTATGATATCGTGATTTGTTCAAATCAAAACCAATATCACTAAATGGTTATTTGAGGTATTCTCGTGTATTTATGAAATACTAAGGAATTGTTTACATTATTAGTGAGCTCCTTATAATGGAATTTTCGGACTTAATTTTATAAGTGATATTTAGTCAAATATGTCAATAATAAATTGGGGACCTTTAATTTGGAAAAGTTCCAAATATAAGAGATTATGGCTGATTCATTGACTTAAATAGCACCACAATAAAAATAATGTGTATATGCAATAAATGCACAAATTTATAACCGAGCTGAAGATGATTTGAAATGTTGAGAATCTATAACATTGTTAGAAGATAAAGATGTTACAATATAGCTCATAACGGAACTTAGAGCTCATTGAAAGTCGAGGAACATAATTTGAATTGTTCCATGTGATAAACGTAATTTATCAGCATCAGAGAGAGTTGATTGATAGAGTACGGAATTAAAACATAATTGCTTACTCGTTTACTGAGGGAATGACCCAATTGGTTTGAAAAAACCGATTGGAGAAGTTGGAATAAGATTCCATAATTGACCCTAAACGCAAGTAGAAGGTTGAAAAAGATAGAAGCATGACCTATGGGCAATTATGTAATTTGTTACATACATCTAACTCGATAACCAATCTTGTTCGGAATAAAAGATGTTTTCTTTCTATTGTATACTTGATATAATGAGTTATATAATTAATTAAGTTAATAAACGTATTTTTTGATAGAAAATCCATCAATGATATGTTTTGAGTTAGTAGTTACAAAGTGTATTTAAAGTAAAATTAAAAGTATATTTAAAGTATCCTCATAAATGATATGTTTTGTGATAATAGAAAATCCATATATGGTATATTTAATTGAAAACCCATTCAGTAATTTGCCACAATAAAATAAATAAACCATTTTAATGTTCCCAATCAAGATGCACCGAGACTGGATATCAATGTACCCGTTGAGAATAGAATACGCAATGCTCCCAAATTGTTGTGTAGTGTATTATTCATCACTATTGGGGGGCATCTTGGGATAATATACTAATTGTTATTGGATAAATATGGAATGACTCACTCCATAGTTTTCTATTGGTTAACATAACTAAGGTTAAATAGAAAATATTGATATGACTTATTTACACAGATCCCTCGACTTGAAAATACTATGATTCTTCAATATGAAATCTCTTCTTTGATTATAGCAAAATCATGTTTTGGTGTCCATCGAGTCACTATAGTTGGGTTGAGTTGAAGTATTGAAAGTGAAGCACTACTCAAGGGATGGTTCACTCCTCAGTTATAGGGGGTTAGTATCATGGTCAACTCAAAGTCAAAGTCTTTGTCCAGAGCGGTTTAATAATAATTGTTATTATTGAACCAAGAACTTTGTTTTTGGACAATAGAGTTGAATAAAGAAGATACTTGAATTTTGACCATTACCAGATTCCACAAGTCCAAAGTAATATAGTTTTGACAAAGAGAATTGATGTAAATAAATGTCATAACTGGGTAACGTTCAATAACGTAAAATTGGATTTTAATAATACTATGTAAACGATAAATTTGGACAAAATGTAACACCACTTACTAAGTGACGTGTGCATATTAACATTCGAATAATTTGATGTCAATCACTGACAAAATTTACACTTGACGAGTCACTCAACTAGAATGACGAATTCTCTTTAGACCAAATGATTTAATTATTTTATTATTGTTATAAATTAATTAATATCTATGAAATATTAATTATAAAATTTTAAATATCATTCAAGGAATAAATATTATTAAAATATTTAATAATAGTTACAAATATGCTGATCGACATGCGATATCGATAAGCAATTAAATTAGATTTAGTTAATAATATTTATTTGGGCTTGGTGTAACAATCGTGATTTTATTACCGTCGAAATAAATATTTAAAATAGAGATTTTAATTTAAGATTTTCAAAAAAAATTTGCAATGCATAAATGTTGTAAAGTCAGTAAATGCTTCAAAGTGATGCACGTTGACATGCATTACAAATTGTTTCACGTGCATGTGTGTTTAGGATCAAATTTAAGGCAAAGTTGGAACATTTTTTTTGCATAGCTATCACTAAAAGTTGAATTCTCTTGTTGCCTTCACATACGTGTAACAGAAAAGGTGGCCCATTTCAAAGCAAAGTGAAACATTTTTGGGTTGCTGTCACTTTTATTTTGAAATCAAATATTTGAACATTTGCTGTCATTAGTTAATGGAGTGTGTACCTTCTTTTTCTTTATGCACGTTTTTCCTTAAATTCTTTGTACCATATTTAGCCAGCTTACTTCATTTAGATTTATACACAGTTTGAAAAAGAAAAGCATGCTTTTACTCATTTTCCAAGAGCCTGCATCTTCCATTCTTCATCTTTTGTAGCTCTGAAAACTTATTAATGGCAGCACCAAAATTCTTGCTTCCTTGAGTCTTTGGTGCTAACTAATTTTTGAAGAAAATTGAGGTGAGTGCAAACTCACATTTCTAATTTATTCACCACTTTGTTTTTGGTGTAAAAATTGTATTGTCAGGTATTTTTTGTTAATTCAATTTTCGTGTACACTTGTTCTATTGCCTGGTCACCTTAAAACTTTGTCCATTTCATTTTTGTGCATGAAGTAATTAGTGAATTTCTGATAATTAAAGTGTCAGGCCTTGGAAAGTATAGTGTGCGTGCATGGTTTTTGGCATGCGCGCTAAATTACAAGTCCAGATTATTTATTTATTTCCACTTCATCTTGCGTGCACAAGTATGCCAAACCTTTTTCATTTTCACGTGAGTATGAAGCATTAGCCTGATTACGTATTTAAATGGTGTGCATGTATATAACTTGCTCAGGCCCCCTTTCATTTTTGTAGTATTTAGTGTGTAGTTGCGTGCCATCTCGCGTGTAATATTTTTGGTTCACATCAATTATTGCATGCAAAATTTTGCCTAGCCATCATTGATTTTCATTACTATATTTTTATAAGGTTCAGACCTTAGTCCATTGCGTGCGTATATGTTTTTTTTTGTGTTTGAGTTTTCTTTTTTTATATAAGTTATTGTGCATAAAGAAACTAAATCAAACCCAGATCATATTTTGTTTTGTTCAAAGGTCATTTACTTTTCTTTTTTTCTTTTCATTTCGTTTATGCATGAAGGTGACGTGCATTCATGAAAAACCATGCTCGGGATATAACGTATGGCACAAAATAATGCAAGCCCTGACCCTATTTACGTTTCATGCACATGTACATTTCTTAATACACAATTACTTTTTTAGTTGGTGCATGCACTAAAAAAATTCTAGGTCCAGGAAAATGCATACCACATTACTTTTGCATACTTTAAATATTTCGTGTGCAAGAATATTGCCTGGCTCACTTTGTGTGACTACTTTATTTTTGGCGTGTGGAAAAAAAATTGTAGTCCAGACTAATTTTTTTTGTGAAGTTGCATTTCACTAAAAAAATGGGTAGCGCAAAAGTCTTAGTCCATTTCCAAATTATATTTTGTTATATGAGTTACATATGCACGAATGTATATAGTGCCAGGCAGTGAAAAATTTAACAAATATATAGTAGTGCAGTCTGCTATTTAATTTACGTTGAACCGGTGTTTGGTTTTAAAACGTATTTTATTACCGTTATTTTTATAACGAATTTTTAATCCGGTGTTAAAATTTTGAAGTGTGTTGTTTTGATAAGATTTTTGATGAATAAAAATTACCGTTGATTTGACTTCAGTAGCCGCCAATTTTAAAGTGAATTTTTAAGCGGTTATCCCACAAAGCTGATTTGGTATCCGTTTTTACGGTGTTTTGTGAAGCACAATTTTCTCGTCGAAATTGCTATAGTTGTTGCTGTTTTAATCACGCGTTTTAAAACTTGTTTTAAAGAAAAAAATTGTTTCCAAAATTTTTACAGTTGCGCTTCAAAAGAATGAGGAAGCGATTTAAACGCTTCAGCAAAATTAAGGACTATGAACTCTTACTTTTACTGATTCGCTTAATTCCGGACTTGTCCGTTTGGGAACGTAAATTTAGTCGCTTTCAAGGAAACGACGAAGAGATTTAAACGAGTTAGCAAAAGTGCGGAATATGGAACCACGTTTTACTAATTCGGTTAATTCCGGACTCGTTAATTGAAATATTTTCTATGGTTTTGTTATTTGTTGATTTTGATGATTTTGTTGGTCTTTCGAGCCACTATGTTGGACCTTCGGGTCATATGATGAACCTTCGGGTCAATTAGCAGTACTAGACCTTCGGGTCATATGTTGGACCTTTAGGTCATTTGTTGGGCGCCAAAAATTATGATGACAGTACTTGGTAGGCTTCGGCCATATGTTGATGCATGTGCGGCGTAGCTTAGACTCGCCATATGACGGGATCGATCCACTTTTTTGCTGATTTTTCTAGTTATCTATTTTTGGTTTCTAGATTTTATGAATTGCTGTTTTGAATTCAATTATGAATTTGAAAGTTTATTTTGATGGATTTTAATGAAAATTCTTCCTTTAAACTATGTTGATTGCTTATGTTGTATAGTCTCATTCGAGATTATGATTATTTTGCTTTGATGTTGTTTATGATGCATTCACTTATAAGTTTAATTAGACCGATCCGTTTATTATTTTCTTTTAAATAATACTCGGGTCAGATCGAGTTATTTCAGGACAATCGTTATCTCTGATTCCGTTGCAGCTTTAGCTTTTGGGATTTCATATCATCTTTTGTCTAGTCTTCGAGGTGTTACTTTTGCTATATTGACTATCGCCTCATGTATGTTGATGCCTTTGTATATGTACATTTGGTTCATGTGAACTATGGGTTGTTGTAGCATGTATCCAAACTTATCTTCCGCTATATATCTGATGTTTCTGTTCTGATGCGATTATACTAATCTTTGTCTTTTGGAGTAATTTACACAACTCCTATCGATGTAATCAATACTCGTCTAAGACATAACATACACATGGTCGCTTCTAACAAGCCTTATTCTTCGCGATAGCAGACGTTATTCCTTATAATAACATTTGTTATTGTGAGCATAGAGGTGGGGTGTCACAGCTTGGTATCACAACTGAGATTCAGAACAAACTATAATAAACACAGAATAGAAGTAGAATGGAACATGCGTTACAACTATTCGAGGGTTTTATTCATGCCTTTCTAATTTATTCCTTCCACTTTAACATGTGGAGTATGTCTAGGAATAAATCTCATATTCCGTAGTATTCCATTTGTTAATTTTCTTATCAATTGTGTGCTGTTTAACTAATCCTTATCTTCTCTTGTTCTCTCATCCCAAGGCTGGAAGAGGTAGAGGGAAGCGTTCTACTGCAGGCCCGTCTTGTGGTTCTCATCTGGACGGAGTCTATATCCAGCTGATCAGTTTATGGAGCTAGTTCGTGGTACTCAGCCTTCTGTTGCTAGTCCCGCAGCTCCCTCTCATAAATCTACCTTCACCCGCATATGTAGTGACTATTCCTACCTTGGAGGCAAGCCTTTCTAGGGATCGGAAAGTGTATTGGAGGTTCAGACTTGGTTGCACGCTTGTGAGCGCATATTTTCTCGGATGGATCTTTTTAATCATCATCGCATTCTCGTGGCATCTAGCATGTTGCAAGAGCGTGCGCTTGATTGGTATGAGCTTTATATTGCGGAAGTTGATGAGTCCTCTCTCTCGTGGATTCAGTTTAAGGAACATTTCGAACTTAAGTTCGTTCCTGAATCAGAAAAGGCTAATCTTGCTTGTAGTTTCCTTGAGTTGAAGCAAGGAAAGTCCTCTGTTTCTGATTATGTTGCATCATTCGAGGCCTTGTCCAAATATGGAGTGGAGTTCATTAACACTCCGCGTAAGAAGAATCTTCGTTTTGTTGATGGTTTGAATAATTATTTGAAGAAAGTTCTTTTGCTTCAGCTTAAGCTTCCTTTTGAGGAACTTGTTGATTCGGCCCTTTGCCTCGAAGCTGTTGAAAAGGAACGTGATAGTTGTGATGAGGTTGAGGTTTCTAAGAACCCCAATAAGAAGAGGTTTCCATTTCATAGGCCTAATTCTTCTTCCAACAAGAAGAAGAAGAACCAAGCAACCTTTAGTTCTCAGCCTAGTAGTGCATTCAGAAGGCATGCTATAATTGTGGTTCTTTGGATCATTTTTTTCTATAGTTGTCCTAAGCCTCGCATTTGCCGCTATTGCAAGAGAGAGGGTCATTGGGTTTCTGATTGTCCTACTGCTCCTAAGGGTTTCAAATCTGTAAAGCTTAATGTTGCTAAATCTTTTGGTGATTCTTCTAAGCGCAAATGTATTACTCCTTCTGTTTTGGAAGGTTTAATTTTATTTCATGGTCATTCTATTAGAGTTCTTTTAGATACGGATGCATCACATTCATTCGTGTCAAAGGAGCTTGTTGATATTATTCCTTTGGATGTTGTTACTCTTTGCGACCCTATGAGGATTGTAAATCCTATTGGTGGATCCGCTACTCTTGGTTTGTTGTGTGTTGATGTTGAGATTATTCTATGTGGTTTTTCCTTTCATGCAAATCTGCATGTTATGGATCATCTTGGTTTTGATATGATTTTGGGTACGGATTGGCTTGTCCGTTATGAAGTTCAAATCCTATGTCCTGAAAGAACTTTATATCTCAAGCATCCCGATGCTAGCGAGCAGTTATCTATTATATTTCGAGGCATGGATCATACTTCGAATGCTCTCATTTTATCCTTCGAATCGGAGGATGTCATAGCTATATTCATGTTGTTTGTGATTTTTCTGATGACTTCGGGCCTATTTCGAGTTTTCCTCCGAAGAGGGCAATTAAGTTCCATATTGATCTTATCTCTGGTGCTCATCCTGTCAGTCGTCCTCCCACGAGGATGTCTGCTAAGGAAAATGAGGAACTCATGCAACAATTATCTGAGTTGGAAGCCAAGCGATTTACTCGTTCTAGCTCATTTACTTAGGGCGCCGTTGTTGTTTTCGTTAAGAAGCCAGATGGTACTCTTAGGCTTTGCATTGATTATCGCAAGCTTAACGAGCTCACTATAAAAAATAGGTACCCATTACCTAGGATTAACGACATGTTCGATCAATTAAGTGGCGCTAAGCTCTTCTCCCAACTCGATCTTGCTACCGGTTTTCCTCAGCTACGAGTTGCGAAACATAGAATTCCTCTTACCGCATTCCATACTCGTTATGGTTCTTACAAATGGCTTGTTATGTCGTTCAGGTTGACGAACGCTCCGACATATTTTGTTGATTTCATGAATCGATATTCCGAGAATATCTCGATAAGTTTGTCTTGGTTTTCGTTGATGATATTCTTATTTATTCCAAATCTGGAGCCGATCATATTCAGCTTTTGAAGATTGTTTTGAGCACTCTTCGTCATCTTCAGCTTTATGCCAAATTCTCCAAGTGTCACTTTTAGGAGAATAAGGTGAAGTTTCTCGATCACATTGTTTCTTCCGATGATATTTTTGTCGATCCTTCCAAGATCGAATCTATTCAGAATTGGAATAGGCCCGAGACCGTTACTGAGATCCATAGTTTCCTTGGATTGGCGGGTTATTATCGCCGGTTCATTAAGGACTTTTCTCGTATTGCTTTACCGCTTACCACTCTTATGAGAAAAGCTGTTCCTTTTATTTTGTATGATAAGTGTGAGACTTCTTTCTTGAAGTTAAAAGATCTCCTTACTCATGCTCCTATTTTAGTGGTTCCCGAAGGGAATCATGATCTTGTTGTTTATACCGATGCCAGTGGTTATGGACTCAGTGCTGTTCGCATGCCAAAGGATAGAGTAGTTGCTTATGCTTCTAGACAACTAAAGCCTAATGAGATTCCTTATGCCACCCATGATTTGGAGTTAGCCGTTATAGTCTTTGCTTTACAGATTTGGCGACATTATTTGGTGGGCGAGCGTTTTATTCTCTTCACCTATCACAAATCTCTAAAGTATTTATTCACTCAGAAAGAACTTAATATGAGGCAACAGCGTTGGTTCGAATTTCTTGCTTCATATGATTTCGATATTCAGTATACCCCAGGTAAGGGTAATCGAGTTGCTGATGTGATTAGTCACGAGCAGCAAGTTGTTGTTTCCTTGATGCTAGCAGAGTGGAATATGTTAGAAGCTTTATCTCATTGTGATTTTAGAGACCGTCCTTTAGTTTCTAATTCTCCCGTGCCTTTATTTAGCATGGAAACTCGTCCTAGTTTGTTGGATCAGATTGCCGATGCCCAGAAACAAGATCCAGATATCTCTTATCTTATTCAGAGTTGTAAATCGGAATCCCGAAGTGATGATCTAAAGAATTTTGATATTGATATTCATGGTAGTATTCGAAAGAAGGGAAGGTTAATTGTGCCTAACGTTCCTAATCTTAGAAATGACATTCTTGAGGACTATGATTGTTCTAATGTAATATTCATCCAGGTAGTAGTAAGATGTATGCTGATATGAAACGCTTATACGTTGGGGAAGGTATGAAGCGTGATGTTGCAAGTTATGTAAGTCGTTGCATGACTTTTCAACTTACTAAGGCAGAACACCAGCGTCCTAGTGGTCTTTTGCAGCCTCTTGAGATTCCATTATGGAAATGGGATCAAATTTCTATGGACTTCATTGATGGTCTACCTCGTTCGAGCTCGGGCCATACTAGTATTTGGGTGATTGTTGACAGATTGACCAAATCAGCCCATTTTATTCCTATCATGTCCAATCGAACTGCTCCTTTATTGGCTAAACTTTTTATTAAGGAAATCGTTCGACTTCATGGAGTTCCTAGTTCCATTGTTAGTGACAGAGATCCACTCTTTACTAGTGGTTTCTGGTAGAGCCCTCAGAAATCTTTGGAGACTAAGCTCAATCTCAGTACAGCTTATCATCCACAGTCTGATGGTCAGACTGAAAGGGTGAATCAAGTCTTAGAGGATCTCATTCGCGCTTGTATTCTTGATTTCGGTGGTAGTTGGAAAAACCACTTATCTCTTGTTGAATTTTCTTATAATAACGTTTTCCAATCTAGTATCGATATGGCTCCTTTCGAAGCCCTTTATGGAAGACTGTGTCAATCACCATCTTGTTGGTTGGAATCGGGGGAAAAGTTGGTTCTTGGCCCCGATTATATTCGTGAATCTTCCAAGAAGATTGACATTATTAGACAGAGAATGAAAGAGGCTCAGAATAGGCAGAAATCTTATGCCGATCATCGTAGGAAGCCATTGGAATTTTCGGTTGGCGATCACGTGTTCATTCGTGTTTCTCCGATGAAGGGTGTGGTGCGTTTTAGTAGCTCCAAGAAATTGGCTCCTTGTTATATTAGACCATTTCCTATTATGGAACGCATTGGTCCTGTTTCTTATCATGTATCGCTACCTATTCCGTTTTCGGGAATTCATGACGTATTTCATGTATCCCAGCTTCGTCGATGCCTTCGAGATTTGGATTCTATTATTGATCCTCCTATGTTGCAAGATCTTAATATCTCACCCAACTTGTCTATGGTGCAAAATCCTATCCGTGTGCTAGCTTTGGAGGTTAAACGCCTTCGGAATAAATAAGTCCCGCTTGTGAAAATTCAATGGTCCGCAATCCCCAAAGATTGCACTTGGGAAACCAAAGAATTCATCTAGCGTTCTTATCCAGGTTTTCTCTCCTCTTGGGGTGGGGATGAGCATTCTTATCCATCTTTTTATTTTATCTATGTTGTGATGAATTATTTGTGTTATAAACAACTTCTAGTATGAAAATTGCGGGGACGCAATTTTTATAAGGGGGAGTTTTTAACAACCGTGATTTTATTACCGTCGAAATAAATATTTAAAATAGAGATTTTAATTTAGGATTTGAAGAAATAAAATGTGCAATGCAGAAGTGTTGTAAAGTAAATGCTTCAAAGTGATGCATGTTGAAATGCATTACAAATTGTTTCACGTGCATATGTGTTTAGGATCAAATTTTAAGGCAACGTTGGAACATTTTTTTGCATAGCTATCACTAAAAGTTGAATTCTCTTCTTGCCTTCACATACGAGTAACATAAAAGGTGGTCCATTTCAGAGCAAAGTGAAACATTTTTGGGTTGCTGTCCCTTTTATTTTGAAAGCAAATATTTGAACATTTGTTGTCATCAGTTAATGCAGTGTGTACCTTCTTTTTCTTTGTGCACGTTTTGCCTTAAATGCTTTGTAGCATATTTAGCCAGCTTACTTCATTTTGATTTATACACAGTTTGAAAAGGAAACGTATGCTTTTACTCATTTGCCAAGAGCCTACATCTTCCATTCTTCATCTTTTGGTTCTTTGAAAACTTATTAATGGCAGCTCCAAAGTTCTTGCTTCCTTGATTCTTTGGTGTTAACTGATTTTTGAAGCAAATTGAGGTGAGTGCAAACTCACGTTTCTAATTTATTCACCACTTTGTTTTTGGTGTAAAAATTATATTGTCAGGCATTTTTGGTTAATTCAATTTTCATGCACACTTGTTGTATTGCCTGGTCGCCTTAAAACTTTGTCAATTTCATTTTTGTGCATGAAGTAGTTAGTGAATTTCTCATAACTAAAGCGTCAGGCCTTGGAAAGTTTAGTGTGCCTGCATGGTTTTTGGTGTGCGTGCTAAATTACAAGTCCAGATTCTTTATTATTTTTCACTTCTTCTTGCATGCACAAGTATGCCTAACCCTTTTCATTTTCACGTGAGCATGAAGCATTAGCCTAACTATGTATTTGAATGGTGCGCATGTATATAACTTGCTCATGCCCCCTTTTCATTTTTGTAGTATTCATTGTTTTGTTCAAAGGTCGTTTACTTTGCTTTTTTTTCTTTTCATTTTGTTTATGCATGAAGATGACATGCATTCATGAAAAACCTTGCCCAGGATATAATGTGTGGCACAAAATAATGCTAGCCCTGACCCTGTTTACATTTCATGCATGTGTACATTTCTTAAGACACAATTACTTGTTTAGATGGTGCATGCACTAAGAAACTTCTAGGTCCAGGAAAATGCATACCACATTACTTTTTCATATTTTAAATATTTTGTGTGTAAGAATATTGCGTAGGTCACTTTGTGTGACTACTTCATTTTTGGCGTGTGGAAAAAAAATTGTAGTCCAGACTACTTTTTTTTTGTGAAGTTGCATTTCACTAAAAAAATGAGTAGCGCAAAAGTCTTAGTCCATTTCCAAATTATATTTTGATATATGAGTTACATGTGTACGAATGTATATAGTGCCAGGCAGGGAAAAATTTAACGAATATATAGTAGTGCAGTCGGCTATTTAATTTACGTTGAACTGGTGTTTGGTTTTAAAGCGTATTTTATTAACGTTATTTTTATAATGAATTTTTAATCCGGTGTTAAATTTTTGAAGCATGTTGTTTTGATAAGATTTTTGACGAATAAAAATTACCATTGATTTGACTTCAGTAACCGTCAATTTTAAAGTGAATTTTTAAGCGGTTATCCCGCAATGCTGATTTGGTATCCCTTTTTACGGTGTTTTGTAAAGCGCAATTTCCTCGTCGAAATTGCTATAGTTGCTGTTTTAATCACGTGTTTTAAAAATTGTTTTAAAGAAAAAATAGTTTCCAAAATTTTTATAGTTTGCGCTTTCAAAAAAATGAGGAAGCGATTTAAACGCTTCAGCAAAATTAAGGACTATGAAACTCTTACTTTTACTGATTCGCTTAGTTCCAGACTTGTCCGTTTGGGAACTAAATTTTATTTATACAAAATACACAATTTTGCACTTTCAAGGAAACGTCAAAGAGTTTTAAACGAGTTAGCAAAAGTGCGGAATATGGAACCACGCTTTTACTAATTCGGTTAACTCTGGACTCGTTAATTTAAATATTTGTTGTGGATTTGTTGTTTTATCATTTTGATGATTTTGTTGGGCTTTCGAGCCACTATGTTGGACCTTCAGGTCATATGATGGACCCTTAGGTCAATTACCAGCACTAGACCTTTGGGGCCATATGTTGGACCTTTAGGTCATTTGTTGGGTGCCAAAAATTATGATGACGGTACTTGGTAGGCTTTGGCTATATGTTGATGCACGTGCGGCGTAGCTTAGACTCGCCATATGATGGGATCAATCCACTTTTTTGCTGATTTTTCTAGTTATCTATTTTTGATTTCTAGATTTTATGAATTGCTGTTTTGAATTCAATTATGAATTTGAAAGTTGATTTTGATGGAGTTTAATGAAAATTCTTCATTTAAAGTATGTTGATTACCTATGTTGTATAGTCTCATTCGAGATTATGATTATTTTGCTTTGATGTTATTTATGATGCATTCACTTCTAAGTTTAATTAGACCGATTCATCTATTATTTTCTTTTAAATAACACTCGGGTCAAATCGAGTTATTTCAGGATAATCGCTATCTCTGATTCCGTTGCAGCTTCAGCTTTTGGGATTTCACGTCATCTTTTGTCTAGTCTTCGAGGTGTTACTTTTGGTATATTGACCATCGCCTCATGTATGTTGATGTATTTGTATATGTACATTTGGTTCATGTGAACTACGGATTGTTGTAGCATGTATCTAGACTTATCTTCCTCTATATATCTGATGTTTCTGTTCTGATGTGATTATACTTATCTGTGTTATTGTTATTATGAGTTATTCTGAATTTTTCTTAAGCCACTGTAGTTTCGTTTTAGATTTGGATTGAATATATATCTTTGGGAGTAATTTAAACAACTCCTATCGATGTAATCATACTCGTCTAAGGCATAACATACGGATGGTTGCTTCTAACAAGCCTTATTCTTCGCAATAGCAGACGTTATTGCTTATAATAACCTTTGTTATTGTGAGCATAGAGGTGGGGCGTCACACGTGGGATGTTAGCCAACGATGATACTGTGATAATTCGACTTCTATGAAGCTTATAAGGGTAGTCAAAAATAGGCTAGATGGTTTGTAAATGAATGGCTCATATCCAGTGAGTATGGGTATAAGATGTGGTCCACGTCTTTCTCTCTTTCATCCAATATAAAAAAGACCTCTAACCCTAATTGTTCAGTAAATTTATAGCTACCTCTATTCCCTCCATTGCTGGCTGATTTCATCCCTTAGGATCTCAAGCAAAACCAACATAAATCAATTCAAAATAAGTACTATTTGGTAAACAAAGGTCTTTGGTTCAAGGATTATCAGTCTGCCGAATCGAAAAGCTTACAAAGGAGAGAGAGTTCATCATCACAACATGTGCTTCAAGGCATCAGTTTTAGGTATGTTTTACTATATTATATTGTTTATAATCTCATGATACTATTTTATTATATAAGCATATTATTATATTGTTAGTTAGGTGATGATTCATATATGTATTGATGTTGTCACATACTAGATAAGTTATAGGTTTGTATTTGTAAATATAATCCAATTTTTTTACATATAGATCAGATATGCACCACCAAATAATTTATTTATGATAACTATTAATTTATTAATTAATATATATATACATATTAGTATGTTATTTAATTATAATTATATGATTTGTATCTAATTATACCATCATTTCATGCTAATAATTGAATATACATTTTACAGTAATTATAATTTTTGATAGTATTAAACTATTTTTAAATAATTATACACTATTACTTACTATTATTTAAATTAGTATACTATCTAAATAATTTTTATAAAATAAAACATGTTTCAAAAGTTAAACTTTAAATTTTATAAAACTATTTTATCATGAAATAAGCGCTCGGCCAAAAATTGAGAGTATATAAATTATTTTTTATACTTTTACAAAATCATTATAGTATATCGCCAAAAATAATTATTTATTAAAAAATGGATTTTGATTGAGAAAACTTATGAATTTATTTTCCGAACCTCAAATATCAAGTTAGACTTTTTGAACATTTAAAATTTAAATAGCATGTTTAGAAAATATTTTTATTTTATATAAATTATTTAAATAATATATCGATTTTAACAATATGAGATAATAGTAAATAATTGTTTAAAAATAATTTAATGTTGCTAAAAATTATAATTATGGCAAATATGCATGTATTAAATATATGTTTAATTGTTAGATTTCATAATTAAATGTAAATCATATAATTATAACTAAATAACATATTAATATGTATGTATATATTAATAAACTAATTATTATAAAAAAAGTTTGGTTGTGCATGTCTGATCTATATGTAAAAAAACCGGTTTCTTGAATGAATACATGCATATAACCAATCTAATATGTAACAGCATAATACATATAAGAATCATCACTTAACTAACAATATAATATTGATATATTTGTATAATAAAATAATATTCAGTGATTATAAACAATGAAATACAGCAAAACATACCTTAAAATAATGCCTTTAAACACACCTTTTAACGATGAACTCTCTTTCTTTTGAAAGCTTTTCGATTCGGTAGACCGCTAATCCTTGAACCATAGACCTCTGACTATCAAATAGTACTTGTTTTGAATGGTTTGAGTAGGATTTTCTTAAGCTCCTAGGGAATGGAACCGCGCAACAATGGAGGGAGTAGTCATAGCTAAAACGTTTGATAAACAATTAGGTTTAGCGTCTTTTTATAGTGGATGAAATAGAGAAAGACAACTAATTAAATCATTTACAACAATAACACTATTATAAATATATTTAATAATATTTATTCCTGAAATCGTATTCAAAATTTTATAACAAATATTATATATATATATTAATTATTTTAATTAATTTATAATAGTAATAAACTAATTAAATCATTTAGTCTGAAGAAAATTCATCATTACCGTTGTATGACTCGTCGAGTGTAAATCTGGTCAGCAAGTAACCTCAAACTATTGAAATGTTAATGTTCACACGTCACTTAATAGGTGGTGTGACATTTAGGCCAAATTCATCGCTTGCTTAATTTTGAAAAAAATCCAATTTTTCTAAATTAAGCATTACCTGGTTATGACTTTTAATTACACTAATTCCCTTCGTCAAAACTATATCACTTTGGACTAATGGAATTTGGTAATGGCCAAAATTTCAGTATTTTGACAACCCAACTTTTCAACCCTCGAAAGTTGACATTAATACATCCACGGTATTCATATGCTAAACATCCATGTGTTGAAAAGACGACTAGTTGGGGTGAAAGTAAAGAAAAGACAGAACATAATCTCACATTATGGCAAGTAATATATAATATCCAAATGATCTTAACAAAAGAGAAATTTAATATTTATATAACTATCAGAATCTGACATCATCAGCCTGGACAGTTATAATAGCTTGTCTTTGCAAATGCTGATAAATAAAAATAAGAAATGCAATGGAAAAATGAAAGTACAAGAATACATCTTTGAGGTATCTAGCTCGTCACCTGAAGCTCCAAAGCATCCAAAGCTAACTCTGGAAAAATACTCGGGTTTGACCTAAGTATTATAAGAAAATAACAAACGGATCAATGTGGTAGACCAACATGAGAAACTTAAATCATATGGATTATTATATTTGTAAAACCCTTTTAAAAATAAAGGTATCTCGTAAGACCACGCTGCACATAAACATAGACATGTTTTTACCTTACGATAACTAAATCATTTTAATTAGAAATATAGTGATATTATAATAATGTCTTGGGCTTAAAATAAATATATAACATAGCTAAAATTCTTGCATCTCATGTTCTATCATATTTACTATACAACTAAGTTCATAAAAGTATGTACTGGAAAATGGATTCCATACAATGACAAGGCACCAGGGTACCACCTACCAAAGTACATTTCTAGGTAAAATGTACCAAGAGCTATACATGGACACCTTGCATGACAAGACCAACCTACCCCATTTTGGATAGTAATGAATATGCATCACCCTGGTTATTTTACAATCTTTTCCTTAATAGCTCTCATGTACATACCAAATCCATAAATAGTGATCTAGAATGATGACGATCATTCCCTAATGATAGCGAACCACATAGCCTGGCGGCATATTCCCTGTTTTTGTCATTCTCAAGGGTGAGGCTCATGAGGCAATGATTTCCTTTCCTTTTAGAAAATCCCTCTTGAATTTCTAACACTGCTTTTCAAGCGACGATGGAATGCCAGCATTTATCCGTACAAGTTATTTAGGATATGAAAAATCTGAAGGCACTACTTCTACAACATCCTTTTTGGAATCATCTTTAGGATTAGTAGCAAGTAGCCCTTGCACTTCAAAGAACTCCGTCTTCAATATCATCATCTTCAAGATGTATTTCAATCGAACACTTATGTCGGTTCGAAGTAGTTTTCAGATAACTCATGCTTATCCGAGCCCGATCTCTCTAAACTAACAATCGATAGTTTCTAATTGACTCAATCTCGGTTCTTTTAGAAATAAGAAGACCATGTAAGAGTCCCAATGGAATCTCTAATATACCCTTTAAAGTAAGAGATGTTTTGCCAGAATGTGTTATCCCAAGGGAATCTCAAAGCATATGAAATGTGAAGCTTTCGTATACATCTTGTGTCAAAATAAGCATGATGACCCAATGCCTCCAACCACCAGCACCTCCGAGACTCCGTCCATAGGTTCGCCGACCAACCTCTCACCTACTCCCCCACCTCCGATGAACTCCGATGCTCCGGTGACACGGCACTAACCAAATTCCCAACCTTGACCAAAACTGAGCCAAAACCCTACCTCGTCAATGCACCGCCAGCACAATGATCTAAAAATCCAACTTCCATTTTTTCCTAGCTCGCCTACTTCCTTTCTACCTCCAACCGTGATCCTGACCACCCGAGCCCTTCGATCACAAAAAAATGCCCAAAACCCAAATTCCAATCAACCCGAGAATCCTCACTCGATTCAACACTAAAAATTTGGGTTTAACCTTTAAAATTCATGATTTACGAAGGTGATTTAGATTACATAGGTGAATCAAAGAATCGTGTTGTTTGAATTTAACATGTTTTAATGTTTTCCCTGTATTTGTCGATTTTCCAAAAAATATTCAAACTAATTTTACTTAGAAATATTTTTAAAACTTAGTTAATGTTAAAACAATCATAACTTGTTTAAATACCAAAGCCTATAAGAGAATATATGAAGAGAATTTGATTTTTTATCTAGATTTTAGCCTGTAAGTACAGAAACAGGGATATGTATATGTATACAGACATGCACACTTAAAAAACTTAATATTTATAAACATGCAAGCATAATCTCATTCATGCAAACATCCAACACATCATCATTTCAAATATCATTCACATGCATCAAGATTAAACAGGTTAAAGCTTATACAAGCTGTTTACTCACCAAAAAAGATGTTGAACAGAGAGCTTTATACTTGGAAAACTAGAAAAATACTCGATCCTCTTTGAAACTTGAAACAGGAAATTTAGTTAAGATGATCTTGCTTTAAACTAATATGAATTTGCTTTGATTTGCTTGTTGAGATTTGAGATAATTAATACAGTTGTTGTTTTTTAAATTTCTGGTTTGTTTATTTTCTTACAGGCTTTTGATTTCTTAGTTTGAAAAATGAAGATAGAAAAGAAATGAAAGAGAAGAGTATAGATATATTTATAGTCTTGTTTTATGATTTTTTTAAAAATAAAAGAAAATAAAAAAATTGTGACACTGTTTAAATGCATGATAATAACCTTACACTTGTATTTCACATGTGTTAATTAATTTTTAATATGTTTTTATAACACTTTATATTTATTGTCTATTTAGTTAATACATTTTCTTTATTTATATTTATAAAATCTTTTAAAGAAAATAATATAACACTAATTATATATACCAATAAAAATTATCAATTACTTATATAGGAAAACAAAAACCAGATCGCTTATATGAAGACACGTGTCTTCTTTCACTTAGGGTATTTTCGGAAGCATAGCAATATCACTGGGTAACCGATGTACTTTCTCCTAAATCCACTGCTTTGAATTCCAGTCGGCACGATGTGTTTTTTCCTACAACCGTTACTTACAGTTCCAAAACCATATTCGTCTTCCTCCTCCTCCCTTCTGTATCCACGTTCTACAAACCCTACTCCTTCTTTCTTTCTTTTCCTGCCGACTAATCTTACCCCAAAAATAATCAACATTACAGATGTTATACTGATGGTGAAATCGCGTAGTCGAATTGGGGATCAACATTACACATGTTATATATTGCTGGTGAAATCACGAAGTCGAATTGGGGATTTACTACAATGAGGATAGTTATTTGTTGATTTTTATTGCTCGACTTACATAGTTCTATATTTTCGAAAACATAGTTGGTAGGATTTACAATAACACTTTATCCAATTATTTGTTACTCTAAAATTGTGCTGCATCCCTTTTATATATATCAAATAAAAGGCTTTCATGTAATTAATTTGTTAACCTAACAATCTTGATATAAACAAACAGCTATTGCAATTTAGATTCAATTTTGAGCAATGCAATGAAAATTAAATATGGATGTTAACATCAGATTGCAGTTTTGATTCGGTTTTTCTACACAATGGCAGTTGCTATCAATTCCATGTTCTACCTCAACTCAATTGCAGTTATCACATTCAATTTCGATTATTTATGTTTTGTGATCTGCAACTTCCACCTTCATCTTCATAAGCATTCATCTTCTTATTGAATAGGTAATCAGATTTTAATTCTTCAGTTAAATGTATACGTTACTTTGGGCTTTGTTTTGCAAATTTACTGTTTATTACGGAAGAGTAATCTGCAGTTGCTTAGTTCAAATTATTTGTGGAGAATAATAACTTCCTTAATCCTTCAATCTGTTGAAAATTAACTTATTTTTTGATTTCTGCGTATAAAATTTTATCTGCTTTTCATCTTAATTCAGTTGTCTTAATTCAGTTTTGGCAATATACTTGCTGTTATATTCGTTGCTTTTTTTGGTCGCAATTACTAACCTTTTGTTACCAAAATACATTAACAAAGATTAATAATGATAAAATTTGTCCTTGTTTAGGCTGTAGATTCTTTACTTTTATTAGCAGTTAGAACATGGGATTTCCCTCACCTACAAATGAGAGTCTTTTCCTCATTTCTGAGTTACAAACTTACAATCTTACTGTTTATGCTTTTTCTTCAAAGAATATTACAGACAAAATGATACATAATTTGCATATACCCTATAAGACAATTATGTCTACCTATGAATTTAAAATTTGTAAGTTTCAGCTATGAATAACAATGATGATGTAAGTATTATGTTTATATACTGTGTGATCATATTCAACTTCATTCTCGTTCAAGAGTAAAGATGCAATTTTTCATTTAGTTAGCATACCTGTATCAATATGGAGCTGCATTCATAAAAAATAATGCAAGGAATACACATACAATACATGCGCTACAAACAAAAGCTAGAATTATGTGTTAAGTTACATACAAATGTAATTTATTTGTTAGAATTAATGATGCATAACTGAAATCTAATTGTGAATGGGTGTCACTAATTCTTTTATGTGAAATAGAATAAATGAATGTCGTATGATACTAAAAGTCTGATTTTAATTATGAATTTTACTACGTATCAAATAATAAATGAATATTATTCACCAATAAAGAGTTACTAATGTCATGGCACAAAAGGTCTAAAAAAGGATTCTGGATTTCAATTCTTTATAGTTAGGGACATGTGCATATTAGTCCAAAGCTATGCCATGACAAAAACGGTTGTGTTGTATGCCTTAATTCTGTTGGTGTGCATGGTTAATATGATATTATTTATTCAAATGGACACATAGCTATATTATATGCTTAATGGTGAATACAGTTTGATTAATATGATAAACTATGCTATAATAAGCGCTAAGTAAGGCAAGGCGATAGAAGTACCGCTTCACTTAATGTCACTTAAGCGCTGCTTAAGCATCGTCTAAGTGCCGCTTAATTTTTTAGCATTAATTATTCGTATTAATATAAATTTATTTAAAGAGATCATAGTAAGTGCATTATCTGTGTATTCATAAACTGTTCACAAAGAAGTAAATTTTAACTTATAAAGTCATCGGTTGCAAAAGCTAGATTCGGCTTTTGCTATTTATTAAAAGAAAACATACTCGAATTTAGTATAAACCCTGCACATTTTTTAAATCACGATCACAGATGCACCTTATTATTTTTTATTTTGTAACCTTTCCCAAATCGATCGAACTAAGCTGGATTCACACTAAATGTATCACACATGTTTAGGGAGATGCTATCATGCTGAGCAGGCATTATTTGTTAACC
Organism: Allium cepa; assembly: GCA_030765085.1. Lineage (NCBI taxonomy): Eukaryota > Viridiplantae > Streptophyta > Magnoliopsida > Asparagales > Amaryllidaceae > Allium > Allium cepa. The sequence goes on from CM060942.1 coordinate 515,659,704, forward strand.
GTATTGAAAAAAAAAATAATTCATCTCTAACTGATTACCGGTTTGTTAATTCTGATATTGAGCATCTGAATTTTATTTATTTTACATGTTTCGTTGGTAGATATAATTCGATTATCTGTTGCACCTACTATTTCCTACATGACAGTATTTTCCCAATCTCACAATTGGTGATAAATATGAAACTTTACATACTATAACAATTTATGACTACCTTGCATTTTCAATAGTAGTTAGGAAATGGTTTGTCCACTTTTCCAAGTCCGAAGAGTCTAATTTCAAGAAGTGGCAAAGGTTTATTCTACAATAGCACAACTTCTAGATAATGTCACGAAAGCTAACTGTCGGGCTGATCGCTATTTATCTATGTGATTATTATATTACTGTTTCCTAATTACTCCACTTTTAAATGTTCATCTTTCTTTCTTTTTTCCGTTAAACCCTACTGTTCTATACATGCTCCACTCTATATGTAAAATTTACCTAATCATTCCAAAGTAATTGTGAATTTTAATATTTCAAAGCTTTTAAATTAAACAATTTTACCATTATAATTAGCTAATAGCTGAAGCTTTACAGATATATGTAATAGCCGCAACCATCATGAGGCTTTGAAATCATTCCCCATGGAGCTATCTTTTCCTGCACGTTATGTAAGTCTATGGTTCACCTAGATGGAACAAATTATTTTTGCTCAAGATGCCATAAAATGGCTGAAAACCCCATGAACTGGTAATCTCTGAAACTTAATCGTTTTACCTCTATCTCCACTAACCTCTAATCATAAAAATGAATATAATAGGTTTCATTTATATATCGATGTATCGGATTCCGACATGGCAACCGCTATCACAACATTTGATAGGAAGCTGAAGGGCTATTAGGCCAGAAGGTTGACGATATGCTTAGCATCTACAAATCGGTAAAATTATAACTCATTATTTTTTCCACCTCAGGCCTACCAATTTAACTTTGAACATAAACAACTTTTTGATCCACTGAAATTTTCTAAGGTGGTAACATGTTCTTCTTTACCGATCTCCTATTGAATACAACTTACAGTGGTGTATAATGTTAAATCCATTCATGTACCTTTCCTAACTATGTTACAGATTATTCAGCTACCTACAATTTTTTTTTAAATACATTTGCTTATTACTCTATTAACTTTTTTTATACCAATGCATACCTCCCTCCTCCTTGGGTCAGACTAACGTTGTTTCCCCTTCCTTATTTATTACCACGATATAATTCTGTTCTTTAGGCACAATATCACAGTCTCATCAACAATAGCCATTGAATCCTAATCTCTGTTTCTTTTGGATTGATAGTGAATTCCTCTATGCGTGAAATCCAAATATGTGTATCAGAAATTTTTTTAAACTCACCCAGTAATACATTAATAGATATTATCACTAACCACTCATAATATATACATTATGTTGCCTGAGATATGGCATTGAAATGATGTGGGTGGTCGATTAAAAACAGTTAAACATTGCTATGTTTTTTCCCTTGATCTGACATTAGGTGGTGTGAAATTGGTTAAAGCCTATGTTTCACATTTTAGCAGTCTAATTAACTTTTCGCATCATAGGATATGGCAGCATGCTGCAAGGGTTTTCTGGCATCTTTTTTTTTTTTTTGAAAACCCAGGAGAACCCAGCGGACCGGTTAACTCCTGAGGAGGGTATAGTAAAGCCGTCCGCTGATCCAAGCCCCCATACCCCTGGGTAAATTTATATAGGATAGGGAAGCACATGATAGGAATCGAACCTGGGTCTTTTTAGCTGAACCCAGGCCTCCTTTCCACTGCGCCGCACCCGCGGACATTTTCTGGCACCTTTGATACTGCCTTATTGGTGATTCTATTATTTTTTCATCCAGAACTTGGTTACTTTGCACACATGTAATTATGTAACCATTAACCATGTCATTATCATTGTCAGTTTATGCTGGTCAATAAAAATAGGCATCAGTACAGACAGTTACTTAATGGTTTACAATTTAAGAATGAATGTTATTTGATATTTGATTTACACTGCATGCACTGTACATTACAATATATAACCATGGCGCTAAGTAAACTATATTCCTAATTTTGGTTGAAATATCTATGTCCGCATACATTCTCTCATTTTACTTCATCTCCTGAAAGAACCTCCTTCCTTCACATATTAGCCAAGCTGGGTTGTAAATATTATTTTCCAAGTAAATAATAACCATGGTTTTCATTGTTTCGTACTTAAATAATGTTGTACCTTATGTGTGTGTGTGTGTGTATGTGTGTGTGTGTGTGTGTGTGTATATATATATATCAAGGCATATAACCAGTCTATTATGTGGTTGAATATTGCTGTGAGTTTCATAATATTAATCAAAACGTTGAGGCTCCAAAACTGCTTTTGATTTGTAAATATTATTTCCCAGATAAATAACAACCACACTGTTACAACACGGTTTACGTTGTTTTGCCCTCGGTGAATGAGACATATTAGTCTTGCTGGGTTGTACGTTTAAAAAGCAATACTGCATGCCATAGTTCAAGCGCAGCGATAATAGTATGCGTAGACCCCGTAGATGGTAGAAACCCGACCGACCCACTAAATCACACAAATTATAACTTTACATCTATGTGCATTATGACGGATTCCCTAAGTTTTATATGTCTTCTGTACCATCCCTCTTCAATTTGTACTGGCACATTTAATTTGCTTTTTGTACTCTACTCACTGTTACCCACCTATGCTATGCGCTGCTCACAATTAGATTTAGCATGTTCTGTTGCACATTCGACTTCCATCCACGTTATTAGTTCACATGTATTTGCACTGCCACGCAATCTTTGAACTCTGTTGATAGTAACATCAATAATGGCACGCCGTACACAATGTACCTTAAAAAAATGCACAATGCTGTAGGAAAATGGGTCCATAAAATCGATAAGATTTTCCACCATTTCTCAGGGACTGAAGCAATATTTGAATTCAGACCGAGTAACTATGAAATGAATAATTCCGACGCTTATCTCACTACCAGAAAAATAAAAAAAAATAGCCGCGACTGAGACGGATTGTTCTCAAATTTGGAAATATATTAACTTATAATTTACATACTTACTTGAGAGAAATGATGTATTTCTTATTTATTTAACTAGAAATTCGCTGAAACTTTAGTTTATAGTGCAGTCCTTAAAAAGTTATTTTTGAGATCGTCATTCAGTAACGAAAATCGACTAAACATTTTTTTAATGATCTATAAGAATAAGATATGCGCGCGCACACACATAAATACTTACACATACATATCTACTTCTGCCGTTTTTCTATCCCGGTTTATTTTCCAACCAGCAAAACATCGCTGGGTATGCAGTTATTTCTTTCAGAAACAGGAACAAATTATGCCACTTTGTTTAAGTATCTGAATATACTAAGGTTAAAATTTCTATTTCTGGCTATATTTTTTTTTGCAGAATCCTACTTTAGGCTATTCACACAATACCAACCCTCAGATTTGTGTAAATGTATGGAAGCTCTGCATCATCAAATATGTTACAACACTGGAAGCAATCTACCTGCAATAAGAGAGAAATACATCCAACATAAGGTAAAAACCTGTACATCCTGATCGACTTTTATTCTATATTGTTATGCACTTTGTTTAATATGAGTTCATACTGATGACTTAAAGTACATCTTTGTGGCCAAGAAGTTTTATCCTCCTTCAATACCTTCAGAGTATTTCAAGAATCCGAGTAAGTAGACTTTTTGTTGTTTGAAGGATTCATCCGAGGTTGCAAGTATTAGTTAAATCAGATCCCATCATCCAGCTCTTAGCCTCTAACACTACCACCTACAGCTTTGCGATGGATTTCTAGGTGGGTTCTCTTTTTTTCCCTCCTTTTCTTTTTCTTTTTTTATAGTAGCTGCACTGCATAATTTTGTACAAGCTTCCAACTATTACATCAAGCCCTCCAGTGTTCTGGTTTGCAATATTTTTTACAACTTTATCACAACAATCAAATCTATTTCAAGGTACTAGGACACCAATTTATAGCTTTGGAAATTCCCAATGGCACAAATCTATTTCAGGATAATCAGATAATCAAATCAAAATGAGTTGAGTTTGTTTCCATAATACACTACTGCTACTGTATTTCAAAGCTTTATGAACTGTATAATATAATGACCATTTTTTTTTCACATCTCAAACAACCGTTGTTTTTCCTTTAGTTGATATCTAAAATATATTGAGATTCAACAAAAAAGACAATCGATGCATTGTCAATATCTTTGATTGTAGCATTTAAAGTTTCAATAACATTATCCTTTCTGATATTTGATAACATTAATTGAGATGTTTTAGGAACAGTGTTGAAAGAAGAAATTTTAATCTTCTCATAATGGTTAGCCACAGAATGAAATAATTCTATACTTTTTCCTTTATTTGTTGATAATTCAACATGATGATCAAGAATTGACAGCTTTGTTTTAAATGAAATAGCGCACAATCGAATGTTGCATCTGTTTAGCTTTGTTTTGGAGCAGGACTTTCCTGATGTATTTGGATGTTTATTTTATTGCCTAGATGTATTTGGATGTTAGTTTTATTTCACATGCTGTAGCATAACTTTCAGATGATGAAGATAATTGTCACCCCTCTATTGTTTCAATACATGCAAAGTTAAAATGCTGTGTAGTTTTTGACCTATTTTCATGTCTGATAGGTAGTTTTTGACCTATTTTATTATTTTGGTTTTTATTAATAATGGGTTGAATGGTTTGGGTTGGGTTTACCCGATAAATTAACGGGTTAGGTTGGGTTGACCCGTTTAATAAATGGGTTTAATGGGTTGGGTCATTTTTTCTTTTAAATGGGTTGGGTTAATTTCAAACCAACCCATTTACAACCCACCCAACCCAATCTGTTTGACACATAGAGTGCAACTAGGACATAGTGATGCTCATGGTTTAGGATTTGGAGCTAACTAGATATGACTGCTCATGGTGGGTAAATTGGTGTGCCATAAAATGGGGATTGGCACCAACATTATTGAAATAACCATTGTCATATATAGATTGGGCTGCATTTTGTTTCTTTTAGCCCATTGCCATAGTATTCATATGTAATATAAATATTGATTGTTGTACCTGAAATATTAATGTACTGAGAAAACTCAATTTTCATTTTCTTCTTCTATTCAGTCATCAAAATCAAAAAGGCAGCACTGCATTGCAAATTCTGACGTGGTATCTTTACAGCATTTCGATTGGCATTTGAGATCAGAATAATCATCGGATTGGACTTGGATTTTAAAAAAAAATTATGCTAATTATCCTAAACATTGGGAAAATGCAAAAGTTTTGCCTTGAGAGTGTTAAAATGCCGTAAAAAATGTATGTACTATGGCTAAATCTACTACTTTAATGCTAAGCACTTTGGAGGATTTTACTGTACTATTTTTGCATACGTTTGTTTTGTAAAGTGAGTGCAAACATTGTCAGTTTTTGCCTGAACAAAGATAATCAAATGCACAGAAATATACATGGTTTGTTTTTTGTCAGCGAATGAAGGTACAATCGTTTTATTTTTTGATATTCGTGATTTTAAATGGGTACAAATTTTAAGTTCCAACTCTATTTCATTATTAACATCGAAGAAAAGAGGGATGGATTCATGGATAACTGAATTTTAAGTCAACAAGTAGTAATAAAGTAACCTCAATCAGATATTCCTTTTGTGACAACGATGAATTGAAATATTCTATCTACAGCTGCTTTCAATCTCATCTATGTGAATTCATCGTTAAAAAGTAACCATTATACTATGTTGTTAACGTACCGAGCTTTAAACTATTTATGATGCATAAATATAACCAAACCACAAATTATATTTTTAAAACTAATATGTCTCATTTTATTTTCAGTGATGGCTGTCAAGTAATATACATGTTTTCCTTTCGATAAAGCCAAAGAAGAAACAATTCTAATATTACTTTATGACTGAAATTTTGCCAAAGATTTATACAATTGTGTATGAATTTATAACATTTTACAATCATATTATACCCTACCTTGACAGTAATAACCATTTTACAATCATATTCAGATATACGCTGCTTTAAGTACGACCATTTACAGATAAACAGAAAGGTTATTTTCATCCAGCTTATGACCTAAATTAAAGAATTTCAAGTAACATCAACTGATTTTCTATCGCTCATGAAACTAAAATAGTGGTTCTGTTTTAGTACAGTAACTGGAATATATGTAGCCTTAGTACATTTCAGTGTCCCATCCTTCAATTTTTCGATACCTCTAAGTTAAATATTTCATATTACACGATATGCATTTGGATCCCACATTTGTGCAACATAAGATAAAAAAAGTTCTGTAAGCAAAGGAAGCTGCATTTTATTCTGGAATACAAATGCGATGAAGCAGATAAAACTTGTTTGGATAACAAGTTGAGTTAAAGAATCTCATCCACCATGCATACGAAAAAAATCCATAACTAAATAGAAACAAGAGCAATAATCTCCAAAGACCCAACTGACTCATAAATATTATACTTCATACATTAGCATACCTTAACTAATTTAATTTCCATAAACCAGAAACATTACCATTTTTCTACTTCAGCTCGAATGTTTATAGGATTCTAATATGATGTTTAACTAAATATATGAAATTCAAAAATTATAAAAATTACTGATGTCCAACAGAATTAGCAAACAGATTGTTACCTAACTAAAAACTTAGTACAACAACATTATCTCCTGGTGCAACATAAGACACAAATAAAAAAATACAACACGAGTATCAAATTCCAAACAGTATATCACATAAAATATAGACCTGCAAGCGATAACAAATAAGTCAAAAACTACATCATCTATTCTTATTTATCAACCCGAGTGCGTAGCACGGGCCACGCACTAGTATATATATAATTTTTAAATCCAATTTATTTTAATATATTTATCTTTGAATTTCAAATTCAAATTCAAATTCCATTTGAAATCTACATACATATACATACATAAACAACATATTTTATTTGTTTAAAAAGGAATAATTCGTCAATTTTAAATAATTTATAAAAGAAGATTATCACATATTTATTTGCCTAAAATTCAGGGACATCACATTCCTTCCCCCTTAAAAGAATTTCGTCCCCGAAATTTAAAAGCAAAGGATAATCCAAAAGCTTTTTATTTCAAACGACTCATGCATACATATCAACCATAACTAATAATCAAATCAAACAATTCATTCAAACAGCATTGCTAGTTATCCAAACACAATTCCGGATAGGCTTTCTTAAAACTATCTAGAGTTTCCCAGGTACAGTCTCTGGGATCCTCGCTCCACTGAACCTTGACCAGCTTCACCACTTTGTTTCTGAGCTGGTTCTCATCTTGATCAACTACCTGGACTAGATGCCTGACTACTGTTAAGTCGGGTTCGACCTCTAAATCTTCTTACACTGCCGGTTCCACAACTAGAGATGGGTCGTACACGTATTACGCAGATGAGATACGTGAAAAACATTGTGAATTCCGTCCATCCAGACTGGCAATTCAATCCTGTAGGCCAAAGCACCAATTCTCTCGAGCGCACGGAACGGTCTAATATATCTTGGGGCTAGCTTTCCCATTTTTCCAAATCTGATCGCTCCTTTAATCGAGGAAACCTTAACAAAAACCAAATCTCCGACTTCGAATTCCAGTTGCCTTCGTCTCTTGTCCACATAACTCTTCTGGCGATCCCGGGCTGCTTTCATTCTCTTCTTAATTAACTCCACCTTCGTACATGCCTCTCGGATCAAATCTGGACCAAGAACAAGACGATCTCTCGATTCTACCCAATAGGACAGTGATTTATAAGGTCTTCCATACAAATCTTCATAGGGTGCCATCTTATTACACGCCTAATAACTATTATTGTATGATAATTCCACTAAATGCAAGTGTTCCTCCTAAGATCCACCGAAATCTAGAACACAAGCCCTCAACATATCCTCTAGTATCGATTCAGCCTTTCCATTTGTCCGTCGGTCTTGGGATGATAGGCAATACTCAAACTCAATCTTGTACCCAAAGCTGTCTGCAGAGCCTCCTAAAATTTGTTGGTAAAGATTGGATCACGGCCGCTTACTATGCTAATGGGAACTCCATGCAACCTGACGATCTCCCTTATGAAAATCTCTGCTAAAGACGATGTAGTTCTGGTCGCCTTAACGAAATAAAATGGGCGCACTTGGTCATCCGGTCTACGACTACCCATATTCCTCCATTTCCTTTTCTAGTCCTTGGCAAATCGTCGACGAAATCCATCGATATCATTTCCCACTTCAACTTTGGGACTTCCAGAGGCTACAACAACCCTACTGTCTTCTGTTGATCACCCTTTACCTGTTGACAGACTGCAAATCCATTGACGAAAGTAGCAACATCCTTCTTCATGTTCAGCCACCAGAAAACTCTCATCATATCCTTATACATCTTTGAAATCCCTGGATGGATACTCAGCCTGGAGCGATGACTCTTTGATAAAACTTCTTGCCTCAAATCCTTGAAATTTGGAAGACAAATCCTTCCATTGAACCTCAAAGTTTCCTGGTCATCAATCTCAATGCTAGAGCACTGCCCATTCTTGACTCTACTAATGATTTCTCTCAACCTTCTATCTGATCCTTGCTTACTTGTAACCCTTTCAAGTAGAGACGGAACAACATCCAAAATAGACAGAACCTTCATTCCTACTTAAAGCATCTGCCACAATATTCACATTCCTTGGAGTATAAAGAATATCCAAATCATATGATGCCAAAAATTCCACCCACCTCTGCGGCCTCAAATTCAAATCCTTCTGGGAGAAAAGGTATTTCAAGGGTTTATGATCCGTGAAAAGCTCGAACTTCTCTCCTAGCAGATAGTGACTCCAGATCTTCAAAGAAAAGACGATGGCTAACAATTTCAAATCGTGTGCAGTGTAATTCTTCTCATGTGCCTTCAATTTCCTGCTCGTATACGTGATCACTTTCCCATTCTTTATCAGCACAGCACCCAACCCAACTCTACAAGCATCCGTGTAGACTTCGAACTTACTTTTACCATCAAGACTAGCTAAAACAGGTGCACTGGTCAGCCTCGCCTTCAAATCCAGGAATGCCTCTTCACACTTGGGGGTCCGTATAAACTTTGCTCCTTTCCTAGTCAACTTGGTTAAGTACGAATGAATCTTAGAGTAGTCTCTGATAAATTTCCTGTAGTACCTTGTCAATCCTAAAAAACTGTGGACTTCCGTAGGGGTCTACGGTTGCTTCCACTCTTGAATAGCAACTACCTTGGCCAGATCTACAGATGTACCCTCTTCGGATACAATATGCCCCAAGAATCTCACTTACGACTTCCAGAAATGGCACTTCGAAAACTTAGCCTTCATGACATGCCTCCTCAAAGTCTCCAACACTATCTCCAGATGACACGTATGCTCCTCTTCAGATTTGGAATAGACGAGAATGTCGTCGATGAACACGAGCACGAACTTGTTCAGCATATCCCGGAAAACTCGATTCACCAAATCGATAAAATAAGCAGGAGAATTGGTTAGCCCGAAAAGTATAACCAGCCACTCATAAAAACAATTAGGTCCCCTGAACGCAGTCAAGGGTATACTGTCCTTAGCAACCCTTAATTGGTGGAAACCCGAAGCTAAATCCAATTGGGAGAAAACAAAAGTTCCATGGACTTGATCAAAAAGATCGTCTATACGGAGCAAGGGATACTTATTCCTAATAGTAACCTTATTCAACTCCCGATAATCTACACAGATTCTCAATGACCCATTTGACTTGGTCACAAAGACTATAGCAGAACCCCAACTAGAATAACTAGGCCGAATCAAACCTCTCTCTAAGAAATCTTGGGTCTGCTTCACCAACTCTTCTCTCTCTCTCGGCGCCATCCTTCTACTGGGTTGAACAACATGTTTTGCTCCTAGAACTAAGTCGATTCCAAACTTTATCTCCCGATGCGGTGGCAAATCTTTAACTTCTTCAAAGACATCTGGAAAATCTTTGACCACTTCGATGGATTCTACGCCTTCTGGAGATGCCTTGATTCCATGCAAAAGACTACTCAAGTGAACTCTAGAAGTATCGCAAGTCACTTTTGAAATTCTTCCCAGCTCGATTTCCAAAGTCACAGTTCTCTCCTCACAAATCAAAACAGCCTTATGCGTATCCAACCAATCAATTCCCAGAATAAGGTCAAATCCTTTGAAATCCAATACAAATGGGTCGCAAGAGAAACTATGGGATAGATAAAAATTATTAAGTCTCTACAGATCTTATCTAACTTGGTTACTTCCCTATAGGATTAGATACAAAAATAGGACGGTCTACCACACTAGGGGTCAAATGAAACTTCTCTACTGCATCCAAAGAAATAAAACTAAGGTATGCACAAGAATCAAATAAAACTCTAACAAAAATGCCATCTAAAAGCAAAGTTATTTCTAAAACGCCTTTGCCTTTCCTATCCGAAGAAGTTGATGGTCCTTCTTGGATAGCAAACACCTTAGTTGGTTGAGCTCTCTGCAGAAGCGGAAAAGCCTTCACCATGTGCCCTGGGTGTGGATAGTTGAAACACAAAGACTTCTGAACCATTGTGGAACCGGGTCCACCCCGATGCTGCTGCCGCTAAGATCTACCTCTAGGACACTGCTTAGCCAAATGACCCTCTTGCTGACACACTTAACACTTACGGGCTCCGTGGTTGCCTCCCTGTTTCCCTTTGCCTTTCTTCTTCAATTTGGGTTGAATTTCCTTTTGTTCGGATTGGAAGAAGTTCCACTTGGTGCCGCTGCAGATGCCAGGGGTTTCTTATTCATAAGCTGCTTATACCTCAATGCCATGTCAATCAATTCCATGAATGATCCCTTAAGATGAGCCATCATCTTCTCATGGAACTCGGGCCTCATACCAAGTACAAACATCTCATTCTTCTTGAGGGGTGTGATAACCAGACCAGGTCTGTAGTGGGATAATTCATTGAATTTAGTCTCATATTCGGACACCGACATACTTCCTTGCTTCAGATCAAGAAAATCTCTATACAGACGAGTCTTCCCAGTTGTAGGCATAAACTATTCCTCAAATAGTTTCTTAAACTTACTCTAAGAAATATCATCCTCAGAAATATTCACAGTAACTGCATCCTACCATGCAGCTGCTCCTTCTTGAAGTTTCCACGATGCCTCACTCTCTTTTGCTCATTTGACAGATCCAAACTCTTAAAAATTCGCTCACACGAACGTAACCATGCTTGAACTTCAATGATGGACTCCGTTCCTTAAAAGGTTTTCCTCCGAGATTGGTGAAATCCTTACACAAAGCTGCAAAGCTTACTCGAGGCAGCGTTGGATTTACGGCCTTGTTGGCATTCGGACCTCTTCCATTAGTGGTCGTCGTGCTGCCCACAACTCTATCTCTCCTTCCTTTAGAACTCGTGTTGGCAACCTGGACAGGTAACCCAACAATTTAAACAGGTATATAGATATATAAAAATTACAAGTACGCGCTCTTAAGATAGATACTACTCCAAAGCCTTGGTATTATCTCAACCTAGAGCTCTGATACCAACTGTGGCGACCCGATGCCTCCGACCACCAGCACCTCCGAGACTACGCCCATAGTTTCGCCGACTAACCTCGCACCTACTCCTCCACCTCTGATGAACTCCGATGCTTCGGTGACGCTGCTGTAACAAAATTCCCAACCTCGACCAAAACCGAGCTAAAACCTTACCTCGTCGAGGAACCGCCACCACGGTGATCTAAAAATCCAACATCCATTTTTCCCTAGCTCGCCCACTTCCTCGCTACCTCGAGCAGTGATCCCGACCACCCTGAGCCCTCTGATCAATAGAAAATGCCCAAAACTCAAATTATGATCAACCCGAGATTCCTCACTCGATTCAACACTGAAAATCTAGATTTAACCTTTAAAATTCAAAATTTTCGAAAGCGGTTTAGATTTCATAGGTGAATCAAAGAATCATGTTGTTTGAATTTAACATGTTTTAAAGTTTTCCCTATATTACTTGATTTTCCAAAAAATATTCAAACTAATTTTACTTGGAAATATTTTTAAAACTAAGTTAATGTTAAAAAAAATCCTAACTTATTTAAATACCAAAGCCTATAAGAGAATATATTAAGAGAAATTGATTTTTTATCTACATTTTAGCCTGTAAGAACAAAAACAGGGATATGTTTATGTATACAGACATGCGCACTTAAACAACTTAATATTTATAAACATGCAAGCATAATTTCACTCATGCAAACATCCATCACATCATCATTTCAAATATCGTTCACATGCATCAAGATTAAATAGGTTAAAGCTTATACAGGTTGTTTACTCATTAGAAAAGATGTTGAACAGAGAGATTTATACTTGGAGAACTGGAAAAATACTTGTCCTTTATGAAACTTGAAACTGGAAATTTAGTTGAGATGATATTGCTTTAAACTAAGATAAATTTGCTTTGATTTGCTTGCTGAGATTTGAGATAGTTGATAGAGTTGTTGTTTAAATTTCTGGTTTGTTTATTTTCTTACAGGCTTTTGATTTCTTAGTTTGAAAAATGAAGATAGAAAAGAAATGAAAGAGAAGAGTATAGATATATTTATAGCCTTGTTTTATGATTTTTTTTAAAATAACAGAAGACAAAAAAAAAATTGCGACACTTGTTTAAATGCATGCTAATAACCTTACACTTGTGTTTTGCATGTGTTAATTAATTTTTAATATGTTTTTATAAAACTTTATATTTATTGTCTATTTAGTTAATACATTTTCTTTATTTATATTTATAAAATCTTTTAAAGAAAATAATATAAAACTAATTATGTACTAATAAAAATCATATATATATATATATATATATCATTTTTAAATCCAATTTATTTCAAGATAATTATCTTTGAATTTCAAATTTAAATTAAAATTCCATTTAAAATCTACATATATGTATACATATATAAACAACATATATTTTATTTGTTTAAAAAAGAATAATTTTCCAATTTTAAATAATTTATAAAAGAAGATTATAACATATTTATTTGTCTAAAATTCAGGGATATCACAATAGGTCAAGTTCTTGATAATGGACAAACCATTATCAGGTGTAAGTATATAGTTTGCATATGGAAAATTGGACATCATATACTTATCACCACTATTTGATTTCAACTGCACTATACCTCGTGTAACGACCCGTATTTTTAGCTATTTTAATTAGAAAATTTAAGGTGATTATTGAAGGAAAATGATTATTAATGTAATTTGTTGAATAATTTAATATTTGAAATTATTTGAATAATTGGATAACGGGTTTAATATGATTAAAAATGATTTGTAAAATTCTGTTTTATCATATTAAAGTTAGAATGATGTTGTAGAACTTTTAAAATCAAATTAGAAGTAAATTTGTGAAAATTGAATATTTTAATATTTAATTGACGAGTTAAAATAGCCATTTTTCAAACAGTCTCGTATTTCGACGAAACTTGTTTCATCGGATCCGTAATAGTAAATTATGCTAGGATTTCAATTTTCGTACCAATTGGACTTGTCGTTTGGCCGTGCGAGCTTGAAACGCGTAGAAATTTAATTTCGAATTTAATTAAAATAATCGACTTCGAAAAGCTATCTTCCAGCTATGATCGAATTAGGCCTTGAAACTAGTTCCATTGCGTCCGGAATGGGGGTAAAACCTTATAAACGCCTTGCAGCACGTCTCGATTGGAGTTCGGATGATTTTGGACCTATCTATATAAATACGCACGCAAACCGAGACAGTTTTATTAATATTTTAACCCAGAAACCCTAATTCTAAATCATGGCCGCCGCCTATTCCATGGCCAAAAATTTCCGATCTTCTTTCCTTAATATCTCTCAATCCGTTGGACAAAATCGAAAAATTCCAAAAGCAAAAGTGTAAATCTCGACGAGCTCTTCAAATCCATACGGTTGATGTATGCTAATTTTTCATGGATTCGTCCAGATCTGACTTGGAAGTGTGTACGTATTTTCTTGGATTGCGTGCAAACGACGGCGAATGACGGGATGAAACTTGGCGCGTAGGTGGCTCTGGTGAAGGGCTTCGTGGTGGCGCTACCTGATCGTTCTGGAAGTCGACGAGGTGGTCATAAAAATTGCTTGAAGATCGGCGGCTAATGGGTTTGCATACGTGAATTTCACGTTGGGGAAGAAGCGCCGGAATCACGGAGATGAGAGCTGCGCTGCAGTGCAGATCCGAAAGTGTTTGGTGCTCATTAAAATTTTATGTTAAATCGAACGTCGTTCGATTTGATTTAAAATCGTAAAATCAAGGTGAGTGTTTTATAACGCTCACAACGTACTGAATATCTTTATGCTAGTTAAATTTGACATTATGCATAGTTATGATTTTTATTTGTTGTTGTTTGATAAAATTTAATTATCATATTGATTGTCATTTGAATTCACCATTAAAAAAAATTAAATTGACAGTTAAATTTAAATTAAAATTGAATTGCGATTAAATTACCTGACATTGATAAATATGAAATTGTCGTGAATTGTATTGCCTATTGGATGATGTATTTCGATGGATGTTATTGGTTGATATTTAAATGTTTGGATGTTTATTTGTTTATATATATCCTGCTATGCATACATATGACACTGTGATTGATTTAAATGATATATTCATCCCTGACATTTAATTGTAATAACTAATCACTTGGCCATAGGCTAGAAAATTATATACGGACACCGAGTTGGATAAATTAAATGATTTTAAAAGTTGTTTTAAAATTATTTAAATGAATTGATTTTAAGAATAAAATCCAATTTATGGAAATTGAATTATTTTGAATTGGAGCTCGAAATGTTAGAATTTAAACTTGGTAAACGAAATTATTAAATAAAATCGAAGTTTAGATTTAAATTGAAAATTGAAATACGGTGTAAATTTTTGAAAGTTGATTTGTTTTAAAACATTGGACTTTTAATCGAACTCTGAGTATTTCTAAGAAAATTGATATGAAATGATATTTCAAGTTTGAGTTTGGAATTGAAAATTTATTTGAAATTTAGATTTAAATTAATTTGGAATTAAATTGAAATTTAAAGAAATTTGTGAATTGAAATCGAAATTTACGTGGAATAGAAATTTATTCAAGTTGAAATTGGAATAAATCGATTAAATCGAAATGGAATTTGGATTTGATTTGGATAGGAAATTTGGAAAGTTGACCGGTTTGACTTTGGAATTATTTATCAAATAATTTTTGATTTTTTCCAAACTATTTTATATATAAACCATTTTATATTCAAATTAATTTCGATTAAACTATTTAAATATTTTCTATCAAACTATTTTGAATTATTTAACTATTTTAAACTATTTAAACTATTTTCTTAAATTCAAACTGGTTAAAGAGACGGAAATGTTTATATTTAAACCTTTGGTTTAAATACGAACTAGGTTAAAGTAGAGATTATAACCTAAATTGAATTCGAATCAAATTTTGAAGTGAAATTGATTTATCGGACAAAATTGATAATTTTGAATATATGATGAGTTTGAAATGGATTTGATTTTAAAGCGAATATGATATTTTGTTATCAATCATGAATCAATTTGAAATATAAAAGAGCCATCAGTGTAATAATACGTAGTTATTAAAGAGACCGGGATCGGATATGGACATACTCTCTGTCGATACCGAAAACCACTTTAATAACTATTATACGCGGAGTGTTGATCCAGAATGAAGTGGATGGTTTGGTGAACGCGTTGACTGAAGAAAGAGAACGATATTGGATGATCCCTGACATGACTAAAACAGGAGCCGCGCCGGGCCATTGAGGTTCGCCACCTCTAGCGGACACACTTCTTCGATACCATATCTATTACATTTGTGATTTGATTTGGGTGCACCCCTTGATTTGGGAGTGTTGTTTCACGGTGTTGAGGTAGTAGCTGCTATGCTCAACATCAGTCCGGATCACGCAACTACTAGTATCCTAGTTGGTATCGCCTCATGTACCTTGTCGTACTGATTATCCTATTCGCGACCACTACGTTTTGGTTTGTACCTTGAGTATATGGATTGCCCTCTGGTGACTTCCGGTTTTGGGGAAACTACGGTCTTGTATATGCTTTTGGGAATATAAAATGTGTTAAGGGGGATTATGGTAACGCCTTAACGCTATTTTGATACTTTATATTACTGATAGACATTATCTACTTAGTGTATATTACTACATAGTAGATAGTTTCACGGATCCTTGAGAGATGGAAAATCCCGTAACATCTCTTGAGTTATTGCACGCACGTTGACACTGGATATGAGATGTCAAAGCCCGTAAACATCTCTGACGCCGTTACACTCATATTTATTTATGATTGATTTAACTTTCATAAGGATATTTTAGTCCTGACTCGAGTGTTTTGTCTTTTCATTACGCTCGGGTCAGTCCTGAGTTTTTCAGATTTTTGAAGATCTATTCTGGAGGATGGAGACGAAGATTTGGTATACTATCACTATTATTACCCTTGCATCATGCTATCTGCTGCATTATTTAATTGCTCTGCTGTATATGTATAACTCTGATAAATGTTGTATAAATAATTGTCAAAGTATAGTAGACAGCTTCATGAACTGTTTATTTGACTATTATATTTTATCGTTCCGCTGCGAGATTCTGTGTTGTTTCATTTCCTTTATTTCTTTTCTTTTCTTTTCTTATTTACCCAATAACTATCTGCACTTTTGAATGGCTTTGGAATCGACATGTGTATTTGATCGTCGGTTTAAACTATCCAAAAAGGCGGGTCGTTACAGTTGGTATCAGAGCTTTGGTTTAGCGATAAACCTTGGCTCTAGTGGGGAATAACTCATTGAACTAGAGGTAAACTATATGAATGAGTTGAGTGTATATGAGAGAGCGTACTTGTTATTTGATATAAAATGGTTTTATATTGTGTTAATTTGTTCCGTTGAGTATTTATGAATTCTGGTCGATACTTGGGACACCAAGGCGTCGATAGGAATTTCTAAACACTCGAATAGGAAAAACCAACACAATATCATTTTGGAATATATTTTATATAAAAGAATTATTTGAATATTTATTCATTTTGATTGAATTGATTGTTAGGAGATGATAATATTAGATTATTATCGTTATTGTTTGATCAGTCAATATTTACAACAATTGATTAAATAACAATGGATTTAGGAAAATGAAATCTTGTAAACACAATTGATAATGAATATAAATGAATTTTAACTTGGATTTGGGAATTTAAATTCCGGTGTTTGAGATTGACTTACAAGAATTTAAAAAATATAATATGAGCATTATATGATAGTATAATTGAGTTGAAATTGTTTTCGAAGGATTTTTTTAATGATAAGTGTTATATTCCCTTCTCTTGACGCTAGAAAATGATTTCGATGATGTGTGCACGCATCATTGGCGTTTATTTTCGAGAGTCCGAGTGGGGAAACCACTTAATAGCTTGTCCAAACCTTGTTTTGACTCAAATTTTATTTTGTTTTGCATTCTCTATAGTATGATTTGATATATAAATTATATAAGTATATATTATTTCAAACCTTGATTTGAAATGAAACCGGGATTGGAATTCTTAAGTTCTTTAATAATTAATGATTTTTTTTTATGATTGAAATGAATTTAGACTTGAATCATTAAGGAACTTCTGAATTGTGAAATGAGAAATGAACCTAAGAGCTAAGTGAAAATATCAATTGAAGTAGAAATCCTTAGAATTAGGAAATTATGAACTTAAAATAAAACTGAAACTGTAAAACTCGCATAGTATTAAATTTCATTCTATAGCTTAGATATAACTTACCAAAATACTTAAGAAGTTCAAAAATGTTATATGAATTGTTAATTGGATAATATACAAGTATAGGTTTGAATAATGAAATATGCATTTAATTAATGGTTTGCAAATATAAATAAAATTATTAGTAAATAATTGGAATTTAAATTAACATTTAAAGGTGATTCACAATTATGTTAATATAAAATGAAAATACTATATGTGAATGTAAATGTGAAATTAAATTATAGTGAAATTTAAGCAATGACTTAAGAATTGATAAATTGAAAATTCAACTTTAAATGAAAAGAAGTTGTATGTTGTTTAACTACATTCTATTTGCATAACTATAACTTACCAAATACTTAAAGGGTTTAAAATGCTAATAAGGATAAGTAGAGAAATAATATACCAGTGTGAGAGTGAAAAATAAAATGTAAAGATCTATTGATAGTTGTAAATATAAAAGAAATTTAAGCTGTAAAATGAATGATACATGTATAAGTGAATGAATAAAATTTAAACTTAATGAAATATAAAATTGGTAAATAGAAACTAATTAAATTTGAATATAACTAAATGTCAATAAACTTGGAAGTGTATGAAATTAAAATTGACTTGGAAATATATAATTGATTTAGTGTAGATTTTGGATGGATGTTAATGTTTGATATGCATTGGTTGTTAGATGGATGATAATTGATTAAGTAGAATTCATTAGTGTTAATGGAATTGAATAAACGGAATAAAATTTTAAATAATTAAATTCAAATTGGGAGCAAATTGACTTGAATTAAAAATGTGAATGAAACAAACTTGAATAAATCGGAAACAAATTGAATGTAAACCTATTGCATGGATGAATAAGAAAATAAATGACTTTGTGTTTATGAGTGTTCTTTAGAAAATTTGAAGTTTTGATGTTTTGTACTTTGAAATAATAAAAGCAAATTTTTGGAAAAAAAAAATCCAACATTGTCCAATATATGCTGAAACGAAAACAACCATAACTTTTAAATGGATGAACGGAATTCGACGATTTTAGACTTTTCGGAAAGCTTAGAAACTATAGCACAACTTTTATTTAGATAACTTGAGAAAATTCCTTCGTCTGCTTGGCTAAAAACTTGAATGTTACTCGCTGTCCTGTGTAAAAATAAGTAAAATCAGTAGTATACACCCTTAGTATTTTCGCCATATCTTTTGACTGGTTTATCGGATTTTGATGATCTTGCACTTCCTGGAAAGATAAGAACTTAAGCTAAAACTTTTGTTTTAAGTGTTTTGTGTTTTGATATCGTTTAGAAGGTCGAAAACGTGGGTGAACGTCGCTGACCTGCGCAATTCATTGCCCAGGCTGAGGCGTATCCTCTAAGTAAAATGGCCGTAACTTTTGAATGTATGGTCCGAATTCGATTATTTTGGACATTCTGGAAAACTTGAAATGAATACAACAACTTTTATTTATATTCGGTTGCCAAATGTTAGAGTTTAGGTGACCTAAAACTGAGATTTGTTTGCTGTCCTGAAATTGGAATCTCAGTTTTGAAGCTAAATAGGTTATATATATGTTGGGTAGGCTAAATATATCGATCTATCTTTATATGCATGGTTCTAACTTAGTTATTGAGCATTTTAGCAGGTAGCAAAGGGGTTGCGCTTCGTTGTAGAGCTCGCTTCTGTGCTAAATACAAAATGTAAGTAAACTGCTAATAAATGCTAAATAAAAGGTACGCTTATGGTTTTATATGGTATTGGTGATATATATATGTTGTTTCCCCAGATATGGGATGCCTCATCATTGAGATGAGATGTATATTTGATATATATTGGTTATATTTGTGTTATATATTGAATTGTAAAATTTTTCGATCGAGCCGCGCAAAGAAGACCCTGCCGAAATTTTCCGTGAATCCGGGTGTTAGAAAATTTTTCAAGTTTTTAAATTTTATAACTTGTTTTGATAACTAACTTTTAAATTTAGAAAGCCGTTCGGAGTAACATTGTGGAAGCGTAGTTATGACTTTATAAATGGAATTTCATTGTTTTATAAGTTGGTAACTTTGAATAAAATATATCTAATGTTGAATTCTATACTTAGTTCCTTTTCCCTTCTTTTCCTTTTCGGGGACAAAAAGTTTTGAGTGGGGGAGAGTGTAACGACCCGTATTTTTAGCTATTTTAATTAGAAAATTTAAGGTGATTATTGAAGGAAAATGATTATTAATGTAATTTGTTGAATAATTTAATATTTGAAATTATTTGAATAATTGGATAACGGGTTTAATATGATTAAAAATGATTTGTAAAATTCTATTTTATCATATTAAAGTTAGAATGATGTTGTAGAACTTTTAAAATCGAATTAAAAGTAAATTTGTGAAAATTGAATATTTTAATATTTAATTGACGAGTTAAAATAGCCATTTTTCAAACAGTCTCGGATTTCGACGAAACTTGTTTCATCGGATCCGTAATAGTAAATTATGGTAGGATTTCAATTTTCGTAGTAATTGGACTTTTCGTTTGGCCGTGCGAGCTTGAAACGCGTAGAAATTTAATTTCGAATTTAATTAAAATAATCGACTTCGAAAAGCTATCTTCCAGATATGATCGAATTAGGCCTTGAAACTAGTTCCATTGCATCCGAAATGGGGGTAAAACCTTATAAACGCCTGGCGGCACGTCTCGATTGGAGTTCGGATGATTTTGGACCTACCTATATAAATATGCACGCAAACCGAGACAGTTTTATTATTATTTTAACCCAGAAACCCTAATTCTAAATCATGGCCGCCACCTATTCCATGGCCCGAAATTTCCGATCTTCTTTCCTTAATATCTCTCAATCCGTTCGACGAAATCGAAAAATTCCAAAAGCAAAAGTGTAAATCTCGACGAGCTCTTCAAATCCATACGTTTGATGTATGCTAATTTTTCACGGATTCGTCCAGATCTGACTTGGAAGTGTGTACGTATTTTCTTGGATTGCGTGCAAACGACGGCGAATGACGGGATGAAACTTGGCGCGTAGGTGGCTCTGGTGAAGGGCTTCGTGGTGGCGCTAGCTGATCGTTCTGGAAGTCGACGAGGTGGTCATAAAAATTGCTTGAAGATCGGCGGCTAATGGGTTTGCATACGTGAATTTCACGTTGGGGAAGAAGCGCCGGAATCATGGAGATGAGAGCTGCGCTGCAGTGCAGATCCGAAAGTGTTTGGAGCTCACTAAAATTTTATGTTAAATCGAACGTCGTTCGATTTGATTTAAAATCGTAAAATCAAGGTGAGTGTTTTATAACGCTCACAACATACTGAATATCTTTATGCTAGTTAAATTTGACATTATGCATAGTTATGATTTTTATTTGTTGTTGTTTGATAAAATTTAATTATCATATTGATTGTCATTTGAATTCACCATTAAAAAAAATTAAATTGACAGTTAAATTTAAATTAAAATTGAATTGCGATTAAATTACCTGACATTGATAAATATGAAATTGCCGTAAATTGTATTGCCTATTGGATGATGTATTTCGATGGATGTTATTGGTTGATATTTAAATGTTTGGATGTTTATTTGTTTATATATATCCTGCTATGCATACATATGACACTGTGATTGATTTAAATGATATATTCATCCCTGACATTTAATTGTAATAAGTAATCACTTGGCCATAGGTTAGAAAATTATATACGGACACCGAGTTGGATAAATTAAATGATTTTAAAAGTTGTTTTGAAATTATTTAAATGAATTGATTTTAAGAATAAAATCCAATTTATGGAAATTGAATTATTTTGAATTGGAGCTCGAAATGTTAGAATTTAAACTTGGTAAACGAAATTATTAAATAAAATCGAAGTTTAGATTTAAATTGAAAATTGAAATACGGTGTAAATTTTTGAAAGTTGATTTGTTTTAAAAGATTGGACTTTTAATCGAACTCTGAGTATTTCTAAGAAAATTGATATGAAATGATATTTCAAGTTTGAGTTTGGAATTGAAAATTTATTTGAAATTTAGATTTAAATTAATTTGGAATTGAATTGAAATTTAAAGAAATTTGTGAATTGAAATCGAAATTTACGTGGAATAGAAATTTATTCAAATTGAAATTGGAGTAAATCGATTAAATCGAAATGGAATTTGGATTTGATTTGGATAGGAAATTTGGGAAGTTGACCGGTTTGACTTTGGAATTATTTGTCAAATAATTTTTGATTTTTTCCAAACTATTTTATATATAAACAATTTTATATTCAAATTAATTTCGATTAAACTATTTAAATATTTTCTATTAAACTATTTTGAATTATTTAACTATTTTAAACTATTTAAACTATTTTCTTAAATTCAAACTGGTTAAAGAGACGGAAATGTTTATATTTAAACCTTTGGTTTAAATACGAACTAGGTTAAAGTAGAGATTATAACCTAAATTGAATTCGAATCAAATTTTGAAGTGAAATTGATTTATCGAACAAAATTGATAATTTTGAATATATGATGATTTTGAAATGGATTTGATTTTAAAGCGAATATGATATTTTGTTATCAATCCTTAATCAATTTGAAATATAAAAGAGCCATCAGTGTAATAATACGTAGTTATTAAAGAGACCGGGATCGGATATGGACATACTCTCTGTCGATACCGAAAACCACTTTAATAACTATTATACGCGGAGTGTTGATCCAGAATGAAGTGGATGGTTTGGTGAACGCGTTGACTGAAGAAAGAGAACGATATTGGATGATCCCTGACATGACTAAAACAGGAGCCGCGCCGGGCCATTGAGGTTCGCCACCTCTAGCGGACACACTTCTTCTATACCATATCTATTACATTTGTGATTTGATTTGGGTGCACCCCTTGATTTGGGAGTGTTGTTTCGCGGTGTTGAGGTAGTAGCTGCTATGCTCAACATCAGTCCGGATCACGCAACTACTAGTATCCTAGTTGGTATCGCCTCATGTACCTTGTCATACTGATTATCCTATTCGCGACCACTACGTTTTGGTTTGTACCTTGAGTATATGGATTGCCCTCTGGTGACTTCCGGTTTTGGGGAAACTACGGTCGTGTATATGCTTTTGGGAATATAAAATGTGTTAAGGGGGATTATGGTAACGCCTTAACGCTATTTTGATACTTTATATTACTGATAGACATTATCTACTTAGCGTATATTACTACATAGTAGATAGTTTCACGGATCCTTGAGAGATGGAAAATCCCGTAACATCTCTTGAGTTATTGCACGCACGTTGACACTGGATATGAGATGTCAAACCCCGTAAACATCTCTGACGCCGTTACACTCATATTTATTTACGATTGATTTAACTTTCATAAGGATATTTTAGTCCTGACTCGAGTGTTTTGTCTTTTCATTACGCTCGGGTCAGTCCTGAGTTTTTCAGATTTTTGAAGATCTATTCTGGAGGATGGAGACGAAGATTTGGTATACTATCACTATTATTACCCTTGCATCATGCTATCTGCTGCATTATTTAATTGCTCTGCTGTATATGTATAACTCTGATAAATGTTGTATAAATAATTGTCAAAGTATAGTAGACAGCTTCATGAACTGTTTATTTGACTATTATATTTTATCGTTCCGCTGCGAGATTCTGTGTTGTTTCATTTCCTTTATTTCTTTTCTTTTCTTTTCTTATTTACCCAATAACTATCTGCACTTTTGAATGGTTTTGGAATCGACATGTGTATTTGATCGTTGGTTTAAACTATCCAAAAAGGCGGGTCGTTACACCTCGACTAAAAATGAATTTAGATAGTTAGTGTACTAAAATTGCCTCGATGTACATTCTTAAACTCTCATAGATAAAAACAAGCATCCATACTTTGAAATTTAGTATCGAGTATAAGATGAAGTACCTTCTAACCCTCTCATATTTATCACATTTCCAACATTTCGACTTCTCAATCCCTGGCTCAGATTCGAAAATAGGTGGCCAAAGTAATGGTTGCTCCGATCTTGCTTGGTTAAATTCTATGATTTAGATATCAGAGATAGAGGAAAATTTACTCATCAACTTTTAGTGCTAAATATGAGGTGATTTTCTTTCCACAAACATGTCAACATTTTAGCACTAATTATCATATTTATTTATGTTACTTCATGGCACCAACAAAGAAATCCCTTGCATAAATCAAAGAATTTTTAAAACAATTGAAAAAAACCAACTTCAAAAACTTATTTCTAGTCTTCAATTTCAAAATGTTACTTTCCATCGATTAGAAATGAAACCGTTCAAGTTGTGGTTTCGTTCTCGTTCCTTCAAAAATAAATCGATTCGAAATCGATAAATAAAATGGCCGACGCTTCAATATTCCATTCCATCTCCTCAGTTTTAAATCAAACGAATCCTTATATATCGAAATTAGGGACTCATGTGGAGTTTTGCAACGGCTGGAGTGGACCGCGACGTCGTTTCATTCAAACTTTGATCAAAAGGGGTGGGGTTGTTTGATTTTATCAACAGCAGCGATTTGCGTGGCATAAGGCTGGATCAAATTCTTGCTGATAGTCTCAGAGTTCGTGAGGTAGTCAGGAATGTAGGCGCATCGGCGGGAAGAGGGGCCCGCGGTGATAACTTTCTGGTTGAAGGAGCAGGCGGGACGAGGCGATCTAGGATTGGCCTTTGCAAGGCAATGCAGAGCTTCAGTGAGGTATCCATGTTTTTTTTTGTTCTTTTGTTTAATCTTGGTCAAATATATATATATATATATATATATATAATAATTACAGAAATTATAAAGTAATTCTGTTTTTAAGTTAATGTGTATATACTTAGATTCACATACTTACTTTAATTTAAACATATACAGTAGAGTAAACCACTGTTGATAATTACAAAAGCAGACAATTATTTTTTATGGATAAAGTTTGGGAAAAATAATAATAGGAATTTTTAGTTGTTATAGAGTTTATAGTAATATATAGGGGATATACAGAAAAAAGAGAAAATATATGTTTACAATAAGGGATATTTAATATTTTTATATAAATATATAAATACACATATACACTTTAAGTTTTCTGGTCAAATTTTAAAAATATGTATTAGGGAGATTAGTTTGTTTAATAAAACTTATTTATTTATTTTGGTTACTAAAAGATATTTTATTAACGAAAATTTTATTTAAATAAATAATTAGCTAAATAAGTTTACCAAAAGGAAAGTAAATATTCAATAAGTTCGAATATTAATAAAAATCATCTAATATTAATAAAACTGCCCGGTTTGTATTGGATTGTAAATAAAATCAAAAGTGAGTTAATCTCACTCTTCTGGATTGCTATTTAAATTTAAATGGTTAAATTTAAATAATTGGTTGAATGATTGAATTGATTGGATGTGCTATATTATATATAGTAGTATATAGTATATATTGGAGTGATTGATTTCCTGTATTATGTAACGAATGAGACCGTATGCACCGCATTATAGCGGATGATATTATATAAACCCATATACCACGATATTCCACCTCGAAGTGGAATTGGTATTGTGCTAATATCTGTGGATGCAGGGAAACAAGTTGGAGGGATCCAACTGGATTCCTCAAGTTTATCTAGATTGTTTAATATTCTGTGATATGGTTTATGTGATAATCTGCGATAAATTATATTGGTAATTCAAATGTTGGATGCTATGGTTTGATTGAATATATTTGGATATATCGAGTTATCAAATTGTATAGATTTGGATTTTTGGAAGAAAATAAAAGAGAGAATTTTATGTAAACAATTATAGGAATTTGAATAAATTAAAGAATGAATTGGAAAAGAATAAAAGATGATTTTTGAATTCCAATAAATAAAATTCCAAGTATTGAAAATGAGAATTTGAATAAATGGGAATAAATTATTTTTCTTGAGAACTCAAGTGTTATTATTTAGCGAATAAAGAATTTATTTTAAAATTCAAGGTTTAAATTGATTTAAAAGGATAAAGAAGGAATTTGGGAAATCTAACATTGGTATTTTTCAGTTAAAAGATTTTAAAGCATAAGTAAGAATTAAAAATCTGAAGTTAATGGGTTTTGAAGTAAATGAGTAAGTAAAAGAATTTATTCCAAAATAATGTAAATTGGAAATCAATTTGAAATTGGTTTAAGTGTTTGAAATTGGAATTTTAAGACGGATTGGACTAAGATATTACTAAACTAGGTTTGTAAAATGTAAGGTAATATATCAGTGGATATTTGGAAGAATAAATTCACTGTGGGAATTTATAAAAGGAATGGATAGATTTGTTTAAAAATAAATAGTGATTTATTTTTAAAAGATGTGAAAGAGAAGCGTTTTTCCTTGGATAGCCAAGTACGTTTCAAAGAAAATTTTTAAGCATAAGTCAAAAGTTTTAAAAGCATGTTTTAGAAATTTATTATTTAAATTTTAAAGTAAGTATTTTTCAAATTTATCCTAGTAGTAATTATTTAAAGGTGGCTTGGTATTATGTTTTAAAAGTTAGAAATTTAGTTATATATTGTATAAAGTAGCTTTATTTTAAATATTCTTAAAGTATATTTTTTTGAATAAGGTATTAAAGTAGTTTTTATTTTAAATGTTTTAAAGTATAATTGGTAATAAAGTGTTTTAAATTATTTTAAAAATCTAAAGTATTATACTTGGTGTTTCAGTGGAAATAAATATTTGGGAACTCATTCCATGAGAAGAGTGTGGTTTGAAAACTTTTTTCAAAGGGTTGAAAAGTGGAAATATATTTTAGGAAGATATTTTGAGGTTAATAAATAATTTGGTGAAATTATTTATGTTTGATGGTTGTTTGTGAATGTTATTTGATAGCTAAATAATCGACTATCAATATTGGCCATTGCGTTGATCGTTTCGAAGATACCGGGATCGGAATTAAATTCTCGAAAACCACTTCGATCTGGTTTGTACGTTTTCGTGTGGAAAACAAGAGTTTGGATTCGAAGGTGGAGCAATGAAGTGCAAGGGCTAGTCTCTACTAATCCTGAGGTGATCCCAAAATGGATGTAGTAGGAATACTGTTCGGCTCCGTTCGAACCCGGGACGGACTTGTATGGATGAATGTTTTCAGAACATCATTAGGTTGACAGTGAGCATTCTAAGTGATATGTTTTAAAAAGGTAACGCTTAGCCTCGAGCCTCATCAACCGGGAATGACTGTAAATCAAGGGTTATCAGCACGGCTAAGTGGGTGGCACCCATTAAGGTGAGGTCATCCCTTTTTAGATGACCCTTTTTATTTCGTCTTAGTGGGCGGTTGCTGATCCCAACCGCAGGGTGATCTTACTCGGGATTATTCACTAAGGGGTAGTTCCGGTCTTGTGTTGCAGGGGATTTAAGGTGGATCCTCGGTACGATGATCTAGACCAGGTACTATGACAAGTCGTACCCCAGTGCCTAGTCATTAGTTGGAAATCCATTCTCCCTACGCGCCTTTACGGTTTTGATTGTGCCTAACTATTACTGAAACGTGAGATGCAAGCATTTCAGCTAGATTCTATTTTACTTTCTATAGACGCTATTGTAATATCAAACGGATTCGATAAAAAGTGTTTTGGCTCTCATAAGGTAAAAACCCAACATGTTTATTTGTGGCGTGGTCTTACGAGATGCTTTTTTTCAAAAGAATTTTGAAACTTTTATAATCAATTTGAGTGGGTTTTCTCACTCTGGTATTCCAGACTGACTCCGGTGTTATTCAACTGTAATGCTCGGGTCAAACGAGTATTAAAGGATATAGGGAAGGATGATAAGGAGCTTAGGAGACGAGATGGATGGCAATACGTACTTCCGTATTTGTGTTAAATATTTCGCAGTGTATTCAGATTGTGAGGACAGGTTATGATTGATGGAGAATAGTGTCGACATAAGGGGTACGGAACTACGGGTCGTTTCACTTGGTATTAAAGCTGAAGGTTAAGCGAAAACCTTGGCTTTGGCGGGCATTACTCATTAGAGATAGAATCAGTAGCACTCTAGAATGAGTTTGAGTGTATTATGGATATGAGTGCGTATTTGTTAGTGGATATAAAAATGGTTTTATATTGTGTTGATTGATTCATTGAGTGGCATATGAACCCTCATCGGTATAGTCTGGACAACTATATGGAAAGGGTTTCTAAACACTTGAACAGAACAATTCAACACAATATTGTTTTGGAAAGCGGGTAAATGGAATAATTTTACCCAAAAATATATTTTGATATAAAACAAATGTTTTCCTTAAATTGTTATATAACTTGGATGTTTTGATGATAATATTTTAAACAAATAAGATTATAAAAATTGGAATGACTTGTATAATTAAAGGGAAAAATTGTATGAGCATAAATTATATAAATGGATTATAGTTAAAAATTGGACTCAAATTAAAATTGGAAATTTAAATACCAGAAATTTTGGAAGTATTTTTCGAAGTGTTTTGAAGATAAATAATAGCATTATTATTTTGGAGGTATTTCTGAAAGGAAATTGTTTCAAAAAAAATTTGGGAAGGGATATAGCAGTGAGCTCACTTAAGTCGCTGAAAAATAGTCCTGGTGATGACTGCGCAGCATCATCAGTACTCATTTTCGAGTTTCTAAGTGATGGATTGCTGCCAAATTGATTTATTCAAAAGAATTAGTTTTGTTTTTGAAATTTCAAAGGAAATTTGTTGGGAATAAATATCAGGATTATTTTAAAAATCTGAGAAGTGTGATTGTGAGGTAATGGTGATTTCAAAATGATTTGGAAACCAAGAATCAGGTGTTTAAAAATCCTGAATCCTTATTTGAATTGAAAATCCTGATGAGATAGGTTATAAGCTTATAAATTGAGATGATTCTTTTTAAATAAGGAAGGAAAATAGGAGATGTGAATGTTGTAATTAAAATTTAAAGGGAAAAAAAAGAAGAGAGAGTAAAATAAATTTAACTTGGTTAATGGTGAAGGAATTGAATCGTTGAAAGTTTAATTAATTGCGGCTTGAATGGAAATTTTTTAGAAAAGTATTAAAATTTTTGTATATAAATTAGAATTGAATTAAAATGAATTCAGAGGAGTTATTGATAATATAGAATGAAATAAAAAAAGTTCTTAGTTAAATAAATGGAAGTGAGTTGAATAAAAATTCGAATAGAAGTGAATTGAATAAAATTCAAATGAATTGTAGATGATATTAAATGAATTAAATTTTTACCCAAATAAATTTAAGAGAGAAGGGTATGAAGTTGAATATAGCGTAAGCGAAGTTAGATGAAAATAAAACTGAATTTGGATAAATAAGCTTCGATAACATATCAAAGAATTTAAAATGTGTAAATAAAAATATGCTTGGGTTAAGTAAGGATCTCGAGTTAAAATGAAATGGGATATGCTTAATTATAAATGAATGGAAGTATGAAATATTAGCGCGTGACCTATGAGAATTTGAATTGTGAAATAAGGACCAAATAAATTTGTTTGGTGTTTCGAAATGAAATAAAATCCAAACATGAATTATAAAATAGATTAAACTCAAGAAAAGTAACTTGAGCGGTTTTTGAAGGTAAAAATCAAATATTGAATTGTAAGATGGGAGCGTACTAATTTGGAATAAATTAGTTAATTGGATATGTTAATGGGATTTAAATTTGGTAATGAAAAGGTTAAAAGTGTAAACGAATAATGGAATAGGATTATAATAGTGATGGTTTGAATTGTAAATAAATCCAAGTGAGTAGAAATAAAATTGAAATGGTCTTGTTATTAATAAAATAAGTTGGAGGTGAACTTAGGTTAGAAGTTGGAATAAATTGAAGTAAATTGACTTAAGTTAAGAATAATTAGAAGCTCGACTTCGAGTAAAAATGAAAGACCATTAAATAAAAGCTTGGGTTGAATTAATTGGGGAATGGTTAGTAGTATACAAGCATGGAATGTGTCGAGCTAAATAAAATGGTTGTGAATGAATTAAAATGGAATGGAATTAAATATAATGGAGTCGGAATCAATTTAAATTGGTTATAAAACTTAAGTAATTATATATTCACATGGATATCATCAAATTGCATAGAATGAATTGTCGTTTGACGTAAATGAAGGTAATTAAAATTCTACGAGTTGATAGAGGTTAAATAAATTGATTTTGAGATCAATTAAATTGAATATGAGTTTGTTTGGCGTAAAAATAAATTGAATATAAGCATGTGAGTTGTTAACCATTTGGATTAAGTAAAATAATGTGTGATTGGTTGTAAGCAATTAAAATTAATGTTGGAACATTGAAATTGCTTATGAAAAGTGTTTAGTGTGCATTCCTTTTAGTATTCATAAGTTGTAGTTGTTTAAAAGAGTGAAATGATAATGAATTTCATATATATGCACTTACATATTTAAATTGAGTACGTATAGCTAAAAGGACGCCGTGTGACTGGATTTGGTTGCGCTAATTGCTAAAATATTAAGCCGCTTGCTTAAAAATGCTAAAATAGAAGTACGCCTACGGGATAAAAGTTAGAAAATATGAACTATTGTTAGTTTTTCCGACCATGTTGCTCGATGTATATATATTTATATCACTTGTCAAATTGCAAAAGATCCTCCGTAAAAAGGAGAATCTGTCGAAAATTTTGGGAGTTAGAAAATTTTCGGAAAATTTTTGTTAGCGACAAAACGATTTCAAATTGAAATCTAAATAAGGGATTTTGGAAATAGGAATTGAAACTAATTGTTTAGTTGGAACGAAAAGGGTTAGGAAAGTGAATATGGGATTTTCACTAAGTGTGTTTTAGTAAGTACTTGTAACAGTCCGCAAATCCGTACCCCTTGAGTCAACACTATTCTACATCAATCAACTCAAGTTGAACAGAAATACGAACCATTAGGGTTAAGAAGAAGAGGTAGAAGAAGAGAAAACAGCAAACAACAACAGAATCTAACCATCGCAGTGGAATAAAATATAATAGATAATAATAGATCTTTACACAAAAAAATACTATGTTGGTTTATACATACATCATCAGAGTACATCATCAGAGTTCCACATCAATAACATAAATCTGGATACACAGCGGAATAATTATCAAATACGGAAGTACGTATCGCCATCCAGCTCATCTCCTAAGCTCCACAACATCCCTTCCTGTATCCTATAATACTCGGTCTGACCCAGGCATTATAGTTAAATAACACCCGAGTCAGTCTGCAAAACTAGCGTGAGAAATCACACTCAAATTAATTATTAAAGTTTCAAAAATTCTTATGAAAACAAAAGCATCTTGTAAGACCACGTCACAAATAAACATGTCAGGTTTTTACCTTCCGATAGCTAAAACTCTTTTTATTAAAATCCTTTGATATTATAATAGGGTCTATTTAAAAATAATTATTAAAATAGCCGAAATTGTTACATATATTAAATTCCAGCTACTAGCCACAAAAGTGGGTAATACAACCAAAACTCTTAAAAGGTGCGTGGAGAATGGATTTTCAACTAATAACTAGGCACTAGGGTACCACCTGTCACGGTACGTGGCCTAGATCACAGTACCGAGGATCACTCCCAACCCCCTGCAACACAAGACCCGGACTATCCCTTACTGGATAATCCCATGTAAGATCACCCCACGGTTGGGATCAACAACCGCACCACTAAGCCGAAATAAAAAAGGACATCTAGACAGGGATGACCCTACCCGAAAATGGATGCTGCCCACCAAGCCTTGCTGCATAACCCCTGATTTTCAGTCATTCCCGGTTGATGAGGTTTGAGGCTAAGCGTTACCTTTTACATCATTTCACTTAGAATGCTCATCGTCCAACTGACGATGTTCTGAAAGCATTCATCCATACAAGTCCGTCCCGGGTTCGAACGGAACTGAAGGAACTACTCCTACTACATCCATTTTGGAAATATCCTCAGGATTAGTAGCGACTAGCCCTTGCACTTCACTACTCCATCTTCGAATCCAAACTCGTTTTCCTCACGAAAACGTACATACCTGATCAAAATGGTTTTCGAGTAATAAATCTCGATCCCGGTCTCTTCGAAACGCTCAGCGTATTTGGCCAATATTGATAGTCAGTGATTTAACTATCAATTAACATTCACAAACATCCATCAACATAAATAATTCTTCCAAATTATTTATTTACCCTTAAAATATCTTCGTAAGATATATTTCCACTTTCAAACCGTTTTGAAAAGTTTCAAACTATCTTCTTTGACGGAATAAATTTTCCCAAATATTTCCATTTCCACTAAAATCACCAAGCATAAAACTTTAGATTTTTAAAATAATTTAAAAAAACTTTATGGTAAAATATGCTTTAACGTTTAAATTTAGAAAAACTACTTTAATACTTAATTAAAAATAATAGTTTAGAAATATTTAAAATAAGGTTATTTCATAAGATATAAACTAGATTTTCTCCTTTAAAACAAAATACTAAGTCACCTTTAAATAATTACTACAATGATAAATTTGAAAAAAAAAATACTTACTTTAGAATTTAAGCATTCAAAATTAATAAATTTTCTAAAACATGCTAACTTTACTTTGAAAATGTTCTTGGCTATCCGGGGAAATATACTTCTCCTCACATTCTTTAAAATCACTATTTATTCTTAAATAAATTTACCCATTCCATAATGAATTTCCATCGTGAATTCATTCTTCCAAACATCTACTATTATATTGCTTTACCTTTATAAACCAAGTTTATAAGTTTTATATACTCAACTTCCTTTAAAATTTCGATTCCAAAACACTTAGAACAATTTCCAAGTTAATTCCCGGTTTACTTCATTTTGAAATAAATGCCTTCGCTTACTCAATTTATTCCAGAACCCATTAACTTCAAATTTTTATTTATGATTTAAAATCCTTTAACTGAAAAATACCAATTTTATATTTCCAAAATTTCCTTTGTTATCCCTTTAAATAAATTTAAACCTTGACTTTTAAAATAATTCTTTATTCCTTTAAATGATATTGCTTAAGTTTACAATTCATTAATTTCTGTTTATTCGAAATCTCCTTTATTTCATAACCGAAATTATTTATTAGCATTTTAATATCACTTTTATTCATTCTTAAATTCATTCTAGTTCCTATAATCATTTCGCTTACAAATTCACTTCTTTTATTTTCTTTCCAGAATCCAATTTATATATTTTTGGTAACTCATTATACCCAAATATATTCAATCAAACTATACCATTCAATATTCCAATATAATTCATCATCGAATATTAAATAATCACGTCATAGAATATTTAATAATTCAAATAAATGTTGAGGAATCCTGTTGGATCCCTCCAACATGTTTTCCCTACATCCATAGATATTAGCACAAAATAAAATACCAATTCCACTTCGAGGTGGAATATCGCGGTATATGGGATTAAATATAATATTATCCGCTTTTATGCGGCGCATAGGCTCTCATCCGCTATAAAGTGCAGGAAATCAAACATTCCAAGATATACTATATACTTCTATATATAATATAACACATCAAATCCAACCAATCAATTAATTATTTAAATTTAACCATTTAAATTTAAATCACCAGACGAGTGAGATTAATTCACCTTTGCTTTGTTTGCAATCCATATCCATCATGCCTTGCGTTTTCACAGTTTTTAAACCTTAAACAACATTATATGATTTATTAATATTCGAACAATTTGAATAATTAATCTCCATTTGGTAAATTTTAATTTAATTAATATTCTAACAAAACGAACAATTCAATTTCCATTTTAAAAGTTTAAATTTAACTATAATTCTAAACTAGTAATTTAATTTTTAACTGATAATTTTTTTTTTTAAAACTTACTGAAACAAATTTTCCTGCATAAACATACATACATATATAAATTAATATTAAATTGACAAAATGAATTGAAAATATATACCCTATTGTCATTATTTTTCTCTGTATATAAATATATACAAATATATATAAATATATACAAATATATATAAATTTTAAAATTAAAAAACCATAAACCTCACCAGACTACCCTTGCGGCAACGTCGACCATGATCTCGCGAACATCGCCAGTGAACTTCGCGTGCTCCAGCCGCCGTCACCTCCTCCTTCGGTCGCACCAGACCCTCGAGCGACCATAGTGACTCAATCGCGCGCGTAAAAGAGCCTCGCCGTCCATCCTCAGCCACACGATATCATCGTGCTCGAACACTTCGACTACGCCGACCATCGAATGCCCCGTTCCCCCTTCTCGTGCCTTCCCCCTAGGTCACTTCACGACCTCGTGCCACGCTCCCTCTTCCTCGGGCAATCGCGACCCCACCCTTCGCGAGACTACCTTACGCAAGCCCTAAATGACCATCGCGATGACTCTTTTTTTAGGCTTTCGGTTGAATTAGAAAATAAAGGAGACGAGGAGAATAATTTAGATCGGCCATTAGCTTGGATTCGAACGAAGAAAGAAAGAGGGGTTTTGTTTTGGTTTCTGAACAAAGAAAAAAAATATCTACCCTTTTTTAAATCAAACGAAGGAGCATACGAGAGAAACTAAAGAAACATGTGGTATGCCTTGTAAAAACATAATTGATTTCGAAAAAACATGAATATATTATTTTAAATTTAAATTTAAATTTAAATCGTCCCGATTAACATAGCCTAAAATCACGAACTCTTATTGAGGCGTGCCGCTAGGCGTTTACAATGTTATATGCCTATTCCGGATGCAATGGAAAAGGTTTCGAGGTCTAATTCAACCGTATGGAGAAGATAGCTTTTGGACCAGTTATTATATTGAATTTTCGATATAAATTTCAACGCGTTTATATATCGTACGCTCACACAACAACTCTGATCACTACGAAATTTAAAATCCGATAATAATAAAATATTATGGATCAAATGGAACTCGTTTCATCGAATTCCGAGACTATGCCTCTGAAGACTATTTTTAAATTCAATTTAAACGATAAAATTTCAAAACTGAACAAATCAGCGTTAAATTCAATTTTAAAACTTTTATTATCCTCAACACTATCAGTATAAATTTTACAGCCCTTCAAATTATTTTTAACAAGCTTAAAACTCTAGATTTAACATTTTACCCAACTTCAAATTATTAAATTCAATAATTCAATTATCAAATAAATAGTGATATTTGGATTCAAATTAAAAATTAACATTTAAATATTTAAAATCAATTAAATATTCCCATTTCAAATGCGTAAAAATTCCGGGTCGTCACAGTAGTGGGATTGGGACATTCTTCTGCCTTAGTAACTTTAGGGACGAAATTCTTTTAAGGGGGAGGAATGTAACGATACATATTTTTCAGCGTTGAATCTGGAATATTTAAATGGTTTTAAATATTGAAATTGAATTATAAATTGGTTTGAATATGAAAAACTTGGATTTATCCATTCTGAATGTAGATATAGCGATTTGTTGAATAATATAATTATTCAATTCAATAATGGGAGATTGAGTAAAATATTTAATCTTGAGTTTTGAGCTTATTAAAAATATTTTAAAGGCCTGTAAAATCTATATCGATAGTACTGATGATGATAAAAGTGTTAGAATTGAATTTGGAAGTGTATTGTTCAGTTTTGAAAATATATCGTTTAAATTGATATTTAAAAATAATCTTTCGAGTCATAGTCTTGGATTTCGATGAAATTAGTTCCATTGGGTCTGTAATATTGTATTATTATCGAATTTCAATTTTTGTAATGTTTGGAGTTGTTGTGTGAGCGTACGATATATAAACACGCTGAAATTTATATCGAGAATTTAATATAATAACTGGGTCCAAAAGCTTTCTTCTCCATACGATCGAATTAGGACTCGAAACCTTTTCCATTGCGTTTGGAATAGGGGTATAACATTATAAACGTCGGGCGGCACGCCTCGATAGAAGGTCAAAATTTTGAGTTGCGAAATTCGAGACGATTTAAATTTAAATTTAAACATAATGTAACCAATTATTTGAGTGGTCAAAATATTTCAACATCAGCCTACTTTCTTTCTTGCATCGGAACTTTTTGCCCCATTTCTTCCTCAACACACTTTCCCTTCTGAGCAAAGACAGTGAATATAAAAGAATATGTTGGCCCTTAAACTACGAAAAAAATGTCTATATGAAAGAGCTTAAAATTCTAAAGCTCCTCGGTACAAACTCATGCAACACTCTTTCCCTTCTCTTTTCTCCTTCATGGCCGAGCCCTCTTCTGTTTTCAAAATCGATCTCGTTCCTTCAATAAAAATCAATTCGAAATCGATAAATAAAATGGCCGACGCTTCAATATTCCATTCCATCCCCTCAGTTTTAAATCAATAGAATCTTATATAAAAATTAGGGCCTCGTATGGAGTTTCGCAAGGGCTGCAGAGGATCGTGATGTCGTTTCATTCAAACTTCGATCAAAAGGGGAGGGGTTGTTCAATTGTATCAGCTGCGGCGATTTGCGAGGCATAAGGCTCGATCGAGTTCTTGCTGATGGTCTAGGATTTCGTGAGGTAGTCAGGAATGTAGGAGTGTTGGCGTGAAGAGGGGCTCGTGGTGATAACTTTCTAGTTAAAGGAGCAGGCGGGATGAGGCGATCTAGGGTTGGCCTTCGCGAGGCAAGGCATAGCTTCGGTGTGTTTTTTACTTCTTTTGTTTAATCTTGGTCAAAAAATATACATATATAATGATTACAGAAGTTATAAAGTAATTTTGTTTTTAAGTTAATGTATATATACTTAGATTCACATACATACTTTAATTTAAACATATACAGTAGAGTAAACCATGTTGATATTTACAGAAGCAGAAAATTATTTTTTATGGATAAAGTTTGGGAAAAATAATAATAGGAATTTTTAATTGTTATATACTTTATATTAATATATATATGTGTGTGTGTGTGTGTGTGTGTGTGTCGACATACAGAAATCAGAGAAAATATGTTTACAGTAAGGGATATTTGATATTTATATATAAATACACATATACACTATAAGTTTTCTGGTCTAATTCTAAAAATATGTATTAGAGAGATTAGTTTGTTTAATAAAATTTATTTTTTATTTTGGTTACTAAAAGATATTTTATTATCGAAAAATTTATTTAAATAAATAATTAGCTAAATAAGTTTACCAAAAGGAAAGTAATTGTTCAATAAGTTTGAATATTAATAAAAATCATCTAATGTTTATACAAGGTCTTTAATCAGGGGAAAACAAGTCGGTTTGGATTGGATTGCAAATAAAATCGAAGGTGAGTTAATCTCACCCTTCTGGCATGCTATTTAAATTTAAACGGTTAAATTTTAAATAATTGGTTGAATGATTGAATTGATTTGATGTGCGATATTATATATAGTAGTATATAACATATATTGGAGCGATTGATTTCCTGCATTATATAGCGGATGAGACCCTATGCGCCGCATAATAGCGGATGATATTACATGAATCTATATACTGCGATATTCCACCTCGAAGTGGAATTGGTATTGTGCCAACATCTGTGGATGCAGGGAAATAGGTTGGAGGGATCCAACTGGATTCCTCAAATTTATCTAGATTGTTTAATATTCTGTGATATGTTTATTTTGATAATTTTTGATAAGTTATATCTGTAATTCAAATGTTGGATGTTATGTTTGATTGAATATATTTGGATATATCGAGTTATCAAATCGTATAGATTTGGATTTTTGGAAGAAAATAAAAGAGAGAATTTTAAGCAAACAATTATAGGAATTTGAATAAATTAAAGAATGAATTGGAAAAGAATAAAAGATGATTTTTGAATTCTAATAAATACAATTCCAAGTATGGAAAATGAGATTTTGAATAAATGGGAATAAGTGATTTTTCTTAAAAACTCAAGTGTTATTATTTAAAGGAATAAAGAATTTATTTTAAAATTCAAGGTCTAATTTATTTAAAGGATAAAGAAGGAATTTGGGAAATCTGAAATCGGTATTTTTCAGTTAAA
Source organism: Allium cepa (assembly GCA_030765085.1). Classification (NCBI taxonomy): domain Eukaryota; kingdom Viridiplantae; phylum Streptophyta; class Magnoliopsida; order Asparagales; family Amaryllidaceae; genus Allium; species Allium cepa. Next base: position 515,697,601 of record CM060942.1, read on the forward strand.
AGATTTTAAATCATAAGTACGAATTAAAAATTTGAAGCTAATGGGTTTTAAAGTAAATGAGTAAGTAAAGGAATTTATTCCAAAATAGGGTAATTTGGAAATCAAATTAAAATTGATTTAAGTGTTTGAAATTGGAATTTAAAGAAGGATGGGAAAAAGAAATTTATAAAAAGTAAAGTAATATATTAGTTGATATTTGGAAGAATAAATTCACGGTGGGAATTTATTAAAGGAATGGGTAAATTTGTTTAAAATAAATAGTGATTTATTTTTAAAAGATGTTAAAGAGAAGCGTATTTCCCTGGATAGCCAAGTACGTTTCAAAGAATTTTTTTGAACATAAGTCAAAAGTTTTAAAAGCATGTTTTAGAAATTTATTATTTAAATTTAAAGTAAGTATTTTTCAAATTTATCCTAGTAGTAATTATTTAAAGGTGGCTTGGTATTATGTTTTAAAAGTTAGAAATTTAGTTTTATATTGTATAAAGTAGCTTTATTTTAAATATTCTTAAAGTACATATTTTTGAAAAAGGTATTAAATTAATTTTATATTAAATGTTTTAAAGTATAATTGATAATAAAGTGTTTTAAATTATTTTAAAAATCTAAAGTATTGTACTGGGTGTTTCAGTGGAAATAAATATTTGGGAATTTATTCCATGAGAAGAGTGTGGTTTGAAAACTATTTTCAAAGGGTTGAAAAGTGGAAATATATATGTTGTGAAGATATTTTGAGGATAATAAATAATTTGGTGAAATTATTTATCTTTGATGGTTATTTATGAATGTTATTTGATAGTTAAATAACCGACTATCAATATTGGCCAATGCGCTGATCGTTTTGAAGAGTACGGGATCAGGATTAAATTCTCGAATACCACTTCGATTCGGTTTGTATGTTTTCATTTGTAAAACAAGAGTTTGGATTCGAAGGTGGAGCGGTGAATTGCAAGGGCTAGTCGGTACTAATCCTGAGGTGATCCCAAAGTGGATGTAGCAGGATTAGTGCCTTCGGTTCCGTTCGAACCCAGGACAGACTTGTATGGATGAATGCTTTCAGAACATCGTTAGGAGGACGGTGAGCATTCGAAGTGATATGTTCTAAAAAGGTAACGCTTAGCCTCGAGCCTCATCAACCGGGAATGACTAAAAATCCATGGTTATGCAGCAAGGCTAAATGGGTAGCACCCATTAGGGTGAGGTCATCCCTGTCTAGATGTCCCTTTTTATTTCGGCTTAGTGGGCGGTTGTTGATCCCAAACGCAGGGTGATCTTACTCGGGATTATTCGGTAAGGGGTATTTCTGGTCTTGTGTTGCAGGGGATTAAGGGTGGATCCTCGGTACGCTGATCTAGACCTAGTACTGTGATAGGTGGTACCCTAGTGCCTAGTCATTAGTTGGAAACTCATTCTCCCTACGCGTCTTTACGGTTTTGATTGTGCCCAACTATTGCTAAAATGTGAGATGCAAGAATTTCAACTAGATTCTATTTTACTTTCTATAGACACTATTATTATATCAGACGGATTTGATAAAAAGTGTTTTGGCTATCGCAAGGTAAAACCCGACATGTTTATTTGTAGCGTGGTCTTACGAGATGCTTCTGTTTTCAAAAGAATTTTGAAACTTAATAATCAATTTGAGTCTCACGCTGGTGTTACAGACTGACTCGGGTGTTATTTAAATATAATACTCGGGTCAGACCGAGTATTATATGATACAGGCAAGGATGCTGAGGAGCTCAGGAGACGAGCTGGATGGCGATACGTACTTCCGTATTTGTGTTAAATATTCCGCTGTGTATTCTGATTGTGAGAAAGGTTATGATTACTGTCCAACTGTGTGTTATGTATACTCTGATGATGTAATGTATAAACATATTTGTTTTTGTGAAAAGATAATTTGTTATCTATTATATTTTATTAAGCTGCGATGATTAGATTCTGATGTTGTTTTCTATTTTCTTTTTCTACCTCTTCTTCTTTAACCCAAATGGTTCGTATTTCCGTTCATCTTGAGTTGATTGATGGAGAATAGTATCAACTCAAGGGTTACGGGACTGTGGGTCATGTCAGAAATAGTGGGTTTCGCCTTCATTTCCATTCCATAGAAAGAACATTTGGCCAGAGCTACCCATTCGAAAGCATAAATTAGGCTTTTGAACTAGTTGAGACCTTTCACAATTATAAAAGAAAGCTTATTTATGTTCAATACGACATGCTCATATAACATAGGATGGGGTTTCGCATCAATAAATAAGTATGCCTTCGAAAGCTACTTTCGCATTTTAACCTTCTACTATGTTCCAACTCCTTCAAAGGCCCAAAGATTCACCTATCGACAGAATCGAAAGCCTATATCCTTTCTTACTTACAACAGCACATCTGCGACAAAGTGGAGAGTACATCTACAACTTTCAACCAGCTCGAAAGCACTAAAGTCTCTTTAAAAGCAAAAAAGAAGGACGCTCTGATGCTAACAACAATAAAAATTCTCCAAGGCACCCTTTCGACTAAGTTGAGAGGACCGATTCGGAAGGTGCCAACACACGCCTACAAATAAGACCCTAGGAGAATGGTTTAGCGGATTCAATCTCATTCACTCAACACTTGTTCTTTCTTGAATTTGTAAATGTAAACCCTAATTCTAAAATTGGATTAGGGATTTGACTTCTTTGTATTATTTAATCTTCTAGAAATAAAGGAAAATATTATTGAAGCAAGTATATGACAAATCTAGATATATTAGCTAATCTAATGCTTCTACATGATTTTGGTTATGATCGACCTGTATCAATGTGATCGAAAGGTTAACTATCGAAGGATTCGAAACTCCTTAGTTCAACTAAAACCCCTAGATGATTAGATCCTAAAATTAGGCCAACTTGACCACTTCGAAAGGAGGTTTTGATAGGATCATAAGCTAATTCAACTAGTTTGAAAGGTATTTTCATAAGAGATTCTAGTCGTCACGACCGAGTCGGAAGGTTGTTTAGATAAATTTTCAATCGCTATAACCTTTTCGAAAAGTGGACACAAAAGAGATCTATGTCTCCTAGATTGTTTTGGCAAAGGGATTAAAAGGTATAAACTATCTTCATCTGTTCGAAAGGGGCTTTCGAAAGGCTTACTTGCACTTTTAACTTTTCATTAGTGTGTTGAGTAGTTTTCTCGTTGACATTTTGGCACTAGAAGGTGGGCTTTAACATCCAACCTTGTTAAGTTATAGCTTCATATTCCCTGTTTTATTCCAAGCTTACCTACTTTGGAATTTACACCACCATGTTTAGAAAAATTATAAAGTCCAAACAATTATCCTTAGAGCCACATTTATTTGGATATTCCCATAGAATAATTGAAAATTTTAAACTATATGAAGAGAAAATGTTGAGATTGGAAGCTTTAAGGATCATAAAGAAAAAGAGAGCTGAATCTTATGACCCCAACAAATGGAGCTTAATCACTTTCACATTTGCCCCACACCTATCTTTTGCCTTAGGGGAAACAAAAGATAAGAGCGATAACTTGTTTGACCAAATAAAGAAGACAATCTAACTCTATACTAAAGGCACTATCTTTGAAGAGGGGATAATGGCCTGATTACAAAACCTTTGCATAAAAATGGCATCAAGTGACCACTGGGACATAGCCTACATGTGAGTTTCAAAAAATTTTGAAAAGGAAATCGGTCGTTGAAGGTAAAGCTTCATAATCAAGCAATAAAAAAAATCTAAATACAATCCTAAAAAGACAAGCTTCAAGTTGAGACTTTCTAAGGAATGCAATCTAACTACATCGATTGAGAATGTCGATTTACTATCTAAGGAGGAACTCAATTATTGGTCATCCCAAAAGAAAAGGCCTAAATACGAAAGGCATTGTGGAGGATCTTACTGCCACTATCATAAGATGAATGGGCATTGGACAAATCAATATAGTGCACTTGAAGGAATATTGATCAACTTTTCCAGACTAGGGAACATCAATGGATTTGAGAAGCAATATTAGTCAAATTCAATAAAGCACCACTTTTTCAAAAGAAATCTAAACGGTTGGTGTAACGACCTGATTTTTCGACGACCGAAAAATCGAACCATTAGGGTTAAAGAAGAAGGAGGTAGAAGAAGAAATAGGAACAATATCATAATCTTACCAACGCAGCGGAATAAAATATAATAAATGATAATAATCTTTACACAAAAGAAATTATATCTGTTTTATACATACATCATCAGAATACAGCATCAGAGTTCAATACAATCAACAACACATAACTTGGAAAGTTAAATTAAATTGTCCTCTCCAACTGACAATGCAACTTATAACATAGTGGAAATATACAATCAAGTACGTATACTACGTCTCGTCATCCAGCTCGTTTCCTGAGCTTCACATCATCCTTTCCTGTATCTATAATACTCGGTCTTACCCAAGCATTATAGTTAAATAACACCCGAGTCAGTCCGGAAAACCGACGTGAGAAAATACACTCAATTGGATTATTAAAGTTTCACAATCCTTTGAAAATCAAAAGCATCTCGTAAGACCATGCCACAAATAAACATGTCGGGTTTTTACCTTAAGATAGCTAAAACATTTCTTATCAAAATTCTCTGATATTATAATAGTGTCTAAATACAAATACTTATTCAAAATAGTCAAAATTGTTACATTTATTAAATTCCAGCTAATAGGTATACAAACAAAACCGTAAAGGCACGTAGGGAAAATGGATTTCCAACTAATTACTAGGCACTATGGTACCACCTGCCATAGTGCCTGGTCTAGATCAGCGTACCGAGGATCCACCCTAAATCCCCTACAACACAAGACCGGGACTACCACTTGCTGGATAATCTCGAGTAAGATCACCCCGCGATTGGGATCAGCAACCGCACCAAACAACCGAAATAAAAAGGGACATCTAGACAGGGATGACCTTACCCTAATGGGCGCGACCCACTTAGCCTTGCTGCATAACCACTAATTTTCAGTCATTCCCGGTTAATGAAGCTCGAGGCTAAGCGTTACTTTTTTAGAACATTTCACTTAGAATACTCATCGTCCTTGTGACGATGTTCTGAAAGCAATCATCCATACAAGTCTGTCCCGGGTTCGAACGGAACCGAAGGCACTATTCCTACTACATCCATTTTGGAATCACCCTCAGGATTAGTAGCGATTAGCCCTTGCACTTCACTGCTCCATCTTCGACTTCCATCTCATGTCTTCCTCATGAAAACAATTGTGAGAAATGTGGATTAAGGATCTTAAGGCTAAAGATAAACACTAGAGGGGGTGAATAGTTTTTTAGAGAATTGCTAAATCTTTTAAAGTTTTTGTTAATTTAAACACAAATGTATGCAATATTCAGACACAGATATGATCACAGAAACAAACAAAGATGCAACAATAAAGTTAAAACAGTAAAGGAAAGAACACACCGAATTTTATATTGGTTCGGAGTTACCCAACATCCAGTCCCGCATACAAGTACAGATTTCCTTTCAAAAACAATCTTTACAATTACAACCTCGATTTCAAGGCAACGAGGTACACCCTTCAGAATCACAATCCTCTGGGTAGAGATATTTGATTTCTCGGGCAACAAGTTCACCCAATTGATTTCCCATGGCTACAATCACACCTTATCTTGCTTGATTGATTTTCAAGGCTATAATCACACCTTTTCTCGCTAAGTTGATTACAAAAAGCCTATAACTCTGAATAGCACTGAGGATCTTGTTGACTAGTGATAAAGAATCAAACCAGAGATCTTCTAATTAGATTCAATGTTGATTTCCGTGGAGTAATGAAAAGAATTGGTATATAGAAATGTGGAAGAAGAAGAGTGAAAAACCAAAAAATCTATGTTGGAATTCGTTGAAACCAACCCCTATTTATAGAGGAACAATAGCCATGTCCATTCGTGAAGAGTTACGATGAATAGACACTTCTTTTGAAATTTAAATTTTGAACTCAACTGACACCATGTCGACATGGGGTACATGAGTATGTCGACATCCCAAAGGGATTTTTGGTGTTTTGATTTTCTTTGAAAATAACCTTTATCTTATATTAAAACTATTTTAAACTTTATAAATATACTTGACTGTTATTAAAATGCATAAGTAAATATAAAGAATAATATATACAAAATTTTGCTATAATTTTATATTTAAAATCTAAGTATAAATATTTAAAAGTTAAATATATTATATTTAAAAGATAGTTTAAAAACAAGGATAATTTGATTTTGAAATTAAAGATTATTTTGAGGCTAAAAGTATTTGAAATCGGGATAGATGTTTTTGAGTCTTTTAAAAGGAATGTTTTGAAATCATTTTGAAAACAAGATATAATTTTGAAAAATCATTTTGAATAAAAAGTTAGCGGATACAAAACAATGTTCCACTAGATTTTTCGTAGGTTCCATCCTACTTAGGGTTACATCCCTTTATCAGGCTCGAAGTGGATTCCATTCCATGAATAAATTGGATTTTGAGATGTCATTGCTTTTCTAGGATTTTTAAAAAAAATTCCTAATTAAAAAATAAATTACTTGAACTCTTGAACTCTTGAAAATCTTGATACTCATGAGTCTTCAATCTTGATATCTTGAATCTCTATACTGTACAGTCTTCATTCTTGGTACTTGCATGGTTAAATCATGCATATACATACACACACACACACATATATATATATAAACTTATACTGTTAGTATTTATGTTTTACAATCTATTCTAAGGTTGTTTCCATTAAAACCATCATCTCACAGACTAACAATCTCCCCCTTTGTAACGACCCGTAAATTTCAAAGATTTAAATTTGTTAATTTGATAAAGTTTTGGTAATTTAATATTGAAAGAATGAAAATTTTGTTAATTAATCAGGAGATAGTAACTCAAATGAAAAGTAACAAGGTTAACCAAAGTTAATTTTTTAACTATTTGAATGAAATTGCAATAAATGAAATAAGGTAAAATAGTATAACTTGGTTATAAGTTGAATGTAAGTAACAAATGTAAATGTTGATTAATTATTATAATAACGGATAGTGTGAATGTATAAATTACATAGAAACGTAATGTATGAATAAAGTAATAAATTGGTATAAGAATAAAATTTAGGTAAATTCATTTGTTGGTTTTAAACCTTAACTAATGTGTAAAATTGATAGAAGTACACATTTAGAATGTAATAATTATTCAAATTTAGATGTAAATAGGCGTATATTAGTGTAATGGGATAAAACTAATGTAATTTGGTATGAATGTAAGGGTTGTGTAAATAACGGAAACTTGTAATTTGGTAATGAATTTATAACGGGAATGAAATGTAAGCTAATAAATCATTAATTCAATGCAATCACAATTGATTGAAACAACTATTTGGGTTATAATTAATTGTAAATATGAATATTTGGTAATAAATTAATATAAGACAAGTAAATGTAAAGGTTGGATTAATCAATGAATAAATAGTGATGGAATAAAATAAATGCTCTATATGGAATTATAACCTGGGTTGATATGTAACAACCTTATAAATGCAATTAAAAGCAAATAGGTGGCAACTAACATAGGTTGTTTATTTATTTAATGTGTCAATTAAACTTTGGTAATCGATTACAATAAATCTTAATTTAACGTTTTGTTATTGTAAATTAAGTTAACAATTGATGTAATAAAGGATGGAAACAAGGTAAATTAGTTAATTGGATTTAAAATCTTAATTTATGGGTGAAATTGACAAATTTCAATATGGTTGAATTATAATAGTTATTACACAATAAGTGGAAATAAAATAGTTAATACGAATAAAGATGAAATTGGAAGTTACAGTGTAATGAAACGTAAACAAATGTTAAATATGTTTATAAGATAATGATTGTTGATTAATAAGAATGGGAATCAAGATTTATTTATTTGAATGTAAAATTATGGTAATTGGGTTTATTTCAATTAATTGAAATTAAATATTTAAATATTACGTAAATGTGAATTAAGATGAATTTGGAATGTTAGTGTAGTAGATATAAACTCATTTTGACATCACCTTTAAGATGGTAAGTTATAATTGATTCATAATAAGATTAAAGGTCAAATATATGGATTTAGGGGTATTGCAACTGACAAGTAATGAATTTATTTAATTTGAAAGTTAAACACTGTAGTTGTGAATTTATTAACTTTAAATTGACATGGAAATTTGTTATAAAGGATTTTTAAAATTTCTAAAGTAATACAAGATGATAAAATTTATGAATTATAGAATTTAAATTGGAAGGTGATTTAATTAATTAATATTAATTTATTTGATTGACTGCAATATAGCCATTTTGGCCACTGACTCGGATTTTGACGAAACCAGATTCATCGGATCCGTAACGGTGAATTATTGTAGGATTTCAAGTTTCGTAGCGATCGGACTTGTCGTTTGATCGTACGGACTCGAAACGCCGTGAAATCAGTTAAATTGAAATCAATTAAATCAATTTGAAATAATTTGATTTTGGTATAACTTCTTCATACGATGGAATTTGAACATGGAACATGTTCCATCGAGTTTAAAATATTTTAAAACATCCATTTTAATGAATGGGTTGGCCCAATTTCGTTACGGAGTCAGAACGGGCTTTTCGGGCCATTCATCGTTTAGCGCGTTTATAAATCGGGTCCATCTATTCTTTTCAACCTTGTCTATAAATATCCTGTTATAAACCCTAGCCTACTTTTATTTATCTTTTGTCTGTACATACAATTAAAACGATCTCTCATCCTCAATGGCAGACAAACAAATTCTAGATCCAAACACAAGTCAAATTCAAATCCAAAGCAAAAAATTTCAAACTCCTCAAAAAAATTAAAAAAAAATTATATATCGAAGCTCTCGATGAACGCATGTCATATCTGTGATTCGTTTCTGGATCTGAATTTCTGTGTAGCCGGAATTGGCTCGTTTATTTTTGACTCTCCATTTGCGTCGAAATCATCGTCGTCTGATCAATAAATTGAAGACACATTTCTGTGGAGAATCGCGAGGGAATCCGTCGGCATAGGCGATTCGTTGTTTTGACGGGTTAATGGTGTGATTTAATTCAAATAGGGTTCGAAATATGTGGTGGCGCTGGGCTTAATGGAGGCGTTCGATCGTCGATCAGTGATCGTGGACGTGGCTTGGAGTCTTGGAAGGCGGCGCGACGGCTTCTAGAACGTGCGGCAAGCCTCTGGATGGTGGCGGCTATAGTTACGGTTCATACAATGGTTGTGCTGAGCGCGGTACCGTGTGAAGAAGGAGGAAGTTCTGACGTGGAAAATTAATATATTATTTTATTTTATCTAATTTTCAAATGTTCAAATCTTAATAACTATTTCATACGAGGTCGAAATTACACGCGGTTTTCTTCGTTAGATTCGTATTGGGATTTCGGACATTTTGACGCTTGTTTCGACGAATTTGGAGACTGTTCCAATTTTGGGTTTAAATTGGATTCAAATTCAATTTAAATTCGTGAGTGTTTTAACCCACTCACAACTTCTAGAATTTCTTGTGTTTGTTAAATTTAATTTTTGTTATGATTATGCATTTAATTATGACTGTTTAGTATATTTTAATCATCATCTCAGTTAATTGAATTTGTTTAAATCGTTATTGCCAGTTAATTACCTGTTAAATATTATTAGTTATATATTAATAGTTGATTGATTGTTTTGGATGACGATTGTGATGGATATATGATTTTATTATGGATGAATGGATGTTTATTTATATCATCATAATCTGCAAGTTCTTTTGGCTTTATCATTATTGATTCGGGATTACGGTTTGAAATGATATATAATGGTATTTTCATTTTAAATTACAGATTGAAATGATAAATATCTGTGTCACTTGATCATAGGATAGAAAATTATATACAGACATCGTCGGTCTATATATATAAATATTTTGAAATAATTTCTATGGTTTTGGAGAGAAATATACGGTTTAATAAATAATAAATTTTGATATTATATAAATATCATTTTTATATATATAGCTAAATTCTTGAATTTAAGCTATGCATAAATTTGTGTAATAAAAATAAGTTTATTCATGGAGTTTGATTGTTTTCATTATATGGTCAAGTACGTGTTTAAGATATTTTATATATATAGAGTTTTAATGACTTAAATAAAATTTAAGTTGGAAGATAAATATGAAATTGGTTAAGAATTTTACTCGAATAAATTTGATTTGAAATTTAAATAAAATTGAGATTTATAGGGTGGGATTCTTATAACTTGGTTTAGCTTAGAGGGATTTAAATAAATATATCAAGTTAAATAAATTGAAAGGATATCCAGTTGTTGAAGTTAAAAGTTTTACTTAAAGTATATTGGATTTATTAGGTAGACATTTCAAATCTAAATAATAGTAATTAAATTTGATATATATGGAATTATCAAAGAATTATTTTTGAAATAGTGGAACATTTAAAGCTTTGAATTATATGGAAATTGAAATGGTTTAATTGGAGGTACAAATCGGTATTTGAAATGAAATTTGATGATCTATTTGGTTTTGTGAATAATTATGTGTATATATATATATATATTTATATAATATACTAACATTTATTCTGGAGATAAGATAAGCTAGATAACAGAATGGAAATTCCATTTCATTTCATAATAAGATGATACAACGATTAATCATAAAGAACTACTCGAACATTCAAATTAAAATAAACTAAAACAAATACAACGAGATGAGATAAGCTAGAACTAGTTAGAGGATGATGATGATGAAGAAACTCCAAGTTTCTTGCTGACTTTGGAAATGAACTTTTTCATCTTAGATGAAATTTTGTCCAACTTCTTACCAACGGATCGTTTAAGAATCCGTTGATTCTCAACAATCATCTTTTGGTTTTGGAGAAGGGTTTTGTTGGATGGATTAGGAGGATAGTCGATGCTTTCCAAAGAAGTTTCACCTTCTTCTTCTTCTTTAATTTCCATTTCATCCCCTTATTCTTCTTCCTCTTCTTCTTCTTCCATCTCCTCATGAGCCAAACGCTCTTCCTTTTCGGCAAGAGTTTCATAAGTTTGAAAACAAATGGAATTTTCATAAGCGAAATGTTGGAATGATTGAAAACTTTTCTAGAAACAAATTCTTTGCCTTTGAAATCCACTCCAAAATAGTTAAAAATCCGAGTGAGATAAATTCCATGATACAAAGTGTTCTCACCCATTTCAAGATTTTTAGGACGAAGTTCATCCAAAATAACTTGCGCCCGATTTATGTCATAATTTCCAAAATAGAAAAAAGTGCTTTGCAAACTTTTGAAGTAGGATTGTTAAAATTCCCCGATCTTGGGGTCAAAGTATGTTGCAAAAGAAGAGAAACAATTCTTGCTTGTAGTCGAAAATTTCGATTTTTGAATTCAAAATTATCATTCCCTTCGAAAATATGATGAAATGTCTCACGATCATTTTCATCAACTTTAAAATTAGAAAGACCCATTCCCGTACTCTTGCAATTGAGAATGGTACCCAAAAGATCACAATTCAAAACAATTCTAGTGCCTTTGACAATACTCCAAATTTCATCCTCGTTTCCATTGTAAAATCCACGGTTTAAATTTGCATAGAAAATTTTGACAAGGTTTGGATAGCAAACAAAATCATTTTGAGAAGCATCAACAAGACTAAGAATTTGATTGTTTGCAAAAAGAGAATCAATTTCATAAAAAGAAAAATCTTGAAAAATAGCAAACTTTCCAGGATGGACTTTGGCATAATTAGCATAATAGATGAACGCTTTTATTGCCTCCGGATCATTGAAGAGTTGCTCTTTATGATAAGTCAAAACTTGATTCCAACACTTTTGATGACATGGCAAAGCATAACTTAACTTGTGTTGACCAAATGGTGCTAAAGAATCTATAACAAACTAAGTATTCAAGGCCAACTACAAGATAATATTATCAAGAAATGATTCCTTGATGCCCATAGGCTTTTGGAACGAGGAACTCGAAAGCCCATATAGTCTTTTTGTGATAACCCTGATTTTATGGGTAATTTTATGGTTCAATTTAGTTTATGATTGTTTAATAATTAAATAAAAATAGGAATAGAGACTTATTGCCAATGAATGGTCAAAAGTAAGTACTAGTGCACAAGACAGTACACACACATACACATATTTTCTGCAAGATAAAATAGGCAGAAATTAATTGGTAAGCTAGAATAAATTACAAATACATAGGCATGCAGACATGATTATTGCAGACATGAATATGTCTTTAAAACAAGTTTAGTATAAAGAAAATAAAAATAGGTAGACTAGAATAAACATATGCAGAAGATAGTAAGTACTTAAAAATAGATAAATAAATAAGTTTACATATGATATGCAGGAGCGTAAGAAAGTACTGCTGGTAGAAGACAAGGCTTGCTTGGAAATAGTATGAATCTTTGATAAACCACTTTAGCTATTTTCAGTAATTCTTTTCCTTAGGAAAAAAAAAGAAAGAAGAAATTAGTTAAGTCATACACATGACATGACCCGGGGTAGGAATAAGATTTATTTGCTGAGGAAAAATATAGCAAGAACCACATACCCTCTTCTTTTGTTTAAATCAAGGTTAAGGCAGATAATATTTGGGGTAAAACTGACATTGGGTTATCTCCTTAAACCCTAGAAGCAGCCAAGGTTTATATAAGAAAACCTGGTGCAGTAAGGTTTTAGATTGCTTTGCCTCATAAAAGAAAAAAAAATATATAAAAATAGAATTTAGAAGAAAATGTGGAGTACTAGCTATTAGAGATAAGAGGAAGTGGAAGGCTTAGGAAAAAGAATTAAGGTGAGTAACCTCACTGAAAAACTTGGCATTAAGTCCTGAATAGCCTAATTGGTTTTATGTCTTATTCTGCAAGCTTTGTTCATTTTATGATTTGGTGTTTTTGGTTTGTGAATTATTTATTTAAGTAAAAAGAAATTGTGCATAATGATTTATTCAAAGTAAAAGAGTCTGATGCTTCATGTTTTAAGATGACTATCTGATTATGGATTAACCTTGAAATGAAGTGATTTCTTTTTATGGGTTTCTTCCTTTAAAAATGCTCATTTAAATTCCAGGATTTGGGTGGTAAATATATGGTCTAAAATGAAAAGAAATATGGGCAGTAACATTGTGTTGTTGCTTATGCCTCATCTTAAATTAAAAAAAATTATATATATAGGAGTGCAATGTGATACATGTGCTGAGCTTCTATGACTTTATGAATCTCCCAAATTATAGATTATACTTGTGGTTTAGCCAGATCTGGAAAATAATGAATATCTGATTGAACTAGAGGTAAAAGAAAAGAAAAAAGAAAAAAAAGAAGGTAACCAGAAAAACCAAATAGGACCATATCTTTATGATCTGATCTACTAGAACCCATAGGTAGAAAAATAACATGTTAAGTGACCATATCCCTTTGCATGATTAGATAAGTGTTTCTGAGAACATGATTTATACATCTATGAATGAATGTATGATTAAGTGAAATGTTTATTTCTTTTCCTTTTGATTAAAAGTATCACCTGAAAAAGAGATTAGCACAGTTAAGTGGAAAGAAAAAGGAAAATAACAACTAAGGACTATGGATCTTAGGGCTACAAAAGAAGGCTTGGCAAGGGGAAAATTGCAAGCTCACACATGGTATGTTTATAACCAGGGGCCTGAGTGTGCTGGGTTAACAGAGATTTGCCCCAGGCAATGTGTGTTATAATATGAGAAAGTAGCTAAAGACCTTAAACTGACACTTGATAATGAATAATGAAGAAAGGGTCAAGTAAGGCTTGGGTAAATCCTGATGGTCAGTAAAAATTGAAGAGGGGACATGATGGTTTAACTAGTGCTTGTATTGGAAGGCTATGATGTTTATTTGTAGTTTTATGATTATTTTTCTCTAAGTTAAATTGTTTAAACCATAAATAATCAGTTTGCACTTACATGTGCGTATATATGCTTTACAGAATTATGCACAGTGATGATATTGGTTCCCTTATTCATGTAAAGTACTTAAATAAAATGAAATTAAGATGAGAATATGTTTTCAGGTAAGTTACTCATACAGACAATAGTCTGACCCACGTGTGTTAATGCACTATTGGGTGTCTCATATTACATGGGGCAGCCCATAGTGATTGTGCAGGTAAATAGACATTTCACTGATCAAGCTCTAGATGTGTTAGCTGCCTAAGAATTTGGATGCAATAGTTACAGATTTTCTGGAAAAATTAAGAATGGAAGTTTAAGTTAAATTTATATTATGCTATGTTGCTCATGTTGTTTAGAAAGAAACTAACGTGATGTCATTTTCTGTTTGGTATGTATTGAACTTAAAGGTGTAATTCAGTTGAAACCTGTAAGTTACTTTTGAAAACTGTTTTACTGAGTATTGAAGTTTCCTTTCTTAGTTTCAAAAATATTTAATTTTAATAGTAGAAAATCTGAGATGTAAGCATGTAAAAACTGAATCACTCACCTAGTATTTGATAGGAAAAACCCATGTTTAAAGAGGCTGTAAGAAGTTAGCATATGCAAGTTTTGAATCACCTTAGAAAGAATCCAGAAATACTTGTAATTTGTGTATGAAGTGATACAAGATAAGTAAGGCTAACCTAACCATTTTACCAAGCCTGGGTTCAACCATTTTCTATTGTTTTAACCCAGTTCGTAGTAAGGCGTAATAACTCAGATATAGGGTAGGATTCATCATTTCAAGTTAACAATTGTTTGAAAAAAAAAAGTAAAAGCACCCAAAATCTTACTAGAACATAATCATGTACAGGGACTTGCACACACACATACAAATATAAAGGCATAGTCATTTAGAAATAAAAGTATGAGGAAAGAAAAATACATACAAATGCTGAAATAAGAAGGCATAGTATTAATAATTATGTAAAAGTAACTATGACTGGAAAAAGGGAAGAAAAAAAAAACTAGACTCTTCAAAAATAAAATTGCTAGGTATAAATTACCTAACCATTTTCAAAAAAAAAATTCTTCTTATAATTATTTGTACTTTGATTCAAATAGAAAAATAATTTACATATCTTCACATATGTAAGTCTTGACAAGTTGAACACAACAATATTTTTATATTGGTTAAAAGATCCTGATTAGAAGAGAGTATATGAATGATACTCTCTTGATTGAGTGACCACTGAGTATTTCTTGTCAAAAAAAATTAGAGAGAAATAAAGTGGGTCATCTCATTTGGTACCAGAGCGAGGTTATTAAATAACATAGTAAAATTTTGTATGAACTTGTTTGCATTGAGGTATGGTGTGTTGATTGCTTTGGATGTTTTGTTCTATTAGTACATATACTACTAATATCTATGATAACTAAAAAAAGGATAAATTGAAGTAAATTAATTTATAGAGGGTTAGGAAAGATGAACTAACTTAAGTGTTATATCCATAGAACTATGGTGAGACCTAGACAACAAGATGTAGGACCAAGTGAACCACCAATGGTGAATATGCAAGAATTCATGAGAGCCATAAGGGATGGAGTAGGCAACAGGCAAGAAAATCCACATGAAGAGCTTTCCAAACTACTCAAGACCTTTACCAATCTTGGAGGCAAAACTTTTGATGGAACAAAGGGGATCATGGGAGTTCAAAATTGGCTCAGAATTTTGGACAGAATTTTTATAGATATGCAAGTTGAAGACCAAAAGAAGAGGCAAATAGCATCTAGACAATTGAGAGGAGTATCTTTGGACTGGTAGGAAGTTATCATAGCTGGAAGGCCTGAAGGGGAAGTGACATGGAATCAATTTAAGGAAATGTTGGAAGGAAGATTTGTACATGCATCAGCTAAAGAATCTCTGCTAGAGGAATTCATTAAATTAAGGCAGGGAACTATGAGTGTTACTGAGTATACACAGAAGTTTGGATCACTAGCAAAGTATGGTGCAGTGCTTATCACAACTAAAGAGGCTAAAAATGGCAGATACATCCAAGGACTGAATGCTAGCCTTAGTAGAGCTATGCTGCCATATAAGGACCGGACATTTGATCAAGTTTTGGATTTGACTTTGAGTATTGAACAGCATGATAAAGCCAGGGAAAATTTTAGAGCACTCAGGAATAATCAAAATAAGAAAGGAAAGGGTAAGTTTCATCCTTATGACAAAAAGAAAACAGGTGTAGCTTCCACCAAGAATCCAGAAGAGGTCAAGACCGTTGAAGTTAAGAAAAAGATCACTTGTTATAACTGTGGCCAAGAGGGGCATATGAAGAATAGGTGCACAAATTTTAAAACAGCATCCTTCAAATGTCACCAGTGTGGGAAGGAAGGGCACATAAGGAGAAATTGTCCAGATTTTAAGCAAGGTAAAATGGGAGCTTTGGAAGGGAAAGGCAAAGCAACTGAAGGACCAAATATTGAGAATCATGGCCAAGTTGAAGGTACTTTGCTCATTCACTCAATACCTTTTGCAGTAGTCTATGATACTGGGGCTACACACTCATTAATTTCCCATGATATTGCACAACAACTGAAATCAAATTGTATGATTGTTGATAAGCCATTGCTCATTAGAAGTCCTTTGGGTAGTTCCTTTGTTTTGGGTATGATGTGTATGCAACTGGGATTAAATATAGGGTGATATGTGTTTAGTGAAGACCTATATGTGTTGCAATACCCAGGCATAGGAGTTATTTTAGGAGCTGATTGGTTAAGAAAATATAATGCTGTCATAAATATGGAGACCTCCACCATATCATTAAAAGCTTCTGATGGAAAAAGGGTAGTTGTTCTTTGTGAAGCAAATAAGAACAGAAATATAGCCACCCTTGTTAATTTGTCCAGTGAGAAGCACATGCCTGCATCAGAAGAAAACCCTATAGTAAACTAATATGCTAATGTGTTTAGTGAGGTTAAGGGGGTCCCTAACCGTAGGCCGGTAGAGTTTACAATTAAACTAATTCCAAGAGCTAATCCAGTAGTTAAGAGGCCAACTAGAATGGGGCCTAAAGAATTGATAGAACTAAAAAAGCAATTAGTTGAACTAGAAGAAAAAGGCTTCATCAGACCTAGTAGCTCATCATAGGGAGCACCAGTGGTTTTTGTTAAGAAACAGGATGGATCTCTTAGATTATATATCGATTATAGGGAGTTAAATAAAATCACAATTAAAAACAAATACCCCTTACCAAGAATTGATGATCTCTTTGATCAATTAAGTGGTGCAAAAATATTTTCTAGACTTGATTTAGCTTCAGGATTTCATCAAATGAAAGTAGAAGAGGAAAGCATTAAATACACAGCTTTCAACACTAGATATGGACTTTATGAATTTTTAGTAATGCCATTTGGTTTGACAAATGCTCCCTCTTACTTTCTTGATTTGATGAATAGAATTTTTAGAGAATACTTGGATAAATTTATATTGATATTTATTGATGATATATTAATTTATTCTAAGTCTGTTGAGGAGCATGAGAATCATTTGCATATTGTACTTCATAGATTGAGGCAAGAAAATTTGAAGGCAAAAATTTTCAAAATGCACTTTTTGGCAAAATGAAATAAATTTTCTAGGACATGTGATATCAGAAGAAGGTATATCTGTGGATCCCAATAAGGTAAGTGCAGTTCAAGCTTGGAAAAGGCCTACTAGTGTCACAGAGGTCAGATCTTTTATGGGAATGGCTGGTTATTATAAAAGGTTTATAAAAGATTTTGCAAAAATTTCAATCCCATTAACTAGATTGACCAGGAAGAATCAAGTATTTGCTTGGACTGAGGAGTGTGAGAAAGCAGGAAGCACTAATACAGGCTCCAATACTAAAAGTACCTGAGGGAAATGAAAATTTAGTGATATATACTGATGCAAGTGGACAAGGACTTGGGGCAATATTGATGCAACAACATCAAGTGATAGCTTATGCCTCTAGACAGTTAAAGCCCAGTGAGGTGAGGTATGCTACACATGACCTTGAATTGGCTGCTATAGTGTATGCTCTTAAATTATGGAGACAATATTTGTTAGGGGCTAAATTTGAAGTTTACACAAACCATAAGTCACTTAAGTACTTGTTTTCACAAAAAGAATTAGACATGAGGCAGCAAAGGTGGATTGAACTACTAGCCTCATATGATTTTGAAATATTATACACACCTGGTAAAGCTAATAAAGTAGCAGATGCTTTAAGTAGACAGCATGTTAATGTAGCTAGGTTAATGATAGAAGAGTTTAACACTCTATCACTATTGATTGACTCAGAAGTAGAAAGTGAAAGTGTAGAAAATATGAGCATATGCAGTGAGAATGTAGAGATGGGAAGGTTAAGCTTTATTACTTTAGGGTCAGAATTAAAGTCTAACGTTGAAAAGTTACAAGACCAAGATCCATTTTTATTTGAAAAGAAAACTCAGATATTAAATGGAGAGGCAGTGGAAGGTTTTCAGTTGAATAAACAAGGCCTATTAGAGAAAAGAAAAATAATATGTGTTCCTGCCATTGATGAATTGAAGCAAGAAATATTGGATGCTTATCATAAAAGTAAATATACCATACATCCAGGAAGCACAAGAATGTATCATAACCTCAAGAGAGATTATTGGTGGAGTGGTATGAAAAGTGTCGTGGCAACTTATGTGTCTAAGTGCATGGTTTGTCAACAGGTAAAGGCTGAATATCAAAGACCTTCAGGTATGCTACAACCTTTACAAATACCACAATGGAAACGGGAAGATATGTCAATGGATTTCATTGATGGTTTGCCTAAAACTAGGAGAGGAAATGATAGTATTTGGGTTGTAGTTGATAGGCTAACCAAATCAGCTCATTTCATACCTGTAAAATTAGAAAGGAATGCATGCACATTAGCTCAATTATTTATCAAAGAAATAGTTAGATTGCATGGAATACCAAAAACCATAGTGAGTGATAGAGATACCATCTTCACTTCAAAATTTTGGCAAAATTTTCACAAAGCAATGGGGACTGATTTATGCTTGAGAACAGCATATCACCCACAATCAGATAGTCAAATAGAAATTATGAATAAATTGCTTGAAGACATGTTGAGGGCATGTATATTGGATTGGGGAGGAAGCTGGGAAGATCACATATTTTTAGCAGAATTTGCATAAAACAATAGCTATCACAGCAGCATAGGCATGGCACCCTTTGAAGCACTCTATGGTAGGCCATGTTTATCACCCTCAAGTTGGATTGAATCTGGGGAGAAGGTGGTCTTAGGACCAGAAAATGTAAAAGAAACTTCTGAAAAGATAGTTTTGATTTGAAAAAGAATTGCTTCTGCCCAAGAAAGGAAAAAGAAATTTGCAGATCAGAAGAGAAAGGCAGTACAATATGATGCTAGAGATTGTGTATTTGTTAAAATATCACCTATGAAGAAAGTTCTAAGATTTAGGAAACAAGGAAAGTTAATTCCCAGATATATAGGACCATATAAAATTTTAGAAAGAATTGGAAATGTAGCCTATAGGTTGGAGTTGCCAGAAGAAATGAGAGCAATACATGATGTTTTTCATGTGTCTCAGTTAAGAAGATGGGTTCATGATGCAGAGACAATCTTAAAATCCACTAAAGATGTACAGATTGATCCCAGAATGATTTATGAAAAGGAGCCAGTAGGCATAGTTTCAAGAGAAATTAAGAGGTTGAGAAATAAAAAAATTAGATTGGTGAAAATGCAATGGAGTCTAGACCCAAGTGATTGCACATGGGAAGTGGAAGATAAAATTAGAAATGATTATCCACAACTGTTTGATTGAATGAAAGGTAAACTATAAATATTGATGGATGCTTTGATTAAATATGCATTGTGAATTCTTTTTTTTATATACATAGAGTTTAACTAAGAGGTTAGTTTGAAAATGATTGATTTTCGGGATTGAAAATACTTGAGCTAAGTATGAAAGAATTGTGGGACACAATTCCTAAAAGGAGGGGTATATGTGATAACCCTGATTTTATGGGTAATTTTATGATTCAATTTAGTTTATGATTGTTTAATAATTAAAGAAAAATAGGAATAGAGACTTATTGCCAATGAATGGTCAAAAGTATGTACTGGAGCACAAGACAGTACACAAACATACACATATTTTCTGCAAGATAAAATAGGTAGAAATTGGTAAGTTAGAATAAATTACAAATACATAGGCATACAGACATGATTATTGCAGACATGAATATGTCTTTAAAACAAGTTTAGTATAAAGAAAATAAAAATAGGTAGACTAGAATAAACATATGCAGAAGATAGTAAGTACTTAAAAATAGATAAATAAATAAGTTTACATATGATATGCAGGAGCATAAGAAAGTACTGCTGGTAGAAGACAAGGCTTGCATGGAAATAGTATGAATCTTTAATAAAACACTTTAGCTATTTTCAGTAATTCTTTTCCTTGGGAAAAAAAAAGAAGAAATTAGTTATGTCATACACATGACATGACCCGGGGTAGGAATAAGATTTATTTGCTGAGGAAAAATATAGCAAGAACGACATACCCTCTTCTTTTGTCTAAATCAAGGTTAAGGCAGATAATATTTGGGGTAAAACTGACATTGGGTAATCACCTTAAACCCTAGAAGCAGCCAAGGTTTATATAAGAAAACCTGGTGCAGTAAGGTTTTAGATTGCTCTGCCTCATAAAAGAAAAAAAAAATATATAAAAACAGAATTTAGAAGAAAACGTGCAGTACTGGCTATTAGTGATAAGAGGAAGTGGAAGGCTTTGGAAAAAGAATTAAGGTGAGTAACCTCACTGAAAAACTTGGCATTAAGTCCTGAATATTGGGGAAGCCTAATTGGTTTTATGTTTTATTTTGCAAGCTGTGTTCGTTTTATGATTTGGTGTTTTTGGTTTATGAATGATTTATTTAAGTAAAAAAAAATTGCGCATAATGATTTATTCAAAGTAAAAGAGTCTGATGCTTCATGTTTTAAGATGACTATCTGATTATGGATTAACCTTGAAATGAAGTGATTTCTTTTTATGGGTTTCTTCCTTTAAAAAAGCTCATTTAAATTCCAGGATTTGGGTGGTAAATATATGGTCTAAAATGAAAAGAAATATGGGGCAGTAACATTGTGTTGTTGCTTATGCCTCATATTAAATTAAAAAAAATTATATATATAGAAGTGCAATGTGATACATGTGCTGAGCTTCTATGACTTTATGAATCTCCCAAACTATAGATTATACTTGTGGTTTAGCCAGATCTGGAAATTAATGAAGATCTGATTGAACTAGAGGTAAAAGAAAAAAAAAGAGAAGGTAACCAGAAAAACCAAATAGGACCATATGTTTGTGATCTGATCTACTAGAACCCATAGGTAAAAAAAATAACCGGCTAAGTGACCATATCCCTTTGCATGATTAGGTAAGTGTTTCTGAGAACATGATTTATACATCTCTGAATGAATGTATGATTAAGTGAAATGTTTATTTCTTTTCCTTTTGATTGAAAGTATGACCTGCAAAAGAGATTAGCACAGTTAAGAGGGAAAAAAGGAGGAAAATAAGACTTAGTAATTTAAACTAAGGACTATGGATCTTAGGGCTACAAAAGAAGGCTTGGCAAGGGGGAAATTGCAAGCTCACACATGGTATGTTTATACCCAGGGGCCTGAGTGTGTTGGGCTAACAGAGATTTGTCCCAAGCAATGTGTTTTATAATATGAGAAAGTAGCTAAAGACCTTAAACTGACACTTGATAATGAATAATGAAGATAGGGTCAAGTAAGGCTTGGGTAAATCCTGATGGCCAGTAAAAATTGAAGAGGGGACTTGATGGATGAACTAGTGCTTGTATTGGAAGGCTATGATGTTTATTCTTGAGTTTTATGATTATTTTTCTCTAAGTTAAATTGTTAAAACCATAAATAATCAGTTTGCACTTACATGAGTGTATATATGCTTTACAGAATTATGCACAGTGATGATATTGGTTCCCTTATTCATGTAAAGTACTTAAATAAAATGAAATTAAGATGAGAATATGCTTTCAGGTAAGTTACTCATACCAGACAATAGTCTGACCCATGTGTGTTAATGCACTATTGGGTGTCTCATATTACATGGGGCAGCCCATAGTGATTGTGCAGGTAAATAGACATTTCACTGATCAAGCTCTGGATGTGTTAGCTGCCTAAGAATTTGGATGCAATAGTTACAGATTTTATGGAAAAATTAAGAATGGAAGTTTAAGTTAAATTTATATTATGTTATGTTGCTCATGTTGTTTAGAAAGAAACTAATGTGATGTCATTTTCTGTTTGGTATGTACTGAACTTAAAGATGTAATTCAGTTGAAACCTGTAAGTTACTTTTGAAAACTGTTTTACTGAGTATTGAAGTTTCCTTTCTTAGTTTCAGAAAGATTTAATTTTAATAGTAGAAAATCTGAGATGTAAGAATGTAAAAACTGAATCACTCACCTAGTTTTTGATAGGAAAAACCCATGTTTAAAGAGGTTGTAAGAAGTTAGCATATGCAAGTTTTGAATCACCTTAGAAAGAATCCATAAATACTTGTAATTTGTGTATGAAGGGATACAAGATAAGTAAGGCTAACCTAACCATTTTTCCAAGCCTGGGCTCAACCATGTTCTATTGTTTTAACCCAGTTGGTAGTAAGGCATAATAACTCAGATATAGGGTAGGATTCATCATTTCAAGTTAACAATTGTTTGAAAAAAAAAAGTAAAATCACCCAAAATCTTACTAGAACATAATCATGTACAAGGACTTGCACACACACGTACAAATATAAGGGCACAGTCATTTAGAAATAAAAGTATGGGGAAATAAAAATACATACAAATGCTAAAATAAGAAGGCATAGTATTAATAGTTATGTAAAAGTAACCATGACTGGAAAAAGGGAGAAAAAAAAAACTAGACTCTTCAAAAATAAAATTGCTAGGTATAAATTACCTGACCATTTTCAAAACAGATTTCTGCTTATAATTATTTGTACTCTGATTCAAATAGAAAAATAATTTACATTTCTTCACATATGTAAGTCTTGACAAGTTGAACACAATAATATTTTTATATTGGTTAAAAGATCCTGATTAGAAGAGAGTATATGAATGATACTCTCTTGATTGGGTGACCACTGAGTATTTCTTGTCAAAAAAAATTTTAGAGAGAAATAAAGTGGGTAATCTCACTTTTGGAATAAGATATCGAAAGAATTATGTTCTTTTGGAATTAGGTATTCAAAAGACTATGATACTATTTTTCTGGAAATTCTCATGGTGGAGGGGTTGCTTGAAGAAGCCATTAAAGTAGAGAGTAGACAGCTTGAAGTTTTGAACAGAGAGTTTGAATTCGAAAATGAGAGTGAAAAGATATGATAAAACATAGCGAGTAAATAGATTCTCAAAGGACATGTTCTCTGGTCAAAAGATGCCTTTTCAGAGAATTGAATGAAGTGAAAAGGAGGGGGGAAATTCAACTATTTGAATTCAAATTTTGAATTTCAAATTCTGGTACCCATGTCGACATCATGGTGGGGACCATGTCGACATATGCCTATGAATTTTTGTGATTTATTTTTCCTAAGTACTCTAATGTGTGTGTATATATATATATTATATTTCATGTATGTATATCTGGAATATTATTAGAATTATAGTATTTTCAATATATTATTATACTATGAAAATAATAATAAAATAATAGTAAAATAATAAAAATAATAAAAATAATAAAATAATAGTAAAAAATTTAAAATTCAAATAACACACCAATTCAAAATCAATCAATCAAGCAATCAAACATCTAATTCTATGCATGCAATTTCAACCAATTATATTGTAAATGTGTACCTTTTTCTGAGTCCGTTTCTCTGATTTCATCGGAATCGTGAACTGCCGTGAAACACAAATTTTAATTATCTGTCTTCTGATCATCATCACTTGAGGACGAGTCTGAGTCATCTAGAGTAGCAGTAAATGCATGCTTCCGTTTCTTTGCTGGATCATTGTTCATAGGAGGATTTTGCCTATCTAGATAAGGATAGTCTTTTTTAATATGGCCTGGTTCATCACAGTTGAAACATTTGACATTATTTGGCATTACATTCTGATTTCCAGAGTTCTTATAGTTGTTTCTCTTGAGATTATTCATCTTTCTGTATTTCAGGAATTTCCTAAAATTTCTGGTCATAAAGGCTATCGCTTCATCATTATCACTGTTTGAGTCTGATCCATCGGTCAATGCATTGAATGCCATTGATTTATTTTCGGATGCTTTTCATTCTCTTCTCCCGGTCATTTGGACTTCAAATGGCATTAGATTTCCAATTAATTGTTCTATCTTTAAGGTACTGATGTCAATTGCCTCTTTGAACGCAAGTGTCTTTTGATCCCATTCTGGAGTAAGAGAATTTAAAAAATTTCTGACTTGATCTTCTTCAGAAAATTCTTTTCCCAAGGATATTAAAGAATGCACAATATCCTGAAATCTGCTATACATATCTGAAATAGACTCATTAGGATTCATTTTAAATAATTGAAACTGATTTGTGAGCATTGAAATTTTGGTCTGTTTAACTTTGTTTGTTCCTTCGTGAGTTACTTGCAAAGTTTTCCATATTTCACATGCAGACTTAAAAATTGACACTCTATTAAATTCATTTCTATCAAGTGAACAAAATAGAATATTCATTGCTTTGGATTTATTTTGTGCAACGGTCATTTGCTCAGCGGTCCACTGTGCAAAATCAGTTGTGGGTTCAGAATATTCAGTTTGTGCGATATTCCAAGTATCTAGTCCTATAGACTGTAAATATATTTTCATCCCACATGCCCAATATGCATAGTTACTGCAGTTAAAAAGTGGTGGTCTGACAGGAGACCGACCTTCTATAAATGAACTAGTGACAGGGATACTAGTGTTAGTAACAATACCAGTGTTGGTAGCCATTTTGAAAACATTTTCAAAAATCATATTATGGTACTTTGAAAACCTTGCTCTGATACCAAATATGAGAAATGCGGATTAAGGATCTTAAGCCTAAGGATAAACACTAGAGGGGGGTGAAGAGTGTTTCAGAGAATTGTTAAATCTTTTTAGTTTTTGTTAATTTGAACACAAATGTATGCAATATTCAGACACAGATATGATCACAGAAACAAACACAGATGCAGAAACAAAGTAAAAATAGTAAAGGAAAGAACACACCGGAATTCATACTGGTTTGAAGTTACCATACATCCAGTCGCCCACACAAGTACGGACTTCCATTCAAAAAAATCTTTACAATTACACCCTCGATTTCAAGGCAACGAGCTACACCCTCCAGAATCACAATCCTATGGGTATAGATACTTGATTTCTCGGGCAACAAGTTCACCCAATTGATTTCCCAAGGCTACAATCGCACCTTATCTCGCTTGATCGATTTTCAAGGCTACAATCACACCTTTTCTCGCTAAGTTGATTATAAAAAGCCTATAACTCTGAATAGCACTAAGGATCTTGTTGAGATAGTGACAGAGAATCAAAACAGAGATAATCTAGTTAGATTCAATGTTGATTTTGCCAGAGTAATGATAAGAATTTGTACATAGAAATGTGGAAGAAGAAGAGGAGTGAAAAACCAGAAAATCTATGTTAAAATTCGTTGAAACCAACCCCTATTTATAGAGGAACAACAGCCATGTCCCTTCGTGAAGAGTTATGACGAATAGACACTTCTTTTGAAATTTAAATTTTGAACACAACTGACACCATGGCGATGGGGTACATGAGTATGTCGACATCCCAAAGGGATTTTTGGTGTTTTGATTTTCTTTGGAAATAACCTTTATCTTATATTAAAACTATTTTAAACTTTATAAATATACTTGACTATTATTAAAATGCATGGGTAAATATAAAGAATAATATATACAAAATTTTACTATGATTTTATATTTAAAATCTAAGTATAAACATTTAAAAGTTAAATATATTATATTTAAAAGATAGTTTAAAAATAAGGATAATTTGATTTTGAAATTAAAGATCATTTTGAGGCTAAAATTATTTGAAATCAGGATAGATGTTTTTGATGCTTTTAAAAGGAAGGTTTTGAAATCATTTTGAAAACAAGATATAATTTTGAAAAATCATTTTGAATAAAAAGTTAGCGGATACAAAACAATGTTCCACTAGATTTTTCGTTGGTTCCATCCTACTTAGGGTTCCATCCCTTTAACGGGCTCGAAGTGGATTCCATTCCAGGGGTAAATTGGATTTTAAGATGCTAGCGCTTTTCTACGAGTTTGAAAAAAATTCATAACTAAAAAATAAATTACTTGAAGTCTTGATAATCTTGATATTCATGAATCTTCAATCTAGATATGTTGAATCTCTATACTGTACACTCTTCATTCTTGGTACCCGCATGGTTAAATCCTGCATATACATATATATCTAAACTTATATTGTTAGTATTTATATTTTATAATCTATTCTAAGGTTGTTGTCATCAAAACCATCATCTCACGGACTAACAACGTTCAAACCGGATCGAAGTGGTTTTTGGAAACAAATCTCGATCCCTGTCTCTTCGAAATGATCAGCGCATTGGCCAATATTGATAGTCGGTTGTTTAACTATCAAATAACATTCACAAGCAATCATCATGCCATAATAATTTCTCCCAAATTATTATAATCTTCAAAATATCTTTGCAAGATATATTTCCACTATTCAAACCCTTGAAAATAGTTTAAAACCATCTTCCTTTCACGGATTAAATTTTCCAAATATTTCCTATTTCCACTAAAATCACCAAGTACAAATACTTTAGATTTAAGAATAATTTAAACACTTTGCTTAAAATATACTTTAAAATATTTAAATTAAAAATTATCTAAACACTTTATTCGAAAATATATACTTTAAAAATATTTAAAATAAAACTACTTTATAAAATATGAAACTAATTTTTTTTCAAATTAAAAATTAAGCCAAATTAAATTTAAAATAAGAGTTACAAAATTCTATATAAGTTTTCAAAAAAACTTTAACCAAACTATCTTTTAAAATAAAATTACTTTGTAAAATATAAATATTAATAATTATCCTTTATATAATTATTACTAAAATAAATTTTGAAAATATTCACTTTAACATTTAAAACATTTAAGAATAATAAATTTTCTAAAACATTTCCTTGAAACAAATTTTTAAAGCCTTTAGCTTATACGTATAACTCCCCCTTTAAAAAACACTTGGCTTTTCAGGGAAATATACGTCCCATATCCATACCTTTAAAAATAAATCACTATTTATTTTTAAAACAAATTACTCATTCCTTTATAAATTCCTACCGTGAATTTATACTCCCGAATATCCACTGATATCCATTTCACTTTATAAACCTAGTTTATAAATTTCATAGTCTCATCTTCTTTTAAAATTCCAATTTCAAACACTTAAATCAATTCTCAAATTGATTTCCAAATTACTCCATTTTGAAATAAATTCCTTTACTTGCTCAATTTATTTCAAAACCCATTAACTTCAGACTTTATTTCTTAATTATGATTTAAAATCTTTTTAACTGAAAATACCAATTTCATATTTCCCAAATTCCTTCTTTTATTTTTTTCTAAACATTTAAATCCTGAATTGAATAAAACTTTTATTCTTTAAAATAATATCATTTAAGTTTTAAAAAAATTCATTTATCCCCATTTATTTGAAAATCCCTTTTCCATAATTTGGAATTTATTTAATTTAGAATTTAAAATAAACTTTTATCCTTTTCCAATCTAATTTATCCAAATTTTTATAATTATTTTTCTTACAAATCCTCTTTTAGTTTTCTTTTCGAAAATCCAATCTATATATTTTTGGCTCAACATACCCGAATATATTCAATCAATCCATAGCATCCATTATTTTCAATTATCAATGTAACTTATCCACGTTATCCAATAAATCATAACACAAAATATTTAAACAAATCTAAATATTTTGAGGAATCTAGTTGGATCTCTGACGACCCTGACTCGACCTTCGAAAATCGGCACCGAACATGACACTCGTATTCAAATGCCGCAGATTCAAACATCGAATCTGGCTCGTCGGAGCTTATAACACATCAAGTATAACAACACAGCGGAAGAAATGAAATGAATATCATCGATATACAACATTCGATACAAAAATGATACAATATGAATCAATATCAGAGATACAAGATAAAATGCTACAGCGGAAAACCCAATGAACTGGCAGCGGAAACAAACAGAACCTGAAACTCTAGAAGAAACACCAATATTAGCAATCTCCATAGATAGCATGAACCACCATCAAGTTGCACAAAGCTAAGCAAGTCTGGTCCGTCGTCCTAACCAAATACTTCAATATCCAAAATCTCCGAAGAGTACTAAAGAGAAAGCTGAAAGCTACAAAATCGATATCTACTATCTAAAAAACCCAACTCTAGACTACCCGTGTGGAAAATTTTGGGCAGCCAGAGTTTAGGAAAGGAGTAATAAACTCCGGGTCAATCATGGGACTGGTATGAGCAAACAAAAACAGTTTATCTTTAAAAACAAACAAAAGATTTTAAAATAAATCTACAATGCTTTTGAAAAATAAAACTGCCATATGGCCTCCCGCCACACAGACAATGCAAGCGCAAACTTGAAGGAGATTTCTCCTTATAATAGTCAAAAATGCTTGATACGTGAAAACCATTTGATATTATTATTAGTGCATAGTGCAGAAAATCTTTCGAAAATATAATATTAATCTTAGCTAGCATAGGTACCATTATATTATGCCAGCTATACCTACCATTTTAAATGGCAGGTTCTACAACTAAAACTGTACATGACTCGTATTGTTTTGTTTGGATTTCCAACAAATGGTCGGGCAAAGGAACTTCCCAAATAAAATGGAACATCTCTGGAGGGACACCCTCGAGAACCAACCGGATCTCTGCTAGACATGGTCGGGTTACCTTTGTAACTAGGTAACTACTGACACGAGCATGCCATCCCCCGGTTGTCTGCGACCTTTATCCGAGGTACCTCTCAACCAACAACCAAAAAGCAATAAGTTTGCAGCAACCACAAGGTAAGTATCTGGGATCCATACAATGATACCACCTATAATCCAGAAAGAAATGGACATACCCTCAGAGGGCGCTACCGTCAAATAACCTTGCTGCTACGATTCCTGTTTCGACCATAACCGGGTTGTGAGGTTCGATGATGTCTCGTCCACAAAGCTACGCTTTTCACAAAAGCCATGCTTTGATCAACAAATGATCAGCAGCACTTCATATGCCACTGTGACGCCCCACTCCGAGAGCCTCGTTAACAAAGAGTATTACATAGATAATACTGTCGGCTAACGCGGACAATAGAGTATAATGGAAGCGACCATGTGCAATCTTACCTTAACTATTCACTAAATATGTCGAAAAGTAGAAACACATTAAAATTCGACCTATTCAATAAATATTTAAAGCAAAACTACAATGGCTATAGGATCTATCAGAAGAAAATATAACAACTCAGATGTAATATACATCACAGAACAGTTAATCATAATATACACATACACCGAAACACAACAGAGTATACAAAATAATACATGTCAGGTGATACAGGAGACCACAATATACAGACGAGACGAAATAGTATAAATCAAAGTTACAACAGATAAGGACTACAAAAGACGCTATAACAAAATGAAGCTAGCGAATAGTCCATGCGGAAGCAAAATAGGCTAAGTCCCCAAAAGCACCTAACCTGAAACATCTCGGTCTGACCCGAGTATAAAATACCCGGATCAGTCTAGATAACAAATCAGTTAGATTAACTGAACAATAATAAACCTGCAAGGTCATACAGTATAACAAATATCTCTAGAGGAGATAACACAATCATCAACAAGAAATGAATCATATAGAGCAAGCTTCATATCATCGGCAACATATAGAAACAAAGGATACAAATATCCCAAAACAAGCCAAAAGGCAAATAACAAATACCCATAAGGTATACAAGTTCCACAAGGTAATCGCTATACTCCATGCGGCTCACAAAGACCAACACCGAAGGGCGATACCAAGGGAATATACATATCAATGAAACATCATAAAATTTTGCTCGAGCTCAGTACTGTACAAACAAGGATCCATGAGCCCGAAGACTCCAAACCCAAGTATCACCCATGCGGCACATAAGGCCAACATAAGAGCGAAACTATATAGGGCAACAAACCCGAAGGCACACACCCGAAGGCAACATACCCGAAGGCAACAAACCTAGGGAGACAGTCCGAAGACTCTATCCCAGAGGCAACAAACCGTAGTGGTGAAGGTCGAAGACCCAGTACAGGACACCACTAACTGGCGGAATGTGTCACAACTCTCGAAAAGGAATCCGAAAAGTGTTAACGTATGTCCCATAACCACTCGTTCGCACTAAACGGTTTACTATCCGTCAGTCCCTTTCACACTCAAAGCAGTACAAAGTTTACCTCATATCATCGATAAACCAAACCCGAAGGTCAAAACAATCAATCGAATAGGTCAAGGATTAATCGGAAGGGTAAACGCACATATTCATGGTCCGTGTTTTGCCCAACCATTTAATCACCCTCCCACTTCGTTCGAAGTGCGAAAGTGTGTGTGTTTTAAATAGAATTTATAAATTAGAGAAACGAACTTTTAAATGCGATTCGAGAGATTATTTCATAAAAACCCGTGGATTAAAATTAAAAGGAACCATCAAAGTCAAAACAATTGATAATCATACATGGGGTCATCATGAATCAATTCAAATTGAAAATTCAATCCCAAAAGGCAAAGTGGTCTGAAACAGCAGGTTCAGTCGACTGAACAGAGTTTTTCAGTCGACTGACCCTGTACCTGGAAATTTTCTAGGTTCAGGAAACTTTCTGTTTCCAGGTTCAGTCGACTGTGCAGAGTTTTTCAGTCGACTGAATCATGCCTGGAAACTCTCGGGTTTCAGGTTCAGTCGACTGTGCAGAGTTTTCAGTCGACTGAATCTTGCCTGGGCTGTTTTCCAACCTTATTCAAATGAAGAGCAAACTCTCCCAAAATGCAATCGGACGAACATTGGCTCTAAGGGCTTATGCCAATCGACAACCCGGCCCTATATGTTCCTCGATGCATCGCCAAAACATGATTAAAACATCAAAGTTAGGATTTCAAAGATTTTAACCCAAGACACTAAAAATTGGATTATTCCTCAATTCAACCCAAACCAAATGCAAGTGCATATGAACAAGGTGTTAGGAATTCATACCTAACGTCGATGAAATCAAGAGAAGTAGATGTGAGTTCAAAACTCACCTTTTTACACAAAACAAAGAAGATGAAGAAGCACAATTGCAAGGAATCAACCAACTACACTCCACTTAAACACTACAAGCTTCAATCTAGAATCAAAGAAAGTATTTCCTAAGTTAGGGTTAGGAAAATTACAGAAATTGAAGAGGAGAAGAGATGGAGAAGATGGGGATGAACTTACCAATGGATTCTCTTTGATTTTTGGAGCAAGAATCAAGCTACAAAGGAGAAACTAGGGCTTGCTAATTTCTATTTCTCTTTCCTTTCCCCCATTTCAGTTCTTAGTTTGAAAAATAAAATGAAATGAAGATGAAATGAAGAGAATGGTTGAGCTAGGGGGTTAAGTGGGCTAGTGGGCTGAACCCAATCCCAAACCCAATAGGAAAAGTAGCCAAAATTTCACAAACTCCAAACATATCAAAGATTATACTCAAAAAGATCGCAAACGCCATTTTGGAACCAATGGAGGTGGTTTCGAGTTCCAATTCGGCCATTTGCAGAAAGTAACATTTCGGACCCCAAAATCCGAATAACGATGCTATATTTAAATCAAACATTTAAATATAAAATCGTTAAATATGCGGGTTGTTGCAGCCACATTACTAACTTGGGAATGTATCACTGGTAACCATCAACTACATAACCTCTGAGCCCGTACGTCTCAGAGAAGGGTGTTAAGCTAAGAGAATAAATTCTCCGCCACCAACAGATATGTATTTGAAAGAAACCAGCTTTACATCTCAAAGTGTAATGTCAGACACACATCCATACAAGCCTATTCTGGTTTCGAACAGAACCGAAGACACTTCCGAAGAAGCCCTTGCAAATCCGGGTATTCACAATTCCGATCGGACTTCCCATCACTTAGGGAATCTCTATACCGGCGTGACTCATTGCAGAGACAATCGATAGGTCGTCCTATCGCTCTCGCAAATACCCGGTCTTCACTACCAGTCTTCAAATGCTATCCATATCGTCGTATCACTATTCGGAATGGGTTATATGACACAAAGGTCCTCTCCCGCTAAACCGAATAACGAGCGCAATATTAAAAATCATATGGATACTGGGGTCTTAGTTAAATCACAGCTTAAATCCCAAAACCTTTCATTCAAATGGTTAAAACAAATTACTATTCCCAATCTTTTAAATAAAAAGATTCATTTTAAAAACCTTCAATGGTTTAAACAATTTCCATATTTAAATCTTTTAAAAAAAAGATTCATTTTAAAACCCCTATCAAGGTTCACCAATCTTTTAAACAAAGATTCATTCATAGCTTTTCAAAACAATTCCATTTCAAATTGGATTAACTCACCCGGTCTTAAATCAAAGACTTATTTCATAGCTTTCAAAACAATTTCCCAAAGATTCATTCATAATTTTCAAAAAAAATTCCGTTTCAATCTTTTATATATAAAAGATACACCATTAAAAAATCTTCTTCAATTTCAAAATAGGGTTCAACTATCTTTCACAAAGATTCAATTATAGCTTTTCAAAACCATACAATTTCAAATTTGAAATCTTTTCATCATAATTTTGGAAATTCTTTTCTTATATAAAAGCTATTATAATTTGAAAACAACTTGTTTCCGTTTCGAAAAACTCGATTATAATTGTGCGAGTTAAGGCCTTTCAAATATAAAGTTGGGTTAAATTCAAATTCTCAAAACCATACCTTTAAAATGGTTTAAAGACCCATATAAACACATTTATAGTTTGTATAACCTCTTTAACCCATAAATTCCGAACATAGAATTAAATTTCAAATCTTGAATTCAAATTCAAATCAAACTATTTTAAATTTCAAAACTTTATCAAGTTATTCAAAATAAATTTTATCTTTAAAATTCCTTTTCAAAAGCTTTTCACTTTTTAACCAATTTCATTTCTAAAACCGTTTAGATTCAAAATTAGATTTTTAAAACTATTTTGAATTATATTCAAATATCTGTTACTTAACCGATTTCCTCGTGAAATCCATATTTGTGTGTGTAGGGTGTGGTCCAGGGGTTTACACACAATAGTGCAACAATAGTCATCACAGATATATCAATAAGCGGTATAACCCATAACGCTTACCTTCATTCACAATTTCACAGATAAAATAAATTTATCAATCACAAAGATTCATCATTAATGTTCGGTGTGGGCTTCGGATAACCAACTGGAATCCGGATCCCTGTCGCATCGAAGTTTAATTGTCGTTTACGGGCAAAAAGGGATCTTCATATTCATTCAACAGTATATTCATCACAGATATAACAGCTCAACACAAAGCAATTCGTATTACAATGTATCACAATTACATAACAGAGTTATCAATCCAATACACAGCATTCAATAGAATAAAGTCATCCATAAACAAGCTCAATTAATTATCTGATTTATTTAAATCAGATAAATTGCTTATGAATAAATTTCTAAACCTGGTTAATTGGTCATTAATTAATTACAAACCATTTTGATTAATTACACATTAATCACTAATTAACCTTTAATTAATAATAATCCTCTAATTAATTAGTCTTAATTAATTTCAATAATTAATAAATTAATTCTTAATTAATTATCCTTAAAATAGATGATTATTCCCAATCATTTTCATAAATTAATAAATTAACTATCACTAATTACTATTGATTAAATCTTAATCACCATCATAAATTAAATCATTTCTTAATTAACTATCTTAATTAATTAACCCTTAATTGTAATTAATTAAATCTTAATTACTTTTAATAATTATTATTTTTCTTAATTAATCACTCTAATAAATAAACCCCTAATTATTAATTAAATTTTAATTATAATTAATTGTTCTTAATTTATTAATTATTGGGTTTATTTCTTAATTGACTTCAACAATTAATTACTCCTTAATAAATAATGATTTCTTAATCACTTTAAGTTAATTAACCCTTAATTATCTTCTGTTAATTACTTATTCTTAATTACTTAATTATACCTTAATAAATCACATTTATTAAGTTAACTTTTAAGTTAATTACATAATTAATTAACCCTTAATTAATTACCATTTAATTAATTATAATAGGTGATTACCCTTAATGACTTATGTTAACAAACCATAATTCAATCATTTTGAGTAATTATACTTTAATTACAAGATTAATCCATTTTAATCATTAATTAAAACTTAATTACTTAATTATCTTTAAGTAATTAATTGTACTAAATTAATTAACTTTTAATTAATCAATAAATTCTCAAAACAATTAACTTTTTTTGAAATTTAACCTTTAAAATAGAATTCATTATTAGCCCATAGATTAACTTTTAATCATCAATTAATAAACCTTTGGTTAACCTTTAATCACTTAATAAATCCTTAGATTATAAATTAATTAACAAACCCTTAAATCAATTTCATTAATAAATTATCCCTTAATTTACTTATATTAAGTAATCATCCTTTAATAAATCTCATTAATCAATCGTTAATCACCCTTTAACAAATAAACACACTTAAACTTTAAAGGTTAATTAACAATTTAAAACATTCTTAATATTAATTAACTTCTTCAATATTGTTAATAAACTTAAAAAAATAAAAGTTATGTGTATTTTAAACCTTCTTAAACTTTAAAACTAATTCCATGTTTAAAACAAAATACTTATTCAAAAGAATGGATTAACATGTTTAAATTCGAATTAGTTTAAAAACTTTGAAAACTGGTTTATAACAAACCCGAGTCAAAACCTTGTTTACCCTAGCTTTGCTTCGAGACCTTCTGTAACCTTCAACAGCTTCGAGTCATTCATCACGTTACACGAGTTCGAACTCGAGACATCACCTTCCTCCCCAATTCGCAACTTCACCTGATACAAATGACAAACGGTGCAGGTGCACATGCCATCGAAGCGACTCCGATCATCAACGCCAACGCCCACCAGTCACCGATCATCTCCTCACGTCATCTGGTGCCCAGATTCTTCAAATACGTCATCGATCAAATTCAAGCTTTCAACTCAACTGGGACCAAAACTTGCTGTCGAACATCCTCTTCGCCCCGCCTCATGACGATGCCAGAATCAATACGACAACGACCACAAATGCCCCGATGGTCCACGAGCCCTTTCCCCCAATAGCGATCACCTCCGATCCACCGAGGTGGACGAGAACGTCGCGATTAATCATCAAATCAAACTGGGTACAAAACCCTAGTTTGTCGAACCCAAGTCCAATCGATCATCTGGAAAATTTCATGCCATTTTTCCATCGATCCACACATCACCATCTAACCTCAGACTCAAACCTGAAGCTCAATCTCAACTTGATCATCGTAAATCTATGATTTTTCATTTTCTGTTCATCTCAAAATGTCTTGCTAATTTCATTATTAAAAATCTGGGGATTTACGCCAAAATTCATGAATTTGCAATACGAATACATTCATACAATTGAAACTTGAAATTCTGATGTATGAACTTGGACCAAATTTTATCTTCTGCTGTTATCTGACCTTCTTCTAGAATATTTCTAAATATTCTTGCTTAAAACTATTTTTTTTTAATTTTTTACAATGTTGCAAATATTGTCTTTCTATAGATCAGAGCTTAATTTTGATTATATAAAAACACATTTTTTTTCTTCTTGAATTTTCTACTTCAGGTGTTTGAACCTTTTTTTTTTAAAAAAAAACAGGTCTTAAAAACCCCATAACCAAAGGCAGAGACTTGCCTTTGCCTATTTACAGACTTACATACTAACATTTGCATATGTATACTGACTTTTTTTCATTCATACAAACTTAACTTTAGCATCACTTTAAGCAGTCATCACATTCTATCAAAATATAAACATATAAAGGTGAAATAGGTGATGTTTTCTCACCTTAAAAAGCAGAGAACAGAGTAGAGAACTGGAATTTTGTTGTTTCCAGGCTTTTGAATTTATTTCCAGGTTGCAGCTTGTTTAACCTGTAACGACCCGATATTTTCAACCATTCGCATCCGCACATGTCAGACTTGAATTGTTCAAAATACCGCGTTGTAAATAAAATTTGGAAAATCTCAGAATATACAGTAAATACATAATCACAGATCACAGACACAGAGTATTTAATAATGCAGCGGAATTTAAAAGAAATAGTAGTTCATGAAGCTACTATATAAAAATAAGATACATCAGAGTTAAACATGATACAAAAAAAGTAACCAGATACATCAGGTACAAATCAGAATACATCACTGAAATCACTGGATACAGAAAGCAAAATAGATGGCTGGATCTTCAAGGAAAGCTCCAACTCCGAAGGTGAATCTTGAATGCTGACTCACTCAATCTGACTCGAGCGTAAAGAAAAATACAAAACACTCGAGTCAGGACATAAATACTTATGAACTGTAAAAAAACTCAAGTGAACAGTAAAAAAAATGCATCAGTAACTTAAAGGATGCTTGGGATCGCCTATCCTTTAAGGATCCGTTAAACTATTTACTATGTAGTAATATTGCGCTACTATAATAATGTCTACAGTAAAATAAACATACTTTTAAATAGCGTTCCGGGCTACCCATATCACCCTTCACACATAATAGTCCCAGTAGTCCATCCAATATCATGCCATCTCCACTCTGGGTGACTGTCAGAGGATACCACACGGGCTACGGGAGAAAAACAAACTCGTAGTAAAGGCTCGGTATGGTAGGTGACACGGCACACAAGGCAATGCCAGGGTAGATATACCAATTACGCACACGGGCTGGTGGTAACACAGCAGCCACATACGCCTACCTCGAAACACACTCCCATATCAAAATCGGAGGATGGCCATCTAATCAATCACCAGTAAGAGTATAGTATCGAAGGAATGTGTCCGACCAGATGTGCTACCTCCTTTGTCCCGAGATCGCTCCTGTTTTAGCCACCTTATGCCAACTCACGGGAGTTGGGTCCACGTAATATACCTCAAGAACGTCGCCACCATCCTACTTCATTCTGGAATCTCCACCGCGTACACGGTTGTTAAAGTGGTTTTCGGAGTTGGCAGAGAGTATGACAACTTTCGATCCCGGTCTCTTTAACAACCAAACGTTATTATAACGCCGTGGTCATTTCAAAATAGTTTATATTTCAAAAGGATCAAATCATTTCATTTCAAAACTATATTTCTTTCAAAATTGTTTACGCCTCGAAACCAAAACCATTTTTATTTCAAAACTATTTATTAAATCAAAATAGTTTATACTTCGAAACCAAAATCATTTTTATTTCAAAACTATATTCAAATCAA
Source organism: Allium cepa (assembly GCA_030765085.1). Lineage (NCBI taxonomy): Eukaryota > Viridiplantae > Streptophyta > Magnoliopsida > Asparagales > Amaryllidaceae > Allium > Allium cepa. The sequence continues at coordinate 515,735,242 of CM060942.1, forward strand.
AATAGTTTATACTTTATCATTTCCATCTCAAACCTATATTCACTTCCAAAAATCATAATACCTTCAAAGTTATAACTCTTTCGAAACCAAAATACTTGAAATCATTACACTTTGAAAATCATAACATTCTGAAATCATACATTTGAAATCATGAAACATTCATTTAATTCTTTACATTTCACAAATTTATTTCCAATTTAATTCAAAATTTCAAATTTCCAATCTAATTCAAATCAAACCATCAATTTCAATTCAATTCAGTTTTCTGACAAAACATTTCAAATCTTATAAATTTCAAATATAGATTTGATCTAAAAAATAAGCTATCCAATTTTAATATGTTTCCAAACTTTAATATCCCACATTTCAAAACTAAACTTTATAATTCCATATATTCATATCTCAAATCTAATTTCATTATTATGTAGTTTTGAAATATTCATTTCATAAATCCAATATTATTAAAATAAACTTAAATTACAATTAAACCAAATATCTTTTCATACAAATATGAACTTCAAATATTCCTTTATCAAATAAAGAAAAATCAAATATCACTCAACATTCACATTCTTTATTAAAATAAAGATCAAATCATTTCCAAACCATTTCAAAATCATTAAAAATGTTACATCCTTTCAAAATTTCATAATCAAATCATTATTTGAATTCAAATCAAAATATTCAAAGTCAAATATCATTTAAAAATCAAATATGTCATTCATTTATTATTTAAAACATCATTACCAAAAATACATTTCAAAATTCCATTCAAAAATTCATTTATTATATTACATTTCATTCCGTTTAACACATAACCAAGTAAACTTTATTTAAATTCAAATTCAATTTAAATTCCTTAAAAATTCAAATTTAAATATTCAAAACTTCTAAAATTTCACAGATAATCCATTTCAAAAGTTAAATTATTTAACACTTTAAAATATAGCCCAAACAGTGTTAAAATCTATAACATTTCAAAACATTGTCAAATTATAGCAACGACAGCATTTATAAAGTGCTATCGTAGCTTATATTTTCCAAAATGGTTTATTTCAAGAATAGCGACATTTATAAAATGTCGTAATAGATATTTAGTTATTTCAAACATTGTTAGATTCAAAACAATAGCATTAAGATGCTGTCAAAAGACTAAAGCATTTTGAAAATGCTATAAAATTCCAGGTTTCATTTTAGCTTTTCAAAAATAATAATAAAACTCCAAATTTTTATTATTACAACTTAAAATCATATTTCTAGACTTCAAAATTTCACGGTTAAAATCATTTTAACATATGATTTAACATAATAAAATTTTAAGATCAAATATTCAATTTTGCAAACTCCATACATTTATTAAGTCAAAATTCACTGTTTATTAATTTATAAATTTAATAAACTTAAAATTTTACTTCAAATATCATTTCAAAACTTTAAATTTAATTTCCAATATTTATTTACATCTTAAAATAAAATTTAAAATCAAACGTCACATTTACTCCAAATTTACATACTTGAATTCACTTAAATTCACAATTTCAAGATTTAATATTTAACTTTCTTAAAACCATAATATATATATTTTAAATCAAAATTTCATACTTTTGAAAATACATATTTAAAAAAATCATTTAAAAATATACCACGGGGTCCGTATATAATTTTCTAACCTAGGTCAAGTGATACGGATATATATCATTTCAATCCGTAATTTACAAAGAAAACCAGGTTTTATCATTTCAAACCCGCAATCCCAAGCCAAATAAAATACAATAAAAATTGCTCAGGCCTATCATTTCAGCCCATAACGATTTTTTCCTATTCTAAAGTCCGTTCGGGTATGTATCGTTTCAACCCATAATGATTCTATTCTAACAGGGAACTTGCAGTGTGAATATATGCATAAAAAATATAAACAATGTCAATGTCACAATATAATGTCATATATCAGGTGTTAGGTTATAATTAACAGTTTTAACATGGCAACAACATGGCATAGCATATCATATAATCATCATTAACTTGCATAAACATTTTATATTACTAAACACTTGTCATAAATTCACTATTTCATAAGTATAAATGTCAGAGTGAGAAAGGCTCACATTTTCGAAGCTAGAGACAAACAACACACCCAAGAGTGATTCCAAAGTCACAACAAGTATGACTTGATTTGAATGAGTGGAGAGAGCGAAGATATGATTTTGTATCAACAACCCAAAACAAAACAAACAAGGAAATATATAAATATTCAACACACAATAACATTGAAACAAGTTGAAATACAAAGCAAAAATGAACAAGATAGATTGGACCTTGCTTCAACCACTTCAATGCTTGGCCTTAAGGGACTCTATGCTCAGCCATGATGTGTTTTTGGGTCAAGTATGGCATCATATAGGTCAGGTTTAACATCATATAGGAAAGGCAACAAGTGGAGATGAAGGTGTAGTGGAGTGCAACAACATGAAGAACACATAGGAATAAAGCAATATAGGCAAGTTTGGTCAACATGTGGCTCGGCTATGGGTAAGTGGGGTTCGGCTATAGGGCTTTTCAGATCTGGACAGAGGTAGAGCTGCAGCTAAAGGTCAGGTCAGTAGGTGGTGGTGGAGCTAGGGGTGTGGCCGAAATGAATATGAAAGGCTATGGTGAAGTTTGTGGCTTGGCAAGGCATTATTGGAGGAGTTTGTGCAAATTTTGTGGAGCTATCATCATCAAGTGCTCATGGCTTGACTCTTTTTGTCAGAGAAGGGGCTGATGGCTGCTGTAGATGGAGGAGGCGATGGTGGAGCTAATGGTGGAGAGGCTAGGCCAAGCAAAGCTAGGAGAAGAGGCGAGGCAAAATCAATGGAAATAAGAAGAAAAGTGAGAGGAAGAAGCCATTAACTTGCAAATATTTTTACAGAAAATAAAGTGGCCGTGAGAAATAAAGAGAGGAGAAGTTTCTCACGTGAATTAGCAATGAGAATTCACGGCTAATGCAAGAAAAAGGTACGGCTAAAGCAAGGAGAGGAAAAGGCAAAAGAAAATGAAGAGGTGGAAAAACGAAGAGCCTTGAGCAACTAAAGAGACACAAACTCTTCAAATTTCCATTATTTTCTTTTTAAACCTTATATAACTGAGATATATATATAAAATCAGATAAAATACGAAAGTTTAGTAAATAAACAAAAATAAATAAATTAATTTTTAATTAAATAAAACAGCAAAATTTGCAACTAGTCTTGAAAATATGAAAAATAAGTGCAATGAACTTGGGAAAATTTTTATGTACTTAAAAGTATTTATAAATAAAGATAAGAAAACAAAATAAAAAGGAAATCACAAAAGTAAATAAATGAATTTTAATTTAAATATAGTTTAGATGAAGAAAATAGAAGAAAAAGGAAAACAGCCTTTTAAAAATAGGAAATCATCATAGTAAATTTTAGAAAAATTCTATTATCATTTTAAAAATATTTAAAAGTCAAAATATACATAATATAACATATTAAAACATATTAAAATAAAATATGACAAATAAAAAAATAAAATTTATACAATTTAAAATAACAAAATTGCAAATAAACAATTTATACTCAAAATTGAAATGTACATATCTTTTGCAGTTTAACTCTGTTTTCCACGAAACAAAAAGCAGTGTTCAAGTTATTAAATCTATTTTCATAATAAAAGATAAAATTTAAAATTTAAAACTTTTAAATTTCTAATTTAAAAGACGAAGTTTGACTATTTGACCAAAAATTCACTTTTTCTGGAAATATTCAACTTACACAAGTTTTGGAATTATAATTCATATAAAATCAAGATTTATAGTTAAATAATAAAATTTAATCATTTCAATAAGTAAAATAATTTTTTTTTCAAAATTTAAATTAAAATAACTAAAATATACAATTAAAATAATTACAAAATACAGGGTTGTTACAGAACCGATTGAAGCTTTTGTTTCCAGGCTTGAAATGTTTTTTTGAAAAATTTGACATTGCTTGCTTTCCTTAATTTTCCAGATTTGAAATCTTCCTTCTAATTTCTCTGGTTTTGGCTTTGGATTTTTTTCTTAAAACTGTTTTATTTGTTTTTGAACAAATTTATTTGGTCTGGATATAGAGATGATTTTGGTTTTTAATTCTCAGTTTGAAGATGGAAAAGAAATTGAAAAAGAGGATGAATTGTATTAGCCTGTGATGCCCCACCTCTATACCCACGCTAGCCAAGAACACTACGGTGTAATGCTGTCAACTAGCACGGAGAATAAGGCTGTTGAGGAGCAACCATCCATATGATTGTTTATCACATGGTGGCTATAAATAATCTTCGGAAACAAACATAGAAATAAGCATAAGACAAATCAGTCACAGACATCCATATCACAAAGGCGGAAGAAGATATGAATGTATAACTAACACATGAAAGTGTACATCAGAGTAGTGGTAAAAAAGATCCACAATTTTACAAAAGAATAGCAACACGTGCTATACAAAAGAATACAACTATGATTCTATATCTCAAGTGTATACAACAAAAACTGCTAATCTAAATAGTTAGCCAAAAGTCAGAGTAGCAAATCCCGGGAAGAAGTCAAGCAGAAGCACCTGTAACATCTTGGTCTGACACGAGTATTATTTAAGAAAATAATAAACGGATCAGTCTAGATATAAATATCAGATGACATGGTATAAAATAAAATATATGGCATAAACATAAAATATCCATACTGACATACTACTATAAGTATGCAAATGATGATCAACAGAAGATCAATCAATAAGAGATAAATCGATATCACAAGAATCTTCTCAAAGATCCAAAGAGGGCATCATACCCTAAACTTGTACTCATAACAACTCAATGACATAAATTCCAGAAATCAACACAAGAAATCCAGAAATCACAGAAAAGGGAAAGAGGCCTATCACATGACGGTCCGAAGACCATGGGGAGCTACCCCATATGGATGAGTCGGAATCACCCAGATGAGGTCTAGGCTAACCAAAAAGCAAAAAGGTATGTGTGAATGGAATAACACAAATGGTGTCTAGCCTGACCTCGCAACAAAAAGGTATGTGTGAGTGGAATCACACAAATAGTGTCTAGGCTAACCAAAAAGAAAAAAGGTATGTGTGAATGGAATCACACAAATGGTGTCTAGCCTAACCAGGAAGCAAACAAAGCGACATCGCACATTTGCTAGCCTAAATCACAAAATGATCGTCATGATCAACGAGATGTGTCAATTGCACTAAGCTAGTAAATATAAAAGTTTAGCTACATGTCCCATAACCACTTTCTTAACTCCAATATTTACGAACAAACTGTAGATCTTCACTAGAAAATTGTCACAAAAAGGTTCAATCGAACAAGTCCAAGAGTTAACCGACGAAGCAAACGCAAGCGTTTCATACCACTCGTTTTACTAAGCCGTTTAATTCAATTTCTCATACGAGTGAGGTAAAGGTTTGTATATACTAGTAGATTGGACAATGGTTTAAGAAAAGAGCTTTGTTACTGAAAAATAGAGTTGAAATCATTTTGTTGAAAGAGTTTTGATATTTACTACTAGTATAGAAACCTTCATATTTTAAAGTGACAAATCATAGAAGTGATTGTAGAAACAAACAATCATAAAAATTCACATACAAAGAGGTGAATAAAATCCAAAGAAACCGATAAAGAATCCATCGAAATAGATACTCAAAAATCCACAAAATCGACCGAGAAGCCCAAGATAGTTTGTCTCGAAGAATGATCAACTCAGCATCTCAACAAAGCAAGTTCTATTGAATTTTTTTCAGATAAGATTCCCTACGGAGGGGCGGTCCGGGGGGTGGCAACCCCCCTGCTACGGGGTTCGACCTGCCCGGTCAGGTCGCGGGGGTCTAGGGGGTAGCGCCCCCGGCGGGGTGTGGGGCAACGCCCCGTCAAAACGGTACGACCTAGTGATTTAAGGGGCACGACCTAGTGGTCCAGCGACCTAAATGGTAAAGGTCATGCGACCTAAAATGGGTTCGCGGCCTAACACTCAAACGACCTAAAGAAAATAAGGGGCCGAGCGACCTATAAGAAGCAGCGACTTAAATAGAATCGAGGTCCAACGACCTACGTGTTAGGTCATGCGAGTTAAGGAGGTCAACGACCTAACAGAGACACGCGACCTAATAAAGGAATGCGACCAAAAGGCACACGACCTAGCGACCTAAGCAGGAAACGCGACCTATGAGGGACAAGCGACTTAAGTGGGTCTACGACCCACGGAATATAGGTCGCGCGACCTAACGGTTTACAAGGTCTTGGACCTAACTGGAAACGTGATCTAGCGACCTAGTGGTTTAATAAAGATGGGTCACGCGACCTAAGGAGATAAGGCCTAGCGACCTACGAGCTAAAGGTTCAACGACCTAACAGGATGTAGGTCCAACGACCTAACAGGTAAGAAGATCACACGACCTAAAATGCCATAGGACCTGACGACCTAAGGTCATACGACCTAGCGACCTAAAGCCATACGACCTAAGGTCATACGACCTAGCGACCTAAAGCCATACGACCTAACGACCTAAGGTCCATACGACCTAACTCCGAAGACGTTAGAAATGGCCAGAACGACCTATGACCTAAGGTCCATACGACCTACGACCTATGGTCCATTCGACCAAAAGCCCAACGACCTAGCGACCTAAAACCAAACGACCTACGACCTAATTCCGAGTGCCGAGCGACCTAACGTTGTAGGCCATTTTAAGGTCGGAAACGAGCTATTTTGAGGCCGAGACTTTTCCACGCGAACGACCTAGCATAGGCAGAACGACCTAAGTGCAGTTTTTCACCAAAAACACTAAAATTTGGGGTTTTTCGCCAATCCAATCCAAACCAAATGCAAATGTACATGCAAACATGATAGGGATTCATTCCCAACAGTCTAAGATAGTTATAGGCTAGATTTGTGAGATAAAAATCTCACCTTTTCATCAAATTTATGAAGAAAAGCTTGAAAGCAAAGGAGAAGTAATCACAAGCTTGAATCCAATGTCTTCTTCTTGAATTTGGAATTGAATGTTGGATTTGCAAGAGAATTTGAGCTTGGAATTTTAATTTCTCTTTCCACTCATCATTAATGCTTAAGCTTGGTTGTTAGGAAATTTATGAAGAGTGAGGAGAAAGAGAGAAGTGAGTTTGAGTTATAATGGCTAATCTAACCCAAAGTCCAAAGCGGGAAAAGTAAGTGAAATTCTACTAACTCCAAACCTATCAATGTTTATACTTCAAAAAGTTTAAACGAAATTTTGAACTCAATGGAAGTGGTCTCGAGTCCTAATTTGACCGTTTGCAAAAAGTAGCTTTTCAGACCAATATCTGATTAACGACAAAATATTTAAATAAAATATTTAAATATAAAATCGATAAATATGCGGGTTGTTACATAGCCTGTTTATTCTTTGTTCATTTTTTCTTTCTTTTGTTTTTGCCACTTGTATGATTACAACTAACACTTGTAATTTAAAATAAACACTTGTTCATTACTTATCTCCTCTTGCCTACACTTGTTAATGTATGAATTCTCAAGTTTTACAAATGTTAATTCAAAATGTATTCTTTTTACATTTGTATTTTGTATTAATTATTATATATATATACACAAATTTGATTTTATCACATGTAACTTTTAGAATAAAAAATGTTTATTAAATCCTTTTTTCAAATCCGATTCAACTTTAAAACTTTTATTACTTCTTGTTTCACATCATTCATACATTATACATACATTGTTCAACTATCAATACTTATACATCCTTAAAAAAATGTTTTGAAACTAAATTACGCTTTAATAATTAATCATATATATGTATTTCTTAATTTTAAAATTTTATTCTTAAATTTCAAATCAAATTAAAACTATCACTTTCAAACCATAATGTTTATGTGTGTGTGTGTGTGTGTGTATATATTAGAATTTAATTTTACTATATTGATCTCAAATATAACTTTCAAAATATATGTTACATAAGCATATTATATTATAAATTGTAATTTTTGAAATATAATGTTTTCAAACCCAAATTAATTGCAACACACTTATATTTAAATTTCAAAATCACATTCCATATGAATAAACTAATAACTTGTTTAATTTGAAAAATACAAATAGTTGATTAAAAATTCTTTTACAAATTTTATTTTTATTCAACATTTATCAAATTAATTCCCAGTTAATTTATAATTTAGCCAGAATTATATATTAATTTCCAAACAAATTAGGCTTAAAAATTAGGAATTTTACAGATTCGCCCCTAGAATATTTCATCCTCGAAATTTGAAAGGGAGACAATCAAGAACAGATGAAAGACGGAGATAAAATTGAATATCTATTCTGCATTTGTCTTACCAAATCAGAATATCAATAATGGATATAAGAACGAATCTATTTAACACATTACAAATTACTCAGGTCATCTAGATCGATGAAGTATGTAAGGCATTGGTTAGTTCGAAGGGATAACTAATCGTTCGTAGAATTTATCTGGACCCAACAGAAAAAACAGATATACGGATGCAATCCACAAATTTTAGTTTAAACAACCAAAATATACCTATCAACCATGGCAAACAAAGCAAACAATTCATCCAAACAAACAATTCGGACCCATCTGGAGTTTATGTCCCATGCAAATATATCAAAGCTTCTTCTTGGAGCAGCCAAGAATCATCAAAGAATTGAAAAGATGAATCAAAGGAGATTGATAGAGAAAGATTGTTTCCGTTGTTGTTGCAGGGTATTAACCGTATTGGTATATCTCTGTCCCCTATCTCGTCCTCTTCTCGCACTCATACTCATTATCAGTGGATAGTAAGAGAACTTACTGAGGCGTTCGAACAGATATCTTAAGGATTACTCATTCTAGGGTATAATTCACCCTATCTCTAATGAGATACTTTATGTGTTACACTCTTGAGCTAAAGTTTCAACCTACAACTCTGATACCAATTTCTGACGACCCTAACTCGACCTTCGAAAATCGACACCGAATACGACACTCGTATTCAAATGCCGTAGATTTAAACGTCAAATCTGGTTCGCCAGAGCTTATAACACATCAATTATAACAACACAGCGAAAGAAAAAAATGAATATCATTGATATACAACATTCGATACGACAATGATACAATATGAATCAATATCAGAGATACAAGATAACAATGCTACAGCGGAAAACCCAATGAACTGGCAGCGGAAACAAACAGAACTTGAAACTCCAGAAGAAACACCCATATCAGCAATCTCCATAGATAGCTCGAACCACCATCAAGTTGCACCAAGCTAAGCAAGTCTGGTTCGTTGTTCTAACCAAATACTTCAATATCAAAAATCTCCAAAAATACCAAAGAGGAAGCTGAAAGCTACAGAATCGATATCTACTATCTGAAAAACCCAACTCAAGACTACCCGTGTGGAAAATTTTGGGCACCCACAGTTTAGGAAAGGAATAATAAACTCCGGGTCAGTCATGGGACTGGTATGAGCAAACAAAAACTATTATCTTTAAAAACAAACAAAAGATTTTAAAATAAATCTACAATGCTTTTTGAAAAATGAAACTACCATAAGGCCTCCCGCCACACACACAATGCAAGCGCAAACTTGGAGGATATTTCTCCTTATGATAGTCAAAAATGCTTGATACGCGAAAACCATTTGATATTATTATTAGTGCATAGTGCAGAAAACCTTTCGAAAATATAATATTAAGCTTAGCCAGCATAGGTACCATTATATTACGCCAGCTATAGCTACCATTTTAAATGGCAGGTTCTACAACTAAAACCGTACAGGACTCGTATTTTTTTTTTGATTTTCAACAAATGGTCAGGGAAAGGAACTTCCTGAATAAAATGGAAGGCCTCTGGAGGGACGCCCCCGAGAACCTAACCGGATCTTTGCTAGACAAGGCCGGGTTACCTTGGTAACTAGGTAACTACTGACACGAGCATGCCATCCCCCGGTCGTTTGCGACCTTTATCCGAGTAACTCTCAACCAACAACCAGAAAGCAATAAGTTTTCAGCAACCACAAGGTAAGTATCTGGGCTCCATACCATGATACCACCTATAATCCAAAAGGAAATGGACATACCCTCAGAGGGTGCTACCCTCAAATAACCTTGCTGTTATGATTCCTGTTTCGACCATAACCGGGTTGTGAGGTTCGATGAAGTCTCATCAACAAAGCTACGCTTTTCACAAAAGCCATGCTTTGATCAATAAATGATTAGCAGCACTTCGTATGCCACATTACCAAATTGGGAATGTATCGCTGGTAACCATCAACTACATAACCTTTGAGCTCGTACGTCTCAGAGAAGGGTGTTAAGCTAAGAGAATAAATTCTCCGCCACCAACAGATATGTATTCGAAAGAAACCGTCTTTACGTCTCAAAGTTTAATGTCAAACTTACATCCATACAAGTCTGTTCCGGGTTCGAACAGAACCGAAGACACTTCCTGTAACGACCCAGAATTTTAAACAATTTAAATTAAAAATATTTAATTAATTTTAAATATTTGAATGATGGTTTGGATTGAATTTTCAATATAACTTTGAATTTGGCGATTAAATTATAGAATTTAATCTATTGAAAGTTGAATAAAAATTTGAATCTTCAATTTTAAGCCAATTAAAAATATTTCAAAGGCTTGTAAAATTCATATTGATAATATTGAAAATAATAGAAGCTTCAGAATTGGAATTGAAAGTGAATTGTTCAGTTTTGAAATTAAATCGTTTGAATCGATATTTAAAAATAGCCGTCCGAGGCACAGTCTCGGAATTCGACGAAACCAGTTCCATTGGGTCCGTAATATTGAATTATTGCCGGATTTCAAATTTCGTATCAATCGGAGTTGTTGTGTGAGAATACGACACCTAAACGCGTCGAAAATTTAAATCGAATTCAAATTGAAATAAATATAAATTAGTCAACAGCACACACGTTGTCTTCCCTAAATTTGCGCCTAACATCACGCCCAAGAATCACGATAGAAATCGTGCAGTGCATACTTCTTCACGTTTAAAGTATCCTTCCCCTCTCGTTCAAAAATCAAATTCACGAATCAAAGAAGAAAAAAATTAATGGCCGAGCTAAACGATATACAGAACCATCTCGTTCCTCTTCAATACAAATCGGCCGAAGCCCTATTCTCTTCAATTTCCCCTTTTATACGAACGAACAATGGCCGCGTACAGTAAAAAAAAAAGAAAAAAAAAAGAATTAAAATCAATGGCAGCGGCGACTCGCGGTGACAAGGCGCGGCGATCGATGATGGGATGGGTCGCGTGCTTGCGGCATAGCGACGTCGCGATTTCAATTTGGAGCGTGCGCATGATTGGGGGGGCTCGCGTAAGAGGCAGTGGTCGCGATGGGAGCGACGCGCGCGCGTGGGAGGGGTCGCGATAGGGGAGGCTCGAGGCGCGCGTACGCGTACGCGGTGATGATTTTGGGCGAGTCGATCGATGGCGTGCTCAGATGGGATGGCGACGACGACAGGGGACGCGCATACGCGTTTGTAGGTGGCGATGGAATTGAGGGCGGCATGCGCTCAAGCCAGTGGCGACGTCGAAGGCAATTTGGGTTTGGCCGTGGGGCGGTGGAAATTTGGGGATTTCGATCGTGTGCAGTGAAGGTATTATTTTATTTTATTTTATTTTCCTAATTTTTATTTTATAAAATTGTATGAGTATAGAAGTATAAAAATATATTACAGTAAGTCATTGTAACAAAGAAAAAAAATATTAAGAGTATAATATGTAGTATTTAAATTTATACAGTAAAATATTGAAGTTTTGAAAGTTGATTTTTAGTTAATATTTTATTTTAAGGAATTAGAAAATTAGGTTATATAAACAGTTGTATAATAAAAGAAGAATTAGTTGTTAAAAGAGAAATATTAGTTCAGATTTTTTTTATTATTCAGAATAAATTTTTAGATAAAACAAAATATGTGTAAATGAGATTTTAATTTCCAGTAAAAGGAAAATTAGTTTGAAAGTAAAGTGTATAGTTAAATAAATTTATTTAACAGGAATTGTTTAAAAGAAATTGTTTTGAAAATGAAATCATTTGTTCAAATTTATTTGCTAGTAAATTAAAATTTGTCAGATGGTGAAACAAATGATTTATTAAGGAAAATTTGTTAAGAATTCAAATTATTTGATAAAATGATTTATTTAAGGAAATTTGATTTTTAAATTAAATAAAGAAATAAATTAATTAAGTTATTAAAGGGTATGTGATTTTTCACTTAGTTCAAATATTCTATTTAAAAGGAAAATTTATTTATAACAAATTTAATAGTTAAAACCAAAATTTGTTAGTTGATTTAATTTATAAAAAGGAAATTTAGTTCAATTGAGAATTTCTAGTTAGAGTTATTTTCAAAGGAAATTTTGTTAAAATAAATTTGTTTAAGAAGAAACTGATTTAAATAAAACTATTGATTTATTTAACAATCAAGAACGAAAATTTATTATTCGATTTATTTCGAATATTAATAAATTGTGTAAATATTTATACAAGGTATAAAAGAAGAAAACAAGTTGAATTGGAAGTGGATTGCAAACGGGAATAAAGGTGAGAACTTCTCACTCAAAGGAATTTCTGTTGTTTATTTAAATTTTAAATAGTTAAATTTAAAATTGATTGATTGTGTTGATTGAATGCTTGAATGATGATTGTTATATATATATTGGATGTGAATAGACACTATACGCCGTTAGTAAGCGGAGGTTATTTATTACACACATATACCGCGATATTCCACCTCGAAGTGGAATTGGTATTATATTATATATATAGCAATATATATATATTGGCATATGTATATATTGCAGTTGATTGATTTCCCGCATTTTCTTTTAGCGGATGAGACCCTATGCGCCGTTAGTAAGCGGATAATATTTATTAAATCCCATATACCGCGATATTCCGTCTTGAAACGGAATTGGTATTGTGCTAATGTCTGTGGATGCAGGGAAACAGGTTGGAGGGATCCAACTGGATTCCTCACAAATATTTATTTGATTTCATATATTGTGATATTTGATTGTTTATCATGGATGATATATGATGTTTGGAAAGTCGTGATTGACTATTGATGTGTCGCATCGTCGGATCCAATTTTTGGAAGTTTAAAAATAATAATTTTGATTTTTAAGGAATTTCTAAAGTGATTTTTGGAAATATACGTTATAAAATATTTTTTGGAATTGATCCATTATAAATAAATAAACGTTAAAATCTTAATGTTATAAAAATTATATTTTTGAGAAATATAGTTAAAGGTTGATTTTAGAAAATATGGGATTTATGACTTTATAAAATAGTTAAATTGGGATTTCTAAATTTATTATAAGAAAAGTTTAAAATAGGATTTATAAGATTGGTTTATTTTATAAATCAAAATGATAGAATTCTAAAAGAGTTTAAAAGATGTTTTAAAATAATAATACAAATTCATTTATATTAAAAGATTTATAAATTGATATTTGTAAATTAAAATATTGGAATTATAAAACGAGCTTTTACAAGTGTTAGAATGAATTGTAAATGAATTTCATAAATGAATGAAATCTATAGAATTATAAACGGTGAAATTTATAAATGGAATTTTATAAACCGTAGGTTTATAAAATGTGTAAAGTTATTTAAAAGAATGGATTTGGATAAATAAATAAATCTTATAAGTTATAAGATTTATAATTATGAAGTTTAAAGGATTGATTTTAACAAACAAATAAATTTTAAGTGTTTAACTTATAATATGAAATTGTAGTATATAATTGAGATATAAAATTGAATAGATTTATAAAGGAAATTTAGAAAAGAAAGTTGTTGTAAAAAAAAAATAGAAATGAAATTTATAAACATTGTTTTATAAATCCGCAACGACTTATTTTGATAAGTGAATTATTGTAATTTATTAATGGAGTTATATTCACGTTTTTGAATAGTGAATATTATGTTAAAGAAATTATTTCGGATGTGATGTTTGAAATAGAATTAAAACGATCTAAAGATGTTTTAAAATGTGTTGAGATTCGAAATCATAGATTTCAACATTTATTGTTGAAATAGATGTTTTCGAGAAATAAAAGGAAATAGTAGATTATAACACTGTAGTTATAATAGATGATTTCCGAAAGGAAATGTTTTTGTATAGTATTGGAATTTATATATCTATTTTAATTTCGAATCCCTATACTAGTGATTTTGGGTTGTCGTAACGATGTTTTACGCAGCATTCGTTTTGGCCCAAATAAATATGGTTAAGTGAATGATTTCCTTAAAGAATGAAATATATACTTAATTTCGATTAGAGTATATTAAATATTTTCTAAGCGTAGAAAATAAAAGAACTTGTGAATTACTTATTTAATAAGTATGGAAATGTTTTCCAATATAAAGTGAATATGTTGAGAATTTATCTTTTTGAAGATAAATTGAAAATGAATATTTGAAATTGTATATTCATAAATATTTTGGAATGTAAATTCAATATAGAATTTATAAATGGAATTGGGAAAATGGGTTTAAAAATAAATATTGATTTATTTTTAAAGTATGGAAATTATGTTTATATCTTGTAAAGATATTTTTGTGAAATAAATAATTTGGAAAATTATTTGGGATCTGGTGATGATTGTGCATATCTATTGATAGTTCAATAACCCACTATCAATATTTACTTTTAAATAGGTATTTGTTGTGAATTGCTTGAATTTGAATGCCACACTTATTTTTTAAAAAAAATAAGCGCTCACTATTCGGGTTAACCGGGAAAGGACCTTGGGGTCGTATAACCCATTCCGAATATGTGATACGTCGTTATGAATTGCATTCGAAGACCGGTGTTGAAGACCGGATATTTTCGAAAACGAAAGGGTTTCTTGTTGATTGTCTCTGCACTGGCTGATCCCCGGTATAGAGATCTCCATATGTGATGGGAAATCCGAACGTAATTAGAAATTATTCGGATTGCAAGGACTTCTTTGTAAGTGCCTTCGGTTCTGTTCGATCCCGGACCAGACTTGTATGGATAGTATGCCTGACATTACAAATTGAGATATAAAGCCGATTTCTTTCAAATATATTTCTGTTGGTGGCGGAGAATTTATTCTTTTAGCTTAACACCCTTCTCTGAGACGTACGAGCTCAGAGGTTATATAGTTGAAGTTATCAGCAATATATTCCCAATTTGGTAATGTGACATACTGAGTGTTGCTGTGAAATGATCATTGTGTTGATTTTTTGTGATAGGATCATTTGTTTGATCGTCTATCATGGTGATCATTTCTATGATCATTTGTTGACCCAAAGCATGGCTTTTGTATAAAGTATGTTTTTGTGGACGAAACTTCGTCGAGCCTCACATCCCGGAATGGTCAAAACAGGAAAGAAGCGGCAAGGTTATGAGGGGTAGCGCCCTTTAGGATATGTGCATTTCCTTCTGGAAAAGGGTGGTATCATGGTATGGAGCCCAGATACTTACTCATGTTGAAAACACTTTGTTATGATTGTGTGAATTGATTGCGAGCGCTCGGTGAAAGGTCCCAAAGGACCGGGGGATGGCATATTCGGTCAGTTGTTACTCAGTTAGGGGTAACCCGGCCTTGTGTTGGTAGAGATCCGGTTTGGTTCTCGGGGATGTCCATCCAGAGGCATTCTCATGTGGCAATGGGAAGTTCCTTGGCCTGATCATTCGTTGGAAATCCAATTCCCAATACGAAACTTGTACGGTATTAGTTGTAGAACCTGCCATTCACTTATGGTGGTCACCACTGTTTTGATGGTAGCTATAGTAGGCATAGTTCGAAATGTCTATGTTGGCTAAGATTTATATTCTACTTTCGAAATGAATTTTTCCTACACTATACACTAATAATAATATCAAATGTCTTTTAAATGCGTATCAAGCATCTTTGACTATCATAAGGAGAAATCTCCTCCGATTCTGCGTTTGCATGTGTGTGTGTGCGGGAGGCCTTATGGTAGTCTCATTTTTAAAAGCATTGCGAATTGAAATAAAAATATTCCTCTATTTTGATTTTAAAGATAAATAAACTTTTTTGAGTTCTCACACCAGTCACATGACTGACTCGGAGTTTATTGTTTTCCTTCCTAAACTCTGGGTGCCCACCAATTTCCACACGGGCAGTCAAGAGTTAAGGTTTATCAGGATATTCTGGGTATTCAGGAGTTGCTGGAGGCAAGCTGGATGGCATGGCGTATTACTTATATAGTATTCCTTTTCCACTGCACTATTTGTTGTTGTAGTTGTACACTCTGATGATTTGATGTAATGTAATATAATGTGACGTAATAACTGATATAGTTCTTTGTTTAAAGATTATTCATTTATTATTATATGTTGTTCCGCTGCGAATTGTGAGATTCTGATGTTGTTTTCTTTCTGTACCGTTCTATTTTAAAATTTTCTATTTTTCCCTCTATTTTCTATCTTCTTTCTCTCTTCTTCTTTTTCTTTTCTTCTTTCTTAAACCCATAACATTTCGAGTTTCCGGCCTTCGATTCCTCAGCAGTCGATAAAGTGAGTATCGATGTTGAATTTTCGAAAGTCGAAAATTTTAGTTTGTTACACTTCCAAAGAAGCCTTGGAAATCCGGGTATTCACAATTCCGATCGGACTTCCCATCACTTAAGGAATCTCTATACCGGCGCGACTCCGTGCAGAGACAATCGATAGGTCATCCTATCGCTCTCGCAAATACCCGTTCTTCACTACCGCTCTTCAGATGCTATCCATATCGTCGTATCACTATTCGGAATGGGTTATATGACAGAAAGGTCCTCTCCCGGCTAAACCGAATAACGAGCGCAATATTAAAAATCATATGGATACTGGGGTCTTAGTTAAATCACATCTTAAAGCCCAAAACCTTTCATTCAAATGGTTAAAACAAATTACTATTCCCAATCTTTTAAACAAAAAGATTCATTTTAAAAACCTTCAATGATTTAAACAATTTCCACATTTAAATATTTTAAACAAAAGATTTATTTTAAGACCCCTATCAAGGTTCACCAATCTTTTAAACAAAGATTCATTCATAGCTTTTCAAAACAATTCCATTTCAAATTGGATTAACTCATCCTGTCTTTAAATCAAAGACTTATTTCATAGCTTTCAAAACAATTTCCCAAAGATTCATTCATAATTTTCAAAACAATTTCTGTTTCAATCTTGTACATATAAAAGATACACCATTTAAAAATCTTCTTCAATTTCAAAATAGGGTTCAACTATCTTTCACAAAGATTCAATTATAGCTTTTCAAAACCATTCAATTTCAAATTTGAAATCTTTTCATCATAATTTTGGAAATTCTTTTCTTATAAGCTATTATTATTTGAAAACAACTTGTTTCTGTTTCGGGAAACTCGATTATAATTGTGCGAGTTAAGGCCTTTCAAATATAAAGTTGGGTTAAATTCAAATTTTGAAAACCATACCTTTAAAATGGTTTAAAAACCTATATAAACACATTTATAGTTTGTATAACCTTTTTAACCCATAAATTCCAAACATAGAATTAAATTTCAAATCTTGAATTCAAATTCAAATCAAACTATTTTAAATTTCAAAACTTTATCAAGTTATTCAAAATAACTTTTATCTTTAAAATTCCTTTTCAAAAGCTTTTCACTTTTTAACCCAATTTCATTTCTAAAATCTTTTAGATTCAAAATTCAATTTTTAAAACTATTTTGAATTAAACTCAAATATCTGTGACTTAACCAATTTCCTCGTGAAACCCATATTTGTGTGTGTACGGTGTGGTCCAGGGGTTTACGCACAATAATGCAACAATAATCATCACAGATATATCGATAAGCAGTATAACCCGTAACGCTTACCTTCATTCACAGTTTCACAGATAAAATAAATTTATCAATCACAAAGATTCATTATTACAATTCGATGTGGGCTACGGATAACCAACTAGAATCTGGCTCCCTGTCGCACCGAAGTTTAATTGTCGTTTACGGGCAAAAAGGGATCTTCATATTCATTCAACAGTATATTCATCACAGATATAACAGCTCAACACAAAGCAATTCATATTACAAAGTATCACAACTACATAACAGAGTTATCGATCCAATACACATCATTCAATAGAATAAAGTCATCCATAAACAAGCTCAATTAATTATCTGATTTATTTAAATCAGATAAATTGCTTATGAATAAATTTCTAAACCTGGTTAATTGGTCATTAATTAATTACAAACCATTTTGATTAATTACACTTTAATCATTAATTAACCTTTAATTAATAATAATAATAATCCTTTGATAAATTAGTCTTAATTAATTTCAATAATTAATAAATTAATTCTTAATTAATTATCCTTAAAATAAATGATTATTCCCAATCATTTTCATAAATTAATAAATTAATTATCACTTTTTACTATGGATTAAATCTTAATCACCATCATAAATTAAATCATTTCTTAATTAATTATCTTGATTAATTAACCCTTAATTATAATTAATTAAATCTTAATTACTTTTATTAATTAATTTTTTTCTTAATTAATTAATTTAATAAATAAACTCCTAATTATTAATTAAATCTTAATTTTAATTAATTGTTCTTAATTGATTAATTAATGGGTTTATTCCTTAATTAATTTCAACAATTAATTACTCCTTAATAAATAATGATTTCTTAATCACTTTAAGTTAATTAACCCTTAATTATCTTCTCTTAATTAGTTATTCTTAATTAATTAATTATTCCTTAATAAATCACATTTATTAAATTAACTTTTAAATTAATTACATAATTAATTAACCCTTAATTAATTACCATTTAGTTAATTATAATAGGTGATTACCCTAAATCACTTATGTTAACAAACCATAATTTAATTATTTTGAGTAATTATACTTTACTTACATGATTAATCCATTTTAATCATTAATTAAAAACTTAATTACTTAATTATCTTTAAGTAGTTAATTATACTAAATTAATTAAGTTTTAATTAATCAATAAATTCTCAAAACAATTAACTTTTTTTGAAATTTAACCTTTAAAATAAAATTCGTTATTAGCCCATAGACTAACTTTTAATCATCAATTAATCAACCTTTGATTAACCTTTAATCACTTAATAAATCCTTAGATTATAAATTAATTAACAAACCCTTAAATCAATTTCATTAATAAATTATCCCTTAATTTACTTATATTAAGTAATCATCCTTTAATAAATCTCATTAATCAATCATTAATCAGCCTTTAACAAATAAACCAACTTAAACTTTAAAGGTTGATTAACAATTTAAAACATTCTTAATATTAATTAACCTTTTCAATATTGTTAATAAACTTAAAAAAATAAAGGTTATGTGTATTTTAAACCTTTTTAAACTTTAAAACTAATTCCATGTTTAAAACAAAATACTTATTCAAAAGAATTGATTAACATGTTTAAATTCGAATTAGCTTAAAAACTTTCAGAACTGGTTTATAACAAACCCGAGTCAAATCCTTGTTTACCATAGCTTTGCTTCGAGACCTTCTACAACCTTCAACAGCTTCGAGTCAGTCATCACGTTACACGAGTTCAAAGCTGAGACATCACCTTCCTCCCCAATTCGCAACTTCACCTGATACAAATGACAAACGGTGCAGGTGCACATGCAATCGGAGCGACTCCGATCATCAACGCCAACGCCCACCAGTCACCGATCATTTCCTCACGTCATTTGGCGCCCCGATTCTTCAAATACCTCGTCGATCAAATTCGAGCTTTCAACTCAACTGGGACCAAAACTTGCTGTCGAACATCCTCTTCTCCCGGCCTCATGACGATGCCAGAATCCATACGACAACGACCACAAATACCCCGATGGTCCATGAGCACTTCCCCTAGGAGCGATTGCCTCTGATCCACCGAGGTGGGCGAGAACGTTGCGTTTAATCATCAAATCGAACTGGGTACAAAACCACTAGTTTGTCGAACCCAAGTCTGATCGATCATCTGGAAAATTTCATGCCATTTTTCCATCGATCCACACATCACCATCTACCCTCAGACTCAAACCTGAAGCTCAGTCTCAACTTAATCATTGGAAATCTATGATTTTTCGTTTTCTGTTCATCTCAAAATGTCTTGCTAATTTCATTATTAAAAATCTTGGGATTTACATCAAAATTCATGAATTTGCAATACGAACACATTCATACAATTGAAACTTGAAATTCTGATGTATAAATTTGGACCAAATTTTATTTTCTACTGTTATTTGTCCTTGTTCTAGAATATTTCTAAATATTCTTGCTTAAAACTATTTTTTTTAATTTATAATACAATGTTGCAAATATTGTCTTTCTATAGATCAGAGCTTAATTCTGATTACATAAAAACACATTTTTTTTCTTTTTGAATTTTCTACTTCAGGTGTTTGAACCTTTTTAAAAAAAACAGGTCTTAAAAACCCTGTAACCAAAGGCAGAGACCTACCTTTGCCTATTTACAGACTTACATACTAACATTTTCATATGTATACTGACTTGTTTTCATTCATACAAACTTAACTTTTGCATCACTTTAAGCAGTCATCACATTCTGTCAAAATATAAACATATAAAGGTGAAAATGGTGATGTTTGCTCACCTTAAAAAGCAGAGAACAAAGTGGAGAACAGGAATTTTGTTGTTTCCAGGTTTTTGAATTAATTTCCAGGTTGCAGCATGTTGAACTGATTGAAGCTTTTGTTTACAGGCTTGAAATGTTTTTTTGAAAAATTTGATATTGCTTGCTTTCCTTAATTTTCTAGATTTGAAATCTTCCTTCTAATTCCTCTAGTTTTGGCTTTGGATTTTTTCCTTAAATATGTTTTATTTGTTTTTGAACAAATTTATTTGGTTTGAATATAAAGATGATTTTGGTTTTTAATTCTCAGTTTGAAGATGGAAAAGAAATTGGAAAAGAGGATGAATTGTATTAGCCTGTTTGTTCTTTGTTCATTTTTTCTTTCTTTTGTTTTTGCCACTTGTATGATTACAACTAACACTTGTAATTTAGAATAAACACTTGTTCATTACCTATCTCCTCTTGCCTACACTTGCTAATGTATGAATTCTCAAGTTTTACAAATGTTAATTCAAAACGTTTTCTTTAAAACTTTTAAAACTTTTAAAAAAATGTTTATTAAATCCTTTTGTCAAATCCTATTCAACTTTAAAACTTTTATTAATTCTAGTTTGACATCATTCATACATTGTTCAACTATCAATACTTATACACCCTTAAAAAAATGTTTTGAAACTAATTACACTTTACTAATTAATCATATATATGTATTTCTTAATTTTAAAATTTTATTCTTAAATTTCAAATAAAATTAAAACTATCACTTTCAAATCATAATTTGTATGTATATACATATATATTAGAATTTAATTTTACTATATTAATCTCAAATATAACTTTCAAAATATATGTCACATAAGCTATTATATTATAAATTGTAATTTTTGAAATATAAAGTTTTCAAACCCAAATTAATTGCAACACATATATATTTGAATTTCAAAATCACATTCCACATGAATAAACTAATAACTTGTTTAATTTGAAAAATAAAAATAGTTGATTAAAAATTCTTTTACATAATTTTATTTTTATTCCACGTTTATCAAATTAATTCCGGTTAATTTATAATTTAACCAGAATTATATATTAATTTCCAAATAATTTTAGCTTAAAAATCAGGAATGATACAGGATCCCTCCAACCTGTTTCTCCGCATCCACAGATGTTTGCACAATATAAAATACTAATTTCACTTCGAGGTGGAATATCGTAGTATATGGATTTAATATAATATCATCCGCTATTATGCGGCGCATATGGTCTCATCCGCTTTATAATGCGGGAAATCAATCACTCCAAATACATATATAATACCAATTCCACTTCGAGGAGGAATATCGCGGTATATGGGTTAAATATAACATCATCCGCTATTATGCCGCGCATAGGGTCTCATCCACTATAACTGAAAATAATTAATCATCCAAGCACACCGTTAAATTTTTTTAATTTAACTATTTAAATTTAAATAAAACCCAGATGAGTGAGATTAACTCACCTTTGCTAATATTTGCAATCCACTTCAATATTGCCTTGTCTTCCTCGATTTTTGGCCTTGAATACACAATTTATATGCTTTATTAATATTCGAAACAAATCGAACAACCCAATTATTATTAATAATTTCATTTAATCTAATAATTTAATTTTTCACTAATTCCTTTCTATAAAAATCTTTTAGTAACTAAAAATAATTAATGAGTTAATTGAACAAACTAACCATCAAAACCATTATTTTTAAACTAAATTTAGTAAATTTAATATAAACTCATACCTTAATTATTAAACTGATTTTCCTAAAATAAATAAATTTTTAGTAACTAGAACAATTAATTAAATAAGCCAATTGAAAATTTTAATTGCTAAATTCTTTATATATATTCTTAAATAAACTAGTAAATAAAAAATGTGTATATTTACTCTTTCTTTGAAACTACCTATATGCTCAAAATAATCTGTAAAGACTTAAAAATCTAGTTTCATATAAACTTGCACATTTAAAATTCCTATTTACATTTCCTAAACCTTATCAATTTATATTTCCATTTTTTATCTATTTTCTAAACATTGATGTATATTTTCTAAACATTGATGTATATTTCTTTTTGTAGGCAACATAAATAGTAATTTTATTATCGTAAAACTTTATCTATCTGTTTACACATGATTGCTCACAACAGTATACTTTAATTTCAATTTTTTTTTTTCAAATCAGACAAAGTATTCTACTTTAAATTTTACATTTTTTATATAAAAATAGAGTTGCATCCCTCACTGTAATATATATAATTTAATTAACTTAGAATTTTTACTTAAACTAATTTTCTTTTAAATAAATTATTTTACTATAAAAATAATATGTATTTACCTACACTATACCTATATATATATATGTATATGTATATGTATATGTATATGTTTAAATTAAATTTGAAAAGAGAAGAACCGAACCTGCTACCCGACCGTACAAATCGAGGCCTACGGCGAAGCCATCCAAAAACCTACTCTGAACGCCGCCCTCTCGATCGCTTACGATGCTGTTGCAGCCTTCCTCACATGGTTCGACCATCACTGATTGTCGCAACCCTAATGACGAGTCGCGAGAGCCACCAAAATCGAGAAGAGGCAAGATTTCGCCATCGTTGCCGAGCACATATTGACATCGTGGTCTTGATTACGAACCAACAACCACCATCAGAATGCCACACGACATCGGCACCCCTACCTTCCCTTCGTCCCTTCTGGCTTGATCGCGCACGAGCGACAGCCTCGACTTCGAAATCCTTCCTTGAATGCATGGTATTTCTTCCGGCATCGAATTTGATTCGATTTTTGAGATGAGATTTGGGAGGCAGACATTTTTTTATATAAATGAATCAAACGAGACTGATTAAAACGAAAAGGGAAGCCGCCACTTGATTCTGAAACACTCTCAAAAATTTCTTTTGAACGAGATGGATATCTGAAATTGAATTTAAAAGGAAAGGGGAGTTTTCGTTCAAAACGAGAAAGGAATTTACTCGGCTATTATTAAAAAAATAAAAAAACGAGACGTGTGCTGACTACGTGTTTAAAATTTTACAATGTGCCTGTTTTGCTACATTATTTTAATCGTATCATTTATATTCAAATTTAAATCGTCTCGATATCGCAACTCACAATCTCAATCTCCGATCGAGGCGTGCCGCCAGGCGTTTATAATGTTATTACCCTATTTTGAACGTGATGGAAAATGTTTCGAGTCCCAATTCAATCGTATGGAGAAGATAGCTTTTTGGACTCAGTTATAATATTAAATTTTGATATAAATTCTAGCGCATTTTTATATCGTATGCTCACACAACAACTCCAATCACTACGAAAATTGAAATCCGATATTAATACACTATAACAGGTCCAATGAAACTGGTTTCGTCAAATTCCGAGACTGTGCCTCGAAAGGCCATTTTTAAATTCAATTTAACTATATATTTTTAAAACTGAACAAAACATTCCCAAATTCAAATTTAACATTTTTACCGGCCTCAATATTATCAATATAAGTTTTACAAGCTTTTAAACCATTTTTAACAAGCTTAAAATTTCAAATTCAACCATTTACCCAATTTCCAATAATCAAATTCAAAAATTCAATTGCAAAATAAATAATGATATTTAAAATTCAAATTAAACTAGCTTTCATATATTTAAAATCAATTAAATATTTCAATTTCAATTATTCAGAAATTTTGGGGCGTCACATTCCTCCCCTGTTAAAAGAATTTCGTCCCAGAAATTGCTAGCTGAGAGGAATGATCCTTAACCCAATAACTAATTTCCCATTCCAACAGTTTTTATCCACTTCCCAAATCCAAGCAGTATTACCAATATTCAACTCAATCTTTTTAAATTAACCATACTAACCTTTCAAACCCATCCAAAATTTCCAAACAATATCACTTACTCAACCATTCAAATCATACTTCATATTCAATTTTATAACTAAGATTTAAATTATCATAATTTTCTCAAAAATTTTCTAACTCCCTAAATTTTCGAAATTTTTTGCCGGCATCTCCTTTGCGCGGCAGCTTGGTAAAACTACATAATGCCTCTACGGGCCCCAAATCTCAAAAGAAAAAAAAAGGCCAAGTGGCTAGACCAGAAAACTATCAAATTTCATATAGAAATTTAAACACATACCTTTTGTTGAGAGAATTTCAATTTATCTTCTAAATTCAAAAATGCCAATTTCCTTTTGCTCTTTAAACACCTGAGTATCCTGCTAAGCCATAATATTCAATTACAACATTCAAAATTGCTTTACACATTTCCTTACAAAATTTTTCATATCTATTTCATCTACATCCATACAATGCACATATATCACCCATACGCAGTACCCAATTCGATCACTCACTCGATCACACAATTTCATTTCCGAAATAGTATCGTCCATCCGACTCCCTAGTGCAGACTCAGATCTGATTTCTTGATCAGAAACCGTCATTCTCCTTGCATAGCCATATACTTTGATAGAGAATTTCTAGAATCAATTAAAAATCCATATTTAAAGTTCGCCGTCGAAAATCGAGTGAAAATCCCAACTCGGATCGATATAACTATCTCGAAATTCTATGCTCGAATCTGGATCAAACCACTATGCGAATAATATACGTACATCTTACGTATTTATATCCATTGATTATTAACTATATCAGTTTCCTTTTATTCACATTATTTTGATTTTTATTCACTTATCCACGATTACCCCATTTCATAACTATACTTAATACTATTCAAATGTTAACTTGAACATTTTTCTCAATATCAAATTTCACTTAAGAATTTTAACCCTTAGCTTTTCTTTAGTTTAATATAAGCACTTTATATATTCTTATATTATTACTTTCTCTTACCACTTGATTTTTATCTATATTAAATCAAATTGGATTCCAATTTCATATAGATTTAATTTGCTTCAATTTACAAATTAATTTCAAATCTCGATACTTTTTTCCAAATTTTCATCCAGATTTTCATTTTCAATTCTACTTGAATTAAATTTTCCTTCCTTACACTCATTTATTCCCAACAAATTTAATACGTCATTTTACACAACAAGATTCAAATCAAATCTCATTCCAAATCATCTACTTACCATCTTGAATCAATTAGTTTACTCACAGGTTTTGTTTCAGTTCTTTATTTTATTTAGTCAAGTCTTGACTAACCTCCCTTGCTCAGAGTTTAAATTAATTCCCAATATTCAATCTCAATTCAATTTACTTTGAAATGCAAATTCATTTGTCTATCCATAATTTTATTCCAACTTAACTTTAATTTAAGTAACCCTTCCACTTAGTCCACCTATACTTTTCTTTGCCTTCATCTTTACTTATCCAGATTTAATTACACCCTGATTATTCAAAATTTAAACTTCTATAGGTTTTCCAAACTTAAATACATTTATAAACTAATCTTTCTAATTTATTTCATCTAATTGGTTTTCTTCACCAGCTTAATTCATTTTCAATCAAATTTAACTTACAAATTATATTTATCACTTCATTCTCAAATTTAATTTCAAATCTTAATAAAAAGTTTATTTCTAAACTTTTACTCCTTTAGTTCCTTGGAACAAAATTCTACAATTTCCATTTTAAAATTTTAAACTTCCTTAAGTTTCCAACTTATTTAAATTCCATAAACAATTTAAAATAAATTCCAAAGTCTCTTTTAACCAATTTTCAAAATTTCAAAATCATTTTTGAAATCAATTATATCCATACCAAAATATTCATTTGCATTACAAAATTCAACTAAATTTTACAATAAATACCAATCAAAATATTCTATATTCCTTTGTATTTAAAATCAAAACGGTTTCACCAAACCAAAGCTTCAATATTTCAAAAATCATTTTTGAAATCCATAATTCAATTGCATATCAATTATCCATTGAATTTTTAAAACCAACCCAGTTTTGCAAACAACTCCAAATTAAATCATTCGGGTAGTAATCCCTCACTTGGAGACTCAAAAATGAACATCGATGATGCTTCAGTCATCATCGAAGTTATTTTCCAGCGACCAAAAAGAGTTCAATGCTTTATCTCTTTAAAACATTCCCCCAAAAAAGTTTAAATTCCAGATCTCACCAGATTTCAAATCCAATTCAAAGTATTTCACAAATACTAGCACCATTATTCCAAAACCTTTGAAAACAATTTCCAAATTCAAAAGGAATTTAAACTTTCCCAAAATTCCTAATTCCAATCCTGCCAATTCATATTAGAATATTACGCTGGAAATTTTATTTCATTTTCAATTATAAATCACATTTGTGATTCACGTTTACAAATCCCATTTGTTATATAAATTTATTCCTTAACCTCTGGTTATAATTTTAATCCTTTATTAAACTTTCACTTAACAATAATAATAATTTAATATTATCATCTCCTAACAACCAAGCAAATATATATAGCTATAATAATTATAGAAAATTATTTCTTTTATACACAAAAATAATTTAGGGTAAAATTATTTCATATACCCTATTTTTAAAACAATACTGTGTCAATTTATCCCATAGAAGAGTTTAGAAATTCCTATCGATGACATGGCTTCCCACATATCAACCAAAATCCATAAACACTCAACCGATAAGTCAACACAATATAAAAACAATTTTTATGTTCACTAACAAATACGCGCTCATACTATTAATACACTCAAACTCATTCTAGAGTACTACCGTCTCTATTTAATGAGTAATCCCCACAAGAGCCAAGGTTCTCGCTTAACCTCTACTCTGATACCAAATATAATGACCCGATTTTTCGACGCCCGAAAAATCTAACTATTAGGGTTAAAGAAGAAGAAGGTAGAAGAAGAAGTAGGAACAATATCAGAATCTTACCAACACAGCGGAATAAAATATAATAGATGATAACAAATATTTACACAAAAGAAATTACATCTGTTTTATACATACATCATCAGAATACAACATCAGAGTTCAATATAATCAACAGCACACAACTTGGACAGTTATATTAACTTATCCTCTCCAACGTACAATGCAACTTACAACAAAGTGGAAATATACAATTAAGTACGTATACTACGTCTCGTCATCCAGCTCGTCTCCTGAGCTTCATAGCATTCTTTCCTGCATCTATAATACTCGGTCTGACCCGAGCATTATAGTTAAATAACACTCGAGTCAGTCAGGAAAACCAACGTGAGAAAATACACTCAATTGGATTATTAAAGTTTCAAAATCCTTTGAAAATCAAAAGCGTCTCGTAAGACCGCGTCACAAAAACATTTCTTATCAAAATCCTCTAATATTATAATAGTGTCTAAATACAAATACTTATTCAAAATAGCCGAAATTGTTACATTTATTAAATTCCAGCTAATAGGTATACAAACCAAACCGTAAAGGCACGTAGGGAAAATGGATTTCCAACTAATGACTAGGCACTGGGGTATCATCTCTCACATTACCTGGTTTAGATCAGCGTATTGAGGATCCATCCTAAATCCGCTGTAACACAAGACCGGGACTACCCACTACTGGATAATCCCGAGTAAGATCACCCCGCGGTTGGGATCAGCAACCACACCACACAGTCAAAATAAAAAGGGATATCTAGACAGAGATGACCTTACCCTAATGGGCGCGACCCACTTAGCCTTGCTGCATAACCCCTGATTTTCAGTCATTCTCGATTGATGAAGCTCGAGGTTAAGTGCTACCTTTTTAGAACAATTCACTTAGAATGCTCATCGTCCTCCCGATGATGTTTTGAAAACACTCATCCATACAAGTCCATCCCGGTTCGAACGGAACCGAAGGCACTACTCCTCCTACATCCATTTTGGAATCACCCTCAGGATTAGTAGCGATTAGCCCTTGCACTTTACTACTCCATCTTCGACTTCCAGCTCATGTCTTCCTTACGAAAATGTTCGAACCAGATCGAAGTGGTTTTGGGTAACAAATCTCGATCCCGGTCTCTTCGAAATGATCAGAGCATTGGCCAATATTGATAGTGTGTTATTTAACTATCAAATAAAATTCACAAGCAATCATCAAGCCGTTATAATTTCTCCCAAATTTTTCTAATCCTCAAAATATCTTTACAAGATATATTTCCACTATTCAATCCCTTGAAAATAGTTTCAAACCATCTTCCTTTCTCGGAATAAATTCCCCAAATATTTTCTGTTTCCATTGAAATCACCAAGTATAAATACTTTAGATTTAAAAATAATTTAAACACTTTGTTTAAAATATAGTTTAAATTATTTAAATTAAAAACTACTTAAACACTTTATTCGAAAATATATACTTTAAAATTATTTAAAATTATTTAAAATAAATCTACTTATAAAATATAAAACTAATTTTTTAAATAAAAATAAAGCCAAACTAAATTTAAAATAAGAGTTACAAAATTCTATATAGGTTTTCAAATAAACTTTAACAAACTATCTTTTAAAATAAAATTACTTTATAAAATATAAATATTAATAATTATCCTTTAAATATTACTACTAAAATAAATTTTGAAAATATTTAACTTAAAATTAAAAACATTTAAGAATAATAAATTTCCTAAAACATTTCCTTAAAACAAATTTTTAAAGCATTTAGCATATACATAAAGGTCTCCTTTAAAATACACTTGGCTTTCCAAGTAAATATATTTTCCATATCCCTTCAAAAATAAATCACTTTTTATTTTTTAAAACAAAGTACGCATTCCTTTATAAATTCCTACCGTGAATTTATACCCCTAGATATCCACCGATATCCATTTCACTTTATAAACCCATTTTATAAATTTCATAGTCTCATCTTCTTTTAAAATTCCAATTTCAAACACTTAAATCAACTCTAAAATTGATTTTCAAATT
Organism: Allium cepa; assembly: GCA_030765085.1. Classification (NCBI taxonomy): domain Eukaryota; kingdom Viridiplantae; phylum Streptophyta; class Magnoliopsida; order Asparagales; family Amaryllidaceae; genus Allium; species Allium cepa. Next base: position 515,764,847 of record CM060942.1, read on the forward strand.
ACTCCATTTTGAAATAAATTCCTTTACTTACTCAATTTATTTGAAAACCCATTAACTTTAGACTTTATTTCTTAATTATGATTTAAAGTCTTTTTAACTAAAAATACCAATTTCATATTTCCCAAATTCCTTCTTTCATTTTTTTCTAAACATTTAAATCCTGAATTGAATAAATCTTTTATTCTTTAAAATAATATCATTTAAGTTTAAAATAAATTCGTTTATCCCCATTTATTTAAAAATCTCTATCTCATAATTTGGAATTTATTTGATTTATAATTTAAAATCAACTTTTATCCTTTTCCAATCTAATTTATCCAAATTCTTTATAATTATTTTTCTTACAAATCCTCTTTTTATTTTCTTTTTGAAAATCCAATCTATATATTTTTGGTAGCTCAACATACCCAAATATATTCAATCAATCCATAGCATCCATTATTTCCAATTATCAATGTAATCTATCCACATTACCCAATATATCATTACATAGAATATTTAAGAAAATCTAAATATTTTGAGGAATCTTGTTGGATCCCTCCAACCTGTTTCCCTACATCCACAGATCTTAGCACAATATAAAATATCAATTCCACTTCGAGGTGGAATATCGCAGTATATGGGTTTAATATAATATCATCCGCTATTACGCGGCGCATAGCATCTCATCCGCTGTATAATGCGGGAAATTAATCACTCCAAATACATATATAATACCAATTCCACTTCGAGGTGGAATATCGCGGTATATGGGTTTAATATAATATCATCCACTATTATGCGGCGCATAGGGTCTCGTCGACTATAACTGATAATAATTAATCATCCAAGCGCACCATCAACAATTTTAAATTTAACTATTTAAATTTAAATAAAACCCAGATGTGTGAGATTAACTCACCTTTGCTAATATTTGCAATCCACTTCAATATTGCCTTGGCTTCCTCGATTTTGGACCTTGAATACACAATTTATATGGTTTATTAATATTCGAAACAAATCGAACAACCCAATTATTATTAATAATTTCATTTAATCTAATATTTTAAGCCAACTCCATTCTATAAAAATCTTTTAGTAACTAAAAATAATTAAATGAGTTAATTGAACAAACCAACCATCAAAACCATTATTTTTAAAATAAATTTAGTAAATTTAATATAGACACATACCTTAATTATTAAACTAATTTTTCTAAAATAAATAAATTTTTAGTAACTAGAATAATTAATTAAATAAGCTAAAATTTTAATTGCTAAATCCTTTATATATATTTTCAAATAAACTAGTAAATTAAAAATGTGTATATTTACTCTTTCCTTGAAACTACCTATATACTCAAAATAATCTGTGAAGACTTAAAAATCTAGTTTCATATAAACTTTCGCATTTAAAATTCCTATTTACATTTCCTAAATCTTATATACTTATATTTCCTTTTTTATCTACTTTCTAAACATTGATGTATATTTCTTTTTATCGATAACATAAATAGTAATTTTATTACTGTAAAACTTTATCTATCTGTTTACACATGATTACTCACGATAGTATACTTTAATTTCAAAGTTTTTTTTTTCAAATCATACAAAGTTTTCTACTTTAAATTTTACATTTTTTTATATAGAAATAGAGTTGCATCCCTTAATGCAATATATATTGTTTGCGTCAAAATTGACCACAAACACCCAATATCGTGAAAGCACCCGTTTGTGAACACAAATCAACAACAATCAATATAGAACTCAAATCTAAACAATAGAAATCACAATAATTCACAAATAACAATCACAAACACAGGATTTATAGTGGTTCGGCGATCTTGCCTACGTCCACTCTAAAGCTTATGTCTTTATTAATTCACTTGATGATTTAAATCGATTACAACAGATTACAACTGATGATAGCTCTCAAATCTGATTACAACGGCGATAATGAAGTATGGGATTTGATTCGGCAGAGTCTGGATGTTCAATGGCCGAAGATCCCCCTTTCTGAAGGCTTCAGGGTGCTATTTATAGCTGTAGGAGGCTGATATTTCGCCTAAATTTAGGGAGACCGCTTCTGGCACATGAGGGGGCCCACGAGCCCAACTTCAGGAAATTTGGGCCCACTCTGATATCGATTCGAAGTACGTTTGAATCGATCAAGAATTCATCCAATCGAGGCGAAACTTGGCGTGGACATTCTTCAACATGCATGCAAGCTTCTATGAAAATTTCATTGCATTTGGACTTATGAATCTTGAGATATCATAGATTCGAAGTGGGGTTCTTCGGTAGGTTATTTGCTTCGACTCGATCCTGTTCGAATCGATAGGGTCGACTCGATGGCTTCACGTGCTTTCGCGATGATGTGGTGCGCGTTCTTCGTGTCGATCTGCTTATTACTCCGGTTTGACTGGGTCGACCCCATCATTTTTGCTACTTTGACTTGGTGGACTCGAGGGAACCAATTCGAGGCATGGTGCATTCGTATCGATCGTGGCCTATAACAGTTGATCGATACGAAGCCGGCTCAACCGCATGGATCCGAGGCCAGGCACAGGATGGGTTCGAAGTATAGTTGCTTCGCGGAGGTACTTTGCCCTTATGGATTCGAAGGAAGGCTATGGGATGGGTACGAAGCTTGGCCACCTGATGGATTCAAAGGTAGGCGATCGGGATGGATACGAAGGTGTCGATGCGAAGTCCATGGATTCGAAGTAGGAGGCAACTCGAAGGATTCGAAGGACTTCTGAGCTTGATGGATTCGAAGTAGATGGAGTCAAACCAATGGATGTGAACATGACTTCTGGCCATCAATTCGAACTATGGGGTATCCTATGGATTCGAACCGAACAAGGGCTATCTCTCTCAAACTGAATTCATCATATCTTGAGCATACGAACTCGGATTGACTTGAAACTTGAAACGTTGGCTCTCGTGGATTTTCTAGCCATGTCCTATCAATTGTAGCTTGATCCGGGCTCATACAAAATTCATCGATATCCATAGTGAAGTAGTGTATAACCAATCTTTGAGACGAACTATCTTTCATTTTTGATCGATCTTTTGGTATAACGGATTTGCCAAAAGGCGAGATAATATTTGCCCCTAAAACATGCCTTGTGGTAGGAAGGTGTGTTTTGTAATGCCTTGAGTTGGATGTTCATATCCTGTTGATGTCCTGCAAAGGAATTTATACTTTTATGCGACCTCAAATAACGACCGTTCGGGATCGAGATATTTGAGATGAAGTGCGACCGTTCATGGTCAAGCGCCTAACTTCAAATGATGATCGTTCGCGATCGAGCCATTTGAGGTGAAGTGCGACCGTGCGCGGTTCAGTGGCGGACCTCAAATGACAAATGTTCGCGATCGAGCCATTTGAGGTGAGGTGAGTTGTGCTGTTCGGTGTGAGTTGTGACCGTTCACGGTCGGGTGCCATTCGAGGCAAGTTGTGATCGTTCGCGATCGTGTGCCGTTCGAGGCGAATTGTGACCGTTCGCGGTCGGGTGCCGTTCGAGGCAAGAAAGTGTGCCCGGGAGGGCTTGGTATTGTTGATACCAGGTTCACGTTCGAGTGGGTCCCTGGATCATTTGTCAGGGCGGTTTATCACCATCTCAGAGCATGCCTAAGGACCGTTCGCGACCCCGTACATGTGTAAGTAGCTTGGTGATTTCAGAATTATCAGAATCAAATATCTATTAAACGGATGAGTTTTAAAATAGAAATTTCCAAACAAACAAAGTCCAAATGTACAAATCAAAACGAAACAAAAGAAAATCAAGGATGTCAAAGTGTAAGTTCCCACTACTAAACGACCAATGATCATTCAGAGCATGCCTGGGGATCGTTCGCGATCTCGTACATGTGTAAATGAGTTAATCATGTTAGTGGGAAGCTTACGACTTGTTCATCGTTATTTCAGTCAATTGATAATCAAACGGTGCCTTGATTCAGGGTCGCCTCTAGCTAATGTAGACGGTGGTCGCTCTGGTTCCATTGCTGGAGCTTGTCTCCTCACATATTGAAGAAGCATACCGTTCCTGATATGTCCTTCCACCTTGTCCTTCAGATGCCTACAATCATTAGTGTTATGACCGTTTAATTCATGAAATACACAAAACTTATCTGATCTTCTTTCGTCGGAAGTTGGATCCCTTCGCATTGGTCTACGATACGGAACCTGCTCCTTGGTATCCTGATAAATCCGTTCCAGACTCTAATTTAGCTCGGTGTAAGTGGTGAATCGTCGCTCTCTCCGTTGCCGCTTTGCCCTGTCGTTATAATCCTCGGCCTTTCGTTTTCCTTTATCCTTGCCTGAGTCCTTTTCGAAAGGCTTTTTGTCTTTAAGCACATAAACTTCTATTCCCTCTCCTTCTTCTCTTACTGCATTCACATACTCTAATTGCAAAAACTTTTCTGCCTCGTCGTAGAATTCCGCTAGATCCACAGGCGGATCTTTGGTCAATGAATTTTTGAACTCTTTGCCGTCAGCTACTCCGGACACAGCTGCCATTGCCACCATAGATGGATCTGCTCAATCCACCGAAGCTGCTGCTGCATTGAATCGCGTTAGATAACTCCTCAAAGTCTCTCCGGCTTTCTGCTTTAGGGTTACCAAAGTCATCACATTCTTGGGTCTTGTAATGTGAACCCTGAATTGCCTCATAAATCTCTCAATCAAATCATTCCATGTTCCGATAGATCCATTCTCCAATTGTCTAAACCACGATGCTGCAATATCCGCCAAGTACAATGGAAAGCATCGGGCCATAACCTCCTCTGATGCCCCAGCACTTCCATATGCCTCATATACTTTGTTAGATGAACCGTGGGGACCGTTCTCCCGTCATACATGTCCAACGATGGTAACTTGATACCTGGTGGGTTCCTAGCACGTCTGATTGCTGGAGTAAAAGGACTCCTATTAACATCCTCCAAATCTTTGTTTACCAAACCGCCTCTCAAGCTCTTCTAACCATCTCCGCCAACCTGTCATTGTCTCCGAGATGCAATCTTCGTTCATTACTTTCGACCTGCCCCCCGAGTCCATGAGGGAATTCTGGGATATGCCCCCTTGACTGAGCGTTCACTCCTCTGCTACTCCCGGGTTGCGCAGATGCTCCTCTCTCTCTTCGAATTTGGATCAACGTTCTCCATGTGCGGGCCTCCTAATCCAGGTGCTACGCCGGATGGTCCTGCTCCGTTTTAACTCCATCAGCTTCTCTATTCTGTGCTCCAAGTTATCCTATCTGCTGAAATAAACTCTGGATCGACTCCTCCTGTTTTTTCATCATTGTCTCCATCTCGTCCCTAGTGATGAAGACTGATGCTTGATTCGCTCCTGAAGAAGCCTCTTGACTTCCTTGGTGTTCACTTCGCTTTGGCCTTGGCCTTCTGCTCGATTGTCTTGTCATAATTTCTCAAATCTAAACTTCAAACTTTATGAACCAACTTCTAACTGGTAGAATTCCTGAATTAGCCTTCTCAGTGAAAGCACCAAAATGTTTGCGTCAAAATTGACCACAAACACCCAATATCGTGAAAGCACCCGTTTGTGAACACAAATCAGCAACAATCAATATAGAACTCAAATCTAAACAATAGAAATCACAATAATTCACAAATAACAATCACAAACACAGGATTTATAGTGGTTCGGCGATCTTGCTTACGTCCACTCTAAAGCTTATGTCTTTATTAATTCACTTGATGATTTAAATCGATTACAACAGATTACAACTGATGATAGCTCTCAAATCTGATTACAACGGCGATAATGAAGTATGGGATTTGATTCGGCAGAGTCTGGATGTTCAATGGCCGAAGATCCCCCTTTCTGAAGGCTTCAGGGTGCTATTTATAGCTGTAGGAGGCTGATATTTCACCTAAATTTAGGGAGACCACTTCTGGCACGTGAGGGGGCCCACGAGCCCAACCTCAGGAAATTGGGGCCCACTCTGGGATCGATTCGAAGTACGTTCGAATCGATCAAGAATTCATCCAATCGAGGCGAAACTTGGCGTGGACATTCTTCAACATGCATGCAAGTTTCTATGAAAATTTCATTGCATTTGGACTTATGAATCTCGAGATATCATCGATTCGAAGTGGGGTTCTTCGGCAGGTTGTTTGCTTCGAATCAATCCTGTTCGAATCAATAGGGTCGACTCGATGGCTTCACGTGCTTTCGCAATGACGTGGTGCGCGTTCTTCGTGTTGATCCGCTTATTACTCCGCTTTGACTGGGTCGACCCCATCATTTTCGCTACTTTTACTTTGTGGATTCAAGGGAACGAATTCGAGGCAAGGTGCATTCGTATCGATCGTGGCCTATAACAGTTGATCGATACGAAGCCTTCTCAACCGCATGGATCCGAGGCCAGGCACAGGATGGGTTCGAAGTGTAGTTGCTTCACGGACTCGAGGTACTTTGCCATGATGGATTCGAAGGAAGGCCGTGGGATGCGTATGAAGCTTGGCCACCTGATGGATTCAATGGTAGGCCATCGAGATGGATATGAAGGTGTCAATGCGAAGTCCATGGATTCGAAGTAGGAGGAACTCGATGGATTCGAAGGATTTCCAAGCTTGATGGATTCGAAGTAGATGGAGTCGAACCAATGGATGCGAACATGACTTCTGGCCATCGATTCGAACTATGGGGTATCCTATGGATTCGAACCGAACAAGGGCTATCTCTCTCAAACTGAATTCATCATCTCTTGAGCATACAAACTCGGATTGACTTGAAACTTGAAACGTTGGCTCTCGTGGATTTGCTATCCATGTCCTATCAATTGTAGCCTGATCCGGGCTCGAACAAAATTCATCGATATCCATAGTGAAGTAGTGTATAACCAATCTTTGTGACGAATCATTTTTCATTTTTGATCGATCTTTTGGTATCACAGCTTTGCCAAAAAGCGGGATAACATATATAATTTAATTAACTAAGAATTTTTATTTAAACTAATTTTCTTTTAAATAAATTGTTTTACTGTAAAAATAATTCCTACTGTAAAAATAATTCCTATGTACCTACATTATACCTACATATATATATATATATATATTTAAGTTAAATTTGAAAAGAAAAGAATTGAACCTGCTACCCGAGCGTACAAATCGAGGCCCGCGTCGAAGCCATCCAAAACCCTACTCTGAACGCCGCCCCCTCAATCGTTGTGATGCCGATGCAACCTTCCTCACATGGTTCGACCATCATTGATTGCCGCAACCCTAATGAAGAGTCGCGCGAGCCACCAAAATCGAGAAGAGGGAAGATTTCGCCATCGTTGTCGAGCATGAATTGACTTCGCGGTCTCGATTACAAACCCACGACTACCATTAGAATGCCACGCGACATCGGCCCCTGTATCTTTGCATCGTCCCTTCTAGCTTGCTCGCGCACGAGCGACAGCCTCGACTTCGAAACCTTTCCCTGAATGCAAGGTATTTCTTCCGGCATTGAATTTGATTCGATTTTTGAGAAAGGATTTGGGAAGCAGACATTTTTTTTATAAGTGAATCAAAAGAGACTGATTAAAACGAAAAGGGAAGCTGCCACTTGATTCTGAAACGCGCTCAAAAATTTCTTTTGAATGAGATGGATATCTCGAAATTGAATGTAAATGGAAAGGAGAGTTTTCGTTCAAAACGAGAAAGGAATTTACTCGGCTATTATTAAAGAAATAAAAAAATAAAAAAGGGAGACGTGTGTTGACTACGTGTTTAAAATTTTACAATGTGTCTGTTTTGCTACAGTACCCTTTCCCGATGTTTCTCTGCCCGGGGCGGTCTTTCCGATGAAATCACAAATACCAATCCGAGCCGTTCCCATTTCGGACTACTCGACGGTGGGCTTACTTTGTGATTGAACCAGCAAGTCTTCTATTCATCAGTATTCACATAGTGAATCAATCATATCATTTATATTCAAATTTAAATCATCTCGATATCGCAACTCACAATCTCAATCTCCGATCGAGGCGTGCCGCCAGGCATTTATAATATTATAAACCTATTTCGAACATGATGGAAAAGGTTTCGAGTCCTAATTCAACGTATGGAGAAGATTGCTTTTTGGACACGGTTATAATATTAAATTTCGATATAAATTCTAGCGCGTTTCTATACGTATGCTCACACAACAATTCTAATCACTACGAAAATTGAAATCCGATAATAATACACTACTACGGATCCAATGGAACTGGTTTCGTCAAATTCCAAGATTGTGCCTCGGAAGGCAATTTTTAAATTCAATTTGAACTATATATTTTAAAACTGAAAAAAATATTCCCAAATTTAAATTTAACATTTTTACTAGCCTCAATGTAAAAACCCGCATATTTATCGATTTTATATTTAAATATTTTATCTAAATATTTTATCGTTCGTCGGATTTTGGTCCGAAAAGCTACTTTTTGCAAACAGTCGAATTGGGACTCGAGACCACCGCCATTGAGTTCAAAATGGCGTTTGCGACCTTTTTGAGTATAAGCTTCGATATGTTTGAAGAAAGTTGATTTTTGTCACTTTTTCACTTAGGGCTTTGGTTTGGGTTGAACCCATTAACCACTTACTAACTCAGTCCCAACCCCCTCTCCTCTTCATTCACTCCTCATTTCCTAACTCTCTCAAGTTCAAGAGAATAATGGGGGAAATGATTGGAAATTATAATTCCTAAGCCTTAGTTCATTAGCAAATCCATCTTCTAGCTCCAAACTCAAGAGAACCCATTGGTAAGCATCTCCTTCTTCTTCTCCAACTCATTCTCCTTCCAATTTCAGAAATTTCCAAAACCTAATTTGGGAAATATTTCTCTTTTAAGCTTAGAATCAAGCTTCTTGAGTTGGGATTGAAGAGTGGTTGATTCTCCTTTGCTTTCAAGCTTCTTCTTCTATTGTTTGGGTTCAAAGCTGAGATTTTTATCTCACATCTTAGTATATAATTATCTTCGATTGTTAGGTATGAATTCCTAACACTTATTCATGTGCATTTGATTTTGATTTGGATTGCTTTTATGAATATTCCAATTTTTGGTATTTTGGGTTCAAATCTTTAAAAATCATAACTTTGATGTTTTGATCATGTTTTTGGTGATGAACCAAAGAGCTTCTGTGGCCGGGTAGTCGATTGGCATAAACCCTTAGCGCCGTTGCTCGTGCGATTGCAATTTGGTCGAGGTTTGCACCTCTTTTAAAATAGGGTAGGAAGTGCAAGTATACAGGTTCGGCCGACCGAGCCCCTGGGCCGGTGGACCGACCTGCTACCCAGGCACTTCCTGCCTCTATGTAGGAAGTGCTGGTTACAGGCTTCGGGCGACCGAGCCCCTGGGCCGGTCGACCGACCTGGTGCCCAAGCACTTCCTGCCTCTGGTTCGGTCAACCGACTCAGGGCGTCCAGTTGACCGACCTGCTCCTATTTGCAAGTTTTGCCTATTTGTCTATTTGCTTGAGAATTCCAACTTCAATCGATTCGTGTTGATTCCCTTTTGTTATTATCACTTATTATTGACTTTGATGACATTTTCTTCGTGATTTATGGGAATATCCATTTTGATGGATTCGGTATCGATTTCTTAGATTTTATTCACTTCTTTGAATGTGAATTTTAGTGATTGATTGTTCCTACAATCATCTTTGTGATTGGTCACTTAAAAATATAAAGGTTTTCTATACTAGTAGTAAATATCAAAACTCTTTCTTCAAATGATTTCAACACTATTTTATTACAAAGCTCATTTTCTCAAACCAACTTCCAATCTATTAGTATGTACAAACCTTTACCTCACTCGTATGAGAAATCTAATTAAATGACTTAGTAAAACGAGTGGTATGAAACGCTTGCGTTTACTTCGTCGGTTAATTCTTGGACTTGTTCGATTGAATCTCTTGTGACAATTTTCTAGTGGAGATATACAATTTTTTCGTAAATATTTCAGTTAAGCTAGTGGTTATGGGACATGAAGCTAAGCTCATATATTTACTAGCTTACTATAATTGACACTTCTCTTTGATCATGACGATCATTTTATGGTTTAGACTAGCAATGTGCGATGTCTCTTTGTCTATGTGGAGGACTGTTCCTCATTTTATTGAGCTTCGTCTCATTTCTTGCATGGGTCGTACCTATTTAGGTGCGTCGATGTTTATTTATGCAAGGGGTGTACCTTTCTAGGTGCCTCGATGTTTGTTTACTTAGTGGAGCAATCGGCTCAATAAGTTGGGACATGGGGCGTATCTTTCTAGTTGCGTCGATGTTCGTCTATGCATGGGGCGTATCTTTCTAGGTGCGTCGATGTTCGACTTTGCATGGGGTGTATCTTTCTAAGTGCATCGATGTTAGACATTACATAGGGTGTATCTTTCTAGGTGCATCGATGTTTATTTATGCATGGGATGTATCTTTCTAGGTGCATCGATGTTTATTTGTGCATGGGGCGTATCTTTCTAGGTGCATCGATGCTAGAGCATGGGGCGTATCTTTCTAGGTGCGTCGATGTTCGACTGTGCATGGGGCGTGTCTTTCTAGGTGCGTCGATGTCCAGTTTATGGGATTGGCCATCCTTTTATTGTGATTTCTGGATTTCGTGTGTTGAATTTTGGAATTGATGTTTCACCGACTTTTACGATTGGCATTGATATATATGTCATTTATTGTGGCTTGGTGAATGAAATTAGGAGTATGACATTCCTTTTTATCTTTGAGAAGATCTTTGCGATATTGATTAATCTCTTATTGATTTTTCAATTAATTATTTATCACAGCTTGGCATTGTGATTATTATACATTTAGTCATATCTCTTATTCTATATCATTTTTTCTGATATTTATAGCTAGACTGATCCGTTTATTATTTTCTTCTTAAATAATACTCGGGTCAGACCGAGATGTACAGGTGCTTCTGCTTGACTTCTCTTTTGGGGTTATCATATGATCTTTTGGCTAACTACTTAGATTAGTAGTTTATTTTGTTGTATACACTTGAGATATGGACTCATAGATGTATTCTTTTGTATAGCACGTGTTGCTATTCTTTTGTATTATGGTGGATCTTTTTGACCACTACTATGATATACACTTTCATGTGTTAGTTATATATTCATATCTTTTTCCACCTTTGTGATATGAATTATCTGTGACTGATTTGCGTTATGCTTATTTCTATATTTGTTTACGAAGATTATTATAGCCACTGTGTAGTAGCTTTGAGTTTATATCGGTATGTCGGATTTCCTCTTGAAATAAAATGCATGTTATACTATCTGACATATCGGTGCTCGCGCAAGGCAATTACACGGATGGTCGCTCCTCAATAGCCTTATTCTCCATGCTAGTTGACAGCATTACACCGTAGTGTCCTTGGCTAGCGTGGGCATAGAGGTGGGGAGTCACAGCTTGGTATCAGAGCCAAACTTTGGAACAATACGAAATATTGTAACAAGGATCATCATCCTAAGTCTATCTTAGGAATCATGCTTTAGGATTTCATTCGAGTCTTCGTACCGATTCATCCTATTTTCCTTATGATTCCTTGTTTTATCTATCAAGATTGCTTGATATTTATTTTGAGAATAATTTTTTCCTCTTCTTTCTTTCTTTCTTAAAGAAGAGAAATGGTTAGACCAGGCCGTCCCAGCGCTGGTCAATCTAGTGCTACTCCCCAGGATGGAGTATTTATGTCCGCCCAGCAGCTTCTTGATCTAGTAAAGAACGCTCAAGCAGCCGGTCCCAATCCAGAGCCTAATCATCCTAGATTCGGTTTTGCACGCTTATGCAGAGACTACACCGATTTGGGTGGAAGGCCATTCAAAGGATCCGAGAGTGTTATAGAAATTCAAGCCTGGCTCAAATCGTGCGATCGTATCTTTTCTCGCATGAATCTTATTGATCTACATCGAGTCCAAGTGGCTTCTAGCATGCTCCAAGAAAGAGCATTAGATTGGTATGAGCTTTTATCTGAAATCGTTGAGGCGGATCTCACTTGGGAGCAATTCCGAGATAGATTCGAATTGAAATTTGTTCCGGAGGCTGAAAAAGTAAATTTGGCCTGGCGTTTTATTGACCTTGTTCAAGGTGGATCTTCTGTGACAGACTATGTCGCATCTTTCGAATCTCTTTCCAAATACGGGGTTGAATACATTAACACCCCATTGAAGAAAAATTAGAGATTTGTCTATGGCTTGAATAAGAATCTTAAGAAGCAATTACTCCTGAAATTTGAGGTTTCATTTGATCAGCTTATTGATATCGCTCTTCGTCTTGAAGAAGCCGATAATGAAGGTGATGTTGAAGTTGTGCGTGCCCAACAGAACTTCAACAATAACCTAAAGAGGCCTATCAAATTCAAAGGCCCCAATTCTAATAAGAAAGGGAAGCAACAAATTCCCGTAGCAAAGACTCCTACCTCTAGTCGTGGTCAATGCTACAATTGTGGTTCTATGAACCACTATGCAAGGGAGTGTCCGAAACCCCTCTTTTGTCGCTATTGCAAAAACTCAGGTCACCATATTACTGCATGTCCCGTACTTCAAAGTGGGAAGGAGGGAGAGCTCAATGCAGTGCAAGCCCCTAGAAACTCTTCTCTCGATCAAAGTATTTTTCACTCAATCCTTGATGGCATTGTTTTATTTCTTGATCTTCTTATTTGAGTTCTTGTTGATACGGGTTTCATCTCACTATTTTATATCAAAAGAACTTGTCGATTCTTTTTCTTTGAATATTTTAGGCTTGATGACTTCTTTGAGGATTATGAATCCGGATGGTAGATCCGCAACACTCAATTTGTGTTTATTGATGTCGAAATTATTTTATGTGATTTTTCTTTCCGAGCCGATATTTTTACTTAGGCTTCGGAATTGATTTTTGGAGAGGATTGGCTTATTGCGAAGCCCATATCCTATTTTCCGTGAGAACTAATCATCTTCGACATTTTCTATCTGTTAAGCGGATTTCTGTTTTTTCTTGAGATTCCGATTTCAAATTTTTGAAGGCATCATTTCATTATTTAAGCCTTTATGGTAAGGAAAGTGTAGTTTCTCTTATCTAAATAGTTTGTGAAACTTTCCGGTATTTTTGAGTTTGTCTTAGGATTATCACCTAAGTAATCTTTCGTGTGGTGCTAAGGTCTTTTCAGTTTGACCTTGCCATCGATTTTCATTTGCTACGAGTTGCGGAAGTTAGCATTCCACTTACCGCATTCCGCACTTGTTATGATTCTATGAATGAATTATTATGTCATTCGGTTTATCCAGCTTATTTCATCCATTTTATGAATCGAATATTCTATGAATATCTCGATAAGTCCATTCTGGTATTTATTGATCTTGGATGAAAATAGAAATTTAAAATTTTGAAAATCTTTTTCATAAGATTTATTTATAAGTACAAATTGATTTTTTTGTTCTTAAAACGAACAAAGAATATTCTTAGAAGTTTTTGAGAAACTTACTTATCCTATAGAATATGATTTTGTGATTGTATTGCCCATTTAGTGTGTTAAGAATTCTGTTCGATGCGCTTGATCAACGTTATCGATAAGAATCTCCTAAATGCTTTGATGAGACAATCAGACATGATATATTGTCTTGTAAAATGTAAATTTTTCTAGAAATATTTTTACATCGAGATAATTGTGATTTTGAAAGTTTTAGCTTTTCGGGAAAGAAAATTATTTAAAAGTTCTTTCTTTTCGATACTCTTATTCTTGTGATTCCCGTTGGGAACCAAGACTTTATCTTTTGTACCAATGCTAACCGTATTGGATTGTCGTTCTCTTGCAAAAGATAGCGTGTTATCACTTGTGCTTCTAAATCATTAAAAGCCGATTGAGACTATGTATGCCATTCATGATCTGGTGCTCGCGGCTATTGTTTTCGCTTTTAGAGTTTGGCATCATCATTTTTGGGGAAGAAATTTTTTCTCCACCTCGATCATAAATCTTTGGAATATTTATTTTCTCATAAGGAACTTCATGTCAACTCGAGTTCGTAGCATCTTATGATCATGATATTCTTTGTATTCCTGGAAGGGAAATCGTGTTGCCAATGTGCTTTGTCGTAAGCAACAAGTGGTTGATTCTTTGATGATGTCTGAATGGAATTATCTTTTTATTAATTTCATCGGACGTTTTGATATCTTCGTTTTATTGAGCTTTATCTCATTCCTTTTATGGACTAGCGTCTGATGTTCTTTTATGGTGTTCGGTTCATCGGATGTACTATTATTATACAACATCGATGTTCCGTCTTATCTGGATCAATGGATGTACCATTATTATACTACATCGTTGTTCCGGTTTATCGGTTCATTGGTCGTACCGTTTTTGTACTACGTCGGTGTTCCAAATTATTTGAGTTTCAAGTTTCTCGAGCATACCGTTTCTGTACTACGTCGTTGCACCAGCTCAATTTTCTGCTATTCTTGACGTTCTCCACGTCTTTTATCTACGGAAATGCCTTAGGGATTCCGGTTTTTATTCTTGTGTCCGGTGATATTGTGGAAATTGAAGTTTCACCAGATTTGATTTATGATCAACATTCCATTCGCATCATTACTTCGGAGGTTGAGCGCCTTCGGAATAAAGATGTTCTTCTTGTGAGAGTTCAATGGTTCTCAAATCCTAGGGATTACTCTTGGGAATCTAGAGAATTCATCTAGCGATCTCGTTCTTGCTAACTCTTTCGTGCTCTTTATGGTGAACTTCTTATTTCAATTTTCTTTTGTGTTGATATGCTTTTATGGTTGTTACTCTTTATTTTCTTCTTAAGTATTGCAAGGACGCAATTTTTTTAAGGAGGGGAGTCTGTAACAACCCGCATATTTATCGATTTTATATTTAAATATTTTATCTAAATATTTTATCGTTCGTCGAATTTTGGTTCGAAAAGCTACTTTTTGCAAACAGTCGAATTGGGACTTGAGACCACCCCCATTGAGTTCAAAATGGCGTTTGCGACCTTTTTGAGTATAAGCTTCGATATGTTTGGAGAAAGTTGATTTTTGCCACTTTTTCACTTAGGGCTTTGGTTTGGGCTGAACCCATTAACCACTTACTAACTCAGTCCCAACCCCCTCTCCTCTTCATTCACTCCTCATTTCCTAACTCTCACAAGTTCAAGAGAATAATGGGGGAAAAGATTGGAAATTAGAAATCCTAAGTCCTAGTTCATTAGCAAATCCATCTTCTAGCTCCAAACTCAAGAGAACCCATTGGTAAGCATCTCCTTCTTCTTCTCCAACTCATTCTCCTTCCAATTTCAGAAATTTTCTAAACCTAATTTGGAAAATATTTCTCTTTTAAGCTTAGAATCAAGCTTCTTGAGTTGGGATTGAAGAGTGGTTGATTCTCCTTTGCTTTCAAGCTTCTTCTTCTATTGTTTGGGTTCAAAGGTGATATTTTTATTGATTCTCCTTTGCTTTCATGCTTCTTCTTCTATTGTTTGGGTTCAAAGGTGATATTTTTATCCCACATCTTAGTATATAATTATCTTCGATTGTTAGGTATGAATTCCTAACACTTATTCATGTGCATTTGATTTTGATTTGGATTGCTTTTGTGAATATTCCATTTTTTGGTGTTTTGGGTTCAAATCTTTAAAAATCATAACTTTGATGTTTTGATCATGTTTTTGGTGATGAACCAAAGAGCTTCTGTGGCCGGGTAGTCGATTGGCATAAACCCTTAGCGCCGTTGCTCGTGCGATTGCAATTTGGTCGAGGTTTGCACCTCTTTTAAAATAGGGTAGGAAGTGCAAGTATACAGGTTCGGCCGACCGAGCCCTTGGGCCGGTCGACCGACCTGCTACCCAGGCACTTCCTGCCTCTGTGTAGGAAGTGCTGGTTACAGGCTTCGGCCGACCGAGCCCCTGGGCCGGTCGACCGACTTGGTGCCCGAGCACTTCCTGCCTCTGGTTCGGTCAACCGACTCAGGGAGTCCGGTTGACCGACCTGCTCCTATTTTCAAGTTTTGCCTATTTGCCTATTTGCTTGAGAATTCCAACTTCAACCGATTCGTATTGATTACCTTTTGTTATTATCACTTATTATTGACTTTGATGACATTTTCTTCGTGATTTATGGGAATATCCATTTTGATGGATTCGGTATCGATTTCTTAGATTTTATTCACTTCTTTAAATGTGAATTTTAGTGATTGATTGTTCCTACAATCTTCATTGTGATTTGTCACTTAAAAATATAAAGGTTTTCTATACTAGTAGTAAATATCAAAACTCTTTCTTCAAATGATTTCAACACTATTTTATTACAAAGCTCGTTTTCTCAAACCAACTTCCAATCTATTAGTATGTACAAACCTTTACCTCACTCGTATGAGAAATCTAATTAAACGACTTAAAAAAAGAGTGGTATGAAACGCTTTTGTTTACTTCGTCGGTTAATTTTTGGACTTGTTCGATTGAAGCTCTTGTGACAATTTTCTAGTGGAAATCTAGAATTTGTTCGTAAATATTTCAGTTAAGCTAGTGGTTATGGGACATGAAGCTAAGCTCATATATTTACTAGCTTACTGTAATTGACACTTCTCTTTGATCATGACGATCATTTTATGGTTTAGACCAGCAATGTGCGATGTCTCTTTGTCTATGTGGAGGACTGTTCCTTATTTTATTGAGCTTCGTCTCATTTCTTGCATGGGTCGTACCTATTTAGGTGCGTCGATGTTTATTTATGCATGGGGTGTACCTTTCTAGGTGCATCGATGTTTGTTTACTTCGTGGAGCAATCGGCTCAATAAGTTGGGACATGGGGCATATCTTTCTAGTTGCATCGATGTTCGTCTATGCATGGGGTGTATCTTTTTAGGTGCGTCGATGTTCGACTTTGCATGGGGTGTATCTTTCTAGGTGCATCGATGTTAGACATTACATGGGGTGTATCTTTCTAGGTGCATCGATGTTTATTTATGCATGGGATGTATCTTTCTAGGTGCATCGATGTTTATTTGTGCATGGGGCTTATCTTTCTAGGTGCGTCGATGCTAGATCATGGGGCGTATCTTTCTAGGTGCGTCGATGTTCGACTGTGCATGGGGCGTGTCTTTCTAGGTGCGTCGATGTCCAGTTTATGGGATTGGCCATCCTTTTATTATGATTTCTGGATTTCGTGCATTGAATTCTGGAATTTATGTTTCACCGACTTTTACGATTGGCATTGATATATATGTCATTTATTGTGGCTTGGTGAATGAAATTAGGAGTATGACATTACTTTTTATCTTTGAGAAGATCTTTGCGATATTGATTAATCTCTTATTGATTTTTCAATTAATTATTTATCACAGCTTGGCATTGTGATTATTATACATTTAGTCATATCTCTTATTCTATATCATTTTTTCTGATATTTATAGCTAGACTGATCCGTTTATTATTTTCTTCTTAAATAATACTAGGGTCAGACCGAGATGTTACAGGTGCTTCTGCTTGACTTCTCTTTCGGGGTTATCATATGATCTTTTGGCTAACTACTTAGATTAGTAGTTTATTTTGTTGTATACACTTGAGATATGGACTCATAGATGTATTCTTTTGTATAGCACGTGTTGCTATTCTTTTGTATTATGGTGGATCTTTTTGACCACTACTCTGATATACACTTTCATGTGTTAGTTATATATTCATATCTTTTTCCACCTTTGTGATATGAATTATCTGTGACTGATTTGCGTTATGCTTATTTCTATATTTGTTTACGAAGATTATTATAGCCACTGTGTAGTAGCTTTGAGTTTGTATCGGTATGTCGGATTTCCTCTTGAAATAAAATGCATGTTATACTATCTGACATATCGGTGCTCGCGCAAAGCAATTACACGGATGGTCGCTCCTCAACAGCCTTATTCTCCGTGCTAGTTGACAGCATTACACCGTAGTGTCCTTGGCTAGCGTGGGCAAAGAGGTAGGGCGTCACACTCAATATTATCAATATAAATTTTACAAGCTTTTAAACCAATTTTAACAAGCTTAAAATTTCAAATTCAACCTGTAACGCCCCACCTCTATACCCACGCTAGCCAAGAACACTACGGTGTAGTGCTGTCAACTAGCACAGAGAATAAGGCTATTGAGGAGCGACCATCCGTGTAATTGCTTTGTGCGAGCACCGATATGCCAGATAGTAAAAGCGTGCATTTCATTTCAGGAGGAAATCCGACATGCCGATGCAAACTCAAAGCTACTACACAGTGGCTATAATAGTCTAGGACAAAAATATAAAATAATAACACAGATAATATAAATGCGGAACACAGATGAAACAAAAAGTCTCATATATATATATATATAATAACTGATGTCAGTTACAATACATTTGACACGGTACATATGATACAACTACAACAGTCGACTCAGGAAGTTACATATACAAGTACATTAACGATTAATATACATGAAGACATATCAACCTATACTATGACACGACAACTCCAAAAGATATGAAAGAACTTCATAGCTCGAGCAGCATCCCAAAGCAGAATATCTACAACCTGAAATAACTCGGGTCTGACCCGAGTATTACAATCAAAAGAAAATAATACCCGGGTCAGTCTAATTCAAACTCAGTTATTAATGCACAGAAGCAATAATAATCAAATAACGAATAGATGACAATCACAATAAATCTCGTCTATCCAATCACTAATAAGGATGAATTGGACAAAGGAAACAATCAAGTAATTGGGAACATCAATTAAAATGACAACTCGAGTAGGGCTGCAGTATACGCAAGCGTGTACTGCCACGCCACTACAACATATTGAATACGAAATAGATCCATAAATCAAAAGCAAAAGAAATAACACCAAAACCAATACCGTGTGGCTGCAGTTCACGCTTGCGTGCACTGCCTTGCCACTATAGTGATGATGTACCCATTGAATACCGTGTGGCTGCAGTTCACGCTTGCGTGCACTGCCTTGCCGCTATAGTGATGATGTACCCAATGAAAATTCACAAGCGTCGCCGTGAATATCATAAGGCCAAGTGTCGATTAAATTGCAGAGACAAATGCGAGGTCAAGCCCAATGAATTTTAGGCTCAACACAAGGCGATGAGAAAAGTAGCAAGTCATGTACACTAAAACAAAGTAAAGAATGTATAAATGCACATGAACAAGTACTGTGCATATACAAGTGCACATAAACAAGTGTAGTGCAATGACTAGACTAGCAAATGTAGTATACAAGTGATGCAGGCAAAATGGATTTATGCAACCTGAACCAACAGAGCACGAAGGCTCGAATGACCAAATACACATGGCAATGATACAACATGGTGCAAAAGAAAGATGCAATTTACATCAAACTGCAATGAACCAAAAATCACAAAACCAACATCGATTAAGTTCAAAGGGTCAAGACAGCTTCAACACAAATTGAAACTGCTTATATACTCGAAGCACAATGCCAAATGGCATGAACAAGACTCTAATGTATAGCCTCCATTGTATACATATATACAGTAAAATGGCTGCAACATAATCAGGGTAGTAAAGAATGAATGCCACAACTTCAGAGAGCATGCGCAAGTGACTCGAAGCAGTGAGTCAAATACAGTTAAGACAATGGTGAATATGCAGCACCACGCAACACGAAGCAAACTCATGTGAACATGGACAAAAGGGACACAAATCTGGACTAATTTTCGATCAGATGAATAAGAAACAAAGACCAGGCTACTCAATGTATACAACATGCAGTGCAACAAAACTCAAGTTAAACTGAGTACAGTTCAATGCAAAAACAGGACCAGACCAACATATGAAATATGAATATGTACATGAAGTAAACATATACATATATGTGTGCAGTCAGTTCAAGTCTAACCAAACAGTGAACCTCAATATCGAAATGAGACAGTAATGCAAGCAATGCTACGATATGCCTCAGAAATTATCCATATGCAATGAAGACAGTGGTCTAAAAATATCAAAGTGTATAGGTCAGGGAAGAACCCAGACCACATGAATTAAGTGTGCAACTGACCTGAATGTCACAAATCGCAACAAACATAATGGATGCAACTGATGAATGGTGCAAGGGACTCATGCATAAAGTTCAAATATAACAATAAGGTTCGGTGGGTTTGAGTTCAAAACAAAACAGATGTCAAGAGAACATCGAAATGCAGTTTGAAATAGGCAGTGGCAGTACTACCGTGAAGTATGTAAATGCAGACTAGCTACTAATGATCAAGTTCAAAGTTGAAGCTAACAGTTCAGCAACCTACACTTTAAATAATTCAAGTGAAGATACCAAATACAACCTGAATGAACTAGCCTGGAAACATGCTCAAACTCAACTGGCACATAACTACAAGTATGCAGTAGCTAACAGCATATGAGTGACCTCAAGCAACTACAAAGATCACAATTCGAAGTGGGCAGAACCATCAGGCATGCAATGTGCAGACTACAAAAATGATTCAAGCACAGTGCTACTACAAATATCACAATGGATGCAACACCAAACCCAAAACCAAGATAAACAAGTCAAGGTCAAACATTCATATCAGAAGTGGTTTCAAATAATGCCAATAAAAAATGCCAAGGCCGACAGTACGCAAGTCAATGCCAAAGTCGAACTAGCGAATTCGAAACCAATTCAACATCCAAAATCAAGTCAAGGCCGAAACAAAGAAACGAAATAAGCAAACGAGGTCAAAGAATTTGAATTGGATGTGAGTATAAATTACTCACCTTGTTTCCAAATTGAAGCAGAGGCCATCGGAATCGAACACGAACGATTTGAAGTTGTTAAATGATTGCCGAAGCCCCAATTTTTGGACGAAGAGGAAGGAGGACGAAGCCGCCATTAACTCTCTCGCTCTCGTTTGCTTTCGGGCTAGTGAATGGGAAAAATGAAGAAAATAAAAAAGGGGAGCGGGTTAAAGAACGTAAAGAGGGGGACGGTTCGAACGGCAGTCAAAAAAAATAAGAGGCCGATATTCACAATTTCAAAGCTCACAACACTTGACCAATTTTATTTTATTTTTTTAAGAATTTCAACCCGGTAAAACAAAAACT
Organism: Allium cepa; assembly: GCA_030765085.1. Taxonomy (NCBI): domain Eukaryota; kingdom Viridiplantae; phylum Streptophyta; class Magnoliopsida; order Asparagales; family Amaryllidaceae; genus Allium; species Allium cepa. The sequence goes on from CM060942.1 coordinate 515,785,885, forward strand.
CCATCCTCAATTTGCTAGCGACAATAATTATTTAAATGACGATAATAAATTTTCACAAAAACTCGGGTTGTTACACAACCATTTACCCAATTTCCAATAATTCAATTCAAAAATTCAATTGCCAAATAAATAATGATATTTCAAATTAAAATTAAACTAGCTTTCAAATATTTAAAATCAATTAAATATTCCAATTTCAAATATTCAGAAATTTCGGGTCGTCTCGGTTGGGAGTAAAATTCTCCTTAAAACTTGGAAAATACCTTAAACGACAAAGCCTTTGTCCGCGCCGAGTTGGTTAGGTCAAAGCGCCTCTTGGATGGAGGTTAGAGTAAGCCTTCATTCATGCCACGCTATGGCCCAGATAAAACATCAACAGCCCCTTGATCGTGCCATGTTATGGCCAGATAAAGGTGCCATCTAGAGGGGGGATGGAGTAAGCCCTTGGTCCCGCCATGCTATAGCCTTACCAAGGTACCAAACAAGCCTTCGATCCCACCACATTATGGCCCGGCTAATGCACCTCCTTGAGGGAGGACCGGTTAAGCCCTTGGTCCCACCATGTTATGGCTTGGCCAATGCACAAAACAAGCCTTCAGTCTTGGCTATAAGGCTTGGCTGGAGCACCTTTTAGAGGGAGGTTGGGTAAGTCCTTGGGTCCTGCTTGTGGATAAGTTAACCATGCACACCAAACAACAACAGACTATGATGTCTGAGCCCAATAAGCGACATATCAAACAATAGCAACATACAAGGTCTAAAGGATGGCACATATCAAAAGAATGAAGATGTGACGCCCCACCTCTATACCCACGCTAGACAAGAACACTACGGAGTAATGCTTTCGACTGGCACGGAGAATAAGGCTGTTGAGAAGCGACCATCTGTATAATTGCTTTGTGCAAGCATCGATATGTCAGATAGTATAACATGCATTTCTTTATCAAGAGGAAATCTGACATACCGACACAAACTCAAAACTACTACACAGTGGCTAAAATATCTTCAGAAACAAATATAGAAATAAACATAACATAAATCAGTCACAGACAATTCATATCACAAAGGCGGAAATAGATATGAATACTACACATGAAAGTGTATATCAGAGTAGTGGTCAAATAAGATCCACAATATCAGAAAGAATAGATACAAGTGCTAGACAAAAGAATAAGTATACATCATAGAGTCTGCATCTCAAATGTATACAACAAAAACTACTAAACTAAAGTAGTTAGCCAAAAGTCAGAAGATGGTTCCAGATAGGAAGCCATGAGGAAGTACCTGTAATATCTCAGTCTGACCCGAGTATTATTTAATAAGAAAATAATAAACGGATCAGTCTAGCTATAAATATCAGATGAAATGATATAGAATAAGAGATATGACTAAACATATAATAATCACAATGCCAAGCTATGATATATAAGTAATTGAAAATCAACAAGAGATTAATCAATTTCACAATAATCTACTCAAGGATCAAAAGGAATGTCATACTCCTAATTTCATTCACCAAGCCACAATAAATGACATATATATCAGTGCCAATCGTAAAAGTTGGTGAAACATAAATTCCAGAATTCAACACACGAAATCCAGAAATCACAAGAAAAAGGATGGCCAATCCCATAAAAATGAGCCGAAGCTCCTCCAGACAGGGTATAGTCCCCCATTGCGGACATTGAGCCAAAGCTCCTCCTGGTGAGTCAAACTCCTTCTGACAGGGTATAGTCCCCCATTATGGACATTGAGCCGAAGCTCCTCCTGGTGAGCCGAAGCTCCTTCTGGTGAGTCAAAACTCCTCCTGACAGGGTATAGTCCCACATTGTGGACATTGAGCCGAAGCTCCTCCTGGTGAGCCAAAACTCCTCCTGACAGGCTATAGTCCCCCATTGTGGACATTGAGCCTCCTGGTGAGTCAAAACTCCTCCTGACAGGGTATAGTCCCCCATTGTGGATATTGAGCCGAAGCACCTCCTGGTGAGCCGAAGCTCCACAAAAATGAAGTATCGTCCTCGACATGGACAAAGAGACATCGCACATTGCTAGTCTAAATCACAAAGATGATCGTCATGATCAACGAGAAGTGTCAATTACACTAAGCTAGTAAATATATGAGTTTAGCTTCATGTCCCAATACCACTAGCTTAACTTAAATATTTACGAACAAATTGTAGATCTCCACTAGAAAATTGTCACAAGAATTTCAATCGAACAAGTTCAAGAATTAACCGACGAAGTAAACGCAAGCGTTTCATACTACTTGTTTTACTAAGCCGTTAAATTAGATTTCTCATACGAGTGAGGTAAAGGCTTGTATATGCTAATAGATTCGAAAACGGTTTAAGAAAATGAGCTTTGTAATAAAATAGTGTGGAAATCATTTGAATAAAGAGTTTTGATATTTACTACTAGTATAGAAAACCTTTATATTTTTAAAGCGACAAATCACAAAGAAGATTGTAGAAACAGCCAATCACTAAGATTCACATTCGAAAATGTAAATAAAATCCAAAGAAATCGATACCGAATCCATCGAAATGGATATTCCAAGAATTCCCGAATAAAATAAGTCATCAAAGTCAATAACAAATGATAACAACAGATAGGGAAATAACACAAGTCGATTAAAGTTGGAATTTCAGACAACTAGGCAAAATAGGCATAGTTGGCAAATAGTAGCAGGTCGGTCGACCGGACTCCCTGAGTCGGTTGACCGAACCAGGGGTTGGAAGTGCCCTGGGTACCAGGTCGGTCGACCGGCCCAGGGGCTCGGTCGGCCGAGGCCTGTAATCGGCACTTCCAAACAGAGGCAGGAAGTGCCTGGGTAGCAGGTCGGTCGACCGGCCCAGGGGCTCGGTCGGCCGAACCTGTTGCCAGCACTCCCCTGCCCTATTTCAAAAGAGGTGCAAACTCGATCAAATTGCATTCGCTCGAGCAGCAGCGCTAAGGGTTTATGCCTATCGACTACCCGGCCCTATATGCTCCTCGATGCATCACCGAAAACATGTTCAAACATCAGAGCTATGATTTTTAAAGAATTGAACCCAAAACACCAAAAATTGGAATATTCACCAAATCAATCCAAACCAAATGCAATTGCACACTAATAAGTGTTAGGAATTCATACCTAACAATCGAATATAAATATAAGCATAGATGTGAGATAAAAATCTCACCTTTGAACCCAAACAATAGAAGAAGAAGCTTGAAAGCAAGGGGAGATCAACCACACTTCAATCTCAACACTAGAAGCTTGAATGTAAGCTTAAAAGAAGAACATTCCCTAAGTTAGGTTTAGGAAATTTCTGAAATCAAAGAGAGAATGAGTTGGAGAAGAAAAAGGAGATGCTTACTAATGGGTTCTCTTTGATTTTGGAGCAAGAACTTGAGCTAGCAAGAGGAACTAGTGCTTGGAGTTTCTAATTCCCATTCTCTTCCACCATTTTTGCTTGAGCTTGAGTGTTAGGAATATGAAATGAAGTAATGAAGAGGAGAAGGGGTTGGGACTGAATACATAAGTGGCTCAGCCCAAACCAAAGCCCTAAGTGAAAAAGTGGCAAAAATCAACTATCTCCAAACATATCGAAGTTTATACTCAAAAAGGTCGCAAACGTCATTTTGAACTTAATGAGGGTGGTCTCGAGTCCCAATTCGAATGTTTGCAAAAAGTAGGTTTTTGGACCAAAATCCAACGAACGATAAAATATTTAAATAAAATATTTAAATATAAAATTGATAAATATGCGGGTTGTTACAGACTCCCCTCCTTAAAGAAATTGCGTCCTCGCAATACTTAAGAAGAAAATAAGAAGTAACAACCATAGAAGCATATCAACACAAAAGAAAATTTAAAATAGAAAGTTCACCATAAGGAGCATGAAAGAGTAAGCCTGAACGGGATCGCTCGATGAATTCTCTGGATTCCCAAGAGCAATCCTTAGGATTTGAGAACCATTGAACTATCACAAGAAGAACATCTTTATTCCGAAGGCGCTCAACCTCTGAAGTAATGATGCGAATGGAATGTTGCTCATAAGTTAAATTAGGCGAAACTTCAATTTCTTCCACAACACCGGGCTCAAGAATAGAATCAGAATTTCGAAGACATTTCCGAAGTTGAGAAACGTGAAACACGTCATGGATAGCAGAAAATTGAGCCTGTAATAAAAGGCGATAAGCCACGGAACCAAAACGTTCAGTGATAGGAAATGGCCCAATATATCGAGGCGCTAACTTTCCCAATCGACTGAAACGTACAACACCTTTCATAGGTGAAACACGAATGAACACAAGATCTCCCACAGAAAATTCTAATTTCCTTCTTCGGTTATCGGCATAGGATTTTTGTCTACTCTGGGCTTCTTTCATTCTATGTCGAATAAGGTCAATTTTCTCTGTGGAATCCCGAATAAAATCTGGACCTAAAACCAGCTTCTCACCGGCCTCAAGCCAACAAGAAGGAGATCGGCACGACCTTCCATAGAGTGCCTCGAAAGGTGCCATACCAATACTAGATTGGAAGCTATTATTATAGGAAAATTCAACAAGAGAAATATGGTCTTCCCAACTTCCACCGAAATCGAGCACACAAGAACGAAGAAGATCTTCAAGAGTTTGATTCACACGCTCAGTTTGTCCATCGGACCGGGGATGATAAGCGGTGCTAAAATTAAGCTTCGTTCCCAAAGCTTTTTGAAGACTCTTCCAAAATCCACTAGTAAACAATGGATCACGGTCGCTAACAATAGAAGTAGGAACCCCCATGCAATTTAACAATCTCTTTGATAAAGAGCTTGGCCAAAAGAGGAACGGTTCGGTTAAACCGAACGGGAATAAATGGGCAGATTTAGTAAGCCTATCAACAATCACCCATAAGCTATCATGACCCGAACGAGAACGGGAAAGGCCATCTACAAAATCCATGGAAATTTTGTCCCACTTCCAAATTGGAATTTCCAAAGGTTGCAATAGCCCACCGGTCCTTTGATGCTCGGCCTTAACGAGTTGGCAAGTCATGCAACGCTTAACGAAGTTAGCGATGTCAAGTTTCATTCCCTCCCAATAATAAAGTCGCTTCATATCCGCGTACATTTTACTACTACCAGGATGAATGGTAAATTTAGAATGATGGGAATCTTCTAAAATATCTTTACGAAGATCACCAATATTTGGTACGATAAGTCTACCAAATTTTCGAATGCCGCCACGAAAATCAATATCAAAGTCTTTCAAACTTTCAATATCAATCTTACCCTTAATATTTTGGCCAAGAAGAGCCAATTCGGGATCTAGCCTTTGAGCTTCAAGAATGCGGTCTAAAAGAGAAGGATGAGCCTCAAGGCTACATAAAATAAATGATAAGCATAAATCGAATACGCGGTCTCGAATCTCACAAGTGGATAAGATCTCGAGATCGTTCCATTCGGATATCATCATAGAAACAACTACTTGTTGCTTACGACTAAACGCATTGGCAACACGATTTCCCTTACCGGGGGTATAAAGAATATCAAGATCATAAGATGTAAGGAACCCAAGCCAATATGAAGTTCCTTATGAGAAAATAAATATTCCAAAGATTTAGGATCGAGGTGGAGAACAAATTTCTCCCCCAAAAATAATGATGCCAAATTCTAAGTGCGAAAACAATAGCCGCGAGCACTAGATCATGAGTAGCATACCTAGTCTCAATCGGCTTTTAATGATTTTAGAAGCACAAGTGATAGTACGTTGTCTTTTGCAAGAGAACGACATCCAAACCAATACGATAAGCATTGGTACAAAAGATAAAGTCTTGGTTTCCTTCGGGAATCACAAGACTAAAAGTATCGAAAAGAAAGAATTTCTTTTTTAATAATCTCCTTTCCCGAAAAGCTAAAACTTTCAAAAGTACCTTTATCTTTATGTAATAATCTTTCAAGAAAAATTTGCATTTTTCAAGTCAATATATCGTGTCTGATTGTCTCATCAAAGCGTTTAGGAAATTCCTATCGATAACGTTGATCAAGCGCATCGACCAGAATTCTTAAAATGCTAAATGGGCAATACAATCACAAAATCATCTTTTATAGGATAAACATGTTTCTAAAAACTTTTGAAAATTCTCTTTGTTCGTTCTAAAAACAGAAATCCTATTTATACTTATAATTAAATCTTATGAAAAAGATTTGTAAAATTTTAAATTGCTATTTTCATCCAAAAATCAATAAATACAAGAATGGTCTCATCAAAATATTCATAGAATATTCGATTTATAAAATGGATGAAATAGGCTTGACAAACTGAGTGACAAAATAAGTCATTCATAAGAATCGTAACGAGTGCGGTATGCGGTAAGTGGAATGCAAACTCCCGCAACTCGTAGCCAAATGAAGATCGGTGGCAAGGTCGAACTAGAAAGACCTTAACACCACACAAAAGATTTCTTAGATGATAATCCTAAGAAAAATTCAAAAATACCGGAGAAGTTTCGCAAATTATTTAGATAAGAGAAGTAACACTTTTCTCATCTTGAGGGCTTAAAGAATAAAATGATGCCTCCAAAAATTTGAAATCGGAATCTCAAGAAAAATAGAAATCTGCTTAACAGGTAGAAAATGTCGAAGATGAGTAGTCCACTAGGGACAAAGGATATGGCTTGATAATGAATAAGCCAATCCTCTAACACAAATCAATTCCGAAGCCCAAGTAAAAAAAAAACATCGGTTCGGAAAGAAAAATCACAGTTGATAATTCGACATCAATAGAAAGTAAGTTGAGTGTTGCGGATCCACCAATCCGGATTCGCAACCCTTAAAGAAGTCATCAAGCCCAAAATGTTTTAAAGAAAAAGAATCAACAAATTCTTTTGATATAAAAATGATGAGATGAACCCATATCAAAAAGAACTCGAATCGGATAATTGCAGACAAATGAAATCAAGGGTTAAATAAGAATACCTTGACCCAGAGAAGTTTCGCTAGAAGCTTTTAGCTTTCCCTCTCTCCTACTTTGAAGTTTAGGGCACGTAGATAAGTAATGACCCGAGCCTTTGCAATAGCGGCAATAAATGGGTTTCGGGCACTTAATTACATAATGGTCTGCGGAACCACAATTGTAGCATCGTTTACGACTTGGGGTAGGTGGCTTGGCTGCCGAAGTTTCCGGTTCCACCTTCTTCTTGCTTAGAAGTATGGGGCAGACAGAAATATGATGACTTGAATTTTTGCAATAACGACAAAAGAGTGGTTCCGGACACTCCTTCGCATAGTGGTCCTTAGAACCGCAATTGTAGCATTGTCCATGATTAGGGATTGGAGTCTTTGCTACCGAAGTTGCCTACCTCCCTTTCTTGTAGGGATTAAGGCCTTCGAACTTAATATACCTCCTTTTGTTGCAAATGAGGCTCTTTTTGGAATCTCCGACATCACTGTTACTTCCTTTACCGACCTCTTCTTCTTGTAGAGTGATATCTGCAAGTTGATCGAAAGAAATTTCTAATTTCAGAGGTAAGACCTTTGTGGGATTCTTTCTCAAAGCACAGATAAACCTTTGATTCTTGACAAGATCCAAAAGTTGTTGGGCAGACATGAATGCGCCATCCAGAGAAGGGCTACTGGATTGACCAGCGCTAGGACTGCCAGAACTAAACATCTCTTCTTCTTTAAGAAAGAAAGAAAGAAGAAGAAAAAGGTTATTCACAAAATGAATATCAAGCATTCTTGATAGATAAAACAAGGAATCATAAAAGAAAGTAGGATAGAACGGTACGAAGACTCGAATAAATCCTAAGGCACCACTCCTAAGAAAGACTTAGGACATGATCCTTGCTAGATTATTCTACATTGTTCCGAAGTGAAGCTCTGATACCAAGCTGTGACGCCCCACCTCTATACCCATGCAAGACAAGAACACTACGGAGTAATGCTGTCGACTGGCACGGAGAATAAGGCTGTTGAGGAGCGACCATCTGTATAATTGCTTTGTGCGAGCATCGATATGTCAGATAGTATAACATGCATTTCTTTATCAAGAGGAAATCCGACATACGGACACAAACTCAAAACTACTACACAGTGGCTAAAATATCTTCGGAAACAAATATAGAAATAAACATAACATAAATCAGTCACAGACAATTCATATCACAAAGGCGGAAATAGATATGAATACTACACATGAAAGTGTATATCAGAGTAGTGGTCAAATAAGATCCACAATATCAGAAAGAATAGATACAAGTGCTAGACAAAAGAATAAGTATACATCGTAGAGTTTGTATCTCAAATGTATACAACAAAAACTACTAAACTAAAGTAGTTAGCCAAAAGTCAGAAGACGGTTCCAGATAGGAAGCCATGAGGAAGTACCTGTAATATCTCAGTCTGACCCGAGTATTATTTAATAAGAAAATAATAAACGGATCAGTCTAGCTGTAAATATCAGATGAAATGATATAGAATAAGAGATATGACTAAACATATAATAATCACAATGCCAAGCTGTGATATATAAGTAATTGAAAATCAACAAGAGATTAATCAATTTCACAATAATCTACTCAAGGATCAAAAGGAATGCCATACTCCTAATTTCATTCACCAAGCCACAATAAATGACATATATATCAATGCCAATCGTAAAAGCTGGTGAAACATAAATTACAGAATTCAACACACGAAATCCAGAAATCACAAGAAAAAGGATGGCCAATCCCATAAAAATGAGCCGAAGCTCCTCCAGACAGGGTATAGTCCCCCATTGCGGACATTGAGCCGAAGATCCTCCTGGTGAGTCAAAAATCCTCCTGACAGGGTATAGTCCCCCATTGTGGACATTGAGCCGAAGCTCCTCCTGGTGAGCCGAAGCTCCTCTTGGTGAGTCAAAACTCCTCCTGACAGGGTATAGTCCCCCATTGTGGACATTGAGCCGAAGCTCCTCCTGGTGAGCCAAAACTCCTCCTGACAGGGTATAGTCCCCCATTGTGGACATTGAGCCGAAGCTCCTCCTGGTGAGTCAAAACTCCTCCTGACAGGGTATAGTCCCCCATTGTGGACATTGAGCCGAAGCTCCACAAAAATGAAGTATCGTCCTCGACATGGACAAAGAGACATCGCACATTGCTAGTCTAAATCACAAAGATGATCGTCATGATCAACGAGAAGTGTCAATTACACTAAGCTAGTAAATATATGAGTTTAGCTTCATGTCCCATAACCACTAGCTTAACTTAAATATTTACGAACAAATTGTAGATCTCCACTAGAAAATTGTCACAAGAGTTTCAATCGAACAAGTCCAAGAATTAACCGACGAAGTAAACGCAAGCGTTTCATACCACTCGTTTTACTAAGCCGTTTAATTAGATTTCTCATACGAGTGAGGTAAAGGGTTGTATATACTAATAGATTGGAAAACAGTTTAAGAAAACGAGCTTTGTAATAAAATAGTGAGGAAATCATTTGAAGAAAGAGTTTTGATATTTACTACTAGTATAGAAAACCTTTATATTTTTAAAGCGACAAATCACAAAGAAGATTGTAGAAACAGCCAATCACTAAGATTCACATTCGAAAATGTGAATAAAATCCAAAGAAATCGATACCGAATCCATCGAAATGGATATTCCAAGAATTCCCGAATAAAATAAGTCATCAAAGTCAATAACAAATGATAACAACAGATAGGGAAATAACACAAGTCGATTAAAGTTGGAATTTCAGACAACTAGGCAAAATAGGCATAGTTGGCAAATAGTAGCAGGTCGGTCGACCGGACTCCCTGAGTCGGTTGACCGAACCAGGGGTTGGAAGTGCCCTGGGTACCAGGTCGGTCGACCGGCCCAGGGGCTCGGTCGGCCGAGGCCTGTAATCGGCACTTCCAAACAGAGGCAGGAAGTGCCTGGGTAGCAGGTCGGTCGACCGACCCAGGGGCTCGGTCGGCCGAACCTGTTGCCAGCACTCCCCTGCCCTATTTCAAAAGAGGTGCAAACTTGATCAAATTACATTCGCTCGAGCAACGGCGCTAAGGGTTTATGCCTATCGACTACCCGGCCCTATATGCTCCTCGATGCATCACCAAAAACATGTTCAAACATCAGAGCTATGATTTTTAAAGAATTGAACCCAAAACACCAAAAATTGGAATATTCACCAAATCAATCCAAACCAAAAGCAATTGCACACTAATAAGTGTTAGGAATTCATACCTAACAATCGAAGATAAATATAAGCATAGATGTGAGATAAAAATCTCACCTTTGAACCCAAACAATAGAAGAAGAAGCTTGAAAGCAAGGGGAGATCAACCACACTTCAATCTCAACACTAGAAGCTTGAATGTAAGCTTAAAAGAAGAACATTCCCTAAGTTAGGTTTAGGAAATTTCTGAAATCAAAGAGAGAATGAGTTGGAGAAGAAGAAGGAGATGCTTACTAATGGGTTCTCTTTGATTTTGGAGCAAGAACTTGAGCTAGCAAGAGGAACTAGGGCTTGGAGTTTCTAATTCCCATTCTCTTCCACCATTTTTGCTTGAGCTTGAGTGTTAGGAATATGAAATGAAGTAATGAAGAGGAGAAGGGGTTGGGACTGAATACGTAAGTGGCTCAGCCCAAACCAAAGCCCTAAGTGAAAAAGTGGCAAAAATCAACTATCTCCAAACATATCGAAGTTTATACTCAAAAAGGTCGCAAACGTCATTTTGAACTCAATGGGGGTGGTCTCGAGTCCCAATTCGACTGTTTGCAAAAAGTAGCTTTTCGGACAAAAATCCGACGAACGATAAAATATTTAAATAAAATATTTAAATATAAAATCGATAAATATGCGGGTTGTTACATAAGGCCCAAAGAGTAGTGCAGAACAGAAGGCTTAAACAAGAATCTATAGCCTCCAACTGATTTCCAAAATAGGAATTCTGAATTACACTTATTAATACCCGAATCTAGGATTCAGGACATTTACTATTGATCTTTGGTCTACATTATACCTTCATATGGGTTTCGAAACTCTTACTATTGATTTCTGGACTTCGCTCATTAATGCCTAAATTTAGGCTTTAGGACCTCTAATATTGAGACCTTTATTATGGACTTCTGGTCTTCTACTAGTTTCTGGATCTATCTTACCAACACCCGAATCTGGGTATTCGGTCTTCAATTGTTTCCAATAAGGGTTTCTAGACTCGCGTTATTTGTTCCCAAAAAAGGATTCCTTATTTTCCATGACTTAATTCCAAATGATGATTTCTGGACACTTATTGTTAAATGATTATTCTTGGCTTTCTATCAGTTATTTCAAGAAAAGGAATTTTTAAACTTCTATAATTAATACCAGAGTTGAATTTCTGGTTCTCTATTATTTCTATAATTAGATTTTTGGTATTCTATTAATATAGATAGATTCAGCCTCCTTGCTCTCTCTCATCGCTACCAAAGTTGGGACTCAATGCATTCAACCATATCCAATTATGGAATTTCTTCTTACTTGTTATCATTATTTTCACATGATGATCTATTCACTTTCATTACTTAACACTTTGAATTCTTAATACTAGCACTAATAGTGTGAACAAATCACTGAACAAGTTCTTGGATAGGTGGAAGATTAATCATAAAGAATGTCCTCTACTTTGTACTTTTCAAGAAAATGAGATTGATAAGGAAGACTGAATGGACCAGCAAATAAAAAACCATAGTCCAAGTTATCAAAAAGCATATCAGAAACAACATTGTAAGAAAAGGTTACAAACCATGTGATGCTTACATAATTTACATAATTTATAGAATTATTTACAAGTATATAACACAAAAGAATATTTTGTAAATCTGGGACAACTTTATCTAGATTATCAACAATTAAAGGATTAACAATATGCCAAATCGCTACATAGAATCGCTTTAAGCTTGTTTTCCTTTTTCTTTATTTCATCGGCATCGTCAATGGATTCAATATGAGTCTTGAAAGCGCAGTTAAAAGATTTGTTGGCACCTCCAAGGGTTTTGTTTTGCCTCTCTAAATCAGCAATGGGCTTTTGAAGATGATACTTTTCATGTTCAAGTCTTTGAATCTTAGCTGCATATTCATTAATGTGTTGTGAATATCTCGCCCTCTGTTGAACATCAAAATATCTCATCATTTCAAATTTCACCTTTCTATATCATTCACCCACTGCCTTCTAGTTTAAATCTTTGTAGGAGGGTTTATCGTAGTAGAAATTTTTCGAATTGCAAGAGATGAAGACCTTTTTGATTTTACGACAAAAGAAGTGATCAAAGAAGTCTGTAAATCGATATTTATTATGCCGTCCCCCATGATAAATTCCAATGATTTGCATTGAGCTTGAGTATCTTTTAATTTAATCTCCAAATCACTTATCTGATGAAGAAGCTTAAATATTTTATGGTCAAAATCAATCGAAGGATTTCATTTAATTTTGCTTTTCAATATGGAAATTGTTTCTTTCTCTTGATGTCCGCCTCTAGACTGGCGATTTGGTCATTAAGATTTCTGACAATTGTCCTTTATAGCAAAAATCTCATGTGCCATTCCAATGCTTCCGGTTTGCCTTCAAAATGAGGAGACAGGGGATCCTTAAGTAGACGCCTCTTTTCGACATCCGTAATCAACCTATCTCTAATGCTAGTAAAACGAGATAGGGAATCAGATAATAGTGGTGTGATAGATAACTATAAGTCCTATTTAAATGAAAAAAATTCAAGAACCAAATAATCAATCTCTTTTATTACAATAACCGAGCTTGCAACTTAAGAATAAATAAAACAATAAAGTACAATCTAATTGTTATAACCAAATACATGTTTTTTTACACTTAAAGTTGAGAAATAGCATTTTTGACTTTGTTCAAAGAATTAGATGAAAGAGTAACTTTCGAATTAAAAGGGGCATTAAATCCTTTCGTGGGTAATAACTGGAGGATATTTGCTATAGTCCCATTCTTCGGTAGGACTATCACGACCGCATATTATTTGGTGTGATATGTTCGAATTTTCTTAAGAAGCCTTTCCTTTTCATCCCCACGAAAATCAAAATGAAGGCAGGGATGTGACATATAAAGCCTTTGTAGATCTCTAAGAAAGCAATATCTATCCAATTTTGAGGATTTCAAGAGCGAAGCCTTTTCTAAATAGTCTCTACTTAATTTGACATATTTTCTTAAATAATCTCTACTAACAGGACTACTTGAGAGACATGTACTCTGTAATAATGTAACAAAATACAACTAAGCATAAAAGGAAACTAATATAGAAAATTTATATTACATAATTACAAATGTTCATCTAGTTCGTGAATAACTAATTTTTTTGAAAATTAGAAAATAAATATATCCTTATAATATTCGAGTTTTTCCGAAGGTAATTCACGAGGGATTGATTTTACTCATGGTAAATTCCTTCAAGCCCTCGGATGTGGGCCAGATCAAAATTCATCCAAATCTCTTCTATGTAAATGTCTTAGTAGACCCCTACTAAAGTCAGTCAAGTATGAAAAATCAACGGTTGGGTGCCAGCAATAAGCTTATATAAGAAGTCCACTAGAATATCCATGTCCTCAATCAACTTCCAAAAGAGTGTTATTAGTTCTCGGTTTTCTTCCAAAAGATTGTCATATTAAAGGCGCGCCCTTTTCAATCGAGGGCAACTTCCTAATCTTTAAAGGATGCGTATATCATGGCATTCTTATTAAGCTTATAATTCTTGCCAGAGAGTGCATTATATTCTTTTAGTTATTTATCTAACTCCCTATACAAGCTATTTATTTCCGCTTGTTTTCTTTCAAGCTTGGTTTTATAAAGTTGAATAGATTTCTTCTTTATCTAAAATAAAATGATATCAACTATTGTTATCTTGGAAGGGAAAGCTAATTAGACAAAAAAACCATGCCTTAGAAATAGGAATTGAAGTTTGTAGGGCCTACCTTTTCCCTTTATGTTCTCCAACGTCAATGTTTGTGGCTTCTTCGTGGACATCGGAAGATTTAGGAAGTTCAGTCTGGCATACTACATGGCTGCTTGTGTCGGGGTTAACTTTTTCAAAATCCTAAGGAATTTAATCATCTTCCCCTTCATGAAAACTAACATGATTACGTCTGATGCTGCTTGAACCTTGACCTTTATCACCATTGTTTGGGTTATCATCATCATTGTCATTATCACTTCCACCTTCCTCAATAACGACTTCATCATCATCATCATCTTCTTCTTCATCAAAATTAGAATCTTCTTCTATTGAAGGGACTTCGAAAGATAAAAAATTTAGAGTCAATTTCGTTTCTTTTTGGAACTTTGATCCCGTGCTCCATTTCTTTTATTTTATTCGTAACTCTTTTGACTAGAGTAGGATCAAATGAGAGAAAGCTCAAGTCGAGACACTTTTCAATGTTATCGGAACAAGCAAGCATAAGAGCATCCTTGTAAGAATTCACGACGATGTAATTGAGGGACACGCACAAAAATCGCACCACCTTTTGCTTGGCTTCAAAAATGGAATTAATGGCCATTGTTAAAGAATTTTTCTTCTTCCCCAGCTTCTTCTTGAGAGAAGACTGTTTAGCAACCTATCGAGCCTTCTCATCCTCAGATCCTTTTAAAGCCATTTTTAGTGCCAAATTCTCATCAGTTAGGGCTTGTTTCGCATTCCTGTCTTCAAAAATAACTGATTCCGCTTGAGCAAGATAAATACCCAACTTTTTTGTTCCTCCACTGCATTATCTTTAGTAGTAGATAGGGAAGTATTTTGGCTATTAAGAGTTGAAATTTCTTCTTGAAGCTTAGATGCCTCAATAGAAGACTTTGAAGTGCTTTCCTAAAGTGAGCGCCAGCTTTTAAAAATTTGAAAGGAAAGGTACGAAATGAGTCAAAATTAAGTAATAAATGAGTGATAAGGTAGGCAAGTAACATGAAACATACCAGAAGTTGTTGCTCAATTAGAGAGCGACAATGTTCTATCGGGTCATGAACAGAAGGCGGTGGATGAATGAAAGTAAATGAGGGAGAATTCAAAACTGACTATACCATCATCTCAAAATCATTTGGAGAGATCGGTAATGGAGGTCTAGAGGGATTCAATTCCTGAGAAGGAGTTGAAGTGCCCAAATAATTTTGCATCTGTTCGATGACGGTAGGGGAATCAGACATAACAATGCAGGACATAGGGTCATCCTTTGGAAGAGTCGTTTTAGATTAGTCAACAAAAGCTTCAAGAGTAGGACTCTCTAGAGTCTTGCCCACATCAAAAGCTTCACCCTCTTTTGGAGGAGGAGAAGATTGGACATCGGTTGTTTTAGCTTTCTTAAGAGAAGGAACTGCCATAGTCATTCCACTTAATTTCCTTTTAGCGATCATCCTTGACCTAGCAATGACTTAGGTCAGAGCTGAAGTGCTTGGTTTAGAACTTGGAGGAGTGGATCTTTGTGGTTAATTCAGTAAAGAAAGCAACCGCTTGAACCCAAAAAGCATAAGTTAGAAAAGTAAGCTAAAGGGTAACATGATAGCAAATTATAAATTATACATTCAAGCTTACCAGGTTGATCCGAACAAATTAGAGACATAGGAGAAAAAAATTTGTGACCACCCAAAGATAGGAAAATTTTCTCTTACAAGTATGTTGGACAAGATGGGGTTGTCAAAGAACTCTTTGACCAACGGGAGAAGGGAATGCTTCTGAAGATTGTTTGGCACCAGTAGTGTAAGTCTTATCCGGATGCTATTCGAAGCAGCGGTCAATAGCTTCAAGATTCTCATTCCTTCATCGTTGAGATCTTTAAGAGCAGGATCTAATAAGGAAATGTAATTCATCAAAAGAAAGTAATTTAATAAAGGTGAAAATTTTGATCAACTTAAGAGGATAAGAGAAGAATCCACTAATATTTGGGAAACATTTGATGTAGAAGAACTGTATCTACTAATCTTTAAACTTGTTTACTCCTTCTGAAATTAGTTTCTTATGGTAGTTAACCCTGAAAATTTAGCTATTTAGACTGGTAAGCTTGACCAGACGCACTATATTGTTGAGAACATCAGCGCTTAAAGAAGGAATGCTTGATTTCAAGGCCATGAGCTGTAGGGAGAAAAGATAAGTATTTACATTTGGTGATAGTTGAAAAAGTGCAAGTGCAAGGTGATTCAGGAATCTAGATAAGAAATCTGGGAATGAAATAAAGCCACCATGCCAAATGTGGATGGCAGTATAAGCAAAAAATCCTTCGGGGGGATTATGAATAGTATCACTATCACTAGAAGGAATAGCTTCCACTCTTGTGATTTCAAAGTCATTGAGAGTGGTGTCAACCTCATCATGAGATGATATCGGAGAATGTCTGGAGATGGCTTCAACCATTTTTGGTGAAGATTCTAGTTCTTTAGCTATGTCCATTTCAGATTTCTTGAAAGTCTTTGTCAAACCCATGATCCTATCAGGTGAAACCATTTCATTAAAAATTATAATTTGTTTTTATTGTTAACACCTTTCAAAGATGTCAAAAACCTATTGAATAATTCAAATATCCACCAAAGTATGTAAATCGATATCTTCGAAAGAGTGTTAAAGGTAAATTGAATCATGAAATTCATTGAGCTTTCGACGTAGTCGAAGGAGTAGATGGAATGAAAAAAACTAAACACGCCCTTTAGTAATGTCAGAAGCCCAGAAAATTTTATTATCGATATGTATAACTAACTCCACAGTACTGGTTTGAATATATATGCATGTGTGTGTATATATTGTTAGAACTATAAAAATATTACACAATACAGCCAAATAAACCTTTCGACAATGTCGAAACCCACAGATTTTATTATACTTAAAGAATATGAATATTGCTAAAACACTATACTTTCATAAGTCGAAAGACTTGGATCTAACTGACTTTAATACCAATGAAAGGACCTTGGAACATTTCGATAGTGCTTATTGAGAAAATGAAAATTATATTCATGTTGGTTATTATGGGTCTTGAATAAGTCAAAGGGGGGAGTAAAATTCGAAGGCATACAAACAAACTGGCTTGTCTTAATTTGAGAGGATTCGATCAAGTCAAAAGGCTTGATAAGTTTTCAACTTTAATAAAAATGCACTATTTTCAATCCAATTGATGAAAGGAGCTATAAAATTTTAACTTTTAACAACTTCGAGAGTAATTAAAAATTAAGAATTATTTACTTGAAATAAAATGACAAATTAAAGCCACTTTCAAAAATATTAAGTTTTGAGTCCTTTTAATAAAAGTAAGCCTTTGAAAGTATATGCTATATAGTCATTAAATTGAACCCTTTAAGATGACTTCTTCAAAAGATGTTAGAATGCATCGAAACATATTTTTGCTTTCGAAGAAGTTCGTCACTTGCCAACCATGTCAACCCCTTTGAAAGGATAGACTTAAAGATAGATACTTGACTTCCTTTTGACCCCTTCGAAAGAGGTTCAAAAGGTAGAGCGGAGTTAACTTCCTCAATCCCTTCGAAAGGGTTGAAAAGTCAAGTTACAGTATTGAGTTTTAACTTGTACGACTTAATCTTCTCTTTGAAGCCACTAGAAAAGAATTTTCTCCCTAGTTCAATTTTTAACCCAAGCTTTTAGAGGCTTATAATCAAATTGATTCAAGCATGAATCTAATTCGCTTACAAAGAAAACCCCAAATTCAAGCTTGTAGCATAATTGACTTAAAAAAATATTCCTCCCAAATGAGTTAGAATTGAATGCAATAGAGTTCGAGCTTGTGTTCGCCCATAACAATGGAGAATAGCCCCAAATCTGATGAATTCGAATTTAAATCCAAAATCGGTACCATAGATTAAGAGAAATCAACATAAAAGTCAATTTAAAGGTAATTTCGTATGAATGAAAAACTTTAATCATTCTTTAAAATTAAAGCAGTAATACAAACTCAAACTCTAAATTAAAGTTTAATGTGAACAATAGATGTATACCACAAATTTGAATTGGCATCTATAGAGATTAGGAATTTAATAAGAAATTGAAAATTTTGATTCTTGCTTTGAGTTTCTTAATTACAGGTAAATGAAAAGGAGGAGAAGGAAGCATGATTTATAAAAGAAACGGATGCAGGCAATGCCATCCGATCAAATTTAAATGAACGACCAAGATCCACTTGGGAATATCAAAAGGTGGGAAATTTTATTCTAAAATTAAGATGGGTTTCAAAACAGTTGACTTGGAAAGTTAAGAACATCTCTTTGTTAGGGGGCAAGTGTTACCATCAATCTTTATTTCAACTGTGTCAAAACCATGAAGAATAAAAAAGAGGGATTTACAAGGAATAACAGCGTTAACAAAACCTTTTGAAAGAGTCGAAGGGATGCTTCAACAAAAGTTGGATGTGCTATAAGCTTTCGAAGAGGTCGAAAGTGGACAAGGGCACCCATCCGCTTCAATTGTTTCCTTCCAAAAAGGTTGCTTTCTCATGCAAGAAGACGTTTCGAATGAGTTGAGGAACACCTTTCGAAGCTGTGCAGTTAGTGCTCTGCTATTACCCCGCTATAACCCTGCAATATCTCATAGTGGATTTCTACCGCTATGACTTTTCCATAGAGCCCTAAATACATCCTTTCCACTTTATGTTCCGCCATATCCAATTGTTCCCGCTACATTCTTCTATTTCTGCTATATCTTCTTTAAAATAAATGAATTAAAAATGACATTTATGCATTATAAAAATTATGAAATTAATTTATTTAATTCAATTTTTAATATATTCCTAGAAATGAAAACATTCTGGTATTCCATTAAATTCAATTATGTTATATAATAGTTTTATATTTATTTTCAGTATATTCGCACATGCTTTTATTTAAAATTATTTATGTATAGTTCAATTGGATGTTAATTTTTCATTTAATTGTCATTTATATATTTGTAAAAACATTAAGTGTGAGTTTTATATGCTATTTTAGAGTCATCCGTAATATCCCCCTGTATCCTCGCAGTATCACTACTATGACATTTTGCACCTCTGCCGCGTTGAATCTGCCGAGCATTTTAACATTACAGTTTCAAAAGCAACATATTACAAGCTTTCACATGTATGCCAAACCCTTCTAGACATTGGGCTTCGCTTTCATTCACATTCCACGAAAGTACATTTGGCCAGAGCTATCCATTCGAAAGCATAAATTAGCCTTTCAAATCGGTTGAGACCATTTATAATTTTAAAAGAAAGCTTACATACGTTCAATAAGGCATTCACATATACCAAAGGATCGAGTCCACATCAATTAATAAGTATGCCTTCGAGAGCTACCTTCTGTGTTTAAACCTTCTACTGCATTCCAATTTCTTGGAAGCCCCAAAGATTTACCTATCGATGAAATCAAAAGCCTGTATCCTTTCCTACTTGCAACATCACATCAGAGACAAAATGGAGGGCTTATATGCACCTTTCGACCAGCTCGAAAGTACTCAAGTTAAATTTAAAAGCAAAGTAGAAGGACGCCTTGATGTTAACAACAAGGAAAGGTCTCTAAGGCACTATTTCGACTAAGTCAAGGGGATGTATTTGAAAGGAGCCAACCCATGCTTATAAATAAGACCCTAGAGGTATGGTTTAAGGGATCCAATCCAATTCACTCAACACTTGTTCTTTCTTGAATTTGTAAACCCTAATTCTAAAATTAGATTTGGGATTTGACTTCTTTATATTACATAAGCATCTAGTAATAAAGAAAAATATTATCAAAGCAAGTATGTGGCATTTTTAAATATATTAACTAATCTAATGTTTCTACATGATTCTTGTTATGATATGCTTGTATTATGTGATCGAAAGGATACCTTTTGAAGGAGTCGAAACCCTTTAATTAAACTAAAACCCCTATATCATTAGATCCTAACCTTAGGCCACCTTGACCCCTTCGAAAAGAGGATTCAATAAGATCGGAAGCCAATTTAACTAGTTCGAATGGTATTTTCATAAGAGATTCAAGTCTCTCGGCCGCGTCGAAAAGTTGTTTAGAAGGAGTTTCAATTCCACAACCTTTTGAAAAGATCAACTTAAAAGAGATCTAAGTCTTCTAGATTTTTTGGGTAAAGGGATTCAAAAGGTATAAACTATATTCATCTGTTCGAAAGGAGGTTTTGAAAGGCTTACATGCACTTTGAACTTTGCTTTAGGATGTTGACAGGGTTTCTAGTTAACATAAAGGTTTTAAAAACATAATTAATAAGTCCATCTTTTATTATAAAGGAAATACAGTTTTAAAGAAGATGGAGATAGTTTGAAATAAATATTTATGAAATGGTTTATTTAAAATATTGATAAAAGTAACATTTTATAAAGTGGAAATTAGCCACATGGGCCTCTTTAACAAGTGCAATTAGTTTCTAGGACACACATGATCAGAGAGAGAATTTCAGATTGGTGATTGGGTGTACTAAAGATTTGCAACTGTATAAATCGATTTATGTAGGAAGTTAGAAAACAACAAAACTTTCACCAAAATTCTTTCGTCCTTATGACATTGAACAAAGGATTGGAATTGTTGCATATAAATTGAAGTTGTCTTCTTCTTTTAAACTGCACCCAGTATTTCATGTTTCTCAACTCAAGAAGAAGTTAGGGCGAATATCATTATCCAGAGAGAAGTACCTGATTCAACAATTGAATTGATTTTTGAGCCTGAATCAATTTGAGCTAGAATACCAACTACAACTGGTCAAAGTACAATTACAGAAATATTGGTGAAGTGGGAACAATGCCTAATAGAAGATGCTAGTTGGGAAGACTATTGGAACCTGGTTGATCGTTTTTCTGCCTTTGACTTTGAGACAAGGTCAAAATTTGATGGGAAAGACTCTTCTGCCTTTTTAAAATTTTATAAAGATTGATAAAAGTAACATTCTATAATGTGTATGTGTGTCCTAGAAATTAATTGGATTGCAAAGTTTGTCCTTCTAGAGAAATGCCCCTTTTATAAATAAATAATAAATTTATAATTGAAGTTTTGAAAATATTAAAAATGGATTTGTTATTGGTATTTGTTAAATAAATTTACAAATATCATTTTATAATAAATGAGAATTATAAAGGAATGGATTTATAAATAGAATGTTATAAATAAAGAGATTTTATAAAGGGAAGTTTTATAAATTAGAAATGAGATTTATAAACGTAGATTTATAAATATAAAAATGATTTATGTTGAGATTTGAATATGGATTTTTATGAAGGAAATATATTCATGTTTTAAAAGTTAAAATAATATGTTAAATGAATGTTTTGAAAGCGATATTTTTAGATGGAGATAAATGATTTTTAAAAAAAAAAGTGATTTAAAATGCACTAAGGGACGTAGACACAGATTTCAACATTTATTATCGTGATTGATGTTTTTCGAGAAAGCGAGGAAGGCACAAACTATAACACGTTTGTTATAGTAAGTGATTTTCGAAATAAAGTGTTTTATATGGTATATGCGGTTTATATGAATAAAAATAGTTGAATACATATACTATTGTTTTTGGTTGTCTTAACGATGTTTTACGCAACATAAGTTTTGAACCAATAAAGCATGTTTTGGAAAATACAAAGCTTTCCTCAAAAGAACTGTAAATTTACTTATTATGAATTTAAGTATATAGAGATATTCTCTAAGTGTTGAAACAAAATGGTTTGTGAATATATTTATACAGTTGAAATAGGTATATGGATTTTTTTCCAAATATCGAAGATTTAAAGGTGTTTTTGAGAACATATCTTTTTAAAGATATTTTGAGATAAATATTTGGAAAGTGACTTAATTAATAAAATATTAATTAAACTTGCCTAACAACTACTTGCGTGCTAAATTGTATTTTTGGCCATTTTTGATCCCCTAATTTAATGTGGGAATTGATTAGTTTTGCACTTAGAATGAGGCCAATTGAGTAGGCTTGATTATCGTTTAGTGTTAAGAATGATGATTCGAGTAGTGTGGAGTGATTGTGGTTCTCTAATCTATTAAACTTCCTTCTTGGCTAAAGGATAGAAAGTTGAGGGTAGGAACATGATAAGTCTAAGAGAGTTGGTTTCCCTTTGAGGTTGAGGGCCTCTTACCGATTGTTGATCCAGAGAACCGGGATCAGATTTATCCAAAAACCACTTCGGATCAACTATGCATTTGAAAGTGCGGATTTGTTTAAGATGATGGTTTTTGAAGATGGAGATCTTCATGATGTAGGGTTGCTTGCCACTAGCCCTGTGATTTCATATTTTATATATATGGTTGCAGTAGTGCTTCATTTTGAAAATTTTCGATTCAAGGGTTGCTCGCTACTAATCCTAGAGTTGATTCCTGACAAGATGTAGTAGGAAAGTGCCTTCGGTTTGTCCCATTCCTGGAAAACTTATATGGATGAATGTCCAACATTGCGTTTCTAAGAACCACATACATTTGTTTTTACAAACATACATTTTTTTGATGGTGCAGGAGGTGAACCCTCTTATAATTTACACCCTTCTCTGAGGCATATGAACTTGGCATTGTACTTTTGTGAAAATCATATAGTGTGTTGTTGGAAACGGTAATGTGGCATTCAAAGTGGGTTCTGTTGCTTTATGAAAGGTAATACGTTACCTTAGGCCTCAAACACCGTCAATGACAAAATCATGGTAGAAGCGGCAATGCTATTTAGGTCGCTTCCATTAGGATATAGTCATCACCATTCTAGATTACCCACTACATATCGAGTATGTTATGTATGCTTTTGGCCATAGATAGGTTGAGAACAACCGGGACGATGGGATATTCGGTACTATATATGGTAAAGGTAGGACAGTTTTGCATTGGTAGAGTATGGAGCCTCTGGTGCATTGGTAGAGTATGGCCTCTCTCTTTTTTTCTTTCTTCTTTCTTTCCCTAATTTTTTTCCTTTTCGTTCAATTCGAGTTGGACATGTGTGGTTTATTGCAAGCTTGAAATACGTGGAATTATGGGTCGTTACAGTTGATATCAAAGCTTAGGTTAGCAAACACCTAGGCTTTGGTGGGGTACTCATTATAGATAGGGTCAGTAGCACCCTTGAATGAGTTTGTGTGTGTGTGTGTCTACATATATAAGCGTGTATTTGTTAGTGATATAAAAATGTTTTATGTTGTGTTGGTTGATCTCCTGAGTTGCTTATGGATTCTGGTCAATATGAATAATTATCGTTATTGATAGGGATATCAAAACACTTGAACATAGTAATTCGATAAATAATTGTGTTGAAATTGGGTAAATGAAATAATTTTACCTTGATTACATTATATATGTAAAAAAGAATAATTTTTCAGAAACTATTATTGTTATATATGGCATGTTGGTTGGATTTAAGGTATAATGTTAATAAAAGTTGTTTATTAAAAACTAAAAAAGATAAACATTCATACATGAGTTTGAATAACCCATTTTTCCATACCAATTGAATCGACAATGAACCACACATGTCCAACTCAAATTGCACGAACAAGCGAATCATTAAGGGTAGAAAGAAAATAAATACAGAACAAAATCTCACATGAATGGAATAACATATATTACTTCAATAATAATCTTTAAAGTGGAAAAGTTTAAAGCATACCTAGAATCAGCCTAGATTGCTATAACACCTGCCCTTACAAATGCAATAGATGCAGCAGATAATAGAATACGTCCATACGATGATGAAGATCTCCAGCTCTCCTTTGGAAACTCCAAGCATCTTTAGCTAATCCTGAAATTACTTGGATCTGACCCGAGTATTAAAAATACCTGGATCAATCTTGAAAAACTAGCGTGAGATACTCGAAATTTTAAATTTATAGATCATAACGATGTTATAAAAACCTTTGAAATGAACGGTATTCCATAAGACCATGCCCACACATAAATACGGATGGGTTTTTACCATATGATAACCAAAACACTTTTATTACCAAAATAATTTGATATTATCTTTAATGACATTCTTTTTGGAAAACGTCTTTCAAATAAACTTATTCAAATAAGGTATCAATGCCCAGACTAAGACTAAGGGAATATATCCGGACTAGGTCAACAGAATATACCAGACGGAATATATGATACCAAAAGGAGTAGTTGAAAAGTTTGCAAATCATTACAGCTATTTCGGTACTACAATCAAAATCGTAAAGCTCATATTGGAATTGGATTTCCAACATGATAGGGAACCTCGATAACCACGCATAGAAACCGAAACCCAGTGCTTTTTTATGCAAGGACTCACGCACCACTATTCCTCATATTGCCACACTTCTTGATATTTGGTGGCTTCTTATGCAAGGACTTTGCATGCCACTATATCATACAATAAGGGTCCCTTATGGACACCTTAGTGACCTAGATCATACGCCGCAAGTTACCTTGAGGGGTCATACACCAATCTTGTCATACTAAGTCTGAAATACGTAACATAGTTCCTATATCATTTCCAAGATGTGAAAGCTAGTGGTGCAACGTGGATACTTTCCACAAAGCCGTGCTTTTCTTTTCCTAAAGCACAATCGACTTGGAATGCCACATTGTCATTTCTCTGATCACCATTTGACTTTAACGAACATACAACCTCTGAGTTCATATGCCTTTGACAAGGGTGTTAAGCTAAGAGAAGTTTCCTTCTCCACCACCATAGAAGTACATTGGTAAAGGTCAACGTTTGTGATCTTAGTAACGTAGTGTCAAACATTCGCCCTCCTAGTTTATTCTGGGACTGAACAAAACCGAAGGCACTTTCCTCAGCCATTACTAGGCGAGAAGCCCTTGCAATTCAAAGATTTAAAAATGACAGGACCACTTCTATAATAAATGTCCCTATATTGAGAGCTAAGAAGAGAATGTCAACAAGTATTCCTCTCGATATGAAGATCCTCACTCTTTAATAATCGTCATCTTCAACATGTCCTCACTTGTGAACGTATACATTGGTTTGAAGTGGTTTTCGGATGGAGATTACCCTAAATTCGACCCCGGTTCATTCGAAGCCATTCATCAATAAAAAGATGTTAAGTTCGTATGTGATTATCAACCATCAATCATTTACTTCATCTTTTATTTAAACCAAATATATTTCTTAGATATATTCGTTTCAGTTTATCCCCTTTTTTTCAAAAATATATGGAATCATTAAGCCTCATTTATCAAATTATTTGGTTGATTTAGAACTCACTTTTTATCCATATCCAAATCATTTCATCTATTTCATAGGAAATCATTTTCAAATTATTCATTAAATCTTAAATGAAGATTTATTTCTTAACTTCAAATCATATTCATGTAATTCGAAGATTTTCATAACATAGCACCACTGCCACCCTAGATATGTTAAATTCCACCTCGAGGGACTAGTGGCAAGTATTCCTACATCATGAAGGTCTTCGTCATCAATGATCATTGTCTTCAATATATCTTATTTTGAAAATTAGTTTGAAGGGATTTTTGTATAGGAATCACCCGATTTCGATTTCGATTTTTTGATAGGAATCATCCAAATCCGATCCCTGTTCCTTCGTACCAATTATCGATAAAAAATGATTATTGGAAAATTTAATGATTAATTTATGCAATTCCTTTTATCAAATATCTTCGATAAATATGAATCTTTATAAAAAATTCTTCTAGTGAGTATGGAATCGTAATAGCATTTCTTTGAAATTTATCGAATCATTTGATTTATTTAAACCTTTTTGAACTTCAAATAATTCTATTTTGTTTCACCTTTTATTTAGAAAAAATTTAATATAAATTTTAGAGTACCCGGGCATTTCCTTTGATCTGTTCCACCGCTCACCTAAAAGATATAACAAAGGCTAGATAAGTTCAGGGCACTGGCTGCTCCATCCCTAATCTTAATTACACACCTTGAGTTACCATTTTGTTCTCATATGCGGGATAAATGTACTAGTCGTTTCCGCATACTCAATTATTAATCTTCATTTTAGAAATGATCCATTAAGCTTCCAAATCATTATTTAAAATACTAAATTATTATTTTAAAAATATCTATAAAACATTTGAAAAAAGATAGTTGAGTTTAAATCCATAATTCATAAGTTATTAAAAAGTGTTGCAAAGGCGTTGCAAAAAGTGTTGCAAAAAGCGATATTCTTCAAAATGACCTTTATATCATTTAGAAATCAATCCTTCAACTTAAATTACTTTTAAAACATTTTAATTGACTTTTAGAATTTATTTTATATTTTAAAAAAAAATTAAAAATATCATTTTTGAAGAAATCCCTTTCTGGATTTCGAACTGCAACACCGCGATATTTTTATAAAATTGCTTTGGACATATTTCAAAATCTACTAAATGAAATCAAGATTTTCTTTATTTGTTGGAAAATTATGGATATAATAGTCCATAAAATTCTTATCTCAAATGATTCCGAGCTATATTCCACTTTTATACTTATTTGACTTTTTCGGTGCGAAATCACGAACAACCGTTACCCAACACACCTGGTATTGACTTGTTTTTCAGTTTCTTTCAAAACTTCATTGAAGCACTTTTAAATGTTTATAAAACATATATAAATCATTTTAAACAATATTTCTATTTTTCAAACTCATTTTCCATTTCATTTAATATTGTAATATTATATTATAATAATATCATTCTCGACCTTTTTAAAATCGTTTAAAGGCTAAATCACTCCATACACATATTATTACGGATTTAATTTCCATTAACTTTAATTTGGTTTATTGTTAACCATTTCTCTTATTATTTATCGAACCAAGTTATCAACCATTTCACAACCATATAATCAAGCATAATATCAACCAAGTTAACATCCAATATCAACCAACACTCAACAAATTAATTTCTAATTTAACATATGTATTATCAGCTTATGTTTTATTAATATAAAACTAAGATTTGAGTATTCACCTTTAACCAAATCGATTATCTTCCTACTAGCATTCTTACTAACAACACTTCATGTAAACTTCAACTAATCAACTTCTATTCCATTCCTTTTGCTTTATGCTATCGGCAATTTCTTCCAAACTCCTAAAAATCCGGCAGAGCTTCCACAGAATCTTGAATTTGCTCCTAGTCCATTGGAATGAAATATACGGCACTTCCTTCTCTTTCTCTTGCTCCAGAGTTCCCGAACTTGCTTCCTTTTCTCACATGGTTTGACCTTGATGGGTTCCACGTCTTCCTCCATCATTTCTTCACTTACTAAATACTAAACCATATTTTAATGGTATTTTTAGGTATTTGGTAAAGTTTGGTTGTGTTTGAGTTGATTTGATATGATTTTAAGGAAAGTTGGTAAGAAAAAGAGAGAAGAACAAGAAGCCGTTAAAGAGAGCTTCAAGGAGGAAGAAGAATGTGGAAATGGTCTGAAAGAAAGTGAAGCAAGTGGTTAGTATTTGTAGAAAAAAATTAAGTGGTAAGTTATCAACATATCCCTTTGTCAAATTACCAAAATAACCTTACTTTTTAGGCAATCTTATTTTTTTTCAACACTTAGCATCACATTTTAAATCATTTCTTTCTGTCATTTTCACTAAAATATTAAGTAAAGAATAATAATTATGTTTTCCTTGATTTGATGTTTACTTTTTAACCTTTGTAACTTTTTGGTCTTTTGATGCTTACTTTTTGTTAGTTATATTCTAATATATTCTAAGTATGTTTAGTAAAAGTAAACTTGATTATTGAATTAATTAATACTTATACTATTTGAATATATGCTCATATGTAAGAAAATAAAGGTATAACAACGTTGCGACAACTTTAAATCGATAAAACGTTGATTTTCGGAAAAAATGTTTAACGGTCATATTTTGACGTTTTAGTAAACTATTTATTTATGTACTCCAAGTTTAAAATAAATTTGTATAATTCTATATAAAAATATAAATGCTTATAAATTAATTAAAATAATTTATTTAACCATTGAAGCTTACTTTTTTTAAATCAGGATTTTATCACTTTTGTCGATATAAGTAATTATTCCTATTTTTGTGTATTTTTCTCTTTGAAAATCCTATCTAATATTATTTAAATAATAAAATCTTATATATTTTATATTTAAAATCACTTTAAATGTTATATTTGAAGGTTGTCAAATTCTGGGTCGTTACATACTTTCCCCCTTAAAGGAATTTCGTCCTCGAAATTGCTCGAAAAAAACTTAAAGGTATTTGCCAAAAATATTTATTTAAAGATCAAAGCATACCCATGCTTATCAATTAAGATAATACATTTGATAAAAAATTGACAGCCATTAATTTGTCAAATAAGCGATTCACATTATGCTTTTTAACTTTAAATGATTATATTGATCGAGTAACTCAAAAATGGTACCAAAGGAACTGGGTTTACCAATAGTATCGCATATTTCCTTAATGAGAAGGGGAATACTTAAGAGAAGCGTTTACCATCCAACCACTTCGTTTGCCCATTTTTAGTTACTTTCGAGCCATTCGGATCGATTAACCATTAGATTGTTTTTCATTTACAAAATACCTTTTTAGAAATAATGCTATTATTATTCTTTTTCCAAAAGAAATCGATCATGCTTTATTTGGAATAATATCATTATAATTCTTATTTAAAAATTCCTTTGAAAAATCTTTGTTAATAAATCTCCTTATAAATTTAATTCAACTTATTTCATATTACATAACTTCCCCTTTATACTTTTTCAAAACATTATTGTATGAATTCTCAAAACCATCTTTCTCAAACATTATTTTATTTTTACTAATTACATTTAATTTTATAGAATATACTTTTATAAAATATATTCTTAAATGATTTCTTAATAAACACTTTTTATAAGACACTTCTTTATATTATATAATCTTTTTTATTCAAAATATCTTATTAGATTGATCGGATATAAGATAGAAGAAGTGCTCTGAGAGGATAATCCAAAGAGATGTTCAATTAACATCAAATTTATACATCCATTCCATAATATTATTTACATAAGTTCGTAAACATTTTAATACAACATAATCTCATGTTTATTGTTACTTTACAACTTAAGTTCATTTCATTTAAGTCAAATCCTAATCTCAGTTCATTAATTTTATTACAAATCAAATTCAATTCCCTTACATTTAACTTTTCTAAGTTAACTCTTTCATATCTCAATTTCAAATTTCCTTTTGTTTTCTTAACCAAATTGTTCAACCATTTTTAAATTTTGGTTTTACTTTCCTGTTTCAAATTAATAAGGCATAAACCTATTCCTTTTTTATTCCATTTTCAATTTTATAAGTTCAAAATCTTATTGTTATTTTTTATATTTATCATATCATACTTGGAATTTTATAATCAAAACTTGTTTTATCAAAACAAAACATCAGTAGTAAATTATTAAGGTAGCAATTCATCACTTTTAGACTCGAAAATGAATTCTGATGGTGGTGCACTCATCACCCGAATTATTTCCCAATGACTAAAGTGAGTTTAGTGCTTTTTCATATATCTTTTAAATTTCCCTTTTTATTTGTAGATCACATATATAAATTTATACTTATATATAGTTTCACTTATTTCACCTTGGTCATATAAAACCATTATTTATTTTTTTATAAAACTCCATTTTATAAACCCCCCATAAAATCATCTAATATTAACTAACTTTCTTTCGGAATTTATAAATCTATTCCAAAGTACCCAAAATTTAGTTTCTCAAATTTATATAACATATCTTTCATACATTTTACAAAATTATTTGTTAAAGTACATTTTTATGCTACATGCTTACTTTATAGCTTATACAAATTCATTAACCTTAACCCCATATTCTTATCAAACATCTTACAGTAAAATTGCAAAAATTAATCACAAGATATTCATTAAATCAACAAATTATAATAACAAAATATTATTTTTCCCTTAAACATAAATCGAAACACACAATGAAACGACCCGACTTCCTATCTCCAAAAAGTCGCATCACTAGTGAAGAAACAAAGGGATAGAAGAAGAAAAGAAAGAGAAAGAAGAAAGACAACAACATCAGAGAACTCACAGCGGAACGAATAAAATATAATATAACACATAAAATATTACACAGTATCATAATACATCAGAGTACACAACTATACAACACATATTAGACAGTTATAAACATCTGTCTAACTATACAACTCAAGAACAACAGATACAGACACCAAACAAACATAGCGGAACCGATATATCTACACGTGGAAGCCTCCTGCTCCATTACTCCTTCGGAATTCGTCAAGAAAACCTGAATCACTTGACTACTCATACATAATATGAGTACCCAAGAGTTTAATAAAACAGAAAATAAACACTCGGGTCAGACAGGGGTCTGGTGTGAGTAAACGATTTAAAATTGCTTAACTTTAGAAAATCTTTTGAAAAGAAAAGGTATCACGTAAGACTTCCCACAAATAAACATGGAAAAGTTTTTACCTTATGCTAACCAAAACATTTGACAGGAAATCCAGTGATATTATAATAGTGTCTAGGGTTTTCAAGTAAATAAGAAATAGCCGAAATTGTTACATTCATTAAATTCCAGCTACTAGCCACAAAAGTGGGTAATACAATCAAAACCGTAGGATCTCGTAGGGAAAATGGGTTTCCATCAATGGCAGGGCTACTAGGGTACCACCCGTCACAGTACGTGGCCTAGATCAACGTACCAGGAGTACTCCCACTCCCCTGCAACACAAGGTCGGGACCATTCCTTACTGAACAGTCCCAAACAAGAAAACCCCGGCAGTTATCCGGATCAACCGCCCCACACAGCCGAATAAAAAAGGTCTTCTAGGCAGGAGTAAATATTGCTCTCCAGTGGCAGCTACCCACGAAGCCTTGCTGCACCTCCCCTGTTTTAGCCATTCCCGGTTGATGAGGCTTGAGGCTGCGATTACCTTTATAGGACACATCTCATAGAATGCTCATCGTCCGCCTGACGATGTCTTGAAAGCATTCAATCCATACAAGTTCGTTCCGGGTTCGAACGAAACCGAAGGCACTATTTTGTTGCACTCATTTTGGAATCACCCTCAGAGTCAACGACCATAGCCCTTGCACTCTAAATCACCATCTCGAATCTATAAGTACTATTCCGTCAAACTCATTATGGAATCACCCACAGAGTTATACTGACGTATAGCCCTTACACCTTGAGTCTTCACTTGATCCACTTGGATTAACGACCTAACGTTTAATTGGAATCGATGTGGTTTTCGGATATCCAAATATGGAAACCCGATCCCGGTCTCACCGAAACCAAACGCCGTTTTAATGTCCAAGTTGTACTTAAGGGTTTTAAACAATTCAACTTATATTTAGGATGATATAAACAATTAGATGAATCAAATTATCGCAATAGATAATTCATGACAAATATTCATCTCATAAGGAAGCATACCATATATCTCGTAGTCATCCAAATCATCCAGTATCAACCAATCACCCAATATCAACCAATCACCCAATATCAATCATCCAATATCATTCAACATCCATTATCAATCTCTCAATATCAACCATATTAATCAATTACCCATAGCAGAATTGATTAACTCTTAATAAATTTAATTAATCACTAATTAAATTAAATACTATCCTTTAATCACTTGGATTATCTTAATCCTGCTTAAATGATTACAAATAAATTTTCATTAATCATCTCTTAATGATCTTCCTTAATTAATCTTGTTCAATTAATTATCCTTTAATTACATTCAAGTAATTATTCTTTAATTACTATCATTAATTAAAATAACTAATGATCCTTCATTAATTAATTAACTATAATTAATTACATTAAACCTTAATTAATTACAATTAATTAATCATACTTATATTTAATTATTATTATTAATCAACCTTGATTAATGTCATTAATTAATAATCCTTATTAATTAATTAACCCTTTAAGTAATTAAATAATTAACTTATAATTAACCATTTCTTTAATCAGTAATTAACAACTTGTAATTACTTATCTTAATTAATTAACTTCTTAGCTAATTATATTAACCTTGATTAATTACTTTAATTAATTAATCTTTAATCACTTCATTAAGTAATTATTAAACAATTAAGTTAATGAATAAATCCTTAATTAATTACCTTATTAATTAATTACATTTTAATTAATTACACTTAGTAATTAATCTTAAGTTAAACTCATTCATTAATTACTTAATCACATTAATTAATTAACTAAACTAATTAAGTAATTAACTCTTAATTACTTACATAAGTAATTATCTCTAATTACTTCTTTTAATAAATCTTAATTACTCTCTTAACAATAATTAATTCCATCATTAAATAAATCTTAATTCATTAACTAATTAATTACTCCATAATTAATTAACTTCAAAACAATTATATTAATTAATTCTTAATTACTAACATTAAGTGATTAACCAATAATCATTTCCACTTTAATTACTTCCATAAGTAAATCCGCTAATTACTTTCATAAGTAATTACCATTCTTAATTACATTCAAAAAAATTAACCATTCATTACTTCATTAAGTAATTACACTTAATTAATCCATAATTAAGTGATTATTAAAATTTAAATAAATAATTAACTAATTATTTAAAATTAATTAAATAATTAATTAACATCTTATATTACAAAATCTTTAATTAATTAAGAAAAAGCATTTACCTTAATTAATTCTTTACTTAATTAAAAATCATATTCAATCAAGTATTCTGAAGTTAATAACAAAAATAAATTAACCCTATTCATCTTCATAATTAAATTATTTGATTAAATCCATAATAACTTAAACAAATTATTGTATTGGTTTTCCCAAAATTATAAAAATATCCTTATTTGGATATAAGACATTTAGAAATCTAATTTAAAATTTAAACTCTTTAAACATCTAATTCAAACTTATTCATTTTCAATATAAATTGGAAACTTAGTTTCAAATCATTATTTTTAAATAGAACTTAAATCTTTGATTCAATATTTAAATACAAAACATACTTCTTTTAAAATCCAAAATGTAATTAAATTACTTTCAAAAGAAATCATTTTAAATAAAATTTAAAATAGATTCAATTTATACTTTTAAGGTTTGATTATCAATTACTTTTAAACAACAAGTTTTAACTTTTCATTTGGATTTCTTATATAAAACTTGTTTATAATAAAATGCTTGTTTCCTTATTCAACAACAAGTTTTAAATTTGAAAACTTTATGAAAACAGTACTTAACATAATAAAGTACTATCAGAAAAAGACACAACCAATTTCCGAGTTAATCACTCAAATCTCACGAGATAACATGGCAAAACTCACGAATCTGCCCCGAGAAACTCCAACACCTATCCTACTTCGAGTCGCCCCCTTGAAAAACACGAGAACTAACCCGAGAATCACCATCTTCCCAAAACAAAAACTCCACCAGTATCCAAACGTGCACGGTGCACATGCCCCATCTCATCCGGCCAAGTTACGTCGTCGCAACAATCGAAGACGATCGCATTAACGCGTACGAGCCAATATTCAAACCCAGATCCAAGAAACTCACTCGAATCAAAATTTCACTCTCAAGCACCAAAACTGCACAACACTCGAACCACGCAACCCATCAGCACCAGCCACTTTCTCACCGTTGACCAACGCCAACCCCACCACCGAGTCGCCACACCCAAGCACAACGTCCACCCCAAAAACGAGCGAGCTCGATTCAACATACTCGAGGCAATGTCTCACCGTTCATGCCGAAAGCAACTGTAGACATAAACCCTAATTGTTCCAAATTCGAACAAATCATACATAGGAAAATTTATTCAACATTTTCCCTGATTCTACACTTCAGATTCTAGCCTCGATCCAAATCCTTGCTACAATCATCAAGCCGATCAACGGCAATTGCCAATAAACCCCAAAACATTCAAACCAAGAATTCAACTTAATTACACAATTAAAATTTATGATATCAACTCTAAAAATCCTAACTTTTCCATTGTAATTCGATTATAAATTCAAATCTAGAAATTTAAATTACAAATTTTTGCCCAAATTTGATTTTCTACTGTAAATTGAAAATTTTGGGAAACTCATCCATTTTAAATCCTATGATTATTTTTAGATGATAAGTTATGTGATTACAAACAATTTTCATTTAGAAATCATAATCCAGTTTGTGTTAAAAATCAAGTTATTGAGATTTTGAAGGATTTGAACTATTTTTAATAAACACGGTATCCATTTAAAATTTTACAGGCAATTCAATATTTTTAATTTAACATGCATACCAATTAAAAACGAATTTTCATATAACATCAATATAGATTAACACATGCATCATCATTTAATCACAAGTTATACTAAAACTGTTTTTAAAAGATGATTTACTCACCTCTTATTTATGCAGAACACAAAACAGAAGACCTGTTTTTGATTCCTGCAATTGCATGTTTGAGTTTTTCTTTGCTGAAGCAATTGAACCCTTGCATGTTTCCAATTTTATGCTTTAAAATAATTGAAACTTGCTGCAGCCCTTAATTTTGAATGCAGTTTGAAGAAATGCAGATTTTAATTGTTGCGGGTTGAAGTCTTTTGAAATGCAGGTTAAGGTTTTGAAGATCAATTGCATTTGCAAATGTAGGCTTTACATTTTAGGATTTGAAATTACAGATTTTACTATGTTAAGAAGAACTTCAGATTTACTTTTGGATTTTATTTTCAGATTTTGGAAATTTGTTTTCTGATTTTGCCATTAACATTTGAAAGAAAGAAAATGTTTTGAAAGAAGCTTGTTTTCTTAAAAGACGTTTATTAAAAATTAAAATTATATGTTGCCACTTGTCCTTAAATTCAAACAAATGTCATATAATTAGCTTAATATGTTTACATGTGTTATTAAGGGTGTTAACTAGTTTACACATGTTTATTAGTATTTTTAATTAAATTTTCATTTAGTTTAAAATGTAAATATAACTTACTTTCTTAAGTTACTAAGTAAACATTTACATAAGTATATAAATTTACTTTATTAATTAATATTACATATGTGAATATAAATTCGCCTTTATAAGAAAATGTTCTAAAACTAATTATAATATAAATATATCTTCTTATACATTTATGCCCATTTTATATTAAGCAATTTAAAGATAACAAAGAGAAAATTTTATTTAAACTATTATATCTAAAAACAAACAATTATCTCATATTTTGAAAACAATTAAATTAGTCTTTAAAATAGCTTTTGAGGAATATTAAGTTTTTAAAACAAAGCTTTAAATTATAATTTCATACAAATATAGATTATTAACAGATTAAATTTCAAACAAATCCAAATTATAACATATACATACATATATATATTACAATTTGAAAATTCAATCTTTTAAATTTGAAACAAAAGATCTCCTATTCACAATATATACCAAATGTATATATTATAAATAGAATAAATATTTCATTAGCTTTGAAAAACAAATCTTATCAATATTGCCATATTAAAATTCATTAACCTTTAAAAGATTAAATTAGCCAATTTTAAATTAAAATTATAAAGAAAAATTATCAAATCAATTTAATTATTAAATGCAGATTATTAAATCGATATTCCCCAAAATTTCGGGTCGTTACAATCCTCCCCCCTTAAAAGAATTTCGTCCCCGAAATTTAAAAGCAAAGGTAATTTAATAACCCAGCAAAGATTTTAATTCAATCAGCAAAGCATACTTATCAATTAGTTACTAACAACAAAAGCAATCAATCACACAAACAAACTTAACTAATTATCCTGACATACGTCGGAATAAAACTATAATACTATTTCGAGTTTCCCAAGTAAAAATCACCGGGAGACTCGCTCCACCGAAGCTAAACTAACAAACTACACCACCAAAATCCAGAGCTCCTCTCTTCTCTAGATCCACCAATCTGAACAGAATAACATATAACTCTCATATCCAGCTCAACATCCTACTCTAACTGAACTACAGATTCAACAAGCAACAATGAATCATACACATACTCCCTCAGTGGTACGTGAAATAAAATGAACTCCAGCTATCCAAACTGGCAATTCAATCTCATAGACAACAAATCTTATCTTATCAGAACACAGATAAGAAATCACAAATGCCTCAGAACTACCCATCCAATCTTATCCAATTTCTGCTCTCTTAACCAGAGAAATCTAAACAACAAATGAAGTCTCCAACTTCGAATTCCAAAACTCCTTATCTCATATCTGTATAACTCGACAGACAATCCATGGCTGCCAATCTCTTCCTGATCAGCTCAATCTATGTTGATACTTCCAAAAACAAGTAGACCAAAGCAAACTAGCTTTTGGATCCTATTCAACAGAAAAGTCTTTATAATCCGTCGAAATCCAGAACACAAACACTAGTACTCAAGCAATAGCAAACATAACTTATTTCCTTCCTTGCACAGCTGCTAGCTTGCTTCCGCTGCATAACTCTGATTCTGAAATAGATGGGAATACTATTGATGAACACAAGTATAATTTATCCAATATCCGGAAAACTTTGTTCATCAATCCATACAATCTGAATGACTCATCTGACTCGGTCACACAACTTTACTACAAAATCCAAACTCAAAAGCTAGATCTAACGAAATCCAAATTCCAAAAATTCTGAGCTGTTACACCAACTCTTCTACTAGGCTAACCACCAAAATCGCTTCTGGAATCAAAACAACACGGAACTGAACTCCAGATGCAGGCCACCTTTTGTGACGACCCGGAATTTTGAGTAATATCAATTTAATAATATTTGTTAATAATTAAATTGATTTGATCATTTTATATTATAAATTGACAAGCTAAATTTATTTTAAAGGTTAATGGTAATAATTTGTTAATATCTATCAATAAATTTCTTGACAATATGAATAGGCAAGATTAAATTCTTTTGAAAGCTGATAATAATTTGATTTTGAAATATTTATTTTGATAAATAAGAAGTCTTTAATGTAATAAAAACTTTATATTCAAATTGTAATATATATGAATGTATATATTGTGATTTGATATTTGTTTTAAAACATGACTTTGGAAATTAATAAATTTAATATTAGAATGTTTCTTTTTGAAATGTGTATATATATATTTGTATATATATATTTGAAATAGGAATTGCATTAATTTGAATTTAATAATAGTTTTCAAACTTGAATATATTTAGTTTTGAATTTGAAATGTTAATTTGATTTAATGTCTTTGAAATGATATTTGAAATTTAAATTTTAAATAATAAAGTTAATTTCTTATTTTATAAACATATATTTTAGCTTTTGTTTTAATAAGATAAAATTGTTTTAAAAATTTATATAAGGAATTAAACTAAGTTTTCAATTTATAAACAAGTGATAGAATTTAATTGATTAAAACATAAGTTATTTAAAATTGTCTATGTGAATTTACTTTTGAAATTCTTGTTAAAGTCTAAAGTTTATTTTTATAAGATAAAAACATTTTACAATTATTTAGATATTACATAATAAAATCAATAAGTAGGCATTAAAATACATTAATACATATACACATTTCATGCAAAGCTTAAAATAATTTATAAAAGGGAAAATGACATTTAAAAATATTAATTAAAAAGCATTATAACACTTGTAAATATTTTGGGCTTATTAAAAGACATTTGTAATTACATGTGCTTAGGTGTAAGGAATTGGAACATAGGGTTGACAATTGGCAATATTCTCTTAATAATAAAATTAAAAATTAAAAATATGGTAAAGAAGAGTTTATTTTCAGTTAAAACAAAAGTTTTACTTCAGCTGAAAAATATTTTCCTCAAACTAAAACAAGAATACATGCAAATCAAAAATGCAAATCTGAAAGGCAAGATCAAAACAAAGATAAACTCAAACAAAAGAATGCAAATCTGCAAATCTGGAATTGAAATCTTCAAGAAACAGAAAACCTGGAAACTCAATCAAATGCAGCAGCAATAATTTATCAATATGCAACAAGTTCAGGAAGAGATATCAACATGCAGATGGAACTCATTAGCATGCAAGTTCTTCTTCATGAACAACTCAGTAATCATGCAAAAGAGTTATGTTTTTTAGCTTGCAAAGGGAATTGGAAGCCTGGAAACAGCTTCTGTTTCCTGGAAAATTGTTCAGGTGAGTAAAACGAATTTTAAAAACAGTTTTAACTTGATTTCATCTCTGTTTATATATGAAAATGTTATGGTTCTTTGAATTCTTGGATTTTGAATGAATGCCTGAGAAGTAAAATCATTTTCTCTGTCTTCTGTTTGAATCTAGTGAGTAAATAAATTTTAAAAACAGATTTAAACTTGAATCTTATCTTGGATTGTGAATGAATATCATGCTATTACTTGATTGAATTAAATGTATGTTGTATGTGAGTGTTTAAGGGTATGTCTGGATATAAATTTAATGCCTGTAGTTTATTGTGAGGTTTTGAAACAATTTCAATATCTATAATAAATTCAATATCTTGTTCTTGGATTCAAATTCGAACGAGGATTGTTAATAGAAGTTGTTTGAATCTAAGTAAACTATCATCCAGAAACAATTACCAGTTTTTAAAGTGAATAAATGATTTAAATTACTTGAATTTACAGTAAAATATAAATTTTGGTCAGAAATTTATTAAAACAATTTCAAGTTTTGATTTCACAATTGAATGGCAAATGGAAATTGATGAATTTTAGAACTTGAATCACAATTTCTAATGGAGTATTCAGTGAGCATTTTGGGATTTTCTAGTTTGGGGTTTTTTGCCGATTCTGGGTGATAGTCGAAGAATCAAGCATCGTGGTTGAGTATGGAGGTAGAGGGGGTGTTGAAGTTCACCAGAAAAATGCAGAAGTATTTTTCTAATTTTTAAATCGATGGGAATGGATTGATGTAGGGTTTTGCTTCCTGTTCTTTCTTTCTCTGTTCATCTTTAAATCGCGACTTCGTGGGCATTCTGGAGGCTATCGCGAGGGGTTAGGGAGATGATAGGAGGTGAGAGGAAGCTGCGGTGATGGCGGCGTGGTCTCTGGTGAAGGGGATGGTCGGCGGTGGGAAATTTTCTGGCTGCTGTGTTTCGAGTTTGATGGGTTCGAGTGTGATTTTTTTTCGTGCGTCATTCGAATGTGTTTTCTAGGTTGAGCATTGGAATGGAGGGGTTGAACGTGACTTGTGGTGGTCGGAATGGTGGTCGTTGGCGATGGGGAACTCGGTGCACGTTGCACGGTGCAGGGTGGTATCAGGTGGAGTTTGATTTTTTAGGGAGAAGAAGATGGACCCGAAGATTTCACCGTGTTTTGTGGTGTAGGACTCGAAGCATGAAGGAAGCAGGGGAGACTCGGGGAAGTTATAAGGTTCTGGAGTAGTTTACTCGGGTGTGGCAAGTGTAGCTGAGTTACTCGAGTATTTAAGTATCCAGGAAGAAGAGCGAGTTGTTTTAGTTAATTAATTCAAAGAAATTTGGTTTTAAGAATAAAGTTTTTAAAATAGAGGTTAATCATGTTTCAAATTAAATCTGTTTTCAAAGTTATGTTCTTAAACAAATTTATATATCTTAAATTATGGAAGTTTTAAAATAAGTGGATTTGGAATAAAGTTTATATTAAACTTTATTAAATAAA
The DNA here is from genome assembly GCA_030765085.1 of Allium cepa. Lineage (NCBI taxonomy): Eukaryota > Viridiplantae > Streptophyta > Magnoliopsida > Asparagales > Amaryllidaceae > Allium > Allium cepa. The sequence continues at coordinate 515,825,457 of CM060942.1, forward strand.
TTTGGGAAAGTTTTATTGATTTAAAAGTTCAAATCTTAAAATATGTTTAAATTATAATTGATTTCCAAATATTATATTTTAATGAAATTTAATGATTTAGAATTTGATAATCAATTGTAATAAAGGTTATCTTTAGTTAGTTTGAATTTAATTTAATTTAATTAAAGATAATTAAATTTGTAAAGATAATTGAGATAATTAAATCATTTTTAATTATCAAGTTTAATTGTTAATAAATGATTTAATTAAGATAATGGTTTCTTAATTAAGAATCTTTTAATATAATAAGATTAAGAATCATTTAATTAATTTTAAATGATTAGTTAAATAGTTAATTAAGTAATTAATTTGTGATTAATTAAGATAATCACTTTGAACTAATATAATTACTTGGGAAGTAATTAAAGTAATTAAGTGGTTAATTACTAAAGGTAATTAAGTAAAGAATAATTACTTTATGAAAAGTAATTAAGTAAATGTGATTAAGAGTTAATCACTTGAGTTATTAATTAAAGACTAAATTAATAATTAGTTAAAGGTTTAAATTATTTGATTAATGATTAATTAATTAAAGAATTAAGAGTAATTAATTAGGTGGTTAATTACTTGTTAAAGTAATTAATTAAGAAAGAAATTTAATTAATGATGTAATCATTAATTAATGAAAATAATTATTTAATTGTTAATTAATAATTTAAGAATAATTAATCTATAATTAAGTTTTAATTACTAAATGTAATTAAAGTAATTAATCAAAGGTGATTAATTAAAAGTAATTAATTAAGTATGATTAATTAAAAGTAATTAATCAGTGTGATTAATTAAAAGTGATTAATAAAGTGTAATTGATTAAAGATAATTAAGGAATAATTATCAAGATAATTAGAGAACAATTAATCAGGTATGATTAATTTTGAAAGGTAATTAAGAGGTAATTACTTAGAATAATTTGGAGTAATTAATCAAGGTGATTAATTAATATGGTACTTAAGTAATAATTACTTAAAGTAATTATGTGATAATTAATCAGGGAAGATTAATTGAAGTGGATAATCAAATGATGTTAATTAATTAATTTGTAATTAATTAATGAATAAGAAGTTGGATTGAAGATAATCCAAGTGGTTAATTAAGGATTATTTTAATTTAAGGATTAATTAAATTAATCAAGTTTGAATCAATCTTGTTTATGAATGGTTAATGATTGGATGATTTATATATCATTGAATGAGTTAATGATATTGGATGTTGTTGGATGGCATTGATTGATGGATGATGATATGTATATGCTATATCTGATTGTGATATATATGCTGCTTTGTGATATGTATAGATGCATGTGATAATAAATGCTTATCTATCTGTGTAGTATGATACATCCATTTATGTTAAGTGATATTTCTGAATATCTATTGTTTAAAATCCCTTAAGTACAACTTGGACATTAAAATGGCGTTTGGTTTCGATGAGACCGGGATCGGGTTTCCATATTTGGAATCCGAAAACCACATCGATTCCAATTAAACGATAGGTCGTTAATCCAAGTGGAGCAAGTGAAGACTCGAGGTGTAAGGGCTATACGTCAGTATAACTCTGTGGGTGATTCCGTAATGAGTTTGACGGAATAGTGCTTATAGATTCGAGATGGTGAATCAGAGTGCAAGGGCTATGGTCGTTGACTCTGAGGGTGATTCCAAAATGAGTGCAACGAGATAGTGCCTTCGGTTTCGTTCGAACCCGGAACGAACTTGTATGGATTGAATGCTTTCAGCACATCGTCGGGCGGACGATGAGCATTCTAAGATAATTGGTCCTATAAAGGTAATCGCAGCCTCAAGCCTCATCAACCGGGAATGGCTAAAACAGGGGAGGTGCAGCAAGGCTTCGTGGGTCGCGCCCACTGGAGGGCAAGATACATCCCTGTCTAGAGGTCCCTTTATATTTCGGCTGTGTGGGCAGTTGGTCTGCAGCCAACTGCGGGGTGGTCTTGTTCGGGACTGTTCAGTAAGGAACGGTGCCGGCCTTGTGTTGCAGGGGAGTTAGGGTGGCTCCTCGGTACGGTGATCTAGGCCACGTACTGTGACGGGCGGTACCCCGGTAGCCCTGCCATTGATGGAATCCAAAATCCAATAAGTGCCTGTACGGTTTTGATTGTGCCCAACTATGTTGGAACGTGAGATGCAAGCATTCCAGCTATTTCTGTATTTTATTTTGAAAACCCTAGACACTATTATAATATCACTGGATTTCCTATCAAATGTTTTGGTTAGCGTAAGGTAAAAACTTTTCCATGTTTATGTGTGGGAAGTCTTACGTGATACCTTTTGTTTTCAAAGGATTTTCTAAAGTTAAGCAACTTTTAAACTATTTACTCACACCAGACCCCTGTCTGACCCGAGTGTTTATTTTCTGTTTTATTAAACTCTTGGGTACTCATATTATGTATGAGTAGTCAAGTGATTCAGGATTGCTTTGACGAGTTATGGAGGAGCAAATGGAGCAGGAGGCTTCTGCGTTGTAGTTATCTATTTTCCGCTGTGTTGGTATCTCTGAGTCATCTCTCTGAGTTGTATCTTGTACTGTTTAGAGATGTATAACTAGACAGGTGTTTATAACTGTCTAGTATGTGTTGTATTGGCTGTAAAACTCTGATGTATATGATACTATGTAAAGTATTATGTGATATATTATATTTTATTCGTTCCGCTGTGAGATTCTGATGTTGTTTGTGTTCTTCTTTCTCTTTCTTTTCTTCTTCTATCCCTTTCTTTCTTCTTAGCGATGCGATTTTCCGGTAGTGGAATTTTGGGTCGCTACAGCTGGTATCAGAGCATTAGGTTGAGTGAATACCTAGGCTCTGAAGTATATCTTTCTTTAGGGAGCGTTAGGTTGAGTGAATACCTAGGCTCTGGAGTGGTGTCTATCTTGAGAGAGCGTACTTGTAATTTTTATATAAATATATATATTTATATAACTACCTAATATGTTGGGTTATCTGCTCGGATTTTCCAACATAGGTTATAAAGGTAGATAAGGTAGAAGTGTGTGGAACACAACTACCACTATTGGTTGAGGCTTATATGTTGTGGTTGGAGGTGTGTTTATCGAGATTGTAGACCTAATACTGTCTCGAATAAGATTTGGTGGATTATAGAAAGGATTTCTTTATGTCCAGAGGAAGTCTTTTTCAAGAATTGGAGTATATTCTTGAAGTGTGAGGTTGATTTGCTCTCGAGTGAGCGGGATTTCTGAGAGTTGAGTTTGTCAGCTTAATAGAAGCAAGTGGTGACTTCAAGAAGGAATAGCTGTGTGATGAGATGCAGTATCCATAGATGGTTCTGAAGATGTTTCTTTTAGAGCCGAGTTTCTTGAGGAGATGTCTACTCGTCTCAAGGATGTTTTAGAGGAATTGGATGTTAATTTTGAGTTTCAAGGAGCTTTTGGTTAAGGATGATCTTTTGGTTTAGCTGTATCATTTGAGTGAAGTTTGGAAGTAGCAGCATGGGTCTATTTCTTCGATAATTCAGTAATCTTTGGGATTCTACTATCAGCAGACCCGGCAGATAGTGAAAGCTTATTTTTCTTTGGGAGGCTCAGTAGAGCGAGATATCTGTTGGAAGTGATCTATCAGTTTCTGATAGGTAAGCCATTCTTGAAGATTGGTCTGGGATAGGATAAGCTGTTCTAGTTTGTAAAGACAGTTCTTTGGAATCTGAACTGAGAGAGATCGCAAAAGTGACTTGCGATTAGTTAGGGAATCTTGGAGTATTCTTGGTTTGAGATTGAGGCATCTCAAGTAGAGGTGGAAGCTATGGAAGTAGTCGGAGGATTCTCCAGATGTTTTTGAGGGAATTAGAAGTTGACCTGATTCGGGGACTGAGATTTCTTGTCGACTTGGATTCCAAGAGTAATTTTGATGGTTCAACCTTATAGTAGGATGACTCTTAAAGCGAGAAGAGTTTGGTGAGGCGGCTCAGGATTCTTTGGATTGATCATCTTATTCCAAGTTGAGATTCTGTTGAGATATTTTGACCAAGTGAATGGTCACTGAGATTTTATGAGTCGGATGAACTGTGTATGGAAAAAGATTGTGCTTATGTTCTTCGATAGCATTTTTATCTGCTCTAGATCAGAGTTGTGCAGCGGAAGCGAGTTGGGAATTATTCTGGAATGGGAACAACCGGATGTTGCAGTAGAGGATTTCTACAGGAAATTCAAGTATGAAGGAATTTTCTGGATTTGGAAGGCAAGATTGTCAAGTGCAACTGTTTGGTTATGCCAGATATGAGATGTAGGTTTGAAGTCCATTGATGTTTATGGTATAGAGCTGTGGAATGGATTTCAGCAGATTATTTTTGGAAAGGCATTTTGTTGAGTAGGACCTGGAGATTTGATTTAAGTTGATGCTGTTGTTTCTTGAAGTAATCAGCAAGGATTAGGCTGATCAGGTATATTGGAGGTGACTCAGAGCATCTGAAGAGTTGTGCAGTTAAGAATTGTGAAATTTTGGAATGTGCAATTAGAGTTTGGATATTGATTTGGTTTTATCCAATCAAAGGAGATACAAGAATGGGTAATACTGGAGAGTTAGCTTTGAAGGTATTTGGAGTTTTATCTGTGATCTCTAGAGATTTGATTTTGATCAACAGGATTGAATTGCCAGTTTGAATAGTTGGGAATTCATTGTATTTCACATATCTCTGAGGAATATGTGTATGATTCTTTGAGTGATAGAATCAGCAGTTCAGAAGGAATCTGGTAGTTGAGTTGGTTTTGAGTTTAGTCTGATATCTTGTTCAGATTTGAAGAATCAGGTAAGGGAGTTCTTGGTTTTAGTAGTGTAGTTACTTAAGATTTTGTAGAGCAAGTATTCCAGTATAGGTATCTGGAAACTCTAGATATTAGTAGGTTCTATTCAGAATTATGCCTGGATAGATAAAATTGTTTGTTTGAATTGATTGCCATGATTAATAATGTATGATTGATTGTTTGATTGCTGATAGGAATTTAAATTCTTTAGCTAGGTTATTAAATTATCTTTGCTTTTAAATTTCGGGGACGAAATTCTTTTAAGGGGGAAGGAATGTGACGACCCGGAATTTTGAGTAATATCAATTTAATAATATTTGTTAATAATTAAATTGATTTGATCATTTTATATTATAAATTGACAAGCTAAATTTATTTTAAAGGTTAATGGTAATAATTTGTTAATATCTATCAATAAATTTCTTGACAATATGAATAGGCAAGATTAAATTCTTTTGAAAGCTGATAATAATTTGATTTTGAAATATTTATTTTGATAAATAAGAAGTCTTTAATGTAATAAAAACTTTATATTCAAATTGTAATATATATGAATGTATATATTGTGATTTGATATTTGTTTTAAAACATGACTTTGGAAATTAATAAATTTAATATTAGAATGTTTCTTTTTGAAATGTGTATATATATATTTGTATATATATATTTGAAATAGGAATTGCATTAATTTGAATTTAATAATAGTTTTCAAACTTGAATATATTTAGTTTTGAATTTGAAATGTTAATTTGATTTAATGTCTTTGAAATGATATTTGAAATTTAAATTTTAAATAATAAAGTTAATTTCTTATTTTATAAACATATATTTTAGCTTTTGTTTTAATAAGATAAAATTGTTTTAAAAATTTATATAAGGAATTAAACTAAGTTTTCAATTTATAAACAAGTGATAGAATTTAATTGATTAAAACATAAGTTATTTAAAATTGTCTATGTGAATTTACTTTTGAAATTCTTGTTAAAGTCTAAAGTTTATTTTTATAAGATAAAAACATTTTACAATTATTTAGATATTACATAATAAAATCAATAAGTAGGCATTAAAATACATTAATACATATACACATTTCATGCAAAGCTTAAAATAATTTATAAAAGGGAAAATGACATTTAAAAATATTAATTAAAAAGCATTATAACACTTGTAAATATTTTGGGCTTATTAAAAGACATTTGTAATTACATGTGCTTAGGTGTAAGGAATTGGAACATAGGGTTGACAATTGGCAATATTCTCTTAATAATAAAATTAAAAATTAAAAATATGGTAAAGAAGAGTTTATTTTCAGTTAAAACAAAAGTTTTACTTCAGCTGAAAAATATTTTCCTCAAACTAAAACAAGAATACATGCAAATCAAAAATGCAAATCTGAAAGGCAAGATCAAAACAAAGATAAACTCAAACAAAAGAATGCAAATCTGCAAATCTGGAATTGAAATCTTCAAGAAACAGAAAACCTGGAAACTCAATCAAATGCAGCAGCAATAATTTATCAATATGCAACAAGTTCAGGAAGAGATATCAACATGCAGATGGAACTCATTAGCATGCAAGTTCTTCTTCATGAACAACTCAGTAATCATGCAAAAGAGTTATGTTTTTTAGCTTGCAAAGGGAATTGGAAGCCTGGAAACAGCTTCTGTTTCCTGGAAAATTGTTCAGGTGAGTAAAACGAATTTTAAAAACAGTTTTAACTTGATTTCATCTCTGTTTATATATGAAAATGTTATGGTTCTTTGAATTCTTGGATTTTGAATGAATGCCTGAGAAGTAAAATCATTTTCTCTGTCTTCTGTTTGAATCTAGTGAGTAAATAAATTTTAAAAACAGATTTAAACTTGAATCTTATCTTGGATTGTGAATGAATATCATGCTATTACTTGATTGAATTAAATGTATGTTGTATGTGAGTGTTTAAGGGTATGTCTGGATATAAATTTAATGCCTGTAGTTTATTGTGAGGTTTTGAAACAATTTCAATATCTATAATAAATTCAATATCTTGTTCTTGGATTCAAATTCGAACGAGGATTGTTAATAGAAGTTGTTTGAATCTAAGTAAACTATCATCCAGAAACAATTACCAGTTTTTAAAGTGAATAAATGATTTAAATTACTTGAATTTACAGTAAAATATAAATTTTGGTCAGAAATTTATTAAAACAATTTCAAGTTTTGATTTCACAATTGAATGGCAAATGGAAATTGATGAATTTTAGAACTTGAATCACAATTTCTAATGGAGTATTCAGTGAGCATTTTGGGATTTTCTAGTTTGGGGTTTTTGGCCGATTCTGGGTGATAGTCGAAGAATCAAGCATCGTGGTTGAGTATGGAGGTAGAGGGGGTGTTGAAGTTCACCAGAAAAATGCAGAAGTATTTTTCTAATTTTTAAATCGATGGGAATGGATTGATGTAGGGTTTTGCTTCCTGTTCTTTCTTTCTCTGTTCATCTTTAAATCGCGACTTCGTGGGCATTCTGGAGGCTATCGCGAGGGGTTAGGGAGATGATAGGAGGTGAGAGGAAGCTGCGGTGATGGCGGCGTGGTCTCTGGTGAAGGGGATGGTCGGCGGTGGGAAATTTTCTGGCTGCTGTGTTTCGAGTTTGATGGGTTCGAGTGTGATTTTTTTTCGTGCGTCATTCGAATGTGTTTTCTAGGTTGAGCATTGGAATGGAGGGGTTGAACGTGACTTGTGGTGGTCGGAATGGTGGTCGTTGGCAATGGGGAACTCGGTGCACGTTGCACGGTGCAGGGTGGTATCAGGTGGAGTTTGATTTTTTAGGGAGAAGAAGATGGACCCAAAGATTTCACCGTGTTTTGTGGTGTAGGACTCGAAGCATGAAGGAAGCAGGGGAGACTCGGGGAAGTTATAAGGTTCTGGAGTAGTTTACTCGGGTGTGGCAAGTGTAGCTGAGTTACTCGAGTATTTAAGTATCCAGGAAGAAGAGCGAGTTGTTTTAGTTAATTAATTCAAAGAAATTTGGTTTTAAGAATAAAGTTTTTAAAATAGAGGTTAATCATGTTTCAAATTAAATCTGTTTTCAAAGTTATGTTCTTAAACAAATTTATATATCTTAAATTATGGAAGTTTTAAAATAAGTGGATTTGGAATAAAGTTTATATTAAACTTTATTAAATAAATTTGGGAAAGTTTTATTGATTTAAAAGTTCAAATCTTAAAATATGTTTAAATTATAATTGATTTCCAAATATTATATTTTAATGAAATTTAATGATTTAGAATTTGATAATCAATTGTAATAAAGGTTATCTTTAGTTAGTTTGAATTTAATTTAATTTAATTAAAGATAATTAAATTTGTAAAGATAATTGAGATAATTAAATCATTTTTAATTATCAAGTTTAATTGTTAATAAATGATTTAATTAAGATAATGGTTTCTTAATTAAGAATCTTTTAATATAATAAGATTAAGAATCATTTAATTAATTTTAAATGATTAGTTAAATAGTTAATTAAGTAATTAATTTGTGATTAATTAAGATAATCACTTTGAACTAATATAATTACTTGGGAAGTAATTAAAGTAATTAAGTGGTTAATTACTAAAGGTAATTAAGTAAAGAATAATTACTTTATGAAAAGTAATTAAGTAAATGTGATTAAGAGTTAATCACTTGAGTTATTAATTAAAGACTAAATTAATAATTAGTTAAAGGTTTAAATTATTTGATTAATGATTAATTAATTAAAGAATTAAGAGTAATTAATTAGGTGGTTAATTACTTGTTAAAGTAATTAATTAAGAAAGAAATTTAATTAATGATGTAATCATTAATTAATGAAAATAATTATTTAATTGTTAATTAATAATTTAAGAATAATTAATCTATAATTAAGTTTTAATTACTAAATGTAATTAAAGTAATTAATCAAAGGTGATTAATTAAAAGTAATTAATTAAGTATGATTAATTAAAAGTAATTAATCAGTGTGATTAATTAAAAGTGATTAATAAAGTGTAATTGATTAAAGATAATTAAGGAATAATTATCAAGATAATTAGAGAACAATTAATCAGGTATGATTAATTTTGAAAGGTAATTAAGAGGTAATTACTTAGAATAATTTGGAGTAATTAATCAAGGTGATTAATTAATATGGTACTTAAGTAATAATTACTTAAAGTAATTATGTGATAATTAATCAGGGAAGATTAATTGAAGTGGATAATCAAATGATGTTAATTAATTAATTTGTAATTAATTAATGAATAAGAAGTTGGATTGAAGATAATCCAAGTGTTTAATTAAGGATTATTTTAATTTAAGGATTAATTAAATTAATCAAGTTTGAATCAATCTTGTTTATGAATGGTTAATGATTGGATGATTTATATATCATTGAATGAGTTAATGATATTGGATGTTGTTGGATGGCATTGATTGATGGATGATGATATGTATATGCTATATCTGATTGTGATATATATGCTGCTTTGTGATATGTATAGATGCATGTGATAATAAATGCTTATCTATCTGTGTAGTATGATACATCCATTTATGTTAAGTGATATTTCTGAATATCTATTGTTTAAAATCCCTTAAGTACAACTTGGACATTAAAATGGCGTTTGGTTTCGATGAGACCGGGATCGGGTTTCCATATTTGGAATCCGAAAACCACATCGATTCCAATTAAACGATAGGTCGTTAATCCAAGTGGAGCAAGTGAAGACTCGAGGTGTAAGGGCTATACGTCAGTATAACTCTGTGGGTGATTCCGTAATGAGTTTGACCGAATAGTGCTTATAGATTCGAGATGGTGAATCAGAGTGCAAGGGCTATGGTCGTTGACTCTGAGGGTGATTCCAAAATGAGTGCAACGAGATAGTGCCTTCGGTTTCGTTCGAACCCGGAACGAACTTGTATGGATTGAATGCTTTCAGCACATCGTCGGGCGGACGATGAGCATTCTAAGATAATTGGTCCTATAAAGGTAATCGCAGCCTCAAGCCTCATCAACCGGGAATGGCTAAAACAGGGGAGGTGCAGCAAGGCTTCGTGGGTCGCGCCCACTGGAGGGCAAGATACATCCCTGTCTAGAGGTCCCTTTATATTTCGGCTGTGTGGGCAGTTGGTCTGCAGCCAACTGCGGGGTGGTCTTGTTCGGGACTGTTCAGTAAGGAACGGTGCCGGCCTTGTGTTGCAGGGGAGTTAGGGTGGCTCCTCGGTACGGTGATCTAGGCCACGTACTGTGACGGGCGGTACCCCGGTAGCCCTGCCATTGATGGAATCCAAAATCCAATAAGTGCCTGTACGGTTTTGATTGTGCCCAACTATGTTGGAACGTGAGATGCAAGCATTCCAGCTATTTCTGTATTTTATTTTGAAAACCCTAGACACTATTATAATATCACTGGATTTCCTATCAAATGTTTTGGTTAGCGTAAGGTAAACTTTTCCATGTTTATGTGTGGGAAGTCTTACACAGTATCATAATACATCAGAGTACACAACTATACAACACATATTAGACGGTTATAAAAATCTGTCTAACTATACAACTCAAGAACAACAGATACAGACACCAAACAAACATAGCGGAACCAATATATCTACACATGGAAGCGTCCTGCTCCATTACTCCTCCAGAATTCGTCAAGAAAACCTGAATCACTTGACTACTCATACATAATATGAGTACCCAAGAGTTTAATAAAACAAAAAATAAACACTCGGGTCAGACAGGGGTTTGGTGTGAGTAAACGATTTAAAATTGTTTAACTTTAGAAAATCTTTTGAAAAGAAAAGGTATCACGTAAGACTTCCCACAAATAAACATGGAAAAGTTTTTACCTTACGCTAACCAAAACATTTGATAGGAAATCCAGTGATATTATAATAGTGTCTAAAGTTTTCAAGTAAATAAGAAATAGCCGAAATTGTTACATTCATTAAATTCTAGCTACTAGCAACAAAAGTGGGTAATACAATCAAAACCGTAGGATCTCGTAGGGAAAATGGGTTTCCATCAATGGAAGGGCTACTGGGATATCACCCGTCACAGTACGTGGCATAGATCACCGTACCGAGGAGTACTCCCACTCCCCTGCAACACAAGGCCGGGACCATTCCTTACTGAACAATCCCAAACAAGACAACTCCGGCAGTTATCCGGATCAACCGCCCCACACAGCCGAATAAAAAGGGTCTTCTAGACAGGAGTAAATCTTGCTCTCCAGTGGGAGCTACCCACGAAGCCTTGCTGCACCTCCCCTGTTTTAGCCATTCTCGGTTGATGAGGCTTGAGGTTGCGATTACCTTTATAGGACACATCTCTGAGAATGCTCATCGTCCGCCTGACGATGTTTTGAAAGCATTCAATCCATACAAGTTCGTTCCTGGTTCGAACGAAACCGAAGGCACTATTTCGTTGCACTCATTTTGGAATCACCCTCAGAGTCAACGACCATAGCCCTTGCACTCTAAATCACCATCTCGAATCTATAAGTACTATTCCGTCAAATTCATTACGGAATCACCCATAGAGTTATACTGACGTATAGCCCTTACACCTCGAGTCTTCACTTGCTCCACTTGGATTAACGACCTAACGTTTAATTGGAATCGATGTGGTTTTCGGATATCCAAATATGGAAACCCAATCCCGGTCTCACCGAAACCAAACGCCATTTTAATGTCCAAGTTGTACTTAAGGGTTTTAAACAATTCAACTTATATTTAGGATGATATAAACAATTAGATGAATCATATTATCATAATAGATAATTCATGACAAATATTCATCTCATAAGGCAGCATACCATATATCTCAAAGTCATCTAAATCATCCAGTATCAACCAATCAACCAATATCAACCAATCATCCAATATCAATCATCCAATATCATTCAACATCCAATATCAATCTCTCAATATCAACCACATTAATCAATTACCCGTAGCAGAATTGATTAACTCTTAATAAATTTAATTAATCACTAATTAAATTAAATACTATCCTTTAATCACTTGGATTATCTTAATCCTGCTTAAATGATTACAAATCAAATTCATTAATCATCTCTTAATGATCTTCCTTAATTAATCTTCTTCGATTAATTATCCTTTAATTACATTCAAGTAATTATTCTTTAATTACTATCATTAATTAAAATAATTAATGATCCTTCATTAATTAATTAACTATAATTAATTACATTAAACCTTAATTAATTACAATTAATTAATCATACTTATATTTAGTTATTATTATTATTAATCAACCTTGATTAATGTCATTAATTTAATAATCCTTATTAATTAATTAACCCTTTAAGTAATTAAATAATTAACTTATAATTAACCATTTCTTTAATCAGTAATTAACAACTTGTAATTACTTATCTTAATTAATTAACTTCTTAACTAATTATATTAACCTTGATTAATTACTTTAATTAATTAATCTTTAATAACTTCATTAAGTAATTATTAAACAATTAAGTTAATAAATAAATCCTTAATTAATTACCTTATTAATTAATTACATTTTAATTAATTACACTTAGTAATTAATCTTAAGTTAAACTCATTCATTAATTTCTTAATCACATCAATTAATTAACTAAAGTAATTAAGTAATTAACTCTTAATTACTTACATAACTAATTATCCCTAATTACTTCCTTTAATAAATTTTAATTACTCTCTTAACAATAATTAATTCCATCATCAAATAAATCTTAATTCATTAACTAATTAATTACTCCATAATTAATTAACTTTAAAACAATTATATTAATTAATTCTTAATTAATGACATTAAGTGATTAACCATTAATCCCTTACACTTCAATTACTTCCATAAGTAAATCCTCTAATTACTTTCATAAGTAATTACCATTCTTAATTACATTCAAAAAAATTAACCACTAATTACTTCATTAAGTAATTACACTTAATTAATCCATAATTAAGTGATTATTAAAATTTAAATAAATAATTAACTAATTATTTAAAATTAATTAAATAATTAATTAACATGTTATATTTCAAAATCTTTAATTAATTAAGAAAAAGCATTTACCTTAATTAATTCTTTACTTAATTACAAATCATATTCAATCAAGTATTCTCAAGTTAAAAACAAAAATAAATTAACCCTATTCATCTTCATAATTAAATTATTTGATTAAATCCAATTTTAATAACTTAAAAAAATTATTGTATTGGTTTTCCCAAAATTATAACAATATCCTTATTTGGATATAAGACATTTAGAAATCTAATTTAAAATTTAAACTCTTTAAACATCTAATTCAAACTTATTCATTTTCAATATAAATTGGAAACTTAGTTTCAAATCATTATTTTTAAATAGAACTTAAATCTTTGATTCAATATTTAAATTCAAAACATACTTCTTTTAAATCCAAAATGTAATTAAATTACCTTATTCAACAATAAGTTTTAAATTTGAAAACTTTATCAAAACAGTACTTAACATAATAAAGTACTATCAAAAAAACACAACCAATTTCTGAGTTAATCACTCAAATCTCATGAGATAACATGGCAAACCTCACGAATCTGCCCCGAGAAACTCCAACACATATCCCACTTCGAGTCGCCCCCTAGAAAAGCACGAGAATTAACCCGAGAATCACCATCTTCCCAAAACAAAAACTCCACCAGTATCCAAACGGGCACGGTGCACATGTCCCATCTCCTCCGGCCAAGTTACGCTATCGCGGCAATCGAAGACGTTCACACTAACGCGCACGAGCCAATATTCAAACCCAGATCCAAGAAACTCACTCGAATCAAAATTTCACTCTCAAGCACCAAAACTGCACAGTACTCGAACCACACAACCCATCATCTCCAGCCACTTTCTCACCGTTGACCAATGCCAACCCCACCACCGAGTCGCCACACCCAAGCACAACGTCCACCTCGAAAATGAGCGAGCTCGATTCAACATATTCGATGCAATGTCTCACCGTTCATGCCAAAAGCAACTGCAGACATAAACCCTAATTGTTCCAAATTCGAACAAATCATACATAGGAAAATTTATTCAACATTTTTCCCAGATTCTACACTTCAAATTCTAGCCTCGATCCAAATCCTAGCTACAATCATCAAGCCGATCAACGGCAATTGCCAATAAACCCCAAAACATTCAAACCAAGAATTCAACCTAATTACACAGTTAAAAATTATGGTATCAACTCTAAAAATCCTAACTTTTTCATTGTAATTCGATTATAAATTCAAAACTAGAAATTTAAATTACAAATTTTTGCCCAAATTTGATTTTCTACTGTAAATTGAAAATTTTGAGAAACTCATCCATTTTAAATCCTATGATTATTTTTAGATGATAAGTTATGTGATTACAAACAATTTTCATTTAGAAATCACAATCCAGTTTGTGTTAAAAAGCAAGTTATTGAGATTTTGAAGGATTTGAACTATTTTTAATGAACACGGTATCCATTTAAAATTTTACAGGCAATTCAATATTTTTAATTTAACATGCATACCAATTTAAAACGAATTTTCATATAACAACAATATAGATTAACACATGCATCATCATTCAATCACAAGTTATACTAAAACTGTTTTTAAAAGATAATTTACTCACCTCTTATTTATGCAGAACACAGAACAGAAGACCTGTTTTTGATTCCTGCAATTGCATGTTTGAGTTTTTTCTGCTGAAGAAATTGAACCCTTGCATGTTTCCAGTTTTATGCTTTAAAATAATTGAAACTTGATGCAGCCCTTAATTTTGAATGCAGTTTGAAGAAATGCAGATTTTAATTGTTGCAGGTTGAAGTCTTTTGAAATGCAGGTTAAGGTTTTGAAGATCAATTGCATTTGCAAATGTAGGCTTTACACTTTAGGATTTGAAATTACAGATTTTACTATGTTGAGAAGAACTTCAGATTTACTTTTTGATTTTATTTTCAGATTTTGGAAATTTGTTTTCTGATTTTTCCAATAACATTTGAAAGAAAGAAAATGTTTTGAAAGAAGCTTGTTTTCTTAAAAGACGTTTATTAAAAATTAAAATTGTATGTTACCACTTGTCCTTAAATTCAAACAAATGTCATATAATTAGCTTAATATGTTTACATGTGTTATTAAGGGTGTTAACTAGTTTACACATGTTTATTAGTATTTTTAATTAAATTGTCATTTAGTTTAAAATGTAAATATAACTTACTTTCTTAAGTTACTAAGTAAACATTTACATAAGTATATAAATTTACTTTATTAATTAATACTTACATATGTGAATATAAATTCGCCTTTATAAGAAAATGTTCTAAGACTAATTATAATATAAATATATCTTCTTATACATTTATGCCCATTTTATATTAAGCAATTTAAAGATAACAAAAAGAAAATTTTATTTAAACTATTATATCTAAAAACAAACAATTATCTTATATTTTGAAAACAATTAAATTAGTCTTTAAAATAGCTTTTGAGGAATATTAAGTTTTTAAAACAAAGCTTTAAATTATAATTTCATACAAATATAGATTATTAACAGATTAAATTTCAAACAAATCCAAATTATAACATATACATACATATATATATTACAATTTGAAATTCAATCTTTTAAATTTGAAACAAAAGATCTCCTATTCACAATATATACCAAATGTATATATTATAAATAGAATAAATATTTCATTAGCTTTGAAAAACAAATCTTATCAATATTGCCATATTAAAATTCATTAACCTTTAAAAGATTAAATTAGCCAATTTTAAACTAAAATTATAAAGAAAAATTATCAAATCAATTTAATTATTAAATGTAGATTATTAAATCGATATTGCCCAAAATTCTGGGTCGTTACACAAAAATATCTATATTTTTAATGATATTCCTTTATACTTATAATATAATCTTTTTAAAACAGTGTGTCGGTTTGTCTAGTTTAAGTGTACAGAAATCCATATCGATAACAGTAATCACGTGCAACGAACAGAATCTATAAACCACTCAATAGATAAATCTACATAGAACATTTTTATATCAAATAACAGATACGCGCTCATATATATAATACTCTCAAAACTAATTCTTTGGTGTTACTAGCCCTATCTCTATGAGTCGCTCATTCTAGGTTATTACTAACCTTATCTATAATGAGTTTTACCCCAAAATAGCCTAGGTGTTCGCATAACCTAAGCTCCAATACCAAATGCAATAACCCATTTTTTCACGCCCTTTGAATCGATAATAAACCACACATGTCCAACTCAAATTGCAGGAACAAGCGGATCATTAAGGAAAGAAAGAAAATAAAGGCAGAACATAATCTCACACAAACAGAATAACATATAGTACTTCAACAATAATCTTTATAGTGGAATAGTTTAAGACATACATCAAAGTTTAACCTAGATTCAGCCTGGACAGTTATAACACTTGCCGTTACAAATGCTGACAATACAAATGCAATAGATGCAGCGGATAATAGAATACATTCATATGATGATGAAGATCTCTAGGTCTCCTTTGAAAACTACAAGCGTCTTCAGGTAATCCTGAAACTACTCGGATCTTGATAAACCAGCATGAAATACTCGAAATTTTAAATGTATAGACCATAATGATGTTGTCAAAACCTTTGAAATGAAGGGTATCTCATAAGATCACGCCCACACATAAATATGGATGGTATTTTACCTTATGATAACCAAATCAGTTTTATTACCAAAATAATTTGATATTATCTTTAATGACATTCCTTTTGGAAAACTCATTCAAGTAAACTTATTCAAATAAGATATCAATACCAAGACTTAGTCTATGGGAATATACCCAGACTAGGTCAATGGAACATACCAGACGAAATATATGATACCAAAAGAGGCAAGTGAGATGTTTGCAACTCGTTACAGCTATTTTGGAATTGCAATCAAAATAGTAAAGCTCGTATTGTAATTGGATTTCCAACATGATAAGGAACCTCGATAACCACTCATAGCAACCGAAACTCGGTGGTTTTTCGTGCAAGGACTGACACACCACTATTCCTCATTTTGCCAAACTTCTTGATATCTGGTGGCTTCTCATGCAGGGAATTACATGCCATTATATCATATAATAATGGTCCCGTACAGACACCTTAGTGACCTACATCATACGCCGCTAATCAGCTTAAGGGATAATATGCCACCCTCGTCATAGTAAGTCTGAAATACGTAACATAGTTCCCATATCATTTCCGAGATACGAGGATAGTAAGGCTACGCTCATACTTTCCACAAAGCCACGCTTTTCTTCTCCCAAAGCACAATCCACTTAGAATGCCACATTGTCATTCCTGCGATCACCATTTGACTTTTATGAACATACAACCTCTCAGTTCATATGCCTCTGAGAAGGGTGTTAAGCTAAGAGAAGTTACCTTCTTCACCACTATGGAAGTGTGTTGGTAAAATTCAAAGTCTGTGATTTAGCAATGCAACGTCAAACATTCGTCCATAAAAGTTCGATCCGGGGCTGAACGAAACCAAAGGCACTTTCCATGGCCATTACTAGGCCAGAAACCCTTGCAATCCAAAGATTTCAAACACGACAGGACCACTACTATAATAAATGTCTCTATATTGGGAGATACCAAGAGAATGTCAACAAGTAGTCCTACCACTATGAACATCTTCGGTCTTCAATAATCATCATCTTTAACATGTCTTCACTTGTGAACATATACATTGGTTCAATGTTGATTTCGTATAGGGATTATCCTAAATTCGACCCTAGTTCCTTCGAAGCCAATCAACAATAAAAAGATGTTAAGTCCATATGTGAATATCAATCATCAATTAATTACTTCATCTTTTATTTAAATCAAATATCTTTGTTAGATATATTCTTTTCAATTTATCCCATTTTTTCCAAATGCGTATGGAATCATTAATCCTCATTTATCAAATTATTTGGTTGATTTAGACCTCACTTTATATTGGGGAATAATTCCAAATCATTTCATCTTTTTCCTAGGAAAATATTTCCAAATTATTCTTTAAATCCTAATTGATGATTTCTTTCTTAACTTTAAATCATATTCTTGTAAATCGAAGATCTTCGTATCATAGCACTGTTGCCACCCTGGATATGGTAAATTTCACCTCGAGGGACTAACGGCAAGAAGTCCTACATCATAAAGATCTTCATCATCAATGAGAATTATCATCGGTATATTTTATTTTGAAAATTAGTTTGTAGGGGTTTCAGATAGGAATCACCCAAATCCGATATTGGGTTTTCGGATAGAAATAATCAAATCCGATCTCGGTTCCTTTGTACCAATCACTGAGAAAAAAAGATTATTGGAAGATTTGATGATTGATTTATGTGTTTCACTTTATCAACTATCTTCGATAGATATAAATCTTTCTAAAATATTCTACTATGAATATAGAATCGTTATAGCGCTTCTTTGAAATTTATCGAATCAGAAACCTTTTTGAACTTGGAATAATTCTATTTTGTTTCGCCTTTTATTTTGGAAAACTTTAATATAAACTTTAGAGTATCCAGGCTTTCCCTTCAATTTATTTCACCACTCGTCTAAGAGATAAAATGCAGACCCGATAAGTTCGGGGCACTGGTTGCTCCATCCCTAATCTTAATCACACACCTTATTTTATCATTTAGCTCTCACAAATGGGATAAATGTGCCAGTCGTTTCCGCATACTCAATTATTAATCTTCGTTTTTGAAATGATCCATTAAACTTCCAAATCATTATTTAAAACAATAAATTATTATTTTAAAAATATATATAAAAGATTTTAAAAAGGATTGTTAATTTTAAATTCATAATTCATATGTTATTAAAAAGTATTGCAAAAGTGTTGCAAAAAGCTATATTCTTCAAAACGACTTTATATCATTTAGAAAACCATCCTTTGAACTTAAATTACTTTTTAAACATTTAAAAAGGTTTTTAGAATTTATTTTATATTTTTAAACATTTTAAAATTATCATTTTTCAAGAAATGCAATTTTGGATTTCGAAGTGCAAAACCACAATGTTTTTATAAAATTGTTTTGGACATATTTCAAAATTTACTTGATGAAATATTGATTTTATCTTTTTGTTAGAAAAATATGGATATAATAGTCCAGAAAATTTTGATCTCGAATGTTTCCAAGCTATATTCCACTTTGTATGCTTATCTAACTTTTTCGATGCAAAATCGTGAATTACCATTACGCGGCGCACCCAGTTTTGACTTGTTTTTCTATTTCTTTCAAAACTTCATTGAAACACTTTTAAATGTTAATAAAACATTTCTAAATCATTTCAAAATAATTTCAAACAATATTTCCATATTTCAAACTTATTTTTCGTTTCATTTCATATTGTAATATTATATTATTATAGTGTCATTTTAAACCTTTTTAAAATCATTTAAAGGCTAAATCACTTTTTAAACATATTATAATGGATTTAATTTCCATTAAATTTAATTTGGTTAATTACTAACTATTTCTCTTATCATTTATCTAATCAAGTTATCAACCATTTCACAATCATATAATCAACCATAATATCAATCAAGTTATCATCCGATGTCAACTAGTATTCAACATATTAATTTCTAAATTAACATATGTATTATCATTTTAAGTTTTATTAAAATAAAAATAAGATTTGAGTGCTCACATTTAAACAAATCGATTAACTTCCTACAAACATTCTTACTAACAACACCTTAATTAAAATTCAACTAATCAACTTCTATTCCATTCCTTTTGCTTTATGCTATCGACCTCTTCTTCCAAACTTGCGAAAATCTAGCAAAGCTTCCATAGAACCTTGAATTTTCTCCTAGCTCCTTGCAATAAGATCGACGGCACTTCCTTCTCTTTCTCTTGCTCCGGAGTTTCTGAACTTGCTTCCTTTTCTCACATGGTTCGGCCTTGATGGGTTGCACCTCTACCTCCATTATTTCTTGACTTCGTAAATGCTATACCATGTTTAATAGTATTTTAAGGTACATGGCAAAGCTTGGTGGTGTTTGGAGTTGATTTGATATGATTTTAAGAAAAGTTAGAAAGGAAAAAAGAGAAGTGGTAGCAATTAAAGAGAGCTTCAAGGAGGAACAAGAAGGTGGAAATGGTACAAAAGAAAGTGAAGGAAGTGGTTGGTATTTATAGAAAAAAATAAAGTGGAAAGTTACCAAAATATCCTTTTCCAAATTACCAAAATAACCTTTTTTTTAAGCAACCTTATTTTTTGCAACGCTTAATATCACATTTCAAATCATTACTTTATGTCATTTTCACTTAACTATTAAGTAAAGAATAATAATTATGTTTGCCTTGATTTGATCTACTCTTTTTGATTTTTGCAAATTTTTTGACTTTTAATGCTTACTTTTCGTTAATTATATTCTATAATTTTCTAAGTATGTTTTTTAAAAGTAAAATTTATTTGTGAATTAATTAATAATTATACTATCTAATACGTTCATATACAAGAAAATAAAGGTATAACAACGTTGCGACAACTTTAAATCGAGAAAGCGTTGATTTTCGACAAAATATATTACGGTCATATTTTGACGTTTTAGTTAAAATATTTATTTAATGTAATCCAAATACAAAAATAAATTTATATAAAGCTATTTAAAAATATTAAAACTTATAAATTAAATAAAATAATTTATTTAACCATTGAAACTTACCTTTTTGAAATCGGGATTTTGTAGCTTTTTGTCGATATAAGCAACTGCTCCAATTTTTGTATACTTTCTCTTTGAAAATCCTACCTAATATTACTTAAATAAAAAATATTATATATTTTTTCTTAAAATCACTTTAAATATTGTATTTGGTGAGCGCCAAATTCTGGGTCGTTATTGTGTTACATAAGAAAGTGAATTTAAAAATGTGAATAATAAAGTATTGATTATAATTAAAATATTAACATTTGTGAAATGATATTATATAAGAAGTGAAATTATATAAGTATGATTCATAAATGTGATTTATAAATAAAAAGGAAATGAAATTGTCTAAGTATATTTATAAATATGGGTTATAAATAAAAATGGATTCAAATTAAAAAATTAAGAATCTAAATCCCGATGATTTTGAAAATTGCTTTTCAAAGGTTTTGGAAGAAATAATAATAGTAATATTATAAAAATATTACGATTAGAAATATTTTAAAATGGAATTCAAAAGAAATAAGAAAGCACTATACTCACTTTGGTCAATGGAAAACAATTCGGGTGATGATTGTAGCATCATCGGTGTTCATTTTCGAGCTTCTAAGTGTCAGATTGCTATCATAATGATTTTCTTTAAAAGTTTGTTTGGTAAAAGAAAGTTTTGTTTGGGCAAACAAAGATTGTTTTAGATTCCAAAATTATGATTTGATAACAAAAGAGTTATGTATGTATTATGATTTCAGAACTGAGTGTTTGAGTTTTGAATATTTTGATTTAAAAGTTTTGTGAAATTATGAGAAATACGTTTTTGTAACTTATAAGTTGAAAAATACATTGTAACGACCCATAAATTTCAATAATCAAAATTTTTTAAATTAACAAGATTTTTGCAATTAAATTCAGAAAGAAATAAAAAAATATATAATTTATAATGAAGCAAATGTCAAAAATGAAATGCAACCATGGAAATTAAAGCTAAGTATTAACAATTGAAATGAAATTTCGATTGATTGAAGACATGTAAATTGTTGTACTAGGCTAAGAATTGAATATAAGAAAACAAAGCTAAATAGTGAATTAATTAATGAATTAATAATAATAAATAGTAATTGAATAGAATCAATGTCCTGAAAGTAATTATAATATTGTTTGGAAATGAAAACTTATAAAAGTATAAATAAGAGTAAGAGCATTTAATCAACCAATGGAATAATAAATTGATTAATAGTAATTGAATGAAAATTAATGTCATAAGGTTGATGCAAGTTGATAAGTAACTAAATTAGTGCAATACCTATTAATTGAGACAAATTATAAGGTTATAATTGATTGAAATTAGGGAATCGGGTAATAAATTCAAAAGTTATATTAACTAATGAAGTAATACGTAATAAGTTGAAAATTTGTACAATCAATGTTAGATAAGTAATTATAATGTTTGTTGTTGATAATAAACGTTACTTTAATGATAATTAATATAATAACGGAAGTGTGAATGTAAATTAAATAGAAACATAAATTTATTCATAAGGTAATAAATTGGTAAAAAGGACGGAACTAAGGAAATTTTATAAATTGGTTTTAAAACCTTAATTAATATGTGTAATAGACAAGATTTCACATTTTGAAATATAGCCATTTATACAAATTTAAGATGTAAATAGGGTATATTTGTGTAATGTGATATAAAACTAAATGTAACTAGGTTTATAGAGTAATAATGGACCTAGTATAAAGATGGCAATTTGAGCAAGTCAATTTATTGTAATCAATTTTTAATTACTTGGAATAGAATCTATAATAGATGAATTTAATGGTAAGTAACTGAAATTAATTGCTATATTAATTGGAAACTAGGATGAAATAGAATTATTAATGTCATAAAAACAAACCAATGATAATTGATTCAATGACAAGTTTCAAAAATCAAATATATGGATTTATTGGGAATTTAGATTATAATTATTGTAATAATTGAAATTTAAATTAAATGATGAAAATTGTGAAATGTTCAAAAATAATTCAACAAGAGAATTTGTTTTAATTGATTATAAATTACTAAAGAAATTCAAGATGATAAAATTTATAAATTATAGAATTTGAATTTAAATCATGATTAAATTTATTTAATATTAATCGATTTAATTAACTGAAAAATAGTCATTTTGGCCACTGACTCGGATTTCAAAGAAATTAGTTTCATCGGATCCGTAACGGCAAATTATTGTAGGATTTCAATTTTCATAGCAATCGAGCTTGTCGTTTGATCGTATGGGCTTGAAACACCTTGAAATCGATTAGTTGAAATCAATTTGAAATAATTTGATTTTAGCATGACTTCTTCATACAATGGAATTTGGACATGAAACCTATTCCATTGATTTTTAAATATTTTAAAACATCTAGTTTGATATATAGGTTGACCCAATTTCGTTCCGGAGTCGAAACGGGCTTTTAGGGCCATTTTATAGTTCAGCGCGCAAATCAATCGTGTCCATCTATTCTATTTCTGCTTTGTCTATATATACCCTGTTATAAACCCTAATTCATTTCTTATTCCTCATTTTTGTACATTCTATTAGCTCCTCTTTCCAATGGCTGCAAACCCTAATTCCCAAATACAATTCCAAATCAAATCCAAAGCCAAAAATTCAAACTCTCTAAACAAAATCATCTTTTATATCATCGAAAAGCTCTCAAAGAGCGCATCTCAATTCTGTGGTTCGTTTTTGGATTTGGTTTTCCGTGTGCCCACAATTCGATGATCAATTCTCGGCCGTTCAAATTGGGGGTTGATCGACCATGACGAATTCGAAAATCAATTGAGGGGTTTTGTGAAGCTCGCTCCACGGAGCAGATCGGTGGTGGTCACATGGCTTCGAGGCACGTGGGGTGGCCAGTTTAATCCAATTAGGTTAAAATTCATAGAGGTGGCGCACGGCCTTGGAGGCGCCGGAATGAATGGACTTCTGGCCAAAGGTGCGGATAAGTCGAGGCGTGACGACGGCGGTGGTTGAGGGTCGAACGACGGCCGTGCATATCGTTCGCGGTTCGAGAAGAATGCTGGGTAGGGTTTCAGAGAACATGATGTTGATGTGGTGTCGTGTGTATGGGCAGTCTTTATTTTATTTTTATTTATTTAAATTTCATTGTCAAATTTGCTAACTCGATTAACTTTCTCATACGAGGTCAAAATTATGCACGGTTTTCTCCGCTAGGTTCGTATTGGAATTCCGGACATTTTGGCACTGGTTTGGACTGATTATGAAACTGTTCAAATTTTGGATTTAAATTGGATTTAAATTCCTAAGGTGAGTGTTTTAACCCACTCACAACTTCTAAAATTTCTTATGTGTGTTAAATTAATTTTTGATGTGATTAGAAATTTATTTATTGCTGTTTGGTATATTTTTATCATTATTCCAGTTAAATTAAATTTATTGAATTAAATTATTATTCAAATTATTATTGCATATAAACTGCCAGTTAAACTTATTTATTATTGAATATAAACTGCTAGTAATTACTTGTTATTTATTATCTATTCTATATTGATGTTATTGTTTGAATTGGATGGTGATTGTGATAAATGGTTGATGATTGATATTGGGTGAATGGATACTGTATTTTATATTATTATAGACTGCAAGTACTATGCATTTTATTTCATTCGAAATTGCGGTTTGAAATGATATATAACCGTATTTTTATTTTAAATTGCGGATTGAAATGATAAATATCTGTATCACTTGACCATAGGTAGAAAATTATATACAGACACCGTAGTCTATATATAAGATATTTAGAAATGATTTATATGGCTTTGTAAAGAAATATATGATTTTATAAAATACTGATTCAGATATTTTATAAATGTTATTTTATATATAGTTAAATTCTTGGTTTTAAGCTATGAATAAAATGGTTTAAAGTATAAAATAAGTTTAATAATAAAGTTGGATTTTATTAAAATATAATGTCGATAAGTATTTACTTAAATTTTATTTTATTATAAAGTTTATATTGATTTTTATAAATCAAGGTTGAGAAGATAGTTTTGAAATTGATTTTAGATTTTATTTAATTAAGAGTTATATTTAATAGTAATCCATTTGGAACTTATTGAAATTGAGATTGTAAAAGAATATGTTTTTATAACTCAATTTGGATTTAAGGTGAGTTAAGTGAATATATCAAGTCTAAATTAATTGAGGCATATTCATTTATTGAAATTTGAAGTTTTATTTAAAGGATATTTGCTTTATTAAGCAAATACTTCAAAAAAATAATAGTAAAGTAAATTTGGTATATATATATATATATATATATATGAATTATAAAATTTAGTTTGAAATATTGAGTATTTAAGCTTTGAAATATATTGAATTTGAAATGGTTTATTTTTTGGATCAAATCTATTTTGAAATTGATATAATTTGGAATGGTCGATTTGAAAACCGAATTGAATTGAAATTTATGATTTGGGGATTTGGTTAAATTTAAAATTTAGAAATTCGGGTTGTTGTGGAATTCATTTGTGAAATTTAAGAAGCTAGTTTATTTTATAAAATATTTTAATATTTAAACCATGTAAGGGGTGGAAGTTATGTTCAAAGTTACAAAATTTCAAAGTATTACGTTTTGGAAGTGTTGTAGTTTTTAGTCTTTGGTTTCGAAATTTTATAACTTTGAAATACTATGATTTTTTAATGATATCATATTGATTTGGTTTCTAAAATGAAAATGATATCGGATTTATATGGTTTTGAAATGAATATTATACCTTGGTTTTGAAGTATAATTATTTTAAAATGATAGCAGTGTTATAATAATGTTTGGTTGTTGAAGAGACCGAGGTCGGAAGTTGTCATGCTCTTTGCCAACTCCGAAAACCACTTTAACAACCATGTACGCGGTGGAGATTCCAGAATGAAGTACGATGGTGGCGACGTTCTATTAAGGTATATACGTGGACCCGACTCCCGTGAGTTGGCAAAAGTTGGCTAAACAGGAGCGATCTCGGGCCAAGGAGTTAGCCACTCTTATTGGACACATTCCTTCGATATTATACTCTGACTTTTGGATTGATTCGGTGGCCAATTTTGATTTTTGATTTGGGGCTGCGACTCAAGGTGGGCGGTAGCTGCGTGCTACGCGTTACCACCAGCCTGTGTGCATAATTGGTATATTTACCCTGGCATTGCCTTATGTGCCGTGTCACCTACCCTATCGCACCTTGTACGAGTTTGGTTTTCTCCCGTAGCTCGTGTGGTATCCTTTAGTGGCTTCCTGATCAGGAGGGACTATGATATTGGATGGACTACTGGGTCTATTACGTGTTAAGGGGAATATTGGGTCACTCCTTAACGCTATTCAAAAGTAAGTTCATTTTACTATAGACATTATTATATTAGCGAAATATTACTACATAGTAAATAGTTTAACAGATCGTTAGGAGATGCGAATCCCGAGTATCTCTTAAGTTACTGCACTCGCGTTAGACACTGGATAAGAGATGTCAAATCCCGTAAACATCTCTGACGTCGTTTCACTCATATTTTACCGTTGATTTAACTCACATAAGAACTTTTAGTTCTGACTCGTGTGTTTTTTCTTTTCAATTCGGTCGGGTCAGTCCGAGCATTTCAGGATTTGAAGATTTTATTCTAGAGGACGAAGACGAAGATTTGTATTACTATTATTTATTATACTCCACTGCATTCATGTTGTTCGGCTGCATAAATTGATATTCTATGGTATGTGTAACTTTGAGATATATTGTGTAAGTGTAATCAAATATTTTTTTGTAAAACAGCTTCATGAACTGTTTATTTGATTATTATATTTTGTCATTTCGCTGCAAGATTCTGTTTTGTTTTTTTTCTCTTCCTCTGCTTTTTCTTATTTATCCTATAACAATCTGCCCTTCTGTATGGTTTAAGTCTGATGTGTGTGGTTTATCGTCGGTTTAAAACGTACAAAAGGCGGGTCGTTACATCTGGTATCAGAGCTTTGGTTTAGTGAAAACCTTAGCTTTGTGGGTTTGACTCACTATTAATAGGGAAGTAATACCCTATGATGAGTTGCTGAGTGGATATATATGAAAGAGCGTATTTGTTAGTGTTATAAAAAGGTTTTGATATTGTGTTGATTTATTCCGTTTTGTATTTATAAATTCTGCTTGATGCATGGGACGCTATGACATCAATAGGGATTTCTAAACACTTAATAGGACAGACCGACACAATATTTGTTTTGAGTATAGGTGAATGAAATAATTTTGCCTATTATATTTTCTATATATATAAAATAAATTTTATAAATGATATATATATATATATATTTGGTTGCAATGTATTGGTTGTTAGGTAATAAAATTTGTAAATAATAGTTGAATGTGATTTAGAATAAAATAAAAGAGGAACTGGTAATTTAGAACTTAAGTTTCGGGGTTTTGAAAATTTCTTTCAAATGATTTTGGAACATAGTAATAATATTATTAGAAGTGTTTTCTGATATAAATATTTCAATACAATTTGAAAGAATTGTTTTAAAGAAACTCTAGAAAGAAATAAGATGTACTCCCCACTCTGTCGCTGGAAAATAATTCGGTGATGAGTGCACGCATCATCGACATTCATTTTCGAGTTTCTAAGTGGGAAGGCCACTGTAGTAGTTTTACTACAGATTTATCTGGATAAACAAATATAATTTTTTTTAATTTTTTTAAATATAATTGGATATATAAGTTGTAAGTATATACATTTATCTATTAGTTTTAAAATGATTTGAAATTTAACCCGGTATTTAGTTCATAAGTTTCTGTTAATCAATAGTTTCAATTATTGTAGTGAATTGGGTTGTAACTAATTAATAATTGGAACCTTTAATTAAAATAAGAGATTTAATGCCAAGTTATGAATGAAATTAAAAGAAGGCAGGAATTTGTAACATATAATACAAAGGCTATAGTATTGAACATTAAGTTAATTAAAAAAATAAAACAAATGTTATGAGATGAAATTGTTCAGAATGAACTTGATCTATAGTTAGGAATTGTTGTTTGTTTTGGTTTATGGTTGTTTGGGTATGGATACTTTAAAACTGTTTGGATGTATAAATAATCTATTTAGCTTCACCAGAGACTGTTGAGTAAATGGTGCGCTTAGTAGTTTATTTTTCTTTTTGTACAATTTGAAATTTTGAACCCGAACAACTATTTGTTTTGTTTGATATGAATGAATGATTGATTTGTATTGATTTTATGTGATGGTTGTATGCCTTATTGCAAGTGATTGATGTTTGTATTGATTTGTTTGTTTATGGTTGAACCCACTTTAAATATTTCATTCTTTATAATTATTAACTCTTCTGGATTGTATAAGTGAAATACATGTTATGAAACAATTGCTACCGCTTTTGGTTTCATAATTAAGCGTTAATTACCCAACAAATAGGTACGTTCTCGCATTACATTTAATAGCGTTATTATATTGTTTTTTCCGTGTTAGGATATATATTATTTTGGAAAATATATGTTGTATATTGTTATATTTGGTATTATATTTTCTCCCGAGCCTCTCCGTATAAAGAAGACTCCGCCAAAATTTTCCATAAATTTTAGACTTAGATTTTTTTAAGTGTTTTCCAAACTTCATAAATTTGGATAATATATTGATTTATAAGTTCCTCTTTTCCCTTATTTTTCCTTTTCGGGGACGAAAAGTTTTGAGTGGAGGAGAGTGTAACGACCCGTAAATTTCAATAATTAAAATTAGTTAAATTAATAAGATTTTTGTAATTAAATTTGGAAAGAAATAAAAAATTTATAATTTTATAATGAAGTAAATGTCAAAAATGAAATGCAGCCATGGAAATTAAAGCTAAGTATTAACAATTGAAATGAAATTTCGATTAATTGAAGAAATGTAAATTGTTATAGTAGGATAAGAATTGAATATAAGAAAACAAAGGTAAATAGTGAATTAATTAATGAATTAATAATAATAAATAGTAATTGAATAAAATCAATGTCCTATAAGTAATTATAATTTTGTTTGGAAATGAAAACTTATAAAAGTATGAATAAGAGTAAGAGTATTGAATCAACCAATGGAATAATATATCGATTAATAGTAATTGAATGTAAATTAATGTAATAAGGTTGATGCAAGTTGATAAGTAACTAAATTAGTGCAATACCTATTAATTGAAACAAATTGTAAGGTGATAATTGATTGAAATTAGGGAATCGAGGAATAAATTGAAAAGTTATATTAACTAATGAAGTAATACATAATAAGTTGAAAATTTGTACACGCAATATTAGATAAGTAATTATAATGTTTGTTTTTGATAATAAACGTTACTTTAATGATAATTAATATAATAACGGAAGTGTGAATGTAAAATAAATAGAAACGTAAATTTATTTATAAGGTAATAAATTGGTAAAAAGGATGGAATTAAGGAAATTTTATAAATTGGTTTTAAAATCTTTATTAATATGTGTAATAGACAAGATTTCACGTTTTGAAATATAGTCATTTATACAAATTTAAGATGTAAATAGGGTATATTTGTGTAATGTGATATAAAACTAAATGTAACTAGGTTTATAGGGTAACAATGGACCTAGTATAAAGATGGCAATTCAAGCAAGTCAATTTATTGTAATCAATTTTTTATTACTTGGAATGTAATCTATAATAGATGAATTTAATGGTAAGTAACTGAAATTAATTGCTATATTAATTGGAAACTAAGATGAAATAGAATTATTAATGTCATAAAAACAAACCAATGATAATTGATTCAATAACAAGTTTTAAATATCAAATATAAGGATTTATTGGGAATTTAGATTTATAATTACTGTATTAATTGAAATTTAAATGATGAAAATTGTGAAATCTTTAAAAATAAGTCAACAAGAGAATTTGTTTTAAATGATTATAAATTACTAACGAAATCCAAGATGATAAAATTTAAAAATTATTGTAATGGTGAATTATTGTAGGATATCAAGATTCATAGTGATCGGGCTTGTCATTTGATCGTAGGGCTTGAAACGCCTTGAAATCGATTAATTGAAATTAATTTGAAATAATTTGATTTTAGCATAACTTCTTCATATGATGGAATTTGGACCTAAAACCTGTTCCATTGATTTTTAAATATTTTAAAACATCTATTTTGATATATGGCTTAACCCAATTTCGTTCCGGAGTCGAAACGAACTTTTCGGGCCATTTTATCGTTCGGCATGCAAATCAATCGTGCCTATCTGTTCTATTTCAGCTTTGCTTATATATACCCTGTTATAAACCCTAATTCATTTTTATTCCTCATTTATGTACGTTCTATTAGCTCCTCTTTCCAATGGCCGCAAACCCTAATTCTCAAATACAATTCCAAATCAAATCCAAAGCCAAAAATTCAAACTCTCTGAACAATATCATATTTTACACCGTCGGAAAGCTCTCGATGAGCGCATCTCAATTCCGTGATTCTTTTTTGGATCTGGATTTCTATGTGCCCACAATTTGATGATCAATTCTCGGCCGTTCAAATTGGAGGTTGATCGACCACAATGAATTCTGAAATCAATTGAGGGGTTTTGTGGAACTTGCTCCACGGAGCAGATCGGTAGTGGTCGCTTGGCTTAGAGGCACGCGGGTTGGCCGATTTAATCCTATTAGGTTAAAAATTTATGGAGGCGGCGCACGGCCTTGGAGGCGTCGGAATGGATGGACTTCTGGCCAAAGGTGCGGCTAAGTCGGGGCGTGACGATGGTGGTGGTTGAGGGTCGAACGGCGGCCAATCAAGGTGTGCGACGCTGAATGTTTGGTGGCGGCCATGCATTTCGTTCACGTTCGGGAAGAATGCTGGGTAGGGTTTAAGAGAACATGATGTTGACGTGGCGTCGTGTGTATAGGCAGTCTTTATTTTATTTTTATTTATTTAAATTTCATTTTCAAATTTGCGAACTCGAATAACTTTCTCATACGAGGTCGAAATTGCGCGCAGTTTTCTCCCAAGGTTCGTATTGGAATTCGGACATTTTGGCGCTGGTTTGGACGGATTCTGGGACTGTTCAAATTTTGGGTTTAAATTGGATTTAAATGCAATTTAAATTCGAAAGGTGAGTATTTTAACCCACTCACAATTTCTAAAATTTCTTGTATGTGTTATACTGATTTTTGATTTTATTAGAAAATTATTTATTGCTATTTGGTATATTTTTATCATCATTCCAGTTAAATTAAATTAATTGAATTAAATTTTTATTCAAATTATTATTACATATAAACTGCCAGCTAAATTTAATTATTATTGAATATAAACTACCAGTAATTACTTGTTATTTATTATCTGTTCTATATTAATGTTATTGTTTGAATTGGATGATGATTGTTTGAAATGATATATAACCGTATTTTTATTTTAAATTGCAGATTGAAATGATAAATATCGGTGTCACTTGACCATAGGTGGAAAATTATATACAGACACCGTGGTATATATATAAGATATTTAGAAATGATTTCTATGGTTTTGTAAAGAAATATATGATTTTATGAGATATTGATTTGGATATTTTATAAATGTTATTTTATATATAGTTAAATTCTTGGTTTTAAGCTATGAATAAAATTATTTAAAGTATAAAATAAGTTTAATAATAAAGTTGGATTTTATTAAGATATAATATGGATAAGTATGTACTTAAATTATATTTTATTATAAAGTTTATATTGATTTTTATAAATCAAGGTTGAGAAGATAGTTTTGAAATTGATTTGAGTTTTTATTTAATTAAGAGTTATATTTAATAAAAATCCATTTGGAACTTAGTGAAATTGAGATTTTAAAAGAATATGTTTTTATAACTTAATTTGGATTTAAGGTGATTTAAGTGAATATAACAAGTCTAAATAAATTGAGCAATATTCACTTATTGAAATTTGAAGTTTTATTTAAAGGATATTGGATTTATTAAGTAAATATTTCAAAACTGAATAATAGTAAAGTAAATTTGGTGTGTGTATATATATATATACGAATTATAAAATTTAGTTTGAAATATTGAATATTTAAGCTTTGAAATATATTGAATTTGAAATGGTTTATTTTGGGATCAAATCTGTTTTGAAATCGATATAATTTGGAATGGTCTATTTGAAAACCGAATTGAATTGGAATTTATGATTTGGGGATTTGGGTAAATTTAAAATTTAGAAATTTAGGTTGTTGTGGAATTGATTTGTGAAATTTAAGAAGCTAGTTTATTTTATAAAATATTTTAATATTTAAACCACGTAAGGGGTGGAAGTTATGTTCAAAGTTATAAATTTCAAAGTATTACGTTTTGGAAGTGTTAATTTTTTAAGTCTTGGGTTTCGAAATTTTATACTTTGAAATACTATGATTTTAAAATGATATCATATTGATTTGGTTTCTAAAACAAAAATGATATCGGATTTATATGGTTTTGAAATGAATATTAAATCCTGGTTTTGAAGTATAATTATTTTAAAGTGGTCGCGGTGTCATAATAACGTTTGGTTGTTGAAGAGACCGGGGTCGGATGTTGTCATACTCTCTCCAAACTCTGTAAACCACTTTAACAATCGTGTACGCGGTGGAGATTCCGGAATGAATTAGGATGGTGGCGACGTTCTATTAAGGTATATACATGGACCCGACTCCCGTGAGTTGGCATATGGTGGCTAAAACAGGAGCGACCTCGGGCCAAAGAGGTAGCCCCTCTTATCGAACACATCCCTTCGATATTATAATCCGACTTTTGATTCGGTGGCCACTTTTGATTTTTGATTTGGAGGTGTGGATCGAGGTGGGCGGTAGCTGCACGCTACGCGTTACCACCAGCCCATGTGCGTAATTGATATGTCTACCCTGGCATTGCCTTGTGTGCCGTGTTACCTACCCTATCGCGCCTTGTACGAGTTTGGTTTTCTCCCGTAGCCCGTGTGGTATCCTCTGGTGGCTTCCTGATCAGAAGGGACTATGATATTGGATGGACTACTGGGAGGGGAATATTGGGTCACTCCTTAACGCTATTTAAAAGTAAGTTTATTTTATTGTAGAAATTATTATAATAGCGAAATATTACTACATAGTAAATAGTTTAACGGATCCTTAGGAGATGTGAATCCCGAGCATCTCTTAAGTTACTGCACTCACGTTAGACACTGGATAAGAGATGTCAAATCCCGTAAACATCTCTGACGCCGTTCAACTAATATTTTACCATTGATTTAACTCACATAAGATCTTTTAGTTCTGACTCGAGTGTTTTGTCTTTTCAATTCGCTCGAGTCAGTCCGAGCATTTCAGGATTTGAAGATTATATTCCGGGGGACGAAGACGAAGATTTGTATTACTATTATTTATTATATTCCACTGCATTCATACTGTTCCACTGCATAAATTGATATTCTATGGTATGTGTAACTCTGTTATACATTGTATAAGTATAATCAAATGTTTTTTTTGTAAAACAGCTTCATGAACTGTTTATTTGATTATTATATTTTGTCGTTCCGTTGCAAGATTCTATTTTTTTCCTCTTCTTTTTCTTATTTACCCCATAACAATCAGCCCTTGTGTATGGTTTAAGTCTGACGTGTGTGGTTTATCGTCAGTTTAAAACGTACAAAAGGCGAGCCGTTACATCTGGTATCAGAGCTTTCGTTTATCGAAAACCTTAGCTTTGTGGGGTCTGACTCCTTATTAATAGGGCAGTAATACCCTATGATGAGTCGTTGAGTGTATATATATATAAGAGAGCGTATTTGTTAGTGTTATAAAAAGGTTTTTATATTGTGTTAATTTGTTCCGTTTTGTTTATAAATTCTAGTTGATGCATGGGACGCTATGACATCAATAGGGATTTCTAAACACTTAATAGGACAGACCGACACAATATTTGTTTTGAATATAGGTGAATGAAATAATTTTGCCTATTATATTTTCTATATATATAAAATATATTTTATAAATGATATATATATTTGGTTACAATATATTGGTTGTTAGGTAATAAAATTTATAAATAATAGTTGAAATGAGATTTAAAATAAAATATGAGGAATTGGAAATTTAGAACTTAAGTTCCGAGGTTTTGAAAATTTCTTTCTAATCATTTTGGAACATGGTAATAATATTATTAGAAGTATTTTCTGATATAAATATTTCAACACAATTTGAAAGAATTTTTTTTAAAGAAACTCTGGAAAGAAATAATATGTGCTCCTCTCTCTATCCCTAGAAAATAATTTCGGTGATGAGTGCTTGCATCATCCACATTCGTTTTCGAGATTCGAAGTGGGAAGGCCACTGTGGTAGTTTTACTACATATTTATTTGGATAAACAAATATAATATTTTTTTAATTGTTTTAAATATAATTGGATATATAAGTTGTAAGTATATACATATGTCTATTATTTTTAAAATGATTTGAAATTTAACCCGGTATTTAGTTCTTAAGTTTCCGTTAATCAATAGTTTCAATTATTGTAGTGAAATGGGTTGTAACTAATTAATAATTGGAACCTTTAATTAAAATAAGAGATTTAATGCTAAGTTATGAATGGAATTAAAAGAAGGTTGGAATTTGTAACATATAAAACAAAGGCTATTGGTATTGAACATTAAGTTAATTAAAAAGAAATAAAACAAACTTGTGTAACTTTCAACTACATCCTTAAAAGCATATATATAACTTAACAAATATTAAAAGTTCTAATGCTCATAAGAAATGTAATAGGATATTATACAAGTATATTTGAAATAATGAAGGTATTCAATGAAATTCTTTAATAAATAAGAATTGGAAGTTGCAATTGGTATAAACTTAAGTATGTTTGAAAGGTAAGTATATTAAATAAGTGAATAAATGAAATTAAGTAGTGAATAAGTGAAGGTAATACAACAAAATGAAATTTGCATGATACGAATGATGAAAATAAAATAAAAATTTGTAAGAAGTTAAATGTAAAGTAAAAAGATAAATCATTGTATAAATAAAAAGAAAATAAAACAACAAATGTTATGAGATGAAATTGTTCAGAATGAACTTGATCTATAGTTTGGAATTGTTGTTTGTTTTGATTTATGGTTGTCTGGGTATGGATACTTTAAAACTGTTTGGATGTATGAATAATCTATTGAGCTTCATCAGAGACTGTTGAGTAAATGGTGCGCTTAGTAGTTTATTTTTCATTTTGTACAATTTGAAATTTTGAACCTGAACAACTATTTGTTTTGTTTGATATGAATGAATGATTGATTTGTATTGATTCTATGTGATGGTTGTATGCCTTATTGCAAGTGATTGATGTTTGTATTGATTTGTTTGTTTATGGTTGAAACCACTTTAAATATTTCATTCTTTGTAATTATTAACTCTTCTGGATTGTATAAGTGAAATACATGTTATGAAAGCAATTGCTACTGCTTTTGGTTTCATAATTAAGCGTTAATTGCCCAACAAATAGGTACGTTCTCGCATTACATTTAATAGCGTTATTATATTGTTTTTTCCGTGTTAGGATATATATTATTTTGGAAAATATATGTTGTATATTGTTATATTTGGTATTATATTTTCTCCCGAGCCTCTCCGTATAAAGAAGACTCCGCCAAAATTAACTCTTCTGGATTATATAAGTGAAATATAGGTTATGGAAGCAATTGCTACTGTTTTTGGTTTCATAATTAAGCGTTAATTGCCCGATAAATAGGTATGTTCTCGGATTACGGTTTATAGCATTATTATATTGTTTTTCCTGTGTTGGGATATATATTATTTTGGAAAATATATGTTGTATATTGTTATAATTGATATTATATTTTCTCCCAAGCCTCTCCGTACAAAGGAGACTTTGCCAAAAAAATTCATAAATTTCAGACTTAGAATTTTTTTTAAATGTTTTCCAGACTTCATGAATTTGAATAATATATATTGATTTATAAGTTCCTCTTTTCCCTTCTTTTTCCTTTTCGAGGAACGAAAAGTTTTGAGTGGGGGATAGTGTAATGACCCGTAAATTTCAATAATTAAAATTAGTTAAATTAATAAGATTTTTGTAATTAAATTTAGAAAGAAATAAAAAAATTATAATTTATAATGAAGAAAATGTCAAAAATGAAATGCAACCATGGAAATTAAAGCTAAGTATTAACAGTTGAAATGGAATTTCGATTAATTGAAGAAATGTAAATTGTTATACTAGGCTAAGAATTGAATATAAGAAGACAAAGGTAAATTTTAGTTAATGAATTAATAATAATGAATAGTAATTGAATAAAATCAATGTCTTGTAAGTAATTATAATATTGTTTGGAAATGAAAACTTACAAAGGTATGAATAAGAGTAAGAGTATTGAATCAACCAATGGAATAATATATTGATTAATAGTAATTTAATGTAAATTAATGTAATAAGGTTGATGCAAGTTGATAAGCAACTAAATTAGTGCAATACCTATTAATTGAAACAAATTGTAAGGTTATAATTGATCGAAATTAGGGAATCGGGGAATAAATTAAAAGTTCTATTAACTAATGAAATAATACGTAGTAAGTTGAAATATTGTACAAGCAATGTTAGATAAGCAATTATAATGTTTGTTGTTGATAATAAACGTTACTTTAATGATAATTAATATAATAACGGAAGTGTGAATGTAAATTAAATATAAACGTAAATTTATTTATAAGGTAATAAATTAGTTAAAAGGATGGAACTAAGGAAATTTTAAATTGGTTTTAAAATCTTAATTAATATGTGTAATAGAAAAGATTTCACATTTTGAAATATAGCCATTTATACAAATTTAAGATGTAAATAGGGTATATTTGTGTAATGTGATATAAAACTAAATGTAACTAGGTTTATAGAGTAATAGTGGACCTAATATAAAGATGGCAATTCAACTAAGTCAATTTATTGTAAGAAATTTTTAATTACTTGGAAGGTAATCTATAACAGATGAATTTAATGGTAAGTAACTGAAATTAATTGCTATATTAATTGGAAACTAGGATGAAATAGAATTCTTAATGTCAGAAGAACAAACCAATGATATTTGATTCAATGACAAGTTTTAAAAATCAAATATATGGATTTATTGGGAATTTAGATTTATAATTACTATATGAACTGAAATTTAAATTAAATGATGAAAATTGCAAAATGTTCAAAAATAAGTCAATAAGAGAACTTATTTTAAATGATTATAAATTACTAAAGAAATCCAAGACGATAAAATTTATAAATTATAGAATTTGAATTTAAATAGTGATTTAATTTATTTAATTAACTGAAAAATAACCATTTTGGCCACTGACTCGGATTTCGACGAAACTAGTTTCATCAGATCCGTAACGGTGAATTATTGTAGTGTTTCAAGTTTCATAGCGATTGGGCATGTCGTTTGATCGTATGGGCTTGAAACGCCTTGAAATCGATTAATTGAAATCAATTGAAATTAATTAGAAATAATTTAATTTAAGCATAACTTCTTCATACGATGGAATTTGGACCTGAAACATGTTTCATTGATTTTTAAATATTTTAAAACATCTATTTTGATATATGGGTTGACCCAATTTCGTTCCAGAGTCGAAATGGGCTTTTCGGGCCATTTTATCGTTTAGCGCGCAAATCAATCGTACCCATCTATTCTATTTCAGCATTGTCTATATATACGCTGTTATAAACCCTAATTATTTCTTATTCCTCATTTCTGTTTGTTCTATTAGCATCTCTTTCTAATGGCTGCAAACCCTAATTCCAAAATACAATTCCAAATCAAATCCAAAGCCAAAAATTCAAACTCTCCAAACAATGTCATAGTTTATATCGTCGGAAAGCTCTTGAAGAGCGCATCTCAATTCTGTTATTCGTTTATGGATTTGGGTTTCTGTGTGTCCACAATTCGATAGTCAATTCTCGGCCATTCAAATTGGAGGTTGATGAACCACGACGAATTCTGAAATCAATTGAGGGGTTTTGTGAAGCTCGCTCCACGGAACAGATCGGTGGTGGTCGCTTGGCTTAGAGGCGCGTAGGGTGGCCGATTTAATCCGATTAGGTTAAAAGTTCATGGAGGCGGCGCACGGCCTTGGAGATGCCGGAATGGATGGAATTCTGGCCAAAGGTGCGGCCAAGTTGGGGCGTGACGATGGTGGTGGTTGAGGGCCGAACGGCTGCCTATTGAGGTGTGCGGCGTTGAATGTTTGGCGGCGGCCGTGCATGTCGTTCGCGTTCGGGAAGAATGCTGGGTAGGGTTTCAGAGAACATGATGTTGACGTGGCATCTTTTGTATGGGCAATCTTTATTTTATTTTATTTATTTAAATTTCATTTTCAAATTTGCAAACTCGAATAACTTTCTCATACGAGGTCGAAATTATGTGCGGTTTTCTTCGCTAGGTTCGTATTGGAATTACGAACATTTTGGCGTGGGTTTTGGCAGATTCTGACTGTTCACATTTTGGATTTAAAATGGATTTAAATGCAATTTAAATTCCAAATGTGATTGTTTTAACCCACTCACAACTTCTAAAATTTCTTATGTGTGTTAAATTAGTTTTTGATGCGATTAGAAATTTATTCATTGTTGTTTAGTATATTTTTATCATCATTCCAGTTAAATTAAATTTATTGAATTAAATCGTTATTCAAATAATTATTGCATATAAACTGCGAGTTAAATTTATTTATTATAGAATATAAACTGCCAATAATTACTTGTCATTTATTATCTATTCTATATTGATGTTATTGTTTGAATTGGATGATGATTGTGATAAACGGTTGATGATTGATATTGGATGAATGGATGCTATATTTTATATTGTTATAGACTACAAGTGTTATGCATTTTATTTCATTCAGGATTGCAGTTTGAAATGATATATAATAGTATTTTTATTTTAAATTGCTGATAAATATCCATATCACTTGAACATAGGTAGAAAATTATATATAGACACTGTGGTCTATAAATAAGATATTTAGAAATAATTTCTATGGCTTTGTAAAGAAATATATGATTTTATAAGATATTGATTTGGATATTTTATAAATGTTATTTTATATAGTTAAATTATTGGTTTTAAGCTATGAATAAAATTGTTTAAAGTATAAAATAAGTTTGGTAATAAAGTTGGATTTTATTAAAATATAATATGGATAAGTATTTACTTAAATTTTATTTTATTATAAAGTTTATATTGATTTTTATAAATCAAGGTTGAGAAGATAGTTTTGAAATTGATTTGAGATTTTATTTAATTAAGAGTTATATTTAATAATAATCCATTTGGAACTTACTGAAATTGAGATTTTAAAAGAATGCATTTTTATAACTTAATTTGGATTTAAGGTGATTTAAGTGAATATATCAAGTCTAAATAAATTGAGGAATATTCAGTTATTGAAATTTGAAGTTTTATTTAAAGGATATTGGATTTATTAAGCAAATATTTCAAAAATAAATAATAATAATAAAGTAAATTTGGTATATATATATAAATTATAAAATTTAGTTTAAAATATTGAATATTTAAGCTTTGAAATATATTGAATTTGAAATGGTTTATTTTGTGCATCAAATCTGTTTTGCAATCGATATAATTTGGAATGGTCTATTTGAAAACCAAATTGAATTGAAATTTATGATTTGGGAATTTGGTTAAATTTAAAATTTAGAAAATCGGGTTGTTTTGGAATTGATTTGTGAAATTTAAGAAGCTAGTTTATTTTATAAAATATTTTAATATTTAAACCATGTATGGGGTGGAAGTTATGTTCAAAGTTATAAATTTCAATGTATTACGTTTTGGAAGTGTTATAGTTTTAAGTCTTTGGTTTCGAAATTTTATAACTTTGAAATACTATGATTTTAAAATGATATCATATTGATTTGGTTTCTAAAACGAAAATCATATCGGATTTATATGGTTTTGAAATGAATATTATATCCTGATTTTGAAGTATAATTATTTTAAAGTGAATGCGGTGTTATAATAACGTTTGGTTATTGAAGAGACCGGGATCGGAAGTTGTCATATTCTCTGCCAACTCCGAAAACCACTTTAACAACCGTGTACGCGGTGGAGATTCCAGAATGAAGTAGGATGGTGGCGACGTTTTATTAAGGTATATACGTGGACCCGACTCCCGTGAGTTGGCATAAGGTGGCTAAAACAGAAGCGATCTCGGGCCAAGGAGGTAGCCCCTCTTATCGGAAACATCCCTTTGATATTATACTCTGACTTTTAGACTAATTTGGTGACCACTTTTGATTTTTGATTTGGGGGTGTGGCTCGAGGTGGGCGGTAGTTGTGCGCTGCGCGTTACCACCAGCCCGTGCACGTAGTTGGTATATCTACCCTGGCATTGCCTTGTGTGTCATGTCACCTACCCTATCTCGCCTTGTACGAGTTTGATTTTCTCCCGTAGCCCGTGTGGTATCCTCTGATGGCTTCCCGATCAGAAGGGACTTTGATATTGGACGGACTACTGGGACTATTACGTGATATGAGGAATATTGGATCACTCCTAACGCTATTTAAAAGTAAGTTTATTTTACTATAGACATTATTATAATAGCGAAATATTACTACATAGTAAATAGTTTAACGGATTCTTAGGAGATGTGAATCCCGAGCATCTCTTAAATTACTGCACTCACGTTAGACACTAGATAAGAGATTTCAAATCCCGTAAACATCTCTAACGATGTTCCACTCATATTTTACCATTTATTTAACTAACATAATATTTTTTAGTTCTGACTCGAGTGTTTTGTCTTTTAAATTCGCTCGGGCCAGTCCGAGCATTTCAGGATTTGAAGTTTTTATTCTGGAGGACGAAAATGAAGATTTGCATTGCTATTATTTATTATATTCCACTGCATTCATACTGTTCTGCTGCATAAAATGATATTCTATGGTATGTGTAATCTAATATACATTGTATAAGTACAATCAAATGTTTTTTTGTAAAATAGCTTCATGAACTTTTTATTTGATTATTATATTCTGTCGTTCCACTACAAAATTCTGTTTTTTTTCTTCCTCTGCTTTTTATTATTTACCCCATAACAATCGCCCTTCTGTATGGTTTAAGTCAGACATGTGTTGTTTATCGTCCGTTTAAAACGTACAAAAGGTTGGCTGTTACATATGTAACAACCCGCATATTTATCGATTTTTATATTTAAATATTTTATTTAAATATTTTATCGTTAATCGGATTTTGGTCCGAAGCTACTTTTTGCAAACGGTCAAATTAGGACTCGAGACCACTTCCATTGAGTTCGAAACGTCGTTTGCAATCTTCTAAGTATAAACATTGATATGTTTGGGGTTAGTGGAATTTCACCACTTTTTCACTCGAGCCTTTGGTTTGGACTTTGAGCCCATTAGGCCCAAGTTCCACCCCCCTTCTTCTTCAATGCTTCATTTCATTTCCTAACACTAAAGCTTCAACAAAAATGGTGAATGGAATGAGAAATTAAAACTCCAAAGTCTTTGTTTATTGCAACTCCAACATTCAACTCCAAATTCAAGAAAATGACATCGGATTCAAGCTTGTGGTTGCTTCTCCATTTGCCTTCAAGCATTGTTCTTCATTTTCATTGGGTTTTGGAGCAAAGGTGAGATTTTTATCTCACAATTCTAGTCTATAACCATATTGGACTGTTGGGAATGATTCCCTATCACTTTTGCATGCATATTAGCATTTGGTTTGGATTGGATTGGCGAAAAACTCCAATTTTTAGCATTTTGGTGAATTTTCTGCACTAAGGTCGTTCTGGCCATTTTCGTGTGTTCGGAGTTAGGTCGCTCGCGACCTAACCCTTAGGTCGTAGGTCGTTTCTGGCCTTAAATTCCCCCTGCAGCGTTAGGTCGTTAGCCTCGGAATTAGGTCGTTGAGCCTTAGGTCGTAGGTCGTATGGACCTTAGGTCGTAGGTCGTCCTGGCCATTTCTAACGTCTTCGGAGTTAGGTCGTATAGACCTTAGGTCGTAGGTCGTATGGACCTTAGGTCGTTAGGTCGTATGGCTTTAGGTCGCTAGGTCGTATGACCTTAGGTCGTTAGGTCGTTTGGCTTTTAGGCCGCTTCCACGCTAGGTCGTTCGACTCTTAGGTCGTAACACTTAGGTCGTTCGACTCTTAGGTCGTAGGTCGTTCGAATGTTAGGTCGCTCGGCCCTTATCTCCTTAGGTCGTAGGTCGTTCGAACGTTAGGTCGCTCGGCCCCTATCCCCTTAGGTCGCTAGGTCGCGACGTTTTAGGTCGCTAGGTCGCGACGTTTTAGGTCGCTGCATCCTATGCCTCTATAGGTCGCTCGACCTCGTTTATGACCATAGGTCGCTCACCCCCTCTTCGTTAGGTCGCTCGGCCTTGCCTTCCATTTTTAGGTCGCTTGACCTTGTTTTCCTCTAGGTCGCATGGCCTTTAGACCGTTAGGTCGCGAGCGTTAGGTCGTTAGACCTTACCTTCCTTAGGTCGTTTGACCGGTTAAACCTTTAGTTCGCTCAACCCTACTACCATTACTAGGTCGTTTGGCCATAGCTCGTTAGGTTGCATGACCTTATAAACCGATAGGTCACATGACATTATAACCCTATAGGTCGTTGGACCTTATCCCGGTAGGTCGCTTGACCCCTTGGACCCCTAGGTCGCAACCCTTAGGTCGCTCGACCCTATTCCCCTTAGGTCGTTAGACCTCATTTTGTCTTCACTAGGTCGTACCGTTTTGGTCGGGGCGCTGCCCCGCACCCCGCGGGGGCGCTGCCCCCTGGACCCCCGCGACCTGACCGGGCAGGTCGAACCCCGTAAGCGGTGGCGTTGCCCCCGCACCCCCACCTTGGGGGGTTGCCACCCCCCTGGACCCCCCCCTCCGTAGGGGATCTTATCTGAAAAACATTGAGCTGATTTCCTTGGATTTTATTCGCATCTCCGTATGCGATCTTTGTGACTGATTGTTTCTACACTTGCTTATGTGTTTTGTCACTTTATAATATAAAGGTTTCAATACTAGTAGTAAATATCAAAACTCTTTTAACAAACAATTTCAACTCTATTTTTAATAACAAAGCTCTTTTCTTAAACCATTTTCCAATCTATTAGTATATACAAGCCTTTACCTCACTCGGATGAGAAATCTAATTAAACGACTTAGTAAAACAAGTGGTATGAAACGCTTGCGTTCACATCGTCGGTTAATTCTTGGACTTGTTCGATTGAACCTCTTGTGACAATTTTATTAGTGAAGATTTACAGTTTGTTCGTAAATATTTAAGTTAAGCAAGTGGTTATGGGACATGAAGCTAAACTTCTATATTTACTAGCTTAGTGTAATTGACACTTCTCGTTGATCTTGATGATCGCTTTATGAATTAGACTAGCAATTGCGCGATGTCTCTTTCATTGCAAGGTTAGACTAGACACCACTTGTGTGATTCCATTCACACATACCTTTCTGCTTTTTGGTTAGCCTTGACCTCAATCTGTGTGATTCCATTCACACATGCGGGGTAGCTCCCCATGGTCTTCGGACCGTCATGTGATAGGCCTCTTTCCCTTTTTATGATTTCTGGATTTCTTGTGTTGATTTCTGGAATTTATCTCTTTGACTTGTCATGAGTACAAGTTTAGGGTATGATGCCCTCTTTGGATCTTTGAGAAGATTCTTGTGATATTGATTTATCTCTTATCGGTTAATCTCCTGTTGATCATTAATT
Organism: Allium cepa; assembly: GCA_030765085.1. NCBI lineage: Eukaryota > Viridiplantae > Streptophyta > Magnoliopsida > Asparagales > Amaryllidaceae > Allium > Allium cepa. The sequence goes on from CM060942.1 coordinate 515,868,780, forward strand.
GCATACTTATAGTAGTATGTCAGTATGGATATTTTATGTTTATGCCATATCTTTTATTTTATATCATGTCATCTGATATTTATAGCTAGACTGATCCGTTTATTATTTTCTTATAAATAATACTCGGGTCAGGCCGAGATGTTACAGGTGCTACTGCTTGACTCCTCCCCCAGTGATTCACTACTCAGACTTTTGGCTACTTGTTTAGATTAGCAGCTTTTGATTGTTTACACTTGAGATATAGACTCATAGTTGTATTCTTTTGTATAGCACGCGTTGCTATTCTTTTCTATTATCGTGGATCTTTTTAGACCACTACTCTGATGTACACTTTTATGTGATATATATTCATATCTCTTTCCGCCTTTGTGATATGGATATCTGTGATTGATTCGCATGTTATGCTTACTTCTATATTTGTTTCCGAAGATCATTTTATAGCCACCGTGTGATAAGAAATTACACGGATGGTCGCTCCTCAACAGCCTTATTCTCCGCGCTAGTTGACAGCACTACACCGTAGTGTTCTTGGCTAGCGTGGGTATAGAGGTGGGGCGTCACAGCTTGGTATCAGAGCCAAACTTCGGAACATTGTAGAATAATTTAACAAGGATCATGTCCTTAGTCTTTCTTAGGAGTTGTGCCTTAGGATTTAATTCGAGTCTTCGTACCGATTCATCCTATTTTCTTTATGATTCCTTGTTTTATCTATCAAGATTGCTTGATATTCATTTTGTGAATAACCTTCTTCTTCTTCCTTCTTTCTTTCTTAAGGAAGAGAAATGGTTAGTTCTAGCAGTCCTAGCACTGGTCAATCCAGTTTCCCTTCTCTGGATGGCGCATTCATGTCTGCCCAACAACTTTTGGATCTTGCTCAGAATTAAAGGTTTATCTGTGCTTTGGATAAGGATCTCGAAATGGTTTTACCTCTGAAACTAGAAGTTCCTTTCGACCAACTTGTAGATATCATGCTACAAGAAAAAGAGGCTGATAGAGGGATTGATAGTGATATTGGGATTTCCAAGAAGAGGCGTATTAAATTCAAAAGCCCTCATCCCGATAAGAAGGTGAAGCAACCTATTTTTGGAGCAAAGACTCCAATCCTTAATTGTGGAGGATGCTACAATTGTAATTCTAAGGACCACCATGCAAAGGAATGTCCTGAGCCACTCTTTTGTCGCTATTGCAAAGATGCCAGTCATCATATTTCTGTCTGCCCCATACTTTTAAGAAAGAAGAGGGTGGAACCAGGAACTTTAGTAGCCAAGCGACCTACCTCTAGTCGTAAACGATGTTACAATTGTGGTTCCACAGACTATTATGTAATCAATTGCCCAGAACCTCTCTATTGCCGCTATTGTAAAGGCTCGGGCCATTACTTGTCTACATGTCCCAAGCGACCTAGCAGGAGAGAAGGAAAACTAAATGCTTCTAACGAAACTTCTCTGAGTCAAGGTATTTCTTATTTAATCCTTGATTTCATTTGTTTTCGATTATCCGATTCGAGTTCTTTTTGATATAGGTTCGTCTCATTACTTTTATATCAAAAGAACTTGATGATTTTCTTTCTTTTTATGTTTTGGGCTTGATGACTTCTTTGAGGATTGCGAATCCAGATTAGTGGATCTGCAACACTCTACTTTCTTTTTATTGATATCGAAAATTATTTCATGTGATTTTTCTTTCCGAACCAATTTGCATGTTAGGCATTGCTTTGGTTTCGGAATTGATTTGCGTGAAAGGATTGGCTTATTGTAAAGCCCATATCCAATTTTTCCGAAAGGACTATTCATTTTCGATATTTTCAATCTGTTAAGCAGATTCATATTTTTCCTTTGTGATTTCGATTTCAAATCAATGGCATCATTTTATTCTTTAAGCTCACATGTTGAATAAAGAGATATCTCTCTCATTCATATCGGTTGAGAATTCTCCGATATTTTTGAGTTTGTCTTAGGATCATTACCTAAGCAACCTTTTAAGTCGTGTTAAGGTCTTTCTAGTTTGACCTTGCCGCCGAATTTCAATCACTACGAGTTGCGGAAGTTAGCCTTCCACATACCGCATTCCGCACTCATTATGATTTATATGAATGACATATTGTGTCATTCAATTTATCCAGTCTATTTCATCCATTTTATAAATCGAGTATTCTATGAATATCTCAAATAATTCCAATCTTATATTTATTAATTTTGAATGAGAATAGAAATTTAAAATTTTGCAAATCTTTTTAAGAAGAAAATAATTTTGTGTTGTATCGACCATTTAGTGTTTTAAGATTTCTGGTCGATGCACTTGATCAACGCTATCGATAGGGATTTCCTAAACGCTTTGATGAGACAATCAGAAACAATAAATTGACTTGTAAATTATAAATTTTTCTATAAAGGTAATTGTGATTTTTAAAGTTTTAGCTTTTTGGGAAAGAGGACAAAATTCCTTCTTTTCAATATTCTTATTCTTGTGATTCCCGAAGAGAACGTGCAATCACTTTTGCTTCTAAATCTTTAAAGCCGATCGAGACTAGGAATGCCACTTATGATCTGGTACTCGCGGCTATTGATTTTGCTTTCAATATTTGGCATCATCGTCTTTGGTGGAGAAATTTGTTCTCTACCTCAATTATAAATCATTGGGATATCTATTTCTCATAATTAAGTTGCGTCAACCATGTTGGCTCGAATTTCTTGCATCTTATGATCTTGATATTCTATATATACTCCCTGAAAGGGGAAATCTTGTTGCCAATGCACTAGTCGTAAGCAACAAGTAGTTGTTTTCTATGGTGATATCCGAATGGAACGATCTCGAGACTCTATTCACTTGAGAGATTCGAGATCGCGAAATCCGGTTTATATGCATCCCTTCTTTTATGTAGTCTAGAGGTTCCTTATTCTTTTTAGACTGCATTCTTGTAGCTCAAAGGGCTAGATTCTGAATTGGCTCTTCTTAGCCAATGTTGTAGGGATAAAATTATTATTGAAAGTTAGAAGGACTTCGATATTGATTTTCGTGGCGACATTTAAAAGTTTGGTAGACTTATCGTACCAAATATTTGTGACCTTCGTCAATATATTTTTGAAGATTCACATCGTTCCAAACTTACCATTCATCCTAGAAGTAGTAAAGTGTATGTAGATATGAAGCGACTTTATTATTTGGAGTGAATGAAATCTGATATCGCTAACTTTGTTAAGTGTTGTATGACTCGCCATCTTGTCTAGGCCCTACACTAAAGGCCTGGTGGGTTAATGCAACCTTTAGAAATTCCAATTTGGAAGTAAGACCAAATCCCCATGGATTTTATAGATGTCTTTCCCCGTTCCCGTTCGGGTCATGATAGCTTATGGGTTATAGTAAATAGACTTACTAAATCCGTCCATTTTATTCCCCGTTCGGATTAACCGAACCGTTCCTCTTTTGGCCCAAGCTCTTTGTTAAAGGAGATGTTAAATTACATGGAGTTCCTACTTCTATCGATAGCGATAGTGATCCATTGTTTACTAGTGGATTTTTGAAAGTGTCTTCAAAAAGCTTTTGAAAAGAAGCTTAATTTAAGCACCGCTTATTACCCCAGTCCGATGGACAAGTAGAGCGTGTGAACCAAACTCTGGAAGACCTTCTTCGTGTTGTGTGCTTGATTTTTGTGGAAGTTGGGAAAATCATATTTCTCTTATTGAATTTTCCTATAATCATAGCTTCCAATCTAGTATTGGTATGGCATTCTTCGAGGCACTCTAGGGAATGCTATGCCAATCTCCTTCTTGTTGGCTTAAGGTCGGTGAGAAGCTGGTTTTAGGTCCAGAATTTTTACTCGTGTTTCACCTATGATAGGTGTTGTACGTTCCCGTTGATAGCGAAAGATTAGCGCCTCAATATATTGGGCCATTCCCTATCACCGTACGTATAGATTCCATGGCTTGTCGCCTTGCATTACCGGCTCAGTTTTCTGCTATGCACGACATGTTTCACGTTTCTCAATTACGGAAATGCCTTCGGGATTCCGATTCCATTCTTGAGCCTGCTGTTGTGGAAGAAATTGAAGTTTCGCCGAATTTAACTTATGAGCAGCATTCTATTTGAATTATTGCTTCGAAGGGTAAACGGCTTCGAAATAAAGATGTTCCGCTTGTGAGGGTTCAATGGTCCACAAATCCTAAGGATTGCTCTTGGGAATCCAGAGAATTCATCGAGCGAACACATCCGGACTTGCTTACTCCTGCTCTTTGAGGTGAACTTCTAATATCAAATTTCTTTAGTATTAATATGCTTTTATGGTTGTTACTTCTTATTTCCACCTTATATAGAGGACGCAATTTCTTTAAGGAAGGGAGTCTGTAACAACCCGCATATTTATCGATTTTTATATTTATATATTTTATTTAAATATTTTATCGTTAATCGAATTTTGGACCGAACCTACTTTTTGCAAACGGTCAAATTAGGACTCGAGACCACTTCCATTGAGTTCGAAACGTCGTTTGCAATCTTCTAAGTATAAACATTGATATGTTTGGGGTTAGTGGAATTTCACCACTTTTTCACTCGAGCCTTTGGTTTGGACTTTTAGCCCATTAGGCCCAAGTTCCACCCCCCTTCTTCTTCATTGCTTCATTTCATTTCCTAACACTAAAGCTTCAACAAAAATGGTGAATGGAATGAGAAATTAAAACTCCAAAGTCTTTGTTTATTGCAACTCCAACATTCAACTCCAAATTCAAGAAGAAGACATCGGATTCAAGCTTGTGGTTGCTTCTCCATTTGCCTTCAAGCTTTGTTCTTCATTTTCATTGGGTTTTGGAGCAAAGGTGAGATTTTTATCTCACAATTCTAGTCTATAACCATATTGGACTGTTGGGAATGATTCCCTATCACTTTTGCATGCATATTAGCATTTGGTTTGGATTGGATTGGCGAAAAACTCCAATTTTTAGCGTTTTGGTGAATTTTCTGCACTTAGGTCGTTCTGGCCATTTTCGTGTGTTCGGAGTTAGGTCGCTCGCGACCTAACCCTTAGGTCGTAGGTCGTTTCTGGCCTTAAATTCCCCCTGCAGCGTTAGGTCGTTAGCCTCGGAATTAGGTCGTTGAGCCTTAGGTCGTAGGTCGTATGGACCTTAGGTCGTAGGTCGTCCTGGCCATTTCTAACGTCTTCGGAGTTAGGTCGTATAGACCTTAGGTCGTAGGTCGTATGGACCTTAGGTCGTTAGGTCGTATGGCTTTAGGTCGCTAGGTCGTATGACCTTAGGTCGTTAGGTCGTTTGGCTTTTAGGCCGCTTCCACGCTAGGTCGTTCGACTCTTAGGTCGTAACACTTAGGTCGTTCGACTCTTAGGTAGTAGGTCGTTCGAATGTTAGGTCGCTCGGCCCTTATCTCCTTAGGTCGTAGGTCGTTCGAACGTTAGGTCGCTCGGCCCCTATCCCCTTAGGTCGCTAGGTCGCGACGTTTTAGGTCGCTAGGTCGCGACGTTTTAGGTCGCTGCATCCTATGCCTCTATAGGTTGCTCGACCTCGTTTATGACCATAGGTCGCTCACCCCCTCTTCGTTAGGTCGCTCGGCCTTGCCTTCCATTTTTAGGTCGCTTGACCTTGTTTTCCTCTAGGTCGCATGGCCTTTAGACCGTTAGGTCGCGAGCGTTAGGTCGTTAGACCTTACCTTCCTTAGGTCGTTTGACCGGTTAAACCTTTAGGTCGCTCAACCCTACTACCATTACTAGGTCGTTTGGCCATAGCTCGTTAGGTCGCATGACCTTATAAACCGATAGGTCACATGACATTATAACCCTATAGGTCGTTGGACCTTATCCCGGTAGGTCGCTTGACCCCTTGGACCCCTAGGTCGCTCGACCCTATTCCCCTTAGGTCGTTAGACCTCATTTTGTCTTCACTAGGTCGTACCGTTTTGATCGGGGCGCTGCCCCCTGGACCCCCGCGACCTGACGGGGCAGGTCGAACCCCGTAAGCGGTGGCGTTGCCCCCGCACCCCCACCTTGGGGGGTTGCCACCCCCCTGGACCCCCCCTCCGTAGGGGATCTTATCTGAAAAACATTGAGCTGATTTCCTTGGATTTTATTCGCATCTCCGTATGCGATCTTTGTGACTGATTGTTTCTACACTTGCTTATGTGTTTTGTCACTTTATAATATAAAGGTTTCAATACTAGTAGTAAATATCAAAACTCTTTTAACAAACAATTTCAACTCTATTTTTAATAACAAAGCTCTTTTCTTAAACCGTTTTCCAATCTATTAGTATATACAAGCCTTTACCTCACTCGGATGAGAAATCTAATTAAACGACTTAGTAAAACAAGTGGTATGAAACGCTTGCGTTCACTTCATCGGTTAATTCTTGGACTTGTTCGATTGAACCTCTTGTGACAATTTTATTAGTGAAGATTTACAGTTTGTTCGTAAATATTTAAGTTAAGCAAGTGGTTATGGGACATGAAGCTAAACTTCTATATTTACTAGCTTAGTGTAATTGACACTTCTCGTTGATCTTGATGATCACTTTATGAATTAGACTAGCAATTGCGCGATGTCTCTTTCATTGCAAGGTTAGACTAGACACCACTTGTGTGATTCCATTCACACATACCATTTTGCTTTTTGGTTAGTCTTGACCTCAATCTATGTGATTCCATTCACACATGCGGGGTAGCTCCCCATGGTCTTCGGACCGTCATGTGATAGGCCTCTTTCCCTTTTTATGATTTCTGGATTTCTTGTGTTGATTTCTGGAATTTATCTCTTTGACTTGTCATGAGTACAAGTTTAGGGTATGATGCCCTCTTTGGATCTTTGAGAAGATTCTTGTGATATTGATTTATCTCTTATCGGTTGATCTCCTGTTGATCATTAATTGCATACTTATAGTAGTATGTCAGTATGGATATTTTATATTTATGCCATATCTTTTATTTTATATCATGTCATCTGATATTTATAGCTAGACTGATCCGTTTATTATTTTCTTATAAATAATACTCGGGTCAGGCCGAGATGTTACAGGTGCTACTGCTTGACTCCTCCCCCAGTGATTCACTACTCAGACTTTTGGCTACTTGTTTAGATTAGCAGCTTTTGATTGTTTACACTTGAGATATAGACTCATAGTTGTATTCTTTTGTATAGCACGCGTTGCTATTCTTTTGTATTATCGTGGATCTTTTTAGACCACTACTCTGATGTACACTTTTATGTGATATATATTCATATCTCTTTCCGCCATTGTGATATGGATATCTGTGATTGATTCGCATGTTATGCTTACTTCTATATTTGTTTCCGAAGATCATTTTATAGCCACCGTGTGATAAGAAATTACACGGATGGTCGCTCCTCAACAGCCTTATTCTCCGCGCTAGTTGACAGCACTACACCGTAGTGTTCTTGGCTAGCGTGGGTATAGAGGTGGGGCGTCACACATACATGTACATACGGATACAGGAATTGACACCTGTAAATTAAAAACAATTTTAAATTTGTCAAATATTATGGTTAAGTAAGGCAAATTGGAAATTTTATAAACTCTTAGGATGTAAAAGAGTGTGAAACGAATATAAACCTAAGTTGTAAAGTGATTGTATAACTATAAGTTGAAATTAAAGAACATGGATGAACTTAAGTAAAGATTTATGAAATTATAAGTAGATAAGTTTATATAACATAAAAAAAATGGAAAGTAAAATTAAATTTTAAAAAATGGTTAAACATTTCGATTAACAAAAGAAAATCTAAAGTTGAATTGTGAAATGAAATTTAACTTAAGTAAAGTTAAATGAAATTGGTTTTGATTTAAAATGAATATGAACTTAAGTTTTAAAGTGATTGAATTACATAAGTTTGGTATAAGATGTAATAAACTTGAGTAATGTTTTATATAATAATTCATAAATAATTTTAGTATTAGAGAAATTTACTAAGAATAAAATGAATGGGAATAAAATAAATGTGAATAAAAAGAATTTGGTGTATTTAAGAAACCAGTTGAAATAAATACGCATGTTGTACGTAGATCATTTATTCACACAACTATTTGATTCAGATTCGAGTACATGATTTTGAGGTGATTTACATTGTTCCAAGTTAGGATTTTCCACTCGATTCTTAACGGTGAACACTGGACACAGATTTTTTTACTTATTCTGAAATTCTCTATCATAGTATATAGCTATGCAGGAAGAATGATGGTTTCTAATCAAGGAACTAGATCAGAGTCTCCATTAGATAAGTTGAATGAGTGATAATAGTTCAGAAGTGAAATTGTGTGATCGAGAGAGCGATCGGATTTGATATTGCATGCGAATGGTCTATAGACGTCTTCTGGGCTTTGGTATGATGGTATGCAATGTTTAATTAACTTCGTTTACTAGTAATTATAAACAATATTAAGTAAGGATGTATGTTGATTTCTTTGGTTGCATATGGTGGTTAATTAGTATATGGTTTATAGTGATTCCACTTTCCATATACTTGTTCTCATTTGTTGTTAAGTGTTTAGCAGGTACCAATGGTGTATGCTTCGCATTTGGAGCTCGCTTTAATATTATATTGATTATATATGCATGCTAATATTAAGAAAAGGTAAAAAGGTACACATCCTAGATCACATATCGTATTTTTGTTGTTTTCCATATAGGATGCCTCATCTTTAAGATGAGATGTATATTATTTATGTAATAAATTTTTCGATCGTGCCACGTAAAGGAGAAGCTGTCGAAATTTTCCATAAACTTAAGTCGTTAGAAATTTTTTAAGAATTTTAACAGATTTTGATGACTAAAATCTTTTTTTTTTGTTATAACTTGGAATGGTATTAGTTGGTATTAGTGGATGAATTTTAAAGACTTGGAAAATTTTGTAATCTATTTTAGCTAATGGATTTTGGAAAGTTAATGGGTTTTGCGCCATTTTTCTTACTTTAGAAATTTCGAGGACGAAATTCTTTTAAGGAGAGAAGTCTCCAACGACCTAAGATTTTTGTCATTGAAATACTTAATTGATTCTAAATATTGAAAAGTTAATTTTATAAGTCAAATAGCTTAAAATTTCAAATATAAGGATTTAATGTGAATAAAAATGATTTCGAAATTTGATTTGAATTTTGTTTAAATAAGAGTGAAGGGATTAAATACGATGAGGATGGCTTTAATAATAATTAATTTTAATTAACGTCCAAAATTATTATTTTGAGGTGCTGTCTCAAATTTTAATGAAACCAATGTCATTCGATCTGTAATAGTAAATTATTGTATGTTAACAAATTTCGTGAAGATCGGACGTATTGTTTAGTTCCGCGAGCTCGAAATGCATTGAAATTTATTATAGGAATTTAAATTTAATATAATTTGATTTTGAAAGTAAACTTTTGTATATCATGGAATTAGGCCCCAATACTAGTTCTATTGTGTTTGGAATATGGGTATTTAATATAGAATGCCAAGCATCATGCATCGTTTGGGGTTTGAAATTTTAGAGCATAAATAGTGTTTGAAATTTTCTATAAAAGGAGCTCAACTTCCATCATTTTCCAAAACCCTAAAACCAAAGCCCTAATCGCCATTTTTTATCGTCCACATCCAACGGTCCAAGTTAATCTTTTGACCACTAAAGGTCGTGATGGGGGAGGTGTGAACATGAAGATTTACTGTAGTGATGAGACAAAGACATCGACCGGTGGGATTGGCATAACATCAACGGCGGCAATCCCTAGGTCATTTTCTGGTGAATGAGAACGCTAGGGGGTACGGACCACCGATGTTGGTTGCGGTGAGTTCTTGGCGTTTGACAGGAGCATTGCGTTGGGGGCTCGAGGTCTATGGCGGTGGTGGCATACATGAAATCACAGTGACATCGAGTTTCAAAATAATTGGCCTTAGTTTGTAAACGTATTATAGGAGAATGTGATTAAGTTTAAAACGTTAATGTTAATTATAATTTAATTATCCATAAGTTCTAACGATTGTATCTTGTCCATACAAGGTACAAATCGAACGCGGTCAGTCGTATTACGCTCGTTACAATGAGTACGACGTTATGGAATTGGATTTGATGGATTTGGAACTAGAAATTTGTGTTAAAATTGAATTCATTTGATTTTAATTCAAACCGGAATGCTTTAGCCATAACTAGAATTTCTGTAACAACCCGCATATTTGTCGATTTTATATTTAAATATTTTATCAATACTCGGAATTTAGTCCGAAAAACTACTTTGTGCATACGGTCGAATTAGGACTCGGGACCACTCCCATTGAGTTTAAAATGCCGATTGTGACCTTTTTGAGTATAAGCTTCGATATGCTTGGAGAAAGTTGATTTTTGCTACTTTTCACTTTGGGTTTGGGTTTGGGTTTCGCTATTATAATAGTGTGTAATTGTAAAATAAACTTACTTTTAAATAGCGTTAAGGCTTTACATTTTCCACCTTAACACATTTATATATTCCCATAGTCTATATAGTACCGTAATCTCCTCCGTACTGGGCGTCATCAGACGACACTCCATAGGTATGGTACAAAACCAAAATCATATAAGGCGCGCTAGGGTAGGTGACACGGCACAACTAGGCAATGCCAAGCTAGATATACTAATTACGCTTCCGGGTCGGTGGTAACACGTAGCAGCTACTACCGTCCACCTCGAGCCACCCCCACAAATCAAAAAATCAAAAGTGGCCACCAAATAAATCCAAAGATAGAGTAGAATATCGATGGGATGTGTCCGATAAAAGGGACTACCTTCTTAACCCGTCGATCGCTCCAGTTTTAGCCACCATATGCCAACTCACGAGAGTTGTGTCCACGTATTTACCTCAAAGGAAACGCCGCCATCATCCTACTTCATTCTGGAATCTCCACCGCGTACACGGTTGTTAAAGTGGTTTTCGGAGTTGGCGGAGAGTATGACAACTTCTGATCCCGGTCTCTTCAAAAACCAAACGTTATTATAACACCGCGGTCTTTTCAAAAATAGTTTATACTTAAAAACCAAAATAAAATATCCATTTCAAAACCATATAAATACGATATCATTTCTATTTTAAAACCCAAATCAATATGATATCATTTTTATTTCGAATATATCCTTTTTCAAAAATCATAGTACTTTCAAATATATATACCTTAAACCCATAGCTTCGAAATAAAATTTTCAATACTTAAATGGTTTAATAATAAATTACTTTATAAGTAAATTAGCTTTTGAATTTCTCAAATCAATTCTAAATAAAGATTTGAATTCCCAAATAAACCATTTAAATTTCCATATATTTCAAAGTTTTAAATATTCCACCATTTCAAAACTAAATTTTTAATTCATATACATATATGCCAAATTCACTTTATTATTATTTAGCTTTGAAATATTGCTTAATAAGTCCAGTATTCTTTAAATAAAATTTTCAAATTCAATAATTGAATATTCCTCAATTTATTTAAACTAGATATATTCACTTAAATCATCTTAAACCCGAATTTAGTTATAACACCGTATTCTTTTTAAATCTAAATTCTAATAAGATCTTAATTAAATAAAATCTCAAATCAATTTCAAAACTATCTTCTCAACTTTGATTTATAAAAATCAATATAAACCTTATATTGGAATATAATTTAAGTAAATACTTATCCATAATATATTTAAAAAAATTAACTTGATTATTAAACTTACTTCATACTTTAAATAATTTTATACATAGCTTAAAACCAAGAATTTAACTATATATAAAATAACCTATATCAAATATCCGAAATCAATATCTTATAAAACCATATATATTTCTTTACAAAACCATAGAAAAATTATTTCAAAAATAATTATATATATATATTGTAACGCCCCAGAAATTTCGATCCGGAAAATTCCAGACAGTTGGTGAAAAGAAGAAAAAGAAAGAAGAAGAAACAGAAAAATTCAAACTCAGAATCTCACATTTGCAGCAGATCAAAATATAATATCACATAAATAGCAGTTTTACAAAGAAGAACTGTATCAATACACTTATACATTTATACATCAGAGTTATATCATTACACAAATATCGGACAGTTAAAACTAACTTGTCCCAGATAAACTATAATATATATGTCACAGCGGATAAACCCTCAATACGTTCTTGTCCTCGGCTCTCTTCCTAAGCTCCAGAACGTCCTTACCTGCATATCTGTAATACTCGGTCTGACCCGAGCATTACATCAAAGTAACACCCGGATCAGGCTGGAAACCAGAGTGGGTAAACCCATCTAACATGGAATACAAAAGCATACAACTTATATAAACCCGGGGTAACTTATATCAAGTTACATCTCCACAAGCCGTTATAAACATCACTTATTTCACACATGAATTTCTAAGTATCATACTTAGATTAAATGGTCCAATTCACTTAAGTCATTTCATTCCGGTTTATTGATTTCACATATCAATCTATATAGAATCGAAATGGTTTTGGGTATTTACTAATACCCGACTTCGGTCTCTTCGAACCCAACATCATCTTAACTTAAATTATCCAAGTGAAATACAATTCAACTTTTAAATATCGGATGTCACAGTAATTCCTCATCAACAGAAAACTACAGCATCACAGTTTAAATTAAACACATCTTATCACATAGCATCACGAACACATATTAGGGATAACAATTAATCAAAGGCTTCCCATATCATTCTATTTATCCCTTAAATTAATTTCACAAACTAATTTATCCTTAACCAAATACAGTATTTAACATTTAATTACCTCATTAATTAATTATTAACCATAATTATTAATCACCCTTGATTAATAACATCCAGTAATTAACTACCCTTAATTACTTTAGTGAATAAATTAATCCTTAATTTATTCTCTAATTAATCCCTTGAACTATCCCATCAACTATCCTTAATTACTTTATTTTAAAAACTAATTAATTATCTCAATTAATCCCCTGATTAATTACATAGGAATTTAATCCAAATTATTTTCATCATCAACATCTTTAATTACATCCAGTAATTACTGTTAATTACTTCCTTAAGTAATTACACTTCCATTAATTACATTAAGTAATTATTCATCAATCATCAAGTGTTTGAATTAATTAAACTTAATTAATTAATCTAAATTAATCACATTAACCTAATTAATTACATTAAGTAATTAATTCATTAATTACTTCTACTGAGTAATTAAACATAAACAATTTCATCATTGATTATTATTAATTAATTAATCCAATTAATTACCAAAATTAAGCACATTAATTAATTGTTAAATAATCTTAAGTTAATGACCTTCATTAACAATTCTTTAATTATTAAGAAATTAACTCAGATTAACCATCATTAATTACAAATTAATTAATTACTAATTATTAAATTAATTAATTGCTAAGTGCAACTTAATTAATCCTTAATCACTCGATTAATTAATCTTTAATCATTAATTAAACTTTAATTAACAATCCCTAATTACAGATTAATTTACCTTAATTAATAAATCTTAAGACTTTAATTAATCAATTTAAAAACTCTTAATTATTTAATTTATCTTCCATATTATTAATTAATTAAATATTTAATTATCCAACTTAATTATTTAATGAATCCAAATCATTAAATTTTTATTTATCTCCAAGATAATCATTTCTTACTTAATTAAGCATTTAAAAACAATTTATTTTCAAATTTACTTTAAATTCCATTCAAACTTCATTTTAAATGTAAAATAAAAATTTAACTAAAACAAGGTTTTGAAACAATTCAAAACCTTTTATCTCATATGTTAAAGAAAACATTCATTTTATAACATAAGTTTAAAGGAATTTAAAGTTCAAATCAATTTAAACATACACTTTAAACATTCCAAGATATTTAAAACAAATTCAATTTAAAAATTTCCTTAATTTTAAAACTGAAATATAGATTAAATCTTTGTTCTAGATTTAACTTTAAATTTTAAAGCTTCCCTTACCATTTCAAATCTTCATTTTAAAATTCAAATCATTTAACCATATTTAAAGTAATTAAACAATTTAAATTTAAACTTTATTAATAAATCTAATACTCAATCCTAATTTCTAGATTTTAAAACTAGAATTTAAACTTATTTAAAATTTCTATTTTACAATTTAAACTTTCTGTTTAAATTCTAACCCACATATACTTTATACTAAAAAGTTTTAAATCCAAATTTAAATTTCAAAACTTAAATTAATTCAAAACTCAGATTCAACTCTTATGAATTCAGATTCAAATTTAGTTTAAACTTAGTTTAAAATTTTCAGTTGCATTTAAACTTTATTTTTAAGCCTTAAAACAGAACTGGTTCTGTTTTTAAGTTGTAAAATCTGGAACAACAAATTAACCCGAGCCTTCCCACATTTACTTCGAGCCACATCCCTATCTGCTTCGAGCTAAAACTCGCTTCGAGCTAAAACTCGATTTCCCCGAGTCCAACATGATGCCATCAAAACTGTAACCACCAATATTACACTAGCATCATCATAACCCTCTGTGCACATGTACGGCGCCTCCGGCCATCGCTGACCAACTACAAGACCAGCCCACAGTCGACCTTCAACTCGTCAGACCATCCAAACAACAATCAAATCAACACCTGCTCTAATTCAACATCGAATCCACAATCCCAAACCTGGAACAACTGACAGTACCCACTACACTCTAACCTGTCAACATCTCCCCCACGAAACTCCGATCACCATCGCCTTTGAAACTCCGACGACGTCTTCGACTACCCATCCTCTTCCAGTACCCCAGACCCCAAGCAACTCGATCATCAGAGGAGATCGAGCCTAAGAAAAATCTGTAACCCAGTAAAAACTAGGGTTCTAGGAATCAAATCAAAATCACCACCACCAAAATGCAATGCAACCCGATCTAAGAATTTACTCCTCATCCCTAATTATTCCTCCACCTCCAGAAGCAAATTCAACTCAAACGAACACAAAGATCATCAATGCTACCCCAAAAAGCAAAATACAGACAATATAGAACTACCCTCTAATTCTAACACTAAAAATTGTAATTTTGTTTTTAAAAGTCATAATTTGGTTTAGGGATTTGATTAATAACCCTGAATCCATGCATTGCTAAATTTAAATTTTTGACTTAACTTTAAGCATTCCTGAACTTATGGGTTCCAGAACCAATCCCAAATTTGTTCTTACTTAGATAAATTTTTAAACTTTAATTTATGCTAAAACAAACAAGTTTTGTTTTAATCCCATGTCCAAACAACAAATAGGCCAAGAGATGATGATTTTGAATCAAAATCAGGTGTTTGGAATCACAGAACAGAGAACAAAATATTCAACATCATGCACACATACATATTCATATATACATTCACAGCAGATTTCATAATATATATTCATTTCAAATTATATAGCATGCAACCAAATTTACCTACTTAAATTTTGAGAAGTGAAGATACTCACCTTTTTAACAGAAGAGCACCAGATTTGAAAACACCCCTTTTTTTCTTGCTTTAAAACTTTTGACTTGGATGCTTGCTTTTAAAAAAAACTTGAGTTGTTGAATGCCCTTGTTTTATAAATTTCATGCAGAGATGATTTCTTCTCAGATTGAAAATGATGAATGCAGGTTACAGTTTTTAGAATGTTACAGGGTTTTGCTTGCTCCAGATTTGAGATGAAAAAAAAATGATGCACATGCTTCAGATTGATATTGTCAACTTGGTTACAGATTGATGATTTCTGATTTGAGGAAAAAATGCAGACATTTTAATTTGATTTGAGGATTTGTTTTAGAGTAATAAGTTCAACTGAAAGATTTTCTTGTTTTAGAATTGAAAATGAGAAAAGAAAAGAATGGAAGAAGGCAAGTGTTTATATAACTTATTTATGATTTAATTAAAATCAAAGAAAAATAAAAATACAAATTTGACACTTGTTTTATGCATGGCATAAATTTCTTACATTTGTTAAATACCATTTATAGTTAAACTATTCATGTTAACAACAAGCCTTAGACTTATACACTTGTAATAATGCAATTTTGTATATTTTTGAATGACTTTGAAAGTTTTTGAAATAAATTTCCTAATTAAATAAATACCTTTCTAAATTAACAAATGCTTTTTCAACTCTAAATAACTAAAACCCTTAAAAGATAATAAAATATAAACCTATAAAAACTTATACATATATTTTAAACCCAAACTATTTTAAGATATCTACCCTTTTGAATTTTAAATTTAAATATTCAAATTCAAATCAAATTTTAAATCAGTCTTATATATATTTATTTAAACAAATACAATTTCAGCTGGTATATAAAATAATTCTATTTAAAATCTATGTATATATATACATAACACAATTACAAATATAAATATTTCCTTGATTAGATTCATTTGTTTAATCTATAATTCAGTATTCTATTAATTAACTCAAATATTTTATCAATTACAGATGTCTAGAATTCCCAAATATCACATACATATATACCGCGGTGCCTGTATATAATTTTCTATCCTACGGTCAAGTGATACGAATATTTATCATTTCAATCCGCAATTTAAAATAAAAAATGCGGTTTTATATCATTTCAATCCATAATCCCGAATGAGACGAACATGCGTAATAACTTGCAGTTTATAACATTATAAATACAACATCCATTCATCCAATATCAATCATCAACCATTTATCACAATCATCATCAAATTCAAACAATAGCATCAATATAGAACAGGTAATAAACAACAGGTATTAAATAGCAGTTTATATTCAAAATAATTTAAATAACTGTTTAACTGGCAGTTTATATGCAATGAATAATTAATTAACAATTTAACTGTCAGTTTAAAAGCAATGAATAAATTAAATAGCGATTAAATTTAAATAAATGAAATTTACTGAGATGATGATTAAAAATATGCCAAATAACCATAAATAAATCATAAATCACATCATATATCAATTTAAAAAACATAAGAAATCTTAGAAGTTGTGAGTGGGTTAAAACACTCACCTTTTGAATTTAAATTGAATTTAAATTCAATTTAAACCCAAAAATTTGACCGTCTCAGAATTCGTCCAAACCAACGTTATTGAGTTCGAAATTTCAATACGATCCTAACAAAAAAAACCGCGTGTGAATTGGTGTTCGTATGTGAAAGATATAGCGATTAGTCTGTTTGAATTTCAATAAAATGAAAATAAAAACAGAATACCTTAAACCTTCTTGCCACGTCATCACCCCTTCTCCCTCTACAGGCATGCACGCGATAATTGAAGCCGGACCCAAAAATTTCACGCACCCCCTCCCCCCCCCTCCCCCCGCGATCGCACGTCACCGGCGACATCCTGACGTCGATCTCAAGCCACCAACGCCTGCGCCTCAGCCCCCTCGACCTCCACCTCGAACGCCAATGAGCCCGCCGCCTCCGTTCACTGTGAAAATCGAAGTAAAGCGCAGGACCGAAATCAAAAATTTGACCAATCCATAATGCTTTGGCACTAATCGGCCGTTGGATATGTAGAGTTCGTCGAGCTCTACAACTTTGTGTTCAATGTGCGCTTATATGAATTTTGTTTGATGATAATAAACATATATATATATATATATATATATTCATTTAAGTGTATTTGTTAATGTACTATTTTATTTTTCATAGATTAAATAAATATTTGTTGAATAAAATAAATTACACAGAATCTGAATTCAAACAGAAATTTTATTCAAATAAATATTTATTACAATTTTGAATAGTACAAATTCAAGCTCTCAATATACATATACAATTTTGATTGTAATTACATCACAATTGAATTTACATAAATGCCTCACTGCATATCACTCACACTCGTAGTTTATCTTCATATTCATTCCAGTTATAATGCAGCATCTGAGCAATCTGCAAAAATATTCAGTAACATAGTAAAATTGAAAAAGAAATATTTTTGCAATATAAAATAAAACATGATTTTTTGAAAATATTATTTGCCTCAGTTATTTGGGTTGTTCGTCATCATTTACATTTGAATTCATCATACACGAACAATGTGACATGCACAATGTATCACTGTACATGCCACAAGGTCATGCACTCCGATATACACTTGATAATGTTACAGGGACAGGTGAGCACAAGGTCAAACCCAAATATAAAGACAGGTTCAACTCAGGTGCGATATAAATGAAATCTCGTCATCGGCACAAGGTCAAACCTGAGTTTTTAAAACTGGGTTCAACACAAAGGCAATGCACCAGTGCAATAACTCAAGCAATGATCAGAACACAAAGGCAGTAGTGTACATGAATACAACTACAGGTACAAGGCCAGAACAACAACATGAATGCAGTAACAACCAGAATGAATGTCAAAGACCAGACAATAGTGAAGAACACAAGGCATAGCAACTGCATAGCGACTGTAACAGTGACAAACATCATATATAGGACTGCAACAATCAAATGAAGAAAGCAACCCAACAGCAATGCATGCAAGTGCAGACCAATGCAGACCAATCAGAATGAAGAACCAGAGACAAGTGCTGCACTTAAAGACTAGTTCAATATAAACATCACCAGGTTACATAATATCAAAGTTCAGGTCCGACCAAACATCAAGAGTACAATGCAATTGCATAATGCAAATGAACTCGATCAAGTACACATTACAACTCAACAGTGAATCAAACTGAAATGTCGAACCAAGTCCATGAAGCACAAAGACTCCAAGCCTTCAAGCTACAACTCAAATGAAGCAGATCAAGTGACAAGTTGAAGCAGTAGTTAACAAGCAAGTGTGCAACTTGACTATCAAGACTCAGTGATGCAATGCAAATCAAAACAGAGAGTACGACTCACATGTACACCATGATATCAAGCCCCGTGAAACAGAGATAAGATGGTCAGCCACCATAATGATGAAAATGTCGAGCTCAATGCAACACAGTGGCAACCACAAGATGCATACATAAACAACATCAAAGAAACAACACAAACCAAGTTACAAACATCAAGTGTCGACCAGGTAGCAAGAAAGACATGATTATTGACAACAAACAAGTCAGTGCAGCAATGTAACAAACATCAGAGACAAGCTCAAATATCAATGGAGCAAAAAGATTATCATTGTCAACAAGCAAAAACAGGATTTCACTTAACAATAATATCAATATACTGTGAACAGTGCAGTAATGTGTATGCAAGCAAATGCAGCAACATGTACACATGGGGAAGTGCATTTATCAAGTACATCATGAAGCAAAACCAAGAAGACAAGTTCGAAGTCAAAATAGATTTTAAATTGCAAACAAGCTCAAGGAACATTAGCAAGTGCAACAGCCACACTTGAATATGAAGACCACAGAAACAAATGTTACAGTGAAAAAGAAAAGTGCAGAGATGAACGCATATATGGATGCAAACGTGCCAAAGTAGTCAATGCCATGTAAATCAATGACACAGTGGATGAACGAAGTTCAACAGTACAGAGATGACCAAGTCAAAAATCAAATACGTATCTTTGAAAAAGTCACAAATCAAAACAGGAAAGTTTTGCCGTTTGACTCAAGAAAAATCAAACGTTTCAAAATCAAAGTCGTGCGCATCAAGTCGAAACTATATCAGGAAAGCGAAAATTAGTAAAGTATCGAATTGATACGAACGAATTATAGGGTCTCAGAATCCATATAAATATTCACCCAAAAATTCATCATCGGCATCGAGTCAAGCAAGCATTAAACCAGTAACGAAAGAGAATACATACCATAATCCATCGAACTCGATCAACAAAGGAAAAGCTGCGAACGAGCGCAAGAAAAGCAACCACAGAATCGATCATCAGAGAGCCACGAACAAGTTTATTGAATCAGAAACTAACTCGATAAAGCAGCCGAAGTCATCTCAAGATACGAGCGACCAACAGAGCAAGAAAATCAAATATTTATAGTCGCGATCTCCCAATTTCAGAAAAACCCTAATTTCTGTAGAAAGAGGATCGGCCGTCATTGTCTTCACAAGCCAAAAGAAAAAGGAACGGGCAAAACAATTGGGCCGACTTTGTTTTATAAAGGGGGCTTTAGTTTATATTCAAATAGGGTTTTAGTTTTAAATTGTTTTTAAGTTTGTTTTAAATTTTCTTTTAAGGCTCAAATCTTGGTAAATCACCGCCTAGGTTTTAATTTGTGTCAGATTGTCTAGTTAGAATTAGTTCAGTGAGCACGGTTTGCGAGTTTGCAAGACTCTATTGGCAGTAGCAGGGTGTGCGAGTCTGTTAGAGTGTTTGTAAGCAGGAGACTGTTTAATTCTAATAGAAATCTGGGAATGCAGCAGTAGGCAGGGGTTGCTGAAGCTGGGTAAATTTTTTGTGTGATTTACTTTTCAGCATATTTATCTCTCTGCAGTTTGTTTTTGTGTTTAATTTGAGAAAATTTGCTATAACCCTATTCAACCCCCCCTCTAGGGTTAATCTAGATCCTTCAAGTGGTATCAGAGCGAGGTATTTTTTCTTTAACTCTAGAGTCATGAATCCACCAAATAATGCTTTTTCTGAGGGGCAATCTATTGCTAGGCCACCCTTGTTTAATGGGAATGATTATGCTTATTGGAAAGTTAGGATGGGTATTTATCTTAGTTCTGTTGATTATGATGTTTGGGACATTATTGAAACTGGCTACAAATCTCCCACTATAACTGTTGGTGATACTGAGATTCCTAAACCTAAGGATCGGTGGGATGCTAACGATAAGAGATTAAAAACTACAAATGCTAAAGCCATGAATGCTTTGATCTGTGCTCTTGATAAAGCTGAATTTAATAGAATTTCTCATTGTAAAACTGCACAGGAAATTTGGCATACCTTGGAGGTGACACATGAAGGAACTTCTCAAGTCAAGGAGTCTCGTCTAGCCCTATTTAACAATGAATACGAGAACTTTGTAATGGACAAAGGCGAGAGCATAAAGGACATGTTTGGACGCTTTTCAACTTTGGTGTACAATGCTAGAGCGCTTGGGAAGATATTCACCAAGGTAGAGCTTGTGAGGAAGGTACTACGAGTCTTACCGATGAGCTTTGAGGCAAAAGTCACGGCAATACAAGAATCGAAAGATCTGAGTAAACTAAGCATGGAGGAGTTGATCGGTAACTTGATGACTGAGCTTGAGCTAAAAGAAAAGGAGGAACGCAACAACTCCGAATCAAAGAAGAAGACGATTGCCTTAAAGAGCAAAGAAGAGAGCGATGAAGAAGAAGAAGATCCAATTAAAGAGCTTGCAGTGGCTGTCAATAATCTTAGAAAATGGTCAAGATTCAAGCCACGCAAGAAGAAAACAAGTGTTCATAGGACAAAAGATTCTGACAATTCCGATAATGAATTGACGTGCTTTAACTGCAACAAGCCTGGCCACTTCAAATAACAATGCCCACTTCTCAAAAACAACAAAGGAAAGAAAAAGAAGAAGAAGGCCTTTGCAGCGACTTGGGATGATGAAGAAGGAGAGGAAGTTTCGAATAGTAGCTCAGAGGAGGCTAACTTATGTCTTGTGGCAAAATCAGATTTAGAAGCAAGCTCAGATGAATCTAGTGAGGTAGGTGACTATTCTTATAAAGAACTTGTTTTTATGTGTCTTGATCTTACTAAAACAATTGATACTCTTGAATCTAAAATTAAGAAACTGAAATCTGATAGGAGAGTACTTGCTCATGAAAATTTTAGGTTAGAAACTGAACTTGAAAATATTCAAAACCTAGAATGTAAAAAATGTAAAATTTTAGATTCAGAATTATCAAGACTTAAGAATAGCTTTGAGAATCTTGAAAAACAAAACTTGAGTCTTAAGGAAACCATTGACACTAGGAAAAAGGATTTTATAAATAAATGCACCTCACTTGTAACTGAAAACACAACATTAAAAACCAAAGTCCAAAATCTTGAGAAATCTCTGAATAACTTTTCAAGAGGAGAAAAATCATTCAACATGTTATTAGGAAATCAAATTTTTGCTAACAACAGAAAAGGACTAGGCTTTGGGAAAACACAAGTTGATGATAATGCAAAAGGTACGAGTGTCTTTACTAGATGTGAAATAGTTGGACATCGTGTTGATAATTGTAGTCATAGGAACAAGAACACAAAATTTATACAAGTTTGGGCTCCTAAGAATTCAACAAACAAATTTTATGTCTATTGGAACAAGAATAAAAGGAGTAAACAAGTTTGGGTTCCAAAGGGATTGTTTATTCACAATGCTTCTACCACTAACAATCATGGACCTATAAAAACAATTAGGTCACAAAAATCTTTCATCGTGTAGGTATGGTGGCAGGCTAAGGAACAACAACAGTGTTCTCTGGATTTTGGCTGTTCCAGAAACACAACAGGCAACAAAGAAAAAGTTTCTTAGCCTAGTACAAAGGTGACAGAATCACAGTGGGCAACCACGAAAAATTATCGTAAAGGTAAAACAGGTGAAGGCATATTTGATCGATATATTAAATGTGATAATCTGCACTGTATTCTGAATTAAATCGGCCAATAATGTGATGATAAAGAGATGATGATTTTTTGATTCTGACTTGTTCAACATAGTTGGCCAATTATATTTATGCCAAAAACACTGTTCTTTGAATTACTTCATACATATACGTTTAGATTAAACATAGTGTTTTGTTGGATATTAATACATTTGGTTATAACTTGGCTAACTCTATATTCATGTTTTTTTTAATTATTTACACGGCTTTAATTCAAATTCAAAGAATGTCATTTAAATTGTTATTAAAATTGAGTTTGAAATTTTTGATGCACACTTCATGGTTTGGTCGATCAAATTCAATTGATGATAATTTTTGAGTGAAAAAGAAATTCAGATGCAGATCATACTGGTAATCTAGTTGACAGAAAACTTACTAGTTGAACGTGATTTATGGTGAGACATTTAGTAACTGCATCTTTTTTCAAAGAAAATATCTGCATATTTTTCATTACAAATAATTTTCAAATAGCAGAAATTTTTTCTCATATAACCCCCTCGAGAAAATCATTTTTAATCATATTTTCAGATTAGTCATTGTGAAAAATTGGTTTCATAATTATTTTTGAATTTGATTTAAATGACAATTTTAACTAGTTTAACTCCATAATAATTATCGAAAAGATAAATAGTGATTAAAAAAGTGATGAGTGTTGATATTTTTCATACATTACTCAAGTCAGTATATTTGGAAAATTTCTTTAGGAATTCAAACAAGAATTATAAAACTTTTTGTTGGGTAAAGATTCCATGACCATTTCTATTTCTCTCATATTTCTATCGACCATTGTTTATCAAAAATTCAATATAGTTTGTCGATATGTGGTACTTTAAACAGGAATCATTCGTTTTTCTTTTTACAAAACAAAATAAAATCCAAAGTATTCACTCTCATTTAAATGTCCTTATGGTTATGAATGAGTGAATTACTTGGAATTTGTTATGTGCTTCCATGCTCATTTAAAAGTCCTTACGGTTATGCATGTGTGGAATGCATATCAAAATTGATTTATTAAATAAACAAGTTGATTCTAATCCCATTTAAAAGTCCTCACGGTTATGCGTGATTAGAAGATACTTGAATTCATTTTTAAAATTAAATTGGAATACTACTAATCTCATTTAAAAGTCCTAACGGTTATGCATGTTTAGTAGATATTCAAATTCCTAATATAAATGTACCACAAGTAGATACAACTATATGATTTTATTAGAACATCATTTCCATTCATTCTAAAAGTGGAATATGCGCCTAACAAGGGTAGTTATGATTTTTGTTTGATTTTTTTATTGAAGTTTAATATTAATGTTCAATTGAGTTTTAATGTTGGATTAATATCAAACACTTTATCTCTATTTTTCTCTAATACTATTATTCTTTTGCTGATAACAAAAGGGGGAGAGAAAAGTTAAGATTTTGTCAAATAAAATCAATCAAAGGTCAAATAATTTTCCATTTGCGTCTAGGCTCATTTGTATATTTCTATTTGTATGCATATATGTAGGGGGTGCATCATGTAGAGAGGAAGCATTTAAATATGAGGAGCAATTAGAGTATATCATTGACCAAATACATTTAACACAGTCAAAATCTTAAATATATGTTTGTTATCATCAAAAGGGGAAGATTGTTGAATATGCGCTTATATGAATTTTGTTTGATGATAATAAACATATATATATATATATATTCATTTAAGTGTATTTGTTAATGTACTATTTTATTTCTCATAGATTAAATAAATATTTGTTGAATAAAATAAATTACACAGAATTTGAATTCAAACAGAAATTTTATTCAAACAAATATTTATTACAATTTTGAATAGTACAAATTCAAGCTCTCAATATACGTATACAATTTTGATTGTAATTACATCATAATTTAATTTACATAAATGCCTCACTACATATCACTCACACTCGTAGTTTATCTTCAAGTTTATTCCAGTTATAATCAGCATCTGAGCAATCTGCAAAAATATTCACTAACGCAGTAAAATTGAAAAAGAAATATTTTTGCAATATAAAATAAAATATGGTTTTTTGAAAATATTATTTGCCTCAGTTATTTGGGTTGTTCGTCATCATTTACATTTGAATTCATCATACACGAACAATGTGACATGCACAGTGTATCACCGTACATGCCACAAGGCCGTGCACACCGATATACACTTGATAATGTTATAGGGACAGGTGAGCACAAGGTCAAACCCAAATATAAAGACAGGTTCAACTCAGGTGCGATATAAATGAAATCTCGTCATCAGCACAAGGTCAAATCCGAGTTTTTAAAACTGGGTTCAACACAAAGGCAATGCACCAGTGCAACAACTCAAGCAATGACCAGAACACAAATGCAGTAGTGTACATGAATACAACTACAGGTACAAGGCCAGAACAACAACATGAATGCAGTAACAACCAGAATGAATGTCAAAGACCAGACAATAGTGAAGAACACAAGGCATAGCAACTGCATAGCGACTGTAACAGTGACAAACATCATATATAGGACTGCAACAATCAAATGAAGAAAGCAACCCAACAGCAATGCATGCAAGTGCAGACCAATGCAGACCAACTAGAATGAAGAACCAGAGACAAGTGCTGCACTTAAAGACTAGTTCAATATAAACATCACCAGGTTACATAATATCAAAGTTCCGGTCAGACCAAACATCAAGAGTACAATGCAACTGCAGAATGCAAATGAACTCGACCAAGTACACATTACAACTCAACAATGAATCAAACTGAAACGTCGAACCAAGTCCATGAAGCACAAAGACTCCAAGCCTTCAAGCTACAACTCAAATGAAACAGATCAAGTGACAAGTTGAAGCAGTAGTTAACAAGCAAGTGTGCAACTTGACTATCAAGACTCAGTGATGCAATGCAAATCAAAACAGAGAGTACAACTCACATGTACACCATGATATCAAGCCGAGTGAAACAGAAATAAGATGGTCAGCCACCATAATGATGAAAATGTCGAGCTCAATGCAACACAGTGGCAACCACAAGATGCAGACATAAACAACATCAAAGAAACAACACAAACCAAGTTACAAACATCAAGTGTCGACCAGGTAGCAAGCAAGACATGATTATTCACAACAAACAAGTCAGTGCAGCAATGTAACAAACATCAGAGACAAGCTCAAATATCAATGGAGCAAAAAGATTATCATTGTCAACAAGCAAAAACAGGATTTCACTTAACAATAATATCAATATACTGTGAACAGTGCAGTAATGTGTATGCAAGCAAATGCAGCAACATGTACACATGGGGAAGTGCATTTATCAAGTACATCATGAAGCAAAACCAAAAGACAAGTTCGAAGACAAAACAAATTTTAAATTGCAAACACGCTCAAGGAACATTAGCAAGTGCAACAGCCACACTTGAATATGAAGACCACAGAAACAAATGTTACAGTGAAAAAGAAAAGTGCAGAGATGAACGCATATATGGATGCAGACGTGCGAAAGTAGTCAATGCCGTGTAAATCCATGATACATTGGATGAACGAAGTTCAACAGTACAGAGTTGACCAAGTCAAAAATCAAATACGTATCTTTGAAAAAGTCACAAAACAAAACAGGAAAGTTTGTGCCGTTTGACTCAAGAAAAATCAAACGTTTCAAAATCAAAGTTGTGCGCATCAAGTCGAAACTATATCAGGAAAGCGAAAATTAGGAAAGTATCAAATTGATACGAACGAATTATAGGGTCTCGGAATCCATATAAATATTCACCCAAAAATTCATCATCGGCATCGAGTCAAGCAAGCATTAAACCAGCAACGAAAGAGAATACATACCATAATCTATCGAACTCGACCAACAAAGGAACAACTGCGAACGAGCGCAAGAAAAGCAACCACAGAATCGATCATCAGAGAGCCGCGAACAAGTTTATTGAATCAGAAACTAACTCGATAAAGCAGCCGAAGTCATCTCAAGATACGAGCGACCAACAGAGCAAGGAAATCAAATATTTACAGTCGTGATCTCCCAATTTCAGAAAAACCCTAATTTATGTAGAAAGAGGATCGGCCGCCATTGTCTTCACAAGCCAAAAGAAAAAGGAACGGGCAAAACAATTGGGCCGGCTTTGTTTTATAAAGGGGGCTTTAGTTTATATTCAAATAGGGTTTTATTTTTAAATTGTTTTTAAGTTTGTTTTAAATTTTCTTTTAAGGTTCAAATCTTGGTAAATCACCACCTAGGTTTTAGGTTGTGTCAGATTGTCTAGTTAGAATTAGTTCAGTGAGCAGGGTGTGCGAGTTTGCAAAACTCTATAGGCGGTAGCGGGGTGTGCAAGTCTGTTAGAGTGTTTGTAAGCGGGAGACTGTTTAATTCTAATAGAAATCTGGGAATACAGCAGTAGGCAGGGGTTGCCGAAGCTGGGTAAATTTTGTTTGTGATTTACTTTTCAGCATATTTATCTCTCTGTGGTTTATTTTTGTGTTTAATTCGAGAAAATTTGCTACAGCCCTATTCACCCCCTTCTAGGGTTAATCTAGATCCTACACTTTGCTTTTGAAGTTCTCGATTTCGTTGCACGGATTGGAAAAAATCGAGACTAGAAGATGGAGAAATTTCGGCCATTTAAAAGGGAGAACCTATGGCGGCTAGGGTTTCAGCAATATAAAAATATGATTTCTCGCTTTACGTGCCGTATTTATAAAGTTATGTCCAAAACAGCCCGAACTCAAAACGAAGCATGCCGCCTGGCCTTTTTGATGTAAAAAGACCTTTTGAACACAATGGAACTAGTTTCAAAGTTCAATTCTATCATTTTCGTAGGCTACTGTTAAAGTCAAATTTGTTTGAAATGACAATAATGCCCCGAAAAGCCCGTTTCGGCTCCGGAACGAAAATGGGTCATCCCATATATCAAAATATATGTTTTTAAATATTTTAAATGTGATGAAACTAGTTTCAAGTCCAAATTCCATCGTATGAAGAAGTTGTGCTAAAATCAACATTTTTCAAATTGATTTCAATTTCATTGATTTCAAGGCGTTTCAAGCCCATACGATCAAACGACAAATCCGATTACTGCGAAACTAAAAACCCTATAATAATTCACCGTTTCGGATCCGACGAAACTGGTTTCGTCGAAATCCGAGTCAATGGCCAAAATGGCTATTTTTCCATTAATTAAATAAATAAAATTTAGTCAATTTTTTACAATTTTAATTTGATAATTACCAATTCTTATTATTTTTAAATTCTCAATCATTTACAATGATTTAAACCAATTTAACTGATAGACGATAAATTTATAATTTCGGTATTAAACTCCATTTCATTAAATTCGAAAATTTTAAATTAAATTTCTATCATTTCTATCATATTTACTTTTCATTATATTATTCTGTTCATTAGTAACAATTAGATGAAACTAACATTTGGTTCACACTTTGTTACATATATATCTGAAATTTCATCTAACTAATATTTACATAATACTTAAAT
The DNA here is from genome assembly GCA_030765085.1 of Allium cepa. NCBI lineage: Eukaryota > Viridiplantae > Streptophyta > Magnoliopsida > Asparagales > Amaryllidaceae > Allium > Allium cepa. Next base: position 515,896,794 of record CM060942.1, read on the forward strand.
TTTTATTTTCCATTGATTGCAATAAACCCAATTACCCTAATTTTACATTCAAATAAATAAACCCTTCCCATTCTTATTATTCAATAATCATTGTCCTATAAGGATATCTAACATTGTTTACGTTTCATTACCCTGATACTTCTCGCTTCATCTTTATTCGTTTTAACTATTTTATTTCCACTTATTGTGTAATGACTACCATAATCCAATCATAGTGAAATTTGTCGATTTCACCTATTAATTTAGATTTTAAATCCAATAAATTAATCTACCTTGGTCCCATTCTTTATTTCATCAATCGTTACTTTAATTTACATTAACAAAACAGTAAATTAAATTTATTATAATGGATTACCAAAGTTTATTTATCTCATTAGATAAACAAAGCAACCTATATTAATTGCCTTTATAAGTTCATTACTTCAATCCAGATTATAATTCAATATATAACACTAATTTTTATTTCATTGCATTAATATATGCCTATTTACATCTTAATTTGAATAAATATTACGTTTTTAAATGTGTATTTCTATCATTAATTAAGGTTTTTAAATACTTTACATTCTATTAAATTTACAACATTAAATTTGCACTCTATTAATTACTTTACATACATTACGTATTAATTTTTCAATTAACATAATTTGAACTTATTCCCTAATCCACCAATTACTACTTAAAATAAATTTTCTCTTTTATTAAATTTACATTCACACTTCTGTTTCTATACTAATAATTATTAAAGTAATGTTTATTATCAATAACAACATTATAATACTTAACATTTAAATGAACTTTATTTCCACTAAATTCACTGACCAATTAATTAGGTAATTTATAATAGTTGCTATCCTACCCTTAAATCTATTTCCAAATAACGTATTACCAAATTTCCTTTAACTGCAGTTTGATTTCCAAATTTTGTGCAACATACTAAAGAAATAAAACATATATTAATTGATTCGTTTTAATTCAAATCTTTTTTTATTAAGTTCAGTACTATAATATAAACTTAGTTACCTTGTTTTTTCCCATTCTTTACTTTAATATACTCATTCTAACAACTCCTAACCATTGTATTACATTTCACACAAATATAACATTTAGTTACATTTATTACAATTTATCTCCAATTCCAATTAACCATCTAAATGAATAGGTTACCTACAATAAACATTATCGTTACTCTTTAGTCACATAAGTAAGCCTCTATTACATACAAATCAATGTTGGCACTTATTTCCATACTACTAATTGCATTCACTAATGTTCTATCCAAACATACATTTAGATTTTATTTCCATTAATTAATTCAATATTTACAACCACTTATTCACAATTTACTTCCGTTTATACAGTTGCAATCCATTTTAGTTATTATCTTATTAATACAATTTCAAATTTTATTTCTTCTAATATTAATTACACAATCATACTTAATCAACAAATTATAATGTTTTCCACTATTTCTTTATTTGGATTTCATTCCCATTGTCAAGAATTGATTTTATTTACCATTGCAACATTTAATTTCTAACATTCGCTCAAATATAAATTATAAGATTTTCATTTCTTTCTACATTAAATTACAAAATCTTACAAATTTAACAAATTCAATCATCGAAATTACGGGTCGTTAGAACCACCCAGCCTCGCTGTCCTGACATCTCCACCACCCACGGTGGTGAAATAATTTTTTAAAGAGAAATGGTTCATTTTAAAATCTCTTCCATCATAAACTGTTAATAATCTTAATTTAACTTCGAAAAATCCTATTTCTATACGCGAATCCAGATAGCATACTTGAATTCTTGTTTTAAAAATACTGAATTTTCACCAAAGTTGGATTATTTACTGTAAAATTTATCATTGGCTAACTACATAACATAACTATTTTTAACTAAAACTATACTAGAAAATAAACATTTTCTTAGTTTATATCAACATTAAATATGAACTAGGTGAAGATATTTAGATTTTTGAATACTGGGATGAACAAAACATTTACAATCAACAAAGTAACAGAACATTTCATTTTCAAGTTTAAATTAAGGTTTCTCACCTTAAACATTTTGATTCCAGAAGTTTTGAAGTTGAAATCTTTAAATCTGAATTCCAACAACTTGCTTTTGAATCCTTGCTTGATTGTTAAGAATAGAGAATGTTTTTCCTGAACTTCACCCATTTTCAGACTTGGTTACAGAGTAACCATGCTTTACTAGTTTTTTTCCTTTCAATTATGATTTTGTTTCTTGTTTGCATATAATTTGAACAAAGGCTATTTTCTTTAAGTTACAGGTTTTAATTTTTAAAACAACATAGATCATAGCCTATATATACATGTGCACTGAAAAATCCTGTGATAAACTGAGAAGACCCTTGGTGGCTGAGCAGATGTTTGCTTTATTGAAGAAATATTTGAAAAGAAAAAAGAAAATCATTACAACATTTTTATCAGTTTTTTTGAAATTCAAGCGGGTTAACTAGTCCCCTACCAGGTTTTATTGAAGTTAGAAAGAAACAAACACGACTATAACACACTATAGTCGCAAATTGAAAAAGGCAACAACAGAGCACTGGTGAATGGAAAAAACACACAAATGCACAGCACAAAAACACGTTGCAAAAAGCACAGCAAAATCATTTTGGGTAACCGAGAGATGAAAAAGAGGCACATCTCAAAATTTGCAATACCAGACATGCAAAAGAAAATGCACGAGATGTCAAAACACAAGGCCCTTATCAATTCCAATAATCATGGCAATGGGGAGAGAAGTCCCGCCTGGAAAAACTTAAACCAGAAGCGATCTTCGCCATGATTTTGACCCACAGTGGATGTGCCACGCTGACTTCACCCCTGAAGCACCTTGAATTCCTTTTCGTCCAGACCGTTCGCATGTAAATTTTTAAAACGAAGAAGATAATATCCCTTCATTTATGGCTCCACCTCATTGCTATCATCAACACATTCCACAAGTTGGTAGTGTTACCATCAGGGCTTGGTATACCAACTTTGTTCATCAGGGTACTTATGATGTTTGATAAGTAATCGCATTCAAAAAAAAGATGTACAGAAGATTCTGGGGTCACATTGCAGAATAGGCACAGATGGTCAATTTTCATCCCAATAGCCACTAATCCGTCTCTAGTTAGTATTGCTCTATTTATAATTCGCCAGAACATCAAGTTGTCATTCGCCGTAGATTGAGTAGACCATCCCACACCTGCCCAAAGATAATTTGGCATTGCTTCGGTATTTAGAAGGTTTTCATACACCCTACCTATACTATGGGGTTTTCCTTTCTAGCATAGCTCTGTGTCATGCTTAATTATCACATCATGTTGACGCAAGTTCCTCCAAAACATATTGACCACCTGATTACTGGTGGAAGGAGTGCGGAGCTTCCCATTAACGATGTAATCAACATCATTTGCATTATCACCAATTAAAGATTGTAGTTTTTCTTGAGCTCGTAACTTTTTATCCAGCACCATGCCATCCCCAAGCCATGGATCCTTCCAAAAACTCACCGTGCAACCAGGGGATAAATTATACTTGACTAAGGGAAGAAGAGTGCTTCTCAAACAGAGAATTTTCCTCCAAATCTAGCTCGTACCTTGATTGATATTCATTTCCCAAAAGTTACCATTCTTTATTCGATATGTCCACACCCATTGCACCCATAGGCTATTTCTTTTGAGCAATATCGCATCAACGTGGGTACTGACTGCTGCTTTATTCCTTAAGGAGATGTTGATAATGCCAAGCCCATCCTTCTTAAATGGCTTTTCAATGGAGGGGAAGGGAAAATGAATCATCTTCCTATTGTGGATAGATCATGTCCGCATGAATCTTAGTAGGGCTTCTCTGATCATGATGAGCAAATTTATAGGCAGGATATAGGTTCTTGTCCAATACACTGTCATAGAGAAGCACACCGACCTTACAAGCACCAATCTTCCGGCCATGGATAGATATTTGGCAGTCCAGTTGTTGAGCTTGGTTGTAGTTTTATCATATAGTTGAGTACAGTCTGCCTTAGTAACCCTGGACGTACAAAGAGGTAGGCTAAGATAAGACATATTGTTTTCCATCCTCTGAAAACCAGATAGTTCAACCAACCTATCATTGGCAGATGCAAATACCAGAGTTGAGGTTGTGTGATTTTGTTTTATTTATTCGTAATCCAGTCGCGAGATAGAAGGAATGGAGACTATCGTTTATGGCAGCTATGGAGTGTTCATTAGGTTTGGTGAAGATCATAATATCATCCGCAAAGAATAGAGAAGAAATTTGTAGCTGCTTGCATTTTGGATGGTATGATATAGTCCTTTTATCATATTCCAAAGTTAACGTACATGATAGGGCTTCCATTACAACAATGAAAATGTAAGATGAAATTGGGTCCCCCTGTCTGACCCCTTGCCTCCTTCTAAAGTGCCCCGATACCTTTCCATTGTAGCATAGTGAGTAAGTGGTTGTAGAAATACAAACGTAAAGTCATGCTATAAAAACTTTGGGAAAACCCATTAATGACACCACTCGAACTATAGAGGTCCATTGCAAGCAGTCATAAGCCTTGCGAATATCAAGCTTCATCATCGTTCTTGGGGAAATCTGACTTCTTCCATACCCATTTATTAGTTCATGAGCCATCATTATATTATCGTGAATATTTCTGTTAGGGATAAATGCAGTCTGATTAGGGGAGATTATTGATGGCAGCACTTTAACAAGTCTTGAGGCAAGTATCTTGGAGACACACTTGTAGAAAATATTACAGCATGATATTGGTCGAAAAGAGGAAGCATTTTGGACTGGCCTTACTATAGGAATGAGGAAAAGATTTGTTCCATTTATTTCGCCTAGTATTTTAAAGTGTTTGAAGAAATTGTGAATTGCCGCAGTGAAATCATGGCATACAATATTCCAGCTAGCCTTGAAGAAAACAACATTGAAACCGTCTGGACCACCAGTCGAAGACGCTTTCAAGGAGAAAAGGGCATCTTTACTTTCATGATCAGTTACCTGTGAAACAAGCATGTCTTTCATTGATGTGTCAAGTTGTGATAAGGGAAGATTATTAAGTCTGTCAAGATCGGGTTCAAAGTCATCAGAGTTTCCTAGAAGCCTTGTGAAATATTGTAACAAGTGCCCATCAATTCCTTCTTCGGTTGTTATGAGAGTACCATCATCATCATCAAGTAAGGTATATATATAATCTCTTGCATGTTTTTCCTTGATGGATGCATGGAAGTAAGCAGTATTCCTATCTCCCTCAGATACCCACCGCTAATGCATCTTTTGCTTCAACATACTAGCTTCAGTATTTAAGGCATCATTAAGCTTTAGGAAAAGGTCAGTTTCATCTTGCGCATGAGATAAACTGGTGGGATCCTCGTCTAATAGCATTTGCGCCTTCTTCGGCTGTTCCTTTAGTGTATTAGAAATTAGGGTGCCCTTACCAAATTTGTGAGTAGTCCAAAGTCTTAGAGCTTGTTTTGTTGCTTTCAGTTTCCTGCACAAAGTAAACATAGCATTTCCATTATAGTTTGTTGTCCAAGCATTAGAAACAATACTGCAAAACTATGGGTCACTGACCCAAACATTAAAAAAATTTAAAAGCCTTTTTCCCACTGCATGGCATAAGGTTTGGGGAGAGAATTATTAGGGAGTGATCAGATAAAATAGGATTAGGCAGACGAGCAGTAATGGTTGGCCACAGAGAAAGGGCAGAAGCATTGCAAAACGAATGGTCGATATTGGTGAATGTTCTTATCCCAGTCCTGCTCCTGTTGTTCCAAGAGAAGGGAACACCAGTGCGAGGAATTGGGAGGAGATCAGAGTCAGATATTGAAATGTTCAGAGGGGCAATGTCTCTTGGCAATAAGGGATGGCCACCTATTTTGTTAGTAAGGTTATAACAACAGCTGAAGTCACCTAGAGCAATCCAAGTATTGGAATTCTGTCTGAAGAAAGGAAGAAGATTGAGCATTAATTGTCTAGAGTCATTTGCATTATCGGCATATACAAATGTTAGGTAAAAGGTGAAGTTAAGTTGGAGATGGATGGCATGAAAATGGATCAGTTGATAATTTGAAAGAATGGGAGCGAGAGTGTAAATCAGTGGATCATGGACAGTGAAGATCCTACCATAGGAAGCATGCTCATGGTTATGATTTACTTGCCAAGCTGGATTGATATATTTAGCTGCTTTCAGGGATAAAGGAAGAGAAAGCTTGGTTTCCAAGATTGCAAAAATCTTAATATTGTGCAACATAATAAGAGCTTTGACATGGTTAAGTTTGACCGGGTTGTGGGCTCCCCTGATGTTCCATGATGCAAGTTTATACATCATAAACTATGAGGGAGGTTGCACACTTGCTCTATCCTAGTTGTAGGAGGGTCAGATCGCACTGACTTTAGCTTTGCTGCGAAGGAAGAAAACTTCAGAGTACCAGGGCTTGAAGCTTCAGGACGTGGTGGAGGTGATGCCCAGCCAGGAATAGATTCTGGAAAGTTATAGGAGGAAGGGATTGAATTGGTAGGATTAGAACGTGTTTTGGATGTTGATGGAGTTGTAAAAGGGGCCGAAGGCTTAAAAAGATTAAAGATTTGATTCTCAGTCTGGTCCATGAAGGCTTTTTCAACTGTGTTTAGTTTTTGATTTAAGGTCGTCAACTTTGCATGGGGATTTAAATTTCTATATTTTGATCGGTTGGAAGGAGGGAATAGTGAAATGCCTGCTTCAGATGGATTCTTGGTTTTCAAGTGTGCGCTGTCTTTGTTATGTGGTAATGGTGCTTCAGAATTTTGCAAACCTACAATAGTTTGAACAACATGTTCAAAAGGTTGTACAGTTGCATTATCATCACTGGATAATTCCTTTCCTTCCTTTGTTGGATTTAAATTGAGATCATTCTCATTAAAATCTGATACATCATGCACAAGCATAGAAAATGGATTTGCATTCAACAATGATTCGTGTAACTCTTGTATTTTTTGCTGGTTTTCTTCAGGAATTTTTGATACTTCAGTGTTTCTTCCTTCTGGGATTACATGCACAGAATTAACATCATTCTCTTTTCAAGTGTTAATATATATTTTTTGATTAAAAATTTATCAGTTGTTACCCGTTGTTTTACTAGATTAAAACTGTTTTGTTAACTGTTTTCTCTTAACAGTAAATAACTTGAAAACTTTTATCTTTTTATATTTTTAAAGTGTATGTAAGCTTATGAAGTTAGACAGCCTATTTATCCTTTGACAAAATTAATGTTTGCATTTATCTCACATACCTTATACATTTTAAAACAAAATTGAGAAACTAGATAAGTAAAATAACACTCTTAGTTAATATACCTTATACATATATGTTACATTAAACAAAATGAAATAAAATAGCATTCTATGTTAAACACCCTATATACATATGTCTTATAAGAACTATAAGATGGTTAAAACTATTTTAAGCCTTCACCTATATATGTATCCATATATACATCTTTTAATTTATAATATAGAAATATATTATTTTCAAACAAACTAAATTCATTTGATATCTGTGTGTGTGTGTGTGTAGTTTCTCCTAGTCGTACTTAAGTAATCCTTATACACATCATTTAATTTATAACATTTTTATCTATTTATAAATATTATAAAGGGGCATTTCACCAGATGGACAAACTTTGCAGTCCAATTACTTTCTTGGACACACATTCAAAAAAATTACTTTCAAGGACAAAGTCAGCATAATAATTACTTTCAAGGACAAAGTCAGTAGTCCAATCACATTCAAGGACATAATTTCATAAGTTTTTAGGCCCTAGAAACTAATTATTTTGTATTTTGTCCTTTAAAATAATTATTTCAGCTGTGTGTCCTAGAAACTAATTCCACTTGCTAAAGCGGCCCTTGTGGATAATTTCCACTATTATAAATTTTCCTTTTGAACTAATCTTTACATATATATAACTTTCCTTACCCAAGATGTATATATATTATTTTAGGAAAGTTCACTTGAAACCCTTCTTATTTAATATAAGCAATATTGTTCATATGCCCAAATTAAAAATATCTTCTTTTACTTTATTTTGAATTTCTATCCAAATTTATATATACATATAAATTTTATTATCCTTATATGAAAAATATATGCATATGATTTTTCCCAAATAATTTAATCCTCTATTATATTTTATCTTTAGAATAAAATATACATATTTTATCTCTAAAACGAAATACACATATTTTATCTAAAACAAAAAATACATATTTTACCTTTAAGACAATATATATATATATATATAAGAAATTTCATTTATTCAATCGGTATTTTAATATAGATCTGAAAATTAAAATTATGTTGGTTTTGGGAAAATTGTAATTACTAATTATTGATTATCGAGAATATTGTATATTAAAATACAATATCATTGAATATTATAAATTAATATTCACAACTCGGGAGGTCAAAAATCCCGGGTCGTTACATTTCTTCCTCCTTAAAAGAATTTCGTCCCCAAAATTCCATAGCTAACCTAGTAAAATTATCTACACATATTTGAACTGGTTAATAACAATCCATGCTTCACCAGTTAATACATAGATTACACATTTGTATATCAAAATATACATTACATCTAGTACTAGCCAAAATATTCCTACAAGTGCGTACGTACGTACGTACGTACGTACATACATATCGCCCTACCAAACGTCTAACACCTAACATTCATGACGTCCAAGGGTCATAAACACATACAAAAAGGCATACATTACATAAAGAAAGAAAATCTAACAATAACTATGGACTCTTACTATATGAGCCCTCCCCTTCGGGTCCCGACAATTCCCTAGACTCCACATCACTGTCCGGAACCCAAACAATCTCTGGACTAGGCTTTTTATAAAGGAAATCTACACCAACAACTGGCTCCTCAACAACTTCACCTATCTCCCAAATGACTACGCCGTCATTTTCTGATTCAAGATCCTCCTCCACTTCAAACTCTTCCTCGTCGTCAAACTCATCATCTTCACCATCGACTTCAAACTCTTCTTGTAATATCCCGGAATTTCAAGGAATTTAAAATGTGATAATCACTTAATTAAATTATTTAAAATTGATAAAATTGTTATCTTCAAATATAAATAACCAAAATAAAATTTATGTGATATTTTTAAATTTAGAGATAAACTGATTTTAAATAGATTAATTATTTAATTTGTGTAATTTTATAAATTTGATTTTGATAGGATTAACATTTCAATTTAATAAGTGTTGTTTAAATATATATTAATTTAAAAATTAACTATAAAATTAGAATTTAATATTTCTGAATTTAATAGTGTGTTTGTTTAATTTAATATAGATATATCTGATTCGATTTTAAATTTATTTTAAATTGAATTTGGATTTAAAATTTAAAATTTGAATTGAAATTTGTAATTTAAAAGAATTTATATCTTGAAAATAATTTTGGATATAAAAGGATTTATGAATAAACTTTTTATTTTAAAAATAAGATTTGTTTTATATTAATTTAAAACAAAAGATTTTATTTATATAAATTTAGAAATTATTTATTTAATTGTAAATAAACGAAAGCATTTAAATTAGCATTTAAAATGGATCAAACAATTTTATATGATTTTATTGAGAATCTAATTGGTTTTTATTTGATTTTCTTTCAAAAGTTTTATTTTTTTATAAGATAAGAAAAAGCATTTATAAATTTATAAAAGCACATATATATTAAGAAAATTAATAATAAAGGCTTATAAGTCATTTAAAAATAATTTAAAAATAAGAAAGGACAAGTGTTAAATTTTAAAGCTTATTGATTAACATGTGTAAGTAGACTAGGATTAGTAATGACAAATGTAAACAAAATTGAACAAGTATCTTTTTCTAATTTTATTTTGCTTTAATTTTAATAAACCATAAATTTTATCATATAAACTCCCATTCTTTCTTTCTTCATATTTCTTTTCCTTCAGACCAAGCAAGAAATCATAGCCATAACCTGAAAATCATTTCTTCAAAATCCTGTAAACCATCCTCAAAACAAGCTTGTTTAATTCTTCAAACTATAATTATTTTCAAAAACCTGCAGTATTCTTTCCAACTGCAAGCTTGTAATCTCTTCAAAAATAAGTTTGTAGCAAATCTTCAACCAAAAATCCTCAAAATCCAAGCCCTTAATACTTTTTATCAAGCCTGTAAAAGCATTAAAAAAAAGCTTGAAACTTTCTGTTATCAAAACCTGGAATACTGTCTGGACCAAACAGGTTATCAATGTTGGATTCATTATCATCATGTTCCAGTCTTAAAGAAATCCAATACCAAGCATTTCAGTTCTTAAGTTTGAGTAATACAAAGTTTCAGAAGTAAACAACAACATCAGTTTTCAAATTTTCAAAAAGGGGCTTTAGTTTTTCATACTAGTTTCAAGCTTTGCCTTTTTAATAAACTATGAGTAAACATCTAATTTTAAAACTAAAGTAGGTTAATATTGTTGCTTAAGTAATTACTGTAACAATGATTCACGCATGTGTAGATAGTAGTATAAAATCTGTAGATATGAATGCATTTGAATCTACATGCCTGATATTTGTGCTTCTCTATTTCATACCCGACTATAAAGGTTTAAAAATAAACAAAAATTCAAAACTTCCCATCTAAATACTTTGAAGCTTTAGGTTTAAAACAAATTAGTCGAGTTCAAACTCCATCTAGATTATGAAAACATGTTTAAGTAATTTAAGTTTAGAAATTTCCTGTAAACAAGAAAATACAGTGGGAACTTGAATAACGTAATAAATCAAATATTGTGTTATATGGATTCATGTATATATCTCGAATCATCATTGAAGATTATGATTTTTATTACAAAAATCCAAATTTTTAATGTTGAATTGAGTGAGAATTTGGGAAATTTCTGGAAAATGAATCATGATCATTTTCTGGTGATTGGAGGTATGCGGGGGGTCGAGTTTTCGTCTGAAGCTAGTTTGTCGATCAGGTTGCTTAGGAAAAATGGTGGTTGAGACTATATAGGGCTGTGGCGTTAGCGGTGATCGGAATTTGTTTTAAACCCTAGTTTGGTTGAAGCAGGAATTTTTGGTCAGTGCTTTGTCCTTGATTGATCGAGCATCGTATAACTCAGGGAAATGGTTGTGTATTGGGTCAGCGAGAGGTGGCCATAGTCGCTCGATTTCTGGTGGTCGGAGCTTGGTGGTCGAAGGGAGTTTATGGGAAGCTGTTTTTGGTTCCAGGCGAACTGGGCAGTCAAATCTTGATCGAAGTCTTGTTTGTATGGTTTTGTGGTCGGGTTGTGATGCTGTGATAATGAGTGACGTGCCGAAGGATGTGGCGAAGGTCGGAGTAGCCTCAGGTGGTGGTGCATGTGCACGTGATGGTGGGTGCATGTCGGAGGGGTTTGGGCTGTGAATGTCTCGAAGTCGAGTTCGAGTATTGGGGTGGGAAGCTCGAGTTCGTTCTCGAGTATATTGGAAATGGTTTGCCTGTAGATTTTGAAAACTTAACTTTAATCAAGGCTTAAAAAAAGGAAGAAGAAAAACTCGTGTTTGACCCGAGTAAGCTTTGGGTTCGACCAGAAGCAGAAGCTTTAAAACAGTTTTTAAGGTTTTAAAAGTTTTTAAAACTTGTTTTTTTTTAAATTTAAAAAATTAAATTGGTTTAAAACTTTAATATAAATTACTTGATGTTTAATAAATGTTTTCTTAAACATTTGATTAAGAAGTTTTGAAGTTTGATAATTTAAACTTTGTAAGAAAATTTTAAGTGATTTTAAAATTGAGTTATGAAAGTAATTTTAAAAGTTTATGTCAAAAAACAAGTTTTTAAATTCAAATTGAAACTAGTTTTTAAAACTATAAATTGATAAATGTTTTAAGTTATTTAAAGTTGTGTTTTGATAACTTTAATTTTTCAAGTTCAATGATTGTTTTATTTTAAAAACTTAATTAATAATTTAATTATGTAAAGATAGTTATAAAGATAAATGATGTAAATATGTTAAGGGTAATTAAAGAATTTGTAAGATAATGTTTTATCTTAATTAAAGTTTTAATGTCTTGATTTTGATTAAATTAATTTGAAGAAATTGAGTTCAATTAATTAGTTTAACTATAAAGGATTGATTAAGAAATTAATTAAGGAAAAATAATTTACTTGATTTATAAATGATTAAGGATTAAAGGTTAATTAATTAAGATTAATTAAATTGTAACTAAAAGATCATTAATTAGATTATTAATTAATGATCGGGGATTCATTAATCAAGTAATTAAGTGTAATTAAACTTAATTAATCAAGTGATTAAGATTGATTAATTAAGTAATTAATGAGTTGTTAATTAAGTAATTAAAGGTTACTTAATTAGTAATTAAGAAGTGCTTAATTTGTAATTAAGTTCATTTAACTAATAATTATGGTTTTATTAATTAATAATTAAACGATAATTAATCCGTAATTAAGGATTAGTTAAGAAGTTGTTAAATGGTAATTAATAGATTAATCAATGGTGATTAAGGATTAATCAAATGGCAATTAAGGATTGATTAACTACTAATTAAGGATGGGTTAACAGTTAATTAAGGATTAATCGAATGGTTAATCAACTGGTAATTAAGGAATAATTAATCTTCAATTAAGTTGTTAATTAATAATTAATAATTAGTTTTATTAATTAATAATTAAGAGATAATTAATTAGTTAATTAATGGTTAATTATTTAATTATAAAAGTAATTATGGATTAATTAATTTGTATTAGAGATATTGAATAATAATTAAGGTTATTAGTCGATAGTTGATGGATAATTAATCAGTTAATTAAAGGATAATTAATTGATTATGAAAGTAATTAAAGATTAATTACTTTGTATTAAAGGAGATTAATTAATAATTGAGGTTTATTAATTGATAATTAAAGGATAATTAATCTGGATTAGGGATTGATTTAATTGATTAATTAAGTTAATCGAGGAGCGGTTAATTAATTAAGGTTAGTGATTAATTAATGATTGTATGAGCATGATTAAGTGATTAATTCTTAGGGGATTAATTTAATTTAAGTAATTAAATTAATTATGATATGAGTTGATAATGCTTGCTTATGGATGATTATTTGTTGAGTGTCTGAATTGGATGATATCTATTGGATTGATATCTATTGATGATGTGTTGTGACATCCTGTGATATGATATATGGTTATATCAATGATAAATGTGTGATATTTATTTGTGTGAATGTTGTATGAATTCAAAGCATTGAATTGAATTGAATTATTTAAACCTTTAAACAACTTGACCTTTAAGACACATTTGGTTCGATGAGACCGGGATCGGGTATCAAGTTTGATTTTTCGAAAACCACATCGATCTAAGTTAAACGTTAGGTCGTGACATCTCAAAGTGATGATCGAGATGGAGTTTCAGAGTGTAAGGGTTGTTGTCGTAAGCTCTGGGGGTGATTCCAAAATGAGTGTAACGAGATAATGCCTTCGGTTTCGTTTGAACCCGGAACGAACTTGTATGGGTTGAATGCTTTCAGCACATCGTCAGGTGGACGATGAGCATTCTAAGAGATGTGTTCTATAAAGGTAATCGTAGCCTTAAGTCTCATTAACCAGGAATGGCTAAAACAGGGGAGGTGCAGCAAGGTTAAGTGGGTCATGCCCAAGTAGGACGAGATTTAACCATGTCTAGAAGTCCCTTATTATTTCGGCTGTGTGGGCAGTTGTTGGCCACAACTGCGGGGTGGTCTTGTTCGGGACTGTCAAGTAAGTTATAGTTCCGGCCTTGTGTTGCAGGGGATTTAGGATGGATCCTCGGTACGGTGATCTAGGCCCCGTACTGTGACGGGCGGTACCCCAGTAGCCCTGCCATAGATGGAAACCCATTCTTCCTAAGTGCCCTTACGATTTTGATTGTATTACGCATTTTTTGGGCTAGTAGCTGGAATTTATTGAATGTAACAATTTCGGCTATTTTCTATTTACTTGAAAACCCAAGACACTATTATAATATCACTGGATTTCCTATCAAATGTTTTGGTTAGCGTAAGGTAAAAACTTACCCATTTTTATGTGTGGGGAGTCTTATGTGATACCTTTTGTTTTCAAAGGTTTTTAAAAGTTAAGCAACTTTAACCCGTTTACTCACACCAGACCCATGTCTGACCCGGAGTTTATTCTGTTTTTTTCTTAAACTCTTGGGTACTCAAATTTTTACGAGTAGCCAAGCGATTCAGGTTAGCTTTGACGAATACTGGAGGATATATGGAGCATGAGGCTTCAGCGTTTGTAGTTATATTGTGTTTCCGCTGTGATATATCTCTGAGTTGTATATGAGTTGTAGAATAGATAGACTTTTATAACTGTCTATCTTGTGTTGTTGTATTTGTGTAACTCTGATGTAAATGACTGTGTAATAGTTATGTTATATATTATATTTTGTTCCGTTCCGCTGTGAGATTCTGATATTGTTGAGTTCTTTTCTTCTATCTATTTTATTTCTACATCTTTCTTTCTTAAAGATGATGCGTCTTTCTGTGGAGAGAAAGGCGGGTCGTCTCACTTGGTATTAGAGCATAGGTTGAGAAATTACCTAGGCTCTGGAGTGGTGTCTATCTTGAGAGCGCGTATTTGTAATTTTTAACTATATACGTATATAAATTTGTTGGGTATCTACTCGGATATCCAACATGTGTTCTAAAGGAGTTTCATCTCTCTCTTTGTTGCTTGGCCCTTCTACCTTTGTATCAAGGCCTATAGGCGGATAACCGAGATAAATCAGATATGTAGAGGCTTAAGATTTTCTTATCTCCCCCATAGTTTTCTGGAGACCCTTTTTATTTGATCTAAAGGGTTTTGATCTTGTTTTGGATTTGGATTGGTTGGATAATATTGGACTATTTTGATGGTGAAGCAAGGATTGTATCTTTGGAGGCTGAGTTGGGAAGAATCGCAAAAGTGACTTGCGATGATGCCAGAATTCTTTTGAGTCATCTTCTGCATGGAGTGAGGCATCCCCAGAAGGAGTAGAGTCCTTGAGTGGTCAGAAATTTTCCGAATGTTCCGAGGGAGCGAAGGTATTCCTCATCGGTAGTTTTGGAAGCAGTGCCTGTTGTTCAGCCTAGTTTTTCCCAGTTGAAGTTCAGCTATTGTCTTTGTGGCCTAGACTGATAAGTCTTTTGAGATTCTGTGTGGATTTGATGAACCAAGTTTTGGGATGTATGGTATAAGTTGTTCTCGTGTTCATCAATGTTTTTATTGTCTACTCCAAGTTTGAAAAGCAGCGCAAGCGACATTTGGAATTAGGATTAGAGGCTTTGAGGAAGCATTTTGTTTTGGTGATGGTATTTCTATAGATCCAGCCTGGATAGCTACTATTCAGGAGAAGAAGCAACCGAAGTTTTCTGTTTTGGCATAGTTCCACAGGAAGTATAAGTGGACCCAAGTGTGAAGAAATTTTCTCGGATTTGAAGGCAAGGCTGACTAGTGTGCCTGTTCTAGCTATCTCTGATGGTAAGAATAAGTTCGAGATCTGGTCGGACGTTTGTGTAGTGATGGATGAAGTGAGTCAAAGAATGGTCAGCCAAGGAACATTGAGGATCATCGAAAAGGATTTGTGTTCCGAATTCTTGGATTTTGAAGCAAGAAGTTAGCAGGGAGTCATCGCTCCAGGTTGTGACCAGCCCAGGGTGTTCAGAGATATATGAATGTGAAGAGAATCTTCTAGTGGCCAAGCACGAAGTAGGATATAGCTGCTTTTATCTTCGGATGTGCGATCTGTCAGTAGGTGTTGGTGATCAACAGAAGACCGCCGGTTTGTTGCAACTTTTGGAAGTTCCAGTGGGAAGTGATTTCTTTGGATTTCTTCGACGGTTTGCCAAGGACCAAAGAGGGAATTAAAGGAATATAAGTGATTGCGGACCGATTGGCCAAGAACGCCCATCTTATTCCGGTTAAGGCATTCCGTTCTGTAGCATCTTTGGCTGAGTTTTTTTTTCTTGAAAGTTTGTCTGACTGCTTGGTGTTCCAGTCAGCATTGTTAGCAATTGTGATCTCATCTTCTCCAGCTAGTTTTGGGAGGCTTATGATCAGCTTTGGATTCGAAATTTAGTTTTGGATACAGCCTATCATTCCCAGACCAACGGAAAGGCTGAACCAAATCTTAGAGATTTGAGAGAGCTTGTGTTTTGGATTTTTGTGGATGCTAGGAGGATTATCTGCATTTGTTGGAATTCTCGTATAGTTATCAGGAGAGTATCTGGATGGCATCCTGTGAAGCATTGTTTAGAAGACCTTGTAGATTTCCATTCTACTGGGAAGAGTCGGGAGATCGTCTGATTCTTGGTCCAGTTTTGGTCTTTGAGGTATCTGCGATGGTGGAGCTTATCAGGAGAAGATTAGGGTTGTAGTCTTCAGGATTGAATTGCCAGTTTGGATGGCTGGAATTCACATTGTTTTCACGTATCTCATCTGAGGAAATATGTGAACGATCTATCTTTTGTTGTGGAGTTAGGATTTCAGAGTTTGCCTTGGGAAACTCTGAATAGTTTTAGAAAGACTTATCTGGATCTATGTCCGGATAGCTAGGATTATTTGATTGAATGAATTATTTGTTTAAATAAACTGTTTGTTTGGATGGATTGTTGTTGGTCGATAGTGAATGGTTGATAGGAGTGCTTGAATGGTTAAAATGAAATAAAAGATTTTGGATTATCTTTGTTTTAAATTTCGAGGACGAAATTCTTTTAATGGGGGAGGAATATAATATCCCAAAATTTCGGGGAATTTAAAATGTGATAATCTCTTAATTAAATTATTTAAAATTGATAAAATTGTTATCTTCAAATATAAATAACCAAAATAAAATTTATGTGATATTTTTAAATTTAGAGATAAATTGATTTTAAACAGAAAAATCATTTAATTTGTGTTATTTTATAATTTTGATAGGATTGACATTTCAATTTATAAGTGTTGTTTAAATATCTATTTATTTAAAAATTAACTTTAAAATTAGAATTTAATATTTCTTAATTTAATAGTGTGTTTGTTTAATTTAATGTAGATATATTTGATTTGATTTTAAATTTAATTTTAAATTGAATTTGGATTAAAATTTGAAATTTGAATTGAAATTTGCAATTTAAAAAGAATTTATATCTTGAAAATAATTTTGGATATAAAAGGATTTATGAATAAAGTTTTTATTTTAAAAATAAGATTTGTTTTATATTAATTTAAAAAAAAGGATTTTTATTTATATAAATTTAGAAATTATTTATTTAATAGTAAATGAACGAAAAAGCATTTAAATTAGCATTCAAAAATGGATCAAACAATTTTATATGATTTTATTGAGAATCTAATTGGTTTTTATTTGATTTTCTTTTAAAAGTTTTATTTTTTTATAAGATAAGAAAAAGCAATTATAAATTTATAAAAGCACATATATATTAATAATAAAGGCTTATAAGTCATTTAAAAATAATTTAAAAATAAGAAAGGAAAAGTGTTAAATTTTAAAGTTTATTGATTAACATGTGTAAGTAGATTAGGATTAGTAATGACAAATGTAAACAAAATTGAACAAGTGTCGTTTTCTAATTTTCTTTTTCATTAATTTTAATAAACCATAAATTTTATCATATAAAATTCCATTCTTTCTTTCTTCATATTTCTTTTCCTTCAAACCATGCAAGAAATCCATGGCCATAGACTGAAAATCATTTCTTCAAAGTCCTGTAAACCTTCCTCAAAACAAACTTGTTTAACTCTTCAAACCAGAATTATTTTTGAAAACCTGTAGTATTCTTTCCAACTACAAGCTTGTAATCTCCTCAAAAACAAGTTTGTAGCAAATCTTCAACCCAAAATACTCAAAAACCAAAACCTGTAATACTTTTTATCAAGCCTGTAAAAGCATTTAAAAAGAGAGAGAAAGCTTGAAACTTTCTGTTATCAAAAACCTGGAATACCGTCTGGACCAAACAGGTTATCAATGTTTGATTCATTATCATCATATTCCAGTCTTAAAGCAATCAAATACCAAGCATTTCAGTTCTTAAGTTTGAGTAATACAAAGTTTCAGAAGTCAACAACAACATCAGTTTTCAAATTTTCAAAAAGGGGGCTTCAGTTTTTCATTCCAGTTTCAAGCTCTGCCTTTTTAAAAAACTGTGAGTAAACATCTAATTTTATAACTTAAGTAGGTTAATATTGTTGCTTAAGTAATTACTGTGATAATGATTCCTGCATGTGTAGATAGTAGTATAAAATCTGCAGATATGAATGCATTTGAATCTGCATGCTTGATCTTTTTGCTTCTCTGTTTCACATCTAATTACAGAGGTTTAAAAATAAACAAAAATTCAAAACTTCCCATCTAAACATTTTGAAGCTTTAGGTTTAAGACAAATTAGTCGAGTTTAACTCCATCTAGATTATGAAAACATGTTTAAGTAATTTAAGTTTAGAAATTTCCTGTAAACAAGAAAATACAATGGAAACTTGAATAATGTAATAAATCAAATATTGTGTTATATGGATTCATGTATATATCTCGAATCATCATTGAAGATTATGATTTTTATAACAAAAATCCAAAATTTTAATTGTGAATTGAGTGAGAATTTGGGAAATTTCTGGAAAATGAATCTTGATCATTTTCTGGTGATCGGAGGTATGCGAGGGGTCGAGTTTTCGTCTGAAGCTAGTGTGTCGATCAGGTTGCTTGGGAAAAATGGTGGTTGAGGCTATAGAGGGCTGTGGAGTTGGTGGTGATCGGAATTTGTTTTAAACCCTAGTTTGGTTGAAGCAGGAATTTTTGGTTAGTGCTTTGTCCCTGATTGATCGAGCGTCGTGTAACTCAGGGAAATGGTTGCGTATTGGGTCAGCGAGAGGTGGCCAGAGTCATTCGATCTCTGGTGGTCGGAGCTTGGTGGTCGAAGGGAGCTTGTGGGAAGCTGTTTTTGGTTCCAGGCGAACTGGGCAGTCAAATCTTGATCAAAGTCTTGTTTGTGTGGTTTTGTGGTCGGCTTGTGATGCTGTGATGATGAGTGACGTGCCGAAGGATGTGGCGAAGGTCGGAGTAGCCTCAGGTGGTGGTGCATGTGCACGTGATGGTGGGTGCATGTCAGAGGGGTTTGGGTTGTGAATGTCTCGAAGTCGAGTTCGAGTATTGGGGTGGGAAGCTCGAGTTCGTTCTCAAGTATATTGGAAATGGTTTGCCTATAGATTTTGAAAACTTAACTTTAATCAAGGCTTAAAAAAGGAAGAAGAGAAACTCGTGTTTGACCCTAGTAAGCTTCGGGTTCGACCCGAAGCAGAAGCTTTAAAACAGTTTTTAAGGTTTTAAAAGTTTTTAAAACTTGTTTTTTAAAATTTAAAAATTTAAATTGGTTTAAAACTTTAATATAAATTACTTGATGTTTAATAAATGTTTTCATAAACATTTGATTAAGAAGTTTTGAAGTTTGATAATTTAAACTTTGTTGGAAAATTTTAGGGTGATTTTAAAATTGAGTTATGAAAGTAATTTTAAAAGTTTATATGAAAAGACAAGTTTTTAAATTCAAATTGAAACTAGTTTTTAAAACTATAAACTGATAAATGTTTTAAGTTATTTAAAATTGTGTTTTGATAACTTTAATTTATCTAGTTAAATGATTGTTTGATTTTAAAAACTTAATTAATAATTTAATTATGTAAAGATAGTTATAAAGATAAATGATGTAAAAATGTTAAGGGTAATTAAAGCATTTATAAGATAATGTTTTATCTTAATTAAGGTTTTAATGTCTTGATTTTGATTAAATTAATTTAAAGAAATTGAGTTTAATTAATTAGTTTAACTATAAAGGATTTATTAAGAAATTAATTAAGGAAAGATAATTTACTTAATTTAGAAATGATTAAGGATTAAAGGATAATTATTTAAGATTAATTAAATTGTAATCAAAAGATCATTAATTAGATTATTAATTAATGATTAAGGATTCATTAATCAAGTAATTAAGTGTAATTAAACTTAATTAATCAAGTGATTAAGATTGATTAATTAAGTAATCAACGAGTTGTTAATTAAGTAATTAAAGGTTACTTAATTAGTAATTAAGAAGTGCTTAATTTGTAATTAAGTTTATTTAATTAATAATTAAGGTTTTACTAATGAATACTTAAAGGATAATTAATCCGTAATTAAGAATTAGTTAAGAAGTTGTTAAATGGTAATTAATAGATTAATCAATGGTGATTAAGGATTAATCAAATGGTGATTAAGGATTGATTAACTGCTAATTAAGGATGGGTTAACAGTTAATTAAGGATCAATCAAATGGTTAATCAACTGGTAATTAAGGAATAATTAATCTTCAATTAAGTTGTTAATTCAAAATTAATAATTAGTTTTATTAATAAATAATTAAGAGATAATTAATTAGTTAATTAATGATTAATTAATTAATTATAAAGGTAATTATGGATTAATTAATTTGTATTAAAAGATATTGATTAATAATTAAGATTATTAATCGATAATTGATGGATAATTAATCAGTTAATTAACGGATAATTAATTGATTATGAAAGTAATTGAGGATCAAAAACTTTGTATTAAAGGAGATTAATTAATAATTGAGGTTTATTAATTGATAATTAAAGGATAATTAATCTGGATTAGTGATTGATTTAATTGATTAATTAAGTTAATCGAGGAGTGGTTAATAAATTAAGGTTAATAATTAATTAATGATTGTATGAGCATGATTAAGTGATTAATTCTTAAGGGATTAATTTAATTTAAGTAATTAAATTAATTACGATATGAATTGATAATGCTTGCTTATGGATGATTATTTGTTGAGTGTCTGAATTGGATGATATCTATTGATGATGTGTTGTGACATTCTATGATATGATATTTGTTATATCAATGATAAATGTGTGATATTTGTCTGTGTGAATGTTGTATGAATTCAAAGCATTGAATTGAATTGAACTAAGTTGTTTAAACCTTTAAACAACTTGGCATTAAGACACATTTAGTTTGATGAGACCGGGATCGGGTATCAAGTTTGATTATCCGAAAACCACATCAATCCAAGTTAAACGTTAGGTCGTGACATCTCAAAGTGAAGATCAAAATGGAGCTTCAGAGTGCAAGGGTTATTGTCGTTAACTCCAAGGGTGATTCCAAAATGAGTGTAACGAGATAATGCCTTCGGTTTCGTTCGAACCCGGAACGAACTTGTATGGATTGAATGCTTTCAGCACATCGTCAGGTGGACGATGAGCATTCTCAGAGATGTGTTCTATAATAGTAATCGTAGTCTCAAGCCTCATCAATCGGGAATGGCTAAAACAGGGGAGGTGCAGCAAGGTTAAGTGGGTCATGCCTAAGTAGGACGAGATTTACCCCTGTCTAGAAGTCCCTTATTATTTCGGCTGTGTGGGCAGTTGTTGGCCACAACTACGGGGTTGTCTTATTCGGGACTATCCAGTAAGGATAGTTCCGGCCTTGTGTTGTAGGGGATTTAGGGTGGTACGGTGATCTAGGCCCCGTACTGTAACGGACGGTATCCCAGTAGCCCTGCCATTGATGGAAACCATTCTTCCTACGTGCCCTTACGGTTTTGATTGTATTACCCACTTTTGTGGCTAGTAGCTGGAATTTAATGAATGTAACAATTTCAGCTATTTTCTATTTACTTGAAAACCCTAGACACTATTATAATATCACCAGATTTTCTATCAAATGTTTTGGTTAGCGTAAGGTAAAAACTTGCCCATGTTTATGTGAGGGAGTCTTAAGCGATACCTTTTGTTTTCAAAGGTTTTTAAAAGTTAAGCAACTTTAACCCATTTACTCACACCAGACCCATGTCTGACCCGGAGTTTATTCTGTTTTTTTCTTAAACTCTTGGGTACTCAAATTTTTACGAGCAGCCAAGGGATTCAGGTTAGCTTTGACGAATACTGGAGGAGATATGGAGCAGGAGGCTTCAGCGTTTGTAGTTATATTGTGTTTCCGTTGTGATGTATCTCTGAGTTGTAGAATAAACAGACTTTTATAATTGTCTATCTTGTGTTTTTGTATTTGTGTAACTCTGATGTAAATGACTATGTAATAGTTATGTTATATATTATATTTTATTCCGTTCCGCTATGAGATTCTGATATTGTTGAGTTCTTTTCTTCTATCTATTCTATTTCTACCTCTTTCTTTCTTAAAGATGATGCGCCTTTCTGTAAAGAGAAAGGCGGGTTGTCTCACTTCTTCGCTGTCAAATTCCTCCACGGTGTCTTCTTCTTGAGGCTAATGCTGGGGTTGCTCAACAGGCTCTACCAGCTCCTCTGGCTCTTCTTCATATAACGACGGCTCGTTAAGATCGACTCGAATTCTCCTGACCCGGTCAAAATCACATCCCTCCTAGCCCTTGCCAATGCTCCACCTCGACTGATGCTACGGGTTCTCTACGATCAATACCAAAACCCAAAGGTGTGATTCTAAAGTTAGACTTCTATAGGCTAAAGAGTACATCAAAGTTTACATTTCAAAATTTATCCCTGTTTAAATTTCTATTACCCAAAATTTATAAATCATCTTTCCAAAAATAATTTAAGTATGTACTTTGAAAGTGGTTATAAGGTAGAGAAGAATATTCATATATACAGTAAGTTTGTACTATATACACACACACATACACACACACACAACAAAGTAAAGTGTTATAAGGTTTTAAATTCTCAAATATCTTTTTAGAAATCCATTATTATAAAATTATCTTCAATGGTGGAAATTTTTTCCAAAATATTAGTTTAAAAATTTTCCGAATTCTTTAAGTAGAAAGAATTTAGTAAAATTCCCCTTTGGCAAATTAAACTCAATAAAAATCCATTTTTCCAAGATTCAAATTCTAAAGGGTTCAGATTTCTACGGTATACTCAAGTCAAAAAGGGCAACCAATAAAAATACTCAAGTTGATGACTAAGACCAATCAATCCTAGATGATAAATTATTATCATCACAACCAATCATTTTAAATACCACATTGTAAAAATAATACCTTTTTACATAAGAAATATATTTTGGGTAAAATTATTTCATCCGCCTCTTAAAACAATATTGTGTTCGTTGGCCTGGTTTAAGTGTTTAGAGATCCATATCAATAACGTTAGCTACTCGTATTGACCAGAATCCATATGACATTCAACCGATCAATTAACACAATATATAAAATCATTTTTATATAACTAAAAAATACGCGCTCTCGTATACACACACACACACACACACAGACTCAATCAGGTTGCTACAAACTCTATTCCTAATGAGCAACCCACCCAAACCTAGGCATTCACTCAACCTAGGCTCGGATACCACAATGTCACAACCCATTTATCCGTACCGATTTAAACTAATTTTATCTTCACTTGCCAGCCAAACTGTACGGGAAGACGGATAGTGAAAGAAAGAAGGTAGAAAATAGAAAGAAGATAGAAGAAAAGGAGAACAAATCAGAATCTCATAGCGAAACGAATAAACTATAATATAAACAAATTTTTACATGAAATCAAATCTGTTGCTTTAATAACATATACATACTTCAATCCGAGTTACATCCATACAACTCGGACAGTTTATAACAACCTATCCTTAAAACTAGGTGACAATACAATCAATTATAACTGAATATAAGCATCGACGTGATTATGTCTCCTAATTCTAGCTCCACTCCAGAAGCTCCCAATCTTTCAGCTAAACCTGGAAATATGCTCGGTCTGACCCGAGCATATAGGAGAAACACCACGCCCGGATCAGTCTGGTAAACCAGCATGAGAAAACACTCAACTTGATTATTAAAGTTTAAAAATCTTTTTGAAATCAAAGGTATCTCGTAAGACCACGCCACAAATAAACATGTCGGGTTTTACCTTACGATAACCAAAACATTTCTTATAAAATCCTCTGATATTATAATAGTTCTATATAGAAATACTTATCCAAATAGCTGAAATTGTTACATTATTAAATTCCAGCAATACTAACCACAAAGTAGGTTCTACAATCAAAACCGTAAAGGGCACGTAGGGAGAATGGATTTTCAACGAATGACTAGGCGTTGGGGTGACACATGTCACGGTACCTGGTCTAGATCAGCATACCAGGGACCCCTGCGTTCCTCTGCAACACAAGGCCGAACTACCCCTTACTGGATAGCCCGATTAAGATCATCCTACAGTTGGGATCAGCAACTGTCCACACAACCGAAATAAAAAGGGACCTCTAGACAGAGATGACCTTACCCTAATTGGATGCCACCCACTTAGCCTTGCTGCATATCCCTTGATTTTCAGTCACTCCCGGTTGATGAGGTTCGAGGCTCGTTACCTTTTAGAACATATCACTTAGAACGTTCACCGTCCTCCTGACGATGTTCTGAAAGCGTTCATCCATACAAGTCCGTTTCGGGTTCGACCAGAATCGAATGCACTATTCCTACTACATCCACTTTGGAATCACCCTCAGGATTAGTAGCGATTAGCCCTTGCACTTCACTGCTCCATCTTCAATTCCAAGCTCTTTTCTTCCTCGCGAAAACGTACTCGTTTGATGGAAATGGTTTCCGGATTACAAATCCGATCCCGGTCTTTTCGAAACAACATTCGCTATTTCCTGATAAACTCAACCCCGGTTCTTTAAGAAATACACAAATGAAAAATAAGATCAGATTTCTTCTCCTAACCGTTAGTGGACGGGTTTCCTTATAATTCATCCTAGAGAATAAACGAGTTTATACGTACGGTATAGCACCTCGAACGGTAACCGTACAATAATTCCCGAGTTTCCTCTAGATATTTTCAAAGTTAAGTTTTTGTCTAGATTTGATAGTCGGTTATTTAACCATCCAAATATTCAATTAATTCAACCAAGCTATTTTCCATTGCAACCATTAAGCCTTGTTCACATTAAAAATCCAAACATATTAACATTTAATAAGTAAGCTTATTTTACTGGGTAAATATAAACATAAAACAACTTCTTTCCAAATTATACTTATAAACTTTCCAAATAAATTTTTCAAGTTTATTAAATAAAAATACACTTTATAAAAGTTTACTATACAATATAACATTTAAAACACTTATATTTAATAGATTTATTGAAGAAAATATACTTAAATACTAATTATTCTAAAATAAAATTTACTTTTAAATGATCACTATATAAATAGTTTTTATACTAGAAAATAGTTTAAATAACTCATAACATATAATAACAATTGTACTTTATAAAGATTTCCAAAAATAATAAATAACTTCCTTGGTCATTTCCGTAACATTTATCAATTCTGTTTTTTTAAAAACATCATTACAAATAATATTCATTTTTAAAACAAAATTAGGTTCTAAATCAAACGAAACTGAATAAGGCTTATCAATCTCAACGATACTTATCAAGCCATAATTCAAAGTCGATATAGATATTCAATATCAGTCAGCTTTCATAGATCAATTCATATTATATACTCAAATATAACTAACAGGCAAATAAATAGATATATGCATGAGAACCAGATCAGAGATTTATCATTGCTAGTAAATATTTACAACAATGACACAGAAAATATCATATTGATGGCTTAAACTACCCATAGAAGTAAATTAAATAATTAGCGGAATGGTATTTGTTTCCGCTAACCAGATATTAAACAGTTTTGAATAATCTACAATTAACACATTAT
Source organism: Allium cepa (assembly GCA_030765085.1). Classification (NCBI taxonomy): domain Eukaryota; kingdom Viridiplantae; phylum Streptophyta; class Magnoliopsida; order Asparagales; family Amaryllidaceae; genus Allium; species Allium cepa. Next base: position 515,922,584 of record CM060942.1, read on the forward strand.
TTTGTTTGAGAACATCTTATAGATAGGTCGTATAAAATTTACAACGGAATTTATTCTCAAACGGTAATTTAAGCTTGTAAATGTCACTTATTTAACTTCACAACAGATTGTACGACGGCGTAACATCCGTCGTTACGAACCATCTTCTTAATAACACCTATTTTATTCAACATTCGGAATAAAATAATTGTCATATATAAAATTACTTAAGACCTTAAATTAATTCAAAAGTTTAAAACATTTATTTCCCTTGATTATCTGCTTAATTATACTTCAAAATTATTCAAATAAACTCAAGCATTAATAATAAAATTATTTTTAAAAACATGACTAATTTATAATAAAAATAATTTTTTTAAATGACCTTTATACTTAACGTAAAACAAATTTATTATTTTTTTAAAATTCTTTGTCTATATTAAAAACTTAAATAAACATTTAAATATAAAAGAGGATTGGTTTAAGAACGTATACTTTGACTAACTTCATTTTTGCATGCCTTAAGAAGAATAGTTGTCACGATCTTGTTTTTACACTATAACCAATTTTTTAAATCAAACAAGAACTAACGGCCGAAGCCCAAAACCCACAAACTAAAAATAAACAAACCCAAAACCTATTTTATTAATCATGACACAAATGCAAATGAGTCGTAGCCCAAACAAAAAAACAACAGGAAGAAACCAGCCCACCTTCTCCCCTATCTCTTCCCCTCTTCTTCCATACCAACAGAATCTGGTTCCAACATCCGGAACACGACCAAACACGATCGACTTAGGAAAAATAAACACCGAGCTTCGATTGAATCGAGCATCGCTTCGAGGCCACATCGACCCAACATCGCACACGACCAACCACGAAACAACTGCTCTCGCCTAACCACTCGTGCACGGTGGCACACGTGCGCGTACACACCCACACCACCACTCATCTCACAGTCGTGACACCACCGTCCAGTCCCTCCCCGATACAAAAGCCACTTCGCCGAGGATAGCAATCCCCTTCGGTCGATAATCGATCACTGCTCGACCCAAACTAAAACAAGAAACAAAACTACCCCAATGAATCGACGCACAACAACGACGACCGGCTAGTGCTTCGCATGCCACCCACCTCGACGAAGGCCCACTCATGCAGCCACCTCCATGCCAAACCCCTCGATCTCTGATCACACCAGCTCTCTCCGAAACCACCTCATTGCCACCCACAGCCGAAAGCTTCCCTAAACCCTAAAGTCGATCGACCAACAAATCCAAGCCAAATCTCAAATTTCGCCACGGTCGATCACTTCACCTTGCCCAAATGCACCTCCCAATGTCGTTGTCCTGGCATCTCCGCCACCCACGGTGGCAAAATAAATTTTTAAAGAGAAATGGTTCGTTTTAAAATCTCTTACATTATAAACTGTTGAAAATCTTAAAACTTCTAAAAATCCTATTTCTCTACATGAATCCAGATAGCATATTTGAATTCTTGTTTTAAAAATACTGAATTTTCATCCAAGTTGGATTGTTTACTGTAAAATTTATCATCGGCTAACTACACAACATAATTTACTCACAAACTATTTTTAACTTAAACTATACTAGAAAATAAACATTTTCTTAGTTTATATCAACATCAAATACGAACTAGATGAAGAGATTTAGATTTTTGAATACTGGGATGAACAAAATATTTACAATCAATAGAGTAACGGAACAATTCATTTCCATGTTTAAAATTAAGGTTTCTCACCTTAAACATTTTGATTCCAGAAGTTCAGAAGTTGAAATTGAAATCTTTAAATCTGAATTCCAACGAATTGCTTTTGAATCCTTGTTTGATTGTTAACAATATAGATTTTTTTCTTCTGAACTTCACCTATTTCTAGACTTGTTACTGAGTAACCTTGCTTTTCTATTTTTTTCTTTCAATTTTGATTTTGTTTCCTGTTTGCATATAATTTGAACATAGGCTATTTTCTTTACGTTACAGGTTTTAATTTTTAAAACAACATAGCTCAAAGCCTATATATATACATATGCTCTAAAAAATCCTGATGATAGACTGAGAAGACCCTTGGTGGCTGAGAAGATGTTTGCTTTATTGAAGAAATATTTGAAAAGAAAAAAGAAAATCATTACAACATTTTTATCAGTTGTTTACTGCCAAGTGTTAATATATTATTTATTTTTTGATTAAAGATTTATCACTTATTACCCATTGTTTTATTAGATTAAAACTATTTTGTTAACTGTTTTCCTTAACAGTAAATAACATGAAAACTTTTATCTATTTATATTTTTAAAGTATATGTAAGCTTATGAAGTTAGACAGCCTATTTATCCTTTGACAAAATTAATGTTTGCATTTATCTCACATACCTTATACATTTTAAAACAAAAATGAGAAACTAGATAATTAAAATAACACTTTTAGTTAATATACCTTATACATATATGTTACTTTAAACAAAATGAAATAAAATAACATTCTATGTTAAACACCCTATATACATATGTGTTATAAGAACTATAAGATGGTTAAAACTATTTTAAGCCTTCACGTATATAAGTATCCATATATACATCTTTTAATTTATAATATATAAATAAATTATTTTCAAATAAACTAAATTCATTTGATATCTATGTATATATATAGTTTCTCCTAGTCATACTTAAGTGATTCTTATACACATCATTTAATTTTAACATTTTTATCTATTTGTAAATATTATAAATTTTCCTTTTGAACTTATCTCTACATATATATAACTTTCCTTATACATTATAAATTTTTATCTTTTTATTTAATATAAATAATATTGTTCATATGCTCAAATTAAAAATATCCTCTTTTACTTTATTTTGAATTTCTATCCAAATTTATATATATTTATATAAATTTTATTATCCTTATATAAAAAAAAATATGCATATGATTTTTCGCAATTAATTTAATCCTCTATTATATTTTATCTTTAGAATAAAATATACATATTTTATCTCTAAAACGGAATACACATATTTTATCTAAAACAAAATATACATATTTTACCTTTAAAACAAAATAAACATATATAAGAAATTCCATTTAATCAATCTGTATTTTAATATTGATCGAAAATTCAAATTATATTGGTTGTGGGAAAATTGTAATTATTGATTATTGATTAATGGGAATATTCTATATTAAAATAAAATATTATTTAATATTATAAATTAATATTCACAACTTGGGATTTCAAAAATCCCGGGTCGTTACGAAAACTGGTGCCGTGAAAGAGCGGGTAAAAAGTGAGGAATGAGAATTTCATCGTAGGGCGGGGGGAGTGAAGTTTAAAGTAGTAATGTAAGAAAGTAAGAAGGGGATGGAATACCAAGTTGCAGCAAGATTATAGACAGATGCAGACATGAAAGAGGAATCGTAGTTCAAGTAGCGTGGATATTGGTGAAGTTAAACGGGAAAGGGAAAAAAGAAGGAGATATTTTGGAGTTAGAATGGGTAGAAAAAAATAGAAATATTCAGTCGAGACTAAGTCGGTAGGTATTAACTGTTATATTTTGTAATACATAGTCTTAAAACATACCGTGCAGTGGTATATTTGAGAACAGGCCAAAATAGAGAAGTGTGTTACGGTGTGTATCTTAAACAGTTACTGACTTACCGAGTGATGAATCTTGTACTATAGTATGTACAATGGACAATGTGCAAAAGAACTCCTTGTGGAACCATTTTCCTGCACGAATTTTGTCAGAATTAGCAATAGAACTTAGTGTCCAACTATAAGGTAAACGTTACGCAGGAGAAAGTACTCGAATAAAATGGTTTCTTAATTGTTCAGTTGGATATACAAATAGAAAAGTCTGTTAGTGTGTATCATAACGAACTACTTGTCAGTTTGTTTGATAATGAAGTGATGGAAAATAGAATTGCACCAGAAATTCGTTTAACAATTGGTTTAACTGTGCAAGGAGTAGATGAGCTATGTAGTGATGTACTAGTAATGTAATTGGGTTAGATATCCATGATAATAATGCAGTGATGTAAAAGAGACAAACATTGAACCAAAGATGAATTGATACTAATGCTTCTACCATGTTTGGTGAAAAAGGTGTAAATGAATTGTTAAAGTGCAGTGTGAAAGTGGAAAGTTAATTGAATGTGTGATGTCATTATGAATGTCGGCACATACTTGAGGAAAACACATTTTTCTTCTCTATTCTTGTGCTCCTTCCAGAACTCAACCCAGGACAACATCATGACCGATTATCCCATCAGCTGCTCCCATACCCCAGTTGCAACATCATCGCTACAAAACAAACCAAACAGGAAATGCAACGAAAATCACCTAAACCCAACAATTGAAAGCCTAGATTATCAAATAACCATCTTTGTCCAGAAATCTAATCACAATCCATTCCTATCCTGTAGAATCCAACCACCCGCCTCCCCATATCTACCCACAAACATCCAGATCGGCAGACATGGCACATCATCACCAATTAAAGATGATTCACCATGCCTACCCACAGACTTCCACATCGGCATACCTAGCACATCATAACCAATTATAACTGAGCCGCAACCGAAGACCTTTGGTAGAAGGAGGAAAAACCAACGTAGTTCAGTGCCCATAGTTCTAGCTTCACTGCACCGTAGACAACCACAGCCATTGACCTGAGCATGCAGGTGAAGTAGGCAAACAGTAGATCTGGTCCTCAAAACGGTAGATTGGAAACCAAATCAAAGCGGAGTCCATATATGCCAGAAGTGGAAAATCGGAAAGCACATAACAGCATGGAGCTAAAGTAATAGATTGTTAGCTGGTCGATTTACACCTGGAATTAAAATTGAAGAGCAAATCATCATAGGAAGTAGAAGCGCGCGCGGGAGGGGGGGTTTGGGGGCAGAGATTGTAAGTTGTAGTTGGTAAGTTGTGAACAGCGGTTGATAAGAAGGAGGGCTAAGGAATGGCGGTTGGAAGAATTCATAGGAACGAGAAAGTGGGAAAGTGAAAACAGGGAGAAATGTTGGAAAATTGCTGAAAGAAATGGGGATTAGAACATGGAAACAAGAAAGGACACATACGCCCTCTTCCCGGTTGTTGGTAATTTAGTTGTGTAGGTAGTGTATTCATGGATTGGTTAGGAAGTTCAAAAAGGTTTCACCAAAGTAAAGAATTTGTATTATTAGTAGAGATATGTTATTTCAAAATCACAGTAAAATCCTTTTAAATCAAAATCTTCACTTTATAGTATTTCGAAATACTAAAAATAAGGTCAAGTGCTACTGCAGCATTGAATAAGCAAAGCCATGTCCATGTCATCAAATATGGCGTCCAACAAATCATATATCATAATATATATGAAATTAAAAGCAACAGTGGTGAGGAATCCTATTGGAATCCTCCAACCCGCCCCCTACATTAGATGCAGTATAAAATCACATAGTATGGGTCATCCGTATATATAAAAAGGTCATCTACTCCAAGGGTGGGAATAAACCCAAATCAACCGATAAAACAGTAAATCATCCAAATAATCAACAACAAGCATAAACAATAATATCCATACTTTTATAAAATATAAGTGGGTTTCAAAGAGGTGAGTTAACTCACCGAAATTGTGACGCCCCACCTCGATACCCACGCTAGGCAAGAACACTACGGTGTAATGCTGTCGACTAGCACGGAGAATAAGGCTGTTGAGGAGCGACCATCCGTGTTATTGCTTTGCGCGAGCACCGATATGTCAGATAGTATAACATGCGAAATCCAACATACCGATACAAACACAAAGCTACTACACAGTGGCTATGTATAATCTTCGGAAACAAATATAGAAATAAGCATAACATAAATCAGTCACAGATAATCCATATCACAAAGGCGGAAATAGATATGAATATACAACACTTAAAAGTGTTTATCAGAGTAGTGGTCAAAAAGATCCACAATAATACAAAATAATAGCAACAAGTGCTATGCAAAAGAATACAACAATGAGTCTATATCTCAAGTGTATATAACAAAATAAACTACTAATCTAAGCAGTTTGCCATAAGTCAGAGTAATGAATCCCTGGGGAGAAGTCAAGCAGAAGCACCTGTAACATCTCGGTCTGACCCGAGTATTATTTAATAAGAAAATAATAAACGGATCAGTCTAACTATAAATATCAGATGAAACGATATGGAATAAGAGATATGACTAAACACATAATAATCACAATGCCAAGCTGTGATATATATATATAAGCAGTTGAAAATCATCAAGGGATTATTCAATGTCTCAAAATCTACACAAGAATCACAGAAACGTCAAACTCCTAATTTAGTTCACCAAACCATAAATATTGACAATAATATCAATGTCAATCACGAAAGTCAATGACACACAAATTCACCAATACACAAATATCGATAAAGCTTATCGATAGAAATCACGAAAATTGGTGAAATACAAATTCTAGAAATCATCACAAGAAATCCAGAAATCTCAAAGGGGGGAGGCCTATCACAGACGGGAGCATAAAAACTCCCTACACGTGTATCACGAACGGAACGTTAATTACATGGTTGCTAACCATCACGAATTGAGTCGAAGCTCCACAGACGGCCCGAAGACCATGGGTTGCTACCCCACCAAATTTGAGTCGAAACTCCACGAAACGGGGTTTAGTCTCCCTCGCAGACAAAGAGACATCGCACATTGCTAGTCTAAATCACAAAGATGATCGTCATGATCAACGAGAAGTGTCAATTACACTAAGCTAGTAAATATATGAGTTTAGCTTCATGTCCCATAACCACTTGCTTAACTTAAATATTTACGAACAAACTGTAGATCTCCACTAGGAAATTGTCACAAGAGATTTAATCGAACAAGTCCAAGAATTAACCGACGAAGTAAACGCAAGCGTTTCATACCACTCGTTTTACTAAGTCGTTTAATTAGATTTCTCATACGAGTGAGGTAAAGGTTTGTATATACTAATAGATTGGAAGACGGTTTTATAAACGAATTTGGTATTGAAAATAGAGTTGAAATCGTTTTGAGGAAAGAGTTTTGATATTTACTACTAGTATTGAAACCTTTGTGTTTTTAAAGTGACAAAACGCAAAAATAATTGTAGAAACAATCAATCACTAAAATTCACATACGAAGATGTGAATAAAAATCCAAAGAAATCGATCTGAATCCATCAAAATGGATATTCCCAAAAATTCCATAAATAGAAGTCATTAACGTCGTAGCAACAACAAGTGGGAAATAAGACGAGTCGATGGAATTTGAAAACCAAGCAAAAATATGCACAAATAGGCATAATAAGGAAAATTGGTGCAGGTCAGTCGACTGACCCAAAGGTCCAGTCGACTGAACCAGAAGCAAGGAAAAATAATTTCCTGCGGTCAGTCGACTGAACTAAAATTTCAGTCGACTGAATGCAGGAAAACAGAGGACCCGAGCCTCTGTTAGCTGCCTTCGGAATGCCTATGTGCTACAGCCAGTCGACTGACTCAAGGGTCCAGTCGACTGACTGGCACCAAGGCTGTTTTCCAGCCTATGAAATGAAGATGCTATCTTCTTCAAAATGCAATCGGGCGAGCACGGTCAGTAGGGATTTATACCAATCGACTACCCGGTCCTATAAGCTCTTCGACGCATCACCAAAAACAAGTTCAAACTACAAAGCTATGATTTTTAAAGATTTGAACTCGAAACACTAAAACTTGGAATATACACCAAATCAATCTAGACCAAATCCAAATGCACATGAATATGTGTTAGGAATTCATACCTAACAATCGAAGATAATCATAGACCTAGACGTGAGATTAAAAATCTCACCTTTTTACAAAATCAAACAAGAAGAAGCTTGAAAGCAAATGGAGAATCAACCACTCTTCAACACAACCCAAATGAGCTTGAATCTATGCTCAAAACAAGAACATTCTCAAAATTAGGTTTAGGAATTTCTGAAATTGGTAAGAGAATAAGTTGGAGAAGAAGAAGAGAATGCTTACCAATGGGTTCTCTTGAATTTGGAGCTAGGAAATTGAGGTTGCAAGAAGAACTAGGGTTTTGGAGTTTTAATTTCCAATCTCTCCCACCATTATTGCCTTAGAACTGAAAAGAGAAGATAATGAGGGTGAATGGGGGAAGAGTGGCTCAGATTTGAGTATAAGTTAAACATAGGGCTGAACCCAAACCCAAACCCAAAGTGAAAAGTAGCAAAAATCAACTTTCTCCAAACATATCGAAGCTTATACTCAAAAAGGTCGCAATTGGCATTTTAAACTCAATGGGAGTGGTTCCGAGTCCTAATTCGACCGTATGCAAAAAGTAGATTTTCGGACTAAATTTTGAGTATTGATAAAATATTTAAATAAAATATTTAAATATAAAATCGACAAATATGCGGGTTGTTACAGACTCCCCTCCTTAAAGAAATTGCGTCCTCACAATATTTATGAAGAAGATATGTAGTAACAACCATAAAAGCATATTCAACACAAAAGAAATTTGAAATAAGAAGTTCACCTCAAAGAGCATGAGAAAGTAAGTCCGGATGTGTTCGCTTGATGTACTCTCTAGATTCCCAAGAACAATCCTTAGGATTTGAAGACCATTGAACTTTAACAAGCGGAACATCTTTATTTCGAAGTCGTTTGACCTCCGAAGCAATGATACGAATAGGGTTTTGCTCATAAGTTAAACTAGGCGAAACTTCAGTCTCTTCCACGACACCGGGCTCAAGAATAGAATCGGAATCTCGAAGACATTTCCGAAGTTGAGAAACGTGAAACACATCATGAATAGCAGAAACTTGAGCCGGTAATAAAAGGCGATAAGCCATGGAACCAATACGTTCAGTGATAGGAAATGGCTCAATATATCGAGGCGCCAATTTTCCCGATCGACTGAAACGTACAACACCTTTCATAGGTGAAACACGAATGAACACAAGATCTCCCACAGAAAATTCTAACTTCCTTCTCCGGTTATCGGCATAGGATTTTTGTCTACTCTGGGCTTCTTTCATCCTATGACGAATAAGACCAATCTTTTCTGTGGAATCACGAATAAAATCTGGACCTGAAACCATCTTCTCACCGGCCTCAAGCCGACAAGAAGGAGATCGGCATGGCCTTCCGTAGAGTGCCTCGAAAGGTGCCATACCAATAGTAGATTGGAAGCTGTTATTATAGGAAAATTCAACAAGTGAAATATGATCTTCCCAACTTCCCCCAAAATCAAGTACACAAGCACAAAGAAGATCTTCAAGAGTTTGATTCACATGCTCAGTTTGTCCATCGGACTGAGGATGATAAGCGATGCTAAAATTGAGCTTCGTTCCCAAAGCTTTTTGAAGACTCTTCCAAAATCCACTAGTAAACAATGGATCACGATCACTAAAAATAGAAGTAGGAACTCCATGCAATTTAACAATCTCTTTGATAAAGAGCTTGGCCAAAAGAGGAATGGTTCGGTTAGACCGAATAGGAATAAAATGGGCAGATTTAGTAAGCCTATCAACAATCACCCATAAGCTATCATGACCCGAACGAGAACGGGGAAGGCCATCTATAAAATCCAAGGAAATTTGATCCCACTTCCAAATTGGAATTTCTAAAGGTTGCAATAACCCACCGGGCCTTTGATGTTCGGCTTTAACAAGCTGGCAAGTCATGCAACACTTAACAAAGTTAGCAATATCAAATTTCATTCCCTCCCAATAATATAGTCGCTTCATATCCGCGTACATTTTACTACTACCGGGATGAATGGTGAATTTAGAACAATGAGAATCTTCTAAAATATCCTTACGAAGATCAACAATATTTGGTATGATAAGTCTACCAAATTTTCGAATGCCGCCACGAGAATCGATATCAAATTCTTTCAATCCTTCAATATCAATCTTATCCCTAATATTTTGGCCAAGAAGAGCCATTTCAGGATCTAGCCTTTGAGCTTCAAGAATGCGGTCTAAAAGAGAAGGATGAGCCTCAAGGCTACATAAAACAAGAGATGAACATAAATCGGATACGCGGTCTCGAATCTCACAAGTGGATAAGATCTCGAGATCGTTCCATTCGGATATCATCATAGAAACAACAGCTTGTTGTTTACGGCTAAGAGCATCGGCGACACGATTACCCTTACCGGGTGTATAAAGAATATCAAGATCATAAGGAGCAAGGAACTCGAGCCAACGTTGTTGACGCAAATTAAGTTCCTTTTGAGAGAATAAATACTTTAAAGACTTATGATCGGTGTAAAGAACAAATTTCTCTCCTAAAAGATAATGACGCCAAATTTGAAGAGCGAAAACAATAGCCGCGAGTTCTAAATCATGAGTGGCATATCTAGCCTCGGCAGGCTTCAATTGCCTAGAAGCATAAGCAATAACACGTTCTCTTTGCATAAGAACGGCACCCAAACTAACGCGACTAGCACCGGTATAAACAACAAAATCTTGATTCCCCTTGGGAATAACAAGAATAGGAGCATCTGAAAGGAGTTCTTTTAGTTTCTGAAAAGAAGCTTCACATTTGTTCGACCAAATGTATTTAACACCTTTCTTCATCAAGCCAGTGAGAGGCACGGCAATCTTAGAAAAGTCTTTGATAAAACGGCGGTAATAACCTGCCAATCCAAGAAAACTACGAATCTCCGTCACACTCTCCGGTCTCTTCCAATCTTGAATCGCTTCAATCTTTGAAGGATCCACGGAAATTCCGGATTCGGAAATAATGTGACCGAGAAACTTCACACGAGATTGCCAAAAGTGGCATTTAGAAAATTTTGCCTTTAATTGATTACTCCTAAGAGTTTCCAACACAATCCGAAGATGTTTTTCATGCTCCTCCTCGGTTTTAGAATACACAAGAATATCATCGATAAAGATGAGAACAAACCGGTCGAGGAAGTCTTTGAAAACTCTATTCATAAGGTTAACGAAATACGCCGGAGCATTCGTTAGACCAAATGGCATAACAAGCCATTCATAAGATCCATAACGAGTACGGAACGATGTCAAAGGAATACTATCCTCTGCAATACGAAGCTGATGAAATCCAGTAGCTAAGACTAATAGTGAAAAGACTCTAGCACCACTAAGTTGATCGAATAGATCATCAATCCGAGGTAAAGGATACTTATTTTTGATAGTAAGATCATTAAGCTTGCAGTAGTCAACGCAAAGCCTAAGTGTTCCATCGGATTTCTTCACAAAAATAGCTGAAGCTCCCCAAGGCGAGGAACTAGAGCGAATAAATTGCTTCATCTCCAATTCAGATAATTGTTTACGCATTTCCTCGTTTTCTTTATTGGACATACGATACGGAGGACGAGTGATAGGTTGAGCTCCAGGAATAAGGTTAATTTTGAACTCAATTGCTCGCTTAGGTGGTAATCCTAAAACGGGCTCGAATAAGTCGGAAAATTCACGAACGACGTAAATAAGAGAAATAATATCACCCTCATCGTCATCATCGTCATCACGAGGATTTAAAGAATATAAAGATGCAACCAAGCAGGAATCTGAATCTTTAAGATTAATAGAAATCTGCTTAACAGATTGAGGATGTCGAAGATGAATAGTCCGCTCAGGACATAGGATATGGGCTTCATAACGGTTAAGCCAATCCATTCCCAAAATCATTCCAAAGCCTAAATAACGCATGACATGCAAATCGGCTCGGAAAGAAAACTCACACAAAATAATCTCGACATCTTTACACAATAAACTGATTGTCGCGGATCCACCAACCGGATTCGCAATTCTCAAAGAAGTCATTAAACACAAAACATCCAAGGAAAAAGTATCAACAAGTTCTTTTGATATAAAAGAATGGGACGCACCCGTATCAAAAAGAACACGAATAGGATGATCACGAAATAAAATAATTCCATCCAGAATAGAATGAGAAATACCTTGGCCATGAGATGTGTTGCCAGGGGCTTGAGCAACATTAAGCTTTCCCTCCTTCTTGCCCTGAAGCTTGGGGCATGAAGATATAACATGACCGGGAACTTTGCAGTAGCGACAAGAGAGAGACCTTGGGCACTTGTTCGCATAATGGTCCTTCGAACCACAATTATAGCATTCCCCACGACCAAAGGAAGAAGTCTTTACCACTGAGGTTGTTTGCTTCCCTTTCTTATTAGGATAGGGGCCTTTGAATTTGTTTGGCCTCTTCTTGTTGTTGAAGTTTGGTTTGGAACCCACCACTACAACATCGTTCTCCCTATCCGCCTCTTCAAGACGAAGAGCGATATCAACGAGTTGGTCGAAAGAAACTTCTAATTTTAGAAGTAATGGCTTCTTAAGATTTTTGTTTAAGCCATAGATGAACCTCTGGTTCTTCTTTAAAGGGGTGTTGATGTATTCAACCCCGTACTTAGAAAGCGACTCGAAGGAGGCGACGTAATCAGTCACGGAGGACTCACCTTGAACAAGGTCTATAAATCGTCGAGCCAATGTCACTTCCTCAGCTTCTGGTACGAATTTCAACTCGAAGCGTTCCCGGAATTGCTCCCAGGTGAGATCCGCTTCATTAATCTCAGAAATAAGAAGCTCGTACCAGTCCAATGCTCTTTCTCGGAGCATACTAGAGGCCACCTGAACTCGGTGAAGGTCAATAAGATTCATGCGAGAAAAGATTCGATCGCATGACCTTAGCCAGGCCTGTACTTCAATAATAGTTTCGGAACCTTTAAATGGCTCCCCACCCAATTAGTGCAATCGCTACACAAGCGTGCAAATCCCGACTTTGGTTGAGTAGGTTCCGGGTTAGCTCCAGCTGCTTGAGCATTTGTCACTAAATCAAGAAGCTGTTGAGCAGTCATAAAAACTCCATCTTGGGGTGGAACACTAGATGGTCCAGCTCTGGGATGGCCTGGTCTAAGCATTCCTCTTCCTTAGAAAGAAAGAAGAGCAAGAAGAAGATTATTCACTAATGAATATCAAGCAATCTTGATAGACAAAACAAGGAATCATAAAAGAAAATAGGATAGAACGGTACGTAGATCCGAATAAAATCCTAAAGCACGACTCCTAAGAAAGACTTAGGACGATGATCCTTGTTATAATATTCCATATTGTTCCGAAGTTTGGCTCTGATACCAAGCTGTGACGCCCCACCTCTATACCCACGCTAGGCAAGAACACTACGGTGTAATGCTGTCGACTAGCACGGAGAATAAGGCTGTTGAGGAGCGACCATCCGTGTAATTGCTTTGCGTGAGCACCGATATGTCAGATAGTATAACATGCGAAATCCGACATACCGATACAAACACAAAGCTACTACACAGTGGCTATGTATAATCTTCGGAAACAAATATAGAAATAAGCATAACATAAATCAGTCACAGATAATCCATATCACAAAGGCGGAAATAGATATGAATATACAACACTTAAAAGTGTTTATCAGAGTAGTGGTCAAAAAGATCCACAATAATACAAAATAATAGCAACAAGTGCTATGCAAAAGAATACAACAATGAGTCTATATCTCAAGTGTATATAACAAAATAAACTACTAATCTAAGCGGTTTGCCATAAGTCAGAGTAATGAATCACTGGGAGAAGTCAAGCAGAAGCACCTGTAACATCTCGGTCTGACCCGAATATTATTTAATAAGAAAATAATAAACGGATCAGTCTAACTATAAATATCAGATGAAACGATATGGAATAAGAGATATAACTAAACACATAATAATCACAATTCCAAGCTGTGATATATATATATAAGCAGTTGAAAATCATCAAGGGATTATTCAATGTCACAAAATCTACACAAGAATCACAGAAACGTCAAACTCCTAATTTAGTTCACCAAACCATAAATATTGACAATAATATCAATGTCAATCACGAAAGTCAATGACACACAAATTCACCAATACACAAATATCGATAAAGCTTATCGATGGAAATCACGAAAATTGGTGAAATACAAATTCTAGAAATCATCACAAGAAATCCAGAAATCTCAAAGGGGGGGAGGCCTATCACAGACGGGAGCATAAAAACTCCCTAACGTGTATCACGAACGGAACGCTAATTCCATGGTTGCTAACCATCACGAATTGAGCCGAAGCTCCACAGACGGCCCGAAGACCATGGGTTGCTACCCCACCAAATTTGAGTCGAAACTCCACGAAATGGGGTTTAGTCTCCCTCGCAGACAAAGAGACATCGCACATTGCTAGTCTAAATCACAAAGATGATCGTCATGATCAGCGAGAAGTGTCAATTACACTAAGCTAGTAAATATATGAGTTTAGCTTCATGTACCATAACCACTTGCTTAACTTACATATTTACGAGCAAACTGTAGATCTCCACTAGGAAATTGTCACAAGAGATTCAATCGAACAAGTCCAAGAATTAACTGACGAAGTAAACGCAAGCATTTCATACCACTCGTTTTACTAAGTCGTTTAATTAGATTTCTCATACGAGTGAGGTAAATGTTTGTATATACTAATAGATTGGAAGACGGTTTTATAAACGAATTTGGTATTGAAAATAGAGTTGAAATCGTTTTGAGGAAATAATTTTGATATTTACTACTAGTATTGAACCTTTGTGTTTTTAAAGTGACAAAACACAAAAATGATTGTAGAAACAATCAATCACTAAAATTCACATACGAAGATGTGAATAAAATCCAAAGAAATCGATCTGAATCCATCAAAATGGATATTCCCAAAAATTCCAAAAATAGAAGTCATTAACGCCGTAGCAACAACAAGTGGGAAATAACACGAGTCGATGGAATTTGGAAACCAAGCAAAAATATGCACAAATAGACATAATAAGGCAAATTGGTGCAGGTCAGTCGACTGACCCAAAGGTCCAGTCGACTGAACCAGAAGCAAGGAAAAATAATTTCCTGCAGTCAGTCGACTGACCTAAAATTTCAGTCGACTGAATGCAGGAAAACAGAGGACCCGAGCCTCTGTTAGCTGCCTTCGGAATGCCTATGTGCTACAGCCAGTCGACTGACTCAAGGGTCCAGTCGACTGACTGGCACCAAGGCTGTTTTCCAGCCTATGAAATGAAGATGCTATCTTCTTCAAAATGCAATCGGGCGAGCACGGTCACTAGGGATTTATGCCAATCGACTATCCGGTCCTATAAGCTCTTCGACGCATCACCAAAAACAAGTTCAAACTACAAAGCTATGATTTTTAAAGATTTGAACTCGAAACACTAAAACTTGGAATATACACCAAATCAATCTAGACCAAATCCAAATGCACATGAATATGTGTTAGGAATTCATACCTAACAATCGAAGATAATAATAGACCTAGATGTGAGATTAAAAATCTCACCTTTTTACAAAATCAAACAAGAAGAAGCTTGAAAGCAAATGGAGAATCAACCTCTCTTCAACACAACCCAAATGAGCTTGAATCTATGCTCAAAACAAGAACATTTCCAAAATTAGGTTTAGGAATTTCTGAAATTGGTAAGAGAATAAGTTGGAGAAGAAGAAGAGAATGCTTACCAATGGGTTCTCTTGAATTTGGAGCTAGGAAATTGAGGTTGAAAGAGGAACTAGGGTTTTGGAGTTTTAATTTCCAATCTCTCCCACCGTTATTGCCTTAGAACTGAAAAGAGAAGATAATGAGGGTGAATGGGGGAAGAGTGGCTCAGATTTGAGTATAAGTTAAACATAGGGCTGAACCCGACATACAATACATAGTAAATAGTTTAACGGATCCTTAGGAGATGTGAATCCCGAGCATCTCTTGAGTTACTGCCCTCATAATTATTTCTATTGATTTAACTTACTATAACGACCTAGAATTTCCATCATTTGAAATTCATATATTTAATTGATTTTAAATATTAACAAGTAAAATTTTTAAGTCGAATAAATTTTATTTTGAATATCTAGATTTAATTGGATAATTAGGTAGATAATTTAATGTTGGAAATTACAGAAATTTGTAGACATTGAATATTTTAATATTTAATTGACGAGTAAAAATAGTAATTTTTCAAGTTGTCTCGGATTTCGACGAAACCAGTTTCATCGGATTCGTAATGTTAAGTTATTGTAAGATTTCAAATTTCATGTCAATCAGATTTATGGTTTGTCCAAGGCAAGCTAAAACACATTGAAATGGGTTTAAGTGAATTTTTAAATTTAAATAGTCAATTTGAAAACCTATTTTCCAAATACGATCGAATTGGCCTCCGATATATATTCCATTGCGTTCGGAATGGGGGTAAAACATTATAAACGCCAAGCGGCACGCTCCGTTTGGAGTTCGGAAAATTTTTGGGTGAATAGTGTCACGCAATTTTCTATATAAGGCCAACATCATTCACAATTTTACGCCAAACCCTAACCCTAACCCTAAAAGGTTCAGCCGCCACCTCTATTTTAATGGCCAAAATTGAATCTCCTTCTCCTTCAATTTTCTTTCAATCTACAAACTTTTACGCCGCGACTTCAACTGCAAAGTTGTAGAGGGTATCAAGATCTTAAATTTCAACGCTTATGATCAAAAATTTCGCAAAGAATCAACGAAAATTTGAGCTTGAAGTCCTGTCGTTCGTGCACGGTTTTCAATACCAAGAGGGGGCCGAGCTTCACCGTATTCAGGCCGAAGGTGGAGTCGACGATGCTCTTCGTCGTGGAGTTGCTCGATCGTCTTCAAGTGCAATAGGGTGGTCGCGAGCATTAGGGTTTTAGTGGCGGCCGTGGGTTTTGTTTGTGCGCATTCGTTACTTGAGAAGATGATCAGGTGCGGCCTTGATTTCCTAGGTGAAAACGAATGGCTATGATGGATGCAGGTTGAAAAATATAAAAGAAAATGTAAATATTTATATATTAAATTCGTATAAACTTTAAAATGCTATAACTTTTTGATACAAGGTCGAAAATTGACGAAACAAATTGCGTTGGAATCGTATGGACGAACACTACGCGATGGAACTGGATGGAATTGATTGGAGCTAGTGAAAATTTTGGGTAAAATTAAATGCGTGTTTAATTTTACTCGAAATAAAACACTGCAACTGTATTCGAAGCAAGGTGAGAACTTCTCACTCAATCGAAACTGTTTTGATTTAAATTTTAAGTAGTTAGATTTAAAATTGCTTGGCTTGTATGTTTGGATGATAAATTATTATCTATTGTTTTGAAATAGACCCTATGTGCCGTATATTAAGAGGATGTTATTTATTAAACATATAAACCGTGATATTCCATCTTGAAGTGGAATTGGTATTATATATGTTCTTGGAGTTGATTTTCCCGCATTATATAGCGGATGAGACCCTATTGTGCGGCATAATAGCGGATAATATTTTATATAAACCCATGTACCACGATATTCCGTCTTGAAATGGGATTGGTATTGTGCTAACATCTGTGAATGCAGGGAAACAGGTTGGAGGGATCCAACTGGATTCTCAAATAATTGAATTTGTTTCAATGTTGCGTGTTAATTTATTTATAATCTCTGTATGATTATCTTTGTGACTGAAATCGTTGAAGGCTAAAATTTAGCAGAATATAATTTTGGTATCGTTAGATACCGGAAATAAATAAATATTTGAAAGTATACGTTTTATTGAATTTTGGAACTGGTTCATTTTAAATAAATAAACGTTAAAATTTTTATATTATAAAAATTATGATTTTTGGGAAATTGACCAAAATGTTATTTTTGAAATAAGTAGCGGATTATTTGTAAAATAATTTAAATGGGGATTTTGAATTATTATAAACGGTTTATATAAAAGATTTATAGAATTGATATTTATAAATTAAAATATTGGAATTATAAAACGAGTTTTTATAAGTGTTAGAATGAAGTATAAATGGATTTCACAAGTGAATGAAATTTATAGATTTATAAATTGTGAAGTTATAAAATGAATAGATTTTGTAAAATAAAAAATTTATAAGTAATTAACCTATGAATTGGATTTTGGCATTTAAATGGGATATGGATAGAATTTGTTAATAAAGTGATTTTATAAGTTGAGGGTGTTATAAAATATAAGAATTTATAAACATTGTTTTAGAAGTCCGAAATCGTCTTATTTTGATAAGTTAATTATTACAGCTTATTAAAGGATTTATATTCACGATTTTGGACAATGGATAATCCTTTAAACTAAAATATGCTGAAATGTTGAATTTGTTTAACGAAGTATATTCACGATTTTGGACAGTGAATAATACATTAAAGAAATGTTTTAGGAAGTGATCTTTTAAATAGAACTAAAACGATTTGAAGTTGTTTTAAAATGTGTTAAGGATCGAAACCATAGATTTCAGCATTCATTTTTGAAATAGACATTTTCGAGAAATAAGGAAAAGATGGACTATAACACTGTTGTTATAGTAAATGATTTTCGAAAGGAAATGTTTTTGTATAGTATTGGGATTTATATATCTATCTAAATTTCGAATCCCTATACTAGTGATTTTGGGTTGTCGTAATGATGTTTTACGCAACATTTGTTTTGACTCAAATGAATGTGTTTAAGAGAATTTTTCCTTAAAGAATAAAATATATACTAAATTGTGATTTAAGTATATTGAATATTTTCCAAATGTTGAAAATAAATAGATTTGTGAATTATTTATTATTAAATAAGTATGGAAATGTTTTCCAATATGAAGTGAAATGTTTTGATATTTTATCTCTTAAAGATAAATTGAAAGTGAATATTTGAATTCGATTTGAAAATCGTATATCAGTGCATATTTGGAAATTTAAATTCACCATGGAATTTATAAAGGAAAGGGAAATTTGTTTAAAAATAAACATTGATTTATTTTTAGTGTGTGGAAATAAATTTATGGATTTGGAACGTAAATTTAAAGTAAATCGGTAAGGATTTATTTGATTGGTTTAAATGAACCATTTTGAAGTGAAAATGAATAAATATTTGGAAATGTTTCCGCGTAAGGAAAATGATTTGAAATTTGTTTTCAAAAGTCGTAAAGGTGAAAAATGATTTGAATTTTTTTTTCAAATGGTTGAAGTGTGGGAAAATATATATCTTGTAAAGATATTTTTGGAAAATAAATAATATGGAATCTAGTGATGTTGTGCATATCTATTGATAGTTAAATAACCGACTATCAATATTTAGCTTTAAATGGCTATTTGTTGTGATTTGCTTGAATTTGAATGCTACACTTATTTTAAAATAAGCGCTCGTTATTCGGTTTCGCCGGGAGAGGACCTTTGGGTCATGAATCCCATTCCGAATAGTGATACATCGTAATAGATAGCATTTGAAGACCGGTGTTGAAGACCAGATATTTTCGAAAATGGAAGAATTACCGTCGAATGTCTCTGCATCGACTGATCTCCGATATAGAGATTTTATCACCCTTTGTGATGGGAAGTCCGGTCGTGATTAGTGAATATCCGAATTGCAAGGGCTTCTTTGGAAGTGCCTTCGTTTCCGTTCGATCCCGGAACGGACTTGTATTGAGTCTGACGTTATAATTTGAGATGTAAAGCTGGTTTCTATCAAATACATTTCTATTGGTGGAGGAGAATTTATTCTCTTAGCTTAACACCCTTCTCTGAGATGTACAAGGTCAGAGGTTATATAGTTGATGGTTACTAGTGATGCATTCCTAATTTGGTAATGTGGCATACGAAGTGCTGCTGATCATTTGTTGATCAAAGCATGCTTTTGTATAAAGCGTAGCTATGTGGACGAGACTTCGTCAGACCTCACAACTCTGTAATGGTCAAAACAGGAAAGATGCAGCAAGGTTTTAGGGAGTAGCGCCCTTAGGGTATGTGCATTTCCTTCTGGATAGAAGTGGTATCATGGTGTGGAGCCCAGATACTTACTTATGTTGATGTCGCAAATATATATATGACTTTGTGATTGATGTTGGTTGAGGATCCTCGGATAAAGGTTGTTTACAATCGGGGGATGGCATACACGTGTCAGTTGTTACCTACTTTTGTGGAGGTAACCCAGCCTTGTGTTGACAGAGATCTGGTTAGGTTCTCGGGGCGTCTCTCCAGAGGCGTTTCCATGTGGCAATGGGAAGTTCCTTGGCCTGACCATTTGTTGGAAAATCCAAAGAAACAATACGAGCCCTGTACAGTTTTAGTTGTATAACCTGCCATTTACTTATTGTGGTGCCCCAATGTTTAGATGGCAGCTATAGTAGGCATACGATAATGGTCGTATGTTGGCTAAGATTTATATCATATTTTCGAAATGTTTTCCTACACGTTACACTTATTGTAATAATATCAAAGAAATTTGCGTAGCAAGCATGTTTGACTGTCACAAGGAGAAATCTCCTCTGATTCTGCGTTTGCATTGTGTGTGTGTGGGAGGCCTTATGGTAGTTTCATTTTCTAAAAGCATTGCGGATCTATTTTAAAAATATTTATTTGTTTGTTTGTTTTAAGGTAAACTGTTTAAGTTCTCGCACCAATCCCATGACTAACCTGGAGTTTATTGTCTCCTCCCTAAACTATGGGTGCCCACCAATTTCCACACGGGCAGTTTAGAGTCAGATTATCAGGTCATTCTGGAATTCAGGAGATGCTGTGGAGCTCAAGAGGGAAGCTGGATGGCATGGCGTATCAACTAGTATATAGTATTTCTTTTCCGCTGTTTGTTGTTGTACACTCTGGTAATGTAATGATAATGTGATGTAATGTAATAACTGACATAGTTCTTTTGATTTAAAGATTATTCATTTATCTATTATATGTTGTTCCGCTGCGATAGTAAGATTCTGATATTATTCTGTTGCTTCTTCTTTCTTTCTCTTCTACCTCTTCTTCTTAAACCCTAACAATTCAGTTTTCCGTCCTTCGATTGCTCGGCAGTTGATACAGTGGACGTATTGATGTCGATTTTCGAAAGTCGAAAATCAGTATCGTTACAAAGTGGTATCAGAGCATTAGGTTAAGAGACAACCTTGGCTTTGTTGGGTGTTACTCATTATATATAGAGTCAGCAGTACTCTAGAATGAGTGTGGGTGTAATAATAGATATGAGCGTGTATTAATTAGTGAATATAAAAATTCTTTTATATTTTTTTGATTGGTCTGTTGAGTGGTATATGGACTCTGGTCAATACGAGTAATTAACTTTATTGATAGAAATCTCTAAACACTTGTACAGAACAAATTCGACACGATATCGTTTTAAAATAGGGTAAATGAAATAATTTTACATAAATTATTTTCGTATATAAAAGAGAAAAAATTTCTGTGAATTATTATTATATATGATTGCTTGGTTGCTAGAAAGTGACGATGTTAAATTATTATCATTAATGTTGGAAAAAGAAATGGAAATCGTGACTCCAAAGTTAAGAAATAAATTCGCATACAAATAGAATAGAAGAATATAAATTGTGAATGTGATTTGTAATTTGAAGTAAAATTCCAGAGGAATATTTGGAAATGTTTTGAAAGGGTTTGCAATTTGGAAAATATTAAATTCCTTTTTGAGTTTGAAAATGGTTTTCAAGGGTTTGGAAAAATGTTTTTGGAGGGATAAAAGCTCTAAACTCTTTTCGATCATTGGAAAATAATTTCAGCAATGACTGTAGCGTCATCGGTGTTCATTTTCGGGTATCCAAAAGAGGGATTGCTGCCAAGTTGTTTTAAATGAAGTTGTTTGGAGAATTTGGGTGTGGGTTTTAAAATTCAAAGGATAGTTTGAATTGGTTTCAAAAATGGTTTTGAAATGTTGGAAAGACCGTGGAATCTGATAAAAATAGTTATGGAATAAAATTTATTAAGTTGAAAATAAATTTGGGGTAGAAACAAATGAACTAGAATTGAGTTTGAATTATGGAAAGAAATTTATGAATGAATGAATTTACAATTGCAAGTAAATTGAAAATTTGTCAAGTTGGATCAAATGAAGCTAAGTATTAAAATAAAATTAGTAAGTAAAACTAATTGAAGAAATAACAAATTTAATATGGGTTGAAATGAATTGAATTCAACATTATTAAATAAAAGGGTAAATTAAATTCATATGGAATTTGAAATCCAGTTTAAATATAAGTGGTTATAAACCGAAATAGTGAATTGAATTGTGTTTGGGAACGAACAAAAGGATAAAAACTGAAATTGAAAAATGAATATCGAAAACCAATTTGAATTGTGCGAGATGAAATGAGTTAGAACTGGTAATGAATTAGTAAAAGAAACTAATTTAAAATAGCAAGATGAATCAGTTGTGAATGAAAAATAATTGATAAAATTCAATATTCAGAATGTAAATTGAATTCAAATGAATGTGAGATTGAATGAAAATGGATATTATGGTTAGCATGATATACAGGTGGACTAAAGGAAATTGGGATTTTGATTTCGAAGATATAAAAATTGAATTGCTCGACAAAAGGTATGTATTTGAATTTCAGTATGAAATTTGATGATTTTCTTGTCCAGCCACTTGGTTTTTTCTTTTCTTTTTGAAATCTAGGGGTCGTGGTGCCATTTTTGTAGTCGTTCCGAGCTAGCCGTGCGAAGGAGACGCGGGAGAAATTTTTCAAAAATTTAAGGCGTTAGAATATTTTCGAGAAAATTAGAAATTTTTGAAAACTACAACTTTGATTTTTGGAGTGAAAAGTTAAACGATATAGTTGGTTTTGAAAAGATAACTAAGTATGATTTGAAAATTTAGTAAAGTTATTGTAAGAAGTTTAACTATGGATTTTGAAAAAGTTAAAATGTTTAAATGAATTTAAATTTAATTTGAACAAATGGTTTTGAAAAGTTAATGGATTCTGTAACTTTTTCTTCCTTGGTAATTTCGAGGACGAAATTCTTTTAAGGGGGAAGTTTGTAACGACCCAGAATTTCCGTCATTTGAAATTCGTATATTGAATTGATTTTAAATATTAACAAGTAAAATTTGTAAGTCGAATAAATTTTATTTTGAATATCTAGATTTAATTGGATAATTAAATTGATAATTTAATATTGGAAATTACAAAAATAATTGGACATTGGGATTAATATGATTGAAAATGATTTCTAAAGTTGTATTAAATCATATTAGAGTTAGAATGATGCCATAGAACTTTTAAAATCGAATTAAAAGTTAATTTGTGGAAATTGAATATTTTAATATTTAATTGACGAGTAAAAATAGTCATTTTTCAAACAGTCTCGGATTTCGATAAAACAAGTTTCATCGGATCCGTAATGTTAATTTATTGTAAGATTTCAAATTTCGTGTCAATCGGATTTACGGTTTGTCCAGAGCAAGCTAAAATGCACTGAAATCGGTTTAAGTGAATTTTTAAATTTAAATAGTCAATATGAAAACCTATTTTCCAAATACGATCGAATTGGCCTTCGATATGTATTCCATTGCATTAAGAATGGGGGTAAAACATTATAAACGCCAGGTGGCACGCTTCGTTTGGAGTTCGGAAAATTTTTGGGTGAATAGTGTCACGCAATTTTCTATATAAGGCCACCATCATTCACAATTTTACGCCAAACCCTAACCCTAACCCTAAAAGGTTCAGCCGCCACCTCTATTTTAATGGCCAAAATTGAATCTCCTTCTCCTTCAATTTTCTTTCAATCTACAAACTTTTACGCCTCGACTTCAACTGCAAAGTTGTAGAGGGTATCAAGATCTTAAATTTCAACGCTTATGATCAAAAATTTCGCAAAGAATCAACGACAATTTGAGCTTGAAGTCCTGCCGTTCATGCACGGTTTTCAATACCAAGAGGGGGCCGAGCTTCACCGTACTCAGGCCGAAGGTGGAGTCGACGATGCTCTTCGTCGTGGAGTTGCTCGATCGTCTTCAAGTGCAGTAGGGTGGTCGCGAGCATTAGGGTTTTAGTGGCGGCCGTGGGTTTTGTTTGTGCGCATTCGTTACTTGAGAAGATGATAAGGTGCGACCTTGATTTCCTAGGTGAAAACGAACGGCTATGATGGATGCAGGTTGAAAAATATAAAAGAAAATGTAAATATTTATATATTAAATTCGTATAAACTTTAAAATGCTATAACTTTTTGATACAAGGTCGAAAATTGACGAAACAAATTGCGTTGGAATCGTATGGACGAACACTACGCGATGGAACTGGATGAAATTGATTGGAGCTAGTGAAAATTTTGGATAAAATTAAACGCGTGTTTAATTTTATTCGAAATAAAACACTACAACTGTATTAGGAGAAAGGTGAGAACTTCTCACTCAATTGAAACTGTTTCGATTTAAATTTTACGTAGTCAGATTTAAAATTGCTTGATTTGTATGTTTGGATGATAAATTATTATCTATTATTTTGAAATAGACCCTATGCGCCGTATATTAAGCGGATGTTATTTGTTAAACACATATACCGCGATATTCCATCTTAAAGTGGAATTGGTATTACATATGTACTTGGAGTTGATTTTCCTGCATTATATAGCGGATGAGACCCTATTGCGCCGCATAATAGCGGATAATATTCTATATAAACCCATGTACCGTGATATTCCGTCTTGAAATGGGATTGGTATTGTGCTAACATCTGTGGATGCAGGGAAATAGGTTGGAGGGATCCAACTGGATTCCTTAAATAATTGAATTTGTTTCAATGTTGCGTGTTGATTTATTTATAATCTCTGTATGATTATCTTCGTGATTGAAATCGTTAAAGGCTAAAATTTAGCCAAATATAATTTTGGTATCGTTAGATGCCGGAAATAAATAAATATTTGAAAGTATACGTTTTATTGAATTTTGGAATTGGTTCATTTTAAATAAATAAACGTTAAATTTTTATGTTATAAAAATTATAATTTTTGTGAAATTAACCGAAATGGGATTTTTGAATTTAGTAGCTGATTAATTTGTAAAATAATTTAAATGGGGATTTTTGAATTATTATAAACGGTTTATATAAAAGATTTAAAGAATTGATATTTATAAATTAAAATATTGGAATTATAAAACGGGTTTTTATAAGTGTTAAAATGAAGTATAAATGGATTTCATAAGTGAATGAAATTTATAGATTTATGAATGGTGAAGTTATAAAATGAGTAGATTTTGTAAAATAAAAGATTTATAAGTGATTAACTTATGAATTGGATTTTGGCATTTAAATGGGATATGGATAGAATTTGTTAATAAAGTGATTTTATAAGTTGAGGGTGTTATAGAATATAAATGGAATTTATAAACATTGCTTTATAAATCCGAAATCGATTTATTTTGATAAGTTAATTATTATAGCTTATTAAAGGATTTATATTCATGATTTTGGACAATGGATAATCCTTTAAACTAAAATATGTAGAAATGTTGAATTTGGTTAACGAAGTATATTCACGATTTTGGACAGTGAATAATATATTAAAGAAATGTTTTAGGAAGTGATCTTCTAAATAGAATTAAAACCATTTGAAGTTGATTTAAAATGTGTTAAGGATCGAAATCATAGATTTCAATATTCATTGTTGAAATAGACGTTTTCGAGAAATAAGGAAAAGATGGACTATAACACTGTTGTTATAGTAAATGATTTTCGAAAGGAAATGTTTTTGTATAGTATTGGAATTTATAATTCTATCTAAATTTCGAATCCCTATACTAGTGATTTTGGGTTGTCGTAACGATGTTTTACGCAACATTCATTTTGACTCAAATGAACGTGTTTAAGAGAATGTTTTCCTTAAAGAATAAAATATATACTAAATTGTGATTTAAGTATATTGAATATTTTCCAAATGTTGAAAATAAATAGATTTGTGAATTATTTATTATTAAATAAGTATGGAAATGTTTTCCAATATGAAGTGAAATGTTTTAAGATTTTATCTCTTAAAGATAAATTGAAAGTGAATATTTGAAGTCGATTTGAAAATCATATATCAGGGGAAATTTGGAAATTTAAATTCACCATGGAATTTAAAAAGGAAAGGAAAATTTGTTTAAAAATAAACATTGATTTATTTTTGAAGTGTGGAAATAAATTTACGGATTTGAAACGTAAATTTAAAGTAAATCGATAAGGATTTATTTGATTCGTTTAAATGAACCATTTTGAAGTGAAAATGAATAAATATTTGGAAATGTTTCCGCGTAAGGAAAATGATTTGAAATTTGTTTTCGAAAGTTGTAAAGGTGAAAAATGATTTGAAATTTGTTTCCAAATGGTTTAAGTGTGGGAAAATATATATCTTGTAAAGATATTTTTGGAAAATAAATAATTTGGGAAATTATTTGGAATCAAGTGATGTTGTGCATATCTATTGATAGTTAAATAACCGACTATCAATATTTACCTTTAAATGGGTACTTGTTGTGATTTGCTTGAATTTGAATGCTACACTTATTTTAAAATAAGCGCTCGTTATTCGGTTTAGCCGGGAGAGGACCTTTGGGTCATGATTCTCATTCGGGAATAGTGATACGTCATAATGGATAGCATTTGAAGACCGATGTTGATGACCGGATATTTTGAAAAACGGAAGGATTGCCGTCGAATGTCTCTGCATCGGCTGATCTCCGACATAGAGATTTTATCACCCTTTGTGATGGGAAGTTCGGTCGTGATTAGTGAAGATCCGGATTGCCAGGGCTTCTTTGGAAGTGCCTTCGGTTCCGTTCGATCCCGGAAAAGACTTGTATGGATGTGTGTCTGACGTTACAATTTGAGATGTAAAGCTGGTTTCTATCAAATACATTTCTGTTGGTGGCAGAGAATTTATTCTCTTAGCTTAACACCCTTCTCTGAGACGTACGAGCTCAGAGGTTATCTAGTTGATGGTTACTAGTGATACATTCCCAATTCGGTAATGTGGCATACGATGTGCTGCCGATCATTTGTTGATCAAAGCATAGCTTTTGTATAAAGCATAGCTTTGTGGACAAGATTCATCGGACCTCACAACCCGGTAATGGTCAAAACAGGAAAGATGCAGCAAGGTTTTAGGGAGTAGCGCCCCTTAGGGTATGTGCATTTCCCTCTGGATAGAAGTGGTATCATGGTATGGAGCTTAGATACTTACTTATGTGGATGTCGTAAATATATATGACTTTCTAATTGATGTTGGTTGAGGATCCTCGGATGAAGGTTGTTTACAACCCGGGGATGGCATACTCGTGTCAGTTGTTACCTACTTTTGCAGAAGTAACCCGGCCTTGTGTTGGCAGAGATCCGGTTAGGTTCTCGGGGCGTCTCTCCAGAGGTGTTTCCACGTGGCAATGGGAAGTTCCTTGGCCTGACCATTTGTTGGAAAATCCAAAGAAATAATACAAGCCCTGTACAGTTTTAGTTGTATAACCTGCCATTTACTTATGGCGGCGCCGCACTATTTAGATGGTAGCTATAGTAGGCATACGATAATGGTCGTACGTTGGCTAAGATTTATATCATATTTTCGAAATGTTTTCCTATACTTTGCACTTATAGTAATAATATCAAAGAAATTTGCATATCAAGCATGTTTGACTATCACAAGGAGAAATCTCCTCTTATTCTGCGTTTGCATTGTGTGTGTGTGGGAGGCCTTATGGTAGTTACATTTTCTAAAAGCATTACGATCTATTTTAAAAATATTTCTTTGTTTTTTTATTTAAGATAAACTGTTTAAGTTCTCACACCAGTCCCATGACTGACCTGGAGTTTATTGTTTCCTTCCTAAACTCTGGGTGCCCACCAATTTCCACACGGGCAGTCTAGAGTCAGATTATCAGGTCATTCTGGAGATGCTGTGGAGCTCAAGAGGGAAGCTAGATGGCATGGCATATCAACTAGTATATAGTATTTCTTTTCCGCTGTTTGTTGTTGTACACTCGGATTATGTAATGATAATGTGATGTAATGTAATAACTGATATAGTTCTTTTGATTTAAATATTATTCATTTATCTATTATATGTTGTTCCACTGCGATTGTGAGATTCTAATATTGTTCTGTTGCTTCTTCTTTCTTTCTTCTTCTACCTCTTCTTCTTAAACCCTAACAATTCGGTTTTCCGGCCTTCGATTGCTCGGCAGTTGATACAGTGGACGTATTGATGTCGATTTTCGAAAGTTGAAAATCGGTATCGTTACACTTACATAAGATCTTTTAGTTCTAACTCGAGTGTTTTGTTTTTTCAATTCGCTCGGGTCTGTCCGAGCATTTCAAGATCGAAGACTTTATTTCTGGAGGACGAAGATGATGATTTCATTATTATTATTATATTATATTCCACTACACGGTATTCCGCAGCATCGATTTTATTCGTTGGTATGTGCAACTATGATATATATGGTACAAGAAAAATTAAATATTTTGTAAACAGCTTCTAGAACTGTATATTTGATTATTATATTTTATCATTCCGCTGTGAGATTCTGTTTGTTTATTTTTTCTTGTTTTTTTATTTATTTACCCCATAATAATCCGCCCTTCCGTATGGTTTGGCTTGGCATGTGTGTCGACTTGAAGCGTGCGAAAAGGCGGGGCATTACATCTGGTATCAGAGCTTTAGTTTAGCGATATACCTTAGCTTTGTGGGGTTTGACTCTTTACTAATAGGGTAGAAATACCCTATGGGAGTCGCTGTGTGTATTATGAGAGAGCGTATTTGTTAGTGTTATATCAAGGTTTTAATATTGTGTTAATTTGTCCCGTTTTGTATTTATAAATTCTGGTTGATACATGGGACGCTATGACATCAATAGGGATTTCTAAACACTTAATAGGACAGACCGACATAATATTTGGTTTTAATATAGATGAATAAAATAATTTTTCCTATTATATTTTCTATATATATATAATAAAATTTTATAAGTGATATATATTTTTGGTTGCAATATATTGGGTGTTAGGTGACGAAGAGTATAAATAATAGTTGAAATAAGATTTAAAATAATAAAGAAAATGAGATTGGAAATTTAGAACTTGAGTACCGGGGTTTTTGAAAATTTCTATCCGATGATTTTAGGATATAATAATATTAGTAGAAGTATTTTCCGATATAAATATTTCCATATATTTTGACAGAATTGTTTTTAAAGAAACTTTGAAAAGAAATAAATTTTGTACTCCCCTCTCTATCGCTGGAAAATAATTTCGGTGATGAGTGCATGCACATCGACATTCATTTTTGAGTTTCAAAGTGCGAAGGCCACTGTAGTAGTTTTACTGCAGATTTATTTTGATAAATAAATATAAATTTTAATTGTTTTAAATATAATTGGATATATAAATTTGTAAGTATATTTTTATCTATTATTTTAAATGATTTGAAATTAAACCCAGTATTTAATTCTTAGGTTTCCACTAATTAATAGTTTTAATTAGGGTAGTGAAATGGAAGTTAACTAATAATTGGAACCTTTAAATAAAATAGGAGACTAAATGCCTGGTTATAAATGAAATTAAAAGAAGTTTGAAATTGTAATATAAAAAACAAAAAATTAAATTATTGAACATTTAATTAATTAAAAGAAATGAGTAAAACTTGTATAAGTTTCAATTACATTCTTGAAAAGCATATATATAACTTACGAAATTCTAAAAGTTGAAATGTTTAATAAGAAAATGTAATGGAAATTGTACAAGTAAAAGAATGTAATGAAGTGTTCAATAATTTTTTTTTATTTATAAGAATTGATGTTGTAGTGTTATAAACTTAAGTATAATTAAAACTATACTAATTTAACATAATAGGAAGGTAAGTAATATAAATAAATGATTGTAAACCTTAATAAATGAATTAATGTGCAAAGAAATTGAATTAAACATGCATAGCATGAATATTAATAAATGAAATTATGTAATAATTGACAAATGATGACATTAATGAATGAAATAAGATTTGTAAGAAATAAAGGAATAATTAAAATAAACATTGAACCAATGAATAAAATTAAATGTAAAGTAAAAGGATAAACCAATATATAGATAAAAAGGAAATCAAACAACAAATGTATGAAAGGAATTAATAAGGATAAACTAAATTTGTTGTTGAAATTGTTGATGTTTATTTTGGTTTATGTTTGTTTGGGTAAGGATACTTTAAAAGTGTTTGGATGTATGAATAATCTATTTAGCTTCATCAAAGGCTACTGAGTAAATGATGCACTTAGTAGTTTATTTTACATTCTGTACAATTTAAAGTTTTAAACCCGAACAACTATTTGCTTTGTTGATAAGAATGAATGATTGATATGCGTTGATTCTATGTGGTGGTTGTATGCCTGGTTGCAAGTGATTGATGTTGTATTGATTTGTTTGTTTATGGTTGAAACCACTTTAAATATTTCATTTTATATAATTGGTAACCTTTTTGGATTATATAAGTGAAATACAGGTTATGGAAGTAATTGCTACTGCTTTTGGTTTCATAAATAAGCGTTAATTGCCCGACAAATATGTACGTTTTCGGATTTTGGTTTATAGCGTTATTATATTATTTTTCCCAGGTTGGGATATATATTGTTTGGAAAATATTTGTTGTATATTATTATATTTGATATTATATTTTCTCCCGAGACTCTCCGTACAAAGGAGACTCTGCCGAAATTTTCTGTAAAAATTTGGACTTAGAAAAAAATTTGAAAATGTTTTCCAAACTTTATTAATTTGAGTTTAAAAGATTTAATAGGTATAAATTGGTATATTTTATTTAAATTAATTAATTTTTTAAATTTATTTGTGTATAAATTTAATATTTTAAGTAAGATATATTGATTCCTAATTCTTTTTTTCCTTCTTTTCCTTTTCGGGGACGAAAAGTTTTGAGTGGGGAGAGTGTAACAACCCGTAAATTTCGATGATTTAATTTGTTAAATACATAATATTTTGTAATTTAATGTAGAAAGAAATGAAAATCTTATAATTTATATTTGAGCGAATGTTAGAAATTAAATGTTGCAATGGTAAATAAAATCAATTCTTGACAATTGGAATGAAATCCAAATAAAGAAATAGTGGAAAACATTATAATTTGTTAATTAAGTATGATTATGTAATTAATACTGAAAGAAATAAAATTTGAAATAGTATTAATGAAATAATAACTAAAATGAATTACAACTGTATAAACGGAAGTAAATTGATAATAAGTGGATGTAAATATTGAATTAATTAACGGAAATAAAATCTAAATGTATGTTTGGATAGAACATAAGTGAATGCAATTAGTAGTATGGAAATAAGTGCCAACATTGATTTGTAAGTAATAGAGGCTTACTGATGTGACTAAAGAGTAACAATAATGTTTATTGTAGGTTACCTATTCATTTAGATGGTTAATTGGAATTGGAGATAAATTGTAATAAATGTAAATAAATGTTACATTTGTGTGAAATGTAATATAATGGTTAGGAGTTGTTAGAATGGGTATATTAAAATAATGAATGCGGAAAAAACAAGGTAACTAAGTTAATATAGTAGTACTGAACTTAATAAAAAAAGATTTGAATTAAAACGAATCAATTAATATATGTTTTATTTCTTTAGTATGTTGCATAAAATTTGGAAATCAAACTACAATTAAAGGAAATTTGGTAATACGTTATTTGGAAATAAATTTAAGGGTAGGATAGCAACTATTATAAATTACCTAATTAATTGGTCGGTGAATTTAGGGGAAATAAAGCTCATTTAAATGTTAAGTATTATAATGTTTTTATTGATAACAAACGTTACTTTGATAATTATTAGTATAGAAACGGAAGTGTGAATGTAGATTTAATAAAAGCAAAAATTTATTTTAAGTAGTAATTGGTGGATTGGGGAATAAGTTCAAATTATGTTAATTGAGAAATTAATACGTAATGTATGTAAAGTAATTAATAGAGTGCAAATTTAATGTTGTAAATTTAATAGAATGTAAAGTATTTAAAAACCTTAATTAATGATAGAAGTACACATTTAAAAACGTAATATTTATTCGAATTAAGATGTAAATAGGCATATATTAATGCAATGAAATAAAAATTAGCGTTATATATTGAATTATAATCTGGATTGAAGTAACGAACTTATAAAGGCAATTAATGTAGGTTGCTTTGTTTATCTAATGGGTTAAATAAACTTTAGTAATCCATTATAGTAAATTTAATTTAACATTTTGTTAATGTAAATTAAAGTAACGATTGATGAAATAAAGAATGGGACCAAGATAGATTAATTTATTGGATTCAAAATCTCAATTAATAGGTGAAATCGACAAATTTCACTATGATTGGATTATGTTAGGTATTACACAATGAGTGGAAATAAAATAGTTAAAAGGAATAAAGGTGAAGCGGGAAGTATCAGGGTAATGAAACATAAACAATGTTAAATATCCTTATAGGACAATGGTTGCTGAATAATAAGAATGGGAATCAGGGTTTATTTATTTGAATGTAAAATTAGGGTAATTGGGTTTATTGCAATCAATGGAAAATAAAAATTTAAGTATTACGTAAATATTAGTTAGATGAAATTTAAGATGTTTATGTAATAAAGTATGAACCAAATGTTAGTTTCATCTAATTGTTACTAATGAACTGAATAATATAATGAAAAGTAAATTTGATAGAAATTTTGGAAATTTAATTTATAATTTTCGAATTTAATGAAATGGAGGTTAATACCGAAAATATAAATTTATCGACTCTAATTTGAAAGTTAAATTGGTTTAAATCATTGTAAATGATTGGGAATTTAAAAATAATAAGAATTGGCAATTATCGAATTAAAATTGAAAATTTGAATAAATTGACTAAATTTTATTTATTTAATTATTGGAATAATAGCCATTTTAGCCACTGACTCGGATTTCGACAAAACCAGTTTCATCGGATCCAAAATGGTGAATTATTATAGGGTTTCAAGTTTCACAGCGATCAGAATTGTCGTTTGATCGGACGGGCTCGAAACGCCTTGAAATCAATTGAAATCAATTTGAAATAATTTTAGCATAACTTCTTCATACGATAGAATCTGGACTTGAAACTTGTTCCATCGCGTTTAAAATATTTAAAAACATCTATTTTGATATATGGGATGACCCATTTTCATTCTGGAGCCGAAACGGGCTTTTCGGGGCATTATTGTCATTTCAAACAAATTTGACTTCAACAGTAGCCTACGAAAATGATAGAATTGAACCTCGAAACCAGTTCTATTATGTTCAAAAGGCCTTTTTACATTAGAAACGTCAGGCGGCACGCTTCGTATGGAGTTCGGACTGTTTTGGACCTAACTTTATAAATACGGCACATAAAGCGAGAAATAACATTTTTATATTGCTGAAAACCTAGCCGCCATGGGTTCTCCCTTTTCAATGGCCGAAATTTCTCCGTCTTCTCGTCTCGATTTCTTCCAATCCGTGCAACGAAATCGAGAACTTCCAAAAGCAAAGTTGTAGAGCTCGACGATTTTCTTCGATTTTTTGATTGGAGTGCTGCGCATTTTCTTCCAATTTGTCAAATTTTTGATTGGAGTGCTGCACATTTTCTTCGATTTTCGCGGTGAACGAAGGCGGCGGGCTCATTGGCATTTGAGGTGGAGGTCGAGGGGGCCGAGGTGCACGCGTTGGTGGCTTGAGATCGACGTCAGGACGTCGTTGGTGACGTGCGATTGGAGGGGGTGCGTGAAATTTTTGGGTCCGGCTTCAATTGTCGCATGCGTGCCTGTAGAGGGAGAAGGGGTGATGATGTGGCAGGAAGGTTTAAAGTGTTCTCTTTTTATTTTTATTTTATTGAAATTCAAACACACTAATCGCTATATCTTTCACATACGAACATCAATTCACGCGCGGTTTTTTTTGTTAGGATCGTATTGAAATTCCGGACTTGATGACGCTAGTTTGGACGAATTCTGAGACGGTCAAATTTTTGGGTTTAAATTCAATTTAAATTCAAAAGGTGAGTGTTTTAACCCACTCACAACTTCTAAGATTTCTTATGTTTGTTAAATTGATATATGATGTGATTTATAATTTATTTATGGTTGTTTGGCATATTTATAATCATCATCTCAGTTAATTTCATTTATTTAAATTTACTCATTATTTAATTTATTCATTGCATTTAAACTAACAGTTAAATTGTTAATTAATTATTCATTGCATATAAACTATTAGTTAAACAGTTATTTAAATTATTTTGAATCTATACTGCTATTTGATACTTGTTGTTTACTATCCGTTCTATATTGATGCTATTGTTTGAATTTGATGATGATTTTTTTTAAATGGTTGATGGTTGATATTGGCTGATGGATGCTATATTTATATTGTTATAAACTGCAAGTTATTACGCATTTTCATCTCATTCGGGATTGCGGTTTGAAATGATATACAACCGCATTTTTTATTTTAAATTGCAGATTGAAATGATAAATATCTGTATCACTTGACCATAGGATAAAAAATTATATACAGGCACCATGGTATATATATATAATTATTTTTGAAATATTTTTTCCATGGTTTTGTAATAAAAAATATATATATGGTTTTATGAGATATTGATTTCTGATATTTGATAAAGGTTATTTTATATATAGTTAAATTCTTGGTTTTAAGCTATGTATAAAAATTGTTTAAAGTATGAAGTAAGTTTAATAATAAAGTTGATTTTTTTTAAAATATATTATGGATAAGTATTTACTTAAATTATATTCCAATATAGAGTTTATATTGATTTTTATAAATCAAAGTTGAGAAGATAGTTTTGAAATTGATTTGAGGTTTTATTTAATTAACATTTTATTGGAATTTAGATTTAAAAAGAATATAGTGTTATAACTAAATTCGGGTTCAAGATGATTTAAGTGAATATATCTAGTTTAAATAAATTGAGGAATATTCAATTATTGAATTTGAAAGTTTTATTTAAAGAATACTGGACTTAGTAAGTAAGTATTTCAAAACTAAATAATAATAAAGTTAATTTGGCATATATATATGAATTAAAAATTTAGTTTTGAAATGGTGGAATATTTAAAACTTTGAAATATATGGAAATTTAAATGGTTTATTTGGGAATTTAAATCTGTGTTTAGAATTGATTTGAGAAATTAAAAAGCTAATTTACTTATAAACTAATTTATTACTAAACCATTTAAGTATTGAAAATTTTGTTTCGAAGCTATGGGTTTAAGGTATATGTATTTGAAAGTACTATGATTTTTGAAAAAGGATATATTTGAAATAAAAATGATATCATATTGATTTGGGTTTTAAAATAGAAATGATATCGTATTTATACGGTTTTGAAATGGATATTTTATCCTGGTTTTAAAGTATAAACTATTTTTGAAAAGACCGTGGTGTTATAATAACGTTTGGTTGCTGAAGAGACCGAGATCGGAAGTTGTCATACTCTCTGCCAACTCCAAAAATCACTTTAACAACCATGTACGTGGTGGAGATTTCAGAATGAAGTATGATGGTCGCGGCGTTTCCTTTGAGGTATATACGTAGGCCCACCACCCGTGAGTTGGCTTAAGGTGGCTAAAACAGAAGCGATCGATGGGTTAAGAAGGTAGCCTCTTTTATCGTACACATCCCTTCGATATTCTGACTTTGGATTTATTCCGTGGCCAATTTTTGATTTTTTTGATTTGGGGATGTGGCTCGAGGTGGGCGGTATAGCTGCCACGCGTTACCACCGACCCGGAAGCATAATTGGTATATCTACCCTGGCATTGCCTACTTGTGCCGTGTCACCTACCCTAGCGCATCTTATACGATTTTGGTTTTGTACCATACCTATGGAGTGCCCTCTGACGGCGCCCAGTACGGGGGAGATTGCGGTACTGTATAGATTATGGGAATATATAAATGTGTTAAGGTGGAAAATGTAAAGCCTTAACACTATTTAAAAGTAAGTTTATTTTACAATTAGACACTATTATAATAGCGAAATATAATACATAGTAAATAGTTTAACGGATCCTTAGGAGATGTGAATCCCGAGCATCTCTTGAGTTACTGCGCTCATAATTATTTCTGTTGATTTAACTTACATAAGATCTTTTAGTTCTGACTCGAATGTTTTGTTTTTTTCAATTCGCTCGGGTCATCCGAGCATTTCAGGATCGAAGACTTTATTTCTGGAGGACGAAGACGAAGATTTCATTATTATTATTATATTATATTCCACTACACTGTATTCTGCTGCATTGATTTTATTCGTTAGTATGTGCAACTTTGATATATATGGTATAAGAAAAATTAAATATTTTGTAAACAGCTTCATGAACTATATATTTGATTACTATATTTTATCCTTCCGCTTTGAGATTCTGTTTGTTTATTTCTTTCTTGTTTTCTATTTATTTACCCCATAACAATCCGTCCTTCCGTATGGTTTGAATTGGCATGTGTGTCGACTTGAAGCGTACGAAAAGGCGGGGAATTACAGTGTTGCATATGGGCAAGGTGAAGTGATTGACCGTGGCGAAATTGTAGATTTGGGCTTGGATTGGTCGGTAGATCGACTTTAGGGTTTAGGGCAGCTTTCGGTTGAGGGTGGCAATGAGGTGGTTTCAGGGAGAGCTGGTGCGATTAGAGTTCGTGGGGAGGGGAGGGGGGGTTGGCACGGAGGTGGCTGCATGAGTGGGCCTTCATCGGAGGTGGGTGGCATGCGAAGCAGTGGCCGGTCGTCGTTGCGGTGCATCGATTCATGGGTAAAGCTTGGTTTCTGGTTTTAGTTTGGATCAAGCAGTGATCGATTATCGACCGAAGGGGATTGTTGTCCTCGGTGAAGTGTCTTTTGGATCGGGGAGTGATGTGGGACTGGACGATGGTGTTACAGTTGTGAGATAAGCAGTGGCATGGGTGTGTACGTGCATATGTGTCACCGTGCACGAGTGGTAGTGCGAGAGCAGTTGTTTCATGGTTGGTCGTGTGCGTTGCTGGATCGGTGAGGCCTCGAAGTGATGCTCGATTTAATCGAAGCTCGGTGTTTATTTTTCCTGGGTCGATCGTGTTTGGTCATGTTCCTGATGTTGGAACCGGATTCTGTCTGGAAGAAGAGGGGAAGAGATAGGGGAGAAGGTGGGTTGGCTTCTTCCTGTTGTTTTTTTTGGTTTTGGCTTCGGCCCTTTTGCATTTGTGTTGCGATTAATAAAATAGGTTTTGGGTTTGTTTATTTTTAGTTTGTGGGTTTTGGGCTTCGGTCGTTAGGTCTTGTTTGATTTAAAAAAAAGTGGTTATAGTGTAAAAACAAGACCGTGACAACTATTCTTCTTAAGGCATGCAAAAATGAAGTTGGTCAAAGTATATGTTCTTAAACCAATCCCCTTTTATATTTAAATGTTTATTTAAGTTTTTAATATAGACAAAGAATTTAAAAATATAATAATTTTTTTACGTTAAGTCTATTAAATTAGGGTCATTTAAAGAAATTAATTTTATTATAAATTAGTCAAGTTTTTAAAAATAATTTTATTATTAATGCTTTAGTTTATTTGAATAATTTTGAAGTATAGTTAAGCAGATAATCAAGGGAAATAGATGTTTTAAACTTTTGAATTAATTTAAGGTCTTAAGTAATTTTATATGTAATAATTATTTTATTCCATATGTTGAATAAAATAGGTTTATTAAGAAGATGGTTCGTAAAGGCGGATGTTACGCCGTCGTACGATATATTGCGAAGTTAAATAAGTGAAATTTACAAGCTTAAATTACCGTTTGAGAATAAATGTTGTTGTAAATTTTATATGGCCTATCTTTTAGATGTTCCAACACAAATGTGTTAATTGTAGATTATTCAAAACTGTTTAATATCTAGTCAACGGAAATAAACACCATTCCGCTAATTATTTAATATACTTCTATGGTTAGTTTAAGCCATCAATCTGATATTTTCTGTGTAATTATTGTAAGTATTTACTAGCAATGATAAATCTCTGATCTGGATCTCATGCATATATCTGTTTATTTGCCTGTTAGTTATATTTGAGTATATAATATGAATCGATCTATGAAAGCTGATTGATATTGAATATCTTTATCGACTGTGAATTGTAGCTTGATAAGTATCGTTGAGACTAATAAGCCTTATTCTATTTGGGTTGATTTTGAACCCAGTTTTGTTTTTAAAATGAATATTATTTGTAATGGCGTTTTCAAAAAAAAGAATTGATAATGTTTTGGAAATGACCAAGGAAGTCAATTTATTGTTTTTGGAAATCTTTATAAAGTACAATTGTTATTATAAGTGATGAGTTATTTAAACTATTTTCTAGTATAAAAACTATTTATATAGTGATCATTTAAAAGTAAATTTTATTTAGAATAATTAGTATTTAAGTATATTTTCTTCAATAAATCTATTAAATATAAGTGTTGTTTTAAATGATATATTGTATAGTAAAATTTTATAAAGAGTACTTTCATTTAATAAACTTGAGCAATTTATTTTGATATTTTATAAGTATAATTTGGAAAGAAATTGTTTTATGTATATATTTACCCAGTGAAATAAGCTTACTTAGTAAGTGCTAATCTATTTGGAATTTTAATGTGAACAAGGCTTAATGGTTGCAATGGGAAATAACTTGGTTGAATTAACTGATTATTTTGATAGTTAAATAACCGACTATCAAATCTGGAAAAAAACTTAACTTTGGAAATATCTAGAAGAAACTCTGGAATTATATGGTACGGTTACCATTCGACGTGCTACACCGTACGTATAAACTCGTTTATTCTCTTGGACGAATAATAAGGAAACCCGTTCACTAACGGTTAGGAGATGAACCCCGATCTTATTTTTCGTTTGTGTATTTCCTAAAGAACCGGTGTTGAGTTTACCGAGAAATAGCGAACGTTGTTTCTAAAAGATCATGATCGGATTTGTAATTCGAAAAACATTTTGATCCAACGAGTACATTTTCTTGAGGAAGACAAGAGCTTAGAATCGAAGATGGAGCAGTGAAGTGGAAGGGCTAATCATTACCAATCCTGAGAGTGATTCCAAAATGGATGTAGTAGGAATAGTGCCTTCGGTTCCGTTCGATCCTAGAACGGACTTGTATGGATGAATGCATTCAGAGCATCGTCGGGAGGATGGTGTGCGTTCTAAGTGATATGTTTTAAAAAGTTAACGCTGAGCCTCGAACCTCATCTTGGAATGACTGAAAATCAGGTGATATGCAGCAAGGCTAAGTGGGTAGCACCCAATTAGGGTAAGGTCATCCCAGTCTAAAGGTCCCTCTTTATTTCGGCTGTGTGGGCGGTTGCTGATCCCAACCGTGGGGTGATCTTATTCGGGCTATCCAATAAGGGGCAGTCCGGTATTGTGTTGCATGGGAACGGTGGGGTCCTCGGTATGCTGATCTAGACCAGGTACCGTGATAGGTATTACCCCAGTGCCTAGTCATTAGTTCGAAATCCATTCTCCCAACGTGTCGTTTACGGTTTTGATTGTAGAACCTACTTTGTGGCTAGTATTGCTGGAGTTTAATAATGTAACAATTTTGGCTATTTGGATAAGTATTTGTTATAGACACTATCATAATATCAGAGGATTTTATAAGAAATGTTTTGATTATCGTAAAGTAAAAACCAGACATGTTTATTTGTGGTATGGTCTTACGAGATACCTTTGATTTCAAAATGATTTTTTTAACTTTAATAATAAGTTGAGCGTGTTTCTCATCTTGGTTTAACAGAATAACTCGAGCATGGTGTTTTTCCTATATGCTCGGGTCAGACCGAGCATATTTCCAGGTTTAGCTGGAAGACTGGGAGCTTCAGGGGAAGAGCTAGAATTAGGAGATGTATTCACGTAGATGCTTGTATTCAGTTGTAATTAATTGTGTTGTCACCAAGTTGTATGGGGAGGTTGTTATAAACTGTCCGAGTTGTGTGGATGTAACTCTGATTGTAGTCTGTATATGTTATTAAAGCAACCGAATTGATTTCATGTAAAGACTTGTTTATATTATAGTTTATTCGTTCTGCTGCGAGATTCTGATTTGTTCTCTTTTTCTTCTTTCTTCTTTCTATCTTCTACCTTCTTTCTTTCTTTCTTTCACTATCCGTCTTCCCATGCGATTTGGCTGACAAGTGTGGATAAAATATCTTTTAAACTGGTATAGACTAATGGGTCGTGACAGTTTTTTTATTACAACAATTTTACCTTACATTATTACCATGTTTATTCATCATTTACTGATTTACATTTTGATTCTCCTTTGACTATCAAATAAATGGATGCTCAACAACTTAAGCATTTTCGATTGGCACAACAAGCTCGACGTGAAAGAATGCCCAACGATGCACGACAATTTCAGTTGGCTAACTGCAGATGACAGCGGCATGTGCAACAGTTGCTTACATCTGAATTACAACCACCACCTACAACTGGTACCATTTTTAGTTCACCCTCTTGTTCTCTTATTCACCTTTAACACTAACAACATTCTAAATACCAAAAATACAAATTTTTTTCAAATTTGGTTTTAGATACATAATTACCTATTTTAGTTGTACTAGCTTTTAGATACATGAGCACCTATTTTAGCCTTCTATATATTTCTCTCCATTTACCTCTTTTTGCTACCTATTACTACTAACTACCTTCCATGAATTATTACTTCAAACTAAGTCCATAAACTCCCTAATTACATCTACAATGTTCATAAAAAATTATAAGTTTCAGCTGCATACTTGATTTTTAAAATGTATTAAGTACCATATATAATTTTTTTAACATGTAGTTCTAAATCTGCAAGTTTCAACTGAACTAGAGATTTTGAGGATGTACAAATTTGATTGCAAGCCATCGTATTTCAAAACTAAAAACTTTGAATACATACCATTAGATTTCAAAAACAAAAAAAAAATCATATCATTGAGTCTCATATATATATATATATATATATATATATATATATATATATGTATATGTATATATGGAATTGTGCATATCCAATTTTAAAATTTTGTCATTTTCACCCGAATTGATTTGGAATGTTGTACGCTTTGTAGATTGATTTCAAAAAATATCAATTTTACATTCACTGATTGCGAAAAGCATCATTTTTCTACATATATAATTTTAAATATATTAAACACGAATTAAATCAGTTTCATAAACACATAGTTCGAATTAACAAAGTTTTAAATACAAACTTTCGTGCACCTTCAAAAATTTATATGTATTTCAGAGTGCATACAACTCAGTATTTATTGTAATGTACAAGTCTTGATTTTCTAAGACAACAGGTTTCAATAGATTCAGGTTTTAGCATATATGATTTCAAAATATATGAAAGTTTCAAAGATGTAAAATAAATCAAATTTTGAAAATATAATTTCAACTGTAAAATCGTAAAGTTTGGTTTCAACATTTAGGTATATATGGTTCCATGATATGATCAGCTTTTGAATATATGTAGTTTTATATATATCTTTGACTGCAAATACTGAGTCTAAAAATAAAGTGATCTTGTGAGTACAAAGTTTAAGGTTCATATTCAATTTTGAAAATGTATTAAGTGTTATATATAATTTTTTAACCACAAAGTTCTAAATCTGCAAGTTTCAGCTGAACTACAAATTTTGAGAATGTAAAACTTTGTATGCGTACCATCAGATTTCAGAAACAAAAAGTTTAGGTACGTACCATCAGATTTCAAAAAAATGGCTTATCATTGAGTCTCATATATACATACACACACATATGGAATTGTGCATATCTAATTTTGAATGTTGTCATTTTAAGATGAATTGATTTGAACTGTTGTAAGATTTGTACATTGATTTCAAAAAATATCAGATTTGTATTTATTGACTGCAAAAAACATCATTTTCTGCATATATACATTTGTATAAACATCAGTTTCAAATACAAACTATCCTATACCTTCAAAAATGCATAGTTCTGTATAAACAAAGTTTTAAATACAAACTGTCCTATACCGTCAAAAGTGTGATATGTATTTCATATTCATATACAACTAAGTTTTTAGATACCAATATTTGGAGATTTTTAATAAAAAGCTTTTGTATAGTTTCGCATGCACTCAAATTTGGTTTTAGATACATGATTACCTATTTTAGTTGTAATAACTTTTAGATACATGAGTACCAACTTTAGTCTTGTATATAGTGCTCTTCATTTACCTCTTTTCACTACCTATTACTATTGTCTACCTTTCATGAATTATTACTTCAAACTGACTATATAAATTCCCTTAATACAACTACAATGTTCATAAAACATATAAGTTCCAGGTACATATTTGATTTTGTAAATGTATTAAGCACCATATATAATTTTGTTCAAATTTGGTTTTAGACACATGATTACCTATTTTAGATGTACTAGCTTTTGGATACGTGTGTACTTTTAGTCTTTTATATATTGCTCTTCATTTTCCTCTTTTTGCTGCATATTACTACTGTCTACCTTTCATGAATTATTACTTCAAACTGACTACATAAACTCCCTAAATACAACTATAATGTTCATAAAAATAATATTTTCTCGCACATATTTGATTTTGAAAATGTATTAAGCACCATATATAATTTTTTTTACCATGAAGTTCTAAATCTGCAAGTTTGAACCTAGCTAGAGATTTTAAAGATGTAAAAATTTTATTGCGTACCATAAAATTTCAAAAACAAAAACTATAACAACCCATAAATTTTAATAAATATTTTTACTTCATTTTATTTGAAACTTTTATTTTTAAATCATTTAAAATTGGAATTTTGGAATTTTCTAATGAATTTTTGGATTTTGTTTATAAATACTTTTCCACATAAAATAAAATCAAGATTTTCTGAAAATTTATATTTTGGTCAACTTTGGTCAAACTTTG
Organism: Allium cepa; assembly: GCA_030765085.1. NCBI lineage: Eukaryota > Viridiplantae > Streptophyta > Magnoliopsida > Asparagales > Amaryllidaceae > Allium > Allium cepa. Next base: position 515,965,385 of record CM060942.1, read on the forward strand.
ACTTTCAGTTGAAATTTTTAAATTTGAATTTTAAATTTCCAATCTTTTTCTTTGAAACTGAATTTAATTCTGATATTCGCTCTGTGTTTCGTTTCGTCAAATTTTGTTTTATACTTTTCAAATCAGATAAATTTCAGCATTTTACACGTGGTTATTTTTAGTATTTTACTGTTTACTTTTCTATTCTATATTTTCTATTTCATTTCTATTTTTATTTTTATTTGGACTTTGATATTTTTCTTGAATTGTTGAGCTTGTTTTGATTTGAGCTTGGCTAATGGGCTTAGAAATTCAAGAGACACAAGTTTCTTTTTCTTTAATGTGAAGTGAGGCCTTTCCTTTGCCTTAGCCGTTCAAAACTCTTCCCAATCCCTAGCCGTACATAAAAAAAACTTCCCATCTCTCTTCTCATTCACGTTCACCGATTTTATTTTTTACAGTAAGTCCTTTCCATGTCTTCCTCTTTCTTTTTCTCTTTACTTTTGTTTTATTTCCAAGAATAGCTCGGCCATCATCCCTATAGACGACCACTTCCTCACCATACCACCACCATATGACTGGCCTCCATCTACTCATCACCATCTCCAGCCAGGCCATGACTACCATGATCCAAAATCCATCACCAAAATATGCTTGGAACCCTAGCCGAGCCTATATGATCACCCCTTCCTCTTTGCTTGCCTCGGCCATGACCAATTTCACCTCCTCCTGCCTTGCCGTGATCATCCCCTACTCCTAGCCATGACCAGATGATGATGACCTAACCTGACCATGCATACAACCCAGGCTGAACCCAATAGGAACCATCTCCTTCGACCTTTTGCCTTTTACATGAGTTTTTTCTTGCCATCCCTTCACATACCATTGTAGTCATGCTTTTGTGACCATGGCCGAACCATGGGATGATGGTCGAGCTGATTGTGGAAGTGGCCGAGCCCACTTATGTTGTCTAGCCCATTTTTTGTCTTTTGTTTTATTTTCTTGTGTAAATATTTACTTATATATATTTTTTATTTTTGTTATCTACAAGATTTGGATTTGGATGCTACTTTCCCTCGAATTTGATTCGTGCTTTATCATGCTTTTCGGAGTTTGGTTGTGTGTCTTGAACTGTTATCACCAGCTTTAGAAGGCAAGTTATCACTCTCGACATTCGTACACATATAATTGTGAAACAATGACATGTGAATTGTAGTAGATGATATGCTATGTTGATAGTAATTCATACACGCCTGTGATATGATATTTTATGATGTTATAACCTGATTATATGTCTGATACATCGCCTCATATGATTTGTCATGTTATACTATTTATTTATTTTCTGCTCTCACGCTGCAAGTTCTGTGTTAGTATAGAATCACTATGGGTTGAAATGATACATACACAAACAGACATTAGAAAAGAGAAAAATCATTATGAGCTGAAATGATAGGCTCAAGCGACTTTATTTTTATTTGACTTGGGATTGCGGGTTTGAATTATTAGAACCTAGAATTTTATAAATTGCGGATTGGAATGATACATATCTGTATCACTTAACCTAGGTTAGAAAATATTATGCAGACCCATGGATAAGTTTTTAAATAATAGTTTTCTGAGAATTATTAAGTATTTTGAATCTTTAAATATATGAATCTTTAACTTAAAATTTGATTTAATGTTTTTTAAATATAATGATATATTGGTTTTCTATTAAGTTAAAATTTTATAAGTAAATATTTGTTTAAAACTAAGTTAAGGATTTTGTATATGGTAAATAAGTTAATAATTAAATTTGATTTAATATAGGTTTTAAATCTAACCTAGTAATAGCGATAAGTTTTATTAAAAAAATGGATATGTTCTGTATAATAAATAACTATGATTTAAATTGAAGATAAGATGTTTAAAAGGGTTATAGTAGAATTGGTAGCATTTTCAAAATGTTATGTTATATAGTTATGTTTGAAAAAATGCTATGTTACCTTAGGTTATGTATTGAAAATGCTACTATTTCTAAATGTAATGTTTTCCAAAATGCTACTATTTCTAAATTGTAATGTTTACCAAATTACTATTATATAGGAATAACATTTTAATAGTGTTATGGTTTCTAACTTATTATGATTTTTAAAATGCTATAGTAAGTGTATGGTTTTCGAAGTGTTAAGATTTTTAAATTACCACGTTTTAAAAGTGCTATAACTAATATATATATGGATTCGGAAATATTACCATTTTTGAAATGGATATTGTTTTGGAAAAGTAATAGCATTTGATTTAAATGGTTTTTGAAATGAAATATAAACCCTTTGAAATAAATATACCATGGGTTATAATAACGTTTAGTTGTTAGAGAGACTGGGATCGGAAGTTGTCATACTCACTACCAACTCCGAAAACCACTTTAACAACCGTGTACACGATGGAGATTCCAGATTGAAGCAGGATAGTGGCGACGTTCTATTAAGGTATATACGTGGACCTGACTCCCGTGAGTTGGCATAAGGTGGCTAAAACAGGAGCAATCGATAGGCTAATGAGGTAGCTCCTCTAATCGGACGCATTTCTTCGTATGCCATTCTATTACTTTGTGATTATTTGGTGCACACCTTAGAATTTGGGAGTGTGGCTCGAGGTGGGCTGTAGCTGTGGCTATTCGTTACCTCCGGTCCAGAAGTACAATTGGTATATTTACACTGGCATTGCCTAGTTGTGCCGTGTCGCCTACCCTAGCGTGCCTTATACGATTTTGTTTTGTACCATACCTATGGAGTGCCCTTTGACGAAGCCCGGTACGGGGAAGATTTTGATACAGTATAGACTATGGGAATATATAAAATGTGTTAAAGGGGATATGGGTAACGCCTTGACGCTATTTTTAAATATATTATACTTTACTTTAGACATTATTATAATAGCATAGATTACTACATAGTAGATAGTTTAACGGATCCTTAAAGGATGGACAGTCCCAAGCATCCTTTAATTTACTTGTGCATTTTATTACAGTTCACTAGAGTTGGTTTACATTGTATAAGTATGTATGTCCTGACTCTAGTGTTTTGTTTTTTTCTTTACGCTCGGGCCAGTCTGAGTATCAGCTTTGGATTTCATCTTATGGAGCTAGAGGATTTGCTGGAGTTTATCTATCTCTCTAGTTGTCATCTATTTTTATTCTGTATTTCTATTCAGTTTATGTATTAGTGGATATACGTATTGGGATTTCTATTTTATTCGCCTTCAGACTCTGGTATTTTGTACTTGTTTTGTGACTCTGTGTTGTAGTAGCTTCATGAACTAATGTGGTTATTTTTATTTCCGCTGCATGTTATTCTGATTTATCTGCGTCTGTGATTCTGTGATTGGTTTTATTTGCTCCAAATATATTACAATCTGCTGTTTTGAATTATTCAAGTCCGACATGTGTGGTTTTACTGTCGATTTGAATGGTCCAAAATAGTGGTTCGTTACATTTGGTATCAGAGCCAGGTTTTAGGCAAACCTTAGCCTGTGAAGCAAAAACACATTAGAGATAGGGTAAAAGTACCCTAGAATGGGTGAAATCAATCTTAAAATCATATTCTTTGTGAGAGAACGTATTTTAAAGTATAAAATGATTTTCTAATGATTTTCAAGGATTTTCAAAATCTATTTTGATATATATATCTTTTCTTGTTTTGAAATCAAATTTTTCTTAACTTCTTTCCTTTCCTAATCCACCATATTATAATTTCTTAGTTTGGGATATTCATTCTCGATGAATCTTATCTTATTTAATCTTGTCTTTGTTTCTTAATTGCCATTGTCCTACTCAGCAGATAGGCAAGTCATTTGGTATTTTGCTGTTACACCTGTTCCTGCTCCCAGTGATACCCAAGGTACTCTTCAGGGTACTTATTTTCTGTTTAATTTTCCTGCTCGTGTTTTATTTGATATTGGAGCTTCCCGTAGTTTTATTTCTGTGGATCTTTGTGATAAATTTGAGCATCTTCTTTTGCCCGAGTTTGCTTCTGAACCTTTATGTGTTTCAAATCCTATTAGTAGTCCTGCGAACCTTAGTAGGATTTGTAGAAGAGTGAAGCCCTTCTATTCTGGTTATCGGTTTTCTGGTGATTTCTATGTTTTGGGTTTTGATGCTTTCGATCTATTTCTTGGAGGAGATTGGCTGAAGAGGCATGAAGCTGTTATCTCTTGTAAAACCCAAACTGTTTCTCTTGTTGGCGACAAGGGTGATTCTTTGGTGATTCAGTGCCGCTTACCTCAGGACTTTGCTGGCAGTTTTATTTAATCTCCCGATTCTTCTCCTGGTGATCTTGATTCAACTCATGTGGTTAAACTCTATCCCGATGTATTTGGTGAATTCACTTCTTTACCTCCTAAGCAGGAAATTGATTTCCATATTGATCTTATTCCTGGAGCTCGACCTGTAGTTCTTCCTCCTAGAAGAATGGCACACCGTGAGAAGGTTGAGTTGAGGAAGCAAATTGAGGACTTGTTCTCCAAGGGTATGATCAGACCTAGCCATTCCGAATGGGGAGCAGCAGTGGTTTTTATCACTAAGTCCGATGGTTTTTTGAGGATATGTGTTGATTATAGGGAGCTGAACAAGATCACTGTGAGGAACAGATATCCTATGCCTCGTATCAATGATATGTTTGATCAGCTCCATCTTGCCACAAGTTTTCACTCAGCTTGATCTTGCCACAAGTTTTCACCAGCTTAGAGTTGCTAAGGAAAGTATTCCCAAGACTGCTTTTCATACTGCGAATGGTTTCTATAAATGGTTAGTCATGCCTTTCGGTTTGACTAGTGCCCCAGCTTTCTTTGTTGATTTGATGAATCATGTTTTTCGTGATGTGCTTAACAAATTTGTTCTTGTCTTTGTTGATGATATTCTTGTCTTCTCTAAGTTTGTGGAGGAGTATGAACCCCATTTGAGCTTTGTTCTGGAAACTCTCAGGAGTCATCAATGGAAAGCTAAATTCTTGAAATGCCATTTCTGGAAGAATGAAGTCCGATTTCTCGGGCGTATTGTTTCTGGTAATAAAGTTTCTGTTGATCCAGCTGGAATCGCTACGATCAATGTAAGTCTGTCTTCTCTTATCTCTTTGTGGATAGATTGACCAAGTCAGCTCATTTTATTCCGGTCAAGTCTACCCATTCTGCTTCTTGTTTGGTGGAGATCTATATGAGGGAGATTGTTCGTCTTCATAGAGATTCCATCTTCCCCAGTCAATTTTGGAGAGCTTTTCAGGACCTTTTGGGTACTCACCTGAATCTGAGCACTACTTAACATCCGCAGACTGACCGTCAAACGGAAAGGGCAAACCAGATTCTAAAGGGTCTTCTTCGCGCCGGCGTCCTTGATTGTGGAGGATCTTGGGAAGATCACCTCCATCTCATTGAATTCACCTATAACAACAATTATCAAGTGCAATTTCAATCCCCTATTTTAATCTTTTCTTAACTCTTTATCTATCTCATTTTATCTTTGAATCTCCTAATTTGAAATTCTACCCATATTTTGAAACCCATTCTGGAATCATCGAGTGAGGGAGTGTATTTGTACTAGTATTGAATGTTTTATATATTGTGTTGTTGAGTTATTGATGTTGATTTGGATTTTCGATCGATTCGTCTGATCAATGCTATCGATAGCATTTCCAAAACACTTAAACATAGCAAACCGACACAATATCGTTTTCAAATTTGGTAAATAAAAAAATTTGTATGATTATTATATATGTAAGTAAATTTTATAAAAGATAATTGTTAAATGAATTGGTTAATAGAATGATAATATTTGATTTTCATCTATTGTTGAGTAAACCAGTGACTATTGCCTCTTAAAATAAATAAATGGAATTATAAACAGTTTATAAATTTATTTGGAATTTTAAGCACAGTTATAAACTGATTTGGAATTTAAACGAATTTAAATTATGGATTGAGAATTTAATTCTGGTGATTTCAAACTTTGGTTTTAATGTTTAAGATGTATATCATTTAAAGGTATGTTTGAATCTAAATTTTAAAATGTTTAAATCTATGCTCTTCTCTAATGTCGTTGAAAATAATTTCGGTGATGGGGCCGCGTCATCGACATTCATTTCCGGGTTTCGAAGAGGAGAGACCAATTCGTAGCTTTGCTACACTTGTTTTGAAAAAATATAATAATAAATTGATTTAAATTTCTTAAGTATGGCTTGAGTTGGTATGAGAATACGATTTTAGATTTGATTTGATCTGATATATAGTATGTATGTATATTTATTTCTTAATTGATTGAGGAAAATCAAAAGTTTAATTTCTTAAATTTATGATTCAGGGATGGCTTCAATTATAAACTGAAGTCAAAAATTTTGGATAAATAATTGAACAAATAATTGAATTGGAAAATTTATATATATAATATTAAATTGCATTCAAATATAACATACCTAATTATTCAGGAGTTAAGTATGTAATTGGATAATATATAATATAAAATAGTGTTAAAGGAATTTTTAAATAAACTTGAGTAGTTATGATAAGAGTAAATATACTTAATGTATGTGATAGGATATATTAAGTGGAATAAACTTAGTTATAATTTGGGATAAAGAGGAAGATGAGTGAAGCTTGCTCCTAGGTTTGTTGGTCCTTTCCGTATCTCAGAGCGAATTGGTTCTTTTGCTTATCGTCTGGATTTGCCTGAGAAGTTTGTTGGAGTGCATAATGTATTCCATGTTTTGCATCTTCGTCGATATATGCATGATACATCTTTGATTGTTCAGCCTTCTGCTCTCGAGAGTTTGGATATTGAGCCTGATCTTAATGTCGAAAGGAAGCCACTTCGTATTATCGATAAAGGTACGAAGCAGCTGAGAAGGAAATCTGTCAAACTGCATTGAAGTATGGATGATTGGGATTGTACCTGGGAGACGGAGGAGAGCATGCGTGCTTCAAATCTAGAATTATTTATTTCATGTACTATTTTCTTTTCTATCTTATCTTTCCTTGTTTTCGTGTCCCGTTCCTCTTCGAGGACGAAAAGTTTTGAGTGGGGGAGAGTGTAACAAACCATAAATTTAAATAAATACTTTTAATTCAATTTATTTGAAACTTTGATTTTTACATCATTTAAAAATGGAATTTTGGAGTTATCCAATGAATTTCTGGATTTTGTTTATAATTATTTTTCCAAATAAAATAAAATTAAGATTTTGTGAAAATTTATATTTTGATCAACTTTGGTCAAAATTTGACTTTCATTTGAAATTTTTAAACTTGAATTTTAATTTTCCAATCTTTTTTTTTGAAATTGAATTTGATTCTGATATTTGCTCTTCGTTTCGTTTCGTCAAAATCTGTTTTATACTTTTTAAATCCGATAAATTTCAGCATTTTGCACGCGGTTATTTTCAATATTTTATTGTTTATTTTTCGATTCTATATTTTCTATTTCATTTCTATTTTTATTTTTCTTTGGACTTTGATATTTTTCTTGAATTGTTGAGCTTTTGGGCTTGGCTAATGGGCTTAGAAATTCAAGAGACACAAGTTCCTTTTTCTTTAATGTGAAGTGAGGCCTTTCCATTGCCTTTGCCGTTCAAAACTCTTTCCATGTCCTAGCCGTACATAACAAAACTTATTATCTCTTCTCATTCACGTTCACTGAAAAAAAATTATAGTAAGTCCTTTTCATGTCTTCTTCTTTCTTCTTTCTTTTTCTCTTTTCTTTTGTTTTATTTCCAAGCATGGCTTAGCCATCATCCCTATAGCCGACCACATATTCACCATACCACCACCATATGACCAGCCTCCATCTCCTCACCACCATCTCCAGCTAGGCTTGACCACCATGATCCAAAATCCATCACCAAAACATGCCTGAAACCCTAGCCGAGCATATATGATCACCCTTCCTCTTTGCTTGCCTCGACCACCACCATTTCCACCTCCTCCTTTGCCTTGCTGTGATCATCCCCTACTCCTAACCATGACCAGATGATGATGACCTGACCTGACCATGCATACAACCCAGGCCGAACCCAAGGTGTTAAGGCCGAACCCTATAGGCACCATCTCCTTTGACCTTTTGCCTTCTACATGAGTTTTGCCTTGCCATCCCTGCACATACTAATGCTTAGCCATGCTTTTGTGACTATGGCCAAATCTATATGCTTCAGATCAAGTCATGGCCGAACCATGGGATGATGGCCGAGTCTATTGTGGAAGTGGCCGAGCCCACTTATGTTGTCTAGCCCATTTTTCTTGTATTTTGTTTTATTTTCTTGTGTAAATATTTACTTATATATATATATATTCTATTTTTGTTGTCTACAAGATTTGGATTTAGGCGCTACTTCTCTTTGAATTTTATTCGTACTTTGTTGTGCTTTTCGGAGTTTGGTTGTGTGTCTTGAATTATTATCTCCGGCTTTAGAAGGTGAATTATCACTCTCGACATTCGTACTTATATAATTGTGAAACAATGACATGGGAATTGTAGTAGATGATATGCTATGTTGATAGTAATTCATACATGCTTCTAATATGATATTTTATGATGCTATAACCTGATTATACGTCTGTTACATCGCCTGATGTGATATGTCATGTTATACAATTTATTTATTTTCTGCTCTTACACTGCAAGTTCCCTGTTAGTATAGAATCATTATGGGTTGAAATGATACATATCCGAACGGACATTAGAATAGGGAAAAATCATTATGAGCTGAAATGATAGGCTCAAGCGATTTTATATTTATTAGACTTGGGATTGTGGGTTTGAAATGATAGAACCCGGAATTTTATAAATTAAGAATTGAAATTATACATATCCGTATCACTTGACCTAGGTTAGAAAATATTATACAAACCCATGGTTAAGTTTTTAAATAATAGTTTTCTAAAAATTATTAAGTATTTTAAATCTTTAAATACGAAAATTTAACTTAAAATTTGATTTAATGATTTTTAAATATAATGATATATTGGTTTTCTATTAAGTTAAAATTTTATAAGTAAATAAGTGGTTTAAAACTAAATTAAAGATTTTACTTATGATAAATAGCTTAATAAATTAAATTTGATTTAATATGGAGTTTTAAATCTAACCTAGTAATAGTGATAGATTTTATTAAAAAAAGGATATGTTTTGTATAATAAATAACTATGATTTAAATTGAAGATATGACATTTAAAAGGGTTATAGTAGAATTAGTAGTGTTTCCAAAATGTTATGTTATATTAGTTATGTTTTAAAAAATGATATGTTAGCTTAGGTTATGTATTGAAAATGCTACTATTTCTAAATTGTAATGTTTTCCAAAATGCTATATTTCTAAATTGTATTGTTTTCCAAAATGCTACTATTTCTAAATTGCAATGTTTTCCAAATTGCTATTATATAGGAATAACATTTTAAAAGTGTTATGGTTTCTAACTTATTACATTTTTTAAAATGCTATAATAAGTGTACGGTTTTGGTTGTGTTATGGTTTTTAGATTATAACATTTTAAATGTGCTATAACTAATATATATGGATTTGGAAATATTACCATTGTTGAAATGGATATTATTTTCGAAAAGTAATAGCATTTGATTTAAATGGTTTTTAAAATGAAATGTTTGTTTTGAAATGTAAACCATTTGAAATAAATATACCATGGGTTATAATAACGTTTGGTTGTTAAAGAGACCGGGATCGAAAGTTGTCATACTCTCTGCCAACTCCGAAAACCACTTTAACAACCGTGTACGTGATGTAGATTCCAGAATGAAGCAGGATGGCGGCAACGTTCTATTAAGGTATATACGTGGACCCGACTCCGATGAGTTGGCATAAGGTGGCTAAAACAGGAGCAATCGACGGGCTAATGAGGTAGCTCCTCTAATCACTTCTTCGTATGCCATTCTATTACTTTGTGATTGATTGGCATGCACCTTTGATTTTGGGAGTGTGGCTCGAGGTAGGTGGTAGCTGGGGCTATGCGTTACCACCGGTCCGGAAGTGCAATTGGTATACCTACCCTGACATTGCCTAGTTGTGCCGTGTCACCTACCCTAGCGTGCCTTATACGATTTTATTTTGTACCATACCTATGGAGTGCCTTTTGACGACGCCCAGTACAAGGGAGATTACGATACTGTATAGACTATGGGAATATATAAAATGTGTTAAGGGGATATGGGTAACGCCTTAATGTTATTTTTAAATATATTATACTTTACTTTAGACATTATTATAATAGCGTATATTACTACATAGTAGATAGTTTAACAGATCCTTAAAGGATAGGCGGTCCCAAGCATCATTTAAGTTACTTGTGCATTTTATTACAGTTCACTTGAGTTGATTTATATTGTGTAAGTATGTATGTCCTGACTCGAGTTTTTTGTGTTTTTCTTTACGCTTGGGTCAGCCTGAGTATCAGCTTTGGATTTCATCTTCTGAAGCTAGAGCATTTGCTAGAGTTTATCTATCTATCTAGTTGTCATCTATTTTTATTCAGTATTTCTAAACACTTTATGTATTAGTGGATATACGTATTGGGATTTCTATTGTATTCACCTTCAGACTCTGGTATTTTGTACTTGTTTTGTGACTCTGTGTTGTATTAGCTTCATGAGCTACTATGGTTATTTATATTTCCGCTGGGAGTTATTCTGATTTATCTGCATCTGTGATTCTATGGTTGGTTTTATTTGCTCCAAATATATTACAATCTACTATTGTGAATTATTCAAGTCCAACATGTGTGGTTTTATTGTCGATTTGAATGGTCCAAAATAGTGGGTCATTACAAGAACTTCAAATACGTACCATCAGATTTTAAAGAACCAAAAGCATATCATTGACTCTCGTATGTGTGTGTGTATATATACACAAAATTATGCATATCCAATTTCGAATGTTGTCATTTTCAAACGAATTGATTTAGACTATTGTAAGTTTTGTACATTAATTTCGAAAAATATCAGTTTTGTACTTACTAATTGTGAAAAGCTTATTTTTCTACATATATAGTTTTAAATATATTAACCACGAATTAAATCAGTTTCATAAATGCATAGTTTTGTACTAACAAAGTTTTAAACAGAAACTATCGTGTACCTTCAAAAATGAGATATGTATTTCAGATGTACCTACAACTCAGTATTCATTATAATGTATAAGTTTCATAACAGGTTTCAACAAATTCCAATAGATTTCAAGTTTTGGCATATAAAATTTCAAAATATATGAATGCTTCAAAGAATATAATAAATCAATTTTTGGAAACATAATTTCAAACGTGAAATTATAAAGTTTGGTTTTAAGTTTTTAGTATATACGGTTCCAAATATGATTAGCTTTTGAATATAAGCAGCTTAATATATGGCTTTTTCTCCAAATACAAATGCCAAAAATAAGGTGATTTTGAAAGTACAACTTTTTAGATTCATATTTGATTTTGAAAATGTATTAAGTGTCATATATAATTTTTTTACCACAAACTTCAAAATCTGCAAGTTTTAAGTAACTATAGATTTTTAGAATGATAAAATTTTGGATGCGTACCATCAAATTTCAAAATCAAAAAATTTAGGCATGTACCATCAGATTACAAAAACAAAAACACATATCATTGAGTCTGATACACACACACACACACACACACATATATAAGACTATATATGTGTGTGTGTATGGAATTGTGCATATCAAAATTCGAATGTTGTCATTTTCATACTAATTGGTTTGGAATGTGGTCGGCTTTGTACATTAATTTCGAAAAATGTTAGATTTGTATTTATTGACTTTGAAAAACATCATTTTTTCTACACATATACATTTGTATATGTTATAGACGAATTACATCAGTTTCATAAATGCATAGTTCAGTATAGCCAAAGTTTTAAATACTATCATATACCTTCAAAAATGTGATATGTTTTCATATGTACATACAACTAAGTTTTTAGACACCAATATTTAGGGATTTTAATAAAAAAAACCTTTTATACAGTTTCACGTGCAGTCAAAATTGGTTTTAGATACATGATTACCTATTTTAGCTGTACTAGCTTTTAGATACGTGAGTACTTATTTTAGTCTTTTATATATTGCTCTTCATTTACCACTTTTTTGCTACATATTAATACTGTCTACCTTTCATGAATTATTACTTTCAATAATTCAATAAACTCCCTAAATACAACTACAATATTCATAAAAATTATTAAAATTTTAGTTTACCAAGCTCCCAATAAATTCTTCATTTACATTTGCAAAATATTTTTTACATCCCATTTCGAAGTAAATCAAATTGCAATACAATTTATCGTTTTTAAACGAATAAAATTATGCAATCAGGCATTAATTTCGTAACTTATGGCTATACAACTGTAACGACCCAAGTTTTTCTAGCATTAATTTTGAATATTTAAATGGTTTTAAATAATAAAATTGAATTATGGATTGAGTTTTGAATGTGAAAGATTAGTTTTTATTTGATAAAATGGATTCAAGATTTAAATATAGCAATTTGTTGAATAATTTAATTATTAAAGTAATAATTGAATACTGGTTAAAATAGTGAACCTGGAGTTTTATGCTTGATAAAATAATAATTTAAAGGCTTGTAAAAATTATATTAATGAGTACTGAAGACAATGCAACTTTTAAAATTGAATTTAGAAGTGATCTGTTCAGTTTAGAAATATATCGTTTAAATTGACATTTAAAAATAGCCTTTCGAGGAACAGTCTCAGAATTTAACGAAACAAGTTCCATTAGATCCGTAATATTGTATTATTATCGGAATTCAAATTTTGAATCTTTTGAAGTTATCGTGTGGTCGTACAGTTTGTAAACGCGCTGCAATTTATATCGAAAATTTGATATAATGATTGGGTCCAAAAAGCTATCTTCCATGTACGATCGAATTTGGACTCAAAACCATTTCCGTTGCATTCAGAATAGGAGTATAAAGTTATGAACGCCTAGCGCCATGCGTCGATAGGGGTTCAAAATTTCAAGATGTGAGATTTGAGATATTTTGAATATAAAAAATAAAAAAAAAGAGGAAGAAAGTCAAAACTTCTCAAATACGATGTTCCCCTCCCTTCCAGAGTACGCTTCCTTGTTACCATTAAAATCGTGTCTTCCTCTCTAGCTCAAATGCGGTTCAGCATCAAAAAAATTATCTCAACAGCAAACGTAGATCGATAGTCGGTCGATCTTTAAAAAAATGGAGGATGAAATCATACGATTCGAAAGTGAAATTCGTAAAGGAATGCATAGTCGAGCAGGTGACTTAGGAAATAGCCGCGATCGAGGAGTCGATGTAAAGGGGAGGCGTGCTTTCGAGGTTGGGTTGCAATTTTGGGTAGGGTTCAAGTGGAGGTGATTGGGATTCCAGGCGGTCGATGGTGGCTATGGCATGGGGAGGGCCGCGTGAAGTGGCATGTTGCTAGAAGGAAGGTTGGTCCGCATTCGTTGATGGAGGTAGTAATGTTTTGGGATTTTTTTTAATTCAACATATATATATATATATATATATATATATACATTAGGAAATAAATTTACAATAAGGTTTAAAAAAAATTAACAGTAAGATAAAGTTTTTAATTTTAAAAGGAAAGAAAGGAATTTTAAAAATCAGATTTTTACATATATTAAAGAAGAAAATTTTTACAATAAAGAAAATTACTATTTTGTTATTTACGGAATATAAATATAAATATAAATATAAATATAAATATAAATATAAATATAAATATAAATAAATATAAATATATACATACATGTTTTAGCGTACTATCTATTTTTTTAAAATGTATTATGGTGATTAATTAGTTTAATTAAATCATTTTAGTTACTAAGAAATTATTAAAGGAAAATCTAGTTTGATTAAATTATTAGTTAATTAAATTTATTAAATGGTAAGTGGTTGTTTGGTTATTTCAAACATTAATAAATTGTATAATGTTTATACAAGGTCAAAAACCGTGAAACCAAATCAAGATTGAAGTAGATTGCAAAAGAAAATAAAGGTGAGATTTCCTCACTCATTTGGATTACCCTATTTAAAATTAAGTGTTAAATTTACATTATTGGATGCCTGAATTGATTGGTAAATTTACAATTTATCTATTGGATGTTATATATATAGTAGTATATATATTAGTATTGGAGTGACTGATACTCCCACACATTGTAGCGGATGAGACCATATGCACCCTCTTAATAGCGGTGACCCTATATACCGTGATATCGCCCTCGAAGTGGGATTGGTATTTTATTTGTTGACTAACATCAGTGGATGCAGGGAAAAACAGGTTGGAGGGATACAACAGGATTCCTTAAAAATACTTATTGTTTCTATATATATATAATATATATATATAGATATATGATATGATGTATAATTTGATTTGGATCCTATGTGTATTGAATTATTAGATGTAAAATAGCATGTAAATTAAATTGGTATTCTTAAGCACCATAAAAAATTAATTTGAAGCAAATATAAAGAAGATTTTGAATGTAAAATGTTTAAAGTGAAAATCGGGCTATTTTGTATAGGAAATTAAGTGGAACATGAAATATATAAATTATATTGGTGATATTTAACTATTTGTAAATTGGGTTAAATAGAGATTTAAAATAATATATATATATATATATATATATATATATATATATATTAGTACTTGAAAGATATTTTGGGAGATTTTGGAAGAGATAGTGGAATCAATAAATAGATTTGAAATAAAATTGAATATTAGTTCGGGATAATTTACAATATGGATTTATAAATAGAATTTTTTTTATAAATAGACGAAAAGCTAAAGGAGTTTATAAATTTATAAACAGGAAATATAAATAAGACAAAATGATATCAATGGGTAAGTGGAAAATATAAGTTAATGGTGTGGCCTTATATCGAGTTATGAGAATTGTTTTCGGAAAGAAATAGTGGAATATATTTCAAATGTGAGAAACGGTGATATGGTCGATGTGATACGAATCAAGAGGGATCTGTGAATTGAATCGGTAAATATTTGACTTTCTAAAAATAGACTTTTGTTGACAAAACTGAAATTGTTTTAAACGGGATTTTAAAGTACCATACTATATAACCTTTAAAACTATTATCTGGATCTAGAATATTTCGAAGTTAGTTATTTTAGTACTTAATATTTATTGAAATAAATTCTAATTTTGTAAATCAGCTTTGCAAATTACTTGGTAATTGGATATGAATTTTTAATGCCTTTAAGATGTTGGTATCTTAGTTTTACATAAAAACATATTTGAAAACAAACCATTTTCTTAATTCACATATATAATTTTAAATGTTTTAAAGTTCTTTGTAAACCCTATCGAGATAGGAAGCAAAATATATTTAATCGAATAAGATTTTAGAAGAAGATCATAGATGGGTATTATGGAAATTTAAATAAAATTCTAAAGCATAAGATAAGTGAACTTCAGAAGGTGAAATAAAATTCACAAGGGAAGTAGAAGTGAAACTGTAATTTTGAATAAGCATAAACGACTTTGGAAATATTAAAAGAAATTGACTAAGGAATTCTGGGATTTATAGAATTCATGTGAAATGAGTTAGGGATTTACATATAAAATTGTAAATGATTTTTGAGAAAAGAAATAGGAAATAAATGAATATTTTTCAAGTGTTGAATATCAAATGGAGTGGGAAAATATGCCAAGGATCGGGCAAGGGTAGAAATTTGTTCCGTAAGAATAAAAAGGGGTTTGAAAACTGTTTTCAAAGTGTTGAAGTATGGAAATAATATCTTGTGTAAGTATTTTGAAATAAATAATTTGAAAAATTATTTAAAGCCTGATGTTTGCTTGTGGATGTTATATGATTGTTAAAAACCGACTATCAATATTGGCCAATGCAATAATCGTTTCAAAGATACAGGGATCAGATTTAATGATCCGAAAACCACTTCGATCCGTTTTGAACGTAATGAATGAATACCACGATGATAATAAAGATGGTGATTCGGTTTGTCCAGACCCAGGGCATCTTATATGGATGAATGCTATTAGACCATCGTCATTGGAGGACGATGCGAATTCTAAGTGAATGTGTTCTAAAAAGGTAATCGTAGGCTCAAGCCTCATCAACCGAAGAATGGCTAAAACAGAGGAGGTGCAACAAGGCTAAGTGCGTAGCTTCCAAGTAGGGTAAGGTCATCCTTGTCTAAAGTCCCTTTATTTCAGTTGTGTGGCGGTTGCTGATCCCAACCGCGGGGTGATCTTATTTGGTCGATCCAGGTTAGGGGTAAGTCGGCCTTGTGTTGTAGAGGATCTGTAACAACCCTGTATTTTCTGATTATTGTAATTGTATATTTTAATTATTTTAATTTAAATTCCTAATTTAAAAGCTTTATTTTATTTATTAAAATGAATATATTTTGTTAATTGAAATATAAATGTTGATTTTGATGTGGATTAGAATTTCAAACATGCATAAATTGAATATTTCCAGAAAATGTGAATTTTGGTCAATCTGGTCAAACTTTGACTTTTAAATTTAAATTTTAAAAGTTTGAAAATTTTAATTTTAACTTTTACTATGAAAGTAAATAAAATTTCAAGAACACTGCTTTTCATTTCGTTGAAATCCGAATAATATTGTGAAAGTTATGCTTTTTACAAAATTGGGTGTAAATTATTTTATTTAACGCTATTTTTTTATTTTAAATTATATAAATAATCTTTTTAATTGTCATATCTTATTATAAATTGTATTATATGTTATGTTACATATATTTTTACCTTTTAAATATTTTTAAAGTGATGTTTGAATTTTTCCAAAGCTCATTGAATTTATTTTCTATTTTTAAAGGTTAGTTTCCATTTTTCTGATATTTTCTTCATTTAAATTATATTTAATTAAAATTTATTTATTCATTGTTATGTATGTTTTTTATTTTTATGTTTTTATCTTTATTTATAAATATTTTTCATGTACATACAACTTTCCCAAAGTTCATTTCATTTATTTTCCAATTTTCAAGCCTAATTTACATTTTCTTTGTTATTTTCTTAATTTAATTATATTTAATTAATATTTACTTATTTATTTTTGCTCATTTACTATATTTTATTGTTTTATCTGTATCTATACACATTTTACACGTATTTAAATTTTAAAAAGAAATGGAAATACAAAAAGACTTAAACCTTTCATTTGCATGTGACTTTTCACCTACCTTTGGCTTTACACCTTCTTTTGACTTTTCATTTTGACTTAGCCGTTCATTTCTTTTGCATTGGCCATGTATTATCTGTTGTTTCACGTGAAAAACCTTCCCATCTCATCACCATTCATGGCTATTTCATTTGAGAGAGAGAAAAAAATGAGCAATGGCCTCCTTTATCTCTTCTCCTCTTCAATTTTCATTGATTTGCTTCTTCCTCTCTAGTCTTGCTCGGCCTAGCCTCTACCACCCTCATCTCCACCGACCACCACCACCACCATACATGGCAGCAACCACTCCTCTCCCCTCTGTCCAGATCTGGCCTTGACCACTACTTGAAGCTAGCACCACAAACTTTGCACCAAACCCCTTGAAATTGCGTAGCCTAGCCATAAACTTCACTATCTCCTTCATATCTTGCCTTGGCCACCTCCTATTGCTCCACCACCTCCATGATACCACCTCTGACCATCCACCTACCGACTGACCAGATCTGAAACCCCCTATGCCCGAGCTCCAATTGACCCATGCCGAGCCAGAAAGTTGAACAACTTGCATCTTTTGCATTGTCTTTGGTATGCTTCATGTTATCACCACTACACCTTTATCTCCACTTGTTTTGGATGCCATACTTGACACAAACCTGACCTATATGATGCCAAACCTGAGCTTAACACATCATTGGCTGAGCTCATGATCCACCTTGGTCGAGCATTTGAATGGTAAAGACAAGGTCTTGTCTTTATTGCCTTGTATTTCAACTTGTTTCTATATAATTTTGTGTTGAATATTCATATGTTATATTGTCTTGTTTTTGGTTGTTTACAAGATGATGTATTGGCTCTCTCCACTCATTTGAATCACTAGTCGTGCTGTATCGTGCTTGTCAAGCCTTTGGAATCGTTTTGTGTGTCGTAGTGGTCTTCAGCTTGAAAAAGTGAGTCTTTCTCACTCTGACATTTATACTTATGAAATAGTGAATTGATGACAAGTGTTTAGTAATATAAAATGTTATGCAAGTTAATGATGATCATATGATATGCTATGCCATGTTATTACCATATTAAAACTGTTAATTATCACCTGACATCTGATATATGACATTATATTGTGACATTGACATTGTTTATATTGTTTATGCATATATTCACACTGCAAGTTCCCTGTTAGAATAGAATCACTATGGGTTGAAATGATACATACCCAAACGGACTTTAGATTAGGAAAAAATCGTTATGGGCTGAAATGATAGGCCCGAGCGATTTTTATTGTATTTTATTTGACTTGGGATTGCGGGTTTGAAATGATAGAACCCGGGTTTTCTTTGTAAACTACGGATTGAAATGATATATATCCGTATCACTTCACCTAGGTTAGAAAATTATATACAGACCCCGTGGTATATTTTTAAATGATTTTTATTAAAATGTGTACTTTTAAAAGTATGAAATTTTGATTTAAAAATATATGTTTTATGGTTTTAAGACAATTAAATATTAAGTCTTGAAATTGTGAATTTAAGTACGTAAATTTGAAGTAATTGTGATTTTTGACTTTAAATTTTATTTTAAAATGTAAATAAATAATGAAAATTAAATGTAAAGTTTTGAAATGATATTTGAAGTAAATGTTAAGTTTTATTAAATTTATAAGTTAATAAACAGTGAATTTTGACTTAATAAATGAATGGAGTTTTTAAAATTGAAAATTTGATCTTAAAATTTTATTGTGTTAAATCATATGTTAAAATGATTTTAAATGTGAAATTTTGAAGTCTAGAAATATGATTTTCAAGTTATAATGATAAAATTTGGAGTTTTACTATTATTATTGAAAAGCTAAAATGAAATCTGGAATTTTATAGCATTTTCAAAATGTTGTAGTCTTTTGACAGCATTTTTAAATGCTATTGTTTTGAATCTAACAATGTTTGAAATAACTAAATATCTATTACGACATTTTATAAACGTCGTTATTCTTGAACTAAACCATTTTGGAAACTATAAGCTACGATAGCACTTTATAAATGCTGTCGTTGCTATAATTTGACAATGTTTTGAAATGTTATAGATTTTAACACTGTTTGGGCTATATTTTAAAGTGTTAAATAATTTAACTTTTGAAATGGATTATCTGTGAAATTTTAGAAGTTTTGAATATTTAAATTTGAATTTTTAAGAAATTTAAATTGAATTTGAATTTAAATAAAGTTTACTTGGTTATGTGTTAAACGGAATGAAATGTAATATAATAAATGAATTTTCGAATGGAATCTTGGAATGTATTTTTGGTAATGATGTTTGAAATAATAAATGAATGACATATTTGATTTTTAAATGATATTTAACTTTGAATATTTGGATTTGAATTCAAATAATGATTTGATTATGAAGTTTTGAAAGGATGTAATATTTCAATGATTTTGAAATGGTTTGGAAATGATTTGATCTTTATTTTTATAAAGAATGTGAATGTTGAATGATATTTGATTTTGCTTTATTTGATAAAGGAATATTTGAAGTTTATATTTGTATGAAAAGATATTTGGTTTAATTGTAATTTAAGTTTATTTTAATAATATTGGATTTATGAAATGAATATTTCAAAACTACATAATAATGAAATTAGATTTGAGATACGAATATATGGAATTATAAAGTTTAGTTTTGAAATGCGGGATATTAAAGTTTGGAAACATATTAAAATTGGATAGCTTATTTTGTAGATCAAATCTATATTTGAAATTTATAAGATTTGAAATGTTTTGTTAGAAAACTGAATTCAATTGAAATTGTTGGTTTGATTTGAATTAAATTGGAAATTTGAAATTTTGAATTAAATTGGAAATAAATTTGTAAAATGTAAAGAATTAAATGAATGTTTCATGATTTCAAATGTATGATTTCAGAATGTTATGATTTTCAAAGTGTAATGGTTTCAAGTATTTTGGTTTCGAAAGAGTTATAACTTTGAAAGTATTATGATTTTTGGAAGTGAATATAGGTTTGAGATGGAAATGATAAAGTATAAACTATTTTGATTTGAATATAGTTTTGAAATAAAAATGATTTTGGTTTCGAAGTATAAACTATTTTGATTGAATAAATAGTTTTGAAATAAAAATGGTTTTGGTTTCGAGGCGTAAACTATTTTGAAAGGAATATAGTTTTGAAATGAAATGATTTGATCCTTTTGAAATATAAACTATTTTGAAATGACCACGGCGTTATAATAACGCTTGGTTGTTAAAGAGACCGGGATCGGAAGTTGTCATACTCTCTGCCAACTCCGAAAACCACTTTAACAACCGTGTACGCGGTGGAGATTCCAGAATGAAGTAGGATGGTGGCTACGTTCTTAAGGTATATTACGTGGACCCAACTCCCGTGAGTTGGCATAAGGTGGCTAAAACAGGAGCGATCTCGAGCCAAAGGAGGTAGCACCTCTGGTCGGACACATTCCTTCGATACTATACTCTTACTGGTGATTGATTAGATGGCCATCCTCCGATTTTGATATGGGAGTGTGTTCCGAGGTGGGCGTATGTGGCTGCTGCGTTACCACCAGCCCGTGTGCGTAATTGGTATATCTACCCTGGCATTGCCTTGTGTGCCGTGTCACCTACCATACCGAGCCTTTACTACGAGTTTGTTTTTCTCCCGTAGCCCGTATGGTATCCTCTGACAGTCACCCGGAGTGGAGATGGCATGATATTGGATGGACTACCGGGACTATTATGTGTGAAGGGTGATATGGGTAGCCCGGAACGCTATTTAAAAGTATGTTTATTTTACTGTAGACATTATTATAATAGCGCAATATTACTACATAGTAAATAGTTTAACGGATCCTTAAAGGATGGGAGATCCCAAGCATTCTTTAAGTTACTGATGCATTTTTGTTACTGTTCACTTGAGTTGATTTACAGTTCATAAGTATTTATGTCCTGAATCGAGTGTTTTGTGTTTTGCTTTACGCTCGAGTCAGATTGAGTGAGCTAGCATTCAAGATTCACCTTCGAAGTTGGAGCTTTTCTTGAAGATGCAGCCATCTATTTTTCTTTCTGTATCCAGTGATTTTAGTGATGTATTCTGATTTGTACCTGATGTATCTTGTTACTCTTCTGTTGTATCTTGTTTAACTCTGATGTATCTTATTTTTATATAGTAGCTTCATGAACTACTATCTCTTTTATTTCCGCTGCATTATTATTTACTCCGTGTCTATGATCTGTGATTATGTATTTACTGTATATTCTGAGATTTGCCAAATTTTATTTACAATGCGGTATTTTGAGCAATTCAAGTCCGACATGTGCGGATGCGAATGGTTGAAAATATCAGGTTGTCACTGGATCGAGAATGGTCTTTGGTTCGCTGATCTAGACCAGGTACTGTGATGGACGGTGCCCCAGTAGCCCTACCATTGTAGAAATCCAATCTTCAACAAGAGCCGTATGGTTTTGATTATGCCCAGCTATGCTGGAACCTAAGATGCAAGCATTTCAGTTATATTCTATTTACTTTCTATAGACACTATTAAAATATCAGAGGATTTGATGAAAAATTCTTTTTGGTTATCGTAAGGTAAAAACACTACATATCTATTTGTGGCGTGGTATTATGAGATACCTTTATTTTCAAAGGATTTTCAAAAAATAATAATTCAATTGAGTGTGATTTTCTCACGCTGGTTTTCCAAACTGACTCGGGTCTTGTTTTACTACGATGCTCGGGTCAGACCGAGTTGAACAGATCAAGGATAATATGCTATGGAGCTCGAGAGGTGAGCTAGATGACAGAGACGTATCTCTCCGTACTTGGTTATTATTTCCGCTGTGTAAGGAAAAGTATTAAGTTGTCCAAATAAATGGATGATTGTTGTACTCTGATTATGTTATGTATATATAACTGTATAGGATTCTTTGTATTTAAAAGATGTTATTATATATTATACTTTATTTCGCTGTGATTATGAGACTTTGATGTTGTTTTTATCTTCTTCTTCTACCTCTTTCTTCTTTTACCCTAATGACCTGGTATTTCCGGCATTCGATCGCTCGGCATTTTATACCGTGGACGTATTGATGTCGATTTTCAAGAGTGAAAAATCCCCGGTTGTTACACATATATTCAGTTTGAATTGCTTGATGCAACATTCACTCACAAGTTGCAAACCATTTGCATAATTGCGAAATCATAGGCAGTTGTAAAGTTGATAACCAAAGTAATTGTTGGACTATCTATTTCCTATTCTATTGCCACATCCACCTTCACTTTTTTGTTAGTTCCATAATTTTCTGTATATTTTCCCCATCCACCTTCGTCCTTCTTTTTCAATATTTATTTTATTTATCTCACTTCTGATGCTTCTGTAGGAACTGCACATTTTGAAAATCATGAAGTTATAGAACCTCTGCCACCTTCTCCCACCAATCACAATTGCGGTCGAGACTTTTATAGCTACCAATGCTCTTCGTAATCACCTACTACTAGAACCCACATACTACTCATTTTGTGTAGCCAAAAAGTTAGGTGTTGAAACTTCACAAAACTGTTGTTCCAATGGGAATATTACCATCCGCTGACCTACTGCTCCACAATAATTAATTAACTTATTTATGGGCCAAGGTGAAGTTGGTACGCATTACAATAACCAACATTGGAGCTTATGATAATGCATTTACTTTTACATCGATGGGTGCACATATAGGTCAAAAACTAGCAAATGCAACAGCTGGAATTTATTCCTACCGTGCACAAGGTTCTATATATCATC
The DNA here is from genome assembly GCA_030765085.1 of Allium cepa. Lineage (NCBI taxonomy): Eukaryota > Viridiplantae > Streptophyta > Magnoliopsida > Asparagales > Amaryllidaceae > Allium > Allium cepa. The sequence continues at coordinate 515,988,363 of CM060942.1, forward strand.
GTATTGGAAGCGTTTACCTACAATTGAAAATAGACCAAGAAATTTACAACTTTATATATATGACATAGACCATGAGATTCAAAATTGACAACTCAATAATGAGGCACTGAGATCGGATGTACTTTTTCATTTACATCACAATTTAGATACCTACAATCCTTACGTATTCATCTTCCGTCAACTTGGACAACATGATGATATTGGAATTTATAGAATTAATGATTGATTAAATATAAAGATTGAAATCAAACTAAATCAATTTATTGGAATTAAATTATAATTAATTGGATTTAATTACAATAGAAATTGAATACGGTAATCGGTAAAATAATTGACATTGAATTGATATATCGATTTGTTTTAAGCTATTATAAATGTTTAAGTAATCAAAAATGATGAAATTCGCTAGTTTATAAATATTGAATTAAAAAGTGATTAATTAATATATTAATTTAATTAATTAACGTGAAAATAGCCATTTTGACCACTGTCTTGGATTTCGATGAAACTATTTTCATCGGATCCGTAACGGTGAACTATTGTAAAGTTTCAAGTTTTGTAGCGATCGGACTTGTCGTTAGATCGTTCGGACTCGAAACTCGTAGAAAGCAATTCAATTCAATACAAATTAAATCTTGAAATAAACAAATTTTAAATCTAAATCCTTCATACGATGGAATTAGGACTTGAAATCTATTCCATTGAGTTTAAAATTATCGAAAACAACTAGTTTGAAATATTTTATGACCCACTTTCATTTTGGAAGCGAAACGGAATTTTCGGATCGTATTCGTCAATTCAAATCTATTCGGATGTTTATTCATTTCTCATCGGGCTTCGTTAGTATATATAATGTTTTTTTCAAATCTTAGCAGCCTTTTTATTCCTCATTACTGTACATACAATTTCATCTGTCTACTTCTTCTTTTCAATGGAAGAATCAAACTCCAATTGCCAAGCCCCAAATCCAATTTCATAATAAAATCCAAAAAACAAACTCCTCCAAACCCTATCAAATTATATACTGTTTCGAAGCTCTCGATGAGCAAAACTCAATTCTGTTGTTCGTTTTTCAATCGGGTTCATTCTTTGGCCAGAAATTGAGGTCGAACCTCAGCCGTTCATATTAGGGTTTTGACAATCCAACGGTGGATCGTCGACCGTTTGGCGATCGGGAGGCGGCATTGGGAAGAGGGGGTCAAGCAGGTAATCGGTCATGCGTTTGTTTATCCAGATGTTTAGTGGAATCGCTAGAGAATGGCAATAAGGCATGCGGCAACAGCTGTGTTTTGAAGGGCCGAAGGTGATCGTACCCCATGGTGGAGGCGGACGAGCGAGGGCAGTCTAGTGGCAACCTCAGATCAGATGGTAGTGGTGCAAAACTAGCGGCAACAGCTGCCACAGTGGTGGTGATCGCTATTCGAGCGTGTTTTGGGTTGAACGGGACGTTAGGTTTCGTTGAACATATGCGTACGTGGCATTTTATTTTATTTCTATTATTTATTTGATTTAAATTCATATTGTCGAATGTTCTAACGTACGTAACTTTTACATACAAGCTCAGATTAATGTGCGGTTTTCTCTATTGCGATCGTATTGAAATTTTGGCATTTTGATGTTGATTAGGACAAATTCTGAGATTGTTCTAATTTGGGCCCTAATTTGGATTTTAATTCAATTTAAAATCAAAGGTGAGTGTTTTGACCCACTAACAACTACTAAACTATCTTATGTTAGTTAAATTAAATTTATGATATAATTAGGAATAAACTGATTGATGCTGGTATTTTTAAAATTGTCATTCTAGTTAAAATTGACTTTTATTGAAGTTAATCATCGTTTAATTTAATATTGGATATAAATTGTCAATTTAATATATGTTATTGATGATCAGTTATCTATTGATGTTTATTGGTTGATTTGGATGATGATTGTGATGTGTGTTTGATTACAGATATTGGATGATCGGACGTTGTATTTCATATGGTTATAACAGTGCAAGTTCCCAATGGGTTGAAATGATACATACCCGAATGATCTATAGATCAAGGAAAAATCGTTATGAGTTGAAATGATAGACTCGAGCGATTTTATGGATTTTATTTAATTCGTGATTGTGGTTTGAAATGATATATAACCATAAAATTTTAAATTACGGATTGAAATGATAAATATCCGTACCACTTGACCCTATGGTAGAAAATTATATAAGGACACTAGATTGGTTAAAATAAATGATTATTAATTCCTTAAATTTTGAATCGATTAACTGGCATTTTAAAATTGAAATTGATTTATATAAATTGAATTATTTTCGATAATCCAAGTGTTAAATAATGGAATTGGAATTGGTTTAATGAATTGCTCGAAGAATTTAAATTGGAGTTTCAAAGTTGAAGTATCAAATATAAATGAATTTATTGGAATTGAGTTATTGAAAATGTTTGAGTATAACTTTGGAATCTATTTAAACTAATTAAATTTTTTAATTAAATTAACTATTTAAATCAAATTAAAGCTATTTTAATTTATATTAATCTACTACGACCTATTTAATCCAATTTAACCTATTTTACCGATTTCAAACTAATTAAATTTATTTAATCTATTTTAAATCCATTTAATATAATTTAAATCTACTTAATCTATTTTAAACTTATTTATTCCATGTAAAAATCTACTTAACATAATTTAAATCTATCTAATCCATATTTAATCTTTTTAAATCATTTAAAAACTAATTAAATCAAATTTAAATCTATTTAAACTATTTTACTTTTTAAACTATTTTAAACCTTTTAAACTATTTTTAAAATTATTGAAACTATTTATTACTACCTAAACTAATTTCTAAAATTTCAGATTGTGTAAAGTTGAAGTATTTATATTTAAATCCTTGATGATGATAAAACCTAAGTTGGAATTTGAAATTGATTCTTTTTTGTGAAATGACATATTTGAGTAAATATGTTGATTTTGGAATGAGGATTTAATTAACCTATCTTATCGATAATTTCATAAGTGAATATGATTTTTGAAAGTGAGTATGACTTTTAAAAGTGAATACGATTTTGAAGTGAATTTGGTTTTGGAGGTGAATATGATTACGAAAGTGATATGGCTTGAAAATCGAATATGATATTTTGAAATTAAGTATGAATTAACTTTTAAAATGTAAAAGAACCATCCGGTGTGAAATAAGCATTTGGTTGTTAAAGAGACCGAGATCGGATATTGTCATACTCTCTACCAATACCGAAAATCACTTTAACAACTGTGTACGTGGTGAAGATTCCAAAAATGAAGTAAGATGGTTCGAAGAATGATTCTGTATGAGTATTTACATGACCCTGGCTCTTGTGAGTCAGCTTGATGTTGCTAAAATCATGAGCTACGCTGGGCCAAGTGAGGTCATTCCTCCTATTGGACACATTTCTTCGATACTATTCTATTAATTAATATTTCTTCGATACTATTCTATTACTCAATAATTGATTTGGTGGCCACCCCTTGATTTTGATTTGAGAGTGTGTTCCGAGGTGGGCGGTAGTAGCTGCTAAACGTTAACACCAGTTCGGATCCGCAATTGGTATACATACTCTGGCATTTCCTCGAGTGCCTTATCGCATGTCTTATCGTGCCTTCTACGAGTTTTTTTGTACCATACTTATGGAGTGCTCTGTGATAGCCCTCCAGTTTATGGAGGAATTATCGTGCTGTATAGACTAGGGAAATATATAAAAATGTGTTAAGGGGGATATGGGTAATGCCTTAACGCTATTTTAATACTTTAATTTATTGTTGACACTATTATAATAGTGTATTGTACTACATAGTAGATAGTTTAACGGATCCTTAGGAGATGGAAATCCCAAGCATCTCTTAAGTTATTACACTCATGGTGACATTGGATAGGAGATGCCAAACCCCGTAAACATTTCTGACGCCATCACACTCATATTTAGTTACTGTTGATTTAACTTATATAAGATCTTTTAGTTCTCACTCGAGTGTTTTGTCTTTTCGATTCGCTCGGGTCAGTCAGATCTTTTCTGTTTGTCGAAGATTGCTTTCTGGAGATGAAGACGAAGAATTTGTACTATTATTGTTTATTTATTTATTCCGCTGCATTATTTATTTATTACTACTATATATAACACTGATTTTTTGTTGTAAAGGAATAATCAAATGTATTTATAAAAAAGCTTCCTGAACTGTTGTTTGATTAGTATATTTTATCATTCGGCTATGAGATTCTGTATTTGCTTTTTTCTTTCTCTGCTTTTTCTTATTTACCCTATAACAAATTACCTTTTTGAATGGTTTGAGTCTAACATATGTGGTTTGTTGTCGATTTGAACCAAAATAAATTGTATCCGTGAAGTAAATTGAAATAAAATGTATACAATAATGATATTCATTTATGATCCAAATAATTGAAATGGATATAACTTATGTAAGTAAAGAAATGTAAATTAAGGAAATAAGCCTTACGTGAATGAATGAAAATTTAAAACTTTGTAAATAATGAATGTGAATTAAAGAAGTGTATGAAAAAAATAGACAATAAATGATGTGAAAAGGACAAATAGAATAAACTTAATAGATGCTGAATTCTTTGTTTGTGGGCTTATATATTGGTTGGGAAAGGATGCTGCTATTTTGTATAGAGATGTATAAATAATCTATTGAGTATTGTCCACGACTGTTGAGTGTATGGTTTACTTAGTAGTTTATTTATCGTTTTTACATGATTAGAAGTTCTAAACACAAACAAACCATTTGTTTTGGTTGAAATGGATGGATGACTGCTTTCTTTATTGAAATAATGTTTGTACTATTTGTTTGCAAGTGATTGTAGTTATGTTGTAGTGATTTGTTTTGTTATTAGTTGAAAACAACTTAAAAATATTTCTCTTCAGAACAATTATTAACTCTTTTGGATTATAAGTGGAATACAGGTTATGAAAGCAATTGCTACTGCTTTTGGTTTAATAAAATTTGGCGTTGTTTGCCCGACAAATAGGTACGTTCTCGTATTACGATTTTATAGCGACAATACATTGTTTTCCCATAATTTGGGATATATTATTTTGAAAAATATGATATATATATATATATATTGTTGTTATTGATATTATTATTTCTCCCAGACCTCTCTACAAAGAAGACTACCGAAAATTTTCGAAAATTTTAGACTTAGAAAATTTTTGTGAAATGTTTTCAAAATTTTATTAACTCGAATGTAAAAATATTTAACTGTTATAAATTAATATATTTTATTTAAATTCCTTAATTATGTAAATAATTTTTTTATAAATTTGACATTAATATATTGACTTTTTTCCCTTCTTTTCCTTTTCAGGGTGAAAAGTTTTGAGTAGGGGAGAATGTAATGACTCGTAATTTTCGATAATTAAAATAGTTAAATTAATACGTTTTGTGATTTAATGTTGGAAGAAATAAAAATTTGTGATTACTAATAAGAATATAACTGGAATGAAATGCAGTAGTATTAATTTAAAGTAATTGATAACCACTTTAAATGTAATTACAATTAAATAAAATGATTAAAAGTCATAATTGGTTATAAATTGTAAACTAATTATAATAAGGTGTGTATTTATTGATAATTGGATTTAAGGAGTAATTGATAATGTAAATGTTGATTAGTTAATGAAATATTGTGTAATAGATTGAGTTGGATAAAATTTGTGTAATGTGAGTTGTTATAGCATTTGTTTGTAAGTAATAAACTTACAAATGTTGTTATTAAATGTATTAATGGTGACAATTGTTCTTTGTTACCAATATATTTAATCAATTGCAATTAAATGTAATTTAATGTCACTTTAAAATGAGTTAAGTCAATAACTATAAATGGTGAATGTAATATATTTCTTCGATACTATTCTATTACTTTATGATTGATTTGGTGGCCACCCCTAGATTTTGATTTGAAAGTGTGTTTCGAGGTGGGCGATAGTAGCTGCTATGCGTTAACACCAGTCTAAATCCGCAATTAGTATATCTACCTTGGGCATTGGCTTGAGTGCCTTAGCGCATGCCTTATCGCGCCTTCTAAGAGTTTGTACCATACCTATGGAGTGCCCTCTGATAGCCCTCCAGTTTACGGAGGAATTACCGCACTGTATAGACTATGGGAATATATAAAATGTGCTAAGGAGGATATGGGTAACGCGTTAACGCTGTTTTAATACTTTACTTTATTGTAGACACTATTATAATAATGTATTGTATCACATAGTAGATAATTTAACGGATCCTTAGGAGATGGAAATCCCTAGCATCTCTTAAGTTATTGCACTCACGTTGACACTGGATAGGAGATGCCAAACCCCGTAAAATATCTGATGTCGTCACACTCATATTTGTTTACTTTTGATTTAACTTACATAAGATCTATTAGTTCAAACTCGAGTTTTTTATCTTTTCAATTCGCTCGGGTCAGTCTGAGCTTTTCAATTTGTTGAAGATTTCTTTCTGGAGGATGAAGACGAAGAATTTGTATTATTATTGTTTATTTTATTTATTCCACTACATCATGATGTTCGACTTCATTATTTATTTAATATTGCTGTATATGACTTTGATTTTTTGTCGTAAAGGAATAATCAAATGTATTTATAAAACAGCTTTATGAAGTGTTATTTGATTATTATACTTTGTCATTCCGTAATGAGATTCTATATTCGTTTTTTTTCTTTCTCCGCTTTTTCTTATTTACCCTATAACAATCTACCCTTTTGAATGGTTTGAGTTTGACGTATGTGGTTTATCGTTGATTTAAACCGTCCAAAAAGGCAGGTCATTACATTAAATCAATCTTAGTTCAAAATTTTCAATTAAAAAGGTTAAAGGTTCAATTCAAATTCTCACTAAAACCATTTTAATTAATATCGATCCAAAATCCAGGTTTGAACTACAAATTTAAACCACTTCCAATTCAATAGATTTTCAGAGTTTAAATATTCAAATATTTACAATAACTCAATTTGATAAATTTCATTTATATTTCAAAATGCAACTTTAATAAAAAAAATCAAACTTGAAAATATCCATTTATACATTTTTAATAACATTTAAATAAAATCTCAAATTACAAATTTACATCAATATTCAATTTCAATTTTATTTAAATTTGAAGATATTCATTTAATCACTTTTAATCAAAATCCAGTTACCAGGTTATAAAAATTATATTTTTAAAATATCAAAATTAATAATTTCAAACCAATTCTCATTTAAATTCAATTCTTAAACAAATTAAATTTCAAATCAATTTCAATTTTATCATTCCAACCTTAATATATTAAAGTTATAAAATCTACTTTCAAAATATTAATATAAATTTTTAATAAATACTTAACCATATTATATATATTTATCAAATAAAATTCTATTAAATTCTATTAAATTAAATTTTATTATATTAAATTTTATTAAATTAAATATATTTCTATCTTATCTATTTTAAATCTTATTTTATATATTTAAAAATAAATTAAAATATAAGTAAAATCTTAAAATTTTCATTTTCACAACTTAACTTACAATTTTCAAAGTTCAAAAAATGTAATTTAAAATCTAAATTTTACACCTATTAAAATAAAATTATTATATTATATTTTAAAAATCAATTTTTATCAAAACCCATGTATTTCTTTCAAAACTTTTGAAATCATTTTTCAAAAGTAGACCAACAATGTCCATACATAATTTTCTATCTCATGGTCAAGCGATACAGATATTTATCATTTCAATCCACAATAATTAAAATTTACGGGTATATATCATGTGAAAATAAGGGACACATCCCTAAAATCAAACTTAATACACAAAACATCCTCCTTATAAAAAAGATATAAGTTACATCACTATTTTCGAATACTACAATTTTCTTTCCTACAATATCCCTCTTCTCCATTGCAGCAATGTTGGTTCTTCATATATGGATGTTATTCTCAGATCTATCATTTAAATTTGCACGCCATTAGTTATCAATCTTCAAAAAGCAATAACTTCTTGAAGAAAAGACGGATTAAAAAAACCGTTCTCACCATTAAATCGCAAATTTTATTATCTTTTTAATGGGTGGCATTATGCATATGCAAAAACAATTATAGAAATGTCTGTAGTTATATGCAATATTTGTAGACATTTTTGCAGCTATATGCAATAATTGCATACATTTTACCATATAATTGCAGACATGTATGCAGCTATACCTTATAATTGTAGAAATATCTACAATAATATGCAATAATTGCAAACATGTATGCAATTATACCATATAATTGCAGACATGTCTGCAACTATATGCAATAATTGCAGACATGTCTGCAATTATACCATATAATTGTAGAGATCTTTACAATCATACGCAATAGTTGTTGATTTGAAGAAAAATGGAAGATGTTCAAAATTTGCAGAATTGTCTGCAAATATATGGAATAGTTGCACCATTACTCCAAATATGATTTTTTTTTTGGTATCAACAATGGATCTCATTTTAAAGATCGTAAATTTTTTTGAATTTTTTGTGAAAACGGTATGCTGATTCGATGTTCCTACAGAAAGTTATATGCGTTTGAAATGTTAAAAACATAAAGGGTATTTGGGTCCTTGTGCATGCGTGAATTTGAAAACAGGGACGGGTACTTTATCAAAAAACGGAGGGATGTTTTGTGTATTTTCAAACCTTACCAAAGATGTATGCCAAACGCTCCTATATATCATTTTAACCTACAATCTAAAATTTCAAATTCAATAAAGTCACTGGGTTTTATAATTTCAACCCATAACGATTTTTTCCTCATCTATAATATCATTCGAGTATGTATCAATTCAACCCGTAGGGAATTTCTTAACTAACAGGGCACTTGCAGAGTGAGAACTATAAAATAATAGCATAAAATGACATAACATATCAATGGAAAATATGATCATAATTAAGAATTTTAAATATAATATATATACTAACATGTTATTGGTGTCAATGTTGTCAATTAGCATAGGGTAACAAATGCAGATAATAACATATCATACTTAACAATTTATATACTAACCAATTTAAATTGAACAACATATTTCAACCGTCATTTCATGTGAATTAAATTTACTAAATATAAGATTGTTAATCGTAAGTGATCTCTTACCTTTCGAGGCTAGAGAAATTAGACAACAAGATAAGCTACGAACTGAATCACGAACTCGACAATCGACCAATCTAAATGACAATCCCAAAGATTGGCAAGGTGGACTCAAGATCGATGAAAACAAAATATAGAATTTTTAAAATCTAAAATTTACTCACATATTTAAAATAAAATCTTTATACTATATATTTTTAAAAATCAACATTTGTTAAAACCCATATTTTTTTCACTTCAAATAGATATTTAAACGTAATATATATTAAAGTAATTACCAAAAATTTGTTTAAAATATTAACCTAAATTTAAATAAATACATTAAACATATTACATACATACTTTTTTTTAAATCAAATAGATATATAAAAAAATAAATAATCCATTTTTTTAGAAAAGGAAGGAAAGGCTTGGCACGACAAGGGAATACAAGTGCTCGGCTATCATGTTTTTGGAATTTTGTTGATATGAAGGCAAGGCGGCAGTGGTTCGGGTTGTTGTGTTTATGGCGAAGAAGTCGGCTGATTGCAGGTGTTAAGGGTGATCATGGGGTCGACACGAAAGAGGAGGGAGGTCTCGGCAAGGGCGGTTGGGATCAGGGTTAGGCCAACTATTCGTGAAGGGTTTGCGGGTGTTTGGGTCGGTGTAGGGGCTGTCAGGTGTGTCGAGTTCGATGCAAGCAGCAAAGAGGAAGAACTATAAGGAGCGGTTGCTAGCGGCAGGTGGAGGGTTATATGAGTTTGATGGTCGATGGAGAAAGGCTATGGGAAAGGAGCGGGTCAGTAGAGGAGGACAGCGGGTTTTTGGGTGATCGAGGGGAGATGCCGAGAGAGAGAGGGTTAACGGAGATAGGTCAGGGCAACTAATAGCTGTTCGGGTGGATGTGTATGGGAGAGGACTATTGTTAGGTGATGAGGAGGGGATAGGTTAGGCGATGGAAGGGAAGGAGTTAGAGGGTGTCATGAATGGGTTTGCTGTTAGGTGGGGAAAGTGGGCATTGGGTTATAGGTTCTGGTGTGGCGCTTGCATGGAGGATTGGAAGAGTGCAGGTCTATGTGAAGGCAGGTGGTGGTTGCTTGGGTTGGAGGCTGATGGCAAGGGCAATGCAAGTTAATGGACGAGTTCGGCAAAAGGGAATAGATCGAGCAGATATGATATAAATATAAACTTAGCTCTTATATAAAAAAATTTAGAAAGAAGAATAGAACGAAAGCAGAAAGGTAGAGAAAAATGGTAGTGGGAACAGACATAATATAAAATGAAATAGTGGGAATAACAACAATCACGACTTAAATTTCTGGAAATATTAAAAGTAAGTGGCTGTTTGCTTTCACGGTGGATAATGAAAGAACATAGAACACCAAAAATGCTCAAAATGGGCACCGATACGACTAATCGTTTCGTAGATTTCACCGTGTTCCAGATGCCAAAATACACAAATGAATATACTGCAAAGATCAGCACAATGAGACGAACAGAATGGTATACAGATATGAGTGATACGACCCCTCTATTAAAACTCAATTTTAGCTGCCAGCTACTTCTAAACCGTCGAAAATAAGATAAACGGAGCTAGAGCAGCCCAAATTTGGCGAAATGAAATACGATTTCTCACTCACAAAATGGTTTATATTTTCCTTATATAAAAATATTCAGATTTAAAAAAAAAATTATTTTCATCAAATTTTTTGATTTTAAATTTTAATTCGAAATTTCACAACCAAACAAACTTTCATATTTTCAGATGAAATATACCACTTGTTGTGCTTCAATGGACGCATATCAAATATCAAATTTTCATTTCTAAAATTTTATTGTTTATTTTCAAGAAAAATTTAGTTAATTACGTTATTTAAATCGTTAAAATTTCTGGATCATTACACTCTCTACAACTCATAACTTTTCGTCCCTGAAAAGGAACAAGAAAGGAGAATAGAAGCACAGAAAGGAAAGATAGACTCTAAATACACAGTACCAGATACAACGATTAATTCAAAACCATATAAATTTATTTTATTTTATTTCATTCACATAGTATATTTCCTTTAATGTCAATATCACTTAATTAACCCTTCAACAAATTATTTAAGTTTAATATTAACATCCCATATATATTCACTTAACATATCTTGTAACATACATTAAGTATATAAAATTTATTATATACACTCAAATTTTATTTATAAATTCACTTAACAAAATTTCATTTTCTGACATCTTATTACTTACATTTATGTTGTATACTATTCAGGTACACGCTTTCATTTCATTCAAACTTTTCCAGGTAAGCTTTATTAATGTTTTTGATTGTAATTGAGCACTATAAAAATTTACCATTTATTTACAACATTTCTATTAACCAAAATTTAGTTTGAACATTTTTATTATTACTTAAGTCATCTCTTGTATAACCTTCAATTACATATTCACATTACATTTTAACTTTTTAAATATTTCAGATAAGTTATGTATGTTTTAGAATGCAATTGTGTAACAAATAAATTTTAGCCTGGTTCAACTGTTTCAAGCTGTTTCAATTCCATTTCTCATTTTAGGCACTCCAAATATTCAAAAAAATTGCTTCATTTCAATAATTGACAATCATCACCGAACATAGAACTTAAAAGTTAAATTTAAGGTTTCACTTCAAACCATTTTGAAATAAATATATACATAAATATTATATACGTCAAATCATACTCAAGAAATTCAAATCAAATCCAATTTCTAAAACAAAAGTCTAGCATAGTCTCCCTACTTTGAGACTCGAAAATGAATGTCAATAATGCTGGAGTCATCATCGAAATTATTTTCCAATGACACAAGAGGAGAGTATTGACTTACTTCTTTTATAAATCTTTAAAAACAATTTCCATTCGAAAATACTTTCAAATAATATATTTTTCCAAAACTTTGAAACAAAATTTTTGAAAAGCACTAGAAATTAAATTCACAAATCTTTAATTAAATTTATTTCATTTGTAAATCAGATTTATAAACCATGTTTTAAAAAAATCATCTCCTTATAACATACAACCATAGTTAATGGTTTAGGAATGTTGACTAAACAATAAATGATAATCTAGCACTATAATTTCTAACAACCAATTCATTTAACTATCTAATTTCAAAAAATTATACTTTTATATATAAAATATAATCGTACATAAAATAATTTCATTTACCAATTTCGAAAACAATATTGTGACATTTTTCTCTTTTTAAGTATTCGGAATTCCTATCAATAGCGTTGGCCAGACGAATCGATCGAAACCCAGAATTCAAACTTAACTACTAAAACAACATAATAAAAAAACATATTTATATCTATTACAAATACGCTCTCTCACATGATGATTCAAGAATGGATTTTTGAACAAAGGTAGAGATTCAATTTAGAGAGACCCTAATCAAGTGAAGTATAACTAAGAGGACTGGCTCGAAAGGAAGATAAGATAATTAAATTACAAAAGAGGAAAAATGGATAGACTTATATTAATCGTGGCGACCTTAACTGGGTCAACCGAGACTCCATTTAAGAGACAATATGCCCAAGGAATTAGACTTCATCCCTGAAATGGCATTTATAAAATTTGGATTTCAACCGGGGACTCATAAGAGTTTCTAGCACATAGCCCAACTGAAATTCATGCTCCATTTCAAACTTAGAAAACATGAGAATATCATCAATGAAAACTAGGACAAACTTGTTGAGAACATCATGGAAAAACGTGATTCAAGTGATCAACAAAGAAGGCGGTAGCATTGGTTAATCCAAAGGGCATGACTAACCATTCATAGAAACCATTCTCGGTTCAAAAAGTTATCATAGGAATGCTCTCCTTAGCTGCACGAAGCAGGTCAAAAAATGACAGTAAGGTCGAGCTCCAGGAATAAGATCGATGCGGCATTTAATTTTCCACTTGGGAAAAAGAGAAGTGACTTCACCAAAAACATCATGATATTTTCGGATTGTCGAGGTGGAGTCAAGATCACTAGGCTTAGAATCAAGCGAAAAGATAAAACTACCTGCATAATCTAAAGGCAATCGACATTCGATCACAAGAGGATTATCCTAGTCGTCTACTAGAGAAACGGTTCCGACTTTGCTAGTGATAAGTGCATCATACGCTTCAACCAATCACCCCCAGGTAAGATATCAAATGCATCAAAACTGACGACAAAGAAATCTCCAGTGAATCGATGCCTATTGTAAAGGAGTTTCACCCCTTTACAAATCATACAGAGTTTGGCGGGACTGCAGATAGGATTAGTCACACATAAGGATGAAATTGCCAATTGAGGTTGCAATACGTGCCCAAAATTATTATAGAGATCAACAGAAATAGAGCTATGGGATGCTCTAGTTTTAAGAAGAACACGAACAACAAAGACAAAAATGGATTTCAAAACAAAGGGAAAGTTCCAAAATTCAAAAGAAATCCTAATCTAGGAGGATCCTAACAAAGAATTTCAAGATCGAACGAATATGATTCTGTAATTAATTATACTCATTCTAGGGTATTACTACCCTATCTCTAATGAGTTTTTACTCCATATGCTAAGTTTGGCCTAAACCAGAGCTCTGATACCACTTGTAACGACCTGCCATTTCGAACTATTCAAATCGACAATCATCCACACATGTCGGACTTGAATTGCTCAAAACAACATATTGTTAATTTATATTTGACAAAACTTAGCATATACTGTAAATAAATCAGTCACAAAATCACAGAGTAATATAACAATAAGCAGTGGAATAGATAAATATAGTTCATTAAGCTACTACAGAAAATCGTGTTCGAAGCACATATAATAGAATATCCTAAGTACAAAGAAGTCACTAATACAAAATCAATTGATAAGTCTGAATATAAACAACCGGAAATAATTGAAAAGATGAATAGAAAAAGATAGATCTTCAAGCAGAACTCTAAGCTCCAAAGGCGAGTCTCAAATTCTATGACACTCAGCCTTATCCGAGCATAAAGCAAATCACAAAACACTCGAGTAAGAATTAACGTTATTAAACAAGTAAATCAACTCAAGTGAAATGCAATATAATTTAAAGGATGTTTGGGATTCACATCCTTTAAGGATCCATGAAACTATCTACATACATAGTACAATACACTACATATATAAGGTCTACAGTAAAGTAAAATATTAAAATAGCGTTAAGTTGTTAACCATTTCCCCCTTAACACATTTCATATATATTCCCGTATTCTATACAGATACTGTAAACTCCGCCAAACCGGTAGGATACTCAGTGAACACTCCATAGGTATGGTATAAACCATACTCATAGTCGGTGCGATAAGGCATGTGACAAGGCACGCGAGGCAATGCCCAGTGTAGGATACTGCCATTTTGCAGAATCGGACAGGTGGTAACGCATAGCAGCTACTACTGCCCACCTCGAGACACACTCCCAAAATAAAAGGTGCACCCAATTAAATCACAAAGTAGTAGAATGATATTGAAGAAGAATGCTCGATCGGAGGTACGACCTCACTTGTCCATGGTATAGCTCTTGTTTTAGTCACATCAAGTTGACTCGCGAGAGTCGGGGCTACGTTCATACCTCATATATACATCACTAAACTAACCTACTTCATTCTAGATTCTCTACCCTGTGCACAGTTGTTAAAATGGTTTTCGATATTGGCAGAGAGTATGGCAATATCCGATCTCGGTCTCTTTAATAACCAAATGTTTATTTCACACGTTGGACATTTTTATTTTAAACAGTTCATACTTCATATCAAAATATCATATTCTTTTCAAAACATATCACTTTCGAAGTCATATTCACTTTCAAAATCAAATTCACTTACAAAATGATAAATACAAAAAAAATTAAACCATCGTATCAAACTATCCACATTTTAAATCCATTAAATCTAAATCATAATAGTTCCAACTTAAAAGGTTTTAATATTAAAATTAGTTTATATATTGGAATAGTTATACATTAAAAATAGTTTATATTAAAAATAGGTTATAGATTAAAATTGTTCATATATTAAAATAGTTTATATATTAAAACATATATGTATTTAAAATTGTTTATAAATCTAAAATTATATGTATATATATTAAAATAGTTTATATATATTAAAAGAGTTTATATTGAAAGTAGTTTCAAATTTAGAATCGTTTATTCCAATTTCACAAATCAATTCAGATCAACTTTAGTTCCAAAATTCAATTTAAATTGATCTCAGTTCAACAATTTCAATTAAAAAGCTTAAAGGTTCAATTCAAATTTTTATTAAAACCATTTTAATTTATATCGACTTCAAATCCAGGTTTGGACTACAAATTTAAACACTTCCAATCCAATATGTTTTCAGAGTTTGAATATTAAAATATTTACAATAACTCAATTTGGTAAATTTCATTTTTATTTCAAAATTCAACTTTAATAAAAATTAAATTTGAAAATATTCACTTAATCAATTTTAATAACATTTAAATAAAATATCAGATTACAAATTTACGTCAATATTAAATATTCAATTTCAGTTTTATTTAAATTTGAAAATATTCATTTAATCATCTTTAATCAAAATCCAGTTATCAGGTTATAAAAATTATATCTTTAAAATCTCAAAATTAATAATTTCAAACCAATTATAATTTAAATTCAATTCTTAAACAAATCAAATTTCAATTCAATTTCACTTTATCTTTCCAACCTTAATTTATTATGATTATAGAATTCTACTTTCAACGTATTAATATAAATTTTAAGTAAATACATAAACATATTATGTATATGTATATGTATTTATCAAGTTAAATTCTATTAAATTAAATTTTATTATATTAAATATTATTAAATTGAATCTACTTTTATTTATCTTTTTTAAATCTTATTTTATATATTTAAAAATAAATTAAAATATAAGTAAAATCTTGAAATTTCCCTTTTCATAACTTAACTTATAATTTTAAATTTTCCAAACATATTATTTAAAATCTAAATTTTACACCTATTAAAATATAATCTTTATATTGTATTTTAAAAATAATTTTTTATCAGAACCCATATATTTCCTTTCAAAACATTGGAAATCATTTTGCAAAAATAAACCAACAGTGTCTGTGTATAAGTTTCTATCCTATTGTCAAGTGATACAGATATTTATCATTTCAATTCGCAATATCTTAAATTTACGAGTATATACCATTTCAACCCAAAATCCGAAAATTTTAAAATCAACAAAATTGCTTAGGTTTACTATTTCAACCCATAATGATTTATCCCTAATTTATAATATCATTCGGGTATGTACCGTTTCAACCCAAAGGGAATTCCTAAAGTAACCTGACAGTTGCAGAGTAAGAATAATAAAATAATATCATAAAATGACATAGCATATCAATGGAAAATATGATCATAACTAACAATTTTTAATATAATATATATACAAACAGATTATTGGTGTCAATGTTGTCAACTAGCATAGGTTAACAAAATCAGATATTAACATATCATAATTAAAAATTTAATTACTAACCAATTTATATTCAATAACATATTTCAATTGTCGTTTCATGTGAATTAAATTTACCGAATATAAGAATGTTAATCATGAGTGATCGCTCACCTTTCGAGGCTAGAGAAATTAGACAACACGATAAGCTATGAATTGAATCACTAACTTGACAATCGACCAATCCAAACAACAATCCCAAAGCAATGCAAGGTGGACTCGAGATCGATGAAAAAAAAATATATAATTTTTAAAATCTAAAATTTACTCACATATTTAAAGTAAAATCTTTATATTATATATTTTAAAAATCAATATTTTTTAAAACCTTTTTCTCAAAATTCTTCAAATATATATTTAAAAACAATATATATATTAGAGTTATTACCAAAATTTTATTTTAAAATGTTAACATAAATTTAAATAAATACTTTATTATACATACTTTTTTTAAATCAAATCAATATATAAAAAATTAACATTCCTATTTCTTTTTTTAGAAGAGGAAGGAAAGGCTTGGCACGGGAAGGGAAGAGAAGTGCTTGGCTACCATGTGTTCGAAATTTTGCTAACAAGAAGGCAAGGTAGCAGTTGTTCGGGTTGTTGTGTTTGTGGTGAAGAAGTGGGCTACTTGCAGGCGTTATGGGTGGTGATGGGGTTGGCACAGCAGAGGAGGAAGGTCTAGGCAAAGGCAGTTGTGGTCAGAGGTGAGGCCGGTTATTGGTGGAGGGTTTGAGGGTGTTTTGGTCGGTAGAGGAGCTGTTAGGTGTGTCGAGTTTGGTGCAAGCGACAGAGAGGAAGAACTGTGGGTAGCCGTTGTTGGCGGCTGGCTGAGGGTTGTGTGAGTTCGACGGTAGGCGGAGCAAGGCTGTGGGAAAGGAGTGGGTCGGTAGATGAGGAGCATGAGTTCTTGAGTGATCAAGGGGAGATGCCGAGAGAGAGAGGGTTAACTGAGATAGGTCGGAGCAGTTGATGGCTGTTCGGGTGGACAGTATATGGGTAGAGACTACTGTCAGGTGATGAAGAGGATATAGGTTATGCGATGGAAGGGAAGGAGTTGGAGGGTGCCATGGAATGAGTTTGCTATCAGGTGAGGAAAGTGAGCATTGGGTGGTGGGTTCTAGTGTGGTGCTGGCGTGGCAGATTGGAAGGGTGTAGATCTGTGTGGAGGCAGGTGGTGGTTGCACAGGTTGGAGGCTGATGGCAAGGGCAATGCGAGTTAATTGCGAAGCAAAGGTCGAATTTGGCAAAAGGGAATAGAACGAGCAGGTCCAATATAAATATAAACTTTGCTCTTATGTAATTTTTTGTAACATCCCGCCTTTTTGCACGATTTAAACAGACACACGTGCCAATTCAAACCATACGTAAGGGCGGATTGTTATGGGATAAATAAGAAAACAGAGAAAGAAACAGAATCTCACAGCGGAAGGATAAAATATAATAATCAAATATACGGTTCATAAATCTGTTTACAAAAACCTTTGACTTATTTATACAATACATATCAGAGTACACATACCATATAACAATGCAGCGGAACAATATGAGTGTAGTGAAACCATATTATCTATAGTAATAATAATAAAACCTTCGTCTTCTTCCTCCGGAAATAAAATCTTCAATCCTGAAACGCTCAGACTGACCCGAGCGAATTCGGAAAGACAAAAACACTCGAGTCAGAACTAAAAGATCTTATGTGAGTTACATTAACAGAAATAAATATGAGTGCAGTAACTCAAGAGATGCTCGGGATTTACATCTCCTAAGGATCCGTTAAACTATTTACTATGTAGTATATTGCGCTATTATAATAGTGTCTAATTGTAAAATAAACTTACTTTTAAATAGCGTCAAGGCTTTACATTTTCCACCATAACACATTTATATATTCCCATAGTCTATACAGTACCGTAATCTCCCCCGTACTGGGCGTCGTCAGAGGGCACTCCACAGGTATGGTACAAAACAAAATCGTATAAGCGCGCTAGGGTAGGTGACACGGCACAACTAGGCAATGCCAGGGTAGATATACCAATTACGCTTCCGGGCCGATGGAAACGCACAGCGCGCAGCTGCCGCCCACCTCGGACAAACTCCCCACATCAAAGAAATCAAAAGTGAAGGTGGCCACCGAAAAATCCAAAGTCAGAGTATAGTATCGAAGGGAAGTGTCCGATCAGAGGTGCTACCTCATTAACCCGTCAATCGCTCCTGTTTTAGCCACCTTATGCCAACTCACGGGAGTTGGGTCCTCGTATTTACCTTTAAAGGAAACGCCGCCACCAACATACTTCATTCTGGAATCTCCACCGCGTACACGGTTGTTAAAGTGGTTTTCGAAGTTGGCAGAGAGTATGGCAACTTCCGATCTCGGTCTCTTCAACAACCAATCGTTATTATAACACCGCGGTCTTTTCAAAATAGTTTATACTTTAAAACCAGAATAAAATATCCATTTTAAACCCATATAAATACGATATCATTTATAGTTTTAAAACCCCAAATCAATACGATATCATTTATTTTCCAATATATATTCCTTCCAAAATCATAGGGTTTCCAAAGTAAAATATTTAGAAATCAAACTCTTGAACATAATATTTCCAAATTATACTACCTTGAAAAACATAGCTTTGAAACAAATTTCCATCTCTTAAATGGTTAAATATTAAACTACTTTTATAAAACAAAATAGCTTCTTTAGATTTCACAAATCAATTTCAAATATCGATTTACACTTCCAAATACCATTTCAATTCTTATGTTTCAAGGCTTTAAATATTTCACCATTTCAAAAAAACAACTCATTTGACAAATCCATATGTATCAAATTCAATTACTTCTTATTTAGACTTGAAATGTTTACTTAATGGATTCAATATAATTTAAGTAAAACCTTTAACTTCACATAACTGGATAATCTTTCAATTTATTAAACTTGATATATTCATTTAAATCACTCTACACAAAAATCAAGTTATAAAAATCATACCCTTTAAAAATTAATAACCTTTTTATTTAATTCCAAATTTTAATCAATATTCATCTTCCGACCTTATTCTCATTTAAGTCAATAAAACTCCAGAACTTAAATTTTAAATAAATGCTTAATCGTATTTGATCTTAAAAATCAAACTTTATTTTATACTTCAAAACAATTTATACAAAGCTTAAAACCGGAAATTACTATATATAAATAACCTTTATTAATAACCAAATCAAAAACCCATAAACCATATATATATAGCTTTGCAAAAACCATAGAAAAACATTTCAAAAAAATAATTTTATATATATACCGCGGTGCCTGTATAAAATTTTCTACCCTATGGTCAAGTGATACGGATGTTTATCATTTCAATCCGCAATTTAAAATAAAATTGCGGTTGTATATCATTTCAAACCGCAATCTCGAATGAATGAAATGTATGATAACTTGCAGTTTATACAATATAAAATATAGCATCCATTCATCCAAATATCAATCATCAACCATTATTTGCAATCATCATCCAATTTAAACAATCATCGATATAGAGCATATAAATTATACAGGTAATAAATAACATGTATTAACTAACAGTTTATATTCAATAATAAATTTAATAACTATTACTAGCAGTTTATATGCAAAAATAAATTCAAATTTAACTGTCAGTTGATATGAAATAAAAATTTAACATAACTATGACTGGCAGTTAATATGCAAATAAATAAATTCTAACTGTCAAATTTATATGCAATAAATAAAATAAATTAACAGTTAAATTAAATAAATGCAATTTAACAGAGATAATGAATAAAACATGCCAAACAGTCATAAATAAATTTCTACTCATATCTAAAATTAATTTAACAGACATAAGAAAGTTTAGAAGTTGTGAGTGGGTTAAAACACCCACCTTTTGAATTTAAATCGAATTTAAATTCAATTTAAACTCAAAAATTCGGCGGTCTCCGAATTGGTCCAAACCAGTGTCAACAGATCTGGAATTTAAGTATGATCCTAACAAAAAAAAATGTCGCGTGAATCGGACTACGTATGAGAAAGTTATTCGAAAATTTCGATTGAAACAAAAATTAAATAAAACAAAATAAACAAATATACCCCATCACCATGCCACGTCACAGGCCACGTCCTTCTTCTCAAATTCGAGCACGCTACAGCACCAATCCAAAAAAACGGACAGTACCAACAGATTACGCTCTTCGAGAATTATGACATATAATTTTTCTGGAATTTTTAGAGGAGTTTGAATTTTTTTTTTTTTTTCTATTTTGGACTGTAAATGGATCTAGAAATTTTGCAGCCATTGGAAGAGAAGAAGTTGAATAAAAGAACACACAGAGAGAAATGAAGATAGATGGAGGCTAAGGTTTACACAGCCTATAAATAGACAAAGTGAAATAGGATAGGTGGGCACGAATCATAAACGCGCAAAATGGTTGTTGGCCCACCAGAATACTTTATATTAATTGGATACGTTACGGATTAGTAAATAAATTAATTTCTTCCTCAGACATTTACATTGAATTTTAAACATATTTACAAATGTAAATTTAGATGCTTCATTTATAAGTTTCAATATAAATTCACAATTTCATTAAATTCCAAATTCATAGATATGTTTCCATTTTCAACTAAATTTCTAAATTACCGTAATAATTATCTTAGATTTTTATTCATTCTCAATAGATTTAACTATTGTAAATTAACTAAGTTTTCATACTATAAAAATCCACATTTCTATGTATATATACATTTAAATTCCCTACTAAAATATTTTATTTATATTTCGCAATTACTTCCAATCCATTTTTTTTGGCACCGCATTGTTACTTAAATAAATAGCCTATACCAACACTAATTATCATTAATTTGAAAACGGTTTACCAAATTTTGGATTTTATTAATAATTATTATTTATTACTTCATTGTTTATTCAAATTTAGACAATTTAAGATGTTTCTTAAATGCTGAGTACATTATTAACTTCAGCGTAAAACTTCAATTTTATTTTATCTACAAATTATAAATTAACTTTGCAGAAATCCTTTAGTTGACCTTTCATTTAATTATCCTATCTATTGGTATCCCATAGATGGGAGTTCCTAAAATATCTCCGAATTCCAACTTTAATTTCTATCACATAAAATGTTCTATTCAGTTTCCAATAAATTCAATAAATTCAAATTATCATGTTCTAAATCTAAATGAATCCATATATCCTGCCTTCCATTCTTTTAATCTAACTAATTATCATATTCTGAATAAAGTTTACGTTATTTCCACTTATAAGCTACAAATAACAACGAATGTTGCATTTGATTTAGATTCTAAATAAATTGATGGGTAATAATTAATAATTCTCACTATTGCCCGATTTATTCTCATTCATGCTTAAATTACCACCAAACAATCATTAAATTTACCTATCTTTTATTGTTCCATAAAATCTATTTTCCCTGAGTTAGTTACTGCATTTATCAAATTCCAATTTCGCAATCACCTTAAATACATAAATTGTATTGCATTAACATTTAAATTTATTAGCTTATGTCAACACTATTAACATTAATTGCAATGTATTACCAATTTTAGTCACTACCCTAACTACTAACTCATATTAACCTACATTATTCCCAAGAATTTCATTGGTTTTTCTTATATTAAATTTATCAACCATATTAATTAAGGTTTTTTAAAAACAATTAATAAAATTCCCTTTGATATATACAACTTAGCAATCTATTAAGCATGGAATTATATTTCACGTAAATGTACATTTATTTACATTTATTACAATGTTATCCAAATAAATTGAATGATCTAAGTATATAACTCCTAATATCCACCCATCTTGCCTTAATCCCAAATAACATACAAATTAAACTACCCTTAATTTCAATTAACCCTATCATTACTTTTTATATTCCAAACAAATAAATTAATAATAGGTTAATTGAATCAGATTTACAATCCAACTTTAATTATTTGCAAATTTTGTCAGTTTGGACCACTTGGTAAATTCAGAATCCTTTAACAACTTCCTACATTAATTTATTTTTGAATAATCCCAAAATTTTCAATATTAAAGTACAAATCCAATTTATCAAAAATTAAAACTTAAATTTCAAGGAATTTATTTATTTAGGTTTAGATCCCGTTATTCACTAAAATTGGTTGGTATTTATTTCATTCGCCTCTTTAATTGTACGTAAATTTCTCATAAATATACCTAAAATTTCATTTAGTTCCAACTGCTTCCTAATTTCCATTTCTACGTCTTAACACACTCTATATTAAACTTCTAGACATTGTATTACTTATCATATTAATGTAACCTTTATTTAGTGTATTAACATTTATTTCAATTCAAATTCTATAAACCGATTAAACATGTAACCTATTACTATTGCTTACAAATCAAAATATTGCACCCATTGTCATCTTCTGAATGGAATTAGTCTTTATTTCAAAACTTATCTAAATTTACATTGAGACCACATTTAATCCTCTTCGATAATATTAATCCTCAATTTATTAAATGGAATCAATATATCTTACGTAACATGTTTTACGCATAAATTTTTAATTAATATTATTTCAACTTATTCCCCATATTCTCAATAATTACCTAACATAAATCTACGCTTATTTTATTCTACGTTCACACTTCCGTTACTCTCAAATCAATAAGTAACGTTCATATAAATAAATGTTATGTCAGTTTCCTATTTATTGCGATATTTTTATTTATTTATTACTGCATAACTTTACTTATTTTCTTCCCATCACTTTAAAATTAATCGTTAAAGTAACGCTTATCAATACGCATCAAATTATTTACCAAATTAAAAGGTTTTGATTTTTTTAACAAATTAATTGACAGATTAATTAGGTAATGTATACGAATTGTTATTATACCCATAAATTTACACTTAACTAATTAAATGCCTTACCTATATTCTCTATCTTCCCATTATATTCAGGTACAATACTTACACCAATTTTTATTGAAAAATTTATTCATATTACAAACAAAGGCTTAAATTACCATTGTTAAATTAGCGTTCAATATATATTTATCACCTTTTATTATTTCTACTAAATTTTTATTACAAAATTCTATTAAATAAATTAAATCGTCGAAATTTACGGGTCGTTACACTCTCCCCCACTCAAAACTTTTCGTCCCCGAAAAGGAAAAAGAAGGGAAAAGAAGGATTTAGAATCTACATATCTTATTCAAAACATTACCTTATAAGCAATTTAAATTTACAATATCTGTTACTTTTCTTAAAATATACAAATTTACAACATTATCTTTTTATACTTAAATTTATTAGAGTTTGGAGAACATTTCAAAATATTTCTAAGTCCAAAATTTAAATATCTAAGTAGTTCCAATCACTAATCATCCAAATTAATACAACAACCATCAATTTCCTCGAACAGCATACATACAATTACAAAACAACCATACAATCACACAATCAAATAGTTGTTTGGGTTCAAACTTGAAATTGTACGGAATGAAAAATAACTATCAAGTGCATCATTTACTCAACAGTCTTAGATGGAACAAAATAGATTATTATTCATCCAACAACTTCAAATTTCCTTACCCAACCAACCATTAATCAAACAATAACAATTCAAATCAGCAACCAAACTAACTTATTATAAATTCATGCTTTAGTTGTTTGATTTCCCTTTTTGTTCATATAGTGATTTTTTTCTCATTCACATTTACTTATCAAAGGTTTGCTCATTCATTTTTACTTATTACTTACAATTATTCAATTCCATTAACTCGGGTCATGCTGGTTCCTTATATTTTGTTATAATTATTCATTCATTTATAATAGCATGTCCTTATTTATTTACTTTAATTCCTTAAGTTTTATAATCATCTATCTATCATGCTTACCTTTATTTATATTTACTTGGTAAAATTTCAATTATATCTTAAGTTATTGAATACAGCAAATTCATTGAATGCTTCATTACCTACTATTACTTGTAACATTTCTTATTAAACATTTCAACTTTTTATATTTTGTAAGTTATATATGTTAAAGAAAATGCAAATGAACTTATACAAGTTTTATCTCATCTTTTAATTAAATTTAATGTTTAACAATATTACTCTTTATCTCATATGTTACAAATTTCAAATTTCCTTTAAAACTTTGCATTAAATCTCCTACCTAAATTAGAGGTTTCAATTTATTAATCACTTACCTTTTATTTCACTACAATAATTTAAACAATTAATTAATGGAAATTTAAGAATTAAATACCGGGTTAAATTTCAAATTATTTTGAAATATTAGATAAATATATTCTTCTAACTTATATACCTCTAATTTTATTTAAAACAATTAAAAATTTATATCTTTTTCGAAAATGAATCTGCAGTAGAACTATTACAGTGGTCTTTCCCCTTCGAAACTCGAAAATGAAAGTCGATGATGCGGCCGCCATCACCGAAATTATTTTCCAGCGACAGAGAGGAAAGTACAAAACTTATTTTCTCAAAAATCTTCTTTAAAACGATTCTTCCGAATTATGTTAAATATTTATATCATAAAATACTTATAAACAAAATTATTAATATATTTCAAAATCATTCAAAAGAAAAACCCTGGACTTAAGTTCTAAATTTCCAAATTTCATTTATCTTATTTTTCAATCTTATTTCTATTATTATTTACACTTTATTGCCTAACAATCAATCTATTGCAGCCAAATATAAATATCAATTGAAAATTTTTATTTTATATATAAAAATATAATAGGCAAAAAAATTTCATCCACATATATTAAAAACAAATATTATGTCGGTCTGTCCTATTAAGTGTTTAGAAATCCCTATTGATGTCATAGCGTCCCATGCACCAACCAGAATTTATAAATACGAAACGGAACAAATTAACACAATATTAAAACCTTTTTATACACTAACAAATACGCTCTCTCATATATACACTCAGTGACTCCCGTAGGGTATTACTACCCTATTAATAAAGAGTCAAACCCCACAAAGCCAAGATTTATCGCTAAACCAAAGCTCCGATACCAACTGTAACATCCCGCCTTTTTGCACAATTTAAACAGACACACGTGCCAATTCAAACCATACGTAAGGGCGGATTGTTATGGGATAAATAAGAAAACATAAAAAGAAACAGAATCTCACAGCGGAAGGATAAAATATAATAATCAAATATACAGTTCATGAATATGTTTACAAAAACTTTTGATTTATTTATACAATACATATCAGAGTACACATACCATATAACAATGCAGCGGAACAATATGAGTGTAGTGAAACCATATTATCTATAGTAATAATAATAAAATCTTCGACTTCTTCCTCCAGAAATAAAATCTTAAATCCTGAAACGCTCGGACTGACCCTAGCGAATTTGGAAAGACAAAAACACTCGAGTCAGAACTAAAAGATCTTATGTGAGTTACATTAACAGAAATAAATATAAGTGCAGTAACTCAAGAGATGCTCGGGATTTACATCTCCTAAGGATCCGTTAAACTATTTACTATGTAGTATATTGCGCTATTATAATAGTGTCTAATTGTAAAATAAACTTACTTTTAAATAGCGTTAAGGCTTTACATTTTCTACCTTAACACATTTATATATTCCCATAGTCTATACAGTACCGTAATCTCCCCCGTACTGGGCGTCGTCAGAGGGCACTCCATAGGTATGGTACAAAACAAAATCGTATAAGCGCGCTAGGGTAGGTGACACGGCACAACTAGGCAATGCCAGGGTAGATATACCAATTACGCTTCCGGGCCGATGGAAACGCACAGCGCGCAGCTGCCGCCCACCTCGGACAAACTCCCCACATCAAAGAAATCAAAAGTGAAGGTGGCCACCGAAAAATCCAAAGTCGGAGTATAGTATCGAAGGGAAGTGTCCAATCAGAGGTGCTACCTCATTAACCCATCAATCGCTCCTGTTTTAGCCACCTAATGCCAACTC
Organism: Allium cepa; assembly: GCA_030765085.1. Classification (NCBI taxonomy): domain Eukaryota; kingdom Viridiplantae; phylum Streptophyta; class Magnoliopsida; order Asparagales; family Amaryllidaceae; genus Allium; species Allium cepa. Next base: position 516,015,069 of record CM060942.1, read on the forward strand.
ACGGGAGTTGGGTCCCCGTATTTACGTTTAAAGGAAACGCCGCAACCAACCTACTTCATTCTGGAATCTCCACCGCGTACACGGTTGTTAAAGTGGTTTTCGAAGTTGGCAGAGAGTATGACAACTTCCGATCCCAGTCTCTTCAACAACCAATCGTTATTATAACACCGCGGTCTTTTCAAAATAGTTTATACTTTAAAACCAGAATAAAATATCCATTTTAAACCCATATAAATACGATATCATTTATATTTTTAAAACCCCAAATCAATACGATATCATTTATTTTCCAATATATATTCCTTCCAAAACCATAGGGTTTCCAAAGTAAAATATTTAAAGATCAAACTCTTGAACATAATATTTCCAAATTATACTACCTTGAAAAACATAGCTTTGAAACAAATTTCCATCTCTTAAATGGTTAAATATTAAACTACTTTTATAAAACAAAATAGCTTCTTTAGATTTCACAAATCAATTTCAAATATCGATTTACACTTCCAAATACCATTTCAATTCTTATGTTTCAAGGCTTTAAATATTGCACCATTCCAAAAAAACAACTCATTTGACAAATCCATATGTATCAAATTCAATTACTTCTTATTTAAACTTGAAATGTTTACATAATGAATTTAATATAATTTAAGTAAAACCTTTAACTTCACATAACTGGATAATCTTTCAATTTATTAAACTTGATATATTCATTTAAATCACTCTACACAAAAATCAAGTTATAAAAATCATACCCTTTAAAAATTAATAACCTTTTTATTTAATTCCAAATTTTACTCAATATTCATCTTCCGACCTTATTCTCATTTAAGTCAATAAAACTCCAGAACTTAAATTTTAAATAAATGCTTAATCGTATTTGATCTTAAAAATCAAACTTTATTTTATACTTCAAAACAATTTATACAAATCTTAAAACCGAAAATTACTATATATAAATAACCTTTATTAATAACCAAATCAAAAACCCATAAACCATATATATATAGCTTTGCAAAAACCATAGAAAAACATTTCAAAAAAATAATTTTATATATATACCGCGGTGCCTGTATAAAATTTTCTACCCTATGGTCAAATGATACGGATGTTTATCATTTCAATCCGCAATTTAAAATAAAAATGCGGTTTTATATCATTTCAAACTGCAATCCCGAATGAATGAAATGTATGATAACTTGCAGCTTATACAATATAAAATATAGCATCCATTTATCCAAATATCAATCATCAACCATTATATGCAATCATCATCCAATTTAAACAATCATCGATATAGAGCATATAAATTATACAGGTAATAAATAACATGTATTAACTAACAGTTTATATTCAATAATAAATTTAATAACTATTACTAGCAGTTTATATGCAAAAATAAATTCAAATTTAACTGTTAGTTGATATGAAATAAAAATTTAACATAACTATGACTGGCAGTTAATATGCAAATAAATAAATTCTAACTGTCAAATTTATATGCAATAAATAAAATAAATTAACAGTCAAATTAAATAAATGCAATTTAACAGAGATAATGAATAAAACATGCCAAACAGTCATAAATAAATTTCTACTCATATCTAAAATTAATTTAATAGACATAAGAAAGTTTAGAAGTTGTGAGTGGGTTAAAACACTCACCTTTTGAATTTAAATCGAATTTAAATTCAATTTAAACTCAAAAATTCGACGGTCTCCGAATTGGTCCAAACTAGTTATAACAGATCTGGAATTTAATTACGATCCTAACAAAAAAAATCTCGCGTGAATCGGACTACGTATGAGAAAGTTATTCGAAAATTTCGATTGAAACAAAAATTAAATAAAACAAAATAAACAAACATACCCCGTCACCATGCCACGTCACAGCCCACGTCCTTCTTCTCAAATTCGAGCACGCTACAGCACCAATCAAAAAAACGGACAGTACCAATAGATTACGCTCTTCAAGAATTATGACATACAATTTTTCTGGAATTTTTAGAGGAGTTTGAAATTTTTTTTTTTATTTTGGACTGTAATTGGATCTAGAAATTTTGCAGCCATTGGAAGAGAAGAAGTTGAAGCAAAGAACACACAGAGAGAAATGAAGATAGATGGAGGGTAGGGTTTACACAGCCTATAAATAGACAAAGTGAAATAGGATAGGCGGGCACGAATCATAAACGCGCAAAATGGTTGTTGGCCCACCAGAATATTTTATATTAATTGGATACATTACGGATTAGTAAATTAATTAATTTCTTCCTCAGACATTTACATTGAATTTTAAATGTATTTACAAATGTAAATTTAGATGCTTCATTTATAAGTTTCAATATAAATTCACAATTTTATTAAATTCCAAATTCATAGATAAGTTTCCATTTTCAACTAAATTTCTAAATTACCGTAATAATTATCTTAGATTTTTATTCATTCTCAATAGATTTAACTATTGTAAATTAACTAAGTTTTCATACTATAAAAATCCACATTTCTATGTATATATACATTTGAAGTCCCTACTAAAATATTTTATTTATATTTCGCAATTACTTCCAATCCATTTTTTTTGGCATCGCACTATTACTTAAATAAATAGCCTATACCAACACTAATTATCATTAATTTGAAAACAGGTTACCAAATTTTGGATTTTATTAATAATTATTATTTATTACTTCATTGTTTATTCAAATTTAGACAATTTAAGATGTTTCTTAAATGTTGAGTACATTATTAACTTCAGCGTAAAACTTCAATTTTATTTTATCTACAAATTATAAATTAACTTTGCAGAAATCCTTTAGTTGACCTTTCATTTAATTATCCTATCTATTGGTATCCCATAGATGGGAATTCCTAAAACATCTCCGAATTCCAACTTTAATTTCAATCACATAAAATGTTCTATTCAGTTTCCAATAAATTCAATAAATTCAAATTATCATGTTCTAAATCCAAATGAATCCATATATCCTGCCTTCCATTCTTTTAATCTAACTAATTATCATATTCTGAATAAAGTTTACGTTATTTCCACCTATAAGCTACAAATAACAACGAATGTTGCATTTGATTTAGATTCTAAATAAATTGATGGGTAATAATTAATAATTCTCACTATTGCCCGATTTATTCTCATTCATGCTTAAATTACCACCAAACAATCATTAAATTTACCTATCTTTTATTGTTCCATAAAATCTATTTGCCCTGAGTTAGTTACTGCATTTATCAAATTCCAATTTCGCAATCACCTTAAATACATAAATTGTATTGCATTAACATTTAAATTTATTAGCTTATGTCAACACTATTAACATTAATTGCAATGTATTACCAATTTTAGTCACTACCCTAACTACTAACTCATATTAACCTACATTATTCCCAAGAATTTCATTGGTTTTTCTTATATTAAATTTATCAACCATGTTAATTAAGGTTTTTTAAAAACAATTAATAAAATTCCCTTTGATATATACAACTTAGCAATCTATTAAGCATGGAATTATATTTCACGTAAATGTACATTTATTTACATTTATTACAATGTTATCCAAATAAATTGAATGATCTAAGTATATAACTCCTAATATCCACCCATCTTGCCTTAATCCCAAATAACATACAAACTAAACTACCCTTAATTTCAATTAACCCTATCATTACTTTTTATATTCCAAACAAATAAATTAATAATAGGTTAATTGAATCAGATTTACAATCCAACTTTAATTATTTGCAAATTTTATCAGTTTGGACCACTTGGTAAATTCAGAATCCTTTAACAACTTCCTACATTAATTTATTTTTGAATAATCCCAAAATTTTCAATATTAAAGTACAAATCCAATTTATCAAAAATTAAAACTTAAATTTCAAGGAATTTATTTATTTAGGTTTAGATCCCGTTATTCACTAAAATTGGTTGGTATTTATTTCATTCGCCTCTTTAATTGTACGTAAATTTCTCATAAATATACCTAAAATTTCATTTAATTCCAACTGCTTCCTAATTTCCATTTCTACGTCTTAACACACTCTATATTAAACTTCTAGACATTGTATTACTTATCATATTAATGTAACCTTTATTTAGTGTATTAACATTTATTTCAATTCAAATTCTATCAACCGATTAAACATGTAACCTATTACTATTGCTTACAAATCAAAATATTGCACCCATTGTCATCTTCTGAATGGAATTAGTCTTTATTTCAAAACTTATCTAAATTTACATTGAGACCATATTTAATCCTCTTCGATAATATTAATCCTCAATTTATTAAATGGAATCAATATATCTTACGTAACATGTTTTACGCATAAATTTTTAATTAATATTATTTCAACTTATTCCCCATATTCTCAATAATTACCTAACATAAATCTACGCTTATTTTATTCTACGTTCACACTTCTATTACTCTCAAATCAATAAGTAACGTTCATATAAATAAATGTTATGTCAGTTTCCTATTTATTGCGATATTTTTATTTATTTATTACTGCATAACTTTACTTATTTTCTTCCCATCACTTTAAAATTAATCGTTAAAGTAACGCTTATCAATACGCATCAAATTATTTACCAAATTAAAAGGTTTTGATTTTTTTAACAAATTAATTGACAGATTAATTAGGTAATGTATACGAATTGTTATTATACCCATAAATTTACACTTAACTAATTAAATGCCTTACCTATATTCTCTATCTTCCCATTATATTCAGGTACAACACTTACACCAATTTTTATTGAAAAATTTATTCATATTACAAATAAAGGCTTAAATTACCATTGTTAAATTAGCGTTCAATATATATTTATCACCTTTTATTATTTCTACTAAATTTTTATTACAAAATTCTATTAAATAATTTAAATCGTCGAAATTTACGGGTCGTTGCATATATTTTTTTAGAATGAAGAGCAGAACGAAAGCTAAAAGGCAGAGAAAAATGAGAGTGGGAACAAACAGAAGATAAAATAAAATGATGCAAATAACAACGGTCACGACTTAAATTTCTTGAAATACTAAAAGCAAGTGGCTGTGTGCTTTCACGGTGGATAATGAAAGGACACAGAACACCAAAAAGTCTCAAAATGGGTACTGATACGGCTAACCATTTCATAGATTTCATCGTGTACCAGATGCCTAAATACACAAGTTAATATATATGGAAATCAGCCCGACGAGATGAAAAAAAATGATACACAAATATTGATGACATGACCCTTCTATTAAAACTCGATTTTCATTGTCAACTGCTTCTAAGCCCCCGAAAATAAGATAAACGGAGCTAGAGTGGTTCAAATTTGGTGAAACGAAATACGATGACTCACTCAGAAAATGATTTACATTTTCCTTATATAAAAATATTCAGATTTCAAAAAAAATATTTTTCATTTATTTTTCTGATTTTAAATTTTAAATTGAAATTTCACAACCAAACAAACTTTCATATTTTCAGATGAAAACCTGCCACTTTCTATGCTTCATAGACGCATACCACATATCAAAGCTTCATTTCTAAAATTTTGTTGCTTAATTTCAAGAAAAATTTAGTTAACAACGTTGTTTAAATCATTAAAATTTCTAGGTAGTTAAAACAAATATTTTCCGCCTCCTGTACTACTATCCTTTACGCCTGGTTTTACTATTGCAATGGCATTCTAACCTATTATTATCGCCTCAGATTTGACCAAGAAATAGATTGCTTATTCTGCTCAGTGGACGTCTATTTCAACAATATGCAATTGACAAGTTTGTGAAAATAGAAACCATGCGCCTTAGATTTCTTCGTAATAACCACGATACCATTAAGGCCGATCTATATCACGGTATACAAGATGCTCTCACCAAGGGAGAGACATCGACCAGTAAGTTCTTCATGTTCACCATGTCATATTAAGTAGTTAATACTTACTCTCTACGACCTTTATTTCTAACCAATTCAAACACTCATCCATTCAGATAATACCGGTGTCAGAAAAATTCTTCTATCCTCTCATACAATTCGTCCACGTGACATGCACCAGTTGTACCAAAATGCAATGGCAGTAGCGCTAAGGTATGGAAAATCTAATTTATTTATTACTGTAATTTGTAATGCCAAATGAGTTGAAATTACTAATGAACTCCTTCCCGGTCAAAAACCAACCGATAGACCAGATTTAATGACAAAAATTTTTCACGCTAAATTGTAACAGTTAAAACATGATTTATTTGACATAGGTGTTTTAGGTAAAGTCATCGCTCATGAGCATGTCATTAAATTTCAAAAAAGAGGACTAACGCACTCACATATTCTATTATTTTAGCTGAAATGATAAGATTGGTAATTCCGATGAATACAATGCTTTAGTTAGAGCTGAAATTCCCAACAAAGATGTTGAATCTAATTTATATACTGCTATCGTGAAACACATGATTCATTATCCATGTGGTTGCTATAATCCTAACGCCATTTATATAAAAAATGGCGTGTGTAAGAAAGGGTTCCCTAAAGCATTCATTCCCATCACTTTACAAGAAAATGACTCATATCCAATTTACAAACGCCTCGATAATGAGATTCAAAGTCAAACAGTGGAACACACAATTGACAGCTGTTGCGTAGTTCCGTATAATCCATATTTACTTTTGAAATATGATTGTCATATAAATATTTGAAATTTTCTCAACTATTAAGTTCGTAAAATATATTTACAAGTTTGTGTATAAGGGGCCAAACCGTGTGCCAGTTGATGTATCTACTGCACCTGTTGATAATGACTATGAAATTTCGAAATTCGGTAATGCACGATGGGTCTGTGCTCCCGAAGCCTTATGGAGAGTATTTAAATTTTCGCTCAGTAATATTTCACGCTCTGTTATTGGCTTATAAATACATCTACCAAACAGATAGTCCGTTCAGTTTTTCACAACCGAACAGTTACAACATGTTCTGAATGATCAAAACAGATCAAAAACAATGCTTATTGAATTCTTTCGTACAAATGTTAACTATGCAGACGCATGACAATACTTTTATCATGAGTTTCCAAAGAAATATTGGTGAGACTGTAAATAAAAGGAGTTGATTCGCAGACGAAATAATCGTAGTGTAGTAGATAGAATGTACACAGTATTCCCCTAGAAGGTGATTCGTTATTTTTTAAGACTGTTATTAACGCTTGTTAAGGGACCATTATCCTTTAATGATTTACGTACCATTGGTGGAATACAGTACATACATTCAAAGAAGCAGCTGACATAGAGGTTTATCAGAAAATTATGGTAGTATTAAAGATTACTTGACGGATGCTTCAAATACACATATGCCTGCTTTAATACAAAGGTTATTCGTTATGATTTTGGTATACTGTGAACCAAGTCATGTATGACAGTTGTGTGAAGATTTTTCTACACATTTAATCGAAGATTATCAACATACTTTTACTTCCATGGAATAAAATGCCCATTTATTACTTCAATGTCTTTCCGATCTTAATGACCTACTCAACCTATACAATAAATCAGATTTGGATTATGACTCGGCACACGGTCCTCTTAATTATCCAACCGATTATAGTTTCTTAAGCATTATTTTACAAGAAAAATAAGTCGAAATACCACTACACGACATAGAATCCATAACTAACTTCAACTTACGACAGAAAGAGGCTTTTGATATGATAATAAATTCATTAAACTTCAAAGCAAAGTCAATTTACTTAGTAGATGGTCTAGGTGGAACCGGAAAAACATATTTATATCAAGCAGTTTTAGCTCAATTAAGGGGTCAGGGACTCATTGGAGTCACCACTTCAGGAATTGCTTCCATAGCGTTACCCGGTGGTCGAACTACACATTCTCGATTAAAATACCAATAAATCTTGATTCCTCCTTCACCTGTTACATTTCAAAACAATCCGATACAGCTAAATTACTATATGATTCAACCGATATACTATGGGATGAAGCTACTATGGCTCATCGTCATGCATTTGAAGCAGTGGACGGACGTTAAGAGATCTAACCACTATCGATAAAACATTTGGTGGTAAAGCTGTCATTTTTTGTGGTGATTTCCGTCAAGTTTTGCCTATCGTTAGTAAAAGTACTAGGGCTCAAATAGTTGATCCATGCATAATATGATCATACTTATGGTCGTACGTTCACGTCATGCACTTAATAGAAAATATGCGTGTTAGAAATGGTCGTTCATACACTGATTCTCTTTTACGTATTGGAAATGGGAAGGAACCTTATGTACAAGATGACATGATCAAACTCCCAGATAATATTGTTGCAAATTGGATTAACTACAACTCCATTCACACTTTGATTAACTCTGTTTTCCCCAACCTCGCTACTAGTGTAACGACCCGAAATTTTCCAACCCGAAAATTCCAGATAGTTATGAAAAAGAAGAAAGAGATAGAAGAAGAAGAAGAAAAGAAACATCAACAACTCACATTCGCAGCGGATAAAATATAATAATAAATAATAGTTTACAAAAGAATACTATATTTGTTGATTACATTTAATATACATCAGAGTTTCACATATTTATACAGACACTAGACATATAAATCATGTCCCAGATACACAATAATATACTGCAGCGGAAATAGTCCATACGTACTTGCCATCCAGCTCGCCTCCTGAGCTCCAAACGTACCTACCTGAAAATCTGTAATACTCGGTCTGACCCGAGCATTACACCAAAGTAACACCCGGGTCAGGCTGGAAACCAGCGTGAGTAAACCCATCTAATAAGGAATATCAAAGCAAACAACTTAGATAAACCCGGGTAACTTATATTAATTTAACCAATTCATAATTTGCTATAGACAATGCTTATTTCTCATATAAATTTCTAAGTACCAAACTTAGAATAAAATATTCCAATTTACTTAAATCGTTTTATTTCAGCCTATTTATTTCACACATCAATTTATTTATTTTTAATCCGTAGTAGTTTTCGGGTATTTCCCCAAATACCCGACTTCCGATCTTCCCGAATTCAATATCATCTTAGAAACAAACCGTTTAAGCTTAAACTATTTTAGTATCAACTTGGAATTTATCACAAATAGACAATCCATGCTAAGCAGTTCAATCCAAACATAGCATATTAAACCACATACCAGCGATATCAAATAATCCAAGACATTCAATATCTTTGTTCATCAATAAGCAAAATTTATCCATCATTCCATTTCTAATTAATTTAATATAAATTAAATTGATTACTTTATCCACATTAACCCTGCTTATTCAGGATACAACTACCAATTAATCATTTTCGAACTTCCTCCCTAGGTTCCTTATGTAATTTGCCTTAAAATAACACAAATCGATTGTACTTTCATTTATCACTTATTAATTCTTAATTACTTTCTTAAGTAATTTAACTTTATTATTTTTATCAAGTAATTATCCCATTGCTATTATTAATTTTATCCTTTAACAATTAACTAATTAGATTTATTTAAACCTGAACAAGTTAATCCTTCACTTACTTCCATTAAGTGATTATCTTTTAAGTAACTATTCCTCTAGTTACTTATAATAATTAATCTTTTCTTACAAATTAATTAGTCTAAATTAAATGAACTTATAACACTTAACCAACTAAAATTCATTAACTCTTTACCATAAATTGATTTGTTTATCTTTAATTGCTTAACTGTTTTTATCACAAAATCTTAATCATTCAAACCTAAATGAATTAAAATTTAAGTCAACTAATTATATCATTTTAAAATCTTATTATATAAACCTGGAATTTTATCATCATTAATCTATAATTTAACTTAAGATAACATTTTATTTCCTTAATTTCTCCTTAAACACACTATTTATTAAATTTCAAATTGGACTAAAGAATCTACCTGCTTATTCTAAATAAAACATACAACTTAGATTAATAAATATTAAACAACATCATAATCTAAATGAAGGGTTTAAGAAGTTTTAAACTTGATTCTACTGGAAATTTTTAAACCTGTACAATAGTCTCATATTTAAAATTTTTGGGAAAACTCACCTTTGGTTTTCATAAGCAATCCATTTCCATTACGCCTTGCTCCTCCCCGGTTTTCAAACCTTACTGTAACAATCTCTTCCACCTGACAACGACAAAACCACGCCACGTCCCTTCACTGTCACCCAATCAGTCAACTACTCAACCGAAGACGATCGAACCCACTACCCTCGAATTCAAAGCACGGCAACCCTCATCCTAAAATCGAACGCGTCACCACCTCTGCCGCGTTCACCAGCGAGACGCCACAGCACCCACGCGAGGCCCCTTCCCAGAACTCACGATCGAAACCAGAGACAGCGACACCCATGCCCTAACTCGCGCCGTACCCCAAATCGATTGCGTCTTCCCTCTAATCGGAACGAAATCAATAACTTTGACCTTGAACCCCTCTGCCTCACGACTTCGAGCATCGCTCGTTCACCTCTTTTTTTTTTCGAGAACTGGAAATCGTTCGAAGAGAGAGAACGGGGAGCTTGATTTTGATTTGGAAGAAGAGGGGTTTGGCCCTTTATGTGATTTCGTTTATCATACGAGACGATGGAAATTTACCGAGGTATCGGTCATTCATCATTTTTTTGTTCTTTTTCTCGAATTCGATTACCATCAGGAAGCTTGAGGAAGACAAAGATGTATATAGCTTGGAAATGGCTTCCTGCGCACGATTGTGACTTACAAAAATATCTTGTACAGTTAAAAAAAAATCTTTGGTAATTTATATTTAACTCTTTATTTAATCTTATATAAATTTTCCGATTTTAATTCAACACGTTTCTCATCCGTTCGGACAAACGGTAACCCCAAACGCTACGAAAATTGAAATCCGATAATAACTAACTATTACGGATCCAATGGAACTGGTTTCGTCGAATTCCGAGACTGTGCCTCGGAATGCTATTTTTAAGATTCAATTTAAACGATATATTATTAAAACTGAACAGATCACCTTTATATTAAATTTTAACCATTCTATTATCTTCAGTATCATCATTATAAATTTTATAAGCCTTCAAATTATTTAAACTGGCTTAAAAATTTCAGATTCAGCATTTTACCCAATTTTCATTTATTAAATTCAATATTTAAAACATATAATTCAATGATTTAATTATCAAGTAAATATTGATATCTTGTTTTCAAGTTTTAAATTAACTTTCAAATAATTTTAAAATCGATTAATTATTCCAATTTAATTCGTTAAAATTTCCGGGTCGTCACATTCCTCCCCCCTTAAAAGAATTTCGTCCTCGAAATTACTAATTAGGAAGAATTGACCAATACCCGTTTATCTTTTCCAAAATTCACAATTCAACATCCTACCACTTATCTTTTATTAAAGGTCCACTAACACCTTATTCAACTTTCCCAAAACCATCTATAGATCCAATCAATACTCTTCTGCTCAATCAATTAAATTTCAAATTAAAACCAATTTTTGAATTATCAAAATTTCTCAAAAATTTTCTAACTCTCTAAATTCCCGAAAATTTTTGCCAGCGTCTCCTTTGCGCGGCTAGCTCGGTACTACTACAAAAGGCCTCTACGGGCTCCCAAATTCCAAAAAGAAAACAAAAGCCAAGTGGCTACATCAAAAACCCAATCCAATATCATACGGAATCAAAATACTTACCTTTTTAGTTGGGCAATTCAAATTTACCATTTGGAATTAAATCCAATTTCCTTCTCTTTTATAATACCTGCATATCCTGCTTAGCACTAATATTCAGACACAATATCCCAAAATCATTTTATACATCTCTTTAGATAAATTTCATATCCACTTCTATTCAAATTAGTTTTCGCCATTTCATATGAATTCAATTCATTTTCGATTTCTAATATTGAGTTATATCATTCATTTAAATTGATTCATATTAGTTTCATTTACTAGTTTACTTTAAGTTTCCCGTTTGAAATTGTTTCGTCGTTAACCAAAATTTTCCAAAAATTTTCTAACTCCCAAAATTTCCGGAAAATTTTGGCAGAGTCTCCTTTGTACGGAGGAGCTTTTGCAATTTGACAAGAGATATAAATATGTATACATCGACCCACACGGTCGGAAAAAGCAAAAACAGTTCATATTTCCTATTTTTATTGCGTAGGCGTACCTTATTTAGCATTTTAAGCAAGCAGCTTATTTATATTAACAAGTAGCGCAATCCAAATCAACCAAACAGCTTCCCGGTACCTGTACTTGCTCAATTTAAATATGTAAGTGTCATATATAGAAATTCTATTAGCATTACACTTACTTTTAATAGCTAACCCAAGAATTACATAAACAACAAGTATTACGAAAGCAATAAGCACCAAACACTTACTAGAAACGATTTATATGGTTTTTAAAGCTAATTTAAATGCTTCCATCCAATTCATATGCTATTTCATTTAATTTCTAATGGTTTACAACGCAATTGTTTACATTCATTTCATTTTTAAGCAAAACAAACTCATAGTCATATCAATTGATTCAAAAATCAATTATATTTGCTTCCACTACTTCATAGAATTTAATTAAATCTCGTTTACGTTAAATGACAATCATTTCTACGCAATTAGATAATATCCATGTGAATAAATAATTACTTAGGTTTTTTAACCAACTAAAATTGATCCCAACTTAATTTTATTTCATTCAATTCCATTCTAACTTATTCACACCCATTCATTTAGTTCACCACATTCCATTCTTGTATACTAGTCATTCCCAAATTACTTCAATCCAAGCTTTTATTAATGGGCTTTCATTCTTATTCGAAGCCAAGCTTCCATGCATTTTAAACTTAAGTTAATTACTTTAATTTATTCCAACATCAACTTAAGTGTACTTCTATTTGATTTTCACCTAATCAAGTTCCATTTGATTTAGTTAGCCCATCCATTTTAAATTTTAAATTTAAATTCACCTTCTCAATTTATCAGAATAATATCCAAGCACAAACACAACTCGTTTATTCTTCAAATTAATATACCAACAAATTTAAGTTCGGTCTGATAATCCAATTTCAATCACAACTTTGGTTCAATTTTTATTCAACCAAACTTCATCCATTTATTATTTAACTCAATTAACCCATTTTAAATTTTTTAATTCAATTACTTAATTCATTATTGAATTTATTTTATTAATACAAGGCTATTCTCAATTTATTTCTATTCACTTGGGTTATGATTTACAACTCTAACCATCGCATTTATCAATCCAACTCTATTTCATTTTTATTTTACAATATCTCCTCTTATTTAATTCATTAGCAAATCCGAGTCGAATTCAATTTATAAATTCGAGTTCAACTCCTAACTCCATTATTAACTTACAAATCCATTTATTTAACAGGGTTAAATTTTATTAACATACTCTATCACATAATTATTTAGTTAATTAGCTTACTTTCAATTTTTAATTCAACATTGGATTTTTAATTACAAAGAATCACTTCATTAAAATTTCCCGAGTTTCAATTTTATTTTATAATTCCAGTTTGAAATCCCCTTTTTACTTTAAAATTTAGGAATGCCTTCAAATTTAGACAATACAATTAAAATATCTTTTTATAAAAATATTTCTTATAACTCGATGTCTCAACCAGTCCATCCCTGTTCTCACAGAAATTCAATCATACGTTGATCAGGCGTAGGACTGAAAATCTATAAGTACTTGGTAAACCCGTTTTCAACACCCAGTGAAAATACTTGGAAAAAAATTTTATTGAAATATAGAAAACAATTTTGAAAATAGAGGAAATTTTTTTTTTAGTGAGGATGCTCTGGAAATCATCACCCCCATTCCATGGTCACAGTTACATACCAGGGTTACGTTGCGGTCTCAACAAAAGTCCATGTAACTGCAGGCTCTCCGCGGCCTCTCGATTTCGCCATGGAACCCACACAACAGATCACAGTTACATCCAGGGTTACGTTGCAGTCACAACAAAAGTCCATGTAACTGCAGGCTCTCCGCGGCCTCTGATTTCGCTATCGAAATGAAACTTCTCCACTCCTACATAGGTCGCAGTCTACCGAGATAAACTCAACCGCAGACTGTTGGCTCTCAGCGGCACACACGACTTTCGCAATGTTACCATAGGTCGCAGTTACATCCTGGGTTACGTTGCAGTCACAACAAAAGTCCATGTAACTGTTGGCTCTCCGTGGCACACACGACTTACGCTATGGTAAACTCAACTCAAAATCCTCAGGAACTAGTTTTGTCCGGACTCCTCACAGGATCAACTTTAGAACCCCCTTGGGGCTCAAGGCAGCACCACCCGGTGGCACTCCTGAGAAGTCCATTTCAAGGGAGCGCCTTTTTCCCCAGAGTCATCATCAAAACATTTTATACTATACATATATAGTATCTTCAAATCATACACCTAGCATGATATTATACAAAGTTCCTTTACACAAAATCGATTATCCCAAAATCGATAATTCTCCAAATAGGCTTTCCAAAACTCAATATTGATTTTTTTTTTCAAAAATCAAAAGCCTTTCTCAAAATCCTCATAAGATCCTTTATATATATTCAGATATATATATATATATATATATAAAAAAATTTAAAACTTTGGATCCTTACCTTCTTGTATAAAACACCTTTCATACTCCAAACACTCTCAGAAACCATAGAAATATCCAATTTCCATCTTTATTCATTTCATATTTCTCAAAATATTCCTTCAGTTCAAAAGAACCATTTCACATTCCTTATTCACCTTTACATTAATCCCCATTTGGATTATTACTTCAATCCTTATCTGAGTTGGGTACTTTAATCAATAACAGTTTGAACTCCGACCAATTTAGAAAAATAGCTTGAAAATTTTAAAAATAGGTAAGTAGTTGAAAAATAATTATTAGTTGCAAAATAATTGTAAAATAGTTAACTAATTGTAAAATAGTCGAAAAATAGTTGAATAGTTCCAGAGATTTTTAGACAATTGAAAGGTAGTGATTTATTTGTAAAGTAGTGGAAAGATAATAAGTAGTTTAGGAAACAATTGAAAAAATATATTTAAATAGCTCCAAAAATAATGGTAAAACAAATGTATAATAAATTAGCTTTAAGAAGAAAGGCTGTATATATTTAATAGCTTAGAAAATAAGTTTATATCAAAACAATTTATATTAAAAATAGTCAAGAGCCAACTGTTCACTTCCCCAACAATTCAATTTAAATCTCCATTTAAATTGACCCAATCCCAATTTAATTAACTCCAATTTCCATTGGACTTGATTCATTCCCAATTCAAATTGAATTGATTCTCAATTTCCTTCCAATTTCAGATCAAATTCCATTTGGTCTTTCAACTTACAACCTTAAGTATAATTTCAATTTTACACCTTCTATTTATAATCAATTACATTCACATTTACATTTAACTTAGAATTATACAGTTTATTTAGCCAACATATTTTTATTATTCCATAAACATTTAATCAAGATTCCAGAGTTTAAACAAATTTCCAAATTTCAATATCATCTTAGAATTCAACTATATCCAAAATTCTTTGGCGAATTCAATTATCCCTTATTGAATTTCAAAACCAAACCCAATTCACACACAATTCCAATTTAAAACAATTTGGTAGCAAAATTTCTCTTCTAGAAACTCGAAAACGAACATCGATGATGCTGCAGTCATCACCGACGTTATTTTCCAGTGACCGAAAGAGTTTAATGCTTTTATCTCTCTAAAAACACTTCCAATATTTTTGAAATAATGCTATTATTTCTCCAAAACCTTTGAAAACCACATTCAACCCAAAGGAATTTTAGATTCTCCCAAAAATGCCAAATTCCCAATCCATCCAATTCATAATTAAACATTACTCTGGAATTTTCATCCTAGTTTATTTTCAAATATTCTCTGGAATTCTATTCCAAATTATAATCTCATTTATTTATGAAGTTTATTTCAATTTATAAATTGCATTTTCAAATTCCTTTTTGATTTTAAACCAGTTCCACTTCAATTTCAATCATTACAATTCTATCCAAATCGTCCATTTAAATTTTTGAACTTATACATCTTCAATTCCAAATTCAATTAATTCAAATCGGGTTCAATTTGAATGAGTTCAATTCCAACTTCAAATTTAAATCATCTCGAATTATATAAATTCGAGTTAAATTCTCAAGGATTGGTTTAACCTTTTTAAACCAAATTAACTTGTTCATTTAAAGTTTCAAACAATTCTAATTTCTGAGTTCTAATTCTAGACTTCATTTTTAATTGATTTAATTTTAATTTGGTTGTATTATATTCCTTCTTCACTTAGTCCCAATTCAAGATTTCAATTTGATTGTATTATTTTACTTCTTAATTTAATTCCAATAATTTAACAACCAATCTCCTTAATACTTATTAGAAGAAGATATAGCTTTATATATCAAATTACATTCTTATATAAAATCATTTAAAACCGTTATATAAGAAAATAACAAGTACGCACTCATATATATAGTCACTCAACTCATTATAGAGTACTACAGACTCTATTAAATGAGTAATCCCCACCAGAGCCAAGATTCTCGCTTAACCTTTCAGCTCTAATACCAAATGTAACGACCCGAAATTTTCTAACCCGAAAATTCCAGATAGTTATGAAAAAGAAGAAAGAGATAGAAGAAGAAGAAGAAAAGAAACATCAACAACTCACATTCGCAGCGGATAAAATATAATAATAAATAATAGTTTACAAAAGAATACTATATTTGTTGATTACATTTAATATACATCAAAGTTTCACATATTTATACAGACACTAGACATATAAATCATGTCCCAGATACACAATAATATACTGCAGCGGAAATACTCCGTACGTACTTGCCATCTAGCTCGCCTCCTGAGCTCCAAACGTACCTACCTGAAAATCTGTAATACTCGGTCTGACCCGAGCATTACACCAAAGTAACACCCGGGTCAGGCTGGAAACCAGCGTGAGTAAACCCACCTAATAAGGAATATCAAAGCAAACAACTTAGATAAACCCGGGTAACTTATATTAATTTAACCAATTCATAATTTGCTATAGACAATGCTTATTTCTCATATAAATTTCTAAGTACCAAACTTAGAATAAAATATTCCAATTTACTTAAATCGTTTTATTTCAGCCTATTTATTTCACACATCAATTTATTTATTTTTAATCTGTAGTAGTTTTCGGGTATTTCCCCAAATACCCGACTTCCGATCTTCCCGAATTCAATATCATCTTAGAAACAAACCGTTTAAGCTTAAACTATTTTAGTATCAACTCGGAATTTATCACAAATAGACAATCCATGCTAAGCAGTTCAATCCAAACATAGCATATTAAACCACATACCAGCGATATCAAATAATCCAAGACATTCAATATCTTTGTTCATCAATAAGCAAAATTTATCCATCATTCCATTTCTAATTAATTTAATATAAATTAAATTGATTACTTTATCCACATTAACCCTGCTTATTCAGGATACAACTACCAATTAATCATTTTCGAACTTCCTCCCTAGGTTCCTTATGTAATTTGCCTTAAAATAACACAAATCGATTGTACTTTCATTTATCACTTACTAATTCTTAATTACTTTCTTAAGTAATTTAACTTAATTATTTTTATCAAGTAATTATCCCATTGCTATTATTAATTTTATCCTTTAACAACTAACTAATTAGATTTATTTAAACCTGAACAAGTTAATCCTTCACTTACTTCCATTAAGTGATTATCTTTTAAGTAACTATTCCTCTAGTTACTTATAATAATTAATCTTTACTTACAAATTAATTAGTCTAAATTAAATGAACTTATAACACTTAACCAACTAAAATTCATTAACTCTTTACCATAAATTGATTTGTTTATCTTTAATTGCTTAGCTGTTTTTATCACAAAATCTTAATCATTCAAACCTAAATGAATTAAAATTTAAGTCAATTAATTATATCATTTTAAAATCTTATTATATAAACCTGGAATTTTATCATCATTAATCTATAATTTAACTTAAGATAACATTTTATTTCCTTAATTTCTCCTTAAACACACTGTTTATTAAATTTCAAATTGGACTAAAGAATCTACCTGCTTATTCTTAATAAAACATACAACTTAGATTAATAAATATTAAACAACATCATAATCTAAATGAAGGGTTTAAGAAGTTTTAAACTTGATTCTACTGAAATTTTTTAAACCTGTACAACAGTCTCATATTTAAAAATTCTGGGAAAACTCACCTTTGGTTTTCATAAGCAATCCATTTCCATTACGCCTTGCTCCTCCCCAGTTTTCAAACCTTACTGTAACAATCTCTTCCACCTGACAACGACAAAACCACGCCACGTCCCTTCACTGTCACCCAATCAGTCAACTACTCAACCGAAGACGATCGAACCCACTACCCTCGAATTCAAAGCACGGCAACCCTCATCCTAAAATCGAACGCGTCACCACATTTGCCGCGTTCACCAGCGAGACGCCACAGCACCCACGTGAGGCCCCTTCCCAGAACTCACGATCGAAACCAGAGACAGCGACACCCATGCCCTAACTCGCGCCGTACCCCAAATCGATTGCGTCTTCCCTCTAATTGGAACGAAATCAAAAAACTTTGACCTTGAACCCCTCTGCCTCACGACTTCGAGCATCGCTCGTTCACCTCTTTTTTTTTTTCGAGAACTGGAAATCGTTCGAAGAGAGAGAACGGGGAGCTTGATTTTGATTTGGAAGAAGAGGGGTTTGGCCCTTTATGTGATTTCGTTTATCATACGAGACGATGGAAATTTACCGAGGTATCGGTCATTCATCATTTTTTTGTTCTTTTTCTCGAATTCGATTACCATCAGGAAGCTCGAGGAAGACAAAGATGTATATAGCTTGGAAATGGCTTCCTGCGCACGATTGTGACTTACAAAAATATCTTGTACAGTTAAAAAAAAAAATCTTTGGTAATTTATATTTAACTCTTTATTTAATCTTATATAAATTTTCCGATTTTAATTCAACACGTTTCTCATCCGTTCGGACAAACGGTAACTCCAAACGCTACGAAAATTGAAATCCGATAATAACTAACTATTACGGATCTAATGGAACTGGTTTCGTCGAATTCCGAGACTGTGCCTCGGAATGCTATTTTTAAGATTCAATTTAAACGATATATTATTAAAACTGAACAGATCACCTTTATATTAAATTTTAATCATTCTATTATCTTCAGTATCATCATTATAAATTTTATAAGCCTTCAAATTATTTAAACAGGCTTAAAAATTTCAGATTCAGCATTTTACCCAATTTTCATTTATTAAATTCAATATTTAAAACATATAATTCAATGATTTAATTATCAAGTAAATATTGATATCTTGTTTTCAAGTTTTAAATTAACTTTCAAATAATTTTAAAATCGATTAATTATTCCAATTTAATTCGTTAAAATTTCCGGGTCGTCACAACTAGGTTGTACGATATTGATTATATACTTAATATAGCCATATTAGCACCAACAAATGAGACAATTGATGAACTCAACAGTAAAATAATAACCATATTCCCAAGCATTGACCACATTTATTATTCCTTTGATTCAGTTGAAGATGATACAAATAATTTGTACTATCTTGCATTCTCTTGCTCCAGGTAGATTACCTCCTCATAAGCTAACTCTTAAAGTAGGATCCCCAATAGTGTTGCTTAGAAGTATCGACTTTAAATTTTGATTATGTAATGGCATCCGGTTAATATGTCGTGTTTTCCATAAAATCCTTATAGATGCTGAAATCACAGTTGGCCATTTTAATGGTACAAAAGTGTTTACCCCCACATACCATTAAAACCTTCTGAAAATGTCAACATGTCTTTCACCCTAATTCGAAAACAATTCCCAATTAGATTAGCTTTTGCAATAACAATTAACAAGTCCCAAGGATAAAAAATTCCAAATGTTGGAATCTATCTTGCACAACATGTTTTCACTCATGGTCAACTATACGTAGCTTTATGTCGAGGTAACTGATGTCCAACAACAAAGGCATTAGTACAAAATGAAAAAATTCAAAGGAAAAAAGAGAATTATACTAGAAATGTAGTTTACATAGATGTTTTACTTACATGTAACCAAAACATGACTCAATCATCATAACCTTATTGCATGTAGTTACTTTTTCTCTGCTAATAAACCTACTTTACCTTTTTTTTTCACTCTTACTCAAAACTGAGGCTGCCACTGCAAAGTTGAGTACCGCACCCTCCTCAAAGTTCCCTCCACTACATATACGGGGGCTGTTCATTTTCGACAGTCCAATCATTTTCCACTGTCTTGCGTACCACAAGCCTAGAGATGATGCATGCTTCATCGATGATAACATCGCTATTTCTTCATTCCACTCGTCAAAATATAACACAGCCTTATACCATGTGCTCTATATGTACCAAGATTTAGGCTGACTATCTTTCTTTGTCAGAGTTTCCACACATGTACTGTACATCTTTTACCTACATATTTTCTGTTTTCTATATTCTGCTATAAGAAGTTTTTACTGTTTTCTATATTCTGCTATAAGCAGTTTTTATCTAACTAATATTCAGTCCTAAAACTATAATATGTTTTTTAACCTGACCAATGACTGCATAACTTTGTCAGCCTGTTTACAACAGTTTGGTTTCCTTTCTGAAAATTTGGTTGCATGTAATTACTGTTGAAAAAAATATATGCTTTTCACAAACTATTACAATCCGTGTATCAGTGTATGTAATCTTCAAGTCAGTCACTCATTTCACAAACAACATATTATGTAACTAAAGTTTAAAGGTTTGAATCTATACTGCTTCCTACCTTTCATCTTTAATGAATGCATTTGTAATGCAACGAAGTCAAACTCTATACTGCAACTACCGGTACGCACTGTCGCAGTACACGGTTGCATAAATAATATAAGACTTAAATATGGTATTCTATCCACTTTTTCCTTTAATTTGTCACCTTTTACAATTTTTTACAATTATACAACTACCTTTTATACGTATTACAGTTGCACTACTGTTATTTTCACACTGTTCAAGTTATCGATATTTATAATCCAGTTTTTCAGTACTAATATTATAACACAATAAATGTAATACACAAACACATACGTGCACATGAATGTGTGTGTGCAGTTAACACTATTTCATATTTTCATTTAGACAAAAATCACTGCCACATCCATTCTTTGCTAGACAGATTGAATGATCGATTATCACGACTTTTTAATATTTATGAACTATTTATAAATAATGTTTATTTGCTTTATGTACTGAACTTTTTAATATTGTACTTGACCCACCAATTTAATATCTTAAACCCTGCTCACCAAAATGATTATTTTTTACTTCACCACTATATGGTTGCTACTATTTGCTTACGCCTCGGTCCCAGCAAACTATTTACGCCATGCTGTGGTATTATATTTGCTTCCTGCCGTCGTATAAATATACATCTACACTCGTACTATCACAATCAACTTTTCATCCATCCTTTTACCTCACCAGCATGCAAAATATTATTCCACCTCTGCCTCTTTCTGTAATAAATTGCAGCTACCTGACATAAAGTTTAAGCACTCATCCTATTTTTTTAAGCACTCATCCTTTTTTTTTTAAGCTTCAATTGCACAACTCCAAAGCTATAACCTCAAAACGACTTTTTACATCACTATACACACAATCAAATCTCTGTTCTGGACGTCCAGGCATTTCATCTCTGACCTTATAATTATCTTTACCCATAACCAATTTAACTTCTTCCACTTCCAACTCACCTTTTTCCTCCCCATCGAATGGCACTCCACATCACACTTGTTGTATCCGTTCTTTTATTTTTATTACTATATAAGCTCTAGTTGCTTTTCTTCTCCTACGAAACTGAGTGCACTTTTCCTCTCCGGCATAATGACAAAGGTATTATTTCCTTCTCTTCCTTTCCTGCTTATTTTTTTAACTTCCTCTCTCTTACCCTATACAGTGCGTACTGCTCTCCATTGTCATCTTCCACCGTAAAATCTATTTTCTACGATTTTTACCTACAATGATTTTTAATTCTATCTCGAAACTAACATATAATTGTTACCACATAGTGCAAATCTTTACTACACGATAAATATACTACAACATCCACTCCTACGTAAAAGCACACGTCTAACAAAGCAGGTTCACTTATTTACTGATGATAAGGTATGAGCTTCAGACACCATCAAAAAACATATTGTTTCCCCTTCTCAATCAGAAAAATAACTAGAACAACAACATTCATCTTCCATTGCATCTACATACTGAACAAACCATTAAAAAAAGGGCAATTTATTTAACTTTTACGACAGTGATATACAAATGCCACTAACTGCTGAATCACATCTTCTTTCCCAATATTCTGCCAATGATAACTGGCATGCTTTTTTTACTCCTAAAGTGGTATGCTACAATACATGTACTTCTGCATTCATTACTACGCATACACACACACACACATATATGTGTGTGTGTGTATGCGTAGGAATGAATGCAGAAGTACATATATTGTAGCATACATACATATATACATACATACATACATAAAAACGCACGGACGCACACACACACATATATATGTATATGTATGTATGTATGTGTATGTATGCTACAATAAATATACTTCTTCATTCATTCCTACGTATATGTTTACATGTATATATATGTGTGTGTATATGTACGTGCATATACACGCATTTATAGCTACATATACATATGTTTAAATATGTCTTTATGCATGCATGTGCCTCATTGTACTTTACGTACCATAATTTTTATTTCTTTTGCAGATTGAATAGTATGATAAGATTGTTGATTGTTTTTTCGGAGACCGTTCGTGCTAGCGCTCCTACTGCATGCACCTTTTTTATCTTCTTTCTCCTTGTTTTATATCTGCTTACATAAAGTTTGTTCGGCATTGCACCGTTGTTATTTTTTTTTTTTCCAAATAACCACTATACTTTTTATCACTCCTTCGCCGCTACTGAAATTTATGATTTGCTTTCCACATTTCTGTTCCATGTGCTGCAAATTTTTTTTTTTTTGAAACTGGGTACTTATATTTACAAAGTAGGCAGCACACAAGTCTGCAAGAATCATCATGGCGCACAGTTTAATATGCCAGAGGCAGGGATCGAACTGCCGACCTTGTCGTCAACAGCCTGGCGTTTTACCACTGCACCAAGGCCTCGGACATGTGCTGCAAATTTAGACCTTGCTCTGACCGCTCGTTCACCTTTACACACTGCAATTACATCATGTTTTCATCTCATTCACTGTCTTTACCCTAACATTTATCCCTTAAACAGGTTACGGGCGTGTATATCCGTTTTCCGTACGTCCAGATCTTACGACATCACACGCCTGTTAGTCTTCAACGCCCGTGATTTAAAACCTGTCATCTTTCTCCGAATATCACCCTCAACCATATCATTGTTACATATATAAACAGATTGGTAGTATGTGCATAGGCTTTGATTAACGTGCTTTTATGCACATGAATTTATGGGCCATTTGATTTTCTACTTATGTGAATTCCAATACATTAACTTCCACGATTTACAGCTGCAAATGTATAACTTTCTCCCTAAATCAACTTTGGATAACATATATGTAATAACTGTACTTGGTTTCAACTTTTAACCTATGTATGGACATCCGCACATATTCAGACTACAATCCACATCTATGTGTATCAACTTTGGCATCTGTGCAAATCTTACATGTTTATGTTCTTAATGCAAAGCAGTTTTTCTTGCGAAAAGTGTTCAAACTATTTACGTTTTTAACCTTTACACTTTTGACTACTTACATTTTCGGTAAATATATAATTTACATGTGCAGCCTCCGAATAGATACATACTCATAAGAATTCATCAGTATCTTCTTGAGAGAAAAGGAAAAAAAAGTCAGTGGCCATTTTCTCTAAATCTCAGTAAAAAAAAAAAAAATTCCCCTTCCCGCTAGATTCTTATTGAAATTATGCTGTCCTCCACTCTATCTTTCGAACTTCGTGGCGAATTTCTTATTGCTCGCCCTACTTTAATCGAAGTTGAGGCGGTTGTAGGGGCTGTTGTTGGTGAATCGCCTGTCGTGGCTTATGTTAGTGGGTCTATTGTGTCGATTAAAGTTCGACACCGATGCTCCTTCGAATCCCTAGCTGCCGAACGATTTTTTCTGGTCTCGGGTTGCTTTCTGGATCTAGCCCCTTGGTCTCCTCGACCCGCACCGGTCTCTGGTGCAGTGCGTTATCGGAGATCTGTTTCTTCGCCTTGTGTTGTTGACGAGCTGCTTTTTTCAGATCCGGTTGTTCACCGGCCTTTGCTTTGTTTCAAAGCTTTGTCCAATCATGTTTTTCAATCTCTGGAGGAGCCGGTTGTTATTGGTTCTGTAATTTGTGGCTTGGTGCTGTTGCCTGTGCTTGATCTGCCCCCTCCGGTGGTTGGTCTGCCGTTGGATAGGGAGAAGGTCGGTATGGACTCCTCCTCGTCCCAGACTGACGGCGGTGAGGTTGTTGGTGGATTTGCCCCTTCAGTGCCTTCCTGTTCTGGCTGTTTCTTTGGTACTGGTCACCG
Source organism: Allium cepa (assembly GCA_030765085.1). Taxonomy (NCBI): domain Eukaryota; kingdom Viridiplantae; phylum Streptophyta; class Magnoliopsida; order Asparagales; family Amaryllidaceae; genus Allium; species Allium cepa. The sequence continues at coordinate 516,039,746 of CM060942.1, forward strand.
TTGCATTTCGGAGTGTTCTGTGTCTTTGTTGTGCCTTGATGGTGGTCGGGTTGCCTCCTCTTCGGTTGTATGCTTGACCCGTACGGCCAACGTTGATCGTCGGTCCTTATTGATCGCGGCACCCCTCTCTGCTTCGCCGTTGTTGGTAAGTCAGGTATGCTCTTCTCATTATTTGCAGCTTACGGGTTCATTTTGTTGGCTAAAGATTGTTAGCTGCTGTTTGTTCGTTGTTAGTCTCCAATTTTGTTTTGTGTTGCTACGTGGGTTTTCCATCTCGGGCTCCCTTTTTGTGTTTGCGTGGTGTTCTTCGGCTGGTTCTGGTCTTCTTGCTGCTCTCTCTGATCATTGGGTTTCCTTCCTCCCAGTGGCCAGTGTGGGGTTGTAGGTTTTGTGGTTTGGAAATTTTGTTTGGTCCCGTATATGGATCGTCGAGCCTGCTTTTTGTTCGCTTTGTTCTCGCCTTATTGTGTTGCCTGTGTTTTGGGTATGTAGAGTCCATATGCTGTGTAGCTTCCGGAGGGCCTGGAGCGCTCGGATGCTAGCTGGTCCTTGCGCCAGTCGTTGTGGTGTATCTCATATGGATAACCACACGACTGTCAAGGCTGAGAGCAGCCAGATACAGTTCCGCCTGTCGGGAAGTTCCATGGATTCAGCCTCTAGTGTTATCTCCACTTTACTAGGTTGTCAATTCAATGACAACCCGGTACCCGGAGATATCCAACAGTATTTCGTGTTGCGGCTTTGTCGTTACACTACACTTTTTAGCTCTTTTCTAGTTTTTCATGCTCCTGACCACCTCCAGGTTTGTCTTCCTTCATCCCCTCGCCCATCTCCTCCTCTGCCTGCGAACTCAGTTCCAGATCGCATCCGTCCTTCCCTACTCAGCAAGGCAGATATTGCAGCCATTAATGGCCGACTATCTCGACTTGCTGACAATGTTTCCCGTGCTCTTGGCGTTCTCCCTCGTGATTCTGTTTCCGAGGGGGTCGATTCTGGGTGTTCTTTTGTTAGGCCTCCTTCTGTTTCTGATTCTCGCTCTCGGACTCCTCGATTGCGACTTCGCGGTCGCAGATTGAGATCTGCTCCCCCTACTCCTCGTACCATTCGCACTCGCTCTATGGCGGCGGCCGAGCAGATCGTTAGATCTACTCGATTCACTCTGTACCTCCGCTGAAGTTGTTTGAGCTAGTCTGTTGGCTGTTCTGGTTTTCGTCTTCCCTGATGGCTTCCTTCCTTTTTTGGAATATTCGTGGTGTGGGCAACTCTGAGTCTTCTGCTAGACTCAGTCGGTTGGTCTGAAAGCACTCTATCGGTCTCGTTGCGCTTCTTGAACCTCTCGCTGGTCACAACGAGATGTCCAAGACAGTGTTGTCCCTTGGTTTTGGAGGTGCCGTTGCCAACTCCTCCGGGAAAATTTGGATCCTTTGGTCCAAATCGTTTTCTGTTCGATCCTTGTTTGACTCGGATCAAGTTCTTGCTGTGGCCTACTCTTCTCTTCTATTCCCCTCCTTTCTTTTTTCTGCGGTCTACGCCAAGTGCGATCGTCTTTAGCGACTGACCTTATGGTCAGACCTCCTTTCTCTATCGGGGCTTGGATTTTCGGCTTCTATTGTTGGGGGTGATTTTAACGTCATCGCCAGTCATGCCGAAAAGGTTGGAGGCGTAGTATCCAACCGTAGGGCGATAACAGACTTCAACTCCTTTATTGTTGCTTCTGGTCTATTAGAGTTCCCTTTCATCGGCTCCTCTTTTACATGGAGTAACAATCGGGAAGGCCCTAACCACATCTTATCCAGACTCGATAGAGTTTTTGGATCGGAAGATTGGTTTGCCCTTCCCTTTACTTTCTCCATATCCCATCTTCATCGAGCTTTCTCCGATCACGCTCCGTTACTGATGGGTTGCTCCCCCTCCTCCGCCTCAGGCCCATCCTCTTTTCATTTCCTTAGCGTTTGGTCTTCCCATCACTCGTTTCATCAACTTGTGGCGGAAAACTGGATTTCCCCTGTGATCGGCCCCCCTCTTTCTGCGTTCTCCCGCAAGCTAAAGCGTCTTAAGGCTTGTCTTAAGTCTTGGAACGTTTATTTTTTCCGGAATGTCTTCGATCGTGTCAGGGCGGCTGAGGAAGTTCTTCTTCTGTCCGAGGCCTCCTTTGATGATGATCCTTCCGAGGCGAATAAGGTTGCTTGGGCGGAGGCTCAGGTGGCTTACTCGTCTGAACTTCGTGTGAAGCATGATTTTCTTCGTCAAAAGGCTAGAATCAAGTGGCTAGCGGATGGCGATTCCAACTCCCGGTTTTTCCACTCCTCGATCCGTAAGAAAAACCGCATCCTCTCTATTCGCGAGATTCAGCGTTCTGACCTCACGATGACTTCTTCTCCTGATGAAGTCAAACAGATCATCGTTTCTCATTTCCAGTCCATTTTGGGTGCTCCGTCGTCTTCCTTCTCTGATCTGGCTCTTTTGGCCTTCATTCCTCGGCTTGTCCTGCCATCCGAAGGCGAGAACCTTGGCGCTCCTCCTTCTGTGGAGGAGATCCGCGCTTGTGTTTTCGCCCTAAGCAAGGACAGCGCTAGTGGTCCGGATGGTTTCAACAGGTCTTTTTACCGCTCGTCTTGGTCCATCATCCAGGCAGACTTTTGTCTTGCCATTCGTGCCTTCTTTGCTGGTGGTTGTCTTCCTCAGGGTTGGACCTCTACCAACCTGGTGCTGATTCCCAAATCCTCTTCTCCTCTTTCGTGCTCCGACTTTCGCCCCATCAGCCTTTGTAACTTTTCTAACAAGGTCATTTCCAAAATCCTCGCCTCTCGGTTAGCTCCTTTTCTGGTTCGTCTTATCTCCCCCTCTCAAGCTGGCTTCGTCAAAGGCTGTCTTATTACTGACAATGTGCTTCTAGCTCAGGAGTTGATCTCTCAGCTGGATCGCAAAGTTAATGGGTCCAATCTTGTTCTGAAGTTGGACATGGCCAAGGCATATGACCGTATGTCTTGGTTCTTCATCATTAGGGTCATGCGATCGTTCGGGTTCCCGGAAGACCTCATCGACTTGATTTGGAGGTTGATTTCCAACTGCTGGTTCTCTGTTCTTGTTAACGGTTCTCCATTCGGTTTTTTCTGCAGTGGTAGGGGCATCCGTCAAGGAGACCCGTTGTCGCCCACTCTTTTCGTCCTTGCGGCTGAGGCTTTGATTCGTGGCCTGCACACTCTATCCGTGTATGGTCAAATCCAGCGCTTTGGTACCCCACGCCAATGCCCGCTGATCTCATCATTGTCTTTCGCTGATGACTTGATTATATTCTCTAACGGTAACCGCTGTTCGGTCCGTCAGTTACTGCTTTTCCTTCGTCAGTATGAGAGATGTTCTGGTCAGGTCGTTAATGCGAACAAGAGCTGCTTCGTTGGAGCTAAGGATTTGACACCAGCAAGGTCTCAATGGATTGAGACCTTCACGGGCTTCAAATCTTCTTCGCTTCCTCTCCCTTATTTAGGCATCCAACTTTATAGAGGCAGGAAGCTTTCGGCCCTTTTTGATCCCCTCATCGATAAGGTCAGGAGTAAGATTTTGTGTTGGAATTCAACTACGATATCCCAGGCTGGTAGATTGGTCCTCATACAATCTGTTCTCGACTCTATTGGGATGCATGTTTTTGCCGCCATGGCACCAACCGATTCTTTCTTCCGAGCCTTCCGGTCTCTGGTTTCTGCTTTCTTCTGGGGGTCCACAGCTGGTGGCGTTCGCCACCATTGGGTTTCCTGGGACATTATCTGTCGCCCAAAAGCTGAAGGTGGTCTTGGCCTGAGGAATCCGAAGGATTTCTGTTTGGCTTTCGCCTGCAAGCTTTGGTTTCGTTTCGACCAAAATGATTCCCTTTGGGCGACCTTCCTTCGAGCCAAGTATCGCAATCTCGCGTCTTCCAACTTTCGGGGCACGCCTTCGTTTTCCAGTGAATCCTGGAAACATATGCAACTGGTTAAACCTTTGTTCGATCTTCATATAGGGGTAGGCGGATGGGATGGTGCCCCTTTCTCTGTCTCTAGGGTGTGGGAGTCCCTAAGATCGTATAACCCCGTTCGCCCCGCTTTCGATCTTATCTGGGATCCTCGGTTACCCCCTAAAGTCTCTTTGTTTATGTGGCGGATCTTGCAGAACAGGCTTCCACTACACGAGAACCTCCAACGAATTGGTATTCCATTGGTTTCTCGTTGTTTGTGCTGCGGTAACGGGGCGGTGGAGTCAGTTCGTCATCTTTTTTTCGAGGGCTATGTTGCTTTTGCTGTCTGGAACTTCTTTCGTAACTTCTTGGGTCTCCAAGGAGATTTCTCCTCTCCAGCCGCTACTCTTGGCTCCTGGTGGGGCTCTGCTTCGGGGAAGTCTCTTCGCTCGTCTCTTCGACGCATGCTTCCTTACCTTATTTGCTGGCATATCTGGTGTTCTAGGAACAAGTGTTTTTTTGACGATGTTCCTATGGATCCGTTTTCCATCATTCGGCGAGTAAGGCACGATGTTTATTGTGCTTTCCGTGTCCGGCCCTTCCGTCGTCCCGCTGGTTCTCGTGTCGAGCCTCTTTTAACCTCTTTCTCCATCTCCACGACCTCCTCCAGCTCAAGGGCTGGAGTTGGGTAGGGATCTGTTTTCTCTCTCTGCCTCAGCCATCTCTTCCTCTGTCTGTTCGCTTCCGTCCTTTCTTTCATTCCTTCGGATTGGGTATTCTTCTTCCTTTATCCTTGGTTGTGTCATTCCGTCCCTCTGTTGGTCTTCCTTTTCGCTGTTTTGTTCTTGTTTCTTTTGTTTCAGGTACCCGATAGTACAGGTATTGCAGCCGGTTAGTTTTTCCCCCTATTCAGGCGTTGCCATGGTTCTCCAGGTATTTTGGCCTTTTAATTCCTTTTTTCTCTTACTTTGTTCCTAGTCTCGCAGGCTTTGATTCTCCGGATGGTCTGCTTCTTCTTTCTGAGGTTGGTCATGGTGATTGATCGGTTTTTGTAGGAGGTCTGCCTCTCGGGTTCTCCTAGTGTCTCTATACATTGATATCAGGCCAGGGCGGTGGTTTTGCCGGAGCTCAACATGAGATAGTAGAAGAGTTTGCCGATTGTGTTTTAGCGGCTTTTGTCGATTTTTTTTTGTATCTCTAGTTCCGATTGGTCACCTGCTAGGCCTGTTGGCGGCTACGTTCTTCTGTTCGTATATTTTTTATAAAAAAAAAAATTAGTTAATTAAAAAAAAAAGATACAGACTCATAAAGTTTTCATCTTGCATGTAGTTTTAAACGAACAGTCTCATACCCATGTGGATTTTGTCACCTTGTACTCTTTTATCACATGAGTCAGCTTCTGAAATAAGCAAGCTTCCTTTAAATATGATCCCATGGTACTGTCATTGACTTTGAAATAGATGACTTATGTATCACCGAGTTTCAACTATTTATAGTTACGAAATATTTGAGTTTTAAATTTTATAAGTCTGACTACAGTTGGCCTTGATTGTGTGTACATATCGTCATGTTCGGAAGCCATATTGCCTCCAACACATATACCTGTCAGTATGTACACGATACAATGGCAGTTAAATACCTGAATATAGTACTCTACCATACTTTGGGATTTTTATGAAATATCATAAATGCTAATGTACAAATGCATATGACTTTTCTGTCATAAGGATTGTGAGCATATATCTACCACCTGATATGAAATGCTATCAGCTGTTTATTACATATTGAAACCAACAATTTCACATCAATCTATGGTAGGTCCCAATGGGGAAGTGCGGATAAAGCCTTCAGTATGTATGGACAGAGCATGTGCATACGCCAAACATGTAAATAAGAATACTTTGACAAATATTGCATAATGCATGTATTACACTTTTATGTGTGCCGGTCTACCATACTGATTTCTATTGTCTACGCAACTTTGACGTAAAACAACTTTATATTTGCGTGTACCATGCACGTACGTGCATTTAATAGATACACATATTTAGTTTCTATTAATTAAAAAAAATTAACATCGGATATGTACTAAAAATGCAAATTCTTTGGTGATCACAATGGTTTTATTTCCAGTGATTGGCGGTATTATTGCTTCCTAACTTATGGTGAATTCCGTCGATGGATGGTAAGGTAGAGAATGGTAGTTCACATAGTAGACCAGCTGTGACATTGAAGAAGGTATTTTACAAATTTCACAAAGACATCGCCACAGTTCTATTCATTGAATTTTATTTGTTACAAGTATGGATGGGCCGAATAATGACCAGTACCATGCTGAAGAAAGATACTTGCTAATTGAACTGAGGTAATTGCCTTACTTCAGTTCTTCAGTTACCCCATTAGTTTCCGATAACACATTTACAAAATATGCAGGTTGGACAAAAAAAAGAATTCACACAGTAATTTATTTCCACGGAACATATTTCACATAGTTCTCTTCGCACCCAACCAATTTTACACATGTTTGCCTTACTCACATCCATCCGAACTACCTTCGTACTTGTGTTTTTAATAATTATTGTTGAATTATTAAAAGAAGGAGTTTATTTTAAATAAAATAAAAGTAGGATATTTGGTATTATGAACTAATAGTTTATGAGATATGTTAAATGGAGATTTCTGAACTGTATTATAACAGTTTTGAAAACTTAATAAATTAGTCCATCTTTTATTATAGAGGAAATACAGTTTTAAAGAAGATAGAAATAGTTTGAAACAAATATCTGAAATGGTTCATATAAAAGATTTATAAAGTAATATTTCATAAATAAAGTAATAAATTTATAAATGGAGTTTTATAAATATTAAAAAATGGATTGATAATTGATATTTGGTAAATAAATATATAAACATGATTTTATAAATAAATGAGAATTGTAAAGGAATGGATTTATAAATAGAATATTATAAATAAAGAGATTTTATAAAGGGAAGTTTTATAAAATAGAAAGGAGATTTATAAACATAGTTTTATAAATATGAAAATGATTTATGTTGAGATATGAATATGAATTTTTATAAAGGAAATGCATTCTTGTTTTAAATTTAAAATAATCTTAAGGCAATGTTTTGAAAGTGATATTTTTCGATGGAGTTAAATGGTTTTAATAAAAGTGATTTAAAATGTACCAAGGGACGAAGACATAGAGTTCTACATTTATTGTTGTGATAGATTTTTTCGAGAGAGTGAGGAAGGCATAGACTATAACACTGTTGTTATAGTAAGTGAATTCTGAAAGAAAAGTATATGGGATTTATATAAATATAAATCTTCAAATCCCTATACTATTGTTTTGGGTTGTCATAAAGATGTTTTACGCAACATTCATTTTGACCCAATAAAGCATGTTTTGAAAAATATGAAGCTTTCCTTAAAAGAATTATAAATATACGTATTACAGATTTAAGTATATAGAGATATTGTCTAAATGTTGAAAACGAAATGGTTTGTAACTATAGTTATACAGTTGAAATAAGTATATGGAAATCTTTTCCAAATATCGAAGATTTAAAAATGGTTTTGAGAACATATCTTTTTAAAGATATTCTGAGATAAATATTTGAAAAGTGATTTAATTAATAAAAGATTAATTAAACATGCTTAGTGGCTCCCTGTGTGCTAAATTGTATTTTTGGCCATTTTTGGTTCCTTGAATTAATATGGGAACTGATTAGTTGTGCACTTAGTACGAGGCTAATTGAGTAGGCATGATTATCATTTGGTGTTAAGAATGATGATTCAATTAGTGTGGAGTGACCATGGTACTCCAATCTACTGAGCTTCCTTCTTGATTGAAGGATAGAAAGTTGAGAGTTAAAAACGTGATAAGTTTACGAGACTTGATTTGATTATGAGATTGAGGGCCTCTTATTTATTGTTGGTCTAGAGAGACCGAGATCAGATTTATTCGAAAAACCACTTCGGTCCGACACATGCGTTCAAAAGTGCAGATTTGTTAAAGATGATGATTTTTGAAGATGGATATCTTCATGATATAGGGTTGCTTGCCACTAGTCCTGCGATTCCAAGTGTTTCATTCTGAGAATTTTCGATGCAAGGACTATTCGCTACTAATCACATGGTTGATTCCCGATAGGATGTAGTAGGAGAGTGCCTTTTCTTTGTCCTGTTCCAGGACAAATCATATGGACAAATGTCTGACATTGCATTTCTAAGAACCACGTACGTTTATTTTTACAAACATGCATCTGTTTGGTGCTGTAGGAGGTAACCTCTCTTATACTTAACACCCTTCTCTGAGGCGTATAAACTTGGGATTTGTACTTTTGTGAAAATCAATTAATGTGTTATTAGAAATGGTAATGTGTCATTCAAAGTGTGTTTTTCTTTGAAGTGGGAGAACTGCGTTTGAGCATGTGGATGAGTTGGATTGGAGATGGGTGGAAAGACTCTTTTAATTTTTATTGTCTAGATAAGGATGTGTACTGTTCCGGTTGCTTACGACCCAACACACATGCTGACTCATTCACATAAGCACATACATACATATACATGCACACGCACATACATATACACCCACATGCACACATAGACATACAGACACAAATAAACATACACACACATGTTTGTGTGTATAGGTATGTATGTATGAGCGACTAATTATATAAGAAGAAGCTTCAAGGACCTATATCAACATAGCTGGCTAGACTTCCTCCTATAATCTTCATAGCTTAGTTAGAAGTAATGGTTTGACATGAGACAGAAACTCAACTCAGATGCAAAAAATAATATAGCCTTATCAACGCTATTTTACTTTTCAATCTACAAGGTTAGAAATCAAACAGAAATTTGTAGTGTGTTTTTTTACATTACTTAAGATTATTTGCACAATTGACTTAATTTGAAAAATCCTAGCATGTTGGAAATCATGTTTCAAATCATAGCTAAAACAAATATTTCAACGATTGATAATTGACTTAGCATTTTCAACAAGTTGGAAGTTTCAGAATGATCTTATTTTTTATAGACAGGATGTTCATAGCACAAATTGAACATTCGTAAAGTTTCATTTGATTTGAAATAGTGTATCACCAAAAACCCTAATATGCATTAGTAACATCATATTAATTGTTAACCGAAAAAATGGAACAACACCCTGGTTTGAGTGTGAAAGCACGAGCCATGTTCTTATGGAGCAATATATAGATAATAGGTAGAGAAAAGAACCGTAAAAGAAAGAAGACAAGAAGATTTTTATAGTGCTTCGGCTGTTAATGAAGCCTACGTCCACTTTATAGTTTTTATTATATATTGATTATTGTTACAAGTAGTGTTTGGTTACAAGGCTTTTGATTGTCCTTATCTAGATTGAATCTCTAAGGTTAGAATCCATTGAAGAATCATAGTAAATTTCTTTGAAGATTGTTGTGAGGAAGATGAAGAAAGTTTAGCAGAGCTTCAGCAACCAGTACAGAGAAGATCCCGCTTGTGTCATAGGTTGGATGGTATTATAGAGATCAAAGAGCTTTTGGACCAGGCCTATTCACTAGCTGCTTACAAATGATCATAGGAAGACGCCATGAAGCTCAGCACGTGATCCAAGCCAATACAATGGATCGCTAGCAATTCATGGTCTATGGATCGCTAGCGATCCATAGATTTAGCTCATACGCTAGCCAACCAATTAGCTCCTTTTTCCCTTTGCTTTGCTATGCTGGATCGCACTTACTCCATGGTTAAGTATGGATCACTAGCGATCCATAATTTATGGATTGCTGATGATCCATACACTTAGTGTATTTTTCATTTTGTCTTCTAGTCTTCTTTGCTTGTGCATACCATAAAGATCCAATGATGATGTATGGATTATTAGAGATCCACAGAGTATGGATCGCTAGCGATCCACGCCCTTAGATTATTCCTGGACTTTGATGTCTAGAATACCTTCATTGCCTTGTATCGATGTTGTTCGTGTAATCTCGCTGCACGTTGTTTTGCTTTGATGATAATCTACTTGTTAGCTAGGTTTAGCTGCTAGTTGGACTGGACAGACGCTGGTCTCTTGGTGTAGTCAAACTCAGTCGTTGCTTTAGCCCTCTTTTGGTTGAGTTCTGAGCCGTTCTAACTACATTAAGTTATTTCATATTCTCTTGGATCCTAATGGGTTAAAAACACGAATAACATTCACCCCCCAAAGTACGTCTTCGTTGGAAATAAGACATGCTTTGGAAGTTATCACCTTTAGCCCATGCTTGTTGAATTCCAAGTAATCGTGTTAGAGTTTTGCGTACGTGAGCTGAATCACATTGTTGATCACTTAGTTTTGGTCTCGACAGCTACTGCTTATCGTAACGGATCAAATTTCTCTTGCAGCTTCTCGGTATACCTTAAAATAGTAGGTAGATGTTGCGGTGTGAATTTGGAGTCGGAGATGGGCAATCCTATGGATCACTGACGATCCAAGTACTTAGGATATTTTTTGTGCTTTTTTCTTCCTACTTAAGCGGTCGAGCCAAGCCATTTCCTCACTTTCACATGACCTGAGTCTTTTCTTCCGCGCAATCCAAGTCTTATTGCAGCGATTCATTCTAACTCGTTCGATTCAATTCAGTGTTTTTCAGAGATTCAACCTTGTTGTCCGCCGTAATTTCTTCCATGTTGCCGACACCGTTGCTTATCCTCTAGTCACTTCTGACCAAAAACCATAGCTTCGCCTTTGCTTTGGATCATTGTTGATCTATCCTTAGCTCTCCACCAACCTGTCCTTGGTTTATTGATCTAAGTCTTTGACCAATTTTGTGTTTAAGAGTTGGTGCGCGGCTTATGGAATGCACGGCCTTTAGTACTTCGCATTGTTGCTTATCTTCGGGCAACGTGAGGAGTGTTTGTTTTAGCCTTTCCGATGTTGCCAGAGCAACACCGGTTTTTAGAAGGCAAAGAACAAGTTCCACCAATCCAACGGTTTCAGTCGATTTACATCGGTCGACCCGGCGGGTAGTTATTATGAACACTTTTTTGTTGGTTTAGAAAGAAAATCAAATTTTATTAAGAAAAGCATGGAAAGCTTTTTCCTATTTACAATGCCCCCGGTATCCCCAGTTGGCTTATTTGTTGAATAATAGAGAGTACATAAGGTATTTTTCGAATGAAGTGACAGCGGAGAGATTCGCTATTCCATGCCCTGAGAATTTGGATTCCGTCGACGGTTGTTAGCTTGAAAGTTTCATCCCTTAGCTTTTGATTGATGACGCACAGGTCTTCCCTGTTTGGTCCAAAGGCCCCCGAAATAGGATAGGCCCGCTTGAGCATAAGGTCTCCAACTTCGATGGTTTGGTTGTGAACTTTGGAGTTGAAGTACAATCCGACCCATTTTTGGTGGCGGTGGTTCATATCTCGGCCCCTTCCCTTCTTTCATCGATCATATCAAGCGATTTAAGTAGAAGCTATTCATTTTGCTTTTGATTGAAATTTTGCCTTTCGTGTGAGTGGAGTTCTAATTTAGCAGGATCATTTCTTCTAAGCCATACGCCAAAGCGAACGGAGTGTGGCCGGTGGGGTTGCCGCTTCGTGGGTAGTTCTGTAAACCCATAGTGCGAGTGGAAGTTAATCAACCCAGATTCTTTTTGCTTCAGTTAGTCGCTTTTTGATGGTAGACTTGATGATCTTGTTTATCGCTTCCACTTGCCCGTTTGCTTGCGGATGAGCTACTGTGAAGAAGCTTTTCTCAATTCGGAAGCACTTACAGAAGTCTTTGAACTTGGTGCTTTCGAACTGAGTTCCATTGTCAGTGATGATTTTTTGCGTCATACCAAACTTGCAAATAATATTTTTAGTAACAAAGTTAATGACTTTCTTTTTTATTATTGTGGCCAGCGGTCCCACTTCAGCCATTTTGTGAAATAATCAACGGCAACTATAGCATATTTGACTCTTCATTTTGCAATCGGCAGGACGCCAACAGTTCGATTCCCCATATTGCAAATGGCTACGGACTGACCATCCATGTTAGCTCTGTTGAAGGTGTTCTTTTAATTTTACTAAATCTTTGGCAGTAATCACATTTCCAAGCGTAGTCTGTAGCGTCGCGGTTTATTGTTTGCCAGAAGTATCCATACCGGGGGACTTTCTTTACAAGGGTTTGCCCCCAGTGTGGTCTCTGTATTCGGCTTCGTGCACTTCTTTTAGGATTCATCGGGCTTTGTCATCCGACACTCATCCAAGAAGGGGGTTGAGAATCCCCTTCGATAAAGTACTCCTTCTTGTATCACAAATCGTGGTGCCTTTCAGAGGAGCTTTATCCATTGATTCCTGTCTGTCGGAAGAGTCCCTGCAAGTAAATATTCCTTTATTGGTGTCATCCACGTATCTGGTTGGATGGTGATTTCGAGGGTCCAATCGAAATCTATTTCCTCTATGATTGGGTTGGTTAGAGTTTCAATTAGGACTAGCCCCGATGACTGAGCTTCTCCGGAGCATACTAGTTTAGCTATATTATCTGCCTTGATGTTTTGATCCCATGGAACGTGAGTTATGGTGTAGTGTTAGATGTCGCTTAGCATTTCTTGCACTTTGGACAGGTACGGGGCAAGATTCTCCCTCGAGCCTAGTATTCCCCTTTTACTTGACATACGACCAGCTGGGAGTCAATGTATATGTGAATATATTTTATCTTGAGCTCTTTCACAACTCTTAGTCCAGCAATTTGTGCTTCGTATTCTGCTTCGTTATTTGTAGCAGGGAATTCCAAGCACAGAGCATAGCTAATGACTCATTCTTGGGGGTTTCAAGCACTACTCCTGCTCCCGAACAGAGATTGTTAGATGCACCATCGACAAAGAGTCTCCATTGCATGTCTACTTCCAGCTGTGTTTCCCCTCATCACACCGTATAGTAAATTCGACGATAAAGTCTGCTAACGCTTGCCCATTGATGACCTTCCTTGGGTGGTACGTGATATCATATTGACTCAAATCTATATTCCACTAGAGAAATCGTCCAGGAAAGTTTCAGGCCGATATAACACTTGCTTAAGGGGCTGGTCATTCAACACTTTAATTGGAAGAGCCTGAAAGTATGGTCGTACCTCCTAGATGCAATCAAGAGAAAATACGCTAGTTTTTCTAGTTTCAGGTAGTTTTCTCGGTTCTAGTGAACTGCTTGCTAATGTAATACACGGGTCTCTAGATTTTTGCCTCTTCACGGACAAGAGCGGCTCAATGCATGGGGTGAGATCGTTAAGTAAATTAACAGGTTTTCTCCATCCATAGGCTTCGATAGGATTGGCGGAGCCTCCATGTGCTGCAGCAATTCTTCGAACGCTATTTGACAAGTTTTACTCCATTCAAAATTATTCTTTGCTTTCTTCAGTGCATCGAAGAATGATATACACTTGTTGGTAGCTTTCGAGATAAATTGACTTAGTGCTGCGACTTTTCCATTCAGACTTTGTAGTTCATTCTTATTCTTCGGAGCATGAACTTCTCATAGTACCGTTATTTGTTCTGGATTTACTTCGATGCCCCTAACACTTACGATGAATCCCAAGGATCCTATGGAGGCTACCCCAAAGTGACATTTGAGCGGACTAATTTTCATTTCGTACTTTTGGAGTATTTAGAACATTTCAACACGATTATCCAGGTGGTTAACAGCTGCTCATGATTTGACCAACATGTCGTCCACGTAAATCTTCATCGTTTTTCTGATTCGACACTTGAACAAGGTATTTACCAACCTTTGATAAGTTGTCCTTGCGTTCTTTAAACCAAATGGCATTACCTTGTACCAGTATTGCCCTGGGTCGATGATGAAGCTGGTGTTTTCTTGGTCAGGCTCATGCATCAGGATTTTGTTGAACCCGAAGTATGCATCCATGAATGCTAGTAGCTTGTGTCCTGCCATTCGGTCCATAAGATGGTCTATTCTGGAGAGAGGGAAGTTGTCTTTCAGGCAAGCCTTGTTTAAGTCCGAGTAATCGATATAGGTTCGCTACTTCCCATTAGATTTTTGACTAGGACCGAGTTAGATACCCATTATGGATAAGTTGCATCACGGATGAAGCCATTGGTCGTTAACTTGTCCACCTCCTCTTAGCGCCATGGACCGTTCATGACCTAGGCTGCGCCTCTTTTGCTTTACAGGTGTGGACTTACGGTCAATGTTGAGCGTGTGATAGAAGATTTTTAGAGACAACCCACACATATCGGAATGCATCCATACGAACACATCCAAGTTGATCTGAAGAAATTTAGTATGCTCCAAACACATCTTGTTTCAAAGGTGCGATCCAATTTTCAAGACTTTAGTTGGGTCATCCATATCGACCGGGAAAGACATCGTCAATTCTGCCGGTGCTGCCCGTTTCAACCCTGAACTCTCCCTTCTAGTGTCCAAAGCCTTGCCAAATCGACTATGGTCCTTAAGCCAGGGGTGGCCCTGTAGTTACTATTCTGAAGGTTCACGGATGTGGAGTGTTCTCCTCACATCCTTCCATTTTTTTCTCCTTCTGGATTCATGTAACTCCGTAATGTAACATTCTCTTGCTACGCACTGATCTCCTTTCATCACTCCGATTCCATATACAGTAGGGAACTTCATGGTTAGACACCGTTGGGCCAGAGCTATTCTGAAATCTGCTAGAGCGGTCCATCCCAAGAAGGCATTATATGGGGACATTCATCCACAATTACAAAAGTATGAATGAGGGTTACTCTTCGGTCACCCTCTCCAAGCTCCACTGGACGTTCCTAACATCATCGAATGCGTTGACATTCTCTTCCAAGTGGTTGTCCCGCTCTTCATGTTCTAAATCGGAGAGGTCCATAGCTATATCTTCTTGCAGGGTCTTGGCCCCCCGATTCAAGTTCAGACTTGGTTGCCTTGCGGGGGGCGAAGTATTCATATTTCCTTCCACATTATGTCACATGGTTCCTGTTGTTACCCTTTTTGCGGCTGTTTTTCATTTCTTCTGTTTAGACCAGAAACAGAAGAATTTCCTGTTCTATAGCAGCCGTTGGTTTAGGCATAGTTCTTGGAGCAGGATTTGACTGTGGGGATATGAGTGCATTAAGCTTTTCCATTAGAGCCTTCTGGTTACTATCCATCCATTGGTCGATTTTGTCAACCATCTTATTCAACTCATCCCTGGTAACGACTTTGTTATGACTAGAGGATGGTGAGGCCTGATTTCCTAAGTCAGCGCCATTTACTTTAGTATGTTTAGCATTAACATCTCCTCCAGCTTTCAATGCCGCTATGGACCTTTCAAAGGCAGTTCTTCTTCTTTCAGGAGCCATTGGTTCCAAGCGGTAGATCTTTCAGGCAAAGATTGATGAACTAACTTCTAAACCTATGGGATCCAAAGTAGATAGCTAGATCTGAATCCTGAGTTGGAGTTCTCAATGAAAGAACAAATATGTTAACCTAAAAAATAGATCAACATCCTGGTTGAGTGTGAAAGCACCAGCCATGTTCTTACAAAAAATAATAATATAGATAATATGTGTTGAAAAGAACCATAAAAGAAAGAAGACTAGAAATTTTTTATAGTGGTTCGACTATTAATGAAGCCTATGTCTACTTTATAGTTTGTTTTATATACCAATTACTGTTACAAGTAGTGTTTGGTTACAAGGATTTTGATTTCCCTTAGCTAGATTGAATCTCCAAGGTTGGATTCCACTTGAGAATCACATTAAATTCCTTTGAAGATTGTTGTGAGGGAGATGGAGATTGAAGAAAGTTTCCAGCAGAGCTACAACATCCATTCTGGAGAAGATCTCGTTTGTGTTGTAGGTAGGATGGTATTTATAGAGATCGGAGAGCTTCTGGGCCAGGCATATTCAATAGCTGCTTACAGATGATCAAAGGAAGATGTCACGAAGCTTAGCATGTGACCCGCGCCAAAACAATGGATCATTAGTGATCCATGGTCTATGGATTGCTAGCGATTCATGGATTTAGCTTAGATGTGAGCCAATCACTTAGCTCTTTTTTTTCCTTTGCTTCGTTGTGCAAGATTGCAGTTACTCCACGATTAACTATGGATCGCCAGCGATCCATACTTAGAGCATTTTTGCATTTTGTCTTCTAGGCTTCTTTGCTTCTACGTGCCATAACACTACTAGAAAATGGCCAAATAGCGACGGGTGGGAGCGACGGCTTCCGACGGCTTCCGACGGGCCGTCGGAAGCCAAAATCGCGATTACCTACAGTTCAGCCGACCCTTTCTTCCTTATTTTCCAGCAACCCAAATTCAAAAAAAAACCCCAAATCACCATTTTCCACCTCCAATCGCTGATTTCGTGATTTTTTCTCCTTTCCCGCTGTGAATTCAACACCTCTTGCTCTTAATTTCAGGTATAATCTCTAATTTTTGTGAAAAATTCAGTTTTTACCCTAATTCTAGATTTGCATAAATTGATAAATTAGGACGAATTAGTGATTGCAATTGTTTCCAATAGCGTAATAATGGTTTATAGCATCACATGGTATACCTATTTCATCTTTTATCGTAAAATTGTGAAAAACATGTGTAATATGTGGTTGTTCATGTATATGTAAATCGTCGTGTATACCTTGATTCTACGATTGTATACGTTAGTTGGAATAAGATAAAATGAATGAATAAACTAGGAGTATTATATTGTGCACGTAATGACTTATGAAACATAAAAATGCATAAGTCTAAATTATAATTGTGTGTATTGAAAAATGACAAAAATGTTAAACCAGCCTTAAGTTGATATAATACATCGAATAAACGTGTTAAATTAATATATATTTTTGTAAATGTAAACAGTGAGTAAAACTGTATTTTTTCATAAAATGCGCACATGTAATTGACAAATGTCCCTTAGAGAGTTTTTGGCACCGTCTGACGAGTGTTGTACATGATCGTTGTATAAATAGTCGTTTTTTTCGAAAAACGACCATTTATATTCATCTGGTACAATGTTTGTCGGATTTGTCCCTGTACTGGACAAGTTATGAACACAGTAAGCATTTACATTTTGTATACTACTTCGTCTCAAACGGTTCATAAAATTTCGGCCTAACTATTATTTTTTGTTTCCTACGTACACGCATTTGTGTACAATGCAGGGAACAAAAGGGAAATGCTGTCGAAATTTTGTTGAATCGTTTGAGGCGAAGTAATATACGAAATGTAAATGCTTACTGTGTTTGTAATGGGAAGTAGGATGCCAGACCAATGGAAAAAAAATTATACAAATTTTTATATCGATACGTTAAAAAATAAAATGTGCCCTATTTGAAAATATTTTTAAATTTGTGAAGTTGTTCTTTAAATTCAAATATTATACGACCATAAAAATAATCTTTTTTGAATTTGTATTTATCAAAATAAATATTAAATTTTGAACTTCTCATTTTGTCAAATAGGAAAAATGATTGATTATTTTGTTGATCGGAGGAGATGGATGTACCAAAGAAAAGGACTGAGGGGCTCAAGAAAAGAATATTTTTATAATGGTATAAACGTGTTTGTTGAATTCGCTTTAAGTAATAACGGAAACGATTTAGAAATTCGTTGTCCGCGTAGTAGGTGTAGACATTTGAAGTATTTGTTACCAGATATTGTGAAAGTTCATTTGTGTCCAAACGGTTTCGCACCCGAGTATTATGTTTGGGATCGACATGGAGAAGTTGTAGCAAATACTTCTATAGAGTGAAAGTGTCGTTAACGAAATAGTTTCGACGACCCGTATAGAAAATATGGTCGAAGATGCAGCACGATCAATATTTTCTATGGTTGAAGTTGACGACGATGATGGAAATGTTGAAGAACCAAATATTAAAGCAAATTTTTTTTATGATTTACTAGATGCTGTTAAGAAACCTATTTGGGATGGTTGTAAAAGCGGCACTCAGCTATCAGTAATCGCAGAATACATTGCGATGAAGTCAAAATACATCACTGAAGCTGGGTTTATGGCTGTTGTACAAGCTGCAAAAAGACATACGCCGCTCGATAATCTAATGTGTGAAAATCACTACGAAATTAAAAAACTTGTGTCGTCTTTTGGTTTACCTTATTAGAAAATAGATACATGTTTAAAAGGCTGCATGTTGTTTTGGAAAGAAGACGCAAACCTTAAAAATTGTAAAGTTTGTAATCAGGAGAGATACAAACCAAGAAAAAAGAAGGGGAAGGAAGTTCCATACAAGCGTATGCATTACTTACCCATAACTCCAAGACTTCAAAAATTATATGCATCTTTTGTAACTGCATCTAATATGAGATGGCATAGCGTGAGAACGGAGAAAGAGGGTACGTTGACACATCCTGCCGATGGAGAAACATGAAAGCATTTCGATAAAACGTATCCAAATTTTGCAGCGGCGAGTCGAAATGTTAGATTAGGGTTATGTACGCATGGTTTTTCTCCATTTTCTCAATTTGGTTCTAAATATTCATCCTGGCCCAATATCGTCACACCGTATAATTTACCTCCATGGATGTGTATAAAAACGCAATATATGTTTCTTACTGTTTTCATTCCTGGCCCCGATGATCCGACACAAGAAATCGATGTATATTTACAACTGTTGATTGAGGAGTTAAAAATACTGTGGAACGAAGGAGTAGAAACATACGATGTGTCCAAGAAGAAAAAATTTTCGTATGTTTGCTTCTTAGCTAATAGAGTAGAAACCAGACAACCACCGACGATATGGTCAAGCAAAGATATATATGAACTTGTTAAGGACTATCCAAAGATATATGAAACCGACGAGCAAACAGAAATTGAAGGCAAATCAGTTGTTCATAACTGGTGCAAACAAACTATTTTTTGGGAGTTGCCGTATTGGAAACATCTTCTACTTCGTCATAACATAGATGTGATGCACAATGAGAAAAATGAATTTGATAATGTTTTTAACACAATTTTGAATGTGAAAGGGAAGACGAAGTATGATTTGAAATCAAGACGTGATATAAAAGAATTATGAAAATGTCCCGAGCTTCATATGAACCCAAATGAAAGTAAAAAACCCAAAGCATGTTACGAATTAGATAATAATCAAGTTAAAGCTGTGTTAAAATAGGTGGAAGGATTAAGATTTCCTGATGGGATATCATCAAATCTTCGTAGATGTGTTGACTTTAAAAATGGTAGATTGAGCGTGAAAAGTCACGACTGTCACATAATGACGGAAAATTTATTTCGCATAATGTTCAAAGATTTACTGCCGTTAAAAGTTTGAAAGGTAGTAACGGAACTTAGTATATTCTACAAAAAGCTTTGTTCGACTACTTTAAAAGTGCAACGTTTACGTAAACTTGAAGTGGGCATTCCTATATTACTTTACAAATTAGAGAAAATATTTCCGTCAGTTTTTTTAATGTAATGGAACATTTACCTGTTCATCTTCCATCTGGAGCACGACTTCGAGGTCATGTCCAATATGGATGAATGTATCCATTTGAGAGGTATGTAATATGTGATAACATAATTTAATTGCATTTGAAAGATGAAGTTAATATAAATTAATTTTGCATAGATATTTGAATCATCTGAAGAAAAAAGTGAGGCAAAAAGCAGGAGTTGAAGGTTCGACATGTAAATCTTACATCGAAGAAAAAGCTTCGTTCTTTTTCTCTCACTATTTCAATGACCATGTGAATATTTCATTTCAAAGTGTTCCTCGTAATGACGAAGGCGACGAACAAGAGTCCTCTCAAGCAATGTTATCTATTTTTAGACAACATGGTCGGCCTTCTGGAAAATATGTAGAAATATGGCTAGACAATAGAGATTTTCATGTAGCACACACTTATATTCTTCTAAATTGTGTCGAGGTTGCACCGTTTGTTAGGTAATCTGAAATAATAATTTGTGTTTTATTCCTTTCTATAATGCATGCGCGTGTATAACCTAATGTAATGATTTGTTTATATAAACAGTGTTTATGAACGTGACCATCCGAACGGAGATCTCAGTAAAGAATTTTCCGGTTGGTTTCCAAATTACGTTTATGAGACGAGAAATTGTGTTGTTGACAAAGATTTTGAAACATTTTACGATGGGACCAAAAAGAGTGGTCAAGACATATTCAATATATTTCGTCAATAGATATAAATTTAACACCAAAGAATACGGGGCAGAAAATTAACAAATAATATTGGTGTATTTGTTAAAGGTAGTGCCAATCCAGAAATCACTTAAATGATTTTTATGGCGTTCTAACACAAATTTTGCAATTGACATATTTCGCACGACCCGCGAAGGAGGTGTTTCTATTTAGATGCAATTGGTTTAGCAATGTTCTAGGTTCTAGAATTAATGTGCACAAGGATTATAATCTTATCGAAATAAAACATACATTGCACTATCACAAGTATGATCCTTTTGTACTAGCCAAACAAGAATTGCAAGTTTATTACGCTCCTTATCCGTCTCTAAAAAGAGATAAAGCAGATTGGCTTGCAGTTTTTAAAACAAACGCCAGATTTACATTCGATGGAAAGAATATTCCGGACGAACAAGCTTATCAGGCAGATCTTGAGCAAAATAACGAAATAATAATTACAGACGATCATACAGATTTTGGTCCTTTGATCGATGAATCAAATATTTTGGTAGAAGCGTTTGACAGTGCATAGGAAAATATCGTCGAAAACGAGACCGAATCTGAATCAGAAGACGATGACTGATATAAATCTGAATCTGTTTTTTTGCAATTGATGTAACTATGTTGAATTCTTGATGTATTATGAAATTGATGTAACTAAAAAACCAAATCCGTTTACCATTGTTTACATGTTTTATGTCATTTCCATTTGTCATTTGTTTAGCAATTTTTATTAAAAATGCAATGAAATATGCTTATCGTCAGAAGAGTACATCATTATGAATCAGGTATAACACACTTGTATTTCTATTTCCATTTCAGTCATTAATTAAGTAATATATACCGTTGATGTCATTTTCATATGAAATATATTTCATTATCATGTTATTATTCTCTTATATAATGATGTTTATATATCACAGGTTTATCATTATGTCATATAGAGGTAGGAGCTCTTCCCGATCGTCAGGAGGCGATGGCAGTGGCTCATCGCAAGAGCCACAGTGTCCAATAGTTTCGTTAGTCCCTAAAGCAGAGGGGTAAGAATTAAATTTTATTCAGCATCTTATTTTTTTTATGATATAAGTACGTACTTATGTATATTGTACTTAAAAACAGGGGTTTCGACCTACTTCCCTCGAAGGTTGTGCTGCATGTCTCTAGAGCTTCTTATCGCAGTAGGATGAGTGCTTGCTGGCCGAAGTGGGATAACATCCCTCCTCACATCATAGAGTGTATATGGCAGGATGTCCTAGTATGTATATTTTTCTGTTTTTCATTTTAATTCGTTTTTGTCGTTTTTCTACTGTTTATCGTTTAAAGTGTATTTTTTTTACTTTTTATCGTGAAACACGGGCTGAGATAGACATCCAGACAGACGATATGATGCTGGCACGAGGATACTGAATGAAGAAGATGCGCAAGAACTACAAGGACACGATATCTAAGATTAAGAAATCTGGTAAGAAACCACGGTGGATGGGAGAGAGCGTGTGGCAAGCTTGGTTGAGATACTGGGAGACGGACGAGGCGAAGGCAAGTATACTAATTTTTTTTGAATTATTAATTTGACGTGATCGAAAAATAATGTATCAAATGTTGAATGTACAGGCAGAGTCGGATAGAAACTCTGCAGATAGAAATAAGAATCCCGTCACTCATTGCGGAGGATCGAAGTCGTTTCAGCAGTATCGACAAGAGTTGGTAAATTTACTGACTAATAAATTTAAATAGTTTATGCTATATGATTTTAAATGTATAATAATTGTATGTAACAATCAACTTTAGAAAGCCGAGGCACATGGTCATGTCGGCTATATGGACGTGTTCACATGTACGCATGCTGTCGAGCATATTAATCCAGACGGGACTGTTTCGTATACATGGCAGGACGATAAATCCAGCAAAAGCCATGTAAGAATATTTCATTTTATTCAATATTAGTAATGGTTTTGCTTGTTAAACTATAATGAAATAAGTTATGATATTATTAATTTGTTAATGCTGGAGAAGTTTATGGAGCAGCGGCAGAAACTTCTTGTTGATACGAGTCGAGATCAACTGACGACTGATGAGGAGGACGTTATTTTTAAGTCTGTTACGGATCCAGCAGAGCATGGTCGAAGATACGGATTTGGCAATCAAGTGGTAAATAATTTATTTTATCTTAAAATACTTCAAATATGATATTTTGACCTTTTCAAGAACATAAACTTGGATTTTATTTATTTTTCCATTATTGCAGGCCAGTAGTCAGAGTAGGGGACGACGGAGTAGAGCTCAGAACGATCTAGCAGATATAGAAGAATTGCGGACTAGTGTGTCCCAGCTGGAGGAGCAGAACCGCCAACAGGCCCTGCAGACCACAAAGTTGCTAGAGTACATGCAGCAGTTTGGTGGTCGCTTTCCTTCCTCGGCTGGCTCTGGATCTGGAGAAGATTGATTCATTGCTTACTTGCTTGTTCGTTCAGGTATGTTTTGTTTTAGTTTTGAATGATTTGGTAGACGGTGTAGGTAATCGTTGATTTATGTATAATTATGTTTGATACACTTGGTTTTGTGGTTGTATGAGGATGTGGATGAGGATGTTGATGAATTTGTGTATTAATAACATGGTAGAACACTTATTGTTAGGTTTATTGTTAATGTTGAAATGGTTATGTATATTACGTATTTTATTTTGATGTAATTTTATTATTTGTGTGTTTATTGAATATTGTGTAGTTTGGGTTTTGATATTTGGTTGGAATATTGTATACTAGATTGTGCAGTATTGATATAATAGTGTTTGGAAGAGAAATGTGTTTGGAAGGCTATATTTGCAGCGAAATTTAAAAAAAAAACAGCAGATTTTCGACGGATTCCGACGGCTACCGACAGTTTACAGGTCAAAATTTCCGATGGGTTCCGACGGCTACTGACAACCTGTAGCACTATATTTCCGACGGTTCCGACATTTGTCGGAATCCGTTGAAAGCCGTCGGAAACTGGTACGGCACCTTATGTCGGAAGCCGTCGGAAATACTGCTTCCCGACGCAGTATACTCCGACGGCTTTTTCCGACGGCCGCCGACGGTTTTGGACCGTCGGAAATCTTTAATCCCCTTGTAGTGTAACGATCCAATGATGATGCATGGATCGCTAGGGATCCATGCACTTAGATTATTTCTAGACTTTGATGTCTCGAATGCCTTCATTGCTTTGTATCGACGTTGTTCGTGTAATCTTGCTGCACGTTACTTTTCTTGGATGACGATCTGCTTGTTAGCTGTATTTAGCTGCTTATTGGACTGGGTGGACGTGGATCTCTTGGTGTAGTCAAATTCAGTCGTTGCTTTAGCCCCCCTTTGGTTGAGTTCTGAGCCGTTCTGACTCCATCAAGTCATTACATATTCTCTTGGATCCTCATGGGTTAAAAACCCGGATAACATTAATTACAAAGTCTATATTATTGGATATATACAAGTCTCAATCAGCAGAAGTTGCATTCTTGTGACCATCTTTCTACATGATTATAATTGGTTCTCGTTCAATCCTGCAAGTTTTTATTTTCGGTTTAATTCTTCTTTCAAGTTTCATCAATCCAGGTATCTTGTGATTTCTTTCACTTTTAGTTTTATCCATAAGAGCCACATGTTTATATCATAAATTTCTAATAAAAGTTAAGCCTGTATCCTCCGCATACCTTCTGGCTTCTGCTCTAGCTGCTGAAAGTGCATGCACGGATTCAAACAGTACCACAAGTGACGAATCATTTTATTGCCCACTTGATATGTGAAATTACAACTGAACATGTAATTATTCACAACAAAAAATGTACTATCGAAGTAGACCATTAATTCCTGTATATATTTAGAAGAATTTTCCTATTCTTACAGGAAGGTGACAATAAATTTGTTTGATTATTAGAGCTACGAATTCCCATATATTCATCCATCTTACTTACTCATTACTCATTAATATGAGAGATATAAATGATGTATTGTCATTACTAATAAAGATTATACAGTTTCATACAATATACACATATACTTTTGTATATAATTTTGTACATGTTTTCCATCTTTTCTTACTTATAATATGGCTATACTTAACGGATAAACAAACAAAAAGTTATATGATATATTTTATCATCAGAAGAGGTCATTCACTATTGATTAAAGATATGCAAGTTGCACTTGAAAATTTATACTTTTAACTTTCTGAAAAATAATCACGATAAATCTAGGCTGTTCAAGCCTTTTCTCTTTCAATTCTTGTTCACAAGATCAGAGAACTGCTCTAGTCCACAAATTATAATCCCGATTCATCGAGACTACAGGTTTAACAATATGTATATAACTATATATAAGCCCTCATGCTGTAACCAATTCAATCACATTGTTCAGTTAAGTTGTATAAAGAAAGAAGAAAATCATAAACAGAAAACAAGCTTGATCAATTACTTACTATGGCGCCTAATGGAGAAGTACTTTCAGTTCCAACCTACACAAGAAACAATACACCAAGTACAAAAGAATCCAAAGAAGGGCTTCAAAGAGCAATATCCGATCTATCATTAGAGTTAAGCAAAGCCCCGTTATTTGAAACGGAACAAAATACATTGCCAAAGATAGCAGAAGTAGAGAGTGCCAAATGTGAATGCTGTGATATGTGCGATGAGTTCACGCCTGAATATATAGCAAAAGTGCGCGAGAGATACTTCGGTAAATGGATATGTGGGCTCTGTGCTGAAGCAGTTAAGGAAGAAACAATGAAGAATGGAGGAAACAAAGAAGAAGCTTTGGAAACACATATGAATACATGTGTTCGGTTTAATAAATTTGGAAGGAAGAACCCGGTTCTTTATCAGGCTGAAGCAATGAGAGAGATGTTGAGGAAGAGCTGTGCCAGAGGTGCCAGAGCTAAAAGTACAAGCCCTAGAGATCATAAAATGGGGTT
This sequence comes from Allium cepa, assembly GCA_030765085.1. Classification (NCBI taxonomy): domain Eukaryota; kingdom Viridiplantae; phylum Streptophyta; class Magnoliopsida; order Asparagales; family Amaryllidaceae; genus Allium; species Allium cepa. The sequence goes on from CM060942.1 coordinate 516,064,735, forward strand.
GAGAAAAGGTGGGATTGCAAGGAGTTCGAGTTGTATGCCTGCTATTAGTAAGGATATTGGTGATTTCAGTTTGACGCAAGGGCAAGGTTAACTATGTATGCAATGTAGTAGAGTTGATGTTTCTGTTAATGGTTGAAGTAATTTTTGTTTGCTTCTAATGTAATATATAGAATCTAGCTGGTACTTAATATTCAATATGCTAATGTTTTTCTATGTATTATGATTAATATTTTTCTTAGAATACCTACCTTTTTGTTTGATTTGATAATGTTTTTGTTCAACATATTTTTGCACAAATTCATTTTGTTATACTTAACACACTGGCTGTTTCCTAGAAAATAAGATAAGCCTGAAACCTGTTAAGAATAAATGCTTTATCCAAGGTTAAGAACAATAACAAGGAAAGAAAACAAAGTGATGAAACTATTTTCCTACTATTTCGTCCGTTAAAAAAGAAAGCGATATGGAGGGAACCGTCAAAACCAATATGACAATTGTTTATTTACACTAAAATACATGCAAATCAAAATCTTGGGAAAATAGCAAGGTTTTTTCACAACTGCTAAGAATATAGATAATTAATCGACTTCATCATCAAATAGTTTATTTTGTCCAAAGTATCCCACTTCTATTTCTACAACTATTAGAAAAAACTAATTCGATCATCTCAAATCGATATTAAGTAATTATCCTCTAATATTCACTTCTTTAACAAATTGCTGACATCTATCCATTTTAGAAATCTCCATCAATTAAGTTGGTAACTCATTGTCCTTTTCTTTTGTACTCTTTCTTGAAAGGAATTATAAAATGTTATTTGTTGGATGTGTACACGTAGCCATTCGCTGAGTAGCATTAGAACATTGTATTCTCTATTTTACTTCTGTTGGTGTTTACTGTTCGTATCCATATGATTGATGTTATTTTTAAGTTGAATTGGTTTTGGTTTCTAACAGATAAACAAGATTATCAGGGTTAATTTTCACGGTAGCTGTGAAGTTAACGATTTTTCATAACGAATTGATATCGGAGCAATTGTATTGTTATAGAGTAGCAAACGCAAAACTACTTCATAAAGAAATTCAAAACAATCAAATTTGTTACCTAGTGGAGTAGAAGATTCTATCACGGCGGAGCTTGCGGTTGGGGAAAATTTTATGGCTGCTAATTTTATAACTTTGAATTAGGGCTTTGAACTTTCGGGTAATTGTTTAAGGCCTGCAATCGAATGGAAGTGAAGGTTTATCACGGTTGAAATAGTACAGCTGATCATGATACCACGGTTCAATCACAGGTTCCAACGTACGCGAGGCTTGAAGCTTCTCCGGGCCGTAGAAGCCCATGGCCGATAGTTAATCGGCTTCCAACCATGGTCCGGTCGTTTGCTGATAACTATGGGTAGTACATGTTGAAAGATCGAATATGTTACCTTGTATGATGTTAGATTGGAGTTGTTAGGTCGTTTACAAGAAAACTTATGGTAGAGTGCTCATATGGAAGTGACACATTTTGTCACGTTGTATGCATTAGGAATATGAGGTTTAAAATGTTTGAATATAAGACATCGTTAGAATGTAAGAGCTTGTTAACATTTAAATATAAAACTTTGGCATTGTAGATCTTTTCAACCTTTATATTAATATTATTTAGAAGAAAATTTGTCAACAACCCAAAATTGATTTAATAAGAAAAGTTAATCCTTTTGGTCTCTTTTGATTTGATTGAAGTGTGCTAGGATGTGAATGTCATCCGTAGATTATCTTTCGAATCAGTCTTTATTGTGAAACTTCCTTTTTATCGACCTTTCAACTTGGTCGAAAGGTTTGAATACTTCTCTTTTTGGTCGTTTGAGCTAAATAGAGTAATTTGGTTATCCCTTCGAAACAACCCTTTCAAAGCGGGTGCGGTAGCCTAAAGGATGGCTCTAAGGTTCAGGGGTATGATTTGTTCTGAATGATTTTGACCTTTTCGAAACCTGAAATCTTAAGTGACTTGGGTTTGGACCTGGAATTAAAGGTAAGACTGGCTTGAGTTACGGTTTCAACCTCCTAGAAGGTAAAGGTCTAGTGAAAGGTGGCCTGGAGTAAATAACTGTGATTATTTGAAAATGAAGGGGTCTCAACCAAGTTGGAAGAAGCCTTTCGATGTGGTCGATACCTGAAAAAACAATTGGATCAAATAAAAGCTTTTTAAACAACTAAATAATCAAGAATGCTGAGATCTTCCCTTTATTAATTCAATCGAACCCTTATTGATCTATTGATGACTTTGTAGGACAAATTTTCCCAATTTGATTTAAAAATTAGGGTTACAACTTTTAGAAGTAAGTATAAGTATAGAATGAATGGGTTTGGATCTCCAAAACCAGACCTCTTGGGTCTTATTCATAGATGCGGGTCAGCATCTTTCGACCTAATGTTTTCGACCTGGTCGAAAGGTGGCTTCAGAATTGTCTTTACAATGCCTTTGATTCACTTAGTACTTGCACATCCCTCTGCAATGCTTTCAAATGGGCTTGAATGCTTCTGTCTTTGTCGAAAGTGATGGTTGCGCCTTTCTTCTTTACGTTGCTTTGCTAGAGCTTTCGACTCTGTCGACAGGTTGCCGCCAAGGTTTTGAGGGTGTTGAAATGCCAATGGTTTCGACTTTGTTAATAGCTTCAAAACTTTTGCTTGTGACTTGTTGCGGAACCTTTCCTAGATATTAATTGCTTTGACCGGTTCGAAAGGCTTGACTTGGCTTTCGAAATGGTTGTTCTAAGCACGACATGTTTTTGAGTGGTTTGAATGGAGGCGAAACCTTTGGTTTCGAAAGGTTTGGCACACATGTGAAGAGTTGTCAGTCTTTGTCTTCGAAAGGTGTTGCTTTAACTCATTTGAAAGGTCTTTATGTGTGCGTAAGCACCTGCTTCGAAAGGTGGTCACTTAAGCGTAAGGGTGTTTTAGACCCCTTCGGAAGGTTGTGACACTTTTAGACATTGGCTGTAGCATCCCTTCGACTCCTTCGAAATGTCTTATTGGAGCTTCTTTCTCTTGTTCTTCTTTGTCTTTCAGCCAATCGGGTTTCTATAATGTCGAAAGGATATTTGGTAGTTACAATTGCCCCTCTCAAATGGATGCCCTTAACTTTCCAAGTCAATCGCCTCAAAACCCTGAACGTTTCCCACCTTTTGGTATTCCAACACGAATCTGGGCCGTTCATTTAAATTTGATCGAACAGTTTGCCGTCTTTGCTAACTTTTCTTACAAACAACGTTCTCCTCTTCTTCTCTTTCATTCATCTGCTTTCAGAATTTTCTTCGAGCAAAATCAAATTTCTTATACTTTTTCAAGTAACTTTTATCTTAAACAAAGAAGAATCAAGATCTAAAGTAAGTTGATATTATCCACTTTTCGAATCTTCTTCTCTCGTTTTGTTTTACAACAAATTTCAATTTCTAAACTTTTGCAGTTAGGATTTTCGAATCTTTATTTTAATTTACTTGAAACTGTTTAAGCTTTTATTTGCTTGGTAGCATCTTTTGATTCAGTATCTTGGTTCTATTCGATGTATTTTTCTTGTTAAGCTTCACATTTATCTTTTCCAATTTTAGATTATATTGTTTTGTTGTTTTTAGGGAATTTGAATTTTTCATCTCAACGATATCAAAATTTTAAGTGGTTGATTCGCGTTTGAATTCACTTTCTTATTAATATTTAAGTTTCTGGGTTGAAATCAGGTTCGGAGAAGAAGGAATCTTCGGTTAACTTCGCCTAGAAGTTTTGAGTTTGTACGAATCAAAAATTTAGCGCTTGAATTTTACCCTTCTACCCCTTTGAAAGTGATTAAGGTGGTATTTTAATGTTTTGATTTTTCATTCCCTTTCGATGGGGTCAAAATGTAAACTAGATCCTTATTGAATCGACCTTGTGGAAATGTTGTTTAGCTCACACAAAGCCAACCTCTTCAAAAATAATTTTGTGCTTTTGACCCTAATACCTTCCGAAGAGGTTGGTTATTGCATCTTACTAAATAATCACATAATTCATATTTCAAAAAGCATTAATTTTGTTTCTTGGGTTTCACAACCCTTAGTATAAACTTACTTTCAATTTGTCTAAGTTAGAGATAGATATATTTTATAAATTGGGTTGGAGAAAGCATACCTTGTATAAGTCATAAATCACGTTGAACATTTCGACTTAGTCGAAACATGTTGTATTAATTGAAATTTATTTGTTGGTATGCTTTCGAAACCATGCATTCCTTTCGACCTTGTTGAAACCATTGTAACTAATGAGTCGAAACCTTTAGTAACTAAATGGGATTTAATCATCATCTTTCTCCACTATCGTCGAAACATTCTAAGCCCTCTTCTTTTTATCAATATGACTCCAACTCAAAACCTTTTGATTTAATTGGCATTCATGGTTTTGACAACATTCATATTCCCTTAGAAAAACTAAAGTCATGTGTTTCGAAAATGTCGAAGGGTCTTTTTTTTCTTTTGTTTAATCAATATCGGTATTGTATACTTTGTTCCAATTTGTTATGTTGGTTTTAACTATTCTAATCTAATAACAAAGATTCTATTGACCTTCTGACATTGTTGAAGTAGGTTGGTTGGACACATATTTCCTTCCTCTCTTTCGACCCTGTCGAATGCTCGATTAATGTTTATACTTGGGCTTTTGACATTGTTGAAGGGTGTATTTGTTAAGTGTTAACTTCTATTTCCCTTTCTACTCTGTCAATAGCCTAGTAAATCTCATTTTTTAACCTTAACATTCTTTCAAGAATATGTAGCTTCATGCTGCTTTTCAAATTGTTGTAATAAGTTTCTAGTAATCCTTGAAAGAATGTTAATTTCATAACAAACTGAAATTTCTAACTGGAATGATTTCACCTGGTAGAATTATGAGTTCCCCAAAGAAAATTTAAGCTGTCTCCAAGCATCCTTGATATCCACTCAGGATGAAGTGGATGCAATCCTTAATGACTTTGGGATAACAGGAGTGGAAGCATTCCCCCGCAATGAAATTGACACCAACAACTCTCGTGAAGGGTATTTTGCCTACACTGCAATCCACATTTGCCACGTAGGAATCCTCCCTTTCCAGACTTCTTATCTAAGTTCTTAGTTTATCATGGAATTGCCTCGATTCAGTTATCACCCAATGTGTACAATTATCTCTTATCCTTGGAGTTAATGGCGCTGGAGTCCGGCATTCTCTCTTTAAATGATGAAGTGCTGAATCACCTTGTCCAGTTGGTTAAGCTCAACAACTTAAACAACTAAATCTTTAAGTAAAATCCTCTTAAGAAACTGATATCCGAACGAGTGAATATGTTCAGAGATTAGGAGAATCTGTTCTTTTTTGCTAGATGCTTCCCTAACATTAGTGGGACCTTCTCTTCTCCACGTAAGCTCGATTTTTAGATTATTATCCTTCTATCTAGTTACTTTTCTTTGCCGATCTACGCTTTTTGTTAGTTGCTCCCTTTAACGAGGTAAGGGCAGAAGAGAAGAAAATAGTGGAGTCGCTGGTTACTGCTTCAAGCAAAATTGGAAATAGCTTGACGTTGTTGAATCCAACAAATCTACAAAAGCACTCCCTTTTGCCTGCTAGTCAAAGGATACATGGCTAACCTCCTTCAGTCTAACATACATCCCAAAGAAAATGCTTTCTCTCTTTTGGAGACCCGTCAAAATTCTCCCCATTGTCACCTATATGCCGTGACCACTACAGTAAGTTCAAATGTTATGCTTGTTATCTATTGCTATGTTTCTTTTCAAAATATATTCTGCCGATTTGTAATCTATTTGAATTCTCTACAACTGCTCATCGGGTGGAAAAATCCATCAGTGGTCCCGCTCCTCCCTCTCTAACCTCCCATGTGTCATCTTCTTCTCAGGCCCTCGCTAAGACAAAGATGGCCGCTAAGAGAAAATTGGTCAAATTGTTTATGGTGGAACCACCCTTGAAGATAGAAAAAATAGTGGAAGTTTCTGATTCTCTACCACCAGAGGAAGAGGAGTCCTTAAAAATTAATAAAGCTTTAAGAGTTCGACTATTGAAGGTTCTCTTGATCAACCCAAAAAGATTCCCACAATGGTTAATCCACTTTCCCGCATCACCTTCTTGAGCTCTTCAAGTGCGATTGAGCAGATGCGGAAGGCTTTGGAGATTTTCGACCCCTTCTCAATAGCTCATTCCTTCTATGTCACCATCTCCTAAAAGTCCTCAATAATTTTGAAGGATTGTATGATCTATTCCGAGTTCTTCAACTTTTGCCTCCACACACCCGCCTTCCTCTATTCTTGAATTGGCAGGTCATTATCGTTCTTCAATAGAACAACAACTCTTGGTAAGTTTCTCTTCATTTGAATTTATTATTACTTCTCTTCTTTAAATTTTTGACTTATGCCATACTTCATCTTTCAGATTTCCAAATGTTGGCTCTACTTGCAGAAACATGCGTCTAAATCTTCTGTCGAATCTTCAGACACCAAGAGGAGATTTCTGACTTAAGGAATCAAATCTCCACTTTATCCACAGAGAAAAATGATGCTATGATTGAACTGGTGCGATTGAGTGCTTCTCTTACCTAGTCATAGTGTGTTATTTCTAAGGAAAAGAAAGTTTGCCAAATCCTTGCCAATGATTCAGCAATGAAAATGACTTTAAAAGAATCCTAGGAGGGAAATATGTAGATGCAAAGCAAGTCTCTCTAAAGGAGAAGTTAAAAAAGAATAAAACTTCCCTAAAATTGGCAGTCAACACTATTTCCAATGCAAAGCAGCGTGTGTCACAATTTCTTGACATATCTCTTGAAGATATTATGAATAATTCTTTTGAGGATGCTTTGAGGCTTGCCTACACCGATGACGTCAACAAAGGCTATGAGTTAAGCTTTCCCTCGCTTGAACCTTCTCTTGTCAGTAGGGTTATGGGCAGGATCAAACAGATGGAGCAGGGAATTGAAATGATAGAAAGGGAGGAGATTAACACCTCCAAAATTCTCACTTTTGAAGTTCGTTGAATCTGACTCCAAAGACGAAGGTGATAAAGATGAAGTCGTCGAGGAAGAGGGTGACGATGATGAAGATTATAGTAATGATGATAATGATGATAAAAATAAGGTGGTCAAGGTTCATAAGAAGATAGAGGTGGCCACAATGAATCTTCTGAGAAAGATGGAGATGACCATACAAGGTTTTCAGAAAAGGATTCGTCTTCTTATGAAGCAAACCGCCTGGACCTTATGCTCCTTTCAGCCTACAAGAAGTGCCTGCTTTTATTGATGTTAAAGTGCCAAAAGAAAAGGATCAGGTTTCCCAAGCATCAGTCCCGGTATCCCAGGTATGAGATTCTCTGTTTAAAAAAAATTTCACTTCGTGGATAATAATAGTGTAAATCGTTTATTTTGATAAGGAAGAAATCTTTCCACCCCTATAAAACCAAGCTTGAACGAAAATAAGTGGAGATAAATAGTTTATATAGGGATTTAGATAAATAATAGAAGGAGCACAACATTATTTCTGATAAATATTATAGATTCAATAGAAGTGCGGCAGTGTTAGCATCCTTTAAGCATCAAGAAGCTGGCCCACAGTTAAGGAGAGCGTGCCCTTGATATGATGCTCTTTTGAAGAAAAACCAGGAATTGATTACCCTCTTTTTGATGTTGATCGAAGAGAAAGACATTTTTTTAATTTCGAATGCCTATTGTAGACACACTGAACTGTTGATTTTTCATATTTAGGTGATTTAGTGGGGGTCTACTTAGGCATTTGCACAAAAAGTTACTTGGACGAGTTTAGATCTAACCCGCATCTCGAAGCATGTTGGAACTTACCACGAGTTAGATCAATTCACCAAGATCTACCTCCTAAAAAACCCCACTATTATAAGGACAAATTTATTTCGTAATTAGTTACTAAGTCAATTTTGTATGAACCGGATGAACAACCGTGAATATGTAATAATATTAATTTGTAATTTTTCTTTTTATACTTAGATGTATTTTGTTGCATTATCACATAGAGAATGTTCCTTAGGCAATCTTGTTTCTAGAGATTATCTAAGACAATATGTTAAATTAAGAAGATTTTATCTCAAAAATGCGTCAAATTTTACATCTTCAAAGTTAGAAAGATATTATTTTCTTAGAGACTTACAAAACTTTACATGGAATGTCTGCGTCTACGCTTTGATTTCCTTGGTGATGTGAAAGAAATCCTACTTAAGGAGATCCGGACATACCATACTAAATTAATTTGTGGTCATGATAGTCCTCTAGCTGGAGAATAGGACTATAGAAAATATCCTTCAGTGATTACTTCGAAAGGACTTAACGTTCCTTTTGACTCTACAGTTATTCTTTTAGCCAATTCACTGAATAAAGTTAGAAACGTTGTTTCCGATCTTTAGATGATAACTGAATGTCTATGGTACCTTTTAGTTTCATTGTTATTCGAGTTGTAATCTTTTATTGCAGTAATAAAGAGATTGTTCATTCTTATTTTGACTTTATTCTTTTTCTTTTTTATTTAAATAGGAATTGTTGTTGCCTCTCTCATTAAAATCAGCATTTTGCTTTATCAATCTTAAGGATAACTCTAAGCGGGTCTTGAAAAAAGAAGACTTCTTAAAGATACTTTACTTGCTTGTTTTCATGGCAATACCGAAGCATTAAGATGGCATAAGAGATTCTTGCTGTAGAAAACAATTATAAGATATCTCAAGGATCAGATTACCAATTTAGAACCAGATATTAATAGTAACAATAAAGCGACTTCCGTGCTGAAGCGTCAAGTTAAGTCAAATCCTTCAATCAACTTCGATCACAAAATGTCGGAACTTTTCAAACAGATAAGCGATTTGGAGATGAAATTGAAGGATGGTTAATCTTAATGCGAGTCGTTGGAATTTATTATGGGGAATAATATCCTGAGTGTTGACCTACCAGTTCCTCATGCCACTCCATCTGTTGCTAAGTCTACAAGGTCCACTTTCCCTACTATCCAGAAATTTCCAAGTACAAGTAATCCTCCCCCGGCTTATACAAGAAGGTAGTGGGAAAGTTGTACTAGAAATTTAAATTTGAAGTGATGAAATATTTTGACAAACAACAGAAAGTTAGATACTCATAGCGCATAAACAAATATGCTGCTAGAATTCAAAACCTTGAACGAGATAAATATCTCCTTTTAAAGCGCATCGTTGAATTGGAAAGGGAAAATAGTACCCTTATAGGCACAAATTGAGCTTTCAATCGTGCTTTGAAAACTAATATTTATGTGATTGATGATGCAGACAAGATATGGAAGAAATAGAAGAAACTTAAAGAGGTTCTTTGTATCGTTATCCGTCACATCATAGATCCTTTAATGGCCGAGAACCTGAAAAAAGCTGTTTAAGATTTATGAAAGACTCATATTTATGAAATGTATATATTCGTTCCGTACACTTGTAAATAATTTCATAAGTTATGTTAAATCTTGTAAAGTTTGTAAATATCATTTGGTTTGTGATCTTTTCCTGTAATGTTATCTTCTGTAATATTTGTTTGATAGCTTATGCCATAATGTCTGTATTTGCTGGATCTTTCATTCTTCTTTACTGTTCTTATTTCCTTAAAAAGTATGAAGAAAAAACATTACCTATTATTAGCTTGAAATTGATATAAAAGTCTATCTATATCGTTCACATAGATTAACAAATCACTATGTCATGGTATTAAATGAACAGTAATTGTATTTTATTAAATGTCTTGAAACCCATCTTTGATCATGTTGAGAAATAATTATGAGTTTAACTATAATCATATTATTGGAATATCTGAAGTCTATTAGCAGAAAATTTTATCCTCAACCAAGGATATAAATGTATTAGAAAATCATCCTCTGATGATTACTAATAAAGGGTTAATAATTATTAAGTAATAGAAGTCCATAAACCATTATCCGAGAACTTGTAGTAGAAATCCAATAACCCATATTTGGACATTAATGAATGAAATCTGAAAGTTTCAAAGCCTGAAACCAGTATTCGAGTATTAGAGGATGATGTTTATAAGTTAAGAAACTTGAAATTCAGATTCAAGTAATTGTGGATGATGACCGGAAGTTCATAATAACAATCTTCTTGATAGAAATTTTTGACCCAGATTTGGTCATTAGTACTGGATAATCGGTAATCCATAATATAAATCTCAAGCCCAAATTAGGGCATTAATAAATGAAATCACGTAATAGTCTTGAAACCCAGATTCGAGTATTAATAAATGAAGTTCAAAGGTGAGAGACTTAAAATCTAGATTCGTGTATTAATAAGCGGAGTTTTGTTTAACTTCATATTTGCGGTTTGATTGGCTGCTTCTTGATAGGATGTCTTAGTCCATTATTTGATATGCTACCGATTTGGCTTGGACATCATAGTCCATCATTTGATATGCCACTTCTTGGGCTTGGGCATCTTAGTCTGATGTTTGATGAGCCTCTTCTTGGGCTTGGACATCTTAGTTCATTGTTGTCTGATGCTCTTGGTTAGCTCATTCTCAAGCCTGAACCAAGGACTTAGCCAACCTTCCTCCAAGAGGCGCTTTGACCTGACCAGAGGTGCGATCAAGAGCTTGTCGATGCTTTAACTTGGCCATAGCATGGAGCGAATAAAGGTTTACACTCCTCCTACCAGAAGGTACCCTACCCTGGCCATAGAGTAGCTTGGACAGGGGCTTATCGATGCTTTAACCTGGCCATAGCATTGCATGGATAAACGATTACACTCCTCCCTATAGGAGATGCGTTGACCTGACCAGAGGCGCAGCCAAAGGCTTGTTGATACTTAATCTGGTCATAATGTGGCACCGTTAAAGGCTTACACTCCTCCCTTCAGGAGGCGTTCTGCCCTGGCCATCTTGGCACGGACAGAGGCTTTTACCACTTAAGTTAATGTCTAAATAAAAGGAGTATTTCACTCCCAACCATGTAGATTCTCTTTAGAAAAGTAGCTCTTTGTTGATCTTATTCAATATTTCTTTAAAAACTCGTTGATTTTTCCTTGACGGAAAAAGATGATTATTGTCACGATCCAAATTTCAGCGTTCGAAAATCGACATCCGTACTCCACTTGTACCTGAATGCCGTAGATTCAAACGTTGAAATTCGGCTCGTGCCGGAGCTTATAACACATTAAGTACAACAGAGCAGAAGAAAATGATTATACATATGATAAACAACACTGATACAATATCTGATACAACTGAATGATACAATGAATATCAATATACATCAGAGATATGATGCAAGAAAATAGCAGCGGAAAGAAAAGATAACACCAACAGCGGAACAATATCTCCAATATGGTCTTCAAGAAAGAACTCCAACATCGGTAATCTCCATCTCCAAGGCAACAATCCAGAAATAGCTCGAACTCCCAATAACGATGCACAAAGATAAGCAAGTGCAGTCCTAATCCAAAGACTGAACTAGATCTAGATAATCTACTAAACCTGACTATCTGAGAAACCCAACTCTAGAGTGCCCGTGTGAGAAAATTGTGGGCACCCAGAGTTTAGGAAAGGAACAATAAACTCCAGGTCAGTCGTGGGACTGGTATGAGCAAACAAAAACATTTGGTCTTTAAAACAAACAAAAGAATTTAAATTTTAAACCCTCAATGCTTTTTAGAAAATGAAACTACCATAAGGCCTCCCGCCACACACACAATGCAACGCACACTTGGGGGATATTTCCCCTTATGATAGTCAAATATGCTTAATACGAGGAAAATTATTTGATATCATTACTAGTGCATAGTGGAAAACCTTTCGAAAGTATAATATTAATCCTACCAGCATAGGTACCATAATATTATGTCAGCTATAGCTACCACCTGAGGTGGCAGGTAATACAATTGCAATCGTAAAGGGCTCGTATTGTTTTGATTGGATTTCCAGCAAATGGTCAGGGTAAGGAACTTTCTACTATCCATGGGTATGCCTCTGGCGAGACGTCCCGAGAACCTAACCAGATCTCTACCAACACAAGGCCGGGTTGCCTCTATAACTAGGTAACTACTACACGAGCATGCCATCCCATGGTCCTTTAGGACCTTTATCCGAGTTACCTCTAATTCAACAACCACAAAGTAATTACAAAGTAATAGATCTGCAGTATCCACATGAGTAAGTATCTGGGCTCCATACCATGATACCACCCTTTTCCAAAAGGGAATGACAAACCCTAAAGGACGCGACCCTCACAACCTTGCGCTTTCCTGTTTCGACCATTTCCGGGGTGTGAGATCCTGATGCAGTCTCGTCCACAAATCTACGCTTTATACAAAATCCATGCTTTGATCAACAAATGATACAAAGCAGCAATCATCATACCACACTACCAAATTTGGGAGTATATCACTGATAAATATCAACTACATAACCTCTGAGCTCGTACGTCTTAGAGAAGGGTGTTAAGCTAAGAGAATAAATTATCCGCCACCAAGCAGAAATGTATTTGATAGAGATCATTTTAATATCTCAAAGTGTAGTGTCAGACATATAACCATAAAAGTCTGTCCTGGGTTCGAACAGAACCAAAGGCACTTTCGAAAAAGCCCTTGCAAATCCGGGTATCCACAATTCCGATCGGACTTCCCATCACATATGGAGAACTCTATACCGGAGCAACTCAGTGCAGAGTCAATCGAGAGGTTATCCTATCATTCTCGAAGACACCCGGTCTTCAACACCGATCTTCAAATGCAATCCATAACGTCGTATCACTATTCGGAATGGGATATATGACACAAGGTCCTCTCCCGGCTAAACCGAATAATGAGCGCAATATTAAAAATATATGGATATGGGATTTCAGTTAAGTCACAACTTAAAAATCCAAAGCTTCTCTTTCAAATGGTTAAACAAATTACCATTTCAAATCTTTAAACAAAAAGATTCGTTTCACAAAGTTCACCTAGTTTCACAAAGATCCATTCATAGATTTTCAAAACAATTTCCATTTCAATTGGATTAACTCATTAAATCTTTAAAATTAAAGATTAAATTCATAGCTCTCAAACCGTTTCCAAAGATTTATTCATAACTTAGAAAACTATTTTCATTTCAAACTTGAATTTCCTTTTAACACAAATTGGACGTTCATTTCTTATGCGAAAGCCTTATTTATTTGAAAACAAATAGTTAAAATTTTTGGGTAAAATTTAAAGTCCCAAAACAACACTTTTAAAATGGTTTAAAAACCCATATAAACACATTTATAAGTTAAGTAACCTTTTTAAACCATAGTTTCCAAATCATAGAATTCGGTTTCAAATATTGAATTCAAATTTAAATCAAATTATTTAAATTTCAAAACCCAATCAAGTTATTCAAAATAACTTTCATTTTTGAAATTCATTTTCAAAAGCTTTCAATTCTAACTATTTTGGATTCAAAAATTCAATCTTTAAAACTATTTCAAAATCTATGACTTAACCCATTTTCAAGTGCAATCCATATTTGTGTGTGTATAAGTGTGGTCTCGGGGTTTTGCACAATAAAAGTGGCACATCATCAATCAACACAGATTCAAATACAGCAATATATTTAATAAGCGGTATAAACTATAACGCTTATATTTGATAAGTGGTATAAACCATAACGCTTATATTTTATTCACAGGTCACAGATATATATCACAGATAATAAATTGCATCAAACACAGCTCAATCAAAACAGAACATATCAAGGGTATCAAACAATCATCCAATAAAATCCAAACTTTCATAGGTGAGATCAGTTAATCCTTTAAATTAATTGGAATCAGATTATTTACTTATGAATAATTTACTAATTATGGTTAATTAGCATTAATCAATTACAAATTATTTGACTAATTAGTCTTTAATCATTTATTAACTAACAATTGATAATAAATTAATTAAACTATAATTATTAATTAAACAACCTTTAATCATTAAATGATTATCCTTTTAATTAATTGATTATTCTTTAATTGATTATTCTTAATTAACTCCATTAATTAATTACTCCTTAATTAATTATCATTTCTTAATCACCTTTATTAATTAATTAACCTTTAATTAATTATCCTTAATTAATCATATTTAATTAATTAGTTATCCTTAAATTAATTATTGTTTGATCACTTGGTTAATCAACCTTCAATCATAAATTAGTTACTTTTAATTAAATAGTTATCTCTAAGCAATCAATTACCCTTAATTACTTAATTAATTTATTAATTATCTTTATTAATAAATCATCCCTTAAATACTTTCATTAATTAAATCTTTAAGTCATTATTTAATTAACCCGATTTATGTAATTATTTTACCTTAATTCTTAATGGATTAATATAATTTAACAAATCACTTTGATTAAAACAAATAACCCTTTAATTTAATCATATTGATAATTGATCACCTATCCTAATAATTAGTTATTAGATTCTATTTGAAAGCATTAAAAATAAAATATATAATATATATAGTTTTTTAAAAACAAATCAATTTTTAATGTTTAACTTAAAATTTAAATTTTGTAGCTTTGTTAAAAACTCATTTAATTTTCATTTTAACTTCTAAAATATGATTAATAAATTTGAAAACTTTATTAAATTCATCATTAGTTCACCCTCCTATATTTGTCAAAACTTGCTTCAACATTTAAATAGTTTAAACTTTGTTAAATATTTAACTTGCTGCATTATTACTTCCCGATCCACACTTCCCTTTTCCCGAGCCAAACCCATAAATTCACAAACTCGACTTTGAGTTCTCCCCAGAATAATCCGAGTAGAATCAAATTTTTCAAAACTTAAGTTTCTAACTGTTTACTGGGTATATCAAAAACTTACTCGAGTTGAAACTTGAGCTATCTTTGCGTTCTCTCGATAGTAAACCCGAGCAATTGTTACCTTCATCCCCACCTTTTCTTCTTCCTTCTCCTCAATCTCCTGATACACAAAACACACGTGTGCACCATGCACACAATTCTGGCCATCTTTAGTTGCCACTGATGCCACCCCCACCTCACCGTCGACCTCCTCTACCAATCTCGACCACCTATCTCCGGTGACCACGTCAGAAATGAAGTTTTGCAACTCGACCCCCCTTCCTGGATTTGAACCACCATCAGGAAAACTCGTCGCCACACCACGTCAAGCCACCAGAACCGCCGCGAGTCTGGCCGAAGCTTCGCCATATGCCAACCCTTCTATCCCCCCAGGTGCGATGCGACATGATGCAACGAGGATGAAGTAATCATCTCGATTCACCCTCAACCCTAAACAGTCAAATAAGCCTAAAATCATTTCGTTTAATCACCACAGCGATTGAAAATTTAAACGAACATTTTTCTGACAATCTCCTATACACTAGCCTCCTCCACCATCGATCGCAACCTCTCACTCTTCGTTGATCATCGGATTTTGATGAAAATACCTATTCTATTCAACTCACGATTTCGTTCGATTTTCAAACTTAAAAATCACGAAACTTTTACCAAAAATCATTATTTATAATTTCGAGTGAAGCTATTAATTTGAAACTTGGAATTAAACCGATTGATTTTTCACTTATATTTGGTCATCACTGAATATCCGGGTTTTGAATATAATCACTTGATGAATCTGTTTGAATTTATTTTTAAGATTGATGTTACATTCATATGATCTTTTTTATTCAGGAATCAAAGCCTACAACAGATTCTATAGGGAGTAATTGGATTTTTTCTTTCTTATGATCTAGAGCCTGTATATATATATCAGAGATATATATTGTAATATTCCCAGGCATACAAATGAATTACAGAGCAATTCATATCACATTCTAGCTAATTATCATCCATGCCAAACAATTTTCACCCAGAATTAGCACAAATATCAAGGTATAACACAGATTTAAGCTTTATTTAGGATAGTTTGCTCACAGTCATGATTGAAGAACAGAGAAGATTTCTGCAGTTGATTTGCCTGTAATTGCTTATCTTTTTTTCAAATATTTACTAATCATTTTAACTTGAATTTATATTTAAAGTGATGTTATACATATACAAACCTTTCTATTCGAGAGACCAAAATCTATAATCATTTTAGTGGGATTATTGAATTTTTTGAACAAGTTTTAAAATCCTGTAAACTAAGAACAGAAGTATCCCTTTCCTGTTCCCATACATGTAAAACTCATTCACATATATAATAAGCATACTGACATATTTTAAATCCACACAATCATTATCACCACATGCCTTTATCATAACCATCATATGCAAATAGGTTTAGTTTTTTTTAAAGAAAAAAAATTTGCTCACCTTGGAGTTGTACAGGAAGAAACAGAGAACAAAAAGGTGTTTTGAGCCTAGAATGAAAAGATTTGGCCTGGAATTTTTCTTCTTTAATTTTTTTTGAAGCCTGGATCTGCAACTTAAATTGATACAGTTGCTTTAATTTTTCTCTTTGCTATTAGTTAACAACTTTAAATTCAAATCTTTAAAGAAAATCACTTGCCTTTATTTTATTTCGAGAAAACTGCACTTGTCTCCGGCCAAACTGCAGCTACGATTTCATTCATAAATCTGAGAGATGGAAACAAAAGCTTAAAGTTTTTAGAAGATTCCCAGATTTCTTTACCCTTTACTTAGAATTGAAGAAAAACTAGAGCTTTGCATTGCTTGATAATGTTGACTTCAATTTGCATATTTGATTCAGGTTGAAATAGAAAACTGTTGTTTGATCTTTGGATTTCTGGGTTGAAATCTGAAATTAAATTTTGTTTTTTTCTTCAGATTTGCTTGTTTCTCCAAGGTTTCTACCCTTTTTTTCTTTGTTTTGAATTTCTGTTTTCAGGTTGCTTTGAATTCCTTTGCTGATTATTTTTTCTTTCTACATTATCTTTTTCTTGGGTGTTGAGATTTTAGATACTCAATCTATTGTTACATTATATTTTCAGATTTGCTGAAAAGTTATATGATTGCATATGGGGGAGCTCAAAAGTTTCCATAATTTTAAATTTCATTTTTTATTCAATTAAATATAGTGAATGCCATTTGTAAAAATCATCATGATTATGAAATTCCAATGCAATGTTCACTTCTCTACTCTATCTCCTTTGATGTTAATCGTTTGAAATTTTACAAGACAAAGAATTAAAAAAAAAATTATATCATATTCATTTTATAAATAAACATACCCCTTATTTGAATTATTTATATTTTGTGTTTCAAATCTTATTTTATTTCAATTTATAAAACATGCTTTATCTATTTTTATACTTCTCTTATGTTTATGATCTTATATATTTATACAAAAAAAATTATTATTATTTTTGTACAATTTTATAAAAGAAAAGAATGAACCTAAATACTTTGATTTCATATTAACAATTAATCACTTTTATTCATATATGAAAATTTAACTTAAAAATAACATTTTGGAAATGAGTACACTAATTTTTTTCTTTTTATTACAACTTCCAAATATTAATATAATTAAAAATTTAGAAAACAACTACCATTATCTTTCTATTAATCTCAAGCTTTTAATTTCTATTTTATTTTCAATACATTATATTTTGAAATTCAATATTTGTTTATAAAATACTTATCCTTATATTTTAAATCAAATTTCTATTTATTCCCAATACATTTATTTTTTCCTAAATCCAATATTTATTTGTAAGATGCTTATGCTTAATTTCAATTAAATTTCTATTTATAATCAAAATTATTTATTTATTCTAGAAATTTTATAATTAATTCACAATTTATTTTCAAAAAAATCGATTAATTACCAAATTAAACTTGGTAAATTTCGGGAATGTTACCATTATCATCCCTTCCAAGGACCTGCAATGGTTAGTTTCATGACCATTGATCATATGGTAATGGAAGTTGGATCCTTCCAGATTCCGTTCATATTTTGGTTTCTTCTTTTGCGATGGCCAATAGTCGAGCTCATCTTTTTTCAGCAAGTATACACTCTCGATAGATGTTGTTACTCTTTAGGAAGTCATGACTTGAAGATTATTCCTTGAGAATGGCTTTTAGGTTTTTTGTTACTTGGCTTTATACCCTCATGGTTGTTTTTCTTTTTAACAACCTTGGGAGTTCATGTGCTGGAAGTGTTTCAGTTGTAGCTTGTTTCCATTTTGTGGGCAAAGGCATTATAATATGCCATTATTCCTTTTTCAAAGATTGTGCCCTTGGTACAGTGTTGAATCATTTTCCTCATTTAGTCAAATAGGTTGTCACTTCCATTTGTCCATGTTCCTAAGGAAAAGATTAGGGTAGGGCCAATATGGAAAGGATTTAAGCTTCATTTTTTGGATCATTTGATTCTTATCTTTTCTTTTTTATAATTCTTAGATCTTCCAATCTTAGCATTTTCTCTTCGTATAGTTTCGAATCTTGAGTTTTTCTTCGGGAGTATCCTATTAAGTATGGTTCTGGGGATCCTTGCTCAGATCCTTTGATTCTAGTATTCATGATGAATAAGGTCTTATGTATTTAATCTTGAAGTATGGTTAGGTTAGAGACAGATGGTATTGGATGTTTAACAGAGTCGGAGCTTCCACTCTAGAGCCAAAATGTTTACAAGGAAACTATCAACACCCTAAAGTTGATTTAATAAGAAAAGTTAATCATTTTTTTTTCTCTTTTGGTTTATTGGAGTGTCCAAGGATGGATGCGAATGCCTTCTTTAGATTACCTTTTGAATCTATCTTTATTGTGAAACTTCCTTTTTATTGACCTTTCAACTTGGTCGGAAGGTTTGAATACACCTCTTTTTGGTCTTTCGAGCTGAATAGAGTAGTTTGGTTACCCCTTCAAAACAGCCCTCTCGAAGCGACGGTAGGAGCCAAAGGATGGCTCAAAGATTCAAGGGTATGATTTGTTCTGAAAGGTTTCGACCTTATCGAAACCTGGAATCTTAAGCGACTTGGGTTTGGACTTGGAATTAAAGGTAAGAATGGCTTGAGTTAAGGTGTCGATCCCCTAGAAGGTAGAGTTCAGTGAAAGGTGGCCTGGAGTAAATAACCAAGAGTACTTGAAAATGCAGCGGTTTCAAACAGGTCGGAAGAGGCCTTTCGATGTGGTCGTTACCTGAAAAACACAGTTAGATCCAATAAAAGCTTTTAAAACAACTAAGTAACCAAGAAAGCCGACATTTTCCTTTGTTAATTCAATAGAACCTTTAATGATCTACTGATGACTTTGTAGAACAACTTTCTCCAATTCAATTTATAAGTTAGGGTTACAACATTTAGAATTAAGAAAGTACAATTGTAGAATGAATGAGTTTGGACCCACAAAACCCAGAGCCCTTAAGTCTTACTTATAAATGAGGGTCAGCACCTTTCGACCTAATGCTTTTGACCTAGTCGAAAGGTGGCTTCATATTTGTCTTTAGAAATATTTTGGTTGCGCCTTTCTTCTTTACATGGGTTTATAGAAGATTTTGACTCTGTCGATAGACTGCCTCCAAGGATTTCGAAGGTGTTGAAATCGTGTGGACAATCTTCCAGTGATCTAAATGATTATGAAATCAAATATTGATTTTAGGATGAGAATAAATGCATTTGATAGTGTTTTTAGACTGTAACCAAGAAAGTCTGACATTTTAAGATGTCCGAACCTTTCATCTCTAGGAACAAAAATGTCAAGGCCTGTTAATAGTAATTTGCTTTCCGTATTTGGATCCGAGGCATTAGAAAAATAAATGCTTGTCATTACTCTATGTTGATTGAAATTGTTAGTATATCAGTGTTAGTCTATGCTCTTTTGTTGAACCATGTAGACACTTTTTAATCAATTTGTTCATACATTCATTATATTGTGAATGTGGTTTTCATTACATTTGATGAAAATTATGAGCATATAAAATAATGAGATTTAATCTTTTGGTACAACGTATAAAGTTACCTACAGCAGACATATAAAAGTACTAGTTTGATATTTGACACAACTAACTCATGTGCGGTACATGAACAATTATGCCTAATTCGATTCATAGATCTGAAGTGATCAAAACAAGCTGAACTCTATTTTTCAGGTGTAGATACTCATGCCTAACCCCCAGTCATTCATGCAAAGCAATACGAACACCAAAAAACTAAATAAAATAAATCATTTCAAATTTACTTGTCCTTGTAGGTGGTCGATTGGCCTTTCCCCTACGTGGTTACGGGTATTATTCCGAACCCCCAAGTATAGGACGGACAATTCCAAAGTGGTCTTCAAAAATTAAATGAAGAAACCCGTACCCACGTAGTATTTTAGTATTTCTAGAAGCGGCAAACGAGTTTTAAGCACTTCTTTAATGGACGTTTAATAGTCAGGTGCATATTTAATATGCATTCGATTGTTAGGCTGAAACAATCGATTAATATATTTTCACAAAATTATCACCCAACATTGTGTTTTAATTAATATCATATTGGGATCATGTTTACCAACCACAATTTCTCTGCATCTTGCAATGTTAAACTAATGAATGACTGTACATTAGTAGTAGTAGACTATTGTTTAACCATGTGTGTGTTCTGCTTATGTAACCTCCAAGGTGTATCTAATTAGCATCCAATCCTTTCCCTTCGTAGCTATTCTAGTTAATTTTCCAATCCTTTCCCTTCATTGAATTTCTAAACTTATATCATATTTGAGAATTTTGATGTTGGCGTTTGATATTTTAACCTAGATTTGGAAGAAGCTGAAGAACTCAGTAAAAAATAGAATGAAGAAAACAATGTATAAAGGCAACTTTGTCATTTTTTAAGGTTAAACTCAGCAAATTGAAATATAATTTACTATGTGTGTTTTATCATTTATAAACTAGATATGCAATATATGTCATGAAATTCTTGGGTAAAAATTTTATATGGACGATCGACATAATTTATGTGTCACTTCGTCATTATTATTTTCATAGAATCTGGTTGGTTTAATTTACTTTTGAATACATGTCAGGTTTAAGAGAAAATTTGCAAATTTGCTAAGAAAGGACTAACTCCATCTGTATGTATGTATGTGTGTTCATAATTCATAGTAAGACTCAACTAATTACTAACGTATGATGTTATGCAGGACTTGCACCTGAGATTCCCCAGGATCTATACCATTTGATTAAAAAAGCAGTTGCTATCAGAAAGCATTTGGACAAGAACAGGAAGGACAAGGATTCTAAGTTCAGACTCATCCTTGTTGAGAGCAGGATCCATCGTCTTGCATAATACTGCAAGAGGACCAAGAAGCTTCCACCTTTCTGGAAATAGTAAGTGTTTTCAACTTTTTTTGCTAATGAACCAGGAACTATATGACACTGTCTTTACTCTGGCTACTAAACTGGTTTGATTTGTCTACATCATTTTTTTGATCTAGTTTAAAACTCGTGTCCTCTAATTAGTTGAGTTTGCTATCATTTGATTGCTAAAACCCTTGCCTTTGTTTTTAATATGTTTTAGCTTTAGGCTGTTACCATTTAAAATATGGGGTACCCTTTTTGGCAGTAAGCTGACATAACATATCATACTATTAACATTACTGGTACGGATTTGTCACTGTACTAAGGTTAGTATAGTGAAAATTATTAACTGTTAAGTAATGACTGGTAACTTTTTTGTGTGAAGAAAAAATCAAAAGTTTGTTATATTTTTTACATTGTAGTAGTATAGTTTATGCTTTATTCTTTTAACTGGTTTTGAATGATTACGTATCAGGTGTATCAGGTGTTATCGTAACCCAAATTTATATAGTGGCACTTTTACTTTCATTAATATGTGCATGGTTGAAAATTAATCCTTTCCCTTCATAGCTATTCTAGTTAAAAATTAAATGTCGACTATTTGAACAGGAGCAAGTCTGCAATTATAAATCGACGCCAATACAGCAAGAATCCAAATTAAAATGATAAAAGTCGAATTCAAGTAGTCCAAAATAAGCAACCATCATTATGTAATTATGATGCGTTGTGGATAAATTGTGATATGATTTTGGTCATATGTTGCATCGACTAATTAATGTTGCAAGTACACCATGTCTAATACAATAGTCAATCTTATGCTATTTTGTATTATTTTGATCTCCTTGCATAATTTACAGCTTGGTGCTAATGTTTTATATGGTTCTGACATTGTATATGGTTTTGACATTGTTGTATAAGTGGATAAAATTATTGTTAATGGCGCAAGCCAAGTATCAGGAGAGGGGTAATGCATAGACATTACTCCGGTGCAACAAAATAGCGCCGTTGTAATGGCAAATTTTTTGGAAACAGTTTGGTGCTAATGTTGTATATTGTTTTGACATTGTTGTATAAGTGGATAAAATTGTTGTTAATGGCGCAAGCCAAGTACCAGGAGAGGGGTAATGCATAGACATTACTCCGGTGCAACAAAATAGTGCCGTTGTAATGGAAATTTTTTTGGAAACAGTTTGGTGCTAATGTTTAAAATAAACCCTATATTTTGAGTTACATTTATTGAAATTTAAGTAGTCCATATATTTTAACTATTTAAAATTAATTAAATATTTAAAATCATACCACAAAATTCTAGGTCGTACAGGAAAACAAAAAAGATCATGAAAAAGGCATGAGTATAAATCTTACAAAGAAGTTAATTGTTTACTAAATTATATTGTTCTTTACTAAACAATTTATATTATGAACGATCAAGTAGCATGAATCATGTAAAATTACTAACTTAGAAAATGAAGTACATCTGTTTCCCCATAAAGCTTTTTTTAAAACAATGATGATATCAAGTTTAGATATGTCCTCACAATTTGATGATGGTGAATTATCATGTGGATTAAATCATGTTCTAATTTGGAAAGCAAAGTCACAGACTTATTTATTTTCTAAAAAAGATGCTTTTATGATAGTGATTTCAAATTTTGAAATATTTTCACAAATCGATAACAATAAATGATACTTTACGTTAAATCTTATAGTTATCACTAAATTATCATGTGCACGAAAAAAATGGCCCAACCAATGGTAATCGGTCAATACAATTAATTTTCATCAATTATTTGCGTTCACGGTTCACTTATTGTTTCATTCACATAAACTCTAATAAGTATAATGAATGAAACTTAATAATATCTTAGGTTTCACCCTAAAATCTCAAACTGTAGAAATGAAATGGTTGTTGATATTGATGTTCACTTTAAAAACATTATGCTTGGGACATCTTGAAAATAGAGGTTGAAGGGCAAGTCTCATGTTCTGTTAAATATGATATAGGAGGGCAGTATGTATTTCAGCATAGACAAACAATGGATAAATGAATCAGATCTAAGATCTACATACTATATAGACGGGGTGCAGAAGTTCATTAGTTTTGTTGAAGAAAACGGTGGTAAGAAAGGATTGTATTTATGCCCTTGCACCCGGTGCAAAAATATGAAGACGATCACATTAAATGACATTCATTTTCATTTGCTTAGATGGGGTATTATCCAATCGTATACAGCGTGGTATTTTCATGGGGAAAAAAGGGCGGAGATGGAAAAACAGCAACCAGTTTGTCATGGCAGAACTACTACTGAGTCTAAACATATTAGGATGGAAGATCTGGTCAATGATGCAAATAGATTTCATCATTTTCAACCTACATATTCGTTGCCTGATCATGCTAATGTTGGAGAGCAGTCTACCGATTATCCAGATTGGCAGGCCAATGAAAGTAAGAAGTATAAATTGCTTTTTGGTAACGTAAAAGAGCCGCTGTATCCTTCATGTTCAAAAGGGATTACGAAGCTGTATGCCATTGTGAAACTGAATAGCTTGAAGACCCAATACTGCTTTTCAGATAATGGTATGACTGCACTTCTCGAACTAATAAAGGAGTTACTCCCCGAAGGTAACACGCTGCCGACAAAGTACTCCGATGTGAAGAAGATCATTAAGCAAGTTGGGATGAATTATAAAACTTATGAAGCATGCATCAATGATTGCATATTGTACTGGAAAGATGATGCGAACAAAGTTTCTTGTACAAATTGCAATGAACCAGGATATAGGACATCATTAAACGAAGAGAGAAAATGCACCAAATTACCTCGAAAGACATTAAGACATTTTTCTTTGATTTATAGATTGAAGAGACTGTATAATTTACCATGGATGGCAGATACGATGACCTGGCATGGTCGTGCCAAGTATGATCCAACCGTAATGCGTCATCCATGTGGCACTTCTCAATGGAAAGTCGCAGATTCATTTGATCAAACTTTTGCTGCCGAGCCACGAAATGTCACACTTGGAATAGCAACAGATGGTTTCTATCCACATGCTTCTCTCTCTAACCCTTACAGTTGTTGGCCAGTAATTGTAGTACCATATAATCTTCCTCCGTCTGTGTGCATGAAAAGGGAGTTCTCAATGTTAACATTGTTGATTTCTAGGCCAAAACAACCAGGAAAGGATATTGATGTTTATTTACAGCCGTTGATAGACGAGTTAAAGTAGTTATGGGAAGGAGTAGTTACATTTGACTCGTTAAATAAATATGAGTTCATAATGAGAGCTAGGGTGCTGTGGGCAATCCATGATCACCCTGCTTTTGGGACTTTATCGGGATGGACAACTCACGGTTACTTTGCATGTCCTGTTTGTGGGGAAAACACTTGTTCTTATTATCTTCTTGAAAGTAAGAAGATGTGTTACATGGGACATCGAATGTTTCTTCCTAACGAACACAAGTTTCGATACGATAAGACAAATTTCAACAACGAATAAGAACTTCGTCGCCCTAAATGGCCATTGATTGGTTTTCAAGTTGAAAAGAAAGTAGCGAATATCAAAAAAAGTTGGTAAACAAAAAGAAGAAATTGGTCGAAAACGGAAAAAGTCAACCAATGAAGATGTTGAAAATATTTCTGGATGGTATAGGAGGTCTATCTTTTTTGATTTACCATATTGGAAAGCAAATTTGGTTCGACATAATATTGATGTTATGCATACGGAGAAGAATGTCACAGTCAGCACCATTATGGACCATAAAAAAATTCAAAAGATGGCATCAATGCACGCAAGGATTTGAAAATCATGGGTATAAAACAAAAGTTATGGGTGATGGAAGATCCTGAAACATATAAAACAATCATACCAAAGACAACTTTCGCTTTGAGCAAAGAAGAAAAGATACGGTTTTGCATCATTTTGAAAAATCTGAAAGTGCCTAACAAATTTTCTTCTAACTTTCACAACAATGTGAGCATCAATCCTCGTGAACTAAGAAATATGAAGTCACATGATTACCATGTCATAATGCGGCATTTGCTTTCAGTATTGCTTCAACATTCTTATCCACAACATAAGGATCTACGAAATGCTGTTCATCTATTAGTTTATTCTTTAACATTTTGTGTTCAAAGGTGATCGATATGGAACATCTTTTAAAAGCAAAGGCTTGCTTAGTAGAAGAAATGTGTGTATTTGAAAAACATTTTCCACCTGCATTTTTTGATATCAGTGTCCACCTTATGGTTCATTTAGCCGATGAAGCGTTGATTTGTGGCCCTGTCAGATATAGATGAATGTATCCATTTGAACGGTAAATTTCTAATTTCAGTTATGCACATCATTATTTCATATAAATAGCTACCATCTACAGTATATAATTGATCACATTTATAGGTTGATGAAGACATATAAATGATATGTACGCAACAAAAGATACATTAAAGGTGTGTTGCAGAAGGATATATCGTACAAGAAGCTAGTCTTTACTGCATGGAATATGTGCCAAACGGAGGTGATGGCAATCATAAACATACCTGCGAAGCGTTTTTAGACGAGGACGATGAGTTTGCTGGTGAGATACCACTGGATATGGTAAAGACATAACGTTAACCCAATTGCAGTTTGAACAAGTGCGTAGATGGGTCCTTAATAAGTACAATGGATTGGATGAGCGGAAGAAGTAAGTTCACGAGCTTGTTTGGAATTTTAATTTTTTTAATTCAATTTATATATACATTTTGATATGTGTTTTTCGTAGGAGGTATAACTCCTATGTGAAAAGTACTAGATTTCAACCTAGAGGCAGGGCTACCACCGTGGAAGTAGTTCAAAGTTTTAATCTATGGTTACGTAATAAGCTGTTAAAGACCATCGATGTTGATCCAACTCTGTGGCGGTTACTGCACGGGCCAAAGTTCATAACGTGTAGTTATATAAAGTACCAGGTGAATGGATTTTCATTTTCCACGAAAAAGTACGAAGATCGTATGGTAACACAAAATAGCGGTGTATGCATTAGAGCAATTACAAAATTTAGAGCGAGTGGCAAGGATAAAAATTATAAGGAAGCAGAAACAACGTATTATAGACTTCAAACAAACAGTTTTTTTATTGTGATTGGGTAAAAGTCGAGGATAAGGTCAATGGTTGCAAAATAGATCCCATTTCAAACCTTATCATGGTAAATTTAGAGAAATTGAAGAACAAAAATAACGTGAATGACGAGCCATTTATTCTTGCATCAGAAGCGAGTCAAGTTTTCTACTCAAAAGATTTAAAAAATAACGAATGGTCTGTGGTCTTGCATACACCAAAACGGTTGACTACAAATGTGGATGACATTGAGTTCCCTACCGTCTATCAATCAGCTTTTGAAGACAATGAAAAATTAGAAGACCTTACCAAATCCATATGTTAACTTATTAGTATTCGTACATCACATGATTGTGTGTCTGTATATTTTTAATTACACGATTGTGTGTATGTATGTTTTGAATATTTTATACATTCCAGTGCAATTCCAAGTGTTGTCACTTAATAATTTTGTATGTGCAAGTCTGTTATATTATGGAGTGTTGACATTGATACATCTATAATTATTATCGTGACTTATTAAAATAATTAGTAATATTATATTTTGCAGAAAACTATGTCAGAAAATCCACCATCTTCATATTCTTCATGTTCAGAGGCGAAGAAAGTTGATCAAAACTTACTTGGTATTCCGGTCTCAGATAACGCTGGAAAAATCGCTACTATGCTCGGTAAACTAGTAAGAGCTCATATGCCGATATCATATATAAGTTGGAATAAAGTACCTGCAATATACAAGGACAACGTTTGGAACGAATTGGTGGTATGTATCCTTATCTGTTTGACAACAAATATTTCATTCAATAGCCTTATGATTTCAACTCTTTGCACAACATGTAATTTAATATAATTTTTGGTAGAAAATTTATGAGCTCGATCCGCTTTCAAAGGAAATGTTTTTAAAGAGAATGGCCGAGGCTTTTAGGAGATACAAGAAAAACCTGAGAGTAGTTTATTACGACCCTTTCAACAATGATGAAGAACGGTTGAAAAATTGCCCACCTACAGTTGCTCAAAAAGATTGGGCACAGTTCATAAAAAATGAAGCAACGCCTGAAGCGAGCGGAAGAAGGGAGGTAGGCAAAAAGAACAGAGCATTGCTCAGTTGTGCTCATCATGTAGGACGTAAAAGTTATGCTAAAATAGAACAAGAAATAGTAATTAATATTCATTTTCATTCAAATGATTTACACATTGTGATTGGATATTCATGTCGTTGCATCAACTTGTATTGCAGATCGTTGCTAGTCCATCAACAAATATCAATCGTCGTCAAGTATGGGAGAAGACACACAGGAAAAAAGATGGTAGCATATCAGATGCCAATTCTCCATACTTTGTAAGTTAAACAAATATTAACTTGCATATTCTTTAAAATTCCTTATTCATGTAAGTATTATCATATTACAGGATCAAACTGCGAAAGCGAAGGAAAAGATCACTGATAGTGATGAAGAAAAATTGACACTGAATGAAGACATCTTATCACAAGTGCTTGGCAAGGATGCAAGGGGTAGGAGCTGCGGTGTTGGGACCGTTATACCAAAGACTAAAGTTAAGGCTTGTTCCATTGCACTGAAATGACTCCGACATGTTCATGGCGATCAGGATGATTTGAAAATGAGGGTGGGAAGTTTGGAGAGTACGGTGGGAAATTTTCTTGGAAAATGGAGGTTTTGATCAACATGGTGGGAAATATTGAACATGGAATTCGTGCACCGGTCAATTCTTCTGATGGAGGACGTGCCACACAATCCAATGCTCCTGAATTCATTACTTTGTAGTTCCAGGATTCGACCAATGTTACGAGCAATCAAAAATGTGAAATCCTCAACTCTGATTTAGAATTAATAGGAACAGGTATTTTTAACATTTAAACATTTATGACATAATAAGTAGAAAACTTAAATAATAATAAATATTCCCTTTTATTGCAACAGGTACTATATGCTGAGATTCTACATTGTCCAACATCTATGGGAAATCTGTACCATCCACACATGAAAAAGTGGTGTTGGACAGTATACTGCTACCAGATGAGAGAACCAGCAAAATGAATCATCAATTTGCAGAGACCTTTGCTGATGTTGGAGTGGGTGGATATGTGTGCCATCCGAAGTGTCTTATTCGATATCTCTAGATGATGGAGCAAGTATATTTGGCAGGAGTAATTTTGAGAAATAAAAAATGGTTCACGAATCATATGGCAGGAGTAAATTAGAGAAAATAAGAAATGGTTCACGAACACCGAAACTTCACTTATCACATATATCATAATATCGATTTGTTCTTAACCTTAGGATTTGTTTATAACAGTCCAATTTATTCTTCATCTTACACATATGTATATAGACAGTTCTTTGATCACATAATGCAAGTCTACATGTGAAGAAATGGACGGTCAAATATGACATTGTTAGAAGGATCCTCTGCAATAGGCTTGTCAGTGCCTTCCAAATTCCTAAACCAATACATCTGTTTAAAAGAAGCAGCCCCGTTAGGAACATCATCCATCACCCATTCATATCCTTTCGGGTAGTAAATGCCAGTCCAAGGATGCGGTATCCACAAGCTTTTCTCAATGTTTTGATTCACTGTTTTGTGTCTCTGTTTCACCTCCCTAAAATACCAAGAAAAATAAATACTTGTACATAACTACATCTTATACACTGGTTTTACCTAGATATAAGATGTAAATTTTAACTCAACAATGCCTTAGATTTCTCAAAATGTCTGCTCATATTATATCCTGCGTCCAGAAGGAATTTGTTCACAGAGAATGGGAAGCTCTTATGTGTTCAGATATCCATTTCTTATACTTTTTTAGTTCAATTTGATGAACCACTGGTGCAGTATAATTTGTAATGTTGATCCAATATCTATTTCTAAAGCAATCCCAATTGATTTGTATATGATGTTAGTTCAGTATAAGTTAATTGTTCCTGAATTGCAGAAAGAAACATAAGTTATGAAGGGGTATCTAATTCCTTGATAATTGTTCCTTGTAATAGGATTAGGGTGCGCATACATCAACTTTTCATATTTTACACTTTTAAATCTGATCGACCATCTCAAAAGAGTATGTAAAGAAGTTTCATTTTAGACTCATCTTTTCAAAGAAAAATATATATCTAAACTGACTAACATGTTAGGAAGGTTTTTAACAAGTAAAACATCCAATTAGGCTTATTGCAGTTATCGATTTTTATTTTATTTTTGAAGAGAAAAGAGTTGACATATGCAACTGAAGCGAAGGTATGGGAAATACAATGGCTATGACATCTAGAAACTAGTGGTTGTTTAGACTGATGTAGCAGATAAAACTAACTACACTGCTGTTCTCAGCAATATCTAAATGCAATGTTTCTAGATAACATGATTGATGATTGCGTGAAGTAATACTATAACAACTCATATTGGCAATATACATTTATGTCCTTTTAATAAGTAGTCATGAAGTATATTGTCCTCGGTGTTGATAGGAAAATATATACTAATTGTACCAATAGAGAAGCAAATAAAAATATATGCAACTTTTTTGAGGTCCACAGCCAATTTGTTTTCAAGAATTTCATGCTCTGCATGTTGTTATAGTGTATGTACTAAACACTATATGGCAATATATAGAAAATGAAAAGTAACAAAGAAAAAAATAAGCAGCAAGTAATCAACAGAAAGTAACAGGTAGAATTGAAAGATTATTATGCAAAGAAAGAACATACTTCTCAAACATCAGCAACTATACTTCTCAAACTGTCATTAGTGTTTATTTTTTTGGTACAACACATACTTCTCAAACTTTCTTTTATACTACTATAATTTATACCCATTTTTATGTTTGTAGGTTGAATCAGGAATGATCTTTATGCAATCTTTGGTGCTAGCTAATTTTATTTGGTTTAGCAAAAAGTGTAGCAAGAGACTTGGAGTAATTCATTTGCAAAAGGTTTAGCCAGAGACACTGTTATAGATGTTATACACTGGGTTCTATTGAACATCTTAAGGTCTTGTATTGATATTGTGACTTGTGTAGCTCTTGTTTTGAGCTTAACTTCATATTCGTACTAAATGCTAGTATGTAATATTTTTCGTGTTATGTAATGATATTGTTAAGTTATTATGCACTGCAATGCGGATTATTGAATCATTTGAATGTGCACTGTTTATAATATTATTTGTTTTATCATTTGAGTGTGGAATATTATATAAGTATATATATGTATGTGTAATTGACTACTTAGATACGACTTCTGGCCGTATCTAATGTGTCAATTAGATACAACTAAAATGGCCGTATCTAATTGTGTCATGAGATGGCTAATAGCCGTACCAAAATAATAAGCTCACCATATTTTGATATGGCTAAAAGCCGTATCAAAATATCATTTATGGTGTTGTGCAAGGCATGTTTCTGAGTGGTTTGAATAGATGTGAAACCTTTGGTTTCGAAAGGTTTGGCACTCAACGAAGAGCTGTAATTCCTTGTCTTCAATGTGTGTTGCTTTAATTCATTTTCAAGGTCTTCATGCATGCATAAGCATCTACTTCGAAAGGTGGTCACTGAAGCGGAAGGGTGATTTTGACCCTTTCAACCCCTTCGAATGGTTGTGATATTTCTGGACTTTGGCTGCAACATACCTTCGACTTCTTCGAAAGGTCTTGTTGGAGGTTCTTTCTCTTGTTCTTCATTGTCTTTCAGCCAACCAGGTTATGACAAGGTCGAAAGGATATTTGGTAGTAACAAATATATTTTGTAAAGACTTACCATTTCCATTGTTTCTCAAACCAAAGTAAATATGTGACGACCCAAATTTCGACGTCTGAAAATCGACATCCGTACTACATTTTCACTCGAATGTCGCAGATTTAACCTTTGAAATTTGACTCCTATCGGAGCTTATAACACATTAAGTGAAACAACATAGCGGAAGAAAAGAGTATATCATATAATTCCAATGAATACAATATACACTGATATACAACAATGATCTCAAATACATATCAGGGATCAAATACAATGCTACAATGGAATAAATAACTTGAACTCCAAAGAAGGAACTCCAATAATCTCCATCTCCAAAGCATCAATCCAGAAATAGCTCGAACTCCCAATCAAGTTGTACTAAGCAAAGCCAGTCATCCAAAGACTGAAGAAGATTACCGATGCGACGACCCGGAATTTTTGAGCATTTAAAATCGGAATATTTAATTGATTTTAAATATTCAATAGACTAACTTTAACTTGAATTACGAATACCACTATTTATTTATTGAATTTAATAATTGGAAATTGGGTAAAATATGAAGATTTTAAGCCTGTTAATATATAATTTGAAGGCTTATAAAATTTATATTGATAACACTGAAGATAATAGATGTGTTAAAATTGAATCTAACTGGAATTTTTTCAGTTTTGAAATTTTATCGTTTTAAATAGAATTTAAAAATAGCCTTCCGAGGAATAGTCTTGGAATTCGACGAAACCAGTTCCATTTGATCCGTAATATTGTATTATTATCGGATTTCAAATTTTGTAGTGTTTGGAGTTATTGTGGGAGTGTACGATATATAAACGCGCTGAAATTAAATCGAAACTTAAAATAATAACTAGGTTCAAAACGCTATCTTCTCCATACGATCGAATTAGGACTCGAAACCTTTTTCATTTCATTTGGAATAGGGGTTTCGTAATGACCTAGAATTTTGGGAGATATAAATTTAATAATCTGCACAAATAATTTAATTGGTTTGATAATTTTCTTTATAATTTTAATTTAAACTGATAAGTTTATTCTTTTTAAAGGGTAATAAATATTTAATCTAATGATTGTGATTAATATCTTTTTAACAATTTAAAATGGATAAGATTTATTTTTCAAAGTTAATAAAATTTTATTCTGTTTATAATATATATTTGATATATATTGTGAATAGGAGATCTTTTGTTTTAAAATAAAGACGAATTTTCAAATTGTAATATATATGTTTGTATATGTTATAATTTGAGTTATTTTGAAATTTAATTTAATCAATTGATAATTTATAATGAATGGATATTGTAATTTAAAGCTTTGTTTTAATTTATATTTTCAAAAGTTAATTTAAAGATCAATTTATTTGTTTTCAAAATGTAAGATAATTGTTGTTTTAAAAATATGATAATTTAAAAAGGATTTAAACAAGTTTTGTTTTGTTCTCTTTTAAAATGTTTAAATTTTAAAATGGTTATAAAATACATGTATAAGGAATTTGTTTATATTTTAATTAGTTTTAAAACATTTTTCTTTTAAAGGTAAATTTATATTTATATATGTAAGCATTTATTTATAAAGTAACACAAATAAGTAAGTTTATATTTGCATTTAAACTAAGTAAAAAACTAATTTAAAAACACTTAAGTAATATGTGTAAACATATAAACATATTAGTGACATTTGTAAAGCAATTAAGTACTATAGTGACATTTGTTCAATTTAATAACAAGTGTCTTCTTTTTAAAAAAAATCACTTTCTTTAATTTTTATTTAAATCAAAATTAAGTTTATTAAACATATTTTCAGCCATCTTTCAATCTATTTTCAGCTGAACAAAGTTCATGTCAGATTAAAACCAAAAAGCAAAATTTAATCCAAAGCTCAAAACAAAAGTCTTTTTCAAATCTGAAGTCTAACTGGAAAGCTTTTCAAATCTGCAAACCTGTAATCAATCCCTCAAACTGAAGAAATAAAACTGCAATTTCAACCTGCAAATTGAAATCTGCAAATGGAAGGAAGATCATCAGTTCAACAATTCAAATTTCAATATGCAAATGGATCTTTTTCATCAGCAAATCAAAGTTTTCCAGATAAATGTTCAAGCCTGGAAAGGGATTTTAAAAACTGCTCTGCTTAAAAGAAACATGTGAGTAAATAATTTTAAAAACAGTTTGATATGTTTTCATTTCTATGTACTTGATGATATTTACTTGTATCAAAGTTCTTTTGCTTGAATTTAAGTAAGTTGGTATGATTATGTTATGAACTTGTCTTCTTAAATACATTCAAATTGTGCCATGTTAGTTTACAGTAAATGATTTTGCTTAAAATTTTAAATATCTATAAATCTAATTCCATATTAGGCTTAAGTATTTGAATGAAAATTGTTTGTTATTATATGATGGAGGTTACAAAATAATTTTAGAATTTTTAAATACCTCAAATCATGTTTAAAGTAAAATTTACAGTGAAACTTAAATTTTGGTTAGAAATTTATTATCTTAAATTTAAAATTTAACTATATGAATGTAATCTTGATGTAAAATCATGAATTTAGAGACGAAGTTTGTAATTTATAGTTTAGTAATTCATTCGAAATTTGGGTTTGAATTATTGGAATTTTTATGAATTGCAGAGGATTTACGCAATAATTTGAATTGCAATTCTTGTGGAAGCTTGCATGTAAGTTGGTGATTTGGGGAAAAATATTCAAGAATTTTTCCAATGCTTAATTTGTTCGTAATCGAACAAACTAGGGTTTTATTGTGTTTTTGGCTGAGTTGATCTGTAGAGGCTGTAGCGACTTGGATAATGAATCGAGCTCGATCGTGATTGGGAATTGTGGGAGCTTGAGGTCTTGGCTCTCGATGATGGTGACGGCGAGTTCAACGGCGTCGATGAGTATGGCCGTGGGGGAGTTTTGTGGTCGGTATTTGCTGCAGTTTCGTGTTTAGTTCGAATTTCGATTCGAACAAAATTTGATGGATCTGGGTTTGGTTTGAGGATCGGGGGCGTTAGTGCGACCGTTGCCGATGGTCGCGACGACCAAGTATGGCCGGAGGGTGGTGGACATGTGCACGAGTGCACGTTCGTGTGCACTGGGTGATGAGCGTTGGGGAAGACGAGTTTAAACTCGGGTTGAACTCGCGTTTTTCTCGGTGTCGTCTCGTAGAGGGGAGGTAGCTGGAGTGTCTCGGGGTAACTAGGGGTTCAACTCGAGTATTTTTGTTTGGGGGCTTTTG
Source organism: Allium cepa (assembly GCA_030765085.1). Classification (NCBI taxonomy): domain Eukaryota; kingdom Viridiplantae; phylum Streptophyta; class Magnoliopsida; order Asparagales; family Amaryllidaceae; genus Allium; species Allium cepa. Next base: position 516,099,078 of record CM060942.1, read on the forward strand.
GGTTAGTATTGTGTAAATGTTAAGTACTGTAAGGTATATTGATTAAGTTGCAAAGTAAACCCAAGATTTAGTAATGAAGGTAAGCATTGAAATTTATAAACTAGTTTTATAAAGAAACAAAAGTTAAAACTTGTTGATTGTAAGTTAAGGTTCATCAAACTTTAAAAAAAAGTATTGATTGAATTTATTTTAGGTTTTAAATTTGTTTAAAGTGATTTCTTTTGAAAGTAATTTAATTACAACTTGGAGTTCAATTTAAAAGAATATTTTAGATTTAAATATTAAATCAAAGTTTATGTTAAATAATAATTCAAACCTAAGATTTCAAATTTATATTTGAAATAAATAAGACTAATATTAGATGTTTAAAAGTATTCTAAAATTTGAAATCTGTTCTAAACTTCCTATTTTCAAATAAGATTATCATTATGATTTTGTAAACCAAGATTTATAACTTGTCTTTAAATTAATTTAAATAATTTATTTATAGAAATAAATAAGGTTAAATTATTTGAATAATTAACTTAAGAATGCTTATTTGTTAATAAATTAATTTTAATTAAGATTTATGATTTCTTAATTAATTGAATATTTAAAAATATAAGAAGTTAATTATTTAATTAATTAGTTAATTGTTTATTTAAATTTATACAATCACTTAATTATGGATTAATTAAGTATAATTACTTAATAAAGTAATTAATAGAAAATTGTTGAATGTAATTAAGGAAGTTAATTATTAATGGAAGTAATTAACGGTAATTACTTATGGAGTAATTAGTTGAAGTGATTATTGGTTAATCATTTAATAATATCAATTAAGGGATTGATTAATATAATTGTTTTTGGAATTAATTAATTATGAATGAGTTAATTAATTAAAGGATTAAGGATTATTTAATAATGGAATTAATTATTTGTAAGGTAATTAATTAAGAAAGTAACTAAGATTTATTAATGGAAGTAATTAGAGATAATTACTTATGTAAGTAATTAAGAGTTAATTACTTAATTATTTTAATTAATTAATTAACGTGATTAATTAATTAATGAATGAGATTAATTTAAGATTAATTACTAAGGGTAATTAATTAAAATATAATTAATTAATAAGTAATTAATTAGGAATTTATTTATTTATTTAATTGTTTAATAATTACTTAATGAAGTAATTAAAGATTAATTAATTGGATTAATTAATCAAGAATTAATATAATTAATTTAGAAGTTAATTAATTTAGTTAAGTAATTACAAATTGTTAATTACTAATTATGATTAATGAGTTAATTAATTATAAGTTAATTAGTCAATTATTTAAAGTATTATTAATTAATAAGGATCATTAATTAATGTGATTAATGATATTAATCGAGGTTGATTAATATAAGTAATTAATTTAAGGGTGATTAGTTATTGTAATTAATTGAGGTACAGTGCAATTAAGGACAATTACTTGAATGTAATTAAGATAATTAACCAAGGAAGATTAATTGGGGAAGATCATTAGAGATGATTAATTCATTTGGAATAATAATTAATGAAGAAGGATTATGGTAATTAAATTGATTAAGAGATAATCAATTCTGTTTTGGATGATTGATTGATATGGGTTGATTGATTAATATTGGTTAATTGATTGATATTGGATGATCGATATTGGTTGATATTGGATGTTTGGATATCTATGATATGTGGTATGCTGCTTGTGAGATGAATATTGATATGAGTTATCTATGGTGATAATGTGATTCATCTATCTGTTTATATCATCCTGCATATAAGTTAATTGTTTAAAATCCTTAAGTACAACGTGGACATTTAAAATGGCGTTTGGTTTCGGTGAGACCGGGATCGGGTTTCCATATTTGGATATCCGAAAACCACATCGATTCCAATTAAACGTTAGGACGTGAATCCAAGTGGAGCAAGTGAAGACTCGAGGTGTAAGGGCTATACGTCAGTATAACTCTGTGGGTGATTCCGTAATGAGTTGACGGAATAATACTTATAGATTCGAGATGGTGATTTAAAGTGCAAGGGCTATGGTCATTGACTCTGAGGGTGATTCCAATAATGAGTGCAACGAGATAGTGCCTTCGGTTTCGTTCGAACCCAGAACGAACTTGTATGGATTGAGTGCTTTCAGAACATCGTCAGGTGGACGATGAGCATTCTAAGATAGATGTGTCTTATAAAGGTAATCGTAACCTCAAGCCTCATCAACCGGGAATGGCTAAAACAGGGGAGGTGCAGCAAGGCTTCGTGGGTAGCTCCCACTTGAGAGCGAGATTTACCCCTGTCTAGAGGTCCCTTTCTATTTCGGCTTAGTGTGTGGTTGGTCGCGCCAACTACGGGGTGGTCTTGTTTGGGACTGTTCAGTAAGGAATGGTTCCGGCCTTGTGTTGCAGGGGAGTGGGCGTACTCCTCGGTAGGTTGATCTAGGCCACGTACTGTGACGGGCGGTACCCCAGTAGCCCTGCCATTGATGGAAATTCATTCTTCCTACGAGACCCTACGGTTTTGATTGTATTACCCACTTTTGTAGCTAGTAGCTGCAATTTAATCATGTAACAATTTCGGCTATTTCTTATTTACTTGAAAACCCTAGACACTATTATAATATCACTGAATTTCCTATCAAATGTTTTGGTTAGCGTAAGGTAAAAACTTTTCCATGTTTATGTGTGGGAAGTCTTACGTGATACCTTTTCTTTTCAAAGGTTTTTCTAAAGTTAAGCAACTTTAACCCGTTTACTCACACCAGACCACTGTCTGACTTGAGTGTTTATTTTCTGTTTTATTAAACTCTTGGGTACTCATATTATGTATGAGTGGTTAAGTGATTCAGGTTTGCTTGACGAATTCTAGAGGAGATATGGAGCAGGAGGCTTCGACGTGTAGATGTATATTGATTCCGCTGTGTTTATTTGGTATCTGTTTCTTGTGTATTGTAAGAGGTATAGTTAGACACATGTTTTAACTGTCTAATATCTGTTATATAAGTTGTGTACTCTGACGTAATAAGATACTATGTAATATTTTATATGATATATTATATTCCATTCGTTCCGCTGTGAGTTTTCTGATGTGTTGTTTCTTTCTTTTCTTCTTCTATCCCTTTCTTTCTTCATAGATGATGCGATTTCCTAGAGATAGGAAGTCGGGTCATCTCAGGTTTAACATTATAAACGCCTAGCGGCACGCTTCGATAGGGGGTCAAGATTTTAAGCTACGTAAATCAAGACAATTTGAATTTAATAATATATATTTTTATATACTAGCCAACATCAGCTGAAAGTTTATTCTCAACAAAGCTTTTCCCTTCTTAGCAGCCTTTTGATTTTCAAAGCACTGTAGCAGCCAAGACAGCACGCCGACTTCCTTTCATATCCATGTTCCCTCTTTTAATAACATCACGCAACCCTTTTCTTTAAAGATAGAACCGAACTTCTTCTTTCAAAACATAAATCGAAGTTCAGAAAAAAGTAATGGCCGAACAATTTGGGAAAATTATATAGATTGAAATTCCCTTCTTTTTTTGAAATCAATCCAATAAATCGCAACCGGTCGATCAACGATCTCGTATAAATTTCCTAAGGCTTCTTCGGGTTCACGAAACCGAGTCGAATCTCAACCTTGTCGTGATTTTTTTAGAACTCGATGTGCGCGCGTTGGAGAAGTTATAGGGTGGCGAGGCAGGAGGCTAGCCGCGATGTTGAGGAGGTCGGGTTCGAGCCCGTGTTCTAGCGACTAGATGAGTTCGAGCAGAGCAAAGGGATGGACTGCGATCAGTTGTGAAGGAGGTTGGGGTGACTGCGATGTGGTATTTGGAGGTTCGGCGGCAATTTGGGGACGGCGGTTCATGGCGATCGCGATGGTGCCTGGGTTCATAGTGCATGTGAGGTATTCGTTCTTTTCCTTCCTTTTCGTTTATATTTAAATGTATATACTGATTGGAAAAAAAAGAGGAATCGACAAGTTCAATTTTAATCAAGCTTTATTTTTCCGAGAAAATAGTAGTCAGTACACATGTACAGATAAATGGTAAGAATATAAATATATATATATATAGTCTCAAAAGAAAATAAATATACATATATACGTTTTAAAGTTACTACTTGTTTTAGAATAAAGTATTATGATGATTAGCCTGTTTAATTAATCTATTTAAATTTTAGTCACTACAAAAAATATTAAAATTTAATTATTGGTCTAAAATAAAATTATTGGTTAATTAAATTTATCAAATGGAAATTTAATTGTTCGATTTATTCGAATATTAATAAAAATCATCTAATGTTTGTACAAGGTCTAAAATCGTGGAGAAACAAGCCGGTTTGGATTGGATTGCAAACTAAAATCAAAGATGAGTTAATCTCACTCATCTGGTTTAATTTAAATTTAATTGGTTAAATTTAAATAATTGGTTGAGTGGTTGAATTGATTTGATGTGCTATATTATAGTATACAATACATCTCGGAATGATTGGTTTCCCGCATTATATAGCGGATGAGACCCTACGCGCTGCATAATATCAGATGATATTATATTAAAACCCATATACCGCGATATTCCACCTTGAAGTGGAATTGGTATTTTATATTGTGCTAACGTATGTAGATGTAGAGAAACATGTTGGAGGGATCCAACTGGATTCTTCAACATTTATTTAAATTTTTTAATATTCTCTGTTATTATTATTTGGATATTCTGTGATGAATTATACTGAAATATTGAATGCTATAGTTGCTTGGATATATTTCGGTACACTGAGTTATCAAAATATATAGAATTGGATTTTTGAAAAGAAAATAAAGAGTGCATTATTAGGTAAAATAATTATAGAAATTTGAATAAATTTAAGAATGAATTGGAAAAGAAATAAAGTGATTTTAAAATTCTAATAAATAAATTTCGAGTATGGAAAAATGGAGTTTGAATAAACAAAAATTAATGAATTGAAAACTTAAGTGATATCATTTAAAGGAATAAAGAATTATTTTAAAATTTAAGGTTTAAATTTATTTTAAAGGATAAAGAAGTAATTTCGGAAATCTAAAATTGGTATTTACAGTTAAAAGCATCTTATATCATAATTAAGAAATAAAATCTGAAGTTAATGGATTTTGGGATAAATGGAGTAAATTGGAAATTAATTTGGTGATTGATTTAATTGTGTAAAACCAAGATTATTAAAAGGAGAAATGAGACTTGGGAATTTATAAACTGGGTTTATAAAAGTAAAGTAAAATATATCAGTTGATATTTGGGAAGAATATATTCAAGAAGGGAATTTATTAAAGGAAATGAGAAAATTTGTTTAAGAATAAACAGAGATTTATTTTTAAAGATGCGAAGAGAAGTATATTTCCCTGGATAGCCAAGTACGTTTTCAAAGTAAATTTTTTAAAATATAAAATAAAAGGTTTAATGTTGTTTTCAAAAGCATGTTATAGAAAATTTATTATTTCTAAATGTTTATATTCTAAATTAAGTATTTTTTTTAAATCTATTATCGCAATAATTATTTAAAAGATGATTTGGTATTTTATTTAAAGAAGAAAATCTAGTTTATATTTACAAAGTAACCTTATTTTAAATATTCCTAAAGTATTATCTTTAACTAAGTATTAAAGCAGTTTTCTAAATTTAAATGTTAAAGCATATTTTACAATGAAGTTTTTTTTAAATTATTTTAAAAATCTAAAGTTTTGTGCTTGGTAATTTCAGTGGAAATAGAAAATATGTGGTAAATTTATTCTGTAAAATGGAAGATAGTTTGAAACTGTTTTCAAAAGGTTTTGAAAGTTGGAAATATATCTTGCGAAGATATTTTGAGATAAATAAAAAATTTGGGAAATTATTTATTGTTTGATGGTTGTTGTTAATGTTAGTTGATAGTTAAATAACCAACTATCAATATTGGCCAAATGCGCTGTTCGTTTCGAAGAGACCGGGATCGAGATTTATTTCTCGAAAACCACTTCGATCCAGTTTGTACGTTTTTGTGGAAAAAGAGTTTGGATTCGAAGATGGAGCAGTGAAGTGCAAGGGCTAGTCGCTACTAATCATGAGGATTATTCCAAAATGGATGTAGTAGGAATAGTGCCTTCGGTTCCGTTCGAACCCGAGACGGGCTTGTATGGATGAATGCTTTCAGAACATCGTCAGGTAGACGATGAGCATTCTAAGTGAAACGATCTAAAAGGTAACGCTTAGCCTCAAGCCTCATCAACCGGGAATGACTGAAAATCAGGGGTTATGCAACAAGGCTAGGTGGGTAGCACCCACTTCAAGGTGAGGTCATCCCTGTCTAGATGTCCCTTTTATTTTGGCTTAGTGGTGCGGTTGCTTATCCCAACCGTGGGGTGATCTTACTTGGGATTATCCAGTAAGGGATAGTCCCGGTCTTGTGTTGCAGGGAGTCGGGAGTGATCCTCGGTACAGTGATCTAGGCCTAGTACCGTGACAGGTGGTACCCCAGTGCCTAGTCATTAGTTGGAAATCTATTCTCCCTACGCGCCTTTTACGAGTTTTGTTTGTATTACCCACTTTGTGGCCAGTAGCTGGAATTTAATAGATGTAACAATTTCGGCTATTTCAATAAGTATTTGTATATAGACCATATTATAATATCGGAGGATTTTTAATAAAAATGTTTTAGCTATCGTAAGGTAAAAACCTGGCATGTCTATTTGTGGCGTGGTCTTACGAGATGCTTTTGTTTTCAAAATAATTTTTGAAACTTTAATAATCAATTTGAGTGTGATTTTCGCACGCTGGTATTCCAGACTGACTCGGGTATTATTTAACTATAATGCTCGGGTCAGACCGAGTATTATAGGATACATGATATGATGCTGTGGAGCTTAGGAGACGAGCTGGATGGCAATACGTACTTCCGTATTTGATTAGTATTCCGCTGTGTATCCAGTTGTATGTTATTGATGTTGAACTCTGATGATGTACTCTGCTGATGTATGTATAAACAGATATAGTATTTGTTTTGGTGTAAAGATCTGTGATTATCTATTATATTTTATTCCGCTGCGATGGTTAGATTCTAATGTTGTTTTCTATTTTCTTCTTCCATCTCTTCTTCTTTAACCCTAATGGTTCGTAGTATTGTTCAACTTGAGTTGATTGATGTAGAATAGTGTTGACTCAAGGGGTACGGATTTGCGTGTCGTTATAGTTGGTATCAAAGCTTAGGTTGGTGATAACCATGGCTCTGGTGGGAATTACTCATGGAATAGAGTCCATAGTACTTTAGAATGAGCTTGAGCGTATTAATAGATATGAGCGCGTATTTGTTAATGAATATAAAATTGTTTTATATTGTGTTGACTTATCGGTTGAGTGTTTATGGATTCTGATCGATATGTGGGATGCTATGTTATCGATGGGAATCGCTAAACTCTTAAACAAGATAAACCGACACAGTATTGTTTTAAATAGGGTAAGCGAAATAATTTTATCCAAATTATTTTTGTATTTAAAGGAATAAATTTTTGTAAATTTTCATAGTTATATATGGATTGTAACGACCCAGGAATTTTAATAATTACAATTTGAATATTTAATTAATTTTAAATATTAATAAGTGAATTTTTAAGTCAAATAAATTTTTATTTGAATTATTGGATTTAATTGAATAATTAAATCAATAAATTAATATGTTAAATAATGGAAATAATTGAAAATTGGGTTAAATATGATTGAAAATGATTTGTAAAATTTTATTTTATCATATTGGAGTTAGAATGATATTTTAGAACTTTTAAAATCGAATTAAGAGTTAATTTGTGAAAATTGAATATTTTAATATTAAAATCGACTAGTAAAAATAGTCAATTTTTGAACAGTCTCAGAATTGAACGAAACCAGTTCCATTGGATCCGTAATAGTTAGTTATTACCGGATTTCAAATTTCGTGTCAATCGGAATTACCGTTTGATCGTGGCAGCTCGAAACACATTGATTTATTTTTAATTTCAATTTGGCGAGTTAAAATAGCCATTTTTCAAAAAGTCTCGGATTTTGACGAAACCAGTTTCATCGGATCCATAATGTGATATTATTGTAAGGTTTCAAATTTCGTGTCAATTGGATTTACCGTTTGTCCGGTACAAATTAAAACGCCTAGAAATCGATTTAAATCGGTTTAATTTAAATTGAGCGTTTATAGCCATAACTCGCATAGATGTCCGAATTAGCTTTCGAAACCTGTTCCATTGTGTCCGGAACGCGGGGTAAACCATAGAAACGCTGGTTACGGCGCGTAAATCGGAGTTCGGGATTTCCGGATGAATAGTGTTCGAAAATTCTCTATAAATACACCTTAAAATATAAAAAAATAAAAAAAAAGAAACCCTAACCCTAAACGTTGCGGCCGCCTCCATTAGCATGAATGGCCGAAATCATCCCAACTTTCCCCTCAAATTTCTTCTAATCCATGCGTTATTTCAAGAAACTCCCAACATGAAAGATGAAGAGCACAACACGAACTAGATATCCAACGGCTATGATCGCGAATGGATTAACGGATTGACGGCAATTCCCAATTGAACGTGTGCGTTCGTGGCCGTGTATTCTCGAACTGCGTGCGCATATGATGGCCGAGCTTCGTGCCCTTCAAGCCGAGCGTTGAGCAAGTGGGGAGCTTCGTTGTGGAGTAGTTTGATCGACATAAGGGTGAAGGAATTGGTCGCGTGTACTAGGGTTTGGGGGGCGGCTATGGGTGTCGGCCTGGGGAGTTTCGCGTGTGGAGGGGAGAGATGAAGACGTGCGGTCGTGATTTACAGTGAATGAAGTCAACGGTGATGATAGTATTAGGTTTAGAATATAATAAAATTTGTAAATTTATTTTGTTTTATAATTCGTGTATCTTTAAATATACATATCTTTTTCATACGAGGTCGAAAACGCGCGAAACCAGTTGCGTTGGAATCGTATGGACGAGCACTACGCGATGGAGTTAGATTGGAGTCGTTTGGAGTTAGTGAGAATTTTGGGTAAAATTAAACGTCCGTTTAATTTTATTCGAAATAAATCGCTAAAACGAAATTGAAATCAATGTGAGAATTTCTCACTCAATCGAATCAGTTTCGATTTTATTTTAAATAGTTAGATTTAAAATATTTGAATGCATGTTTGAATGATGATTGTTATCTATTGATTGTTAAAATAGACATTATGCGCCGTTAGTAAGCGGATGTTATTTAATAAAAACATATACCGCGAATATTTCATAAACAGTGAAATTGGTATTATATATATATAATAGCAATATATATATTGGCATATGTATATATTGGAGTTATTGATTTCCCGCATTTATTTGTTTAGCGGATGAGACCCTATTGTGCCGTCTATTAAGCGGATAATATTTTAAATCTCATATACCGCGATAATTTCGTACTGGAGCGAAATTGGTATTGTGCTAATGTTTGTGAATGCAGGAAAACAGGTTGGAGGGATCCAACTGGATTCCTCAACAGTTTTTATTTGATTTCAGATATTTTGATATTTGATGGATTATCATATCGATATATGATATCGTTGTTGTCGTGATTGACTATTTGGTGTGTAGCATCATTGGACCAAATTTGGAATTTTAAAATGATTTCAAAGTGATTTTTGAAAGTATACGTTATAAAATATTTTTGGAATTGATTCATTTTAAAATAAATAAACGTATAATTTTTTAATGTTATAAAAAATTATGATTTTTGAGAAATATAGTTAAAAACTGATTTTTGAGAATACGATGCTAATAATTTTATAAAATAGTTTAATCGGGATTTTAGAATTTATTGTGAAAAGTTGAAATATAGGATTTATAAAATTTAATAATTTTATGAATCAAAATGGTGAAATAATAAAGGAGATTAAAGACGTTTTAAACGAATAATATAAATTGAATTATATTAAGAGATTTATAAATGGATATTTATAAATTGAAATATTGAAATTATAAAACGAGTTTTTATAAGTGTTTGAATGAAGTGAAAATGAATTTCATAAATTGAATGAAATTTATAGAATTATAAACGGTGAAATTATAAATGGAATTTTATAAGCAGTAGGTTTATAAAATTTATAAAGTCATTAAAAGAATGGTTTTGGATAAATAATTGAATCTTATAAGTTATAAGATTTAAAATTATGAAGTTCAAAGGAACGATTTTTGTGAACGAATAAATTATAAGTATTTAACTTATAATATGAACCTTTAGTTTATAATTGAGTTATAAATCGAATAGGTTAATAAAGAAAATTTATAAAAGGAAGTTGTTATAAAATAATTAGAAATGGAATTTATAAACGTTGTTTTATAAATTCGCAAATGACTTATTTTGATAAGTAAACTGTTGAAACTTAGTAATGGAGTTATATTCACGTTTTTAACTGTGAATAATCCTTTGAAATAAAATGAATAAAGGATGAGATTGATTAACGCAGTATATTCACGTTTTTGAATAGTGAATAAGATGTTAAAGAAATTGTTTTGAATGTGATGTTTTAAACAGAATTAAAACGATCTAACGATGTTTTAAAATGCGTTGAGATTCGAAACCGTAGATTTCAACATTTATTGTTGAAATAGAAGTTTTCGAGAAATGAAAAGGAAATGGTGGACTATAACACTGTTGTTATAGTAAATGATTTCTGAAAGAAAATGTTTTGTATAGTATTGGGATTTATATATCTATTTTAATTTCGAATCCCTATACTAGTGATTTGGGTTGTCGTAACGATGTTTTACGTAACATTCGTTTTGGCCCAAATAAATATGTTTAAGAGAATGATTTCCTTAAAGAATGAAATATATACTTAATCTCGATTTAAGTATATTGAATATTTTCCAAGTGATGAAAATAAATAAAATCTGTGAATTACTTATGAATAAATAAGTATGGAAATGTTTTCCAATATAAAGTGAATATTTTGAGAATTTATCTTTTTGAAGATAAATTGAAATGAATAATTGAAATCGTATATGCATGGGTATTTTGGAATATAAATTCATTATGGAATTTATAAATGAAAAGAAGAATTTGTTTAAAAATAAATATTGATTTATTTTTGACATATTGAAATAATATATCTTGTAAAGATATTTTGGAAAATAAATAATTTGGAAAATTATTTGGAAACTGGTGATGTGTGCATATCCATTGATAGTTCAATAACCGACTATCAATATTTCCCTTTGAATGGGTAATTGATGTGATTTGTTTGAATTTGAATGCCACACTTATTTTTGAATAAGCGTTCACTATTCGGGTTAACCGGGAAAGGACCATGGGGTTGTATAACCCATTCCGAATATGTGATACGTCATTGTGAATTGCATTGAAGATCGGTGTTGAAGACCGGGTATTTGCGAGAGCGATAGGATGATCTGTCGATTGACTCTGCACCGAGTTGCTCCGGTATTGAGTTCTCCATATGTGATGGTGAATCCGATCAGGATTGTGAATATCCGGATTGCAAGGACTTCTTTGTAAGTGCCTTCGGTTTTGTTCGAGCCCGGAACAGACTTGTATGGATTGTATGTCTGACATTACAAGTTGAGATATAAAGCCGATTTCTTTCAAATATATTTCTGTTGGTGGCGAAGAATTTATTCTTTTAGCTTAACACCCTTCTCTGAGACGTACGAGCTCAGAGGTTATGTAGTTGAATGTTATCAGCGATATATTCCCAATTTGGTAATGTGACATGCTGAGTGTTGCTGTAAATGATCATTGTGTTGATTATTTGTGATAGGATCGTTTATTTGATCGTCTATCCTGGTGATCATTTCTATGATCATTTGTTGACCAAAGCATGGCTTTTGAATAAAGTATGTTTTTGTGGACGTGACTTCGTCGAGCCTCACACCCCGTGAATGGTCAAAACAGGAAAGATGCGGCAAGGTTATGAGGGGTACAGCCCTTTAGGATATGTGCATTTCCTTCTGGAAAAGGGTGGTATCATGGTATGGAGCCTAGATACTTACTCATGTTGAAAACACTTTGTTATGATTGTGTGAATTGATTACGAGCGCTCAGTGAAAGGTCCCAAAGGACTGGGGGATGGCATATTCGGTCAGTTGTTACTCAGTTAGGGGTAACCCGGCCTTGTGTTGGTAGAGATCCGGTTTGGTTCTCGGGGATGTCCATCCAGAGGCATTCTCATGTGGCAATGGAAAGTTCCTTGGCCTGATCATTCGTTGGAAATCCAAAGAAACAATACGAGACTTGTACGGTTTTAGTTGTATAACCTGCTATGGAATGTGGCGGTAACCTGCTATTGAACATAGTTAGCTATAGTAGGCATAGTTCGAAATGTCTATGCTGGCTAAGATTTATATTCTAGTTTCGAAATGAATTTTTCTATACTATGCACTAATAATAATATCAAATGTTCTTTTTAAATGCGTATCAAGCATCTTTGACTATCATAAGGAGAAATCTCCTCCGATTCTGCGTTTGCATTGTGTGTGTGTGCGGGAGGCCTTATGGTAGTCTCATTTTTAAAAGCATTGCGAATTTACTTTAAAAATATTCCTCTATTTTGTTTTCAAAGATAAATAAACTGTTTTGATTTCTCACACCAGTCATATGACTGATTTGGAGTTTATTGTTTTCCTTCCTAAACTCTGGGTGCCCACCAATTTCCACACGGGCAGTTAAGAGTTAGGTTTATCAGGATATTCTGGATATTCTGGAGTTGCTGGAGGCAAGATGGATGGCATGGCGTATTACTAGTTTATATAGTATTTCTTTTTCCGCTGCACTGTATGTTGTTGTTGTACACTCTGATGATATGATGTAATGAAATGTGATGTAATGTAATAACTGATATAGTTCTTTGTTTTAAAGATTTTTCATTTGTTATTATATGTTGTTCTGCTGCGAATTGTGAGATTCTGATGTTGTTCTGTTGTTTTCTGTTCTGTTTCCTCCCTATTCTCATTTTCTTCTATTTAAAAATTTTCTATCTTCTTTTTCCTCTGTTACTTGTTTTCTGTTCCGTTCTATTTTCTATTCTCTCCTCTCCCTATTTTTCTATTTTCTTTCTCTTCTATGTTCTATTTTCTCTCCATCTTCTATTTTCTTTCTTTCTCTTTCCTTAAATTCTTTTTAAAACCCATAACTTTTCGGTTTTTCGGCAACGAAAAAATCGAAAACGTTACATTTGGTATCGGAGCTTATGGTTAAGCGACAACCATGGTTCTGTTGGGTATTACTCATTAGAGATAGAGTCAGTAGTACTCTAGAATGAGTTTGAGTGTGATAATAGCTATGAGAGCGTATTTGTTAGTGAATATAAATTGTTTTATATTGTGATGATTGGTTTGTTGAGTGGCATATGAACCTTCGTCAGCGTGGTCTCGACAACTATGCCGAAGGGGTTTCTAAACACTTGAATAGAACAATTCGACACAGTATTGTTTTAAGTTGGGTAAATGAAATAATTTTACCTTGAGTATATTTTATATATATAAAGGAATAATTTTTCAGAATTATTAAAGTGTATGTAAGTTGATTGTTTAGTTGTTTGAATAATCTAAATTGAAGAATAATTGTATAAGCAAAAAAATTATAAGAATTGAATTATAATTAAAGTGATTTACAATTGTGAAATAAACTTATATATATAAGAAGTGAAACTAATGAATATATTTATGAATATGAGTTGTAAAATAAAAATGAATTTAAAGTTAAAATGGAAATTTACTTTAGAATTGGAAGCTGAATTTATTTATAAGTTGGAATGTAAGTTAAGTGAAAACAAGTGATGTTTGTAAAATGGAATATAACTTAAGAAATGTTGAATGAAGTTGATTTTGGGTATCAAAGTAAAATAATAAAGTTAAGTGATAAATATGAACTTGAGTTATATAAATGAAATTCAACTTTTGTAATTGAATTGAATTAATGGATTAAATATTAATCAATTGAATGTGAATTTAGCTGTTATGAAATAATGAATATAAGTGTTAATTCGTTAAAATCTAATGTTATTGGAATTTGAATAATTGAATGAGAATCAATTTAATTAAACCAATTGAAAGCAAAGGAATTTGGTTGCAATTAATATACATTGGTTGTTATATGATTGTTAGTTGATTGATTGTATATAATTCATTAAGTGTTAATGAAATTGAGTTAATGAAACTGGAAGCTAAAGTAATTGGAATTCAATTGGAAGTTAAGTGAATCTTAAATAGAATTGAATTTGATTTGGAAGTGAACCAACTTGAATATGAATCAGTGAATGCAAACTAATTAAAATTGAAAATGAATGCTAGTAAATCCAATGTTAATGAATCTAATGTGATTTAAATTGAAAACCTAATTCATGAAATATTAATGAGAATATGAATTTGTTGGATGATAGTTGGTTGATGTTTGCATTTGTTGTTTTGTTTCATTTGCTATGTTGACATATATAGTTATTATGTTGCTATATGTTGTATATCGATACTATGTTCATATATGCATGATTCTCATGTTGTTTGTTGAGTGATTAGTAGGTGCGGATCGCGTTTGCTTCGCATTTGGAGCTCGCTTTCGCGCTATATTAGCCGTATATGCTTGCTAATAAAATATAAGGTACATATCTCGGATTACATACCGTACTTTTACAAATTTTTCCCTTCGGGATGCCTCATTACTTGATGAGATGTATATTTTTGATATATATACTGTCATTTTTTTTTCGGATCGAGCCGCGCAAAGGAGACTATGGCGAATTTTTTCGAAAATTTAAGGCGCTAGAAAAAATTTGAGAAAATGGGAAAATTTTGAAAACTTTAACTTTGATTTTGGAGTTGAAAGTTAAACAATAGTAGTTGTTTTTGAAAAGATAACTAAGTATGATTTGAAAACTTAGTAAATAATTGTAAAAAGTTTAACTATGGATTTTTGGAAAGTTAATAAATTCTGTAACTTTTCTTACTTAATAATTTCGAGGACGAAATTCTTTTAAGTGGGGAAGATTGTAACGACCCAGGATTTTTAATAATTACAATTTGAATATTTAATTAATTTTAAATATTAATAAGTGAATTTTTAAGTCAAATAAATTTTTATTTGAATTATTGGATTTAATTGAATAATTAAATCAATAAATTAATATGTTAAATTATGGAAATAATTGAAAATTGGGTTAAATATGATTGAAAATGATTTGTAAAATTTTATTTTATCATATTGGAGTTAGAATGATATTTTAGAACTTTTAAAATCGAATTAAGAGTTAATTTGTGAAAATTGAATATTTTAATATTAAAATCGACTAGTAAAAATAGTCAATTTTTGAACAGTCTCAGAATTGAACGAAACCAGTTCCATTGGATCCGTAATAGTTAGTTATTACCGGATTTCAAATTTCGTGTCAATCGGAGTTACCGTTTGATCATGGCAGCTCGAAACGCATCGATTTATTTTTAATTTCAATTTGGCGAGTTAAAATAGCCATTTTTCAAAAAGTCTCGGATTTCGAAGAAACCAGTTTCATCGGATCCGTAATGTGATATTATTGTAAGGTTTCAAATTTCGTGTCAATTGGATTTACCGTTTGTCCGGTACAAATTAAAACGCCTAGAAATCGATTTAAATCGGTTTAATTTAAATTGAGCGTTTATAGCCATAACTCGCACAGATATCCGAATTAGCTTTCGAAACCTGTTCCATTGTGTCCGGAACGCGGGGTAAACCCTAGAAACGCTGGTTACGGCGCGTAAATCGGAGTTCGGGATTTCCGGATGAATAGTGTTCGAAAATTCTCTATAAATACACCTTAAAATCAAAAAAAAGAAAAAAAAGAAACCCTAACCCTAAACGTTGCAGCCGCCTCCATTAGCATGAATGGCCGAAATCATCCCAACTTTCCCCTCAAATTTCTTCTAATCCATGCATTATTTCAAGAAACTCCCAACATGAAAGATGAAGAGCACAACACGAACTAGATATCCAACGGCTATGATCGCGAATGGATTAACGGATTGACGGCAATTCCCAATTGAACGTGTGCGTTCGTGGCCGTGTATTCTCGAACTGCGTGCGCATATGATGGCCGAGCTTCATGCCCTTCAAGCCGAGCGTTGAGCAAGTGGGGAGCTTCGTTGTGGAGTAGTTTGATCGACATAAGGGTGAAGGAATTGGTCGCGTGTACTAGGGTTTGGGGGGGCGGCTATGGGTGTCGGCCTGGGGAGTTTCGCGTGTGGAGGGGAGAGATGAAGATGTGCGGTCGTGATTTACAGTGAATGAAGTCAACGGTGATGATAGTATTAGGTTTAGAATATAATAAAATTTGTAAATTTATTTTGTTTTATAATTCGTGTATCTTTAAATATATATATCTTTTTCATACGAGGTCGAAAACGCGCGAAACCAGTTGCGTTGGAATCGTATGGACGAGCACTACGCGATGGAGTGGGATTGGAGTCATTTGGAGTTAGTGAGAATTTTGGGTAAAATTAAACGTCCGTTTAATTTTATTCGAAATAAATCGCTAAAACGAAATTGAAATCAAGGTGAGAATTTCTCACTCAATCGAATCAGTTTCGATTTTATTTTAAATAGTTAGATTTAAAATATTTGAATGCATGTTTGAATGATGATTGTTATCTATTGATTGTTAAAATAGACATTATGCGCCGTTAGTAAGCGGATGTTATTTAATAAAAACATATACCGCGAATATTTCATAAACAGTGAAATTGGTATTATATATATAATAGCAATATATATATATTGGCATATGTATATATTGGAGTTATTGATTTCCCGCATTTATTTGTTTAGCGGATGAGACCCTATTGCGCCGTCTATTAAGCGGATAATATTTTAAATCCCATATACCGCGATAATTTCGTACTGGAGCAAAATTGGTATTGTGCTAATGTTTGTGAATGCAGGAAAACAGGTTGGAGGGATCCAACTGGATTCCTCAACAGTTTTTATTTGATTTCAGATATTTTGATATTTGATGGATTATCATATCGATATATGATATCATTGTTGTCGTGATTGACTATTTGGTGTGTAGCATCATTGGACCAAATTTGGAATTTTAAAATGATTTCAAAGTGATTTTTGAAAGTATACGTTATAAAATATTTTTGGAATTGATTCATTCTAAAATAAATAAACGTATAATTTTTTAATGTTATAAAAAATTATGATTTTTGAGAAATATAGTTAAAAACTGATTTTTGAGAATACGATGCTAATAATTTTATAAAATAGTTTAATCGGGATTTTAGAATTTATTGTGAAAAGTTGAAATATAGGATTTATAAAATTTAATAATTTTATGAATCAAAATGGTGAAATAATAAAGGAGATTAAAGACGTTTTAAAAGAATAATATAAATTGAATTATATTAAGAGATTTATAAATGGATATTTATAAATTGAAATATTGAAATTATAAAACGAGTTTTTATAAGTGTTTGAATGAAGTGAAAATGAATTTCATAAATTGAATGAAATTTATAGAATTATAAACGGTGAAATTATAAATGGAATTTTATAAACAGTAGGTTTATAAAATTTATAAAGTCATTAAAAGAATGGTTTTGGATAAATAATTGAATCTTATAAGTTATAAGATTTAAAATTATGAAGTTCAAAGGAACGATTTTTGTGAACGAATAAATTATAAGTATTTAACTTATAATATGAACCTTTAGTTTATAATTGAGTTATAAATCGAATAGGTTAATAAAGAAAATTTATAAAAGGAAGTTGTTATAAAATAATTAGAAATGGAATTTATAAACGTTGTTTTATAAATTCGCAAATGACTTATTTTGATAAGTAAACTGTTGAAACTTAGTAATGGAGTTATATTCACGTTTTTAACTGTGAATAATCCTTTGAAATAAAATGAATAAAGGATGAGATTGATTAACGCAGTATATTCACGTTTTTGAATAGTGAATAAGATGTTAAAGAAATTGTTTTGAATGTGATGTTTTAAACAGAATTAAAACGATCTAACGATGTTTTAAAATGCGTTGAGATTCGAAACCGTAGATTTCAACATTTATTGTTGAAATAGACGTTTTCGAGAAATGAAAAGGAAATGGTGGACTATACCACTGTTGTTATAGTAAATGATTTCCGAAAGGAAATGTTTTGTATAGTATTGGGATTTATATATCTATTTTAATTTCGAATCCCTATGCTAGTATTTGGGTTGTCGTAACGATGTTTTACGTAACATTCGTTTTGGCCCAAATAAATATGTTTAAGAGAATGATTTCCTTAAAGAATGAAATATATACTTAATCTCGATTTAAGTATATTGAATATTTTCCAAGTGATGAAAATAAATAAAATCTGTGAATTACTTATGAATAAATAAGTATGGAAATGTTTTCCAATATAAAGTGAATATTTTGAGAATTTATCTTTTTGAAGATAAATTGAAATGAATAATTGAAATCGTATATGCATGGGTATTTTGGAATATAAATTCATTATGGAATTTATAAATGAAAAGAAGAATTTGTTTAAAAATAAATATTGATTTATTTTTGACATATTGAAATAATATATCTTGTAAAGATATTTTGGAAAATAAATAATTTGGAAAATTATTTGGAAACTGGTGATGTGTGCATATCCATTGATAGTTCAATAACCGACTATCAATATTTCCCTTTGAATGGGTAATTGATGTGATTTGTTTGAATTTGAATGCCACACTTATTTTTGAATAAGCTCTCACTATTCGGGTTAACCGGGAAAGGACCATGGGGTCGTATAACCCATTCCGAATATGTGATACG
Organism: Allium cepa; assembly: GCA_030765085.1. Lineage (NCBI taxonomy): Eukaryota > Viridiplantae > Streptophyta > Magnoliopsida > Asparagales > Amaryllidaceae > Allium > Allium cepa. Next base: position 516,117,879 of record CM060942.1, read on the forward strand.
TCGTTGTGAATTGCATTGAAGATCGGTGTTGAAGACCGGGTATTTGCGAGAGCGATAGGATGATCTGTCGATTGACTCTGCACCGAGTTGCTCCGGTATTGAGTTCTCCATATGTGATGGTGAATCCGATCAGGATTGTGAATATCCGGATTGCAAGGACTTCTTTGTAAGTGCCTTCGGTTTTGTTCGAGCCCGGAACAGACTTGTATGGATTGTATGTCTGACATTACAAGTTGAGATATAAAGCCGATTTCTTTCAAATATATTTCTGTTGGTGGCGAAGAATTTATTCTTTTAGCTTAACACCCTTCTCTGAGACGTACGAGCTCAGAGGTTATGTAGTTGAATGTTATCAGCGATATATTCCCAATTTGGTAATGTGACATGCTGAGTGTTGCTGTAAATGATCATTGTGTTGATTATTTGTGATAGGATCGTTTATTTGATCGCTATCCTGGTGATCATTTCTATGATCATTTGTTGACCCAAAGCATGGCTTTTGTATAAAGTATGTTTTTGTGGACGTGACTTCGTCGAGCCTCACACCCCGTGAATGGTCAAAACAGGAAAGAAGCGGCAAGGTTATGAGGGGTAGCGCCCTTTAGGATATGTGCATTTCCTTTTGGAAAAGGGTGGTATCATGGTATGGAGCCCAGATACTTACTCATGTTGAAAACACTTTGTTATGATTGTGTGAATTGATTACGAGCGCTCAGTGAAAGGTCCCAAAGGACCGGGGGATGGCATATTCGGTCAGTTGTTACTTAGTTAGGGGTAACCCGGCCTTGTGTTGGTAGAGATCCGGTTTGGTTCTCGGGGATGTCCATCCAGAGGCATTCTCATGTGGCAATGGGAAGTTCCTTGGCCTGATCATTCGTTGGAAATCCAAAGAAACAATACGAGACTTGTACGGTTTTAGTTGTATAACCTGCTATGGAATGTGGCGGTAACCTGCTATTGAACATAGTTAGCTATAGTAGGCATAGTTCGAAATGTCTATGCTGGCTAAGATTTATATTCTACTTTCGAAATGATTTTTTCTATACTATGCACTAATAATAATATCAAATGTTCTTTTTAAATGCGTATCAAGCATCTTTGACTATCATAAGGAGAAATCTCCTCCGATTCTGCGTTTGCATTGTGTGTGTGTGCGGGAGGCCTTATGGTAGTCTCATTTTTAAAAGCATTGCGAATTTACTTTAAAAATATTCCTCTATTTTGTTTTCAAAGATAAATAAACTGTTTTGAGTTCTCACACCAGTCACATGACTGACTTGGAGTTTATTATTTTCCTTCCTAAACTCTGGGTACCCACCAATTTCCACACGGGCAGTTAAGAGTTAGGTTTATCAGGATATTCTGGATATTCTGGAGTTGCTGGAGGCAAGATGGATGGCATGGCGTATTACTAGTTTATATAGTATTTCTTTTTCCGCTGCACTGTATGTTGTTGTTGTACACTCTGATGATATGATGTAATGAAATGTGATGTAATGTAATAACTGATATAGTTCTTTGTTTTAAAGATTTTTCATTTATTATTATATGTTGTTCCGCTGCGAATTGTGAGATTCTGATGTTGTTCTGTTGTTTTCTGTTCTGTTTCCTCCCTATTCTCTTTTTCTTCTATTTAAAAATTTTCTATCTTCTTTTTCCTCTGTTACTTGTTTTCTGTTCCGTTCTATTTTCTATTCTCTCCTCTCCCTATTTTTCTATTTTCTTTCTCTTCTATGTTCTATTTTCTCTCCATCTTCTATTTTCTTTCTTTCTCTTTCCTTAAATTCTTTTTAAAACCCATAACTTTTCGGTTTTTCGGCAACGAAAAAATCGAAAACGTTACATGGATGCTTGGTTGTTAGAAGTGATAATATTAAATTATTATCATTATATGGGAATTAAATAAGAAATTGAAGATAATAACCAAAGATTAAGAATAAATTATTAAATAAATGGGATTCGTAAATGTGATTTATAATTGAATATGATATTGAAATCATAAAAAAACTAAGAAACAAATTCATAAACAAATGAGACTTGTAAATGTAAACTATAAATGTGAATTATAGTGTGATTAATGATTAAAATAAGATAAAATTTCAAAGTAATGTTGAATATAAATTTAAAGGATTTGGAATTTGAAGATTTGGAAATTTAAATTCCTTCGAATTTGAAAATGATTCTCAATAGTTGGAAAAAAATATATTTGAGAAATATTTTTGAATCGGATTTGAAATCTAGAGAGATTTGGAATTTAAAAATACTTGAAGGGATTTTAAAGAGATAAAAGCATTGAACTCTTTTCGGTCGCTGGAAAATAATTCCGATGATGACCGCGACATCATTGATGTTTATTTTCGAGTTGCCAAAAGAGGGATTGCTACCGGGATGTTTTGGATTAATGTTTGTTGGATAAATTTGGTTTGATTTGGAAAATGCAAAGGAATAGTTTGGTTAGATATATATGTTTTCAAAATTGAATGTTGAACATTTTAGTATTGAGTTCAAACGTATAAGGAAAAAAAGAAATTTAAACTGAACGTTGAACTTAAGTTTGAATGAAAAAAAAATTAATTAGTCAAGTTGGACTAAATAAACAAAGTTTTAAGATTGAAATTAATGGGTAACTAACTAATTAATATGGTACGCAAATGAAATGAAATTGAATATTGGATAATGTTTGATTTAAAATTGTGTAAAATAAAGAGCAGAATTAGTTCAAATGGACTAAAAATAATTAATGTTTGGAAATAAAATTTATTGGTTGAAAACAAATTTGAGAATGAACAAATGAATTTATAATTGTGAATAAATAAACTGAAATTGGATATTCGGATGATATTAAATGGAATTAAGTCATTGCTTAACAAAATTCAAAAGAATGGTATGTTGCTAGATTTAACTGGAGTTAAGTTAAGTAAAATTAAATTGCATTAAAATTCAGTAAGTTATAGAGAATATTAAGTAGGATTGAATTCTTGTTCAATTGAAATTAAAAGAATGATAAGAAGTTAGATTAACTGGAAACGAGTTAAATAAAAACATGAACTGGAATAAATAAATTCCGACGGCTTATAAAAGTTGGAGTTTTTGAACAGAATATAAGTGTGTCTAATAAAGATTGAAAAGTGAATATATTTGAGCTAAAATGAAACGAAGTATGGGAATATAAGTGTACGACTTTTAAGAGAGAAAAAGAGAGAAATAAAGGCCAAAATAGAATTGTTTGACATTTTTGTGGACAAAATGAAAATCCAATTTTGAACTATAAAATAGAATTGAATTCAAGTTAAGTAATAAAGTGATTTTTGAAGATAAAAATCAAATATTGAATTAAAAGTGAGAAATAAACTAAATTTAGGATAAACTAGTTAATGCAATATGGAAATGGAACTCGAAATTATTAACTTAGAATTGAACTGTGAATAGACAATACAGTATGGAAATGAAGCTTTAGTTATAAATAGAAATTCAATTTAGAATTGCAAGTGAATTAAATATGAATTGAAGTTGAATGGAATTGGATTAAAATAAATATGATTTGAGATGAAAATAAATCCAATTCAAGCATAAATTGAATGACCTTATTATTAATAAATTCAATAATGAATTGTTAATGTGAATTAAAATTTTAAAAAATGGATAAAAGAATAAGCTGATCGAAAAAATTAGTAAAACGGTTGGAATTTGATCAAAGGAAATTCAAATCAAAGATTTAAATGGACGTTGGTGGAACAAAATAAACTTAAGCTATTGAGTGGAATAGTTTGAAGAAAATAAATAACTTAAGTAAATTGTGAGATGGTTATTTAATATATTGGTTGTTGAGTTTAATAAGATGCTTTGGTATCGACTTTTGGATATGAAAGAAATAGCAATAAAAGATTGTGAATAAATTAAAATGGGATGGAATGAAGTGTAAATTGAGTTGGAATCAATTTAAATGGTTATAAAGCTTAAATAATTTTTTATTCACATTAATATTGTCGAATTGCATTAGAAAATGGATCGTTTGATGTAAACGAGATTAGATAAAATTCTATGAATTATTAGAAGTGAAATATGATGATTTTGAAATCAATTGGAATGAATATGGGTTATTTTGCTTAGAATGAATTAAATAAAAGCGAGTAAGTTATAAATCACTTAAACTGAATGAAATGGTTTGAGAATTAGTTGTAAGCAATTGTAATAAGTATCGGAACCATATATATGCTTATGGAAATTGTATGACATGCATTATATGTGAAATTTATATGTTTTACTATTGAAAGTAAGAGAAATGTTAATAAATTTGCATATATTTAGTACTTATATGTTTGAATTGAGTAAGTATAGGTAACGGGAAGCCGTTTGGCTGGATTTGGACGTGCTAAATGCTAAATTAATAAGCCGCATGCTTAAAAATGCTAAATAAAGGTACGCCTATGCAATAAAAATAGGAAATATGAATTGTTTCTGTTTTTTCGACCGTGTGGGTCGATGTATATATATTTATATCTCTTGTCAAATTGAAAAAGCTCCTTCGTACAAAGAAGACTCTGCCAAAAATTTTGAGAGTTAGAAAATTTTTGGAAAATTTTTTTGTTAACGACAAAACGATTTCAAATTGAAAATTGAAATAAATTAGAGAATGAAACTAATTTAAAATAATGATATGAATCAGTTATAAATGGAAGATAAAATTCAATATTCAGCGTTAAAGATAAAATCGAACTCAAATGGAAATGAGAGAACCAATTTGAATAGAAGTAGATATAAACTAAAGTGGTAAAGTGAAAATAAATAAAGAAGCATATTAAATGCTTATACTAAACTTAAGAAAGGAATGGTGAATTCTTAATTGGAAATTGATATTACAAATATATTCTAAGTTAATATTTGAATGAATAAATATTGACATTTTGTAAGGAAGTCGATAAAATCTTTTTGAATGTTGTGATTGGATATTACTGCTATGTAGGATATACAGGTATTATAAAGAAAAAGGAAAGTTTGCTTTGATTTCAGAAGATAAACTTGAATTGCTCGACAAAAAGGTATGTGTTTGAATTTCTGTATGAAATTTGATTGGGTTTTGATCTAACCACTTGGCTTTTGTTTTCTTTTGAAATCTGGGGGCCCGTAGAGGCATTTTGTAGTTGTACCGAGCTAGCCGCGCAAAGGAGACGCTGGCGAAATTTTTCGGAAATTTAGGGAGTTAGAAAATTTTTCAAAATTTTTTGATAATTCAAAATTTAGTTTTAAATTAAAATTTGAATGATTGAGCAAAAAGTATTGTTTGAAAACTATGGGAGAGTTTGGTAAGTTAGTAAGAATGATAATGGGTCTTCTATAAAAAGATAGATTGGTAGGATGTTGAATTGTTAGAAACTGTTTGGTTTTGGGAAAAAGGTAAACGGGTATCGGACCATTCTTCCTTACTAGTAATTTCAGGGACGAAATTCTTCTAAGGGGGGACGAATGTGACGATCCGTAATTTTGAGCATTTAAAATCAGAATATTTAATTGATTTTAAATATTCAATAGAGTAATTTTAACTTGAATTACGAATATCACTATTTATTTAATTAATTTAATAATTGGAAATTGCGTAAAATATGAAATCTGGGATTTTAAGCCTGTTAAAATATAATTTGAAGGATTATAAAATTTATATTGATAACGCTGAAGATAATAGATGTGTTAAATTGAACCTAATAGTGATTTGTTCAGTTTTGAAATTTTATCGTTTTAAATTGAATTTTAAAATAGCCTTCCGAGGCACAGTGTCAGAATTCGACGAAACCAATTCCATTTGATCCGTAATATTGTATTACTATCGGATTTTAATTTTCGTAGTGTTTGGATTTGTTGTGGGAGCGTACGATATATAAACGCGCTGAAATTAAATCGAGAATTAATATAATAACTAGGTTCAAAAAGCCATCTTCTCCATATGATCGAATTAGGACTCGAAACCTTTTTCATTTCATTCGGAATAGGGGTTTAACATTATAAAAGCCTAGCGGCACGCTTCGATAGGAGGTCAAGATTTTAAGCTACGTAAATCGAGACAATTTGAATTTAATAATATATATATATATTTATACATTAGCCAACATGAGTTGAAAGTTTATTCTCATCAAAGCTTTTCCCTTCTCATCAACCTTTTGCTTTTCAAAGCACTGTAGCAGCCAAGGCAGCACACCGACTTCCTTTCATATCCATGTTCCCTCTTTTAATAACATCACGCAACCTTTTTCTTTAAAGATAGAACCGAACCTCTTCTTTCAAAACATAAATCGAAGTTCAGAAAAAAGTAATGGCCGAACAATTTGGGAAAATTATATAGATCGAAATTCCCTTCTTCTTTTGAAATCAATCCAATAAATCGGAACCGATCGATCAACGATCTCGTATAAACTTCCTAAGGCTTCCTTGGGTTCACGAAACTGAGTCGAATCTCAACCTTGTCGTGATTTTTTTAGAACTCGATGCGTGCGCGTTGGAGAAGTTATGGGGTGGCGAGGCAGGAGGCTAGCCGCGATGTTGAGGAGGCCGGGTTCGAGCTCGTGTTCTACCGACGAGATGAGTTCGAGCAGAACAAAGGGATGGATTGCGATCGGTTGTGAAGGAGGTCGGGGTGACTGCGATGGGGGTATCTGGAGGTTCGGTGGTGATTTTGGGGACGGTGGGTCATGGTGATCGCGATGGTGCCTGGGTTCATAGTGCAAGTGAGGTATTCGTTCTTTTCCTTCCTTTTCGTTTATATTTAAATGTCTATACTGATTGGAAAAAATAAAAGAGGAATCGACAAGTTTAATTTTAATCAAGCTTTATTTTTCTGGGAAAATAGTAGTCAGTTCACATGTATAGGTAAACAGTCAGAATATATATATATATATATATATATATATATATATATATATATATATATATCTCTGTGTGTGTGTGTGTGTAGTCTCAAAAGAAAATAAATATACATATATACGTTTTAAAGTTACTAGTTGTTTTAGAATAAAGTGTTATGATGATTAGCCTGTTTAATTAACCTATTTAAATTTTAGTCACTAAAATATTAAAATTTAATTATTAATTTAAAATAAAATCATTGGTTAATTAAGTTTATCAAATGGAAATTTAATTGTTCGATTTATTCGAATATTAATAAAAATCATCTAAAGTTTGTACAAGGTCTAAAATCATGGAGAAACAAGCCGGTTTAGATTGGATTGCAAACTAAAATCAAAGATGAGTTAATCTCACTCATCTGGTTTAATTTAAATGGTTAAATTTAAATAATTGGTTGAATGTTTGAATTGATTTGATGTGCTATATTATAGTATATAATACATCTTGGAGTGACTGGTTTCCCTCATTATATAGCGGATGAGACCCTATACGCCGTATAACAGCGGATGATATTATATTAAAACCCATATACCGCAATATTCCACATTGAAGTGGAATTGGTATTTTATATTGTGCTAATGTCTGTGGATGCAGGGAAACAGGTTGGAGAGATCCAACTGGATTCCTCAACATTTATTTAAATTGTTTAATATTCACTGTTATGGTTATTTGGATATTCTGTGATGAATTATATTGAAATATTGAATGCTACAGTTGCTTGAATATATTTCGGTACACTGAGTTATCAAAATATATAGAACTGGATTTTTGAAAAGAAAATAAAGAGCGCATTTTTAAGTAAAATAATTATAGAAATTTGAATAAATTTAAGAATGAATTGGAAAAGAAATAAAGTGATTTTAAAATTCTAGTAAATAAATTTCGAGTATGGAAAAAAAAGATTTTGAATAAACAGAAATTAATTAATTGTAAACTTAAGTGATATCATTTAAAGGAATAAAGAAATATTTTAAAATTTTAGGTTTAAATTTATTTTGAAGGATAAAGAAGTAATTTGGGAAATCTAAAATTGGTATTTCGAGTTAAAAGTATCTTAAATCATAATTAAGGAATAAAATGTGAAGTTAATGTATTTTGGGATAAAAGGAGTAAATTGGAAATCAATTTGGTGATTGATTTGATTGTGTAAAACCGAGATTATTAAAAAGAGAAATGAGACTTGGGAATTTATAAACTGGGCTTATAAAAGTAAAGTAAAATATATCAGTGGATATTTGGGAAGAATAAATTCAAGATGGGAATTTATCAAGGAAATGAGAAAAGTTGTTTAAGAAAAAATAGAGATATATTTTTAAAGGATGCGAATAGAAGTATATTTCCGTGGATAGCCAAGTACGTTTTCAAAGTAAAATTTTCAAAATATAAGATAAAAGTTTTAATGTTGTTTTAAAAAGCATGTTTTAGAAAATTTATTATTTCTAAATGTTTAAATTCTAAAGTAAGTATTTTTTTTAAACCTATTATCGTAATAATTATTTAAAAGATGATTTGGTATTTTATTTAAAGAAGAAAATCTAGTTTATATTTATAAAGTAACCATATTTTAAATATTCCTAAAGTGTTATCTTTTAACTAAGTATTAAAGTAGTTTTCTAAATTTAAATGTTAAAGCATATTTTAGAATCAAGTGTTTATAAATTATTTTAAAAATCAAAAGTTTTGTGGTTGGTGGTTTCAGTGGAAATAGAAAATATTTGGGAAATTTATTCTATAAAAGGGAAGATAGTTTGAAACTGTTTTCAAAAGGGTTTGAAAGGTGGAAATATATCTTGCGAAGATATTTTGAGATAAATAAATAATTTAGGAAATTATTTATTGTTTGATGGTTGTTGTGAATGTTAATTGATAGTTAAATAACCGACTATCAATTTTAAAAACCCGGCATGTTTATTTATGGCGTAGTCTTACAAGATGCTTTTGTTTTCAAAAGAATTTTTGAAACTTTAATAATCAATTTGAGTGTGATTTTCTCATGCTGGTATTCCGGACTGACTCGGGTGCTATTTAACCATAATGCTCGGGTCAGACAGAGTATTATAGGATACAGGATATGATGCTGTGGAGCTCAGGAGACGAGCTGGATGGCGATACGTACTTCCGTATTTGATTATTATTCCGCTGTGTATCCAGTTGTATGTTATCGATATTGAACTCTGATGATGTACTCTGATGATGTATGTATAAACAGATATAGTATTTGTTTTGGTGTAAAGATCTGTGATTATCTATTATATTTTATTCCGCTGCGATGGTTAGATTCTGATGTTGTTTTCTATTTTCTTCTTCCATCTCTTCTTCTTTAACCCTAATGGTTCGTAGTATTGTTCAACTTGGACTGATTGATGTAGAATAGTGTTGACTCAAGGGGTACGGATTTGTGGGTCCTTTATAACGAAAGACTCCAAAGACTATCGAATCTACATCTACAAGCTGGTTATTTGAAAAACCCAACTCTAGACTACCCATGTGGAAAATGATGGGCACCTAGTGTTTAGGAAGGGAAAAATAAACTCCGCGCCAGTCATGCGACTGGTATAAACAAACAAAAAAGTTTTATCTTTAAAACAAATAACAAAGAATTTAAAACATTGAAATCCATAATGCATTTCGGAAAACTAAACTACCATAAGGCCTCCCGGCACATACACCATGCAATCGCATATTTGGGGGAGATTTCTCCTTATGATGGTAAAACATGCTCACTACGCGAACTATTTGATATTATTATTAGTGCATAGTTGTCACGACCCAGATTCAGCGTTCAAAACTCGACACCCGTACTACGCTTGTACTCGAATGCCGCAGATTCAACCGTTGAAATCCGACTCGTGCTGGAGCATATAACATATTAAGTACAACAACACAAAGGAAGAATGAATAATATCATTGATCTACAACAGGCAGGATATCTGATACAATAATGATACAATTGAGATATCGATACAAATATGAAAGTCAAGATACAGCAATGGAAATAACATGAACTTGAACTCCAAGGAAGGAACTCCAATATCAGCAATCTCCATCTCCAAATCACCAACCCAGAATTAGCTCAAACTCCCAATAAAGTTGGACTTAAGCAAGGTCAGCCATGAATGCTGTAGAGTAGCAAATGCGATCCAAAAATCCAAAGGCTTCGAAGGCTATCGAATCTACACCTACTATTCGCTTATCTGAAAAACCCAACTCTAGACTACCCGTATGGAAAATTGTAGGCACCCAGAGTTTAGGAAGGGAACAATAAACTTCGGGTCAGTCATGGGACTGGTATGAGAAAAAGAAAACAGTTTATCTTTAAAACAACAACAAAATATTTTAAAATTGGAAATCCGCAATGCTTTTTAGAAAATGAAACTGCCATATGGCCTCCCGCCACACACACAATGCAAGTGCACACTTGTAGAAGATTTCTCCTTGTGACAGTCAAAAATGCTTGATACGTGAAAACCATTTTGATATTATTATCAATGCATAGAGGAAAACATTTCGAAAGAATAATATTAATCTTAGCCAATATAGGTACCGTTATACTATGCCTACTATACCTACCACTTGAGGTGGCAGGTAATACAACTACAATCGTAAAGGGCTCGTATTGGATGATTGGATTTCCAACAAATGGTCAGGCTAAGGAACTTACTTAAAAATGAGACGCCTCTGGAGGGACGCCCCTAGGAACCAAAATGGTTCCCTACCGACACATAGCCGGTGTACTCCCTTCCCAGAAGTAACACCTAAGATATGCCATCTCCGGTCGTAACCAACCTTAATCCGAGCGCTCGACACCAACAACAACACAGCAATAAATATTCAGCAACCACTAGCTAAATATCCGGGCTCCATACCATGATACCACCTTTTATCCAGAAAAGATGGACATACCCTAGGGGCGTGACCCTTGCAACCTTGCCGCAAAATTCCTGTTTCGACCATTACCGGGTTGTGAGGCCCGACGAAGTCTCGTCCACAAAGCTACGCTTTTTCACAAAGCTACGCCTTTTCACAAAGCCATGCTTTGATCAACAAATGATCAGCAGCACTTCGTATGCCACATTACCAAATTGGGAATGTATCACTAGTAACCATCAACTACAAAACCACTGAGCTCGTATGTTTCAGAGAAGGGTGTTAAGCTAAGAGAATAAATCTTCGCCACCAAACAGAAATGTAGTTGATTAAAACAGGTTTTACATCTCAAAGTGTAATGTCAGACACACATCCATACAAGCCTGTTCTGGTTTCGAACAGAACCGAAGGCACTTCACAAAGAAGCCCTTTCAAATCCGGATAATCCCTAATCACGTCCGGACTTCCCATCACATAAGGAGATCTCTATACCATGGACCAGTGGGTGCAGAGACATTCGACGAGTTATTCTTTCGCTTTCGAAAATAACCGGTCTTCACCACCGGTCTTCAAATGCTATCCATAACGTCGTATCATTATTCGTAATGGGTTATATGACGCAAGGTCCTCTCCGGATAAACCGAATAACGAGCGCAATATATAAAAACATATGGATGTTGGGATTTCAGTTAAGTCACAACTTATAACCCAAAACTTTTCTTTCAAATGGTTTAAACAAATTACCATTTCAATTCTTTTAAACAAAAAGATTTACTTCACAAAGTTCACTAATCTTTCACAAAGATTCATTCACAGATTTCAAAACAATTTCTATTTCAATTTGGATTAACACATTCAATCTTTAAATCAAAGATTTAATAGCTTTCAAACCCGTTTCTAATTCAAATCTTTTATATAAAGGATACATCATTTAAAATCCTCTTCGATTTCAAAACGAAATTCAATCATCTTTCACAAAGATTCATTCATAGCTTTCAAAACTATTTCAATTCCATTTCAAAATTGAAATCTTTCAACATAAATTGGAAATCCTTCTTTATATGAAAGCTGTTATTATTTGGAAACATATAGTTTTTTTTTTCGGAAAAAATTCGATTACTTTTGCACAAGTTAAAGCCCTTCAAGTATAATACTTGGGTTAAATTCAAATTTCCAAAACAATACTTTTTAAAATGATTTAAAAACCCATATAAACACAATTATAACTTGTATCACCTTTTTAAACCATAATTTCCAAACATAAAACTCAATTTTCAAATCTTGAGTTTAGATTCAAATCAACTATTTAAATTTCAAAACTTAATCACGTTATTCAAAATAACTTTTATTTCTAAGACTCCTTTTCAAAAGCTTTTCATATTTAACCCAATTTCATTTCCAAAATCAATTGGATTCAAAAATTCAACTTTAAAACTATTTCAAAAATCTGTGACATAACCAATTTCCGCGTGCAATCCATATTTGTGAGTGTATAGTGTAGTATAGGGGTTTCACACAGTAGTGCAACATCATCAATCATCACAGATCCAATACATCAATATCGATAAGCGGTATAATCTATAACGCTTATCTTCCATATACATATTCACAAATAATAATATGCATTTATCACAGATAAATAAATTACATTCATCACATCTTGAATTAAAACAATTCATATCACAAATCATCACACAGCAGAGATATCAAACAATTCACAGCATTTCATATAATTCAAACATCCATAAGTAAGGTTAATTAATTATCTGATTAATTTGAATCAGATAAATCACTAATCCAGGTTGATTAACATTAGTTAATCACAATTCATGTTAATTAATTATCCTTAAATTATTTATTAATCAATCTTAATAATTAATTAATCAACCTTTAATTATTAATTAACCAACCATAATAAATAAATAAACTTTTAATCATTAAATAATTAACCTTTAATTATTTAATTATCCTTTAATTAATTTTCTGTGGTTATCCCTAGTCACTTAAATAAATCAAAAATTAATTATCACTTGATTAACTAATCATTAATCATTAATTCAATTACTTAGAATTAAGTAATTATCTTTTAATTATAAATTAATGATTTTTTATTCAATTTAATTTATTAACCTTAATTAATCTTTGATTAAGAAATTTTTCCTTAAAATAATTATCCTTTAATCACCTTCATTAATCAATTCTTCCTTAATCATTTTCATCAATAATTCATAAATATAATTACACAAAGTAATTATTCCTTAATTTCATTTAGTAATATCCTTTAAAGTGAATTAGCAAAATCATAAAATTTAACTTAAATTCTTTAAGTTCAATTAAAGATTAAAACACCTCATCCTTTTTAATCATTTACTTAATCAAAATATTAAGTTTATTTTCAAAAAAACTTTTATATAAATAGAATAAAACTCTTTTTAAACTTAGTTAAAATTAAAAGAATATTTTAAAACCTTTAATTAATTTCTAACTTAAATAAAACAAGTTTAATTGAAAAGCATTGATTAGAAAATTATTTAACTAAATTAAATTTAAGACTTTTAAAACTAGTTAGATTTTTGGCTTAAAACCCTATCATCATTTTAAGAAACCCGGGCCAAATCCCGTTTTACTCAAGCAACTACACGAGCCAGATTATCGAGATCCCGACAAAACCTTTTTTTATCTGCTTCGAGTCTATTCCTTTTTCTCACGCTCTCGAACCCGAGTCCCCATCTTCTTCCTAATTCCACATCAACTTCCAGACACACGAATGATACTCGTATACGTGCACAACCAAACGCCACCTTCCTGGCCACCATCGCCGCTGCCAAACTATCGACGAAAACCCATACGCACTCCCCGACCACCCAGTTCAACATGATCACCGGTAGAACAAAATCGAATAACCTGATCGAATATGGAACCAATCACAGTCGACAGAAACTGCCATTTGCATCACCTCCGGCCATCAGCACCGCCGACGACTCACCCAGTTCCTCGTCACTGTTCTACGAATCAATCTCCCCACCTGCGATCAACCCAAACATCTTAACGAAGCCGTAATCTCCCTAATAACTCCATCAGTCAAAAGTGCCTATCGAACCCTAGATTGACATCGCATCATCGCTACAGCCTCCAAGAAAATCAGCGACTATTTTTCTGATGATCAGTATTCTATAGACTACCTTTTCCATTAATCCCGTTTCATAATTCATCATTGGTTATTGGAATTTTACAAAAATGCATTTTCCGTTCAATTCGAATTATCTCAATGTTCCTAAACTTAAAAATCACGAATTTATTTCCTAAAATCATCATTTACTACTACGAATTCTTTAAAATAATCAAAACATGGAATTAAAATTATTGATTCTTGACCGTAATTTATTTTCCACTTCAATTTCCCATTCTTGAAATATTTACTAATTTTGAGTATTTTAACTATTTTTATAATTTAGATGATAACCTTACCATCAATTTTCATTTATAAATTGTAGCTTCAAATTAATTGCATGAAGAGATATTGAATTTATGTTAGGGATTTCAAACCTGTTATTCAATAGAGGATTAAACACAAACATGCATAGATATATTCAAACATACAGGCAAATCAGATAACATTCCCAGAACATATTTTAAGCATCAAACAACATATCAAAGAATATAGGCAAATATAAATGGGTTTCCTCACCTGAGTGTTGAACAGAGTAGTTGAGACGACCCAACTTTTTCTCCTCAAAAAAAAAGTCGTATCATCCTTAAGAAAGAAAGGGATAGAAAAGAGAAAAGAAAGAAGAGAAAGAAGAATCAACACAAGAATCTCAACAGCAGAACGAATAAATTATATTAATAACATAAGTATTACATAGTATACAACAGATATCAGAGTTACACATACAATACAACACATACTAGACAATTATAAACACCTGTCTAGTCATTACAACTCAATACATTACAGATAAGCACTCAGAGATACCAACACAGCGGAACTATATAACTATACGCAGAAGCCTCCTGCTTTATTTGCTCCTCCACAATTCGTCAAAGCTATCCTGAATCCTAACCTGAATTCTCTTGGCTACCCGTAAAAATTTCAGTGCCCAAGAGTTAAAGAAAATAGAAATAACTCCTGGTCAGACATGGGTCTGGTGTGAGTAACAGGTTAAAGTTGCTTAACTTTAAAAAACCTTTGAAAAGAAAAGGTATCACGTAAGACTTCCCACACATAAACATGAAAAAGTTTTACCTTACGCTAACCAAAACATTTCATAGGAAATCCGATGATATTATAATAGTGTCTAGGGTTTTCAAGTAAATAAGAAATAGCCGAAATTGTTACATGATTAAATTCCAGCTACTAGCCACAAAAGTGGGTAATACAATCAAAACCGTTGGCACTTATTGGATTTTGGATTCCATCAATGGCTGGGCTACTGGGGTACCGACCGTCACAGTACGTGACCTAGATCACCGTACCGAAGAGTACGCCGGCTCCCCTACAACACAAAGCCGGAACCATTCCTTACTGAACAGTTCCGAACAAGACAACCCCGCAGTTGTGATCAGCAACCGCACCACTAAGCCGAAATAAAGGGACATCTAGACAGAGGTAAATCTTGCTCTCAAGTGGGGGCTACCCACGAAGCCTTAGTGTACCTCCCCTGTTTTAGCCATTCCCGGTTGATGAGGCTTGAGACTACGATTACCTTTATAGGACATATCACTTCGAATGCTCATCGTCCATCTGACGATGTTTTGAAAGCATTCAATCCATACAAGTTCGTTCCGGATTCGAACGAAACCGAAGGCACTATCTCGTTGCACTCATTTTGGCATCACCCTCAGAGTTAACGACAATAACCCTTGCATTTCGAATCACCATCTCGAACCTATAAGTACTGTTCCGTCAAACTCATTACGGAATCACCCATAGAGTTATACTGACGTATAGTTCTTACACCTCGAGTCTTCACTTGCTCCACTTGAATTCACGTCCTAACGTTTAATTGGAATCGATGTGGTTTTCGGATCCCAAATATGGAAACCCGATCTCGATCTCATTGAAATCCAAAACATGTCTTTTAGGTCCAAGTTGTTTTAAGTTTAAAATAATTCAATTTAATTATCTATATATACACAGATAGATAATTCACAACACAATACATAATCAACATTATCATTACCAACAGATAATTCATATCATAATCAGATGATCCATATTATCATCCAAAAGCAACCAATACATCCATACCACATACATTTTCATCTCATAGCTGAGATTACAAACCCTACATGGCAATCAATACAAATCATCAAGCATAAGCAATGATCTAATGATCACTCCTTCTATAATTAATATAAAATGAATTAAATTAATTACTTAATCTCTAATTAATTTAAAATGAATTAAATTAATTACTTCATCATTAAAATTCTGCTTAACTTAACCATCAATTGATTACACATCAATTTAAATAATAACCATCTCAATATTCATTTCAATTAATCATTTCAGATTAATAATTCCCTAATTACAATAAGTAATTAGCTTATAAATTAATTACACAAGTTAATTATATTAAACTCTTTGCAAATAATTAACTTGTAATTACTAAATTAATTAATTAACTAAAATTAATTACATTAATCATTTATTCATTATTAATTATACCTTAATTAATCAATTCCAAATTACATCATTAATTAATTAATTAATGATTTCTGATTACATTTAATCAATCTCTCAATATAAATTAATTACATAAGTAATTAATCTGAAATTAATTCACATATATATGTTAATCACCCTTGATTAATAATACCCAGTAATTAACTACTTTAATTATTTATCTCATAAATTAATCACTCTTAATTAATTATCTCAATTTAATCCTTTGATTAATTCTAAAGTAATTTAAATCTAAATTACTTCCACCAATAAACATCTTTAATTACATCCAGTAATTATTAATTAATTATTTCCCTAAGTAATTACAAACCCATTTAATTACATAAGTAATTACAAATCATTCCACAAATGTAATGATCCCGGATTTTAATTGAGTTTAAAATGATAATTAATTTGATTTTTGAATAAAATTTGTGGAATTTATTGGTAAATTAATTTGAGCATCTCTAAATTCAATTTTATATATGTGTGTAGAGGAACAAGAAATTAAGTTAAACAAAATAAACATTTAAATTAGGAGTAGAAATAAATATATAAGATAAATCATAAACTATAAATGTAAACAACATATTAATAGCAGGAATTGTTTACATTTTAGAGTAATAAAGAAATGCAACACAAGAAGTAAGTATGCCAGGCAAATAAAATAAAGTATGTAGAGAAGTTAAATAAGCAAAATATTATTAAAGTACAAACAAAACAAGATATATCTCATCAGCCGTGACAAGCTCGGTTTTAATCATAAATAAAACAAGGATAATAAAATATCTTTGTACAAATAAACAAAGTATATAGGAAAATATAAACATACAAACAAAAGGGCTGCTAGGTAAGTAAGAACATGTATAAGTATGGGGACATATACTTTGGCATTAAATGCAATATCATCTCAGCCAAGATGTGGGCAAATATAATACGTTGCCTGTAAAATAGGAATGCAAGACAATATAATATGAAACATAAAGTACATAGTATGATACTGATTAGCCATGCCCATAGCACAACAAAAGATATCACCATGCACACTTTTCTTTTATATATATCACCTTCTTATTTTTCGTTCATCAAAAAAACTGTGTATCAAATAAAAATAAAAAAAATAAAAGCTACAACCTGAAACTAAACTCAGCACTTGTATCAACAACAATCAACCTGGAACTTCAAAGCAATTAAACTGAAGAGAAGAAAAAAAATATCAAATCTGCAGTTGCAAACAAGAAGGGTCCTCTGTTCTTCATCTTTACAGGTGAGTAAACTTTTGTTCTTTCCCAATCTTGCTGCTGTGTGAATTCTTGGATGATATTGTAGAGTTAATTTTTGGGTTGCATGCAAGAATTTTGAGTATGTCAATTAATGTTTAGCCTGTGTATGATTGCACAAGAATGTAACTCCCTGTTTAGCTTCAGGATAAAAAAAAGAAAAAGCAAAAGTCCCCTCTCTATTTTCTGTTGAATTTGAAAAATAAACAAGATAGAGTTGTTTAAACTTGTACTATGATTTCAGTAATTAATCAAGGTAAAGCTATGTGTTGTTTTTTTTTACTGGAAACCGAGTTACATTAAATTTTTAGGTTTACAAAGTATACCATGTTAGAACCCAAATCTCTCTCTCTCCTCTTTGTTTCTGAAATGACAGTAAACAGTTTAGAGAAAAAAGAAAAAAAAAAGAAAAGGAAATGTTGTTTAACCCTGTACCATATGTTAGTAATAAATCAAAGCAAGTTAGTGATTTTCTTGTTGCTGGAAACTGTGAAACACAGTTACATATAGCTTTCTGTTTACAAGAGTAAACCATATCAAAATCAAATTCAAATCTCTCCCTCTCTCCTTCATTCTGAAATGGATTGTAACCCAAAGTTGAAGTTGCTTAAAAAAATGCTTGTCTGAATGGTTGTTCCTTCCCTGTTCTTGACACAGGCTTTAAAATATTAGTTTAAAATACTAAATTTTTGTATACGGTCATTGATAAACTCTGCATTCGAATAGATTAGCTAAGTTTAAACTTAATCTACAATAAAAAAAATGTTAACAAATATGTTTAGTTTGAAAATTTCCAGTATCTGGAAGAAACAGTGGTAATTCCTGTTAATATGATAAAATCAAGTATTAAAATTTTACAATCTAATTTTATAACTGGAAACACTTTTGGAAAATATGATTTTTAAGATAAAAATTACAGATTTTAGTTTAGGATTTCGTATGCAATTCTAGGATGACTGGAAAGTGGGTTCGAGGAAACTGCTGATGATCTCTAGAAGATGAGGCCTCGGGGTTTCGTCAGAAGGTGGAGGAATGAGTGGGGGGTCTTGGAAAAATGACCGGCCGAGCATCTGGCCATCGGGGCATCGTCGACGAGCCAATTTGCGTTTCTAAACCTAATTTTGGTCAGGTTGTTAACTGAGGCAACGCGTGATCTCTAGTGGATCGAGTCGCACCATGCTCTGGCGATAGCTTCATGGAGGGTTCGCGGAGGTGTGGCAGGGGTTTCAGAGGCTAAGATGGTCGAAAACATGGGTGCGACGGTTTTCTATGGCGATGGTTGGGTTTCCTGGTTCTCCTGCGTCCTCTATTTTAAATTGAGGGTTGTCGACGTGTTCGTATGATTGAGGATGGATGCTGGCATGATGGTCAGAATGTTGACGTCAACAGAGGCAATCAACGTCGTTGATAGGGGTTGTGCACGTGCACAGTGGTGATTTGGGTTGTTTGTTGTTGGGTAGGCTTTCAACTCGGAGAGGTGATCGGGTCAGGAGGCAGATAACTCGAGTTCATACTCGAGTGGGTTAGTGGGAGTTAGCCTGTAGATTGTAAAACTTAAATTTGAACTAAATTTAAATTAAAATCAAATCTGGGTAGAGAGGAGGTTACTCGGGGCTAGGCCTGAGAGGTCTGTGGGTTGAACGTGAAGTAAAGATAGTAAACAGTTTTTAAAATGGTAAAGTCAGATTGTTTTTGAAATTTAAATTTTAATCTATTTTAAAGATTTCTTATTTAAACTTACTTTTTTTAGTTGTTTCTTTAGCTATAAATTAAGTAGTTTTGTAGTCTTTATTGATTTAAATTTTGTAAAATGTAAAGTGGTTTTAATCTTTAATTTTTAAATTGGAGGTTTATGATTTTTTTTATATGAAAGCAAGTTTTAAGATACAAATTGAAATTAGTTTCAAAACTTCTATTTGACAATGTTTTTGAAGTTATGTTTTGTTAAACTTCAATTTTATCAAGATAAGTGTTTATAATTACTTAAATGATTCAAGAATAATTGCTTAATTTATTTAAAGGTTAATCAATTAATTCAAGTAATTAAGGAATAATTATTAATTAAGTGGTAATTAACTAATTTTTAAGATTAATTAAGAATAATCAATTACTTAAAAATAAATCAATGACTAATTAAAGGATAATAAATCAAATGTTTGTGGTTAACTGATTATTATGTAACCAATAGAAATTTATTTAAGGCAAATGATCCGGTTTAGATAAATCAGATATGTTTACTTATGATTGACTGCATTCCATGGAATGCTGTGGATTGTTGATATCCCCTACTATGTGATGCTTTATGGTATGGATTGTTTTAATTCAAGTTGTGATGAATGTGATTTATTTTATCTGTGACGAATGTATGCTATTTAAATCTGTGTATGGGAGATAAGCATTATTTAAATAAACCGCTTATCGATTTTGTTATACTTGAATCTATGATGATTTATGATGTCGCACTATTGTGTTAAAACCCTATACTACACTGTACACACACAAATATGGATTGCACATGGAAAGTGGTTAAGTCACAGATTTTTTTTAAATAGTTTTTAGAAAAATTGAATTTTAAATTCAAATGGTTTGAAAATAAGATTGGGTTTAAAGTGAAAAGCTTTTGAAATGGAATTTCAAAGATGAAATTTATTTTGAATAACTTGATTGAGTTTTGAAATTTAAATATTTTGATTTAAATTTGAATTCAATTTTTGAAATTGAATTCTATATTCAATATTTATGATATTAAATGGTATACAAGTTTATATGGGTTTTAAACCATTTTAAGGTGTTGTTTTTAGGAATTTGAATTAACCCAAAGATTTTAACTTGTATAAATGTGATCGAATTTCTCTGAAACGAAAACTACTTTTTTTCAAATAAAAATCACTTTCATTTAAAGAAAGGATTTCCAAATTGGGTTGAAAAGTTTCAAGTTTGAATTGGAATTGTTTTGAAAGGCCAGGAATGAATCTTTGGAAATGATTTTGAAAGCTATAAGTTGAATATTGATTTAAAGATTTAACAAGTTAATCGAATTTTGAAAGCTATGAGTTAAATCTTTGATTTAAAGATTTAACGAGTTAATCCAATTGGAATGGAAATTGTTTTGAAGTCTATGAATTGATCTTTGTGAAATAAATCTTTTTGTAATATAAAGATTTGAAATGGTAATTGGTTTAAACCATTTGAAAAGGAAAGTTTTTGGGTTTTAAGTTGTGACTTAATTGAAATCCCAATAGCCATATGTTTTTGAAATACTGCGCTCACTGTTCGGTTTAGCAGGGAGAGGACCTTTGTGTCATATACGCCATTCCGAATATGTGGTACGTCGTTATGGATAGCATTTGAAGGACGGTGGTGAAGACCGGATATTTTCGAAAACGAAAGGACAACTCGTCGAATGTCTTTACATCGACTGGTCCCCGGTATAGAGACTCCATATGTGATGGGAAGTCCGAACGCGATTAGTGAATATCCGGATTGCAAGGACTTCTTTGGAAGTGCCTTCAGTTCTGTTCGAACCCAGAACAGACTTGTATGGTTACGTGTCTGACATTACATGTTGAGATATAAAGCAGATTTCTTTCAAATACATTTCTTTTGGTGGCGGAGAATTTATTCTCTTAGCATTAACACCCTTCTCTAAGACGTACGAGCTTAGAGGTTATGTAGTTGAAGGTTATCAGCGATATATTCCTAATTTGGTAATGTGGCATGCTGAGTGCTGCTGATCATTTGTTGATCAAAGCGTGGCTTTTGTAAAAAGCGTAGCTTTGTGGACGAAACTTCGTCGAACCTCACACCCCGAAATGGTCGAAACAGGAAAGATGCGGCAAGGTTGTTGGGGGTAGCGCCTTAAGGTATGTTCATTTCCTTCTGGAAAAGGGTGGTGTCATGGTATGGAGCCCAGATACTTACTCATGTTGATACACCATATCTATTACTGTGTGGTGTTGTTGGAATCGAGCGCTCGGATAAAGATCCTAAAGGACCGGGGGATGGCATACTCGTGTCAGTAGTTACCCAGTTAGGGGTAACCCGACCTTGTATTGGCAGAGATCTGGTTAGGTTCTTGGGGACGTCCTTCCAGAGGCGTTCTCATGTGGCAATGGAAAGTTCCTTGGCCTGACCGTTTGTTGAAAATCC
Organism: Allium cepa; assembly: GCA_030765085.1. Taxonomy (NCBI): domain Eukaryota; kingdom Viridiplantae; phylum Streptophyta; class Magnoliopsida; order Asparagales; family Amaryllidaceae; genus Allium; species Allium cepa. The sequence goes on from CM060942.1 coordinate 516,139,737, forward strand.
AATTCCCAATACGAAACCCTGTACGGTTTTAATTGTACAATCTGCCATTTACTTATGGTGGTCACCACTGTTTAGATGGTAGCTATAGTAGGCATATGATAATGGTCGTATGTTGGCTAAGATTTATATTTTATTTTCGAAATGTTTTTCTGCACTTTGCACTTATAGTAATAATATCAAATGATTCTGCGTAGTAAGCATCTTTGACTATCATAAGAAGAAATCTCCTCCAAGTCTGCGTTTGCATTGTGTGTGTGGTGGAAGGTCTTATGTTAGTTACATTTTCAAAAAGCATTGCGAATTGACTTTAAAAATCTTTTGTTGTTTGTTTTTAAAAGATAAACTATTTTTGTTGCTCGCACCAGTCCCACGACTGATCCGGAGTTTATTGTTTCTTTCCTGAACTCTGGGTGCTCATTATTTTCTACACGAGCAGTCTAGAGTTGGGTTTTTCAGATAGTCAGGTTTAGTAGATTATCTGGAGTTAGTTCAGTCTTTGTATCACACCAGTCTTGCTCAGCTTGGTGCATCGTCATTGGGAGTTCGAGCTATTTCTGGATTGGTGCTTGAAGATGGAGATTATTCGCTGCTGGTGCTATCGTTTTCTTTTCCGCTGCTATTTTCTTGTATCTCTGATGTATATTGATATCTATTGTATCATCTGTTGTATCAGATATTGTATCAATGCTGTATATCAACGTATTATTCTTTTTATTCCAGTGTGTTGTTTACTTAATGTTGTTATAAGCTCCGGCGAATCAGATTTGCATGGTCGAATCTACGGCATTCGAGTACGATGTAAAGTATGGATGTCGATTTTTGAGCGGAAAAATCCACATCGTTACATTTGGTATCAGAGCTAAGGTGAAACTTTTGCTCAGGAGTATAACACATTAAGTAGCTCACTAGAGATAGGGTGAAGTATACCCTAGAATGAGTGTATCCTTAAGATATCCGTTCGAATTCCTTAGTAAATTCTCTTACTATCCATTGATAGTGAGTATGAGTGCAAGAAGACGACGAGATAGGGGACAGGGGAATACGATTATAAATGGTCAATATCCTGCAACAACGGAAACAAACTTTCTTATCAATCTCCTTTGAGTCGATTCCAAATTTCTTTTGATTGCTTTGTGATAGCTCCATGAAGAAGTTTTCGGTGTGATGGTGGCCCTACGAATCGTTGTAGAAATTTTTTACTTCGTATCTTCATCAATTTCTTATCAGTTTTTCGTTTTAAACTTTAATGAATTTGAAATTTAGAATTGAAATTTTGAATAAATTGGAAATTTTAAATTGAGTTAAATTGATTAATGGAATATGAAGGATAATTTGAATTAAATCGATAAAACGATTTTGTTTAAAACTAAGTTTGAAATTCTATTGAAATTTCTTGTGAATATCAAAGTCCGAAGAGGGACAAATTGGTACATATTTTGAGATATTCCGACTTGAGTTTGGAATTCATATCTTAAGTTTGAGGAATTATAGGAGATCGTATCTATCTATCTCTGTGTTATTTTCGTGCCTGCGAATTTCGAGGACGAAATTCTTTTTAAGGGGGGAAGTCTGTAACGATCCCAGATTTTAATTGAGTTTAAAATGATAATTAATTTGATTTTTGAATAAAATTTGTGGAATTTATTGGTAAATCAATTTGAGCATCTCCAAATTCAATTTTATATATGTGTATAGAGCAACAGGATATTAAGTTAAACAAAATAAACATTTAAATTAGGAGTAGAAATAAATATATAAGATAATTCATAAACTATAAATGTAAACAACATATTAATAGCAGGAATTGTTTTTGCATTTTAGAGTAATAAAGAAATGCAACACAAGAAGTAAGTATGCCAAGCAAATAAAATAAAGTATGTAGGGAAATTAAATAAGCAAAATATTATTAAAGTACAAACAAAACAAGATATATCTCATCAGCCGAGACAAGCTGGGTTTTAAACATAAATAAAACAAGGATAATAAAATATCTTTGTACAAATAAACAAAGTATATAGGAAAATATCAACATACAAACAAAAGGGCTGCTAGGTAAGTAGGAATATGTATAAGTATGGGGACATATACTTTGGCATTAAATGCAATATCATCTCAGCCAAGATGTGGGCAAATATAATACGTTGCCTGTAAAATAGGAATGCAAGACAATATAATATGAAACATAAAGTACATAGTATGATACTTATCAACCATGCCCATAGTACAACAAAAGATATCACCCTGCACACTTTTCTTTTATACATATCACCTTCTTATTTTTCGTTCATCAAAAAAACTGTGTATCAAATAAAAATAAAAAAAATAAAAGCTACAACCTGAAACTAAACTCAGCACTTGTATCAACAACAATCAACCTGGAACTTCAAAGCAATTAAACTGAAGAGAAGAAAAAAAAATTCAAATCTGCAGTTGCAAACAAGAAGGGTCCTCTGTTCTTCGTCTTTACAGGTGAGTAAACTTTTGTTCTTTCCCAATCTTGTTGCTGTGTGAATTCTTGGATGATATTGTAGAGTTAATCTTTGGGTTGCATGCAAGAATTTTGAGTATGTGAATGAATGTTTGGCTTGTGTATGATTGCACAAGAATGTAACTCCCTGTTTAGCTTCAGGATAAAAAAAGAAAAAGCAAAAGTCACCTCTCTATTTTCTGTTGAATTTTGAAAAATAAACAAGATAGAGTTGTTTAAACTTGTACTATGTTTTCAGTAATTAATCAAAGTAAAGCCATGTGTTGTTTTTTTTACTGGAAGCTGAGTTACATTAAATTTTTAGGTTTACAAAGTAAACCATATTAGAACCCAAATCTCTCTCTCTCTCTCTCCTCTTTGTTTTTGAAATGACAGTAAACATTTTAGAGAAAAAAGAAATAAAAAAGAAAAGGAAATGTTGTTTAACCCTGTACCAAACGTCAGTAATAAATCAAAGCAAGTTAGTGATTTTCTTGCTGCTGGAAACTGTGAAACACAGTTACATATAGCTTTCTGTTTACAAGAGTAAACCATATCAAAATCAAATTCAAATCTCTCTCTCCCTCATTCTAAAATGGATTGTAACCCAAAGTTGAAGTTTCTTAAAAAAAATGCTTGTCTGAATGGTTGTTCCTTCCCTGTTCTTGACACAGGCTTTAAAATATTAGTTTAAAATACTAAATTTTTGTATACGGTCATTGATAAACTCTGCGTTCGAATAGATTAGCTAAGTTTAAACTTAATCTAAGATAAAAAAAATGAACAAATATGTTTAGTTTGAAAATTTCCAGTATTTGGAAGAAACAGTGGTAATTCCTGTTAATATGATAAAATCAAGTATTAAAATTTTACAAACTAATTTTATAACTGGAAACACTTTTGGAAAATATGATTTTTAAGATAAAAATTACAGATTTTAGTTTAGGATTTCTTATGCAATTCTAGGATGACTGGAAAGTGTGTTCGAGGAAACTACTGATGATCTCTGGAAGATGAGGCCTCGGGGTTTCGTCAGAAGGTGGAGAAATGAGTGGGGGGTCTTGGAAAAATGACCGGCGGAGCATCTGGCCATCGGGGCATCGTCGGCGAGCCAATTTGCGTTTCTAAACCTAATTTTGGTCAGGTTGTTAACTGAGGCAACGCGTGATCTCTAGTGGATCGAGTCGCACCGTGCTGCGGCGATAGCTTCGTGGAGGGTTTGCAGAGGTGTGGCAAGGGTTTCAGAGGCTAAGATGGTCGAAAACATGGGTGCGATGATTTTTTCTGGCGATGGTTGGGTTTCCCGGTTCTCCCGCGTCCTCGATTTTGTGTTGAGCGTTGTCGACGTGTTCGTATGATTGAGGATGGATGCTGGCATGATGGTCAGAGTGTTGACGTCAACAGAGGCAATCAACGCCGTCGATATGGGTTGTGCACGTGCACAGTGGTGATTTGGGTTGTTTTTTGTTAGGTAGGCTTTCAACTCGGAGAGGTGATCGGGTCAGGAGGCAGATAACTCGAGTTCAAACTCGAGTGAGTTAGTGGGAGTTAGCCTGTAGATTGTAGAACTTAAATTTGAACTAAGTTAAAATTAAAATCAAATATGGGTAGAGAGGAGGTTACTCGGGGCTAGGCCTGAGAGGTCTGTGGGTTGAACGTGAAGTAAAGATAGTAAACAGTCTTTAAAATGGTAAAGTCAGATTGTTTTTGAAATTTAAAATTTAATCTATTTTAAAGTTTTCATATTTAAACTTACTTTTTTTTAATTGTTTCTTTAGCTATAAATTAAGTAGTTTTGTAGTCTTTATTGATTTAAATTTTGTAAAATGTAAAGTGGTTTTAAACCTTAATTTTTAAATTGAAGGTTTATGATTTTTTTATATAAAAGCAAGTTTTGAGATACAAATTGAAATTAGTTTCAAAACTTCTATTTGACAATGTTTTTGAAGTTATGTTTTGTTAAACTCCAATTTTATCAAGATAAGTGATTTATAATTACTTAAATGTTTCAAGACTAATTGCTTAATTTATTTAAAGGTTAATCAATTAATTCAAGTAATTAAGGAATAATTATTAATTAAGTGGTAATTAACTAATTTTTGAGATTAATTAAGAATAATCAATTACTTAAAAGTAAATCAATAACTAATTAAAGGATAATAAATAAAATGTTTGTGGTTAACTGATTATTATCTAACCAATAGAAATTTATTTAAGGCAAATGATCTGGTTTAGATAAATCAGATATGTTTTCTTATGATTGACTGCATTCCATGGAATGCTGTGGATTGTTGATATCCCCTACTATGTGATGCTTTATGGTGTGGATTGTTTTAATTCAAGTTGTGATGAATGTGATTTATTTTATCTGTGACGAATGTATGCTATTTAAATCTGTGTATGGGAGATAAGCATTATTGAAATATACCGCTTATCGATTTTGTTATACTTGAATCTATGATGATTTATGATGGCGCACTATTGTGTTAAAACCCCTATACTACACTATACACACACAAATATGGATTGCACATGGAAAGTGGTTAAGTCACAGATTTTTTTTAAATAGTTTTAAGAAAAATTGAATTTTAAATTCAAATGGTTTGAAAATAATATTGGGTTTAAAGTGAAAAGCTTTTGAAATGGAATTTCAAAGATGAAATTTATTTTGAATAACTTGATTGAGTTTTGAAATTTAAATATTTTGATTTAAATTTGAATTCAAATTTTGAAATTGAATTCTATATTCAATATTTATGATATTAAATGGTATACAAGTTTATATGGGTTTTAAACCATTTTAAGGTGTTGTTTTTAGGAATTTGAATTAACCCAAAGATTTTAACTTGTATAAATGTGATCGAATTTCTCCGAAACAAAAACTACTTGTTTTCAAATAAAAATAACTTTCATTTAAAGAAAGGATTTCCAAATTGGGTTGAAAAGTTTCAAGTTTGAATTGGAATTGTTTTGAAAGGCCATGATTGAATCTTTGGAAATGATTTTGAAAGCTATAATTTGAATATTGATTTAAAGATTTAACAAGTTAATCGAATTTTGAAAGCTATGAGTTAAATCTTTGATTTAAAGATTCAACGAGTTAATCCAATTGGAATTGAAATTTTTTTGATGTCTATGAATTGATCTTTGTGAAATAAATCTTTTTGTAATATAAAGATTTGAAATGGTAATTAGTTTAAACCATTTGAAAAGGAAAGTTTTTGGGTTTTAAGTTGTGACTTAATTGAAATCCCAATATCCATATGTTTTTGAAATACTGCGCTCACTGTTCGGTTTAGCCGGGAGAGGACCTTTGTGTCATATATCCCATTCCGAATATGTGATACTTCGTTATGGATAGCATTTGAAGACCGGTGGTGAAGACCGGATATTTTTGAAAACGAAAGGACAAATCGTCGAATGTCTTTGCATCGACTGGTCCCCGGTATAGAGACTCCATATGTGATGGGAAGTCCGAACGCGATTAGTGAATATCCGGATTGCAAGGACTTCTTTGGAAGTGCCTTCAGTACTATTCGAACACAGAACAGACTTGTATGGTTACGTGTCTGACATTGCATGTTGAGATATAAAGTAGATTTCTTTCAAATACATTTCTGTTGGTGGCGGAGAATTTATTCTCTTAGCATTAACACCCTTCTCTGAGACGTATGAGCTTAGAGGTTATGTAATTGAAGGTTATCGGCGATATATTCCCAATTTGGTAATGTGGCATGCTGAGTGATGCTGATCATTTATTGATCAAAGCGTGGCTTTTGTAAAAAGCGTAGCTTTATGGACGAGACTTCGTCGAACCTCACACCCCGAAATGGTCGAAACAGGAAAGATGCGGCAAGGTTATTGGGGGTAGCGCCCTTAGGGTATGTTCATTTCCTTCTGGAAAAGGGTGGTATCATGGTATGGAGCCCAGATACTTACTCATGTTGATACACTATATCTATTACTGTGTGGTGTTGTTGGAATCGAGCGCTTGGATAAAGGTCCTAAAGGACCGGGGGATGGCATACTCGTGTCAGTAGTTACCCAGTTAGGGGTAACCTGGCCTTGTGTTGGCAGAGATCCGGTTAGGTTCTCGGGGATGTCCTTCCAGAGACGTTGTCATGTGGCAATGGGAAGTTCCTTGGCCTGATCATTTGTTGGAAATCCAATTCCCAATATGAAACCCTGTATGGTTTTAGTTGTAGAATCTGCCATTTACTTATGGTGGTCACCACTGTTTAGATGGTAGCTATAGTAGGCATACGATAATGGTCGTATGTTGGCTAAGATTTATATTCTATTTTCCAAATGTTTTTCTGCACTTTGCACTTATAGTAATAATATCAAATGATTCTGCGTAGTAAGCATCTTTGACTATCATAAGAAGAAATCTCCTCCAAGTCTGCGTTTGCATTGTGTGTGTGGTGGGAGGTCTTATGTTAGTTACATTTTCAAAAAGCATTGCGAATTGACTTTAAAAATCTTTTGTTGTTTGTTTTTAAAAGATAAACTGTTTTTGTTACAACAAATGTTTAAATTAATTAAACTTAATTAATCTAAACTGATCACATGAATCAAACTAATTGCTCTAAGTAATTAATTCATTAATTACTTTCCATTAAGTAATTAAACTAATCAATTGGTTATTTTTAATTAATTAATTAAATTAATTATCAAAAATTAATCACATTAATTAATTGTTAAATAATCTTAAGTTAATTACCTTCATTAACATGTCTTAATTACTTAATTAAGAAATTAACTTATATAAATCATTATTAATTATCAATTAATTAATATTTAATTACAATTTAATCAATCACAAATTATAAATTAATTAAGTGTTAATTAAAATCTTAATTAATCATTAATCATTTGATTAAATAAATCTTTAATCATTAATTAAAATTTAATTAACCATCCTTAATTATATATTAATTGACCTTAATTAATTAATCTCAAATCTTAATTAATTATCTTAAAATTTATTAATTACTTAATTAATCATCCACATTATTAATTAATTAAATAATTAATTATCCATCTTAATTAATAATTTAATGAATCTAATCATTAAAATTTATTTATCTTTTAGATAAACATTTCTTACTTAATTAAGCATTTAAAAACAAAATGTTTTAAAATTCCATTTAACTTCCTTTTTAAACTTAAGATTCAAATTTATCTTAAATAAGATTTTAAAACAATTCAAAACTTTTATCTAATATGTTAAAAGAAACATCTACTTTATCAATAAGTTTAAAAGAATTTAAATTATAATTCAATTTAAATTCAAATCAATTTACAAATTACTTTTAAATTTCAAGATTGAAATACAGCTTTTAAATTCATTCTAGATTTAACTTAAATCTACATCTTCAATTTAAATGCAAATCATTTAATCATTTTAAAGCAAATTAAATTTAAACCTGTAACGACCCAGAATTTTTAGAAATTAAAATTTGAATATTTAATTTATTTTAAATATTAATTAGTGAATTTATAAGTCAAATAAATTTTTATTTGAATTTTTGGATTTAATTGAATAATTAAATCGATAATTTAATATGTGAAATTATGGAAATAATTGAAAATATAGTTAAATATGATTAGAAATAATTTGGAAAATTTTATTTAATCATACTGGAGTTATAGAGATATTTTAGAACTTTTAAAATCGAATTAAAAGTTAATTTGTGAAAATTGAATATTTTAATATTTAATAATTGACTGTAAAATAGCCAATTTTTGAATAGTCTCAGAATTGAACGAAACCAGTTTCATTGGATCCGTAATAGTTAGTTATTACCGGATTTCAATTTTCGTGTCAATCGGAGTTATCGTTTGATCGTGGCAGCTCGAAACGCATCGAATTGTTTTTAATTTAAATTTGGCGAGTCAAAATAGCCATTTTTCAAAAAGTCTCGGATTTCGACGAAACTAGTTTCATCGGATCCGTAATGTGATATTATTGTAAGGTTTCAAATTTCAAGTCAATTGGATTTACCGTTTGTCCGGTACAAATTAAAACGCCTAGAAATCGATTTAAATCGGTTTAATTTAAATTGAGCGTTTGCAGCCATAACTCGCACAGATGTCCGAATTAGCTTCCGAAACCTGTTCCATTGTGTCCGGAACGCGGGGTAAACCCTAGAAACGCTGGTTACGGCGCGTAAATCGGAGTTCGGAATTCCCGGGATGAATAGTGTTTACGCTTGCTTTTCTTATAAATAACACCACACACAAATAAAAAAAATAAAATAAAAACAAAACCCTAATTCATTCATGTAGCCGCCACTTTAGCAATGAAGGGCCAGAATTGTCCCAATTTCATTCATCAATCTCTCCAAATCCATTCACATTCACGCAAGGTGTTCAACACGAAGATTGAAGAGCATGGAGAGAGCTTTAATTTCATACGGTGATGATCGGATTTGGCGTCGCGTGGAGGGAGCAAATGTGGGCCGTTCACCATCAGGTCGGCACGTGTTTTTGGGCTATACATGAGGCCGAACTTCAAGGGGTTGATGGTGGTGGTAGCTCTTGTCGAGAGCTTCGCGATGGTGGTTGTGTGATCGAGTTTAGTTGAGTATGGTGTTGCAAAATTCAAACCCTAGTATGCATTGTTGGGTTCAAGTGTGTTCGGCTTCACCTGTAGATGGAACGCAAATGGGAAGATGAGGGGGACGGCCTGATGGTGTGGGCTTTGGATCCAAGGGCTGGTGTGAGTTTGGGTTTAAAATATAAAAGTTTATGTTGAAATTTAGTTTATAAAATCGTGTACAAACTTGTAAATTACATAACTTTTTCATACGAGGTCGAAAAAATGCAAACTCAGTTGCGTTGGAATCGTATGGACAAGCACTACGCGATGGAGTTGGTTTGGAGTCAGTTGGAATCAGTGAGAATTTCGGGTATAATTAAACGTGTGTTTAATTATATTCGAAATAAAAGCTGGAACGGAATTTAAAACCAAGGTGAGAATTTCTCACTCAATCGAATCAGTTTCGATTTTATTTTAAATAGTTAGATTTAAAATATTTGAATGCATGTTTGAATGTTGGTTGATATCTATTGATTGTTAAAATAGACATTATACGCCGTTAGTAAGCGGATGTTATTTAATATAAACATATACCGCGAATATTTCATAAACAGTGAAATTGGTATTATGTATAATATCAATATATATATTGGCATATGTATATATTGCAGTTGTTGATTTCCCGCATTTTTTGTTTAGCGGATGAGACCCTATTACGTCGTTATTAAGCGGATAATATTTAATAAGAACATGTACCGCGATAATTTCGTACTGGAGCGAAATTGGTATTGTGCTAATGTTTTTGGATGCAGGAAACAGGTTGGAGGGATCCAACTGGATTCCTCAACAGTATTTATTTTATTTCAGATATTTTGATATTTGATGGATTATCATATCGATATATGATATCGTTGTTAGTCGTGATTGACTATTTGGTGTGTAGCATCATTGGACCCAGATTTTGGGATTTTAAAATGGTTTTAAAGTGATTTTTGAAAATATACTATATTTTTGGAATTGATCCATTTTATATAAATAAACGTTATAATTTTTAAAGTTATAAAAATTATGATTTTTAAGAAATATAGTTGAAAGCTGATTTTTGAAAATAAGGAATTAATGACTTTATAAAAGAGTTTAAATTGGGATTCTGAACTTGTTATAAAAAGTTTAAATATTTGATTTATGAAATTTAATTATTTTATGAATCATAACGGTGAAATAATAAAGGAGATTAAAGACGTTTTAAAGAATAATATAAATTGATTTATATTAAGAGATTTATAAATGGATATTTATAAATTGAAATGTTGACATTATAAAACGAGTTTTTATAAGTGTTTGAATGAAGTGAAAATAAATTTTGTAAATGAATGGAATTCATAAAATTATAAATGGTGAAGTTATAAATGAAATTTATAAATAGTAAGATTTATAAATTTTGTGAAATTATTAAAGAATATATTTAGATGAATAATTGAATCTTATAAGTTATAAGATTTATAATTATGAAGTTCAAAGGAACGTTTTGCAAATGAATAAATTATAAGTATTTCACTTATGATATGAATTTTTGTTTATAATTGAGTTATAAACTGGAATAGGTTAATAAAAGAATTTATAAAAGAAAGTTGTTATAAAATAAATAGAAATGGAGTTTATAAACGTTGTTTTATAAATTCGCAAACAACTTATTTTGATAAGTAAATTGTTATAATTTATTTATGGAGTTATAGTCACGTTTTTGGACTGTGAATAATCCTTTGAAATAAATTGAATAAAAAGGATGAAAATTGTTAACGTAGTTTATTCACGTTTTTGAATAGTGAATAATATGTTGAAGAAATTGTTTGAATGTGATGTTTTAAACAGAATTAAAACGATCTAACGATGTTTTAAAATATGTTGAGATTCGAAACCATAGATTTCAACATTTATTGTTGAAATAGACGTTTTCGAGAAATAAAAGGAAATGGTGGACTATAACACTGTTGTTATAGTAAATGATTTCCGAAAGGAAATGTTTTGTATAGTATTGGGATTTATATATCTATTTTAATTTCGAATCCCTATACTAGTGATTTTGGGACGTCGTAACGATGTTTTACGCAACATTCGTTTTGGCCCAAATAAATATGTTTAAGTGAATGATTTCCTTAAAGAATGAAATATATACTTAATTCGATTTAAGTATATTAAATATTTTCCAAGGTTGAAAATAAAAAAGATTTGTGAATTACTTATTTTTAATAAGTATGGAAATGTTTTCCAATATGAAGTGAATATTTAGAATTTATCTTTTGAAGATAAATTGAAATGGATAGTTGAAATTGTATATGCATGATATTTTGAAATATAAATTCATTATGGAATTTATATGTGAAAGTGGAACTTGTTAAAAATAAATATTGATTTATTTTTGAAGTGTTGAAATTATATATATCTTGTAAAGATATTTTGGAAAATAAATAATTTGGAAAATTATTTGGAATCTGGTGATGTATGCATATCCATTGATAGTTCAATAACCGACTATCAATATTTCCCTTTGAATGGGTATTTGATGTGATTTGTTTGAATGTGAATGCCACACTTATTTTTGAATAAGCGCTCACTATTCGGGTTAACCGGGAAAGGACCATGGGGTCGTATAACCCACTCCGAATATGTGATACGTCGTTGTGAATCGCATTTGAAGATCGGTGTTGAAGACCGGTATTTGCGAGAGTGATAGGATGAACTATCGATTGACTCTGCACCGAGTAGCTACGGTATTGAGTTCTCCATATGTGATGGTGAATCCGATCAGGATTGTGAATATCCGGATTGCAAGGACTTCTTTGTAAGTGCCTTCGGTTCTGTTCGAGCCCGGAACAGACTTGTATGGATTGTATGTCTGACATTACAATTTGAGATATAAAGCCGATTTCTTTCAAATATATTTCTGTTTGTGGCGGAGAATTTATTCTTTGCTTAACACCCTTCTTTGAGACGTATGTGCTCAAAGGTTATATAGTTGAAGTTATCAGCGATATATTCCCAATTTGGTAATGTGATATGCTGAGTGATGCTGAAATAATCATTGTGTTGATTATTTGTGATAGGATCGTTTATTTGATCGTCTATCCTTGTGATCATTGTGTTGATCATTTGTTGACCCAAAGCATGGCTTTTGTATAAAGTATGTTTTTGTGGACGTGACTTCGTCGAGCCTCACACACCGTGAATGGTCAAAACAGGAAAGAAGCAGCAAGGTTATGAGGGGTAGCACCCTTTAGGATGTGTCCATTTCCTTCTGGAAAAGGGTGGTATCATGGTATGGAGCCCAGATACTTACTCATGTTGAAAACACTTTATGATTGTGTGAATTGATTACGAGCGCTCGGCGATAAAGGTCCCAAAGGACCGGGGGATGGCATATTCGGTCAGTTGTTACTCAGTTAGGAGTAACCCGGCCTTGTGTTGGTAGAGATCCGGTTTGGTTCTCGGGGATGTCCATCCAGAGGCATTCTCATGTGGCAATGGGAAGTTCCTTGGCCTGGCCATTTGTTGGAAATCCAAAGAAACAATACGTGACTTGTACGGTTTTAGTTGTATAACCTGCTATGGAATGTGGCGGTAACCTGCTATTGAACATAGTTAGCTATAGTAGGCATACGATAATGGTCGTATGTTGGCTAAGATTTATATTCTACTTTCGAAATGAATTTTTCCTACACTATGCACTAATAATAATATCAAATATTATTTTAAATGCGTATCAAGCATCTTTGACTATCATAAGGAGAAATCTCCTCCGATTCTGCGTTTGCATTGTGTGTGTGTGCGGGAGGCCTTATGGTAGTCTCATTTTTAAAAACATTGCGAATTGAAATAAAAATATCTCTCTATTGATTTTAAAGATAAATAAACTGTTTTGAGTTCTCACACCAGTCACATGACTGACTTGGAGTTTATTGTTTTCCTTCCTAAACTCTGGGTGCCCACCAATTTCTACACGGGCAGTCAAGAGTAAGGTTTATCAGGATATTCTGGATATTCTGAAGTTGCTGGAGGCAAGCTGGATGGCATGGCATATTACTTATATAGTATTTCTTTTTCCGCTGCACTGTTTGTTGTTGTTGTTGTACACTCTGATGATATGATGTAATGTAATGTGATGTAATGTAATAAGTGATATAGTTCTTTGTTTAAAAATTATTCATTTATTATTATATGTTGTTCCGCTGCGAATTGTGAGATTCTGATGTGATTCTGTTGTTTTCTATTCCTTCTTCTCTATGTTCTATTTTAAACTTTTCTGTTTTCTTTTCCCTCCATTTCCTATCTCTTCTGTCTTCTCTCTCTTTCTTTTCTTAAATTCTTTTTAAAACCCATAACTATTCGGTTTTTCGGCAACGAAAATCCTCGTACGTTACATTTGGTATCGGAGCTTATGGTTAAGCGACAACCATGGTTCTGTTGGGTATTATTCATTAGAGATAGAGTCAGTAGTGCTCTAGAATGAATTTGAGTGTAATAATAGCTATGAGAGCGTACTTGTTAGTGAATAAAAAAAATTGTTTTATATTGTGATGATTGGTTTGTTGAGTGGCATATGAACTTTCGTCAGCGTGGTCCGCAAGACTATGCCGAAGGGGTTTCTAAACACTTGAATAGAACAATTCGATATAATATTGTTTTAAATTGGATAAATGAAACAATTTTACCTTGAGTATATTTTATATATAAAGAAATAATTTTCAAAAATTATTAAAGTGTATATAAGTAGATTGTTTAGTTGTTTGAATAGTCTAAATAAAAGAATAATTGTATAAGTAAAAGAATTATAAGGATTGAATTATAATTAAAATGATTTACAATTGTGAAATAAACTTATATATATAAGAAGTAAAATTATATGAATATGAGTTGTAAATAACCAAGTGGATTAAATGAATATAAACTTGAGTATATGAATGAAATTCAACTTAGAAATTGAATTGAAAAAAAAAAAAAGGTTTGAATATAAATCAATTGAATGTAAAATGAGTGGATATGGAATAATGAATGTAAGTGTAAATTCATTGAAACCTAATGTTATTAGAAGTTGAAAGGTTGAATGAAAATCAATTTAATTAAACCAATTGAAAGTGATGGTGTTAAACCAAATTGAATGAATATAAGTAAAGGAATTTGGTTGAAATTAATATACATTGGTTGTTATATGATTGTTGATTGATTGTATATAATTCATTAAGTATTAATGAAATTGAAAGCTAATGCAATTGAATTCAAATTAGAAGTAAATAAATTTGAATAGAATTGAAAGTGAATTGGATTTAATTAGTAATGTAAACTAATTGAATTGAGAATGAATGTTAGTAAATCCAATGTAAATGAATCAAATGTGATTTAAATTGAAAACCATTTCATTGAATATTAATGAGAATATGAATGAATATTATTGGTTATGGATGTTAGTTGGATGTAGTTGGTTGATGGTTGAATGTATATTGCTATTGTTGCATTTGCTATGTGACATATATAGTTGATATGTTGCTATATGTTGTATATTGAGATTATTTGCATATGTGCATGTTCTCATGTTGTTTGTTGAGTGTTTAGTAGGTGCGGATCGCGTTTGCTTCGCATTTGGAGTTCGCTTTCACGCTATATTAGCCGTATATGCTTGCTAATAAAATATAAGGTACATATCTCGGATTAAATATCGCACTTTTACACTTTTTTCCCTGCGGGATGCCTCATTACTTGATGAGATGTATATTTGTGATATATATACTGTCATTTTTTTTTTCGGATTGAGCCGCGCAAAGGAGACTATGGCGAATTTTTCCGAAAATTTAAGGCGTTAGAAAATTTTTTTGAGAAAATTGGAAATTTTGAAAACTTTAACTTTGATTTTAGAAATTGAAAGTTAAACAATAGTAATTGTTTTTGAAAAGATAACTAAGTATGATTTTGAAAACTTAGTAAAGTTTTGTAAGAAGTTTAAATTGTTTTGGGAAAATTAATAAATTCTATAACCTTTCTTACTTGTAATTTCGAGGACGAAATTCTTTTAAGGGGGAAAGATTGTAACGACCCAGAATTTTTAGAAATTAAAATTTGAATATTTAATTTATTTTAAATATTAATTAGTGAATTTATAAGTCAAATAAATTTTTATTTGAATTTTTGGATTTAATTGAATAATTAAATCGATAATTTAATATGTGAAATTATGGAAATAATTGAAAATATAGTTAAATATGATTAGAAATAATTTGGAAAATTTTATTTAATCATACTGGAGTTATAGAGATATTTTAGAACTTTTAAAATCGAATTAAAAGTTAATTTGTGAAAATTGAATATTTTAATATTTAATAATTGACTGTAAAATAGCCAATTTTTGAACAGTCTCAGAATTGAACGAAACCAGTTTCATTGGATCCGTAATAGTTAGTTATTACCGGATTTCAATTTTCGTGTCAATCGGAGTTATCGTTTGATCGTGGCAGCTCGAAACGCATCGAATTGTTTTTAATTTAAATTTGGCGAGTCAAAATAGCCATTTTTCAAAAAGTCTCGGATTTCGACGAAACTAGTTTCATCGGATCCGTAATGTGATATTATTGTAAGGTTTCAAATTTCAAGTCAATTGGATTTACCGTTTGTCTGGTACAAATTAAAACGCCTAGAAATCGATTTAAATCGGTTTAATTTAAATTGAGCGTTTGCAGCCATAACTCGCACAGATGTCCGAATTAGCTTCCGAAACCTGTTCCATTTTGTCCGGAACGCGGGGTAAACCCTAGAAACGCTGGTTACGGCGCGTAAATTGGAGTTCGGAATTCCCGGGATGAATAGTGTTTACGCTTGCTTTTCTTATAAATAGCACCACACACAAATAAAAAAAATAAAATAAAAACAAAACCCTAATTCATTCATGTAGCCGCCACTTTAGCAATGAAGGGCCAGAATTGTCCCAATTTCATTCATCAATCTCTCCAAATCCATTCACATTCACGCGAGGTGTTCAACACGAAGATTGAAGAGCATGGAGAGAGCTTTAATTTCATACGGTGATGATCGGATTTGGCGTCGCGTGGAGGGAGCAAATGTGGGCCGTTCACCATCAGGTCGGCACGTGTTTTTGGGCTATACATGAGGCCGAACTTCAAGGGGTTGATGGTGGTGGTAGCTCTTGTCGAGAGCTTCGCGATGGTGGTTGTGTGATCGAGTTTAGTTGAGTATGGTGTTGCAAAATTCAAACCCTAGTATGCATTGTTGGGTTCAAGTGTGTTCGGCTTCACCTGTAGATGGAACGCAAATGGGAAGATGAGGGGGACGGCCTGATGGTGTGGGCTTTGGATCCAAGGGCTGGTGTGAGTTTGGGTTTAAAATATAAAAGTTTATGTTGAAATTTAGTTTATAAAATCGTGTACAAACTTGTAAATTACATAACTTTTTCATACGAGGTCGAAAAAATGCAAACTCAGTTGCGTTGGAATCGTATGGACGAGCACTACGCGATGGAGTTGGTTTGGAGTCGGTTGGAATCAGTGAGAATTTCGGGTATAATTAAATGTGTGTTTAATTATATTCGAAATAAAAGTTGGAACGGAATTTAAAACCAAGGTGAGAATTTCTCACTCAATCGAATCAGTTTCGATTTTATTTTAAATAGTTAGATTTAAAATATTTGAATGCATGTTTGAATGTTGGTTGATATCTATTGATTGTTAAAATAGACATTATACGCCGTTAGTAAGCGGATGTTATTTAATATAAACATATACCGCGAATATTTCATAAACAGTGAAATTGGTATTATGTATAATATCAATATATATATATTGGCATATGTATATATTGCAGTTGTTGATTTCCCGCATTTTTTGTTTAGCGGATGAGACCCTATTACGCCGTTATTAAGCGGATAATATTTAATAAGAACATGTACCGCGATAATTTCGTACTGGAGCGAAATTGGTATTGTGCTAATGTTTTTGGATGCAGGAAACAGGTTGGAGGGATCCAACTGGATTCCTCAACAGTATTTATTTTATTTCAGATATTTTGATATTTGATGGATTATCATATCGATATATGATATCGTTGTTAGTCGTGATTGACTATTTGGTGTGTAGCATCATTGGACCCAGATTTTGGGATTTTAAAATGGTTTTAAAGTGATTTTTGAAAATATACTATATTTTTGGAATTGATCCATTTTATATAAATAAACGTTATAATTTTTAAAGTTATAAAAATTATGATTTTTAAGAAATATAGTTGAAAGCTGATTTTTGAAAATAAGGAATTAATGACTTTATAAAAGAGTTTAAATTGGGATTCTGAACTTGTTATAAAAAGTTTAAATATTTGATTTATGAAATTTAATTATTTTATGAATCATAACGGTGAAATAATAAAGGAGATTAAAGACGTTTTAAAGAATAATATAAATTGATTTATATTAAGAGATTTATAAATGGATATTTATAAATTGAAATGTTGACATTATAAAACGAGTTTTTATAAGTGTTTGAATGAAGTGAAAATAAATTTTGTAAATGAATGGAATTCATAAAATTATAAATGGTGAAGTTATAAATGAAATTTATAAATAGTAAGATTTATAAATTTTGTGAAATTATTAAAGAATATATTTAGATGAATAATTGAATCTTATAAGTTATAAGATTTATAATTATGAAGTTCAAAGGAACGTTTTGCAAACGAATAAAATATAAGTATTTCACTTATGATATGAATTTTTGTTTATAATTGAGTTATAAACTGGAATAGGTTAATAAAAGAATTTATAAAAGAAAGTTGTTATAAAATAAATAGAAATGGAGTTTATAAACGTTGTTTTATAAATTCGCAAACAACTTATTTTGATAAGTAAATTGTTATAATTTATTTATGGAGTTATAGTCACGTTTTTGGACTGTGAATAATCCTTTGAAATAAATTGAATAAAAAGGATGAAAATTGTTAACGTAGTTTATTCACGTTTTTGAATAGTGAATAATATGTTGAAGAAATTGTTTGAATGTGATGTTTTAAACAGAATTAAAACGATCTAACGATGTTTTAAAATATGTTGAGATTCGAAACCATAGATTTCAACATTTATTGTTGAAATAGACGTTTTCGAGAAATAAAAGGAAATGGTGGACTATAACACTGTTGTTATAGTAAATGATTTCCGAAAGGAAATGTTTTGTATAGTATTGGGATTTATATATCTATTTTAATTTCGAATCCCTATACTAGTGATTTTGGGACGTCGTAACGATGTTTTACGCAACATTCGTTTTGGCCCAAATAAATATGTTTAAGTGAATGATTTCCTTAAAGAATGAAATATATACTTAATTCGATTTAAGTATATTAAATATTTTCCAAGGTTGAAAATAAAAAAGATTTGTGAATTACTTATTTTTAATAAGTATGGAAATGTTTTCCAATATGAAGTGAATATTTAGAATTTATCTTTTGAAGATAAATTGAAATGGATAGTTGAAATTGTATATGCATGATATTTTGAAATATAAATTCATTATGGAATTTATATGTGAAAGTGGAACTTGTTAAAAATAAATATTGATTTATTTTTGAAGTGTTGAAATTATATATATCTTGTAAAGATATTTTGGAAAATAAATAATTTGGAAAATTATTTGGAATCTGGTGATGTATGCATATCCATTGATAGTTCAATAACCGACTATCAATATTTCCCTTTGAATGGGTATTTGATGTGATTTGTTTGAATGTGAATGCCACACTTATTTTTGAATAAGCGCTCACTATTCGGGTTAACCGGGAAAGGACCATGGGGTCGTATAACCCACTCCGAATATGTGATACGTCGTTGTGAATCGCATTTGAAGATCGGTGTTGAAGACCGGTATTTGCGAGAGTGATAGGATGAACTATCGATTGACTCTGCACCGAGTAGCTACGGTATTGAGTTCTCCATATGTGATGGTGAATCCGATCAGGATTGTGAATATCCGGATTGCAAGGACTTCTTTGTAAGTGCCTTCGGTTCTGTTCGAGCCCGGAACAGACTTGTATGGATTGTATGTCTGACATTACAATTTGAGATATAAAGCCGATTTCTTTCAAATATATTTCTGTTGGTGGCGGAGAATTTATTCTTTGCTTAACACCCTTCTTTGAGATGTATGTGCTCAAAGGTTATATAGTTGAAGTTATCAGCGATATATTCCCAATTTGGTAATGTGATATGCTGAGTGATGCTGAAATGATCATTGTGTTGATTATTTGTGATAGGATCGTTTATTTGATCGTCTATCCTTGTGATCATTGTGTTGATCATTTGTTGACCCAAAGCATGACTTTTGTATAAAGTATGTTTTTGTGGACGTGACTTCGTCGAGCCTCACACACCGTGAATGGTCAAAACAGGAAAGAAGCAGCAAGGTTATGAGGGGTAGCACCCTTTAGGATGTGTCCATTTCCTTCTGGAAAAGGGTGGTATCATGGTATGGAGCCCAGATACTTACTCATGTTGAAAACACTTTATGATTGTGTGAATTGATTACGAGCGCTCGGTGATAAAGGTCCCAAAGGACCGGGGGATGGCATATTCGGTCAGTTGTTACTCAGTTAGGAGTAACCCGGCCTTGTGTTGGTAGAGATCCGGTTTGGTTCTTGGGGATGTCCATCCAGAGGCATTCTCATGTGGCAATGGGAAGTTCCTTGGCCTGACCATTTGTTGGAAATCCAAAGAAACAATACGTGACTTGTACGGTTTTAGTTGTATAACCTGCTATGGAATGTGGCGGTAACCTGCTATTGAACATAGTTAGCTATAGTAGGCATACGATAATGGTCGTATGTTGGCTAAGATTTATATTCTACTTTCGAAATGAATTTTTCCTACACTATGCACTAATAATAATATCAAATATTATTTTAAATGCGTATCAAGCATCTTTGACTATCATAAGGAGAAATCTCCTCCGATTCTGCGTTTGCATTGTGTGTGTGTGCGGGAGGCCTTATGGTAGTCTCATTTTTAAAAACATTGCGAATTGAAATAAAAATATCTCTCTATTGATTTTAAAGATAAATAAACTGTTTTGAGTTCTCACACCAGTCACATGACTGACTTGGAGTTTATTGTTTTCCTTCCTAAACTCTGGGTGCCCACCAATTTCTACACGGGCAGTCAAGAGTAAGGTTTATCAGGATATTCTGGATATTCTGAAGTTGCTGGAGGCAAGCTGGATGGCATGGCATATTACTTATATAGTATTTCTTTTTCCGCTGCACTGTTTGTTGTTGTTGTTGTACACTCTGATGATATGATGTAATGTAATGTGATGTAATGTAATAAGTGATATAGTTCTTTGTTTAAAAATTATTCATTTATTATTATATGTTGTTCCGCTGCGAATTGTGAGATTCTGATGTGATTCTGTTGTTTTCTATTCCTTCTTCTCTATGTTCTATTTTAAACTTTTCTGTTTTCTTTTCCCTCCATTTCCTATCTCTTCTGTCTTCTCTCTCTTTCTTTTTTTAAATTCTTTTTAAAACCCATAACTATTCGGTTTTTCGGCAACGAAAATCCTCGTACGTTACATAACCTTTATTTTAAAAACTGTAGTTTAAATTTAATTCCAGATTTAAAAACTAGAATTTAAACTTATTTTAAATTTCTACTTTAAAAATTTAAACTTTCAATTCAAATTCAAAACATACATATGCTTTTACCTATGAGTTTGAAATCAAATTTAAATTTAAAAACATAAATGAATTTAAATCTCAGAAAATCAAATCTTAAATTCTTATTAAAATTTCAGATTTTAAAATCCAGTTTAAACTTCAACTTGCAATTTAAACTTTATATTTAAAAACAGAAAACAGATTCTGTTTTTATTTTAAAAAACCAAACTTAATTTTTCTGAATTTAAATTATTACTAAAAAAACCAGAATTCAAACTTATTTGAATTCATATTTAAATTCAGGTTTTAAACTCAGTTCAGATTTAGTTTGTGTTTTAAACTCTACTACTAATTTTTAAAAATACTGCAACAGGTTTCCTGGTTTTGTTTTAAAACCTGCAACACAACTTCACTCGAGTCTTCTCTGTATTACTTCGAGTCACATGTTTAATTGCTTCGAGTTCAAACCCAATTTCCTCGAGACAATCATGATACCATCCTAACTCCTGTAACCCAACACCCACTAGTATCCAAATTGTTTTGAAAAAAAATGCAGGCTATAGTTTGTTGCTTGCAGGCCCTTAGATTTAAAAATGCAGAATCTTGCATTTTCAGATTTTAAAAAGAGATGCAGATAGCTTAAGTTTTAAACTTGAATGCTGTAAAATGTCTCCAGATTTTTCATGCAAGTTACAAAGTATTTGATTTTGAAATTTTAAGGAGGTGAACTTTGCAGATTTTCATAGAAGTTGATATGAAATTTTGAAGAAGATAAAAATGGTTTGAAGAGCATTTAGAGGAAAAAGTTTCAGCTGAAATTTCATAGATGAAAATGAAGAAAAGAAAAAAAATGAAAAGATGCAAGTTATATAACAATATTTTTGATTTAAATTAAAATTAAAGAAAAATTAAAACTAATATTTGACACATGGCTTGGATTTAACACTTATCATTTAAAATTGGTATTTAGTTTACATTTGTTAGTTTAAGCTTTAAGATACTTACACTTGTAAATCTAAGTAATTAGTACATTAATTATGTGTAAATGAAGTCTCAAACTTGATTAATCATTTCTTTAATACTTAGTTAAATATATGAATAATTTCAAAAGAATAAACCAAGTATTATTATAAAAAGAAAACATATACAAATAAATCATTTGACATAGATACTTTTAAACAATTAAAATAGATTTATAAAAGAGGTTGTAACTTATATGAATACATGTTTCATATTTTAAATTTCATATTAAATTAACAAATCACATTTTATAAATCAATATTTTAAAAAGAATAACACAAACATTTTTGTAACTTATTTTAATATTCAAACTTAAGTCAAAATGAATTTTAAACCAATAAAACATTTATCTTATATATTTAAAATCATTTAGTTATTTTATTAAATATTTTTGAAAAGCTTAAATCCAAAAATAAATCACAATTTCTAATTTCAAAATATTAAAATTATGCTATACTAATTTAACAACTTATCTATTTAAAATATATAAAAATATACATACACATATTAAATAGAAAATACATTTATTGGTTTATTAAAAATAAATTCACATATTAAATATTTAAATAAAGAAGATTATTAAATCAAATCAAATTTATTAACAAAAAATATCAATTTAATTTAAATTTAAACACAGATTATTAAATTTATATTGTCCAAAATTCCGGGATATTACAATCCTTCCCCCTTAAAAGAATTTCGTCCCCGAAGTTTAAAACAAAGGTAATTTAATAATCTATTAACAGATTTAGTTTTAAAATACAGCATATGTTAATCATATGTTAACAACCATAGCAACCAATTCACACAATCTGAACAAATCTAATTATCCAAAAGAATTTGGGATGAAACTTTCACGAGTTTCCCCGGTATATATATATATATATATACATATATATATACATACATATATATATACATACATACATACATACATACATACATATATATATATATATATATCGGAATACTCGCTCTATAGAATCCAATCAATCAATACTACTAGGCAATAGAGCTCCTATCGACAATTTTATACAGAATATCAGACAACAAACAAGTCTGACTCAACAACCAATCCATCCTAAAGTGTTGGTTCTACAACCAGAAATATCAAACACGTACTCCCTTAGAGATACGTGAAACATACTGAATCCCAGTTATCCAAACCGGCAATTCAACTCTAGTAAACCAAATACTGATCTTACCCAAAACACAGAAGAAACCCAAAAGACCTCGGAGCTAGCTTCCCAAACTTATAGCTCCCTGAATCAGAGAAAAACTTAACCCTAATCAAATCTCCGATTCTAGAATCCAAATTTCTCCGTCTCTTATCCATAAAAATCTTCGGACGATCCTGAACCACCAACATCCTTCCTAATCAGCTCTACTCTACGTTGATGCCTCTAGAAACAAACTGGATCAAAACAATCCAATGATCTACTCAAGATCACTCAAAAACCAAGAACACAAACCCTTGCTTCTCAACAATAGAAGACAGAACAAACTTCTTCTTATCCGGAAAAGACAAAACAGAAACACCCCCAAACTGCTTCCGCTGCACAACTCTGATCCAAAACAGAAGAAAATGCTGAAGAACATGAGCACAGACTAGCCCACCCAGCACAGAAATATGGTTCCACATATCCATAAAAGAAAACTCAGAAGTTTCTCCGAAACCTGAGCTACTTCACCAACTTCTATCTTAAGGAACCATCCATCTACTAACTGAACCACCCGTTCCATTCCAGGAAAGAAAACTCGATCTCCAGATGCAGACAAACTCTGACTTCCTTGAAGAAATCCGGACAATCTCCATCAACTCAAGAGAACACTATCGCAATTCACTTTTGCGATTAACTCAGCCTAAATCCAAAGAAACTGCTCTCTCTTAACCAAACAGAACAGCTTATGTTGCCCTAGCCAACTTACCAGAGAAATGAGTCCACTGCTGCTTCTGAACTCCACTTCAGAAAAACTACTCAACCAGAAGACTCCCTACCAACTTAGAACAATCTGCTAAACTCAGCCACAACACCGAGCAGACTCACTTCTTACTCTTGTTCCAAAGAAACATCTTCGGAAATATCCATAATCACTGCATCTCATCACACAGCTACTACATCCTGAGATATCAAGATACCATCACTCACTTGGTTCAGCCTTATCAACAGATCAAAACTCAATTCTGCACTTCAAAGATGAACTCCGAACCTATACAGGTTTCCTTCAGAGATCGATGAAGTTCTTACACCAAGAAAAACTTACTCGAGACAGTATTAGGTCTACAGTCTCGACAAATACACTTCCAACCTCATCCATCAAACTCCAACCAATGGTAGTCGTGTTACACACACTTCTACCTCATTTACCTTTATAACTTACATTGGAAAACCTGAACTGGTAAACCAACAAATAGGTAGAACCATATATATATATATATATATATATATATATATATATATATAATATTAGAAATACAAATACGCTCTCTCAAGATAGACACCATTACAGAGACTAGGTATTCGCTCAACCTAACGCTCTGATACCAACTGAGACGATCCAACTTTTTCTCCTCAAAAAAAGTCGTATCATCCTTAAGAAAGAAAGGGATAGAAAAGAGAAAAGAAAGAAGAGAAAGAAGAAACAACCCAAGAATCTCAACAGCGGAACAAATAAATTATATTAATAACATAAGTATTACATAATATACAACATATATCAGAGTTACACATACAATACAACACATACTAGACAGTTATAAACACCTGTCTAGTCATTACAACTCAATACATTACAGATAAGCACTCAGAGATACCAACACAGCGGAACTATATAACTATACGCAGAAGCCTCCTGCTTCATTTGCTCCTCCACAATTCGTCAAAGCTATCCTGAATCCTAACCTGAATTCCCTTGGCTACTCGTAAAAATTTGAGTACCCAAGAGTTAAAGAAAACAGAAATAACTCCGGGTCAGACATGGGTCTGGTGTGAGTAACAGGTTAAAGTTGCCTAACTTTAAAAAACCTTTGAAAAGAAAAGGTATCACGTAAGACTTCCCACACATAAACATGGAAAAGTTTTTACCTTACGCCCAAAACATTTGATAGGAAATCCGATGATATTATAGTAGTGTCTAGGGTTTTCAAGTAAATAAGAAATAGCCAAAATTGTTACATGATTAAATTCTAGCTACTAGCCGTAAAAGTGGATAATAAAATCAAAACCATTGGCACTTATTGGATTTTGGATTCCATCAATGGCTGGGCTACTGGGGTACCGCCCGTCACAGTACGTGGCCTAGATCACCGTACCGAAGAGTACGCCCGCTCCCCTGCAACATAAAGCCGGAACCATTCCTTACCGAACAGTTCCGAACAAGACAACCCCGCAGTTGTGATCAACAACCGCACCACTAAGCCGAAATAAAGGGACATTTAGACAGGGGTAAATCTTGCTCTCAAGTGGGGGCTACCCACGAAGCCTTGCTGCACCTCCCCTGTTTTAGCCATTCCCGATTGATGAGGCTTGAGGCGACGATTACCTTTATAGGACATATCACTTAGAATGCTCATCGTCCATCTGACGATGTTCTGAAAGCATTCAATCCATACAAGTTCGTTCCGGGTTCGAACGAAACCGAAGGCACTATCTCGTTGCACTCATTTTGGAATCACCCTCAGAGTTAACGATAATAACCCTTGCATTCCAAATCACCATCTCGAACCTATAAGTACTATTCCGTCAATCTCATTACGGAATCACCCACAGAGTTATACTGACGTATAGTTCTTACAACTCGAGTCTTCACTTGCTCCACTTGAATTCATGTCCTAACATTTAATTGGAATCGATGTGGTTTTGGGATCCCAAATATGGAAACCCGATCCCGGTCTCATCGAAATCCAAAACGTGTCTTTTAGGTCTAAGTTGTTTTAAGTTTAAAACAATTCAATTTAATTATCTATTTATACATAGATAGATAATTCACAACACAATACATAATCAACACTATCATTACCAATAGATAATTCATATCATAATCAGATGATCCATATTATCATCCAAAAGCAACCAATACATCCATACCACATACATTTTCATTTCATAGCTGAGATTACAAACCCTACATGGCAATCAATACCAATCATCAAGCATAAGCAATGATCTAATGATCACTCCTTCTATAATTATTTAAAATGAATTAAATTAATTACTTAATCTTTAATTAATTTAAAATGAATTAAATTAATTACTTAATCTTTAATTAATTAAAATGAATTAAATTAATTACTTCATCATTAAAATTCTGCTTAACTTAACCATCAATTGATTACAAATCAATTTAAATAATCACCATCTGAGTATTCGTTTCAATTAATCATTTCAGATTAATAATTCCCTAATTACTATAAGTAATTAGCTTATAAATTAATTAAACAAGTTAATTATATTAAACTCTTTGCAAATAATTAACTTGTAATTACTAAATTAAATAATTAACTAAAATTAATTACATTAATCATTTATTCATTATTAATTATACCTTAATTAATCAATTCCAAATTACATCATTAATTAATTAGCTAATGATTTTTGATTACATTTAATAAATCTCTCAATATAAATTAATTACATAAGTAATTAATCTGAAATTAATTCACACATTTATGTTAATCACCCTTGATTAATAATACCCAGTAATTAATTACTTTAATTATTTATCTCATAAATTAATTACTCTGAATTAATTATCTCAATATAATCCTTTGATTAATTCTAAAATAATTTAAATCTAAATTACTTCCACCAATAAATATCTTTAATTACATCCAGTAATTATTAATTAATTACTTCCCTAAGTAATTACAAACCCATTTAATTACATAAGTAATTACCAATCAATCCACAAATGTTAAAATTAATTAAACTTAATTAATCTAAACTAATCACATTAATCAAACTAATTACACAAAGTAATTAATTCATTAATTACTTTCTATTAATTAATTAAACCTAAGCAATTGGTTATTTTTCATTAATTAATTAAATTAATTATCAAAAATTAATCACATTAATTAATTGTTAAATAATCTTAAGTTAATGACCTTCATTAACATTTCTTAATTACTTAATTAAGAAATTAACTTATATATATCATTATTAATTATCAATTAATTAATATTTAATTACAATTTAATTAATCACTAATTATAAATTAATTAAGTGTTAATTAAAATCTTAATTAATCATTAATCATTTGATTAAATAAATCTTTAATCATTAATTAAAATTTAATTAACCATCCTTAATTATATATTAATTAACCTTAATTAATTAATCTCAAATCTTAATTAATTATCTTAAAATTTATTAATTACTTAATTAATCATCCACATTATTAATTAATTAAATAATTAATTATCCATCTTAATTAATAATTTAATGAATCTAATCATTAAAATTTATTTATCTTTTAGATAATCATTTCTTACTTAATTAAGAATTTAAAAACAAAATGTTTTAAAATTCCATTTAACTTCCTTTTTAAACTTAAGATTCAAATTTATCTTAAATAAGATTTTAAAACAATTCAAAACTTTTATCTAATATGTTAAAAGAAACATCTACTTTATCAATAAGTTTAAAAGAATTTAAATTACAATTCAATTTCAATTCAAATCAATTTACAAATTACTTTTAAATTTCAAGATTGAAATACAGCTTTTAAATTCATTCTAGATTTAACTTAAATCTACATCTTCAATTTAAATGCAAATCATTTAATCATTTTAAAGCAAATTTAATTTAAACCTTTATTTTAAAAACTTTAGTTTAAATTTAATTCCAGATTTAAAAACTAGAATTTAAACTTATTTTAAATTTCTACTTTAAAAATTTAAACTTTTAATTCAAATTCAAAACATACATATGCTTTTACCTATGAGTTTGAAATCAAATTTAAATTTAAAAACATAAATGAATTTAAATCTCAGAAAATCAAATCTTAAATTCTTATTAAAATTTCAGATTTTAAAATCCAGTTTAAACTTCAACTTGCAATTTAAACTTTATATTTAAAAACAGAGAACAGATTCTGTTTTTATTTTAAAAAAACCAAACTTAATTTTTCTGAATTTAAATTATTACTAAAAAAACCAGAATTCAAACTTATTTGAATTCATATTTAAATTTAGGTTTTAAACTCAGTTCAGATTTAGTTTGTGTTTTAAACTCTACTACTAATTTTTAAAAATACTGCAACAGGTTTCCTGGTTTTGTTTTAAAACCTGCAACACAACTTCACTCGAGTCTTCTTTGTATTACTTCGAGTCACATGTTTAATTGCTTCGAGTTCAAACCCAATTTCCCCGAGACAATCATGAGACCATCCTAACTCCTGTAACCCAACACCCACCAGTATCCACCTTGCTCTGTGCACATGCACCCACGACGCAGCCCTCACTGATCATCTCTGATGATCTCCACACGTCACCGATCAACCACGGACCCGTTCACGATCATTCAATCGCCACCCAATACTCAAACTCGAAATCGAGCTTCTCACCCAAACCTGGAATAGGCCGAACCACCTCCACCTAAAACCTGTCAATGCCATTCCCACGCTCCTCCGGCCACCATCTCCACTCAAACTTCGGCGACGACTCCATCAATCCCTCATCTAGCAATACCCTAAAGATCTTTGAACTCGATCCATAGTTGATGCCGAAGCACTCAAATTCTTAAACCCAGTAAAACTAGGGTTCATAACTGAAAATCCCAAATTATATCATCAAAATTTAATTTCAACTCAATATAAGAATTTTCCTATAATCTATGATAGTTACACTATCTTCAGAAGCAAATTCACCCAAATCAAATGCAAGCATCAACTGTACTTAACCAATATGTAAAATACAGTAAATTCAAAACTGCACTTTGTTTAAAACACTATATATTGTAGTATTTGATTTAAAATTCATGAATTTACTTGATGTTTCTATTTATAAATCTGAAACATTAAAGTATAAAGTTTGAATTTCACTCTATGCTAATTGTTGCTCTGTGTAACTAAATTTTCCAGGTCACAGACAATTTAATTTAATTTGTATAAAATTTATACCTACTCTATTCTAAAACAAACAGGTTTTATTCAAAAGTTTAAGTCCTACATCAAACAAGTCAAAGAAAAGAATTCAGGGTTCAAACAAGAGTTTGAAATTTTGAAGAACAAACATGCAACATTCATCATCATGTATACAGGCATAAGTTTACAGGTATAATGTTCACCGCAATTTCATATAAATTCATTTCTAATTTAAAAAACATATACAAATTTTACCTGTTAAATAAATTTTAAAATGAGTTACTCACCTTAATTATGCAGACAGAGCATATCCCCTTTAATTATGCACGCAGAATATCCATTGCAAATGTCTAGAATGCCTTTAAACTTTGAGCTTTAATTGATTGATGCTTTTAAAACTTGCTTCCTGATCTTTGAAAAATCCTTGCATGCAGTTTTACTTGATTTGCAGTTTCTTTCCATATTGTTTTGAAAAAAAATGCAGGCCCTTAGATTTAAAAATGCAGAATCTTGCATTTTCAGATTTTAAAAAGAGATGCAGATAGCTTAAGTTTTAAACTTGAATGCTTTAAAATGTCTCCAGATTTTTCATGCAGGTTACAAAGTATTTGATTTTGAAATTTTGAGGAGATGAACTTTGTAGATTTTCATAGAAGTTGATATGAAATTTTGAAGAAGATAAAAATGGTTTGAAGAGCATTTAGAGGAAAAAGTTTTAGCTGAAATTTCTTAGATGAAAATGAAGAAAAGAAATGAAAAGATGCAAGTTATATAACAATATTTTTGATTTAAATTAAAATTAAAGAAAAATTAAAACTAAAATTTGACACATGGCTTGGATTTAACACTTGTCATTTTAAATTGGTATTTAGTTTACATTTGTTAGTTTAAGCTTTAAGATACTTACACGTGTAAATCTAAGTATTTAGTACATTAATTATGTGTAAATGAAGTCTCAAACTTGATTAATCATTTCTATAATACTTAGTTAAATATATGAATAATTTTAATGAATAAACCAAGTATTATTATAAAAAGAAAACATATACAAATAAATCATTTGACAAAGATACTTTTAAACAATTAAAATAGTTTTATAAAAGAGGTTGTAACTTATATGAATACATGTTTCATATTTTAAATTTCATATTAAATTAACAAATCACATTTTATAAATCAATATTTTAAAAAGAATAACACAAGCATTTTTGTAACTTATTTTAATATTCAAACTTAAGTCAAAATGAATTTTAAACCAATAAAACATTTATCTTATATATTTAAAATCATTTAGTTATTTTATTAAATATTTTTGAAAAGCTTAGATATAAAAATAAATCACAATTCCTAATTTCAAAATATTAAAATTATGCTATACTAATTTAACAACTTATCTATTTAAAATATATATAAATATACATACACATATTAAATAGAAAATACATTTATTGGTTTATTAAAAATAAATTCACAAATTAAATATTTAAATAAAGAAGATTATTAAATCAAATCAAATTTATTAACAAAAATTATCAATTTAATTTAAATTTAAACATAGATTATTAAATTTATATTGTCCAAAATTCCGGGATATTGCAATCCTTCCCCCTTAAAAGAATTTCGTCCCCGAAATTTAAAACAAAGGTAATTTAATAATCTATTAACAGATTTTATTTTAAAATACAGCATATGTTAATCATATGTTAACAACCATAGCAACCAATTCACACAATCAGAACAAATCTAATTATGCAAAAGAATTTTTGATAAAACTTTCACGAGTTTCCCCGGTGTGTATATATATATATATATATATATATATATATATATATATATATATCGGAATACTCGCTCTATAGAATCCAATCAATCAATACTACTAAGCTATAGAGCTCCTATCGACAATTCTATACAGAATATCAGACTACAAACAAGTCCGACTCAACAACCAATCCATCCTAAACTGCTGGTTCTACAACCAGAAATATCAAATACATACTCCCTTAGAGATACGTGAAACATACCGAATCCCAGTTATCCAAACCGGCAATTCAACTCTAGAAAACCAAATACTGATCTTACCCAAAACACAGAAGAAACCCAAAAGACCTCGGAGCTAGCTTCCCAAACTTATAGCTCCCTGAATCAGAGAAAAACTTAACCCAAATCAAATCTCCGATTCCAGAATCCAAATTTCTCCGTCTCTTATCCATAAAACTCTTCGGACGATCCTGAACCACCAACATCCTTCCTGATCAGCTCTACTCTACGCTGATGCCTCTAGAAACAAACTGGATCAAAACAATCCAATGATCTCCTCAAGATCACTCAAAAACCAAGAACACAAACCCTGCTTCTCAACAACAGAAGACAGAACAAACTTCTTCTTATCCGGAAAAGACAAAACAGAAACACCCCCAAACTGCTTCCGCCGCACAACTCTGATCCAAAACAGAAGAAAATGCTGAAGCACATGAGCACAGACTAGCCCACCCAGCACAGAAATATGGTTCCACATATCCAAAAAAGAAAACTCAGAAGTTTCTCCGAAACCTGAGCTACTTCACCAACTTCTATCTAAAGGAACCATCCATCTACTAACTGAACCACCTGTTCCATTCCAGGAAAGAAAACTCGATCTCCAGATGCAGACAAACTCTGACTTCCTTGAAGAAATCCGGACAATCTCCAACAACTCAAGAGAACACTATCGCAAGTCACTTTTGCGATTAACTGAGCCTAAATCCAAAGAAACTGCTCTCTCTTAACCAAACAGAACAGCTTATGCTGCCCTAGCCAACTTACCAGAGAAATGAGTCCACTGCTGCTTCTGAACTCCACTTCAGAAAAACTACTCAACCAGAAGACTCCCTACCAACTTAGAACAATCTGCTAAACTCAGCCACAACACCGAGCAGACTCACTTCTTACTCTTGTTCCAAAGAAACATCTTCGGAAATATCCATAGTCACTGCATCTCATCACGCAGCTACTACATCCTGAGATATCAAGATACCATCACTCACTTGGTTCAGCCTTATCGACAGATCAAAACTCAATTCTGCACTTCAAAGATGAACTCCGAACCTTTACAGGTTTCCTTCAGAGATCGATGAAGTTCTTACACCAAGAAAAACTTACTCGAGACGGTATTAGGTCTACAGTCTCGACAAATACACTTCCAACCTCATCCATCAAACTCCAACCAATGGTAGTCGTGTTACACACACTTCTACCTCATTTACCTTTATAACTTACATTGGAAAACCTGAACTGGTAAACCAACAAATAGGTAGAACCATATATATATATATATATATATATATATATTAGAAATACAAATACGCTCTCTCAAGATAGACACCATTACAGAGACTAGGTATTCGTTCAACCTAACGCTCTGATACCAAGTGAGACGATCCAACTTTTTCTCCTCAAAAAAAGTCGTATCATCCTTAAGAAAGAAAGGGATAGAAAAGAGAAAAGAAAGAAGAGAAAGAAGAAACAACCCAAGAATCTCAACAGCGGAACGAATAAATTATATTAATAACATAAGTATTACATAGTATACAACAGATATCAGAGTTACACATACAATACAACACATACTAGACAGTTATAAACACCTGTCTAGTCATTACAACTCAATACATTATAGATAAGCACTCAGAGATACCAACACAGCGGAACTATATAACTATACGCAGAAGCCTCCTGCTTCATTTGCTCCTCCATAATTCGTCAAAGCTATCCTGAATCCTAACCTGAATTCCCTTGGCTACTCGTAAAAATTTGAGTACCCAAGAGTTAAAGAAAACAGAAATAACTCCGGGTCAGACATGAGTCTGGTGTGAGTAACAGGTTAAAGTTGCTTAACTTTAAAAAACCTTTGAAAAGAAAAGGTATCACGTAAGACTTCCCACACATAAACATGGAAAAGTTTTTACCTTACGCCCAAAACATTTGATAGGAAATCAGATGATATTATAAAAGTGTCTAGGGTTTTCAAGTAAATAAGAAATAGCCAAAAT
Source organism: Allium cepa (assembly GCA_030765085.1). Classification (NCBI taxonomy): domain Eukaryota; kingdom Viridiplantae; phylum Streptophyta; class Magnoliopsida; order Asparagales; family Amaryllidaceae; genus Allium; species Allium cepa. The sequence continues at coordinate 516,172,579 of CM060942.1, forward strand.
TGTTACATGATTAAATTCCAGCTATTAGCCACAAAAGTGGGTAATAAAATCAAAACCATTGGCACTTATTGGATTTTGGATTCCATCAATGGCTGGGCTACTGGGGTACCGCCCGTCACAGTACGTGGCCTAGACCACCGTACCGAAGAGTACGCCCGCTCCCCTGCAACACAAAGCTGGAACCATTCCTTATTGAACAGTTCCGAACAAGACAACCCCGCAGTTGTGATCAACAACCGCACCACTAAGCCGAAATCAAGGGACATCTAGACAGGGGTAAATTTTTCTCTCAAGTGGGGGCTACCCACGAAGCCTTGCTGCATCTCCACTGTTTTAGCCATTCCCGATTGATGAGGCTTGAGGCTACGATTACCTTTATAGGACATATCACTTAGAATGCTCATCGTCTATCTGACGATGTTCTGAAAGCATTCAATCCATACAAGTTCGTTCCGGGTTCGAACGAAACCGAAGGCACTATCTCATTGCACTCATTTTGGAATCACCCTCAGACTTAACGATAATAACCCTTGCATTCCAAATCACCATCTCGAACCTATAAGTACTATTCCGTCAATCTCATTACGGAATCACCCATAGAGTTATACTGACGTATAGTTCTTACAACTCGAGTCTTCACTTGCTCCACTTGAATTCATGTCCTAACGTTTAATTAGAATCGATGTGGTTTTGGGATCCCAAATATGGAAACCCGATCCCGGTCTCATCGAAATCTAAAACGTGTCTTTTAGGTCCAAGTTGTTTTAAGTTTAAAACAATTCAATTTAATTATCTATATATACATAGATAGATAATTCACAACACAATACATAATCAACATTATCATTACCAATAGATAATTCATATCATAATCAGATGATCCATATTATCATCCAAAAGCAACCAATACATCCATACCACATACATTTTCATTTCATAACTGAGATTACAAACCCTACATGGCAATCAATACCAATCATCAAGCATAAGCAATGATCTAATGATCACTCCTTCTATAATTATTTAAAATGAATTAAATTAATTACTTAATCTTTAATTAATTTAAAATGAATTCAATTAATTACTTCATCATTAAAATTCTGCTTAACTTAACCATCAATTGATTACAAATTAATTTAAATAATCACCATCTCAATATTCGTTTCAATTAATCATTTCAGATTAATAATTCCCTAATTACAATAAGTAATTAGCTTATAAATTAATTAAACAAGTTAATTATATTAAACTCTTTGCAAATAATTAACTTGTAATTACTAAATTAATTAATTAACTAAAATTAATTACATTAATCATTTATTCATCATTAATTATACCTTAATTAATCAATTCCAAATTACATCATTAATTAATTAATTAATGATTTTTGATTACATTTAATCAATCTCTCAATATAAATTAATTCACACATATATGTTAATCACCCTTGATTAATAATACCCAGTAATTAACTACTTTAATTATTTATCTCATAAATTAATTATCTCAATTTAATCCTGTGATTAATTCTAAAGTAATTTAAATCTAAATTACTTCCACCAATAAACATCTTTAATTACATCCAGTAATTATTAATTAATTACTTCCCTAAGTAATTACAAACCCATTTAATTACATAAGTAATTGCCAATCAATCCACAAATGTTAAAATTAATTAAACTTAATTAATCTAAACTAATCACGTTAATCAAACTAATTACACTAAGTAATTAATTCATTAATTACTTTCTATTAATTAATTAAACCTAAACAATTGGTTATTTTTCATTAATTAATTAAATTAATTATCAAAAATTAATCACATTAATTAATTGTTAAATAATTTTAAGTTAATGACCTTCATTAACATTTCTTAATTATTTAATTAAGAAATTAACTTATATAAATCATTATTAATTATCAATTAATTAATATTTAATTACAATTTAATTAATCACTAATTATGAATTAATTAAGTGTTAATTAAAATCTTAATTAATCATTAATCACTTTATTAAATAAATCTTTAATCATTAATTCAAATTTAATTAACCATCCTTAATTATAGATTAATTAACCTTAACTAATTAATCTCAAATCTTAATTAATTATCTTAAAATTTATTAATTACTTAATTAATCATCCACATTATTTATTAATTAAATAATTAATTATCCATCTTAATTAATAATTTAATGAATCTAATCATTAAAATTTATTTATCTTTTAGATAAACATTTCTTACTTAATTAAGCATTTAAAAACAAAATGTTTTAAAATTCCATTTAACTTCCTTTTTAAACTTAAGATTCAAATTTATCTTAAATAAGATTTTAAAACAATTCAAAACTTTTATCTAATATGTTAAAAGAAACATCTACTTTATCTATAAGTTTAAAAGAATTTAAATTACAATTCAATTTAAATTCAAATCAATTTACAAATTACTTTTAAATTTCAAGATTGAAATACAGCTTTTAAATTCATTCTAGATTTAACTTAAATCTACATCTTCAATTTAAATGCAAATCATTTAATCATTTTAAAGCAATTTAAATTTAAACCTTTATTTTAAAAACTGTAGTTTAAATTTAATTCCAGATTTAAAAACTAGAATTTAAACTTATTTTAAATTTCTACTTTAAAAATTTAAACTTTCAATTCAAATTCAAAACATACATATGCTTTTACCTATGAGTTTGAAATCAAATTTAAATTTAAAAACATAAATGAATTTAAATCTCAGAAAATCAAATCTTAAATTCTTATTAAAATTTCAGATTTTAAAATCCAGTTTAAACTTCAACTTGCAATTTAAACTTTATATTTAAAAACAGAAAACAGATTCTGTTTTTATTTTAAAAAAACCAAACTTAATTTTTCTGAATTTAAATTATTTCTTAAAAAACCAGACTTCAAACTTATTTGAATTCATATTTAAATTCAGGTTTTAAACTCAGTTCAGATTTAGTTTGTGTTTTAAACTCTACTACTAATTTTTAAAAATACTGCAACAGGTTTCCTGGTTTTGTTTTAAAACCTGCAACACAACTTCACTCGAGTCTTCTTTGTATTACTTCGAGTCACATGTTTAATTGCTTCGAGTTCAAACCCAATTTCCCCGAGACAATCATGAGACCATCCTAACTCCTGTAACCCAACACCCACCAGTATCCACCTTGCTCTGTGCACATGCATCCACGACGCAGCCCTCACTGATCATCTCTGATGATCTCCACACGTCACCGATCAACCACGGACCCGTTCACGATCATCGAATCGCCACCCAATACTCAAACTCGAAATCGAGCTTCTCACCCAAACCTGGAACAGGCCGAACCACCTCCACCTAAAACCTGTCAATGCCATTCCCACGCGCCTCCGGCCACCATCTCCACTCAACCTTCGGCGACGACTCCATCAATCCCTCATCTAGCAATACCCTAAAGATCTTAGAACTCGATCCATAGTTGATGCCGAAGCACTCAAATTCTAAAACCCAGTAAAACTAGGGTTCATAACTAAAAATCCTAAATTATATCACCAAAATTCAATTTCAACTCAATCTAAGAATTTTCCTATAATCTCTGATAGTTACACTATCTTAAGAAGCAAATTCACCCAAATCAAATGCAAGCATCAACTGTACTTAACCAATATGTAAAATACTGTAAATTCAAAACTCACTTTGTTTAAAACACTATAAATTGTAGTATTTGATTTAAAAATCATGAATTTACTTAATGTTTCTATTTATAAATCTGAGACATTAAATTATAAAGTTTGAATTTCACTCTATGCTAATTGTTGGTCCGTGTAACTAAATTTTCCAGGTTACAGACAATTTAATTTAATTTATATAAAATTTATACTTACTCTATTCTAAAACAAACAGGTTTTATTCAAAAGTCTAAGTCCTACAGCAAACAAGTCAAAGAAAAGAATTCAGGGTTCAAACATGAGTTTGAAATTTTGAAGAACAAACATGCAACATTCATCATCATGTATACATGCATAAGTTTACACGTATAATATTCACAGCAATTTCATATAAATTCATTTCTAATTTAAAAAGCATGTACAAGTTTTACCTGTTAAATAAATTTTAAAATGAGGTAGTCACCTTAATTATGCAGACAGAGCATATCCTCTTTAATTATGCATGCAGAATATCCATTGCAAATGTCTAGAATGTCTTTAAACTTTGAGCTTTAATTGATTGATGCTTTTAAAACTTGCTTCCTGATCTTTGAAAAATCCTTGCATGCAGTTTTACTTGATTTTGCAGTTTCTTGCCAGATTGTTTTGAAAAAAAATGCAGGCTATAGTTTGTTGCTTGCAGGCCCTTAGATTTAAAAATGCAGAATCTTGCATTTTCAGATTTTAAAAAGAGATGCGGATAGCTTAAGTTTTAAACTTGAATGCTTTAAAATGTCTCCAGATTTTTCATGCAGGTTACAAAGTATTTGATTTTGAAATTTTGAGGAGATGAACTTTGTAGATTTTCATAGAAGTTGATATGAAATTTTGAAGAAGATAAAAATGGTTTGAAGAGCATTTAGAGGAAAAAGTTTCAGCTCAAATTTCTTAGATGAAAATGAAGAAAAGAAAAAGAAATGAAAAGATGCAAGTTATATAACAATATTTTTGATTTAAATTAAAATTAAAGAAAAGTTAAAACTAAAATTTGACACATGGCTTGGATTTAACACTTGTCATTTAAAATTGGCATTTAGTTTACATTTGTTAGTTTAAGCTTTAAGATACTTACACTTGTAAATCAAAGTAATTAGTATTTTAATTATGTGTAAATGAAGTCTCAAACTTGATTAATCATTTCTTTAGTACTTAGTTAAATATATGAATAATTTCTAAAGAATAAACCAAGTATTATTATAAAAAGAAAACATATACAAATAAATCATTTGACAAAGGTACTTTTAAACAATTAAAATAAATTTATAAAAGAGGTTGTAACTTAAATGAATACATGTTTCATATTTTAAATTTCATATTAAATTAACAAATCACATTTTATAAATCAATATTTTAAAAAGAATAACACAAACATTTTTGTAACTTATTTTAATATTCAAACTTAAGTTAAAATGAATTTTAAACCAATAAAACATTTGTATTATATATTTAAAATCATTTAGTTATTTTATTAAATATTTTTGAAAAGCTTAGATCCAAAAATAAATCACAATTCCTAATTTCAAAATATTAAAATTATGCTATACTAATTTAACAACTTATCTATTTAAAACATATATAAATATACATATACATACACATATTAAATAGAAAATAGATTTATTAGTTATTAAAAATAAATTCACAAATTATATATTTAAATAAAGAAGATTATTAAATCAAATCAAATTTATTAACAAAAATTATCAATATAATTTAAATTTAAACACAGATTATTAAATTTGTATTGTCCAAAATTCCGGGATATTACAGTAGTATCCTATTGAGCTCTGGAACTTGATGATTATTTGATCTTTAATTTTCCTGTAGCTGTTGCTTGTTCCAGGTTGCATTAGTTGTTATGGTTTGATTGCTTTAACTTGAAGTTGCTTCTTAATCTAGCTTTGATTCAGCTTTTGATCTGAATTGAATCTCTGAAGCTTTTCTTAGTCTTTGATTTGAAAACTTTATGTCGAAACAGTTTGAATTTGATCTTGAGTTTGCTGCATGCCTAAATTCAGGTTGATCTTGCTTTCAGGCTTTTAAATCTTTGATTTTGTTTGCTTTTTAAAACTAAGCTTTGATTTTGAACTACTCTTTGATTTCCAAGTTATGGCCTGGTTTGATATGATCTTTGTTTTGATCATTTGATCTGAGATGATCAGATCAATATCCTGACTTGATTTTTCTCTGATTTAAACTTACAGGTTTGTGAAAGAAGAAATAAAAACCTGGTTCCTTTTTATTTATTATTTACATTATCAACTTAAAAGAAATATAAGCTATTTCCACTTGTTAATTTCATGTCTTCCTTGATTTACATTTGTTAAATTAAATGAACACTTATTAAACATTTGTCACTTTTGATTAAATTATGTTTAAGTCCTTTTCTCAAATTAATTTATAAGCTATAGTTTAAACCCTTTCTTCATTTTAATTTATGAGACATATTTATCTATTTTGTTTCCTTACATTCATATATTCTTATTTATACATATATACAAATTTGATTCGATTTTTTTTAAAAAGAAGGCATATAACTCCTTATTCAATTCTTATTTTAAACTTGAACTTGAGTTAAAATATCTTTATATAAATCATCTTTTTGTATTTTCAATTTAGCTTTACAACCCATTTTAATCAAATTTTATTGAAGTTGAAACTATTAAACATTTAAATAAATATCTATCTATATACATTAATTTCAAAATATAACTTTCATATATATATATATATATATATATATATATATATATATCATATATTCAAATCGAATTCAAATTCATTGTTTTATATAATCCATTTATATAAATAGATAAACATGCGTCTTATTTAATTTTTGATATTCCAAATACAATTTTATAAAATACTTATTTTGAATTCCAATTCGACATTCTATTTATAATGAAAATATTTTCCAAATATTCTGTTCAAAATACATACTTTTTCTTTATTCTGGAACTTTCATATAAATTCACAATTAATTTCTCAATTAAATCCAAAATTTTATATTAATTGCCAATTATTTCAAAATTAAATCCCAAAGATTAAATTAATTATCCTTAGCTAGAATCCAGGAATGTTACAATAGTGGAAAACATTTCGAAAGTATAATATTAACCTTAGTCAGCATACGTACCATTATAGTATGCCTACTAAAGCTACCATGTTAAATGGCAGGTTTTACAACTAAAACTGTACAAGGCACGTATTGGATGATTAGATTTCCAACAAATGGTCAGGCAATGAACTTCCTATAGCCACATGGGAACGCCACTGGAGGGACGATCCGAGAACCTACCCGGATCATTGCGAACACCAGGCCGGTTTACTCCCTTCCAGGGAGTAAGACCTAAGATATGCCATCCCCGGTCATTTGCAACCTTTATTTGAGGTACCTCAATCACAAAGCAACGTCACACAATACTAAAATTTATAGTGTCCACATGAGTTAAGTATCTGGGCTCCATACCATGATACCACCCTTTTCCAGAAGGAATGGACATACCCTAGGGTCGCAACCTCTGCAACCGTGCCGCATCTTTCCTGTCTCGACCATTACCGGGTTATGAGGTCCTGATGCAGTCTCTTCCACAAAGCTACGCTTTTTCACAAAGCCACGCTTCAATTAACAAATGATTAGCAGCACTTTGTATGCCACATTACCAAATTGGGAATGTATCACTAGTAGCCATCAACTACATAACCTCTGAGATCTTACATCTTAGAGAAGGGTGTTAAGCTAAGAGAGTAAATCTTTGCCACCAAATAGAAATGTATTTGATAGAAACTAGCTTTACATCTCAAAGTGTAAAGTCAGACACACTTCCATATAAGTCTGTTCCGGGTTCGAACAGAACCGGAGGCACTTCACAAAGAAGCCCTTGCAAATTCGGATAATCTCTAATCACGTCTAGACCTCCCATCACATATGGAGATCTCTATACCGAGAACCAGTCAGTGCAGAGATATTTGATGAGTTATCCTTTCGCTTTTGAAAATATCCGGTCTTCACCACCGGTCTTCAAATGATATCCATAACGTCGTATCATTATTCAGAATGGGTTAGATGACACAAGGTCCTCTCCCGGCTAAACCGAATAATGAGCGCAATATTTAAAAATATATGGATATGGGATCTCAATTAAGTCACAACTTTAAAACCCAAAACTTTTCCTTTAAATAGTTTAAACAAATTACCATTTCAAATCCTTTAAACAAACAGATTTACTTCGTAAAGTTCACTCATTTTTCAAAAGATTTAATTCACAGATTACAAAAAAACTTCCACTTCAAATCGGATTAACCCATCAAAATTTTAAATCAAAGATTTAATTCATCGCTTTCAAAAACATTCCCAAAGATTCATTTATACCTTGGAAAACCATTTTCATTTCAAACTTGAAATCCTTTTTGACACAAATTGGAAATTCATTCCTTATATGAAAGCTTTTATTATTTGAGAACAAATAGTTTTCATTTCGGAAAAATCTGATTACCTTTGCACAAGTTAAAGCTGTTTAAGTATAAAATTTGGGTTGAATTCAAATTCCCAAAATAATATTTTTAAAATGGTTTAAATCCCGCATTTATAACTTATATAACCTTTTTAAGACATAATTCCCAAACATAGAATTGAATTCCAAAATTTGAATTCAAATTTAAATTAAATATTTAAATTCCAAAACTCTATCGAGTTATTCAAAATAACTTTTTATCTTCAAAACTCCTTTTCAAAAACTTTTCATATTGAACCCAATTCCAAATCATTTGAATTTGAAATTCAACTTTAAAACCATTTCAAAAAAAATCTGTGACTTAGCCAATTTCCTCGTGCAATCCATAATTGTGTGTGTATAGTGTGGTGCAAGGGTTTAACACAATAGTGCAACATCATTAATCAGCACATATTCAAATACAACATTATATTTGATAAGCAGTATAAACTATAACGCTTATCTTTATTCACAGATCACAAATAAAAAAATAGGTACATCGTAGATAATAAATTACATTCATCACAGATGATAAGTTACATTTCACACCTTAATCATATCACATAACATCATACATCAGGGATATCACACAATTCAAAGCATCCAATTCAATCCAAACATTCATAAGTAAGATAAGTTGATTGTCTGATTAATTTAAATCAAATCAATTACTTATGAATTACTAACACTGGTTAATTAATATTAATTAATTACAAACCAATTTGATTAATTATTCTTTAATCATTGATTATCCTTTAATTAATAATTAATCCTTCGATTAATTACCCTTAGTTAATTACAATAATTAATTAATTAATCCTTAATTAATAATCATTCCTTAATCACTTTCATTAATTAATTAACCTTTAATTAATTATTTATTCTCAAATTAATTACCTTAATTAATTAATCGCATTAATTAATTATTCTTTAAATTAATTAACCTTTAAACACTTGATTAATCAATCTTTAAAACCCTTACTTATTCACGCTTAATTACTTATATTAAGTAATTATCCTTTCAAATAATTTTAAAAACATTTATTCTTAACATTTCTTTCTTGAGACTGGTTCATCTCCTTGGTTTTAAACCTTGGTAAATATTTATTTTATAACTTTAAACCTGGTACAGACTTTGGTTTCAAATTTTTTTTAAAATCTGAGAACATGCTTCCCTTCCAAATGTCAAAATAACAGGCTAACAAAACAAAACCCGATCTAAAGCCTCTCATTCCCGAAGTCTACTTCGAGTCGCTTGCTTTCCTTTCTACTTCGAGTCCTTTCCATGTTTTCACGCTCTTGAACCCGAGACATAGCCTTCTTCCAAACCCACAAAATTCCAGATGCAGAAATAAATCACCATGCACGTGCACCGATCGTCGGTGAACATCCAGCCATCGTCGAGACCCTCCATATATCATCGATGCCCTCGACAATCAACTCGACTGCCCAGACACATCGAACACACCATATACTGAAATTGAACTACTCATCACCAAACTGAAACCAACCCAGAATGACAAATCACCTCGCCATCGACAAACCACGACACCAGAACTCAAGCCCCTTCGTCCAGAGCATCGCCAGTCTTCCTTCTTCCGGTTGCTACTGGTGCGATTGATTCCAGATACTTCACGACACCACACGAACCCAATTTCTTATAACATCGATTTCAAACTAACCTAAACCCTACCTCGATTAATTGCTGCCACCACGGTGGTGCATAAATCCACCTAGCATTTTTCTTAAGTTCGCCTAACCATCCTCTACCTCCAGTAATAACCACAATGATTATTACTTCACCGATGGCCGAGAATTGACATTAAAGCCAATTTTGATCAATTCGCAATTTCTCTTAAAAGATAAGCTTAAAATTTTTGAGATGATTAACAAAAATCATCGTTTGCCAATACGAATTAGATTATGAAGTTAAATCATGACGTTAAAACCATTGATTTTTTTGTTTTAATTTGATTTGCCTGTAAATGCTTATTTTCAAATATGTACTAATTATTTTAACTTGAATCTATTTTTAAAAAATGATGTTATACATATACACACCTTTCTATCTCAGAGATCAAAGTCTATAATCGTTTGAGTGGGATTATTCAAATTTTTGAAAAAGGTTTAAAAACCTATAAACTATGAACAGAAGTATTTCTTTCCTGTTCACAGACAAGTAAAGCTCATTCACACATATACATAAGCATACTGGCATATTTCAAATCCATACAATCATTATCACCACATGCCTTTAAAATATCTATCATATACAAAAAGGTTTAGTTTTAAAAAGGGAGTTTGCTCACCCGTGTGCACAGAGCAGAGAAGATTGTTTTTGATAAAAATTCCTTTTCTGGTTTGCTTTTAGATTTTAGATGATTTGAATCTTGTTTGCTGTTGAATTACTTTGCTTTGCTCTGATTTTGAAAAATGTTGTTTGATCTTGGATCTCTGGGTTGAGTCTGAAGTTTTAATGTTGAACTTTGTGAAAGAGTTTTGCCTTGTTCTTTTTTTTCCAGGCTTTGTAGATTTCAAATTGCTGTTTGAATCTATTTGAATTTGCATGCTTCAGGTTGAGATGCTACTCAATCTAGTTTTTGATCAACCTTCCTTTTGAATCCCAGGTTTGAATGATTTTCATTTTCCTGGGTTTGATCTGTTTCCAGATCTTAGATTGAAGATGGTTTTGAATTTTTTTTGTTTCTCAGGCTTGAGAAAAGAATAGCTTGATTATATTTTATTTCTTTTTTATGCATGCTTTTCTAAATTTAATTTAAAAGAAAAGATTTTTTTTTTCCACTTGTACACTTAGTTTAACACTTGTCTATATTGTATTAACACTTGTCATTACACATTTTAATTCCCTTACAAATGTCTTATGAGAACAAATTTGTGTTTATAACCTTGATTTAAATTATTTTATAAATTTTATTTTAACCCTTTATGCAATTATATTTTCATATGTTAACCTATGTATTTTATTTTAATTTTGTTTACACTTACTATAACCAATGTTTCATATATATAATTCCTATTATTCAATAAATACATTCTCCTTAATAAAATATTAAGAAAATTGAATTTTAAAACCAATTATATTTTAATAAACAATAGACATGTGTTTGTTATAAAATTTAGCTTATAAACAACTTTCAAACTTTTACTATATGTTAAACACTACAAATAATATTCTAAATATAACTTAATATTAGATTTCTTATCTAAATAAATGCATTTATTTTATTAATCATTTATATAATCCTTTAAAGAAAAAATGGTTTTAAAAATTAAATTGCACAATATTTTAGCATTTCATTCTAAATTAGCCTTTAGAAAAATTTATTATATAAATTCAAAACATCATTTTCAAATTATAATGCATGTTTAAATAATTAGAAACAAATTCTTATAGAATTTCAAATCCAAATTATTTCCAATATATTTATTTTTAAATCCAATTTTTGTTTATAAAATACATATCCTTAAATTTCAAACCAAAATCCTATTTATAATTTAAAATTTTATTTATTGTGGAAATTTCTAATTAATTCGCAAATAATTTCACAATTTAAATTCCAAAATTAAATTAATTGTCAAATTAAACTTTACTAAAATTCGGGAATGTTACAGATTCCCTCCATAAGAAAATTTCATCCTCGAAATTTGAAAGCAGGGAGACCACAAAGAATATAGAAAGATAGAGAGATGAATCACCAGATCAAACTGAACATTTATTCTGCATTTGGCTTACAAATCAGAATATCAATCAATAGGTACAAGAACGAATCTATTTAACACTTCACAAGATATCGGGTCACCAGATCTATGAAGTATGCAGGGGCATTGGTCAGTTCGAAAGGATAACTAACCACTCGTAGAATAAATCGAAATCCCAAAGAATAGACAGATATATGGATAAAATCCCCACACTTTTTAGTTTAGAAACCAAAGTATACCGATCAACCATAGCAACCAAAGCAAACAATCCATCCAAACAAACAATTTTGACCCATCTGGAGTTTATGTCCCATGCTAATATATCAAAGCTTTTTCCTAGAGTTGTCAGGAACCATCAAAGAATTGAGAAGAGGTGATGAACAAAAGAGATTGACAGAGAAAGATTTTTCCTTGTTGCTGCAGGGTATTGACCATCTGTAGTGGTACTCTCATGTCCCTTATCTCGTCCTCTTCTTGCACTCAGACTCACTATAAGTGGATAGCAAGAGAATTTACTGAGGCATACAGGCGGATATCTTAGGGATACTCATTCTAGGGTATACTTCATCCTATCTCTAATGAGTTACTTAATGTGTGATACTCCAAAAGAAAAAGTTCAACCTTCAGCTCTGATACCAAGATGTCACTACCCAAATTTCGGCGTTTGAAAATCGACATCCGTACTTCACATGTACTCGAATGCCGCAGATTCAACCGTTGAAGTTTGACTCATGCCGGAGCTTATAACACATTAAGTATAACAACACAGCGGAAGAAAAGAGTACATCATATAATTCCAATGAATACAATATACAATGATATACAACAATGATTTCAAATACATATCAGAGATCAAATACAATGCTACAACGGAATAAATAACTTGAACTCCAAAAAAGAAACTCCAATAATCTCCATCTCCAAAGCATCAATCCAGAAATAGCTCGAACTCCCAATCATGTTGTACTAAGCAAGGCCAGTCATCCAAAGATTGAAGAAGATTACCAAAGACTCCAAAGACTATCGAGTCTACATCTACAAGCTGGTTATCTAAAAAAACCAACTCTAGACTGCCGTGTGGAAAATTGTGGGCACCCAGAGTTTAGGAAAGGAACAATAAACTCCTGGTCAGTCGTGGGACTGGAATAAGCAAACAAAAAAGGTTTTATCTTTAAAACAAACAATAAATAATTTTAAACATTGAAATCCGTAATGCTTTTTGGAAAATGAAATTACCATAAGGCCTCTCGGCACACACACCATGCAATCACACACTTAGGGGAGATTTCTCCTTATGATAGTCAAACATGCTTACTATGCAAAACTATTTGATATTATTATTAGTGCATAGTGGAAAACATTTCGAAAGTATAATATTAATCTTAGCCAGCATACGTATCATTATAGTATGCCTACTATAGCAACCATGTTAAATGGCAGGTTTTACAACTAAAACCGTACAAGGCACGTACTGGATGATTGGATTTCCAACAAACGGTCAGGCTAAGGAACTTCCTATTGCCACATGGAAACACCTCTGGAGGGACGCCTCGAGAACCTAACCAGATCTCTGCCAACACAAGGCCAGTTTACTCCCTTCCAGGGAGTAAGACCTAAGATATGCCATCCGCGGTCGTTTATGACCTTTATCCGAGGTACCTCAATCACAAAGCAACATCACATAGTAATAAAATTTACAGTGTCCACATGAGTTAAGTATCTGGGCTTCATATCATGATATCACCATTTTCCAGAAGGAAGGACATACCCTATGGGCGCGACCCCTGCAACGTTGCCGCATCTTTCCAGTTTCAACCATTACCGGGTTGTGAGGTGCTGATGCAGTCTCGTCCACAAAGCTACTCTTTTTCACAAAGCCATGCTTTGATCAAAAAATGATCAGCAGCACTTCGTATGCCACATTACCAAAATGGGAATGTATCACTAGTAACCATCAACTACATAACCTCTGAGGTCATACATCTCAGAGAAGGGGTTAAGCTAAGAGAATAAATCTCCGCCATCAAACATAAATGTATTCGATATAAACCAGCTTTACATCTCAAAGTGTAACGTCAGACACACATCCATACTAGTTTGTTCTGGGTTCGAACAATACCGAAGGCACTTCACAAAGAACCCCTTGCTAATCCAGATAATCCCTAATCACGTCCGGACCTCCCATCACATATGGAGATCTCTATACCAAGGACCAGTCGGTGCAGAGACATTCGATGAGTTATCCTTTGCTTTTGAAAATATTTGGTCTTCACCACCGGTCTATAAGTGCTATCCATAACGTCGTATCATTATTTGGAATGGGTTATATGACACAAGGTCCTCTCCCGGCTAAACCAAATAATGAGCACAATATTTAGAAACATACGGATATGGGATCTCTGTTAAGTCACAACTTAAAACCCAAATTTTTTCCTTTAAATGGTTTAAACAAATTACCATTTCAAATCTTTTCAAAATAGGTTTACTTCACAAAGTTCACCCATTTTTCACAAAGATTCAATTCACAGATTTCAAAACAACTTCCACTTCAAATCGGATTAACTCATCCAATTTTTAAATTAAAGATTTAATATATAGCTTTCAAAATCGTTACCAAAGATTCATTATAACTTGGAAAACCATTTTCATTTCAAACTTCAAATCCTTTTTAACACAAATTGGAAATTCATTCCTTATATGATAATTTTATTATTTGAAAACAAATAGTTTTCGTTTCGGAATAATCCGATTACCTTTACACAAGTTAAAGCTCTTTAATTATAAAATGTGGGTTGAATTCAAATTCCTAAAATAATACTTTTAAAATGGTTTAAAACCCACATTTATAACTTATATAACCTCTTTCAGCCATAATTCCCAAATATAGAAATCAATTCCAAAATTTGAATTCAACTTTAAATCTAATATTTAAATTCCAAAACTCTATCGAGTAATTCAAAATAACTTTTTATCTTCAAAACTCATTTTCAAAAACTTTTCATATTGAACCCAATTCCAAATCATTTGAATTTGAAATTCAACTTTAAAACCATTTCAAAAAAATCAGTCACTTAACCAGTTTCCTCGTGCAATCCATATTTGTGTGTGTATAGTGTGGTCCAGGGATTTTACACAATAATGGAACATCATTAATCAGCACAGATTCAAATACAACAATATATTTGATAAGTAGTATAGACTATAATGCTTATCTTTATTCACGGATCACAGATAAATAAAATAGGTACATTACAGATAAAAAAAATTACATTCATCACAAATAATAAGTTTCATTTCACAGTTTAATCATATCACAAAACATCATACATCGGGTATATCACATAATTCAAAGCATCCAATTCAATCCAAACATTCATAAGTAAGATCGGTTAATTGCCTGATTATTTAAATCAGATTAATTACTTATGAATTACTAATCGTGGTTAATTAACATTAATTAATTACAAACCATTTTGATTAATTATTCTTTAATCATTGATTATCCTTTAATTAATAATTAATCCTTTAATTAATTACCCTTAATTAATTACAATAATTAATTAATTAATACTTAATTAATAATCATTCCTTAATCACTTTCATTAATTAATTAACCTTAATTAATTATTTATTCTCAAATTAATTACTTTAATTAATTAATCACATTAATTAATTATTCTTTAAATTAATTAACCATTAAACACTTGATTAATAAATCTTTAAAACCCTTACTTATTCACCCTTAATTACTTATATTAAGTAGTTATCCTTTAAAATAATTTTAAAAACATTTATTCTTAACATTTCTTTCTTAAGACTTGTTCATCTCCTTTGTTTTAGACCTTGGTGAATATTTATTTTATAACTCTAAATCTGGTACAAACTTTAGTTTCAAAAAAAATTTAAAATCTGAGAACATGCTTCCTTTCAAAATTTCAAAATAACAGGCTAACAAAACAAAACCCGATCCAAAGCCTCTCATTCCCGAAGTCTACTTCGAGTTGCTTGCTTTCCTTTTTGCTTTGAGTCGTTTCCATGTTTTCTCGCTCTCGAACCCGAGACGAAGCCTTTTTTCAAACCCACAAAATTCCAGATGCACAAATAAATCACCGTGCACGTGCACCGATCGCCGGTGAACTTCCAGCCATCGTCGAGACCCTCCATATATCACCGATGCCCTCGACAATCAATTCGAGTACCTAGAAATGTTAAATTCGCCATATATCGAAAGCACTACCCATCACCAAACTGAAACCAACCTAGAATGACAAATCACCTCACCGTCGACAAACCACGCCATCGGAACTCAAGTCGCTTCGTCCAAAGCATCGCTAATCTTCCTTCTTCGGTTGCTACCGATGCGATTGATTCCAGATCTCTCACGATGCCGCATGAACACAATTTCAGACATCCATTTCAAACTAAGCCAAAACCCTACCTCGACCAATTGCTGCCTCCATGGTGGTGTATAAATACACCTAGCATTTTTCTTGAGTTCGCCTAACCACCTTCTACCTCCAGTGACAACCACAATGATTATTACTTCAACGATCGCCGATAATTGATGATAAAGCCAATTTTGATCAATTCTCAATTTCTCTTCAAAGATAAGCTTAATTTTTTTGAAATGATTATCAAAAATCATCATTTGCCAATACGAATTAGATTATGAAGTTAAATCATGAAGTTAAAACCATTGATTTTTCTGTTTTACTTTGATTTGCCTGTAAATGCTTATTTTCAAATACTTACTGATTATTTTGACTTGAATCTATTTTTTAAAAGAGAATTTATACATATACAAACCTTTCTATCTCAGAGATCAAAGTCTATAATCGTTTTAGTGGGATTATTCGAATTTTTGAACAAGGTTTAAAAACCTGTAAACTGAGAACAGAAGTATTTCTTTCCTGTTCCCAGACATGCAAAACTCAATCACACATATATATAAGCATACTGGCATATTTCAAATCCATACAATCATTATCACCACATGCCTTTAAAATATCTATCATATGCAAACAGGTTTAGTTTTAAAAAGGGAGTTTGCTCACTTGTGTGCACAGAGAAGAGAAGATTGTTTTGATGAAATTTCTTTTCTGGTTTGCTTTTAGATTTGAGATGATTTGAATCTTGTTTGCTATTGAACTACTTTGCTTTGCTCTTATTTTGAAAATTGTTGTCTGATCTTGGGTCTCTAGGTTGAATCTGAAGTCTTAATGTTGAACTTTGTAAAAGAGTTTTGCCTTGTTCTTTTATTTTCCAGGCTTTGTAGATTTTGAATTGCTGTTTGAATCTATTTGAATCTGCATGCTTCAGGCTGAGATGCTACTCAATCTAGTTGTCGATTCGACCTTCCTTTTGAATCCTAGGTTTGTATGATTTCATTTTCCTGGGTTTGATCTGTTTTCAGATCTTAAATCGGAGATGGTTTCGATTTTTTTTTTGTTTCTCAGGCTTGAGAAAAGAATAACCTGATTATATATATTTCCTTTTCTATGCGTGCTTTTCTAAATTTAATTTAAAAGAAAAGAATTTATTTTGCCACTTGTACACTTAGTTTAACACTTGTCTATATTGTATTAACACTTGTAATTACACATTTTAATTCCCTTACAAATGTCTTATGAGAACAAATTCGTGTTTATAACCTCGATTTAAATTTTTTTATAAATTTTATTTTAACCCTTTATGCATTTATATTTTCATATGTTAACCTATGCATTTTTTTTACACTTATTTAACAAATGTTTTCATATATAATTCCTATTATTCAATAAATACATTCTCCTTAATAAAATCTTAAGAAAATTGAATTTTAAAACAAATTATACTTTAATAAACAACACACATATGTTTATCACAAAATTTAGCTTTTAAACAACTTTCAAAATTTTACTATATGTTAACACTACAAATAATATTCTAAATATAACATAATATTATATTTCTTATCTAAATAAATACATTTATTTTATTAATCATTTATATAATCCTTTAATGCAAAAATGGTTTTGAAAATTAAATTGGATATGAATAGATATTTTAGAATTTCATTCTAAATTAGCCTATAGAAAAATTTATTATATAAATTCAAAACATGATTTTCAAATTATAATGCATATTTAAATAATTTGAAAAAAATTCTTATAAAATTTCAAATCCAATTTATTTTCAATATATTTATTTTCAAATCCAATTTTTATTTATAAAATACATATCCTTAAATTTCAAACCAAAATCCTATTTAAAATTTAAATTTTTTTTTATTGTGGAAATTTCTAATTAATTCACAAATAATTTCATAATTTAAATTCCAAAATTAAATTAATTGTCAAATTAAACTTGACTAAAATTCGGGAATGCAACAAAATATTACATTGTAAAAGGTATTTTTCTTCAAAACTGACTTTGGGATTTACAGTTTCCAATCTGATTTAGTAATAATGCCCCGTGTTGTAAAAAATTGAATAAAGTTTATATTTATGCGGAATCACATCAAAATTTTTGAAAGCTCGATACCATTGTTAATTTTCATTCACTATTTGCTACGGTGAAATCTTGGTATCATATGCATTTTGTTCTATATCATTATATGTTCATTGCAGTCTCATTTTGTACTATATCATCAAAACCAGTTCCTGTTCAAAATTAGAAGATTAATCTAAATTTTCAGTAAAATTTGTCTTTTTGCAAAATATTTTTTAAATGACTCTCTTAATAATTCAGCTATCTACTCATTTCTTTTGCTTTTTTTAGAACTTCCCAATGGTAGCTTTGTTGTAAACATTATGACATCTAGAATGATTGGTAATTTAAAATTTTGCAACAAACTTTCAATTTCTTCAATTTGAAAACATGATTTCAATGAAACAAAATTTATATCTATTACGATAAAGTCATGACTAATTAAACACTTTTGTTCATCAAAATTATGAATAAAAATTTTAAATTTTAAATATATCAATGTTTAGAATTTCTAATATTTTATAGCTAAATTTATATTCTTCTCTAAGTTCCTAATAGGAAGAAAATAATTTTTTTTTTCTCCCTTTGCTTATTTGGAATAAGCAAAAGAGAAAATTTAGAGATTATGGTTAATAATTGAAATCAATGTTCTCTTCCTTTACCAAATTTGCATAAGGAAAAAATTACATAACGTAAAATAGAAAAATATAGAAATTATTGTTCTTACTTGAAGCTCTCAAATTAAGGTCCTCTTCGTCCTCCTCAACAAGACGAACAATTCAACAAATTAACAATGTCATATCTTGAGTTCCCACCTTCAACTTGCCTTAGTTTTCGATTTCAGTAAGTATTATTATTTATGCTAGAACCCAAAAGCAAGCTTTTCTTTCTTTATTTCTTATTTCTATACGTTTTTTTACTACTAAAACCTAGAAGCAAACTGTTGCTGCCCTCCCATATTTAATTCCCTGTGCGATGACCCCATTTGCACCGAGCCGAAGCCGGGTATTTTTTTTGTAATAGGTATATCTGTTAATTAGAGTTTTGTTAGTAGACATATGATGAAGTAGAAGCTTGCTTGTGGAGTTTATTGAGGAGCCTTGTTTGTTGATTTTAGTAAATTAATGCATTTGCCAAAAATGGTCAACACCCAAAGATAAGTGGTACAGAACCTGTGAGACCTAGATCTAGCAAATAATAATGGAAATAAAAGTAAATAACAGAAATAATGAAGAGAGATACATGATTTTATAGCGGTTCAAAAATATCTGGTCTACGTCCACTTTATAGCTTTGTTTCTTATAAATTTAATGTTGTTTGCTTAAGATTACAATAGATTAGGGAGAGAATGAGTCACAAGTATAGGGATTAGACAGATTCTAAGTCTTGAAATTGCCTAAAATAACTGCCTTGGCGACTATTGTTTAGAGGAATGAGATGAAAAAGAGACAGAGCTTCCGTATAGTGATGGAATAAACCAAATCATGTTTTGGTTGCTTTATGGTTTGTATTTATAATGGTTGCAGTCATATTGGGTCAAAAGCATGCTTCCAAAGAGGTCTAGATATCGGCCTGAAGCAGTATGCAAAAAGTTAGGGGTTGTTAACAAGAAAAATTATCAACAACTCAAAGCAAAGTTCAAAGTGCGAGTGATCGCTTCGAAATTACCTTTAGAAAAGATTAAGATGGCTTAAAACTTTCGAATCCCTTTATCCAAACAATTTAGGTAATTTATATCTCCTTTAAGTTCACTATTCAAAAAGGTTGCAGCAATTGAAGCTTCTTTTAAATAACCTTTCAAAATGATCGAGACACCTTAATCTCTTTCGAAAATACCTTTCGATCTAGTTGAATTGGCTAGAATCCTATCAAAACCTCCTTTCGAACTGGTCAAGGTGATTTGAGGTTATGACCTAATGATCTAAGGGTTTTAGCAGAATTAATAGGTTTCGACTCCTTCGAAAGGCAGCCTTTCGATCAACATTGATACAAGCAATCCATAACCATAATCACATAAAAGCATTAGATCATCCAATACATCCAAAAATACCTTATATTTGCTTTGATAATATTTTTTTCCTAATTACAAGAAGCTTAAGTAATACAAAGATGAAAAATCCCCAATTTGATTTCATAATTAGGTTTTACAGATTCAAGAAAGAACAAGTATTGAGTGAATGAAATCGGATCCACAAATCAATACCCATAGGGTCTTATTTATAGGCATGGGTTGGCCTCTTTTGAATCGGTCCTCTATACTTAGCCGAAAGGGTGCCCAGAAGTCCTCGTCGTTGTTAACATCAGGGCGCCTTTCTACTTTGCTTTTAAATGGAACTTGAGTGTTTTCGAGTTCGTCGAAAGTTGTAAATGCACTCTCCACTTGTTGTTTCCGTTCTATTTCAACTAGGAAAGGATATGGGCTTTTAATTCTGTCCATATGTGAATCTTTGGGGCTTCAGAGGAGTTGGAATATAGTAGAAGGTTTAAATGTGGAAGGTAGCTTTCGAAGGCATACTTGTTGACTGATGTGAAACCCCATCTTCTGGCCTATGAGAATGCTATATTGAACTCAAGTAAGCTTTCTTTTATAGTCGTGGATGGTTTCAATCGATTGGAAAGGCTAATCCATGCTTTCAAAGGGATAGCTTTGCAAGACCTGCTACTTTAAAAGGTTTGGCGCACATGTGAAAGCATGTAATCCATTGCTTTCGAAAGATGTTCCTCAACTAATTCAAAACCCTCTTTAAGCATGCAAAACCATCTGTTTCAAAAGGAATTAACTGAATTGGACGGAAAACCTCATCTCCTTTCGGCTTCTTCGAAAGTCCGTTGCTTATCCATCATTTTGCTGAAGCATCCCTTCGACTCTTTTGAAAGGCTTTATTGTTTTTGTCTCTCCTTGTAGATCCATCTTTTATATTCTTCATGGTTTCGACAAAGTTAATATGATTTCTGATGATAACAGTTACCCCACTAGCAATGGGATGCTCTAGACTTTTCAAGCAAACTATTTCGACACCTCTCTTTTTTCAGCATGAAGTTTCTCGCCTTTTCATATACTTACATGGATCTTGGCCATTCATTTAAATTTTATCAAACAGTTTGTCCTTTACCTCTGCCTTTCTTATTAACCTAGCTTCCTTATCCCCCTTTTCATTTACCTGTAATCAAAAGCTCAAAGCAAGAATCAAAATTTCCAATTTCTTATTAAATCCTTAACTTAGTAAAAGCAATTTCGGATTCAAGGTATACACTCATTGTTTAATATTTCAACCGATTAATCACGTTTAATTCCCATTTTAAATTCTTAGGGTTTGAATTTGCATTAATGTTCCAATTTTTTGAAAATGATTCTAGTTTCCCTCTTGTATAAAATTATTTTTAAGTTCATTTCTATGCTTATTTTGTTCAATTTATGGTGTCAATTTTGGGTTTGAATTTGGATTCATCGGATTTGGGGCTATTTTCAATTGCTATGTTCGTTCCCAAGCTCGAATTCTGTTGTGCTCGATTATAACCTATTTGGGAAGACTTTTTTAATCTATGGAATCAATTATGATTCGGACTTAATTTAGGGTTTTCGTCGTTGTTAAATGTAAATTCATGTTCGAATCAATTGATTTGTTATCATCTAAAAACGTTGGGTCAAAAATGAATAAGGTAGAATATTCTTTCCTATTTGCCTCATAGATAAGGATTAGTTATGTAAATTAAAACTCGAGACTATGGCTTAACTTTTCAACCCTTTCGAAGGGGTTGTGGCGGTTAACTCTACTTTACTTTTTCAACCTCTTTTGAAGGGATCAAAAGTTAGTCAAGTATCTACCTTTGAGTGGACCCTTTTGAAGGGGTTTTGACGTGGTTGGCAAGAAATGGACTTCTTCAAAAGCAGAATATGTTTTGACGTATTCTGACTCCTTTCAAAGAAGTCATCTTCAAGGGTTTAATTTAATGGCTATACAGTATACATCTTTAGTGGCCTAACTCTTTTTTTAAAGGATTCAAAATTTAATGTATATAAAAGTGGATTTAATTTGTCATTGGACTTTATTTAGAGTAAATTATAATCAACTTTGATTTACTCTAGAAGCTGTTAAAAGCTTGAAATGTTTAATTCTTACCATCAACTGGATTGACGATAGTGCATTTTTATCAAAGTTGAAAACCTTATCAAAGCTTTCGGCTTGATCGAAACCTTTGAAATTGAGACAAACTTAGTTGTTCGTATGCATTCGAAACTCTACCTCTCCTTTTTAACTTATTCGAGCCCATTATAGTCAACAGGAATATAACTATAATTTTCTCAATATAAACACTATTGAAACATTCCAAGGCCCTTTCATTTGTATTAAAATCACTTGGATCTAAGTCTTTCGACTTAGTGGGAGTATAGTGTTACGGCGATACTCATAATTTTTGAATAAAATAAAATCTGTGGATTTTGACACCGTCGAAGGGTTTATTTGGTTGATTGTGGAATGTTGCTTATAGTTCTAACAATATATATATATATATATATATATATATTCAAATTAGTACTGTGGGGTTAGTTGTACCTATTAATAGAAAAAAATTCTGAGCTTTCGACATTGTCGAAGGGTATGTTTAGGTGTTTCTATTCCATCCAACCCTTCGATATCATTGAAAGCACAATGAATTCCATGATTCAATTAACTTTAACACTCTTTCGAAGCTGTGGAATTATATACCTTGGTGGAAGCAATCGACATCTTCATAAGGTGTTAATAACGAAACAAATTATGACTTTTAATGAAATGGTTTCTCCTGACGAGATCATGGGTTTGAAATAGACTTCTAAGAAACTTGAAAAGGATATAGCTCCAGAACCAGAATCTTCACCAAAAAAGGTTGATGCCATCTCAAGGCATTCTCTGATATATTCTCAACATGAAGTTGTCGCCATTCTTAACGACTTAAGAATCAGAGGAGTGGAAGCTATTTCACTTGGTGACAGTGGTACTATCCAGGATCCTCCTAAAAGATTTTTTCTTATACTGGCCACTCACATCCGGCGTGGTGGCTTTATTGCATTCCCAAATTTCTTATCTAGATTTCTAAATCACCTTGGCATAACACCTATTCAAATTATCATGAAATGTAAATACTTATCTTATCTCCCTAGAGCTCATGGCCTTTGAATCGGGTATTCCTTCTCTAATCGCTAAATTTCTCAGTTATTTAGTGTGGCCGGTCAATCTTTGTAATCGGAATAGTCAAATTTTCAAGGCTAACCCCTATAAGAAACTAATTTCAGAGGGTGTAAATAAGTTCAGAGACTTGGAGACACAATTCTTTTATGTCAGATGTTTTCAAAATATTAGTGGAATCTTCTCTTCTTATTATAAGTTGATCATAATTTTTACCTTTATAAAA
This sequence comes from Allium cepa, assembly GCA_030765085.1. NCBI lineage: Eukaryota > Viridiplantae > Streptophyta > Magnoliopsida > Asparagales > Amaryllidaceae > Allium > Allium cepa. The sequence continues at coordinate 516,196,353 of CM060942.1, forward strand.
TTACTTTCTTTGTTGAATTACGTTTCCTTATTAAGTCATGCTCCTAAAGATCTCAATGATGAGGGAAAGAGAATCATGAAGCTGTTGACCGCTGCTTTGAGTAGCATCAGGAGTAGACTTACACTGTTGACGCCAAACAATCTTCAAAAACATTCCCTCATTCCTGCATGTCATAGAGTTCTTGGTAGGCCCATCAAATGGGTTGGGTCACGTCATAAATGGGTCGGGGTAGAATTTGCCCTGATTTATTCAAAATACAAAAAAACCCATCCCTTTCGACGTTTAATAAACGGGTCAATCTGACCCGACCCATTTAATAAAAGGGTCAACCTGAACCGACCATTTATTCCTTATTTAGTGAGTAAGATGGTCATTCTTTATTCCTTTTTTGGTTTAATTTGGTAATTTTTGTGTGAATGAAGATGATTATAGCATTCAATATACATTGCTTTTATTAAAATTGTATGCCACACTACTGATTCAAAAACCAAATTGAAAGAATAACATATAAAATGGCAACCAAGTTGTAGCATATGTAATTCTAGGTATAACATTGTACACCAACATCTGATTATTCACGAATTACATCTAATAAAACACATTTCACCATATTAGAAAAGAAAAGAGAAACAATTATGCAACAATTACATAAATAGCATATGTAATTCCAGGGATATAGCCCAGTACTGTTAACAACAAGCAGATCCAAACCTCCACCTACACAAAATACATAAAACAATCAAGAGCAGTGCTCAGTTAATAATATTGCATGCAATAAATAACATAACAAGTGAAAGAAAAGAGACGAGGAGATGCATACAACACATCCATTAATTTAACACATTTTATCCTTAATATCTTCATCGCATGCACTTTTAATTGTTTGAATTAATAAATTAAGCCCTGAAGAAATGCAAGACTAGAAATACAGTAGGTATGTATGCATCATTTAATATGCAGACCTACAACACAAGAATAACCATAATAAAATTCTTTGGTACTCATCGCAAATCTTAAAAGAAGACAAGATTTACCAACACTAGAGTCCCCAATAAGTAAAAGTTTGAAAAAATAATCAATGTAACAAAGAGAGCTTGTAGGTTCTTCCATCAATAAACGTCAAATATAATATTATAATGCTAAGGATGAGGATGGGTTCATCCGAGCCTAACAATTTCATAAGAGTAAATATCAATCATTCCACAAATTAACCTTGAATGTCATAAAAAAATATCAAAATCATTTTACCCAAAAAGAAATAAAATAATTATAATAATCAAGTATTGATATTCGACTCGATTTTTTCAACAATCTAAAGTAAACAAGCCATATAATGTGAAATAAAATAACATTAACACAACAACTACATAATTATCTTTGGGATAGCCTAAAATGTCTCTTGGTCATTTTTATCCAAACATAATTTTCTAATTATAGATTAGACAGAAAATCATACACAACTCATGAATAATAATTTAGTATCAATTAATAATTGGTACGTAAGTTAATGACCAAATTATACTCAAGCATTTATAGTTGTCAATCCATTTAATCTTAATATCAAACTTTAAAAATGTCATGATCACAGTAATAAAGTAAATGCATCTCATTTTACACACATGTCCACTACATACTAGATTTTTGCAGCAATGTTCAAATATACATCAATATGTATATCAGCTCATTTGCAGCTGGATTTTTAGTTTTTATTATGGATGATATAATTATAGTATAACATATTTTTATCTTTTTATAGCTGTAATGAAATTACATATTTCCAACTCCATAGTTGATTACAAAAAAGTAGGATATGAAATTTAAATTTTGCTCATATCATAACAATGTATAAAACACTTGCAATTTAAACACAAGCATTGGCACGCTACAGTGAAGTTGTTTCCAAACTTACCAAAGAAAAGCAAGTTGTATGTATGATATATACATAAATATATTGTGCTTAAAATATCAGCCAACATGCCGAACAATATTTATATTTTTTCCTACATTTTGGAAATTATCATGTCAAGTCCAAGATGCGATACTACTATTATCTAATATTAACTACATGGATTCAAGTGGATTCCATAAATAATATTAGCATACAACTCCAACATCCAATAAAAAAAGAACGATAATTATGGTTTTATTTTTTAATTTATTTACAGCACTTGCCAGCTACCAAAACTTCAAGTTTAGGATCTAGTAATGGTGGATATGTCAATCCTATGAATTGAAAGAGCTTAAATAGAACAAAACTAAGATGTGCTTGCATAAATAGAAATAATATAGATTAAAAAAATTAAAATATGCTGCACCCCCAGGACAGGTACTAAATATGTAATCTCACTAATTTTATAGATAATTAATAAAATTAAGCACTGCACTATAAGAAAAAGGAATCATCAAAATTACAGAACATGCTAAATTTCTTCAAGCAAACTAATTTTAGTGACAAGCAATAAATTAGAAAACTTCGCAAAACATCAACGATTCAAACAACATGAAAAAAACTACCAAACAAATGCTCTAAAATCAAAAAATGGAAAGGGGCCAAAATGATTAAAAATCAGCCCTTTTAGACTCTGAAATATGCGGTTGCCAGTTGTTTGGGCCGATGTTTGCCATATTACTATGATTCCTTAAAGCTAAACCACTGAATCATATAGTGCAATATTAAATTGGTTACAATTTCTCGTAATTCTCCCATGTCAAATATAAATAACTAAAACCCTTGACTTCCACTACTCTACGCTACTGCTATTAGATACCCAGGCTACTTTGGTAATCGCAACCGTTGATTTCTCATAATTTTCGTATATCCTAAATTAAAAATAAATTTAGGATCAGTTTAGCATCAATCAAATGACGCTAAAGGTTTACAAATCTTTGACATGAAAATTGGACAAATCACAAGAATTTAATAACCTAGGGTTTACAAATCTAAAAAATGATGAAGCTTGCACTCTTTAGCCACTCGAACTCAAAGTTAGCGTCGTCAAATGTATCATTCTTGCACCTCTACTAATTAAAGTTAGAATTTAGGGTTGTAGAACGAAGGTAGGGAGATTGCCTCCTTTTCTTCTATCATGATCTCAGTAGAAATTAGGGTTGGATGGGTAAGCGGGATTGGGTTGGTTTGGAATATTTAGTGTGTTAGCTGTAAACTGGTTGGGGAAAAAATTATAATGGGTTGGACCTAGCCCTTTTAATTTTAGGGTTAGTAGGTTAGGTAAATGGGTTAGGGTCAATTTTGACAGGTCTAACCTCAGATTGATGATCTATTCGATCAACTTAGTGGTGCTAAAGTCTTTTCACAATTAGACTTGGCAACCGGTTTTCGTCAGCTTCGTATTGCAGAGGATAGCATTCCTTTGACATCGTTCCGTACTCGTTATGGATCTTATGAATGGCTTGTTATGCCATTTGGTTTGACGAATGCTCCAGCTTATTTCGTAGACCTTATGAATTGAGTTTTCAAAGATTTCCTCGATCGATTTGTTCTCATCTTTATTGATGATATTCTTGTTTATTCAAAAACCGAGGAGGAGCATGAAAAACATCTTCGGATTGTGTTGGAAACTCTTAGGAGTAATCAATTAAAAGAATTTTTTCTAAATGCCACTTTTGGCAATCTCGTGTGAAGTTTCTCGGTCATATTATTTCCGAATCCGGAATATCAGTGGATCCTTCAAAGATTGAAGCCATCCAAAATTGGAATAGACCGGAGAGTGTGACGGAAATTCGTAGTTTTCTTGGAATGGCGGGATATTACCGCCGATTTATCAGAGACTTTTCTAAAATTTCCATGCCTCTTACTAGCTTAACAAAGAAAGGTGTTAAATACATTTGGTTGGACAAATGTGAAACTTCTTTTTTCAGAAATTAAAAGAACTCCTTCCCGATGCTCCTATTCTTGTGATTCCCAAAGGAAACCAAAATTTTATTGTTTATACCGATGCTAGTCGCATTGGTTTAGGTGTCGTTCTTATGCAAAGAGAACGTGTTATTGCTTATGCTTCTAGGCAATTGAAGCCAGCCGAGACTAGATATGCCACTCATGATTTAGAGCTCGCGGCTATTGTTTTGGCCCTTCGAATTTGGCGTCGTTATCTTTTGGGAGAAAAATTTATTCTTTACACCGATCATAAATCTTTGAAGTATTTATTTTCTCAAAAGGAACTTAATTTGCGTCAATAACTTTGGCTCTAATTTCATGCATCTTATGATCTTGATATTCTTTATACTTCCGGAAAGGGAAATCGAGTTGCCGATGCACTTAGCCGCAAGCAATAAGCGGTTGTTTCTATGATGATATCCGAATGGAATGATCTCAGAATTTTATCGACTTGCGAGATTATAGATCGTGTACCCGATTTATGTTCATCTCTTGTTTTATGTAGTCTTGAGGCTCATCCTTCTCTTTTACACTGCATTCGTGAAGCTCAAAAGCTAGATCCCGAATTGGCTCTTCTTGGCCAAAATTTTAGGGATAAAATTAATATTGAAGGTTTGAAAGACCTTGATATTGATTCTCGTGGCGGTATTCGAAAATTTGGTAGACTTATCGTGCCAAATATTAGTGATCTTCGTAAAGACATTTTAGAAGATTCTCATCGTTCTAAATTTACCGTTCATCCCGGTAGTAGTAAAATGTACGTAGATACGAAGCGACTTTATTATTGTGAGGGAATGAAATCTGATATTGCTAACTTAGTTAAGCGTTGCATGACTTGCTAACTTGTCAAGGCCGAGCATCAAAGGCCCTGTGGGTTATTGCAACCTTTAGAAATTCCAATTTGGAAGTGGGATCAAATATCCATGGATTTTATAGATGGCCTTCTCCGTTCTCGTTCGGGTCATGATAGCTTATGGGTTATTTTTGATAGACTTACAAAATCCGCCCATTTTATTCCTGTTCGGTCCAATTGGACCGTACCTCTTTTCGCCAAACTTTTTATTGAAGAAATTGTTGAATCGCATGGAGTTCCTACTTCTATTGTTAGTGATCGTGATCCATTGTTTACTAGTGGATTTTGGAAGAGTCTTCAAAAAGCTTTGGGAACGAAGCTTAATTTTAGCACCACTTATCATCCTCAGTCGTATGGAAAAACCGAGTGTGTGAATCAAACTCTTGAAAATCTTCTTCGTGCATGTGTCCTTGATTTTGGTGGAAGTTGGGAAGATCATATTTCTCTTGTTGAGTTTTCCTATAATAATAGCTTCCAATCTAGTATTGGTATGACACCTTTCGAAGTACTCTATGGAAGGCCATGTCGATCTCTTTCTTATTGGCTTGAGGCCGGTGAGAAGCTGGTTTTAGGTCCAGATTTTTTTCGTGATTCCACAGAAAAGATTGACCTTATTCGTCATAGGATGAAAGAGGCCCAAAATAGGCAAAAATCCTATGCCGTTAACCGGAGAAGGAAATTAGAATTTTCTGTGGGAGATCTTGTGTTTATTCGTGTTTCACCTATGAAGGGTGCTGTACATTTCAGTCGATCGAGAAAATTAGCGCCTCGATATATTGGGCCATTTCCTGTCACCGAACGTATTGGTTCAGTAGCTTATCACCTTTTATTACCGGCTTAATTTTCTGCTATCCGTGACGTGTTTCACGTTTCTCAATTACGAAAATTCCTTCGAGATTCCGATTCTATTCTTGAGCCCGGTGTTGTGGAAGAAATTGAAGTTTCGCCGAATTTAACTTATGAACAACATCCTATTCGTATTATTGCTTCGGAGGTCAAACAACTTCGAAATAAAGATGTTCCGCTTATTAAGGTTCAATGGTCCTCAAATCCTAAGGATTGCTCTTGGGAATCTAAAGAATTCATCGAATGAACACATCCGGACTTATTTCCTCGTGCTCTTTAAGGTGAACTTCTTATTTCAAATTTATTTCGTGTTGAATATGCTTTCATCGTTGTTACTATATATTTTCTTCTTAAATATTGCGAGGACGCAATTTCTTTAAGGAGGGGAGTCTATAACAACCCGCATATTTTACGATTGAGTATTTAAATATTTTATTTAAATATTTTATCGTTAGTCGGATTGTAGTCCGAAAAGTTATTTTTTGCATACGGTCGAATTAGGACTCGAGACCACTTCCATTGAGTTCAAAATGCTGTTTGCGATCTTTTTGAGTATAAACTTTTATATGTTTGGAGTTAGTGGAATTTTGCCACTTTTCCACTTAGGGCTTTTGTTTGGATTGAGCCCATTTACCCCACTTATTAGCTCAGTCCCAACCCTCACCTCTTCATTACTTCATTTCTAATTCCTAACATTCAAGCTTCAATGAAAATGGAGAGTGGAATGGGAAATTAAAATTTCAAAGCCCTAGTTCCATTAGCAAATCCAACATCTAACCCCAAATCCAAAGAGAAGCTATTGGTAAGCATCATCTTCTTCTTTTCCAACTCATTCTCCCTTCAATTTTCAGAAATTTCTAGACCTAACTTTGGGAATGTTCTTCTTTTGAGCATAGGTTCAAGCTCATTTGGGTTGTGTTGAAGTGTGGTTGATTCTTCCTTTGCTTTCAAGCTTCTCCTTCATTGATTTTGTGAAAAGGTGAGATTTTTATCTCACATCTATGCTTATATCTGTCTTTGAATGTTGGGTATGAATTCCTAATACTTATTCATGTGTTTTGCTTTTGGTTTGGATTGAATTGGTGAATATCCCAATTTTTAGTGTTTTGGGTTCAAATCTTTAAAAATCCTAACTTTGATGTTGCAACATGTTTTTGGTGATGCATCGAGGAGCATATAGGGCCGGTTTGCCGATTGGCGTAAACCCTTAGCGTCCGTGCTTGCCCGATTGCAAATTGATTGAGTTTGAACTTCATTTAAAATGGGATACGTAATGCTGGACATCAGGTTCGGCCGATCGAACTCCCTGAGTCGGCCGACCGAAGCTGTAGCCAAAAGGTTTCTAGGCTATTTTCGGCCAACCGAACTCCCTGAGTCGGCCGACCGACCTGGAACCTGAAACTTTTCTCGACTACTTTAGGTCGACGACTCAGAGAGTCCGATCGACCGACCTGCTCCTATTTCCCTGTTTGCCTATTTATGCTCGTTTGGCTTTGTTTTTCCAATTGTTAATCGATTCTTCTTCTCCGATTAGTTGTTATCACCTTTGTCGACTTTGATAACTTCTATTTTTGGAATTTTTGGGCATTTCCACTTTGATGGATTCGGTATCGATTTCTTTGCATTTTTATTCACGTCTTTGTTTGCACGAAAAATGGGCAAACACCTCCAAGTCGTATGATTTAGTTGATTATATATGGTTTTCAGCGATTTGGGTGATTTATGCGAATATATAAAATAGATGGACTAAACTGTAAAAGACACACAGATTTATAGTGGTTCGGCCAGAATGTGCCTACGTCCACTTTATACGTTATTCTCCTTTTCTATTCAGATTACAAGTACAAAGCTTTGATTACAAGTAACTGAAAGTTGTTTGAAAGTTCTATCCGTGCTTGAGCTCTCAAACTTGTCTGCCATTGTTGTACCCCTGACCCTCTATTTATAGAGTGAGGCTGGAGGCAGGGGTCCTGGATGTATGTAGCCGTTGGTGGGCCTGGGCTGAAGCAATCTGGCCTGGCAACTTTGGTCTGGCAACGCCTTGGTTCGGTAGTAGATGGCTGGAGTTGAGGCCTTGGTCCGGTAGTACTTTGGTTCTTGTTGGTTCGGCGTTGAGTTGGTGATCTGGTTCGGTGGCGTTGGACCGGTAGTGGATGGAAGGTGGCTGGTTCGGTGGTGTTGGATCGGTAGTGGATGGAAGGTGGCTGGTTCGGTGGTGTTGGATCGGTAGTGGATGGAAGGTGGCTGGTTCGGTAGTGTTGGATCGGTAGTGGATGGAAGGTGGGAATAGGATTGGTTTGGCTATGTGGGGAAGGGAGTTGGCTCGGCAATGCATGGAGAGGAGATGGTTCGGCATTGCTTGGAGAGGGACGGTTCGGTAGTGAAAACGTGCCCAACATTTGCCCCCCAAAGTAGGGCATATGCCTGTATATGGCATGCTTTGTTTTAAGTAATGCCGAACCAACTGGTCCGGTCATTGATTTTTGCTTATAAATAGGGCCTAACGCATTCGGTATTCTTTATCAGCCGAGCCAACCCCTTGCTTTTGCCGAATTGAAATCTTATCTTCGCCGGACCAAACGTGTTAGCCGAATCAAATTCCTATCCTTGCCGAACCAGGTGAGACCCTTTTTTGCCGAATGGGTTTTTGTTTTAAACTACCGAATGGACTCGGGAACTTGTCTTACCGAATGAACCTTGTGGGTTTTAAGTACTGAATGATAATTTCATACTTGAATTGCTGAATGGAGTGTGTGTCTTGACCACCGAATGAGACTACACTGTATAAGTGCCGAATGAGCCTTGTATACTTGAATTTTTATGCTTTGAATTACGAGTGAAATTCCGGACTACGTATACTTGCATGTTTATGTCTCTGTATTCCTTGTTTTAACAGTATGTTTTTTGGTATCGCAGATAATGTCTCACAAAGTGGAAACTCGATCAGAAAAGAGAAAATCTACGGACAGAAAAGATTCCCCTGTGATGCCCCCAGCCCAGCCAGGACCGGGACGACAGGGACCCACCCCGAGATCACTAGTGGACGGATATGGTCCTTAAGAGCTTCTGAAATCTCCTCCTGATTGCTTTCAGAGCTCTCTCAGAGAGGAGCAGCTTGATGTTACCTCCCGCTCCTTTGGGATTGATAGAGCACACATGTTGTTGCCAGGGAAGGGGGTCATGCCATATAATCCCTCTGAGGGATACTTTGCTTATAGTAGGTACCACTGCATGTGTGGGGCCATTCCTCCAATCAATGCTTGGATAGTTAGCTTCGTCACTTATTTGAAGGTGGCCCCCTTCCAGCTCCAGCCCAACTCCTACGCTATCTTGGTGTGCCTATTCGTGATTTTCCAGAGAAAGTATGGGCACCCCTTCTAACCGGGAAATTCGATATCTATATAACTTGAGGGGTTACAAGAAGGGGTCTCCATACATCAGCTTGGAATCGGCCGTGTCCTTCAAGCCGGTCCTGGACTTGTATTCAAAGTTCACCATGTTTAAGAAGGAATGGTTCTTCGTCCAGGATGACACCGTTTCGATCCACCGCTTCACCTCTGGCTGTAAGTGAAGGTTATCTATAATTTCCGTTCTAACTGAGATGCTTCTTCTTATGTTTTTTTTTATTTCTTGCTAGCGACATGTGGCTTTGCGGTCGTGGAGAATGATCACCTGGTTCAGATGGCCGCGGAGATAGAGGCCATTCCGAGAAGGGATAGGTCAGCTTCTTACCTAATCAGGAATGCCACTCTCCTGGGACACAACTTGATCTACCACATCAGTCCGTGGTCAAGTAGAGGGATACGGCTGAGGAAAGGGCTGCCAAAGCCAAAGGAGGGGCCACGACAAAGAGCAGCAAGAGGAAACCCTTCTCGATACCTCCAGTCGTCGGGGGGAAGAAGCTCAGAAAATCTGATGGACCCTCTCCCAGCACATGCCTAGATATTCCAGAGGAGGAAAGTGGAGAGGAGGAAAGAGGCAAGGAGGAGAGCGGAGGTGATGGAGAAGGCGATGGTGGTAATGGTGGCGAAGGACAGAGTGGTAGTGGCGTTGGTGCCTTGACCTCTGGGCAAGAAGGTGAGATTCAAGAGTGGAAGGATGATGCTTTCCGCCAAGCCTTTGAGGGGCTGGAGGAAGGGTCGGCCTTGGTGGATAAACCGAAGAAATCTGATAAGGCCGGGACTGGTGCCAGTCCATCTTCTGAGAGCATTTCAGCTAGGGTAATTCCGGCGGTTCAAGGTGATTTTTGACCCCTCTTTTAACTTCACATGTTTGTTGGATTATAGTCTCATGCATGCTTGTAACACTTGATTTTTATTCCAGGAACTGGTAAGGCGGCCAAGACATTAGACATTCGGCACCGCCTTGAGCAATTCAAACTCCTCAAAGCTTCTTCTAAACCGAAGCCCTCGACTGACCGTTCTGGGGGCGTAGTCGGCTACCGTCCTCTTCTCGGAGTCATTGAAGAGGATATTCAAAAGAGAAAGAGGAGGCATTTCATGATCGAACCTTCACTTGGACCTCAGCCCCCAACCCAGCCTATTCATGACATCACGGGGGAGGATACTGAGTCCATACCATCTCCGCATCCATTAGAGAATCCTACCGTTACTCTTGTTGATCGTCCCGGCTTGGCTCGTAACCCATTTGCGGGTCATCCAGATCTGGACCCGAATTCTCATGATATTTCCTTCAATGAGGTTACCGGTGAGCACCTCCTGCCCCGCAATCCTATGGTAAGGTTGCTTGACGAGGCTAAGTCTTTGGACCTCGACTTGTTGACCACTCGGATTGTGACTATGTGGGATGAGGCCAAGGCAAACATCGATCGGGTGGCTGAGGTGACCAAGAATTTGATGGGGCATCACGCCCGACTGGTCAAGCATGGAGAGGAAATCAGAAGTGCTAACATTCGGTTGCGGCTAATGGTTTCCGATCAGGCCAAACAGCTTGCCGACCAGGCCATTCAGATCTCCCAGCATAAGGCGGCCTCCAGAGGACTAAAGAAAACCATGGAAGATGCTAGCAAAGCAGAATTGCGAAAGATGGAGGCTGCTTGCAAGAAACAGATCGATATGGCCATTGCCACGGTGGATGAGGTTTGGAAAGCGGATCTTGAGCAGATGGAGGAGTTATCTAGGAGGCTTGAGGCCGCAGAGCTTCCTCAAGCCAAGCTGAAGGAGGAGATGGAGGCGATGCGGAAATCCCTTCAGGCTGACTGCTCGAGATACCGATTGGAGAGAGATGCTGTTGTTGCAAGGCTGTCGGCTTCCGAGGCCCGGATGAGGGAGTTTGAGGAGAACGAGGGGATGATGGATGAGATGCTCCAGGACATGTACTTCCGTACTTGAAAGCAGGGCAACCTATCCTGGATGGACGATTATCCCCAGGTCATGGCTAGGATATATCTCCGAGCTTTGGAGGAGGCCAAGGCTGAGGCGGATAAGAAGGGTGGTGTAGCTTTTAGAATGGATACGGTCATGGTCCAGTTTACTGAGGAGGAGAAAGTGGCAGCGAAGGAGGGCATGCGGCAGCTTACCGCCGAGGAAGTGGGTGTGCAGTTGGAGGAAGATGATCAGGGAGCAGACGCTGGTAAGTCTTCCCTTTTAATCATTTCTTAACTTGATTTGCTTATCGTTTGTCTAATAGATTCTTCTCCCGAATTGGACAGGTAGGACCTCTGGTCAGCATGCTGGGAGTTCTGATCCTACTGTCAAGTAGATCTTGGGGGGTTGGAAGGATATAGATGAAGTTCTGATGTTGCCGACTATTTTGACTTGATCCGGGCATTTTTGGTTTTACTTGACATTCCTGTATATACTAGTTCTAAAACATTAATGTACTTTCATGTTGTAATTATGTCATTGCAACGAACGATTTTATTTTTTACATGTAATTTTATAACATAAGCTAATTCCGTCATATTTGGATGCTGTCATTATTTCGATGAGTTGCATAAGAAATATAGCTGTGAATGTGCTAGTGATTCAACTGTGTTTGATGTCAAGTTCTTGCTTAAAGTATAATTTCAAGTCTTGCAATGTTAATGTGATGTGTGAATATATCAGAGCTACTTATTTGTATACAAGAGAAGAAAGTACCGCCCTTTCGATTTTTAGTTGTAGATGGTAGCTTTAAATGCCTTGTGTGATCGAATACGGGTTGAGTGACCCGTCATCCAACTGAGAGTTCTTATTCCCATTAGCGAGTGCATCCTATTTGGTGTCCTGTACTTTAATGGTCGTTATAGAGGATAGGAGGAAAGTTTTTATAAATAAAAATGGAAATATAAGAAATAGTAAAACTTCCAATCACGGAAGGCCTTCGATGTGCTTAAGTTCGTGGCAAACGTGTTTTGTAGTCACTTTCCCTAGCTGTGGGTCTTGGAGACATTCATCACCCATCTTACGCCTCCGCGGGGAGTTTTCTTTTTTACCACAGCCGTACTTAAGACACATCGGAGCCGTGATCGTGCACAGTAACTACCCAAGCCATTATGGCCCGTACTCGTGGGTATTATTCGATTTACCGTGGCCGGCTAACGTGGGTGCCGATCGTCAACTGTGAACTGCCGCTGGCTGGCCACACCTTATGTTTGGGCTTATAATCGGTTCACAGTCGCCGGTGAGCTGAACGCCGTAATGAGCTGCCTCGGCTATAGTCGGCCTTCTTGGTGGCTTATGATCGGCTTATTACAGTTGGCTTTGAGGGCCGTCGCGAGCAATGAGTTAACCCGCAGCAGAGGGATGCTGGAACAAAAGTGTCTCATTGACGAGGGCATAGATTCGTATAGTACCTGTTAGGTCTTGTCCGGGTGAGGTTGTGCCATGAAGTGTCCAAAATGGAAATGCCGTTACATAGGGTTTTGTTCAACAGAAAAGGATAAAGCTTAATAAGCAGCCAAGATATAAAGGAACAAGTTAAAAAGAGACAAGAATTTTAAAGTGGTTCGGCACGAAAATGCCTACGTCCATTGATTCTTTTTGTTAATTCACTTCATATGGGCAGTACAAGTTAAGAAAAGTATTGACGAAGGTGTTGGATGTTCCATGCCCTCTGGAACACCTCTCCGTCCACTATTGACAGAATATAAGCTCCGTTGTGGAGATCTTTATGAATTACATAGGGTCCGTCCCAGATTGGATCTATCGCTTCGGGGCGCAGGAAGATCCGCCTGAGGACAAGATCTCCTTCTCGTAAGCTGCGGTGCTTGACTTTGGAGTTATATTGTGCTGCCACTTTTTTATTGTGAGCTGCCGCTTTGAGTGCTGCATTGTTTATTCTCTCTTTAATTAGATCCAAATACATGGAGGAGTTCTTCGTTCTCTTCTGGGTTGTAGTGGATCCTACGGTGGGAGGGCACTACAGTTTCAACTAGGAGCATGGCCTCCGATCCGTATGCCAAAGAGAAAGGAGTATGTCCTGTTGATGTTCTGTAAGATGTGCGGTAGGCCCAAAGTGCCGTAGGAAGTTCATCCACCAAAGCGCCTTTTGACTTTTCAAGTTACTTCTTGATTAGAGTTTTGAGAATTTTGTTGACAGCTTCGACTTGTCCGTTTGCCTGGGGATAAGCTACAGATGAGAAGCTTTTGTGAATTCCGTGCTCTCGGCACCAGTCGGTGAATTCCTCACTATCAAATTGAAGTCCATTGTCCGATATGATTTTGAGTGGAACCCCGTACCTGCATAAAACATTTTTGATCAAGAAGTTAATAACTTTTGCCGAAGATATTTTATTTAGAGGCTCTTCTTTCACCCATTTGGTGAAATAGTCAACTGCCACTATGGCATATTTGGCTCCGCCTCGGCCCATTGGCAGTTCGCCAATCAAGTCAATTCCCCATATTGCAAAGGGCCAAGGACTGGTCATCTGAGTAATCTCATTGGTTGGTAGTCGAGGGATTTTAGCAAATTTCTGACATCTGTTGCATATTTTGACAAAGTCCAAGGCGTCTTTGTTTAAGGTGGGCCAGAAATATCCATATCGGAGTATCTTCTTTGCCAGAGTCTGCCCTCCAGTGTGGTCTCCGCCACTTCCTCGATGGATGTTGGATAAGATTTCCTTGACGAAGCGACACATCTTAACAAGGGGTTAGAGAAGCCGCGCTGATAGAGGATGCCTTCTTGTATTGTGTAGCGAGAAGCACTCCTCAAGATTTTCCTGACTTTGTTACGCTCGTTGGGTAGTGTGCCATCTTGCAAGTATTTCCGTATAGGAGTCATCCAAGTTTCTTCTTCGATTGTAGCTATCAGATCCTCTTGTTCGAAACTTGGGGCTAGTTGCTTTGAGATGGTTATTGTTCCGGAAGTGGTGCCGTCTTTCATGCTAGCTTGCTTTGCCAGTTTGTCGACCTCCTGATTCTCTCCTCGAGGAATGTGCTTGATTAAATAGTGATCCAATTGATTGAGCAGCAGCTTGGTCTTCTTTAGATATGCTGTGAGTCGTTCTCCTCGAGTCTGGAATTCTCCCAGTATTTGATTTACAATAAGTTGAGAATCACTATGGAGACATAAAGAACTGACTCCAATTTCTAAGGTAAGTTCTAGTCTTGCTATTACTGCTTCATATCCTGCATCGTTGTTGGTGGCAGCGAATTCCAACCTTAGGGCATAGTGCATCTTCTTTCCCCTGGGGGTGATTATCACAATACCTGCCCTCGAGCACTGTTTGTTTGATGCTCCATCTACAAAGAGATTCCACTTGATATCTTTTGTTATTTCAGACTGATCCTTACCTTCGTTGGTAGTGAATTCGACAATAAAATCGGCCATGGCTTGTCCCTTGATGGCAGTGCGAGAATGGTATGTGATATCATATTGACTCAGTTCAATGCACCATTTAAGTAGTTCGCCCAGAAGTGTCGGGGCGATGGAATACCTGCCTTAGCGGTTGATTGGTTAAAACTATGATGAAATGAGATTGGAAATAGTGTCGCAGTTTCCGTGACGTGATTAGCAAACAGTATGCTAGCTTTTCAAGTTTGGGGTATCTGGCTTCTGCCCCTATAGATCTCTTGCTTACAAAGTATATGGGCCGCTGCGCGCGGTTGTCCTCTCTCACCAAAGCAGCACTTAGAGCATGGGATAATACAGCAAGGTATAGGTATAGTTCTTCGCCTTCATTTGGAGTTGAGAGTACTGGTGGTCTCTGAAGGTGTTCGATTAGGTTAAGGAAGGTTGTCGAGCATTCGTCAGTCCATTCGAACTTTCCTTTGTCTTTCTTTAGAGCTTCGAAGAAAGGGATGCATTTGTCGGTTGCTTTAGAGATGAACCTGCTTAGGGCAGCCACTTTCTCGTTTAGGCTTTGCATCTCTCTTCGAGTGGATGGTATCTTGATATCTTGCAAAGCCCGGACTTGTTCGAGGTTTGCTTCAATCCCCCTGGCATGGACGATGAATCCCAAGAATTTTCCCGACGACACTCCGAAGGAGCTCTTTAAAGGATTGAGCTTCATTCCATATCGGCGAAGTACTTGAAACATCTCATCCAGGTGGTTTATATGATCATTGGCTTTCCTCGATTTTACCAGCATGCCATCCACATAAACTTCCATTGTTCGTCCTATTAGTTTCGTAAACATCTTGTTGACGAGGCGCTGATAAGTAGCTCCGGCGTTTTTAAGTCCAAAAGGCATTACTCTGTAGCAGTACAATCCCCGGTTAGTGATGAAACTAGTGTGGTCTTGATCGTGGGCATGCATAGGGATCTGGTTATATCTTGAGTATGCGTCCATAAAGGATAATAGTCCGCGTCCGGCTGTGCTGTCCATGAGTTGATCGATTCGGGGGGGTGGTAAGCAGTCCTTCGGACAAGCGTCATTTAAGTTGGAGAAGTCGATGCATGTTCGCCACTTCCCATTAGCCTTCTTTACCATTACCGGGTTGGCGATCCATTCTGGGTAGATGGCTTCTCGTATGAAGTTATTAGCAAGTAGGTTCTTTACTTCTCCCTTGAGGGCTGCTGATCGTTCTGCCCCCATGCTTCTCTTTTTCTGCTTTACTGGCACCTTGGTGGGATCGATGTTCAGAACGTGGCATGCTACGTCTGGGGAGATTCCAGTCATGTCAGCGTGCGCCCATGTGAATGTTGTGGCGAAGAAAATCGACGAGTTGATCCCTCAATTCCGCTCTTAACTGAGACCCGACTCTCAGCAGTCTACTTGGGTCGTGTTTGTCTACAGATACAACTTCCATAGCCTCTGCTGGCTCGGTGGTGGCCTCCTCCTCCTTGTCCCTGGGGTCTAATTCGTTGAAAGGATCGCTGGTATATCGAAGAGGAGGGGCTTTCTTTAATTGCTATGCTTCTAAGTTTTTCTTGCAGAGAGAAGTCTCTGCATCCTTCCCTTTTTCCTTCCTGCGGTTATTGCGTAGTTCAGTTACATAGCAATCTCGAGCGGCGTCTTGATCTCCCTCTATTTCTCCTATTCCGTCATCTGTTGGAAATTTCATCTTCAGGCACTACGGAGCTAGGACAATTTGAAAGTCAGACAAGGCTGGTCTTCCCAAAAAGGCATTGTAGGCCGAGTGGTTCTCTATTAGCACAAATGTTTGTTTTCGCACAACCAAGTGGGGATGACTTCCTATTTCGACAAAGAGGTCCAGTTGCCCGAGGGGCATCTTCGCATCTCCGGTGAAACCATGTAGCGGTTTGTTGCAAGGAGACACATGCTTCATTGACAGCTTCATTTTGTCGAAAGCGTGCTTGAATATGATATATACTGAGCTTCCAGTGTCTACTAGGATTCGAAAAACCTTGGCTGGACCTAACCAGGCAGAGATGACCATAGGATCCGTGTGAGGGTACTGCCTTCCCTCTAGATCACGCCTAGTGAACGTGATATCATCATTCTCTTTCCGTTTCGGGCGGCGTTCTTCTGTAACAGAATTAATGTAGCCTTCATTGTTTCTTAGTGATTTACCGTATCTCTCCATCTTTACCCAGCTTCCATTGGCGATGTGTGGTCCTCCTGATATGGTAAGGACCACTATCTTCTCTTGACTGGAGCCGCTGGTGTTGCGATTTCCTCCGCTTACTTCAGGGAGGGGCAGCCCTGGGTTCTCATTGGTAGGAGTTGAAGTCCTGTTCTAACCTTTCACATAGCGCTCTAGTCTCTTCCTTCTGATGTGTTCTTCAATCAAGTCCCGAAGATGATGGCATTCATTGGTGTCATGCCCATGAGATTCGTGGAAGCGGCAGAACTTTCCAGGCTTAATTGCATTATTTGATTCCTTCTTGTGCGGGGGGCTCTTGTATCTAACTTCGTCTTGGCTGGCAAGAAGATGTTTTCGATTGTTTCATTTAAAGGAGTGTAAGAGTCAAATCTCGGTCCTGGCCTATATAAGCGCTTTTCCCCCTTCTTGCCCCCAGCACTATCTCTGGAGTCATTTCTTCGAACGTCCTTTGCTACTGCGGATGTGTTGCCATGAGCTGCCTTGGTTTGTTGCCCTGTCTGCCTTTCAATGGCAGCGTCTTCAAGTCTCATATATTTCCCGGCTTCGTGGAAGAAATCGGGTAAGGTAGCTGGCTTTTCATTCGTTAATCTCCTAGCAAACTTAGTATCCGGATGCACACCGCTGCAGAGGGCCATTAGGATAAGTTTCTCGTCAGCATCTTGGACTGCGGCTGCTGTGGCGTTGAATCGGGTTGGATATTGTTGCACTGTCTCTCCGGGCTTCTGTTTGATATTAGATAGGGAATAAGCGTCCTTGGGTTGTTCCACATGAATACGAAATTGGCTGATGAACTTTTCTTTCAACATTTCCCATGAGCTGATGGATCCTTGGGGCAGATGGCAGAACCAGGAGGTAGCTAGATCTGCTAAGAATAGCGGAAAGCATTTACACAATACTCCCTCTATTGCTCCTCCCATGTGCATACGCAGTGTGTATCTCTGCGAGTGTACAACGGGGTCAGAGGTTCCCTTGTAAGGTTCCATTGTTGGCATTTTCCATTCCCGGGGGGTGATGGCAGTTTCGATATTGTAGGTGAAGGGGCTGGTTACCCTAGCGCCTATCCCCTATTCCCTTTGTTCCCGTTGGACGCACTCTCTGAACAATCGTGCCATCCTTTCATCAGAACTTGGAGCAGATAGAAATGAGTCTGGTTCTTCCCTGCGGGATTGATTCCGTCCAGATGACCTGTAGGGATGGTATCGTCTATCACTCCTAGCATTCTCCAATGACGGCCTCTGGTCTTCCGGGGGCGCGTTGGGGTCAGCCACAGTTGGCCCTTGCCTTGATCTTCCCCTGCTGGGTTCTGGTCTCAGCACTTCTTCGGGTCCAACTTCGGGCTGGACTCCAGCTCGGCCCCGTCTATTGGTGTTTTCATTGTTAGGTAGCATGACAGGCTCAGCTACATCCGACCCCTGCCTGGTACCTCCCCTCTTGGGTTCGGTTCCAAGTGTTTCCTCGGGTCGGAATTCGAGCTGAGTCCGGGATCGGGTCCTACCACTGTTGTTTCTGTTGTTAGCCTCTTCAAAGAAGAAAGACCTTTGTCGTCTCCCAGATCCTCTAGACCGAGACTCACCCCATGATTCAGTGTTGCGGTTTGTTTCTTCAACATCCCTTAAGCGTGACATGAGTTGATCCACCAAGGCTTCTTGTTGAGATGCGAAGCGGTTAGTTACTTCAGGTATAACCCTGTCCAGATCCGCCCTTGTAATTGGTTGTTCCGTAGCAGGGGTTGTCGGATTTGCCTGATTTCCTTTTGCTGTTGGAACTGGACGATTGTCTTGATCTCTGATCACTGGATCTGGGATACTGCCAGTTGCGATGTTCTTTCCTTTGTTAGCGTCTTTTTTCCGTCCAAGAGGCATGTTTTTCAAGCAATGAACGATGCTAATAGGATAAGGGTTAAGTGGGAGAAGCTGAAGCATCGAGCTCCTTTCTCAGTGGAAGCACCAAAAATGTTTGCACGAAAAATGGACAAACACCTCCAAGTCATATAATTTAGTTGATTATATATGGTTCTCAGCGATTTCGGTGATTTATGCGAATATATAAAATAGATGGACTAAACTGTAAAAGACACACAAATTTATAGTGGTTCGGCCAGAATGTGCCTACGTCCACTTTATATGTTATTCTCCTTTTCTATTCAGATTACAAGTACAAAGCTTTGATTACAAGTAACTGAAAGTTGTTTGAAAGTTCTATCCGTGCTTGAGCTCTCAAACTTGTCTGCCATTGTTGTACCCCTGCCCCTCTATTTATAGAGTGAGGCTGGGAGCAGGGGTCCTGAATGTATGTAGCCGTTGGTGGGCCTGGGCTGAAGCAATCTGGCCTGGCAACTTTGGTCCGGCAACGCCTTGGTTTGGTAGTAGATGGCTGTAGTTGAGGCCTTGGTCCGGTAGTACTTTGGTTCGTGTTGGTTCGGCGTTAAGTTGGTGATCTGGTTCGGTGGCGTTGGACCGGTAGTGGATGGAAGGTGGCTGGTTCGGTGGTGTTGGACCGGTAGTGGATGGAAGGTGGCTGGTTCGATAGTGTTGGATCGGTAGTGGATGGAAGGTGGGAATAGGATTGGTTTGGCTATGTGGGGAAGGGAGTTGGCTCGGCAATGCATGGAGAGGAGATGGTTCGGCATTGCTTGGAGAGAGACGGTTCGGTAGTGAAAACGTGCCCAACATTCTTCGTATGTGAATTTTAGTGATTGATTGTTCCTACAATCATTTTTGTGATTTGTCACTTCAAAATATAAAGGTTTTCAATACTAGTAGCAAATATCAAAATTCTTCCATCAAAACGATTTCAAAACTATTTTTATTACAAAGCTTGTTTCTTAAACATTTTTCCAATCTACTAGCATATACAAACCTTTACCTCACTCGTATGAGAAATCTAATTAAATGACTTAGTAAAACAAGTGGTATGAAATGCTTGCGTTTACTTCGTCGGTTAATTCTTGGACTTGTTAGATTGAATCTCTTGTGACAATTTTCTAGTGCAGATCTACAATTTTTTCGTAAATATTTAAGTTAAGCTAGTGGTTATGGGACATGAAGCTAAGATCATATATTTACTAGCTTACTGTAATTGACACTTCTTGATGATCGATGACGATCATTTTTGTGATTTAGACTAGCAATGTGCGATGTCTCTTTGTCTGCGAGGGAGACTAAACCCCGTTTCTGTGGAGCTTCGGCTCAAATTGGTGGGGTAGCGACCCATGGTCTTTAGGCCGTTCTGTGGAGCTTCGGCTCAAAATTAATGGTTAGCAACCATGGAATAGCGTTCCGTTTTGTGATACACGTGTTGGTGAGTTTTCATACTCCCGTTTTGTGATAGGCCTCCCCCTTTTTGTGATTTCTGGATTTCTTGTGATGATTTCTAGAATTTGTGTTTCACCAATTTTCGTGATTTTCATTGATAAGTTTTATCAACTTTTGTGCATTGGTGAATTTGTGTGTCATTAACTTTTTATGCATAAAAAGTTAAGGAGTTTGACATTCCTTTTGATCTTTGAGAAGATTCTCGTGATATTGATTAATCTCTTGATTTTCATTTACATACTTATCGTAGTATGCCATTATGGTTATTATACGTTTATACCATATCTCTTATTCTATATCATTTCATCTTATATTTATATCTAGACTGATCCATTTATTATTTTCTTATTAAATAATACTCGGGTCAGACCGAGATGTTACAGGTGCTTCTGCTTGACTCCTCATCAGGGGTTACTATTTCTGACTTTTGCCTAGCTACTTAGATTAGTAGTTCATTTTGTTGTATACATTTGAGATTTAGACTCTATGATGTATACTTATTCTTTTGTGTGGCACTTGTAACCATTCTTTTGTGATATTGTGGATCCTGATAGACCACTACTCTGATGAACACTTTTATGTGTTATATATTCATATCTATTTCCGCCTTTGTGATATGGATGTCTGTAACTGATTTGTGTTATGTTTATTTCTATATTTGTTTCCGAAGAATATATATAGCCACTGTGTAGTAGCTTTGAGTTTGTATCGGTATGTCGGATTTCCTCCTGAAATAAAATGCATGTTATACTATCTGACATATCGGAGCTCGCACAAAGCCATTACATGGATGGTCGCTCCTCAACGGCCTTATTCTCCATGCTAGTTGACGGCATTACACCGTAGTGTTCTTGGCTAGCGTGAGTATAGAGGTGGGGCGTCACATGTACTTTCTCTTTTAAAAAAACTTTAGAGTATATAAAAGGCTTTGGAAAAGAAGTTGATTGGCACAATGTTATATGGAGTAAATCAAACTGTCTAAAAATGTCCCATTGTGCCTACTTTGCAATTATTATTAGATTTCCCACTAAAGATAGATGCCTGAAGTGGAATAAAAAAAGGGAAACATTATGTCTTCTTTGTAAAAATGAGACAGAGAGTATTAATCATTTGTTTTTTGATTGCATTTATTCGAAGAAGATTTATTTCATTGCCAAAATGAATCTCAAAATCAATCAAAATCAAGATGTTCAACGCTTCAGAGAAAGCATCAAATATATTCAGCAGAACTTCAAAGAAAAATCCAAGGAATTCAAAATAGAAAGTATAATGCTCACTACATCCATCTATCATATCTGGAAAGAAAGAAACCAAAGGCTTCACTCTCAAAAGGAAATGGAAATCATTCATCTTTGGAAAAATTGAATTGGACTGTCAAATCCTTCGTAATAAACATAGGAATCAAAGAACCCATTCAGAGAATCCAAAGTCAAATTTATGGAAAATGGATAAATAAGAAGGGAATTTAGAATCTTTCATACAAAGTGGGAAAATCATTAATGATTCTCCCAACATAGGAAAACTTCTTCACAAAGGAAGCTATAGGATGGAAAAGCCCATGAATGATATTGTATCCATCCGAGACCCTATCAATACTGGAAGAGGCGGCTTTAACCAACACAATAGGCATATTTCGTATAACGTAAAGGGAAGTTACCTTAATATTAAGACATATTGTTCTAAAAATAACAAGTACATAGATTCTAACAATTTATCATGCTTACCTACTAGGGTCAAAAGCTACCGTGCATACAATATTGGGGATTCGACCGACAGTCATCTGCATATTGACAAATATTGGCATCTGGTTGTCAATAACCAGATAGTGGATGAAAATTATTACAGAAGTAACATCAACAGTCAAATTTGTCACTTATCTGATTGGGAGGAAGGGGAAAGAAGCTTTAACAATTGCAACATGCAAAAGGAGTCGATTCCATTCAACCTCATAAGCAGCTACAACATTTACGACTCTGAATCTCTTCGGATACATTAATACAAGAATCAGAGCATATAGAGAATATTGTTCAGAGTCCTGCCGCCGACAGCAGAACAAACCACCATGGTGAAAAAGTTACTAGTTTTGCTATCTCTACCATAGATCCCTCAGATCTAAAGGCCGATGCTATTCTGACCAACAAAGCAAACTACTTCAAGGAAGATGAAACAAAAACAACTCATTGGATCATTTTTGCATGAATCCTAAGCTTACAAATCAATGTCACAGTGACAAGAAGGATAGGAAGCCTCCCTGAATTATTTCTCTTTCATTTTGAGTCTCGAATGGCCTGAAAGACGGAGCTTCCGCCATTTTTTCTTTTCTTTAGTGATGTTTTGTGGAGGCGCTAAATACCCTAAAGTGTTTAGGGTTTCATTTACCTTGTGTTGTGTTGGTAATGTGTTTTCGAGTTATTACTCACTAACTCATTTTTATGGGCTGGGCCCTATTTAATAAAGTTTCAAAAAAAAATTCCATCTTTGCAAGGGTTCTAGGAAAAATAAATTAACAATTGTCCTGAGAAATACTCTTATTGAACTCCGTCATTATCCAGACAGAGAAGGTCAACTTCCCATTTATTATAATTTTTTTTGGAATTGATTACCAAGATTATAGTAATATAACAATTGGCGGTTCTTGTTCTAGCACATGGACTGTTTTTACATATTTCCAAATATTTATCATCTTCTTTCTAAAATGTCGTTCTACTATATCTATAATTCTGTACTACCAGAACGAGTTTACAGGTGGAAAGCACAAAAGGAATATTGCATTAAACCTTTTCATCTAACTAGAAGGACATATTTATGCTTTATTTTTATTAAGAAGTTCTTATTAGGTCCGTAGACGTAGCTCGGTGGTAAGGTGTTTTTCTAGGCTTTGAAGAGGTAAGGCTGACTGTTGTGGACGTTGGGCTCTAATATTCCAATTAGTGTTTTTCTATGTCCGCCGGCTAGGTCGGGTGGTGGCGCGATATGCCTTCCTCATAGGAGGTTTGATGTTCGATTTTCGCCTCCTTCACCATGTCAACCGAAAGGTTCGGCTAGCCCGGAATAGTGGTTGTAGCATATAAGTCTTCTATTTTTTAGGTTTACTATTTATGAACCGCAATGTCGGCTATGATTAAATATGTTTCCCCAAAAAAATATGCTTATTTAAACTTTGATTCTTAAATCAAAACATTTTTGTTGTTTGTTCTATAGTCAGATTTATGATGAAAATTGTATGGTTAGACAAAACTACGCGGAGCTTTTTATTTCTTTATTATTAGTTTTGAATCCTCTTTATACCCTTATAAGATATATATAAACCTAATGTAAATCCTAAATCTTGACAGTAACATTTGGAACTTCAAATTTTAAAAAATTCTAATTTTGTAAAGTCTAGCATACTTTTAAAATGTAAACTTTAGAAAACTCCAAAAAATTAAACTAAAAATGTTTGAAAATTATCCATTTAATAAAAAATTCAAAAAATTATAAAATTAGAAGTCCAAAAAAATTATAATATCAAACGTTAGAAATATCCATAGTTAATAAGTACAAAAATATAATCTTCCAGAATCAACATTTTCAAAAGCTTTTCTAGTATTCCAGTTTCTTTTAATTAAACTAATTTTTTTAGTTTAAAACATTTAAAATTTTGAATTCCTCCTTTTAATTATCATTATTAAAAAACCAATCGATAGAGAAGACATTATAGTTAAAATAAACATAATTTTTAATTTGAATCAGAAGTTTTAGAATGCAAACAAACAAGCAAGTAATATTTCATATTTCAAAATTCAGAATTTAGCAATCGGTATTCAGATTCAGCATTTTAAACAAATGGCTGGGTTAATGATAATCGACATTTATAATCACACATTAATTAATTGTGGACACAAAGCAATGGCAGTATTACATTAATTAACATCATAAAACAGAAACATTGTAGAGCTTATGTATCATTCAACCAAATACGTTGTTTTGTTTTACAAAATATGATCTTTGATCATATATAAACTGGTGCAGGATTAGCACGTGTAGCTGAATAGTTCACTACAGCAAATACACTAGCCAACAACATGTACATGCTTAAGGTGTAAAAGATGCATGGTCCATACCCATGTGTAACGGTAAAAGAGGCATGGTCCGTACCCATGAGCAATGCTAGTAGTTGAATCAATTCCGTTTAACAAATTAAAGAAATTGAATAAAAGTTAGGGTTTTTTCAGTAACAGTTAAGAAAAATGTTCATTGCAATGGGAAAAATGTCAAATACATAGCGTAGCACAAAATCCTAAAACGATGAAAGTTCAAAATTACAAAACTACCAAACATAAAACTTTTGGGGAACGGATGGAGTAGTTAGAGCGTCTCCAATAAAATGTTGGTTACATATTTCATTTTGTGTGATTATAAAATGTAATACTATGGTTTTCCAAGGATAAATGGAACTAGGAGTTTGTTATTTTAGACGCTTGTAGAACAAGTATCCACAATTCGCGTCAATTTCAGGCCCTAGGTTCACTCAATTTTAACTTTCCTCTTTCATTTTTAAGCTCTTTTTTATCCAACAATACGTCGAAATGTCATCATGAGCCATCAAACTTACAAGACAAGTTATTCATTGTACAACGACCGATGTCAATGCTGGTGCAATTATATCATTCAAGACATTACTGTGAATGTGGATGATCTGCAATGTTTGCACGAGTAAATACCAACGAAGACACATTGACTAAGTGCATTGTAAGTAATGCCGTAATATTTGTAATATACATTTGTCAGATAAATATGTCTATCACAAATTATAATTGTTTATTGGTTTGCTTAGTTTACTATTAACTTTAAATAATTACTTATATATACTGGCCACATAGCTATACACGGAGTTGATGTTGAATATGCTAGTATATGACTTTTGTTTGATGATGATAATATATATATATATATATTCATCTAAATGTATTTGTTAATGTCTTATTTTATTTTTCACTTAAATAAATAAGTAAATATTTGCTGAATAAAATAAATAACATAGAAGTTAAATTCAAACAGATATTTCATTCAAAAAAATATTTTATTACAATTTTGAGTAGTAAAAATTTGAGCTCTCACCATATATATACAATTTTCAATTACAATACAATTTCAATTACATCATAATTTTTACTTTACATTGTTCATCTCACTATATATCACTCATTCACTCGTATTTTATCTTCGACTCTACTCCAATCTGAACCCAACATCCGAGTTATATGAAAAATAGACACTCAAGCAGTAAAATTGAAAAAGAAATATTTTTTGCATTGTAAAATAAAATGTGTTGTGAAAATATTATATGCCTCAGTTATTTGGGTTGTTCGTCATAATATTTATTTTGAATTCATCATACAAGAACAGCCGGTGACATGCATAGTATATCACTATACATGGCATAAGGTCATGCACACCGATATACACTTGATAAAATTGCAGGGACAGGTGAGCGCAAGGTTAAACCCGAACCGAGGCTAGATTCGACTCAAGTGCGATACAAATAAAGTCACGATATGAGCACAAGGTCAAACCCAACCAAATCTAGGTTCAACTCAGGTGCATGCAATACAATACAATGAATCAATACAAAAGGTGATGAAAAACACATAAAGGAGGCAAACAGGTATACTTGATGTAAAGATATCAAGTGAATGCTACACTATCTAAAAACATAAGTGCAAAGCACCAATGGAGCAAGCCATAAACAACTAGGCATCATAAACCAGCTCATATGCAACTCATTACAAAAATGCAAACTGCAACAGAGGTATACAACAAACAAGTGAAAGCTCAAAGGCAGTTTCAAAAGAACAAGACCACATAAGGAGCAATAACTGAATGGCCAAGACCAACAACATAGCAGGGAAGGCATGGCACCAAATATGAGTTCAAAAGCAACTGGAAATGAAGCCAGTGGAAAATACTTACAAGACTACATACATAAGCAAGTGTAGACTCAAATGAAAACAATGAAGCATGGTCAGATATGGAACTAGATACAAATTCATACATTTACAATAGAGTTCAAGTCTCAACCAAAACAATATTCACATAAAAAATAGGTATGAACAACCAAAGTGTAGAGAAGACAGACCAACTCAAAAAGACAGTCAGCACATGCATATATACAGGTATGCAATAACCAAGTGAAGACTTCAAATGAACAAAGTGTAGACTTACATCAAAACTCACATGCACATACATATGTATTTATGCACATATATGGTAATAAATAAGTTCAATATACTGGACATGAAGTAACAGACCTTGCAACATGTATGACATGATCAAAGGCAATGACATCGACCAAGGTCAGACTGCATAGTCAGGTTCAAATGCAAGCTTAACTGAATCAAGTGCATACTCTGCATATACAAAACTGATTCAATCATAGACCTGATCAAGTGCAACACCAGAGAGGTGATGAAGTCAATATGTATGCAACAAAGTGAAATGTAACAGACTCAGAGTAATATGAAGGCCAGACTACAAAATGATCAAGTACAACATGTAACCAGACATCATCATCATCAATGGACCAAACTAGAGAGCAGTATAACATGAATATATACTTGCATGAACATATATATGCAGCGAAACCAGAGGCAACAAAAAATAAATGGTCAAACTACATAACAATGCAATTGAAGCATACAGCAATTCAAATGCCGCAAGGAATTTCACAAGTAACTTTGATCAAGTTTAAATAGCGAAGATACAAAGCCAAACTAATATACATATACATATATATATATACACACACACACACACATACATACATACACACACACATATATATATATATACACACATGAATGCAAAATGGCCAGCAGCCCCAATAGTAAAAATTCACATGAAGCCGTGAGAAATTGAACGATGTCGAAGTCAGCACAAAAAATTGTAACAAGTGTCATGATGTACAAATGAATGTATCGTGGTGGCTAAGGAATTGAACCGAATCAGAAATCGAAGCCATGATAAGCAAGCAATCAAAAAATATACGAATTGAGCTAGTCCGGATAAATCACAAGCAACCAAGCATAATCGTATGACCAACTTAAATTAACAGACAAAATCAAATTAATATGTTCAAACGATAATAAAGGGAACCGATACCAATTCAATCCAATCGTCATCAACATTTTCCAATCAATCGAGTTCAAGCAAATTGACCAGAAAAGCAAAAAAGAAATTACATACCAATTCATATCGAACTCGACAAATTAAAGCAACCATGTGTGAATCGAAGGAACGATCAATTGACGAAGCAATCAAAATTAAACATTCATTCAATTAATCAACTAGTATCAGTGACTTAAATTTCTTATGAAAACCTAAGTTTCCTGAATAAAAAGGAACGAATAGGGATGTAACGTTCGGGATTTTCGACGCTCGAAAATCGATGTTAATACGTCCACTGTATCAACTGCCGAGCAATCGAATGCTGAAAAACCGAACCATTAGGGTTTAAAAAGAAGAGGTAGAAGAAGAAAGAAAGAAGAAGCAACAGAAACAATATCAGAACCTCACAATCGCAGCGGAACACATATAATCGATAAATGAATATATTTAAAACGAAGAACTATATCAGTTATTACATTACATCACATTACATTACATTATCAGAGTGTACAACAACAAACAAATAGTGGACAGTTATATAAACCTGTCCTCACAACTGAATACACAACAGAAAATATAATATCATATACAAGTGATACATCTCGCCATCCAACTTGCCTCCGGATTTCTACAGCAACTCCTGAATTCCAGAATATCCTGATAACCTGACTCTAGACTGCCCATTTGGAAATTAGTGGGCACCCCGAGTTTAGGAAGGGAACAATAAACTCCAAGTCAGTCATGTGACTGGTGTGAGAACTTAAAACAGTTTATCTTTAAAAATAAGCAAAAATATATATTTTTAAAGTCAATTCGCAATGCTTTTTGGAAATGAAACTACCATAAGGCCTCCCGCCACACACACATTGCAAACGCAGAATTGGTCGAGATTTCTCCTTATGATAGTCAAAGATGCTTACTACGCAGAATCATTTGATTATTATTATTATTATTAGTGCAAAGTGTAGAAAACATTTCGAAAGTATAATATTAATCTTAGCCAGCATAGGTACCATTACAGTATGCCTACTAGAGCTAACATATTAGATGGCAGGTTCTATAACTAAAATCGTACAAGGCTCGTATTGTTTCTTTGGATTTCCAACAAATGGCCAGGCCAAGGAACTTCCCATTGCCACATGGGTACACCTCTTGGAGGACGCCCCGAGAACCTAACCGGATCTCTGCCAACACAAGGCCAGGTTACCCCTTGCTGGGTAACTATTGACACGAGTATGCCATCCCCCGATCGTAACCGACCTTTATCCCGGTATTCACCAACAACCACAAAATAATAAGTTTACAGCAACAACATAGGTAAAGTATTTGGGCTCCATACCATGATATCACCTCTATCCAGATGGAAATGTACATACCCTAAGGGGCGCAACCCCAAATAACCTTGCCACATCTTTCCTGTTTCGACCATTCCGAGGTGTGAGGTTCGACGAATTCTCATCCACAAAGCTACGCTTTTCTCAAAGCCATGCTTTGATCAACAAATGATCAATAACACTCAGCATGCCACATTACCAAGTTGGGAATATATTACTGATAACCTTCAACTACATAACCTTTGAGCTCTATTACGTCTCAGAGAAGGGTGTTAAGCTAAGAGAATAAATTCTCCGCCACCAACAAAAATGTATTTGAAAGAAATCTGCTTTATATCTCAGATGTAATGTCAGACATACAATCCATACAAGTCTGTTCTAGGTTCGAACAGAACCGAAGGCACTTCCAAAGAAGCCCTTGCAATCCGGATATTCACTAATCACATACGGAATTCCCATCACAAAGGGTGATAAAATCTCTATATTTTAGATCAGCTGATGCAGAGACATTCGACGGTAATCTTTCCGTTTTCGAAAATATCTGGTCTTTAACACCGGTCTTCAAATGCTATCCATTACAGCGTATCACTATTCGGAAAGGGAATTATAACCCAAAGGTCCTCTCCCGGCTAAACCGAAGAACGAGCGCTTATTTTAAAAATAAGTGTAGCATTCGAATTCAAGCAAATCACAACAAATACCCATTTAAAGGTAAATATTGATAGTCGGTTATTTAACTATCAATAGATATGCACAACATCACCAGATTCCAAATAATTTCCCAAATAATTTTTTCCAAAAATATCTTTACAAGATTTTTTTTCCAGAATTCAACCGTTTGAAAATAAATATCAAATCACTTTTCAATTTATCTTTAAAAGATATAATCTCAAAACATTTTACTTCACATTGGAAAAAACCATTTCCATACTTATTTAATAATAACTAATTCACAAATCTATTTATTTTCAACATTTGAAAAATATTCAATATACTTAAATCACAATTAAGTATATGTTTTATTCTTTAAGGAAAGCATTCTCTTAAACACATTTATTTGAGTCAAAACGAATGTTGCGTAAAAAATCGTTACGGGAGCGCAAAATCACTAGTGTAGGGATTCGAAATTAAGATAGATATATACATCCCAATACTATATAAAACATTTCCTTTCGAAAATCATTTACTATAACAACAGTGTTATAGTCCACCATTTCCTTTTATTTCTCGAAAACGTCTATTTCAACAATGAATGTTGAAATCTATGGTTTTTATAATTAATACATATTAAAACATCTTTAAATCGTTTTAATTCCATTTAAAATATCACTTCCCAAAACATTTTTTTAATATATTATTCACTATCCAAAATCATGAGTATACTTCGTTAACCAAATTCAACATTTCTACACATTTTATTTAAAGGATTATCCACTGTCCAAAATCGTGGATATACTTCCTTTAATAATCTATAATAATTAAATTATCAAAATAAGTCATTTTCGGATTTATAAAACAATGTTTATAAATTCCATTTATATTTTATAACAACTTCAACTTATAAAAGCACTTTATTAACAGATTCTATCCATATCTCATTTACACGCCAAAATCCAAATTATAAGCAAATTACTTATAGTTCTCTATTTACAAATTCATTCACTTTATAACTTCACAAATCGTAGATTCTATTCTTTTATAAAATCCATTTACAGCATCATTCTAAAACATTCTCAAAACTCCTGTATAATTCCATCACTTTGATTTATAAAAATCCAATTTTATAAATTATATATATAAAGCTTTTATAATAAATTTAAAAATCTCTATTTAAACTATTTTATAAAACCATCAACTCCATATTTCGAAAATCACATTTCAATTATATTTCTCAAAAATCATAATTTTTATAACATTAAAGTTTAACGTTTGTTTATTTAAAATGAATCAATTCCAAAATTCAATAAAACGTATACTTTCAAAAATCACTTTAAAATCCTTTTTAAATTTGAAATCATCACTTAACACTTTTAATTTTCCAAAATAGTCCCAAAGCTGAAACAGCACTAAATATAACAACCACGGCATCTATAACGTCCTATATCTTAGGATAACAGAATATATCACAATATCTATAAATAAATCAATACGCGTGAGGAATCCAGTTGGATCCCTCCAACCTGTTTCCCTTCATCCACAAATGTTAGCACGATACCAATCCCGTTTCAATAGGGATATCGCGGTACATGGGTTTACATAAAATATTATCCGCTATAATGCGGCGCAATAGGGTCTCATCCGCTATATAATGCGGGAAAATCAACTCCAAGTATATATAATACCAATTCCACTTAAAAGTAAAATATCGCGGTATATGTGTTTAATAAATAATCTCCGCTTAATATACGACGTATAGGGTCTACTTCAATACGATAGATAATAATTTATCATTCAGGCATACAATCAACACAATCAAGCAATTTTAAATCTAACTGTTTAAAATTTAAATCGAAAAAATTTCGATTGAGTGAGTAGTTCTCACCTTGTTTCCAATAACAGTTGCAGTGTTTTATCTCGAATAAAACTAAACGCGTGTTTAATTTTACCCAAAATTGTCACTAGCTTCAATCGACTCCAATCCATCTCTATTGCGTAGTATTTGTCAAAACGAATCCAACGCAATTCGTTTCGTCCAAAACGGACCTCGTTTGAAAAAGTTATAGTGTTTTAAAGTTTACACGAATTAAAGTATAAATTAATTTACTTTTTATTTATATTTTTATAAACCTTGCAATCTGGCTGTTCATTTCCAAATCATCAGATCCGGCTGCCGAACGCAATCTTCTTCCTCATCAGGTAAAAATCGCGTATGTGAAACCCATTTCGGCCACCCCTTCCATTGAATTTTCGAGCCACCATCATGCGCCTAGAAGTTGATCGGGGACCTCCATTTGAAAGCACATCACCTACTCCATGCTCGGCCAGATAATAATGAAGCTCGGCCTCCCCTTAGTGTTGAAAACCATGCATGAATGTTGCATGTTCGAACTCATATTGCCATCGATCCGTGGCGAAATTTGCGATCATAGCCGTTGAATATGTAGCTCTCACTACACTCTTCAACTTTGCAGTTGAAGGTTTCTTGAATTAATTGGTAAATTTGAAGAAAATTGAGGGAGAAGGAGAACAAATTTCGGCCATTAAAGTTGAAAGTGGCGGCCTGAAGGAAAATTAGGGTTTTGGTTTTAGTTTGCGAATTGAAGAAAATAGGGGCCTTATATAGAAAATTTGACAAAACACTATTCACTCGAAATTTTCCGAACTCCAAACGAAGCGTTCCTGCTGACGTTTCGAGGGTTTAACCTGCGTTCCGGACACAATGGAATAAGTATCAATAGCCAATTCGATCATATGTGCGAGTTACGGAATTAAACAATCAAATTTAAATTAAATCGGTTAAACAAATTTCTACGCGTTTTGGCTTGCCCCAGACAAACCGTAAATCGGATTGACACGAAATTTGAAATCATACAATAATATAACGTTACGGATCCGATGAAACTGGTTTCGTAGAAATCTGAGACAGTTTGAAAAATTACTATTTTTACTCGTCGATTAAATATTAAAATATTCAATTTTCACAAATTAACTTTTAATTCAATTTTAAAAGTTATATAACATAATTCTAACTCCAATATAATTTAATACAACTTTACAAATCAATTTCAGTCACATTAGACCCAATTTCCAATTATTTCTGTAATTTCAAATGTTAAAATATCGATTTAAATTATCCAATTAAATCCTTATATTCGAAATAAAATTTATTCGACTTACAAATTTTACTTGTTAACATTTAAAATCAATTAAATATATGAATTACAAATGACAGAAATTCTGGGTCTTTACAAACTTCCCCGCTTTAAAAGAATTTCGTCCTCGAAATTACCAAGTAAGAAAAAGTTACAGAATCCATTTACTTTTCAAAACCACTTGTTCAAATTAAATTTCAAATTCATTTAAACATTTTAAAATTTCCAAAATCCATAGTTAAACTTCTTACAATAACTTTACTAAGTATTCAAATCATACTTAGTTATCTTTCCAAAAGTACTAATATCGTTTAAATTTTCACCCCAAAATCAAAGTTATAGTTTTCAAAATTTCCCAATCTTCTCAAAAAATATTCTAACGCCTTAAATTTCCGAAAAATTTCGCCAGCGTCTCCTTTGCACGGCAAGCTCGGTACGACAACAAAAATGGCACCATGGCCCCCAGATTCCAAAAAGAAAAGAAAAAACCAAGTGGCTGGACAAGAAAATCATCAAATTTCATATTGAAATTCAAATACATATCTTTTTGTCGAGCAATTTAATTTTTATCTTGAAAATAAAAATCCCAATTCCATTTCCTTTAATACACCTGTATATCCTGCTAGCCATTATATCCAATTACAACTTTCAAATTTATTTTGCACATTCCTTTACAAAATTTTCAATATAGACTTCTTATACCGTTTTTACTTTACTATTGAAGTTATATATCCATTTTCATTCTACATTGCATTATCAATTTCATTCGAATTCAATTTACACTTTCAATTATGTTTGGATTCAGTTTAACTTCTGAATGTTGAATTTATCAATTATCTTTTATTCACAATTGATTCATATCACTATTTTAAATTAGTTTCATTTACAAATTAAATTACATAGCTTTCCATTTATCAATTCAATTTCATTAACACTTAATGAATTATATACAATCAACTAACAATCATATAACAACCAAATCATAACCAACATAACCAAATTATTAAATTTACATTCAATTTGGTTTAACACTTTAATTTCAATTGATTGACATTAAATTGACTTCCATTCAATTATTCAATTTCCAATTTACTAGTTTTTAATGAATTAACACTTACACCCATTATTCCATATCGATTCATTTACATTAGATTGATTAACATTCAATCCATTTATTAATTCAATTGATAATTCATTTAACAAATAAGGCTGAATTTCATTTATATAACTCAAGTTCATATTCATCACTTCACTTTATTAATTTACATCGATACCAAAATCAACTTCATTCAACATTCAATTTCAATTTCATTTACTTGCAATTGTAAATTTATTTATTCATTCACAATTTTATTTTCATAATTCAAACTCACTTCCAATTCATTTGTTACTAATCCAAATTTATTTTTAACATAATAAATTTTCTTTAAGTAATCATTTCACTTAGCCTCCTTAGACCTTTCTTTAAATTCACTTTATTTAATCGATTCACTTATACTTACTTTAATTTAACTCCTCCTTTAAGTTAAATTTATTCTATCAAAATTCGAATTGTATAAGTTATCAACTCATTTATTATTGCCATAAATATTTTAAATAGGATTCCAGAGTCTTTTCAACATTTCAAAAATCATTTTTGAAATCAATTCAAATTATCTTTTGAATTCAAAAATCCAAACCAGTTTTGCAAACAATTTCATTTAAAATAATTTGGCCGCAATACTTCTCTTGGAAACTCGAAAATGAACACCAATGATGTCGCGATCATCATCCGAATTATTTTCCAGCGACCTGAAAGAGTTTAGAGCTTTCATCCCTTAAAAACACTTTTCCAAAATCTTTGAAATTCATTTTCAGAATCAAAAGGGACTTAAACTTTCCAAATCTCCAAAATTTTCAAATTCTTTTCAAAACATTTCCAAACACTTCTCTGGAATTTTTTCACTTCAAATTATAAATCACATTTACAATTCATATTCATAAATTCCATTTGTATGTGAATTTATTTCTTAACTTTGGAGTTACGATTTCAATTTCCTACTCAAATGATAATAATATTATCACTTCCTAACAATCAAACAACCATATATCATAATAATTTACAAAGATTATTTCCTTTATCTACGAAAATAGTTTTAGGTAAAATTATTTCATGTACCGTATTTTAAAACAATATCGTGTCGAATTGTTTTGTAGAAGTGTTTAGAGATCCCTATCAATAGAGTTGTACAGACTATACCGACCAGAATCCATATACCACTCAACAAACCAACCATCACAATATAAAACAATTTATACTTACTAACAACTACGCTGTCATAGCTATTATTACACTCAAATTCATTCTACATCACTACTGACTCTCTCTCTAATGAGTAACACCCAACAGAGCCAAGGTTGTCACTTAACCAAATTCTCTGATACCATATGTAATGTTCGAGATTTTCGACGCTCGAAAATCGACATTAATACTTCCACTGTATCAACTGCCGAGCAATCGAATGTCGGAAAACTAAACCGTTAGGGTTTAAGAAGAAGAGGTAGAAGAAGAAAGAAAGAAGAAGCAACATAAACAACAGTGGAACGCATATAATAGATAAATGAATATCTTTAAAACAATGAACTATATCAGTTATTACATTACATCACGTTAAATTACATTGTCAGAGTGCACAACAGCTAGCACAATAGTGGGCAGTTATATAAACCTGTCCTCACAACTGAATACACAACAGAAAAGATAATATCATATACAAGTGATACATCTCGCCATCCAACTTGCCTCCAGATTTCTACAGCAACTCCTGAATTCCAGAATATCCCGATAACCTGACTCTACACTGCCTGTGTGGAAATTGGTGGGCACCCAGAGTTTAGGAAGGGAACAATAAACTCCATGTCAGTCATGTGACTGGTATGAGAACTTAAAACAGTTTATCTTTAGAAACAAGGCAAAAAATATATTTTTAAAGTCAATTCGCGATGCTTTTTGGAAATGAAACTACCATATGGCCTCCCACCACACACATAGTGCAAACGCAGAATTGGAAGAGATTTCTCCTTATGATAGTCAAAGATGCTTACTACGCAGAATAATTTGATTATTATTATTATTAGTGCAAAGTGTAGAAAACATTTTGAAAGTATAATATTAATCTTAGCTAGCATAGGTACCATTGTAGTATGCCTACTATAGTTACCATATTAGATGGCAGGTTCTACAACTAAAATCGTACATGGCTCGTATTGTTTCTTTGGATTTCCAACAAATGGTCAGGCCAAGGAACTTCTCATTTCCACATGGGTACGCCTCTGTAAGGACGCCTCGAGAACCTAACCGGATCTCTGCCAACACAAGGCCGGGTTACCCCTAGCTGGGTAACTACTGACACGAGTATGCAATCCCCCGACCGTAACCGACCTTCATCCCGGGATTCACCAACAACCACAAAATAATAAGTTTGAAGCAACAACATAGGTTAAGTATTTGGGCTCCATACCATGATATCACCTCTACACAGAAGGAAATGTATATACCCTAAGGAGCGCTACCCCCAATAACCTTGCCGCATCTTTCCAGTTTTGACCATTTCGGGGTGTGAGGTTTGATGAAGTCTCGTCCACAAAGGTACGCTTTTCACAAAGCCATGCTTTGATCAACAAATGATCAACAGCACTCAGCATGCCACATTACCAAGTTGGGAATATATTACTGATAACCTCCAACTACATAACCTCTGAGCTCGTACGTCTCAGAGAAGGGTGTTAAGCTAAGAGAATAAATTCTCCGCCACCAACAAAAATGTATTTGAAAGAAATCTGCTTTATATCTCAAATGTAACGTCAGACATACAATCCATACAAGTCTTTTCTGGGTTCGCACAGAACCGAAGGCACTTCCAAAGAAGCCCTTGTAATCCACATATTCACTAATCACGTCCGGAATTCCCAACACAAAGGGTGATAAAATCTCTATATCAGAGATCATCCGATGCAGAGACATTCGACGGTAATCCTATCGTTTTCGAAAATATCCGGTCTTCAACACTGGTCTTCAAATGCTATCCATTACGACATATCACTCTTCGGAATGGGATTTGTGACCCAAAGGTCCTCTCCCGGCTAAACCGAATAACGTGCGCTTATTTTAAAAATACGTGTAGCATTCAAATTCAAGCAAATCATAAAAAATACCCATTTAAAGGTCAATATTGATAGTCGGTTATTTAACTATCAATAAATATGCTCAGCATCACCAGATTCCAAATAATTTCCCAAATTATTTATTTTCCAAAAATTTCTTTACAAGATTTTTTTTTTCCCACACTTTAACCGTTTGAAAACAAATTTCAAATCACTTTTCAATTTATCTTTAAAAGATATAATCTCAAAACATTATACTTCATATTGGAAAAAACCATTTCCATACTTATTTAATAATAAGTAATTCACAAATCTATTTATTTTCAACATTTGGAAATATTCAATATACTTAAAACACAATTAAGTATATATTTTATTCTTTAAAGAAAACATTCTCTTAAACACATTTATTTGAGTCAAAATAAATGTTGCGTAAAACATCGTTACGACAACCTAAAATCACTAGTGTAGGGATTCGAAATTAAGATAGATATATACATCCCATTACTATATAAAGAATTTCCTTTCGAAAATGATTTACTATAACAACAGTGTTATAGTCCACCATTTCCTTTTATTTCTCGAAAACGTCTATTTCAACAATGAATGTTGAAATCTATGGTTTCTATACTTAATAAATTTTAAAACATCTTTAAGTCGTCTAATTCCATTTAAAATATCACTTCCCAAAACATTTTTTTAATATATTATTCACTATCCAAAATCATGAATATACTTCGTTAACCATATTCAACATTTATACACATTTTATTTAAAGGATTATCCACTGTCCAAAATCATGCATATACTTCTTTAATAAGCTATAATAATTAACTTGTCAAAATAAGTCCTTTTCGGATTTATAAAACAATGTTTATAAATTCCATTTATATTTTATAACAACTTCAACCTATGAAAGCACTTTATCAACAGATTCTATCCATATCTCATTTATACGCCAAAATCCAAATTATAAGCAAATTACTTATAATTCTCTACCTACAAATTCATTCATTTTATAACTTCACAAATTGTAGATTCTTTTTATAAAATCCATTTACAACATCATTTTAAAACATTCTCAAAACTCCTGTATAATTCCATCACTTTGATTTATAAAAATCCAATTTTATAAATTATATATATAAAGATTTTATAATAAATTCAAAAATC
Source organism: Allium cepa (assembly GCA_030765085.1). Lineage (NCBI taxonomy): Eukaryota > Viridiplantae > Streptophyta > Magnoliopsida > Asparagales > Amaryllidaceae > Allium > Allium cepa. The sequence goes on from CM060942.1 coordinate 516,233,821, forward strand.
TCTATTTAAACTATTTTATAAAATCATTAACTCCATATTTCAAAAATCACATTTCAACTATATTTCTCAAAAATCATAATTTTTATAACATTAAAATTATAACGTTTATTTATTTAATATGAATCAATTCCAAAATTCAATAAAACGTATACTTTCAAAAATCACTTTAAAATCCTTTTTAAATTTGAAAATCATCACTTTAACACTTTTAATTTTCCAAAATGGGCCAAATGCTGAAACAACACTAAATATAACAATCACGGCATCCAAAACATCATATATCATATGATAATGGAATATATCACAATATCTGTAAATAAATCAATACGGGTGAGGAATCAAGTTGGATCACTCCAACCTATTTCCCTACATCCACAAATGTTATCACAATACCAATCCCGTTTAATTATGGGATATTGCGGTACATGGGTTTATATAAAATAAGAACCTCTATTATGCGGCGCAACAGGGTCTCATCCGCTATACAATGCAGGAAAATCAACTCCAAGTACGTATATAATACCAATTCCACTTCAAGGTGGAATATCGTGGTATATGTGTTTAATAAATAACCTCCGCTTAATATACGGCGTATAGGGTCTATTTCAATGCAATAGACAATAATTTATCATCCAAGCATACAATCAACACAATCAAGCAATTTTAAATCTAACTATTTAAAATTTAAATCGAAACAATTTCGATTGAGTGAGAAGTTCTCACCTTGTTTCCAATAACAGTTGCAGTGTTTTATCTCGAATGAAATCAAACGCGCGTTTAATTTTACCCAAAATTATCACTAGCTCCAATCGACTCCAATCCAGCTCCATCTTGTAATATTCGTCAAAACGAATCCAACGCAATTTGTTTCGTCCAAAACGGACCTCGTATGAAAAAGTTATAGTGTTTTAAAGTTTATACGAATTAAATAAATTAATTTACTTTTTATTTATATTTTATAAATCTTGCAATCTAGCCGTTCATTTCCAAATCATCAGATCTGGCCATCGAACGCAATCTTCTTCCTCATCGGGTAAAAATCGCGTACGTGAAACCCATTTCGACCGCCCCTTCCATCGAATTTTTGAGCCACCATCACGCGCCCCTTCCACTTGAAAGCACATCACTTACTCCATGCTCGACCATAAAATAGTGAAGCTCGGCCTCCCATTGGTGTTGAAAACCATGCACAAACGTTGCATGCTCGAACTTATATTGCCATCGATCCGTGGCGAAATTTGCGATCATAACCGTTGAATATGTAGCTCTCACTACATTCTATAACTTTGCAGTTTAATGTTTCTTGAATTAATTGGTGGATTTGAAGAAAATTGATGGAGAAGGAGAACAATTTTCGGCTATTAAAGTTGAAAGTAGCGGCCTGAAGGAAAATTAGGGTTTTGGTTTTAGTTTGCAAATTGAAGAAAATAGGGGGCCTTATATAGAAAATTTGATGAAATATTATTCACTCAAAATTTTCCAAACTCCAAATGAAGCGTGCCGGCTGACGTTTTTAGGGTTTAACCCGCGTTCTGGACACAATGGAATAGGTATCGAGAGCCAATTCGATCATATGTGCAAGTTACGAAAATAAATGATCAAATTTAAACTAAATCGGTTAAACAAATTTCTATGCATTTTGGCTTGCCCCGGACAAACCGTAAATTCGACTGACACGAAATTTGAAACCATACAATAATATAACATTACGGATTCGATGAAACTAGTTTCGTCAAAATATGAGACAGTTTGAAAAATGACTATTTTTACTCGTCACTTAAATATTAAAATATTCAATTTTCACAAATTAACTTTTAATTCAATTTTAAAAGTTCTATAACATCATTCTAACTCTAATATAATTTAATACAACTTTATAAATAAATTTTAGTCACATTAGACCCAATTTCCAATTATTTTGTAATTTCAAATATTAAATTATCGATGTAAATTATCCAATTAAATCCTTATATTCGAAATAAAATTAATTCGACTTACAAATTTTACTTTTTAATATTTAAAATCAATTAAATATATGAATTTCACATGACAAAAATTCTGGGTTGTTACAAGGAACGAAGAGGTAGCCATGAATATACGGCCGATAGTATAAAAGAAAAAAGGGAGATAATTTCTTATCAGTTAACATATAGGTTCGGCATTTTTTTTCTCTATTTGGGCTTAGTATATTATAGGGTTTTGTATTTTTTTTTAATTGTAGTTTTCCTTTTAATCGTTTGTAATTTTCTAGTCCTGTGACAATAGGACGAACTACGTTGGTGTAGCTCGAGAATTCGTAATTCAGTGGCTGAATTATGGTAGGATTTTGAGCGTGGAGTTAGGTTAGTCAATAGCGGGTGTCACGAGTTTACGTGTGTAAGCGTTTGACTGCTTAATTTCTAGTAGAAACCTTGGAGGCAGCACATAGATAGGGTTTTGCCGAAGTTGGTTAAAAATGTATTATTGTATTTCTTTTTTTACTGTTCTGCTATTGTTTGTGCTCCTATTATTCTGTTATTATCAGTGCTACAACTATTTTATTTATTTTCATATTAGATTTTTTATAACTGATAGTATCACCCTAATTCACCCCCCCTTTAGGGTGAAATTGATCCTACAAGTGGTATTAGAGCTAGAAACAAAAGCCATTTCTTATTTTAAAATTTTGATTTTTTCCAATTTTTTTTTTATGTTTTAAATTTTTTTAATGGCTTCTTTTAATAATGCTTTTGCTTAGGGTCAATCCATAGTCATCACACCAATGTTCAATGATGAATATGCTTACTCGAAAAATAGAATGAATTTTTTTTGAAAACCATTGATGCTTGGCATATCGTTGAGACAGGATATAGGACACCAACTATAGCTGCAGATAATCAGGAAATAGATAAACCAATGGATCAATGGATAGATCTTGAAAATAGACTACATAATGCTAATGCTAAAGCTATGAATTCTATTATTTGTTCATTGGATCAAATCATATTCAATCGTGTCTCACATTGTCTAACTACGCAAGAAATCTGGCACGCACTTGAACTGACTCATGAAGGATTATCTCAAGTCAAGGAATCTCTCCTTGCCATGCTTAGTATCGAATATGAGAACTTCACAATGGCCAAGGAAGAAAATGTCAAAGAGATGTATGAACGACTTTCCAATATTGTATATAAATCAAAAGCACTTGGAAAATCATACGTAGAATTGGAAAAAGTCCGAAAAATCCTAAGAGTCCTTCCTTAAAGTTTTGAAGCAAAAGTTACATCTATTCAAGAATCAAAAGATCTAAAACAAAACAAAGTCAAAGAACTCATCGAAAATCTCACCACTTATGAGCTAGAAATGAAATTCAAGGAAGGACGAGAAGGAGGTGACACTCGATAGAAGTCGGTAGCTCTTAAAGGAACAATGGAAAGTTATAATGATGATGATGATGGAGCAACTGAGCTGGCACTATTAATAAAGAAATTCAAAAGGTGGAATCACAAATACAAGATCCAGCTCTAAATCAACAATTGAAAAGCAGAATAGCTGTTGATAAGCAGAATAGTCAAAGTTCTAGACAAGCCAGATGAGCCAGAGATCATTTATCACAAGTGCAATAAACCCGGTCATATCAAACCCAATTGTCCACAGAATCGATTCAGCCAAGAAAAGAAACCGAAAATGAGAAGTTTTATAGCCACTTGGGATGAAACTGATAAAGATAATAAATGCACTGGCAGTGAGAGTGAAAAAGTAGATCTGTGCCTTCGAGGTGATATAACCGACAGTGATAATGACGAGCCAAGCGTGGTATCAAAACCTGTTCACTCAGAACTACTTATATATTTTCATAAAGTAAATGGTTGTTTCAAAAGACGTAGGGAGAAATACGCTAAAATTGAATCAAAAGGATATACTTTGATAGATTTAAATAAACTGCTCGATTAATTTGTTAAAAACTATCAAAACAAGTGTCCTAAGTTTGAAAAGTGTCCAACATTCGAAGAAGAAATTAAAAATCAGAAATCAAAATTAAATTGCTTGAAAATGAAATTTTTGGTTTTGAAAATATGTGAAAATACAGGGAAAGAATATTCTATTAAAAAGTGCATATAATTATTGAATTAAAATGAATCTCTCAAAACACAAGTCCAATAATTGTAACTTTAGGAAAATTTTCCCAAGGAGAAAAATCACTAAATATGTTAGTAGGGAAAGAAACTGTTAATCCTGTTAGATGAGGACATGAGTATAATCAATCTGAATGTATTTGAGGTAAAATTAATCAAGTCAATTTCAACTGCACAATTTGTAAAAAAATGGACACAATCAAAACAGTTGTCGGTATAGACCCAAATATGTGAAAACCATTGCAACTTGGGTTCCCAAAGGCACAAATGTAAAATCCCTTAAAGTCAAACAAATCTGGGTGCCATAAGGAACAAATATAAATAATTTTTTGTCTACTCAATTATAATTTTCAAAAACATTTTCCACTAACAACTATGAACCACTAAAAACAAATAGGTTAAAAATATCCTTTCTCGTGAAGGTATGGTGGAAGGCAAAGGAACAACAACTGTGTTACCTAGATTCTGGCTGTTCCAGGCACATGACGGGTGAAAAATCAATGTTCCTTAGCCTAGTATAAAGGTGGTAAAATCACAATGGGCAACAACAAAAAATTATCTTTAAGTTAAAAGAGGTAATGGTATATCTATCCTGAACGATATATTAAATGTGATAATCCACACCATAATCTGAATTAAATCAGTCAGTTATGTGATGAAATAATGAATGTTGATAATGATTCTGACTTATGCAAATTTGGTTGGCCAATTACTTTTTAAGCCGAGGATACTATAAGTATTCTAGACACTTTGAATTAGTTCATATAGATGTGTTTGGGCTAATGATGGTGTTTTATTGATTGTTGATTACTCATGATACAAGTGGATATATTTGTTTTATCTTATCTGACACTGTGTTCACTGTGTCTTTATTTGCACAGTTTCGATTCAAATTCAAAAGTATTTCATTAAAAGCTGTCAAAAATGATTTTATGGTAATTATTGCAACTTCATGGTCTAGTCTATAACATCCAACTATTGATAATCTTGAGTCAAAGAAAATTCGGATGTAGATTACTTTCATAATCTAGTTGATAGAAAAATTACTAGTGGAACGAGTTTTATATTGAGACATGCATTAGTTGCATCACATTTTCAAAGAAAATATATGCATTTTTTTCATTTCAATTGATTTTCATATTATTAAACATTTTCTAATGAATCCCCTTCCATAAAATAGTTTTTGCTGACCTTGTTTCATATTAGTCATTTTAGAAAATTTGATTTTATAATTATTTTTGAAATTGATCTTAAATGACTACATTGACTAATCTGACTCTATATCGATTATTGAAACAGATAAACGGTTGCTGAAAATGTGATGAGTGTTTATATTAATCATATATTATAACTTGAGATAGTATATGTATTAAATTTCCTTAAAAAGTTTAAACAAGATTTATAATAACTCTTGTTGGGTATAAATTCCATGACCATCTCTATTTCTATCATATTTCTAACAACCATCACTCATCTAAGTCCAATATAGTATGTCAATATGTGGCTTTTTAAATGGAAAATCATTCGTTTTTCATTTTATTATATTGTTACCAATAAAAACATCCAAAGTATTCGCTCTTATTTAAATGTCCTTACGGTTATGCATGGGTGAATCACATGGAATTTTTGATTATGTGCATTCATGCTCATTTAAAAGTCCTTATGATTATGCATGCATGGAAAACATATCAAAATTGATTATTAAAATAGAAAAGTTGATTCTAGTCCCGTTTAAAAGTCCTCACTGTTATGCATGGTTAAAGATGCTTGAAATTCATTTTTTTTATAAAATTTAGGAATACTATTAATCTCATTTAAAAGTCCTAACGATTATGCATGGTTAGTAGATATTCAAATTCCTAATATAAATTTACTACAATTAGACACAGCTATATGGTTTTGCATCATCCCCATCATTCTAAAGTGGAATATGCGCCTAACTGAGTACTTATGATTTTTTTTGATTTTTAGTGAGATTTAATATTTATACTCGATTGTGTAATGTCTATCACTTTATCTCTATTTTTCGAACAACATTACTCTTTTGCGGATAATAAAAGGGGAGAGAAAAGTTAAGATTTTGGAAAATAAAGGTAAAAAATTTGATTTTGTATTTCCTATTTGCATCTAGGTTCATTTGCATATTTTTTATTTATTCTCATGCATATATGAAGGGGGAGCTTTGTTGTAGAGAGGGAGCATTTAAATACTGGGAGAAAATTGCAAGATCAAATACATTTAATAAATTCAAAATATTAAATATATATTTGTTATCATCAAAAGGGGAAGATTGTTGAATACGCTAGTATATGACTTTTGTTTGATGATAATAAATATATATATAAATTCATTTTCATGTATTTGTTAATGTACTATTTTATTTTTCACATAATTAGATAAATAAATAAATATTTTTTGAATAAAATAAATAAATAGAATTTAAATTCAAACGGATATTTTATTCAAACAAATATTTTATTACAATTTTGGATAGTACAAATTTGCGCTCTCACATATATATAATTTTTTTGATCATAATACAATTTCGATTACATCACAATTTTTAATTCACGTTGTTCACCTCACTATAAATCACTCGTTCACTCGTATTTTATCTTCGACTCTGCTCCAGCCTAAATCCAGCATCTGAGTTATCTAAAAAGTAAACACTAAATTACTAAAATTAAAAAAGAAATATTTTTTGCAGTGTAAAATAAAACGTGTTGTGAAAATATTATATGCCTCAGTTATTTGGGTCGTTCGTCATTATATCTACTTTGAATTCATCATACACGAACAGCTTGTGACATTCGTAGTGTATCACAATACTTGCCAAAAGGCTATGCACACCGATATACACTCGATAAAACTATAGGAACAAGTGAGCACAAGGTCAAACCCAACCCAGGGCTGGATTCAACTCAAGTATGATACAATTAAAGTCACGATACGAACACAAGGTCAAACTCGAGCCAAAGCTAGGTTCAACTCAGGTGCATGCAATACAAAAGAATAAATAAATACAAAAAGTGATGAACAACACATAAAGAAGGAAAATAGGTATACTTAATGTAAAGTTATCAAGTGAAGGCCAAACTAGCCACAGACTACAAGTGCAAAGCACAAATGGAGCAAGTCATAAACAACCAGACATCATGATCCAGCTCATATGCAACTCATCACAAAAATGCAGACTGTAATAGAGGTATATAACAACCAAGTGAAAGCTCAAAGCCAGTTTCAAAAGAACAAGACCACATAAGGAGAAATAAATGAATGGCCAAGACCAACAACATGGCAGAGAAGGCATAGCACCAAATATGAGTTCAAAAGCAATTGGAAATAAAGCCAGTGGAAAATACTTACAAAACTACATACATAAGCAAGTACAGACTCAAATGAAAACAATGAAGCATGGTCAAAGATACAAATGCATACATTTACAATAAAGTTCAAGTCTTGACCAAAACAATGTCCACACTGAAACAAGGTATGAACAACCAAAGTGTAGATAATGACAGACCAGCTCAAAAAGACAGTCGGTACATACATATAGAGAGGTATGCAATAACCAAGTGAAGACTTCACAAAGTGTTGACTTAGATGAAAAAATACGCATATACACACATACATATGTACGTACGTACATATATGGTAATAAACAAGTTCAATATACTGGACATGAAGCAACCATACCTGACAACATATATGATATGATCAAAGGCAATGACATCGACCAAGGCCAGACTGCACAGTCAAGTTCAAGTGCATGGTCAACTGAATCAAGTGCAGACTCTACATATACAAAACTGATTCAACAGAGACCTGATCAAGTGCAACACGAAAGAGATGATGAAGTCAATGTGTATGTAACAGAGTGAAATGCAATAGACTCAGAGTAATATGAAAACTAGACTACAAAATGATCAAGTACAATATGTAACCAGACATCATCATCATCAATGGACCAAAGTAGAGAGCATTATAACTTGAGTATGTACATGAGTGAACATATATGTCCAGTGAAACCAGAGGCAACAGCAAATAAGTGGTCAAACTACAGAACAATGCACATTGAAGCATACAGCAGTTCAAATGTCAAATGATATTTCACAAGTAAATATGATAAAGTTGAAATACCAGAGAATCATTGCAAGACTAATATACATAAATATGAACATAATTGCAATGACCGGTAGCCTCAACAGTAAAATTCACATGAAGCCATGAGAAATTGAATGAAGTCGAAGTTAATACAAAAGATTATAACAAGTCTCATGATGTACAAGTGAATGTAACAACAGTTTCAAATCAAGTCAGAGCCATGGTGGCCAAGAAATCGAACCAAATCAGAAATCAAAGCCATGATAACCAAGCAATTAGTAAATATATGAACTGAACTAGTCAGGATTAATCACAAGCAACCAAGCATAATCGTATGGCCGACATAAATTAACAGACGAAGTGAAATGAATATATTCGAACAAAAATAAAGCGATCTGATCCCTATTTAACCCAATCACTATCAGCAATTTCCAATCAATCGAGTTCAAGCAAATTAACTAGAAAAGCAAAAAGAAAATTACACATCAATTCATATCGAACATGACAAATTGAAGTAGCCATGTGCAAAACAACGAAACAATCGATTGGCGAAGTAATCAACACTAAACATTCATTCAATTGATCAAATAGTATCGGTGAAATCAATTTCCCATGAAACCTTAACTTTTTAGAACAAAAAGGAACGAAGAGGAACAAAGGGGAACGAAGAGGAACGAAGCGGTAGCCATGAAAATACAGCCAATAGTATAAAAGAAAAAAGGGAGTTAATTTCTTATCACTTAACATATTGGGCTGACATTTTTATTCTCTATTTAGGCTTAGTATATTGTAGGATTTTTTGTTTTAAAATTGTTTATAATTTATAATTTTCTAGTTATGTGATCAGGGGACGAACTACGTTGGTGTAGTTCGAGAATTCACAACTCGGTGGCTGAGTTATGGTAGGGTTTTGAGCGTAGAGTTAGGTTAGTCGACAACGGGTATCTGCAAGTTTACATGTGTAGGCCTCAGACTACTTAATTTCTAGTACAAACCTAGGGGGCAGCACGTAGGTAGGGTTTTGCCGAAGCTGGGTAAATCTGTGTTGTTCTACTTCTACTTTTATTATTTTGCTATTATCTGTGCTGCTATTATTCTGCTATTATCAGTGCTGCAATTATTTTATATATTCCCATGTTATATTATTTATAATTGATAGTATCACCCTATTCAACCCCTCTCTAGGGTGAAATCGATCCTACATTTGACATATGTGCATTGCCGAATATTTTTCCACGTTAAATGAGCCAATTAAGGATACGCTATTTGCATCATTGTTTGATGATTTTCTATGATTGCCTACATTTGCACTGGCAGACCGTTGTATAGTGGAGACTTTGACAGAGAGACGGTGGCCTATTACACATGTTTCATTTCCTAGATGTTGAATTAGGATTGAGCCTTTGTACTTTTATATGCTGGCTGGTATAGAGTTTGGTCGACTAGTCCATGTGAAGGTACGCTAATTTGCTAATGCATATAAGCAGTTTGTGTCATATTCTCATAATTACTAGTTTTGACCGCCGATGAGGTTTGGGAGGTGTTGTTACACTTATATGTCTATTGAGGTATATAGTAAACTATGGGGACATTAATGAGATGCGCACTTTTGTCATACGTTCCTTCTTATTAATCTATTTTGTTTTACATTTTTTCAAACAACAAAGGAACAATTAGACTTGGATATCTAGCTGAATTGGTAAATGTAGATGGACTTCATATTTACACTACAAGAAAACGTACGATTTCCGATGTTTGGTCGCTGTCAGCGGCCGTCGAAAGCCGTCAGAAAACAAATGCAAAAAACCGTTGCAAGTCCTTCGTCATCGCATAGTTTTTCTAATGGCTTCCAATCTTTTCGACGGCTACCAACAAATAGTCCGATGGATCTAGATGGTCGTCAAAGACACGTGGCCGATCAAGAGATAGCATAAAAACCGCCACTAGCTGCGGAAGCCGTCGAATTTTTTTGACCCGTAAGCTATCGCTGGCCATTGGAAGCGGTCGAAATGTCTAAACCATTTTCAGTGTATTCTGCTATATTCTAGCATACTATACACATTCAAAAGCATAATATAGTCACAAATAGCACATATCAAGTTCAGATATTTAATATAATATCAAATCATACATATATACTAAAATCACAGAATGAAATTTAAACCAAGCATAACTCGTATAAAATCAAACCAACCAACATTTCGTTAACACAATGTATATACATGTCATTGTAAAAAATACACACCGTGGAACACCTACTCCCCACCATTGACTCATAAATGTCAAAATGACCTACTACTAAATGTACCTGTAATGACCCCTAAATTTTAACAGTTTAATAACGTAATTAACTAAAATTTTGTGAAATTTTGAATAATTGAATTTGGAAATAAAAATTTGGATATTTGGAATATGTTTATATAAACATAGTAAATGGTAAATTTTCATCAAATAATATGGAAGTTAGTTCTGTTGTGTAATTTTATTAAATTTAAATCAGTTAAAATTGATATATATAAGATATTATTGAAATCTGAATATTTTTATATATTAAATTTGCAAATCATCTTCTGAGTGAGACATCACATTTTGTTTCGCCAATTCTGGATTTCTCTACCCCCGTTTGTCTTATTTTCAGCGAATTAGCAGTAGTTTAGCAGGGAAATATCGACTTTTGATAGGATGGTCATATCGCTGATACCTTTATATTGTTCTATACGTCTAATCGTGTTGATCTCCACTGTATATTTATTCTGTTTTGAGGTCCGGTACGCGACGGAAATGATAAACTTTTAGCAGTATTGGTAATCGTTTTGGGTTTTTAGTTCCTATGTCTTTTAGATTGTCCTCCGTGAAATCTAACCGCCATCAATTATTGATATTCATAGCAATTCACGTATTTGACATTTTCTTTTCCTGACTCTTACCATTCCTTTATATATAATCATTTGTTTCTCTGCCTGCTCTTCCCATCTATCCATTTCTTTAAATAATAAAAGCATATAATTATTGTTGCATGCCTTTATAACTTCTGAAACCATGTGCAAGTCTCCTGCAAATTTCTCACTCTTCCCTCTTCTTTTGTCTATTCTGAAAAAAAGGAAAAAAGGAGAAGAATAAATATAAGTAACATAGAAAAGTTATTATTATGTATAAAGCATTCCTTTATATGTAGCATTTTAGTAGTTTACTTTATATATGATATATATATATATATATATACATATATATATATATATATATATATATATATATTGCAACTGTTCATTTTTTCTTTAACCTGCTTCCTTTTTGAATTCATGCCTTTTTACTTCCTCTTCCCATGAAATGAATTGACATCACTTTGCCTCTTCACATTTTTGTTCTCTACATCTACAAAAAGGAAAAGAATATAATTCATTCCCGCTGAAACATGATTCCCAACATTCACTCTTCTTCCATCCTTTTATTTCTTCTCTTTGTCCACTTTTACTCTTCTTCATTTTGAAAAAAAGAACATAGGAATATAAATTATGTTTATTATGTATATAAGCTTGTTGTCAGTGGCCATTCCCTTCCCTTCCATCCTGCAACTCACACATAAGATAAAGTAGAAAAAAAAGAGTGACAACCGCCTGCTTGTTGAAACCCAAATGCAACTGTTGCATGATGAAGTGCAACCCACCCTCCGCCCAATAGCCTTTACAGCCGGCGCCACCTACAACCACCCGTAGCTTGCCCAATGCCATAATTGCCTCTACTCCCCTGATCTAGTGACGAACCACCATGCACGTGGCATTTCGGTATGAGGTGCTTATATTTGTTATGCTTTGGTTCATGTATAATTTATAATTACATAACTTTTATGTTATGTGAGTTTACAAAATGTTTAAAATTTGTCAGAATACATATATACATTAGTTTACCTATGTTAGTTTATATAAATTTTATAATATGTTAGTTATATATGTCGGATTTTATAAACTATATATATATATATATATATATATATAGTTTATATAGGTTTATAATTTGTCAGTTTATATATATATATATATATATATATATATATATATATCTTGCTTCAGCCGTACTATTTATATATACAAGTTGTATAAAACCTAGTTGTTGTATACATAAGTTTATGTATTTTATTATAAGTTATTGTATATATATATTTATGTTATAATATAATTTATATAAGGTTATATAAAATCAATTTAATTATATATATATATATATATATATATGCTTTGTGGCTTTGCTTATGTAGATGCAAGGTATTATATGTAACATCTCGCCTTTTTGGATGCTTTAAGCATACACACGTGCCGACTCAAGCCATATAGAAGGGCGAATTGTTATTGAGGTAAATAAGAAAAAGAGAAAGTAAAAAAAAAATATAATCTCGCAGCGGAATGACAAAATATAATAATCAAATAACAATTCATGAACCTGCATACAAAACATTTGATTATACTTAAACAACACATAATCAGAGTTACACACATATTAGAGATAAATAATAAATAATGCAGCGGAACAATACGATGTGGTGGAACAATATAGTAAATAATAGATATAGTAAATAGTAGTAGCACAAATCTTTGTTTTCGTCCTCCAGAAATAAGGTCTTCAAATCCTGAAATGCTCAAGCTGACCCGAGGGAATTGAAAATATAAAACACTCGAGTTAGAACTTAAAGATCTTATGTAAGTTAAATCAACGGTAAATAAATATGAGTGGAACGGCGTCAAAGATGTTTATGGGGTCTGACAGCTCTTATCCAGTGTCTAACGCGAGCATAGTAACTTAAGAGATGCTCGAGATTCACATCTCCTAAGGATCCGTTAAACTATCTACTATGTAGTAATACGCTATTATAATAATGTCTAAAGTAAAGTATACTATTTAAGAATAGCGTTAAGGATTTACATTTTCTACCTTAACACATTTTTGATGCCAATAGTCTATACAGTACCGTAACTCCCTGTAAACTGGAGCCGCTAGAGGACACCCTAGAGATACAACATAAAACAAACTCGTAGAAGGTGCGCTAGAGTAGGTGACACGACACAACTAGGCAATGTCAGGGTAGATATACCAATTGCACATCCGGACTGTTGGTAACGTATAGCTGTAACTACCACCCAACTCGAAACACACTCCCAAGTAAAATCGAAGGATGGCCACCAAATAAATCAAAAGTCAGAATATAGTATCGATGGAATATGTCCGATTGGAGGGGCTACCTCACTTGGTCTAGAATCACTTTTTTTGTAGCGACCTTATGCTAACTCATGGGAGTTAGGTCCATGTAAATAAACCTCTAGGATTGTCCCCACCATCCTACTTCATTCCGGAATCTCCACCGCATACACAGTTGTCAATGTGGTTTTCGGTATTAGCAGAGAGTATGACAATATCTGATCCCAGTTTGTTTAACAACCAATCGCTTATTACACATTGGATGGTTCTTTTACATTTCCAGAATCATTTCATAATTGATACCAAAATATTGTATTCAATTCAAACCATATCACTTTCGAAATAATTACTTACTTTCAAAATCATATTCACCTTTGAAATCATAGTTCGAAAATTATATTTCCTTTCAAAGTCAAATTCACAATTATCGAAATATCGTATTCTCAAAACTTTATCACTTTCAAATCATTATCGTTTCCAAAATCATGATTTCTTTCAAAATCATACTTCCAAAATAAGTAAAATCCTTACTCCAAAATCATCGTATTCAATTAGTTATAACTTTTAAATTCCAACTTTGGTTATTACATCTTTAACCATATTCACTTTAATAATCGAGAAATTTGAATATAAACCCATCCATTTTACTAGGTTTGGAATTTGGAAGAAAGTAGTTTAAACAGTTATACATAATTAATGTAGATTTAAAGTAGATTAAATATAATTAAAACTGTAATGACCCGGATTTTCGATCCCGAAAATTACAGATAGTTAGGAAAAAGAATAAAGAGATAGAAGAATAAGAAGAACAGAAACACCAACATCTCACATCGCAGCAGATAAAATATAATAACAAATAATAAAAGTTATACAAAGGAAAAACTGTATTAGTCAAATTTCACTTTAATACATCCGAGTTACAACATATCTACATATAAAATCAACATGACTCGGATATTTACAACGATATAATACAAAGGGAACTCTTCATACATTCCTGTCATCCAGCCCGTCACCTGAGGTTCAGAACGTCCTTACCTGAAAACCTGTAATACTCAGTCTGACCCGAACATTACATCAAAGTAACCCCCGGGTCAGGCTGGAAACCAGCGTGAGTAAACCCATATAATATGAAATATTATAATAATAAACTTATTTAAAACCTGGGTTAACTCATGCCTCACAACGAGTTCTTAACTTGCCAAAGTCAATTACACACCTTACAGTCATATCTAAGTATTATTACTCAGATTGAATGACCAAATTTACATCATTTATTCCTTTCTAGCCTATTTGTCCCAAACCAAATCCACAAAGAATTAATATAGATTCCAGATCGTAGCGGATTCGGGTATTTACAAATACCCATCCGTTCTCTTCGAATCCAATGTCATTTCTAACCCAAGATGTTTTTAAGGTTAAACAATTTAATTTAATACAAAACATTTGTATCCTTATCACATATAAATAACTTATCTTTGTCACAATTATGTCCAAAGTATTTCACAATCACATATCATCATAGATTATCATACCCTAAGTATTAACCATTTTATTCATTTCATCACCATCTCAAAGCTAGATTAATTTATCACATAATTCTAATTAATTTAATTTAACCAATTAAATTAATTTCTTAACCAAGCTTAATTAACACTAGTTAATTACAAACCTTTTATCATTACTCTTAAATACCTTTATTAATTGACTATCCCATACTTACTTAATATTCAATTAGTTATACTTAAATCTTAACTAGTTATTTAACTTTAATTAACTCCCTCGATTAATTAATCTTAATTAATAATTAATTAATCTCATTGTTCTTTAATTATCAATTAAGTACTTATTGATTAATTTTTAGTTATCAATCAATTCATTATGGTTAGATTATTTATCATCATTATCTTCTTTAATTATCATTTAAAATCTTATTTAATAAACTTTGGAATTAAATTATCATTAATCTATCGATTAACTTCAAAGCTTTAAGTTTAATTAATTAATTAAAAACACTTTATCTTAATTAAGTAACTACTTAATTACATGATTAATTAAGTTTTAAAACAACATAAGGATCAACTTAATTAATTAAACTTAAAATAAATTTCTCAACTTTAATTAAAAAACGTTGAAATTTTAAACTTGATAACATTCAAATATTAACCCGATACAAACCAAGACTTTCTTGAATCCAAATTTGAGCATCTCTTACCTTTGCTAGTTTATACAAAATTTCTACCAATCTCAATCTTATATCAAAAGTGAGCAACTGTACACACTCACAGAGGAATAAATTGTACAGGCTACTAAAGTACATTCTAAATTTTTATTTTGCAAAAACAGTTGCACCCCTTTTATTTCTTATACCGGAACTTGTACACAACTTACATAGGTACAATTTGTTACTTCTGCCTCAGGCTACTAAATTAAGAGACTTCTACTTCAGGCTACCGAATTAAGAGACTTCTACTTCAGGCTACAGAATTACTTCTACTTCAAGCTACTGAATTAAGGAAAGAAAATAAACCCAGTAACTAATTCATGTCACAGAGCCATTAGTGTTTCATGCACCTTCTACTGCAATGATTTTACAATATTTATCTAGTCCTATTTTGATTAGCAGCATGTTTCTTTCTTGTTTTTCACACATTGTGCTATGACCCAATTAACTCAGCATCTAAATTCATATCTCAGGTTATTGATATTTCTTCTACTTGTATTTCACCCTTTTCAACATGCACAAATTGTCAGATTTTATTTAGATTTCTTCTTATTATTTGCTACTCAACTCAAACCAGTTACAAAGCATGCATAGCAAGAAATTATATATGGAAGACATTCGATGCAGAACCTTATCTAGTCAGAACATGCTTCAGGGTTATCAAATTCACATCTTATTTAGTTACAGTGTTTACATCCTAACATTGCAAAAAATCATAATAAGGAGTTGTGTTTTAAATTAATCGGCATTCATAAATAAATACAGCATATAATAATGTGTAGACATAGCAATGAAAACAAATTCCAAGCAACCAAGTTCTACTTCAGGGTCCAGATCCATAAACATAGGTACTAAATTATGTTTTCAGGTAATCTGCATTTTAATTCACTTCAAGTGCAACGTAAAGCACAAACAACACTCACAAAGATAAGCAGCTATGCTTTTGAAATCATTGATTAAAATTTATTGGTAGTAAGCAATATGAGCATCTTGCTACCAGTAATAGTTTTTCATTAGACTGCAGTAAATACTTTTACTTGAAAAGTATACCAAGAACATGCATACCTTAACACCCCTTTATACCTCTAAATAACCAAGCTACACTAAGTTCCATCATTTCCAGCATCACAAAGTAAATTAAATCGAATTTATCCTTATAGGTTTGCTCACTATTGCCAGGCAAATATTGAAGTGATAGAAGAACAAGGAGCTATAACGAGTTCGAATCGTAACCAAACTCAAGAACATAATACAATAAATAGGGTTGAATCTATCGAATTACAACCGGATATTAGAAGTACAGATAAATTTACCCATATATGAAATAAGTTCATCAAATTACTCACCTTATTGTTGAACAGCAGCTGATTTCTAAAACCAGACAGTTATTTGAAACTTGATTTCGAATTGAACTCGATTTGTTGATTTGAATCTACTATTAGTTGAGTCTGAATTCACACTTATTTTTAGATGATCTTGAATTGCTTCAGTTATAAGCCATATAGATGATTAGTTTAGATTTATTTTTATTGCTTAAAATTTTGGTTTGGCTCTAAAGGAAGATGAAAGAAAAATATGGATCGAGAAATGAGAATATGGACAAATTTTGAACTATTTACCGCTTTGATTCCCAAGTTATTTTATTTTTTTATATTTAAACATATCGCCACCTGTAATTTCCAAGCTGGTACAAACTAAACATGTTATACGCATGTATCCTTTAACTTACATATGTAGAAAATAATTTTCTTATGTCTATTATATATGTATTACAATTTCAATTTATTTTTATTTTATAAATGTCTTAAGTGTTTAATATTTAAACTTCTCTTATATTTATCTATTTATAATTTTAAAAGTAGTTGATATAAAAAATTTCAATTATATCTTATAAATAGTTATACAAATATACTAATTATATATATATACTTTATTTATACATTATTTATTTTTAAATATTTTCTTTTCTTTTCATAAAACTTTATATTTAATTTTCTATTTAGTAATTTCTTTCCTTAATTTATTTAAATATGATCTTTTAAAGAAAATAATATAAAACAAATTATATACTAATAAAATCATATACATATAAGTATATACACTTAAACATACCCATGTTTAAATTTATTTGAAAAAAATAAGTCTGCCCATTCTAAATAATTATATTAGGAGATTATTAAGTAATAGATTTATTTTTTCAATTTACAAATCAGTGTTTTCAATAGATAAAATCAGATAATTATCCAATTACCTGATGCCCAAAGATCCGGGTTATTACATTCCTTCCCCCTTTAAATCTTTTCGTCCTCGAAAAGGAACGAAACCAGAATTTGAAATTATCCTTTAAACATTTTTAACTATAAATTACTTTTTATTCAATATTTTAAAACACTTTAAAATCTATATAATATTATAAAATAGATTTTATAAAAATACCCCTTTTTTATAACTCGATGTCTCAACCAGTCCATCATTATTCTCACCGAAATTCGGTCATATGTTGATCAGGCGTAGGGCTGAAAATCTACAAGTACTTAGCAAACCCATTTTCGACACCTGTGAAAATACTTGGAAAAATAATTTACTTAAAAATATAGAAAACAGTTTTTGAAAATAGAGGAAATATCTTTGGTGAGAATGCTCTGAAATCATCACCCCCATCCATGGTCCTAGTTACATTCTGGGTTACGTTGCCATCGCAGCAAAATCTGTGTAACTGTAGGCACTCCGCGCCCCTCGATTACGTCATGGAACCCACAACAGATTGTAGTCACATTCCAGGGTTATGTTGCCATCGCAGCAAAAGTCCATGTAACTGTAGGCATCAGCGCCCTCGATTTTCGCTGTCAAAAATGAAACTTCTCCACTCCCATATAGGTCGTAGTCTACCGATGTAAAATTAAATGCAGACTGTTGTCTCTCATCAGCACACACGACTTTCGCTATGTTACCATAGGTCACAGCCTACGGATATAAAATCAAACGTAGACTGTTGGCTCTCAGCAGCACACACGACTTTCGCTATGTCGGCAGTGGATCGCAGTGACATCTAGTTACACTGTCGTCACAGCATAACCCAAATGCCTCTGTAGGCATCAGCGCCCCTCGAATTTTGCTACACACTACTCATAATCCTCAGGAACTGTTTTGTTCGGACTCCTTACAGGATCAACTTTAGAACTCCCCTCTAGGGTTCAAGGCAGTGCCACCCTGTGGCACTCCCGAGAAGTTCATTTCAAGGGAGAGCCTTTTTCCCCAAAGCCATTATCAAACACTTTATACTATACATATATAGTATCTTCCAAATCATAAACCAAGTATGAATCTCATATAAAGCTCCCTTACACAAAATCGATTATACCAAAATCGATAATTATCAAACTAGGCTTTCCAAATTCCAATATTGACTTTACCCAAAAATCAAAAGCCTTTACAAATCCAAAGGTTCCCAAATTTTTTTTCGAAAATCCTCATAAGATCCTTTATATATATATATATATATATATAATTTTTTTAGAAAAACTTTGGATCATTTCAAACTTGTATAAAACCCATTTTATACTTCAAATACTTTCAAAAACCATTTTCTTCTGGCTATAGATTCAACAAGGGGAGATTTATTTTATATAACAAAGATATATAACTTTGTTTGTGCCAAATCAAATATTCAAATTTGGTTACTCTTTACAAAACCACTTATCGTCACTTACTTCCATAAAGTAAATTTCTATTATAGAAATATCCAATTTCCATTTTACTTTATCATATTGTTCACAAAATATACCTTTCATTTCAAAAAACATTTCACATTTCTTATCCATAAATTTCCACTACCAGTTTTATTCAAATCCGTACGATGTACACATATCATCCGTACGCAATATCAATCTGATCGCTCACTCGATCACACAATTCCACTTGCAAACTAGTATCGTCCACCCGACTTCCTAGTGCGGACTTAGATTTGGTTTCTTGATCAGAAACCGTTGCTCTCCTTGCATAGCCATAACTATGATAGAGATTATCCAGAACCAATCAACAATCCATATACAGGTTTGCCTTCGAAAATCGAGTGAAAAATCCCAACTCGGATCGATATAACTATCTCAAAATTTTGTGCTCGAATCTGGTTCAAATCACTGTGCGAATAGAATAATATACGTACATCTTACATATTTAACTTCATTGATTATTAGCCAAATCAATTCCCTTTCTATTCACATTCATTTAGATTCTATCCAATTACTCACATTTGCTTTAATCCCCATTTGGATTATTACTTCAATTCTTATCTCAGTTGAGTATTTAATCAATAACAGTTTGAACTCCGACCATTTTATATTTAGAAAATAGCTTGAAAATTTTAAAAATAGACAAGTAGTTGAAAAATAGTTATTAGTTTGTAAAATAAGTGTAAAATAGTTAAGTAATTGTAAAATAGTTGAAAAATAGTAAAATAATTGCAAAATGGATGTAAAATAATAAATTGTTATAAAGTAGTTGGAAAAATGGTAATTAGTTTATAAAATAGTTGTAAAATAGTTAAATAGTTTCGAAAAAAAATTATTGTAAAACAAGTATGAGATAGTTTGGCTTTAAAAGAAATGTTATATATATAATAAATAGCTCGGAAAAATAGATTTGTACTAAAACAATTTATTTTGAAAATAGTCCAGAGTCAAACTGTTCAATTCTCAACTTCCAATCCCAATTTAAATAACTTCAATTTTCACTGAAATTGGTTTAATCCCAATTCAAGTTGAATCAACCTCAGTTTCTTTCCAAATTCAAATCAAATTCCATTTGATTTAAACATACTCACTTTAACTACAAATCCCAAATTATTCAAATCAATTTAGACGAATTTCAAATTCAGTCTACTTCAATTTCAAATCATTTCAATTTCTACGAATTAGTCCCAATTCCCATTTGAATTTGAACTCATTAAATCTTCGATTTTATTTTAAATTAATCCAATTCAAATTTTCCATTTGAATTTTTATACTCATCCATCTTCAATTTCAAACTAAATTCAATTTGAACTAATGAAATTTAAATCTCAATTTTAACCCATCTCGAATTATATAAATTCGAGTTAGATTCCTAAATGTTGGTTCAACCCCTTAAATCAAATTAACCTTTATTTTTACGTCAATAACTCAAATCTTTAAACAACTAAATTTTGAGTCAAATTCTTATAATTCCATTTTAAATTAACTTTACTTAACTTTTTCCAAAGTTCAAATAAGAGTTCAAAACAATTTTATCTTAAAATTTTAATTTATTACTCAATTTTATCTTCCAGTTTGAAACCAGTTCTTTAAATAATTTTAATTTACAAATGCCATTATTCAAATTTTTAGTTCAAAGTTATACCTTACTCTTAATTTAAAATTAATGTTAGATTTTTATTTTATCTCAATAATGGATATATTACTACATATCATTTCTCATTCATTTAAACAAATCCGATCCACAATTAAAGATTTTTAACAACAATAGGACGATATCATCCAATTTATTTAAAAACATCCATCCATTTTCAATATCTAGATCTCAAGCACGTTTTGGGATCATACAAATTCCCAATTCAAATTTTAAACTTCAGAATAATAATTTGATAAGATCAAAGACTTATCACTGTGGGTATCACATCTCATTCCAAATTTAAAACTCAACATTTAGACTCTATTTCAAACCATCTTTGATACGTGTATATTCCTCATATATACATATTATTTCCTTTACACACGAGGTCATCCTTAAATTTTAAACCACTTTTGGTTTTTAATTCAAATCAAATTTTCAAACAACCCATTGTTTGCAATAGGACACTTTCATTCAAATACATTAAATAATATTATTTATTATTTCTTTATCGTTTTGAACCAATTTTCAAATTTCTGGACCTAGATTTAAAACTTCACAATTTAGATCATTTTCAGTTCCAATTTATATGTCATACTTACCAAATGTTTTACTTCCTTAAAACATTTCAATTTGCTTACTTATTAACAAATATATCATTATTAAACACAATAACGATTTAATTTTAATTTTGGTTGTATTTTTTTGCCACTTAATTTAATTCCAATACAAGATTTCAGTTTGGTTGTATTTTATATTACTTCTTAATTTAATTTCAATAATTTAAGAACCAATCACCTTAATATTTATTAGAATGAAATATTGCTTTATATATCAAAATATATTTTTATATAAAATCATTTAAAACCTTTATATAAGAAAATAACAAGTACGCTCTCATATATATATATATATATATATATATATATATATATATATATATATATATATATATATATAGACACACACACACACACACACACTCAACTCATCCTAGAGTACTACGGACTCTATTTGAGGAGTAATCCCCACCAGAGCCAAGGTTCTCGCTTAACCTTCAGCTCTGATACCAACTGTAACGACCTGGATTTTCGATCCCGAAATTCCAGATAGTTAGGAAAAAGAATAAAGAGATAGAAGAATAAGAAGAACAGAAACACCAACATATCACATTTGCAGCGGATAAAATATAATAACAAATAATAACAGTTATACAAAAGAAAAATGTATTAGTCAAATTTCATTTTACTACATCAGAATGACAACATATATACATATACAATCAACATGACTCGGATATATACAACAATATAATACAAAGGGAACTCTTCATATGTTCCTGTCATCCAGCCAGTCTCTTGAGCTTCAGAACGTCCTTACCTGAAAACCTGTAATACTTGATCTGACCCGAGCATTACATCAAAGTAACACCCGGGTCAGGCAGGAAATTAGCGTGAGTAAACCCATATAATATTAAATATTATAATAATAAACTTATTTAAAACCTGGGGTAAGTCATGCCTCACAACGAGTTCTTAACTTTCCAAGGTCAAATACACACCTTACAATCATATCTAAGTATTATTACTCAGATTTAATGACCAAATTTACATCATTTATTCCTTTTCAGCCTATTTATCCCAAATCAAATCCACAAAGAATTAATATAGATTCCAGATCGAAGCGGATTCGGGTATTTACTGATGCCCGACCCCACTCTCTTCGAATCCAATGTCATTTCTAACCCAAAATGTTTTTTAGGTTAAACAATTTAATTTAATACAAAACATTTTTATCCTTATCACAGATAAATAACTTATGTTTGTCACAATTATGTTTTTAGGTTAAACAATTTAATTTAATACAAAACATTTTTATCCTTACCATAGATAAATAACTTATGTTTGTCACAATTATGTCCAAAGTATTTCACAATCACAGATCATCATAGATTATCATACCCTAAGTATTAACTATTTTATTCATTTCACCACCATCTCTAAGCTAGATTAATTTATCACATAATTCTAATTAATTTAATTTAACCAATTAAATTAATTTCTTAACCAAGCTTAATTAACACTAGTTAATTACAAACCTTTTATCATTATTCATAAATACCTTTAATAATTGACTATCCATACTTACTTAATATTCAATTAGTTATACTTAAATCTTAACTAGTTATTTAGCTTTAATTAACTCCCTTGATTAATTAACCTTAATTAATAATTAATTAATCTCATTGTTCTTTAATTATATATTAACTATTTATTGATTAATTTTTAATTATCAATCAATTCATTAAAGTTAGATTATTTATCATCATTATCTTCTTTAATTATCATTTAAAATCTTATTTAATAAACCTTGGAATTAAATTATCATTAATATCTCGATTAACTTTAAAGCTTTAAGTTTAATTAATTAATTAAAAACTCTTTATCTTAATTAAGTAACTACTTAATTACATGATTAATTAAGTTTTAAAACAACATAAGGATCAAATTAATTAATTGAACTTAAAATAATTTTCTCAACTTTAATTAACAAACATTAAAAAAATTTAAACTAGATAACATTCAAATATTAGCCCGATACGAACCATGACTTTCTCGAATCAAAATCTGAGCATCTCTTACCTTTGCAAGTTTATACAAAATTTCTACTAATCTCAATCTTATATAAAAAGTGAGAAACTATACACACTCACAGAGGAATAAATTGTACAGGCTACTAAAGTACATTCTAAATTTTTATTTCGCAAAAACAGTTGCAGCCCTTTTTTTTCCTTATACTGGAACATGTACACAACTCACACAGGTACAATTTGTTACTTCTACTTTAGGCTACTCAATTAAGAGACTTCTACTTCAGGCTACTGAATTAAGAGACTTCTACTTCAGGCTACTGAATTACTTCTACTTCAGGCTACTGAATTAAGAAAAAACAACCCAGCAACAAATGCACGTTGCAGAGCCATTAGTGTTTCCTGCACATGCTACTGCAATGATTTTACAATATTTATCTAGTCCTATTTTGATTAGCGGCATGTTTCATTCTTTCTTTTTTTCACACATTGTGCTATGACCCAATTAACTCAGCATCTAAATTCATATCTCAGGTTATTGATATTTCTTCTACTTGTATTTCACCCTTTTCAACATGTACGGATTGTCAGATTTTATTTAGATGTCTTCTTATTATTTGCTACTCAACTCAAACCAGTTACAAAGCATGCACATTAAGAAATTATATATGGAAGACATTCGATGCAGAACCTTATCTATTCAGAACATGCTTCAGGGTTATCAAATTCACATCTTATTTAGTTATAGTGTTCACATCCTACATTGCAAACAATCATAATAAGGAGTTATGTTTTAAATTAATCGGCATTCATAAATATATTGTAACGCCCCACCCCGAGACTCACCTTAGAAAAGAGAATTAACAAGTAATTCTGTCTACTAAAGCAGAGAATAGGGCTGGTTAAGGGCGACCATCTATAATTTTTCTTAAACATCTATTGAATACGTCGATAAATGCAATATAATTTTTTTTTTGCAACTCAAGTGGATCGACATACTCAGTAAATGCTTAATCCAAAACTATAGGTGGCTAACGGATCTATCAGAACAAAATACAATAGCTGAATGTAAATCGCATCACAGAACAGTAACCAACATCATATATATACATATACCCTGATATATGTTTAGTACAATACAATATGAATACAATAAAGGTGGTACTCAACCACACCATATATATTGAATCAAATATAATTACATCAGAGTATGCGGAAGAATAGAAATTGCTAAAGAAAAAGGAAAGCTGATATCCAGCATCAACTTCAAGCTAAGTCCAATAGATGACACCTGAAACAACTCGGCCTGACCCGAGTATAAATACACGGGTCAGTCTAGCTACACAAATCAGTTAATATCGGTAATATGAAGCAGAATAGATATGAAGATACTACTTCTCGAAAGAGAAGAATGAATTGATAAACTCATAAGCTCAACACTTAAGTAATAAACACTACTTAAGTGAACAGATACCTCGAAGGAGGTAACTCAAATCAAACACAAGTGCCTCATATCATCGGCGACATCCTAAAATGTCTACATGGTTTCCATGAACCATAATTCCTCAAAAGGAGAAACATCAATAAAAACTCTCCCTAAAATGGCAAACATAAAACTTTCTCAAATAGGGTGATCCAAAACTTAATTATAGATGAATCTCCAAATGCAATTATACCTCATCTCATCGGTGTAAATGTATATAAATATCAATCTCAAGTCGCCAAAATGGCAAAACCGATAATATCCTATAAAATCATGAAATTATCAAAACTCATAACTCAAGGAACTCGATAAGAGTTTAAAACATCATAATTGAAATCATCATATATATAACATCTCATATAGCACTAGGCTATCGATGTAATAAAACAACATCAAAAGGTGAAATCATAATAAAACAAAAAACTCAAAAAACCCGGATTCGCCAAATCCCCGATTGCAATGCCGAAGCAATGCTGCAGGTGCTAAACTCAGACGGCCGAAGCCTTAGACAAGGTCGCTAACACCTCTCAAAGCAGTTCGTCCTCATGACAAGGTTGCTGACACCTCTCCAAGCCGTTTTGTTAACCCTAACAAGGTCGCTAACACCTCCCAAAGCAATTTGTCCTCATGACTAGGTCGCTGATACCTCTCCGAGCTGTTTTGTTAGCCTTAACAAGGTCGCTAACACCTCCCAACGTAGTTTTTCCTCATGACTAGGTCGCTAACACCTCTCCAAGCTGTTTTGTTAGCCCTAACAAGGTCGCTAACACCTCCCAAAGCAGTTTGTCCTCATGACTAGGTCGCTAACACCTCTCCAAGCTGTTTTGTTAGCCCTAACATGGTCGCTAACACCTCCCAAAGCAGTTTGTCCTCATGACTAGGTCGTTAACACCTCTTAAAGCTGTTCTGTTAGGTAAGCATCGTGAATGTGTCACAAACTCACGGATAGGAACCCGAAAAGTGTTAACGTGTGTCCCATACCACACATTCGCACTTAGTAGTTTACCACCCGTTAGTCGATGCCACAATAGAAACGTCATAAAACTCAGAAAATTATACCTCGCCTAGTCTCATTGGCGAGTGATAAAGAGACGCTATACTCATCTCGTCTCATCGACAAGTATTAAATGGCATCGTAACTTGCCTCATCTCATCGACAAGTGAAAACATCGTGATGGTTACTTATAAACCATAGATCTCAAAGTAGAAATCTCAAACCATAAAACTCGCCAAATATTGGCCTTCCCAAATAATCCCTAAATATAGGAATTATAATGTCAAACACCCGCCATAAATTGGCTAAGTAACTCAAAAATCATAACCCGGATTATTTCGATCGTACAAGTCCGGAATTAACCGAAATAGTAAACGCACGTGTCCCATATCACATGGTTTACTAAATCATTTAATTCTCCTTCTCATACGTTCGAATAGTATATAAATGTGTATTTCAAATTTAAAATAATTTATTTGAGAAAACAAGCTTTTAAAACCATTTTCCGAAATCAATTTTGAAGACGATATTTGAAGATTCCTTATTATGGAGAATAAATAGATTTTTTAGATTAAAATAATACTATATTTTAATTTCACAAGCCAATTGTTTTGAAAAACACTTTAAAATTCTTTATAAAACCCGTGCACAAAATCTAGAGAGAAAACTCAAGAATTCGGGAAAATACCAACAATGGTGGAAATTATTCTAAAAATAAACACCGCTGAAATCAAGCTATGATCACTAGTTCGACAGCAGGTTTGGACCTGAAAACAGAGTCCAATTGACATGAAAAGCCCTACTCTAATTTGCAAAAATATTGATCCAATTCCGACTTGAAATGAAGAATCTGCGTCGCTTCAAAGTCGGACTAAAACCACTATAAACTGATGTGTAAAAACAGCGCAAATGTTCAACTTCGACGATGAGTTCGAAGGGGCAACTGAACCAAGATCTTCGTCAAATTTGGTAGGAGCATATACTAATACTTATACAACAAAGAACCGTTCGATTCGGACTTGAAACGAAGAAGTGGCGTGTCTCAAAGTTGGACCGTTACTAGGATTTTCTGTTTATTCAAAACAGCGCAAAGGTCCGACTTCGGCAACGAGATCGTCATAGCTAACCAGCCCATATTTTTATAAAACTATACAAAAGTGTAGATCATCACTTCGTCTTTCCAACAAGACCAAAAATGGCAGATTCCAACATCGGACGTGCCCAGGATGGCGTCGCAAAGTCGGGGTTCTGCATTGAAAACAACGGGAGAAAAGAGTCTATGGCCGGTAGCTATGCACTAACAGGCCGGAGAAGAAAAACCATAATTTTGACATAGCAAACTTCAAATTCTGGCAAAAGTAACAAAATAAAAGTTGTATCTAAATTTCTAAGCTTTCCGTAATGACCAAGATTATCAAAATCGGTTAGGAAACGAAAAAGTTATGATCAAATTCGTTTCAGCTTCAATGACATAGCAAATATTGGATTTGCTCTCAGGTTAGCGGTAGAAAAATTGGATTTTGACATGGCTAACATCCAAATTACAGAAAATACAAAACTTGAAAGTTGTAGCACATGAAATATTCTGTCTGTAACATCCAAAATTACAGAAATCGATTTGGAAACGAAAAGGTTATGATCAATTATGTTTCAGCTTCAATGACAGAGCAAATATTGGATTTGCTCTCGGGTTAGCAGTAGAAAAATTGGATTTTGACATAGCTAACATCAAAATTTCAGAAAACATAAAACATAAAAGTTGTTGCACATAAATTAAGCTTTCGGGAACATCCATAATTATCAAATTCCGATAAATAATGAAAAAGTTACGACTAAAACAATTTTCAGATTTAAAGTTCACATCTGCTGTCATTTTAGCCTCGGGACAGCGTCATTAGAAGCAACTTTTGACCATTTAAAGCTCAAAATAAAACAAAATACAAAACAAGAAAGTTATAGAAGAAGAGCTAAGATTTCCAGAACATCAAGAATCGTTAAATTTGGATATCACATAAGAAAGATATGCTAAAATTACCAACATTATTAAGCACAGTTTTCCAATGACAGTGCAGTAAGTTAGTATTAGGGTTTTCGATACTCTATGCTCAAAATTTGCGAAAGTGTTTAATATGAAAGTTATCACAAT
This sequence comes from Allium cepa, assembly GCA_030765085.1. Lineage (NCBI taxonomy): Eukaryota > Viridiplantae > Streptophyta > Magnoliopsida > Asparagales > Amaryllidaceae > Allium > Allium cepa. The sequence continues at coordinate 516,262,031 of CM060942.1, forward strand.
TTCTTCAAGATTTCCAGAACATCAAACAAAATACAATTCCGATTTAAAACGAAAAAGATATTCCTAATTTACCGACAGTGATTCACAAATGAACATGCAATAAAAATAAAATTGAGATTTCTAACCTTGAAATCTCAATTTATGCTAGAAAATGTGAGTTTTCAACTCACCTTGAATTAGAGATGATCAAATCTCATTGTTTTGCAGAAAGCAAGTTTTGAGAAGAATAAAGCTTCCAACAACCTGTAGAAAAATTAGAACAGCACATGCAAAAGGAAATTAACAAACAACCTAAACATAAAAATTGGATTTTTGATGAATTAATCTAATGTTGGAGTTGATTACCTGTTGCAATCCCCTCTAATTGATAAAAGAAACCATTTTTATTTGAAGATTTGGAGATCTAAGGCTTTAGATTGAACAAACGGAGGAATTCTGCTCTCATTTTCTATTTCCAGGCTAATGAAGAAGAAGAGGAACAAAAAATTGTATACGTATAGGTAATTCATTCCTCTTTTTCTCCTTCCTGGTTATAATTTGCTAATGGGCTTTGGACCCAATAGAGAAAATAAATTAGACTTAGAAATTTTTTAATTCACCACTTATACAAATATGCACATAAACACAATATTATAATGAGAACAATGTATTTTTCTTCAAGTTTTAATACAACCAATTTATGCAAACATACTTACATATGAAATAAAATATTTCACATCATATAAAAAGTTAATTTTAGTTTTTAAAACATTTTTATTATAAAAAACCTTATTTTATATAAATTTACAATTTACACAATTAAATGCATAAATCCTCATTTTTAACTTTAAAAATTCTACAATAATTATTTCTTGGATAGAAAAATCTAATCAACCATTTCAAACTCAAATTTATAACCAAAATACATTTTTATACCAAATTCCATCTTTTTATTTTAATAAACACCTTTTAAAAAAACAAATACTTCTGTTAAAAATTATTAAAAGAAGTAATTGGCAATAATTGTTTTGCATTTACTCAAAATAAAATCATACTTCATTTATTATTTTCACAATTAAACACAATAAAGTTACCAAAACTTTATTTCCACATTTTGTTTTCAAAATTCATTGTTTATTCCAAATAAACAATATAAAACTTTCAATTTAAATTTAATTTATAATATTAAATTATAACCACCGTTATAATTTAATATTAATAGGTAATCTACAAACCAGGGTTGGTACAGACTCCCCCCTTATCAAAATTGCGTCCTCGCAATTTTTAGAGAAGAGTTTGTATTCAACACAATTATTTCACCAACCAAAGAAGGATAGACAAGCACGGGATCAAAATTCCTCACTTTCAACTCAAGATGAAAGAAGACCAATATAAAATTGCTTGATTAATTCTATTGTTTTTAAAGTGCAAATATGGAATTAGCGAACCATCGAATTTTCTGATCAACACATAAGATTTCGAAGGCGTCTCACCTTTGAATAAGAGAACAACAAGATGCTACACAAAGGATAAATCAAATAAGATTGATTTTTCATAAGCTCCTTAAGTAGAGTCAGGATTTAGCACAACTCCAACTCGAACTCCAATCAAAAAGATGATTATCGATATGATCTTTCCATATGACACTACGGGGGAAAACCATACCGATACAAGATAGACACAATAGAGGCAAGATAGTCCAACCAAAAGGTGGTTTCCAACTCGAACGACCGCATAAATGCACGTCGTCAGAAAGTAGCACAAGAGTAAGATATTCACAAGGAACTAAAATATATGTATATACTTTCAATCAAAAATTCTTAGAGTTCCAAAAGTTCAATATCTTTATAGTTATAACCATAATTTTCAACATTTGAAAATTTTCAAACTTTTTACTATATTACTTATTAAGTTATTTAAAACTCAAATTAAAAGTCCGAATTTCTTCTCTTACTTAAAAGTTAATTTCCAAAGAAATTTGTAAATCCATAATAATATTCCTCAAAATAAATTAAGGGTTTAAATTCTTTACACTCTTCTATTAAACCACTTAAATAGTTTTTTAAACCAATCTTCAAATTCTCTTATTATACTCTTCTCTTAAAACATCTGATGTATATAATATAGATTCTAAAATCTCAAAATATACTTTCAATAAAGTATAACTCAAGAATATTCTCATTTATTTTCATCTTTATAATTTCAAAATAAATAAAGAATTAAATGGCATTGCCTCGCCCTTGAATCTCTAATAAATAGATACATCCGTTGGCTGCAGAGTCGATCAAGCGATCAAAACTGCCTCGCCACCCTGTTACTCGTCTCTGAAATCAATGGCTGCAATTACCATTCAAAAATAAATTTCATATATAATCTCAAAATATTATTTTCAAAACTTCAATTTTTAAAACACAAACCATCGTGTTTGATTGTCTCATCATAGCATTTAGGAGATTCCTATCGATAACGTTGATTAGGCGTATTGACCAGAACTCTTAACTACTCGATGGATAACCCAACACTCTCAAATTATTTCTTTGAAAGAATACTACTCATATAAATATATTCTCAAAACATTCTTTGATTTTTTTTAATATCCCAAAACTCCAATTTCTTCTTTTAAAACTCATATTTATATAGCTTCAAAACTCAAACCAAAGAACATTAAGAGAATGCATCGAGATATTCCCAGAATACTCGATTCTCAAAATCAATAGAAGGAGATAGAGTGTTCATCAATCTTACGATATCACGAGCCACTCCCAAAAATCATCATGATACAAGATAAGCAAGATATTCTTCTTGAAGGAAAAGGCGAAACAATGCACGAATCACTACTTCAGTCGGAGTAACGCTAAAGGTTAACATTGATTAAGTATATGAAAAGAACACTCAAATGAAGCTGAATGATAAACTCAATCAAACTCGAACAATCTAGAAACTCACCTCATTCCTTAGTGGATGTCCTCGTGGAAGGATAACCGAAGAGTAAGAGCCAGGAATAAGGTTATCTCAACACTTGATTGCCCGATTGGATGTCAAATCAAAAATGACTCACAAAACTCAACAGAGTCACCATGGCTGGAATTCGAGATATGTCTTCACATCTCGATAATCAAGAGTGAATTTAGAAACCTTGGAATCATCATCAACATTCCAAAGTGATAGAAATAATAAAACAATCAAGTTAGGATACCTAAATAAATATAGGATCCTATAACAACGAAACGGTCGGACTTAACATCAAATAAGTCAATCCACCTCAAATCAGATACATCTCAAGATAGTGAGTAATAAACAAATACTCACTAAAGCAGCAGCAAATAGAAAACTCAGAATGCTCACAACAAGCCACTCGATATGGTTCCCCTCAATAGGATTCACAACTCTCAAAGGAATGCAACATGAATGCTCAAAGAAATCAATCAGCTCCATCGATACGAACTCACTCGTATCGACAAAAATAAAAACATAATAATCCCAAATAAGAATACTTATAAGATAAGATGACTTCAAACTCTATTATTGAATACCACAGAATAATATATATATATATATATATATATATATATATATATTCCTAGATATATTCCACCCCAACAATCCCAAAACTCGAAAAAGAATCAAAGCACGATTCGAAAACAAGCTCGAAGAAAGGACAATGATTCACTCGTATTGTACTTCGATGTATCGTGATATACGTACTATTCTGTATTTATTCTACTTTGTTCTGACCACAGCTCTGATACCAAGCTGTAACCCCCCACCCCGAGAGTCACCTTAGCAAAGAGAATTAACAAGTAATTCTGTCTACTAAAGCGGAGAATAGGGCTGGTTAAGGGCGACCATCTATAATTTTGTCTTAAACATCTATTGAATACGTCGATAAATGGAATATAATTTTTTTTTTGCAACTCAAGTGGATCGACATACTCAGTAAATGCTTAATCCAAAACTATAGGTGGCTAAAGGATCTATTAGAACAAAATACAATAACTGAATGTAAATCGCATCACAGAACAGTAACCAACATCATATATATACATGTACACTGATATATGTTTAGTACAATACAATATGAATACAATAAAGGTGGTACTCAACCACACCATATACATTGAATCAAATATAATTACATCAGAGTATGCGGAAGAACGGAAATTGCTAAAGAAAAAGGAGAGCTGATATCCAGCATCAACTTCAAGCTAAGTCCAATAGATGATACCTGAAACAACTCGGTCTGACCCGAGTATAAATACACGAGTCAGTCTAGCTACAAAAATCAGTTAATATCGGTAATATGAAGAAGAATAGACATGAAGATACTTCTTCTCGAAAGAGAAGAATGAATTGATAAACTCATAAGCTCAACACTTAAGTAATAAACACTACTTAAGTGAACAAATACCTCGAAGGAGGTAACTCAAATCAAACACAAGTGCCTCATATCATCGGCGACATCATAAATGTCAACATGGTTTCCATGAACCAAATTTTCTCAAAGGGAGAAACATCAATAAAAACTCTCGCTAAAATGGAAAACATAAAACATTCTCAAATAGGGTGATCCAAAACTCAATTATAGATGAATCTCCAAATTCAATTATATCTCAACTCATCGTTGTAAATGTATATAAATCTCAATCTCAAGTCGCCAAAATGGGAAAACCCAGAATATCCTATAAAATCATGAAATTATCAAAACTCATAACTCAAGGAACTCGATAAGAGTTTAAAACATCATAATTGAAATCACCATATATATAATATCTCATATAGCACTAGGCTATCGATGTAATAAAACATCTTAAAAAGGTGAAATCATACTAAAACAGAAAACTCAAAAAACCCGGATTCGCCAAATCCCCGATTGTAATGCCGAAGCAATGCTGCAGGTGCTAAACTCAGACGGCCGAAGCCTTAGACAAATTCGCTAACAACTCTCAAAGCAGTTCGTCCACATGACAAGGTTGCTGACACCTCTCCAAGCCGTTTTGTCAACCCTAACAAGGTCGTTAACACCTCCCAAAGCAATTTTTCCTCATGACTAGGTAGCTGACACCTCTCCAAGCTGTTTTGTTAGCCCTAACAAGGTCGCTAACACCTCCCAAAACAGTTTGTCCTCATGACTAAGTCGCTAACACCTCTCCAAGCGGTTTTGTTAGCCCTAACAAGGTCGCTAACACCTCCCAAAGCAGTTTGTCCTCATGACTAGGTCGCTAACACCTCTCCAAGCTGTTTTGTTAGCCCTAACAAGGTCCCTAACACCTCCCAAAGCAGTTTGTCCTCATGACTAGGTCGCTGACACCTCTCAAAGCAGTTCTGTTAGGTAGACATCGTGAATGTGTCACAAACTCACGGATAGGAACCCGAAAAGTGTTAACGTGTGTCCCATACCACACATTCGCACTTAGCGGTTTACCACCCGTTAGTCAATGCCACACTAGAAACATCATAAAACTTAGAAAATTATATCTCACCTCGTCTCATTGGCGAGTGATAAAGAGATACTATACTCATCTCGTCTCTTCGACAAGTATTAAATGGCATCGTAACTTGCCTCATCTCATCGACAAGTGAAAACATCGTGATGCTTACTCATAAACCATAAATCTCAAAGTAGAAATCTCAAACCATAAAACTTGCCAAATATTGGCCTTCCCAAATAATTTCTAAATATAGGAATTATAATCTCAAACACCCGCCATAAATTGGCTAAGTAACTCAAAAATCATAACCCGGATAGTTTCGATCGTACAAGTCCGGAATTAAACGAAATAGTAAACGCACATGTCCCATACCACGTGTTTTACTAAATCGTTTAATTCTCTTTCTCATACGTTCGAATAGTACATAAATGTGTATTTTAAATTTAAAATAATTTATTTGAGAAAACAAGCTTTTAAAACCATTTTCCGAAATCAATTTTGAAGACGATATTTGAAAATTCCCTTATTATGGAGAATAAATAGATTTTTTAGATTAAAATAATGCTATATAATAATTTCACAAGCCAATTCTTTTGAAAAAAAATTTAAAATGCTTTATAAAACCCATGCACAAAATCTAGAGAGAAAACTCAAGAATTCGGGAAAATACCAAAAATGGTGGAAATTATTCTAAATATAAACACCGCTGAAATCAAGCTATGATCACTAGTTCGACAGCAGGTTTGGACCTGAAAACAGAGTCCAAATGACATGAAATTTTTCATTAATGTAGAATAATAGCCCTATTCTAATTTGCAAAAATATTCATCCAATTCCGACTTGAAATGAAGATTCCGCATCGCTTCAAAGTCGGACTAAAACCACTATAAACTGCTGTGTAAAAACAGCGCAAATGTTCAACTTCGACGATGAGTTCGAAGGGGCAACTGAACCCAGATATTTGTGAAATTTGGTAGGAGCATAGACTAATACTTCTACTACAATTTTCAAAAAGAACCGTTCGATTTGGATTTGAAACGAAGAAGTGGCGCGTCTCAAAGTTGGACCGAAACTAGGATTTTCTGTTTATTCAAAAAAGAGCAAAGGTCCGACTTCGGCAACGAGATCGTCATAGCTAACCAGCCCAGATTTTTATGAAACTATACAAAAGTGTAGATCATCACTTCATCTTTCCAACAAGACAAGAATGGCAGATTCCGACATCAGACGTGCCCAGGATGGCGTCGCAAAGTCGTGGTTTTGCGTTGAAAACAACGGGAGAAAAGGGTCTAAGGCCGGTAGCTATGCACTAACATGCCAGAGAAGAAAAACCACGATTTTGACATAGAAAACTACAAATTCTAGCAAAATTAATAAAATAAAAGTTGTAGCTAAATTTCTAAGCTTTTCAGAATGACCAAGATTATCAAAATCGGTTAGGAAACGAAGAAGTTATGATCAAATTCGTTTCAGCTTCAATGACATAGCAAATATTGGATTTGCTCTCGGGTTAGCAGTTGAAAAATTGGATTTTGACATGGCTATCATCCAAATTAAAGAAAATACAAAACATAAAAGTTGTAGCACATGAAATATGCTTTCTGTAACATCCAAAATTACCAAAATAGGTTTGGAAACGAGAAAGTTCTGATCAATTATGTTTCAACTTCAATGAGAGAGCAAATATTGGATTTGCTCTCGGGTTAGCAGTAGAAAAATTGGATTTTGACATAGCTAACATCAAAATTACAGAAAACACAAAACATAAAAGTTGTTTCACATAAATTAAGCTTTCGGGAATATCTATAATTATCAAATTCCGATAAATAATGAAAAATTTACGACTAAAACAATTTTCAGATTTAAAGTTCACATCTGCTGTCATTTTAGCCTCGAGACAGCGTCATTAGAAGCAACTTTCGACCATTTAATGCTCAAAATATAACAAAATACAAAACATGAAAGTTATAGAATAAGAGCTAAGCTTTCCAGAAAATCAAGAATTGTTAAATTTGGATATCACATTAGAAAGATATGCTAATATTACCAACATTATTAAGCACAGTTTTCCAATGACAGTGCAGTAAGTTAGTATCAGGGTTTTCGATACTCTATGCTCAAAATTTGCGAAAGTGTTTAACAGTAAAGTTATCACACTTTCTTCAAGCTTTCCAGAAAATCAAACAAAATACAATTCCGATTTAAAACGGAAAAGATATTCCTAATTTACTAACAATGATTCACAAATGAACATGCAATAAAAATAAAATTGAGATTTCTAACCTTGAAATCTCAATTTATGCTAGAAAATGTGAGTTTTCAACTCACCTTGAATTAGAGATGATCAAATCTCATTGTTTTGCTGAAATAAGCAAGTTTTGAGGAGAATAAAGCTTCCAACAACCTGTAGAAAAATTAGAACAGCACATGCAAAAGGAAATTAACAAACAACCTAAACATAAAAATTGGATTTTTGATGAATTAATCTCATGTTGGAGTTGATTACCTGTTGCAATCCTCCCTAATTGATAAAAGCAACCATTTTTATTCGAAGATTTGAAGATCTAAGGCTTTAGATTGAACAAACGGAGGAAATTTGCCCTCATTTTCTATTTCCAGGCTAATGAAGAAGAAGAGGAACTAAAAATTGTGTACGTACAGGTAATTCATTCCTCTTTTTCTCCTTCCTGGTTATAATTTTCTAATGGGCTTTGGACCCAATAGAGAAAATAAATTAGACTAAGAAATTTTTTAATTCACCACTTAAACAAATATGCACATAAACACAATGTTATAATGAGAACAATGTATTTTTCTTCAAGTTTTAATACAACCAATTTATGCAAACATACTTACATACGAAATAAAATATTTCACATCATATAAAAGGTTAATTTTAGTTTTTAAAACATTTTTATTATTAAAAACCCTTATTTTATATAAATTTACAATTTACACAATTAAATGCATAAATCCTCATTTTTAACTTTAAAAATTCTACAATAATTATTTCTTGGATAGAAAAATCTAATCAACCATTTCAAACTCAAATTTATAACCAAAATACATGTTTATACCAAATTCCATCTTTTTATTTTAATAAACACCTTTTAAAAAAACAAATACTTCTATTAAAAATTATTAAAAGAAGTAATTGGCAATAATTATTGCATTTACTCAAAATAAAATCATACTTCATTTATTATTTTCACAATTAAACACAATAAAGTTACCAAATCTTTATTTCCACATTTTGTTTCCAAAATTCATTGTTTATTCCAATAAACAATGTAAAACTTTCAATTTTATTTAATTTATAATATTAAATTATAACCACCGTTATAATTTAATATTAACAGGTAATCTACAAAACCAGGGTTGTTACAGACCCCCCCTAATCAAAATTGCGTCCTCGCAATTTCTGGAGAAGAGTTTGTATTCAACACAATTATTTCACCAACCAAAGAAGGATAGACAAGCACGGGATCAAAATTCCTCACTTTCAACTCAAGATGAAAGAAGACCAATATAAAATTGCTCGATTAATTCTATTGTTTTTAAAGTGCAAATATGCAATTAGCGAACCATCGAATTTTTTGATCAACACATAAGATTTCGAAGGCGTCTCACCTTTGAATAAGAGCACAACAAGATGCTACACAAAGGATCAATCAAATAAGATTGATTTCTCATAAGCTCTTTAAGTAGAGTCAGGATTTAGCACAACTCCAACTCGAACTCTAATCAAAAAGATGGTTATCGATATGATCTTTCCCTATGACACTGCGGGGGAAAACCATACCGATATATGATAGACACAATAGGGGCATGATAGTCCAACCAAAAGGTGGTTTCCAACTCGAACGACCGCATAAATGCACGTCGTTAGAAAGTAGCACAAGAGTAAGATATTCACAAGGAACTAAAATATATGTATATACTTTCAATAAAAAATTCTTAGAGTTCCAAAAATTCAATATCTTTATAGTTATAACCACAATTTTCAACATTTGAAAATTTTAAAACTTTTTACTATATTACTTAGTAAGTTATTTAAAACTCAAATTAAAAGTCAAAATTTCTTCTCTTACTTCAAAATTAATTTCCAAAGAAATTTGTAAATCCATAATAATATTCCTCAAAATAAATTAAGGGTTTAAATTCTTTACACTCTTCTATTAAACCACTTAAATAGTTTTTTAAACCAATCTTCAAATTCTCTTATTATACTCTTCTCTTAAAACATCTGATGTATATAATATAGATTCTAAAATCTCAAAATATACTTTCAATAAAGTATAACTCAAGAATATTCTCATTTATTTTCATCTTTATAATTTCAAAATAAATAAATAAATAAATGGCATTGCCTCGCCCTTGAATCTCAAATAAATAGATTTATCCGTTGGCTGCAGAGTCGATCAAGCGATCAAAACTGCCTAGCCACCCTGTTACTCGTCTCTGAAATCAATGGCTGCAATTACCATTAAAATATAAATTTCATATATAATCTCAAAATATTATTTTCAAAACTTCAATTTTTAAAACACAAACCATCGTGTTTGATTGTCTCATCATAGCATTTAGGAAATTCCTATCGATAACATTGATCGGGCGTATTGATCAGAACTCTTAACTACTCGATGGATAACCCAACACTCTCAAATTATTTATTTGAAAGAATACTACTCATATAAATATATTCTCAAAACATTCTTTGATTTTTTTTTTAATATCCCAAAACTCCAATTTCTTTTTTTAAAACTCATATTTATGTAGCTTCAAAACTCAAACCAAAGAACATTAAGAGAATGCATCGAGATATTCCCAGAATACTCGATTCTCAAAATCAATAGAAGCAGATAGAGTGTTCATCAATCTTACGATGTCATGAGCCACTCCCAAAAATCATCAAGATACAGGATTAGCAAGATATTCTTCTCGAAGGAAAAGACGAAACAATCCATGAATCACTACTTCAGTCGGAGTAATGCTAAAGGTTAACATTTATTAAGTATATGAAAAGAACACTCAAATGAAGCTGAATGATAAACTCAATCAAACTCGAACAATCTAGAAACTCACCTCTTTCCTTAGTGGATGTCCTCGTGGAAGGATAACCGAAGAGCTAAGAGCCAGGAATAGGGTTATCTCAACACTCGATTGCCCGATTGGATGTCAAATCCGAAAGGACTCGCAAAACTCAAAAGAGTCACCTTGACTGGAATTCGAGATATGTCTTCACATCTCGATACTCAAGAGTGAATTTAGAAACCTTGGAATCATCATCAACATTCCAAAGTGATAGAAATAATAAAACAATCAAGTTAGGATGCCTAAATAAATATAGGATCCTATAACAACGAAACGATCGGACTTAACGTCAAATAAGTCAATCCATCTCAAATCAGATACATCTCAAGATAGTGTGTAATAAACAAATACTCACTAAAGCAGCAGCAAATAGAAAACTCAGAATGCTCACAACAAGCCACTAGTTATGGATCCCCTCAATAGGATTCACAACTCTCAAAGGAATGCAACATGAATGCTAAAAGAAATCAATCAGCTCCATCGATACGAACTCACTCGTATCGACAAAAATAAAAACATAATAATCCCAAATAAGATTACTTATAAGATAAGATGACTTCAAACTCTATTATGGAATACTACAGAATAATATATATATATATATATATATATATATATATTCCTAGACATATTCCACCTCAACAATCCCAAAACTCGAAAAAGAATCAAAGCACGATTCGAAAACAAGCTCGAAGAAAGGACAATGATTCACTCGTATTGTACTTCGATGTATCGTGATATACGTACTATTCTGTATTTATTCTACTTTGTTCCGACCACAGCTCTGATACCAAGCTGTAACCCCCCACCCCGAGACTCACCTTAGCAAAGAGAATTAACAAGTAATTCTGTTTACTAAAGCAGATAATAGGGCTGGTTAAGGGCGACCATCTATAATTTTGTCTTAAACATCTATTGAATACGTCGATAAATGGAATATAATTTTTTTTTGCAACTCAAGTGGATCGACATACTCAGTAAATGCTTAATCCAAAACTATATGTGGCTAAAGGATCTATCAGAACAAAATAAAATAACTGAATGTAAATCGCATCACAGAACAGTAACCAACATCATATATATACATGTACACTGATATATGTTTAGTACAATACAATATGAATACAATAAAGGTGGTACTCAACCACACCATATACATTAGATCAAATATAATTACATCAGAGTATGCGGAAGAACAGAAATTGCTAAAGAAAAAGGAGAGCTGATATCCAGCATCAACTTCAAGCTAAGTCCAATAAATGATACCTGAAACAACTCGGTCGGACCCGAGTATAAATACACGGGCCAGTCTAGCTACACAAATCAGTTAATATCGGTAATATGAAGCAGAATAGACATGAAGATACTTCTTCTCGAAAGAGAAGAATGAATTGATAAACTCATAAGCTCAACACTTAAGAAATAAAGACTACTTAAGTGAACAAATACCTCGAAGGAGGTAACTCAAATCGAACACAAGTGCCTCATATCATCGGCAACATCCTAAAATGTCTACATGGTTTCCATGAACCATATTTCCTCAAAAGGAGAAACATCAATAAAAACTCTCGCTAAAATGGCAAACATAAAACATTCTCAAATAGGGTGATCCAAAACTCAATTATAGATGAATCTCCAAATTCAATTATACCTCAACTCATCGGTGTAAATGTATATAAATCTCAATCTCAAGTCGCCAAAATGGCAAAACCCAGAATATCCTATAAAATCACGAAATTATCAACACTCATAACTCAAGGAACTCGATAAGAGTTTAAAACATCATAATTGAAATCACCATATATATAATATCTCATATAGCACTAGGTTATCGATGTAATATAACATCTTAAAAAGGTGAAATCATAATAAAGCAGAAAAATCAAAAAACCCGGATTCCCCATATCCCCGATTGCAATGCCGAAGCAATGCTGCACGTGCTAAACTTAGACGGCCGAAGCCTTAGACAAGGTCGCTAACACCTCCCAAAGCAGTTCGTCCTCTTGACAAGGTTGCTGACACCTCTCCAAGCCGTTTTGTCGACACTAACAAGGTCGCTAACACCTCCCAAAGCAATTTGTCCTCATGACTAGGTCACTGACACCTCTCCAAGCTGTTTTGTTAGCCCTAACAAGGTCGCTAACACCTCCCAAAGCAGTTTGTCCTCATGACTAGGTCGCTAACACCTCTCCAAGCTGTTTTGTTAGCCCTAACAAGGTCGCTAACACCTCCCAAAGCAGTTTGTCCTCATGACTAGGTCGCTAACACCTCTCCAAGCTGTTTTGTTAGCCCTAACAAGGTCGCTAACACCTCCCAAAGCAGTTTGTCCTCATGACTAGGTCGCCAACACCTCTCCAAGCTGTTTTGTTAGCCCTAACAAGGTCGCTAACACCTCCCAAAGCAGTTTGTCCTCATAACTAGGTCGCTAACACCTCTCAAAGCAGTTCTGTTAGGTAAACATCGTGAATGTGTCACAAACTCACAGATAGGAACCCGAAAAGTGTTAACGTGTGTCCCATTCCACACATTCGCACTTAGCGGTTTACCACCCGTTAGTCAATGCCACACTAGAAACATCATAAAACTCAAAAAATTATATCTCGCCTAGTCTCATTGGCGAGTGATAAAGAGACACTATACTCATCTCGTCACATCGACAAGTATTAAATGGCATCGTAACTTGCCTCATCTCATCGACAAGTGAAAACATCGTGATGGTTACTCATAAACCATAAATCTCAAAGTAGAAATCTCAAACCATAAAACTCGCCAAATATTGGCCTTCCCAAATAATTCCTAAATATAGGAATTATAATCTCAAACACCCGCCATAAATTGGCTAAGTAACTCAAAAATCATAACCCAGATAGTTTCGATCGTACAAGTCCGGAATTAACCGAAATAGTAAACGCACGTGTCCCATACCACGTGTTTTACTAAATCGTTTAATTCTCTTTCTCATACGTTCGAATAGTATATAAATGTGTATTTTAAATTTAAAATAATTTATTTGAGAAAACAAGCTTTTAAAACCATTTTCCGAAATCAATTTTGAAGACGATATTTGAAAATTCCCTTATTATGGAGAATAAATAGATTTTTTAGATTAAAATATTGCTATATAATAATTTCACAAGCCAATTTTTTTGAAAAACACTTTAAAATTCTTTATAAAACCCATGCACAAAATCTAGAGAGAAAACTCAAGAATTCGGGAAAATACCAAAAATGTTGGAAATTATTCTAAATATAAACACCGCTGAAATCAAGCTATGATCACTAGTTCGACAGCAGGTTTGGACCTAAAAACAGAGTCCAAATGACATGAAATTTTGCAGTAATGTAGAATAATAGCCCTACTCTAATTTGCAAAAATATTGATCCAATTCCGACTTGAAATGAAGATCCTGCGTCGCTTCAAAGTCGGACTAAAACCACTATAAACTGCTGTGTAAAAACAGCGCAAATGTTCAACTTCGACGATGAGTTCGAAGGGGCAACTGAACCCAGATCTTTTTGAAATTTGGTAGGAGCATAGACTAATACTTCTACTATAATTTGCAAAAAGAACTATTCGATTCGGACTTGAAACGAAGAAGCGGCGCATCTCAAAGTTGGACCGAAGCTAGGATTTTCTGTTTATTCGAAAAAGAGCAAAGGTCCGACTTCGACAACGAGATCGTCATAGCTAACCAGCCCAGATTTTTATGAAAGTACACAAAAGTGTAGACCATCACTTCTTCTTTCCAACAAGACCAAGAATGGCAGATTCCGACATTGGACGTGCCCAGGATGGCGTCGCAAAGTCAGGGTTCTGCGTTGAAAACTACGGGAGAAAAGAGTCTAAGGCCGGTAGCTATGCACTAACAGGCCAGAGAAGAAAAACCACAATTTTGACATAGCAAACTTTAAATTCTGGCAAAATTAATAAAATAAAAGTTGTAACTAAATTTCTAAGCTTTCTGGAATGACCAAGATTATCAAAATCGGTTAGGAAACGAAGAAGTTATGATCAAATTCGTTTCAGCTTCAATGACATAGCAAATATTGGATTTGCTCTCGGGTTAGCAGTAGAAAAATTGGATTTTGACATGGCTAACATCCAAATTAAAGAAAATACAAAACATAAAAGTTGTAGCATATGAAATATTCTTTCTGGAACATCCAAAATTACAAAAGTCGGTTTGGAAACGAAAAAGTTATGATCAATTATGTTTCAGCTTCAATTAGAGAGCAAATATTGGATTTGCTCTCGGGTTAGCAAAAGAAAAATTAGATTTTGACATAGATAACATCAAAATTACAGAAAACACAAAACATAAAAGTTGTTGCACATAAATTAAGCTTTCTGGAACAACCATAATTATTAAATTCCGATAAATAATGAAAAAGTTACGACTAAAACAATTTTCAGATTTAAAGTTCACATCTGCTGTCATTTTAGCCTCGGGACAGTGTCATTAGAAGCAACTTTCGACCATTTAAAGCTCAAAATATAAAAAATACAAAACAAAAAAGTTATAGAAGAAGAGCTAAGCTTTCCATAACATCAAGAATCGTTAAATTTGGATATAACATAAGAAAGATATGCTAAAATTACCAACATTATTAAGCACAGTTTTCCAATGACAATGCAGTAAGTTAGTATTAGGGTTTTCGACACTCTATGCTCGCGATAGTGTTTAACATGAAAGTTATCACACTTTCTTCAAGCTTTCCATAACATGAAATAAAGTACAATTCCGATTTAAAACGAAAAAGATATTCCTAATTTACTGACAGTGATTCACAAATGAACATGCAATAAAAATAAAATTGAGATTTCTAACCTTGAAATCTCAATTTGTGCTAGAAAATGTGAGTTTTCAACTCACCTAGAATTAGAGATGATCAAATCTCATATTTTTGCTGAAATAGCCAAGTTTTGAGGAGAATAAAGCTTCCAACAACCTGTAGAAAAATTAGAACAGCACATGCAAAAGGAAATTAACAAACAACCTAAATATAAAAATTGGATTTTTGATGAATTAATCTCATGTTGGAGTAGATTACCTGTTGCAATCCTCTCTAATTGATAAAAGCAACCATTTTTATTTGAAATTTGGAGATCTAAGGCTTTAGATTGAACAAATGGAGGAATTTTGCTCTCATTTTCTATTTCCAGGCTAATGAAGAAGAAGAGGAACTAAAAATTGTGTATGTACAGGTAATTCATTCCTCCTTTTCTCCTTCCTGGTTATTATTTGCTAATGGGCTTTGGACCCAATAGAGAAAATAAATCAGACTAAGAAATTTTTTAATTCACCACTTAAACAAATATGCATATAAACACAATGTTGTTGTAATATACATTAATAATAGGGATGAATATGCTAAATATGAAAGGGCATTATTGTAATCTGCACTGCATAAGTAGTCCATAAATATGGAGCTTGATTGTATTGTAAAGATATATTTCTCTCATTCAATAGAATTGTTCTCTCCCTAATTGCCTCCATTCTCTTTATTCTGTAACACGTTATCAGCACGAAGGAATGCGAATTAATTATTGACCTCAACCTATTCACCATCAAACTTTCCAACTTCTCAGCAAGTAATTAAATATTAATTACTCTGACCGTTTCTCTTCTGACCATTCCAATTCTAAGGCTATTTATATTCAAAATCCTATTATATATATTAGTGCAGACGAGTCTTTTAGAATATATCCACATACATTCTATTTCTTATTTCCTTTACAACAGCAGGCAAAGGAATTGTTCTTGCATTTCTTTATAAACTCGTTACTTTTCCTCTCTCCAAAAAGGTAATTGTCAATAACATATTTTTTTTTGATAAAGCTATCAAGTCAGCACATGCTAGTTTGGGGTTCGCTTCTATATTTTTCATGTCTTTTCTTGTATCACTCTTATTTTTATTCTTTGGCTTCTAAATTCAATATTATTATTATTATTTTTCCCTTTGCGGATCTATTGCCAAATAAAATTCAAAAGTTTGGAATGGAATATACGCAAAGGCTGACTTTCCTTTCTTATTTGATAAATACATGAAAGTTGCAAAATCCAAATGTTTGGTTTTGTTGATACAATTTATTTTTTTGGTATAGTTGTTTGATACCATTATTGAAGACTTTCCATTTTTTTTCTTTCTTCTTTTTAGCTGGAAACAAACAAATAGTGAATGCTGTTGTGGCGAATATATTCACCTTATGCAATTTATTTTATGAATAGTTCACAAAATGATAAACATCGCCAAGCTTGAATTTAAAGCTTTGGATATATCTGGAGACAACTACTTATCATGGATACTGGATGCTGAGATTCATTTGCAATCTCAATGCTTAGAAAATGCCATTAAAAATGGCAATACTATGTCCCAGCAGGACAAAGCAAAGGCTCTAATATTTTTAAGACATCATATCCATGACGATCTAAAAACAGAATATTTGACTGAAAAAGACCCTCTCCACTTATGGAACTCCATGAAGGAGCGTTATGACCACCAGAAGACGGTCATACTTCCAAACACTAGGCAAGAGTGGTTGAACCTGAGGTTTCAGGACTTTAAGTTCGTAAGAGAATATAATTCTGCAATGTTTAGAATCACTTCTAAATTGAAATTATGTGGAGAAAAGGTGGATGACGCACAAATGCTTGAAAAGACTTTCTCAACATTTCATGCCTCGAATATACTCCTGCAGCAGCAATATCGAGAGCGTCATTTTACAAAATATTCTGAACTCATAGAATGCTTACTAATTGCTGAACAAAATAATGAATTGCTTATAAAAAACCATTCCTCAAGACCAACTGGTTCAACTGCATTACCTGAAGTTAATGCTAATTTTGCCCACTCTGGAAGAGGTAAGGGTCGAGGTCGAGGTAGAGGACATGGTCGTGGACGTGGATATAACTCTAGCAGAGGTGGTTATGGTGGTTTTAAAGGTAACAAAACCACCAACTTTAAAAAGCAACAAAAGAAAATTGAGCCTATAAAGAACAATTATTCAGCTTCAGAAAATAAAAGGCATTATGAGGAAGTTTGTTATAGATGCGGACGATCTGGTCACTGGTCACGTACATGTAGATCATCAAAGAAAACAGTTGAAGAATATCATCGCTCGAAGAATATTGAGGCAAATAATGCCGAAAAGTTACCTGAAAACACTAACCTGAAGTTAGATGATTTCTTCGAAGATGACAATGGAAATTTCATTAATGATGAAAATCTAAGTGCAATGATCATTGATATGACCGAGTTGATCAATTAGAAATGTCTTGTAGTTTGTGACTTTCGTTTTATTTCATTAGCTTGCATCAATAAATCAGTTTGAAGTTTGTGTTCATTTAATTGTATTTCCCTTTGCAGTACTAGTAATGTGTAATGTGGATGTTGTTTTTAATCAATAGCCTATTTTAATCATATTACTTTGTTTGTTTACATTACATTTATTTATGCATACAAATTTTTAATGATTGACTAATCATTGTCTTTAATTCTTAAGGTATGGAACGCCATTTGGGTGATGATATATGCTTACTAGATAGTGCAACTACTCATACAATTTTGAAAAACCAGAAGTTTTTCTCTGAACTATCTAAAAATTTCTCAGCTAAAGTCTCCACTATAGCTGGATCTGCTAATATAATTGACGGGTCCGAAAGAGCCCATATAATATTACCAAATGGTACGCATATCTTTATTCAGAATGCATTATACTCAAGCAACTCTAAAAGAAATTTGCTGAGTTTCAAAGATATAAGAATGAATGGATACCATATTGAAAATATAAATGAAAACAACAAATAATATCTTTGTGTTATTTCTAGAATTGAAAGCCAGAAGCTTATCCTAGAAAAATTTGGTACAATTTCAACTGGTTTATATTTTACAAAAATTGGCATAGTTGAATCTCACTCTATAAATATGAGCCAGAAGCTCACAAATACAAAGACATTGATTCTTTGGCATGATCGCTTGGGTCATCCTGGATCAACTATGATGCGTAAAATTGCCAAAAACTCAAACGGACATGATTTATCAAACCAATTGAATTTACCAAGTGATTACTTATGTGCCCCATGTGCACAAGGAAAATTAATCACTCGACCTTCATATAGTAAAATCACCTCTGAATCTCCAACATTTTTACAAAGAATTCAAGGTGATATATGTGGCCCAATCCACCCTGAATGTTGACCATTCAAATATTTTATGGTATTGATTGATGCATCAACTCGTTGGTCACATGTCTGTTTACTTTCTACAAGAAATTTGGCATTTGCCAAGCTACTTGCTCAAATAATAAAATTGAGAGCACACTTCCCTGATCATCAAATTAAATCGATTCGACTAGATAATGATGGAGAATTTACTTCTCAAGTATTTGATGATTATTGTCTATCATTGGGGATTGAAATTGAACATCCAGTAGCTCATGTTCATACTCAAAATGGTCTAGCAGAATCATTAATTAAGCGCTTGCAACTTATTGCAAGACCATTGCTTATGCAATCAAAACTACCTGTTTCAGCTTGGGGACATGTAATTTTGCATGCATCGAAATTGGTTAAAATTAGACCAACAGCTCATCATCAGCTTTCACCATCACAGCTCTTAACTAGATTTCAACCAAATATTTCACATTTACGAAATTTGGTTGTGCTGTGCATATACCTATTAATCCACCACTTCGTACTAAAATGGGTCCTCAACGACGGTTGGGAATTTATGTGGGATTTGATTCCCCATCGATAATTCGTTACCTTGAACCTCTTACAGGTGATGTCTTCACTGCAAGATTTTCAGACTGTAAATTTGATGAGACAATCTTCCCGCCATTAGGGGGAGAAAAGACCGTTCCAGTAGAACGACGTGAAATATCATGGAATAATCCATCTATGTCTTATTTGGATCCACGTACTAAACAATGCCAATATGAGGTACAAAGAATTTTGCATATTCAAAATATTGCAAATCAACTGCCGGATGCATTTAGTGACACCGAAAAAATAACTAAATCTCACATTCCAGCGGCAAATGCACTAGCAAAAATTGATGTCCCTGAAGGATCAAAAATAAATATAGCAGCAAATGAATCTAAAGCAAGACAAAAACGTGGAAGGCCAATTGGTTCAAAAGACTTGGCGCCTAGAAAAACAAAGTCTAATGAAAAATCATCAATTAAGGAACCTCCTGAAGAGGTTATAAATGATCAAAAAGATCACTCAAATGAAAATCCCAATTCTCCTAGAAGCGCGGAAGGAAACATTATCCCAGAAGAGATAAAAGAAGATTCCAACGATAAAATGGTACCTAATAATAATGAGATCTCAATATTTTATACGAACTACGGAGAAATATGGGATCGAAGTAAAATAATAATTGATGATGTATTCTCATTCGCAGTAGCTACTGAAATAATTGAAGGTCATGACCATAATGAGAATAATGAGAATGATGATAATGAACCAAATAGCATAAATGAATGTCGAAAAAGACACGATTGGCCAAAATGGAAAGATGCTATCCAAGTGGAACTAGATTCACTTCAAAAACATGGTGTATTTGGACCAATAGAAAAAACACCAGAAAATGTTAAACCAGTAGGTTATAAATGGGTATTCGTTAGAAAACGAAATGATAAAAATGAAGTCGTGAGGTACAAGGCACGACTTGTCGCACAAGGTTTCCTGCAGAGACCGGGTTTTGACTTTAAGGAAACTTACTCCCCTGTCATGGATGTCATAACATTCCGATATTTGATAAGCCTTGTAGTTTCTGAAAAACTCGATATAAGGTTAACGGATGTTGTGACAGCTTATCTTTATGGTGAATTAGATACCAACATTTACATGAAAATTCCAGATGGATATAAATTGCCTGAAGCAAAATCAAAGTCCATGTACTCATTAAGACTAAGACGATCACTATATGGATTGAAACAATCTGGAAGAATGTGGTATAACCGTCATAGTAAATATTTGGTAAAAGAAGGATACGAAAACAATCTCATTTGTCCATGTGTCTTTATAAAGAAATCGGTAAAGGGATTTGCTATCTTAGCAGTTTATGTTGATGACATAAATTTGATTGGAACTCCAGAAGAGATTGATAAAACAATAAATTACTTAAAGAAGGAATTTGAAATTAAAGATCTTGGCAAAACTAAGCACTGTCTCGGTCTACAGATTGAGCATAGTACTAATGGCATATTAATCCATCAATCAAACTACATTGAGAAAATTCTAAAGCGTTTTCAAATGGATAAAGCATATCCACTTAGTACGCCAATGGTTGTTAGATCTTTAGATATTAAAAAGGACCCTTACCGCCCAAAAGAAGAAGATGAGAATGTGCTTGGCCCGGAAGTGCCATATCTTAGTGCCATTGGTGCATTATTATATTTGGCCCAATGCACAAGACCAGATATTGCATTTTCAGTAAATCTTCAAGCAAGATACAGTTCAGAACCAACAAAAAGACACTGGAATGGTATAAAACATATCATGAGATATCTTCGTGGAACGACAAATTTGGGTTTATTTTACTCTAACACAGGCATTAATCCAAATCTAGTTGGCTATCTGATGCAGGTTATCTTTCTGACCCACATAAAGCAAGATCACAAACTGGATATGTATTTAATAACAGCAATGCAGCAATTTCATGGAGATCTACAAAACAAACATTGGTAGCAACATCATCCAATCACTCTGAAATACTAGCACTACATGAAGCAAGTAAAGAATGTATTTGGCTAAGATCACTGATTGAGCATATTCGAAAAAGCTGCCAACTTCCATCAGTAACGGAAAGGTCAACCATTATTTATGAAGACAATGCAGCTTGTGTAGCTCAAATTCAAGCGGGTTACATTAAGGGTGATAGGACGAAACACATTTCTCCTAAATTTTTCTTCACACATGAGCTACAAAAGGATAATAAGATAGAAGTGAAACAAATCCGATCCCAAGAAAATCCAGCGGACTTATTCACAAAGGCACTTCCAAAATCAACATTTCAGAAGATGGTGTACAAAATTGGTATGCGTCGGCTGCATCAACAAACTAATTGAATAATGCGTTATAATCCAGGGGGAGCATATGAAATACGCTATAATGTACTCTTTTTCCTTCACTAATATTTTTTCCCATTGGGTTTTTATTAGTAAGGTTTTAATGAGGCATTATCTTGATCCAGAAGAATCAACCCTCATAGTAACATTATAAAATATATGTTACTTAAAGATGAAATCATGTTGTACTCTTTTCCTTGTTTATGATTTTTTCCCACTGGGTTTTTCATAACAAGGTTTTTAATGAGGCAATTACTCTTATCATCTTTACATACGCATATTCAAGGGGAGTGTTGTAATATACATTAATAATAGGGATGAATATGCTAAATATGAAAGGGCATTATTGTAATCTGCACTGCATAAGTAGTCTATAAATATGGAGCTTGATTGTATTGTAAAGATATATCTCTCTCATTCAATAGAATTGTTCTCTCCCTAATTGCCTCCATTCTCTTTATTCTGTAACAAATGTTATAATGAGAACAATGTATTTTTCTTCAAGTTTTAATACAACCAATTTATGCAAACATACTTACATACGAAATAAAATATTTCACATCATATAAAAGGTTAATTTTAGTTTTTAAAACATTTTTATTATTAAAAACCCTTATTTTATACAAATTTACAATTTACACAATTAAATGCATAAATCCTCATTTTTAACTTTAAAAATTCTACAATAATTATTTCTTGGATAGAAAAATCTAATCAAC
Source organism: Allium cepa (assembly GCA_030765085.1). Taxonomy (NCBI): domain Eukaryota; kingdom Viridiplantae; phylum Streptophyta; class Magnoliopsida; order Asparagales; family Amaryllidaceae; genus Allium; species Allium cepa. The sequence goes on from CM060942.1 coordinate 516,284,329, forward strand.
CGTTTCAAACACAAATTTATAACCAAAATACATGTTTATACCAAATTCCATCTTTTTATTTTAATAAACACCTTTTAAAAAAACAAATACTTCTGTTAAAAATTATTAAAAGAAGTAATTGGCAATAATTGCAATAATTATTGCATTTACTCAAAATAAAATCATACTTCATTTATTATTTTCACAATTAAACACAATAAAGTTACCAAAACTTTATTTCCTTATTTTGTTTCCAAAATTCATTGTTTATTCCAAATAAACAATATAAAACTTTCAATTTTATTTAATTTATAATATTAAATTATAACCACCGTTATAATTTAATATTAACAGGTAATCTCCAAAACCAGGGTTGTTACATATATACAACATATAATAATCTGTAAACATAGTAATCAAAACAAATTCCAGGCAACCAAATTCTACTTCAGGATCTAGATCCATAAAGATAGCTATTAAATTATGTTTTTAGGTAATCTGCATTTTAATTCACTCCAAGCGCAACTTAAAGCACAAACAACACTCACAAAGATAAGCAACTATGCTTCTGAAATCATTGATTAAAATTTATTGGTAGTAAGCAATATGAGCATCTTGCTACCAGTAATAGTTTCTCATTAGACTGTAGTAAATACTTTTACTTGAAGAGTATATCAAGCACATGCATACCTTAACACCCCTTTATACCTCTAAATAACCAAGCTACACTAAGTTCCATCATTCCCAACATCACAAGGTAAATTAAATCGAATTTATCCTTATAGGTTTGCTCGCTGTTGCTAGGCAAATAATGCAGTGATAGAAGAACAAGGAACTATAGCGAGTTTGAATCGTAACCAAAATCTTTTATTTAATTGTACAGTAGAAATCTCAGTGTACTTTACTTCGGAGCTTTTCATTTGCAGCTTACTTAGTTAAATCAATGTATCTTATTTTCCCAATAAGCTCAAGGACATAATACAATAAATAGGGATGAATCTATCGAATTACAACCGGATATCAGAATTACAGATAAATTTACCCATATATAAAATAAGTTCATCATATTACTCACCTTATTATTGAACAACAGCTCATTTCTGAAACCAGACAGTTGTTTGAAACTTGATTTCGAATTGAACTCGATTTGTTGATCTAAATCTACTGTTAGTTGAGTCTGAATTCATACTTGTTTTTAGATGATCTTGAATTACTTCAGTTGTATGCCATATAGATGATTAGTTTAGATTTATTTTTATTGCTTAAATTTATGGTTTGTTTCTAAAGGAACATGAAAGAAAAATATAGATCGAGAAATGAGAATATAGACAAATTTTTGAACTGTTTACTGCTTTGATTCCCAAGTTATTTTATTTTTTTATATTTTAACATATCGCCACTTGTAATTTCTAAGGCTGGTACAAACTGCACATGTAATACGCATGTATCCTTTAACTTACATTTATAAAAACTAATTTTCTTATGTTTATTACATGTGTATTACAATTTCAATTTATTTTTATTTTATAAATGTCTTAAGTGTTTAATATTTAAACTTCTCTTATATTTATCTATTTATAATTTTAAAAGTAGTTGATATAAAAAATTTCAATTATATCTTATAAATAGGTATACAAATATACTAATATATATATAATTTATTTATACATTATTTATTTTTTTCTTTTCATAAAACTTTATATTAAATTTTCTATTTAGTAATTTCTTCCTTAATTTACATAAATATGGTCTTTTAAAGAAAACAATATAAAACAAATTATATACTAATAAAATCGTATACATATATACACACACACACACTTAAACATACCCATATTTATATTTAATTGAAAAAAATAAGTTTGCCCATTCTAAATAATTATATTAGGATATTATCAAGTAACAGATTTATTTGTTTAATTTATAAATCAGTGTTTTCAATAGCTAAAATCAGACAATTATCCAATTACCTGATGCCCAAAGATCCGGGTTATTACAAAAACAGATTAAATAGCTTTAAAATAGATTAATTAGATTTAAAATAAATTAAAATAGTTTAATTAGTTTAAAATAAATAAAATAGTTTAATAAATTTTAAAATCTTAATAATTATAAATTTTAAAATTGTTCATATCAAAATATGAGTTTGAAATTAATATCTAATTAAACTATTCATTTCATTTCAATATATTTGGACCATTTCAACTTTCCAAATCGAGGAACCAAATTTCAATAAATTATCGAATTTCATATCGTTTTAATCCATGTTCAAAATGTCAATATGGATTACTCCAATTTCAAAATATTTCAAAGTTATTTTAAACAAATTCAATAACTCAAGTTCGATAGAATTTCATTTATACATAAAAGTTTAACTTTAAACTTCCGATTTAATTTCTAAAAGAAATTTCTTTTAAACCAATTCGCATTTCAACACAAAACTTGATTTTTCTATAATACTTCAATTTACATAAATCAAATTTATTTCAAAACACCAATTGATTAAATTCAAAAATTCAAGGATTTTAAAATCAATTAATTTAACCAATCCGTTATCCGTATATGATTTTCTACCCTACGGTCAAGTGATACAGATATTTATCATTTCAATAACTGCAATCCTAAATTAATAATAAAAATCCATAACGAACTTGCAGCTTATAACGATAGAAAATAAAACATCCATACAACCAATATCAACATTCCACATCAACCACAATCATCATCCAAAACAATCAACAAATATCAATATAGACTAATAATCAATAACTGGTATCTAACTGGCAGTTTATATTCAATAATAAATTAAATAACGATTTAATTTAAATAACCGAGATGATGATTAATATATACAAAACAGCCACAAATAAATTCCTAATCACGTCATAAATTAAATTTAATGACCATAAGAAAATTTAGAAGCTATGAGTGGGTTAAAACACTCATCTTTGATTCTAAATTGAATTTAAATCTAATTTAAACCCAAAATTCAAACTGCCTCAGAATTCGTTCAAACGAGATTCAAAATTTTCAAAATTTTGATACGATCCCAAGGGAACAAACAGCACATCAATTTGACTTTGTATGAAGAAGATATGCTGATTAGAAGTTATAAAGATTAAAAAATAAAATTAAAATAAATAAAATAAAGAATAATACACGTCACACTGTCTCCCTCGTTCACGCGATTACCATGAGTATGGCCTAAACCCTAGCCAGCCACCACCGAAACTATGATTTCTTCGGCCACCACGCACATTACCCAGATGATCAAGCAACTCCATCACCATTAGCAGCTCAGGCCGCACCCAATGGTGGTCACGTGATGGCGCCCCCACATGGCTCGTCGTCGCTAACCATAAACGCTGGATTGAGGCGAAAATGATATCTAATAAGACGAACCAACACCACCGATGCGAAGCTTTGGTTCCCCTCTGTGCACTGCAAACTCTCGACCGAGCCACCACCGACGATCCACCGACGAATCCTCACCCATACACACGAACGGCCGAGACGAAAACAATGATATCTGGCCAAACTGAAACCCAAATTGGAAACGATCACATATCTGACTTACGCTCGTCGAGAGCTTCAAATCGATATATAATTCGATATAGTATGAGGAGTTTTAATTTTTGATTTGGAATTTGATTTGAAATTGAATTGGATGTTTTTTGTTTGCCAATGGAACAAGGAGTTAAGAAGGAGATGTACGAACAGACAAATCAGAATAAGGAGTGGCTAGGGTTTATAATGAAGTATTTATAAGAAGGTCAGAAATATGATGAATGGGGAAGATTAATTCAACGATACACGACCCCAAAAGCCCGTTTCGACTTCGGAGCGAAAATAGGTCAAGCCTTTTATCAAAATAGATGTTTTCAAATATTTTAAATTCAATGGAACAGGTTTCAAGTCCTAATTCCATCGTATGAAGTAGTTATGTTAAAATCAACTTATTTCAATCTGATTTCATTTGATTTCAATTAAATTGATTTCTAGGCGTTTCGAGCCCGTACGATCAAACAACAAGTCTGATAGTTATGAAACTTGAAATCCTACAATAATTCACCGTTATGGATCCGATGAAACTGGTTTCGTCGAAATCCGAGTTAGTGGCCAACATGGCTATATTTCAGTTATCTAAATAAATTAATATTAAATTAGTTAAATCAAATTTTCGATTTCAATTCCACAATTAATAAATTTTATCATTTCTGGTTTCCTAAACAATTACAATACTTTAAACAATTTAGATATCAATTTAAAGTTAATTAATTTACCAATTACAGTATTAATTTTCAATTTTCAGTCAATTCATAAATTAAAATAAGAATTCCAAAATTTCATTTATTTGATTTTCAATCCTGTTATCAAATTAATTATCATCTTATGGATATCATTTCCATTGGTACATATTTTAGTGCATTAATAATTTCCAATTTCATCTTAATTTCAATTACGTAGTATTTGATTTCATTTACTACAATAAATCCATTTATTATAAATTGAATTTCAATAAATTGATTTGTTTCAATTTCAATCTTTTTATTAAGTCCATTATTACTTTATAAACCTAGTTAACCTTTGTTTTACCTTTCATTACCTTAATATACTCCAATTTAACAACTTCTGAACGTTGTACTACATTTCACATTAATGTAAAATTAATTTACATTTATTAAAAATTGATTTCCTATTTCAATTCAATTAACTAGATAAACAGCTAACACATAATAATTGTCACCATTTACTTTTAACTACATTTATAAGTTTATTATTTACAGACCAATGTTACAATTACTTACATAACCATGGTTTTACTCAATTACCATTCATTATATTTTATCTCATTCATAAATTCAATAAATACATTCATCTCCTTATATTATATTTATAACCAAGTTATAGCATGTACATTATTTCAATTTATTGTAATTTCATTCAATTTATTAATAAATCTCATTTTATTATTTATTACATTACTAAATCTCCAATTTTTATTTCTTTGAAATTTAATTATCAAAATCTTATTAAACTAAATAATTTAAATTATCGAAATTTACGGGTCGTTACGCTCCCCCCTCAAAACTTTTCTTCCCCGAAAAGGAAAAAGAAGAGAAAAGAAGAAATTAAGAAATCAACATATATTATTTTAAAATATAAAATTATAAACAATTAGTTTATAAAATTAAATAACTTAAATATAATATATCAATTTATAACCATTAATTCCTTTTATACTCAAGTTATAAAAAGTTGGTCCAAAATTCACGAAAAATTTCGGTTGAGTCTCCTTTGCAGGGAGAAGCTTGGGAGAAAAAATAATATCAAAAATAACAATATATAACATATATTTCATAATAATATGTTCCAACACGGGAAAAACAATATAATATCGCAAGAAAAGCATAATCCGAGAACATACCTATTTCGGGCAATCGACTCTTAATTATGGAGCTAAAAGCAGTAGCAATTGCTTCCATAACTTGTATTTCACTTATACAATCTAAAAGTGTTAATGGCTATATAAAATGAAATATTTTAAGTTATTTCAACCACTAACAAACAAATCAATATAAAACAACAATCACTTGCAACCATATCATAAAATCATCGTATGAAATCAATACAAATCGGTCATCCATCCATATCAACCAAACAATAGTTTGTTCGGGTTAAGACACTTTTAATCACATAGGATGTCAAATAAATACTAAGCATATCATTTACTCAACAATCTTAGATAGAACTCAATACATTATTCATACATCCAAATAATTAGAAGTATCATTTCCCAAACAATCTATAAACCAAACAAACAACAGATTCTAACATTATTTAAGTTTATTCTTATTAATTTCATTACACAAGTTGTTCATCATTTTTTTTCATTCATTCAATGTTTGTTTCATTTATTTACATTTATTACACAAAAAAAATAATTTTCATTTATTCATATCATGTCAATTTCTTTTTATGGCATTACATTCATTCATTCATTACTTGATTTCATTTATTTACATTCATTTGTTTATAGTATTAATGTTCAATTCAATTACTTAGCATATCAATTTATCAACTTAAGTTTACAATTATCTACTTGCAATACTTACTTTCTATCACATCTGTATATCAACATTTCAATTATAACTTTAAGTTTTAACAACTATAACATCAAATTCCTATTTATAAACGTAATTCATTGAACAGCTTCATTACTTTAAGTTTTAATTGTATAATATTCTATTATATTTTCTTTTAACATTTCAACTTTTAATATTTGGTAAGTTATTTATGTATGCTTTAAAGAATGCAATTGAAAGTTACACAAGTTTATCTCATTTCTTTTAATTAACTTAATGTTCAATAATCATATCCTTTGTTTTATAGGTTGCAATTTCAATTATCTTGTAAATTTCATTTATAACCTAGCATTTAATTTCTTAATTCATTTATAGGTTCCAATTATTAAGTAGTTTAAATTTTAATCCATTACAATATTTGAAATCTCTAATTTATAGAAACTTAAGAACTAAATGCCAGGTTCCAGTTCAATTATTTTTAAAATATCCATATAATCATATATTTTATATATCGAATCAAAATTGGAATTCAAAAATTAAGATTATCAAAAATAATTGTGCAGTAAAACTACTGCAAAAGTCTTTCCAGTTTGAGACTCGAAAATGAACGTCGATGATGTGTGCACTCTCATCGAAATTATTCCCAATGATATAGAGGGAAATACAAAACTCATTTCTTCCCAAAATCTCTTTAAAACAGTTCTTTCAAATTATATTAAAATATTTATAAAATAAAATACTTACAAATATTGTTATTATTATATTCCAAAACCATTCAAAAGAAATTTTCAAAACCCAACAAATTAAGTTCTAAATTTTTAATTTTCGTTTATTTTATTTCCAACTAATATTTGTACATATCACAACCTAACAACAAATATATTACAACCAAATATATCATTTATAAATCATTATTTTATATATAAAATATACAATATGAAAAATTATTTCATTTACCTATATTTCAAAACAATATTGTGTCGGTCCATCCTATTAAGTGTTTAGAAATCCCTATTGATGTCATAGCGTCCTATGGACCAACCAGAATTTATAAATACAAAACGGAATAAATTAACACAATATAAAAACCTTTTATAACACTAAAAATACGCTTTCTGTTATATATATACACTCAACGACTCATTCTAAGGTATTATTACCCTATTGATAAAGAGTCAGAGCCCACAAAGCTAAGGTTTATCGCTAAACCAAAGCTCTGATACAATTGTAATATCCCACCTTTTTGGACGCCTTAAGCTAACACACATGCTGACTCAAACCATACAGAAGGGTGGATTGTTATTGGGGGTGAATAAGAAAAAAGAAAGAAAAAACAAAACAGAATCTTACGGTGGAATGGAAAAATATAATAATCAAATAATAATTCATGAAGTTGTATAAAAAATCATTTGATTATACTTATACAACACAGAATCAAAGTTACACACATATCAGAGATAAATAATTAATAATGCAGCGGAATAGTACAATGCAGTGGAATAATATTTTAAATAATAGATATAGTAAATAATAGTAGCACAAATCTTCGTCTTTGTCCTCTAGAAATAAGGTCTTCAAATCCTAAAATGCTCAGGCTGACCCGAGTGAATTGAAAAGACAAAACACATGTGTTAGAACTAAAAGATCTTACGTAAGTTAAATCAACGGTAAATAAATATGAGTGTAATGGTGTTAGAGATGTTTACGAGGTTTGACATCTCCTGTCAAGTGTCTATGCGAGTATAGTAACTTAAGAGATGTTCGAGATTCACATGTCCAAGGATCCGTTAAACTATCTACTATGTAGTAATGAGCTATTATAATAATGTCTAAAGTAAAGTATACTATTTAAAAATAGCGTCAAGGCTTTACATTTTCCGCCTTAACACATTTTTGGATGCCAATAGTGTATACAGTACCTTAATTCCCTGTAAACTGGAACCGCTAGGGGATACCTGTAACGATCCCAATTTTGAATTAAATTTAAATTAATAGTTAACATAAATTTTGGAATTAAATTGAATTTGAATACATATGTATATGTGTATGTGGGTAAATTTGAATTTGGCTTTAGAATTTGAATTTGAATTCGAATATTGAATTTGTATTTGAATTTAAAATCTAAATAAATGACGTAGAAAAATTATTTAGGAAGTTAGTTTTAATAGCATTTTCTTTTAAATAATATGTATATAATAATGATTAAGAAGATGTATTTATAAAATAAGAAAAATCTAATATAAAATATATTTGAAAGCTTTTGATTAATGAGAAATACAAGTGTCATTAAGTTTTATTTCTGAGAAAGAAATAAATTAAAATGAAATGAGGATTTAAAAAAAAGTTATAAATTAATCTTTAAACAAGTTTTAAACTATAAATTTTAAATTTATTTACATAAAAGTCTTTAAGATAAAAAATGCTAATTATAACTAATGTAAGATAAATGAAGTATGACATTAACAGAAGTATGCAAGATAATGAAACAAATAAAAATCTAAGCACATACATGTATGATATTAACAAATGTATAGAAGAAGATAATAAAACAAAGAAAACAAAAAAATATCTTCATACAAAAGCCAAATAAGATGATAATGCATGTAAACTTATATGGAAACATATGTACTTACTTATATCATCTCAGCATCGAAATAACATCATTTCAGCGTCCACAAACAAAAATATCTTTGGTTAAAAATGTAGGCAGGAAGGAAAATCTGATTAAACAAAAGAAAAAAAGAACAAAGAAGCTTACACCAGTAAACGCCTCCTTTATACAAACTGTTCTTTTTATATATACATCTATCCTGTTCTAGTTCGTTCAGCAAATACATAGCAAAACCAAATAAAATGAAAATAAGAAGCATCAGCAATTCATTCAACAAAAAAAAACAGGGAAAGTTATTAACATGAAGATCAAAACTGCCCTTTTTCAAACAACAATTGCTCTCTATTCATAAATTTTCCAGGTGAGTAACTTCACCTTTAAAACTTTAAGTATGATTTTGGTTGCATGTCATTGCTATGTTCAATATTATATGGAGAAGTATATTTTTGTATTTTTATTTTTGAACTGCTGAAGTATGATATATGCATGCATTTGGATATATGTAACCTCTCTGTCTCCAGTTTTGGTTCTTTTTTAATTTAAATTCAAAACCTACTGATTTTTGCCTCTATTAAACTTGAGTTCCAAATCAAACTTGTTTGATTCATTTCAAACTTTAGTTAAAAATTTATACTTAAGTTAAAGAAATTTTTAAATGACCATGGAAACCAGGATACCTGAGCAAAACTCTAAAGTAGTTAAAATTTAAGTTTCTCAATTTACAAATTCAGGTAGGCAATTTGAATTTGTATACTTAAACATGAATTTTAAAGCTAAAATCATAATTTCTAGAGCTAGGATTTAAAAGCAGTTTCGGTTTGTTCGAATTGTGCATTTCGAGTTGTCTCTGGTGATCGTGATGGTCGGAGGGGTCGAGTTTCCTCTTGGAGGTGGAGGAGTGATCAGAGGTTGCAGGAAAAATACTGTGGTGGTGAGCAGATGAACATGGTGGCGGCAGCGGACATTTGTAGTTTTTAAACCTAGTTTTGACGTGGGTTTGAATTTCGATTCGTTCGTCACCTATGATGGATCGAGTGCTGCGTGTTTTTGGGAGGTGGTAGAGGAGGCATTGACGAAGTGATGACCAGAGTTTCAAGTTTTCTGGTGTCGAGGTTGTGAGAACGGCGGCAGTTTCTAGGGTTGATGGCGAAACCTGATGACGTTTCCAGGTTTCGTTTTTGTGCTCGATTTTAAATTCGAGAAGATGGAGGAGTTCTGGCGATCGAGGATGGTTTCGTGGATGGTCGTCGACTTGTTCAACGTAGTGATGTCGACTAAAGGCGAGCGACGGTGTCGTACACGTGCACGGAGCACTGGTGTTTGGTGATCTAGAATTGGTGTAGTTGGGTGGAAGCAGGGATGGTACTCGAACCTAAGTTTGGTGATCTGAAATTTTTTTAGGGGGTAATCTGTAAAGAACCTAATTTTGAATTAAATTTATATTAATAGTTAAAATAAATTTTGGAATAAATTTTGGAATTAAATTGAGTTTGAATACATATGTATATGTGTATTTGTGTAAATTTGAATTTGACTTTAGAATTTGAATTTGAATTCGAATATTGAATTTGTATTTGAATTTAAAATCTAAATACATGACTTAGAAAAATGATTTGCAAAGTTAGTTTTAATAGCATTTTCTTTTAAATAATATGTATATAATAATGATTAAGAAGATGTATTTATAAAATAATAAAAATTTAATATATAATTTATTTAAAAGCTTTTGATTCATGAGAAATACAACTGTCATTCAGTTTTATTTCTAAGAAAGAAATAAATTAAAATGAAACGAGGATTTTAAAAAAACAAAGTTATAAATTATTTTGTAAACAGTTTTTAAACTATAAATTTTAAATTTATTCACATAAAAGCCTTTAACATAAAAAAATGCTAATTATAACTAATGTAAGATAAATGAAGTATGACATTAGCAAAAGTATGCAAGATTATGAAACAAACAAAAATCTAGTAACATACAAGTATGATATTAACAAATGTATACAAGAAGATAACAAAACAAAGAAAACAAAAAAATATCTTCATATAAAAGCCAAATAAGATGATAATGCATGTAAACCTATATCGAAACATATGTACTTGCTAATATCATCTCAGCACCGAAATAACATCATTTCAGCCTCCACAAACAAAAATGTCTTTGGTCAAAAATGTAGGAAGGAAGAAAAATCTGATTAAATAAAAGAAAAAAAAAGAGCAAAGAAGCTTACACCAGTAAACACCTCCCTTATACAAACTATTCTTTTTATATTGACATCCATCCTGTTCTAGTTCGTTCAGTAAATACATAGCAAAACCAGAGAAAAAGAAAATAAGAAGCCTCATCAATTCATTCAACAAAAAAAACAGGGAAAGTGATTAACAGGAAGATCAAAACTTCCCTTTTTCAAACAACAATTGCTCTCTATTCATAAATTTTCCAAGTGAGTAACTTCACCTTTAAAACTTTAAGTATGATTTTGATTGCATGTCATTGCTGTGTTTAATATTGTATGGTGAAGTATGTTTGTGTATTTATATTGTTGAACAGCTAAAGTATGATGTATGCATGCATTTGGATATATGTAACCTCTCTGTCACCAGTTTTGGTTCTTGTTTTAATTTAAATTCAAAATCTATTGATTTTGGTCTCTGTTAAACCTGAGTTCCAAATAAAACTTGTTTGATTCATTTCAAACTTTAGTTAAAAATTTATACTTAAGTTAAAGAAATACGCAAATGACCATTGAAACCAAGATAACTAGGCAAAATTCTAAAGTAGTTAAAATTTAAGTTTCTTAATTTATAAATTCAGGAAGGCAATTTGAATTTGTATACTTAAACATGAATTTTAAAGCTAAAATCACAATTTTTAGAGCTAGGATTTAAGAGCAATTTGGGTTTGTTCGAATTGTGCATTTTGAGTTGTCTCTGGGGAACGTAATGGTCGGAGGGGTCGAGTTTCCTCCTTGAGGTGGAGGAGTGATCAGGGATTGTAGGAAAAACACTGTGGAGGTGAGCAGATGAACGTTGTGGCGGCGGCGGCGAACGTTTGTAGTTTTTAAACCTAGTTTTGACATAAGTTTGAATTTCGATTTGTTCGTCGCCTATGATGGATCGAGTGCTGCGTGTTTTTGGGTGGTGTTAGAGGAGGCATTGACGATGTGATGACAGGAGTTTCAAGTTTTCTGGTGGTCGATGTTGTGAGAATGGCGATAGTTTCCAGGGTTGATGGCCAAACCTGATGATGTTTCCAAGTTCCGTTTTTGTGCTTAATTTTGAATTCGAGAAGATAGAGGAGTTCTGGCGATCGGGGATAGCTTCGTGGATGTTCATCGACTTGTTCATCGTAGTGATGTCGACTGGAGGCGAGCGGTGATGCCATACACGTGCACGGAGCACTGGTGTTTGGTGATCTGGAATTTGTGTAGTTGGGTGGAAGCATGGATGGTACTCGAGTAGTTCGAGTGTTTTACTCAAAGTAGTTGATATTTGGCTCGAGGCAGATAAGGCTTTGGCTCGAGTATAAGGTTTGGTTACAGGTTTTTAATAACAAAAACCCGTTCTATTTCTGAATTTAACATTAAAGTTTCAAATGTAAATCATAGTTTTAAACTTAAATTTAAATCTGAATTCAAGTTAGTTTGAACCATAGTTTTGAAATGATTTAAGTTTTGAAATTTACATTGGTTTTAACAACTTTTAAGTGTTTATGGTATATTTGGTTTGAATGTTAAAACCTGTCAGTGTTTTGGATTTTAAACTTAAAATAAATTTAAAAATGTAAAGTAAGTTTAAAAAAAAGGTTTTGAAACAAGTGTAAAGTCGAATTTGAATTCCAGTTTTTTAAATAAATTTTAAAAAATGAAATGTTTTAACCACTTTAAATTGTTAAAGTATTTTATAAAGTGATTTTTTAAATTATGAAATTAATGATTTAAATAGAGTTTTAAATCTAAATTTAACTCGGGAAAATAGGATAGGGACTCGGGTAATTACTCGAGTAAACTGGAATCTTGCTCAGGTTCGCGTATGGGAAGAAGGGAGATAACTCGAAGCACGGTCAAGTCATCAGGTCTAACCCGAAGTTAGGGCAACTAAAATTTTAAAACATGTTTTAATAAGTTCTTTTGGAAATGTAAAAATGAAATTATTTTAATCCTTTATAAATTCTTTAAATTAAATGTCTTTCAAAACCTTAATTATGAAACAGTTTGATTGTTAAATTAAGTATGTTAAATACTTAAAGATATTTTTAATTTAATTGTTTTATAAATAAAGTTAAATTATAATTAAAGGAAAAGATTTTAGAAATGTGATTTATTATTTAACAAAGAGGATGTTTATCTTAAGTATAATTAAGATTTTGATAATTCCTGAAATAAATTAAAGATTAAAAAGCAATTAATTAATTAAAGTTGATTAAGTGATTAGGGATAATCACTTATTGTAATTAATTAAGAATATTAATTATGTGGTAATTAATTAGGGGTTGATTAATTTATTAATGAATTAATTAAGGGAAATAATTAGAGGATAATTGAATAATTAAAGGTTAAATATTTAATAATTAAAGGTTGATAAATGATTAAAGGACAATTAATCAAATGATTTGAAATCAATTAAAGTTAATTAACCATGATTGATGACTCATCTGATTTAAATTAATCAGATAATTAATTGAGTTTACTTATGGATGTTTGAATTCTATTGATTGTTGAACTGTTGGATATTTCTGATATGTTATGCATTGTGCTATGAATTGTATGATCCGTGATGAATGTAATTTATTTATCTGTGATAAATTTATACTATTCATATGTGAATCTGTGAATGAACGATAAGCGTTATAGATTATGTCGCTTATGAATATCGATGTGCCTAAATATGTGATGTGATGATTGATGATGTTGCACTATTGTGTAAAATCCTGGACTGCACCATACGCACATAAATATGGATTGCACGAGGAAATCGGCTAAGTCACATATTTTTAACAATTTTAAAGATTGAATTCTTGAATATAAAATATTTTTGGAATTGGAATTGAAAGCTTTTGAAAATGTGTTTTAAAAAAAAAGTTATTTTAAATAACTTGATAAAGCTTGAAATTTGAAAATTTTAATTTAAATTTGAATTCAGTATTTGAAATTGAATTCAACAATTTGGAAATTTTGGTCTAAAAAGATTATACAAGTCATAAAGGTGTTTATATGGGTTTCTAACCATTTAAAAAGTATAGCTTGGAAATTTTAAATTTAAATCGAAGTTTTATACTTGAATGGCTTTAAATTATGTAATTATAATCAGTTTTCCCAAAATGAAAACTATTTGTTACAAATAAAAATAGCTTTCATAAAAAGAAAGGATTTCCAATTTATATAGAAAGATTTCAAGTTTGAAAAGAAATAGTGAATTGTTTTGAAAACTATGAATTTCTTTTTGAAGACAATTTAATTCTTGTTTTGAAACCGAAGAGGATTTTAAATGGTATATCCTCCATATATAAGATTTGAATCGGAATTGGTTTGAAAGTTATGAATTAAATCTTTAATTTAAATTATTTGATAAGTGAATCAAATTTGAAAATGTTTTGAAAGCTATAATTGCATCTTTGTGAAAGGTGGGTGAACTTTGTGAAATAAATCTTTTATTTGAAAAGATTTGAAATGGTAATTTGTTTAAACCATTTGAAAGAAAAGTTTTGGATATTAAGTTGTGACTTAACTGAAATCCTATATCCATATGTTTTTGAATATTACGCTCATTATTCGGTTTAGCCGGGAGAGGACCCTTTGTCATATAACCCATTCCGAATAATGATATGTCATTATGGATAGCATTTGAAGACCGGTGGTAAAGACCAGGTATTTTCGAAAATGAAAGGATAACCCATTGAATGTCTTTGCACTAAGTCACGTCGGTGTAGAGATTTCCCAAGTGATGGAAGTCCGATCGGGATTGTGAATACCCTGATTTGCAAGGGCTTCCTCAGAAGTGCCTTCGGTTCTGTTCGAACCCGGAACAAACTTGTATGGTTGTATGTCTGACACTACACTTCGAGGTATAAAGCAGATTTCTTTCAAATACATATATGTTGATGGCGGAGAATTTATTCTCTTAGCTTAACTCCCTTCTCTGAGATGTACGAGCTCAGAGGTTATGTAGTTGTAGGTTATCAGCGATATACTCCCAAATTGGTAGTGTGGCATGCTAAGTGCTGCTGTGTGTTGATGATCATTTGTGGGTCATTTGTGATCAAAGCATGAATTTGTGAGAAGTGTAGCTTTGTGGACGAGACCTCATCGAGCCTCACAAACCGGTAATGGTCGAAACAGAAAAGATGCGGCAAGGTTTCAGGGGTAGCTCCCCTAGGGTATGTCCATTCCTTCTGGAAAAGGGTGGTATCATAGTATGGAGTCTAGATGCTTAATCATGTTGGCAATATAGTATATATTGTAGGATCGATTTCACCTTAGAGGGGGGGGGGGTGAATAGGGTGATGGTATAAATTATAAAAATTAATCGCGGAAGCTTATTAATTAATTTCAATTCAGATCACAGAATAGCAGCACAGATATTGCAGAATATAAATAACAGAAAAAACAGAACAACACAGAATTTACCCAGCTTCGGCAAAACCCTGCCTACGTGCTGCCCCCAAGGTTTCTACTAGAAATTAGATAGTCCCTCGCTTACACACGTAAACTCGCTATACCCGCTATTGACTAATCTAACTCTACGCTCAAAACCTTGCCACAACTCAACTACCGAGTTGCGAATTCCCAAACTACAACACGTAGTTTGTACCCTAGTCACACGACTAGAAAGAGATAAAACAGTTTAAAATAAAAAACAATTAAAATTAAAATTGAACCCAAATTATAAATTAAAAACCCCTTAAAACAAACTCCCTTTGAAAGTAGGCCGGCCTCCTTTGCTATTTGACCCGTCTCTTTTATTTCTCTGTTTGTAATGGCGGCCGTTCCTTTTTAGGGCTTCGTCCTTGATCAAATTGGGGCTTCGTCCCTTTGATGCAATTTAGGGCTTTCAAATTGAAGCGCCGCCCTTTGATACTTGTTCGACATCGATGCTCTTTGCGGCTGCTTCGTTGATCGAATTCCTTCTTCGGTATGTAATTGTATGCTTTTTCTTTTACTCATTTTATGCTTTCTAGAATTCGATGGATTAAATGCCGATGATGATTATGTTTAAATAGGAATCGAATTCCTATATTCTCGTTCGTTCTGATGATTTGAATTTGTCAATTTTTTTATCTCTGCCGTATGATTATGCTTGAACGATTATGATCTCTCTGACTTTGTCACTTCGTATATATTTTGTGATGCTTGCTTACTTGATGTTCACGGCATCAATTTTCTTTGACTTGGGTATCCTTTGTTGGCCACGGCTTCGATTTTTGACTTTGTGATGAAGTTTGACTCATTCATCATTGACTGTGACGATTTTTGGCTTTGGCTTTGCTATGCTTCCACGGCTTCGACATTTTGTAAATTGGCTTCGGCCACTGTCTACATTCCTGTAGCTTTGTTCTAGTTATCTTGGGCATTGTTGTATCCATTGCAGTTGCACTTCTAGTCTGCATTTCATATGCTCTGAGTTTCACTGCCTTCTGTCCATGTTGGTACTGGCTGTTGTTGCTGTGTTCCATGAACATGCTTCACTGTTTACTGCACTGACTCATGTATGCATTGTATATTACGGCGCTGACCATCTTTTTCTTTGATCTTTAGTTCATCATTGATTTCACTGCCACTTCGACCTTGATACTGAGTGTTTTCTTCGCGGCCATGAATTTGTTGCTGATACTTGTATACTGCTGTGTCCTTTACTTGGTGTTGTAGCAGTTTGTATTTGCTGTATCTTGTAGTTGCACTTCTAGTTGGATATGTTGTACATCTGAGTCACTGTTGCCTTGTTGCTGTGTCATACTCGATGTGTTTGCACTGCTGTGTTATGTAGTAATTGACTTGTGCTTAGTTGCATCACCGGTATATGCATATTTGTTCACTTGCAGTTGCACATTGCTGCTTGTAGCACTTGTGTACTTGGTCGAGTTCATTTGCATTCTGCAGTTTTGTTCCATATATGTATGTTTATTCATTGGTTGGGACTTGCAGTGTTGGCTTGATGGTTTAGGTTTGCATTTTACTTGAGTCACTTCACTACTGCCTGTCTGAACCGTGCACATTGTTGCACTTGCTCATGTTAAATTGCATTGTTCATCTTGATTCTGCATCCTCTTATAATTTGTGTTGGCCTTGAATAAATGTTGACTGCATCACTGTTATTTGATTGCCGAGTTGTTTGCATTCACTTCAGTCGTGTATTGCTTTCACCTCTGGCCTGTTGTAGTTTGCATATCACCTTGTTGCAGTTAATGGTTGCTGTGTTGGCTTGATCATGACCTTTACACTTTGTAGCTGCCGTGTGCATGCAGTTTTGTAGGCTAGGAGTCTTTGTTCATTGATGATTTTGGTCGTTGCATTTTGATTCAGTCTGGTTTCATGTTGGCTTGAGTCTGGGCATGTGTACTCCCGACCATTTTATTGCATTCGAATTTATTTTTGAATTTGCACCTGTGTTGAATCCAGTTTCACAACTCGGGTTTGACCTTGTGCTCGTGTCATGATTTTCAATGTTATTGCACGTGTGTTGAACCCGGTTTTTCATTTGGGTTTGACCTGTGCTCACCTGTCCCTGTAAATCAATCAAGTGTATATATCGGCGTGCACGGTCTTGTGGCATATACAGTAATACACTGTGTATGTCACAAATGAATTCAAATATAAATGATGACGAACAACCCAAATAACCGAGGCAAAAATTATTTTCAAAAACCATATTTTATTTTATATTGCAAAAATATTTCTTTTTCAATTTTACTGCGTTAGTGAATATTTTTGCAGATTTCTCAAATGCTGGATTCAAACTGGAATGAAGTTGAAGATAAATATGAGTGTGAGTGATATGTAGTGAGGTGATGATATGTAAAATAGTGATGTAATTGAATTTGTATCAAAGTTGTATAGTGAATAGTGAGAGCTTGAAATTTTACTATTCAAAGATGTAATAAATATTTGTTTGAATAAAATATTCATTTGAATTCAAATTCCGTGTTATTTATTTTATTCAGCAAATATTTATTTAATCTGTGAAAAATAAAATAGTATATTATCAAATACATTTAAACGAATGTATATATGTTTATTATCATCAAACAAAAATCATATAAGCGCATATTTAACAATCTCCCCCTTTTGATGATAACAAACATATATTTAAGATTTTGAATATGTTAAATGTATTTGATCATTGATATGCTCTAATTGCTCCCCCTATTTAAATGCTTCCTCTCTACATAAGGCTCCCCCTACATATATGCATACAAATAGAAATATATAAATGAGCCTATATACAAATGGAAAATTATTTGACCTTTGCTTGATTTTATTAGACAAAATCTTAACTTTTCTCTCCCCCTTTTGTTATCAGCAAAAGAGTAATAGTGTTAGAGAAAATAGAGATAAAGTTATTGATATTAACCAACATTAAAACTCAATTGAATATAAATATTAAATTTCAATAAAAAATCAAACAAAAATCATAAATATTTTGTTAGGCGCATATTCCACTTTTAGAATGATAGGAATGATATCATTACATAAAACCATACAGTTGTGTCTATTTGTGGTATATTTATATCAGGAATTTGAATAACTACTAACCATGCATAACCGTTAGGACTTTTAATGAGATTAGTAGTATTCCAATTTTATTTTTAAAAAAATGAATTCAAGTATCTTCTAACCACGCATAACCGTGAGGACTTTTAAATGGGATTAGAATCAACTTGTTTATTTAAAAAAAAAATCAACTTTTGATATGCGTTCCATACATGCATAACCGTGAGGACTTTTAAATGAGCATGGAAGCACATAACAAATTCCAAGTAATTCACCCATGCATAACCGAGAGGACTTTTAAATGAGAGTGAATACTTTGGTATTTATTTATTTTATTTTTTTTATTTTTTATTTTTTTATTTTTCAAAAATGTGAAAATGAAAAACGAACGATTCCTATTTAAAGTACCACATATCGACAAACTATATAGAATTTTGATGAGTGATGGTTGATAGAAATATGATAGGTATAGAGATGGTCATGGAATTTTTACCAACGAAAAGTTTTATAACTCTTGTTTAAATTTCTAAAGAAATTTTCTAATTATACTTTCTCGAGTTATAATATATAATCAATATCAACACTCATCACTTTTTCAATCACTATTTTTCTTTTCGATAATCATTTGGGAGTCAGATTAGTCATAATAGTCATTTAAAATCAAATTCAAAAATAATTATGAAATTAATTTTTCAAAAATGAATAATCTGAAAATATGGTCAAACATGATTTTCTCCAGGGGGTTTTATAAGAAAATTTTCTGCTATTTGAAAATTATTTGAAATGAAAAATATGCAGATATTTTCTTTGGAAAAAAAAACGACGCAGTTACTAAAAGTCTCAACAAAAAATCAAGCTTCACTAGTAATTTTTCTATCAACTAGATTACCAGTGTAATCTGCATCTGAATTTCTCTTTCACTCAAAAATTATCATCAATTGAATTCGATTGACCAAAATATGAAGTGTGCACCAAAACATTCAAATTCAATTTTCACAACAATTTAAATGACATTCTTTTGAATCTGAATTGAAGCCGTGTAAATAATCAGAAAACCGTGAATAAAGAGTTAGCCATATTATAACCAATTGTAATATCCAACAAAACACTATTTTTAATCCAAACTGATATATATGAAGTAATTCAAAGAATCTAGAGATTTTTATAGTGTTTTTGGCATAAGAATATAATTGACCAACTATGTTGAATAAGTCAGAGTCAAAATCATCATCTCAATATTGGCTGATTTTAATTCAGAATACGGTGCGGATTATCACATTTAGTATATCGTTTAAAACATACCGTTACCTGTTTTACCTTTACGATATTTTCCGTTGTTGTCCGTTGTGATTCTGTCACCTTTATACTAGGCTAAGGAACTTAGCTTTGTCGCCCGTTGCGTTTCTGGAACAGCCAAAATCCAGAGAACACTATTGTTGTTCCTTTGCCTGCCACCACACCTACACGATGAAAGATTTATGTGACCTATTTGTTTTTATAGGTCCATGATTGTTAGTGGCAGAAAATTTTGAAAAACAATTTTGTAAAGACCCAAAACTATTTATAATTGTTCCCTTCGGCACCCAAATTTGTTTAACTTTGAGAGATTTTATATTTGTGCCTTTTGGAACCCAAATTGGTATAGTTTTCACATGTTTGGGTCTATACCAACAATTATTGTGATCGTGTCCAAATTTTCTACAAATTGTGCACATAGAATTAACTTGATTAATCTTGTTTTCAACAATTTTCGAATTATTATATCCAAGTCCTTGTCTAACCGTATTAACGGTTTGTTTTCCTAATAGCATATTTAATGATTTTTCACTTTTGGAAATTTTTTCTAAAGTAGTAGATAGTTGTTGGACTTGTGATTTGAGAGATTCATTTTCGTTTAACAATTGTGTGCACTTTTTAATAGAATTCTCTCTCCTAGTATTTTCATTCTCCTTTAAAATCAGAATTTCATTTTCAAGTGTTTTTATATTGATTTCTGATTTTTTAATTTCCTTTTCAAATGTTGGACACTTATCACACTTAGGGATCCTACTTTGTTAGGTTTTAACTAATTGATCAAGTTGTTTATTACATTCTATCAAATATCTTTTTGAGATTCAAGTTTGGCGTATTTTTCCCTAAGTCGTTTAAAACAACCGTTTACTTCATGAAAATATATAAGCAACTCAGAATGGGTAAGTTTTGATACCTCACTTGGCTCGTCATCGTCACTGTCAGTTGTATCACCTTGAAGACACAATTCTGCCTTTTCGCTTTCACTGCCAATGCTTTGATCATTCTCGTCTATTTCATCCCAAGTGGCTGCAAAACTTTTCTTTTTCTGTTTCTTTCCATGGCTGAATTTAATTTGTGGACAATCGGGCTTGATATGGCCGGGTTTGTTGCAATTATAACAAATAAACTTTTGTTCTTCTAAGTAGTCTAGTGCTTTGGCTATTCTGCTTTTTGCTTTTTGAATTCGAGCTGAATTTCCAGGTTTCTGATTCCATTTTTTGAATTTCCTTATTAACAGCTCTAGTTCTTCTGCACCATCATCATCGTTGTTATCATCATCACTTTCGGTAGTTCCTTTGAGCGCTATTGATTTCTTTCGATTATCTCCTCCTTCACGCTCTTCCTTGAATTTCATTTCTAGCTCATAAGTGGTGAGATTTCCGATGAGTTCTTCGACTTTCATTTGTTTCAAATCTTTTGATTCTTGAATGGCAGTCACTTTTGCTTCAAATTTTCGTGGAAGGACTCTAAGGATTTTTCGCACTATCTCCAACTCTGTGTATGATTTTCCAAGAGCTTTTGATTTGTAAACGATATTGGAAAGTCGTCCATGCATCTCTTTGACATTTTCTTCCTTCGCCGTTGTGAAGTTCTCGTATTCGCTGCTTAGCATGGCAAGGCGTGATTCTTTGACTTGAGATGTTCCTTCGTGAGTCACTTCTAGTGTGTGCCATATTTCCTGTGCATTTAGACAATGTGAGACACGATTAAATTCAAATTGATCCAATGAACAGAAAATAGAATTCATAGCTCTAGCATTAGCATTTTGTAATCTATTTTCTAGATCTGTCCATTGATCTTTTTGTTTCTCTATTTCCTGATTATCTACAGTTATAGTTGGTATACTATAACCTGTCTCAACAATATTCCAAGCGTCAATGGTTTTCAAAAAAATTTGCATTCTATTTTTCCAGTAAGCATATTCACCATTGAACATTGGTGGTCTAACTATGGATTGACCTTCTGCAAAAGCATTATTAAAAGAAGCCATTTTTTAAAAATCCAAATTTTTAAAACAAAAATTTATTTATTTTTTCAAAAAACCGAATTTTTAAAACAAATGTTGATTTTTGTAAAATCAAATTTTTTTAAAAAACAAAAACGGCTTTTGTTCCTAGCTCTGATACCACTTGTAGGATCGATTTCACCCTAGAGGGGGGGGTGAATAGGGTGATGGTATAAATTATAAAAATTAATCGCGGAAGCTTATTAATTAATTTTAATTCAGATCACAGAATAGCAGCACAGATATTGCAGAATATAAATAACAGAAAAAACAGAACAACACAGAATTTACCCAGCTTCGGCAAAACCCTGCCTACGTGCTGCCCCCAAGGTTTCTACTAGAAATTAGATAGTCCCTCGCTTACACACGTAAACTCGCTATACCCGCTATTGACTAATCTAACTCTACGCTCAAAACCTTGCCACAACTCAACTACCGAGTTGCGAATTCCCAAACTACAACACGTAGTTTGTACTCTAGTCACACAACTAGAAAGAGATAAAACAGTTTAAAATAAAAAACAATTAAAATTAAAATTGAACCCTAATTATAAATTAAAAACCCCTTAAAACAAACTCCCTTTGAAAGTAGGCCGGCCTCCTTTGCTATTTGACCCGTCTCTTTTATTTCTCTGTTTGTAATGGCGGTCGTTCCTTTTTAGGGCTTCGTCCTTGATCAAATTGGGGCTTCGTCCCTTTGATGCAATTTAGGGCTTTCAAATTGAAGCGCCGCCCTTTGATACTTGTTCGACTTCGATGCTCTTTGCGGCTGCTTCGTTGATCGAATTCCTTCTTCGGTATGTAATTGTATGCTTTTTCTTTTACTCATTTTATGCTTTCTGGAATTCGATGGATTAAATGCCGATGATGATTATGTTTAAATAGGAATCGAATTCCTATATTCTCGTTCGTTCTGATGATTTGTATTTGTCAATTTTTTTATCTCTGCCGTATGATTATGCTTGAACGATTATGATCTCTCTGACTTTGTCACTTCGTATATATTTTGTGATGCTTGCTTACTTGATGTTCACGGCATCAATTTTCTTTGACTTGGGTATCCTTTGTTGGCCACGGCTTCGATTTTTGACTTTGTGATGAAGTTTGACTCATTCATCATTGACTGTGACGATTTTTGGCTTTGGCTTTGCTATGCTTCCACGGCTTCGACATTTTGTAAATTGGCTTCGGCCACTGTCTGCATTCCTGTAGCTTTGTTCTAGTTATCTTGGGCATTGTTGTATCCATTGCAGTTGCACTTCTAGTCTGCATTTCATATGCTCTGAGTTTCACTACCTTCTGTCCATGTTGGTACTGGCTGTTGTTGCTGTGTTCCATGAACATGCTTCACTGTTTACTGCACTGACTCATGTATGCATTGTATATTACGGCGCTGACCATCTTTTTCTTTGATCTTTAGTTCATCTTTGATTTCACTGCCACTTCGACCTTGACACTGAGTGTTTTCTTCGCGGCCATGAATTTGTTGCTGATACTTGTATACTGCTGTGTCCTTTACTTGGTGTTGTAGCAGTTTGTATTTGCTGTATCTTGTAGTTGCACTTCTAGTTGGATATGTTGTACATCTGAGTCACTATTGCCTTGTTGCTGTGTCATACTCGATGTGTTTGCACTGCTGTGTTATGTAGTAATTGACTTGTGCTTAGTTGCATCACTGGTATATGCATATTTGTTCACTTGCAGTTGCACATTGCTGCTTGTAGCACTTGTGTACTTGGTCGAGTTCATTTGCATTCTGCAGTTTTGTTCCATATATGTATGTTCATTCATTGGTTGGGACTTGCAGTGTTGGCTTGATCGTTTGGGTTTGCATTTTACTTGAGTCACTTCACTACTGCCTGTCTGAACTGTGCACATTGTTGCACTTGCTCATGTTAAATTGCATTGTTCATCTTGATTCTGCATCCTCTTATAATTTGTGTTGGCCTTGAATAAATGTTGACTGCATCACTGTTATTTGATTGCCGAGTTGTTTGCATTCACTTCATCACTTCAGTCGTGTATTGCTTTCACCTCTGGCCTGTTGTAGTTTGCATATCACCTTGTTGCAGTTAATGGTTGCTGTGTTGGCTTGATCATGGCCTTTGCACTTTGTAGCTGCCGTGTGCATGCAGTTTTGTAGGCTTGGAGTCTTTGTTCATTGATGATTTTGGTCGTTGCATTTTGATTCAGTCTGGTTTCATGTTGGCTTGAGTCTGGGCATGTGTACTCCCGACCATTTTATTGCATTCGAATTTATTTTTGAATTTGCACCTGTGTTGAATCTAGTTTCACAACTCGGGTTTGACCTTGAGCTCGTGTCATGATTTTCAATGTTATTGCACGTGTGTTGAACCCGGTTTTTCATTTGGGATTGACCTGTGCTCACCTGTCCCTGTAAATCAATCAAGTGTATATATCGGCGTGCACGGTCTTTTGGCATATACAGTAATACACTGTGTATGTCACAAATGAATTCAAATATAAATGATGACGAACAACCCAAATAACTGAGGCAAAAATTATTTTCAAAAACCATATTTTATTTTATATTGCAAAAATATTTCTTTTTCAATTTTACTGCGTTAGTGAATATTTTTGCAGATTTCTCAGATGCTGGATTCAAACTGGAATGAAGTTGAAAATAAATATGAGTGTGAGTGATATGTAGTGAGGTGATGATATGTAAAACAGTGATGTAATTGAATTTGTATCAAAGTTGTATAGTGAATAGTGAGAGCTTGAAATTGTACTATTCAAAGATGTAATAAATATTTGTTTGAATAAAATATTCATTTGAATTCAAATTCCGTGTTATTTATTTTATTCAGCAAATATTTATTTAATCTGTGAAAAATAAAATAGTATATTATCAAATACATTTAAACGAATGTATATATGTTTATTATCATCAAACAAAAATCATATAAGCGCATATTTAACATATATTTATTATTGTGTGATGTTGTTGGTGTAGAGGATCCTCATATAAAGGTCACAAAGGACCAGGGGTGGCATATCTTTGGTTTTACTTCCCGGGAAGGGGTAGTAGCCTTGTGTTGGCAAAGAGCCGGGTAGGTTCTCGGGGCGTCCCTCCAGAGGCGTTCCCATGTGGCAATAAGAAGTTCCTTGGCCTGACCATTTTTTGGAAATCCAAACAAAACAATACGCGCCTTCTATTGTTTTAGTTCTAGAACCTGCCATTTAAAATGGTAGCTATGGCTGGCATAATATAATTGTACCTATGCTGATTAAGATTAATATTATACTTTCGAGATGTTTTCCACTATGAACTAGTAATAATATCCCAAAAAAAGGATTTTTGTGTATTAAGCATATTTGACTATCATAAGGAGAAATCTCTCCCAATAGTGCGATTGCATTGTGTGTTTGCCGAGAGGCCTTATGGTAGTTTCATTTTCCAAAAAGCATTGCGGTTTTGTTTTAAATTTTGTTGTTGTTTGCTTTAAAAGATAAAATGTTTTTGTTACTCACACCAGTCTCATGACTGACCTTGAGTTTATTGTTCTTTCGTAAACTCTAGGTGCCCACAATTTTCAACACGGGCAGTCTAGAGTTAGGTTTTTCAGATAGCCGAATAATAGGAATTGATTCGATCACATTCGAGCCATTTGGATGTGGATGGCATTTTCTACACTTCAGCTTTCACGGCTGACCTTGCTTAGCTTGGCGCAATTTGATGGTTGTTCGAGCTACCTTTAGTTTGGAGATGATGTTGCAGTTGCATCTTGGAGATGTATTCTATTGAAGATATTCTTTTCCGCCGCTATTTCTTGTATCTCTGATAGTATTGATATCCATTGTACCATTCTATTGTATCAGATATTGTATCAGATGTTGTATATCAAATGATATTATTTATTTTCTTCTGCTGTGTTGTACTTGATGCGTTATAAGCTCCGACGAACCAGATTCGATGTTTGGATCTGCGGCATTGGAATACGGGTGTCGTATTCGGTGCCGATTTTCGAAGGTCGAGTTAGGGCCGTTACAATACCCCATAGGTGCGACATAAAACAAACTCGTAGAAGGCGTGCTAGGGTAGGTGACGCGACACAACTAGGCAATACCAGGATAGATATACCAATTACGCATCTAGACTATTGGTAACGCATAGCCACAACTACCGTCCAACTCAAAACACAAGCCCGAGTAAAATCGAAGGGTGTCCACCAAATAAATCAAAAGTCAGAATATAATATCGATGGAATGTGTCTGATTGGAGGGGCTACCTCACTTGGTCCGTAATCGCACCTGTTTTAGCCACCTTATGCTAACTCATGGGAGTTAGGTTAATGTAAATATACCTTTAGGATCATCGCCACCATCTTACCTCATTCTGGAATCTCCACCGCATACACAGTTGTCAAAGTGGTTTTCATTATTGGCGGAGAGTGACAATATCCCATCCCGGTCTCTTTAACAACCAATCGCTTATTATACACCAGATGGTTCTTTTACATTTTCAAATTTATTTCATAATTGATATCAAAATATCATATTCAATTCAAACCATATCACTTTCTAAATAATTACTTACTTTCGAAATCATATTCGCCTTTGAAATCATTGTTCGATAATTATATTTCTTTTCAAAGTCAAATTCAAAATTTATATCAAAATATCGTATTCTCAAAACTATATCACTTTCAATCATTATCGTTTCCAAAATCATGATTTCTTCAAAATCACTCGTCCAAAATAGTTGAAATCCTTACTCCAAAATCATATTATTCAACTAGTTATAACTTTTAAATTACAACTCAGGTTATGACATCTTTAACTATATTCACTTTAAAAATCAAGAAATTTGAATATAAACCCATCCATTTTACTTGTTTTGGAATTTGAAAGAAAATAGTTATGAATAGTTATAAATTATTAATATATATTTAAAATAGATTAAATATAATTAAGATAGATTAAATATCTCTAAAATAGATTAATTAGTTTAAAATAAATTAAATTGGTTAAATAGTTTAATAAATTTGAAAATCTTAATAATTAGAAATTTTAAAATAATATATTTTTAAAATAGAAATACAAGAAAGTATGTTATTAATAACGTCATTCGATAACGCATTATTCTAAAGCGTTATTGTTTAGTGTGGCTAGTTACTTTTTTTCTTTATTTATTCTCTTCCGTACGCTCTTACCACGTAACGCTTTAGCCCAAAAAGAAAATTATCCCTCCCAAAATTTTCATCTCCCTCTCAAAATAATTATTCAGTTCATCTTCCTTCCAAAGCCAAAATTACACTTATTCAGTTCATCTCCCTCCTAATCGCTCATCCCTTGCCCTCTCCGATCTTCGATCTCTGATCTAGCTTACTTCGCTTACCGCGCATTGCCCGTCCTGAAGTATACACATCTTACCCTAAATCATCTGCTCAGAGTTCTAGTTACAATTCCCTCCTAGTCGCTCGTTGCTTGCCATTTCCGATCTCTGATCCAGCTCGCCATCTCCGATCTCTGCTCATCACTCTTCAGCAGTTGCGAAGTCGACATGTCCAGAACCCTAAATCATCTGCTCAGATTTCTAGGTTAGAAATTTGTAGGTTATGTTTATTATTATTTTTATTTTGATTTTATTGTTTGGTTATGATTTTAATTTTTTTTTTTATCGTTAGGTTATGATTTTATCATTTGGATATGTTTATTAACTATTCTATTTACTGTTTCTAGGTTATGTTTTACTAGAAAACAATTAATCTGTCTTATTTCATAGGTTTATTAGCTGTTTTTCATGAGCAGGATATGGCACGGCAAAGTCATTCTTGTAACAGGAGAAGACACTATACTCAAAGTAGTAATGCTTTGTAATTATTCAGTTAACAATGAGTGTGTTTGTAAATAAAGCTCATGTCTCTACCGAGTCATTGCTAGACAAAGTCAAATCGACAAACAGCTATTGCAAAATTATATCATAATCCCCAGAAATCATATTGGATTGCTATTGTCAATGACCTTACTTGTTACTTAGCTATCACGTAAGCTTATTTTTAGCATTGCTAAAATGCCTCTGATTCTTTAAAGTTTACTATGGAACATCGATGATCTCAAATCACTTATACAAAAGGCAAATTATTTCCCATCATCAAGAAAATGTTTACGGTTTTCATTGGGGTTGACTGGGTATTGAATAAAGACCGATTTTCATTGAAAATGGCTGGATATTGAATTAATTATGCCAATTTGTAACTTATCGTATCATATAATGAGATGTAAAAGTTTATGCACACTTTAACGAGTTTATAGTATTGGAATGCTTTTTTTAAATTCTGCTTCACATAATGTTAGAAAATTGAATTAAAAAAAGCCATTTATATTGCTATCCCACTTGGATATATATTATAATAAGTGAAATCAAAATGATTTAAAGGGTTTCCTTTCCTAACTTAATGCATATTGTGACGCCCCACCTCTATACCCACGCTAGTCAAGAACACTACGGTGTAGTGCTGTCAACTAGCACGAAGAATAAGGCTGTTGAGGAGCGGCCATCAATAGTTAGGCCTTACACTAGCATTTGTTATCTCGATAGGAGTGGTATATATATATATATATAAATAAATATTCTTTCATTTTTCATCTCTGATTTATTTTCTCCCATCGACGTACCCCAATTCCAGTATAAAACGAACTATGATGGTTCATAATAGTTTAGAACAGTAATATAAAATATTACACAGATAATATAATGCGGAACACAAATAAACAGAAAGTCTCATATATACAATAACTGATATCAGTTACAATACATTTGGTACAATACATATGACACGGTACATATGATACAACTACAACAGTCGACTCAGGAAGTTACATATACAAGTACATTAACGTATATAATATACATGAATACATATCTTCCTATACAATTACACTGACTACTAGAAATGACGACGACTACTCCAAAAGATATGAAAGAACTTCATAGCTCTAGCAGCGACCCAAAGCAGAATATCTACAACCTGAAATACTCGGTCTGACCCGAGTATTAAATTCAAAAGAAAATAATACTCGGGTCAGTCTAATTCAAACTCAGTTATTAGTGCACAGAAGCAATAATGATTAGATTATGAATAGACCACAGTCACAATAAATTTCGTCTATCCGATCCTTAAATAAAGAAATCGGATAACGATAAATATAGCACATAACAGTGTTAAACAACAAATTAGCAAATTAAACCAAATCAGAATATTGAATTAAATAAACAAAATAGTTCAAACTATTGAAATATCAATTAAAGTATTAATTCGAGTAGGGCTGCAGTACACGCACGCGTGCACTGCCTTACCACTACTGCATAAGGAAATACGCAACAAAAGCAATTAGAATATCAATAAAAGCAATACCGTGTGGCTGTAGTTCATGCTTGCGTGCACTGCCTTGCCACAACAGTGATAATGTACCCAAAAACTCAATTCCGTGTGGCTGCAGTTCACGCTTGCGTGCACTGCCTTGCCACTACGGTAAGGATGTACACAAACGGGCACAAGGTCAAACCGAAATACCGGATTTAACACAGGTGAAATTCCAAAAAGTCAGTATGAAACTCAGGTGAAATAAAAATTGAATAATGACATGCACAAACGTAGAAACATGTCAGAGAAACATGTCGTAACTACAAAGCTAATTCACTTACGAAATGCATATAATCATGCAACCGTAAAACAAACAGTGCAAGCTCCAAAAATATACATATGAAGAATACACTGCACAGAGTCGTGAACCAAACATATGTAACAACAACAAGTGATGTACACATGAATGTACTGGCGAGAAATAAGCAAGGCTATGCACCAGCATTTCAAACACAAAACCAAACTCCAAAAGATACAACAGTTATGCAACTGTGAAACTGGACAAAGCATCACATACTCGAAATGAATGGTGGTAGAGTAAGTGCAACAACAAGTGTCACAGCCCCAATAAATAAATGGCTTTAAATAACCATATATGAACACTGCAACATAATCAGAGTAATAGAGAATGTTTACTGCAAATGAATAATGCAATGTATCAGTTTCAAATAAGTACCCAAGTGCAAATGCAATATGGACCTGACAGTACACGAGTGATACTGTCTCGAGGTAAATAGCCTCAAACAACTCAATAAAGCATGGTAAAGACCTATAACAACCTAGTTTCCATTATGCAGACAGCTAAGTGAAAGCATGTACACGTATCTAGATAGTGTTCATGTTGCAATGTACACACAGAAAATATCAAGCAGATCGTGTAAGGAAAGAAGCTCAATAGCTTCAAATTATATGGTGATTCAGCAAATGAGCATTCGAGACATGCAAATGCTAACCTGAAGAACAACATAAGTCTGCAACATATACTACCTATATACAGGTAGGATTACACATGTGTATACACAAAACATATGTACAGCAACACGAACACATGCCACAGAATGGCGACAGGCAAATGATCAACAAAATGAAAACTGCAATCTGAATTAACATGGACAAGCTAGCATCAAAATACAACAAAATAACAATGACAACTATTGTATCCAATCAGTAATCAAAACTGAAGCCCAGTGAATAAGAATCACAACATACATATATACGCACAGACATATCTGTACGTATATATATACAGTGACTAAATGGACGAACTCAGCAACAAACCAATGTACCAAGCCCATAAGAGTCAAAACCAAAACAAGCTTCCGAAATTCAGAACAAAATAACATGCTCACATTTAATATGAATGCAACATTGAAGCTAGTAGATTAACTACGCAACAGAGTGATGTGTATAACTCGAAGGCATGGTGCCAGATCAATGTAGACACGAGTGCTATCAGGTAACAATAAAGACAGTGCTACCAGATAACAAGGAAAACCACAAAACACAAGTCTGCAACACTTCTTATACAAAAGTAGCAAACCATAAACGATGTCAAATACCAGAGAATAGTATACACAAAGTTAGGTGACTAAGTTTAAATGAAATCACCCAACCGTGGATTACAAGAAACCAGCAATTTCAAAAAAAAATCCAATTTCACTCAAGTCGAATAACCTAAGCACAGACAAGTGATCGAAAACATGAAGTATAGTACATTGTCAAGATCAGAGGCAATGTAAATACAGACTGCACATAAGTGAAGACCACCTGAGCTCGATGCTTCAGTGAAACAAGTGAAGTATATATTCGTGCAACCATATGTATAACAAGTTCAAGCAGCAGGTCAAAGACATAATGACCGAAATTAACCAAAACAAATCACATCGTCAAATAAATTCAAATGTAATTGTTTTCTTTTTAATTTATTTCCAAATCTTATCACCAAGTCAAAAAAATCGAAATTCAACAAAGTCAAGGCAGCAAGGTACGAGTCGAACAAGCCAAAATCAAAACAGTTCAAGCAATGACCGAAGTCAATACTCAAAGAAAATACATAGTCGAATGGCCGACAAATCAAGGGACGAATTCAAAAAAATCAAATACGAACGAAAATCGTAGAATTCGAACACTTATAAACTCGAGATAGGAATTAGATGTGAGTGAAACACTCACCTTCGTCCAACGCGCGAAAACCACGGCCGAAGAGAGCAACGAGGAAACGAACGAAGCTAAAGAATTGAAGACAGCACCTTCGATTTTTGGTTGAGCCCTAATTTCTGGGACGATGAGGAAGAAAAGGAACGACCACCATTTTAATAATTTTCGTGATTTCGTTTTTAGGGTTCGCGGTTAATGAAAATGGGAAAAAGGGGGAAAAGGGAATGAATTTTTCACGGCATCAAATAATGAAAACATGGGCCAAAATCATATACAAAGCCCACACCCCTTATTGAATTTCAAAAGAATTTAAACTGGATTCAAAATGCCCAAACTACACTTAGCAAATTTTTAAACGAATGTCAACTCGATTTAAAACGTCAAATAGCAATTAACATCCAATTGATCGTTTTACTGACGATAATCAATTGATGTAAAGTACTGGGTTGTTAGACATATTGACTTAATCGTTTTAGGGACATCTATAGTAACAATTATTAATCCTCAATATTATTGTGTACAGGTTGAAGAATTGGAGCAGATGGCATCAGAGTTGCAGCAGACTCTCAGGGACAAACAAGAACAAGAGCATGCCGTGATTAAGGTTTTTTTATTGTTGAATTTTTTCCTATTACATCTTGATAATGTGATGAATGCATATTTTTCTCTCGTAGGTTTTGATGATGTCGGAACAAGAACAAAAGCTAACTGAAGATGCTCGTGTACTCGTTGAACAAGAGGCTGCTAAACAGAAACTTATTGCTCATGAGCTTCAAGTACATTATCTGGTACATTTCTTTGTGGATGGCCTTATAACAAATTGATACAAGCTCAATTTCTAATTTTAAATTCTCCGGTAATCTCTGATTTTTACACATTTGTTCTTTTGCAAATTTTGTTATTTGTTAGAAAGTAGACATTTTATTTTGTTGAATAGAACATCGACATATTTGCTTGTTTCAATTTCATGGAATTTCATCATTGTCGTTTTACTTATTATTACAATCAAATGCAATATGTTCTATGACGTTAAATGCTCGGTTATTGACAGACTTAGCCTTTGTGGGTTCACAGGTACATTTTGGTTGTGAAGGATTTGTATTTTGCTTTAGTTGTCGTGGTTTGTCAATTTTTGGTTCAAAGTGATTCAGTTGAAGTAATATATAGTTTACAGTAAACTTTATGCCGGAATCTATGTTTCAGAAATTCTAAAATTAATCATTCATGTTGACTAGTTCTGCCTACGATAGCTAAAGTGTTTTTGTTGTCCTTGAATCATATGGTAGATGAACTTTCTTAAGTATTTCAGTAATATCTTAATTTATGCAAAAAGTTTGGTTTTATGTTGTTTGTGTTTAATCCTCATTCTGTTCCATCTGTTGTAGATTTGTGCACGATTCAGTAAAGCAAAAATGGTTAACTTTGTGAAAAAATTGATGGCAGATCAAGTTCTAGAATGGAAAGGGTATGCATGTATCAGTACACCATTTCGTAATTATATTTGACATATAGCATTTGATTAACTTCTATTAAAGGCAAGATATACATTGGATGTAAACTGTCATTTTTAGTGTATGGTAGCGGATGAGATGATGCAAAAAAGGATGATAGTGGATCAAATTAAATCACAAGCCGTTTATATGCAAATTAAATTGAAAACTTTTGTTCTCAGACTCACATTTTTCTCCCTTGATATAAATTTGTTGATACTACATCAATTACAAGTTACTGAAGAAGAAAGTTAAACAACATCTTCGCCAAAGGCCAGAAATAGATGAAAAGGACCGTCGTCAAATTCGTAAAGAATTTTCAAAAATGCTCGATGACCAAGCAAGTGCTGCTACATATGACATCGTATGCTTTGTTAATTGTTATATATTGCACCTATTCTGTTTATAGGTTCTCTTGCTTATATATCTCTATTTTATTTCCACAGATAGAAAAAACAGTTCTATTCCTATTAGAACAACAAGGAATTCTTGCACAACGAATTCAAGAACTAAACACAAAACATGCATTGCTCGTAGAACAACCAGATATATCACAAATCTCTGCACTAGGAGAAGAATATAGAGAAGTTGGAGTTGATCTTCTGAAACTTCTTAGATTTGTTGATATGAATGCTACTGGCATCAGGAAAATTCTAAAAAAGTTTGACAAGCAATTCGGATTCAGGTTCACTGACAAGCAATTCGATCTAACCATCCTTTTTCTCAATTACAACAAGTTTTCAAACATGTGGTATAGTTTCTAATCCTTTATCCAAAAGTAAAATAAACAAAATATAAGAAATAGTGAAGTACTACTGATATTTCGTTATTTGTAATATAACCTAAAGGGAATC
This sequence comes from Allium cepa, assembly GCA_030765085.1. Classification (NCBI taxonomy): domain Eukaryota; kingdom Viridiplantae; phylum Streptophyta; class Magnoliopsida; order Asparagales; family Amaryllidaceae; genus Allium; species Allium cepa. Next base: position 516,317,901 of record CM060942.1, read on the forward strand.
AGCGCAGTTGTAGGTGCACTATCTCGCAACCTTGTAGAGCTTCAAGATCGCCAAGGGAGCAACTTATCTATCTATGATCATCCATCCATAGCTTTAAAAGTGATTTTTTTTCTTCAGTCCCTTACAAACTATACTATATACTAAATTCTTGCATATGAATCCCACTCTGATAACACACAGGATCCTATAATTGATTCGATAAACACAGCAGTCAACAGATTGACAAATTCAACAAATTTCCTTCAATATATAAGACAACATGCTCTCATTGCTCAAGATGATTTTCCAAGTTTAAAAGAAGACTGTGATGTACTCATAAATAAAAGATATCACTTTATGTCCCTAATGTTAAACTTAGCAAACACTTTCCTCTATATGGTGAACACGTATATAATAGTTCCGACTACAGATGATTACTCTATAAGTTTAGGTGCTGCAGCTACAGTATGTGGTATGGTTATAGGATCAATGGCTGTTGCCCAGATATTTTCTTCTGTTTATTTCAGTGCTTGGTCAAATACATCATATTTCAAACCTCTTATATTCAACAGTGTCATGGTGTTTCTTGGCAACACTTTGTATGCTGTTGCTTATTATTGCAATTCTATTGCAGTTCTACTTATTGGTCGCCTTTTATGTGGATAAGTTGCTTTCTTCTTGAAAATTCTTTTCAGTTTAATGAGCGTGACATTTATACATGTGTAATTTATACAGTTTGGGTTCACCCAGAGCAATCAACAACATCCATCTGTGATTCAACCACCGAAGATGAAGTTGTACTAGAATCATACTGCAACTCCATATTACAATTCAAATAATCTGAAATGAACACTCCAATCATTGTTTCATCTTCAGACAATACCTTATCTGACACATCCCATCTGTTTAAAGCTTCCACCAAAACTATAGATAGTTTATCATCTATCATCGATGCACTGAAAGGAACTGATGCACAATTGGATACTAAATCTGACATAAGACCATCAATACCATTACCAAGGGAGAAAAAACAATTATTCACCACCATTTCATCTTTAGCAGAAGAATCCACATCCATGTTATGCGTAACAGATTCCCACTCTAATTGCAGTTCCGAAACCAACAAGTTATTTAATATCTCATTCTCAGGTATGAGATCAAAAATAGCAGAATCGCTTGCACTCCGAGAAGGTACACCTTTAGAAACATCAGTAGTCATAAAATCACCATGAGATACAACATTCTCATTAGCAATCGCAAATCGATTCTCGAAAGCAAATCTAGAATCTTCTGAATATTCAAGGCATTCAAAACTATTCGGATGGGTAACAACTTGCACCAGAGGTAATGCATTTATTTTATAAGCTAAATTGAAGAACATTTGGCATCTTCAACCTAATTTGCTATAATATTACATGTTTTAACATAGTATGATACATTTATCTTAATAGTGAGGTTCTTATGTCAAAAATTTACTTAGAAAAAATTGCAGCATCCGAACTTGGCAGCTGGTGATGTCTCTTCAAGTTCTGAATCTGCTTTTCTTTTAACATGTGGATGGGCATGGGCTATGTATAGAAAATACTATCATTATATATGTTTTTTTCTATTGTGTGTTTGTTGTGCTCAAGTGTCTTGGACTGTGGAGACTGAACCTATGATTTGTTTTGTGAATGAATATAGATGTTAACAAAGGTGCGTTTACAACAAATAATCCCAATTTGGTAAAATCTGAATTATAAGTTTTAACACACGTGCGTTTACATCAATCATAGATTTGTCACTATGGTATAAGGTCTAAATGATATCGATGAGGCATAGTTAAATAGCATAAAAATTGGGAAGATTCCTAAATTTTATGCTATTTAACTCTTGCCTTATCAATATTATAGGTAATCTGAAGATTGTGGACTTTGGTTAAGTGCCTTTACTGGGCTACATGTGTTGCTTCACCCAACGTAAGGGACTCCGGCTCATGCTGTGATGGCGCAAAGGTAACCTAAATTCTCATCACGCAAAGGTAACTAATAATATTATTTAGTTATTTTCAGCAAGTAATTTCCTTTATGCTATATACCTGATTATTTCAGTAAGCAATCTAATTTGGACTTTGAAGTATTATACTTCATAGAATTTTTTTAATTAATAAATGCTTCAACTTGGGTTTTAAATACAGAATTAGAAATAACATCTATAATTTATAAATGTTTCAACTCCAATACATTTCTAAAACTTCTTTTGCTATATGTTGTGTCAATAAATGTTGGAATAAGAGTGTCTTGATTGCATATTTGCTTAATCGACGCACTTGGTGATAAATTTAGCCTAGATTTTCCACTAGAATTATTGTTCGTTAAAGAATTTCATTATTATTTGTAACAGCAGGTGACATTGTTTGATTGAGTTGCATTGTTGTTTGGTTGGCTGCACTTATCTGAGTGGATGAGCGACAGAATGCAAAAGCTTATTAAGAAGAGGAACATCAGGAGTTGTGCTGTTATGTCATAAAGAAGCTCCTCGGGGTAAATTTTTTGTTGCAATTTTAGATAAGATGTGATTATTTGAAATGGTTCAAGTGATGGTGATCTTGGTAATTGTGTGTAGGCAAATGGATGAGTTGCTGGATTGGCGGTGATGCTGATTTTGATAAGAAAGGAGCAGGGAGGTAGTCGATGAAGAATGGTTTGGTTGTAGAAAGTGGTTTCAGTGATAAGTAGGCTAAGTTGCAGGTTGCTTGTGACTGTGGTGAACTAATTTTTGGTATTGTGTTTATGAGTACACTGTAATGAAAAATATATCACATTTCTTTTTGAGCATGCTCTTGTGTTATATTTGTTGATTATAATTTTTATTCGTTTATGAAGATTTAGTTTGATTGCTATTATTAAAATGTAATATATAGGCATAGCTCTTGAAAAGTGTATCTACGATTTTTATAGCGGCATATATGAGCTGTAAAAGAATTTATCCATACTATAACATGTTGATTTAATAGCGTGAAATGACCGCTATTGAATAAATATTTTATAGCGGCAAAATGGTGTTATAAAGATTTCCAATTCCGTTGAGATTTAGCTGTATTATAGCGGCTATAATGAGATATTGAATTAACGTACCATAGCGGCGAATTTGCTTTATAAAACTAAGCTCAACCATAGCGACATATTTTGTGTTATAAATATTCAACAGTTTTTTATAACATGTCGATATACAGCGCTTATCAAACCGCTGTGGTTGTGATTAATAGCGGCTATATGCCGCTATAAAAGACACTTTTTGTTGTAGTGTAGTTTATACTAAAATATGTGTTCGAAATTAATATCAAATTAAACTATTCATTTCATTTCAACATATTTGGACATTTCCAATTTCTAAATCAACAAACCAAATTTCAATAAACTACCAATTTCATATTGTTTCATCCATGTTCAAAATATCAACATGGATTACTCTAATTTCAAAATATTTCAAAGTTATTACAAACAAATTCGATAACTCAATTTTGATAGAATTTCATTTATATATAAAAGTTTAACTTTAAACTTCCGATTTAATTTCTTAAAGAAATTCCTTTTTAAACAAATTCGCATTTCAATACAAAACTTGATTTTTCTATAATACTTCAATTTATATAAATCAAATTTTATTTCAAAACATCAATTGATTAATTTCAAAAATTCGAGGACTTTAAAATTATTTAATTTAACCAATCCGGTGTCCGTATATAATTTTCTACCTTAGGGTCAAGCGATGCGGATATTTATCATTTCAATCCGCAATTTAAAGTTTTACGGTCGTATATCATTTCAAACCGCAATCCCGAATTAATAATAAAATCCATACCAAACTTGTAGTTTATAAAGATATAAAATAAAACATCCATTCAACCAATATCAATAATCAACATCAATCACAATCATCATCCAAAACAATCAATAAATATCAATATAGACTGATAATCAATAACAGGTATCTAACTGGCAATTTATATTCAACAATAAATTAAATAACGATTTAATTCAAATAAATTCAAATTAAATGAGATGATGATTAAAATATACTGAACAGCCATAAATAAATTTCTAATCACATCATAAATTAAATTTAACAAACATAAGAAATTTTAGAAGTTGTAAGTGGGTTAAAACACTCACCATTGATTTTAAATTGAATTTAAATCAAATTTAAACCCAAAATTCAAACAGCCTCGGACTTCGTCCAAACCAGCGTCAAAATGTCCGAAATTTCGATACGATCCCAGCGGAGCAAACCTCGCATGAATTTGACCTCGCGTGAAGAAGTTATGATGATTAGAAGTTATGCAGATTAAAATTAAAAATAAACAAAATAGAGAATCCTACACATCACACTGTCTCCCTTTTTAACGCTATTACCCCGACTACAGCCTAAGCCCTACTCAGCCGCCACCTAAACAATGATTTCTTCGGCTACCATACGTATTACCCTGATGATCAGGCAACTCCATCGCCATTAGTAGCTCAGGCCGCACCCATTGGTGGTCGCGCTACCCACCACCGCGCCCCCACATGGCCCGCCACCGCTAACCCTAAACACCAAATTGAGGCGAAAATGATATCTAATATGACAAACCAAAACCATCGATGTGAAGCTCTGGTTCCCCTCTACGCACTACAAACTCCTGATCGAGCCATCGCTGACGATCCACCGTCGAATCCATACACATACATACGAACGGCCAAGAAGAAAACAATGACTTCTGGCCAAACTGAAACCCAGATTGGAAAACGAATCACATATCTGACTTACGATCATTGAGAGCATCAAATCAATATATAATTCGATATTGTGTGAGGAGTTTTAATTTTTGATTAGGAATTTGATTTGAAATTGAATTGAAATTTGTTTGTTTTCCGTTGGAATGAGGAGTTGAGAAGGAGATGTACGTATAGACAAATATGAATAATGAGTGGCTAGGGTTTATAACAAGCTATTTACAGGTAGGTCAGAAATAGGATGAATGGACAAGATTAATTTAACAATACACGACTCGAAAAGCGCGTTTCAACTTCGGAATGAAAATGGGCCAACCAATATATCAAAATAGACGTTCTCAAGTATTTTAAATTCAATGGAATAGGTTTGAAGTCCTAATTCCATTGTATGAATAAGTTATGTTAAAATCATCTTATTTCAAATCGATTTCAATTAAATTGATTTCTAGGCGTTTCGAATCCGTACGATCAAACGAGAAGTCCGATCGTTATGAAACTTGAAATCCTACAATAATTCACCGTTCCAGATCTGATGAAACAGGTTTCGTCGAAATCCGAATCAGCGGCCAAAATGGCTATACTTCAGTTAACTAAATAAATTAATATTAAATTAATTAAATTAAAATTTCAATTTCAATTCTATAATTAACAAATTTTATCATTTCTGATTTCCTAAATGATTACAATACTATGACAATTTAGATATCAATTTAAAGTTAATTAATTTATCAATTACAGTATTAACTTTCAATTTTTAATAAATTCAAAAATTAAAATAAGAATTCCAAAATTTTATTTATTTGATTTTCAATCATGTTATCAAATCAATTATCATCTTATGTATTTAATTTCCATTGGTATATATCTTAGTGCATTAATAATTTCCACTTTCATCTTAATTTCAGTTACGTAGTATTTAATTTCATTTACTACAATAAAACCATTTATTATAAATTGAATTTTAATAAATTGGTTTGTTTCAGTTCCAATCTTTTTATTAAGTCCATTACTAATCCATAAACCTAGTTAACCTTTGTTTTACATTTAATTACCTTAATATACTCCAATTTAACAACTTCTAAACATTATATTACATTTCACATTATGTATCATTAATTTGCCTTTACTAAAAATTGATTTCCAATTTCAATTCAATTAACTAAATAAACAAGTAACACATGACAATTGTCACCATTTACTTTTAACTACATTTATAAGTTTATTGTTACAGACCAATGTTACAATTACTTACATAACTATGGTGTTACTCAATTTCCATTGATAATATTTTATCTCATTCATAAATTCAATAGTTACATTAATTTACTTATATTAAATTTATAACCAAGTTATAACATTTACATTATTTCAATTTATTGTAATTTCATTCAATTCATCAATAAATTTTGTTTTAATATCTATTACATTACTAAGTCTCCAAGTTTTATTCTTTCAAATTTAATAATCAAAATCTTATTAAATTAACTAATTTAAATTATCGAAATTTATGGTTCGTAACATTATATTTATGGTTATGTTAACATTTTGAAATTGAATATATATATATATATATATGTATGTATGTATGTATGTATATATTGTTAATGTTGTATTTTGGAGTGTACAAATATCTATAATTTGTTTTGTTAACTATAGGTCTTTAATGGTTTTAATTGAAATGAGTTTGAATTATATATATATATATATATATATATATATATAATTTTAATATTTGTCGTATTGATTTTTAATAAAGTAATAATAATGATATAATAGACATTTTGCCTCTGTTAAATCAAACTGATTTTGGGTTCTTGATTTCCAATTTATCAGCTTTGATCGTCAAATTCGTGCCATTCTTGCTTTGTTTTAGAATTCGTGCTTTGATTCATAACTCATTTCATTGTCAAATTTTCTCTAGCCTCAAAAAGGGAGAAATCACTCACGATTAACATTCTTATGGTTAGTAAATTTGATTTCACTTGAAAGACATTTGAAATATGCTGTTAGATTTGAATTGCTAGTTATTGTTAAATACGATATGCCATTATCTGCAATTGTTCACCTATGATATATGACACCATATCTTGTTGAATATATATTATTTAATTTATTACTAATGATATATGCCTGTTATTGACATGTAATATTTTATCATATTTGTTCTCACTCTGCAAGTTCCCTGTTAATTTAGAATCCCCTATGGGTTGAAATAATACACACCCGAACGATCTTGTAAAATATGGCAAAATCGTTATGGGTTGAAATGATAAACCCAAGTGATTCTCATTACCTTTAAACTTGGGATTGTAGGTTGAAATAATATATACCCGTAGATACTTAAATTGCGGATTGAAATGATAAATATCCATATCACTTGACCATAGGACAGAGAACTATATACGGACACCATTGGTCTATATTTTGAAAATGATTTCCAAATTGTTGAAAGGGAATATATGGGTTTTAAATGAATATTGATATTTAAACTAAATAAGTATGAATGTTATTTTCCTATATGTCTAAATCTTAGATTTTTAATTATATGTTTTGGGAATTTTAAATTATAAGTTAGTTTTGCAATTAATAATGTTAAAAATTTTCTTATAATTTTATTTTGTATGAAACAAGAATTAATTTAATAAATTTAATTTAATTGGTTTTATAATATTTTAAGTGTAACGAACCATAAAATTTTGTTAATTTTTAATCGTTTTATTTAGCGTATTTAATTTGATTTTTGAGAAATTTTAAATAATAATATGTTGAAATAAAAAATTTCATTTGTATTACGCATAGTTAAATGTGGAAAATGAAAAATTTTCATTAAAAATTAAGGAAGTATAATTTAGGGTGTGATTATGTTTAATTTAAGTCAGTAATAATTGATGTTCATAAAATAATTTATTTTGGGAAATTCAAGGCACGTCTGTTTTATTTGCCATAATTTCTTTTATTTATTTTCAAACGGTTCATTTTGCCTTTATAACGTGTCCTTCCATATTTATTCTTGTTTTCCTATCAAGCTATTAATTAGTTTGATTGTTTTATAAAACAATGTGTAGCTGTTACTTTTTCCACCGTTAAAATTTCAATTGCTTAATAATTTTTCTAATTCACAGATAGACTTCCCCATTCCTAGCCATTAATAAACTTTGAAAGCATCGTCCTTGCCTTTCGTTATTCCCCGTTTTATAATAATAATCGAAATTTATAGCCGTTTCAGTATATAACTTTACGCGTTTTATACTCATTTAATTTCAGCAGTCCATTGCCTTTAATTTTTAAACTGTTTCATTTTCTTCCCAGGCAACATCTCACATTCCATTTCGCTTGTAAATCAGTTTCCACTTTTACTCAAACTGCTCACCTTTTCTTCCATCTATCCGTTTAATAGTTATATATAAGTTATAATATGTTTCCCTGATTCATCTCCTTCCCTTTTTTCATTGACATATTAATTCTGGGAAGTGATTAATTTAAAAAAACCCATCTTCCCCTCATTTCTTTAAACATTCAGCTAAATTTTAGCTTGTGACCGTTGCTGTACATTTCATTAAAGAGGTACGTTACCTTATTAATCTCCGAAATTTAAGGGTAATTTTTTTTCTTCTAACCTTTTCTTTCCTACGCTCCCTCTTTCCACTTCATTCATTATGACCATCCATTATATATATACACTACAGCTGGAAAGTTATAAACGTATAAACTTAGAACGTATAAACTTAGATACGTTTTGTATTTATTAAAAATTTAAAGCTTACCTTTAATTGTGACCTTTTGGTTTCCTTGCTTTCAAAAAAATTGCTTTAATAGCTCTTGAATCAATGTGTAGCTGTTACTTTGATATTTTTCTGGAATTGTGACTTTTCCCTTTCCAAATTTGAAACGTGCTACTATTTATTTTCTTTGATTATTTTACTGAATCAACGTGAATATTTTGCCTTAAATCCTCAACAGAATCATAGCACGTGATTGTGGTATTTCTTTGGTTACTTTTATTTAGTCGTTTCCATTTACTTCTATTTGTATTTTCTTCCCTTTTTTATTGCTTCTTCACAGATTTCTCATCTTTCCCTCTCTATTGTTTCTTCCTCTTCTATATAAACTTGCCTGGCACTACAAATTTCAGCCTCTCCTTCACCTTTTCCAAACTCCGCTCCTCCACCAAACCCACTCTTCTCCTTTCGCAATATCCATCGAAGACGCAGCGACCATCCCCTGTTTCCTCTAATGTTCGCATAACCAGGCATAGGTAAGTTAAGTTTATATTTGCAAGTGTTATTTATATATATATATATATATTATATATAGTTTTATATTTCGCTATGATATGGATGATTTTATCAATACACGTCCCTTGTACGTGATGTTGATGCATATTCTAGCATTCAAAGTTGGTACGCATATTTGTTTATATTGAGTATAGTTATGATATATTGATAGTGGTATAAAAATATAATACGCATACATATAGTGGTTTATATAAAGTTGTTGGATTTCAATACATATTATATACCAAACGTGGTTTCCATTTTTTTTGAAAAGTTTGTTTTCGAGAAGTGCATGCATATTTAATATGTGTGAGTTGTGTTGGATCTGCAAATGGAGTCTACATATTAGGTAAGTAGATTTATATTCATTTTTGTTTAACTTTGAGTCCATATATGTATATTTTACAAACCATATTGTATGACTTATTTTATAAGTTTGAAAATCCGTTATTATATATATGTAGTTTTATAATAAACAGGTTTATAACTTTTATTTGAAGGTCAATTTACATCTAATTATTATGGAAGTTGTATAGGATTTCTTTGAAGTTGTTTATTTTCCTAAGTTCGTATATGACATATATTTATATAAAGTTATAATAATTATAGATATATCTTTATGGCCTTATATATATATCTATATACTTTGCATACACTTATGTATAAAGTTAGTTTTCTAATATATAAGTTTTCATTTCAGTTGGCATGCATGTTTGCATAAAAGTTAAGGGTGTATATGTGTTTTAGTGTAGACCAGTTGATTTCGCAAAAAAAAAATGTATATATTTTAAAGTTTATGTTAGTTGCTATTTATATATATTGTATAAAGTTTACATTCTAACTTATACTTTCGGTCTGCACAGGTTACGGTATTATATAAATTTAAAAAATAAGTTATAATATAAGTTATATAAGTAATTTGTACATCTGTTGTCTAAGTTTTTTATATAAGTCTGTGTATAGGCTTTACTGTTTATGTATGGGAAGTTATATATTAGTTTACATATATAGGTAAAGTGTTTAAAATTTATAATTGTATTGTGAAGTGGATTTTGTACCATATGTATATAGTAGTTTATAAATGAGATTTGAACAGTATAACTTGTTGAAGTTTAATATATTAATCTTATTTTAAGATATAAATCTTAATGATATTATATACATAGGTCGTTTGGGGTGGTTTGTGTCTTAGATTTGTAAATAGAAATTTAGATCTATGTGTAAAAATTAAAATGGTTTGGAAAAATTATAAGGATTTTTATTTAACATATGTGTTTTATTTTCAAATGTTAAAACTATTGGTTTATGTATGAAAAAAAGGTAAATTATATATATATATATATATATATATATATATATATATGATTCAACTTTAAATTTTTCTTAGGGGTGCAATTTTTATTTTTATTAAAATAGCAGAAATTTCTGTATATATCAGACTGATTATGATTCAATTCATAAATTCTTGATTATCAACCTCGTTCGTCCAATTCATGCCAATCCTACTTTGTTTTGAAATTCGTGCTCGGATTTATAATTCAAATTTCAGTGTCCGTATCAATCTGCGTATCCATGTCATCTTCTATACTCTCTGGCCTCGAAAGTGAGCAATCACTCACGATTAACGTTCTTTATTTATTAAATTTGATTTCAATTGAAACGACAACTGAAATATGAGGCTGTAGTTATTTAAATTGTTATATATGCTATTATCTATAACTGTTCACTTATGGGATATGACATCGAATCCTATTGTTTATATTTATTTTGATGATATATGCCTGTTGTTATTGTTATTTTCATATCTGTTATCACTCTGCAAGTTCCCTGTTAGTATAGAAATCATTATGGGTTGGAATGATACATACCCGAATGGACTTTAGAATAGGAGAAAATCGTTATGGGTTGAAATGGTAAACCCAAGCGATGTTGATTTAATTGAATTTGGGATTACGTGTTGAAATGATATCCATCCGTATATATTTAGTGTACGGGTCGAAATGACAAATATCCGTAGCACTTGAACATATGATAGGAAATATATACAGACACCGTTGGTCCATATAAATATTTTGAAAATAAATTTCTACAGTTGAAAAGAAATATATGGGATTTAATAAATACTGGTTCTTAAAATATTATATATATAAACGGAAATTTTATGTATAGATTTAATAATAATATTATGGAGATTGATTTAATCTATATAATATGTTTGAGTATTATTTAAGATTTATATTTCAAAATTTACCGGTGTAAAAAGTTGAATAATTAAGATTGGGAGATAAATTTGGGTTTATTGAAAATGGTATTTAAATAAGGATTTATTTAATTAAATCGATTTGAAATTATTGAATGGAAAATTTAAAGGTACGATTTTGTAACTGGATTTTTGATTTAAGTGATTTAATGAATATTTCACGTTTAATAAAATTAAAGAAAATATTGAGTAAAATGTAATTTAAGGTTACTTAAATGATATTGAATCTAATAAGGGAGTATTTCAAGACTAAATAATAATGAGGTTAAATCGAGATCTATATGAAACTGTTATATAGAACATTTAAATATTAAAGCCTTGAACTATATTGGAATTTAAATGGTTTATGTTGAGATTCAGATCTGTATTTGATATCAACGTAGTTGAATTTGTTATTTAGCAACTAAATTCAATTAAAGTGAAATTTAGGTTGAATCAAATTTGAATTTATTATTTAGAAAACTAAATTGAATAAAGATTTAGTTGGAACGATGAATACTTAAAGTTTTGAAATATATTGAAATATAAAGGGGTATTTTTGTGATTACAAATCTGAATTTTAGATCGATAAATTGAAGTGTTTATTTTAGGAATTGAGTTGAATTTAAATTGATAAATTGAGATTGAATTTAATTTAAATGGGAAGGTCGGGTTGATGTTGAAACGATTTGTTAAGTTGAGGGAATTGAAAATACTTTATTGTAGAAATTATTTAATATATATACTATTTTGGGAAATATAGTGATATTTGAAGTGAAAATGATATTTGGTTTTGAAGTATAAATTAAGCTGAAATGAGCACGGTGTTATAGTGTATATTTCTACCTTGTAGATAGTTCCATGGACCCTTAGAGGATGGTTATCCCAAACATCCTTTAAGTTATTTGTATTTTAGTTGATATTTCACTTGAGTTGGATTTATTGATATAAGAATGTTAATCCTGACTCGAGTGTTTTGTGTTTTGCTTTACACTCGGGTCAGACTGAGTGATACAGCATTAGAGACTCACCTTTGGAGTTTGGAGCTTCATTTGGAGATCCAACTATCGACTCAGATTCCAGCCTTTCCAGTTGATTGGTTCAGAGAAGTCATCTGTTGCACTGGAGACTTCACTGCATTTGAACTATTTGGTTGTATTTTATTTCTAACTCTGATGTATATGTAGCTTCATGAACAACTATTCTTTATCTATTCCGCTGCATTACATTACTCTGTGATCTGTGATTGATTCATTTATTGTATATTTTAAGTTTTTCCAAATTTTAATTAACAATTCGGTATTTTGAATTATTCAAGTCGGATATGTATGGTTTTATTGTCGATTTGAGTGGTCTAAAATGGCGGGCCGTTACAGTTGGTATTAGAGCTTTGGCTCTAGGCAAAACTTAGCATATATGATAAATTTATTTACAGGATCACTTTCGTTCGAGTAGAATCTCTTCCTTTTGACTCGATTTCCTTTGAATTTTGGAATGGCCCTCGGTTCCGAAATTCATTATTATCTCTTTCTATTTGTATTCGTTGATTCTGGAGTATCCCATTACTTCATTGAATGTATTGTAAAGGGGGAGAAAACTCGTTTACAACTGGCATTGATTCACCGAAGTTTTCTGTATCCTCGGTTTACGATGCTGCTATATCTTGTTATGCCGAATTCTATATCGGGCGATCGAATGTCGATTTACCTTGGAGTTCCGCATCGATCATATTCCCGAAGTCACGGTTGACCCGGTTAAGGTCGCCCGAGATATATAGAAGTATATCCATATTCTATTTTGTGATTTAATTATCTCATCTTCGATCGATTCTAGCTTCGAATCAGGATTCTATTGATCGGAGTTCCTCTAATTTAAATCTCTATCTTCATTTTGAAATCCATTCTTGAATCACCCTTTGAAAAAATCAGGTATGTTTGTATTTTTGAAATTATTTTATATACCAAAATTTTTATTTTGATAAATATGATTTTATTCTATATATAAAAAGAAAATGTTTCGATAAGGATTGTATACCTATATATAAAAAAATTTGAAAATGTATTCTATATATAAAAGTTTTAAAAGGATTTAAAATTTTGAAACTTGATAAGAAATTGATTTATATATAAATGATTTATAACTGAAGGGTTAAATTTGAATTTCGAGAAATGAATTTCGGTATTTTGAAAACTGGTCTTAGGATTTTGAAAATATATAGTAACACTATTTGAAAGTATTTTCCAAATAAGAAAGGTTTCAAATGAGTACGAATGAATTCCAATGATTTAGAAGAAATTTCAATGAAGTTTTCAAGAAAACAGAAGTCCAGAACTCACTTTGTCGTTGGAAAATAATTTCAGTGATGAGTGCACACATCATCGACATTGATTTTCGAGTTTCAGAGTGGGAGAGAGGCACTCTAGTTGCTTCGCTATGCGAGTGATATTGTGAAGCAAGTTTTGATTTCAAATTCCAAAATATGATTTGATATTCGATAGATATATATTTGAAACAATTTAAAGTGAGACCGGTGTTCAGTCCTCGAGTTTCGGATTTGATTTGGCATAATCCTATCTATTGAAATTGATTTATTGATTTATTGTTGATTTTCAACTCTTGAATTGGAAATTTGATTTCGCTAACTATTTTGAATGTTCAAACACTTCCAAATCGAGGTTAAATTTTCAAAGCTAAGAAATTTCGAAGAGGATAAAATATTTGATAAGGTATATAAGTTTAGTTTTGTATGTTTAAGTTTGAAACTTTTGTTAAGTAAATGAATATGACTATTTTGAATTATACTAATATGGAAATTTGTTTTGAAGAAATTTTTTTAGTTTTAAATAATGGTTTTCAGAAAGGTAAATTGGATATTTCAAATAAAAATAAATAGTTTAAAGATTTTAAAGGGATAATTATAAATTTGGAAAACATTTTGAGTATAATTGATTTTGAGAAAATATTTGGTTCTGAATTTGATTGGAATTAAAACTAGCACTTATATGGTGATTTTGGAAATGAACTTGTTTGACCTAAATTTTTTGTTTTGGGAATTTGGATTATTTTCTAAACCTAGTGTTTAAGAAACTTTGAAACTGAATATATTTAATTTGGAAGAAAATTTGGTGAAATCATACATGATCTTGAAACTGAAATGTTATTGAAAAAATTTGAGAACCTTGATTTACTAAATACTTGATTTGGAAGTGGTTAAAATTATATAAAATGGATTCGTATAAATATGAAGTTGATTTGAAATCTATTGATTTGAAAGGGCACTCAATTTGGAAAGAGAAATTTTATAAAATCGAAGTCTATATAAGTATGATTTGATATACTATTGATTTGGAAAGTATTCGATTTGGAAATAGAGTCCTATATATAATGGATTTTAAACAAGTATGATATTTGAAAGTGATTTTAAAAGGTACTATATGATATATATTTTCGAAGTAATGATATGGAAAGTGCCTTCTGCTTGATATACGCTTTGTAGCCGCATTGCGGATTCATTCTATCGATATTATTCTCCCTGATTTTTGGTTCTCCGAATGTGATACTCGAGTGTTCCCACCGTGGCGTAACCCATGGTTTTTTTTTCTTTCACGACTGCATAGCGCAACTGCCTGGCTGAGTCTGGCCTAGTGGTACGGATTGTTTCCTGGGGGATCCAGTTGTAACCATTGTGTATCCTGCAATCTGTGTAGGTCGCGATTAGTAATGAAACTGCCTGGCTAAGACGGCCTAGGAGTACGGATTGTTTCCTAGGGGATCCAGGCGTAACCACTGTGTATCCTGCACCCTACTAGTCATCATGGCATAACTCGCAGGGATGAGAAAGCTTACAGATACAAATTGTTTCATAGGGGACCTAGGCGTAACCATTGTGTATCTGCGAACCATGGTTGGACAAAGGTTTTGGTTCGGTTGTTTGTTTGGATTGTACTTTCCATATCTGTTTTTAAAGGTTTTTCAAGTATTTTCACTAGGTGTTAAAAAGGGTCTACTAAGTTTGAAGAATTCTAGCTTTGCGCCTAATCAACGCATGGCAAGAGTCTGCCAGAACGAGGATAAAATTGTTGAAACATCGAGTTATAAAAGTATTTTCGAAAGAAAATTTTATTTTGATATAAAAGTATTTTATTATAAAGGTATTTTTTATAAAAATATTTCCAACAAGAAATTTCTGTATTAGTTTTTAAAATTTAAATTCTTATAGTTTGAAATTTACGATTCGTGCCCGATACTATCTTTTGAATCTACCTTCCTTTCCTTTTGAATATGTCCATTAAAATATTGTTTAATTATATATTACCCGGTTTAATAGAAAATTTTGGTGTTATAAATATTTTAGAAGTTATTTATTTAAAATAAACATATTTAAAGTAAATGATTAGTGAGAATATTTGAAATGTATTTTGAGAGAAAATTGGAACGTTATAAATTATGGATTTAATGGTTCCAAATAACTTCCTTGTAAATATAACTAATCATGTAAATAAATTGTTTTCAAATAGTTTTCATATATTTATTAATTTTTATTTAACATATTTAATTCCACTGGGTATTGAAAATTTTTTTAAGTATTAAAGAAAATTTAATTTCAAATGAAGTTTTCAAATGAATATTTCAAGTAAAATTTATATGGTCTTAATTAATTGTTTATCCTTGTCTTTCAATCTATTTATCTTTCTGGTTGTTTCTATTCTCCTACCTTCTTTTTTTTCGGGGACGAAAAGTTTTGAGTGGGGGAGAGTTTAACGACCCGTAAAATTTTGTTAATTTTTAATGGTTTTATTTGGCGTATACAATTTGATTTTTGAGAAATTTTAAATAATAATATTTTGAAATAAAAATTTTCATTTGGATTACGTATAGTTAAATGTGGAAAATGATAAATTTTCATCAAAAGTTAAGGAAGCATATTTTAGGATGTGATTATGTTTAATTTAAGTCAGTAATAATTGATGTTCATAAAATAATTTATTTTGGGAAATTCAAGGCACATCTATTTTATTTGCCATCATTTCTTTTATTTATTTTCAAACGGTTCATTTTGCCTTTATAACGTGTCCTTCCATATTTATTCTTGTTGTCCAGTCAAGCTATTAATTGGTTTGATTGTTTATAAAACAGTGTGTAGCTGTTACTTTTTCCACCGTTAAAATTTCAATTGCTTAATAATTTTTCTAATTCACAGATAGACATCCTCATTCATAGCCATTAATAAACTTTGAAAGCATCGTCCTTGCCTTTCGTTATTCCCCGTTTTACAATAATAATTGAAATTTATAGCTGTTTCAGCATATACTTTTACGCGTTTTATACTCAATTAATTTTAGCAGTCCATTGCCTTTAATTTTTAAACTGTTTCATTTTCTTCCCAGGCAACAGCTCACATTCCATTTCGCTTATTAATCAGTTTCCACTTTTACTCACCTGCTCACCTTTTCTTCCATCTATCCGTTTAATAGTTATATATAAGTTATAATACGTTTCCCTGATTCATCTCCTTTCCTTTTTTCATTAACATATTAATTCTGGGAAGTGATTAATTTAGAAAACCCATCTTCCCCTCATTTCTTTAAACTTTCAGCTAAATTTTAGCTTGTGACCGTTGTTGTACATTTCATTAAAGAGGTACGTTACCTTATTAATCTCCGGAATTTAAGGGTAAATTTTTTTTCTAACCTTTCCTTTCCTACGCTCCCTCTTTCCACTTCTTTCATTATGCCCATTCATTATATATATACACTACAGCTGGAAAGTTATAAATGTATAAACTTAGATACGTTTTGTATTTATTAAAAATTTAAAGCTTACCTTTAATAGCAACCTTATGGTTTCCTTGCTTTCAAAAAAATTGCTTTAATAGCTCTTGAATCAATGTGTAGCTATTACTTTGATATTTTTCCAGAATTATGACTTTTCTGTTTCCTTCCGTTCAAATTTGAAACGTGCTACCATTTATTTGCTTTGATTATTTTCTCGAATCAATGTGAATATTTTGCCTTAAATCCTCAATTGAATCATAACACGTGATTGTGCTATTTCTACGGTTACTTTTATTTAGTCGTTTCAATTTACTTCTGTTCGTATTTTCTTCCTTTTTTATTGCTTCTTCCTAGATTTCTATTCTTTCCCTCTCTATTGTTTCTTCCTCTTCTATATAAACTTGCTTGGCACTAAAAATTTCAGCCTCTCCTTCACCTTGTCCAAACTCCGCTCCTCTACCAAACCCACTCTTCCCCTTGCGCTATATCCATCGAAGACGCAGCAACCCTACCCTGTTTCCTATACTGTTCTCATTACCAGGCATAGGTAAGTTAAGTTTATATTTGCAAGTGTTATTTATATATATATTATATATAGTTTTATATTTAGCTATGATGTGGATGATTTTATTAATGCACGTCCCCTGTACGTGTTGTTAATGCATATTCTAGCATTCAAAGTTGGTACGCAAATTTGTTTATATGGAGTATAGTTATGATATATTGATAGTGGTATAAAAATATAAAACGCACACATATAGTGGTTTATATAAAGTTGTTGGATTTGAATACGTATTATATACCAAACGTGGTTTCCATTTTTTTGAAAAGTTTGTTTTGTTTCTAGAAGCCTATGCATATTTAATATGTGTGAGTTGTGTTGGATCTGCAAATGGAGTCTGCATATTTGGCAAGTAGATTTATATTCATTTTTGTTTAACTTTGAGTCCATATATGTATATTTTACAAACCATATTTTATGATTTTTTTTATAAGTTTGAAAATCCGTCATTATATATATGTAGTTTTATAGTAAAAAGGTTTATAACTATTATTTGAAGGTCAATTTACATCTTATTATTATGGAAGTTGTATAGGATTTTTTGAAGTTGTTTATTTTCCTAAGTTCTTATATGACATATATTTATATAAAGTTATAATAATTATAGATATATCTTTATGGCCTTATATATATCTATATACTTTGCATACACTTATGTATGGAGTTAGTTTTCTAATATATAAGCTTTCATTTCAATTGGCATGCATGTTTGCATAAAAGTTAAGGGTATATATGTGTTTTAGTGTAGACCAATTGCTTTCGCAAAAAAAATGTATATATTTTAAAGTTTATATTAGTTGCTATTTATATATATTGTATAAAGTTTACATTCTAACTTATACTTTCGGTCTGCACATGTTATGGTATTATATATATTTAAACAATAAGTTATAATGTAAGTTATATAAGTAATTCGTACATCCGTTATTTAATTTTTTTATATAAGTCTGTGTATAGGCTTTACTGTTTATATATGGGTAGTTATATATTATTTTATATATATAGGTAAAGTGTTAAAAATTTATAATTGTATTGTGAAGTGGATTTTGTACCATATGTATATAGTAGTTTATAAATGAGATTTAAACAGTGTAATTTGTTAATGTTTTATATATTAATCTTATTTTAAAATATGAATCTTAATGATATTATATACATAGGTCGTATGGGGTGGTTTGGGTCTTAGATTTGTAAATAGAAATTTTGATCTATGTGTAAAAATTAAAATGGTTTGGAAAAATTATAAGGATTTTTATTTAACATATATGTTTTATTTCAAATGTTAAAACTATTGGTTTATGTATGAAAAAAAGGTAAATTATATATATATATATATGTGTGTGTGTGTGTGTGTGTGTGTGTGTGTGTGTGATTCGACTTTAAATTTTTCTTGGGGATGCAATTTTGATTTTATTAAAATAGCAAAAATTTCTGTATATATCAGACTAGTTCTGACTCAATTCATAATTGCTTGATTATCAGCCTCGTTCGTCCAATTCGTGCCAATCCTACTTTGCTTTGAAATTCGTGCTCGGATTTATAATTCAAATTTCAGTGTCCGTATCAGTATGCGTATCCTTGTCATCTTCTGTATTCTCTAGCCTCGAAAGGTGAGCAATCACTCACGATTAACTTTCTTTTATTTATTAAATTTGATTTCAATTGAGACGACAATTGAAATATGAGGCGGTAGTTATTTAAATTGTTATATATGCTATTATCTATAACTGTTCACTTATGGGATATGACATAATATCCTATTGTTTATATTTATTTTGATGATATATGCCTGTTGTTATTATTATTTTCATATCTGTTATAACTCTGCAAGTTCCCTGTTAGTATAGAAATCATTATGGGTTGAAATGATACATACCCGAACGGACTTTAGAATAGGAAAAAATCGTTATGGGTTGAAATGGTAAACCCAAGCGATTTTCATTTAATTGAATTTGGGATTACGGGTTGAAATGATATCCACCCGTATATATTTTGTGTACGGTTTGAAATGATAAATATCCGTAGCACTAGACTATATGATAGGAAATATATAAAGACACCGTTGGTCCATATAAATATTTTGAAAATAAATTTCTACAGTTGAAAAGAAATATATGGGATTTAATAAATATTGTTTCTTAAAATATTATATATATAAATGGAAATTATATATATATATATATATTTAATAATAATATTCCATATAATATGTTTGAGTATTATTTAAGATTTATATTTCAAAATTTACCATTGTAAAAAGTTGAATAATTAAGATTGGGAGATAAATTTGGGTTTATTAAAAATGGTATTTAAATAAGGATTTATTTAATTAAATCGATTTGAAATTATTGAATGGAAAATTTAAAGGTATGATTTTGTAACTGGATTTTTGATTTAAGCGATTTAATGAATATTTCATGTTTAATAAAATTAAAGAAATATTGAGTAAAATGTAATATAAGGTTACTTAAATGATATTGAATCTAATAAGGGAGTATTTCAAGACTAAATAATAATGAGGTTAAATCGAGATCTATATGAAACTGTTATATAGAACATTTAAATATTAAAGCCCTGAACTATATTGGAATTTAAATGGTTTATGTTGAGATTCAGATATGTATTTGAAATCAACGTAGTTGAATTTGTTATTTAGGAACTAAATTCAATTAAAGTGAAATTTAGGTTGAACCAAATTTGAATTATTATTTAGAAAACTAAATTGAATAAAGATTTAGTTGAAACGTTGAATACTTAAAGTTTTGAAATATATTGAAATATAAAGTGGTATTTTTGTGATTACAAATCCAAATTTGAGATCGATAAATTGAAGTGTTTATTTTAGAAATTGAGTTGAATTTAAACTAATAAATTGAGATTAAATTTAATTTAAATGGGAAGGTCGGGTTGATGTTAAAACGATTTGTTAAGTTGAGGGAATTGAAAATACTTTATTGTATAAATTATTTAATATATATAAATACTATTTTGGGAAATATATGGATATTTGAAGTGAAAATGATATTTGGTTTCGAAGTATAAATTAAGCTGAAATGACCACGGTGTTAAAGTGTATATTTCTACCTTGTAGAAAGTTCCAAGGATGGTTATCCCAAACATCCTTTAAGTTATTTGTATTTCAGTTGATATTTCACTTGAGTTGGATTTATTGATATAAGAATGTTAATCCTGACTCGAGTGTTTTGTGTTTTGCTTTACGCTCGGGTTAGACTGAGTGATACAGCATTAGAGACTCACCTTTGGAGTTCGGAGCTTCATTTGGAGATCCAACTACCGAATCAGATTCCAGCCTTTTCAGTTGATTGGTTCAGAGAAGTCATCTGTTGCATTGGAGAGTTCACTACATTTGAAATATTCGGTTGTATTTTATTTCTAACTCTGATGTATATTGTAGCTTCATGAACTACATTCTTTTTCTTTTCCGCTGTATTATATTACTCTGTGACCTGTGATTGATTTATTTATTGTATATTTTAAGTTTTGCCAATTAATTAATAATTCGGTATTTTAAATTATTCAAGTCGGATATGTATGTTTTTATTGTCGATTTGAATGGTCCAAAATAGCGGGCCATTACATTAAGTATTTATTTAAATTTGTATTAATAATTTAAAAATATATTTTTATAAATTTAATAAATAAAGGTTGGAAAAATAAAGTAAAATTGACTTGAAATTTTATTGGTTCATAATTGAATTTAAATAAGAATTTATTTGAATTCTTTGATTTTGAGGTTTTCGAAAAATATGATTTATATCTTGATTTTATAAATAGTGGTTAAATGAATATTCTCAAATTTAAATAAAATTGTGATGAAATATTTAATATTTATTTAAATTTATAAATTGAGATTTTATTTGATTGTTATTAAAATGATTAAGTGAATATTTTCAATTTGAATAAATTTAAAGTTTACTGTTGAAATCTAAATGATATTTATATTGAAATTGTTTGAATATTTGAACTTGTAATCTTATTGGAATTGAAGAGACAGTTCAAACCCAGATTTGAAATCGAGATAATTTAAGTGGCTTATTTTGAATTTGAATTGAAATTGTGACCTTTAAATTAAAATGGTTAAGTAAGAATTGGTTTATACTGAAATTTTGGAATTTAAGATGATTTGAAATTTTTTGAAATTGGAGGAAACTATTTTTATCATACAAAGTAGTTTTAATATATAATCTCTTTTAATTTATAACTATTTAATATATATATATATACACTATATTCTAAAAGTCTTATGATTACAAAAGTGCTATGATTTCAAGAGTCTTATGATTCCAAAATGTTATGATTTCGAAAGTGTTATGATTTTGGAAAGTATTACGATTTTGGAAATGAATATTATTTAAAATGAATAATGATATCTAATTGATATGGTTTTGAAATAAATATGGTATTAAAGAAATGACCATGGTGTGAAATAAGCGTTTGGTTGTTGAAGGAACCGGGATCGGATATTGTCATACTCTTTGCAAATATCGAATACCACTTTAACAACTGTGTGCATAATGGAGATTCCAAAACGAAGTAAGATGGCGTCGATTCTATATGGTATTTATGTAGCCTTGACTCCCTTAGTCAGCTTGATGTGGCTAAAACAGAAGCCATGTCGGCCAAGTGAGGCAATTCCTCCTATCGGATACATTTTTTCGCTACCATTTTATTGCTTTTGTGATTTTATTGGGTTCACCTTTGATTTTGGAGTGTGTCACGAGGTGGGTGGTAGTAGCTGTTATGCGTTACCACTAGTCTGGATATGCAAATGGTATACCTACCCTGGCATTGCCTCGAGTGCCTTGTTGCATGCCATATCGCGCCTTCTACGAGTTTGTTTTGTGTCGTACCTATGCAACGCTCCCTGATAGCCCATTTACGAGTGGAGTTTACAATATTTGTATAGATTACGGCATTATATAAAATGTGTTAAGGGGGATATGGGTAACACCTTAAAGCTATTTTAATAGTTTACTTTACTATGGACATATTACAATAGTGTATATTACTACATAGTAGATAGTTCCATGAATCCTTAGAGGATGGAAATCCCAAACACCCTTTAAGTTACTTGTATTTTAGTTGACATTTCACTTGAGTTGAATCTATTGATAAAAGAGTGTTAATCTTGACTCGAGTGTTTTGTGTTTTTCTTTAGCTCGGGTGAGACCGAGTGTCACAGCATTGAGACTTACCTTTGGAGATTGGAGTTTTGTTTGAAGATCTATCCAGCTTCTAGTTATTTCAGTTTATTCCAGTCATTTATGTTCAGACTCATCAATTGCTTATGGATTAGAGATTCATTTGTATTTGAGATTCTATTGTATTTTGTTTCAAACTTAGATGTTTATATAGTAGCATCACAAAATAATATTTATCTATTCCGCTGCTCATTTTTATATTACTCTGTGTCTCTGATTCTGTGATTGATTTATTTACTGTATATGTTGAGTTTTGTCGAATATAAATTAACAATCTGATATTTTGAGCAATTCAAGTGTGATATGTGTGGATGCCAATGGTTCAAAATAGCGGGTCGTTACAGTTGGTATTAGAGCTCTGGTTTTCGGAAAAACATGGCATATAGAGTAAATTTAATTATAGAAACACCCTCGTTCGAGCTTAAATTCCTCTTTGATTCGAATTTCCTTCGAATTTTGGAACCTTCCCTTTCGTTTTGAAATTTCCTTCTTATCTTCTTCTATTCATGTTCTTTTGATATTGGAGGATCCCATAGCTCCAACTTCAACTGTCAACTTCATCCTTTGTGTGACTAACTCCATCAGCGGTCCTGCCAATCCTAGTATGATTCGTAAAGCGGTGAAACTCCTTTACAATAGGCGTCGATTCACTAGAGACTTCTATATCCTTAGTTTCGATGCTGTTATTCCTTACAAAGCGCGAATCGTCTCTTGGTGGACAACTCGGGTAATTCTCTTCTTATTGAATATTGAATGCCTTCGATTATGCAGGTAGTTCTACCTTTTGTTTAATACTCAACTTAGTGATCTTGGCTACATCCTGATAATTAGGGAATATCCTAATGATTTGATGAAGTAATATCTCTCCCGTTTAAGCGGGAATTGAATTTCCGTATAAGCCTTATTCTAGAAGTAACGGTCGACCCGATTAAGGTCACCCGCGATTTATATTCGTCTATCCACCTTTTCTTTTTTTGGTAATTAAATTATCTTATCTACCTTTCGAGCTTCTCTTCTAATTAAAATAATTTTAATTAGGGTCCCTATATATTTGAATCTCTATCCTTGTTTCGAAATCCATTATGGAACCATCGATTGAGGGAGTGTGTTATAATTAATATAAAAATATTTATATTGTATATTTTGAGATGTTGAATATGAATTTTGGGTTCAATCGATGCGTCTAGCTAACGCTATTGATAAGAATTCCAAAACATGCGCACATAGCAAACCGGCACGATATCGTTTTCAAAAATTTGTAAATGAAATAATTTTGTGTATGATTATATTATATATATATAAAGGTATAAATTTTCTGAAGTTAAATAGTTAAATGAATTAGTTGTCACCGATGATAATATTTGATTATAATTTATTGGTTTGTAAACCACTAATTATTGCAACATAACATAAAAAATGAAATTTATAAATTATGGTTTATAAATTGATTTGGAATTGAAATGAATTTTAATTAAGAATTTGAGAATTTAATTTTCGGTATTTTGAAAATTTGTTTTAAATTTTTAGGCTATATTGTTTAAAAGGTATTTTCGAATAAAAATCATTTGCAAAGAATTTTAAAGGTTTTAAATCAGTACTCTCCTCTTTTGTCACTGGAAAATAATTTCAGTGATGACTGCGGCATCATCGACATTCATTTTCGAGTCTCGAAGTGGAGAGACCACATAGTAGTTTTGCTACACTTCTGTTTTGAAAAAGGAATTTGATTTCATTTTCTTGAGTATGATTGATGTATAAAATGTATGTTTATTTCAAATTTGTTTAAAGAAAAACCGAAAATTTAACTCGTAAATTCTATGTTGGGTAATGGTTTTCAAATTTTAAAATAAAGTAAAATTTGGAATAATGGGATTGTTTAAAATGAGAAGTGAAATTTAAACAACTTGAAATAATTGAATTTGAATAAAATTTACTTGTATAATACTAAATTGCATTCTAATATATACAACTTACCTAAAATATTCAAAATGTTAAAATGTTAGGGGAATATATAATTACAGGTTATACAAGAGAAAAACTTAAATAATAAATTGTTCATACTAAAATTTGGCTTAATATAAATGTTGTAAATAAAAGAAAAATTTGTATAGTATTTAATTACACTAAGAACCTTAATATAACTTACCTAGAAATAGTCAAATGTTATTGAGAATAGGTAACTGAATAATATACAATATTAATGTGAGCAATAAGATGTCCAAAATGATATTTTGTTAAGAGAATTTATAAATAATAAATTGTATAATGAATAAAAAGCAAATTAATTGGTTGAATAATAAATGGTTATAGTAAATGTTTGTACACTCAATATATGTTGTAAAATATGTCAAGTGGAATAAATTAAATGAGAGAAAGAACGTTATTTAAGAAAATAAATATAAACTTAAAGAAATTAAAATTTTAAGTGAAATCTACTTAACTAGGGCCAAATGGATCTAATAAATAAGTTAAATCAAATAAATTTTGTTTTGAAAGAAATTTATAATAAATGTTAATAAATAGGGAAAAAATCAATTGAATGAAAATATATGGAATTGAAATCAATCAAAGGTGATCACAATGAATTTGATTGATTAAATAAAATGAATTGAAATCGATTAGTTGAGTATAAACTAATTTAAAAATAAATGAGATTTATATGGTCTCTGAATTAACAAATTTAATTAAATACATAGAATAATATAAATGGAAATAAATGGTTGTGTTTTGTGTTTTAATATATCTTTTTCTTCTATTTATTACTACTCTCCGATCTCCTTCCTTTTTGGGAACGAAAGGTTTTGAGTGGGGGAGAGAGAAACGACCCGTAAATTTTAACTGTTTTAATAACGTAATTAACTGAAATTTTGTGAAATTTTGAATAACCGAATTTGGAAATAAAAATTGGATATTTCGAATACGTTTATATAAACATAAAAATGGTAAATTTTCATCAAATAATATGGACGTCAGTTCTGTTGTGTGATTTTATTTAAATTTAAATCAGTTAAAATTGATATAAGTAAGATATTACTGAAATCTGAATATTTTTATATATTAAATTTGTAAATCATCTTCTGCGTGAGACGTCATATTTCGTTTCGCCAAATTTAGACTTCTCTACCTCCGTTCGTCTTATTTTTAGCGAATTAGCAGCGGTTTAGCAGTGAAATATCAACTTTTTATAGGATGGTCGTATCCCTGATATCTGTATACCATTCTATTCATCCCGTTGTGCTGATTCTCCGTACTATATTTATTTTTGTATTTTAAGGTCCGGTACGCGACGAAAACGATAAAAGTGTTAGCCGTATTGGTACCCGTTTTGGGTTTTTTGGTTTCTATGTCTTTTCAATTATCCCCTGTGAAATTTAACTGCCATCAATTATTGATATTCACAGCAATTCACATATCTGACATTTTTTTTTCCCGATTGTTACAATTCCTTTATATATAATTGTTTGTTTCTATGCTTGTTCTTCCGATCTATCCATTTCCCTAAATAATAAAAGCATATATTTATTGTTGCATGCCTTTATAACTTCTGAAACCATGTGCATGCAACAACCCATAATTTTTAATAAATATTTTTAATTCAATTTTATTTGAAACTTAGATTTTTAAAAATTTAAAATTTGAATTTTTTGAAATTTCCAATGTAATTTTGGATTTTGTTTATAATTTATTTTCCAAATATAATAAAATAAAGATTTTCAGAAAACTTTATATTTTGGTCAACTGTGATCAAACTTTGACTTTGAGTTGAAATTTTTAAATTTGAATTTTTAATTTCTAATCTTTTTCTTCTAAACTGTACTTGATTCTGATATTTGTTCTGCTTTTCGTTTTATAAAATTCTGTTTTATACTTTTTAAATCAGATAAAATTCAGCAATTTACACGCGATTAATTTCAGTATTGTTATTTTCAATTTTATATTATCTATTTCATTCCTATTTTCTATTTCGTTTTTTTTTGTTTTTTATTTTTCGTGCTCTACTTTCTATTTTCTATTATTTGGTATGAGCTTGGAAATTCAAGAGGCATATGTTTCTTTTTCTTTAATGTGAAGATGCCTTTTCCTTTTATAGTCCTTCAAACATTTACACTTTCTTAGTGGTACAAACTTCCCATTTACTTCTTAATTCACGTACAAACATTTCTCATTCCCATCTCCTTTCTCATTTGCGTTCTAGAAAGAAATTTTTTGCAGCAAGTACTCATGTCTTCTTCTTTCTCTTTTCCTTTTTTCTTCTTCTTTGTTTTGCTCCATGCTATGTTCGGCTTTCACATGCTCCTAGCCGACCATTCTACTCCACTTCAGCACTCCCTGTGACTGGCCTTGGCCATCTCACCATCATAGGCTAACATGCCGTGGCCTCCTTGATCCAAATCTTCATAAAATTGCCTTGGAAAAAACCCTAGCCGAGCACTATATTGTCCAATGCCTCCTTGCTTGCCTTATCAACCACTAGTTCCTCCATCCCATCCCCTTGCTGTGACCAATACCTCATCTTCAAGCCGTGCAAGTGGTGTACCTTGACCAGATCTTAACCATGGCCATGCCATGTTAGCCATAGGGCCGAACCCAAACCTATGTTGCCTTGACCTTTTGTCTTCTCACGACCTTGGCTATGCCACCGCTTCCCCTAACATAGCCGTTCACATCCATTCATACCCTAGCCGTTCCTTTTACTTTCCATGGCCGAGTATATGTGCACTTAAGAAAACATGGTCGAGCCATGTTTTGATGATGGCTAGTCTATTTGCAAGTTGGCCTAACCTACTTGAATGGGTTAAGCCATTTTGCTTCTTTTTGATCTATATTTGTGCTTTGTTTGGATTCAAATTCTTTTGTATTATATAGTTGCTTATATATGTTGCATTTGTTTGTGTATAAGATTTGAATCTTGGCTCTCCATCCACTCGAATTTGATTCGTGATTTTCGGAATTTGTTCGTGTGTCTTGAATTTCTATCACTAGCTTTAGAAGGTGAGTTATCACTCTCGACATTTGTACTTATATAATTGTGAAACAATGACATGTGAATTGTAGTTGATGATATGCTCTGTTGATAGTACTTTATACATGCCTATGGTTGATAATTATAAAGCTATAACCTGATGCTATACTTGTTACATCACCTGATACCATATTGTACTGTTTATTTTATTTATTATTTCTCACATTGCAAGTTCCCTGTTAGCATAGAATCACTATGGGTTGAAATGATACATACCCGAACGGACTTTAGAATAGAGAAAAATTGTTATGAGCTAAAATGATTGGCTCAAGCGATTTTATTTATTTGACTTGGGATTGCGGGTTTGAAATGATAGAACCCGGATTTTTATTTTTAAATTACGGATTGAAATGATACATATCTGTATCGCTTGACCTAGGTTAGAAAATTATATACAGAGCCATGCTTAATGTAATAGTTTTCTAAAATTTATTAAGTATTTTGAATATTTAAAAATATGAAATCTTAACTTAAAAATTTAATTTAATGATTTTGATACAATATCACTGTTTTTACCAAAAATGGGCACAACACTCTCCGGAAGTCCTTGAAGAGATAAAAATGAAAAATATAAGTGTAAGATACGGATTATCTAACAAAAACCCCAAAAATTAATATGTAAATGCAAAGGCACGTAAAAATTTAGAGTGGTTCGGCATGATGCCTACGTCCACTATGAAGTTTGATGATTTTATTAATATTCTTTAGATGATTACAATTGACCGTAGTGGATTACAGTGAATCACGGTAATGACATTCGAGTACAACAGTGGTAATGGAGTGCAAAGTTGAATCCGATAGAGTCTGGCGTTGGAGAGAAAAAGATCCTTCTTCTGTAGGCCCTGGGGCTCTATGTATAGGCGTAGGAGGCTGATATTTTGCTCAGATCTCGGGAGACTTCTTCTAGCATGTGGGTGGGCCCACGCGATAGATCCTACGAAGTTTTGGCTCGATCAGTGATCGATACGAACAAAATTCGTATCGATCTGGGTTTAATCCAATCGAGTAGGAACTTGGCATGGGCCTTCCTTAGGTTGTACACAAGTTCCTATGAATATTTCAAAGCATTTGGTCATGTGGATCTCGATTTATGATCGATAAGGATTGAAGTTCTTCGGTTGGCTATTTGGTTCGAGTCGTTGAATTCGAATCGATCAATGCACGTGCCCAGGCGATGACGTGGCGCGTGATTTATGGATCAATCCTCTTTCGTCAACGAGTTGACCGAGTTATCTCAAGCTTCTTGCCTTGTTCATATCGAAGTCGCTATCATGTTTGAATCGATTAATAACATGCTTTTCGTATCGATCTGTAGTATGCTCTGTTTGTATCGACAGGAGCCACACAGTTCGTATTGATTATGTTGTCTTGTTCGTATGGATCTAGGTCGCTCCAACTTCATGGATGCGAATGACTGATGACTTAATGGATACGAATAGGAAGCGGCTTTGTTAGGCCCTAATGGATACGAACATCGGATCCATGATTGGTGCGAACTAGTGAAGCTAGGTGGATATGAAAAGGGCTCTCCTTGAGGGATACGAACAGTGCAGTTACTTGATGGATTCGAACAAATATAAGTCGATGGGTATGAACAAGGTCGATGTGAAGGAGGCCGCCTTTAGATGGATACGAAGTAGACCTCCATATTATAGTTGATGGATGCTAGATAGACAAAGGTCGATTGGTTCGAAGTGAGCCTATTTACTGATGGATGTGAAAATGACTGATGCGAAATGATTCGATCGATTCGAAATAATGGATACGAATGAATTGACATCCTTGGTTTGTATCGATCATATCTTGAGAATATAAACTCGGATTGAGTCAAAATTTGAAACATTGACTTTCAGAGCTTTGATTGTCATGTCACATCAACTATAGCTTGATCTGAATTCGGACAAAATCCATCGACATCTATAATGAACCTGTGTTTACTCGACATTCGGGATGAGCGTTCCTTGTTTTTTAGTCAATTCCTTGATATCTCGGCTTTGCCAAAAGGTGGGATAACATTTGCCCCCTAAAGTACGTCTTGTGTGAACATGAAGTGCTTTGAATAGCTACAACCTTCACTTTAGACAGTTATCCCTTTTCCCTTGAAAGTTGTAATCTTTGATTGATTTCCTCAGTAATGTGAACAGTTGAATGTCAACTGTTGTACCCTGTATTGCTGTAACTGATCGCTGCACAATAGGGATTGGTTGTTTGCTGTTGTAATCGGCATCAGGGAGGCGTACGACCTGTAAATTTTGAAAATTGAATATTAGTTTGACATATAGGCCTATATGTTAACTTGCCTTTCGTTAACGTCGCATGTTCATGAGTCGTCATCAGTTCTCTCGTATCGAATTCCGTATTGATCATCTCCTGAACTAATGTGAAATTCGAATTGCAACAACGTTTAACAATTGTTTTTGAAAAGTTCCTTCATATCGATCCTCTCCTAGACCGATGTAAAAGGTTGGAAGGCTGTTCTCGTATCGATACAATCCACATCGATGGATACGAGTTTTGGTGGTCTCCATAACAGTGAACACGAAATTTTGATTTCATATCGATAGGCATATGAAGGATGTGAATAGAGATATTGGTCCCCCATATGTTATTCGTATTGATGGATACATGCTTTTAGGGGCTGCATGTCGATGGACAGGAACTATGCTTTTCGCATCAATGCTTTAGAGACGAAATCAATAGATACGAACAAATATTTAGTATCGATTAAACCTATGCTATTAGATACGAATTTCCGATTTGCATCAATGGATACGGGTCTTTGGAGGCTATGACTTGGTGGATTCGAATAGTGTAGTTCGCATCGATGCACTGTGGATGGAGTCGAGAATGAGGATAAGACCAATAGTTTCGTATCGATGGACCTTGGTGACCAAGAAAAATTTCTGTTGAAGACTTCGTCTCGATAAAGGATCAAATTTATGGATACAAAATGCTTATTCGTATCGATTCGATGTTGAAACCGTTATTACCCGTCGAGTCTACTCGGAGGTTAAGCGTTTTTCCTTTTGCACTCGGGGCCATATAAATACGTTCATACTTAGCCACTTTTCCTCGTTTGTTACTTTTTATTTTTCTGCCTTCATATCGAGAAGAATCAAAAAGTTCAAAATAGTCTTCGTCCCTAAATCACCTTTTCATGCCAATCCTTTGAATCGATACTTTGAAATTGGGTAATTGAACGGCTAACCAACGTTAGGGCAACGAGATTTGAACCCATTTGCCAATCCATTTACATATACGACCGATCTCTGGTGATGTAAAGGCCGTAGTCGACTCGAAGAAAATTGCCATGGCGTTTGAGCCGTTTGGGGAAGAAGAATGGTAGAGGGATACAAAGGAGCCGCATGGATATGGTTGAATTCTGCTTTTGTATCGATGATGGAGGGGCGCCGAATTGTTCGAATCGATTAAGACCATGAGGCTTCGAGATGATGAAATGGAAGTCTTCGTATCAATCGATGGTAGAATTTTGTACTGATTCAAGATGATTGATACGAGTGCTTTGAACTTATTCATCGACACGAAGGGGTTGCATTTGATTGATTCGAAATCCAGAGTTTTGGATCTATACGAACTATGTGCTAGGTGATCGATACGTCGATGATCCAATTGATCGATGCGAATGCATACCCTGATGGAAACGAAAATGATCGATTCAAAACTAGGATTTTTGCGACCGATATGAATTGAACCTCAATAAACTCGTAACCTATGGCATGTTTGAACACCTGACTCCAACGAGCTTCAACCTTGCATACTTGGACCTAACTGTCGAAGAGCATATCGGACTATCCTTCGATGCTCGTCGATGGAACTGTAACTTTAATAAAATTTCAACAAAATGTAAATCAGATCGGTCTCGAAATTTCGGATGGCACGGTTGTGACTTGTCAGTGATGATGGTCACTCTTGTTAAATTTTGAACTCTCGTCGCTCGAATGTTTTCTTTAACTTTGTGGACTTTCTCAAGTAATTTATAGCATTGCACCGCACAACACATTCATGCATTTCACACTGGGTAATGCACGGACTCTTTATCGTCTGATGATGATTACTCATAAGTTAGTTAGTTATGGAACCTTCAAGCTCACAGCAACAGGAAGTCAGAGTCCATTTCCTCCAATAATCGAGATACCGGCCATCACGGCCGAAGTCATTGATCCATCCCTAGATGAAACACCTGGCGCATCTTTCATTGGTAAACCGCTAGATTACATTCCGTCCAATATTTTCGAAGACATGTTGGGGCGAATATGCTTAAGGAACAGTCGTTCGTTGGATGACGTGTTATTGCCAAATCTAAATGAAAGACTACACTATCCACCTGAAAGGTATACCGCATTTAACCGTCATGCGTGCGTAGCTGGGACACTTGCTCCATTTAACCTATATATTAGAGAAGCGTTGTCTTTCCTTGGGATCGCTCCATCTCTGCTACACCCCAACGGATACGCATTGTTAAACAGCTTATTCGTTGTATTTATGGAGCATCTCTTTCGACCGCCAATCCCGATCGAGATTAGATATCTATTCAACATTAAGAGCCGAGGAGATAACCCTTCTATCACATTCCTGGGGCAGTAAGAAATTGTCAAGTAGTGACAAGGTCTTGGACCAGGCTAAGCCACTTCATGACAGAGTGATTTTATGTTCGATGCCCCCTAGGATTTACCAGTCGATGGCTATTCAGATGTAAGTACCATAGTCTTCTCAAGTAGCTAATAAGATAATCATAACAGATCCCAAACTCATATCTCTTTTTCTCTTACACATGTGATCCCGCAACCCGAGGGCGTTCATTTCAAAGAGATAGATCGGATTCTTCAAGAAGTCCCGGACATAGAGAGAAACATTGGCTCGGTTCTAACAGATAGGAATTTATGGATTGTTGGACTGATTGAACGAGACCAGAGTATAAGACTTGAGGGGACGTTAAGGGCTGTCTCAAAGAAACGAGCCAAGCGTAAGACGCTTGGAGTTATTATAATCGAAGAGGTTGATCCAGAGAGAACACCCACCGATGATGAACTTTCAGTCAGGCCTTCAGATGCAGTTCAGGGTTCCGAAGGAAAGAGAAAAGGCAAGGCTGCTGCTTTTAAGCGTCCTAAATCTGATAGAAGGAAGTCTGTGGTTATGTCTTTGCCCATTCCTAGGATTAGTATTTCAGAGGCTCCTCCTTTGTAGGAGGAAAACCCTTTTGAAGGAGTCGCTGATATTCCGATTTTGGATTATGTTTCATTCCAACATGATGCCGAGTTGGAGGAGTTTCAGCAAGCTTTTGACTTAAGCGAGTCTCCTTCAGCTAGTGTGGCTGACATTTTCGGTTGGTCGAGGGCTTGCACATACATACACACTTCACGATACCACACAATTCCTGACCGTAAGTTGATCACTTTGGGTGATTGTTAACTCTGTTCTTCTTTTACTTTGCAGATACAATGTTCGACCGAGGGTCTATGGTTGGTAGTCTTCGAAAGGTTCATCGATCTTCAACATAATAAGAGGCACGTAGAAGAGAAGTAGATAGGGAATATGACCGCGGGTATTCCATTCAGGAGCGGTACGACAGAGATAGGGAGTATAGGCACCGATCCCAATCTCATTCTTCTTCACCCAGAAATCCTGTACAGCCTCCAGTTTACATCTCACGTCCTTCAAAAAATTCAAGGCACAAGCCGTCTTATCATGCTTCAAGGCCTGAAACTCAACACTACTGGACTGAAATTGCGGCCCCCATAATTGCAGAGCATGTCCTTGCTGAACCCATGGGGGAAGGAGCAATTAAACTTGCTCAATTAAAGAAAGATTTTCCTAACACCTACTTCGACGGTTATATTTTCCCCCTTCACTTAAAGAGAATTCCAACGGAGGCTGAGAATACAGTGCATGATTATGTTTATGATATCCACTTCCAATACAAGGAGTGGGGAAAGGCCGCGAAGAAAGCATCAAAGGTGGACTTTGAGCGAGCAGCCGTAATTGAGAAGTTAGAGAAAGAGCATGCTCAGAAAGACCGGATCATCCACGTGCTCAATACTGAAGCCCAGTCCCCTCGAAAATCTGAAATGGAGGCCTCTAAAATGGTTGATGATGCCAACCCGGCCATGGAGAGGATGAGGCAATTTCACTACGCCCTGGTGGAGGAAATGGGCCATAGGAACACCACCATCACCTCTGAGCAGGATGCGGCTCTCAAAGAGCTCAATGAGCTTTGTCCAGACTTTTTGGAATAATTAAAGTGAGAGACGACACCAACACATCAGCAATAGAAGCATGTGATCAAGCTGTGGTGCTTTAGGGTGAATGGGACACAACTGTGGAGAGAGTCCGCGCAGTGGAGGCTGAAGTTGTGGAAAAGGTTCGGATGGTGGAATCCAAGCTAGAGGCTGATATTGAAGGCCATCGCATCACTTATAACGCCAATGTGTTAAAATATGGAAATTTTGCTTGGCTCGAAAACTATGCAACACTTCTCTGTAACGCCGGAGCCAGTTGGTTGAGGAGGAGAAGGTAGTGCATCTGGGTGAATCCTTTGATGAGTTCGAGCTCGAGAACTGTTTGCTGACCTAAGATGAAAGGAAGATTCTCCACGAGTCGGTCATATCTCATGAAAGGGAGAAGCTCAGTGCCCAACACTGGGAGATTAGGGAAAGTTCAGGTGTCGAGCATCACGTCACAAGTTCTGATATTACTGCTCCACCTCGATCTGCAACTATACCAGCGGTTAAGCCCCAGCTGTCCAAGCTTATAATCCAGAACAACCACAGCTATCCCATATTAAGGAGCACACCTCCGTAGCGGCTCGGCCATCCGTGAGCCAAACCGAGGAAGGTACACTGAACAAATCTTATGTGCGTTCGAAATAAGGGGCTTGCCTTGAAGCTTTTGCTTATAGTTTCCATTCTTCTTTGTTCAGTGACTGGAGTTACTCCGATACCGCCTCTTGCAACCCAAGAATTACATCAAACACAGGAGGCCATAATTAATGAAGCGACCACTACGACAACGACTACTCCGATCGATGGAATGCAAGGGAGCTCACTTTCTTTCGACGAGCAAATGCTGAATGAGCTTCTAGGTCGACACATTGATCCATTCGTGGACTTGCCATTTGTCATAAGTGGACTCGCGCCTGCTTTCGGTTCTTCAACACAGGCTACCGCTGCTCCTAGTGAAGCTCAATCGATTCGCGAAGAAGAAATGCTGGCTGAAATCAATGCTGAATTGGAGGCAGCGACACACGGTGGTAGCTCTGGAGGTGGATGCCAGTGTGCCCATTCCGGCACTTATGATATCACCTGGTAATACAATCGTTGATGCCAGTGTGCCCATTCCGGCAATTATGGTAGATCCGACTCCTCCGACCCATCCTGTAGGGAGCATTCCCGTACATTCGAGATTAGAGGAGGATGATTAAATCATGCACCTGTTTGGAGACCGTCCGCCAGAAGGCAAGAGCTCAAAATGAAAAATCATTAGCGGCTCCACAAGATCTACGCCGAAGAAGAAGCCAAGGAAGAAGAAAGAGTAGATATGCCTCTTTGATGCATTTTTTGGTAGATAGGAATTTTTTTCTTTCCTGTCATAGGCCGTGTATAGATGAGGGTTCGGCGTAGGAATTTTGGGGAACTTGTATATTAACTTCGTTTACAATTAGTTGGAATGAAATTTTGTTTTTGGCTTCGACTCTACTACTGCTTTTTATGGTTGAGTGTTCTAGTATTTGAATATCAGTCCAGTGCATTTGTGGAATTTCAAACTTTGGGTTGAGCTTGCTTTTATTAGCCAAGTCTGGAAATCATGAACATGAGTCGTAACGATTGAGTTGGACTTTGATGTTGCACTGCTTCGATTAGGGATTAACACTTAAGTCCCGCCTCCAGTTCGGGGGGTAAGTTACAAAGATCGGATAGAGATCGCAATTTGCCTTTATTTCTTCAGGCTTAACATTGTTGGACCAATGCTAAAACAAGTGAGAATTGAGTAGTTGAATCACACTCGCTCACCTAATAATGATCATGCCCATACTACGGGGACCTGCATTTTAACTACGACGGTCGATCATGCCTGTTTAAGTTTTAAGGATGTGTCCATGCTCTGGGGACTTAGGTTAGTTTATGAGTGGCCATTCGCTTTTAAGTTGTTTTTTATACTCTGACGCACTCTGGCGACTCAGAGCTGTTTGCAATTGATAATCTGGTTTGCACTCTGGGAATCCGAAGATAATCGATGTTTGTAATCCAGTTCGCACTCCGGAAACTTGGATTTGGCATTTATGCTCCAATTCACATTCTGGGAATTCGGAGCTGGTGTTTACACTCTAGTTCGCACTCTAGGAACCTAGAGTTGATGTTTATACTCTAATTCACACTCTGGGAATTTGGAGTTAGCCAACAGATGGTCGACCACATCTATTTGGGCTTTCAGAATTTCATTCGCACTCCGGGAATGATGGATTTATTAGGATCATGGATGGTCGATTCACATCCACCCTGAGTTAACAAGCAAGATCGTTAGATGGACGAATACATCCCCCTTGAACTTGGTTAGGATACAGTCGAAGTCGTTAGGTGGATGGTTCCGCCCTCTTTAGAGCCGCATTTATGTGTTTATACTCCACATCACACTCTGGGTGCTTGGAGTTAGTTAAAGGATTGTCGTGTATCAATCTTTTTTTTTGCATTAGTGTAGTGACTTGTCCCCAAGCTTGGGTTTCACTTAGCAAGTGGCTGGTTGTACCATAACCACTCTCTATTTAAATATTCCACTATATGATAGAATTTAGCTCTCTATGCATCATGATGTTGTAAGTCATATTCAATAAATCGCAGGTCTGGCTCGAAGAGATGGCATTTTATTGCTGAAATAAGAAAATATGGCAGAGTCAGTTGCCTTCTTACAGATTCACATTTCAAAATACAGAAACAAATTGCAAATGAAGGAATAAACTAAATAAATAAAGCCTGTTATGTGTAGTAGCGACGGAGACTCTCACAGTTCAAGGCTCTTGGCAAAGTAAGACCGTTAATGGTCGATAACTAAAACGTGCCATCTTTGAGTTTTCGTGCAATCACATATGGCCCTTCCCAATTTGGTTTCATGTGTGAAGGAACCGGGTAGATTCTCTTGAGGATGAGATTGCCAAGTTCGAAGGTTCATGATCGAACTTGGCATTGTATAATCTAGCGACTCGACTTCGATATGCAGCTGCCCTCAAATCTTCTCTTCTGACAAATCCAAATATTCAGCAAGTAATATGGCATTCATCTTCGAGTCGTAGTAAGTCACGTGATGAGAAGGTACTGCCATCTCGACTGGAATGATGGCTCTGAACCATAAGATAAAGAAAATGGGGTGTGTCCGATCGTGGACTTGTGGGTCATTAGGTAAGCCCATAAAGCCATAGGAAGTTCATCAACCCACTTGCCCTTGGCCTTTTCCAATCGTTTCTTCAGAATAGACTTGATAACCTTATTAACAACTTCAACTTGGCCATTCACTTAAGGGTGTGCAACTGTAGAGAATTTCTTATGGATATGGAATCGATGGCAGAAATCCTTAAACTCAACACTGTCGAATTGGGGTTCGTTATCAGTGATGATTGTATGCGGGAGACCAAATCGGCGGATAATATTGCGAACTACAAAGTTGAGGACCTTCTTCATCATTACTGTCACAAGAGGTTCAGCTTCAGCCCACTTGGCAAAGTAATCAACTACAACGATGGCGTACTTCGCACCACCTTGGGCCAGAGGTAGAGAGCCAATGATATCAAT
This sequence comes from Allium cepa, assembly GCA_030765085.1. NCBI lineage: Eukaryota > Viridiplantae > Streptophyta > Magnoliopsida > Asparagales > Amaryllidaceae > Allium > Allium cepa. Next base: position 516,355,525 of record CM060942.1, read on the forward strand.
GCCCCATACTACAAACTGCCACGGGCTGACCATTTGGGTTATCTCAGTAGGTGGGGCCCTAGGAATTTGAGCATGCTTTTGGCATCTTTCATACTTTCTAGTGTAGTCTGCTGCATCACGGTTTACGGTTAGCCAGTAATACCCATATTGGAGTACTTTCTTAGCAAGAGCTTTCCCCTCGGTGTGATCGCCATATTCTTCTTCATGTACATCACGTAACACTCATTTAATTTCATCGTGCATAATACATCGGAGGAAAGGAATAGAATATCCTCTTCTATACATGACTCCATTCTGAATGGTGAAGCACGAAGCTTTTCGAAGAATCTATCTCTTCTCACTCCTGCACTCTGGCAGCGTTCCATGCTTGATGAAATTTCGGTATAGAGTCATCCACGACTCCTTACTAGGAGCAATTTCAAATACACAGTCTGTCTCTATCTGATCTACGCTTGAGAAGGATAAAATTTCAACGAAAATGAGTCCCATCTGCTGTGCTTCGCCCGTGCTAGCCAACTTTGCCAATGAATCAGCCTTTTGGTTATGCTCTCGGGGTATATAGAAGATGGCATAATCCTCAAACTGGTCAAGTATTCTTTGGACTCGAGCTAGATAAACAGCTAGTCTTTTATCTTTCGCTTGATGTTCACCCTGAACCTGGCATACGACTAACTACGAATCAGAATAAATTTCCACAGCAATAATTCTCAAATCGCAGGCGAGTTTCAATCCAGCAAGCAAGGCTTCAATTCAACATCATTATTGGTAGCATGAAAATCGAATTTTCGAGCGTAGGATATGGATCGGCCTTCGGGGGTTTCAAGTACTACTCCAATGCCCGAGCACCGATCGCTAGATGCACCGTCAATATGCAGCTTCCAGATGTATTTGGGAGATTTACTGGTCTCGGCGAAGTCCGCTGGAATGGTAAATTCGGCTATGAAATCTGCTAGGACTTGTCCTTGAATAGCTCTCCTTGGAGTATAGGTAATGTCGAACTGGCTCAGTTCAATGTTCTATTTGAGTAACCTACCAGACGTCTCAGGCCACGTGAGGACCTGGTTCAACGGCTGATTGGTATAAATAGTGAAGGGGTGAGCCTGGAAATACGGATGGAGCTTTCTTGTGGCAATGAAGAGACAATAAGCCAATTTCTCTAGCCTCGGATAATTTCTCTCAGCTTCGGTTACCCATTTGCTAACGTAGTAGACCGGTTTCTGCAATCGGTCTTCCTTCCAGACTAAGGCATCAATAATTGCGTTATGATATCGCTAAGTAAAGTTACAATTGTTCGTGATTGATAGGCTTTGACAAAATCGATGGTGTAGAGAGATATTGAATCGGTGCTTGGAGGGCGCCTTCACACTCCATGGTCCAATCAAAGTTTGGCTTTCCTTTTCGGATCAGATCGAGGAAGGGAATGCATTCGTTGGTGGACTTTGAAATGAACCTGCTTAGCACTACTACCTTCCCGTTGAGACTCTAGACTAGCTTTGTGGATCTTGTAGTTTGAAGATTTCTTATTGCCTAGATCTTTCGAGGTTTGCTTCTATTCCTCCAGCGTTGATGATGAACCCAATGAGCTTTCCAGATGAGACTTCAAAATGACTTTTCTGTGGATTGAGCTTCATCTTGTACTCTCAAAGGATGTTGAACATTGATTCCAAGTCTCTTGCATGATCAGTGGAGAATCGCGTCTTTACTAGCATGTCGTCCACATATACTTCCATGGTCTTTCCAATCTGGTTGGTGAATATCCGGTTGACTAGGCGTTGGTACGTTGCACCAGCGTTCTTGAGTCCAAAGGGCAAGACCCATTAGCAGTAGAGTCACAGATAGGTCATGAAGCTGGTATACTCTTGGTCGGGTAAATGCATTGGTATTTGGTTGGAGCCAGAATAAGCATCCATGAAAGATAATAACTCGTGCCCAGCCGTTGAATCTATGAGCTGATCAATTTGGGGAAGTGGAAAACTGTCATTCAGGCAAGCTTTGTTCCAGTCAGAATAATCGACACACGTCCTCCATTTTCCATTTGGCTTTCAGACATGTACGAGGTTGGATACCCACTCCAGGTATATAGCATCTCAGTTAAATCCATTTGATTACAACTTATCGACCTTTTCTTTAAGTGCGACATATTTCTCTGGATCCATACCATGCCTTTTTTTCTTGACCGGGTTACACCGTGAGTCAATATTCAGGATGTGGCTCGCGGTGTCCAACGAGATCCCACACATGTCAGAATGCGTCTAGGCGAGTACGTCGAGATTCGCCAGGAGAAATTCAACCAATTCCTGTTGCATCTATTGGCTTAACTGAGTTCCAATCTTTATCATCTTGGAATCATCATCATCGTCGATCGGAACATCGATCGTCGGTTTGGACAGGGAAGCTTGATTGTCTTTAGCTTCATCTTTAATTTCAGTGTCTCTTGGGTCAAGATCCCTCTAGAATTGGTAGGGATGCCAAGGCTTGGTCCCAGGCACCAATTGTCAATTATCGTCAAAACGGACGTAGAGAGATTCCTCTACACCATTTCCTTTCTCTTTTCGCTACGCCCCACGTAGCTCAGCAACATAACAGGCTCTCCCAGTAGCCTGATCTCTTGAACGACTCCAACCCCACGATCGGTGGGGAATTTCATAGTCAACCACCATGGGGCAATTGCTGTCCAGAATTTAGCAAGGGCCGGTCGGCCCAAAAAGGCATTATAAGGGGAGTCAATGTCCAAAATAACAAATTGCAGTATCCGAACTCTCCGCTCTCTCTAACTCCCAATTCCACTGGTAGTTCCACTACTCCAGTGGGTATCCTAGCACTTTGATTGAAGATGTGGATACGAGATTGGTAGGGTTTCGAATCATTGTCTTCCATTTTCATCAAATCATAAGCTTGCTTGAAAAATATATTCATGGAGCTCCCATAGTCAATCGGGATCCTCTTCATCCAAGCAGGACCTACCTAGGTGATATGACAAGTGGGTCGATAGTGGGGGCTTCGACCTTATCAGCGTCCCTATTTCTAAACACGATGATACATCGTCTTATGTTGCTTGGCCGGAGCCCCATCGTCACAACTGCTACAACATTCAAAGTCTGCATGCCTGATAGAGCCGGCATACGACTCCATTTCCCTTCAGCTTTGGTATGCTGTATGAGGACCACCACTTATTGTATTTATGACTAAACTCCCGCTAGTACGAGCAGGTTCCTCCTGCCTTTCTTGGTCCAGTGCACGATTTTGGGTTGATGGGCCCACACCTCCCGACTGCGTCGCCCGCACAAACTGATCTAACTTCCGTTCTCTAATCAGTTTCTTGATGAGATCCTACAAATGATGACACTCACTTTTATTGTGCCCGTAACTCATATGAAACCAACAAAATTTTCCTTTTTGAATCTGCCTCTCCGATGATGGGTTCGGAGCTGGCTTCTTGTATTGCATAGTGTTGCAGGTTTGCAGATACACATTCTGTAGCGACGTGTTCAATGGAGTGCAGTTATCAAACATTGGAGCCCTACGTCGTGGGCCACGTTTTTGATCTCGCTTCTTGTTTTGGTTGCCATTATTCTTCTGTTGATTTTGCTTGTTCTGGATATTTAACTGAACTTTTTCGGAATTCTTCCTGGACTGCTTAACTGCAACATTACTTTGTATCCCTTCAATATGGGGTCCTGCTTTATCCTGCTTCCTAAACTGTTTTGTGTCCTCCCTTCCCAAGAATTGGGAAGTCTTGGAGTAGAAACGGTCCAACGACGCAGGAGGTTTCCCAGCCAACTAATTTTCGAACTCAGAGTCAGGGTCAATCCTCTTAGCCAATGCCATTAAGAAAGAGTTGTCATTAGGACTACTAATCTTCGCACAGGCAGCATGGAATCTCTCTAAATAACGTCTGAGTGTCTCTCTAGGAGCTTGAGTGACGTAGGATAAAGTGTTAACATCCTTTTTCCTTGCAACATGCATTCGAAATTGTTCTACAAACTTGGTGGCCAACTGGTCAAAGGAAGAAATTTACCAAGGTGGCAATCGTGCGAACCACATAGTAGAAATGCCCCAAAAAAATGGGAAACTACAGCATTTTACTGCATCATCAGCCTCGCAGCACTCACGACCATTCATGCTTCAGGATATGTTGATTGGGGTCAAAATTTCCTTCATACATTGGTAGAGCACACATCCTTAATCGCCAAGGGGGTTCGGCATATAATATCTCGTCTGTAAAGAGAGTATGACATCGGGAGATTCCCTAGTCGTCATTTGTGAAGCCTTGGCTTTCTCGAATAATTTGCCGAATCATGGTTGGAATATCCGGCATCTGTACATTCTGTGCAATTGAGCCAAAGTATGGTCGGGTTCCATAATGCAAGGCTGCACCAGGCGCTGTTGACGTTCCATGTCTTGCCTCCTTGGCTCCAAGTCTTCTAGGACGTATGGTTCAGGTGTACATCCACGTTGATGATGGTTCAGATCTAGCTAATTCTGAGCATTAACCCCTGGTTCAACCGCGGCAGTGGTAGCACGGTTGTCTGTGGTCTAGTGAGGAACCATACCTCCCTAGGAGGAGGGTCCGGTATGAAAACTGGCCAATGGGCCAACTCTTAGTTATCCAACGGTCTTTGCAGGCTGATGTCCGATGGCTTGCGTGTAACTCCCGTCTAACCAGGACATGTAGACCTGTGATGGTATTCAGACGATGTTGAACTTTCTATGGAGGAATGAGAAGCATGATCTCTTTTGGATCTTCTACACCTTTGGCGATTCAGTTCGTTAGTCAACTCAACATTGGCACATAGCTATTCAGTTAGTTATTGCCGACTCTGGATCAACTCTTAAAGCAGCATCTGAAATTCTTGTCTAGCAAACGGGCCTGACGGATCTAAGGGTCCGGTAGCATTTTGATTGGATGGAGGCAATTGCGCGGGATTCTGTCTGTCCCGTCCTTCTTGATCCGCAGCAGTAGAGGCAGTCTTTGTGCTAACCATTGTGATAAGTGAAGTCCTTTCCAAGATTCTATGAAAATCTAAATATGTTGGAAGGATTCTGGACTTGAGATCTGGGTCTTCTTCTTGGATTTATGCAATCCAGTATTGAGAGTAGACCCAAGGAGCAAGAGAAAAGTTGTGTTTTCTCAATGAAAGCACCAAAGTGTTTGTACCATAAATGGGCACAACACTCTTCAGAAGTCTTTAAAGAGATAAAAATGAAGAATATAAACGTAAAATGTGGATTATCTAACAAAAACTCCAAAAACTGATATGTAAATGCAAAGGCACACATCAATTTAGAGTGGTTCGACGTGTTGCCTACGTCCACTATGAAGTTTGATGATTTTAGTGATATTCTTTAGACGATTACAATTGACTGCAGTGGATTACACTGAATCACGGTAATGACATTCGAGTACAACAGAAGTAATTGAGTGCAAAATTGAATCCAATAGAGTTTGGGCGTCGGAGGGAAAAAACATCCTTCTTCTATAGGCCCTAGGGCTTTATTTATAGGCATAGGAGGCTGATATTTCACTTAGATCTTGGGAGACTTCTTATGGCACGTGGGTGGGCCCATGCGATCGATCCCATAAAGTTTCGGCTCGATTCGTGATCGATACAAACGAATTTCGTATCGATCAGGATTTAATCCAATCGAGTCGAAACTTGGCATGGGCCTTCCTTAGGTTGTACGCAAGCTCCTGTGGAAATTTCGTAGCATTTGGACTTGAGGATCTCGAGTAATGATCGATATGAATTGAAGTTCTTCAGTAGGCTGTTTGGTTCGAATTTATGAATTCGAATCGATCAATGCATGTGCCCAGGAAATGACGTGGCGCTTGATTTATGGATCGATCCACTTTCAGCGCCGATTTGACCGAGTCATCCCAAGATTCTCACCTTGTACGTATTGAAGTCGTTGTCTTGTTCGAATCGGTTGATAGCATTCTTTTCGTATCAATCTGTAGTATGATCTGTTTGTATAAATGGGAGCCACACACTTCGTATCAATTGCGTTGTCTTGTTCATCGATCCTGGCCGCTCCAACTTGATGGATGCGAATGACTGATGACTTGATGGATACGTATAGGGAGCGGCTTTGTTAGGTCCTGATGGATACAAACAAGTGCGAACTAGCAAAGCTAGGTGGATAAGAACAAGGCTCTCCTTGAGGGATACGAACAGTGCAGTTACTTGATGGATTCGAACAAATGTAAGTCGATGGATACAAACAAGGTCGATGTGAAGGAGGCCGGCTTTGGATAGATATAGAGTAGACAACCGTGTTGTAGTTGATGGATGCGAAATAGACAATGGTCGACCTGTTCAAAGTGAGCCAATTTGCTGATGGATGCGAAACAGACCGATGCGAAATGATTCGATCGATTTGAAATAATGGATACGAATGAATTGACCTTCTTGGTTTGCATCGATCATATCTTGAGCATATGAACTCGGATTGACTCGAAATTTGGAATATTGACTTTCTCGGCTTTGATTATCATGTCACATCAATCGTAGCTTGATCCGGATTTGAACAAAATCCATCGACATCCATAATGAACCTGTGTTTACTTGACATTCGGGATGAGAGATCCTTGGTTTCAATCAATTCCTCGATATCTCGGCCTTGCCAAATGGGGGGATAATAGATAAATTGGTTTCTATTAAGTTAAAACTTTATAATTTTATAATTGGTTTAAAAACTACATTTAACGACTTTATCTATAATAAATAACTTAATAATTTAAATTTAATATGGAATTTTAATTTTAACCTAATAATAATGATTGATTTTAATTATGAAATAGATATGTTTTGTATAGAATAAAACTATGATAAAAATTGAAATAGTATGTTTTAAACATGTTATTGTAGTATTGGTGCATTTAAAGTGGTAAGTTAATTTCGTTATGTTTTAAAAATGCTATGTTACTTTAGGTTACGTTTTGAAAGTGCTACTATTTCCAAATTATAATGTTTTCCAAAATGTTATGTTATTTAAGTTAAATTGATAAAAATGCCATACTACTAGGTAATGTTTTAAAAATGTTGTATTTATAAAATGATAACATTTTGAAATGCTATCATATATATGGATCACATTTTTCAAGTAGTATGATTTATAAAAGATAACATTTTAAAAGTGCTATGATTAAGCATACGGATTTGGAAATATTACCATTTGAAATGAATATTTTTTTGGAAGAATAATTGTATTTGGTTTTAAATGGTTTTGGAATAGATATGTTCTTAAATAAATATCCATGGTTAATAATAACGTTTGGTTGTTAAAGAGACCGAGATCGAAAGTTGTCATACTCTCTACCAACTCCGAAAACCACTTTAATAACCATGTACGCGGTGGAGATTCCAAAATGAAGTAGGATGGTGGCGACGTCCTACTAAGGTATATACATGGACCCGACTCCATTGAGTTGGCATAAGGTGGCTAAAACAGGAGCAATTGACGGGCTAATGAGGTAGCTCCTCTTATCGGACACACTTCTTCGTATGCCTTTCTATTACTTTGTGATTTATATGGTGCGCACCTTTGATTTTAGGAGTGTGGCTTGAGGTGGGCGGTAGTGGCTGCTACGCGTTACCATCGGTCCGGAAGTGCAATTGGTATATCTACCCTGCATTGCTTTGTTGTGCCTTTTCACATACTCTAGCACGCCTTATACGATTTTATTTTGTACAATACCTATAGAGTGCCCTCTGAAGACGCCCAGTACGAGGGAGATTACGGTATTGTATAGACTATGGGAATATATAAATGTGTTAAGGTGGAAAATGTAAAGCCTTAACGCTATTTTCAAATATATTATACTTTACTTTAGACATTACTACAATAACATATATTACTACATAGTAAATAGTTTAACAGATCCTTAAAGGATGGACGGACCCAAGCATACTTTAAATCACTTGTGCATTTGTATTACAGTTCACTTGAGTTGGTTTGCAGTGTATAAGTATGTATGTCCTCACTCGAGTGTTTGTTTTTCTTTTCTTTACACTCGGGTCAGCTTGAGTATCAGCTTTGGATCTCATCTTCTAGAGCTAAAGGATTTGTTGGAGATTATCCATCTATCTAGTTGTTATCTATTTCCATTCATTATTTTTTATTTAGCTTATGTACTCATGGTTATGTATTGGGATTTCTGTTGTATTTATTTTCAGACTCTGGTATTTTGTACTTGTTGTGAGACTGTGTTGTAGTAGCTTCATGAACTACTAGGGTTATTTTATTTTCCGCTGCAAGTTATTCTGATATATCTATGTCTATGATTCTGTGATTGGTTTTATTTGCTTCAAATTTTATTACAATCTACTGTTTTGAAGTATCCAAGTCTGACATGTGTGGTTTTATTGTTGATTTGAATGTTCCAAAATAGTGGGTCATTACAGTGCAAATTTCCTGCAAATTTCTCACCCTTCCCTTTTCATTTGTCTGTTCTGAAGAAAACAAGAGGAAGAAGAATAAATATAAGTAACATAGAAAAGTTATTATTATGTATAAAGCTCACCTTTACGTGTAGTATTTTAATAGTTTACTTTATATATGATATATATATATATATATATATATATATATATATATGTTGCAACTATTCATTTTTTCTTCAACTTGCTTCCTTTTGGAATTCATGCCTGTTTACTTCCTCTTTCCATGAAATAAATTGACATCACTTTGCGCCTTCACATTTTCGTTCTCTACAACTTAGAAAAAAAAGGAAAAGAATATAATTCATACCTGTTGAAACCTATTACCCACCTTTCACTATTCTTCCTTCCTTTTATTTCTTCTCTTTGTCCACTTTTACTCTTCTTCATTTTGAAAAAAAAACATAGGAATATAAACTACGTTATTATGTATATAAGCTTGCTGTCAGCAGCCATTCCCTTCCCTTCCATATTGCAACTCACACACGTAAGATAAAGAAAAAAAAAGAGATAACCACCTGCTTGCTGAAACCCAAATGCAACTGTTGCATGATGACACACAACCCACCCTCCGCCCAATGGCCTTAGCTCCGGCGCCATCTACCTCCACCCGTAGCTTGCCTAATGCCATAATCATCTCTGCTCCACTGACCTAGTGCCAAACCACCATGTACGCAGCATTTCGGTATGATGTGTTTATATTTTTTATGCTCTGGTTCATGTATAAGTGCATAATTATATAAATTTTATAATATGTGAGTTTATAAAATATTAAAAATCTGTTATTATATGTGTTAGTTTACCTATGTTAGTTCATATAAATTTTATAATATGTTAGTTATATATGTTGAATTCTATAAACTACATATATATATATATCAGTTTATATAAGTTTATAATCTGTCAGTTTATATATATATATATATATATATATATATATATCTTGCTCCAGCCGTACTATTTTTATATACAACTTGTATAAAACTTAGTTGTTGTATACATAAGTCTACGTATTATATTGTAAGTTATTCTGTGTGTGTATATGTTATATTATAATTTATATAAGGTTATATAAAATATGTTCGATTATATATATATATATATATGCTTTGTGGCTTTGCTTATGCAGATGCAATGTATTATATTTATGGTTATGTTAACATTTTGAAATTGAGTATCTATGTATATAATGTTTATGTTGTATTATGGAGTGTGTACATATATCTGTAATATATTTTGTTAAATATAGGTCTTTATTGGTTTTAAGTATAATGAGTCTGAATTATCTATATATGTGTGTATATATATATATAATTTTAATATTTGTCGTATTGATTTTTAATAAAATAATAATAATCATATAATATACATTTCGTCTCTGTTATATCAAACTGATTTTGGGTTCTTAATTTACAATTTATCAGCTTTGATCGTCAAATTCGTATCAATCTAGCTTTGCTTTGGAATTCATGCTTAGATTCGTAAATCATTACATTATCAAATTTTCTCTAGCCTCGAAAGGTAAGCAATCACTCACGATTAATATTCTTATAGTTAGTAAATTTGATTTCACTTGAGAAGACAATTGAAATATGCTGTTAGATTTGAATTGCTAGTTATTGTTAAATATGATAAGCCATTATCTACAGTTGTTCACTTGTGATATATGACACCATATCCTGTTGTATATATTTTAGTTAATTTGTCACTAATGATATATGCATGTTATTGATATGTTATATTTTATCATATCTATTCTCACCCTACAAGTTCCTTGTTAATTTAGAATTCCCTATGGGTTGAAATGATACAAAACCAAATTATCTTGTAGAATATGGCAAAATCGTTATGGGTTGAAATGATAGGCCCAATCGGTTTTCGTTAACTTTGAACTTGGGATTGCGGGTTGAAATGATATATACTCGTAGATATTTAAATTGCGGATTGAAATGATAAATATCATATCACTTGACCATAGGATAGTGAATTATATACGGACACCGTTGGTCTATATTTTGAAAATGATTTCCAAATTGTTGAAAGGGAATATATGGGTTTTAAATAAATATAGATTTTTAAAATAAATATATATAAATGTTATTTTCATATATGTCTAAGTCTTAGATTTTTAATTAAATGTTTTGTGAATTTTAAATAAGTTAGTTTTATTATAAATTTTAAGATTTTTCTTATTATTCTATTTTATATAAAATATGATTTAATTGAATAAATTTAATTTAATTGGTTTTATAAAATGTTAAGTATTTATTTAAATTTATATTAACATTTTAAAAATAGATTTTTATAACTTTAATAAATAAAGGTTGGAATAATAAAGTAAAATTGACTTCAAATTTAATTGGTTGATTATTGAATTTAAACAAGGATTTTTTTGAATTCTTTGATTTTGCAGTTTTCGAAAAATATGATTAATATCTTGATTTGATAAAGAGTGATTGAACGAAAATTCTCCATTTTAAATAAAATTGAGGTTGAATACTTATTTAAGTTTATAAATTGAGATTATTTGATTGTTATTAAAATGATTAAGTGAGTATTTTCAATTTGAAAAAATTTAAAGTTAACTGTTGAAACCCAAATGAAACTTATATTGAAATTGTTTGAATATTTAAACTTGGAATCTTATTGGAATTGAAGATATAGTTCAAATCCGGATTTGAAATTGAGATAACTGAAATGGTTTATTTAGAATTTGAATTGAATCTTTGACCTTTAAATTAAAATGGTTAAACTGGAATTGGTTTAAATTGCAATTTTGGAATTTAAGATGATTTGAAAGTATATGAAATTTGAGGAAACTATTTATATAAAGTAGTTTTAATATATAAACTATTTTAATTTATCATATTTAATATACGAACAATATTTCGAAAGTGTTATGATTACGGAAGTGCTATGATTTCAAATGTGTTATGATTCCAAAATGTTATGATTTCAAATGTGTTATGATTTTGGAAAGTATTACGATTCTTGAAATGAATATTATATAAAATGAATAATGTTATCAAATTGATATGTTTTCGAAATGAATATGATACTTTGATCAGAAGTATAACTATTTGAACGAAATGATCATGGTGTGAAATAAGCGTTTGGTCGTTAAAGAGACCGGGATCGAATATTTTCATACTCTTTACCAATTCCGAAAACCACTTTAACAACTGTGTGCGTGGTGGAGATTCCAGAATGAAGTAGAATGGTTTGGTGACGATTCTATATAGTATTTACGTAGCCCTAACTCTTGTGGGTCAGCTTGATGTAGCTAAAACATGAACCACGCGGGGCCAAGTGAAATCACTCCTCCTATCAGACACATTTCTTCGATACCATTTTATTGCTTTTGTGATTTGATTGGGTGCACCATTGATTCGGAAGTGTGTCATGAGGTGGGCGATAGTAGCTGCTATGCATTACAACCAGTCCGGATATGCAAATGGTATATCTACCCTGGCATTGCCTCGAGTGCCTTTTCGCATGCCCTATCGTGCCTTCTACTAGTTTGTTTTGTATCGTACCTATGGAGTGCTCCCACAGAGCCCACTTGTTAGTGGAGTTTATAGTATCTGTATAGACTACGACATTATATAAAATGTGTTAAGTGGGATATGGGTAATGCCTTAATACTATTTTCATAGTTTACTTTACTATAGACATATTATCATAGCGTATATTTCTACAGAGTAGATAGTTCCATGGATCCTTAGAGGATGGAAATCCCAAACATCCTTTAAGTTACTTGTATTCCAGTTGACATTTCACTTGAGTTGAATTTATTAATATAAGAATGTTAATCCTGACTCGAGCGTTTTGTGTTTTGGTTTACCATCGGGTCAGACCGATTGTCACAGCATCTGAGACTTACCTTTGAAGATTGGCGTTTTGTTTAAAAATCTGTCTATCCAGCTTCTAGTTATTTCAGTTTATTCCACTCATTGATGTTAAGAATCATCATTTCCTTATGGATTAGAGATTCATTTGTATTTAACATCCTATTGTATTTTGTTTCAAACTCTGATGTTTATATAGTAGCTTCATGAACTACTATTTTTCTATTCCACTGCTCATTTTTTGTTACTCTGTGTCTGTGATTCTGTGATTTATTTTTTTACGGTATATGCTGAGTTTTTCCAAATGAAATTAACAATCTGATATTTTGAGCAATTCAAGTCCGACGTGTGTGGATGCGAATGGTTCGAAATAGCGGGTCGTTATAGTACCATCAAATAATATACACAACATCTTAAAGTATTGAACACCATCAACTCAACGTATCATCAAAAAATACTAAACAATAAGGCATAACCAAAAAACATACTTATCAATCCTGTCAATCACCTCCAGAACCAGCTGAAAATGGAAAGTGACCACCATACTGTTGCATGTACTCAGCAATACGCTAGTCCAGCAGCTGTGTCATCTCTATGGTTTGTCGATGGTTCTGCTTCTCCATCTGCACCAGCTGTGTCACCCAAGCTCTCAATTCCTTGATATCTACTAGATCGATCTGAGCCCTAGTTTGGCTGGCTCTCCTCTGTCTACCCTGCAATATTTATTTAATTTGTTAAAAGTTCAATTCCTATAATCTTACTATCGAAACTAAAGTGATGTGAAGTTCTTTAGAACTAAAAGGTTGCTAAATTGTTGTATTTAAAAATATTATTTGTTACTGCTTGATTCCCAAAACCATAATTCCTGGTCTATGAAGTTGGGTCCATGATCGATTCAAAAATGTCATACTCCTTGTCTGTAGTCAGCTATTCTCGAGCTATTTCCTCAAGGAGTTTCTGCCTTGGTTCTGTAGGATTGATTTCACCCTAGAGGGGGGGTGAATAGGGTGATAGTGTAAATTATTAAAATTAATCGCGGAAGCTTATAAATTAATTTCGATTCAGATCACAGAATAGCAGCACAGATATCGCAGAATATAAATAACAGAATAAAACAGAACAACACAGAATTTACCCAGCTTCGGCAAAACCCTGCCTACGTGCTGCCCCCAAGGTTTCTACTAGAAATTAGATAGTCCCTCGCTTACACACGTAAACTCGCTATACCCGCTATTGACTAATCTAACTCTACGCTCAAAACCCTGCCACAACTCAACTACCGAGTTGCGAATTCTCAAGCTACGCCACGTAGCTTGTCCCCTAGTCACACGACTAGAAAATTAAAACGGTTTAAAAAAAATGAAAAATACAAATTTAAACAAAAATAATGTAAGTAAAATAGCCCTAATTCTAAAATAAAAACCCTTATTATAAATTTAAAAACCCCAAACTAAATTAAGGCCGGCCCAATTATTCTTTCTCTATATTTTTATCGCCCCCGTTCCTTTGTTTGTGATGGCGGCTCTTATTTCTTCGTTCGTTCTTCTACACAAACGAATTAGGGCTTACGTCTTCATTCTTTGATCTGAAAATTATGAGAGGCGGCTTTGTTTCGATGCTCTTTAATTTTGGCTATTGCTTGATCTTCGTTGCCCTGGAATTCACGGCTTCGCTTTCTCGTGGTACTGTGATTTAGGGTTTATGGATTTGGGGCTTTGATCCCTTGAATGCTCTGATTTGGGTTGAGATGATTATCGGCTTGGCTTGGCTTCGCTTTGGTGAGTTCGGTTTCGCTTCAGGTAATTTTTTTAGCTCTGTTCCTCTTCGATTTTCGTATTCGAACTCACACCATTATGCCGATGATGATCTGGGGCTTTTATAGGATTCGTTACCCTTTAATTTCGTTCGTCTGATTGTTTCAAAATTATTGCTTTGGCCGTTTGATATTTGTTGAACGATGATGATTTATTTGACTTTTTCAATTTCGTATTATCGTTGCTTGGTTGACACGGTTTCGAATTGATGTCGTGGTCATCACGATTTTGACTTTGATTAGAAACACGGCATTGATTTCCTTGATTTCCCGTGACTTTCTCTTTGACTTTGGCATGTTCGAACTTGATTACAACTTGATGTTGAACTCGGTCGATCATGTTTATCCAGCCATTTGATTTGAACTTGTAAATTCTTGACTTTGTTTTTTGAAAAAAAACTGTTATATGACTTTGCTGTGTAGTCTGCACATATTGATTCCATTCATGTTGTTTGCAACTGTGTTGCACTTGCTATATTGTATACTTATGTTGTCTCTCTGACTTTGCTGTATACATGCTTTTGATCTGCTATGCACATTGTCGCATTGTTGATGTTCTTTGTAGTTTGGTCATTGATCTGGTCATTCATTTGCTGTTTGGATGAAGTGCATGTCACTGTTGTACACTGCATAGTGGTCTTCATTGTGATGATTTTGTTGCTCTGACTTGTATCACTTATGCAGTCTTCACTGTTACTGTGCCATTGCTGTTTGGTCTGAACTTGCATATTTGAGTTGTTGTTTTCTATCCTGTTGCCTTCAGTTGCTTGTCGAATTTTAGTCATTGAAGTATGTTGTTGAACTTGGTGACATGCATTTCTTTGTTGAACTTGTCATCTTGATTTTGTACAGTGTTGTACTTGCTGCCTTGTATCACTGTGTACCAGTGGCATTTCTTTGATTTCGAACTTGGACTTATAGTTGAATCTGGACATGTTATGGGCTGGACATTTGATGATGTGGTCTGTACTTGTGTACTTCTGGTATGCTGCAACTTGCATCTTTGTTGCATTTGAACTGGCTGTTGTCTTTGTTGTTGGGTTGCTGCACATATGAACTTGCATTCATTCGAGTTCAGTTTGCACTTGTTCATCATGTAGCTTGTTGTCTTCATGTATAGTTGCTGTCTACATTCATGTTTGGTTGCCACTGAATTTTGATGTTTTTGCCATTCACTTGTGCTGTGCAGTTTTGTGCTTTGAGTTAGTTTCATTGTTGCTTCTGAACTTGGTTCACATCATGTTGATTTTTGAAATTTCACTTGAGTTGAATCCAGTTTCAAAACTCGGGTTTGACCTTGTGCTTGTGTCGTGATTTTCAATGTTATTGCACGCGAGTTGAACCCGGTTTTTCATTTGGGTTTGACCTGTGCGTACCTGTCCCTGTAAAACAATCAAGTGTATATATCGGCGTGCACGGCCTTGTGGCATATACAGTAATACACTGTGTATGTCACAAGTTGTTCGTGCATGATGAATTCAAATTTAAATTATGACGAACAACCCAAATAACTGAGGCAAATCATATTTTCAAAAATTATCTTTTATTTTTGAATTGCAAAAATATTTCTTTTTCAATTTTACTGCGTTAGTTTATATTTTTGCAGATTGCCCAGATGCTGGATTCAAACTGGAATGCAGTTGAAGATAAATACGAGTGTGAATGATATGTAGTGAGGTGATGATATGTAAAATAGTGATGTAATTGAATTTGTATCAAAGTTGTATAGTGAATAGTGAGAGCTTGAATTTGTATACTATTCAAAATTGTAATAAATATTTGTATAAAATATTCCTTTGAATTCAAATTCCGTGTTATTTATTTTATTCAGCAAATATTTGTTTAATCTGTGAAAAATAAAATAGTATATTATCAAATACATTTAAACGAATGTATATATGTTTATTATCATCAAACAAAAATCATATAAGCGCATATTCAACAATCTCCCCCTTTTGATGATAACAAACATATATTTAAGATTTTGAATATGTTAAATGTATTTGATCATTAATATGCTCTAATTGCTCCCCCTATTTAAATGCTTCCTCTCTACACAAAACTCCCCCTACATATATGCATACAAATAAAAATATATAAATGAGCCTATATGCAAATGGAAAATTATTTGACCTTTGCTTGATTTTATTAGACAAAATCTTAACTTTTCTCTCCCCCTTTTGTTATCAGCAAAAGAGTAATAGTGTTAGAGAAAATAGAGATAAAGTAATTGATATCAATCCAACATTAAAACTCAATTGAATATAAATATTAGATTTCAATAAAAAATCAAACAAAAATCATAAATATTTTGTTAGGCGCATATTCCACTTTTAGAATGGTGGAAATGATGTCATCGTATAAAACCATACAGTTGTGTCTATTTGTGGTATATTTATATCAGGAATTTGAATATCTACTAACCATGCATAACCGTTAGGACTTTTAAATGAGATTAGTAGTATTCCAATTTTATTTTATTTTTAAAAAAATGAATTCAAGTATCTTCTAACCACGCATAACCATGAGGACTTTTAAATGGGATTAGAATCAACTTGTTTATTTAAAATAAAAAACTTTTGATATGCGTTCCATACATGCATAACCGTGAGGACTTTTAAATGAGCATGGAAGCACATAACAAATTCCAAGTAATTCACCCATGCATAACCGTGAGGACTTTTAAATGAGAGTGAATACTTTGGTATTTATTTATTATTATTATTAATTTTTTTATTTTATATTTTTTTTTAAAAAAAATGTGAAAATGAAAAAACGAACTATTCCTGTTTAAAGTACCACATATTGACAAACTATATAGAATTTTGATGAGTGATGGTCGTTAGAAATATGATAGATATAGAGATGGTCATGGAATTTTTACCAACAAACAGTTTTATAACTCTTGTTTAAATTTCTAAAGAAATTTATTAATTATACCGTCTCGAGTTATAATATATAATCAATATCAACGCTCATCACTTTTTCAATCACTATTTTTCTTTTCGATAATCATTTGGGAGTCAGATTAGTCATAATAGTCATTTAAAATCAAATTCAAAAATAATATTGAAATTAATTTTTCAAAAATGACTAATCTAAAAATATGGTCAAAAATGATTTTCTCCAAGGGGTTTTTAAAAGAAAATTTTCTGCTATTTGAAAATTATTTGAAATGAAGAAAATGCAGATATTTTCTTTGAAAAACGATGCAGTTATTAAATGTCTCAACAAAAATCACGTATCACTAGTAATTTTTCTATCAACTAGATTACCAGTGTAATCTGCTTCTGAATTTCTCTTTCACTCAAAGTTATCATCAATTGAATTTTATAGACCAAAACATGAAGTGTGCACCAAAACTTTCAAACTTAATTTTAGTAGCATTTTAAATAACATTCTCTTGAATTTGAAATGAAGCCGAGTAAATACTCAAAAACCGTGAATATAGAGTTAGCCGAATTATAACCAAATGTATTATTATTCAACGAAACACTATTTTTAATCCAAACTGATATATATGAAGTAATTCAAAGAATCTAGAGATTTTTATAGTGTTTTTGGCATAAGAATATAATTGGCCACCTATGTTGAATAAGTCAGAATCATCATCTTTTCATCATCTCAATATTGGCTGATTTTAATTCAGAATACGGTTCAGATTATCACATTTAATATATCGTTTAAAACATACCATTACCTGTTTTACCTTTACGATATTTTTTGATGTTGTCTATTGTGATTCCGTCACCTTTGAACTAGGCTAAGGAACTTTGTTTGGTCGTTTGTTGTGTTTCTGGAACAGCCAAAAATCCAGAGTACACTATTGTTGTTCCTTAGCCTGCCACCACACCTACACGATGAAAGATTTATGTGACCTATTTGTTTTTATAGGTCCATGGTTGTTAGTGGCAGAAAATTTTGAAAAACAATTTTGTGGAGACCCAAAACTATTTATAATTGTTCCCTTCGGCACCCAAATTTGTTTAACTTTGAGAGATTTTATATTTGTGCCTTTTAGAACCCAAATCGGTATAGTTTTCACATGTTTGGGTCTATACCAACAATTATTGTGATTGTGTCCATATTTTCTACAAATCGTGCACATTGAATTTTCTTGATTAATCTTGTTTTCAACAATTTTCGAACTATTATATCCAAGTCCTTGTCTAACCGTATTAACAGTTTGTTTTCCTAATAGCATATTCAATGATTTTTCACTTTTGGAAAATTTATCTAAAGTAGTAGACAATTGTTGGACTTGTGTTTTGAGAGACTCATTTTCGTTTAATAATTGTGTGCACTTTTTAATAGAATTCTCTCTTCTAGTATTTTCATTCTCTTTTAAAATCATAATTTCATTTTCAAGCGATTTCATTTTAATTTCTGATTTTTTAATTTCTTCATCAAATGTTGGACACTTATCACACTTAGGGATCCTACTTTGATAGGTTTTAACTAATTGATCAAGTTGTTTATTACATTCTATCAAAGTATTTTTTTGAGATTCAAGTTTGGCGTATTTTTCCCTAAGTCGTTCAAAACAACCGTTTACTTCATGAAAATATATAAGCAACTCAGAATGGGTAAGTTTTGACACCTCACTTGGCTCGTCATCGTCACTGTCAGTTGTATCACCTCGAAGACACAATTCTGCCTTTACGCTTTCACTGCCAGTGCTTTGATCATTCTCGTCTATTTCATCCCAAGTGGTTGCAAAACTTTTCTTTTTCTATTTCTTTCCATGGCTGGATTTAATTTGTGGACAATCGGGCTTGATATGGCCGGGTTTGTTGCAATTATAACAAATAAACTTTTGTTCTTCAGAGTAGTCTAGTGCTTTGGCTATTCTGCTTTTTGCTTTTTGAATTCGGGCTGAATTTCCATGTTTTTGATTCCATTTTTTGAATTTCCTTATTAACAGCTCCAATTCTACTGCTCCATCATCTTCATCGTTATCATCATCACTTTCGGTTGTTCCTTTGAGAGCTATTGATTTCTTTTGAGTGTCGCCTCCTTCACGCTCTTCCTTGAATTTCATTTCTAGCTCATAAGTGGTGAGATTTCCGATGAGTTCTTCAACTTTAAGTTGTTTTAAATCTTTTGATTCTTGTATGGCGGTTACTTTTGCTTCAAAGCTTCGTGGAAGCACTCTGAGGATTTTCCGGACTATTTATAATTCGGTGTATGTTTTTCCGAGAGCTTTTGATTTGTATACGATATTGGAGAGTCGTCCGTACATCTCTTTGACATTTTCTTCCTTCGCCATTTTGAAGTTCTCGTATTCGCTGCTTAGCATTGCAAGGCGAGATTCTTTGACTTGAGATGTTCCTTCGTGAGTCACTTCTAGTATGTGCCATATTTCCTGCGCAGTTAGACAATGTGAGACACGATTAAATTCAAATTGATCCAATGAACAGATAATAGAATTCATAGCTTTGGCATTAGTATTTTGTAATTTATTTTCTAGTTCTGTCCATTGTTCCTTTGGTTTCTCTATTTCCTGATTATCTACGGTTATAGTTGGTATTCTATAACCTGTCTCAACAATATTCCAAGCGTCAATGGTTTTCAGAAAAATTTGCATTCTATTTTTCCAATAAGCATATTCACCATTGAACATTGGTGGTCTAACTATGGATTGATCTTCTGCAAAAGCATTATTAAAAGAAGCCATTTTAAATTTTTAAAACAAAAACCGATTTTTTTTTTGAAACACAAATTTTTAAAACAAAAATTGATTTTTGTAAAATCAAATTTTTAAAACAAAAATGGCTTTTGTTCCTAGCTCTGATACCACTTGTAGGATCGATTTCACCCTAGAGGGGGGGTGAATAGGGTGATAGTGTAAATTATTAAAATTAATCGCGGAAGCTTATAAATTAATTTTGATTCAGATCATAGAATAGCAGCACAGATATCGCAGAATATAAATAACAGAATAAAACAGAACAACACAGAATTTACCCAGCTTCGGCAAAACCCTGCCTACGTGCTGCCCCCAAGGTTTCTACTAGAAATTAGATAGTCCCTCGCTTACACACGTCAACTCGCTATACCCGCTATTGACTAATCTAACTCTACGCTCAAAACCCTGCCACAACTCAACTACCGAGTTGCGAATTCTCAAGCTACGCCACGTAGCTTGTCCCCTAGTCACACGACTAGAAAATTAAAACGGTTTAAAAAAAATGAAAAATACAAATTTAAAAAAAAAAATGTAAGTAAAATAGCCCTAATTCTAAAATAAAAACCCTTATTATAAATTTAAAAACCCCAAACTAAATTAAGGCCGACCCAATTATTATTTCTCTATATTTTTATCGCCCCGTTCCTTTGTTTGTGATGGCGGCTCTTATTTCTTCGTTCGTTCTTCTACACAAACGAATTAGGGCTTGCGTCTTCATTCTTTGATCTGAAAATTATGAGAGGCGGCTTTGTTTCGATGCTCTTTAATTTTGGCTATTGCTTGATCTTCGTTGCCCTGGAATTCACGGCTTCGCTTTCTCGTGGTACTGTGATTTAGGGTTTATGGATTTGGGGCTTTGATCCCTTGAATGCTCTGATTTGCGAATTAGGGTTGAGATGATTATCGGCTTGGCTTGGCTTCGCTTTGGTGAGTTCGGTTTTGCTTCAGGTAAATTTTTTAGCTCTGTTCCTCTTCGATTTTCGTATTCGAACTCACACCTTTATGCCGATGATGATCTGGGGCTTTTATAGGATTCATTACCCTTTAATTTCGTTCGTCTGATTGTTTCAAAATTATTGCTTTGGCCGTTTGATATTTGTTGAACGATGATGATTTATTTGACTTTGTCAATTTCGTATTATCGTTGCTTGGTTGACACGGTTTCGAATTGATATCGTGGTCATCACGACTTTGACTTTGATTAGAAACACGGCATTGATTTCCTTGATTTCCCGTGACTTTCTCTTTGACTTTGGCATGTTCGAACTTGATTACCACTTGATGTTGAACTCAGTCGATCATGTTTACTCCAGCCATTTGATTTGAACTTGTAAATTCTGGACTTTGTTTCTAAAAAAAAAATTGTTATATGACTTTGCTGTGTAGTCTGCACATATTGATTCCATTCATGTTGTTTGCAACTGTGTTGCACTTGCTATATTGTATACTTATGTTGTCTCTCTGACTTTGCTGTATACATGCTTTTGATCTACTATGCACATTGTCGCATTGTTGATGTTCTTTGTAGTTTGGTCATTGATCTGGTCATTCATTTGCTGTTTGGATGATGTGCATGTCACTGTTGTACACTGCATAGTGGTCTTCATTGTGATGATTTTGTTGCTCTGACTTGTATCACTTATGCAGTCTTCACTGTTACTGTGCCATTGCTGTTTGGTCTGAACTTGCATATTTGAGTTGTTGTTTTCTATCCTGTTGCCTTCAGTTTCTTGTCGAATTGTAGTCATTGAAGTATGTTGTTGAACTTGGTGACATGCATTTCTTTGTTGAACTTGTCATCTTGAGTTTGTACAGTATTGTACTTGCTGCCTTGTATCACTGTGTACTGGTGGCATTTCTTTGATTTCGAACTTGGACTTATAGTTGAATCTAGACATGTTATGGGCTGGACATTTGATGATGTGGTCTGTACTTGTGTACTTCTGGTATGCTGCAGCTTGCATCTTTGTTGCATTTGAACTGGCTGTTGTCTTTGTTGTTGGGTTGCTGCACATATGAACTTGCATTCATTCGAGTTCAGTTTGCACTTGTTCATCATGTAGCTTGTTGTCTTCATGTATAGTTGCTGTCTACATTCATGTTTGGTTGCCACTGAATTTTGATGTTTTTGCCATTCACTTGTGCTGTGCAGTTTTGTGCTTTGAGTTAGTTTCATTGTTGCTTCTGAACTTGGTTCACATCATGTTGATTTTTGAAATTTCACTTGAGTTGAATCCAGTTTCAAAACTCAGGTTTGACCTTGTGCTTGTATCGTGATTTTCAATGTTATTGCACGTGAGTTGAACCCGGTTTTTCATTTGGGTTTGACCTGTGCGTACCTGTCCCTGTAAAACAATCAAGTGCATATATCGGCGTGCACGGCCTTGTGGCATATACAGTAATACACTGTGTATGTCACAAGTTGTTCGTGTATGATGAATTCAAATTTAAATTATGACGAACAACCCAAATAACTGAGGCAAATCATATTTTCAAAAATTATCTTTTATTTTTGAATTGCAAAAATATTTCTTTTTCAATTTTACTGCGTTAGTTTATATTTTTGCAGATTGCCCCGATGTTGGATTCAAACTGGAATGCAGTTGAATAAAAATACGAGTGTGAGTGATATGTAGTGAGGTGATGATATGTAAAATAGTGATGTAATTGAATTTGTATCAAAGTTGTATAGTGAATAGTGAGAGCTTGAATTTGTATACTATTCAAAATTGTAATAAATATTTGTTTGAATAAAATATTCGTTTGAATTCAAATTCCGTGTTATTTATTTTATTCAGCAAATATTTATTTAATCTGTGAAAAATAAAATAGTATATTATCAAATACATTTAAACGAATGTATATATGTTTATTATCATCAAACAAAAATCATATAAGCGCATATTCAACAGGTTCCATAAACCATACCTGCATGAACAAAAAAAAATACATTTGAAATTAATAGCTTCATATCTTAATTCGTTATACTTAAATAATTAAAACAATTACTAATAGTATATAAACTAAAATATGCTTACATGGCTCTACCATGATTTATCGTCATTCCATGTATATGAAACAATCCCGTTTGGATTTACATCCTCGGTGGCATGAGGATGGGTAAATAAATCTATGTACGATACGTGACCCTGCGCCTCCGCTTCCTGAAATTTATTATTATGTACTATTATTGTATATTCCAAATTATAAATCATAATAACTATTTAGAATTTACAGTTAATGTGACGACCGCCCATGACTCCCGCACAGAAACAAGGAAATGGTGCGCTGAAAGGTGTGCCAGTCAGCCATGGACAATAGTCAGGGTAAGATAAAATAGCAGACACTATCGTATTACTCACAGTGCATGGATAAAATACAATAGAAAGTATACATAGTGAAGCTCTATAGAACAGAAGTCTCAACATACAAATTCATAATAGTTTTATACAATCATCTGAATAGTCAATACATCAAGCCTCAATACATAACACTCAGAGTATCAAACAAATAGCGGAACATCCAGTACATATAGCAGGAAAACAATATGCAAAAGCCTCCAGCTCGTCTTCGTCATCAACAATGTCAATCACTAAGAACAGCACCTGTCACCTGCTATCTAGTCTGCCCATCCCAACATGGATGAACAGCCCAAGGTAATAAGAGTTTAACATAAAACCTTGAGTCAGACAACAGCCTTAGTGAGCAGTAAATCAACTATCAAACATACCAAAAGAGCATAAAGGGTAAAAGGAATAGGAACTCAACCATCCCACTCCACCTCATTCTATAGTGATAGCCCCCAGACCCTCTAAGCAAAAACAAACATAGCAAAGTAGACAATTTAAGTAAAACAATTATCACTCGAGTCAAGGTCGATGTTTTCCAAGTACAAACCCCCAAGGCCTAAACAAAGATCAGATAAGCACCCAGAAAGCATCCCTCTTGAGATCGAATGATGGTAAAACCAAACATCCATGACTCTGGCTATCACTATTATCATTGCTTTGATATCACCGTTAATTGAATGACCGGCATCTTCTTTCAGCCGTCCGTCAAGGGCTAATGGCAACCCCGGTTCTAGACATAACTCCGCACGTCGTCGTGACCCGTGCCTAGGACTATCGAATCTGCCCAGAGTACTAACACGTCATCGTGACCCGTGTCTGGGACGTCGTCGTGACCCGTCCCAACATACTCTTGCTTTGAGCATGCTAGAACCTTCAATAACGATGAGATCTCAGCCTCCTAGTCATCCTCCTCGACGACTATTCACATACTAGCTCAAGCGCCTCTCGAGCCCACCATTATCAGCCAACTCGAACCGCATCATCGAGTTATCAACATGCTTGGGATGATCCCGTCTGGATTAAACCAAGCTCTCACATCATGCTTTGCTCCATCGCATCATAGCAAAGTCCCATCTCAACATCATGCTTTGCTTCATCACATCATAGCAAAGTCCATCATCATCAAATCTATCCATATGAGCCTCACCATCCGCTTTATATGCCATAAGCAGCTTTCACTATTCAAGAGCCTTTCCACTTAGCTTTTGAATCATCTTCGACCAACTTGTCCAAATCAACTATTAGATAATTTACAACAATCTATCAATCAAATCAATCATTAATCCAAGCAATCAAACATTCAAACAAGATCTAATAAGCAATTATACAAGAATGACAATTTCGTAAATAAAGGGTCCAAATCTAATAAGCAGTGTCTCTACAACTTGATGAATAAACTTGCATAAGTTAACATGTAGTAAAATAGGTGTCAAAACTTCATAGACGATGGATCTACATGCAGACTTAAGGAAAATGCAAGAAATCTCTATCTTTAACACATAAACAAGCCACCGATCCAATATACTCCCTTGGGTCCGTGTGAGAGATAACTACCACTCACCAAAGCACCTAAACACCTCAAAATATATCAACTTCAGATCTGGACAGCGAAGAACTAAGCTTGATCCGACAAGATCTCGCTTCAATCAATGAAATCTCTCTTTGAAGAATGTAGATCTTCAACTTTGGATCTTGGATCTTCAACCTTGATCTTCAATCTTGGATGGATGTAAGCACTAGATTAGAGTGGAGAAAAGAGGTGAAGAAATGTTGTAGTCGAGCTCTAAAAATGGCAGCACTTCGTCGCTTCAAAATCCGGTGCCAAAAAGTGAAGATATGGACGTGTATTTATAGGCTGAAACCTTAGGTCGTCTGCCCCCCCCTTAGGTCGTCCACGACCTAACTACTGCAGACCTACCAAACTCCACGACCTACCACCTACTGCTTCCCACGACCCACGACTTAAAAGCACTCAACACATAGCCGATCTAACGACATGGCCGACCTAACACTCATGCGACCTAAAACATGCACGCGACCTAACACTACGTCGCTCACGTGACTCAGCGACCTAACGCTGCAATACTCACGCGACCTCACTAAACATCCTACCTCCACATAGGTCGTTTACGACCTAAATACACACGGCGACCTATCTTATCTCCTCAAGTCGCTCGAGCGACCTAACTTCCCTAAGTCGTTAACCCTTAGGTCGTCCAAACCTGTAAGTCGCTCAATACTATAGGTCGCTCCTATTTTTAAGTCGCTAACTAACCTAAATAGTTATCCTGCCTTAGGTCGCTTCCGACCTAAATATACCCAGCAACATAGGTCGCTCCCCACTAGGTCGTTAGAACCCTTAACCCGTTAACTACCTTAAGTCGCTCCACTACCTTGGGTCGCTCAACCCTTAGGTCGCTCAACCGACCTAACTTCCACACGACCTATCTCCTATACGACTTAGCCCCTACACGATCTAACTCCTAGGTCATACTATCTTGAGTCGCCCCTCTATCTTAGGTCGCTCACCCCTTAGATCGTTAACTCGCCTAGGTCACCAACTCCTTAGGTCGTTCCACCGACCTAAACTACCCAACGACCTAAACCTCTTAAGTCGCTCTGCCTCCTTAACTCGCTCCCATGACCTAAGCATCACTCGAGTTAACCACTACACGACTCAACCAACACTAACAACTTAACTATCATACGGCCTATCTCCTTAGGTCGTTCACTTCTCCAAGTCGATCCATTCTACCTTGAACGACTTAAACTCTAAATGGCTTAAGAATAACAACGACCTAATGATAATTATTCCACGATTTATCGACACGTAAAATACGGGTCGTCACATTCTCTCCCCCTTAGGAATTTCGCCCCCGAAATTCCAAACAACCAAGAACAATCAAAACTATTCTGCATGCCTACCACTCATAGCAATCAACAACCCATGCATCCAATTACTAGCCTAGCATGCAGAATTCTATGACTAGAACAAGTTACAAATTCATGAGATGTTACGACACCTTAGGGCCATACCTCGAAGAGTTCAGGATGAGCTGCCTTCATCCTCTCTTCCTCCTCCCATGTACAGTCGTTAACATCATCACTCCATTATATCTTGAGCAACGTAATCGTCTTCCTCCTAAGCTGTTTCGTGTCGGTTTCAACAACACGAAGTGGCTTACGAGGTCTCATAACAACTGGATCAACCTCTAAATCTTCACAGCTATCAGCAGAAACCATCGTATTCGAGTCGTGCACATACTTCCATAGATAAGATACATGAAAAACATTGTGCACACCCGCCATCTTTTCTAGTAACTCCAATTTATATGCGAGCTTTCCAATTTGCTCGATGATCGGGAATGGTCCAAAAAATCTCGGAGTCAACTTTCCTTTCTTCCCGAATCGAATAACATTCTTCAATGGAGAAATCTTCACGAAAACCATATCACCTACGTTGAAGTCCAAATCCTTACGATGCTTATCGGCATAACTTTTCTGACGATCTTGGGCTGCCTTCATTCGTCGACGAATGATCTCTATACAATCCGTAGTCTGCCGAATCATTTCTGGCCCACGTATCAGCTTTTCTCCAGTTTCCAACCAACATGTAGTAGAGTTACACGGCCTTCCATACAATGCTTCTATGGTGCCATACCAATGCTTGACTGATAACTGTTATTATACGCAAATTCCACCAAATGAAGATGATCTTCCCATGATCCTCCAAAATCCAAAACACATGCTCTGAGGAGATCTTCCAAAACTCGGTTGACTCTCTCAGTCTGACCATCTGTTTGGGGGTGATAAGCTGTACTCAAACACAACTCGGTTCCCAAAACTTCCTGGAAGCTCTTCCAAAATCCACTAGTGAACAATGGGTCTCGATCGCTCACTATACTCTTTAGAATACCATTGAATCATACAATCCACTTAACATACAGCTCAGCCAACTTCGATGCAGTCCTAGTTGATAGAACAGGAATGAATCTTGCACTCTTAGTCAAACGATCTACAATGACCCAAATCCCTTCATTCCCTGCCCTGGTTCTAGGTAGACCATCAATAAAATCCATCGATACTTGCTCCCACTTCCATGTAGGAACTTCTAATGGCTGAAGCAATCCACTGGGCTTCTTCTGCTCGGCTTTTACCAACTGGCAGTTCATACATTTGGAAATAAAATTTCCAACATCTTTCTTCATACCTTCCCAGTAATAGGTCCTTTTCATATCCCGATACATATTATTTCCACCCGGATGAATTGTCAACTTCGAGTGATGACTTTCCTTCAGAACTTCATCTCTCAATTCATCTATATCGGGAACAACTAGCCGTCCTTGTTTCCGAAGCCAACCCTCTCAATCGACTTAGAATCCTTTATCCTTTTCTGGGTTCAATCCAGATTCCAAATCACAGATAATCTTGACAATCTTATCGTCTCGCTTTTGACTCTCTCCAATTCTTTCCACAAGAGTAGGTCTTATCGATAAGTTTGCCAACATTTCAGGTTCCAATTCACATCTATACCTGAAGTCAAATCCAGCCAAATACTCAAGGCTCTTCCACTCTGAAAACATGGCTCCCAATCCTGCATGTCTTCGACTTAACGCATCTGCCACTGCGTTACCTTTTCCCGGAGTATAGGCTATACCAAAATCATATGATGCTAAAAACTCTAGCCATTGTTGCTGCCGAAGAGTCAAATCCTTTTGGGAGAAAATATACTTCAACGACTTATGATCTGTAAACAACTCGAATCGAACTCCCAATAGATAGTGTCTCCACATCTTCAGAGCAAAAACAATCGCCGCTAACTCCAAATCATGAGTCGGATAATTTCTTTCATGCGACTTCAGTTGTCGACTTGCATATGCAACAACTTTATCCTTCTGCATCAGCACTGCTCCAAGTCCAGTACCACATGCATCGGTGTAAACTACCATCTCATCATTCCCACTTGGAATAGTCAAAACAGGAGTACTTGTCAGTTGCTCTTTCAGGATTACGAAAGCTTTCTCACACTTGTCATCCATCTGAACACTTGGTTCTTTTTCGTCAATCCTGTTAACGGTGCAGCTATCTTGGAAAAGTTTTTGATAAACCGACGATAATATCCTGCTAATCCAAGAAAACTTCTCACATCAGATGCATTCTTAGGTCTAACCCAATCCTGGATTGCTTCCACCTTAGCGGGATCAACTGCTATTCCATTTCCAGAAATAACATGGCCTAAGAATCTCACTTCACTCTTCCAGAAGTGACACTTCGAAAACTTAGCCCTCAGCTGATGTTTCCGCAAGATTTCCAAAACAATATGCAAGTGCGTCTTGTGCTCTTCTTCGGTTCTGGAATAAATCAAAATATCATCCACGAACACAAGTACGAACTTGTTCAACTGATCTCTGAACACTCTATTCATAAGATCCACAAAATATGCTGGTGCATTGGTCAATCCAAATGGCATTACCAGCCACTCATAGAAACCAGATGGTGTCATGAAAGCAGTCTTCGGCACACTATCCTTTGCTACTCTTAACTAGTGAAATCCCGTTGCCAAATCCATCTGAGAAAATACCCTAGCTTCGTGAAGCTGATCAAACAAGTCATCTATTCTCGGCAATGGATACTTGTTCTTCTTAGTCACTTTATTCAGCTCACGATAATCCACACACAACCTCAACGATCCGTCCGCTTTGGTTGCAAACACAACTGGTGCACCCCATTGGGACACACTATGCCGAATGAATCCTTTCTATAAAAGGTCATCAACCTGCACCTTCAACTCTTGTTGTTCCCTAGGCGCCATCCGCCTAAGAGGCATCACAACAGGCCTGGCTCCTTCAACTAGATCGATACGAAACTCGATCTCTCTATGCGGCAGTAACCCTTTGACCTCGTCAAAGACACCCTCAAATCCATTCACAATAGGCACCGATGACAGTCCGTCCCGTGGAACAACCAGCGAATACATGAAGCTCATGAAGAAGCCTTCTTCATGCTTACATCGTATCACAACCTTTCGCCTCTCCACATTCTCAACTGTCACCTCAAGCCTCTCACAATCAACCTTTGCCGCATACTTCCTAAGCCAGTCCATACCCAAAATTATTCCAAACCCCGCAAAGTTCAGAACAAAGCAATTACAAACAAAAGAGCAATCACGACTCGATACAACTAGACCACGACATACCATACACAAACAAGACGAACCCCCAACTGGATTAGTCACAACCAATGGTCTATCAACAATATCCGGTTCCAAACCCAACCGGCCTAAAAGATCATTACAAACAAACGAATGCGACGCCCTAGTATCAAATAACACTCTTACTGGAACACCACATATGGAAAGAGTACCTTGAACCACCACACTCTTCCCCTTCTCTTCTACAGTAGGAGCTTTCAAAGATGATGGAACAGCCCCCAAAGCATAAGCTTGCACAATCTGCTTATCTTTCCACGGTTCTGGACAGTCTTTCCTGATATGCCCCAGCTTATCATAGTTGTGGCACTTCAATTGCACCTTTGGATTCTCGCAATCCCTAGAGAAATGGCCCTTCTGCCGACAATTGTAGCAGGTCACTTCACCCTTTGGCTTCTTCTGGCCATCCTTTCCCTTCTACTGTTGCTGCTTCCTCATCTTGTTTCCACCCTGCTGTGGTTTGGATTCTTCCTTGGTCACAGCAACAACAGACCCTTCCTTAGGAAACAAACTCTCATGCCTGAGAGCTTTCTCCACAAGCTTCTCAAACGGATCGTCCAGATGATCCACCAACTGCCTCCCAAGATAACTATCCAAGCCTGTCACAAACTTCTCGTTCTTTTGATATGAAGACTCAATATACGATCTGGCATACTTGGACAAAGCTTCAAATTCATAGACATACTCAAGAACTTGTCTTCCACCTTGCTTGAGCTCCACAAACTTCTTAAACAAAACAGACTTCTGAGCTGTAGAGATGAACTTAGCCTCAAATCTGACTTGGCATTGCTCCCAAGTAATCTCTTCCTCTGGAGTATCAATGGTGATAGAGTTCCGCCAATCCGAAGCTCTCCCTTGAAGCTGCCTTGATGCAAGCTTCCTCTTAGTTGCATCCTCAATTTCCAAATCACCAAAAATCCTCCTACAAGCATCTATCCATCTCTGGACTTCAATGGTTGATTCTTTCCCAAGAAAACCTTTCCTCCAAGAGCAGTATAATCTTTACACAACTTAGTAAAATCCACTGGTCTTGGAGCTTGAACTTGAACTCCAACATCTACTGATGGTCCTGAAGTTGGCATCCTCCTCATGATCGAATTCATCATAGCCTCGAACATAGGAGCATAATCCACAGCCCCCTCAACAGCACGGCCTTCCCTAGCAGCTGGTCTCCCTCTTCGACTCATCCTTAATATCTACAAAAAGGAATGATTTAGAACACCTTGAGAAACAACTACATAAGGAGTTCAAATCCTTCTAAGCTACTATATTATATATAGTAATCATCCATCAAAATTACAATTACGTCTCTCATACGTAGTTATGTCAGCGAGCGTTGGCTAAAATCGATTAACCAAAGCTCTGATACCAAATGTGACGACCGCCCATGACTCTCGCACAGAAACAAGGAAATGGTGCGCTGAAAGGTATGCCAGGCAGCTATGGACAATAGTCAGGGTAAAATAAAACAGCAGACTCTATCGTATTACTCACAGCGCATGGATAAAATACAATAGAAAGTATACATAGTGAAGCTCTATAGAACAGAAGTCTCATCATATAAACTCATAATAGTTTTATACAATAATCTGAATAGTCAATACATCAAGCCTCACTACATAACACACAGAGTATCAAACAAATAGCGGAACATCCAGTACATATAGTAGGAAAACAATATGCAAAAGCCTCCAGCTCGTCTTCGTCATCAACAGCGTCAATCACTAAGAACAGCACCTGTCACCTGCTACCTAGTCTGCCCATCCCAACATGGATGAACAGCCCAAGGTAATAAGAGTTGAACATAAAACCTTGAGTCAGACAATAGTCTTAGTGAGCAGTAAATCAACTATCAAACATACCAAAAGAGCATAAAGGGTAAAAGGAATAGGAACTCAACCATCCCACTCCACCTCATTCTACAGTGATAGCCCCCAGACCCTCTAAGCAAAAACAAACATAGCAAAGCAGACAATTTAAGTAAAACAATTATCACTCGAGTCAAGGTCGATGTTTTCCAAGTACAAACCCCCAAGGCCTAAACCAAGATCAGATAAGCACCCAGAAAGCATCGCTCTTGAGATCGAATGATGGTGCAACCAAACATCCATGACTCTGGCTATCACTGTTATCATTTCTTTCATATCACCGTTAATTGAATGACCGACACCTTCTTTCAGCCGTCCGTCAAGGGCTAATGGCAACCCCAGTTCTAGACATAACTCCGCACGTCGTCGTGACCCGTGCCTAGGACTATCGAATCTGCCCAGAGTACTAACACATCATCGTGACCCGTGTCTGGGACGTCGTCGTGACCCGTCCCGACGTACTCTTGCTTTGAGCATGCTAGAACCTTCGATAACGATGAGATCTCAGCCTCCTAGTCATCCTCCTCGACGACTATTCACATACTAGCTCAAGCGCCTCTCGAGCCCACCATTATCAACCAACTCGAACCGCATCATCGAGTTATCAACATGCTAGGGATGATCCCGTCTGGATTAAACCAAGCTCTAACATCATGCTTTGCTCCATCTAATCATAGTAAAGTCCCATCTCAACATCATGCTTTGCTTCATCACATCATAGCAAAGTCCATCATCATCAAATCTATCCATATGAGCCTCACCATCCGCTTCATATGCCACAAGCAGCTTTCACTATTCAAGAGCCTTTCCACTTAGCTTTTGAATCATCTTCGACCAACTTGTCCAAATCAACTATTAGCTAATTTGCAACAACCTATCAATCAAATCAACCATTAATCCAAGCAATCAAACATCCAAACAAGATCTAATAAGCAATTATACAAGAATGGAAATTTCATAAATAAAGGGTCCAAATCTAATAAGCAATGTCTCTACAACTTGATGAATAAACTTGCATAAGTTAACATGTAGTAAAATAGGTGTCAAAACTTCATAGACGATGGATCTACATGCAGACTTAAGGAAAATGCAAGAAATCTCTATCTTTAACACATAAATAAGCCACCGATCCAATATACTCCCTTGGGTCCGTGTGAGAGATAACTACCACTCACCAAAGCACCTAAACACCTCAAAAGATATCAACTTCAGATCTGGACAGCGAAGAACTAAGCTTGATCCGACAAGATCTCGCTTCAATCGATGAAATCTCTCTTTGAAGAATGTAGATCTTAAACTTTGGATCTTGGATCTTCAACCTTGATCTTCAATCTTGGATGGGTGTAAGCACTAGATTAGAGTGGAGAAAAGAAGTGAAGAAATGTTGTAGTCGAGCTCTAAAAATGGCAGCACTTCGTCGCTTCAAAATCTGGTGCCAAAAAGTGAAGATATGGACGTGTATTTATAGGCTAAAACCTTAGGTCGTGTGCCCCCCTTAGGTCGTCCACGACCTAACTACTGCCGACCTACCAAACTCCACGACCTACGACCTACTGCTTCCCACGACCCACGACTTAAAAGCACTCAACACACAGCCGATCTAATGACATGGCCGACCTAACACTCATGCGACCTAAAACATGCACGCGACCTAACACTAAGTCGCTCACGCGACTCAGCGACCTAACGCTGCAATACTCACGCGACCTAACTAAACATCCTACCTCCATATAGGTCGTTTACGACCTAAATACACACGGCGACCTATCTTATCTCCTCAAGTCGCTCGAGCGACCTAACTTCCCTAAGCCGTTAACCCTTAGGTCGTCCAAACCTGTAAGTCGCTCAATACTATAGGTTGCTCCTATTTTTAAGTCACTACTAACCTAAATAGTTATCCTGCCTTAGGTCGCTTCCGACCTAAATATACCCAGCAACATAGGTCGCTCCCCACTAGGTCGTTAGAACCCTTAACCCGTTAACTACCTTAAGTCGCTCCACTACCTTAAGTCGCTCAATACCTTAGGTCGCTCAACCGACCTAACTTCCACACGACCTATCTCCTATACGACTTAGCCCCTACACGATCTAACTCCTAGGTCATACTATCTTGAGTCGCCCCTCTATCTTAGGTCGCTCACCCCTTAGATCGTTAACTCGCCTAGGTCACCAACTCCTTAGGTCGTTCCACCGACCTAAACTACCCAACGACCTAAACCTCTTAAGTCGCTCTGCCTCCTTAACTCGCTCCCACGACCTAAGCATCACTCGAGTTAACCACTACATGACTCAACCAACACTAACAACTTAACTATCATACGGCCTATCTCCTTAGGTCGTTCACTTCTCCAAGTCGATCCATTCTACCTTGAACGACTTAAACTCTAGATGGCTTAAGAATAACAACGACCTAATGATAATTATTCCACGATTTATCGACACGTAAAATACGGGTCGTCACAGTTAATAAATTTAACAACTCCTTGGAATGTTGTTGGAATTACTTAGACCCTCCTCGATGAGTGTCTGGATTCCTGTCACTATTTGCAAAGAGTTTCTCTATGACTCTGTCTGTACATTTAAATAAAAAGTACATTGTTCACGTATCAAATATTTTTTGAAATTTACATATCAATCAAATAATTAATAAAAGGTTAGTACACTTACCATCGCTTTGTCGCTATCCCAATGCGCCAGCCAACTATCCCACACACTGGCTCCTATCAATTTCGGCTTCTCCCCATTATGATTCACAACCGAAATAGAATCCCGGTAATTCTTCCGCATCTTCTACATCCAATAGGGTCATATCAGCTACATGTCGTCTGCTTGGACGTCGACTGCGGCTTGCATTTCATAACAAACAAACGAAAAATAATTAAGCAATATAAGGTGAACTATAAATAAGCGACAAACAAATTGAGAATGGAAAATAGAAGATTATACTTACAATGAAATCCTACCATATGCACTCCATGATGTGAGTAGGGATATTATTCCACTTGGGACAGCAAGCCGTCATCCGATTGTTATATGAGTTTCTAGAAACTGGTAGAACTAAAGCTGATGGTTGTGGGTCAAACTCCCGTGGTAAATACGATATAGATTATTATATCATGCATAAAATATTAATGACAATGAATATTTTTAATACTTATCCCACTGCTTTAGGCACAAGATACACAGCTGGATACTGTATTGGTCGTGATGGGCATTTGCCATCGCCTCTCAAGATGAATGGGATCAGCTCCTTGTAACGACCCAGAACTTCTATCATTTGAAATTCGCATATTTGATTAATTTTAAGTATTCACGAATGACTTTTTATAAGCTAAGTGAATTAAATTTTGAATATGAGGATTTAATTGGATAATTAAATTGATAATTTAATATTTGAACTTGCAGAAAATAATTGGAAATGGTGTTTAATATGATTAAAATTGATTTGTAAAGTCGTATTAAATCATATTGGAGTTAGAATAATGTTGTATAACTTTTAAAATCGAATTAAAAATTAATTTTTGAAAATTGAATATTTTAATATTTAATTGACGAGTTAAAATAACCATTTTTCAGACAGTCTCGGATTTCGATGAAACCAGTTTCATCGAATCCATAATGTTAAATTATTGTATGGTTTCAAATTTCGTGTCAATCGGATTTACGATTTGTCCGGGGCAAGCTTAAACGCATAGAAATTAGTTTAACCGATTTAATTTAAATTTGATCGTTTATTTCCGTAACTCGCACATATAATCGAATTGGTTCTCGATACCAATTCCACTATGTCCGGAACGCGGGTTAAACCCTAGAAACGTCGATCACCGCACAAGATTTGGTGTTCGGAAAAGTCGGATGAATAGTGTTTTGTGAAATTTTCTATAAAAGGACTTGTCTACTTCTATTTTGCAAAAACCCTAACCCTAGTTATAGTAGGCCGCCATTTCCGTTCTAAGGCCAAAATTTCATTTCGTTCTTCCTCAATTAACTTGAAATCCAACGATTAATTTCAAAAATGCTTAACTACAAAAACGAAGATCTCGTCGAGATGTTTCAATCCAACGGTTGTGATCGGAAATGAAGCTAAGGATTGGCGGCAATCGACGTTTGGACGGCCGATGTTTGCGTGCGATGCCAAGCTTCGCTTCGCTTCGTGCATGCCGAGAGTAGAGCTCGAGATGAGCTTCCATTAGGCGATCCCTGATCAACTTCTCGTCGTCATTGGTGGTCACGACCTCGATGTATTCGAACGCGTAGATGGGTTCGTGCGCATTTTTTTGACTTGGGGAAAAGGAAGTTAGGGCGTGCGGATGTGATCTAGCGCAGGGGATGGACGATGATTGGAAAGGTTTAAAAATATAAAAAGAAAATGTAAATTAATTATATTAAAATGTAATCTTTGAAATAACATAACTTTTTGATACGAGGTCGGAAATTCATAAAACGAGTTGCTTTGGATTCGTCTTATTAACCATTACGCGATGGAGCTAGATTGGAAATGATTAGAGCTAGTAAAAATTTTGGGTAAAATTAAACGCGCGTTTAATTTTATTCAAAATAAAACGCTGCAACTGTTATTGGAAACAAGGTAAGAACTTCTTACTCGATTGAATTTGTTTCGATTCAAATTTTAAATAGTTAGATATAAAATTACTTGATTGTGTTGATTGTATGCTTGGATGATGAATTACTATCTGTTGTATTGAAATAGACCCTATACGAAGTATATTAAGCGGAGGTTATTTATTAAATCCATATACCGCGATATTCCATCTTGAAGTGGAATTGGTATTATATATGTACTTGGAGTTGATTTTCCCGCATTATATAGCGGATGAGACCCTATTGCGCTGCATAATAGCGGATAATATTTTATAAATCTCATATACCACGATGTTCCACCTCGAAGTGGAATTGGTATTGTGCTAACATCTGTAGATGCAGGGAAACAGGTTGGAGGGATCCAACTGGATTCCTCAAATAATTGAATTTTTTTCAATGTTGTGTGCTGATTATTTTATAGAATAATTTAAATGGTGATTTTTTAATTTATTATAAAAGCTTTATATATAAGATTTATAAAATTGGATTTTTATAAATCAAAGTGATGAAATTATGAAGGAGTTTTAAAGACGTTTTAAAATGATGTTACATATGGATTTTATAAAAGAATAGAATCGACGATTTGTGAAGTTATAAAATGAATGAATTTGTAAATAGAGAATTATAAGTAATTTGCTTATAATTTGGATTTTGGCGTATAAATGAGATATGGATAGAATCTATTAATAAAGTGCTTTTATAAGTTGAAGTTGTTATAAAAATATAAAAGAAATTTATAAACATTGTTTTGTAAATCCGAAATCGACTTATTTTGATAAGTTAATTATTATAGCTTATTAAAGGAGATATATCCACGATTTTGGACAATGGATAATCCTTTAAATAAAATGTGTAGAAATGTTGAATTTGGTTAACGAAGTATATTCACTATTTTGGACAGTGAATAATATATTAAAGAAATGTTTTGGGGGAAGTGATATTTTAAATAGAACTAAAACGATTTAAAGATGTTTTAAAATGAATTAAGTATCGAAACCATAGATTTCAACATTCATTGCTGAAATAGACGCTTTCGAGAAATAAGGAAATGGTGGACTATAACACTGTTGTTATAGTAAATGATTTTCGAAAGAAATTTTTTTTATATAGTATTGGAATTTATATATCTATCTTAATTTTGAATCCCTATACTAGTTGTTTCGGGTTATCGTAACGATGTTTTACGCAACATTCGTTTTGGTCCAAATAAATGTGTTTAAGTGAATGTTTTCCTTAAAGAATAAAATATATACTTAATTGTGATTTAAGTATATTGTATATTTTCCAAATGTTGAAAATAAATAGATTTATGAATTACTTATTATTAAATAAGTATGGAAATGTTTTCCAATATGAAGTGAAATGTTGTGAGATTTAATCTTTTAAAGATAAATTGAAAGCGAATATTGAAATCGATTCGAAAATCGTATGTTAATAGATATTCTGGAAATTTGAATTCACCACGGAATTTATAAAGGAAAGGGAAATTTGTTTAAAAATAAACATTGATTTAATTCAAAAGTGTGGAAATAAATTTACGGATTTGGAACGTAATTTATTAAATCGGTAAGGATTTATTTAATTGGTTTGAATGAACCATTTTGAAATGAAAGTGTATTCTCCAAGCGAAGCCGAAAAAGATTTTCTAAATAGTTTTGAAATAAATGTATATAAAATTCTAGAATTTGTTTTGAAAAGAATATTTTGGAGGAATTAACTTCTTAAATTGTTTTAAATCCTTTAAGTAAAGATTTATTAAGTTGATTTTCGAAATGATTATTTCTAAGATTTAATCAATAATTGTTTTAGAAAATAGTTATTTAAATAATTATACTCTATCTACTAATTTTATTTTGAAAAAAGTAGTTTGGACCTAAATGTAATATTGGTATAATATTTTTATAACTAATATTTCAAGCAAAATGTTTAAAGAAAAATAGTTTTATTCCAAAGAGTTTTCCAAATATATTTTGGATAAGTAATATAAGTTATTTTTAAAGTATTTGAACTCGGCAGATTTCCAGTGAAAATGAATAACTATTTGAAAGTGTTTCCGTTTAAGGAAATTGATTTGAAATTTGTTTTCAAAGATTGAACGGTGAAAAATGATTTGAAATTTGTTTTCAAATGGTTGAAGTGTGGAAAATATATCTTGTAAAGATATTTTGAAAATAAATAATTTGGGAAGATTATTTGGAATCTGGTTATGTTGTGAATATTGATTGATAGTTAAATAATCGACTATTAATATTGACCTTAAATGGCTATTTGTTGTGATTTGTTTGGAAATATTGGATGCTACACTTATTTTCAAAATATTGCGCTCGTTATTCGGATTACCCATTTCGAATAGTGATACGATGTAATGGATAGCATTGAAGACTGGTGTTGAAGATCGAATATTTGTGAAAACGATAGGATGACCTATCGAGTATGCATCGTTAGTTACGGTATGGAGATTTCCTTTGTGATGGAAAATTCGATCGGGATTGTGAATATCCGGATTGCATGGGCTTCTTTTGAAGTGCCTTCGGTTCTGTTCGAACCCGGAAAAGACTTGTATGGTTACGTGTCTGACATTACATTTTGAGATATAAAGCAGATTTCTATCAAATACATTTCTGTTGGTGGCGGAGAATTTATTGTCTTAGCTTAACACCCTTCTCTGAGACGTACGAGCTCAGAGGTTACGTAGTTGAAGGTTATCAATGATATATTCCCAATTTGGTAATGTGGCATGCTGAGTGCTGCTGTGTGCTGATCATTTGTTGATCAAAGTATAGCTTTGTGACTAGCTTTATGGACGAGACTTGGTCAGACCTCACACCCCGAAAATGGTCGAAACAGGAATGATGCGGCAAGGTTATGAGGGTCGCTCCCATTAGGGTATGTCATTTCCTTCTGGAAAAGGGTGGTATCAGGTATGGAGCCCTGATGCTTAACCTATGTGGTTGCTCCAATCTCATTTTCTGTGTGGTTGTTGCTTTGTGATCCTGCTCCGGTAAAGGTCCCAAAGGACCGGGGGGTGGCGTACTCAACAAATAGTTACTTACTTATAGAGGTAACCCGGCCTTGTGTTGGCAGAGATCCGAGTAGGCTCTCGAGACGTCCATCCAGAGACGATCCCATGTGGAAATAGGAAGTTCCTTAACCTGACCATTTGTTGGAAATTCAAAGAAACAATACGAACCCTTTATGATTGCAAATTGTAGAACCTGCCTCCTCAGGAGGTAGCTATAGCAGGCATAATATAATGGTACCAATGCTGGCTAAGATTTATATTATACTTTTGAAATGGTTTCTTCTACACTATGCACTAATAATAATATCAAAAATGATTTGTTTTGCATAGTAAGCATCTTTGACTATCATAAGGAGAAATCTCCTCCAATTCAGCGTTTGCATTGTGTGTGTGGCGGGTGGCCTTATGGTAGTTT
The DNA here is from genome assembly GCA_030765085.1 of Allium cepa. Lineage (NCBI taxonomy): Eukaryota > Viridiplantae > Streptophyta > Magnoliopsida > Asparagales > Amaryllidaceae > Allium > Allium cepa. Next base: position 516,394,781 of record CM060942.1, read on the forward strand.
CATTTTCCAAAAGCATTGTGGATATTTTTCACTTCTCTTGTTATTGCTGTTTTAAAGATAAATAACTGCTTTGGTTCTCACACTGGTCCCATGATTGACCTGGAGTTTATTGTTCCCTTCCTAAACTCTGGGTGCCCAACATTTTCCACACGGGCAGCCTAGAAACAGATTATCAGTTATTCTGGATTTAGGAGTGCTATGGAGCTCAGGAGGCGAGCTGGATGGCGAGACGTTCCACTTGTATATGATATTATCTTTTCCACTGTAGAATTCAGATTGTAAGGACAAGTTTGTATAGTTGTCCATTCTTCTATTGTGTTGCATATTGACTCTGATGATGTAATGTATAAAATGTACAATTCTTTTGATATAAAGATTATTCATTTATCTATTATATGTTGTTCCGCTGCGACTGTGAGATTCTGATATTGTGTCTGTTCTGTTTTCTTCTTATTCTACCTTTTTCTTCTTCTAAAACCCTCATGGTTCGATTTTTCGGCATTCGATTGCACGGCAATTGATACAGTGGACGTATTAATGTCGATTTTCGAAAGTCGAAAATCCTGCACTTGGTATCACAGATTATGGTTAAGCGACAACCTTGGCTCTGTTAGGTGTTCCTCATTAGAGATAGAGTCAACTGTACTCTAGAATGAGTTTGAGTGTAATAATAGCTATGAGTGCATATTTGTTAGTGAATATAAAATTATTTTATATTGTGCTGATTGGTTTGTGGAATGGTATATGGATTCTGATCGGTATAGTCTATATAACTTTATCGATAGGGATCTCTAAACACTTGTACAGAACAAATTCGACACGATATCGTTTTAAAATAGGGTAAATGACATAATTTTACGTAAATTATTTTCGTATATAAAAGAGAAAAAATTCTGTGAATTATTATAATATATGATTGTTTGGTTGTTAGAAAGTGATGATATTAAATTATTGTCATTAATGTTGAAAAAGAAATTGAAATCGTAACTCTAAAGATAAGAAATAAATTCACAGACAAATAGAATTGGAGAATATAAATTGTAAATGTGATTTGTAATTTGAAGTAAAATTCCAGAGAAATATTTGGAAATGTTTTGAAAGGGTTTGCAATTGTAAAAGATTAAATACCTTTTTGAGTTTGAAAATGGTTTTCAAGGGTTTGGAAAAAAAATATTTTTAGAGGGATAAAAGCTCTAAACTCTTCCAGGTCGCTGGAAAATAGTTCCGATGATGATCACGACATCGTTAGTGTTCATTTTCGAGTTTCCAAGAGAAGTATTGATGCCAAATTATTTTAAATGAAAGTTGTTTGAAAAACTGGTTTGGAATTTTGAATTCAAAAGATAATTTGAATTTATTTCAAAAAAATGATTTTTGAATTGTTGAAAAGACTCTGGAATCCTATTTAAAATATTTATGGCAATAATCAATAAGTTGATAACTTATACAATTTGAATTTTGATAGAATAAATTTAACTTAAAGGATGGAGTTAAATTAAAGTAAGTATAAGTGAATCAATTAAATAAAGTGAATTTAAAGAAAGGTCTAAGGAGGCTAAGTGAAATGATTACTTAGAGAAAATCTATTAATTTAAAAATAAATTTGGGTTAGTAACAAATGAATTGGAAGTGAGTTTGAATCATGAAAATAAAATTGTGAATGAATAAATAAATATACAATTGCAAGTAAATGAAATTGAAATTGAATGTTGAAATTCATTTCGAATTTATAAATAAATAAAAACTAGTAAATTGGAAATAGAATAATTGAATGGAAGTCAATTTAATATCAACCAATTGGGATTAAAAGTGTTAAACCAAATTGAATGTAAATTTAATAATTTGGTTACGTTGGTTATGATTTGGTTGTTATACGATTGTTAGTTGATTGTATATAATTCATTAAGTGTTACTGAAATTGAATTGATAAACGGAAAGCTATGTAATTGAATTTGTAAACGAAACTAATTTAAAATAGTGATATGAATCAATTGTGAATGAAAGATAATTGATAAATTCAACATTCAGAAGTTAAACCAAATCCAAACAGAATTGAAAGTGTAAATTGAATTCGAATGAATTGATAATGCAATCTAGAATAAAAATGGATATATAACTTCAATAGTAAAGTAAAAATGGTATAAGAAGTATATATTGAAAATTTTGTAAAGGAATGTGCAAAATAAATTTGAAAGTTGTAATCGGATATTATGGCTAGTAGGATATACAGGTGTAATAAAGGAAATGGAATTGGGATTTTGATTTTGAAGATAAAAAATTGAATTGCGCGACAAAAAGGTATGTATTTGAATTTCAGTATGAAATTTGATGATTTTCTTGTCCAGCCACTTGGCTTTTCGTTTTCTTTTTGAATCTGAGGGCCTATGGTACCATTTTGTAGTCGTCACGAGCTAGCCTTGCAAAGGAGACTATGGCGAACTTTTTTGAAAATTAAAGGCATTAGAATATTTTTGAGAAAATTGGAAAATTTTGAAAACTATAGCTTTGATTTTGGAGTGAAATGTTAAACGATATAGTTGGTTGAAAAGATAACTAAGTATTATTTTAAAACTTATTAAAGTAATTTTAAGAAGTTTAACCATGGATTTTGGAAAAATTAAAATGTTTAAATGAATTTGAAATTTAATTTGAACAATTTGTTTTGAAAAGTTATTAGATTTCAAGACTTTTCTTACCTGGTAATTTCGAGGACGAAATTCTTTTAAGGGGGAAGTTTGTAACGACCCAGAACTTCTGTCATTTGAAATTCGTATATTTGATTAATTTTAAATATTCACGAATGAATTTTTATAAGCTAAGTGAATTAAATTTTGAATATGAGGATTTAATTGGATAATTAAATCGATAATTTAATATTTGAAATTACAGAAAATAATTGGAAATTGGGTTTAATGTGATTAAAATTGATTTGTAAAGTTGTATTAAATCATATTGGAGTTAGAATGATGTTATAGAACTTCTAAAATCTAATTAAAAATTAATTTGTGAAAATTGTATATTTTAATATTTAATTGACGAGTTAAAATAGCCATTTTTCAAATAGTCTCGGATTTCAACGAAACCAGTTTCATCGGATCTGTAATGTTAAATTATTATATGGTTTCAAATTTCGTATCAATCGAATTTACAGTTTGTCCGGGGCAAGCTTAAACACATAGAAATTGGTCTAATGGATTTAATTTAAATTTTATCGTTTATTTCCGTAACTCGCACATATGATCGAATTGGCTCTCGATACATATTCCATTGTGTTCGAAACGCGGGTTAAACCCTAGCAACGCCGGTCACCGCGCGAGATTTGGAGTTTGGAAAAGCCGGACAAATAGTGTTTGCGAAATTTTCTATAAAAGAACTTGTCTACTTCTATTTTGCAAAAACCCTAACCCTAGTTACAGCAGGCCGCCATTTCCGTTCTAAGGCCAGAATTTCATTTTGTTCTTCCTCAATTAACTCGAAATCCATTGATTAATTTCAAAAATGCTCAACTACAAAAACGAAGATATCGTCGAGATGTTTAAATCCAACGGTTGTGATCGGAAACGAAGCTACGGATTGGCGGCAATTGACGTTTGGACGGCCGATGGTTGCGCGCGAAATACGAGATGAAATGGAGGTCGAGCTTCGCTTTGTGCATGCCGAGAGTAGAGCTTGAGACGAGCTACCATTCGGCGGTCCCTGATCAACTTCTCGTCGTCATTGGTGGCCACGACTTCGATGTATTCGAATGCGTAGATGGGTTCGTGCGCATTTTTTTAACCTAGGGAGAAGGATGATAGGGCGTGCGGCTGCGATCTACGGCCGAGGATGGATGGATCAGAATGGAAAGGTTTAAAAATATAAAAAGAAAATGTAAATTAATTATATTAAAATTATGTAATCTTTGAAATAACATAACTTTTTGATACGAGGTCGGAAATTCATGAAACGAATTGCATTGGATTCATTTTGTCGAGCACTACGAGATGGAGCTGGATAGGAATTGATTGGAGCTGGTGAAAATTTTTGGTAAAATTAAACGCGCGTTTAATTTTATTCAAAATAAAACACTGCAATTGTTATTGGAAATAAGGTGAGAACTTCTCACTCAATCGAATTTGTTTTGATTTAAATTTTAAATAGTTAGATTTAAAATTGCTTGATGGTGTTGATTGTATGCTTGGATGATAAATTACTATCTGTTGTATTGAAATAGACCCTGTACGCTGTATATTAAGCGGAGGTTATTTATTAAACATGTATACCGTGATATTCCATCTTGAATTGGAATTGGTATTCTATATGTACTTGAAGTTGATTTTCCCGCATTATATAGTGGATGAGACCCTATTGCGCTGCATAATAGCGGATAATATTTTATAAATCCCATATACCACTATGTTTCACCTCGAAGTGGAATTGGTATTGTGATAACATCTTTGGATGCAGGGAAACAGGTTGGAGGGATCCAACTGGATTCCTCAAATAGTTGAATTTGTTTCAATGTTGTGTACTGATTATTTTATAGAATAATTTAAATGGTGATTTTTGAATTTATTATAAAAGCTTTATATATTAGATTTATAAAATTGGATTTTTGTAAATCAAAGTGATGAAATTATGAAGGAGTTTTAAAGACGTTTTAAAATGATGTTACATATGGATTTTATAAAAGAATAGAATCTACGATTTGTGAAGTTATAAAATGAATGAATTTGTAAATAGAGAATTATAAGTAATTTGCTTGTAATTTGGATTTTGGCGTATAAATGGGATATGGATAGAATCTGTTAATAAAGTTCTTTTATAAGTTGAAGTTGTTATAAAAATATAAATGGATTCATAAACATTGTTTTATAAATCCGAAATTGACTATTTTGATAAGTTAATTTTTATAGCTTATTAAAGGAGATATATCCACGATTATGGACAGTGGATAATCCTTTAAAAAATGTGTAGAAATGTTGAATTTGGTTAACGAAGTATATTCACGATTTTGGACAGTGAATAATATATTAAAGAAATGTTTTGGGGGAAGTGATATTTTAAATATAATTAAAACGATTTAAAGATGTTTTAAATGTATTAAGTATTGAAACCATAGGTTTCAACATTCATTGTTGAAATAGACACTTTCGAGAAATAAGGAAATGGTGGACTATAACACTGTTGTTATAGTAAATGATTTTCGAAAGAAAATGTTTTTATATAGTATTTGGATTTATATATCTATCTTAATTTCAAATCCCTATACTAGTGATTTTGGGTTGTCGTAACGATGTTTTACGCAACATTCGTTTTGACACAAATAAATGTGTTTAAGTGAATGTTTTCCTCAAAGAATAAAATATATACTTAATTGTGATTTAAGTATATTGAATATTTTCCAAATGTTGAAAATAAATAGATTTATGAATTACTTATTATTAAATAAGTATGGAAATATTTTCCAATATGAAGTGAAATGTTTTGAGATTTTATCCTTTAAAGATAAATTGAAAGCGAATATTGAAATCGATTTGAAAATCGTATGTTAATAGATATTTTGGAAATTTGACTTCACCATGGAATTTACAAAGGAAAGGGAAATTTGTTTAAAAATAAACATTGATTTATTTTAAAAGTGTGGAAATAAATTTACGGATTTGGAACGTAAATTTAATAAATCGGCAAGGATTAATTTAATTGGTTTGAATGAATCATTTTGAAGCAAAAGTGTATTCTCCCCGGGAAGCCGAATAAGATTTTCTGAACAGTATTGAAATATATGTATATAAAATTCTAGAATTGGTTTTTAAAAGAATATTTTGGAGAAATTAACTACTTAAATTATTTTAAAGCCTTTAAGTAAATATTTATTAACTTGATTTTTGAAATGATTATTTCTAAGATTTAATCAATAATTGTTTTAGAAAATAGTTATTTAAATAATTATACTCTATCTACTAATTTTATTTTGAAAAATTAGCTTGGACCTAAATTATATGTAATATTGGTATGATATTTTTATAACCAATATTTTAAGCAAAGTGTTTAAAGAAAACTAGTTTTATTCCAATGAGTTTTCCAAATATATTTTGGATAAGTAATATAAGTTATTTTTAAAGTATTTGAACTCGGCACATTTCTAGTGAAAATGAATAACTATTCTGAAGTGTTTCCGTTTAAGGAAATTGATTTGAAATTTGGTTTCAAAGATTGAAAGGTGAAAAATGATTTGAAATTTGTTTTCAAATGGTTGAAGTGTGGAAAATTATATCTTGTAAAGATATTTTGAAAATAAATAATTTAGGAAGATTATTTGGAATCTGGTTATGTTGTGAATATTTATTGATAGTTATATAACCGACTATCAATATTGACCTTAAATGGCTATTTGTCATGATTTGTTTGGAAATATTGGATGCAACACTTATTTTCAAAATATTGCGCTCGTTATTCGGACTACCCATTCCGAGTAGTGATACGATGTAAAGGATAGCATTGAAGACCGGTGTTGAAGACCGGGTATTTGTGAAAACGATAGGATGACCTATCGATTGTCTCTGCACCGTTAGCTACGGTATGGAGACTTCCTTTGTGATGGGAAATTCGATCAGGATTATGAATACCCGGATTGCAAGGGCTTCTTTTGAAGTGCCTTCGGTTCTGTTCGAACCCGGAACAGACTTGTATGGTTACGTGTCTGACATTACATTTTGAGATATAAAGTAGATTTCTTTCAAATACATTTCTGTTGGTGGCCGAGAATTTATTCTCTTAGCTTAACACCCTTCTCTAAGACGTACGAGCTCAGAGGTTATGTAGTTGAAGGTTATCAGTGATATATTCCCAATTTGGTAATGTGGCATGCTGAGTGCTGCTGTGTGCTGATCATTTGTTGATCATAGCATAGCTTTGTGCCTAGCTTTGTGGATGAGACTTCGTCAGACCTCACACTCCGAAAATGGCCGAAACAGGAATGATGCAGCAAGGTTATGAGGGTCGCTCCCTTTAGGGTATGTCATTTACTTCTGGAAATGGGTGGTGTCAGGTATGGAGCGTTGTTGCTTAACCTATGTGGTTGCTTCAATCTCATTTTCTGTGTGGTTGTTGCTTTGTGATCGAGGGCCTTCAGATAAAGGTCCCAAAGGACCCGAGGGGTGGCATACTCGAGAAGTAGTTACCTAGGTATAGAGGTAAGCCGGCCTTGTGTTGGCAGAGATCTGGGTAGGTTCTCGGGACGTCCATCCAGATGCGAACCCATGTGGCAGTAGGAAGTTCCTTAGCCTAACCATTTTGTTGGAAATTCAAAAAAACAATACGAACCCTTTACGATTGCAAATTTTAGAACCTGCCTCCTCAGGAGGTAGCAATAGCAGGCATAATATAATGGTACCAATGCTGGCTAAGATTTATATTATACTTTCGAAATGGTTTCTTCTACACTATGCACTAAGAATAATATCAAAAATGTTTTGTTTTGCATAGTAAGCATCTTTGACTATCATAAGGAGAAATCTCCTCCAATTCTGCGTTTGCATTGTGTGTGTGGTGGGAGGCCTTATGGTAGTTTCATTTTCCAAAAGCATTGCGGATATTTTTCACTTGTTGTTGTTGTTTTAAAGATAAATAACTACTTTAGTTCTCACACTGGTCCCATGAATGACCTGGAGTTTATTGTTCCCTTCCTGAACTCTGGGTGGCCCAAAATTTTCCACACGGGCTGCCTAGAAACAGGTTATCAGGTTATTTCTGGATTTAGGAGTGCTATGGAGCTCAGGAGGCGAGCTGGATGGCGAGACGTTCCACTTGTATATGATATTTTCTTTTCCGCTGTAGAATTTAGATTGTAAGGACAAGTTTGTATAGCTGTCCATTCTTGTATTGTGTTGCATATTGACTTTTATGATGTAATGTATAAAATGTACAGTTCTTTTGATATAAAGATTATTCATATATCTATTATATGTTGTTCCGCTGCGACTGTAAGATTCTGTTGTTGTTTCTGTTCTGTCTTCTTCTTCTACCTTTTTCTTCTTCTAAAACCCTCATGGTTCGATTTTTCGGCATTCGATTGATCGGCAATTGATACAGTGGACATATTAATATCGATTTTCGATAGTCCAAAAACCCGCATTTGTTATTAGAGATTATGGTTAAGGACAAACTTGGCTCTGTTAGGTGTTGCTCATTAGAGGTAGAGTCAGCAGTACTCTAGAATGAGTTTGAGTGTTATAATTGCTATGAGCGCGTATTTGTAGTGAGTATAAAATTGTTTTATATTGTGATGATTAGTTTGTGGAGTGGTATATGGATTCTGCTCAGTATAGTCTGTACAACTCTATCGATAGGGATCTCTAAACACTTGTACAGAACAAATTCGACACGATATCGTTTTAAAATAGGGTAAATGAAATAATTTTATCTAAATTATTTTCGTATATAAAAGAGAAAAAATTTCCGTGAATTATTATAATATATGATTGTTTGGTTGCTAGAAAGTGATGATATTAAATTATTATCATTAACGTTGAAAAAGAAATTGAAATCGTAACTCCAAAAATAAGAAATAAATTCACATACAAATAGAATTGGAGAATATAAATTGTAAATATTGTTTGTAATTTGAAGTAAAATTCAAGAGAAATATTTGGAAATGTTTTGAAAGGGTTTGCAATTTGGAAAAGATTAAATACCTTTTTGAGTATGAAAGTGGTTTTCAAGGGTTTGGAAAAAAATATTTTTTGGTGGATAAAAGCTCTAAACTCTTTCAGGTCGCTGGAAAATAATTCCGATGATGATCGCGACATCGTCGGTGTTCATTTTCGAGTTTCCAAGAGAAGTATTGATGCCAAAATATTTTAAATGAAAGTTGTTTGAAAAACTGGTTTGGTTTTTTGAATTCAAAAGATAATTTGAATTGATTTCAAAAAAATGATTTTTGAAATGTTGAAAAGACTCTGGAATCCTATTTAAAATATTTATAGCAATAATAAATGAGTTGATAACTTATAAAATTTGAATTTTGATAGAATAAATTTAACTTAAAGGATGGAGTTGAACTAAAGTAAGTATAAGTGAATCAATTAAATAAAGTGAATTTAAAGAAAGGACTAAGGAGGCTAAGTGAAATGACTACTTAAAGAAAGTTTATTAAGTTAAAAATAATTTTGGATTAGTAACAAATGAATTGGAAGTGAGTTTGAATCATGAAAATAAAATTGTGAATCAATAAATAAATTTACAATTGCAAGTAAATGAAATTGAAATTGAGTGTTGAAATTCATTTCGAATTTATAAATAAATAAAAACTAGTAAATTGGAAATTAAATAATTGAATGGAAGTCAATTTAACATCAACCAATTGGGATTAAAAGTGTTAAACCAAACTGAATGTAAATTTAATAATTTGGTTATGTTGGTTATGATTTGGTTATTATATGATTGTTAGTTGATTGTATATAATTCATTAAGTGTTAGTGAAATTGAATTGATAAACGGAAAGCTATGTAATTGAATTTGTAAACGAAACTAATTTAAAATAGTGATATGAATCAATTGTGAATGAAAGATAATTGATAAATTCAACATTCAGAAGTTAAACCGAATCCAAACAGAATTGAAAGTGTAAATTGAATTCGAATGAAATTGATAATGCAATCTAGAATGAAAATGGATATATAACTTCAATAGTAAAGTAAAAATGGTATAAGAAGTATATATTGAAAATTTTGTAAAGGAATGTGCAAAATAAATTTGAAAGTTGTAATTGGATATTATGGCTAGCAGGAAATACAGGTGTATTAAAGGAAATGGAATCGGGGCTTTGATTTTGAAGATAAAAAATTGAATTGCGCGACGAAAAGGTATGTGGTGCCATTTTGAATCTGAGGGCCTATGGTGCCATTTTGAAGTCGTACCGAGCTAGCCGCGCAAAGGAGACCATGGCGAATTTTTATGAAAATTTAAGGCGTTAGAATATTTTTGAGAAAGTTGAATTTTTATAAAAACTATAACTTTGATTTTGGAGTGAAAAGTTAAACGATATAGTTGGTTTTGAAAAGATAACTAAGTATGATTTGAAAACTTAGTAAAGTTATTGTAAGAAGTTTAACTATGGATTTTGGAGAAGTTAAAATGTTTAAATGAATTTGAAATTTAATCTGAACAATTTGTTTTGAAAAGTTATTGGATTTGTAACGACCCTGAATTTTAAACAATTTAATTTGAAAATATTTAATTTATTTTAAATATTTGAATGATGGTTTGGATTGAATTTTCAATATAACTTTGAATTTGACGATTAAATTATAGAATTTAATCTATTGGAAGTTGAATAAAAAATTTGAATCTTCAATTTTAAGCCAATTAAAAATATTTCAAAGGCTTGTAAAATTCATATTGATAATATTGAAGATGATAGAAGCTTCAGAATTTAATTTGAAACTGCTTTGTTCAGTTTTGAAATTAAATCGTTTGAATCGGTATTTAAAAATAGCCGTCCGAGGCACAGTCTCGGAATACGACGAAACCAGTTCCATTGGGTCCGTAATATTGAATTATTACCGGATTTCAAATTTCGTATTTTTCGGAGTTAATATGTGAGCATACGACACGTAAACGCATTGGAATTTAATCGAATTCAATTTGAATTTGAATTTTTAAATTTAGTCAAACACCACGTTCTCCCTAAACTCACGCCGAGTATCACGTAGGAGATCACGAACGAGATCGTGTAAGCAGACCTACTCTCTGCAAAGTCGCATACTTCTTGTTTCCCCTCGTCCTTAAATCATTTCCAACGCAGATGAAAGAAAAACAAGATCTTCGTTTCAAATTAAAAATGGCCGCCCTCAAATTTAAATTGCTCGAATGAAAACAAATAGGTCGTAGCCTCTCAGTAACAAACGAAAAAAAAAGAAGAAGGGGTAAATCGCGTCTCTCTCTCAATAGCCGCGACATCAAAAAGAGAGGGAGGAGATCGTGAGGCAACGGCGAACGATGGAGCCAAATCGAGTTCATGGAGGAAGCGTCGCAAGCTCGGGGAAGGATTCGAAGCAGAGGGAATTGCGACGTCACCTCAAAGCTCGACTCGAACTCGAGCAGGAAGACGTCAAAGTGGGAATTAGCGGCGGTGACCTAGGGGAGCTCGCGCTCGCGAGGTGTTGCAGTGGAGGTGCTCACCTTGGCGCCGCGAAATTGGGGTCGGCAGTCGATAGGGGCGAGTTCACTGTTCCGATAGTCAACAGTAAGGTATAAATAATGTTTGTTTTCATTTTTTCCAATCTAAAGATTTATATACGTTCAGTAGGAGAAAACATGTTTCGATTTAGACATATCTCACTTTAAATAATATGTTGAAGAAATTATACAGTAGAGTAAATTACTGTTTTAACTTTCAGAAAAGAAAAAGGAATTTTAATTGTTTAATTTAAATTTTAGTTAGATAAATTTATTAAACAGAATTGGATAATTTAAATTTTTAAAGGAAGATTAGTTTTGAATTTAAATTTTTGTTAAATAAATTTATTTAAAAGGGATTTGTTTAAAATTAAAAATACTAATTTAAGTTAAGAAATATCTATTTTAATTTAAAAAGAAATAAGTAGGTATATTAGCAGAAAATTTAGTTTTAGAGTAAATTTTTAATTTAACAAATTTTATTAAAAGAAACTGGTTTAAAAGCAAAACCATCGGTTAATTAAATTGGAATAGGGAAAATTGGTTATTCGATTTATTTCGGATATTAAAGAATTTTATAAAATTGTTATACAAGGTCAAATAAAGTCGAGAAAACAAGCAGGAAATGGAAATGGACTGCGAAAATAAAAGCAAAGGTGAGAACTTCTCACTCAAAAGGAATTTTGTTGTTTATTTAAATTTTAAATAGTTAGATTTAAAATTGATTGACTGTGTTGATTGAATGCTTGAATGATGATTGTTATATATATATATATATATATATATATATATATATATATTGGATGTGAATAGACCCTATACGCCGTTAGTAAGCGGAGGTTATTTATTACAGACATATACCGCGATATTCCACCTCGAAGTGGAATTGGTATTATATTATATATATATAGCAATATATATATATATTGGCATATGTATATATTGCAGTTGATTGATTTCCCGCATTGTATAGCGGATGAGACCCTATTGCGCCGTTAGTAAGCGGATAATATTTTATAAAATCCCATATACCGCGATATTCCGTCTTGAAACGGAATTGGTATTGTGCTAATGTCTGTGGATGCAGGGAAACAGGTTGGAGGGATCCAACTGGATTCCTCATAAATATTTATTGATTTCAGATATCGTGATATTTGATTGTTTATCATGGATGATATATGATGTTTGAAAATCGTGATTGACTATTTGATGTGTTGCATCATCGGATCCAATTTTTGAAGTTTAAAAATAACGATTTTTGATTTTAAGAGATTTCTAAAGTGATTTTTGAAAGTATACGTTTATAAAATATTTTTGGAATTGATTCATCTAAAAAAAATAAACGTTATAATTTTAATATTATAAAAATTATGATTTTTGAGAAATACAGTTAAAAGTTGAGTTTTGAAAATATGAGATTAATGATTTTATAAAATAGTTTAGACTGGGATTTCTGAATTTATTATAAAAAGTTTAAAAAATAGGATTTATGAAATTTGATTATTTTATAAATCAAAATGATAAATTATAAAGGAGTTGAAAGACGTTTTAAAATAGTAATATAAATTGTTTTATATTAAAAAGATTTATAAATTGATATTTATAAATTAAAAATATTGGAATTATAAAACGAGCTTTTACAAGTATTAGAATGAATTCTAAATGAATTTCATAAATGAATGAAATTTATAAGATTATAACGGTGAAGTTATAAATGGAATTTTATAAACAGTAGGTTTATAAAATTTGTAAAGTTATTTAAAAGAATAGATTTGAATAAATAAATGAATCTTATAAGTTATAAGATTTATGATTATGAAGTTTAAAAGAATGTTTTTGTAAACAAATAAATTATAAGCATTTAACTTGTAATATGGACTTTCGGTATATAATTGAGTTATAAATCGAATAAGTTAATAAAGGAAATTTATAAGAGGAAGTAGTTATAAAATAAATAGAAATAGAATTTATAAACGTTGTTTTATAAATCCGCAAACTACTTATTTTGATAAGTAAATTGTATAATTTATTTATGGAGTTATATTCACGTTTTAGACAGTGAATAATCCTTTAAAACAAATTGAATAGAAGGGATGAAATTGGTTAACAAATATATTCACGTTTTTAAATAGTGAATAATATGTTAAAGAAATTGTTTTGAATGTGATGTTTTAAATAGAATTAAAACAATCTAATGATATTTTTAAAATGTGTTAAGATTCGAAACCATAGATTTCAACATTTATTGTTGAAATAGACGTTTTCGAGAAATAAAAGGAAATGGTGGACTATAACACTGTTGTTATAGTAAATGATTTCCGAAAGGAAATGTTTTGTATAGTATTGGGATTTATATATCTATTTTAATTTCGAATCTCTATACTAGTGATTTTGGGTTGTCGTAACGATGTTTTACGCAACATTCGTTTGGCCCAAATAAATATGGTTAAGTGAATGATTTCCTTAAAGAATGAAATATCTACTTAATTTCTATTAGAGTATATTAAATATTTTCTAAGTGTAGAAAATAAAAAGGCTTGTGAATTACTTATAAATAAATAAGTATGGGAATGTTTTTCCAATATTAAGTGAATATTTTGACTATATCTTTTTGAAGATAAATTGGAAATGAATATTTGAAAACGAATGGAAATCGTATATTCATAAATATTTTGGAATGTAAATTCAATATGGAATTTATTAATGGAATTTGGAAAATAGGTTAAAAATAAATATTGATTTATTTTTGAAGTAAGGGAAGTTTATATCTTCTAAAGATATTTTTGGAAAATAAGTAATTTGGAAAATTATTTGGAATCTGGTGATGTTGGCATATCTATTGATAGTTCAATAACTGACTATCAATATTTACCTTTAAATAGGTATTTGTTGTGATTTGTTTGAAATTGGATGCCACACTTATTTTTTTAAAATAAGCGCTCACTATTCGGGTTAACCGGGAAAGGACCTTGGGGTCGTATAACCCATTCCGAATATGTGATACGTCGTTATGAATTGCATTCGAAGATCGGTGTTGAAGACCGGATATTTTCGAAAACGAAAGGGTTTCTTGTTGATTGTCCCTGCACTGGCTGATCCCCGGTATTGAGATCTCCATATGTGATGGGAAATCCGAACGTGATTAGAGATTATTCGGATTGCAAGGACTTCTTTGTAAGTGCCTTCGGTTCTGTTCGAGCCCGGAACAGACTTGTATGGATTGTATGTCTGACATTACAAATTGAGATATAAAGCCGATTTCTTTCAAATATATTTCTGTTGGTGGCGGAGAATTTATTCTCTTAGCTTAACACCCTTCTATGAGACATACGAACTCAGAGGTTATATAGTTGAAGGTTGTCAGCAATATGTTCCCAATTTGGTAATGTGACATACTGAGTGTTGCTGTGAAATGATCATTGTGTTGATTATTTGTGATAGGATCATTTGTTTGATCGTCTATCCTGGTGATCATTTCTATGATCATTTGTTGACCCAAAGCATGGCTTTTGTATAAAGTATGTTTTTGTGGACGAGACTTCGTCGAGCCTCACACCCCGTGAATGGTCAAAACAGGAAAGATGCAGCAAGGTTATGAGGGGTAGCGCCCTTTAGGATATGTGAATTTCCTTCTGGAAAAGGGTGGTATCATGGTATGGAGCCCAGATACTTACTCATGTTGAAAACACTTTATGATTGTGTGAATTGATTTCGAGCGCTTGGTGAAAGGTCCCAAAGGACCGGGGGATGGCATATTCGGTCAGTTGTTACTCAGTTAGGGGTAACCCGGCCTTGTGTTGGTAGAGATCCGGTTTGGTTCTCGGGGATGTCCATCCAGAGGCATTCTCATGTGGCAATGGGAAGTTCCTTGGCCTGATCATTCGTTGGAAATCCAAAGAAACAATACGAGACTTGTACGATTTTAGTTGTAGAACCTGCCATTTAATATGGTAGCTATACTAAGCATACTATAATGGTACCTATGGTGGCTAAGATTTATATTCTACTTTCGGAATATCTCCTACACTATGCACTAGTAATAATATCAAATGTTTCTTTTTAATGCGTATCAAGCATCTTTGACTAACCTAAGAAGAAATCTCCTCCAAGTCTGCGTTTGCATTGTGTGTGTGGCGGGAGGTCTTATGGTAGTCTCATTTTTAAAAAGCACTGCGAATTGACTTTAAAAATATTCCTCTATTTTTGATTTTAAAGAAAAATAAACTGTTTTAGTTCTCGCACCAGTCACATGACTGACTCGGAGTTTATTGTTTTCCTTCCTAAACTCTGGGTGCCCACCAATTTCCACATGGGCAGTCAAGAGTTAAGGTTTATCAAGATATTCTGGAATTCAGGAGTTGCTGGAAGCAAGCTGGATGGCATGGCGTATTACTAGTTTATATAGTATTTCTTTTCCGCTGCATTGTTTAATGTTGTACACTCTGATGATATGATGTAATGAAATGTAAAGTAATAAATGATATAGTTCTTTGTTTAAAGATTATTCATTTATCTATTATATGTTGTTCCGCTGCGAATTGTGAGATTCTGATGTTGTTCTGTTGTTTCTTTCTGTTCTATTTTTCTTTTTCTTTCTTCTTCTACCTCTTTCTTTCTTTTCCTAAAACCCTAAGGGTTCGTATTTTCGTTCATCTTGAATTAATCAATGGAGATTAGTGTTTATTCAAGGAGTACGGATTTACGGGTCTTTACAGTTGGTATCAGAGCATATGGTTAAGCGACAACCATGGTTCTGTTGGGTGTTGCTCATTAGAGATAGAGTCAGCAGTGACTCTAGAATGAGTTTGAGTGTAATAATAGATGAACGCGTATTTGTTAGTGAATATAAAATTGTTTTTGAATCGGGTGAATACGATAATTTTGCCCAAAACTATTTTTGTATAGAAAAGAAATGGTTTTCTATGAATTATTATAGTATATGGTTGCATGGATTGTTAGGAAGTGATAATATAGAATTATTATCATTAGTATATGGAATTAAATAAGGAAATGAATTCATATGCAATTGGGATTCGTAAAATAAATTGAATTGGAATTAAATAAGAAATAAAATGGATTGAATTCAAGTAAACTAACTTGATAAATTATTGATTCATGGACTAATGAATTGGAATTTGAATTGGTTAAAATTAAAGTTTAATCCTGAGCTAAATTTGAAGATAAATTTGAATTTGGATATAAATTCAAGTAAGTAAAAGAAATAAATTGAAATTCCCTTTGTTAGTAATTAACTAAATTCGAGATGAATTGAATATGGAAATTTTGTAATAGAATTGGCAAAATGGTTTGAATGTTGGAATTGGATATTTTGGATGCTACTGTTAGCAGGATATACAGGTATATAAAGGGATTGAGATTTTGATTTCAAAGATAAAATTGAATTGCTCGACAAAAAGGTACGTATTTCAATTTCAGTATGAGATTTGATGACTTTCTTCTCCAGCCACTTGGCTTTCTCTTTTCTTTTTGATTCTGAGGGGCCGTGGTGCCATTTTGTAGTCGTACCGAGCTAGCCGCGCAAAGGAGACGCTGGCGAAATTTTTCGAAAATTTAGGGTGTTAGAAAAAATTTGAGAAATTTTGAAAGTTTGAAATTTGAATTTGAATTTAAATTTGAATGGTTAGTAAAACAATGTTGTTTGAAACCTATAATTGGAGTTGGAAAGCTAGTTGAAATGATAGTGAATCACTAGTAAAAAGATTTAGGTTAGTAAGTTGATAAAATTATTTGAATTGTGAAAAATAATAGACGGGATAAGGGCATTCTTCTTAACTTGTAATTTCGGGACGAAATTCTTTTAAGGGGGGAAGATTGTAACGACCCAGAATTTTAAACAATTTAATTTGAAAATATTTAATTTATTTTAAATATTTGAATGATGGTTTGGATTGAATTTTCAATATAACTTTGAATTTGACGATTAAATTATAGAATTTAATCTATTGGAAGTTGAATAAAAAATTTGAATCTTCAATTTTAAGCCAATTAAAAATATTTCAAAGGCTTGTAAAATTCATATTGATAACATTGAAGATGATAGAAGCTTCAGAATTTAATTTGAAACTGCTTTGTTCAGTTTTGAAATTAAATCGTTTGAATCGGTATTTAAAAATAGCCGTCCGAGGCACAGTCTCGGAATACGACGAAACCAGTTCCATTGGGTCCGTAATATTGAATTATTACCGGATTTCAAATTTCGTATTTTTCGGAGTTAATATGTGAGCATACGACACGTAAACGAATTGGAATTTAATCGAATTCAATTTGAATTTGAATTTTTAAATTTAGTCAAACACCACGTTCTCCCTAAACTCACGCCGAGTATCACGTAGGAGATCACGAACGAGATCGTGTAAGCAGACCTACTCTCTGCAAAGTCGCATACTTCTTGTTTCCCCCTCGTCCTTAAATCATTTCCAACGCAGATGAAAGAAAAACAAGATCTTCGTTTCAAATTAAAAATGGCCGCCCTCAAATTTAAATTGCTCGAATGAAAACAAATAGGCCGTAGCCTCTCAGTAACAAACGAAAAAAAAGAAGAAGGGGTAAATCGCGTCTCTCTCTCAATAGCCGCGACATCAAAAAGAGAGGGAGGAGATCGTGAGGCAACGACGAACGATGAAGCCAAATCGAGTTCATGGAGGAAGCGTCGCAAGCTCGGGGAAGGATTCGAAGCAGAGGGAATTGCGACGTCACCTCAAAGCTCGGCTTGAACTCGAGCAGGAAGACGTCAAAGTGGGAATTAGCGGCGGCGACCTAGGGGAGCTCGCGCTCGCGAGGTGTTGCAGTGGAGGCGCTCACCTTGGCGCCGCGAAATTGGGGTCGGCAGTCGATAGGGGCGAGTTCACTGTTCCGATAGTCAACAGTAAGGTATAAATAATGTTTGTTTTCATTTTTTCCAATCTAAAGATTTATATACGTTCAGTAGGAGAAAACATGTTTCGATTTAGACATATCTCACTTTAAATAATATGTTGAAGAAATTATACAGTAGAGTAAATTACTGTTTTAATTTTCAGAAAAGAAAAAGGAATTTTAATTGTTTAATTTAAATTTTAGTTAGATAAATTTATTAAACAGAATTGGATAATTTAAATTTTTAAAGGAAGATTAGTTTTGAATTTAAATTTTTGTTAAATAAATTTATTTAAAAGGGATTTGTTTAAAATTAAAAATACTAATTTAAGTTAAGAAATATCTATTTTAATTTAAAAAGAAATAAGTAGGTATATTAGCAGAAAATTTAGTTTTAGAGTAAATTTTTTAATTTAACAAATTTTATTAAAAGAAACTGGTTTAAAAGCAAAACCATCGGTTAATTAAATTGGAATAGGGAAAATTGGTTATTCGATTTATTTCGGATATTAAAGAATTTTATAAAATTGTTATACAAGGTCAAATAAAGTCGAGAAAACAAGCAGGAAATGGAAATGGACTGCGAAAATAAAAGCAAAGGTGAGAACTTCTCACTCAAAAGGAATTTTGTTGTTTATTTAAATTTAAATAGTTAGATTTAAAATTGATTGACTATGTTGATTGAATGCTTGAATGATGATTGTTATATATATATATATTGGATGTGAATAGACCCTATACGCCGTTAGTAAGCGGAGGTTATTTATTACACACATATACCGTGATATTCCACCTCGAAGTGGAAATGGTATTATATTATATATATATAGCAATATATATATATATATTGGCATATGTATATATTGCAGTTGATTGATTTCCCGCATTGTATAGCGGATGAGACCCTATTGCGCCGTTAGTAAGCGGATAATATTTTATAAAATCCCATATACCGCGATATTCCGTCTTGAAACGGAATTGGTATTGTGCTAATGTCTGTGGATGCAGGGAAACAGGTTGGAGGGATCCAACTGGATTCCTCACAAATATTTATTGATTTCAGATATCGTGATATTTGATTGTTTATCATGGATGATATATGATGTTTGAAAATCGTGATTGACTATTTGATATGTTGCATCATCAGATCCAATTTTTGAAGTTTAAAAATAACAATTTTTGATTTTAAGAGATTTCTAAAGTGATTTTTGAAAGTATACGTTTATAAAATATTTTTGGAATTGATTCATCTAAAAAAAAATAAACGTTATAATTTTAATATTATAAAAATTATGATTTTTGAGAAATACAGTTAAAAGTTGATTTTTGAAAATATGAGATTAATGATTTTATAAAATAGTTTAAACTGGGATTTCTGAATTTATTATAAAAAGTTTAAAAAATAGGATTTATGAAATTTGATTATTTTATAAATCAAAATGATAAATTATAAAGGAGTTGAAAGACGTTTTAAAATAGTAATATAAATTGTTTTATATTAAAAAGATTTATAAATTGATATTTATAAATTAAAAATATTGGAATTATAAAACGAGCTTTTACAAGTATTAGAATGAATTCTAAATGAATTTCATAAATGAATGAAATTTATAAGATTATAACGGCGAAGTTATAAATGGAATTTTATAAACAGTAGGTTTATAAAATTTGTAAAGTTATTTAAAAGAATAGATTTGAATAAATAAATGAATCTTATAAGTTATAAGATTTATGATTATGAAGTTTAATAGAATGTTTTTGTAAACAAATAAATTATAAGCATTTAACTTATAATATGGACTTTCGGTATATAATTGAGTTATAAATCGAATAGGTTAATAAAGGAAATTTATAAGAGGAAGTAGTTATAAAATAAATAGAAATAGAATTTATAAACGTTGTTTTATAAATCCGCAAACTTCTTATTTTGATAAGTAAATTGTATAATTTATTTATGGAGTTATATTCACGTTTTAGACAGTGAATAATCCTTTAAAACAAATTGAATAGAAGGGATGAAATTGGTTAACAAATATATTCACGTTTTTAAATAGTGAATAATATGTTAAAGAAATTGTTTTGAATGTGATGTTTTAAATAGAATTAAAACGATCTAATGATATTTTTAAAATGTGTTAAGATTCGAAACCATAGATTTCAACATTTATTGTTGAAATAGACGTTTTCGAGAAATAAAAGGAAATGGTGGACTATAACACTGTTGTTATAGTAAATGATTTCCGAAAGGAAATGTTTTGTATAGTATTGGGATTAATATATCTATTTTAATTTCGAATCCCTATACTAGTGATTTTGGGTTGTCGTAACGATGTTTTACTCAACAGCCCAAATAAATATGGTTAAGTGAATGATTTCCTTAAAGAATGAAATATCTACTTAATTTCGATTAGAGTATATTAAATATTTTCTAAGTGTAGAAAATAAAAAGGCTTTTGAATTACTTATAAATAAATAAGTATGGGAATGTTTTTCCAATATTAAGTGAATATTTTGAGTATATCTTTTTGAAGATAAATTGGAAATGAATATTTGAAAACGAATGAAAATCGTATATTCATAAATATTTTGGAATGTAAATTCAATACGGAATTTATAAATGGAATTTGGAAAATAGGTTAAAAATAAATATTGATTTATTTTTGAAGTAAGGGAAGTTTATATCTTATAAAGATATTTTTGGAAAATAAATAATTTAGAAAATTATTTGGAATCTGGTGATGTTGGCATATATATTGATAGTTCAATAACTGACTATCAATATTTACCTTTAAATAGGTATTTGTTGTGATTTGTTTGAAATTGGATGCCACACTTATTTTTTTTAAAATAAGCGCTCACTATTCGGGTTAACCGGGAAAGGACCTTGGGGTCGTATAACCCATTCCGAATATGTGATACGTCGTTATGAATTGCATTCGAAGATCGGTGTTGAAGACCGGATATTTTCGAAAACGAAAGGGTTTCTTGTTGATTGTCTCTGCACTGGCTGATAGCCGGTATTGAGATCTCCATATGTGATGGGAAATCCGAATGTGATTAGAGATTATCGGGATTGCAAGGACTTCTTTGTAAGTGCCTTCGGTTCTGTTCGAGCCCGGAACAGACTTGTATGGATTGTATGTCTGACATTACAAATTGAGATATAAAGCCGATTTCTTTCAAATATATTTTTGTTGGTGGCGGAGAATTTATTCTCGTAGCTTAGCACCCTACTCTGAGACATACGAACTCAGAGGTTATATAGTTGAAGGATATCAGCAATATGTTCCCAATTTGGTAATGTGACATACTGAGTGTTGCTGTGAAATGATCATTGTGTTGATTATTTGTGATAGGATCATTTGTTTGATCGTCTATCCTGGTGATCATTTCTATGATCATTTGTTGACCCAAAGCATGGCTTTTGTATAAAGTATGTTTTTGTGGACGAGACTTCGTCGAGCCTCACACCCCGTGAATGGTCAAAACAGGAAAGATGCAGCAAGGTTATGTGGGGTAGCGCCCTTTAGGATATGTGCATTTCCTTCTGGAAAAGGGTGGTATCATGGTATGGAGCCCAGATACTTACTCATGTTGAAAACACTTTATGATTGTGTGAATTGATTGCGAGCGCTCGGTGAAAGGTCCCAAAGGACCGGGGGATGGCATATTCGGTCAGTTGTTACTCAATTAGGGGTAACCCGGCCTTATGTTGGTAGAGATCCGGTTTGGTTCTCGGGGATGTCCATCCAGAGGCATTCTCATGTGGCAATGGGAAGTTCCTTGGCCTGATCATTCGTTGGAAATCCAAAGAAACAATACGAGACTTGTACGATTTTAGTTGTAGAACCTGCCATTTAATATGGTAGCTATAGTAAGCATACTATAATGGTACCTATGGTGGCTAAGATTTATATTCTACTTTCGGAATATCTCCTACACTATGCACTAGTAATTATATCAAATGTTTCTTTTTAATGCGTATCAAGCATCTTTGACTAACATAAGAAGAAATCTCCTCCAAGTCTGCGTTTGCATTGTGTGTGTGGCGGGAGGTCTTATGGTAGTCTCATTTTTAAAAAGCATTGCGAATTGACTTTAAAAATATTCCTCTATTTTTGATTTTAAAGAAAAATAAACTGTTTTAGTTCTCGCAACAGTCACATGACTGACTCGGAGTTTATTGTTTTCCTTCCTAAACTCTAGGTGCCCACCAATTTCCACATGGGCAGTCAAGAGTTAAGGTTTATCAGGATATTCTGGAATTCAGGAGTTGCTGGAAGCAAGCTGGATGGCATGGTGTATTACTTGTTTATATAGTATTTCTTTTCCGCTGCATTGTTTAATGTTGTACACTCTGATGATATGATGTAATGAAATGTAAAGTAATAAATGATATAGTTCTTTGTTTAAAGATTATTCATTTATCTATTATATGTTGTTCCGCTGCGAATTGTGAGATTCTGATGTTGTTCTGTTGTTTCTTTCTGTTCTGTTTTTCTTTTTCTTTCTTCTTCTACCTCTTTCTTTCTTTTCCTAAAACCCTAAGGGTTCGTATTTTCGTTCATCTTGAATTAATCAATGGAGATTAATGTCTATTCAAGGAGTATGGATTTACGGGTCTTTGCAGGATTTCAAGACTTTTCTTACTTGGTAATTTTGAGGACGAAATTCTTTTAAGGGGGAAGTTTGTAACGACTCAGAACTTCTGTCATTTGAAATTCGTGTATTTGATTAATTTTAAATATTCACGAATGAATTATTATAAGCTAATTGTATTAAATTTTAAATATGAGGATTTAATTGGATAATTAAATCAATAATTTAATATTTGAAATTACAAAAAATAATTGGAAATTTGGTTTAATGTGATTAAAATTGATTTGTAGAGTTGTATTAAATCATATTGGAGTTAGAATGATGTTATAGAACTTTTAAAACCGAATTAAAAATTAATTTATGAAAATTGAATATTTTAATATTTAATTGATGAGTTAAAATAGCCATTTTTCAAACAGTCTCAGATTTCGACGAAACCAGGTTCATCGGATCCATAATGTTAAATTATTGTATAGTTTCAAACTTCGTGTCAATTGGATTTACGGTTTGTCCAGGGAAAGCTTAAAGGCATAGAAATTAGTTTAACCGATTTAATTTAAATTTGATCGTTTATTTCCGTAACTCGCACATATGATCGAATTGGCTCTCGATACCTATTTCATTGTGTCCGAAACGCGGGTTAAACCCTAGAAACGCTGGTCCCCGCGCGAGATTTGGAGTTCGGAAAAGTCGAATGAATAGTGTTTTGTGAAATTTTCCATTAAAGGACTTGTCAACTTCTATTTTGCAAAAACCCTAACCCTAGTTACAGTAGGCCACCATTTCCATTCTAAGGCCAGAATTTCATTTCGTTCTTCCTCAATTAACTCGAAATCCATTGATTAATTTAAAAAATGCTCAACTACAAAAACGAAGATCTCGTCGAGATGTTTCAATCCAACGGTTGTGATCGAAAACGAAGCTACAGATTGGCGGCAATCGACGTTTGGACTGTTGATGGTTGCGCGTGAAATACTAGACGAAATGGAGGCCTAGCTTCGCTTCGTGCATTATGAGAGTAGAGCTCGAGACGAACTTCCATTCGGCGGTCCCTGATCAACTTCTCGTCGTCATTGGTGGCCACGCCCTCGATGTATTCGAACGCATAGATGGGTTCGTGCGCATTTTTTTGACCTGGGGAGATGGAAGATAGGGCGTGCGGCTGTGATCTAGGGCAAGGGATGGACGGCTAAGATTGGAAAGGTTTAAAAATATAAAAAGAAAATATAAATTAATTATATTAAAATTGTGTAATCTTTGAAATAACATTACTCTTTGATACGAGGTCGAAAATTCATGAAAAGAATTGCGTTGGATTCGTTTTGTCGAGCACTACAAGATGGAGCTGGATTGGAATTAATTGGAGCTAGTGAAAATTTTAGGTAAAATTAAACGCGTGTTTAATTTTATTCAAAATAAAACACTACAACTGTTATTGGAAACAAGGTGAGAACTTCTCACTCAATCGAATTTGTTTCGATTTAAATTTTAAAATAGTTAGATTTAAAATTGCTTGATTGTGTTGATTGTATGCTTGGATGATAAATTATTATATGTTGTATTAAAATAGACCCTATACGCCATATATTAAGCGGAGGTTATTTATTAAACACATATACCACGTTATTCCATTTTGAAGTGGAATTGGTGTTATATATGTACTTGGAGTTGATTTTCCCGCATTATATAGCGGATGAGACCCTATTGCGCCGCATAATAGCAGATAATATTTTATAAATCCCATATACCGCGATATTCCACCTCGATGTGGAATTGGTATTGTGCTAACATCTATGGATGCACGGAAACATGTTGGAGGGATCCAACTAGATTTCTCAAATAATTGAATTTGTTTAAATGTTGTGTGCTGATTATTTTATAGAATAATTTAAATGGTGATTTTTGAATTTATTATAAAAGCTTTATATTGACCTTAAATGGCTATTTGTTGTGATTTGTTTGGAAATATTGGATGCTACACTTATTTTCAAAATATTGCACTCGTTATTTGGATTACCCATTCCGAATAGTGATATGACATAATGGATAGCATTGAAGACCGGTGTTGAAGACCGGTTATTTTTGAAAACGATAGGACGTCCTATCGATTGTCTCTACACCATTAGCTACGGTATAGAGATTTCCTTTATGATGGGAAATTCGATCGGGATTGTGAATACCCGGATTGCAAGGGCTTCTTTTGAAGTGCCTTCGGTTCCGTTCGAACTCGGACCAGACTTGTATGGTTACGTGTCTGACATTACATTTTGAGATATAAATCAGAGTTCTTTCAAATACATTTATGTTAGAGGCGGAGAATTTATTCTCTTAGCTTAACACCCTTCTCTGAGACGTACGAGCTCAGAGGTTATGTAATTGAAGGTTATCAGTGATATATTACCAATTTGGTAATGTGGCATGCTGAGTGCTGTTGTGT
This sequence comes from Allium cepa, assembly GCA_030765085.1. Classification (NCBI taxonomy): domain Eukaryota; kingdom Viridiplantae; phylum Streptophyta; class Magnoliopsida; order Asparagales; family Amaryllidaceae; genus Allium; species Allium cepa. Next base: position 516,419,853 of record CM060942.1, read on the forward strand.
GCTGATCATTTGTTGATTAAAGCATAGCTTTGTGCCTAGCTTTGTGGACGAGACTTCTTCAGACCTCACACCGCGGAAATGGTCGAAACAGGAATGATGCGGCAAGGTTATGAGGGTCGCTCCCTTTAGGGTATGTCATTTCCTTCTAGAAAAGGGTGGTGTCAGGTAGGAGCCCTGATGCTTAACCTATGTGGTTGCTCCAATCTCATTTTCTGTGTGGTTGTTGCTTTGTGATCAAGGGCCCTCGGATAATGGTCCCAAAGGACCGGGGGGGTGGCATACTCGAGAAGTGGTTAACTAGGAATAGAGGTAACCCGGCCTTGTGTTGGCAGAGATCCAGGTAGGTTCTCGGGACGTCCATCCAGAGGTGATCCCATGTGGCAGTAGGAAGTTCCTTAGCCTGACCATTTGTTTGAAATTCAAAGAAACAATACGAACCCTTTACGATTGCAAATTGTAGAACCTGCCTCCTTAGGAGGTAGCCATAGCAGGCATAATATAATGGTACCTATGCTAGCTAAGATTTATATTATACTTTCAAAATGGTTTCTTCTACACTATGCACTAATAATAATATCAAAAATGATTTGTTTGCATAGTAAGCATCTTTGACTATCATAAGGAGAAATCTCCTCCAATTCAGCATTTGCATTGTGTGTGTGGCGGGAGGCCTTATGGTAGTTTCATTTTCCAAAAGCATTGCATATATTTTTCACTTCTCTTGTTCTTGTTGTTTTAAAGATAAATAACTGCTTTAGTTCTCACACCAGTCCCATGACTGACCTCGAGTTTATTGTTCCCTTCCTAAACTGAAGGCGTCCAAAATTTTCCACACGGGCAACCTAGAAACAGGTTATCGGGTTATTCTAGATTTAGGAGTGCTATGGAGCTCAGGAGGCGAGCTGGATGGCGAGACATTCCACTTGTATATGATATTATCTTTTCCGCTGTAGAATTCAGATTATAAGGACAAGTTTGTATAGCTGTCCATTCTTGTATTGTGTTCCATATTGACTCTGATGATGTAATGTATAAAATGTACAGTTCTTTTGATTTAAAGATTATTCATTTATCTATTATATGTTGTTCCACTACGACTGTGAGATTATGTTATTGTTTCTGTTCTGTCTTCTTCTTCTTTTACCTTTTTCTTCTTTTTAAACCCTCATGGTTCAATTTTCCGGCATTCGATTGCTCGGCAATTGATATAGTGGACGTATTAATGTCGATTGTCGGAAGTCGAAAATCTCGTTCCTCACACTCCTCCTTTTGAATGACATGATACTTGTCACAGACACATAATTTTATAAGAGAAAAATAACATAATAGTGAGATATATTGTATAATAATGACATAATTGACATAAAGTACATAATTGCAAAATATACCTGATTCAGATTGGGTCTTGTATTCCAATGATAAGCAGAATATAGCATTAACATAAATTGCTATCTAATTGACATAAATGGTATAAATGACGTGAATGACATAAACTGCGAAAATGGCATAAATTACATAATGACGATAAGAAGATTCGGTTTCATAAGTGACATAACTTGCAAAATAAATGTCATCAATTACATAAATTCATAATACATTAGAAATCAACATAATACTTTTATCAATCCCCATCTTCTGTGGATTCAGATCCGGTCTCATATTCTACTTTATTTTCCACTCTACTCTCAAATGCTTCTACTAAAACGTTTGATTCATTATTCAGAGGTCCAAAATTAGTATGATCGTATGTTATAATTATTTCGTTGCTTCGCTTAAGATATGCCTGATTAGCTTGTTTGTTTGTAATATTCTTACCATCAAACGCAAATCTTGCCTTTGTTTTAAAAACTGCTGACCAATAAGCTATATCTCTTTTTAGAGGAGGATATGGAGCATAATAAACTTGCAATGCTTGTTTGGCTAGTACAAAAGGACCGTACTTGTGGTAATGCGATGTGTTCCTTATTTCAATAAGATTATAATACTCATGTACATTAATTACAGAACTTAGAACATTGCTGAATGAATTGTATTTGAACAGAAAAACTATTCCACAGGTTGTGACAAATTTGTCGGATGCAAAATTTGGATTAAAACGCCACAAAAATACACATGTATTATTAGTTAATTTTTTAGCACCATATTCTTTGGTGGTGAATTTATATTCATTGATGAAATATATTGGATATGCCTTGACATTTCTTTTTGTCCAAACGCAAGATGTCTCAATCCTTCGTCGACGACATAATTTTTCGGTTCATAAATGTACTTTGAAAACCAATAAGAAAATTCTTTACTGAGATCTCCACGTGGATGTTCTCTTTCATAGATACAGCTATATGAATAAAATATTGCATTAAATTCTACAACACAAGCATTATTGAAATGAATAAATCAAGAATTATTATTTCATATTATCTAACAAATTGTGCAACCTCGGCATAATTAAGAAGAATATAAGTGCGAGCTACGTGAAAATCTCTATCTTCTAACCATACGTCTAAACTTTTTCCAGAAGGTCGACCATGTTGTTTAAAAATAGATAACATCGTTTGAGAGGACTCGTGTTCATTGCCTTCATCATTACGTGAAACACTTATAAATGATATGTTCACATGGTCACTAAAATAGTGAGAGAAAAAGAACGAAGCTTCTTCTTCGATGCATGATTTATATGTCGAACCTTCAACTCGTTCTTTTTGCCTCAGTTTTTTCTTTAGATGATTTAAGTATCAATGATAAATTAATTTACATCAACTTTTACTTCCGAATTTAATTAAAGTAGTGGGCAACATATTTCATACCTCTCGAATTGATACATCCATCCATACAGCAGAGGACCTTGAAGTCGTGTTTCAGATGGGAGATGAACAGGTAAATGCTTTATTACATTGAAAAAACCCGGTGGAAATATTTTCTCCAATTTGCAAAGAAATATAGGAATAGCTTCTTTAAGTTTATGTAAACGTTGAACTTTTAACGTAACCAAACAAAGCTCTTTGTAAAACAGACTAAGTTCCGTTGTTAACTTCCAAACTTTTAAGGCAATAGTTCTGTAAATACAACGGGTAATAAATTTTCCATCATTATGTGACAGTCGTGGCTTTTTGTTCTACTCAATCTACCATTTTTAAATTCAACACATTTACGAAGATTTGATGAAATCCCATTAAGAAATCTTAATCCTTCTATCCATTTTAATACAACTTTAACTTCATTATTATCTAACTCATAACACGCTTTGGGCTTTTATTGCCATTTATTTTCATATAAAGCTCAAGACATTTACACTATTCTTGTATATCACGTCTTGATTTCAAATTGTTCTTAGTCTTCCCCTTAACATTCAAAATTGTATTAAAAACATTATCAAATACATTTTTCTCGTTGTGCATCACATCTATATTATGATGAAGCAAAAGATCTTTCCAATAAGGCAACTCCCAAAATATACTTTGTTTGCACCAATTATGAATAGTCGATTACCTGCAATTGTAGTTTGTGCTCCAGTTTCATGCATCTTTGAATAATTCCTTAAAAGTTTGTATATGTCTTCGCTTGACTATGTCATTGGCAGTTATCTGGTTCTACTCTATTAGCTAAAATTTATGTCTCCTCGGAAGGGACGATATACATGGAGAAAATATCGATGGCAATCATACCATGAAATTTTCTTACCATTCGATAAAGAATATGCCTGTATTTCTTCTATGTAATAAGAACAAGCTAGATGACTGGATGTACTCTATCCTAAAAGCATTGCATAAGCAGGAAAATCACTTATAGTCCACAAAAAGAAGCAAACAAATGAATTTTTTTCTTTAAAACGTCGTATGTTTCTATTTCTTCTTTCCAAGGTGTTTTTAACTCCTCAATAAACGGTTGTAAACAAATATTGATTCCTTATGTCGGATCGTCGGGGCTAGGAACAACAATAGTAAGAAACATATATGTAATTTTCACACACATCCACAGACGAAAATTATAAGGTGTGATGATAATGGGCCAAGATGAATATTTAGCATCAAACTGAGAAAATGCTGAAAAAGCATCTATACATAATCCAAGTCTAACATTATGACTCTCTGCTGCAAAAGCGGGATAAGTTTTGTCATATTGCTTCCTTTCTTCTCCATCGGTTAGATGTATCAATGTACCTTCTTCCACTGTTCCCACACTAAGTCATCTCTTATGAAGTGTAGTTACAGAAGATGCGTATAATCCTTGAAGCCTAGTAGTGATGGTCAAGTAATGCAAACGTTTGTAGGGGACTTTCTTTCCCTTCTTTTTTATTGCTTTGTACCTTTCCTCGTTACATATTCTGCACTTCATAATATGATGTACTCTTTTCACAATAACATGTATCATTTTTTTGATATGGTAAACCAAAAGCCGACATAAGTTTTTAAATTCATAGTGATTTTAACATATTAAATTATCGGCATTTGTCGTTTTGCAACCTGTACAACTGCTGTAAATCCGGCTTCGATGATGTTGTATTTTGATTTCAACGCAATGTATTTGCGATTACTGATAATTGAGTGTCACTTTTTCTTAGCATCAAATAAATCATTGATTTTTTTGCTTCAATATTTGGTTCTTCGACATTTACATTGTTGTCATCAACTTCAACCGTTAGTAACATTGATCGTGCTATGTCTTCAACCATATTTTCAATATGATTCAACATATAAATTTCGTTACTAGCCACCTCCAATTTAGACTCTACTGGAGTATGTGCTACAGGTTCTCCACAACGATCCCAAACGTAATACTCCGGTACTACACTATTTTTTCAAAAATGAACTTTCACAATATCTAGTGACAAATACTTCAAATATTTACACCTACTACACGGGCAGCGAATTTCAACGTCGTATCCCTTATTACTTAAAGGGAATTAAACAAATATATTTGTACCACTATAAAAATCTTTCTTTATTTAACCTCTCAATCACCTTCTTTGATACAACCATCTCCTCCGATTAACAAAATAATTGATCATTTTTCCTATTTAAAAAACATATCACAAAATAAAAAATAATTAATGGTCATTTTACGAACAGAGATTTTATTTTTCAATGTATCGATGCATATCTTATATGCATCAATTAAACCCAATTTATGAATACAATATCAGAACTTTGGTTTACGGTTTTTTATTTTGATGGTCAGCCATCCTACTTACAATTACAAACACAATAAGCAATCATATTTTGTAAATTATTTCCTTTTAAAGGATTCAACAAAATTTCAACAGCACTTCTCTTTATTTCTTGTATTATACACAAAAGCATCTACACAGGAAACAAAAAAGAAAAGTGACGGTGGAATTTTGTGAACCATTTAAAATGAAATAGTGCACGAAATATAATTATTTACTGTGTTTATAACTTGTCTAATATGGGGAAAGACCACCAATTATTGTACCAGATAAATTCGAATGTTTGTTTTCTGACAAAAACGAATATTTATATAACGATCATGTACAACACTTGTCGGATGGGGCCAAAAACTCTCCATGAGACGTAATAAAAAAGTAGTTTGTACAAAATTGAAAGTTTTATAGCTTGTCTTCTTATTTATTATATAATATATTATTGCTTGTAAATGGTTTAAAATTCACTAATTTTATGTATTTTGAAAAATTATTAACTTACCACCTTTTTACATGAATTTTATCGAACAAGTTTAATTCAACGTATTATTGTAGATATGAAAATTATTTTTTTATGATGTTTTCAATAGAAAACGATTTATTTAATTATTAGTATGCACGCGCATGTGTGTATGCAAATATAGTGATTAACATGTATGCACACACATATATGAACACATAAACACCCCAATTAACACAAGACAATGCTAAAAATAACACATATATAGTGGTTTACACATATACACAAATTCACGAATTATACCTACTTTTCGCAATTTAAAGTTAACAAATGAATTAGGTATTCCATGGGATATATAAATCATCATTAGGCTATTAGAAACAAATATAATCACCAATTAGTCCAAATTTATCAAATTAGGAAAATCCAGATTTAGGTTAGAAATTAGGATTTTTGCAAAAATTAGAGGTTATACCTAAGATTGGAAGCAATAAAGAGTGGTTTTGGAGCCGTGCAAGATCCGAACGCTTGAATTTGAGGGTTGGAAGCTTGAAAAAGGGGTTTTAGGGATTTGATCAAAATTTCACTTCAGTTTGTATGAGCAAGAAAGGTCTCGGCTAAGAACTATATAACGCGAACTTCCGACGGCTTCCGACAGCCGTTGACGGTGTCTTTCAGATTTTTTCGACAGTCGCTGATGGCACGTTGAAAGCCATTGGAAACCATTGCAAATAACCATCGAAAGCCGTCGCCATGCGTCGCCGGTATTTCAACCTTTTCTAGGGTGTTACAATTATAATACTACCATCATTGGATATGTATATATAGCGTTGAATACTTATGCCTACAGAGTCTTGATAGATGTTTGATTTTGATACATCCTCACATTTCGGTACTATTACTATAAAACCAACATGCACCCACGACTTGTCGATGAAGCGAACAATGCTTCATATATTTACTTCTCCAAAATTATGTCACTATTGAAATGCTATGCATGTATGCCATGCTATATATTGTGTAACTACTGAGTTGATGGAGACCGGATAACCGATGGACATGAGGCGATGTAACACTATTATTTTTCAACCCTGACATGAGTATATACAGTTTATAGAGCCTAACGTAGACAACATCAATACTTTTCAGTTTTTGATTTCAAGAGATATGTATGCTTTCAACTTCCAACATGTCCTTTCATCTAGTATTTAGGGGAGTGTGTTGGTTGCAGCTATTCAATATAGTTTATATTCCTTCTGACGCGCTTGCATGGGATGATATTATGGATCTATTCAAGCCGGCCCAACTTATATTGCTTATATGAGGATCATTAAATGTGTAGATGGTGAGCTTTTTACTATACATGGAGATTTTGATGTATACTAAACTCAACTAGCCACATGTGCTTACTCGTTACCTGATTATATATGAAGCTTGAACTCTAATCATATTGGTCCCATGTGTCACCTTCGTTAGAGTTTAATTATGAACGGCTACTTTTGAGCCTTTGTCATCCCAATACATGTAGTCTCCTATGCATGATCTCCCTCAGCATGAATTTGGAGAGTAGACATTACCGAGTGAGGTTGATAAGTGTACACTATGGTATCCTGTAGATGAGGGCATTTGAGGTGCACTTTCTATAGTTTATATAATCTACATCAAGTATGTAAGAGTTTTTAATTTTCATATGGTTCACTATCATATACAACCATGATATGAATAGTTTTCTTTTTTACATCGTAGTATGCTAGGTACATGGATGAGGATAGATGGGTGATTGTTACATTTTAGTGCACGACGCTTCATTATACTCAACTTATGTACCAGGATTATTAGATCGTCTTATAACAACAAGAGACTCAGTATCGGATAGAGTATCAGACTTGGCTCGGTATAAAGCTCAAATACATGATTACCAGGCTCAGATTCAGCATCAGCAGTAACCTAACCCATATGACTTCGTTAACATCAATGATGAAAGCAACGATGATAGTAGCAATGATGCAAGTGGTATTGGATCACCTCGTATAGACCGATGGTGTTTTTCTACTTCATATACATGTATCTCATACTAGTGTATTTAAGATATTCATAAGGTGATGATGATGATATTTGTGTATGTTTGTTTACGTACTCTTTTATTTGTTCTTATATTGGTCATGTTAGTTCCTGATATGATGGTTTTGATGAAAAAAACCATATGACTTGTTATGAAATATAAGTACTAATATCTTTGTCTATATATATGTAGGCATTGAGAATGAAGACTTTACAGTATAGAGATTCAAGACTGATGTTAACGATAAAAATGGCTTTAACGCTAACATCCGGTGTAGCTCGTGATGAAGTGAAAGCACCACCCGTTTGCACGGAAATCAGAGTAAAAATAAAATTGCCGAAAAGTAAAAGAGACAGAGATTTTTATAGTTTCGGCTTCTAATAAGCCTACATCCACTTTACATCTTCCATTATGTTTTTCGAGCACACTTTACTAGATTACAACACGTTTACAACACGATCTCTTGATTACAACACTTTTACAACACGATCTCTTGATTACAACACGATTAGAGAAAGGAAATTAGAATTTTGATGATGGATTGCTCCTTGGATTCATGTTGAATGAAGTAGATTACTTGATGAAGATTATTCGGTGTTTGAAGTGTTTGGAGAGTCAAGAAATCAGCAGAGTCTCGGGGCTTTGGAATCCGGAAAAGTCCCCTTCTAGTTGGAGTAAGTGGAGTATTTATAGGAGAGTTCGAAGTTAGGCCAGCAGGGACGACCTAAGGGTTAGGGGTCGGTAGGGACGACCTAAGGGTTAGGTCGTAGGTCGGTAGGGACGACCTAAGGAGATTGGTAAGCAGCTTAACATGTTGAGGTACCGGGAGCGACCTAAGGAGTTGGTAGGTCGTAAACGACCTAAGGAAGTATGGTTCACGACTTAAGGAAATGGCGATCTAAGGGAGTGAGTAAGTAGTAGGTCGTTAGGTCTTGGGTCGCTAAGTTGTTAGGTCTTAGGTCGCTAAGTCGTTAGGTCTTAGGTCGCTAAGTCGTTTGGTCTTAGGTCGCTAAGTCGTTAGGTCTTAGGTCGCTAAGTCATTAGGTCTTAGGTCGCTAAGTCGTTAGGTCTTAGGTTGCAAAGTCGTTAGGTTGCAACCTTTAGGTCGACAGAAGTGTTAGGTCGGGTACTAGTTAGGTCGTGAACAGGTTAGGCCGCATGAGTTTCTGAGTGGGTAGGTCGCTCATGCCTTTAAGCAGTTAGGTCGCTGGAAGCTCTAACCCGTTAAATCGCTGGAATCTCTAACCCGCTAACTCGCTGGAAGTTTTAGCTCGTTGGATACTCCATGCCCCAGGTCGCATACCATTTTGGACGGGGCGTTGCCCCCTGGACCCCTGCGACCTGACCGGTCAGGTCGAACACCGTAGTGGTGGCGTTGCCCCCGCACCCCCACCTTGGGGGGTTGGCACCCCCCTGGACCTCCCCTCCGTAGGGGATCTTAGATGAGAAATCATTCAACAGAACTTGCCTTATTGAGATGCTGAGTTGAATAATCTTTGAGACGAGCTATCTTTGGTTTTCTCGGTCGATCTTCTGATATCACGACCTTGCTGAAAAAGGTGGGATAACACTTGCCCCCAAAATATGCCTTGTGGTAGGAAGGTGTGTTTTGTAATGCTAGAATCTGGACGTTCATATCCTGTTGATAACCTGCAAAGGAATTGACAGTTTCATATGGCTCCAAATGATGACCGTTCGGGATTGTTCTATTTGGGATGAAGCGCGGCCGTTCACTGTCAAGCGCTTTACTTCAAATGACGACCTTTCGTGGTCGAGTCATTTGAGGTGAAGTGCGGCCCTGTGCGGTCAAGTGTCTGAATCCATGCGATGATCGTTCAGGATCGGGTCATTTGTGGCGAAATGCGATCATTCATGGTCAAGCGCTTTACTTCGAATGACGACCATTCAGGGTCGATCCACTCATGGTTAAGTGCGGCCCTACGCAATCAAAATGAAAACCGTTCATGGTCAAGCGCTTTACTTCAAATGCCGACCATTCGGGGTCGAGCCATTTGTGGTAAAGTGCGGCCCTGCGCGGCCTAATAGTAGAGCTCAACCGTTCATGGTCAAGCGCCTTACTTCAAATGACGACCATTCGGGGTCGAGCCATTTGTAGTAAAGTGCGGCCCTGAGCGATCAAGTGATAAAGCGCGGTCGCTCGCGGTCAAGCGCTTAACTTCAAATGACGATCGTCCGGGATCGAGCCATTCGAGGTGAAGCATGGCCGTCCATGGTCAAGCACTCAACTTTGTATGATGATCAGGATCAGGTGAAGTGAGTTGAAATGCAACCGTCCATAGTCAAGCGCTTTACTTCAAGTGAAGATCGTTCAGGATCAAGCCATTTGAGGTGAAAGTGCGACTGTTGGCGGTGTGAAGCGCGACCGTTCACGGTCAAGAGCTTAACTTCAAACGACGACCATTAGTGATCGGGTCATTTGAAGTCAAATGCGGCCCTGCGCGGTCAAGCACTTAAATCTATGCTACGATTGCTTAGGATCAAGTTATGAATTAAAGCGCGGCCGACTACAGTCAAGCGACTGTTGGCGGTCAAGCACTTAAATCCATGAGTTTTTGACTGTTCAAAGTCGGGTGCCTGTTCATAGGACTTAATCATTGAGGCTGTTCGAAGTCGGGTGCCTGTTCGTAGGGCTTCATCATTGAGATTGTTCGAAGTCGGGTGCCTGTTCGTAGGGCTTGATGATTCCTGTTCGTAGGGCTTACACATTTCAAAATCATGAAAAATCAAATATTCAACTGAAAAGTTGTCAAGTAGAAATGCCTGGAAAAGTCAAACCCAAACATTCGAAGCAAATCATGAAAGCAATGTTGAATCAAATCCAAACATCAGAAGAAAATCATGAAAGCACAGTGGAATTAAATCCAAACATCAGAGGCAAAACAAGAAAGCAAAGTAGAGTCAAACTCAAACATCAGAAGCAAAACATGAAAGCCTTGTAGAGTCAAACTCAATCATCAGAAACAAATCATGAAAGCAACGCAGAGTCAATCTCATTCATCGGAAACAAATCATGAAAGCAATGTCAAGCCTAGTCCAAACACAAAGGGCAAAGTAATCAGTCATCAGAAGTAAAATACAAAAGTAAAGTAGTCAACCATCAAAAGTAAAATTCAAAAGCAAAGAATTGACGTTCGAGTGCAAACATCTACATCAGTATGATTTATAGTTGTATCAGAGCATGCCTGGGGATCGATCGTGGTCCCATACATGTGTGAACAACTTAATTGTGTTGATGTAGATTTTTCCACTCATTCATCATAATCTCAATTATTCGATAACAGGCCGGCGCTTTGATCCTGAGGCGTCTCCAGTTGGTGCAGGTGGTTGTTTTTGTTCCATCGTTGCAGTCTTCTTTTTCACATATTGAGATAGCAAACCATCCCGGATATTCCCCTCAATTTCATCCTTCAAGTGCCTGTAGTCATTCATGCTATGACCGTTTAGCTCATGGAACAAACAGTACTTGTCCGACTTTTTCTCATTGTTAGTCGGATCTCTCTTAATTGGCTTTCGATAAGGAATTTGTCCCTTGGGGTCTTGATAGATTCATTCCAAGGCCTCATTCAACTCTGAGTATGAAGTGAATCTTGATCCCTATTGTTGGCATGCTGATTTATCGTTGTTATCTTCAGCTTTTCGTTTACCTTTGTTAGTTTCTACACCTTTCTCAGAAGGATTCCCACCTTTGACTGCAAAAACATCGATTCCTTCTCCTTCCTCTGTTTCAGCCTTTGCGTCCTCTAATCGCAAGAACCCTTCGGCCTCATGGAAAAATTCTCCTAAATCCGTAGGAGGATCTTTGGTCAATGAATTCTTGAACTCTACGCCGTAAGCTATGCCTGACACGGCTGCCATTAGGACCATGGATGGATCTGGCCGGTCCATCGATGTCGCAGCTGCATTGAATTGCGTTAAAAAGCTTCTCAAAGATTCACCAGTTTTTTGCTTTAGTGTTGTCAAACTCATGACATTCTTGGGCCTCGAGATGTGGACCCTGAATTGTCTCATAAATTTTTCGATCAAATCATTCCAAGTCTTGATCGATCCAATCTCCAGTTGTCTGAACCATAGTGATGCAATATCTGTAAAAGATAATGGAAAACACCGGGCCATCACTTCCTCTGGTACCCCAGTACTTCCATATGCCTCATATATATTGTCAGATGGACTGTAGGGTCCGTCCTACCGCTATACATATCCAGTGGTGGTAGCTTAAAGTCTGGTGGGTTCTTAGCACGCCTGATTGCTGTGGTAAAAGGACTCCTATTCACATCCTCTAAGTCCTTGTTTACAAAACCACCTCTCATAGCCTTTTTGACCATCTCCACTAATCTGTCGTTGTCGCCAAGTGATTGTCCTCATCCAACGCTTTCATCTTGCCCCCCGAGTTCACGAGGGGATGGTGGAATCTGGTCTTCCGGTTGAACTTCTGCTCCTCTTTGATTCTGCACACCAAGTTGCCCAATCTGATTAAACAAATTCTGGATCAAATCTTCTTGCCTCTTCGTCATTGCCTCTAACTCGTCTCTTGTAATGAAGGGTGAAGTGTGGCTTGCTCTCGAAGAAGTCTCTTAACTTCCTTCGTGCTCACTATTCTTCGGTCTTTGCAATCTACTGGATCGCCTTACCATGATTCTTCAGATTTCAGTCTCAATCTCCCGGATTCAAGTCTTGATTAATAGGATTCCTGAGTTCAACTCTCAGTGAAAGCATCAAAATGTTAACGATAAAAATGGCTTTAACGCTAACACCTGGTGTAGCTCGTGATGAAGTGATAGCACCACCCATTTGCACGGGAATCAAAGTAAAAAGAAAATTGCCGAAAAGTAAAAGAAACAGATATTTTTATATTGGTTCGGCTTCTAATAAGCCTACATCCACTTTACATCTTCCATTATGTTTTTCGAGCACACTTTACAAGATTACAACACGTTTACAACACGATCTCTTGATTACAACACTTTTACAACACGATCTCTTGATTACAACACGATTAGAGAAAGGAAATTTGAATTTTGATGATGGATTGCTCCTTGGATTCATGTTGAATGAAGTAGATTACTTGATGAAGATTTTACAGTGTTTGAAGTGTTTGGAGAGTCGAGAAATCAGTAGAGTCTCCGTGCTTTGGAATCCGGAAAAGTCCCCTTCTAGTTTGAGTAAGTGGAGTATTTATAGGAGAGTTCGGAGTTAGGTCGGCAGGGACGACCTAAGGGTTAGGTCGTAGGTCCGTAGGGACGATCAAAGGGTTAGCTCGTAGGTCGGTAGGGACGACCTAAGGAGATTGGTAAGCAGCTTAACATGTTGAGGTACCAGGAGCGACCTAAGGAGTTGGTAGGTCGTAAACGACCTAAGGAAGTATGGTTCACGCTTAAGGAAATGGCGATCTAAGGGAGTGAGTAAGTAGTAGGTCGTTTGGTCTTAAGTCGCTAAGTCGTTAGGTGTTAGGTCACTGAGTCGTTAGGTGTTAGGTCGCTAAGTCGTTAGGTCTTAGGTCGCTAAGTCTTTAGGTTGCAACCTTTAGGTCGGCAGAAGTGTTAGGTCGGGTACTAGTTAGGTCATGAACAGGTTAGGCCATATGAGTTTCTGAGTGGGTAGGTCGCTCATTCCTTTAAGCAGTTAGGTCACTGGAAGCTCTAACTCGTTAACTCGCTGGAAGCTCTAACCCGTAACTCGCTGGAAGTTTTAGCTCGTTGGATACACCATGCCCCTGGTCGCATACCATTTGACGGGGCGCTGCCCTTGGACCCCTGTGACCTGACTGGTCAGGGCGAACACCGTAGCGGTGGCGTTGCCCCCGCACCCCCACCTTGGGGGGGTTGGCACCCCCCTGGACATCCCCTTCATAGGGGATCTTAGATGAGAAATCATTCAACAGAACTTGCCTTATTGAGATGCTGAGTTGACTAATCTTTGAGACGAGCTATCTTTGGTTTTCTCGGTCGATCTTCTGATATCACGGCCTTGTTGAAAAAGGCGGGATAACAACCGACGAATTCAAGATTGTAGAAACCAAGTCTGAAGACTCATGAGTATCAAGATTATCAAGAGTTCAAGATATAAAAATAAGTAATAGAGTCTTTATTTATGTTAAAACTTCATATTAGCACTAAAATCTTTATTCGGATTTTAATTGTGGAATGGAATCCAGCTTTTCGCTTTCACAGTGGGATGGAACCCACGACCTTATTTAGTGGAATGTAATCCATGAAATTTTCAAAATGACTTATTTCTAGATTTTTTTCGAAACTATATTTATAAAAAAGACAACTCTTTCGGTTTAAATATTGTAGCCATTATTTGAAAACTATTTTTAGTCATATTAACATTTCTTGTTTTTAAACTATCCCCAAGTTCTTATTTTTGAGCATTAATCTCAAATTATTTATATATTTTGTTTGTATTACTTTGTATTTCGTAAGATCACTTTCTAATGGGTTTTATAATCATAAGTATATTCAAAATAGTTTACAAGTTCTAAGATTGTTTTGACAAACTTTAGAAAGAAAACTCTTTTGAAAAAAAAATCAATTTTCAAAAAATAATTGGGGATGTCGACATGCCAATACCCCCACTCAACATGGTAACCGTAGATTTTAAAATTCAAATTTTCAAAAGAAGTGTCTATTCGTCACAACCTTTCATGAAAGGACATGATCGTTATTCTCCTATATATACCAGTAGTTTTCAAAGAATTTTCACTTAATATTTCTTTGTTTTCTCTCCTCTTTCTCTTCCATTCTTATTTTCAAACATTCTTAATAAAACTCTATCGAAATCCTAAGTTACACAAACCCCACCGTCTCTAGTTTGAGTCTCTGCCACTCTCTCTCTCTCTCTCAAAGATCTCGGTGCTTTTTAGAGTTATAGGATCATTTGTAATCAAAGATGGAAAAATCAAAGTGTATCGAGTCTCTCTATCAAAGTGTGATTGGAAATGGTGTGATTTGGCCCATAAATCAATTGGGTGTGATTGTTTCCATAAATCAATTAGATGATCTTTTAACCTGGTTAAATCAAGAGAGTTTGCCCTAGACTTAGAGATAGAAGGTGCATTTCATGGCCTTGAAATCAAGTTGTAATATCGACATTATATTTGTAAAGAAATCTGCATAAGAAATTGTATGGGACTGGATGTAGGGTAACTCCAAACCAGTATAAAATTATGGTGTGTTCTTTCCCTTAATGTTTTTATTTACTATTTGCATCTGTGTCTGGTTCTGTGATTGTCTCTATGTTTGTAAATAGCATTTGTTTGGGTTTAATTTGAAAATATTGCAAAAAGATTCATAAAATTAATTAAACACTATTCACCCCCCCCCCCCCTCTAGTGTTAATTCTGCCTTAAGATCCGTAATCCGCGTTTCCTACATTCTGTATCAGAGTATTGGTTTTAAAAGTTATTATAATCTAAATTTTGAAAAGTTTAAAATGGCAATTTTTGAATATTCTTTTAGCATTAGCTCAAAACTGTCCAAATCATCATTGTCTCATAAGTCTGCATATTGTTACTATAGAAAATCAAGTTATCTACCTAATTAGTGTGTTGTGCAGAAACAAACGTGTTATATGCCTTTTGAAGAATCAACACCCAATGGAAAAATGGTGCAAATCAAGAAAAACAAATGGATACTTGATAGTGGTTGTTCAAGACACATGACCGGTAATCCGAAGATACTGAATGACATGATTTATGAAGATGGTGGAATAGTCAACTTTGGAGACAATTTAAAAGGATATGTGACTGGCATCAGCAATGTCGGTAATTCTAAAACTCCTACTATATCTGATGTTCTATTAGTTAGGAACCTAAAACACAACTTTCTTAGCATAAGTCAATTATATGACAAGGGCAACAAAATTAAATTTGGAAAGGATAAGTGTCACATTAAAAATAATAACTCAAATATTATCTTTGAAGGAATTAGTAAAAAATATATTTATAATCTCAGTATGAAAATCTCAAATGATAACCTATGTCTTTTGGCTAATATAAGTGATCCTTCGATTTAGCATAAAAGATTTGCACATTTGAATTTCAAACTCTTATCTTTACTTTCAAAACTTGATCTAGTAAGAGGTCTTCCTAAAATGGGTTTTGTAATAGATAGTATATGTGATGCATGTCAATAAGGAAAACTTAGGAAGAGTTCATTCACATTGAAAGATATGATTTCAATTTCAAAACCTCTTGAGTACTTCATTTAGATCTGTTTGGTCCATCTCAAATTCAGTCAATAAATCACGGTAAATATGTTTTCGTAATTGTAGATGATTATTCTAGATCTACATGGACAATTTTTCTAAAACATAAAAGTGATGCTTTTGATGTATTTAAAAATTTTGGAAAAAGAATTCAAAATCAACTTTCTTCAAAATTCTAAATTATTCATAGTGATCACAGTAGAGAATTTGAAAATGAAAATGTTGAGAATTTCTATAATAGAAAGGAATAACTCATAACTTTTATTTTCTAAGGACTCCATAAGAAAACAAAGTGGTTGAGTGTTAAAATAGGACGATTCAAGAGTGTGTAAGAACTATGCTTCAAGATAGTAAAGTACCAAGAAATTGTTAGGCTGAAGGAGTCGCTATAGCTTATTACATTTTGAATAGGATTTTTAGACCTCTAACCAATAAAACACCATATGAACTTACAATAAGAAACAAAAGTATCTTATTTTGATGTTTTTGGAAGTAAATGCTTTATTCTAAATACAAAGAACAATTTGGATAAATTTGATCCTAAATCCGAAAAAGGAATCTTTATTGGATATTCTAGTAGAAGTAAAGCATAAAGTTTTCAATTTAAAAACTAACACTGTTGAAGAAACAATGCACGCATCTTTCGATGAAAATTTCAAAGATTTTGTTCAAATAAATGATGAAGTTGATTTTTTTACTTTAAATAATGAATCAAATGAAACAAATTGTGAAATTTTTCATCCTAATAAAAGATCGGGCTTTTAAAAGATCACCCTATAGAAATATACTAGGAATATTGAATCTGTTGTTAGAACTAGAAATCAACTAAAAAATGAGTAATTTAGCTTTTATATCAACTATTGAACCCAAAATTCTAAAGAAAGCATCATATGATGATTCGTGGATTCCTGTTATGCAAGAAGAACTGAATCAATTCAATAGAAATGATGTATGGGAACTTGTTCCTAGACCTAAGGACAAAACTATAATAGGAAATAAATGGGTTTGTAAAAATAAAATAAATGAACAAGGTAAGATAGTTAGAAATAAAGCTCGGTTAGTCGCGCAAGGTTATTGTCAAGAAGAAGGAATAGACTTTGATGAAACCTTTGCACCCATAGAAAGATTAGAAGCCATTAGATTTCTACTTGCTTTCACAAACCATAACGATTTCAAATTATTTCAAATAGATGTCAAAAGTGCATTTTTAGTTGGTTTTGATAAAGAGGATGTTTATGTTAAACAACCTCCACTTTTTAAAGAAGAAAAGTTTCCAAATCATGTTTGCAAATTAAAGAAATCTTTATATGGTTTGAAACAAGGTCCTAGAGCCTAGTTGATAGACTAAGATCATTACTACGACAATCAAATTTTCAAATCGGTAAAGTAGATAATACTCTTTTTATTAAAAGAAACAAAAATGATATCCAATTAGTACAGATATATGTAGATGATATCATATTTGGACCAACAAACAATGAAATGAACAAAGAGTTTTTTGAAATAATGACAAAAGAGTTTGAGATAAGTCGTATGGGTGAACTTACTTTCTTTTTAGGAGTAAAAATAAAATTATTAGATAGTGGTATTTTCATTAGTCAAGAAAATATGCTAGGGATCTAGTTAGTAAGTTTGGTATGACCATTGCGAGTGGAAGACCTACTCCTATGGAAATCGATGAAGCCTTGAATAAAGAAGACATGTCAAAAGATGTTGATCAAAAACTATACAATGGAATGATTGGATCTCCACTCTATATAGCTGCGAGTAGGCCTGATACCATGCATATTGTCTGTCTCTCTGCAAGATACCAATATAATCCAAAGAAACTCATTTAAAAGCTGTTAAACGTACCCAAAGATATGTTAAACACACTTTAGACTATGGCATATTTTACCTTAAAAATGATTAATTTGATTTAGTCTCATATTGTGATGTTTATTATGCTGGTTGTATATCGGAATGAAAAGGTACAAGTGGAACTTGTCACTTTTTAGGACATTCTCCAGTTTCCTGGTTTAGTAAAAAGCAGAATACTATCTCACCGTCAACAACCGAAGCAAAATATATCTCTACTGCTTTGGCATGTTCTCAAGTTATCTATTTGCAATAGACATTAATGGATTTTGGATTAAATATTTCAAAATCACCAATTTATTGTGACAATACAAGTGCAATAAATTTATCCAAAAATCCTATTCATCATGCCAAAAACAAAAATATTGATATCGGGCATCATTTCCTCAGAGAGAATATAAGTAAAGAGATTATTTCTCTAAAATATATCAATACTGAGAATCAAATAGCTGATATTCTAACCAAACCCTTGAATCAATCAATCTTTACTGAATTAAGAAGAGAACTAGGTATTTGTTCTATAACTGAGATATAGATTATACATATAGCAACATACAAATATAATAAATAGAGAAAAAAATTGTCAAAATTTTCAAAGGGATGTCGACCTGCCCCTACCCCCATGTCAAAAAATAACGGTCAGATTTGAAAATTTGATTTTCCCTTTACAATCTATTTGGTTGTTATATAACCTCAATATTTCAAATTCATCTGTCTTCTCACTTCATTTTCTCTGCAATAAAATCCTAAAAATTCAAAGTAATGGCCTTCTCTTTCAAATCAAACTAAAACGCAACCATTTCCTTCCTTTCTCCTAATTCTGGTCCATTCCAACATACTATATTGGCTCAAGTAATGAAGATCGAGGAAATTATGAAGGATTCATTGCAAATGCTGACAGAATTACAAGTCATGCAAATAAGGATGGCAAAGGAACAAGAGAAACAAGGCAAGATTCTTAGAAATTTGCGAATACTTCTAATGAATATTCATGCAGACCCTATTGTGATTGAACATGATTCCTCTAACATATGTATTCATAATGCATTATAGGATAATGATGAAGAAGAAGGAGAGGAAGAAGCGCAAATGGACGAAGACGATAACGTTGTTTGTGTTGGAGAAGTCTATTTTGACAAAAATGGTAATTTGGTCGAAAAACATGAAAACTTTTGTCTCCATTGCCCTAATTGTTCGATTCACAAGTGACCAATTGTCAAGGACTCTCGTTAGATTGTTATTGTATTAATGTTTTTATATTTTGTGTATTTGTATATATTTGTGTCTACGCTTCTTATGTATGTGTAATGCAACATCAATATAATAAAATTAGATTTATATTTCGCTTATTTTACTTTGTTATTAGCATTTAGTTCCATAATATTTGTTTAAGGGGGAGTTATGTAGTTTAGACTTAGTTTTTTTGACGAAAAAAGGTGGGATTGTAAAATAGGATAAGTAGGCTGTTAGTTATGCGTAGATTAAGGAGGAGTTATTAGATTAAGGGAAAATGTCAGAATAATAGGGAGTCAGAGTGGAATCAAAGTTTGGTGGAGTATGTATTATAAACATAGATTGTCATCATAAAAAAGGGTAGATTGTTAGTTACTGAGATGGCGGTTTTGATGACGACAACCTTAGGACTTGTTACAAAATATAAATACTAATATCTTTGTCTAGTTATATATGTGTATGCAGGATATGTGTGTGTGTGTGTGTGTGTAGGTACATAAATGAAGAACGTTCAATATAGAGATTCAAGATTGATGAATTCAAGATTGTAGAAATCAAGACTCATGAGTATCAAGATTATCAAGAGTTCAAGATATCAAGATATGTAATAGAGTCTAGATTTATGCTAAAACTTCTTAATAGCATTAAAATCTTTATTTGGATTCTGGTTGTGGAATGGAATCCACCTTCCTACTTTAATAATAGGATGGAACCTACGACCTTTTCTAGTGGAATGGAATCCATGAAATTTTGAAATGACTTATTTTTAGATTTTTTAAAAATATTTAAAAAAGACATCTCTCTCTCGGTTTAAATATTTTAGCCTTAATTCAAAAACTATTTTTAATCATACTAATTTCAAAATCATTTCCTGTTTTTGAACTATCTCCTGGTTTTAATGTTTTAGCTTTAATCTCAAAAAAATTATATATTTTGTTTTATTACATTTATATTTGGTAAAATCACTTTCCAAAGGCTTTTATAATCATAAATTATATTCAAAATAGTACACAAAGTTCTAAGATTGTTTCGACAAACTTTAGAAAGAAAATTTCTTTTAAAAAAAATCAATTTACAAAAAATGCTAAGGGATGTCGACATGCCTAAACCCCCATGTCGAAATGGTAACCGTAGATTTTAAAATTCAAATTTTCAAAAGAAGTGCCTATCCATTGTAACCTTTCACGAATGGACATGACCGTCGTAACCTTTCACGAATGGACATGATCGTTATTCTCCTATATATACCAATGGTTTTTAACAAATTTTCACCTAAATTTCTTTGTTTTCTCTCCTCTTTCTCTTCCATTCTTATTTTCAAACACTGTTAATAAAACTCTGCCGAAATCCCGAGTTAATCAAACCCGATCGTCTCTAGTTTGATTTTCTACCACTCTCTCTCAAAGATCTAGGTGCTATTCAAAGTTATAGGATCATTTGTAACCAAAGATCGAAAGATCGAAGTGTATCAAGTCTGTCTCTATCAAAGTATGATAGAAATGGTGTGATTGTGGCCCGTAAGTCAATTGGGTGTGATTGTGGCCCGTAAATCAATTGGGTGTGCTTGTTGCCTGTAAATCAATAAGGTGATCTTATAGCCTAGTTAAATCAAGAGAGTTTGCCCTAGTCTTGGAGACAGGAGGGTGTATATCATGTCCATGAAATCAAGGTTGTAATATCGACATTATATTTTAAAAGAAATCTACACAAGAAATTGTATGGGACTAGATGTATGGTAACTCCGAACTAGTATATAATTCAGGCATGTTCTTTCCTTTACTGCTTTTATTACTATTTGCATCTGTGCCTAGTTCTATGATTGCCTCTGTGTTGTGAATTGCATATGTTTGGGTTTATTTTCAAAAGGATTCATAAAATTAATTAGATACTATTCATCCCCCCTCTAGTGTTATTTCTGTCTTAAGATCCGTAATCCGCATTTCCTACAGGACATATCATGTTGATTCATATTATTCTAATTTCATTTTGTACTATATTCATAACATAAATAAAAGAAACCAACTGATATTTCGTTCATAAAAAATCACTCAGAGAAAAATATTAGTGAGGTAGATTGCCGATGAGACATTTGTGTTTATTTGTTTTAAAAGCGTAGATGGCTGCCACATGGACATTTAGATGACACATGGTTCAATTATAGATTATGAACATTCTACTTAAGTGAAAGCTTTATATTGTAAATTCACAACATTTAGCAACCAGCACCCAGTATGTCTGAATTTCTACTAAATCAAAAACTCAAGTCCACAAGAATACAGATCATTGCTTTGGTACCCTACAAATAAAACAATGAATGCATATGAGAGCACTAACGATATATGTCACAGTAGAATAAATAAAATATAATAAGCCACATAACTACTGACCAAGATTTGACACTTTAAAAGTTTAGTTTCTTTGTCAGCACCATATACGCCTTGTATTAGTACCTGTCCATCGAGATATCTTATGGGTTGTAATGAGGAGGGTGCCAGAATTACATTCTAGTGACTAGCGAAATTATACATTATATACATAACACTAGTTTATGCTGATTGTTCTCTAACATCTGTTATGTCTTTTAATATTTAATTAATCGTCTTGACTCCACATCTGCGATACGTCCATCTACCTATTATAGATTATAGTTATATATATGTATGTATGTATGTATGTATGTATGTATGCATGCATACATACATATATATATAAGTATGTAACCACCACGATGCATCACTGGACCTAGATACTATCTTAGCTACTATCTCTAAACCAACAACCCATTAGGATCCATCCCCTCGTTGTATCATGGTCGTCCTGCATACCGAGGAACTCTCGTAACGCCTAATGATGGCTTTTCACGTATTTTATAGCACTTTACCTTGCTTTAGGGATTTACTACTTTGTTTACCACCTACTGTGGACTCAGCTCCATGGACCATACCATCCACTTTGAAAGGTCTCTTTATGGATTAGCTAGTCTGTCCTAACAAATAAAGTAGCAAACAATTACGGTGGTGCATTACCCAACTTGGCCTACCCTAGTAGGAGGCAAAGACCAGTTATGTGTAACCATGTCTTCCTTATTTACTGCTAAGGACCGATGACGTTCTTGCCCTATGACATCGCTGCTCTTGATTTGGTACCAACAAATGCTGCATAGTACCCGAGCCTGCTCACCATCCCATTTAGATTGCCTATTACAATTAAGGCAATACCCCTCTCTTTTTCATTTTTAATGTAGACTCCTCTATCTCTTAGGGTTCTTCATTCATCTATACGCAAGCGTATACTCTTCACACGAGTCCTATGGTTGGATATGTCTTAGACCAGTATAATATTACACAACTTCAAGTAGCCCCTTATGGTGCGGTGACTTCTATTTTGTAATACTACCGACCTCGCACTCGAACATACTGTAATGACTAATGTCATCCTATTCATACAATTATCAATTAACTTTAATAGTTCACACCATGCATACTGGTGGCTGCTTATATATATCTTATATATATATATATATATATATATATTCAGTCTTACTTAATTATCTTGCCTCTACAGTCCACCGTTAACCCTAAGTCTTTTACTTCATTATGCATTAACATCTTTCTTACTTTATGATTATTTACCGCTTTACTTTTTATAGGCTCATAATATGTAACGACCCATAAATTTTCATTAATTATAATTTTTAATTTAATAGGATTTTTGAAATTTAATATTTAGGAACATATAAATTCATGAATTATTAATTAAAATAATATATAGAACGAATTGCAACAGTATGAGTGTAAGTGAATGGCAAATAGCTTGAATGGAGTTCAAGTTTATTGAAATAGTGGAAACATTATAATTTGCTAATTTAATATAATTGTGTAATTAATACTGATAGAAATAAAATTGGGAATCATACTAATGAAATAATAACTAGAATGCACTGTAACAATACTAATCAAGTTAATAAATTTATGAATTGAATGGAATACCAATTAATGAAAATAAATCTTAATGTATGTTTGGTTATAAATTGAACATAAGAGAATGAAAGTAGTAGTATGAGAATAAATGGCAACATTGATTTGTAAGTAATAAAAACTTATTTATGTGACTAAAGGGTAACGGTAATGATTATTGTATGTTACCTATTTATTTACCTTGTTAATTGAAATTAATAATAAATTATAATAAATGTAAATAAATGTTACATTAGTGTGAAATGTAATACAATGTTTAGGAGTTGTTAAATTGGAGTATATTAGGTAATGAAGGGAAAAAACAAGGTAACTAGGTTTATATAGTAGTAATGAACTTAATAAAAAGATTTGAATTGAAACAAATCATTCCATTGAAATCTAATTTATAATAGGTATAATTATTGTAGCAATTGAAATTAAATATTATGCAATTGAAATAAAGATGAAAATGGAAATATTGAAGTATGTAATGCAAGGGTATCATAAATGGTAATAGAATAAAATTAGTTTTATATATTGAATTATAACCTGGATTGATAAGCAACAAACTTATAAATGCAATTAAAAGCAAATAGGCGACAATTAATATAGATTGTTTATTTATTTAATGTGGTAAATAAACTTTGGTAATCAGTTACAATAAATCTACATTTAACGTTGTGTTAATGTAAATTAAAGTAATAATTGGAAGTAAGGTTAACTTTATTCATAATATGACAATTGGTTGGATAAAAGGAACGTAAATTCAAGATTTATTAATTTATTGGATTTTGAGCTGTAATAAATGGATTATTAAAATTAAATGAATAAAATATTATGTTAATGGGAATTAATATGAAATGAAACATACATTAATGAAATGTAGTATAAATCACTGTAATTATACCTATAAGATGTCAATTTATTGAATATCAAGATTTTAAATCAAATAAACGGATTTATTGAGATTTCAATTGATAATTAATAAATTTATTAAAACTGAAACTAAATACGGTAATGGGTAAATTTATTAACTTTAAATTGATATCTGAATTGTTTAAAGGTTTGTAATAGTGTAGGAAATCAAAAATGATAAAATTTGTAAATTTTGGAATTGGAATTTAAGCTTAATTTTTTATTTAATATTTAATTAATTAACTGGAAAATAGCCATTTTGGCCACTGACTCGGATTTCGACGAAACTAATTTCAATGGATCCGTATCGATGAATTATTGTAGGATTTCAAGTTTTCTAGCTATCAGGCTTGTTGTTTGATCGTACGGGCTTGAAACACCTTGAAATCAATTAAATTGAAATCAATTGAAATCAATTTGAAATAACTTGATTTTAGCATAACTTCCTCATACGACGGAATTTAGAATTGAAATTTGTTCCATTGCATTTAAAATATTTTAAAACATCTATTTTGATATATGGGTTGACCCAATTTCGTCCCGGAGTCAGAGCTGGCTTTTTCGGGTTATTTTATCGTTTAACGCGTATATCCAATCGATCCGGTTCATTCTAATTTCATCTTGCCTATATATACCCTGTTATAAACACTAGCCTATTTCTTATGTCATTATTCTGTACGTACAATTCCAATTCAGCTGCCTCTCCTCCTCAATGGCAGACAATCAAATTCTAGATCCAATTGCAATTCAAAAATCAAATCAAAATGTCAAACTCTTCAAACTAGAGCTCTCGACGAGCGCATCTCAAATAGGTGATTCATTTTTCGATTCGAACCATCTTTATTCCAGAAATTGATGTTTTAGTTCTGTCCGTTCATTGTAAAGCTGCTCGTTCAATAGTAGATCTTCGTCGATGTGCCAATCGGGGGTTGCTGCTTTATAGAGGTCGACTAGGGCTTTCAATCCATGCGGTTACTTCGATCGGAAGGTGCTCGATTTTGCCAAAAATCAAGGGTTTATGGCTATTTTTCATGCCGCGGCGCGAGCACCAAAGGGCCGCGAGGCGGTCGCGTGACCTTGGGTGGAGGTGGCTCGGCCTTCGCAAGGTGTCGGTGATGTTGGATTTGGGTGGAGGCAGGTGTGGAAGCGCATGTCAATGGAAATTTGGGGGCGGCCGCATCGTGTTTGAATGATAGAGAAGGGCTAGGGTTTCGCGGTAGAGGAAGGTGACGTGTATGCGTTGACTTTATTAACTATTTTATTTATTTTTAATTTATATTTTGATAGTTCTAATTCGTATAACTTTCATATGAGAGGTCCGTTTCACGTGCGGTTTTCTCCGCTAGGTTCGTATTAGAATTCCGGACATTTTGACGCTAGTTTGGATGGATTCTGAGACTGTTCAAATTTTGAATTTAAATTGGATTTAAATTCAATTTAAATTCAAAAGATGAGTGTTTAACCCACTCATAACTTTTAAAATTTCTTATGTTTGTTGAATTAATTTATGGTGTGATTAGAAATTTATTCATGACAGTTTGGCATATTTTAATTATCATCTCGGTTAAATTGAATTTATTGGTTTAAATTGTTATTTAATTTATTATTGCATATAAACTACTAGTTAAATCATTATTTAATTCGTTATTGAATATAAACTGCAAGTAAATACCTTTTGTTTATTATTTGTTTACATTGATGTTATTGATTTAATTAGATGATGATTTTGATAAATGGTTGATTATTGATATTGGATGAATGGATGTTGAATGTTATATTGTTATATACTGCAAGTTGTATGAATTTTTATTTCATTCGGGATTGCGGTTTGAAATGATATATAAAAGAAATTTTTTTATTTCAAATTACGGATTGAAATGATAAATATCCGTATCACTTGAGCATATGGTAGAAAATTAATTACAGACACCATGGTCTATATATAAAATATTTTGAGAATGATATCTATGGTATTGGAAAGAAATATATGGTTTAATGAATATTGACTTTTGATATTATATAAATATTATTCTATGTGTAGTTAAATGCTTGAATTTAAGCTATGCATAAGTTTGGTAAATAAAAATTTAAGTTAATAATAGAGTTTGATTTTTATTAAAACAAATGTGAGTAAGTATTAAATTCTATTTTAATATAAAGTGTATAATGATTTAAATAAATTGAGGATGGGAGATAAATTGGAGATTTATTTGAAATTAAATTTATTTAAGAATTAGACTCTAAAGGGGTTGATGTGGAATTTATTAAATTTGAAAATTTAAAAGGTATAATTATTATAACTTGCTTTCGGGTTCAAGGTGAATTAAACGAGTATTTTGAGTATAAATGAATTGAAGGAAATATTTAGTTATTTGTAATTTGAATTTTATTTAAATGATAATGGATTTATTATGTAAAACATTTCAGATTAAATAATAGAAAATTTAATTGTTGAATCTAAATTATCAAATTTAGTTTGGAATTTTGGAATATTCAAAGCCGTGAAATATATCGAAATTTAAATGTTTTATTAAAATTGAAGTGTTTCGAAGTTATGAATTTCAAATTATTATGGTTTAAAGTGTTATAATTTCGATTGTTTGGTTTTGAAGTGCATAAATTTGAAAGTGCTATGATTTTGGAAAAGGGGTATTTGAAATAAAATGATATTATATTGATTTGGGTTTTATTAAAAATGATATCATATTGATTTGGGTTTTAAACGGAAATGATATCTTAATTGTATGGTTTTGTAATAGACATTATATTCTGGTTTTTAAAGTATAAACTATTTTGAAAAGACCGCGGTGTTACAATAACGTTTGGTTGTTAAAGAGACCAGGATCGGAAGTTTTCATACTCTCTTCCAAGTCCGAAAACCACTTTAACAACCGTGTACACGGTGGAGATTCTAGAATGAAGTAGGATGGTGGCGGCGTTTCCTTTGAGGTATATACGTGGACCCGACTCCCGTGAGTTGGCATAAGGTGGCTGAAATAGGAACGATTCCGGGTCAGTGAGGTAGCCCCTCTTATCGGACACACTCCTTTGATACTATATTCTGACTTGGAGATTCATTTGGTGGACACTTTTATTTTTGATTTTGGTGGTATGGCTCGAGGTGGGCGGTAGCTGCACGCTATGCGTCACCACTAGTTCGGATAGTAATTGGTATATCTACCCTAGAATTGCCTAGTTGTTCCGTGTCACCTATCCTAGCGTTCCTTGTACGAGTTTGATTTTTGTCGTACCTATGGAGTATCTTCTCATAGTCTCCCGATCAGGAGATATGCAGGTACTGCATAGACTATTGGCACTATTACGTGTTAAGGGCTATATGGGTAACCTCTTAATGCTATTTTAAAGTAAGTTTATTTTACTAATAGACATTATTATAATAGCGAAATATTACTACGTAGTAAATAGTTTAACGGATCCTTAGGAGATGTGAATCCCGAGCATCTTCTAAGTTACTGCACTCATGTTAGATACTGGATAGGGGATGTAAAATCCTGTAAACATCTATGACGCCGTTCCACTCATATTTTACCATTAATTTAACTTACATAAGATCTTTTAGCTCTGACTCGAGTGTTTTGTCTTTTCAATTCGCTCGGGTCAGCGTGAGCATTTCAGGGTTTGAAGATCTTTATCTTTGGAGGGCAAAGACGAAGATCTGTATTACTATTACTTATTATATTTCACTGCATCACATTGTTCCGATGCATTGTTATTGATTATTCTCTAGTCCGTGTAAATCTGATATGTATTGTATGAGTATAATCAAATGTTTTTGTAAGACAGCTTCATAAACTATTTATTTGATTATTATATTTTATCGTTCTGCTGCAAGATTATTTTTTTATTTTTTTCCTTTCTCTGCTTTTTCTTATTTACCCCATAAAAATCCGCCCTTCTGTATGGTTTAAGTCTGACGTGTGTGTCTGCCATTGCACTTAGAGGGTGCAGCATGATAGAGGGTTCTCGCTTCCTGGTTTAGTAGCGAACGGTTGACTCTTACTCCTACATGTCCCCGCAAGGGTTGGTGGTGCAGTCGAGAGGCTGGCCGTAAAGGCAGAACACAGGTACCAATGTATGCTACGGTGGGCGTTACCCCACTGGCATGGCCTGTTACATCTGGTATCAGAGCTTAGGTTTAGCGATAAACCTTAGCTTTGTGCAGTCTGACTCTTTAGTAATAGGGTAGTTATACCCTATGATGAGTCGATGAGTGTATATATGTGTGTGTGTGTGTGTGTGTGTGTGTGTGTGTGTGTGTCTATATATATGAGAGCATACTTGTTAGTGTTACAAAAGGGTTTGATATTGTGTTAATTTGTTCCGTTTTGTATTTATAAATTCTGGTTGGTGCATTGGACGCTATGACATCAATAGCGATTTCTAAACAGTTAATAGGAAAAATCGACAAAATATTTGTTTTAAATATAGGTGAATGAAATAATTTTGCCTATTATATTTTCAATATATAAAATAATTTTTTTTATAAAGGTTATATTTGGTTGCAAAATATTGGTTTTTAGGTAATGAAATTATAAATAGTAGTTGAAATGAGATTGAAAATAAAACAAATAAGAATAAATTGGAAATTTTAGAACTTAAATTCTGGGGTTTTCAAACCTTCTTCCGAATGATTTTGGAATATAATAATGATATTATAGAAGTATTTTCTGATATAAATATTTCAATATAAGCTGAAAGAATTGTTTTAATGAAATTTTGAAAGTGATAAGTTATGTGCTCCCCTCTCTATCGTTGGAAAATAATTTCGGTGATAAGTGCACGCATCATCGACATTAATTTTCGAATTTATAAGTGGAAAGGCCACTGTAGTAGTTTTACTACAGATTTATTTAGATAAACAAATATAAATTTTTAATTGTTTTAAATATAATTGGACATAGGTTGTAAGTATATATTTATCTATTATTTCAAAATGATTTGAAATTAAACCCAGTATTTAATTCTTAAGTTTTCGTTAATTAATAGTTTCAATTAGTGCAGTGAAATGAAATTCAACTAAAAAATTTAAACCTCTGAAGGAAATAAGAGATTTAATGCTAAGTATAAATGGAATTAAAAAGAAAGTTGAAATTGTAATCTATAAAAAAATGATATGATTATTGAATATTTAATTGATTTAAAAAGAAATGACATAAACTTGTATAATTTCCAACTGCATTCTTTAACATACATATAACTTACCAACTATTAAAAAGTTAAAAGAAAATGTAATGGGAAATTTTACAAGTAAAATTTGAAATAATGAAAGTATTTAATGAAATTCTTTAATAAATAAGAATTAGACGTTGTAGTGTTATAACTTAAGTATAATTGAAAGGCTACAAATCAAATAAGTTGAAGGTAAGTACTATAAATAAATGAATAGATGAAATTAGGCAATAAATGAATGAAAATAAATGAAATTGAGAAATGAATGAATGTAATGCAACAAAAAGAAAATTTATATGATATGAATAAATAAAATGAATTTATGGAAGTATAAGTGCAAATAAGTGAATTAGACACAGAATCAACGGTTGGAAATGAAAATTTGCAAAAAATAAGTGTAAATATAAAGGATAAATCATTATATGGATGAAAAGGAAATCAAACAACAAATGTATGAAATGAAATTGATAATAAGTAAATCGATTCATTGTTTAGGATTGTTGTTTGTTTTGGTTTATGGTTGTTTGGGCAAGGATACTTTAAATTTGTTTGGATGTATGAAAAATCTATTTAGTTTCACCTAAGAATGTTAAGTGAAGGTTACACTTAGTAGTTTATTTTTCATTCCGTACAATTTAACCCGAACAACTATTGGTTTGGTTTGGCATGAATAGATAACTGATTTATGTTGATTGTGTGTGATGGTTGTATGTTTTCTTGCAGGTGACTGGTGTTCTATTGATTCGTTTGTCAGTGTTTGAAACAACTTTAAAAATATTTCATTTTATATAAATATTGTAACGACCCAGAAATTTCTAGTCTTGATTTTGAACATTTAATTCATTTTAAATGTTGAATATGGATTATAATTTGATTTTTTGAAGTAAAAAGAGTTTGGTTAAATTAATAGAATTAGTTAAATTTCAAATACGAGAATTTAGTTGAAATTTGAATAATAATAATTTAATATTAGAATTGGGATAATTGGTAATTATGAGTGTAAATAGATTATAAAAATTTACTTTGAGTCTATTTGGATTTGAATTACAATATTGGACTGTTGGATGAAATCAAAATTCGATAGGTTGAATTGGAATTTTATGTTAATTTAATAATGGAATTTTGTAACATAATAATGCAAATAATTAGATTTTGGTTTGAAATGAATCAGAATGATTTCTTATGTGAATATAAACTTTGTATGATTTATAATAAAGTTAGTAAAGTTTTAAAAGTGAAATTTTAGATGATTTCGAGGATTTTGAAAGTCGCTCGAATTTGTCGACGAGTTAAAATAGCCTTCCGAGGCATAGTCTCTGAATTCAACGAAACCAATTCCATTGGATCCGTAATAGTTAGTTATTATCGGATTTCAATTTTCATAGCGATTGGAGTTGTTGTTTGACCCTGGCAGCTCAAAACGTATGGAAACTATTTTAATCGATTTAATTTAAAATTAATCATTTATTCCCGTAACTCACGCATATGATCGAATTAGCCTCCGAAACACGTTCCATTGTGTTCGGAATGCGGGTAAAACCTTAGAATCGCCTGTCGGCATGCGTTGTTTGGAGATCGTTTGAAAAGTTGCTTTAAAGTGAATTAAATAATAATATAATTGGGTTATACATATATATGTACACGTTTATTCGGTCGAAACCCTAGTCTATTTTGGAGCCGCCACCGTTGTTATGTTAGTGGCCGAAACTCTTCAGCTCTTATCTCCAATTTTCGATCGATCCACGCTATAATTTTGAAAGCTTCCAACATGAAAAGTGTCGAGCTCTCCGAGCTCTAGCCATCCAACGGTAGATCGTGAGCATCGTCGTCGTTTGGGGGAGTTAGGGGCCCGCATTCGCTCTTGTTTTGGTGGCGATTTATGGCGATAAGAAGGGATCCAACTTGACGTGGCCATGGCTGTTGGTGGAGCTCGTGAAGGCCTTTCAGGTGGTGGTGGCCGATGGGCCTAGGCGCTCGAGGAGGTAGTGGTTCCTAACCTTAATTTGTGATGTTGGGTTGTATTCGTTCGTGTTTTTTACCTGGTTCCTGCGTGAGGAAGACGAAGGCATGCGGCCTTGATTTAATTTCTAGATTTGATCGCTCGATCTATTCGGGTATTATTAAAAAAATGATAAAAATAAGTTGTTTTAAAATATATACAGACTTGTAGATTTCATAACTCTTGCATGTGTGATCAGATTCCGACCAAACAAGAAGTGCCGGGATCGTAGCGACGAGCAGCTCGCTGCGGTGCAGATCTGGAATTGTTTTGAGCATGAGAAATTTTGCTTTAAATCAAACGTGCTCGATTTAATGTAAAATTTGAACGCTCGGCGTTGAATGCAAGGTGAATAAATCTCACTCACATCTGGATACCTGTTAATTTAAATAGCTAATGTTTAAATGTTTGATTGGTTGTTTAGCTGAATATGATAATTATTATCAGATTGAATCGATATTCATTGCTTGTGCTAATATCTGTGGATGTAGGGAAACAGGTTGGAGGGATCCAACTGGATTCCACAAAATAGAAATTTTATTTATATTCTGTGATATATCTTATTGATATCCTGCGATAAATTGTTTTAGATCTTGTTATGTTGTGTTTATTTATATACTGGGATAGATTAAATTGAAATTTTAATGCGACGATAAGGATTTTCGCGTTCGAAAATTGACGTCCATACTTTACATCGTACTCGAATGCCGTAGATTCGACCTTTCAAATCTGAGTCGTCGGAGCTTATAACACAATTAAGTAAACAACACAGCGGAAGAAAAAGAATAATATCATATACAACATCTAATGCAATATCCAAATGCAATGTGATACAATAGAATGATACAACTGATAATAGATATCAATATACATCAGAGATATGATACAATAAAATCGCAGCGGAAAGGAAAAATAGATAACACCAGCAGCAGAACAATATCAAAAATAGTCTTTAAGAGTGAACTCCAGCAGTAGCTCGAACCAACATCACGATGCACTAAGACAAGCAAGTCTCGTCCACATCCAAAGACTGAACTAGCTCCAGATAATCTGCTAAACCTGATTATCTGAAATACCCAACTCTAGACTGCCCGTGTGGAAAAACATTTGAACACCCAAAGTTTAGGAAAGAAACAATAAACTCCGGATCAGTCATGAGACTGGTATGAGTAACAAAAACAGTTTATCTTTAAAAACAACCAAAGAAATATTTTAAAATAGATCCGCAATGTTTTTAGAAAATGTAACTACCATAAGGCCTCCCGCCACACACAATGCAAATGCAGAATTGGAGGAGATTTCTCCTTATGATAGTCAAACATGCTTGACACACAAATTCTTTGATATTATCACTATAAGTGCAAAGTGATGAAAACATTTCGAAAGTATAATATAAATCTTAGCCAACATACGACCATTATCGCATGCCTACTATAGTTGCCATCTAAACAGTGGGGCGCCACCATAAGTAAATGGCAGGTTCTACAACTAAAATCGTATAGGGTTTCGTATTGTTTTGTTTGGATTTCCAACAAATGATCAGGCCAAGGAACATCCCATTGCCACATGGGTATGCCTATGGAAGGATGCCCCGAGAACCTAACCGGATCTCTGCCAACACAAGGCTGCTTTACCTCTAACTAGGTAACTACTGACACGAGTATGCCGTCCCCCGGTCGTAACCAACCTTTATCCGGGATCCTGACAACCAACAACCACAAAGTAATAAATTCGCAGTAACCACATTGGTTAAATATCTGGGCTCCATATCATGATACCACCTCTATCCGAAAGGAAATGAACATACCCTCAGGGGGCACTATCTCCAAATAACCTTGCTGCATTCTTCCTCTTTTGGCCATTATCGGGTTGTGAGGTTCGACGAAGTTTCATCTACAAAGCTACGCTTTTCACAAAAGCCACGCTTTGATCAACAAATGATCAGCAGCAATCAGCATGCCACATTACCAAATTGGGAGTATATCACTGATAACCTTCAACTACATAACCTATGAGCTCGTACATCTCAGAGAAGGGTGTTAAGATAAGAGAATAAATTCTCCGCCACCAACAGAAATGTATTTCAAATAAATCTGCTTTATATCTCAAAATGTAATGTCAAACATACAATCTATACAAGTCTATTATGGGTTCGAATAGAACCGAAGGCACTTCCGAAGAAGCCCTTGCAAATCCGGATAATCCCTAACCACGTCCGGACTTCCCATCACATATAGAGTCTCTATACCGAGGACCAGTCGATGCAAAGACATTCGACGAGTTATCCTTTCGCTTTCGAAAATATCCGGTCTTCACCACCGGTCTTCAAATGCTATCCATAACGTCGTATCACATATTCGGAATGGGCTACATGACACGAAGGTCCTTCCCTGGCTAAACCGAATAATGAGCGCAATATTTACAAGAAACATATGGATATTGGGGTCTCCATTAAGTCACAACTTGTTACCCAAAACTTTTCTTCCACATGGTTTGAACAAATTACCATTTCAAATCTTTTTAAACAAAAAGATTCATTTCATTAAGTTCACCCAGTTTTACAAATATCCAGTTACGGATTTCAAAACAATTCCCATTTCAATTTGATTAACTCGTTAAATCTGTAAATTAAGATTTAATTTATAACTTTCAAACTTGTTTCCAAAGATTTATTCATAACTTTGATAACCATTTTCAATTTTATTTCAAACTTGAAACCTTTCAACACAAATTGGAAGTTCATTACTTATGTGACAACTTTTATTATTTGAAAACAAATAGTTTTTTTTTAGAAAAATCCAATTATATTTGCACGAGTTTAAAGCTCTCCAAACCAATACCTTTAAAATGGTTTAACCCATATGTAACTAGTATAACATTTTTAATCTCTAGTTTCAGATCATAGAATTCAATTTCAAATTTTGAATTCAAATTATTTAAATTTCAAAACCTTATCCAATTATTCAAAACAATTTTATCTTGAAATTTAATTTCAAAATCTTTTCAATTTAACTCAATTCCATTTCAAAACCCTTTGAATTCAAATTGTTTATTCAAAAATCATTTCAAAAATCTGTGACTTAATCGATTTCCTCGTGAAATCCATATTTGTGTGTGTATGGTGTGGTCTAGGTTTTTTTTTACACAATAGTGCAACATCGTTCAATCATGACAGATCAAATATAACAATATATCTGATAAGCGATATAAACTATAACGCTTATCTTCATTTACAGATCACAGATATATATATATATATATATATATATATATATATATATATATATATATATATATATATATATCACAGGTAATGAATTATATCATAAATAATTAATTATATTACAGATCACACCATAAATCAGGATATATCACAAAGCATTAGATATCAAGGATATCAAACAATTCAACATCCTATATAATCCAAACATCCATAATTAGGATTAATTTAATTATCTTATTAATTTAAATTCGATTAATTTCTACGAATAAATTTGCCAGTCATGGTAAATTAATAATCAATTAATTACAAAACATTAAATAAATTATCTTTTAGTTAATTAATAATTTAATCCTTAACTAATTATTCTTAATTAATTGCAATAATAAGTAATTACTCCTTAATTAATAATTACTTCTCGAACACTTTTATTAATTAATTAATCTAAACCTTTAATTACTTATTAATAAATCCGAATTATTAATTAATTAGATAATAATTTATCCATTTTAATTGACTTAATAATTACAATCATTAATATTCATTTATTTTAAGGATAAAACATTTTTATTATTAATGAATCATATTATTATTAACAAGGTACTTAAAAACAATTTACTTTTATATTTTACTTTTAAAATTTCATTTTAAACTTTAAGATTTAAAATGGAAATCCATTTATCTTTAATAAAGTTTAAAACTAATTTAAAACCTTTAAAAACACATGTTAAAGAATACTCATATCTTATAAAAGAAATCTTAAAAGAGCTTAAACCAAATTTCCTTTTTTTTTAATTCAAAACATTTAAATTTTTCTTTAACATTCAAAATTGTTAAGACAATTAATATTTATAAAACTATAATTTATTTCGAAACTAGAATTTAAATTCAAAATGAATCCAATTTAAAACCCTTTAATTCATCATATATGTATTTTCATTGCTATTTTTAATTTAAATGTTTATCTTCAACTTTAATACTTATTATCTTGTATCTATATATATATATATATATATATATTATTACTTTTGTAGTGTATTTTATTCCTTTGCTTTTTGTTCTATTACTTTGCATTGACTTTTTAACATATTTTCTTTTGAATTTGGAAAATTTCACACGAATTAATTTTATAATTTTTATTCAAAAATTAAATTAATTATAAATTCAAACACAGTCGAAATCTGGCATCGTTACATTTTAATTGTGTTGTGCCATGATTGGGTGAATACAATCTGGGAATTTAAATTTAAATAAAATAAATTAGGTTTAAAGGAAATAAATGAAATTCTTAAGTAAAGAATTTAAAAGGAAGTAAATTCAAGAAATTGGTTTATAATTTGAAGTGTTTGAAATTGTGATTTTAAAGAGAAATGTGAATTGTTTAAAATAATAGCGAAATTTATTTTTAAAGGATGGGAAGTGTGCTTTTTTTCCTGGAAACTTTAGTATGTTTTAAAGAAAATCTTTCAAAATATAAATGGGCAGTTTTAAATGCGTTTAGAATATTTTAGAAAGAAATATTATTTTAATTGTTTAAAGTGTAAGTAAACATTTATTTAAGTAACTATGGTATTTAATTATTTTAAAAGTAAAGTAGTATTAAGTTTCATAGGAAATTATAATATAAATAAGGATTTAATAACTTTATTTTTAAAAATTAAATCTGGCTTAAATTACTTGGAAAACCTCTATATATTTCCTTAAGTATTATTTTCAACCAAGTAATTTTAGAGGCTTTATTTAAATATTTTAAGCATGTACCTTGCAAGTGATTTCCAGGAAATAGCAATGTGTTTAAAAATAAAAGGGGTTTATTTTTAAAGTATGGAAAGGAATTTATGGGATGAATGTAAAATTGAATTGGGGTAAATCGTGTATGGTTTATAAAAAGAATTCTTTAGGTTATCCTAAAATGGAAGTGTATTTCCCTGAAAAGCCATGTACGTTTTTAAAGCGGATTTTTGAAAAAGATAGAAGTTTTGAAGTTGTATTAAAAATGGTTTCAAGAAATTAGTTAAGGTGTAAGAATTTTAAAAGCGAACATTTATCAAATTAGTTATAGAAGTAATTATTAAAAAGGGGTAATTAGTATTATGTTTTAAAGAATATTATTAATATTTATACTTTATAAAATGGTTTTGTTTTAAAGATAATCAATTAAAGTTTTATTTGAAACTTGTACAGGATTTCATAGCTTTATTTAAAATTTAGTGTGACTTAACTTTATTTTGAACAAAATAGTTTATTTTTATAAAGTAGTTTTATTCGAAATATATTTAAAGGTGTATGTTTTTTTAAATTAAGTATGTAAGAAGTTTTAATATAAATGTTATAATATATTTTAAAGAATAAAGAATTTAAATTATTTTAAATCTTAAGTATGGGTACTTGGATGCTTTCAGAGGAAGTAAAGACTTGAGAATTTACTCCATGAAAAGAGTTGGGTTTTGAAAACTGTTCCAAAAAGGACTGGAAAATGGAAATATATCTTGCAAAGGTATTTCTGAGGAAATTAAATAATGTGGGAAATTATTCTTTGTGTGATGGATGTTTTTGAATGTTAATTGATAGTTAAATCACCAACTATCAACATTGGTCAATGCGTTTATCGTTTTGAAGAGACTGGTATCGGGATTAATTTCTCGAAAACCACTTCGATCCGATTTGTACATATTCATGGAAAAACGAGTTCGGAGTCGAAGATGGAGCAGTGAAGTGCAAGGGATAGTCGCTACTAATCCTGAGGATATTTCCAAAATGGATGTAGTACGAGTAGTGCCTTCGGTTCCATTCGAAACCGGGACAGACTTGTATGGATGAATGCTTTTGGAATATCGTCAGGTGGGCGATGGGCATTCTAAGTGAAACGTTCTAAAAGGTAACGCTTAGCCTCAAGCTTCATCAACTGGGAATGATTGAAAATCAGGGGTTATGCAGCAAGGCTAGGTGGGTAGCACCCATTTCAGGGTGAGGTCACCCCTGTCTAGATGTCCCTTTTTATTTCGGCTTAGTGGTGCGGTTGCTGATCCTAACCGTGGGGTGATCTTACTCGGGATTATCCAGTAAGGGGTAGTCCCGGCCTTGTGTTGCAGGGGATCGGGGGTGTTCCTCGGTACACTGATCTAGACTAGTTACTGTGACAGGTGGTTCACAGTGCCTAGTCATTAGCTGGAAATTCAATCTTCCTACGCGCCATTTACGAGTTTTGTTTGTCTTACCCACTTTGTGGCTAGTAGCTGGAATTTAATCATGTAACAATTTCGGCTATTTTAATAAGTATTTGTATATAGACCCTATTATAATATCAGAGGATTTTAATAAAAAGTGTTTTAGCTATCGTAAGGTAAAAATCCGACATGTTTATTTGTGGCGTGGTCTTACGAGATGCTTTAGTTTTCAAAAGGATTTTTGAACTTTAATAATCAATTTGGATGTATTTTTATCAGCTGGTATTCCAGACTGACTCGGGTGTTATTTCATTAAAATGCTCGGGTCAGACTGAGTATTATATGTTTAGAATAGGATGTTATGGAGCAGGAGAAGAGCTGGAGTCCGAGACGTATTATGCACACTTGTTTATATCCGCTGCTGCGCTCGTTTGAAATTGTCAGGCTGGTAGTTGTTGTTTGTGATACTCTAATGATATATTATGTAAAAAAGATATAGTTTTCATTTTATGTAAAGGTCTGTTATTATGTATTATATTTTGATCCGCTGCGATTGTGAGATTCTTATATTGTTTAGTTCCTTCTTTCTTCTATCTCCTTTCTTTCCCTTAACAATCTGTCTTTTCCGACACTTGATTATCAGCATATTATATGTGGAGTATTCTGTGTTGATTTTCGAGGGTCGAGAAGGGTGGGTCGTCACACTTGGTATCAGAGCTTAGGTTGGCGACAACCTAGGCTTTGGTGGGGAAATTACTCATTAGAAATAGAGTCAATAGTACTCTCTAATGAGTTAAGAGTATTAATAGCCATGAGAGCATACTTGTTAGTGAATATAAAAATTGTTTTTATACTGTGTTGATTTATCGCTTGAATGTTTATGAATTCTGGTCGGTACGGGAAGTACAACCGTATCGGTAGGGGTTTCTAAACTCTTAAACAAGAAAAACCAACATAGTATTGTTTTTAAAGTGGGTAAATGAAATAAATTTTACCCAAAATTATATTTTTATATAAAATAAATAATTTTTTGAAATTATTATATATATTTAATTATTTGGATGTGGATATCTTAATCAAATAAGAATCTAGAATTTGATCTAAAATTTGAAATGGTTATAGCCAAATAAAAATCTATGAGTATAAATTATACAAAAGAAAAATAAATAAATTTGAATTAAACCATAATATAAATCCCGAAAGTTTGGGAAAGGATTTTAAATTTATTGAAAACAAAAATTTTAGAAATTTAAAATCTTGGGAATGTATGAAATGTTTTCCAAAGTGTTTGAAGCCAATGATGGAGTATTATTTTGGGAAATATTTTTGAAGGGAAATTGTTTTGAAATGAATTTGTGAAAGTAAGGAAGCACTGAAATCACTTCAGTCGCTGGAAAATAATCTTGATGATGAGGGCCACATCATTAGAAATCATTTTTGAGTTTCTAAAGTGATGGATTGCTTCCATAGTAATTGGATATGACATCTATTTAGACTTTATTGATATACAAGGTGTTTTAGAAATTTCAAAAAGGGGAATTTGTTTTGGTAAAAACAGATTGTTTTGGAATCTGGAGATTTGATTTGATATACTAAGTGGGTATGTGTTAATTATCATTTGAAATGGTTTTGAAATAAAACGGGGCAATTGAATTCTGGAAAATTCTATTTACATAATGTGTAAAGTTAAAATGAATCAACTATTGAACTTATTAAGTGAAGTTGATATTAATAAGAAGAAAATGATATTTTTAATCCTGGATTTAAAATTTAACTTGGGTAAATGGTAATGAATAAAATATGCTAGAATTTAACTCAGGATAAGTTAAATATAAATTGAAATTGAAATTGATTTAAATTGAATATAAAATTGAAATGTAAAATGACTTTGTAATTGCAGGTCATTGTGTAATGAATTGTACCCATAAGCTATTAAGTGTTATACTTACAATCTGAAATTGTGGATTTAAAATTTTGCAAAGAATTAAATTGAAAGAAAATTTGTATTCTTAAGAATTCAGTGATACATATATAAAAAATTTGGCATTGTGGTTATAAGGTGAAAATGTCTCTAATAAGCAATATAAACTTTTAAGTAAATAAGTTGGTGAACTTAAGAATAGAAAGTCAGACTGTAATCTCAAGTAAAATGGAATTATAATCGCAAATGAGAAATAGTTGAATGGTATGGTGAATTCAAACTTAATCCTAAATGAAATGTAAAGTAAGATAAGGCAAAGTGAGATATAAAAGGTGAATGGACTTAGGTTAATAAACAAGTTTTTGAACTTATATATTAGAGAGTAAAAATTTAAATTGAATGGAGAATTAAAATTGGATCGAACTGGATTTCACTTAAATTATAGGAATTGAGTTAAATTTGGATTGAATTGAAATTCAAAATTCAGTTGCATTATAAATAACATTGAATGGAATTAAATTCTTATTTAAAATAGTAAAGGGAATGGAATGAATTTAAGTTGGCTAAATAAAATTTAGTTAAACTTGAATTGAATTTGGGAAAAGAATTGAATTAAGTGGTATTTAAATTAAGCAAGAATGATATTGAATGAATAAAATTCTCACCCAACTAAATTCAAAAAGGATTGTTTAGAAATGAATTTAGTGTAAGCTAAATTAAATGGAAATTGTATTGGATTGAATAAAAAATCAATTTAAAATGGATATGGTCCAAAATGCAAGTAAAATTCAATTTGGGTATAAGATAATTGAGAATGATAATATTATTAATAAAATTCAAAATGAATTGTGGAGATGAATTAAAATATAAGTAAACAAATTGAATTAAAATTTGTAAATGGATTGGAATTTGTTTGGATGAGAATCAAACGAAAATAAAATAAAATTGATATAAGAAGAAATGGAAATATTGTGAAATTGAAAGAACTTAAGCAAATTGGAAAATAGTTGTGGTCGAGCTTTATAAGGGGTCTTGAATGAAATTTGTTTAGATAATAAAATTGAAATGCAAGAGAAAAGAATTTTAATTAATTATTGTGATAAAATAAGGATGTATGGGTTGTAGATAATCAAGAATGGAATGCCATTAACATAAACTTGAAGTGGTTAATGACATGAAAATGTAAGGGTAAGGATTTAATTTAATAATTGCAATGAAATAAGAATGCTTGGATTGTGAACCATGTAGAATTGAATAAAATTAATATAAATCTAAGTTGGAATTAATTTTAAATGGTTATAAGCTTAAGTGATTGTTACTTGCTTGGATAACTTTAAATTTGCATAGAAATTAGTCGTTTGTCGTAAATGAAAGTGGATTGATTTGAAGAAGTAAATAAAATTCGTGAGGGAAATGGTAACAAGAATATGAGATAGGAACGTCTCTACATCGAAGACAATGATTCGTGGGGCCTCCAACTGGATTCTTTATGCATATAGGCTCATCA
This sequence comes from Allium cepa, assembly GCA_030765085.1. NCBI lineage: Eukaryota > Viridiplantae > Streptophyta > Magnoliopsida > Asparagales > Amaryllidaceae > Allium > Allium cepa. The sequence goes on from CM060942.1 coordinate 516,460,724, forward strand.
ACAAAATCAGGTTCAAGATTCAATTCATTAATAGCTTGTTGAGAGATAAAACTGTGTATAGCGCCCATGTCAAATAGAACTCTAACAATGCTATCATAAATAGTGAGATTACCTTCCAAAACTCCTTTCCCTTTTTCTACTTTGGAAGATGCGGGTTTGCCTTTGACTGTGCACACCTTGGCTTTCTGAGCTTGCTTCATTACTGGGCAATCTTCAACTTCATGTCCCAATTTCTGACAATAATAACATTTCCTAGGCTTTGCTTGAACGGATCAATTGACTTGTCTCTTAGGCTTCGTACATCTGCTAGATTAATGGCCCTTTTCCAAGCAGTTAAAGCAAGTGACATTCTCTATTGTGCTTCCCTGATTTCTCTTCTTTTTCTCCTTACCATGCCATGGTTTCTTGCCTCCAAATTTCCTCTTCTTCCAATTTTGATCGCTCGAATTTCCTTTCTCCACCTGGGCTTCTTGCATGTCAAGTGTAGCATATCGATATCCCATATCAACCAAATCTGAAAAGGCTCTTTGACGTGGCCAGTCATCCTTTCGTGGAACTTCTTATTTATCCCACGAATGAACCTTTCGTTCTTCTTTAAAGGTGTGTTCACCATTTCTGGATCGAAATGAGACAATTCATTGAATTTGTTAAGATACTCCACGAAGGACAAACTCCCCTGCTTAAGTCCATGAATTCCTGGCACATTCGAGAAATCCCAGCTAATGGCATATAGCGCTTCTCAAATACTTCTTTGAATCTCTGCCAAGTAAACTCATCTTCTGGCTCATCAACAGTGGCTGTCTCCCACCATGCTAAGGCTTCTTCTTGAAGTTGCCAAGAAGCTATGAGACACATCCGATCATCTTGCAGCTTAAGCCCTTTAAAGATTCTTTCACATGATCTGATCCATGCTTGGGCCTCAATAATCATCTTCTTGCCGGTGAACGGCCTACCACCATGCCATGAAAAACTCTTATATAAATCAGCCAGATTCGGCTGATGTTGAGTAGATAAAGCTACTTCTGCTGTTAGGGAAACTTGGCTAGGTGCTGTGGCATTTCCTCGCCTCCAGCTCTTCCTCTTCGTCCGCTCATCCTTACTATCTGTAATTAGTAAGAAAATTGATTTAGATATTCGGACGAGATATCTTAAGGAATATCAGCAGTTAAAGGAAATAGACTAAGAAAATTTGGGGTTTCGGTCTCAGTTATACTCATTCTAGGGTATACTTCACCCTATCTCTAATGAGCCATCTAATGCGTAATACTCCATAGCTAAAGATCTTACTCAACCTTTAGCTCTAATACCACACGTCACGATCTGAAATCCAATGTTCGAAAATTGACATCAAATGCCTCACTTGTATTCGAAGGCTAAAGGTTCAAACATCGAACTCCAGTCGGATGGAGCTTATAACAACATTAGATGAATATAAAACAGCGGAAACAAAATGAATATCATGCATTACATCATAGATACAACATCACCATAATATCCATTACAACATCAAAGTATCATAATACATATATCACAACTCCAAAATAGAACATCATAATAGAACAACAAGTGATCATATGCCAAAAAGTCTTTAAAGGAATGAAGCGATAGTGAACTTCCAAAAACTATGCACCTTGAGATCCAAAAGCTTCCAAAATATCTCCAAGGTAAAAGCCTCCAAAAACTGATAATCTCCAAACCAAAAGTCTCCAAAATACAGCTAACACCAAAACACGGAAAACCTGCTACTAGGCTTCCCTTGTGGAAATGATGGGCACCCAGAGTTTAGAAAGAAATAATAAACTCTGGGTCAGTCATGAGACTGGTATGAGTAAACAAAGATAGTTTCTTCTAAATGAAACAGATTTTTAAAAGAAAACCGTTCATTCTTTTGAAAATGAAACTACCATAAGGCCTTTGGCACAAACACAATGCAATCACACACTTGGGGAAGATTTCCCCTTATGATAGTCAAATATGCTTAATACGTGGGAAGTTCTTTGATATTATTACTAGTGCATAGTGTGAAAACATTTTGAAAATATAACACTAATCCTATCCAGCATAGTTACCATTATACTATGCCTACTATAGCTGCCATGTTAAATGGCTGGTTCTATAACTAAAACCGTACCGGGTTCGTATTGGGAATTGGATTTCCAACAAATGGTCAGGCTAAGGAACTTCTTATGCCACATGGGTACGACTCTGGAGGGATGTCTCGAGAACTTGACCAGTTCTCTGCCAACACAAGGCCGGGTTACCTCTGTAACTAGGTAACTACTACACGACTATGCCTTTCCCCATTCATTTGCGACCTTTATCCGAGGGCCCTCCATCAAAAAGCAACAACCACACAGTAAATGAGATTGTAGCAACCACATAGGTGAAGTATCTGGGCTCCATACCATGATACCACCTTTTTTCAGAAGGAAATGACATATCCTAAAGGGTGCGACCCTCATAACCTTGCCGCATCTTTCCTGTTTCGACCATTTCTGGGGTGTGGGGTCGATGAGTTCTCATCCACAAAGCTACGCTTTACACGAAATCCATGCTTTGATCATAAACGATCAACAAATGATCATAATACACAGCAGCACTTAGCATGGCACACTAACAAATTGGGAGTATATCGCTGATAACCTTCAACTATATAACTTCTGAACTCGTACGTCTCAGAGAAGGGTGTTAAGCTAAGAGAATAAATTCTCCGCCGCCAACAGATATGTATTTAAAAGAAATCAGCTTTATATCTAAAAGTGTAGTGTCAGACGCACAACCATGCTGGTCTGTTCCGGGTTCGAACAGAGTCGAAGGCACTTTGTCCAATAAAGGAAGAAGCCCTTGCAAATTCGGGTATCTCAAATTCCAATCGGACTCCCCATCACCTGTGGAGATCTCTATACCGGAGCAACTCAGTCCAGAGACAATCCATAGGTTATCCTATCGTTTTCGAAGACACCTGGTCTTCATCACCTTCTTCAAATGTTATTCATTTCGTCGAATCACTATTCGGAATGGGTTATAGGACACAAAGGCCTCTTTCGGCTAATCCGAATAGTGAACGCTTAATTTTCAAAACACGTGAATGTATCAATTTCAAGGGTTCACATTCAGGGTTCAATGTGGGTTTCGGATAACTAACTGAAATCCGACTCCCTGTTGCATCGAAGTTTAAATGTTGTTTTACTGGCAAAAGGGTTTTCACACACATATAGGAACAAATCACAAATCATAGTTCAGCACAAAGCAATTCACCTCATTACAGTATCACAACAGAATTATCAATCCAGTACACAACATTGGTAATGGTCAATCATCTTTAATTAAGGTGAATGTGATTTAAGTGAATTAACCACATACTTATTTTTATTAGTTACCATTAACTACAACTGATTAAGCCTTTATCATCTTCACTAATTAATCATTTCCTAATTAATTATCTTAATTAATTTCAAATTAATTAACCTTAACTATTAATTAATTAAACCCTACTTACTTTTATCAATTAATTTCTCATTAATTAATTGCTAATTAATTACAAATTAATTAACTTAATTATTTATTGGGTTAATCTTTAAATAATTAGTTAAGTGATTACCTTTTTAAAATAATTAAATTAACAAAATCATCAATTATTTAATAAATCAAAAGATAAACTAATTACTTCGATTATCCTTTTAAACCTTATTTAATAAATCACCTTTATGACATTAGTTATTTTAAAAGGTTAAGATTTGGTTTAAACAACATTTTATCTTAATTACATTATTTACTAAATATAAGTAACTTTATATGGTATCAAAACTAAATAAACTAATATTTAATTTCTTTGAAACACCTTACTTAATCCTGAATTTATTTAAAACTTTAATCAAATCATCATTTGGAAACATAGTTTTAAAAGTATTTAAGAGCTTGGAAATTTTTAATGTAAAAAAAACCGTTTCATTTATCAGGCACGAGACCTGCTTCGAGTCAACCCCGAGAATCTTTCTCAGTTGCTTCGAGTCTTGCCGAAATTTTGCCCGAGTGCCACAGTTTCAACTTTAAAAAATTTCTAAGTATTTTCGACCTGATACTTCAAAATTTTCACTTGAGTTAACACCCGAGCTCCCACTGGTTCCACCCCGAGGCCTCCTTCGAGTCACCCCTTCCTTCACTTTTCTGCCCCATTCCTGGTACACAAGATGACACGTGCACATGCACGGTTAGAATCATCACCGTTGGTTGAAACTATAGCCACCATTGAGTCGACGACCATCCACCTGAACCCCACAAACACCCAGATCTTGAATTAATTTCGAAAACAAGAATCGAATCGTCTCGACCCAAACAACCCAACATAACATCATCAAAAAATGGTCTCGCCCCACCTCCTCTGACCGTCAGCGGTCACCGAAATTCGACCGAAGCTCCATCAACGTACAACGCCGTGATTTGCACCTGTGGCATGAAGTCTGATCACCTAACAATGGCGCAGCACCATCATTTCAAACGCGAACAGAAATGGGTTATTTAGTCCTAATTTGATCTCGAATTAAAATTTTAAAGATTTATAAATTCCACTTGTATTTTTCTAGTGATCTCAAACATTCAATCTAACTGTGACAAAGAACTCGAGGCCCACAAAAGTTTAGATCATCAGAATTTGGAAAAAATTCAACTTTCTAATCAACCCCAATATATTAGTGAAAGCTTAATGAAAATTTTGAATTTTGGTTACTAAAATCATTATTTTTGAGGGGAATTCAAATAACACTACTGAAATTAAAATCGATGAGGTTCGAATTTCTACATAATTTAAGTTGTGACTGTGCTTTCTCATTTTCCAGAAAAAACTATGTATCTTTGCTTTAATTTATTACTGAAACATAGTGCAGGGTTAAAACCGTAATTTAACTTGTTTACAATCCATTTTCAAAAGAAATTAGGGAGAGAGGGGTTTGAATTTGCCATGGTTTACTCTGTAAACCAGAGACTTAGAGTAAACAGGGAAGAAAATTATGATCATACATTCCCAGGCAAAAGAAAACACAAGCATATCAATTTATTCACGTGCAAGCGCTTTTCAACATCCATTCAGGCACACATACAACAAATAATTGAATAAAACAGAGGTTTACTCACCATACAAAGTGTAAATAGAGAGCTTCCGATAGTTTTTTAGATAAGGATGAGAGCCTGTAAAAAATTTCTTTCTTTTCCTACTTCAAATCTTGAAGCTTAGACCTGCAACTTGCAAGTACAGATCTTTGATTACTCTTTGTTGTTTTTATTCACTTAATTCATCAAATACAAATAAACTTAAATTTACTTACAGTTTGAATTTTTTTATACTACAGAGAGCAGATCTGTAGTTGAAACCAGAAATCTATTTAGCCTTGAACATGATTTTCTTCCTTCAACTGATTAATTTAATTGATTAATTCTTGCTTTAATACAATTTAGCAACTCCAAATTCAAAAAAAATTCACTTTCCTTAACTTTTTATTCCAGAGAATCCTTGTACAGTCTCTGGCCAAAACTGTAGCTGCCTTGTTTAATTAATATGCAGTTTTGAATTGGTGTTAAAACTTGATTTTAAAATCATAAATTCATTAAACTATAAAGTATAGAGTTTTACCTGAGAGATGGAGTGTAATGCTACAGCTTGATGTTTAAGGAGATTTTCATTTTTTTTTTCAACTTTGAATTTAAAGAAAGTTGGCAGTTTTTTTGATTTTCTTTTTTTCTCTTTAGGTGTTGGAGTTTGAAATGCTCAATCTTTTGTTACTGTACTTTCAGAGGTTTGGTAGGCTAAATAAATTCGAAAATGGAAGCTGAAAAGTTTTCTATAATTTTTAATTCTTATTATTTTATTTAAGCAATGATATTGAATGCCATTTGTAAAAAATAATCATGAGATCTCAATGCATGTTAATTTCTTTACTCCATCTCCTTTGTGTATGTTTAGCATTTGTAATTTTACAAGACAAAAGAATTTTTTTAAATAAATTGTTGTATCATATTCACTTTATAAATGAATACACGCCTTATTCATTTGTATATATATACAATGTTAAAAGAATTGCTTTAACCAATATTTATATTATATACATTACACCATAATGATTTTAAATGCTGTTGAGTCACAAGTTTTATGAAAGTTTTGATTTCTGACAAATAACTAAAGGCGATCGACAAAACAAGGTCATTAGAGCTACATATGTTACTCTAGATTATAGATTGATTATTTGATATTATATTAGTGATAAACTTGTTAAAATCTATCCTCAAATCATCATGCATTTTCAAGAAAATTAATATATATACAATTAGAATGTAGTTGCACATTCAGTGTGCAACTTTACAGGGACCGGTCGACCGGTCAAAATATAGGCGGTCGACCGTTCCTGCATAATTTGCACACTGAACGTGCACACATACACATAACGTATATATATTTAAATTCCTGTCTACTGGTCACTTTTTAACCTGTCGACCGTTTTTAAACAGAAAGCAATTTTTCCAAAAGACACTTCTCTTCTCCAAAGGTTGCATCTCTTACCTTTCACCAAAGATCATATCTCTTAATGGCAAAGAGTTACAACCATTCTTATCTATATAAACTCATCCAATTCGTTTATTAAAAATATGATTTCATATTCTTTTTAATCTAATCTCTGATCTTACTTTATACATACTCCTGCATTCTAAAAACTCTCAATTATTTATTGAATCATTGAAACTATTTCATATCCTTTGATTCAATAAGTAATATACTTTCCTTAATCTTTTCAAAACAACATTTCGCATACTTTGAGGATAAGATTATAGGAAGGGTGTACTGCTAGTGACAAATCCGTGTTTTCAAGAGCACAAGTTGTCAACAACAATTGTATTTGTTCTTTTGTTGAAGTCCTCTGTGTTGTAAGAGGCAAGTGTTGATGTCCTCAGTGTATTAGAGGCGTGAAATCCCGTTCGGTTGTTCGGGTGTTGTAAACCTGCTCCTCCGGGTGAAGCGAGGAAGTTAATAGTGAAAATCCAGATAGAAGTCTGAGACTGGACGTAGGACGGTGCTCCGAACCAGTACAAAAATCTCTGGTGTGATTTTTCTATTTTTTATTTACTATGCTATTATCATCTATTTCCGCATTTGTATTGTAATCCATATTACACGATCCGTGTATACTATATTAGCACATATAATTGTATACACACCGCACTTTCATTTGGTATCAGAGCACGGTCATCATATAACCGTAACACGGTTATTTGATATATTATAGTAATATGGCAAATAACGTAAGTACTAGCACTCAAAACACCACTTACACGGAAGGTCAATCAACACAGAGACCTCCATTTTTCAATGATCTTAACTATAGTTATTGGGCAACACGTATGTCATTCTTTATGCAATCAAATAGCTATGATGCTTGGAATGCCACTCAAAGAGAAATAGTGAATCCAACAACTGATTATTCAGAATGGACAGCAGCTGAGAAAACGGCAGCAGCCGTAAATGCAAGAGCAATAAATATGTTGTTCTGTGCATTAGACCAAAATGAATATAATCGTGTTAGTATCTGCACTACTGCATATCAAATTTGGCAAACACTAAAAATCACTCATGAAGGTACTAACAAGGTTAAACAAGCCAAAATAGCCATGCTGAAAAGTCAATTTCAAAATTTCAAAATGAAACCAAATGAGACAATCAATGGCATGTATTCACGGTTTCAAACTATTCACCATGCACTTATTGGCTTAGGACAAAAGTATTCTGATTTCGATGTTGTTTCAACAGTCCTACACTCTCTGACTAGTGAATGGGAAGGAAAAGTATTAGCAATTGAAGAAGCTAATGACCTTTCCGTCATGAAGCCAGATGAATTGATAGGAAATTTAATGTCCTATGAAGCAAATTTGCAGGCTAGAAAAGAACAGAAAGAAGAAAAGAAAAATGTAGCATTTCATGTTGAGAAAGATGAAAATGAATCAGATTCTGAAGACGAAGATTTGGCACTCATTGCGAAAGGATTCAAAAAATTCTTAAAATATCGAAAAGCCAGTCGTTACAATAAAAGGAAACCTGGATCAAATAAACCATCTTCATCTGCTATAGAATGTTTCAACTGCCACAAAAAGGGACACATGCAGAAAGATTGTCCAGAACAAAAGAAGAAGTCAGAAAATGACAAATTCAAATATAAGAAGGACAAATCTAAGAAACGAGCCTTCTCAGTAACATGGGATGATTTAGAGTCATCTTCATCAGAAAGTGAAAGTGATTCAGAGAATGAACAAGCTAATGTTTGTTTTATGGCAACAGAAGATGAGGTACAAATTCCTACATTTGATGAATTACTTGATATTAATGCTGAATTGATAATCAAATATAAAGACATAAAACGTCAATTAAAAGTAGTCAAAGCAGATTTAAGTAGAGCAGAGCTTGAACGAGATATGTTAAAAGTTGAGAAAAAAATATTAGAAGAGGAACTTGAAAATATTCAAGAATCATCATCTAATGTTGACTCTCAAATATCTCTTTTGAGTCAAGAAATAGAAACTCAAAAAGAGAAAAATAATGCTCTCACTACTGAAAATCATGAGCTTAAAGCAAAAGTCAAAATTCTAGACCTAGAAAAAGCTAGCTTACAAACAAAGTTTGATGACATTACTCAAAATGTTTCTAATTTTAACAAAGGTCGAGAAAATTTGACAAAAATCATTGAAAGTTCACAATCTATTTCAGACAAACAAGGATTGGGATATAACAAACAAGAAACCAAGAAACATCTTGGAAATAAAAGGAAAAAGAAAGTACAAAAAACTGAAGCTAAGAAAAATCTTAGTTTATTATATTCCAAACCAAAACCAGTTGTGAAATTTCAAAAGAAAAATGTCAAGACTATCAAAATATGGGTTCCTAAAACAAATAACAATTTGATTAGGAACAAATACATTCAGCAATTCATGAATACTGTGCATTTTAATAATAATTATATATATAAAGGGGATACCGGACCCAAATGGGTTTGGACTCCTAAGACCTAACTCTTAGGACCCTATAAAAAGTGGGTACCATGGACTTAATTCTATTTTTGCAGGTCCCACTTAAGAAAAGAGGAAAGTGGATATTGGACAGTGGTTGCTCAAAGCACATGATCGGAGACAAGAGTTTATTAACAAATATTACATATTCAGATGATGGCTCCGTCACTTTTGGAGACAATTCAAAAGGCTATATCATCGGCAAAGGCGATGTGAGCAATTGCGGTACATCTAACTTACCGCTTATTACTAATGTCATGCTAGTTAGAAATTTAAAACACAATTTGCTTAGTATTAGTCAGTTATGTGACAAGGGTTTTATAATTTCATTTTCAAATAATAAGTGTAGTATTTTAGATAAAGACCATAATTTGGTTTTCGAAGGTTATAGAGACAGAAATATATATATTTTGAATATGAATATTAATCATAATTCAGATATGTGTCTTGTGGCTAATGACAATGATCCATGGCTATGGCACAAACACTTCTGTCATATAAACTTCAGAACTATTGACAAGCTAGCCAAAAACAATCTAGTTAGAGGACTACCCAAAATGAGTTTTAAAGTTAACAACATTTGTGATGCATGTCAATTAGGAAAATTGACCAAATCATCTTTTAAATCCAAGAAAGTCATATCAACATTACAACCACTTGAGTTACTACACATGGATTTATTTGGACCTACTAGAGTTCAATCAATAAATCACAGTCAATATGTGCTTGTAATTGTTGATGATTTCTCTCGTTATACATGGACAATTTTCTTAAAAAATAAAAGTGACACTTTCGATCATTTCAAATCTTTCGTCAAAAGAATTCAAAAATCAAAAGGGATTAAAGTTAAAAATATAAGAAGTGATCATGGCGGAGAGTTTGAAAATAATGAATTTGAACATTTTTGTACAAAGAAAGGTATATATCATAATTTTTCGTTTCCCAGAACTCCACAACAGAACGGAGTTGTAGAACGGAAAAACCTAACTTTACAAGAATGTGCAAGAACATTATTGAATGGAACCACCTTACCAAAACATTTTTGGGCAGAAGCTGTGGCAACTGCCTGTTATGTTTTAAATCGTGTATCCATAAGACCTCTTACCAAGAATACTCCTTATAAATTATTTAACAAAAGGAAGCCTAAAATCTCATACTTCAAAGTTTTTGGTTCCAAGTGCTTTATTTTAAATACGAAAGACCAGCTTGGCAAATTCGATCCAAAGGCCGATGAAGGAATATTTGTCGGTTATTCGGAAAGAAGTAAGGCCTATCGGATATTTAATAAACGAACCAAAACTATTGAAGAATCACTTCATGTCTCTTTTGATGAAATCTATCAGCTCCCTCACACTATATCAGATGATGACGAATCAATAGTCACTGACAATCAAATCATCACAAATATTGATTCTGACTCGGAAATAATTATTGAGAATATTCCTCAAATATGTGAGTTACAATCACCACCAAGAATATTAAGAGACCATCCGCCTCAAAATATAATCGGTGAAATAACATCACATGTCAGAACAAGGAGTCAACTCAATCAAATGGGTCATGTCGCTTTTCTCTCAAATATCGAACCTAAGAATCCAAAAGAAGCTGCTACAGATGATTACTGGATCATTGCCATGCAGGAAGAACTAAATCAGTTTGAGCGCAATGACGTTTGGGAACTTGTTCCAAGACCAACTGATCAGTCAGTAATCGGTACTAAATGGGTTTATAAAAATAAGGCTGACGAACAAGGAAATATCACCAAAAATAAAGCAAGATTAGTAGCACAAGGATATAATCACGAAGAAGGTATCGATTATGAAGAAACTTTTGCACCAGTTGCTCGACTAGAAGCTATTAGAATCCTATTATCTTTTGCTTGTCACCATAATTTCAAACTTTATCAGATGGATGTCAAAAGTGCTTTTCTCAATGGATTTATCAAAGAGAATGTCTAAGTCGAACAACCTCCTCTGTTCGTACATGAAAAATATCCTGACCATGTGTTCAAACTTAAGAAAGCTCTATATGGTTTAAAACAAGCACCTCATGCTTGGTATGAACGACTACGTAGCTATCTTATTAGCTCAGGATTTCAAATAGGCAAAGTCGATCAAACTTTGTTTATTAAACATTCTCGAAAAGATATTCTAGTTATCCATATATATGTAGACGATATCATCTTTGGTTCAACAAACGATAAACTTTGCAAAGAATTTGCAAGTATTATGACCAAAGAATTCGAAATGTCTCATATGGGAGAACTATCTTATTTTCTTGGACTTCAAATAAAGCAACTTTCAAACGGCATTTTTATCAATCAAGAAAAATACTTTGAAAACCTTATCAAACGCTTCGGATTAGAAAATACATCTGGTAAACCAACTCCTATGAGTACAACTACACATCTTGACAAAGATGAAAGTGGTAAGAATGTTGACCAGAAATTGTATCGAAGCATGATTGGTTCTCTTCTTTATCTTACAGCTAGTCGTCTAGATATAATAATGAGTGTTTGTTTATGTGCTCGTTTTCAAGCCGATCCAAAGGAATCACATCTACGAGCAGTGAAACGTATAATTCGTTATCTTAATAACACCAAAGATTTCGGTCTTTTTTATCCAAAAGAATGTCCATTTGAATTAGTATCATATAGTGATGCTGATTTCGGTGGCTCAAGAACGGATAGAAAAAGTACAAGTGGTACGTGCCATTTTATTGGAAAATCACTTGTCTCTTGGTTCAGTAAGAAACAGAATTGTGTTTCACTATCAACATGTGAAGCTGAATATATATCAGCAGCTCTCGCTTGTACTCAAGTACTATATATGCAACAAACACTTCAAGATTTTGATATTCATTTATCAAATTCTATTATATACTATGATAACACTAGTGCTATAAATCTCTCTAAAAATCCAGTAAATCACTCTAGAACCAAACACATTGATATCCGTCATCATTTCCTTCGAGATAATATTGACAAAGGAAATATATGTCTTGAATATGTTCATACTGACAATCAATTAGCAGACATTTTTACTAAGCCTCTGCTCGAATCTAATTTTATTAGATTACGAAGAGAGCTTGGTTTAATTTCAAGAAAAAATCTTGACTAAGTAATTTCTAAAGAACGTCTTCTTGTTAGTTATCCTTTAGTTATTCTTTTTAGTTATCATTTAACCATAAATTTTGCATAAACTATTTTTTTTTACATTAAATATAAGCCACTGCTTTATTTAATGGTTAAATTCTCTTTACTCATTTTTTTCTTTTCTTTTAGTGATCGTCCTTTCCTTTCTTATTTTATAAATTTAGTTTTAAAAGGAAATCTATTTTTAGAGTTACAATAAAATTTCTGCTTATGTTTTCTTGGTTAAAATTTTTCATTAACTCACATCCATAGGTTTATACATAAGAAACTTGTATATAAACTTGCAAAAATTTTATATTTTGTTCATCTTTTTTTAATCTAACCATAATATTCTATACAACATACACTATGGCTCACATTTGTGATAAATGTGCTCAAGAATCATACATTTCAATTACGAGTTCTGAGTCGGAGGAATTTTATTCTCCTACAACTCCAAAACAAAAATCAAGTTGTCACCATCAATGCTCTTGTATGTCTGATAAAACTCCAAATTCAAAACGAGTGAAGAGGACATTATTCTATTCTCCTCGTACCAAAGCTCAAATAGATGAGGTACACCACTACCAGAAACATCAGATAGACCTTCAGAGACAGCTCCATTACGGGCAAAGTCAACTTTATCACGAGCAACAACGGACATCGGCACGATTATCCGTTTTAGAAAAGTTGGCAACATTTTTCTACGGTTCCAACAAGCATGACGTGCATGAACCAATGCCGTCTAGGCCATCAACATCTAAAAGTCCTAACTCGTGGGATCGGAACTATGAGAAGAATGAAGGAGCTCAGAAGCAATGAAGTCCATGGTCAAAACGTATTGAAGGAAACAAAGATAATTCTAATGACGAACTTTCTCATTAGATTTATATATAGTTATTATATCTTTATCTATCTCTTGTGTAATGACGGTTATATTTTGTATTACGAATGAAATATAATATATATAGGTTGATATACTATAAAAAACTTGCAAAATAACATGATTTGCTCAGCAGACCAGTACCGGTCGACCGCCCCTGTTATAGCCGGTTGACCGTTTGCTCTCTGGTTGAAAACGGTCGACCGGCCATATTTCATAGGTCGACCGGTTGACGTATTTTCAGTTTTTATATATACCTATGCGTCATTTTTTCCCTCTACCCTCTTTCACTTTTTACTCAAGCTGTTCTTTTACCCAAAATCACAAACCCTAGTTTCCTATTTTCAATTCGCAAATCTCAAATCCTCCAACAATGGCTCCTCCTCAAAAGAAATCCAAGAAAGGAGCAACCTCTGAAACTTCATCTCTTACCATCTCCGTCAAAAAATGGCTTCAAAGTCCAATTGCTGTAACAAGATGGAATCAGATGACAAATTACAAGTTTTATCCAGGCTCTTTCATCAAATTTGATGATTTCACGGCTTATGGAGTTCGGAGGTTAGCCAATAATTCCAACATTACTCCATTAATAGATTTTTCAGAAAACAGTGTGTAGATAAATCATTTGATGATCAAATTGTTTTACGCCAACATGAATCTTGATGAGTATCAACCTGATAATCCAAACGGCGTCATCTGGTCTGTGGTCTGTGGCAAGCAAATTTTTCTTACTCATGCTAGAATTGCCTCTATACTTGGTATACCAAATCGAGGCGAAGAGTTTTCATCTACCTTATGCGAAGTCTTCACTCGAAATAGTACCAGTCATCAGTTCATAGAAGACAATAGTGATGGCACTAAGTCTATTGGACTTCGACCGACAGCCAGACTACTTCATCGTGTTTTGATGCATTCTCTTTTTCCTAGACTTGGAAATTATGATGCAGTATATAAAGAAAACTTCAAAGCACTCTATGCTATTTATGGTGAAATCCAAATCAATTGGGTACACATGCTTTTTGATGAAATTCTCAAGGTAAATAACTCAATACGGCCTCATTTCTTCTACAATGAATATATCATGCGACTTTTGTTAGCTTGTGGGGTCAATCCTCCTGATTCTGCAACCTCAAAACCAAAATGCATTGATTCCATAACCATCAAACGAATGAAGCTTCCGCCACATTATCTTGAGATTATGCCTTTTGAAGAATGGCAACAAATAGGACCAAGGAAACAACGAGCAACTTCCTCTCATCCTCGTTCCGATGAAGTAAAACTATTAAAATCAAAGTCATCTACAAAAGAATCACTTGAAACAATTGCGCGTAACCAATTTTTGCTTGAATCACGTCTCAAGCGCATGGACTCTAAAATCGATAAGCGCTTCAATAAGGTCAAGTCATTCTTTGGTATGCTATGGGATGCTATATCATGTTCCACATCCACCTCTGTTCAAGCACAAGACCCAGGAAAACGTCCTGCTGCTCCAGTTTTCACCTGGACATCATCTGACGAGTCTACAGGTATGAGTGGTCATGGACATGGAGAATCATCTAAAGGGAACAATGATGACGAAGAAGAAGAAGATGATGACGATGACGACGATGATGATGAAGAGGAGATACGATCTGCTTCATCCTAGATTCTATTATGGTTTAGCACTTTAAAAACATTCATCGACACTTGTACTAAATAGTGTCGTTATTCTTGTTTTTCATTTGACATTATGATCTGTAGTATACTCTGTTATGTTTTGGATGTGTTAATGATTTATTTTGCTATGCATATCATATTCATTCTGCTATTCTAGTATATGTTACTCCTTTTTGTCGATGACAAAGGGGGAGAAAGGGCTAACAATTGCTTGCAGGAACATACATATAAGAATTCAAAGAGAGAGAGATCACATACTCAGGGGGAGATTCAGATTTGCAGATATATTGTCATCAATCAAAAAGGGGGAGAATGTTGAGTCACAAGTTTTATGAAAGTTTTGATTTCTGACAAATAACTAAAGGCGATCGACAAAACAAGGTCATTAGAGCTACATATGTTACTCTAGATTATAGATTGAGTATTTGATATTATATTAGTGATAAACTTGTTAAAATCTATCCTCAAATAATCATGCATTTTCAAGAAAATTAATATATATACAATTAGAATGTAGTTGCACATTCAGTGTGCAACTTTACAGGGACCGGTCGACCGGTCAAAATATAGGCGGTCGACCGTTCCTGCATAATTTACACACTGAACGTGCACACATACACATAACGTATATATATTTAAATTCCTGTCTACTGGTCACTTTTTAACCTGTCGACCGTTTTTAAACAGAAAGCAATTTTTCCAAAAGACACTTCTCTTCTCCAAAGGTTGCATCTCTTACCTTTCACCAAAGATCATATCTCTTAATGGCAAAGAGTTACAACCATTCTTATCTATATAAACTCATCCAATTCGTTGATTAAAAATATGATTTCATATTCTTTTTAATCTAATCTCTGATCTTACTTTATACATACTCCTGCATTCTAAAAACTCTCAATTATTTATTGAATCATTGAAACTATTTCATATCCTTTGATTCAATAAGTAATATACTTTCCTTAATCTTTTCAAAACAACATTTCGCATACTTTGAGGATAAGATTATAGGAAGGGTGTACTGCTAGTGACAAATCCGTGTTTTCAAGAGCACAAGTTGTCAACAACAATTGTATTTGTTCTTTTGTTGAAGTCCTCTGTGTTGTAAGAGGCAAGTGTTGAAGTCCTCAGTGTATTAGAGGCGTGAAATCCCGTTCGGGTGTTGTAAACCTGTTCCTCCGGGTGAAGCGAGGAAGTTAATAGTGAAAATCCAGATAGAAGTCTGGGACTGGACGTAGGACGGTGCTCCGAACCAGTATAAAAATCTCTGGTGTGATTTTTCTATTTTTATTTACTATGTTATTATCATCTATTTCCGCATTTGTATTGTAATCCATATTACACGATCCGTGTATACTATATTAGCACATATAATTGTATACACACCGCACTTTCAAATGCTACATATTTTTTTAAAACATTTATTTTAAATTTAGATTTAAATTCCAATTCACCTGAAATATAACCATTTAGGTCCATTTATATATTTGCACATATCTTGAAAAATTTAAAGTCAGTTTTAATATATATTCAATTCTACTCATATATGCAATATTTTAAATTCAAATGACTTTTTAAAACATTCGTTATTTCAAAATCTTAACTCAAAAGAAATTGGCTTTTATTCATATATGATTATTACTTATTTTATTTGTTTGAGATTTTCAATTTATTTCCAAATTAAATTCCAAAATTTTTAAAATATATTATTAATTTTAATTAATAAATTTTTGGTGTGTTATAAGTACGTTCGGGTGCGAGGTCAGTAGTGTTACATAATAGATGTCACACTACCACAAGGGGCTACCAGCAGTTGTGTAATATTATACTGTTCTTGGACATATCCAACCATAGGACACATGTAAAGAGTATACGCTTGCGTATAAATGAAGGAAGAAACCTAATAGATAGAGGAGTCTACATTAAAAATAAAAAGGAGAGGGGTATTGCCTTAATTGTATTTAAGCCTCATATCAAGCTGCTTGATTCTGATAATCTATCTGATACTGAGTCTATTGTTGTATGCCGGTATGATAATCCTGGTACATAAGTTGAGTATAATCAAGCATCATCCGCTAAAATGTAGCGATCGCCCATCTGTCCTCATGCATGTACTGGCATGTTTCAATGTAAAAAAGAAAATTATTCGTATCATTGTTGTAAATGATAGCGAACCATATGAAAATTAGAAATTCTTACATACTTGATGCAGATTATATAAACCAGTAGAAAGTGCACCACAAACGCCTTCATCTACAGGATACCATAGTGTATACTTATCAACCTCACTCGGTAATGTCTACACTCCAAATGCATGCCGAGGGGGATCGTGCATAAGAGGCTGCATTATTGGGATGACCATGGATCAAAAGTAGCTGGTGGTAATTGGACTCTAATAGTGGTCACAGATGGGGACAATATGGTTGGAGTTCATACACCGTATATAATCAAGTAACGAGTAAGCATGTATGGCTACTTGAGTTTAGTATGCACCGAAATCTCCTGGTACAGTAAAAGGCTCACCATCTACCCATTCCCTGTCCCTCATACCAGCAACATAAGTTGGGCCGGCCAAAATTAATCCATAATATCAGCCCATGGAAGCGCATCAGAAGGAATATAAACTATATCAAACAACTAAAACCAACACTGCTCCTCTAAATACCGGATGAAAGGACGTGTTGGAACTTGAAAGTTTACCTATCTCTTGAAATCAAAAATTGAGAAGTAATGAGATGATCTGCGTCGGGCTCTATAAACTATGTTTACTCATGCTGGGGTCGAAAAATAATAGTGTTGCACCGCCTCGTATCCATCAGTTATCCGGACTCCATCAACTTAATAGTTACACCCTGTACAACATGGTGTATATGCATTGCATTTCCCAAATGATATAACTTTGGAAAAGTAAACATATGAAGCATTGTTCGCTTCATCGACAAGTCATGGGTGCATGTTGGTTGTATACTAATAGTACCAAATATGAGGATGTATGAAAACCAAAAATCTATCAAGACTATTGTAGTGCATAAGTACTCAATGATATATATATATATATATATATATATATATATATATATATCCAAGCAATGCTATAATCGTAACACTACAAGAAAAGGTTGAAATACCGACAACACTTGGCGACGGCTTTCGATGGTCATTTGCTATGGTTTTCGACGGCTTTCAGCGTGCCGCCGGTGACCATCTAAAACCGTATGAAAGATGCTATCAGCTTCCGTTGGAAGCCGTCAGAAGTTCTCGCTATACAATTCTCAGCCGAAATCTTTCTTCCTCATATGAACTAAACCGAAATTTTGATCAAAATCCCTAAACCCCCTTTTTCAAGCTTCCAAACGTCAAATTCAGGTGTTAAAATCTTGCACGGCTCCTAAATCACTCTCTATTGCTTCCAATCTTAGGTATAACCTCGTTTTTCAAAAATCCTAATTTTTAATCTAAATCTAGATTTGCCTAATGTTATAAATTAGGCCTAATTGGTGGTTATAATTGTTTCTAATAGCCTAATGATGGTTTATAGTAACCTATGGAATACATGTTTCATTTGTTAACTTCAAATTGTGAAACGTATGTATAATTCGTGAATTTGTATATATTTGTAAAGCATTATATATGTTTTATTTTTAGCATCGTCTTGTGTTAATAAAGGGTGTTTGTGTTCATATATATGTGTGTGTTATCGTTATATACACACACACGCGCGTGTGCATACTAATAATTAAATAAATTGCTTTCTATCGAAAACGTCGTAAAATAATAATTTACATATCTACTGTAATACACCAAATTAACCTTGTTCGATAAAATACACAAAATAATGTGTTAAATAAATAATTTTTCAAAAGATAATAAATTAGTATATTTTTGATCGATTACAAACAATAATATATTATATAATAAATAAGAATATAAACTGTAAAACTTCCAATTTTTGTATGAATTACTTTTTTATTATGTCTCGTAGTGAGTTTTCGGCCCTATCCGATAAGTGTTGTATATGATCGTTATATAAATATTCGTTTTTTCTAAAAATAGACATTTATATTTATCCGGTACAATACTTGCCGGACTTATCCATGTATTGGACAAGTTATCCATGTATTGGAGTTAGGTATGAAATATGTTACCTGCTAATTTAATTATACTCGAAAGTAAAAATTAATGTAAAATAATTTTTCATAGATACTTAAATCATCTTAAAAAAAAGTGAGGCAAAAAGCACGAGTTGAAGGTTCGATCTATAAATCATACATCGAAGAAGAAGCTTTGTTCTTTTTCTTGCACTATTTCAGTGAACATGTGAACATATCATTTGAAATTGTTCCATGTAACGATGAAGGCAACGAACAAGAGTCCACTCAAACAATGTTATCTATTTTTGGACAACATGGTCGACCTTCTGGAAAATGTGTAGACATATGGTTAGACGATAGAGATTATCATATAGCACGCACTTATATTCTTCTTAATTGTGTTGAGGTTGCACCTTTTTTTAGCAAATATGAAATAATAATTCTTGATTTATTCATTCCAATAGTGCTTGTGCATGTAGAATTTAATGCAATATTTTATCCATATATGCAATATTTATGAAAGATAACATCCACGTGGAGGGCTTAGTAAAGAATTTTCTGATTGGTTTTCAAAGTACGTTTATGAATTGCCAAATTGTGTGGTCGACGAAGGATTGAAACAACTTGCATTGGGACCAAAAAGAAATATCATGACATATCCAATATATTTCATCAATGAATATAAATTCAACACCAAAGAATATGGTGCTGAAAAATTAACTAATAACAAAGGTGTATTTATATGGCGCTTTAGACCAAATTTTGCAACCGACATATTTCTCACTACCCGCGGAGTATGTTTTTTTGTTTAAATGCAATTGGTTCAGCAATGTCCCAGGTTCTAGAATTAATGTGCATAAGGACTATAATCTTATTGAAATAAAGCATACATCACATTATCACAAGTACGATCCTTTTCTACTAGCTAAACAAGCATTGCAAGTTTATTATGCTTCTTATCCTTCTCTAAAAGGAGATAAAGTAGATTGTTCTGTAGTTTTAAAACAAAGGCAAGATTTATGTTTGGTGGAAAGAATATTATAGACGAACAAGCTTATTTGGTAGATCTTAATCAAAGCAATGAAATAAATATAACATAAGATCATACTGATTTTGGACCTCTAAATGATGAATCGAACGTTTTGATAGAAGCATTTGAGAGTAGAGTGGAAAATAATGTAGAATATGAGACCGAATCTGAATCCAAAGATGATGAGGATTGATAAAAATATTATATTGAATTCTAATGTATTACACAATTTATGTAATTGGTGACATTTATTTTACAAGTTATGCCATTTATGAAACCGACTTTGCTTATCGTCATTTATGTAACTTATGTCATTTATGTCATTTACGTCATTTATACCATTTACCTCATTTAGTTAGCAATTGATGTTAAAAATGCTATATTATGCTTATCATCGGAATATGAGACCCAATATGAATCATGTATATTTTGCAATTTATGCAATTTATGTCATTTATGTCGTTATTATACAATATATATCATTATTATGCTATTATTCTCTTATAAAATGATGTGTCTATGATAGGTATCATGTCTTCCAGAAGGAGGAGCTGATCCCATTCATCTTGACATGATGGAAAATGCCTATCACAGCCGACACAACATCCAGCTGTGTATCTGGTGCCTAAAGCGGAAGGATAAGTATTAAAAAAAATCGTAGCATCATAAAATTTTTGTGTACAATATAATAATCTGTATCATACTCACCATAGAGGGTTCAACCTATATCCATCAGCTTTAGTTCTATCAGTTTCTAGAGACTCATATAAGAGTTGGATGACGGCTTGCTGGCCCAAGTTGTATAATATTCCTTCCTACATCATGGAGTGCATATGGCAGGATTTCATTGTAAGTCTAATCTTCTATTTTCCATTCTCAATTTTTTGTCTCTTATTTATTGTTCACATTATATTTTTTTAATTATTTGTCACTTGTTTATCATAAAATACAGGCCGTAGTTGACGTCCAAGCAGATGACATGTAGCTGGTATGATACAACTAGATGCCGAAGATGAGGAAGAATTACCGAGATTCTATGTCGGTTGTGAAGCATAATGGGGAGATGTGGAACTTGATAAGAGCGGTGTGTGGGAGGGTTGGCTGGTGCTTGGGATAGCGACGAAGCGAAGGTAAGTGTAATAATCTTTTATTAATTATTTGATTGATAGGTAAATATCAAAAAATGTCTGGTACGTAAATAATTTATTGTTTATTTAAATGTACAGACAGATTCGTGGAGAAACTCTAATAGTAACAGGAAGCCTGTCACTCATCGAGGAGGGTCTAAGCCGTTCCAAAAATATCGTCAAGAGTTGGTAAATTTATTAATTGTAAATTGTTATTATGCTTTATGATTTTTAATATACAATAATAGTACATAATAATCAATTTCAGAAAGCAAAGGCGTAGGGTCCCATATCGTACATAGATGTATTTATCCATACCCATGCCGTCGAGCGTGTAAATCCAGATGGGACTGTTTCGTATGCATGGCATGACGATAAATCGTGAAAGAGCCATGTGAGAATATTTTAGTTTATATATTATTATTAATTGTTTTAATTATTTAAGTATAATGAATTAAGATATTATGCTACAAATTTCAAATGTATACATGCATGCATGGTTTATGGAACAAAGGCAGAAATTCTTGAAGGAACAGGTCGAGAACAGCTAACTACAGACAAGGAGGATGTCATTTTTGAAGCATTCATGGACCTACTTTCACGGAACAGGGGTTATGATTTTGGAAACCAAGTGGCAATGACTAATATAATAGATATAACAATATAGTAACCTTTCAGTTCTAAAGAAGTTCACATCGTTTTAGTTTCGATAATAAGTTTATTGATATAACAATTAACAAATTATGATGTAGCTTCGTTAGTAAGATTATAGTTTTTAACTTTTACTAAATTAAATAAATATTGCAGAGTAGACAGAGGAGAGCCAGCTAAACTAGAGCTTAGATCGATGTTGCAAAGATCGAGGAATTGAGAACTAGGGTGGTGCAATTGAAGGAGCAGAACCGTCGACAGACCATTGAGATGACACAACTGCTGGACCAGCATATTACTAAGTACATGCCCCAGTATGGTGGCCGCTTTCCATCTTCAGTTGATTTCGGGGGTTCTGGAGGTGATTGATAAGAGAGATAGGTATGTTTTTTTTGTTATGCGTCATTATTTAGTATTTTTGATGATATATTAAGTTGATGGAGTTAGATACTCTAAGATGTTGTGTATATTATTTGATGGTGCCCTAAGTTGTTGGTCATTTTGATATTTGTATGAGTTGATGGTGGGGAGTTGGTGTTCCACGACATATATTTTGTACAATGACAAGCGTGTACATTATGTTAACGAAGTGTTGGTTGATTTGATTTTATGCTAGTTATGCTTGATTTAATTTTTTTATGTGATTTCAGTATATTTGTATGATTTGATATTATATTAAATATCTGAACTCGGTATGTGTTTGTGTGTCACTATATTATGTTTTGTGATTGTGTATAATAGGCTAGAATGTCGCAGAATACACTAAAAATGCTTCGGACATTTCGACGGCCAGGGATGGCTTACAGGTTGAAAATTTTCAACGGCTTCCGATAGCTAATGGTGGTTTTCTTACTACATATTGATCGGACACGTGTCTTCGACAGCCATCTAGAGTCATCGAACTATCTGTTGGTAGTCGCCGGAAAGTTTACGACGGGCATTTTTGGAAGCCGTTGAAAAAACTGTGTGGCGACGGAGAACTTGCGATAGTTTTTTGCACCGGTTTTCTGACTGCTTCTAACGGCCGCCGACGACTATCAGGTATCGGAAATCGTACGATTTCTTCTAGTGTTGATATGAAATTCATCCACATTTACCAATTCGGCTAGATATCCAAGTCTAATTGTTCCTTTGTTGTTTGAAAAAATGTAAAACCAAACCGATATAATTAGAAGTAACGTATGACAAGAGTGTGCATCTCATTAGTGTCCCCATAGTTTACTATATACCTCTATAGACGTATAAGTGTAACAACACCTACCTAACCCCATCGGCGGTCAAAGTTGGTAAATATGAGAATATGTGATGCAGCACAAGAGGTGGAGTCGATTGCCTTAAGTCGCGAAGTGCATAACGACTTACAATCTAACGTGCTAAATGATGCAGTGCGTGCCTTAGGTCGCTCCCAGGTAGGTCGTTCAGATGCTTCGGTTGCTTTAGGTTGCGTGAGTACTTTAGGTCGTTCGCGACCTAGCGCATCAACCCTTAAGTCGCAAGAAAGCAGTGTGGACCAACCTAGCCAGTCAAACAAACTAGCGCTCATTTCTCTAGGTCGCTCCGACCCTTCAAGCTACGACCTTGCCGAGTAACAACCTATGTTAGGTCACTCATTCTTATGTTACGAGCTACTAAAGCTATGCTATCCTTTAAGCCGCGAGCCTTCTTAAGTCGCCGTTGAAGATAGGTCGCTCCATGGTTAGGTCGCATGAAGATTCCAGAAGCAAATTCCTTAGGTCGCTGACATGAAGCAGTGTTGTAATTTTTAAGTCGCTCTGTTGTTAAGTCGCTTGTCTATGGGTTGAGTCACGTTGTTCTTAAGTCGCGTGAGTTGTATTTAGGTCGTATGTTGTTGGTATTTTGTTAGGTCGCTTGAGGTGTAATTCCTTTATGTTGTTATGTCGTGCTGGGTCGTAGGTCGCCACCTATGTTAGGTCGGTGAACAGTGTTGTGTGGTAACCCTATAAATAGGGATGTTGGGTCATTTGTAAAGTAAGTTGATTTTTGAATTAAACTTTGTGTTTGTGTGCTTTGTGCCACTTTGAAATTGGAAGTTGAGCGTTGTCTCCTTTCTCCATTTGTGGTATTCGAGTGCGCTCGAATCAACGGATTTGAAGCCGATTCATGGAATCTCATGTGCGAGATCAATGTCTAAGAATCGTAGATCTTTTAACACGGTAGCGTGCACGATCAACGTGTTGGGGATAGCTAGAATTCGGTATCTTTTGGAGATCAACGAATTTGGGCATTCGGTATCTTTCAATCCATCGATTTATATTGCTTCATCTAATAGTTCTTCGATTTGTTTGACACGAAATCTTCATTTCGTCGTGATCGTTATAATCTGCTACGTTAATTTGGTATCAAGCTTGACTTAGCCAATCATAGCTAAGCCGAGTCCTTGGAGCCAAAGAGAGGAGTTTGAAGAGTCAAGGTCGAGCTAAATCAAGCAAAGCCGAGTTAAGTGAAGTGTTGAAGTTTGAGATAGAGCCGAGCTTGTTCAAGTTTGTGGGAGATTTGTTCAAGTTAAGATCCGAGCTAAAGTTGGAGGCGTGCATCACTTTGTAGATCAAGGCCGAGCTAGTTGAAGTTCAAGCTGAGAACCTAAGTTGAAGCCGTGCATCACTTTGAAGGGTTCAAAGCCGAGCCGAGTTAAGTTGTGAAAGATTAATCATGCCGCCGAGAAGAGCTAATCGTCATCAAAATGTTGAAGCGTTGTATAGAAGAGAAGAAGCCGAGCAAATGGAACAACGCATCAATGAAAAGTTTGATGAAGGAATTGGGAAGTTAGAGAAACTGATGATTGACATGAATCAAGATCAAAGGAGAAGATCACCAATCTCGAACCATGGATGAAACAGAGCTTCGCCATTGGTTACAAAAGCGAGGAGGGTGTCGCCGCAATCTTACCGAGATAGAAGGGGATCTTCAGTTTCATTGAGACGAGATCATCATGAGTATAGACATGAAGAGAGAAGAACTCCACGTGAGTTTGAAAATGAATCACATCCCGATATTGATAGACAAGGTAGAAGGACCATGCATGATCACAGAGATGTGGATAGACGAGATAGATATCAAAGAACATTTGATTTTGATGAGGATGGTGATAGAGGTAGTATGCATCATCGAGATCGAGGTCAAGTGTGAAATCCATATGTGGAGGTAGAAGATATTGGTAAATGGGAGTCGGGGATGAAAACTGAAATTCCAGAATTCAAGGGTGGTATGCAAGCTGAAGAATTTTTGGATTGGTTATCAAATGCTGAGAAAATTTTTGGCTTCAAGGAAGTTCCTGAGCATCGAAGAGTTAAGTTAGTTGCTACAAGGTTGAGGGGGAGAGCTTTAGCATGGTGGCAGCAAACTAAACTTACATGGGAGAGAATGGGGAAGTCAAAGATTGAGTCATGGGAGAAGATGCAGAAGTTGATGAAAGCTACTTTTTTGTCTTATAATTATCAGTCTCTTATGTATCGGCGATTGCAGAACTTGAGACAGGGAACGAAGACGGTGAATGATTATGCAGATGAATTTTATCAATTGATTGCGAGGAATGATATCATGGAGACAGAGGAACAATTGACCGCTAGATTTGTTGGAGGGTTGAGAATGCAGAGTCCAGATATGGTGAATATGTTTGATCCTAGATCTGTTGCAGAAGCACATCAAAAGGCTCTAGCTTGGGAGAAGCCAGGCAGAAGAGGCGGTGGTGTGTTTACAAATTCCAACAATCAAGTGAAAGGGGCTAGTAGCAATGCGAATGTTTCCAAGGCTGTTAATAAACCGGTTGTCAATGAAGTTGCTAAGACCAAAGCCAGTAGTGGTATCAAATGTTTTAATTGCCAGGAGTTTGGTCACAAGAGCAATGAACGTCCGAAGCCGAAGAAGCGAGCGATGATTGCTGAGGTGGAAGATGAGGATGCAGAAGTAGAATGTTCTAATTCACCATAAGTTGAGGAGGAAGTAGAATTAGTGTCAGGAGACGAGGTTTGTAACTTGATGATGATGAGGTCGTGTTTGACACCAAAGCAAGAGGATGAGTCAAGTTGGTTGAGGAGAAATATTTTTCAGTCAACGTGCACTATTTTGGGAAGGGTTTTCAAGTTTGTTATAGATGCGGGAAGTTGTGACAATATTATTTCTACAGAGGCTGTAAAGAAGTTGGGATTAAAGACTGAGAAGCATCCAAAACCATACGAGTTAGCTTGGTTGAGGAAAGGTGGAGAATTAAAGGTTAGTAGAAGAGCTTGTGTAACTTTTTCGATTGGGAAGAAATACAAAGATGAAATTTGGTGTGATATTGTGGATATGGATGTATGTCATCTGTTGTTAGGAAGACCATGGCAATATGATAGAGCTGTGCAACATGATGGTCGTACCAACAGCTACAGTTTCATGTCCAAGGGCACTAAAGTCACTTTGGTTCCTAAGAAATGACAACTAGAAGAAAGCAAGTTAGAGGAGATTGAAGAACAGAAGACTTTGTTATCTTTGAAGGAGTTTGTCAAAGAAGTGGAGGACGAACTTGAAGTGTTTTTGTTGATTGGACGTGAAAGTAGTGAAGAGGTTGAAATTCCAGAGAAAGTTATACCAGTGTTGAATGAATTTGAAGATGTATTTCATGAAGAATTGCCAAAGGAGCTACCACCGTTGAGAGACATACAACATCAGATTGATCTTGTACCAGGAGCTGTGTTACCATATAGACCACATTACAGGATGAGACAAAGGAACACGAGGAGTTGAGAAGGCAGGTGGAGGAGTTACTTGAACAAGGGCACGTACAAGAAAGCTTAAGTCCTTGTGCAGTACCAGCTTTGTTAGTACCGAAGAAGGATGGAACATGGAGAATGTGTACTGATAGTCGGGCACTTAACAAGATCACTGTGAGGTACAGATTTCCAATGCCTAGATTGGACGATTTGTTAGACCAATTGAATGGAGCTGCTATATTTTCCAAGATTGATATGAAGAGCAGATATCATCAAATTCGAATTCGACTAGGGGACAAATGGAAGACAACATTCAAGACACGTGAGGGGTTATATGAATGGTTGGTTATGCCGTTTGGCCTTTCGAATGCACCTAGTACGTTTATGCGGGTGATGAATCAGATCTTTAGACCATTTATTGGGAAGTTCATGGTGGTGTATTTTGATGATGTACTGATATACAGTAGAAGCCCAGAAGAACACTTGCATCATCTGAGAGGAGTGTTGATGATACTGCAACAGGAGCAATTTTATGCTGCAACGAACAAATACATGTTCATGATGCATAGTGTTTTATTTTTGGGGTGTGTATTATCCAAGGAAGGTATCCAGGTGGATCAAACTAAAGTTGAAGCAATCAGAAATTGGCCACGGCCCAGGACTATTACTGAAGTGAGAAGTTTCCATGGATTGGCATCATTTTACCGAAGATTTATTCCATATTTCAGTAGCGCGATGGCACTAGTTACTGATTGTATGAAGGGGAAGCAATTTTCATGGTCAGGGGAAGCAGGAGTTGCTTTTGAGCGAATCAAGGAACTTTTGACGACATCACCTATTCTAGTTTTGCCGGATTTTCAATTGTTGTTTGAGTTACATACTGATGCATCGAAGGTTGGGATTGGAGGGGTGTTGAGTCAGAAGGGGCGTCCTATTTCTTATTTCAGTGAGAAACTTTCTGGGGCAAATATGAGATATAATACCTATGATGTAGAATTTTACACCGTTGTGCAAGCCGTGATGCATTGGAGACACTATTTGTTTCATAAAGAATTTGTTTTATATACTGATCATGAAGCGTTGAAGCATTTGCAAAGGCAGGACAAGATTGCGGCTAGGCATGCCTCGTGGATTGCATACTTACAACAGTTTACATTTGTTGTGAAACACAAATCAGGAGTTACAAACTGTGTGGCAGATGCATTGAGTAGAAGGAATCATTTATTGCCACAATGAAGGTTGAAGTGAAGAGGTTTGAAGTACTTCCAGAGTTGTTTATTGATGATTCTTACTTTGCGAAAATGGTAGATGAAGTCAATAAAGGGAAGACGGATGAGTATGTGATGGTAGATGGTTTTCTATTTAAGGGTAATCGATTGTGTATTCCAGAATGCAGTTTACGAATGAAGATTGTGAAAGAATTACACGAAGAAGGACATGTGGGAAGAGATCATACTTTGCAGTTGATTTCTCAATCATATTTTTGGCCTTCCATAAGAAAAGAAGTTGAAAGATTTGTGGAGAGATGTAACATATGTCAAGTTTCCAAAGGAACAGCTACGAATGCTGGATTGTATATGCCATTACCCGTGCCTACTAGACCATGGGTTGATATCAGCATGGGTTTCGTTTTGGGTTTGTCAAGAACTCAGCTAGGGAATGATTCTATATATGTGGTGGTGGACAGATTTTCGAAAATGGCACATTTCATAGCTTGTAAGAAGACAGCTGATGCATTTCGTGTTGCTCAGTTATTCTTTAAAGAGATTTATCAATTACATGGGTTACCTGAGACCATTGTTTCTGATCGACATACTCGATTTCTAAGCCATTTTTGGTTGAGTCTGTGGAAGATGGTTGGGATGAAGCTGAATTTTAGTAGCGCCTATCATCCACAAACAGATGGGCAAACGGAAGTGGTGAACAGATCATTGGGAAACTTGTTGAGATGTCTTGTGAAAGATAATTTGAAGAGCTGAGATATGAAGTTTGTCAAGCGGAATTTGCACATAATCATGCTGTTAATCGAAGTACTGGATTCAGTCCATTTCAAGTTGTATATTCAGCAATTCCGAAGGGACCGTTGGATTTGACGATAGTGCTATATCAGAAGGGAGTTGTTAAACGAGCTTGTGATTTTGTGACTGAGTTGAAGGAGTGCCACCGAACTATTCATAAACGATTGCTTGCATCAAATAAGAAGTATAAACAACTGGCGGATAAAAAGCGAAGAAGTGTAGATTTCAAAGAAGGAGATTTTGTGCATGCAGTGTTGACTAAGGATCGATTTCCTATTGGTACTTACAACAAGCTAACCGCTAGAAAGATTGGTCCTTTTAGAGATCGTGAAGAAGATTAACGAGAATGCGTATCAGTTGAGATTGTCGGATAATGTTCATACTTCTGATATTTTTAACATCAAATACTTGATTCCGTTTCAAGGGAATGAGCCTGTCGAGGAAGAGGAAGGTGCAAATTCGAGGTCGAATTCTTGTCAACCGGGGAAGGATGATGCAGCATGGGAGGTGGAGTCGATTGCCTTAAGTCGCAAAGTGCATAACGACTTACAATCTAACGTGCTAAATGATGCATTGCGTGCCTTAGGTCGCTCCCAGGTAGGTCGTTCAGATGCTTCGGTTGCTTTAGGTCGCGCGAGTACTTTAAGTCGTTCGCGACCGAGCGCATCAACCCTTAAGTCGCAAGCAAGCAGTGTGGACCAACCTAGCAAGTCAAGCAAACTGGCGCGCATTTCTCTAGGTCGCTCCGACACTTCAAGCTACGACCTTGCCGAGTTACAACCTATGTTAGGTCGCTCATTCTTATGTCGTGAGCTACTGAAGCTATGCTATCGTTTAAGCCACGAGGCTTCTTAAGTTGCCATTGAAGATATGTCGCTCCATGGTTAGGTCGCATGAAGATTCCAAAAGCAAATTTCTTAGGTCGCTGACAAGAAGCAGTGTTGTAATTTTTAAGTCGCTCTGTTGTTAAGTCGCTTGTCTGTGGGTTGAGTCGTGTTGTTCTTAAGTTGCGTGAGTTGTATTTAGGTCATATGTTGTTGGTATTTTGTTAGATCACTTGAGGTGTAATTCCTTTATGTTGTTATGTCGTGCTAGGTCGTAGGTCACGACCTATGTTAGGTCAGTGAACAGTGTTGTGTTGTAACCCAATAAATAGTGATGTTGGGTCATTTGTAAAGTGAGTTGATTTTTGAATAAAACTTTGTGTTTGTGTGCTTTGTTCCACTTTGAAATTGGAAGTTGAGCTTTGTCTCCTTTCTCCATTTGCGATATTCGAGTGCGCTCGAATCAACGGATTTGAAGCCGATTCACGGAATCTCGTGCGCCAGATCAACGTCGAAGAATCGTACATCTTTTAACACGGTATCATGCACGATCAACGTGTTGGGGATAGCTAGAATTTGGTATCTTTTGGAGATCAACGAATCTGAGCATTCGGTATCTTTCAATCCATCGATTTATATTGCTGCATCTAATCGTTCTTCGATTAGTTTGGCATGAAACCTTCATTTCGTCGTCATTGTTATAATCCGCTGCGTCAATATGGCACAAACTCCTTATATGCACTATCAAAGCGTATCTACACATGGACTTGTCGACCAACCTCTATACTAGTCAGCATATAAAAGTCCAAAGGTGTCAATCCTAATTCAAAATCTAAAAAATGAAATATGTGTAATAGACCACCATCTCTGTGTAAAAGTGTCCACCATACAACGTTCTACCCGTGCAAATGTAGACAATCGTAAAAAATCATCAAACGGTGATGCATACAGCCTATCCTTAATTGGCTTAGGTAATGTGGAAAAATATTCGATAATGCACGTATGTCAACTACCATGCATAGCTATGTGGCCAATATATATAAGCAATTATTTTTGAAGTTAATAGTAAACTAAGCAAACCGATAAACAATTATAATTTGTGATGTACATATTTATCTGATAAATTTATATTAAAAATATACCGACATTGCATACTATGCACTTAGTCAATGTCTCTTCGTCAGTGGTAACTCGTGCAAACATCGCAGATCATCCACATTCACACTAAAGTCTAGAATGATATAATTGCACCAGCATTGACATCGGTCGTATAATGAACAACTTTTCTTGTAAGTTTGACGGCACATGACGACATTTCGACGTATTGTCGGATAAACAGAGAATACTTAAAAATGAAAGAGGAAAGTTGAAAATTGAGTGAACCTAGGGCCTGAAATTGAGGTGAGTTGTGGATGCTTGTTCGACAAGCGTCTAAACTAATAAACGCCTAGTTCCATTTTTCTTTGGAAAACCGTAGTGTTACATTTTATAGTCACACAAAATGTAATATGTAACCAACATTTTGTTAGAGACGCTCTAACTACTCCATCTTTTTACCGAAAGTTTTATGTTTGGTAATTTTATAATTTTGAACTTTCATCGTTTTAGGAATTTGTGCTACACTACATATTTGACATTTTTCCCATTGCAATGAACGGTTTTCTTAACTGTTACAGGGAAAAAACCCTAACTTTTATTCAATTTTGTTAATTTGTTGAACGGAATTGATTCACATACTAGCATTGTTCATGGGTACGACCATGCCTCATTTACCGTTATGCATGGGTATGGACCATGCATCTTCTACACCTTATGCATGTAGATATTGTTGGCTAGCGTATTCAGCTACACGTGCTAATCCTTCACCTGTTTATATATGGTTAAATATTATATATTGTAAAAAAAAACAACGTACTTGGTTGAATGATATATAAGCTCTACAGTATTTCTGTTTTATGATGTTAATTAATGTAATGCCGCCATTGGTTTGTGTCCATAATTAATTAATATATGTGATTACAAGTATCAATTATCATTAAAGCTGCGGTTCGTTTAAAATGCTGAATTGAATACCGATTGCTGAATTCTGAATTTTGAAATCTGAATCATCACCTATTTGTTTGTTTACATTCTAAAACTTCTGGTTCGAATTAAAAGTTATGTTTATTTTGACTATAATGTCTTCTATGTCGATTGGTTTTTTAATAATGATTATTAAAAGGAGGAATTCAAAATTTTATATGTTTTAAACTACGAAAATTTGAATTAAAAGAAATTGGAATAATAGAAAAAAAATTAAAATGTTAATTTTGGAAGAGTGAAATTTTATACTTATTAACTGTGGATTTTTCTAATGTTTGACGTTATAATTTTTCTGGACTTCTAATTTTAAATTTTTTGGAACTTTTGGTTAAAAGAATAATTTTCAAACATTTCTAGTTTAAACTTTTTGGAGTTTTCTAAAGTTTATGTTTTAAAAGCATGGTAGATTTTGGAATTTTGATTTTTTTGGAAATTTGAAATTCCAAATGCTATTATCAAGATTTAGGATTTACATTAGGTTTATATATCTAATAAGGTTATACGATTCAGAACTAATAATAAAGAAATAAAAGGCTCTGCATAGTTTTGTCTAACCTTTTAATAAAAGTCTGACTACAAAAATGTTCTGATTTAATAATCAAAGTTTTAATAAGGACTTCTTAATAAAAACAAAGCACTAGTTAGATGAAAATGTTTAGTGCTATATTTCTTTTGTACTTTCGATGTCCTTCTTGTTAGATGAAAAAGTTTAATGCTATATTTCTTTGTGCTTTCCACCTGTAAACTCGTTCTGATAGTACAGAACTACAGATATAGTAGGACGACATTTTAGAAAGAAGATGAGAAACATTAGGAAATATTTAAAAAGGGTCCATGTGCTAGAACAAGGACCACCAATTGTTATATTACTATAATCTTGGTGATCAGTTCCAAAAAAATTTATAATAATGGAGAAAGTTGATCTTCTCTGTGTGGATAATGCCGGAGTCCAAGAAGAGTATTTCTCAGGACAATTTTTAATTTATTTTTCCTTAGAATCCTAGCAAAGATGGAATTTGATGTATAATGAAAGAATGAAGTCCAAACTCTGTTTAACATGATTTTGAATTTCAGATCCAAATAAAAAGGTACATAAAGAAAAAGAAAAATCAAAAACCAAAATATTGCATAAGAGTCATTTACATAACCAAATGTAGATACAGGATCACTATACATTAGCAGCTAACAATCATCCTGAAAATCACGATCAAAAGCAAAGGATGATCATTATGAGCTATACTACATTTTGTATATAATTAACCTTGGCTTTGCATCGTACTGAAATAATCACCAATATCCTTGCTGATAGTAGGCATACAACTAGAACTCCTTGCAATCACACCTTTTCTCAATCCCATTTTATGATCTCTAGGGCTTGTACTTTTAGCCCTAGCACCCCTGGCATAGCTCTTCCTCAACATCTCTCTCATCGCCTCAGCCTGATAAAGAACCGGATTCCTTCCAAACTTATTAAACCGAACACATGTATTCATATGCGCTCTCAAAGCTTCTTCTTTGTTGCCTCCATTCTTTGCCATTTCTTCCTTAACTGCTTCAGAGCACAGCCCATATATCCATTTACCAAAGTATAGGTCGCGCACTTTTGCTACGTATTCGGGTGTGAACTCATCGCACATGTCACAGCATTCACATTTTGCATCTTCTACTTCTGCTATCACTGATAGTGTATTCTGCCCTGTTTCAAATAACGAGGCTTTGGTCAGCTCTAATGAAAGATCGGATATCGCTCGCTGAAGTCCTTCTTTAGAAGATGTTTTTGTGTTTGGTGTGTTGTTTTTTGTGTAGATTGGAACTGAAAGTAATTCTCCATTTGGCGCCATTGTAAGTAATTGATCAAACTTGTTTTTATATATGGTTTTCCTTTTTCTTTATGAACACTTAATTGAACAATGTGATTGAATTGATTACAGTACAAGGGCTATTATATACGGATTCCTAGACCAGTATAGTCTGGATGAATCGGTATTATACTTTGTGGACGAGAGCAGTTCTGTGATCTTGTGAACAAGAATTGAAGTCAGAAGGCTTGGACAACCTGGATTTATCGTGATTATTTACAGAAAGTTAAAGTATAAAATTTCAAACGCAGCATGCTTATCTTTAATTAACAGCGGATGATAAAATAAATCATATAATTTTTTGTTTGTTTATCCGTTAGTCATAATATATCCAAGAAAGATGGATAACTTGTAATAAAATTATACACAAAGGTACGTGTATATTGTATGAAACTTTATTATCCTTGTTAGCAATGACCATGCACCATTAAATTTATATCTCATAGAAATGAGATATATGTAAGATGAATATATGGGAACTTCGTAGCTCTAATAATCAAACAAATTTATGGTCACCTTTCCTATAACTGTAGAAAATATCCACTAAATATTAAGATTCACTATTAATTTCACATATCAAGTGTATAAAATGATCCGTCACTCGTGGTACTATTTGAAGCCATGCATGCAATGTTAGAAACATTGGTCTATTAGAGAAGCTATGACCATGATTACTTTTATAAGATGTTGATTATATAAATATGTGGCTGTTATGGAAAACTAAAAGTGGAAAGAAATCATAAGTTGGTTTGCTGAAAGTTGAAAGAAGATTTTTATTTATTTATTTATTTATTTTTTTGAAACAGATAAATAGTATAAGGCCCAAGCCCAAAAAGATGAAACCGGGTAAAATACCCATAACAACACAACCCAACACAGAATACAAAAACCCTAATCATCTCGAAGCTAAGACACTAGCGCCTCCACAACACACTTCCTATCAAAAAAAAATCATGGCGGTTCTAAATAATTTTTGCGATTCGCAAAATTATTGAAAAATCAAAGAGGCTTCCAATCCCTTTGAGGTTACAGAGGTAGATTCGCCTCGATCGCCATTAATATAAAAGGTAATAGGATTGAACGAGAACCAGTTATAAGCATGCAGAAAGTTAGTCACCAGATCAAATGCTCTCTCACCCTCCTACCTGTTCCATGTGCTACAATGATATTAGCCATTCATTTTTTATTATCTTCCATTTATCATATATGATACCTTCCACTAATTTATCAATTAGTTATGATGAATGACTGATGTTATTTATGGAACATGGAATAAGAGGACATGGACTGAATCTAAAAAAATATTCTGTTGACTAAGATATGTATAATCGAAGATCGATTCTTCTATCCACAACATTGTGTGTTCCATTTTCCTTTCAAATCTACTCCGTTCCTTTTACAAGCGGGAGTCATTAATTAATTCTATAAAAAGATAGTTAATGAACATCAACAATAGTAAAAAAAATAAAAAATTAAGAAAACAAAAATGGCAGACAGCTTTTGATGCAGCGCATCATGTTTTAGGTCGTAGGTCGCATGCTTTAAGTCGCCAGCGACCTAGTGGGATACGGCCTAGCGAGCTAAGAGGGAAGGAAGGAGCAGTGCACCAGCGCCATGCCTTAAGCCTTAGGTCGCTCTCAAGCGAGTTACGATCTAGCGACTTAGCCTTGGATCGCGCTTACCAGTAGGTCGCTCAAGTTAGGTCGCGAGAAGATAGCTCTGAAGCTTAAGTCGCTACTTGCTTATGTCGCTGATGATTCCTTAAGTCGTTCCAGTATAAGTCGTTTGTATTCTTTTTCTTAAGTCGCTTTTGTGTTGTAACTGTTAGGTCGTTATGTCGTTATGTGTTAGGTCGTTGAACATGTATGTGTTTAAGTCGTAACTCGTGATGTTGTAACTCGTGTTGTATTTCCTTTATGTTATAGTTGGTAACTCGTTTGAAGATAAGTCGCAGGTCGCATGTGTTAGCTCATGGGTCTGTTAGGTCGTGCTTATTAGGTCGCCGACCTGTGCTGTGTCGTAAATTTTCCTATAAATAGCGGGTGAGTTGTATCATTTAGGTTGGTTGATTTTGAATAAACTTTTGTTTGAGTGCTTCGTGCCTCTTTAAAATTGGAAGTTGAGTGTTGTCTCCTTTCTCCATTTGCGGTTATTCGAGTGCGCTCGAATCAACGGATTTGAAGCCGATTCACGGAATCTCGTGTGCGAAATCAACATAGAAGAGTCGTAGATCTTTTAATACGGTATCGTGCGCGATCAACGTGTTGGAGATAGCTAGAATCTGATATCTCTTGAGATCAACGGATTTGGGCACTTGTGTATTTTCAATCCATCGATTCAACTTCTCACCGTTTCATCCATTTTGGTATATCCGCTGCGTCAATTTGGTATCAGAGCTAGACTTAGCCAATCATAGCTAAGCCGAGCCTATTGGGAGAAGATTTGAAGTGTTGAAGTTAGATTCGAGCTATAAGTGGAGGTGTGCATCACTTGTGTGGATCAAGGCCGAGAGTTAAAACAGTTACAGCCGAGAGTTAGAGAAGGTTTAAGATTGTTGTTTGATAATCGTGCCGCCGAGACGTGCTAACCGTTTTCAAAATGTTGAAGATGTATATAGAAGACAAGAAGCTGAGCAAATGGAACAACGAATCAATGAAAAGTTTGATGAAGGTTTTGGGAAGTTAACGGAATTGATGAATGATATGAATCAAAGTCAAAGGAGAAGGTCACCAATCTCGGACCATGGAGGAAACAGAGTTTCGCCATCGGTTGCAGAAGCGAGGAGGGTGTCACCATAATCTTAACGAGATAGAAGAGAATCATCAGTTTCAATCAGAAGAGAATGCCATGAATACAGAAATGAAGAGAGAAGAACTCCACGTGAGTTTGGAGACGAGCCATATCGTGATGCTGAAAGACATAGTAGAAGAGATATGCATGATCGTTGAGATGTTGATGGTCGAGATCGATATCAAAGTACATTTGATTATGATGACGATGGTGATAGAGGTAGTGTTCATTATCAAGATCGAGACCAAGTACGAAATCTGTATGGAGATGTAGAAGATGATCGTAAATGGGAGTCGAGGATGAAAACAGAGATTTCAGAATTCAAAGGAGGAATGATAGCAGAAGAGTTTCTTAATTGGTTATCAAATGTTGAAGAAATTTTTGACTTCAAGGAAGTACCCGAGTATCGTAGAGTTAAGTTGGTTGCTACACAATCGAGGGGAAGAGCTATGGCATGGTGGCAACAAACTAAACTTACACGGGAAAGAATGGGAAAGTCGACGATAGTTTCATGGGAGAAGATGAAGAAGTTGATGAAGGCTACTTTCTTACCTTATAATTATCAGTCTCTTATGTATCAACGCTTACAGAATTTGAGACAAGGGACAAAGTCGGTAAATGATTATGCAGATGAGTTTTATCAACCGATTGCTAGAAATGATATCATGGAGACGGAGGAACAGTTGACAACTAGATTTGTTGGAGGGTTGAGAATGCAAATTCAGGATATGGTGAATATGTTTGATCCAAGATCCGTTGCTGAAGCACACCAGAAGGCTCTAGCTTGGGAGAAGCAAGGTAGAAGAGGAGGTGGTGTGTTTACAAATTCCAACAATCAAGTGAAAAGAGCTAGTAGCAATACGAATGTTTCCAAGGCTGTTGGAAAACCAGTTGTCAATGAAGTTGCTAAGACCAAGGTCAACAACAATTTCAGGTGTTATAACTGTCAGGAGTTTGGTCACAAGAGCGATGAATGTCCGAAGCCTAAGAAGCGAGTGATGGTTGCTAAGGTTGAGGATGAGGATGCAGAAATAGAATGTTCCAATTCACCACAAGTTGAGGAGGAAGAAGAATTATTGGCGGGAGATGAGGGATATTCTTTAATGATGTGGAGATCTTGCTTAAAACCAAAGCAGGAAGAGGAGACTAGTTGGTTGAGGAGTAACATCTTTCAGTCAACATGCACTATTTTGGGAAGGGTTTACAAGTTTGTTATCGATGCGGGAAGTTTTGATAACATCATCTCTATAGAAGCTGTAAAGAAGTTAGCCTTGAAGACAGAGAAGCATCCCAAACCCTACAAATTAGCTTGGTTGAGGAAAGGTGGGGAGGTGAAGTAAGTCGAAGAGCTTGTGTAACTTTTTCCATCGGAAAGAAGTATAAAGGTGAAATTTGGTGTGATGTTGTGGATATGGACGTATGTCATTTGTTGTTAGGAAGACCGTGGCAATAGGATAGGGCTGTGCAACATGATGGGAGGACTAACTACTATAGTTTCATGTTCGAGGGCACCAAAATCACTTTAGTTCCTAAACAGCGACAACAAAGTGAAAACAAGTTGGAGGAAATCGAGGAACTAAAGACTCTGTTAACTTTGAAGGAATTTGTCAAGGAAGTGGAGGATGAGCCTAAAGTATTTCTATTAATTGGGCGTGAAAGTAGTGAAGCGGTTGAAGTTCCTGAAGAAGTTAAACTAGTGTTGAAGGAGTTTGAAGATGTATTTCCTGAAGAATTGCCAACAGAGTTACCACCGTTGAGAGACATACAATACCAGATTGATCTTCTTCCAGGAGTTGTGTTACCACATAGACCACATTATAGAATGAGTCTGAAGGAGCACGAAGAGTTGAGAAGGAAGGTGGAGGAGTTACTTGAGCAAGGGCACGTACAAGAAAGTTTAAGTCCTTGTGCAGTACCAGCATTGTTAGTGCCAAGAAGGATGGAACTTGGAGAAT
The DNA here is from genome assembly GCA_030765085.1 of Allium cepa. NCBI lineage: Eukaryota > Viridiplantae > Streptophyta > Magnoliopsida > Asparagales > Amaryllidaceae > Allium > Allium cepa. Next base: position 516,498,571 of record CM060942.1, read on the forward strand.
GTGTACAGATAGTCGAGCACTAAACAAGATTACAGTGAGGTATAGATTTCTGATGCCTAGATTGGATGATTTGTTAGATCAGTTTAATCGAGCTACTATCTTTTCAAAGATTGATCTGAAGAGTGGGTACCATCAGATTCGAATTCGACCAGGGGATGAATGGAAGACAACATTCAAGACACGGGAAGGGTTGTATGAATGGCTGGTTATGCCATTTGGTCTTTCGAATGCACCAAGTACTTTTATGCGAGTGATGAATCAGATCTTTCGACCATTTATTGGGAAGTTCGTGGTGGTATACTTTGATGATATATTGATATACAGTGGAAGCACAGAAGAACATCTACAACACTTGTGGGAAGTGTTGATGATACTTCTTTAAGAGCAATTTTATGCGGCAACAAAGAAATGCGCGTTCATGACGCATAGTGTTTTGTTTTTGGGGTATGTATTGCCCAAGGAAGGTATCTAGGTGGATCAAAGTAAAGTTGAAGCAATCAGAAATTGGCCACAGCCCAGGACTATAACTGAAGTCAGAAGTTTTCATGGTTTAGCATCATTCTACCGAAGGTTTATTCCACATTTCAGTAGCGTGATGGCACCTGTTACTGATTGTATGAAGGGAAAGTAGTTTTCATGGTCAAAGGAAGTAGGATTTGCTTTTGAGCGAATCAAGGAACTTTTGACGACAGCACCAATTCTAGTTTTGCCGGATTTTCAGTTGCTATTTGAATTACATACTGATGCATCTAAAGTTGGAATTGGAGGAGTGTTAAGTCAGAGGGGCCGTCCAATTGCTTATTTCAGTGAGAAGCTTTCGGGAGCAAAGATGAGATATAGTACTTATGATGTGGAATTCTATGCTATTGTTCATGCTGTAAAGCATTGGAGACACTATTTTTTTCATAAAGAGTTTGTGTTGTATACTGATCATGAAGCGTTGAAGCACTTACAAGGACAGGATAAGATTGCAGCCAGGCATGCTTCATGGATCGCATACTTGCAACAGTTTACATTTGTTGTAAAGCATAAGTTGGGAATTACAAACCGTGTGGCAGACGCGTTGAGCAGAAGAAATCATTTGTTGACTACGATGAGAGTTGAAGTGACAGGTTTTGATGTACTTCCAGAATTGTTTGTTGAGGATTCTTACTTTACTAAAATTGTAGATGAATTCGAGAAAGGGAAGACGGATGAGTATGTGTTGATAGATGGTTATCTATTCAAAGGGAATCAGTTGTGTATACCAGAGTGCAGTTTGCGAATGAAGATTGTGAAAGAATTACATGAAGAAGGACATGTGGGAAGAGATCGTACTTTGCAGTTGATTTCTCAATCATATTTTTGGCCTTCCATGAGGAAAGAAGTTAAAAATTTTGTGTAAAGATGTCACATATGTCAAGTTTCCAAAGGGACAGCTACGAATGCAGGATTATATATGCCATTGCCCGTGCCTACTAGACCATGGGTTGATATTAGCATGGACTTTGTTTTGGGTTTTCCAAGAACTCAACGAGGGAATGATTCTATATATGTTATGGTGAATAGATTTTCGAAGATAGCACATTTCATAGCTTGTAAGAAGACAGCTGATGCAGTCTGTGTTGCTCAATTGTTCTTTAAAGAGGTCTATCGACTACATGGGCTACCTAGGACCATTATTTCTTCCCGGGATACTCGATTTCTAAGTCATTTTTGGTTGAGCCTGTGGAAGATGGTTGAAACTAAGCTGAATTATAGTAGCGTCTATCATCCACAAACAGATGGGAAAATGGAAATGGTGAACAGATCATTGGGAAACTTGTTGGGATGTCTTGTGAAAGATAATTTGAAGAGCTGGGATGTGAAATTGTGTCAGGCGGAATTCGCACATAATAATGCAGTGAATCGAAGTACATGATTCAGTCCATTTCAAGTAGTTTATTCAGCAATGCCGAAGGGACCGTTGGATTTATCGATAGTTCCATGTCAGAAAGGGGTTGTTAAACGAGCTTGTGATTTCGTGAATGAGTTGCAGGAGTGTTACATGATTATTCATGAGCGATTGCTTAAGTCAAATGAGAAGTATAAGCAACTGGCGGATAAGAAGCGAAGGAGTGTGGACTTCAAAGAAGGTGATTTTATTTACACATTACTGATGAAAGATCGTTCCAAGTTGGCACTTACAACAAGTTGAAAGCTTGAAAGATTGGTCCCGTAGAGATCTTGAAGAAGATCAATGATAATGCTTATCGGTTAAAATTACCGGATCATATTCATACTGCTGACGTTTTCAACGTCAAACATTTGATTCTGTATCATGAAGACAAGGTTGTCGAGGAAGCGGAAAGTGTGAATTCGAGGATGAATTCTTTCCAACTTGGGGAGTATGATGCAGCGCATCATGTTTTAGGTCGTAGGTCGCATGCTTTAAGTCGCCAGCGACCTAGTGGGATACGGCCTAGCGAGCTAAGAGGGAAGGAAGGAGCAGTGCACCAGCGCCATGCCTTAAGCATTAGGTCACTCTCAAGCGAGTTACGACCTAGCGAACTAAGCCTTGGATCGCGCTTACCAGTAGGTCGCTCAAGTTAGGTCACGAGAAGATAGCTCTGAAGCTTAAGTCGCTACTTGCTTAGGTCGCTGATGATTCCTTAAGTCGTTCCAGTATAAGTCGCTTGTATTCTTTTTCTTAAGTCGCTTATGTGTTGTAACTGTTAGGTCATTATGTCGTTATGTGTTAGGTCGTTGAACCTGTATGTGTTTAAGTCGTAACTCGTGATGTTGTAACTCGTGTTGTATTTTATTTATGTTATAGTTGTTAACTCGTTTGAAGATAAGTCGCAGGTCGCATGTGTTAGCTCGTGGGTCTGTTGGGTCGTGCTTGTTAGGTCGCCGACCTGTGCTGTGTTGTAAATTTTCCTATAAATAGCGGGTGAGTTGTATCATTTGGTTTGGTTGATTTTGAATAAACTTTTGTTTGAGTGCTTTGTGCCCCTTTAAAATTGGAAGTTGAGCGTTGTCACCTTTCTCCATTTGCGGTTATTTGAGTGCACTCGAATAAATGGATTTGAAGCCGATTCACGGAATCTCGTGCGCGAGATCAACGTAGAAGAGTCGTAGATCTTTTAACACGGTATCGTGTGCGATCAACGTGTTGGAGATAGCTAGAATCCAGTATCTCTTGAGATCGATGGATTTGGGCACTTGGGTATTTTCAATCCATCGATTCAACTTTTCATCGTTTCATCCATTTTGGTATATCCACTGCGTCAGCTTTAATCGGACATCCAAGGCCACTTTCTTCATCAATTCGGATCCTCCACCATCACTTAACCCTCTTGCTTCCATCAACCCAAAGGAGAAGTCACCGAAAATCGACATCGAATGGTTCAAGACTGTAAGGAACCGCTACAATAGGACAATGATCCATCACTAATCAAATCATCCCCAAGGTTTCTTCATGTATCGAACTCAGTATAAGAACATGGTCTAAGGGATTCAAGAAATGCAAGAAACAATCAATACAATTACATTTTGATCAGAATCCCCAGAATGCAAACAGAACAGCCTCAAATCAGAATTCTCAAACTAGTACAAGTTCAGATTCAAATCAGGCTATGCATAATCAAAACAGCAATGTTGATCGTCTCCACATAAGGCATCTTCTTGGGCTGATATGATGAAAAATGGAGGCTTCGAGTCATAATTTCAATTTCAAATGTCCAGCTCATATAACCATCAACAACAAGAAAAGGGTTATAATGAAGGAAGGTGTAAGTTAGAGGACAGATTCCAAATGGAATAGCTCAGTTCTAGCTTATGTTTTCGAAAATAGGCCTTATTATCATCATTTTAAAGCTTTCGTGCAAAGAAGATGGAATCCTACTAATATTTTCTATATTTTCAATAGAAATAATTGTTTCCTTATAATTAGATTTGCAGTTGGTAGTGATTGTGAAAGAACAGTTAATGAAGGGACTTACTTCGTAAACGGAAAATTGTTTATCTTAAAAAAGTGGAATAATAAAATAGCTTTTGAAAGAGATTTACTAACTACCCTCCCTCTCTGGATTCGCCTCTCTGAATAAAGTCTAAAACTGTGGCATAGGGAGGCATTTAGTGCAATTGCAAGTGTTGTGGAAATCTCTATAAAGTTAGATGAATCAAAAGAAAAGAAAACAAGATTAAGTTTTGCAAGAATCCTTGTTGAAATAAAAGCAAGTTCAAAACATTCTGAAGAAGCATACATTACAATACATGAAGAAAACATTGTTTAGAAAATTAAATATGAGTGGGTACCACCAAGATGTGCGATCTGTGCATCTTTCGAGCATTCCACTGTAATTTACTCAACAAAGAAATTTTGAAAAGAAAAAGTTAATGCAAAACTTCATTAAAAAAGAGAAAAGATTCAGTCTCTGAACAAAATCATGGGTCAAACACAAATGAAGAAAATAGATCAAATCAAGATTATTGGCAAAACAAGGGAAACTCCAAGGGTTAAGTGGATAATACATTATCAGGGAAAATTCAGTTCTTTAAAAAAAAATAAGGAATGTACAAAAGGTTTAAATACAAATATGCAAAATCTTGATGAAGTCGAGCAAATGGATATTAACTAAAATCAGGTAGCGTAAGAAATTAATGGTCGGGAGAAAGTAATTGAGAACATGCAACATGTTCGGTGGAATACTCTACAAAATTCTACCAAAGAGAATGTATAGAAGATTCAATAAAGAATAAAGTAGAAAATTACTACAGACTCAAGGGATTCCTGGCACTTAGCCAATAGAGCACTCACCTCTTGAGGAAGTTGTAGAAGCAAATGCAGTTACTAATACAAATGTTTTGCAAGCACACAGCAAGCTTTCCGTAGGAATAAATTCTTTATAACAAATCATCTAAGAAAATTGAGTTCAAAAATCAATAAAGCTTCCACCAAATTCCACTTCTTCGAAAAGCAGGAACAAAAAAAGAAAAAAATTTAAAACTTGCAAGAAATTCTATCCAAAAACAATGAGGAAAATGAGGTGTAGAATGACTTCCAAGGAAAATACATCATTAAAAATCCAAGATGGTTGGATCAACTTAAAGTAACTAAAAATCACTCAGAAGAAAAGGATTAAAGAACTCTGAGTATAAGTGAGCAAGGATACAAAAATTCTAGAGGAGAACAACCCTAGATTTTAAGTGTAGATGCTGAGATATCATTTTAGTATCTTTTATAATTTTATATTCTTTTCATAATGTGGATTGTTGCTTGGAATGTTAAGGGATTAAACTCCCTAGAAAGAAATTTTGATTTAGCTAACTTACCGTTTACTAATAAACCAAATACAATTGATATACTTGAGCATAAAATTGATAATTCAAAAGTAGAGTAATGTCAATCTAAGTCTCAAGGAATGGAGTATTATAAATAGTAATCTTATGGAGGGTAATGGTAGGATAATGATACAGTGGGATCCAAATATCCGGGTATTAAGCCATCATTTTATAAATTTACAATTTATACATTGCAATTTCATAAATAAAGGTGACTTTCACACAGAAATCAAATTTGTCTATGCTTCTAATAGTGAAAAAGAAAGATATTTGCTTTGGAGCAATCAAGAGAAATTAAATCAAAATATGAAAAAACCCTAAATAACTATGAGGATTTCAATAATGTATTACATTCATTTGAAAAGAGAGAGGAGAGGATACCAATAGATTTTAAATGTTGGGGACAATCCCTTTAGATGATCAGTCTAATGGAATAAAAAACCCAACCCAGTGGAAAAAACAACAAACTAGATCGTGATTGTAGTGAGATGGAACAAACAGAGATAAACACTAGAACAAACAGTAATAGTTTAGAAAAATAAATAACACTAGTATTTGTAGTGGTTCAACTACCGCGAGGCAATGTACGTCCACTTAAGGAGAGGAGATTTTATTAATCACCGAAGGAATAGAGTTACAATATTGATTCACTTTTGAAGGCTATACATAAGAAGAATTTACAATACAGACAAAATTCTATAGAGTTTCAGCTCTCTAGGATGGCTCTGAAATTGACTGAAATTAGCTTTCGATTTCGGCTGCCATTGTTGTCCAGAAGCAAGTTAAACTTGTATTAAAATAGCAATGAAGTTTATCTGGCCCTGATATCGGTTTATTATAGTTTAAATCAATAATTAACTAACTTATGAATGTCTATAAGGGTGATATGAGAAGGTAGAAATTATAAAGAAGTATGTTATTGTTTTATAGGGATTGATTAAGGTTATAAAATCCCAACTATTGTAATAACATGATTATTAAGTGCAGACCCTAAGATAGTGTTTGAGATATATGTGTATACATATATAGAAATTATATGATTTAGCTATATAATGTTTTGAGGCCTTATTGATAGCAAACTAAATTGAAATAGAAGAAATAATTGAAAATAAGCTATAATATGATTGATAGATAATGCATTATTTTATAAAATAAGCGTGAGACTTCTATAAAATAAGATGAAGAAAATAATATTGTTAGACTGGTGACTTAAGTAAGATGCATTATTGTTGAATTGTTTATATAGTTGTATGTTTGAACTATTATTGATATTTAGATGATAGATTTGTTACTTTGGTTGTGAGTTTCCCTTGTGCATGTAAATATCCACGATGTGTGTTTATTAGTTCCATATAGTTAGACTGGTTATATATGTGTCTGTGTGTCTAAATGAATATATACATACATACATACATATATATATATATATCCACATACAGTTTATGTGATTTATTCATGTTTATGTGCCTATATATATTTCTAGTATATCTGACTTAGGGCTACTGGAAGATGCACGAAATAATATATATATATATATATATATATATATATATATATATATATATATATATGTATGTATGTATGTATATGTATATTGATATCCGGTTTAAAGCATTTGTATATAGTTTCGGTATGTTTGGCTTAGTGCTACCTATTGGTAAAAATGAATCCATTGTACCATTGAGACGCATGACCTGCAGATGTGATCCTGGAGCAAGGGCATAGAGCGATTGGAAAATCAGTCCAGAGTAGGTCATATACTATTTCATAGTACGAATGAGTGATACGACAGGACCTACAGACCAACTTCTTTGGATGTGTTGGTTTTCAGAGAAGACCACGGGTTAGTTGTTACTCTCAATATGTCTCTTAGGTAGCTAATGGAAATTAGACATGATTTATCGATACGTAATTTAAAAGTACACATAGTTCTGTATGCCCATCTAGGGGTTACCGAATAATGGATGAAATATATTATATGGATGTAGCAGTCAGTTTGATAATAATCAAGTGACATTACTTCTTCGATCTTCATAAAGTAATCCGTTAGCCCTGATGCAAAATGGATCATTTTCTATCATTGATCGTATATTTTTCTATGAAAAATATGAATCGGTGTTTAAAGAAGAGGAAGGGGGCCTCGACTTGCAATAGAAAATGAATGATTTGTTCGATCACATAGTTTGGGCTTCTAGAATATGTCACCGTTGTGCAATCTATTTGATTGTATCGAAAAGTCCACCTAATTAGGATTTCCATGTGGCTCAAGTGATAGACACACACATAAACACACATATTATAGATGCGCGGTTTAGGCAGTTTATATATATTGGTTTGTTATAACTAACTTGGGGCTACCAGGTAGTGTGTGGCACTTCAAGAACGAATCATGATCCACACGGGGATGACAATCTTCGATGTTGTTTATATGTGTGGAAATGGTACATGGGTATCTTTAATCTAGATTGTCTATCCAAAGACAATCAGATGATATCAGTTTTGTAAAAAAGAATCCATTATACCATTGAGACACACAACCTGCTGACGTTTCCCAAAGCCGAGGCAGGGAGAGATTGGGACGTCGGTCTGGAGTAGGTCAAATACTATTTCGTAGTATAGACGTGTGATGCGACATGACCCACAATCCAACTTAATTTATGGTTTTAGTTTCCAAGGTAGTCTATGAGTTAGTTGTTGCTCTCAATAAGTCTCTTTGCTAATTAATGACAATTCAAAACGGTTATCGATTATAGATATTCATATTTTATTTTAGGTATGGAGACGTTATGTTACTAGCACTTTTATATCGTTGTATATATTTTTCATATTCAGTAGCATGGCTTGTTATAGTATGTACTAATTTAATAAGAGAACCGCTATCATGTATCATCCTGACATTTTAGTGTATGGATAAAGTAGGGTAATGTATGATTAGAACACCCATTGATCCTTTGCTCACATTTATAAGATGTACATAGGTTGCATATATATGCAGTACTTAGAGATAGTTCCCCTCACAGTGGCTTTATGCCCGACTCATGTTTTTTCTTTGTATTTTTATGTCATAACAACTCTCGGGTACTCAATTGAGTGGTTTGGGAGTTGGGTGCTTTTGGGGACAGGCTTATAGGATAACTAAAGCATCTAGAGATGCGAAGTTGATATATATACTTGTTGAAGATGTAGTACATGGCATACATGCTATGTTGTATATGAGACTTATGATATCAGATATTATATTCGGAACTCCATATGAATGGAGTTGACGTGTTCTAACTTTCTATATTAATATTTGTTTATTGGTTGCTTCCCCAAGTAGAATCTCTTGTATTTTGTTTATCCTATTCTGTTCATGTGTATTTAGTATATTTTATTATCACTCTGTTGTGAAATTGTATCGATATGCCTTAGTATAATGTTTAGTTTTAATGTTTACCTGGACAAATTATCTTTTGTGGTATTCAGAACTCAGATGTTTCCACTCACTGTTAATTCTGGGTATTACGAAGGGCAAGTCATTACAAACTTGGTCTTGAAGTTTGCACATAGCTAGGCCCAACAATGGATGTTACTTGATTGTAGATGTAGGAACTAGCGAAAGGGCAGTCGTACCAGAATAAAAGGAAAGAGTGCAGTTTGCTCGGCCAGAAAGCTGCTGACATAGGTGACGGAGTTGAAGGCAATAATGTGATTAGATAGGTTAGTTCTCCATCATACCTGTCAATGGGTTACAAGGCATACCACCGATGGATGTAAGTATTCAATATATCTTTAGAAAATGGCTCACTATTCTCTTCATCGAACACAGGCTTCACCTTTGGTGTTTGGGGTTTGCATTTTGTTAAGCCGTCGGCAGAGAATGTTCTTTTCCTCTAAGAGTCCAGTATTGACCTGCTGTGGGACTATCTGACCGATCACCAGCTATGGGCTCAACCGCCATCTTTGAAGAGTGGGAGATCATTAACGACGATGAGGCAATGAGTGGTTGTGGTGGTGAACTGGAGTGGGAGACCTCCTCTCTCTTCATATAGAGGGTGACCGTGAATGACCGACTCGCCCCTCATTTGATCCAGGCTTGATTACACCCCTATGGGATTTGGAGTTCACCAATGAGGCCTTGGCTCTCCACCGATGGCATGCGCACAACCACTAAAAATACCAAACCTATGTCTTGAGCTCCATTTGCTACCCAAAGGAACTTAAAGACTGACTAGCATTTTGCCGATGGAGAGTGGCGATGTCTTGGTTTCTTATGAATGGTCATCTCTGGTCAGTGTTGATAACAAGACTTGGCACATGCAGAGCATGTCCTATTGGATAGGTAAGAACATCCATGATAGGGGTTTTAGGCACCATCCTACCTTGGACCTCAACGATGTTCATAACGTTATAAGCATTGGGGGGAATAGGTTGGAGACGAGCCATTTCAACTATTGGAGGAAGTGGTGGATCGGAATTTACTGTGAAGATCTCTTACCATGTTTCTCTCTTACCATCACGTGGAATTACAGAAGAATAATAAGAAATTATACACTTAAGACTAAAAAGTTGGTAATCTTAAGAGCTTAGGGCTTTAGTTCGCTGTTACAGAATTTTGATTTATGAGAGAATCATTAGATATCCACCTTCAAACCCTTTCATATAATAATGCATGAGGTATTTAAAATAGCCAGATGGATGATGGACAGTTTAGATTTCATGGTAAAACAAACGAGAAGTGTGCGTAGCCATTGATCTGATCGCATAGGCTGATGGAAGACAGCTGTAAAGGTGGTGTGAAATGTGTGGTTGAGAAATATACTAATTGTCCTCCAAAGCAGGCGCATGCTTTGCACATATTGTACATTTATTGTTGGCAGTGTGCTATAGGAGTATGTATGGTTTTGGAGGATCAGCTAAATTATGTAATAAGGCTGATCGTATGATTGGTTATGTAGTTTTGAATGCTAATGTGGCAAGGTGGATGAGTATCTTCTTTCAGCCTATGCCGGACGGTCGTTTGCTAACGAATCTTGTCGAGGAAGCTAAGGACCAAGTTATAAGGGTTGTGCCATGCCGATTGCGGGATGATGAGACGGGTTGCCTAGGATCAATCGAAGGTGGTTTAGGATGAAGCTAGGCATGAGACGGGTCATTCTTGACGTAACGCCCTACCTCTATACCTAAACCACTAAAGAGTATTACTAAGTAACACCATCTAATAATACAGAGAATGCGGTTTGTCAAGAGTGACATAATGTGAATATTACCTTAGGCTAAAGTTGACATGTCATTCTTACTAAAATGTTGTGGATCTGAATTGAATAATTGACATGTACAGTCTTGACACAAACAAATAAAAATATAGTGTAACGGCCCGATTTTCGAGGCCCGAAAAACCGTACCATTAGGGTAAAAAGAAGGAGGTAGAAGAAGAAATAGAAACAATATTAGAATCTTACCAACGCAGCGGAATAAAATATAATAGATAATAACAGATCTTTACACAAAAGAAATTTATATTTTATACATATATCATCAGAATACAACATCAGAGTTCAATACAATCAACAACATACTTAGGACGAATATAATATCCCATCCGCCCAAATCTGAATACACAGCGGAATATTCATCAAATACATCGGATACGTCTCGATATCCAGCTCATCTCCTGTACTCCACAGTAATCCATCCAGAATCTGTACTCTATAATACTCGGTCTGACCCAAGTATTATAGTTAAATAACACTCGAGTCGGTCTAGAAAACCAGCATGAGAAATCACACTAAATTGGATTATTAAAGTTTCAGAAATCCTTTGAAAATCAAAAGCATCTCGTAAGACCACATCGCAAACAAACATGTTGGGTTTTTACCTTATGATAGCCAAAACATTTCTTTTCAAAATCCTATGATATTATAGTAGTGTCTATATACAAATACTTATTCAAATAGCTGAAATTGTTAAATGACTAAATTCCAGCATACTAGCCACAAAGTGGGTTCTACAAACAAAAATCGTAAAGGCACGTAGGGAGAATGGATTTCCAACTAATGACTAGGCATTGGGGTACCACCTGTCACAGTATGTGGCCTAGATCATTGTATCGAGGATTCCTCTCGATCCCCTGTAACACAAGACCGGGACAACCCCTTATTGGATAATCCCGAGTTAGATCACCCCATGGTTGGGATCAACAGCCGCCCACACAGCCGAAATAAAAGGGACAACTAGACAGGGACGACCTCACCCTAATTGGGTGTTACCCACTTAGCCTTGCTGCATAACCTTGATTTTCAGTCATTCTCGGTTGATGAGGCTCGAGGCTAAGCGTTACCTTTTTAGAACATTTCACTTAGAATGCTCATCGTTCTCCTGACGATGTTCTGAAAGCATTCATCCATACAAGTCCGTCTCGAGTTCGAACGGAACCAAAGGCACTACTCCTACTACATCCATTTTGGAATCACCCTCAGGATTAGTAGCGATTAGCCCTTGCACCTCACTGCTCCATCTTCGACTCCAAGCTCTTGTCTTCCTCATGAAAATTTTCAAACCGGATCTATGTGGTTTTCGGAAAATAAATCTCGATCCCGGTCTCTTTGAAACGATCAGTGCATTGGCCAATATTGATAGTCGGTTATTAAACTATCAAATAACATTCATAAGCAAACATCAAGCCAAAATAATCTCTCCCAAATTATTTATAATCCACAAAATATCTTTGCAAGATATTTTTCCACTTTTCAACCATTTTGAAAACAGTTTCAAAACATTTTTCTCTCATGCAATAAATTTCCCAAATATTTTCTATTCCCACTGAAATCACCAAGTACAAATACTTTAGATTTTCAAATAATTTAAAACACTTTATTATAAATATACTTTAAAACATTTAAATTTTAAACTACTTTAATGCCTTATTCAAAAATATATACCTTAAAAATATTTAAAATAAAACTATTTTATAAAATATAAAACTAATTTTTTTAAATAAAAGTAAAGCCAAAATAAATTTAAAAAATAAGAGATTACGAAATCCCATAAAAGTTTTTAAATAAATCTTAACTAAGCTATCTTTAAAATAAAACTACTTATAAATTTAGATATTAATAATTAATTTTAATAATTATTTATCTTTTAAAATTTCAATAACATAAATAATAATTTCTTAAAAATATTCTTTTAAATAACTATAGAACTTTCAACTTATACTTAAAAATCTGCTTTGAAAACGTACTTGGCTTTTAGGGAATCCACTTCTCTTCCACACCTCTTAAAAATAAACCCCTATTTATTTTTAAAACAAGTTACCCATTCCTCTATAAATTTCCATCGTGAAATTTGTACTTACAAATATCCACTAATATTTTATTTCACTTTATAAACCTAGTTTATAAATTCTACAGTCTCACCCTTCTTTCAAAACACTGTTTCAAATACTAAGTCAATTTCCAAATTGATTTTCAAAATTACTTCATTTTAAAATAAATTGCTTTACTTCTTAATTTATTTCAAAACCCATTAATTTCATATTTTTACTTCTTAATTATGATTTAAAATCTATTAATCAGAAAATACCAATTTCATATTTTCCAAAATCATTCTTTATCCTTTCCAATTAATTTAAACCTTGAATTTTAAAATAAATTCTCTATCCCTTTAAATAATTTCATTTAAGCTTTAAAATTCACTGTTCTCTTTTATTTCAAATCTCCTCCCCATATTCGGAATTTATTTATTAAAATTTAACAATTAACTTTTATTCTTCCTCCAATCCATTCTTTAATTTATTCAAATTCTCTAAAATTATTTTACTTTGAAATTCTTCCTTTTATTTCATTTCAGAAATCCAGTCTATACATTTGGTATATCCAAATATATTAATCAAACATAACGTCCATTATTTTCAATTATCAATGTAATCTATCACAGATTATCACACAAACCATATCACAGAATATTAGATAATCTAAATGATTTTGAGGAATCCAGTTGGATCCCTCCAACATGTTTCCATGCATCCATAGATGTTAGCAAATTATAAAATACCAATTCCACTTCGAGGTGGAATATCGCGGTATATGGGATTAAATAATATCATCCGCTATTATGCGGCGCATAGGGTCTCGTCCGCTATATAATGCGGGAAATCAATCACTCCAAATACATACATAATACCAATTCCACTTCGAGGTGGAATATCACGGTATATGGGTTTAATATAATATCATCTGCAATTATACGGCGGATATGGTCTAATCCAATATAACTGATAATAATTTATCGTTCAAGCACACAGTCAACAATTTGAAATTTAACTATTTAAATTTAAATAAAACCGAGATGATTGAGATTAACTCACCTTTTTTTTGCTGTTTGCAACCCATTCCAAATTGGCTTGCTTTCGTGATTTAAAACCTTGTATAAACAATTTTTCAATTTATTAATATTCGAAATGATCGAACAATTCAATTTCCATTTTTAAAATTTAATTCAACTAATAAATTTCAATTTTAAACTATTGATTTAGTTTTAGACAAATTTTCCTTTTTAAATAAAATCCTTTAGTAACTAAAAATAATTAAATAAGTTAATTAAACAAATTAACCACCATATCCTTTATATTAAAATAAAATGGTAAATTAAAATTGTATATTTACTGTTTTATTCATATAAATTTTTAATATGTATGTGTATTAAATTTAAACAGAATTTTCTTACTGTAAAATATCCTTTTCTGTTTCTATAATAACAATAAAATTTTTTTTTGCTGTATATATAAATCAACATTTTTATAAACTTACTGTTATATATATATATTTTTTCCTTTGTTTATGAACATATCCAGTACATTTAAATTAAAAGAAAATTTTTATACCTTACTGTCTACATGCATACGCATATATAAATTAAAAAAGAAAGAATACCTACTCCTCGCAGAACCCTTCTCCGCCTCAAGCTGGTGAATCAACAGAGAGTCACGACCCTCCCTTCACTGCTCGATCAACACACCCCTCTCGACATCCTAGCATCGAATCCCTGGGTCTACGAACGAGTCCACCCATTATCGAACATCGAGGACAGTTGCCACTTTGATTTAGACCGGGACCCCTCCTAAACGCCCCTCTCCATCAAACTTGCGACTTCCTTCCTTGAGCTCGAGATTCGCCTACGAACGCAAGCCCGTTTGTTATCCCAAACTAAGCTCGACTTGATCTCGTGGATTTTAATTTGGGGATTTCGATTAGCGTACGAACTCGAATAGGGATTTGAACTATAATCTATTTTCTTTCAATTTCAATTTAAAAATGAAAACGAGAAGGGTTTTGATTTCAAAAAGGTTCGACCACTGATTGATTTTTGAAATTAGATTTTCATTCAATTGAGAATAAACTGATTTGAATGGCAAGAATATTGAGCTACAGATTCTCTTTTTTTTAAACGAAGACATGCGGTAATCCTTGGAGAACATGCATTCTCAAGGTGGACAAGTCTAAGATGAGTCTACAATATATTGAAGGAAAATACATATTATATATAAATTTAAATTTAAATTCAAATTTAAACTGTCGCGATAAATGCAACTTTAAAATTTTGACATCCTATCAAGGCATGCCCCTAGGCATTTAGAAGGTTATACCCCTATTCTGAACGCGATGAAAAAGGTTTTGAGTCCCAATTTGATCTTATGGAGAAGATAGCTTTTTGGATTCAGTTATTATATTAAATTTTCGATATAGATTTCAGCGCGTTTATCTACCGTACACTCACACGACAACTCCGAATGCTACGAAAATTGAAATCCGATAATAATACAATATTACGGATCCAATGGGAATGGTTTCGTCGAATCCAAGACTATGCCTCAGAAAGCTATTTTCAAATATCGATTTTAACTATATATTAAAACTGAACAAACCATCTTCAAATTCAATGTTAAAAGTTCTATTACCTTTAGAATAATCAATATGAATTTTCTAAGCCTTAAAAATATTTCTAACAAGCTTAGAATTCCAGATTCGATATTTTTCCCAATCCAATTATTTAATTCATTATTTAAGTTATTAAATAAATGGCAATATTTGAAATTCAAGTTAGAAACTAACTTTCAAATATTTAAAATCAATGAAATATTTCAATTTCAAATACCAAAAATACCGGGTCGTCACATTCCTCCCCCCATAAAAGAATTTCGTCCCCGAAATTACTAGTTAAGAGGAATGGTCTATAACCCGTTACTATTCCCAATCCTAACAGTTCTAACAATTTGCCAACACAAAACTTTTTATCAAATACCCACTATCACTTCTACTAATTTCCTCGAAACCTTCCGTAGTTTTGGCGCAGCGGATTAATCAAAATAAACTTCAATCGGTGAAAATAGCAATCGGTGGATTGATGAGTACCAAAATGCCCAAATTCGTTGATCCGAAGATACCGAATTCTAGCTATCTCAAACACGTTGATAGCGCACTATACCGTGTTCAAAGATCTACGATTCTTCGTACGTTGATCTAGCGCACTAGATACCGTGAATCGGCTTCTACGATCGTTGAATCGAGCGCACTCGATTAACCGAAAGAGGAGATAGGAGATTACACTCAACTACCAATTTAAGAAGAAAGCACACAACAATCAACAAGAAATTTTATTCCAAAATCAACCCTTTTTAAAAATGTACAACACACTCCCTATTTGTAGTTTTCCAAACCCGGCTTTAAGTCGTATGCGATTCACGACTCTTCTCGACTCGGCAGCGACACAACAGGTACACACAACACACGACTCATTATTACAACACGCTCATAGGTCGGCAGCGACTCATCATTACGTGCCTCAATACAACAGTTACGACTTAATGACACACGGCCTACGACTTAAAATATTTACAACCTCAGACAACACAAACAACTCAAAATACAACACAGGGTACACGACCCACGACTTAGTACAAACATGACTGACTTGTGACCTACGACTCAGCTTAAGTTGGCAGCAGCTTATCATAGGTCGGTGCCGAGATAAGGTCGATGCGACCTAAATATTAGCTTCTGAATATCTTCATACGGCTTAACCCCAAACGACTCATCTCCTGAACGACTCATCTTCGAACGACCCACTTCTTCCACTTCTCTGCTCTTGTTAACTCGTACACGACTTATGGATGAGTCGTTGTGTCTTGTACGACTCATCACACTCGAACACCTCAAACTCCTGCTAAGTCGTAACTCCTTCTCTTCAGACCTGTTAGGTCGTAGCCCCCCTTCACTCGACCTGTTAAGTCGTGGACAACTCATAGCCGCTTCCATATCTCGTGACAACTTAGGTCGTGACCATCTTCTGTTAAGTCGGAAACGACTTAAAATCCCTGAATGACTTAAGGTTGTGGCCTTCTCCAAACGACCTAAAGACTGTGAACACTTCAACGTTACTAATTTCGTAGATCGTTCTGCATCATCCTCCCTCGGTTGACAGGATTTCGTCCTCGAATTTTCATTTTCTCTTTCCACAATAAATTCATTTCCATGATACGGAATTAAATGTTTAACGTTGAACACGTCAGACGTATACACATCCTCCGGCAGCTTCAATCTGTAAGCATTTTCATTGATCCGTGTCACAACTTCTACAGGACCAATTTTTCTGGCTTTCAACTTGTTATAAGCCCCCACTAGAAAACGGTCCTTCGTTAACACAGCATACACTAAATCACCTTCGTTAAATTCAACATTTCGTCGCTTCAAATTTGCAGTTCGCTTATACTTATCATTCGACTTCTCCAATCGTTCTTGAACGATCTTATGACATTCCGTCAATCCCTCAACAAAATCAGCAGCTCATTTAACCGTCCCCTTCGGTTGTGGTAATACTGTCAAATCCAACGGTCCCCTTGGCAAACTTGAATATACGATCTGAAATGGACTGAATCCTGTACTACGATTTACTGCATGATTATGAGCAAACTCTGCCTAGCATAACTTCATGTCCCAACTCTTCAGATTATCCTGTACAAGACGTCGCAACAAATTCCCCAACGATCTGTTAACAACTTCTGTTTGTCCATCAGTTTGCGGATGATAAGCGCTACTAAATTTCAGCTTCGATCCAACCATCTTCCACAAACTTAACCAAAAGTGACTCAGAAAACGAGTATCCCTATCCGACACAATAGATTCTGGCAATCCATGGAGTCGATAGATCTCTTTGAAAAATAACTGAGCAACACGAACAGCATCCGCCGTCTTCTTACAAGCCACAAAATGTGCCATCTTCGAAAATCTGTCCACCACAACAAATATAGAATCATTTCCCCTTTGAGTTCTAGGCAAACCCAAAACGAAATCCATGCTGATATCAACCCATGGTTTAGACGGTATAGGAAACGGCATATACAATCCTGCATTTGTCGCTGTTCCCTTCGAAACCTGACATATATGACATCTCTCCACAAACCTTTCAACTTCTTTTCTCATCGATGGCCAATAATAAGATTGAGAAATCAAATGCAATGTACGATCACGGCCCACATGTCCTTCTTCGTGCAATTCTTTGATAATTTTCATTCTCAAACTGCTTTCAGGAATACATAACCGATTTCCTTTAAACAAGAATCCATCAACCAACATAAATTCATCAGTGTCTCCATCCTTAACTTTCTCAACAAACTTCACAAAGTAAGGATCTTCTTCATACAATTTTGGCAATAATTCAAACCCCGTCACTTCAACCTTCAATGTTGTCAACAAATGATTCCTCCTACTCAAAGCATCAGCCACACGATTCGTTACCCCAGATTTGTGCTTCACAACGAATGTAAACTGTTGCAGATAAGCAATCCATGATGCATGTCTCGCAGAAATCTTATCCTGTCCTTGCAAATGCTTCAACGCCTCATGATCAGTGTAAAGAACAAACTCTTTCTGAAATAGATAATGCCTCCAATGTTTAACAGCTTGAACAATGGCATAAAACTCAACATCATACGTACTATATCTCATCTTTGCCCCTGACAACTTCTCACTGAAATATGCCATAGGTCTTCCACACTGACTCAATACTCCTCCAATCCCAACCTTTGATGCATCAGTGTGTAGCTCAAACAACAACTGAAAATCTGACAAAACAAGAATTGGTGATGTCGTCAAAAGTTCTTTGATTCGCTCAAAAGCTACTCCTGCTTCCTCCGACCAAGAAAACTGCTTCCCTTTCATACAATCAATAACCGGTTCCATCACGCTACTGAAGTGTGGAATAAACCTTCGGTAGAATGATGCCAATCCATGAAAACTTCTAACTTCAGTGATAGTTCTCGGCTGTGGCCAATTTCTAATAGCTTCAACTTTACTCTGGTCCACCTGGATTCCCTTCTCAGATACAACATATCCCAAAAATAATACACTTCTCATCATGAACACACATTTCTTCGTAGCTGCATAAAATTGTTCCTCACGAAGAATAATTAACACCTTTCTCAAATGCTCTACATGCTCCTCTGTGCTCGCGCTATAGATTAGAATATCATCGAAATAAACCACCACAAACTTCCCAATGTACGGTCTGAAAATTTGATTCATCACCCTCATAAATGTACTCGGTGCATTCGATAGACCAAACGGCATGACCAACCATTCATATAAACCTTCCCTCGTCTTGAATGCGGTCTTCCATTCGTCTCCCGGTCTAATTCGAATCTGATGATAACCACTCTTCAAATCAATCTTCGAAAAGATAGTAGCCCCACTCAACTGATCTAGTAAGTCATCCAACCTTGGCATAGGAAACCTGTAACGAACAGTAATCTTGTTCAAAGCTCTACTATCGGTACACATTCTCCATGTTCCATCCTTCTTCGGCACCAACAATGCTGGTACTGCACAAGGACTCAAGCTTTCCTGAACACGTCCCTGCTCTAACAACTCTTCCACCTGCCTTCGTAACTCTTCATGTTCCTTCGGACTCATTCGGTAATGTGGTCGATGTGGTAACACTGCTCCCGGAACAAGATCGATTTGATGTTGAATGTCTCTCAGTGGCGGTAACTCCTTAGGCAACTCCTCTGGAAATACGTCTTCAAATTCTTTCAAAACTTGCTTTGCTTCTTTTGGAATTTCAACCTCTTCACTGCACTCTCGCCCAATCAAAAAATACACTTCAGGCTCCTCTTCAACTTCTTTAACAAACTCCTTCAAAGATAGCAAAGTTTTCAACTCTTCAATCTCTTCTAGCTTGCTTTCCTTCTGTTGCTGCTTCTTGGGAACTAAAGTGATTTTAGTACCTTCGAACATGAAACTATAACTATTAGCACGACCATCATGTTGTACTGCTCTATCAAACTGCCATGGTCTGCCCAACAACAGATGACACACATCCATGTCTACTACATCACACAAAATTTCATCTTTGTACTTCTTCCCAATAGAAAATTTCACACAAGCCCTTCGACACACCTTCACTTCACCACCCTTCCTTAACCATGCTAACTTGTACGGTTTAGGATGCTTCTCAGTTTTCAAGTTCAACTTCTTCACAGCCTCTGTAGAAATAATATTATCGCAACTTCCAACATCAATAACGAACTTGCAAACTTTTCCCAGAATAGTGCATGTCGACTGGAAAATATTGCTCCTCAACCAACTACAATCCTCCTCTTGCTTTGGTGTAAGACATGACCTCCTCATCATAAGATTACAACCTTCATCCCCAGACAATTCTTCTTCCTCCTCAACATAAGGTGCATTTGAACACTCTGCCTCCTCACCATCATCCTCAATCTCAGCAACCATTGCTCTCTTCTTCGGCTTCGGACATTCATTGCTTTTGTGACCCAATTCCCGACAATTATAACATTTGAAACCAGTGCTAACCTTTGCCTTCTCAGCCTCCTTCACTACTGGCTTACTGATAGGTTTAGGAACATTAGGACTTCCACCAACACCCTTCGCTTGATTATTGGAATTAGTAAACACACCACCTCCATGCCTTCCCTGCTTCTCCCAAGCCAACGCTTTCTGATGTGCCTCTGCTACTGATCTAGGATCAAACATATTAACCATATCCTGGATTTGCATTCTCAATCCCCCAATGAATCTAGTAGTTAGTTGTTCTTCTGTTTCCATAATATCATTTCTGGCAATGAGTTGGTAAAATTCATCAGCATAATCACTAACAGACTTCGTCCCTTGCCTCAGATTCTGCAACCTCTGGTACATAAGTGATTGATAATTCTAAGGTAAAAATGTAGCTTTCGTCAACTTCTTCATCTTACCCTACTCTACAACCTTTGACTTCCCCATCCTTTCTCTCGTAAGTTTAGTTTGCTGCCACCACGCCAAAGCTCTCCCCCTCAACCTAGTAGCAACCAACTTCACTCTTCTATGCTCAGGAACCTCCTTGAAATCAAAGATCTCTTCAACATTTGACACCCAATCAAGAAATTCTTCAGCTACCATTCCACCCTTGAACTCTGGAATTTCCATCTTCATACCCGATTCCCATCGACGATCATCTTCAACATTTCGATAAGAATTTCGAACTTGGTCTTGATCTCGATAATGAATGCTAGTTCTATCACCCTCTTCATCAAAATCAAAAGTACGCCTACATCGATCTTGACCATTATCATCCCTTCGTTCATGCATGCTTTTTCGACTATGACTCTCTTCATCTCTATATGCCTCATTGTCAAATTCACGTTGACTTCTTCTCTCTTCATGTCCATAGTCATGATGATCTCTTCGTGATGAAATTGATGTTTCTCTTCTATCTCTAGAAGAATGCGGTGATACCCTCCTCGCTTCCGTAACCGATGGCGAAACTCGGTTTCCTCCATGGTTCGAGTTTGGTGATCTGCTCCTTTGAGTTTGGTTCAAATCATTCATCAACTTCTCTAACTTTCCAATGCCTTCATCAAATTTCTCATTAATACGTTGTTCCATAAGCTCGGCTTCTTCTCTTCGATACAGCGCTTCAACATTTTGATGACGATTAGCTCTTCTTGGCGGCATGATTGGAAACTCTTCACAAACACTTCAAAACTTCTCAAATACTTCAACAAATACTTCAAAACTTTAAACTTCAAAATAACTTCAAAACTCTCCAACACAAGCCAAACAATGCACGGCTTATCACCATTAGCTCGCACAATTCCTTAGCTCGGTTCAACACTAGCTCAGCTCGGCCTCTACAAAGCACGACTCCAACACTTCAAATTCAAACACCTTTCGACTTTTGATCCAAAAGATTATGGATCACAAACCTCAAACTTGTTGCAACCAATGATGAACACGATGAACACAACTTCAAACTTCAACTTCAAAAAAATTGGCTCCAAGTCTCGGCTTAGCTATGATTGGCTAAGTCTAGCTCTGATACCAAACTGACGCAGCGGATTAATCAAAATAAACTTCAATCGGTGAAAATAGCAATCGGTGGATTGATGAATACCAAAATGCCCAAATTCGTTGATCCGAGATACCGAATTCTATCTATCTCAAACACGTTGATAGCGCACTATACCGTGTTCAAAGATCTACGATTCTTCGTACGTTGATCTAGCGCACTAGATACCGTGAATCGGCTTCTACGATCGTTGAATCGAGTGCACTCGATTAACCGAAAGAGGAGATAGGAGATTACACTCAACTACCAATTTAAGAAGAAAGCACACAGCAATCAACAAGAAATTTTATTCCAAAATCAACCCTTTTTAAAAATGTACAACACACTCCCTATTTATAGTTTTCCAAACCCGGCTTTAAGTCGTATGCGACTCACGACTCTTCTCGACTCGGTAGCGACACAACAGGTACACACAACACACGACTCATTATTACAACACGCTCATAGGTCGGCAGCGACTCATCATTACGCGCCTCAACACAACAGTTACGACTTAACGACACACGGCCTACGACTTAAAATAGTTACAACCTCAGACAACACAAACGACTCAAAATACAACACAGGGTACACGACCCACGACTTTGTACAAACATGATTGACTTGTGACCTACGACTCAGCTTAAGTTGGCAGCAGCTTATCATAGGTCGGTGCCAAGATAAGGTCGATGCGACCTAAATATTAGCTTCTGAATATCTTCATACGGCTTAACCCCAAACGACTCATCTCCTGAACGACTCATCTTCGAACGACCCACTTCTTCCACTTCTCTGCTTTTGTTAACTTGTACACGACTTATGGATGAGTCGTTGTGTCGTGTACGACTCATCACACTCGAACACCTCAAACTCCTGCTAAGTCGTAACTCCTCCTCTTCAGACCTGTTAGGTCGTAGCCCCCCTTCACTCGACCTGTTAAGTCGTGGATGACTCATAGCCGCTTCCATATCTCATGACAACTTAGGTCGTGACCATCTTCTGTTAAGTCGGAAACGACTTAAAATCCCTGAATGACTTAAGGTTGTGGCCTTCTCCAAACGACCTAAAGACTGTGAACACTTCAACGTTACTAATTTCGTAGATCGTTCTGCATCAAGTTTCCAACCGATATTACTTACCCAACTATTCAAATTTAAATTTTAAATTACCAAAATTTTTCTTACTCTCTAAATTTTAAAAAAATTTCGCCAGCGTCTCCTTTCTGCGGCTGGCTCGATACGACTACAAAATGCCTCTACGGGCCCTCAGATTTCAAAAGAAAACAAAAATGCCAAGTGGCTAAACAGGAAAACCATCAAATTTCATACAGAAATTTAAATACATACCTTTGCCGAGAAAATTTCAAATTATCTTCAAAAACCAAAAATCCCAATTTATCCCTTGCCTTTAAAACACCTGTATATCCTACTTAACCATAACATCCAATCACAGAATCCCAAAATCATTTTATACATTTCTTTTCAAAAGTTTCATATCTATTTCATCCAAGCCCGTACGATGTACATATACCATCCGTATGCAATATCAAATTGGATCGCTCGCTCCATCACACAATTTCACTTTCGAACTAGTATCGTCCACCTGACTTCCTAATGCGGACTCAGATTGGGTTTCTTGATCATAAACCGTCATTCGCCTTGCATAACAGTAACTATGATAGAGAATTTTCAAAATCAATCAAAAATCCATATCCAGGGTTCGCCGTCAATCGAGTGAATAATCCCAACCCGGATCAATATAACTACCTTGAAATTATGTGATCGAATCTGGGTCAAATCGCTATGGGAATAAGAAAATATCGTACATCCTACGTATTTAGCCCCAATTGATTATTAACTATGTCAATTTTCTTGTATTCACATATTTTTGTTGGTTTCCATTCTCTTATTAATAACCATCCCATTACACAACTTCCAGATTAATTTTCATCCACTATTAACTTAGTATTTCAATACCGTATTTAATTAAGAATTTTCACCCTTAGCTTTTCTTAAGTTTATATAAGCACTTTATATATTCTTATATTATTACTTTCTCATACAACTTGGTTCTTTCTTTTAGCTACATTAAATCAAATTGGATTCCAACTCCATATAGATTCGATTTGCTTCAATTTACAAATTAATTTAAAATCTCAATACTATCTCCAAATTTTCATTTCTAATTCTACTTGAATACAATTCACCTTCAAACTTTGAATATTGAATTTTATCAACTATCTTCCATTCACAACTGGTTCATATCATTATTTTAAATTAGTTCCACTACTAATTTACTTCTAATCTCAAACAATTTCTTATTTCCAAACTTTTGTTATTTTAGTTCACTTAGAACTAGTTTCATATCTTTTCTCTACTCAATTAAATTTTAAATTTTAATATCTAGTTCTCAATTGTATTCAGTTATAATCAAATAAATTTTCAAATCTCAATACTTTTATTCAAATTTCCATTTTGAATTCCACTTGAATTAAATTTTCCTTCCTTCCACTCATTTATCCCCAACAAATTTAATACTTCATTTTACACAACAAGATTCAAATCAAATCTCATTCCAAATTATTTTGTTACCTATTTAAATCAATTAGTTTACTCACTAGTTTTATCTTAGTCCTTTATTTTATTTAGCCAAAACTTGACTAACTTCTATGATACACAGTTTAAATTAATTCCCAATATTCAATTTCAATTCTAATTTCTTACAAATGCAAATTCATTTGTCTATCCACAATTTTATTTCCAACTTAACTTTTATTTAAGTAACCCTTCCACTTTGTCCACCTAGACTTATCTTTACCTTCATCTTTACTTATCCAGATTTAATTACACTTTGATTATTCAAATTTTATACTTCTATAAGTTTTTTTCCAAACTTATTTATTAACTAATCTTTCTAATTTATTTCATCTAATTGGTTTCCTTCACCAGCTAAATTCATCTTACATCAAATTTAACTTACTAATTATATTTATCACTTCATTCTCAAATTTAATCTCAAATCTTCATAAAAATTTTATTTCTAAACGTTTACTCCTTTAGTTCCTTGGAACAAAATCCTACAATTTCCATTTTAATTTTTTTAAACTTCCTTAAGTTTCCAACTTATTTAAATTCCATAAACATTTTAAAATAAATTCCAGAGTCTCTTTTAATCAGTTACGCAACATTTCAAAATCATTTTTGAAATTGATTATATCCAAACCAAAATATTCCTTTGCATTACAAAATTTAACTCAATTTTGCAACCAATACCAATTAAAAATATTCAGTATTCATTTGTATTTAAAATCAAATGGTTTTGCCAAACCAAAACTTCAATATTTCAAAATTCATTTTTGAAATTTATAATTCAATTGCATATCCAGATATTCCTTGAATTTTTAAAACTAAACCTGTTTTACAAACAACGCTAAATTAAATCATTCGGGAAGCAATTTCTTTCTTGGAAACTCGAAAATGAACATCGATGATGCTGCAGTTATCACCGAAATTATTTTTCAGCGACCGAAGAGAGTTAAATGCTTTTATCTCTCCAAAGCATTTTCAAATATTTTTAAATTCCAAATCTTACCAGATTACATATCCAATTTAAGAATGTTTCTAAAATAATATCACCATTATTCCTCCAAAACCTTTGAAAATTATTTTTAAACTCAAAGGAATTTAAACTTTTCCCAAAATTCCAAATTCTAAATTCTTTCAATCTATCTTCAAACATTACTCTAGAATTTTATTCCATTTCAATTGTGAATCACTTTGGTAATTCAAATTTATAAATTTCATTTCGCTATATAAATTTATTCCTTAACCTTTGGTTAAAATTTTAATCCTTTATTCAACTTTCACTTAATAATGATAGTAATTTAATATTATCTTCTCCCAACAACCCAACAACCATATATATCTATAACTTATAGAAAATTATTTCCTTTATATACAAAAATATATTGGGTAAAATTATTTCATTGACCCTATTTTAAAATAATACTGTATCGGTTTATCTTGTTTAAGAGTTTAGAAACTTCTATCGATAAAATGGCGTCCCATACATCGACTAGAATCTATAAACACCCAACCGATAAGTCAACACAATATAATTTTTTTTATCTTCACTAAAAAATACTCGCACGTATCTATTAATATACTCAAACTCATTTTAGATTACGACGGACTCTATTTCTAATGAGTAATCCCCACCAAAGCCAAGGTTCTCGTTTAACCTTCAGCTCTGATACCAAATGTAACAGCCTGATTTATGGACGCCCGAAAAACCGAACCATTAGGGTAGGAAGAAGAAGGAGATAAAAGAAGAAATAGAAACAATTTCAGAATCTTACGAACACAGCGGAATAAAATATAATAGATAATAACATATCTTTACACAAAAGAAATCATATCTGTTTTGTACATATATCATCAGAATACAACATCAAAGTTCAATACAATCAACAACATACTCAGGACGAATATAATATCCCATCCTTCTAAATCTGAATACACAGCGGAATATTCATCAAATACGTCGGATACGTCTCGCCATCCAGCTTGTCTCCTGTACTCCACAGTAATCCATTCAGAATCTGTACTCTATAATACTCGGTCTGACACGAGCATTATAGTTAAATAACACCTGAGTCAGTCTGGAAAACTAGCGTGAGAAATCACACTCTATTGGATTATTAAAGTTTCAAAAATCCTTTGAAAATCAAAAGCATCTCGTAAGACCACGCCATAAATAAACATGTCGGGATTTTACCTTATGATAGCCAAAACATTTCTTAACAAAATCCTCTGATATTATAATGGTGTCTATATAAAATACTTATTCAAATAGCTGAAATTGTTACATGATTAAATTCCAGCATACTAGCCACAAAGTGGGTTCTACAAACAAAAATCGAAAAGGCACGTAGGGAGAATGGATTTCCAACTAATGACTAGGCACCGGGGTACCACCTGTCACAGTACGTGGCCTAGATCACCGTACCAAGGATCCATCTCTATCCCCTGCAAAACAAGATCGGAACTACCCCTTACTGGATAATACTGAGTAAGATCACCCCACGGTTGGGATCAGCAACCGCCCATACAGCCGAAATAAAAGGGACATCTGGACAGGGATAACCTCACCCTAATGGGTGCTACCCACTTAGCCTTGCTGCATAACCCCTAATTTTTAGTTATTCCCGGTTGATGAGGCTCGAGGCTAAGCGTTACCTTTTTAGAACATTTCATTTAGAATGCTCGTCATCCTCCTGGCGATGTTCTGAAAGCATTCATCCATACAAGTCCATCCCGGGTTCGAATGAAACCGAAGGCACTACTCCTACTACATCCATTTTGGAATCACCCTCAGGATTTGTAGCGATTAGCCCTTGCACTTCACTGCTCCATCTTCAACTCCAAGCTCTTGTCTTCCTCACGAAAACGTTCAAACCGGATCGAAGTGGTTTTCGAAAAATAAATCCCAATCCCGGTCTCTTTGGAACGATCAACGCATTGGCCAATATTGATAATCGGTTATTTAACTATCAAATAACATTCATAAACAAACATTAAGCCATAATAATTTCTCCCAAATTATTTATAATCCTCAAAATACCTTCGTAAGATATTTTTCCACTTTTCAACCATTTTGAAAACAGTTTCAAAACTTTTCTCTCATTGAATAGATTTCTCAAATATTTTCTATTCCCACTAAAATCACCAAGTACAAATACTTTAGATTTTAAAATAATTTAAAACATTTTATTATAAACTATACTTTAAAACATTTAAATTACAAAATACTTTAATACTTTATTAAAAAATATATACTTTAAAAATATTTAAAATAAAACTATTTTATAAAATATAAAACTATTTTTTTTAAATAAAGTTCAAGCCAAACTAAATTTAAAAATAAGAGATTACGAAATCCCATACAAGTTTTTAAATAAATCTTTAACCAAGCTATCTTTAAAATAAAACTACTTATAAAATTTAGATATTAATAATTAATTTTAATAAATATTTATCTTTTAAAATTTCAATAACTTAAATAATAATTTCTTAAAAACATTCCTTTAAATAACATTAGAACTTTCAACTTATACTTAAAAATCTGCTTTGGAAACATACTTGGATTTCAGGGAATCCACTACTCTTCCACACCTCTTAAAAATAAACCACTATTTATTTTTAAAGCAAATTACCCATTTCTCTATAAATTTCCATCGTGAAATTTATACTTTCGAATATCCACTGATATTTTATTTCACTTTATAAACCCATTTTATAAACTTCATAGTCTCACCCTTCTTTCAAAACACAGTTTCAAATACTAAATCAATTTCCAAATTGATTTTCAAAATTACTTCGTTTTAAAATAAATTCCTTTACTTCTTAATTTATTTCAAAACCGATTAATTTTAGATTTTTACTTCTTAGTTATGATTTAAAATCTATTAATCAGAAAAAACCAATTTCATATTTTCCAAAATCCTTCTTTATCCTTTCCAATAAATTTAAACCTTGAATTTTAAAATAAATTATTTATCCCTTCAAATAATTCCACTTAGGCTTTAAAAATAATTATTCCCTTTTATTTCAAATCTCCTTCCCATATTCAGAATTTATTTATTAGAATTTAGCAATTAACTTTTATTCTTCCTCTAATCTATTCTCTAATTTATTCAAATTCTCTAAAATTATATTACTTTATAATTCTTTCTTCTATTCATTTCAAAAATCCAATCTATACATTTGTTATATCCAAACATATTAATCAAACATAACATACATTATTTCTAATTATCAATGTAATCTATCATAGGTTATCACACAAGCCATATCACAGAATATTAGATAATCTAAATGATTTTGAGGAATCTAGTTGGATCCCTCCAAATGTTTTCCTGCATCCACAGATGTTAGCACAATATAAAATACCAATTCCACTTCGAGGTGGAATATCGTGGTATATGGGATTAAGTAATATCATCCGCTATTATGCGGCACATAGGGTCTCATCCGCTATATAATGCGGGAAATCTATCCCTCCAAATACATATATAATACTAATTCCAATTTGAGGTGGAATATCACGGTATATGGGTTTCATATAATATCATCCGCTATTATGCGACGCATAGGGTCTAATCCAATATAGTTGATAATAATTTATCATCCAAGCACACAATCAACAATTTTAAATTTAACTATTTAAATATAAATAAAACCCAGATGAGTGAGATTAACTCACCTTTTATTTTGCTGTTTTCAATCCATTCCAAACTGGCTTGCCTCCGTGATTTAAAACCTTGTATAAACAATTTTTCTATATTTTAATATTCGTAATGATCGAAAAATTCAATTGCCATTTTAAAAATTTAATTCAACTAATAAATTTTAATTTTAAAATAGTGATTTAGTTTTACACAAATTTTCATTTTTAAATAAAATCCTTTAGTAACTAAAAATAATTAAATTAATTAATTAAAAAAATTAACCACCATATCCTTTAGTTTAAAATAAAATGGTAAATTAAAATATGTATATTTATTGTTTTATTCATATAAATTTTTAATATGTATGTGTATTAAATTTAAACAGAATTTTTTTTACTGTAAAATATCTTTTTCTGTTTCTATAATAACAATGAAAAATTTCTTTACTATATATATAAATCAACTATTTTATAAACTTACTGTTATATATATATATATATATGTATGTATGTATATATATATATTACTTTGTTTATGAACATATCCAGTATGTTTAAATTAAAAGCAAAATTTTATACCTTACTATATATATACATATGCATATATAAATTAAAAAAAAGAATACTTACTCCTCGCGGAACCCTTCTCCACCTCAAGCTCATGAGCGAACAGAGAGTCACGACGCTCCCTTCACTGCTCGATCAACACACCCATCTCGGCATCCTAGCATCGAAGCCCTGGGTCAACGAACGAGTCCACCTATTGTCGAACATCGAGGTCGGTCGACACTTCCATTTTGACCGAGACCCCACCTGAACGCCCCTCTCCATCGACCTTGCGACCTCCATCCTTGAGTTCGAGATTCGCCTACGAACGCAAGCCTGTTTATTATCCCAAACTAAGCTCGACTTGATCTCGTGGATTTTAATTTGGGGATTTCGATTAGCGTTCTAATTCGAATAGGGTTTTGAACTATAATTTGTTTTCATTCGATTTCAATTTAAAAATGAAGAAGAGAAGGAGCTAGGGTTTTGATTTAAAAAAGGCTCGGCCATTGATTGAATTTTGAAATTCAATTTTCAATCAATTGATAATAAACTGAAGAGAGGGGAAGAGTGAGTTTTGATTTGAATGGCAAAAGTATCGAGCATCAGATTCTCTTTTTTTAAACGAAGATGCGTGGTAATCCTTGGAGAACACGCGTTCTCAAGGTGGACAAGTGTAAGATGAGTCTACAGTATATTGAAGGAAAATACATATTATATTTAAATTTAATTTCAAATTTAAATTGTCTCGATAAATGAAACTTTAAAATTTTGACATCCTATCAAGCCATGCCGCTAGGCATTCATAAGGTTATACCCCTATTCCGAATGCGATGAAAACGGTTTCGAGTGCCAATTCGATCTATGGAGAAGATAGCTTTTTGGACTCAGTTATTATACTAAATTTTCGATACAGATTTCAGCGCGTTTATCTACCGTACACTCACACGACAACTCCGAATGCTATGAAAATTGAAATCCGATAATAATACAATATTATGGATCCAACTGAACTGGTTTCATTGATTTTCGAGACTGTGCCCCGGAAAGCTATTTTCAAATATCAATTTTAACTACATATTTTTAAAACCGAACAAAACATCTTCAAATTCAATATTAAAAGTTCTATTACCTTTATAACGATCAATATGAATTTTCTAAGCCTTTAAAATATTTTTAACAAGCTTAGAATTCCAGATTCAACATTTTTCCCAATCCAATTATTTAATTCAATATTTAAGTTACTAAATAAATAGCAATATTTGAAATTCAAGTTAGAAACTAACTTTTAAATATTTAAAATCAATGAAATATTTCAATTTCAAATACCAAAAATTCTGGGTCGTCACACATAGGTTATAATAAATCAAAATAATATAAAATATCAGTCATAGAATGACAAATCACAACAAAATAATATTCATCATATACTATAAAGTATGACTCTACAAAATGGTAATACAAGACCTACATATCTAATATATACAGTATCACATCCAAAACAAGTAAAAGGCTACCGTCTAAAGTAATACACATAACGTTTAATACGAAATATATCCATACACACACACATGTGGTAAACTTAAACTATCAAAAATAGTTTGTCCCCATACTAGCACACATGTCCAAGGTTAGCGAGTTGTTGTACCTGTAGAGTCTCTGTCTGACCAGAACATTATGAAAACAAATGGGTCAGATTATTTCTTGTTTAATGGTGTGGGAATATTATTTCACTATATTATATGACTACGCACAATTACAAAGTCATATAAAATATATCAATCTAAATCAATTCAAAATGGTATATCATAAAGTAATCAACAAATCATTACATAAAACACTTAAGTCTATCATACTCAAATAAGGTGATTCGCATATGTCCATTTCAAATCAATGGAATTAAAATAAATCCACACTTAAGTCTATCATACACAAATATGGTGATTCACATAAGTCTATTTAAAATCAATGGAATTAAGATAAATCCACGTAAGGATATCATTAAATTAAATGTATGATCCACTCTTGGACAAATCACAAAGTTAGGTCTCCACCTAGATAAAACATAGAGGTACGGTCCCCTCCTGGACAAGTCACAAAGGTACGGTCCTCTCATGGATAAAACATAGAGCTACGGTCTTCTCCAGGACAAATCACAGAAACACGATGTAACTACTAGAAAGCTCCTAATAATTGCTATCTCTTCCTAGGTAACACAAAATTATGAATGTAGCTATTTGCAAGCTACTAAATGCATAAACATGAAATCATGATATAGCCAATAAGAAGCTACACAATGCATATGGTGATAGTTAGTCACCCACAAAGTCCTATGGCCGCCATGAATTGATCTATAAGAGAAGATAACATTCAAGAACCCTCTAGTAAGTAACTAGGATCATGAACGACCAACTGGATCATCAAAATCAAACGATCATCATGATCGTCAAAAATTAGTAGTCATATTTTTCTTACGGCTCAATTAGCTCATATAGCCAAACACCCTAAGATAATACAAATCTAAAGTGTTAATCCCTGTCACTTGAGTAATTGCTAGAATTTCACTAAATGTCCCATACCACCAAGTGATACTCAAGTACTTGCTAATAGCTAGTAAATTCCACTCAGAATACTCTATTCAGTAAGTTATGAAAATAAGTGGAAGAATTGTACAAAGAGTCCCATACCGACTTATACTATTGAGCCATTTATTAAAATTTCTCATTTTATAGAAAAGCGCAAAATCTTTATCGAATCTTAAATCCATAATAAGTAAAACAAAAGATTTTCAAAATAATTAAATCTGTTACCCGACTGCGTGACCCGGCTACAAGGTGATAGTTGCAAATGTGGTGATCAGAGAACTCGAGTCATGACAGGACTGGAAGTGTGAGGCTCGATGTGACTTCATCGGCCTGTATATTTGGTTCGGTGTTGGATGGTCGGTCTACTTAGGCCGGTCTGAGCGGGTCGGCCAAGATATTCAAGGAGAGGTGGCTTGGCATGAATGGCTCTACATGAATGGCTCGACACGAATGGCTCGGCATGAATGGCTTGGCATGAATGGCTCGGCATGAATGGCTTCGCATTTTGTGGTTCGGCCTCGGAAAGATTGGTTCATCTGGCTCGGTGCATAGTGGGTCAGCCTCAGGGGGATTGTTTCAGATGGATCGGCCATGTTGGACTAGCCTTGGCCGGTCGGTTAAGGTAAATGAAGTAGAAGTGTTCGGCCATAGTAGTTAGGCCAGGGCGATAAACTGGCATTTTTTGCTTCGACTCAAACCACCACTATCTTTCGATTACGTGAGAACAAACATCAATTCACTCGCAAGAAAACCCAAGCTCGACCAAAGTGGGTCGGCGACCACCATTTGGCATTGGGGGGCAGTATGCTAGGGTCGGTGTGCAGGAGTTGTCAACTGTGGGCTGAAGTGTCTTGGTCATGGGCCTACGCAAGAGAACCAGCCTATCTTCGTCTATAAATAGAGGGTCAGGGGTACAGTTGAAGGGACCTTTTCCGAAAACTCCTGGGATACTCTGCCATTTTTTGTACTATTTCTATTCAAACTTGCATTCAATTTGTTTGATTTACGTATTGTATCTATACTCGAGTGATTGGAAAAGTAATAAAGATCATATTCAAAGTGGACGTAGGCAGTTACGTTGAACCATTATAAATCTAGTGTTTCCTTTTCCGTTGTTCTTTTTGCACTCAATTGCGTTATTCCTCTATTTTAATTTACTTTCTTCATTAATCTCTCTACACAACTCTATTCAAGGGTGTTAGTGACCAATTTTGGTGCTAAAATTTTGGTGCTTTCACTGAGAATTGAACTCAGGCTATTAGGATCTACTTTGTCGCTACTGGATTGAAGAAATCGCCCGAAGGAGATCCGAGTTTATTCTCAAGAGTTCATAGATTCTATTCAGCGTTCCGATGGATAACTCTAAGAAGGAAAGACAATGTACCCAATCAGCCTTCCACAATGCGGATGTCAATGAGACCGCCGGCGTCCACCAAGTAGGATCTAGTAATCAGCAAGCTAATCCAGCCGCAGGAACTGACACCGCCCTAACCCAATCAGAAGTTGTAATTAGGGCGGAGTTTAATGAGCTGATGAGAGAGCTCGTGGAAAGTAGGAGACAGCTTAACAAGCAGATTCAAGAAAACGCCAACCTCGTGACCCAGATCGCTCAGCAGCGGCATCAGAACATTGGCAGAAGCCCTGCTTCATACTCATCATCTAATATCTTCGTTTTGTCAAATGAGCTTCACAGGCGTAGACGCTGTAGGATCGAAATGGCACAAACACGTGCAATAGAGCAACCAAACAGAAATGGTCCTAGCTTCCTACCTGGAAATGTGGCCCCTCACCTGCACCTGGGAAATCGCACCCAAACTGGATAGGGAAACTTAGGACCTAGAGCACAAGTGGAAGCTGGTCCACCACCTCGCCAGGATCGTAGTGAAGCGGATCCTCGGGACGTGCACTTGGGAGATCGCCTACCAAGGAGGCACCAGCCGGAACAATCACGTAGGATGGATTCCGATTTACCACCTCCCATCCAGACTCCGGATTTATCAGTTATAGTCAGACAACTTATGTGGAAGAACTGGGGCTTGCCCAACGATGATTGGGGTGCATCTAGGAGCCATACTCCGTTCATAGATGCTATCCTTCAGGCTGCCTACCCTTGAAGGTTCAGTATGTCTACTATTCCATCTTATGAAAGGAAGACTGATCATCGACAACATGTAATGAGATATGAGTGGATGATGGATTCGGCACGGGCCAATGATGCGACCAAATGCAGATGCTTCCCAATAACCTTGTCCAGTATCGCTACCATGTGGTTCACCAGACTTCCACCGCGATCGATCTTCAGGTTTGTTGTATTAGCGGTGAAATTTGTGGAGTAGTTTAGGATCCATGCCACTCGCCCAAAAGGACATGATGTCTCTATCTAGTGTGATACGGGCTCTGAGGGAGTTGTTAAAGGATTATTTGCAAAGATTTCACATGCTGCTACCTAAAGTTAACAATCCAAATGACCACGCTATTCTTATGGTCGTGATTAGAGGATTAGATTCAGACTCAAGTTTGGTGATTGGATAGAAGGAAAACTACCAACTACCCAGGATTTTATTCAACGGCAAACCAATTCATGAGAAGGGAAGAGGCCAGGTGGACAAGGCGAAGTAGTGCGTTAGGGTCCAGCAAGGAAGTGGTGCAAAGCAACATTGTGGTAAAGAAATCTGCCGACAACTCTGGCAAGGTCCAGGTCAACGTTCAAAATAAGCCGGAGTAGTCTAAAGGATACGGAGGAGGAAATTCCAAAAGAAAGAGGGAAGCAAGAAAGTGGAAACCAAAAACCCCAACCTATGGCGAGTACTCTCCTCTGAGCACATCTCTAGAGAAATATTTATTTATCAACTTGTAATACATTCCAATACCAAATGCCACGCCGAAATGAATCCACTAAGGACCAAAAGCAGACCAGAAAGTACTATCGGTTCCATGAGACCTACGGGGACTATACCGAAGAGTGTAGACACCTCAATGATGCTATAGAAAAGCTGATTTGCTAGAAGAAATTACAGCAGTTTGTTAAGAGTCCGCGGGAAGGTGGATAGGGGACATCCGACCCCAATCGTGGGTAGGCTTTACATCGACCTAAGAAGCCCGCTCGGACCGGGGGAAGGTTGGTCAGAAACAAGATAACTGGTGGACCTCATCCAATAGACAAGAGTTGGATAGAAATGGAACACTATGCAAGTTCCTGAAAGCATGAGGATTTCGAGTGCTGCTCGAATACAGAAGACGGTACTCCAGTGAAACAACAGAGAATGATGACGGATTATATAATATTCAGGAGCAGGGAAGCCGATCAGGTGAAGGCACGTACCATTGGCCCGATGGTTATCTCGGCCATGATTGAGTCGGTGCTTGTGAGAAGGATATTAATTGATTGTGGAACTTCTGTTAATATTATCATCAAAAAGGCGTATAACCACATGAAGATGGAGAGAAGGATCTAAAACCATTTGAAGCTTGCATTCATGGCTTTAATGGTGCGGCTACTAATGCAGTAGGTTTTGTTGAATTGCCAGTTGAGCTAGGGGAAGATGAATACAGGAGGGTGCAGATCCTACCATTCATTGTTTTGTATGGTGCTTCCCCATATAATCTTTTTTCTGGGACGATCAGCCTTGGCGGAATTTAATGCAGCTTTGGCCCCGTAGTGTTTGACCCTAGAATTTCTAACGGATGGAGGAGTTAGTGTAGTGCATGGCGATCAAGCGACTGGTCGTGCATGTAATGTGGCTGAGCTGAGAGAGGCTTAGCGAAGAGAGAAGGACAAGGGTGTAGACAACTCTGTCCGCATCTGTGTTGTAGAAAATTGACAAGTAACGCCCGAGCCTTGGCTTGGGCAACAGGGTCAGATCTATAGGGACATAGATATGAGAGATGACGATGAAGAATCCAAGGAGGCTAAGGCAACACTAGCTGAACTGACGATTGACATTCCATTCAGCCATGATGACCCGTCACCGGTGCTTAAGATTGGATCATAGCTCAATCCCTCGATGATAGAGGATCTTATCGATTTCCATCGAGCGAATATAGATGTTTTCGCTTGGACCCATTCCAATATGTGAGGGATTTCTCCCACTATCGCAAGTCATATGTTGAACAATGACCAGAAATATGTGCCAGTGAAGCAAAAAAGGAGAGGCATGGAACCGGAGAGGTCCATTGCTCTCAAAGAGGAGGTGGATAAACTCAGGGCCAATGAGTTCGTATGCGACGCCCTCTATCTTGAATGGATATCTAATACCATACTGGTGAGGAAGGAAAACGGAAAGTGGAGGACCCGTGTTGATTACTCAAACCTGAAAAATGCGTGACGTATGGATAGTTTTCCTTTGGCCTGAATTGATCAGTTGGTTGACTCAACAGTAGGACACGAATTATTGTCATTTATGGATACGTATTCGAGATACAATCAGATCTCGATGCACATTCCAGATCAGGAGCATACCAGTTTTGTAACAAGCATTGGGCTATACTGTTATGAAGTGATGCCTTTCGGATTGAAGAACGCAGGGGAAACTTATCAGTGTTTGGTGAATCGGATGTTCAAAGGTCAAATTGGTAGAAAGATGGAAGTCTATGTAGATGACATGCTTATGAAGTCGCGATAGTCAAATGACCACATTCAAGACTAGGCGGAGATGTTTGATATACTCAGGTATTACGGAATGAAAATCAATCAATTGAAATGTTCCTTTGGTGCTACAACAGGGAAGTTTTTGGGTTACATTGTCCCCAACGTAGAAAAGATTCAGGCTATTCGAGACATACAAGCACCAAGAACTATAAAGCAAGCACAAAGCCTGAATTGAAAAGTCGTCGCGTTGAGTCGATTCATATCCATAGCGAGCGAAAAGTGTATTCCTTTCTTTGGTGTGATAAGGAAAGGGAAGAGAAATTTAGAATGGACGCTGGACCGTAAGGTTGCATTTAGAGCTATGGTGAGACACTTGGAGAGGTCCCCGGTTCTGTCAAAGCCTGTGGACCATAAGGAGTTGTATATTTACTTGTCTATATCTCAGCACGCCATTAGTGCAGCTTTGATTCGTGAAGAGGACTGAATCCAAAAGCCAGTGTACTATGTTAGTAAACGTTTAACGGGGGCATAGTGAAATTATCCTAAGATTGAGAAACTAGCCTACTGCTTGGTGATCGCATCACGCAAGCTCCATCCGTATTTTAAGGCACACCCAGTCAGTGTTTATAACGATCAACCATTGCCGCAGGTGCTCCAACGACCAGAAACCTCTAGAAGGCTACTCAAATGGAACATTGAGTTGAGTAAGTTCGATATCACTTACCTTCCATGGAGGGCTATCCAAGGGCAAGCGCTAGCAGACTTCATTGCAAAATTCACCATATCAGACGAGTCTAGCAGTAGTGATGTAATCCCCACTGTTCGATGGAAGCTATATACCGATGGGGCATCCACCGGCCATTGTTCTGGGGCTGGTGTTATTCTTGTAACTCCTAAGAACCGATCAATTTGTTATGCTTTGAAACTCGATTTCTCCGTTACAAATAACGAAGTTGAGTATGAAGCATTGATTGCGGGACTGAAGCTTACCAAAGAGCTTGGAGTGAAATCGGTCGAAATCTTCTATGACTCATAGTTGGTAGTGTACCAAGTATGGGGAAACTATCAGGAGAAGGAGCAAAGGCTTGCCCCATACCTCCCTCGAGTTCAAGAATTGTTGGTAGACCTTGAATACTACGATATTTCGCACATTCCGTGTGAACAAAATAGGGAAGCCGACTTGTTGGCAAAATTCACAAGTACTGGCGATGCACAACAGATGGGCTTGTTTCCCGTCAAAACCTTACATGCCCCAGTGCAAACGAAATGGAAGTAGATTTTTTGTTAGCGACGGAAACTAAAAGAGAGTCGTGGATGACCCCGTTCAAAGAATGCCTACTACATGGAACCTTTCCTGAGAGAAAGAACGAGAGACGAAAAGTCGTTCGTAAGGCCTCACGGTATATAGTACAGGATGGAATAATGTATGAGAGAGGTTTCTCAGTTCCCTTACTTAGGTGAATTGCTCACAAAGAGATAAAACGGTTAAAAGAAGTTCATGAAGGAGAATGCAGTGACCAAACTAGGGGACAGACGCTAGCCAAAAAGATCCTCCGCTATGGATACTATTGGCCGACCGTGAATCCGGACGCCACGGACTACGTTAGGAGATGCGATAAATGTCAATAGTACACAAATGGTTAGTCCATGGCAATTTTCAATATGGGGGATCGATAAAATCGGCTCCTTGCCAATCTCCAAAGGTGGTGCGAAATATGCAATTGTCGCGGTCGATTATTTCACTAGATGGGCGGAAGCAGAAACCTTAGCTATGATTACCACCAAAAAGGTCATTATTTTTGTTATGTGAAACATTATATGCCGTTTTACCCTACCACGAACTATCATTATTGACAACGGAACTCAATTTGAGAGTAAAGAGTTCAAAGAGTTCTGCCAAAAATATTGCATTGAGAAAAGATTTGCAGCAGTCGCTCATCCCAAAGAAAATGGAAAAGTTGAAGCAGTAAATAAGGTAATCAAGCCAATATTGGAAAGAAAACGTTTGGAGAAGGCTAGAGGCAAGTGGGTGGATGAACTGCCAAAATCACTCTAGGCCTATAGAACCACCCACAGTCCGCGACAAGCCACACTCCATTCACCTTAGCCTACGACACTGAAGCTGTTATACCCATGGAACTTGAAGTTCCCTCTCACCGGATGACCCATTATTATCCTAGGACGAATCAAGATCATTTACTGGAATCATTGGACTTTATCGACGAGAGGCGTGAAGAAGCTGATTTAAGGGCAGCCGCATATCGGCACCAATTCGCCCGATATTATAATGAAAAAGTTCGACCGAGAACTTTCGATGTGGGGATCTTGTTTTGAAGCGAGTTTATCTAGTCCCATCACTTATGAACCCCACATGGGAATATCCATACGTCATCGAATGGATGCTTGGGGAAGGAACCTTCAAGTTACTGACCTTTGATGGCGCGATGCTCCCCAGAGCATGGAATAGCGAGCATTTGCATCATTATTACACTTAGTTTATTTCTTTTTCATTTTAGTAGAAATTATTTCTTGGATGTGTTTCGTTTGTTGTTCTCTGTTTCCGATATGTAATAAAACAATTCTGTTTGTCCTTATTTTATACAATCAATAAAGGCTTGAAGCTATTTTTCTATGTACTGTTAGTGTTTCGTGTTTTGTGATATAATGACAAAATAAAATGGCATTAATCTATCTGGCGCATGAATGCACTCACAAAATTAAGTCAATCAGCTGACAATTCAAAAAATTCTCTAAGTCCCCAGAGCACGGAAAAGGGTACTCTGAGTCCCTGGAGTGCGGACTAGAGTATAAACGATTCATAATCTCTAAGTCCTCGGAGTGAAAACTAGAGTACTCTTAGTCCCCGGAGTGCGGACTAGAGTATAAATGGTTCAGAATCTCTAAGTCCCT
Source organism: Allium cepa (assembly GCA_030765085.1). Taxonomy (NCBI): domain Eukaryota; kingdom Viridiplantae; phylum Streptophyta; class Magnoliopsida; order Asparagales; family Amaryllidaceae; genus Allium; species Allium cepa. Next base: position 516,538,093 of record CM060942.1, read on the forward strand.
GGAGCGCAGACTGGAGTACTCTGAGTCCCCAAAGTACGGACTAGAGTATAAACGATTCAAAATCTCTAAGTCCTCGGAGCGTGGGCTGGAGTGCTCTGAGTCCCAAAAGTACGGACTAGAGTATAAAGGATTCAAAATCTCTAACTTCTCGAAGCAAGGACTGGAGTGCTCTGAGTCCCCAGAGTGAGGAATAGAGTATAAACGATTCAAAATCACTAAGTCCCCAAAGCACGGACTGGAGTAATCTGAGTCCCTAGAGTGCGGACTAGAGTATAAACGATTCAAAATCTCTAAGTCCCCAGAGCGTGGACTGGAGTACTCTGAGTCTCCGGAGTATGGACTAGAGTATAAACGATTCATAATCTCTAAGTTCTCGGAGCGCGGACTGGAGTACTTTGAGTCCCCGGAGTGCAGACTAGAGTATAAAAGATTCAAATCTCTAAGTCCGCAGAGCACGGACTAGAGTACTCTGGGTCCCTGGAGTGCGGACCAGAGTATAAACGATTCAAAAATCTTTAAGTCCCCATAGCGTGGACTAGAGTATACACGATTCAACAAATCTCTAAGCCCCTAGAGTGTGGGCTAGGGTATAAATGATTCTATAATCCCAACGTCCCCGGAGCGTAGACTAGAGTATAGATAATTCAAAAATCTCCAAGTCATGTGAAAGCAGACTGGCGCTTACATGACCCACAAGACTTGAAATTTCAATTTCAAGTTAGGTTATAAGCTAAACAATGAAAGTCATGGAATACAAAGAAATAGAATTTTATTTACTAATCAAAAATTAAGTTCCATTACAACTTCTCTGAAGTCCGAAGACAAAGTCTATCTACAATGACTATAAAAAAGAAAAGAAACAACTACATGATTTAGGTTTATCTAAGCTGAGTGAGGTATGGCCAGATGATAGCCACCTCTTTAACTTTTTATCCCTCTTCGGCTTCTCCGAAGGCTCCTCAACCGAACGTTTTCCCCTGGACCCCTTGCTTCCCAGTGAGGTAGTATCCGAGGAAGGAAGAGGGACCTCCAAAGGCGTGGTCCCACCGAGGAGAATGGCCTCCAGGGCCATATTTAGAGTATCATATATTTCCACCACCTGAGGTTCTATCTTAACTTCGGCTTTCTTTTTCTCCTCTTCCTCGATTTGCTCCTTTATGCTAAGCTTCGAAGTATGTTCGAAAGCGCCTGTGATTTTGACCTCGTCATGTTCATCTATTGTTGAGGGATTTTCAAGTTTATCCTCATCTAGTGCCCCGATCACTTAAGCATCGGGTCCAGGGGTATCCAAAATGTGAAGTGCCTCAACCACTTTTTCTTCCCGCCCCGTGGCGACATAGCTCCTTGGGATCAGTTTGGAATTAGAATGGCCAACATGAAGTCATAAAAGACAAATTTTAGAATACATCTGTTACTCACCAAAAGCAATGGTTTCTTGAACTCTAGAAGGAAAAGGTACCTATCGGCTTCCAGTTGACTCTCAACTATCTTGGGAGTATCGCCCTCCAGAATAGGGGATAAGATGTGAACACCAAGCCTGGGCTTCTCTGGGTCATAACCAACATGCTGCTTCGGAGGCCCAAGTGACGAGCTATCGACCGGTTGAACGGGAGGAGGAACTGGAGACTCGGTGCCGAATGGGCCAGTAATATCCTCCTTACCCTTTGATGACAAGGAGTCTCTTCCGAAGAGGAATTTTGTTGTGGATAAGTCTGAAGTCTCGTTTCCTCGAAGCATTTCCCTCATAAGAGCTTCTTTATCAACCTCTTTGATGCCCAGCTCAACTCTTTTAATTTTTATCAAAGTATCTCATGCTTCGGCCAATGATTCATGGTATCCATCGCCTAGAAAAGATAGGTCACGGTGCATGAGAACTCGTGCATTATACTCGGCAATGAGTGGATCAAATAAGCACTTAATTTCTTCTTTGGCGGCCACAGTAGCTACATCAAGCGAGAGTCGACTTCTGTGAGCGCCATTTTCTTACCCTCCTCACGAGCTGCCTTCTTTAGTGCTTCAGCCTTGGAAAGCTACTCATCGAGCTTCGACTTTAGAAGTCGTGTTGCCATAATTCCATCGCAGTATCGTTGTGACTCTTCCTGCGCAGCAATTTTCTCTTCTTTCTCTTTAAAGAGCGTCTCCTCCAGTTCTTTAACCCATCGAGCGAAAGTATCTTTTCTCCTGGATAAAGTCTTTCTCTAGAGTGTCGCTGCGTTGGATTGCTTCATTGATTTCTTTCTTATAAGTGGCCTCCAAGTAGCTAACTGCCTCTGCCGTCTCCTTGGCATTTTTCTGGGCGGTCTAGTTATATGATGATAGCTCTTCATCCTAGGCTTTAATGATATCTTTCTCATGAATAGGTTTGAGTTTCAAGTGATCAATTTCATGTTGACGTTCTATGGAAACCTCTAAAACATTCTCCGCCAAGTGTACGAACGCATCATGCTCAACATAAACATCGTTGTTGTAGGCAATGGCACTTTTTTTGACATGGCCGGGAATAGGATGAATCACATGGAGAAATTTCAATCCATCGAAACATATATTTGGAAATATAGCTTTGAGCTTAGCTAATTTTTTGCTATCGAAGAGCCAGAATGTTGGTCGTGAGGAACTTTGGAATGAGATTCCTTCTGAGCAATCTTCTGCCTTCTTTACTCCAAGTGAGGGAGAGGATCGCTTAGATATGCAGAATGGCTATAAGTTCTCCTTTTGAAGACGACAACTATATGGGACGATAATCTCTTTCGCCACCGTCGTCCCTATGTCACCGTTTCCCTAGTCCGTAGTCCCGACTAGAATGATAAAAGATGGAAGATCCGTGAAGGCGGCTAATGCCATGTGTACGCCTCATGTCACCTGCATAGAAAGCCAAATGAGAACGAGTTAGTATGAATCATGCGATGAGTGAAATTCGAATGTGGAGTGTAAGTGTTTGTGTGTGTCCTAGTGTATTCCCCCCGATAGATCGGAATTTTTCGCTTTACTCATTGGAGTTTTCTCTCCCTGATGATGAGTCTGAGCGCCTTCATCACTCCCTGTTGGAAAATAAAGTCCAATTGCCTCGGGATTAGTAAAAACATAATCCAGTATGTCGCCAGGGATGGTCAAGTCAGATAGGCCCTTTTATGAGCCTTCTTAGTTCTAGAAAGACGATTTTTTCTCAAATGGTGTTATCGTAACCTTTGAAGTTCTGTCGATTGTCGTCTTTTTCAGCTTGTATGCTAGACCATTTTTCTTCTTTGAAGGAGGCGGTAGTTCACGAGTACCGAGTGCATACGACACTGGCGCTTAGCTGGAACTTATGTTTTCATCGATCGCCTCTTGCACCCCGGTTTCTTTGATTTCACCTTCCTTAGTTGTATCGAGGGCCCCTCCTACAGGGGGCACCGAAGATTCGGCCTGCTCTTTGCCTTTTTCCATAGGGGATCCGGTTTTGGTGGCGTTGATTGGAAGGCTAGTTCGACGGCCCTCCTCAAGTAATTCGAACTTCGAAAGAAGTTCATTGGAAATAATAGATTTATTGTCCCGGTCTCTCACGGGAATAGCTCGAATGGCTTCGACTGCCTCAAAATTCCCAGCACCTTCAGGTCGGGGGCAGAAACCTATAAGAGTTGGAAAAAAGTTCAAAAAGGATGCACTTCGAGCCTTAAACAAATATTAGTCTTAAAATGAAACTTACTCCTTTTCAGCCATCTTCTTGCAAAACCAGGGTATAACATACGTAAAACCACTCTTGTTTATCAAGGGAAAATTTAATCCACGCACCCATTAGGATTTGGCATTTGGAGTGTGGCTCGAGAAATATGAAGGATGGACTGTCGGAACATATCTTGTAGTGGTAAACATAATGGATATCCTCGGGAGTAGGTAGTCTGAATAAGGTCCTCACAAGGAGGACGCAGGTACCATGAATAAACGCATGGCTATTAGGGTGTAGCTATGTCGAAACAATCCCAATATACCGCAGCACTTCACAAAGGAATGAATTGAAAGGTGGCACACTTCCGACCCAGCTTAAAAATTGGTTGCACGCAATATAACCGACTGGTGGCAGATGAGGATGATCTTGCCCTGATGGAACCTAAACATATCGAAGGGGATTCCATGGATTAAGCACAACCGACGAAGAGCGGCCTCGCCAATTTTCGAGGATTGTGAATTAATGGGGTTATCCAGAATAACAACCCTGTCAACGGCATCAGGAGTCGGACCTGTAACTACGGCAGATGGATCCAAAATGCCATGTGCAGAGGTTGATGGTGGATACGAGGTTCCCACTGCCTTCTACCGAGAACCTAGCTTAGGCTTGTTAGAAATAGTAGCGGAGATTGACTTTGTGGACATATTCATTGAGCATCTAGTATGGATAGATACATGTTTAAACTATACTTAAAAGATAATTGATATTAGATATAAAGACGGTGTATTTCCCCATGTGGTATGTGAACTAGTGTGACGACTCAAACATGAGTGTAGAGAAACTAAAGCTTTAAAGGCAATTGTGGCATGATAGAAATTTAAGTTGTTGTCCTTGGAGACCGTCTCCGATAGTTTATCATATGACCGACAATAGAAGTCTTGGGATCAAAAATTGGCATCATAGGGTGTAAAGGTTGTTATTCACATTTTTTGGGTTAAATTTGCATTTAAGATTGTTCAAACTATGGGGTAGTTAGATCAAATTGGGTCCTTGGGCTTGTATGCTTTATTACTTGTCATTGTCCATTATGCCATGCTTGGTTGTGGAGGTAAGTTATCCAAATGTATGTTATGTTCGAGTTAAAACAATTTTGATTGCCAAAGCCGACCCACTCACTCACTTTCTCCCCTTAACTACCGACTTGGCCTCACTTAGACTCCTACCAACCTACAACACTACACCTGATGCCGAGCCACACTCACTGTACTCCTCTCCTCTCTCTCTAATCATCGAACCACCTTTCTCAATCTATACCAAGCCACTATCCTAGATCCTGCCGATCCATAACAACTCTCTCAATACCGAGTGGTCCACACTCCTTAGTACGAACTAACCGACCGACTCTCTCTCTCAAAACCAATCGCCACTCCCACTCGGAGTACCAAGCCTCTCTATAGCACAAATCCTACCGGTCAAGCTCTACTTTAATTTAATACTAATTAATTTCCCTCGGCCGATGTGTCAAACAGGTGCCTGTAGCCTATGCATTGACTCCTGAAAATCGTCGATCTTTCTCACAAAACAAAAAAATTCTCTTCTCCTATACTTCACCAACTTCCTTTCCAATCAACACCCACGCTGACTCCTCTCCACCTAGTGCAATCCACTGTCAAAAATGCTCCGTTGCTCGTGCCTGTCCCCTCACTCACCGTATTTCTCTCCTCTCCCATTCATCACATAGGACTGTATGCACACACGGTCCTAGTCCAGTACGAGTTCACGAAGGCATAGCCTAATAATTTAAGTTAGTTCATAGAATCTCACCTATGCATCAATTCGAGACCGAGGAAGGTGATTATTCAAGCTTGGAGTTGATGAGGATAAAGCAACATGTTTAGAAGATGGTGGAAGGAGGTGGAAAAGCAGTTCAGTGGAAGGTAGGAGTTTGGGTTTGGAACAAAATTAGAGAAGATTAGAAACAAAGTGAGAGGTGGAAGGAAATGAGCAAAGGCGTGAAGTTTGTATATGGTAGAGGGAAGGTGAATGGGCCTTACCCTGTGGAACCGTCAGAATACTTCAGTGGATCGGTGAGTGAACATGCCGAACGACACTTGGTAGAACGAGCGTGTGGTTCAGTGTTCTTACGCCGGACTATCCACTATAAAAAAAGAGTATAATATATATATATATATGTATATGTATGTACATATTTGCATATGCATATATAATGTTGGGAAAATCCACCATGGTTCGACCTTTGAGAGGTTTTATGCACCCAGCTTTTGAAAAGTTAAAAACACCATTTAAACGACAAATGATTATCATTCTAAATGAGACAGCTTTTGAAAGAAAGGACTAATTGTTGATTCAAAGCGCGTCGTGTTGATTCATACGACGTACTTTATGGGGCAAATGTTGCCCGACTACGTGACCTGGCTACAAGTCGAGAGTTGCAGAGGCTGTGATCAGAGAACTCGGGTCATGACATGACTAGAAGTGTAAGGCTCGAAGTGACTTCATCGACCTGTATATGTGGTTCGGTGATGGACGTTCGGCCGACCTGGGTCGGTCTGAGCGGGTCGGCCAAGAGTTTCAAGGAGCTCGGCACGAATGGCTCGGCACGAATGGCTTGGAATGAATGGCTCAGCATGAATGGCTCGACATTTTATGGGTCGGCCTTGGAATGATTGGTTCATCTGGCTCGGTTCTTAGTAGGTCGGCCTCAGGGGGATTTTTTTAGATGGATCGGCCATGTTGGTCCAGTCTTGGCTGGTCGGTCAAGGTAAATGAAGTAGAAGTGGATCGGCTATAGTAGTTAGGTCAGTGTGATACGATCAGTATTCATTTCCTTTGACTCAGATCACCACTTGCTTCGAGTTACGTGAGAAAAAACTTCGAGTCACTCGCAATAAAACCCGAGCTCGGCCAAAGTGGGTCGGCGACCAATGTTCGGCATTGGAGGGTTGGTATGCTTAGGTCAGTGTAAAGGAGTTGTCAGCTGTAGGTCGAAGTGTCTTGGTCATTGGCCTATACAAGAGAACCAACCAATCTTCGTCTATAAATAGAGGGGCAGGGGTACAGTTGAAGGGACCTTTTTCAAGAACTTTAGGGATACTCTGCCATTTTCTATACTCATTTCTGTTCAAACTTGCATTCAAGTTTTTTGATTACGGATTGTATCGGTACTCAAGTGATTGGAAAGCAATAAAGATCATATTTAAAGTGGATGTGGGCAATTATGTCAAACCACTATAAATCTGGTGTTTCCTTTTCTGTTGTTCTTTTTGCACTCAATTGCGTATTCCTCTGTTTTAATTTACTTTCTTCATTAATCTCTCTACACAACTCTATTCAAGGGTGTTAGTGACCAATTTTGGTGCTAACAAAAACCTTACAATTTTTTTTTGGAAATTGGTAATTTATTTTAAGGTATAAGTATGAAATTTCCAAATGCTAAATCAATATTTCTTCAAATATACTTCTTGCAAATGGCTTGAAAGTATATATATAGTTTTAAAAAATATTCCTTACAAATAAATTTTCCACTGGAAATTTTCAAACCTTGTAATTATTTCTCGAAAGAATTCTATATTCAATGGCTTTTGAATTTGAATTCTTTCAAAATCATTTAAATATCTTTTATTCCTAAAATCGCTTGAAATTGAAATTCTTACTTCCATAACAACTTTTATAAAATAGTACCGTATTTTATCTTTTGCGACTAAAACATTTCCAAAATTATAGTATAATAATAATAGTAAATTTAAAAAGGTTTTGTGAATAAATCTTACTCATCTGTAAAAGCTTTGAATAGAATTTTTGAAATAAGAAATAAGTTAAAAATATAATATAATTTAACTATATTCTATAAAATAAATTCCAATAAGGATCAAAAAAGATAAAACCTCATTTTGAAAATCACCACAAGAAAGTGTATGATTTCCGATGGCAGAAAACCGTCGGCGGTCGTCGAAAACCGACGCAAAAAATCATCGTAAGTTGTCCCGTCGCTGCATAGTATTTCCGGAGGCTTCCAACAGCATTCATAGTCCAATTTTCGACCACTCTAGACGGCCATCGAAGACACGTGACCGATTAAGAGGAAGCAACAAAATTGTCGCTAGCCATCGGAAATTGTTTACCTATAAGCCGTCGTAAGCCATTGGAAAACCTGAAGCATTTTTCCAGAATCTCGATGCATGCTAACCTCACATACACAATTCCAAAATATAATAGAGTCATACTCAACCACATATTGAATTAAAATATTCAATATAATCTCAAATCATGCAAACATACTCAAATCACATAAAGAAAATTAAACCAACCATAACTCACATAACATCAAACCAACAAAAACTTCGTTAACATAATATACATATATGTCATCATACAATATATACACTATGAAACACCAACAAATCTCACACCATCAACAACTTGATTGTCATCATAAACAACTCACCATCATCAACTCACAAATGTCAAACTAACCATCACCAAATGTACCATCAGATAGTATACAAAAAAAATCTCAATGTAACATCAAACAATACTAAAAATGTCTAATAACAAAAAAAACATACCTATTACTCCTGTCAATCACCTCCAGAAGCTTCAGAACTAGCTGAAGAACGAGAGCATTCACCATATTACTAATTTAGCAATACGCTGGTCCAGCAGCTGTGTCATCTCAGTAGCCTATCGACGGCTCTTCTCCTCCAACTGTGCTACCCTAGCTCTCAATTCCTCGATCTCTTCTAGATCAATTTGAGCTTTTCTTTGGCTGGCTCTCCTTTGTCTACCCTAGAATTCTTGTTTAATTTCGCAAAATTTCACTTACTATAATCTTACTAGCGAAGCTACAACATAATATTTTAATTATTATATCTATAAACTTATAACTGAAACTAAAGCGATGTGAAGTTCTTTAGAACCGAAAGATTACTAATTTATTATATCTTATATTATTAATTACCACTTGATTGCCAAAACCGTAACACCTGTTCTATGAAGGTAGGTCCATGACTGACTCAAAAACGACGTCCTCCTCATCCGTAGTCAACTGCTTTCGGTCTGTTTCCTCCAGGATTGTTTGCCTTTGTTCCTAAACCGTGCCTGCATGAGCAAATGAAAATACATTTGAAATTAATAGAATAATATATTAATTCATTATGCTTTAATAATTAAAGTAACTACTAATAATATATAAACTAAAATATGCTTACATGGCTCTTTAGTGATTTATCGTCATGCCATGTATATGAAATAGTCCAGTTTGGATTTACATGCTCGACGGCATGAGTATGGGTAAACACATCCATATACGATACGGGACCTGCGCCTCTGCATCATGAAATTGATTATTGTGTACTATTATTGTATATTCAAAATTATACAGCATAACAACTATTTACAATTCACAGTTAATAAATTTACCAACTCCTGGCGATATTGTTGCGACGACTTGGACCTTCCTCGATGAGTGATAGAATTAATGTTCCTATTTGCAATATCTCGGTGACTCCGTTTGTACATTTAAATAAAGAATAAGTTATTTATTTGCCAAATATATTTTTATATTTACAACCAATCAAATAATTAATAAAACATTAGTGCACTTACCTTCGCTTTGTCACTATCCCAATTCGTCAGCCAACCCACCCACACACTCACTCCCATCCAGGTCGGCTTCTCTTCTTTATGCTTCATAGCCAACATAGAATCCAAAAATTCTTCCTCTTCTTTTGCATCTACTAGTATCGTACCAGCTACATGTCATCTTCTTGGATGTCGACTACGGCCTACATTTCATGATAAACATGCAACAAAGAATTAAACAATATAAGGTGAACAATAAATAAGCGACAAACAAATTGAGAATGGGAAATAGAAGATTATACATACAATGAAATCGTACCATATACGCTCCATCAAGTGGGAATGGATATTATCCCACTTGGGCCAGCAAGCCGTTATCCTACTCTTGTATTAGTCTATAGAAACTGATAGAATTACTACCGACGGCTGTAGGTCGAACCCCCTATGGTAAATATGATATAGACTATCATATTATACACAAAATATTTATGATGCTGAAAAAAATAACACTCACCCCTCCGCTTTAGGCACCAATTACACAGCTGGACGCTGTGGCGGCTGTGATGGGCCGCTGCCATCGCCTGCAAATGAATGGGATTATCTCCTCCTTTTGGACGACATGATACCTGACATACACACATGATTTTATAAGAGAATAATAGCATAATAATGAAATATACTGTATAATAATGAAATAAATGACATTAAGTACATAATTTGCAAAATATACCTCTTTTAGATTGGGTCTCATATTCCGACAATAAGCAGAATATAACATTTTTAACATAAATTGCTAAAAAAAATGACATAAATGGTATAAACGATGTGAATGACATAAATTACACAAATGATAGAAATTACGCAAATGACGATAAGCTGATTCTTCTTCATAAATGACATAAATTACATAACTTGCAAAATAAATGTCATAATTCACATAAATTGCATAATACATCAAAATTCAACATAATATTTTTATCAATCCTCATCATATTCTAATTCAAATTCATCTCATATTCTATATTATTTTCCTCTCTACTCCTAAATACTTCTACCAAAACATTTAATTTATCATTTAGAGGTCCAAAATTAGTACGACCATCTTTTATTATTATTTCATTGCTTTGCTCAAGATCTGTCTGATAAGCTTGTTTGTTTGGAATATTCCTTCAATTAAACGTAAGTCTTGCCTTTTTTTAAAAAACTACCAACGAATCTACTTTATCTAATTTTATAGAAGGATAATGAGTGCAATAAACTTGCAATGCTTGTTTAGCTAGCACACAAGGATCATACTTGTGATAATGCGATGTGTGCTTTATTTCAATAAGATTATAATCCTTGTACACATTAATTCCAGAACTTGGAACATTGTTGAACCAATTCTATTTAAATAGAAAAACATCCTCCGTGGATCGTAAGAAATATGTCAGCTATAATATTTGGGTTAGATTGCCATAAAAACCATTTATGTGATTTTCTGGATCATCACTGCCTTTAACAGACACACTTGTATTATTAGTTAATTTTTCAGCACCATATTCTTTGGCGTTGAATTTATATCTACTAATGAAATATATTGGACATGTCTTGACATTTCTTTTTGGTTCTAGCGCAAGATGCTTCAATCCTTCATCGACCGCACAATTTGGTGGTTCATAAATGTACTTTGCATACCAATCAACAAAATTCTTTACTGAGATCTCTGTGTTGATGTTCTCTTTCATAAATACTGCATATATATAAAAAATTTCATTAAATTCTACACACGCATGCATTATTGAAATGAATAAATCAAGAATTATTATTTCATATTATCTAACAAATGGTGCAACCTTAGCATAATTAAGAAGAATATAAGTGTCTGCTACTTGAAGATCTCTATCGTTTACCATGCGTCTACACATTTTCCAAAAGGTCGACCATGTTGTCTAAAAATAAATAACATTGTTTGAGAGGACTCTTGTTCATCGCCATTCATCGCTACATGAAACACTTTCAAATGATATGTTTATATGGTCAGTGAAATAATGAGAGAAAAAGAATGAAACTTCTTCTTCAATGTAAGATTTATAGATCGAACCTTCAACTCGTGCTTTTTGCCTCGCTTTTTGCTTTAGATGATTTAAGTTTCCATGAAAAATTAATTTACATTAACTTTTACTTTCAAATATAGTTAAATTAATTGGTAACATATTTCATACCTATTGAATGGATACATCCATCCATATTGCATAGGATCTCGAAGACTTGCTTCAGATGGGTGATGAACAGGTAAATATGCCATTACATTATAAACTTGGTGGAAATATTTTTTTCCAGTTTGCAGAGCGATATAGGAATATCTTCTTCAAGTTTACATAAAAATTGAACTTTTAACATAGTCGAACAAAGCTTTTTGTAAAATGGAAGTTCCGTTATTACCTTCTAAACTTTTAAGGGAAATAGTTCTTTGAATACAACTGGTAATAAATTTTCCATCTTTGTGTGACAGTCATGGTTTTTCATTCCACTCAATCTACTGTTTTTAAAGTCAAGATATCTACGAAGATTTGATGAAATCCCATCTGGAAATCTTAATCCTTCCTTCTGTTTTTAACACAACTTTTACTTGATTATTATATAACTCGTAATACATTTTGGGTTTTTTTATTGTCGTTTGATTTCATATGAAGCTCAGGACATTTTTATCATTGTGCGTCACATCAATATTATGACGAAGCAGAAGATCTTTCCAATAAGGCAACTCCTAAAATATATTTTGTTTGCACCAATTATGAATAATCGATTTACCTACAATTTCACTTTGTACTCCAATTTCATATATCTTTGGATACTCCCTTACAAGTTCATATATGTCTTCGCTTGACCATATCGGTTGTGGTTGTTTGGTTTCAACTCTGTTAGCTAAAAAGTTCTTTTTATCTCCTCTGGAGGAATGTTTGACATGGAGAAAAAATTGATGGCGGTCAAACAATGAAATTTTCTTACCATTTGGTAAAGAAAATAGCCATGTTTCTTCCATGCAATAAGGACAAGCTAGACGACCTGATCTACTCCTTCCTGAAAAAATTTAGCAAGCAGGAAAATCACTTATAATCTACAGCAATGAAGCAAAGATATGAAAAAAAATTCTCTGAAACGTCGTATGTATCTACTCCTTTGTTCCATGGTGTTTTTCACTCCTCAATCAATAGTTGTAAATAAAGATCAATTCTTTATGTCTGATCATCGGGGCCAGGAAGGACAACAATAAGAAACATATATGGAATTTTTATACACATCCATAGAGGTAAACTATAAGGTGTAGTGATAATGGGCTAAGATGAATATATAGTACCAAATTGAGAAAATGGTGAAAAACCATCCGCATATAATCCAAGTCTAACATTATGACTCTCCACTGCAAAAGTGGGATAAGTTTTGTAAAAATGCTTTCATGCTTCTCCATCAGTTGGATGTGTCAACGTACCATCTTCTTTTGTTCTCACAGTATGTCATCTCATATGAGGTGCGGTTACAAAAGATGTGTATAATCTTTGAAGCTTAGGAGTGATGGGCAAGTAATGCAAACGTTTGTATGAAACTTCATTTCCCTTCCTTTTGCTTGCTTTGTACTTTTCCTTGTTACATATTCTACACTTCCTAAGATTAATGTCCACTTTCTAAAACAACATGCAGCTATTTAAACATGTATCTATTTTTAGATATGGTAAACCAAAAGCCGACATAAGTTTTTTAATTTGATAATGATTTTCACGCATTAAATTATCGGGTGGCATATGTTGTTTTGCAGCTTGTACAATAGCTGTAAATCCGACTTCGGTGATGTTGTATTTTGACTTTGTCGTAATTTATTTTGTGACGACCCGCTTTTTGGACATTTTAAGCAGACACACATGCTAGACTCAAACCACTCAAAAGAAAAAATAGTTATGGGATAAATAAGAAAAAGAGAACGAAATAAAACAAATGTAGAATCTTGCAATGGAATGACAATGTATAATAATCAAATATCAATTCATGAAGCTGTTTACAAATAAATTTGATTGCTAATATAATACAGAATCAGAGTTACTGACAACGAGAATAAATAAATAAATAAATAAGTGCAATGGGACAACATGATGCAGTGTAATATAATAAATAATACTACTACAAATCATCATCTTCGTCCTCCAGAAGCAAGGTCTTCAAACCCTAAAATGCTTAGGCTGACCCGAGCGAATTTAAAAGACAAAATACTTGAGTCGGAACTAAAATATCTTATGTATGTTAAATCAACGATAAATATACGTGTGACGGCATTAGAGATGTTTACGGGGTTTGACATCTCATATCCTGTGTCTAACTTGAGTGCAGTAACTTAATAGATGTTCGAGATTACCATCCCCTAAGTATTTGTTAAACTATCTACTATGTAGTACAATATGCTATTCTAATATGTCTATAGTAAAGTAAAAGTTTTAAAATAGAATTAAGGCATTACCTATATCTCTCTTAACACATTTTATATATTCCTATAGTCTATACAGTACCGTAGGCTCCTCCGTAAACTGGAGGTTTACCCAGAGAGCATCCCATAGGCATGGTACAAAACAAACTCGTAGAAGGCACTATAAGGCATGTGAACACGGCACTCGAGACAATGTTAGGGTAGATATACCAATTGCATAGCCGGACTGCTGGTAATGCATAGCAGCTACTAGCACCTACCTCGAACACGCTCCTAAATCAATCAAAAAGTAATAGAATGGTATCGAAGAAATATGCCCAATTGGAGGTGGGATCTCACTTGGCCCGACGTGGCTCCTGTTTTAGTCACATCTAAGAAGACTCACGGGAGTCAAGGTCAGTTCATTCCTCATACAGAACTCATTCGTCAAACCATCCTACTTCATTTCTGAAATCTCCACAACGTACACAGTTGTTAAAGTGGTTTTCGGTATTGGCAGAGAGTTTGACAACGTCTGATCTAGGTCGCTTTAACAACCGAATGTTTATTTCACACCGGATGGTTCTTTAACATTTCAAAAGTCAATTTACCATTTACACAAAAATATCATATTCTCAAAACCATATCACTTTCAAAATCATATTCAGTTTGAAATTATATTCATTTATGAAATCATATCGTTTCTGAAATCATAAGTTCTTTCAAAAATCATATTTCCAATTAGCTGGATCTTCACTTCAAAATCATCGTATTCCATTAATTATCACTTTTAAATCCCAACTTAGGTTATAATATCATTAACCATATTCACTTTAAAATCAAGGATTTAAAATATAAACACATCTAATGTATTTAGTTTGAAATTTAGAAAGGTAGTTTAGATAGTGATACATAGTTTTAAATAGTTATAAATATTTAAAATACTCTAAAATAATGTAAAAATAGTTTTAACTTGATTAAGATGGTTGAATAGATTTAAAATAGTTTAAATATAATTAAAATAGATTAAATAGTTAAAAAATAGAATAATTAGATTTAAATTAAATGATTGAATTAGTTTAAAATAAATTAACTTGGTTTAAAATAGGTTAAAATAATCTATATAGTTAATATAGGTTAAAATAATTTAATAATTTTGAATTCTTAATAATTAGAAATTTTAAAATGATATATTTTTAAAATAGTTTTTATTAAATATGAATATGGAATTTGTGAAAATTTACCTATTTATTTTATTTCAACATAACTGGACCATTTCACATTTCCAAATCACAAAACCCAATTTCAATCTTTCAATTCAAACTCTCAATAAAATTATTAAATTTTATATTTATTTCAATCCATGATTGAAATATAAATTTAAATTATTCCAATTTCAATATATTACGAATTTATATTTCAAACAATTCAAATAACTCAATTCTGATAAATTTCACTAATATTCCAAATTCAACTTTGAAATTTTCAATTAAATTCTTTTAACGATTTCTTTAAATCAATTCCACTTTTAACATAAAACATGAATTTCAATAATAATTCAATTTATATAAATCAAAATTTATTTCACGTATCATTTAACTAAATTCAAAATTTTAGGATTTAAAATCATTTAATTTAAACAATCCGGTGTCCGTATGTAATTCTCTAACCTAGGGTCAAGTGATACGGATATTTGTCATTTTAATCCGCAATTTAAAATTTTATGGTTATATATAATGTCAAAGCGCAATCCCGAATTAATATAAAATTCCATAAAATCGCTGGGGTCTATCCTTTCAACCCATAGCGATTTTTCTCTAATCTATAGATCGTTCGAGTATATATCATTTCATCCCATAGTGATTTCCTAATAATAACCAAGGGAACTTGTAGAGTGATAGCATTTCACAAATCAAATATAGCATCCAATCATCTACTATTAAATTCAAATATCCATCACAATCATCATTCATTTCAAAAAATAAATATCAACAATTAATATATTATTATATACAGGTAATTAACTGGTAGTCCAAATTCAACAATAAATTAAATGACAATTTAATTCAAAATGATATCAAATTAACAGGAATAGCAAATTTAAATATACCAAATAGCCATAAAAAAATTCCTAATCACATCATAAATTTTATACAACAAACATGAGAAATTTAGAAAGTTATGAGTGGGTCAAATCACTCATCTTTTGAATTTAAATCGAGTTTAAATCCAATTTAAGGCCAAAATTCAAACGATTTCAGAATTTGCTCAAACTAACGTTAAAATGTTAGGAATTTTGATGCGATTCCGGCAAAACAAACGGTGCTTGAATTGGACCTCGTATGTAAAAGTTATTCGAGTTAGAAGTTGTACGATTTACAATATAGAATAAATAAAACAATAATTTATATTAACACGTCACCTATCTTCCTAAGGCCTTCAACCGTAGCTGCCAGAAAAGAATGCATGCGAAACCCTACACGCCCTGCCTCGGCTAGCTTGCCTTCACGCCGCGCCGTAGTTGGACCTCGTCGCCCATGCCTTCCTTTGCCGACAACCCCCTTCCCCCAACCCTAGGCCTCGCGATCGCCAAATCATCACCGGTCGTTGAAAATTTAACAAACCCTAATCAAATTAAAGCCGATGATCTGGCCATCAACTCCACGAACAACCCATGCTGATGCAATCCCCTCACGACTCACCACAGCCTCATACCATTTATTCGACGATCGGTCGACATTGATCGACGATCTATGAAAGGCCTAGATTAGTTCACCAATTTTTAGCCACACAAAAACCCAAATCGAGGCTGCTGATTTGACTTACGCTCTTTGAGAGCTTCAAATCGATATATAATTTGATAGGGCTTGGAGGAGTTTGATTTTAGAATTGAATTTGAAATCAAATTTGAAATTTGGGAATTAGGGTTTTTTTCTACCATTGGAAAGAGGAGATGAGAAAGAAATGTACGTACAGCCAAATGGAATAAGAAATCACTAGTGTGACATCCCACCTCTATACTCATGATAGCCAAGGACACTATTTGGTAATGCCGTCAACTAGCACAAAGAATAAGGCTGTTGAGGAGCGACCATCCGTGTAATTGCTTTGAGCGAGCACTGATATGTAAGATTTATAACATGCACTTCATTTCAAGAGGAAATCCGACATACCGATACTCACTCAAAGCTACTACACAGTGGCTATATGATCTTCGGAAACAAATATAGAAATAATCATAACACAAATCAGTCACAGACATCCATATCACAAAGGAGGAAGCAGATATGGATATAACACATGGAAGTGTACGTAAAAGTAGTGGTCAAATAAGATCCACAATATCACAAAAGAATACGTACAAGTCCTAGACAAAAGAATAGGTATACATCAAGTAGTCTCTATCTAGAATGTATAATAACAAAAACTACTAAACTAGAGTAGTTAGCCAAAAGTGAGATAATGTTCCCAGATGGGGAGTCAAGCAGAAGCACCTGTAACATCTCGATCTGAAGCGAGTATTATTTAATAAGAAAATAATAAACGGATCAGTCTAGCTATAAATATCAGATAAAATGAGATAGAATAAGAGATATGACAAAAAACGTGTGATAACAATAATGCCATACTGCGACAAGTATACATTAAATAACCAAAAAAATCACACAATATCTCAAGAAATCTCATAAAACAGAAAAGAATGTCATATTCTTTTTTTTCACTAAACCACAAATATTGACAAATATATCAATGCCAATCATAAAATTGGTGAATCACAAATTCTAGAAATCATCAACGAGAAATCCAGAAATCACAAAAGGGGGAGGCCTATCACAAAACATGAGCATGAAAACTCACCAACATGTGCATCACAAACGGGTCGCTAACCCATGGTCGCTAACCATAGAGCCGGTGCAACGACGTAGTACAATATCAGCACGCTGGAGGAACCTGAAACTCAAGTAATTTAGAACAACGATGTAGTACAACGGTACGTCCGGTGAACCTGATAAGCTGGTACAACGATGCAGTACAATGGTACGCCTGATGAACCGAACCTATAAAAGAACATGGGTCGCTAGCCCATAAAAATGAGTCGAAACTTCAAAGAACCAACAGGACGTTAGCCTATAAAAGAAATGAGACGAAACTCAATAAAACAAGGTACAGTCGCCCACGTGGACAAAGAGACATAGCATATCGCTAGTCTAAATCACCAATCAATAAAAAGTGTGAATTACACAAAGCTAGTAAATATATGAGTTTAGCTTCATGCCCCATAACCACTAGCTTAGCTCAAATATAGTACGAACAAATTGTACATCTCCACTCCAAAATTGTCACAAGAGTTTCAATCGAACAAGTCCAAAAATTAACCGATGAAGTAAACGCAAGTGTTTCATACCACTTGTTTTGCTAAGCCGTTTAATTAGATTTTCTCAAACGAACAAGGTAAAGGTTTGTATATATCAATAGGTTGGAAAACGGTTTTATAAAAACCTTTGTATTAAAAACAGAGTTGAAATCATCTTTGTAATAGAGTTTAAATATTTACAACTAGTATAGAAACCTTTGTATTTCAAAGTGACAAGTCACATAAATGATTGTAAAAACAATCAATCACCAAAATTCACATTCGAAGACGAGAATCAATTCCATTGAAATCGATACCGAAACCATCAAAATGAATATTCCCAAAAATCCTGAAGAAGAAGAAGTTGTCAAAGTCAATAATAAATGATAATAACAAATCGGATCAACATGAATCGATTAAAATTGAAAACCTAAGAAAAATAGGCAAATTGGGCTGAGGCAAGCAGATCAGTCGACTGAACCAGGTGGTCAGCCGACTGACACAGGGACACGAATTTTCTGTGCCTGGTTCAGTTGACTGACCTCCTATCCCAGTTGACTGAACCCGCTTCTAAAGCTTTTTCCGTCCTCTGGTTCAGTTGACTAACCTCTTAGTCCAGTCAACTGAACCTGCTTCTGAAGCATATTCAGCCTAGCCCCTCCCAAGTGCAAAAATCCGAAAATTGCGATCGATCGAGCAATGGGCACTAGGGGTTTACGTCAATCGGCAACCCATCCCAATAGGCTCATCGATACACCACCAAAATCATGTTCAAACACCAATGATAGGATTTTTAAAGATTTGACTTCAAAATACCGAAAATTGGAATATTCATAAAACCAATTCAATCCAAAGCAAATGAACAAGAATAGATGTTAGGAATTCATACCTAACAACTAAGAAAATTATAGGCATAGATATGACTTCAAAAACTCACCTTTTACTCAAAAGCAATGAAGGAGAATCTTGAAAACAAGAAGAAGATCAACTACTCTTTAATTTCAACTCTAAAAGCTCCATTCTAAGATCATAAGCAAAGATTTCCTAAGTTAGGTTATAGGAAATTACCTAAATTGAAGAGAGATTGAGATGGAGAAGAAGAAGAGGATGCTTACCTAAGCTTCTCTTTGATTTTGGAGCTAGAACTTGAATTTACAAAAGAAACTGGGCTTAGCATTTTAGTTTCCAATCTCTTCCCCCATTTTTTCTAAAGTTTGAAGTGTTAGGAAAATAATAGAATGAATGAAGAGGAGAGGGGGTGGAGTTAGGATATAAGATGAGTTGGGCTAGTGGGTTGAAACCCAAACCCAAACCAAAAGCCTTAAGTGAAAACATCAAAATTGTAATCAACTCCTAACATTGATTACTCTCAAAAAAGGTCGCAAACACCATTTTGAACTCAATAGAAGTGGTCTCGAGTTCTAATTCGACTATTTGCAAAAAGTAGCCTTTAAGATTAAATCCGACTAACGATGGTATATTTAAATAAAATATTTAAATATACAATCATAAAATATGAGGGTTTTTACAGACTTCCCTCCTTAAATAAATTGCATCCTCGCAATACTTAAGAAAAATGAGAAATAAAAAGTAATAACCATAAAAGCATATCAATACAAAAGAAAATTTGAAATAAGAAGTTCACCTCAAAGAGCATGAGAGCGTAAGTCCGGGTTTGTTCGCTCGATGAATTCTCTAGATTCTCAAGAGCAATCCTTAGGATTTGAGGACCATTGAACTTTCACAAGCTGAACATCTTTATTTCGAAGGCATTTAACCATCGATGCAATTGTATTAATAGGATGTTGCTCATAAGTCAAATTAGGCGAAACTTCAATTTCTTCCACAACACCGGGCTCAAGAATAGAATCGGAATCTCGAAGGCATTGCCGTAACTGAGAAACGTGAAACACGTCATGAATAGTAGAAAATTGAGCTGGTAATAAAAGGCAATAAGTCACGGAACCAATACGTTCGGTGATGGGATATGGACCAATATATCAAGGCGCTAATTTTCCCTATCGATTGAAACGCACAACACCCTTCATAGGTGAAACATGAATAAACACCAAATCTCCCACAGAAAATTCTAATTTTATTCTTCGGTTATCGGCATAGGATTTTTGTTTACTTTGGGCTTCTTTCATCCTATGGCGAATAAGGTCAATCTTTTCTGTGGAATCATGAATAAAATCTAGACATAAAACCAGCTTCTCACTGGCCTCAAGCCAACAAGAAGGATATCGGCATGGCCTTCCATAGAGTGCGTCGAAAGGTGCCATACCAATACTAGATTGGAAGCTATTATTATAGGAAAACTCAACAAGGGAAATATGATCTTCCCAACTTCCACCAAAATCAAGAACGCAAGCACGAAGGAGATCTTCAAGAGTTTCATTCACATGCTCGGTTTGTCCATCGAATTGAGGATGATAAGCGATGCTAAAATTAAGCTTCGTTCCCAAAGCTTTTTGAAGACTCTTCCAAAATCCACTAGTAAATAATGGATCATGATAGATAATAATAGAAGTAGAAACTCCATGCAATTTAACAATTTCTTTAACATAAAGTTTGGCCAAAAGAGGTACGATCCGATTATACGAACGAGAATAAAATGGGCGGATTTTGTATTTCTATCAACTATCACCCATAGATTATCATCGCCCGAACGAGAATAGGGAAGTCCGTCAATAAAGTCCATGAAGACTTGATCCCACTTCCTAATTGGAATGTACAAAGGTTGCAATAACCCACCGAGCCTTTGATGCTCGGTCTTAACAAGTTGGCAAGTCATGCAACGCTTAATGAAGTTAGCAATATCAGATTTCATTCCATCCCTATAATAAAGTCTCTTCATATCCGCGTACATTTTACTACTACCAAGATGAATGGTAAATTTAGAACGATGAGAATCTTCTAAAATGTCTTTAAGAAGATCACTAATATTTGGCATGATAAGTGTACCAAATTTTTGAATACCGCCATGTGCATCAATATCAAAGTCTTTCCAACCTTCAATATCAATTTTATCCCTAAACTTTACCTAAGAAGAGCCAACTCGGGATCTAACTTTTGAGCTTCAAGAATGCGGTATAAAAGAGAAGGATGAGCCTCAAGGCTACATAGAACAAGAGATGAACATAAATTGGATTCACGATCTCGAATCTCGTAAGTGGACAAAATCTCGAGATCATTCCATTCGGATATCAACAGAGAAACAACCGCTTGCTGCTTACGACTAAGGGCATTGGCAACACGATTTCCCTTTCCGAGAGTATAAAGAATATCAAGATTATAAGATGCAAGGAACTCAAGCCAACGTTGTTGAAGCAAATTAAGTTCCTTTTGAGAAAATAAATACTTAAAAGATTTATGATCGATTTACAGAACAAATTTCTCTCCTAAAAGATAATGACGCCAAATTCTAAAGGCGAAAACAATAGCCGCGAGCTCTAAATCATGAGTGGCATATCTAGTCTCGGTAGGCTTTAATTGCCTAGAAGCATAAGCAATAACACGTTCCCTTTGCATGAGAACGGCTCCCAAACCAACACGACTAGCATCGGTATAAACAATAAATTCTTGGTTCCCTTCGAGAATCATAAGAATAGGAACACCGAAAAAGAATTCTTTTAATTTTTGGAAAGAAGCACCACATTTGTCTGACCAAATGTATTTAACTCCCTTTTTGTCAAACTAGTAAGAGGCACGGAAATTTTAGAAAAGTCCTTTATGAACCGATGGTAATAGCCCGCCAATCCAAGAAAACTACGGAATTCCATTACACTCTTCGGTCTCTTCCAATTTTGAATCGCTTCGATCTTCGAAGGATCCACGGAAATTCCGGATTCGGAAATAATATGACCAAGAAATTTCACACGAGATTGCCAAAAGTGGCACTTAGAAAATTTTGCTTTTAGTTGATTGCTTCTAAGAGTTTCCAAGACAATCCGAAGATGCTTTTCATGCTCTTCCTCGGTTTTAGAATAAACAAGAATATCATCTATAAAGATGAGAACAAATGGATCGAGGAAGTCTTTGAAAACTCGATTCATAAGGTCAAGGAAATAAGCCGGGGTATTCGTTAAACCAAATGGCATAACAAGCCATTTATAAGATCCCTAACAAGTACGGAATGATGTCAAAGTAATGCTATCCTTTGCAATTCGAAGCTGATGAAAACCGGTTGCTAAGTCTAAATGTGAAAAGACTCTAGCACCACTAACTTGATCGAACAGAACATCAATCCGAGGTAAAGGATATTTATTCTTAATGGTAAGATCATTAAGATTGCGATAGTCAACGTAAAGCCTAATTGTACCATCGGATTCGTCACAAAAATAGCTGAAGCTCCCAAAAGAGAGGAACTAGAGCGAATAAACTGCTTGGCTTCCAATTCGGATAATTGCTTACGCATCTCCTCATTTTCTTTATTAGACATAAGATAAGGAGAACGAGTGATAGGTAGAGCTCCAGGGATTAAATTAATTCTGAAGTCAATTTCTCGCTTAGGCGGTAATCCTAAAACGGGCTCAAATATATCGGGAAATTCACGAACAATGGAATGAGGGAAATAATATCTTCCTCATCATCATCATCATCATGAGGGTTTAGAGAATATAAGGATGCTGCCAAATAGGAATCTGAATCTTTAAGAACAATAGAAATCTGCTTAACAGATTGAGGACGTCGAAGATGAATAGTCCTCTCGGGCCATAGGATATGGGCTTCATAATGGTTAAGCCAATCCATCCCCAAAATCATTCCGAAGCCTAAGTAACGCATAACATGCAAATCAACTTGGAAAGCATAATCACATAAAATAATCTCGACATCTTTACAAAGCAAACTGAGTGTTGCGGATCCACAAATCGAATTTCCAATTCTCAAAGAAGCCATCAAAGCCATAACAATTAAAGAAAAAGTATCTACAAGTTCTTTTGATATAAAAGAATGGGATGCCCCCTTATCAAAAAGAGCTCAAATAGGTTGGTCACAGAAAATAATAATGCCATCTAAGATAGAATGAGAAATACCTTGACCGCGAGAAGTGTTACTAGGGGCTTGCACAACATTTAGCTTTCCCTCGTTCTTACTTTGAACCTTGGGACAAGAAGATAAAAGTTGACCCGAACTTTTGCAATAACGAAAAAAGATAGGTTGCGAACATCTATTAGCGAAATGGTCCTTAAAACCACAATTGTAGCATTGCCCATGACTAGATGTAGTAGTCTTTGCTACCGAAGTTGCTTGCTTTCCTTTGTTGTTGGGATAAGGGCCTTTGAACTTAATAGGCCTCTTCTTGTTGTTGCCGAAGTTTGATTTGGAACCCACAACTTCAACATCATCTTCTTTATCGGCCTCTTTGAGTCGAAGGGCGGTATCAATAAGTTGGTCGTAAGAAACTTCCAATTTCATAAGTAAAGGATTTTTGAGAATTTTATTCAAGCCATAGACGAACCTTTGATTTTTATTCAACAGGGTATTAATGTACTCGACCCCATATTTAGAGAGGGATTCAAAAGATGCGACGTAGTCTTTCACAGAAGATTCACCCTAAACAAGGTCAATAAAAACGCTGAGCTAAAGTTACTTTTTCAGCCTCCGACACAAATTTTAATTCGAATCGTTCCCAGAATTGCTCCCAAGTAAGATCTGCTTCAATAATTTCAGAAATAAGAAGCTCGTGCCAATCTAATGCACTTTCTTGGAGCATACTATAAGCCACCTGGACTCGATGAAGATCAATAAGATTCATGCAAGAAAAGATGTGATCGCATGTTCTAAGCCAAGCATGAACTTCTATAATGCTCTCGGAACCCTTGAATGGCTTTCCACCCAAATTGGTATAATAACTACATATGCGTGCAAATCCGGATTTCGGGTGAGTAGGCTCTGGAATGGGTCCGACAGCTTGAGCATTCTTTACAAGATCTAGAAGTTGTTGAGCTGACATAAATACTCCATCCTGAGGAGTAGCACTGTATTGACCGGCACTGGCATGCTTTGGTCTAACCATTTATCATCTTTAAGAAAGAAAGAAAGAAGAGGAAAAAGGTTATTCTTAGAATGAATATCAAGCAATCATGATTGATAAAATAAGGCACCATAAAAGAAAAGGATAAAACGGGTCTAATGACTCGAATGAATCCAAAAGCACGATCCCTAAGAAGGACTTAGGACGATGATCCTTGCTAGATTATTCTACACTGTTTCAAATTTTGGCTTTGATACCAAGCTGTGACACCCCACCTCTATAATTAGGGGTGTCAATTACCTACACGACCCGAAACCCTCACGGAAATTAGCGAGTTAACCCGACACGTTTAAAAGACGGGTCATTTTTGGGTCAACCTGTTAGAACGCGTTTAATAAACGTGTGGGTTTAGGGTTGACCCATGAACCCGAATTTGACCCGACTAACCCTTTTATAAGCTCGGTACTGTTGTACAATTCATCATTTTAGATTGCACAAGAATGATATTATTGTTATTCACTTATTCCTACACATTTGCACTTAACCACTTCCTATGTTTTCATGCACATTCCCACGTTTTCATGTCCATTTCCACGTAACAACTTCCCAAATTTTCATACCCATCTTAGCTTGCAATAAAAGAATGACAACAATACTCGTCTTTTGCTCTAAAGTTCTCATCTTAGCTTGCAAAAAAGGGTATTGTTGTCATTCACTTATTTCTACACATTCGCATTTAACAACATTCCACATTTTCATGCCCATTTCCATTTCTTTATACAAATATTATTCTTAAAGGGTTACACGAATCAACTCGAAACCCACACGATATATAATCGGGTCAACCTAAAACCCGCCCAATTAATAAACGGGTTGATCCGACCCGTTTAAAAATTAACTCGCACTCGAGTTGACTCGACCCGAACCCGACCCAACCCGACCCATTGACAGGCCTATCTATAATCATGCTAGCCAAGTACAGTACGTGGTAATGCCATCAACTAGCACAAAGAATAAGGATGTTGAGGAGCGACCATCCGTGTAATTACTTTGTGCGAGCACCGATATGTCAGATAGTATAACATGAATTTCATTTCAAGAGGAAATCCAACATACTGATACGCACTCAAAGCTACTACACAGTAGCTATATGATCTTTGAAAACAAATATAGAAATAAGCATAACACAAATCAGTCACAAACATCCATATCACAAAAGCGGAAACAGATATGAATATAACACAGAGAAGTGTACATCAGATTAGTGGTTAAATAAGATCCACAATATCACAAAAGAATAGGTACAAGTGCTAGACAAAAGAATAGGTGTACATCAAGGAGTCTCTATCTAGAATGTATAATAAAAACTACTACTGAACAAGAGTAGTTAGCCAAAAGTCAGATAATGTTCCCAGATGGGGAGTTAAGCAGAAGCACCTGTAACATCTCGGTCTGACCCGAGTATTATTTAACAAGAAAATAATAAAAGGATCAGTCTAGCTATAGATATCAAATAAAATGAGATAGAATAAGAGATATGACAAAAATGCATGATAACAATAATGCCATATTGCGACAAGTATACATTAAATTACAACAAAAATCATACAATATCTCAAGAAATCTCAAAACACAGAAAAGAATGTCATATTCTTTATTTTATTCACCATACCGCAAATATTGACAAATATATCAATGCCAATCACAAAATTGGTGAATCACAAATTCTATAAATCATCACTAGAAATCCAAAAATTGCAAAAGGGGGAGGCCTATCACAAAACGGGAGGAGGAAAACTCACCAACATGTGCTTCACAAACGGGTCGCTAACCAATGGTTGCTAACCATAGAGTTGGTGCAATGACGTAGTACAATAACGGTGCGCCCGAGGAACATGAAACTCAAGTAATTCGAAATAATGACATAGTACAATGGTAGGTCCGGTGAGCCTGATAAGCTGGTACAACGACACAGTACAACGGTACGCCCGATGAACCGAACCTATAAAAGAACATGGGTCGCTATCCCACAAAAATGAGTCGAAGCTCCAAAGAACTAATAGGTCATTAGCTTATAAAATAAATGAGACGAAACTCAATAAAACAAGGTACAGTCCTTCACGTGGACAAAGAGACATGGCATATCGCTAGTCTAAATCACAAAATGATCATCATTGATCAATAAAAAGTGTGAATTACACTAAGCTAGTAAATAAATGATTTTAGCTTTATGTCCCATAATTACTGGCTTAGCTTAAATATTTATGAACAAATTGTAGACCTCCACTCGTAAATTGTCACAAGAGTTTCAATCAAACAAGTGCAAAAATTAACCGACGGAGTAAACACGAGCGTTTCATACCGCTTGTTTTGCTAAGCCGTTTAATTATAATATCTCATATGAACATGGTAAAGGTTTGTATATACTAATAGGTTGGAAAACGGTTTTATAAAAAGCTTTGTATTAAAAATAGAGTTGAAATCATCTTTGTAAAAGAGTTTGAATATTTACTACTAGTATAGAAAACTTTGTATTCCAAAGTAACAAGTCAGAGAAATGATTGCAAAAACAATCAATCACCAAAATTCACATTCGAAGAGGAGAACCAATTCCATCGAAATCGATACCAAATCAATCAAAATTGATATTCCCAAAAATCCCCAAGAAGAAGAAGCTATCAAAGTCAATAATAAATTATGACAACAAATTGGATCTACACGAATCGGTTAAAATTGGAAATCCAAGAAAAATAAGAACCAAGTGGTAAGTCGACTGAACCAAGGGGTCAGTCGACTGACACAGGGACACAAATTTTCTGTCCCCAGGTTCAGTCGACTGACCTCTTGGTCCAGTCGACTGAACTTGCTTCCAAAGCTTTTTCTATCCTTTGGTTCAGTCGACTGATCTCTTGGTCTAGTCCACTAAACTTCTTCTAAAGCATATTCAGCCTAGCCCCTCCCAATGGTAAAAATCCAACAAATTACGATTGACCGAGCAATGGGCTCTAGGGGTTTACGCTAATAGGAAACCCAGCCCTATAGGCTCTTTGATACACCACCAAAATCATGATCAAACACCAAAGCTAGTATTTTTAAAGATTTGACTTCAAAATACCAAAAATTGGAATATTCATAAAACCAATTCAGTCCAAAGCAAATGAACAAGAATAAATGTTAGGAATTCATACCTAACAACTAAGAAAATTATAGGCACAGATATGAGTTCAAAAACTCAACTTTTACTCAAAAACAATGAAGGAGAAGCTCGAAAACAAAAGGAAGATCAACTACTTTTCAATTTCAACTCTAAAAGCTCCAATCTAAGATCATAAGAAAATATTTCCTAAGTTAGGTTATAGGAAATTTCTGAAGTTGGAGAGGGATTGAGTTGGAGAAGAAGAAGAGGATGCTTACCTAAGTTTCTATTTGATTTTGGAGCTAGAACTTGAATTTACAAAAGAAACTAGGGCTTAGGATTTTAGTTTCCAATCTCTTCCCCCATTTTTGCTAAAGCTTGAAGTGTTAAGAAAATAATAGAATGAATAAAGAGGAGACGTGGTGGAGTTAGAATATAAGATGAGTTGGGCTAGCGGGCTGAAACCCAAACCCAAAGCCCTAAGTTAAAACATCAAAATTACATTCAACTCCAAAGATATCAGCGTTTATTCTCAAAAAGGTCGCATACGCCATTTTGAACTCAATGGAAGTGGTTTTGAGTTCTAATTCGATTATTTGCAAAAAGTAGCTTTTCGGACTTAAATCGGACTAGCGATGCTATATATAAATAAAACATTTAAATATACAATCGTAAAATATGTGGGTTGTTACAGCTAGGGTTTAACAGATCAGAAATTGAAATGGATGGAATAGATTGATTTGGGTTTGAACGATAAACGGCCCAAAAAGCCCGCTCTGACTCCAGAACGAAAATGAGTCATCACATATGTTAAATTGATGTTTTAAATATTTTTGAACAGGTTTCAAGTCCAAATTCCATCGTATGAAGAAGTTATGTTAAAAACAGCTTATTTCAAATTGATTTCAATTAAATTGATTTTTAGGCGTTTCTACCCCGTGCAATCAAACGACAAGTCTGATCGCTACGAAACTTGAAACCTTAAAATAATTCACCATTAAGGATCCGATGTAACTAGTTTCATCAAAATCTAAGTCAGAGGCCAAAATGGCTATTTTCACGTTAATTAAATAGATTAATTAATCACATTTTCAATTGAAATCTAATAATTTACAATTTCTATCATTTTAGAATACTTAGTACTTAAAAATCTTTTAAAAAAAATTTCTATATCAATTTAATATTGAATATTTCTCAATTACAGTGTTCAATTTCAATTTCAATAAATTCATTTAATTATAAATTAAATTTCCCATAAATTCATTTATTTGATTTTTAATCCTGTTATTAAATCAATTATCATCTTATGGGTATAATTAACATTGGTTTATATCTTAGTGCACTTGTTCTCCAAATTCATCTTAATTCCCATTAACGTAATATTTAATCTCATTTAATAGCAATAAATCTAATTATCATAATTTAAATTCCGATAAATTGATAAATCTTGATTTCCATTCTTTTTATTTAATCAATTGTCATATTATTTCTAAAATTTCATTGGTAACATCTTATTGAAGTTACATTCTATAGTTATCAATTTAACCTTCATTAACTACACTAATTAAGTGAAGTAATTGATTGATTTTCAAATTTTAAATTTAACAGGCTAAATAAATAGGTAACATATAATAATTATCGCCATCTCTCCATTTAATAATGTTTGTACGTTTATTATTTACAATAAAAGTTATCACCCCTTACACTATACTAATTCTATCTAATTTTATTTATTGCACATTATATAATTAATTAATACATTCCTAAAATTATCTATTAATACATTCATTACTATAATTTATTTACAACCTATATCAATTATAACTCTTCTTTTAATTAATTGGAATTTCATTCAAATTGTTAATGATTAAGTTTAATTGACATTTTTACGTTCCATTTTAGTTATTATTTATTTATTAAATTACAAATTTTTATTTCTTTCAATATTAAATTACTAAAATATTTTTAAAATAACTAATTTAAATTATTGAAAATTACGAGTTGTTACAGTCTCCCACACTCAAAACTTTCCGTCCCTGAAAAGTAAAAAGAAGGGAAAAGAAGAAATTAAGAAATCAATATATATTATTCAAAATATTAAATTTATAAACAATAATTTACATAATTAAATAATTTAAATACAATATACAAATTTATAAAAAATTAAATCTTTTATATTTAGGTTAACAAAAGTTTGGAAAATATTTCATAAAATTTCTAAGTCCAAAATTCACAAAAAATTTCGACAGAGTCTCCTTTGTACGGGGAGGTCAGGGAGAAAAAATAATATCAATAATAACAATATATCACATATATTTAAAAATTATATAACGTATCTATCTGTGGGGCAAACCACGCTTAATTTATGAAACCAAAAGCATTAGCAGTTGCTTCCATAACCTGTATTTCACTTATATAATCCAAAGAGGTTAATAATCATATAAAATGAAATATTTAAGTTGTCCCAATCAATAACAAATCAATAAAACTTAACAACAATCACTTGCAACCAAAAGCTTACAATTATCTCATGGCATCAAATAATCGACTATCCATCCATATAACCAAAATAAATGGTTTATTCGGGTTAGACACCTTAATCGTATAGAACGACAAATAAACTACTAAGCTTGTCATACACTAAACAGTCTTAAATAAAAATCAACAGATTATTCATACATCCTAAACAATTAGAATTATCGTTTCCTAAACATCCATAAACCAAAGTAAACAATAATTTACAATGTTATTTTAGTTATTCTTAATAAAATTTCTTTCACAGCATTTACAGTTTTTTCCTTTTTCATTTATACAAGGATTATTTCTTTAACTTATACTTTATTTCTTACAAAAATTTACTTCCATTCATTCATTCAGTACTTGTTATCAATTACTTTCATTCATTACTTTCAAAATTCATTTTTTCCATTTATAATGAAGCTTTTATTTCTTAGATAAATTATTTCATTCAATTGTTTATAATCTATGATTTCATTCTTTAAGTATTGCATTCATTTTATTACGGTCTAGTTTACATTTATAAATTTATATACTTGATTTTCATTAGATAATCATATTCATTTGTGCATAAGTCCATATTTATGTTTCTTAGCTTTTAAATTGCATTAATTTCCTTATATAATGTCATTGAATATTAAATCGGTGTTCCAAATCACTTCAACTTCCCTAAAGTTATAACCATTTTATTTAGTACGGTATTCATTTCAATTATAAATAACTTCAAACCTTAACTTACGTTTATAACCATTTACTTACAGTTTTCATCCTTTCCACTTATTTTAATTACAGATAACTTCAAACATTTGCTTAAGCATATAATCATTTATTTATAATATGCATTTTTCTATTACATTTTATTTAATAATATTCCAATTATAACTTAAGTTTATAACAATTATAATATCAAAGTACTTATTTATAAAAGAATTTTATTGAATACTTTCATTACTTAAGTTTTACTTTTATAATATTCCATTACATTTTCTTATTAAACATTTCAACATAAATCTTCTGGTAAGTTATATATATGTTTTTACGAATGCAATTGAATATTACCCAAGTTATCATACTTATTTTAATTAACAGAATGTTCAATAGTTACATTTTCTTATTTCCATTTCTATTTTATTTATAGTTTATAAATTTTCAATTTCTTATTCTTATTTTAGAAGTTTCTCATTATTAATATAGTCAAGTGTAACGACCTGGAATTTCTGTCATTTGAACTCGTATATTTAATTGATTTTAAATATTAACAAGTAAAATTTTGTAAGTTGAATAAATTATATTTCGAATATCTAGAATAATTAAATCGACAATTTAGTATTTGAAATTACAGAAATAATTGGAAATTGGGTTTAATGTGATTAAATTAAATTTGTAAAGTTGTATTAAATCATATTGGAGTTAGAATGATGTTATAGAACTTTTAAAATAGAATTAAAAATTAATTTGTGGAAATTGAATATTTTAATATTTAATTGACGAGTAAAAATAGTCATTTTTCAAACAGTCTCGGATTTCGACGAAACTAGTTTCATTGGATCCGTAATGTTAAATTATTGTAAGATTTCAAATTTCGTGTTAATAGGATTTACAGTTTGTCTGGGGCAAGCTAAAACGCCCTGAAATCGGTTTAAGTGAATTTTAAATTTAAATAATCGATTTGAAAACCTATCTTTAAAATATGATCGAATTGGCTCCCGATATATATATTCCATTGCATTCGGAATAGGGGTAAAACATTATAAATGCCAGGCGGCACGCTTTGTTTCGAGTTCGGAAAAATTTCGAGTGAATAGTGCGCGAATATTTTCTATAAAAGGACTTCATAATTCATTATTTGCGCTCAAAACCCTAATTGCTTAACCCTAGCCACCAGCAAACGTTTAATGGTCGAAATCTTCAAATTTTCCCTCCTCGATTTCTCCCAATCCATGCCTTATTTGAAGAAACTTCCAACTGGAAATTTGTAGAGCACGACGAGGTCTTGAAGATCAACGGTGGTGATCGATTTATATTGTATGGATCGGCGTGTTAATCGCTATGCTCTGGATCGATGATGGCTAAATATATAGATAAAAAGTTGACGTGTAGTAATCACAGTAGTAGCAATATAAATATAATAGCAGCGTGAAAAAAAATAGAAAAAATAAAGCAAGAAGCAATCACAGTAGAGTTTTTATACTGGTTCGGACCTCCAGTCCTACGTCCAGTCCCAGACTCCTTCTGGAATTTCACTAATAACCCTCACTCAACCCGGAGGAACAGGTTTATACAATCCTTGAGCAGCCGAACAAGGACCTGAGCAGTGGAACAGGATTTTGCCTCAACAGGCGAAGAGGACTTCACAAGCCTGAGCAACAAAACAGGATTTCAACAAATACAAAAGATTATTTTGACCTTGTGCGTTCTAATAACACGGATTTATCACTTGTAGTACACCCTTCCTATAATCTTTTCCTCAAGCATGATGTGTGTAGTTGTGTATATATGAAGATTAGAAAGTTTCAAATTGCTTGAAGAATAAGAAATGAATACGTAAGCAATGAATGTATGAATTCAAGAGAGTGGTTAATTCAGAAAATATGATTCAAGTATAAGCAAGTAAGTGGAGAGATTTGATCTTGAAATCCATGCATATATATAGTAGTTAAAGAGTTGCAACTGTTGGAGAAGAGATCTCTGCGAATAGCAATGGTTGCAATCCTTGAGGAGGAAGACAACTATTCAGAAAAGATGTGTCTTTTCATAAAAAACGACAGTTGCAGGATTTAGTCGACTGAATAGTCTAAGTCAGTCGACTGATTACAGAGTGTAAATACTCTCGGGTTCAGGTTCAGTCGACTGACTCAGATCATTCAGTCGACTGAATTTAAAAACATGCATATTTATGTTAAAATGCACAGATTCAGTCGACTGGATGATCTGGTTCAGTCGACCGAATTTTGTTAACAAACAAAAATCCCTATAGCTCATTTGGTTAGTACACTTGCCTTCTAAACTATTGACTTGGGTTCGAGCTCCGCTCTATGCATTTTTTTAAAAAATTGATTTTGATTAAAATATGCATGCAAGTTTATGCGAATGATGATTCTTGAGGAAGGATTTTAAAAAAGCACTAAACTAGACTCTATATACATACTTGACGACTCATGTTAAAAAATATCTAACTATACGAACCATACTTGAGTCGTTGAGTCTGGATGTTGGCGTAGTCGTAGATTCGTGAATATCATTTTCCTCTTGTTAGCATTCAAAACCTTATGATCCAACATTCTCCCCCTTTTTTATGATGATAACTTCATTTGCTAAGCATGAATCTTCGACAAGCTTTGTTGACTTATCTCTCCCCTTGAATATATTCATGTAATTGTGCTATAAATTTCTCCCCCTGAATCTGTGCTATATATTCCTGAAAATAATTAATCTTTTCTCCCCCGTAATCTGAGCTTGCATCGTATTCCTGCAAATAGCGTTAGTGCAATATCATTCTCCCCCTTTGTCATCGACAAAAAGGAGAGTTTATATGATGATATAAATAATATTTTACATAAGTGTTAACTTATAACAATATAAAACAAAATAACTACTACTTATATTGTAAGGTATCAGAAAAATTAACATTTAAAGCATGCGATACCCAAGGTTTTTATAATTTCCTAATTTTTAGGAAACGATACCCATTTGGGTGTAGTTGAACCTTTATAAATATAATTTTCATTATTAACTACTAATCAAAATAATCATCAATGTATTTTTCTCTATTTTTCCAACTAACAGGAACCCAAATACTTAGATAATTTTTGTTCATATTTCCCGTCATTGATTTTGTACTTCTAGAGAAATTTTAAACATTATTGGCCATAACAGTATTTGAATTTCTATAAAAATTGGATTTAGACTTTACTTGAAATTTAGTACTAGCACTAACATATTTACTATACATGAAAGCGTATCTAGTGCTATTTCTACGATCGGTTTTGTTATATCCTAAACCACTTTTGTCATGTAAAGGTCTAGAACTAGATAAAATCATGTTTAAAACATTTTGACCTTTACTAAATTTTGTTTCTTCAGTGTTAAGTTTGTTAAATTTGGCTTTAAAGTCACAATTAGTATTT
Organism: Allium cepa; assembly: GCA_030765085.1. Taxonomy (NCBI): domain Eukaryota; kingdom Viridiplantae; phylum Streptophyta; class Magnoliopsida; order Asparagales; family Amaryllidaceae; genus Allium; species Allium cepa. The sequence continues at coordinate 516,571,883 of CM060942.1, forward strand.
TCAAAAGAAATATTACCTTTTTTAAAAAAATCAATTTGTTTGTTTAATTCTGATTTCTCCTTTTTTAACGTACAGTTCTCATTTTCGAGAAGAAAAATTCGAGATTCTGAATTATCTAAAGATAATTGTAATAAATCATTTTTTCTTTTCAAATCCATAATTTCTTTTGAAAAGGTTTCTTTTACTTTTTCAAACATAGTATTTTGTTCATCTAGAAAATCTTTAAGTGCCTCAAAATTATTTTTCAAAACAACATGTTGATTTTCTAAATCTAATTTCTCATTCTTCAATTTCTCATTTTCATGTTTGATTGATTTCATCTTTTTTAAAATAATAAAATTAAGCTTTGAGATCTTTTCGCTTGCACTAATTAATTCATTGTTCTCATTTACTGAAATTTGTAAATCAGAAAGTATCTTTTTACTATCCTCATTGGTCGTTGCTCTGATAGTTTCGGGCTCTTTGCTTGTTGTATTTCGACTGGCTCTTTTTCTGGCCATTATTCTATGATGTTGTTACGATCGATAGAATTCTAGGCTCCGATACCAATTGTTAATCTCTATGCTCTGGATCGATGATTGCCAAATATATAGATACTAAGTCGACGTGCAGTAATCACAGTAGTAGCAATATAAATATAATAGCAGCATGAAAAAAAATAGAAATAATAAAGCAAGAAGCAATCACAGCAGAGTTTTTATACCTATTCGGACCTCCAGTCCTATGTCCAGTCCCAGACTCCTTCTGAAATTTCACTAATAACTCTCACTTAACCCGGAGGAACAGGTTTATACAACCCTTGAGCAGCCGAACAAGGACCTGTGCAGCGGAACAGGATTTCGCCTCAACAGTCGAAGAGGACTTCACACGCCTAAGCAACAGAACAAGATTTCAACAAATACAAAAGATTGTTTTGACCTTGTGCGTTCTAATAACACGGATTTATCACTTGTAGTACACCCTTCCTATAATCTTTTCCTCAAGTATGATGTGTGTAGTTATGTATATATGAAGATTAGAAAGTTTCAAATTGCTTGAAGAATATGAAATGAATACGTAAGCAATGAATGTATGAATTCAAGAGAGTGGTTAATTCAGAAAATATGATTCAAGTGTAAGAAAGTAAGTGAAGTGATTTGATCTTGAAATTCATGCATATATATAGTAGTTAAGGAGTTGCAACTGTTGGTGAAGAGATCTCTGCAATAGAAATGGTTGCAACCCTTGAGGAGGAAGACAAATATTTAGAAAAGATGCGTCTTTTCATAAAAAACAACAGTTGCAGGATTTAGTTGACTGAATATTCTAAGTCAGTCGACTGATTATAGAGTGTAAAAACTCTCGGGTTCAGGTTCAGTCGACTGACTCAGATCATTCAGTCGACTGAATTTAAAAACATGCATATTTATGTTAAAATGCACAGATTCAGTCGACTGGATGATCTGGTTCAGTCGACTGAATTCCGTTAATAAACAAAAATCCCTATAGCTTATTTGGTTAGTACAATTTCCTTCTAAACTAGTGACCTAGGTTCAAGCCCTGCTCCATGCATTTTTAAAAAAAAATTGATTTTGATTAAAATATGCATGCAAGTTTATGTGAATGATGATTCTTGAGGAAAGATTTTAACAAAGCACTAAATTAGACTCTATATACATACTTGATGACTCTTGTTAAAAAATATATAACTATACGAACAATACTTGAGTCGTTGAGTCTGGATGTTGGCGTAGTCGTAGATTCGTGAATATCATTTGCCTCTTGTCAGCATTCAAAACCTTATGATCCAATACGGTGGCAACCCTTGCTTGAACACGTACGATTAGGCACAACTTTCGAGACGAAATAGGGGGCCGAGTGTGGCCGGTCTTCGGCCATAGGTGGAGCTCGTGACGCTCGTTCGTATGGCACTTGCCGATCGTCTTCAAAGTCGACGTGGTGGGTGCGAAAATTCGATTAAAAGAGGCGGCTATGGGTTTCATGGTTGCGTCGAAACTGGGTTGGAGAAGAAATGAAATGCGGCCTGGATCTTGTCTCTGAAAATCAACGGCCGTGATTGAAGGTTATAATGATAATAATAAAAGTTGTAAATTATTATATATTTAAAATCGTATAAACTTTGAAACATCGTATCTTCTTCATACGAGATCCGTTTCACACGAAACGAGTTGCATCGGGTTCGTATTGACGAATACTATGCGATGGAGCAGAATTGGGATTGATTGGAGCTAGTGTGAATTTTAGGTAAAATTAAACGCACGTTTAATTTTATTCGAAATAAAGCACTGCAACTGTTATTAGAAACAAGGTGAGAACTTCTCACTCAATCAAATTGTGTTTCGATTTAAAATTTTAAATAGTTAAATTTAAAATAGCTTGATTGAGTGATTGAATGATAATTGCTATCTGTTGTATTGAAATAGACCATATACGCCGCATATTAAGCGGAGGTTATTTAATTAAACACATATACCATGATATTCCACCTTGAAGTGGAATTGGTATTATATATGTACTTGGAGTTGATTTCCCGCATTATATAGCGGATGAGACCCTATTGCACCGCATAATAGCGGATGATATTTTATATAAACCCATGTACCTCGATATTCCATCTTGAAACGAGATTGGTATTGTGCTAACATCTGTGGATGCAGGGAAACAGGTTGGAGGGATCCAATTGGATTCCTCACCCGTATTGATTTATTTACAGATATTATGATATATTCTGTTATCAAAGGATATATGATGCTTTAGATGCCGTGATTGTTATATTTAGTGCTGTTGCAGCATTGGGCCTATTTTGGAAAATTAAAAGTGTTAAAGTGATGATTTTCAAATTTAAAAGGATTTTAAAGTGATTTTTGAAAGTATACGTTTTATTGAATTTTGGAATTGATTCATTTTAAATAAATAAACGTTATAATTTTAATGTTATAAAAATTATGATTTTTGAGAAATATAGTTGAAATGTGATTCTTGAAATATGGAGTTAACGATTTTATATAATAGTTTAAATTGAGATTTTTGAATTTATTATAAAAGCTTGATATACAAGATTTATAAAATTGGATTTTTATAAATCAAAGTGATGAAATTATGAAGGAGTTTTAAAGATGTTTTAAAATTTATTAAGTATCGAAACAATAGATTTCAACATTCATTGTTGAAATAGACGTTTTCGAGAAATAAAAGGAAATAGTGGACTATAACACTATTGTTATAGTAAATGATTTTCGAAAGGAAATGTTTTATATAGTATCGGAATTTATATATCTATCTTAACTTCGAATCCCTATACTAGTGATTTTGGGTTGTCGTAACGATGTTTTACGCAACATTCGTTTTGACTCAAATAAATGTGTTTAAGAAAATGTTTTCCTTAAAGAATAAAATATATACTTAATTGTGATTTAAGTATATTTAATATTTTCCAAATGTTGAAAATAAATAGATTTGTGAATTACTTATAATTAAATAAGTATGGAAATGTTTTTCCAATATGAAGTGAAATGTTTTGAGAATTTATCTTTTAAAGATAAATTGAAAGTGAATATTTAAAATCGATTTGAAAATCGTATATCAGTGGATATTTGAAAATTTAAATTCACCATGGAATTTATAAAGGAAAGGGAAATTTGTTTAAAAATAAACATTAATTTATTTTTGAAGTGTGGAAATAAATTTCCGGATTTGGAACGTAAATTTAAAGTAAATCGGTAAGGATTTATTTAATTGGTTTAAATGAACCTTTTTGAAATGAAATTTTATTCTCTCTGGAAAGCCGAATAAAATTTCTGAATAGCTTTGAAAGATATATATACATATATATAAATATATATAATTCTAGAAGTAGTTTTAAAAGAATATTTTGGAGTAAACATTTTCTTAAGTTATTTTGAAATCCTTTAAGTAAAGATTTATTGAATTGATTAAAGAAATGGTTATTTCTAAGATTTAATTAATACTTGAGTCAGAAAATAGTTATTTAAATAGTTATACTCTATCTACAAATTTATTTTGAAAAGTTAGTTTGGACTTAAGCCATATGTAATATTGGTATAATATTTTAATAACTAATATCTAAGTAAAGTGTTTAAAGAAAAATAGTTTTATTTCAAAGTGTTTTCCTGATATATTTTGGATAAGTGTTATAAATTATTTTAAAGCATTTGAACTCAGTAGATTTCCAGTGAAAATGAATAAATATTTGGAATTGTTTCCACGTAAGGAAAATGATTTGAAATTTGTTTTCAAAAGTTGTAAAGATGAAAAATGATTTGAAATTTGTTTTCAAATGGTTGAAGTGTGGAAAAAAATATCTTGTAAAGACATTTTTGGAAAATAAATATTTTGGAAAATTATTTGGAATCTGGTGATGATGTGCGTATTTATTGATAGTTAAATAACCGATTATCAACATTTACCTTTAAATGGATATTTGTTGTGATTTTCTTGAATTTGAATGCTACACTTATTTTAAAATAAGCTCTCGTTATTCGGTTTAGCCAAGAGAGGACCTTTGGGTCTTAAATCCCATTTCGAATAGGGATACGTCGTAATGGATAGCATTTGAAGACCGGTGTTGAAGACCGGATATTTATGAAAACGGAAGGATTACTTTCGAAAGTCTCTACATTGGTTGATCCCTGATATAGAGATTTTATCACCCTTTGTGATGGGAAGTCCGGACGTGATTAGTGAATATCCGGATTGCAAGGGCTTCTTTAGAAGTGCCTTCGGTTCCATTCGATCCCGGAACGGACTTGTATGGATGTGTGTCTGACGTTACAATTTGAGATGTAAAGCTGGTTTCTATAGAATACACTTCTGTTGGTGGCGGAGAATTTACTCTCTTAGCATAACACCCTTCTCTGAGACGTACGAGCTCAGAGGTTATGTAGTTGATAGTTACTAGTGATACATTCCCAATTTGGTAATGCGGCATACGAAGTGCTGTTTATCATTTATTGATCAAAGCACAGCTTTTGTATAAAGCGTAGCTTTATGGACGAGACTTCGTCGGACCTCTCACCCCGGTAATGGTTAAAACAGGAAAGATGCAGCAAGGTTATTAGGGGATAGCGCCCCCTTAGGGTTTGTACATTTTTTCTGGATAGAGGTGGTATTATGGTATGGAGCCCAGATACTTAACCTATGTGGTTGCTGCAAAATTATTTCTTTATGGTTGTTGGTGAATCCCGGGATAAAGGTCGGTTACGACCGGAGTATGGCATACTCATGCCAGTAGTTACCTAGCTAGAGGTAACCCGGCCTTGTGTAGGCAGAGATCCGGTTAGGTTCTCGGGGCGCCCTTCCAAAGGCGTTCCCATGTGGCAATGGGAAGTTCCTTGGCCTGACCATTTGTTGGAAATCCAAACTCCAATACGCACCTTGTACAGTTTTAGCTATAGAACCTGTCATTTACTTATGGTGGTCACCACTGGTTAGATGGTAGCTATAGTAGGCATACGATAATGGTCGTATGTTGGCTATGATTTATATTATACTTTCAAAATGTTTTGCTGCACTTTGCACTTATAGTAATAATATCCAAGAAATTTTTCTGTGTATCAAGCATGTTTGACTATCATAAGGAGAAATGTCCTCCGGTTCTGCGTTTGCATTGTGTGTTTGTGCGCGGGAGGCCTTATGGTAGTTACATTTTCTAAAAGCATCGCGGATCTATTTTAAAAATATTTCTTTATTTGTTTTTAAAGATAAACTGTTTTAAGTTCTCACACCAGTCACTTGACTGACCTGGAGTTTATTGTTCCCTTCCTAAACTATGGATGCCCACCAATTTCCACACGGGCAGTCTAGAGTCAGGTTATCAGGTCATTCTGGAATTCAAGAGTTGCTGTAGAGATCTGGAGGCAAGCTGGATGTCGTGGCATATCAACTAGTATATAGTATTTCTTTTCCGCTGTTTGTTGTTGTAAACTCTGATAATGAAATGTAACGTGATGTAATGTAATAACTGATATTGTGATTCTGTTTAAAGATATTTATTTATCTATTATATTTTTTCCGCTGCAATTGTGAGATTCTCATATTGTTTCTGTTACTTCTTCTTTCTTTCTTCTTCTACCTCTCCTTCTTTAACCCTAAAAATTCGGTTTTCCGGCCTTCGATTGCTAGGCATTTGATATAGTGGACATATTAATGTCGACTTTCGGGAGTCGAAAATCGCGTTCATTACAATGTAGTATTAGAGCATTTGCTTAAGCGACAACCCTGGCTTTGTTGGGAATTACTCATTAGAGATAGAGTCGGTAGTACTCTAGAATGAGTTTGAGTGTAATAATAGATATGAGCGTGTATTTGTTAGTGAATATAAAATTGTTTTATATTGTGATGATTGGTTTGTTGAGTGATATATGGATTCTGGTCGATATTGTCCGTACAACTCTATCGATAGGGATCTCTAAACACTCTTACAGAACAATTCGACACGATATTGTCTTAAATTAGGGTAAATGAAATAATTTCACCCAAACTATTTTTGTATATAAACAGAATAATTTTCCATTAATTATATAGTATATAGTTGCTTGTTTGTTAGGAAGTGATAATATTAAATTATTATCATCGATTATTGAATAAGAAAATTGAAATCATAATCAAAAGTTGAGAAATAAATCCATATACAAATGAGATTTATAAATATAATTTGTAAATGTGATTTATAATTTGAAATAGAATTCCGGAGAAGCTTTTGGAAATGTTTTTGAAAGGAATTGGAAAATTTTGAAAATTAAATTCCATTGAGTTTGAAAATAAATTTTCAAAGGTTTTGGAAAATGTTTTGAAGGGATAAAAGCACTAAACTCTTTTCTGTTGTTGGAAAATAACTTCGGTGATGACTGCAACATCATCGATGTTCATTTTCGAGTTTCCAAAAGAGGAATTGCTGCCGAATTGTTTTAAAAGGAAGTTGTTTGGAAAATTGAGTTTGGTTTTGGAAATTCAAAAGATAATTTGAATAGATTTCAAAAAATAATTTTTGAAAGATTGAAAAGACTCTGGAATACTATATAAAATATTTATGGAATATTATTAAGTTTGATAACTTGTAAAGTGGGAAAATGTAAGTGAAACCGAATGATAAAATGGTTAAACAATTTTGTTAAGCAAAATGAGATATGAATTTGAATAAGTAACGAAATTTGACTTTGGTAAAAGTTAAATAGAATTTACATTAAATTGTAATCTGAACTGGATTTATAAGGGAAATTTAAGTTAAGTTAAACAAATGATGTTTGAAATGGAATATAACTTAAGTAATGTTGAATGAAGTTGGTTTTAGTATCGAAGTAAAATAATTAAGTGAATTAAATGGATGTGGACTTGAGTCATACAAATTAAATTCAACCTTATTTGTTAAATGAATTAGCAATTGAGTTGAACTAATGAATTGAATATTAAACAATCGAATGTAAAAGAATTGATATAGAATAATGAATGTAAGTGTTAATTCATTAGAAGCTAGTGAAGTTGAAAAAAAAAATTGAATAATTGAATGGAAGTCAATTTAATATCAACCAATTAGAATTAATAGTGTTAAAACAAATTGAATGTAAAGTAAAGTAAATTGAATGAATTTGGTTGTATTGGATATACATTGGTTGTTATATGATTGTTAGTTGATTGTATATAATTCATTAAGTGTTAATGAAATTGAATTGATAAATGGAAAGCTATGTAATTGAATTTGAATTGAAAGTGAACTAATGTGAATTGGTAGTAAGCAATTAAAATTTGTATCGAAACCTTATAAATTGCTTATGGGAATTTTTTTGATTGCATTGCTTATGAAAACTATGTGTTTTCTATTGAAAATTAGTGAAATGTAGGTGAATTTCCTATATATATCACTTACATGTTTAAATTGAGTAAGTACAGGTACCGGGGCTGTAGTTGGCTGGATTTGGTCACGCTAAAATGCTAATAAATAACTGCTTTGCTTAAAAATGCTAAAAGGGTACGCCTACGCAATAAAAATAGGAAATATGAATTGTTTTTCTATTTTCCAACCGCGTGGGTCGATGTATATATATTTATATCTATTATGATATTGCAAAAGCTCCTCCGTACAAGGGAGACTCTGCCAAAATTTTCCGTAAATTTTGGGAGTTAGAAAAATTTTTGGAAAATTTTTGTTAACGAAAAGTCAATTACTAAATTGAAATGAAAATGTAGGAATTGAACTAGAAAAGTGTAACCATTGGATTTTGGAAAAGTTAAGAAATTAAAATGAATCTGAAATCAAGTTTGAAGGGTTTGTTTTTGAGAAAAAAATTAATGGATTCTGTAACTTTTTATTACTTGGCAATTTCGAGGACGAAATTCTTTTTAGGGGGGAAGTTTGTAATGACCCGGAATTTCGGTCATTCGAAATTCGTATATTTAATTGATTTTAAATATTAACAAGTAAAATTTTGTAAGTCGAATAAATTATATTTCGAATATCTAGATTTAATTGGATAATTAAATCGACAATTTAATATTTGAAATTACAGCAATAATTGGAAATTGGGTTTAATGTGATTAAATTTGATTTGTAAAGTTGCATTAAATCATATTGGAGTGAGAATGATGTTATAGAACTTTTAAAATTGAATTAAAAGTTAATTTGTAGAAATTGAATATTTTTAATATTTAATTGACGAATAAAAATAGCCATTTTTCATACAGTCTCGAATTTCGACGAAACTAGTTTCATTGGATCCGTAATGTTAAATTATTGTAAGGTTTCGAATTTTGTGTCAATAGGATTTACGGTTTGTCCGGGGCAAGCTAAAACGCATTGAAATCGGTTTAAGTGAATTTTAAATTTAAATAGTCGATTTGAAAACCTATCTTTCAAATATGATCTAATTGGCTCCTGATATATATTCCGTTGCATTCGGAATAGGAGTAAAACATTATAAACACCAGGCGGCACGCTTCGTTTCGAGTTTGGAAAAATTTCGGGTGAATAATGCACGAATATTTTCTATAAAAGGACTTCATAATTCATTATTTGCACTCAAAACCCTAATTTCTTATCCCTAGCCGCCAGTAAATGCTTAATGGCCAAAATCTTCAAATTTTCCTTCCTCGATTTCTTCCAATCCACGCCTTATTTCAAGGAACTTCCAACTGAAAATTTGTAGAGCACGACGAGGTCTTGAAGATCAACGGTGGTGATCGATTTATATTGTATGGAATAGCGGAAATCCTTGCTTGAACACGTGCAATTGTGCATAATTTTCGAGACGAAATAGGGGGCGAGTGTGGTCGGTCTTCGGCCATAGGTGGATCTCGTGACGCTCGTTCGTATGGCACTTGCCGATCGTCTTCAAAGTCGACGCAGTGGGTGCGAAAATTCGATTAAAAGAGGCGGCTATGGGTTTCATGGTTGCGTTCGAAACTGGGTTGGAGAAGAAACGAAGTGGGGCGTGGTCTTGCCTCTGAAAATCAATGGCCGTGACTGAAGGTTATAATAATAATAAAAGTTGTAAATTACTATATATATTTAAAATCGTATAAACTTTGAAACATCATATCTTCTTCATACGAGGTCCATTTCGCACAAACGAGTTTCATCAGGTTCGTATTGACGAATACTACGCGATGGAGCTGGATTGGGATTGATTGGAGCTAGCGTGAATTTTGGGTAAAATTAAACGCGCGTTTAATTTTATTCGGAATAAAGCATTGCAACTATTATTGGTAACAAGGTGAGAACTACTCACTCAATCGAATTGTGTTTCCATTTAAAATTTTAAATAGTTAAATTTAAATTTGCTTGATTGAGTGATTAAATGATGATTGCTACCTTTTGTATTGAAATAGACCCTACACGACGCATATTAAGCAGAGGTTATTTTATTAAACACATATTGTTATCCCGCCTTTTGGCAAGGCCGTGACACCAAGAACTTGACTAGAAACCATGGATGGTTCGTCCTGGAGATCGTTAACGCATAGGTCTGCCATGGATGTCGGTAAATTTTTCTGAGTCTAGATTGAGCTATAATTGATATGACATGACAAGAAATGTTAATAAAGCCAACGTTCCAAATTTCAAGTCAATCGGAGTTGGTATGCTCAAGATAATGATCGATCACGGTTAAGAAATCCAAACTTGCATCGATCATAACTCAAGATCTACAAGTCCAAATGTCACCAAATTTTCATAGTATCTTACTGGCAACATGACGAATGTTCATGCCAAATTTCAGCTCAATTGGATCAAATCTTGATCGATTCGAAATTGCTTCGTATCGATCACGGACCAACTTGCATCGATCATATCTCACAATCCACATGTCCAAATGCTACGAAATTTTCACAGTATCTTACTGGCAACATGAGGAATGTTCATGCCAAATTTGAGCTCAATTGGATCAAATCTTGATCGATTCGAAATTGTTTCCTATCGATCATGTAGCGACCCGACTTTCTATCTCCAGAAAGACGCATCACTAATGAAGAAAGAAAGTGATAGAAGAAGAAAAGAAAGAGAAGAAAGAAAGACAACACATCAGAATCTCACAGCGGAACGAATGAAATATAATATATAACATATACATAGTATCATATACATCACAGTACACAACTTACATCTCAATTTAGACAGTTATAACATTTCTGTCTAATATACAATACAAGAACAACTATACAGAATAACAACACAGCGGAAACTCTAACTATATATCTACACGCTGAAGCCTCCTGCTCTAAATCTCCTCCAGAATTTGTCAAGGATAACCTGAATCACTTGACTACTCATACATAATATGAGTACCCAAGAGTTTAATAAAACAGAAAATAAACACTCGGGTCAGACAGGGGTCTGGTGTGAGTAAACGGTTTAAGGTTGCTTAACTTTAGAAAATCCTTTGAAAAGAAAAGGTATCACGTAAGACTTCCCACACATAAACATGGAAAAGTTTTTACCTTACGCTAACCAAAACATTTGATAGGAAATCCAGTGATATTATAATAGTGTCTAGGGTTTTCAAGTAAATAAGAAATAGCCGAAATTGTTACATGATTAGATTGCAGCTACTAGCCACAAAAGTGGGTAATACAAACAAAACCATAGGGTCTCGTAGGAAGAATGGGTTTCCAACAATGGAAGGGCTACTGGGGTACCGCCCGTCACAGTACGTGGCCTAGATCACCGTACCGAGGAATACGCCCCTCCCCTACAACACAAGGCCGGGACCATTCCTTACTGAACAGTCCCGAATAAGACTACCTCGGCATTTGTTGCAATCAACTGCCCCACACAGCCGAATATAAAGGGACTTCTAGACAGGGATGAATCTCACTCTCCAGTGGGAGCTACCCACGAAGCCTTGCTGCACCTCCCCTGTTTTAGCCATTCCCGGTTGATGAGGCTTGAGGCTGCGATTACCTTTATAAAACTCAACTATCTTAGAATGCTCATCGCCCACCTGATGATGTTCTGAAAGCATTCAATCCATACAAGTTCGTTCCGGGTTCGAACGAAACCAAAGGCACTATCTCGTTGCACTCATTTTGGAATCACCCTCAGAGTCAACGACCATAGCCCTTGCACTCTAAATCACCATCTCGAACCTATAAGTACTATTCCGTCAAACTCATTACGGAATCGCCCACAGAGTTATACTGACGTATAGTTCTTACACCTCGAGTCTTCACTTGCTCCACTTGGATTCACAACCTAACGTTTATCTTGGATCGGTGTGGTTTTCGGATATCCAAATATGGAAACCCGATCACGGTCTCACCGAAACCAAGCGACATTTTAATGTCCAAGTTGTACTTAAGGGATTTAATCAGTATATTCAGTATATCACTTAACATAAATGGATGATTCACATTACACAGATAGATAATCCACTATTATCATATTCATCCATACATATCACAAAGCAGCATATATATCACATCTTAGATATATCACATTCATCCCATATCAATCAATGTCATCCAATATCATCCAATATCATTAACTCATCCAATGATACTTATCAACCAATCATTAATCATCCATAAACAAGTTTGATCCAAACTTAATTAATTTAATTAATCCTTAAATTAAATTAATCCTTACTTAATCCCATGGATTTATCATCAATCCATCTTACTTATTCATTAATTAATTACAAATTAATTAATAAACATCATTTAATTATCCACTTTAATTAATCATCCTTGATTAATTATTACTTAATTACTTTAAGTAATTATTCCTTCATTAATCATCTTGATTAATTACTTCTTAATCATACTATGTAATTACTTCTTAATTACTCTTTTAAATTAATCATACTTGATTAATAATTATTTAATTACTTTGAAAATTATTCCTTTAATTATTCTTTAAATTAATCATACCTAATTAATCTCCTTATTAATTAATCATACTTGATTAATTATTCTTGATTAATTACCTTAAATTAATCTCACCTGATTAATCATTTATAATTAATTTTATTTAATTAATTACTTTTAAATTAATTGCATTTGATTTATTATGTTTAATTACATTTAGTAATTAAAATTTAATTAAAATTTTTATTATCCTTTAATTATTAATTAACAATTAATTAATTATTTCCATTAATGAATGATTACTTCATTAATTAAATTTCTTTCTAAATTAATTACCTTTACAAGTAATTAATCACATAATCAATTATTTATAAATTAACCATTAATCAAATATTTTAAACACTTAATTAATTTTATTAATTAATTCTTGAATTAATAACTCAAGTGATTAATCCTTAATCACATCCACTTAATTACTTTCATAAAGTAATTATCTTTTACTTAATTACCTCCTATAATTAACCACTTAATTACTTCACCCAATAATTATACTTAATTAACTCCAAAGTGAGTATCTTTAAATTAATCACTAATTAATTACTTAATTAATTATTAATTTATCATCTAAATTTAATTAAATGATTCGTAACTTCTTATATTATAAAAAAATCTTAATTAAGAAAACATTATCTCAATTAAATCATTCATATTAACCAATAACACTTGATTATTAATAATAATTGAGTTATCTCAATTATTCTCACAATTATTTATCTTTAAATAAATCAAAATTCTAATTTACATAAGTTAAATATTATAATTGATTATCTAATTCTTAATCATTAAACTTATTTAAAATAAATTATATTTGAAACCAATTATAATCAAAATAATTTTAAACATTCAAATAAAAACTTTTGGAACTCCTCCAAAGTTATTAAAATAAAATATAATACTAACTTTATTATAAAATTCACTTAATTTATTTTAAAACTTTACATTTCAAAATAAGAACTTGTTTAAAATTTCAACTTTAAACCAAATTTAGTTTTATAAGTAAAAACTTATTTTACTTTTGTTTAAAACTTTAATTATTTATAAAAAAACAAACTTCCTTGTTTCAAGTTTTTTTTTTAAACTTTTGCTGTTAAATTTTAAAATCCTTAAAACTTAAACGGCACCAAAATCACACAATCCAGCATACTCAAGCAAAACTCCCAGATACTCGAATGAAATCCCGAGTTACCCCCAAACCAAAACCTGCTTCGAGTAAACTCAGCAAATCCCCGAAGTAAATCTCGAGCCCAACCCTTCTTCTTCCAAATCCCAAACTCTACTGCACGACAACCGTGCATGTTCACGTGCACCGTCATGCCGGTCGATGACGAACCCCATGCTTGCCTCAGTCATGTCGACCTCAACTACAACGACCTCATCGATCAATTAACTTCCATGATTTATTCAAGAATCGAGTTCGGCCCTCTGAACCCATCATTCGAAAACAAACTTCACCAGGAAACTCGACCACCACAGCAACCCCGACCTCGAGAAAACCCACCGTCTCCCCCGTAGCTCCCTCACGTCCCCCTGAATCTACGGCAATGCACGCGATCACCTCCGATAGCTCCATGATGACGCAACACCCAATAGAACAACATCGGCATTTAAAGGTTTTTAAACCCTATCTCCTCGATTATCGGCCATCTCAAACATTAGAAAATTCCCAAATTATTTTCCCCATGATCGTCGTTGCCCCCTCCACCTTCGAGTACAACCACATCCACTACTTTGCCGTCGTTCGCCTCAATTTGGTCAAAATGGTCAGAACACTCAAACCCCAAATTCTCACAAATTACTGATCTAAAATTCATGATTCAAGCTTCTAAAATCATGATTCCTTACTGACAATCCAATTATGATATCAAAATTAGAAATTGAAATCATCCAATTTTAACCCAATTCAAATTCTACTGTAAATTTCAAAATTTATAACAAATTATTCCATTTAAAAGCTTGCAATTATTTTTAGATGATAGCCTACTTGATTTCAAGCAACTTTCATTAACAAATCAAAGTCTTATTTGAATTCAAAATCAAATTATTGAATTTTATTATAAAATCTGTAACTGTTTTTATATACACAGTAACATATTTTTTTCTCTACAGAATTCAACCTACATAATTCAAGCATACATCGAATTTAAATCAATTATTCCTTATAACATCATGATATCATAATACTACTAAGTTGAAATCAAGATTAAACTATTTTTAAAGGATTCAATTTACTCACCAGATTAATGCAGAGGATAGAGAACTTAAATTTGTTTTCCAGGCTCTTAAATTTATTTGCATGCTCTTGAATTGCTTGATTCCAGTTTTGCATGTTGATGCTTCCAGAATTTCTTGTTTACATTAATGAAGAACTTGCATGTTGATTTAATCCCCAATTATCATTTTTTTTAGATTTCCCAGGTTTTACAGATTTCCTGCATATTCTCTGTTTGAACTTGCTTCTTTTGATCATTTGCTTTAGCATTGTAATTTGTTGAGGAGAAGAAAGAATCTTTGCTGAAAGAAAACTTTTATACTTGTTTTACAATTTAATTTTAAATTAAGTTTACAAGAGAATTACATTTGTCATTTCAAGTTCTTTGTTCACTTACACATATACTCCTAAGTTTACAAATGTCCTTACATAAATCAAAATGTTAACAAGTGTTTTTTAAGTGTTATTTAAATGTTTTATTAATGTTTTACAAATGTTCTTAATATTTAATTAATATTTTAAACGTTATTTTCTTATTAGTAATTTATTTAAGCTATATACATATATTTATGTAATGTTTAGATAACAAAAATAAACTTTAGACTTTCATTATCTTAAAAGAAAATTCATATAGGCATTTTTAAATAACTTATATTTTACACAATTTAATTTTATCATTTGTTTATAAATTGAGAAACATAGTTTAACTCTTTATTTAAATATTTTTAAAACAATTTTATCTTATTTAAAACAGAAGCTAAAATATATGTTTATAAAATAAGAAATTAACTTTGTTATCTAAAAATTTAAGTTTCAAATATCATTTCAAAAGCATTAAATAAAATTAACATTTCAATTTACAAATTATATAAAATAAAGTTTGAAAACACTTATTAAATTCAAATTAATAAAATTCCTATTTCAAATATATATATATACAAATATATATACACATTTCAGACAGAAAAACATTAAATTTGAAAATTACTGTGTTGAATTTTAAAATACAAATCAAATCATAATATATACATATACTCATATATATTACAATTTGAATATAAAGTTTTATTACATTAAAACTTCCTATTTACAAGATATATCAATATATATGTTATAAATAGATTTTGATTAACTTTTGGAAAATAAATCTTACCAAAAATAAATTGCCAAAATAGATATTTCCAAATTAAAGTATTATAAATTTTCAAAAGAGTTAAATTTACCAATTTATACTTGTTAAGAAAATTATTGATAGATATTAAAAAATTATTATTAATAATCTTTAAAATAATTTTAACTTGTCAATTTATAGTGTAAAATGATCAAATCAATTTAATTATTATCAAAGATTATTAAATTGATATTGCTCAAAATTCCGGGTCGTCACAGATCACAGACCAACTTGCATCGATCGTATCTCACAATCCACATGTCCAAATGCTATGAAATTTTCACAGTATCTTACTGGCAACATGAGGAATGTTCATGCCAAATTTCAGCCCTATTGGATCAAATCTTGATCGATTTGAAATTGAGTTTGAATCGATCCCGGAACAGGCCCCGATTTCCTAAGGCCGGGCATGCGGGCCCCCTCACGTGCCAGAAGTGGTCTCCCGAATTTTTAGCGAAATATCAGCCTCCAGCACTTATAATTAGAGCCCCTGGTCATTCAGAAAAGGGGTCGGAGAATTTTCAGAGTAAAAGAATGCCCAGACTCTGCCACGTTTACTCCAGAACGCCATTACTGCAATTGATCTTGAATTTAAGCTTATTATCTGATGTACTTCGCTATAAAAAACTTGTAATCTTCAAGTATCAAGTAATAAAGTGATAAAACTTCATAGTGGACATAGGCCATACGCCGAACCACTCCAAAACTCTGTGTTTCTATGCATTTTCTTATATGTTTATTGGTGTGTTTGTTAGATCTGCTTCATTTTACAAATTTTCTCTTCATTTTATCTCTTCAAACACATTTGAAGAGTGTTGTGCCCAATTTTGGTACAAACACTTTGAGGAACCATATTCATCATGAGGTCCGTACCCATATTTTCAAATCCAGAAAATATGTTTTTTTCGTATGCATATTTTCGTACCCATGAAAAAATAATGAATTCCTTACCCATATTTTCGAATCCAGAAAATATGCTATTTTTCGTGCCCATGTTTTCGAATCCGGAAAAGGTGTTGTTTTTCGTATACATATTTTCGAACCCAGAAAATATGATGAATTTCGTATCCATACTTTCGTATCCTTGAAGGTATGGTCATTTTCGTATCCATGTTTTTGTATCCAGAAGATATGGTCGTTTTCGTATCCATACTTTCGTATCCAGAAGATATGGTCGATTTCGTATCCATGTTTTCGTATCCATGAAAGTATGGTCATTTTCGTATCCATGTTTTCGTATCCAGAAGATATGGTCGTTTTCGTATCCATACTTTCGTATCCATGAAAGTATGGTCATTTTCGTATCCATGTTCTCGTATCCAGAAAGTATGGTCATTTTCGTATCCATGTTCTCGTATCCAGAAGATATGGTCGTTTTCGTATCCCTACTTTCGTACCAGAAGATATGGTCGTTTTCGTATCCATACTTTCGTATCCATGAAGATATGGTCATTTTTGTATCCATGTTTTTTGTATCCAGTAAATGTTGTGATTTTCATATCCATGCTTTCGTATCCAGTAAATGTGGTGATTTTCGTATCCATCAGCAGATAGTCTCTCTTCGTATCGATCACCTGTTGACTATTTCGTATCCATCGGGGAGCGCTACTTCGTATCCATCTTGGAAGACCTTGTTCGAATCCATCAGGGCTCGTTAGTTCATATCCATCAAGTTACTTCGTATCCATCATGGAATCACTGTTCGTATCCATAAAGTTGGAGCAAAAAGCGATCGATACGAAAAGTGATCGATACGAAATTATATCAATACGAAAATTGATCGATACGAAATAATGGGTACGAAGTGCATCTAATGATCGATCCAGCCAGCTGCATTTCGCATCGATACGAACTACGCAGTTCGAATCCATCAAATCACCACCTCCAGAAGCCAATATCCATTTATACGAACTGCGAATCATCAGTTCATTTCCAGTGACATCGAGCTCATTGATACGAAATGAAGTCCACTACAATGGAGTCTAACGAATTTCATAACCATCGATGCGAATGAACATTTCGCATCCATCATTTAAAAAAAATTATTTTCGGGTACGATCCAAATTTCCTAAAAAGATGCTCCGCATAGTTAATTCAACTGCATAGTTAATTCAAAGCTCAACTTAATCAACGAACATTCTAATCGTTCCATGACTTGACGGGACATAGGAGACTACAACAGCAATTGTTGAATTGCCATCGAGGAATGGGTATTAAAATACTATTCAACTGGTGCTCCCAGAGGCTGGAGAACCTAGCTAATATGCCAAGAACTAGAGTTGATTAATGTATCATGCTTCTAAGGTAGACTGCAACTTGCTCCAATTGACCAGCTTTTAAAACTCCTAAACTGACAATTATGGTGCGATGGCTAGTATAACGACTACCCTGTCTTGTCTACTCTGCCAACTCAAAACATAGCTGTTCACCACTGAACCATCTTCATACGCCCGTATCTTAATCATTCCACGACCATATGACTAAAAGCATGACATACAACTCTAAGAGGACTTCCTAACTATCTTATGCGAGCCTCCTTCCTGGTGAAAATTAGAAATAATCACCAATCTATGAGCCCATCTTAATCTACTCACCATCCAATCGACATTACCAACCGCTCGAACGTTGGGAAATCAGGCATACATCATTCACTAGTATACAAGGCCCTGTAGCCTTAAAATGAACTTGATAATGTTGACATTAGTATCTCTCCTAGTCCGGACCCATTCATTGAAATCATCCTACATGCAAAATTTGTAGCAAAAATTCAGCATGCTGACTATGTCAGTGTACTACGGAAATTCAACCTCCGACACTATCTCATGAAGGGAGAATGGTGCATGGATTCCATGAAGAATGATGAATGCCATCAAATGAAAAATCCATGCACTAAATCAGGAAGCTCCTCTTCTTTAGATGGCTATCGTGGATGCCAATGACATAGGGATGCCTCGGAAAGGATAACTCTAACAATATGTTCAAGCCCTATAAAACGAAGGGCCGAGAATCCCTGATCCCTATCAGTCACAAACTTTGGTCAAACTGAGCCACTTGCATTAGACTTCCAATAGAAAAGGGCTAGACTGAAGTGCAATAGCAAGCATACGACGTTGCTTCACACATTAATGAGATTTAATCCGATCTCTTTTTGAATTAATTCTATTTCAATTTCGTTTATGTTGCGAAATATGAACGATTTGAATTAAACTACTTGCAAATGATGCAGGTAACCGAGTACTTAAGGATGGATGCAAAACAACCTCCGTGTACTATGCTCAAATCATTGAGGTATCATCATGACGAGCATGATTAAACCACTCGTCGGCTGCTATATGCACCTGACTTGGGGGCAGGGCATTAAAGCAGAAGAGACGGACAAGGTTGGGACTCCAGTACAAAGTGGATGCAACCGACCATCCACCCATTTGCCTATGAAATTTAATTAGGAGATTTGAGAAAGACTTGTAGTTATATGTCCCAACAATGCACTCTCCATCTCGTACTTGAAGCTCGCCAAAATACTTATGCTTCTTCTGATGCCCAGTAGAATCAGAATCATACCAAGGGTGGACGTGATCTCCATGCATCCAATCCTGCATTAGACGCTTGTGGTTACTTAATAACGCTTGTTTAAAATGGATATGATTTGACCATTCGCTCCCCAGTTTGCGTCTGTGATTCCGCAGAATAATCGTGCCTTAAATCGACTTCATCTGGGGCCAACCCTTAATTTATAGACATTAACAACCGACTACTTAATCGCTAATCATCATGAGCCATCGTTCCAACTCTCTTCCTCAACTCGAATGGAAGAGCGCAAAGCGTAAAGTGGACGTGGCTTGACCGTCTATTCTCCAACTCTTGCCCCCAACTTAAGGGAAAATACACAACTCAAAATGGATGTAGTTCAGCCATCTTCTCCTCTACTCGAGCTCAAAGCTTGCCAGAACACTAATCTTACTCCTTAGGCTTGGCAGAGCCGGGATCCAAATGAAGATGGATGTGATTCAACCGTCCATAAACTAAATCTCATCCTTCGTTGATAGCAGATAAGTGGAAAGTAATCGAGATCCCATCGATCACTTGCTAAGTGAAACCCTGAGCACGGGGACAAGTCACCACACCGAAGCCAAAAAAGGATTGATACACGATAATCTTTAACTAACTCCGAACTCCCGGAGTGCGAGTTGGGGTATAAAACTCATAAATGCGGTTTCAAAGAGGGTGGATCCCTTCACCTAACGACTTTAGCCGTATCCTAACCAAGTTAGAGGAGGATGGACCCGTCCATCTAACGACCTTGCTTGTTAACTTAGGGTGGATGTGATCCGACCATCCACGATAAGTCTCTTCATTCGACCAGTTGCCACAAAATTTGTTGAACAGTTCCGCATGCACGTCGCAAGGCCAAAAGATGTAAACACTCTATCTAGCATCACTCAAGCTCCTGAAGAGACGCTCAGACACTACTTAGAGAGATTCCATACTACATGTGCGGAGATCAGCAATTCGAACGATAACTCCATCTTTATGGCGTTGACTAAGGGGAACGACCCCGATTCTGAGTTTGGCAACTGGCTAGCTGGAAAACCACCTGCATCATTGGACCGTTTCCACGCCAAGGCGGCTCAATTCCTGAGAAGGGAAGATGCGAAACAGTCTAGGAAGCAAACTGATGCAGGGCCAAGCACGGAAGGAATCCAAAGCAATGTCACAATCAAACAGTCTGGTAAGAGCTCTGGAAAAGTTCTATTGTATGTTAAAAACTAACAAGCTCGGCTGAGAGAGAGCATGAATCAAAATAGAAAACGAGATCAAAATCGTGGCCCACAGCGCAAGAATCCCATGTTTGACAGTTATACTCCTTTGAATACATCACTGGAGAACTTGTATTTACAAACCTGTAATACAATTCAGTACCAAAAACCTGCACCAAAACCGTCGTCAGAGAGGCAAATCCAGACGGGAAAATTTTGCAGGTTCCATGAAAGCTACGGGCACAATACGAACGAGTGTCGTCACTTATAAGATCTCATTGAAAAATTGATCAGAGAAAGGAAGCTGGAACAGTTTGTGCGGGCACCGAAGCCTAGAGAAGCGGGCCTATCAAATCAAAATAATGATCCCGATCGACGGAGACAGGAGGATTCCACTTGTCCCCGCGAAAGATTGGTGATAAACGTCGTCTGTGGCGGACCCGCTTTGTCAGGAGCCTGGAACGACGAGGATCTTCGTCACTGTTACACATGACAGGCTCTATTCAATCTATAAATACTTTGCAATTTCCTTTACGTTCTGAAATTTGAATTTGTAATAAGGCACTGACTTTGCCATGTTTTTCCGTTCCAGCAATAAATTACCATCTCTTCAAGCTAGAGCTATGATTCACGGATTGCAACATTCAACAACCACGACACACGAAGAGCTAAGTTCCATCGAACAATGGAATTTATTCAAATAGCGAGTGACTGTGATACGACCGGCCACTCACTAAGTGAAACCTCAGCTCCGGGGTAAGCCATCACATCAAAGGCTGAACTGGAACGACACACGACAGTCCTACAACTAACTCCAAATTCCTAGAGTGCGAATTGGAGTATAAACGTCAAATAAATCGTTCCCAGAGTGCATACGGACTCCAAATTCCCAGAGTGCGAATTGGAGTATAAACATCAAATAAATTGTTCCCAGAGTGCGAACGGACTCCAAATTCCCAGAGTGTGAATTGGAGTATAAACATCACATAAATCATTCCCAGAGTGCGAACGGACTCCAAATTACCAGAGTGTGAATTGGAGTATAAACATCACATAAATCGTTCCCAGAGTTCGAACGGACTCCAAATTCCCAATGTGCGAATTGGAGTATAAACATCACATAAATCGTTCCCAGAGTGCGAACGGACTCCAAATTCCAAGAGTGCGAATTGGAGTATAAACATCACATAAATCGTTCCCGGAGTGCGAACGTACTCCAAATTCCCAGAGTGCGAATTGAGGTATAAACATCAAATAAATCGTTCCTAGAGTGCGAACGGACTCCAAATTCCCACAGTGCGAATTGGAGTATAAACATCAAATCCATCGTTCCCAGAGTGTGAATGGACTCCAAATTCCCAGAGCGTGAATTGGAGTATAAACATCAAATCCATCGTTCCCAAAGTGCGAACGAATTCCTAAAAAGCCCAAATAGGTGTGACTGACCATCTATCGGCTGACTCCAAGTTCCCAGAGCGTGAATTGGAGTATAAACATCAAATCCATCGTTCCCAAAGTGCGAACGAATTCCTAAAAAGCCCAAATAGGTGTGACTGACCATCTATCGGCTGACTCCAAATTCCCAGAGCGTGAATTGGAGTATAAACATCAAATCCATCGTTCCCAGAGTGTGAATGGACTCCTGAAAAGCCCAAATAGATGACTGACCATCTATCGGCTAACTCCAGATTCCCAGAGCGCGAGTCGGAGTACAAACATCAATTCTAGGTTCCCGAAGTGCGAATCTAAATGCAAATGCTAACTCCAGATTCTCAGAGCACGAGTCGAAGTACAAACATCAATTCCAGGTTCCCGGAGCGTGAACCGAAACGTTAATGCTAGCTCCAAGTTCCCAGAGCGTGAATTGGAGGATAAAAATCAACTCTAGGTTCCCAGAGTGCGAACCATAATGTAAACGCCAACTCTAAGTCCCCAGAGCACGGACTAGAGTATAAACACTAAAATGAGTGTGATCGACCATCCATCAATTAACTTCAGATTCCCGAAGTGTGAACTGGAGTATAAACATCAACCAACTCCAGTCCTCAAAGCTAGAATTGGAATATAAATATCAGTAGGGATGCGATTCGACTGTCCATCTATCAACTCTGATCCCGCAGCAAGTCCTGTAGACAAAAAGTGGATGTGATTCAACCATCCGCTTTCCTATCTTCCCCTGACATGGGGGCATACTTATCACTAAAAATTGAATGCTCGGACCCTCTAGCATAAAGCGGGAATGACACGATCGTTCACGCATCAACACTTATCCCCGGCATGGGACCTATAACATAATCTTATAGGGATGCACACCAACCGAACAAGAGAGAATTTCTTCCACGATTCGACAGGGAGATGCAGATTAGAAAAACGGACCTAGCTGAACATCTTATTCTAAATGGATGTGATTACCCATCCTACCGCAAATGAATGTGACATGACCATTCATCCGCTAACTCTAGCTAATGACATGGAGGGTTGTGCATGCAACGTGGCCGGATATGACCCAACCATCCGCCAATTAGCTCCTTTCTCCAAATCAGAAAGAGGAACATGAAATTAAAGTTGTCACCGACTACACTTCAACTTTCGCCATTCACTAGCGCCAGAGGAATTAATCGAGGAAAATGTGATTCGACCATTTTCTGCTAAAATTCTTAGTCCCCAGAGTGTGGACATGGATGTAAATATCAAATAGGTGTGACTAATGGCCCTTCAACTAACTCTCATCTCCGAAGTACGACTACGAGCGTAGACAAATGAATGAATGTGATCCGACCATTCATTCACCAACTCCGACCAAAAGTCGTCGGGAGGAATATAAACTCGCTACAGGTACAATTATACTGTCCACAAACTAACACTACGACTGTGGGCAAAATAACAAATCATTGATAAGAAGAGAAAGGTGACTCGCTACATCGCTAGCTTAGCGTCCTTTACAACTTAAGGCAATGACTGCAAGCAGGCCTTAATGCTAACCAATTAGAATGATGCGCGAAGTTACGGGGAGCCAATTATATCATACCGCCAGATCGATGGGCAATATCGATCTGCACCTTTCATATCATGCCAATGGATTGATAGGCAATGAGGTCCTTACATTCTACATTGTGTCGCTAAATCGAAGGCCAATGTCGATCCTCTTCAATTACAAATCGATGTGAAACGAGCGCCCATCGAATACCTTCGACCACCAGAGCATGGATAGAATCACGAATGAGTGTGACTTGACCATTCGTCCTCCATCGCCTTCCTTTGATCCGCCAGGAAGAGCATGAGACTGGATGAGCATGACTTGACTGCATTTGAGCTAATTTTGTCCGTAGACCTGACGTGAGAACGTAAATCTAAACGACGTGGTTGATCACCCAACTCCAAAAGAATGCAATGCGACCATTCATTCTTCGACTCTTACCATGACCCAACTAAACGAGCTTTTCACAACGAGTGCAACAGAACTGTCCACGCACCAATTCTTACCCTTGATCCTATAAGGGAACTATCAATCCTACATTGGATCTTACTGGACGATTCACTCTTCAATTTTTGCCCGGAGTATGACGATATAAGCAACAGAGTGAATGTCGATGAGGCAACGAAGTATTCTACCTAGAGGAAAGAACTAGGATAGAATGCAGAATACGGCACAACTCAGCCTTCCATCCGTTGATTCGATCCCATGGTTCAACGGGATAGAATGCAAAATTGAAGTGAACATTATCTACCTTGCCACTTATCGAGATTTTCCCCTGACTTGGAGGTACGCACGATAAATAAGATGAAAATAATTTGATCATTCATCAAACAACTCTGGCTTTTACAGCTTGGACTACAATATAAACACAGCAGAAGCTAGGCTCGATCATTCACACAATACACCCATCAACCCAAGACTGGGGACATGAATATGATCATCCAAGAGTTGGATACAACTACTAAACCCAATAGCTTGTGCTTAGTATTTATAACAACTTGACGTTACGGTTGAAATAATGCTTAAAGATAGAATCCTCAGATCGATACCAGGATTTATGGGCAATTGATCATCATTCTGACCCTTCTAATGAGCAATGGATCGTGAGTACATTGAATGGAAAACGCATTGCTTGGAAACACATATAGACTCAAACTCGTAGTTGGAGCCAGCTATGCAGCGGCACACAATACAGGGTAAACTTTACTAAGCCTTTGATTTAACATACCTATAAGGCTAATCAATTACCTTTGCAAATAAGCACATGGAGTGCATACAACCCATCACGAGTATTGTAGATCAGATCACAACTCTGCGCAATGATTGTTCAAGAGTCAACTGCATTTGCTCCAGGTGAATTTGATATGTTCGCTTGGACTCAATCTCATGTGTATATATGGACTCTCACCCACCATTAAGAACTCTGCATTAAGTGTTAACCCGCTGCATGTTTCGGTGAATAAAAACGAAGCGACATGGATCTTGAAAGATCTACTGCACTTAAGGAAGAGGCGAATCTACTCAAAATCAAAAGGTTTATCCGCAATGTCCTCTGCCCAAAATGAGCATTCAATACTTTGCTTATGAGAGAAACAAAAGGAGAGTGGCGAACGTATGCCGACTACTCAGATTTGCACGAGGCATGGCAAAGCATAGCTTTCCACGTCCAATGATCAACCGACTAATAGACTTAACGGTCGGACATGAATTACGTCCATCCATAGATGCAAACTCCTGATACAATCAGATACCAAAACATGTCCTAGACAAGGAATACAACTGTTTCATTACTGACCTGGGCCTATAGTGCTATGATGCAATCCTTGGATTCAAACTTGAGAACGCTTATGCTACTTACCAAAGGACGATTAACAGGTCATTCAAAAATCATATCAGTCGATCGATGAAAGTATATGTGGTTAATACACTCGTGAGATCACGACTATCGACGACCACGTCGATGACTTTGCAAAGATATTCAGTGCTCTCCAACAACGGTAGAATGAAAATTGATCCTTTGGAATGCTCTTACAGCATTTTATAACAAGAATTCTCGGGTTTTGTCATCAATTCTCTTAGGATTGAGGCTAATGTTAGAAAATGCTAAAGATTAGAGTCATCCATGTACCAAGGAAACCAAGCAGCTCTAATAGATTGCTCAAAGAGACCTCCCATTTACCCAAGCCATTGGATCGTGAAGATATATACATCAATTTGGTCATGTCGACACACGCCATAAGCATCGCAATGCTATGTGAAGAGAAACTAATCCAAAGACCAGTATCTGATAAAAGCGAGCTATTGGAAAGCTTACCCTATTAATGTCTGTATCGATCAACTGTTACGTTGGGTCCAATGGCAACCTTAGATGTCTGAAAGGTTGTTCAAATGGGATATCGAGCTAAGCCAATTTGATATCACTTATCTCCCTCAGAGAGCTATCCATGGTCAAACATTAACATACTTCATATCTGAATTCACTGCATCAAACGATTATTCAAAGAATAGCAGAGAACCGTCCAACCGATGGAGAACATACATAGATGGAAATTCTAATAATCGGTTTTCTAACATCGAAGTCATGTTAATGGCTCTTGAAGAATGATCGACCTGCTATACCCTGAAACCCAACTTCCCTACAACAAAACGAAGCTAAGTATGAAGCCTTGGTTGCCATGCCGAGACTATCAAAAAGACTAGGAATGGAAACTTTAGAAATCTTATATGATTTCTGGTTAATGTGTCAGGTCAGGCAGGACTATCTGACTACGGGGCAACGTCTTGCTCCTTATCTCAGGTGGATCCTAGAGATACTAGTCAATTTCGAGTATTACACCAAAATACCAATCCGTAGAGAACGAAACGAAAAGGTCGAATCATTGGCCGAGCTAGCCAGTTCTGGGGATGAGCAACAAATAGACTTTATCCCAGTAGAAATACTTATTATTCCAAGCACTGATAGATGAATATCGACTAGATTTTAGAGATGGATCCAAGAAAGGGGTCATGGATGACTCCTATCAAAGGCTATCAACTGTGGGGAATTCTTCTTGAATAGACGAATGAAAGATGGCATATCCTCCACGAACAATCACTACATGATTATGTCTTGATCGTTCGACTCCATCGACACGAAGCATTACACTTGTATCCATCAATCCAAGATCCAATATTATGTAATCCATCGATACGAAGCATACATTCTAACATCCCAAATCGATCCAGGAGAGGATCGATACAAAGGAAGGAGTTAAAACAATTATCGAACATTGTTACAACTCAAATTTCACTTCGATCCAGGAGAGGATCGATATGAAACTCAATCCAAACAAAAACTAAAGAACTTGATAACAACCCGCAAATGTGCAAGCATAAATAGGAGTCGGGCTAACATATGTGCGTGTATGTCAAACTAATATTCAATTTTCAAAATTACCAGGAATTGAGTGCTTACCTGATGACGATCAGAACGATGAACAAAAAAATCGCTACTTCTCAACACTCAGTTACATTAAAATACTTCATGATCGTTGACAATCAACAGTTTGACATCTACGTCACTGAAGATCAACCAAAGGCAACATCTTTTGACGAAGAGATAGCAACTACTCAGTGAATTGGATAGAACTTTTCAGAATGAAGATGGCAGCTTTTCAAAGCACGTCATGTTCACACAAGACGTACTTTGGGAGGCAAATGTTATCCCGCCTTTTGGCAAGGCCGTGACACCAAGAACTTGACTAGAAACCATGGATGGTTCGTCTTGGAGATCGTTAACGCATAGGTCTGCTATGGATGTCGGTAAAAATTTTCTGAGCCCAGATCGAGCTACAATTGATATGACATGACAAGGAAAGCTAATAAAGCCAACGTTCCAAATTTCAAGTCAATCGGAGTTGGTATGCTTAAGATATTGATCGATCACGGTTGAGAAACCAAACTTGCATCGATCATAACTCAAGATCTACAAGTCCAAATATCACCAAATTTTCACAGAATCTTACTGGTAACATGAGGAATGTTCAGGCCAAATTTCAACTCAATTGGATCAAATCTTGATCGATTCGAAATTGCTTCGTATCGATCACGGACCAACTTGCATCGATCATATCTCAGAATCCACATGTCCAAATGCTATGAAATTTTCATAGTATCTTACTGGCAACATGAGGAATGTTCATGCCAAATTTCAGCTCAATTGGATCAAATCTTGATCGATTTGAAATTGCTTCGTATCGATCACGGACCAATTTGTATCGATCATATCTCACAATCCACATGTCCAACTGCTATGAAATTTTCACAGTATCTTACTGGCAACATGAGGAATGTTCATGCCAAATTTCAGCCCAATCAGATCAAATCTTGATCGATTCGAAATTGAGTTCGAATCCATCCCGGAATGGGCCCCAATTTCCTAAGGCGGGGCATGCGGTCCCCCTCACGTGCCAGAAGTGGTCTTCCGAATTTTCAGCGAAATATCAGCCTCCAACACTTATAAATAGAGCCCCTGGTCATTCAGAAAAGGGGTCGGAGAATTTTCAGGGTAAAAGAACGCCCGGACTCTGGCCACGTTCACTCCAGAACGCCATTACTGCCATTGATCTCGAATTTAAGCTTATTAGCTGCTGTACTTCGCTATAAAAAACTTGTAATCTTCAAGTATCAAGCAATAAAGTGATAAAACTTCATAGTGGACGTAGGCCATACGCCGAACCATTCTAAAACTCTGTGTTTCTATGCATTTTCTTATATGTTTATTGGTGTGTTTGTTAGATTTGCTTCATTTTACAAATTTTCTCTTCATTTTATCTCTTCAAACACATCCGAAGAGTGTTGTGCCCAATTTTGGTACAAACACATATACTGCGATATTCCACCTTGAAGTGGAATTGGTATTATATATGTACTTGGAGTTCATTTCCCGCATTATATAGCGGATGAGACCCTATTGCGCTGCATAATAGCGAACGGTATTTTATATAAACCGATGTACCGCGATATTCCGTCTGGAAATGGGATTGGTATTGTGCTAACATCTGTGGATGCAGGGAAACAGGTTGGAGGGATCCAATTGGATTCCTCACCCGTATTGATTTATTTACAAATATTACGATATATTCTGTTATCATAGGATATATGATGTTTTGGATGCCGTGATTTTTATATTTAGTGCTGTTGCAGCATTGGGCCTATTTTGGAAAATTAAAAGTGTTAAAGTGATGATTTTCAAATTTAAAAGGATTTTAAAGTGATTTTTGAAAGTATTCGTTTTATTGAATTTTAGAATTGATTCATTTTAAATAAATAAATGTTATAATTTTAATGTTATAAAAATTATGATTTTTGAGAAATATAGTTGAAATGTGATTTTTGAAATATGGAGTTAATGATTTTATAAAATAATTTAAATTGGTTTTTGAATTTATTATAAAAGCTTTATATATAAGATTTATAAAATTGGATTTTTATAAATCAAAGTGATGAAATTATAAAGGAGTTTTAAACATGTTTTAAAATGTATTAAGTATCGAAACCATAGATTTCAACATTCATTATTGAAATAGACGTTTTCGAGAAATAAAAGGAAATAGTGGACTATAACACTGTTGTTATAGTAAATAATTTTCGAAAGGAAATGTTTTATATGGTAATGGGATTTATATATCTATCTTAATTTCGAATCCCTGTACTAGTGATTTTGGGTTGTCGTAACGATGTTTTACGCAAAATTCGTTTTGACTCAAATAAATGTGTTTAAGAGAATGTTTTCCTTAAAGAATAAAATATATACTTAATTGTGATTTAAGTATATTAAATATTTTCCAAATGTTGAAAATAAATAGATTTGTGAATTACTTATTATTAAATAAGTATGGAAATGTTTTTCCAATATGAAGTAAAATGTTTTGAGATTTTATCTTTTAAAGATAAATTGAAAGTGAATATTTGAAATAGGTTTGAAAATCGTATATCAGTGGATATTTGAAAATTTAAATTCACCATGGAATTTATAAAGGAAAGGGAAATTTGTTTAAAAATACCCATTAATTTATTTTTGAAGTGTGGAAATAAATTTACAGATTTGGAATATAAAATTAAAGTAAATCGGTAAGGATTTATTTAATTGGTTTAAATGAAGCTTTTTGAAATGTAAGTTTATTCTCTCTGGAAAGCTGAATAAAATTTCTGAATGGCTTTGAAAGATACATACATACATACATACATACATACATACATACATACATACATACATACATATATATATATAATTCTAGAAGTAGTTTTAAAATAATATTTTGGAGAAAACATTTTCTTAAGTTATTTTGAAATCCTTTAACTAAAGATTTATTGAATTGATTAAAGAAATGGCTATTTCTAAGATTTAATTAATATTTGAGTCAGAAAATGGTTATTTAAATAGTTATACTCTATCTACAAATTTTATTTTGAAAAGTTAGTTTAGACTTAAGTTAAATGTAACATTGGTATAATATTTTTATAACTCGTATTTAAGTAAAGTGATTGAAGAAAAATAGTTTTATTTCAAAGTGTTTTCCCGATATATTTTGGATAAGTGTTATAAATTGTTTTAAAGCATTTGAACTCGGCAGATTTCCAGTGAAAATGAATAAATATTTGGAAGTGTTTTCGCGTAAGGAAAATGATTTGAAATTTGTTTTCAAAAGTTGTAAAGGTGAAAATGATTTGAAATTTGTTTTCAAATGGTTGAAGTGTGGAAAAATATATATATTGTAACGATATTTTTGGAAAATAAATAATTCGGTAAATTATTTGGAATCTGGTGATGTTGTGCATATTGATTGATAGTTAAATAACGGACTATCAATATTTACCTTTAAAAGGGTATTTGTTGTGATTTGCTTGAATTTGAATGCTACACTTATTTTAAAATAAGCACTCGTTATTCGGTTTATCCGGGAGAGGACCTTTGGGTCATAAACCCCATTCCGAATAGGGGTACGTCGTAATGGATAGCATTTGAAGACCGGTGTTGAAGACTGGATATTTTCGAAAACGAAGGATAATCGTCGAATGTCTCTGCATCGGCCGATCCCCGATATAGAGATTTTATCACCTTTTGTGATGGAAAGTCCCGATGTGATTAGTGAATATCCGGATTGCAAGGGCTTCTTTGGAAGTGCCTTCGGTTCCGTTCGATCCTGGAATGGACTTGAATGGATGTGTGTCTGACATTACAATTTGAGATGTAAAGCTGGTTTCTATCAAATATATTTCTGTTAGTGGCGGAGAATTTATTCTCTTAGAGCTCAGAGGTTATGTAGTTGATATTTGCTAGTGATACATTTCCAATTTGGTAATGTGGCATACGAAGTGCTGCAGATCATTTGTTGATCAAAGCACAACTTTTGTATAAAGCGTAGCTTTGTGAACGAGACTTCGTCGGACCTCACACCCCGGTATTGGTCAAAACAGGAAAGATGCAGCAAGGTTATAAGGGGATAGCGCCCCCTTAGGCATGTACATTTCTTTCTAGATAGAGGTGGTATTATGGTATGGAACCCAGATACTTAACCTATGTGGTTGCTGCAAAATTATTTCTTTGTGGTTGTTGGTGAATCCCGGGATAGTGGTCGGTTACGACCGGGGGATGGCATACTCGTGTCAGTAGTTACCTAGCTAGAGGTAACCGGGCCTTGTGTTGGTAGAGATTCGGTTAGGTTCTCGAGGCATCCTTCCAGAGGCGTACCCATGTGGCAATGGGAAGTTCCTTGGCCTGACCATTTGTTGGAAATCCAAACTCCAATACACACCTTGTACAGTTTTAGTTGTAGAACCTGCCATTTACTTATGGTGGTCACCACTGTTTAGATGGTAGCTATAGTAGGCATACGATAATGGTCGTATGTTGGCTAAGATTTATATTATACTTTCGAAATATTTTCCTGCACTTTGCACTTATAGTAATAGTATCCAAGAAATTTTTCTACGTATCAAGCATGTTTGACTATCATAAGGAGACATCTCCTCCGATTCTGCGTTTGCATTATGTGTGTGCGCGGGAGGCCTTCTGGTAGTTACATTTTCTAAAAGCATTGCAGATCTATTTTAAAAATATTTCTTTGTTTGTTTTTAAAGATAAACTGTTTTAAGTTCTCATACCAGTCACATGACTGACCTGGAGTTTATTGTTCCCTTCCTAAACTCTGGGTGCCCACCAATTTCCACACGGGCAGTCTAGAGTCAGGTTATCAGGTCATTCTGGAATTCAGGAGTTGCTGTAGAGATCTGGAGGCAAGCTGGATGGCGTGGCGTATCAACTAGTATATAGTATTTCTTTTCCGCTATTTTTTGTTGTAAACTCCGATATTGAAATGTAATGTGATGTAATGTAATAACTGATATAGTAATTCTGTTTAAAGATATTTATTTATCTATCATATTTATTCCGCTGCTATTGTGAGATTCTGATATTGTTTTTGTTGCTTCTTCTTTCTTTCTTCTTCTACCTCTTCTTCTTTAACCCTAACAATTCGGTTTTCCGGCCTTCGATTGCTCGGCGATTGATACAGTGGACGTATTAATGTCGACTTTCGGGAGTTGGAAATCGCGTTCGTTACATCAAGATTCAATACGTTACAATAATTCCAATTCCTAATCTGCAGAAACTTAAGAATTAAATAACCGGGTTTCATTTCAATTATTTTAAAATAATATATATAATCAATATCTTTTATATATGTCAAATCATATTTGGAATTTAAAATCACGATTAATTTATCAAAACAATTATGCAGTGAAACTAGCACAGCAGTCTTCCCACTTTGAAACTCGAAAATGAATGTCGATGATGTATGAACTCATCACCGAAATTATTTCCAACGACATAGAGAGGAGTACATAAATTATTTTCTTCCAAAATTATTTTAAAACTTCTTTACAAATCACATTTAAATATTTATATAGGAAAACACTACCAAATAATACAAATATTATATTCCAAAAAATTTCAAAAGAAATTTTCAAAATCCAAAAAATCAAGTTCTAATATTTCCAATTTATATTTATTTTATTTATAGATCCTATTTCCCCATCAGTATTTATAATATGTAACTAATGTAACGACCCAGAATTTTTGATAATTAAAATTTAAATATTTAATTAATTTTAAATATTAATAAGTGAATTTATAAGTCGAATAAATTTTAATTCGAATAATTGGATTTAATTGGACAATTAAATCAATAATTTAATATGTGAAATTATGGAAATAATTGAAAATTGGGTTAAATATGATTGAAAATGATTTGTAAGATTTTATTTTATCATCTTAGAGTTAGATTGATGTTTTAGAACTTTTAAAATCGAATTAAAAGTTAATTTGTGAAAATTGAATATTTTAATATTAAAATCGACTAGTGAAAATAGTCAATTTTTGAACAGTCTCAGAATTGGACGAAACTCGTTCCATTGGATCCGTAATAGTTAGTTATTATCGGATTTCAATTTTCGTAGCAATCAGACTTATCGTTTGATCGTGGCAGCTCGAAACGCATCGAATTGTTTTTAATATTAATTTGGCGACTTAAAATAGCCATTTTTCAAAA
Source organism: Allium cepa (assembly GCA_030765085.1). Taxonomy (NCBI): domain Eukaryota; kingdom Viridiplantae; phylum Streptophyta; class Magnoliopsida; order Asparagales; family Amaryllidaceae; genus Allium; species Allium cepa. The sequence goes on from CM060942.1 coordinate 516,604,962, forward strand.
AGTCTCGGATTTTGACGAAACTAATTTCATCGGATCCGTAATGTGATATTATTGTAAGGTTCCAAATTTCGTGTCAATTGGATTTACCGTTTGTCCGGTACAAATTAAAACGCCTAGAAAATCGTTTAAATCGGTTTAATTCAAATTGAACGTTTATTGCCATAACTCGCACAGATGTCCGAATTAGCTTCCAAAACCTGTTCCATTGTGTCCGGAACGCGGGGTAAACCCCAGAAACGCCAGTCACCGCGCGTAAATTGGAGTTCGGAAAATCCGGGATGAATAGTAACTCGAGAAATTTTCTATAAAAGCACCACTCTTCACAAATTTATTTGCAAACCCTAATTCAATAGCCTAGCCGCCGTTACTTCCTTCAATGGACAGAAAGTCGCCATTTTCTTTCTCAAAATTCTTCCAATCCGTAACTCATTTCGAAAAACTTACAACTACAAAAACGTAGAGCTAAGTGAGATCTTTAATCTGAACGGTTATGATCGTTTCTAGTCAAGCGGATCAGCGGCAATCGTCCTTGGAACGCACGCAGTTCGCACACGTTTTTCTTCGCCTAGATGAGGCCGAGCTCCAAGCAGCTCAAGGCGAGGGAGGAGCAAGGTGAGGCGGTTCGTTTGGCGGTGGTATGATGAGTTTTCGTCGATGCATGGAGGGTACGTTCGAAACCCTAGTTGGGCGTGCGTATGGGTTCTTTGGGCGCGTAGTTTAACTGGAGAGGGAAGATGAAGAACGCAATGGCCTGGATTTTCAAGATGTTGGATCGAACGACAGATAATAGTTATGTTATAATTAAAAAAGAAATTGTTGTAAATTTTAATTATAAAATTCGTGTAATCTTTAAAACTGTATAACTTTTTCATACGAGGTCGAAAACGCGCGAAACAGGAAGCGTTGGAATCGTATGGACGAGCACTACGCGATGCAACTGGATTGGAGTCGTTTGGAGTTAGTGAAAATTTTAGGTAAAATTAAACGTCCGTTTAATTTTATTCGAAATAAATCGCTAAAACGAAATTGAAATAAAGGTGAGAACTTCTCACTCAATCGAATCAGTTTAGATTTTATTTAAAATAGTTATATTTAAAATATTTGAATGCATGTTTAAACGATGAATGTTATCTATTGATTGTTAAAATAGACATTATGCGTCGTTAGTAAGCGGATGTTATTTATAAAAAATATATACCGCGAATATTTCATAAACGGTGAAATTGGTATTATATATAATAGCAATATATATATATATTGGCATATGTATAAATTGGAGTTATTGATTTCCCGCATTTGTATAGCGGATGAGACCCTATTGCGCCGTTTTTAAGCGGATAAAATTTTAAATCCCATATACCGCGATAATTCCGTACTGGAGCGGAATTGGTATTGTGCTAATGTTTGTGGATGCAGGAAAACAGGTTGGAGGGATCCAACTAGATTCCTCAACAGTTTTTATTTGATTTCAGATATTTTAATATTTGATGGATTATCATATCGATATATGATATCGTTGTTGTCGTGATTGACTATTTGGTATGTAGCATCATTGGACCAAATTTTGGAATTTTAAAATGATTTTTAAAGTGATTTTTTTGAAGAGTATACGTTTATAAAATATGTTTGGAATTGATTCATTTTAAATAAATAAACGATATAATTTTAATGTTATAAAAATTATGATTTTTTGAGAAATATAGTTAAAAGTTGATTTTTGAAAATATGGGGTTAACGATTTTATAAAATAGTTTAATCGGGATTTTTGAAATTATTATAAAGAGTTGAAAATATAGGATTTATAAAATTTAATTATTTTATGAATCAAAATGATGAAATTATAAAGGAGATTAAAGATGTTTTTAAAGAATAATATAAATTGATTATATAAAAAGATTTATAAATTGATAATTTATAAATGAAAATATTTGACTAATAAAACGAGTTTTTATAAGTGTTTGAATGAAGTGAAAATGGATTGCATAAGTGAATGGAATTTATAAAATTATAAATGGTGAAGTTATAAATGAAATTTATAAATAGTAAGATTTATAAATTTTGTGAAGTTATTAAAAAATATATTTGGATAAATAATTGAATCTTATAAGTTATAAGATTTATAATTATGAAGTTTAAAAGAACGATTTTGTAAAATAATCGTTTTATAAGCATTAACTTATAATGTGAACTTTTGGTTTATAATTGAGTTATAAATCAAATAGGTTACTAAAGGAATGTATAAAAAGGAAGTAGTTATAAAACAAATAGAAATAGAATTTATAAACGTTGTTTTATAAAATTCGCAAACGACTTATTTTGATAAGTAAATTGTTATAACTTATTTATGGAGCTATATTCACGTTTTAGACAGTGAATAATCCTTTAAAATGAAATGTATAGAAATGATGAAATTGGTTAACGTAGTATATTCACGTTTTTGAATAGTGAATAATATGTTAAAGAAAATGTTTAGATTTGATGTTTTAAATAGAATTAAAACGATCTAACGATGTTTTAAAATGTGTTGAGATTCGAAACCATAGATTTCAACATTTATTGTTGAAATAGATGTTTTCGAGAAATAAAAGGAAATGGTGGACTATAACACTGTTGTTATAGTAAATGATTTCCGAAAGGAAATGTTTTGTATAGTATTGGGATTTATATATCTATTTTAATTTCGAATCCCTATACTAGTGATTTTGGGTTGTCGTAACGATGTTTTACGCAACATTCGTTTTGGCCCAAATAAATATGGTTAAGAAAATGATTTCCTTAAAGAATGAAATATATACTTAATCTCAATTTAAGTATATTGAATATTTTCCAAGTGTTGAAAATAAATACGTTCGTGAATTACTTATTTAATAAGTATGGAAATGTTTTCCAATATAAAGTGAATATTTTGAGAATTTATCTTTTTGAAGATAAATTGAAATGAATAATTGAAATCGTATATGCATGGATATTTTGGAATGAAAAATTCACTATGGAATTTATAAAAGAAAGGGGAACTTGTTTAAAAATAAATATTGATTTATTTTTGAAGTATTGAAAATAATATATCTAGTAAAGATATTTTTGGAAAATTATTTGGAATCTGGTGATGTGTGCATATCCATTGATAGTTCAATAACCGACTATCAATATTTCCCTTTGAATGGGTATTTGATGTGATTTGTTTGAATTTGAATGCCACACTTATTTTTGAATAAGCGCTCACTATTCGGGTTAACCGGGAAAGGACCATGGGGTCGTATAACCCATTCCAGATATGTGATACGTCGTTATGAATTGCATTTGAAGACCGGTGTTGAAGACCGGATATTTTCAAAAGCGAAAGGACAACTCGTCGATTGTCTTTGCACCGAGTAGCTACGGTATAGAGACTCCATATGTGATGGGAAGTCCGGACGTGATTAGAGATTATCCGGATTGCAAGGACTTCTTTGTAAGTGCCTTTGGTTCTGTTCGAGCCCGGAACAGACTTGTATGGATTGTATGTCTGACATTACAAATTGAGATATAAAGCCGATTTCTTTCAAATATATTTCTGTTGGTGGCGGAGAATTTATTCTCTTAGCTTAACACCCTTAGAGGTTATGTAGTTGAAGGTTATCAGCGATATATTCCCAATTTGTTAATGTGACATGCTGAGTGTTGCTGTGAAATGATCATTGTGTTGATTATTTGTGATAGGATCATTTGTTTGATCGTCTACCTTGGTGATCATTTCTATGATCATTTGTTGACCCAAAGCATGGCTTTTTTATAAAGTATGTTTTTGTGGACGAGACTTCGTCGAGCCTCACAAACCGGTAATGGTCGAAACAGGAATTGTGCGGCAAGGTTTTCAGGGATCGCTTCCCTAGGGTATGACCATTCCTTCTGGAAAAGGGTAGTATCATGGTATGGAGCCCAGATACTTACTCATGTTGAAACACTTATTATTATGGTGTGATGTTGGTTAGAGAGCTCTCGTTTAAAGGTCCCAAAGGACCGGGGGTGGCATATCTGAGGGTTTGTAATATCCCTTGGGAAAAGGGGTTCCCGGCCTTGTTTAGCAGAGAACGGTTTGGTTCTCGGGGCGTCCTTCCAGAGGCGTTTCCATGTGGCAATGGGAAGTTCCTTGGCCTGACCATTTGTTGGAAAATCCATTCTTCAAATACGAGCCTTGTACGGTTTTAGTTGTATAACCTGCTATGGAATGTGGCGGTAACCTGCTATTGAACATAGTTAGCTATAGTAGGCATAGCTCGAAATGTCTATGTCGGCTAGATTTATATCTTTATTTTCGAAATGAATTTTCTCTACACTATGCACTAGTAATAATATCAAATGTTCTTTTAAATGCGTATCAAGCATCTTTGACTATCATAAGAAGAAATCTCCTCCGATTCTGCGTTTGCATTGTGTGTGTGTGCGGGAGGCCTTATGGTAGTCTCATTTTTAAAAGCATTGCGAATTGACTTTAAAAATATTCCTCTATTTTGATTTTAAAGATAAATAAACTGTTTTGAGTTCTCACACCAGTCACATGACTGACTCGGAGTTTATTGCTTTCTTTCCTAAACTTTGGGTGCCCACCAATTTCCACACGGGAAGTTAAGAGTTTGGTTTATCAGGATATTCTGGATATTCTGGAGTTGCTGAAGGCAAGCTGGATGACATGGCGTATTATTAGTATATAGTATTTCTTTTCCGCTATTTGTTATTGTATGTTGTTGTACACTCTGATGATATGATATAATGAAAATGTATAAAATGTAATAACTGATATAGTTCTTTGTTTAAAGATTATTCATTTATTATTATATGTTGTTCCGCTGCGAATTGTGAGATTCTGTTGTTGTTCTGTTGTTTTCTTTCTGTTCCGTTCTATTTTCTATTTTCTTCTCCCTATTTTTTCTCTCTCCTTCTTCCCTTTTCCTTTTCTTAAACCATAACATTTCGGGTTTTCGGCCTTCGATTTCTCGGCAGTCAATAAAGTGAGTTTCGATGTTGAATTTTTGAAAGTCGAAAATTTCCGGGACGTTACATTTGGTATCAGAGCTTATGGTTAAGCGACAACCATGGTTCTGTTGGGTATTACTCATTAGAGATAGAGTCAGTAGTACTCTAGAATGAGTTTGAGTGTAATAATAGCTATTAGAGCGTATTTGTTAGTGAATATAAAATTGTTTTGTATTGTGTTGACTTATTGGTTGATTGTTTATAGATTCCGGTCGATGTAGTCTAGCTAACTATCGTAGATAGGGGTTTCTAAACTCTTAAACAAGATAAACCGACACGATATTGTTTTAAGTTGGGTAAATGAAATAATTTTACCTTGATTATTTTTATATATAAAGGAATAATTTTTCAGAATTATTAAAGTGAAAATAAGTTGATTGTTTAGTTGTTTGAATAATCTAAATAAAAGAATAATTGTATAAGCAAAAGAATTATAAGAATTGAATTATAATTGAAGTAATTTACAAATGAGAAATAAACTTATATATATGAGAAGTGAAACTATATGAATATAACTTAAGAGATGTTGAATGAAGTTGATATTAGTATCAAAGTAAATTAATAAACTTAAGTGATAGATGTGAACTTAGATTATGTAAATGAAATTCAACTTTTGTAATTGAATTGAATAAATGGATTGAATGTAAATCAATTAAATGTAAATAAAAAATTGATTTGAGATAATGAATGTAAATGTTAATTCATTAAAATCTAATGTTATTGGAAGTTGAATGATTGAATGAAAATCAATTTAATTTAACTAATTGAAAGTAAAGGTGTTAAACCAAATTGAATGAATATAAGCAAAGGAAATTTGGTTGTAATTAATATACATTGGTTGTTATATGGTTGTTAGTTGATTGATTGTATATAATTCATTAAGTGTTAATGAAATTGAGTTAATGAAATTGAAAGCTAAAGTAATTAAAATTCAATTGGAAGTTAAGTGAATCTTAAATAGAATTGAATTTGATTTGGAAGTGAACCAACTTGAATATGAATTAGTGAATATAAACTAATTGAAAATGAATGTTAGTAAAAACATCCACTGTTAATAAATCAAATAGGATTAAATTGAAAACCTATTTCATTGAATATTAATGAGAATATGAATGAATATTTATTGGTTATGAATTAGTTGGAATGCTAGTTGGTTGATGGTTGAATATATTGCTTTTGTTTCATTTGCTATGTTGACATATATAGTTATTATGTTGCTATATGTTGTATATCGATACTATTGTCTTTATACATGATTCTCATGTTGTTTGTTGAGTGTTTAGTAGGTGCGGATCGCGTTTGCTTCGCATTTGTAGCTCGCTTTCGCGCTACATTAGCCGTATATGCTTGCTAATAAAATATAAGGTACATATCTCGGATTAAATATCGTACTTTTATACTTTTTCCCTGCGGGATGCCTCATTACTTGATGAGATGTATATTTTTGATATATATACTGTCATTTTTTTTTCGGATCGAGCCGCGCAAAGGAGACTATGGCGAATTTTTCCGGAAATTTAAGGCGTTAGAAATTTTTTGAGAAAGTTGGAAAATTTTGAAAACTTTAACTTTGATTTGGAATTGAAAGTTAAACAATAGTAGTTGTTTTTGAAAAGATAACTAAGTATGATTTGAAAACTTAGTAAGTTATTGTAAGAAGTTTAACTATAGATTTATGGAAAGTTAATAGATTCTGTAACTTTTCTTACTTGATAATTTCGAGGACGAAATTCTTTTAAGGGGGGAAGATTGTAACGACCCAGAATTTTTGATAATTAAAATTTAAATATTTAATTAATTTTAAATATTAATAAGTGAATTTATAAGTCGAATAAATTTTAATTCGAATAATTGGATTTAATTGGATAATTAAATCAATAATTTAATATGTGAAATTATGGAAATAATTGAAAATTGGGTTAAATATGATTGAAAATGATTTGTAAGATTTTATTTTATCATATTAGAGTTAGATTGATGTTTTAGAACTTTTAAAATCGAATTAAAAGTTAATTTGTGAAAATTGAATATTTTAATATTAAAATCGACTAGTGAAAATAGTCAATTTTTGAACAGTCTCAGAATTGGACGAAACTAGTTCCATTGGATCCGTAATAGTTAGTTATTATCGGATTTCAATTTTCGTAGCAATCGGACTTATCGTTTGATCGTGGCAGCTCGAAACGCATCGAATTGTTTTTAATATTAATTTGGCGAGTTAAAATAGCCATTTTTCAAAAAGTCTCGGATTTCGACGAAACTAGTTTCATCGGATCCGTAATGTGATATTATTATAAGGTTTCAAATTTCTTGTCAATTGGATTTACCGTTTGTCCGGTACAAATTAAAACGCCTAGAAAATCGTTTAAATCAGTTTAATTCAAATTGAACGTTTATTGCCATAACTCGCACAGATGTCCGAATTAGCTTCCGAAACCTGTTCCATTGTGTCCGGAACGCGGGGTAAACCCCAGAAACACCAGTCACCGCGCGTAAATTGGAGTTCGGAAAATCCGGGATGAATAGTAACTCGAGAAATTTTCTATAAAAGCACCACTCTTCACAAATTTATTTGCAAACCCTAATTCAATAGCCTAGCCGCCGTTACTTCCTTCAATGGCCAGAAAGTCGCCATTTTCTTTCTCAAAATTCTTCCAATCCGTAACTCATTTCGAAAAACTTACAAGTACAAAAACGTAGAGCTAAGTGAGATCTTTAATCTGAACGGTTATGATCGTTTCTAGTCAAGCGGATCAGCGGCAATCATCCTTGGAACGCACGCAGTTCGCACACGTTTTTCTTCGCCTAGATGAGGCCGAGCTCCAAGCAGCTCAAGGCGAGGGAGGAGCAAGGTGAGGCGGTTCGTTTGGCGGTGGTATGATGGGTTTTCGTCGATGCATGGAGGGTACGTTCGAAACCCTAGTTGGGCGTGCGTATGGGTTCTTTGGGCGCGTGGTTTAACTGGAGAGGGAAGATGAAGAACGCAAGGGCCTGGATTTGCAAGATGTTGGATCGAACGGCAGATAATAGTTAGGTTATAATTAAAAAAGAAATTGTTGTAAATTTTAATTATAAAATTCGTATAATCTTTAAAACTGTATAACTTTTTCATACGAGGTCGAAAACGCGCGAAACAGGAAGCGTTGGAATCGTATGGACGAGCACTACGCGATGCAATTAGATTGGAGTCGTTTGCAGTTAGTGAAAATTTTGGGTAAAATTAAACGTCCGTTTAATTTTATTCGAAATAAATCGCTAAAACGAAATTGAAATCAAGGTGAGAACTTCTCACTCAATCGAATCAGTTTAGATTTTATTTTAAATAGTTATATTTAAAATATTTGAATGCATGTTTGAATGATGATTGTTATCTATTGATTGTTAAAATAGACATTATGCGCCGTTAGTAAGCGGATGTTATTTATAAAAAACATATACCGCGAATATTTCATAAACGGTGAAATTGGTATTATATATAATAGCAATATATATATATTGGCATATGTATATATTGGAGTTATTGATTTCCCGCATTTGTATAGCGGATGAGACCCTATTGCGCCGTTATTAAGCGGATAATATTTTAAATCCCATATACCGCGATAATTTCGTACTGGAGCGGAATTGGTATTGTGCTAATGTTTTTGTGGATGCAGGAAAACAGGTTGGAGGGATCCAACTGGATTCCTCAACAGTTTTTATTTGATTTCAGATATTTTGATATTTGATGGATTATCATATCGATATATGATATCGTTGTTGTCGTGATTGACTATTTGGTATGTAGCATCATTGGACCAAATTTTGGAATTTTAAAATGATTTTTAAAGTGATTTTTTGAAGAGTATACGTTTATAAAATATGTTTGGAATTGATTCATTTTAAATAAATAAACGATATAATTTTAATTTTATAAAAATTATGATTTTTTGAGAAATATAGTTAATAGTTGATTTTTGAAAATATGGGGTTAACGATTTTATAAAATAGTTTAATCGGGATTTTTGAAATTATTATAAAGAGTTGAAAATATAGGATTTATAAAATTTAATTATTTTATGAATCAAAATGATGAAATTATAAAGGAGATTAAAGATGTTTTAAAAGAATAATATAAATTGATTTATATAAAAAGATTTATAAATTGATAATTTATAAATGAAAATATTTGAATTATAAAACGAGTTTTTATAAGTGTTTGAATGAAGTGAAAATGGATTGCATAAGTGAATGGAATTTATAAAATTATAAATGGTGAAGTTATAAATGAAATTTATAAATAGTAAGATTTATAAATTTTGTGAAGTTATTAAAGAATATATTTGGATAAATAATTGAATCTTATAAGTTATAAGATTTATAATTATGAAGTTTAAAAGAACGATTTTGTAAAATAATCGTTTTATAAGCATTAACTTATAATGTGAACTTTTGGTTTATAATTGAGTTATAAATCAAATAGGTTAATAAAGGAGATGTATAAAAAGGAAGTAGTTATAAAACAAATAGAAACAGAATTAATAAACGTTGTTTTATAAAATTCGCAAACGACTTATTTTGATAAGTAAATTGTTATAACTTATTTATGGAGCTATATTCACGTTTTAGACAGTGAATAATCCTTTAAAATGAAATGTATAGAAATGATGAAATTGGTTAACGTAGTATATTCACGTTTTTGAATAGTGAATAATATGTTAAAGAAAATGTTTAGATTTGATGTTTTAAATAGAATTAAAACGATCTAACGATGTTTTAAAATGTGTTGAGATTCGAAACCATAGATTTCAACATTTATTGTTGAAATAGATGTTTTCGAGAAATAAAAGGAAATAGTGGACTATAACACTGTTGTTATAGTAAATGATTTCCGAAAGGAAATGTTTTGTATAGTATTGGGATTTATATATCTATTTTAATTTCGAATCCCTATACTAGTGATTTTGGGTTGTCGTAACGATGTTTTACGCAACATTCGTTTTGGCCCAAATAAATATGGTTAAGAAAATGATTTCCTTAAAGAATGAAATATATACTTAATCTCGATTTAAGTATATTGAATATTTTCCAAGTGTTGAAAATAAATAGGTTCGTGAATTACTTATTTAATAAGTATGGAAATGTTTTCCAATATAAAGTGAATATTTTGAGAATTTATCTTTTTGAAGATAAATTGAAATGAATAATTGAAATCGTATATGCATGGATATTTTGGAATGAAAAATTCACTATGGAATTTATAAAAGAAAGGGGAACTTGTTTAAAAATAAATATTGATTTATTTTTGAAGTATTGAAAATAATATATCTAGTAAAGATATTTTTGGAAAATAAATAATTTGGAAAATTATTTGGAATCTGGTGATGTGTGCATATCCATTGATAGTTCAATAACCGACTATCACTATTTCCCTTTGAATGGGTATTTGATGTGATTTGTTTGAATTTGAATGCCACACTTATTTTTGAATAAGCGCTCACTATTCGGGTTAACCGGGAAAGGTCCATGGGGTCGTATAACCCATTCCGAATATGTGATACGTCGTTATGAATTGCATTTGAAGACCGGTGTTGAAGACCGGATATTTTCAAAAGCGAAAGGACAACTCGTCGATTGTCTTTGCACCGAGTAGCTACGGTATAGAGACTACATATGTGATGGGAAGTCCGGACGTGATTAGAGATTATCCGGATTGCAAGGACTTCTTTGTAAGTGCCTTCGGTTCTGTTCGAGCCCGGAACAGACTTGTATGGATTGTATGTCTGACATTACAAATTGAGATATAAAGCCGATTTCTTTCAAATATATTTCTGTTGGTGGCGGAGAATTTATTCTCTTAGCTTAACACCCTTAGAGGTTATGTAGTTGAAGGTTATCAGCGATATATTCCCAATTTGGTAATGTGACATGCTGAGTGTTGCTGTGAAATGATCATTGTGTTGATTATTTGTGATAGGATCATTTGTTTGATCGTCTATCTTGGTGATCATTTCTATGATCATTTGTTGACCCAAAGCATGACTTTTGTATAAAGTATGTTTTTGTGGACGAGACTTCGTCGAGCCTCACAAACCGGTAATGGTCGAAACAGGAATTGTGCGGCAAGGTTTTTAGGGATCGCTTCCCTAGGGTATGACCATTCCTTCTGGAAAAGGGTAGTATCATGGTATGGAGCCCAGATACTTACTCATGTTGAAACACTTATTATTATGGTGTGATGTTGGTTAGAGAGCTCTCGTTTAAAGGTCCCAAAGGACCGGGGGTGGCATATCTGAGGGTTTGTAATATCCCTTGGGAAAAGGGGTTCCCGGCCTTGTTTAGCAGAGAACGGTTTGGTTCTCGGGGCGTCCTTCCAGAGGCGTTTCCATGTGGCAATGGGAAGTTCCTTGGCCTGACCATTTGTTGGAAAATCCATTCTTCAAATACGAGCCTTGTACGGTTTTAGTTGTATAACCTGCTATGGAATGTGGCGGTAACCTGCTATTGAACATAGTTAGCTATAGTAGGCATAGTTCGAAATGTCTATGTCGGCTAAGATTTATATCTTTATTTTCGAAATGAATTTTCTCTACACTATGCACTAGTAATAATATCAAATGTTTTTTTAAATGCGTATCAAGCATCTTTGACTATCATAAGAAGAAATCTCCTCCGATTCTGCGTTTGGATTGTGTGTGTGCGCGGGAGGCCTTATGGTAGTCTCATTTTTAAAAGCATTGCGAATTGACTTTAAAAATATTCCTCTATTTTGATTTTAAAGATCAATAAACTGTTTTGAGTTCTCACACCAGTCACATGACTGACTCGGAGTTTATTGTTTTCCTTCCTAAACTCTGGGTGCCCACCAATTTCCACACGGGCAGTTAAGAGTTTGGTTTATCAGGATATTCTGGAGTTGCTGAAGGCAAGCTGGATGGCATGGCGTATTATTAGTATATAGTATTTCTTTTCCGCTGTTTGTTGTTGTATGTTGTTGTACACTCTGATGATATGATGTAATGAAAATGTATAAAATGTAATAACTGATATAGTTCTTTGTTTAAAGATTATTCATTTATTATTATATGTTGTTCCGCTGCGAATTGTGAGATTCTGTTGTTGTTCTGTTGTTTTCTTTCTGTTCCGTTCTATTTTCTATTTTCTTCTCCCTATTTTTTCTCTCTCCTTCTTCCTTTTTCCTTTTCTTAAACCATAACATTTTGGGTTTCCGGCCTTCGATTTCTCGGCAGTCGAATAAAGTGAGTATCGATGTTGAATTTTCGAAAGTCGAAAATTTCCGGGACGTTACAACTAACTTCTAAAAAATATATAAAAACGAACTACATCATTTATAAAATTTACTATTTTACATAAAAAATAAATAATAGGCAAAATTATTTCATTTCCCTATATCTCAAACAATATTGCGTCACTCTGTCCTATTAAGTATTTAGAAATCCCTATCGATGTCATAGCGTCTCATGCACCAACCAGAATTTTTAAATACAAAACGAAACATATTAGCACAATACAAAAACATTTTATAACACTAACAAATACACACTCTCATATATATACACTCAGCGACTCATTCTAGGGTATTATTACCCTAGTTCTAAAGAGTCAGACCCCACAAAGCTAAGGTTATCGCTGAACCAAAGCTCTGATATAAATTGTAATGACCTGTCTTTTAGGACGTTTTAAGCAGACACATATGTTAGACTCAAGCCATTCAAAAGGGCAGATAGTTATGGGGTAAATGAGAAAAAGAGAAAGAAATAAAACAAATGCGGAATCTTGTAGCGGAATGAAAAAATATGATAATCAAATAACAATTCATGAAGTCGTTTACAAATAAATTTGATTACTAATACAATATAGAATTACAATAACCGACAACAAAAATAAAATAATAAATAAATGCAGCAGAACAACATGATGCTGCAAAGTTTAATAAATAGTACTAGTATAAATCATTATCTTCGTCCTTTAGAAACAAGGTTTGCAACCCTAAAATGCTCAGGCTGATTCGAGCGAATTAAAAAAAACACTCGAGTCATAACTAAAAGATCATATGTAAGTTAAATCAACGGTAAATATGTGTGTGACAGCGTCAGAGATGTTTATGGGGTTTGACATCTCATATACATTGTCTAACGTGAGTGTAGTAACTTCAGAGAAGTTTAGGATTACCATCTCCTAAGGATCCATTAAAATATCTACAATGTAGTACAGTACGCTATTATAATATGTCTACAGTAGAGTAAAAGTATTAAAATAGCGTTAAGGCGTTACTCATATCCCCCTTAACACATTTTATATATTCCCATAGTCTATACAGTACCGTAAGCTCCTCCGTAAACTGGAGGTTTACCAAGAGGGTGCTCCATAGGTATGGTACAAAACAAACTCGTAGAAGGCGCTGTAGGGAGTGTGAACACGGCACTCGAGGCAATGCTAGGGTAGATATACCAATTGCGTATCCGGACTGGTGGTAACGCATGGCAGCTACAACTGCCCACCTCGGACACACTCCTAAATCAAATCAAGGGTGGCCACAAAATCAATCACAAAGTAATAGAATGGTATCGTAGAAATGTGCCCAATTGGAGGTGCGATCTTACTTAGCCCGGCATGGCACCTGTTTTAGTCACATCTAAGCTGACTCATAGGAGTCGAGGTCATGTCATACCTCATACAGAACTCGTTCGCCAAACCATCCTACTTCATTTCTAGAATCTTCACCACGTACACAGTTGTTAAAATGGTTTTCGGTATTGGTAGAGAGTATGACAATATCATATCCTAGTCTCTTTAACAACCAAATGCTTATTTCACACCGGATGGTTCTTTTACATTTCAAAATTCAATTCACCATTTATATCAAAACAACATATTCTCAAAACAATATCACTTTCGAATTCATATTCGGATTGAAATCATATTCACTTTAGAAATTATTTCTTTTCTGAAATCATAATTTCTTTGATAAATCGTATTTCCAATTAGGCTGGATCGTCACATCAAAATCATTATATTACATTAATTATAACATTTAAATTCCAACTTAGCTTATAATATCATTAACTATATTCACTTTAAAATCGAGGATTTAAAATTTAAACACATCTACTGTATTTAGTTTGTGTAACGACCCACTATTTTGGACCATTCAAATCGACAATAATCCACACATGTCAGACTTGAATACTTCAAAATAGTGGATTGTTAAGAAATTTTGAGCAAATAAAATCATTCACAGAATCACAGACACAAAACTATCAGAATACTCACAGCGTAAATAAAATACCATAGTAGTTCATGAAGCTACTATATACGTACTCTCAAAAAATATACAAAATCTCATAGTAAAATAGATACAATAGAAGTCAGGATACATAAAAAACAATATTGAGACAAATACCGAATAGGAACTCACTAGAAGAAGTAGACGAATAGATAGACAGATAATCTCCAGCAAAACTCTAGCTCCAAAAGGTAAATCCAAAGCTGTGATTCTCAGGCTGACCCGAGCGTAAAGTAAAACACAAACACTCGAGTCGGGACATACATACTTATACAATGTAAACCAACTCAAGTGAACTGTAATAGCAAAGCACAATAACTTAAAGGATGCTTGGGATCACCCGTCCTTTAAGGATCAATCATACCATTAATTAAGTAGTAATAAAAACTATCGTAGAAAATCCATATTAAAGTAAACAATGCAAATAATAATGTTATTGTGACTAGGCTAGCGTAGAGCTGCAGTAACCTCTCACCTCTAGCCATACTCTTAAAATCAAAGGTGTGAATCAAATAATCACAAGGAAATCACGTGATACACAAAGCAGTGTACCCGTGGTTATAAATTTCAAAATGGTTTATAATTCCAGATTAAAATCGTTCATTTAAACCATTAAAAAGTGAAGTCATTATTCCATCAAATCAAAATTCAATTCTAAAAAATTTATCCTTTTCTTAGTTCATTTATTCAGTTAAACACTTCAAATATTGAAATTTCAGCCACAAATAAACTTTGATTTTAACCCTTTAAACGTTATAAAGTCATATTTTAACACTAAAAAATGTTCATTAAAATACCTTTAACTTATGATTTTTATAAAGTAAATTTCTTATAAATAAAATCAATTTTTCAATAATTCATTTAATAAATTCAAGTGTACAATTTCCTATTCTTCACATTTTAACAAATTACTTAACACTTATATTTTTAATACCATTTTCCAAATATAACTTAATTTCCATTTTATTTATATAACTTAAATTCCATTTTTAATTTCTTAACTTAACCTTTAATTTCAAACAAAATTTCACATTTCCAAGTTAAGTTAAATTCCGAAATTTCCATTTAACTATCCATTTATTTAACATTTTAAACTAGTTACCTAAATTCAAAATACATTGTAATTTGCTTAACTCTATTTTATAAATAACTTGACATTTTCTTTTACTTTATAGTTATCCAATTCATACATCAATTATATTAATTACCAAGTTAATCTTATAATTCCATTTTTTTTCTTAAATTCCCATTATTTAGTTAAATCAAACTTTCATACTACACTCAACCCATCTATTAACTTATAACATTTAACCTTTTAGAAAATCACTGCTTAACGATTTTAAACCCAATATAAGTCAAATTTCATATTTTTTTCTTTCATTTACAATACATGAAATTTATAAGAAATCATATTTTGAAATCAACCATGGTTCTGGATAATAATTCACACCTAATCAAGTGATACGGAAATTATCATTTAAATCCGTAATCAGTAAAATATTCGGGTTTTGATTATTTCAAACTTGCAATCCCAAGACAAATACAAATAAATAAAAATCATTCAGGCCTATCATTTCAGCCCACAACGATTTTTTCCTGTTCTAAAGTCCGTTCGGGTATGTATCATTTCAACCCACAGTGATTCTATTCTACAGGAAACTTGCTGTGTGAGAACAGAACAAAATAAACAGTATAACAACATAAAGCAGTATCAGATGATATGACAGATAAATAAACAGGTTTAACATCATATAATTTATAACACATGAAGGTATAACATGATGTACTAATTTCTACACTTTCACTTGGTATCAATTCACAGTCATATAAGTACAAATGTCAGGTGTGATTACTCACATTTTAAAGTGGGAGTTTGCAAAACAAACAACACGAATGAATTCCAAAAGGCACAATAACACGAATATAGACTCAAGTAGGAAGAGAACCAAGCTATTGATCCTTCAGCAACTAATAGAACAAGGCAAATATAAATATAAATTCAATACAACATATATTGAAACAATCTTTGAAATAAGAAGCAAAATGAACACAATTGCTTTGGCCATGCTTTCAACAATCAATTGCTTGACCTAAGGGATTAATATGGTTCGGCCATGACATGGTATGGCTCGGGTATGGGTCTGGTTTGGACTCAAATGCACGGCTACAGGAGAATAGGAAGAGGTAGTGAAGTTACAACAACAAAATTAAAACTTCTTCATAGCTAGTGATATTGTTTGGTGTTGAGAGCAACATGTTTTAAATTTTAGAATTTTAGGGATTTGAAAATATTTATAGTGATACTATTGTAAAAAGGATGGCGAGAGGTTGATGGAAGAAAAAAAAATATGTTTTTAATTTATTTTCGATTCCTTTCCTTTTATTTCCAACAGTTAGGGTCAAAATCGGATAATTTCTGCCAATTCTAATTAATGTAAAATTAATTGATACCCACACAATTAATTTCCCAAAACGTTTATATAGTAAATAAATATATATTCAAATTTCAAATTTTGAATCAAATTTCATAATTAAGATATAGAAAATATAAACATATATGTATATATTTACACTAAATATGTATATACATATTAGGCCCATAAGTAAAAACTCTAAATATAGAATTTGATGCCTATAACCGTGTTTGTTCGTTTTCCATAACACATGAAATCCAGGCACGTTCATATTATAGACATAATTCAAAAAATATGATATATGTCAATTAATGCACAACTAATTATCAGTCCATTCAATTAATTTACCATAGTATATGAAATCAATATATAACCAATCATATACATATTCCAAAATCAAGATATATGTCAATTAATACACTATCCAATTATAATATATTATTTTCATTTTAAGTAATTAAATCTCAATTATACACTAAAATTAAGTGTTTCCCAAAATTTAGGGTTATACAGACTCCCCACTTAAGAAAATTGTGTCCCCATAATTTTCTCTTAGGAGAAATCTAAAATGTTTACATAAACACATATAATTTTCAAAATACGTATATACATACCTTCAAAGCCATATTTAAAAAAAAAATAAGGTACTTTTCAAACATTACATTCCAAAATAAATATATTGCAGTGGATTTCATTTTCAAAATTACTTCACAAAAGATTTTCAAAATCAAGGTTTACAATTGTGCAGTTCTTTTCAAAGCATCACGAAATATATTTTTTGGGGTGGAGTTTTGTCATAATGAGTGCATGGCCTTGACTGGTCCGAGGAGGAGGACGTTATAGGCGGTGGTGGCTATGGCCGAGCATGGCAAGAGAAGAGCATGGCCAAAACATTGAAAAATCAATAGGAAAAGCGAAGAGAAAAGTAGAAAAAGAAGAAGACATTTCCAATTTTTTTTCTCCGATCTGAACTTGCGTTGCAAAAATGAAGATAGGAAGGGATTTCCATGTGAATATAGTGATATAGGTAGCTGGGGATTGAGGAATAAACGACAAAAAATATGCAGGAGTTATGGTATGAAATTAATGGATGGAAAGATAAAGAGGTAATAAATCAAAACGTGACGTATGCCTTTAATTAAAAATATGCAACTTATCTTTAATTTAACTTGTTTCCCGTCTATTAAATAAAATATATGCCAAAGAAATAATTCAATAAATACATACCGTTTATATGAACACTATATAAATAAATAAGAAAACGGTTATAGAAACGTATAAATTAATTGCTATTTACATCTTTGTATGTTACTTAATTTATAAAGTATATATCCAAATTAAATGAAACAAAAACGGACAAATGTTGTAAATATATACATAACATGTAATGTTACATATATATATACACAATTATAACATGATATATCAACCAAAAATATTACTTATATTAATTAAAATAAATATTTGAAGGTATGCCTTTTAATACAATAACATATACATATTTGAAATTTCTTTCCAAGAAATAAATATAGATCGAAATACTTATCCATTTAATTATTAAATGAATGTATAAATAATTAAAATAGAAAAATAAGGTAGAGATAGATATTATGAAGAATGAATAAATAGTTTTAGGAAAAGAAGGAAATAAATAAAGAAAATACTTTATTAAATGGAAACTAGAATTTAAAATTGAAAACAATATACAATCAACATTTGAAAATTATAAATATACTTTAAAAATGTTTTAAAAATAAAATATATGCATAAAATACCATGTTATAAAAATCATAACATGACTTTACAAACAAAAATATTATTTATATAGATTTAAAATATACAAATTTGTTAAATAAAACAATTTACACACAATATTGTAAAAAGCATAACTTTCACAATATTAATCTGATTTCAAAGAAAAGAAAAGCAATATTCTTGAAATTAAATCTATTTTCAAAATAAAAGATAAAAGTTCAAAATTCAAATATTTAAATTTGAAATTTAAAAGTCAAAGTTTGACCATATTGACCAAAAATCCATATTTTTGGAAAATATTTTATTTATTCATGTTTGAACTTATAATTCACACAAAAATCAAAATATATATTTAAAATAACAAAATTTATCCATTTAAATAAATAAAATAAAGTTTTTAAATCAGGAATTTCAGTTAAAATAATTAAAATTAAAAATTAAAATAATCACGAAATACAGGGTTGTTATAGTTTGAAATTTAGAAAGATAGTTTAGATAGTGATCAATAGTTTTAAATAGTTATAAATAGTTAAAATACTCTAATATAATTTAAAAATAGTTTAAAATAGTTTTAACTTGATTAAGATAGTTGAATAGATTTAAAATAATTTAAATACAATTAAAATAGATTAAATAGCTTTATAATAGATTAATTAGATTTAAATTAAATGGTAGAATTATTTTAAAATAAATTAACTTGGTTTAAAATAGGTTAAAATAATTTATATTGTTAATGTAGGTTAAAATAGTTTAATTATTTTGAATTCTTAATAATTAGAAATTTTAAAATGATATATTTTTAAAACAGTTTATATTAAGTATGAATTTAGAATTTGTATAAATTTAATTTTTTATTTTATTTCAACATATCTGGACCATTTCACATTTCCAAATCACAAAACCCAATTTCAATCTTTCAGTTCAAACTCTCAATAATAAAATTTATATTTATTTCAATCCTTGTTTGAAATATTAATTTAAATTATTCCAATTTCAATACATTATGAATTTATATTTCAAACAAATCAAATAACTCAATTCTGATAAATTTCACTTATATTCCAAATTCAACCTTAAAATTTTCAATAAAATTCTTTCAACAATTTCTTTATATCAATTCCAATTTTAACATAAAACTTAAATTTCGATAATAATTCAATTTATATAAATCAAATTTTATTTCAAATATCATTTAGTAGGATCAAAAATTTAGGATTTAAAATCATTTAATTTAATCAATCCGGTGTCTGTATATAATTCTCTACCCTGGGGTCAAGTGATACGGATATTTATCATTTCAATCCGCAATTTAAATTTTTATGGTTATATATCATTTCAAACCGCAATCCCGAATTAATATAAAAATCCACAAAATCACTTGGATCTATCATTTCAACCAGTAACGATTTTTCACTAATCTATAGATCATTTGAGTATATATCATTTCAACCCATAGTTATTTCTCAATAATAAATAAGGGAACTTGCAGATTGATATCATTTCATAAATCAAATATAGCATTCAATTATCTACTAATAAATTCAAACATCCATCACAATCATCATCCATTTCAACCAATAAATATCAACAATTTACAGATTATTATATGAAGGTAATTAACTGACAATCTAAATTCAATAATAAATTAAATGACAATTTAACTCAAAATAAATTCAAATTAACAGGAATAGTAATTTAAATATACCAAAGAGCCATAAATAAATTCCTAGTCACATCATAAATTTTATTTAACAAATATATGAAATTTTATAAGTTGTGAATGGGTCAAATCACTAACCTTTTGAATTTAAATCGAATTTAAATCCAATTTAGGGCCTAAATTCAAACGATCTCAAAATTCACCCAAACCAGCGTCACAATGTTCAGAATTTCGATACGATCCCGACAAAACAAACAGTGCATGAATCATACCTCGTATATAAAAGTTATTCGAGTGAGAAGTTATACTATTTATAATATAGAATAAATAAAATAAAAATTTATATTAACATATCACCTATCTACCTCAGGCCTTCAACCCTAGCCGTCAGAAAAGAACGCACGTGAAACCCCACACCCGCCACCTCGGCCAGCTCGCCTTCATGTAGTGCCACGGTTGGACCTCACCGCCCACGTCTTCCCTCGCCGACGACCACCCCAACCTTCGCGATCGCCAAATCATCACTTGCCGTCGAAAATTTTACAAACCCTAATCAAATTAAAGCCGATGATTTGGGCGAACTCCATGAACAACCCGTGCTGATGCGATCCCCTCGCGACTCTCCATAGCTACGTACCATTTATTTGACGATTGGTCGACGTTAATCGACAGCCTATGAACCGCCCAGATTAGTTCACCAATTTCTGGCCACACAAAAACGTAAATCGAAAAGCATACCATTGATATAACTTGCGCTTGTTAAGAGCTTCAAATCGATATATAATTTCAAAGGGTTTGGAGGAGTTTGATTTTGGAATTGAATTTGAAATTTAGGAATTAGGGTTTTGTTTGTCTGCCATTTGAAAGAGGAGATGAAGAAGAAATGTACGTACAGACAAATGGAATAAGAAATCGCTAGGGTTTATAATAGGCTATTTATAGGAAGATCAGAAATAGAAATGGATGGAATAGATTGATTTGGGCTTGAACGATAAATGGCCCAAAAAGCCCATTCTTACTCCAGAACGAAAATGGGTCATCCCATATAGCAAAATAGATGTTTTCAATATTTGTAAACTCAATGGAATAGGTTTCAAGTCCAAATTCTATAGTTTGAATAAGTTGTGTTAAAAACATCTTATTTCAAATTGATTTCAATTAAATTGATTTCTAGACGATTCGAGCCCATGCGATCAAACGACAAATCTGATCGCTACGAAACTTAAAACCTTACAACAATTCACCATTACGGATCCGGTGGAACTGATTTCATCAAGATCCGAGTCGGTGCTCAAAATGGCTATTTTCATGTTAATTAATTAAATTAATACTAAATTAATTAAACACCTTTTCAATTGAAATCTAATAATTTACAATTTCTATCATTTTAGATTACATAGTACTTCAAAATCTTTTAAAACAAATTTCTATATCAATTTAATATTGAATATTTTACAATTACAGTGTTTGATTTCAATAAATTCATTTAATTATAAATTAAATTTCCCATAAATTCATTTATTTGATTTTTAATTCTGTTATTAAATCAATTATCATCTTATGGGTATAATTAACAGTGATTTATATCTTAGTACATGAATATTCTCCAATTTCACCTTAATTCCCATTAACGTAACCATTCTTTTTATTTAATAAATTGTCATATTGTGCATAAAATTTTCATTGGTTACATCTTATTGAATTAACATTCTATTGTTATCAAATTAATCTACATTAACTGCACTAATTCAGTGAATTAATTGCAATTGGTTTTCAAATTTCAAATTTAACAAGCTAAATAAATAGGTAACATATAATAATTCTCACCAACAATCCATTTAATAACGTTTGTAAGTTTATTATTCACAACAAAAATTATCACCACTTACACTACACTACTTCTATTTATTGCACATTATGTAATTAATGAATACATCCCTCAAATTATCAATTTCATCTTAAATTAAATTATCAATTAATACATACATTTACAACCTATATTAATTGTAACTCTTTAATTCTTTTAATTAATTGGAATTTCATTCAAATTGTTAATGATTAACTTTAATTGACATTGTTACGTTTCATTTTAGCTATTATTTCATTTAAATTACAAATTTTTATTTCTTTCAATATTAAATTACAAATATCTTATTAAATTAACTAATTTAAAATATCGAAAATTATGGGTCGTTGCATATTCTACGGTTATGGACGGCTAAGTGTCGCTTTTACAACCATCTCAAAGAGGTTTCTTAGCAGCATCCAATAAATCATAAAAATAATTGCTTTAATATTTGTTCATCAACATTTACATCATCGTCATCGTCATCAACTTCAACCTTATGGAGCATTGATCTTGCTGCATCTTCAACCATATTTTCTATACGATTCGTCATAACAACTTCATTACCAGCTACCTCTAATTAAGACTCTACATGAGTACGTGCTACAACTTCTGTACAGCGATCCTAAACATAATACTCCGGTACGAAACTATTTTTACATGAATTAACTTTAACAATATCTGGTAACAAATACTTTAAATATTTACACCTACTACGCGGACAACGAATTTTTTCATCATTTTCGTTATTACTTAAAGCAAATTCAACAAATACATTTATACCATTATAAAAATCATCCTTTATTGAGCCTGACAGTCCCCTTCTTTGATACATCCATCTCCTACGATCAACAAAATAATTGATCATTTTTCATAAAATATTGGCCATTTTACGAATTGGTATTTTATTTTTCAATGTATTAATACATAATCTTATACGCGTCAATTTAACCCAACTTAAGAATACATTATTAAAATGTTGGTTTATGGTTTTCTATGTTGATGCTCAGTCATTCTACTTTTCACTACAAACATAGTAAATAATCACATTTCTTAAATTATTTTGTTTTAAACGATTTAAAAAAATTTCTACAACACTTCCCTTTTGTTTCCTATATTGTACACAAATGCGTGTGCATAGGAAACATAAAAGAAAAGTGACGGTGAAATTTTGTGAACCATTTAAAACGAAATAATGTATGAAATGTAATTGTTTACTGTGTTTATGACTTGTCTAATATAGGGACAAATCGAGCAAGTATTGTACCAGATGAATATGAATGTCTATTTTTTGACAAAAACAAATATTTATATAACGATCATGTACAACACTTTGTCGGACGGGGCAAAAACTCTCTAAAGGATGTAAAAAGCAGTTTATACAAAAATTGAAAGTTTTCTAGTTTGTCTTCTTATTTATTATATAATATATTATTGTTTGTAAACGGTTGAAAATTTACAAATTTTATATATTTCGAAAAATTATTAATTTACTACAATATTCAACGTATTTTATCGAATAAGGTTAACTCATCATATTATTGTAGATATGCAAATCCTTTTTTACGGCATTTACGATAGAAAACAATTTATTTAATTATTAGTATGCGTGTGTGCATGTGTGTGTGTGATGGCCCGGAATTTCGGGCAATACCAATTTGATAATCTTTATTAGTAAGTATTGGTTCAATAATCTTCTTCTATAAATATTTAATTGGTAAATTTTATCTTTTAAAATTAATAAAATTATTTTCTATTTAAAATGTATATATATATTGATATATATATATATATATATATATTGTAAATAGGAAGTCTTTGGTTTTAATTTCATAAAAGATATGTTTTCAAATTGTAATATATATGTATTTATATATTGTGATTTGAAGTTATGTTTTAAAATTCAATATAATAATTTTGAAGGTTAATATTAAAATATTTTCTATTTATAATGCATATATATTTATATATATTATAAATGGGAATGCTTTGGTTTGAATTTAACAAATAAAAAATGTTTTCAAATTTTAATATATATTTTGTAATTTGGAAGTATTAATTGAATTTAATATAAAACTTTTCAAAAGCTATTTAAAAGTTGACCATATATTTCAAAAAAGTTAAGGTAAATGTTTATTTGTTTAAAATATATTTTTACTTAAGTTTAAAATTTAAATAAGATAGTTTGTAAATATATAAATAAATATAAAACATAAATTTGTAAAATCACATTGCATAAATATAAAAACATAAGTAATTTATAAATAAGGATTTAAACATAAAAATGCATGTATTGAACATTTGTAAGAAAACTAAATCATGCAATATACATTTGTAAGATTTGAATTAACAAGTGGCAACAATTGTCTCTTTTAAAGATTTAATTTATAAGTAAATGTTTTAAAGAAGAAACTTGGTTATTTTGTTTCCAGTTCAAAGTTTTTTTTCTCAACCTTTATTCTCTTCTTTAAACTAAAAAAAAAAACTAAAAACCAGAAATTAGAGGAAAATTAAAGCTATACTAAACATCAGTTTCAAAATTTTCAACCTGAGATCATGCAAACATAATGAAGATCAATGACAATCTCTCAAGTAATAGATTAAGAAAAATCAACAGCAAGCATTTCATTTTAAAAAAAATCAAAACAAGTTCCAGATTTAAAGCAGTTCTCTGTTTATTATTTCAGGTGTAAACTTTCCTTTAAAAATAGTTTCAAATCTAAATTTGACTTTGATGCATGTAATGGAATCTTGAAGTAACGTAGCATAAAATGTTTGCGTTTATGGTTGGGTTTGAATGTCTGTATGTATATGTGTGTGTGTGTGTGTGTGATATGTTTGTAGATGTTCACTTCTCTGTTGTATTATAGGGATAAATTCGTCAACAAAAAAATTTCATATCTTTCAAATGAATGAATTTTTGACTAAGATCTTTAAAAAGAGATTGTAACATGGTAACCTAATTTTAAAAATGGTTTAAGATTTTATATTTAATAAATATTTCAAAAATAAAGAAATACGATGATGATCTGAATATAAGATAAAAATTAAACATCTTAATTTCATAATTTGTTTATGGAATCAGATTAGTGCTAGAAAATGATGAATTTAGATAGCAATTTCATGATTTTAAGCATTGTAATTGATGTGATAATTCGAGTTGATCGGATTGGGCATTTTTGTCGAATTCTGATGAACGGGAAAAGGATTGAAGTCGGGCTTTGGTCTGAGGGGTAGGGGGTAGTTAGGGGGTCACTAGAAAAATTATCGACATATTTATAGTTGAATGTAGTGGCCAGGGGACGATGAAGTATGGTTTTTACCCAGTCATATTCATCGGGGTTGCCAGGGTTCGCACGTCGTCGAGGGTGGATCGAAGGTCATTGCGTGAGGGAGAATCGAAGCTGGAAGTCGAGGAGCGGCTCTAGTCAAGGCGGCGTGGGTTCTGGTTTAGAAGATCATCGTCGATGAGTGGTTTTGTTCGATAGTGTTTTGGTTCCAGTTTTGTTGAGGGTGTTCGATTTCGATCTGTTGTTGGATTTGTTGATTTGGGTGACCATGTTGAGTGTCGAGGTCGTCGGCAGCTTTTGAGGACCGGAGAGATGGTCGGAGTCGCTAAAGTTCGCCGCGCACTTGTACAGTGAATTTTGGTGCACCAGGTTGTTGTTAAGTTTTTGGGGAAGATGCATGCTCGGGTTGACTCTCGTGTTGTTTGCATGTGTGTCTCGGGGAGAAGAGCGATCGTTAGTGTCTCGAGGTAGCACAGGTTTGAACTCGGGGTTTCAGTAATTTGGCTCGGGCCATTTTATTTTTGTTTGTTTCAGGTTTTAATTTGAAACACAAAACCAAATTTAAAAGCAACAATAAACTGGTTAATGAAGTTTTCAAAAAAAATTCACAGTTTCTAAAACAAACAAGAAATACCAGTTTAAAAACAAAATGTTTAACAAAGTTTCAAAAGCTAAAGGGAAATAAACGAGTTTTCAAAGATGGTACTTTCCAAGTTCTAAAGTTATTAAAAATGATTAAGTTTTATGCAATTTATTAAATCAAGTTTTAAAATTAATAAGTTTTTTTCAAAAAGATTATAAACCAATTTCCAAAGTAAAAATCATTAAATAAGATTTTAAAAAAAGTTCCAAGTTAAATGTAAAAGTTAAATGATTTAAATTTGTTTTGTTTTAAAAGTAATTATATTAGGTTAATTAAGTAATTAATTCCCAATGATTTTTTTAAGTAAAGTTAATGATGTAATTAAGTAATTAATTAAGATAAAAAATTTATTCTTTAATTAATTAAGGTTGTGATTAATTAAAGATAATGGATTAGTGAAGTTAATTAAAAGTTAATTACTTAATGTAATTAATAATGGTTAATTAATTAATGTTAATAATCAAAGTATAATTACTTAAGGAAAGTAATTAAAGGATTGTTAAGGAGTGTATTAATTTAAGGGTCATTAACTAGTGATTAAGAGGAAAAAAATAATGTAATTAATTTAATTGGTTTAATTGATTAAGGATAGTAAATTACTTGATTAATTAAGGGTTCGTTAATCTAAGTAATTATAGGTTAATTAATTAAAGACTGATTAATTGATGAAAGTAATTAAAAGGATTAATTACGCAATGTAATTAATTAAATTAATTAATGTGATTAATGTAAGATAATTAGTATAATTAATTAAGGATAATCACTTAATGAAATTGATTAAGTCTAATTACTTAATATAATTAATAAAGTATAATTACTTAGTGTAATTAATTAATGGTTAATTACTGAATGTAATTAATAAAGAATAATTACTTAATGGAAGTAATTAATGAGTAATTACTCAGTGTAATTAATTAAAGGATTAATTAATGTAATTAATTAGAGAGTTAATTAATTAATTCAAGTAATTAAAGGATGGTTAATTACTGTATGTAATTAATTAAGGTTGATTAATAAATGTGATTAATTAAAGATTAATTATTACATGTAATTAATTAGAAGAATAATTATTTAATTAATGAAAGTAATTAGAGGATCATTAATTAATGTAAATAATGAATAATTAAAGGTTGATTAATGTGAATGGTTGAAGGATAATTAATTTGTGTAATTAATTAAAGGCTATTTATTTAATGTAATTAAAGAATAATTAATCAAGGATGATTAATTAAGATAAATTATAAGGATGATAAATTAATTGGGTTTCAATTAATTAATGTTAAGTAAGCAGGATTTAAAAGTAATTAAAGTAATTAATTTAATTCACTAATGGTTAATTAAGTTAATTAGTGATGGTGTGACAACTAATCTTGCTTACGGATGATTGAATGATGTTGAATGCCTTGGATTATGTGATATCTCTATTATGTGATATGTACTGCTTTGTGATATGAGATGCTTTGCTTGAATTGTGATCATATGGATTATCTATATGTGATACTAAATTATCTATCGGTGTAAATATGTTATTCTAAATAATAAATTGAATTGTTACAACTTAAAACAACATGGCCTTAAAAAACGATGTTTTGGATTTCGATGAGACCGGGATCGGATTTCCAAATTGGAATATCCGAAAACCACATCGATCCAAATTAAACGATAGGTCATGAAATCTCTAATGAAGATCAAGATGAAGACTGGAAGTGTAAGGTCTATGTGTCGTTAAAACTCTGAGAGCGATTCCAAAATGAATTTAACGGAGATAGTGCTTCCAAATTTGAGATGTAGATTCAGAGTGCAAGGGCTATTGGCGTTAACTCTGTGGGTGATTCCAAAATGAGCGTAGCGAGATAGTGCTTTCGGTTTCATTCGAACCCGGAAAGAACTTGTATGGATGAATGCTTTCAGAACATCGTCATTGGAGGACGATGAGAATTCCAAGATATGTGCTCTAAAAGGTAATCGTAGCTGTTATCCCATTTTTGGTCAAAACTGGAATATCAACAAATTGGCAAGGAATGTTGAATATCGGGA
Source organism: Allium cepa (assembly GCA_030765085.1). Taxonomy (NCBI): domain Eukaryota; kingdom Viridiplantae; phylum Streptophyta; class Magnoliopsida; order Asparagales; family Amaryllidaceae; genus Allium; species Allium cepa. The sequence goes on from CM060942.1 coordinate 516,632,906, forward strand.
TTGGAGATCGATTGGGATCAAGGCTGCGATCGATATCGCCAAAATCTGGTTGAGCTCCGATCGAGACGAAATTGATTGGAAATGATGATAAGGACTAGAAAAGGCTATGTTTCAAATTTCAGGTTAATTGGAGTTCGTATAAAGGAGATATAACCGAGCCAAATGAAAGGAAGCACTGCCGAACCATCCATCCTCCACTCCCAAGCACTGTCGGTCCAAACTTCACCTCCAAGCATGGCCGGACCATATTGCTACCGAACCAGCTACCTCCTCCCACTACCGAACCAGAAGCAAGGTAGACCACCACCAAGCTTCGTCCCCATCACCGAACCAACCTACTTCCCTCCTACTACCAAACCAACCATCTTTCCATGCACTACCGAACCGGCATACCACCGAGCCAACATACTACCGAACCAACTGCCGCTCCAATCCTCATCGGACCAACTCGCCACCGAGTCAACCTCCACTGGTCCAAGGCCTCACCGGACCAACCCCTCCAACCATCTACCACTGGACCAAGGCGTACCGAACCAACACTTCCAGACCAGATTGCATCAGCCCAGGCCCACCAGCAGCTATATACATCCAATATCCCTGCCCCCCAACCTCACTCTATAAATAGAGGGGCAGGGGTACAACAATGGGGGAAAAGTTTGAGAGCTCAAACACGGAAGGAACTTTCAAACAACTTATATACGCTTGTAATCAAGGCCTTGGACTTGTAATCTGAAAAATAAAGGAGAATAACATATAAAGTGGATGTAGGCACATTCTGGCCGAACCACTACAAATCTATGTGTCTTTTACAGTTTAGTCCCTGCTTTTTACATATTTGCGTAAATCACCCAAATCACTAAGAACAACACAAAATCAACTGAATCATACGACTTGGAGGTGTTTGCCCATTTTTTGTGCAAACAGTAGCCTCAAGCCTCATCAACCGGGAATGGCGAAAACAGGGGAGGTGCAGCAAGGCTAAGTGGGTAGCACCCAAGTAGGATAAAAATTTCCCCTGTCTAGAGGTACCTTTTTATTCGGCTTAGTGGGCGGTTGGTCGAGCCAACCGTGGGGTTGTCTTATTCGAGATTATCTAGTAAGGGATGGTTTCGGCCTTGTGTAGCAGGAGATCAGGGTAGATCCTCGGTACAGTCATCTAGACCACGTACTGTAATGGAAGATGACCCAGTACCCCTGCCATTGTATAGAATCCAATCTCCAATAAGTGTCGTATGTTTTCATTGTGCCCAACTATGTTGGAACGTGAGATGTAAGTATTCTAGCTATTTCCGTATTTTACTTGAAAACCCTAGACACTATTATAATATCACTGGATTTCCTATCAAATGTTTTGGTTATCGTAAGGTAAAATCTTTTCCATGTATATATGTAGGAAGTCTTATGAGATACCTTGCTTTTCAAATGATTTTCAAAGTTAAGCAACTTTAACCCATTTACGTACACCAGACCTATGTCTGACCCAGAGTTTGTTTTCTTTTTTATTGAATCTTAGGTACTCAATTTTTATGAGTAGCCAAGGTATTCAGGTTATCTTTGACGAATTTATGGAGAAGACTTGGAGCAGGAGGCTTCAGCGTATATAGATATTATGGTTCTATTGTGCTAGCATTTGTGTCTGTATCTCTATGTTGATGTATTTGAGTTATATAATAGACAGACTTTTATACCTATCTAATTTGAGATACATAATCTGTATAACTTCAATGTATGGTGATACTATGTAATATCCATGTGATTAATATATTTTATTCGTTCCACTGTGAGGTTCTGATTTTGTTTAGTTCTTTCTTTCTCATCTTTTCTCTTTCTATCCCTTTCTTTCTTAATAATGATGCATCTTTCTGTTGAATGAAAGGCGGGTTGTTACAGTGTGTGTATAATGATTAACACATACACACACATATGAACACATAAACACCACAATTAACACAAGATAATGCTAAAAATAACACATATATAATGGTTTACATATATACAAAAATTCATGAATTATATATACATTGAACAATTTAAAGCTAAAAAATGAAATAGGCATTCCATGGGTTATTATAAACCATCATTAGGTTATCATAAACAATTAGAATCACTAATTAGCCCTAATTTATCAAATTAGGAAAATCTAAATTTGGTTAAAAACTAGGTTTTTTGCAAAAATTAAAGGTTATACCCGAGATTGGAAGTAATAGAGAGTGACTAAGGAGCCATGCAAGATCTGAAAGCTTGAATTTGAGGTTTGGAAGCTTGAAAATGGGTTTTAGGGATTTAGGTAATAATTTTCATTTAGCTCAATTGAGGAAGAAAGGTCTCGGACGAGACCTGTATAACGCGAACTTCCGACGGTTTCCAACGACCGCCGATGGCTACTTTCTGACGGTTTCGAACGGCCGCCTATGACCCGTTGAAAGCCATCGGAAACCATCACAATAGGCCATTGAAAGCCGTTGCCAAGTGTCGTTGGTATTTCAAGCTTTTCTAGTAGTGAATCTTTAAAAATATTGAAATAATTCAAATAATAAACTCATTAAGAATGCAACATCTAGAGCCAACATTGCTTATAAAGTATCATTCCATAATACAAAATTATTTAATAATCTGAGTTACTTTTCGACTACCGCGGTCACATAAATAATGTGCAAACATCATATAACCTTGCAATAAAATCTAATGAGTTTCAATGGTTCTCGACATACATGCAATTTCATAATCGATCATTTAATCGATTTAATATTTCAACACACAATTCAACCAGTTCAACACCAAACAAATTGGAACATAGAATGAAATTTTATTTGACTCATTTCAACCATTTAGAACAAAAGATTATCAAAATTCCTATTCATGGCAAGGCATACAAAAAGGGATATAATTATTTTAGATATAGATGTTTGAGTCAAACTGATTTATTCACCTTAATCAGAAATGTAGAACAAATCCTATGCTAAAAATGCTGTTTACCCAAAACTACTTTTCCCGCTCCTTGCCCCATCCACATGCGCCACCAAATCAACCAACCTCGCCTACCACCAGGACCAGATTGAGTTTGGATCGGCATAAACCGGCCGAGCTTAGATGTGTTGGGTGGGCATGGATTGGGTCAGGCTATGCTTAATCGAATTGTGAATTATACTTACGAGAAATTTAAGCAACACGTACTAATGATGATTTTGGAGGATTTCGGCTAAAAATACACCTCCTTTGGCTACGAAAGGAGGACTTTTAGGATTTTCTTCTTCTTCTTGCTCATTAGACCTTGATAAAAACCAGTATTTACACCATTATAACCAAAGATTTATTCTAAATTTAGAGAGAAATAATCAATAAAAATAACTATTTGGACGTAGGCCAAAATTTTGTCAAGCCACCATAAAAAATTATACATTTTCCCTTTGCTTTGCAAGATTTCTTCCAGTCCATTTATGTATTTATTTCATTTTTGATTGAATGTGGGGTTTTCCCATTTTATGTGCAAACAGTTAGCATATTTGGTGTAGTGAACTATTCAGCTAAACGTGGTAATTGTGCAAGCCAATGTACTAACGACATGTAGGCGGCGGCGGGTTGTCGGTAAATGGATTTCCAATGCCATGTCGATGCCCTATAAGGAAATTGTAAAAATATTGTCAAAAAATAGTTTCCAACACAATAAATACTCAATGCATGGTGCTCTTCACAAAGCTTTCTTGACGACATTCACTAATGCTTGGTCAATACAAGTTCCAACATCATTGCAATGTCAAGCTGACTACATTTTAAATTGTAATATTGAATTCGTCGACGCCATTTCGGTAACTTTTTGATGACTTAGCGATGACTTAGCGATGTTAAATTATAATGTAAAAAAGGATTTTCAGGCACTTGGCTGACACCCTACCGAAAAATTTATTGAAATATATTTGCACGATTTCTACTATATTTCTTACCTCAATCACACATTCGGATATACATGATATGTAATCAATCCAACATAACATGCTTTTATCGCAAGTTCTATACCATACTACCACATATCAAGACACCAATTATTTTTCGATGTGGACCATACTACCACATACTTTAAAAAATTGTAGTTTTATAAAGTTAAGACACTAAGTATTTTTGAATCTAATAAAGGGTTTTTAAGTTTTACTTTTAAAGACAAAGGTTTAGAGATTAAGTATCTCAAAAATTTTGAAGTTTTTAAATTTGGAAAAATGGCAAAGCCCAAACTAAAATTTTGAATATGGAGTAGGTAGGAATGGGTGCCTAGGTAAGATGGAGTGGAGGGTAAGACTATGAAGAAGATAGCAACGATTGCTCATGGAGTAGTAATGTGGAATCCCCATAAAGTGTAACGTATATTGAAACCTAAGAATGTTTTGATTGACACGTGTGCAAGCCATAAGAAGAACCCACAAAGGAATGGCAAATTCTACTAAATTATATTTCTATGACTTCTAGGGCATGCTTGTAGAAAAGATCAAGAATAATTGCAGTAAGTACCAAAATATTAGAATAATATCAAGAGATTGGGATTAATAGAAGATAATAACAAAGGATAATAAAATGGAAAGCACACACATAGAGGGCATTAGTAGACTCAAGGACAAGGATGGCAAGGTAAGGGTTGACAAAGTTATTCCGCCGAACCAATTGCCAATGAGTTAACCAAAATGTGCTTAGTTTGTATTTCTTATCCACTATAGTGTGGAGATGCATAGTTTATTCCATTGCTGGGTGTGGTGATGGAAGTAATGAATAGACCTTATTCATCAAAAGCCATAAAGGGAAGTTAAGATATGAGGATTGTAGAAGGACGACATGTTGGAAAGATCCATTCAAGTTAGAAGTGGTAAAGCCACAATATCGATAATGTCAGTCGATGTTGAAGGGAGACATTCATCAATTGTTTCTTTATGTTTGGGTTGTAAGCATTAGTTGTTTCTATTGGTATAAAAGCATGCACGATATTATAGGAAATGTTCATTTTTATTTGTTTTCGGTGTGGACCACAAAGTTATGGGAAACTAAAAAGACAAGGAAATTTTCGGAAAAATAGTCAACGAAAGTAAAAGAAAATAAAATATTAGAAGGCTGGAAGTATAAAATAAATTAAGAAAATTTATGTAATTAGCTACTAAAGTAAAAGAAAAAAGATTGAACTCCCAAAAATTAGAAAATTTTTGGAAGGTAAATTTTGGCAAGCGGACGATAGGACAAAAGTTGTCGCGAAGCTATAGGTCAATATCCCTGTACCTTGAAAGCTAAAATTTATAACTGAACTTATGTGCCGGTTTCTATTATAAATGAAATAAAAGTATTGGAATTTAAAACTTACCACGTAAATAGGTGAAGTCCATTTTGGACGTTAGACTGCTGACTAAATCTCGATTTTATGAGGTGTGGTATAAATAATTTGGAAGAAAATATATAATATGCTTACTTTTGAAAACTTTCATTCGAAATTCTTGGTTTTAGAAAATAAAATATTTTTGTAGGAAGTTCTGGAAATTTTGTAAAGAAATTTTTTGAATGTCTAAATTTCTTTTATCAAAATTTTGAAAAGTAATATAAAAAACATATTTTTGGGCAGAAAGGAAGAAATTGAGTTTTAGAAGTGCCACACACTTGATGTGGGGAATAGTTGAAAAGTTAACTAGTATGGATTTATCTATGTAGCAGAAGTGGTAGTAAAATAAAATACGGTTAGTGATGAGAAAGCTGCTTTAGCTAGGGAATCCTTTTCTATATACCTTGAAGGTTCGCAAACAAAAGTTGATTTTTGAAATAAATACTATTTAAAAACTTTAACATACAGATTAGCTATGCAAATTATACTTGGAAAAGTTGAAAAAGAATTGGGGGCGAAAACAAGTTTTAGAAGTACAGTGGGAAGGTGGGTACTCAAGAGAAAAATGAAGGAAATATGGAATATTCCATCTAAACCCTTTTCCAAGCATAAAGAAAAAATTGGTTTAGAAAACCAGATTTTATTAATTTTGGATATTAGCAATGGCGTACTAGGATTTTAGATGGTAACTACTGAATGTGAAATTGGTTGAAATATACTCTTATTCATTGAAGTGTGGGAAAATTTGGGTGCGGAAACAAGTTTTTGATTTTCAAAAGCTGCGTACACGTAGAACTACTGATATATTTAGGATGTTTGCGTCATATTCAAAATTGATTTAAAAGAAAGCATTCATATAAGAGACACCGATTAGAATCATTCTACATACATATCATATGTATTGCGATACACCGTGCACTTATACACGACTTGTTGTACACTAATTAATTTGTTATCTTAGAATGGATGTGCGTTAGGTTACTAGATTGTGTCCATAAGGAATTTTAGATATGAAATTCTTTTAGGGCGGAGAATGTAGCACCCCACAATTTTTTATAATTAATTTAAAAGAAATTAATTAATAAATAGTAAATGTTGGAAAATTATTTTTTTATAAATTTTAGAATTAGGATACGAAACTTGTACCATTGGGATCGTGGTGATTTTCTGATTAATTTTCGTAAGTCAATTTTTCAATCAGATCTCAAATGAAAACGTTATTAATGTTTAATTTTTTAGATTCAGAAATAATTATATATATAATTATGGTAATAGAAGTTAATTACCGCTAATTAGTAACGTTAAAGGAAACTTTTATGTTAATAAATGTTAACGTTAAATTAAATATAGAAGAAAATATATAAGTGGAAATAAATTATTGCAACAAGGTTTAAAAAGGAATGAAACAAGCGCAATCATTTAAACACCGTAAAAAAACACGAAATTAAACGATGCTCTTATTCACTGTTTAAACCAACTGTAGGTAGACCGGTAGTAATCGACCCTAGGTCTTGGATGGTCGACCGTTGGCCATGTTAAATTGTGATTTTTCAATGCGGAATGAACAGTCGCGATGGACTGTAATATTTTATTTATGCACGAAGTAATTGAGGAACGTCCATGATCAAATTAAAGATTCTGTAAGTTAAATCTAATGCTCCACATTAACTCCAAACCCCTATAATTTCTCTTTTCTCCACGTCAATGGGTCATACAAGTGGAGAAAAGTGGAAAATAAGAGAAGAGAATAGTAGAAGTAACTCAGAATGGAAAAAAAGATAAATTCATAAATTTGAAATTCAAATCAAAATGTAGTTCAATCCTTTTCCCCGATTTGTAATTCTAATAGGTGTATACCTTTTTTATATTTTGGATTTATAGTAGGATGGAGTCAAATTAAAAGGGAATGGATTAGATCTGGAGAATTGGTCCTAAAAAGAGGCATGTGGAAATATTATATGCTTTTATAATAATAGATTGTACTATGCAAATCAATTCCATTATGCCTATATTGTTAATTGAAGTTGTAGGCTAAATTTATAAATCTTATAATGAAATTGGAAAACTCTGCCTACATATTCGGCATCTGCTAACTTGTTATCGTTACATGTTATATGAATGTAAATCAAGGAATTTTTTATGGTACATGCAGTTCCTAAATTCATTATTGAGAAATATGAAGCTATGAATTTGTTTGTGGTATGATAATAATAGAATGTTATTTGAATGAATAATAAGAATGTAAAATAAAGAAATTATATTAAGATTGTTGGGGTTTTAAGTGGTATTTTAATTCTTTGGAATTTTGAATGTTGTAAGGTGAATCTCTATACATTATTAAGTTTAAAACAAAAAGTGCATTTTTTGAAATGATAAAGAAAACGACTAAAAAGAAAGAGTGTACAAAATAGGAGTATTAACCGAATTGTTTACTGTCTATTTCAAACAATGAAAAGATAATTTTTTGTAATTCCAAACAACACACTAGTCTTCCCTTTTGGATAAGATATAGAAATTTACAATGTTAATATTTTAATGATAGAAACTTAGTTCCAACACATTAAAATGCAGAGAACCTTATGGTGTTAAATAGAGAGATATAAATGGGACAAGAGCATTCTAAAATGAAAAGAAACATGATACCAATAAAAATGGAAATTAGATAAAAAGAAATTGATGAATTAAATAAAAATAAATTAAATAATATGTAAGAGTAAAAAAAGGATAAAAAAGGAATAGAGATAGAAAATGGGAAAAACGATAAAAAGAATGTGAAATGATATTATGAGCCTATAAAAAGTAAAGCGGTAAATAATAATAAAGAAAGAAAGATGTAAATGCATAATGAAGTAAAAGACTTAGGGTTAACGGTGGACTGTAGAGGCAAGATAATAAAGTAAGAATGAATGAATATGTGTGTGTGTGTGTGTGTGTGTATGTAAGATATATATAAGCAGCCACCGGTATGCATGGTGTGAACTACTAAAGTTAATTGATAATTGTATGAATAGAATGACATTATTCATTACAGTGCGTTCGAGTGCGAGGTCATTAGCGTTACACAATAGAAGTCACCCCACCAGAAGGGGCTACCAGCAGTTGTGTAATATTACACTGGTCTTGGACATATCCAACCATAGGACTCGTGTGAAGAGTATACGCTTGCGTATAGATGAAGGAAGAACCCTAATAGATAGAGGTGTCTACATTAAAAATAAAAAAGAGAGGGGTATTGCCTTAATTGTATTTAAGCCTCATACCAAGCTGCTTCAGTCTGATACTCTATCTGATACTGAGTCTATTGTTGTTGTAAGGCGGTCTGATAATCCTGGTATATAAGTTGAGTATAATCAAGCATCATGAACTATAATGTAGCGATCGCCCATCTATCCTCATCCATGTCCTAGCATGTTATGATGTAAAATAGAAAATTATTCATATAATGATTGTAAATGACAGTGACCCATATGAAAATTAGGAATTCGTACATACTTGAAGCAGATTATATAAACCGGTAGAAAGTGCACCCTAAAAGCCCTCATCTACAGGATAACATAATGTACACTTATCAACCTCACTCGGTAATGTCTACTCTCCAAATGCATGCCGAGGGGGATCGTGCATAGGAGGCTGCACGTATTTGGATGACCAAGGATCAAAAGTAGCCTGCGGTAATTGAACTCTAATGGTGGTCATAGATGGGGCCAATATGATTGGAGTTCATACTCCGTATATAATCAAGTAACGAGTAAGCATGTGTGGCTACTTGAGTTTAGTACGCATCGAAATCTCTAGGTATAGTAGAAGGCTCACCATCTACCCATTCCATGTCCCTCATACCAGCAATATAAGTCGGGCCGGCCCGAATTGATCCATAATATCAGCCCATGGAAGCGTATCAGAAGGAATATAAACTATATCAAACAACTGAAACCAACACTGCTCCTCTAAATACCGGATGAAAGGACATGTTGGAACTTGAATGTATAACTATCTCTTGAAATCGAAAACTGAAAAGTAATGAGATGATCTGCATCGGGCTCTATAAACTATATTTACTCATGCTAGGGTCGAAAAATAATAGTGTTGCACCACCTCATATCCATCGGTTATCCGGACTCCATCAACTCAATAGTTACACCCTGTACAGCATGGCGTACATGCATAGGATTTCCCCAATGATATACATGTGGAAAATTAAACATATGAAGCATTGTTCGCTTCATCGACAAGTCGTGGGTGTATGTTGGTTGTATACTAATAGTACCAAAATGTGAGGATGTATGAAAAGAAAACATCTATCAAGACTATTGTAGTGCATAAGTATTCAATGCTATATATAGATATCCAATAATGGAAATGCTATAATCGTAACACTCCTAGAAAAAAGGTTGAAATACCGTCAACACTTGGCGATGGCTTTCGATGGTCATTTGCCACGGTTTTCGACGGTTTTCAATGGGCCATCGATGACCATCTAAAACCGTCTGAAATATGCTGTAAGCTTCCGTTGGAAGCCGTGGGAAGTTCTCGTTATACAATTCACAGCCGAAATCTTTCTTCCTCATGCGAACTGAACCGAAATTTTGATCAAAATCCCAAAAACCCCTTTTTCAAGCTTCCAAATGTCAAATTCAGGCGTTCGAATCTTGCACGGCTCCTAAATCACTCTCTATTGCTTCCAATATTTGGTATAACCCCTAATTTTGCAAAAATCCTAATTTTTAATCTAAATCTAGATTTGCCAAATTTGATAAATTAGGGCTAATTGGTGGTTATAATTGTTCCTAATAGCCTAATGATGGTTTATAGTATCCCATGGAATACCTATTTCATTTGTTAACTTCAAATTGTGAAACGTATGTATAATTCGTGAATTTGCGTATATTTATAAACCATTATATGTGTGTCATTTTTATCATTGTCTTGTGTTAATTGAGGGTGTTTGTGTTCATATATGTGTGTATATATATGTTATCGTTATATATACACACACGCGTGCGTGCATACTAATAATTAAATAATTGTTTTCTATCAAAAACGTCGTAAAATAATAATTTACATATCTACTATAATACACTACATTAACCTTGTTCGATAAAATACATGGATTAATGTGTTAAATAAATGTGTAAAACTTCCAATTTTTGTATGAACTACTTTTTTATTATGTCTCGTAGAGAGTTTTCGGCACCGTCCGACAAGTGTTGTACATGATCGTTATATAAATATTCGTTTTTGTCTGAAAACAGACATTTATATTTATCTGGTACAATACTTGCTGGATTTATCCATGTATTGGACAAGTTATAAACACAGCAAATAATTGCATTTCTACATTATTTCATTTTAAACAGTTACAAAATTCCACCCTCACTTTTTTTTCTATGTACACGCATTTGTGTACAATACAGGAAACAAAGGGAAGTGTTGTTGAAATTATGTTGAATCTTTTTAAGCGAAATAATTTATGAAATTTAATTATTTACTGTGTTTGTAATGGTAAGTAGGATGACTGACTATCAAAATAGAAAACGTAAACAAAGTTTCAATATTGTATTCATAAATTAGGTTAAATCGATGCGTATAAGACTATGTATCGATACACTAAAAAATAAAATCTCAATTCAAAAATGGCCAATAATTATTTTTGAATTTGTGACATATTTTTTTTAATAGGAAAAATGGCCGATTATTTTGATGATCGGAGAAGATGGATGTATCAAATAAGGTGATTGAGAGGCTTAGTAAAGGAAGATTTTGTAATGATACAAACGTATTTATTGAATTCTCTTTAAGTAATAATAGAAACGATGTAAAAATTCATTGCATGTATAGTATGTGTAAATATTTAAAGCATTTGTTACCAGATATTGTGAAAGTTCATTTGTGCAAAAACGGTCTCGTACCGAAGTATTACGTTTGGGATTGTCGTGGAGAAGCTATAGCACATACTCCTGTAGAGTCTGAATTAGAGGTGGCTGGTAATGAAATTTTTATGACGAATCATATAGAAAATATGGTTGAAGATGCAACACGATTAATGTTCCCAACGGTTGAAGTTGATGATGATGATGTAAACGTCGAAGAACCAAATATTGAAGCAAAAAAATTTGCGATTTATTGGATGCTGCTAAGAAACCTCTTTGGGATGGGTGTAAAAGTGTCACTCTGTTATCATTAACCGCAGAATACATTGCAATGAAATCAAAATACAAATAACTGAAGCTGTAAAGCAGTTGTACAAGTTGCAAAACGACATATGCCGATAATTTAATGAATTAAAATAACTATGAAGTTAAAAACTTATGTCGGCTTTTGGTTTGCCTTATCAAAAAATAGATACATGTTTAAATAGCTGCATATTGTTTTGAAAAGAGGACTTCACTCTTAGAAAGTGTAGAATATGTAACGAGGAAAGGTACAAAGCAATAAAAAAGAAGGGAATGGAAGTTCCATACAAATGTATGCATTACTTGATCATCACTACTAGGCTTTAAAGATTATACGCATCCTCTACAATTGCACCTCATATGAGATGACATAGTGTGAGAACAAGGGAATAAGGTACATTGACACATCCAGCCGATGAAGAAGCAAGAAGGATTTTGACAGAACTTATCCTGCTTTTCCAACGGAGGGTCATAATGTTAGACTTGGATTATGTACAGATGGTTTTTCACCATATTTTCAGTTTGGTGTTAAATATTCATCTTAGCCCATCATCATCACACCTTATAATTTGCCTCCAAGGATGTGTGTGAAAACTCCACATATGTTTCTTACTGTTGTCATTCTTGTCTCCAACGATCCGACACAAGGAATTGTACAACTGTTGACTGAGGAGTTAAAAACACTGTGGAACGAAGGAGTAGAAACATACAACGTTTCAAAGAAAAAAAATTCTTATGTTTTCTTCTTTGTTGTGGACAATAAGTTATTTTCCTGCTTATGCAATGATTTTAGGATGGAGTACATCTAGTCATCTAGCTTGTTCTCATTGCACAGAAGAAACACGGGCTTACCAAATGGTAAAAAAATTCATGGTTTGATTGCCATCGATATTTTCTCCCTTTCAATCATCCCTTCAGTGGAGATAGAAAAAACTTTCTAATAAAGTAGAAACCATACAACCACCAACGATATGGTCAAGCGAAGAAATATATGAACTTTTATCGAACTATCTAAAGATACATGAAACCGGAGTACAAAGTGAATTGCAGGTTAATCGACTATTCATAATTGGTGCAAACAAAGTATATTTTGGGAGTTACTTATTGGAAAGATCATCTGCTTCGTCATAATATAGATGTGATGCACAACGAGAAAAATGAATTTGATAATGTTTTTAACATAATTTTGAATGTCAAGGGGAAGACTGAGGGCAATTTGAAACCTTGACGCGGTATATAAGAATTATGTAAACGTTTTGAGCTTCATATGAAACAAAACGACAATAAAAAACCTAAAGCGTGTTATGAGTTAGATGATAATCAAGTTAAAGTTGTGTTAAAATGGGTGGAAGGATTAAGATTTCCTAGTGGGATTTCATCAAATCTTCGTAGATGTGTTGACTTTAAAAACAGTAGATTGAGTGGAACGAAAAGCCATAAATGTTAAAAGTTTGGAAGATAATAACGGAACTAAGTCTATTTTACAAAGAGCTTTGTTCAACTATGTTAAAAGTTCAACGTTTACGTAAACTTGAAGAAGTTATTCCTATATTTCTCTGCAAATTGGAGAAAATATTTCCACCGGGTTTTTTTAATGTAATAAAGAAATTACCTATTCATCAATCATCTGAAGCACGACTTCAAGGTCCTGTGCAGTATGGATGGATGTATCGATCTGAGAGGTATGAAATATGTTACCGACTAATTTAATTATATTCGAAAGTAAAAATTAATGTAAATTAATTTTCATAGATACTTAAATCATCTGGAAAAAAAGTGAGGCAAAAATCACGAGTTTAAGGTTCGATATGTAAATCATACATCGAAGAAGAAGCTTTGTTCTTTTTCTCTCACTATTTCAGTGACCATGTGAATATATCATTTGAAATTGTTCCATGTAATGATGAAGGCAACGAACAAGAGTCCACTCGGAGGTTCATGTGTAGACGTATGGTTAGACGATAGAGACTTTCATGTAGCACAGACTTATATTCTTCTTAATTGTGTTGAGGTTGCACCTTTTTTAGGTAATATGAAATAATAATTCTTGATTTATTCATTCCAATAGTGATTGTGCATGTTTAATTTAATGCAATATTTTATCCATATATGCAGTATTTATGAAAGAGAACATCCACGCGGAGGGCTTAGTAAAGAATTTTCTGATTTATATTCAAAGTACATTTATGAAATGCGAAATTGTGTTGTCGACGAAGGATTGAAACAACTTGCGTTGGGACCAAAAAGAATATCAGGAAATATCCAATATATTTCATTAATGAATATAAATTCAACACCAAAGAATATGGTGCTGAAAAATTAACTAATAATACAGGTGTATTTATATGGCGCTCTAACCCAAATTTTGCACCGACATATTTCTCACGACCTGCGGAGTATGTTTTTCTGTTTAAATGCAATTGGTTCAGCAATGTCCTAGGTTCTAGAATTAATGTGCATAAGGTTATAATCTTTTTGAAATGAAGCATACATCGCATTATTGCAAGTACGATCCTTTTCTACTAGCCAAAAAAGCTTCGCAAGTTTATTGTGCTTCTGTAACGTCCAGCCTTATCGCACGCTTTAAATCGACACACGTGCCAATTCAAACCATACGGAAGGGCGGATTGTTATGGGTAAATAAGAAAAATAGGAAAGAAATAAAACAAAACAGAATCTCACAGCGGAAGGATAAAATATAATAATAAATATACAGTTCATAAAATCTTTTTACAAAACATTTGATTCTTTTTTATACAATAAATATTAGAGTTCACATACCAATAAATATCAATGCAGCGGAACAATATGAGTGTAGTGCACTAGTACAAATAATAATAATATAAATCTTCCTCTTCGTCCTCCAGAGATAAATCTTCAAATCATGAAACGCTCGTACTGACCCGAGCGAATTTGAAAAGACAAAAACACTCGAGTCAGAACTAAAAGATCTTATGTGAGTTAAATTAACAGAAATAAATATGAGTGCAGTAACTCAAGAGATGCTCGGGATTTACATCTCCTAAGGATCCGTTAAACTATTCACTATGTAGTATATTGCGCTATTATAATAGTGTCTATTTATAAAATAAACTTACTTTTTTCTTAGCATTAAGGGGTTACCCATATAGCCCTTAACACGTAATAGTCCCAGTAGTCCATCCAATATCATAGTCCCTCCTGATTGGGAAGCCACCAGAGGATACCACACGGGCTACAGGAGAAAATCAAACTCGTACAAGGTGCGATAGGGTAGGTGACACGGCACAACTAAGCAATGCCAGGGTAGATGTAACGTTTGCGATTTTTCGTTGCCGAAAAACCGAAAGGTTAGGGTTTAAGAAGAAGAAAAAGACAGAAGAAGATAGAAAAGGATAGAACAGAACAGAAAAAAATAACAGAACAACAACAGAATCTCACAATCGCAGCGGAACAACATATAATAGATAAATGAATAATCTTTAAACAAAGAACTATATCAGTTATTACATTACATTTCATTACATTTCATTACATCATATCATCAGAGTGTACAACAACATACAACAACAAACAATGCAGCGGAAAAAGAAATACTATATAAATTAGTAATACGCCATGCCATCCAGCTTGCCTCCTGCAACTCCTGAATATCCTGAATAAACCTTAACTCTTGACTGCCCGTGTGGAAATTGGTGGGCACCCAGAGTATAGGAAGGAAAACAATAAACTCCGAGTCAGTCATGTGACTGGTGTGAGAACTCAAAACAGTTTATCTTTAAAATCAAAATAGAGGAATATTTTAAAGTCAATTCGAAATGCTTTTAAAAAAAATGAGACTACCATAAGGCCTCCCGCACACGCACACATGCAAACGCAGAATCGGAGGAGATTTCTCCTTATGATAGTCAAAGATGCTTGATACGCATTAAAAGAACATTTGATATTATTACTAGTGCATAGTGTAGGCAAAATTAATTTCGATAATAGAATATAAATCTTAGCCAACATAGACATTTCGAACTATGTCTACTATAGCTACCATCCAAACAGTGGGGCGCCACCATAAGTGAATGGCAGGTTCTACAACTAAAACCGTACAGGGTTTCGTATTGGGAATTGGATTTCCAATAAATGGTCAGGCCAAGGAACTTCCCATTGCCACATGAGAATGCCTCTGGAAGGACATCCCCGAGAACCAAACCGGATCTCTGCCAACACAAGGCCGGGTTACCCCTAACTGGGTAACTACTGACACGAATATGTCATCCCCCGATCGTAACCGATCTATCCGAGGATCCTCGATTTCCAACAACCACAAAAATATGCAGTAACAACATAGGTTAAATATCTGGGCTCCATACCATGATACCACCTCTATCCAGAAGGAATGACATACACTAAAGGGCGCTACCCCTAATAACCTTGCTGCGTCCTTCCTGTTTTGACCATTTCCGGGGTGTGAGGTCCGACGAAGTCTCGTCCACAAAGTCATACTTTATACAAAAGCCGTGCTTTGGGTCAACAAATGATCATAGAAATGATCACCAAGATAAACGATCAAATAAATGATCCTATCACAAATGATCAACACAATGATCATTTCACAGCAACACTCAGCATGCCACACTACCAAATTGGGAGTATATCACTAATAACCTTCAACTATATAACCTTTGAGCTTGTACGTCTCAGAGAAGGGTGTTAAGCTAAGAGAATAAATTCTCCGCCACCAACAGAAATATATTTGAAAGAAATCAGCTTTATATCTCAATTTGTAATGTCAGACATACAATCATACAAGTCTGTTCCGGGATCGAACAGAACCGAAGGCACTTACAAAGAAGTCCTTGCAATCCGGATATTCACTAATCACGACCGGACTTCCCGTCACTAAGGGTGATAAAACCTCTATATCGGAGATCAGCCGATGTAGAGCAACTCGACGGTAATCCTTCCATTTTCACAAACATCCGGTCTTCAACACCAGTCATCAAATCCAATCCATAACGACATATCACATACTCGGAATGGGTTATACGACCCCAAGGTCCTTTCCCGGCTAACCCGAATAGTGAGCGCTTATTCAAAAATAAGTGTGGCATTCAAATTCAAACAATCACAACAAATACCTACTTAAAGGTAAATATTGATAGTCGGATTATTTAACTATCAATAGGCATGCTCAACATCACCAAATCCAAATAATTTCCCAAATTATTTATTTTCTGAAATATCTTTACAAGATATATATATTTTCCACACTTCAACATTTGAAAACAATTCTTCAAATCACTTTTCCTTACTCGGAAATATTTTCATTTCAAAATGGTTCATTTAAACCAATTTAAATAAATCCTTAACGATTTACTTTTTATTTACGTTCCAAATTCGTAAATTTATTCCCACACTTTAAAAATAAATCAACGTTTATTTTTAAACTAATTCCCCCTCTCTTTTATAAATTCCATAGTGAATTTATAATCCCAAAATATTTATGATATACGATTTTCAATCGATTTTCAATATTCACTTTCAATTTATCTTTAAAAAGATAAATTCTAAACATTCATTTCACATTGGAAAAATATTTCCATACTTATTTAATAATAAGTACATCACAAATCTATTTATTTTCAACATGTGAAAATATTCAATATACTTAAATCAAAATTTAGTATATATTTCATTCTATAAGGAAATCATTCTCTTAACACATTTATTTGGGTACAAAACAAATGTTGCGTAAAACATCGTTACGACGACTCAAAATCACTAGTATAGGGATTCAAAGTTTAAATAGATATGTAAATCCCAATACTATATTAAACATTTCCTTTCGGAAATCATTTACTATAACAACAATGTTATAGTCCACCATTTCCTTCTATTTCTCGAAAACGTCTATTTCAACAATAAATGTTGAAATCTATGGTTTCGATTCATAATGCATTTTAAAACGTCTTTAAAATCATTCACTTCATTTTATAATGTTCCTTCCCCAAAACATATCCATTTCATTTAATAATATATTCACTGTCCAAAATCGTGAATATAATTCCTTTCATACATTCCTATATCCAACTTATCAAATTCAATTGATTTCGGATTTATAAACAACGTTTAAAAACTCCATTTGTATTTTTATAAACTTCTATTTATAAAAACCCTTTTTATATTATTTTAAATGCCAAAATCCGATTTATAAGCTAATCTCTTATAAATCTTTTGTTTTACAAAACCTATTTATATTTATAACTTCACGATTTATAAATCTATAAATCTTCATTCACTTATAAAATCCATTTATATTTTTTTTTTACACTTATAAAACAGGTTTCACAATTCCTATATTTTTAATCCATAAATATCAATATTTTAAATCTTTTATATAAATCGTTTATAATAATTCAAAATTCCCGATTTAACCATTTTATGAATTAATCACTATTTATTTCAAAAATCTTGATTTGGTTATATTTTACAAAAATTATAACTTTTATAACATTAAACTTATAACGTTAATTTATTTAAAATAAATCAATTCAAAATTTTAAATAAAACATATACTTTCAAAAATCACTTTAAAACCCTTTTAAAACCCAAATCATTATTTTTAAACTTTAAAATGGATCCGATGATGTAAACATCACCAAATAGTCAATCACGACCTTCAAATATCATATATCGATATGATAATCAACAAATATCACAATATCTGTAAATAAATCAATATAGTTGAGGAATCCAGTTGGATCCCTCCAACCTATTTCCTGCATCCAAAGATGTTAGCACAATACCAATTCCGCTCCAATACGGAATTATCGCGGTATATGGGATTTATAAATACTATCCGTTTAATAGACGGCGCAATAGGGTCTCATCCGCTAAAAAATGCGGGAAATCAACAACTGCAATATATACATATGCCAATATATATATATTGCTATTATATATAATACCAATTTCACTGTTTATGAAATATTCGCGGTATATGTTTTTAATAAATAACATCCGCTTACTAACGGCGTATAATGTCTATTTTAACAATCAATAGATAACAATCATCATTCAAACATGCATTCAAATATTTTAAATCTAACTAGTTAAAATATAATCGAAACCGATTCGATTGAGTGAGAAGTTCTCACCTTGATTTCAATTCCGTTTTAGCTTTTATTTCGAATAAAATTAAACGCACGTTTAATTTTACCCGAAATTTTCACTAACTCCAAACGACTCCAAATCAGTTGCATCGCGAATTGCTCGACGATACGATTCCAACGCACTTTGATTCGTCACGATCCGACCTCGTATGAAAGAGATACATTGTTTTTAAGATACACGGATTATAAATATAAGTAATTTACATTTATATTACATTCTTAAACTCAAAGCAATCTTGGCCGCACATCACACTACCCCCTCCCTCTCTATCTTCACGCGCACGGAAGCATCTCCTCACCCAGGCTATGAAACACGCAACCAAACCCTACATGTCGCGCTAGCTACGACGACTTTTACCAAGATCAATGACCCCCACCATGTGCGCCTCCCCCAGAGCCTCCACCGGCCAGTGACCGCACGCCCCTAGTGCCCTCCTCTCCTCGAAAAACGTGACCAAAGCCGGCCACTTCAACCCCAAATTCGCGACAATCCACTCAATGATTTTCAACCACCACCGTTGATCTAGTGGAACTCAATGCGCTCGACGTTTTTGTAGTTGATGACTTTTGTTAAAAGTGAATGGATTGGAAGAACGAGAGAGAAGAGGTGAAGAAGATGTCGGCCATTGGTTTTGAAGTGGCGGCCACGAACGTGATGAAACCCTAGCAATT
Organism: Allium cepa; assembly: GCA_030765085.1. Taxonomy (NCBI): domain Eukaryota; kingdom Viridiplantae; phylum Streptophyta; class Magnoliopsida; order Asparagales; family Amaryllidaceae; genus Allium; species Allium cepa. The sequence continues at coordinate 516,652,243 of CM060942.1, forward strand.
TTTTTTATTTTTTTTTGATTTATGAGCCTATTTATAGAAAATTTTTTGAACATATTCATTCCGGTTTTCTAAACTCCGATTTACGCACTGAAACTGACGTTCCTAGGGTTTACCCCGCGTTCCGGACACAATGGAACAGGTTTCGAAAGCTAATTCGGACATCTGTGCGAGTTATGGCAACAAACGATCGATTTAAATTAAACCGATTTAAACGATTTTCTAGGCGTTTTAATTTGCACCGGACAAACGGTAAATCCAATCGACTTGAAATTTGAAACCATACAATAATATCACATTATGGATCCGATGAAACTGGTTTCGTCGAAATCCGAGACTTTTTGAAAAATAGCTATTTTAACTCGCCAAATAAATATTAAAAATAATTCGATGCGTTTCGAGCTGCCACGATCAAACGACAACTCCGATTGACACGAAAATTGAAATCCGGTAATAACACCCTATTACGGATCCAATGGAACTAGTTTCGTCCAATTCTGAGACTGTTCAAAAATTGGCTAATTTACAGTCGATAATTAAATATTAAAATATTCAATTTTGACAATTTAACTTTTAATTCGATTTTAAAAGTTCTAAAATATCATTCTAACTCCAACATGATTAAAATAAAATTTTACAAATCATTTTCAATCATATTTAACCAGATTTTCAATTATTTCCATAATTTAACATATTAAATTATCGATTTAATTATCCAATTAAATCCAATTATTCGAAATAAAATTTATTCGAATTATAAATTTCACTTATTAAGATTTAAAATTAATTAAATATTCAAATTTTAATTAATAAAAATCCTGGGTCGTTACAGTAGATATACCAATTACGCTTCTAGGTCGGTGGTAACGCGTAGCGTGCAGCTACCGCCCACCTCGAGCCACACCCCCAAATAAAAATCCAAAGTGGCCACCGAATCAATCCAAAAGTCAAAGTATAATATCGAAGGGATGTGTCTGATCAAAGGTGCTACCTTATTAACCCGTCAATCGCTCCTGTTTTAGCCACCTTATGCCAACTCACGGGAGTTGGGTCCACGTATTTACCTTACATGAAACGCCGCCGCCATCGTACTTCATTCTGGAATCTTCACCGCGTACACGGTTGTTAAAGTGGTTTTCAGAGTTGGCAGAGAGTATGAAAACTTCCGATCCCGGTCTCTTCAATAACCAAACGTTATTATAACACCGCGGTCATTTAAAAAGCAATTATACCTTCAAAAACCAGAATATAATTATCCATTTCAAAACCCATAAATACGATATCATTTCCGTTCCAAAACAAACTCATTTGATATTATTTTTATAAAAACCCAAATTAATATAATATCATTTTATTTCAAATATATATTTCTTTTCCAAAATCATATTGTTTTCAAACTTATAATAATAGGAAACCAAACATTGAATTATAACTTTCAAACTATAATACTTCGAAAATTCATAGCTTTAAACCATAATTTCTAAAACTTAAATGGTTTGGATATTCAAACATTATATAACATCAATAGTTTGGATTCAAAATTTCTTTATAAAATAAAATAATTTCTGCGACTTACAATTTATTTCATTTAAGATTAAGTCAAAATCCATAAATTTAAAATCACTTTCAGTTTAAATAAACCACTTTAGTTTCAATATATTTCAAAATTTGAATATTAAACAATTGGAACTAAGGTTGGAAATTTCTATTTCACCAATTTAAAGTCCTATTATTTAGTTTGAAATAGTAATTGCATAATAAACCCGTAATCATTTAAGTAAAACTCAAATTACTTATAAAATAAAATTTCCTTTAATTTTTATGCTAGAAATATTCATTTAATTCACCTTGAATAGAATTCAGTTATAAATATCATACCTTTTAAAAATTTCAAGTTAATATATTTTACATCAACTTATGAAGTTAACTTCTTAATTAAGCTCAATTCCAAATAAAATTTCCAATTTAACTCCCAATCTTAATTAATTTAAATCCTTTAAAATTATATGTAATTTCAATATCTTAACATGTACTTTACCATATAATATAAAACAATCAAACTCCATCATTCAACTTATTTATCTTATTTAACAAATCCATACACAGTTTATCTTCAATACTTTAACTATAAATGTATATATAAAATAATATTTTATATAATATCAAAATCTATATTTATTAACTGTATCCTATCCAAACCATAGAAAAATCATTTCAAATTTTTTTTATATATATATATATACCGCGGTGCCTGTATATAATTTTCTATCCTATTGTCAAGTGATACAGATATTTATCATTTCAATCCGCAATTTAAAAATAAAAAAATGCGGTTGTATATCATTTCAAATCGCAATCCCGAATGAATGAAATATATGATAACTTGCAGATTTTAAAATATAGTACACATCATCCATTCACCAAACATCAATCATCAATCATTAATTATAATCATCATCCAATTTAAACAAACATCAATATATAACAGGTGATAAATAACTGGTATCAATTTCAGTTTACACTCAAATAAATTTAATAACTGTTAATTGGAAGTTTATATGCAAAATAAATATAATTTAACTGGCAGTTAATATGCAATAATGAATTAAATAACGCGTAAATTAAATGAATGCAATTTAACTGAAAAATTGATGAAATATATACCAAACAGCTATAAATAAAATTTTAAACACATCAAAAATCAATTTAACAAACATAAGAAATTTTAGAAATCGTGAGTGGGTTAAAACACTCACCTTTATGTGAATCTGAAAATAATAGACTTCTAATCAATAGCTTCGCTCTACGCTTCCTTAGTCTTCTTATTGATTGCTAGCTTTGTTCCGTAATTTCTTTTATTTTGATTTACTTAAATTTCCCTCCTTATTATATTAGTATATATATATATATATATGTATGTATGTATGTATGTATGTATGTATTTTTAATAGGTTTGGAAAAGATTTAAAAAAAAGAATTTGAAAAAAAAAGGATTGAAATAAGAAGAACTGAAAATTGTAGAGAAGATCAAGTTTTGAAAACAGAGAAGAAAGTTTGAAATAGAATAAAACTTGAGAAGAAGAATATTTGAAGAGGAAGGAAAAATTAAAATAAGATATAATAAGGAGATTTGAAGGAAAAAAAGAAGAAGAAGGAGATTTGAATGGAGGCTAGGGTTTCATTTGCATCATATCGTATTTATAAGGTTAGAGTTAGGTTTAGAGACAAAGAGATTTTAAAGGAGAGGATGCTATTAATTAGAAATAAAGTAAATATGAACAACTTGGTATTGAAATATAGTAAATATGAACAAGCCTTTTTTTAAAAGTAGCAGGTATCAAAAAGAGGTAATTATTAATTAGAAAGGGAATGAATATGGAGGGACAAAAATAAATGGCACGTTTCGTTAGTTTGATTCTAAATTAATTAAGTGCTAGATATAGAAAAGTTTGAATACATCATATATATTCATACTTTAACTTTGTGTCAAAATTGCTAAACATATAACAAGTACTATTAATTGGTGACAATATATAGGAATAAACAAGAATAAATGTAGATTCAATCACATAAGGATCTAATAGGGAAGGAGATAAAAAGTAACGACGTTGATTAATTCCACTTTCCCACTTTAGCCAATTTATTAATACGACATTTAATTATCATGCAAGTTGTATTATGACTAGAAAACATAAACAACAAACAATAAATTAATATGTATATAATATTACCTCACTTTTAAATTGTTTGACAAAAATAATAAAAATTAAATCATGCTTTAGCAATTTGAAATTAAAATATTAAATGTTTATATGTATACACATGCACACAAACACACATACATGTGTGTATAAAGATTAAACCAAAGATTATTAATTAATTCAAAGCATACTTCCATACCACATTAAATTGTCTAATGCATTTGTAAACTTATGTATACTTGAAGTCAAAAATACATATATACATATAAATTAAACCTTTTTACCTTAATGAAATTTATTTAAATTTTTAACAAAACAAAACTGGAACACGACAAATTAAGCAATATAGTAATAAACCTTTAAGATCCTTAAATAAGGACATTTGAGATAATAAATTAGGTAACAAATTTAAATATTGTTGTAATCAAAATCAAAGCTTAGATTTATTATCGAAAAATTGTTAAGCATATGTAAACTTCTATTATAATTTATTAGATTAAGAACAAATAATTTATTCAACCAAGTATTCAAATTTCATGATATATTCAATTCAAGATAAAGTGACAATATGTGTATACAATATTTTTGTTTCAACACAAATGCAAATTATATGTATATAAACTTTCAGATCTACAAAAAAAAAATCCAATTTGGTTTAAGAGTTTAAAACATGGATCTATAATTAAACATTCTTTTAATATATATATATATATATATAATTGTTTTGGTTTATCAAATTAAAAGTCAAATTAGTTCATTCAACAAAAAAAATTCAAATAAATAAATAAATGTTGATTCCCATTCTTAAATTCATTATTGATCATATTAACATCCTGGGTACCATTTATTTTAAACCTAAAATTTGCACTTCATCATCTTGTATTAATGTCATCCAATTTCTACTTATTATTATTTCTTAATTTACATTCTATAACTTACTTTGTGTACTTTTTCTTATTAATTTCTTAATTATCAAAACTTAAACTTTATTCCCCAAAACCACAAATTATTACTTAACATAAATCTGCTCTTTTATTACTTTACGTTCACACTTCCGTTACTATCAAATTAATCACCAGTTACGTTATCAACAAACCAACATAAATTAATATTTTAAATGCTTACATTTATTTCTCTTATATGGTTATTATTTATCCACTTGTGCTAACTTTTATTACCTAAATTTTCGATTATTATAAGCCTTTAATATTTCCGTTTAAATTAAATATAAATTTCAATTCAATCCATCATTTATTACATCAACTGTAACTTTAATTTACATTAACAAACGTACAATTAAGATTTATTTGTAATCGATCACCAAATTTTATTTTAACTTATTAAATAAACAAGCAACCTAAAAATTGCAACTTATGTGCTTTTAATTGCATTGACATTTAAACTTATTAGCTTATATCAACACTATTATCATTAATTGCAAACGGATTACCAATTTTAGTCATTACCCTAAATAACTAACGTATATTAATCTACATTATTCCCAAGTTACAAATTTTGAATTAATTACTATTTATTATTATCGTTTCACTGATTAATTTAACATTTGCATTGGTTTTTCTTATAATAAATTTATTGCCCAATACTCCTATATTCATCTTAGATTTGTTCAAATGGCTATATTTCAATTTATAAACAAAATTTTCTATTGATTTCCCATTTTAATTTATTAGACTCCACTAACGTAATAGTTAAATATTAATTTCACTTATTTGTAATAAATCCACAAATTGAATTTCAAATTTCAAATATATTCATAAATCTTGGTTTTTCACTTCTTAAATCACCCAATCGTCATATTATAAATAAAATTAACATTGATTGCATCTTCTAGAATTAACAAACTTCAATGCTAATCAAAACTACCTTAACTACACAAATTGGGTCAAAAGTTTTCAATTGTTTTCGCATTAAAGTTTATTAACTACCCAAATAGGTATCTTATCAATTTTAATTTTTTAACTTTAATTACCTTTAAGCTTATTTCAATTATTCTCATTTATTCCCTACCAATATTCGTTATCATTTATAAATGTCATGTCAGTTTCTTATTTTACTGCAATGCATTCATTCATTCATTATTGCATGACTTCATTTATATTTTATTTATTCATTTATAGTATTTGTGCTTAATCCAATTTCTTAGCAACTCAATTGTTTACTAAAGTTTATACCCAGTTATTTATACTTCCCTTTATTACTTACAAATCTTATTTCATTCATAAATGCCATCATTTAACAATTTATTGCATAAACTTCATTCATTAATATTCGTGCTATTCATGTTTAATTCAATACCTTTGCACATTAATTCATTTACTAAAGTTTACGATGATTTATTTATATTACTTACCTTCTTATTATATTAAATTAGTAGCATTTCAATTTTTACTTAAGTTTATATTTCCAACCAATTACTAAAATTTCTTACATAATATTAAATTCATTCAACTACCTCTGTTAATAACATTTCATTAGTTATAAAATATTCTTGTTTGTTTCCTAAATTAAACTTATAACCAAGTATGACAAATTTCATAAATTTAATTAATTTCTATTTCATTTTTTTTTGTATTTGTAAATCTTAATTTCAATCGCTACATTAAATTTATAACATTTGCTTCATTATAACTACTAGAATTTTTATTTCTTCCTAAATTAAATTGAAAATTTTAAATTAAACTAACAAATCTATTAATCAAAATTTACGGGTCGTTACACTCTCCCCCACTCAAAACTTTTCGTCCCCGAAAAGGAAAAGAAGGGAAAGAGGAATTTATACATTTATATCTATTATGTAAATGATTATATAATCATAACTTTAATTGGATTATATAAAATGAAATATTAATAACGGTTTCAACCACAAACATCCAATTCAATACAAACAGCCATCAATAAACAAAATCAATACAACATCAAAGACTTGCAACAAGGCATACGACCATAAAAACAATCAATCATTCATATCAAACACAACAAATAGTTGTTCAGGTTTAGACACTTTAAATTGTATAGAATGAAAATAAACTACTTAACTCATCATTTACTCAACAGTCTTAGATGAAACTAAATAGATTATTTATTTATCCAAACAATTTTTAATTTCCTTACCTAAGCTACCATAAACCAAAACAACAACAGCGATTAGTTTATTCTTATAAATTGTATTCATTTTCATTTATTGCCTACAATTATTCATTTCATTATTTCAAATTTCTACTTGTATAATATTCTATTACAATCTCCTATTAAACATTTCAACTTTTAATATTTGGTAAGTTATATATATGTTATTTAAGGGTGTAATTTGGTTATACAAGTTTGTTCCATTTCCTTTAATTAATTCATTGTTCAACAAATTTTTACCTTTTTCTTATAAGTTACAATTTCAACTTCCTTTTTATTTCCTTTATAACTTAGCCTTAAATCGCTTACCTAAATTAGAGGTTTCAATTATTAATTACTTACCTTTCATTTCACTAGAATAATTGAAACAGTTAACTAATGGAAATTTAAGAATTTAATACCGTGTTAAAATTCCAATTTATTTTAAAATAATAGATAAATATATTCTTACAACTTACATATCTCTAATTATATTTATAACAATTCAAAATTTATATATTTTTCAAAAATGAATCTGCAGTAGAACTACTATAGTGGCATTCCCCTTTCGAAACTCAAAAATGAAAATCGATGATGCGGCCACCATCACCGAAATTATTTTCCAGCAACAGAGAGGAAAGTACAAAACTTATTTTCTCCAAAATCTTCTTTAAAACAATTCTTTTGAATTATATTCAAATATTTATATCATAAAATACTTATAAACAATATTATTATATTCCAAAATTTATTCGAAAGAAATTCCAAAACCCCGGAACTTAAGTTCCAAATTTCCCAAATTTCATTTATTTTATTTTCCAATCTTATTTCTATTATTATTTATACACTTTATTACCTAACAACCAATCTATTGCAGCCAAATAAAGATATCATTTGAAAATTTTATTTTATATATAGAAAATATAATAGGCAAAATTATTTCATTCACCTATATTAAAAACAAATATTATGTCGGTCTGTCATATTAAATGCTTAGAAATCCCTATTGATGTCACAGCTCCCATGCATCAACCAAAACTCATAAATACAAAATGAAATAGATTAACACAATATTAAAATCTTTTTATAACACTACAAATACGCTCTCTCATATATATACACTCATATCGACTCCCATAGGGTATTACTACCCTATTAATAAAGAGTCAGACCCCACAAAGCTAAGGTTTATCGCTAAACCAAAGCTCTGATACCAGATGTAACGTCCCGCCTTATCGCACGCTTTAAATCGACACACGTGCCAATTCAAACCATACGGAAGGGCGGATGGTTATGGGGTAAATAAGAAAAATAGGAAAGAAATAAAACAAAACAGAATCTCACAGCGGAAGGATAAAATATAATAATAAATATACAGTTCATAAAATCTTTTTACAAAACATTTGATTCTTTTTTATACAATAAATATCAGAGATCGCATACCAATAAATATCAATGCAGCGGAACAATATGAGTGTAGTGCACTAGTATAAATAATAATAATATAAATCTTCGTCTTCGTCCTCCAGAGCTAAATCTTCAAATCCTGAAACGCTCAGACTGACCCGAGCGAATTTGAAAAGACAAAACGCTCGAGTCAGAACTAAAAGATCTTTTGTGATTTAAATTAACAGAAATAAATATGAGTGCAGTAACTCAAGAGATGCTCGGGATTTACATCTCCTAAGGATCCGTTAAACTATTTACTATGTAGTATATTGCGCTATTATAATAGTGTCTATTTATAAAATAAACTTACTTTTTTCTTAGCATTAAGGGTTACCCATATAGCCCTTAACACGTAATAGTCTCAGTAGTCCATCCAATATCATAGTCCCTCCTGATCGGGAAGCCACCAGAGGATACCACATGGGCTACGGGATAAAACCAAACTCGTACAAGGCGCGATAGGGTAGGTGACACGATACAACTAGGAAATGCCAGGGTAGATATACCAATTACGCTTCCGGGTCGGTGGTAACGTGTAGCGCGCAGCTACCGCCCACCTCGAGCCACACCCCCAAATAAAAATCCAATGTGGCCACTGAATCAATCCAAAAGTCAAAGTATAATATCGAAGGGATGTGTATGATCAAAGGTGCTACCTTATTAACCCGTCAATCGCTCCTGTTTTAGCCACCTTATGCCAACTCACGGGAGTTGGGTCCACGTACTTACCTTACATGAAAAGCCGCCACCATCCTACTTCATTCTGGAATCTCCACCGTGTACACGGTTGTTAAAGTGGTTTTCGGAGTTGGCAGAGAGTATGACAACTTCCGATCCCGGTCTCTTCAACAACCAAACGTTATTATAACACTGGGGTCATTTAAAAATTAATTATACTTTCGAAAACCAGAATATAATTATCCATTTCAAAACCCATAAATACGATATCATTTCCTTTCCAACACAAACTCATTTGATATTATTTTTATAAAAACCTAAATTAATATAATATCATTTTATTTCAAAAATATATTTCTTTTCCAAAATCATATTGTTTTCAAACTTATAATAATCGGAAACCAAACATATAATTGTAACTTTCAAACTATAATACTTTGAAAATTCATAGCTTTAAACCATAATTTCTAAAACTTAAATGGTTTGGATATTCAAACAGTATATAGCATCAATAGTTTGGATTCAAAATTTCTTTATAAAATAAAATAATTTCTGCGACTTACAATTTATTTCATTTAAGATTAAGTCAAAATCCATAAATTTAAAATCGCTTTCAGTTTAAATAAACCACTTCAGTTTCAATATATTTCAAACTTTGAATATTAAACAATTGGAACTAAGGTTGAAAATTTTTATTTCACCAATTTAAAGTCCTATTATTTAGTTTGAAATAGTAATTGCATAATAAACTCGTAATCATTTAAGTAAAACTCAAATTACTTATAAAATAAAATTTCCTTTAATTTTTATACTAGAAATATTCATTTAATTCACGTTGAATAGAATTCAGTTATAAATATCATACCTTTTTAAAAATTTCAAGTTAATATATTTTACATCAACTTATGAAGTTAACTTCTTAATTAAGCTCAATTCCAAATAAATTTTCCAATTTAACTCCCAATCTTAATTAATTTAAATCCTTTAAAATTATATGTAATTTCAATATCTTAACATGTACTTAACCATATAATATAAAATAATCAAACTCCATCATTCAACTTATTTATTTTATTTAACAAATCCATACATAGCTTATCTTCAATACTTTAACTATAAATGTATATATAAAATAATATTTTATATAATACCAAAATCTATATTTATTAACTGTATCCTATCCAAACCACAGAAAAATCATTTCCAATTTTTTTTTATATATACCGCGGTGCCTGTATGTAATTTTCTATCCTATGGTCAAGTGATACAGATATTTATCATTTCAATCCGCAATTTAAAAATAAAAAAATGCGGTTGTATATCATTTCAAACCACAATCCCGAATGAATGAAATACATGATTACTTGAAGATTTTAAAATATAATACACATCATCCATTCAGCAAACATCAATCATCAATCATTAATTATAATCATCATCCAATTTAAACAAACGTCAATATATAACAGGTGATAAATAACTGGTATCAATTTCAGTTTATACTCAAATAAATTTAATAACTGTTAATTGGCAGTTTATATGCAAAATAAATATAATTTAACTGGCAGTTAATATGCAATAATGAATTAAATAACGCGTAAATTAAATGAATGCAATTTAACTGAGTAATTGATGAAATATATACCAAACAACTATAAATAAAATTTTAAACACATCAAAAATCAATTTAACAAACATAAGAAATTTTAGAAATCGTGAGTGGGTTAAAACACTCACCTTTATATGAATCTGAAAATAATAGACTTCTAATCAATAGCTTCGCTATATGCTTCCTTAGTCTTCTTATTGATTGCTAGCTTTGTTCCATAATTTCTTTTATTTTGATTTACTTAAATTTCCCTCCTTATTATATTAATATATATATATATATGTATTTATGTATGTATTTTTAAAAGGTTTGGAAAAGATTTGAAAAAGAAGAATTTGAAAAAGAAAAGGATTGAAATAAGAAGAACTGAAAATTGTAGAGAAGATCCAGTTTTGAAAAGAAAGAAGAAAGTTTGAAATAGAATAAAACTTGAGAAGAAGAATATTTGAAGAGGAAGGAAAAATTAAAATGAGATATAATAAGGAGATTTGAAGGAAAAAAGAAGAAGAAGGAGATTTGAATGGAGGCTAGGGTTTCATTTGCATCATATCGTATTTATAAGGTTAGAGTTAGGTTTAGGGACAAAGAGATTTGAAAGGAGAGGCTGCTATTAATTAGAAATAAAGTAAATATGAACAACTTGGTATTGAAATATAGTAAATATGAACCGCCCTTTTTTTAAAAGTAGCAGGTATTAAAAAGAGGTAATTATTAATTAGAAAGGGAATGAATATGGAGGGACAAAAATAAATGGCACGTTTCGTTTGTTTGATTCTAAATTAATTAAGTGCTAGATACAGAAAAGTTTGAATACATCATATATATTCATACTTTAACCGTGTGTCAAAATTTCTAAACATATAACAAGTACTATTATTTGGTGACAATATATAGGAATAAACAAGATGTAACGACCCGCGTAAATTCGATGTTTAAAATGAATTAAATTAATAGAATTTTACTTTAAATTTAGAAAGAAATAAAAATCTTATTAATTTATATGAAAGAAAATATTGAAATTTGATGTATCAAAGGTAATTAAAATTTGCAAATTAAATTATATATTGCAATTAATAGTAATAGTGGAAATTGTTGCAAGTATTGAATTTGTCAATGGAATAAAATATTGATTTACGGAAATTGAATATAAATGGAGGTAATAAAGTAATGCAAGAAAATAAATAATGTAATTAGTACAATCCCTTTTATTTGTAAACTATTGTAAGGTGTTAATTAATTGAAATATGAAAATTTGGAAATATATTCAAAATTTATGTTAGATAAATGAATTGCAATAATTAAAGTTAGTAATTAATAGGTTAAAGGGAATACCAATTTATTTATAAAGTGAATATAAGTGAATGTAACAAAATAAATAGGAAACGCTAATTATTCATAAGTGATGGTTGATGATATAAACGTTACTAATTATTAATGTAGTAACATAAGATGTAAATGTATTTTCAACGGAAATGTAACCTTATTTCTAGGTAGAAATTGCAGGTAGATTTATGAAATGGAGTTTATGCGATAAATAGAATTGAATGTTTCGTTAGTATGAATTTAAGGGAATATGAGGTAAATTGATTTAATCAATAAAAGACAATAAATGCAATGATGATTGGGTTAGTAATAAAAGTGAATAGGGAAATGATTGTATAGTAAAAATGGAATTCCAACTTGTTGGAATGGAGTAAATACACTTAGTAATAAATTTAGGATAGGAAAACGAAATGGAAATATTGAATTAGTTAATTCGTATATATATATAGAATGGCGATTATTGGATTGTAAATAATAAACTTATTAATGGTGATCAAGAGTTGTGACCACCAGTTATTATGAGTGATACATTTATATTTAATTCAATTCAGTTGATTTGGAAATCATTGCATTAAATATAAATTAAATGTTACGTTGAATAAGTTAAGGTAATAAATGGATAATAACGTAAATGTTCTTCATAGATATGATAATTTGAATCTATTGAAATTTATGGAATTTGAATATAACATTTTACGTTAATTGGAGATAAAGATGGAAATAGGTAATAATTGCATTAATTTGTAAGTAGAAATAAATCGTTAATGAGAACAAGTATTTAAGATTAACCACCTATTTAGTATATTAAGTTATAACGGAAAATCAATTGCAATAATTAAAAATATATTTATTTCATTAATGATAATGACGTAATATTTGAAATATTAAATAGGATGGAATTCAAATGTATATAATGATAGAAATGTGAAATTTGGGGAATAGATTCAAAGTTATAAATGAGTTGTTAAAATAATACATAATAAGTGCAAATTGAATGAATCAATGGGAGCATAGATTTAAGTTTAGAAAATGATATTTTAGTTTAATTAAGTATTGCAAAATAAATAAAATTAACGTTTAAATATTTCGTTTATAGAGATTAAACTAAAATTCAAGGATATTAAAATAATAGATTTTGAACCCAACATGGAATCCTTCTACTTAAAATTTTTATATGGAATAAACATTTGATTATTTAATTGAATAGAGAAAAAGATTTATTTAGATTGTAATTTAATGCTTGTTGGAAACTGTAATTTTATAAACATGTTTGCTTGACTATAAATAAGGATTACAATGTTTACGTATTTATTTAATTGACTTCATCAATTAGGGTCTGTTTTGAAGTGGAAGATTAAAATTAATTGGAAATAAATTTATTAAAATCTTTCAATTGAAAAAGGAAAAGAAACAAAGTGCAATTAATAAAATTAATGTAAGAATGTTTTCATTATGAATGTACATTATTTGGAAATATAAGAATGGATTTAATATTGTATAAGTTGATCATTTTAGAATATAAGAATGTTTACATCTATGAATTGCAAGTAACGAATAAGCATTTTTAAGGAAAATAAAAGAATGTTGAGGAAATAAAGTGAACGTTTCCATTCTGAATATAAATATAACGTTGTAAAAAAGAGAAAATTGAATTTTTAAAACAACATTTTACGGTAGTTAAATAGCAGGCATAGGTTGCACGGAAGTGATTTTATTACTAACCTTGAAATTTAAAATAAATTAAACAATTGAGTTCATAATTACGTGTCGATAAAAATGTTATTTTTAAATTTGAATTTTTAAATCATGGTTCATATTTTATTTATGTATCCGCTGTCCCCGTTATGTAAATTGGTCTTTTTAAATTTAGTTATGTTGTGGTAATTAAATCTTTAATGAGTGTCAAATTTGGTATGTTTGGGGTTAAAAAAAATTAACTGGGTGAACAAATGTTTTGAAATTTGAATTCTAAAAGTTTGTTTATAGAGTAGAGTTGGTCCATTCATTCCCTTTCTAATTAATAATTGTCACACGTTTTTTTTAATTGTTTCCTCATTTGTTCCATTACTCATTTCCATTTACATGGTATAAAGCCTTTTCATTTCATGAACGTTACATAATTTTCATATTTTTATTTCTTTCTTTAACCTCTTTTAATATCTACCATTTTTATTGGGTTGTTTATATTTTTACTTTATTTCAATTCCTACTTTGTTTATATTAAGCTTTTCACTAGTTTCATTCCTCATTCTTGTAGCTTCATTTCATTTTTTTAAAATTTCATCTTCTATAGCTTCATTTTTGTCACTCTTCACCTTCCTTCTTCCTTTTTCATGTTTCTTCTTCAAATCTCCTTTTTTTTCCCTCTTTCTTCTTCTTATTCTTCAAATCTTCTTCTTTATCAAAGTTTCCTTTTCTTTTTTTGTTGTTGTTCTTCTTTTCTTTAAATTTTTTTTTTCTCTTTTAAACCTTATCTTCTTTCCATGTCTTTTTTCTTCAAATCCATATTTATATAATCTTCTCTTCAAAACTTTCTATAAAAAAAAAAAAATATTAAGATAGCAAGGAAACAAAACAAAATGAGAAAGTAGTTCCAGATCCAAATCTGGCTAAGCAAAAAGGTACGCAATACTAAAAATTCCATTGCAAGTTAAATAAATATATGATGTGATATATAATTTCTTTTTTCTTTTTTTGAAATTTCAATCAACATTGATGCGTATAACTTTCTCATACAACCTCCGATTTACGCGAATTTTTTTTGCTAGGATCGTAATAAATTTCCAGATCTGTTGATGCTAGTTTGAAAAGATTTGGAGACCGTCGAATTTTTGAGTTTAAATTGGATTTAAATCCAATTTAAATTCAAAAGGTGAGTGTTTTAACCCACTCACAACTTCTAAAACTTTTTATGTCTGTTAAATTAATTTTAGATATGAGTAGAAATTTATTTATGACTGTTTGGCATGTTTTATTCATTATCTCTATTAAATTGCATTTATTTAATTTAACTGTTAATTTATTTTATTTATTGCATAAACTTGACAGTTAGAATTTATTTATTTGCATATTAACTGCCAGTCATAGTTATGTTAAATTTTTATTCATATTAACTGCCAGTTAAATTTACGTTTATTTTTGCATATAAACTGCCAATTAACGGTTATTAAATTTATTTTGAGTATAAACTGATAATTGGTACCACTATTTATCACCTGCTACGTATTGATGATTGTTTGAAATTGGATGATGGCTTGATAAATGGATGTATGATTTGATGGATGAATGGATGATTAATTTTATTAATTGCAAGTTGCTATGCATTTTTATTTCATTCGGGATTGCGGTTTGAAATGATAAACAACCGCATTTATATTTTAAATTGCGGATTGAAATGATAAATATCTGTATCACTTGACCATAGTGTAGAAAATTTTATACAGGCACCGCGGTATATATAAAAAAAAATATTTTGAAATGTTTTTATGGTTTTGTAAAACTATATATATATATATGGTTTATGGGATATTGAATTGGTTATTTATATATATATATATATATATATATATATATAGAAATTTTCGGTTTTTAAGATTTGTATAAATTTGATTGAAGTATAAAATAAAGTTTGATTTTTTGAGATCAAGCATTTATTTGAAATTTAAATTCTAGAGTTTTAATGACTTAAAAGAGAATAAGGTTGAAGATGAATTTTAAGTTAAATTGGAATTTAATAAAAAGTTAGAATTTTTAAAAGATATGATTTACAACTTGATTTTGTGTAGAGTGATTTAAATGAATATCAAGTTGATTTAAATGAATATATAATAAAATGAAAGAATATCCAGTTATGTGAAGATAAAGGTTTTACTTAGATTATATTGAATTCATTAAGTAAACATTTCAAGTCTAAATAATAAGTAATTGAATTTGATATATATGGGTTTGTGAAATGAGTTGTTTTTGAAATGGTGAAATATTTAAAGCTTTGAAACATAAGAATTAAAATGGTATTTGGAATTTTAAATCGATATTTGGAATTGATTTGTGAAATGTAAAGAAGCTATTTTGTTTTATAAAAGTAATCTAATATTTGACCATTTAAGAGATGGAAACTTGTTTCAAAGTTATGATTTTCAAGGTAGTATAATTTGAAATTTTATATTCAAGAGTTTTGACCTCTAAATATTTACTTTGAAAACCCTATGATTTTGGAAAGTATATATATTGGAATAAAATGATATCGTATTAGTTTGGGTTTTAAAAGGAAATGATATCATATTTATATGGTTTTGAAATGGATATTTTATTCTTGTTTTAAAGTATAATTATTTTAAATGACCGCGGTGTTATAATAACGATTGGTTGGCAAAGAGACCGGGATCGGATATGGACATACTCTCTGTCGATACCGAAAACCACTTTGACTAACCGTGTACGCGGTGGAGATTCCAGAATGAAGTAGGTTGGTGGTAGTGTTTCCCGTAAGGTAAATACGTGGACCCAACTCCCGTGAGTTGGCATAAGGTGGCTAAAACAAGAGCGATTGACGGGTTAATGAGGTAGCACCTCTGATCGGACACTTCCCTTCGATACTATACTCTGACTTTGGATTTTTCGGTGGCCACCTTCACTTTTGATTTCTTTGATGTGGGGAGTTTGTTCGAGGTGGGCGGCAGCTGCGCGCTGTGCGTTTCCATCGGCCTGGAAGCGTAATTGGTATATCCACCCTGTCATTGCCTAGTTGTGCCGTGTCACCTACCCTAGCGCGCCTTATATGATTTTGTTTTGTACCATACCTATGGAGTGCCCTCTGACGACGCCCAGTACGGGGGAGATTACGGTACTGTATAGACTATGGGAATATATAAATGTGTTAAGGTGGAAAATGTAAAGCCTTAACGCTATTTAAAAGTAAGTTTATTTTACAATTAGACACTATTATAATAGCGCAATATACTACATAGTAAATAGTTTAACGGATCCTTAGGAGATGTAAATCCCGAGCATCTCTTGAGTTACTGCACTCATATTTATTTCTGCTAATGTAACTCGCATAAGATCTTTTAGTTCTGACTCGAGTGTTTTTGTCTTTCCAAATTCGCTCGGGTCAGTCCGAGCGTTTCAGGATTGAAGATTTTATTTTCGGAGGAAGAAGACGAAGATTTTATTATTATTACTATAAATAATATGGTTTCACTACACTCATATTGTTCCGCTGCATTGTTATATGGTATGTGTACTCTGATATGTATTGTATAAATAAATCAAAGGTTTTTGTAAACAGATTTATGAACTGTATATTTGATTATTATATTTTATCCTTCCGTTGTGAGATTCTGTTTTTTCTTATTTATCCCATAACAATCCGCCCTTACGTATGGTTTGAATTGGCATGTGTGTCTGTTTAAATCGTGCAAAAAGGCGGGATGTTACAGTTGGTATCAGAGCTTTGGTTTAGCGATAAACCTTAGCTTTGTGGGGTTTGACTCTTTGTTAATAGGGTAATAATACCCTATGGGAGTCACTGAGTGTATATATGAGAGAGCGTATTTGTTAGTGTTATAAAAAGGTTTTAATATTGTGTTAATTTGTTCCGTTTCGTATTTATAAATTCTGGTTGGTGCATGGGATGTTATGACATCAATAGGGATTTCTAAACACTTAATAGGACAGACCGACATAATATTTGTTTTTAATATAGGTGAATGAAAATTTTTTGCCTATTATATTTTTATATGTAAAATAAAAAATTTCAATTGATATTTATATTTGGCTGCAATAGATTGATTGTTAGGCAATAAAGTGTAAATAATAATAGAAATAAAATTGAAAAATAAGATAAATGAAATTTGGAAATTTAGAACTTAAGTCCGGGGTTTTTCTTTTGAATGATTTTGAAATATATTAATAATTTTGTTTATAAGTATTTTCTGATATAAATATTTAACATAACTCGGAAGAATCGTTTTAAAGAAGATTTTTGAGAAAATAAGTTTTGTACTTTCCTCTCTGTTGCTGGAAAATAATTTCGGTGATGGCGGCCGCATCATCGACTTTCATTTTCGAGTTTGGAAGGGGAAAGGCCACTGTAGTAGTTCTACTGCAGATTCAATTTTTGAAAATATATAAAATTTGAATTGTTTTAATATAATTAGAAATATATAAGTTATAAGAATATATTTATCTATTATTTTAAAATAAAAATTTAAAATTTAACCCGGTATTAAATTCTTAAATTTCCATTAATTAATTGTTTCAATTATTGTAGTGAAACAGAATTTAACTAATAATTGAAACCCTAAATAAAATAAGAGATTTAGATGCTAAGTTATAAATGGAAATTAAAGAAAATTTGAAATTTGTAACATATGAAACAAAGACTAATATTGTTGAACATTAGATTTAATTAAAGGATGAGATAAAACTTGTATAAGTTCATTTGCATTTTCTTTAACATATATAACTTACCAAATATAAAAAGTTGAAATGTTAATAAAGAATGTAATGGAAATTGTATAAGTAAAAGTAGGTAATGGAGTGTCCAATGAATTTGCTATTAAATGAGAATTTAATGTTATAAACTTAAGTTATAATCGAAATTTTACCAAGTAAATAAAATTAAAGGGTAGTATGACAAATAGATGATTATCAACTTAAGTAAATAAAATGGAAATGCTAAGAAATTAAATGGGACATGAATACTATTGGTAAACAAATGTAAATAAATGAGGGCATGCAATAATTGAATGAATAATTATAATAAAATAAAAAGAACTGGAGTGACCTGAGTTAATGGGATTGAATAATTATAAGTAATAAGAAAAATTAAATGAAGCAAACATTTAATGAGTAAATGTAAATTTAAAGGATAAATCACTGTATAAGTAAAAAGGAAGATCAAATAACAAAGGTATGTAATGAAATTAATAAAAAGTTAAGTTGATTGTTGTTTGGATTGCTGTTGTTTGGTTATGGTTGTTCGGGTAAAATATTTTAAAATTGGATTTGGGGTGAATGAATAATCTATTTAGTTTTATCTAAGACTGTTGAGTAAATGATGCACTTGATGGTTTATTCTTCATTCCGTACGATTTAAAAGTTTGAACCTGAACGACTATTTGTTTGTTTGATTGAATGGTTGCTTTGAATTTGTTGGTTATGCTGGTTGTTGAAATTGATGGATGTTGTATTGATTTGTTGTTAGTGATTGAAACCACTTTAAAAAAAATTCACTTTATAAAAATTGTAACCCTTTGGATTATATAAGAAAATGCAGTATCTTAGAAATATTTTGAAAAGGTTTTTCCAAACTTTAATAATTTAAATATAAAGGATTAAATAGTTATAAATTAAGATATCTTATTCAAAGTAATTAATTTTGTAAATTTAATTGTTTATAAGATTAAATAATTTTGAATAAGATGTATTGTATTTAATTCTTCTTTTCCCTTTTTTTTCCTTTTGGGGGACGAAAAGTTTTGAGTGGAGGAGAGTGTAACGACCCGCGTAAATTCGATGTTTAAAATGAATTAAATTAATAGGATTTTATTTTAAATTTAGAAAGAAATAAAAATCTTATTAATTTATATGAAAGAAAATATTGAAATTTGATGTATCAAAGGTAATTAAAATTTGCAAATTAAATTATATATTGCAATTAATAGTAATAGTGGAAATTGTTGCAAGTATTGAATTTGTCAATGGAATAAAATATTGATTTACGGAAATTGAATATAAACGGAGGTAATAAAGTAATGCAAGAAAATAAATAATTTAATTAGTACAATCCTTTTTATTTGTAAACTATTGTAAGGTGTTAATTAATTGAAATATGAAAATTTGGAAATAGATTCAAAATTTATGTTAGATAAATGAATTGCAATAATTAAAGTTAGTAATTAATAGGTTAAAGGGAATACCAATTTATGTATAAAGTGAATATAAGTGAATGTAACAAAATAAATAGGAAACGCTAATTATTCATAAGTGATGGTTGATGATATAAACGTTACTAATTATTAATGTAGTAACGTAAGATGTAAATGTATTTTCAACGGAAATGTAACCTTATTTCTAGGTAGAAATTGCAGGTAGATTTATGAAATGGAGTTTATGCGATAAATAGAATTGAATGTTTCGTTAGTATGAATTTAAGGGAATATGGGGTAAATTGATTTAATCAATAAAAGACAATAAATGCAATGATGATTGGGTTAGTAATAAAAGTGAATAGGGAAATGATTGTATAGTAAAAATGGAATTCCAACTTGTTGGAATGGAGTAAATACACTTAGTAATAAATTTAGGATAGGAAAACGAAATGGAAATATTGAATTAGTTAATTCGTATATATATATAGAATGGAGATTATTGGATTGTAAATAATAAACTTATTAATGGTGATCAAGAGTTGTGACCACAAGTTATTATGAGTGATACATTTATATTTAATTCAATTCAATTGATTTGGAAATCATTGCATTAAATATAAATTAAATGTTACGTTGAATAAGTCAAGGTAATAAATGGATAATAACGTAAATGTTCTTCATAGATATGATAATTTGAATCTATTAAAATTTATGGAATTTGAATATAACATTTTACGTTAATTGGAGATAAAGATGGAAATAGGTAATAATTGCATTAATTTGTAAGTAGAAATAAATCGTTAATGAGAACAAGTATTTAAGATTAACCACCTATTTAGTATATTAAGTTATAACGGAAAATCAATTGCAATAATTAACAATATATTTATTTCATTAATGATAATGACGTAATATTTGAAATATTAAATAGGATGGAATTCAAATGTATATAACGATAGAAATGTGAAATTTGGGGAATAGATTCAAAGTTATAAATGAGTTGTTAAAATAATACATAATAAGTGCAAATTGAATGAATCAATGGGAGCATAGATTTAAGTTTAGAAAACCATATTTTAGTTTAATTAAGTATTGCAAAATAAATGAAATTAACGTTTAAATATTTCGTTTATAGAGATTAAACTAAAATTCAAGGATATTAAAATAATAGATTTTGAACCCAACATGGAATCCTTCTACTTAAAATTTTTAAATGGAATAAACATTAGATTATTTAATTGAATAGAGAAAAAGATTTATTTAGTGTGTAATTTATTGCTTGTTGGAAACTGTAATTTTATAAACATGTTTGCTTGACTATAAATAAGGATTACAATGTTCACGTATTTATTTAATTGATTTCATCAATTAGGGTCTGTTTTGAAGTGGAAGATTAAAATTAATTGGAAATAAATTTATTAAAATCTTTCAATTGAAAAAGGAAAAGAAACAAAGTGCAATTAATAAAATTAATGTAAGAATATTTTCATTATGAATGTACATTATTTGGAAATATAAGAATAGATTTAATATTGTATAAGTTGATCATTTTAGAATATAAGAATGTTTACATTTATGAATTGCAAGTAACGAATAAGCATTTTTAAGGAAAATAAAAGAATGTTGAGGAAATAAAGTGAACGTTTCCATTCTGAATATAAATATAACGTTGTAAAAAAGAGAAAATTGAATTTTTAAAACAACATTTTACGGTAGTTAAATAGCAGGCATAGGTTGCACGGAAGTGATTTTATTACTAACCTTGAAATTTAAAATAAATTAAACAATTGAGTTCATAATTACGTGTCGAGAAAAATGTTATTTTTAAATTTGAATTTTTAAATCATGGTTCATATTTTATTTATGTATCCGCTGTCCCCGTTATGTAAATTGGTCTTTTTAAATTTAGTTATGTTGTGGCAATTAAATCTTTAATGAGTGTCAAATTTGGTATGTTTGGGGTTAAAAAAAAAATTAATTGGGTGAACAAATGTTTTGAAATTTGAATTCTAAAAGTTTGTTTATAGAGTAGAGTTGGTCCATTCATTCCCTTTCTAATTAATAATTGTCACACGTTTTTTTAATTTTTTCCTCATTTGTTCCATTACTCATTTCCATTTACATGGTCTAAAGCCTTTTCATTTCATGAACGTTACATACTTTTCATATTTTTATTTCTTTCTTTAACCTCTTTTAATGTCTACCATTTTTATTGGGTTGTTTATATTTTTACTTTATTTCAACTCCTACTTTGTTTATATTTAGCTTTTCACTAGTTTCATTCCTCATTCTTGTAACTTCATTTCATTTTTTTAAAATTTCATCTTCTATAGCTTCATTTTTGTCACTCTTCACCTTCCTTCTTCCTTTTTCATGTTTCTTCTTCAAATCTCCTTTCTTTCTTTTTTCCTCTTTCTTCTTCTTATTCTTCAAATCTTTTTCTTTATCAAAGTTTCCTTTTGTGACGCCCCATCTCTATACCCACGCTAGCCAAGAACACTCCGGAGAAGTGCTGTCAACTAGCACGGAGAATAAGGCTGTTGAGGAGCGACCATCCATGTAATTGCTTATCACACGGTGGCTATAAATAATCTTCGGAAACAAACATAGAAATAATCATATCACAAATCAGTCACAGATATCCATATCACAAAGGCGGAAGAAGATATGAATATATAACTAACACATGAAAGTGTACATCAGAGTAGTGGTCAATAAGATCCACGATAATACAAAAGAATAGCAACACGTGCTATACAAAAGAATACAACTATGAGTCTATATCTCAAGTGTATACAACAAAAACTGCTAATCTAAACAGTTAGCCAAAAGTCAGAGTGATGAATCCCTGGGAAGAAGTCAAGCAGAAGCACCTGTAACATCTCGGTCTGATCCGAGTATTATTTAAGAAAATAATAAACGGATCAGTCTAGCTATAAATATCAGATGACATGATATAACATAAAAGATATGGCATAAACATAAACATCCATAACGACATGCCACTATAAGTATGTAAATGATGATCAACAGAAGATCAATCAATAAGAGATAATCAATATCACAAGAATCTTCTCAAAGATTCGAAGGGGGCATCATACCCTAAACTTGTACTCATAACAAGTCAATGACATAAATTCCAGAAATCAACACGAGAAATCCAGAAATCATAAAAAGGGAAAGAGGCCTATCACATGACGGTCCGAAGACCATGGGGAGCTACCCCACATGTGTGAGTGGAATCACACAGAATGAGGTCAAGACTAACCAAAAAGCCGAAAGGTATGTGTGAATGGAATCACACAAGTGGTGTCTAGTCTAACCTTGCAATGAAAGAGACATCGCGCAATTGCTAGTCTAATTCATAAAGCGATCATCAAGATCAACGAGAAGTGTCAATTACACTAAGCTAGTAAATATAGAAGTTTAGCTTCATGTCCCATAACCACTTGCTTAACTTAAATATTTACGAACAAACTGTAAATCTTCACTAATAAAATTGTCACAAGAGGTTCAATCGAACAAGTCCAAGAATTAACCGACGAAGTGAACGCAAGCGTTTCATACCACTTGTTTTACTAAGTCGTTTAATTAGATTTCTCATCCGAGTGAGGTAAAGGCTTGTATATACTAATAGATTGGAAAACGGTTTAAGAAAAGAGCTTTGTTATTAAAAATAGAGTTGAAATTGTTTGTTAAAAGAGTTTTGATATTTACTACTAGTATTGAAACCTTTATATTATAAAGTGACAAAACACATAAGCAAGTGTAGAAACAATCAGTCACAAAGATCGCATACGGAGATGCGAATAAAATCCAAGGAAATCAGCTCAATATTTTTCAGATAAGATCCCCTACGGAGGGGGGGTCCAGGGGGGGTGGCAACCCCCCAAGGTGGGGGTGCGGGGGCAACGCCACCGCTTACGGGGTTCGACCTGCCCGGTCAGGTCGCGGGGGTCCAGGGGGCAGCGCCCCCGGCGGGGTGCGGGGCAGTGCCCCGACCAAAACGGTACGACCTAGTGAAGACAAAATGAGGTCTAACGACCTAAGGGGAATAGGGTCGAGCGACCTATAAAACTCGCGACCTAAAAGTTAGCAAGGTCGAACGACTTATAGAGGCATAGGGTGCAGCGACCTAAAACATCGCGACCTAGTGACCTAACGGTTTAAGGGTCTTGCGACCTAACTGGAAACAAGGTCCAAACGACCTAACGACTTAAAGTGAAACCTGGCTGAGCGATATAAGGTCGGAGACGACCTACGACTTAACTCCGTGTGAGCGACCTACGACCTATGGTTGCTACGACCTAACGAGTTCCAATAGTGAAGGCTTAAGGTCTAACGACCTAAGGGGTACGACCTAAGGTCTTACGACCTAAGGTGTTGAGGTTGGATGACCTAACCAAATTGCATAGGCCATACGAGCTAAGGCCTAACGACCTAACTCCGAACGAGCTATACGCGAGTGACCTAGGGCGCTAACTCGCAAACGACCTAACGTTAACTCGCGAACGACCTAACTCCAGACGTGCCTTTTCAACGCGTGCGAGCTGAAGACCTGCCGACCTACGACCTAACTCCAAGTGACCTAAGTCCTAGGTCGTGAGCGACCTAACTGCGAGTGAGAAAAAATGGCCAGAGCCAAAGCAGAGCGACCTAACGGCCATACGACCTACGACCTAAGGTCCTGAGCGACCTAACTCCGAAAACACGAAAATGGCCAGAACGACCTAGGGGTTAACTCGTACGCGACCTACGACCTAAGGTCCACACGACCTAACTCCGAGCGAGCTAAAAACGGCCAGAACGACCTAAATGCAGAAATTTCTCCCAAACACCAAAAATCGGAGTTTTTCGCCAATCCAATCCAAACCAAAAGCAAATATGCATGCTAAAGTGATAGGGAATCATTCCCAACAGTCCAATATAGTTATAGACTAGAATTGTGAGATAAAAATCTCACCTTTGCACTAAAATTTATGAAGATGAAGCTTGAAAGCAAGGAGAAGCAATCCAAAGCTTGAATCCAATATCTTCTACTTGAATTTGGAGTTGAATGATGGAGTTGCAATTGAATTTGAGCTTGGAGTTTTAATTTCCCATTCTCTTCACCATTAATGCTAAAGCTTGAGTTAGTTAGGAAATTTATGAAGAGTGAGGAGAAGAGGGTTGGAACTTGGGCTTAATAGGCTAAACTAACCCAAAGTCCAAAGCGGGAAAAGTTAGTGAAATTTCACTAACTCCAAACCTATCGATGTTTATACTTAAAAAGTTGTAAACGACATTTCGAACTCAATGGAAGTGGTCTCGAGTCCTAATTTGACCGTTTGCAAAAAGTAGTTTTTCGGACCAAAATCCGATTAACGATTTAATATTTAAATAAAAATATTTAAATGTAAACTCGATAAATATGCGGGTTGTTACACCTTTTCTTTTTTCGTTGTTGTTTGTAATGACCCGCTATTTTGGACCATTCAAATCGACAATAAAACCGTACATGTCCGACTTGAATAATTAAAAATACCGAATTGTTAATGAAATTTGGCAAAACTTAAAATATACAGTAAATAAATCAATCATAGATCACTTACACAGAGTAATACAATGCAGCGGAATAGATAAAGAATAGTAGTTCATGAAGCTACTATATACCTCAGAGTTAGAAATAAAATACAACCAAATAGTTCAAATGCCATGAAGTCTCCAATGCAACAAATGGATTCTCTGAACCAATCAACTGGATGACTGAAGGGATAGATAGCTGGATCTTCAAGCAAAGCCCCAACTTCGAAGATGAGTCTCAAATGCTGTATCTCTCAGTATGACCCGAGCGTAAAGCAAAACACAAAACACTCGAGTCAGGATTAACATTCTTATATCTATAAATCTAACTCAAGTGAAATATCAACTGAAATATAATTAACTTAGAGGATGTTTGGGATAATCATCCTCTAAGGGTCCATGGAACTATCTAAAAGATAGAAATATACACTATAACACCATAGTCTTTTCAACTTAATTTATACTTCAAAACCAAATATCATTTTCACTTCAAATATCTCTATACTTCCCAAATAGTATTTTTATATATTAAATAATTTTTACAGTAAAGAAATTTCAATTCCCTCAACTTAACAAATCGTTAACATCAACCCAACCACCCCATTTAAATCTATTTCAATCTCAATTTATTAATTTAAATTCAACTCAATTTCTAAAATAACCACTTCAATTTTATCGATCTCAAATTCGAATTTGAAATCACAAAATACCCTTTATGTTCAATATATTTCAAAACTTTTAAGTATTCAACGTTTCAAACTAACTTTTTAATCAATTTATTTTCTAAATAATAAATTCAACTATACTGATTTCAAATACATATCCGAATCTCAAAATAAACCATTTAAATCCCAATATAGTTCAAAGCTTTAATATTTAATTAAATGTTCAATTTAATAGTTCCATATAGATCTCGATTTAACCTCATTATTATCTAATCTTAAAATAATCCCTCATTAGATACAATATCATTTAAGTAACCTTAAATTACATTTTACTCAATATTTTCTTTAATTTATTTAAACGTGAAATATTCATTAAATCACTTATATAAAAATCCAGTTACAAAATCATACCCTTAAATTTCCCATTCAAAAATTTCAAATTGATTTAATTGAATAAATCCTTATTTAACTACCATTTAGATAAACCCACATTTATCTCCCAATCTTAGTAAATTGCAGAATACTTTTGGAATAAAATTTACATAAATATTTAGCATAATTTATGTATTAAATCAAATTTTGACTAAATTAAATATTATTTAATCTATATATCATTACCCTTTATATATAAAAAAATTTAAGGATTAACATTTAATAAGACCATATATTTCTTTCCAAAACAACGAATTAAATTTCAAAATATTTATATATATGGACCAACGATGTCTGTATATATTTCTTATCATATGATCAAGTGTTACGGATATTTATCATTTCAATCCGTACACTAAATGTATACGGGTGGATAGCATTTCAACCCGTAATCCCAATTCAATTAAATGAAAATCGCTTGGGTTTATCATTTCAACCCCTAACGATTTTCTCCTATTCTAAAGTCTGTTCGGGTATGTATCATTTCAACCCATAGTGATTTCTATACTAACAGGAAACTTGCAGAGTGATAACAGATATGTAAATAATAATAACAACTGGCATATATCATCAAAATAAATATATAAACAATAGGATATGGTGTCATATCCCATAAGTGAATAGTTACAGATAATAGCATATATAATAAATTAACATTAATAACAGCAGCATATTTCAATTGTTGTTTCAATTGAAATCAAATTTAATAAATAAAAGAACGTTAATCGTGAGTGATTGCTCACCATTCGAGGCTTGAGAGATGGACAACGAAACTAATTTGTTACGAACTGAATCATGATCTAGACAATCGAAGGAATCCAAACAAAAATTTCAAAGCGAAGTAAGCTGGAAGTGGGTTGACGGGCAAAGCTGGAAGATAGGATTAATGGAAACGAATCAGAGTCGTCTTGATAAAATCAGACAAAATATATGTTATAAATTTTCTCTAAAACAATTTTCTTTTAAAACTTATATTTAAATAAGAGATATATATATATATATTATACTTACTTTCAAACAAAATAAATTCAAACACAAATTTAAATTAAAACACATATATTACAATAACAAGAAAACTGACATTATGAACTGCAACTTTTACTTTTAAACTATGTATACACGCACAGCTCACTCACAATCTACATGCAGACTCAAAGGGTGACAAATATTCCTTTATTTTATACTTTGGAAGTGCATGTAAAATTTAAAATTAGTATCTACTCTGCGACTCAATTAAAATGTCATAACCATCCTAAAACCTATACATATACATAAAATGAGATGAACATGTTATATACAACTTAGTTCAGTCGCCTATATAAGCAGATTATAAATGCACTAATTTAATTATATGTAAAAGCAAATTGATAAAGTGGTCCCCAGCTTCAAAATGTAATATATACATACATAACTATAACATCTATCAATATGGCAAAGTTATAACATATTATAATCAACAAATATAAACTTTATATATGTTAACTAATATAAGACAGGTTTATAAATATATGTTATATAGTCAAAGTTGTTCAAATATACTCCACAGCTTTTGTATATACATAAGTTACAAACAAAACACACACATATATATAAAAAAAAACATTTTTAACATATACAACAACATTTATACTGAAAACGGGCTTGCTATAACAAGCATACAACTAATATCTACGAACCCTGAACATGTTATACTCAACACCCAAAAAACCTTACAGTGCAATATATATATATATATATATATATATATATATATATATATATACATATATATATATATATAGATCCAACTTGTAACCAAAGATATGCAAAACAAAATATATCTTCTGACTAGCAACAAAAATATGCACATGCGAAAATTTTATACGCATAAACAATATGCAGACCACACTCTCTGATCCAACTTTTATAACTTAAGATATCTATATTCTATATACTGTAACTTTGTAAAATTAATACTATAAACAACACACACAAAAAAACAGTATAAGCTTAACCTATTTTCACATACAACTAACCTTATATACATACTATTACACAAAAAAAAACAATATATATGCGTGCCCATACACTACAGAAAATATCATTATTGAAGCAGGCACACACATTTAAAACACAACCGTAATATGATATAGTAGTATAACGCAAATGTAAAAATTTACGCAGTTACCAGAAAAAAAGGAAACTGATGATTTGTGACCACTTGCCAGCCGTAAAGGGTTGTAGGCTCACGGAGGAAGAATGAAGTCGGAGGCGGGGCGGCGCGCTGTGGGTGTGGTGGTTAGGCAGAGACGCGGGCGGAGTGTTGTGGGTGGTTCACAAAAAATATGGTGGCGTGGAAATGTTTGACAAGAAGAAGGATACTGTCACTTTTTTTTTTATGAAAACAAATTTTTTTTTGGAAAAGCAACAGTGTATATATATAATTTAGTGGATAGGAGAAATAGTGTAACGACCCAGGAATTTTAGTAATTAAAATTTGAATATTTAATTAATTCTAAATATTAATAACTAAATTTATAAGTCAAATAAAATTTAATTTGAATTATTGAATTTAATTGAATAATTAAATCGATAATTTAATATGTTAAATTATGAAAATAATTGAAAATTGAGTTAAATATGATTGAAAATGATTTGTAAAATTTTATTTTATCATATTAGAGTTAGAACGATATTTTAGAACTTTTAAAATCGAATTAAAAGTTAATTTGTGAAAATTGAATATTTTAATATTAAAATCGACTAGTGAAAATAGTCAATTTTTGAACAGTCTCAGAATTGAAGAAACCAGTTCCATTGGATCCGTAATAGTTAGTTATTACTGGATTTCAATTTTCGTGTCAATCGGAGTTATCGTTTGATCGTGGCAGCTCGAAACGCATCGAATTATTTTTAATATTAATTTGGCGAGTTAAAATAGCCATTTTTCAAACAGTCTCGAATTTCGAGGAAACCAGTTTCATCGGATCCGTAATGTGATATTATTGTAAAGTTTCAAATTTCGTGTCAATTGGATTTACCGTTTGTCCGGTACAAATTAAAACGCCTAGAAATCGATTTAAATCGGTTTAATTTAAATTGAACGTTTACAGCCATAACTCACACAGATGTCCGAATTAGCTTTCGAAACCTGTTCCATTGTGTCCGGAACGCGGGGTAAACCTTAGAAACGCTGGTTACGGCGCGTAAATCGGAGTTCGAAATTTCCGAAATGAATAGTGTTTACGTTTGATTTTCTATAAAAGGAGACCCTTGCCTTCATAAATAAAAAATAAAATATAATTAGGTTATGAAACCCTAGCCGCCAGAAATGAAACCCACGGCCAGAATTTTCTCAACTTCCACCTCGTTTATCTCCTCGTCCATCGACATTTACCAAAAACTTCCAACTAACAAAACGTAGAGCACATCAAGTGCTCCATATCCAACGCTGGAGATCGTCTGAAGTGTTGTGGATTGGCGGCCAATTGGGCTCAAAGGTACGAAGTTGCGCACGGTTTTCGAGAGGCATAGGGTGGCCGAGCTTCACCACCTTGGGGCCGAACATAGCTCTTGGCATGGCGCTTCAAATGGCTGTAGTTTGATGAGGTATCGTCGAGTATGGAGATGGTGATAATTAACCCTAATCTCGAGTATTGGGTTCGGTTTTGAACGTGATGGCCTGTAGATATGTCGCGCGGGAGAAGGAAGGTGTATGCGGCCTGATGGGCTTGGGGTTGTGATGAACGGTCTTGATTGTGTTAGGTTTGAAAATATTTATTAATGTTGTAATTTGTTTATAAAAATTCGTATAAACTTCATAAAATCGTAACTTTTTCATACGAGGTCGAAAATGCGCGAAACCAGTTGCGTTGGAATCGTATGGACGAGCACTACGCGATGAAATTGAATTGGAGTCGTTTGGAGTTAGTGAAAATTTGGGGTAAAATTAAACGTCCGTTTAATTTTATTCGAAATAAATCGCTAAAACGGAATTTAAAATCAAGGTGAGAACTTCTCACTCAATCGAATCAGTTTCGATTTTATTTTAAATAGTTAGATTTAAAATATTTGAATGCATGTTTGAATGATGATTGATATCTATTGATTGTTAAAATAGACATTATGCGCCGTTAGTAAGCGGATGTTATTTATTAAAAACATATACCGCGAATATTTCATAAACAGTGAAATTGGTATTATATATATAATAGCAATATATATATATTGGCATATGTATATATTGGAGTTATTGATTTCCCGCATTTTTTGTTTAGCGGATGAGACCCTATTGCGCCGTTATTAGGCGGATAATATTTTAAATCCCATATACCGCGATAATTTCGTACTGGAGCGAAATTGGTATTGTGCTAATGTTTTTGGATGCAGGAAAACAGGTTGGAGGGATCCAACTGGATTCCTCAACAGTATTTATTTGATTTCAGATATTTAGATATTTGATGGATTATCATATCGATATATGATATCGTTGTTGTCGTGATTGACTATTTGGTGTGTAGCATCATTGGACCAAATTTGGAATTTTAAAATGATTTCAAAGTGATTTTTGAAAGTATACGTTATAAAATATTTTTGGAATTTGATCTATTTTAAATAAATAAACGTCATAATTTTTAATGTTATAAAAATTATGATTTTTGAGAAAAATAGTTAAAAACTGATTTTTGAGAATATGATGCTAACGATTTTATAAAATAGTTTAATCGGGATTTTAGAATTTATTGTGAAAAGTTTAAATATAGGATTTATAAAATTTAATTATCTTATGAATCAAAATGGAGAAATAATAAAGGAGATTAAAGACGTTTTAAAAGAATAATATAAATTGATTTATATTAAGAGATTTATAAATGGATATTTATAAATTGAAATATAGACATTATAAGACGAGTTTTTATAAGTGTTTGAATGAAGTGTAAATGAATTTCATAAATGAATGAAATTTATAGAATTATAAATGGAGAAGTCATAAATGAGATTTATAAATAGTAAGATTTATAAATTTGTGAAGTATTAAAAGAATAGTTTTGAATAAATCAATGAATCTTATAAGTTATAAGATTTATAATTATGAAGTTTAAAAGAACGATTTTGTAAAATAATCGTTTTATAAGCATTTAACTTATACTGTGAACTTGTGGTTTATAATTGAGTTATAAATCGAATAGGTTAATAAAGGAGATTTATAAAGGAAGTAGTTATGAAATAAATAAAAAATGGAATTTATAAACGTTGTTTTATAAATTCGCAAAAGACTTATTTTGATAAGTAAATGGTTATAACTTATTTATGGAGTTATATTCACATTTTTGACTGTGAATAATCCTTTAAAATGAAAAGTATAAAAGAATGAAATTTGTTAACAAAGTATATTCACGTTTTGAATAGTGAATAAGATGTTAAAGAAATTGTTTTGAATGTGATATTTGAAATAGAATTAAAATGATCTAACGATGTTTTAAATGTGTTGAGATTCGAAACCATAGATTTCAACATTTATTGTTGAAATAGACGTTTTCGAAAAATAAAAGGAAATAATGGACCATAATACTGTTGTTATAGTAAATGATTTCCGAAAGGAAATGTTTTGCATAGTATTGGGATTTATATATCTATTTTAATTTCGAATCCCTATACTAGTGATTTTGGGTTGTCGTAACGATGTTTTACGTAACATTCGTTTTGGCCCAAATAAATATGTTTAAGAGAATGATTTCCTTAAAGAATGAAATATATACTTAATCTCGATTTAAGTATATTGAATATTTTCCAAGTGTTGAAAATAAATAAAATTTGTGAATTACTTATGAATGTATAAGTATGGAAATGTTTTCCAATATAAGGTGAATATTTTGAGAATCTATCTTTTTGAAGATAAATTGAAATGAATAATTGAAATCGAATATCCATAGATATTTTGGATTATAAATTCACTAAGGAATTTATAAAAGAAAGTGGAATTGGTTTAAAAATAAATATTGATTTATTTTTGAAGTATGAAATAATATATATTGTAAAGATATTTTGGAAAATAAATAATTTGGAAAATTATTTGGAAACTGGTGATGTGTGCATATCCAGTGATAGTTCAATAACCGACTATCAATATTTCCCTTTGAATGGGTAATTGATGTGATTTGTTTGAATGTGAATGCTACACTTATTTTTGAATAAGCGCTCACTATTCGGGTTAACCGGGAAAGGACCATGGGGTCGTATAACCCATTCCGAATATGTGATACGTCGTTATAATTGCATTTGATGATCGGTGTTGAAGACCCGGTATTTGCGAGAGCGATAGGATGACCTGTCGATTGTCTCTGCACTGAGTTGCAGCGGTATAGAGACTCCCTAAGTGATGGGAAATCCGATCAGGATTGTGAATATCCGGATTGCAAGGACTTCTTTGTAAGTGCCTTCGGTTTTGTTCGATCCCGGAACCGACTTGTATGGATTGTATGTCTGACATTACAAGTTGAGATATAAAGCCGATTTCTTTCAAATATATTTCTGTTGGTGGCGGAGAATTTATTCTTTTAGCTTAACACCCTTCTCTGAGACGTACGAGCTCAGAGGTTATGTAGTTGAATGTTATCAGCGATATATTCCCAATTTGGTAATGTGACATGCTGAGTGTTGCTGAAATGATCATTGTGTTGATTATTTGTGATAGGATCATTTATTTGATCGTCTATCTTGGTGATCATTGTGTTGATCATTTGTTGACCCAAAGCGGCTTTTGTATAAAGTATGTTTTTGTGGACGTGACTTCGTCGAGCCTCACACCCCGGAAATGGTCAAAACAGGAAAGATGCGGCAAGGTTATGAGGGGTAGCTCCCTTTAGGGTATGTACATTTCCTTCTGGATAGAGGTGGTAACATGGTACGGAGCCCAGATATTTAACCTATGTGGTTACTGCGAATTTATTACTTTGTGGTTGTTGGTTATCGGGATCCCGTGAGAAAGGTCGTTTACGATCGGGGAATGGCGTGCTCGTGTCAGTAGTTACCCAGTTAGGGGTAACCCGGCCTTGTGTTGGCAGAGTTCCGGTTTGGTTCTCGGGAATGTCCTTCCAGAGGCATTCTCATGTGGCAATGGGAAGTTCCTTGGCCTGATCATTCGTTGGAAATCCAAAGAAACAATACGATCTTGTACGGTTTTAGTTGTAGAACCTGCTTCCTCAAGAAGTAGCTATAGTAGGCATAATATAATGGTACCTATGCTGGCTAAGATTTATATTCTACTTTCGAAATGAATTTCTTCTACACTATGCACTAATAATAATATCAAAATTGATTTAGTTTAAATACGTATCAAGCATCTTTGACTATCATAAGAAGAAATCTTCTCCAAGTCTGCGTTTGCATTGTGTGTGTGGCAGGAGGTCTTATGGTAGTCTCATTTTTAAAAGCATTGCGAATTGAATTTAAAAATATCTCTCTATTTTGATTTTAAAGTTAAATAAACTGTTTTGAGTTCTCACACCAGTCACATGACTGACTCGGAGTTTATTGTTTTCCTTCCTAAACTCTGGGTGCCCACCAATTTCCACACGGGCAGTCAAGAGTTAAGGTTTATCAGGATATTCTGGATATTCAGGAATTGCTGGAGGCAAGCTGGATGGCATGGCGTATTACTAGTATATAGTATTTCTTTTCCGCTGTTTGTTGTTTGTTGTTGTACACTCTGATGTAATGAAATGAAATGTAATGTAATGTAATAACTGATATAGTTCTTTGTTTAAAGATTATTCATTTATTATATGTTGTTCCGCTGCGAATTGTGAGATTCTGATGGTGTTCTGTTGTTTTCTGTTCCGTTCTATTTTAAAATTTTCTATTTTCTTTTCCCTCTATCTTCTACCTTTTTCTCTCTTTTTCTTTTCTTAATTTTTTTTTTAAAACCCTAACTATTCGGTTTTTCGGCAACGAAAAATCGACATGTTACAAATAGAAGGGGAAACATCTGTCAATAAAATAACGTATATACTTTGCCTTATATATAATATAAATAAGTAGATAAAAGGAAAAATTTCAACGGTCGAATTATGTAACTTATGGAATAAATGTTAAAACGAAAGCCAGTGAAACCAGGAAATCAATTAAATCATAAAGGAAAGTTATAAATGCAAAAGGAACCGTTCAAAGGGAATAACGTATATCACTCACACGTTTTGATTTTTAAAATAGCCATGGAATAACAACTGTCATCTTGCATTAAGCTGAAAATTTAAAGCAATAAATTTATTGCTTGTTAAGCAAGGCTCAGGTTGAAAAGCAAAGGAAACCAAAAAGTCCCAATATGAAGTAATGAGAGAGAAACGAAGTTAAAAAGTGAAAGAAAAATAAAGTGAATCGTTTTAAAATAATAACTACAACGTATACAAATGTATACGTTTGGTTTTCGAAACTGCTAAACATTAATGCAGGAATAAAATTTATAGCAATTTAAAATCTTTCTAGGAATTCACGTTGAAGTTTGAAAAGCAAAGCAACGCTAATGGTCACATTTAAAGGTGTCGTTACAACGAACAATTTATTGCTTCCATTGTGCATCGGATTTCAAAATACATAAATCAACATACCGCTGAGATTAGCACGACGAGACGATCGAAACGGTATACAGATATTAGTGGTACGATTGAATTATAAATTTTGAATTTTCTATTAAGAGAAAGTGCAGCAAACACAAAAAAATAAGATCGACGGAGCTAAAGAAGCCCGAATTTGAAAAAACGAAAAATGACGTCTCAGTCAGAAGATGATTTAGAATTTTTCTACACTCTCCCCCACCCAAAACTTTTCGTCCTCGAAAAGGAAGGAGGTAGGAGAATAGAAATAACCGGAAAGAAAGATAGATTGAAAGATAAGGATTAACAATTAATTTAAACTATATAAATTTATTTGAAATATTTATTTGAAAACTTCATTTGAAATTTAATTTTCTTTATTATTTAATACTTTTCAAACTCCTTTGAAAACAATTATTTACATTATTACTTATATTTACAAAGACTATTGAAAATATTAAATCCAAAATTTATGAAATTTATAAATCTGTCTTTATATACTTTTCAAACCTTATTAATAAATCATTTACTTTAAATAGGTTTTATTTAATTAATAACTTCAAAAATATTTATAATACTAAAGTTTTCTATTAAACACTGTAATATACCAATAAGCAATATTTAAAAGATTATATTCAAAAAAGAAAGGGAGGTAGGTTTGGAAAACAGAATCAAGGTGAATAACTAAACTGAGCAGATAAGGTAGATGCAAGGAATAGTATCGGGCATGAACAATTAATCTAGAACCATAAGAATTAAAATTTCAAATATTAATTCAAAATTTCTTTGTTGGGAAAAATACTTTTATAATAAATACCTTTATAATAATACTTTTATAATAAAATACTATTATATCGAAACAAATTTTCCTTCCGAAAATACTTTTATAACTCGATGTTTCAACAAGTTTATCCTCGTTCTTGCAGACTCTGGCCATGCGTTGATCAGGCGCAAAGCTAGAATTCTTCAAGTACTTAGTAGACTTGTTTCAACACCCAGTGAAAATACTTGAAAAACCTTTTTAAAAACAGATATGGAAAGTACAATCCAAACAAACAACCAAACCAAAACCTTTGTCCGACCATGGTTCGCAGATACACAATGGTTACGCCTGGGTCTCCCAGGAAACAATCCATATCCGTAAGCTTTCTCAGCCCTGCGAGTTACGCCATGATGACTAGTAGAGTGCAGGATACACAATGGTTACGCCTGGATCCCCCAGGAAACAATCCGTACCCCTAGGCAAGACTCAGCCAGGCACTTGCGCTACTATTCGCGACCTACACAGATTGCAGGATACACAATGGTTACGCCTGGATCCCCCAGGAAACAATCCGTACCCCTAGGCAAGACTCAGCCAGGCAATTGCGCTATGCATTCACGAGAGAAAAAAAACCATGGGTTACGCCACGGTGGGAACACTCGAGTATTACATCCAGAAAACCAAAAATCAGAGAGAATAATATCGATAGAATGAATCCACGATGTGGCCACAAAGCGGATATCAAGCAGAAGGCACTTTCCATATCTTTACTTCGAAAATATATATCATATAGTACCCTTTCAAATCACTTTCAAATATTGTACTTATATAAAGTCCATATATATAGGATTCTATTTTTCCCAAATTGAATACTTTCCAAATCAATAGTAGATCAAATCATACTTATATAGACTTCGATTATATAAAATCTCTTTCCAAATTGAGTACCTTTCAAATCAATGGATTTCAAATCAATTTCATACTTTTACAAATCCAATTTATATAAGTTCGACCACTCCCAAATAAAGTACTTAATAAGGTTCTCAATTTCAAATCATTTAATATCAATTCAGTTTAAAAATCATGTATGATTTCACCAAATTTCTTCCAAATTAATATCTGAATTTCAAAGTTCCCGAAATAATAGGTTTAGAGAATTATCCAGTTTCCAAATTAAAATAATTCAACTCAAACAATTTCATTTCCAAAATCACTATATAAGTACTGGTTTTTAATTTCAATTTAATTTTCAAAACCAAATATTTTCTCAAAATCAATTATACTTAAAATGGTTCCCAAATTTATAATTATCCCTTTTTTTAAAACCTTTAAACTATTTATTTCTATTTGAAATATCCAATTTACCTTTTTGAAACCATTATTTAAAACTAAATTTTTTTCCAATACATTTCAAAACTAAATTCCATATTTGTATAATTCAAAATAGTCATATTCATTTACTTAACAAAAGGTTTCATACAAAACTCAACTTATATGCTTTATCAAATATTTTATACTTTTTGAAATTTCTTAGCTTTAAACTTTTAAACCTTGATTTAGAAGTGCTCGAAACTTCAAAATAGTTGGTGAAAATCAAATTTCGAATCCAAAGTTGGAAATCAATTTTTATAAATAAAGTTATTCTAAGTCAAATCAAAAACTCGAGGATCGAACACCGACACTTTAAATCATTTCAAATATATACATATTTCTTTCAAAGATATCAAATTACTTCGGAATTTGAAATCAGAAACGGTTTTACAAAATCACTCGAGTAGCTAGCTATTAAAGTGGCCTCTCCCCACTCTGAAACTTGAAAATAAATGTCGATGATGCGTGCACTCATCACCGAAATTATTTTCCAGCGACATACGTGAGTTCTGGACTTCTATTTTCTTGAAAACTTCTTTGAAATTTCTTCGAAATTATTGGAATTCATTTGAACTCATTTGAAACATT
The DNA here is from genome assembly GCA_030765085.1 of Allium cepa. NCBI lineage: Eukaryota > Viridiplantae > Streptophyta > Magnoliopsida > Asparagales > Amaryllidaceae > Allium > Allium cepa. Next base: position 516,689,951 of record CM060942.1, read on the forward strand.
TCTTATTCGAAAAAATACTTTTAAATCGTATTATTTTTATATATTTTTCAAAATCTTAAAACCAATTTCAAAATACCGGAATTCAATTCTCGAATTTCAAATTTAACTCTATAGTTATAAATCATTTTTATATAAATCAATTTCTTATAATTTTTCAAAATTTCAAATCCTTTCAAAACCTTTTTATATAGAATAACATTTCTTATTTGCTTTATATATATAGGTATATAATCCTTATCGAAAACATTTTCACCTTTATATATATATATATAAATAATCATAGTTATCAAAATAAAATTTCGGCATAAACAATTTCAAAAATACAAACAAAACCCGATTTTCAAAGGATGATTCAAGATTGGATTTCAAAACAAAGATAGAGATTTAATTTAGAGGAACTCCAAATCAGTAGAATCCTGATTCGAAGATAGACTCGATCGAAGATGAGATAACTAAATTACAAAATAGGAGATGGATATACTTCTATAAATCACGGGCGACCTTAATCGGGTCAATCGTGCATTTAGCAATATGATGGATGCAGAATTCTAAGGCAAATCGACATTCGATCGCTAGAGATAGAATTTGGAATAACAGGAGATAGTAGCATCTAAACCGAGGATACAAAAATCTTCAGTGAATCGACGCCAATTGTAAAGGAGTTTTCATCCCCCTTTACAAATCATTTAGTGGAGTTATTGGATACTCCAGAATCAAAAGAATATAAATAGAGAGAGACAAGAATGAATTTTGGAATCGAGGGACATTCCAAAATTCAAAGAAAATCGAGTCAGAAAGGAAGAGATTCAACTCGAGCGAAAGTGATTCTGTAAATAAATTTACCATATATGCTAAGTTTTGCCTAGAGCCAAAGCTCTGATACCAACTGTAACGATCCGCTATTTTGGACCATTCAAATCGACAATAAAACCGTACATGTCCGACTTGAATAATTCAAAATACCGAATTGTTAATGAAATTTGGCAAAACTTAAAATATACGGTAAATAAATCAATCATAGATCACTTACACAGAGTAATACAATGCAGCGGAATAGATAAAGAATAGTAGTTCATGAAGCTACTATATACCTCAGAGTTAGAAATAAAATACAACCGAATAGTTCAAATCCCATGAAGTCTCCAATGCAACAGATGGCTTCTCTGAACCAATCAACTGGATGACTGAAGGGATAGATAGCTGGATCTTCAAGCAAAGCCCCAACTTCGAAGATGAGTCTCAAATGTTGTATCTCTCAGTCTGACCCGAGCGTAAAGCAAAACACAAAACACTCGAGTCAGGATTAACATTCTTATATCTATAAATCTAACTCAAGTGAAATACCAACTGAAATATAATTAACTTAGAGGATGTTTGGGATAACCATCCTCTAAGGGTCCATGGAACTATCTAAAAGATAGAAATATACACTATAACACCGTAGTCTTTTCAACTTAATTTATACTTCAAAACCAAATATCATTTTCACTTCAAATATCTCTATACTTCCCAAATAGTATTTTTATATATTAAATAATTTGTATAGTAAAGAAATTTCAATTCCCTCAACTTAACAAATCGTTAACATCAACCCGACCACCCCATTTAAATCTATTTCAATCTCAATTTATTAATTTAAATTCAACTCAATTTCTAAAATAACCACTTCAATTTTATCGATCTCAAATTCGGATTTGAAATCACAAAATACCCTTTATGTTCAATATATTTCAAAACTTTAAGTATTCAACGTTTCAAACTAACTTTTTAATCAATTTAGTTTCTAAATAATAAATTCAACTATACTGATTTCAAATACATATCCGAATCTCAAAATAAACCATTTAAATCCCAATATAGTTCAAAGCTTTAATATTTAATTAAATGTTCAATTTAATAGTTCCATATAGATCTCGATTTAACCTCATTATTATCTAGTCTTAAAATAATCCCTCATTAGATACAATATCATTTAAGTAACCTTAAATTACATTTTACTCAATATTTTCTTTAATTTATTTAAACGTGAAATATTCATTAAATCACGTATATAAAAATCCAGTTACAAAATCATACCCTTAAATTTCCCATTCAAAAATTTCAAATTGATTTAATTGAATAAATCCTTATTTAACTACCATTTAGATAAACCCACATTTATCTCCCAATCTTAGTAAATTGCAGAATACTTTCGGAATAAAATTTACATAAATATTTAGCATAATTTATGTATTAAATCAAATTTTGACTAAATTAAATATTATTAAATCTATATATCATTACCCTTTATATATAAAAAAAGGATTAACATTTAATAAGACCATATATTTCTTTCCAAAACAATGAATTAAATTTCAAAATATTTATATATATGGACCAACGATGTCTGTATATATTTCTTATCATATGGTCAAGTGTTACGGATATTTATCATTTCAATCCGTACACTAAATGTATACGGGTGGATAGCATTTCAACCCGTAATCCCAATTCAATTAAATGAAAATCGCTTGGGTTTATCATTTCAACCCCTAACGATTTTCTCCTATTCTAAAGTCTGTTCGGGTATGTATCATTTCAACACATAGTGATTTCTATACTAACAGGAAACTTGCAGAGTGATAACAGATATGTAAATAATAATAACAACTGGCATATATCATCAAAATAAATATATAAACAATAGGATATGGTGTCATATCCCATAAGTGAATAGTTACAGATAATAGCATATATAACAAATTAACATTAATAACAGCAACATATTTCAATTGTCGTTTCAATTGAAATCAAATTTAATAAATAAAAGAACGTTAATCGTGAGTGATTGCTCACCTTTCGAGACTAGAGAGATGGACAACGAAACTGATTTGTTACGAACTGAATCACGATCTAGACAATCGAAGGAATCGAAACAAAAATTTCAAAGCGAAGTAAGCTAGAAGTGGGTTGACGGGCAAAGCTGGAAGATAGGATTGATGGAAACGAATCAGAGTCGTCTTGATAAAATCAGACAAAATATATGTTGTAAATTTTCTCTAAAACAATTTTCTTTTAAAACTTATATTTAAATATGAGATATATATATATATATATATATATTATACTTACTTTCAAACAAAATAAATTCAAACACAAATTTAAATTAAAACACATATATTACAATAACAAGAAAACTGACATTATGAACTGCAACTTTTACTTTTAAACTATGTATACACGCACAGCTCACTCACAATCTACATGCAGACTCAAAGGGTGACAAATATTCCTTCATTTTATACTTTGGAAGTGCATGTAAAATTTAAAATTAGTATCTACTCTGCGACTCAATTAAAATGTCATAACCATCCTAAAACCTATACATATACATAAAATGAGATGAACATGTTATATACAACTTAGTTCAGTCGCCTATATAAGCAGATTATAAATGCACTATTTTAATTATATGTAAAAGCAAATTGATAAAGTGGTCCCCAGCTTCAAAATGTAATATATACATACATAACTATAACATCTATCAATATGGCAAAGTTATAACATATTATAATCAACAAATATAAACTTTATATATGTTAACTAATATAAGACAGGTTTATAAATATATGTTATATAGTCAAAGTTGTTCAAATATACTCCACAGCTTTTGTATATACATAAGTTACAAACAAAACACATATATATATATAAAAAAAAACATTTTTAACATATACAACAACATTTATACTGAAAACGGGCTTGCTATAACAAGCATACAACTAATATCTACGAACCCTGAACATGTTATACTCAACACCCAAAAAACCTTACAGTGCAATATATATATATATATATAGATCCAACTTGTAACCAAAGATATGCAAAACAAAATATATCTTCTGACCAGCAACAAAAATATGCACATGCGAAAATTTATACGCATAAACAATATGCAGACCACACTCTCTGATCCAACTTTTATAACTTAAGATATTTATATTATATATACTGTAACTTTGTAAAATTAATACTATAAACAACACACACAAAAAAACAATATAAGCTTAACCTATTTTCACATACAACTAACCTTATATACATACTATTACACAAAAAAAAAACAATATATATGAGTGCCCATACACTACAGAAGATATCATTATTGAAGCAGGCACACACATTTGAAACAAAATTGTAATATGATATAGTAGTATAACGCAAATGTAAAAATTTACGTAGTTACCAGAAAAAAAGGAAACTGATGATTTGTGACCACTTGCCAGCCGTAAAGGGTTGTAGGCTCACGGAGGAAGAATGAAGTCGGAGGCGGGGCGGCGCGCTGTGGGTGTGGTGGTTAGGCAGAGACGCGGGTGGAGTGTTGTGGGTGGTTCACAAAAAATATGGAGGCGTGGAAATGTTTGACAAGAAGAAGGATACTGTCACTTTTTTTTTATGAAAACAAATTTTTGTTTTGGAAAAGCAACAGTGTATATATATAATTTAGTGGATAGGAGAAATAGAAGGGGAAACATCTGTCAATAAAATAACGTATATACTTTGCCTTATATATAATATTAAATAAGTAGATAAAAGGAAAAATTTCAACGGTCGAATTATGTAACTTATGGAATAAATGTTAAAACGAAAGCCAGTGAAACCAGGAAATCAATTAAAGCATAAAGGAAAGTTATAAATGCAAAAGGAACCGTTCAAAGGGAATAACGTATAAAACTCACACGTTTTGATTTTTAAAATAGCCATGGGATAACAACTGTCATCTTGCATTAAGCTGAAAATTTAAAGCAATAAATTTATTGCTTGTTAAGCAAGGCTCAGGTTGAAAAGCAAAGGAAACCAAAAAGTCCCAATATGAAGTAATGAGAGAGAAACGAAGTTAAAAAGGGAAAGAAAAATAAAGTGAATCGTTTTAAAATAATAACTACAACGTATACAAATGTATACGTTTGGTTTTCGAAACTGCTAAACATTAATGCAGGAATAAAATTTATAGAAATTTAAAATCTTTCTAGGAATTCACGTTGAAGTTTGAAAAGCAAAGCAACGCTAATGGTCACATTTAAAGGTGTCGTTACAACGAACAATTTATTGCTTCCATTGTGCATCGGATTTCAAAATACATAAATAAATATACCGCTGAGATCAACACGACGAGACGATCGAAACGGTATACAGATATTAGTGGTACGATTGAATTATAAAATTTTGAATTTTCTATTAAGAGAAAGTGCAGCAAACACAGAAAAATAAGATCGACGGAGCTAAAGAAGCCCGAATTTGAAAAAACGAAAAATGACGTCTCAGTCAGAAGATGATTTAGAATTTTTCTATGTAAAAATATTCGGGTTTGAAAAATATGTTATTATCAACAGTTATTAGCTAGCTTGAATTTAATAGAATTACTTAATAAATAAACTTTCATAAAATTAATTGAAAATTTACCATTTGCTATATTAAATCATACGTAATCAAATATAATTTCTTTTTATTTGCAAATTAAATAATTTAAAATTTCACCAAAAATTCAATTAATTAAATACGTTATTAAAACTATTAAAAATCTTGGGTCGTTACATTGTTCTTCTTTTCTTTAAATTTTTTTTTCTCTTTTAAACCTTATCTTCTTTCCATGTCTTTTTTCTTCAAATCCATATTTATATAATCTTCTCTTCAAAACTTTCTATAAAAATAAAATAAAATAAATATTAAGATAGCAAGGAAACAAAACAAAATGAGAAAGTAGTTCCAGATCCAAATCTGGCTAAGCAAAAAGGTACGCAATACTAAAAATCCCATTGCAAGTTAAATAAATATATGATGTGATACATAATTTCTTTTTTCTTTTTTTGAAATTTCAATCACCATTAATGCATATAACTTTCTCATACAACCTCCGATTTACGTGAAATTTTTTTTGCTAGGATGGTGATAAATTTCCAGATTTGTTGACGCTAGTTTGAAAAGATTTGGAGACCGTCGAATTTTTGAGTTTAAATTGGATTTAAATCCAATTTAAATTCAAAAGGTGAGTGTTTTAACCCACTCACAACTTCTAAAACTTCTTATGTCTGTTAAATTAATTTTAGATATGAGTAGAAATTTATTTATGACTGTTTGGCATGTTTTATTCATTATCTCTATTAAATTGCATTTATTTAATTTAACTGTTAATTTATTTTATTTATTGCATAAATTTGACAGTTAGAAGTTATTTATTTGCATATTAACTGCCAATCATAGTTATGTTAAATTTTTATTCATATTAACTGCCAGTTAAATTTACGTTTATTTTTGCATATAAATTGCCAATTAACGATTATTAAATTTATTTTGAGTATAAACTGATAATTGATACCATTATTTATCACCTGTTATGTATTGATGATTGTTTGAAATTGGATGATGGCTTGATAAATGGATGTATGATTTGATGGATGAATGGATGATTAATTTTATTAATTGCAAGTTGCTATGCATTTTTATTTCATTCGGGATTGCGGTTTGAAATGATAAACAACCGCATTTATATTTTAAATTGCGGATTGAAATGATAAATATCCGTATCACTTGACCATAGGGTAGAAAATTTTATACAGCCACCGCGGTATATATATAAAAAAATATTTTGAAATGTTTTTATGGTTTTGTAAAACTATATATGTATATGGTTTATGGGATATTGAATTGGTTATATATATATATATATATATATATATATAGAAATTTTCGGTTTTTAAGATTTGTATAAATTTGATTGAAGTATAAAATAAAGTTTGATTTTTTGAGATCAAGCATTTATTTGAAATTTAAATTCTAGAGTTTTAATGACTTAAAAGAGAATAAGGTTGAAGATGAATTTTAAGTTAAATTGGAATTTAATAAAAAGTTAGAATTTTTAAAGGATATGATTTACAACTTGATTTTGTGTAGAGTGATTTAAATGAATATCAGGTTGATTTAAATGAATATATAATAAATTGAAAGAGTATCCAGTTATGTGAAGATAAAGGTTTTACTTAGATTATATTGAATTCATTAAGTAAACATTTCAAGTCTAAATAATAAGTAATTGAATTTGATATATATGGGTTTGTCAAATGTGTTGTTTTTGAAATGGTGAAATATTTAAAGCTTTGAAACATAAGAATTAAAATGGTATTTGGAAGTTTAAATCGATATTTGGAATTGATTTGTGAAATGTAAAGAAGCTATTTTGTTTTATAAAAGTAATCTAATATTTGACCATTTAAGAGATGGAAACTTGTTTCAAAGTTATGATTTTCAAGGTAGTATAATTTGAAATTTTATATTCAAGAGTTTTGACCTCTAAATATTTACTTTGAAAACCCTATGATTTTGGAAAGTATATATTGGAATAAAATGATATCGTATTAGTTTGGGTTTTAAAAGGAAATGATATCATATTTATATGGTTTTGAAATGGATATTTTATTCTTGTTTTAAAGTATAATTATTTTAAATGACCGCGGTGTTATAATAACGATTGGTTGGCAAAGAGACCGGGATCGGATATGGACATACTCTCTATCGATACCGAAAACCACTTTGACTAACCGTGTACGCGGTGGAGATTCCAGAATGAAGTAGGTTGGTGGCGGCGTTTCCCGTAAGGTAAATACGTGGACCCAACTCCCGTGAGTTGGCATAAGGTGGCTAAAACAGGAGCGATTGATGGGTTAATGAGGTAGCACCTCTGATCGGACACTTCCCTTCGATACTATACTCTGACTTTGGATTTTTCGATGGCCACCTTCACTTTTGATTTCTTTGATGTGGGGAGTTTGTTCGAGGTGGGCGGCAGCTGCGCGCTGCGCGTTTCCATCGGCCTGGAGGCGTAATTGGTATATCTACTCTGTCATTGCCTAGTTGTGCCGTGTCACCTACCCTAGCGCGCCTTATACGATTTTGTTTTGTACCATACCTATGGAGTGCCCTCTGACGACGCCCAGTACGGGGGAGATTACGGTACTGTATAGACTATGGGAATATATAAATGTGTTAAGGTGGAAAATGTAAAGCCTTAACGCTATTTAGAAGTAAGTTTATTTTACAATTAGACACTATTATAATAGCGCAATATACTACATAGTAAATAGTTTAACGGATCCTTAGGAGATGTAAATCCCGAGCATCTCTTGAGTTACTGCACTCATATTTATTTCTGTTAATGTAACTCACATAAGATCTTTTAGTTCTGAATCGAGTGTTTTTGTCTTTCCAAATTCGCTCGGGTCAGTCCGAGCGTTTCAGGATTGAAGATTTTATTTCCGGAGGAAGAAGACGAAGATTTTATTATTATTACTATAAATAATATGGTTTCACTACACTCATATTGTTCCGCTGCATTGTTATATGGTATGTGTACTCTGATATGCATTGTATAAATAAATCAAAGGTTTTTGTAAACAGATTTATGAAATGTATATTTGATTATTATATTTTATCCTTCCGCTGTGAGATTCTGTTTCTTTCTCTGTTTTCTTATTTATCCCATAACAATCCGCCCTTACGTATGGTTTGAATTGGCACGTGTGTCTGTTTAAATCTTGCAAAAAGGCGGGATGTTACACAAGAATAAATGTAGATGTAATCACATAAGGATCTAATAGGGAAGGAGATAAAAAGTAACGACATTGATTAATTCCACTTTCCCACTTTAGCCAATTTATTAATACGACATTTAATTATCATGCAAGTTGTATTATGACTAGAAAACATAAATAACAAACAATAAATTAATATGTATACAATATTACCTCACTTTTAAACTGTTGGACAAAAATAATAAAAATTAAATCATGCTTTACCAATTTTAAATTAAAATATTAAATGTTTATATGTATACACATGCACACAAACACACATACATGTGTGTATAAAGATTAAACCGAAGCTTATTAATTAATTCAAAGCATACTTTCATACCACACTAAATTGTCCAATGCATTTGTAAACTTATGTATACTTGAAGTCAAAAATATATATATACATATAAATTAAACCTTTTTAACTTAATGAAATTTATTTAAATTTTTAACAAAACAAAACTGGAACACGACAAATTAAGAAATATAGTAACAAACCTTTAAGATCCTTAAATAAGGAAATTGGAGATAATAAATTTGGTAACAAATTTAAATATTATTGTAATCAAAATCAAAGCTTAGATTTATTATGGAAAAATTGTTCAGCATATGTAAACTTCTATTATAATTTATTAGATTAAGAACAAATAATTTATTCAACAAAGTATTCAAATTTCATGATATATTCAATTCAAGATAAAGTGACAATATGTGTATACAATATTTCTATTTCAACACAAATGCAAATTATATGTATATAAACTTTCAGATCTATAAAAAAAAATGCAATTTGGTTTAAGAGTTTAAAACATGGATCTATAATTAAACATTCTTTTAATATATAAAAAAAAATTTGTTTTGATTTATCAAATTAAAAGTCAAATTAATTCACTCAACAAAAAAAAAAATCAAATAAATAAATAAATGTTGATTCCCATTCTTAAATTCACTATTGATCATATTACCATCCTAGGTACCATTTATTTTAAACCTAAAATTTGCACTTCATCATCTTGTATTAATGTCATCCAATTTCTACTTATTCTTATTTCTGAATTTACATTCTATAACTTACTTTGTATACTTTTTCTTATTAATTTCTTAATTATCAAAACTTAAACTTTATTCCCCAAAACCACAAATTATTACTTAACATAAATCTACTCTTTTATTACTTTACGTTCACACTTCCGTTACTATCAAATTAATCACCAGTTACGTTATCAACAAACCAACATAAATTAATATTTTAAATGCTTACATTTATTTCTCTTATATGGTTATTATTTATCCACTTGTGCTAACTTTCATTACCTAAATTTTCCATTATTATAAGCCTTTAATATTTCCGTTTAAAGTAAATATAAATTTCAATTCAATCCATCCTTTATTACATCAACCGTTACTTTAATTTACATTAACCAACGTACAATTAAGATTTATTTGTAATCGATCACCAAATTTTATTTTAACTTATTAAATAAACAAGCAACCTAAAAATTGCAGCTTATGTGCTTTTAATTGCATTGACATTTAAACTTATTAGCTTATATCAACACTATTATCATTAATTGCAAACAGATTATCAATTTTAGTCATTACCCTAAATAACTAACGCATATTAATCTACATTATTCCCAAGTTACAAATTTTAAATTAATTACTATTTATTATTATCGTTTCACTGATTAATTTAACATTTGCATTGGTTTTTCTTACAATAAATTTATTGCCCAATACTCCTATATTCATCTTAGATTTGTTCAAATGGCTATATTTCAATTTATAACCAAAATTTTCTATTGATTTCCCATTTTAATTTATTAGACTCCACTGACGTAATAGTTAAATATTAATTTCACTTATTTGTAATAAATCCACAAATTGAATTTCAAATTTCAAATATATTCATAAATCTTGGTTTTTCACTTCTTAAATCACCCAATCGTCATATTATAGATAAAATTAACATTGATTACATCTTCTAGAATTAACAAACTTCAATGCCAATCTAAACTACCTTAACTACACAAATTGGGTCAAAAGTTTTCAATTGTTTTCGCATTAAAGTTTATTAACTACCCAAATAGGTATCTTATCAATTGTAATTATTTAGCTTTAATTACCTTTAAGCTTATTTCAATTATTCTCATTTATTCCCTACCAATATTCGTTATCATTTATAAATGTCATGTCAGTTTCTTATTTTATTGCAATGCATTCATTCATTCATTATTGCATGACTTCATTATATTTTATTTATTCATTTATAGTATTTGTGCTTAATCCAATTTCTTAGCAACTCAATTGTTTACTAAAGTTTATACCCAGTTATTTATACTTCCCTTTATTACTTACAAATCTTATTTCATTCATAAATGCCATCATTTAACAATTTATTTCATAAACTTCATTCATTAATATTCGTGCTATTCATGTTTAATTCAATACCTTTGCACATTAATTCATTTACTAAAGTTTACGATCATTTATTTATATTACTTACTTTCTTATTATATTAAATTAGTAGCATTTCAATTTTTACTTAAGTTTATAATTCCAACCAATTACTAAAATATCTTACATAATATTGAATTCATTCAACTACATCTGATTATAACATTTCATTAGTTAATTCAATATTCTTGTTTGTTTTCTAATTAAACTTATAACCAAGTATGACAAATTTCATAAATTTAATTAATTTCTATTTCATTTTTTTTTTTTGAATTTGTAAATCTTAATTTCAATCGCTACATTAAATTTCTAACATTTGCTTCGTTATAACTACTAGAATTTTTATTTCTTCCTAAATTAAATTGCAAAATTTAAATCAAACTAACAAATCTATTAATCAAAATTTATGGGTGGTTACAGCTTCTTATCCTTATCTAAAAGGAGATAAAGCGGATTGTTCTATAGATTTTAAAACAAAGGCAAGATTTACGTTTGATGTAAAGAATAATATAGACGAACAAGCTTATCGGGTAGATCTTAAGCAAAGCAACGAAATCAATATAACATACGATCATACTGATTTTGGACCTCTAAATGATGAATCAAACGTTTTGATAGAAGCATTTGAGAGTAGAGTGGAAAATAATATAGAATACGAAACCGAATCTGAATCCAAAGACGATGAGGATTGATAAAAATATTGTATTGAATTCTAATGTATTATGCAATTTATGTAATTGATGACATTTATTATACAAGTTATGTCATTTATGAAACCGACTCTGCTTATTGTCATTTATGTAATTTATGTCATTTATGTCATTTACGTCATTTATACCATTTATGTCATTTAGTTAGCAATTTATGTTAAAAATGCTATATTATGCTTATCATCGGAATTTGAGACCCAATATGAATCGTGTATATTTTGCAATTTATGTACTTTATGTCATTTATGCCATTATTATACAATATATGTCATTATTATGCTATTATTCTCTTATAAGTTGATGTGTCTATGACAGGTATCATGTCTTCCAGAAGGAGGAGCTGATCCCATTCATCTTGACATGATGGAAAATGCCCATCACAGCCGACACAACATCCAGCTGTGTATCTGGTGCCTAAAGCGGAAGGATAAGTATTAAAAAAAATTGTAGCATCATAAAATTTTTGTGTAAAATATAATAATTTGTATCATATTTACCATAGAGGGCTCGACCGGTAGCCATCAGCTTTTGTTCCATCAGTTTCTAGAGACTCATATAAGAGTTGGATGGCGGCTTGCTGGCCCAAGTGGGATAATATTCCTTCCCACATCATGGAGTGCATATGACAGGATTTTATTGTAAGTATAATCTTCTATTTTCCATTCTCAATTTGTTTGTCTCTTATTTATTATTCACCTTATATTTTTAATTATTGGTCGCTTGTTTATCATAAAATACAGGCCACATTTGACGTCCAAGCAGATGACATGTAGCTGATATGATACTAATAGATGCTGAAGATGAGGAAGAATTACTGGGATTCTAATGTCGATTGTAAAGCATAACGGGGAGATGTCGAACTTGATAAGAGCGGTATATGGGAGGGTTGGCTGGCGCCTTGGGATAGCGACGAAGCGAAGGGAAGTGTACTAATCTTTTATTAATTATTTGATTGATAGGTAAATATCAAATATTGTCTGGTACTTAAATAATGTATTGTTTATTTAAATTTATAGACAGATTCGTAGAGAAACTCTAATAGTAACAGGAATCCAGTCACTCATTGAGAACGGTCTAAGTCGTTCCAAAAATATCGTCAGGAGTTGGTAAATTTATTAATTGTAAATTGTTATTATGTTTTATGATTTTGAATATACAATAATAGTACATAATAATCTATTTCAAAAAGCGAAGGCGTAGGGTCCCATATCGTACATAGATGTATTTATCCATACTCATGCTGTCGAGCATGTAAATCCAGACGGGAGTGTTTCATATACATGGCATGACGATAAATCATGAAAGAACCATGTAAGCATATTTTAGTTTATATACTATTAGTAATTGTTTTAATTATTTAAGTATAATGAATTAAGATATTATGCTATAAATTTCAAATGTATTTTTATTTGTTCATGCATGCACGATTTATGGAACAAAGGCAGAAACTCTTGGAGAACAGCTAACTACAGACAAGGAGGATGTTATTTTTGAATCATTCATGGACCTACCTTCATGGAAAAGGCGTTATGGTTTTCGCAATCAAGCGGCAATGAATAATATATTTAGATATAACAATTTAGTAACCTTTCAGTTCTAAAGAACTTCACATCGTTTTAGTTTCGATAATAAGTTTATTGATATAACAATTAACAAATTATGATGTAGCTTCGTTAGTAAGATTATATTTTTGAACTTTTACTAAATTAAATAAATATTGCAGAGTAGACATAGAAGAGCCAGCCAAACTAGAGCTCAGATCGATCTTGCAAAGATCAAGGAATTTAGAACTTGGGTGGTGCAGTTGGAGGAGCAGAACCGTCGACAGACCATTGAGATGACACAACTTCTGGACCAGCATATTACTGAGTACATGCAGCAATATGGTGGTCGCTTTCCATCTTCAGCTGGTTCCGAGGGTTCTGGAGGTGATTGACAAGAGAGATAGGTATTTTTTTTTGTTATGCGTTATTATTTAGTATTTTTTGATGATATATTGAGTTGATGGAGTTGGATACTTGTAACGCCCCGAAAATTTTTGACTTTCGAAAATTCAACATCGACACTCACTTTATCGACTGCCGAGAAATCGAAGGCCGGAAACACGGAATGTTATGGGTTTTTTTTTAAAAGAATTTAAGAAAAGGGAAGAAGAAAGAAGAGAGAAAATAGAGATTTTTAAAATAGAAAGAAAAAGAGAATAGAACGGAAAAGAAAAATAGAAGAAAATAGGACGGAATAGAAAACAACAGAATATCACAATTCGCAGCGGAACAACATATAATAATAAATGAATAATCTTTAAACAAAGAACTATCAGTTATTACATTACATCACATTTCATTACATCATATCATCAGAGTGTACAACAACATACATCAACAAACAATGCAGCGGAAAAAGAAATACTATATAAGTAATACGCCATGCCATCCAGCTTGCCTCCAGCAACTCCTGAATATCCAGAATATCCTGATAAACCTAACTCTCGACTGCCCGTGTGAAAATTGGTGGGCACCCAGAGTTTAGGAAGGAAAACAATAAACTCCAAGTCAGTCATGTGACTGGTGTGAGAACTCAAAACAGTTTATTTATCTTTAAAATCAAAATAGAGGAATATTTTTAAATTCAATTCGCAATGCTTTTAAAAATGAGACTACCATAAGGCCTCCCGCACACACACACATGCAAACGCAGAATCGGAGGAGATTTCTCCTTATGATAGTCAAAGATGCTTGATACGCATTTAAAATAACATTTGATATTATTACTAGTGCATAGTATAGGAAAATCATTTCAAAAATAAAGATATAAATCTTAGCCAGCATAGACATTCCGCACTTATGCCTACTATAGCTACTATGTTCAATAGCAGGTTACCGCCACATTGCATAGCAGGTTATACAACTAAAACCGTACAAGTTTCGTATTGTTTCTTTGGATTTCCAACAAATGGTCAGGCCAAAGAACTTCCCATTGCCACATGGAAACGCCTCTGGCTGGACGTCCCGAGAACTTAACCAGCTCTCTGCCAACACAAGGCCGGGTTACCTTTATCACTAGGTAACTACTACACGAATATGGCATCCCCCGGTCCCATTGGACCTTTTAACCGAGCGCTCGTCACCAACAACACATATAGTGTTTCAACATGGGTAAATATCTGGGCTCCATACCATGATACCACCCTTTCCAGAAGGAAATGCACATACCCTAAAGGGAGCTACCCCTCATAACCTTGCCGCATCTTTCCTGTTTTGACCATTCCGGGATGTGAGGCTCGACGAATTCATGTCCACAAAAACATACTTTATACAAAAGCCATGCTTTGGGTCAACAAATGATCAACACAATGATCACCAAGATAGACGATCAAACAAATGATCCTATCATAAATAATCAACACAATGATCATTTCAGCATCACTCAGCATGTCACATTACCAAATTGGGAATATATCGCTGATAACCTTCAACTACATAACCTCTGAGCTCGTACGTCTCAGAGAAGGGTGTTAAGCTAAAAGAATAAATTCTCCGCCACCAACAGAAATATATTTAAAAGAAATCGGCTTTATATCTCAATTTGTAATGTCAGACATACAATCCATACAAGTCTGTTCCGGGCTCGAACAGAACCGAAGGCACTTACAAAGAAGTCCTTGCAATCCGGATATTCACAATCCTGATCGGATTTCCCATCACTTACGGAATCTCTATACCAGGAGCGACCCAGTGCAGAGACAATCGATAGGTCATCCTATCGCTCTCGCAAATACCGGTCTTCAACACCGATCTTCAAATGCAATTCACAACGACGTATCACATATTCGGAGTGGGTTATACGACCCCATGGTCCTTTCCCGGTCAACCCGAATAGTGAGCGCTTATTCAAAAATAAGTGTGGCATTCAAATTCAATCAAATTACATCAAATACCCATTCAAAGGGAAATATTGATAGTCGGTTATTGAACTATCAATTGATATGCATACATCACCAGTTTCCAAATAATTTTCCAAATTATTTATTTTCCAAAATATCTTTATAAGATATAAAATTTCATTTCTTCAAAAATAAATCAATAT
Source organism: Allium cepa (assembly GCA_030765085.1). Classification (NCBI taxonomy): domain Eukaryota; kingdom Viridiplantae; phylum Streptophyta; class Magnoliopsida; order Asparagales; family Amaryllidaceae; genus Allium; species Allium cepa. The sequence goes on from CM060942.1 coordinate 516,705,810, forward strand.
TTACTTTTAAACAAATTCCACTTTCATATATAAATTCCATAATGAATTTATATTCCAAAATATTCATGCATATGATTTCAATTATTCATTTCAATTTATCTTCAAAAAGATAAATTCTAATTATTCACTTCATATTGGAAAACATTTCCATACTTATTTATTCATAAGTAATTCACAAATCTTTTTATTTTCAACCTTGGAAAATATTCAATATACTTAAATCGAATTAAGTATATATTTCATTCTTTAAGGAAATCATTCACTTAAACATATTTATTTGGGCCAAAACGAATGTTGCGTAAAACATCGTTACAACAACCCAAAATCACTAGTATAGGGATTCGAAATTAAATAGATATATAAATCCCAATACTATGCAAAACATTTCCATTCGGAAATCATTTACTATAACAACAGTGTTATAGTCCATTATTTCCTTCTATTTCTCGAAAACGTCTATTTCAACAATTAACGTTGAAATCTATGGTTTCGAATCTCAACACCTTTTTAAAACATCGTTAGATCGTTTTAATTCTATTTAAAACATTCACGTTCAAAACAATTTCTTTAACATCTTATTCACTATTCAAAAACGTGAATATTCTTTGTTAACAAATTTCATCCTTTTATTCATTTCATTTTAAAGGATTATACACAGTTCAAAAACGTGAATATAGCTCCATTTATAAGTTATACCCATTTACTTATCAAAATAAGTCGTTGGCGAATTTATAAAACAACGTTTATAAATTTCCATTTCTATTTATTTTATAACTCCTTTTTATAAATCTCTTTTATTAATCTATTCGATTTATAACTCAATTATAAACCAAAAGTTCACATTATAAGTTAAATGCTTATAAAACGATTATTTTACAAAATCGTTCTTTTAAAGACTTTCCAATTTATGAATCTTATAACTTATAAGATCCATTTATTTAACCAATCTATTCTTCAAATAATCTCACCAAATTTATAAATCTTACTATTTATAAATTTCATTTATAACTTCATAGTTTATAATTCTATAAATTTCATTCTTTAATGAAATTCATTTTCACTTCATTCAAACACTTATAAAAACTCGTTTTATAATGTCAATATTTCAATTTATAAATATCCATTTATAAATCTCTTAATATAATTCAATTTATATTATTCTTTAAAACGTCTTTAAATTCCTTTAAAGCTTCATCATTTAGATTTATAAAATAATCAAATTTTATAAATCCTATATTTTAACTTTTTATAATAATTTCAAAAATCCAATTTAAACTATTTTATAAAATCATTAACCCTTATTTCTCAAAAATCAGCTTTTAACTATATTTCACAAAAACCATAATTTTATAACTTTGAAAATTATAACATTTATTTATTTAACATGGATCAATTCCAAAAATATTTTATACTTCAAAAATCACTTTAAAAATCATTTTAAAATTCCAAAACTTGGTCCAATGATGCTACATACCAAATAGTCAATCACGACTACACGATCCATCATATATCGATATGATAATCCATCAAATATCAAAATATCTGAAATCAAATAAAAACTGTTGAGGAATCCAGTTGGATCCCTCCAACCTGTTTTTCTGCATCCACAAACATTAGCACAATACCAATTTCGCTCCAGTACGAAATTATCGCGGTATATGTTTTTATTAAATATTATCCGCTTAATAACGGTGCAATAGGGTCTCATCCGCTAAAAAATACGGGAAATCAATAACTCCAATATATACATATGCCAATATATATATATTGCTATTATATATAATACCAATTTCACTGTTTATGAAATATTCGCGGTATATGTTTTTAATAAATAACATCCGCTTACTAACGGCGTATAATGTCTATTTTAACAATCAATAGATACAATCATCATTCAATCTTTCATTCAAATATTTTAAATCTAACTATTTAAAGTAAAATCGAAATCGATTCGATTGAGTGAGAAGTTCTCACCTTGATTTTATTTTCCGTTTTAGCGATTTATTTCGAATAAAATTAAACGCGCGTTTAATTTTACCCGAAATTCTCACTAACTCCAAACGACTCCAAACCAACTCCATCGCGTAGTGCTCGTCCATACGATTCCAACGCAACTGAGTTTGCATTTTTTCGACCTCGTATGAAAAAGTTATGAATATTTGAAGTTTGCTCGATGTAAACTAATATAAATTTACAACTTAAAATTAAACTTTAAACCTAAATCCTACATCACCCTTGGATCCAAACCCCCCCTCTCATCAGGCCGTCCACCCACTCCCTTCTCCCTCTCGTGTTCATCTTCAGGCAACACCGAATACAACCGAACCCATAAACAACATACTAGGGTTTAATTATTCTCCACAAATACTCGACTATACACGATCAAACCACCACCATCTTGGAGCTCATGGCCTCCACTATACTCAGCCTGAAGGGCATAAGGCTCGGCCCCCTCATTCTCATTGAATTGCGTGCGCAGGCCACCACTGTCGGCCCCACTTTCCTCCCCCCTCGACGCTCCAAATTTGATCATCACCGTATGGAATCGAAGCTCTCGTCGAGCTCTTCGACTTTGTAGTTGAGCACTTCGCGTAATTCCTTACGGATTGAGAGAGATTAATGAATGAATTTTGACAATTTCTGGCCCTTCATTTTGTTAGTGGCGGCTAGGGTTTGTTATTTTTTTTTTTTTTTTATTTATTTATGAAGGGGTGGGGTCTCCTTTTATAGAAAATCAAGCGTAAACACTATTCATTCCGGAAATTCCGAACTCCGATTTACGCGCCGTAACCAGCGTTTCTAAGGTTTACCCCGCGTTCCGGACACAATGGAACAGGTTTCGGAAGCTAATTCGGACATCTGTGCGAGTTATGGCTACAAACGCTCAATTTGAATTAAACCGATTTAAATCGATTTCTAGGCGTTTTAATTCGTACCGGACAAACGGTAAATTCAATTGACTTGAAATTTGAAACCTTACAATAATATCACATTACGGATCCGATGAAACTAGTTTCGTCGAAATCCGAGACTTTTTGAAAAATGGCTATTTTGACTCGCCAAATTTAAATTAAAAATAATTCGATGCGTTTCGAGCTGCCACGATCAAACGATAACTCCGATTGACACGAAAATTGAAATCCGATAATAACTAACTATTACGGATCCAATGGAACTGGTTTCGTTCAATTCTGAGACTGTTCAAAAATTGACTATTTTACAGTCGATAATTAAATATTAAAATATTCAATTTTCACAAATTAACTTTTAAATCGATTTTAAAAGTTCTAAAATATCGTTCTAACTCCCATATGATAAAATAAAATTTTACAAATCATTTTCAATCATATTTAACCCAATTTTCAATTATTTCTATAATTTAACGTATTAAATTATCGATTTAATTATTCAATTAAATCCAATAATTCAAATAAAAATTTATTCGACTTATAAATTCACTTCTTAATATTTAAAATAAATTTAAATATTCAAATTTAAATTAATAAAAATTCTGGGTCGTTACAATCTTCCCCACTTAAAAGAATTTCGTCCTCGAAATTATTAAGTAAGAAAAGTTACAGAATCTATTAATTTTCCCAAAATTCATAATCAAACTTCTTACAAATCTTTACTAAGTTTTCGAATCATACTTAGTTATCTTTTCAAAAACAACTACTATTGTTTAACTTTCAATTCCAAAACAAAGTTAAAGTTTTCAAAATTTTCCCAATTTTCTCAAATTTTTCTAACGCCTTTTATTTTCGAAAAAATTCGCCATAGTCTCCTTTGCGCGGCTCGATCCGAAAAAAAATGACAGTATATATATCACAAATATACATCTCATCAAGTAATGAGGCATCCCGCAGGGAAAAAAGTGTAAAAGTACGATATTTAATCCGAGATATGTACCTTATATTTTATTAGCGAGCATATACGGCTAATATAGCGCTAAAGCGAGCTCCAAATGCGAAGCAAACGCGATCCGCACCTACTAAACACTCAACAAACAACATGAGAACATGCATATAGAGAATAGTATCAATATACAACATATAGCAACATAATAACTATATATGCCAACATAGCAAATGAAACAAAACAACAAATGCAAACATCAACCAACTATCATCCAACTAACATCCATAACCAATAAATATTCATTTATATTCTCATTAATATTCAATGAAATGGTTTTTCAACTTAATCATATTTGATTCATATACAGTGGATGTTTCTAACATTCATTTTCAATTAGTTTATATTCACTAATTCATATTCAAGTTGGTTCACTTCCAATTCAAATTAAATTCTATTCAAATTTATTTACTTATAATTTGAATTCAATTACATAGCTTTCAATTTCATTAACTCTTAATGAATTATATACAATCAATCAACTAACAACCATATAACAATCAATGTATATTTATTTCAACCAAATTCCTTTGCTTATATTCATTCAATTTGGTTTAACACCATCACTTTCAATTGGTTTAATTAAATTGATTTTCATTCAATCTTTCAACTTCTAATAACATTATATTTTAATGAATTGACACTTACATTCATTATTTCATATCAACTTAATTTACATTCAATTGATTATTATTCAATCCATTCATTTATATAACTCAAGTTTATATTCATCACTTAACTTTTATTATTTTACTTTGATACTAATATCAACTTTATTCAACATCTTCTAAGTTATATTCCATTTAACTTTAAAAATTCATTTTTATTTATATAAGTTTATTTCACAATTGTAAATCACTTTAATTATAATTCAATTCTTATAATTCATTTTACTTATACAATTATTCTTTTATTTAGATTTTTCAAACAACTAAACAATCAACTTATATACATTTTAATAATTCTGAAAATTATTTCTTTATATATACAATATAATCAAGGTAAAATTACTTCATTTACCCAATTTAAAATCAATATTGTGCCGAATTGTTCTATTCAAGTGTTTAGAAACCCCTTCGGCATAGTCTTGCGGACCACGCTGACGAAAGTTCATATGCCACTCAATAAACCAATCATCACAATATAAAACAATTTTATATATTCACTAACAAATACGCTCTCATAGCTATTATTACACTCAAACTCATTCTAGAGTACTACTGACTCTATCTCTAATGAGTAATACCCAACAGAACCATGGTTGTCGCTTAACCATATGCTCTGATACCAAATGTAACGCCCCGAAAATTTTCGACTTTCGAAAATTCAACATCGACACTCACTTTATCGACTGCCGAGAAATCGAAGGCCGGAAACACGGAATGTTATGGGTTTTTTTTAAAAGAATTTAAGAAAAGGGAAGAAGAAAGAAGAGAGAAAATAGAGATTTTTAAAATAGAAAGAAAAAGAGAATAGAACGGAAAAGAAAAATAGAAGAAAATAGGACGGAATAGAAAACAACAGAACAACAACAGAATCTCACAATTCGCAGTGGAACAACATATAATAATAAATGAATAATCTTTAAACAAAGAACTATCAGTTATTACATTACATCACATTTCATTACATCATATCATCAGAGTGTACAACAACATACATCAACAAACAATGCAGCGGAAAAAGAAATACTATATAAGTAATACGCCATGCCATCCAGCTTGCCTCCAGCAACTCCTGAATATCCAGAATATCCTGATAAACCTAACTCTCGACTGCCCGTGTGAAAATTGGTGGGCACCCAGAGTTTAGGAAGGAAAACAATAAACTCCAAGTCAGTCATGTGACTGGTGTGAGAACTCAAAACAGTTTATTTATCTTTAAAATCAAAATAGAGGAATATTTTTAAATTCAATTCGCAATGCTTTTAAAAATGAGACTACCATAAGGCCTCCCGCACACACACACATGCAAACGCAGAATCGGAGGAGATTTCTCCTTATGATAGTCAAAGATGCTTGATACGCATTTAAAATAACATTTTATATTATTACTAGTGCATAGTACAGGAAAATCATTTCAAAAATAAAGATATAAATCTTAGCCAGCATAGACATTCCGCACTTATGCCTACTATAGCTACTATGTTCAATAGCAGGTTACCGCCACATTGCATAGCAGGTTATACAACTAAAACCGTACAAGTTTCGTATTGTTTCTTTGGATTTCCAACAAATGGTCAGGCCAAGGAACTTCCCATTGCCACATGGAAACGCCTCTGGCTGGACGTCCCGAGAACTTAACCAGCTCTCTGCCAACACAAGGCCGGGTTACCTTTATCACTAGGTAACTACTACACGAATATGGCATCCCCCGGTCCCATTGGACCTTTTAACCGAGCCTCGTCACCAACAACACCACACAGTAATAAAATATAGTGTTTCAACATGGGTAAATATCTGGGCTCCATACCATGATACCACCCTTTCCAGAAGGAAATGCACATACCCTAAAGGGAGCTACCCCTCATAACCTTGCCGCATCTTTCCTGTTTTGACCATTCCGGGATGTGAGGCTCGACGAATTCACGTCCACAAAAACATACTTTATACAAAAGCCATGCTTTGGGTCAACAAATGATCAACACAATGATCACCAAGATAGACGATCAAACAAATGATCATATCATAAATAATCAACACAATGATCATTTCAGCATCACTCAGCATGTCACATTACCAAATTGGGAATATATCGCTGATAACCTTCAACTACATAACCTCTGAGCTCGTACGTCTCAGAGAAGGGTGTTAAGCTAAAGGAATAAATTCTCCGCCACCAACAGAAATATATTTAAAAGAAATCGGCTTTATATCTCAATTTGTAATGTCAGACATACAATCCATACAAGTCTGTTCCGGGCTCGAACAGAACCGAAGGCACTTACAAAGAAGTCCTTGCAATCCGGATATTCACAATCCTGATCGGATTTCCCATCACTTATGGAATCTCTATACCAGGAGCGACCCAGTGCAGAGACAATCGATAGGTCATCCTATCGCTCTCGCAAATACCGGTCTTCAACACCGATCTTCAAATGCAATTCACAACGACGTATCACATATTCGGAGTGGGTTATACGACCCCATGGTCCTTTCCCAGTTAACCCGAATAGTGAGCGCTTATTCAAAAATAAGTGTGGCATTCAAATTCAATCAAATTACATCAAATACCCATTCAAAGGGAAATATTGATAGTCGGTTATTGAACTATCAATTGATATGCATACATCACCAGTTTCCAAATAATTTTCCAAATTATTTATTTTCCAAAATATCTTTATAAGATATAAAATTTCATTTCTTCAAAAATAAATCAATATTTACTTTTAAACAAATTCCACTTTCACATATAAATTCCATAATGAATTTATATTCCAAAATATTCATGCATATGATTTCAATTATTCATTTCAATTTATCTTCAAAAAGATAAATTCTAATTATTCACTTCATATTGGAAAACATTTCCATACTTATTTATTCATAAGTAATTCACAAATCTTTTTATTTTCAACCTTGGAAAATATTCAATATACTTAAATCGAATTAAGTATATATTTCATTCTTTAAGGAAATCATTCACTTAAACATATTTATTTGGGCCAAAACAAATGTTGCGTAAAACATCGTTACAACAACCCAAAATCACTAGTATAGGGATTCGAAATTAAATAGATATATAAATCCCAATACTATGCAAAACATTTCCTTTCGGAAATCATTTACTATAACAACAGTGTTATAGTCCATTATTTCCTTCTATTTCTCGAAAACGTCTATTTCAACAATTAACGTTGAAATCTATGGTTTCGAATCTCAACACCTTTTTAAAACATCGTTAGATCGTTTTAATTCTATTTAAAACATTCACGTTCAAAACAATTTCTTTAACATCTTATTCACTATTCAAAAACGTGAATATTCTTTGTTAACAAATTTCATCCTTTTATTCATTTCATTTTAAAGGATTATACACAGTTCAAAAACGTGAATATAGCTCCATTTATAAGTTATACCCATTTACTTATCAAAATAAGTCGTTGGCGAATTTATAAAACAACGTTTATAAATTTCCATTTCTATTTATTTTATAACTCCTTTTTATAAATCTCTTTTATTAATCTATTCGATTTTTAACTCAATTATAAACCAAAAGTTCACATTATAAGTTAAATGCTTATAAAACGATTATTTTACAAAATCGTTCTTTTAAAGACTTTCCAATTTATGAATCTTATAACTTATAAGATCCATTTATTTAACCAATCTATTCTTCAAATAATCTCACCAAATTTATAAATCTTACTATTTATAAATTTCATTTATAACTTCACAGTTTATAATTCTATAAATTTCATTCTTTAATGAAATTCATTTTCACTTCATTCAAACACTTATAAAAACTCGTTTTATAATGTCAATATTTCAATTTATAAATATCCATTTATAAATCTCTTAATATAATTCAATTTATATTATTCTTTAAAACGTCTTTAAATTCCTTTAAAACTTCATCATTTAGATTTATAAAATAATCAAATTTTATAAATCCTATATTTTAACTTTTTATAATAATTTCAAAAATCCAATTTAAACTATTTTATAAAATCATTAACCCTTATTTCTCAAAAATCAGCTTTTAACTATATTTCACAAAAACCATAATTTTATAACTTTGAAAATTATAACGTTTATTTATTTAACATGGATCAATTCCAAAAATATTTTATACTTCAAAAATCACTTTAAAAATCATTTTAAAATTCCAAAACTTGGTCCAATGATGCTACATACCAAATAGTCAATCACGACTACACGATCCATCATATATCGATATGATAATCCATCAAATATCAAAATATCTGAAATCAAATAAAAACTGTTGAGGAATCCAGTTGGATCCCTCCAACCTGTTTTCCTGCATCCACAAACATTAGCACAATACCAATTTCGCTCCAGTATGAAATTATCGCGGTATATGTTTTTATTAAATATTATCCGCTTAATAACTGCGCAATAGGGTCTCATCCGCTAAAAAATACGAGAAATCAATAACTCCAATATATACATATGCCAATATATATATATTGCTATTATATATAATACCAATTTCACTGTTTATGAAATATTCGCGGTATATGTTTTTAATAAATAACATCCGCTTACTAACGGCGTATAATGTCTATTTTAACAATCAATAGATACAATCATCATTCAATCTTGCATTCAAATATTTTAAATCTAACTATTTAAAGTAAAATCGAAATCGATTCGATTGAGTGAGAAGTTCTCACCTTGATTTTATTTTCCGTTTTAGCGATTTATTTCGAATAAAATTAAACGCGCGTTTAATTTTACCCGAAATTCTCACTAACTCCAAACGACTCCAAACTAACTCCATCGCGTAGTGCTCGTCCATACGATTCCAACGCAACTGAGTTTGCATTTTTTCGACCTCGTATGAAAAAGTTATGAATATTTGAAGTTTGCTCGATTTAAACTAATATAAATTTACAACTTAAAATTAAACTTTAAACCTAAATCCTACATCACCCTTGGATCCAAACCCCCCCTCTCATCAGGCCGTCCACCCACTCCCTTCTCCCTCTCGTGTTCATCTTCAGGCAACACCGAATACAACCGAACCCATAAACAACATACTAGGGTTTAATTATTCTCCACAAATACTCGACTATACACGATCAAACCACCACCATCTTGGAGCTCATGACCTCCACTATACTCGGCCTGAAGGGCATAAGGCTCGGCCCCCTCATTCTCATTGAATTGCGTGCGCAGGCCACCACTGTCGGCCCCACTTTCCTCCCCCCTCGACGCTCCAAATTTGATCATCACCGTATGGAATCGAAGCTCTCGTCGAGCTCTTCGACTTTGTAGTTGAGCACTTCGCGTAATTCCTTACGGATTGAGAGAGATTAATGAATGAATTTTGACAATTTCTGGCCCTTCATTTTGTTAGTGGCGGCTAGGGTTTGTTATTTCTTTTTTTTTTCTTTTATTTATTTATGAAGGGGTAGGGTCTCCTTTTATAGAAAATCAAGCGTAAACACTATTCATTCCGGAAATTCCGAACTCCGATTTACGCGCCGTAACCAGCGTTTCTAAGGTTTACCCCGCGTTCCGGACACAATGGAACAGGTTTCGGAAGCTAATTCGGACATCTGTGCGAGTTATGGCTGCAAACGCTCAATTTGAATTAAACCGATTTAAATCGATTTCTAGGCGTTTTAATTCGTACCGGACAAATGGTAAATCCAATTGACTTGAAATTTGAAACCTTACAATAATATCACATTACGGATCTGATGAAACTAGTTTCGTCGAAATCCGAGACTTTTTGAAAAATGGCTATTTTGACTCGCCAAATTTAAATTAAAAATAATTCGATGCGTTTCGAGCTGCCACGATCAAACGATAACTCCAATTGACACGAAAATTGAAATCCGGTAATAACTAACTATTACGGATCCAATGGAACTGGTTTCGTTCAATTCTGAGACTGTTCAAAAATTGACTATTTTACAGTCGATAATTAAATATTAAAATATTCAATTTTCACAAATTAACTTTTAAATCGATTTTAAAAGTTCTAAAATATCGTTCTAACTCCCATATGATAAAATAAAATTTTACAAATCATTTTCAATCATATTTAACCTAATTTTCAATTATTTCTATAATTTAACGTATTAAATTATCGATTTAATTATTCAATTAAATCCAATAATTCAAATAAAAATTTATTCGACTTATAAATTCACTTCTTAATATTTAAAATAAATTTAAATATTCAAATTTAAATTAATAAAAATTCTGGGTCGTTACAATACTTTATGATGCTGTGTATTTAATTTGATGGTACCCTAAGTTGTTGGTCATTTTGACATTTGTATGAGTTGATGGTGGGGAGTTGGTGTTCCACGATATATATTTTACACAATGACATGTTGTACATTGTGTTAACGAAGTGTTGGTTGATTTGATTTTATGCTAGTTATGCTTGGTTTAATTTTTTTCATGTGATTTCGGTATATTTGTATGATTTGATATTATATTAAATATTTGAACTCGATATATGTTTGTCTGCGACTATATTATGTCTTTGGATTTGTGTATAGTAGGCTAGAATATAGCAGAATACACTAAAAATGCCTCAGACATTTCGACGGCTTATAGGTCGTAAATTTTCAACGGCTTCTGATAGCTAGTGGAAGCTTTTTTACTACCTCTTGATCGGACGCGTGTCTTCGACGACCATCTAGAGCCTTTGGTCTATCTGTTGGTAGCCATCGGAAAGTTTACGACGGGCATTGTTGGAAGCCGTTGAAAAAACTATGTGGCGACGGAGAACTTGCGACAGTTTTTTGCACCGGTTTTCTAACGGCCGCCGACGACTACCACCCATCCGAAATCGTACGATTTCTTGTAGTTTAAATATGAAATTCATCCACATTTACCAATTCGTCTAGATATCCAACTCTAATTGTTCCTTTGTTGTTTGAAAAAATATAAAACCAAACCGATATAATAAGAAGTAATGTATGATAAGAGTGTGCATCTCATTAGTGTCCCCATAGTTTACTATATACCTCTATAGACGTAGAAGTGTAACAACACCTCCATAACCTCATCGCCGGTCAAAGCTGGTAAATATGAGAATATGACACAAACTCCTTATATGCACTATCAAAGCTTATCTACACATGGACTGGTCGACCAACCTCTGTACTAGTCAACATATAAAAGTCCAAAGGTGTCAATCCTAATTCAAAATTTAGAAAATGAAACATGTGTAATAGGCCACCATCTCCGTGTAAGAGTCTCCACTATACAACGGTCTACCCATGAAAATGCAGACAATCGTAAAAAATCATCAAACGGTGATGCATACAGTCTATCCTTAATTGGCTCAGGTAATGTGAAAAAATATTCGACAATGCATGTATGTCAACTACGATGCATAGCTATGTGGCCAATATATATAAGCAATTATTTGAAGTTAATAGTAAACTAAGCAAATCGATAAACAATTATAATTTGTGATGGACATATTTATCTGATAAATGTATATTAAAAATATACTGGCATTTCTTACTATGCACTTAGTCAATGTCTCTTCGTCGGTGGTAACTCGTGCAAGCATCGCAGATCATCCACATTCACACTAACGTTTAGAATGATATAATTGCAGCAGCATTGACATCGGTCGTATAATAAACAACTTGTCTTGTAAATTTTACGGCACCCGACGACATTTCGACATATTGTTGGATAAAAAGAGAATACTTAAAAATGAAAGAGGAAAGTTGAAAATTGAGTGAACCTAGGGCTTGAAATTGACGCGTATTGTGGATGCTTGTTCGATAAGCGTCTAAAATAATAAAAGCCTAGTTCCATTTTTCTTTGGAAAACCGTAGTGTTACATTTTATAATCTCACAAAATGTAATATGTAACAACATTTTGTTGGAGACGTTCTAACTACTCCATCTTTTTACCGAAAGTTATATGTTTGGTAGTTTTGTAATTTTGTAGGATTTTGTGCTACACTATGTATTTGACATTTTTCCCATTGCAATGAACAGTTTTTTTAACTATTACTGGAAAAAACGCTAACTTTTGTTCAATTTTGTTAATTTGTTAAACGGAATTGATTCAGCTACTAGCATTTTTCATGGGTACGGACCATGCCTCTTTTACCGTTATGCATGGGTACGGACCATGCATCTTCTACACCTTATGCATGTAGATATTGTTGGCTAGCGTATTTGTTGCAGTGAACTATTCAGCTACACGTGCTAATCCTTCACTAGTTTATATAAGGTTAAATATTATATTTTGTAAAACAAAACAACGTACTTGGTTGAATGATATATAACCTCTACGATATTTCTATTTTATGATGTTAATTAATGTATACTGCTGTGATGACCCGAACATGATATCCGACAAACAACGTCAAATTCGTATCGCCGGAGCTTATAACAACATTAGATGTAAACAAACAGCGGAAACATCATGAATATCATTGACCATAACACAGATACAACTTTAGTATAATATCCATTACAACATCGATCACTAACATAAGAGTTATACACAACAAAAGATACAACAATAAAGTGAAAACTCCACAGTGGAACAACAAACTCCAAAAAGTTACCAACACACTTCAACTTGACAAGGCCTTCAAAAACTCCAAAACTCCAAGCACTTTGAAAGATTTCCAAATCCAAAAGCTTTTCAAAATCTGACAGCTTCCAAAATACGGATAACCTGCTTCTAGGCTGCCAGTGTGGAAAATTATGGGCACCAGAGTTCAGGAAGGGAGCAATAAACTCCGGGTCAGTCAGGGGACTGGTACGAGTAAACAAAGCAGTTTATCTTTTAAAAACAACCAAAAGAAATTACTTCTGAAAATCGCAATGCCTTCTGGAAAATGAAACTACCATACGGCCTCCCACCACATACTCAATGCAAGCGCACACTTGGAGGAGATTTCTCCTTATGACAGTTGAAAAACGCTTGATACGCGAAAACCATTTGGTATTATTATTAGTGCATAGTGCAGAAAAATTTTTGAAAAATGTAATATTAATCTTAGCCAGCATGGGCATTTTGCACTTATGCGAACTATAGCTACCATGTTCAATAGCAGGTTACCGCCACATTCCATGGTAGGTTATACAACTAAAACCGTACAGGACGCGTATTGTTTCTTTTGATTTCCAAAAAATGGTCAGGCAAAGGAACTTTCCACACTGAAATGGAACGCCTCTAGAAGGAAGCCCCCGAGAACCTAACTGGATCTCTGCTAACAAGGCCGGCGTTACCTCACGCTTTAACCAAGCTGCAATTAGGTAACTAACACACGAGCTATGCCATCCTCGGTCGTTACCGAACTTTATTCCGAGATCCCGACAACCAACAACCACAAAGTAATAAATTTGCAGTAACCACATAGGTTCGATATCTAGGCTCTATACCATGATATCTCCTTTTATCCAGAAGGAAATGGACATACCCTAGGGGCGCTACCCTTAAAAAACCTTGTCGCAACATTCCTGTTTCGACCATTAACGGGTAGTGAGGCTCGATGAAGTCTCGTCTACAAAACTACGCTTTACACGAAAGCCATGCTTTGATCAACAAATGATCAACCAATGATCATCAACACACGGCAGCCCTAGCACGCCACATTACCAAATTGGAAATGTATCACTATTAACCATCAAATACATAACCTCTGAGTTCATACGTCTCAGAGAAGGGTGTTAAGCTAAGAGAATAAATTATCCGCCACCAACAGAAATGTATTTGATAGGAACCGGCTTTACATCTCAAATTGTAGTGTCAGACATACATCCATACAAGTCTGTTTTGGGTTCGAACAGAACCGAAGGCACTTTCGAAGAAGCCTTTGCAATCCAGGTATCCACAATCCCGATCGGACTTCTTATCACTTAGGGAATCTCTATACCATAGCTACTCAGTGCAGAGACAATCGATTGGTCATCCTATTGCACTCGCAAACACCCGGTCATCACTACCGGTCTTCAAATGCTATCCATATCGTCGTATCACTATTCGAAATGGGTTATATGACACAAAGGTCCTCTCCCGACTAAACCGAATAACGAGCGCAATTAAAAATCATATGGATACTGGGGACTCAGTTAAATCACAGCTTAAAGCCCAAAACCCTTCATTCAAATGGTTAAAACAAATTACCGTTTCCAATCTTTTAAACAAAAAAGATTCATTTCAACAACCTTCGATGGTTCAAACAATTTCCACACTTTTAATCTTTTAAACAAAAAGATTCAATTCACAAATTTCACCCCGTTCACAAAGATTCACTCGCAGATTTCAAAATAATTTCCATTTCAGTTGGATTAACTCGTTAAATCTTTAAATCAAGATTTAACTTATAGCTTTCAAAACTCATTTCCAAAGATTCATTCATAGTCTTTCAAAACAATTCCAATTCCATTACAAACTTGAAACCTTTCAACACAATTTGTAAATTCTTTCTTAAAATGAAAGCTATTATTATTTGAAAACAAATAGTTTTCATTTCATAAATATCCGATCTCATTAATACAAGTTAAAATATTTGGGTTAATTCAAATTCCCAAAAACAACACTTTAAAAATAGTTTAAAACCCGTATAAACTTGTATAATTCTTTTTAATCAGAAATACCAATATAGTATTCAATTTCAGATATTGAATTCCAATTTAAATCAAATTTATTCAAATTTCAAATCTTTATTAAGTTATTCAAAATAACTTACACTTTTAATACGCCTTTTCAAAAGCTTTTCACTTTAAACCCAATTCATTTCCAACCCGTTTGAATTTAAAATTCAAATTAAAAACAATTTTAAAAATCTGCGACTTAACCGATTTCCACGTGCAATCCATATTTGTGTGTGTATGGTGTGATCCAGGGATTTTACCAATAGTGCACAACATCAATCATCACAGAAATACCAATGTCGATAAGCGGTATAACCCACAATGCTTATCTTCATTCATAGTTTCACAGATAAAATAAATCTAACAGTCACAAAGATTCATCATTACAATTCAATGTGGGTTTCGGATAACCAACTAGAATCCGACTCTTTGTCGCATCAAAGTTCAAATGCCGTTTACGGGCAAAAGGGGTTTTCACATATATATGCAGAAACAAATCACAAATCATAGTTCAGCATAAAGTAATTCATATCACACAGTATCACAATCACAAACAGAAATATCAATTCAGTATACAATATTCGGTGATAGTCAATCGTTTTCAATTTAAAGTGAAGGTGATTTACAAGGATTAACCACATAACTATTTTTATTGAATATTTCAAATCAATGATTAATTTTGATAAATTAATTAAATCTTAACCAACTTGATTAATTATTTCTTTGATTACTCCTTTAAAATAATTAATTAATAACGATTGTTTATCTTAATTAACATTTAAAATGTTCCTTAAACTTTGAAATCAATTTATTATTAACTTGAAAACTTTAGTGTTAATTACATTAAATACTTAACTAAGGTTAATTACTCAATCAAAATGTTAATTGAGATTTTTAAAACATTGTTAAGCATTTTCTTCAAATAATTAAACTTGAAATAAAATTTTAACCTCAATTTCTCAACATTGATTGCCATCATTACTTAAAGATTTGTTTAAAGGGTTTACTTAATTTACTTTTATCATGCTTCAGGCTTTGGGAAATCGACCCGAGCGAAATGCCTGTCTACTCGAGTAACAACTCGAGCTCCTCTATGCCTTCCCCCGAGTTCTTCCTCTTTCCCTCTCGTACTCTCTTACCTTCTTCTTTTTTTCTTCATCTTAGTTTAAGTTTAAACTTTTATACAGGGCCACACACTTACGCGCCCCCAAATCCAACTCGAAACTAACCTTCCCTTTACCCACGTATCTACTCGAGGCAAACGATCCTTATACTCGAGCGATAACTCGAGATGGCTCACCAACACGGCACTGACACCGTATCACCACCGTACACGTGCATGGCATCGCGCTCCCCTCTGGCGAACTCCAAGACCATCGGCAAGTCACGAACATCACCTGTACTCGAAATCCAACTTCGATTTGAAGCCATCAACTCGAAATCAAAAAATTGCATTTTGGCTCGAGAAACTGCAATCAACTCGATCAATACAAACGCCTCGCCAACGCATCTCAGACCACCAGAGGAGCTTCCCCTCCGTCTACACCAAGCCAATGTCCTAATCTTCCATCCCCTCGAGTTTTATGAAACTTGATCAACTCGTGGTGATGAAATCACCACGTTTACAGAACACTGAAAAGCTTAAACTTTAACCATAAATTCACCCCGTCTCAACAAATCGTGAAATAGAAAAATCATTTGATAATTTTCCCGAAATCAACGATATGCAACCTTGCTTCGCACAAAATTTCAACACCCTGTATTGAATCGATCATCAGAAAATGATCAAAAGGCATATTTTATTCAAATACGAACTACACTAGGCATACTTGATTAAAAATCATCATATTAATTTTAAAAATCATATCTTTGTATTCTTATTCAAGTTATCAAATCAAATCAACAAATTAAACTACTCGAATAAATTCATTTGATTTCTTTTAACTGTAAAATTTGAAAGTACAGAGTCATATATCACTGTCAAGCTTCAAACAAACTTCAAGGCTGCGATTTAGGTTTAAACAACCTGTTTTGTTCAAAATCTTAAGTTTAAAGGGTTCTATATGAAGATGTATTATTTTTTTCTTCTACTTTTCTTTGCTCTGTAACTAAATATATGGAATAACATACCATATACAACTTACCAGTGTAAACAGAAATATATACAATTCTACAGCAAAGCACATACCCTTCAAAATCAAATACACGAGTTTAAACTTGGAAATCAGTATGTTTACTCGCATTAAATTGAAGAATAGAGAGCACTTAGTATTCATTTTCCTTTTTAACTTGCTTTTTTTTCATTGAAGAATGTTTTGAGTTTGAAAGAATGATGATGTTTTCTTTTTTTCTTTCTTTTTTCTCTTTCAGGCATACCAAATTTTTTCTTGAATGAACTGGAAAAATGTATTGCATATATATAGAAGATAGCTTTACAGAGCAAGGTTGTATCTAGTTAGGCTTCTTTTATTTAAACAGGTATTTTTTTTGTTTTCATTGACTGAACCAGATTTTCCTTTGTTTACTGAGATGAAATGATTTCATCTCGGCTGAAAAGATTTTTATTTGTGCTAAGAAGATAGGGTATTAAATGCGATGTCTCCATTTTTGTTTATAGGTAATCCATTTGATTTGAACCTTAATATGTATATAAACATTTGCAGGTAAACAAATTTGTTTTCCTTCTAAGTCTACATACTTATGTTATTCAAATTATTTTGTATATAGATTTTTTTTTGTTTCCTTATCTTCTTGCATGCATGCATAACTCACATACAAATATACATGTACTTCATATGTTTACTTGAATATTTATGTTTTATTTTTCTACAATAATAATCTTATGTATATGAGTTAACCTATATATTTATTATTGACATAATTCTTAGTTTTATTTCTATTCATAGTTTGACTATCAAACATTCAATTCATAACATATATTTTATTTTATTTTATATTAAATATTGATAAGATAAATTTCTGTTTTATACTTTTTATAATTTCATAAAGAAAATAAATTAAAACATAATTTATACATTTAATAAATAATACCTATTATTTTTCCAAAGTACAACCTTTTAAAGAAAATTCATTTTGAATTTCCAAATCGAAATTTTTATTTATAATCAAATTCAATTGAAAATATTTTATTTTGAGTTTCAAGTCCAAATTTTTTAAAGCGAATAAATATATATCTCTTATCAAATTTTAAAAATTCAATAAATCGATAATTTAACCCAAAAATTAAATTTAATCACAAATTTAAATTCATCTTTAAACTGGGATCCTTGCAGATTCCCCCCGTTAAGAAATTTCGTCCCCGAAATTTGCCAAGGAGACAACAAAGATAGATGAAAGATAGAGAAATATCTTTTCGGATCAAACAGAATGTTTATTCTGCATTTGGCTTAGCAATTCAGAATATCAATAATAGGTATGAGAACAAACTCAATCAACTATGAAACAATTAGGTTATCTGATCTACGAAGTATACAGGGGCATTGGTTAGTTCAGAGGGATTACCAACCGTTCGTAGATTTTATCGAAACCCAATGAAATAGACATTTATAGATTGAATTACGATCTCAAATTCAAGATTTAACTCATTTACGATTTGCTGAGAAATAAAATCACGGGTAGTTCCCATGTCGAACAAAATTCGATCAATTTAATCGTAAACGAGAAGGTTACATTATAAAATTTCTTTTCCTTTATTTGCCTTTGAGGTTGAAGGATCATCTTTGATTGTATACCCCTTTGCTACATGAGCTTGCTTCCTTTTCAGGTAATCTTTTACTTCGTGACCTGGCTTGTGACAGTAATAACATTTCTTAACTCCCTGACCAGTCTTCACATGTTGTTCTTTCTTAACTTGTTTCTTCGGATTCTTGCAATTGTTTGAATAGTGTCCCTTTCCTTGGCAATTTTAACAAGTTATATCTTTCGCCAGGTTTCCCTAGTTGTCCTTCTTTTCCTTGCCTTGACATGGTTTCTTGTTCCCGAACTTTCTTTTCTTCCAATTTTGACTACTCGTATTTCCCACTTCCCTACATATCCAGGGTAGCATACCAATACCTCATATCTATCAATTCAGGAAAAGATTTTTTAACGTGTGCTGTCATCCTCTCGTGGAATTTCTTGTTCATTCCACGAATGAATCTTTCAATCTTTTTCAAAGGTGTGTTCACTAGTTACGGACCAAAACGAGACAATTCGTTGAATTTATTCAAATATTCATCAAACGACGAACTTCCCTGCTTCAAATCCATAAATTCCTGGTACATTTGGGAGATACCAACCGATGGCATATATCGTTTCTCAAACATTTTCTTAAATCGTTCCCAAGTAAACTCATCTTCTGACTCATCCACAGTAACTGTCTCCCACCAAGCTAATGCTTCTTCTTGGAGTTGCCAAGAAGCTATCAATCGCATTTGATCGTCTTCTAGCTTCAATCCTCTAAAGATTTTTTCACATGACCGAATCCAGGCTTGTGCTTTGATAATGGATTCTTTGCCAGTGAACGGCTTACCACCAAGTCTGGTAAAACTTCTATATAGATCAGCCAAATTAGGCAGAGATTGAGTAGATATAGCTGCTTCTGTTGTTGTAGGGACTTGGCCAGCTGTAGTGTTATTTCCCCGACCCTACCTTGTCCTCTTCTTCCGCTCATTCTTACTATCTATAAACAGTAAGAAAACTTGATTTAGGCATTCAGCCAAGATATCTTAGGGAATAATAACAGTTAAAGGAAGCAGATTAAATAATTTTGGGTGTCAGTTTCTCGGTTGTACTCATTCTAGGGCATACTTCACCCTATCTCTAATAAGCCATCTAATGTGTTATACTCTGTAGCTAAAGTTCTTACTCTCCTTCAGCTCTGATACCAAATGTGACGACCCAAACTTGATGTCCGACAAACAACATCAAATTCGTATCGCCGGAGCTTATAACAACATTAGATGTAAACAAACAGCGGAAACATCATGAATATCATTGATCATAACACAGATACAACTTTAGTATAATATCCATTAGAACATCGATCATTAATATCAAAGTGATACACAACAAAAGATACAACAATAAAGTGAAAACTCCACAGCGAAACAGCAAACTCCAAAAAGTTTCCAACACACTTCAACTTGATAAGGCCTTCAAAAACTCCAAAACTCCAAGCATTTCGAAAGATTTCCAAATCCAAAATCTTTCCAAAATCTGACAGCTTCCAAAATACGGATAACCTGCTTCTAGGCTGCCCGTGTGGAAAATTATGGGCACCCGGAGTTTAGGAAGGGAACAATAAACTCCGGGTTAGTCATTGGACTGGTATGAGTAAACAAAACAGTTTATCTTTTAAAAACAACCAAAAGAATCTACTTTTGAAAATTGCAATGCCTTTTGGAAAATGAAACTGCCATACAGCCTCCCACAACACACTCAATGCAAGCGCAAACTTGGAGGAGATTTCTCCTTATGACTATTGAAAAATGCTTGATACGCGAAAACCATTTGGTATTATTATTAGTGAAAATATAATATTAATCTTAGTCAGCATGGGCATTTCACACTTATGCCAACTATAGCTACCATGTTCAATAACAGGATACCGCCACATTCCATGGCAGGTTATACAACTAAAATCGTATAGGGCGCGTACTATTTCCTTGGATTTCCAACAAATGGTCAGGCAAAGGAACTTCCCACACTGAAATGGAACGCCTCTGGAAGGACACCCTCAAGAACCTAACCGGATCTCTGCTAAACAAGGCCGACGTTACCTTACGCTTTAACAAAGCTGTAACTAGGTATCTAACACACGAGCTATGCCATCCCCGGTCGTTGCCGACCATTATTCCGTGATCCCGACAACCAACAACCACAAAGTAATAAATTTGCAGTAACCACATAGGTTCAATATCTGGGCTCTATACCATGATATCTACTTTTATCCAAAAGGAAATGGACATACCCTTAGGGCGCTACCCCTAAAAAACCTTGTCGCAACATTCTTGTTTCGACCATTACCGGGTAGTGAGGCTCGACGAAGTCTCGTCTTCAAAGCTACGCTTTACACGAAAGTCATGTTTGATCAACAAATGATCAACCAATGATCGTCAACACAAGGCAGCACTTAGCATGCCACATTACCAAATTGGGAATGTATCATTAGTAACCGTCAACTACATAACCTATGAGCTCATACGTCTCAGAGAAGGGTGTTAAGGAAAGAGAATAAATTCTCCGCCACCAACAGAAATGTATTTGATAGAAACTAGCTTTACATGTCAAAGTGTAGTGTCAGACATACATCCATACAAGTTTGTTCCGGGTTCGAACAGAATCGAAGGCACTTTCGAAGAAGCCCTTGCAATCCGGGTATCCACTATCCCGATCGGACTTCTCATCACTTAGGGAATCTTTATACCGCAGCTACTCAGTTGAGAGACAATCGATAGGTCATCATATCGCTCTCGCAAACACCCGGCCTTCACCACCGATCTTCAAATGCTATCCATATCGTCGTATCACTATTCGAAATGGGTTATATGACACAAAGGTCCTCTCCCAACTAAACCGAATAACAAGCACAATTAAAAATCTTATGGATACTGGGGACTCGGTTAAATCACAGCTTAAAGCCCAAAACCCTTCATTCAAATGTTTGAAACAAATTACCATTTCCATTCTTTTAAACAAAAAAGATTCATTTCTACAACCTTCAATGGTTTAAACAATTTCCACACTTTTAATCTTTTAAATAAGAAGATTCAATTCACAAATTTCACCCCATTCACAAAGATTCATTCGTGGATTTCAAAACAATTTCCATTTCAATTGGATTAACTCGTTAAATCTTTAAATCAAGATTTAACTTATAGCTTTCTCGTTTCCAAAGATTCATTCATAGTATTTTAAAACAATTCCAATTCCATTTCAAACTTGAAACCTTTCAACACAAATTGGAAATTCTTTCTTAAAATGAAAGCTATTATTATTTGAAAACAAATAGTTTTCGTTTCAGAAATATCCGATCTCATTTATACAAGTTAAAATCTTTGGGTTAATTCAAATTCCCAAAAACAACACTTTAAAAATGGTTTAAAACCCATATAAACTTGTATAATTCTTTTTAAATCATAAATACCAATATAGTATTCAATTTCAGATATTGAATTCCAATTTAGATCTAATTTTTTCAGATTTCAAATCTTTATTAAGTTATTCAAGATAACTTACACTTTTAAAACACCTTTTTAAAAGCTTTTCACTTTAAACCTAACTCATTTCCAACCCATTTGAATTTAAAATTCAAATTTAAAATTATTTTAAAAATCTGTGACTTAACCGATTTCCACGTGCAATCCATATTTGTGTGTGTATGGTGTGATCCAGGGATTTTACACAATAGTGCACAACATCAACCATCAAAGAAATACCAATATCGATAAGCGGTATAACCCATAACGCTTATCTTCATTCACAGTTTCACAGATAAAAAAAATTTATCAGTCACAAAGATTCATCATTACAATTCGATGTGGGTTTCGGATAACCAACTAGAAGCCGACTCCTTGTCGCATCGAAGTTCAAATGCCGTTTACGGGCAAAAGGGGTTTTCACATATATATGAAGAAACAAATCACAAATCACAGTTCATCATAAAGTAATTCACACCACACGGTATCACAATCACAAACAGAAATATCAATTTAGCATACAATATTTGATGATAGTCAATCATTTTCAATTTAAAGTGAAGGTGATTTAAGAGGATTAACCACATAACTATTTTTATTGATTATTTCAAATCAATGATTAATTTTGATAAATTAATTAAATCTTAATCAACTTGATTAATTATTTCTTTGATTACTCCTTTAAAACAATTAATTAATAATGATTGTTTATCTTAATTAACATTTAAAATCTTCCTTAAACTTTGAAATCAATTTATTATTAACTTGAAAACTTTAGTGTTAATTACATTAAATACTTAACTCAGGTTAATTACTTAATCAAAATGTCAATTGAGATTTTTAAAACATTGTTAAGAATTTTCTTCAAATAATTAAACTTGAAATAAAATTTTAACCTCAATTTTTCAGTATTGATTGCCATCATTATTTAAAGATTTGTTTCAAGGGTTTGCTTAATTTACTTTTATCATGCTTCAGGCTTTCGGAAATCGACCTGAGCGAAATGCATGTCTACTCGAGTAACAACTCGAGCTCCTCTGTACCTTTCCCCGAGTTCTTCCTCTTTCCCATTCGTACTCTCTTCCCTTCTTCTTCTTCTTTTTTCTTCAGCTTAGTTTAAGTTTAAACTTTTATACAGGACCACACATTTACGCGCCCCCAAATCCAACTCGAAGCTAACCTTCCCTTTACCCGCATACTACTCGAGGCAAACGATCCTTATACTCGAGTGATAACTCGATATGGCTCACCAACACGGCACTGACACCGTATCACCGCCGTACATGTGCACGACATCGCACTCCCCTGTAGCGAACTCCACGACCATCGGCAAGTCACGAACATCCCCTATACTCGAAATCAAACTTCGATTTGAAGCCATCAACTCAAAATCAAAAAATATCAGTTTGGCTCGAGAAACTGCAATCAACTCGATCAATACAAATGCCTCGCCGTCGCGTCTCAGACCATCGGAGGAGCTTCCCTCCCCCCCCCCCCCCCCCCCCCCCGTCTACACCACGGCAATGTCCTAATTTTCCTTCCCTTCGAGTCTCATAAAACTCGATCAACTCGTGGTGGTGAAATAACCACGTTTACAGACCACTGCAAAGCTTAAACTTTAACCCTAAATTCACCTCGTCCTATCAAATTGTGAAATAGAAAAATCATTTGATAATTTTCCCGAAATCAACGATATGTAACCCTGCTTCGCACAAAATTTCAACACCCAGTATTGAATCGATCATCAGAAAATGATCAAAAGGCATATTTTATTCAAATACGAACTGCACTAGGCATGCTTGATTAAAAATAGTCATATTAATTTTAAAAATCATATCTTTGTATGCTTATTCAAGTTATCAAATAAAATCAATAAATTAAACTACTCGAATAAATTCATTTGATTTCTTTAACTGTAAAATTTGAAAGTACAGAGTCATATATCACTGTCAAGCTTCAAAGAAAATTCAAGGCAATGATTTAGGTTTAAACCACCTGTTTTGTTCAAAATCTTGAGTTTAAAAGGTTCTATATGAAGATGTATTAATTTTTTTCTTCTACTTTTCTTTGCTATTTAACTAAATATATGGAATAACAGACCATATACAACTTCCCAGTGTAAACAGAAATATATACAATTCTACATCAAAGCACATACCCTTCAAAATCAAATACATGAGTTTAAACTTGGAAATCGGTATGTTTACTCACATTAAATTGAAGAACAGAGATCACTTAGTATTAATTTTCCTTTTTAACTTGCTTTGTTTTCTTTGAAGAATGTTTTGAGTTTGAAAGAATGATGATGTTTTCTTATTTTTTTTTTTCTTTCAAGCATGCTAAAATTTTTCTTGAATGAACTGGAAAAATGTATTGCATATATATAGAAGATAGTTGTACAGAGGAAGGTTGTATCTAGTTAGGCTTCCTTTAATTGAACAAGTATTTTTTTTGTTTTCATTCACTAAACCAGATTTTCCTTTGTTTACTGAGATGAAACGATTTCATCTCGGCTGAAAAGATTTTTATTTGTGCTGAGAAGTTAGGGTATTAACTGCAATGTCTCCATTTTTGTTTACTGGTAATCCATTTGATTTGTACCTTAATATGTATATAAACATTTGCAGGCAAACAAATTTGTTTTCCTTCTAAGTCTACATGCTTATGTTATTCAAATTATTTTGTATGTATATAAATTTTTTTGTTTGTTTCCTTATCTTCTTGCATGCATACATAACTCACATACAAATATACATGTACTTCATATGTTTACTTGAATATTTATGTTTTATTTTTCTACAATAATAAGCTTATGTATATGATTTAACCTATATATTTATTATTAACATAATTCTTAGTTTGATTTCTATTCATAGTTTGTCTATCAAACATTCAATTTATAACATATATTTTATTTTATTTTATATTAAATATCGATAAGATAAATTTCTATTTCATAATTTCATAAAGAAAATAAATTAAAACACAATTTATACATTTAATAAGTAATCATACCTATTATTTTTCCAAAGTACAACCTTTTAAAGAAAATTCATTTTGAATTTCCAAATCGAAATTTTTATTTATAATCCAATTCAATTGAAAATATTTTATTTTGAGTTTCAAGTCAAAAATTTTAAAGAGAATATATATATATATATATATATATATATATCTTATCAAATTTGAAAATTTTAAACAAATCCATAATTTAACCCAAAAATTAAATTTAATCACAAATTTTAATTCGCCTTTAAACAGGGATCGTTACAACTGCCATTGGTTTGTGTCAATAATTAATTAATATATGTGATTACCAGTATCAATTATCATTAATGCTGCGGTTTGTTTAAAATGCTGAATTGAATACTGATTGCTGAAATCTGAATCATCAGCTACTTGTTTGTTTACATTCTAAAACTTCTGATTCGAATTAAAAGTTATGTTTATTTTGACTATAATGTCTTCTATATCGATTGGTTTTTTAATAATGACTATTAAAAGGAGGAATTCAAAATTTTATATGTTTTAAACTACAAAAAAGTTGAATTAAAAGAAATTGGAATAATAGAAAAAAATTTAAAATGTTAATTTTGGAAGATTGAATTTTTATACTTATTAACTGTGGATTTTTCTAACGTTTACGTTATAATTTTTCTGGACTTCTAATTTTAAAATTTTCGGTTAAACGAACGGTTTTCAAACAATTTTAGTTCAAATTTTTTGGAGTTTTCTAAAGTTTATGTTTTAAAAGTATGATAGATTTCGAAATTTTGAATTTTTTGGAAATTTGAAATTCCAAATGCTATTATCAAGATTTAGGATTTACATTAGGCTTATATATCTAATAAGGGTATAAAGAGGATTCAAAACTAATAATAAAGAAATAAAAGGCTCTGCGATGCAGCGCACTATGATTTCGACATATACTTAAGTCGCGCCAAACTAAGCCGCTCACAGTATGTCGCCAGCGACCTAACGAGTTACGCCAGCGAGTTACGAGCCAACCAACTTTAGCCGCTAGCCTTGAATCACCTGCATTACAAGATAACGGCTCAAGAAATCAAGCCGCCTCACTTAAGTCGCTCAGTCTTAAGTCGTTAAGTCGCTCTTCAATAAGTTGCTGATTGCCTTAAGTCACTGGGATCTTAAGTCGCTTACCTTATGTCGCTAAGTCGTCCTGAAGCTATGCTATTTTGTTAAGTCGCAAGTTCATGAAGCTGATTTTTCCTTATGTCGCTCCAGAAGCTTAAGTCGTTCCTGTTCTTAGGTCGCTCAATTCTTAAGTCGCAGGTGTTGCTGAAGCTTATGTCGCAAGTCCTTAAAGATGTACTGTCTCCTTATATCGAGTGATGTTAAGTCGATGTGTTGTAATTTTTTTATGTCGCCTGTGTGTTGATGTTGTAACTTGTATATATCGTTAAGTCGTAGGTCGGGAGTCGCGCCCGTGTTGTGTCGTGCGTTGTTATGTCGTTTGTATGTGTGTTGTAATTCCTATAAATATAGGGGGTGTGTTGTCATTTGAGGAGAGGTTATTTTGAATAAAATTTGTGTGTGCGCTTTTTGCCACCATTGTTGACGTTGAGTGTGATCTCCTTCTTCTTTCCATCTTCGGGTTATTCGTATGCGAATCAACGAAGTTGAAGCCAATTCTCGGTATCACTTGCGAGTGATCAACGATCGAATTGTAGATCTCTCAATACGGTATCTTACGAGATCAACGCGTTGGAGATAGCTAGATTCCGGTATCGTCACGATCAACAGAATTGGGCATTTATCGTTTTATCGGTTTAATTGACACGAAATCATCATTTCGTCAGGAAGAGCTTATATCCGCTGCGTCAGTTTGGTATCAAAGCTAAGTAAGATCAAGGCCAGTTAAAAGTCAGTGAGAGCCGAGCCGAGCTAAGTCAGAGCCGAGTCAAGTCAGAGCCGAGCTAAGTCGAAGCTAAGTTAGATCAGAAAAGAGATTTTTTGAAGATGATGCCTCCGAGACGTGCTAACCGCTACCATCAAGTTGAAGATGTGTATAGAAGACAAGAAGTTGAGAAGATGGAGCAGCATATCAATGCAAAGTTCAATGAGGGTATTGAAAAGTTTGAGAAGTTGATGAAGGACATGAATCAAAGTCAAAGGAGAACTTCGCCAGTTTCGAACCAGAGTAGAAATAGGGTTTCACCAATGGTTTCAGAAGAAAGGAGGATATCACCATAGTCTTATCGAGATAGGAGAGAATCATCAGTTTCAATGAGGCGAGACTACCATGAGTACAGAAATGAAGGGAGAAGAACTCAACGTGGGTTTGAAGATGAAACATATCGTGATGTTGAGAGACAGGTAGAAGAGACATGCATGGTTGTAGGGATGTAGATGGTCAGGATCGATATCGAAGTACATTTGATTTTGAGGAGGATGGTGATAGAGGAAGTATTCATTCGAAATCGAGGCCAAGTGCGAAAACAATATCTGGATTCCGAAAATGATCATAAGTGGGAGTCCGGGATGAGGATGGAAATTCCAGAATTCAAAGGTGGTATGCAAGCAGAAGAATTTATTGATTGGTTGTCAAGTGTTGAAGAAATTTTGAATTTCAAGGATGTTTCTGAGAATCGCAAAGTTTAGTTAGTTGCTACAAGACTAAGGGGAAGAGCTACGGCTTGGTGGCAGCAAACTAAACTAACTCGGGAGATAATGGGGAAATCAAAAGTTTTTACTTGGGAGAAGATGAGAAAGATGATGAAAGCAACTTTCTTGCCATACAATTATCAATCTCTTATGTATCAACGTTTGCAGAATTTGAGACAAGGGATGAGAATAGTGAATGACTATATAGATGAATTCTATCAATTGATTGCAAGGAATGATATTATGGAAACTGAGGAACAGCTAATGGCTAGATATATTGGAGGGTTACGAATGCAAATTCAAGACCTGGTTAATATGTTCAATCCGATGTCTGTTGCAGAAGCACATCAGAAAGCGCTGGCATGGGAGAAACAAGGGAGACGAGGAGTTGGTGTGTTTACATGTTCTAACAACCAGAATAAGAGTGCTAATAGCAGTGCTAATGTTTCCAAGGCAGTCAATAAACCAGTTGTCAAAGAAGCCGCTAAAGGAAAGGTCAATGACAATATAAAGTGCTATAATTGTCAGGAGTTGGGCCATAAAAGTAATGAATGTACAAAGCCAAAGAAGAGAGCCTTAGTTGTAGAGGAATGTGAGTATGAGGATGTGGAAGCTGAAGTTGATTATTCTCAACCATCGAAGTTTGATGGAGATGAAGAAGTTGTGTCAGGAGACGAAGGGTGTAACTTGATGATAAGAAGGTCTTGTATAGTGCCAAAGCAAGAGAATGATTCTAGTTGGCTAAGAAGCAATATTTTTCAGTCTACATGTACTATCTTGGGAAAGGTTTGTCAATTTGTTATTGACGAGGGAAGCTGCGATAACATTATTTCTAAAGAAGCCATTATGAAGTTGGGGTTGAAGACTGAAAAACATTCTAGACCTTATAAAATGGCATGGCTAAAGAAGGGTGGAGAAGTGACAGTGGAAAGACGAGCATTTGTTACATTTTCTATTGGGAAAAAGTACAAAGATGATATATGGTGCGATGTTGTTGATATGAATGTGTGTCATCCAGTATTGGGAAGACCATGGCAATATGATAGAGTTGTACAACATAATGGTCGCACCAACAGCTACAGTTTCATGTTCGAAGGTACTCAAATTACCTTAGTTCCTAAGAAGCGTGAACAAAGTGAAAGCAAGTCAGAGAAGAAGGTAGAATCAACTAGTCTATTTTCTACGAGAGAATTTGTTAAAAAAGTGGAAGATAGTGCTGAAGTGTTCATGTTGATTGGGTATGAAACAAGTGAAGATCTTGAAATTCCTACGGAGGATAGACCGGTGTTAAATGAATTTGAAGATGTCTTTCCTACGGAATTACCGCCACTAAGTGATATACAACATCAAATTGATCTAGTTCCAGGTGCTGTTTCACCGCATAGGCCGCATTATCGTATGAGCCCAAAGGAGAATGAAGAGTTGAGGAGATAGGTTGAGGAGTTGCTTGAGCAAGGGCGTGTTCGAGAGAGTCTCAGTCCTTGTGCTGTACCAGCTTTATTGGTGCCGAAGAAAGATGGTTCATGGAGAATGTGCACAGACAGTAGGGCACTCAACAAAATAATTGTCAGATACAGATTTCCTATGCCAAGACTTGATGATCTATTGGATCAGCTCAGTGGGTCTGTAATCTTTTCAAAGATCGATCTTAAGAGTGGTTATCATCAGATTCGCATAAGACCAGGTGATGAATGGAAGACAGCATTCAAGACTCGGGAAGGATTATATGAGTGGCTGGTCATTCCGTTTGGTCTATCTAATGCGCCAAGTACATTTATGAGGGTGATGAATCAAATTTTCAGACCATACATTGGGAGTTTGTTGTAGTTTACTTCGATGATATTTTGATATACAGTGCGAGCACAGAGGAACGCATTCAACATTTGCGAAAGGTGTTAACTATTCTTCGTCAAGAACAGTTCTATGCAACAACGAAGAAATGCGTGTTCACGACGCCAAGTGTTTTATTTCTGGGGTATGTTCGTGTCCAAGAAAGGAATACAAGTGGACCAGAGTAAAGTAGCCGTAATCAGAGATTGGCCATAGCCTAAAACTATAACAGAAGTCGGAAGTTTTCATGGGTTAGCTTCATTTTATCGAAGATTTATACCGCACTTTAGTAGTGTGATGGCGCCTATTACTGATTGTATGAAGGGAAAGCAGTTTTCATGAACTGAAGAGGCAGGATTTGCTTTTGAACAAATCAAGAAGCTTTTAACCTCATCACCGATTATAGTGTTGCCAAATTTTCAGTTACTATTTGAGTTACATACGGATGCATCTAAAGTTGGAATTGGAGGAGTGTTGAGTCAGAAGGGTCGTCCAATTGCCTACTTCAGTGAAAAACTTTATGGAGCAAAGATGAGATACAATACTTATGATGTGAAGTTTTATGCTATTGTGCAAGCTGTGAAGCATTGGAGACATTACTTGTTCCATAAAGAATTTGTTTTGTATACGGACCATGAAGCATTGAAACATTTACAAGGGCAGGATAAAATTGCAGCTAGGCATGCATCATGGATAGCTTATTTGCAGCGATTTACATTCGTCGTAAAGCACAAGTCGCCGATGCATTGAGTCAGAGGAATAATTTGCTAACAACCATGCGAGTAGAGGTGATGGTTTTTGACTTACTTTCGGAATTGCTTACTTCAGATTCAAATTTTTCCAAGATCCTAGACAAGGTCAAGCAGGAAAAGATGGATGGATATATGCTGGTTGATGGTTTTCTATTCAAATGAAATCAGTTGTGTATTCCAAATTGCAGTCTACGAATGAAGAGCATCAAAGAATTACATGAAGAAGGACACATGGGCCGCGATCATACTATGCAGTTGATTTCAAAGTCTTATTTTTAGCCGTCAATGAGGAAGGAGGTTGAAAAGTTTGTGCAGAGGTTCCATGTTTGTCATGTTTCAAAAGGGACCGCGACAAATGCAGGATTATATATGACATTTCCTATACCTACTAAACCATGGGTGGATGTTAGTATGGACTTTGTATTGAGTTTACGGAGGACGCAACGTGGCAATGACTCTATCTATGTGGTGGTTGATCAATTTTCAAAGATGGTACGTTTCATCGCATGCAAGAAAACAACAGATGCAGTTAATGTTGCATAGTTATACTTCAGAGAGATCTATCGTCTTCACGGGTTGCCTGAATCTATTGTATCAGACAGAGACACTCGTTTTCTGAGTCATTTTTGGATAAGTCTATGGAGAATGGTCGGGACAAAGCTGAAATTTAGTAGTGCTTATCATCCACAGATGGATGGACAGACGGAAGTTGTGAATAGATCCCTGGGTAATCTATTGAGATGCCTCATGAATGATAATTTGAAGAGTTGGGATTCCAAGCCGTGTCAAGCTGAGTTTGCACACAACCATGTAGTTAATCGTAGCACTGGGTTCAGTCCATTCCAGGTTGCTTACTCTACAATTCCTAAAGGACCATTGGATTTATCTATAGTACCACAGCAGACAGGAGCGATTAAACGAGCTAGTGATTTGGTGAATGAATTGCTAGAGTGCCATAAGGTTGTGCCGTAACGATTGCTTAAGGCGAATGAGAAATATAAACAATCTGCAGATATTAAACGACGAAATGTTGAATTCAAAGAACGATATTTTGTATATGCAGTTTTGACTAAGGATCGATTCCCTATTGGTACTTACAACAAACTAGCTGCTAGAAAGATTGGTCCTTTTGAAGTCGTAAAGAAGATTAATGAGAAGGCCTATCAGTTAAAATTGCCGGATCATATCCATACTGCTGACATTTTCAACGTCAAACATTTGATTCCGTATCACGAGCATAAGCATGTCGAAGAAGAGGAAAGTATAAATTCGAGGACGAATTCTTTTCAACCAGGGGAGGATGATGCAGCGCACTATGATTTCGACATTAACTTAAGTCGCGCCAACTTAAGCCGCTCACCGTATGTCGCCAGCGACCTAGCGAGTTACGCCAGCAACTTACGAGCCAACCAACTTAAGCCGCTAGACTTGAATCACCTGCATTACGAGATAACGACTCAAGAAATCAAGCCGCCTCACTTAAGTCGCTTAGTCTTAAGTCGTTAAGTCGCACTTCTATAAGTCGCTGATTGCCTTAAGTCGCTGGGATCTTATGTCGCTTACCTTATGTCGCTAAGTCGTCCTGAAGCTATGCTATTTTGTTAAGTCGCAAGTTCATGAAGCTGATTTTTCCTTATGTCGCTCCAGAAGCTTTAGTCGTTCCTGTTCTTAGGTCGCTCAATTCTTAAGTTGCAGGTGTTGCTGAAGCTTATGTCGCAAGTCCTTGAAGATGTACTATCTCCTTATATCGAGTGATGTTAAGTCGCTGTGTTGTAATTTTCTTATGTCGCCTGTGTGTTGATGTTGTAACTTGTACATATCGTTAAGTCGTAGGTCGTGAGTCGCGCTTGTGTTGTGTCGTGCGTTGTTATGTCGTTTGTTTGTGTGTTGTAATTCCTATAAATAGGGTGGGTGTGTTGTCATTTGAGGAGAGTTGATTTTGAATAAATTTTTTCTGTGTGCTTTTTGCCGCCATTTTTGGAGTTGAGTATGATCTCCTTATTCTTTCCATCTTTGGGTTATTCGTACGCGAATCAACGAAGTTGAAGCCAATTCTAGGTATCACTTGCGAGTGATCAATGATCGAATTGTAGATCTGACGCAACGTGAGAAGCGAATTCGACGATTTAAATCGAATCCGTCCAGGATCTCACACGATTATCGGAAATAATCGGTGAATCAATGAAGAATCGATGGATTTATGAATACCGGAAGGCCCAAATCCGTTGATCCCGAAGATAGCGGATTCTAGCAATCTTCGACACGTTGATCGCGCACGATTCCGTGAAGAAAGATCTACAATTCTTCGAGCGTTGATCAAGCGCACTTGATTCCGCGAATTGGCTTCAACGTTCGTTGATTCGAGCGCACTCGAATACCGAAGTGGAGATAGGAGTTAACACTCGACTACCAATTTAAAGGAGGCACAAAGCTTCACAAACAAAATTTTATTCCAATTTCAACCACCATACAAATGACACGACTTGCCTATTTATAGGCTTACAAGTCAACTCACAACTTAAAAAAATTACAACACAATATGTACACGACTCAAGACTACAAACGACTCAACATTCTCCTCTGCAACCTAAAGAAAATGGTTCACGGAACAGAACTTGCCGACTTAAGGAATAAGTCGTTCGCGGCTTAAGAAATCAGCAACGACTTAAAGACAAAAAAACATTCACGACTTAACACAGAACGGCACCGAGCTTGAGAGACGTGGCATGAATTTTATCTCGTTCGCGATATAGGGTTTCACGGTTTAGGGGATAACTCGTTTGCGACTTAGGTTTTAGGTCGACTGCGGCTTATAGGGGAGGGAGGAAAGTTAGGGAATAATTCGTTCGCGACTTAGGTTTTAGGTCGGCTGCGACTTATAGGGGAGGGAGGAAAGTCAGGTCGGCCGCGACTTATAGGGGAGGGAGAAAAGTTTGGTCGGCCGGCTAGGACTTATAGCGGAGGGAGGAAAGTTAGGTCGGCTGCGACTTATAGGGGAGGGAGGAAAGTCTAGGTTTGTTGAAGGTCGCGTAGAGGCAACGTTGGGTCGGCGAACGACCTACAGGTGAGATTTCGTTCCTCTTCCCGTTGATATTCTACATCATCCTCCCTGGGTACGAAAGAATTCGTCCTCGAATTCGTATTTTCTTGATCATCGGCATAATACGGAATCAAGTGTTTCACATTAAACACATCAGAAGTATGAATCTCTTCCGGCACCTTAACCGATACACATTATCATTGATCTTCTTCAAGATTTCCAATGGACCAATTTTCCGTGCTTTCAACTTGTTGTAAGTTCCAACTGAAAAACGATCTTTCATCAAAACGGCATATTCAAAATCTCCTTCTTTGAAGACAACTCTTCTTCGTTTCTTATTCGGCTTTTGTTTATACTTCTCATTTGGTTTAAGTAATCGTTCCTGTAAAACCTTGTGACATTCCTGTAACTCATTCACCAAGTCACTAGCCCGCTTAACAACTCCTTTCTGATATGGTATTGTTGTTAAGTCTGACGGCCCCTTTGGTAAGCTTGAATATACAATCTGAAATGGACTGAAACCTGTACTTCGGTTATTTGCATGATTATGAGCAAATTCAGCTTGACACAACTTCACATCCCAACTCTTCAAATTGTCTTTCACAAGACATCGTAACAAATTTCCCAACGATCCATTCACCACCTCTGTTTGCCCGTCTGTTTGCGGGTGATAAGCACTACTAAAATTCAGCTTCGTTCCAACCATCTTCCACAAACTCAACCAAAAATGGCTTAAAAATATAGTATCTTGATCAGAAACAATAGATTCTGGTAAACCATGTAATCGATACACCTCTTTAAAGAATAATTGAGCAACTCGGACGGCATCAGCAGTCTTCTTACAGGCTATAAAATGCGCCATCTTCGAAAACCTATCCACTACAACATATATAGAATCATTTCCCCTCTGAGTTCTCGGAAAACCCAACACAAAATCCATGCTAATACCAACCCATGGTCTGGTAGGCACAGGTAACGGCATATATAATCCCGCATTCGTCGCTAATCCTTTCGAAACCCGACAGATATGACATCTCTCCACAAATCTCTCTACCTCTTTCGTCATTGACCGCCAAAAATAAGATTGAGAAATTAACTGCAATGTACGATCTCTGCCTACATGGCCTTCTTCATGTAATTCTTTGATAATCTTCATTCTTAAGCTGCAGTCTGGTATACATAATCGATTTCCCTTGAACAAGAATCCGTCAACCAATACAAATTCATCGGTATTCTCATCCTTAACTTTCTCAACAAACTTTGCAAAGTAAGGATCCTCCTCAAACAACTCTGGCAATAATTCGAATCCTGTTACTTCAACCTTCAACGTTGTCAACAAGTGATATCTCCTGCTCAGAGCATCTGCTACACGATTTGTTATCCCTGATTTGTGTTTTACCACGAAAGTAAACTGTTGTAGATATGCTATCCACGAAGCATGTCTCGCTGAAATCTTGTCCTGCCCTTGTAGATGTTTCAATGCCTCATGATCAGTATAAAGGACAAACTCCTTCTGAAACAAGTAATGTCGCCAGTGTTTTACAGCTTGAACAATCGCGTAAAACTCTACATCATAAGTACTATATCTCATCTTGGCTCCAGATAATTTTTCACTGAAATAAGCAACTGGTCTTCCGTTCTGGCTCAATACTCCACCAATTCCCACTTTCGAAGCATCAGTATGCAATTCAAACAACAACTGAAAATTCGGCAGTACCAGAATTGGCGCCGTCGTCAAGACTGTCTTGATCTTCTCAAAGGCAACCCCTGCTTCCTCTGTCCATACAAACTTCTTTCCTTTCATGCAATCAGTTACTGGTGCCATCACACCATTAAAGTGTGGAATGAATATTCGATAAAAAGACACCAAGCCATGAAAACTTCACACTTCCGTAATTGTCTTCGGTTGTGGCCAACTCCTGACAGCTTCCACTTTATTTTCATCCACTTGAATACCTTCCTTTGATAGAACATACCCCAGAAATAAAACACCGTCCGTCATAAACACACACTTCTTTGTTGCTGCATAAAACTGCTCTTGTCGTAGAATCAACAATACTTCTCGCAAATGATGGATGTGTTCTTCCGTACTCCCACTATAAATCAAAATATCATCAAAGTAAACAACCATGAACTTCCCAACAAATGGTCTAAAAACCTGGTTCATCACTCTCATGAAAGTACTAGGAGCATTTGACAAACCAAATGGCATAACCAACCATTCGTATAAACCCTCCCTGGTTTTAAAAGCAGTCTTCCATTCATCACCCGGTCTAATACGAATTTGATGGTACCCACTCTTCAGGTCTATCTTGGAAAACACAACAGCCCCACTCAATTGATCAATCAAATCATCAAACTTTGGCATAGGAAATTTGTATCTCACAGTGATCTTGTTTAGAGCCCGACTGTCTGTACACATCCTCCACGTTCCATCCTTCTTCGGTACCAATAAGGCTGGCACGGCACATGGACTCAAACTCTCCTGGATACGCCCTTGTTCTAACAACTCCTTCACTTGCCTTCTCAGTTCTTCATGCTCCTTCGGACTCATCCGGTAATGTAGTCTGTGAGGTAACACTGACCCTGGCACAAGATCAATTTGATGTTGAATATCCCTCAACGACGGTAACTCCTTTGGTAGTTCTTCTGGAAATACATCACTGAATTCTTCTAATATCGGTTTTACTTCCTTTGGAATTTCAACGGATTCAGTAGCTTCATGTCCAATCAACAAAAACACTTCAGGACTCTCCTCTAATCCTTCAACAAATTCCTTTAAAGTCAATAGAGTTTTCAGCTCCTCAATCTCCTCAGATTTGCCCTCACCTTGCTGTCTCTTCTTTGGGACTAAAATAATTTTAACGCCTTCAAACATAAAACTATAACTATTGGTCCGACCGTCATGTTGTACTGCTCGATCATACTGCCACGGTCTTCCCAGAAGCAAATGACAAACATCCATCTCAACTACATCACACCAAATATCGTCTTTATATTTCTTTCCAATAGAAAATGGGACTCGAACTCGCCTATCCACCTTCACCTCTCCTCCTTTTCTAAGCCACGCTAACTTGTAAGGATTAGGGTGTTTATCCATCTTCAACTTCAGCTTCCTCACAGCTTCAGTAGAAATAATATTGTCACAACTTCCTGCATCAATCACAAACTTACAAACTTTTCTCAGAATAGTGCATGTAGATTGAAAAATGTTGCTCCTCAACCAACTAGCCTCATCCTCTTGTTTCGGCGTTAAACAAGATCTTCTCATCGATAGATTACACCCTTCATCTCCCGATGCAATGTCATGTTCATCTTCCTCCATTGGACTAGAATCACCTTCACCAATATCCTCACCTTCAACTTCAGCAATCATCGTTCTCTTCTTTGGCTTTGGACATTCGTTACTCTTATGACCCACTTCTTGGCAGTTATAACACTTGAAACTTTTAGTAATCTTCGCCTTCGCCACTTCATTCACAACTGGTTTATTGACAGCTTTAGTAACATTGAAATTCCCACTGGCACCCTTCACTTGATTGTTGGAATTTGTAAACACACCACCTCCTCGTCTTCCCTGCTTCTCCAAAGCCAACGCTTTCTGGTGCGCTTCAGCCACAGATCTCGGATCAAATATATCATCCATATCCTGGATCTGCATTCGCAATCCTCCAACAAACCTAGCAGTCAACTGTTCTTCTGTCTCCATAATGTCATTTCGATCAATCAGTTGATAAAACTCGTCAGCATAATCATTAACAGTCTTCGTTCCTTGCCTCAAGTTCTACAACCTCTGATACATGAGTGACTGATAATTGTAAGGTAAAAATGTAGCTTTCATCAATTTCTTCATTTTCTCCAAATCAACAATCTTCGACTTCCCCATCCGTTCTCGTGTAAGTTTGGTTTGCTGCCACCATGCCATAGCTCTCCCTCTCAACCTAGTAGCAACCAACTTCACTCGACGGTCTTTCGGAACCTTTTTGAAATCAAAGATCTCCTCAACATTAGACAACCAGTCCAAGAATTCTTCTGCAACCATTCCACCTTTAAATTCAGGAATTTCCATTTTCATTCCCGATTCCCATCGACGATCATCATCTACATCTCGATACTGTCGTCGTGTTTGTTCTCTATCTTGGTAATGAACACTTCCCCTACCACCATCAAACTCCTCATCAAAATCTGAAGTATATCGATGTCGATCACGACCTCTAACATCTCTACTACCACTCTTTCGATCAACATTCCTATCACGATTATCAATACTTCTATGATCTTGATCTTGTCTTCTCTCCTGATCTGAATGTATTGAAGCTCTACTTCCCCCATGGTTCGATTCAGGTGAAACTCTTCTTCGATTTTGATTCATTTCAAGCATCATTCACTCTAATCGACCAATTCCTTCATTCAACTTTTTAGTGAAATCCTCGTTGATTCATTGTTCCATTTCATCGGCCTCTTCTCTTCCATACAAAGCATTAATATTGCGATGACGTTGAGCTCATCTCGGAGGCATGATTGAACTTCAAACAAACTCAAGAATAAATTTCAAACACTTTCCGAACTTTGATCCAAAGTGAGATGGATCGAAACTCCCAACTCGTTGCAACTTCACGATGAACACGATGAATACTAAACTTCTCAACAGTTGCAAATACGATCTCCATACTTCAAATTCTCGATACCCAAGTCTCCAAATGATGCAAACTTCTTGTGATCTGGCTCTGATACCATACTGACGCAGCGTGAGAAGCGAATTCGACGATTTACATCGAATCCGTCCAGGATCTCACACGATTATCGGAAATAATCGGTGTATCAATGAAGAATCGATGGAGTTATGAATACCGAAAGGCCCAAATCCGTTGATCCCGAAGATACCGGATTCTAGCAATCTTCGACACGTTGATCGCGCACGATTCCGAGAAGAAAGATCTACAATTCTTCGAGCGTTGATCAAGCGCACTTGATTCCGCGAATTGGCTTCAACGTTTGTTGATTCGAGCGCACTCGAATACCGAAGTGGAGATAGGAGTTAACACTCGACTACCAATTTAAAGGAGGCACAAAGCTTCACAAACAAAATTTTATTCCAATTTCAACCACCATACAAATGACACGACTTGCCTATTTATAGGCTTACAAGTCAACTCACAACTTAAAAAAATTACAACACAATAAGTACACGACTCAAGACTACAAACGACTCAACATTCTGCTCTGCAACCTAAAGAAAATGGTTCACGGAACAGAACTTGCCGACTTAAGGAATAAGTCGTTCGCGACTTAAGAAATCAGTAACGACTTAAAAACAAAAAACATTCACGACTTAACACAGAACGGCACCGAGCTTGAGAGACGCGGCATGAATTTTATCTCGTTCGCGATATAGGGTTTCACGGTTTAGGGGATAACTCGTTCGCGACTTAGGTTTTAGGTTGGCTGCGACTTATAGGGGAGGGAGGAAAGTTAGGGAATAATTCGTTCGCGACTTAGGTTTTAGGTCGGCTGCGACTTATAGGGGAGGGAGGAAAGTTAGGTCGGCCGCGACTTATAGGGGAGGGAGGAAAGTTAGGTTGGCCGCGACTTATAGGGGAGGGAGGAAAGTTAGGTCGGCTGCGACTTATAGGGGAGGGTGGAAAGTCGTAGGTTTGTTGAAGGTCGCGTAGAGGCAACGTTGGGTCGGCGAACGACCTATAGGTGAGATTTCGTTCCTCTTCCCTTTGATATTCTGCATCAAGATCTCTCAACACGGTATCTTGCGAGATCAACGCGTTGGAGATAGCTAGATTCTGGTATCGTCACGATCAACGGAATTGGTCATTTATCGTTCTATCGGTTTAATTGACACGAAATCATCATTTCGTGAGGAAGAGCTTATATCCGCTGCGTCACTCTGCATAGTTTTGTCTAACCTTTTAATAGAAGTCTGACTACAAAAAACAAAAAACAAAAATGTTCTGATTTAATAATCAAAGTTTTAATAAGGACTTCTTAATAAAAACAAAGCATAAAGATGTCCTAGTTAGATGAAAAGGTTTAATGCTATATTTCTTTTGTGCTTTCGATGTCCTTCTAGTTAGATGAAAAGGTTTAATGCTATATTCCTTTTGTGCTTTCCACCTGTAAACTCGTTCTAATAGTACAGAACTACAGATATTGTAGGAGGCATTTTAGAAAGAAGATGAGAAACATTAGGAAATATTTAAAAACGGCCCATGTGCTAGAATAAGTACCACCAATTGTTATATTACTATAATTTTGGTGATCAGTTCCAAAAAAATTTATAATAAAGGGGAAAGTTGATCTTCTCTGTCTGGATAATGCCGGAGTTCAAGAAGGGTATTTCTCAGGACAATTTTTAATTTATTTTTCCTTAGAATCCTAGCAAAGATGGAATTTGGTGTATAATGAAAGAATGAAGTCCAAACTGTGTTTAACATGATTTTGAATTTCCGATCCAAATAAAAAGGTACATAAAGAAAAAGAAAAATCAAAAACCAAAATATTACATAAGAGTCATTTACATAACTAAATGTGGATACATGATCACTATACATTAGCAGTTAACAATCATCCGGAAAATCACGATCAAAAGCAATGGATGATCATTATGAGCTATACTACATTTTGTATATAATTATCCTTGCCTTTGCATCATACTGAAATAATCACCAATATCCTTACTGATAGTAGGCATACAACTTGAACTCCTTGCAATCCCACCTTTTCTCAATCCCATTTTATGATCTCTAGGGCTTGTACTTTTAGCCCTAGCACCTCTGGCATAGCTCTTCCTCAACATCTCTCTCATCGCCTCCGCCTGATAAAGAACCGGATTCCTTCCAAATTTATTAAACCGAACACATGTATTCATATGCGCTCTCAAAGCTTCTTCTTTGTTGCCTCCATTCTTTACCATTTCTTCCTTAACTGCTTCAGAGCACAGCCCACATATCCATTTACCAAAGTATAGGTCGCGCACTTTTGCTATGTATTCGGGCGTGAACTCATCGCACATGTCACAGCATTCACATTTTGCATCTTCTACTTCTGCTATCACTGATAGTGTATTCTGCTCTGTTTCAAATAACGAGGCTTTGGTCAGCTCTAGTGAAAGATCGGATATCGCTCGCTGAAGTCCTTCTTTAGAAGATGTTTTTGTGTTTGGTGTGTTGTTTTTTGTGTAGATTGGAACTGAAAGTAATTCTCCATTTGGCGCCATTGTAAGTAATTGATCAAACTTGTTTTTATATATGGTTTTCTCTTTCTTTATGAACACTTAATTGAACAATGTGATTGAATTGATTACAGTACAAGGGCTATTATATACGGATTCCTAGACCAGTATAGTCTGGATGAATCGGTATTATACTTTGTGGACCAGAGCAGTTCTGTGATCTTGTGAACAAGAATTGAAGTCAGAAGGCTTGGACAACCTGGATTTATCGTGATTATTTACATAAAGTTAAAGTGTAAAATTTCAAACGCAGCATGCTTATCTTTAATTAACAGCGGATGATAAAATAAATCATATAATTTTTTGTTTGTTTATCCGTTAGTCATAATATATCCAAGAAAGATGGATAACTTGTAATAAAATTATACACAAAGGTACATGTATATTGTATGAAACTTTATTATCCTTGTTAGCAATGACCATGCACCATTAAATTTATACCTCATAGAAATGAGATATATGTAAGATGAATATATGGGAACTTCGTAGCTCTAATAATCAAACAAATTTATGGTCACCTTTCCTATAACTGTAGAAAATTTCCACTAAATATTAAGGTTCACTATTAGTTTCACATATCAAGTGTATAAATGATACGTCACTCGTGGTACTATTTGAAACCATGCATGCAATGCTAGAAACATAGCAGAAGGTATGACCATGATGCATGATTAACTTTTATAAGATATTGATTATATAAATATGTGGCTGTTATGGAAAACTAAAAGTGGAAAGAAATCACAAGTTAGCTGGGTTGCTGAAACTTGAAAGAAGATTTAAACTGAATATAAAAGGTAATAGGATTGAACGAGAACCTGTTATAAGCATGTAGAGAGTTAGTCACCGGAGAGTTAGTCACCGGATCAAATGCTCTGTCACCCTCCTGCCTGTTCTATATGCCACAATGATATTAACCATTCATTTTTTTTATTATCTTCCATTTATCAATTATGGTACGTTCCACTGATTTATCAATTAGTCATGATGAATGACTGATGTTATTTATGGGACAAGGAACAAGAGCTGATACAGGGGAAGCACTTACCTCGCTTCGCACCACCACCAACCTCGATCGCCATAGCCGCGACCTAAACCCATTCCCCTATGCCGCGACCTACTCCATCAACATATGCCGCGACCTACCACATCACCATATGCCGCGACCTAACCTTCATCGCGAACTAACCCTAGGTCGCACGCGCGACATAGCAGTATAGGTCGTTGACCGAGCTACCCTAGGTCGCGAGATGTAGAGGCCAGTAAATCGCGAACAAAATTAAGTCGCCCCAATTCCCAGTAGGTCGTTGATGTCTTGTGCTAGGCCGCAAAGCTCCCATAAGTCGCTGCCGAGTTTCCCCTAAACCTAAATCGCGTGAACGAGTTTCCATAGGTCGCGAAGCACTGTTTCTAGGTCGCTGCCGAACTACCTTAGGTCGCATTAAGAATTTTAGGTCGCGTGCGTTGTTATTTAGATCGTTTGTGTGTTTGTAAGTCGTTGTACTGTTTGTATTTCATTTTCTTAAGTCGCTGTGTTTGTTGTACCACTTTGTTAAGTCATATGTGTTGTAATCTCCTTTAAATAGGGGCTGTGTCATTTGTAAAAGGGTTGTTGAAATTTGAATAAAATTTGGTTTGTGCTTTGAGCCTCCATTTTTAAATTGGTAGTCGAGTGTTATCTCCTATCTCCACTTCGGCATTCGAGTGCGCTCGAATCAACGAACGTTGAAGCCAATTCGCGGAATCAAGTACGCTTGATCAACGCTCAAAGAATTGTAGATCTTTCTTCACAGTATCGTGCGCGATCAACGTGTCGAAGATTGCTAAAATCCGGTATCTTCGAGATCAATGGATTTGGGCCCTTTCGGTATTCTTAAATCCATCGGTTCTTCGTCTATTCACCGATTATTTCCGCTAATCATGTGAGATCCTGGACGGATTCGCTTTGCATCGTCGAATTCGCTTCTCACGCTGCGTCAGTTTGGTATCAGAGCTAGATCGCAAGGAGTTTGCATCATTTGGAGACTTAGTTTTCGAGAATTTGAAGTTTGGAGATCGGATTTGCCCTTGTTGAGAAGTTTGATGTTCATCGTGTTCATCGTGAAATTGCAACAAGTTGGGAGTTTCGATCCATCTTACTTTGCATCAAAGTTCGGAAAGTGTTTGAAATTTATTTTTGAGTCTGTTTGAAGTTCAATCATGCCTCCGAGACGAGCTCAACGTCATCGAAATATCAATGTTTTATATGGAAGAGAAGAGGCCGATGAAATGGAATAACGAATCAACGAGAGCTTCACTGAGAAGTTGATTGAAGGAATTGGTCGATTAGAGAGAATGATGATTGAAATGAGTCAAAGTAGAAGAAGAGTTTCACCTGAATCGAGCCATGGGAGAAGTAGAGTTTCACCACATTCAGATCGAGAGAGAAGAGAAGATCATGATCGTAGAAGTGTTGACAATCGGGATAGGAATGAAGACCGAAGAAGTGGTGGTGGCAGAGAGGTTGGTGGTCGTGATCGACATCGATATACTTCAGATTTTGATGAGGAGTTTGATGGTGATAGGGGAAGTGTTCGCTACCGAGATAGAGATCAAACACGACGTCAGTATCGAGATGTAGAGGATGATCGTCGATGGGAATCGGGAATGAAGATGGAGATTCCTGAATTTAAAGGTGGAATGGTTGCTGAAGAATTTTTGGACTGGTTGTCTAATGTTGAGGAGATCTTTGATTTCAAGGAGATTCCGAAAGACCGTCGAGTGAAGTTGGTTGCTACTAGGTTGA
This sequence comes from Allium cepa, assembly GCA_030765085.1. Lineage (NCBI taxonomy): Eukaryota > Viridiplantae > Streptophyta > Magnoliopsida > Asparagales > Amaryllidaceae > Allium > Allium cepa. The sequence continues at coordinate 516,749,478 of CM060942.1, forward strand.
TAGGAAGAGCAATGGCGTGGTGGCAGCAAACCAAACTTACATGAGAACGAATGGGGAAGTCGAAGATTGTTGATTGGGAGAAAATGAAGAAATTGATGAAAGCTACATTTTTACCGTACAATTATCAATCACTCATGTATCAGAGGTTGCAGAACTTGCGGCAAGGAACGAAGACTGTTAATGATTATGCTGACGAGTTTTATCAACTGATTGTTCGAAATGACATTATGGAGACGGAGGAACAGTTGACTGCTAGGTTTGTTGGAGGTTTGCGAATGCAGATCCAGGATATGGTTAATATGTTTGATCCGAGATCTGCGGCGGAAGCACACCAGAAGGCGATGGCTTGGAAGAAGCAGGCAAGACGAGGAGGTGGTGTGTTTACAAATTCCAACAATCAAGTGAAGGGTGCCAGTGGGAGTTCCAATGTTTCTAAAGTTGTCAGTAAACCAGCTGTGAATGAGGCTGTGAAAGCAAAGTCCAACCACAGTTTTAAATGTTATAATTGCCAGGAAGTAGGTCATAAAAGTAACGAATGTCCAAAACCAAAGAAGAGAATGATGATTACTGAAGTTGAAGGTGAGGATGTTGGTGAAGGTGAATCTAGTCCAGTGGAGGAAGATGAACAGGATATCACGTCCGGAGACGAAGGATGTAATCTAATGATGAGGAGGTCTTGTTTAAGACCGAAGCAAGAGGATGAGGCCAGTTGGTTGAGGAGTAACATCTTTCAGTCGACATGCACTATATTGGGGAAAGTTTGTAAATTTATGATTGATGCAGGAAGTTGTGACAATATTATTTCTACTGAAGCTGTGAGAAAGTTGAGGTTGAAAACGGAAAAACATCCAAATCCTTACAAGTTAGCGTGGCTGAGAAAAGGAGGAGAGGTGAAGGTGGACAGGCGAGTTCGAGTTTCATTTTCTATTGGGAAGAAATATAAAGACGTGATTTGGTGTGATGTAGTTGAGATGGATGTTTGTCATTTTCTTTTGGGAAGATCGTGGCAGTATGATCTAGCAGTGCAGCATGACGGTCAAACCAATAGCTACAGTTTTATGTTTGAAGGCGTTAAGATTATTCTAGTTCCAAAGAAGAGACAGCAAGGAGAGAGAAAATCAGAGGAAATTGAGGAGCTGAAGACTTTGTTGACTTTGAAGGAATTCGTCGAAGAAGTAGAGGAGAGTCCAGAGGTGTTTTTGTTGATTGGACATGAAGCTACTGAATCCGTTGAAGTTCCAGAGGAAGTAAAACCGGTATTGGAAGAATTCAGTGATGTATTTCCGGAAGAGTTGCCAAAGGAGTTACCACCGTTGAGGGATATTCAACATCAGATTGATCTTGTACCAGGATCGGTATTACCTCGCAGGCCACATTACCGGATGAGTCCCAAGGAGCATGAGGAACTAAGAAGGTAAGTGGAGGAGTTATTAGAACAAGGGCGTGTTCAGGAGAGTTTGAGTCTATGTGCCGTGCCAGCCTTATTAGTACCAAAGAAGGATGGGACGTGGAGGATGTGTACGGACAGTCAGGCTCTAAATAAGATAACTGTGAGATACAGATTTCCTATGCCGAGGTTTGATGATTTGATTGATCAGTTGAGTGGGGCTGTTGTGTTTTCCAAGATTGACTTGAAGAGTGGATACCATCAAATTCGTATTCGACTGGGTGATGAGTGGAAGACTGTTTTTAAAACCAGGGAGGGTTTATACGAATGGTTGGTTATGCCATTTGGCTTGTCAAACGCTCCTAGTACTTTTATGAGAGTGATGAACCAGATTTTTAGACCATTTGTTGGGAAATTCGTGTTTGTTTACTTTGATGATATTTTGATTTATAGTGGGAGTACGGAAGAACACATCTAGCACTTGCGAGAAGTATTGTTGATTCTACGACAAGAGCAGTTTTATGCAGCAACAAAGTAGTGTGTGTTTATGACGGACAGTGTTTTATTTCTGGGGTATGTTCTGTCAAATGAAGGTATTCAAGTAGATGAAAATAAAGTGGAAGCTGTCAGGAGTTGGCCACAACCAAAGACAATTACGGAAGTGAGGAGTTTTCATGGATTGGTGTCTTTTTATCGAAGATTCATTCCACACTTTAGCAGTGTGATGGCACCTGTAACTGATTGCATGAAAGGAAAGAAGTTTGTAAAGCGGGAGTTGCTTTTGAGAAGATCAAGTTACTATTGACGACAGCACCAATACTGGTACTGCCGAATTTTCAGTTGTTGTTTGAATTGCATACTGATGCTTCGAAGGTTGGAGTTGGTGGAATATTGAGTCAAAATGGAAGACCAGTTGCTTATTTCAGTGAGAAATTGTCTGGAGCCCAGATGAGATATAGTACTTATGATGTAGAGTTTTAGGCGATTGTTCAAGCCATGAAACGTTGGCGACATTACTTGTTTTAGAAGGAGTTTGTTCTTTACACTGATCATGAGGCATTAAAACATCAACAAGGGCAGGACAAGATTTCAGCGAGACATGCTTCGTGGATAGCATATCTACAACAATTTACTTTCGTTGTGAAACACAAATCAGGGGTGACAAATCGTGTAGCGGATGCTTTGAGCAGGAGGAATCACTTGTTGACAACGTTGAAGGTGGAAGTGACAGGATTCGAATTATTGCCAGAATTGTTTGAGGATCCTTACTTTGCAAAGTTTGTTGAGAAAGTTAAGGATGGGAGTACTGATGAATTTGTGTTGGTGGATGGATTCTTGTTCAAGTGTAATCGATTATGCATACCAGACTGTAGCTTGAGAATGAAGATTGTTAAAGAATTACATGAAGAAGGCCATGTAGGCAGAGATCGTACACTGCAGTTGATTTCTCAATCTTATTTTTGGCCGTCAATGCGGAAAGAGGTAGAGAGATTTGTGGAGAGATGTCATATCTGTCAGGTTTCGAAAGGAACGGCGACGAATGCGGGATTATATGTGCCGTTACCTGTGCCTACCAGACCATGGGTTGATATCAGCATGGATTTCGTTTTGGGTTTGCCTAGAACTCAAAGGGGAAATGATTCTATATTTGTTGTGGTGGACAGGTTTTCGAAGATGGCACATTTTATAGCCTGTAAGAAGACAGCGGATGCAGTTCGAGTGGCTCAATTATTCTTTAAAGAGGTATATCGATTGCATGGTTTACCAGAATCTATTGTTTCTGATCGAGATACTAGATTTTTAAGCCATTTTTGGTTGAGTTTGTGGAAGATGGTCGGAACGAAGCTAAATTTTAGTAGCGCTTACCATCCGCAAACTGATGGAAAAACGGAGGTGGTTAACCGACCGTTGGGAAATTTACTGAGATGTCTCGTGAAAGATAATTTGAAAAGCTGGGATATGAAGTTATGTCAAGCAGAGTTTGCTCATAATCATGCAGTCAATCGAAGTACTGGATTCAGTCCGTTTCAAGTTGTATATTCAGCCACTCCAAATGGACCGTTGGATTTGACAACAGTGCCGTATCAGAAAGAGGTAGTTAAACGAGCTAGTGATTTGGTGAATGAGTTATAGGAATGCTACAAAGTTGTATAGGAACGATTGGTTAAGTCGAATGGAAAGTATAAAAAAAATGGCAGATAAGAAACGAAGAAGTGTTGTCTTCAAAGAAGGAGATTTTGTATATGCAATATTGACCAAAGAGTGTTTTCCGATTGGAACTTACAACAAGTTAAAAGCACGAAAGATTGGTCCAGTAGAAATTTTGAAGAAGGTCAATGATAATGCGTATCGGTTATGGTTGCCGGAAAAGGTGAATACTTCTGATGTGTTTAATGTGAAACACTTGATTCCGTATTATGCTGATGATCAAGAAAATGCGAATTCGAGGACGAATTCTTCCATACCCAGGGAGGATGATACAGGGGAAGCACTTACATCGCTTCGCACCACCACCAACCTCGATCGCCATAGCCGCGACCTAAACCCATTCCCGTATGCCGCGACCTACTCTATCACCATATGCCGCGACCTACCACATCACCATATGTCGCGACCTAACCTTCATCACGAACTAACCCTAGGTCGCGCGCGCGACATAGCAGTATAGATCGTTGACCGAGCTACCCTAGGTCGCGAGATGTAGAGGCCAGTAAATCGCGAACAAAATTAAGTCGCCCCAATTCCCAGTAGGTCGCTTATGTCTTGTGCTAGGCCGAAAAGCTCCCATAAGTCGCTGTCGAGTTTCCCCTAAACCTAAATTGCGTGAACGAGTTTCCATAGGTCGCGAAGCACTGTTTCTAGGTCGCTGTCGAACTACCTTAGGCGGCGTGAAGAATTTTAGGTCGCGTGCGTTGTTATTTAGATCGTTTGTGTGTTTGTAAGTTGTTGTACTGTTTGTATTTCATTTTTTTAAGTCGCTGTGTTTGTTGTACCACTTTGTTAAGTCATATGTGTTGTAATCTCCTATAAATAGGGGCTGTCTCATTTGTAAAAGGGTTATTTAAATTTGAATAATATTTGGTTTGTGCTTTGAGCCTCCATTTTTAAATTGGTAGTCGAGTGTTATCTCCTATCTCCACTTCGACATTCGAGTGCGCTCGAATCAGCGAACGTTGAAGCCAATTCGCAGAATCAAGTGCGCTTGATCAACGCTGAAAGAATTGTAGATCTTTCTTCACGGTATCGTGCGCGATCAACGTGTCGAAGATTGCTAAAATCCGGTATCTTCGAGATCAATGGATTTGGGCCCTTTCGGTATTCTTAAATCCATCGGTTCTTCGTCTATTCACCGATTATTTCCGCTAATCGTGTGAGATCCTGGACGGATTCGATTTACATCGTCGAATTCACTTCCCACGCTGCGTCAAGAGCACATGAACTGAACCCAAAAAAACATATTCTACTGACTAAAACATGTATAATCGGAGCCTCATGTTCCTTTCAAATCTACTCCGTTCATTTTACTAGTGGGCCCATTAATTAATTCTATAAAAGATAGTAAATGAACATCCACAACAGTAAAAAAAAATTTAGAAAAACGAAAATGGTGGACAATTTTAATCGGACATCCAAGGCCACTTTCTTCATTAATTCTGATCCTCCACCATCACTTAACGCTCTTTCTTCCATCAACCCAAAGGAGAAGTCACCAAAAACTGATAGTTAATGGTTCCAAACTGTAAGGAACGGATATAATAGGGCAAAGATCCATCATTAATCAAATCATCCCTAAGATTTCTTCAAGAATCAAACTCAGTATAAGAACAATGGTCTAAGGGATTCAAGAAATGCAAGAAACAATCAATACAATTACATTTTGATCGGAATCCCTAGAATAAAAAAAGAATAGTCTCAAATCAGAATGCTCAAACTACTACAAGTTCAGATTCAAATCAGGCTATGCATAATCGAAATAGCAATGTAGATCGTCTCCACATAAGGCATCTTTTTGGGCTGATATGATCAATAACGGAGGCTTCGGCCATAATTTTAATTTCAAATATCCTACTCCTATAACCATTAGTAACAAGAAAAGGGTTATAACGAAGGAATGTGTATGTAGGAGGATAGATTCCAAATGGAATAGCTCAGTGATGGCTTATGTTTTCGGAAACAGGCCTTATTCTCATCATTTTAAAGCTTTCATGCAAAGAACATGGAATCCTACTAATATTTTCTAAATTTTCACTAGGAATAATGGTTTCTTTATAATTAGGTTTGCAGTTGATAGTGATTCTGAAAGAACAGTTAATGGAGGGTCTTAGTTCATAAGTGGGAAACTGATTATCTTAAAAAAGTGGATAACAAAATAGCTTTTGATAAAGATTTGCTAACTACCCTCCCTGTCTGGATTCGCTTCCCTGAATTATGTTTAAAACTGTGGGATAGGGAGGCATTTAGTGCAATTGCAAGTGTTGTGGTAATCTTTTTAAAGTTAGATGAATCAATAGAAAAAGAAACAAGATTAAGTTTTGCAGGAATCCTTGTTGAAATAAAAGAAAATTCAAAACATTTTGAAGAAGCTTACATTACAATACATGATGAAGAAAACATTGTTCAGAAAGTTAAATATGAGTAGGTACCACCAAGATGTATGATCTGTGCATGTTTTGTTCATTTCATTGTAATTTCTCAATGAAGAAATTTTGAAAAGAAAAAGTTAATGCAAAGCTTGGTAAATAAAGAGAAAAAGATTCAGTCTTTAAACAAAATCATGGGTCAAACATAAATGAAGAAAATAGATCAAATCAAGATTATTGTCAAAACAAGGGAAACTCCAAGATTTAAGAGGGTAATACGTTATCAGGGAAAATTTAGTTCATTGAAAAAACAATAATAAGGAATGTACAAAACGTTTAAATACTAATGTGCAAAATCTTGATAAAGTCGAGTAAATGGATGTTACCTAAAATTAGGTAGCATAAGAAATTAATGGTGGGGAGAAAGTAATTGAGAACATACAACATGTTTGGTGGAATACTCTACAAAATTCTACCAAAGAGAATGTATAGAAGATTCAATCAAGAATAAAGTAGCAAAATTACAACATACTCAAGGGATTCCTAACACTTAGCCAATAGAGCACTCACCTCTTAAGGAAGTTGTAGAAGCAAATGCAGTTACTAATACAAATGTTTTGGAAGCACAAAACAAGCATGCCATAAGAATAATTTCTTTATAAAAAATCATCTCAAGAAATTTAGTTCAAAAATAAATAAAGCTTCTACCAAATTCAACTTCTTCGACAAGCAGGAACAAAAAAAGAACAAAATTTAAAACTTGCATGAAATTCTATCCAAAAACAGTGAAGAAAATGAAGTGTAGAATGATTTCCAAGGAAGATACGTCATTAAAAATCGAAGATGGTTGGATCAGCATAAAGTAAAGACAAAAAATCACTCATAAGAAAAGGATTAAAGAACTCTGAGTATAAGTTAACAATGACACAAAAATTCTGGAGGAGAACAACCCTAGATTTTCGGTGTAGATGCTGAGATATCATTTTAGTATCTTTTGTAATTTTATATTCTTTTCATAATGTCGATTGTTGCTTGGAATGTTAAGTGATTAAACTCCCTAGAAAGAAAGTTTGATTTAGCTGATTTACAGTTTACTAATAAAATAAATACAATTGATATACTTGAGCATAAAATTGATAATTCAAAATTAGAGTAGTGTCAATCTAAGTCTCAAGGAATGAAATATTATAAATAACAATCTTATAGGGGTAATGGTAGGATAATTATACTGTGGTATCCAAATATCCGGGTATTAAGCCATCATTTTATAAATTTACAATTTATACATTGCAAGTTCATAAATAAAGGTGGCCTTCGCTTAGAAATCAAATTCTTCTATGCTTCTAATAGTGAAAAAGAAAGATATTTTCTTTGGAGTAATCTAGAGAAATTAAATCAAAATATGAATAAACCCAAGATAACTATGCGGGATTTCAATACTGTATTACATTCATTTGAAAAGAGGGAGGGGGATACCAATAGCCTTTAAAAGTTAGGGAAATTCCCTTTAGATGATCAGTCTAAGGGAATAAAAAACCCAACAGTGGAAAAAAAACAAGGAACTAGATTGTGATTCTAGTGAGATGGAACAAACAGAGATAAACACCAAAACAAACAGTCATAGTTCAATGCAATGCAGAAAAATAAATAACACATGTACTTATAGTGGGTCAACTACCACGAGGCAATACTTGGGGAGAGGAGAATTTATTAATCACTGAAGGAATAAAGTTACAAGATTTATTGGCTTTTGGAGGCTGTACATAAGAAGGATTTACAATACAGACAAAATTTTATAGAGTTTCAGCTCTCTCGGATGGTTCTGAAATTGGTTGAAATTAGTTCCAATTTCGGCTGCCATTGTTGTCCAGTAGCAAGTTAAACTTGTATTAAAATAGCAGTGAAGTTTATCTAGGCCCGATACCGGTTTATTATGGATCAAATCAATAGTTAACTAACTTGTGAATGTCTATAGAGGTGGTATGAGTAGGTAGAAATTACAATGAAGTATTTTATTGTTTTATAGGGATTGATTAAGGTTATAAAATCCTAAATATTGTAATAACATGATTATTAACTGTAGACACTAAGAAAGGGTTTGAGATATATTTGTATACATATATACCAATTATGTGCTTTTTCTATATAATATTTTGAGGCGTTATTGATAACAAACTAAATTTAAATAGAAGAAATAATTGAAAATAAGCTATAGTATGATTGATAGATAAGTGCATTATTTTATAAAATAAGTGTGAGACTTCTATAAAATAAGACGAAGAAAATAAAATTGGTAGACTGATGACTTAAGTAAGATGCATTATTATTGAATTGTTTATATAGTTGTATGTTTGAACTATTATTGATATTTAGATGATAGATTTATTACTTTGGTTCTGAATTGCCCTTATGTATGTAAATATCCATGATATGTGTTTATTAGTTCCATATAGTTAGACTGGTTATATGCATATATATGTGATTGTGTGTGTATGTCTAAATGATATATATATATATATATATATATATATATATATATATATATATATATATATCCACATACAGTTTATGTGATTTATGCATGTTTATATGCCTAAATATATTTCTAGTATATCTGACTTAGGGCTACTGGAAGATGCACGAAATATTATATATATATATATATATATATATATATATTGATATGTGGTTTAAAGCATTTGTATATAGTTTCGGTATGTTTCGCTTCGAGCTACCTATTGGTAAAAATGAATCCAATGTACCATTGAGACGCATGACCTGCAGATGTGATCTTAGAGCAAGGGCATAAAGAGATTGGGAAATCACTCTAGAGTAGGTCATATACTGTTTCGTAGTACGAACAGGTTATATGACAGGACCTACAGACCAACTTCTTTTGGGGTGTTGGTTTTCAGAGAAGACCACGGGTTAGTTGTGACTCTCGATATGTCTCTTAGGTAGCTAATGGAAATTAGACATGATTTACCGATACGTAATTTAAAAGTATGCATATTTCGGTATGCCCATCTTGGGGTTACCGAATAATGGATGAAATATATTACATGGATGTAGCAGTCGGTTTGATAATAATCAAGTGACATTACTTCTTCGATCTGAACCAAGTAATCCATTAGACATGATGCAAAATGGATCATTTTCTATCGTTGATCATAGATTTTTCTATGAAAGATATGAATCGGTGTTTGAAGAAGGGGAAGGGGCCCTCGACTTGCAACAGAAAAAGAAAGATTTCTTCGATCACATAGTTTAGGCTCCTAGAATATGACACGTTGTGCAATCTATTTGAATGTATCGAAAAGTCTACTTAATTGGGATTTCCACGTGGCTCAATTGATACACACACACATATTATAGATTCACAGTTTAGGCAATTTATATTTATTGGTTTGTTATACCTAACTCGGGGTTACCGGGTAGTGTGTGGCGCTTCAAGAACGAATCATGATCCACACGGGAACGACAATACTTCAGGGTTATTTATATATGCGGAAATGGTACGCGGGTATCTTTAATCTGGATTTCCTATCCAAAAATAATTAGATGTACAAGTTTTGTAATAAAGAATCAATTATACCATTGAGACGCATGACCTGCTGACGTTGTCCTAAAGCCGATGCAGAGAGAGAGAGAGAGAGAGAGAGAGAGATTGGGACGTTGGTCTGGAGTAGGTCAAATACTATTTCATAGTATAGACGTGTGATGCGAAATGACCTAGAATCCAACTTCATTTATGGTTTTAGTTTCCAAGGTAGTCTATGATTTAGTTGTTGCTCTCAATAAGTCTCTTTGCTAGTTAACGACAATTCACTATGGTTTTCGGTTATAGATATTCATATTTTAGTTTTAGGTATGGAGATGTTATGTTACTAGGACTATAATATCGTTGTATATGTTTTTCATATTTAGTAGCATGGCTTGTTATAGTACGTACTATTTTAATAAGAGAACCGCTATTATGTATCATCCTGACATGTTGGTGTATGGATAAAATAGGAAAATGTATGATTAGAATTACCCATTGATCCTTGCTCACATTAATTAGATGTATATAGGTTGCATGTATATGCGGTACTTAGAGATAGTTCCCTTCACACTGGCTTTATGCCTGACTCATGTTTTTCCTTTGTCTTTTTATGTCATAATAACTCTTGGGTACTCAATTGAGTGGTTTGGGAGTTGGGTTCTTTTGGGGACAGGTTTATAGGATAACTAAAGCATCTAGAGATGCGAAGTTGATATGTTAGATGTGTATACTTGTTGAAGATGTAGTACATAACAGACATGCTATGTTGTATATGAGACTTATGATATCAGATATTATATTCCGAACTCCATATGAATGGATTTGATGTATTCTGACTTTCTGTATTAATATTTGTTTATTGGTTGCTTCCACTAGTAGAATCTCTTATATTTTGTTTATCCTATTCTGTTCATGTGTATTTAACATACTTTATATTGTCACTCAGTTGTGAAGTTGTATCGATACGCCATAGTATAATGTTTAGTTTTAATTTTTATCCCGACAAATTATCTTTTGTAATATTCAGAAGTCAGACGTTTGCACTCAACGTTAATTCAGGGTATTACGAAGGGCAAGTCATTACAAACTTGATCCTGGAGTTTTCACATAGCTAGGCCCAACAATGGATGTTACGTGATTGTAGATGTAGGAACTAACGGAAGGATGGTCCTATTAGAATGAAAGGAAAGAGTACAACTTGCTTGGCCAAAAAGCTGGCCGACATAGGTGATGGAGTTGAAGGCAATAATGTGATTAGATAGGTTAGTTCTCCATCATACTTGTCAATGGGTTACAAGCCATACCAACGATGGATGTAAGTATTCAATATTTCTTTAGAAAATGGCTCACTATTCTCTTCATCGATAAAGGCTTCATCTTCTGTGTTTGAGATTTTCATTTTGTTAAGCCATCGGCGAAGAATGTTCTTTTCCTCCAAGAGTCCAGCATTGACCTACTATGGGACTATCTGACCGATCACCAGCTATGGGTTCAACCGGAATTTTTGTAGAGTGGGAGATCAACGACGATGATGAGGCGGTGAGTGGTGGTGATGGTGAACTTGAGTAGGAGACGTCCTCTCTCTACATGTAGAGGGTGACCGCGAATGACCGACCCATCCCCCATTTGATCCAGGCTTGGCTACATCCCTATAGGAATTTTGAGTTCACCAATGAGGCTTTGGCTCTCCACCAATGGCATGGGCACAACCGCTAAAAATATCAAACCTTATGTCTCGAGGTCCGTTTGCTATCCAAAGGCACTTGAAGACTGACTACTATTGTACCGATGGAGAGTGGCGATGTCTTGGTTCCTTATAAATGGTCATCTTTGGTCAGTGTTGATAACAAGACTTGGCACACGTAGATCATTTCTTATTGGATGGGCAATAACATCCACGATTGGGGTTTCAGGCACCATCCTACCTTGGACCTCAACGATGTTCATAATGGTATAAGCATTGGGGGGGAATAGGTTGGAAATGAGCCATTTCAACTATTGGAGGAAGTGGTGGATTAGAATTTATAGTGAAGATCTCTTACCATGTTTCTCTCGTGTAATCACATGGAATTACAGTAGAATAATAAGAAATTATACATTTAAGACTAAAAAGTTGGTAATCTTAAGAGCTTAGGTCTTTAGTTTGCTATTAGAGATCTTTTGATTTATGAGAGAATTGTTAGAGATCATCCTTCAACCCCTTTCATATAATAAGGCATAAGGTATTTAAAATAATCGAGATGGATGATGGACAGTTTAGATTGCACGGTAAAACAAACGAGAAGTATGCGTAGCAATTGATCTGATCGCATGGGCTTATGGAAGACAATTGTAAAGGTGGTGTGAAATGTATGATTGAGAAATATGCTAATTGTCCCTCCAAAGAAGGTGCATTATTTGCACTTATTGTACATTTAATGTTGGCGGTGTGCTACAGGAGTATGTATGGTTTTGGCGGATCAGCTACATTATGTATTAGGGCTGCCTGTACGATTGGTTATGTATTTATGCATGCTAATGTGGCAAGGTAGACGAGTATCTTCTTTCAACGTATGTCGGTCGGTCGCTTGCTAATGAATCTTGTCAAGGAAGCTAAGGACCAAGTTATAAGGGTTGTGCCATGCCGGTCCTGGGATGATGAGACGGGCTGCCTTGGATCAATCGAAGGTGGGTTAGGATGAAGCTAGGCATGAGACGGGTCATTCTTGATGTAACGCCCTACCTCTATACCTATAATACTGAAGAGTATTACTATGTAACACCATCTAGTAATACAAAGAATACGGTTTGTCAAGAGTGACCTAATGTGAATATAACCTTAGGCTAACGCTGACATGTCATTCTTACTAAAATGTTGAGGATCTGAATTGAATAATTGACACGTACAGTCTCGACACAAACAAATAGACATATAGGTTATAATAAATCAAAATAATATAAAATATCAGTCACAGAATCACAAATCACCACAAAATAATATTCATCATATACTATAAGTATGACTCTACAAAATGATTATACAAGACTCATATATCTAATATATACAATATCACATCCAAAACAAGTAAAAGGATTCTGTCTAAAGTAATACACATAGCATTTGACACAAAATATATCCATACACACACATGTGGTAAACTCAAACTATCAAAAATAGTTTATCCACATGCAAACACACAGGTCTAAGGTCAGCGAGTTGTTGTGCCTGTAGAGTCTCTGTCTGACCTGAATATTATGAAAATAAATGGGTCAGACAATTTCTAGTTTAATGGTGTGGGAATAATATTTCACTATATTATACGACTACACACAATTACAGAGTCATATAAAATATGTCAATCCAAACCAATTCAAAACGATATATCACAAAATAGTCACCAAACCATTTTATAAAACACCTAAGTCTATCATACGAAAATATGGTGATTCACGTATATACATTTCAAATCAATGGAGTCAAAATAAATCCACACTTAAGTATATCATGTGCAAATATGGTGATTCACGTATGTCTATTTAAAATCAATGGAATTAAAATAAAACCATATAAGGATATCATTAAATTAAATGTACGATCCACTCTTGGACAAATCACAAAGGTAGGTCTCTACCTAGATAAAACATGGAGGTAGATCCCCTCTTGGAAAAATCAAAAAGTTACGGTCCTCTCATGGATAAAACATAGAGTTACGTTCCTCTCTAGGACAAATCACAGAAACACGATGTAACTGCTAGAAAACTCCTAATAATTGCTATCTCTTCCTAGGAAACAAAAAATTATGAACGTAGCTATTTGCAAGCTACTAAATGCATAAACATGAAATCATGATGTAGCCAATAGTAATCTACTAAATGCATATGGTGATAGTTAATCACCCACAAAGTCCTATGGCGGCCATCGATTGATCTCTAAGAGATGATAACATTCAGGAACCGTCTAGTAAGTTACTAGGATCATGAACGACCAACCTGATCGTCACAATCAAACGATCATCATGATTGTTAAAAATTAGGAGTTGCATTTTTCTTACGGATATATTAGTTCATATAGCCAAACACCTCATGATAATACAAATCTAAAGTGTTATTCACAGTCACTTTAGTAATTACTAGAATTTCACTAAATGTCCCATACCACCCAGTGATACTCAAATGCTTACTAACAGCTAGTAAATTCCACTCAATATACTCTATACAACAAGTTATGAAAATAAGCGGAAGAATTGTACAAAGAGCCTCATACCAACCTATACTATTGGACCATTTATTAAAATTTCTCATTTTATAGAAAAGCACAAAATCTTAATAGAATCTCAAATCCATAATAAGTAAAACAAAAGATTTTCAAAATAATTAAAACTGTTACTCGACTACCTGACATGGCTATAAGGAGATAGTTGCAAAAGCTGTGATCAGAGAACTCGAGTCATCACAGGACTGGAAGTGTGATGCTCGATGTGACTTCATCGGCTTGTATATGTGGTTCGGTGATGGACGTTCGGTCTACCTAGCTCGGTCTGAGCGGGTCAGCCAAGATATTCAAGGAGAGGTGGCTTGGCACAGATGGCTCGACATGAATGGCACGGCATGAATGGCTCGGTATGAATGGATCGACATTTTGTGGGTATGTCTCGGAAAGAATGGTTCATCTGGCTCGGTGCTTAGTGGGTCGGCCTCAAGGGGATTATTTTAGATGGATCGGCCATGTTGTCTAGACTTGGCGGGTCGGTCAAGGTAAATGAAGTAGATATGGGTCGGCCATAGTAGTTAGGTCAGGGTGATATGACCGACATTCTTTTGTTTCAACTCAAACCGCCACTTGCTTCGAGTTATGTGAGAACAAACTTCGAGTCACTCATAAGAAAACGCGAGCTCGGCCAAAGTGGGTCGGCGACCATCGTTCGGCATTTTAGGGTCGGTATGCTTGGGTCGATGTATAGGAGTTGTCAGCTCTTGGCCGAAGTGTCTTGGTCATGGGCCTACGCAAGAGAACTAGCCTATCTTTGTCTATAAACAGAGAGCCATGGGTACAGTTGAAGGGACCTTTTTCGTGAACTCCAGGGATACTCTGCCATTTTTTGTACTCGTTTCTATTCAAACTTGCATTCAAGTTGTTTGATTATGGATTGTATCTGTACTCAAGTGATTGGAAAAGTAATAAAGATAATATTCAAGTGGACGTAGGCAATTGCACTAAACCACTCTAAATCTGGTGTTTCCTTTTCTATTGTTCTTTTTGCACTCAATTGCGTTATTCTTTTGTTTTAATTTACATTCTTCGTTAATCTCTCTATACAACTCTACTCAAGGGTGTTAGTGGCCAATTTTGGTGCTAACATTTTAGTTCTTTCAATAAGAATTGAACTCGGGCTATTAGGATCTACTTTGTCGCTACTGGATTAAACAAATCCTATGTAGGTATCCAAGTTCATTCTGAAGAGTTCATAGATTATATTCAAAGTTCCGACGGATAACTCTTAGATGGGAAGACCATGTACCAGATTAGCCTCCCAAAATGCGGATGTTAGTGAGACCGCCAGCGTCCAGCTAGTGGGGCCCAGTAATCAGCAAGCTAATCTGAACGTAGGAGCTGCCATTATCCTAACCCAATCAGAAGTTGTAACCAGGGCGGAGATTAATGAGCTGATGAGAGAGCTCCGGGAAAATATGAGACAACTTAACGAGCAGATTCAAGAAAATGCCAACCTCGTGACCCAAATCACTCAACAGCAGCATCAGAACGCTGGCGGAAGCCCCGCTTCCTACTCATCATCCGATGTCTCCGTTTCTTCAGATGAGCATCACGGGCATAGAAGTCATACGATTGAAACGACACAAATAGGTACAGTAGAGCAATCCAATAGAAATGGTCCAGGTTCCCTACCTGAAACCATGTCCCCTCACCTGCACCTGGGAAATCGCACCTAAACCAGAGTGGAAAACTTAAGAACTGGAGCACAAGTGGTAGCTGGTCCACCACCTCGCCAGGATCGTAGCGAAGCGGGTCCTCGGGACGTGCACTAGGAGATCACCTACCAAGGAGGTACCAGACGGAACGATCACGTAGGATGGATTTCGGCTTTCCACCTATCGTGCAGACTTCGGATTTATCAGCTATAGTTGACAACTTATGAGGAAGAACCAGGGCTTGGTCGACGATGATTGGGGTGCATCTAAGAGCCATACCCTGTTCATTGATGCTATCCTTTAGGCTGAGTACCCTCGGAGGTTCACTACACCTACTATTCCATCTTATGAAGGCAGGATGATCCTCGATAGCATATAATGAGATATGAGTGGGTGATGCATTCGGCACGGGCCATTGATGCGACCAAATGCAGATGCTTCCCAATAACCTTGTTTGGTATCGCTACAATATGGTTCACCAGACTTCCTCTGCGATCGATCTACAAGTTTGATGAGTTAACGATGAAATTTATAGAGTAGTTTAGGATCCATGCCACTCGCCCAAAGGACATGATGTCTCTATCCAGTGTCATACAGGCTCCAAGGGAGTCATACAGGCTCCGAGGGAATCATTAAAGGATTATTTGCAAAGGTTTCATGATGTTGCTACCCAAAGTTAGGAATCCGAAATACCACGCTATTCTTATGGCCATGATGAGAGGACTAGATTCAGACTCATAGTTTGGTGATTAGCTGGCAAGAAAACCACTTACTACCCTAGAACGCTTTTATTCAAAGGCAAACTAGTTCATGAGAAGGGAAGAGGCTAGGTGGACAAGGCAAAGTAGTGCGCCAGGGCCCAGCAAGGAAGCGGTGCAAAGAAACATTGTGGTCAAGCAATATGGCGACAACTCTAGAAAGGTCCAGATCAATGTTCAAAATAAGCCGGAGTAGTCTAAAGGATCCAGAGAAGAAAGAGGGAAGCAGGAAAGTGGAAAACAAGAATCCAAACCTATGGTGAGGACACATCTTTGGAGAATATTTATTTATCAACTTGTAATACATTTCAATACAAAAAGCCATGCCTAAATGAATTCATTGAGGAACAACAGCAGAGCGGAAAGTACTATCTGTTCCATGAGACCTACGGGCACAATACCGAAGAGTGTAGACACCTCCATGATGCTATAGAAAAGATGATTCGCCAGAAGAAATTACAGCAGTTTTTTAAGAGTCCGCAAGAAGGTCGACGGGGGACGTCCAACCTCAATCACGGGTAGGCTTTACATTGACCGGAGGAGCCCGTTCGGACTGGAGGAAGGCTGGTCATAAGCACGATAATTGGTGGACCTCATCTAGCAGACAAGAGTTGGAAAGAAATGGAACGCTATGCTAGTTCCCTAAAGCATATGGATTTCGAGTGCTGCTCGAACACGGAGACGGGACTCTAGCAAAACAGCAGCGAATGATGATGGATGTATAGTATTCAGGAGCAGTGATGCCGATCAGGCGAAGGCACCTACCATTGACCCGATAGTTATCTCAGCCACGATTGATCCGGCGCTTGTGAGAAGGATGTTGATTGATTGTAGGAGTTCTGTTAATATTATCTTCAAAAAGGCGTATAACCAGATGAAGATGGAGATGAAGGATCTAAATCCATCTGAAGCTCGCATTCATGGCTTTAATGGTGCGGCTACTGATGCATTAGGTTTTGTTGAATTTCCAGTTGAGCTTGGGGAAGGTGAATACAGGAGGGAGCGGATCCTACCATTCGTTATTTTGGATGTTGATTCCTCATATAATGTTTTTTGGGCCGATTGGACCTGGCAGAATTTAAGGCAGCTTTGGCCCTATAGTGTTTGACCCTGAAATTTCCAGTGTACAGAGGAGTTAGTGTACAAGCGACTGGTCGTGCATGTTATATGGCTGAGCTGAGAGGGACCTATTGAAGAGAGAAGGGAAAGGGTACAAACAACTCTGTCCGCATCTGCGTTGCTGAAAATTGACAAGTAAATCCCGAGCCTTGGCTTAGGCAATAGGGCCAAATCTATAGGACGTAGATCCTAGAAATGACGATGAAGAAACCAAGAAAGCTAAGGCAGCATTGGCTGAACCGACGATTGACATTCTAGTCAGCCATGATGATCCGTCACCAGTGCTTACGGTTGGATCATAGCTCAACCCAATGATGATAGACGATCTTATCTATTTCCTCCGAGCGAATCTAAATGTTTTTCGCTTGGACCCATTTTGATATTCATGGGATTTCTCCCACAATTGTAAGTCATATGTTGAACAATGACCCGAAATATATGCCAGTGAAACAAAACAGGAGAGGCATGGACCCTCTGAGATGTCCGCTGCTCTCGAAAAGGAGGTGGATAAACTCAAGGCCAATGGGTTCGTCTGCGACGCCCTCTATCTTAAATGGGTATCTAATACCGTACTAGTGAGGAAGGCGAATGGAAAGTTGAGGACCTGTGTTGATTACTCAAACCTGAACAAGGCGTGCCATAAGTATAGTTTTCCTTTTCCCAGAATTGATCAGCTGGTCAACCCGACAATAAGACACGAATTATTTTCATTTATGGAAGAGTATCTGGGATACGATCAGATCCCGATGCACATTCTAGATCAGAAGCATACTAGTTTTGTAACGGACATTGGACTATACTATTATGTAGTGATGCCTTTCGAATTAAAGAATGCATGGGCAAATTATCAGCGTTTGGTGAATCAGATGTTTAAACATCGAATTAGTAGAACGATGGAAGTTAATGTGGATGATATGCTTGTGAATCACGACATTCAAACGACCACATACGAGACTTGGCAGATATGTTTGATATACTCAGGTATTACGGAATGAAAATCAATCCATTGAAATGCACCTTCGGTGTTGCATCGGTAAAGTTTCTTGGTTTCTTTGTCAATGCAGGGCAATGAAGCCAACTTTGAAAATATTCAGGCTATTTAAGACATACAAGCACCCAGAACTATAAAGCAAGTACAAAGCCTGAATGGAAAAGTCACCACGTTGAGTCCATTCATATCCAGAGCGATCGACAAGTGTATTCCTTTCTTTGACATGATAAGGAAAGGGAAGAGAGATTTGGAATGGATGCCATACTATGAGGATGCATTCTGAGCTCTAGTGAGACCCTTGGAAAGGTCCCCGGTTCTGTCAAAGCCCGTGGACCATGAGGAGTTGTATGTTTACTTGGTCGTATCTCAACATGCCATCGGTGCAGCTTTGACTCGTGAAGAGGACCGAATCCAAAAGCCAGTGTACTATGTTAGTAGACGTTTAATGGGGGTAGGGAGAAATTATCCTAACATCGAGAAGCTAGCCTTTGGCTTGGTGATCGCATCATGCAAGCTCTGTCTGTATTTTCTGGCACACACGGTCAATGTTTATATCGATCAACCTCTGCGGCAGGTGCTCCAATGACCAGAAACCTCTTGAAGGATACTCAAATGGAACATTAAGCTGAGTCAGTTCGATAACACTTACCTTCCACGGAGGGCTTTCCAAGGGCAAGCGCTAGCAGACTTCATTGCAGAATTCACCATATCACACGAGTCAAGGAGTAGTGATGTAATCCCCGTTGTTCGATGGAAGCTATATACCGATGGGGCAACCAATGACCGTTGCTCTAGGGCTAGTGTTATTCTTTTAACTCCCGAGAACCGATCAATTTGTTGTTCTTTGAAACTCAATTTTCCCGCTACGAACAACAAAGCTGAGTATGAGGCATTGATTGCGGCCCTGAAGCTCACCAAAGAGCTTAGAGTGAAATCGATGAAATCTTCTGTGACTCACAGTTGGTGGTGTGCCAAGTACGGGGAGGCTATCAGGCGAAAGGGGAGAGGCTTGCCCCATAACTTGCTCGGGTTCAAGAATTGTTGGTAGACATTGAGTACTACAATATTTCGCACATTCCGCGTGAACAAAATAGAGAAGATGACTCATTGGCAAAATTCACAAGTACTGGTGATGCAAAACAGATGGGCTTGGTTACCGTCGAAACCTTACATGCCCTAAGTATAAATGAAATGGAAGTAGATTTTGTGTTAGGGATGGAAACTGAAAGGGAATCATGGATGAGGTTGTTCAAAGAAGACTTACTACATGGAACCTTACCTGAGAGAAAGAACGAGAGACGAAAAGTCATTCGCAAGGACACGCGGTATATAGTGTAGGATGGAATAATGTATCAGAGAGGATTCTCAGTTCCCTTACGTAGGTGCACCACTCACGATGAGATAAAGCGGGTCTTAAAAGAAGTTCATGAAGGAGAATGCAATGACCAAACTAGGGGCCAGAAACTAGCCAAAAAGATCCCTCGCTATGGATACTATTGGCCGACAGTGAATTAGGATGCTACGGACTACGTAACGAGATGCGACAAACATCAAAAGTAAACAAATGGTTAGTCCATGCCGATTTGCGATATGGGGGATCGATATAATCGGTTCCTTGCCAATCTCCAAAGGTGGTGCTAAATATGCAATTGTCGTCGTCGATTATTTCACCAAGTGGGCAGAAGCGGAACCCTAAGCTACGATAACCATCAAAATGGTCGTTTATTTTTTTGCGCGAAACATTATATGCCATTTTTCCTCCCATGAACTATCATTACTAACAATGGAACTCAATTTGAGAGTAAAAGGTTCAAAGAGTTATGCCAAAAATATTGCATTGAGAAAAGATTTGCAGCAGTCGTTCATCCCAAAGCAAATGGACAAGTTGAAGCCGTAAATAAGATAATCTAGTCCATATTGAAAAACGTTTGGAAAAGGCTAGAGACAAGTAGGTGGATGAACTACCTAACAACACTTTGGGCCTACGGAACCACGCACAAGTCAACGATTGGCCACACTCCGTTCACCTTGGCCTACAGCATTGAAGCTGTTATACCCATGGAACTTGAAGTTCCATCTCATCGGGTGATCCATTATGATCCTAGGACAAATCGAGATCATTTGCTGGAATCATTGGACTTTGTCGTTCAGAAGCGTGAAGAAGCTGATTTAAGGCCAGCCGCATATCGACACCGAGTCATCCGATATTATAATGAAAAAGTTCGACAAAGAACTTTTGATGTGGGAGGCCATGTTTTGAAGCAAGTTTTCCAGTCCCATCACATATGAACCCCACATGGGAAGATTCATACATCATCCAACGGAAGCTTGTGGAAGGAACCTTCAAGCTAGCGACGGTTGATAGCGTGATGCTCCCCAAAGCTCGTTATTACACTTAGTTTATATCTTTTGCATTTTAGTACTATTTGTTTCTAGAATATGTTTCTCTTGTTGTTCTTTGATTCCGACATGTAATAAGACAATTCTGTTTGTTCTTATTTTCTACAATCAATAAAGGCTTGAAGTTGTTTTTCTACGTGCTATTAATGTTTTGTGTTTTGTGATATAATTGCAAAATATAATTGAATTAATCTATCTAGTGTATGAACACACGCACAAAATTAAAAGTCCATTGGATAATGATTCAAAAAGTCTCTAAGTCCCAACAGCACAGACTAGATTACTCCTAGTCCCCGGAGTGCGGACTAGAGTATAAGCGATTCAAAATCTCTAAGTCTTTACAGCATGGACTAGAGTATTCCGAGTCCCCGGTGTATGGACTAGAGTATAAACGATTCAAAATCTCTATGTCCTAAAGCATAGACTAGAGTACTTTGAGTCCACGGAGTGCAGACTAGAGTATAAAGGATTCAAAATCTCTAAGTCCCCGGAGCGTGTACTGGAGTACTCTGAGCCCTCGGAGTGCGGACTATAATATAAACGATTCAAAATCTCTGTCCCCAGAGAGTAGACTAGAGTGCTCCGAGTCCTCAAAGTGCAGAACATAGTATAAACAATTCAAAATCTTTAAGTCCTTGGAGCATGGACTGGAATACTCTGAGTTCTTGAAGTGTGGACCAGAGTATAAATGATTCAAAATCTCTAAGTCCTCGGAGCGGGGACTGGAATACTCTAAGTCCCTGGAGTGGGGACTAGATTATAAATGATTCAAAATCTCTAAGTTCCAGAGCGTGGAATAGAGTACTCTAAGTCCCCGGAGTGTGGACTAGAGTATAAATGATTCAAAATCACTATGTACCCAGAGCATGGACTCGAGTACTCAAGGTCCCCGAAGTGCGGACTAGAGTATAAATGATTCAAAAATCTTTAAGTCACCAGAGCGCGGACTAGAGTATACATATTTCAACGAATCTCTAAGGCCCAGGAGTGCGGGATATGGTATAAATGATTCTATAATTCCAAATTTCCCAAATACCGCACTAGAGTATAAATAATTCAAAAATCTCCAAGTCATGTGAAAGCGGATTGGCGCTTACGTGACCCACAAGACTCTGAATTTCTTTTACAAGTAAGGTGATAAGCTAAACAATGAAAGTTATGAAATACAAAGAAATGGAATTTTATTTACTAATCAAAATTAAGTTCTATTACAACTTCTCCGAAGTCCGGAGCCAAAGTCTATCCCCGACAACTATAAAAAAAATTGAAGCAACTACATGATTTAGATTTATTTAAGCTGAGCGAGGTATGACCAGATGATAGCTGCCTCTTTAACTTTTTCTACTTCTTTGGCTTCTCCAAATGCTCCTCAACCGAGCATTTTATCCTGGACCACTTGCTTCCTAGCAAGGTGGTATCCAAGGAAGGAAGAGGGAAATCCACAGGCACGGTCCCACTGGCGAGAATGACCTTCAGGGGCTTATTTGGAGGGTCGTCGAGTTCCACCACCCATGGTTCTATCTTAACTTCGGCTTTCTTTTTCTCCTCTTCCTCGATTTGCTCCTTAATGCTAAGCTTCGAAGTATATTCGTAAGCGCTTGTGATTTTGACCTCGTCATGTTCATCTATAGGTAAGGAATTCCCAAGTTTGTCCTTATCTAATGCACCGATCACTTGAGCATCGGGTCTATGGGTATCCTCAGTGTGAAGTACCTCAACCACTTTCTCTTCCCTCTCCGTTGCAACATAGCTCCTAGGAATCGGTTCGGGATCAGAATGGTTTACATGAAGTCATAAAAGACAAATTTTAGAATACATCTATTACTCGCCAAAAGCGATGGTTTCTTGAACTCTATAAGAAAAAGCTACCTACCGGCTTCCAGCTAAATTTCAGACGTCTTGGGAGTACACCCTCCAGAATAGGGGATAATATGTGAACACCATGCCCGGGCTTCTCCGGGTCATAACCAACATGCTACCTGGGAGGCCCAAGTGATGAGCTATCGATCGGTTGAACGAGAGGAGGAACTGGAGACTCAGTGCAGGACGGGCCAGCAATATCGTCCTTACCCTTTGATGACGAAGAGTCTCTTTCGAAGAGGGATTTTGCCGTCGATAAGTCTGAAGGCTTGTTTCCTCGAAGCACTTCCTTCATAAGAGCTCTTTTATCAACCTCTTCGATGCCCAGCTCAACTCTTTTAATTTTTATCAACGTATCTCATGCTTCGGCCAATGATTCAAGGTAACCATCGCCTAGAAAAGGTAGGCCGCGATGCATGAGAACTCGACCATTGTAATCGACAATGAGTGGATCAAATAAGCACTTAATCTCTTCTCTACCCACCTTAGTAGCTTCCTTAAGGCGAGAATCGATTTCTGTGAGCGCTATTTTCTTACTCTCCTCGTGGGCTGCCTACTTTAGTGCTTCAGCCTTGGAAACCTCCTCATCGGCTTCGTTTAGAAGTCATGTCGTGACAATTTCATCGCAATATCATTGTGACTCTTCCTGTGCATAAATTTTCTCTTCTTTCTATTTAAAGATTGGCTCCTCTAGCTCTTTAACCCATCTAGCGAAAATATCGTTTTCTTCTGGATAGTCTTTCTCTAGAGCGCCGCTGCGTTGGATTGCTTCATTGATTTCTTTCTTATGAGTGGCCTCTAAGTAGCTAACTGCCTCGGCCGTCCCCTTGGCATTTTTCTGGGCGGCCACGAGTTGAGATTTATATAAGGATAGCTCTTCATCCTAAGCTTTAATGATATCTTTGTCACAAATAGCTTCGAGTTTCAGACAATCAATTTCATGATGATGTTCCATGGAAACCTCTGAAACTTTCTCCACCAAGTTTACCAATGCAACATGCTGAACATAAACATCGTTGTTGTAGTCAATGATGCTTTGTTTGACATGTCCAAGGATAGGATGAATCGCATAGAGAAATTTCAATCCATCGAAATATATATTTGGTAATGTAGCCTTGAGCTTAGCTAATTTTTCTACTGTCGATGAATCATGTTCATAGGCTAGGGGAGTCTACCTAGCCGGAGTCGCAGATTTCTTATAGGGCTCTCGGGATTGCTTAGTACTCGAAGAGCCAAAATGTTAGTCACAAGGATCTTCGGATTGAGGCCCCTTCTGAGAAATATTCTCCCTACTTTTCCTGGAGTGAGGGGGAGGATCGCTTGTATATGAAGAATGGCTATAAGTTCTCCTTCTGAAGACGATGACTCTCTGGGACGAAAATCTCTATCGTTGCTATGATCCTTGCCTCGCCGTTTCCTTGGTCCGTAGTCCCAATTGGAATAATAAAAGATGGGAGATCCATGGAGGAATTCAATGCCATATGTATGCCCTATGCCACCTGCATAGAAAGCCAGACGAGAACGAGTTAGTAGGAATCACGCGATGAGTGAAATTCGAATGCGTTGTGGATTGTAAGTGTTTATGTGTTCCTAGTGTATTCCCCTCGACAGATCAGAATCTTTCGCTTTGCTTATTGGAGTTTTCTCTCCCTAATGATGAGTCTGAGCACCTTAATCACCCCTTGCAGGCAAATTAAGTCCCATTGCCTCGGGGTTAGTGAAACCATAATCCAGTATGTCATCAGGGATGTTCAAGTAAGATAGACCCGTTTATGAGCCTTCTAAGTTCTGGAATGACGATTTCTTCTCTAATGGTGTTATCGTAACCTTTGAGATTCTGCCAATTGTCTTCCTTTTCAGTTTGTATGCTAGTCCCTTTTTCTTCTTCGAAGGAGGCAATAGTTCACAAGTACTGGGTGCATCCGACACTGGGGCTTAGCCGGAACTTATGTTTTCATCAATCACATCTGGCATCTCCGTTACTTTGATTTCTCCCTCCTCAGTCATATCGAGGGCCCCTCTTACAAGGGGCACCGAAGGTTCGACCTGCTCTTTGTCTTTTTCCACAGTGGATCCAGTTGTAGTGGAGCCGATTGGAAGGCTAGTTCGACAGCCTTCCTCTAGTGGTTCGAACATCGAAAGAATTTCATTGAAAATAATAGATTTATTGCTCCAGTCTCTCATGGGAATAGCTCAAATGGCCTCGAAATCCTCAGAATATGCAGCACTTTCAGGTCATGGGCAGATACCTATAAGAGTTGGAAAAAAAGTTCAGAAAGGATGCACTTCGAGCCTTAGACAAATATTAGTCTAAAAATGAAACTTACTCCTTTCCAGCCATCTTTTCGTGAAACTAGGGGCAACATGCGTAAAACCACTCTTGTTAGTGCCGAAAAAATTTACTTCATGCACCAGTTAGGATTAGGCATTTGGAGTGTGGCTCAAGATAAAGGATGGACTATCGGAATGTCTTTTGAAGCGGTGAATATAGCAGATATCCTCGAGAGTAGGTAGTCTTAATAAGGCGCTCATAAAGAGAACGTAGGTACCATGAATAAACTCATGGCTATTAGGGTGTAGCTGTGCCGGAAAAATTCCAACAAAACACAACACTTCATAGAGGAATGAATTGAAGGTGGAATACTTCCGACCCAGCACATAAATTCAATGTACGCAGTATATCCGACTAGGGGCAGGTGACGCCGATCTGGCCCTGATGGAACCAAACGCCATCAAAGTGGATTCCATGGATTAAGCACAACCGACGAAGAGCGGCTTTGCCAATTTTTGAGGCTCGTGAATCAATGGGGTTATCCAGAATAATAGGTCTGTCTTCGGCATCAGGAGCCGGGCCTGTAACTATGGTTGATGGATCCGGAATGCCATGCACGGAGGTTGGTGGTGGATTCGAGGTTCCCACATGCTCCTACCGAGAACCTTGCTCAGGCTTGTCAGAAATAGTAGCGGAGCTTGACTTTTTGGATATCTTCAACAAGCATTTAGTATAGATACATACATGTTTAAACTATACTTGAAAGATAATTGATAACAGATATAACGACAGTGCATTTCCCCGTGTTGTGTGTGAACTAGTGCGACGACTCAAACATGAGTGTAGAGAAAGTAAAGCTTTAAAGACAAGTGTGGCATGGTAGAACTTTAAGTTGCTGTTCTTGGAGACCGTCATCGCTGACCGTCTCTGATAGTTTATCATATGACCGGCGGTAGAAGTCTTGGATCAAACATTGGCATCATAGAGTGTAAAGGTTGTTATTCACATTTGTTGGGTCAAATTTGCATTTTAGATTGTTCAAACTATGGGGTAGTTAGTTCAAATTGGATCCTTTGGCTTGTATGTTTTATTTCTTGTCATTGCCCATTATGCTATGCTTGGCTGTGGAGGTAAGTTATCCTAATGTATGTTGTGTTTGAGTTAAAATAATTTTGATTGCCAATGCTGACCCACTCACTTGCTTTCTCCCCCTAACTACCGACCCGACCTCACTTAGACTCCTACCGACCTACAACACCACACCATATGCCGAGCCACGCTCACTATACTCCTCTCCTCTCTCTCTCTAATCACCGAACCACCTTTTCGAATTTATACTAAGCCACTATCCCAGACTCTTGCTGATCCATAACAACTCCCTCAATACTAAGCGATCCACACTCCTTAGTACGAACTAACCGACCCATTCTCTCTCACAAAACCAACCGCACTCCGTCTCGGAGTACCGAGCCTCTCTATAGCACAACTCCTACCGGTCCAGCTCTACTTCAATCAATACTGATTACTTACCAACGGACGGTGTGCCAAACAGTTGCCTGCAGCCTATGCATCGACCCTTGAAAATCGTCGAACTCCTCTTTCCCATAAAACAACAAATCCTCTTCTCCTATACTTCACCGACTTCCCCTCCAATTAACACCTATGCTAGCTCATATCAAACTATTACAATCCACCGTTGGAAACGCTCCTTTGCCCATGTCTATCCCCTCGCTCACCATGTTTCTCTCCTCTCTCATCCATCACATAGGACAGTATGCACAAACGATCCTAGTGCAGTATGAGTTCATGAAGTCATGGCATAATAATTTAAGTTAGTACATAGAATCTCACCTAGGCGTCAATTCGAGGCGGAGGCAAGTGATTATTCAGGCTTGGTGTTGAGGTGGATAAAGCAACACGTTTGGAAGATGGTGGAATGAGGTGGAAAAGAAGTTCGGTGGAAGAAAGGAGTTTGGATTTGGAGCAAAATTAGGGAAGGTTACAGATAGAGTAAGAGGTGGAAGGAAAAGAGCAAAGGCGTGAAGTTTATATATGGTGAGGGAAGGTGAACGGGCCTTACCCTTTGGAACTGGTCCGAACACTTCAGTGGATCGATGAGTGAACCTGCCGAACGACATAGGGAAGACCGAGCGTGTAGTTCGGTGTTCATACGCCAGACTATCTACTGTAAAAAAGATATAAAAATAAGAGAGATAAAGAGTGAGTGTGTATGTGTGTATGTTATATATACATATGCATATATAAGGTTGGGAAATCCACCATGATTCGACCTTCGAGAGGTTGTATATACCCAGCTTTTGATAAGTTAAAAGCAGGATTTCAACGACAAATGATTATAGTTATGAATGTGATAGCTTCTGAAAGCAAGGACTGATTGTTGCGCTGTGTTGATTCACACGACGCACTTTAGGGGGAAAATGTTACTTGACTAAGTGACCTGGCTACAAGGCGATAGTTTTAGAGGCTGTGATCAGAGAACTCGAGTCATGATAGGACTAGAAGTGTGAGGCTCGATGTGACTTCATCGGCCTATATGTGTGGTTCGGTGATGGTCGTTCGGCCGACCTAGGTCGGTCTGGGCGGTTCAACCAAGATATTCAAGGAGCTAAGTACGAATGGATCGGCATGAATGGCTCGGCATGAATGGCTTGGCATTTTATGGGTCGTCCTTGGAATGATTGGTTCATCTGGCTCGGTGCGTAGTGGGTCGGCCTCAAGGGGATTGTTTTAGATGGATCGGCCATATTATTTCAGCCTTGGCGGGTCGGTTAAGGTAATTGAAGTAGATGTGGGTAGGCCATAGTAGTTAGGTCAGGGTGATATGACCGGCAATCTATTGATTCGACTCAAACCACCACTTGCTTCAAATTACATGAGAACAAACTGCGAGTCACTCGTAAGAAAACCCAAGCTCGGCAAAAGTGGGTCAGCGACCACCATTCGACATTGGATGGTTGGTATTCTTGGGTCACTATAATGGAGTTGTCAGCTATGGACCGAAGTGTCTTGGTCATGGGCCTACATAGGAGAACCAGCCTATCTTCGTCTATAAATAGAGGGGCAGGGGTACAGTTGAATGGACCATTTTGGGAACTCTAGGGATATGCTGCCATTTTTGGTACTCATTTCTGTTCAAGTTTGCATTCAAGTTGTTTGGTTACGGATTGTATCTATACTCAAATGATTGGAGAAGTAATAAAGATCATATTTAAAGTGGGCGTAGGAAATTATAGAGAACCGCTATAAATCCGATGTTTCATTTTCCGTCTTTCTTTTTGCGCTCAATTGCGTATTCCTCTGTTTTAATTTACTTTCTTCATTAATCTCTCTACATAACTCTATTCAAGGATGTTAGAGACCAATTTTGGTGCAAACAAAAACATTACAAATTTTTTCGAAAATTGGTAATTTATCTCAAAGTATAAGTATGAAATTTCCAAATGATAAATCAATATTTCTTCCAATATACTTCTTGTACATGACTAGAAAGCATATATATAATTTTAAACAATATTCCTTACAAATAAACTTTCCACTAGTCATTTTCAAACCATGTAATTATTTATCGAAATAATTCTATATTCAAAGGCTTTTGAATTTGAACTCTTTCAAAATCAGTTAAATAGCTTTATTACTAAAATCATTTGAAATTGAAATTATTACTTCCATAAAAACTTAATAGTATCATATTTTACCTTTTGCGACTAAACATTTCCAAAATTATAGTATAATAATAATAATAAATTTAAAAAGGTTTTGTGAATAAATCTTACTCATCTGTAAAATCTTTGAATAGAATTTTTGAAATAAGAAATAAGTTAAGAATATAATATAATTTAACTATATTTGATAAACTAAATTCCAATAAGGATCAAAACAGATAAAACTCATTTTGAAATCACCAAAAGAAAGCATACAATTTCCGTCAGTTGAAAACCGTCGGCGACCGTCGAAAACCGATGCAAAAAATTGTTGAAAGTTATCCCGTCCCGCACAGTGTTTCTGACGGCTTCCAACAACATCCGTTGTTCAATTTTCGACGGCTGCCAACAGAGGACCCGATGGCTCTTGACAACCATCGAAGACACATGGCCGATCAAGAGGAAGCAACAAAATCGCCGCTAGCCGTCAGAAATTGTTGACCTGTAAACCATCGTCAGCCGTCGTTAACCATTGGAAAACCTGAAGTATTTTTCCAAAATCCAAATGCATGCTAATCTCACATACACAATTCAGAAATATAATAGAGTCATACCCAACCACATGTTGAATTAAAAAATTCAATATAATCTCAAATCATACAAATATTCTCAAATCACATAATGAAAATTAAACCAACCATAACTCACATAACATCAAACCAAAAAAAAATTACATATATGTCATCATGCAATATATACACTATGAAACACCAAAAAATCTCTTACACCATCAACAAATTGAATGTCATCATAAACTACTCACCATCATCAACTCATAAATGTTAAATCGAACATCACTAATTGTACCATCAAATAATAAACAAAACAGATCCCAATGTGTCAACAAACAATACTAAAAATGTCGAATAACAAAAAAAAAATACCTATTACTCCTGTCAATCACCTTCAGAACCAACTGAAGAACTAAAGTAGCCACTATACTGCTACATGCACTCAGCAATACGCTGGTCCAGCAGCTGTGTCATCTCAATGGCCTACCGACGGTTCTGATCCTCTAACTGCGCTACCCTTGCTCTCAATTCCTCGATCTCTGCTAGATCGATCTGAGCTTTTCTTCGGCTGGCTGTCCTCTATCTACCTTGCAATACTTATTTAGTTTAGCAAAAGTTCAATTACTATAATCATACCAGTGAATCTACAACATAATATTTTAGTTGTTATATCTATAATCTTATAATGGGAGCTAAAGCGATGTGAAGTTCTTTAAAACTAAAAGATTAATAAATTGTTATATCTAAGTATATTATTCGTTACCGCTTGATTGCCAAAACTGTAACACCTATTCTATGATGGTGGGTCCATGACTTACTCAAAAAGGATATCCTCCTCCTCAGTAGTCAGCCGCTCCTGACCTGTTTCCTCCGGGAGTTTTTGTCTTTGTTCCATAAATCGTGCCTGCATAAACAAATGAAAATACATTTGAAATTAATAGAATAGTATCTTAATTCATTAGTATAATAATTAAAACAATTACTAATATTATATAAACTAAAATATGCTTACATGGCTCTTCCGCGATTTATCGTCATGCCACGTATATGAAATAGTCCTATATGAATTTACATGCTCGACGGCAAGAGTATGGTTAAATACATCCATATACGATACGGGACCCTGCGCCTTTGCTTCTTGAAATTGATTATGATGTGCTATTATTGTATATTAAAAATTATACATCATTATATCTATTTACAATTCACGATCAATAAATTTACCAACTCCTGGCGATATTGTTGGAACGACTTGGACCTTCCTCGATGAGTGATAGGATTCTTGTTCTTATTTGCAGTGTATATCTTTGACTCCGTTTGTTACATTTAAATAAAGAATATATTACTTACTTGCCAAATACTTTTTGATATTTACGTACCAATCAAAAATTAATAAAATATTATTACACTTACCTTCGCTTTGTCATTATCCTAATTCGCCAGCCAACCCTCCCACACATTCCCTCCCATCCAGTTCGGCTTCTCCTCTTTATGCTTCAAAGCCAACGTATAATCCCAGAAATTCTAAATTTTCTTCCGCATCTAGTAGTATCGTACCAACCGCATGTCGCCTGCTTGGACATCGACTACGGCCTGCATTTCGTGATAAACAAGCGACAAAGAATTAAACAATATAAGGTGAACAATAAATAAGCGACAAAAAAATTGAGAATTGAAAATAGAAGATTATACGTACAATGAAAACTTGCCATATACACTATATCAAGTGGGAAGGGATATTATCCCACTTGGGCCAACAAGCCGTCATCCTATTCTTATACAAGTCTCTAGAAACTGATAGAACTATAGTCGAGGGTTGTAGGTCAAACCCCCTAAGGTAAATATGATACAGATTACTTTATCATAAAAAAATATTTATGACGCTGAAAAAAAATTTAATACTCACCCCTCCGCTGTAGGCACTAATTACACAACTGGACGCTGTGGCAACTTTGATGCACAGCTGCCATCGCCTCTGGACGAATAGGATAAGCTCCTCCTTTTGGACGGCATGATGCCTGTCATACACACATGATTTTATAAGAGAATAATAGAATAATAATGACATATATTGCATAATAATGACATAAATGACATAAAGTACATAAATTGCAAAATATACCTCATTCAGTTTGGGTCTCATATTCTGACAATAAGCAGAATATAACATTTTTAACATAAATTACTAAACAAATGACATAAATGGTATAAATGATGTGAATCACATAAATTATGCAAATGACGATAAGTAGATACTGTTTCATAAATGACATAAATTACATAGCTTGCAAAATAAATGTCATCAATTACATAAATTACGTAATACATCAGAATTCAACATAATATTTTTATCAATCCTCATCATCTTCTGCTTGAAATTCTGTCTCATGTTCTACATTATTTTCCTCTCTACTCTCAAATTCTTCTGCCAAAACATTTAATTTATCATTTAGAGGTCAAAATCTGTACGATCGTCTTTTATTATTATTTTGTTTCTTTACTCAGGATCTGCCTGATAAGCTTGTTCGTTTGGAATATTCTTTCAATTAAACGTAAGTACTGCCTTTGTTTTAAAAACTACTAATGAATCTACTTTATCTATTTTTATAAAAGGATAAGGAGCATAATAAACCGGCAATGCTTGTGTGGCTAATACACAAGGATCATACTTGTGATAATGTGATGTGTGTTTTATTTCAATAACATTATACTCCGTGTGCACATTAATTCTAGAACTTGGAATTCTGTTGAACCAATTGCATCTAAATAGAAAAACATCCTCTGCATGTCATGAGAAATATGTCAACTAGAAAATTTGGATTAAATCGCCATAAAAACCATTTATGTGATTTTCTGGATCATCACCACCTTTAACAAATACATTCGTATTATTAGTTAATTTTTCAGCACCATATTCTTTAGCGTTGAATTTATATCCATTAATGAAATATATTGGATATATCTTGATATTTATTTTTGGTTCCAATGCAAGATTTTTCAATCTTTCATCGACCGCACAATTTCATGGTTCATAAATGTTCTTTGCATATCAATCGAAAAATTCTTTACTGAGATCTCTGCGTCGATGTTCTCTTTCATAGATACTGCATGTATAAATAAAATATTGCATTAATTTCTACGTGCATGCATTATTGAAATGAGTAAATCAAGAATTATTACTTCATATTACCTAACAAATGGTGCAATCCTAGCACAATTAAGAAGAATATAAGTGTATGCTACTTGAAGATCTCTATCGTCTAACCATGTGTCTACACATTTTCCAAAATGTTGACCATGTTGTCTAAAAATAGACAATATTGTTTGAGAGGACTCTTGTTCATCGCCTTCATCACTACATGGAACACTTTCAAATGATATGTTCACATGGTCACTGAAATACTGAGAGCAAAAGAACGAAGCTTCTTCTTCAATGTATGATTTACATATTGAACCTTCAAATCATGCTTTTTGCCTCACTTTTTTCTTCAGATAATTTAAGTTTCCATGAAAAACTAATTTACATTAACTTTTACCTCCGAATATAATTAAATTAATTGGTAACATATTTCATACATATTGAATGGATGCAACCATCTACATTGCAAAGGATCTCAAAGTCGTGCTTCAAATAGGAGATGAACAGGTAAATATGCCATTACATTAAAAACCTGGTGGATGTATTTTTTCCAATTTGCAAAGCAATATAGGAATATCTTCTTCAAGTTTACGTAAAGTTTAAACTTTTAACGTAGTCGAACAAAGCTTTTTGTAAGACACGAATTCCTTATTACCTTCCAAACGTTTAAGGGCAATGGTTCTTTCAATATAACTGGTAATAAATTTTGCATCTTTATGTGACAGTCATGACTTTTCATTCCACTCAATCTATTGTTTTTAAAGTCAACATATCTATGAAGATTTGATGAAATCCCATCATGAACTCTTAATCCTTCCACCCTTTTTAACACAACTTTTACTCGATTATTATATAACTTGTAACACACTTTGGGTTTTTTTATTATTGTTTGGTTTCATATGAAGCTTAGGACGTTGCAGAATTCTTGTATACCGCATCTTGATTTCAAATCATCCTTAGTCTTCCCCTTGACATTCGAAATTGTGTTAAAAACATTATCTAATACATTTTTCTCATTGTGCATCACATCAATATTATGATAGAGCAAAAGATCTTTCCAATAAGGAAACTCCCAAATTATGTTTTGTTTGCACCATTATGAATAATCGATTTACCTGCAATTTCAGTTTGTACTCTAGTTTCATGTTTCTTTGGATACTCCCTTACAAGTTCATATATGTCTTTGCTTGACCATATCGTTGGTGGTTGTTTGGTTTGAACTCTATTAGCTAAAAAGTTCTTTTTATCTCCCCTTAATTGATGATTGACATGGAGAAAAAATTGATGGCAATCAAACAATGAAATTTTCTTACCATTTGGTAAAGAAAATGTCAGTGTTTCTTCATGCAATAAGGACAAGCTAGATGACCAGATGTACTCCTACCTAAAAGAATTTAGTAAGTAGGAAAATCACTTATAGTCTACAACAAAGAAGCAAAGATATGAAATTTTTTCTCTAAAACGTCATATGTTTCTACTCCTTTGTTCTATCATGTATTTAACTCCTCAATCAATGGTTGTAAGTAAACACTAATTCTTTGTGTCCGATCATCGGGGCCAGGAACGATGACAGTAAGAAACATATATGGAGTTTCCATACACATTCACAGAGGTAAATTATAGGGTGGGGTGATAATGGTCCAAGATGAATATATAGCACAAAATTGAAAAATGGTGAAAACCATTCGCGCATAATCCAAGTCTAATAATACGACTCTCCACTGCAAAAGTGGGATAAGTTTTGTCAAAATGCGTCCATGCTTCTCCATCGACTGGATGTGTCAACGTACCTTCTTCCTTTGTTCTCACAGTATGTCATCTCATATAAGCGGCGGTTACAAAAGATGCGTATAATCTTTGAAGCCAAGGATTGATAGGAAAGTAATGCATACGTTTGTATGAAACTTCGTTTCCTTTCTTTTTTCTTGGTTTGTACCTTTCCTCGTTACATATTCTACACTTCCTAAGATTGATGTCCACTTTTCAAAACAACATGTAGTCATTCAAACATGTATCCATTTTTTGATATGGTAAACCAAAAGCCGACATAATTTTTTTAAACTTGGTAATGATTTTCACACATTAAATTATCGGGTAACATATGTTGTTTTGTAGCTTATGCAATAGCCGTAAATCCAGCTTCGGTGATGTTGAATTTTGACTTTATCACGATGTATTTTGTAACGGCCTGCCTTTACTTTTTAAGCAGACACACAAGCCAGACTCAAACCATTCAAAAGGGCAAATAGTTATGGGGTAAATAAGAGAAAGAGAAAGAAATAAAACAAATGCAGAATCTCACAGCGGAATGACAAAATGTAATAGTCAAATAGTAGTTCATGAAGCTGATTACAAATAAATTTGATTACTAATACAATATAGAATTAGAGTTACAGACAACAAGAAAAAATGAATGAATAAATAAATGCAGCGGAACAACATGATGCAGGAGAGTATAATAAATAATACTAGTACAAATCATTGTCTTCATCCCCTAGAAACAAAGTCTTCAACCTTGAAATGCTCAGGCTTGCCCGAGCGAATTGGAAAGACAAAACACTCGAGTAAGAACCAAAAAATCTTATGTAAGTTAAATCAGCGGTAAATATACGTTTGACGGCGTCAGAGATGTTTGCGGAGTTTGACATCTCCTATCCAGTGTCTAACGTGAGTGTAATAACTTAAGAGATGTTTGGGCTTACCATCTCGTAAGGATCCGTTAAACTATCTACTATGTAGTACAATACACTATTATAATATGTCTATAGTAAAGTACATTAAAATAGCGTTAAGGCATTACCCATATCCCCTTTAACACATTTTATATATTCCTATAGTTTATACAGTACCGTAAGCTCCTCCATAAACTGGAGGTTTACCTAGAGGGCACCCCATATGTGTAGTACAAAATAAACTCGTAGAAGGCCTCTAGGGCATGTGCACACGACACTCAAGGCAATGCCAGGGTAGATATACGAATTGCGTATTTTGATTGCTGGTAACGCAAAGCAGCTACTACCTCCCACCTCGAACACACTTCTAAATCAAATCAAGGGTGGCCACCAAATCAATTACAAAGTAATAGAGTGATATCAAAGAAATATGCCGGATCGAACATGGGACCTCACTTCGCCCGATGTGGCTCCTGTTTTAGTCACATCTGAGCTGACTCACGAGAGTCAAGGCCACGTCATACCTCATACAGAAATCGTCCGCCAAACCATCATACTTCATTTCTGGAATCTCCACCATATACACAGTTGTTAAAGTTGTTTTCGGTATTGGCAAAGAGTATGACAATATCTGATCCCGTTCTCTTTAACAATCAACGCTTATTTCACATCGGATGGTTCTTTTACATTTCAAAAATCTATACACCATTTTTATAAAAATATCATATTCTCAAAACCATATCACTTTCGAAATCATATTATCTTTGAAATCATATTCACTTTTGAAATCATATGGTTTCTGAAATAATAAATTCTTTTAAAAATCATATTTCCAATTAGGTTGGATCCTCACTTCAAGATCATCATATTCCATTAATTAAAATATTTGAATCCTGTAACGACCTGCTATTTTGGACTATTCGCATCCGCACATGTCGGACTTGAATAATTCAAAATACCGAATTGTTAATTTAAATCTGCCAAAATTGAACGTATACAGTAAATAAATAATCACAGATCACAGACACAGAGTAATAAATGCAGCGGAAACAAAAGATAGTAGTTCATGAAGCTACTATATACATATTAGAGTAAAATAAGGTACAATAGAAGTCTCGAATATAATAGTCAAATACAATATCAGAATACATCACTAGAATCAACTGAATATCTGAAAGCTAGATAGATAGCTGGATCTCCAAGCGAAGCTCCAACTCCAAAGGTGAGTTTCGAATAATGGTACACTCAGTCTGACCCGAGCGTAAAGTAAACGGAAAACACTCGAGTCAAGATTAACATTCTTATACCAATAAATCCAACTCAAGTGAAATAACAACTAAAATATAGTATAACTCAAAGGATATTGGAATAACCATCCTCTAAGGATCCTTTAAACTATCTACTATGTAGTAGCGTACGCTGAGTAGATAATGCCTATCAGTAATATAAAGTATCAAAATAGTGCTAAGGCTTTACCATTATCCCCCTTAACACATTTTATATAAGTGTCATAGTTTATACATCACTGTAAACTCCACCGTAAACTAGTGGGATATCAGGGATTACTCCATAGGTATAACACAAAACAAATTCGTAGTGGTCGCGTATATAGGGATACAAGTATGACAAGGCACATGAGGCAATACCCAAGGTAGTGAAACTACCATTTGCCTGATCCGGACCGGTGAGAACGCATCGCCGCAACGATCGCAAAACCGCGAAACAACACTCCCAAAATTCGAGGGTGCACCAATCAATAACAAGTAATGAGTAGTTTATGAAGAAGTGTGTTCGCGCGAGGTGGCTAACCCCATTTGGCCCGGCACGGCTCCTTTTTTAGTCATTTCCAATTTGACACAAGTGTCAAGGCTATCTATTATCGTTTTCTTTCTTCAGTCATCACGGACGTCATTCCAACCACTTCATTCTAGAACACACACCACGTATAGTTATTAAAGTAGTTTTCGATTTAGATGGTGAGTATGTCCCTAACCGATTCCGGTCTCTTTAATAACTTTTGTAATTATTACACTGATTGGTCGTTTAATGAATTTCAAAACCAACTCAATTCCAATTTCAATTAGAATTTGTAAACCAACATTTCATTTGTCTTTCTATATCAATTTCAATAATTTACATTTCAAAACTTCCAAATTACCATTTCAAAATCTTATAATTCAATTAAATTTTTATTTAAAACAATTCAAATATTGATTCAAGTTTGTATATCAGTTTCATTCCGTAATCCTTAATTTAATTTAACATTCAAATCAATTTAAGTTCATTGATC
Organism: Allium cepa; assembly: GCA_030765085.1. Lineage (NCBI taxonomy): Eukaryota > Viridiplantae > Streptophyta > Magnoliopsida > Asparagales > Amaryllidaceae > Allium > Allium cepa. The sequence goes on from CM060942.1 coordinate 516,786,631, forward strand.
GACTTCATTCAATATTCGTTAAGTTAATTTATCATTCAAAATAATTTCTATTAATTTCCAATTCATTAAATCAATTACTTAAGTTCACTCCATTATATCGAAACTCACAAATTAAATTAAATTAAATTCGTCAAATCAAATTCTTTAAATTACAAGTCTTATATTAATTTCAATAAATAACATTTTATTTCTTGTTAAAGAAATTCAATTTCACTTATTTATTTACTTGGTTACAAATTCAAAACTCAATTAATGAACTTAATCTCACTTATTCAAGAAGTTCAATTTCATTTATCGAAGAAATCAATTTTATTTAATTATTAAATAATTAAATCTTATTTAACTATTAACTAATTTCAAAACTTAATTATTAAATAATTTCAAAACATAGTCATTAAATAATTTCAAACTTAATTATTAAATAATTCCAAATTTAATTATTAAATAATTCCAAATTTAGTATTGAATAATTAATTTTAAAAAACGTTCTTTTATAAATAACTATGTTAATATTTTGTTTCAGATTATTAAATATTAACATTTTCCTTTCATTAAATTTCAAATTCCAACTTCATTCCAAAACCTTATTATTTATTCAAATAAATCTTTATTTTATTTTTAAATCAAATTATTGACCAATCGGGTTTATTTAATTCTCTATCCTAAGTCATGTTCATTTGGGTATTTATCATCTCAACCCGATTCCAGTTCAATTCAAAAATCAAAGCATAGCAAAGGGAACTTGCAGTGTGATAACTAGGATGATGCCAAAGTAAATAAACAAGCAATAACAACAATCAATAACAATCCAATAATTCAAATAATCTCGAAATAATCGTATTAATTCACATTGTTGTTTGTGTAAATTAATATAATTATTTCTAGAATCTACACTATCATTTCGTGCAGATTAAAGATTATTACATTAATCTTTATACGGTTCTTCACTTGATCTATTTTCAATTTTATACTTCATCAATTTATACAATCATGCATTCAATGGTTCAAGGCGTAGTCAACACTATTCCTACGTTTCAATTTAATTAACATTTAAAGGGGTCATATTTTTCAAATTTAACTAATCAAATTCAACACATATATCAATTTTAAATTATTAACTACCCCATATCAAATTCGATTACATATCATTTATCACTTTAACATTAACAATTTAACGTCCAATGTAAACATCAAACAGTCAATCAATTATCAATCAAACTGGATTATTACCGTATAAGTAACAGATAATGGTGTCAGATGTCACAGGTAAACTAATACAAGTAATAACATATAAAGCAGTGTAAATAACTAACAGCAGCATATTTCAATTGTCGTTTCAATTGAAATCAAATTTAATAAACAAAAGAACATTAATCGTGAGTGATTACTCACCTTTCGAGGCTAGAGATATTCGACAAACGAGTTACGAATCCCATAGAAAAGTTAGATGGACACGATTCAACGAATGACAGGCACGATAGACAAATTTGATAAATATGAATTAACGAAGTCAAATCAGAACAGCATCGATGAAGATAAATGGTATAAATGAACCTATATGCATAACTATATATAACTATTTATATAGAATCATATTCTTAAATTTCATACACACATTGAATTAAATAAATAAATATATATGTATAGTTTTCAAAAAATCATAGTTATAAATTAAAACACATATATCGTATCAAACATATATACATTATATAATTTGAAATAAATAAAAATACAAAATGTTTACATATATATAAAGTGTATGCTCATTTCACATAACCAATACCATCTATACAAAGTTATATAAGTTTGAATGTAAACAAACTATAACACTTGAACGATATTAATTTTAAACTTATAAACATATATATCAAAATCGAAGTCAAAACTAATTTGTACACACGTACCCTTCATATAAAATTCAATATCAACTAGATAATATGTACACAGAATATATCCATATAGACCCTAATCATATTCAAAACATCATGTCTATATCATAACGTATATATATAATTTAATATGTAAAGTAAAATAGATATCAAAGCTTGGAAAAATAGCCCACAAATATAGGACTCTATGATCAACTATACAACAGATACATATTATATTTTATATAAATATTTATCATAAACCACACATTACAAATAAACTTAGTATATATCCAAACGTAGATTTGAATTGCTTATATAAACTTGTATAAATAGCCCACAAATTGCTATGCAACTTGAACATTAAGCAGCTCATATAGAAACTGGTATGTATATAAGTCAAAAAGTAAATATATAATAAAAACCAAATCAATATATACATATATACAGCTGACGTGAATATAAACTTGCATAACTCATATATGTGCAGACTAACTAAAATTACATAAATGTATGTTATATATATATATATATAAGCTTTTTATATTCTAAGATCATTGTTTATATAAACCAAATCAATATAACTTTGCATATACTTTAATAGATGTAACCGTAAAGTTTAAAATATGCTACAGATTAATAAGGTTTTACGTATAAAAAAATTATGTCTTTTGAAAGCAAAACTAGAGTATTCTTGCATGTATATAAACAACTTATAATATAATATATAATTCTACTTACATATACTTTACAACTTTAAAACTTTAAAATACAGCAGACATATATTAACAACAGATTGTAAAACATGTATAAATCAAATATATCTAACTACATATATATTCACCTTATACAACAGCAGAAGTTTCGGTCAGGGTGTTTGATGGCCTCGGTGAGCGGTGGCGTGGCCATGTAGGCGGCAAACGTGGCTAAGGCCGAGAGAATGAAGAGGGAAGATCGGTTGCATGGGTGGAAGGGGAACTTAGTTGGCTACCAGAGCTAGGTGGCGGTTGATGGCTGATAGTGGGAAGGCAAAGGGGTATTCGGCAAAGGTGTAGAGGATGGTGGCACTGCTATCGAGTGATGCAAGGCTGGGTGGATGCGGCGAAAGCTAGGGTGAAGGGTTGAAGGCTATTCATGGGCGGATCGATGTCGGAGAGAAGATGTGGCCTTGGTGGAAGAGGAAGGAGTGGATGTTATTTAAGTTGTCGGGTGGTTTCAGGTCAGTGGCCGTGGGGAGGGGATGGTGGCGGGTTCGGTGATGAGTGGCGGCCTAGATGAAATCCAGACGGGAGAGGCGGTGCGGTTAGAGATGGAGGAAGTGGCGGGGTTCGGAGGCATGGCTTTGGTTGGCTTCAATCATGAAGGCAAGGTAGGAATGGGAAGAAGGGGCGCCTGGTGCTCGGTGAACTGAGATGAAGCGTGGTTGAGCGAAAGGGAGAAGAGGAATAAACAGAAAGAAAAGAAGAAAAAAATGAACGATTTGTATAATAAAATTTTCAAAGGGAACCCGAAGAGCTTCTCACATTTCCGAAGCAAATATGACTGTCATGAAATAAATATGCAATTTAATGTGCAGTTATAACTACAGATAATTACATATGGTACATGCCTATATTAAATATGGGAACAGAATACAAATAGATGGGCTTTAAATACAAAATTAATAAGTAGAGTTTGAACCGGAAACAACCATATTAGTAAAATTTAACAAATGGATTTTTTTTCATTTCACAAGTATAAATGCTAGTGGCTGAGCGGGTTGATAAACAATGGAAATTGAATGGTCACACGAAATTTGGAAGGTTCGAAACCGTACTGATACAACAAATTGTTTCATCGATTCTGCAGTGAATCGAACGTCGAGACAGCGAATTGTATATTTAGCAAAGATCGTTTGATAATTAATATTTGATAATTGAATTTAAATTCAAGATATTTCATTAAGTTGATTTTATTTCAATTTATTAATTTCTTCAAAACAGAAGTTATTTTTTATCCTTTTCTTTATTCTACTAACTTATCATTCTATTCATCTGCGTTATCATTTTGTAATTAAATTAAGTGTATAATTTTTTTAATAAACACTCAAATTTATTTATAAAATCATTTTATATTATATAATATTCAATTACATAGTTAACTTTTGAAAATTTAGGTAAGTTATATATAATGTAATTGAGTATTATCCAAATAAAATTTTCAATTCACTTATATCAAGCTAAATATTTAGTCAAAAGTTTTGTATTTATTGAAAATCATACCTAAATAAAATTTGAAGAATTAATTTCCAATTGGCTTCAAATCATTTTATATATAAATATACAAACACTATATATATATCAAATCAAATCTATAATCATATACTTATATATATGATATATATATATATTTATATATATATATATATATATATATATTATAAATCAAGTCATTCCTAAGAAGTTCAAATCAAATTCATTTTTCAAAACAAAGGTGTAGCAAAGCTACTGAATGTCTCTCCACTTCGAAACTCGAAAATGAATGTCGATGATGCGGCTGTTATCACCGAAATTATTTTCCAGCGACAAAAGAGAAGCGCTCTAATTTAAACAGTTAAAATTATTTGAAAACCATTTCTATTCGAAAATATTTTATATAATATGCATTTTAAAATATAAACCCAAAGTTGAAAATCACCGGAAATCAAATTCTCAAATTCCTTATTTACATTCATTTAAATTTTTAAATCAGTTTACAAACCAAGTTTTGTAATTCCGTTTATTTATATGTTGGTAAATCAATGGTTTACAAAACAATAAATGAAAATCATATAACATCATTTAGTTAACCAATTCATTGAACAATTATAAATTTTTTCTTATATATATGTACATATAATATAATCATGCACAATTTGTTTCATTTACCAAATTTGAAAAAAATATTGTGTCAATTTGCTCTGTTAAAGTGTTTTGGAAATCCTATCGATAGCGTTGATCAAACGAATCGATCGAAAACCCAAATCAACATCAACAACTCAAACAACACAATATATATATAACATTTCTAATATTAATTTTCAAATACACTTCCTCGCTCGACGATACAAGAATAGATTTCAAAACAAGAATAGAGATTCAAATTTGATGGACCCATATCAAAGAGAATTTTGATTCGAAGATAATTTCGAAACAGAGATAAGACGATTAAATAATCAAAATGGGAAGATGAATAAGTTTATTAAATCGCGGGCAACATTAACCGAGTAGATCATGACTTCAAAAATAAGATTAATGCAGAATTTCGAGGCAAATCAACATTTGATCTTAAGAAATAGAATTTAGGCATAACAGGTGATAGATAGCATCGTAAACCGAGGATACAGAAATCTCCATTAAATCGATATCTATTGTAATTATCACTTTACAATTAATATGAATGTTGGCAAGACCGCCAATCCATTATAAAGATCATTCGAAGTGGAGTTATGGAATACTCTAGAATTCAGACGAATACGAATAGTGAGGGACAAGTATGAATTTCGAAACCGAGGAGAACGTTCCAAAATTCAAGGGAATCGAGTCAAAAAGGAAGAGATTCAAACTCGAATGAAAGTGATTCTGTAAATATATTTACCCTATATGCTAAGTATTTCCTAGCGCTACTAAAGCTCTGATACCAACTGTAATGACCCGCTATTTTGGACTATTCGCATCTGCACATGTCGGGCTTGAATAATTCAAAATATCGAATTGTTAATCTAAATGGGTCAAAACTAAACATATACAGTAAATAAATAATCACAAATCACAGACACAGAGTAACAAATGCAGCGGAAACAAAAGATAGTAGTTCATGAAGCTACTATATACATATCAGAGTAAAATAAGGTACAATAGAAGTCTCGAATACAATAGTCAAATACAATATCAGAATACATCACTGGAATCAACTGAATACCTGAAAGCTAGATAGATAGCTAGATCTCCAAGCGAAGCTCCAACTCCAAAAGTGAGTCTCGAATACTGGTACACTCAGTCTGACCCGAGCGTAAAGCAAACACAAAACACTCGAACCAGGATTAACATTCTTATATCAATAAATCCAACTCAAGTGAAATAACAACTAAAATACAGTATAACTCAAAGGATGTTGGAATAACCATCCTCTAAGGATCCGTTAAACTATCTACTATGTAGTAGTGTACGCTAAGTAGGTAATGCCTATCAGTAATATAAAGTATCAAAATAGTGTTATGGCGTTGCCATTATCCCCCGTAACACATTTTATATAAGTGTCATAGTCTATACAGCACTTTAAACTCCACCGTAAACTAGTGGGATATCAAGGAGTACTCCATAGGTAAAACACAAAACAAATTCATAGTGGTTGCGTATATAAGGATGCAAGTATGACAAGGCACATGAGGGAATACCCAAGGTAGTGAAACTACCGTTTGCCTGATCCGGACTGGTGAGAACGCATCGCCGCAACAATCGCAACACCGCGAAACAACACTCCCAAAATTCGAGGGTGCACCAATCAATAACAAGTAAGAGTAGTTTACGAAGAAGTGTGTTCGCTCGAGGCGGCTAACCCCATTTGGCCCGGCATGGCTCCTGTTTTAGTCATTTCCAATTTGACACAAGTGTCAAGGCTATCCATTATCATTCTCTTTCTTCAGTCATCATGTACGTCATTCCAACCACTTCATTTCGGATCACACTCCGCGTACAGTTATCAAAGTGGTTTTCGGTTTAGACAGTGAGTATATCCCTAATCGATTCCGGTCACTTTAATAACTTTCGTAACTATTACACCAATTTGTCGTTTAATGAATTTCAAAACCAAATCAATTTCAATTTCAATTAGAATTTTTAAATCAACATTTCATTTGTCTTTCTATATCAATTTCCATAATTTACGTTTTAAAACTTCCAAATTACCGTATCAAAATCTTATAATTCAATTTAAATTTTTATTTAAAACAATTCATATATTGATTCAAGTTCGTATATTAGTTTCATTCCCTAATCATTATTTTAATTTAACATTCAAATCAATTTATGTTCATTGGTCGACTTTATTCAATATTCGTTAAGTTAATTTATCATTCAAAACAATTTCTATTAATTTCCAACTCATTAAATCAATTACTTAAGTTCACTCCATTATATCGAAACTTACAAATTAAATTAAATTAAATTCGTCAAATCGAATTCTTGAAATTACAAGTCTTACATTAATTTCAATAAATCACGTTTTATTTCTTGTTAAAGAAATTTAATTTCACTTATTTATTTACTTGGTTACAAATTCAAAACTCAATTAATGAACATAATTTCACTTATTCAAGAAGTTCAATTTCATTTATCAAAGAAATCAATTTTATTTAATTATTAAAAAATTAAATCTTATTTAACTATTAAAAAATTTCAAAACTTAATTATTAAATAATTTCAAAACATAGTCATTAAATAATTTCAAACTTAATTATTAAATAATTCATAATTTAATTATTAAATAATTCCAAATTTAGTATTAAATAATTAACTTTAAACAACGTTCTTTTATCAATAACTATGTTAATATTTTGTTTCAGATTATTAAATATTAACATTATCCTTTCATTAAATTTCAAATTCCAATTTCATTCCAAAATCTTATTAGTTATTCAAATAAATCTTTATTTTATTTTTAAATCAAATTATTGATCAATCAGGTTTATTTAATTATCTATCCTAAGTCAAGTTCATTTGGGTATTTATTATTTCAACTCGATTCCATTTCAATTCAAAAATTCGAGCATAGCAATGGGAACTTGTAGTGTGATAACTGGGATGATGTCAAAGTAAATAAACAAGCAATAAGAACAATCAATAATAATCTAATAATTCAAATAATCCTGAAATAATCGTATTAATTCACATTGTTGTTTATGTAAATTAATATAATTATTTCAAGAATCTACACTATCATTTCATGTAGATTAAAGATTATTACACTAATCTTTATACGGTTCTCACTTGATCCATTTTCAATTTTATACTTCATCAATTTATACAACCATGCATTCAATGGTTCAAGGCGTAGTTGATGCAGCGCAAGACAGGACTCTAGGTCGTGAATGACCTTCATTAGGTTGCGATGATGACAGTGCGTGATGTAACGAAGTTAACCCATCTGTTAAGTCGCATCAACGACCTAACAAGCTATGGCATAGCAAGATACAGAGGGAGGATAGAGCGATACACCAGAGTAATGAGTTATGCGAGTTACCACTTAGCGAATTAAGCGCCCCAGAGTGTAATTCCTTGGGTCTTAACGACCTATGAGCTAAGACCTTACCGAGCCACGACCTACCAAGCTATATGTATTTCAGATGTTCGTCGCTTCCTTATGTCGCCAATGACCTAGCGATTTAAGCCGCAATTCATTAAGTCGCTCACACTAGGTCGCGGGTTCCCGATGTTATGTCGCTGAAGCCTACCCGAGCTTAGGTCGCTCAAGTACTAGGTCGCATGAAGATGCTCATGTTGTTGTGTTGAGTTAGGTCGTGTGTTGCTTAGGTCAAAACTCTTGTACTGTTGTTATGTCGCAGGATGTATAATTTCCTTATGTCGTTGTGTTGTATATATATTGAGTTGCTTGATGTGTGTTGTAACGTGTTGTTCTTATGTCGTTTTGTTTAAATCGTAGGTCGCGGCCCTATTAGGATGGTGGAACTGTAAGTGTTGAGTTGTAAACTGCATATAAATATGGGGGTTGTGTCATTTGTAAGGTAGTGGATTTTGAATAAAACTTTGTTTGAGTGCTTTGTGCCTCTTTGAAATTGGAAGTTGAGCATTGTCTCCTTTCTCCATTTTCAGTTATTCGAGTGTGCTCGAATCACGGATTTGAAACCGATTCACGGAATCTCGTACGCGAGATCAACATAGATGAATCGTAGATCTTTTAACATGGTATCGTGCGCGATCAACGTGTTGGAGATAGCTAGAATTCGGTATCTCTCGAGATCAACGAATTTGGGCGTTCGGTATTTTCAATCCATCGATTTATCTTGTTTCAACTAATCGTTTCATCGGTTAGTTTGACGCGAAATCTTTATTTCATTGTCACTCGTTAATATCCGCTGCGTTAATTTGGTATCAGAGCAAGACTTAGCCAATCATAGGTAAGACGAGCCTATTGGGAGTAAAGAGGAAGTTTTGGAGTTGCGCATCACTTTGTTTGATCAAGGCCGAGAGTGGGAGTTGTTGTTTGTTTGATCAGGGCTGAGCTAAGTACAAGCCGAAAGTTTAGTTGTTGAAGTGCAGGCCGAGTTAAGTGCAGCTAAGCCAAATCCTTTTCAAAGCTAAGTATTGAAGTGTGTGTTTGAAGATTCCACAATGTCGCCGAGAAGAGCTAACCGTCATCAGAATGTTGAAGATTTGTATAAAAGAGAAGATGCCGAACAAATGGAACAACGAATTAGCAATAAATTCAATGAGAAGTTGGATGAGGAAATTGGTAGATTGAAGAAAATTGATGATCGATATTAATCAAAGTCAAAGGAGATGATCACCAATCTCGAACCATGGAGGAAACAGAGTTTCGCCATCGGTTACGGAAGCGAGGAGACTGTCACCACAATCTTACCAAGATCGAAGAGAATCATCAGTTTCAACAAGGCGAGATCACCATGAGTATAGACACGAAGAGAGAAGAACTCCACGTGAGTTTGGAGATGAGCCATATCGTGAAGAGGAAAGACATAGTAGAAGAGATATGTATGATCGTACACAAGTTGATGGTCGAGATCGATATCGACGTACATTTGATTTTGATGAAGATGGTGATAGAGGCAGTATTCATTATCGAGATCGAGACCAAGTACGAAATAGAGATGTAGAAGATGATCGTCGATGGGAGTCGGGGATGAAGACTGAAATTCCAGAATTCAAAGGTGGAATGATCGCGGAAGGGTTTTTGGATTGATTATCTAATGTTGAAGAAATTTTTGACTTCAAAGAAGTTCCCGAGCATCGAAGAGTTAAGTTGGTTGCTATACGATTGAGAGGAAGAGCTTTGGCATGGTGGCAGCAAACTTACACGGGAAAGAATGGGAAAGTCAAAGATTGTTTCGTGGGAGAAGATGAAGAAGTTGATGAAAGCTACTTTCTTACCTTAAAATTATCAGCCTCTTATGTACCAACGCTTACAAAATTTGAGACAGGGAACAAAGACGGTGAATGATTATGCAGATGAATTTTATTAGTTGATTGCTAGAAATGACATCATGGAGACGGAGGAACAATTGACAGCTAGATTTGTTGGAGGGTTGTGAATGCAAATTCAGGATATGGTGAATATGTTTAATCCAAGATCCGTTGCTGAAGCACACCAGAAAACTCTAGCTTGGGAGAAGCAAGGTAGAAGAGGAGCTGGCGTGTTTACAAATTCCAACAATCAAGTGAAAGGGACTAGTAGCAATACTAATGTTTCCAAGGCTGTTAGTAAACCAGTTGTCAATGAAGTTGCTAAGACGAAGGTCAACAACAATTTCAAGTGTTATAACTGTCAGGAGTTTGGTCACAAAAGCAATGAATGTCCGAAGCCGAAGAAGCGAGTGATGGTTGTTGAGGTTGAAGATGAGGACGCAGAAGTAGAATGTTCTAATTCACCACAAGCTGAGGAGGAGGAAGAAGTGTCGGGAGACGAAGGGTTTAATTTAATGATGAGAAAATCTTGCTTGACGCCAAAACAGGAAGATGAAACTAGTTGGTTGAGGAGTAATATCTTTCAGTCGACGTGCATTATTCTGGGGAAGGTCTGCAAGTTTGTTATCGATGCAGGAAGCTGTGACAATATTATCTCTTAAGAAGCTGTAAAGAAGTTGGTGTTAAAGACAGAGAAGCATCCCAAACCCTACAAATTAGCTTGGTTGAGGAAAGGTGGGGAAGTGAAGGTTAGTCGTAGAGCTCGTGTAACTTTTTCCATTGGAAAGAAGTACAAAGATGATATCTAGTGTGATGTTGTGGATATGGACGTATGTCATTTACTGTTGGGGAGACCGTGGCAATACGATAGAGCTGTGCAGCATGATGGGAGGACTAACTGCTATAGTTTCATGTTCGAGGGCACCAAAATCACTTTAGTTCCTAAAAAGCGACAACAGAGCGAAAGCAAGTTGGAGGAGATTGAAGAACTAAAGACTCTGTTATCTTTGCAGGAATTTGTCAAGGAAGTGGAGGATGAGACTGAAGTATTTCTGTTGATTGGACGTGAAAGTAGTGAAGCGGTTGAAATTCCTGAGGAAGTTAAGCCAGTGTTGAAGGAGTTTGAAGATGTATTTCCTGAAGAATTGCCAACAGAGTTACCACCATTGAGAGACATACAACACTGGATAGATCTTGTTCCGGGAGCAGTGTTACCGCATAGACCACATTATAAAATAAGTCCAAAGGAGCACGAAGATTTGAGAAGACAGGTGGAGGAGTTACTTGAACAAGGGCGCGTACAAGAAAGTTTAAGTCCTTGTGCAGTACCAGCATTGTTAGTGCCGAAGAAGGATGGAACTTGGAGAATGTGTACAGATAGTCGAGCACTAAACAAGATTATAGTGAGGTACAGATTTCCATTGCCTAGATTGAATGATTTGTTAGACTAGTTGAATGGAGCTGCTATATTTTCAAAGATTGATCTGAAAAGTGGGTACCATCAAATTCAAATTCCACTAGTGGATGAATGGAAAACATCGTTCAAGACGCGGAAGGGGTTGTACGAATGGCTGGTTATGTCGTTTGGTCTTTCGAATGCACCTAGTACGTTTATGCGGGTGATGAATCATATCTTTAGACCGTTTATTGGGAAGTTCCTGGTGGTGTATTTTGATGATATACTGATATACAGTGGAAGCCCAGAAGAACACTTGCATCATCTGAGAGAAGTGTTGATGATACTACGACAGGACCAATTTTATGCTGCAACGAAGAAATGCGTGTTCATGACGCATAGTGTCTTATTTTTGGGATATGTTGTATCAGAAGGAGGTATACAGGTGGATCAGAATAAAGTGGAAGCAATCAAAAATTGGCCAAAACCCAGGACGATAACAGAAGTTAGAAGTTTTCATGGTTTAGCATCATTCTACCGAAGATTTATTCCACATTTCAGTAGCGTGATGGCACCAGTTACTGATTGTATGAAGGGGAAGCAATTTTCATGGTCAGGGGAAGCAGGATTTTCTTTTGAGCAGATCAAGGAACTTTTGACGTCAGCGCCCATTCTAGTATAACCAGACTTTCAGTTGTTGTTTTAGCTACATACTGATGCATCTAAGATTGGAATTGGAGGGGTGTTAAGTCAGAGGGGTCGTCCTATTGCTTATTTTAGTGAGAAGCTTTCGGGAGCCAAGATGAGATATAATACTTATGATATAGAATTTTACGCTGTTGTGCAAGCTGTGAAACATTGGAGACACTATTTGTTCCATAAAGAATGTGTTTTATATACTGATCACGAAGCGTTGAAGCATTTGCAAGGGCCGGATAAGATTGCAGCTATGGCATGTCTCGTGGATTGCATACTTACAACAGTTTACATTTGTTGTGAAACACAAATCAGGAGTTACAAACCGTGTGGCAGATGCATTGAGTAGAAGGAATCATTTGTTGACTACAATGAGGGTTGAAGTGACAGGGTTTGATGTATTTCTAGAATTATTTTTTGATGATCCTTACTTTGCTAAGGTTGTAGATAAAGTCGAGAAGGGAAAGACGATGAGTACGTGTTAGTGGATGGTTTTCTTTTCAAGGGAAATCAATTATGTATACCAGATTGCAGTCTGCGAATGAAGATTTTGAAAGAATTGCATGAAAAAGGTCATGTGGGAAGAGATCGTACTTTGCAGTTGATTTCTCAATCATATTTTTGGCCTTCCATGAGAAAAGAAGTTGAAGGATTTGTGGAGAGATGTCACATATGTCAAGTTTCCAAAGTGACAGCTACGAGCACTTGATTGTATATGCCATTACTCGTGCCTACTAGACCATGAGTTGATATTAGCATGGACTTTGTGTTGGGTTTGCCAAGAACTCAGCGAGGGAAAGATTCTATATATGTTGTGGTGGATAGATTTTCGAAGATGGCACATTTCATAGCTTGTAAAAAGACCGCTAATGCAGTCCGTGTTGCTCAATTATTCTTTAAAGAGGTTTATCGACTACATGGGCTACTTGAAACCATTGTTTCTGACCAGGATACTCGTTTTCTAAGTAATTTTTGGTTGAGTCCGTGGAAGATGGTTGGGACGAAACTGAATTTTAGTAGCGCCTATCATCCACAAACTAATGGGCAAACGAAAGTGATGAATAGATCATTGGGAAACTTGTTGAGATGTCTTGCGAAAGATAATTTGAAGAGCTGGGATATGAAGTTATGTCAGGCGAAATTTGCACATAATCAGGCTGTTAATCGAAGTACTGGATTCAGTCCCTTTCAAGTAGTATATTCAGCAATTCCGAAGGTACCGTTGGATTTATCGATAGTTCCATCTCAGAAAGGAGTTGTTAAACGAGTTTTTGATTTTGTGAATGAGCTGCAGGAGTGTCACAGAACTATTCATGAACGATTGCCTGCATCAAATAAGAAGTATAAACAAATGGCGAATAAGAAGCGAAGGAGTGTAGACTTCTAAGAAGGTGATTTGGTTTATGCAATGTTGACGAAAGATCGCTTTCCAGTTGGAACTTACAACAAGTTGAAGGCTCGAAAGATTGGCCCTGTAAAAATCTTGAAGAAGATCAATGATAATGCATATCAATTGAGGTTGCCGGATCATATTCACACTACAGACGTTTTTAACGTTAAATACTTGATCTGTATCATGGGGATGAGCTTGTTGTGGAAGAGGAAGGTGCAAATTCGAGGTCGAATTCTTGTCAACCGAGGGAGGATGATGCAGTGCAAGACAGGACTCTAGGTCGTGAATGACCTTCATTAGGTTGCGATGATGACAATGCGTGATGTAACGAAGTTAACCTGTCTGTTAAGTCGCACCAACGGCCTAACAAGCTACGGCATAGCAAGATGCAGAGGGAGGATGGAGCGTTACACCAGAGTAACGAGTTATACGAGTTACCACTTAGCGAATTAAGCGCCCCAGAGCGTAATTCCTTGGGTCTTAACGACCCGCGAGCTAAGACCTTACCGAGCCACGACCTACCAAGCTACATTGATTTAAGATGTTCGCTGCTTCCTTATGTCGCCAATGACCTAGCGACTTAAGCCGCAATTCATTAAGTCGCTCACACTAGGTCGCGGGTTCCTGATGTTATGTCGCTGAAGCCTACCAGAGCTTAGGTCGCTCAAGTACTAGGTCGCATGAAGATGCTTCTGTTGCTGTGTTGAGTTTGGCAGTGTGTTGCTTAGGTCGCAACTCGTGTACTGTTGTTATGTCGCAGGATGTATAATTTCCTTATGTCGTTGTGTTGTATATATATTGAGTCGCTTGATGTGTGTTGTAACGTGTTGTTCTTATGTCGTTTTGTTCAAATCGTAGGTCGCGGCCCTATTAGGACGGTGGAACTATAAGTGTTGAGTTGTAAACTACCTATAAATATAGGGGTCGTGTCATTTGTAAGGTAGTGGATTTTGAATAAAACTTTATTTGAGTGCTTTGTGCCTCTTTGAAATTGGAAGTTGAGCGTTGTCTCCTTTCTCCATTTTCGGTTATTCGAGTGCGCTCGAATCAACAGATTTGAAGTTGATTTACGGAATCTCGTGCGCGAGATCAACGTAGAAGAATCGTAGATCTTTTAACACGGTATCGTGCGCGATCAATGTGTTGGAGATAGCTAGAATTCGGTATCTCTTGAGATCAACGAATTTGGGAGTTCGGTATTTTCAATCCATCGATTTATCTTGTTCCAACTAATCGTTTCATCGGTTAGTTTGACGCAAAATTTTCATTTCATTGTCATTCGTTAATATCCGCTGCGTTAGTAGTTAACACTATTCCTACGTGTCAATTTATTTAACATTTAAAGGGGTCATATTTTTCAAAATTTAACTAATCAAATTCAACACATATATCAATTTTAAATTATTAACAACCCTGTATCAAATTCGATTGCATATCATTTATCACTTTAACATTAACAATTTAACGTCCAATGTAAACATCAAACAATCAATTAATTATCAATCAAACTGGATTATTACCGTATAAGTAACAGATAATGGTGTCAGATGTCACAGGTGAACTAATACAAGTAATAACATATAAAGCAGTGTAAATAACTAACAGCAGCATATTTCAATTGTCGTTTCAATTGAAATCAAATTTAATAAATAAAAGAATATTAATCGTTAGTGATTACTCACCTTTCAAGGCTAGAGATATTCGACAAACGAGTTATGAATCCCAAAGCAAAGTTAGATGGACACAATTCGATGAAGAATATGCACAACAGACAAAGCTGATAAATATCGATTAACGAAGTCAAATCAGGACGGCATCGATGAAGATAAATGATATAAATGAACCTATATGCATAACTATATATAACTATTTATATGGAATCATATTCTTAAATTTCATACACATACTGAATTAAATATATACACACACACACATACATACATACATATATAGATATAGTTTTCAAAAAATCATAGTAATAAATTAAAGCACATGTATCGAATCAAACGTATATAATTATACAATTTGAAATAAATAAAAATACAAAATGTTTACATATATACACAGTGTATGCTCATTTCACATAACCAATACCATGTATATAAACTTATATAAGTTTGACTATAAACAAACTATAATACTTGAACGATATTAATTTTGAACATATAAACATATATATCAAAATCGAAGTCCAAACTGATTTGTACACACGTACCCTTCATATAAAATTCAATATCAACAAGATCATATGTACACAGAACATATCCATATAGACCCTAATCATATTCAAAACATCATGTCCAGATCATAACGTATATATATAATTTAATATATAAAGTAAAATAGATATCAAAGCCTGGAAAAATAGCCTACAAATATTGGACTCTGTAATCAACTATACAATAGATACATGTTATATTTTATATAAATATTTATCATAAACCGCACATTACAAACAAACTAAGTCTATATCCAAACGTAGATTTGCATTGCTTATATAAACTTGTATAAAAAGCCCATAAATAGCTATACAACTTCAACAGTAAGCAGCTCATATAGAAACTGGTATGTATATAAGTCAAACAGTAAATATATAATAAAAAGCAAATGAGTATATACATATATATAGCTGACGTGAATATAAACTTTCATAACTCATATATATGCAGACTTACTAAAATTACATAAATGTATGGGTAATTTCATAACTTTCATAACCCATGTGGGTGGCAGACGTGGCTGAGGCCGAGAGAATGAAGAGGGAAGATCGGTTGCATGGGTGGAAAGGGAAGGTGGTTGGCTACCAGAGCTAGGTGGCGGTTGATGGCTGATAGTGGGAAGGCAAATGGGTATTCAGCAAAGGTATAGAAGATGGTGGCGCTGCTATCGAGTGACGCAAGGCTGGGTGGATGCGGCGAAAGCTAGGGTGAAGGGTTGAAGGCTATTCATGGGCGGATCGATGTCGGAGAGAAGATGTGGCCATGGTGGAAGAGGAAGGAGCGGATGTTACTTTAAGTGGTCGGGTGGTTTCAGGTCATTGGCGATGGGGAGGGGATGGTGGCGGGTTCGGTGATGAGTGGAGGCCGAGATGAAAACCAGAGGGGGGAGGCGGTGTGGTTAGAGATGGAGGAAGTGACGGGATTCAGAGGCATGGGTTTGGTTGGCGTCAATCATGAAGACAAGGTAGGAATGGGAAGAAGGGGCGCCTGGTGCTGGGTGAACTGAGATGAAGCATGGTCGAGAGAAAGGGAGAAGAGGAATAAACAGAAAGAAAAGAAGGAAAAAATGAATGATTTGTATAGTAAAATTTTCAAAGGGAACCCGAAGAGCTTCTCACATTTCCGAAGCAAATATGACTGTCATGAAATCAATATGTAATTTAATATGCACATATAAATACAGATAATTACATAAGGTACACGCCTATATTAAATATAGGAACAGAATACGAATAGATGGGCTTTGAATACAAAATTAATAGGTGGAGTTTGAGCTGGAAACAACCAAATTAGTAAAATTTTAAAAATGGATTTTTCTTTTTCATTCCAAAAGTATAAATGATAGTGGCTGAGTGGGTTGATAAACAGTGGAAATTGAATGGTCACATGAAATTTGAAAGGTTCGAAACCGTACATGTACAACAAATTATTTCATCGATTCTGCAATGAACCGAACATCGAGACAGCGAATTCATACATAGCATAGATCAGCACGACGAGACGATCAAAACAGTATGAAGATATCGATGGTATGATTGAATTATAACAAATCGAATTTTCTATTAGCGAAAAATGTAGTAAAAACGCAGAAGAATAAGATCGATGGAGCTAAAGTAGTCCGAATTTGGAAAACTGAAAAATGACGTCTTTCTCAGAAGATGATTTAGAATTTTTCGATGTAAAAATATTTAGGTTTCGAAAACATTTTATTTTCATCAATTCTTAACTAATTAAATTGAAATAAATTTATGCACGAAAATAAACTTCATATTTTCGGACGAAAATTTACCAGTTGTTATGTTTAACTAGACGCATTTCAAATATCAAATTTTTATTTCTAAATTTAATTTTTAAAATTTCACGAAAATTCAGTTTATTAAATAAACGGCTAAAATTTACGGGTCGATACAAATCCCAACTTATGTTATAATATCATTAACCATATTCACATTAAAATCAAGGATTTAAAATATAAACACATCTACTATATTTAGTTTGAAATTTAGAAAGATAGTTTAGATAGTGATAAATAGTTATAAATAGTTAAATTACTCTAAAATAATTTAAAAATAGATTAAAATAGTTTTAACTTGATTAAGATGGATGAGTTGATTACAAATAGTTTAAATACAATTAAAATAGATTAAACAGCTTTAAAATAGATTAATTAGATTGGAATTAAATGGTTGAATTAGTATAAATAAATTAACTTGGTTTAAAAATGGGTAAAATAATTTATATAGTTCATATAGGTTAAAATAATTTAATAATTTTTAATTCTTAAAAAATAGAAATTTAAAATGATATATTTTAAAAAAAAATTATATTAAATATGAATTTTGAATTTATATAAATCTAACTATTTATTTTATTCAACATATCTGTACCATTTCAAATTTCCAAATCACAAAACCAAATTTCAATCTTTCAATTCAAACTCTCAATAAAATTATTAAATTTTATATTGATTGCAATCCATGTCTGAAATATAAATTTAAATTGTTCCAATTTTAATACATTACGAATTTATATTTCATACAATTCAAATAACTCATTTCTGATAAATTTCACTTACATTCCAAATTCAACTTTGAAATTTTCAATTAAATTATTTTAACATAAAACATGAATTTCGATAATAATTCAATTTATATAAATCAAATTTTATTTCAAATGCCATGTAATAGGATTCAAAAATTTAGGATTTAAAATCATTTAATTTAACGAATCCGGGGTCCATATATAATTCTCTACCCTCGGGCTAAGTGATACGGATATTTATCATTTCAATCTGCAATTTAAAATTTTACGGTTGTATGTCATTTCAAAATACAATCTCGAATTAATATAAAAATCCATAAAATCGCTCGGATCTATCATTTAAACCTATAACGATTTTTCTCTACTCTATAGATTGTTCGAGTATATATCATTTCAACCCATAGTGATTTCCTAGTAAAAACTAAGGGAACTTGCAGAGTGATAACATTTTATAAATCAAATATAATATCCAATCATCTACTAATAAATTCAAACATCCATAACAGTCATCATCAGTTTCAACCAATAAATATCAATAATTAACAAACTATTATATACAGGTAATTAACTGGCAATCTAAATTCAATAATAAATTAAATGACAATTTAATTCAAAATAAAATTAAACTAACAGGAATAGCTATTTAAATATACCAAACAGCAACAAATAAATTCCTAATCACATCATAAATTTTATTTAACAAACGTAAGAAAGTTTAAAAGTTATGAGCGGGTCAAAACACTCACCTTTTGAATTTAAATCGATTTTAAAACCAATTTAGGGCCTAAATTCAAATGGTCTCAGAATTCGCTCAAACCCGCATCAAAATGTCAGAAATGTTGATACGATCTCAACAAAACAAATTGTGCGTGAATCAGACCTCGTATGTAAAAGTTTTTCAAGTGAGAAGTTATAAGATTTATAATATAGAATAAATAAAATAATAATTTATATTAATACGTCACCTGTCTTCCTCAGGCCTTCAACCCTAGCCGCCAGAAAAGAATGCATGCGAAACCCCGCATGCGCCGCCTCGGCCAGCTCGCCTTCACGTCGTGCCGCAGCAGGACCTCGCCGCCCACGTCTTCCCTCGCCGACGACCCCCCATCCCAGGCCTCGCGATCGCCAAATCATCACCGCCATTGAAATTTTTTAAGCCCTAGTCAAATTAAACAGACGATCCGGCCGTCAACTCCATGAACAACCCATGCTGATGCATTTCACTCGCGACTCTCCACAGCCCCGTACCATTTAATCGGCAATCGGTCGATGCTCATTAACGACCTATGAACGACCAAGATTAGTTCACCAATTTATGGCCACACAAAAACCCAAATCGGAAAACCAACTCCTGATTTGACTTGCGCTCGTTGAGATCTTCAATCAATGTATAATTTGATAGGGTTTGGAGGAGTTTGATTTTGGAATTGAATTTGAAATTTGGGAACTAGGGTTTTGTTTGTCTACCGTTGGAAAGTGGAGATGAGAAAGAAATGTACGTACAAGCCAATGGAATAAGAAATCGCCAGGGTTTATAACAGGCTATTTATAAGCAGATCAAGAATAAAAGTGGATGGAATAGATTGATTTGAGTTTGAACGATAAACAGCTCGAAAATCCCATTCTGACTATAGAACGAAAATGGGTCATCCCATATATCAAAATAGAAGTTTTCAATATTTTTAAACTCAATGGAACAAATTTCAAGTCCATAATCCATCCTATGATGAAATTATGTTAGAAACAACTTATTTCAAATTGATTTCTATTAAATTGATTTCTAGGAGCCCGTGCAATCATACGACAAGTCCGATCGTTACAAAACGAGAAACCATACAATAATTCATTGTTATGGATCCGATGAATCTGGTTTCGTCGAAATCCGAGTCAATGGCCAAAATGGCTATTTTCACATTAATTAAATAAATGAACTAATCACATTTTCAATTCAAATCTAATAATTTACAATTTCTATCATTTTAGAGTACTTATTACTTAACAATCTTTTAAAACAAATTTCTACATCAATTCAATATTGAATATTTCACAATTTACAGTGTTTAATTTCGATTTCAACAGATTCATTTAGTTATAAATTAAATTTCCCATAAATTCATTTATTTTATTTTCAATCCTGTTATTAAATCAATTATCATCTTATGGGTATAATTAACATTGGTTTATATCTTAGTACACCAATGTTCTCCAATTTCATCTTAACTCCCATTAACGTAATATTTAATTTCATTTAATAGCAATAAATGTATTTATTATAATTTAAATTGCGATAAATTGATAAATCTTGATTTTCATTCTTTTTATTTAATCAAATTTCTTATTATGCATAAAATTTTCAATGGTTTCATCTTATTGAATTTGCATTCTGCAATTATCAAATTTACCTACATTAACTGCACTAATTCAGTAAAGTAATTGCAATTGGTTTTCAAATTTTAAATTTAACAGGCTAAATAAATATGTAACATATTATAATTGTCATCATCTCTCCATTTAATAACGTTTTTAAGTTTATCATTTACAAAAAATTATCACCACTTACATTATACTAATTCTATCCATTTCTATTTATTGCACATTATGTAATTAATTATTACGTTGCTCAAATTATCAATTTCTTCTTAAATCGAATTATCAATTGATACATACATTACTTTAATTTATTTACAACCTATATCAATTATAACTCTTTAATTCTTTTAATTAATTGGAATTTCATTTAAATTGTTAACGATTAACTTTAATTGACATTGTTACGTTTCATTTTAATTATTATTTAATTATCAAATTACAAATTTTTATTTCTTTCAATATTAAGTTACCAAAATCTTATTAAATTAACTAATTTAAATTATCGAAAATTACGGCTCGTTACACTCTCCCCCACTCAAAACTATTCGTTCCTGAAAAGAAATAAGAAGGGAAAAACGTAACTAAGAAATCAATATATCTTATTCAAAATATTAAATTTATAAACAACAATTTACATAATTAAATAATTTAAAAAATATATTTAAATTTATAAACAATTAAATCTTTTATATTCAGGTTAACAAAAGTTTGGAAAACATTTCACAAAATTTCTAAGTCCAAAATTCATGAAAAGTTTCGACAGAGTCTCCTTTGTAATGGGAGGTCTGGGAGAAATAGTAGTATCAGTAATAACAGTATATCACATATATTTCAAAATAATATATCCCAATAATAGAAAAATAATATAATATCTCTAGAAAACCATAATCCAAGAACGTACCTATTTGTCACGCAAACAACACTTAATTTATGAAACCAAAAGCAGTAGCAGTTGCTTCCACAACCTGTATTTCACTTATAAAATCCAAAGAGGTCAATAATCATATAAATGAAATATTTAAGTTGTCTCGGTTAATAACAAATCAATATAACTTAACAACAATCGCTTGCAACCAAAAGCATACAATCTTCACATGCCATCAATAATCGACCATCCGTCCATGTAACCAAAATAAATGGTTTGTCCGGGTTTAGACACCTTAATTGTATAGAACAACAAATAAACTACTAAGTTTGTCATACACTTAATAGTCTTAGATAAAACTCAACAGATTATTCATACATCCTAAATAATTAGAAGTATCCTTTCCTAAACACCCATAAACCAAAGCAAACAATAATTTACAATGTTATTCGAGTTATTCTTATTAAATTTTCTTTCACAACATTTATAGTTTTTTTAATTTTTCATTTATACAAGGATTATTTCTTCAACTTATATTTTATTTCTTGCAAAATTTTACTTCCATTCATTCATTCGGTACTTATTTTCATTTACTTTCAATCATTACTTTCAAAAAAAAAATTCCATTTATAATGAAGCATTCATTTCTTACATAAATTGTGTCATTCAATTGTTTATAATCTATGATTTCATTCTTTAAGTATTGCATTCATTTATTACGATTTAGTTTACATTTATAAATTTATATACTTGATTTCCATTACGTAATCATATTCATTTGTGCATAAGTTCATACTTATGCTTCTTACCTTTTAAATTACATTATTTTCCTTATTAATGTTATTAAATATTAAATCGGTGTTCTAAATCACTTCAGCTTCCCTGAAGTTATAACCATTTAATTTAATACGGTATTCATTTCAATTATAAATAACTTCAAACCATAACTTACGCTTACAACCATTTACATACAATATTCATCCTTTCCACTTATTTTAATTACAAATAACTTCAAACATTTGCTTAAGCTTATAATCATTTATTTATAATACTCATTTTTCTATTACATTTTATTTAGTAGTATTTCAATTATAACTTAAGCTTATAACAACTATAATATCAAAGTACTTATTTATAAAATAATTCCATTGAACACTTCCATTACTTAAGTTTTACTAGTATAATATTCCATTACATTTTCTTATTAAACATTTCAACTTAAATCTTTTGGTAAGTTATATATATATATATATATATATATATATTTAAGAATACAATTGAATATTATCCAAGTAATCATATTTATTTAAATTAACAAATGTTCAAAAGTTATATTTTCTTATTTCCATTCCATTTTATTTGCAGTTTATAAATTTTCAATTTCTTATTTTATAAGTTTCTCATTATTAATATATATAAGATTCAGTACATTACAATAATTCCAATACCTAATCTACAGAAACTTAAGAACTAAACAACCGGGTTTCATTTCAATTATTTTAAAATAATATATATGAATAGTAGCTTTTATATATATCAAATCATATTTGGAATTTAAAATCAAGATTAATTTATCAAAACGATTATGCAGTGAAACTACCGCAGCAATCTTCCCACTTTGAAACTCGAAAATGAACCTCGATGATGCAAGCACTCATCACCGAAATTATTTTCCTGCGATAGAGAGAGGAGCACATAACTTATTTTCTTTCAAAATTCTTTTAAACTTCTTTCCAAATCACATTGAAATGTTTTTTATCGGAACACTTCCAAATATACGAAGATTATATTCCAAAATCTTTCAAAAGAAATTTTCAAAGTCCCGAAAATCAAGTTCTAAAATTTCCAATTTATATTTATTTTATTTGTAAATCTTATTTTTCCTTCAGTATTTATAAAATTTAACTACCTACTAAAGAAATATACAACAACCAACTATATCATTTATAAAATTTATTATTTTATATACAAAATATATAATAGGCAAAATTATTTCATTTACCTATATTTCAAACAATATTGTGTCGCTCTATCCTGTTAAGTGTGTAGAAATCCCTATCGATGTCATAGCTTCTTATGCACCAACCAGAATTTTAAAATATAAAACGGAACAAATTAACGCAATATAAAAACATTTTATAACACTAACAAATACGCTTTCTTATATATATACATACATACATACATACATACATACATACATACATACATACATACATATATATATATCTACACACACTCCGCGACTCATTCTATGGTATTACTACCCTAATTCGAAAGATTCAGACCCCACAAAGCTAAGGTTATCGCTAAACCAAAGCTTTGATATAAACTGTAACGACCTTCCTTTTTAGACGTTTTAAGCAGACATACATGTCAGACTCAAACCATTCAAACGGGTAGATAGTTATGGGGTAAGTAAGAAAAAAAGAAAGAAATAAAATAAATATAGAATTTCGCAACGGAATGACAAAAATATAATAATCAAATAGCAGTTCATAAAGCTGTTTACAAATAAACTTGATTACTAATATAATACAGAATCAAAGTTCCAGACTACAAGAATAAATAAATAAATGCAGTGAAACAACATGATGCAACGGAGTTTAATAAATAATACTAGTACAAATTTTCGTCTTCGCCCTCCAGAAACAAGGTCTTCAATCCTAAAATGCTTAGGCTGACCCCAATGAATTGAAAATATAAAACACATGAGTTAGAACAAAAAAACCTTATGTAAGTTAAATTGACGGTAAATATGCGTGTGATGGCTTCAGAAATTTTTGCGGCGTTTAACATCTCCTATCCAGTGTCTAATGTTAGTGCAGAAACTTAAGAGATGTTCGGGATTACCATCACCTAAGGATCCACTAAACTATCTACTATGTAGTACAATACGTAATTATAATATGTCTAAATTAAAGTAAAAGTGTTAAAATAGCATTCATGCATTACCCTTATCCCCCTTAACAAATTTTATATATTCCCACGGTCTATACAGTACCGTAAGCTCCTCCGTAATATAGGGGTTTACCCAGATGGCTCACTATAGGTATGGTACAAAACAAACTCATAGAAGATGCTCTGGGGCATGTGAACACGGCAATCAAGCCAATGCCATGGTAGATATATCAATTGCGTATCCGGACCGGTGGTAATGCATATCAGCTACTACCGCCCACGTCGGACATACTCCCAAATCAAATCAAGGGTGGCCACCAAATCAACCACAAAGTAATAGAATGTTATCGAAGAAATGTGCCCAATTAGAGTCCCAACGTCGCTCCTGTTTTAATCACATCTAAGCTGACTCATAGGAGTGAGGGTCACGTCATACCTCATACAGAACTGTTCGCCAAACCATCCTACTTCATTTCTGGAATCTCCGCTACGTACACAGATGTTAAAGTGGTTTTCGGTATTAGTGGAGAGTATGACAATATCAGATCCCGGTCTCTTTAACAACCAAAAGCTCATTTCACACCAGATGGTTCTTTTACATTTCAAAAGTCAATTCACCATTTATATCGAAATATCATATTCTCAAAACTGTATCACTTCAAAATCATATTCACTTTGAAATCATATTCACTTTTGAAATCATATCGTTTCCGAAATCATAATTTCTTTCAAAAATCATATTTCCAGTTAAGTTGGTTCGTCACTTTAAAATCATTATATTCCATTAATTATAACATTTAAATCCCAACTTAGGTTATAATATCATTAACCATATTCACTTTAAAATCGAGGATATAAAATATGAACACATCTAGTGTATTTAGTTTGAAATTTAGAAAGATAGTTTAGATAGTGATAAATAGTTTAAAATAGTTATAAATAGTTAAAATACTCTAAAATGATTTAAAAATAGATTAAAATAGTTTTAACTTGATTAGGATAGTTGAATAGATTTAAAATAGTGTAAATACAATTAAAATAAATTAAGTAGCTTTAAAATAGATTAATTAGATTTAAATTAAATGGTTTAATTTGTTTAAAATAAATTAACTTGGTTTAAAATTGTTTAAAATAATTTATACAGCTAATATAGGTTAAAATAGTTTAATAATTTTGATCTCTTTATAATTAGAAATTTTAAAATGATATATTTTTAAAACAGTTTACATTAAATATGAATTTGGAATTTATATATATTTAAATATTTATTTTATTTCAACATTTCTAGACCATTTCACATTTCCAAATCACAAAACCTAATTTCAATCTTTCAATTCAAACTCTCAATAAAATTATTAAATTTTATAATTATTGCAATCCTTGTTTGAAATATAAATTCAAATTACTCCAATTTCAATACATTACGAATTTATATTTCAAACAATTCAAATAACTCAATTGTGATAAATTTAACTTATATTCCAAATCCAACTTTGAAATTTTCAATTAAATTCTTTTAACAATTTCTTTATATCAATTCCAATTTTAACACAAAAATTTAATTTCGATAATAATTCAATTTATATAAATCAAATTTATTTCAAATATCATTTAATATGATTCAAAAATTTAGGATTTGAAATTATTTAATTTAACTAATCCGGTGTCCATATATAATACTGTACCTTAGGGTCAAGTGATATGGATGTTTATCATTTCAATCCGCAATTTAAAATTTTACATTTGTATATCATTTTGAACTGCAATCCCGAATTAATATAAAAATCAATAAAATCACTCGGGTCTATCATTTCAACCGATAACGATTTTTCCCAAAAATGTAGATCATTCGGGTATATATCATTTTAATCCATAGTGGTTTCCTAATATTAACTAAGGGAACTTGCATATTGATAGCATTTCATAAATCAAATATAGCATCCCATCATCTACTAATAAATTCAAACATCCTTCACAATCATCATCCATTTTTACCAATAAATGTCAACACATGACATATTATTATATATTGGTAATTAACTGGCAATCTAAATTCAATAATAAATTAAATAACAATTTAATTCAAAATAAATTCAAATTAATAGGAATAGCAATTTAAATATACCAAACATCCATAAATAAATTCCTAATGACACTACAAGAAAATATATTATTAATAACGCCATTTAATAACGCTTTATTCTAAAGCGTTATTGTTTATATACTTAGTCATTTGTTTTTTAACTCATTTTTTTTATATCATGCTGCGTAATGCTCGTGCTCCAAAATTTTTGTCCTCCCTCCAGAAAAACAATTAACCAGTTCATCTCCCTCCTAAAAATACTTAACCATTTTCGTATCCCTCCCAAAATAAAACTGTTAATTTTCGTCTCCAACCAAAAAACCCTAATCGAAACTATTCGCACCATCTCGGATATTTGCAGCCGTTCTCCTCCACTCCAATAGTTTTCTCCTCAGTAGTTAACTCAACGACGACTGGAACCCTAATATCCGACCTTTGATTTTTTCATTCATCAATATTTCCAAATTCAAAATCCTTTTGAGGTAAAATCCTTTTTCTTCGTATTTATTCTATTGTGCAAGTTTCTGTGATGCTTATGTCTTTTTCTAGGTTTTGAGATGAATTTCGTAGCTCGTTACTGAATCATGTATTTACAACTGTTCTTTGGGAGAAAAGATGGGTACTAATTTTGTGTTTTGTAATTTTCTTGTATATTTGTCAAATTTTGATTTTTATGCACGAATCATACATTTCAGTTTATGCTAAGTTCGAAATTTGTCATTGTTGCCATTTGTGATCTTTATTAGTTGTATTGTAATTTTCATGATGATGATAGGTAAGTTGTTCTGCTCATATACAATACTCAAAAATGAGCGCTCTTATAATATCAGCAAACATTTACTTGATATAAAATGTTCATGTGTAGGAGTTTGGATTATTCTTTTACCTTCTTCTGCTAATTTGAATTGGTCTTTCCTGAACTATAATTCAGCAATAACTCTATTATCACACCCTTGTTTGGAAAGATGTTGAGTGCTATTGATGTTGGTTGATCGGATGATTAGTCTTACCAAAAAAATATGCCGATGTAAGAGCACAATTTCCATTTTTCAAAATATTTTTTTTACATATTTTTATCAATATATAATGCTTCTAAAAGAAGGTTAGGGAAATAATTTTATTACATTTTTATTAGGGGAAACGTTTTTTCTTTTCCCTTGGATTTTCCTGATATTTTCTATTTTTTAAAAAATCACTCTCCTTGCTCATATTAGTTCTTTCTTTAATAATGGTTCTTCTAATCCAGAGTCATTCAATGTCAATTCTTGGTTGTAGTTAATAGTTTGCATCTTTTCAAAATAGGAGGATATGTTTTGATAATTGATGATATCCAGTTGCAACTTTATTCTGATCACAGTTTGAATGTTTTTATTTCAAGCTGTTACCTCATATATATCTTCATACCTAATGGATCACCTGGGTCACTGTGTATAGATGTTTAAATTTTGTTCATTCTTCATACCTTTCTTATTGGTAGCAGGTAACAAGTCCGGCTTAAGGATTTGCACCGATTCACATAAGATGTTATCGTTGGATCTTATATACCATTACTGGATTTCTGAATTATATTTTATTATATAAAATCTATGGTTATTCTTTTTTTTAATTTGCATATATTTAATTTTTGTTTGCTAGCATGAGGCTCCGGTGATTTGAAAGCCTTCCGTTTTCACGAAAGATCAATATGGCATAATTCTACCTATAACATAAGTACATAATCATGATATTTCTTGGTTCCTTTTCATTATGTCCATTTCGATATTCTGTATCGAACATTTTTAGTTAATACATGATTTTTTGCCTTAAAATGTCTTGAGGACATGTGAACTTTGAAGTTACAATTCTAATGAAGTTACAATTCTAATTTATGCATAAACATGTTTGTCATGTTGATGCAACTTTTGTGTCTGCTCTGTTTGTTTAACGAACAAGATGATAGTTTGGTTTTTTAGGTGAACAAGTGTCTTTCAATATTTTTCTCAACAATGATATAGTGCATAATAATCGTGTATGTGAGATATTTTATACGCTCTAGATGAGAGAGAAAATGGTGACCACATCGTACTAAATGTGACATTGCGGTTTCGAACCCACTAAACCTAACTTTTTTGAATTCGTGAACTAGGATTACTTTAGAAAATGATATTATAAGTTACAAACAATTAGCCAGTCTTTGTTTCAATATAAAATTCTAGTAAAAGTCAATCAATTCGAATTCGATTAAGGGATTCTCGCATTCGTGTTGGTCGCTAGTTTTGGGTTGCTGAGATGATTCGGCTGTTATTGTGGGTTGAGGCGATTTCAAGGAAGAAAGAAAGTGGATTTACTGATGAATGGGCAATGGAACAGAGATGGAAGATGCAAGGCAGTGGTGGTTGAAAGCAGGGAGGATGGTGACTTGTAGGGTTGTTGTAGGTGTTGGTGAATGGCAGAGTTATCTAGAGTTAAGGGGTGATGGAGGTTTTACGTTGAGGCAGTGCTGCTTGTAAGGTATGTAAGCATCGTTGTATTTGAATATGATAGAGGCATATGTTGGTGCAATGGATTGCTGGCAGAAGTATATGTTGCAGTGGTTGGCAGAGGTGAGCAGCACTGTATGTGTGATTCCTGCTTGTTGAACTTGCAGTGATGAATTTGCAATTCGAGGAGATGGTTCAGGTGGAAGTGGTGAGGAGCTGTTAGCTTGGTGGTTGGAAGTGCATAGGGATGTGATGAAGCAGCCAGGTGATGGTGAAGGTAGTGATTGGTGATTGACTGGTGATGGTGTATGTTGTTGTAATGGTGAAGTTTGCAGTAGTGCGTGAAGCATGGAAGTAAGTATTCAGTTTTGAGGCAGTGATGGGTTTTTGTAGCAAGTATAAGTGGATGTAGCAGTAGTATGTGCACAGTTGTTTGAAGTTTGGTTGTTGAAGTTGGTGAGCTTATGGATGGGATGGTGACTGGTAGGAGGATGCACTGGTTGTATGTTGTGTGGATGAAGTGCAAATGTTGGTAGAAGTTGTTCAGGTCTACAGGGAAGTTGAAGTATATAGTGCACTTTTGTGACGGTGTTGAGGAGGATGTGCAGTTTGTTAGAGAAGGAATTATAGTTTTGAAATATGAGTGTGTGATATGTATGTTAGTAATTAAGATTAGTTTTAAAATAATAATCGTTTGTTTTCCACGACGACGATGATGTTCATTGTTAAGTTAAATTAAGTCAAATGTGGAGTGCTGCAGAGATGAATAGTATTGTTAACGATGTTCATTTTCAACGCATTTACTAGTCTAAGAAAGAGTACAAAATAGGAGTTCCTTTTCCAATATTTCCCTGGCGTGCTAAGCCAAACCAACTCTACAATTCTTTTTTCTGTGAGAATGATCATACCTGCTTGCAGTTGTATAAAGGTTACTGCTATTTCCAATTTTCACAAAGAGTATTATATTTCACTTGTACCCTCTAACATTCTCCAAAGGTAGTTAATAAAATCTTTGTGAAAACTATGGATTAAAATCAATGGGAGAGTTTAGTAACGACTTAATGAAATATTTAAATTATCTTCTTTTAAAAAAAAAATCTCCAGATATCCCAATATCTAAAAACAATTACTTACAAATAAAAATATTCGATGTGCATATAACCAGTATACATGAAGAAAGATAAATTCCAATAATTACACATAACTAGTATATATAAAAGATCATGCGCATGCATATGTGTTTAGCTATAAAAATGAACATTAGGTTTATGGAAACCTCTAACATTCTAGGTATCTATGGAAATTCCTTATTCTTGTTGAATTTTGTGTTTCTGAAATGAGAGGCAATCTTTTTTTTCTTTATCTTTGGAGCTTAAGCACTCTTTCTTCCCGTGTGTATCCTTAATTATATGCTAATGGAAAAAGATTGGGTTCATTTACACAGATAAGTAGATAATTCAATATTCTCAACCATGTTTAATTTCATAAAATAAAAATATTTGATGTTAAACTCAACTATTATGTTGAATTTTTTCACTATAGAACTTCCAAGGAGTACTCGCAAGGGGCAAGATGTTTCGTAGAAGCTGCAAAGAGAAATATAAGAAATGCAGAGAAGCTTTTATGTCCTTGTTTAGATTGCTGAAATCTTAGTCGACAACATGATGATATTATCATTGAACATTTAATTATATGGGGGATGGATCCTAAGTACAAGAGTAGTACTAAGTGGTATCATCATGGAGAACAATTAAATATGGGCGTAGACATGAAGTTGGACAATACATTTGATCTACTTAAAGCTATTCATTTTGAAGATGAAGATTTTTTGAATCATACTTTTTTTACTGATGTTAAAGATGACGATGATGTTCGAAAACGTGAGGATGATTTACTTAAGAATTTAGAGGATGCAGAAACCCCCTTATATCCTGATTGTGTAGGTCAAACTAAACTATCCGCCATCATTGTTTTGTACAATCTTAAATGTGAGATTGGATTATCTGATACTGGTTTTGATAAGCTTTTGAACGTACTACAGTTGTTGCTGCCGGTGAATAATGTACTTCCTAAGAATTTGTATGATGTAAAAAAATTTCTCAAAGTATTTGACATGGGGGTTGAAAAGATTCATGCTTGTAAGAATGATTGTTGTCTTTTTAGAAAAGAGTTTCAAGATTTAGAAAGTTGTCCGAAATGTAACTCCTCGAGATGGAGGATAAATGAGGGCACTAAGAAGATTATACATGGTGTTCCAGCTAAAGTGTTGAGGTATTTTCCAATCATTCCTAGATTTAGGAGAATGTATAGGTCTCAAAATATGGCAGAAGATCTAAGGTGGCATTTTAACAATAAAAGAAGTGATGGAAAAATGCGACATCCTGTAGATTCTGTAACATGGGATGCAGTGGACGAGAGGTGGAAAGCATTTTCATCTGATCCACGCAATCTCAGACTTGGCCTTGCTACAGATGGTGTCAATCCATTTGCCTCGATGAGCTCCAAACATAGTTGTTGGCCAGTAATGCTTGTGACATATAATCTCTCGCCTATGTTATGTATGAAAAAAGAAAATATTATGCTAACATTAATAAATCCTGGTCCAAAGCAACCTGGAAATGATATTGATGTATACTTGGCGCCTTTGGTAGAAGACTTAAATTATTTATGGAATAATGGAGTTGATATATATGATGCATTCAGTAAATCGGTTTTTAATTTAAGAGCAATTTTACTATTGATAAATGAATTTCCAACCTATGGAAATCTTGCAGGATGTTGTGTAAAAGGCGAAAAAGCTTGTCCATTATGCAGTGTTAACACTCATCATCGGTGGTTGAATTATTGTCGGAAAAGTGTTTACATGGGACACCGAAGGTTTCTAGATCCTTCACATCCATGGAGGAAACAAAAAACTTGGTTTGATAACACTGTAGAGGACGGTAATAGACCTAGAATTTTAACGGGAAGAAATATTTCTGCTATTTTTAATGGTTTTCCAAATGTTTTTGGAAAAGATAAGAATGAAGAAAAACTAAGGAAGATGAGTAAGAAGAAGCTAAAGACGGAGTTGAGTAAGAAGATAAAAAGTAAAAAGAGTAAGAGTAATCACACTAAAGAAAATGATAGAAAAAAAGAGATAATAAGGTGGAAAAAAGATCAATCTTCTTTGATTTGCCATATTGGAAGGTTAGTATTAAAATTATATTTTCTTTCATTTACCTAACAATATAAAAGTTAATAAATTGTTGTATTATTGATATTTGTAGGAATTTTCCTTGGACATAATTTAGATGTGATGCATGTTGAGAAAAACGTCGCTGAAAGCCTACTAAGCACGATGTTGCATGACAATAAATCGAAAGATGGAATTAATTCTAGGAAGGATTCGGAGGATTGGGGGATTCGACAAAGTCTTTATGCACAACCTCTTGGGAATAGAACATATCTACCACCGGCTCCATATACGTAGTCATTGTCCGAAGAAAAAAAAATTTGTAAGAGGTTACATGATTTTAAAGGTCCTGATGGTTATTGCTCAAGTTTCAAAAGATTTGTGTCATTAGAAGATTGCAAAGTCAGTGGGTTGAAGTCGCATGATTATCATGTCCTAATGCAACAATTGTTATCTGTTGTGGTTAGAGGTTTATTATCAAAGAAAGTTAGAACACTAATAATTCATTTATGTTGGTTTTTCAATAAAATATGTCAACGTGTTTTTGAAAGAGAGATGTTGCAACAACTTAATGATCAGATTATTGAAATTTTGTGTGGATTTGAAAGATATTTTCCACCTTACTTTTTTGATATAACGATACATTTGACAATTCATCTTGGAAGAGAAGCGCAATTGTGTGGTCCGATTCATTTTCGTTGGATGTACCCTTTTGAAAGGCATATGAAAACACTTAAAGATTATATAAGGAATTATGCATGACCTGAAGGGTGTATTGCAGAATCTTATCTTACGGAAGAATCAATGAGATGTTTTAGTGAATTTCTACAAAGGAAAGTACAAATGGAGGAGAAAGAAGTCCGAAATAAAGATTATGAAAACAATGTGATACTCGAAGGACGTCCAATTTTAAAACGGAAGACAATTACATTGTCATCGAATGAAAAAGATATTGCTCATTTGGCCGTGCTAATGAATATGGCTGTGGTGGAACCATATTTAGAGTAAGTACAAATTATATTTTGTTTATACCTTTATAATAAAATTTTGATGTTCAATATAAATTGGGTAAAATTATTAAACACCAGTATGCATTTGGAGGAGTTACAAAATTTTGATAAGCGTATGGAAAAAAATGTGACATTGCTGTGGAAAAAACATGCAGATAATTTCTCAGATTGGATTAAAAAGAAGGTTAATTTATTTTTAATTTATCCTTCCATTGACAAAAAAATTTCTTTTTACTTCAAAATTTATGTAAAATGATTTGTTTGCAGATACCTATTCAATCCACAAGTGGTGAAATACTAAAATGGATTGACTTTGGCCCAGGTAGTAATGCATTGTCCTACAAAGGATATATAATTAACAGACATCGTTTTCATACAAAAGACGTTGAAAGAGAAATCCAAAACTACGGAGTTACTTATGATGCAACTACCATGTGTAGGGCAAGTGCAAAATATATTTCTCAAAGAGTTGATGTGGTCACTTATTATGGGGCAGTGACGGACATAATCTTGCTAGACTATCATGTTTTTTATATTCCCGTATTTAAGTGTCACTGGGCAAATATAGGAAATGGAGTGAAGGTCGAAGACGGATTCACTCTTGTCAATTTACAACAAAATCAATCTTCATTTGTAAAAGATCCATACATCCTTGCATCTCAAGCAAAACAAGTTTTTTATTCAAGAGAGAATGATCACTCTAATTGGTATGTTGTAATGAAAGCAGCACCAAGAGGTTATCATGAATTAGAGATAGATGACCCTGTTATGGAATTAGCTTTGTTAGGGAAGATTGTGAAGAAACCGACATGGATATTGATTCCGTGGAGAATGTTACCTATGTTAGAGAAGATTGTGAAGGCATATTTGAGTAGATTTCCAGTTTTATTTGCTTATGAGGTTTGTAATTCCTACTTATTTGCTAGTGATAGATATACGATATGAATTATCCCCTTAACAGTTGTATTTTGTTTCGAGTCCCTCTAAAATTCTTTTCCATATCAAAAAAGCAGTCCCTTCAACAACTTATCTCTGCCTATTTTTATTTCAGCCTAATTTTATTGGTGATGGTTCTTGCTCTCTACATATACTTGTATCTTGTGTGCCAACTTAATTTTCTTTTCTCATATGTCAGGTCTTAATTTGTTTTTTAAAACCATCATTCCCCTTGTTTTTCAGTCATTTTGTAAAGGTCGAAAGGCTTTTATTGGTTGCTCTTTGTACAAAAAAAAGATAATTATAAAAATATCTTAAAAGTCTTCATAATGCATTTTTATGTCATTATCATTGTCATATAGTGTTCGGAATAAGTAGCTTTCGTTGTGTGGAGTTCACTGCAGTCTATTCTTGTATCTTTGAGAAGTGTCTTGTGTGTTATGTGTGAAATGTATGAGTTCAACAATCAGAGGATAAATTTTGTCCGCGGATGGGTGTATGTAGTATTGGTATGAATGCAACAATACTTCATTTTATGTTGAAGGAATTGAATTTGGCTTGATATTGTGTTTTTTTAAATGGAATAGTACTTGGAAAGTTAAAACTCAATTAAATATCATTTAAACTTTTAAGTAACTGGCTTCATATCCAACTTAATGCTGCGTATCCAACTTAATGCCTATTTCTAACAGCAACAAGGTGCCGACTTTTACATAAAGCAATGTGAGATGGCTCAGTTATTGCAATGTATAGATGGAGTTTAAACTACCATGTGAAATGTGCGAAGGTGTGTTATGTATCATAAACTAAGGCATAATAATTTTTTCATTAATGAAGAGGAAATGTAACTAAAAACTTTAATAAAAAATTTCATTAATTTAAATTTAAACTGTGAAAACTTGTACTTTATTTTTCGGAATAGCAAAAATTTGTTTGAATAAATATAGCACAAATCTTAGTGCTTCGGTGATTGTATTTTATTGATTTTGCCATTTTTTTTACACATCCGCTTCCAAAACTTCCAATTATAGCTTAAGAAATAGGTACATGTTTTGTCGACAAGTACACTCGATTGCCTAAGTTTATGCATGCATGGAAATATATTTTTTTAAGTGTTAAAGGTCAATTTCTTAACGATTGATGAAAATCAGAGCAGGTTATAAATTACTAAATCTGTCTTTGAGCATTTTTTTATGACGACTTAAGCAACAATTCATCTTTTTAGCTAAAATGGAAACCGTGAGCACTTAAATTATACCAACATAAAATTCAAGAAAAAGACCACATGATTCACATAATGCTTACTGTATTGTTCTTTTGCATATGAGGGAATCATATCTGAAATGTGATTAAATGAATGTGCTTTTATGCACCAGACATAAGTCTCAAAACTCAATGTCTGTTCACATAATGCTTACTGTACAGTTCTCTTGCAAACTCAATGTTACTACTTAGTTCAAAGAAGTTGATTCTTTTTATCCTTATCAAGCATTGCATTTCCATTTTGACTCAGCTGTTTGATCTCTCTATGAGAATTTCTATTCAATTCTACTAGTATTTCAAATTTACACAATATAATTATTCTTTAAAAGTTTGACTTCAGTAAAAGTCTGCTTGCAGTTTGCAACTTCGTACATTTCTCTTATTGTTTTAAATTTTCTTTTATAACAAAATAACTCATGCATTGTTCATTTTTGCTCAGGATCTGCTCACTAGAATTAAAAATAAGCAAGATTAGGAATGTGGTAACGAGAGCTTACAGGCAAAAAAATATCGACGAACAAAAAAAGAAAGGTGCAAGAAATAAGCAGCTTGAAGACAATCAAGTAGACGACGAGATTCATAACGAAGACAATCCATAAGCATTAGAAAAAAAATCAAGTACAAACTTTTCTCATAATAAATCTTGCTTCATTACCAAATAATGGATTTATTTCAATTTACTTGGCATTTTCCTGTTCGGCTACTATATAATAAATCAAGCACAATCGGAACCTGGTTGCTGAAATCATTTTGAGAAATTTCAGTCTAGGGTTTATCTGTAGTTATGCTTATACTTTTGTTTCCTACCCCTAGGGTGCATGCTTTTTGATATCTCTTGTTCTGTCTTCAAAATCCTTTCAAACTTTGATATTCATTTGAAATCCTGTCATATGTGTAATCTGAAACTTCTCACTTTCAAAAATATACAGTTTAAGTACTCGAAACAGGTATATGCTTCTGTGAACTGGTTTTTGGAAGCATATAATCTTCTGTCTAAGGTCAAGGATTTGTAGTTATACAGGTTCCATTTTCTACATAAGTTCTGAAACTCGAGCAAAATTTAAAACCAAGTTTAATGGGAGCATATATGAAACTCGAGCAAAATTTAAACTGTATATTTTTGAAAGTGAGAATTTTATGGGCTTTTATGATCTAATTTGTAAAAAAAAAATTATATATACAGAAAATAGGGAAGAAGAGTAAGGCTGTGAAAAAGAGAGGTCGCATGCAAAAAGAAATTAACGAACATAGGAAGAAACGTACAAGAGAGGAGCTGTTTGAAGACAATCTAGTAAAAGACAAGGTTTCTATTGAAGACAACCCACATGCATTAGAAAAGAATCAAGTACAAATCGATCTAGAAAACAATGCTGAAATACAAGACAACCCACAAACACTTGAAGACAACATAGTTCAGTTGGAAGGAAATCCGAGAAGAAAACCTAGAGGGCCAACCAAAGTTAGAAGACTTCCATTCATTTCTTTGGAGCAAATAGAAGTTCAATTTAATACCGCAGGCGAACCAATAGGACCAGGGTCGGTCAAATTATCTTAATACTTAGGACCTCTTGTGCGAGAAATTATTCCGGTTACACTAAGTAATTGGAAGCAACTTAGTACCGAATTGAAAGATGTTTTATGGCAAAGCATTCAGGTAACACTCTCTTTTGCTTTAAGATTAAATCTTACATTGATTGCTTGCCTCAAACACTTTACACCGAATTTTGATTGTCGCAGGCAAGGTTTAAATTGGATTTAAATTGGCACAAAACATTAGTTTTTCAACAAATGAGTGGTATTTGGCGGGCATCAAAATGTAGATTAGTTCGGCTGTTGGCACAAGCAAAGTTTATGGAAGAAAGACTTCAGTTGAAACCATCTAACATTAAATGTATGATTGAGTGGAAGAAGTTTATCAAGTTGAAAACAAGTTCGGAATTCAAGGTATGAGAAATTTCAGTCTTCAAATACATATTAAAGAATGATGCAGATAAAAAATATTAAAACTAGTGTACATATCAAATGAAAATACAATATTCTGTATGCATTTGAAATCATGGCATATTTACAATTTTCAAAATCAAAAGTAGATGACTGGCATTTGTACATATCAAATTACATATACTAGACATTGTTAAAACTATTGTATAGTAAATCTGAAATCAGGCGATATGACGTTTAGACATATAGTAAATCTTTCATACCCATATATTCGAAACCTTCAACACCAAAATTAAGGAATTCTGACACAAAATTAATATGCATACTAAATTTTTTATTTAAAGTTTGATATATTTATAACCACCATGTACAAAATACTCGTTCATATTCAAAGGTGTAAAAATATGAACTTTGTTATGAGTTCAATGATTACTCCAAAATTTCCTCCATATGATACTCATGCCTGGAAAAAAAGCAGAAATTTACAAAATCTAAGTTCACTAACAAATTTCTTTCTTTCTTACATTTATTGAAATGATTCTTATTTTAGGCTTTGAGCAAGAAGAATAAAGCTATTAGACAGAGGCAGTTGCCACACACATGCAGTCGTAGAGGAATGGCTCGACTGGCTGAAGATTTGGTAAGAAAAAAGTAGTTTTATTTACTGCAATATTTATGAAAACTTTTAAGTTAATGAAATTTGTTGTTTGGTGTTCTTTTGAATGTAGAAAAGCGAAAGTTTTGATCGCTCTTCTGTCCCTAGAAGTGAAGTTTGGATCAAATCTCGCACTAAGAAAAATGGTGAACCGGTGAATTTTATTGCTGCAGATGCTATAGTAAGTTCATACTTTTCAAATATTTATGGTACATATATAATACTTGTGTGATACATGTTTACTTGTTTAGCATTCACCAACTTAATATATATGCATCGCCTGACATAGGCATCACCTAATTGCTTGAATTAATTTGATCTTACCTTGTTCCAAATAAATAAAAAACATCATCAGTTTCCAAATGTTTTGACTGTATTTCAGCATTTAAGTTTATTAGTAATCATGCACTTGAATTTGTAAAATGTTGGAACTCTTTGTATGGTTTATCTTTATGATAATTTCTAGTATTTCTGTAAATTATTTGCAGTTGGCTGTCATTTTGTGTCATATTGTGGTCTTGAGTCTCATATTATGCCAAATCCTTGTACTGCCTAATAATTTTCATAGCAAGAGGCTGCTAATATTAATTAATTTCTTAAAGAAAATGGAGCAAAGAGATACCGTGTTGTAGGATTATTGTATTTTAGTTTGAATTCCCCTTAAGTCTGTAAACATAGTATAATGTATTCATATATTGCTCCTTCGGTCTGCAAAATTTTAGCTCCTGGATATGTGAGAGATTCGAGAGATCTATAAACTTTGAGAAAATTATTTTTCAGGTATTAACTTCCCTCCCAAATATCAGATTTAAGCAAAACAGTATGTGTGTAGCCTGAAAATAATCTACTTCGTAGTATAACCTGTACAAATAATATAAAATATTGTTGATTTGTGATATACACAGAATTGGCTCCCTTGTTTGCAAAAATGTTTTGAGCATGTCATATTTTGACTAAATTCTGATGCCAATTTAGCTTAAACTCAGTCGACTAATCATCTAAATGCATCTCATATATTTCTGTTGGTTTTGGCATGTTGCATCTCATATATTTCTGTTGGTTTTGGCATGTTGCCAAATCAAGTGTAAAATTATGCATCTGCTAG
Organism: Allium cepa; assembly: GCA_030765085.1. Classification (NCBI taxonomy): domain Eukaryota; kingdom Viridiplantae; phylum Streptophyta; class Magnoliopsida; order Asparagales; family Amaryllidaceae; genus Allium; species Allium cepa. The sequence goes on from CM060942.1 coordinate 516,825,684, forward strand.
AACATTCTGCATCCAACCCAAAAAATAAATCAATCACCAAATTTAATCCAAGCTAAATAAATTTGCAAGCTTCTTAGTGTGTTTCCTATTTTAATTTAAATACTACGTTTTAATTTAAACTGCAATAATATGAAATTAATCATGTTTTGTAGGAAAAGATTAAACAAATTGAAAGTGTTTCACAATCGAGCTCGCCAGTTAATTATAGAGCAGATGCACTTGCACAAGTGCTAGGGCAAGAAAGGCCGGGTCGACTTAGAGCGATGGGAAGAGGAATGAGTCTTAGTAGAGTAGCTTTATCGGAAGTTAAGGATAAGCATAAACTGCAACATAAATTGTTGAACTTAGAGAACAGATTTCTACAACTAGAGAAAAATCAGGTAAGAATTATCATTACATTTTGATCACTAATTGCTTGCACACTTGAACACTTGCATACACACTTGAACACTTTCATACAGTCACTTGAACAGTTGCATACAGTCACTTAAACAGTTGCACACTTGAATACTTGCATACTTGAACACGCCAACAGTTTGCATTACCAGACTTACAAAATGACATGTTTTTTTTATTTTGACAGAAGTGGGACAGAAGTAGACACAGTGGGACAGAAGTAAACAAACCTCAAGTAAATTTTTTGTATTGGTTTCACATCTTTGTATTTTAACTTTTTATTCAATTAGTAACATAATCCTATGTTTACATGTAGTGGAACTTTGATAAAAATATGAAGAAGTGTGATTTATTGGATTGGCGAGGGAATGAAGAGATCGTTGCTGAAGAAAGATTCGTGTCAGACGATCCAAACGAGATTGTCAATGATGTTCCTTTAGGGCCGGATGCGATGATAGTTTTAGTTAACTGTCCAATTAAGCTTGATACTTTTCTATGGAGGCCTACACCTTCTTTCGCACTTATTGGGGAAGCAAAGGATAATATTGTGGCGTGGCCAAAGAATAGAGTTGTGTTAAATTCAACCGATCACATTGAAGAAGAAGAGGATAAGGTAAAAAAAAATCTTCACAATGAACATGCAATTTTATTATATACATTATTTACTAAATAAATATTTTTACCTCTAACAGAGTAGAAGTAGCAGCTTAGAATGCAAATGCAAGATTTTTGATTGGGGAGGGAGCAAGCAATTAATGGCTTTATGACGATTACATTTGAGTATCACAGAGGAAATTGTTAATGATGTTCCTCTTGGGCCATCAGCTATGATTGTTTGGATAGATGATCCACCAAATCCAGAAGCTTTTTTTTGGAGGCCAGCCCCTGGTTTGATCCGAATTGCGGATGTTGTTGGTAAGAAGGTTGCATGGCTTGAATCGCAAGTAGTTGTTGAGATGGTTCACACTACAGCTCCTATTACGCCTATGGATGTGATGAAAAGATTTATGGTACTTGATTTTTATTGTGTGTTTCTATTTTTTTAATGATTTGCAACTTCATTATTTTTTTCTTTTTCCAACTTACAGACTACAAATTCAAGAACAAACAATAAATGCAAGTTAATGGATTTATCGGGAAATGGGAAAGTAGTTGCTTTAGGAAGGGTGGAGTCAACCGATCCAAATGCAAGGGTGCATTTCAAACCACTAGGACACAATGCAGTTAAAGTTTGGATAATGACCGTAAAAGAGCCAGCGGTAGAGCTATGGAGGCAAACATCTGAATTACAGTACATGGAAGATTCCCTCTCTTCTATTATAGCTTGGCCTGCTACGCACGTCGTAATGGAATGAATTTTGAGCAAGTCTTTACCGTTCATTTTTTTGTTTATTGTTACATTTATTTATTAGCTTTAAATTCTGGTTGGTGGAGTACCAGTTATAGTGGTTTGTTTGTAGTTGACTGTTTGGAGTTTAGGGATGAGGTAGAGATGATATAGTTGAATGTATGTAGTGATTGATAGGTAGAGCAAGGAATGGGGCTTCGGGTTGCAGTGAGGGGTGATGTAGACTGGAGATGCTCGATGTTGGAGTTGCTCTTGAATTTGGGTGTTCGAAGATTGGGTTTGGGGATGAATACGGTGTTGGAGGTGAAGTGGGTGAAGTCGATGTTTATGGTGATGAAGCAATTAACCGATAAGGTGAATTGATGTATTGGTTGACTTTTGGTTTGAGGAGTAGTGGGATGGTGATGTTTGATAGGGGACTGATGCTCTAGTGATCAGTTGAAGGAGAAGTGGTATTATATGTGGTGAGTGACAGCAGTGAGTTTTTTTATGACAATGAGGAGCATGGAGGTGATGTACTGGGGGTGGATGGATGACGTAGGTAGTAGAGAGTGAGGTGATTGCAGGAGAGGATTCGATTTGGATGCAGGTTGGTATGGAAAGTCGATGTGAGGTCGATGATGAAATGGATGAACTTGTTATTGTAGTGGGACATTAGGAAAACAGTCTGACAACAGTTTTTCTATGGTATTGTAGTGGTAGTCTGATTTTTTTGATGTGATGAATGTTTTCTGATGTGAATGTCGAAGTAGTGTGGTATGTGCGGAGTGTTTGTAAGAGAGAGATGACTGTGAGTGTAGTGAATAAGGTGAAATGGTGGAGTTGTAGTTGAGCAAGGAGGAGCTGTTGATGTGGATTGATGGCAGGCAAATGATGGAAGTTAATGATGACTAAATGGATGAAATTGAACTTGTATAATTATTTGACAGAGGAAGAAGTGTGGTAGTGAATGTTAGTAGTGGAGATGGGTGGTTTCGTGATTTTTGGTGGTTCTGTGATATAATGGATCTGGCTGACAGTTGACAGAGGGAGAAGTGTATGGGTATTGGGAATGTTTGTTGAAACAGTTGCAGTAGTTGCAAAAGGCAGGTCGAGGCAAGGAGTGTGATGTATGTAGACGTGGAGTGTTGGCGTGGTGAACTGGGGCATATGTTATGTTTATGTAAGCAAGTTGTATCAGAAATGAAGTGGTGCTGTCGAGATCGAGGAGAATGCCACTGTTTTGTATGTAGAAGCAGGTTGATTTTCTTTGTTTTTGGTCAGTAGCTTTTTTTTCTTTTTCTTTGTGAAGAGGCTGTCGTAGCTCGGTAAGCTTTGAGGCAATGCTACTAGAAGTATGTTGTATTGATGTCGTGGTATGGCCGGCAGTTGTATGGGAAGATATGAACAAAATTTTATGTAGTGTTGTAGGCAGGAGGAAGTGTAGTGTATGTTAAAGTCAGACTGTGAAGTTGGTTATTGGCAAGAAGGTTCTGATGAGCAGCAGTATTGTGGATAATTTGTGATGAATGGCGACGGGGAGTATGTGACAATTTGTATTTCGATGGAGATGTTGAGTTGATCAGAGAGAGGTGGAGTTTGTTGAAGGCACTCTCTGTAATGTTAATGCTAGCAGCAGATCGGAGCAGATAGAGTATGGTCACGCAAGTAAGTTGTTGTATTGTCGCAGTGAACTAGAAGGCAAAGATTCAGGCAGAAATGGGGTGGGTAGAGTTTCGAATGTAATGATGTGGTGATTTTCTCTGGTGATAGTAGTTGCTCTGGTGGATGAATTGAAACTCAAAAGCAAGTATTGACGGTGGCAAGTGAAGAGGTTAACATTGCTTTAATCTATTTTCCATATTAGGAAAATAGATGAGTAGAAATAATCAATTGTAGTTTCTAGTTCATGCTGTTCATGCACTTGCTTTAATGTTTGTACACTGTAATGAAAAATATATATCACATTTCTATCTGAGCATGCACTTGTTTTAACATTTTCTGTTTCTTTGTGTTTACTTCGCAGGCTTATTTTGAAGGAAGCAAGGTCCTTAGTACGCAACTAGATCAGATCTTGCACGTTGGAACTCTGTAATGTTTGTACTCTGTAATATTTGGAAGGATTGCTTTAATGTTTGTACCCTGTAATGTTTGTACACTTATTAAATTGACATTATTTTCTGTTTCTCTGTGTTAACTTGGCTGCAGGCTTATGTTTTATTCAATGGTTATGCACTTGCTTTAATGTTTGTACACTATAATGAAAAATATATCACATTTCTTTCTGAGCATGCTCTTGTGTTATATTTGTTGATTATAATCTTTATTCGTTTATGAAGATTTAGTTTGATTGCTACTATTAAAATGTAATATATAGGCATTGCTCTTGAAAAGTGTATCTACGATTTTTATAGCGACATATATGAGCTGTAAAAGAATTTATCAATACTATAACATGTTGATTTAATAGCGTGAAATGACCGCTATTGAATAAATATTTTATAGCGGCAAAATGGTGTTATAAAGATTTCCAATTCCGTTGAGATTTAGCTGTATTATAGCGGCTACAATGAGCTATTGAATAAATATTTTATAGCGGCAAATTGGTGTTATAATGATTTCCAGTTCCGTTGAGATTTAGCTGTAGATTAGCGGCAAAAATGAGCTATTGAATTAACGTACCATAGCGGCGAATTTGCGTTATAAAACTAAGCTCAACCATAGCGGCATATTTTGTGTTATAAATATTCAACAGTTTTTTATAACATGTCGATATACAGCGCTAATCAAACCGCTATGGTTGTGATTAATAGCGGCTATATGCCGCTATAGTAGACACTTTTTGTTGTAGTGTGACATCATAAATTTTATTTAACAAACAAAAGAAATTTTAAAAGTGGTGAGTGGGTCAAATCACTCATCTTTTGAATTTAAATCGAACTTAAATCTAATTTAGTGCCCAAATTCAAACGATCTCATAATTCACCCAACAAGCGTCAAAAGTCCAGAGTTTTGATACGAGCCCGGCAAAATAAACCGTGCATGAATCATGCCTTATATGTAAAAGTTATTGGAGTGAGAAGTTATAGGCTTTATAATATAGAATAAATAAAATAATAATTTATATTAACACGTCACCTATCTTCCTCAGGCCTTCAATCCTAGGCGTCAAAAAAGAACGCACGTGAAACCCCACACGCACCGCCTCGCCCATCTCGCCTTCACGTCGTGCCATGCCTAGACCTTGCTGCTCACGTCTTCCCTCGCAGACGACCCCCCCAGGCCTTGCGATCGCCAAATCATCATCGACGGCCAAAAATTTTGCAAGCCTTAATTAACTAAAGCCGACGATCTGGCCGTCAACTACATGAACAACCCAAGCTGATGCGATCCCCTCGCCACTCTCCATATCCCCATATCTTTTATTCAATGACCGATCGATACTGATCGACGGCCAACGAACGGCCCGGATTAGTTCACCAATTTCTAGCCATATAAAAACCCAAATCGAAAAACAGACTATTGATATGACTTGCGCTCGTTGAGAGCTTCAAACCAATATGTAATTTCATAGGGTTTGGTGGAGTTTGATTTAGGAATTGAATTTGAAATTGAAATTTGAAAATTAGGGTTTTGTTTGTCTGCCATTGGAAAGAGGAGATGAGAAAAAAATGTACGTACAGACAAATGGAATAACAAACTGCCAGGGTTTATAACAGGCTATTTATAGGCAGATCAGAAATAGAAATGGATGGAATACATTGATTTGGGTTCGAACGATAAACGACCTAAAAAGCCCGTTCTAACTCTGAAACGAAAATGGGTCATCCTCAAATATCAAAAAAAATGTTTTCAATATTTTTAAACTCAATGGAACAGGTTTCAAGTCCAAATTCCATCGTTTGAAGATGTTATGTTAAAAATAGCTTATTTCAAATTGATTTCAAATAAATTGATTTCTAGAAGTTTCGAGCCCGTGCGATTAGATGACAAGTTCGTTCGCTACGAAACTTGAAGCCTTACAATAATTGACCATTATGGATCTGGTGAAACTGTTTTCGTCGAAATCTGAGTAAGTGCCCATAATGGCTATTTTCACGTTAATTAAATAAATTAATATTCAATTAATTAATCACCTTTGCAATTCAAATCTAATAATTTACAATTTCTATCATTTAGATTACTTGGTACTTAAAAATCTTTTAAAAAAATTTCTATATCAATTCAGTATTGAATATTTCACAATTTACGTTGTTTAATTTCAATTTCAATAAATTCATTTAATTATAAACTATATTTCCCATAAATTCATTTATTTGATTTTCAATCCTGTTATTAAATCAATTATCATCTTATGGGTATAATTAATATTGGTTTATATCTTAGTACACCAATGTTCTCCAATTTCTTCTTAATTCCCGTTAACGTAATATTTGATTTCATTTAATAGCATTAAATCCAACTATTGTAATTTAAATGCCGATAAATTGACAAATCTTGATTTCCATTCTTTTTATTTAATCAATTGTAATATCATGCATCATGTTTTCATTGGTTACATCTTATTGAATTAACATTCTACAGTTATCAAATTAACCTACATTAACTGCACTAATTTAGTGAATTAATTACAATTGATTTTCAAATTTTGAATTTAGCAGGCTAAATAAATAGGTAACGTATAATAGTTGTTACCATCTCTCCATTTAATAACGTTTGTAAGTTTATTATTTACAAAAAAAGTTATCACCACTTACACTACACTAATTCAATTCAATTCTATTTATTGCACATTATGTAATTAATTAACACATCCCTTAAATTATCAATTTCTTCTTAAATCGAATTATCAATAAATAAATAGATTACTATAATTTATTTACAACCTATATCAATTATAGATCTTTTATTCTTTTAGTTAGTTGGAATTTTATTCAAATAGTTAATGACTAACTTTAATTGACATTGTAACGTTTTATTTTAGTTATTATTTCATTATTAAATTAAATTTTTTATTTCTTTCAATGTTAAATTACAAAAATCTTATTAAATTAACCAATTTAAATTATCGAAAACTACAGGTCGTTGCATATTCTGCGGTTATGGATAGCTGAGTGCCGCTTTTACAATCATCCTAAAGAGGTTTCTTAGCAGCATCCAATACATCTTAAAAAAAATTGATTCAATATTTGGTTCATTAACATTTACATCGTTGTCATCAACTTTAACCGTAAGGAACATTGATCGTGCTGCATCTTCAACCATATTTTCTATACGATTCGTCATAACAACTTCATTACCAGCCACCTCTAATTCAGACTCTGCATGAGTATGTGCTACAACTTCTGCATGGTGATTCCAAACATAATACTCCAGTACGAAACTGTTTTTGTACAAATTAACTTTCGCAATATTTGGTAATAAATACTTCAAATGTTTACACCTACTACGCGGACAATGAATTTTTACATCATTTTCTTCATTACTTAAAGCGAATTCAAAGAAATATGTTTATACCGTTATAAAAATCATCCTTTTTTGACCCTTTCAGTCCCCTTCTTTGATACATCCATCTCCTACTATCAACAAAATAATTGATCATTTTTCCTAATTAGAAAGGTTTGTCACGATTTAAAAATAAATATTGGCCATTTTAGGAATTGGTTTTTTATTTTTCAATGTATTAGAACATAATCTTATATGGTCAATTTAACCCAACTTAAGAATATAATATTGAAATGTTGGTTTATGGTTTTCTATTTTGATGCTCGGTCATTCTACTTTTCACTGCAAACATAGTAAATAATTACATTTTTTAAATTATTTTGTTTTAGACTATTCAACAAAATTTCTATAGATTTTCCCCTTTGTTTCATGTATTGTACATAAATGCGTGTACGTAGAAATCAAAAAAGAAAAGTGATGGCGAAATTTTGTGAACCATTTAAAATGAAATAATGTATGAAATATAATTATTTACTGTGTTTCTAACTTTTCTAATATAGGGAAAAATCCAGTAAACATTGTACCAGATTAATATAAATGTCCATTTTGAGACAAAAATGAATATTTATATAACGATCATGTACAACCTTTTTCGGACGGGGGCAAAAACTCTCTAAAGGACGTAAAAAAGCAGTTCATACAAAAATTGAAAGTTTTCTAGTTTGTCTTCTTATTTATTGTATAATATATTATTATTTATAAACGGTTGCAAATTTAATAATTTTATATATTTTGAAAAATTATTAATTTACTACATTATTCTGCGTATTTTATCGAGTAAGGTTAACTCAGCATATTATAGTAGATATGTAGATCATTTTTTACTATGTTTTCGATAGAAAACAATTTATTTAATTATTAGTATGCTTGTGTGCATGTGTGTGTATAATGATTAACACATATACACACATATATGAGCACATAAACACCCCAATTAACAAAAGACAATGCTAAATTAACACATATATAATGGTACACATATAAACAAATCCATGAATTATATATACTTTTCACAATTTAAAGATAACAAATGAAATAGGTATTCCATGGGATATTATAAGCCATTATTAGGCTATCATAAATAATTAGAATCACTAATTATGCCTAATTTATCAAATTAGACAAATCTAGATTTAGGTTAAAAATTAAGTTTTTTGCAAAATTTAGAGGTTATACCTGAGATTGGAAGCAATAGAGAGTGACTAAGGAGCCGTGCAGCATCCGAAAGCTTGAATTTGTGGTTTGGAAGCTTGAAAATGGGTTTTAGGGATTTTAGATAATAATTTTCGTTTGGATAGCCATCAGCGGTCGTCGGAAACTATCGGAAGTTCACGTTATACAGGTCTCGGCCGAGACCTGTATAACGTGAACTTCCGATAGTTTCCGATGACCGCTGATGGCTACTTTCTGAGGTTTTCCAATGGCCACCGACAACCCATCGAAAGCCATCGGAAACCATCGCAATAGACAATCAAAAGCCGTTGCCAAGTGTCGTCGGTATTTCAAGTATTTCTAGTACTGAATCTTTTAAAAACATTTAAACAATTCAAACAATAAATTTATCAGGAAAGCAACATCTGGAGCCAACATGGCTCTATAAAGTATCATTCCATAATACGAAGTTATTTAATGATCCGAGTTACTTTTCGACAACCCAGGTCACACAAATAATTCGCAAACATCATATAACCTTGCAATAAAAATCTAATGAGTTTCAATGCTTCTAGACATGCGTGCAATTTCATAATCAATCATTGAATTTAATTTAATATTTCAACAAACAATTCAACCAGTTCAGCAACAAACAAATTGGAACATAGTATGAAATTTTATTTCACTCATTTCAGCCATTCAGAACCAATGATTATCAAAATTCCCAATCGTAGCAAGGGATAAAAAGGGATATAATTATTTTAGATATAGATGTTTGAGTCAGACCAAACTATTTACCTTGATGACAAATGTAGAACAATTTCTATGATAGAAAATGTTGTTTACCCAAAATTTCTTTATCCACTCCTTGCCCCATCCACATGGGCCACTAAATCCACCAACCTCGCCTACCACCAAGACCAGACTGAGTTTGGATCGGCATAGACCGGTCGATCTTAGATGTGTTGGGTACGCATGGACTGGGTCTGGCTGGGCTTTATCGAATTGTTAATTATACTTATGAGAAATATAAGCAACGGGGACTAATGATGATTTTTGAGGATTTCAGCTACAAATACACCTCCTTTAGCTACGAAAGGAGGACTTTTATGATTTTCTTCTGCTTCCTCGTTAGACTTTAATAAAAACAAGGATTTACGCCATTTTAACTAGAGATTTATTCTAAATTCAGAGAGAAATCATCAATAAAAATAACTAATTGGACATAGGCCAAAGATTTTTTCAAACCACTATAAAAAAGTTTATATTTTCCCTTTTCTCTATTGGATTTCTTCCAGTCCATATATTTATTTCATTTTTGATTGAATGTGGAGTTTTCCCATTTTATGTGCGAACAGTTCACATATTTGCTCTAGCGAACTATTCAAATGAACTGGTAATCGTGCAAGCTAATTTACTAACGACATCTAGGAGGTGGCTTGTCGATAAATGGATTTCCGATCCCATGCTGACGCCCTATAAGGGAATTGTAAAAATATTATCAGAAAATAGTTTCCAACGCTACAAATACAAAATGCGTGGTGCTCTTCGCAAAGCTTTCTTAATGGTATTTACTATGCTTGGTCGATACAAGTTCCAACGTCATTGCAATGTCAAGCTGATTTCGTTTCAAATTGTAAATATTGAATTTGCCGAAGCCATTTCGATAACTTTCCAATGACTTAGCGATGTCATATTAAAATGTAAAAAATTATATTTTCAAGCACTTTGCCAATAACCTACCGACAGTTTTATTGAAATATATTTGCAGCATTTCTATTATATTTCTCACCTCAAATACATATTTGAATATACACAATATGTAATCAGCCTAACAAAACATGCTTTTATCACAAGTTATATATCGTACTACCACATGTCAAGACACCAAGTATTTTTCGATGTGGACCATACTACCACATACTTTAAAAAAAAATTATAGTTTTATAAAGTTAAGACACCAAGTGTATTTGAATTTAATAAAGGGTTTCTAAGTTTTACTTTTGAAGACAAAGGTTAAGAGATTAAGCATCTCAAATTTTTTGAAGTTTTAAATTTTAAAAAAATGGCAAAGCCCAAACTAAAATTTTGAATATGGAGTAGATAGGAATGGGTGCCTAGGTAAGACATGGTGGACTGTAAGACTATGAAGAAGATAGCAATGATTACTCATGGAGTAGTAATATGGAATCCACATAGTGTAAAGTATATTGGTGAAAACCCATAATGTTTTGATTGACATGTGTGCAAGCCATATGAAGAACCCACAATGGAATGGTAAATAGTATTAAATTATATTTCTATGAGTTATTGGGTATGCTAGTAGAAAAGATCAAGAACAAATGCAGTAAATACCAATATGTGAGAGTACTATCAAGAGATTGGGATTAATAGAAGATAGTAACAAAGGATAATAAAATGGAAAGCACACATAGAGGACATTGGCAGACTCAAGGATAAGGAAGGCAACGTAGGGGTTGGAAAATTTATTCCGTCGAAACAGTTTCCAATGAGTTATTCGAAATGTGCATATTCCTATCCACTATAGTGTGGAGATGCATAGTTTATTCCATAGTTGGATGTGGTGATGGAAGCAATGAATAGACCTTATTCATCAAAAGCCATAAAGGAAAGTTACGATATGAGGATTGTAGAAGGACGACATGTTAGAAAGGTCCATTCAAGTTAGAAGTGATAGAGCCACAATATCGATAATGTCAGTCAACATTGAAGGGTGACATTCGTCAATTGTTTCTTTAAGGTTTGGGTTGTAAGCATTAGTTATTTCTATTCACGATATTATAGGAAATGTTCATTTTTATATGTTTTCGGTATGGACCACAATGTTATGGGAAACCAAAAAATATGGAAATTTTGGGTAAAATACTCAGCGAAAGTAAAAGAAAAGAAAATATTAAAAGGGTGAAAGTATAAAACAAAATTAAGAAAATTTATGTTATTAGCAACTAAAGTAAGACAAATAAGATTGAACTCCCAAAAAGTAGAAAAATTTTGGAAAGTAAATTTTGGCAAGGGAGGACAGGAGAAAAGTTGTTGCAAAGCTATAGGTCAATGTCCCTATACCTTGAAAGCCAAAATTTATAACTAAATTATGTGCCAGTTGCTATTATGTATAAAAGAAAATTATTGGAATTTAAGATTTACCGCGTAAATAGGTGAAGTCCATTTTGGAAATTAGATGTTGACTAAATCCCAATTTCATGAGATGTGGAATAAATCATTTTGAAGAAAATATATAATATGTTTACTTTTGAAAAATTTTATACAAAATTTTTGGTTTTATAAAACAAAGTATTTTGTAAGAAGTTTCGGAAATTTTACGCAGAAAATTTTTAAATTTCTAAATTTCTTTTACCGGAATTTTGGAAATAATATAAAAAGTATATTTTTGGGTAGAAAAGAAGAAATTGAGTTTTAGAAGTGCCACAGGCTTGATATGGGGAATTGTTGAGAAGTTAACTAGTATGGATTTATCTGTGCAGCAGAAGTGTTAGTAAAATTAAATACGGTTAGTGATGAAAAAACTACTTTAGCTAGGGAATCTTTTTCTATATACCTTGAAGATTCGCGAACAAAAGTTGATTTTTGAAATAAACCCTATTTTAAAACTTTAACATACAAAATAGATATACAAACAGTACTTGGAAAAGTTGAAAAAGAATTGGGGGCAAAGAGAAATTTTCGAACTACAATGGAATGTGGGTACGTAAGAGAAAAATGATGGAAATATGGAATTTTCCATCTAAACCCTTTTCCTAGCATAAGTAAAACAAATTGTTTAGAAAATTGGATTTTTCTAATTCTGGATGTTGGCAATGGCGTTCTAAGATTTTAGATGGTATGTGTTGAATGTGAAATTGGTTGAAATATACTCTTATTGATAGAAGTGTGGGAAAATTTAGGTGCGGAAAAAAAAAATTGATTTCAAAAGTTGCATGCATGTAGAGCTGTCGGTATATTTAGGATGTTTGCGTCATATTCAAAATTGATGTAAAAGAAAGCATTCATATAAGAGATGCCAATTAGAATCATTCTACATACATATCGTATGTATTGTGATACACCGTACACTTATACTCGATTGGTTGCATAATTGGTTTTACACTAATTGATTTGTTATCTTAGAATGGATCTATGTTAGGTTAGTAGTTTGTGTCCTTAAGGAATTTCGGGGATGAAATTCTTTTAATGGAGAGAATGTTGCACCATATAACTTTTTATAATTAATTTAAAAGAAATTAATTAATAAATAGTAAACATTGGAAAATAATTTTTTTATAAATTTTACAATTAGGACAGGAAACTTGTACCGTTGGGATCATGGCGATTTTGTGATTAATTGTCATATATCAATTTTTCGATCGGAGCTCAAATGAAAAAGTTATTAACGTTTAAACTTTTAGAGTCAGAAATAATTATATATGTAATTATGGTAATAAAAGTTAATTAAGGCTAACTAGTAATGTTAGTGGAAACTTATATGTTAATAAATGTTAACGTTAAATTCAATATAGGAGAATATACATAAGTGGAAATAAATTATTGGAATAAGGTTAAAAAAGGAATAAAATAAGCGTGATCATTTAAATACAGTAAAAATAAAAGAAATCAGACGTTGCTCTTAATCACCGTTTAAATCAACTGTAGGTAGACTGGTAGTAATCGACCCTAGGTCTTAGATGGTCGACTGTTGGCCATGTTAAATTGTGATTTTTCAATGAGGAATGAACAATCCTAATGGACTGTAATATTACTTATGCATGATGTAATTGAGGAACGTTCATGATCAAATTAAATATCACTTAGGTTAAATCTAATGCTCCATGTTAACTCCAAACCCATATAAATAGAAGCCTAGTTTCTTACTTCTCTTTTCATATTTTATGGGTCACAAAGAAGAACTCTACCATTCCCTTTTCTTTATAATTTCAAGAATTCCAAAAGTAATTTTTTTTATTTCATATATATGTATACAAGCGCAGAAAAGAGGAAAATAAGAGAAGAGAAGAGTAGAAGTAATTCAGAATGGAAACAAACGTAAATTCATAAATCTGTAATTCAGATCTAAATGTAGTTCAATCCTTTTCCCAGATTTGTAATTCTAATAGGTGTATACCTTTTTTATATTTCGGATTTATAGTAGGATGGAGTCGAATTAAAAGGGAATGGATCTAGATCTAGAGAACTGGTGCTAAAAAGAGACAAGGGGATATATTATATGCTTTTATGTAATATTAGATTATACTATGCAAATCAATTCCTATATGCCTATAATGTAAATTGAAGTTATAGGCCAAATTTACAAATCTGATAATGAAATTGGAAAACTCTACCTATATATTCGGCATCTGCTAACTTATTATAGTTACATGTTATATGAGTGTAAACCAAGGAAATTTTTATGGTATATGCAGATCCTAAATACATTGTTGAGAAATATGAAACTATGAATTTGTTCGTGATATGATAATAATAGAATGTTATTTAAATGAATAATAAGAATGTAAAATAAAGAAGTTATATTAAGATTGTAGGGGTTTTAAGTGGTATTTTAATTCGTTGGAATTTTTAATGTTGTAAGGTGAATTTCTATACATTATTAAATTTAAAACAAAAAAGTGCATTTTTTGAAATGATAAAGAAAACAACTAAAAAGAAAGAGATGTACAAACTAGAAATATTAACCGAATTTTTTACTGTCTATTTCAAACAATGAAAAGATAATTTTTTGTAATTCCAAACAACACATAAATCTTCCTTTTTGGATAAGCTATTGACATTTAAAACGTTAATATTTTTATGATAAAAACTTAGTTTCAAGACATTAAAATGCAGAGAACCTCATAGTGTTAAATAGAGAGATATAAACAAGACAAGAGCATTCTAAAATGAAAAGAAACATGATACCAATAAAAATGGAAATTAGATATAAAAAATTGATGAATTAAGTAAAAAGAAATTGAAGAATATATAAGAGTAGAAAAAGGATAAAAAAGGAATAGAGATAGAAAATGGGAAAAGGGTAAACATAATGTGAAATAATATTATGAGCCTATAAAAAGGAAAGCGATAAATAATCGTAAAGCAAGAAAGATGTAAATGCATAATGAAGTAAATGACTTAGGGTTAACGGTGGAATGTAGAGACAAGATAATTAAGTAAGAAAGAATATATATGTGTAAGGTATATATAAGCAACCACCAGTATGCATGGTGTGAACTATTAAAGCTAATTGATAGTTGTATGAAAAGAATGACATTAGTCACTACAGTAGGTTTGAGTGTGAGGTCAGTAGTGTTACACAATAGAAGTCTGCCCACCACAAGGAGCTACCAGCAGTTGTGTAATATTATACTGATCTTGGACATATCCAACCATAGGACTCGTGTGAAGAGTATATGTTGCGTATAGATGAAGGAATAACCCTAATAGATAGAGAAGTCCATTTTAAAAATAAAATAAAAGAGGGTCATTGCCTTTATTGTAATAGGCAATCTTAATAGGATGGTGAGCGGGATCGGGCACTATGCAGCATTTGTTGGTACCGAATCAAGAGCAGGGATGTCATCGAGCGAGAACGTCATCAGTCCTTAGCGGTCAGTAACAAGGACATGGTCACACTTAACTGGTCTTCGCCTCCTACTAGGGTAGGCCAAGTTGGGTAATGCACCACCTCGGTTGTTTGCTAGTTTGTTTGTTAGGGCAGACTAGCTAACCCACAAAGAGATCTTTCAAAATGGATGGTATGGTCCATGGAGCTGAGTTCATAGTAGGAGGTAGACAAAGTAATAAATCCCTAAAGTAAGATAGAGTACCATAAAATATTTGAAAAGCCAACGCCTGGCACTATGAGAGTTGCTCAGTATGCACGATGACCGTGATATGACGAGGGGATGGATCCTGATGGGGTCCTGGTTTAGAGATACTAGCTAAGCTAGCATCTAGGTCCAGTGAAGCATCGTGGTACTTACATACTTATTTATATATAGCTATAATCTGTAATTGGTAGATGTGACTTATCGCAGACGTGGAGTCAAGACGATTAATTAAATATTAAAAGACATAACATATGTTAGAGAACAATTAGCATAAACTAGTGTTAAATATATGGTACATAATTTTTCTAGTCACCAGAACATTACTCTAACCCCCTCCTCACTACAACCATAGGATATCTCGAAGGACAGGTGCTGAAACTAGGCGTATATGGTGCTGACAACGAAACTAAATCTTCAAAGTACCAAATCTTGGCCAGTAGTCATATGGCTTATTATGTTTTATTTATTCTGCCGTGACATGTATCGTTAGTGCTCTCATATGCATTCATTATTTTATTTGCAGGGTACCAAACCAATGATCTTTATTCTGGTGGACTTGAGTTTTTGATTTAGCAGAAATTCAGACATACCTGGGTGTAGGTTGCTACATGGAATGTTGTGAACTTACAGTATAAATCTTTCACTTAAGTAGAAAATTCATAATCCGTGTCACTTGAATCATGCATCATCTGAATGTCCTTATGGCAGCCATCTACGCTTTTCAAACAAATGAACACAAATATGTCTATTTCTCTTCGATAGTCGAAGTCACGTATGTTTGTTTCTTTGCAAATGAATTTTTAAATATCAGTTTGTTTCTTTTATTTATGTTATGAAGATAGTACAAAATGAAATAAGAAAAATATGAATCAACATGATATGACCTGTAGGAAATGCGGATTACGGATCTTAAGACAGAATTAACACTAGAGGGTGGTGAATATTGTTTAATTAATTTTATGAATCTTTTTGAATATTTTCAAATTAAACCCAAACAGATGCAATTCACAACACAGAGACAAACACAGAACTAGGAACAGATGCAAATAATAAATAAAAGCAGTAAAAGAAAGAAAACATTGGAATTTTATACTGGTTCAGAGTTACCCTACATCTAGTCTCACATAATTTCATGCGCAGATTTCTTTTAAAATATATTGCCGATATTACAACCTTGATTTTATGGCCATGAGATACACCCTTCTGTCTCCAAGTCCAGGGCAAACTCTCTTGATTTAACCAGGCTACAAGATAACCTAAATGATTTACGGGCAACAATGATACCCAATTGATTTACGTGCCACAGTCACACCATTTCTAATCACACTTTGATGGAGAGAGATTTGATACACTTCGATCTTTCGATATTTGGTTACAAATAATCCTATAACTTTGAATAGCATTGAGATCTTTGAGAGAGGGAGTGGAAGAGAATCAAACTTGAGACGATAGGGTTTGATACACTTAGGATTTTGGTAGAGTTTTATTAAGAATGTTTGAAAATAAGAATGGAAGAGAAAGAGGAGAGAAAACAAAGGAATCTTAAGTGCAAAATTCGTTGAAAACTATTGGTATGTATAGGAGAATAACGGTCATGTCCATTCGTGAAAGGTTATGACGAATGGACACTTCTTTTGAAAATTTGAATTTTAAAATCTATGGCTACCATGTCGACAAGGGGGGTGCTGGCATGTCGACATCCCTTAGTTTTTTTGAAATTGAATTTTGTTTTAAAAGAGATTTTCCTTCTAAAGTTTTTCGAAATAATCTTAGAACTTTATAAACTATTTTAAATATACTTTATGATTATAAAAGCCTTTGTAAAGTGATCTTACGAAATATAAACGTAATAAAAACTAAATATATAAATTTTTTGAGATTAAAGCTAAAACATTAAAACCAGGAGATAGTTCGAAAAGAAGAAATGATTTTGAAATTAGTATGACTAAAAATAGTTTTTGATTTAAGGCTAAAATAATTAAACCGTGAGAGATGTCATTTTTCTTAAATATTTTTGAAAAATCTAAAAATAAGTCACTTGAAAATTTCGTGGATTCCATTCCACTAGAAAAGATCGTGGGATCCATCCCACTATTAAAGCGGGAAGGTGGATTCCATTCCACAATTAAAATCCAAATAAAGTTTTTAGTGCTATTAAGAAGTTTTAACAAAAATCCGAACTCTATTACATATCTTGATATCTTGAGCTCTTGATAATATTGATATTCAGGAATCTTGATTTCAACAATCTTGAATTCATCAATCTTGAATCTCTATATTATATAGTCTTCGTTCCTAGTACCTACATATATATGTATGTATGTTTATATATCCTACATATGCATATATATATATATATATATATATATATATATATATATATCTAGACATAGATATTAGTATTTATATTTTATAACAAGTCCTAAGGTTGTTATCGTCAAAACCATCATCTCAGTAACTAACAATCTCCCCATTTTTGATGATGACAGCCTATGTTTATAAAATATACTCCACCAAACTCGAATTCCACTCTGACTACCTCTTTTTCCAACAACTCCCCCTTAATTTACTAACTCCCCCTTAATCTAAGCATAACTAACAGCCTAACTATCCTCTTTTAGAATTCCCCCCTTGTCATTAAAAACACTAAGTCTAAACTACATAACTCCCCCTTAAACTAATATTATGGAACTAAATGCTAATAACAAAGTATATTAAGCAAAACATAAATCTAAATTTATTATATATGTCGTTACATTACACATATATATGAAACATAGATACAAATATATACAAGTACATAAAATATAAAAACGTTAATAGAATAACAATCTAACGATGGTCCTTGACAATTGGTGACTTGTGAATCGAACAATTAGGGTAATGGAGACAAAAAATTTCATGTTGTTCGACCAAATTACCATTTTTGTCAAAATGGCCTTCTCCAACGCAAACAATCCTCGTCCATTTGTGCTTCTTCCTCTTCTTCTTCTACTTTTTCCTCTAATGGATTATGAATATGTATGTTAGAGGAATCATCTTCAATTATAATAAGGCTTGCTTGATTATTCATTAGAAATATTTGCAAATTTATAAGAATCTTGCCATCTTTCTCTTGTTCCTCTTCCATCCTTATTTGCATGACTTGTAATTCAATCAGCATTTGTAGAGAATCCTTTATAATTTCCCCAATCTTGATTACTCGAGCGAATGTAATACGTTGGTATGGACTAGAATTAGGAGAAGGGAAGGAAATGGTTGCATTTTAGTTTGATTTGGAAGAGGAGGCCATTACTTTGTATTTTCAGAAGTTTATTATAGAGAAAATGAAGTGAGAAGGCAGATGAATTCGAAAATTTTTGGTCATACTACCACCAAACTGATTTTAAAGGAAAAATCCAAATTTCAAATCTGACTGTTGTATGTCGACATAGGGGGTAGGGGCATGCCGATATCCCTTTGAAAATTTTAACAATTTTGTGTTTCTCTATTTATTTAAATATATATGTTACTATATCTATATTCTATATCTCAGTTATAGAACAAATATCTAGTTCCCTTCTTAATTTTGTAAAGGTTGATTGATTCAAGGGTTTGGTCAGAATATCAGCTATTTGATTCTCAGTGTTGATATATTTAAGAGAAATAATCTCTTTACTTATATTATCTCTGAGAAAGTGACGCCTAATATTAATATTTTTGGTTCTGGCATGATGATTTGGATTATTGGATAAATTTATTGCACTTGTATTATCACAATAAATTGATGATATTGAAATATTTTATCCAAAATCCTTTAGGGTATATTGCATAAAGGTAACTTGAGAACAAGCCAAAGCAGTAGAGATATATTTTGCTTCAGTTTTTGACAGTGAGACAGTATTTTGCTTTTAACTAAACCAAGAAACTAGAGAATGTCCTAAAAAGTGACAAGCTGCTCTTGTCCTTTTTCGGTTTGATTTACAACTAGCATAGTCAACATCACTATATGAGATTAAATCAAATGAATCATTTTTAGGGTAGAATATGCCGTAGTCTAAAGTGTGTTTAGCATATCTTTGGATATGTTTAACATCTTTCAAATGTGTTTCTTTGAGTTGACATTGTTATCATGCATAGAGACAGACACTATGCAAGGTATCAGGCCTACTCGAAGTTATACAGAGTTGCGATCCAATCATTCCCCTGTATAGTTTTTGATCAACACTTTTGATATGTCTTCCTTATTCAAGGCTTCATTTGTTGCAATAGGAGTGGGTCTTCCACTCGCAGTGGTCATACCAAACTTACTAACTAGATCCCTACTATACTTTTCTTGACTAATGAAAATACCACTATCTAGTTGTTTTATTTTCAATCCTAAATAGAGAGTAAGTTCACCCATATAACTTATCTCATACTCTTTTTTCATTATTTTAGAAAACTCTTTGTTCATTTCATTGTTTGTATCCAAATATGATATCATCTACATAAATCTGTACTAATTGGATATCATTTTTGTTTCTTTTAATAAAAAGAGTATTATCTACTCTACCAATTTGAAAATTTGATTGTAATAGTAAAGATCTTAATCTGTTATACTAGGCTCTAGGAGCTTGTTTAAGACCATAAAAACTTTCTATAATTTGTAAACATGATTTGGAAACTTTTCTTCTTCAAAAAGTGGAGGTTGTTCAACATAAACATTCTCTTTAACAAAATCATTGAAAAAGGCACTTTGACATCCATTTGACATAATTTAAAATTGTTGTAGTTTGCGAAAGAAAGTAGAATTCTAATGGCTTCTAATCATGCTACGGGCGCAAAGGTTTCATCAAAGTCTATTCCTTCTTCTTGACAATAACCTTGCGCGACTAATCGATCTTTTTTCTAGCTACCTTACCTTGTTCATTCATTTTATTTTTATAAACCCATTTAGTTCCTACTGTAATTTTGTCCTTAGGTCTAACAACAAGTTCCTATACATCATTTCTGCTTAATTGATTCAGTTCTTCTTAGATAGAAAGAATCCATGAATCATCGCGTGATGCTTTCTTTAAAAAATTTGGTTCAATAGTTGATATAAATGCTACATTACTCATCTTGTTTAGTTGATTTTGAGTTCTAACAACAGATTCAATATTTCAAAGTATATTTTCTATAGGATGATCTTTTAAAAGCCCGGTCCTTTTATTAGGATGAATAGTTTCACAATTTGTTTCATTTGATTCATTATTTAAAGTAACAAAATCATCTTCATCGTTTATTTGAATAAAATATTCGAAATTTTCATCAAAAATGTGTGCATTGTTTCTTCAACGGTGTTAGTTTTTAAATTGAAAACTTTATATTGTTTACTTCTATTAGGATATCCCATTATGATTTCTTTGTCGGATTAGGATCAAATTTATCCAAATTGTCCTTTGTATTTAGAATAATGCATTTACTTCCAAAAACTTCACAATAAGACACTTTTTTCCTTATTGAAAAGAAGTTCCTATGGTGTCTTATTGGTTAGAGGTCTAAACATCCTGTTCAAAATGTAACAAGCTATAGCGACTACTTCAGCCCAAAAATTTCTTGATACTGTACTATCTGGAAACATAGTTCTTGCACACTTTTGAATCGTCCTATTTTTACCCTCTACCACTTCATTTTGTTGTGGAGTTCTTGAAAAAGAAAAGTGATGAATTATTCCCTTTTTATTACAGAAATTCTCAAAATTTTAATTTTCAAATTCTCCACTATGATCACTATGAATAATTTTGATTTTTGAAGAAAGTTGATTTTGAATCCTTTTTGCAAAAGTTTTAAATAAATCAAAACATCACTTTTAAGTTTCAGAAAAAATTTCCATGTAAATCTAGAATAGCCATCTACAATTTTTTGTACCAAAAATGGGCACAACACTCTTCGGAAGTTTTTGAATAGATGAAAGTGATGAATATAAATTTAAAAAGGTAGATTATCTAACAAAAACTCCAATATTTGAAAAGCAAATGCAAAGATACAAGCGATTTAGAGTGGTTCGGCGTGTTGCCTACGTCCACTATGAAGTTTTTATGATTTTATCGTTCTCTTTCGAAGATTACAACTGGCTACAGCAAACAACAGTGGAATACAACTCTGAAATTCGAATTCAACAATAGAGTTGATTGCAAAGTTCAATCAGGCAGAGTCCGGGCGCTTTGAGAGTCAAAGGATCCATTTTCTGTAGGATCTAGGGCTCTATTTATGGGCGTAGGAAGCTGATATTTCGCCCAAACTTCGGGGGATTCCTTTTGGCATGTGAGTGGGCCCACGTGATCGATCTCGGGAAGTTTCAACTCGATCTATGATCGATACGAAATCAATTCGTATTGATCAAGATGATGTCCAATGAAGTCGAAACTTGGTGAGGACAATCTATGGCTCGTACATAATCTCCTATGAAATTTTATAGCATTTGGACTTGTGGAGCTCAAGTTATGATCGATACGAGATTGATTCATTCGGTTGGTTGTCTGGTTCGAATCCATGGCTTCGAATCGATTTTCTTCGAACCGATAGGGCATGTGACCATGCGGCGACGTGGCGCACACTCCTCGCATTGATCCTCCTTTTGCTCCAAATTGACCGTGTCGTATGCACGAATTTCTCCTTGTTCGTATCGAAAGTCATTACCCAGTTCGCAACGAGGGAAGACGACCTATTCGTATCGATGCAATGAGCTCTGTTCGTATCGATGGAAAATATATGGACGCGTTGACTATTTGGCATGGCTCGTATCGATCAGAATAGGCTCCAGAGCTCGATGGATTCAAACAGTAGCTCCATGATGGGAACGAACTAACGAATATGTATGGATACAAACAGGGCTCTCCTTGATGGATACGAATAAGGCAGTTACTTCATGGATACGAAATAGTGACTTGTCGTAGTTGATGAATATGAAGTAGTCATCAGCCGATCGATATGAAGATGATGGATTCGAATACTGATAGCTTGATCAATACGAATCAAGAGAAACTTATCGATATGAAGTGGTTGATGGATACGAACCAGATCAAGTCGAACTGTGGCTCACTGATGTATATAAAAAAGGGATAGTTCCTCCAATTTGCATCGATCATAACTTGAGCATACGAACTCGTATTGACCTGAAATTTGGAATGCTGGCGTTCTTAGCTTTTCTTGTTATGTCATATTAATTGTAGCTCGATCTGGTCTCGGACAAAATTTACCGACATTCATAGTAGACCTATGTATTAACGATGTCCAGGATGAACTATCCTTGGTTTCTAACCAATTCCTTGTTATCTCGGCCTTACCAAAAGGAGGGATAGCATTTTCCCCCAAAGTACGTCTTGTGGAAACATGACGTGCTTTGAAAAGCTGCAGTCTTCTCTCTGAACGGTTATTTCTTCTTCGTTGAAGGTTGTAACCTCGAGTTGCTATAACTGATCACTGCTCGATAGTACTTGGCAGTTTGTTGTCGTAATCGTTGTTAGATCTAATTCCTATTAATGCTGAAAATTGAATATTAGTTTTTCATACACGTATATACATTACCCTGACTCTCGTCAATGTTGCACGTTCACGATTCATTGTTAGTTTTCTTGTATCGAATTCCGTATCGATCCACTCCTGAACCGATGTGAAACTCGAGTTGTGACAATGCTTAATGGTTGTTCTTGAATGATCCTTCGTGTCGACCCTCTCCTGAATCGATATAGAAATTTAAAAGGTTGCTTTCGCATTGATGGACTTTGCATTGATCAATGCGACATGGATATTTCTCGTCGATGTACATGAGCTCTGATGGATACGAAATTAGCATTCGTATCGATGGTACCGATGGATTCGAACAGAATAGTTTGTAACGATTGATCGTGAATGGAGCTGCGAACTCTTCGATACGAATAAAGATGTCGAGTTGATGGGAATCAATTGTCTCCATTGCTATCTTCATTGTGCACTTTGTATCGATGGATCAATGACCATTTCGAATTGATAGGAGCTTGGACGAATGTATTCAAACTGGCCGTTCGACTCGATGTGATAGTTGACCTATAATGACCGGTCATATTTGACTGGGAAGCGAATTGGTTTTTCCCTTTACTTCGGTCCATATAAATACCAAGGGTTCGATCATTTCTCACTTTTTACTTTTTACTACTGCCTTCTTTACTCCCTGCATTCGCATCGACTCCCAAGCTTGAGAAAAGAAGAACTTCACATTGCTTTCGAATCGACCAAATACAGTCTTTTAATCCTTCGAATTCAATTTTAATCTTGGTAATTAATTGACTATGACTAAATCCAACGGAGTTCGAATCTCAGATCCATTCCACCCTTGCTGACTACCAATTACGGCAACGATAAGGCCAGATCTGGAAAATCATGGTCGAGGGTGGCCATGGTGATGCTAGTGTTGATTGGAGAAGGGTGTGGAGAAGAAAGGTCTGATCCTTGCTTCGTGTTGATCTGGGGAGCACGTGTCGAATCAATGCAGACGATAACGTTTTATCTTGGAGTTTGCATCGATCCCAGGAATTTTAAGGGAAATGACGTAGTTCGTATCAACCAAGATGGTGGGAAATCGTGTCTATCTATGATGATCAATGCGAAAACTTGGCTAACGGTCGGTGTGAAACCCTCGGCTTTAGATTAATTCAAAATATACTCTCACGATCGATACGAAAAGTATCGACTCAAACGTGATTGATGCGTAGCCGAGGCCTTCCTGTCCGATACGTACATGAACACCGAGGATTGATTCGAAGCTATTGATCTTGATCCGTATGAACCCAAACGTTGATGATCGATACGAAGTGAGCTCTCGGTGATCAATTCAAACTCAAATCTTGATGGATACGAGTAAGTCCCCCGTGATCGATTCAAACTCACCCCATGATGGACACGAAATTTTGAGCACTTGATAGCATGATTCTGACGAGCTTCATTCTTTCATATCTGTACTTAACGATTAAACTGCATACTTGACTGCCTTTCGAAGCTCGTCGATGGAACTTTAACTTAGCAAAGCGACAAGAATTTTCGATTCGGATCGATTGCTAACATCTGGATGTTACGGTTGTGACGGTCAGCGATGACGGTCACTTTAGTTGGATTTCGAAGTCTTATTGTCATTTGCACACTTCCTTTAACTCTGCAGAATCTTCTAAAGTAATGCACAGCACAGCACTGCACAACACACACTCCACACGGGGGAACGCACGGTCTCATTATTGTCTAATGATGGTTATTCATAAGTTAGTTAGCTATGGAAACTTCAAGCTCGTAGCCACAAGAAACTCAGAGTTTAACTCCTCCAGCATTTGATATACCGGACATTGAGGCCAAAATCATTGGCTCTGGCCCGGACGAAGCTCTTGACGCGTCTCTCATCAATAGTCCGCCAGACTCTGTTCCATCGAATATTTCTGAAGACATGCTAGGGAGAATATGCTTAAGACACGGTCTGTCGATGGATGACATATTGTAGACAAGACCAAACGACAGACCGCACAATCCACCGGAGGGGTATACCGCATTCAATCGTCATGCATGCGGAGCAAGGATGCTCCCCCCATTCAATCAATATATAAGAGAAGTGTTGTCTTTCTTGGGGATCGCTCCATCCCAGCTACACCCAAATGGATACGCTCTGTTGAACAACTTGTTCGTTGTATTTATGGAGTATCTTTATCGACTGCCGCTCCCGACTGAGATTAGATAATTATTCAACTTCAAAAGTCAACAAGATAGCCCATCTTTTACCTTCCTAGAGGCGGTAAGAAATTGCCAAGTTGTCACAGGGTCTTAGACTAGGCTGATCTACTTCAAGACGGAGTGGTTCTGTGTTCGTTGCCCTCTAGGAATTGCCGTTAGATGGCTATTTAGATGTGAGTACTACTATCTTCTAGAGTAGTTGACAAGACGGTTATAGCTGAAGTCAAACTTATATTTCTTTCTCTTTACGGCGATAATTCAGCGACCCGAAGGCACTCGTTATAATGAGATAGTCCGGGTTCTCCAAGAAGTCCCGAGTAAAGAGAGGAACATCGACTTGGTTTTGACAGACAGGAACCTGAGAATCCTTGGGCTGATCGAGCGAAGACAAAGTATAAGGCTCGATGGTACACTAAGGACTATCCTTAGGGAGCGATTTAAGCTCAAGAAACCCAGGGTTGTCATAGTTGAGGAAGTTGATTCCGAAAGAACCCATACTGATGATGAATCTTTGGTTGGGCCTACGGATGCAGTCTAGGACTCCGATGAAAAGAGAAAAGGCAAGGGCGCCACTTCTAAACAGTCCAAATCCGGGAGATGGAAGTCCATGGTCATGTCTCGGCCCGGTTCTGGAGTTAGAATTTCGGAGGCTTCTCCTGCACGAGTGGAAAATCTCTTCGAAGGGCTCGTCGATCTCCCAATTCCGGACTATGTATCCTTCCAACATGATGTCGGATTGGATAAACTTCAAAACTCTTTAGATTTAAGTAGTCGCTTCCCACTAATGTGGTCGACACTTCCGGTTGGTTGGGGGGTTGCACATACATACGCACTTCACGGAACATCACGATTTCTGACCGTAAGTTGCCTTTTTTCAGAAGATTACTAACGCTGATCTTGTTTTGCTTCGCAGATACGATCTCTGGCTGTGATTCCATGCTTGGTAGTCTACGCAATACACGCAGATCTTGGTCATACTACGAGAAGCACAAGAGAGAAAGGGATAGGGATTATGATCAAGGTTACCCCAGCCAGGAGCGGTCTGATAGAGATAGGGGGTATGTACGCCGATCACGATGTCGCTCACCCCCTCCTAGAGCTCTTGCACCACCTCCAGTCCATGTTTCACGTCCTACTGAAAATTCATGGCACAAGCCACCTTCTCATACTCTACGGTCTGACCCTCATCGCAGAACTGAAGTAGCAGACCCCTCAACCACTACACAGGCGCTCATCAAGCCTACCGGGGAAGGAGCAATTAGGCTCGCTCAATTGAAAAAGGATTTCCCTGACATCTACTTTGATGGCTACGTCTTTCCCCCGCGCTTGAAAAGAATTCCGACGTCGGCCAAACAAACAGTGCACGACTATGTTGCAGATATATTTTTCCAGTAAACGAATGGTTAAAAGCTGTGCAAAAAGCATCAAAGGTGGTGTTTGAGTGGGCAGCTGTCATCGAGAAGTTGGAAAAAGAAGTTTCACATTAAGACCGGGTCATCCAAGTACTTAACACCGAGGCCGAGTCTTCCAGAAAATCTGAAATGGAGGCTCTCAAAAAAGCTGATGATGCCCATGCGGCCATGGACAGAATGAGGCAAGGGCACTGTGCTATGGTGGAGGATATGGGCCACAGGAACACCACCGTTACTGCTGAACGGGGCGTAGCCCTTGAAGAGCTTAACGAACTTAAGTATAAGTTCTAAGAAATTATAAAAGAGAAGGATGCTGCTAATGTTTCCGCATAAGAAGCGTGCGATCAAGCGGTGGTGCTTCAGAGGGAGAGGGACGCGGCTATGGAAAAAGTACACGAGGTAGAGGCTGAGGTCGATGAGAAGGTCCGATGGGAAGAAACCAGGCTCGAGGTTGATATAGAGGAGCTTCTCGTCACTTACAATGCCAATGTGCTGAGACATAAAAATCTGGCGTGGCTTGACGATTACTAAACTCATCTCTATAACGCTTGGAATTTGCTGGTTGAGGAGAAGAAAGCGGTGCAGTTGGGTGGAGCTTTTGACAAGTTTGAGCTGAAGAACCGTATACTGGATGAGGATGAAAAGAAGGTTCTTCACGACTCTATGATTTCTTACGCAAGAGAAAGACTCGGTACCTAGCACTAATAAATTTGGGAAAGCTCCGGAGTTGAGCATCATGCTACATGGTCCGAGATTGTTACTTCATCTCGATCCGAGCCCACTCCTGTGATTCAGCCCCAGCCCATCCTGGCTTACGACCCAGAACAGCCACGTCTATCTCCTATTTGGGAGCATTCATCCGAAGTCGTTCATCCAACCGCAAGCCGAACCTAGGAAGGTACTCTGAAAAAATTTCATGCGTACTTAAAAGTAAAGTTATTATTCCGAAGCGTTTGCTAACAACTTCTCTTCTTTCTTTGTTCAGTGACCAGAGTTACTTTGGCAGTGCCCCTCGGAATCCAGGAAGCACAACGAGTGAAGAAGGCCATTATCACCGAAGCAACCATCACGACAACGGTTGTGCCAATTGAAGTGACGCAGGGGAGTTCACTTGCTTTTGATGAGCAGATGATGAACGAGCTCTTGGGCCGACAGAGTGACCCCTTCGCGGACTTGCAGTTTGTC
Source organism: Allium cepa (assembly GCA_030765085.1). Lineage (NCBI taxonomy): Eukaryota > Viridiplantae > Streptophyta > Magnoliopsida > Asparagales > Amaryllidaceae > Allium > Allium cepa. The sequence goes on from CM060942.1 coordinate 516,853,193, forward strand.
ATTAGTGGACTTGCGCGGCTTCCAGTTACTCAATGCAGACCACCGCTGCCCCCAACGAAGCCCGATCTGCTCGCGAGGAAGAAATATTGGCTGAAATTAACGCCGAATTGGAGGCAACGGCACATGGCGGTAGTTTTGGGAGTGGAAGGAAGATGGTCGGCCCAACAACACTTAGGGTGATATCTCCTTTGGGCACATTCGTCGATAATAGCATGCTTATTCTACCCCTGGTTGTAGACCCAACTCCTCTGACTCCTCCTGCAAGGAGTACTCCTTTAGATTCAAGTTCGTAGGTGGACGTCGATATCATGGCTTCATCAGGGGATGATCCGCCAAAGGGTAAAGGCACGAAGCGAAAAACCATTAGATGTTCTGACGGTTCCGCGTTGAAGAAGAAAAGGTAGATGAGACCCTTTGGCGCATTTTTGGCAGTTAGGAATTTTCTTTCCCTTCGTAGGCCGTGTATAGATGCGGGTTCGGCCCCCTCTAATAGGAATTTTTTGGAATAACTTGTATATGAATCTTCACATACAATTAGTTGAAATGAAATTTTGTTTCTTGGCTTTAACTTTCATTTCTTTTATGCTTAAGTATTACAGTATTTGAATTTTAGTTCAGTGTACTTGTGGAGTTTCAGCCTTTGAGTTGAGTTTGTTTTGTTTGCCAAGTGTGAAAATCACGAGTACAGTTTGCAATGGGAGATCGAGTTGGCTTTTTGACGTTACACCACCTCGATCAACGATCAACACTTAAGCTTTGCCTCCAGTCTAGGTGATAAGTTACAAATACCAGCTAGCGACCGCCAGTTGTCTTTATAAACAGTTACATCCATACTCTGGGGATCAGAATTTGCATTTCGACGGTCAATCATGCCTGTTGAAGTTTTTTCAGTACATATCCACATATTGGGGACATAAATTAGTTTAGGATTGGTCGTTCGCACTCGAGTTACGTTTTCACTTCGTCCACACTTTGGGGACTTAGGATTTTTTGCAATTGATAATCTGGTTCATGCTTTGGGAATCTAGAAACTAACGACGTTTGTAAATTAGTTCACACTCTGGGAACTAGAACTTTGTGTTTATATTCCAATTCACACTATTGGAATGTGGAGCTAGCGTTTATGCTCCAGTTCGCACTCCGGGAACCTGGTGTTGATGTTTGTACTCCAATTCACGCTCTGGGAACTTGGAGTTGGCCGACAGATGGTCAGACACATCTGTTTAGGCTTTTTAGGAATTCGTTCACACTTTGGGAACGATGGATTTATCGAGATCGTGGATGGTCGGATCACAACCACCCCGAGTTAACAAGCGAGGTCGTTAGATAGACTGGTCTATCCTCCTCTAACTTGGTTAGGATATGGCCGAAGTCGTTAGGTGAACGGATCCACCCTCTTCGAAACCGCATTTATGAGTTTTATACTCCAACTCACACTATGGGAGTTTGGAGTTGGCCGACAAATGGTCAATCATGTTTGTTTAGGCATTTGGATTGCGTTCGCACTTTGGGAACAATAGAATTATCAGGATTGTGGATGATCAGTTCACATCCACCCCGAGTTAAAAAATGAGGTCATTAGATGGATGGATCCATCCTCCTCGAACTTGTTTAGGATACAGTTGAATTCGTTAGGTAGACGGGTCCACCCTCTTCGAAGTTGTATTTATAAGTTTTATACTCCGACTCGCACTTTGGGAGTTTGGACATAGTGTTTATATTCCGGTTTGCACTCTTGGAACCTAGAGTCGATGTTTATACTCCAATTCATGCTCTGGGAACTTGGAGTTGGGCGATAGATGGTCAGTCACATTTGTTTAGGCTTTTTCGTAATTCATTCACACTCTAGGAACGATGGATTTATCGGGATCGTGGATGGTTGGATCACATCCACCCCTAGTTAACAAGCGAGGTCGTTAGATGGATTGGTCCATCCTCCTCTAAATTGGTTAAGGCACGACCAAAGTCGTTAGGTGAACGGATCTACCCTCTTAGAAACCGCGTTTATGAGTTTTATACTCCAACTCACACTCTGGGAGTTTGGAGTTGGCAGACAAATGGTCAATCACGTTTGTATAGGCATTTGGATTGCGTTCGCACTCTGAGAACGATAGAATTATCAAGATCGTGGATGGTCAATTCACATCCACTCCGAGTCGACAAGCGAGGTCATTAGATGGACGGATCCATCCTCCTCGAACTTGTTTAGGATATGGTCAAAGTCGTTAGGTGGACGGGTCCACCCTCTTCGAACCCGCATTTATAAGTTTTATACTCCAACTGGCACTCTTGGAGTTTGGAGTTAGTGTTTATACTCTGATTCGTTCTCTGGGAACCTAGAGATGATGTTTATACTCAAATTCGCGCTCCGGAAATTTGGAGTTAGTTATAGGACTTTCGTGTGTCCGTCAAGTTCAGCCTTTAATGTGATGGCTTGCCCCCGAGCTTGGGTTTCACTTAGTGAGTAGCCAGTCGTATCACAGTCACTCGCTATTGGATAAATTCCATAGTATGATAGAACCTAGCTCTTCGTGCGTCGTAATAGTTGAATGTCGCATTCAGCGAATCACAGCTCTAGCTTGAAAAGATGGCAATTTATTGCTGGAACAGAAAAACATGGCAAAGTCAGTGCCTTATTACAAATTTGAATTTCAAAATGCAAAAACAAATTGCCAGGGATTTATATACTAAATAGATAAAGCCTATCATGTGTAGCAGTGACGAAGGTCCTTGTCGTTCGGGGCTCTTAACAAAGTGGGACCGCCGCTAACAGCACTTATTACCAATCTCCCACCTGTACGTGCGGGTTCCTCCTGTGTCGCCCGATCGGGCGTATTATTCTGATTTGATGGGCACGCTCCTACAGGCTGTGGTGCCCGTAAAAATTGTTCCAGCTTTCTCTCTCTAATCAACTTCTCCGCGAGATCTTGCAAATGACGGCATTCATTCGTATTGTGGCCATAGCTTTCGTGGAACCTACAAATTTTCCCATCTGGATTTGCCTCTCCAACGACGGTTTTGGTGCAGGTTTTTTATACCGAATGGTGTTACAGGTTTGTAAATACACATTCTCCAGTGATGTATTCAAAGGAGTGTAGTTATCAAACATAGGATCTTTGCGCTGTGGGCCACGATTTTGAACTCTCTTTCTATTTTGATTTACGCTCTCCCTTCGCTGATTTTGTTTGTCTTGAATGTTTAGCCGAACTTTTCCGGAGCTCTTACCGGACTGTTTGGCCGCAACATTGCTTTTGATCCCTCCCATGCTCGATCCTACATCGTCTTGTTTCCTAGACTATTTTACATCTTCCCTTCTTAGGAGTTGAGCCACCTTGGCATAGAAACGGTCCAATGATGCAGGTGGTTTTCTGGCCAACCAGTTGCTGAATTCAGAATCGGGGTCAATCCCCTTAGTCAAAGCCATAAGAATGGAGTTGTCGTTCGGGTTGTTGATCTCAGCACAAGCAGCATTGAATCTTTCTAGATAACGCCGGAGTGTCTCTCCAGGAGCTTGAGTGGCAATAGACAGGGTTTTAACATCCCTCGGCCTCGCGACGTACATGCGGAATTTCTCAACAAATTTAGTGGCCAACTGGTCAAAGGAAGAGATGGATCGAGGCGGCAATCGGGTGAACCACATAGTGGCGATGCCCCTTAAGGAAATTGGGAAGCTCTAGCATTTTACTGCGTCATCAGCTCTAGCAGCACTCATTGACCATTCATATTTCAGAATATGTTAGGTTCAACATTTCCTTCGCACACTGGTAGAGTCAGCATTGTGAATCGCCGAGGGGATTTAGCATACAATATTTCGTCCGTAGAAGGAGTGTGACTTCGGGAGATTCCCCAGTCGTCATTCTTGAGACCTTGGCTCTCGCGGATCATCTGACGTATCATGGTCGGAAGATCCAGCATTTGGACGTTCTACGCGCGTTGAGCCAAAGCGTTGTTGGGTTCCACATTGTGAGGCGGGACCGGACACTGATGGCGGTCCATGTCACATCTTCGTGGTCCAAAGTTTTCTGGGACGTATGGTTCAGGAGTAAGTCTGTGTTGATGATGGTCCAATTCTGGCTGGTTTCGGGCATCAACCCTCGGTTCTACGGCGACAATCGTAGCGCGGTTGTCTACGGCATAGTGAGGAACGGTGCCCCCTCGAGAGGAGGGCCCGGTCTTGAAACTAACCAATGGATCAACTCTCAGCTGTCCAATGGTTAGTGCGGGTTGATGTCCAATGGCTTGTGCATGACTTTCGTCCAGTCGGGATCATGGAGATTGATGATGATAGTCAGAGGAGGCAGAACGTTCTGTGGAGGAACGAGAAGCATAATCTCTCCTAGGTTTTATACGCTTATGGCGATTATGCTGACTAGCCAGCTCAGCATTAGCGCGCAGCTATTCTGTTAGTTATTGAGGACTCTGTGTCAACTCTTGCAGCAACATCTGGAACTCTTGTCTGGAGATCGGGCCCGATGGATCTAAGGGTCCGGTAGCATCTTGATTGGACGAAGGTAACTACGCCGAATTCTGTCTATCCCGGCCTTCTTGATCGGCAGCGGCGGAAGCAGTCCTTTTGCTAACCATGGCGATGGATGAGATCCTTTCCAAGGCTTCACACAAATCTGAATAGGTTAGAAGGAATCTGGATTAGAAATTTGTAACTTCCTCTTAGATTTATGAAATCCGGTATCGAAAGCAGATCCAAAGAGCAGGAGAAAATTTGGGTTTTCTCAGTGAAAGCACCAAAGTGTTTGTACCAAAAATGGGCACAACACTCTTCAGAAGTTTTTGAAGAGATAAAAGTGATGGATATAAATTTAAAACGGTAGATTATCTAACAAAAACTCCAATATCTGATAAGTAAATGCAAAGACACAAGCGATTTAGAGTGATTCAGCGTGTTGCCTATGTCCACTATGAAGTTTTTATGATTTTATCGCTTCTCTTTTGAAGATTACAACTGGTTGCAGCAAACAACAGTGGAATATAACTCTGAAATTCGAATTCAATAATAGGAGTTGGTTGGAAAGTTCAATCCGACAAAGTCTGGGCGCTTTAAGAGTCAAAAGATCCCTTTTCTACAGGCTCTGAGGCTCTATTTATAGGCGTAGGAGGCTGATATTTCACTCAAACTTCGAGGACTCTTTCTGGCACGTGAGTGGGCCCATGTGATCGACCCCGGGAAGTTTCGACTCGATTTATGATCAATATGAACTCAATTCGTATCGATCAAGATGATGTCCAATGGAGTCGAAACTTGTTGAGGACAATCTATGGCTCGTACGTAATCTCCTGTAAAAATTTCATAGCATTTGGACTTGTGGAGCTCGAGATATGATCGATACGATATTGAGTTCTTCGGTTGGTTTTCCGGTTCGAATCCATGGCTTCAAATCGATTTTCTTCGAATCGATAAGGCACGTGACCATGCGGCGACGTGGCGCGCACTCCTCGCATTGATCCTCCTTTTGCTCCAAGTTGACCGTGTCGCATCCATGAATTTTGCCTCATTCGTATCAAAGGCCGTTACCCAGTTCACATCGACGGAAAATGACCTATTCGTATCATTGCAATGAGCTCTGTTCGTATCAATGGAAAATATATGGACACGCTGACCATTTGGCATAGATCGTATCGATCAAAATAGGCTCTAGAGCTCGATGGATTCGAACATTAGCTCCATGATGTGTATGAACTAAATAAGATGGATGGATACGAATAGAGCTCTCCTTGATCGATACGAATAAGGCAGTTACTTTATGGATACGAAATAGTGACTTGTCGTAGTTGATGGATGTGAAGTAGTCATCATCCGATCGATAGAAGATGATGGATTCGAATATTGATAGCTTGATCGATACGAATCAAGAGAAACTGATCGATGTGAAGTGGGTGATGGATACGAACCAAATCGAGTCGAACTGTGGCTCACTGATGGATATGAAAATGAGGCTTTTTCCTCCAATTTGCGTCGATCATAACTTGAGCATACGAACTTGGATTGAGCTGAAATTTGGAATGCTGGCTTTCTTAGCTTTTTTTGTCATGTCATATTAATTGTAGCTCGATCCAGACTTGTACAAAATTTACCGACATTCATAGTACACCTATGTATTAACGATCTCCAAGATGAACTATCCTTGATTACTAGCCAGTTCCTTGATATCTCGGCCATGCCAAAAGACGGGATAATAACAATCATACAAACGTATTTACTGTGATTTATAGATTGAATTTGAGATGGACCAAATAGATCTAAATGAAGTAAGTCAAGAGTTTTTGAAGTTTAGACCATATCTTTCAATTTGAATGAACTATTCCTAAGTTCTCCTAATTGATAAGCATCACATATACTATCTACTATGAAATCCATTTTAGGAAGACCTCTTACTAGATCATATTTTGAAAGTCTAGATAAGAGTTGAGATTCAAATGTGTAAATCTTTTATGCTAAATCCAAGGGTCACTTGTATTAGCCAAAAGACATAGATTATAATTTGAGATTTTCAGGCTAAGAATATAAATATTTATCTTCCTTCAAAGATAATATTTAATTTATTATCTTCTATGTGACACTTATCCTTTTCAAATTTAATTTTGTAGCCCTTGTCTTATAATTGACTTATGCTAAGTAACTTGTGTTTTAGATTCCTAACTAATAGAACATTAGAAATAGTAGGAGTTTTAGAGTTACCGACATTGCCAATGCCAGTCACATATCCTTTTGAATTGTCTCTAAAGTTGACTATTCCTCCATCTTCACAAAATCATGTTATTCAGTATCTCCGGATTACCTGTCATATGTCTTGAACATCCACCATCAAGTATCCATTTGTTTTTCCTAATTTGCACCATTTTTCCATTGAGTATTGATCCTTCAAAAGCCATATAACACGTCTATCCCTGCACAACACACCAATTCGGTTGATAAATTGATTTTCTATAATAACAATATGCAGACTTATGAGACAATGATGATTTGGATAGTTTTGAACCAATGTTAAAGGAATCTCCAAAAATTTCCATCTTAAACTTTTTCAAAATTCAAATTATGATAACTTTGAAAACCAATGCTCTGATACCAAATGCAGGAATGCGGATTACGGATCTTCAGGCAGAATTAACACCGGGGAAGGTGAATAGTTTTAATTAATTTTATGAATCTTTTTGAAATCTTTTCAAATTAAACCCAAATAGATACTATTCACAAACATAGAGACCATCACAGAACCAGACACAGATGCAAATAGTAAATAAAAGCAGTAAAGGAAAGAAGACACTAGAATTTTATACTAGTTTGGAGTTACTCTACACCCAGTCCCACACAATTTCTTATATACATTTCTTTACAAATATAATGTCGATATTACAACCTTGATTCCAAGGCCACGAAATACACCCTCCTGTCTCCGAGTCCAGGGCAAACTCTCTTGATTTAAACAGGCTACAAGATCACCTAATTGATTTACGGGCTACAATCACACCCAATTGATTTATGGGCCATCACACCGTTTCCAATCACACTTTGACAGAGAGAGACTACGTACGCTTTGATCTTTCCATCTTTGATTACAAATGATCCTATAACTCAGAATAGCACTGAGATATTTGAGAGAGTTGCAGAGAATCAAACTAGAGACGATCGAGTTTGATTCACTTAGGATTTCGGTAGAGTTTTATTAAGAATGTTTGAAAATATGAATGAAAGAGAAAGAGGGGAGAAAACAGAGAAATCTTAAGTGAAAATTCGTTGAAAACTACTTGTATATATAGGAGAATAAAGGTCATGTCCATTCGTGGATGGTTATGACAAATAGACACTTCTTTTGAAAATTTGAATTTTAAAATCTATGACTACCATTTTGACAGGAGGGTATAGGCATGTCGACATCCCCTATTATTTTTTGAAAATTGATTTTTGTTTTAAAAGATATTTTCTTCCTAAAGTTTGTCCAAACAATCTTAGAACTTATAAACTATTTTGAATATACTTAAGATTATTAAAACCTTTTGAAAGTGATCTTACGAAATATAAAAGTAATAAAAACAAAATCTATAAATAATTTGAGAATAAAGCTAAAATATTAAAACCAAGAGATAGTTTAAAAACAAGAAATGATTTTGAAATTTGTATGATTAAAAATAGTTTTTGAACTAAATATTTAAACCGAGAGAGAGAGAGATGTCTCTTTTAAAAAGATAGTTCTGAAAAAAACCTAAAAATAAGTCATTTTGAAAATTTCGTGGATTCCATCCCACTAAAGAAGGTCATGGGTTCCATCCCACTATTAAAGCGAGAAGGTGGATACCATTCCACAATTAAAATCCAAATAAAGATTTTAGTGCTATTATGAAGTTTTAACATAAGTGTAGACTCTATTACTTATTTTGATATCTTGAACTCTTGATAATCTTGATACTCATGAGTCATCGGTCTTGATTTCTACGATCTTAAATTCGTCGGTCTTGAATCTCTATATTATACCGTCTTCATTCTTAGTACCTGCATATATATGTATAAGTACATGTATATGTATGTGTATATATATAGACAAGGATATTAGTATTTATATTTCACAACAAGTCATAAGGTTGTTATCATCAAAACCAACATCTCAAGAACTAACATGACCAATATAAGAACGCATAAAAGAGTACGTAAACAAACATACACAAATATCATCATCACTATATGAATATCTTAAATACACTAGTATGAGATACATGTATATGAAATAGAAAGACACCATCAGTCTATGCGAGGTGATCCAATACCACTTGCATCATTGCTACTATCATCGCTACTATCATCATTGATGTTAACGAAGTCATATGGGTTAGGTAGCTACTTCTGTTGAATCTGAGCTTGGTAATCACGTATTTAAGCCATATATTGAGCCGAGTCTAATAATCTATCAGATATCGAGTCTGTTGTTATTATGAGGCGGTTTGATAATCCTGGTACATAAGTTGAGTATAATAAAGCGTCATGCACTAAAATGCAGCAATCACCCATCTATCCTCATCTATGTACCTAGCATACTACGATGTAAAAAAGAAAACTATTCATATCGTGGTCGCAAATGATAGTGAACCATATGAAAATTAAAAATTCTTACATACTTGATGCAGATTATATAAACGAATAGAAAGTGCACCCCAAATGCCAACATCAGCAGGATACCATAGTGTACACTTATCAACCTCACTCGGTAATGTATACTCTCCAAATGCATGCTGAGGGGGATCGTGCATATGAGGATACATGTACTGGGTTGACGATGCCTTAAAAGTAGCATGTGGTAATTGAACTCTGACGGAGGTGATACATGGGGCCAATATGATTAGGGTTCAAACTCCATATATAATCTGGTAAAGAGAAGCACTTGTGGCTACTTGAGTTTAGTATACATCAAAATCTCCTGGTATAGTAAAAGGCTCACCATCTACCGATTCCATGGCCCTCATACTGGCAATATAAGTCTGGCCGGCCTGAATAGATCCATAATATCATCCCACGGAAGCACATCAGAAGGAATATAAACTATATCAAAAACTTCAACCAACACTGCTCCCTTAAATACCAAATGAAAGGGCATGTTGGAAGTTGGAAGCATACCTATCTCTTGAAATCAAAAACTAAAATGTAATGAGATGATCTGTGTTGGGTTCTATAAACTGTATATACTTATGCGAGGGACGAAAAATAGAAGTGTTGCATCGCCTCAATCCATCGGTTATCCGGACTCCATCAACTCAATAGTTAAATCCTATATGGCATGGCATACATGCATAACATTTGCCTAATGATATAATTTTGGAAAAGTAAATATATGATGCATTGTTCGCTTCATCGACAAGTCGTGGGTGCATATTAGTTGTATATTAATAGTATCAAAATTCGAAGATGTGTCAAAATCAAATATCTATCAAGACTGTTGTAGTGCATATGTATCCAATGTTATATACAGATATCCAATGATGGTAGTACTATAATTGTAACACTACTAGAAAATGTTGAATTACTGACGACACTTGGCTAAACCTTCCAGTGGTTATTTACGATAGTTTCCGATGGCTTTCAATGGGCCGTCAACGACCATCGAAAATAATCTAAAAGACACCCAGCGGCCGTCGGAAGCCGTTGGAAGTTCGCGTTGTATAGTTCTCAGCCGAGACCTTTCTTGCTTATTAGAACTGAAGTGAAATTTTGATCAAATCCCTTAAACCCCTTTTTCAAGCTTCCAACCCTCATATTCTAGCGTTCGGATCTTGCATGGCTCCTAGATCACTCTTTATTGACCTAAATCTAGATTTGCCAAATTTGATAAATTAGGACTAATTGGTGATTATAATTGTTTCTAATAGCCTAATGATGATTTATAGTATCCCATGGAATACCTATTTCATTTGTTAACTTTAAATTATGAAAAGTAGGTATAAATCGTGAATTTGTGTATATGTATAAACCACCATATATGTGTTATTTTAGCATTGTCTTGTGTTAATTAGGGTGTTTATGCATTCATATATGTGTGTGTATGCGTGTTAATCACTATATACACATGCATACACGTGCATACTAGTAATTAAATAAATTGTTTTCTATCGAAAACGTCGTAAAAAATAATTTACATATCTACTATAAAACGATGAATTAACCTTGTTCGATAAAATGCGCAGAATAATATGGTAAATTAATAATTTTTCAAAAGATATAAAATTAGTAAATTTTCAACCATTTACAGACAGTAATATATTATATAATAAATAAGAAGACAAACTATAAAACTTCCAATTTTGTATAAACTACTTCTTTATTACGTCTCGTGGAGAGTTTTTGGCCACGTCCGACAAGTGTTGTACATGATCGTTATATAAATATTCATTATTGTCAGAAAACAGACATTTGAATTTATCTGGTACAATACTTGCTAGATTTGTCCACGTATTAGACAAGTTATAAACAAAGTAAACAATTACATTTCGTTCATTATTTCGTTTTAAATGGTTCAAAAATTCAACCGTCACTTTTCTTTTTTGCTTCCTATATACATGCATTTGTGTACAATACAAGAAACAAAGGGAAATGTTGTTGAAATTTTGTTGAATCAGTTAAAATGAAATAGTTTATGAAATATAATTGTTTACTTTGTTTGTAATGGTAAGTAGGATGACTGACCATCAAAATAGAAAATCATAAACCAACGTTCTGATATTATACTGTTAAATTGGATAAAACTGATGCGTATAAGATTATGCACCGATACACTGAAAAATAAAATCTCAATTCATAAAATGGCCAATAATTATTTTTTAATTTGTGATATTTTTTTTAAATAGGAAAAATGATCGATTATTTTGTTGATCCGAGGAGATGGATGTACCAAAGAAGGTGACTGAGAGGCTCTATAAAGGATGATTTCTATAATGGTACAAATGTATTTGTTGATTTCGCTTTAAGTAATAATGGAAATGACGTAGAAATTCGTTACCCGTGTAGTAGTTGTAAATATTTGAAGTATTTGTCACTAGATAATGTGAAAGTTCATTTGTGCAAAAACAGTCTCGTACCGGAGTATTACGTTTGGGATCGTCATGGAGAAGTTGTAGCACATACAACTGTAGAGTCTGAATTAGAGGCGGCTAGTAACAAAATTGATATGACGAATCATATAGAAAATATGGTTGAAGATGCATCACAATCAATGTTCCCAACAATTGATGTTGACGATGACAATATTAATGTCAAAGACCAAATATTGAAGCAAAAAAATAAACTATTTATTTGGTGCTGCTACGAAGCCTCTTTGGGATGATTTTAAAATTGGCACTTAATTATCAGTAACCACAGAATACATTGCGATGAAATCAAAATACAACATCATCGAAGGCGGACCTATACTAGTTGTACAAGTTGCAAAGCGACATATGCCGATAATTTAATGCGTTAAAATCACTATGAAGTTAAAAACTTATGTTGGCTTTTGGTTTACCATATCAAAAAATGATACATGTCTAAATGGTTGCATGTTGTTTTGAAAAAAGGACATCATCTTAGGAAGTGTAGAATATGTAATGAGGAAAGGTATAAAGCACTAAAAAAGAAGGGAAAGAAAGTCCCATACAAATGTTTGCATTACTTGACCATCACTACTAGACTTCAATGATTATACGCATCTTCTATAACTGCACCTCATATGAGATGACATAGTGTGAGAACAGAGGAAGAATGTAAGTTGACACATCCAGCCGAAGGAGAAGCAAGGAAGCGTTTTGACAAAACTTATCCCGCTTTTGCAGCGGAGAGTCATAATGTTAGACCTGGCTTATGTACAGATGCTTTTGCACCATTTCTCAATTTGGTCCTAAATATTCATCTTGGCTCATTATCATCACACCTTATAATTTACCTTCATGGATGTGTGTGAAAACTACATATATGTTTCTTACTGTTGTCGTTCCTGGCCCTGACGATCCGACACAAGGAATCAATATTTATTTAGAACCATTGATTGAGGAGTTAAAAACACCGTGGAAAGAAGATGTAGAAACATAAGACGTTTCAAAGAAAAAAATTTGAATGTTTGCTTCTTTTTGTGGACTATAAGTGATTTCCCTACTTACGCAATGCTTTTAGGATGGGGTACATCCAATCATCTAGCCTTTTCTTACTGCATAGACAAAACACAGGCATTTACTTTGTCGAATGGTAAGAAAATTTCATGGTTTAACTACCATTGATATTTTCTCCACGTCAATCATCCCTACAGAGGAGAATAGAAATTTTTTTTTAGCAAATAGTGTAGAAACCAGACAACCGCCAATGATATGGTCAAGCGAAGACATATATGAACTTTTAAAGAACTATCCAAAGATACATGAAATTGGGGCACAAACTAAAATTGCAGGTAAATTGACTATTCATAATAGGTGCAAAAAAGGTATATTTTAGGAGTTGCCTCATTGGAAAGATCTTCTGCTTCGTCATAATATAGATGTGATACACAACGAGAAAAATGTATCTGATAATACTTTTAACACAATTTTGAAGGTCAAGGGGAAGACTAAAGACGATTTGAAATCAAGACACGATATATAAGAATGGTGTAAACGTTTTGAGCTTCATATGAAACCAAAAGACAATAAAAAACACAAATCATGTGTTCACGACCCAAATTTCAGCGTTCGAAAATCGACACCCGTACTTCACTTGTACTCGAATGCCATAGATTCAACTGTTGAAATCCGAATCATGTCAGAGGTTATAACACATTAAGTATAACAACACAGTGGAAGAAAATGAATATAATCATTGATACAATACAGGTACAATATCTGATACAATATGTTACAATTGATCCATAAATATCAGAGACAAGATACAATAGCGGAAAGAGATAACTTCAACTAGAACCACCAAGCGAGAACTGCAATATCTGCAACTGCATCTCCAATCCAAAGCTAGCTCGATCCCCCATCAAGTAGGACTGAAGCAAGGTCAGTTCCCTTGAACAAATTCTATCACCAAATCCAAAGGCTAGGTTCTATCGAATCTACTCCTACTATTTGATTATCTGAAAAATCCAACTCTTGGCTGCCTGTGTGGAAAATTGTGGGCACCAAGAGTTTAGATAAGGAACAATAAACTCCAGGTCAATCATGGGACTGGTATGAGCAAAAAAAAATAGTTTATCTTTAAAGGAAAAACAAAATAGTTTAAAAGAAATCCGCAATGCTTTTTGGAAAATGAAACTACCATAAGGCCACCCACCGCACACATAATGCAAACACAGAATTGGAGGAGATTTCTTCTTATGATAGTCAAACATGCTTGATAATAAAAAACCTTTTTGATATTATTATTAGTGCATAGTGCAGAAAACATTTCAAAAAATTAATATTAATCTTAGCCCATATAGGCATTTTGCACTTATGCCTACTATAGCTAGCATGTTCAATAGCAGTCCACCACCACATTCCATGGCAGGTTATACAACTAAAACCATACAAGACTCGTATTGTTTTGTTTGGATTTTCAACAAAAGGTCGGGCTAAGGAACTTCCTTAACAAATGGGACGCCTCTGGAGGGACGCCCCTAAGAACTAAATCGGTTCGCTACCAACACAAGGATGGGTTTCCCCGTCCCGGAAGTAACACCTACAAGTAAGCCATCCTCGGTCATGTAACGACCTGCCATTCCACAGAAAGACGCATCATCAACAAGAAAGAGGTAGAAATAGAATAGATAAAAGAAAGAACTCAACAAAATCAGAATCTCATTGCGGAAACGCAACAAAATATAATATATCACATAGATATTACATAATCATTACATTAGAGTTATACAAATTATGCAACATTTCCACATTAGACAGTTATAAAGACATGTCTAATACTTTACATTCAAAATACAACAGACAAAGACAACATAGCGGAAACAGATAGATATAGCTATATTTGTACTTCTGCTCCAAGTTATCCAATATTCGTCAAAGCTAACTTGAATCCCTAGGCTACTCATAAAAATTTGAGTACCCAAGAGTTTAAGAAAAACAGAATAAACAACGGTTCAGATATGGGTCTGGTGTGAGTTAACGGTTAAATGTTGTTTAACTTTTAAAATCATGTGAAAACAAGGTATCACGTAAGACTTCCCACACATAAACATGGGTAAGTTTTTACCTTACGCTAACCAGAACATTTGATAGGAAATCTGATTATATTATAATAGGGTGTAGGGTTTTCAAATAAACTACAAAGTAGCCGAAATTGTTACATTTATTAAATTCCAGCATACAAAGGTATACAATCAAATCTGAGGGAATTTATTGGAGATTGGATTCCATACAATGATAAGGCTATTGGGGCACCACCCGTCATAGTATGTGGCCTAGATCACCGTACCGAGGATCACTCCTGACCCCCTGCAACACAAAGCCGGAACCATCCCTTGCTGGACAGTCCGAATAAGACAACCCCGTGGTTGGCTGCGGATCCAACTTCCCACTAAGCCAAATAAAAGGGACATCTAGATAGGGGAAGCTCTTATCCTACTTGAGCGCGACTCACTTAGCATTGCTGCGTCTCCCCTGTTTTAGCCAATCCCGGTTGATGAGCCTTGAGGCTACGATTACCATTATAGAACACATCTATCTTAGAATGCTCATCGTCTACCTGACAATGTTCTTAAAGCATTCAATCCATACAAGTTAGTTCTGGGTTCGAACGAAACCGAAGGCATTATCTCGTATTTTGGAATCACCTTCAAAGTTAATGAAAATAACCCTTGCACTCTGAAACTCCATCTCGATCTTCACTTTAAGATGTCACGACCAACCGTTTAACTTGGATCGATGTGGTTTCTGGATAATCAAATCTGATACCCGATCTCGGTCTCCTTGAAATCCAAACGTATCTTAAAGTCCAAGTTGTTTAAGTTTAAACAATTCATTTCAGTTCAATTCAATACTTTGAATTCACACAACACAACATAGATAAATATCACACATTTATCACCGATATATCCAATATAGCACCATAGAATATCACATCATATCATCTTATAGATATCAACCAATCCAGACATTCTACTCAAACAATCATCCACAAACACGAATTATTAATCCATGTTATAATTAACTTAATAAACTTAAATTTAATTAATTACCTAAGAATTAATCAACTAATCCTGCTTAAACCAATCATTAATTAATTACAAGAAAATTAATTAATCATCACTTAAATCGATCATCCCCTTAATTAATCATCCTTGATTAATTATCCTTTAATACTTTATCAATCAATTAATTAATCTCTAATCATAGATTAATTATCCTTTAATTATAATTAATAAACCTTAATTACTAATTATCTCCTTCAATATAAAGTAATCAATTCTTAATTACTTTTATAGTCATTTAATTAACCTTTAATCAGCCGATTGATTATCCATTAACTATTAGTCAATAACCTTAATTACTAATCAATATTTCTCAACGCAAATTAGTTAATCCATAATTACTCTTATAATTAATTAATTAATCATTAATTAACTAATTAATTATCCCTTAATTATTTATTAATAAAACTTAATTGTTAATTAACAATCTTAATTACAAATGAATTAATCCATAATTATCAGTTAATCAATCCTTGATTAACAGTTAACCATCTTTAATTAATCTTCAATTATAGATTAATTATCCTTTAATTATTAATTAATAACCTAATTGTTAATTAATAGAACTTAATTACAAATTAAGTACTTTTGAATTTCTAGTTAATTAATCTCTAATTACCAAATTAACAACCCTCTAATTACTTAATTAATCAATCTTAATTACTTAATTAATTAATTCCCACTTACAACTGAATTACCAATTTAATTAATCTTTATTCATTAATTAATTATCTTTAATTAATGATCCTAAATTAATTAATCATTAATTAATTAATTTATTACCTTTAATTATTAATTAATTAATCCAAATAATTACTCGTAATTAATTACTTAACTAATCCTTTATAACTAATTAATCAAATTGATTAATTATACTTAATTTCCTTAATTAACTTAACTAATCTCAACACATTAGAACCTTAACTATCATAAGATAAAATATTATCTTATAAATACCTTAATTTCCTTTAACATTTTTAACATTTTATCATTATAATTACCTTCACTTAATTAAATCATTTTATTAAGATTTGAAATAAAATAATCATTTAACTTGATAATTTTAAAGTTAACAAAACTTAACTTCCTTAAAATAACTTAAAACATTATCAAGTAGAAGTTTTTTAAAAACTAATTTCAATTTGTATTTTAAAACTTGCTTTTATGTAAATCTTAAACTTTTATTTTAAGTTAAGTTTTCAAATCACTTTAAATTTCGCAAAATTGAAATGAAATAGATTTTCAAAACTTCTTAATCAATAATTAAAGAAAATAATAATAAAAAGAGTAAGATTAAATAAAAAGTTTAAATTAGATTTAAATTTAAATTTCTAAACCAAACTGATTTTAAAACATTTTAAAAACTGTTCCATACTTGTGCTTTGGGTCAAGCCCAAAGAACCCTCGAGTCTATCCCCGAGTTTCTTGTAACGACCGTGATATTGAATTATTGTCGAAGTAAATATTTTAAATAGAAATTTTTAAATTAAAATTTGAAAAAAAATTAAATAATGTTGTAAAGTCAGTAGTCTTAATAATAGTAGCATGTTGAAATAAAAAGGACTTTTGCCTTCATGTGAGAAATGGGTTCATATTAATACAAGATGGAACATTGTTCATTGCTTTGCTGTAAACACTTTTTGTCACTAAAGCCTAGAAAAGCAAGTGAACATTCTACGTTACTTCTTTCTTCATTTTGGCCTACCATCATTTAATTCAAGCGGGGAAAGCGTTGTACACATTATAGTAATAAAGCAAAGTTATAAACAGAAAGTAAACCAAAGTGTGAAAACACATTTGCATTGCTATCACTTTTGTTCATAGCTGCTACCATCATTTTACTACACGTCCTTTTCTTTTCTTTTTCTTCGCTCAAGCACGTCTTCATTAAATGCTTTTGTAAAAAATGATGGCCAACACACATCTTTCATTTTCTAATTCAAAAATATTGTAAGAAGCAAGTCTCTGCAACTGCTCATTTTTCAGAGGAAAGGGAAGCATTAATGGAAGCTCCTACTTGAATCTTGGTAGCTAGCTAACTTTGAAGCCGATTTTTTTGGTGAGTGCAAACTCACATCTATTTAAACTGAGACATTTATTTCTTTAGCTTCAGTGAAGCATTCAATAATGTGGTCCTGGATATCATATTTTATCAGTACTTATGCATTACACAGAGCAAACACTGGACGTTTTCACGTTAGTTTGTGTGTAAGGAAGCACGGCTTACAATATACGAAAGTGTTGTCCAAGTTATCAACTAAATTTTCACGTGCAAGGCAAACACGAAGCCAATGCCAGGCCATTATAAAAGATAGTAGTGTGTGTGGTATAGGAAACTTGTTCATTCGATTCTATTCTTTTATTTTGTGCATTGGAACCTTTTCATTCGGTTGCATGCATAGCCAGATTGTGTTTTATACACATAAACCTTATTTTAGTACCTATGCTACTCATAATATGCATGAATTTATTTGTTGTAGCATGTGCCAGTACCTACTGCTTGCATGAACTATGCCCAGATCTTGTTAGATGCGTGCATACAAATTTTTATAGCTTGAGTATGAGTTTTGTTTTTCTTTATATAAGTAACCATGCCCAGATTATTGGTGGATATTTTGGTCTCAATACATGTGTGTACATGAAATTGTATC
Source organism: Allium cepa (assembly GCA_030765085.1). NCBI lineage: Eukaryota > Viridiplantae > Streptophyta > Magnoliopsida > Asparagales > Amaryllidaceae > Allium > Allium cepa. The sequence goes on from CM060942.1 coordinate 516,871,527, forward strand.
AAGTTTAGATGCACGTTATTATATAAGTTATTGGCCTTATTGAATTGTTAAAATGGCAATTGAGAACACTCACGTGTAGTCAAAATTCCTCTGTTAAATTACACTTTTGTGAATCAGTGTACGTGCGTGGCTTGAATCCTTGCTCTGTTGAAATTCACTAGAATACGTATAGACCACTAGTTATAAAATTTCTTGTTTGTATTTAGTATGAGTGAATTAATGCACGCAGTTCTTATATTTTGGGCAGCGAACTCTGGGTTCATTCATTTGCGTGCGTGTATGTATGTAGTTGAATGGGTTGGTGAATTTTTACAAGAGCAATTTCATGGAATTTTTACGTGGTTTAGATGTTTACATGTACTATGTCATGCCGGCGTGAAAAAGTAAAGAACCCAGGCCGTGTTAAGTAAAACATATATGCGTGTAGGGAAAATTTTTGGGCCACCTTCCTTTATATATTGTGTGCGTATAATGTATCTTACATTTGCATGTATGATATTTTGTGCAATAAGGTGACATGTGAAAACCAGTGTTAAAGTCATATATTTTCATTTCTTCACTATCTAGCGCCAGATTTTGATACATAAATTAGTAGTGAAATATTTGTTGAATATTGTGGTGCAATCCACTATTTAATTTTTGTTGAACCGGTCTTACGTTTTAAAACGTATTTTACTACCGTTATTTTTATAACGAAATTTTAACATTGGTGCTATATTTTTGAAGCGCGTTGTTTTGGAGATATTTTTTACGAATAAAAATTACAGTTGTTTTGACTACAATAACCGTCAATTTTAAAGTGAATTTTCAAGCTGTCATCCCGCGACGCTGACTTGGTATCCCTTTTTACGGTGTTTTGTGAAGCGCTATTTGCTAGTCGAAATTGCTACAAATGTTGCTGTTTTAATCACGTGTTTTAAAAACCATTTTAAAATAAAACTATTTCCAAATATTTTACAGTTTGCGCTTTCAAAAGAATGAGGAAGCGATTTAAACGATTCAGCAAAATTGAGGACTATGAACCCTTACTTTTACTGATTCGGTTAATTCCGGACTTGTCTGTTTGAGAACGTAAATTTTATTTATACAAAATACACAATTTTGCACTTTGAAGGAAACGATGAAGAGATTTAAACGATTTAGCAAAAGTGTGGAGTATGGAACCATGCTTTTACTAATTCGGTTAATTTCAGACTCGTTAATTGAAACAATTGCTATTGTTTGATGATTCTGATGATTTTGTTGGGCTTTCGAGCCACTCTACTGGACCTTCGGGTAATCTGATGGACCTTCGGATCAATTACCAGTACTAGACCTTCGGGTCACTCTACGGACCTTTGGGTCATCTGATGGGCACCAAAAATTATAGTACTTGGTAGGCTTCGACCATTTGAGATGCACGTGCGGCGCAGCTAAAACTCGCCATTTGTTGGGATCGATCCACTTTTATGCTGATTTTATAGTTATCTATTTCGATTTCTAGATTTTGTGTACTGCTGTTTTTAATTCAATTGTGAATTTGAAAGTTGATTTTGATGGAGTTTGATGTGATTTCTTCATTTAAACTATGTTGATTTCTTATGTTGAATAGTCTAATTCGAGACTATTAGTATTATTTTGCTTGATGTTGTTTATGATGCATTCATTTCTAAGAATAAATTAGACCGGTCCGTTTATTATTTTCTTTTGAATAATACTCGGGTCAGACCGAGTTATTTCAGGGTAATCGCTGTCTCTAATCCTGTTGCAGTTTCAGCTTTTGGGGATTCACTTCATCTTTTGTCTAGATTTCGAGGAGTTCTTTTGGTTATTTGACTCTCATCCCATGTATGTTATGATGTACATGTATATGTATATTTGGTTCTTATGAATGATCGATTGTTGTAGCATGTATTTAGACTTGTCTTCCACTATATATATCTGATATTTCTGTTCTGATGTGATTATACTATCAGTGTTGTTGTTATTATGAGTTGTTCTAGATTTTTCTTCCGCCACTGTAGTTTCGTTTTAGATTTGGATTGAATTTATATCTTCGCAAGAAATTTTCACAACTTCTATCGATGTAATTAATACACGTCTAAGGAATAACTTACATATGGTCGCTTCTAACAAGCCTTATTCTTCGCAATAGCCGACTTTATTCGTTATAATAACCTTTGTTATTGTGAGCATAGAGGTGGGGCGTCACAGCTTATTATCAGAGCTGAAATTCAGAACAAATTTTAATATACACATAACAGATACAGAATGGAACATGTGTTTCAACTATTTGAGGGTTTTATTAGTGCCTTTCTAATTTATTCTTTCCACTTTAACATGTGGAGTACGTCTAGGAATAAAATTATATATTCCGTAGTATTCCATTTGTTGAATTCCTTATCAATTGTGTGTTGTTTTAACTAATCCTTACCTTCTCTTGTCTCTCAGCCTATGGCCGGAAGAGGTGGATGGAAGGGTTCTTCTACAGGCCCATCTAGTGGTTCTCATTCGGACGGTGTCTATATATCAGTTGATCAGTTTATGGAGCTATTTCGGGGTACTCAGCCTCCTGTTGCTACTCCCACAACTCCTAATCAAAAGTTTGCCTTCGCCCGTATGTGTAATGACTATTCCCACCTTGGACGCAAGCCTTTCAAGGGATCAAAAAGTGTAATGGAGGTTCAGACTTCGTTATGCGCCTGTGAGAGCATATTTTCTCAGATGGATCTTTCTGATCATCATCGCGTTCTCGTGGCATATAGCATGTTGCAAGAGCATGCACTTGATTGGTCCGAGCTTTTTATTGCGAAAGTTGATGAGTCCTCTCTCTCTTGAATTCAGTTTAAGGAACGTTTCGAACTTAAGTACGTTCTTGAATCGAAAAAGGCTAATCTTGCTTGTAGTTTCCTTGAGTTGAAGCAAGGAAAGTCCTCTATTTCTGATTATGTGGCATCTTTCGAGGCCTTGTCCAAATATGGAGTTGATTTCATTAACACTCTGCATAAGAAGAATCTTCGATTTGTTGATTGTTTGAAGAAGTATTTGAAGAAAATTCTTTTGCTTTAGCTTAAGCTCTCTTTTGAGGAGCTTGTTGATTCGGCTCTTTGCTTTGAAACTGTTGAAAAGGAACGTGATAGTTGTGATGATGTTGAGGTTTCTAAGAACCCCAACAAGAAGAGGTTTCCATTTCATAAGCCTAATTCTTCCAACCAAAAGAAGAAGAAGCAAGCTACCTCTAGTTGTCAGCCTAGCAGTGCACCTTTTGTTCAGAGGCGTGCTATAATTGTGGTTCTTTGGATCATCTTCACCGTATTGTCCTAAGCCCCGCATTTGCCTCTATTGCAAGAAAGAGGGTCATTAGATTTCTGATTGCCCTACTACTTCTAGGGGTCTCAAATCTGGGAAACTTAATGTTGCTAAAGCTTTTGGTGTTTCTTCTCAGCCCAAAGGTATTACTCCTTCTATTTTGGAAGGTTTATTTTATTTCATGGCAGTTCTATTAGAGTTCTCTTCGATACTGGTGCATCACATTCATTCATGTCAAAGGAGCTTGTTGGTATTATTCCTTTGGATGTTGTTACTCTTTGCGACCCTTTGAGGATTGTAAATCCTATTGGCGGATCCGATACTCTTTGTTTGTTGTGTGTTGATCTTGAGATTATTCTTTGTCGCTTTTCCTTTCATTCGAATCTGCATGTTATGGATCATCTTGGCTTTGATATGATTTTGGATATGGATTGGCTCGTCCATTATGGAGTTCAAATTCTATGTCCGAAAGAATTTTATATCTCAAGCATCCCGATGCTATCAAGCAGTTATCTATTATATTTCAAGACATGGATCATGCTTCTAGTGCTCTCATTTCTTTCTTCGAATAGGAGGATGTCATTGCTAATATTCATGTTGTTTGTGATTTTTCTGATGTTTTTGAGCCTATTTCGAGATTGCCGCCGAGGAGGGCAATTGAGTTCCGTGTTGATCTTATCTCTGGTGCTCATCCTGTCAGTCGTCCTTCCACGAGGATGTCTGCTAAGGAAAATGAGGAACTCAAGCAACAATTATCTGAGTTGGAAGCCAAGCATTTTATTCGTTCTAGCTCATCTCCTTGGGGCGCCGTCGTGTTCTTTGTTAAGAAGCCAGATGGTACTCTTTGGCTTTGCATTGATTATCGCAAGCTTAACGAGCTCATTATCAAAAATTGGTATCCATTACCTAGGATCAATGACATGTTCGATCAATTAAGTGGTGCTAAGCTCTTCTCCCAACTCGATCTTGCTACCGGTTTACATCAGTTACAAGTGGTGGAAGATAGTATTCCTCTTACAGCATTACGTACTCATTATGGTTCTTACGAATGGTTTGCTATGCCGTTCGATTTGACGAATGCTACGGCGTATTTTGTTGATCTTATGAATCAGATATTCCGGGAATATCTCGATTAGTTCGTCTTGGCTTTCGTTGATGATATTCTTATTTATTCCAAATCTGAAGCCGATCATATTCAGAATTTGGAGATTGTTTTGAGCACTCTTCGTCAGCATCATCTTTATGCCAAATTCTCCAAGTGTCACTTCTGGGAGAATAGGGTGAAGTTTCTCGGTCATATTATTTCTTCCGATGGTATCTCTGTCGATCCTTCCAAGATCAAATCTATTCAGAATTGGAAGAGGCCCGAGACTGTTACTGAGATCCGTAGTTTCCTTGGATTGGCGGTTTGTTATCACAGGTTTATTAAGGACTTTTCTCGTATTGCTTTACCTCTTACCACACTCACGAGAAAAGATGTTCCTTTTATTTGTTCAGATAAGTGTGAGAATTCTTTCTTGAAGTTAAAGGATATCCTTACTCATGCTCCTATCTTAGTGGTTCCCGAAGGGAATCATGATCTTGTTGTTTATACCGATGCCAATGGTTTTAGGCTCGGTACTATTCTCATGCAAAAGGATAAGTTGTTGCCTATGCTTCTAGACAACTAAAGCCTAACGAGATTCGTTATGCTACCCATGATTTGGAGTTAGCCACCATAGTCTTTGCTCTAAAGATTTGGCGACATTATTTATTGGGCGAGCGTTTTATTCTCTTCACTGATCACAAATTTCTTAAGTATTTATTTACTCAGAAAGAGCTTAATATGAGGCAACAATGTTGGCTCGAATTTCTTGCTTCATATGATTTCGATATTCAGTATACCCCTAGTAAGGGTAATCGAGTTGCTGATGCGCTTAGTCACAAGCAGCATGTTGTTGTTTCCATGATGCTTGCAGAGTGGAATATTTTGGAAGCTTTATCTCTTTGTGATATTAGAGACCGTCCTTCGGTTTCTGATTCTCCCGTGCTTTTATTTAGCATGGAAGCTCACCCTAGTTAGTTGGATCGTGTTGCCGATGCCCGGAAACAGGATCTACATATTGCTTATCTCATTCAAAGTTGTAAATCGGAATCCCGAAGTGATGATCTAAAGGATTTCAATATTGATATTCATGGTTGTTTTTGGAAGAAAGGTAGATTTGCCTAATGTTTCTAATTTTAGAAATGTCATTCTTGAGGACTGTCGTTGTTCTAAGTATACTATCCATCCGGGTAGTAGCAAGATGTATGCTGATATGAAATGCTTATACTACTGGGAAGGTATGAAGCATGATGTTGCAAGTTATGTATGTCGTTGCATGACTTGTCAACTTGTTAAAGAAGAACACCAGCGTCCCAGTGGTCTTTTGCAGCCTCTTGAGATTCCATTATGGAAATGGGATCGGATTTCTATGGACTTCATTGATGGTCTACTTCGTTCGAGGTCGGGCCATACTAGTATTTGGGTGATTGTTGGCAGATTGACTAAATCAGCCCATTTTATTCCTATCAAGTCCAATGAGACTGCTCCTTGTTTGGCTAAGCTATTTATTAAGGAAGTCGTTCGACTTCACAATGTGCCTAGTTCTATTGTTAGTGACAGAGATCCGCTTTTTACTAGTAGTTTCTGGCAGAGCCTTCAGAAAGCTTTGGGCACTAAGCTCAACCTTAGTACAACTAATCATCCATAGTCTGACGGTAAGACTGAAAGGGTGAATCAAGTCTTAGAAGATCTCCTTCGAGCTTGCATTCTTGATTTTGGTGCTAGTTGGAAAGACCACTTATCTCTTATTGGGTTCTCTTATAACAACAGTTTTCAATCCAATATCGGTATGGCTCCTTTCGAAGCTCTTTACGGAAGGCCGTGTCGATCACCATCTTGTTGGTTGGAATCGGGGGAAAAGTTAGTTCTCATCCCCGATTATATTCGAATCTTCGGAGAGGATTGATATTATTAGACAGTGAATGAAAGAGGCTCAGAATAGGCAGAAATCATATGCTGATCATCATAGGAAGCCTTTGGAATTTTCTTTTGGTGATCTCGTATTTATTCGTGTTTCTCTGATGAAGGGTGTGGTGCGTTTTAGTAGCTCTAGGAAACTGGCTCCTCGATATATTGGACTGCTTCCTATTATGGGACGCATTGGCCCAATTGCATATCGTGTATCGCTACCTGTTCAGTTTTCGAGAATTCATGACGTATTTCAAGTATCCCAGCTTCATCGATGCCTAAGAGATTCAGATTCTATTATTGAGCCCCATATGTTGCAAGATCTTGAGACCTCACCCGACTTGTCTCTTATGTAAAATCCTATTCGTGTGCTAGCTTCGGACGTTAAACGCCTTCGGAATAAAGAAGTCCCGCTTGTGAAAATTCAATGGTCCGCAAACCCCAAGGATTGCACTTGGGAAACCAGAGAATTCATCAAGCGTTCTTATCCCGGTTTTCTCTCCTCTTCGTGTGGGGGTGCGAATTCTCATCAATCTTTTATATTTTTATCTTTGTTGTGATGAATTATTTGTTTTATTGACTGGTTCTAGTATGAAAATTACAGGGAAGCAATTTTTATAAAAGAGGGGTCTGTAATGACCGTGATTTTGAATTACTATCGGAGTAAATAGTTTAAATAGAAATTTTTAAATTAAAATTTGAAAAAAAAATAATGTTGTAAAGTCAGTAGTCTTAACAATAGTAGCATGTTTAAATAAAAAGGACATTTGCCTTCAAGTGAGAAATAGGTTCATATTAAAACAAGGTGGAACATTGTTTATTTGCTTTGCTGTAAACACTTTTTGTCACTAAAGCCTAGAAAAGCAAGTGAACATTCTACATTTCTTCTTTCTTCATTTTGGCCTGCTATCATTTAGTTCAAGTAGGGAAAGCATTGTGCACGTTCTAGTAATAAAGCAAAGTTATAAACAGAAAGTAAACCAAGTGTGAAAACACATTTGCATTGCTATCACTTTTGTTCACAGCTGCTACCATCATTTTACTGCACGTCCTTTTCTTTTTTTCTTCGCTCAAGCACGTCTTCATTAAATGCTTTTGTACAAAATGAAAGCCAGCACACATCTTTCATTTTCTAATTCAAAAATATTGTAAGAAGAAATTCTCTGCAACTGCTCACTTTTCAGAGGAAAGGGAAGCATTAATGGCAGCCCCAACTTGAATCTGGGTAGCTAGCTAACTTTGAAGCCAATATTTTGGTGAGTGCAAACTCACATCTATTTGAACTGGGACATTTATTTCTTTAGCTTCAGTGAAGCATTCAATAATGTGGTCCTGGATATCATATTTTATCAGTGCTTATGCATTACACAGAGTAAACACTGGACGTTTTCACGTTAGTTTGTGTGTAAGGAAGCACAGCTTACAATATACGAAAGTGTTGTCCAAGTTATCAACTAAATTTTCACGTGTAAATAAAACACGAAGCCAATGCCAGGCCTTTATAAAAGTTAGTAGTGTGCGTGGCATATGAAACTTGTTCATTCGGTTCTATTCTTTTATTTTGTGCTTTGGAATCTTTTCATTCGGTTGCATGCCTAGCCAGATTGTGTTTTATACACATAAACCTTATTTTAGTACCATGCTACACATAAACCTTATTTTGACGAATAAAAATTACTGTTGTTTTGAATTCAGTGACTGTCGATTTTAAAGTGAATTTTGAAGCGGTTATCCCGCAACGCTGACTTGGTATCCGTTTGTAAGGTGTTTTGTGAAGCACAATTTCCTAGTCGAAATTGCTACAGATGTTGCTGTTTTAATCGCGTGTTTTAAAAACCATTTTAAAAAAAAATGTTTCCAAAATTTTTACAGTTTGCGCTTTCAAAAGAATGAGGAAGCGATTTAAACGATTTAGCAAAATTGGAGACTATGAACCCTTACTTTTACTGGTTCAGTTAATTCCGGACTTGTCCGTTTGAGAACGTAAATTTTATTTATACAAAATACATAATTTTGCACTTTCAAGGAAACGATGAAGAGATTTAAATGATTTGGAAAAAGTGTGGAGTATGGAACCACGCTTTTACTAATTCGGTCAATTCCGGACTCGATAATTGAAACAATTGCTGTTGTTTGATGATTCTGATGATTTTGTTGGGCTTTCGAGCCACTCTACTGGACCTTCGGGTCATTTGATGAGCCTTCGGGTCAATTACCAGTACTAAACCTTCGGGTCACTCTATGGACCTTCGAGTCATCTGACGGGCGCCAAAAATTATAGTACTTGGTAGGCTTCGGCCATTTGAGATGCATGTGTGGCATAGCTAAAACTCGCCATCTGTTAGGATCAATCCACTTTTATGCTGATTTTCTAGTTATCTATTTCGATTTCTAGATTTTGCGACTGCTGACTTTCTAGTTATCTATTTCGATTTCTAGATTTTGTGAACTGTTGTTTTGAATTCAGTTGTGAAATTGAAAGTTGATTTTGATGGAGTTTGATGTGATTTCTTGATATAAACTATGTTGATTTCTTATGTTGAATACTCTAATTCGAGACTATTATTATTATTTTACTTGATGTTGTTTATGATGTATTCACTTATAAGAATAAATTAGACTGATCCGTTTATTATTTTATTTTAAATAATACTCGGGTCAGACCGAGTTATTTCAGGGTAATCGCTCTCTTTGATTCTGTTGCAGCTTCAGCTTTTGTAATTTCACTTCATCTTTTGTCTAGATTTCGAGGAGTTCTTTTTGTTATTTGACTCTCATTCCATGTATGTTATAATGTACATGTATATGTATATTTGGTTCTTATGAACGATCGATTGTTGTAGCTTGTATCCAGACTTGTCTTCCGTTATATATATCTGATATTTCTGTTCTGATGTGATTACACTATCGGTGTTGTAATTATTATGAGTTGTTTTGGATTTTTCTTTAGCCACTGTAGTTTCGTTTTAGATTTGGATTGAATTTATATCTTTGGGAGAAATTTTCAACTCCTGTCAATGTAATCAATACTCGTCTAAGGCATAACTTACGGTTTGTCGCTTCTAACAAGCCTTATCCTTCACAATAGCAGACGTTATTCCTTATAATAACCTTTGTTATTGTGAGCACAGAGGTGGGGCATCACATTTCTCTTCTATTTCCCCCTTATTTCAAAAACTTGAATTTTATTTTATGTTTTAAAAACTTTGTAGGTTTAACCCCACAAATCACTCGAGAACATACCCGAGTTACCTCCTCCAAAACACGATCATATCTTCGAGTCAAATCCCAACCCAAACACAGTCACCAAATCTCCCCTGTGCTCCAGCACAACAAACTTCGACGACGGTGACCACTGTTGTAACCTTTGACACAACAACCATCATCCGGACATTCGATCTATACCTTCGAATCCCCCGCATAAGCCTCCAATAAAAATCGAGCAAGGAGGATGAAACTGGAACCCAAGACCCTTGCAAGAATTTGCCTCGAACACTCACCTCCGACCACCAAAGTCGCTAGCCTTCCGGCCACGAACTCTCCGGCCATCCACGAACCCATCCCCCTTGGTCCCATCGAACTCGGTGCACCAGAGAGAAAGCAGTGATTCAATTTTCCCATCTCGACCAAATTAGGTTTTAAAACTAGGTCGTCACACCATCGACACCACGGTGGACTATCACCCTTTCTGCCATTTTTCCTAGTCTTGCCGCACATCCTTCCACCTCTAACCGAAATCCCAAGGCCTCGTCTCCAAATGATCACTAGAAATTGCCTCAAACCAATTTCCAGCCAACCTCGAAATGCACAATCAATTCAACATTAAAAATTTTAATTTATTTTTCAAAAATCCTATTTTTCGAAGTAGATTCAAGGTATGATCCTGCAATAGCAAATTAAAATGATTTATTTTAACATGTTTTAAAATAGTTTTTACTGCCTTCTCACTTTTAGATTGTCCTCCAAATGTTTTACTTGAATCGATATTTAAGATTTAGTTTATGACTTAAACAAACATTTATTGTTTACAAACTAAACCCTATAAGAAATCAAAGGAAGAGGAAATGAATTTTTGAACTAACTTATCACTCTGCAACAAGAACAGAGAAGAATAAGAAGGGATCAACATGCACACCTGAACTAAAACATATGTACATATACTATACTCATCTATATACATGTAAGGCATCATCATCACAGAAATATGCTAGCACGGATTTATTTTTACTTAAGCTTTTAAACAAAAAGTGAATTTTTGAACTAACTTATCACTCTGCAACAAGAACAGAGAAGAATAAGAAGGGATCAACATGCACACCTGAACTAAAACATATGTACATATACTATACTCATCTATATACATGTAAGGCATCATCATCACAGAAATATGCTAGCACGGATTTATTTTTACTTAAGCTTTTAAACAAAAAGTTAACTCATAGGTTAAAGAGGTAGAGGCTTGATTTTTTTGCTGGGAAGCTTGATTTCATTTGAAATTGAAAACCTTGATTACTGCTTTTCATTTACACTCTGAAAATACTTGATGATGCATGAGAAGGTTGAAGCTTTGAAATTGGAATGCTTTAAAACATTGATTCAACTCAGTTTGCTTTTGAAAATTTGTTATAGGCTTGGCTTATAAATTTTGGGTTGAAGCTTCAAATTTGAAAAATGGTTTCACGCTTAACACCCTAGGCTTTTGATTTGCAAAAGATTTGCAATAGAGTTGCATTTTGGGTTGAGAATGGTTACAGGTTTGAGACTAAACTGTTTACAGGGTTTGATTTTTGGTTTGAATTTTGTAGGCTTTTTAGTTAGAGTTTGATCTGAAATTTGTTTTACAGGGTTTTGATTTTGCTGAAAATTACATTGTTTTGATGTTGAGTATGAGAATGTTTCAGGTTGGTTCATGAATTTTTTGGTTTTGGAAGAATAGGTTTACATGGTTGAGTTTTATATGTTGGGAAGATAAGAAAAGAATGAGAAAAGGAAGATATATGTTTATATAATGAAAATTAGGATTTATTTAGAATTAAAGAAAATAAGAATTAATTTTGACACTTGTTTTCAAATGTTAACACTTGTCATTATTATTCCTTAATTAAACAACACATGTATTTACAAGCTCTAATAACCTAACACTTGTAATTATTTCATTTTTATTCATTTTTAAAAGATATTAAAAGCTTTTATATAAATTAATCTAATTAATAAATACATTTGCAAATTCATAAATGCTTTCTTAATTTTAAATAAATAAAACCTTTAAAATAAAATAGAATATAAACCAATTACAATATAAATAAAATTATATATAATATATAAATTCATTTTTAAATGTTAATATAAAACTTTTATATTTATTTTAAAATTTAATAAAAACTTTTCAAATTTATATAAATAATATTCTTTAAAGAAAACAAATCATATTTAAATAAAATTTATTCATATATTTTATATCCAAAATAATTTCAAGATATATATTCTTTAAATTCAAATTTAAATATAAATTCAAATTCAAATTAAATTTTAAAATCTAATTTTAAATCAATTAAAAAATATATCTTAATATTAAACAAACACATTACTACTTTTGAAAATAAGAACTTTATCTAATAATCATTTTTTTTAAAACCAATTCAAATACATATATTTAAACAAACACCTTAATAACCCAAAAATAATTATTCTATTTTAAAATCCAGTTATCTATACACATAAATGTCACACTATTAATTATTATTTGAAAATAACAGTTTTATCAATTTTAAATAATTTAATAAGTAGATTATCGCATTTTAAATTCCTTGAAATTCTAGGATATCACATTCCTCCCCCCTTAAAAGAATTTGGACCTCGAAATTTAAAACGAAGATAATCCAAAAGCTTTTATTTCATTTTAACAATCCAAGCATCCATATCAACCATACACTATCTACCAAACAACAATTCACTCAAACAACCAATTTATTCAATCAAATAATTTAAACAAACAACTCTAGCTATCGAGACACAGATCTGGATAAGCCTTCCTAAAACTATCCAGAGTTTCTCATGACAAACTCTAGAATCCTTGCTCTACATAACTTTAGGTAGCTATACCACTATGATCCCGAGCTTCCTCTTACCCCGATCCAAAAATCTGAACCAAATAACAACCCACACTTAAAACAGCTCAACTATCAGATCTTCTGAATTGTAGATCCCAACTAAGATGGATCATTTACGTATTTCCTTAGATGAGATACGTGTAAAACAGACATCATGAATTCCAGCCATCTAAACTGGAAAATCAATCCTGTAGACCACAATACTAATCCTCTCTAGCACTCGAAACAAACCAATATACCTTGGACAAATTTCCTGTCTTTCCAAATCTGATAACACACTTAATCGGGAAACTTTGACAAAGACTAAATCTCTTATCTAAAATTCCAATTGTTTTTGTCTCTTGTCCACAAATTTTTCTGACGATCCTGTGCTGCCCTCAAACTCTCTAGATAAGTTTCACCTTCGCAGATGCCTCACGGATCAAACTGGACCAAGAACACAACGAACTCCCGACTCTATCCAACAGAATGGGAATCTACAAGGTCTTCCATACAAAACTCCATAGGGGGCCATCTAGATGCTCACCTGATTATTATAGGAGAATTCTATTTAAATACAGATGGTCCTTCCAAAATCCATCCAAAAAATCCAAAACATAAGCCCTCAGCACAACCTCAAAAAATTCTAATCAGCCTTTCCGTCCGACCATCAATCTAGGAATGATAGGCTGAACTCAAATTCAATCTCGAATCCAAAGCTGATCGCAAAGCCTCCCAAAATCTGCTAGAGAAGATAGGATCACGATCGCTAACAATGTTGACTTAAACACCAAGCAGTCGGGCAAACTTCTTCAAGAAAAAATCAGCCAAAGATGCAGCAATACGGGTTGCCTTAACCGGAATAAGATGGGCGCTTTTGGTTAACCATTCTATGATTACCCATATTCCATTTCCCTCTTTGGTCCTTGGAAAACCGTCAATGAAATCCAAAGAAAGCACTTCCCACTTCCACTTTAGAGCTTCAAAGGCTACAACAAACTTGCGGTCTTATGCTGATCATCTTTACCTGCTGACGGATAGCACAACCATTGACGAAAGCAGCAACATCCTTCTTCAAGCTCGGCCACCAGAAGACTCTCTTACAGAACTTCTTGCCTCAAATCCTTAATATTCGAAACACAAATCCTTCCGATGATCTTCAATGTTCCTTGGCTATCAATCTAAAAACTGGAATACTGCCCATTCTTGACTCAATCCATTCACTTCTGGCACACAAAAACGTCCATGTAGACATCAAACTTGCTCTTGCCATATGAAATAGCTAGAATAGGCAAATTGGTTAGCCTTGCCTTCAAATCCAAGAATGCCTCTTCACACTTGGGTCCACTTAACTTTGCTTCTTCCCTAGTCAACTTAGTTAAGTGAGAAGAAATCTTAGAATAGACCTGATAAACTCTATGTAGAATCCTACCAAACCCCGAAAAACCGCGGTTGCTTCACTCCTGAATAGTAGCTACCTTGGCTGGATCTACAGAAATACCCTTACTAGAAACAAAATGCCTCCTAAAATAAATCTTAGGTCTTCTACATAAACACTTCTCTCTTCAACGCCATCCTCCACTAGGCTGAACAACGGGTACAACTCCCGAAGCTTAGACGATCCGAAACTCTATCTTCCGATGAGGACAGACTTTCACTCCTATAAAACATCCGGATAATCTCTAACCACAATGATGGACTCTACAACTTCTGGAGATGTCTTGACTTCCAATGCAGAAGATGCTCAAAAGAACACCGGCATAATCACAAGTCACTTTTGCGATTCTTCCCAACTCAGTCTCTAAAGAAACAATCCTTATACTATCCATCCAATCCTTAATAAGATCAAACCCTTCGAGATCCAATGCCGATGGGTCACAAGAATTTTTTTGGGGGAGACAAGAAAATCTTTAGCCTCTACAGGTCATATCTTACTCGATTGCTCCACCTATAGGATTAGATACAATGATAGGACGGTCAACCAACTAAGAGAAAGATGAAACTTCTCTAGAAATCATGTTGGAAATCCGAACAGATACCCAACAAATTTAGATAGATATATAATTATATAAAAATTACAAATACGCGCTCTCAAGATAGACAGCACTCTAGGGCCTAGGTTATATATCAACCTATGCTTTTATACCAAGTGAGACGACCCGCTTTCCATGCCACATAAAGACGCTTCATCAATAAGAAAGAAAGAGGTAGAAATAGAATAGATAGAAGAAAGAACTCAACGAAATTAGGATCTCACATCGAAAATGGAACAAAATATAATATATCACATAGATACTACATAGTCATTACATTAAAGTTATATTGATTACACAACATTACCACATTAGACAGTTATGAAGAACTGTCTAATACCTTACATTCAAAATACAATAGACAAAGACACCACAGTAGAAACAGATAGATATAGCTACGTTCAAACTTGTGCTCCAAGCTATCCAATATTCGTCAAAGCTAACCTAAATCCCTTGGATACTCGTAAAAATTTGATTACCCAAGAGTTTAAGAAAAACAGAATAAACTCTAGGTCAGACATGGGTCTGTTGTGAGTAAACGGTTAAAATTTGTTTAACTTTTAAAATCATTTGAAAGTAAAGGTATCACGTAAGACGTCCCATACATAAATATGGGTAAGTTATTACCTTACGCTAGCTGAAACATTTGATAGGAAATTTGATTATATTATAATAGGGTCTAGGGTTTTCAAATAAACTAGAGAATAGCCGAAATTGTTACATTTAATAAATTCCAGCATACATAGGTATACAATCAAATTCGAGGGCATTTATTAGAGACTGGATTACGTACAATGGAAGGGCTATTGGGGTACCTCCCTACATAGTACGCGGCCTAGATCACTGTACCGAGGATCACTCCCGACCTGCTACACATAAAGCCGGAACCATCCCTTACTGGACAGTCACGAAAAAGACAACCCCGCATTTGGCTACAGATCCAACTGCCCACTAAGCCGAATAAAAGGGACATCTAGGAAGGGGAAGCTCTTATCCTACTTGAGCGCAACTCACTTAGCCTTGCTGCATCTCCCCTGTTTTAGCCATTCCCAGTTGATGAGGCATGAGGCTACGATTACCTTTATAGTACACATCTATCTTAGAATGCTCACCGTCCACCTGACGATGTTCTTAAAGCATTCAATCCATACAAGTTCGTTCTGGGTTCAAACGAAACCAAAGGCATTATCTCGTTGCACTCGTTTTGCAATCACCTTTAGATTTAACGACAATAACCCTTGCACTCTGAAACTCCATCTCGATCTTCACTTTGAGATGACACGACCAATCGTTTAATTTGGATCGATGTGGTTCTCAAATAATCAAATCTGACAACTGATCCCGGTCTCTTCGAAATCCAAACGTATCTTAAAGGCTAAGTTGTTTAAGGTTTAAACAATTCACTTCAATTCAGTTCAATACATTGAATTCACACTTCTTTTAACACAGATAAATATTACACATTTATCACTGATATATCCAATATCACATCACAGAATATCACAGCATATCATCCATAGATATCAACCAACCAGACATTCTACTCAAACAATCATCCACGAACAGGAATTATTAATCCATGTTATAATTAATTTAATCAACTTAAATTAAATTAATTACTTAAGAATTAATCACCTAATCCTGCTTAAACCAATCATTAATTAATTACAAACAAATTAATTAATCATCACTTAAATCAATCACCCCTTAATTAATCACCCTTAATTAATTATCCTTTTATACTTTATCAATCAATTAATTAATCTCTAATCATAGATTAATTATCCTTTAATTATCAACTAATAAACCTTAATTATTAATTATCTCCTTCAATATAAAGTTATCAATTCTTAATTACTTTTATAATCAATTAATTAACCTGTAATTAACTGATTAATTATCCATTGACTATTAATTAGCAACCTTAATTATTAATCAATATTTCTCAATAACAATTAATTGATCCGTAATTACTCTTATACTTAATTAATTAATTAATCATTAATTAACTAATTAATTATCCCTTCATTAATTTATTAATAAAACCTAATTATTAATTAACAACCTTAATTACAAATTAATTAATCCATAATTTTCAGTTAATCAATCCTTGATTAACAGTTAACCTATCTTTAATTAATCTTCAATTATAGATTAATTATCCTTTAATTATTGCTTAATAACCGAATTATTAATTAATATAACTTAATTACAAATTAAGTACTTCTTAATTTCTAGTTAATTAATATCTAATTACTTAATTAGCAACCCTCTAATTACTTAATTAATCAATCTTAATTACTTAATTAATTAATTCTTAATTATGACTTAATTACTCAATTAGTTAATCTCTATTCATTAATTAATAAATCTTCAATTAATAATCCTTAATTAATTAACTTTTAATTAATTAACTTATAACCTTTAATTATTAATTAATTAAATCAATTAATTACTCTTAATTAATTACTTAACTAATGCTCTATAATTAATTAATCAAATCAATTTTTTATACTTATTTTCCTTAATTAACTTAACTAATCTCACGACATTAGAACCTTAACTATCTTATGATAAAACATTATCTTATAAATACCTTAATGACCATTAACATTTTTAAAACATTTTATCATTATAATTACCTTCACTTAATTAAATCATTTAATTAATATTTGAAATAAAATAGTCATTTAACTTGATAATTTTAAAGTTAACAAAACTTAACTTCCTTAAAATAAGTTAAAACATCATCAAGTAGTAGTTTTTTAAATACTAACTTCAATTTGTATTTTAAAACTTGCTTAAAGTATTAAACTTTCATTTTAAATTAATTTTTAAAATCACTTTAAATTTTACAAAATTTAAATTAAACAAATTTTCAAAACTTCTTAAACAATAGTTAAAGTAAACAATTATAAAAAGAGTAAGTTTAAATAAGAAAGTTCAAATTATATTTAGATTTAAAAAAAAAACCGATTTTAAAACATTTTAAAAGCTGTTCCACACTGCTTCTTCGGGTCAACCCGAAGACCCCTCGGGTTCATCCCCGAATTTCTCTTCTTTTTCCCCTTATTTCAAAAACTTGAATTTTATTTTATGTTTTAAAATCTTTACAGGCCTAACCCAACAAATCACTCGAGAACATACCCGAGTTACCTCCTCCTAGACACGATCCCATCTTCAAGTCAAAACCCAACCCTAAACACAGTCACTAAATCTCCCATGTGAACCTTCACAACTAACTTCGATGACGATGACCACCGCCGTAACCCCCGACACAACGACCATCATCCAAACATTCGATCCAGACCTTCGAATCGCTCTTATAAGCCTCCAATCAAAATCGAGCAAGGAGGATGAAACTGGAACCCAAGACCCTTGCCAGAATTTGCCTCGAACACTCACCTCTGACCACTAGAGTCGCTACACCTCCGGCCATGAACTCTCTGACCATTCACGTACACATACCCCTTGGTCCCATCAAACTTGATACACCAGAGAGAAAATAGTGCTTCAATTTCCCTAGCTCGACCAAATTAGGGTTTAAAACTAGATCGTCACACCGGCGATGCCACGGTGGACTATCACCCTTCCTGCTATTTTTCCTCGTCTTGCCGCACATCCTTCCACCTCCAGAAAAAACCTAGAGGCCTCGTCTTCCAATGATCAACAGAAATTGCCTCAAAAATAATTTCCATCCAACATCGAAATGCATAATCAATTCAATATTAAAAATTTTGATTTTTGTTTTAAAAATCCTATTTTTCGAAGTAGATTCAAGGTATGATCCTGCAATAGCAAATTAAAATGATTTATTTTAACATGTTTTAAAATAATTTTTACTGTCTTCTCATTTTCAGATAATCCTCTAAATGTTTTACTTAAGTCCATATTTAGGATTTAGTTTATGACTTAAATAAAAATTTATTGTTTACAAACTATACCCTAGTAGAAATTACAGGAAGAAGAAATGAATTTTTGAACTAACTTACCACTCTATAACAAGAACAGAGAAGAATAAGAAGGAATCAACATGCACACCTGAATAGAAACATATGTACATATACTATACTCATCTATATACATGCAGGGCATCATCATCATAGAAATATGCTAACATAAATTTATTTTTTCTTAAACTTTTTAAAAAAAAGTTTACTCATGGATTAAAGAGGAAGAGGCTTGATTTTTTTACTAGGAAGCTTGATTTCATTTGAAACTGAAAAACTTGATTGCTGCTTTTGATTTACATGCTGGAAATACTTGATGATGCTTGACAAGGTTGAAGCTTTGAAATTGGAATGCTTTAAGACTTTGATTCACCTCAGATTGCTTTTGAAAATTTGTTACAGGCTTGGCTTATAAATTTTGGGTTGAAGCTTCAGATTTGAAAAATGGTTTCAGGCTTAACACCCCAGGCTTTTAATTTGAAAAAGATTTGAAACAAAGGTGGATTTTGGGTTGAGAATGGTTACAGCTTTGAGACTTAATAGTTTATAGGGTTTGATTTTTCATTTGAGGAATTTTACAGGCTTTTGAGTTAGAGTTTGATCTGAAATTTGCTTGACAGGTTTTTCATTTTGTTGAAAATTACATTGTTTTGATGTTGAGTATGAGAATGTTTCAGGTTGATTCATGAATTTTCTGGTTTTGGAAGAATATATTTAAATAGTTGAGTTTTAGATAATGAGAAGATAAGAAAAAATGAGAAAAAGAAGATATATGTCTATATAATGAAAATTAGGATTTATTTAGAAATAAAGAAAATAAGAATTAATTTTGATACATGTTTTCAAATGTTAACACTTGTCATTATCATTCTTTAATTAAACAACAGATGTATTTACAAGCTCTAATAACCTAACACTTGTAATTATTTCATTTTTATTTATTTCTAAAGGATAATAAAGGCTTTTATATTAATTAATCTAATTAATAAATACATTTGCAAATTAATAAATGCTTTCTTAATTTTATATAAATATAAACTTTAAAAGAAAATAGAATGTAAACCAACTATAATTTAAATAAAATTATATATAATATATAAATTCATTTTTAAATGTTAATATAAAACTTTTGTATTTGTTTTACAATTTAATAAACCCTTTTCAAATTTATATAAATAATATTCCTTAAACAAAACAAATATTATTCAAATAAAAATTTATTCATATATTTTATATCCAAAATAATTTCAAGATATATATTCTTTAAATTCAAATTTAAATCTAAATTCAAATTCAATTTAAAAATATAATTCAAAATCAATTCAAAAATATTTCTTAACTTTAAACAAGCACATTATTTCTTTTGAAAATAATAGCTTTATTTGAAAATCTATATTTTTAAAACCAACTCAAATTCATATATTTAAACAAACACCTTAATAACTCAAAAATAATTATTATACTTTAAAATCCATTTATCTATATATATAAACATCACATTATTAATTATTGTTTGAAAATAACAATTCTATCAGTTTTAAATAACTTAATAAGTAGATTGTCACATTCTAAATTCCTTGAAATTCCAAGACATCACG
This sequence comes from Allium cepa, assembly GCA_030765085.1. NCBI lineage: Eukaryota > Viridiplantae > Streptophyta > Magnoliopsida > Asparagales > Amaryllidaceae > Allium > Allium cepa. Next base: position 516,891,477 of record CM060942.1, read on the forward strand.
GGTCGTTGCCGACCTTTATCCAAGGTACCTCTACACCAAAAACCACAAAGCAATAAGTTTGTAGCAACCACAAAGTTAAGTATTTGGGCTCCATACCATGATACCATTTATAATCCAGAAGGAAATAGACATACCCTAGGGGCGCGACCCTTGAAAACCTTGGAGCAACATTCCTGCTTCGATCATTTCCGAGTGTGAGGTTGGACGAAGTCTCATCCACAAAGCTAAACTTTTCACCAAAACCATGCTTCAATCAACAAATGATCAGCATCACTTTGTATGCCACATTAGCAAATTGGGAGTGTATTACTAGTAATCATCAACTACATAACCTCTGAACTTGTACGTCTCAGAGAACGATGTTAAGCTAAGAGAATAAGTTCTACGTCACCACACAAAAATGTATTTGATAGAAACCAACTTTACATCTCAAAGTGTAACGTCATACACGCATCCATACAAGTCTGTTTCGGGTTCGAACAGAATCGAAGGCACTTCTAAAGAAGCCCTTGCACATCCTAATAATCCCTAATCACGTCCGGACTTCCCATCACAAAGGGTGATCAATTCTCTATACTGGGGCCATTCGGTGCAGAGACATTCGACAGGTTATCCTTTCGCTTTCGAAAATATCTGATCCACCGGTCTTCAAACGCTATCCATAACGTTGTATCATTATTCGTAATGGGTTATATGACACAAAGGTCCTCTCCCAGCTAAACCGAATAATGAGCCCAATTTAAAAAAAAAACATATGGATAATGGGATCTCACTTAAGTCACAACTTATTACCCAAAATTTTTCTTTCAAATGGTTTAAATAAATTACCATTTTAAAATCTTTAAACAAAAAGATCCACTTTACAAAGTGCACTAATATTTCACAAAGATTCATTCATAGCCTTTCAAAACTATTCCATTTTAGTCCCAAATCTTTTATACAAAAGACACCTTTTAAGATCCTATTCAATTTCAAAACAAAGTTCAACAATTTTCCACAAAGATTCAATTATGGCTTTCAAAAACAATTCATAATTCAAATCTTTTATACAAAAGATACACCTTTAAGATCCTCCTTAATTTAAAAACAAGGTTCAACCATCTTTCAAAAAGATTCATTCATAGCATAAAAATATTTCAATTCCATTTCAAACTTGAAATCTTTCAACACAAATTGGAAATCCTTTCTTTATACGAAAGCTATTACTATTTGAAAACAAAAGTTTTCATTCTGGAAAAATTCGATTACATTTGCACAAGTTAAAGCCCTTCAAGTATAAAACTTGGGTTAAATTCAAATTCCCAAAAGCATAATTTTCAAATGATTTAAAACCCATATAAACACATTTATAACTTGTATACCCTTTTTAGTCCATAATTTCCAAATATAGAATTCAATTTCAAATCTTGAATTCAAATCAAATTATTTAAATTTTAAAACTTTATCGAGTTATTCAGAATAACTTTTGTCTTCAAAACTCCTTTTAAAAAGCTTTTCACATTTAACCCAATTCCATTTTCAAAACCAGTTGGAATCAAACTTACTTTTGAAACCATTACATCATTTGAATAAAATAATATTAAAATCAAATTATTTGTGACTTAACCGATTTCCCATGAAATCCATATTCGTGTGTGTATGGTGTGGTCCAGGAGTTTTACACAATAGTGCAACTTCATCAATTAACACAGATTCAATCACATCAATATCAATAAGCGGTATTATCTATAACGCTTATCTTCTATTCACAGATTCACAATTATAAATTCATCGTAGATAATTAAATTACATTCATCACAGATAAATAAATTACATTGATCACCGCTCAAATCAAATTAAAACAAAGCATCGCACATCACGGACATCAAACAATTCAAGGCATTCCATGTAATTCAAACATCCATAAGTAAGATTAGATAATCATTTGATTAATTGAAATTAGATAAATTAATTACGAATAAATTTACTAATTCTGGTTAATTAACATTAATTAATTACAAACCATTTTGATTAATTATCCTTTAATCATTTATTAATTAATAAATTAATTAACCCTAAATCATTAAATAATTTACCTTTAATTATTTAATTATCCTTTTAATCTAAATTAAATTAATTAATTAACCCTTAATTAATAAATCATCCCTTAACCACTTTCATAAATGAATTAACCTTTAATTAATTAATCATCCTTTAATCACTTTCATTAATTAATTAATCATCCTCAAATTAATTAACTAAATTAATTAATCACATAATTAATGATTCTTTAATTAATTTTTCTTTAATTACTTAATTAATTAAACTTAAATATCATAAATTAATCAACCTTTACTACATTAATACATTGACAAATTAACCTCAAATCATAATAATCAATTAATCACACTAATTAATTATCCTTAAAAGTAATTACACAAAGTATTAACTTTGCTTTAAATAGACAAAGTAATTATTCTTACTTAATCACTTAATTATCCATTAAACCTTATTAAATAAAGTAAATCATCATTAAGAATTAATTCAATTTTAAAAACCTTTATGTAAATAAATAATCAAAACATTTACTCAAGATAACCATTTATCTTCAAAAAATCTCATTAACCACTTAATTCCATTACTAAGTTTTATTTTTAAAATAAAGCTTATATGTAACTTAAACATTCTCAAACTAGGTTAAATATAAAATGATTTTATTTAAAAAAAAACTACAAACCAATCCAAACTTAGATAACACTACTATTTACCAAAAGAACTTGCTTTTACCAAAAAAATTGTTTTAAATTAACTTGATTTGTTTAAAAGTCAAGACTGTTTTATTCCAAATCTATAAACCCGAGACAACCTTCAAAAATCCCGAGGCCAACCCCGAGTTACCCGTGTTTCTTTTGCTTCGAGTTATTTGTGAATCCCTTCGAGTTCGTCCCTCAGGTTTTTCGAGTTTACTTCATCTCCCCCAAAATTTCACAACCACCCAAGCATAAATGAATACGTGTGCCCATGCGCCATTATTCCGGTAATCTTCGATTGTTGCCAAGGCTACCCATATATCACCATTGACCTCCTCTACCAATCCCGACCACCCATCTCCGGTGATCACATCAGAAATAGAATTTGGCAACTCGGCCACTCCCTAGACTTAAACCACTGTAAAAAAATCACTTCGCCCCACCACGTCGAGCCACCGGCATCCTTAAACCACCGACCCCAGCTTCATCACATCACCACGCCTCTATCCCTCTTGGTGCGATCGGCTATAAGCGTACGTCAATGACGAAACTTGCTCGAGAACAACAACAACCCAAACATACCCTTAAACCCTATCATCACATCATATCGCCACCTTGATTGTGGACAAATTCAATTAGTATTTTTCTGACAATCTTCAACATACAAGCTACCTTCACCATTAATCCCGATTCATAATTCATCGTTGATTATCGGAATTTGACAAAAAGGCATTTTTCGTTCAATTCGAATGATCTCAATGTTCCCATGCCTAAAAATCATGAATTGACTACCTAAAATCGTCATTTACTGCTACAAATCAAATTATGAAACCCAAACTTGAATTCGTCAGCGTCAATTTTTTTCTGTTTGAATATATTTTACTGTAATTTTCCATTTTGGGAATATTTATTAAACTCTTTTATCTGAAACTATTTTTATGTGTGAAATTACATTATTTCAAGCAATTTATTTTTAGTGGTCGAAGTATAACATTGATTCCTTTGGGAAGATATGAATTTATAATAGGTTTTAGAACCTGAAATCTAAGACCAATGATGCATTTTTGCCCGTGCGCACAATATATACAAGCATGTAAACATAATTTTACATTTATACAAACTACATCCAAGCTATCATCATCACGGGCATATAAAATCAAGCAACAAATATAAATATATTAAGGGATGAAGTTTTTCTCACCTTATTTTGAAGAATAGAGGAGAAGATTTATGCCTGGAAAGTTGATTTGATGCATTTAAGTTGTATCTATTCTTGATTTTGGATCTGAACTTTGATTTATGTCGAGCAACATTTGAACTTGAATTTGATCAAGTTGCTGTAGTTTTTACTGCTTTTAAACTTTGCTTTATTTTTAGGTTTTGATCTGGGTGGTTTACAGGCTTGCAAACAATTCTTGTTTTTGATTTCCAAGCTTAAAAGTCCCAGGTTTTGCAAACTGGAGTTGTTTGCTTTGAAATGCTTGGTATTTGAAGTTTTTGATCTTGTCTGATTGCTGAGATGATTTTTTCTTCTTTGATTTTCACTTTGGTTTTGATTCTCAGACTTTTGAATTTTGATTAAGCTTTAGGTTGTATTTTATAACAGGTTTGTTTGATTTAAAACAAGGCTTTGTTGAGTTTGTTTCTGATCTGATTTTGATTTTGTTTGAGAAATTTTTGATCTGAGAAAAAACATACAGATTTCTCACTTACACATATTTTACATAATTTTAAATTAAAAGTAAAATTTGCTGGCCACTTGTAATTTGTATATTAGCACTTGTAATTTTAATTATACAATTGTGAATATATGATGTTAATCTTTCTACAATTGTTTATACAAAAATTCCTAAGCATACAAATGTCTTTTACCACAAAATTTATGTCTAAATCCATCCTTTAGATAATGTTATAAACTTTATTTTAAACCTTTTAATCTTATGTTTACAAAACATTCATTTTTCTATTTGCACTCATGCATTATATTTTATACTTTTATAAGTTTAAAACAAATGATTTGAAATCAAATTATTCATTAGTCCCTTAGAAATAATAAGTTAATAAATCCCAATTTTATTTTCAATACATTTATTAAAAAAATTCAAGCCAAAATTATTTCTACAATATATATATATATATACACACACGCACTCACTCTGTTGGATTTCCAAATCAATCCAGTTCTATTAAAATATTTATTTTGGCTTTTAAATTCCAAGTTTCAAAAATTTTTAAAATTTATTTACATATGTTTTCTTATTAATTTCCAGAAGATATGTATAATTTAATTTTTTTTATTAATTCTTATAATGAGAAAACAAATCTTTATTAATTTCAAAATATATTGTTTAAAATCCAATTTCTTTAAAAACACTTATTTTTAAATTTCTAATCCAAATTCAATTTATAATCAATTTATATACATATATATTTTCATTCTGGAAATTTTCAAATAAATTTAACAATATATTCGCAATTAAATTCAAAAATTAATTTAGTTACCAATTTACATTTGATTAAAATTCGGGGTTGTTATAGATTCCCCCTTAAGAAAATTTCGTCCTCGAAATTTGCTAGGGAGACAACAAAGAATGGATACATAAAGATAGAGAATCGACTCATCAATCAAGCCGATTATCTATTCTGTATTTTGCTCACCAATTTAGAATATCAACAATAATTATGAGAACAAACTTATTTAATATTTTCATGAACTACTCGGGTTACCAGATCTACGAAAGATACAGGGTAATTTGGCTAGTTCGAGGGAATAACTAACCGTTCGTGGAATATATCAAGACCCAATCAATAGATAAATGGATTTAATCTTCCATAATTCTCAAATACTAGTTATGGATTCCAAATTCAGGTCGGAATATCCCAAAGTTTACACCGGCTTGTCCCTCTTAGGACTTTGATCCATATATGAAATTACAATAGAATTTCAAATTTGGGTTTTAACTTAAATCGTTTTATCGATACAAATCAATTTAAATTTTATATTTTATTAACCAGTTTATTTCAAATAAATTTTCAAATTTATTAAAGTTAAGAACGAAAAGGTGATAAGAATCTGATGAAGTGAATATGAAGGAGAAACTTATCTATAACGATTCGTAGGGCTATTACCACACCGAAGCTTCTCCATGAGCTATCACAAAGCAATCGAAGAATTGATATCAGATGATCAACAAAGAGATTGATAGAGAAATTTGCTTATGTTGTTGCAGGGTATCGACCATTTGTGGTCGTACTCCCCTGTGCCCAACCTCGTCCTCTTCTTGCACTCATACTCACTATTAGTAGTTGGTAAGAGAATTTACAGAGGCATACGGACAGATATCTTAGGGGTACACTCATTCTAGGGTATATTTCGCCCTATATCTAATGAGTTACCTAATATGTTATACTCCTGAGCTAAAGTTCAACCTTCAGCTGTAATACCAAGATGTCACGATCTAGGCTTTTCAACCATCAACAGCGGCCACTCTCGACAGCTAGGCTTTTCAACCATCCGAGCCCCGTCGTGGCAGACGATGGAAACTCGCATTTGCTTTTACGGTTGGCCTCTCGACCACCCTAACGGTAAGCCAACCTCTCCCCGGGGACATATAGTGGTAAGATTCTACCGTTCGCCACCAAACACTAAGCGAGAACCCCCGATCATGCTGAACTTGTAGCAAATGCGATCCAAATTCCAAAGGCTAGGTGCTACCGAATCTACTCCTACTATTTGATTATCTGAAAAATCCAATTCTAGACTGCCCATGTGGAAAATTGTGGGCACCCATAGTTTAGATAGGGAACAATAAACTCCAGGGCAGTCATGGGTCTGGTATGAGCACACAAAAACAGTTTGTCGTTAAAGGCAAAACAAAAGAGTTTAAAAGAAATCTACAATGCTTTTTGAAAAATGAAACCACCATAAGGCCTTCCACCACACACACAATTAAAACGCAGAATTGGAGAAGATTTCTTCTATGATAGTCAAACATGCAGATACGCCAAAAACTTTTTGATATTATTATTAGTGCATAGTGCATAAATCATTTCAAAAGTATAATATTAATCTTAGCCAGCATAGACATTTCGCACTTATGCCTACTATAGCTACCATGTTCAAAAGCAGGTTACCACCACATTCCATGGCAGGTTATACAACTAAAACCGTATAGGGCTCGTATTGTTTTGTTTGGATTTCCAACAAATAGTCAGGCTAAGGAACTTCCTCAACAAATGGGACACCTTTAGAGGGATGCCCCCAAGAACCAAACCAGTTCCCTACCAACATAACGCTGGGTTACCCCTGCCCAGAAGTAACACCTATAGGTAAGCCATCCCCTGCCGTTACCGACCTTTATTCGCGGTACCTCTATACCAACAACCACAAAGAAATAAGTTTGCAGCAACCACAAAGTTAAGTATCTGGGCTCCATACCATGATACCACTTATAATTCAGAAGGAAATAGACATACCTTAGGGGCGCGACCCTTGAAAACCTTGCCGCGACATTCCTGTTTTTACCATTTTCGAGTTATAAGGCTTAATGAAGTCTCGTCCACAAAGCTACGCTTTTCACCAAAGCCATGCTTCGATCAACAAATGTTCAGAAGAACTTCGTATGCCACATTACCAAATTGGAAGTGTATTACTAGTAACCATTAACTACATAACCTTTGAGCTCATACGTCTCAGAGAAGGGTGTTAAGCTAAGAGAATAAATTCTCCTCCACCAGGCGGAAATGTATTCAATAGAAACCAGCTTTACTTCTCAAAGTGCAATGTCAGACACACGTCCATACAAGTCTGTTATGGGTTCGAACAGAATCGAAGGCACTTCCAAAGAAGCCCTTGCACGTCCGGATAATCCTTAATCACGTCCGTACTTCCCATCACAAAGGGTGATCAAATTTCTATACCGAGGTTATTCGGTGTAGAGACATTCGATGGGTTATCCTTTCGCTTTCGAAAATATCCGGTCTACACCACTGGTCATCAAATGTTATCCATAACGTCGTGTCATTATTCAGAATGGGTTATATGACACAAAGGTCCTCTCCCAACTGACCAAATAATGAGTGCAATATTTAAAAACCATATGGATAATGAGATCTTAGTTAAGTCACAACTTATTACCCGAAATTTTCTTTCAAATGGTCTATATAATTTACCATTTTCAAATCTTTAAACAAAAAGATTCACTTCACAAAGTTCACTAATCTTTCACAAAGATTCATTCATAGCCTTTCAAAACTATTCCATTTCAATCCCAAATCTTTTATACAAAAGATACCCTTTATGATCCTTTTCAATTTCAAAAAAAAGTTCAAAAATTTTCCACAAAGATTCAATTATGGCTTCCGAAACAATTCATAATTCAAATCTTTTATACAAAAGATACACCTTTAAGATCCTCTTTAATTTCAAAACAAGGCTCAACCATCTTTCACAAAGATTCATTCATAGCTTAAAACTATTTCAATTCCATTTCAAACTTGAAATCTTTCAACACGAATTGGAAATCCTTTCTTTATATGAAAGCTATTATTATTTGAAAACAAAAGTTTTCGTTTCGGAAAAATTCGATAACATTTGCACAAGTTAAATCCCTTCAAGTATAAAACTTGGGTTAAATTCAAATTCCCAAAACAATACTTTTAAAATGGTTTAAAATCCATATAAACACATTTATAACTAGTATAACCTTTTTAAACCACAATTTCCAAATATAGAATTCAATTTCAAATCTTGATTTCAAATTCAAATCAAATTATTTAAATTTCAAAACTTTGTCAAGTTATTAAGAATAACCATTACCTTCAAAACACCTTTTCAGAAGCTTTTCACATTTAACCCAATTCCATTTTCAAAACCATTTAGATTCAAACTTCAACTTTTGAAACCATTACATCATTCGAATAAAATAATATTAAATTCAAATTATCTGTGACTTAACAGAGAAATTCGTATTTGTGTGTATGGTGTAGTCTAGGGGTTTTACACAATAGTGCAACATCGTTAATTATCACAGATTCAATCACATCAATATCGATAAGCGGTATTATCTATAACGCTTATCTTCTATTCACAGATTCATAATTATGAATTCATCACAGATGATTAAATTACATTCATCGCAGATAAATAAATTACATTCATCACAGCTCAAATCAAATCAAAAAAAGCGTCACAGATCAGGGATATCAAACAATTCAAGGCATTCCATGCAATTCAAACATCAATAAGTAAGATTAATTAATCGTTTGATTAATTGAAATCAGATAAATTACTTATGAATAAATTTACTAATTCTGGTTAATTAACATTAATTAATTAAAAACCATTTTGATTAATTATCCTTTAATCATTTATTAACTAATAAATTAATTAAACCTTAATCATTAAATAATTTACCTTTAATTATTTAATTATCCTTTTAATCTTAATTAAATTAATTAATCCTTAATTAATAAATCATCCCTTAATCACTTTCATACATTAATTAACCTTTAATTAATTAATCATCCTTTAATCACTTTCATTAATTAATTAATCATCCTCAAATTAATTACCTAAATTAATTAATCACATAATTAATCATTCTTTAATTACTTAATTAATCGAACTTAAATATCATAAATTAATCAACCTTTACTGCATTGGTACATTAACAAATTAACCTCAAATCATATTAATCAATTAATCACATTAATTAATTATCCTTAAAAGTAATTACACAAAGTATTAACTTTACTTTAATTACACAAAGTAATTATTCATACTTAATCACTTAATTACATCCTTTAAACCTTATTAAATAAAGTAAATCATCATAAAAAATTAATTCAATTTTAAAAATCTTTAAGTAAATAAATAATCAAAACATTTACTTAAGATAATCATTTATCTTCAAAAAATCTCGTTAATCACTTAATTCCATTACTAAGTTTTATTTTTAAAATAAAGCTTATATCTATCTTAAACATTCTTAAACTCGGTCAAATAAAAATGATTTTATTTTAAAAAAACTTCAAACCAATCCAGACTTAGATAGCACTTATTATTTACCAAAAGAACTTACTTTTACAAAAAAATTATTTTAAATTAACTTGATTTGTATAAAAGTCAGGTCTGTTTTATTCCAAATCTATAAACCGAGACAACCTTTAGAAAACCCGAGACAACCGAGTTACCCGTATTTCTTTTGCTTCGAGTTATTCGTGAATCCCTTCGAGTTCATCCCTGAGCTTCTTTGAGTTTACATCATCTCCCCCAAAATTTCACAACCACCCAGGCACAGATGCATATGTGCGCATATGCACCATTATTCCGATCATCTTCGATTGTCGTTGAGGCCACCCACAGGTCACCGTAGAACTCCTTTACTAATCCCAACCACCCATCTTTGGTGATCACATCAGAAACAGAATTTGGCAACTCTACCACTCCCAGGACTTGAACCACCGTAAAAAAATCGCTTCGCCCCACCATGTCGAGTCACCGGCGCCCCCCTGGATCACCGACCACCGCTCCATCACATAACCACGCCCCTATCCTTCTTGGTGCGATCGGCCATAAGGCTACATCAACGACGAAACGTTTAATGACAGCAACCCAAATATACCCCTAAACCCTATCATCATGTTGTACCAGTCGCCTCGATTGAGGATAAATTCAATTAGTATTTTTCTAACAATCTTCAACATACAAGCTACCTTCACCATTAATCCCAATTCATAATTCATTGTTGATTATCGTAATTTGACAAAAATGCATATTCCATTCAATTTGAACGGTCTCAGTGTTCCCACGCTTAAAAATCATGAATAAGAAATTTTTTGTAATTTGGAATAAAGGTCGTCTCGGGTTTGCAAAATTTCTTTTTATTGGTCTCGACCAATAACCGAGACAACCGAGTTTACCAAATTTATAAAGGAATCAATGTTAAACTTCGACCAATAACCGAGTTACCCGTTTTACTGTAATTTTCCATTTTAAGAATATTTATTAAATGCTTTTATAAAATATTTTTAGGAATAAAATTACATTATTTGAAGAAATTTCTTTTTATTGGTCGAAGTTTAACATTGATTCCTTTAGGATCATATGAATTTATAACAGGTTTTAGAACCTGAAATGTAAGAATAAAGATGCATTTTTGCCTGTGCACACAACAAATACAGGCATGCAAACATTATTTCACATTTATACAAACTACATCTAAGCTATCATCATCATAGGCATATAAAATCAAGCAACACATATAAATATGTTAAGGGTTGAAGGTTTGCTCGCTTTGTTCTGAAGAACAGAGGAGAAAATTTATTCTTGGAAAGTTGATTTGATGCATTTGAGTTGTATTTGGTCTTGATTTTGGATCTAAAATTTTATTTGTGTTGAGCAACATTTGAACTTGAATTTGATCAGGTGGCTGTAGTTTTTATTGCTTTTAAACTTTGCTTTATTTTTAGGTTTTGATCTCAGTGGTTTACAGGCTTGCAAACAAAACTTATTTTTGATTTACAAGCTTAAAACTCCGAGTTTTTGCAAACTGAAGTTGTTTGCTTTGAAAATTTTCAGATTTGAAGTTTTTGATCTTGTTTGATAGCCGAGTTGATTTTTTCTTCTTTGATTTTCACTCTAGTTTTGATTCTCATACTTTTGAATTTTGATTAAGCTTCAGGTGGTATTTTATAGAAGATTAGTTTTATTTAGAACTTGGCCTTTTTGATTTTATTTCACATATGATTTTGATTTTGTTTGACAAATTTTTGATCTGAGAAAAAAAACATACAAATATCTCATTTATACATATTTATATAATTTTAAATTAAAAGTAGAATTTTCTTGCCACTTGTAATTTGTATACTAACACTTGTAATTTTAAGTATGCACTTGTGAATATATGATGTTAAACTTTCTACACTTGTTCATACATGAATTCCTAATGTCTTTTACCATAAAATTTATGTCTAAATCCCTCCTTTAGATAATGTTATAAACTTTATTTTAAACCTTTTAATCTTATGTTTTACGAAACATTCCTTTTTATATTTGCACTTATACATTATATTTTATACTTTTATAATTTTAAAACAAATGATTTGAAATCAAATTATTCATTACTAATAAATATTCATATATATTAGTTCCTTAGAAATAATAAGTTAGTAAATCCAATTTTTATTTTCAATACATTTATTAAAGAATTTCAGACCAAAATTCTTTCTACAATTATACACATATATATACATACACACACACACACACAAACAAACTCTGTTGGATTTCCAAATCAATCCAATTCTATTAAAATATTAATTTTTACTTTCAAATTCCAAATTTCAAATTTTTAAAAATTTATTTATATATGATTTCTTATTAATTTCCAAAAGATATGTATAATTTAAAACTTTTTATTAATTCTTCTAATTAGAAAAAAAATATCTATTAATTTCAAAATATATAGTTTTAAATCCAATTTATTTTTAAGACACTTATCTTTAAATTTCTAACCCAAATTCTATTTATAATCAATTTATATACACATATATTTTCATTCTGGAAATTTTCAAATAAATTTACCAATAAATTCACAATTAAATTCAAACATTAATTTAATTACCAATTCACATTTGATTAAAAATCGAGATGTTACAGCATGTTATGAGTAAGATAATAATAAATTTAAAGTTGTATTAAAATGGCTAGAAGGATTAAGATTTCCTAATGGGATCTTCGTAGATGTGCTGTCTATAAAAATGGTAGATTGAGTAGAATTGAAAGCCACGACTGTCACATAATGATGGAAAATTTATTACCCGTTGTATTCATGGAACTATTGCCCTTAAAAGTTTGGAAGGAAATAACAGAACTTAGTCGATTTTACAAAGAGCTTTGTTCGACTACGTTAAAAGTTCAACGTTTACGAAACTTGAAGAAGCCATTCCTATATTTCTCTGCAAATTGGAGAAAATATTTCCACTGGGTTTTTTTAATTTAATAGAGCATTTACCTGTGCATCTCCCATCTGAAACACGACTTCGAGGTCCTGTGCAGTATAAATGGATGTATCCATTCAAGAGGTATGAAATACGTTACCTGCTAATTTAATCATATTCGAAAGTAAAAGTTAATGTAACTTAATTTTTCATGGATATTTAAATCATTTGAAGAAAAAAGTGAGGCAAAAAGCATGAGTTGAAGGTTCAATCTGTAGATTATACATCGAAGAAGAAGTTTCATTCTTTCTCTCTCACTATTTTAGTGACCATGTGAACATATCATTTGAAAGTGTTTTACGTAATGATGAAGGCAATGAATGAGAGTCCTCTCAAACAATGTTATCTATTTTTAAACAACGTGGTCGACCTTCTGGAAAATGTGTTAACCTATTGTTAGACGATAGAGATTTTCACATAGCATACACTTTTATTCTTCTTAATTTTGCTGAGGTTGCAGCATTTGTTAGATAATGTGAAATAATATTTTTTGATTTATTCATTTCAATAATGCTTGTGCATGTAGAATTTAATGCAATATTTTATTCGTATACGCAGTATTTATGAAAGAGAACATCCACGTGGAGATCTCTTTAAAGAATTTTCTTACTGGTTTTCAAAGTACGTTTATGAACCACAAAATTATGTAGTCGACGAAGGATTGAAACATCTTGTGTTTGGACAAAAAAGAAATATCAAGGCATATCCTATATATTTCATCAATGAATATAAATTCAACACCAAAGAATATGGTGTTAAAAAACTAATTAATTATATAGGTGCATTTTTATGGCGTTTTAACCAAATTTTGCAATCGACATATTTCTCACAACCCACAGGAGTATATTTTTCTGTTTAAATGCAATTCGTTCAGCAATGTTCCTGGTTCTGAAATTAATTTGCACAAGGATTATAATCTTATTGAAATAAAGCACACATTGCGTTATCACAAGTACGATCTTTTTGTACTAGCCAAAGAAGCATTTCAAGTTTGTTACGCTCATTATCCTTCTCTAAGAGGAGATAAAGCAGATTGGTCAGCAGTTTTTAAAACAGAGGCAAGATTTACGTTTGATGGAAAGAATGTTACAGATGAACAAGTATATCAGGCAGTTCTTAAGCAAAGTAACGAAATGATTATAACATACGATCATACTAATTTTGGACCTCTGAATGATGAATCAAATGTTTTGGCCGAAGCATTTGAAAGTAGAGTGAAAATAATATAGAATATGAGAACGAATTTGAATTCGAAGAGGATGAGGATTGATAAAAATATTATGTTAATTTCTAATGTATTACACAATTTATGTAATTGATGACATTTATTTTGCAAATTATGTTATTTTTGAAACCAAATCTGCTTATCGTGATTTACGTAGGTTATATCATTTATGTAATTTGTGTCATTCACGTCATTTATACCATTTATGTCATTTAGTTAGCAATTTATGTTAAAAATGCTATATTCTGCTTATCATCGAAATATGAGACCCAATCTGAATCAAGTATATTTAGCAATTTATGTACTTTATGCCATTTATGTTATTATTATATAATATGTTTCATTATTATGTTATAATTCTCTTATAAAATGATGTGTCTATAACAAGTATCATGTCGTTCAAAAGGAGGAGCTGATCACATTCATCTTGAGGCGTTGCAATTTCCCATCACAACTGACACAGCATCCATCTGTGTATCTGGTACCTAAAGCAGAGGAATAAGTATAAAACAAATTTCAGCTTCATAAATTTTATGTGCGATATAATAATCAATATCATATTTACCACAGGGGGTTTGACATACAACGATAAGATTTAATTCTATCAATTTCTGGAGACTCATATAAGAGTCTAATGATGGCTTGCTGGCCCAAGAGGAGTAATATCCTGTCCCACATCATGGAGTGCATATGGAAGGATTTCATTGTAAGTATAATCTTCTATTTTCCGTTCTTAATTTGCTTGTCACTTATTTATTGTTCACCTTATATAGTTTAATTATTTGCCGCTTGTTTTCCATGAAATGCAGACCAAAGTCGACATCCAAGTAGACAACATGTAGCTGGTATGACACTACTAGATGTGAAAGATGAGGAATAATTACCATGATTCTACGTCGGTTGTGAATCCTAATGGGGAGAAGCTGAACTTGATAGGAGCGAGTGTGTGGAAGGGCTGGCTGGCGCATTGGTATACCGACGAAGCGAAGGTTAGCGTACTAACCTTCTATTAATTATTTTATTGATGTGTAAATATCAAAAAATATTTGATACGTGAATAATGTTTTGTTTATTTAAATGTACACACAGATTCGTAGAGAAACTCTATGCAAATAGTAACAAGAATCTGGTCACTCATCGAGGAGGGTCCAAGTTCTTCCAACAATATTCCCAGGATTTGGTAAATTTATTAGCTATAAATTGTAAAAATTTATTAAGCTTCATAATTTTAAATGTACAATAATAGTATATAATAATCAATTTAAAAAAGTGGAAGCGCTGGGTCACGTATCGTACATAGATGTATTTACCCGTCCTCATGCCATCGAGCATGTAAATCCAGACGGGATTGTTTCATATACATGGCATGACGATAAATCATGGAAGAGCCATGTAAGCATATTTTAGTTTATATAAGATTAGCAATTTTTTTAATTATTTAAGTATAATGAATCAAGATATTATGCTATTAATTTCAAATGTATTTTTATTTGTTCATGCAGGTACGGTTTATGGAAAAAAGGCAGAAACTCCTACAGGAAATAGGTCGAGAGCAGGTGACTATGGACAAGGAGGATGCCATTTTTGAATCGGTCATGGACCTAACTTCATGGAACAGGCATTACGTTTTTGGCAATCAAGCGGTAATGAATAATATATTTGGATATAATAATTTAGCATCCTTTAAGTTCTGAAGAACTTTACATTGCTTTAGTTTTGAGAATAAGTTTATAGATATAATAATTAACATATTATGATGTAGCTTCGATAGTAAGATTATAGCCATTGAACTTTTACTAAATTAAATAAATATTGCAGGGTAGATAGAGAAGAGCTTGCCAAACTAGAGCTCAGATCGATCTAGTAGAGATCAAGGAATTGAGAGCTAAGGTGGCGCAGCCGAAGGAGCAGAACCTTCGGCAAACCATTGAGATGACATAGGTGCTAGACCATTGTATTGTTGAGTACATGCAGCAGTATGGGGGCCGCTCTCCATTTTTAGCTGGTTCTCGAGGTTTTGCAGGTGATTGCCTGGAGTGCTAAGTATGTTTTTTGTTATGCCTTATTGTTTAGTATTTTTTGATGATTCATTGAGTTGGTGTAGTTGGATACTTTAAGATGTTGTGTATATTAATTGATGGTCTATAATGACCCCTATTTCGAACCATTCACATCCACACTTGTCTAACTTGAATTCCTAAAAATATCAGATTGTTAATTTGTATTGGGCAAAACTCATCATATATAGTAAATAAATCATTCACAGAATCACAGACACAGAGTAACAAAAAATGAGAAGCGGAATAGATAAATAGTAATTCATGAAGCTACTATATAAACATTAGAGTTTGAAACAAAATACAATGAATCTCAAATACAAATGAATCTCTAATCCATAAGCAACCGATGAGTTTAACACAAATGACTGGAATAAACTGAAATAACTAGAAGTTGGATAGATAAATCTTCAAACAAAACTCCAACCTTCAAATGTATGTCTCAAATGATGTGATACTCGGTCTGACCCAAGCGTAAAGGAAAACACAGAACACTCGAGTAAGGACTAACATTCTTACTAATAAATTCTACTCAAGTGAAATGTCAACTAAAATACAAGCAACTTAAAGGATGTTTGGGATTTATAACCACTAAGTATCCGTGGAACTATCTACTATGTAGTAATATATGCTATCAGAATATGTCTATAGTAAAGCAAACTATTAAAATAGCGTTATGGCATTACCCATATCCCCTATTACACTTTTTATATAATGCCACAGTCTATATAGATATTGTAAACTCCACACGCAAGTGGGCTATCAGGGAGCACTCCATAGGTATGACACAAAACAAAATCGTAGAAGGCGCGATAGAGAATGTGACAAGGCATTCGAGGCAATGCCAGGGTAGATATAACATTTGCGTATCCGAACTGGTGGTAACGCATAGCAACTACTACCACCCACATCGTGACACACTCCCAAATCCAAGGTGCGTCCAATCAAATCACAAAAGCAATAGAATGGTATCGATGAAATGTGTCTGATAGGAGGAATGACCTCACTTGGTCCGACGTGGCTCCTGTTTTAGTCGCATCAAGCTGACTCACGGGAGTTAGGGCTACATAAATACCATATAGAATCTCCACCAAACCATCCTACTTCATTCTGGAATCTCCACCATGCACATAGTTGTTAAAGCGGTTTTCGGTATTGGCAGAGAGTATGACAATATCTGTTCCCGGTATCTTTAACAACCAAACGCTTATTTCACACCATGGTCATTTCTTTCAAATAGATATACTTCTTATCAAAATATCATATTCATTTCAAAACCATACCAATTCGATATCATTATTCATTTTAAATAATATTCACTTCTAGAATCGTAATACTTTCCAAAATCATAACACTTTTGGAATCATAACATTTTGGAATCATAACACTTTTGAAATCATAGCACTTCCATAATCAGAACACTTTTGAAATATAGTGTATATATTAAAATATATATTAAAAATAATCTATATGATAAAATAGTTTCCTCTAATTTCACAAACTTTCAAATTATATTAAATTCCAAAATTTCAATTTAAATTAATGCCAGTTTAACCATGTTAATTTAAAGGTCAAAGATTCAATTAAAGTTATAAATAAACCATTTCAATTACCTCGATTTCAAATCCGGTTTGAACTTCCTCTTCAATTCCAATAAGATTCCAAGTTTAAATATTCAAACAATTTCAATATAAGTTTCATTAGATTTCTAAAGTTAGATTTAAAGTTATTGAAATTAAAAATATTCACGTAATCATTCTAATAACAATCAAATAAAATCTCAATTTATAAATTTAAATAAATATTAAATATTCATTCTCAATTCTATTTAAATAGAAAATATTCATTTAATCACTCTTTATCAAATAATGATATATATGATATTTTTCAAAAACCGCAAAATCAAAAAATTCAAATAAATCCCTATTTAAATTCAATTATTAACCAATTAAATTTCAAGTCATTTTTACTTTATTTTTCCAACCTTTTTTATTAAAGTTATAAAAATCTATTTTTAAAATACTAATATAAATTTAAATAAATAATTAACATATTATAAATCCAATTAATTAAATTTATTAAATTAAATCTTATTTTGTATAAAATAAAATTATAAGGAAAATCTTAAAATTTATAATTTCAAAACTAACTGATAATTTAAAATTCCCAATACATATAATTAAAAATCTAAGATTTAGACACATATGAAAATTACATTTATATATATTTATTTTAAAATCAGTATTCATTTAAAACCCATAAATTCTCATTCGAGAGTTTGGAAATCATTTTCAAAATATGGACCAACGGTGTCTGTATATAATTCTCTATCCTATAGTCAAGTGATATGGATATTTATCATTTCAATCCGTAATTTAAATATATACGGGTATATATCATTCGAACGCACAATCCCAAGTTCAAAGTTAATGAAAATCGCTTGGGTTTATCATTTCAACCCATAAATTTTTTCTCTATTCAACAAGATCATTCGGGTGTGTATCATGTCAACCCATAGGGAATTCTAAATTAACAGGGAACTTGCAGAGTGAGAACAGATATGATAAAATATAACATATCAATAACAAGCATATGTCATCAGTGATAAATAAAATAAAATATATACAACATGATTTGGTATCATATATCACAGGTGAACAACTGCAGATAATGGCATATCATATTTAAAAATAACTAGCAATTCAAATCTAACAGCATATTTCAATTGTCGTTTCAAGTTAAATCAAATTTACTAAATATAAGAATGTTAATCGTGAGGGATTGTTCACCTTTCGAGGCTACAGAAAATTTGACGATGAAATGAGTTCCGAATCCATGCACCAATCCCAAAGCAAAGCAAGTTTTGTACGAATTTGGCGATCAAAGCTGATAAATTGGAAATCAAGAACCCAAAAAAAAATTTTATATAACAGAGACGAAATGTATATTATATTATTATTATTTTATTAAAAATCAGTACGAAAAATATTAAAATAATATATATATATATATATATATATATATATATATATATATATATGATTCAAGCTCATTACATTTAAAACCAATAAAGACCTATAGTTAACAAAACATATTATAGTTATATGTACACACTTCAAAATAAAACATAAACATTATATACATGTATATTCAATTTCAAACTGTTAACATAACCATAAATGTAATATATTGCATCTGCATAAGCAAAGCCACAAAGCATATATGTGTGTGTGTGTGTGTCTAACCAAACAGCTTTTATATAACCTTATATAAATTATTACATAACATATGCACACACACACACACAATTACTTATAATATAATATATAGACTTATGTATACAGAACTAGGTTTTATACAACATGTATACATAAATAGTATGGCTGCAGCAAGATATATATATATATATATATATATATATATATAAACTGATATAACTTATATAAACATATATATATATATATATATAATTTATAAAATCCAACATTTATGACTAACATATTATAAAATTTATATAAACTAACATGGGTAAACTAAAATATATATGTATAACGACAGATTTTTAACATTTTATAAACTCACATATTATAAAATTTATATAATTATTGTATTATACATGAACCAGAGCATAACAAATATAAGCACCTCATACCGAAATGCTGCGTGCATGGTGGTTCAGCACTAGGTCAGGGGAGCGGTGACGATGATAGCATTGGGCGAGCTACGAGTGGAGGTAGGGGACGTCGGCTGCTAAGGGCGTTGGGCGGAAGGTGGGTTGCGCTTCATCATGCAACCGTTCCATTTGGGTTTCAACAAGCAAGCGACTATCACTCTTTTTTTTCTTTATCTTGCGTGTATGAGTTGCAAGATGGAAGGGAAGGAATGGCTGCTGACAGAAATCTTATATACATAATAAACATAGTTTATATTCCAACGTTGGTTTTCAAAATGAAGAAGAGTAAAAGTGGACAAAGAGAAGAAATAAAAGGAAGGAAGAAGAGTGAAAGGTGGGAAGTAGGTTTAAGCAGGCATTAACTATATGCTTTTCCTTTTTTGAGTTGTAAAGAATGAAAATGTGAAGAGGAAAAGTGATGTCAATTATTTCATGGGAAGAGGAAGTAAACAGGCATGAATTCAAAAAGGAAGCAGGTTGAAGAAAAAAAATGAACAATTGCAACATATATATATATATATATATATATATATATATATATATATATATATATCATATATGAAGTAAACTACTAAAATGCTACAGGTAAAGGTATGTTTCATACATAATGATAACTTTGCTATGTTACTTATATTTATCCTTCTTCTTCTTCTTCTTTTTATTCTTTTCAAAATGGACAAAAGAAGAGGGAAGGGTGAGAAATTTGCAAGAGACGTGCACATGGTTTCAGAAGTTATAAAGGCATGCAATAATAAATGTATGCTTTTGTTATTAGAGAAATGGACAGAACGGAAGAGCAGGCATAGAAAAAAACAATTATATATAAAGGAATGGTAAGATTTAGGCAAAGAAAATGTCAAATACGTGAATTGCTGTGAATATCAATAATTGATGGCAGTTAGATTTAATGGAGGACAATTGAAAAGACTTGGAAACCTAAAACCTAAAACGGGTACCAATATGGCTAACTGATTTATTGTTTCCTTCGCGTATCAGACCTTAAAATACAAATATAAATATACTATGGAGATCAGCACGACGAGACGAATAGAATAGTACATAGATATCAACAATACGATCATCCTATGAAAAGTCGATATTTCACTGCTAAACTACTGCTAATTGGCTGAAAATAAGACAAACGGAGGTGGAGAAGTCCAAATTTGGCGAAACGAAATGTGACGTCTCACTCAGAAGATGATTTACAAATTTAACATGTACAAAAATTCAGATTTCAATAATATCTTATTTATATAAATTTTAACTGACTTAAATTTAAATAAACATACACAACAGAACTATGTTCTATATTATTTGATGAAAATTTACCGTTTGCTATGTTTATATAGACGAATTCCAAATATCCAATTTTGATTTCAAATTCAATTATTTAAAATTTCACAAAATTTCAGTTAATTACGTTATTAAAATTGTTAAAATTTACGAGTCGTTACACTCTTCCCCACTTAAAACTTTTCGTCACCGAAAAGGAAGGAGATCGGAGAGTAGAAACAACCAAAAGAAAAAGATAGATCAAAATGCAAAATAGAACCATTAATTTCATTTATTTTATTCTATGTATTTAATTAAAAATTGTTAATTTAGAAACCATATAAATCTCATTTATTTTCAGATTGGTTTATATTTAGCTAATTGATTTCTATTCATTTTATTTAATCAATCAAATTTATTGTGTTCACCTTTAATTGATTTAGATTCCATACATTTTCATTCAATTGATTTGTTTTTAATTTATTAACATTTGTTATAAAATTTCTTTCAAAACAAATTTTATTTGATTTAACTTATTTATTAAATCCAATTGGCCCTAGTTAAGTTGATTTCACTTAAAATTTCAATTTCAAAGTTTATATTTATTTTCATAAATAACATTCTTTTTCTCATTTAATTTATTCCACTTGGCATGTTTTACAATATATACTGAGTATATAAACATTTAATGTAACCATTTATTAATCAACCAATTAATTCCCTTTTTACTCATTATTTAACTTATTATTTATAAATTCCCTTAACAAAATATCATTTTGGACATCTTATTGCTCACTTTAATATTGTATATTATTCAATTACCTATTCTCAATAACACTTAACTATTTCTAGGTAAGTTATATTAAGGTTCTAGGTGTAATTACATACTATACAAATTTTCCTTTTATTTCTAGCCAAATTTTAGTTTGAACAATTTATTATTTAAGTTTTTCTCTTGTATAACCTGTAATTATATATTCCCCTAAAATTTTAACTTTTTGAATATTTTAGGTAAGTTATACATATTAGAATGGAATTAAGTATTGTGTAAGTAAATTTTTTTTCAAATTTAATTATTTCATGTTGTTTAAATTTCACTTCTCATTTTAAACAATCCCACTATTCCAAATTTTACTTTATTTTGAAATTTTGAAACCATTACCCAACATAGAATTTAACAGTTACATTTCTGGTTTTCTTTAAATAAGTTTGAAATAAATATATATTTTATACATCAATCATACTCCAGAAAATTAAATAAAATTCCTTTTTTAATACATAAGCGTAGCAAAGCTACTAAGTGGCCTCTCCACTTCGAGACTCGAAAATGAATGTCGATGATGCTGCAGTCATCACCGAAATTATTTTCCAGTGACAAAAGAGGAGAGTACTGATCTAAAAATTTTAAAATTCTTTGGAAATGATTTTTATTCGAAAATACCTTTTAAATAATATACCCTAAAATTTTAATTTTTTTTCTTCAGAACGTCGAAAATTAAATTCTCAAATTCTTAGTTAAAATTCATTTTAATTCCAAATCAATTTATAAACCATGTTTGATAAATTTCCTTTATTTATTTTATGCTGCAATAGTCAGTTGTTTACAAAACAATAAATGATAATCAAATATTATTATCTCTTACAACCAGTTCATTTAACTATTTAATTTTAGGAAATTTATACCTTTATATGTATAATATAATCATACACAAAATTGTTTCGTTTACAAATTTCTGAAAACAATATTGTGCCAGTTCGTTATATTCAAGTGTTTTGGAATTCCTATCGATAGCATTAGCTAGATGCATCGCTTAAACAAAAAATTCAAACTTAACACTCAAACAACACAATATAAATATTTTTATATTAATTACAAATGCAATCCCTCACTCGATGATTCCAAAATGGATTTCAGAACGAGGATAGAGATTCAAATATGTAAGGACCCTGATCAAAAGAATTTTAACTAGAATATAAGCTCGCAAGGGAGATGAGATAATTAAATTACAAAAGAATAAAAGGTGGGTAGACGAATATAAGTCACGGTTGTCCTTAACCGGGTCAATCGTGACTTCAAGAATAAGTTTATGCGGAAATTCAGTTCTCGCTTAAATGGGAGATGTGACTTCATCAAATCATCAGGATATTCCCTAATTATCAGGGTGCAGTCAAGATCACTGAGTTGAATATTAAACGAAAGGTAGAACTACCTGCATAACCGAAGGCATTCGACATTCAATAAGTAGAGAATTACCTGGGTTGTCCACTAAGAGACAATTTGGGCTTTTTAAGAAATAATAGCGTCCAAACCGAATATATAGAAGTCTCCATTGAATCGATGCCTATTGTAAAGGAATTTCACCCCTTTACAAATCATACTAGGATTGGCAAGGCCACCGATGGAGTTAGTCGCACAAACGATGAAGTTGGTAGTTGAAGTTGGAGCTATAGGATGCTCCAATATCATAAGAACATGAACAGGAGAAGACAATAATGAAATTTCAGAACAAAGGGGAAGGTTCCAAATTTCAAAGAAATCCAAATCAAAGAGGAAGAGATTTAAGCTCGAACGAAGGTGATTTTGTAATTAAATTTACTCTATATGCTAAGTTTTTCCTAAAACCAAAGCTCTGATACCAACTGTAACGGCCCACTATTTCGAACCATACGCATCCAGACATGTCGGACTTGAATTGCTCAAAATATCATATTGTTAATTTATATTTGAAAAACTCAGGATATACAGTAAATAAATCAATCACAGAATCACAGACACAGAGTAGTATAAAAATGAGCAGCGGAATAGATAAATAGTAGTTCATGAAGCTACTATATTAACATATGAGTTTGAAACAAAATACAATTGAATCTTAAATACAAATGAACCTCTAATCCATAAGAAACTGATGAGTCTGAACGTAAATGACTGGAATAAATTGAAATAACTAGAAGCTGGATAGATAGATCTTCAAATAAAACTCCAACCTCCATATGTAAGTCTTGAATGATTTGACACTCGGTCTGGCCCGAGCATAAAGCAAAATACAAAACACTCGAGTTAGGATTAACATTCTTATCTCTACTACTAATAATGTAAATTCACTCTATGGGTTCAACCGCGTATTTTTGAAATTCCCTATCTACCAACCGTAATTCACATCATGCATAAGTGACAGTAAATAGATGTGTGACCATATTGAGGGTAGCCAAATTGGTGATTCTATGTACGGTTAATGTTGCAACAATGTGTATGGTACTATATCAGTCCTTTGCTATTAACAGGAGTAGGTTCTATGTTGTACATAACCTCATTAGTAAGTAAGTTGTGTGCTATTTGTTTGAACCTATGTATTAGAAGACAAAATTATTTTAAGTGCATTTGATTTAACTCACATTCTACCATTACATGTATGAATAACTATGACTATATTGCATTTTATTTTACCTACATACACTCTTTTGTCCAGTAATTATAAACTGAATGTGCTTATGGTAGTTATGCCTCCTTACAAATTTCAATTAAATTAACCGATCGTTTGTATATCACTGATATTAGAACATTACCATGACCTTTGTATTTTATTTTATTTTTTCATTTTTTTTTAAGATCGGTTACTAAATAGAGTGATAAATCGGTGAACTTTAATACCAATACATGTTGCACAATAGGTTTTACGCATTTAACAACAATCTCTAATCTACCAATTCTAAAGTTTTAAATTGTTTTTTAATTGTTTTACCTTTATGGCCGCATTATAACATACAGCAGCGGCATTGCTCATATCTCTACTATTAATAAAGAAAATTCAATCAACATGATTTACATGGCATGCTTTTGAAATTTTAAAGTTACCCTCTTCGTTAATGGAATCTTACCACCATTTCCAACTATACACCAATGAAATTTTACTTTCAATTTGTCATTGATATCACCAACAAAACAACATGAAATGTGTTGTAACTGTAAAAATATTTGAACTTAAAACACACATCCACCCAAGGTAAACATCGTTGGATATTATATGTACGGACGTGCGTTGTATACTAGTATTAATAAGTTCAACTCAAGTGAAATGTCAACTGAAATAAAAGTAACTTCAAGGATGTTTGGGATTTACATCCTCTAAGGACCGTGGAATATGTACTATGTTGTAATATACGCTATTATAATATGTCCATAGTAAAGTAAACTATTAAAATAGCGTTAAGCTGTTACCTATATCCCCCTTAGCAAATTTTATATAATGTCATAATCTATACAGATACTGTAAAATCCACTCGCAAATAGGCTATCAAGGAGCACTCTGTAGGTATAAAACAAAATAAACTCCTAGAAGGCACGATAGGGCATGCAATAAGGCACTCAAGGCAATGCCAGGGTAGATAAACCATTTGCATATCCGGACTGGTGGTAATGCAAAGTAGCTACTACTGCCCACCTTGCGACACACTCCCAAATCAAAGGTGCACCCAATCAAATCATAAAAGCAATAGAATGGTATGGATGAAATGTGTCAGATAAGAGGAATGACCTCACTTGGCCCAGCGTGGCTCATGTTTTAGCCGCATCAAGCTAACTCACAGGACTCAGGGCTATGTAAATACCATACAGAATCATCACCAACCATCCTACTTCATTTTCGAATCTCCACCACGCACATTGTTGTTAAAGTGGTTTTCGGTATTGGTAGAGAGTATGACAATATCCTATCCCGATCTCTTTAACAACCAAACGCTTAATTCACACCGTGGTCACATCTTTCAAATAGTTATACTTCTTATCAAAATATCATATTCATTTCAAAACCATATCAATTCAATATTATTATTCATTTTAAATAATATTCATTTCCAGAATCGTAATACTTTCCAAAACCATAACACTTTCGAAATCATAACATTTTGGAATCATAACACTTTTGAAATCATGCCACTTCCATAATCATAACACTTTGAAATATAGTATATATATTAAATAGTTATCAATTAAAATATTTTATATATTGAAACTACTTTATAAGATAAAAATAGTTTCCTCCAATTTCACAAACTTTCAAATCATCTTAAATTCCAAAATTTCAATTTAAACCAATTCCAGTTTAACCATTTTAATTTAAAGGACAAAGATTGAATTCAAATTCTATATAAACCATTTCAATTATCTCGATTTCAAATCTGGTTTTGAAATACCTCTTCAACTCCAATAAGGTTCCAAGTTTAAATATTCAAACAACTTCAACATAAGTTTCATTTAGATTTCAATAGTCAACTTTAAATTTATTAAAATTGAAAATATTGTCTTAATCATTTCAATAATAATCAAATAAAATCTCAATTTATAAATTTAAATAAATATTAAACATTCAATCTCAATTTTATTTAAATGGAAAGTATTCATTTAATCACTCTTTATCAAATCAATATATAAATAATATTTTTCAAAAACCGCGAAATCAAAGAATTCAAATAAATCTGTATTTAAATTCAATTATTAACCAATTAAATTTTAAGTCAATTTTACTTTACGTTTCCAACCTTTTTTATTAAAGTTATAAAAATATATTTTTAATATATTAATATAAATTTAAATAAATACATAACATATTATAAAACCAATTAAATTAAATTTACAAAATTAAATCTTATTTTATATAAAATAAAATTATAAGAAAAATCTTAAAATTTATAATTTCAAAACTAACTTATAATTTATAATCCCCAAAACATATAATTAAAAATCTAAGATTTAGACATATATGAAAATAACATTTATATATATTTATTTTGAAAGTCAATATTCATTTAAAATCCTTATATTCACTTTCAACAGTTTGGAAATCATTTCCAAAATATAAACCAACAGTGTTCTTATATAATTCTCTATCCTATGGTCATGTGATACAGATATTTATCATTTCAATCTGCAATTTAAATATCTACAGGTATATATCATTTAAACCAGCAATACTAAGTTCAAATTTAATGAAAATCGCTTGGATTTATCATTTCAACCCATAACGATTTTGCCCTATTCTACAAGATCATTCGGGTATGCATCATTTCAACACATAGGAAATTCTAAATTAACAAGGAACTTGCTAAGTGAGAACAGATATGATAAAATATAATATATCAATAACAGGCATATATCATCAGTGATAAATTAATAAAACATATACAACAGGATATGGTGTCATGTATCATAGGTGAACAACTGTAGATAATGGCATATTATATTTAACAATAACTAGCAATTCAAATCTAACATCATATTTCAATTGTCGTTTGAACTGAAAATAAATTTACTAACTATAAGAATATTAATTGTGAGTGATTTCTCACCTTTTGAGCATAGAGATAATTTGAGAATAAAATTAGTTACAATTCCAAGCACAAATTCCAAAGCAAAGCAAGATTGACACAAATTTGACGATCAAAGCTGATAAATTGGAAATCAAGAACCCAAAATCAGTTTGGTATAACAGAGTCGAAATGTTTATTGTATTATTATTATTTTGTTAAAAATCAATACGACAAATATTAAAATAATATATATATATATATATATATAATTCAAACTCATTACGTTTATAACCAATAAAGGCCTATAGTTAACAGAACATATAATAGATATATGTACATACTCCAAAATAAAACATTAACATTATATACGTATATATTCAATTCCAAAATTTTAACATAACCATAAATATAATACATTGCATCTACATAAGCAAAGCTAGAAAGCATATACAAATGTATGTATGTATCTATGTATAATCGAACAGATTTTATCTAACCTTATATAAATTATAATATATATATATATATATACAATAACTTATAATATAATACATAGACTTATGTACGTGGCAACTAGGATTTATACAACTTGTATATATAAATAGTATGGCTGAAGCAAGATATATATATATATATATATATATATATAAACTGACAGATTATAAACTTGTATAAACCAATATAGATATACACACACACACGCATACATATACATGCATACATACATGCATACATACATACATATATATAATTTATATAATCCAACATATATAACTAAAATATTATAAAATTTATATAAACTAACATGGGTAAACTAATGTATATATGTATACTGATAGATTTTAAACATTTTATAAACTCATATATTATAAAACTTATATAATTATGCAATTATACATGAACCAAAGCATAACAAATATAAGCACCTCATACTGAAATGGTGCGTGCATGGTGGTTCGGCACGAGGTCAAGGGAGCGGAGATGATTATAGCTTGGGCGAGCTGCAGGTGGAAGTAGGTGGTGCCGGCTGTTATGGCCATTGGACGAAGGGTGGGTTGTGCCTCATCATGCAACAGTTGCATTTGGGTTTCAACAAGCAGGAGGTTGTCACTCTTTTTCTTCTTCTTTATCTTGCGTGTGTGAGTTGCAAGATGGAAGGGAAGGGAATGGCCGTTGACAACAAGCTTATATACATAATAAACATAGTTTATATTCCTATGTTTATTTTTTCAAAACGAAGAAGATAAAAGTGGAAAAAGAGAAGAAACAAAAGGAAGGAAGAAGAGTGAAACGTAGGAATCAGGTTTCAACAGGCATGAATTATATTCTTTTTCTTTTTTTAGTTGTAGAGAATGAAAATGTGAAGAGGCAAAGTAATGTTAATTTATTTCATGGGAAGAGGAATTAAATTGGCACGAATTCAAAAAGGAAGTAGGTTGATGAAAATATGATAGTTTCAAAAAATATATAAATATTATCATATATAAAGTAAACTACCAAAATGCTACATGTAAATATACATAATAATAACTTTGCTATGTTACTTATATATATTCTTCTTCATCTTCTTTTTTTTTCTTTTTAGAACTGCCGAAAGTAGAGGGAAGGGTGATAAATTTGTAGGAGACATGCACATGGTTTCAGAAGTTAGAAAGGCATGCAACAATAAATATATGCTTTTATTATTTAGAGAAATGGACAGATCGGAAGAGCACGCATAGAAACAAAAAATTATATATAAAGAAATGGTAAGAGTTAGGAAAAGCAAATGTCAAATACGTGAATTGCTGTGAATATCAATAATTGATGGCAGTTATATTTCACGGAGGACAATTGAAAAGACATCGAAACCAAAAATCTAAAACGGGTACCAATACAGCTAATGGTTTTATCGTTTCCGTCGCATACCGGACCTCAAAATACAGCATAAATATACATCATAGATCAAAACTACGGGATGAATAGAACAGTATACAGATATCGACGATACGACCATTCTATAAAAAGTTGATATTTCCTTGCTAAACTTCTGCTAATTCGTTGAAAATAGGACAAACGGAGGCAGAGAAGTATATATTTGGCGAAATGAAATGTGACGCCTCACTCAAAAGATGACTTACAAATTTAATATATAAAAAATTTAGATTTCAATAGTATCTTATTTATATCAATTTTAAGTGATTTAAATTTAAATAAATTACACAACATAACTAATTTCCATATTATTTGATGAAAATTTACCATTTGCTATGTTTATATAGACATATTTCAAATATCCAATTCTTATTTTCAAATTCAATTATTCAAAACTTCACAAAATTTCAGTTAATTACATTATTAAAACCGTTAAAATTTACGGTTCACTACAGGTACATTGAGTTGTTGGTCATTTTGGCATTTGTGAGTTGATGGTATGGAGTTGGTGTTCCACGGTGTATATTTTGTACAATGACATGTATGTACATTGTGTTAACGAAGTGTTGGTTGGTTTGATTTTATGCGAGTTATACTTGGTTTAAATTTCTTTCTGTGATTCAGTATATATGAATGATTTGATATTATATGAAACATCTGAACTCGATATGTGCTTGTGTGTGACTATATTATGTTTCTAATTGTGTATAGTATGCTAGAATATAGTAGAATACACTAAAAATGCTTCAGACATTTCGACGGCTTCCAACGGCCAGGGATGTCTTACAGGTCAAAATTTTTCGACGGCTTCCGCAGCTAGCAGCAGTTTTTTGTTACCTCTTGATCAGACATGTGTCTTCGACGGCCATCTAGAGTCGTCAGACTATCTGTTGGGGCCGCTGCAAAGTTTGGAAGCCATTGGAAAAACATTGCGGCGATGGAGAACTTGCGACGGTTTTTTGCATCAGTTTTCCGATGGCTTCTAATGGCCGCCAACGGCTACTAACCATCGGAAATCGTACGATTTCTTATGGTGTAAATATGAAGTCCATCCACATTTACCAATTCAGCTAGACATCTAAGTCTAATTGTTCCTTTGATGTTTGAAAAAATGTAAAACCAAATAGATATAATAAGAAGGAACGTATGACAAGAGTGCGCTCTCAATAGTGTCCCTTTAGTTTACTATGTACCTCCATAGACATATAAGTGTAACAACACCTCCCAAACCTCATCGGCAGTCAAAACTGGTAAATATGAGAATATGACACAAACTCCTTATATGCACTATCAAAGCATACCTACACATGGACTGGTCGACCAACTTCTATAACAGTCAGCATATAAAAGTCCAAAGGCGTCAATCCCAATTACAAATCTAGGAAATGAAACATGTGTAATAGGCCACCATCTCTCTGTAAAAGTCTCCACTATACAACGTTTACCCGTGCAAATGTAGACAATCGTAGAAAATCATCAAACAGTGATGCATATAGTCTATCCTTAATTTGCTCATGTAATATCGAAAAATATTCGACAATGCACATATGTCAACAGTAGGATCGATTTCACCCTAGAGGAGGGTTGAATAGGGTGATACTATCAACTATAAAAAATTTAGTGCGCAAATATATAAAATAATTGCAGCACTGATAATAGCAGAATAATAGCAGCACAGATAATAGTAGAATAATAAAAGTAGAAATAGAACAACACAGATTTACCTAGCTTCAGCAAAACCCTGCCTACGTGTTGTCCCCAACATTTGTACTAGAAGCGAAGTAGTCAGTCGCTTGCACACGTAAACTCGCGACACCCATTATTGGCTAATCTAACTCTACGCTTAAAATACTGCCACAACTCAGCCACTGAGTTGCGAATTCTCGAACTACACCACCGTAGTTCGTTCCCTAGTTAGACAACTAGAAAATTACAAATGATTAAAAGAAAAAATTACAAATTAAAAAGAATTCTAAAACACAAAACCATATAACATACTAAGCCAAAATAGCAAACACAAATGCTGGGCCAACGTGTTAAGTGATAAAAAAAATAACCCCTTTTTTCTTTTATACTATTGGCCGTATTTTCATGGCTGCCTCTTCGTTCCTCTTCTTTTTTCCTCTTCGTTCCTTTTTGTTATAAAAAGTTAAGGGTTCGTTGGAAATTGAAGCCGCTGATACTAGCTGATCAACTGAATGAATGCTTAGTGTTGATTGCTTCGTCAATCGATCATTTCTTCGATTCGCACATGGATGCTTCAGTTTATCAAGTTCGATGTGAATTGGTTTTGCCTTTCTGGTTATTTTGCTTGAACTCGATTGATTGGAAATTGTTGACAATGATTGGGTTAAATAGGTATTGGTTTCCTTCATTTTCGTTCGAATATATTCATTTGACTTCGTCTGTTAATTTTTGTCGACCATACGATATGCTTGGTTGCCTATGATTAATCGTAACTAGTTCAATTCATATATTTTCTAATTGCTTGGTTATCACGGCTTTGATTTCTGATTTGGTTCGATTTCTTGGCCACCATGGCTCCGACTTGATTTAAAACTGCTGTTACATTCACTTGTACATCATGACACTTGTTACAATTTATTGTGTTGACTTCGACTTTGTTCGATTTCTCATCGCTTCTTTTGAATTTTTACTTTTGAAGCAATTAGTCATTGCATTTATGTTAATATATATGTATATTAGTCTGGCTTCGATTCTCTGGTATTTAAACATGGTCACGGTAATTTGTGAAATACCCTATGACATTTAAACTGCTGTATGCTTCAATATGCATTGTTTTGTAGTTTGATCATTTATTTGTTGTTGCCTCTTATTTCACTGCACATATATGTGCATTGATGCAGACCAGAGAGACGAAGTCATAGGTCGGCTCCGACCTAACTTGTTTTTAAGTCGAATACGACCTAAGAAATCACAGGATGAAGAATTCCGACCTAACGAGCTCCGACTTAAGGAAGGTGAAGGCAGCATGAGTCGTTCACGACTTAGGAGGGTAGATTTGTATCGCCACCGACCTAACTGGCCATGTGAGAAGGAGCAGCGACCTACTGAAAGTCGGTCACGAGTTAACATAACTCTAGGTCGTATGGAAAAGGCTTCGGAGTTAGATCGTTGGAAAGTTTTAAGTCGATACCGATCTAACGAAAACACTCTAAGTCGTTCGCGACTTAACAAGACAAATGGCAACGATTTACAGAAACCAAAGCACATTTTAGGTCGGACCCGACCTAAGGAGAAAGAGCTACGAGTTAATGAAGCAGCTTTAGGTTGTCTCCGACTCAGCGAAGGAGGTCTAGGTCGGCAACGACCTAAGGAGGAAGATATAGACCGACCCAATGAGATACCGCTATTGGAGATGAGTCGCTTGGAATTTGAGTCGCTAACGACCTAACTTAGGTCGTAGGTCGCCAGGAAGATAAGGCACCAATGCTGGGTTTGTTAAGTCGTTTGTAATATTGGGTCTTAGGTCGTATACGATCTAACTGTTGTAAACGTGTATGTATGTAATGTGTTAGGTCGCGTACGACCTATGATGAGTCGTATTATGGTCATATATATATATGAGTCGGTCACGTTGAGTCGTATGTTGTATGTTAGGTCGTACTTGGTTAAGTCGGCCATGTTTGAGTCGGTCACTTTGTGCTATGTTGTAATGGGTTTAGGTCGCCACTGTAATAAGTCGGCAACGACCTAGGATGAGTCGTAGGTCGGCCACGACTTAGGAATTGGATTGTAACTCCTATAAATACGTGTGTGTTGTAAATTTTGAAAAAGGTTGATTTTGAAATAAAATTTCTTGTTGATTGCTTTGTGCTTTCTTCTCCAATTGGTAGTTGAGTGTAATCTCCTATCTCCACTTACGTCATTCGAGTGCGCTCGAATCCACGTTTGTTGAAGCCGATTCACGGAATCTAGTGCGCTAGATCAACGTGCGAAGAATCGTAGATCTTCTTTCTCGACATCGTGCGCGATCAACGGGACGAAGATTGCTAGAATCCGGTATCTTTGGATCAACGGATTTGGGCCTTGCAGTATTCTCAACTCACCGATTGCTACATTCCATCGATTAAAGTTTGTTTTCGAATTATCCGCTGCGCCAGTTTTGGTATCGGAGCCATACTTAGCCAATCATAGCTAAGTTGAGTCTTGGAGCCAAGTATTTGAAGTTGAAGTTTGAAGTTGGTGTTCGTTATGTTCATCTTGAAGTTGCAACAAGTTCGAAGATTTTGATCCATCTCATTTTGGATCTAGATTTGGAGAAGTGTTTGAATTTGAAGTTAGGCCGTGTATACTTGGAAAGTAGCCGAGCCTAGTGAAGGGTTTTGAAGTTTGAAGCCGTGACTTGAAGTTCTATATTGTTTGAATCATGCCGCCTAGGAGAGCTAACCGTCATCAAAATGTTGAAGCGTTGTATCGAAGAGAGGAAGCCGAGCTTATGGAACAACGTATTAATGAAAAGTTTTATGAAGGCATTGGGAAATTGGAGAAATTGATGAATGATTTGAATCAAAGGAGGAGATCACCAAACTCGAACCATGGAGGAAACCGAGTTTCGCCATCGGTTACGGAAGCGAGGAGGGTATCACCACATTCTTGTAGAGATAGAAGAGAAACATCAATTTCATCACAAAGAGATCATCATGACTATGCACATGAAGAGAGAAGAAGTCGACGTGAATTTGACAATGAAGCATATAGAGAGGAAGAGAGACATAGTCAAAGAAGCATGCATGAACGGAGGGATGATAATGGTCGAGATCGATATAGGCGTACTTTTGATTTTGATGAAGAGGGTGATAGAGCAAGTAATCATTATCGAGATCGAGATCAAATTCGAAATTCTTACCGGGATGTTGAAGATGATCGTCGTTGGGAATCGGGGATGAAGACGGAAATTCCAGAATTTAAAGGAGGGATGGTAGCAGAAGAATTTCTTGATTGGTTATCTAATGTGGAAGAGATTTTTGATTTTAAGGAGGTTCCTGAGCATAGGAGAGTGAAGTTGGTTGCTACTAGGTTGAGGGGGAGAGCTTTGGCGTGGTGGCAGCAAACTAAACTTACCAGGGAGAGAATGGGGAAGTCAAAGATAGAATCTTGGGAGAAGATGAAGAAATTGATGCGAGCTACATTCTTACCATACAACTATCAATCACTTATGTACCAGAGGTTGCAGAATCTGAGGCAAGGGACGAAGTCTGTTAGTGATTATACTGATGAATTTTACCAACTTATTGCCAGAAATGATATCATGGAAACGGAAGAACAGCTAACTGCCAGATTCATTGGGGGATTGAGAATGCAGATCCAGGATATGGTTAATATGTTTGATCCTAGATCTGTAGCAGAGGCACATCAGAAAGCGTTAGCTTGGGAGAAACAGGGAAGGCGTGGAGGTGGTGTGTTTACTAATTCCAATAATCAAGCGAGGGGTGTTAGTGGAAGTTCTAATGTTCCTAAACCTGTCAATAAGCCAGTGGTGAAGGAGGCTGAGAAGGCGAAGGTTAGCAGTGTTTTCAAATGTTATAATTGTCAAGAGTTGGGTCACAAAAGCAATGAATGTCCGAAGCCGAAGAAGAGAGCAATGGTTGCTGAGATTGAGGATGATGGTGAGGAGGCAGAATGTTCAAATGCACCTTATGTTGAGGAGGAAGAAGAATTATCTGGAGATGAAGGTTGTAATCTTATGATGAGAAGGTCATGTCTTACACCAAAGCAAGAGGAGGATTTTAGTTGGTTGAGAAGCAATATTTTTCAGTCGACATGCATTATTCTGGGAAAGGTTTGCAAGTTCGTCATTGATGCTGGAAGTTGCGATAATATTATTTCTACCGAGGCTGTGAAGAAATTGAACTTGAAAACTGAGAAACATCCTAAACCGTACAAGCTAGCATGGTTAAGGAAGGGTGGTGAAGTGAAGGTGTGTCGAAGGGCTTGTGTGAATTTTTCCATTGGGAAGAAGTACAAAGATGAAATTTGGTGTGACGTTGTAGATATGGACGTATGTCATCTGTTGTTGGGCAGACCATGGCAGTTTGATAGATCAGTTCAACATGATGGTCGTGCTAATAGTTACAGTTTCATGTTCGAGGGTACTAAAATCACTTTGGTTCCCAAGAAGCAACAACAGAAGGAGAGCAAGCTAGAGGAGATTGAGGAATTGAAAACTCTGTTGACTTTGAAGGAGTTTGTTAAGGAAGTTGAAGAGGAGCCTGAAGTCTATTTGTTGATTGGGCGAGAGAGTCATGAAGAGGTTAAAATTCCTGAAGAAGCAAAGCCAGTTTTGAAAGAATTTGAAGATGTATTTCCAGAGGAGTTGCCTAAGGAGTTACCGCCACTGAGAGACATCCAACATCAAATCGATCTTGTTCCAGGAGCAGTGTTACCACATCGACCACATTATCGAATGAGTCCGAAGGAACATGAAGAGTTGAGAAGGCAGGTGGAAGAATTACTTGAGCAGGGACGTGTTCAGGAAAGCTTGAGTCCTTGTGCAGTACCAGCTCTGTTGGTGCCGAAGAAGGATGGAACATGGAGGATGTGCACAGATAGTAGAGCTTTGAACAAGATTACTGTCTGCTATAGATTTCCTATGCCGAGGTTGGATGATTTGTTAGACCAGTTGAGTGGGGCAACTATATTTTCGAAGATTGATTTGAAGAGTGGTTATCACCAGATTCGAATTAGACCAGGTGACGAATGGAAGACAGCTTTCAAGACAAGAGAGGGGTTATACGAATGGTTGGTTATGCCATTTGGTTTGTCAAATGCACCTAGTGCATTCATGCGGGTGATGAATCAAATCTTTAGACCATTCATTGGGAAGTTCGTGGTGGTTTATTTCGATGATATTCTGATATATAGCAGGAGTATGGAGGAGCATGTTCTACATTTCAGGGAAGTGTTGATTATACTTCGTGAAGAACAATTTTATGCTGCTACGAAGAAATGTGTGTTTATGACAAGAAGTGTTTTATTTCTGGGGTATGTTGTTTCGGAGGAAGGAATTCAAGTAGACCAGAATAAAGTGGAAGCAGTCAGAAATTGGCCACAGCCGAGAACTATCACTGAAATTAGAAGCTTCCATGGATTGGCGTCATTCTACCGAAGGTTTATTCCACACTTCAGTAGTGTGATGGCACCAGTTACCGATTGCATGAAAGGAAAACAGTTTGTATGGTCAGAGGAAGCGGGAGTTGCTTTTGAACGAATCAAAGAACTATTGACGACAGCACCAATTCTTGTTTTACCGAATTTTCAGTTGTTGTTTGAATTGCACACTGATGCGTCGAAGGTGGGAATTGGAGGAGTCTTGAGTCAGAGTGGGAAACCCGTTGCTTATTTCAGTGAGAAGTTGTCAGGGGCGAAGATGAGATACAGCACATATGACGTTGAATTCTATGATGTGGTGCAAACGATTAAACATTGGAGACATTATCTATTTCAAAAGGAGTTTGTTCTGTACACTGATCATGAGGCGTTGAAGCATTTGCAGGGGCAGGACAAGATTTCAGCGAGACATGCATCATGGATCGCGTATTTACAGCAGTTTACCTTTGTTGTTAAGCACAAATCTGGGGTGACGAATCGGGTAGCTGATGCTTTGAGTAGAAGGAGTCATTAGTTAACAACATTGAAGGTTGAAGTGACGGGGTTTGAATTACTGCCCGAGATGATTGAAGAAGATCCTTACTTTGTGAAATATGTTGAGAAAGTGAAGGAAGGGAGTACTGATGAATTTATGATGATTGATGGATTTTTGTTTAAAGGAAATCGGTTATGTATTCCTGAGAGCAGTTTGAGAATGAAAATTATCAAGGAGCTGCATGAAGAAGGCCATGTGGGTAGAGATCGTACATTGCAATTGGTTTCTCAATCTTATTTTTGGCCGTCGATGAGAAAAGAAGTTGAAAGATTTGTGGAGAGATGCCATATTTGCCAGGTTTCAAAGGGAACAGCGACGAATGCAGGGTTGTATATGCCATTACCTGTACCATCTAAGCCATGGGTTGATATCAGCATGGATTTCGTTTTGGGTTTGCCTAGAACTCAAAGGGGAAATGATTCGATATTTGTTGTAGTGGACAGATTTTCGAAGATGGCTCATTTTATTGCCTGCAAGAAGACAGCGGATGCAGTTCGAGTGGCACAACTATTCTTTAAGGAGGTGTATCGATTGCATGGTTTACCAGAATCTATTGTTTCTGATCGGGATACTCGTTTTCTGAGTCACTTTTGGTTAAGTTTGTGGAAGATGGTGGGAACAAAGCTGAAGTTTAGTAGCGCTTATCATCCGCAAACTGATGGACAGACAGAAGTTGTTAACAGGTCATTGGGGAATTTGTTGCGATGTCTTGTACAGGATAATTTGAGAAGTTGGGATATGAAGTTATGCCAAGCAGAGTTTGCTCATAATCATTCCATGAATCGTAGTACGGGTTACAGTCCATTTCAGATTGTATATTCAAATTTACCCAGGGGACCGTTGGATTTGGCAGTAGTACCACAGTCGAAGGGGACGGTTAAACGAGCTGCTGATTTTGTTGATGAGTTGACTGAATGTCATAAAATCGTTCAGGAACGATTGAAGAAATCGAATGAGAAGTATAAGAAGTCTGCAGATTTGAAGCGACGAAATGTTGAATTTAACACAGGCGATTTGGTTTATGCAGTGTTGACAAAAGACCGTTTTCCGGTAGGAACATACAATAAATTGAAAGCACGGAAAATTGGTCCAGTTGAAGTTTTGAAGAAAATCAACGAGAATGCTTATCGATTAAAGTTACCAGATGATGTTTATACTTCTGATGTTTTTAACGTCAAACATCTAATTCCATATCATGGAGGAGAAAATGTTGTGAAAGGAGATGGTGAAAATTCAAGGTCGAATTTCTGTCAACCCGGAGAGAATGATGCAGACCAGAGAGACGAAGTCATAGGTCGGCTCCGACCTAACTTGTTTTTAAGTCGAATACGACCTAAGAAATCACAGGATGAAGAATTCCGACCTAACGAGCTCCGACTTAAGGAAGGTGAAGGCAGCATGAGTCGTTCACGACTTAGGAGGGTAGATTTGTATCGCCACCGACCTAACTGGCCATGTGAGAAGGAGCAGCGACCTACTGAAAGTCGGTCACGAGTTAACATAACTCTAGGTCGTATGGAAAAGGCTTCGGAGTTAGATCGTTGGAAAGTTTAAAGTCGATACCGATCTAACGAAAACACTCTAAGTCGTTCGCGACTTAACAAGACAAATGGCAACGATTTACAGAAACCAAAGCACATTTTAGGTCGGACCCGACCTAAGGAGAAAGAGCTACGAGTTAATGAAGCAGCTTTAGGTTGTCTCCGACTCAGCGAAGGAGGTCTAGGTCGGCAACGACCTAAGGAGGAAGATATAGACCGACACAATGAGATACCGCTACTGGAGATGAGTCGCTTGGAATTTGAGTCGCTAACGACCTAACTTAGGTCGTAGGTCGCCAGGAAGATAAGGCACCAATGCTGGGTTTGTTAAGTCGTTTGTAATATTGGGTCTTAGGTCGTATACGATCTAACTGTTGTAATCATGTATGTATGTAATGTGTTAGGTCGCGTACGACCTATGATGAGTCGTATTATGGTCATATATATATGAGTCGGTCACGTTGAGTCGTATGTTGTATGTTAGGTCGTACTTGGTTAAGTCGGCCATGTTTGAGTCGGTCACTTTGTGCTATGTTGTAATGGGTTTAGGTCGCCACTGTAATAAGTCGGCAACGACCTAGGATGAGTCGTAGGTCGGCCACGACTTAGGAATTGGATTGTAACTCCTATAAATACGTGTGTGTTGTAAATTTTGAAAAAGGTTGATTTTGAAATAAAATTTCTTGTTGATTGCTTTGTGCTTTCTTCTCCAATTGGTAGTTGAGTGTAATCTCCTATCTCCACTTACGTCATTCGAGTGCGCTCGAATCCACGTTTGTTGAAGCCGATTCACGGAATCTAGTGCGCTAGATCAACGTGCGAAGAATCGTAGATCTTCTTTCTCGGCATCGTGCGCGATCAACGGGACGAAGATAGCTAGAATCCGGTATCTTTGGATCAACGGATTTGAGCCTTGCAGTATTCTCAACTCACCGATTGCTACATTCCATCGATTAAAGTTTGTTTTCGAATTATCCGTTGCGCCATGCATGCACGTATATATTCATGCTATACTGCTCTCTTTTGTCCATTGATGACAATGATGTCTGTTTACATGTTGTACTTGATCATTTTGTAGTCTGGCCTTCAAAATACCCTGAGTCTATTGCATTCCGCTCTATTGCACACATATTGACTTCATCATCTCTTTGGTGTTGCACTTGATCAGGTCTCTAATTTAATCAGTTTTGTATATGTAGAATCTGCACTTGACTCAGTTGAGCTTGCACTTGAACTTGACTGTGTAGTCTGACATTGTTCGATGTCATTGCCTTTGATCATATCAGACACGTTGCCAAGTCTGGATGCTTCATGTCCAATATATTGAACTTTTTTATTACCATATATGTACATACATACATATGTATATGTCTGTGTGTGTGTGTTTTGATGTAAGGCTGCACTTTGTTCATTTGAAGTCTTCACGTGGTTACTGAATACCTGCCTATATGTATGTACTGACTATCTTTTTTAGCTGATCTGTCATTCTCTACAATTTGGTTATTCATACCTTGTTTTGATATGGACATTGTTTTGGTCGTGACTTGAACTCTATTGTAAATGTATGCATTGGTATATGGTTCCATATCTGACCATGCTTTATTGTTTTTATTTGAGTCTACACTTGCTTATGTAAGTAGTCTTATAAGTATTTTCCACCTACTTCATTTCCAGTTGCTTTTGAACTCATATTTGGTGTCATGACTTCTCTGCTATATTGTTGGTCTTGGCCATTCTTTTGTTGCTCCTTATGCGGTCTTGTTCTTTTGAAACTGCCTTTGAGCTTTCACTTGGTTGTCGTATACGTCTATTGTAGTTTGCATTTTTGTGATGAGTTGCATATGAGCTGGTTCATGATATCTGGTCATTTATGACTTGCTCCATGGATGCTTTGCACTTGTAGTCTATAGATAGTATAGCCTTCACTTGATATCTCTACATTAAGCTATTTTCCTCCTTTATGAGTTGTTCATCGCCTTATGTATTGATTTATTGTTTTGTATTGCATGCACCTGAGTTAAACCTAGCTTTGCTCAGGTTTGACCTTGTGCTCGTATCATGACTTTATTTGTATCGCAATTGAGTTGAATCCTGCCTCGGCTCGGGTATGACCTTGTGCTCACCTTGCCCTACAGTTTTATCCAGTATATATCGGTGTGCACAGACTTATAGCATGTATTGTGATACATTGTGAATGTCATAAGCTATTCGCGTATGATAAATTTATAGTAAATATAATGACTAACAACCTAAATAACCGAGGCATATAATATTTTCATAACACATTTTTTTACACAGCAAAAAAAATATTCTTTTTTAATTTTTTCTACTTTCGTGTATGCTTTTCAGATTACTCAAATGCTGGATTTAGGCTGGAGCAGAGTCGAAGATAAAATTACGAGTGAATGAGTGGTAAATAGTGAGGTAAACAATGTAAAGTAAAAATTGTTATGTAATCGAAATTGTATTGTAATCAAAAATTGTATATATATGGTGAGAGCTCAAATTTGTACTATTTAAAATTGTAATAAAATATTTGTTTGAATAAAATATCCGTTTGAATTTAAATTCTATGTTATTTATTTTATTAATTTTTTATTTATTTATATAATTATGTGAAAAATAAAATAGTACATTAACCAATACATTTAAATGAATATACATACATATATATGTTTATTTTCATCAAATAAAAGTCATATACTAGCATATTCAACAATCTTCCCATTTTGATGATAACGTAAATTTGAGATTTTGAATTTATTAAATGTATTTGATCATGAAATTTGCTCCCCTATTTGAATGCTCCCACTCTACAACAAAGCTCCCCTTTCATATATGCATGTGAATAAATAAAAATATGCAAATGAACCTAGACGCAAATAGAAAATACAAATTAAAATATTTGGCCTTTATTTGCCAAAATCTTAACTTTTCTCTCCCCCTTTTGTTACCAGCAAAAGAGTAATAGTGTTAGAAAAATAGAGATAAAGTGATAGATATTACCCAATCGAGTATAAATGTTAAATTTCAATAAAAAATCAAACGAAAATAATAAATACTCTGTTAGGCGCATTTTCCACCTTAGAATGATGGGGATGATGTAAAACATGTCTGTGTCTATTTGTGGTATATTTATATTAGGAATTTGAATATCTACTAGCCATAAATGATTGTTAGGTGTTTTGAATGAGGTTAGTAGTATTCCTAATTTTTATTAAAAAAATGAATTTCAAGCATCTTTAACAATGCATAACCATAAGGACTTTTAAATGGGATTATAATCAATTTGTCTATTTAATAATCAGTTTTGATATATGTTCCGT
This sequence comes from Allium cepa, assembly GCA_030765085.1. NCBI lineage: Eukaryota > Viridiplantae > Streptophyta > Magnoliopsida > Asparagales > Amaryllidaceae > Allium > Allium cepa. Next base: position 516,933,185 of record CM060942.1, read on the forward strand.
GCATGCGTAACTATGAGGACATTTAAATGAGCATGAAAGTACATAATCAAAAATTCCAAGTAATTTACCCATGCATAACCTTAAGGACTTTTAAACGAGAGTGAATACTTTGGATGTTTTTATTGCTAACAATATAATAAAATGAAAAACGAATAATTTTCCATTTAAAATACCATATATTGACATACAATATTGGATTTTGATGAGTGATGGTCGTTAGAAATAAAATAGAAATAGAGATGGTCATGGAATTTTTATCCAAAAAGAGTTATTATAAATCTTGTTTAAATTTTTGAAGCAAATTTACTAAATATATCGTCTCAAGTTATAATATATGATTAATATAAACACTAATCGCTTTTTCAATAACCATTTATCATTTTCAATAATCAATAAAGAGTCAGATTAGTTAATGCATTCATTTAAGATCAATTTCAAAAATAATTATAAAATCAAATTTTCTAAAATGACTAATCTGAAACAAGACCAGCAAAAACTATTTTTTGGAAGGGGATTTATAAAAAAATGTTTGCTAATAGGAAAATTAGTTGAAATGAAAAATATGCAGATATTTTCTCTGAAAATGTGATGCAAATAATGCATTTCTCTATATAAAACTTGTTCCACCGGTAATTTTTCTATCAACTAGATTACCAGAGTAATCTTCATTCGAATTTCCTTTTGACTCAAGATTATCAATGTTTGGATGTTATAGACCAGACCGTGAAGTTGTAATAATTACCTTAAAATCATTTTTAACATCTTTTAAATGAAATTCTTTTGAATTTGAATTCAAACCATGCAAATAAAGAAATAGTGAACATAGTGTCAGATAAGATAAAAAAAATATGTCCATTTGTATCATGAGCAACAAACAATCAATAAAACACCATCATTAGTCCAAACACATGTATATGAACTAATTCAAAGTCTCTAGAAATACTTATAGTATCCTCGACATAAAAAATAATTGGCCAACAATTTTGCATAAGTCAGAATCATTATCGACATTCATTATTTCATCACATAACTAATTGATTACTTCATATTATGGTGCAGATTATCACATTTAATGTATCGTTCAGGATAGATGTACCATTACCTATTTTACCATTACGGATAATTTTTCATTGTTGCCTATTGTGATTCTACCACCTTTATACTAGGCTAAGTAACTTTGATTTGTCATCCGTCGTGTGCCTAGAAAAGTCAGAATCCAGGTAACACTGTTGTTGTTCCTTAGCCTACCGCCGTACCTACACGAAAAATGATATTTCCAACCTATTTGTTTTAATTAGTCCATAGTTGTTAGTGGCAAACGTTTTTTAAAAATATAATTGAGTAGTACCAAAATTATTTATATTTGTTCCTTTTGGCACCCTGATTTGTTTGACTTTAAGGGGTTTTACATTTGTGTCTTTGGGAACCCAAATTGCAACGGTTTTCACATGTTTGGATCTATACCCACAATTGTTTTAATTGTGTCCAATTTTTCTACAAATTGCGCGCTTGAAATTGACTTGATTAATTTTACCTCTAATACATTCAAATTGATTATACCCAAGTCCTCGCCTAACAGGATTAAAAGTTTGTTTCCCTAATAACATATTTAGTGATTTTTTGTCCTTTGGAAAAATTTTGTAAATTTGTAGACAATTGTTGGACTTGTGTTTTGGGAGATTCATTTTCATTCAATAACTATGTGCACTATTTAATAGAATTTTCTCTCCTTGTATTTTCACTTTCTTTCAAAATCGAATTTCATTTTCAAGCGATTTAATTTGGATTTCTGAATTTTTAATTTCTTCTTCGAATGCTGGACACTTTTCACACTTAAGGCACTTGTTTCGATAGTTTTTAACCAATTAAACAAGCTGTTTATTTAAATCTATCAAAGTATCTCTTTATGATTCAATTTAGCGTATTTCTCCATAAGCCTTTCGAAACAGCCATTTACTTTGTGAAAATATATAAGTAGGTTCGATTGAGCAACTTTTGATACCTCGCTGGGCTCGTCATCATCACTGTCAGTTATATCACCTCGAAGGCACAGTTTTCTTTTTCACTCTCACTACCAGTGCTTTTATCTTCATCAGTTTCATCCCAAGTGACTGTAAAACTTCTCCATTTCAGTTTCTTTCCATGGCTGAATCGATTCTATGGACAATTGGGCTTGATATGACCGGGTTATTGCACTTGTGGCAAATGATCTCTTGCTCATCTGGTATGTCTAGGACTTTGACTATTCTATTTTTCATTGTTGATTTAGAACTAGATTTCTGTATTTTGATTCCACCTTTTGAATTTCTTTATTAATAGTGTCAGCTCAGTTGCTCCATCATCATCATTGCTTTCCATTATTCTTTTAAGAGCTATTGATTTCTTTTGAGTATCACCTCCTTCTCGTTCTTCCTTGAATTTCATTTCTAGCTTGTAAGTGGTCAGATTTCCAGCGAGTTCTTTGACTTTGATTTGTTTTAAATCTTTTGATTCTTGAACGGCTGCAACTTTCGCTTCAAAACTTCATGGAAGGACTCTAAGGATGTTTCAGATTATTTCCAATTTTGTGTATGATTTTCTAAGTGCTTTTGATTTGTATAAAATATTGGAAAGTCTTCCATACATCTCTATGACATTTTCTTCCTTGGCCACCGTGAAGTTCTCGTATCGCTACTAAGCATGGCAAGGTGAAATTCCTTGACTTGAGATGTTCCTTCATAAGTCATTTCAAGTGTTTACTAGATTTCATGCATAGTTAGACATGTGAGACACGATTAAATTCGATTTGATCTAGTGAACAAATAATAGAATTCATAGCTTTAGCATTAGTATTATGTAGTCTATTTTCAAGATTTATCCATTAATCCATCGGTTTGTCCATTTCCTGATTATCCACAACTATAGTTGGTGTCCTATATCATGTCTCAACGGTATTCCAAGCATCAATGGTTTTTAGAAAAAAATTCATTCTATTTTTCCAGTAAGCATATTCACCGTTGAGCATTGGTGGTCTAAGTATGGACCGACCCTTAGGAAAAGCATTATTAAAAGAAGAAATTTAAAAATTTTAAAACAAAAAATTTATTCTTGAAAAAAACCAAAAGTTTAAAACTAAAATTGGCTTTTGTTCCTAACTCGGACACCACTTGTAGGATCGATTTCACCCTAGAGGGGGGTGAATAGGGTGATACTATCAATTATAAAAAAATTAATACAGAAATATATAAATAATTGCAGTACTGATAATAGCAGAATAATGGTAGCACTAATAATAACAGAATAATAAAAGTAGAAATAGGACAACACAGATTTACCCAGTTTCGGTAAACCCTGCCTACGTGCTGCCCCCAAGGTTTCTACTAGAAATTAAGCAGTCAGACGCATACACACGTAAACTCGTGACACCCGCTATTGACTAACGTAACTCTATGCTCAAAAACCTACCACAACGCAACCGTTGAGTTGCGAATTCTTGAACTACACCATCGTAGTTCGTCCCCTAGTCACACGACTAGAAAATTACAAATGATTAAAAGAAAAATTACAAATTAAAAACAATTTAAAAACCAAAAACCCTATAATATACTAAGCCCAAATAGAGAATAAAAATGTCGGCCTAATATGTTAAGTGATAAGAAATTATCCTCCTCTTTTCTTTTATACTATCGACCGTATTTTCATGGCTGCGTCTTCGTTCCTCTTCATTCCTTTTTCTTCAAAAAAGTTAGGGTTTCATGGGAAATTGAAGTTGTTGATACTAGTTGATCAATTGAATGAATGTTTAGCGTTGATTGCTTCCTAAATCGATCATTTCTTCGATTCGCACACGGTTGCTTCAATTTGTCGAGTTTGATATTAATTGGTATGTAATTTCCTTTTTACTTTTCTGGTTAATTTGCTTGAACTAGATTAATTGGAAAATGCCAATGATGATTGGGTTAAATAGGGATCGGTTCCCTTTATTTTCGTGTGAATATATTCATTTGACTTCGTCTGTTAATTTAAGTCGGTTATACGATTATGCTTAGTTGCTTGTGATTAATCTTGAATAGTTCAATTCGTATATTTTTTGATTGCTTGGTTATCACGGCTTTGATTTCTGATTTGGTTCAATTCCTTGGCCACCACGGCTCTGACTTAATTTGAAACTACTGTTATATTCACTTGTACATCATGACACTTGTTACAATTTTTTGTGTTGACTTCGACTTCGTTCAATTTCTCACGGCTTCAAGTGAATTTTTAGTGTTGAGGCCACTGTTCATTTCATACATGTATATATATATATGTATGTGTGTGTGTGCGCGCGCGCGTGTTAGTCTGGCTTTGATTCTCTGGTATTTAAACTTGATCATAGTTACTTGTGAAATCCCCTACGACATTTTAACTGCTGTATGCTTCAATTTGCATTGTTCTATAGTTTGACCATTTATTTGTCATTGCCTCTGATTTAACAAAAATGTTCTGATTTAACAATCTTGGTGATAGTACAGAACTACAGATATAATCTTGGTGATAGTGCAGAACTATAGATATGGTAGGACGACATTTTAGAAAGAAGACGAGAAACATTTGGAAACATTTAAAAACAGCCCATGTGCTATAACATCGGCCGCCAATTTTTATACACTTATACTGTTATAATCTTGGTGATTAATTCAAAAAAAATTATTTTTTTTGTAAATTATTTTCCAGAATCTAATTTGATGAAGACAAAGGAAGACAAGGGCTTGATTCTGTCTCGTCAATCGATCGGCTTCAAGGCTATGAAATTAAACCTTTGGAAAAATCTCTAGAGTGCAAATCTCGGTCGGGATCTGGTTCAGCTCTTACTCGTCCTTTCTCAAAAGAGCATTCTTCGTCAGGGTTTGTTGAGGTTGTAAACATGAGAATGGCCATGGTCACTAAGTTTGCAAGGGAAATTTATGATATCCACATTGCTTTCAATGCTATGCTTGTGGTCAATACATATGTTTTTTTACTTTGGTGAAGCAAAGCTGAAGTCTATCTGAAAGAAGTTTCTTCACGCCGTGCAGTTTTCGCAGTGATTGCATGTTCGGAAATTTCAATACATTGCTGAGTTGGAGAGAAACATTCAAGCTTTACTGCGAAAGCAAGACAAAGATTGCAAGCCAGCCTTGGTTGTGATATTTTACATTTAATTTGTAAGCTTCTTGACTTGTTTCTAGGTTGTGATACTTTGAAGTTATTTGGTATTTCGACGTTTGTCTTGTAAGGCGAACGATTATATGTTGTATTGCGATACTTTTGACGTTTGTTATGTAAAGAGAATGGTTGTATGTTGAGTTGTGATTTTTTGTTGGTTGAAATGAAATTTGTTTTGGGAAAAATCAAAAAAATCAAAAAAATTTATAATAAAGGGGAAAAGTTGATCTTCTCTGTCTGGATAATGCCTGAGTTCAAGAGGAGTATTCCTCGGGGTAAATTATTTTTGTTCCTTAGAATCCTAGCAGACATGGAATTTGATGTATGATGAAAAGAATGAAGTCCAAACTGTGTTTAACATGATTTTGAATTTCAGATCCAAATAAAAAGGTACATAAAGAAAAAGAAAAAACAAAAACCAAAATACATAAGAGTCATTTACATAACTAAATGTGGATACATGATCACTATACATTTAGCAGCTAACAATCATCCTGAAAATCACAATCAAAAGCAGAGGATGATCATTATGAGCTATACTACATTTTGTATATAATTAACCTTGTCTTTGCATCATACTGAAATAATCACCAATATCCTTACTGATAGTAGGCATACAACTTGAACTCCTTGCAATCCCACCTTTTCTCAATCCCATTTTATGATCTCTAGGGCTTGTACTTTTAGCCCTAGCACCTCTGGCATAGCTCTTCCTCAACATCTCTCTCATCGCCTCAGCCTGATAAAGAACCGGATTCTTCCGTCCAAAATTATTAAACAGAAGACATGAATTCATATGCGCTTCCAAAGCTGCTTCTTTGTTGCCTCCATTCTTTACCATTTCCTCCTTAACTGCTTCAGAGCACAGCCCACATATCCATTTACCAAAGTATAGGTCGCGCACTTTTGCTATGTATTCGGGTGTGAACTCATCGCACATGTCACAGCATTCACATTTTGCATCTTCTGCTTCTGCTACCACTGATAGTGTGTTCTGCTCCGTTTCAAATAACGAGGCTTTCGTCAGCTCTAATGAAAGATCGGATATCGCTCGCTGAAGTCCTTCTTTGGAAGATGTTTTTGTGGTTGGTGTGTTGTTTTTTGTGTAGATTGGAACTGAAAGTAATTCTCCATTTGGCGCCATTGTAAGTAATTGATCAAACTTGTTTTTATATATGGTTTTCTTCTTTCTTTATGAACACTTAATTGAACAATGTGATTGAATTGATTACAGTATAAGGGCTATTATATACAGATTCCTAGACCTGTATAGTCTGGATGAATTGGTATTATACTTTGTGGACTAGAGCAGTTCTCTGATTTTTTGAACAAGAATTGAAGTGAGAAAGCTTGAACAACCTAGATTTATCGTGATTATTTACAGAAAGTTAAAAGATTAAATTTTCAAATGCAGCATGCTTATCTTTAATTAACAGCGGATGATAAAATAAATCACATAATTTTTTGTTTGTTTATCCGTTACAGTCATAATATATCCAAGAAAAGAGGGATAACTTGTAAAAAAATTATACACAAAGGTACGTGTATATTGTATGAAACTGTATAATCCTTGTCAGCAATGACCATGCATCATTAAATTTATATCTCATAAAAATGAGTAGTAAGTAAGATGAATATATGGGAGCTTCGTAGAATCAAACAAATTTATGGTCACCATTCCTATAATTGCAGAAAATTTCCACTAAATATTAAGATTCGCTATTAATTTCACATATCAAGTGTATAAAATGATCCGTCACTCGTGGTACTATTTGAAGCCATGCATGCAATGTTAGAAACATAGCAGAAGGTACGACCATGATGCATGATTAACTTTTATAAGATACTGATTATATAAATACGTGGCTGTTATGGAAAACTAAAAGTGGAAAGAAATCGCACGTTACCTGGGTTGATGAAACTTGAAAGAAGATTTAAACTGAATATAAAAGGTAACAGGATTGAACAAGAACCCGTTACAAGCATGTAGAAAGTTAGTCACCGGATCAAATGCGCAGTCACCCTCCGGCCTGTTTCATGTGCCACAATGATATCGGTCATTCATTTTTTATTATCTTTCACTTATCAGATATGGTACGTTCCGCCAATTTATCAACTAGTTATGATAAATGACTGATGTTATGTATGGGATGCTGAATAAGAGGACATGAACTAAACCCAGAAAACAAATTCTGTTGACTAAGACGTGTATGATCACTGATCAATTCCTCTGTCCACAATATTGTATGTCCCACGTTCCTTTCAAATCTACTCCGTTCATTTTGTAGGCGGACCTCGTTAATTAATTTGTAAAAAGATAATAAATGAACATCCACAATAGTAGAAAAATAAAAATTTCAGAAAACGAAAATGACGAACAGCTTTAATCAAACATCCAAAGCCATTTTCTCCATCAATTCCGATCCTCCACTATCACGTAACCCTCTTTCTTCCATCAACCCAAAGGAGAAGCCACCGCGACAGTGAATGGTTCCGACTGTAAGGAACCACCATAATAGGACAAAGATCCACCATCAATCAAATCAACACCTAGATTTCTTCATGAATCGAACTCAGTATAAGAACAATGGTCTAAAGGATTCAAGAAATGTAAAAACAATCAATACAATTACATTTTGAATCAGAATCCCCAGAATACAAACAGAACGGCCTCAAATCAGAATGCTCAAACTACTACAAGTTCAAATTCAAATCAACCTATGCATAATCAAAACAGCAATGTAGATCTTCTCCACATAAGGCATCTTCTTAGGCTGATATGATCAAAAACGGAGGCTTCAGCCATAATTTAAATTTCAAATATCCAGCTCCTATAACCATAAGCAACAAGAAAAGGGTTATAGTGAAGGAAGGTGTAACTGGGAGGACGGATTCCAATCAGTGATAGCTTATGTTTTTAGAAATAGGCCTTACCGTCATCATTTTAAATCTTTCGTACAAAGAACATGGAATCCTACTAGTATTTTCTAAATTTTCACTAGAAATAATGGGTTGATTATAACTAGATTTGCAGTTGATAGTGGTTGTGAAAGAACAGTCAATGGAAGGCCTTACTTCATAAATAGGAAATTGATTATCTTAAGAAAGTGGAATAACAAAATAACTTTTGATAAAGATTTACTAACTACCCTCCCGATTTAGATTTGCCTCCCTGAATTAAGTCTAAAACTGTGGGATAGGGAGGCATTTAGTACAATTGCAAGTGTTGTGGAAACCTCTTTAAAGTTAGATGAACCAACGGAAAAAGAAACAAGATTAAGTTTTGCAAAAACCCTTGTTGAAATAAAAGCAAACTCAGAACATCCTGAAGAAGCTTACATTATAATGCATGATGGAGAAAACACTTTTCAAAAAATTAAATATGAGAGGGTACCACCAAAACGTGTGATCTGTGCATGTTTTGGGCATTCCACTGTAATCTGCTTGGCAAAGAAAGTTTGAAAAGAAAAAAGTTAATGAAAACTTGGTTAATAAAGAAAAAGATTCAATCTTTGAACAAAATTATGAGTCAAACACAAATGAAGAAAATATGTCAAATCAAGATTATTGGCAAAACAAAGGGAACTCCAAGGTTTAAGAGGATAATACATCATAAGGGAAAATTCGGTTCATTGAAAATATAAAAAATGAGGAAGGTACAAATGGTTTAAATGCAAATGTGCAAAATCTTGATGAAGTCAAGCAAATGGATATTACCTAAAATCAAGCAGCGTAAGAAATTAATGGTTAGGAGAAAGTTACTGAGAACATGCAACATGTTCAGTAGAATACTATAAAATTCTACCAAAGAGAATGTAATAGAAGATCCAATCAAGAATAAAGCAGCAAAATTACATCAGACTCATGGGATTCCTGGTACTCAACCAGTAGAGCACTCACCTCTTGAGGAAGTTGCAGAATCAAGTGCTGTTGCAAATATGGAAATATCCACAAATCCAGCAAATACTAAAACATATGTTTTGGAAGCACACAACAAGCAAGCTGTAAGAATAAATTCTTCATAACAAATCATCTCAAAAAATTTAGTTCAAAAAGTAATAAAGCTTCTACGAAATTCCACTTTTCCAACAAGCAAGAACACAAAGAGAACAAAATTTAAAAATTGCAAGAAATTCTATCCAAAAAGAGTGAATAAAATGACGTGTAGAATGACTTCATAGGAAAATACATCATCAAAAACCCAAGATGGTCGGATCAACTTAGAGTAAAGACAAAAGACCACTCAGAAGAAAAGGATCAAAGAACTCTATGTATAAGTGAGCAAGGATATAGAAATTCTGGAGGTGAACAACCCTAGATTTTCTGTGTAGATGCTACGATATCATTTCAGTACTTTATAATTTTATATTTTTTTCATAATGTCGATTGTTGCTAGGAATGTTAAGGGATTAAACTCCCTAGAAAGAAAGATTGATTTAGCTAACTTACCATTTACTAATAAACCAAATATAATTGATATACTTGAGCATAAAATTGATAATTTAAAAATAGAGGAATATCAATCTAAGTCTCAAAGAATGGAGTATTATAAATAACAATCTTATGGGGGGAATGGTAGGATAATGATACTATTGGATCCAAACGCCTGGGTGTTAAGCCATTATTTTTTACAACGGTTTTATATTCCTTTTCAAAAGTCCATCGATTTTTAAATTTAAAAGGAAAATTAATTTTAGTTGTATTACTCTGAGAAAATATTAATTGCAAAAGAGTATGATCACTAGTAGTTTGTGGTAAAGTATAGCATTAAAAATTATGAAAAATATTAGCTTAATCAGGATTCTATCTAGCTTGCAATGTATATTTCTAGATTCCCTCGACTTCCAAGTAAACTTATTCCCATTATTGAGGGTTTTGCTAAACTAGTTTTTAGCAGGAAATTATTGAGGAATTCCAATTTTCTTAATAGGAATTGGAATTCCTCCCTTTCTCTGAAGCTTACATCACAGTGTTAAAGTCCTTAATTAAAACCCATGAGTTATTAGTTATTTGATTTAATTGGTCTAAATGATTCTAAAGCAGTAATCTATCTTTTTCAATATTAAATGCATAAACAAAGATTGTATCAAGTTGTGACCCTCCTTTTATTTTTAAATTTACAACGTATATAATGTAAATTTAAAAAACGTTGATATAATTTCAAACATTGAATTCCCAAATTACAATTATTTTACCATTGCCGCCCATAGAATTATTGTTGACCATACTCTAATTATTTACTTACCTGTTTTGAAAGTCAGTAAGACTTTGATCATCAAGTTTGTGTTCTAAAATACCAACAATAATATGTTTATCGGTAGCTAGTATGTTTGCACAAAAAATGGACAAACACCTCCAAGTCGTATTATTTAGTTGATTATATGTAATTTTCAATGATTTTAGATGAGTATGTAAATATGAGAAAAGTAGGGGCTGAAATGTAAAAGACACACAGATTTATAGTGGTTCGGCCAGAATGTGCCTACGTCCACTTTATATGTTATTATCCTCTTTCTTTCAGGTTACAAGTACAATGCGTTGTATACAAGTGTATGAAAGTAGTTTGAAAGTTCCTTCCTTGCTTGAGCTCTCAAACTTGTCTGCCATTGTTGTACCCCTGCCCCTCTATTTATAGAGTGAGGTTGAGGGCAGGGGCCTTGGAAGCATATAGCTGCTGGTGGGCCCGGGCTGAAGCAATCTGGACTGGCAATCTTCTGGTTCGGCAAGGCTTCATTCGGCTATGAGCTTGGACCGGTGGTAGGTGTGCATGTGGACCGGCAGGGGAAAGGAGAGGGTTGGTTCGGTGCTTGCCTGGTCCGGTGGTAGGAGTGTGAGAAGGTGGACCGGTAGTCGTTTGGTCCGGTTATGTCGGTGGTTCGGTGGTGGTGGTCCGGCTGTAGCAGGGGAGTTGGTTCGGCTACCGGATGGGCATGCCGAATGGCACTTGAGATTTGCCCGAATATGGTTGGTCCGGCTACCGGATGATCATGCCGAATGGACCCTTGTCCTTGCTGGATGAAGAGTGGGTCGCGACTCCGGGTGAAACCAATGCTTCTTAGTCTCGAGGTCTTCTGGGTGAGAATTCGCCCAACATTTGCCCCCCAAAGTGGGGCGCGTGCTTGCACGTGTCGCGCTTTGTTTCCCGGTGATAGAAAGGCTTGTTTCGTAACGCCATGGGCTGGACGTTCGTATCCTGCTGATGACCTGCAAAGGAATTTACAGTTTTAGTGTGGTTTCAAATAACGACCGTTCGTGGTCGGAATATCTGAGATGAAGTGAACTGTGTCGCTCGGGACGAGCAAGTGTGCCCCGAAGGGGCTTAGCATCGTCGATGCCAGGTTCACGTTAGAGTGGGTCCCTGGGTCGTTTGCCAAGGTGGTTTATCGCCAGCTCAGAGCATGCCTAGGGATCGTTCGCGACCCCGTACATGTGTAAGTAGCTTAGCCATTTCACAATTATCAAATATCCATTTGACCGATGGGCTTAAAAATGCGTGTCAAAGTGTAAATTCCCACGATGGTAGGGTTAATAGCCATTCAGAGCGTGCCTATGGACCATTCGAGGTCGCGTACACGTGTAAACGATTTAATCCACGTCGGTGAGGATTTTACGACTTATTCATCGTTATCATAATCTTATTTTATTAGTTAGTTCTGGAGTTTGGTACTTATCTGAGGGAGGCGCTTTGCACGCCACTAGTTTTTAGTTTCTGCTGGTAGATACAGCTCCATTTGGCGTTGAGTAGGTATATGTTTTCGTTTGATCCGAGGTAGGTGTGGTTTTCATTCGGTTAAGGGTTGATCCGGTATGGAGGGTTTCATTTGGCATGTGGTAGGAGGGATACTTTTATTCGGTGCTTGGTTGGTCCGGTGTAGAGAGGTTGAAGGTTTCATTCGGCTGGGGATTGGTCCGTTAGGCCGAATCGTTTGGTCCGGTGGTATTGTCACCGTCTATATATAGGGGCTACACCCCCTTAGTTTTTCTTTACCGAATCAACAAGCGCCGAACCACTTCATTGCCGAACCAGGTGTTTGCCGAACCAACCTTATACCGAACCAGGTATATACTTATTACCGAATACACACGTATGTCTTCGCTTCACCGAATGGGACTACGGCCTTGGGGCCGAATGCCTTGTGCACCGAATGCACTCGATATAGCACCACCGAATGAACATGATGACCGAATGTGATGGAAACCGAATGAACTTGGAAACCGAATGTACTTGGAAACCGAATGAACTTGGAAACCGAATGAACTTGGAAACCGAATGATCTTGGAAACTGAATGAACTTGGAAACTTTAGTTTGCGAATGAAACCCCACACTTGCACGCACTTGTTTGTTTACTTTTCTATGTTCCCTGTTCTAATGCCATGCTTTCCTTGTGTTGCAGAAAATGTCTCGCAAAGCGGAAACACGATCGGATAGAAAGAAGTCTAGAGGCACAGGAGAGCCTTCTTCTTCCTTGCCCCCAGTCCAACCAGGATCCGGGCAACACCGACCTATTCCGAGGTCTCTAGTGGACGGATATGGTCCACAGGAACTTTTGGTCTCTCCCCCGGATTGCTTTCCTAGCTCCCTAAAGGAGGAGCAACTTGACGTCATATCCCGTTCCTTCGGGATAGATAGGGCTCTTATGCTGCTGCCGGGAGATGGAGTGATGCCATATAATCCTCCCGAGGGCTACTTCGCTTTTAGCAGATACCATTGCATGTGCGGCGCTATCCCCCCTATCAACGCTTGGATAGTAAGCTTCACCACATATTTGAAGGTGGCTCCCTTCCAGCTTCAGCCTAACTCATATGCTATCCTGGTGAGCCTCTTTGTCATCTTCCAGAGGAGGTACGGGCGTCCTCCTTCTAACCGGGAGATCCGATACTTGTACAACCTGAGAGGCTATAAGAAGGGGTCTCCGTATATTAGTCTGGAGGCGGCCGTACCCTTCAAACCAGTTCTGGACTTATATTCCAAGTTTACCATGTTCAAGAAAGAGTGGTTCTTCATCAAGGACGATGCTGTTTCTTTCCGCCTTTTCACTTCTGGCTGTAAGATGGATTTCATTTATATTTTCCATGTTTTGACTGTAGTGTTTTTTCTGACATGCTTCTATTTCTGGCTAGCGACAGGTGGTATTGCAGTTGTGGAGGATGATTCCTTAGTGCGAATGGCTGCTGAACTAAAGGCTATTCCGGCACGGGACCGGTCGGCCTCTTTCTTGATCAGGAACGCAACCCTTTTGGAGTATAATTTGATCTTACCGCGCCAGTCCGTGGTTAAGCAAAGGGATACGGCTGAGGAGAGGGCTGCTAAAGCTAAGGAGGGGGCTACGGTAAAGAGCGGTAAGAGGGAGCCTTTCGCAGCGCGTCCTGCGGTTGGGGGGAAGAAACTGAAGAAGTCCGATGGCCCTTCTCCAAGTACTTGCCCGACTGTCCCGGAGGAGGAAGGTGTGGAAGAGGAGGAAGGAGGCGAAGTTGGAGAAGGGTCGGAGGGTGGAGGAGATGGCGACGGTCAAGGTGGTAGTGGTGTTGCCGCTCTAACCTCTGAGCAAGACCTCGAACTGGATGAGGCTCTCCGTCGGGCCTTCGGGGAGTCGGAGGGAGAGTCGGAAACGGAGAAGGAAAAGGAGAAAGAAACGGAGAAGGCAAAGGAAACCGGCAAAGCTGTGGCTTCAGCCAGGGTGACTCCGGCGACGCAAGGTGAACTTTTGTCTTCTGCCGATTCCATTTTCGATAGGGACTTAGAAATTTTTTACGGTTCACTTCCGTCCTGGAATGAGATCCAGGACTTATTGCAGTTTCCCACTCCTCCGCCGGGTTTGTATAATAGATGTGTCTCCTCACTTTTCTTTCTTTTTAACTTAGCACATTTTTTGAATTGCGGATTATTGTATGTTCGTAACACTTGTCCTTTATTTCAGGGGCAGGCCCGGCAGTTAAAACGTCGGATGTTCGACACCGTCTTGAACAATTTAAGTCGAGGAGAGCTTCTGCGAAACCTTCTACTGATCGCCCTGGGGACGTAGTCAAGTACCGCCCTCTTCTTGGGGTCATCGAAGAGGGCATTCAGAAAAGGAAGCGGAGCCGTTCCTTATTTGAGTCTTCTTCTGCTTCGCAGCTTCCTACTCTGCCTCCCCCTACTCAGCCTCCTCGTGATACTACGGAGGAGAGCACGGAGCCCTGCCCCCCTCCTCCTCCTTCCAAGAGTTCTACTGTCATTCATATAAGGCGTCCCGATGTGCCTCGCCCCGTGCCTCGTGACCCTTTTGCCGGCCATCCTGATTTAGACCCAAGTTTTCGGGACATTTCATTCGATGAGACCACGGGCGAGCACCTACTTCCCCGCAACCCCATGGTAAGAGTGCTGGACGAGGCCAAATCTTTAGATCTTGATTTACTTACTACACGGGTAGTCACCATGGGGGATGAGGCCAAGGCTAATATCGACCGGGTGGCCGCAGAGACCAAGAAGTTAATGGAGCATCATGCTAAGTTGGTCAAGGCCGGGGAAGAGATCGGGAGTGCTAACATTCGGTTGAGGTTAAAGGTTGCCGATCAGGCCAAGCACCTCGCCGACCAAGCCATCCAGATTTCCCAGCATGAGGAAGCCTCCAAGCGTCTGAAAGAGACCATGGAGAAGGCCAGTAGGGCGGAATTACGGAAGATGGAGGTCGCTTGCAGGGAACGGATTAACATAGCTATCGCAACGGTGGATGAGGTTCGAAATGCGGATCTCGAGCGGGTAGAGGAGTTGTCAGGGAGGCTCGAGGCTGCGGAGATGGCTCAGGCCGAGTTGAAGGAGGAGATGGAGGAGATGAGGAGGTCCCTCAAGTTGAAGGAAGAGGAAATGAGGAGGTCACTCCAGGCTGACTGCTTGAGATACCAATCAGAGAGGGACGTCGCCATCACCAAGTTGCAAGCTTCCGAGGCCCGGGTGAGGGAGTTTGAGGAAAACGAGGGGATGATGGATGAGATGTTGCAGGATATGTACTTCCACACTTGGAAGGAGGGCGGCTTGTCTTGGATGGACGATTACCCTCGGGTCATGGCCAAGGTGTATCTCCAGGCTTTAGAGGAGGCCAGGGTGAATGCGGGTAAGGAAGGCGGAGAGGCTTTCAACTTGAGTGCGGTTACTGCTCAGTTCTCAAAGGAGGAGCAAGCGGCGGTGAAGGAGGGGATGCGGCTACTCGCTGCAGAGGAAGCGGGCGTGCAGTTGGATGATGAGGATCAAGCGGCGGATGCTGGTGAGTTATTCTTTTCCCTTTCTTTTCTTTTCGTGTTTTCATAACTTGATCGTTCGTTTAATGAATTCCTCTTCTGATCTGGACAGGTGGGACTTCAGATCCACATGCTGGGGGCTCCGATCCTGCGGCTAAGTAGGCTGGGGGAGTTGGTGATGGAGTGTGGATGCATCTGCCATCTTTTTGTTTCTTTTTTTTTTATCACTGTTCATGTTAGTCTTTGATATGCAACTGTAATAAAATTATTTGCAAAGGATAACTTCGCGTGATCTTATAATATAAGCTGATTTTGTCATGTTTAAATGTTGTTGCTATCTTTATGTGCCGTGTGAGAAGTATAATTATGTATATGCCTGTGATTCTAGTTGTGTTTGATGTTAAGTTTTTGCTTGAAATATAACTTCACGTTTTGCAATGTCATTGTATGAATAAGCTATAGTTACGCATTTATGTACAAGAGAAGAGAGTACCGCCCTTTATGTTTTCTTCGCAGGCGGTAGCTTTGAGTGTCTTGTGTAACTGTTTACGGGTATAGCTGAGCGCCCTGCCACCCAGTACGCAGGCTTAGAGCCTCATGAGTGAATGCTTCCTATTTGGTTTCCTGTACTTTAGAGTTTGTTACACAGGATAGGAGAAAAATATTTAAATGAAATGGAAATATAGTAAAAGTAAAACTTCCAGTCACGGAAGGCCGTCGATGTGCTTAAGTTCGTGGCAAACGGGTTTTGTAGTCACTTTCCCTAGCTGTGGGTCTTGGAGACATTTGTCACCCATCTTACGCCTCCGCGGGGAGTTTTCTTTTTTACCACAGCCGCACTTAAGACACATCGGAGCCGAGATCGCGCACGGTAACTACCCGAACCGTTATGGTCCGTAATCGTGGGTATTATTCGATTTACCGTGGCCGGCTAGCGTGGGTGCCGTTGGCCGTGAACTACCCCTGGCTGGCCACACCTTATGTTGGGGCTTAAAGTAGGTTCACGGTTACCGACGAGCCGAACGCCGTAATGAGCTGCCATCGGCTATAGTCGGCCTTTATGATGACTTATAATCGGCTCATTACAGTTGGCTTTGAGGGCAGGCGCGCAATGAGTTAACCCGCAGCAGAGGGATGCTGGAGCAAAAGAGTCTCATTGGCGAGTGCATAGAATCGTGGCGTACCTGTTAGGCCTAGTCTAGATGAGGCCGCGGTGCGTCTTGAGTGGAGATGCCATAGGATTTTGTTCAACAGAAAGGGATAAAACTTAACAAGTAGCCAAGACATAAAGGAACAAGTTAAAAAGAGACAAGATTTTTTAAAGTGGTTCGGCACGAAAATGCCTACGTCCACTGATTCTCTTTGTTAATTCACTTCACATGGGCAGTACAAGTTAAGAAAAGTATCGACGGAGGTGTCGGATGTTCCATGCCCTCTGGAACACCTCTCCGTCCACTGTTGACAAAATGTAAGCTCCGTTGTGGAGATCTTTGTGAATTACATATGGTCCGTCCCAGATGGGGTCCAGTGCCCCGGGGCGCGGAAAGATTCGCCTGAGGACAAGATCTCCTTCTTGTAAGCTGCGATGCTTGACTTTGGAATTGTATAGTGCTGCCACTTTTTGTTTGTGAGCTGCTGCTTTGAGTGCTGCATCATTTCTCCTTTCCTCAATCAGATCCAAAGACATGAGGAGGAGTTCTTCGTTTTCTTCTGGGTTGTAGTGGATCCTACGGTGGGAAGGCACAATAGTCTCAACTGGGAGCATTGCCTCCGATCCATATGCCAAAGAGAAAGGAGTATGTCCCGTTGATGTTCTGAAAGATGTGCGGTATGCCCATAGTGCCGTAGGAAGTTCGTCCACCCAAGCGCCTTTTGACTTTTCAAGTTTCTTCTTGATTAGGGTTTTGAGAATTTTGTTGACAGCTTCAACTTGTCCGTTTGCCTGAGGGTAAGCTACTGATGAGAAGCTTTTATGAATTCCATGCTCTTGGCACCAGTCGGCAAATTCTTCGCTGTCAAATTGGAGTCCGTTGTCTGATACGATCTTGAGGGGGATTCCATACCTGCACAGAATGTTTTTGATCAAGAAGTTGATAACTTTTGCTGAAGATATTTTATTTAAAGGTTCCGCTTCCACCCATTTGGTGAAATAATCGACTGCCACTATAGCATATTTGGCTCCGCCTCGGCCCGTTGGCAGTTCGCCAATTAAGTCGATTCCCCATACAGCAAAGGGCCAAGGGCTGGTCATTTGAGTAATTTCGTTTGTGGGCAGTCGAGGGATCTTGGCGAACTTCTGACATCTGTCGCATTTCTTAACGAAGTCTAGGGTATCTTTGTTTAGTGTGGGCCAGTAATATCCATATCGGAGTATCTTTCTTGCCAAAGTCTGTCCTCCAGTGTGATCTCCGCATCCCCCCTGATGGATGTCTGTTAATATCTCCTTGGCTTCCCTTCCTGCGACGCATCTCAATAAGGGGCTAGAGAAGCCACGCCGGTAGAGGATGCCTTCTTGTATTGTGTAGTGGGGAGCTTTTCTCAAGATCTTCTTGGCTTCGTCACGCCTGTCGGGTAGTATGCCATCTTGCAAATATTTCCGGATAGGAGTCATCCAGGTTCCTTCTTCGATTGCAGTTATCAGATTTACTTGTTCGAAACTTGGGGCTAGCTGCCTTGAGATTGCTGGTGCTCCGGGAATGGTGCTGTCCTTCATACTAGCTTGCTTTGCAAGTTCATCTGCCTCTTGGTTTTCTTCTCGAGGAATGTGTTTGATTAGATAATGGTCCAATTGATCGAGCAGCAGTTTGGTTTTCTTTAGGTATGCTGTGAGTCGTTCTCCTCGAGTCTGGAATTCTCCTAGTACCTGGTTTACGATAAGCTGAGAATCACTATGAATACATAAGGAATTGATTCCAATTTCTAGGGCCAGTTCCAATCCCGCTATTACTGCTTCATATTCAGCATCGTTGTTAGTGGCCGTGAACTCCAATCTCAATGCATAGTACAACTTTCTTCCCCTGGGGGTGATGATCACAATACCTGCCCCCGAGCCTTGTTCGTTCGATGCTCCGTCTACAAAGAGGTTCCACTTGATGTTTTTTGCTACTTCAGATTGTTCCTCGCCTTCGTTGATAGTGAATTCGGCAATGAAATCAGCCATGGCTTGTCCTTTGATAGCGGTACGAGGATGGTAGGTGATATCATACTGACTTAGTTCGATGCACCATTTGAGGAGTCGCCCAGAAGTGTCAGGACGATGGAGCACTTGTCTCAGTGGTTGATCGGTTAGAACCCTGATGGAGTGAGACTGGAAGTAGTGGCGCAGTTTTCGTGACGCGATCAATAAACAATATGCTAATTTCTCAAGTTTAGGATATCTGGCCTCTGCCCCCGTAAATCTCTTACTTACAAAGTAAACCGGGCGTTGTGTGCGGTCTTCTTCTCTTACCAAGGCGGCGCTTAGAGCATGAGATGATACAGCGAGGTATAGGTATAACACTTCACCTTCATTTGGAGTTGAGAGTACTGGTGGTCTCTGAAGGTGTTCGATGAGGTTGAGGAAGGCTTTTAAGCATTCGTCGGTCCACTCGAACCTCCCTTTGTCTTTCTTGAGTGCTTCGAAGAAAGGGACACACTTGTCAGTTGCCTTGGAAATGAATCTGCTTAGGGCGGCCACCTTTCCGTTTAGGCTCTGCATTTCTTTTCGAGTGGAAGGTATCCTTATTTCTTTTAAAGCTCGGATTTGTTCAGGGTTTGCTTCGATTCCTCTGGCGCGGACGATGAATCCTAAGAATTTTCCCGATGATACTCCGAAGGAGCACTTTAGAGGATTCAGCTTCATTCCATATCGGCGAAGTACCCGAAACATATCGTCCAGATGGCTTACATGGTCGTTGGCTTTCCTGGACTTCACCAACATGTCATCCACATATACTTCCATAGTACGTCCTATCAGTTCTGCGAACATTTTGTTGACGAGGCGTTGATAGGTAGCTCCAGCATTTTTGAGTCCAAAAGGCATGACTTTGTAACAATATAATCCGCGGTCGGTGATGAAGCTAGTGTGGTCCTGATCGGGAGCGTGCATGGGGATCTGGTTATATCCGGAGTATGCATCCATAAAAGATAGGAGTTCGTGCCCAGCTGTGCTGTCCACGAGTTGGTCAATTCGGGGAAGTGGGAAGCAGTCTTTCGGGCAAGCGTCATTCAGATTGGAGAAGTCAATACATGTTCGCCACTTTCCATTGGCCTTTTTTACTAGCACTGGGTTAGCGATCCATTCTGGGTAGATGGCTTCCCGTATGAAGCCATTAGCAAGTAGATTTTTTACTTCCTCATCAAGGGCTGCCGATCGCTCTGCCCCCATGCTCCTCTTTTTCTGCTTTAATGGTACCTTGGTGGGATCGATGTTCAACATGTGGCATGCTACGTCTGGGGAGATTCCTGTCATATCGGCATGGGTCCAAGCAAATACATCTAAGTTGTGGCGGAGAAAGTCAATAATTTGATCCTTCAATTCCGTTTTCAGCTGAGATCCGATTTTTAATAGTCTACTTGAATCATGCTTATCTACCGATACGAATTCCATAGCCTCTGCAGGCTCGGCGGTAGCCTCCTCCTCATTGTCCCTGGGGTCTAGTTCATTGAAGGGATCGCTTGTGTATCGAAGAGGAGGGGCTTTCTTTAGTTGCTATGCCTCCAAGCTTTTCATGCAGAGAGTAGTCTCTGCATCTTTTCCTTTATTCTTTCTGCGGTTATTGCGAAGTTCAGTTACGTAGCAGTCTCGGGCAGCATCTTGATCTCCTTCTACTTCTCCTACTCCGTTGTCTGTTGGAAATTTCATTTTCAGGCACCAGGGGGCTAATACAATCTGAAAGTCAGACAAGGCTGGTCTTCCCAAGAAAGCGTTGTAAGCCGAGTGGTTTTCTATTAGTACGAACGTTTGTTTTCGCACAACGGAGCGGGGATGACTTCCTATTTCGACGAAGAGGTCAAGTTGCCCGAGAGGCATCTTTGCATCTCCAGTGAAACCGTGCAGTGGTTTGTCACAGGGGGATACATCCTTCATTGATAACTTCATTTTGTCGAAAGCATGTTTGAACAGGATATTAACGGAGCTTCCCGTGTCTATTAGAATCCGAAAAACTTTAGCTGGACCAAACCAGGCAGAGATGACCATGGGATCCATATGTGGGTACTGCCTTCCTTCCAAATCATGCCTACTGAATACAATGTCATTGTTTTCTTTTCGTTTCGGGTGGCGTTCCTCCGTAATGGAGTTAACATATCCTTCGGCATTTCTAAGCGACTTGCCGTACCTTTCCATCTCTGCCCAACTTCTGTCGGCGATGTGTGGTCCTCCTGAGATGGTAAGGACCACTATCTTCTCTTGACTAGAGCCACTGGTGTTGTGATTGTTGCGATTCCCTCCGCCTACTTCTGGGAGGGGTTGCTTTGAGTTCTCGTTGGCAGGAGTTGGAGTCCTGTTCTGACCTTTCACATAACGTTCCAGTCTTCTTCTTCTAATGTGTTCTTCGATCAAGTCCCGAAGATGGTGGCATTCATTGGTGTCATGTCCGTGGGATTCGTGGAAGCGACAGAACTTTCCGGACTTGAGTGCGTTATCTGATTCTTTCTTGTGCGGGGGGCGCTTGTATCCGAGTTCGCCCTGAGTGGCTAGGTAGATGTTTTCGATTGTTTCATTCAAAGGAGTGTAGGAGTCAAATCTTGGCCCTGGTCGATATTGGCGCTTCTCAACCTTTCTGCCCCCAGCATTGTCTCTAGATTCATTTCTTCGAGCGTCCTTAGCTGCAGTGGGAACCTTGTCCTGAACTATCTTGCCTTGTTGCCCTGACTGCCTCTCAGTAGCAGCGTCTTCAAGTCTCATATACTTTCCAGCTTCATGGAAGAAATCAGGCAAGGTAGCTGGTTTTTCCTTAGTTAATCTTCTGGCAAACTTGGTGTCTGGATGTACACCACTACAGAGGGCCATCAGAGTGAGTTTTTCATCGGCATCTTGAACTGCTGCCGCTGCGGCGTTGAACCGTGTTAGATATTGTTGCAGCGTCTCTCCGGATTTCTGTTTGACATTGGATAGAGAATAAGCATCCTTGGGTTGTTCCACATGGATGCGGAACTGGCTAATAAACCTTTCTTTTAACATCTCCCATGAGCTGATGGATCCTTGGGGTAGATGGCAGAACCAGGAGGTAGCTAGATCTGATAGGAATAGCGGAAAGCATTTACATAATACTCCTTCTGTTGCTCCACTCATGAGCATATGCTGGGTGTATCTCTGCAAGTGTACGATGGGGTCGGAAGTTCCTTTGTAAGGTTCCATGGTTGGCATTTTCCATTCCCGGGGAGTGATGGCAGTTTCGATATTTCGGGTAAAGGGACTGGTGACCCTAGCGCCTATTCCCCGGTCCCTTTGCTCCCGTTGGACACATTCTCTGAATAATCGTGCCATTCGTTCGTCAGAACTTGGAGCGGACAAAAATGAGCTCGGTTCTTCCCTGCGGGATCTATCTCGTCCAGATGCCCTGTAGGGATGGTACAGTCTATCACCTCTAGCATTATCCAGTGGTTGTCTTTGGCTGCTTGGATGCACGCTAGGACCAGCTACAGTTGCCCCCTGCCTTGATCTTCCCCTGTGGGGTTCTGTTTCGAGCACATCCATGGGGTCAACTTCGGGCTGGGTTCTAGCTCGGCTCCGTTCAGCGGGGTTTCTATGATTAGGTGGCATGACTGGCTCAGCTACATCCGACCCTCGCCTGGTGCCTCCCCCGCTAGGTTCGGTTCCAAGGGCTTCCTCGAGTCGGAATTCGGGCTGAGTCCGGGCGCGGCCCCTATCATCGTTTTTCCTGTTGGTAGCTTGTTCGAAGAGTGAAGACCTTTGTTGCCTCCGGGATCCTCCGGATTGGGATTCACCCCATGATTCCGTGTTGCGGTTGGACTCCTCAGCATCCCTTAAGCGTGACATGAGTTGGTCCACCAAAGTTTCTTGTTGGGATGTGAAGCGGTTAGTTACTTCAGCCACAACCCTGTCCAGATCTGCCCTAGTGATTGGTTGTTCCGTTGCGGGACCAGTTGGATTCTCCTGATTTTCATCTGGTACTGCTGTTGAAGTGGGCTGATCTGTGATTGCTGGATCTGGAAGGCTGCTAGTTGCGATGTTCTTTCCTCTGTTAACATCCCTTCTCTGCTTGGAAGGCATGATTTCTAAGCAACGAGTGATGTTGTTAGGAAAGAGGTTGAGTGGGAGAAGATGAAGCTTGAGTTCAACTCTCAATGAAAGCACCAAAAATGTTTGCACAAAAAATGGACAAACACCTCCAAGTCGTATTATTTAGTTGATTATATGTAATTTTCAATGATTTTAGATGAGTATGTAAATATGAGAAAAGTAGGGGCTGAAATGTAAAAGACACACAGATTTATAGTGGTTCGGCCAGAATGTGCCTACGTCCACTTTATATGTTATTATCCTCTTTCTTTCAGGTTACAAGTACAATGCGTTGTATACAAGTGTATGAAAGTAGTTTGAAAGTTTCTTCCTTGCTTGAGCTCTCAAACTTGTCTGCCATTGTTGTACCCCTGCCCCTCTATTTATAGAGTGAGGTTGAGGGCAGGGGCCTTGGAAGCATATAGCTGCTGGTGGGCCCGGGCTGAAGCAATCTGGACTGGCAATCTTCTGGTTCGGCAAGGCTTCATTCGGCTATGAGCTTGGACCGGTGGTAGGTGTGCATGTGGACCGGCAGGGGAAAGGAGAGGGTTGGTTCGGTGCTTGCCTGGTCCGGTGGTAGGAGTGTGAGAAGGTGGACCGGTAGTCGTTTGGTCCGGTTATGTCGGTGGTTCGGTGGTGGTGGTCCGGCTGTAGCAGGGGAGTTGGTTCGGCTACCGGATGGGCATGCCGAATGGCACTTGAGATTTGCCCGAATATGGTTGGTCCGGCTACCGGATGATCATGCCGAATGGACCCTTGTCCTTGCTGGATGAAGAGTGGGTCGCGACTCCGGGTGAAACCAATGCTTCTTAGTCTCGAGGTCTTCTGGGTGAGAATTCGCCCAACATAGTAAATTAGTAAGGTCAAGTTCCCATTCTGGGGAATGTAATCCCCTAACATTCCATGCAATCATTGACAGAATTAAAATATTTATAAAGGATATTCATAAAGGATATCTCTGCAGCTACAATAAGAGATTAGTGTTGTTGACTTTTATGCTTTAAGTTGTTTTCCCCCTCTTTTCCTGCAATCTTTCTTACCTTGAACTTTCATATAGTTATACCATTCAGGGTTTTTTGTAATGTACTTTACTTCAGAACTCTTTTGATTAACAAATATGTTATTGTTCTTGTCCATAATTTCTTGTATACTTCTATTCCTTTTCTTATTTCTTTCGTTGTTGACAAGTGAGGAAGAAGAGGATAAAAGGATTCATGCATTCTCTATTAATAGCTCAGGGTTGGATGAAGTAGATTTATGCAAACCACTATTTTCCATATTTACTGAATTTATCCTTTCATTTGTACTATTACCTTTTATAATTAAACTTGGCTCTTCCTGTAGGGGGAGGAGCACTATATATTATGGTTCCCTGAACTCTTTTCCTTTATTTTTGAGACATTATTATTCATTTCGCCATAAAAAACATTTCCCTCGACAAATTTCCTTCAAGGATTTGCTGATTCATTTCAATGGCTGCAATAATGCTATATTTTTTATTCTTATTGAAATTTTATCCAGCTTGTGATAGGATGTTGTTGGTTTGCTCATTATCCCTAGTGATTTCCATACTATAAATTATTTTATTCAAACCCGAGTAAATTTTCTTTCCTTAAAAAAATGAATTTTTTCTGAAACTGAATTATTTTCTAGAACAATCATATCTTCTGTAGAAACATTATTTTCAAGGTTTTTAGAATTACTAACATGTTTAGCCGTTTCTTGATTGGAAGAACTTTTTTCCTTATTTTATTTCTCCGAAACTTTTGAATTTTTTGAAGCCAAATTTGGATTTACTTTTTCTTTCCAAACTTACTTTGATGAGCATGATTCTATGAGATGCCTAAAACAAGCGCATTGCATACATTTCGGTGGTATCCATTCATATTTATTTTTTGAATTATGATTTCTCCGTTATGCATTGTGATACAAGCCTCATTTGGCAGTTCTTCATCAGCTTTAATCTCTACAATGATTCTTGCATGACCGAGTATCGTCTCAATAGCCGTTGGCTCGTTTAGCATTTGTGGTATACCCACTACACTAGCTATAACACTGAATACTTCTTTTTACCAGAGGTGCAAATTTAATTCTGGCAATCTTATCCAAATTGGATAAGATGATAACATATCACTATCAAGAATCATCTTTTTGCTCTATCTTTTTAGTATGGTCAATTTTCCATTAATGATAAAGGACCTCCATTAAAAAAAATATTGAAATTAGTTGCATTTGAAAATAAGATAATAAAGACACCCTTGTTTCTTATGTAGATTTCAAATTTGTTCATTGGCTTCCATGTTCTAACCATAAATCCTCTGAAGTGATGATTGTTTAACCCCTATTTCTGAAGCGACCTAAAACTTACGAGACATAACAACCTAAGACTTACGCGACTCAACGACCTAAGGGTGCTAACGACCTAACTACAGCAGCGACCTAAGATCACGAAGCACTCCGCGACCTAAGGTCTTTAGCGACCTAGTGCTTCGGTTCTTCAGCGACCTATGAAGTGCACCGACCTAGCGACCTATAGGAAGTTCCAACCTAACACACTCAACGACCTAACGACCTAAAGTCTCAAGCGACTTAACGACCTAAAGGCCAGAGCGACCTAAAGGATAAAGCGACCTAACGACTTCAAGCATATGCGACCTAAACAATGCTACAGCCTACCGACCTAAGAACGAAGTGGTCTCAGCGACCTAAATCCCAGTTGACTTACGACCTATAATGAGTCGTACACGACCTATTAACTCGCTCAGAAAAGAACCAAATGCAATCAAGATAAGTCAGATCCCATCTCTTAGGTCGCTGCCGACCTATGACCTACGACCTACCTTAGGTCGTATGCGACCTAGCACTTGGTGATAAAATTCTGCTCAGAGTATTCCCTATAAATACAGCCCTAACTCCAGCTAGCAAAGGACTTTTGGCCTGTCACCTCAAGCGCCGATACTCTGCTGAATTCTCGACTCATTCAACACTTCAAGTACTCCAAACACCAAGGACTCTACTACGATCGCCAAGAGAAAATCTACATCATTCAACATGAATTCGGAAGACTATTCTCCATCAAAGTTTGATCTACTGGTCTAAAGTGTGTTGTAATTGAAGATTGTTGTAAAGTTGTAACCAAATCCAGTAATAAAGAGAGTTAAAGTAGACGTAGGCTTACCCTAAGCCGAACCACTATTGTAATGACCCGCCGTTTTGACCGGCTCTAGTCGGTAATTAAACCAACTAGAAACGTCCAAAATGACGAATTGTTATTTAGTTTATAACATTTAAACTGAATCAGCTACAGAATCACAGAATAATAATCATATTTTCCATAAAAGAACTTTTCTTTTATATACAAATATCAGAGTTATACAATGAATTACATTTTATACAGCGAACAAACATATATCTTTTTAAAGTACAAGAAAAATTTTCTGAAAAGCTTTAGTGAAGTGCTTTCCCCTCTCTCTCTAACTTCGCTGCCTGAAAATCTTCAAGCTGTAAAAATACTCGGTCTGACTCGAGCGTTTTATGCAAAACACAAAAACACTCGAGCCAGGATTAATCTTTATTCAAGTAAATAAATTTGCAATGAACTGAATAAAATAGTAACAGTTGTAAAGCATGAACATGTGTGGACAATGGTTAAGGTCGAGGCATAGCGATGAATGGATGAAGAGACCAGCAGTGAATACAACAAACACAGAGGCAACAGTGATGCATGCTGCAGCATACCAGAGCACAAAGAAGTACAAAATGAAAACTACAAGAAATCATGTATGCAGACCAAATGCTCAATGTCACAAATATACAACAACAAGCATCAGAGTGCAAAGTGCTCGAGTACAATGAACAAAGAACAGCATGCACCAGTGATGAAAGTCACAAACAGAGACTACAAGGCAGTGAACACTTGAATGCATCAATAACAAATTTGCAAGACCTCAAGTGTACATGGAACAATGCAACACAGTGACCATTATCACTGACTCAATTAAACAAGACGCATACTGCAGTGGACAGACCAAAATGCAACAGGATGAACCGCAAAGCCAAACAAATGCAGGTGAACAAGTGATACCAGCTACAAATAAGCAAAGACCACATGGTCAGTGCACAAGAACAAGGCCCAACAAAATCACAAACCAAGTGCAACTGGAAATAACAACATGCAATGCATGACTACAACTACAGAGACCACAGTTACTACACAACACAGCAGAAATCAAGATGGTGGCAAATGTATACAAGTGATACGTGAACCAGAACAGAGTTTTTTTTTCCACTTTGAATAACATTCACTGTTGTTTTATACTTACAGTGAGATTTTTAAAATTTAATTTAACTTAAACCAAATTTTAAAACATGCTGTGTGACATAACAACAAGTTTTACTTAAATTCTAAGTACTAACATCAAAGAGTTCAAGAGAATATGAATTTTGATCCAAGTTTTAAGCTTGAAAACTGGTAACAGAGATAACAATGGGACATGTACATATATATATATATACATGAAATAATCACATTCATTTCAGGTCTCATCATGCAACCATAATTTTTTCTTTGGATTTAAAGATTGAAGTTACTCAAATTTCACATGCAAACACATCACACAAAATTCTTTCAAGTACCACCAAATTGTAACAGATCTTAGTCTTAAGTTTTTTTTAAAGTTTTGTCCACATTATTTTGAAACCAGAGGAGCCAATTAGCATCAATCAGGCATACAAAAACATATGGTGGTGCAGACTACAAATGAGTGCAAACAAAATAAACCAAATGCAACAGTTATACCAACATAATGCAACAATGAAGCACTGAAGTATGCAGACCAGCACCGGGGTTAAACATATATGGATAGAGTGGAATCAAGTCAAAGCATACCAACACAGGTAAGACAAGAACCAGTTTTAAGTGATTTCAAAATTTTTCATTAATAAGTCCAAATATAGTGCCACAACTTGTAACAATAGTATGGAAATTTACAGAAAGGTTGGGCTTACATTTTTTTTCAGTAAAAGAAAGAAAAATTTCAAAACTTACTTAGTTTGTTACTAAACATGGTGCAAGTTTAAGGCACAAAACCAGAGATTAAAAAGGACACAGTCAACATGCAACCTTCAAAACTTATATATACACTTATTTGGTAAAATATGTTCAGGCAAGAAGTAACAAAACTTTGGTTGTTGTACTAGTCAAATCAAACAATAATAATAAATGCCTATACACTCTTGCTTTCCATTTACTATGTATATATATACATGTTTGACTATTTTTTTCCTAGTTCATACTTGAACAAGCCAAATTTTTGTTTTAAAATTCTTGAATTCACTTATTGTTTCTATTAGTAAACCTGAAACATGAATTCCTATAATTTGAATTTTCACTTAATATAAATTTTTTTTAATCTGTTATATTACTTTCAGGTAAAACAGAGTTTTATTTTAACTTATATAATTTTTTTTGCTTACTTTATTTAGAAATAAGCAAGTTTCATTCAAAGATTGAAACATAACAGCAAACAAATCAAAATAAAAGGGATTTTTATCAGCTAGAACATACATTGTAATAGCCAGAGCCTAAGTGAAACAGAATGCACCTCGTATAAACATATACACAGCAAATTCAAATGTTAAGTCATTTCTAAATAAAAGCATGAACAACTTATACCTACTTAATTTTTTTTAGGTTAAGTTACTCACTTGAGATAGATGCAGAGCACAGATTCAATTTTTGAACTTAAACTATAACAATCAAAACCTTGGAGATCTGACATGCATTACATTTCTTATATACACAGGCAGGAAGACTAAAAAGCATATGCACAAATTTAATTCATCAGATTTAAACCAGCATGAAATCCTACTTATTTATTTTAAATTAGGTGTTACTCACAGTGACACGTATATGCATAAATACATATTCACATACATACTTTTAATTCCATACCTAAACAAACATTCAAGCATCACATAATGGATTTCAAGAATTTTAGCAATGCATCAAATTCATCAAACAATTGTTTTGAACTTGTAAATTTTGTTACTTTCAGATTATAGGATGTTCACAGACCTTTATAACTTGGATCATTCTTATATAGCCATGCAAGCATAATACACAGCAAAACATCAAAGAACACCACAAAGCAGTTCATATATATCAGCTTAAAGAATTTAGAAAAGTGGTTTGCTCACAAGTATTTTCAGAACTAAAGTATTTTTATTTCCCTACTACATTTTCCTTAAACAACTTAAGACTGACAGGTAAAAGAGGAAATGATTTGGGTTTTGAAATAGCTTGCATCTGAGAACAAGAATAGGGGGTTTTACAGACACATACATGCATCACATATGAACTGAAGTTCAAACAAGCACATGCAAACAAAATTTTCCTCATCTAGATTCAAAGATCCATCACATCCAGCCACAACAAACTGTTCTTATCAGTTTAAAAACAAAACTTATAACATCTGTTCTCATCAGTTTGAAAACAAAATTTATAGCATCTGTTCTCATCAGTTTAAATCAAATTATCAGAGCAAATGATAGCAAATAACACCCAACAAACAAACATGCGGTGTTTTATCTGTTCTTATTAGTTTAAATTCAAATAACCGAGCAAATGATAACAAATGACACCCCAAATCATAGCATGCAACCAAGCACCCAATTCAAACAAATCTAAAAACTTGGATAAAAATTAATCGTGAGAAAAAAACTCACCTTTTTTCGAAGTGAATACGAAAACCCAAAATTTTTCCAAAGAGGATGAACGAGAACGAAGCAGTAGTGAGCGACGAAGAATTGATGGAGCAAGGCAACGCACAAATTCCTAGCGATCAAGCAAATAGCGCAGCTTCGAAAGCCCTAGCTTTAAAGATGAGCAGGAAGAAGACCGAGCCTTTGATTTTCACGAGCCTTAATTTCAGAGCGAACAAAAGAACGAGGCCGCCATTGTTTTTTTTTCGTTTATTTGTTTTCTAGGGTTTCGAATGAATGGGGTAAAGGGGAAACGGGTATATTTAATCACAACATCAATATCAAACGTGGACCGGTATTATTTTCAAAGCCCACTTAGCCCTTAACAAAAATTTTGAACAGAATTTAAATCAATTTACAAACTCCTAGCTCAAAATTTTAAATTCAAATATGTTCTTCATATTAAACTTGAAAAATTCAAATAACTTCACAGTTTTCAAATCAAAATTTAATTCAATTATTAATTTGCATAAGTAATAATCCTTAAATCCAAATTATTTTTCTAAGTCATTAGTTTGAATTTAAAATACAAATTCAATATTCAATTTCAACTCTAAAGTCAAATTTAAATTTTTATTCAACATTTTATAGATTAAAGTTTAATATTTAATCGCCAATATCCTAGTTATATTGGGAATTTAATTTAAATCTCATTCAAATATTTAAAATTAATTAAATATTTTCAATTTAAATTGTTCAAAAATTCAGGATCGTTACAACTATAAATACTGTTGTCTTTTCTGCTTTTTCTGTGATTTCTCTACTTCTTTGTAGTTCCCGTGTACACGGGTGGTGCTTTCACTCAACTTCAATTTACACCGGGGTGTTAGCGTCTAATTTTTACGTTAACATTTTTGGTGCTTTCACTGAGAAACCAACTCAGGAAACTTCCACTATTGCTCCGCGAAGGATTGTTGAAAGGATTTCTTTTAAAACCAGAAGTTTATTGAAATAATGGCTCCTGGGAGAAAACGAAGTTCTGTAAGACCCGACAATGTTCAAGAGAATACCGCTACCTCTCCTCCTTCAAGTCAAGTAGCTCCAACTGTTGGAGTTACACGAGCAGAATTGGACGCCGTAGTTTTGGGATTGAATCAGCAATGGAATGCTCAGAATGCGCAGTTGGAAGCCCAGAACGCCCAGAATGCCCTGATCTTGAGTAAGTTGAATGATCTACTAGGGGCAAATCTTCAACCGATTAACAATGATGGGAACCCTACTGCGAGAGTTCATGATGTTGAAGAGAACATTTCTCAAAGAGCCGCAGACCCTGTAGAAAGGACTCCTCCTCAAGCTGGAGGATCAGGGCCACAGCCAACCCTCCGTGAACGATTGTCAACGCAGAATTCGGAGAGAGTGGCTGATGTGTGCCCTCCAAAGCCTTTAAACGATGAGGAGTATCTATCAGGGATGGTTCGCTCAATCATGAAGGAAAGCATGCAGAGGCAAGAGGATGAAAATGATTGGGGATTCGCCCCGAGCAAGACTCCGTTCACCGAAAAAATTTTAAAGGCGGAATTCCCCAGGAAATTTGTACCTCCTACCATCCCGGCCTATCAAGGAACAAGTGACCCTAACCAATTTCTATACAGATACGATTGGCATATGACTGGGGCACGAGCATCAGATGAGATTAAATGCCGATATTTTCCAGTATATTTAGAAGGGGTGGCTTTGCTTTGGTTCACGAAGCTGCCGGTTCGATCTATAGATCAATTCTTCGATTTAACCCGAAAATTTAAAGAACAATTCAGGTTGTATGCGTCAAAGGCAAAAGATATAATGCCACTGTCCAGCCTAGAACAAGCACCCAGAGAACCCATCAAGTCTTTTTTGAACCGTTTTAATATAGCTTTAGCCGAAGTAGACAACGCGGAGCCCCAAATGATCCTAACACACTTGATGCGGGCCATCGACAAGTCAAGCGAATTTGGGATGTGGCTTAAAAAGAAGGAACCAAACTCACTCGAGAAATTTTATAAAAAGGCCGACGAATTCATACACTTAGAAAATATCTCGATGCCAGTAAAAGCAGTGGTGGCCGAAATCAAGAATAACGATGTCATCTCTAACAAGAAAGGATTTGGAAACCAGAAAAGGGAGAATGATGAAGGAAAGAGGCAGGGAAATAAGAAGAAACCTCGACATTTTAACCCTTCAGATTTCACCCCCTTAACTGATACACCGAAAAAAATCTTCTTGGCAACAAAGGACGTTGTCAAATATCCTAAACCACCTGAGATGGGGAGAGGTGCAGTGCAAAATGGGAAATTCTGTCGATTTCACAACCAACCCGGCCACGATACTAACCAATGTCGCCAGTTAAAGAATGTAATTGAAGAATTGCTGAAACAAAATAAACTTCAACAATATGTGAAGAAAGACGGAATTGACCCAACCACGTTCACTCAGGGGCGACCATGTCCTGCTTATCGATCCAGCTCAGGCAACAAAACTACAGAACAGGAATCCGAGAAGCTGGTCATTGACTGACATGTGAATCACAAGATCATGGAATGGCTTTCAATTACACCCATATTTTACTTAATAGCATTGCTTAAAACCTGTAAAATGATTATGGATGTATAATTCTTGTGTTGTTAACCACTGTAAAATTGATGTGACTCAGTAATGGGCAACTATAAATCTTGTGTTCCTTAATACTGTAAAAATGCCTGTATCATTTCGATATGAAAATATTACTAAAATATCGATTTAGTATTGCAGGTTATCAAAGTAAAGCTTGCTCATTCAGCACATCATAAAGCAAAGCGATCCCTACAAATCACGGAAAAAACAAATGAAAGAACGGGACATGTACTTGAAGTGATTGCAAGGAATTGCTACGAAGCGCAGAACATGAAGACGCAAGCGCCAATGCTACTCTTTAGAGTCTAAAATACTCTTTAGAGTCCAAATGCTTCTCTTCGGAGACCAAACGCTACTCTTTAGAGTCTAAAATACTCTTTAGAGTCCAAATGCTTCTCTTCGGAGACCAAACGCTACTCTTTAGAGTCTAAAATACTCTTTAGAGTCCAAATGCTTCTCTTCGGAGACCCAACGCTACTCTTTAGAGTCCAAATGCTACTCTTTAGAGTCCAAACCAAAGACCTCGAGCAGGCCTAACTAGAAAAAGAGAGGTCTTTCTCAACATAAAGTTGCGGACTGATCGGTCGATACACTCCCGTGAATCCGTCCAACCAAGAGAAAGAAACTCCAAACTTCCAGGCAAAAGCCCTACTCAGAGGCATACGTTTCACCGAAATTGAAATAAAACTTCCAGGTGTTGAAACGTGAAACCCTCTTCGGAGGCCCATTTCACCACATTTGAAATGATAAAAGACCTCGAGCGGGCCAACCAGAAAAAGGGAGATCTTTCTCAATACAAAGTTGCGAAATGATCGGTCGATACACTCCCGTGAATCCGTCCAACTGAGAGAAAGAAACTCCAAACTTTCAGGCAGTAACCCTACTCAGAGGCACACATTTCATCATGATCAGTCGATACACTCCCGTGAAATGAAATGTGAAAAGCACTCTTCGGAGGCCCGCTTCCCAGCAAACAGGGAAAAATAAAAGCCTCTCCCAAGGGGCAGAAACAAAAAAGACCTCTTCCCAGAGGCACAACAAAACAAAAAGACCTCTTCCCAGAGGAAGAAATAAAAAAGACCTCTTTCCAGAGGCAGAAATGAAAAGACCTCCTCCCGGAGGCACAATCGAACAGAAAGACCTCTTCGGAGGCACACGTTTCACCGAGATTGAAATAAAACTTCCAAGTGTTGAAACGTGGAAAAGCCCTCCTCAGAGGTGCAACTTTTCAGAGAAGCAAAAATCAAAAAGCCCTTTACTGTGGCGTAATAAAAAAAAAAGCCCTCTTCAAAGGCACACTTTGACTCTCAAAGGAAGAATGATTCACCTATTCTGGAAAATACTCTTCCTCAAAAAGAAGTTAAAGTACCATTCAGAGGCCCGCTTTACCACATAGAAGAATTCACTTGGTAAAATGTGTATATGCACAAAAGAAAAAGTGATATCTTCGAAGGATGAAGCGTAAAAATTTATATGGAGGGAGTTGTACTCTATTTTTAACAAAAATAATATTCCTTCAAGTATGGAATAATTATTCTCGAGAAAATAAAAGTACAAGTCCCCTCAAAATATAAAATATTGCAACAAGCTTATGGTATAGGGGCAACATGGTATAGCTACATACAATATGGTATAACTATATTGGTAAAATTACGCCCGAACAACATACCACAAGAAATGCATTCTCAGATACAGACAGAAGTTTGTAGAAAGAAAAAGAATCATTTTATTCAACACTGTTAAAATTTTGTACAGGTACAGGTTTCAAAGTAAAAAGAAAAAGAAAAGCGGAGGTCGGTACCCGCACAATCTTCGGCCAGTACATGCAAAAAGCAAAAAAGCGATATAAAAAGCACAGGGCCAAAGCCATCATTTCTTCTTCCTTCCGCCTTTTGGGCCTGCGCCTGGCCGAATGGTTAACTTCTTAGGCCGGCTTGTAAGAGTAGCAGAGGAAGGGGAAAGGGATACAATAGGTTTTTCTCCCGCTTGTGTCTCGCTAGCAGAAGCCTCCTTCTTTTTCTTAGAGACTCCACGCTTCCCTCTCTTCCTGGAAGAAGACCCACTACCTGGAGAGAAAAGTGTAGTTAATGGCTCATCATCGGAACCAGTTGCTTCTAGAGTCTTCTCACTCCCTTCAGTTTCTTCTCCCCTGTGTTCTTGTGAAGCAATGGGATCGTCCAAGTCTTGGAGAGCTTCTATTTGCTCCTTTTGTGATCCTGGTTGCGAGGCAGAAGGAGGAGTGATCTGAAGAGATGGAGGAGGAATAATTGGAGGAGGGGAAGTTTGAACAATGCTCGATGCTTTCTCTACAGAAGAAAAAAGTTAAAGTCAGTAAAGAGAGGAGATAAAGGCTCACTGAGGTTCAGGAAATAGTCAAGAAGCTCATCAAGCTCGTAAGAAAGAAATGAGCAGTCTACTTGGGCAAGATTAACAGTAGAGTTACCTGGAAAGGTCGGTTTCCTGACATCAACCTCATAAGCCTGTGCCTCGGCACTCTCGTCGCCTTCATCTCCACCATGTATGCTTATGATCTCGGTGGTAACTTTAGTAGGAGATGGAGAATGAGAACTGGAACCGATAATGTCGATTTCGGCCGAAGGAGAAGGCTGAACTGGAGCAGTTGTGATAGTTTTTCCCGATTGTTCCCCTACCGCCATTTCGGCCCTTAATTTCGCAAGTTGTTCTCTTCCCCTGGCGAGAGCGGCGCGAGCATCGTCATCAAAGTAATGCTCCTCAAGAGCTGATTCGGCATAGCCATCACCTTTACCACCAAGCATGTCAAGTGCAGCCTCCCACACTTCAGCCAGTGTAACTTCATATTTGGGGCCTAGGAAGGCGAGACTACCATGCCCCAAGATGCTGTGCAGGTAAAAGTCAAACAGTGTCGAGCTGATGTTGGTCTTCGTTGCCTCGTGAGATTCTTCAACTGCAATTTTACCGGCAACAGCCTCATCGCGCTCTCTTTCGGTCTTGGAAAGTTGAAGCTTTAGCATTTGAATTTCCGCCTCCTGAGAGTTGACTTTCTCTTGTAACTCTGTAACCTCAGCACGATACCTTCCCGCTGTTTTCTGCTCAGCTTCAAGTTGTGCCTCGGCATGTCGCTGAGCTGCGTGAGCATCGCGAACTTGCTTCTGAAGTACTTCTTCTTTTTGAGTATATGTAGTAGAAGAAGTAGCAAGCTCTTGTTTAAGTTCCTCAACTTTCGCCTCAAGCTCCTCATTGTAAGTAGCGATGCTCCTCATTTCGGTATCGTGCTGCTCGAGAACCTTCTGCCATTCAGCCTTATCATTCTCCATAGTAAGCATGGCCTATATATTCGCACGGTTGACCCTTTGAAGCTCGTCAACAAGCTTTTGCCAGTTCGACATCCTTTCAATATCAAGCCTGACGGCGTCGAGATTTTGCAGCATGGCAGGCTTGTCAATGGGGATCAAGTCAAGATCGAACCGCACTTCCTTCAGGCACCAGTGCGGGAACCGGCTTTGCAGAGTAGCCGGGCCTGATCTAACTTGGAATTTAGGCCTGCTGATTATTGTTTTAATTTCTGTCTTCCCGAGAGCGGGAGAGCCAGAAGGAATGTCAAGTGAGACGGGGGCAGTGACCTTTTCAGGAGTTGTAGAAGTATGCTTCTCGCCATGTCGAGCACGCTTACTTGGGTCCTCAACCATATGACTTTTTCCCCGGTCATCATGGGATTTTCTCTTGTGGGAATCGTCACCTTTATGGGAAGAATCATGGTGCTCCTCCCTTTCTTTTCTCTCATAACGCTCTTCTTGAGCCCTTCTCTCTTGAGCCTTTCGAGCGGCTCTCTCTTCATCGGTTTCTCTGTGAGCAGGAAGGTAGCGCCTATAATCATATTGACTACGCCTCCCGTAGCGTTGAAAATCGTCATAGTAGGAGCGACTACGTCCCATCGGAGAATCTGAGACAAGTCTTAAAAGTTTTCAGAGAAAAGAAGTGTATAAAAGTGCCGAAAGATTCTGAGTGTGTGTGATGTGCAAGCTACGCGCATCAAACTACGAACCGCTCTTTGATTACAGAGTAATCGTAGGGGTAGTAGTTAACGTCAACTCTTGAGTCGACGGAGTCTGTTACAGAGTTGAAGTCGCCTCAACTACTGAAGAAGAAACCCTGGTGGTGACGGGGTCATCTTTAAAGAGCTCCTGTGAAGTGACAAACAGGTCGCTCAACCCTTCGAAAGTGTCGTCTCCACTCTGTTTGACAAGGCTTGTTTTCCCAGCTTCTTTGTCAC
Organism: Allium cepa; assembly: GCA_030765085.1. Taxonomy (NCBI): domain Eukaryota; kingdom Viridiplantae; phylum Streptophyta; class Magnoliopsida; order Asparagales; family Amaryllidaceae; genus Allium; species Allium cepa. The sequence goes on from CM060942.1 coordinate 516,969,395, forward strand.
TAGACTTATTCGAATGTGGAGGAGATTCCTGAAGCTCTTTTTCTTCAGTGACCGGGGAAAGTTTACCGGATGACCCCGCGACATCAACAGAAGTGGAACACTTCACTAGAGAAGCCTCGGAGGAAGGTTCTTTCGGTATGGGTGCATCGGTAGAAACTGAGGCATCCAATGCTTGGGTTGGGGAGTCTGGGACTTCATGAGGGTGTGTAGAGCGAGAGGTATGCAAAAGTCTGTATTGATGTAAAAATTCGTCTTTCAACAGAAATTGAATGCTTCTCTCCTCAACTGGCACCGCCATAAGCCTCTCAAAAGTTGGTTTATGACTAGAATCCCTAGAAGGAGGAGGAAGCGCTGAAAAGTAAAAGGCAAAGTTAACATTTGACAACTCAGGCTATGAAAAGCTCAGAGAAAAATTGACTTAGAAAACCGTGAGCACTTTCGGGAAGGCCGATTATTAGTTTACGGTTCCTAGCGCTTCTCACAAGAATGATGGAGGGATGGTCTTTATTTTTGGCAAACGTGCACAAATAGCAAGCTTCATCAAAACTCGGAAGGCGGTCCAGCGTCCTTCCGAATAGCACACATAACCCCATCAAAATAGCATAGCCATTGGGGTGCAGCTGGAAGGGGGAGATAGCTAGTCGGAGAAGAAGCCATTGAAGAAAGTCGTTAAAAGGAGGGATAGCTCCACTCGTGCACATTTGACGATTAACTGCTACAAAACCAGAAGGTGGTATATCGGCAGTATCGCTTCTATCAGGAAGAATGGCATCTGCTTCAGCAATGCCAAACAGAGCGCACAGTTGGCGGAAAACTTTGTATGTTAGTGTGGTTGAAACTCTCTCTGGAGGATTAACCAATGGAGTAGCAATTGGAAAATTCTCTTCAGCCGATTCTATTTCTCCTTGTTGAGAAGTCATTCTATACAAGGAACTAGACATTCAAATAAGAAGGTGCACGTTTCCTAAAAAGTGTGAAGTGTTGTGCAAAACTAACAAAAACAGAAAGCAAACATAACTGAAATTAAACTAGTTGATAATTGGTCGACTATGAGATTTCAGGACTTGTTAATATAAAACTCAAGTGTAGTGTTAATGCAAACAAATCGACCTTAATTGGATATTTTATTTTTGCTTTAATACTTCACTTGAATTCATTAATTAGCAGCATTTCGTTCACACAGTTCATTTAAGTTGATTACTCTTTATCGACTAATCTGTCGTTCGATGTGGGCAGTCAACGGCAGTATATTTGTCCCAATTTTCTGCAAGTATTATGTTTAACAGGTTATTAGCATTAGAGATAATCTATAAAGCAGTTCAAGTTGAGCAATTCGAGTCGAGCATTCCAATTAAAATTATGCTTCAAGACAGGTCGTAGAGCATATGAAAGAAAAGGCCTCAAGACAAAGCGATGCAAATCATTTAAGTCTTAACTCGGTCGCGACCTAAACCCTATGCCGCAAGAGATTAAGCCGTTAAATCAATAGGTCGCAACCTAGTCCAGCCGTTCAAAGCAATAGGCATTCATCAAAGTCCTAAGTCGTCTGGCGACCTAACATAGGTCGAGGGATCTTAAGTCGCACTATGCAAAATAAAAAGGTTCAAGGCAATTAAACTTCATCCGAAGTCTCAACTCGTCCACGACCTAATGTCCATGCCACAGAAAAAGGAAATTAAGTCGTGAATTCCTTAGGTCATTGTGCTGCCGTTTAAACAAGTCAAATCCTAAGTCTTTGGTCGCGAGAATCCCAGCACGACCTAAGTTTTAGGTCGCCCAGATCTGTTGAGTCGCTAACTTCCTACTTACGCAATCCATCTTGTCAAACTGCAACCCGATAACCCATTACCAACTGCACATAGAAATTCATCGTCCTCCTCATGAAATTCACCATCCCTTCATACCACCTGATCACTTCAAAAACAATGCAGAACATCCCCGATCCATCATAGATTCAACACATCTCCGTGCCTTCCTAAATCAGTCAAACGACGATCAACAGTCGACTATAACAGTCACTCAAAATGAAGCACGACACATGGAATTGAACCACGATCGGAAAATGGGGATTCATAATTCAATGGTGATTATGGTGAGATGGAGATCAGATTCACTTACGAGATATAATGGTGAAGATGAATCAGTGACTGAACGAGTTGAATTTGCTTTTGGAAGCTTGAAAATTCATCAATGGCAGTGGGAGATTGGAGCAGTAGAGTGAGGAGGAGTTCACGACCTAGCAAATTTATATGGGGCAAAAAAGGGGAAGACGAATAGGCACGCGACTTAATATAAGTTTTAGGTCGCTCACGACCTAGCTAAGTCAGATCGAAGCACACGACCTATGGCATAGGCCTGTACTTCGAGGGGCAAGTGTTTAACCCCTATTTCTGAAGCGACCTAAAACTTACGAGACTCAACAACCTAAGACTTACGCGACTCAACGACCTAAGGGTGCTAACGACCTAACTACAGCAGCGACCTAAGATCACGAAGCACTCCGCGACCTAAGGTCTTTAGCTACCTAGTGCTTCGGTTCTTCAGCGACCTATGAAGTGCACCGACCTAGCGACCTATAGGAAGTTCCAACCTAACACACTCAACGACCTAACGACCTAAAGTCTCAAGCGACTTAACGACCTAAAGGCCAGAGCGACCTAAAGGATAAAGCGACCTAACGACTTCAAGCATATGCGACCTTAACAATGCTACAGCCTACCGACCTAAGAACGAAGTGGTCTAAGCGGCCTAAATCCCAGTTGACTTACGACCTATAATGAGTCGTACACGACCTATTAACTCGCTCAGAAAAGAACCACATGCAATCAAGATAAGTCAGATCCCATCTCTTAGGTCGCTGCCGACCTATGACCTACGACCTACCTTAGGTCGTATGCGACCTAGCACTTAGTGATAAAATTCTGCCCAGAGTATTCCCTATAAATACAGCCCTAACTCCAGATAGCAAAGGACTTTTGGCCTATCATCTCAAGCGCCGATACTCTGTTGAATTCTCGACTCATTCAACACTTCAAGTACTCCAAACACCAAGGACTCTACTACGATCTCCAAGAGAAAATCTACATCATTCAACATGAATTCGAAAGACTATTCTCCATCAAAGTTTGATCTACTGGTCTAAAGTGTGTTGTAATTGAAGATTGTTGTAAAGTTGTAACCAAATCCAGTAATAAAGAGAGTTAAAGTGGACGTAGGCTTACCCTAAGCCGAACCACTATAAATACTGTTGTCTTTTCTGCTTTTTCTATGATTTCTCTACTTGTTTGTAGTTCCCGTGTACACAGGTGGTGCTTTCACTCAACTTCAATTTACACCGGGGTGTTAGCGTCTAATTTTTACGTTAACAATGATAGTATGGGCGGGATCCAAAAACATACACAACAATAGAATTCCCTCATTTGTCTTCGGTTCTTTGACTAACCACTTCCTTGATAGCTACAATTCTTTTACCACGTAATTTGATAGGCGCAACAAACCCCAAATCAAAATTGGAGTTAAGCCCTCCTTTTTTAACTAGATCCACCCAAGTTGATGAAGATTTAACTTGATTTACTACTTCACTTATGGGTTTTCTTGAGTTTCTAAAGATGTTCTCCTGCTTTATGTCAATTGTTATTTTGATAAATTCGAATTGATATTTGACCCTATCGGGTGAAATCTTGTCGGAAATGGGTGGCGAGTTTTGGATCTTTACTGGTGGGTTTCTATGGTGATTTCTTATGGATTAAAACAAATCTTTATCTATATTAGGTGGCTTGTCCTTTTAATTTGGGAAAGGGGGGATACTTGGACTAGTTGAAGAAATGGAAAGGGGATGAAGAGCCCTTCAAGATATGATCAAAGGCCATGATAATTTTTCTTTTTGTCCTTTTTACTTCTAAAAAACAAGTCTATTTTGGTCGTAAGAGAAAGATACATGTTAGCAACACTTATGAAAAACTAATAGCAGAAAGAAATCATATGATACTAGGATTAATGAAAGAAGATTCAAACTGAACACAAAAATTGGTTAGGAACTTAGACCGTTGCTTATCAAGTAGCATTTACATGAGGACTGGATTGAGTGGTACAACGAATTTCATTCACAATAAAAAAGATCTGTATCCTCCATCCAAATTATATTGTTCTCCCATTGGTAGAAGTCAGGGAGTAAACGGTTACTTTTGATGCTCTCTCTACATTCTTAATTTATGCCTAACACCTAAGCAGAAGGCCTTGTCCATGCCATTCATATCAGCACTCTTGCCCCGGTGGATTCTTTGTCGAAGCTATTGACATATGACCAAAGACACTCAATTGGTCCATATTTGATGTTCCTAGCTCGCTCGCCATACATGAATCTTTAAAGCGAAGAACCTTGTGACAACCCGCAAATATTAGATCGAAAATTTTAATTTCCTGCATACTGTCGAATTAGAATGTTGTGAATCAAAATGAATATAAATGTAGCTTTATTTGAAGTCATGATATTTTTATGATTTACGTATTATTGGATCCTATGGGATCTTGACTGACAGCTTGTGTTTTCTATTTTATGGATTTCAATACGATATGTGCAAGTGAAGAATTTTTGAAATCAGAAGACCTAATGGCCAAAATGATATCGAAATGCATGAAATTATCATCCTAAAGCGCCATCTTGGATAGTGATGAAATTTATACCATCGGAACAAAAAAAGTGATGTGTGCCAACGAGTTCCATGACAATCCGATATTCCATGTAATCGTACATACTCCTGACGTATGATGATTTTATTCAAGTGGCTATTTATTTCAAGAAATAGATTATTTTCTTTTTTATTTCAAAGGTCAACAAACTTTCATTATTCATATAGAGGACAACTTTCAATTATTAATTGGATAAAATCCAAATATTTTAAATCAAGGACACACGTCTATATTTCACAAAATAAAAAGATTAATTACGAAAATAATTTTTTGCGAATGCAAGAAAATTGGTTATAACAAAAAATAAATATTGATTACGAAAATATTGTGAATGTGAGAAAAAATAGTACATGAAAAAATAGCATGGAAAGCTAAATATATATATATAGCTTTATTATTTAAAACTAACATTTTTCAAAAGCTAAATGAGGATAGCTTTACAAACTGCTTAGTTCTATAATTTAAGTCATAGAATATAACACTATTTTTTAAGTTATAAAGCTATATTCATTTTGCTTTCCAAGATGTTTGCTTTTTAATTTTCATGCTAATATTAATCGATTAAAAAAATCATTTTTTCTTACAAATTCGAGCGTCATTCTTTATTTTTATTAATTTAGTGAGATAAGCAGTTAAAATGATCTTGAAATTAACACAATCTAATTTGGTCTTCATACTTACTCTAACTGTTAAAATTCGTTTTTCCTGAAACAAAATACCCCTTTATTTAAAGACCTACATAAAATGTATATATTTTATATATGCGCCGCTACTTTTCTCTCATTCCTCATAAAATGTCTTTACCATATTTTCCTTTATTTTGACAGTGCAACCCCTCCCCTTTAGAAATGTCAACATACACTCTTCATTTACCACGTATTATCCATATCCTTCAACCACAAGCTCAATGCTTATTATAGATAGCGACTTAGGTTTTCATTGTGAAGCGTTCGACTGTGTGGGGTCATGTATGGTGAAGGTGCATTGAAGGAGAAGTATGTAGCATGGTCATATGCCTCTCATATAGGGGTGAAGCTCAATGGCGGTGTGGTTGCCATCGATGGCCATGGAAATTGTGAGGAGATGTCAACGTGTGGTAAAGTGTTAGGAGAACGGGGTGTCATGAATTGTTTTAGCACATCAAAGTTGGAATTAACGATAGCGTTGGACTCATGGCAGCAATAGAAGCTTGTTGGGGGTGCTTTGGTGGCATCCGGTCGTCCCTCGTTGGTCGTAATTATATGAAGGTGGCGAGAGCTGGGTTTTGCAATTCGAGAGATAGTGCCAGAGGTCCTAATGGTGGCATCATCGAGTTTGACTTGCAAAATATTAAATATTGGCGGTGGTAGGACGAGCTTCGATGATTCGTAGCTTTGTTAGAGGGAGTAATCTTACATGTTATGCACGTTTGTGCATAGAATGCTAATTGGGGAAGAAAGGTTAGATTTTAATTAAAGTAATTTAGTTAATTAATTATTTTAATTAATCCTCTTTCGTATTAAACTCATATATCTTGCAAACGAGGTCCAATTGGGACATGATCATTCTTGTTGTGTTTGTAGTGAGATTATTTATAGGATGGTACGTGGTTGGATTGGATTCATGCACATGAGAAATTGTGGTTTAGGTAAACAAAATTATAATTCTAAATTTATATTTCATTATAAATTCTCGTAATTATATATATTGAAAAATATTACCTAGAACAAGTAGAATAATATAATTTATAATGTGGTTATAAACTAATTAGAACTCTGATTTGTAGTTAAACTAGTGATATATATAGTATTATATATTTGATTACTAATCGAATTATGACCTTTAAAATAAGTTGTAAGGCTAAACTATGAATTAGGTAGGTTAAACTTGTTGAATATGCGCTTTGCGCTATATGATTTTTGTTTGATGATAATAAACATATATACATTCATATAAATGTATTTGGTAATGTACTATTTTGTTTTTTCATAGTTTAAATAAATATTTGTTGAATAAAATTAAATTACACAGAATTCGAATTTGAATTCAAACAGAACAAGCTAAACAGATTTTGAATTCAAACAGAAATTTTTATTCAAACAAATATTTATTACAAATTGTAAATAGTACAATTTCATGCTCTCACTATACATATACATTTTTGATTACAATCACATCACATTTACATCACGACCTTACTACATATCGCTCACACTCATATTTTTGTCTTCAACTATGATCCGGTTTGAATCCCGCATCTGAGCAATCTGCAAAAATATTTTCAAACGCAGTAAAATTGAAAGAGAAATATTTTTGAAATTTGAAAGAAATGATGATTTTGAAAACATTATTTGCCTCAGTTATTTGGGTTGTTCGTCATCATTTTTTGACTGTGCAATATCTGTGCATATCGGTATTTTTTATCAGGGACAGGTAATTACAAGTGGCTGCAGTACACACGTGTACATTCGTATACGTGTGCACTGCCTCGCCAACTCGTGTGCAAAAATCAAACAAAAGCACAGAAATCAAAAACAAGGTCAAACCCAAGATAGGTTCAACTCAAAGCACCACTGACCAGACATTGCAAGCACAGTCTCAAGCATGAAACAAGGTGCACCAGACCAGGTTGCAAAAATGATCAAATATACACAAATGCAGCCCAATAGACCAAAGTACAACATCAAAGACAACACTGCAACTCAAATGTACAGGCCAGTGAACATAAAAGAGAATGACTTGAAACAGTTGTGAACAAATGTGCAAATACTAAATACCATCAGCTACATCAAAAGCAAGTGCAACACAGTTGCAAACAACAGGAATGAATATCAAGTGATACAACTGCAAGTATCAAGACCAGAAACTCAAGCTTCAAAAAGCTACAGCAACAATGCACCAATAAAGTCGAGACAAAGCAACTGTTCTTAACCGCAAGTTCAAACCAAAGCACAAAAGTGCACAGCAACACAAAACTGCAGTGGACAGCAAAGACCACATGCCACAATATCCAAACAACAGCAAGAATATGAATGCAAGCAATACACTACAAAATGCAGTGATACAATGAAACATTTTCAACATTGCAGCAGTGTGCAACTCAATATCAAATGAAGAATATGGACTGCAACATGAATGTCACAAGCTAATATTACAGCAATGACACAGCAACAAGGCAGACTCCAAGTTCAAGAGGAAAGTGAAGGCAATACACAAGTGAAGTAAACAACAATGTCGAGCTCAATGCAATACAGTGACAACTACCTAATGATCAACTGGAACTATAATGAAGTCATAATCAAAACATGAATGAACACTTACACTTACAACATGCAAATGCATCAAAACAATGTCGAAGTTATTCCAGCAACATGACAGCAAATAGAAGTGCACCAAAGATATGACATCAAACATGACAGCAGACCACTATGCAGTAGACAGAGTGCAACTATCAAAGAAACAACAGAGACCAAGCAATGAACAGCAGATACATGAATAATGCAACAGTATCAAGTGCAGTATGCATAAGCGAAGAAACAGATGAACAATGCAATATGGTGGAACAAACAAGATCAGGGCAGTGGACAGTACAAGCCAGCAAATGCAACAAACTCAAAATGCCCAGTTATAGCCACAAGACTATCAAGCAGTGAGCAAGTGCAAATCGAGTTCCAGAAATAACAAATGCAGACACAAAATTTCAACAGTGTAGTGAAATGCAGTGGTATGCAGCAGAGAAAAATTTAAAAGCAATGGTGATGATCGAAGCTAATACAGAGTAGTGAATTCACAGTCGAAAATATACGAAATTGACAAAGTCAAATATCTCAAATCACGAAATCAATTCAAGCCGTGTGAATCAAGTTACTACAAATACGAAATTGACAAAGTCAGATTAATCCTCAGCATCAAAGCGTAATCGAACGGCAAAACAAGAATTTTTGCAGCAATCAGTCGAACGCAAAAATAGGAAATCAAATCCTATTAAAACCCTAATCATTATCGGCATCTCAATTCGATCGAGTTCAAGTATCAATTTAGAAAAGCAAAAGGAGACAGCACATACCGAATTCACAAGCATCAAAACTCGATCGAGCAACTGCAAGCAAGCGAGGGCAACCAATCACAGTTCAATAGAAGAAACCGAAGCCCTAATTGCAACAAAGAGCCGAAGCATTAACTGGATCAAAAGGGAACGAAGCCCTAATCAGAACGAAGCCGCCATTATTTCTCACGAACGAAGACAAAAAGAGGATCGGGTGAAATAAGGAAGTGGGCCGGTGTTAGAAAACAAAAGGGGGTTTTGTTTAATTATAAACCTATATTAATATTGTTAATTAGTTTAGGGGTATTTTATTTTGTTCTTAATTATTGTTTTTATTCTACGAATCAAAGAGTTTAGATAAATCACCACCTAGGTTTTAGGTTGTGTCTGATTGTCTATTTAGAGTTAGTTCAGTAAGCAGGGGTTGCGAGTTTGCAAAACTCTATAGGCGGTAGCAGGGTTTGCAAGTCTGTTAGAGTGTTTGTAAGCGTGATACTGTTTAATTCTAATAGAAATCAGGGAATGCAGCAGTAGGCAGGGGTTGTCGAAGCTGGGTAAATCTTGTGTGTGGTTTACTTTTCAGTATATTCATTTCTGCAGTTTATTTTTCTGTTTAAATCAAGAAAATTTGCTATAACCCTATTCACCCCCCCCCCCTCTAGGGTTAATTTAGATCCTACAAGTGGTATCAGAGCCCGGTTTATTTTTTTTTAACTCTAGAGTCATGAGTCTACAAAATAATGCTTTTTCTGAGGGGCAATCTATTGCTAGGCCACCCATATTTAACGGGAACGATTATGCTTATTGGAAAGTTAGGATGGGTATCTATCTCATTTCTGTTGATTATGAAGTTTGGGATATTATTGAAACTGGCTATAAACCCCCCACTATAATCGTTGGTGATACTGAGATTCCTAAACCTAAGGATAGGTGGGATGCTAACGATAAGAAATTGAAAACAACAAATGCTAAAGCCATGAATGCTTTGATATGTGCTCTGGATAAAAATGAATTTAATAGAATTTCTCATTGTACAACAGCACAGGAAATATGGCATACTTTGGAGGTGACACACGAAGGAACTTCTCAAGTCAAGGAGTCTCGGCTAGCCCTATTCAGCAATGAATACGAAAACTTTGTTATGGACAAAGGCGAGAGCATAAAGGATATGTTTGGACGCTTTTCAACCTTGGTATACAATGCTAGAGCACTTGGGAAGGTATTTACTGAGGTAGAGCTTGTGCGGAAGATACTACGAGTTTTACCAATGAACTTTGAGGCAAAAGTCACAGCAATCCAAGAATCGAAAGATCTGAGCAAACTAAGCATGGAGGAGTTGATTGGAAACTTGATGACATATGAGCTTGAGCTAAAAGCAAAGGAAGAATGCAATAACTCCGAACCAAAGAAGAAGACGATTGCCTTAAAGAGCAAAGAAGAAAGCGATGAAGAAGAAGAAGATCCAATTGAAGAGCTTGCAATGGCTGTCAATAATCTTAAAAAATGGTCAAGATTCAAGTCACGAAAGAAGAAAATAAGTGGTAATAAGTCAAAGAATTCTGACGATTCCGATAATGAATTGACATGCTATAACTGCAAGAAGCCTGGCCACTTCAAACAAAAATGTCCACTTCTCAAAAACAACAAAGGAAAGAAAAAGAAAAAGAAGGCTTTTGCAGCGACATGGGATGATGAAGAAGGAGAGGAAGTTTCAAATAATAGCTCAGAGGAGGCTAACTTGTGTCTTATGTCAAAATCGGATTCAGAAGCAAGCTTAGAGGAATCTAGTGAGGTAAGTAACTATTCTTATAAAGAACTTGTTTCAATGTGTTGTGATTTTACTAAAATGATTGATACTCTTGAATCTAAAATTGAAAAACTAAAATCTGATAGGAGAGAACTTGTCCATGAAAATTCTAGGTTAGAAACTGAAATTGAAAATATTCAAAACCTAGAATGTAAAAAATGTAAGATTTTAGATTCAGAATTATCAAAACTGAGGAATAACTTTGAAAGTCTTGAAAATGAAAACTTGAATCTTAAGGAAACCATCGACACTAGGAGAAAGGATTTTATTAATCGATGCACCTCACTTGTTACTGAAAACTCAACATTAAAAACCAAAGTCCAAAATCTTGAGAAATCTTTGAAGAACTTTTCAAGAGGCGAAAAATCTTTCAACATGCTATTGGGAAATCAAATTTTTGCTAACAACGGGAAAGGACTAGGTTTTGGGAAAACACAAGTTGATGTTAATGCAAAATATAAGAGTGTCTTTAATAGATGTGAAATATTAAGATGTCGTGCTGAAAATGATAGTCATAGGAACAAGAACACAAAATTTATACAAGTTTGGGTTCCTAAGAATTCTACAAACAAATTTCATGTTTATTGGAATAAAAATAAAAGGACTAAACAAGTATGGATTCCAAAGGGATTGTTTATTCACAATGCTTCTATCACTAATAACATTGGACCTAAGAGTTTCTCTAGGTCATCTTCCTCTCTTCTTATGTAGGTCTGTTGGCGGGCTAAGGAACAACAAGAATGGTTTCTAGATTCAGGTTGTTCTAGACATATGACAGGTGACAAATCGAAGTTCCTTAGCTTAGAGAATTTTAAAGGTGGAAATGTGATCATGGGAGACAATAGCAAGTGTAAGATTATTGGCAAAGGTGAAGTTGGTAACGGTATTTTTTCCTTAACTAATGTTTTATACGTTGAAAATCTGCATCACAATCTCATTTCTATTAGCCAACTATGTGACAAAGGTATGAACGTGATTTTTGATAGTGATACTTGCAAAATCATTGATAAATCTTCTAATAACATTGTTTTTATGGGCAAAAGAAAAGGGAATGTTTACTCACTTTCATTTGATAATCTAAATCTTTCTAGATGTTTGGTAGCCACTGACGAAGAGGCATATTTATGGCATAGGAGACTTGGACATGCTAGCATGAGTCTCTTAGAAAAACTCGAATCAAAAGAATTAGTCAGAGGGTTACCACATCAGAAATTTAAAAATAATAAAGTGTGTAAAGCATGTTCCTTGAGCAAGCTTAGTCGATCATCATTTCGTCCTAAAAACATTGTTAGCACATCAAGGGTCCTTGAACTAGTCCACATGGATTTATTTGGACCAAATGAAATTTCAAGCTTGAATGGAAAATGATATTGTTATGTATTGGTTGATGATTATTCTAGATTTACATGGGTTTACTTTTTAGCCAAAAAGTCTGAATCTTTCGAATATTTTTCAAAATTTGCAAAACTTGTTCAAAATGAAAAAGGAGTTACAATTAAAACCTTGAGAAGTGATCATGGAGGCGAATTTGAAAATTTTGAATTTGAAAATTTTTGTGAAGAAAATGGTTTAAAACATGAATTTTCTGCTCCACGAACACCTCAACAAAATGGGGTGGTTGAAAGGAAAAATCGTACATTACAGGAATTGGCTAGATCCATGTTAAGTGAGTATAAGCTACCTCTAATCTTTTGGGTAGAGGCAGTGAATACTTCGTGCTATGTAATGAATAGAGTAATGATTAGACCAATACTTGGCAAAACGTCTTATGAATTGTGGCATGAAAGGAAACCTAAAATTTCTTATTTTCGTATATTTGGGTGTCCTTGTTTCATTCTTAACACAGGTGATCAACTTGGAAAATTTGAATCAAAGGCTGATGATGGAATTTTCATGGGCTATTCAACAAGGAGTAAGGCTTACAGGATATATAACAAACGAACAAAGACAATTGTTGAGTCAATCAATGTGAAATTTGATGAATCTGATCTGGAAAAAACGACTGAAAGGATGGTTGACGATGGAGTAGATCCTGAAGGCACTGAAGAAGGGACATTTAGTGAGAAAACTGAAAGAAGGACCGTTGATGCTGATAAACTAAGGTTCAAACCTAATCATCCTCCTGAATTAATTGTTGGTGATCCTACGGAAGGTATACGTACTCGTTCCTCATTTGATGAAAATTTGTGTGCGTTTTGTTGTCATAGTGGTTTTATTTCTGAAATTGAACCTGATTCTGTTGAAATGGCTCTTAATGATGAAAATTGGTTTTTAGCAATGCAAAATGAACTTAATCAATTTGAGAGAAACAAAGTTTGGAATTTAGTTCCTAGGCCTAATGACTATCCAATTGTAGGGACTAAATGGGTGTTTAAAAATAAATTTGATGAATCAGGAAATGTAATTAGAAACAAGGCTAGGTTGGTTGCAAAAGGTTATAACCAAATAGAAGGCATAGACTTTGATGAAACATTTGCTCCAGTTGCTAGGTTAGAAGCCATTAGAATCTTGCTAAGTTTTGCATGTTACAAGGTTTTCAAACTTAAACAAATGGATGTAAAAAGTGCCTTTTTGAATGGTGATTTAAAAGAAGAAGTTTTTGTTGAACAACCACCCGGTTTTGAAAATCATGAATTTCCAAATCATGTGTTTAAGCTAGAAAAAGCATTATATGGTCTTAAGCAAGCACCAAGAGCTTGGTATGACTGCCTCTGTACATATCTTTTGGAAAATGGTTTTAAAAAGGGAAGTGCTGACACGACTCTGTTTCTATTACATAAAGAACATGATTTTTTGATTGTTCAGATTTATGTGGATGATATTATTTATGGTGCTACTAATGAGCTTTTGTGTGAGAATTTTGAACAAGTCATGCAGGCTAAATTTGAAATGAGTTTGGTTGGTGAATTGAAATACTTTCTTGGATTTCAAATTAAGCAAAGTAGTGATGGTATTTTCATTTCACAATCCAAATATGTGTTGGAGCTATTGAAGAAATTTGGAGTCGAAAATTCCAAGCCATTGAGAACTCCTATGAGCCCATCAACAAAGTTGGACAAAGATGAGAAAGGAATTGCAATTGATGAAAAGAAATATCGAGGGATAATCGGTTCACTTCTCTATCTTACTGCTTCTAGACCTGATATTATGTTTTCTGTATGCTTGTGTGCACGTTTTCAAGCTAATCCCAAAGAATCTCATTTAAAAGCTACTAAACGAATTTTGAGATATCTTTCACACACACACACACACAAATTTGGACTATGGTACCCTTCTTGTGAAAATTTTGATTTAGTAGGTTATTCCGATGCTGATTATGCTGGTTCATTAGTTGACAGAAAAAGCACTAGTGGGACATGTTTCATGCTAGGACATTCATTAGTCTCATGGTCAAGTCGGAAACAGAATTGTGTTGCATTATCCACCACTGAAGCAGAATATATTACTTTGGGAAGTTGTTGTGCTCAAATTCTATGGATGATGCAAACTCTTTCTGATTTTGGCTTAGTCTATAAACAAGTTCCATTAAAATGTGATAGTAAGAGTGCTATAGATTTGTCAAATAATCCTGTCCATCATTCTCGCACAAAACACATTGATGTGAGACACCATTTTCTTCGAGATCACATTGCTAAAGAAGACATTTGCATTAAATATATTTCAACAGAAACTCAACTTGCTGATATTTTCACAAAACCTCTCCCCGAAGACAGATTTTCCAAATTACGTTTAGATTTGGGAATTATAGAGGTTGACTAATCATTTTTTTAAAATTTTTTTTTTGATTTTTGAATTTGATTCTAAATGACATTTTTTAACTAATCTAACTCCCTAATGATTATCGAAAAGATGAATAGTGATTGAAAAAGTGATGAGTGTTGATATTTATCATATATTATAACTCGAGAAAGTATAATTAGAAAATTTCTTTAGAATTTCATAACAAGAGTTATAAAATTTTTGTTGGGTAGTAATTCCATGACCATTTCTATTTCTATCATCTTTCTATCGACCATCACTCTTCAAGATCATATTTAGTATGTAAATTTGTGGTAGTTTACAAAGGAAATCATTTGTTCTTCAAATCTGTGAAGGAAATTATTTGTGCTTCAAACTTATTATTTTCAGCAATTTAAAAAAAAAAAAATATCCAAAGTATTCACTCTCATTTAAAAGTCCTCACGGTTATGCATGTGTGAATTACTTGGATTTATGATTATGTGCTTCCATGCTCATTTAAAAGTCCTCACGGTTATGCATGTATGGAACGCATATCAAAATTAATTAATTAAATAGACAAGTTGATTCCTATCCCATTTAAAAGTCCTCACGGTTATGCGTGATTAGAAGATACTTGATTTTTTTTAAAAAAAAAATTGTGAATACTACTAATCTCATTTAAAAGTCCTAACGGTTATGCATGGTTAGTAGAGATTCAAATTTCCTGAAATAAATATACCACAAATAGACAGAATTGTATGTTTTTTGATGATTTTTTTTTATCCCCATCACTTCTGAAAGTGGAATATGCGCTTGACAAGGGTAATTATGATTTTTGTTTGAGTTTTATTGAAATTTGATATTTATATTTAATTGAGTTAAATGTTTGATTCATGTCGATCACTTCATCTCTATTTTATAACACTATTATTCTTTTGCTGATAACAAAAGGGGGAGAGAAAAGTTAAGATTTTGTTGAATAGAATCAAGCAAAGGTCAAATAATTTTCATTGTGCATATAGGCTCATTTATATATTTCTATGCATATATGTAGGGGGAGTATTGTGTAGAGAGGGAGCATTCAAATAGGGGGAGCAAATGAAATTATCAAATACATTTAATATATTCAAAATCTTAAATATATGTTTGTTATCATCAAAAGGGGGAGATTGTTGAATATGCGCTTTGCGCTATATGATTTTTGTTTGATGATAATAAACATATATACATTCATATAAATGTATTTGGTAATGTACTATTTTGTTTTTTCATAGTTTAAATAAATATTTGTTGAACAAAATTAAATTACACAGAATTCGAATTTGAATTCAAACAGAACAAGTTAAACAGATTTTGAATTCAAACAGAAATTTTTATTCATACAAATATTTATTACAATTTGTAAATAGTACAATTTCATGCTCTCACTATACATATACATTTTTTATTACAATCACATCACATTTACATCACGACCTTACTACATATCGCTCACACTCATATTTTTGTCTTCAACTATAATCCGGTTTGAATCCAGCATCTGAGTAATCTGCAAAAATATTTTCAAACGCAGTAAAATTGAAAGAGAAATATTTTTGAAATTTGAAAGAAATGATGATTTTGAAAACATTGTTTGCCTCAGTTATTTGGGTTGTTCGTCGTCATTTTTTGACTGTGCAATATCTGTGCATATCGGTATTTTTTATCAGGGACAGGTAATTACAAGTGGCTGCAGTACACACGTGTACATTCGTATACGTGTGCACTGCCTCGCCAACTCGTGTGCAAAAATCAAACAAAAGCACAGAAATCAAAAACAAGGTCAAACCCAAGATAGGTTCAACTCAAAGCACCACTGACCTGACATTGCAAGCACAGTCTCAAGCATGAAACAAGGTGCACCAGACCAGGTTGCAAAAATGATCAAATATACACAAATGCGGCCCAATAGACCAAAGTACAACATCAAAGACAGCACTGCAACCGAAATGTACAGGCCAGTGAACATAAAAGAGAATGACTTGAAACAGTTGTGAACAAATGTGCAAATACTAAAGACCATCAGCTACATCAAAAGCAAGTGCAACACAGTTGCAAACAACAGGAATGAATAACAAGTGATACAACTGCAAGTATCAAGACCAGAAACTCAAGCTTCAAAAAGCTACAGCAACAATGCACCAATAAAGTCGAGACAAAGCAACTGTTCTTAACCGCAAGTTCAAACCAAAGCACAAAAGTGCACAGCAACACAAAACTGCAGTGGACAGCAAAGACCACATGCCACAATATCCAAACAATAGCAAGAATATGAATGCAAGCAATACACTACAAAATGCAGTGATACAATGAAACATTTTCAACATTGCAGCAGTGTGCAACTCAATATCAAATGAAGAATATGGACTGCAACATGAATGTCACAAGCTAATATTACAGCAATGACACAGCAACAAGGCAGACTCCAAGTTCAAGAGGACAGTGAAGGCAATACACAAGTGAAGTAAACAACAATGTCGAGCTCAATGCAATACAGTGACAACTACCTAATGATCAACTGGAACTATAATGAAGTCATAATCAAAACATGAATGAACACTTACACTTACAACATGCAAATGCATCAAAACAATGTCGAAGTTATTCCAGCAACATGACAGCAAATAGAAGTACACCAAAGATATGACATCAAACATGACAGCAGACCACTATGCAGTAGACAGAGTGCAACTATCAAAGAAACAACAGAGACCAAGCAATGAACAGCAGATACATGAATAATGCAACAGTATCAAGTGCAGTATGCACAAGCGAAGAAACAGATGAACAATGCAATATGGTGGAACAAACAAGATCAGGGCAGTGGACAGTACAAGCCAGCAAATGCAACAAACTCAAAATGCCCAGTTATAGCCACAAGACTATCAAGCAGTGAGCAAGTGCAAATCGAGTTCCAGAAATAACAAATGCAGACACAAAATTTCAACAGTGCAGTGAAATGCAGTGGTATGCAGCAGAGAAAAATTTAAAAGCAATGGTGATGATCGAAGCTAATACAGAGTAGTGAATTCACAGTCGAAAATATACGAAATTGACAAAGTCAAATATCTCAAATCACGAAATCAATTCAAGCCGTGTGAATCAAGTTACTACAAATACGAAATTGACAAAGTCAGATTAATCCTCAGCATCAAAGCGTAATCGAACGGCAAAACAAGAATTTTTGCAGCAATCAGTCGAACGCAAAAATAGGAAATCAAATCCTATTAAAACCCTAATCATCATCGGCATCTCAATTCGATCGAGTTCAAGTATCAATTTAGAAAAGCAAAAGGAGACAGCACATACCGAATTCACAAGCATCAAAACTCGATCGAGCAACTGCAAGCAAGCGAGGGCAACCAATCACAGTTCAATAGAAGAAACCGAAGCCCTAATTGCAACAAAGAGCCGAAGCATTAACTGGATCAAAAGGGAACGAAGCCCTAATCAGAACGAAGCCGCCATTATTTCTCACGAACGAAGACAAAAAGAGGATCGGGTGAAATAAGGAAGTGGGCCGGTGTTAGAAAACAAAAGGGGGTTTTGTTTAATTATAAACCTATATTAATATTGTTAATTAGTTTAGTGGTATTTTATTTTGTTCTTAATTATTGTTTTTATTCTACGAATCAAAGAGTTTAGATAAATCACCACCTAGGTTTTAGGTTGTGTCTGATTGTCTATTTAGAGTTAGTTCAGTAAGCAGGGGTTGCGAGTTTGCAAAACTCTATAGGCGGTAGCAGGGTTTGCAAGTCTGTTAGAGTGTTTGTAAGCGTGATACTGTTTAATTCTAATAGAAATCAGGGAATGCAGCAGTAGGCAGGGGTTGCCGAAGCTGGGTAAATCTTGTATGTGGTTTACTTTTCAGTATATTTATTTCTGCAGTTTATTTTTGTGTTTAAATCAAGAAAATTTGTTATAACCCTATTCACCCCCCCCCTCTAGGGTTAATTTAGATCCTACAAAACTTGTATTAAAATTGAAGTTTATCTTGTCTTGATATTGGTTTATTGTAGTGTAAGTCAATATTTAACTAACTAGTGAATTTCTATAAAGGCGATTTGAAAAGTGAGAAATTACGGAGAAATATTGTATTATTTAATAGGGTTTGATTAAGGTTATAAAATTCTGAATATCGTAATAACGTGATTTATTAACATTAGACCCTAAGAAATGGTTTGAGATACACACATACACATGTATAGAAATTATATACTTGACCTATATAATATTTTTACGTCGTATTGATAGCTAACCTTATTTCATATAGAAGAATTAAAAGAATATAAGTTATAGCATGATTGATAGGCATGTGCATTATTTTATACTATAGTCAAGACGTATATCAAAATTACACTCGAAATATGTGATTGTTAGATTAGCAAATTGAGTAAGAAGCATTTCTGCAGAATTATTTTTATGATTGTATTTGTGAATTTCTATTTATATTTAGATGATTGATGTGTTACTTTGGTTGTGTATTGCCTTTTTATATCAATTTGCACGATGTCTATATATTTATTCCATACAGTTTATTAGTTACACACATGCATATATATAACTATATACTGTTTGTGCGATTTATTTACGTCTATATGTATAAATATAGTTTCAGTTTGTCTAACTTGGGGCTAAAGTGAAATGCATGAAATATCATATATATATATATATCGGTATGTGGTTTAAAATGTTAATACATAGTTTCAGTATATCCGACTTGAGGCTACCAATTGGAACGAAATCCGTTGTACCATTGAGATGCATGACCCACAGACATGGTCTTATAGTAGGGGCTGAGAGATATTGGGATGCTGGTCTAGCGTAGGTCATATTCTGTTTCATACAGACAGATGCTGTGATAGGACCAACATGCCATTTTCTTTTAAGGTGTTGGTTTTCAAGAAAGTCCTCTAGTTATTGTGGCTCTTGACGGTCTCTTTGGTAGATAATGGAATTCATTAAGATTTAGCAATACGTAATTTCATCACATGTATAGTTGGGCAAGGTCGCTTAGGCTTTTCGAATAGTGGACAAAATATATTAAACAGATGCATAAATATGTTGTTTAAGTGTTATATATATAATTATAGATGCATAGTTTCGGTGATTTATATATACTTGTTTCGTATACCGGACTCGAGCCAACTGGGTAGTGCAAGGCACTTCAAGAACAAATATGATCAGCACAGGGACAATGATACTTCAGTGTTATGTATATGTATAGGAATGTTGTACGTAGGGTAGCTTGAACCATGCTTGTTTATCCATAGACAACATATTGGTTTTATAATTTGAAATCCATTGTACCATTGAGATGCATGACCAATAAACTTGGTCCTATAACAGGGAGGAGAGAGATTGGGGTGCCAATTTAGAATAGGTCATATAACATTTCGTAATACGGATGTGCTCTGTGACATGACCTATATGCCAACTTCTTCTGTGGTGTTGATTTTTAAAGGAGTCCACAAGTTAGTTGTGGCTCTCGATAGGTCTCTTTGGCAGCTGATGACAATTCAGAATGGTTATCAGTTATAGATTTTTGTATTTCAGTCTTGGGTATAGAGATAATATTTTAGTAGCATTGTTATATCGTTGTAGTTTTTTTTCATATTTAGTAGCATGGTTTGTTGTAGTATGTACTATTTTAATACAAGAACCACTATTATGTATCATCCTGACTCATTGGTGTATACATAAGGCAGGTTGATGCATGATTAGTATTACTTATTAATCCTTGCTCACATTTATTAGATGTATGTAGGTTGCATGTCTATGCACAACTTAGAGATAGGTCTCCTCACATCAGACTTTATGTCTGACCCATGTTTGTCTTTGTATGCTTATGTCATGGCAACTCTCGGGTACTCGATTGAGTAGTTTGAAAGTCAGGTGCTTTTATGGACATGCTTACAAGACAATAAGAGTTTTATGAAGGCATCATGATGATGTATTGGATATGGATACTCATTGAAGAGGCAATACATGGTAAACATTCTATTTTGTATATGGGACTTGTATATCATATATTGTTAACACCTCTTTTTCACGGCTTAGCGACTCAACGACCTAAAAGAATAAGCGACTTAGCTGTCCAAGGAATAGGCGACCTAGCGAACTAAAGCATAGAATGGTTTAACATGGCATGACTTAACTACTTAAGAAGCTCTAACGACCGAGCGACCTAAAAGCACCTACAACTCAACGGGTTAACCACCTAGTAGTTTACTGAAAACAGCGACTTAACGAGTTAAGGGAAGAGCGACCTAATGACCTAGCGACTCAGTAAAGGCTACGACCTAACGAGTTAAAGACCTAGCAAGCTTTGAAGTTCAGCCGCATGCACGCTACCTCTTCCATTAGGTCGCTCACGACCTAGGAAAGCCGAGATAACTCCTATACTACACATGCTATGTCGCTCACAGCCCATATCTCGTCCAAGATTGCTTTATTAAGTCGCTAACGACTTATGCTACTTCAGGATCACTCCTAGGACGCAACTCTCTAGGTCGCCCACGGCCTACGACGTACGACCTAATTCCAGAACTTCTCTATAAATACCCAGCTTACTCCACATTGAAGGGGACTTTTGGATACTTTTGGAAGGCTGAGACTTAGCTTTTTTGACTTCTTCCTCAACACTTCAAATGCAAAAGACACTTCGAAGAACCTCAAGAGAAGACCTAGTTCATTCAACATGAATTCAAAGATCCTTTCTACATCCAAGTTCTAACTACTTGCTTTATTGATGTTGTAATTGAAAAGTTATTGCAAGACTTGTAATCAAATCAGTAATAAGAAGAATTAAGTGGACGTAGGCTTGATTTTGAGCCGAACCACTATAAAATTGTTGTCTCTCTACTATTTTCTGCTATTTTTCTGCTTGTCTTTAGTTCCTGTACCAACGGGTGGTGCTTTCACTATATCACAACTCAGACTGGGGTGTTAGCGTATATTTTTTGCGTTAACATTCTTTGGTGCTTTCATTGAGAAGTTGAACTCAGTAATTCTATCAATTAAGAGTTGGATCAGAGAGTATGGAGATTCAGATCTGAAGAATTATGACAAGGCGATCGACTTGAAGGCAGAGACCAGAGAGGAGTCAGCACGAAGGAAGTCAAGAGGCTTCCTCAGGAGCGAACCCAACTTTAGTCTTCATCAACAGGGGCGAGATGGAGAGGATGATGAGAAGGCAAGAGGAGATGATCCAGAATTTATTTCAGCAGATTAGACAACTTGGGGCGTAGAATCAAGAAGCAACTGGAGTTCAGAATGGAGCAGGACCATCTGAGGCAGCACCAGAGCTAGGGGCACTCATCTAGAGCACGCAGACCCAATACCAAGAAGAACATCGGATGGATTCGGGCAACATGGCATTGGTAGAGGAACGAGAGCTCAACCAGGAGAACAGGTTCTAGAATTCCTCATGAACTCGGGGGGCAGGCCGAAGGCAATGGACGAGGACTACAACTAGGAGGCAGCGACAGATTGGCGGAAATGGTCAAAAGAGCTATGAGAGGTGGTCTGGTAAACAAGGACTTGGAGGATGTGAATATGAGTCCTTTTACCACAACAATCAGGCGAGCTAGGAACCCACTAGACTTTCAGCTACCATCGTTGGATATGTATAATGGAAGGACAGACCCTACAGCTCATCTGACAAAATATATTAGGCATACTGAGGTGTTTGGGGCATCAGAGGAAGTTATGGTCCGGTGCTTTCCATTGTACTTGACAGATATTGTGGCATTACGGTTTAGAAAACTAGAGAGTGGATCTATCAGGACATGGAATGATTTGACTAAAAGGTTTATGAGGCAATTTAGGTTCCACATTTCGAGACCCAAGAATGTTATAAGTTTGGCAACACTGAAACATAGAGCTGGGGAATCTTTGAGATGTTTTTTGACGCGATGTAGCTGTAGCATCGGTGGATTGACCGAATCCATCCATGGTCTTGATGGAAGCTGTGTCGGGCATAACTGACGGTACAGAATTCAAGAATTCGCTGACAAGAGATTTCCTATGGATCTAGGGGAATTTTACCATGAGGCTGAAGGATTTCTACGGTTAGAGGATGCAAATGCCGAAAGAGAAGAAGGAGAAGGAATCGACGTTTATGCGATCAAAGGTGGAAATCCTCCTGAGAAAGCTATAGAAACTTGCAAAGGTAAACGAAAGGCTGAGGATAACAACGATAGATCAGCATGACCACGAAAAGGAACCAAGATTCGCCTCATACACGGAGTTGAATGAGACTTTGGAGCGGATCTACCAAGACACCAAGGGGCAGGTTCCTTGTCGAAAGCCGATGAGGAGAGATCCAACAACAATGAGAAAAGGTCGGACAGGTATTGCTCATTCTATGAGTTGAATGGTCATAGCACAAATGACTGGAGACACTTGAAAGACGAAGTTGAAGGGAAAATCCGGAATGGTTTGCTATTATAGTATGTGAGAAGGAGGACCGCTACGGTGGAATAAGAATGACCACCACCTGCACCAATTGAAAATGGCTCGGGATCGAGGCGTCAGCTTATTATCAATTGATTGAGATAATGACGAACGAGTGGAAAACTCCACATCGACACAATTAGGTTGTTCACACATGTACAGGACCGTGAACGATCCCCAGGCATGATCTGATACAACTATAAATCATATCGATGTAGGTGTTTGCACTCTGACGTCACTACTTTGCTTTTGTGTTTTACTTCTTGTGTTTGGATTTGACTTTGTCGGACATTTTTGCTTTAAAAACTCTTCAGTTGAATGAATATTGGATTTTGATAATTCTGAGATGGCTAAGTTACTTACACATGTACGGGGTCGCGAACGGTCCTTAGGCATGTTCTGAGATGGCAGTAAATCGCCCTGACAAATGATCCAGGACTCACCCGAACGTGAACCTGGTATCGATAATATTAAGGCCCCCCTGGGCACACTAATTCGCCTCGAACAGCACCCGACCTCGAGCGGTCACAATTCGCCTCGAACGGCACCCGACCTCGAACGGTCACAATTCGCCTCGAACGACACCCGACCTCGATGGTCACCATTCGCCTCGAATCGGCACGAACGACCTAACTCTCTCATAAGCCGCTCACGAATTCGTGACTCACGATGGCGCAAGTTAAGAGGTATCAAAGCACACGACCTAGCCCTTATTCATGTACTTCGAGGGGAAAGTGTTAATACCTCTTTTTCACGGCTTAGAGACTCAACGACCTAAAAGAATAAGCGACTTAGCTGTCCAAGGAATAGGTGACCTAGCGACCTAAAGCATAAAACGGTTTAACATGGCATGACTCAACTACTTAAGAAGCTCTAACGACCGAGCGACCTAAAAGAACCTACAACGCAACGGGTTAACGACATAGAAGTTTAATGAAAACAGCGACCTAACGAGTTAAGGGAAGTGCGACCTAACGACCTAGCGACTCAGTAAAGGCTACGACCTAACGAGTTAAAGACCTAGCAAGCTTTGAAGTTCAGCCGCATGCACACTACCTCTTCCATTAGGTCGCTCACGCCTAGGCAAGCCGAGATAACTCCTATACTACACATGCTAAGTCGCTCATAGCCCATATCTCGTCTAGGATTGCTTCATTAAGTCGCTAATGACTTATGCTACTTTAGGATCACTCCTAGGACGCAACTCTCTAGGTCGCCCACGGCTTATGACGTACGACCTAATTTCAGAACTTCTCTATAAATACCCAGCTTACTCCACATTGAAGGGGACTTTTGGATACTTTTTGGAAGGCCGAGACTTAGCTGTTTTGACTTCTTCCTCAACACTTCAAACGCAAAAGACACTTCGAAGAACCTCAAGAGAAGACCTAGTTCATTCAACATGAATTCAAAGAGCGTTTCTACATCCAAGTTCTAACTACTTGCTTTATTGATGTTGTAATTGAAAAATTATTGCAAGAATTGTAATCAAATCAGTAATAAAAAGAAATTAAGTGGACGTAGGCTTGATTTTGAGCCGAACCACTTTAAAATTGTTGTCTCTCTACTATTTTCTGCTATTTTTCTACTTATCTTTAGTTCCCATACCAATGGGTGGTGCTTTCACTATATCACAACTCACACCAGGGTGTTAGCGTATATTTTTTGCATTAACATATATTATATCCAAACTCTATATGAATAGAGTTGATGTATTCTGACCTTTTATATTGATATTTATTTCTTTGTTTGTTTTGCTAGTGTAGTCTCTTATACTTTATTTATTCTATTTTGTTCATGTATATTCAATATATTATATATTGTCATTTCATTGTGAGATTGTAACGATATGCATTAGCATGATTTTTGGTTTTAATTTTAACCCCAACAGACTAATTTTTGTGGTATTTTGGAGTCATACGTTGTCACTTAACATTGATTAAGGGTATTACGAAGGGTGGGTCATTGTAGTTAGTACAATGCTTAGGTTTAGCTCTTAGGACCAAGTAGCCCAGTTTGAGTTGATAGAGCATACTTGTATATTTCTACTATAAAACCTGGCATACACCACTTGTCTTCTGAAATTGATTTATTTATCAACTAATTACGAAGGTATCTTCATTTAAGGTTATCAATTTAAGCAGACTAGGTGCACGGCCGATTGCAAATTAGGGAATTTGAGATGCTTGATTAATCCAAATACATTTGAATACCGCATCGAATGTTTCACCGTCTATGAACATTAAAGCAACTGCGATATGTATTGGAGGTGATATAGAACTTAAGTCATAGAAGTAGGTAGGTATGATGAGCAGGCCATGACTTTGATTGAATCTATATATCACTTTGAGTGTCGATTTATTCCTAAGATTAGAATAGCCTTTGAGCTTTAGCATTTTATCCATATCTGCAACAAGGTAGCTTGTCCTTGAAGGAGTATATTAGCCAATTTAACCTTTTAGCTAAACCCGGTGTGAAGATGGTTATTGCTCCTTTGAAGTAGGAATAAAAGCTAACCTAGGGTCTTAAGGCTTGGATTAGGGATTTATTACTTAGAAATATCACATTCTTGACTCATCGTTTTGTAGGTGGATTTTTTTAATGTTTAACCGTGAATGATAACCTTGGCTGTTGAGCTAAGGTACAATGATCGAGAATACTGCCATTCAAACTTGATGCATGAGCTTTCAGGTAGAGTAGGATTGTTCGTTGAAATGTGTCTTGGATTCTATATCCAAGTAGGATTCAGTGGTTACCTAGTAATGAGCAAGGACCGAGCGGATGACTTTTACGTTTTTCATTGAGTAATTCATATTGGAAGTGTTTAACTTTATGTTACCACACCGAAATTGGTGGGATTAATGCCATAAACTACATTGGTGCTTCATAAAGATCCATCCATTCAAATACCAATTCTTAATTCGTACTTTGAGCACGGGGTTTCTAGGAGATTTGCAGCTAGGCAAGTGTTTTTCACTCAATTCTTGTAGTTGGGCACTCAGTCGGATTCTTGGAGTGGCTTAGAATTTTTTGTAGCATGGCCAAATTATGCGAGGAAATTTCCATGGTCAAACCTAGAAATTGGATCGGAATTCGCATAGAGGATCAGGTTGCCGACCTTAGTTTAACAATGAAATATTGCAAGAAGACAAAAGATTTTATCGGGCATCATATACGATATTGGATGAACTTTATTCGTTGTATAATTATTTATAGTATAGTATAGTTAAGATTGCATGAGATATTTCAAGGAAGGACTTCTCGACTAGTTTTGTGGCAATTCAGACAATCTTTTAAGTGTCGA
The DNA here is from genome assembly GCA_030765085.1 of Allium cepa. Taxonomy (NCBI): domain Eukaryota; kingdom Viridiplantae; phylum Streptophyta; class Magnoliopsida; order Asparagales; family Amaryllidaceae; genus Allium; species Allium cepa. The sequence goes on from CM060942.1 coordinate 516,995,435, forward strand.
TATGATACTTGCTTTGACGAGCATCGCAGCACACTTAGCTATTATCCTTATTATCATTGTGCAGTTGAGGTGAATTTGAATCCTTGCAAGCCTAAGCATATGTGGATTGTCCTTTAATAATGATTTAATCAGTAAAGTTTTCTCCTGTGTAGAATGTGTTCTATTCGAAAATGAAGGAAAATTTGAGTCATAGATTGTTGGGTTTATTCGAGTGTTTTGATGATTGTGATCTATCCTATTAGAAGATTTTCTTTTCAGAGCAGGAGGTGTGATGGTCTTTCATGTATTGTATTCATAAAAGGAAGTTCCCTACTAAAGCATTTGGGTTATGTTGGATGTCAAACACTCATGGGAGTTTACATCTTAGCATGCATGTTATGACTATTGTTGGTTACCTTGGGTATTGTTATATACTCCTTTTTGATAATTGGTTGTTTGTATAGTAATTTTTTTCGCATAATGATTACTTGTTGTGGATTAACTATTAATTGATTGTTTATTCCTGTTTATTGATTTAGGTTGTTTATTGATTGCTTGTTGTTTATTAATTACTAATTTTTGGTGATTGATTTTTATTGCTTATTGATTTCCCATTTTTGATTTTTATTGCTAACATATTGTTAGTTTTCCTTTTCGATGGAAGAAGTACATGATGTATTTCGTGAACTCTATTTATATAATTGTGTAATTCTAGTGACGTCATTGTGATGAGTTGACTTGAGAAAGTAGTAGTGAATCTGATTTGGCTTTAGAACTCGATGGTCTATTTAAAATTTAGTTTAAGACTATATGACTTCTAATCGATGGGGTTAAGCTTTTCCATTTTCGAAGGAGCTTTGTATTGGTATGCCTCCTGTTACTGAAGGAAAATTTTGTTTTCCTTTTTGTTTTGTTAAAATGTAATAAAGCATAGTGTAGAGCTATGCTTGCCATCGCTTGTATGTTACAAGTATGCTTATTGTTTTCGATGGTAACATGTCTGTTATAGATTCCTATTACATCAAAGGCGCTTATTGCATTAGATATGTTTGTTTCATAGTTAGTTGTAACATATCTATTTAAGATGCGTGTTGCATGTTTGATATAGCATATTTATTTGAGTGGATTGCTATTAGCAAGCTTAAAACCATGGTTAATGTTGTAGTTTATTTAAACCTCTTTTTTGAGTACATGATTAGATACATGGAAGCAGTTGTGTGATACTTGGAGGTTTATTTGCTTGGATTTGTATCTAAATGGACTTTTCTTGCTATGAAAGAGGAACGTAAGATCTATAGTGTAGACGGTATATGTATATATATATATATATATAGACACACACACAAACATATACATATGTACTTAGAAATTAGATTCCTCATATATGGGATGCATTAGATATGATATGTGCGTGCGTGTGTGTGTGTGTGTATGTGTATGTGTGTTGTTTAGGGGTTTATTCGCAACCAGCCGCGCAAAGGAGGTGCTGTTGAATTTTTCAGGAACAAGAGGGGTTTTAGAATCATAAAGGTTAGGAGGTATATTCTATGCTTTGAAAGTTCCCATGACACTAAACACGTAAGGGGAAGTTGGTTGAAATTTATAGAAGCAGATGCTTTGAAATTTTAGCCAGTCTGGTTGCATTATCGTACTCGTAAGAATTTTGGGGATGGAATTCGTTTAAGGAGGGGAATGTGACAACCTTCATTTTTACGGGTGAATAATTGAATAATTTATTTAAATATTGAATTGTTCACTTTTGAAGGTCCAAAATTTGATTTTTTTTCTTTCTTCCACATATATTACGAATCAAAGTGATTATAAATATTGCTATATTAGAAGTCACTGCATTTTTATGATTTACATAATTTTATACGTATTTTACAAAAATACATACATAATCGGCTCCTATAAGGTCTTTACTGACGGTTTGTGTTGTTTGGGATGAGGGCTTCATTAAGAGATGTGCAGTTGAATTTTTTCTACAATTGGACAATTCAGTGGATAAAATGACTCAAGAAGCATGAAATTATCATCCCAGAGCATTGTCTCGGATGGTGATAAAACCCATAACATTAGGGAAGGAAAAATGACGTAATGTGCACCAATGTGTTTCACAGTGATTTGATGTGTCTGTGATCGTACGAGCTCGAGATATATGCCAATTTTATTTAAAGAAATAAATAAAATATATATACATACACAAACCACCTGCATTTCTCTTATCCCTTATGAAATATTTTACTCCAATTTCCCTTTATTTTGATAGCACAACCCCTCTCCCTTAGAAATGTCAAAATCCACTTATCATTTTCATGTGCTCTCCCAATCATTCAACTAAAAGCTCAATGCTTGTTAGACATAGCGACTTCGGTTTTTACATTAAAATGTCAACAATGTGGCATTAGATCTAGTGGAGGTGCATTGGAGGAGATGTGAGGGGCGTGGTCATGTGCGTCTTGTCCATGAGTGAAGCTAGGTAGTGGTGTGATCGGCCATCAATGACCGCGACAACCGTATGGTGTGGTCAATGTGTGGTCAAGGGTTAGGGGAGGCGTGTCACAAATTGTTTTAGGGAACTGAAGGTGGTATCGATGATAGGGTTGAACTCATGGTGGGAATAGGAGCTCGCTAGGGTTGCTTCGATGGCGTCTGGTTATCCTTAACTGGTCAAGATGATAGAAGGTAGCCACTATAGCTACGTGTTGCTATTCGAGAGAGTGACGGTGGTTGTTGTGGTGGTACCATTGGGTTTGGATTATGAAGTGTTGAACATTGGTGATTGTTGTAGGAGCTCCGTTGATCCATAGCTTGGACAAAGGGAGTAATCATGCACGGTGTGCATGTTTGTGCACAGTGAATGCTAATTAGGGAAGAATGGATAGAATTTAATTAAAGTAGTTAAGTTCATTAATCCTCTTTTTCATTAAATTCGCATATCTTACATTCGAGGTCTAATCGAGACACGGTCTCTGCCATTGTGCTTGTAGTGAGATTATATATGGCATGCTATATGGTTGCACTGGATTACATTCGAGACAATGTGATTTAGGTAAGTAGAATTATAAATATGAGTTTATACTTTAGTATAATTTCCCATAATTATATACATTAAAAAATATTACCTAGCAGAGGTAGAATTATATATATATATATATATATAAGTAAGTTACTATTTCCCTCTTTGATTGGATTCGTTTGAGTAGACATTTCGGATAATTGATTAAGATCCCATATATATAAATAGATAATATGCCCTATCCGCATTGAATAGAGTCAGATGAAGTTAATATTGATTTATTATTAATCAAACTCTAATTTTTAGTTAGAACGACGATAGAAATATTATTATATATTTTGTTACTTATATTTAGGATAATTGATTGAAATACCATATACATAAATATTTTGCTCTATTTACTTTGAAAAAAAAGATGGAGTTGATATTGATTTGTAACATGGTTATAAATTAATTAGAACCTCTAATTTGTAATTATAGTATTGATAGAAATATTATTATATTTTATTAATAATCGAAAATTAGAAGTATGACATTCAAAATAAACTATAAGGCTAATATTTTGATTCAAGCAAGTTAAACTTGTACTAAAAAGGCAGTGAAGTTTATTTGGCCTTGATATCGGTTTATTATAGTTTAAATCAATAATTAACTAACTTGTGAATTTCTTAAAGGTGATATGAGAAGGTAGAAATTACAAAGAAGTATTATATTGCTTTATAGGTATTAATTAAGGTTATAAAATCCCAAATATTGTAATAACATGATTATGAACTTTAGACCCTAAGAAAGGTTTTGAGATGTATATATATGTATAAATATATGTGGAAATTATATGCTTTAGCCATAATATTTTGAGGCCCTATTGATAGCAAACTAAATTTAAATTGAAGAAATAATTAAAAATAAGCTATAGTATGGTTGATGGACAAGTGCATTATTTATAAAATAAGTGTGAGACTTTTATAAAATAAGACGAAGAAAATATAATTGTTAGATTAGTGACTTAAGTAAGATGAATTTTTGTTGAATTGTTTATATAGTTGTATCGGTGAACTATTATTGATATTTCTTACTTCGGTTTTGAATTTCCCTTGTGTATGTAAATATCCATGATATGTTTTTATTAGTTCCATATAGTTAGATTGGTTACATATATGTGTTTATATGTGTGTGTGTGTGTCTAAATGAATATATATATATACACACACACACACACACATATCTACATATTGTTTATGTGCTTTATATATGTTTATATGTATAAATATATTTCAAGTACACCTAGGACCAATGTTAACTCGTTCACGACTCAAGTAAAGGAAGACAAGTTCAATGCAGCTACTCGGCACAGCAGCCTCTTAACTCGTACACGATCCAGTTGCCAGTTAACTCGTTCACGACTCACGACCTAATTTGAGTCATCGACGACCTAAAGCTACTAAATGCAAGCCCGATGCCGTGTTACTGAGATAAGGCTGTGTTGACTCGGGGGCGACCTAGGACTTGTACAAATGAGCCTAGGTGAAACCATAGAGGGGCCAGATGAGTCGGCCGCGACTTGCCTTAGACCGGCCACAACTTACCTTAGACCGGTCACGACTTACGACCTAAGGTGTGGGATTTTCCCTATAAATACCAACCTACCTCAAGCATGGAGGGGACTTTTGGCCGATCTCTTGAAGCGCCAATACTCTGCTGAATTCTCGACTCACTCAGCACTTCAAGTACGAAAGACATCTCAACTAACTTCGAGAGGAAATCTAACACAATCTACATGGATTTAAAGAATTCTTCTGCATCAAAGTTCTAGTTGTCTGTCTCATCGGAATTGTAATTGAAGATTGTTGTAAAAGTTGTAATCAATTCAGTAATAAAGAGAGTTAAAGTGGACGTAGGCTTACCCTAAGCCGAACCACTATAAAAGCTGTTGTTTTTTCTGCTTTTTCTGTGATTTCTCTACTTGTTTGTAGTTCCCGTGTACACGGGTGGTGCTTTCACTCAACTTCAATCTACACCAGGGTGTTAGCGTCTGATTTTTACGTTAACATTTTTGGTGCTTTCACTGAGAATCCCAACTCAGGAAACTTCCACTATTGCTCTGCGAAGGATTGTTGAAAGGATTTCTTTTAAAACCAGAAGTTTATTGGAAATAATGGCTCCTGGGAGAAAACGAAGTTCTGTAAGATCCGACAATGTTCAAGAGAATACTGCTACCTATCCTCCTTCAAGCCAAGCAGCTCCAACTGTTGGAGTTACACGAGAAGAATTGGACGCCGTAGTTTTGGGATTGAATCAGCAATTGAATGCTCAGAATGCGCAGTTGGAAGCTCAGAATGCCCAGAATGCCCTGATCTTGAGCAAGTTGAATGATCTACTAGGGGCAAATCGTCAACCGGTTAATAGTGATGGGAACCCTACTGCGGGAGTTCAGGATGTTGAAGGGAACATTTCTCAAAGAGCCGCAAACCCTGTAGAAAGGACTCCTCTTCAAGCTGGAGGATCAGGGCCGCAGCCGACCCTCCGTGAACGATTGGCAAGGCAGAATTCAGAGAGAGTGGCTGATGTGTGCCCTCCAGAGCCTCTAAATGATGAAGAGTATTTTTCGGGTATGGTTCGTCAAATCATGAAAGAATGCATGCGAAGAGATGAAGACGAGAAAGAGTGGGGATTTGCTCCGAGCAAAACTCCATTTACTGAAAAGATCTTGAAGGCAGAGTTCCCAAGGAAATTCGTTCCCCCTACTATTCCGGCTTACAAGGGGACGAGTGATCCTAACGAGTTTCTGTATAAGTACGACTGGCATATGACTGGTGCTAGGGCGTCTGATGAAATTAAATGCCGATACTTCCCAGTTTATCTAGAAGGTGTACCTCTGTTGTGGTTTACAAAGCTGCCAGTCAGGTCCATCGATCAGTTCTCCGATTTGACCAGGAAGTTCAAGGAGCAATTTCGATTGTATGCTTCCAAAGCAAAGGATATAATGTCGCTATCAAGTCTAGAGCAAAATTCAGGAGAATCCATCAGATCATTTTTGAATCGCTTCAACATAGCATTGGCCGAGGTAGATAATGCTGAGCCACGCATGGTCTTAACATACTTGATGAGGGCGATTGACAAATCAAGCGAATTTGGAAAGTGGTTGAAAATGAAAGAGCCAAACTCACTTGACAAATTTTACAAGAAAGCGGATGAATTCATGCACTTGGAGAGCCTCCAAACACCGGCTAAGGTGGTATCGGCGGAAGCCGGGAACAATGGTGCTGCTTCGAACAAGAAAGAACCTAACACTCAGAAAAGGGGAAATGATGGTGGAAAGAAACAGGGAGACACTAAGAAAGGCCGTTCTTTCAATTTCACACCCTTGACCGATACCCCCGAAAACATCTTCTTTGCAACCAAAGATGATGTCAATTATGCGACACCGCCTAAAATGAGAGATGCGATTAAGATGGAAAAAAGTGGAAGGTTCTGCCGGTTCCATAACCAGCCCGGCCATGACACCAACGAATGTGTCAGTTGAAAGAGGTAATTGAACAACTCTTGAAGGAAAACAAACTCCAGCAGTATGTGAAAAGGAACAGAATGCCCCAGCTTCGTCAACTCAAGGACAACAAGTTCCCGCTCACCGTCCTGCCTCAAGTGAGAAAGCCATGGAACATGAATCGAAAAGACCTGTTATCAACATAATAACTGGAGGACCTCACCCAGCAGGCAAAAGCTGGGGCGAAATGGAAAGGTATGCCCGGGCCTTAAGGCATGTACCAGTTGAAGAGAATGTTTTTGTCTTAGAGAATGATGCGCCTTTAAAGCAACAAAAGACTTTCACAGATGATATCGTGTTCAGTGCCAGGGATTCTTTGGGTATTGAGGTTCCGACCATAGATCCTTTGGTCATATCCGCTGGTATTGGGCCGGCAACTGTGAGAAGAGTTCTAGTTGATTGTGGAGCTTCACGCAACGTCCTCTTCAAGAAGACCATCGATCAAATGAAAATTCCAATGGCTGACGTTCAAGCTTCGTCACTAAAGATTGCTGGGTTTGCTGGAGAACCCAAACAGCCTATTGGGACCATCGATTTGTTTGTGAACTCGGAAAGGGACTAAGAAAGGTGGCTCGAAAGCAAACCTTTATAATTGTTGAAGAATTCTCTGCCTACAATGCCTTTTTAGGCCGGCCAACTCTTGCTGCGTTTAAAGCTGTTCTTGCCCCATGGTGTCTGACTCTAAAATTCCACACAGATAACGGAGTTGGTGTGATTAAGGGAGACCAAGATGCGGGGCGAGAATGTTACTTTGCAGAGTTGCGTGAATCAAGTAAAAGAGAAATGGGAAAAGGTGCGGCGGCTCCAGTCCGCACCAAGGAACCGACCTTGTAGCAATTACAGGGTGGACCCTGCACTGGCGAATGTAGTGGCGCACGAAGAGAGATGGATCCAAGGAAACCCAATGCAGGGGAGAATAGGGTAGTACCGGTAGAGGTAACAGTGCCGGTGCCCGTTGATCCAAAGGACCCAAACAAAGTGCTTAATGTGGGTTCACAACTCAGCACAACAGTTTAGAATGTTCTGATTTCATTTTTGAAGGCTAATTTGGATGTATTCGCTTGGACTCATGCTGACATGTGCGGAATATCCCTAGAGATTGCAGTACATACTCTGAACATTGATCCAAAGTTTACACCTGTGAAACAGAAGAGAAGGACCCAGGGTCCTGAAAGAACGGCAGCGTTAAAAGAAGAAGTGGATCGGCTCATGGAGAACGGGTTCATTAGAGAATCTACTTATCCAAATTGGGTCTCAAATCCAGTGCTGGTTAAGAAAGCTAACGGAAAGTGGAGAGTGTGCATTGATTTTTCAGATCTGAACAAAGCTTGCCCCAAAGACTGTTTCCCGCTGCCCAGGATCGATCAGTTGGTGGATGGCACGGCAGGACATGAATTATTATCTTTTATGGATGCATACTCCGGATATAACCAGATTATGATGCATGAGCCAGATCAAGAGGATACGAGCTTCATCACAGATGTTGGACTCTACTGCTACATGGTCATGCCTTTTGGACTTAAGAATGCAGGGGCAACTTACCAAAGGCTTGTTAATGCTATGTTTAAACCACAGATTGGTAAGATAACGGAAGTTTATGTTGATGACATGTTAGTAAAGTCTAAGAAAGCGGTGGACCATATGGATCACTTGGCAGAGATGTTTGCAGTACTCCGCAAGTACAGAATGAAGCTTAATCCCCTGAAATGTACCTTTGGAGTGGAGTCCGGAAAGTTTTTGGGTTTCATTGTGAGCGCTAGGGGCATTGAAGCCAATCCAGCTCAGATCACTGCCCTGAGAGAGGTCAAGGCTCCTAGAACGAAGAAGGAATTGCAAAGTCTCAATGGAAAGGTTGCTGCCTTGAGTCGGTTCATTTCCAAAGCTACTGACAAATGCATTCCAATCTTTGATGCTCTGAAGAAAGGAAGAAAAAACTTTGAGTGGACCCCTGAATGTCAGGAAGCATTTGATGAGTTGGTTCGTCATATGGAAGTGCCTCCGATACTTTCAAAGCCTGACAGTGGTGAAGATCTCTTCGTATATTTGGCAATTTCGTCTCATGCTCTCAGTGCAGTGTTGGTACGGGAAGACACAAGGATCCAACGCCCAGTCTACTATATCAGCAAATGATTCACTGGGGCAGAGATGAACTATTCAAGATTAGAAAAGCTCGCCTATTGTTTGTTGATCGCATCAAGAAAATTAAGGCCGTATTTCCAAGCTCATCCCATCAAAGTCCTCACTGATCAACCTCTAAAGCAAGTCCTATTCCGTCCTGAGACTTCGGGCCGTCTTTTGAAATGGAATATTGAACTCAGCCAATATGACATCACTTACCATCCCCGAAAAGCAATCAATGGACAAGCTTTGGCAGATTTCATCGCAGAATGTACGGATAAGGGTGATAGTGAGGAAGAAGTCATTGATAGCATCCCAATCCAATGGAAATTGTATGTCGATGGCGTAAGGAATGATTACTGTTCCGGAGCAGGGGTTGTCCTTGAAACCCTAGAAGAGCGATCGCTATGTTATGCACTGAGACTAGAATTCCCTTCGACAAATAATGAAGCTGAATACGAAGCTCTCATCGCTGGTTTAAAGATCGCTAAAGAACTAAACATCAAGGCATTGCATATCTTCGGTGATTCTCAACTTATTGTTTGTCAAGTCAAGAAGGAATTTCAAGCTAAAGGAGGGAATTTACCAGCATATTTATCAAAAGCCTGGGAGCTCCTTCAAGATTTTGACCATTATTCAATAAACCATATCCCCCGAGAAGAAAATATGATGGCGGATTCTCTCGCGAAGTATTCAAGTACTGATGAAGCTCAACTATTGGGGTTAGTTTTCGTTGAAGTCTTATCAGCTCCAAGCACAGATGAAATGGATGTTGATTGGATTAAGAATGTATCCCAAGAGCAAGAATCATGGATGACTCCGATACTTGAATATCTACTCAATGGTTCTCTGCCAGAAAATTCAAAAGAACGACAAAAGCTGATGAGGAAAGCCTCCAGATATATAGTTCAAGATGGTCGTTTGTACAGACGAGGATTTTCAATGCCATTACTCCGATGTGTGACAAAGGAAGAAGCTAAGACAATTCTAACTGAAGTACACGGAGGGGAATGTGGGGATCATACAGGTGTTCAAACTTTAGCAAAGAAAATCCTCCGTTATGGATACTTTTGGCCAGAAATTAATCAGGATGCTGCTGACTATTCCCGAAAGTGTGATAAATGCCAGAGATTCGCTAAAATTCCTAGAGCACCTTCCACTGAGCTAACACAAATGGACAGTCCATGGCCGTTTGCCATCTGGGGAATAGATCTCATTGGGTCGTTGCCGACTGCCAAATCAGGGATTAAATATGCTATCGTTACTGTTGATTAATTTACTAAATGCGCTGAGGCCGAACAATTGGCCACTATTACCTCTAATAAAATGATAAACTTTGTGACTAAAAATATCATTTGCAGGTATGGTGTGCCTCAGAAGATAATCACAGACAATGGTACTCAGTTTGAAAGTGAGGAGTTCCAAGATTTTTGCAAACGATTCAAGATCCGAAAAAGCTTCTCAGCAGTGGCTCATCCGCAGGCAAACGGGCAAGTGGAAGCAGTAAACAAAATCATCAAATCCACCATCAAAAAGCAGCTGGAAAAAGCAAAAGGTGGTTGGGTCGACAAGTTACCGCTTGCACTATGGGCATACAGGACCACTCACAAAACTGCGACTGGGCATACTCCATTTTCATTGGCATACGGATCAAAAGCAATGATTCCAGTGGAAACTGAAGTCCCCTCACACAGAAGGATCCATTTTGATCAAAATGAGAATGGGAAATTGCAATTGGAAGCACTTGACCTCCTCGATGAAAGAAGAGAAGAGGCTAGACTTAGAATTGCAGCTCACCAGCAAAAAAAAGCCAGGCACTTCAATTCCAAAGTTCGTCAGCGCAGCTTTGAAGTTGGGGACTTAGTCCTGAAGGAATTATGACAGCCATAGGTGTGTTTGGACCAAACTGGGAAGGGCCATATTCTATAGGCGCGAAACTCCTTGATGGCACATTCAAACTCACTACCGTCGAAAGAGAACCAATCCCAAGAGCTTGGAACAACAATCATTTGCGTCCCTATTTTACTTGAAAGCTTTACTGAAATATTGTAAAAGAATTATGAATATGTGATTCTTGTACTAAAAGTAATTGTAAAGCAAGTGAATAATGAAAAGCTATAAAGTGGATGTAGGCCCAACTTTTGGCCGAACCACTATAAATCTTGTGTTCTTTACTATTATAAACTGCTTTGTTTTATTTCGACATATAAAATACGTCAAGTGTGTCACTAAAATGTCGATTTGATAATGCAGGCTATAAAAGCAAAGCTTACCCATCGCAAGACCAAGCGATCTCCGACATCACTCAGCAAGCAAAACATCAAACCATTCAAAATTTCCATACTCAAATCCTACAAAAGAAGTGCTTCGAACAAAAGTTAGCAATGTGGATGGAAGTGGACCATTTCTAACTAACTGCAAATGTTTGAACAAACAAACAACCAGTTAAATAGCCTGTGTCTACTACCACCAACTCGCTTAACCATGAAGTATATTTCTTTGGATAAGGGAAATTATTGGCAACTAAAAAGTGATGACACTTGCTAAAGACAACGGGGATCGCCAACATGAATAGATGGCAAAGAGACATGGGCGAGCAAGCATCAATCAGCAAAAGACCTCTTCGGAGGCACAAGCCCTCTTCGGAGGTACAACTCCTCGGAGAATAAAGACTTCGAGCGGGCCAATCCATAAAAAGAGAGATCTTTCTCGATACAAAGTTGCGGAATGATCGGTCGATACACTCCCGTGAATCCGTCCAACCGAGAGAAAGAAACTCCAAACTTCCAGGCAAAATCCCTACTCAGAGGCACACGTTTTACCGAGATTGAAATAAAACTTCCAGGTGTTGAAACGTGAAAAGCCCTCTTCGGAGGCCCATTTCACCATAGTTGAAATGCTAAAAGACCTCGAGCGGGCCAAACCAGAAAAAGAGAGATCTTTCTCGATACAAAGTTGCGGAATGATCGGTCAATACACTCCCGTGAATCCGTCCAACCGAGAGAAAGAAACTCCAAACTTCCAGGCAGTAACCCTACTCAGAGGCACACATTTCATCGTGATCGGTCGATACACTCCTGTGAAATGAAATGTGAAAAGCCCTCTTCGGAGGCCCGCTTCCCAGCGGACAGGGAAAAATAAAAGCCTCTCCCAAGCGGCAGAAACAAAAAAGACCTCTTCCCAGAGGCACAACCAAACAAAAAGACCTCTTCCGAGAGGCAGAAACAAAAAAGACCTCTTCCCAGAGGCAGAAATAAAAAGACCTCCTCCCAGAGGCACAATCGAACAAAAAGACCCCTTCGGAGGCACACGTTTCACCGAGATTGAAATAAAACTTCCAAGTTTTGAAACGTGGAAAGCCCTCCTCGGAGGCACAACTCTTCGGAGGCACACATTTCATCGAGATTGAAATAAAACTTCCAAGTGTTGAAACGTGAAACAGCCCTCCTCAGAGGTACAATTTTCCAAAGAAGCATTTCGTCAGAAATGCAAATCAAAGATCAAAGCCCTCCACCGAGGCGCAATATAAAAGAAAAAAGAAGGAAGCCCTCTTCAAAGGCACACTTTATCTTTCAAAGGAAGATTTGTTCTTCTATTCTTGGCAATATTCTTCCTCAAAAAGAAGTTAAAGTGTCCTTCAGAGGCCCGCTTTACCACATAGAAGAATTCACTTGGTAAAAATGTGTGAAGGAACAAAAGAAAAGGTGATATCTTCGAAGGATGAAGCGTAAAAACTTATATGGAGGGAGCTGTACTCTATTTTTAACGAAATAATATTCCTCCAAGTATGGAATAATTATTCTCCAGAAAATAAGAGTACAAGTCCCCTCAAAGTATAAAATATTACAACGAGCTTATGGTATAGGGGCAACATGGTATAGCTACATACAACATGGTATAGCTACATACAACATGGTATAGCTACATACAACATGGTATAACTACATTGGCAAAATTACGCTCGAACAACATACCACAAGCTCACTGCAATATCATATAAAGAAACTTGTACAAAAAAGTGAATAGTAAATGCATTCTCAGATACAGACAGAAGTTTATACAAACAAAAAAGAATCATTTTATTCAACACTGTCAAAATTTTATATAGGTACAGGTTTCAAAATTAAAAGAAAAAAGAAAGGCGGAGGCTGGTACCCGCACAATCTCCGGCCAGTACATGCGAAAAGCAAAAAGTAAAGTTAAGTCGAAGCAGGACCCCTTATTTCTTCTTGCCACCGCCCTTAGAGCTTTCACCTGACCTAATAGGCAGCTTTTTAGGACGGCTTGGGAGAGTCGGGGATGAAGGAGAAAGGGTTACTGCCGGATCAACTTTCGTTTCCTCTTCAGAAATAAGAATGCCTTTTCTTCTCTTCTTCGAAGTGGCATGCTTCCTCCTTCTCCTTGAAGAAGACTCACTTCCCTGAGTTACAAGAGCAGATAATTTTATGTTATCAGAAGTAGTTCGCTCCGGAGACTCATCGCCTTCTCCAAGCCCCTCTCCCCCATTTTCTTGAAAAGCAATAGGATTATCTAAGCCATGAAGAGCTTCTATTTGCTTCTCTTGCGACCCGGGTTGAGAGGCGGATGGAGGAGTGACCTGGAGAACCGAAGGAGGAATAATTGGAGGAGGGGAAGCTTGAACAATGCTTGGTGCTTTCTCTACAGAAGAAAAGAAGTTAAAGTCAGTAAAGAGAGGAGATAAAGGCTCATTGAGGTTCAGAAAATAGTCGAGAAGCTCATCGAACTCATAAGAAGAAAATGAGCAGTCTACTTGGGCAAGATTGACAGTAGAATTACCTGGAGAAGTCGGCTTGCTGATATCAACCTCATAAGCCTATGCTTCGGCACTCTCTTCGCCTTCATCTCCACCCTGTATACTTGTGATCTCAGTTGTAACTTTAGCCAGGGATGGAGAATGAGAACTGGAGCCGACAATGTCGATTTCGGCCGAAGGTGAAGTCTAGACTGGAATAGTTGAAGTAGTTTTTCCTAATCGTTCCCCTTCTGCCATTTCAGCTCTTAATTTTACAAGTTGTTCCTTTCCTTTGGCAAGAGCAGCGCGAGCATCATCATCCAAGTAATGCTCCTCAAGAGCTGATTCGGCATAGCCAGCACCATTACCGCCAAGCATGTCAAGTGCAGCCTCCCACACTTCAGCCAATGTAACTTCATATTTGGGGCCTAGAAAGGCGAGACTACCATGCCCCAAGATGCAGTGCAGGTAAAAGTCAAACAGTGTCGAGCTGATGTTGGTTTCATTGCCTCATGAGATTCTTCAGCTGCAATTTTACCGGCAACGGCCTCATCGCGCTCTCTTTCAGTCTTGGAAAGTTGAAACTTTAGCATTTGAATTTCCGCCGCCTGAGAGTTGACTTTCTCCTGTAACTCTGTAACCTCAGCACGATACCTTCCCGCTGTTTTCTGCTCAGCTTCAAGTTGTGCCTCGGCATGTCGCTGAGCTGCGTGAGCATCGCGAACTTGCTTCTGAAATACTTCTTCTTTTTGAGTATATATGGTAGAAGAAGTAGCAAGCTCTTGTTTAAGTTCCTCAACTTTCGCTTCAAGCTCTTCATTGTAAGTAGTGATGCTCCTCATTTCGGTATCATGCTGCTCAAGAACCTTCTGCCATTCGGCCTTATCATTCTCCATAGTAAGCATGGCCTCTATATTCGCACGGTTGACCCTTTGAAGCTCGTCAACAAGCTTTTGCCAGTTCGACATCCTTTCAATATCAAGCCTAACGGCATCGAGATTTCGCAGCATAGAAGGCTTGTCGATAGGAATCAAGTCAAGATCGAACCGCACTCCCTTCAGGCACCAATGCGGGAACCGGCTTTGCAGAGTAGCCAGGCCTGATCCAACTTGGAATTTAGGCCTGCAGATTATTGTTTGAATGTCTGTCTTCCCGAGAGAGGGAGAGCCAGAAGGAATGTCAAGTGAGACGGGGGCAGTGACCTTTTCAGGAGTTGTAGAAGTATGCTTCTCACCGTGTCGAGCACGCTTGCTTGGGTCCTCAACCATATGGCTTTTTCCCCGGTCATCATGGGATTTTCTCTTGTGGGAATCGTCACCTTTATGGGAAGAATCATGGTGCTCCTCCCTTTCTTTTCTCTCATAACGCTCTTATTGATCCCTTCTTTCCTGAGCCTTTCAAGCGGCTCTCTCTTCATCGGTTTCTCTGTGAGCGGGAAGGTAGCGCCTATAATCATATTGACTACGCCTCCCGTAGCGCTGAAAGTCGTCATAGTAGGAGCTGCTGCGTCCCATCGGAGAATCTGAAATAAAAAAGAAGAGACAAGTCTTAAAAGTCTTCAAAGAAAAGAAGTGTAACTTTAGAATCTTCAAAGTACAAAGAGTTAGGAGTATAAAAGTGCCGAAAGATTGTAAGTGTGTATGATGTGCAAGCTACGCGCATCAAACTACAAACCACTCTTTGATTGCGAAGTAATTGTGGGGGTAGTAGTTAACGTCAGCTCTTGGGTCAACGAAGCTTATTGCAAAGAAGAAGTCGCTTCTACTACTGAAGAAGAAACCCTGGTGGTGACAGGATCATCTTTAAAGATCTCTTGTGAGGTGGCAAAGAGGTCGCTCAACCCTTCGAAAGTGTCGTCCCTGCTCTGCCTCACAGGGCTTGTTTTTTCCGCCTTCTTCGCCAGACTTCTGTGAACGTTGGGGAGATCCCTGAGGCTCTTCTTCCTCAATGACTGGGGCAAGTGCGGGTTTGCCAGATGACCCCGCAGCATCGACGGTAGTAGAGCACTTCACCAGAGAAGCTTCGGAAGCGGGATCTTTTGGTATAGGTGCGTCAGAAGAAACTGGGGCATCTGATGCTCTAGCCGGGGAGTCTAGGATCTCATGAGGATGCGTAGAACGAGAGATGTGTAAAATCCCGTACTGATGCAAAAATTCATCCCTCAACAAAAACTTTGCACTTCTCTCTTCTACGGCCACGGCACTCAGTCTTTCAAAAACCTGCTTATGGATTGGATCTCTAGAAGGGAGAGGAAGTGTTGAAAAGAGCAAAGAATGAGATTAGCAATTGATAATTCGGATCTCGAAAAAGTTTGAAAATGGAGAAAATAGAAACAGGTAGTCTTACTTCCTACTCTCCAGATGACATAAAACCCTGGGGGGCAGCGAGCAAAGAAAAACTGGTTCAGAAATCCATGAACACTTTCAGTAAGATCAGAAATAAGCTTGCGGTTTCTAGCACTTCTCACAATAATGAGAGATGGATGGCCTTTACTCTTTGCAAACAAGCATAGCTAGCGAATTTCTTCAAAACTCGGCAAGCGATCAAGAATTCTCCTAAACAAAACACACAACCCCATTAGGATGGCATAGTCATTAGGATGAAGTTGGAACGGAGAGATTGTCAACCGAAGGAGAAGTGTTCGAAGGAAATCGTTAAAAGGAGGAATCGCCCCGCTTAAGAACATTTGACGATTGACTGCGACAAAACCATGAGGAGGACTATCGGCAGTATCATTTGACCCGGGAAGTATGGCATCATTTTCAGCAAAACCAAATTGGGCACGTAGCTGAATAAACGCTCTCGGAGTTAGGATAGTCGAAGTTCTCTCTTGGGGGTTCCCTATGGGAATAGCTATCGGAAAGGTCTCCTCAGCTTGAGCTACCCCTTCTTCTTCTTGATGGTAAGTCATTCTACACAAACAACTGGATATTCAAACATGAAGGTGCACGTTTCCTAAAGTGTGTGAAGTGTTGTGTAAAATCAATCAAGCAACAAGCAAATGTAACTGGAATAAAAAAATAATAAATAGCAAATATTTATCAGTTGTAAAGTACAAGGTACGTTGTTTTAATATGCAAGTGTAATGTTAATGCAAATAAATCAGTTCAAGTTAACGATGCTTTGCATTAATGCTTCACTTTAGTTGATTGGTTCACAGCATTTCATACAATGTGTTTAAGTTGATTACTTTATGTCGACTAATCTGTCATTTGATGTGGGTAGTCAATGGCAGTATATTCGCCTTGGTTTTTTGTGATTGTTGTTTTCAGCAGGTTGTTAGCCTATGAGTTAATGTGGTCTGCAAAATAAGAAAGCAAAGTTGAAACAATCCAGGATTTAAGCAGTTCAGTCCAGTAAATCGAGTTGAGAATTCAAATTGAAGTTATGCTTTTAAGTGAGGATTCGAGTTGGGCATCCAAGTGTTAACTCGGTTGCGGCCCAAGGAATCTCTCGCGAGTTAAGATTATGTTCCTGGTTCCTTAAATCGGCAGTTCTTTAGGTCATGAAGAGTAGTAAGAAGGAAAGCTTTGGTTCAAAAAGTGGTGTGAAATTCCCTAAGGGTTAACTCGGCCACGGTTTGAAGGTTTACTCGGCCACTGTTTAAGGTTTAACTCGGCTACGATTGAAGGGTTAACTCGGCCACGGTTTAAGGGCTAACTCGACCACGGCTTAAGGTTTAACTCGGCCACGGTTTAAGGCTTAGATCAGCAGAAGAATAGGTCGGTAGATTTCCCTCAAGTGCTAACACGGCCACGATTTAAGGATTGGGTCGGCCAAAAGCTAAGTCACCTATAATCACCGGGTCGCATTTAAATCAATACCTCGCCCCACTCAACCCGTTAACCCGTTAGCCACTCCCTCAACCAAAAAACCCTCATTTCATTTATGCTACTTCATGCTATCGGATCATCCAATACACCAATTCGAAACCACTGCAAATTCAACACCTTGCAATCCTAGCGCGAATCAAAATCAACTAGCCTGAATCAGTAAACCATCTTCATTGTCTCATCGGTCAGTTAAAGTCAAACCGAGCAACCTAAACTCCATCAGCCATGGGTGTAATAGGATTCGCGATGGAGCATCGTGCAAGGAAGCGGTTTAAGTGACGGAATTCATGAGCTAACAGTGATCGAAGAAGGGGGTTTACTTACGCAATGAATAGCAGAGGTTGTCAGTAGTTGATTGGAGTTAAATAGCCTTTTGGAACTCGAGAAAATTTTTAATGGCAGAATCAAAGGAGTAGGTAATGAGAAGGAAGAAGGAGATGTGACTTATACCTTGTAGTGGAGGGATATGAAGCGGTATGTTACGACTCAACTGTTAGGTTGCGTACGACTTACCGACTTAAAGAGTGGACGAGTTAGACGATATCGAAGCACACGACCTAACCAGTAGGCGTATACTTCGAGGGGCAATTGTTAACTCTGCCCCGGTTTCGACTTAGCAACTCAAAGGGATGCCGACCTACGGCTTAAAAGGGTTACCGACCTAACAGGTTTGAGAGGCATACTGACCTAACCGCCTTAAGAGGAATGCCGACCTAAGATTTGAGGGGGTACCGACTTAAGGCTAAGGTGGGTTACCTATCTAATATGGAAGCCGACCTAAGGCCTAAGAGGGATACTGACATAAGGCTAAACAGCTGCCGACCAAACGTGGGCACTGGCCTAAGACTCAGAGATGCCGACTCAATGACTTGACCAAGTTACCGATCTAATGCTTTACCAAGATGCCGACCTAAAATAGTTGCTGACCTAAGTCACAACCGACCTAGGACCAATGTTAACTCGTTCACGACTCAAGTAAAGGAAGACAAGTTCAATGCAGCTACTTGGCATAGCAGCCTCTTAAGTCGTACACGATCCAATTGCAGTTAACTCGTTCACGACTCATGACCTAATTTGAGTCGTCGACGACCTAGAGCTACTAAATGCAAGCCCGATGCCGTGTTACTGAGATAAGGCTGTTTTGACTCGGAGGCGACCTAGGACTTGTACAAATGAGCCTACGTGAAACCATAGAGGGGCCAGATGAGTCGGCCGCGACTTGCCTTAGACCGGCCACAACTTACCTTAAACCGGTCATGGCTTACGACCTAAGGTATGGGATTTTCCCTATAAATACCAACCTACCTCAAGCATGGAGGTGACTTTTGGCCGATCTCTTGAAGCGCCAATACTCTGCTGAATTCTCGACTCACTCAACACTTCAAGTACGAAAGACATCTCAACTAACTTCGAGAGGAAATCTAACACAATCTACACGGATTTAAAGAATTCTTCTGCATCAAAGTTCTAGTTGTCTGTCTCATCGGAATTGTAATTGAAGATTGTAACGCCCCGAAAATTTTCGACTTCCGAAAATTCTACATCGATACTCACTTTATCGACTGCCGAGAAATCGAAGGCCGGAAACCCGAAATGTTATGGTTTTAAAGAAAAAGAATTTAAGAAAAGAGAAGAAAGAAGAGAGGGAAGAAAAAGAAAAGAAGAAAAGAAAAAGAGAGAAAAAGGTAGAAGATAGAGGGAATAGAACGGAACAGAAAACAGAAGATAGAAATTTTTTTTTTAAAATAGAAGAAAAAGAGAATAGAGGAAAAATAGAGAAAATAAAACGGAACAACATCAGAATCTCACAATTCGCAGCGGAACAACATATAATAATAAATGAATAATCTTTAAACAAAGAACCATATCAGTTATTACATTACATCACATTTCATTACATCATATCATTAGAGTGTACAACATCATACAACAACAACAGTGCAGCGGAAAAGGAATACTATATAAGTAATACGCCATGCCATCCAGCTTGCCTCTAGCAACTCCAGAATATCCAGAATATCCTGATAAACCTTAACTCTTGACTGCCCGTGTGGAAATTAATGAGCACCCAGAGTTTAGGAAAGAAACAATAAACTCCGGATCAGTCGTGGGACTGGTGTGAGCAACAAAAACAATTTATCTTTTAAAACATTCAACAAAAGATTTTCAAAGTCAATTCGCAATGCTTTTTAGAAATGAGACTACCATAAGGCCTCCCGCACACACACACAATGCAAACGCAGAATCGGAGGAGATTTCTCCGTATGATAGTCAAAGATGCTTGATACGCATTAAAAGAAACATTTGATATTATTACTAGTGCATAGTGTAGGAAAAATTTATTTCGAAAGTAGAATATAAATCTTAGCCAGCATAGACATTCCGCACTTATGCCTACTATAGCTACCATGTTCAATAGCAGGTTACCGCCACATTCCATGGCAGGTTATACAACTAAAACCGTACAAGATCGTATTGTTTCTTTGGATTTCCAACGAATGGTCAGGCCAAGGAACTTCCCATTGCCACATGAGAATGCCTCTGGAAAGACATCCCCGAGAACCAAACCGGAACTCTGCCAACACAAGGCCGGGTTACCCCTAACTGGGTAACTACTGACACGAGCACGCCATTCCCCGATCGTAAACGACCTTTCTCACGGGATCCCGAAAACCAACAGCCACAAAGTAATAAATTTGTAGTAACCACATAGGTTAAATATCTGGGCTCCATACCATGATACCACCTCTATCCAGAAGGAAATGTACATACCCTAAAGGGAGCTACCCCTCATAACCTTGCTGCTTCTTTCCTGTTTTGACCATTTCCGGGGTGTGAGGCTCGACGAAGTCACGTCCACAAAAACATACTTTATACAAAAGCCATGCTTTGGGTCAACAAATGATCAACACAATGATCACCAAGATAGACGATCAAATAAACGATCCTATCACAATAATCAACACAATGATCATTTCAGCAACACTCAGCATGTCACATTACCAAATTGGGAATATATCGCTGATAACTTCAACTATATAACCTCTGAGCTCGTACGTCTCAGAGAAGGGTGTTAAGCTAAAAGAATAAATTCTTCGCCACCAACAGAAATATATTTGAAAGAAATCGGCTTTATATCTCAACTTGTAATGTCAGACACACAATCCATACAAGTCTGTTCCGGGATCGAACAGAACCGAAGGCACTTACAAAGAAGTCCTTGCAATCCGGATATTCACAATCCTGATCGGATTCACCATCACATATAGAGAATCTCTATACCAGGAGCTACCCAGTGCAGAGAGAATCGATAGGTCATCCTATCGCTTTCGAAAATACCCGGTCTTCATCACCGGTCTTCAAATGCTATCCATAACGTCGAATCACATATTCCGAATGGGTTATACGACCCAAAGGTCCTTTCCCGGCTAAACCGAATAGTGAGCGAAAATATTTTTAAAATATATGGATATTGGGATTTCAATTAAGTCACAACTTAATAATTCAAAACTTTTCTTCAAATGACTTAACAAATTACCATTTTCAATCTTTAAACAAAAAGATTCATTTTCACAATCTTTAACGGTTTAAACAATTTTCACATTTTAATCTTTTAAACAAAAGATTTATTCACAGATTTTCCAAATCAATTTTCATTTCAATTTGATTAACTCGTTAAATCTTTAAATCAAAGATTTAACTTAAACCTTCAAAACAATTTCATTTCAATTTGATTTAAACAAATCATCAATTTAAATCTGTTAAAAATAAACAGATTTAATTCATAGCTTTCAAAAAAAGAATTCATTCATAACTTAGGAAAATTATTTCTCTATTCAATCTTGAAATTCCCCTAATTAACTGGAATCTCAGTTCTTATCTGAAAGCCTTTATTCTTTTAAACAAATAGTTTCATTTTGGAAATCTGATTCATTCATACGAGTTGAAACCCTTGGGTTAAATCCAAATTCTCAAACCAATATTTTAAAATGTTTTAACTTCATATAAACACCTTTATAACATCCTTAATCATAATTTTCAAATCATGGAATTCAATTTCAAAATTTGTATTATTTAAATTGAAACTTTACCAAGTTATTCAAAATAGCTTTTATCTTAAAAACCCCATTTCAAAAGCTTTAACCTTTAACCCAAATCCATTTTCAATCTTAATTTGAAATTTAAAACTTTAATTTCAAAAACATTACATTTAAATTATCTGTGACTTAACCGATTTCCACGTGAAATCCATAATTGTGTATGTATGGTGTGGTCCAGGGGTTATACACAGTAGTGCAACAGCATACAATCATCACAGATCAGAATACAGGAATATAGTTGATAAACGATATAAACTATAACGCTTATCTGTTATATACAGATCACAAATATATATGCCACGGCTAGTAAATTACATCACAGATAATTTTATCACAGATCACAACATAATCAGGATATATACTAAGCATCATAAATCAGGAATATCAAACAATCAAGTCATCCAATAGAATCCAAATATCCATAGGTAAGATCAATAAATTATCTGATAAATTTAAATCGAATTTATTTCTTATGAATTACTAATCCTGGTTAACTAACATTAATAATTTACAAATCATTTTGATTAATTATTCTTTAATCATTTATTAATTATCCATTAATAATAAATCAATTAACCTTTAATTATCAACCTTTAATTATTAAATAATAAAGCTTTAATCATTTAATTTACTATTTTATTAATTATTTTAAATTAATTACTTTGATTAATAATCATTCCTTAATCACCTTCATTTATTAATTAACCTTTAAATTTATATAATTATCCTCAATTTACTTACTTTAATAAATTAATTTCATTAATTAATTATCCTTTAAATGAATTAACTTTTTAAACATTAATTCATAAATCTTAATTAATAATCAATCGATCTTTAATTATTAAATAATTATCCTTTAATGTAATTACACTAAGTAATTATCCTTTAATTCGATTAAGTAAAAACCCTTTTATCAATTACATTAAGTAATTATATGCTTAAGTAGTCATCCTTTAATTATTCATTATTAATAAATTAACTCTTAACAAATTAATTAATCTGTAATCAGTACTTAATTAACCTTTAAATTATTAAATAATAAATCTTTAATTAATCACATTAATTTATCCAATCACATAAATTAAATCTTTAATTGATTAAATATTTAAATAAAACTTAATTAAATTAAAATAATTTACTTTTAAACCTTAAACCAATCCCATACTTAAATAAAACAATTATTTAAAAGAATGAGTTAAAAATGTTTAAAACTTGAATTTTGTTTTAAAGTTTCAAAAACTGTTTTTATACCTACCCGAGTCAAACCCGAGGAAAATGCCTGATTGCTTCGAGTTTTTCCCCAAACTTACCCGAGCCTTCTAAATTTTCAAATTTTTGTTTAAGTGTTAAAAATTGACCCGGTATCATGCCAAAATAACTCGAGTTCAACTTCGAGCTCGAGCTTCATTTTCTCGTGTACGACTTCGAGTCGCGTTGCTTCTTCCCCAAAAACCAGAACTAACCCAAACACTGACACTCGTGACCAACCGTGCACATGCACATGAGTTCGTCGGCGTCTTGATCACCATCGTCGCCGTCTACAGGTCATTGATGACCTACTCAAACAACCTAACCACCTAAATCCTCGAATCGACCTGGGAAACGAAATCGAACAATTTCGAGCACCAGAAACCCATCTCGATCAACCAAATTGCCTCGCGCCGCCACGTCACGACGCTAGAAACTTCGCAACTCCACTGGAACCTCCGCCGTAATCGCCTGCTTCGTTTCCCATAGTCTGGTGGAACTCGATCCACCGGAGACACTGCCGTGATCTCATTTCCAGACTCGACAAAAAACAGTTCGACAACCCTAAAGTTGGTTCGACCCAACATCTCCTTCAATAAAAAAATCGTTTAACAATTTTCCTGACTTCATTGATTTCTAGGCTTGCTTCATACAAAATCCCAACATCAATTTATCTTTTGATCGCTGGAAATTTGATAAAGTTCATTTTTTTTTGTTATCTACAAACTGCTGTTGATAAACTCAATGAAAAATCAAAATTTTTGTTTTAAAAATCATGTTTTTGAACAACAATTCATGATTTATACCTGAATCAATGATTCATCGTATTCGAAATTATCATAAGTTTGAGTTCTCCTGTAAAAATCAAAATTTTTAAATACTGTATATCACCATAAAGCTTGAAACCATTTTTAAATATTCATTCATGTGAAAACAAACTAGTTTGGTTTTAAACTCGAAACCTAAAAAATGATCATATGCAGTGAAATTGAAATTTCCTTATTAGTTTCCACCCTGTATCATAAAACAGAGAAGAAGCAGTAGTACACCATTCAGGCATGTATTCAAAGATATATACACACAAACATTCTTGCATATTAACATTTATACGAGCAACTTCAGGCAGATATCATAAAGATATCATAGCAGATTCAGATTCAAATAAAAGAATGTTTTGCTCACTGTTTTGAGAAGATGACAAAGCAGAGCATTCCCATTTGAAAACTGCAGTTGTTTTTCTTCTTCCTTTAAAACTTTGTTTTGTTCAAGTTGTTTCTCATTTCAGTTTTTTTTTCCTTTTCTTTTCAGTTCAAATGAATGAGACTGAGTATAAGAAGATGATGCATATGAAGTTGATATAAAAACAAGTCTACAGGTGATATATTTGAACAACAAATCGTGGCTGAGATGATGTGGTATGGTGTGCTAGGATATTGTATGTGCTTAGGGATGATACTTTGTACTTGCTTTTACTTTACTTTCTAAGCTACAGCCTTGTCCTGTTATCTACTCCATACTTATCTTTTCTTTGCTTTGTTTTTTTGACTGAAATGATTTCCAGTAAGTACACTGGTTTACATACTCATTATCTTACTTAATTATTTATATGAAGATTTTGTATGCTACTTTTGTTTTAGTTATATTTGCTTTGTTTTTAAATTATGTATGTAGTTAGTTTGTGGATATTTTGCTTTGTATTCTTTTTATAGTTTAATTCATTTTATATTTAACTTATACTTTGGAATATGAATAAATTCCTATTGTTAACTAAAAATATCATTTTACTTGTCTTTATCACTTTGAAATAAAATGAAGTTCTACTTTTGTCATGTTGTTATAGTTTATTCTTTTATGCATTTACTTCCTATTTTACACTAATGTGTTACTATATATGTTATTTCTTTTGTTTTAGTCCTTTGTATTGTATTTGTTTGTTTTATTTTCGTCTACATTCTTTTCATATTTAAATGTATTTTATTTTCTTTAAATCTTCTTGTTTTGAAATATAAATAAATTTCTATTTTATTATGTTGTTAGAATTTAGCAAATGTTCTACTTCCTATTTTTATTAAAATTTATCTCATATTATTTTTCTATTTCTAGTCTAAATATTTATTGTTATCTTACTTTAATATTTAATTATGAGTTACTATATATATATATATATTTCTTCTTAATTTATTTTATTACTCAAATATTTATTAAACCATTCATCTAAGATTTAAATTCAAATCAAAATATATATATATATACACTCAAGATTTTATAATTTCAAATTGACTCATATATACCCAAATATACATATATATATACATTCACATATATACATATATATATATATATATAATATTTTAAAATTTTAAATGATTTATATAGAATATATTTGAACTTGGGGAAACTCGCTTCCATTTATAATCAATTTCCCTTACAATTTTATTCAGAATTTCATTTAATTATCAATTTAAATTAAATTAAAATCCAGGATCGTTACAGACTTCCCCCCTTAAAAGAATTTCGTCCTCGAAATTTGCAGGCACGAAAACAACACAGATAGATGAAAGATAGAGAAATATCTTTTCAGATCAAACTGGATATCAGTTCTGCAATTGGCTCACCAAATCAGAATATCAATAATAGATACAAGAAATTATAATAAAATTTCAAATTTTTGTTTTAAACAAAATCATTTTATCGATACAATTCTAATCATTCTTCATATTCTATTAATCAATTTAATTCAATTAAAATTTCTAATTTATTCAAAATTTTAATTCTAAATTTCAAATGCATTAAAGTTTAAATCAGAAATTGATAAGAAATCGATAAAGATAAGGATTTTCTATAACGAATCCTAGAGCCACATCATATCGAAACTTCTTCTGGAGCTGCCCCGAAGCAATCAAAAGAATTTAGAACGAATCAAAGAAAATTGATAGAGGAATTAGTTTCCACTGTTGTTACAGAGCATTGACCAATTATAGTCGTATTTCCCTGTCCCCTATCTCGTTCTCTTCTTGCACTCATACTTACTATCGGTGAATAGCAAGAGAATTTACTGAGTCGTTAAAACGGATATCTTAGGGATTACTCATTCTAGGATATACTTCACCCTATCTCTAATAAGCTACTTACTGTGTTATACTCCTGAGCTAAAGTTCAACCTTAGCTCTGATACCAAATGTAACGCCCCGAAAATTTTCGACTTCCGAAAATTCTACATCGATACTCACTTTATCGACTGCCGAGAAATCGAAGGCCGAAAACCCGAAATGTTATGGTTTTAAAGAAAACGAATTTAAGAAAAGAGAAGAAAGAAGAGAGGGAAGAAAAAGAAAAGAAGAAAAGAAAAGGAGAGAAAAAGGTAGAAGATAGAGGGAATAGAACGGAACAGAAACAGAAGATAGAATTTTTTTTTTAAAATAGAAGAAAAAGAGAATAGAGGAAAAATAGAGAAAATAAAACGGAACAACATCAGAATCTCACAATTCGCAGCGGAACAACATATAATAATAAATGAATAATCTTTAAACAAAGAACCGTATCAGTTATTACATTACATCACATTTCATTACATCATATCATCAGAGTGTACAACATCATACAACAACAACAGTGCAGCGGAAAAGGAATACTATATAAGTAATACGCCATGCCATCCAGCTTGCCTCTAGCAACTCCAGAATATCCAGAATATCCTGATAAACCTTAACTCTTGACTGCCCGTGTGGAAATTAATGAGCACCCAGAGTTTAGGAAAGAAACAATAAACTCCGGATCAGTCGTGGGACTGGTGTGAGCAACAAAAACAATTTATCTTTTAAAACATTCAACAAAAGATTTTCAAAGTCAATTCGCAATGCTTTTTAGAAATGAGACTACCATAAGGCCTCCCGCACACACACACAATGCAAACGCAGAATCGGAGGAGATTTCTCCTTATGATAGTCAAAGATGCTTGATACGCATTAAAAGAAACATTTGATATTATTACTAGTGCATAGTGTAGGAAAAATTTATTTCGAAAGTAGAATATAAATCTTAGCCAGCATAGACATTCCGCACTTATGCCTACTATAGCTACCATGTTCAATAGCAGGTTACCGCCACATTTCATGGCAGGTTATACAACTAAAACCGTACAAGATCGTATTGTTTCTTTGGATTTCCAACGAATGGTCAGGCCAAGGAACTTCCCATTGCCACATGAGAATGCCTCTGGAAAGACATCCCCGAGAACCAAACCGGAACTCTGCCAACACAAGGCCGGGTTACCCCTAACTGGGTAACTACTGACACGAGCACGCCATTCCCCGATCGTAAACGACCTTTCTCACGGGATCCCGAAAACCAACAACCACAAAGTAATAAATTTGTAGTAACCACATAGGTTAAATATCTGGGCTCCATACCATGATACCACCTCTATCCAGAAGGAAATGTACATACCCTAAAGGGAGCTACCCCTCATAACCTTGCTGCTTCTTTCCTGTTTTGACCATTTCCGGGGTGTGAGGCTCGACGAAGTCACGTCCACAAAAACATACTTTATACAAAAGCCATGCTTTGGGTCAATAAATGATCAACACAATGATCACCAAGATAGACGATCAAATAAACGATCCTATCACAATAATCAACACAATGATCATTTCAGCAACACTCAGCATGTCACATTACCAAATTGGGAATATATCGCTGATAACTTCAACTATATAACCTCTGAGCTCGTATGTCTCAGAGAAGGGTGTTAAGCTAAAAGAATAAATTCTTCGCCACCAACAGAAATATATTTGAAAGAAATCGGCTTTATATCTCAACTTGTAATGTCAGACACACAATCCATACAAGTCTGTTCCGGGATCGAACAGAACCGAAGGCACTTACAAAGAAGTCCTTGCAATCCGGATATTCGCAATCCTGATCGGATTCACCATCACATATAGAGAATCTCTATACCAGGAGCTACCCAGTGCAGAGACAATCGATAGGTCATCCTATCGCTTTCGCAAATGCCCGGTCTTCATCACCGGTCTTCAAATGCTATCCATAACGTCGAATCACATATTCAGAATGGGTTATACGACCCAAAGGTCCTTTCCCGGCTAAACCAAATAGTGAGCGAAAATATTTTTAAAATATATGGATATTGGGATTTCAATTAAGTCGCAACTTGATAATTCAAAACTTTTCTTCAAATGGCTTAACAAATTACCATTTTCAATCTTTAAACAAAAAGATTCATTTTCACAATCTTTAACGGTTTAAAAAATTTTCACATTTTAATCTTTTAAACAAAAGATTTATTCACAGATTTTCCAAATCAATTTTCATTTCAATTTGATTAACTCGTTAAATCTTTAAATCAAAGATTTAACTTAAACCTTCAAAACAATTTCATTTCAATTTGATTTAAACAAATCATCAATTTAAATCTGTTAAAAATAAACAGATTTAATTCATAGCTTTCAAAAAAAGAATTCATTCATAACTTAGGAAAATCATTTCTCTATTCAATCTTGAAATTCCCCTAATTAACTGGAATCTCAGTTCTTATCTGAAAGCCTTTATTCTTTTAAACAAACAGTTTCATTTTGGAAATCTGATTCATTCATACGAGTTGAAACCCTTGGGTTAAATCCAAATTCTCAAACCAATATTTTAAAATGTTTTAACTTCATATAAACACCTTTATAACATCCTTAATCATAATTTTCAAATCATGGAATTCAATTTCAAAATTTGTATTATTTAAATTGAAACTTTACCAAGTTATTCAAAATAGCTTTTATCTTAAAAACCCCATTTCAAAAGCTTTAACCTTTAACCCAAATCCATTTTCAATCTTAATTTGAAATTTAAAACTTTAATTTCAAAAACATTACATTTAAATTATCTGTGACTTAACCGATTTCCACGTGAAATCCATAATTGTGTGTGTATGGTATGGTCCAGGGGTTATACACAGTAGTGCAACAGCATACAATCATCACAGATCAGAATACAGGAATATAGTTGATAAACGATATAAACTATAACGCTTATCTGTTATATACAGATCACAAATATATATGCCACGGCTAGTAAATTACATCACAGATAATTTTATCACAGATCACAACATAATCAGGATATATACTAAGCATCATAAATCAGGAATATCAAACAATCAAGTCATCCAATAGAATCCAAATATCCATAGGTAAGATCAATAAATTATCTGATAAATTTAAATCGAATTTATTTCTTATGAATTACTAATCCTGGTTAACTAACATTAATAATTTACAAATCATTTTGATTAATTATTCTTTAATCATTTATTAATTATCCATTAATAATAAATCAATTAACCTTTAACTATCAACCTTTAATTATTAAATAATAAAGCTTTAATCATTTAATTTACTATTTTATTAATTATTTTAAATTAATTACTTTGATTAATAATCATTCCTTAATCACCTTCATTTATTAATTAACCTTTAAATTTATATAATTATCCTCAATTTACTTACTTTAATAAATTAATTTCATTAATTAATTATCCTTTAAATGAATTAACTTTTTAAACATTAATTCATAAATCTTAATTAATAATCAATCGATCTTTAATTATTAAATAATTATCCTTTAATGTAATTACACTAAGTAATTATCCTTTAATTCGATTAAGTAAAAACCCTTTTATCAATTACATTAAGTAATTATATGCTTAAGTAGTCATCCTTTAATTATTCATTATTAATAAATTAACTCTTAACAAATTAATTAATCTGTAATCAGTACTTAATTAACCTTTAAATTATTAAATAATAAATCTTTAATTAATCACATTAATTTATCCAATCACATAAATTAAATCTTTAATTAATTAAATATTTAAATAAAACTTAATTAAATTAAAATAATTTACTTTTAAACCTTAAACCAATCCCATACTTAAATAAAACAATTATTTAAAAGAATGAGTTAAAAATGTTTAAAACTTGAATTTTGTTTTAAAGTTTCAAAAACTGTTTTTATACCTACCCGAGTCAAACCCGAGGAAAATGCCTGATTGCTTCGAGTTTTTCCCCAAACTTACCCGAGCCTTCTAAATTTTCAAATTTTTGTTTAAGTGTTAAAAATTGACCCGGTATCATGCCAAAATAACTCGAGTTCAACTTCGAGCTCGAGCTTCATTTTCTCGTGTACGACTTCGAGTCGCGTTGCTTCTTCCCCAAAAACCAGAACTAACCCAAACACTGACACTCGTGACCTACCGTGCACATGCACATGAGTTCGTCGGCGTCTTGATCACCATCGTCGCCGTCTACAGGTCATTGATGACCTACTCAAACAACCTAACCACCTAAATCCTCGAATCGACCTGGGAAACGAAATCGAACAATTTCGAGCACCAGAAACCCATCTCGATCAACCAAATTGCCTCGCGCCGCCACGTCACGACGCTAGAAACTTCGCAACTCCACTGGAACCTCCGCCGTAATCGCCTGCTTCGTTTCCCATAGTCTGGTGGAACTCGATCCACCGGAGACACTGCCGTGATCTCATTTCCAGACTCGACAAAAAACAGTTCGACAACCCTAAAGTTGGTTCGACCCAACATCTCCTTCAATAAAAAAATCGTTTAACAATTTTCCTGATTTCATTGATTTCTAGGCTTGCTTCATACAAAATCCCAACATCAATTTATCTTTTGATCGCTGGAAATTTGATAAAGTTCATTTTTTTTGTTATCTACAAACTGCTGTTGATAAACTCAATGAAAAATCAAAATTTTTGTTTTAAAAATCATGTTTTTGAACAACAATTCATGATTTATACCTGAATCAATGATTCATCGTATTCGAAATTATCATAAGTTTGAGTTCTCCTGTAAAAATCAAAATTTTTAAATACTGTATATCACCATAAAGCTTGAAACCATTTTTAAATATTCATTCATGTGAAAACAAACTAGTTTGGTTTTAAACTCGAAACCTAAAAAATGATCATATGCAGTGAAATTGAAATTTCCTTATTAGTTTCCACCCTGTATCATAAAACAGAGAAGAAGCAGTAGTACACCATTCAGGCATGTATTCAAAGATATATACACACAAACATTCTTGCATATTAACATTTATACGAGCAACTTCAGGCAGATATCATAAAGATATCATAGCAGATTCAGATTCAAATAAAAGAATGTTTTGCTCACTGTTTTGAGAAGATGACAAAGCAGAGCATTCCCATTTGAAAACTGCAGTTGTTTTTCTTCTTCCTTTAAAACTTTGTTTTGTTCAAGTTGTTTCTCATTTCAGTTTTTTTTTCCTTTTCTTTTCAGTTCAAATGAATGAGACTGAGTATAAGAAGATGATGCATATGAAGTTGATATAAAAACAAGTCTACAGGTGATATATTTGAACAACAAATCGTGGCTGAGATGATGTGGTATGGTGTGCTAGGATATTGTATGTGCTTAGGGATGATACTTTGTACTTGCTTTTACTTTACTTTCTAAGCTACAGCCTTGTCCTGTTATCTACTCCATACTTATCTTTTCTTTGCTTTGTTTTTTTGACTGAAATGATTTCCAGTAAGTACACTGGTTTACATACTCATTATCTTACTTAATTATTTATATGAAGATTTTGTATGCTACTTTTGTTTTAGTTATATTTGCTTTGTTTTTAAATTATGTATGTAGTTAGTTTGTGGATATTTTGTTTTGTATTCTTTTTATAGTTTAATTCATTTTATATTTAACTTATACTTTGGAATATGAATAAATTCCTATTGTTAACTAAAAATATCATTTTACTTGTCTTTATCACTTTGAAATAAAATGAAGTTCTACTTTTGTCATGTTGTTATAGTTTATTCTTTTATGCATTTACTTCCTATTTTACACTAATGTGTTACTATATATGTTATTTCTTTTGTTTTAGTCCTTTGTATTGTATTTGTTTGTTTTATTTTCGTCTACATTCTTTTCATATTTAGATGTATTTTATTTTCTTTAAATCTTCTTGTTTTGAAATATAAATAAATTTCTATTTTATTATGTTGTTAGAATTTAGCAAATGTTCTACTTCCTATTTTTATTAAAATTTATCTCATATTATTTTTCTATTTCTAGTCTAAATATTTATTGTTATCTTACTTTAATATTTAATTATGAGTTACTATATATATATATATATATATTTTTTCTTAATTTATTTTATAACTCAAATATTTATTAAACCATTCATCTAAGATTTAAATTCAAATCAAAATATATATATATATACACTCAAGATTTTATAATTTCAAATTGACTCATATATACCCAAATATACATATATATATACATTCACATATATACATATATATATATAATATTTTAAAATTTTAAATGATTTATATAGAATATATTTGAACTTGGGGAAACTCGCTTCCATTTATAATCAATTTCCCTTACAATTTTATTCAGAATTTCATTTAATTATCAATTTAAATTAAATTAAAATCCAGGATCGTTACAAAGATTGTTGTAAAAGTTGTAATCAATTCAATAATAAAGAGAGTTAAAGTGGACGTAGGCTTATCCTAAGCTGAACCACTATAAAAACTGTTGTTTTTTCTGCTTTTTCTGGGATTTCTCTACTTGTTTGTAGTTCCCGTGTAAACGGGTGGTACTTTCACTCAACTTCAATCTACACCGGGGTGTTAGCGTCTGATTTTTACGTTAACAGTAGGATTACCGAAAGATGCACGAAATATTATAAATATATATATATATATATATATATATATATATATATATATTGCTATGCGGTCTAAAGCGTTTATACATAGTTTCGGTATGTCTGACTTGGGGCTCCCTGTTGGTAAAATTGAATCCATTGTACCATTGAGACGCATGATCTATAGATGTGATCCTGGTGCAACGGCATAGAGAGATTGGGACATCAGTCTAGAGTAGGTCATATACTGTTTCGTAGTACAAACGGGTGCTACGACAGGACCTATAAACCAACTTCTTTTGAGGTATAATTTTCAAAGAAGTCCTTGGTTAGCTGTGTCTCTCGATATGTCTCTTAGGTAGCTAATGTAAATTCGATATGATTTATTGATATGTAATTTAACAGTATGCATAGTTTGGTATACCCATCTTGGGTTACTGAATAATGGATGAAATATATTATAAGGATGTAGTAGTCGGTTTGATAATAATCAAGTGACATTACTTCTATTATCTGAACCAAGTAATCTGTTAAATATGATGCATGGTTTTCTATCATTGATCATAGATTTTTCTATGAAAAATATGAATTGGTGTTTGAAAAGGGAAAGGATCCCTTAAATTGCAACAGAAAAGGAAGGATTTGTTCGATCACATAGTTTAGGCTCCTAGAATATGACACCATTGTGCAATCTATTTGATTGTATCGAAAAGACCACCAAATTTGGATTTCTGCATGGCTCAAGTGATACACACACACACACATATAACTATAGATGCATAATTTGGGAAATTTATATATATATATATATATATATATAAGTTTCTTATGCCTAACTTGAGACTACCAGGTAGTGTGAGGCACTTTAAGAATGAATAATGATCCACACGGGGACGACAATACTTGGATGTTATGTATGCATGTTGAAATGGTATGTGCGTATCTTTAATCTGGATTGTCTATCCATAGACAATTGGATGATACCAGTTTTGCAATAAAGAATCCATTATACCATTGAGCTGCACGACCTGCTGACGTGGTCCCAAAGCCGAGGCAGAGAGAGATTGGGACGTCAGTTTGGAGTTGGCCAAATACTATTTCATAGTATAGATGTGTGATGCGACATGACCTATAGTCCAACTTCATTTATGGTTTTAGTTTCCAAGGTAGTCTACGAGTTAGTTGTTGCTCTCAATAAGTCTCTTTGCTAGTTAATGGCGATTCAACACGGTTATCAATTATAGATATTCATATTTCGGTTTTGGGTATAAAGATGTTAGGTTACTATCATTGTTATATCGTTGTATATGTTTTTCATATTCAGTAGCATGGCTTGTTATAATATGTACTATTTTAATAAGAGAACCAATATTATGTATCATCCTGACATGTTGGTGTATGGATAAAGTAGGGTAATGTATGATTAGAATTTCCCATTGATCCTTGCTCACATGTATTAGATGTATATAGGTTGCATGTATATGTGGTACTTAGAGATAGTTCCCCTCACACTGGGCTTTATGTCTGACTTGTGTTTTTTTCTTTGTCTTTTTATGTCATGACAACTCCCGGGTACTCAATTGAGTGGTTCGAAAATTGGGTGCTTTTAGGGATACGCTTACAGGATAATTAAATCATTCTAGAGATGATAAGTTGATATATTAGACATGTATACTTGTTGAAGATGTAGTATATGGCAGATATGTTATTTTGTATATGAGACTTATGATATCAGATATTATATTATGAACTCCATACGAATGGAGTTGATGTATTTTGACTTTGTATATTAATATTTGTTTATAAGTTGCTTCCGTTATTACAGTCTGTTATATTTTGTTTATCTTATTATGTTCATGTGCATTTAGTATATTTTATGTTATCACTCTATTGTGAAATTTTATCGATATTCCTTAGTATAATGTTTAGTTTTAATTTTTTTCTGACAAACTATGTTTTGAGGTATTCAGAAGTCAGACGTTTCTACTCAAAGTTAATTCAGGGCATTATTAACTTGGTCCTAAAGTCTGCACGTAGATAGGAAAAACGATGGATGTATTTTGATTGTAGATGTAGGAACTAGCGAAAGGTCGGACCTATCAGAATTGAGGAAAAAGTGCAATTTGCTAGGCTAGAAAGCTGGCCAACATAGGCAATGGATTTGATAGCAATAATGTGATTAAATGGGTCGGTTCTCCATCATACTTGTCAATGGGTTACAAGGCATACCACATATGGATGTAAGTATTCAATATATCTTTAGAAAATGGCTCACTTTTCTCTTCACCGGAAAAGGCTTCACCTTCGGTGTTCCAGGTTTGCATTTTGTTAAGCCGTCGGTGAAGAATGTTCTTTTCCTCTAGGAGTCCAGCATCGACCTACTATGGGACTATATGACCGATTACCAACTATGGGCTCAACCGGCATCTTTGTAGAGTGGGAGATCAACGAGACGATGAGGTGGTGGGAGGTGGCGATGGTGAACCGGAGTGGGAGACCTCCTCTCTCAACGTATAGAGGATGACCGTGAATGACCGAACCGTCCATCATTAGATCCAGGCGTGGCTACCCTGTAGGATTAGGAATTCGCTGATGAGGCCCATGGCCCTCCACCGTTGGCATGGGAACAACTGCTAAAAATCTCAAACCTTATGCCTTGGGCTCCGTTTGCTACCCAAAGGCACTTAAAGACTAACTACCATTCTGTCGATGGAGAGTGGCAATGTCTTATTTCCTTATGAATGATCGTCTCTGGTCAATGTTTACAACAAGACTTAGCACACGTAGAGCATGTCTTATTGGATGGGCAAAAACATCCACGATAGGTGTTTCAGGCACCATCCTACCTCAGGCCTCAACGATGTTCATAACATTATAAGCATTAGGGGGGATAGGTTGGAGATGAGACATTTAGACCATTGGAGGGGGTGGTGGATCAGAATTTACAGTTGTGAGGATCACTTACCTTGTTTCTCTCTTACAATCAAATGTAATTACAGGAGATAATAAAAAATTATACATTTAAGACTAAAAAGTTGTTAATCTTAAGAACTTAAGGATTTAGTTTACTGTGAGAGAATGTCTTGTTTATGAGAGAATCATTAGAGATCTACCTTCAACCTCTTCAATATAATAAGGCATGAGGTATTTAAAATAGCTAAGATGGATGATGGACAGTTGAGATTTCACGTTTAAATAAAGAAAAGTGTGTGTAGCCGTTGATCTGATTGCATGGGCTGATGGAAGACAGGTGTAAAGGTGGTGTGAAATATGTGGTTGAGAAATATGTTAATTGTCCCCCCTAGAAGGCACATGCTTTACACTTATTGTACGTTTAATGTTAGCACTATGCTACAAGAGTATATATGGTTTTT
The DNA here is from genome assembly GCA_030765085.1 of Allium cepa. Lineage (NCBI taxonomy): Eukaryota > Viridiplantae > Streptophyta > Magnoliopsida > Asparagales > Amaryllidaceae > Allium > Allium cepa. The sequence continues at coordinate 517,031,116 of CM060942.1, forward strand.
GGCGGATCAGGTACATTACATAGTAGGGACGACTATACAATTTGTTATCTACTTTTGCAAGCTAACGTGGGAAGGTGGATGAGTAGCTTCTTTCGGCCTTTGGAAGCCGGTCACTTGATACCGAATCTTGTCGAGGAAGCTAAGAACAAAGTTATATGGGATGTGCCGTGTCGGTAGTGGGATGATGAGACGGGCTGCCCAGGATCAATCTAAGGTGGGTTGGGATGAAGCTAGGTAAGAGATGGGTAATGCTTGATGTAACGCCTTACCTCTATACTTATATTACTAAAGAGTATTACTAAGTAATACCATCTACTAATACAGAGAATGCGGTTTGTCAAGAGCGACTTGATGTGAATATTACCTTAGGCTAACACTGGTATGCCATTATTACTAAAATCTTGAGGATCCAAATTGAATAATTTACATGTATAGACTCAACACAAACAAATGAACACATAGGTTATAATAAATTAGAATAATTAAAATATTAATCATAGAATCACAAATAACGGTGAAATAATATTCATCATATACTATAAATGTATTAGTCTACAGAATGATAATACATGACCCACATATCTAATATATACAATATCGCATCAAAAATAAGCAAAAGGCTACTGTCTACAGTAATACACATAGCATCTGATACAAAATATATCCATACACACACATTTGCTAAACTAAAACTGTCAAAAATCTTTTTTCCCTATGCTAGCACACATGTCCAAGGTCAGGGAGTTCTGGTACCTATAGGGTCTCTATCTGACCTAAATATTATGAAAATAAATAGGTCAAACAATATCTACTTTAAAGGTGTGTGAATAATATTCAATATAATATATGAACATACATAATTATAGTGTCATATAAAATATGTCAATCCAAATCAATTAAAAATGATATATCACAAAATAATCAACAAACCATTTCATAAAACACTTAACTCTATCATACGCAAACATGGTGATTCACGTATGTCCATTTCAAAACAATGAAAATGATAACTAAAACAAGTCTCGACCAAAAATCAAGGCAACTCAGACTCGACCAAAAATCCAAATGTATAAATGAAATCATGGTTAGGAGCAACTCAGACTCAGTGTACACATGAATAAAAATCAAGTCTGGTCACAACAAACAGAAACCAAGTGTGTATACATATATACATATATATGTGTGTGTGTGTGCGTGTGCAGCATAACTTGAGGCAACGAGACAATATACAAGACCATCTATACACAGACTCGACCAAAACCAGACTGCAATATCAAAGTAAAGAAGCAACCCATCATAATTCACACTGCAACAGACTTTAATATGCACCTATCAGACTACATGAAGTCCAAATATGAATCAGTGAATATGCTACAGACGTGAACCTGATATGCAAGGCACAATGCACTGACACCAAACCACCTTAATTAACTAACTACACAAATGGTGTCAATCAACACAGTTTGGACCAACTACCATCAAATGAACATGACCAAACCCCACAGTAGTTACAACACAGTCGGATGAAGACACAAATATCAATGGCACGGCCTCAACATCAAAGACCAGACCCAAAGCATACATATGGTTGTAGTGAAGACAGAGCTCAAGGCTACAACTCAAAGTTCAATGCAACATAGTGACAAGCTAACCAGACTACACGAATTCATGGAGCAATGCAACAGTCAACAGTGAAGACAGCAACAAAGCTTAAATCTACACTCAAGTATACATGAAAACAACTCAAGCTCAGTACAAATCCAACAATATATGCGTACACACATACATACACATGTATGCACATAGTTGCAAAACTGAATAAATAGTTGTCAGAGCAACCAAACAATAAAGAAATCAAGGCCAGACCAGATTCAAAGATGCAATCATGTACAACAAAGACTGGAAACAAAAACAACCACAAAATCACTAATGCATATAGACCAGAGACTACATGAACTGGCTCGAAGTCCAATGAATAACAAGTATGCATATATCATGAAACAACAGTTATAAAAAGTACAGGTCGAGTAGTTATAGACAAGAACAATCACGCCAAACACAATAAGCACAAAGAAAGGAATCAATGTCAAGGCACAAGTCAGAGTCGTGATAACTAGAGAAATTCATGAAACCAAAATCAACACCGTAGTGGCCAAGCAAAGTCAGAATCGAGCCGTGTTAACGAAGCAATCAAATATACGAATTTGAACAAGTCAATGAAATCACAGTCATTAAAACTGTAACGACCCTGACTCGACCTTCGAAAATCGGCACCAAATACATCACCCGTATTCGAATGTCGTGCATCCAAACGTTGAATCTGGTTCGTTGGAGCTTGTAACACATTAAGCATAACAAAACAGTGGAAGAAAAATGAACATATCATTGATATACAACAGTTGATTACAACAATGATACAACAAGAATTTATCAATATTATCAGAAATACAGGATACATCGGAAAGAATGTCTTCAATAGAATTCCCAAGTGAGAAAGCGAGAATCCAACATATTGTGACTCCGTTACCAAAGCCCCAAAGTCTCCAAACCAATACTCCAATGATCTCAAATCCAAAAGTAGTTATATCCAAGCCACAAGCTCGAACCACCATCATCACGCTTTATCAAGCAAGGTCAGTCCAGAATGTTGAAGAGAAGCACAAAGAGATAGCCAAATACAAGGAACGACTCCAATTATTTCCAAGTAGAAGGTTGGAGGCTATCGAATTTACAATTACTATCTGTTTATCTGAAAAAAATCCAACTCTAGACTGCCCGTGTTCAAAATTGTGGGCACCCATAGTTTAGGAAGGGAACAATAAACTCCAGGTCAGTCATAGGACAGGTGTGAGCAAACAAAAACGGTTTGCCTTTAACAAAAGCAAACAAAAGAATTTAAAAGAAACCCGCAATGCTTTTTGGAAAATGAAACTACCATAGGGCCTCCCGCCACACACACAATGCAAGCGCACAATTGGAGGAGATTTCTCCTAATGGTAGTCAAACATTCTTGATACACAAAATCCTTTTAATATTATTATTAGTGCATAGTGCAGGAAAAATCTTTCGAATATATAATATTAATCTTAGCCAGCATACAACCTTATTATATGCCTACTATAGCTACCATCTAAATAGTGTTGACCACCATAAGTAAACGGCAAGTTATGCAACTAAAACCATATAAGGCGCGTATTGGATGCTTGGATTTCCAACAAATGGTTAGGCAAAGGAACTTCCTACACCGAATGGAACGCCTCTGAAGGGACGTCCCCGAGAACCTAATCGAATCTCTGCCAACAAAAGGTGGGGTTACCTCTGTAACAAGGTAACTACTCACACGAGTATGCCACCCCCTGGTCGTTACCTACCATTATCTGAGGCGCTCTCAAGCAACAACCACAAAGCAATAACTTTGCTGCAACCACATAGGTTAAATATATGGGATCCATACCATGATACCACCTTTTATCCAGAAGGAAATGACATACCCTCGGGGGCGTTACCCCCAAATAACCTTGCTGCAATGATTCCTGTTTCGACCATTACTAGGCTGTGAGGCTCGACGAAGTCACATCCACAATGCTACGCTTTTCACAAAAGACATGCTTCGATCAACAAATGATCAGCAACACTTCGTATGCCACCTAACCAGATTAGGAATGTATCACTGGCAAATATCAACTACATAACCTCTGAGCTCGTACATCTCAGAGAATGGTGTTAAGCTAAGAGAATAAATTCTTCGCCACCAATCGAAAATGTATTTGATAGGGACCAGCTTTACATCTCAAAGCGTAGTGTCAGGCACACATCCATACAAGTCTTTTTCGAATTCGAACAGAACCGAAGGCATTTCACAAACAAGCCATTGCAATCCAAAAATTCCCAATCCCGATCGGACTTCCCATCACATATGGAGATCTCTATACCGACGTGACTCAGTGCAGAGATATTCGACGGGTAATTCTTTTGTTCTTGAAAATACCCCGTCTTTACCACCGATCTTCAAATACTATCCATTTACATCGTATCATTATTAGGAATGGGTTATGTGACATATAGTGCTCTCCCGGATGAACCAAATAAAGAGCGCAATATTTTAAAACCATATGGAAAATGGGATCTTAGTTAAGTCACAACTTATTACCCAAAACTTTTCTTCAAATGGTTTAAACAAATTACCAATTTCAAATCATTAAACTAAAAGATTCATCACTCAAAGTTCACCAATCTTTCACAAAGATTTATTCATAGCCTTTCAAAACAATTCCATTTCAGTCCCAAATCATTTATACAAAAGATACCTTTTAAGATCCTCTTTAATTTCAAAACAAAGTTCGAAAATCTCCTACACAGATTCAATTATAGCTTTCAAAACAATCCCCTTTTCGAATTTGAAACCCTTTTTTTTAAAAAAAACTGGAAATCCTTTCTTTCTTTGAAAGCTATTATCATTTGAAAACTAAGAGTTTTCATTTCAGGAAAACCCATTTACATTTGCTCAAATTAAAGCCGTTCAAGTATAAACTTGGGTTAAATTTAAATTCTCAAATTAATATATTCAACATACTTTAAAGATGGTTTTAAAATCCATATATATATATATATATATATATATATATATATATATTGTGACGCTCCACTCTGAGAGCCTCGTTAACAAAGGGTATTACATAGATAATACTGTCGGCTAACGCGGACAATAGAGTATAATGGAAGCGACCATGTGCAATCTTACGTTACTATTCACTAAATATGTCGAAAAGTAGAAACACATTAAAATTCGACCTATTCAATAAATATTTAAAGCAAAACTACAATGGCTATAGGATCTATCAGAAGAAAATATAACAACTCAAATGTAATATACATCACAGAACAGTCGATCATAATATACACATACACAGATACACCACCGAGTATACAAAATAATACATGTCAAGTGGTACAGGAGACCACCATATACAGACAAGACGAAAGAGTATAAATCAGAGTTATAACAGAAAAGGACTACAAAAGACGCTATAACAAAATGAAGCTAGCGAATAGTCCATGCGGAAGCAAAATAGGCTAAGTCCCCAAAAGCACCTAACCTGAAACATCTCGGTCTGAAATATCTCTACGAGAGATAACACAATCGTCAACAAGAGATGAATCATATAGAACAAGCCTCATATCATCGGCAACATATAGAAACAAAGGATTCAAACATCCCAAAACAAGCCAATAGGCAAACAACAAATACCAATAAGGTATACAAGTTCCACAAGGTAAACGCTATACTCCATGCGGCTCAAAAAGACCAATACCGAAGGGCGATACCAAGGGAATATACATATAAATGAAACATCATAAAATTTGCTCGAGCTCAGTACTGTACAAACAAGGATCCATGAGCCCGAAGACTCCAAACCCAAGTATCACCCATGCGGCACATAAGGCCAACATCAGAGTGAAACTATATAGGGCAACAAACCCGAAGGCACACACCCGAAGGCAACATACCCGAAGGCAACAAACCTAGGGAGACAGTCCGAAGACACTATCCCAGAGGCAACAAACCGTAGTGGTGAAGGTCGTAGACCCAGTACTGGACACCACTAACTGGCGGAATGTGTCACAACTCTCGAAAAGGAATCCGAAAAGTGTTAACGTATGTCCCATAACCACTCGTTCGCACTAAACGGTTTACTATCCGTCAGTCCCTTTCACACTCAAAGCAGTACAAAGTTTACCTCATATCATCGATAAACCAAACCCGAAGGTCAAAACAATCAATCGAATAGGTCAAGGATTAATCGGAAGGATAAACGCACGGATTCATGGTCCGTGTTTTGCCCAACCATTTAATCACCCTTCCACTTCGTTCGAAGTGCGAAAGTGTGTGTTTTAAATAGAATTTATAAATTAGAGAAACGAACTTTTAAATGCGATTCGAGAGATTATTTTTATAAAAACCCGTGGATTAAAATTAAAAGGAACCATCAAAGTCAAAACAATTGATAATCATACATAGGATCATTAAGAATCGATTCAATTTGAAAATTCAATCCCAAAAGGCAAAGTGGGCTGAAACAGCAGGTTCAGTCGACTGAACAAAGTTTTTCAGTCGACTGACCCTGTACCTGGAAATTTTCCAGGTTCAGGAAACTTTCTGTTTCCAGGTTCAGTCGACTGTGCAGAGTTTTTCAGTCGATTGAATCATGCCTGGAAACTCTCGGGTTTCAGGTTCAGTCGACTGAATCATGCCTGGGCTGTTTTCCAGCCTTATTCCAATGAAGAGCAAACTCTCCCAAAATGCAATCGGACGAACATTGGCTCTAAGGGCTTATGCCAATCGACAACCCGGCCCTATATGTTCCTCGATGCATCACCAAAACATGATTAAAACATCAAAGTTAGGATTTCAAAGATTTGAACCCAAAACACTAAAAATTGGAATATTCTCCAATTAAACCCAAACCAATTGCAAGTGCATATGAATAAGGTGTTAGGAATTCATACATAACATCAATGAAATCAAGAGAAGTAGATGTGAGTTCAAAACTCACCTTTTTACACAAAACAAAGAAGATGAAGAAGCACAATTGCAAGGGATCAACCAACCACACTCCACTTCAACACTACAAGCTTCAATCTAGAATCAAAAGCAAGTATTTCCTAAGTTAGGGTTAGGAAATTACTGAAATTGAAGAGGAGAAAAGGTGGAGAAGGTGGAGATGAACTTACCAATGGATTCTCTTTGATTTTGGAGCAAGAATCAAGTTACAAAGGAGAAACTAGGGCTTGCTAATTTCTATTTCTCTTTCCTTTCCCCCATTTCGGTTTTTAGTTAAGAAATAAAATGAAATGGAGATGAAATGAATAGAAGGGTTGAGCTAGGGGGTTAAGTGAGCTAGTGGGCTGAACCCAACCCTAAACCCAATAGGAAAAGTAGCCAAAATTTCACAAACTCCAAACATATCAAAGATTATACTCAAAAAGATCGCAAACGCCATTTTGGACTCAATGGAAATGGTTTCGAGCTCCAATTCGACCATTTGCAGAAAGTAACATTTCAGACCCCAAAATCCGAATAACGACGCTATATTTAAATCAAACATTTAAATATAAAATCGTTAAATATGCGGGTTGTTACAGATCTCCCCTCCTTACAAAATTGCGTCCCCGCAATTCCTAGAGATGATATTTGTAACAACTAAATACATACAACATACAAAAGAAAGAATAAACTTTAGACACGGAAATAGACTTACCATTACGAAGCAAGGATAGAAAACCTGGATAAGATCGCTCGATATACTCTCTGGTTTCCCAAGTACAGTCATTGGGATTAGCGGTCCATTGAACTTTAACGAGCGGCACATCCTTGTTCCGAAGGTGTCGCACCTCCGTGTCAAGCACGCAAATAGGTTGCTGTACAATAGATAAGTCCGGTGAGATCTCAAGCTCTTGCAAATCAGGAGAATCAATTACAGAATCCGATTCTCGAAGACACTTCCGAAGTTGCGAGACGTGAAACACGTCATGAATGCCAGATAAATGAGCTGGAAGTGAAACTCTATAAGCCACAGGGCCAATACGTTCAGTAATAGAAAACGGTCCTATATAATGAGGAGCCAATTTTCCAGTCGCACTGAAACGCATAACCCCTTTCAAAGGAGAAACACGAATAAAAACAAGATCGCCGATCGATAACTCGAGAGGCTTCCTACGGTTGTCCGCGTAGGATTTCTGGCGACTTTGTGCCTCTTTCATCCTCAATCGAATAAGATCAATCTTCTCAGAAGAATGACGAACAAAGTCCGGGCTAAGAATAAGCTTCTCCCAAGATTCCAACCAATAAGAAGGTGATCGACATGGCCTTCCGTATAAGGCTTCGAAAGGAGCCATACCGATACTAGACTGAAAACTATTGTTGTAGGAGAACTCTACAAGAGGTAGGTGATCCTCCCAACAACCATCGAAATCAAAAATACAAATACGGAGAAGATCTTCCAAAATACGATTCACCCGTTCAGTCTGTCCGTCAGACTGCGGATGATAAGCTGTAGAAAAATTAAGCTTTGTTCCCAAAGCTTGCTGAAGACTCTTCCAAAAATGACTCGTGAATAAAGGATCACGATCACTCACAATAGAACTAGGAACGCCGTGAAGTCTCACGATTTCCTTGACATACAACTTAGCCAAATGCGAAGCTGTCCTATTAGACTTAATAGGGACAAAATGAGCAGACTTGGTGAGGCGATCAACAATAACCCAAATACTAGAATGACCTGATCTCGAACAAGGTAGGCCGTCAATAAAATCCATAGAAATTTGATCCCACTTCCACAATGGAATCTCAAGAGGTTGAAGAAGTCCAGAAGGACGCTGATGTTCGGCCTTCACACGTTGACATGTCATGTAGTTGCTCACATAACTCGCCACATCGCGCTTCATGCCTTCCCAATAATAAAGACGACGCATATCGTCATACATCTTACTACTACCGGGATGAATGGTATACTTAGAACGATGGCAATCATCAAGAATGTCATGCCTAAGTGCAAAATTAGAAGGCACAAAAAGACGGTTCTTCTTACGAAGACACCTATGAGAATCAATGCTAAAATCTTGCAACGCCTCATCACAAGATCCAGTCTCACAAAGCTGAATAAAATGCAACAAATCAGGATCACACCGCTGAGCATCGGCAATACGATCTAATAAAATAGGTCGAGCTCCCAAACTAAATAATAGAATAGGAGAATCAGAAGATGAACCTTGATCACGAATTTCACAAAAAGATAGAGTCTCAAGAATATTCCATTCGGCAAGCATCATAGAAATAACAGCCGAATGTTTACGACTAAGCGCATCTGCAACACGATTACCCTTACCAGGGGTAAACTGGATATCAAAGTCATAGGAAGCAAGAAACTCGAGCCCACGCTGTTGTCTCATATTGAGTTCCTTCTGAGTAAACAAATACTTCAAAGATTTATGATCGGTATAGAGAATGAAGCGCTCGCCCAATAAATAATGTCGCCAAATCTTCAAGGCAAAGACAATGGCGGCTAACTCAAGATCATGAGTGGCATAGCGAACTTCATTCGGACGCAGTTGCCTAGAAGCATAAGCAACTACCCGATCTCTGCATAAGCACAGCACCGAGACCACTACCACAAGTATCGGTGTAGACAACAAGATCATGATTCCCTTCGGAAACCACAAGAATAGGAGCATTAGTGAGAAGTTCTTTCAATATCTGAAAGGAAGCTTCACACTTGTCGGACCAAATAAAACGAATGCCTTTCCGAGTAAGGCTTGTAAGAGGAAGCACAACACGGGAAAAGTTCTTAATGAACCGCCGGTAATAACCCGCCAATCCAAGGAAACTACGAATCTCATGCACATTATCAGGCCTCTTCCAATTCTGGACGGCTTCGATCTTTGAGGGATCGACAGAAATGCCATCGGAAGATACAACATGGCCTAAGAACTTAACCTTATTCTCCCAAAAGCAGCACTTGGAGAATTTGGCTTTAAGCAGATGACGACGAAGAGTACTCAAGACAATTCTCAAGTGATTAGCATGCTCAGCTTCAGACTTAGAATAAATAAGGATATCATCAATGAAGACAAGAGCAAACTTATCGAGATATTCCCGGAATACCCGATTCATGAGGTCAACAAAGAAAGCAGGAGCGTTCGTCAAACCGAACGGCATAACGAGCCACTCAAAAGAACCATAACGAGTGCGGAAAGCGGTAAGAGGTATGCTATCCTCCGCGACTCGTAACTGATGAAAACTTGTGGCAAGGTCAAGCTGAGAAAAGACCTTGGCACCACTCAATAGATCGAACATATCATCGATCCTAGGCAATGGATACCTATTTCTAATGGTCAACTCGTTAAGCTTGCGATAGTCAATGAAAAGCCTAAGAGTTCCATCAGACTTCTTCACAAAAATGACCGCGGATCCCCACGGAGAAAAACTGGACTGAATCAACTTGTTGGACTCGAGCTCTAAAAGTTGCTTCTTGAGTTCCTCATTTTCCTTTGTAGACATCCTCGTGGGAGGACGACTAACTAGCTGCGCGCCTGGAATGAGATCAATGCGGAACTCAATTGCCCGTTTGGGTGGCAAACCCGAAACAGGTTCACAAACATCAGAAAAGTCACAAGCAATAGGAATACGAGATACATCATCACCATCTCGCGAATCAAGAGAATACAAAGCCATCTCGGAATTATCCACATCCCGAAGAACAAGAGATAACTGAGAAGGTGAATCAGGATGACAAAGATATAAAATTCTCTCGGAACAAATAATCCTGGCATCGTACCTCACTAGCCAGTCCATACCAAAAATCATATCAAAACCCAAATGAGAAACAACATGCAGATTCGCACGGAAAGAAAAGCCACATAAAACAATCTCAATATCATCACAAAGCAAACTAAGGGTCGCGGATCCCCCAATAGGATTCGCAATCCTTAAAGAAGTTACCATACAAGAAACATCCAAAGATAAATCATCTACAAGCTTCTTCGATACGAAAGAATGTGAAGCACCCGTATCGAAAAGAACTCGTATACTATGATCATGAAATAGAATTGAACCCTCCAAAATAGATGGAGTCATACCTTTGGATTGAGAAGGACCTCCAGAAGCATTAGCCACATTGAGTTTGCCAGATTTTGCATTAGCAGGAGCAGTAGGACAAGCAGAAACATGATGACCTTCCTTCTTGCAATTACGGCAGAAGAGAGGCTTTGGACAAGCTCGAATAATATGATCCGGAGAACCACAATTAAAACACTTTCGAATGAAAGGTGTTCCGGAAGATTGAGGCTGAGAGCTAGGACCACCGGTCTTCTTCTTCTTATAAGGAAAAGGCTTCTTTTGAATTGGAAACTGCTTCTTGTTGGGGTTTCTGGAAACCTCAACATCAACATCACTATCACACTCCTTCTCGACGGTCTCGAGATAAAGCGCCGAATCAACCAATTCCTCAAAAGAAAGTTTAAGCTGGAGCAACAAGGACTTCTTAAGATATTTCTTAAGGCCTGAAACAAGCTTCAAATTCTTCTTATAAGAAGTGCTGATGAATTCAAGACCATACTGAGATAAAGCCTCGAACGATGCGACATACTCAGAAACAGAAGATTTCCCTTGCTTCAACTCAAGGAAACGACGGGTCAATAAAACTTTTTCAGATTCAGGAACGAACTTGAGTTCAAATCATCCCCGAAACTGAGTCCAAGAAAGAGTAGACTCATCAATTTCAGCTACAAGAAGCTCATACCAGTCAAGAGCACGCTCTTGTAATAAGCTAGAAGTTACAAGAACTCTATCATGGTCAGAAAGATCCATGCAAGAGAAAATACGCTCGCACGTGCGAAGCCAAGCTTGGACTTCAAGAACGGACTCGGAGCCCTTAAACGGCTTTCCTCCAAGATGAGAAAAATCAATGCACTGACGTGCAAAAGCAGACTTGCGAGGTGGAGACACTCGAGGAGGAACGGGAGGCTGAGTGCTCCTAGACAATTCCAAAAATTGATCGGCAGACATATATACGCCATCCGGATGCGAGCCACTAGATTGCCCAGCATCCGAACGTCGACCCCTGCCTCTTCCAGACATAAGCTGAAAGTAAGATAAGAAAAAGATTATTCACAAGGTAGATATTACAATATGGGATACTACGGAATAAAATGCATTCCTAGACGTATTTCCAATATCTATCTAACCTTGATGGAATAAAGAGACACGATGATTCAAGGATCTGTATCACTTGTACACTTTGATGTACCATAATATGTGCATCTATTCTGTGTTTATCATATTTTGTTCTGAACTCAGCTCTGATACCATGCTGTGACGCCCCACTCCGAGAGCCTCGTTAACAAAGGGTATTACATAGATAATACTGTCGGCTAACGCGGACAATAGAGTATAATGGAAGCGACCATGTGCAATCTTACCTTAACTATTCACTAAATATGTCGAAAAGTAGAAACACATTAAAATTCGACCTATTCAATAAATATTTAAAGCAAAACTACAATGGCTATAGGATCTATCAGAAGAAAATATAACAACTCAAATGTAATATACGTCACAGAACAGTCGATCATAATATACACATACACAGATACACCACCGAGTATACAAAATAATACATGTCAAGTGGTACAGGAGACCACCATATACAGACGAGACGAAAGAGTATAAATTAGAGTTATAACAGATAAGGACTACAAAAGACGCTATAACAAAATGAAGCTAGCGAATAGTCCATGCGGAAGCAAAATAGGCTAAGTCCCCAAAAGCACCTAACCTGAAACATCTCGGTCTGACCCGAGTATAAAATACATGGGTCAGTCTAGATAACAAATCAGTTAGATAAACTGAACACTAGTAAACCTGCAAGGTCATACAGTATAATAAATATCTCTAGGAGAGATAACACAATCATCAACAAGAGATGAATCATATAGCACAAGCCTCATATCATCGGCAACATATAGAAACAAAGGATACAAACATCCCAAAACAAGCCAATAGGCAAACAACAAATACCAATAAGGTATACAAGTTCCACAAGGTAAACGCTATACTCCATGCGGCTCAAAAAGACCAATACCGAAGGGCGATACCAAGGGAATATACATATCAATGAAACATCATAAAATTTGCTCGAGCTCAGTACTGTACAAACAAGGATCCATGAGCCTGAAGACTCCAAACCCAAGTATCACCCATGCGGCACATAAGGCCAACATTAGAGTGAAACTATATAGGGCAACAAACCCGAAGGCACACACCCGAAGGCAACATACCCGAAGGCAACAAACCTAGGGAGACAGTCCGAAGACACTATCCCAGAGGCAACAAACCGTAGTGGTGAAGGTCGTAGACCCAGTACTGGACACCACTAACTGGCGGAATGTGTCACAACTCTCGAAAAGGAATCCGAAAAGTGTTAACGTATGTCCCATAACCACTCGTTCGCACTAAACGGTTTACTATCCGTCAGTCCCTTTCACACTCAAAGCAGTACAAAGTTTACCTCATATCATCGATAAACCAAACCCGAAGGTCAAAACAATCAATCGAATAGGTCAAGGATTAATCGGAAGGATAAACGCACGGATTCATGGTCCGTGTTTTGCCCAACCATTTAATCACCCTTCCACTTCGTTCGAAGTGTGAAAGTGTGTGTTTTAAATAGAATTTATAAATTAGAGAAACGAACTTTTAAATGCGATTCGAGAGATTATTTTTATAAAAACCCGTGGATTAAAATTAAAAGGAACCATCAAAGTCAAAACAATTGATAATCATACATAGGATCATCATGAATCGATTCAAATTGAAAATTCAATCCCAAAAGGCAAAGTGGGCTGAAACAGCAGGTTCAGTCGACTGAACAGACTTTTTCAGTCGACTGACCTTGTACCTTGAAATTTTCCAGGTTCAGGAAACTTTCTGTTTCCAGGTTCAGTCGACTGTGCAGAGTTTTTCAGTCGACTGAATCATGCCTGGAAACTCTAGGGTTTCAGGTTCAGTCGACTGAATCATGCCTGGGCTGTTTTCCAGCCTTATTCAAATGAAGAGCAAACTCTCCCAAAATGCAATCGGACGAACATTGGCTCTAAGGGCTTATGCCAATCGACAACCCGGCCCTATATGTTCCTCGATGCATCACCAAAACATGATTAAAACATCAAAGTTAGGATTTCAAAGATTTGAACCCAAAACACTAAAAATTGGAATATTCTCCAATTAAACCCAAACCAATTGCAAGTGCATATGAACAAGGTGTTAGGAATTCATACATAACATCAATGAAATCAAGAGAAGTAGATGTGAGTTCAAAACTCACCTTTTTACACAAAACAAAGAAGATGAAGAAGCACAATTGCAAGGGATCAACCAACCACACTCCACTTCAACACTACAAGCTTCAATCTAGAATCAAAAGCAAGTATTTCCTAAGTTAGGGTTAGGAAATTACTGAAATTGAAGAGGAGAAAAGGTGGAGAAGGTGGAGATGAACTTACCAATGGATTCTCTTTGATTTTGGAGCAAGAATCAAGTTACAAAGGAGAAACTAGGGCTTGCTAATTTCTATTTCTCTTTCCTTTCCCCCATTTAAGTTTTTAGTTAAGAAATAAAATGAAATGGAGATGAAATGAAGAGAAGGGTTGAGCTAGGGGGTTAAGTGAGCTAGTGGGCCGAACCCAACCTTAAACCCAATAGGAAAAGTAGCCAAAATTTCACAAACTCCAAACATATCAAAGATTATACTCAAAAAGATCGCAAACGCCATTTTGGACTCAATGGAAATGGTTTCGAGCTCCAATTCGGCCATTTGCAGAAAGTAACATTTCGGACCCTAAAATCCGAATAACGACGCTATATTTAAATCAAACATTTAAATATAAAATCGTTAAATATGCGGGTTGTTACATATATTGTGTAACTTATATAAACCTTTCAAACGAAATTTCCAAAACAATTTCAAAACTTAACAAGATATAATCTTATTCAACTAAATTTTAATTTCAAACTTCCTTTCAAAAAGCTTTCCATATTCAACCCTTTCATTATTTAATTATTCTTTAATTAATTATCCTTAATTAATTACAATAAGTGATTATCCCTAATCACTTATATTAATAAATCACAAATTAATTACATTAAGTAATTATTCTTTAATCACTTGATTAATCAAACCATTAATTAATTACTTTTAATCAAGTAATTAATTATCCTTTGATCATTAATTAGGAAATTGATTAATTATTCTTAAACTATTAGATAATTATCCTTTAGTTATATAATTACCCTCTAATTACTTTTCTTAAGTAATTATCTTTTTAAAATTAATTATTCCTTTGATTACTCATATTATTTAATTACCTTCATTAATTAATTCTTAAGTAATTTCATAATTAATTCTTTTAAATTACTTTGGCTAATTGTCCTCGATTAATTATATTAATTAATTAATCCTTAATAAATTAATCATAACTTCTTAATTAAATTAAGATCTCAATTAACTTAAGATAAACCAATTATCTTAATTATTATTTTCAATTACAACATTATATTTTTGAAACACTCAGAAATCTAAATAATTAATATAAAAATTATTTTAAATCAAACAAATTTTGAAAACATTATACCTTTAAAATTTCAACCTTTGAAATTACTTGAAATCTTGTTCCATACATATATTTTTAGGACCTATTTTAATAATTTGTTACTAACCAATGATTTAAAACAATTTATCATCATTTAAAATTGGCTTTTAAATAATCTTAAAAATCAACTTGATTAATTTAAGTTAAAAAACATTTATTATATATAGAAAATAGTTTTAAAACTTAAAGGAAAACTTGACTTATATTTTCAAAACTAGTAGAACAAATACCCGAGAAAAACTCGAGTGAAACCCAAGCTAAATCTAGGAATCCTCCTGCAAAGCTCGAGTCATTTTTCCCTTTTTCTCTTTACTTTGTTAAATTTACAAATAGTTTAACCCACACGAATTCCCTGGAACAATACTCGAGCCAAAATCGATTCTACTCGATACCATTCCCGAGTCACCTTCTTCATCTTCCCTCTCAAATTCCTAATACACACAAATGCATGCGTATACGTGCACCATCGATCATCGACCTTCTGATCATTGTTGAGATCACCTGCAAGCCATCTTGATCACCTCACCCCAATTAATCACCCAGAAATTCAAAAATATGATCACTTCGAAATTGAGCTACCATCACCAACCTGGAATTAACCCAGCAACAAAATCATCCCCTCACCGACGATCTCGGCCATCGTCGACCACGCTGACCATGCCATAGACACATCTCGACCTCTAGTTTCTATTCCAATTGGTTCGGCTTCGACCGATGCACCCATGGCGATGCAGCAATCCTTTTTCCAACGTTAACAAAAACTAGGCTTAGACCCTAAATCAACCACGTTCATCCCCCATGATCGACTAAAAATTTTGGGAACATTTTTCCTATGCTCCCCGACACGTCAGCTTCCTTCACCATTGTTCACGAAGCCCATTTCGACGTTAATTGCTGGAATTTGACCCAAATACGTTTTCTGTTCATTTTGATAATTCTCGACATTTACGAACTTAAAAATTGTGAAATTACTTTTGAAAATCATCATTTAGCAATATGAATCTGATTCAATGATCGGGATTTGGAATTAAGTCACTTGAATTTTCTATTTTCAATGTTTTCTCTGTAATCCCTAAATTTTCGAATTTTTATCACATATTATTACTTTATATTATTTTTAAAAATAACTTTAAATTATTATGAACACTTTTCTTTCAGATATCAAAGCCTAATACTTATTTGTTTGGGTGATATGCTTTTTTCCTATGTAAACAAAACAGATGTAAATATACTTGTTTTACAAACATGCATATTCAACCTTTACATATTTATTTGTATATACAACCATATTTGCATCCATTCAATCACCCTTCACCATTTAATTTCAATATCAATCACAATATTAAGTCATATAAGCAAGTTCAAGGTTTAAAGACAAAAGTATGCTCACATAGAAGTATGGACAGAGAAGAACAGAGAAACAATTTTTTTTAGCTGGAATTGGAAATGATCTGGAACTTGTTTTGAAATGATCTTGCATTCAAATTTGCTTAATATTGTTACTTGCTTGCTTCCGGTTTGAAAATCTTAAGTTGAATTCAGGTTTTGATTCTTTTTTAGAACAGAGTATCAGATTTAAATATTTAAACCTGGAAACTTGATTAGATCTCTAAGTTATTTGTTGAATATGAGTTGATTTGAGATGACTTTTGTTTTACTTTCTGATCTGGTTTGTAATTGCTTCTTTTCTGTTTTAGTCTTTATGTTGAGATGTTTTTATTTGGCTTTGTTCCGGTTTAATTTAGGAAAAGGAAAGGGAAAGAAAATTTTGAGAAAACATGCATTAGCTTGGTTACTTCTTTAAGTCATATTATTTATGTTTTTAAATTTTTTTATAAAACCATTTTGCCACTTGTTAATTCAACTAACACTTGTAAATATATGACATTAATCTTCCTACACTTGTAAATACAAACAAATTTGTGTTTAGCCCTTTGTTTTAATATATTTAAAATTATGTTTAAACCTTACTTCATTTTAATTAATGAAATATGTTTTTTTTATATTTTCAAAAGGTGTATTCATATCAAAGATTTTATATTTATTTATCAACTATATTTATTTTCAATTATATAAGAGGAAAGTATTTTAAATCTTTTATACATATGCTTTATATCTTTGTATTCATACCTTTACTTTTAAAATTATTATATACTCTTAAGAATATTGATTTTTAAATTTAGATTTTACATAAATAAATACACACATATATATTACATCTGTGTCTTTAATATATAAATTTAACTTTAAACAATTTTTTAAAATTATTTATATCAACTTAAAATTTTAATTTTCAAATAGCATTTAAAAATTTACTATATTGAATTCCAATATAACTTTCAAAATATATTACATATATCTCTTAAAATTAGAAAAAAATTCCATAAAATTGTATAGTTTTCAAATCCAATTTATTTTCAATATATTTATATTTTAAAGTTCAAATTCAAGTTTCAAATTATAATTTATTTGTATAAAGTCAAAACAAACACATATCTTTATTAAATTTTGGAAAAATTTAAATTAATTCACAATTTAGATCCAAAAATTTATATAAATTGCCAATTTAAATTTAACTCAAAAATGGGGATCGTTACAGATTCCCCCTTAAGAAAATTTCATCCCCAAAATTTGCCAGGAAGACAATAAAGAACAGGTAAAGAAATATTTTACCAGATCAGATTGAACATCTATTCTGTATTTGGCTTACCAAATCAGAATATCATCAATAATTGAGAGAACGAACTTATTCGATATTTTATGAAATATTCAGGTCAACCGGTCTACAAAATATATAGGGGCATTGGTTAGTCTGAAGAGACAACTAACCATTCGTAGAATATATCGAAACCCAATGAATAAAAAAACGGATACTCAATTTAGGTCGGAATACCCCAAAATATACACTATCTTGTCCCTCCTCAGACTTGAATCCTCACTAGAAATCACAACAGAATTCTCAAATTTTTGGTTTTGACCGTAATCATTTTATCGACACAAATCAATTTAACTTTATATTTGTTAACCCATTTATTTCAATTCAAAATTTCAATTCATTAAAGTTAAAAATGACAGAAATTGATAGAAAGAATATGAAATAGGAATTAGAACCTTTTCTACAACGATTCGTAGAGCCATCACCATACCAAAGCTTCTCCTTGTAGCTACCGAAACCATCAAAGAATTGAAATCGGATGATGAAACAAAGAGATGGTTAGGAAAAGATTGTTTCCTTGTCGTTGCAAGGTATTGACCATTTGTAGTCGTACTTCCCTGTCCCATATCTCATCCTCTTCTTGCACGCATATTTACTATCAGTGGATAGTAAGAGAATTTACTGAGGCATTCAGACGGATATCTTAGAGATATACTCATTCTATGGTATACTTCACCCTATCTATAATGAGTTACCTAATGTGTTATACTCCTGAGTTAAAGTTCTTACTCAACCTTCAGCTCTGATACCACTATAACGACCCTGACTCGACCTTCGAAAATCGGCACCGAATACATCACCCGTATTCGAATGCCGCATATCCAAACGTCGAATCTGGTTCACCGGAGCTTTTAACACATTAAGTGTAACAACACAGCGGAAGAAAAATGAACATATCATTGATATACAACAGTTGATTACAACAATTATACAATAAGAATATATCAATATTATCAGAGATACAAGATATAGTGGAAAGAATGTCTTCAATAGAATAACCAAGTGAGAAAGAGAGAATCCAACATATTTCACTCCATTGCCAAAGCCCTAATGTCTCCAAACCAATACTTCAAAGATCTCCAATCCAAAATCAGTTATATCTAAGCCACAAGCTCGAACCACCACCATCACGTTTTATTAAGCAAGGTCAGTCCAGAATGTTGAAGAGAAGCACAAAGCAATAGCCAAATCCAAAGAATGACTCCAACTATTTCCAAATAGAAGGTTGGAGGCTACCAAATTTACATTTACTATCTGTTTATCTGAAAAAAATCCAACTCTAGACTGCCCGTGTGGAAAATTGTGGGCACCCAGAGTTTAGGAAGAGAACAATAAACTCTAGGTCAGTCAAGATGCCGGTGTGAGAAAAAAAAACAGTTTATCTTTAACAAAAGCAAACAAAAGAATTTAAAAGAAATCTGCAATGCTTTTTGGAAAATGAAACTACAATAAGGCCTCCCGCCACATACACAATGCAAGCGCATAATTAGAGGAGATTTCTCGTTATGATAGTCAAACATGCTTGATATATAAAATCCTTTTGATATTATTATTAGTGCATAGTGCAGAAAAAACCTTTCAAAAGTATAATATTAATCTTAGCCAGCATACAACCATTATTGTATGCCTACTATAACATCTAAACAGTGGTGACCACCATAAGTAAATGGCAGGTTATACAACTAAAACCGTACAAGGCACGTATTGGATGACTGGATCTCCAACAAATGGTTAGGCAAAGAAACTTCCTACACCGAATGGAACGCCTCCGAAGGGACGTCCCCGAGAACCTAACCGGATCTCCGCCAACACAAGGCCGGGTTACCTCTGTAACTAGGTAACTAATGACACGAGTATGCCACCCCCCGGTTGTTACCAACCTTTATCCGAGGCGCCTCTCAACCAACAACCACAAAGCAATAAGTTTGCAGCAACCACATAGGTTACATATCTGGGCTCCATACCATGATACCACCTTTTACCCAGAAGGAAAGACATACCCTCAAGGGGAGCTACCCCCAAATAACCTTGCTGCAATGATTGCTGCTTCGACCATTACCGGGTTGTGAGGCTCGATAAAGTCACATCCATAAAGCTACGCTTTCCACAAAAATCATGCTTCGATCAACAAATGAGCAGCAGTATTTCGTATGCCACATTACCAAATTAGGAATGTATCATTAGTAAATAACAACTACATAACCTTTGAGCTCGTACGTCTCAGAGAAGGGTGTTAAGCTAAGAGAATAAATTCTCCGCCACCAATCAGAAATGTATTTGATAGAAACCAGCTTTACATCTCAAAGTCTAATGTTAGGCACACATCCATACAAGTCTGTTCCGGGTTCGAACATAAACGAAGGCACTTCACAAAGAACCTTTGCAATCCGGGAATTCCCAATCCCGATCGGACTCCTCATAACATATGGAGATCTCTATACCGGCGTGACTCAGTGCAGAGACATTCGATGGGTAATCCTTTCGTTCTTGAAAATACCCAGTCTTCACCACCGGTCTTCAAATGCTATCCATTTACATCGTATCATTATTCGAAATGGTTTATATGACATAAAGTCCTCTCCCGGCTAAACCGAATAATGAGCGCAATATTTTAAAACCATATGGATATTGGGATCTTAGTTAAGTCACAACTTAGTACTCTAAAATTTTCTTCAAATGGTTTAAAAAAGTTACCATTTTCAAATATTTAAACAAAAAGATTCATTTCACAAAGTTCACAAATCTTTCACAAAGATTCATTCAGAGCCTTTCAAAATAATTCTGTTTCAGTCCCAAATCTTTTATGCAAAAGATACCATTTAAGATCCTCTTCAGTTTCAAAACAAAATTCAACAGTCTTCCACAAAGATTCAATTATAGCTTTCAAAACAATCCCCTTTTCAACATTGAAACCCCTTTTTTAACAAAGCTGGAAATCCTTTCTTTCTTTGAAAGCTATTATCATTTGAAAACTAAAAGTTTTCGTTTTTGTGGAAAATCCAATTACATTTGTTGAAGTTAAAGCCTTTCAAGTATAAACTTGGGTTGAATTTAAACTCTCAAAATAATATATTCAACATACTTTAAGATGGTTTTAAAATCCATATATATATATATGTATATATATATATATATATATATATATATATATATATTATAACTTATATAAACCTTTTAAACCAAATTTCCAAAACAATTTCAAAACCAAACAAGATATAATGTTATTCAACAAAATTTTAATTTCAAACTTCCTTTCAAAAAGCTTTCATATTCAACCCAACTACCCTTCCAAAACCATTTGGATTCAAAATTCAACTTTTTAAACAAATAATATTTTAATTCAAAACATTTCTGAACTAACCAATTTCCTACGAAATCCGTATTTGTGCGTGTATAGTGTAGTCCATGGGTTTTACACAATAGTGCAACACCATCAATCATCACAATCCAAATACAGCAATATCGATAAGCGGTATAATCCTATAACGCTTATCTTCCATTCATAGATTCATAGATAAATAATATACATTCATCACAAACGTTCACCGCAGCTTAAATTAAAATAATTCATATCACAAAGTATCACACATCGGGGATATCAAACAATTTAACGTCCAAAAGAATCCAAACGTCCACAAGTAAGGTCAATTAATAATCTGGTTAATTTAAATCAAATAAATTACTTATGTATAAACTACTAATCCTAGTTAATATTAGTTAATTACAAACCATCTTAATTAATTAACCTTTAATCGTTTATTAATTAAATTAACTAATTTTTATTTATAAATTAATTAACCTTAATTAATAAATAAATTAACTTCTAATAAATTAAATAATTACTCTTTAATTATTTAATTATTCTTTAATTAATTATCCTTAATTAATAACAATAAGTGATTATCCCTAATCACTTATATTAATAAATCACGAATTAATTACATTAAGTAATTATTCTTTAATCACTTAATTAATCAAACCATTAATTAATTACTTTTAATCAAGTAATTAATTATCCTTTAATCATCAATTAGAATATTGATTAATTATTCTTAAACTATTAAATAATTATCCTTTAATTATGCAATTATCCTCTAATTACTTTTCTTAAGTAATTATCTTTTTTAAATTAATTATTCCTTTGATTACTCACATTAATTAGTTACCTTCATTAATTAATTCTTAAGCAATTTCATAATTAATTATTTTAAATTACATTGGGTAATTATCCTTAGTTAATTATATTAATTAATTAATCCTTAATAAGTTAATCATAAATTATTAATTAAATTAAGATCTCAATTAACTTAAGATAAACCATTTATCTTAATTATTATTTTCAATTACATCATTATATTTTTAAAACACTCAGAAATCTAAATAGTTAACATTAAAACTATTTTAAATCAAACAAATTTTGAAAACATTATACCTTTAAAATTTCAACCTTCGAAATTACTTGAAAGGTTGTTCCATACATATATTTTTAGGACTTATTTTAATAATTTATTATTAACAAATGATTTAAAAAAATTATCGTCATCTAAATTTGGCTTTTAAATCATCTTAAAAATCAACTTGATTATTAAGTTAAACAACATTTATTATATGGAGAAAATAGTTTAAAACTTAAAGGAAAACTTGACTTATATTTTCAAAACTAGTAAAACAAATACCCGAGAAAAACTTAAGTGAAACCTAAGCTAAATCTGGGAATCCTCGTGCAAAGCCCGAGTCATTTTTCCCTTTTTTTCTTTACTTTGTTAAATTTACAAACAGTTTAAGCCACACGAACGCCCTGGAACATTTCTCGAGCCAAAATCAATTCTGCTCGATATCATTCCCGAGTCGTCTTCTTCTTCTTCCCTCTCAAATTTTTGATACACACAGATGCATACGTATATGTGCACCACCGATCGCCGACCTTTTGATCGTCAACGAGATCACCCGCAAGCGATCTTTGATCACCTCATCCTAATTAACCACCCAGAAACTCAAAAATCCAATTACTTCGAAATCGACCTACCATCACCAACCTGGAATCAACCTAGGCAACAAAACCATCCCCTCGCCGACGATCCCGGCCATCAACGACCACGCCGGCCATGCCACAGACACATCTCGACCTCTAGTTTACATTCTAATTGGCCCAGCTTCGACCGATCCAACCACGGCGATACAGCAATCCTTTTTCTGACGTTAACAAAAACTAGGCTTAAACCCTAAATCAACCAAGTTCATCCCCCACGATCGACTAAAAATTTCACGAACATTTTTCCCTTGCTCCCCGACACGTCAGCTTCCTTCACCACTGTTCACGGAGCCCAGTTCGAGTTGATTGTCGAAATTTGACCAAAATACGTTTTCTGTTTATTTTGATAATTCTCGACATTTACGAACTTAAAAATTGTGAAATTACTTTTGAAAATCATCGTTTAGCAAAACGAATCTAATTCAATGATCGTGATTCGGGATTAAATCATTTGAGTTTTCTGTTTTGAATGTTTTCTCCATAATACCTAAATTTTCGAATTATTTATCGCATATTTTTACTTTATATTATTTTTAAAAATAACTTTACATTATTATGGACACTTTTATTTCAGAAATCAAAGCCTAATACTATTTTATTTAGGTGATGTGGATTTTTTTTCCTCTGTAAACAAAATAGATGTAAATATACCTGTTTTACAAACATGCATATTCAACCTTCACATATTTATATGTGCATACAACCATATTTGCATCCATTAATTCACCTTTCACTATTTAATTTCAATATCAATCACAATATTAAGTCATATAAGCAAGTTCAAGGTTTAAAGATAAAAGTCTGCTCACCTGGAAGTATAGACAGAGAAAAACGGAGAAAAAAAAATTTGAGCTGGAATTGGAAATGATCTGGAACTTGTTTTGAAATGATCTTGCATTCAAATTTGCTTGATCTTGTTACTTGCTTGCCTCCAGTTTGAAGATCTTAAGTTGAATTCAGGTTTTGAATTTTTTTTGAACAGAGAATTAGATTTAAATCTTTAAACCTGGAAGCATGATCCGATCTCTATGTTATTTGTTGAATATGAGTTGATCTGAGATGACTTTTGTTTTACTTTCTGAATTGGTTTGTGATTGCTTCTTTTTTGTTTTTTGGTCTTGATGTTGAGACGTTTTTATTTGGCTTTGTTCAGGTTTAATTTAAAAAAAGGGAAGGGAGGGAAAATTTTAAGAAAACATGCATTAGCTTGGTTACTTCCTTAATTCATATTATTTATGTTTTTAAATTTTTTTATAAAACCATTTTTCCACTTGTTAATTCAACTAACACTTGTAAATATATGATATTAATCTTCCTACACTTTTAAATACAAACAAATTTATGTTTAGCCCTTTGTTTTAATTTATTAAAAAATTATGTTTTAAACCTTACTTCATTTTAATTTATGAAATATGTTTTTTTTTATATTTTCAAAGGTATATTCATCTCAAAGCTTTTATATTTATTTATCTACTATATTTATTTTCATGTATATAGGAGGAAAGTATTTTAAATCTTTTATGCATATGCTTTATATCTTTGTATTCATACTTTTACTTTTAAAATTATTTACATACTCTTAAGAAAATTGGTTTTTAAAATTAGATTTTACATAAATAAATATACACACATATATATTACATATGTGTCTTTAAAATATAAATTTAAATTTAAATAATTTTTTAAAATTATTTATATCAACATAAAACTTTAACTTTCAAATAGCTTTGGAAAATTTACTATATTGAATTCCAGTATAACTTTCAAAATATATTACATATGTCTCTTAAAATTAGAAAACAAATTTCTGTAAAATTATATAGTTTTCAAATACAAATTAATTTCAATATATTTATATTTTAATTTCAAATTCAAGTTTCAAATTATAATTTATTTGTATAAAGTCAAAACAAACACATATTTTTATTAAATTTTGGAAAAATTCAAATTAATTCACAATTTAGATCTAAAAATTTATACCAATTACCAATTTAGATTAAACTCAACAATCGAGGTCGTTACAGATTCCCCCCTTAAGAAAATTTCAACTTCGAAATTTGCCAGGGAGACAACAAAGAACAGGTAAAGAAATGTTTTACCAGATCAGACTGAACATCTATTCTGCATTCGGCTTACCAAATCAGAATATCATCAATAATTATAAGAACGAACTTATTCGATATTTTACGCAATACGGGTCAACCGGTCTACGAAATATGCAGAGGCATTTGTTGGTCTGAAAGGACAACTAACCATTCGTAAAACATATCAAAACCCAATGAATAGACAAACGGATACTCAATTCAATTCGAAATACCCCAAAATATACACTGTATTGTCCCTCCTCGGACTTGAATCCTCACTAGAAATCACAACATAATTCTCAAATTTTTGGTTTTGGCAGAAATCGTTTTATCGGTACAAATCAATTTAACTTTATATTTATTGACCCATTTATTTCAATTTAAAATTTCAATTCATTAAAGTTAAAAATGATAGAAATTGATAGAAAGAATACGAAATAGGAATTAGAACCTTTTCTACAATGATTCGTAGAGCCATCACCATACCAAAGCATCTCCTTGTAGCTGCCACAACACCATCAAAGAATTGAAATCGGATGATGAAAAAAAGAGATGGATAGGAAAAGATTATTTCCTTGTTGTTGCAGGGTATTGATCATTTGTAGTCGTATTTGCCTGTCCCCTATCTCGTCCTTTTCTTGCACTCATACTTACTATCAGTATATAGTAAGAGAATTTACTGAGGCATTCGGTCGGATATATTAGGCATATACTCATTCTAGGGCATACTTCACCCTATCTCTAATGAGTAACCTAATGTGTTATACTCTTGAGCTAAAGTTATTACTCAACCTTCAGCTCTGAAACGACTGTAACGACCCTGACTCGACCTTCGAAAATTGACACTGAATACATCACCCATATACGAACGCCGTAGATCCAAACGTCCAATCTGGTTCGCCGGAGCTTATAGCACATTAAGTATAACAACACATCGGAAGAGAAATGAACATGTCATTGATATATGATAGTTGATTACAACAATGATACAACAAGAATTTATCAATATTATCAGAGATACAAGATACAGCGGAAAGAATGTCTTTAATAGAATTCCCAAGTGAGAAAGCCAGAATCTAACATATTGCGACTCCATTGCCAAAGCCCCAAAGTCTCCAAACCAATACTTCGAAGATCTCCAATACAAAAGCAGTTATATCTAAGCCACAAGCTCGAACCACCACCATCATGCTTTATTAAGCAAGGCCAGTCTAGATTGTTGAAGAGAAGCACAAAGCGATAGCCAAATCCAAGGAACGACTCCAACTATTTCCATATAGAAGGTTGGAGGCTATCGAATTTACATTTATTATCTATTTATCTGGAAAAAATCGAACTCTAGACCGCCCTTGTGGAAAATTATGGGCACCCAGAGTTTTGGAAGGGAACAATAAACTCCAGGTCAGTCGTGGGACTGGTGTGAACAAACAAAAATAGTTTATATTTAACAAAAGCAAACAAAATAATTTAAAAGAAATCCCAATGCTTTTCGAAAAACGAAACTACCACAATTCCTCCCGCCACACACACAATGCAAGCGCACAATTAGAGGAGATTTCTCCTAATGATAGTCAAACATGCTTGATACGCAAAATCCTTTTGATATTATTATGTGTGCATAGTGCAGGAAAAATCTTTCGAAAGTATAATGTTAATCTTGGCCAGCATACAACCATTATTGTATGCCTACTATCGCTACCATCTAAATAGTGGTGACCACCATAAGTAAATGATTGGTTATACAACTAAAATCGTACAAGGCACGTATTGGATTATTAGATTTCCAATAAATGGTCAGGCAAAGAAACTTCCTACACCGAATGGAATGCCTCTGAAGGGACGTCCCCGAGAACCTAACCGGATCTCTACCAACACAAGGTCGGGTTACCTTTGTAACTAGGTAACTACTGACACGTGTCTGCCACCCCCCGATCATTACCAACCTTTATCCGAGGCGCCTCTCAACCAACAACCATAAAGCAATAAGTTTGCAACAACCACATAGGTTAAATATCTGGGCTCCATACCATGATATCACCCTTTATCCAAAAGGAAAGGACATATCCTTAGGGGGCGCTACCCCCAAATAACCTTGCTGCAACGATTCCTGTTTCAACTGTTACCGGGTTGTGAGGCTCGACGTAGTCATGTCCACAAAGCTTGGCTATTCACAAAAGCCATGCTTCGATCAAAAAATGATCAGCAGCACTTCATATGCCACATTACTAAATAGGGAATGTATCATTGGTAAATATCAACTACATAAAATTTAAGCTCGTACGTCTCAGAGAAGGCTGTTAAGCTAAGAGAATAAATTCTCCGCCACCAATCAGAAATGTATTTAATAGAAACTAGCTTTACATGTCAAAGTGTAATGTCAGACACACATCAATACAAGTCTTTTCTGGGTTCGAACAGAATCGAAGGCACTTCACAAAGAAGCCCTTGCAATCCGAAAA
Source organism: Allium cepa (assembly GCA_030765085.1). NCBI lineage: Eukaryota > Viridiplantae > Streptophyta > Magnoliopsida > Asparagales > Amaryllidaceae > Allium > Allium cepa. The sequence goes on from CM060942.1 coordinate 517,058,611, forward strand.
TTCCCGATCGGACTCCCCATCACGTATGGAGATCTCTATACCAGCGGGACTCAGTCCAGAGACATTCGATGGGTAATCCTTTCGTTCTCGAAAATACCCGATTTTTACCACCGGTCTTCAAATGCTATCCATTTGTGTCGTATCATTATTCGAAATGGGTTATATGACATAAAGTCCTCTCTCGGCTAAACCGAATAATGAGCGTAATATTTTAAAACCATGTGGATATTGGGATCTTAGTTAAGTCATAACTTATTACCCAAAACTTTTCTTCAAATGGTTTAAACAAATTACCATTTCCAAATCTTTAAACAAAAAGATTCATTACACAAAGCTCACCAATCTTTCACAAAGATTCATTCATAGCATTTCAAAACAATTCCATTTCATTCCCAAATCTTTTATACAAAAGATACCATTTAATATCCTCTTCAATTTCAAAACAAAATTCAACAATCTTCCACAAAGATTCAACTGTAGCTTTCAAAACAATCCCCTTTTCAAATTTGAAACCCCTTTTCTTTTTGACAAAACTGGAAATCCTTTCTTTCTTTGAAAGCTCTAATCATTTGGAAACTAAGAGTTTACGTTTCCGGAAAATCCAATTACATTTGCTCAAGTTAATGTCCTTCAAGTATAAACTTGGGTTGAATTTAAATTCTCAAAATAATACATTTAACATACTTTAAGGATGGTTTTAAAATCCATATATATATATATATATATATATATATTATATAAACCTTTCAAACCAAATTTTCAAAACAATTTCAGAACTTAACAAGATATAATCTTATTCAACTAAATTTTAATTTCAAACTTCCTTTCAAAAAGCTTTCCATATTCAACCCAATTACCCTTCCAAAACCATTTGGATTCAAAAATCAACTTTTCAAACAAATAATGTCATAATTCAAAACATATGTGACTTAACCGATTTCCTGTGAAATCCATATTTGTGTGTGTATAATGTAGTCCAGGGGTTCCACACAATAGTGCAACAACATCAATCATCACAATCCAAACACAGCAATATCGATACGCGGTATAGCCCTATAATACTTATCTTCCATTCACAGATTCACTGATAAATAATATACATTCATCATAGATAAATAAATTACGTTCATCGCAGCTCAAATCAAAATAATTCATATCACAAAGTATCACACATCAGGGATATCAAACAATTTGACATCCATAAGAATCCAAACATCTACAAGTAAGGTCAATTAATTATTTGATTAATTTAAATCAGATAAATTACTTATGAATAAACTATTAATCCAGGTTAATTATATTAATTAATTACAAATCAACTTAATTAATTAACCATTAATCATTTATTAATTAACCATTAATGAATTAACTAATTTTTAATAATAAATTAATTAACCTTAATCAATAAATAAATTAACCTTTAATAAATTAAATAATTACTCTTTATTTCATTATTCTTGAATTAATTATCCTAAATTAATTATGATAAGCGATTATCCCTAATCACTTATATTAATAAATCACGAATTAATTACGTTAAGTAATTATTCTTTATTCACTTGATTAATCAAACCATTAATTAATTACTTTTAATCAAGTAATTAATTATCCTTTAATCATCAATTAGGAAATTGATTAATTATTCTTAAACTATTAAATAATTATCCTTTAATTATCTAAATATCCTCTAATTACTTTTCATAAGTAATTATCTTTTTTAAAATAATTATTCCTATGATTACTTACATTAATTAATTATTTTCATTAATTAATTCTTAAATAATTTCATATTTAATTCTTTTAAATTACATTGGGTTATTAACCTCAATTAATTATATTAATTAATGAATCCTTAAAAAATTAATCATAACTTCTTAATTAAATTAAGATCTCAATTAACTTAAGATAAACCATTTATCTTAATTATTATTTTCGATTACATCGTTATACTTTTGAAACACTCAGATATATAAATAATTAATATAAAAATTATTTTAAATCAAACAAATTTTGAAAACATTATACCTTTAAAATTTCAACCTTTGAAATTACTTGAAAGCTAGTTCCGTACATATATTTTAGGACTTATTTTAATAATTTGTTATTAACAAATGATTTAAAACATTTTATCGTCATCTAAATTTGGCTTTTAAAAAATATAAAAATCAACTTGATTATTAAGTTAAATAACATTTATTATATAGAGGAAAAAGTTTTAAAACTTAAAGGAAAACTTGACTTATATTTTCAAAACTAGTAGAACAAATACCCGAGAAAAACTCGAGTGAAACCCGAGCTAAATCTGGGAATCCTCGTGCAAAGCCCGAATCATTTTCCCTTTTTTTCTTTACTTTGTTAAATTTACAAATAGTTTAACTTACACGAATGCCCTGGAAGAATACTTGAGCCAAAATCGATTCTGCACGATACCATTCTCGAGTACTGTCTTCTTCTTCCTTCTCAAATTTCTAATACACACAGATGCATGCGTATACGAGCACCATCGATTGTCGACCTTCTGATCATCGACGAGATCACCTGCAAGCGATCTTTGATCACCTCATCCGAATTAACCACCCAAAAACTCAAAAATCTGATCACTTCGAAATCGAGCTACCATCACCAATCTGGAATCAACCCAGGCAACAAAACCATCCCTTCGCCGATGATCTCGGCCATCATCGACCACGCCGACCACACTAGAGACACATCTCGACCTCCCGTTTCTATTCCAATTGGTCCAGCTTCGACCAATCCTCCCACGACGATGAAGCAATCCTTTTTCCGACGTTAACAAAAACTAGGATGAAATCCAAAATTAACCACGTTCATCCCGCACGATCGACTAAAAATTTCACGATGATTTTTCCCATGCTCCCCGACACGTCAGCTACCTACAACATTGTTCAAGAAGCCCAGTTCGACGTTGACTGCCGGAATTTGACCCAAATGCGTTTTCTGTTCATTTTGATAATTCTCGACATTTACGAACTTAAAAATTATGAAATGGCTTTTGAAAATCATCATTCAGCCAAATGAATCTGATTTAATGATTAGGATTTGGAATTAAGTCACTTGAATTTTCTGTTTTGAATGTTTTCTCTGTAATCCCTAAATTTTCGAATTATTTGTCACATATTTTTACTTTGTATTATTTTTAAAAATAACTTTACATTATTATGAACACTTTTCTTTCAAAAATCAAAGCCTAATACTAATTTGTTTGGGTGATACGGATTTTTTTTCCTCTGTAAACAAAACAGTTGTAAATATACCCGTTTTACAGACATGCATATTCTACCTTTATATATTTATATGCATATACAACCATATTTGCATCCATTCAATCACCTTTCACCATTTAATTTCAATATCAATCACAAAATTAAGTCATATAAGCAAGTTCAAGGTTTAAAGACAAAAGTCTGCTCAACTGGAAGTATGAACAGAGGAGAACAGAGAAACAAATATTTGTTGAGCTGGAATTGGAAATGATCTGGAACTTATTTTGAAATGATCTTGCATTCAAATTTTCTTGATCTTGTTACTTGCTTGCTTCCAGTTTGAAGATCTTGAGTTGAATTCAGGTTTTGATTTTTTTTTAGAATAGAGAATCAGATTTAAATCTTTAAACCTTGAAATTTGGTTTGATCTCTATGTTATTTGTTGAATATGAGTTGATTTGAGATGACTTTTGTTTTACATTTTGATCTGGTTTGTAATTTCTTCTTTTCTGTTTTTGGTCTTGATGTTGAGATGTTTTTATTTGGCTTTGTTCAGGTTTAATTTAAGAAAAGGAAAGGGAAAGAAAATTTTGAGAAAACATGCATTAGCTTGGTTACTTCTTCAATGCATATTACTTATGCTTTCAAATTTTTTTGTAAAATCATTTTGCCACTTGTTAATTCAACTAACACTTGTCAATACATGATATTAATCTTCCTACACTTGTAAATACAAACAAATTTATGTTTAGCCCTTTGTTTTAATTTATTTAAAAATTATGTTTTAAACCTTCATTTTAATTTATGAAATATGTTTTTTTTCAAAAGGTATATTCATATCAAAGCTTTTATATTTATTTATCAACTATATTTATTTTCAAGTACATAAGGGGAAAGTATTTCAAATCTTTTATACATATGCTTTATATCTTTGTATTCATACTTTTACTTATAAAATTATTTATATAGTTAAGAAAATTGACTTTTAAAATTAGATTTTACATAAACAAATATACACACATATATATTACATATGAGTCTTTAAAATATAAATTTAACTTTAAATAATTTTTTAAAATTATTTATATCAACTTAAAAATTTAATATTCAAATAGCTTTTGAAAATTTACAATATTGAATTCCAATATAACTTTCAAAATAAATTACATATGTCTCTTAAAATTAGAAAAAAATTTCTATAAAATTATGTGGTTTTCAAATCTAATTTAATTTCGATGTATTTATATTTTAAATTTCAAATTCAAGTTTCAAATTATAATTTATTTGTATAAAGTCAAAACAAACACATATCTTTATTAAATTTAGGAAAAATTCAAATTAATTCACAATTTAGATCCAAAAAATTATATCAATTACAAATTTAAATTAAACTCAAAAATTAGGATCATTACAAAAACATAATCAAGTGGCCGAGCAAAATTAATTTACAAATTCAAATGAGTAAATACGAACGAAAAGTGGTTCGGACCCTATATAAATGTTTAACATAATCGGCTAAAAGATCTTTCGAGTTCAAGCAACAAAGAATAATCATTCAACTAGAATCATCGATCGAGTTCAAGTAAGCAAAAACAGGAAAGCAAAAATAACAAATTACAAACCGAAGCAAGTTCGAACTCGATCGAAATTGAAGGAGCCATGTGCTAAGAGAGGAGAGCATCGATCGACAAAGTAAGGATGTAAATCATCATTCGATCGAGCTACTAAAGGCGGCATATTCAATATATTCAAAGCCCTAATTTTCGAGCAAACGAAAGGAGGCCAAAGCCATCAAAGAACAAGGAAGAAGGCCAATAAAATAAAAAGGAGCAGAGGGAGGTATTATTTATGGGCCGATTATAATATACGGTTTTGGGCTTATAATTTTAAAATTAGGGTTTTCATTATAATTTGTGTTTAATTTGTATTTTTCTCTTTTAAACTTGTGTAAATTCTAGTCGTGTGACTAAGGGACGAACTTCGGTGGTATAGTTCGAGAATTCTCAACTCAATGGCTGAGTTGTGGTAGGGTTTTGAGCGTAGAGTTAAGGTTAGTCGATCGCGGGTGTCGCAAGTTTACGTGCGTAAGCATCAGACTACTTAATTTCTAGTAGAAATCTTGGGGGCAGCACGTGGGCATGTTTTGCCGAAGCTGGGTAAATCTGTGTGTTCTATTTACTGCTTTTATTATTTTGCTATTATCCGTGCTGTTGTTACTCGACTATTATCTGTGCTGAAATTATTGTATATACTTCCGCAATAAATTTTTATAAGTAATAGTATCACCCTATCCACCCCCTCTAGGTGAAATTGATCCTACAAGTGGTATTGGAGCTAGGAACAAAAGCCATTTTTGTTTTAAAAATTTTGATTTTAAAAAAATAAATTTTTTTTAAAAAACTTTGAATTTTTAAAATGTCTTTTTTAATACTGCTTTTGCTGATGGTCAGTCTATAGTTAGACCACCAATGTTCAATGGTGATTATGCTTACTGGAAAAATAGAATGAAATTTTTTCTTAAAACCATTAATGCTTGCAATATTGTTGAGATAGGTTGTAGAGCACCCACTATTGTTGTAAATAATCAAGAAATTGAAAAAACATTTGATCAATGGACAGATTTAGAAAATAAGTTACAGAATGCTAATGCTAAAGCTATGAATTCTATTATATGTTCATTGGATCGTATTGAATTTCATCGTGTCTCACATTTTCTAACTGCGTAGAAAATATGGCACACACTAGAAGTGACTCACGAAGGAACACCTCAAGTCAAGGAATCTTACCTTGCCATGCTAAGTAGCGTATACGATAATTTTACAATGGCGAAGGAATTTTTTTTTAAAGAGTGTATAGATGGCTTTCCAACATCGTATACAAATCAGAAGCTCTTGGAAATTCATACATGGAACTGGAAATAGTACGAAAAATCCTCAGAGTCGCTCCATGGAGTTTTGAAGCAAAATTGACTGCCTTTCAAGAATCGAAAGATTTAAAACAAATCAAAGTTGAAGAACTCATCGGAAATCTCACCACTTATGAGCTAGAAATGAAATTCAAGAAAGAGCGTGATGGAGGAGATATTTAAAAGAAATCAATAGCTCTCAAAGGAATAACTGAGAGTGATGATGATGACAATGATGATGGAGCAGCAGAGCTGGCACTGTTAATGAAGAGATTCGAAAAGTGGAACCGCAAATATCGAAATCCATCTCTAAATCAAAAATTAAAAAGCAGAATAATGAATGTTCTAAATAACCCAGAACAGCGAGAAATCATTTGTCACAGTGCAACAAACCTGGACACATCAAGCCCAATTGTCCTCGATATCGACACGGCCAAGAAAAAAATCAAAAAGAAGAAGTTTTACAGCCAAGTGGACTATAAGAGATGAAGATAATAAAAGTACTAGCAGTGAGAGTGAGAAAGCAGATATGTGCCTTCAACGTGATACAACTGATAGCAACGATGACAAGCCAAGTGAGGTATCAAAAATCACTCGCACAAAATTACTTATATATTTCCATGAAATAAATGGCCGTTATGAATGACTTAGAGAGAAGTACACCAAACTTGAATTACAAAAAGATACTTTGATAGATTTAAATAAACAACTTGACCAATTAGTTAAAAACTATCAAAGTAGGAGCCCTAAGTGTTATATGTGTCCATCACATGAAGAAGAAATTAAAAAATCATAAATTAAAATTAAATCGCTTGAAAATGAAATTCTGATTTTGGAAGAAAGTGAAAATACAAGGAGAGAAAATTCTATTAAAATGTGCACTCAATTATTGAAGGAAAATGAGTCGCTCAACACACAAGTCCAACAATTGTCTACAACTTTAGGAAAGTTTTCCAAAAGTGAGAAATCACTGAATATGCTATTAAGGAAACAAACTATTAATACTGTTAGACAAGGACTTGGGTACAATCAAATCTGAACATGCTAGAAATGTAATTAAACAAATTAATTCCATGTGCACAATTTGTGGAAAATTTGGACACAATCAAAACAATTGATGGTATAGACCCAAACACGTGAAAACTATTCAAATTTGGGTTCCAAAAGACACAAATATAAAATACCTCAAAGTTAAACACATATGGTGCGGAAAGGAGCATATACAAATAGTTTTAGGTCTACATAGACATATTTTTCAAAATCACTTGCCACCAACAACCTTGGACCTATAAAAACAAATAGGTCACAAAAATCTTTCATCGTGTAGGTGTGGTGGCAGGCTAAGGAACAACAACTGTGTTACTTGGATTCTGGCTGTTCCAAGAACACGATGGGCGACAAATCAAAGATAGCCTAGTATAAAGGTGGAAAAATCACAATAGGCAACAAAGAAAAATTACCGTAAAGGTAAAACAGGTATTGGTATATTCATCTTGAACGAATTATTAAATGTGATAATATGCACCATAATCTGAATTTAATTCAGCCAGTTATATGATGAAAAATTAAATGTTGATTTTAATTCTGACTTATTCTTAATTGATATTATTTTACTTGACTTGTTATTATTTTTGAATCTTATTTGTGCAAAAATGTTGACTAATTATCTGTTCACCTTTAAACTAATAAATTTGTTTGGTCAAATGATGGTGTTTTATTAGAGTATGATTACTCATGATACAAGTGGATATATTATTTCCTAAATCTAACACTATCTTCATTTTTTACACGGCTTCAATTCGAATTTAAGAGAACTTCATTTAAAAGCTGTTAAAAATGATTTTAAGAAATTTGTTGAAACTTCAGTCTGTCTATAACATTCAATTAATGATAATCTCAAGTTAAAGAAAATTCAGATGCAGATTACACTGGTAATCTAGTTGATAGAAAAATTACTAGTGGAATATGATTCAGTGACTGCATCATTTTTTCAAAGAAAATATTTGCATATTTTTCATTTCAAATAGCAGAAATTTCTTATAAAACCCCTACTGGAAAATCATTTTTGACCTTGTTTCATATTAGTCATTTTTAGAAAATTTAATAATTATTTTTGAATATGATTTTAAATGGCTATATTAACTAATCTGACTCACTACTGATTATCGAAAAGATAAATAGTAATTGAAAATGTGATGAGTTTTGATATTAATCATATATTATAACTTGAGATGGTTTATTTAGTAAATTTCTTTAGAAATTTGAACAAGAGTTACAAAAACTTTTTATTGGTAAAAATTCCATGATCATTTCTATTTCTATCATATTTCTATCAACCATCACTCATCAAAATTCAATATAGTTTATCAATATGTGGTATTTTAAACAAGAAATCATTCCTTTTTCATTTAATATTTTTTTAATGGTCCAAAGTAGTCACTCTCATTTAAAATTCCTCACGGTTATGCATGGGTGAATTACTTGGAATTTTTGATAATGTGCTTCCATGCTCATTTAAATGTCCTCACGGTTGTGCATGTATGGAAGGCATATCAAAATTTATTTATTAAATAGACAAGTTGATTCTAATCCCATTTAAAAGTCCTCACAGTTATTCATGGTTAGAAGATACTTGAATTCATTTTTTTATAAAAAAATTGAAATACTACTAATCTCATTTAAAGTCTTAGGGGTTATGCATGGTTAGTAGGTATTCAAATTCCTGATATAAATATACCACAAATAGACAAAAATATATGATTTTACATGACGACATCATCCCTATCATTCCAAATTGGAATATGCGTCGAACAGAGTATTTATGATTTTTGTTCGACTTTTTTTTTAAATTTAATATTTATATTCGAATGAGTATTAATGTTGTATTAATGTCAATTACTTTATCTCTATTTTTCTAACACTGCTACTCTTTTGTTGATAATAAAAAGGGAGAGAAAAGTTAAGATTTTGACAAATAAAGGTCAAATATTTTCTATTTGCATATAGGCTCATTTTCATATTTTTATTTACATGCATATATTAAGGGTGAGCTTGTGTAGATAGGGAGCATTTAAATAGGGGGATCAAATATAGTCTATTAATGATCAAATACGTTTAATATATTCAAAATCTTAAATATATGTTTGTTATCATCAAAAGAGGGAGATTGTTGAATATGCAAGTATATGATTTTTGTTTGATGATAATAAACAAACACACACACACACACACACACATGTTGAATATGCGCTTATATGATTTTTGTTTGATGATAATAAACATATATACATTCGTTTAAATGTATTTGATAATATACTATTTTATTTTTTCACAGATTAAATAAATATTTGCAGAATAAAATAAATAACACGAAATTTGAATTCAAACGAATATTTTATTCAAACAAATATTTATTACATCTTTGAATAGTACAATTTCAAGCTCTCACTATAACTATACAACTTTGATTACAATTACATCACATTTCACATTTACAATTCACCTCACTGCATATCACTCACACTCATATTTATCTTCAACTTCATTCCAGTTTGAATCCAGTATCTGAGAAATCTGCAAAAATATTCACTAACGCAGTAAAATTGAAAAAGAAATATTTTTGCAAAATAAAATAAGATATGATTTTTGAAAATAATATTTGCCTCAGTTATTTTGGTTGTTCGTCATCATTTAAATTTGAATTCATCATACACGAACAACTTGTGACATACACAGTGTATTACTGTATATGCCACAAGGCCGTGCATGCCGATATATACACTTGATAATGCTACAGGGACAGGTGAGCACAAGGTCAAACCCAAATATATGGACAGGTTCAACTCAGGTGCAATAAATTCAAAAATACGACACGAACACAAGGTCAAATCCGAGTTTTGAAACTGGATTCAACACAAGTGAATCGAATTCAAGTCAGACCAACACTGCAAGTACATGAATGCAAACTACAAGTACAGGTTCAAGGCCAAAATGTCAAAGTGGCAACTGGCAATAACAACTACACATATGCATACCACAGATGCAACCGATCAGTTCGACATATACATGAAGGCAGCAAGTCAGTGGACAGACCAGAGTACAACAGGCAAGCACAATGCATATATAGCAATAATATACAAGCCAACAGCAAAACAAGCAGTGCAGACCACAAAAGTGCAACAAGTAGTGCAGTAATAAACATGGACAGAAGTAAGGCAACAAAGACTCAAGCAACAACATGGACTGCAACAAATACATGATGCACAACTCAAATGAATATCAGTGCAAGTGTCAACCAGGTAGCAAGGAAGATCAACACAGCAAGCTACAGCATCAAGTTGATCAAGATGCTACAGATTTCAGCAAATGAACCATCAAAGAATGCAACACAGTGAAATGACCAAGTGCAACTGGAAACAACAATGGATGCAAACTACAAATACATGATACTGTTCAATATCCAAGACTTACGAATGCATCACTATGACACAGTATACACAAGTGAAGCCAAAAGAAATCAATCCAGTTCCCACACAACTCAATCAAGTAACCAACAGCTAGTGCTATCAAATGAACCAGTGACAATGCAACAATCAACTCAAATGAATACAGCAAGCATGCAACAGAGGTCAAGCATATATAGATATGCAATGACAAAGTGGATCAAAATGAAACATACAAAATGCCCAAGTAAAGTGTGCAGTGAAGTATAAAGCAACTACAACAGATGCAGTGAAGCATCTGTGTAAATATATGTACAGCATGTCAAAGCAAGATGCATATATGACAATCAACCAAAATTGAACCAATGATCTAGGTTACAACTTCAAAATCAGCGGGCAAAGGCATTGAAGACCAGCAAATGAAGCAAGTCCAAAACAAATATACAATGCACCAAGCATCGAACCAGAAGACCGAAGTCAGATAACAATTAAACCGAAGCTATCAATATCAAGTTCGTGCCAAAGTCAATTTTGAACAAGTCGCAATCAAACGAACAAGTCTAATTCAAAACCGTGGTCATCACGAAACGAATCAAAGCCGTGGGAAGCAAGCAACAAAAATATACGCATATGAAAAGGTCAGAAATCATCTCAGCATCAAAGTGAAATCGAACGGCTGATCAAATATCAGTTGACAAATTCAAGTACAAAATATACGACGCAAATCCAGGGTTACAAACCCTATATAAATTGATATCATCATCGTCAATTTTCTGCATCGAGTTCAAGCAAGCCAACAATCAGTAAAAGCAAAAGGAACAAAGTAATTACCGAAGTTATAGTCGAACTCGATCAATTTCATCGAAGCCGTGAGCAAAACAGAGAAGAAAACGATCGACGAAAGCAAGCAACGAGCATATATTCGATCGATCAAAAGTCGGACTCTTTGAAATCACGAAAAACCCTAAATTGGATCGCACAAATGAAAGCCCTAATCTGGATTGAAGGACAAAGCCGCCGCTATCTCATAACAACGAACGGAGAAAAGAAAAAGAAAAAGGAACGGGTTGAAGAATAGGGGTCGGCCTTGTTTTATTATAAGGCTATAGTTTATTTTTAATAGGGTTTTATTTTATTTTATTGTTTTTAATTGTATTTTCCTTTTTAAACCGTTTAATTTTCTAGTCGTGTGACTAGGGTACAAACTACGGTGTGTAGTTTGAGAATTCGCAACTCGGTAGTTGAGTTGTGGCAGGGTTTTGAGCGTAGAGTTAGATTAGTCAATAGCGGGTATAGCAAGTTTACGTGTGTAAGCGAGGGACTATCTAATTTCTAGTAGAAACCTTGGGGGCAGCACGTAGGCAGGGTTTTGCCGAAGCTGGGTAAATTCTGTGTTGTTCTGTTCTGTTATTTATATTCTGCTATATCTGTGCTGCTATTCTGTGATCCGTGTTAATATTAATTAGCTTCTGCAATTAAGTTTTTATAATTTACACTATCACCCTATTCACCCCCCCTCTAGGGTGAAATCGATCCTACAAGTGGTATCAGAGCTAGGAATAGAAGTCAACATTTGTTTTTAAAAAAAAATTCTATTTTTTTTAAAAAAAATCTGTTTTTGTTTAAAAATTTGAATTTTTAAATGGCTTCTTTTAATAATGCTTTTGCAGAAGGTCAATCCATAGTTAGACCACCAATGTTCAATGGTGAATATGCTTTTCGGAAAAATAGGATGAAAATTTTTTTGAAAACCATTGACGCTTGGGATATTGTTGAGACAGGTTATAGAATACCAACTATAACTGTAGATGATCAGGAAATAGAGAAACCAAAGGAACAATGGACAGAACTAGAAAATAAATTACAGAATACTAATGCCAAAGCTATGAATTCTATTATCTGTTCATTAGATCAATTTGAATTTAATCGTGTCTCACATTGTCTAACTGCGCAGGAAATATGGCACATATTAGAAGTGACTCACGAAGGAACATCTCAAGTCAAAGAATCTCGCCTTGCCATGCTAAGCAGCGAATACGAGAACTTTACAATGGCGAAAGAAGAAAATGTCAAAGAGATGTACGGACGACTTTCCAACATCGTATACAAATCAAAAGCTCTCGGAAAAACATACACCGAATTGGAAATAGTCCGTAAAATCCTCAGAGTCCTTCCACGAAACTTTGAAGCAAAAGTAACTGCCATTCAAGAATCGAAAGATTTAAAACAACTCAAAGTCGAAGAACTCATCGGAAATCTCACCACTTATGAGCTAGAAATGAAATTCAAGGAAGAGCGTGAAGGTGGAGATACTTGAAAGAAATCAATAGCTCTCAAAGGAACAACTGAAAGTGATGATGAGAATGATGACGATGATGATGGAGCAGCGGAGCTAGCGCTATTAATAAAGAAATTCAAAAAGTGGAATCGCAAATACGGAAATCCAGCTCGAAATCATGAATTGAAAAGCAGAATAGGCAAAGCACTAGACAACCCAGAAGATCAGAAAATCATATGTTACAAATGCAACAAACCCGGCCATATCAAGCCACAATGTCCTCAAAAACGATCAAATCAAGGAAAGAAACTAAAGAAGAAAAGCTTTGCGGCTACTTGGGATGAAACTGACGAAGATGAAAGTGATAACACCGAGAGTGAGAATGAAAAAGCAAACATGTGCCTTCATGGTGAAGTTACAGACAGTGATGACGAGAGCCAAGCGAGGTATCAAAACTCACTCATTCTGAATTACTAATTTATTTCCATGAAGTAAATGGCTGTTATGAACGACTTAGGGAAAAATATGCTAAACTTGAATCTCAAAAGGATACTTTGATAGAATGCAATAAAGAACTTGATAAATTAGTTAAGAACTATCAATGTAGAATTCCTAAGTGTGATAAGTGTCCAACATTCTAAGAAGAAATTAAAAAATCGGAAATCAATATAAAATCACTTGAAAATGAAATTCTGATTTTAAAAGAGAATGAAAATACTAGGAGAGAGAATTCTATTAAAAAGTGCACACAGTTGTTAAACGAAAATGAATCTCTCAAATCACAAGTCCAACAATTGTCAACGACTTTAGATAAATTTTCAAAAAGTGAAAAATCGTTGAATATGCTATTAGGAAAGCAAACTGTTAATACGGTTAGACAAGGACTTGGATATAATAATTCGAAAATTGTTGAAAACAAGATTAATCAAGTTAACTCTATGTGCACAATTTGTAGAAAATTTGGACACGGTCACAATAATTGTTGGTATAGACCCAAACATGTGAAAACTATACCGATTTGGGTTTCAAAAGGCACAAATATAAAATCTCTCAAAGTTAAACAAATTTGGGTGCCAAAGGGAACAATTATAAATAGTTTTGGGTCTACACAAAATTATTTTTCAAAATTTTCTGCCACTAACAACCATGGACCTATAAAAACAAATAGGTCACTAAACTCTCTTCTCGTGTAGGTATGCTGGCAGGCTAAGGAACAACAGCAATGGTACTTGGATTCTGGCTGTTCCAGGCACATGACAGGCGATAAATCGAAGTTCCTTAGCCTAGAAAAGTACAAAGGTGGCAGAGTCACAATGGGGAACAATGACAAGTGTAAAATTGTCGGTAAAGGTAAAGTAGGTAACAATACATTTACCTTGAATGACGTTTTATATGTTGAAAATCTGCACCACAATTTGATATCAATCAGCCAGCTATGTGATAAAGGTATGAATGTTATCTTTGATTCTGACATGTGCAAAATTGTTGACAAATCATCAAAAGAAATCTTATTTTCAGGAAAAAGGAAAGGTAATATATATTCTCTATCTTTTGATGATCTCATCCTCTCTAAATGTTTGGTAGCTAAGGATATAGAAGTGAATTTATGGCATAGACGTTTAGGGCATGCTAGTATGAACTTATTAAACAAATTAAAAAGGAAAAGTTTGGTAAGAGGGTTGCCATCACATGAGTTTGAAACTGAAAACATCTGTAAAGCATGTACTTTGGGAAAACTTAGAAAATCATCGTTTCATGCCAAAAACAATGTAAGCACTTCTAGAGTTCTTGAACTAATTCATATTGATCTATTTGGACCGAATGACATTGCTAGCTTAGGAGGTAAGAAATATTGCTTTGTGTTAGTTGATGATTACTCAAGATATACATGGGTATACTTCTTAGCTAAAAAATCAGAAACTTTTTCATACTTCACAAGATTCGCAAAATTTGTGCAAAATGAAAAAGAAGTCTCTATTGTTTCGTTAAGAAGTGATCATGGTGGAGAATTTGAAAATTATGAATTTGAAACTTTCTGTGATGAAAGCGGAATCAAACATGAGTTCTCTGCACCACGTACTCCACAACAAAATGGGGTAGTTGAGAGAAAGAATCGAACTTTACAAGAATTGGCTAGGTCTATGTTAAATGAATATGAACTACCTCTGCATCTCTGGGCAGAAGCTGTAAATACAGCATGTTATGTAATGAATAGAGTTATCATCAGACCGATTCTTAACAAAACCCCCTATGAGCTATGGTTCAACAAAAAACCAAACATCGCTTACTTCAAAGTGTTTGGATGTCCTTGCTATATTCTTAATACAGGTGATCAGTTAGGAAAATTTGAAGCAAAGGCTGATGATGGCATCTTCATGGGTTACTCTTCGAGAAGCAAAGCTTATAGAGTCTACAACAAAAAGACTAAAACAATCGTAGAGTCAATCAATGTGAAATTTGATGAAGGCATTGACGAACAGGACACATCCAAAAGCAACGTTGAAGAGGAGAAAGAAAAAGATGAGTTCGAAAAACCAAAAGAAACTGCTGTTGAAACTATCACAACTCAAGAAGTCCGAAGAAATCTGGATCCAGAAAAGCTGAAATACAAAACAGACCATCCACCAGAATTGGTAATTGGAAACCCTATAGCAGGTATACAAACTCGTTCATCCTTTAAAAATCTATGTGATCTGTGCTTATATAGTGGATTTATTTCAGAAATAGAACCAAATAGCATAGATTCAGCCCTTAATGATGAAAACTGGTTCATGGCCATGCAAGAAGAACTAAATCAGTTTGAACGAAATAATGTTTGGAGTCTAGCACCTAGACCTAAGGATTATCCAGTTATAGGAACAAAATGGATTTTTAAAAATAAATATGATGAATCTGGAAATATAATTAGAAATAAAGCTAGACTAGTTGCTAAAGGATACAATCAAATTGAAGGAGTTGACTTTGATGAAACTTTTGCCCCTGTAGCTAGACTAGAATCAATTAGAATATTGTTAGCTTTTGCTTGTTACAAAGGATTTAAACTAAGACAAATGGACATTAAGAGTGCTTTTCTTAACGGAGTTTTAAAAGAAGATGTGTTTGTTGAACAACCAGAAGGTTTTGAAAGTCATGAATATCCAAACCATGTATACAAACTAAAGAAGGCATTATATGGATTAAAACAAGCTCCCAGAGCTTGGTATGAATGTCTTACTTCTTATCTCCTTGAAAATGGGTTCAAAAAGGGATGTGTAGATACAACACTATTTCTGTAACGACCCAGTATTTTCAACCCTTCGCATCCGCACATGTCGGACTTGAATTGTTCAAAATACTGCGTTGTAAAATAAATTTGGCAAAACTCAGAATATGTAGTAAATAAATCACAGAATCACATACATATATCAGAACTCACAGCGGAAATAAAATATACAGTGGTTCATGAAGCCACTATAAAACTTTAACCAAATAGAATTTACATAGTTTAGAATCTGCAATACAGCTGTAGACATAAATAGAAACAGAGTCTTCCAATTTGATTGATTGCAAATAAGATAAAGACTGAAAGGCTTCCGGCAGTATGAATGATCTACGGGATGACATAACTCCGGAGAGAAACTGAAACTGCAACTCAGGCTGACCCGAGCGTACAATAAAACAACAACACTCGAGTCAGGACATACATACTTATATGATGTAAGCTAAATCAAGTGTACTGTAATATAGAGCAAGTAACTTAAAGGATGCTTGGGACCGCCCATCCTCTACGGATCCGTCAAACTATTTACTATGTAATATATTGCGCTATTATAATAGTGTCTATTTATAAAATAAACATACTTTTTTCTTAGCATTAAGGGGTTACCCATATAGCCCTTAACACGTAATAGTCCCAGTAGTCCATCCAATATCATAGCTCCTCCTGATCGGGAAGCAACTAGAGGATACCACACGGGCTACGGGAGAAATCTAAACTCGTACAAGGCGCGGTATGGTAGGTGACACGGCACAACTAGGCAATGCCAGGGTAGATATACCAATTACGCATCCGGGCCGATGGTAACGCGAAGCCGCAGCAACCGCCCACCTCGAAACAACTCCCCAAATCAAAATAGAAGTGGCCACTGAATCAATCCAAAGTCATAGTATAATATCGAAGAGGAGTGTCCGATCAGAGGAATGACCTCATTAACCCGTCGATCGCTCCTGTTTTAGCCACCTTATGCCAACTCACGGGAGTCGGGTCCACGTATTTACCTTACAGGAAACGTCACCACCAACCTACTTCATTCTGGAATCTCCACCGCGTACACGGTTAGTCAAAGTGGTTTTCGGTATCGACAGAGAGTATGTCCATATCCGATCCCGGTCTCTTTGCCAACCCATCGTTATTATAACACCGTGGTCTTTTAAAACAGTTTATACTTTAAAACCAAAATAAACATTTCTATTTCAAACTATAAACACGATATCATTCAAAACCCAAAACAATATGATACCGTTATATTCAAGTATAATTCTTTTCCAAAAACCATACTGCTTAAAATTTATAATATCTGGAAACCAAATATTTAAATTATATCTTCAAAACATAATATTTTGGAAATTTTACTTTAAAACCATAACTCCCAAACACAATGGTTTGGACATTCAACGGTATATAGAATAAATGGTTTAACTTTATGGTTACTTTGTAAAGAAGATAATTTACATAGCTTTACAAATATATTTCTTTATTTTAAACCATAATTTAAATATCACTTCATGTTCCCAAGACCATTTCAATTCCTATATATATATCCAATTGGAGTATTAATATTCAAAACTAAGGTTGGATATTTTTTCTTTCAACAAATTAGTGTTTATTATTTCGTCTTGAATATTCCCATAAATTCCATAGATAAAACTCCAAAATTATGCCATTAAATAATTTCAAAATTTACTTAACACTAGAATGTTCATCTTAAATTTATTAAGAAAAATCCAGTTATAAATCTCATATCTTAAAGGTCTCCAAAACTTAAACATAAATATAATTTATCAAATTCCTTAAATTTCAAAACAATCAAATTCCAGATTCTATAGCACTTAGGAAATGCTACCTAAAGTTACGGGTAAAACTAGTCCAATTTCAAAAGACAGCATTTAAATGCTTTAGTAGATTGTTTAACTTAATAAATATTTCCAAATATAACTTATATATATTTCTTAACTGAAATCTTATCCTTTCAAAAATCCAGAATTTCCAAAATAAGTTATATTCCAAAATTTTATTCAAATATTTATTTATTTATTTATTAACATTTATAACTCATTCAAAATCAATATAAAATCCTTTAAAGATATTAAATCAAATATTTAACTTCCAAAATAATTTTAAATATTTCAGAAAATATTATAAGGACCACGGGCCTGTATATAGTTTTCTAGCCTAGGTCAAGTGATACGGATTTATATCATTTCAATCCGTAATTTACAAACCCCGGGTTCTATCATTTCAAACCCGCAATCCCAAGTTGTCAGATAAGCAGTTAACAACATAGATGAACAATAATAATCAATTAGGCCTATCGTCTCAGCCCATAACAATCTAAATATAACAGGGAACTTGCAGTGTGATTTAAGCAGTAAATAAACAATAATAAAATATAACTGCAGAATATCATACAACAGATAATAACTGATGAGGTGTCCATTTAAATGGGGTTCATCATTTTATACAACATTACAGACAGATAGTAGTGAATTAAATTTCTACACATACACTTGCAAAAATTTACGAAATATAAATACGTATGTCTGGTGAGAAATACTCACCTGAAAGTTGCAGAAAATTTGAATTCAAAAACGACGATTCACCGGTACAGACCGACAGAGAGTAACGATAAAATTTCTCGCATGTCGCCTAGATTCAAATCTAGAACAAAAGTAGAAAAATAGAATACACGACTTAGAATTTTACGGTCAAATCAAAATAGAACGAGAATGACTTGACTTGCTCGACCACTCCACCGTGTACCGTGACCAAAACATACCTTAAAACGAGAACCGGGTTAACCCAAAATTTACGACAAAATTTCTAAAGGCTGACTGACAAAAGGTGAAGTCTCTCTACTATATGCCGTGATATGCACGTGCACGCGTGCACACTACGCTCACGCCAACCCATACGTGCACACTACTACTACCACCTGAACTCACCCCAAACATTTTTAACTTAGCCTAAAAATTCTTACTCACGTTCATGTACTCACGCCCCCCCCCATAACATCACCTTTTCTACTATCAACTTTATCCTATTATCAAAATGGTTCCAGTTCCATTTCTTTAACATCCCAGACAAAACCTCTGCATGCTTTACAACTTTTCTTGGTCTATAATATTCACTATTTCTACCTCATGATTATTTCTCTGCACCCCTATTCATTATTCATTGCTCTTCAATTTATGAACAAACAAATTTTCCAGACTAAACAACTCCACTGCACCAAGTTGCAACTACCATATGCATGCTCCCTGTCAGTTTCCAACATTTACATACATGCAGACTTGCCTTTTATGTCACAATGCAAACTAAAACTCAAAGTACCTTATCTTGTTGTATTCCTTTCCCTTTTTTTTTTTTTTTTTTTTTTTTTTAAGATGTGAATGTAGATCTGAAACATCTTAACATGTACATAGATGCAAACTCCTATTCAAACAACATGCAACTGGAAAACAAATGTCTGCCTATAACCCACTATAGTTCTAGCCTACCTCAATTATTTACCTGATCATTCAGACAGCATATGCCTAAATGATATGCTCCTGCCAAATCTCAAAACATGCACTCAGACATGCACTTAGCCAACCTCAGCAACTATGGTTCCAAACATTCGAGGACCTGACATCACTACCTGGTCATCTACATGCTTCTCCTTCAACTGCATGCTGGGCTAAATAAGACAACTGCTACTCTACTACTCTTATCACACATCATCAAGCAACACTCTTCCACACCTTTGTCAGATCAGAATCCTCCTCTTCCTCAGTCCACACAACATGTGCACCTCATCCTACTACAACCAGAGGCCAGGCCTTGCCCATGCACAACCCTTTTGAACAGCAAATCATATATGTGATACATTTCCAATAGAAACATTATTTGAAAAATATGCAGACTATTTCCAAACTAATGCGACTGAATCTTTTAAACAACTACTATTCTCTTACTTCCCTCTGCCTCAGCTCAGATAATCATGTACACTGATACCATGATTATGTGCTGCCTATTGAGAATTATATGTGCAGACAGGAACAAGGCAAAGCACACAACCTATCCATAACTTTCCAGTCTATAAACTGAAAGATGTACTTATATATATATAGCCAGTGTCAACTACTAGCATATCTCTATCCAACTTACAATCTGTTTACTGTGAAGACTAAATGCCCAGCCTTTCCAAAACCAAGTTTTACATCACTTACACCATTACTATCTTACATACTGTTCTGTACTTCCACTCATCATCACACAATTCTTCTACTTCAACTTTTTTTTTTTTCCAGTTTATATGCCTATGTGTCTATATATATAACATGGTCAGATGGGTGGGTAGCCGAGCAAGAATGATCAGAAAAAACAAAGGAAGACTGGAAGAAGAAGAGAAATAGAAGCCATTACCTGATACAACCACGAGAAGAAGCAGAGGAAAATGATGAGGAGAAAAATAGCGTGGCCTCTTATTCTTATACTATGAGATTTGCGTGATCATAGCAACTGATGGCGAGATGGGGAATAAATGGTAAGGCAGAGCTTTTTAATTTTAATCAATACGTTTAGAATTCTTGCCTAAATTTATCAATGCATTTAGGCCGATCAGTTTCAAACCCTTGAAGATTATTGGATGCTTTTGAAAGCAGTTTAAATGGCTGCTTGATTGAAGAAACTGATTGATGATATGGCTTGCGAGATGTATGCTCTGGTAACTGATTGTTAAAGGAAAGGCTGATGTATATTTCAGTTATATTTTCCAAGTGTATATTTAAATTTTTGAATCATTAATTCCAGTGGTTTCTTTGATTCAATTATGCGTGTATGATGCTAGCTTGGCACTGGTGAGATAGAGACAAATGTATGTGCATGTTCCAGGCTTTGAGATGAAACATGAGAGTGTACAAGTTGCAAAGGAAACTGCCAGAGAAATGAACAATGAAATGTTTGAACGTTATATAATTAAATGTTGTGATTCATTTTGGTTAAAGTTTCCCCTTAGATTTAGCTTGGTATTGTAAAATGTAAACGGTACAATATTATATATAGTCAAAATAGAACGTATGCCAAAATATAAAACCGGCTGACAAATAAAGTACGTAAAGTTCGTTAAAACGCTGACTGATATTTTATGTCCAAAAATTTTTAAAACTTGATTTTTACACTACGCTAAACAGACGCAGGTTAAAACATCAAAAATTTTCACAAAATTCAAATTTTAAAAACACACGTTTTGTTACATTGCTTTATACCCTATAATTGACGCGTCTGTCAAACGCGAAATTCAACTGTTCAAACTTAGCTTAAAATTTCACAGTTATTATTAGATTTTATTGACATACACCATTATATAAAATATATCTCCCATTTAAATAATTAAACTATATTTTTTAAACACAATTTGTATAAAATATGTTTCAAAATTAAATAATTTAAAATAAAATAAATATCTAAAACTCGGGCTGTTACACTCTCCCCCACTTAAGAACTTTTCGTCCTCGAAAAGGAACGAAGAAGAGAAACAAAAGGAAGATAAGCTAGATAAACCAGTACCGTAAACGAATAGTTCCGGTATTTGAAGCACGAAGAAGATCTACTAGAATCGGTTTACCCCTTTCAGTTTGACTGTCAGGCTCTGGGTGCTCAGGCCCCGATGAGTAACAAAGGTTTTCAAAGATTATAGAAAGATTTCTAAATAGACTGGTATAAGCGATAGCATCCCAATCCGTAGCAGATAAGGAAACCAAGGACATTTAAAGATAGTTCAAAACAAAATAAGATACTAAATTTGAGATCATAATACTTTGAAAATCATTAAGATTTATAGATATTATCATTTGGAAATCATATTACTAAAATCATAGCACTTTTTAAAATAATCTTCATTTATACCTTTTAAATTCAATGCCAAATAATACTCATTTCAAAGTTGAAATATTTTAAGGTTCATTTATTCAATTATAAAATTTTCAAAACATTTTATTTTTAAAAACAGCAGCACTTATAATATGCTACGGTAGATATAATAGTATTTTCCAATCAATTCATTATTCTACTTAACTCTTGATTTAGCAATAACCTAACACTTTATTTAAAATACCTATTTTATAATTAAGATATTCCTTTAATAAGTTACACTTGAAATTTCCATTTGAAAACCAAATTCTCAATTATCAAATTTTAGTGATATTAAAATACATCTTAATCACAATTATCCATTTTTCAAGACATGTCTATTTCCTGAATGAAATATTTATCATAGCAAATACAACAATCAAATTTCTCTATTCATTAAGATATCAATTAAACTATAAATCCTTACTACAAAATATTTCTTCAATATTTTACAAACATATTCTTCTCAGGAATTATTAGGATTTCCTGGTTAGATTTAAGGTTCCTTATTAAATCAAATTTGATTGTTAAGTTATTTTAAATAAGATTCCTTAAATTTCTTTTTCCTTATTTACCTCTATTAATCTTTTATAACTAAAATTTAAGTGTATAACATTTATTATAACCACTCAAATTTTATTTATAAAATCTTTTATATTATATATTATCCAATTTCATTGTTAACTTTTGAAAATCAAGGTAAGTTATTTTGAAATGAAATTGAGTATTATACAACTAAAACTTTCAAATTCAATTATCTCCAGTTGGAAATTTTTATTCAAAAATTTTATTTTCTCCTCAAGATAAACTTTAAAATTTTATTTCCGATTCCCTCCAAACCATTTAGAGATAACTAATATATGTACATAATGTGTCAAATCTATTTTATAAATTAAGTCATATTTTAGAAATTCAAATCAAATAAAATCTCAAGGTAATACTGTAGCCAGACTACAGAATGGTCTTTCACTTCGAAACTCGAAAATGAATGTCGATGATGTTGTAGTCATCACCGAAATTATTTTCCAACGACAAAGAGAATAGCACTAAATTTTTAAAATTCTTTGGGAAACAAACTTCTATTTTGAAAATACTTTAAATAATATATACTTTTAAAATTTTAAATCCCAAAGTTTGAAACCATCAGAAATTGAATTCTCAAGTTCTTATTTTATATTCATTTCTGTTTCTAAATTAATTTATAACCATTGCTTATATTCAATTATTTAGACAAACACATGGTTTACAAAACCATAAATAAAATCAAACTATTATCTCCTGACACTAGTTAAATTAAATATTAAAATTTCTGAAAATTTATACTTATATATATTTTAGATTTCCTTTCAAATATAGGAGTAAATTTCCAAAACAAGGATAGAAATTCAAATTTGATGAACTCAAATCAAATAGAATCCAAGCTAGTTAAAATCAGAAGGTCCGATGATTAAATAACAGAATAAGGAACTGGGTAAGTCTATATAAATCGCGGACAACCTTGATCTGATCAACCGTGACTTAAAGAGTCGGATCGATATGATTGGGTAAATCTATATTTGATCCGAAGAGATAGAGTTCGGAATAACCAAAGATACTGGCATATAAACCGAGGATAAATATAAATCTCTGGTGAATCAATGCTAATGGTAAAGGAGTTTCACCCCTTTATTAGAATAATGGCTAGACCGCCAATTCACTATAAAGATCATCCGAAGTGGAGTTATGGGGTACTCCAAAATCTAAAGATAATGGAAAAAGTGAGGGACACGAATGAACTTTGGAACCACAGGGAATGTTCCAATATTCGAAAAGGAAGAGATTCAAGCTCGGATGAATGTGATTCTATAAATCAAATTTATCATACATTCTAAGTTTTGCCGAGAGCCAAAGCTCTGATACCAAATGTAACGACCCAGTATTTTCAACCCTTCGCATCCGCACATGTCGGACTTGAATTGTTCAAAATACTGCGTTGTAAAATAAATTTGGCAAAACTCAGAATATGTAGTAAATAAATCACAGAATCACATACATATATCAGAACTCACAGCGGAAATAAAATATACAGTGGTTCATGAAGCCACTATAAAACTTTAACCAAATAGAATTTACATAGTTTAGAAACTGCAATACAGCTGTAGACATAAATAGAAACAGAGTCTTCCAATTTGATTGATTGCAAATAAGATAAAGACTGAAAGGCTTCCGGCAGTATGAATGATCTACGGGATGACATAACTCCGGAGAGAAACTAAAACTGCAACTCAGGCTGACCCGAGCGTACAATAAAACAACAACACTCGAGTCAGGACATACATACTTATATGATGTAAGCTAAATCAAGTGTACTGTAATATAGAGCAAGTAACTTAAAGGATGCTTGGGACCGCCCATCCTCTACGGATCCGTCAAACTATTTACTATGTAATATATTGCGCTATTATAATAGTGTCTATTTATAAAATAAACATACTTTTTTCTTAGCATTAAGGGGTTACCCATATAGCCCTTAACACGTAATAGTCCCAGTAGTCCATCCAATATCATAGCTCCTCCTGATCGGGAAGCAACTAGAGGATACCACACGGGCTACGGGAGAAATCTAAACTCGTACAAGG
This sequence comes from Allium cepa, assembly GCA_030765085.1. Classification (NCBI taxonomy): domain Eukaryota; kingdom Viridiplantae; phylum Streptophyta; class Magnoliopsida; order Asparagales; family Amaryllidaceae; genus Allium; species Allium cepa. Next base: position 517,083,226 of record CM060942.1, read on the forward strand.
CGCGGTATGGTAGGTGACATGGCACAACTAGGCAATGCCAGGGTAGATATACCAATTACGCATCCGGGCCGATGGTAACGCGAAGCCGCAGCAACCGCCCACCTCGAAACAACTCCCCAAATCAAAATAGAAGTGGCCACTGAATCAATCCAAAGTCATAGTATAATATCGAAGAGGAGTGTCCGATCAGAGGAATGACCTCATTAACCCGTCGATCGCTCCTGTTTTAGCCACCTTATGCCAACTCACGGGAGTCGGGTCCACGTATTTACCTTACAGGAAACGTCGCCACCAACCTACTTCATTCTGGAATCTCCACCGCGTACACGGTTAGTCAAAGTGGTTTTCGGTATCGACAGAGAGTATGTCCATATCCGATCCCGGTCTCTTTGCCAACCCATCGTTATTATAACACCGTGGTCTTTTAAAACAGTTTATACTTTAAAACCAAAATAAACATTTCTATTTCAAACTATAAACACGATATCATTCAAAACCCAAAACAATATGATACCGTTATATTCAAGTATAATTCTTTTCCAAAAACCATACTGCTTAAAATTTATAATATCTGGAAACCAAATATTTAAATTATATCTTCAAAACATAATATTTTGGAAATTTTACTTTAAAACCATAACTCCCAAACACAATGGTTTGGACATTCAACGGTATATAGAATAAATGGTTTAACTTTATGGTTACTTTGTAAAGAAGATAATTTACATAGCTTTACAAATATATTTCTTTATTTTAAACCATAATTTAAATATCACTTCATGTTCCCAAGACCATTTCAATTCCTATATATATATCCAATTGGAGTATTAATATTCAAAACTAAGGTTGGATATTTTTTCTTTCAACAAATTAGTGTTTATTATTTCGTCTTGAATATTCCCATAAATTCCATAGATAAAACTCCAAAATTATGCCATTAAATAATTTCAAAATTTACTTAACACTAGAATGTTCATCTTAAATTTATTAAGAAAAATCCAGTTATAAATCTCATATCTTAAAGGTCTCCAAAACTTAAACATAAATATAATTTATCAAATTCCTTAAATTTCAAAACAATCAAATTCCAGATTCTATAGCACTTAGGAAATGCTACCTAAAGTTACGGGTAAAACTAGTCCAATTTCAAAAGACAGCATTTAAATGCTTTAGTAGATTGTTTAACTTAATAAATATTTCCAAATATAACTTATATATATTTCTTAACTGAAATCTTATCCTTTCAAAAATCCAGAATTTCCAAAATAAGTTATATTCCAAAATTTTATTCAAATATTTATTTATTTATTTATTAACATTTATAACTCATTCAAAATCAATATAAAATCCTTTAAAGATATTAAATCAAATATTTAACTTCCAAAATAATTTTAAATATTTCAGAAAATATTATAAGGACCACGGGCCTGTATATAGTTTTCTAGCCTAGGTCAAGTGATACGGATTTATATCATTTCAATCCGTAATTTACAAACCCCGGGTTCTATCATTTCAAACCCGCAATCCCAAGTTGTCAGATAAGCAGTTAACAACATAGATGAATAATAATAATCAATTAGGCCTATCGTCTCAGCCCATAACAATCTAAATATAACAGGGAACTTGCAGTGTGATTTAAGCAGTAAATAAACAATAATAAAATATAACTGCAGAATATCATACAACAGATAATAACTGATGAGGTGTCCATTTAAATGGGGTTCATCATTTTATACAACATTACAGACAGATAGTAGTGAATTAAATTTCTACACATACACTTGCAAAAATTTACGAAATATAAATACGTATGTCTGGTGAGAAATACTCACCTGAAAGTTGCAGAAAATTTGAATTCAAAAACGACGATTCACCGGTACAGACCGACAGAGAGTAACGATAAAATTTCTCGCATGTCGCCTAGATTCAAATCTAGAACAAAAGTAGAAAAATAGAATACACGACTTAGAATTTTACGGTCAAATCAAAATAGAACGAGAATGACTTGACTTGCTCGACCACTCCACCGTGTACCGTGACCAAAACATACCTTAAAACGAGAACCGGGTTAACCCAAAATTTACGACAAAATTTCTAAAGGCTGACTGACAAAAGGTGAAGTCTCTCTACTATATGCCGTGATATGCACGTGCACACTACGCTCACGCCAACCCATACGTGCACACTACTACTACCACCTGAACTCACCCCAAACATTTTTAACTTAGCCTAAAAATTCTTACTCACGTTCATGTACTCACGCCCCCCCCCCCCATAACATCACCTTTTCTACTATCAACTTTATCCTATTATCAAAATGGTTCCAGTTCCATTTCTTTAACATCCCAGACAAAACCTCTGCATGCTTTACAACTTTTCTTGGTCTATAATATTCACTATTTCTACCTCATGATTATTTCTCTACACCCCTATTCATTATTCATTGCTCTTCAATTTATGAACAAACAAATTTTCCAGACTAAACAACTCCACTGCACCAAGTTGCAACTACCATATGCATGCTCCCTGTCAGTTTCCAACATTTACATACATGCAGACTTGCCTTTTATGTCACAATGCAAACTAAAACTCAAAGTACCTTATCTTGTTGTATTCCTTTCCCTTTTTTTTTTTTTTTTTTTAGATGTGAATGTAGATCTGAAACATCTTAACATGTACATAGATGCAAACTCCTATTCAAACAAAATGCAACTGGAAAACAAATGTCTGCCTATAACCCACTATAGTTCTAGCCTACCTCAATTATTTACCTGATCATTCAGACAGCATATGCCTAAATGATATGCTCCTGCTAAATCTCAAAACATGCACTCAGACATGCACTTAGCCAACCTCAGCAACTATGGTTCCAAACATTCGAGGACCTGACATCACTACCTGGTCATCTACATGCTTCTCCTTCAACTGCATGCTGGGCTAAATAAGACAACTGCTACTCTACTACTCTTATCACACATCATCAAGCAACACTCTTCCACACCTTTGTCAGATCAGAATCCTCCTCTTCCTCAGTCCACACAACATGTGCACCTCATCCTACTACAACCAGAGGCCAGGCCTTGCCCATGCACAACCCTTTTGAACAGCAAATCATATATGTGATACATTTCCAATAGAAACATTATTTGAAAAATATGCAGACTATTTCCAAACTAATGCGACTGAATCTTTTAAACAACTACTATTCTCTTACTTCCCTCTGCCTCAGCTCAGATAATCATGTACACTGATACCATGATTATGTGCTGCCTATTGAGAATTATATGTGCAGACAGGAACAAGGCAAAGCACACAACCTATCCATAACTTTCCAGTCTATAAACTGAAAGATGTACTTATATATATATAGCCAGTGTCAACTACTAGCATATCTCTATCCAACTTACAATCTGTTTACTGTGAAGACTAAATGCCCAGCCTTTCCAAAACCAAGTTTTACATCACTTACACCATTACTATCTTACATACTGTTCTGTACTTCCACTCATCATCACACAATTCTTCTACTTCAACTTTTTTTTTCCAGTTTATATGCATATGTGTCTATATATATAACATGGTCAGATGGGTGGGTAGCCGAGCAAGAATGATCAGAAAAAACAAAGGAAGACTGGAAGAAGAAGAGAAATAGAAGCCATTACCTGATACAACCACAAGAAGAAGCAGAGGAAAATGATGAGGAGAAAAATAGCGTGGCCTCTTATTCTTATACTATGAGATTTGTGTGATCATAGCAACTGATGGCGAGATGGGGAATAAATGGTAAGGCAGAGCTTTTTAATTTTAATCAATACGTTTAGAATTCTTGCCTAAATTTATCAATGCATTTAGGCCGATCAGTTTCAAACCCTTGAAGATTATTGGATGCTTTTGAAAGCAGTTTAAATGGCTGCTTGATTGAAGAAACTGATTGATGATATGGCTTGCGAGATGTATGCTCTGGTAACTGATTGTTAAAGGAAAGGCTGATGTATATTTCAGTTATATTTTCCAAGTGTATATTTAAATTTTCGAATCATTAATTCCAGTGGTTTCTTTGATTCAATTATGCGTGTATGATGCTAGCTTGGCACTGGTGAGATAGAGACAAATGTATGTGCATGTTCCAGGCTTTGAGATGAAACATGAGAGTGTACAAGTTGCAAAGGAAACTGCCAGAGAAATGAACAATGAAATGTTTGAACGTTATATAATTAAATGTTGTGATTCATTTTGGTTAAAGTTTCCCCTTAGATTTAGCTTGGTATTGTAAAATGTAAACGGTACAATATTATATATAGTCAAAATAGAACGTATGCCAAAATATAAAACCGGCTGACAAATAAAGTACGTAAAGTTCGTTAAAACGCTGACTGATATTTTATGTCCAAAAATTTTTAAAACTTGATTTTTACACTACGCTAAACAGACGCAGGTTAAAACATCAAAAATTTTCACAAAATTCAAATTTTAAAAACACACGTTTTGTTACATTGCTTTATACCCTATAATTGACGCGTCTGTCAAACGCGAAATTCAACTGTTCAAACTTAGCTTAAAATTTCACAGTTATTATTAGATTTTATTGACATACACCATTATATAAAATATATCTCCCATTTAAATAATTAAACTATATTTTTTAAACACAATTTGTATAAAATATGTTTCAAAATTAAATAATTTAAAATAAAATAAATATCTAAAACTCGGGCTGTTACAATTTCTGTTGCATGAAAACAATGATATTTTGATTGTTCAAATATATGTTGATGACATCATTTATGGTGCTACTAACAAGTTATTGTATGAGAAATTTGAAAAAGTCATGCAGGAAAAATTTGAAATGAGCTTGGTTGGAGAGTTAAAATTCTTTTTAGGATTTCAAATCCAACAAAGCAATAAAGGCACATTCATTTCTCAAACAAAATATATTAGGGAACTTGTCAACAAATTTGGATTGAAAGATGCTAAACCAGCAAGAACTCCCATGAGTACAACACTTAAACTTGACAAAGATGAAAAGGGTAAGACAGTTGATCAAAAGCAGTACAGAGGTATGATTGGATCACTCCTTTATCTTACCGCCTCTAGGCCTGACATCATGTTTTCTGTCTGCTTATGTGCGCGTTTTCAATCTAACCCAAAAGAATCTCACTTAAAAGCTGTTAAAAGAATTATAAGATATTTATTGCACACACCACGATTTGGTCTTTGGTATCCATCAAATGATAATTTTGAATTGAAAGGTTTTTCAGATGCTGATTATGCTGGAAATTTGGTAGATAGAAAAAGTACTAGTGGAGCATGTTTTATGTTAGGACATTCATTAGTTGCATGGTCGAGTAGAAAACAAAATTGTATTGCATTATCCACAACAGAGGCAGAGTATATTGCTTTGAGCGGTTGCTCTGCTCAAATCTTATGGATGATACAAACTTTGCATGACTATGGCCTAAATTTTAAACGTGTACCATTAATGTGTGATAGCAAAAGCGCAATTGATCTCACAAATAATCCTGTACATCATTCGCGAACAAAACATATAGATGTAAGACATCATTTTATTAGAGATCATATTTCCAAAGAAAATATCTGCATAAATTTTATTTCAACTGATTCTCAATTGGCAGACATCTTTACAAAACCCCTACCAGAAAATAGTTTTTGTAAACTACGACTCAGTCTAGGTGTTTTAGAAATTTGCTGAATTTTTAACATTTTTTTCTCCCTACAAATCATCGAAAAGAAAAATAGTAATTGAAAAAGTGATGAGTGTTGATATTGATTATATATTATAACTCGAGAAAGTATAATTAGAAAATTTCTTTAGAAATGTAAAGAAGAGTTATAAAACTTTTTGTTGGTAAAAAATTCCATGACCATCTCTATACCTATCATATTTCTATCAACCATCACTCATCAAAATTCTATATAGTTTGTCGATATGTGGTACTTTAAACAGGAATCGTTCGTTTTTCATTTTTACATTTTTTTTATAAAAAAATAAAATAAAATAAAATAAAATAAAATAAAATAAAAAAAATAAAATAAAAATAACAATAAATACCAAAGTATTCACTCTCATTTAAAAGTCCTCACGGTTATGCATGGGTGAATTACTTGGAATTTGTTATGTGCTTCCATGCTCATTTAAAAGTCCTCACGGTTATGCATGTATGGAACACATATCAAAAGTTGATTTTTTAAATAAACAAGTTGATTCTAATCCCATTTAAAAGTCCTCACGGTTATGCGTGGTTAGAAGATACTTGATTTCATTTTTTAAAAAAAATAAATTTGGAATACTACTAATCTCATTTAAAAGTCCTAACGGTTATGCATGATTAGTAGATATTCAAATTCCTGATATAAAAATACCACAAATAGACATAATTGTATGGTTTTATATGATGACATCATCTCCATCATTCTAAAAGTGGAATATGCGCCTAACAAAATTTTTATGATTTTTGTTTGATTTTTTTATTGAAATTTGATATTTATATTAAATTGAGTTTTAATGTTGAATTGATATCGATTACTTTTTCTCTATTTTCTCTAACACTATTATTCTTTTGCTGATAACAAAAGGGGGAGAGAAAAGTTAAGATTTTGTCAAATAAAATCAAGCAAAGGTCAAATAATTTTCTATTTGCATCTAGAATCATTTGCATATTTTTATTTGTATGCATATATGTAGGGGGAGCATCGTATGGAGAGGAAGCATTTAAATAGGGGGAGCAATTAGAATATATCAATGATCAAATACATTTAACATATTCAAAATCTTAAATATATGTTTGTTATCATCAAAAGGGGGAGATTGTTGAATATGCGCTTATATGATTTTTGTTTGATGATAATAAACATATATACATTCGTTTAAATGTATTTGATAATATACTATTTTATTTTTTCACAGATTAAATAAATATTTGCAGAATAAAATAAATAACACGAAATTTGAATTCAAACGAATATTTTATTCAAACAAATATTTATTACATCTTTGAATAGTACAATTTCAAGCTCTCACTATAACTATACAACTTTGATTACAATTACATCACATTTTACATTTACAATTCACCTCACTACATATCACTCACACTCGTATTTATCTTCAACTTCATTCCAGTTTGAATCCAGTATCTGAGAAATCTGCAAAAATATTCACTAACGCAGTAAAATTGAAAAAGAAATATTTTTGCAAAATAAAATAAGATATGATTTTCGAAAATAATATTTGCCTCAGTTATTTGGGTTGTTCGTCATCATTTAAATTTGAATTCATCATACACGAACAACTTGTGACATACACAGCGTATTACTGTATATGCCACAAGGCCGTGCACGCCGATATATACACTTGATAATGCTACAGGGACAGGTGAGCACAAGGTCAAACCCAAATATATGGACAGGTTCAACTCAGGTGCAATAAATTCAAAAATACGACACGAACACAAGGTCAAATCCGAGTTTTGAAACTGGATTCAACACAAGTGAATCGAATTCAAGTCAGACCAACACTGCAAGTACATGAATGCAAACTACAAGTACAGGTTCAAGGCCAAAATGTCAAAGTGGCAACTGGCAATAACAACTACACATATGCATACCACAGATGCAACCGATCAGTTCGACATATACATGAAGGCAGCAAGTCAGTGGACAGACCAGAGTACAACAGGCAAGCACAATGCATATATAGCAATAATATACAAGCCAACAGCAAAACAAGCAGTGCAGACCACAAAAGTGCAACAAGTATTGCAGTAATAAACATGGACAGAAGTAAGGCAACAAAGACTCAAGCAACAACATGGACTGCAACAAATACATGATGCACAACTCAAATGAATATCAGTGCAAGTGTCAACCAGGTAGCAAGGAAGATCAACACAGCAAGCTACAGCATCAAGTTGATCAAGATGCTACAGATTTCAGTAAATGAACCATCAAAGAATGCAACACAGTGAAATGACCAAGTGCAACTGGAAACAACAATGGATGCAAACTACAAATACATGATACTGTTCAATATCCAAGACTTAAGAATGCATCACTATGACACAGTATACACAAGTGAAGCCAAAAGAAATCAATCCAGTTCCCACACAACTCAATCAAGTAACCAACAGCTAGTGCTATCAAATGAACCAGTGACAATGCAACAATCAACTCAAATGAATACAGCAAGCATGCAACAGAGGTCAAGCATATATAGATATGCAATGACAAAGTGGATCAAATGAAACATACAAAATGCCCAAGTAAAGTGTGCAGTGAAGTATAAAGCAACTACAACAGATGCAGTGAAGCATCTGTGTAAATATATGTACAACATGTCAAAGCAAGATGCATATATGACAATCAACCAAAATTGAACCAATGATCTAGGTTACAACTTCAAAATCAGTGGGCAAAGGCATTGAAGACCAGCAAATGAAGCAAGTCCAAAACAAATATACAATGCACCATGCATCGAACCAGAAGACCGAAGTCAGATAACAATTAAACCGAAGCTATCAATATCAAGTTCGTGCCAAAGTCAATTTTGAACAAGTCGCAATCAAACGAACAAGTCTAATTCAAAACCGTGGTCATCACGAAACGAATCAAAGCCGTGGGAAGCAAGCAACAAAAATATACGCATATGAAAAGGTCAGAAATCATCTCAGCATCAAAGTGAAATCGAACGGCTGATCAAATATCAGTTGACAAATTCAAGTACAAAATATACGACGCAAATCCAGGGTTACAAACCCTATATAAATTGATATCATCATCGGCAATTTTCTGCATCGAGTTCAAGCAAGCCAACAATCAGTAAAAGCAAAAGGAACAAAGTACTTACCGAAGTTATAGTCGAACTCGATCAATTTCATCGAAGCCGTGAGCAAAACAGAGAAGAAAACGATCGACGAAAGCAAGCAACGAGCATATATTCGATCGATCAAAAGTCCGACTCTTTGAAATCACGAAAAACCCTAAATTGGATCGCACAAACGAAAGCCCTAATCTGGATTGAAGGACAAAGTCGCCGCTATCTCATAACAACGAACGGAGAAAAGAAAAAGAAAAAGGAACGGGTTGAAGAATAGGGGCCGGCCTTGTTTTATTATAAGGCTATAGTTTATTTTTAATAGGTTTTATTTTATTTTATTGTTTTTAATTGTATTTTCCTTTTTAAACCGTTTAATTTTCTAGTCGTGTGACTAGGGTACAAAGTACGGTGTGTAGTTTGAGAATTCGCAACTCGGTAGTTGAGTTGTGGCAGGGTTTTGAGCGTAGAGTTAGATTAGTCAATAGCGGGTATAGCAAGTTTACGTGTGTAAGCGAGGGACTATCTAATTTCTAGTAGAAACCTTGGGGGCAGCACGTAGGCAGGGTTTTGCCGAAGCTGGGTAAATTCTGTATTGTTCTGTTCTGTTATTTATATTCTGCTATATCTGTGCTGCTATTCTGTGATCCGTGTTAATGTTAATTAGCTTCTGCAATTAAGTTTTTATAATTTACACTATCACCCTATTCACCCCCCTCCCCCCCTCTAGGGTGAAATCGATCCTACAACACACACACACACACACACATATATATATCCATTTAAATGTATCTTTAATGTACTATTTTATTCCCACAGATTAAATAAATATTTGCAAAATAAAATAAATAACATAGAGTTTAAATTAAAACAGATATTTTATTCAAACAAATATTTATTACAATTTTGAATACTACAAATTCAAGCTCTCACTATATATAACATTTTCAATTACAATACAAATTTGACTACATCACAATTTTCACATACATTTGCACCTCACTACATTTCACACATTCACTCGTATTTTATCTTCAACACCAGTCCAGATTGAATCCAACATCTGAGCTATCTACAAAATACACATTGGCACAGTAAAATTGAAAAGGAAATATTTTTGCAGTGTAAAATAAAATGTATTTTGAAAATAATATTTGCCTTAGTTATTTGGATTGTTCGTCATCATTTAAATTTGAATTAATCATACACGAACAGCTTGTGACATGCACAGTGTATTACTCTACATGCCACAAATTCGTGCACACCGATATACACTTGATGAAATTACAAGGACAGGTGAGCACAGGTCAAACCCAAATGAAAAGCCGGGTTCTACTCAAGTGCAGTATAAATAAAGTCATGACACATGCACAAGGTCAAACCCAAGCTATAAGCTGGATTCAACACAGGTGCAAGTTCATGAAAATGGTCAAGACAACTAAAACAAGCCTCTACCAAAAATCCAGTTGTATAAATGAAATAACGGTCGGGAGCAACTCAGACTCAATATACACATGAATAAAACTCAAGTCTGGTCACAACAAACAACAACAAAAACTAAGTGTGTGTGTGTGTGCGCGCAGCAAAACTCGAGGCAACTAGACAATATAGAAGACCATCTATACGCAGACTCGACCAAAACCTGACTGCAATATCAAAGTAAAGAAGTAAATCATCATACCTCGAACTACAACAGACTTCAGTATGCACATATCAAACTACATGAAGTCCAAACATGAATGAGTGAATATGCTACAGATATTAACCTGATATGCAAGGCACGTACGCACTGACAACAAACCACCTCAAAGAACTAACTACACAAACGGTGTCAATCAACATAGTCTAGACCAAATGCCATCAAATGAACATGACCAAACCCCACAGCAGTTACAACACAGTTAGATGAAGATACAAATATCAATGGCACAGCCTCAACATCAAAGACCGGACCCAAAGCATACTTATGGTGGCAGTGAAGACAGAGTTTGAGGCTACAACTCAAAGATCAATGCAACACAGTGACAAGCTAACCAGACTACACGAATACATGGTGCAATGCAACAGTCAACAGTGAAGACAACAACAAATCTTAAATCTACACTCAAGTACACATGAAAACAACTCAAGCTCAGTACAAATCCAAAAATATATGCATACATACATACATATGTATGTATGCACATATATGCAGATTTGAATAAACAGTTGTAAGAGCAATAGACTACAAAGAAATCATGGCCAGACCAGATTCAAAGATGCAATCTTGTACAACAAAGACTGGAAACAAAAGCAACCACAAAATCACTAATGCATATAGAGCAGAGACTACATGAACTGACTCGAAGACCAATGAACAGCAAGCATACATATATCATGAAACAGCAGTTATAAAAAGGTACAAGTTGAGTAGATACAAACATGAACAATCATGCCAAACTCAATAAGCATAAAGAAACGAATCAATGTCAAGGCACAATCAGAGCCGTGATAACCAAAGAAATTCACGGAACCAAAATCAACACCATGGTGGCCAAGCAAAGTCAGAATCGAGCCGTGTTAACTAAGCAATCAAATATAAAAATTATACAAGTAAAAGAAATCACAGTCATTAAAACATAATCAAGTGGTAGAGCAAAACTATTTTACAAATTCTAATGAGTAAATACAAACGAAAATATAGGGGTTCGAACCCTATATAAATGTTTAACATCATCGGGAAAAAGATCATTTGAGTTCAAGCAACAAATAATAATCATTCAACTCAAATCATCGCTCGAGTTCAAGTAAGCAAAAACAGGAAAGCAAAAGTATCAAATTACATACTGAAGCAAGTTCGAACTCGATCGAAATTGAAGGAGCCATGTACAAAGAGAAGAGAGCATCGATCGACAAAGTAAGGATGTAAATCATCATTCGATCGAGCTACTAAAGTCATCGTCTTTAATATATTCAAAGCCCTAATTTTCGAGCAAACGAAAGGAGGCCGAAGCCATCGAAGAACAAGGAAACGGGCCAATAAAGTAAAAAGGAGAAGAGGGACGTATTATTTATGGGCCAGTTATTATATACGGTTTTGGGCTTATAATTTTAAAATTAGGGTTTTGATTTTAATTTGTGTTTAATTTGTATTTTTCTCTTTTAAACTTGTGTAGATTCTAGTCATGTGACTAGGGGACGAACTGCGGTGGTGTGGTTTGAGAATTCGCGACTCAGTGGCTGAGTTGTGGTAGGGTTTTGAGCGTAGAGTTATGGTTAGTCGATAGCGAGTGTTGTAAGTTTACGTGTGTAAGCGTCGGACTACTTAGTTTCTAGTAGAAACCTTGGGGGCAGCACGTAGGAAGGGTTTTGCCAAAAGCTGGGTAAATCTGTGTGTTCTATTTACTGCTTTTATTATTCTACTATTATCTATGCTACTGTTACTCGACTATTATCTTTGCTGAAATTATTGTATACACTTCCGCAATAAATTTTTATAAATAATAGTATCACCCTATTCACCGCCCCTCTAGGGTGAAATCGATCCTACATCCTCAATCAAAGGTTGTAGTTAAACCTCGATTTCTTATGTCCGATCGTCACAGCCATGAACAATAATAGTAAGAAACATATATGGAGGTAAATTAAAAGGTGTGATGATAATGGGCCAAGATGAATATTTTTCACCAAATTGAGAAAATGGTGAAAAACCATCCGTACATAATCCAAGTCTAACATTACGTATCTCCGTTGTAAAAGTGGGATAAGATTTGTCAGAATGCTTCTATGCTTCTCCATCGGCTGGATATGTCAACGTGCCTTCTTCCTTTGTACTCACACTATGCCATCTCATATGAGGTGCAATTATAGAAGATGCATATATTCTTTGAATCCTAGGAGTAATGGGCAAGTAATTCATATGTTTGTATGGATCTTTCTTTCCCTTCTTTTTTCTTGGTTTGTACATTTTCTCGTTACATATTCTACACTTCCTAAGAGTGATGTCCTCTTTCCAAAACCACATGCAGCAATTTAAATACGTACGTATTTTTTGATATGGTAAATCAAAAACAGACAAAAGTTTTTTAACTTCATAATGATTTTCACACAGTAAATTATCGAACGACATATGTCGTTTTGCAGCTTATACAACAGCTATAAATCCGATTTCGGTGATTTTGTATTTTGACTTCATCACAATTTATTCTACGGTTACTAATAGCTGAGTGCCGCTTTTAAACCATCCCACAGAGGTTTCTTAGTAGCATCCGATAAATGGTAAAAAAATTGCTTCGGTATTTGGTTCTTTAATATTTACATCATCATCATCAACTTCAACCCTAGGAACATTGATCATGCTACATCTTCAACCATATTTTGTATACAATTCGTCATAACAATTTCATTACCAGCCATCTCTAATTCAGACTCTGTAGGAGTATGTACTACAACTTCTCCATGATGATCCCAAGCATAATACTTCGATACGAAACCATTTTTGCACTAATAAACTTTCATAATATCTGGTAACAAATACTTCAAACATTTATACCTACTACACGGATAATAAATTTCTACACCGTTATCGTTATTACTTAAAGCGAATTCAACAACTACGTTTATACCATTATAAAAATCTTCCTTTATGAGTCTCTTTGTCGCCTCCTTTGATACATCCATCTCTTGCGATCAACAAAATAATCGATCATTTCCTATTAATAAAATATGTCACAAATTCAAAAAAAGTATTGGCCACTTTACGAATTGGTATTTAATTTTTCAATGTATTGATACGTAATCTTATACGCGACAATTTAACTCAACTTAAGAGTACAATATTGAAATGTTGGTTTATGATTTTCTATTTTGATGGTCAATCATCCAACTTTCCATTACAAACATAGTAAACAATTACATTTCGTGAACTATTTCGTTTTAAATGATTCAACAAAATTTCGACAGTGCTTCCCCTTTGATTCCTATATTGTACACAAATGCGTGTACATAGGAAACAAAAAGGAAAAGAGACGGCAAAATTTTGTGAACCGTTTAAAATGAAATACTGTGTGAAATGTAATTGTTTACTGTGTTTATAACTTATCCAATACAGGGATAAATTCCGAAAGTATTGTACCAGATGAATATATTTTTTTTTTGAAGAAAGGTCAAATATATTATTGATAATGATAGAACATTACAAACATAGTATATACAATATATACGGGTTGCTAATTCGAACCCGCAAACACCTCCCTACACACACTGCGTAAACCTAGCAACAATGCTTCTCATGGCGGCTCATTTTCCCTTCCTGCCAAGTCTTCTTCTCTTTCAACATTAGCGTTAAAAATTTCGGTGCGTCTGGACAATCTAGATCTCTCAGCTTCATCTTCTTCTCTATCAATCATGTATCTTGAGGAGGATGTTATGGAAGGGGAATTAGGGTTCAGGATTGAGGTAATGTTATTATCGACTCGCAAAGGTATAATCTCCCATCTTTCGATGATTTCTTCAAAATTGTTCATGCTATGTCTGATAAATCTGGATCTGTTGATGATTGATATATTGTACCAGATGAATATAAATGTATGTTTCGTGATAAAAACGAATATTTTATATAACGATCATGTATAACGCTTGTCCGGCGGAGGCAAAAGCTCTCCAATGGACGGAATAAAAAAGTAGTTTATACAAAAAATGGAAGTTTTATTATTTGTCTTATTATTTATTGTATAATATATTATTGTTTATAAACGGTTGAAAATATACGCACATTATTCGCTTATTTTATTGAACAAGGTTAATTCAACATATTATAATAGATATGTAAATCATTTTTTACAATATTTTCGATAGAAAACAATTTATTTAATTATTTGCATGTGTGTGTATATAATGATTAACACATATATACATATATATATATATATATGAACAGATAAACACCCCAATTAACATAAGACAATAATAAAAATAACACATAATAATGGTTTACATACACATAAATTCCCGAATTATACATAGTTATCTAAATTTTAAAGCTAACAAATGAAATATGTATCTCATGGGATATTCTATACCATCATCAGGCTATCAGAAACAATTAGAATTGGTAATTAACCCTAATTTATCAAATTAGAAAAATCTAGATTTAGGTTAAAATTTAGGCTTTTTGCAAAACTAAGAGGTTACACCTGAGATTGGAAGCATCTGAATGTAATTATGGAGCCGTGCAAGATCCAAAAGCATAAATTTGAGGTTTGGAAGCTTAAAAATGGTTTTTAGGGATTTTGGATAATAATTTTCCTTCAGCTTAATTGAGGGAAAAAGGTCTCTACGAGACCTGTATAATGCGAACTTCCGACGGCCGTCAATGGCTACATTCAAACGGTTTTCAACGGCCGTCGATGGCCCATTAATGGCCATCGAAAACCATCGCAACGGTCCATCAGAAGCTGTCGCCAAGCATCGTCAGTATTTCAAGCTTTTCTAATAGTGAATCTTTTAAAAACATTTAGACAATTCAAACAATAAATCCATCAAGAACGCAACATCTAGTGTAAACATTGCTCTTTATAATAACATTCGATAATACGAAATTATTTAATGATCTGAACTGCTCTCCGACAACTCCGATCACACAAATAATGCACAAGCATCATATAATCTAGCAATATAAATCAAATGAGTTTCAATGGTTCTCGACTTACATGCAATTTCACAATCGATCATTGAATCGAATTTAATATTTTAACACACAATTCAACCAGTTCAACACCAAACAAATTGAACCATAGCATGAAAGTTATTTCACTCATTTTAACCATTTAGAACCAGAGGTTATCGAAATTTTTAATAGAGGCAAGGCATAAAAACAGGGATATAATTATTTTAGATATAAATGTTTGAGTCAAGCAGAATTATTCACCTTAATGAAAAATGTAGAACATATTCTATGCTAAAAAAATTTTCACCCAAATTGCTCTTCCTGCGCCTTGTCCCATCCACATACGCCACTAAATCCACCAACGTTGCCTACCAGCAGGACTAGATTGTGTTTGGATCGACATAGACTGGCCGAGCTTAGATGTGATAGGAGGGCATGGATTGGGTCAGGGTGTGCTTAATCAAATTTGTAATTATACTTATGAGAAATTTAAGCAACACGTACTAATGATGAATTTGGAGGATTTCGGCTACAAATACACCTCTTTTAGCTACTAAAGGAAGACTTTTAGGATTTTCTTCTTCTTCCTCATTAGACTTTGAGAAAAACTAGGATTTATGCCATTGTAACCAAAGATTTATTCTAAATTCGGAGAGAAAGAATCATTAAAAATAACTAATTGGACGTAGGTCGAAGATTTGATCAAACCACTATAAAAAATTGTATACTTTCCCTTTGCTTTGTTGGATTTCTTCCAGTCCATTTACTTATTTCATTTTTGATTGAATGTGATGTTTTCCATTTTGCGTGCAAACAGTTAGCATATTTGCTGTAGTGAACCATTCAGCCGACCATGGTAATCGTGCAAGCTAATTTACCAACGACATGTTGGCGTCGGCGGGCTGTTAGTAAATAGATTTCTGATGCCATGTCGATTGCTCATAAGGGAATTGTAAGAATATTATCAGAAAATTGCTTCCAATACCACAAATATACAATGCGTAGTGCTCTTTACAAAGCTTTCTTGATGACATTTACTTATGCCTGGTCGATACAAGTTCCAACATCATTGCGACAACAAGCTGACTATATTTTGAATTGTAAATATTGATTTTGCCGACGCCATTTTGACAACTTTCTGATGACTTAGCGACGTCAAATTAAAATGTAAAAAATGGATTTTCAAGCATTTGGCTGACATCCTACCGACAGCATTATTGAAATATATTTGCAGCATTTCTACTATATTTCTAACCTCAATCACACATTCAGATATACACGATATGCAATCAACCCAACATAACATGCTTTTATCACAAGTTATGTACCATACTATCGCACATCACCATATTCATATACCAAATTAAATTACCTAACAGTATAATATCATAAATATTAATTGACATCTTATCACATGCCACTATATCATACAGCAAACACAAATGCCTATAATCATATAACCCAAATGTCTATGTACATATATACAAATACTACCCTACCAATACAATTATTACCTACTCGTTCGAACTTTACCCACCATCACCATTACCATAACAATCACCACACCTAGCAGAAATGTTCATGTCTAGAAAGTGTCGCAAAAATGTATTTGTAAACAATCCGAGCTTCTTCTTTAACTTACCAACATATGACTTTAACCATTGGTTTTCTTTTTCTACACCAGTACAAAATGTTGCAGCTCTATCTAACGAGAATGTGTAAATCAAATTTATTTGTTAATAATATGTAATTTTTGTTTCAACTATTCTATTTATTGAAACAAATTTATAAATTTATGCCAACCGTATATTTGTTCAATTTATTAGGTGATTTTGAAAAATAATATTTTGAATTGAATAAACTCTTGTATAATCTATTGAAATAAAATTTATAAATAAACTTAATTATGTATATATATGTATGTGTGTGTGTGTGTGTAATTTTATATGTCTATGTATATGTATGTGTGTGTATGTGTGTAATCTATTGAATGATTTAACTTATACAAACATGTGACTTCAAATGTCTTTTCTAATTTATTAGAACCAAATTTATAATTTAATTCAATTTTATATACATTTGTTTAATTAGTTGAGTGATTAAATTATATATCCTTTTAATTTATTGGGCAATTTTGATAAAAGGTACTTTAACTAGAATTAATTATTGAATAATTTATTGAAACTAAATTTATAATTTAACTTAGTTATGTATACATACATATATATATTATTTATCGTGTGATTTAACTTATAAAACATACTCTTGTTTAATTTATTGAATTGTTTTTATAGCATAACTCAATTATATTTATATTTTTGTCACATTTATTAAGTGATTTAACGTATATATTTGTTTAACTTATTTTGTGATTTATAAAAATCTATATATTAACTTGAATAAACTCTTGTTTAATTTATTGAAGGAAAATTTATAATTTAACTTAATTACTGTGACGACTCAGAATTTTCGAGCATTTAAAATCGGGATATTTAATTGACTTTAAATATTCAATAGAGTAATTTTAACCTGAATTACGAATATCACAATTTAATTGAGAATTGAATTATTAAATTAAATAAGTGAAGTTAAGTAAATTGCTGAATCTGGAGTTTAAGCCTATTTATAATAATTTGAAGACCTATAAAAAGTTTATCGATAATACTGAGGATAATAGAAGTAGTAAAATTGAAACTAATAGTTGTTTGTTCAGTTTTAAAATTTTATAGTTTAAATTGAATTTAAAAATAGCCTTCCGAGGCAAAGTCTTGGAATTTAACGAAACCAGTTCCATTGGATCCGTAATATTGAATTATTATCGGATTTCATATTTTGCATTTATCGGAGTTATTGTGTGAGCGTACGATATATAAACACGTTGAAATTTACATCGAATATTCAATATAATAACTGGTTCAAAAGCTATCTTCTCCATACGATCGGATTTGGACTCGGAACCTTTTCCGTTATGTTCGAAATAGGGGTATAACGTTATAAACGCCTTGCGGCATGCCTCGATAGGAGGTCGAGATTTGAGCTTCGATTTCGGGATAATTTAAATTTAAACTTTGAATATAATTTATGTATATACAAATCACCCTCAGCCGTAATTCTTTCTCGTCAGCTTGCTTCCTTTCTCCATCAAAACATTCTGTGTTCTCTTTAGCGAACAATGCCAGGCATGGTTATATTTTCAATGCTCAGAGATAAAATCATGTTTCCCTTTCGTCTTCTAAAGCACGACATTCTCTCAGCTATAATTCGCGTACCCTTTCCCTTTTTTTTGCAAAAAGCAATTCGAATTTTTTTCTCCTTCTAAAACAATGGCTGAACCCCCTTCATCTTTTCCTCCTAAATCAGTAATGAATGAACGAAATTTCGTTCTTCGTTCGAAATTAAATTCAAAATCAAATAAAGGGCCGAGCACATTCAGAAATTCATCTCAAATAAAATTGTTCGTTTGCTCGAAAATTTAGAGAGAGGGAATATGAATTCTTCGCGATGTTCGCACGCGAGCAAGTGGTGGTCTTGAGGTCAGCATCGCATGAGCTTGGCCGTAAGTGGAGGGAAGGTATTCGCGTTCTGGTGGGGGTTTGGTGGTCTCTAGGGTTGAGCGAGATTTGGGGATTTCTTTGTCTTCATTCATCATTCATTCGTCAGCAGGAGGAGCAAGGAGGGTTGTTGGCTCGCGAGCCTAGAGTCAATGACATCGGCGGTGATTGAGGCTTGGGCAAGTTCATTAGGGCAGTTGTATGCGTCAGGGAAGCACGGCGCTGGGGAGCCATCGACTCTCACGAGGATGGGACTGGCCGAAGTTGCATCGGTAGCGGGGTTGTGTTCTCGAATCTGTTGGCATGGTAAGGTAATTATTTATTTTAGAATCTAAGGAAAATAATTACAGAAGGTAAACCAATTTCTTTTTTAGAAATTAATTAACAGTAAATAAAGTTATATAAAAGTATACTTTTGAAATCTATAAATTTATTTTTATAAATATATATATATATATATATATATATGCAGTTTCAGATTGGATGAAAATAAAATAAAACAAATATGCATGTTTTAAACTTACTAGTTATAAAAAAAATAGGGTTATTGATTTATTTAACAAGCTTATTTAGCTATTCAGTTACTAAAAATAATTTATCAAAAAAAGGGAAAATTAGTTTAAACCCAAATTACTAGTTAAATTAAATAAATGAATAGTAATAAATTGTTCTATCCATTCGAATATTAATGAACCATATAAATTATTTATTCAAGGTCAACACCAGGAAATTCAAGGCAATATTGAAGTGGATTGCGAATAATAGAAAAGGTGAGTTAATCTCACTCAGTTAAATTTAAACTTAAATTTATATGATTAAATTTAAATAATTGTTTGAATGGATTGAAATTGATTGATGTGCTATAGTATGGTATATTCTAGAATTGGCATATTATTGTGCTAACATCTGTGGATGCAGGGAAAACAGGTTGGAGGGATCCAACTGGATCACTCAACATTTATTATTTAATATTCTCTGCTGTGAATATTGATATTCTATGATGAGTTATATTGGAATATTGAATGTTATGGTTTGATTGGATATATTTGGGTATAATGAATTACCAAAAATATATAAATTGGATTTTGAAAAGGAAATAAAGAAGTGAATTTGTAAGTAAAATAATTATAGAAATTTGAATAAATTTAAGAATGAATTGGAAAAGAAATAAACTAACTTTAAAATTCTAATAAATAGATCTTGAGTATAGAAAGGAAATTTGAATAAACAGAAAGTTAATGAATATTAAATCTTTAGTGATACTAATTAAAAGAAGAAAACATTTATTTAAAATTTAAGTTTTAAATTATTGAAAAGAACACAGAAGAAATTGGGAAGAAGATGAAATTGGTATATTTCAGTTAAATGATATAAAATCAATCGGAAAATAATAATAATAATAAAAATAAAGTCCGTAATTAATAAATTTTGAGATAAGCTGATAAGTAAAGAAATTTATTTCAAATGGAATAAATTGGGAATCAATTTGGAAAATTGATTTAAGTGATTGAGATTGAAAATTCTCCCTGGATAACCAAGTACGTTTCCAAGTAAATTTTTAAATATAAATTAAAAGTTTTAAAGTTGTTTTAAAATGTATGTTTTGAAAATTTATTATTTCTAAATATTTAAATTCTATAAGTAAGTATTTCCTTAAATCTATTATAGCAGTAATTATTTAAAGAGTGACTTGGTATTTTGTTTTTAAAAGTAAAATCTAGTTTTATATCTTATTAAGTAACCTTATTTTCAAATATTCATATAGTATGTATTTTTAATAAATTATTGAAGTAGCCTTTAATTAAATGTTTAAAAGTATATTTCAAAGTAAAGTGTTTTAAATTATTTTAAAAAGCTAGTTTTGTGCTTGGTGATTTCATTGGAGATAGAAAATATTTGGGAAAGTTTATTCTGAAAAGAGAAAGATGGTTTGAAACTGTTTTCAAAGGGTTGAAAATAGAAATATATCTTGTGAAGATATTGAGATAAATAAATAAGTTGGGAGATTATTTATTGGTTGATGATTGTTGTGAATATTAATTGATAGTTAAATCACCGACTATCAATATTGGCCAAATGCGCCGATCGTTTCGAAGAGACTGGGATCGAGTTTGCTATATTATAGCATGATAGGGGGTTCTCGCTTCGCGTTTGGTAGCGAATGAGAGACTCTTACTCCTACATGTCCTCGGGGGGGTTGGTTGCGAGTCGAGAGGCTGGCTGTAAAAGCAAACCCGAGGTACCTGTGTAAGCCATGGTGGGGCTGGGATGGTTGAAAAGCCTACCAGTTGTGGCCGCTGTCGATGGTTGAAAAGCCTAGACCATTACACTTGGTATCAGAGCTTAGGTTGGTGATAACCTTGGCTCTGGCGGGAACTACTCATTTCAATTAGAGTCCGTAGTACTCTAAAATGAGTTTGAGCGTATAAATAGATATGAGCACGTATTTTTTAGTGAATATAAAGTGTTTTAATATTGTGTTGATTGATTTATTGAGTGGCATATGAACCTTCGTCGACACAGTCTGCGCAACTGTATTAAAGGGGTTTCTAAACACTTGAATAGAACAATTGGCACGATATTGTTTTAAATGTGGGTGAATGAAATAATTTTATCCAAAAACATATTTGGATATAAAGAAAAGTTTTTGTAAACTATTTTAGCTAACATATGGTTGCGTGGACGTTAGGAAAAATAATATTGAAGTTTTATCATTGTTAAGTAAAAATATAACTAGAAATTGAAAATATAACCAAAGTTTAAGGGAATAAATTCATTATAAAATGAAATTTATAAATATGAATTATAAATTGAAATATAATCAAATGATAATTTGTATGAGCATAAGCTGTGCAAATGAATTATAGTTAAAATGGATTTAAGCAGGATTTGGAAATTTGAATCCCGGAGATTTGGAAGTATTTTGAAGATAAATGATGACATTATTGTTTTGGAGACATTTATGAATGGAAATCCGTTTTAAATGGATTTTGAAAGTGATATAGCATTGAAATCGCTTGGATTATTGGAAAATAATTCTGATGATGACGGGTGCATCATCAGTATTCATTTTCGAATTCCTAAGTGACGGATTGCTAC
Source organism: Allium cepa (assembly GCA_030765085.1). Classification (NCBI taxonomy): domain Eukaryota; kingdom Viridiplantae; phylum Streptophyta; class Magnoliopsida; order Asparagales; family Amaryllidaceae; genus Allium; species Allium cepa. The sequence goes on from CM060942.1 coordinate 517,105,352, forward strand.
CAAAAACTGATTTGTTCAGAAAATTAGTTGTTTTTGAAAAATTCAAAAGGAAATTTGTTGAAAATAAAAGCCAGGATTGGTTTAAAATTTTTAAGAAATGAGATTTGAGATGTTGGAGATTTCAAGATGATTCTAAACCAAAAGTCGGGTGTTTAAAAATCCTGATAAGATAGTTGTAAGCTTATAAATTGAGATGATTTTTAAATCAGGAAGGGAATATAAGCTTTGAATGTTGGAATTTAAATTTAAAGAGAAAGGTTAAAAATGATATTAACTTGGATGGGAAGTAAAAATTTGACTGGATTGACATTAATTAGATAGGCTGAAAATAATATCCAGTTATATTCGAATCAAGTTGAAATTGAATTGAGTTTAATAAATCCGAGTTAAAGTAAAATTGAATTGAGATGAGAATTCAATTAAATTAATGAATGGAATTAAATTCTTACCTGAACGAATTGGAAATAAATTGAATAACGATTGGGACTGAAGTAAATAAATTAGAATAACTTATAAAAGAATCAGAATTAAATTGTATGGAATAAAAATATGCTTGGGATATAAATAAGCATAAGGCTTGAGTTAAAAGAATAATATATTCAAGCCTATGATGAATGGAATTGTGTAAATAATAAGTTGTGACATATAAATTTTTAAAGTGGAATAGAAAATCCAAAATAAATATTGTTTGATGTTTTGGATAATGAAACGGAAATCTAAACTTGAATTATATAATAAAATTGAACTAAGAAAATTAAATAAAGTGATATTTGGAACTAAAATTCAAGTATTGGATTATAAATAGGGGAAGAACTAATTAGATAATAAATTAGTTAATGAAATGTGTAAATGGAATTCAATGTAGTAAAATAAAAGCTGAATTATAAGCTAATAATAAAGAAAATATAGTTGGAGGTGGCCTTGCAATTATTAAATGAATCGAGTATGAAATTGAATTGTGAGTTAATAAAATTGGATGGTAAATTAAAAGTGAATGGTGGATTCAGAACTTGAGTTGTAAATTAAAATTTAACTTGAAGTGCTAACAAATTAAATATAGTTGGAAATGTGTCGAATAAAGGAAAATGAAATTGGATTGAAATAATAATGGTTTGAATTGCGAATAAAATCCAAATATATGGAAATAAATTGGAAAATAACCTTGTAATATATTGAATGAGTTGAATCTGGAAAGGTTAAATTTTATTTTAACTAATCAAATAAAACTATAGATTTAAAATGAGATTTGATTGTGATAGAATCAAGTTGGATAGAGAAGAAAGCTTACTTGCAAAACGAAAATTCATAATGGATTGAGTGGGTAAACTAATTGTATTGAATTAATAAATGGATAGAATAAATAAGAATCAAATGGATGATGGAAATAGAATTTGTCGTAAAAAGAAATGGAAATGAACTTAGGTTATCGACTTAAGTGCTGAATAAAAACCGAACTCAAAATGAAGTGTGGTTTAAATGAGTTGGGAATGGTTATTGAATGAAATAACCTGGTTTGTTTTCAAGCTAAATAAAATAGTTTGGAATAAACAAATATGGAATGAAACGTAAAGGAATGGATTGTGAATGAAATTTAAATGGAATGTGTCTAGCTAAATTAATAATTGTGAATGAACTAAAATAAAAAGAAAATTTAATTGGTGATGAAGATGAACCTAAGTTGTTAATGGTTTTGTATGGAACTTGTTTGAATAATGGAACTAGTTGGTTAATAAAATGAAATGCAAGTGAATGGATTCAAATTTAAATTGCTTATAAAAAAGTGTTTAATGGGCATTTCTTTTAGAATTCATATGTTTTAACTATTGCGAATAAGTGAAATATTGTTAAGCTGTATATATTTGGCACTTACATGTTTAAATTGAGTAAGTACAGGTACTGGGAAGCCGTGCGGCTGGATTTTGGGCACGTTAACTGCTAAATAAATGAGTTGTTAGCTTAAAATGCTAAATAAGGTACGCCTACAGTATAGGAATAGGAAATATAAACTGTTTTTGGTTTTTTCGACCGGGTGGGTCGATGTATATATATTTATATCCTTTGTCAAATTGCTAAAGCTCCTCCGTACAAAGCAGACTCTGCCAAAATTTTCCGGAAATTTTGGGAGTCGAATTTTTTTTTGAAAATTTTGGAAAATTTTGTTAACGACAAAACGAATTTAAATTGGAAACTAAAATAAACTAGTAAATGAAACCAATTTAAAATAATGATATGAATTAGTTATAAATAGAAAATAAAATTCAAATATTCAGAGTGGAAGATAAATTGAATTCATATGGGAATAATAGAATCAATTTAATTAGAAATAGATATTAACTGAAGTGGTAAGATGAAAGTAAATATAAGAAACGTATAAAATGCTTATACTAAATTTAAGAAGGAATGGTGAATTCTTAAATGAAAATTGATACTACTAATATAATCTAAGTCAACATTTGAATGAACATATATTAGCATTTTGTGAGAAAGTCGATAAAATATTTTTGGGAATGTTGTGAATGGATATTGGTGCTAAGCAGGATATGCAGGTACTATAAAGGGAAAGGAGGATGGGATTTGATTTCATAAGATAAATTTTAAATGCTCGACAAAAAGGTACGTGTTTAAGTTTCTATATGAAATTTGATTGGGATTATGGATCGAACCACTTGGCTTATTGTTTTCTTTTTGGATTTGGGAGGCCTTAGAGCCATTTTGCAGTTGTACCGAGCTAGCCGCGCAAAGGAGACGCTGGCGAAATTTTTCGAAAATTTAGAGAGTTAGAAAATTTTTGAGAAAATTTTGATAATTCAAAATTTGGTTTTAAATTGAAACTTGAATGGTTAAACAAATAGTATAGTTTGAAACTATGGGAGAGTTGAGAAGTTAATAAGAGTGATAATGGGTCTTTTATAAAGGGATAGTTGTTTAGACGTTGAATTGTTTATTTTGGGAAGTAAGTAAACGGGTATTGGACCATTCTTCCTAATTGGTAATTTCGGGGACGGAATTCTTTTAGCGGGGGAGGAATGTGACGACCCGGAATTTTCGAGCATTTAAAATTGGGATATTTAATTGACTTTAAATATTCAATAGAGTAATTTTAACCTGAATTACGAATGTCACAATTTAATTGATAATTGAATTATTAAATTAAATAAGTGAAGTTGAGTAAATTGCTGAATCTAGAGTTTAAGCTTGTTTATAATAATTTGAAGACTTATAAAAATTTTATTGATAACACTGAGGATAATAGAAGTAGTAAAATTGAAATTAATAGTGGTTTGTTCAGTTTTAAAATTTTATAGTTTAAATTGAATTTAAAAATAGCCTTCTAAGGCACAGTCTCGGAATTTAACGAAACTAGTTCCATTGGATTCGTAATATTGAATTATTATCGGATTTCAAATTTCATATTTATCGGAGTTATTGTGTGAGCGTACGACATATAAACACGTTGAAATTTACATCGAAAATTCAATATAATAACTGGTTCAAAAGCAATCTTCTCCATACGATTAGATTTGGACTCGGAACCTTTTCCATTGTGTTCGAAATAGGGGTATAACGTGATAAACGCCTAGCGGCACGCCTCGATAGGAGGTCGAGATTTTGAGCTTCGATTTCGAGACAGTTTAAACTTTGAATATAATTTATGTATATAACAATCACCCTCAGCCATAATTCTTTCTCGTCGGCTTGCTTCCTTTCTCCATCAAAACTTTCTGTCTTCTCTTTAGCGAACAATGCCAGGCACGGTTATATTTTCAACGCTCAAAGATCAAATCATGTTTCCCTTTCATCTTCTAAAGCACGACATTCTCTCAGCTATAATTCGCGTACCCTTTCCCTTTCTTTTGCAAAAAGCAATTCGATTTTTTTCTCCTTCTAAAAGAATGGCTGAACCCCCTTCATCTTTACCTCCTAAATCAGTAACGAATGAACAAAATTTCGTTCTTCGTTCGAAATTCAATTCAAAATCAAATAAAGGGCCGAGCACATTCAGAAATTCATCTCAAATAAAATTGTTCGTTTGCTCGAAAATTTAAAGAGAGGGAAGGTGAATTCTTCGCGATGTTCGCACGCGAGTAAGTGGTGGTCTTGAGGTCAGCATGGCATGAGCTTGGCCGTAAGTGGAGGGAAGGTATTCGCGTTCTGGTGGGGGTTTGGTGGTCTCTAGGGCTGAGCGAGATTTGGGGATTTCTTTGTCTTCATTCATCATTCATTCATCGGCAGCAGGAGCAAGGAGGGTTGTTGGCTCGCGAGCGTGGAGTCAATGACATCGGCGGGGATTGAGGCTTGGGCAAGTACATTGGGGCAATTGCATGCATCAGGGAAGCACGGCGGAGGGGAGCCATCGACTCTCACGAGGATGGGACTGGCCGAAGTTGCATCGGTAGCGGGGTTGTGTTCTCGAATTTGTTGGCATGGTAAGGTAATTATTTATTTTATAATCCAAGGAAAATAATTATAGAAGGTAAACCAATTTCTATTTTAGAAATTAATTAACAGCAAATAAAGTTATATAAAAGTAGACTTTTGAAATCTACAAATTTATTTTTATAAAAATATACATATAGATATGCAGTTTCAGATTGGAAGAAAATAAAATAAATATGCACCTTTTAAACTTACTAGTTATAAAAAAAATAGGGTTATTGATTTATTTAACAAGCTTATTTAGCTATTTAGTTACTAAAAATAATTTATTAAAAAAAGGGAAAATTAGTTTAAACCCAAATTACTAGTTAAATTAAATAAATGAATAGTAATAAATTGTTCTATCCATTCGAATATTAATGAACCATATAAATTATTTATTCATGGTCAAAATCAGGAAATCCAAGGCAATATTGAAGTGGATTGCGAATAATAGAAAAGATGAGTTAATCTCGCTCAGTTAAATTTAAATTTAATTGATTAAATTTAAATAATTGTTTGAATGGATTGAAGTTGATTGATGTGCTATAGTACGGTATATTTTGGAATTGACATATTATTTTGCTAACATCTGTGGATGCAGAGAAATCATGTTGGAGGGATCCAACTGCATCCCTCAACATTTATTATTTAATATTCTCTGCTGTGAATATTGATATTCTATGATGAGTTATATTGGAATATTGAATGTTATGGTTTGATTGGATATATTTGGGTATAATGAATTACCAAAAATATATAAATTGGATTTTGAGAAGGAAATAAAGAAGTGAATTTGTAAGTAAAATAATTATAGAAATTTGAATAAATTTAAGAATGAATTGGAAAAGAAATAAAGTGATTTTAAAATTCTAATAAATAGATCTTGAGTATAGAAAGGAAATTCGAATAAACAGAAAGTTAATGAATATTAAATCTTTAGTGATACTTATTAAAAGAAGAAAACATTTATTTAAAATTTAAGATTTAAATTATTGAAAAGAACACAGAAGAAATTGGGAAGAAGATGAAATTGGTATATTTCAGTTAAATGATATAAAGTCAATCGGAAAATAAAAATAATAAAAATAAAGTCCATAATTAATGAATTTTGAGATAAACTGATAAGTAAAGAAATTTATTTCAAATGGAATAAATTGGGAATCAATTTGGAAAATTGATTTAAGTGATTGAGATTGAAAATTCTCCCTGGATAACCAAGTACGTTTCCAAATAAATTTTTAAATATAAATTAAAAGTTTTAAAGTTGTTTTAAAAGGTATGTTTTGAAAATTTATTATTCCTAAATATTTAAATTCTAAAAGCAAGTATTTCCTTAAATCTATTATAGCAGTCTTTATTTAAAGAGTGACTTGGTATTTTGTTTTTAAAAGTGAAATCTAGTTTTATATTTTATTAAGTAACCTTATTTTCAAATATTCATATAGTATGTATTTTTAACTAATTATTGAAGTAGCCTTTAATTAAATGTTTAAAAGTATATTTCAAAGTAAAGTGTTTTAAATTATTTTAAAAAGCTAGTTTTGTGCTTGGTGATTTCAGTGGAGATAGAAAATATTTGGGAAAGTTTATTCTGAAAAGAGAAAGATGGTTTGAAACTGTTTTCAAAGGGTTGAAAATAGAAATAATCTTGTGAAGATATTTGAGATAAATAAATAAGTTGGGAGATTATTTATTGGTTGATGATTGTTGTGAATATTAGTTGATAGTTAAATCACCGACTATCAATATTAGCCAAATGCGCTGATCGTTTCGAAGAGACCGGGATCGAGATTTATTTCTCGAAAACCACTTCGATCCGGTTTGGACGTTTTCGTGGAAAACGAGTTTGGATTCGAAGATGGAGCAGTGAAGTGCAACGGCTAGTCGCTACTAATCCTGAGGATATTTCCAAAATGGATGTAGTAGGAGTAGTGCCTTCGGTTCCGTTCGGACCCGGGACGGTCTTGTTTGGATGATTGCTTGCGAAACATCGTCAGGTGGACGATGGGCATTCTAAGGAATATATTCTAAAAAGGTAACGCTTAGCCTCAAGCCTCATCAAATGGGAATGGCTGAAAATAAGGGGTTATGCAGCAAGGCTTCGTGGGTAGCCCCCATTGGAGGGTGAGGTCATCCCTGTCTAGATGTCCCTTTTATTTCGGCTTAGTGGGCGGTTGCTGATCCCAACCGCGGGGTGATCTTGCTCGGGACTGTCCAGTAAGGGATGGTTCCGGTCTTGTGTTGCAGGGGAGTTAGGGTGGCTCCTCGGTACGCTGATCTAGACCAGGTACTGTGACAGGTGGTACCCCAGTGCCTAGCCATTAGTTGGAATCCATTTTCCCTACGCGCCCGTACGGTTTTGATTGTGCCCAACTATTGCTGAAACGTGAGATGCAAGCATTTCAGCTAGATTCTATTTTACTTTCTATAGACACTATTATAATATTAGAGGATTTTAATAAAAATGTTTTAGCTATCGTAAGGTAAAAACCTGACATGTTTATTTGTAGCGTGGTCTTACGAGATGCTTTTGTTTTCAAAAAGATTTTTGAAACTTTAGTAATCAACTGAGTGTGATTTTCTCATGCTGGTATTCCAGACTGACTCGGGCGTTATTTAACTATAATGCTCGGGTTAGACCGAGTATTATAGAATACAGAATATGATGTTGTGGAGCTCAGGAGACGAGCAGGATGGCGATACGTACTTCCGTACTTGTTTATATATGTATATTCCACTGTGATGAGTTGTTGTGTATCCATTGTATGATATTAATGTTGAACTGTGATTGATGTACTCTGATAATGTAATGTATATAAACAGAGATATTTGATTTTTGAGTAAAGACCATTCATTATCTATTATAATTTATTCCGCTGCGATGGTTAGATTCTGTTGTTGATTTCTATTTTCTTCTTCTACCTCTTTTTCTTTAACCCAAATGGTTCGTATTTCTGTACAACTTGAGTTGATTTAGGTAGAATAGTGTTAACTCAAGGGGTGGGGTTATTACAATTACGTACTTTTTTAACTCTTATATTTTGATTAAACATATATATTTTAACTTATACTCAATTTATTTTTAACATCTGCCACAAAATGAGGAATATGTTAAATGGTTATACTAAGCATTCGTATAAAATATTAAACACACACACAAACATGTAGTTTTGAATAAATGGATACATCATATGTACATCGACGTCATGCTCTGATGAATATGATCAACACTGACACGGCGATGAACGGTAGCATCAATAGAAGCATCAATAGGAGCATCGTCAGTCTGAATAAATGGAGATACTACATGGAATTCACAAATAATTTTGAAGGGATATAAGCTAGGGGTCTCTGTACACTTTTTTAAATGGTTAGTCATCCTACATTCCATTACAAACGTAATTTTATTTACGTTTCATAATTCATTTCAAATTGAACAACGAACAAAACTTCAAGAGCACTTCACCTTATTCTACATAACATATGCAAAAGAGTGCACATAGGGAAACGTGGAAGCGCCGTCGAAATTTCATTAACTATTCGATTTGAAATATTGATTTACGAAACATAAATATCATTGGGTTTATAACATGTTCAAATACTAAGATAACTATGACGTATCAGTTACATATCGATTTCCATTTTATTTAAAACACGAATATCTATGTAACGATTATATATATATTTATTAGGTAGGGCCAAATTAAATATCTACGGGGTTTTCATTATTAGCATCATGTCAATGACAATGAGTTATCGAATAATTTGAAAAAAACACCATCGTTATCTCAAATCATATATGAATTATTATACGAACAAGAATATGTCAAGGATCATATACAATGAATTTATATCATATATGAAGCTAATCGAATTATAGCATTGAATAGAAAATGAATCAGAGTAATAAATCGTACTGATGGAGACGCCGCTAGGCTTTGGATTTGCAGTGCTTGCAATGGCTTGGAGCTTTATGTAGGGACTTGGAGGAGGTGCTGGGCTTAGGAAGTGGCAGCTTGGGCTTGCGACTTTGGCGAGGCGGTTACTGCGCTTGAGATCTATGGTGACGTGGTAGGAGAGATATGTTGCAACTATGTTGGTGATTTGCGGCGATGAGTCTAGGGATTTGCTTGCGAACGACGAGGTGGCGGAAGAAGTCGAGGGAGGAGGAGGCACTAAAAGTAAATGTATAATTTCCTATGACTAGCAGCCATCGGAAATCGATGCATAAAACTGTCTCAAGTTCTCCCCTCGCCGCACAATTTTTCTAACGGCTTCCAACAACATCCATCGTAATTTTTTCGATGGCTACCAATAGATAGACTGATAGATCTAGATGACCGTTGAAGACATGTGGCTATTTAAGAGGTAGAAAAAAACCACTACTAGCCATCGAAACCTGTCGAAAATTTTCCACCTAAACGCCATCGCCAACCGTTGGAAGGCTCGAAATTGTTGAAGCTTTTTGCCAGTATTCTGCTGCGTCCTAGCTTAATACACACAATCCAGAAACATAATATGGTCACATATAAGCACATATCGAAGTTAGATATTCAATATAATATAAAATCATAAAATATACTCAAATCACATAAAGAAAATTAAAGTAAACATAACTCGCATAAAATAAAACCAACCAACACTTTGTTAACATAATGTACATACATGTCATTTTACAAAATATACAATGTCAAACACACCAACTCCCCACCATCAACTCACAAATGTCAAAATTACCACCACCAAATGTACCATCAAATAATATACACAATATCTCAAAGTATCTAACTTCACCAACTCAATTTATCATAAAAAATACTAAACAATGACGCAAAGTAAAAAAACATACCTATCAACTCCTGTCAATCACCTCCAGAACAACCGAAACAAGTTAGAGAGGGAAAGCGACAACCATACTACTGCATGTACTCAGCAATACGTGGGTCCAGTAGCCTGTCATCTCAATGGCTTGCCAACGGTTCTGTTCCTCCAGTTGTGCCACGCTAGCTTTCAATTCCTTGATCTTCCCTAGATCGATCTGAGCCCTGGTTTGGCTGGTTCTCCTCTTTTTAACCTGCAATACTTATTTAATTTAGTAAAAGTTCAATTGCTATAATCTTACTATTGAAGCTACAACAAATATTATAATTGTTATATCTATAAACTTATTATTGAAACTAAAGCGATGTGAAGTTGTTTAGAATTGAAAGATTGATTACTAAATTGTTATATCTAAATATATTATTCATTAACGCTTGATTTCCAAAACTGTAACGCATGTTCTATGAAGGTGGGTCCATGACCGACTCAAAAATGACAACCTCCTCATCCGTGGTAAGCCGCTCTGAACCGGTTTTTTCCAAGAGTTTCTGCTTTTGTTCCATAAACCGTGCCTGCATGAACAAATAAAAATACATTTGAAATTAATCACAAGATATCTTAATTCATTATATTTTAATAATTAAAACAATTACAAATATTATATGAACTAAAATATGTTTACTTGGCTCTTCTACATTTATCGTCATATCATGTATATGAAACAGTCCCGTCTGGATTTACATGCTCGACGGGATGAGCACGGGTAAATACATCCATGTATGATATGGGACCCTGCACCTCGGCTTCTTGAAATTGGTTTATATGTACTATTATTGAATATTCAAAATTATATAGCACAATAAATATTTCAATCCACGTTTCATAAATTTACCTATTCTTGGCGATATTGTTGGAACGATTTGGACCCTCCTCGTTGAGTGACAGGATTTTTGTTCCTATTTACAAAATTTCCCTATGACTGTGTCAGTACATTGAAATAAATAATACATTATTTACTTGCCATAGGGTTAAGCTTTCTCAATCAATATCCCATAGAGACATGTATTCTGCCTGTATAATCTTTGAAGCGTAGGAGTGATGGGAAAATAATGTATACAATTTTATGGAACTTCCTTTCATTTCTTTTTTCTTGGTTTGTACCTTTCCTTATTACATATTGTACACTTTGGAAGAGTGATGACCTCTTTCCAAAACAATATACAGCCATTTAAACATGTATCGATTTTTTGATAACGTAAACCAAAAGCCGACATAAATTTGTTAACTTTTTATTGATTTTCACATATTAAATTATCGGACGGCATATGTCGTGTTGCAGTTTGTACAACAGCTGTAAATCCGACTTTGGTGATGTTATATTTTGACTTCATCGCAATGTATTCTGCGGTTATTGATAGCTAAGTGTCGCTTTTACAACCATCTTAAAGAGGTTTCTTAGCATTATCCAATAAATCATAAAAAAATTCGCTTCAATATTTGTTTCTTCACCATTCACATCGCCATCATCAACTTCAACCATAGGAAACATTTATTGCGCTGCATCTTCAACCATATTTTTTATACGACCCTAAAGAACAATTTCATTACCATCCACCTCTAATTCAGACCTTGCAGGAGTATGTGCTACAACTTCTCCACGACGATCCCAAACATAATACTCCAGTACAAAACCATTTTTGCATAAACGAAGTTTCATAATATCTAGTAACAAATACTTTAAATGTTTACACCTACTACGCAGACAAAGAATTTCTACATCGTCTTCATTATTACTTAAAAGAATTTAATAAATACGTTTATACCATTATAAAACCATTCTTTATTGAGCCTCTCGGTCCCCTTCTTTGATGTATCCATTTCCTCCAGTCAATAAAATAATCGATCATTTTTCCTATTTAAAAAAATGTCACAAATTCAAAAATAAATATTGGCAATTTTTCGAATTCACATTTTATTTTTTAATGAATTGATATATAATCTTATACACATCAATTTTACCCAGCTTAAGAAGACAATATTGAAATGTTGGTTTATGCTTTTTTTGTTAGTCGGTTATCCTATTTCCCATTAAAAACATAGTATATACTTACATTTCGTAAATTATTTCGTTTTAAACGATTCAAAAAAAATTCAGAAGCACTTCCCCTTTGTTTTCTACATTCTACACAAATGTGTGTATACAAAAAAATATGACGACAAAATTTTACGAATCGTTTAAAATGAAATAATGTACGAAATGTAATTGTTTACTGTATTTATAACTTGTCCAATACAGGTACAACTCCAGCAAGTATTGTACTAGATGAATTTAAATGTCTATTTTATGACAAAAACGAATATTTATATAACGATCATGTACAACACTTGTCAAATGGGGCCAAAAACTCTCTAAGGGACATAATTATAAAGTAGTTTATACAAAAATTGGAAGTTTTATAGTTTCCTCTTTTTTATTATACAATAATTTTGGTTGTAAATGGTTGATTACTTTTATATATTTCAAAAAATTATTAATTTACCATATTTTTCAGTGTATCTTATTGAATAAGTTTGCTTCAACATTCCACGTTCTTTACGGTTTCTTGGCTTTTAGCTCCTTTTCCCTAAGCATATTGTTGTCATTTTCAAATGTAGTCAATTTCCCATTGAGACTCGTGCATTCATTTTTATACAAGTCAAAATGTATAGAAGCAATGGACATGGATGATTCTAACTCCGACTGAAGTAGAATGTACCTCTGTTTTTCGATTAGTAACTTGTTTTCAAGTTCTATGGCTTTTAGTTTGAGTACAGAGGGAGATTTCAACTAACACAAGACAACGCTAGAAATAACACATATATAATGGTTTACACATATCCGCAAATTCACACATTTTACCTACTCTTTACAATTTCAAGCTAACAAATGAATTAGGTATTCCATGGGATAATATAAACCATTAATAGGCTACTAGAAACAATTAGCATAATTAATTAGCCCTAATTTATCAACTTAGGCGAATCTAGATTTAGGATAAAAATTAGGTTTTTCACAAAAATAAGATCTTATACCTGAGGTTGGAAACAGTAGAGAGTGATTAAGTAGCCGTGCAAGATCTGAAAGTTTGAACTTGGGGTTTGGAAGCAAGAAATTGAGTTTTTGGGTTTAAACTTTTTTTTGTTTGTTGAAATGGGAAAAAAGGCTTCGGTTGAGACCTGTATATAGAGACATAAATACTCAAAATCACCCCACTTCTCTTTCTTCCTTAATCAAATATTTAAACCAATTACTCACAAGAAATAAATGTCAAATTTACACCACAGTACCCTCCTTTCGTATCCCACCTTAATATGTATGTGTGTGTATTTATCTCATATATAAAGAAAATACTTCCTCCTTTGAAGCCTTTTTAGGGCTATCAAAACTGACTCTTTTTGTTTGTTCTTAATATGTATATACAAAATGGTAGTATCGCCTTATCATTCCAAACCACATTCCTTAGCCTATATGCAGTCCACATATCAAACCATTTCACAATGCATTTGTATTTCTTCATTATCTCACGCTTTTCTGTATTTCCTTCTCATCATACTTTCTGCGCTCATAAATTAGGGAAATTTAAGAAAATTTGTTTAGGATTTGGGAATATAATTTTGCATATGGGATTATACAGTGGTTTGAGGATTCGAGAATAGAATTTTACATATAAGATTATACATCGGTTTGAGTTAAAGAAAGGGGACGACGAGGTTAGACAAAGCTTCCTCTCTCACTTTTCATGTGGTTCCAGATTATATTAGAAAATTATTGTTGATTTGAGTTTGACATTTTATTTGGTACAAGTTCTGATGTATTCTATCATAGAGGTTCTCTCACTCTGCCTGTATAATCTTTGAAGCCTAAGAGTGATGGAAAAATAATGCATACGTTTGTATGGAACTTTCTTTTCCTCCATTTTTCTTAATTTGTACCTTTTCTCGTTACATATTTTACACATTATAAGAGTGATGTCATCTTCCAAGACAACATGCAGTCACTCAAACATGTATTTATTCTTTGATAAGGTAAACCAAAAGCAGACATAAGTTTTTTTTTAACTTCATAGTGATTTTCACATATTAAATTATCAGGTGGCCTATATTGTTTTGCAGCTTGTACAACAGTTATAAATCCGACTTCGGTGATGTTGTATTTTGACTTCAGCGCAATGTATTCTACAGTGACCAATAGCTGAGTGCTGCTTTTGCAACCATCACAAAGAGGTTTTTAGCAGCATCCAATAAATCGTAAACTTTTTTTGCTTCAATATTTGGTTCTTCAATATTTATATCGTCGTCATCAACTTCAACCGTAGGGAATATTGATCGTGCTTCATCTTCAACCATATTTTCTATACGATTCGTCATAACAATTTCATTACTAGCCACCACTAATTCAGACTCTACAGGAGTATATGCTACAACTTATCCATGACGATCTCAAACATAATACTCGAGTATAAAACCATTTTTGCAGAAATGAACTTTCACAATATCTGATAAAAAATACTTCAAATGTTTACACCTATTACACGGACGACGAATTTCTACATCGTTTCTGTTATTACTTAAAGCGAATTCAAAAAATACGTTTATACCATTATAAAAATCTTCTTTTATTGAGCCTCGCAGTCCCCTTCTTTGATACATCAATCTCATCCGATCAACAAAATAATCAATCATTTTTTCTATTTAAAAAACATGTCACAAATTTCAAAATAAATATAGGTCATTTTACGAATTGTCATTTTATTTTTTTAATGTATTGATACATAATCTTATACGCGTCAATTTTACCCAACTTAAGAATACAATAGCGAAATGTGGGTTATTTTTTTTTTCTTTTTTGCTAGTCAGCCATCCTACTTCCCTTTACAAATACAGTAAATACTTATATTTCATAAATTATTTTATTTTTAACGATTTAACAAAATTTCGACGGCACTTCCCCTTTGTTTCCTGCATTGTATACAAATGTGTGTACACGAAAAACAAAAAAGAAAAGTGATGGCGAAATTTTGTGATCGTTTAAAACGAAATAATGTGCGAAATATAATTGCTTACTATGTTTATAACTTGTCTGATACATGGAAAAGTTGTCCAAGTATTGTACCAGATGAATATAAATGTCTGCTGTATGACAATAACAAATATCTATATAACGATCATATGCAGTACATGTCGAACGGGGCCAAAAACTCTCTAAGAGAGGTAAAAAAAGCAGTTTGCACAAAAAAATTAAAGTTTTATACTTTGTCTTCTTATTTATTATATAATATATTATTATTTGTAAATGGTTGAAAATATACTAATTTTATATATTTCAAAAAAAAAATAAATTCCCACTTTATTTTGCTTATTTTATCGGTTAAGGTTGCTTCAATATTTCGCGTTCTTTATGGTTTCTTGACTTTTTAGCTCCCTTTCTCGGAGCATATTATTGTCGTTTTCCAATGCAGTCAATTTCTCTTTGAGACTCATGCATTCATTTTTATACGAGTCAAGATGTTTACAACCAATAGACATGGATGATTCTAACTCCGACTGAAGTAGAATGTATCTCTATTTTTCGATAAGTAACTTGTTTTCAAGTTTTATGGTTTTTAGTTTGAGTGCAGAGGGAGAATATTCAAACTAACACAAGACAATCTAGAAATAACACATATATAATGGTTTACATATACACAAATTCACAAATTATACCTGCCCTTCACAATTTCAAGTCAACAAATGAAACAGTTATTCCATGGAATAATATAAACCATCCTTAGGCTATTAGAAACAATTTGAATCACTATTTAGCCCTAATTTATCAACTTAGGAAAATCTAGATTTATGATAAAAATTAGATTTTTGACAAAAATAAGATAGTATACCTGATATTAGAAGCAATAGAGAGTGATTAAGCAGCTGTGCAAGATCCGAAAGCATGAATTTGGGGCTCAGAAATTAGAAATTGGGTTTTAGGAGTTTTTAATCTCTTTTTTTTCGTTTGCTGAAACGGGGAAGAAAGGTCTCGGTTGAGACCTTTATATCTCGAATTTCCGACGGCTAGCGACGGCTCGTCGGAAGCCATCGCATTTGCTAAGGTTACTTCAGCCTTTTCTAGTAATGAGGGACTGGAGATTTGTGGGGTTTTTTATTTCGAATGAGAAAAGCGATAGAGTAGAGGACGTAGGATCAGAATTCTTGGGGCCGATACCATACCGACGCCCCATTGACGTCTTAACAAGAACGTCGAAGGGACGTCGATAAGTTTTCGTAGGTAGTCATCGACCCTGTTTCGATTCAAGATGCTTGTCCGACGTCGTGATCAAGGGTATCGAAATGACGCCGGTAATACCAAATGGGTAGATGTTGCATTTTATAGCCGTGGTATTATTATGTTTTGCCAAACAAAACAATGTGCTTTTGGTTGAATTATATACAAGCACTATGATGTTTTTCTATCTGGACGCTAATTAATGAATTAATGTGTGTGATTTTGTCCGTCAATTAATATTAAGGTGTCGTTTTAGTTAGATGTAAAAAATTTAATGAAATATTCTTTGTGCTTTCCAGCCGTAAACTTTCTAGTATAGATATATAGTAGGCCGTTGCATTTTTGAAGGATAAGAGACATTCAGAAAGATTTAAAAACAGCCTATGTACTTGAACCAGGTCCACAAAGTGTTGTACTGTAATGATCTTGTTGTTGAACCCAAGAAAAATTGTAGTAAGGAAGAAGTGTTGAACTTCTCTTTGGATGATGCCTGAACCCATAACTAGTTCAAGAAGAGTACTTCTTGGTATAATCTTTATTTTTCTTTTTTCAATACAATTTTAGCAGATGAGAAATTTGATGGATAATGAAAAGAATGAACTCAAAATGCGTTTAACATGGCTTTGAATTTTACGCCAAAAAAAAGTACATTAAGAAATAAAAAAATAAAAAATCATTATACATACAGTTCCTCTACCTAACTAAATACGGGTAGTATCCGCGGATGCGGCGCATTGGAAAAGAGACTTGGGTTCTGATAAAAAAACTCGGGTTCGATTCCTACCAAATACGGAGCAGTACCAGCTGAATTACACCACTATTGTATGATAATCTAAAACTGCTAAAAGCATTACTTCAATCATTAACAAAAATATCAACTCTACTACATTTTGTATATAGTTAACCTTGCCCTTGCATCAAACTGAAATAACCAATATCCTTACTAAGAGCAGGCATACAACTCGAACTCCTTGCAATCCCACCTTTCCTCAACCCCATTTTATGATCTCCAAGGCTTGTACTTTTAGCTGTGGCACCTCTGGCACAGATCTTCCTCACCTTCTCTCTCATGGCCTCAGCCTGATAAGGAACCGGGTTCTTCCTTCCAAATTTATTAAACCGAACCCATGTATTCATACATGTTTCCTCCATTCTTCTCTGTTTCTTCCTTAACTGCTTCAGAGCACTGCCCACATATCCATTTACCAAAGTATCTGTCATGTACTTTTGCTATGTATTCAGGCGTGAACTCGTCACACATGTCACAGCATTCACATTTCGCATCCTCTGCTTCTGCTATCGTTGATAGTGCGTTTTGTTCCGTTTCAAATAAGGGGGCTTTGCTTAGCTCTAATGAAAGATCTGATATTTCTCGTTGAAGTCCTTCTTTGGATGGTTTTGTGTTTGGTGTGTCGTTTTTCGTGCAACTATAAGATGGTTTGATTTTAAACAACCAATATCAAAACCTCCAATAGCTCCATTAGTAGGAATGACAATGGGGCGGGTTGGGGTGAGTTTTTAGTGTCCCATACCCATACCGGATTTTTTAGACCTCGCCCCAGACCCGCCACATAGATCCGGTGTGGGTCTGGAATTTTGCACCGTACCTGGAACCCTACGGGTCAGGGTAGACCCGACTCACCCCAAGGCCTGATGAATCTCATGTATTGATTCAAAATTGTGTACCAACTTACATATATTTATTTGTTTATACTCGTTATCACCAAATAATACATGAAATACAAATAACAACGTGTCTAAGAAAAGTTGGGAAAATGATGTGTACAATAACAATTCAGAAAATATGTACATATGTTATTGTATAATTATCAATGACGCAACTTAATACTCTAATTTTTTATATAGATTATTTATTGGAACATTTTAATATTCATGCTAGAAACACTTATATCTAAGAAGATTAATAAATCATTATAGTAATAAAGCAGTTTCATGAGATATTAATAGTGCAGGTCGGGTCAACTAAGCCCCGATCCGAATCTAGACCCGTAGCACTCAAGAACGAGTCACGGGCCACGGGTCTACCCGTACCAATGACCCAATGGGACAGGTCTGGACGGGCCAAAACAGGGACGGGTCGACCGGTTTTGGACCCTAGACCCGTCTCATTGTCATCTCTATCCATTAGATTGTCATAGAGCAACAAAGTACAATCAGTACAAAGTTTGTTATGACATTGGGTATTTGTTAGGTCAAAGTTGGAAAGATCACATTATTGCTACAGAATCAAGTCAACTATATTCGTAAATCTTTGGAAATGTGACGACAATTACATGAAGTGGTTCAAAACCGTGTCATATCCTATTATACAAAATCCTGATGCACGTGTAAGTTCAAACAACAATAACCTTCCAAAATTTAAAGCAAATAGACTTGTGTTTGGATTAATTCTTCAGTACATTTTGTGTTTGGATTAACTCACCTCTAGGTTTTTCACCTCGACCCAATATTGACACCACTACAATCAAAATAAGGGTTTCATCCCAGTTATATCCAAACGTTGGAAACGCCAAGCTAAACAAACTCCACTGCCTTTCAAACCCACTAATGTTTCCCATAGCTCACAGTCTAAAAGTTTTAGATCTATCCCTAATCAAAATAATCACCATAATTCTGGACACAATCATGATAACAAATATCGTGCTTTTCAGATAGAGAACAGATCAGCTAACTTCAAATGGAACTTTCTCACTGCTTCCAGTCGGACATGGAACGAAGTTGTTAAGGGTAACAATGTTCCGGTGTCTGTCCCATTCAAGTTTTATCAACACCGCAATTTCAATTCATTGCGCTGTGCTAAAATGTCTATTGAAGTTGTTCAAATTGCTAAAAAACAATGGGATAATGCTATAGTGATCTATATTGTAGGTCCGAAACCATATTGTCCATACTTTAGAGATTATATTACGAGAGTGTGCAAGCCTACAGATGATTTCACTCACTACAAGGGGAAGGGGGATTTCCGACGGCTGAAAACCGTTGGCGGCCGTCGGAAGCCGTCGGCGGCCGTCGGAAAAAGCCGTCGGAAATGACGGCGTCGGGGAGCAGTGTTTCCGACGGCTACCGACGGGTGCTGCCGTATAGATTACCGACGGCTTCTGACGGCTTCCGGCGGTTTCCGACGGCTTCCGTCGCCCGTCGGAAGCCGTCGGAAACCGCCGGAAATCAGGCCGCCGGGAGCCGTCGGTAACCGATGAAAATTTTGACCTATAAGCCGTCGGGAGCCGTCGGAAGCCGTCGGAAATCTGCTGTTTTTTTTTTTAAAATCTGCTGCAAATAGAGCCTTCCAACCACATTTCTCTTCCAAACACTACAATATCAATACTGCACAATCCAATAAACAATAATCCAACCAAACATGCAAACCAATACTCCAAAATATTCAATAGACACAGAAATAAACAAAATTGGAATAAAAATAAAATACAAAATATACATAACATTCCAACATTAACAATAATACTAACAATAACTGTTCTAATCATGCATATCCTGATACAGCTACAGAACCAAGTGTATTATACATAATTATACATATCAACAATTAATTGTTCCATCTACCAAATCATTGTAAACTAAAACTAAACATACCTGCACGAACGAATCAGAAAGCAATGAATCAATCTGCCCCAGATCCAGAGCCAGCCGATGAAGGGAAGCGGCCACCAAACTGCTGCATGTTCTCAAATAACTGTGCCGTCTGCATGGCCTGTTGGCGGTTCTGCTCCTCCAACTGCGGAACTCTAGTCTGCAATTCTTCTATACTTGCTAGCTCGCTCTGAGGTCTACTCCGCCGTCTCCTACTCTGACTACTGGACTGCAATAATTGAAAAATAAATAAAATCAAAGTTTATTGTTTTGAAAAGGTAAGAATATCATATTTTAAGTATTTTAAGAAAAATTAAATTATTTACCGCTAAATTGCCAAATCCGTATCGTCGACCATGCTCTGGTGGACTCATAACGGACTCAAAAATAACGTCCTCTTCATCGGTCGTCAGCTGCTCTCGACCCGTATCAGAAAGGAGTTTCTGTCGTTGCTCCATAAACATCTCCTGCATTGACAAATTAATAATATCATATCTTATTTCATAATAATTTGACAACTAAAACAATTACTAATACTGAATAAAATGAAATATGCTTACATGGCTTTTACTGGATTTATCGTCCTGCCATGTGTACGAAACAGTCCCGTCTGGATTAACATGCTCGACAGCATGCGTACGGGTGTACACGTCCATATAGCTGACAGGACCATGTGCCTCGGCTTCCTGAAGTTGATTGTTACATACAATTATTATACATTTAAAATCATATAGCATAAACTATTTACATTTATTATTCAGTAATTAAATTTACCAACTCCTGCCGATACTGCTGAAACGACTTCGATCCTCCGCGATGAGTAACGGGATTCTTATTTCTATTTGCAGAGTTTCTATCTGACTCTGCCTGTACATTCAAAATTTGATACATTATTTTCCAATCACGTTAAATTAATAATTCAAAAAAAATTAGTATACTTGCCTTCGCCTCGTCCGTCTCCCAGTAGCTCAACCAAGCTTGCCACACGCTCTCCCCCATCCACCGTGGTCTCTTCCCGGATTTCTTAACCTCAGATATCATATCTCTGTAGTTCTTTCGCATCTTCCTCATCCAGTATGCTCGTGCCAGCTGCATATCATCTGTCTGGATGTCTATCTCAGCCTGTGTTAAAAAAAGATTACACTTTAAACGATAAACGGTAGAAAAACGACAAAAACGAATTAAAAATGGAAAACATAAAAATTACACATACTAGGACATCCTGCCACATGCACTCTATGATGTGCGGAGGGATGGTATCCCACTTCGGCCAGCACGCACTCATCCTACTACGATATGCTGCTTTGGAGACGTCCAACACTACCTTAGTGGGTAGTAGCTCGAACCCCCTGTTTTTAAGTACGATACAGATAAGTACGTACGTATAGTATAGAAAAAATAAGATGATGAATAAGATTTAATTTTTACCCATCTGCTTTGGGGACTAACGTAACAACTGGACGGTGTGGCGCTTGCGATGGGCCACTGCCATCGCCTCCTGAAGAACGGGAAGAGCTCCTCCCTCTATGTGACATAATGATAAACCTGTGACGTTTACACATCATTATATAAGAGAATAAAAACATGATAATGAAATATATTTCATATGAACATGACATCAATGGTATAAATTGCTTAATTATAATGACTGAAATGTAAATAGAAATGTAAGTTTGTTATACCTGATTCATAATGGGTGTACTCTTCCTACGATAAGCAGAGTTCATTGCATTTTTAATAAAAATTGCTAAATAAATGACAAATTGAAATAACATAAAACAATAGTAAACGGATTTAGTTTCATAGTTACATCAATTTCATAATACATCAAGAATTCAACATAGTTACATCAATTGCAAAAAAACAGATTCAAATTTATATCAGTCATCATCGTCTTCTGATTCAGATTCGGTCTCGTTTTCGACGATATTTTCCTCTGCACTGTCAAACGCTTCTACCAAAACATTTGATTCATCGACCAAAGGACCAGAATCTGTATGATCGTCTGTAATTATTATTTCGTTATTTTGCGCAAGATCTGCCTGATAAGCTTGTTCGTCCGGAATATTCTTCCCATCGAATGTGAATCTCGCCTTTGTTTTAAAAACTGCAGACCAATCTGCTTTATCTCTTTTTAGAGACGGATAAGGAGCGTAATAAACTTGCAATGCTTGTTTGGCTAGTACAAAAGGATCATACTTGTGATAGTGCGATGTATGCTTTATTTCGATAAGATTATAATCCTTATGCACATTAATTCCAGAACCTGGAACATTGCTAAACCAATTGCATCTAAATAGAAACACCTCCTCCGCGGGTCTTGAGAAATATGTCAGTTGCAAAATTTGTGTTAGAACGCCATAAAAATCATTTAAATGGTTTTCTGGATCGTCACTACCTTTAACAAATACACCAGTATTATTTGTTAATTTTTCTGCACCGTATTCTTTGGTGTTAAATTTGTATCCATTGACGAAATATATTGGATATGTCTTGACCACTCTTTTTGGTCCCATTGCAAGATGTTTCAACCCTTCGTCAACAACACAATTTTTCGGCTCATAAACGTAATTTGAAAACCAACGGGAAAATTCTTTACTGAGATCTCCGTTCGGATGTAAGATTTACATATCGAACCTTCAACTCGTGCTTTTTGTCTCACTTTTTTCTTCAGATGATTCAAATATCTATGCAACATTAATTTATATTAACTTCATCTTTCAAATGCAATTAAATTACGTTATAACATATTACATACCTCTCAAATGGATACATCCATCCGTATTGGACAGGACCTCGAAGTCGTGCTTCAGATGGAAGATGAACAGGTAAATGTTCCATCACACTAAAAAAACCTGGCGGAAATATTTTCTCTAATTTGCAAAGCAATATAGGAATGTCCACTTCAAGTTTACGTAAACGTTGCACTTTTAAAGTAGTCGAACAAAGCTCTTTGTAAAACATACTAAGCTCCGTTACTACCTTCCAAACTTTTAACGGCAGTAGTTCTTTAAACATAACGGGAAATAAATTTTCCATCATTATGTGACAGTCGTGACTTTTCATTCCGCTCAATCTACCATTTTTAAAGTCAACACATCTACGAAGATTTGATGATATCCCATCAGGAAATCTTAACCCTTCCACCCATTTTAACACAGCTTTAACTTGATTATTATCTAATTCGTAACAAGCTTTTGGTTTTTTACTGTCATTTGGTTTCATATGAAGCTCGGGACGTTTGCATAATTCTTCTATATCACGTCTTGATTTCAAATCATCCTTCGTCTTCCCTTTCACATTCAAAATTGTGTTAAACACATTATCAAATACATTTTTCTCATTGTGCATCACATCTATGTTATGGCGAAGCAGAAGATGTTTCCAATACGGCAACTCCCAAAAAATAGTTTGTTTGCACCAGTTATGAACAACTGATTTGCCTTCAATTTCTGTTTGCTCCCCCGTTTCATATATCTTTGGATAGTCCTTAACAAGTTCATATATGTTTTCACTTGACCATATCGTTGGTGGTTGTCTGTTTTCTACTCTATTAGCTAAAAAGTTTTTCTTGTCTCCTCTGAAGGGATGATTTACATGGAGAAAATATCGATGACAGTCAAACCATGAAATTTTCTTACCATGAGGTAAAGAAAACGCTCGTGTTTCATCCATGCAATATGGACATGCTAGACGACCGGCAGTACTCCATCCCGAAAGCATTGCATAGGCAGGAAAATCACTTATAGTCAACAACAAAGAAGCAAACATACGAAAATTTTTCTTCTTTGACACATCGTATGTTTCTACTCCTTCGTTCCACAGTATTTTTAACTCCTCAATCAACGGTTGTAAATATACATCGATTCCTTGTGTCGGATCGTCGGGGCCAGGAACGACAACAGTAAGAAACATATATTGCGTTTTCATGCACATCCATGGAGGTAAATTATACGGTGTGACGATAATGGGCCAGGATGAATATTTAGAACCAAATTGAGAAAATGGAGAAAAACCGTCCGTACATAATCCTAATCTAACATTTCGACTCTCCGTTGCAAAATTTGGATACGTTTTATCGAAATGCTTCCATGCTTCTCCATCGGCCGGATGTGTCAACGTACCCTCTTCCTCCGTTCTCACGCTATGCCACCTCATATTAGACGCAGTTACAGAAGATGCATATAATCTTTGAAGTCTTGGAGTTATGGGTAAGTAGTGCATACGCTTGTACGGAACTTCCTTACCCTTCTTTTTTCTTGGTTTGTATCTCTCCTGGTTACAAACTTGTCCAATACAGGGACAAATCCGACAAACATTGTACCAGATGAATATAAATGGTCGTTTTTCGAAAAAAACGACTATTTATACAACGATCATGTACAACACTCGTCAGACGGGGCCAAAAACTCTCTAAGGGACATTTGTCGGTTAACATGCGTGCATTTTACTCAAAAAAACAGTTTTACTCACTGTTCACATTTATATATTAATTTCACACATTTATTCGACGTATTACGCATCAACTTAGGGCTGGTTTAACATTTTGTCATTTTTCAATACACACAATTATAATTTAGAGTAATGCATTTTTTTTGTGTCATAAGTAAATACGTGCACAATATAATACTCCTAGTTCATTCAATCATTTTATCTTATTCCAAATAACGTATACAATCGTCGAATCAAGGCATACACAACAAAATACATATACATGAACAAGCACAAATTATACGTGTTTATCACAATTTCACGATAAAAGATGAAATCGGTATACCATGTGATGCTATAAACCGTTATTACGCTAGTGGAAACAATTGCAATCATTAATTCGCCCTAATTTATCAATTTATCCAAATCTATAATTAGGGTAAAAACTGAATTTTTCATAAAAATAAGAGATTATACCTGAGATTAAGAGTAATGAAGCTTGATTAGAGAGCCTTGGAAGATCCGGAAGCTAGAAATTAGGGATTGGAAGCTTGGGGGTTGAATTTGGGGGGTTTTTTGATTTATTTTCGTATGGAATGGAGGAGGAAGAAAGGGCTCGGCTGGCAGGTATAATCGCAAATTTCCGACGGCTTTCGACGGCCGCCGACGGCCCGTCGAAAGCCGTCGGAAAATGGCCGTCGGTCTTGGCTGTCGGTATTCTGCCTTTTTCTTATAGTGCACTATATATTCTAAGAGAAATGGATTCTTTGTTATTAAATTTAATAACAAAAAAGATTGTGATAGAATTCTAGAGGCTGGCCCCCTACTACTGCAACAAAAAGTTGATGATGAAGAAGAGATGACCTCTAGGGATGCAACTCAATAAAGAATTACTTAACTCAATAAATATCTTTGTATGGTTTTGTGTTTGAATTAATTCTTCAGTACATTTTGTTGTTGTTGCCCAACTTATAGATATTTAAGTTGTTGAATAATAACATAAAGGTTCAATGTTAATTTCATATATCAAGTGGGCAATAAAATGATTCATCAGTACTTGTGGTGCTATTTGAAGCCATGCATGTAGTATTAGCAACATAGCAGAAGGTATGACGGGGATACGTGCTCAACTTTTATTAGAAACCGATCATGTAGATATGTGGATTCTATTGATATCTAAAAGTGGAAAGAAATCACAAGATACCTGGATTAATGAAAGAAGATTTAAACTGAATATAAAAACAGGTTAGGGACTTAGACCATTGCATCGTTGATTGACATTATCACTGCTAGAAACATTGTAAACAGTGATGCAGAACCACCAACGAAAAAAACAACGTGGGGAATCCCAATGCAAGATCGATGAAATGGAGGCGGTTTATATTATTTAAACGCTACCGAACTAGATTAATGGGAAAAACATCGGGAAAATTGTTGGTATCTCGATGTTTTTCCCGACATATTACGAAAGTAGTGAAGCTAAAGCATAAATTATTTTATCCTTAGTAAGAATATCTTCTTGACGAAATAACCATTGGTAAACTGCCCTATATGCCGATTGTTTTTAAAATGTTTTGAAGAAATTTTCGTTGAGATATACATGTCAAAAAATTTGACAGATTTTTATGGAATTGTGATGAAATAATTATTTTAGAATAATCAAAATTTATTGCTTGAATATATAGAATTTTTTTTGGGAAAACTAAACAGTTTGATTGTCAATGTTATTCCGGATGCGCTTCGAAAATAGTTAAAATGAAATGTAAATTCTTTATCTACTAAATAAAAGTTGCCTTTATAATTGTACTTACCAACCTTCATTAGAGCGAATTTTAAGTTGGTTAATTTTATTAACACACTGTTTTCTTTCTTTCCAACCCTACGAAATTAGATTTTTAATAATTGACTAATTTACCTCTGTAATTATTTAGCTTGATATGATTTTTGTCTTTCCATATTCTTTGTTTTTCTTCTCATTTACTGGTACTATATAGATGGATGACTTTAATGGTGATAGAATATGTGAAGAAGGTTGCTAAGAAGAAAATAGTGGTTTTGAAAAATTGATTCTCGGGTATTTCAAATTCGTTTTGTTTTCTGAAGTTGAACGCAAGTTCTAGAATTTTCTTCATAGGAAATAGGATTTGATAGCAACCAAGCTTATATCTTGGTTGGATTGTTAGTAAACCTGGAGCATAGTGCACTTGGATATCTATTAAACCTAGTGTAGCGCAATACGTTGAATAATTTCCCTATCTTTTCTTATTGTATTAAACTTTAACTAATTTTACTTTTCTAAACTACATTGTTAGAGAAAATGTAAGGCGAAAAAATTAACATAGATATAACAACGAGTTTACTACTTATGATGTATGTGTTTTTCCTAAGTCATTTAACTTTGAATTAGATTACGTATATAATAGTATTTCTCAATAGACAGAAACTAAAAGAGTGGATCGATTGCACAACTAGAAGAGTTGGGTTTGTTGTAGTTGTTTTGAAGTCTGATATTAACTGCACAAGTAGAAATCCAAAATTTTATTATGGTTATGAACGAAGTGGAGTATACAAAAAGTATTAAGGAAAAAAAATTAATCCTACAATAACCGGAACAAAAAAGTGCAATTATTCATTTTAATAAAAAGGGGTTTAGATCTAATCTCCCTTTCCATTGAATGAAAAATACTTTGAGAAATGGTTGATGTTTTTACCGTGGAAGAAAATAGAAAAACAGAAAGTTAAAATAAGCCAAGGGTATTTTTGGAATAAACTGAGTTGTGAAAATGAAATGGTAGAGTGTGTGCTATTTTTTAAAATGCCAAGTGGGAAGGAAGAAACAGTGTGTTAGTAGAATTACCCTTTTGAGTTTTCATTAAGCAACGGCAAATTTTATTC
This sequence comes from Allium cepa, assembly GCA_030765085.1. Lineage (NCBI taxonomy): Eukaryota > Viridiplantae > Streptophyta > Magnoliopsida > Asparagales > Amaryllidaceae > Allium > Allium cepa. The sequence goes on from CM060942.1 coordinate 517,131,828, forward strand.
ATACACCATTAATTGCTTTACTTACCCATAATATTTTTACTAAAGTAACAAACAAACATTCCTCTATATAATAAAAAATAAAAATCAATATTAAAGAATCATAAGTTCATAGCATAATCAATACAATTTCTTTCATAAGTAACTAAAGTTTTTATACATAATTCGCTGACTTAGATTCAAATTCTTTTCAGGTATTAAATACAATTTGTACGGTTTCAAATTGTATTCATTCTTAGTCAATTTTAACATTTTTGACTATAAATTATATATGAAAAAGTAAATTTTAAAATTCATTATTGAAATTATTATGATTTGTATAATACTAAATTCTTCTCTAACTCTTAGCTAACATCAAAATTTAAATAGTTTAATATTTTACCATCGAAATTTAATTTGATTTGCTATATATAGTGTAACGACTAGAAATTTTTAACGAATCAAATTTGAATATTTAATGAAAATAAATCTCTATTGTGGATTTACAGTAATATGCGGAATAATCATTTTATGGAAAGTATTTGGCTCTATTTTGGAAATTGAAGTTTGTGAAAAATAATGGACATTTATTAATGAAGTATTATAATGGAATTTATAAATGATATTTTATATATGAGATTTATAAAAAGGGTTTGTTAAAGAGATTTATAAAAGAGATTTATTCATAGAAAAGAGTAATTAAATATAAGAGAGTTTTATAAATAGAAAAAAGTTATATTTTTAGAAATGAGTTTTGCAAATATAAAAGAGATCTATAGAAATGAGTTTTGTAAAGATGAAAAGATTTTTGAAAGGAGTTCTATAAGGATTTTTATATAAGGAATGAGATTTGATTTCCATAAATTATCTTTATTGTAATGACCCGTTTTTCCGTACCCTTTGAGCCGACAATAAACCACACATGTCCAACTCAAATTGTACGAATAAAACGGATCATTAAGGGTAAAAAGAAAATAAAGACAGAATAGAATCTCACACGAATATAATAAACATATATTATTTCAATAATTATCTTTACAGCGGAAAATTTTAAAATACAATATCAGAGTCTAACCTAAATTCAGCTTGGACAGTTATAAACATCTCTCCTTACAATTGCTGACAAACATCAAACAAAATACACTAAGTACAACGGATAATAGAATACGTCCATACGATGATGTAGATCTCCAACTCTCCTTTGGAAACTCCAACCGTCTTCATCTCAACCTGAAACTACTCGGATCTGATCTGAGTATTGAAAATACCCAGATCAAGCTTGATAAACCAGCGTGAGATACTCGAAATTTAAAATGACAATGTTATCAAAACCTTTGAAAAGAAGGGTATCTCATAATGCCACGCCCACACATAAACACGGACGGGTTTTAACCTTATGATAACTAAAGCACTTTTATATTAAAACCTTTGATATTATTTCTAATGATATCTCTTTGAAAACATTTGCAAATAAACTTATTCAAATTAGATATCAATATGTGGACCAAGTTTAAGGTAATATATCCGGACTGGGTCAACGGAATATACCGAACGGAATATATGATACCAAAAGGGGTAGCTGAAATGTTTGCAAATCATTACAGCTATTATGGGAATACAATCAAAACCGTAAATCTCGTATTGGGATTGGATTTCCAACATGATAGGAAACTAGTGGGAAGATCAATCTGTATCCACGGCTTACGTTCAAGACTCAAACGTTGTTATACAGCAACACAAATGGCTAAAAGTGGATACAATCTGCGAATAACATCCAAGGACTCGGACTTCGCATATCCCTGCCATGAGGAACAGACGTATCTAGTACCTGGGACACAGAACATCTGATAACCCAAATCTCTACTATCCGAAATGCGAGCATACATTTGACCACATAGAATCCCATCATAACCGAGGTGTGAGGCTCGCGAGACTACGATCAATTTCTTCAAAGCCACGCTTTTCATACAAAACCACGCTTTGATCATAACAGGTTCCACTTTGAATGCCACACTGCCTTTCCTTTTATCACTATTTGTCTTTCATAAAAATACAACCCTTGAGCTCGTACGTCTCAAGTAGGGTGTTCAGCTAAGAAAAGTTGCCTTCTCCGCCACCACTGATGTACATTTGTAAAAAACAAACATTGTATCTCAGAAATGCAATGTCGGACATTCGTCCATACAAGTTCGTTCTAGCACTGAATGAAACCAAAGACACTTTCCTCGGCCATTACTAAGCGAGAAGCCCTTGCAATCTGAAAAAATCTCCATCACGAAGAGACTACTGCTATAAATAACTCTATAATGGGAGCTACCCAGAGCATGTTCAACAAGCAGTCTTCACGCTATGAAGATCCACGGTCTTCAATAATCATCATCGTCAATATGTCTTCACTTTCGAACGTATATATTGGTTCGAAGTGGTTTTCGGATAGAAATCATCCAAATCCGACTCCGGTTCCTTCGAAGTCAATCATCGATTTAAAAGATGTTAAGTTCATATGTGGATATCAATCATCAATCAATTACTTCATCTTTTATCTAATCAAATATCTTTCTTAGATATATTCTTTTTAATTATTCCATTTTCTTTTCAAATGTATATGGAATCATTAAGCCTCATTTATAAAATCATTTGGTTTATTTAAACCTTTCTTAAATCTTGGAATAATTCCAAATCATTTTCTCTTTTGATAGGAAAACATTTCCAAATCATTCATTGAATCTTAATCAAAGATTTCTTATGTTAAAGTTATACTTTTAACTTAGGGAAAATATTCCCATATTATTCGTTAAATCTTAATCAAAGATTTGTTTCTTAACTTCAAATCATATTCTTGCAAATCGAAGATTTTCATAATAGAGCACTACTGCCATCTTATATATGGTAAATTTCACCTCCAGGGACTAATGGCAAGTTTCACCTCCAAGGACTAATGGCAAGTAATCATACGTCATGAATACCTTTGACTTTAAAGATCTATAATTTTATTTCCAAAATTAGTTTGAAAGGGGTTTTCGGATAGGAATCACGCAAATCCGATCTCGGTTCCTTTGTATAAGCCATCGAATAAAAGATGTTAAATGGTTAATTAACATTCAAAGAATTTGTTTTTTTCTTTTATCTTGGAAAAACTTAAATAATATCTTTTTTAGAGCATCCGAGCTTTCCTTTCGATCTATTCCACCCCTCGCCTAGAACGGGAAAACATATGCCACGTAAGTTCAGGGCACTAGTTGCTCCATCCCTAACCTTAGTTAAACACCTTGCTTTACCTTCCCAGATCTCATAGACGGGACAAATGTACTAGTCGTTTCTGCATACTCAGTTTGTTATTACATTCAATATTCTTCACTTTTTGTTTAAGTGGTAAAAACAATTTATCTTAACAATTTATTCAAACTCTTATTAAAACTTTCAAATCATCTTTACATTACTTAATTATTCCTTTAAAGTCATTCACTAAAGATTTAGGAAATAATTGTTAAGTTTAAAACTGCATTTCAAAAGTTATTTCAAACTGCTGCGAAAATCCTTGCGAAAAGTGTTTGCAAATAGCGTTTTAAAAGCTATATTCTTCAAAATGACTTTTATATCATTTAGAAATCCATATTTTCAAATTAAATCTCTTTTAAAACATTTTAAAACATTTTTAGGTTTTATTTCAAATTTTTAAAGCATTTAAAATATCAATTTTAAACTTTGGTCACTTTACTGCAAAAGAGCGATTTTTCTGAAAAATTATTTTGGACATATTTAAAATATACAAGATAAAATCTTGATTTTCTTCCTTTATTTCTTATACATATTTAAATGTTTATAAAACATTTCTAATTCATTTTAAAACTATTTCCAAAAGGTTTAAGCATTCCATATACACCATTTCATTTTCGAAAGGAAAGTAATTTCCTTTGTGCTTATCGACGTGTATCAACGTGACTTGGTAAAACAATTTTAACAAACATATCAAACAATCAATACATCATGATCAAAGCATATATAAGCATCCATAGCAATCACAACACAACATCAAACATGTACATATATATAAATAGATGTTAAATAGAGTTTCTCACCATAAACCAAAGCGATTAACTTTCTACCAACATTCTAATCAACCAACACCTCGCTAATTAATTCGTACTCCATTAAACACTATCAGACAACACCTTATCCATTCTAATAGCTTGGCTGAGGCTTGAGATGAGGTTGGCCGAAAATGTAGAGAAGAAGCGGTAGAGCTTTGAACTTGAATTTTCAAGATTTAGATCCGAAAAATAGATCATCTTCTCTCTTGTTTTTGACTCTCTTACTCAAAAAATTTGAAAAACTTGTTAACTGAAAAGTTATTGCAAATTCCTTTATATTGAATTTGAACAAAAGAATCATTTGAATCCAAATATTTTGAGGGAGATATGATAGAATGAAGAAGAGGTATTGTCGGATTGACAAAAATGAAGCTCGAAAATACACTTCAAAGAATTGAGTTTCAAGTATAGTAAACTTCAAAACTGGAAAAAGTGGACAACATAAAAGCTGTAGCCACTGGAATTTTATATAGTTTTTAAAAAAATTCTTAATTTCGATCAGTTATGATGAAGTTATGATCAATACAAAACGGCTTATTCTCTGGCTTAAAAACTGGGCCAAAAATGCACTGGAAAGAAATGTATTTTTGACATAGTTAACTTTAGAATTTAACAAAGTGATCAACACTAAAGTTGTATACACTAGAAAAATACATGATTTTAAGAAAAGAATTTTACATTTTGGTTCTTTTTGAAGAAGTTATGGCCGAGAGAAGAGGAGGTAAAATGTAGAGAAAAAATGAGTTTGATTTGAAGAGAATGAACATTGATTACTTTTGAATATTTTGTAAACATTTTGACATTATTTCTTTACAATTTTTTATATTGCTTGGAAGCCATTAAAGAGAAGAGGAAGAAGATAAAGAAGCTTGAGAAAAGAAGAAGAAGAAAATGTGAATGAAAGTGAAGAAATAGGTGGATATTTATAGAAAAAGAAAGAAGTGGAAATTTTACCAAAATAACCTCTTACCAAATTACCAAACTAACCTTACTTCAATCTAAAGCAATCTACACTTTTTCAAAACTTAACATCAACATTTCACTTCTTACTTTATGTCTTAGTCACTTAAAGATTAAGTAAAGAATATCATAATTATATTGGCTTTGATTTGATGTGATTCGATGCTTACTTTTTTCTTACTTTTGTTAATTCTTACTTACTTTTACTAATGACTTCTAGAAGTTTTATAATCTTATTTAGTTAAAGTAAACATGTTTAGTGAATTAATTAATACTTACACTATTTGAATATATGTTTCTATATAAGAAAATAATGGTGCGACGACATTGAGACAACCTTTAATCGACAAAACGTCGTTTTTCGACAAAATGTTTTACGGTCACATTTTGGCATTTTAGTTAAACTATTTATTTATGTAAACCAAATTTAAAAGAAATTTGTATAATTCTATTTAAAAATATAAACAGTTATAATAATTTATTTAACCATTAAAACATACTTTTCTGAAATCAGCATTTTGTCACTTTTGTCGTTATAGGCAAATGTTACTATTTTTGTGTATACTTCTCTTTTAAAATCCTATCTAATATTGTTTGAATAATAAAACCTTACATATTTTACATTTAAAATCACTTTATATATTATATTTTAAAGTGGTCAAATTCTGGGTCGTTACATTCTCCCCTACTTAAAAGAATTTCGTCCTCGAAATTACTCAAAACAAAAATTGCCCAAAACATTTATCTTTAAACTTAAATCCATATAATATGCACAAATCATCTGTATCAAATTTCTTATTCTATCTTTTCTTCGAATACACAACTTTATTTTCGAACTAGTATCGATCCTCGATTCTCTAGTGCGAACTTTAATCAGGCTCTTTGCTCAGAAACCTTTGCTTTCCTTGCATAGCTCTCAACCATGGTAGAAAACTCAAGTACCCAACCATAAACCCTAATCAATATTCGTCGTCAAGAATCGAGTGATAAATCCTTTTTCAGACCAGTGTAAACACCTTGAAGTTCTGTACTCAAATCATATGTCGAAATGTGTGTGACGAAATGATCTACATATAATATATGTATTCATTAACTCTCAAAACTTTAATAAAAACTTTATCTTAAGTTCAAAAATTTTATAAAGGCGATTTTTTATATAATCCCTTTAATTATTTATTTTCAAATATTTTTAATAAAGGAAAATATTCCAAAGAAATCATTTTTCACTCAAAAGATGTTTTATCTCTATTATAATTTTTTTACAATCCTTTAACTTTGTATATTTCCTTTAACACTAATATTATTTACGAATCATTTCGTAGAACTATCGCTTAAGTTGATTACATCTTATAACTTACGTAAATCAATCACATTTTAAAGATTTATGTCCAATTCTTAATTAATGCTAGAATTCATTAACAAAACATTTTCTAGGTTATAATTTCCCCTTTTTTTTGTTTATAATCACAATTATAAATTATACTTATCCAATTTCATTTACTTATAATATTTCACAATCTTTTAGTTTTCATAAATTCCTTAGCCCCGAGTTAAGTATGATTCGAAAATTTTCGACTGTCCAAAATCGTCAAGAATCTCGCTTTATCTTATCAATTAGCGATCCCAATTTATCTTTAGTTTAAAAAATTTTATAAACTTTACAAATCAATTTATCAACTAATGATTTACATTATTTCATTAACTTAAGGAAATTATATAGATTGGGTAACTCCAAAACAATCCAAGGAACTGGGTACTACCGATAGTATCATATATCCTCTTAATAAGAAGAGTAATACTTAAGAGAAGTGCTTATCATCCGAACACGTCTCTTGCCCATATTTTAGTTTATTTTCGAGCCAATCGAATTAGTTATCACAAAGTACCTCTTTTTATTTGAAATAATACCATTTTCAAATGCTTTAGAGATTACTTTATAAAACCTATCTTATAATTTCATTTTACCTTATATTAATTAACTTCATTTAAATTTCCACAATTCTTTAAATTACTCAAATTTAAATTCTCATTCCTTTTATATTTATCCTTTTCACACAATCATTTAAATACATTTTTATCTTAAGTGTTCATTCCTCAAATTACCAGGGTGTGAGGCTCGCGAGGCTACGATCAATTTCTTCAAAGCCACGCTTTTCATACAAAACCACGCTTTGATCATAACAGGTTCCACTTTGAATGCCACACTGTCATTCCTTTGATCATTATTTTCCTTCCACAAAAATACAGCACTTGAGCTCGTACGTCTCAAGTAGGGTGTTAAGCTAAGAGAAGTTGCCTTCTCCGTTGCCACTGACGTACATTTGTAAAAGACAAACGTTGTGTCTTAGAAATGAAATTTCGGACATTCGTCCATACAAGTTCGTTCTAGGACTGAACGAAACCGAAGGCACTTTCCTTGGCCATTACTAGGTGAGAAGCCCTTGCAATCCGAAAAAATCTCCATCACGAGAGGACTACTGCTATAAATAACTCTATAATGGGAGCTACCCAGAGCATGTTCAACAAGCAATCTTCATGCTATGAAGATCAACGCTAATCATCATCTTCAATATATCTTCACTTTTGAACGTATATATTGGTTCGTAGTGGTTTTCGGATAGGAATCATCCAAATCCGACTCCGGTTCTTTCGAAGCCAATGATCGATTTAAAAGATGTTAAGTTCATATGTAGATATCAATCGTCAATCAATTACTTCATCTTTTATCTAATCAAATATCTTTCTCAGATATATTCTTTTCAATTTATTCCATTTTCTTTCCAAATGTATATGGAATCATTAAGCCTCATTTATAAAATCATTTAGTTTATTTAAACCTTTCTTAAATCTTGGAATAATTCCAAATCATTTTATCTTTTGCTTAGGAAAACATTTCCAAATCATTCATTGAATCTTAATCAAAGATTTCTTATATTAAAGTTATACATTTAACTTAAGAAAATATTCCCATTTTATTCGTTAAATCTTAATCAAAGATTTCTTTCTTAACTTCAAACCACATTTTTGCAAATCGAAGATTTTCATAATAGAGCACTACTGCCATTTTAGACATGGTAAATTTCACCTCCAGGGACTAATGGCAAGTTTCACCTCCAGGGACTAATGGTAAGTTTCACCTCCAGGAACTAATGGCAAGTAATCCTACCTCATGAACACCTTTGACTTTAAAGAACAATATCTTTTATTTCCAAAATTAGTTTGAAAGGGGTTTTTGGATAGGAATCACGCAAATTCGAACTCGGTTCCTTTGTATAAACCATCAAATAAAAGATGTTAAAGGTTAATTAACATTCAAAGATTTTGTTTCTTTTCTTTTATCTTGAAAAAACTTAAATAAGATCTTTTTTTAGAGCATCCGGGCATTCCTTTCGATTTATTCCACCCCTCGCCTAGAAAGGGAAAACATAGGCCGGGCAAGTTTAGGGCACTGGTTGCTTCATCCCTAACCTTAGTTAAACACCTTGTTTTACCTTCCTAGATCTCACAGACGGGACAAATGTACTAGTCGTTTCCGCATACTCAATTTGTTATTACATTTAATATTCTTCACTTTTTGTTTAAGTGGTATAAACAATTCATCTTAACAATTTATTCAAACTCATACTAAAACTTTCAAATCATCTTTACATTACTTAATTATTCCTTTAAAGTCATTCATAAAAGATTTAGGAAATAATTGTTAAGTTTAAAACTGCATTTCAAAAGTTATTTCAAACTGCTGCGAAAATCCTTGCGAAAAGTGTTTGCAAATAGCGTTTTAAAAGCTATGTTCTTCAAAATGACTTTTATATCATTTAGAAATCCATATTTTCAACTTAAATCTCTTTTAAAACATTTTAAAGGATTTTTAGGATTTATTTCATATTTTTAAAGCATTTAAAATATCAATTTTAAACTTTGATCGCTTTACTGCAAAAGCGTGATTTTTCTGAAAAATTATTTTGGACATATTTAAAATATACAAGATAAAATCTTGATTTTCTTCCTTTATTTCTTTGTGCATATTTAAATTTTTATAAAACATTTTTAAATTATTTTAAAACTATTTCCAAAAGGTTTAAGCATTCTATATACACCATTTCATTTTCAAAAGGAAAGTAATTTCCTTTGTGCTTATCGACGTGTATCAACGTGACTTGGTAAAACAATTTTAACAAACATATCAAACAATCAGTACTTCATGATCAAAGCATATATAAGCATCCATATCAATCATAACACAACATAAACATGTATATATATAAATAGATGTTAAATAGAGTTTCTCACCATAAACCAAAGCGATTAACTTCCTACCAACATTCTAATCAACCAACATTTCACTAATTAATTCATACTCCATTAAACACTAGCAAACAACACCTTCTCCATTCCAATAGCTTGGTCGAGGCTTGGATGGAGGTTGGCCAAAAATGTAGAGAAGAAGCAGTGGAGCTTTGAACTTGAATTTCCAAGATTTAGATCCGAAAAATAGATCATCTTCTCTCTTGTTTTTGACCCTCTTACTCACAAAATTTGAAAAACTTGTTAACTGAAAAGTTGTTTCAAATTCTTTTCTATTGAATTTGAAAAAAAATCATTTGAATCCAAATAATTTTGATGGAGATATAATAGAATGTAGAAGAGGTATTATCGGATTGACAAAAATGAAGCCCGAAAATACACTTCAAAGAATTGAGTTTCAAGTATAGAAGACTTCAAAACTAGAAAACATGGTCAACATATGTGCTTTCAAAAAAAAGTATTTCCTAATTTGGATCACTTATGATCAAGTTATGATCAAAATAAAACGGCTTATTCTCTGGCTTAAAAACTGGGCCAGAAAATGCACTGGAAAAAAATGTATTTTCTACATAGTTATCTTTAGAATTTAACAAAGTGATCAACATGAAAGTAATAACTACTGGAAAAATACATGATTTTAACAAAATAATTTTACATTTTGGTTCTTTTTTGAAGAAGTTATGACCGAGAGAATAAGAGGTAAAATGTGGAGAAAAAATGAGTTTGATTTGAAGAGAATGAACATTGATTTCGTTTGAATATTTTGTAAATATTTTGACATTATTGTGAGAAGTGCGGATTACGGATCTTAAGGCTAGGATTAACACTAGAGGAGGGTCAATAGTGTTAATAAAGAATTACTAAATCTTTTTGAGTTTATGTTAATTTAGTCACCGATATATGCAATATACAGACACAGATATGATCACAGAAACAAGCACAGATGCAGAAATAAAATAAAAGCAGTAAAGGAAAGAAAACGCTGGATTTTATACTGGTTTGGAGTTATCCTACATCCAGTCCCGCAACAAAATACGGATTTCCTTTCAAAAGCAATTGTAAAATTATACCCTCGGTTTCAAGGCTACGAGGTACACCCTCTAGAATTTATATCCTCTGGGTAGAGATACTTGATTTCCGGGCCACAAGTTTACCCAATTGATTTACCAAGGCTACAATCACACCTTTTCTCTCTTGATTGATTTTCGAGGCTACAATCACACCTTTTCTCGCTTAATAGATTACAAAGAAGTCTATAACTCTGAATAGCACTGAGAACCTTGTAGAGATAGTGATAGAGAATCAAACTAGAAATAATCGAGTTTGATTCAATGTTGATTTCGGTAGAGTAATGGTAAGAATATGTATAAAGAAATGTGAAAGAAGAAGAGGAGTGAAAAACCAGAAAATCTGATATAAAATTCGTTGAAACTAACCCCTATTTATAGAAGAACAACAGCTATGTCCATTCATGAAGAGTTATGGCGAATAAACACTTCTTTTGAAATTTAAATTTTGAATTTAACTAACAACATGTCGACATGGTTACCCTAGGCACGTCGACATCCTAAAGCAATTTTTGGTGATTTGATTTTCTTTGAAAATAACCTTTATCTTATAGATAACTAATCAAGACTATATACATTTCAATGTATATATATATATATATATGTTTTATACAACAAAATTCAAACAAATATCGAAAATCGATTCACATAAAGTATCAATCCAAATCAAATCAATTCAAACAAATATCAAACAAGGTAATGAAATCAAACGTTACGAGGAACTTCCATTCATCCTTCTTCTCCAAATATAGGGCCTGCTTTAATTACATCCCGGTTTTCATTGTCGTTGGTGAGAGAGATAGGAGGATGTGCTTCGTTATCATCCTTTTGCAGAGAGGAGATCATCTATCGTATCGCATCGAAGTGCCTTTATTGTTCCTTAATCATCTGTATTTGACTCAATTCTAAGTGACGCTGGTTACGTAGAATAAATGAGAGAATATTCTTGAACGAGTTAAGGGTTTCTTCAAGATTTTCGGATAGATTGTGAATAGGATTAGCCATAGTTGAATTTGCGAAAGAAATAAAGGATATAGATGATAAGAAATAAATTTCAGTGAAGAATCCTGGAAGAAACAGGTATTTATAGGTGCAAAAATTCGTTTGAAATGAATAGACATTTGATAGTTATTCAAATTTCAAATTCAAAATCAATTGTCATTTCTGACCATTACATGTCGACATGGTCATATAGGGGATGTCGACATGGGTTAGTGAAAACTTATGATTAATTTGATTTTGTGAATAATTATGTGTGTATATATATATATATATTTATATAATATACTAACATTTATTCTGGAGATAAGATAAGGTAGATAACAGAAAGGGAATTTCATTTCATTGCATACTACGATTATACAACGATAAAGCACACAACTAACCATATAAATATTTGAAATAAAGCAAACTAAAACAAATAAAACACGATACGAGAAGATAAAACTAGTTAGAGAATTAAGATGATGAAGATAGTCCAAGTTTCTTGCTGACTTTTGAAATGAACTTGTTCATCTTCGAAGAAATATTATCCAACTTTTTACTATCGGATCGTTTAAGAACCCGTTGATTCTCAGCAATAGTATTTTGGTTTTTGAGAAGGGTTTTGGTGGACGGATTTGGAGGATAGTCAATACTTTCCAAAGAGGTTTCACCTTCTTCTTCTTCTTCAATTTCCATTTCATCCCCGTCGTCTTCTTCTTCTTTCATTTCCTCATGAGCCAAATGCTCTTCCTTTTCGGTAAGGGTCCCATAAGGTTGAAAAACAAATGGAATTTTCATAAGCGAAATGTTGGAATGATTGAAAACCTTTTTAGAAACAAATTCTTCGCCTTTGAAATCCACTCCAAAATAGTTAAAAATCCGAGTGAGATAAATTCCATGATATAAAGTATTCTCACCCATTTCAAGATTTTTGGGACGAAGTTCATCCAAAATAACTTGCGCCCAATTTATGTCATAATTTCCAAAAATAGCAAACAGTTCTTTGCAAACTTTTGAAGTAGGATTATTAAAATTCCCCGATCTTGGGGTCAAAGTTTGTTGCAAAAGAAGATTGACAATTCTTGCTTTTGGTCGAAAATTTCTATTTTTAAATTCAAAATCATCATCTCTTTTGAAAATGTGATGAAATGTCTCACGATCATGTTCGTCGATTTTAAAGTTAGAAAGATCCATTCTCTAATTCTTACAATTGAGAATAATACCCAAAAGATCGCAATTCAAAACAATTCTAGTGCCTTTGACACTACTCCAAATTTCATTCTCATTACCATCATAAAATCCGCGATTTAAATTCGCATAGAAAATTTTGACAAGATTAGGATAGCAAACAAAATAAATTTGAGAAGCATCAATAAGACAAAGAACTCCATTGTTTGCAAAGAGAATCAATTTCATAAGAAGAAAAATCTTGAAAAATAGCAAATTTTCCGAGATGGACTTTGGCATAGTTTGCATAATTGATGTATGCTTTTATTGCCTCCGGATCATTAAACAATTGCTCTTTAATTTTTCTGGAAATTCTCATGGTGGATGTGTTGCTTGAAGAAGCCATTAAAGTAGAGAGTAGAGAGCTTGAAGTTATGAAGAGAGAGTTTGAATTTGAAAATGAGAGTGCAAAGATATGATAAAAGTAGTGAATAAATAGATTCTCAAAGGACATATTCTCTGGTCAAAAGGTAGCTTTTCAGATAATTGAATGAAGTGAAAAGGTGCAGGTAAATTCAAACATTTGAATTCAAATTTTGAAATTCAAACTCAGGTACCCATGACGACATGTGCCTTTGAATTTTCATGAATTGATTTTCCTAAGTTCTCTAATATATATATATATATATATATATATATATATAATTATTATTATTATTAATGCCTATATATATGTGTGTGAAATATTATTAAACTTCAGTATATTTCAGAAAATATTATTATACTATTAAAAAATAATAAAAATAATAATAAATAATGAAATAATAATAAAAAATAGAAAATAAATTTTAAAATTCAAACAACACACCAATTCAAAATAAATCAATCAAACAATCAAGCAACTAATTCTAAGCAAGAAATTTCAACCAATTGTATTGTAAATGTGTACCTTTTTCTGAGTCTGTTTCTTTGAATTCGTCGGATCATTGTTAATAGGAGAATTTTGCCTATCTGGATACGGACAATCTCTTTTGAAATGGCCTGGTTTATCACAGTTATAACATTTGTCATTATTTGGCACTACATTCTAATTTCTAAAATTCTTATAGTTGTTTCTCTTGAGATTATTCATCTTTCTGTATTTCAGGAATATCATATTATTTCTGGTCATAAAGGCTATCTCTTCATCATTATCGTTGTTTGAGTTTGATCCATCGGTTAATGCATTGAATGCCATTGATTTCTTTTCATATGATTTACTTTCTCTTCTCCCAATCATTTGAACTTCATACGACATTAGATTTCCAATTAATTCTTCTATCTTTAAAGTACTGATGCCATTTGCCTCTTCGATCGCAAGTGTCTTTTGATCCCATTCTGGAGTTAGAGAATTTAAAATCTTTCTGACTTGATGTTCTTCAGAAAATTCCTTTCCCAAAGATATTAGAGAATGCACAATATCCTGAAATCTACTATACATATCTAAAATAGACTCATTAGGATTCATTTTAAATAATTGAAACTGATTTGTGAGCATGGAAATTTTGGTATGTTTAACTTTGCTTGTTCCTTCGTGAGTAACTTGCAAAGTTTTCCAGATTTCATATGAAGACTTACAAACTAAAACTCTATTGAATTCATTTCCATCTAGTGAACAAAACAGAATATTCATAGCCTTAAAATTATTTTGTGCAACAGTCTTTTGCTCAGCAGTCCACTGTGCAAAATTAGTTGTGGGTTCAGAATATTCTGTTTGTGTGATATTCCAAGTGTCTAATCCTATAGATTGTAAATATATTTTCATCCTACATGCCCAATATGCATAGTTACTACCATTAAAAAGTGGTGGTCTGATAGTAGACTAGCCCTCTACAAATGAACTAGTGACAGGGGCACTAGTGTTAATAACAGTACCAGTGTTGGTAGCCATTTTGAAAACTTTTCAAAATTCAGATTATGAAACTTTCAAAACCTTACTCTGGTACCAATTGTGAGAAATGTGGATTACGGATCTTAAGGCTAGGATTGACACTAGATAGGGGTGAATAGTGTTAATAAAGAATTACTAAATCTTTTTGAGTATATGTTAATTTAGATATCGATGTATGCAATATGCAGACACAGATATGATCACAGAAACAAGCACAGATGCAGAAATAAAATAAAAGCAGTATTGGTTCGGAGTTACCCTACATCCAGTCCTGCAACACAAGTACAGATTTCCTTTCAAAAGCAATTGTACAATTATACCCCCGGTTTCAAGGCTACGAGGTACACCCTCCAGAATTTCTATCCTCTGTGTAGAGTTACTTGATTTCCGGGCCACAAGTTTACCCAATTGATTTACCAAGGCTACAAGCACACCTTTTCTCTCTTGATTGATTTCCAAGGCTACAATCACACCTTTTCTCTCTTGATTGATTTCTAACGCTACAATCACACCTTTTCTCGCTTAATATATTATAAAGAAGTCTATAACTCTGAATAGCATTAAGAACCTTGTAGAGATAGTGATAGAGAATAAAACTAGAAGTAATCGAGTTTGATTCAATGTTGATTTCGGAAGAGTAATGGTAAGAATATGTATTAAGAAATGTGGAAGAAGAAGAGGAGTGAAAAACCAGAAAATCTGATATAAAATTCGTTGAAACTAACCCCTATTTATAGAAGAACAACAACCATGTCCATCCATGAAGAGTTATGGCGAATAGACACTTCTTTTGAAATTTAAATTTTGAATTCAACTAACACCATGTCGACATGGTTACCCTAGGCATGTCGACATCCCAAAGCAATTTTTGGTGATTTGATTTTCTTTGAAAATAACATTTATCTTACACTAAAATATTTTAAACTTTACAAATATACTTGACTATAGTTAAAATTCATAAGTAAATATAAAGAATAATATATATATAGATTTTAACTATAATTTTATATTTAAATCTAAGTATAAAAGTTAAATATATAATTTAAAAAGATAGTTTAAAATCAGGAGTTATTTGACTTTGAAATTAAAGATAATTTTGAGGCTAAAATTATTTAAAATCAGGATAGAGAGTTTTGATGTTTTTCAAAGGAAAGTTTTGAAATCATTTTGAAAACAAGATAATTTTGTAAAATCATTTGAATTAAAATTAGTGGATACAAAACAATGTTCCACTAGATTTTCGTAGATTTCATCTTACTTAGGCTTCCATCCCTTTAATAGGCTCGAAGTGGATTCCATTCCATGTATAAATTGGATTTTAAGATGCCAGTGCTTTTCTACGAGTTTTAACAAAAATTCCTAATAAAAATAATTATGCTTGAAATCTTGAACTCTTGATAATCTTGATACTCATGAGTCTTCTATCTCGATATCTTGAATCTCTATACTATATAGTCTTCATTCTTGGTACCTGCATGGTTAAATCCTGCATATACATATACATCTAAACTTGTAATGTCGGTATTTATATTTTATAATCTATTCTAAGGTTGTTGTCATCAAAACCATCTTCTCACGGACTAAGAATTATTTCTGTACAATTTTTTCTACAGCTTGGAAGTGATTAAAGAGAAGAGGAAGAAGATGAAGAAGCTTGATAGAAGAAGAAGAAGAAAATGTGAATGAAAGTGAAGAAGTAGGTGGATATTCATAGAAAAAGAAAGAAGTGGAAATTTTACCAAAATAACCTTTTACCAAATTACCAAGATAACCTTACTTCAACATAATCAATCTACACTTTTTCAAAACTGAACATCAACCTTTCACTTCTTACTTTATGTCTTAGTTACTTAAAGATTAAGTAAAGAATATCATAACTATGTTGGTTTTGATTTGATGTGATTTGATGTTCACTTTTTCTTACTTTTGTTAATTCTTACTTACTTTTACTAATGACTTCTAGAAGTTTTCTAATTTTATTTAGTAGAAGTAAACATGTTTAGTGAATTAATTAATAGTTACACTATTTGAATATATGTTTCTATATAAGAAAATAAAGGTGCGACGACGTTGCGATAACTTTTAATCGACAAAACGTTTTACGGTCACATTTTGGCGTTTTAGTTAAACTATTTATTTATGTAAACCAAATTTAAAAATAAATTTGTATAATTCTATTTAAAAATATAAACACTTATAAATTAATCAAGATAATTTATTTAACCATTGAAACATACTTTTCTGAAATCAGCATTTTGTCACTTTTGTCGTTATAGGAAAATGTTACTATTTTTGTGTATACTTCTCTTTCCAAATTCTATCTAATATTGTTTGAATAATAAAAACTTACCTATTTTACATTTAAAATCACTTATATATATATATATATATATATATATATATTAAAGTGGTCAAATTCTGGATCGTTACATTCATAAATTATGATGGTATGTAAAGTATTTTTTTTATACTTAACACCAAATTCTGAGGTATGGAAACGCATCTCTATCTTGAGAATTAAGAATGTTTGTCGAGGCAAGGATAATACGCTAACTTGTCCGATTTCATTGTTAATTGAGGGATGATACTATTTGAAATCGGGACATGGTGGTAAGTATATTTGGTCTAATTTCTATACGATCCATTTTTTTACACCAAAAGTGTTTTGGGTTTATTATTGACAATGTTGAAATGACATTTGTTTTTAACCCAATTAAGTATGGTTTTGGAAATGAAATATTTTTTAAGATTTGTGAATATACTTATACCATTGAGATAAGTATATGTGTGCATTTTCTAAGTATTGAAAATTTAGCGTTTTGTGAATATATATACCGTTGATATAAGTATATGGAGAAGTTTTATAAGTTTTGAAAGTGAAATATTTTATGAGTATACTTATAAAGTTGAGATAAGTATATTAATATTTTTCAAAGTACTAAAAAGAGTAGAGGGGCTTGTGAATATATCTTTTGTAAAAGGTATTTTAATACAAGTATTTGAAAAGTGGTTTAATTAATGAAATGATTGATTAAATTAAAGAGGCTTTGTGGTTGCTTATGTGTTTAACCATGCTTGATCCATATGAAATTAAATCTTTGGATTGATTTTTTGTTTATTTGATAGTTTAATAACCGATTATCAAATGATGGCTTGTCTTGAAAACTATAATTGTCGTCAGAGTGACCAGGATCGGGTATACTATCCGAATACAACTTCGAACCATCATAAGCGTTTGAATTGAAGACATCTTAAAGATGATGAAATCGAAGACGGATTTTTTTGAAGTGCAAGAGTGACTTGCTAGTAATGCCGAGGATGATTCCAAAAAGAATGTTGTAGAAGTAATACCTTTATTTTGTTCATATCATGAATAATTTGTATGGATGAATGCTGGAATTGCATTGTTGCGTAAAAGGCAATGTTATCATTTCAAGTGGGATTTTCTAAAAGGTAAAACGCAGTCTCGAGCCTCAACAATCGAAAAAGACTAAAATAGGGGATATGCTTCAGGGCTATATGGATCACACCCATTAGCGTATGTCATCACCCTTCTAGATCACTGTTTATGGATATGGTATGTGCATAAGAGCGTTCTAGGGAAAGATTGCAAAGAAATAGAGGTGATGACATATTTGATATCATCGAGCTAGTGGTAGGCCGGTCCTGATTCGCGATGGTTGAAGGGTTTTCGACCTTGGTACATTTTCTGGACATGTATTGTGGTAGGCGGTACCCCAGTAGCCTTGTCATTGATGAAATCCGTTCTCTAATAAGTGCCTTTTGGACTTTAATTGCATATCTAATATGCTGGAATGTAACTAATGTAACCATTTCCACTATGATTTAATATTTATTTTGAACCTTAGACATTATTATAAATATTAGAAGATTTTGTATAAATGGTTTGGTTATCATAAGGTGAAAACTCATTCGTGTTTCTATGCAGCGTGGTCTTACGATATACATTTATTCTGAAAAGGTTTTATAACAATAAAATCCATTTGAAGTGTCTTTCTCACGTTGGTTTATTAGACTAATCCGGACGTTATATTCTTATGATGCGCGGGTTAGACCGGGTATATTTCCAGATTTAACTTTGGATGCTTTAGAGCTTTAGGATTGAAGCTGGATGCCTACAAGAAGTATCCACGTATATTTTATTTCTGCTACATTGGTTGTTTATGTTTACCATCACTTGTGAGGACATGTTAATGTAATTGTTCAGGCTGACGTTATGTTGATTTACTCTGATTAATGCATATATATATATATATGTATGTATATGTATATATTACAGTCTTCTTTCGTAAAGATCTATCAAAAATATTATAGATTACTCATCACGATGTGAGTTTCTGTTCTATCTTTTGTTTCTTTTCCTCAATAATCTGCCTTTTCAGCACTTATGTGCTCGGTATGTGAATACTGCAGATGTATTAGTGTTGACTTTGGAGGGTCGAAAAGACATAGGTTGAGCGAACATCTAAGCTTTGATGGGGTAAACTCATTAGAGATAGGGTTAGTAACAGCTTAAAATAAGATTAAGTGTGTGTATGTGTATACGAGAGCATATTTTTTCGTGCTATAAAAATGTTTTATATTGTGTTGCTTTATCGGTTAAGTGAGCTATGTAGATACAGAAGGTGCAAATGTTTCGATAAGGAACTGTAAACACTTGACCAAGGCAAATCAACACAATATTATTTTAAAATGGAGTAAATGAAATAAGTTTACATATATAAAAGAATAATTTTGGTTTGATTTGATTTAAAAAGCTTTGAGAAGAAGGTTTTGCGATATTCTGCTACACGGTATTCCGTTCGTGTACGAACTACTACGATAGAAATAAAAATACGATCATGCACTGAAATGTGGCATGATCACCAAAAAATTGTAAAATACACTGGTTAACTTATTTTTTTAAATTTCAATAATACCATCGTTTGCCAAATATATGTCGAAAGATAAGTTATAAATTTTTCAAATTAAAAAACATGGAAAAAATCAAATAAATTCAATTAAAAATACATCATTAAAATCGAATCGTTTTTATTAAAAATAGATGTTCTTATTATTTATTATATGCGAATCAAATTTGAATATTAAATAAATTAAATATTCTTATTTGAAGAGTTTAAAAATTCCAGTTCGTCACATATAGCTAACTAAATAAATATGAATTTTATTTAACGTATTTGAATTTGAAAATTAAAATTTAGAAAAGCGAATAGGAAGCGTAGTTTGTTAATGCATGAAAGAGGAAAAATTAATGAAATGAGATAAGTATTTTATTTGGGCTTTTTAACCGACACTCCAATTTATGATATAAGGGGGTCATCTTTTTAAAAATAAAATTTTACTACGAGGGGCACTAATAAAAATAACCCTCTCATAAAATTACAATTTAAGTTGACCAATTTATCCTTTCTTTTTTATCATAATTGGCTTAACCTTCATTAATCACATTCATTAATATGTAACTCAAATCAATAATCAATAGAGAAATCAAACTCATATGTAGATAAAATTTCAAACGAAAAAGAAACAAGATTAATTCTTACTAAAAAAGCATTCATAACATAGATTTTGGTCAACAAAACAATCATATGATTATTTTTTAAAATTTCTAAGGTTTAGTAAATAGGATTTAATGTGTTTTTCAACTAGAAAAATCAATGCATAGCCGATATTTGAAGTAAATTTTGAAAGGGGATGACTGAAATGAATAATTTAAGTCGACAGCCCTCTATCGTTTAACTTTTTAATTTAGTAGCCTATTGTTGATTTTTCACCCATCACGTAACGACCCACAATTTTAGTTATTTTAAATTGGAGTATTTGAATTTATTTTAAATATTTGAAAGTTAATTTTTAACATGAATTTCAAATAAAAAATAAAACTTATTTATTGGATAATTAAATTATTGAATTTATTAATTGAATATTGGTTAAATTATTGTGTCTTGAGTATTAAGCTTGTTAAAAATAATTTAAAAGCTTATAAAATTATTTATAATAATAAAGATAATAGAACTTTTTAAATTTAATTTAAAAGTGATTTGTTCGGTTTTTAAAATATATCGTTCGATTTAAGTATAAAAATAGCCTTTCAAGAAATAGTCTCGGATTTCGACGAAATCAGTTCCATTGGATCCGTAATAGTGTATTATCATCGAATTTTAAATTTCATAACGTTTGAAGTTATTGTTGGTCATACAGAATATAAACGTGTTGAAATTTATATAGAAAATTCAATATAATAATTGGATCCAAAAAAGTATCTTCTTCATACGATCGAATTAGAACTCGAAACATTTTCCACTGCATTGGAAACAGGGGTACAACATTATGGCTATCGGCACATCTCGACAGGGGTCCAAAATTTTAAGTTGCTTAAACCAAGATGTTTCAAAAAAAAATTAAAATAATATATTATCAATTCAACATTCTTTCGGCCGAAAGTTATATCCAGTAAGCCCTATGATGTGAACGTGACATTTACCTCTTCAATCACGCATCTTCCCTTTTTAAACAACATCCACGCATTTCAAGAAGAAGAAAAAGCACGACATGGTTTGAAAAAAAAATGGCAGCTTCAAAAAAAATTATAACTTCTGAAATACTCGATGGAGAAATTCTAAACAAATTTGTAAATTCATGTTTCTTCAGTTTCATCCATCTGGTATGAAATTTGTATGGAGCGGTTTCGAGTTGAGGGTGGTCGATTGTATGCACGCGTGTGTGCTTGAGCTAGGGCTAGGAAATTCTCGGCATTAATGGGGTTTTGGTTCGAATCGGAGATGGATTCGTGATCAGGAAGCGTAGGCGCATCAGTGATGTAATTTGGGGTGGTCCGGTCAATTTTTGGTGATGGCGACGTGTCGTACGCTTGACGAAAAGGATAGGGAGTGTCGCTTTTTTCTTCGTATGACCGGAGAAGGCGACGTAGTGGCAGTGGAGAGACAAGGGGCAGAGGAATCGGTTGGTGGCTTCGGGTCGGTGGATGGTGCGGTGGATGGTCGTGCACCGTACATGGCATACATGGGTTCGGTTGTAAAAAAAATGAATGAGGGTTAAAAGCAGCAATCTGGGAAGAAGAAGAGTAGGTGGGCTTTGGGCCGAAGTAGAAAAAAGAAAAAAAAAAGAAAAATGGGACTGTAGACATTTTTGGGGAAGAAAGATAGATCGGTAGCGGGTCGAGTTCGATTCAAAAGGGTACGGGCTTGTTATTTTTAATAAAAATAAATAAATATTAGCATTAATTTAACTTAAATTATCGACAATTGATAAAATATGTATGCACGAGGTCTGATTCGGACGAATCAAGTTGCGTTGGGATTGTAGTGTCATCATCTTCGCATTGAAACTAGTTTGGGCAAACTTGGAGCTTCTAAACTTTTTAGCTAAATTCAAACGCGCTCGGATTGAATCGGAACCGGAATGCGGAGGCAACAATAAAAATCAATGTAAGTTAATCTCAGTCAATTTTGGATTACTTCAATTAATTTTAATAGTTAAAATTAGTTATTGATTGATTGGTTGAATTAATAAATAATTATCAGTTGAATGTGATGTCACATATAGTGTGTGCGCGTGTGTGTGTATATATCAGTAATTTTAGTGATATTCCCACCTATTATAGTGGATGAGACCCTATGCGTCCACATAAAAGCGGATGATCCTATGTACCGCGATATCCCCCTCGAAGTGGGATTACTATTTTTGTGTCGTATTAATATCCGTGGGTGCAGGGAAAACAGGTTGGAGGGATTCAACTGCATTCCTAAAAATATTGAATTAAATTTCATATATATTGATATACGATTTTTTGAGAAATGTGTGATAGCTTATTGTGTGATTGAATTTATTGGATGTTGTGGTATTATTGGACTAGATTTTGGTATTTTGAAATGTCATATATATATATATATATATATATATATATATATAGTTTGAAAAGAAATTAGAAAGAAGAAATTGGAAGCAAAATATTTATAGTGAAATTTGGAGAAATTAAAAGAAAAGAGCTTGGGTGAAATAAATAATTTGATTTTAAATTGGTATGTAATAATTTTAGAATATGGAAAATAGAGATTTTGGAATAATGTAAATAAAAGGATTTTAAATAGTAAAAATTAAGTGATATTTGCTTAAATGTAAGAGGATTATTTTAAAAATCGAGATTTTAAATAGTTGGGAAAATAAAAAGAAAATTTGAAAATAAAATATAAGATTGTTGTACTAGATATTAAATAAGAATTTAAATTATGAAATGGAAGTGGAATCGGAATTTAGTAGGGTTTGGAAGATAGTTGGGTTTTTTTTGAAAGAAATCGATTCAAAAATGGAATTCAATTTAGAAATCGATTTATAATTGATTAATTATTATAAACTGGAATTGAAAACTGTGAGATTTATAAAAAAATGTTTATAAATAAAGTGAAGTAATTATTAGTGGATATATTGAAGAGATAAATTTAAGGTGAGAATTTATTAAATGAGATGGGTAAATCGGCTAAAAATAAAAGATTGATTTTTTTTTTTTGAAATGTGAAAAGGAGATTTACAGAATTGGGATTTAAAGCAAATTGGGAATAAATCGGGAGAGATTTATAAATGTTAGACTGGTTATATTGGAATTGAAAAATATATTTTATCGAGAAATGGATTTTGTTTTAAAAAGGAGGATTTTTAATATTAACTAGGTAATTTAAAAAGGTGTTAAGAATATTTCAAAAAAATTAATTGGTTGGTTATTTTAAATTGTTTAAAGTATATTTAATTATTAATTAAGTAGTTTATAATGATTTGATATTAAATTAATTATTATAAAGAATTAATCTTATTTTAAAGGATAAATTATTCAATATAGTTATTATTTTTATATAATAACTTATATAAAAAAGTATTTGTCTAAAATAAACTTGGAAATTCATATCGGAAATTTATGAGTATTGTTTTGAAAAATTATTTAATTAAGTTTTCAAAAAGTAATAGTATACATTCATGGCAAAATCGGAGGCAGTGAGCGTTTGTAGTTAAGTTTTGGGTTTCTCTAGGATAGAGACGTAATCATTGAACTCTGAATCCATGGTTGATATCGCAGTGGTATTTTCCATATTATTTAAAGGGTTTTAAATTTTTTTTGAAAAGGATAGTTTGTGAATATACTAAATTCGACAAGATGAGTATATACTTTGGATAAAGAGATTTAATTTACTAAAATTAAATAAAATTAGTGTTTTCAGCACAAAAGAAAATATTTGGTTGAATGGTTGTTGTTTGATAGTTAAATAACCGACTATCAAATTTGGACCCAAAACATAACTTTGGGAATATCTAGGAGAAACACGAGAATTATACGTACAGTTACCGTTCGAGGTGCTATGTCGTACATATAAACTCGTTTCATTCTTCTAGGATGATGTTAAGGAATTCGTCCACTAACGATTAGCAGGTATTCTCCGATCTAATTTTCGTCTGTTTATTTCTTAAAGAAGTAGGTTGAGTTTACCGGAAATATCGAATGTTGTTTCGAAGAAACCGGGATCAAATAAGTTATCCGAAAACCACTCGATCTAACGAGTATGTTTCAAAGTGAAAAATGAGCATGGAATCAAAGATGGAGCAGTGAAGTGCAAGTGCTAATCGCTACTAATCCTGAGAATGGTTTCAAAAAATGGATGTAGTAGGAATAGTGTCTTCCGTTTCGTTCGGGCCCAGAATAGACTTGTATAGATGAATACTCGGGTTCTATTCTATTATAATGCTCAGGTTAGACCGAATATTACAGATACATGATAGGATGCTATGGAGCTCAAGAGATGAGTTGGATGACGAAGACATATTACACATATTTTATTTTATTCCCTTATGTATTATAGGCTGTATATTCAGCATTTTTGAGGACAAGTTATTATAATTGTCCTATACTGGGTTATTGGTTTATTGTACACTGATGATGTAATGTATAAGTAATGTTTTATAGCTATTTTGTATAAATACATGTGTTATCTATTATATATATTGTTCCGCTACGATTGTGAGATTCTATGTTGTTGTTTTCTGTTTTCTTCTTCTACCGCTTTCTTTTTTTTCCCTAACGATCTGGTATTTTCGGCATTCGATTGTTCGGCATGTAATACAGTGAACGTATTGATGTCGATTTTCGAGCGTCGAAAATATAGGCTGTGATATTTGGTGTCAGACTGAAGGTTAAGTGAGAACCTTGGCTTTGATGGGGTAACTTATTAAAGATGGGTCGGTAGTACCCTAGAGTGAGTTTGAGTGTATCAATAGATATGAGCGTATATTTATTAGTGAATATAAAACTGTTCTATATTGTGTTAATTGGTCAGTTGAGTGGCTTATGGATTTTGATCGATATGAGTAATTAATGTTATTGATAGGGATCTCTAAATACTTGTACAGAGCAATTCGACATAATATTGTTTCGAAATAGGGTAAATGAAATAATTTTACCCAGATTATTTTTATATATAAAAGAAATAATTTTTTAGGAATTATTATAGTTGTATATGGTTTGCGAAGTTGCTAGAAAATGATAATATTAAACTATTATCATTGTTGTGGAAATTGAATAAAAGTTGATATTATAACCAACAGTTAAGAAAGTAATTCGTATAACAAAATGGAATTTTTGAATATGAGTTTATAAATATGATTTATAATTTGAAATGGAATGAAATTCCGAAGGAATATTTAAATATGATATGGTTTATAAAAAAGATTTATAAACCATATTGAAGTTGGAATTTGGGAATTTAATTCCCGTTGGGTTTGAAATATTTTTCAAAGTTTTGAAAATAATAGTGATATTATTTGGAAAATATTTTTGAATTGAAATATTTTTAAAATGGTTTTTAAAGGAATAAAAGCATTGAACTTGCTTTGGTCGTTGGAAAATAATTTCGGTGATAACAGCTGTAGCGACCCGATTTTTCGACGCCCGAAAATCGACATTAATGCGTCCACTATATTAAATGCCGAACAATCAAATGCCGAAAAACAGGACCGTAAGGGAAAGAAGGAGGTAGAAGAAGAGGAAACAAAACAACGTCAGAATCTCACAATCGTAGTGGAACAATATATAATAGATAAATGACTGATCTTTATACAGAAGAATTATAATTGTCTTATATATACATCATCAGAGTACAACACAATCAATAGAAAAATAATGGACAGTTATATTAACTTGTCCCCACATGACTAAATACACAGCTTCTACTACACAGCGGAATACACATCAAGTACATGTGATACATCTCACCGTCTAGCACATCCCCTGAGCTCCATAGCAGTCCATCCAGAATCTATACTCTATAATACTCAGTCTGACCCGAGCATTATAGTGAAATAACACCCGAGTCAGTTTAGAAAACCAGCGTGAGAAAGCACACTCAATTGAATTATTAAAGCCTTCAAAATCTTTGAATCAAAGGTGTCTTGTAAGACCATGCCACAAATAAACATGCCAGGTTTTTACCTTACGATAACCAAAACATTTTTATCAAATCCGTCTGATGTCATAATAGTGTCTATAGAAAGTAAAATAAAATTTAGCTGAAATGCTTGCATCTCATATTTCAGCAATAGTTGACCACAAGCAAAACCGTACAGGCGCTTTTGGAGATTGGATTACATAAATGGTAGGGTTACTGGGGTACCGCCCGTCACACTACCTGGTCTAGATCAGAGTACCGAGAATCCCCCCTGATCCCCTTCAATACAAGACCGGAGCTACCCCTTACTGGATAGTCCGAATAAGATCATCCCGCAGTCGGGATTAGCAACCGCCCACACAGCCAAAATAAAGGGATATCTAGATAGGGATGACCTTATCCTAATTGGTTGCTAGCCATTTAGCCTTGCTGCGCCTCCCCTGTTTTATTCATTCCCGGCTGATGAGGCTCGGGGCTGTATGTTACCTTTTTGGCACACATTCACTTAGAATCCTCATCGTCCCCCTGACGATGATCTGATAGCATTCGTCCATACAAGTCCATTCCCGTTCCGAAGGGAACCGAAGGCACTACTCCTACTACATCCATTTTGGAATCGCCCTCATGATTAGTACGATTAGCCCATGCACTTTACTGCTCCATCCTCGACACCAAGCTCTTGTCTTCCTCACGAAAACGATCAAAACGAATCGAAGTGGTTTTCGGGAAATTAATCCCGATCCCGGTCTCTTCGAAACGATCAGCGCATTGGCCAATATTGATAGTCGGTTATTTAGCTATCTTATAACATTCACAAACAACCATTAGACCTTAATAATTTCATAAATTATTTATTTCAAAATATCATCGCAAGATACATTTTTGTACACTTCAACCCTTTGAAAATAGTTTTCAAATCACTTTTCTCTCGTGGAACAAATTTCCAACCAATTGTTTTTTTCCATTGAATAGCATCAAGTCTTAATAATTTAAATTTTAAATAATTTAAATAATTTTCTCCAAAATATACACTTAAAAAATTAGAATGAAACTACTTAAAAACACTTTTTTTAAATTACTAGTTATGAATTAAAATAATTTCTCATATAAAGCTTAAGCCAAAAATAAATTTAAAATAAAAGTTATTCTAAGGTATAAATATTAAATAATTATCTTTTAAATCATAACACTAGTTAAACCTTTTAAAATAATTTACTTATATAATTAACTTAATAAATCTTTACTTTTAAAAAAAAAATTAAACCACTAAATAATAATTTCTTTCTAAAACATTATTTTTAAAACCACTTTAAAACATCTATCTTATACTTAAAAATCTGCTTTGAAAACATACTTGGATTTTCAAGAAAATACACTTTCCATTCCAAATAGTCCATTTAATCGGTTAATAAATACTTCTCAATTTATCCCAATTTAATTTACGTCCCAAACCGTAAATTTCTTTCCCACACCTTTAAAAATAAAACCACTGTTTATTTTTAGAACAAATTACCCATTCCTTTATAAATTCCCACCGTGAATTTATACTTCCAAATATCCACTGATATCTTATTTCACTTTATAAACCTAGTTTATAAATTCCATAGTCTCATCCTCCTTTTAAAACACAATTTCAAACACTAAATCAAATTTCAAATCGATTTTCAAAATTTACTCCATTTTAAATATAAATTTCCTTTACTTATTCAATTTTATTTCAAAGCCCATTAATTCCAGATTTTACTTCTTTATTATGATTTAAAATCTTATTTAAACTGAAAATACCAATTTCATACTTTTTCCCAAAATTCTTCTTACCTCTCTCAACTATTTTAAACCTTGAATTTAAAAATAAATCTTTTATTTCTTTAAATAATATCACTTAAGTTTAAAAATTCATTTATTCCCATTTATTCAAAAATCTCCTTTCCCATACTTGGAATTTATTTATTAGAATTTAAAAATCATCCTTTATCCTTTTCAATTCATTCTTTAATTTATCCAAATTTTCTATAATTATTTTACATAAAAATTCTCTCTTTATTTCCCTTCAATAATCAAATCTTTATATTATTGATAACTCATTATACCCAAATATATTCGATCAAACCATAGCTCTAATATTTTTGATTCCCAATATAATCAATAATCTATCACAATTAATCAATGAATCATATCACAGATTATGAAACAAATTCAATATTTCAAGGAATCTAATTGGATCCCTCCAACCTGTTTTTTCCCTACATCCACAAATGTTAGCACAATATAAATATACCAATCCCACTTCGAGGGGGATATCGCGGTATAATGGGTCATCCGCTATTATGTGAGCGCATAGGGTCTCATCAGCTATATAATGCGGGAATCAATCACTCCAATATATATACTACTATATATAATATATCATATCCAAATTGATATTAAATTATCAATTCAAGGAAACAACCAACAATTTAAATTTAACTACTTAAATTTAAAGAGTAATCCAAATGAGTGAGATTAACTCACCTTTGATTTTTGATTTGCAAATCCGATCCACACCGGCTTGTTTCCTCACGATTTCATACCTTGTATAAAAATTATATGGTTTATTAATATTTGAATTGATCGAACAAATTTATTACTATTTATTTTATTTTATTTAAACTAACAATTTGATTTAAACTAATTTCCCTTAATAAATTATTTTAATGACTAAAATAAGTTAAATAAGTTAATTACACAAATTAATCTCCGTAATATGTTATTAAAATTAAACTGTAAGTTAAAATGTGTGTATATATATTTTTCTAGATATATTTACATTTTAAATTTCTTCCCTATAAAAAATGAAATTGTAATTACCTTTACTATAAAAATTCTTCTTCTTTAATATATAATATATCATATATTTGTAAAATCTAATAAAAATCTAAAAATAAAAACTTTATCTTATTGTTATCTTAAAATTTTATCTCCCTATATTTAATTTTTCCAATTACAGTAAATAGTAAAGACAAAGTGTTACCTTACTGTTTTGAATATATATATATATATATGTATAATAAATTAAATTAAAGATGAAATTACACGATACCGTACTGCACACAACCCCTTCGGCCAACGCCCACCGTAACCCAGCTATCCTTCCCATGACGAACTCTAGAACCCAACGCTCGAAGCTGCGGCCTCGCCACTCATGTTGCTACCCGCTACTGCCTCACCTTACGTGTTCGAGTCACTGCTCATCGAGCTAACGCGATAAGCTAAGCTCTGCTTTGATGCTCGTGACTTGCCTATCACCATGCGAGCTACTCCCGCCGACTGCTTCCCTCTGTCATCGCTCGGTCCCGTCTCGAATGCTTGATCTCAAAAGAAGGGTAGCTCGCTGTCCCTCTTTTTTTGATTTGCGAACGAACCTTGATTCGTTCGATTTGAAGACCGAGAAGAAGGAAAGAAGGGGAAGACTGCGATCTTTTTTTTTAAAATACGAACGAATCGATTTTGACTTTGAGGCCATTAATTTGATTTTTGAATTGAACTGGGAAGTGGAGTTTCTTTTTGAAGAAGAGAAAGAAATTGTTTAGCCATTTGTTTTTGTTTCTATTTTAGAGAAGACGCGCGTTAGAAGATGCAGGAAACGTGTCCTTAGGGTTGATAAGTGTTGGATGTGGTCTACAGTAAATTGAAGGGGAAATATATATATTATATTTAAATTTAAATTTAAATCATTTCGATTTTCGCAACACACAATCTCGATCTCCTATTGAAATGTGCCGCTAGGCATTCATAATGTTATATCCCTATTACGAACGCAATGGAAAATATTTCGAGTCCTAATTCGATCGTATGGAGAAGATAGCTTTTTGCACTCAGTTATTATATTGAATTTTCGATACAGATTTCAGCGTGTTTATCTACTGTACGATCACACGATAACTCCAAATGCTATGAAAATTGAAATCCGGTAATAATACACTACTACCGATCCAATGGAACTAGTTTCGTCGAAATCCAAGGCCGTGCCTCGGAAGGCTATTTTTAAATGTCAATTTAAACGATATATTTTTAAAACTGAACAAAACAATTTTAAATTCACTTTTAACATTTTGATTATCTTCAGTATAATCAGTATAAATTTTACAAGCCCTTTAACTATCTTTAACAAGCTCAAAATTCCAGATTTAGCAATTTACCCAATTTCCAATTATTAATTCCAATATTTAAATTATTCAATAAATTGTGATATTTGAAATTCAAGTTAAATATTAACTTTCAAATATTTAAAATCAATTAAATATTTCAATTTCAAATATCCAAAAATTTTGGGTCATTACATTCCTTCCCCCTTAGAAGAATTTCGTCCTCGAAATCGCTAGTTAAGAAGAATGGTCCAGAACCCGTTAACTATTCCCAATCTAAATAGTTTTCAACAACTTTCCAAAACCAAACAGTTTTAACAATATCCAAAACAATCTTTTTATTAAAGACACTATCACTCTTGCTAACTTCCTAAACTCTTCCATAACTTCCAAACAATATTATTTCATCAACAATCCAATTTAAATTTAAAACCAAATTTTAAATTATCAAAATTTTTCTAACTCCCTTAATTTTCGAAAAATTTCGTCATCGTCTCCTTTGCACGGCTAGATCGGTACAACTATAAAATGCCTCTACGGGCCCCCAAATCTCAAAAAAAAAGCCAAGTGGCTGGATCAGAAAATCATCAAATTTCATGTGACAAATTAAATACATACCTTTTTGTCGGGCAATTCCAATTTTATCTTCTGAAATCAAAAACATCAATTTCCTTTTGCTTTTAAAACACTTGTACCCTACTCGGCAATAACATCCCATCACAAAATTTAAAATCATTTTATTTATTTCTTTACAATAATTTCACTATTTGCTTTACTTAAGCCGTACAATGTAAATATATCGTCCGTAAGCAAAACCAAATTCGATCGCTCACTCAATCACACAACTTTACTTCCAAATTAGTATTGTCCACCTGACTTCTTAATGTGGACTCATATCTGGCTGCTTGACCAGAAATCGTGATCCTCCTTACATAGTCATACACTATGATAGAGAATTTCTAGAATCAATCAAAAATCCATATCCAGAGTTCGCCGTCGAAATCGAGTGAAAAAATCCCAACTCGGATTGGTATAACTACCTCGAAATTCTGTGCTGGTATCTGGATCAAATCGTTATATGAATAAAATAATATACGTACATCCCTCGTATTTTTCCCCAATTGATTATTAGTTATATCAGTTCTTTTATTCACATTTATATTGACTTCCATTCACTTATTCACAAATAGCACATTTCACAATTTACTTGATCTTCATCCAAATACCCATTATATTCTCAATACAAAATTTTACTTAAGAATTTCACCATCCATTTCTTAAGTTTAACAAAAATATTTTATATACTTCCCATTTTTATTTCCCACTTTACTACTTAGCTCTATTTTATTTCACTTAAATTTCTAATTCCATTTTGAGTTCAATTTAGCTTCCACTTTTAAATATTAAATCCTATCATCTATCTTCCATTCATATCTAATCCATATCATTATTTTAAACTAGTCCCATTTACTAATTTATTACAAATCCTAATAAATTTTACTTCTTAGTACTTTGTTCTTTTTTCCACTCAACTAAAATTTTCAATTCCACTTTACTCAACATAATTCAAATTGATTCCAATATTCAATTTTCAATTCATTTGCTTACCCATTTAAATTTATCAGTTTGCTTACTAATTTTTGTTTCAATCTCATTTACTTACAATTTTAAACTAGCTTGTTCATTTAAAATTTTATTTCAAACTTGATGGATTTTATTTCCATGGCCATCCCATTTAACCAACTTAGACTTATCTTCCACAAAGTTTTCTTTTATTTAATTTAATTTAAGTTAAACTTCACCCACAAAATCAGTTTTTTTTTTAAATTTCTTTAGTTATTGACTTACTAGTATCTTATGCCCCCAATTTTCTTTAATTCTACTTCATTTTCCTTGATTCAATTACACTTCAATTTAATTCAAAATTTTAACTTTTATATGTTTCCCAACTTATCTACTTCCATTTGCTAACTTCTTTTATTTTTTTTCATTTAATTGGCTTACATTCTAACTTATTTCATTTTCTTTCTTACTTTAAATTTTTAACTCTTCTTCAAGTTAAATTTTTCAATCCTAGAAAATGTCAAATTTTACTAGTTATCAAACCCATTTATATTTCCATAACCATTTTAAATAAGATTCCAAAGTCTTTTAAACAATTACTAAACATTTCAAAATCATTTTTGAAATCAATTATATACATAATTCATTTGCGTATCAAATTATCCTTTGAATTTTAAAACAAACCCAATTTTGCAAACAACTCTAATTTAAAACAATTTGGTAGAAATTCCTCTCTTGGAAACTCGAAAATGAACATCGATGATGCTGCAGTCATTACCGAAGTTATTTTCCAGCGACCAAAGTGAGTTTAGTGCTTTAACTCTTTTTAAAAACCTTTTCAAGTATTTTTGATTCCAAATCTCACAAGATTTCACATCCAATTCAAAAATATTTCCCAAATAATATCACTATTATTTCTTCAACACCTTTGAAAATCATTTTCAAATTCAAAGAATTTTAATTTTCAAAATTTCAAATTCCAAATCCTTTCAATCTATATTCAAATATTACTTTGGAATTTTATTTAAATTATAAATCACATTTATAATTCACATTTATGAATTCCATTTATATATGAATTAATTTCTTATCTTTTATTTATGGTTTCAGTTTCCACACAACAAGGATAATAATTGAATATTACCACTTTCTAACAACCAAGCAACCATTTACACCTATAATAATTTATAAAAATCATTCCTTTTATATATAAAAATAATTTTGGGCAAAATTATTTTATTTAACGTATTTAAAAGAATATCATGTCGAATTGTTCTGTACAGGTGTTTAGAGATCCCTATCAATAACGTTAATTACTCATATTGACCAGAATCTATAAGCCACTCAACGACCAATCAACACAATATAAAACAATTTGATATTCAATAACAAATACATGCTCATATCTATTAATACACTCAAACTCCTTCTAGAGTACTACGGACTCTATTTCTAATAAGC
Organism: Allium cepa; assembly: GCA_030765085.1. Classification (NCBI taxonomy): domain Eukaryota; kingdom Viridiplantae; phylum Streptophyta; class Magnoliopsida; order Asparagales; family Amaryllidaceae; genus Allium; species Allium cepa. The sequence goes on from CM060942.1 coordinate 517,164,924, forward strand.
AATTCTCACAAGAGCCAAGGCTCTCGCTTAACCTTCATATTTGATACCAAATGTTGCGGGCCGAGCCAGTGGCAACCAGTAGCTTTTCAACCATCCCAGCCCACAGTGGCAAACATTGGTACCTCCAATTTGCTTTTACGGCCAGCCTCTTGACTCGCAACCAACCCTCTCAGGGACATGTAGGGGTTAGAGTCTCCCGCTTGCCACCAAACACGAAGCGAGAATCCCTTATCATGCTGAAATGAAGCAAACCCAATCCCGGTATCTTCTAAACGATCAGGGCATTGGCCAATATTGATAGTTCGTTATTTAACTATCATATAACATTCACAAATAACCATCAGGCCTTAATAATTTTACAAACTATTTATTACAAAGTATCTTTGCAAGATGTATTTTTTTACACTTCAACCCTTTGAAAATAGTTTTCAAATCACTTTTCTCTCGTGGAATAAATTTCCAGCCAATTGTTTTATTTCCACCGAAAAGCATCAAGTCTTAATAATTTAAATTTTAAATAATTTAAAACATTTTTTCCAAAATATACACTTAAAACATTTAGAATAAAACTACTTCAAAACACTATATTTAAAATACTAGTTATGAATTTTAAAATAATTTCTCATATAAAACTTAAGTAAAAAATCAATTTAAAATAAAAGTTATTCTATAAAGTACAAATATTAAATAATTATCTTTTAAATCATAACACCGGTTAAATCTTTTAAAATAATTTACTTGTATAATTAACTTAATAAATATTTATTTTTTTTAAATTTTAAAACCACTAAATAATAATTTCTTTCTAAAACATTATTTTTAAAACCACTTTAAAACCTCTAACTTATACTCAAAAGTTTACTTTGAAAACATACTTGGCCTTTCAGCAAAATACACTTTCCATTCCAAAATAGTCCATTTATGCAGTTAATAAATCCTTCTCGATTTATCCCAATTTAATTTACGTCTCGAACCCGTAAATTTCTTTCCCACACCTTTAAAAATAAAATCACTATTTATTTTTATAACAAGTTACCATTCCTTTTTAAATTCCCACTGTGAATTTGTACTTCCAAATATCCACTGATATTTTATTTCACTTTATAAACCTAGTTTATAAATTCCATAGTCTCATCCTCCTTTTACAACACAGTTTCAAACACTAAATCAAATTTCAAATCTATTTTCAAAATTTACTCCATTTTAAATATAAATTTCCTTTACTTGCTCAATTTTATTTCAAAACCCAATAATTCCAGATTTTACTTCTTTATTATGATTTAAAATCTTATTTAAACTGAAAATACCAATTTCATACTTTTTCCCAAAATTCTTCTTACCTCTCTCAACTATTTTAAACCTTGAATTTAAAAATAAATCTTTTATTTCTTTAAATAATATCATTTAAGTTTAAAAATTCATTTATCCCATTTATTCAAAAATCTCCTTTTCGAAACTCGGAATTTATATATTAGAATTTAAAAATCATCCTCTATCCTTTTCCAATTCATTCTTTAATTTATCCAAATTTTCCATAATTATTTTACTTAAAAATTTTCTGCTTATTTCCCTTCAAAAATCAAATCTTTATATTTTTGATAACTCAATATACCCAAATATATTCAATCAAACCATAAAATCCAATATTTTCAATTTCCAATATAATCATTAATCTATCATAGATAATCAATGAGTCATATCATAGATTATGAAACAAATTCAATATTTTGAGGTATCCAGTTGGATCACTCCAACCTATTTTTCCCTGCATCCACAGATGTTAGCACAATATAAAAATACCAATCCCACTTCGAGTGAGATATCGCGGCATAAAGGGTCATCCGCTGTTACGGACGCAAAGGTTCTCATCCGCTATATAATGCAAGAATCAAACACTCCAATATATATACTACTATATATAATATACCACATCTAAACTGATAATAAATTATCAATTCAAGTAAACAACCAATAAGTTAAATTTAACTATTTAAATTTAAAGGGTAATCCAAATGAGTGAGATTAACTCACCTACGATTTTTGATTTGCAAATCCGATCCACACCGGCTTGTTTCTTCACGATTTCAGACCTTATATAAACATAGTGTAACAACCCTATATTTTGGGATTATTTTATTGTATATTTTTGTTTCTGTTAAATTGAATTTCCTGATTTTAAACTTTATTTTATTAAAAAAGAATAAATTTTGCTATTTAAATATAAATTTTGATTATTATGTGTATTATATTTCCAAACTTGAATAAAATTGAATATTTTTCAGAAAAGTGAAATTTTGGTCAATATGGTTAAACTTTGACTTTTAAATTTAAATTTAAATATTTAAATTTTTGAATTTTATCTTTTATTATGAAAATAGATTAAATTTTAAGAATACTACTTTTCGTTTCGTTGAAATCAGAGTTATATTGTGAAAGTTATGTTTTTTTCAATATTGGTTGTAAATTGTTTTATTTAACAATATTGTTTATTTTAAATTATATAAATAATATTTTTATTTTTCATATCTTATTCAAATTTGTATTATATGTTATGTTACACATATTTTTGTCGTTTAAATATTTTTAAAGTGATGTTTAAATTTTTCCAAAGCTTGTTGAATTTATTTTCAAATTTTAAAGGCTAGTTTCTATGTTTCTGCTATTTTCTTCATTTAAATTATATTTAATTAAAATTTATTTATTTATTTTTGTAAATGCATTTTTATTTTGTGTTCTTATCTTTATTTATAAATATTTTCCAAATCCATAAAATTTTCCCAAAGTTTGTTCCATTTATTTTTAAATTTTCTAGACTAGTTTACATTTTCTTTGTTATTTTCTTAATTTAATTATATTTATTTATATTTTTTTATTTTTTATATTTTCATATTTTAACTGAATTTATATATATTTCAGTATTTAAAATTTATAAAAATAAAATATAGAAATTTGAAGAGTTTGAAACCTTTTATATCCCTTGACTTTTCACCACCTCACCTTTTCATTTTCAACCAAAATTTACATTCAATCTTTGGCCATTCCTTAACATTGCTTCAGCCGTATCTTTTTTCTTCATTTTTCACGTATCTCAAACCTTCTCAACTCCAAAAATTCACGGCCAATACCTGAAGCAAAGTGGTGGTAAACTTCTTCTTCTTTTCTATGAAATTTCTACTTGTTTATGTTGATTTTTACTTGCCTTCTCTTCTACTTCAGGTTCGGCACCACAACTCCAGCCACCTTTCCACCTCCACTACCACTTGAGCCAGCCTCCACCACCTCCTCTCCAATCCCATAGCCAGGCCGAGCCATCCCATGATGAAGCTCCACCTAAATCTACACAAACTTCACCCTACATGCCTAGCCGAGCACCATACATCACCACCACCTTCAACCACCCCCTTGGCCGCCACCAACTCCACCTGCACCACCCATGGACGACCTAAAACCCTCTGCCACACCCCCCCTCCAGCCCACTACAGAGATGGCCATGCCTGGTCTTGCTTGGGCCCAGCCCAATGTTGCATTGAATCCATGTTATTTGCCTTTGTAGTTGTTGTCCATGCACATATCTCTTTGCACTACTTTTGCTCCATCACCATGCATGTTTGGCCGACCCAATTGAACCCAAACCAGATCGTAGTCCTTGCTTTAGCCGTGTCTTTCCAACCTAGGGAGGAGGCATATGTGGTAGAGGGCAAGTGCAAGTGGTTTGGAGATGATTTATGCATTCATTTCTACCATTGTTAAATCGTATTTTGGGTTGAAACTCATGTTCTTTGTATTGTTTTGTTTGAAATGTGTTTAAGGAAATTAATCTTTGGCTCTCACAAACTTGAATCTTTGTCGTGCTATCGTGCCTCTGAAGATCTCAGTTTATGCTTTTGATCGTTGTCTCCAGCTTATACCAGTGAGCTATTCTCACCAGACAGTTTTGTACTTATATAACTAGTAAATCGATCACATGTGAATCTGTAAAATGCATCACCATATTATGTCTGCTATATTATGATTATATGATATTCACCCATGCTTAAACACCTGTTATACCATCTGTTACTTTTATATTATGATGTTCTGTTATTTATATCCGTTTATCACACTGCAAGTTCCCTTTAGATTAGAATCACTATGGTTTGAAATGATACATACCCGAACGGAATTTAAATATGGGAAAATCATTATGGACTGAAATGATAGGCCTGAATGATTTTAAATTATTTTCATTTACTTGGGACTATGGATATGGAAAGATAAAACCCGGATTTTTCTTTGTAAATTACGGGTTGAAATGATATATTACCCGTATCACTTTACTTAGGCTAGAAAATTATATACAGGCCCGTAGTTAAATATGCTTTTCTAAAAAATTTTAAAATATTTTAAAAATGTAAATATTATAATATTTTGATTTAAACTTAATTAGAAATGATTTTTATAAAGTATTGTTGATTTCTGAAAATTTATAAGTGAAATGAATTAATGGTAAAGTTAGAAAATTTGAAATGTAAGTTATTTTGGAAATTATAATTTGTGACAAATGGAATTTGAATTAAATATGAAAATATGATAAATTTATCATATTTTGAATTGAAGTGAATTCAAATGATATTTTATAATATATCAATGATCTTTGAATAAAGTTAAAATGTTAAATGAATGAATATTGAGTTGAATTTTGAAATGTAACTTAAATTGAAAATTTGTGAATTTTGTTTAAAAGTGAAATTTTAAGTTAAGTAAATAAAATGAAAATGAGTATATTTGAAAATGTAAACTTAAATGTTAAGTTAAAATTTAATTATAAAGAATTGAAATTGAACATGTGAATTTAATAAGTGAATTATTATTAAATATTGAATTTGAATATAAGGGTATTTGAATGATTATTTTAAAAGTGAAAATATGCGATTTTATAAGTTAAAAATGATTTAAATAAAAGATTTATTGTTTGTGAAATCATATTGAATATAGGAAATGTAATTAACAGTATTTTGAAATGATATTATTCTAACGTAAATGATATTACAGCGCTTTGTAAGTGTTGTCGTTGATACAAATAAGCTATGGATAAACTATAACTAAGTGGTATTACAGCACTTGGTAAGTGCTGTGATAGCAGAAAGATAATTAAAATCTGAAACTAAATAAAGGGCTACAGTTGCACTTGATAAGTGTTGCGGTAGGCTGAAATGAATGTTTGAGGTTTTGATTTAAACAAATAAGCTCAGAATTTGTCTAAAATTTTGGGAACTGAACATTTGATTTTAAATATAATAACTTCACTTTTAAATAGTTTAAATGAATTTTTTTGATTTAAATATAAACTATTTAAAAGGTGATTTGAAATGGCAATAAATGAATGATATCTTTGAATTAAAAATGATAATAAATGAATGATATCTTTGAATTAAAAATGATAATAAATGAACGATATCTTTGAATTAAAAAGGATATTTAAATGTATATATTTGGATTTGAATTCAAATAATTATTTGAAATGAATTTTGAAAGATATGATATTTTGATATATTGAAATGGTTTGGAAATGATTAAATCTTTATTTTGATAAAGATTTGAATTTGAAATGATGCTTTATTTCTGAAGTACAAACTATGATTTTTAAATAATAACTACGGTTATAATAACGATTGTTTGTTAAAGCGACCGGGATCGGATATGGACATACTCTGCGTCGATACCGAAAACCACTTTAACAACTGTGTACGTGGTGAAGTTTGCAGAATGAAGTAGGATGGTGGCGACATTCTTGAGGTATATTTTACGTGGACCCGACTCCCGTGAGTTGGCTTAAGGTGGCTAAAACAGGAGCGATCTCGGGCCAAAAGGGTAGCTCCTCTGCTCGGACACATTCCTTCGGTACTATACTCTTACTTATGATTGATTAGATAGCCATCCTCCGATTTTGATATGGGAGTGTGTTCCAAGGTGGGCGTATGTGGCTGCTGCGTTACCACCAGCCCGTGTGCGTAATTGATATATCTACCTTGGCATTGCCTTGTGTGCCGTGTCACCTACCATACCGAGCCTTTACTACGAGTTTGTTTTTCTCCCGTAGCCTATAGAGTATTTAGGGTAGTCTCCCGATCTTGAGATATGCTGATACTGGATGGACTACTGGGACTATTATGTGTGAAGGGTGATATGGGTAGCCCGGAACGCTATTTAAAAGTAAGTTTATTTTACTGTAGACATTATTATCATAGCGCAATATTACTACATAATAAATAGTTTAACAGATCCTTAGAGGATGGGTGGTGCCAGACATCCTTTAAGTTACTTATACCTTATTACATTTCACTTGAGTTGGTTTACATTATATACGTATATATTGTCCTGACTTGAGTGTTTTGTGTTTTGCTTTACGCTCGGGTCAGCCTGAGTATTCACAGCTTTGGATTCTCTTTCTGGAGCTGGTCTTTGCTGGAGTTTCAGCCTTTCTACATTTATATCTATTTCTGTTTCAGCTGTTCTAGTTTATCTCATGTAGTAGTGAACTTCTATGTATTTGGGATTTCTATTATGTTGTTTCAGACTATTATGTATTTGGGTTGAGACGCTGTTATAGTAGCTTCATGAATTATTATGTTATTTTTTATTCCGCCGCGAGTTATTCTGATTGTTCTGTTTCTGTGATTCTATGTATTTGATTTCGTTTGCTCCAAATTTATTTACATGTTATTTTGCACCATTCAAGTCTAACATGTGTGTCTGCCATTGCACTTGAAGGGTGCAGCATGATAGGGGGTTCTCGCTTCCTGGTTTGGTAATGAACGGTTGACTCTTACTCCTACATGTCCCCACAGGGGTTGGTGGTGTAGTCGAGAGGCTAGCTGTAAAGGCAGAACACACGTACCAATGTATGATACGGTGGGCGTTACCCCACTGGCGCGGCCCATTACATTTGGTTTCAGAGCTTTGGGTTTTGGCAAAACATTGCCTGAGGAGAAAAAACTCATTAGAGATGGGGTAGAAATACCCTAGAATGAATGGAATCAATCTCAGAATCACTTTCTTTGTGAGAGACATATTTTCAAAGTATAAAATGATTTTCCATATGTTTTCAAAAGATTTTTCAAAGATTATTTTGATATAAAAATTTTCTTGTTTTAAAGGATTTTCAAATGTTTTCTAACTTCCTTCCATTCGTATCTACCTTGGTAGATTTTTCTTTCTTTAGGATATTCATCCAAGTGAATTCTCTTGTCTTAGCTTAATTTATCTTTGGATTGTCTTTATCTAGTCCTAAATTCATTCTTGATATCTTTTAGAATGAATCGAGGAAATGCCAGAGGCAGGGGTTGTGTTATTTCCCCAACCTCTCAACTAGTTGCTCCTGTTCGATTCACTGTTCTTTGTAAGGGATTCTCTCAACTTGGTGGAACCTCATTCACCGGTTTGGAGAGCATCATTGAGGCTCAGCAATGCTTGCGGAGTCTTGAGAGGATATTTACTGATCTTGAGATTACTGATGCCCAAAAGCGTCAGTTAGCAACTTGGCAGTTGCATGAGTCTGCTCTAGATTGGTGGGAGTCTGTCACGGCAAACACCGTCGAAGCTGATATTACTTGGGAGTAGTTTAGGTATCTTCTCGTGTTTCTTTGAATTCTGTTTTCTATCTTTTTTTGCTTTTCTAAGTTTACCTATCATCTTTCCAGAGAGGCTTTGTGGCAAAATGGATGCCCGAAGCCGGGAAATCTCAGCTTTATCGTGAATTTATGGATCTCAAGCAGGGTACCATGTCTTTTGCTGAGTATGAGAGGAAGTTCAACGAACTTTCTAAGTTCGGTCCTAGCCTGATTGACACACCTCTCAAGAAGAATGAGAAGTTCATATCTGGTGCTCGACCCAAGTATTATGATCGTCTCATATCTCATGTCCATGACACTTTCACCCAGCTTATGGATATGGCTATCCGTTATGAGAACCCTACTTCTAAGGGTCCTGCTCCTGCTCCTAATGGTACTCCTTCATCTCAGTCTTCCTCTGCCAATTCTAGGAAGAGAAAGCGTAATTTCCAGCAGCAGAAGCAGAATTGGCTCAAGAATTCGGGCTTAGGATCTTATTCATCTCCTCCTTCTCATAGACAAACTGTTGACCTTTCTGCCATCACTTGCTTCAGATGTGATCAGAAGGGACACTATGCCAATAGCTGTCCTACCTTAATTGGTGCAGCTGTTCCTCCTCCTGCAGCTATTGAGCCTTCTAGTATATTTGTTGTCTCATCTGCATCTTCTCCAGTTCCTCAACCTGCTCCTACTCCTAGTGATGACCACGGTACTCTTCAGTGCAACCTTTCTTTATCTCTGTATCATATTCGTGTTTTATTTGATACTAGAGTTTTCCATAGTCTTATTTCTGTTGATTTGTGTGATAAGTTTGAGTATCTCCTTTCTCCCGAGTTTGCTTCTGTTCTTTTATGTGTTTCAAATCCAATTGGGGCTCCGCAAACCTTAATAGGATTTGTAAGCATGTGCAGCTTTTCTATTCTTATCATTGCTTTAGTGGTGACCTTCATTTGACTCCGGTAGTCAGATTCTATCCAGATATATTGGTAAAGTCACTGCTTTACCTCCTAAGGGGGAAATTTCTTTTCGTATTGATCTTATTCCTGGTACTCTGGGAATGGGTTCTATAAATGGTTAGTCATGCCTTTTGGTTTGACTAATGCTCTTGCTTTCTTTGTTGATATGATGAATCTTGTTTTCGGGCTGTGCTAAATAAATTTTTCTAAATGCCATTGCTGGAAAGATGAAGTCCGATTCCTTGGACATATTATTTCTAGTAATGGAATTTTTGTTGATCCAGTCATGATTGATGCGATCAATAGAAATCTTTCTTTTTTTCTCTTTTTCTTAGTCATTCAATTATTCTATTCAATGTTTCCCGTACTTCATTACTTTTCGGGGACGAAAAGTTTTGAGTGAGGGAGAGTGTAACAACCCTACATTTTGGGATTATTTTATTGTATATTTTTATTTCTCTTAAATTGAATTTCCTGATTTTAAAATTTATTTTGTTTATTAAAAAGAATAAATTTTGTTATTTAAATATAAATTTTGAGTATTATGTGTATTATATTTCCAAACTTGAATAAAATTGAATATTTTTCAGAAAAGTAAATTTTTGGTCAATATGGTTAAAATTTGACTTTTAAATTATTGAATTTTATCTTTTATTATGAAAATAGATTAAATTTTAAGAATACTGCTTTTTGTTTTGTCGAAATCGGAGTTATATTGTGAAAGTTATGTTTTTTTCAATATTGGTTGTAAATTGTTTTATTTAACAATATTGTTTATTTTAAATTATATAAATAATATTTTTGTTTGACATATCTTATTCAAATTTGTATTATACGTTATGTTACATATATTTTTGCCATTTAAATATTTTTAAAGTGATGTTTAAATTTTTCCAAAGCTTGTTGAATTTATTTTCAAATTTTAAAGGCTAGTTTCTATTTTTCTGCTATTTCCTTTATTTAAATTATATTTAATTAAAATTTATTTATTTATTTTTGTGAATGCATTTTTATTTTGTGTTCTTAAGTTTATTTATAAATATTTTCCAAGTCCATAAAATTTTTCCAAAGTTTGTTCCATTTATTTTTAAATTTTCTAGACTAGTTTACATTTTCTTTGTTATTTTCTTAATTTAATTATATATATTTAATACTTATTTATTTATATTTTGTTTATTTGTTATGTTTTCATATTTAACTGAATTTATATATACATTTCAGTGTTTAAAATTTGTAAAAATAAAATAGAGAAATTTGAAGATTTAGAAACCGTTTATATCCCTTGACTTTTCACCTCCCCATCTTTTCATTTTCAACCAACATTTACATTCAATTTTTGGCCATTCCTTAACGTTACTTCAGCCATATCTTTTTTCTTCATTTTTCATGTATCTCAAAACTTCTCAACTCTAAAAATTCACGGCAAATACCAGAAGCAAAGTGGCGGTAAACATCTTCTTCTTTTCTATGAAATTTCTTCTTGTTTTCTACTTGTTTATGTTGATTTTCACTTGCCTTCTCTTCTACTTCAGGTTCAGCCCCACCCCTCCAGCCACCTTTTCGCCTCCACCACCACCCGAGCCAGCTCCACCACCTCCTCTCCAACCCTATAGCCAGGCCGAGCCATCCTATGGTGAAGCTCCAACTAAACCTACACAAACTTCACCCTATATGCCTAGCCGAGCACCACACATCACCACCACCACCTTCAACCACCCCCTTGGCTGCCACCAACTCCACCTCCACCACCCATGGATGACCTAAAACCCTCTGCCACACCCTCCTCCATCCCACTACAGAGATGGCCGTGCCAGGTCTTGCTTGGGCCGAGCCCAATGTTGCATTGAATCCATGTAGTTTGCCTTTGTAGTTGTTGTCCATGCACATATCTCTTTACACTACTTTTGCTCTATCACCATGCATGTTTGACTGACCCAATTGAACCCAAACCAGATCCTAGTCCTTTCTTTAGCTGTGCCTTTCCAACCTAGGGCTCAGGCATATGCGGTAGAAGGCAAGTGCAAGTGGTTTGGAGATGATTTATGCATTCATTACTACCATTGTTTAATCGTATTTTGGGTTGAAACTCATGTTGTTTGTATTGTTTTATTTGAAATGTGTTCAAGGCAATTAATCTTTGGCTCTCGCAAACTCGAATCTTTGTTGTGCTATCGTGCCTCTGAAGTTCTCAGTTTGTGCTTTTGATCGTTGTCTCCAGCTTATACCAGTGAGCTATTCTCACCAGACGGTTTTGTACTTATATAACTAGTAAATCGATCGCATGTGAATCTGTAAAATGCATCACCATATTATATCTGCTATATTATGATCATATGATGTTCACCCATGCGTTTACACTGTTATACCATCTGTTACTGTTATATTATGCTGTTCTGTTATTTATATCAGTTTATCACACTGCAAGTTCACTTTAGATTAGAATCACTATGGGTTGAAATGATGCATACCCGAATGCACTTTAGAATAAGGGAAAATCGTTAAGGACTGAAATGATAGGCCTGAATGATTTTCAATTATTTTCCTTTGCTTGGGACTGCGGGTTTGAAATGATAAAACCCGGGTTTTTCTTTGTAAATAACGGGTTGAAATGATATATTACCCGTATCACTTTACCTAGGATAGAAAATTATATACAGACCCGTAGTTAAATATGTTTTTCTAATTTTTTTTTAAAATATTTTAGAAATTTAAATATTATAATAGTTTGATTTAAAACTTAATTAAAAATGATTTTTATAAAGTATTATTGATTTCTGAAAATTTATATGTGAAATGAGTTAATGGTAAAGTTAGAAAATTTGAAATCTAAGTTATTTTGGAAATTATAATTTGTGATAAATGGAATTAAATTAAATATGAAAATATGATAAATTTATGATATTTTGAATTAAAATGAATTTAAATTATATTTTATAATATATTAATGATTTTTGAATATAGTTAAAATGTTAAATGAATGAATAATGAGTTAATTTTTGAAATGTAACTTAAATTGGAAATTTGTGAATTTTGTTTAAAAGTGAAATTTTAAGTTAAGTAAATAAAATGAAAATGAGTTATATTTGAAAATGTAAACTTAAATGTTAAGCTAAAATTTAATTATAAAGAATTGAAATTGAATGTGTGAATTTAATAAGTGAATTATTATTAAATATTGAATTTGAATGGAAATTTAACTTTATAAAATCATGAATATAAGGGTATTTGAATGATTATTTTAAAAGTGAAAATATGCGATTTTATAAGTTAAAAATGATTTAAATAAAAGATTTATTGTTTGTGAAATTATATTGAATATTGGAAATGTAATTAACAGTATTTTGAAATGATATTATTTCTAACGTAAATGATATTACAGCGCTTTGTAAGTGCTGTGGTTGATACAAATTAGCTATGTATAAATTATAACTAAGTGGTATTACAGCACTTGGTAAGTGCTGTGATAGCAGAAAGATAATTAAAATCTGAAACTAAATAAAGGGCTACGGTAGCACTTGATAAGTGTTGTGGTAGGCTGAAATGAATGTTTGAGGTTTTGATTTAAATAAATGAGCTCAGAATTTGTCTAAAATTTTGGGAATTGAACATTTGATTTTAAATATAATAACTTTACTTTTAAATAGTTTAAATGAATTGTTTTGATTTAAATATAAACTATTTAAAAGGTGATTTGAAATGACAATAAATGAATGATATCTTTGAATTAAAAGTGATAATAAATGAATGATATCTTTGAATTAAAAGTGATAATAAATAAATGATATCTTTGAATTAAAAAGGATATTTAAATGTGTATATTTGGATTTGAGTTCGAATAATGGTTTGAAATGAATTTTGAAAGATATGATATTTTGACATAATGAAATGGTTTGAAAATGATTAAATCTTTATTTTGATAAAGATTTGAATTTGAAATGATGCTCTACTCTTGAAGTATAAACTATGATTTTTAAATTATAACTACGGGTTATAATAACGATTGGTTGTTAAAGAGACCGGGATCGGATATGGACATACTCTCTGTCGATATCGAAAACCACTTTAACAGTCGTGTACGCGGTGTAGTTTTCATAATGAAGTAGGATGGTGGCAACATTCTTAAGGTATATTTTACGTGGACCCGACTCCCATGAGTTGGCTTAAGGTGGCTAAAACAGGAGCGATCTCGGGCCAAATGGGGTAGCTCCTTTGGTCGGACACATTCCTTCGATATTATACTCTTACTTATGGTTGATTAGATGACCATCCTCCGATTTTGATACGGGAGTGTGTTCCGAGATGGGCGTATGTGGCTTCTGTGTTACCACCAGCCCGTGTACGTAATTGGTATATCTACCCTAGCATTGCCTTGTGTGCCGTATCACCTACCATACCGGGCCTTTACTACAAGTTTGTTTTTCTCCCGTAGCCCATGGAGTATTTAGGGTAGTCTACCGATCTGGAGATATGCTAATACTGGATGGACTGCTAGACTATTATGTGTGAATGGTGATATGGGTAGGCTAAAACGCTATTTAAAAGTAAGTTTATTTTACTATAGACATTATTATAATAGAGCAATATTACTACATAGTAAATAGTTTAACGTATCCTTAGAGGATGGGCGGTCCCATGCATCCTTTAAGTTACTTGTACCTTATTACATTTCACTTAAGTTGGTTTACATTATATAAGTATATATTGTCCTAACTCGAGTGTTTTGTATTCTGCTTTACGCTCGGGTCATCTTGAGTATTCACATCATTGGATTCTCCTTCTGGAGCTGGTCTTTGCTGGAGTTTCAGCATATCTACATTTATATCTATTTCTGTTTCAGCTGTTCTAGTTTATCTCATTTATTAGTGAACTTCTATGTATTTGGGATTTCTATTATGTTGTTTCAGACTATTATTATGTATTTGGGTTGAGACGTTGCTATAGTAGCTTCATGAACTATTATGTTATTTTTTTATTCCGCTGCGAGTTATTCTAGTTGTTCTATTTCTATGATTCTATGTATTTGATTTAATTTGCTCCAAATTTATTTACAATCTGTTATTTTGCACCATTCAAGTCTGACATGTGTGTCTGCCATTGCACTTAGAGGGTGCGACATGATAGGGTGTTCTCGCTTCCTAGTTTGGTAGCGAACAGTTGACTCTTACTCCTACATATCCCCGCAGGGGTTGGTGGTGCAGTCGAGAGGCTGGCTGTAAAGGCATAGCACAGGTACCAATGTATGCTACGGTGGGCGTTACCCCACTGGCGCGACCCTTTACATTTGGTACCAGAGCTTTGGTTTTTGGCAAACTATTGCCTGAGGAGCAAAAACTCATTAGAGATAGGGTAGAAATACCCTAGAATGAGTGGAATCAATCTCAGAATCACTTTCTTTGTGAGAGACGTATTTTCAAAGTATAAAATGATTTTAAAAATGTTTTCAAAATATTTTTCAAAGATTATTTTGATATAAATATTTTCTTGTTTTAAAGGATTTTCAAATGTTTTCTAACTTCCTTCCATTCATATCTACCTTGTTAGATTTTTCTTTCTTTAGGATATTCATCCAAGTGAATTCTCCTCTCTTAGCTTCATTTATCTTTGGCTTGTATTAATCTAGTCCTAAATTCTTTCTTGATATTTTTTAGAATGAATCAAGGGGATGCCAGAGGTAGGGGTCGTGATATTGCCCCAGCCCCTCAGCCAGTTGCTCCTGTTCGATTCACTGTTCTTTGTAAGGAATTCTCTCAACTTGGTGGAACCCCATTCACTAGTTCGGAGAGCATCATTGAGGCTCAGCAATGGTTGCGGAGTCTTGAGAGGATATTTACTGATTTTGAGATTACTGATGCCAGAAGCGTCGTTAGCAACTTGGCAGTCGCACGAGTCTGCTCTAGATTGGTGGGAGTCTGTCACGGCTAACACCATCGAAGCTGATATTACTTGGGAGCAGTTTAGATATCTTCTCGTGTTTCTTTGAATTCTATTTTCTATCTTTTTGTGCTTTTCTAAGTTTATCTATCATCTTTCCAGAGAGGCTTTTGTGTTTAATGGATGCCCGAAGCCGGAAAATCTCAGCTTTATCGTGAATTTATGGATCTCAAGGAGGGTACCATGTCTTTTGCTGAGTATGAGAGGAAGTTCAACGAACTTTCTAAGTTCGGTCCTAGCCTGATTGTAACTCCTCTCAAGAAGAATGAGAAGTTCATATCTGGTGCTCGTCCCGAGTATTATGATCGTCTCATTTCTCATGTCCATGGCACTTTCACCCAGCTTATGGATATGGCTATCCATTATGAGAACCCTACTTCTAAGGGTCCTGCTCCTGCTCCTAATGGTACTCCTTCATCTCGGTCTTCCTCTGCCAATTCTAGGAAGAGAAAGCCTAATTTCCAGCAGAAGAAGCAGAATTGGCTCAAGAATTCGGATTTGAGGTCTTCTTCATTTCCTCCTTCTCATAGGAAATCTGTTGACCTTTCTTCCATCACTTGCTTCAGATGTGATAAGAAGGGACACTATGCCAATAGCTGTCCTACCTTAGCTGGTGCAGCTATTCCTCCTCCTGCTGCTATTAAGCCTTCTAGTATATTTGTTGTCTCATCTGCATCTTCTCCAGTTCCTCAACCTGCTTCTACTCCTAGTGATGACCACGGTACTCTTCAGTGCAACCTTTCTTTATCTCTATATCATATTCGTGTTTTATTTGATACTAGAGTTTTCCGTAGTCTTATTTCTGTTGATTTGTGTGATAAGTTATAGTATCTCCTTTCTTTTGAGTTTGCTTCTGTTCTTTTATGTGTTTCAAATCCAATTGGGGTTCCGCAAACCTTAATAGGATTTGTAAGCATGTGCCGCTTTTCTATTCTTATCATTTCTTTAGTGGTGACCTTCATTTGACTCCTGTAGTCAGATTCTATCCAGATATATTGGTAAAGTCACCACTTTACCTCCTAAGGGGGAAATTTCTTTTCGTATTGATCTTATTCTTGGAACTCTGGGAATGGGTTCTATAAATGGTTAGTCATGCCTTTTGGTTTGACTAATGCTCTTGCTTTCTTTGTTGATTTGATCAAACTTGTTTTCGGGCTGTGCTAAATAAATTTTTCTAAATGCCATTGCTGGAAAGATGAAGTCCGATTCCATGGACATATTATTTCTAGTAATGGAATTTCTGTTGATCCAGTCATGATTGATGCGATCAATAGAAATCTTTCTTTCTTTTCTCTTTTTCTTAGTCGTTCAATTATTCTATTGTGTGTTTCCCATACTTCATTCCTTTTCGGGGATGAAAAGTTTTGAGTGGGGGAGAGTGTAACAACCCTATATTTTGGGATTATTTTATTGTATATTTTTATTTCTGTTAAATTGAATTTCCTGATTTTAAAATTTATTTTATTTATTAAAAAAGAATAAATTTTGTTATTTAAATATAAATTTTTATTATTATGTGTATTATATTTCCAAACTTGAATAAAATTGAATATTTTTCAGAAAAGTGAATTTTTGGTCAATATGGTTAAACTTTGACTTTTAAATTTAAATTTAAATATTTAAATTTTTGAATTTTATATTTTATTATGAAAATAGATTAAATTTTAAGAATACTGCTTTTCGTTTCGTTGAAATCGGAGTTATATTGTGAAAGTTATGTTTTTTCAATATTGGTGGTAAATTGTTTTATTTAACAATATTATTTATTTTAAATTATATAAATAATATTTTTATTTTTCATATCTTATAAAAATTTGTATTATATGTTATGTTAGATATATTTTTGTCTTTTAAATATTTTTAAAGTGACGTTTAAATATTTCCAAAGCTTGTTGAATTTATTTTCAAATTTTAAAGGCTAGTTTCTATTTTTCTGCTATTTTCTTCATTGAAATTATATTTAATTAAAATTTATTTATTTATTTTTGTGCATGCATTTATATTTTGTGTTCTTATCTTTACTTATAAATATTTTCCAAGTCCATAAAATTTTTCCAAAGTTTGTTCCATTTATTTTTAAATTTTCTAGATTAGTTTACATTTACTTTGTTATTTTCTTAATTTAATTATATAAATTTAATATTTATTTATTTATATTTTGTTCGTTTGTTATATTTTCATATTTTAACTTAATTTATATATATTCAATATTTAAAATTTATAAAAATAAAATAGATAAATTTGAAGAGTTTGAAACCTTTTATATCCCTTGACTTTTCACCTTCCCACCTTTTCATTTTCAACCAACATCTACATTCAATTTTTGGCCATTCCTTATTATTACTTCAGCCGTATCTTTTTTCTTCATTTTTCACGTATCTCAAACCTTCTCAACTCCAAAAATTCATGGCCAATACTTGAAGTAAAGTGGTGGTAAACTTCTTCTTCTTTTCTATGAAATTTCTTCTTGTTTTCTACTTGTTTATGTTGATTTTCACTTGCCTTCTCTTCTACTTCAGGTTCGGTCCCACCACTCCAGCCACCTTGCCACCTCCACCACCACCTGAGCCAGCCTCCACCACCTCCTCTCCAACCCCATAGCCAGGCTGAGCCATCCTATAGTGAAGCTCCACCTAAATCTACACAAACTTCACCCTATATGCCTAGCTGAGCACCATACATCACCACCACCTTCAACCACCCCCTTGGCCGCCACCAAATCCACCTCCACCACCCATGGATGACCTAAAACCCTCTACCACACCCTCCTCCAGCCCACTACAGAGATGGCCATGTCTGGTCATGCTTGGGCCAAGCCCAACGTTGCATTGAATCCATGTAGTTTGTCTTTGTAGTTGTTGTCCATGCACATATCTCTTTGCACTACTTTTGCTCCATCACCATGCATGTTTGGCCGACCCAATTGAACCCAAACCAGATCCTAGTCCTTGCTTTAGCCATGCCTTTCCAACCTAGGGCTGAGGCATATGTGGTAGAAGGCAAGTGCAAGTGGTTTGGAGATAATTTATGCATTCATTTCTACCATTGTTTAATCGTATTTTGGGTTGAAACTCATGTTGTTTGTATTGTTTTGTTTGAAATGTGTTCAAGGTAATTAATCATTGGCTCTCACAAAATCGAATCTTTGCCATGATATCGTGCCTCTGAAGATCTCAGTTTGTGCTTTTGATCGTTGTCTCCAGCTTATATCAGTGAGTTATTCTCACCAGACAGTTTTGTACTTATATAACTAGTAGATCGATCACATGTGAATCTGTAAAATGCATCACCATATTATATCTGCTATATTATGATCATACGATGTTCACTCATGCTTAAACACCTATTATACCATCGGTTACTGTTATATTATGACGTTCTGTTATTTATATCAGTTTATCACACTGCAAGTTCCCTTTAGATTAGAATCACTATGGGTTGAAATGATGCATACCCGAACAGACTTTAGAATAGGGGAAAATCGTTATGGGCTGAAATGATAGACTGAATTATTTTCAATTATTTTCATTTACTTGGGACTGCGGATTTGAAATAATTAAACCCGGGTTTTCCTTTGTAAATTACGGGTTGAAATGATATATTACCCGTATCACTTTACCTAGGCTAGAAAATTATATACTGACCCGTAGTTAAATATGTTTTTCTAAAAAAATTTAAAATATTTTAGAAATGTAAATATTATAATATTTTGATTTAAAACTTAATTAAAAATTATTTTTATAGTGTATTATTGATTTTTGAAAATTTATAAGTGAAATGAATTAACGGTAAAGTTAGAAAATTTAAAATGTAAGTTATTTTTGAAATTATAATTTGTGATTGTTAACCCTCTTCTATCTACGACCCTGCGATCTAGAGAAAGTAGCGACTGAACTAGTCAGCGACCTACCGAGCTCAATGACCTAGCGACCTAAGGCTCGCGACTTAACAATCTATAACAGGCTGCGACCTAAAGAGTTAAAGCGGCAGCGACCTAGTAACTAAATGAAGACAGAGCGACTTAAGAATGGAGCGGTCTTAACGACCTAAAGAGCTTACGACCTAAGGGCTCCTACAATACAACGACCTAATGAAATAATGGACTTAGCGACCTAAAAAGAGTTCAGATGCCTTGTGACCCAATGGAGTGACATAGTGTCAGTCGAAGAGCACCGCGACCTAACAAGCCAAGAAGCTCAGCGACCTAAGGATTGAACGACCTGGCGAGTTAATAAGGGGAGCGACCTAACAGGGAAGAAGTTCTGCAGCGAGCTAAGGTGTGACGACCTATTCCTAAGCCGCTCACGACCTAAACATACCAAAGGAGCTTCCTATGCCGCTCACGACCTATGACTTGTTAGTTTATCCAGAATGATCAAGTGTATCATATTTAAGCCGTAAACCACTCCCACTAGGTCGCGGACGACCTACGACCTATCCAAGGTCGCTTGCGACTTACGACCTAACGCCGAACTCTCCTATAAATAACCCGCCTACTCCAACTAAAAGGGGGATCTTTTTGGCTCATTTTTGGAATGCCGATACTCTGCTGAATTCTCGACTCACTCGACACTTCAAACACGAAAGACATCTCAACAAACTCCAAGAGGAAATCTAACACAGTCAACATGGATTCAAAGAATTCTTCTACATCGGAGTTCTAGTTGTTTGTCTCATCAGTATTGTAATCGAAGATTGTTGTAAAGTTGTAATTGATTCAGTAATAAAGAAGACTAAAGTGGACGTAGGCTTAACCTGAAGCCGAACCGCTATAAAACTGTTGTCTTTTACTGCTTTCTTTGTGACTTTTCTACTTGTTTCTAATTCCCGTATTCACGGGTGGTGCTTTCACTTAATCTCTACTTACACCGGAGTGTTAGCGTTCAATTTTAAGTGTTAACCTTTTTGGTGCTTTCACTGAGAATCCAACTCAGGCTAACTTCGTCATTGCTTCGCAAAAGTTTGTTGAAAGAATCTCTCTCAAAACCAGAAGTCTATCAAAGATAATGGCTCCTGGAAGAAAGCGTGGATCTGTAAGACCTAGTAATGTCCATGAAAATACTGCCACTTCTCCTTCGTCAAGTCAAGCAGCACCAAGTGCTGGAATTATACGAGCGGAGTTAGATGCTGCAGTATCTGGGTTATACCAATAGATGGAAGCCCAGAATGCTTTGATGCTTGAAAGGTTAAATGCATTGCTCGGAGCTAACCATCAACCGGTGAGTAATGAAGAAAACCTTGCGGATGATGTTCATAATCCCGAAGAAAGGAATATTCCTCAAAGAGCAGCTAGCCCCGCCAAACAAACACCTCCTCAACCTGGAGGATCGAGACCATAGCCAACTCTCCGCGAAGGTTTGTCCCGACAAACTTCCGAGACAATGGCCGAAGTCTGTCCTACAGATCCTTTAAACGATGAGGAATATCTTTCGGGCATGGTGCGACAAATCATGAAAGAAAGTATGCAGAGGGATGAAGATGAGAAGGAATGGGGATTCGCTCCGAGCAAAACTCCGTTCACTGAAAAGATTCTAAAGGCGGAATTCCCAAGGAAGTTTGTTCCTCCTACCATCCCGGCTTATAAGGGAACAAGCGATCCTAATCAATTCCTGTATAAGTATGATTGCACATGACTGGTGCTAGAGCGTCCGATGAGATCAAATGCCGGTACTTTCCGGTATGTTTGGAAGG
The DNA here is from genome assembly GCA_030765085.1 of Allium cepa. Classification (NCBI taxonomy): domain Eukaryota; kingdom Viridiplantae; phylum Streptophyta; class Magnoliopsida; order Asparagales; family Amaryllidaceae; genus Allium; species Allium cepa. The sequence goes on from CM060942.1 coordinate 517,185,091, forward strand.
AGTGGCTCTGCTCTGGTTCACAAAGCTTCCGGTCCGATCCATAGACCAGTTCGCCGATTTGACTCGGAAGTTTAAATAACAATTCAGGTTGTATGCTTCAAAGGCAAAGGATATTATGTCACTGTCAAGCCTGGAACAGAATCCTGGGGAATCTATCAGGTCTTTCTTGAACCGCTTCAACATAGCTTTGGCTGAAGTGGACAATGCAGAGCCACGGATGGTCTTGACATACCTGATGAGGGCAATCGACAAATCAAGCGAATTTGGAAAGTCACTGAAGATGAAAGAACCTAATTCGCTTGAGAAATTCTATAAGAAAGCTAATGAATTCATGCGCTTGGAAAGCCTTCGAGCACCAGTTAAAGTAGCATTGACAGAGGTTAAGAATAATACTACTGCTCCTACCAAAAGGGAATCCGGAAGTCAGAAAAGGGAGAACAATGGTGGGAAGAAACAGAAAGATATGAAGAAACCTCGCTTCTTAAAACCTTCAGATTTCACTCCTTTGACTGACACTCCGGAGAATATCCTTTTTACTACCAAAGACGCAGTGGAATATCCTAAACCGCCTGAGATGAGAGTTAGCAAAAAAGTCGCTCAGGGTGGGAGATTCTGTCGGTTTCATAATCAACCCGGTCACGATACCAACGAATGTCGCCATCTGAAAAGTTTAATTGAAGAACTACTGAGAGAGAACAAGTTGCAGCAATATGTTAAGAGAAGTAGAAATGACCCAACTTCATCTACTAAGGGCCAGCAACTTCCTGCTCATCCATCTGGCTCGGGTGAGAGGAATACCGTGCATGAATCGGAAAGGCCTATTATCAATGTGATTACAGTAGCTCCTCACCCAGCAGGCAGAAGCTGGGGCGAGATGGAAAGATATGCCCGTGCCTTGAAGTATGTACCAGCAGAAGAGAGTGTTTTTGTGCTTGAAAATGAAGCACCTTTGAAGCAGTAGAAAACTTTCAATGATGATATTGTGTTCAAAGCCAGGGACTCTATGGGTATTGAAGCTCCAACCATAGATCCCTTGGTCATCTCTGCAGGCATTGGGCTAGCTATTGTGAGAAGAGTGCTTGTAGATTGCGGCGCTTCTTGCAATATTCTCTTTAAAAAGATGTTTGACCAAAATTAAAATTCCAATGGCTAACGTTCAAGCCTCATCTCAGAAGATCGTTAGGTTTACTGGGGAACCGAAGCAGCCCATTGGAACTATCGAATTATTCGTGGAGCTTGGAGAGGGGCATAAAAAGGTGGTTCGAAAATAGACTTTTGTAATTGTTGATGAATTTTCTGCCTACAACGCCTTCATAGGCCGACCAACTCTTGCGGCTTTTAAGGCAATTCTCGCCCCGTGGTGCCTCACTATGAAATTTCCCACGGATAATGGATATTAAAGGGGATCATAATGCTGGGTGAGAATGTTATCTAATAGAGTTGTGTGAAGCGAGGAAGAGAGAGATGGAAAAAGATGCGGCAGCCCCAGTCCGCATCAAAGAACCAACCTTGTAGCAATTACAGGGTGGTCCCTTCACTAGAGAGCATAGCGGGGCACGAAGAGAAATGGATCCCAGAAAAGCTAGTGCAAGGGAGAATAGAGTGGTGCCAGTGGAAGTAACGGTGCCAGTACTTGTTGATCCGAAAGATCCGAACAAAGTGGTGAATGTGGGTTCGCAACTTAATGTGACGGTTCAAAATTCCTTAATATCATTCTTGAAAGCAAATCTGGATGTATTCGCTTGGACTCATGCTGATATGTGCGGAATATCCTCAGTTACATACTCTGAATATTGATCTGAAGTTTACACTGGTAAAACAGAAAAGAAGAACCCAGGGTCCTGAAAGGTCAGCAGCGTTGAAAGAAGAGGTAGACTGGCTTATGGAGAATGGTTTCATCAGGGAGTCTACTTATCCGAATTGGGTTTCAAATCCAGTACTAGTTAAGAAAGCTAATGGGAAATGGAGAGTTTGCATTGATTTCTCAGATTTAAATTAAGCCTGCCCCAAAGACTGCTTCCCGTTACCCAGGATAGATCAGTTGGTGGATGGAACAGCGGGGCATGAATTGTTATCTTTCATGGATGCTTACTCCAGATACAACCAGATTATGATGCATGAGCCGGATCAAGAAGACACAAGCTTCATCACCGATATTGGTCTCTACTGCTATAGAGTCATGCCCTTCGGACTTAAGAATGCAGGGACAACTTACCAAAGACTCGTCAATTCTATGTTCAAACCGTAGATTGGCAAAACTATGGAAGTTTATGTTGACGATATGTTGGTGAAGTCAAAGAAAGCGGTAGACCATATGGACCACTTGGCGGAAATGTTTGCAATCCTCCGGAAGTACGGAATGAAGCTTAATCCTTTAAAATGTTCGTTTGGGGTGGATTCCGGAAATTTCTTGGGTTTTATTGTGAGTGCTAGGGGCATTGAAGCTAATCCTACTCAAATTGTTGCCTTAAAAGAAGTCAAAGCTCCTAGATCGAAGAAGGAATTGCAAAGTCTTAATGGAAAAATCGCTGCCTTGAGTCGATTCATTTCTAAAGCTACTGATAAATGCATTCCATTCTTTGATGCACTGAAGAAAGGAAGGAAGAATTTTGATTGGACTCCTGAATGCCAGAAAGCTTTCGATGAATTGATTCGTCATATGGAAACGCCTCCAATACTTTCTAAGCCCGACGATGGTGAGGATCTTTTCGTATATTTGGCAATCTCATCTCATGCTCTTAGTGCAGCGTTGGTAAGGGAAAACGCAAAAATTCAGTGCCCGGTCTATTATATCAGCAAGAGATTTACCGGGGCAGAGACGAATTATTCAAAATTGGAAAAGCTCGCCTATTGTCTACTGATTGCATCAAGAAAGTTGAGGCCGTATTTCCAAGCTCGTCCTATCAAAGTCTTCACTGATCAACCTCTAAAGCAAGTCCTGTTTCATCCTGAGACTTCGGGTCGTCTTCTGAAGTGGAATATTGAACTCAGCCAATACGACATCACTTATCATCCCCGGAGAGCAATCAATGGACAATCTTTGGCAGATTTCATCGCAGAATGTACAAATAAAGGTGATAGTGAGGAAGAAGTGATTGATAATCCCCCAATTCGATGGAAATTATATGTTGATGGTGCAAGAAACGATTACTGTTCCTGAGCTGGAGTTGTGCTTGAAACCTCTGAAGGGCGGTCATTGTGCTATGCATTGAGATTGGAATTCCCTTCGACAAACAATGAAGCATAATATGAAGCTCTTATTGCCGGCTTGAGAATTGCTAAAGAATTGAATGTCAAAGTGTTGCAGATCTACAGTGATTCACAGCTTATTGTATGTCAAGTCAAGAAAGAGTTTCAAACTAAAGGACAAAATCTGCCCGCTTACTTATCAAGATCTTGGAAACTTCTTGATGATCTTGACCATTATACGATAAATCATATACCCCGGGAAGAGAACATGAAGGCAGATTCTCTCGCAAAGTACGCAAGCACTGGTGAAGCTCAATTATTGGGATTAGTTCCTGTAGAAGCCTGTCAGCTCCAAGCACTGATGAGATGGATATTGACTGGATCATGACTATATCTCAAGAGCAAGAATCGTGGATGACTCCGATAATGGAATATCTGCTCAACGGTGCTCTACCAGAGAATTGAAAAGAACGACAGAAGTTTCTAAGAAAACCCGATAGATAGATAGTTCAAGATGGCCGATTGTATAGGCGGGGATTCTCAATGCCATTACTCCGATATGTGACCAAGGAAGAAGCTAAGACAATTCTAGCTGAAGTACACAGAGGAGAGTTTGGAGACCATTCAGGTGGTCAAACTCTAGCAAAGAAAGTTCTCCGTTATGGGTATTTTTGGCCAAATATTAATCGTGATGCTGCAAGCTATGCCCGAAAATGTGACCGATGCCAGAGATTTGCAAAAATCCCAAAAGCACCTTCCACCGAGATAACACAGATAGTCAGTCCGTGGCCATTTGCTATTTGGGGAATAGATCTCATCGGGCCTTTGCCAACCGCCAAGTCTGGAATCAGATATGCTATTGTTGCTGTTGATTATTTTACTAAATGGGCAGAATCTAAATGGGCAGAATCTGAACCATTAGCTACTATTACATCTAAAAAGATGATAAACTTTGTAACTAAGAATATCATTTGCAGGTATAATGTGCCTCAAAAGATAATCACATATAATGGAACACAATTCGAAAGTGAAGAGTTCCAAGATTTTTGCAAACGATTCAAGATCCAGAAAAGCTTCTCAGCAGTGGCTCATCCGCAGGCAAACGGGCAAGTGGAAGCAGTAAACAAAATTATCAAATCAACCATCAAAAAAGAGCTGGAAAAAGCGAAAGGTGGTTGGGTCGATAAGCTTCCACTAGCACTATGGGCATATAGAACCACCCACATAACTGCGACCGGGCACACTCCATTTTCATTAGCATATGGATCAGAAGCAATGATTCCGGTGGAAATAGAAGTCCCTTCACATAGAAGAATTCATTTCAACCAAGCTGAAAACGAAGAGTTGCAACTTGAAGCACTTGACTTCCTTGATGAAAAAAGGGAAGAGGCTCAACTCAGAATTGCAGCCCATCAGCAAAGAGTTGCCAGATATTTCAATTCCAAAGTTCACCAACGCAGCTTTGAGATTGGATATCTAGTCTTGAAAAGGGTCATGACAGCAACAGGAGTGTTTGCGCCAAACTGGGAAGGGCCATATGTTGTAGGCAAAAAACTTCTTGATGGCACTTTCAAAATGACAACTGTCGAAGGAGATCCAATTCCAAGAGCTTGGAACAGCAATCACATGCGTCCATATTTTACTTAAAAGCTTTGCTTAAATTTGTAAAAAGAATTATGAATGTATGATTCTTGTACTGAAAGCCATTGTAAAGCCAGTGCAAGTGAATAATAAGAACTATAAAGTGGATGTAGGCCTAGTTCTTGGCCGAACCACTATAAATCTTGTGTTCTCTACTATTATAAACTGCTTGTTTTATTTCGATATATAAATTACTTCAATTGTATTGCTAAAATGTCGATTTAACATTGCAGGCTATTAAAACAAAGCTTACCCATCATAAGACCAAGCGATCCCTGACATCACTCAACAAATGAATGTCTAGCCACAAAAATTACAGACTCAAATCCTACATAAGAAGTGCTTCAAGCAAACAGTTAGTGGTTCCGCCAGAGGTAGACCCTTCCTAATAATTGTGATCGTTTGTGCAAACAGACATTCGATTAATTAGCCTGTGTCTGCCCCTGCGAACTCATTTAACAATGAAGTACACTTCTTTGGATAGAATAAGCTACTTGCAAAAGAAAGGAATGTGTGCTTGGAAATGATAACACGAAACCGCTGATATGAGCAAATGGCGAAGATACATGGGCGAGCAGGTAGAAATTAGAAAAAGACCTCCTCGGAGGCACAAGCCCTCTTCGGAGGCACAACTCTTCGGAGGATAAAGACCTCTAATGGGACTTGCCAGAAAAAGAAAATTCTCTTTCTCAACAAAAAGTTGTGGAATGACTGGTGGCACAGGACACTCGTTAACTAGCTGAGAACGTTTGTGCAAACAAACAATCCAAGTAACTTGTGTCCGCCCCGTGAATCCATCCAACCAAGAGAAGGAAACTTCCAGGCAAAAGCCCTACTCGGAGGCACACATTTCACCGTGATCTGAAATAAAATTTCATACGAGTTGAAAGGTGAAAAGACCTCTTCGGAGGCACGCATTCCACCGAGATTTGAAATAAAACTTCACAAGTGCTGGAATGTGAAAAGCCCTCTTCGGAGGCCCATTTCACTATAGTTGAAATGCTAAAAGACCTCTTCGGAGGCACACATTTCACCGTGATCTGAAATAAAACTTCACACCAGTCGAAATGTGAAAAGCCCTCTTCGTAGGCCCGCTTCCCAGCGGACAGGGAAAAAATAAAAGCCTCTCCCCAGAGGCATAAACAAAAAAAAGCCCTCTCCCCAGAGGCACACACACAAAAAGCCCTCTTCCCAGAGGCACAATCAAACAAAAAAGCCCTCTTCCCAGAGGCACAATCAAACAAAAGCCCTCTTCGGAGGCACAAACAGGTCGAAGCCCTTTTTCGGAGGCCCATTTTACCACGAAGGAAAATTCACTTGCCAAAATAAAAGTAGACTTTCTCCAAAAGTGAAGTGTAAAAACTTCATAATAAAAAAAAGAAAGAGAACACTTCTCCAATACGAGGTGCATTCTACCAAATCAGAAAAATATTCCCTTAAGACGGAAGTATTATCCTATAAAATACAGATGCAAATCTCCTTCAAATGGAAAAGTTGTTCTCTAAAGAAAAAGTACAAGTCTCTCAAAACAGAAGAGTTGTTCTCCAAAATTTTGCCAATGTGAAAGAGATTGCAATAAACCATGGTATGGGGGCAATATAATATAGTTGCAAAAATAAAAACAATGCTCAAGTAACATACCATAGGTTTACTGCAACATCACACAGAGAAAATAAAGAAACTTGTATGAAAAAGAAGAATAAATGCATTCTCAAATATAGACAGAGGTTTGTACAAGTAAAAGAATCATTTTATTCCATGCTATAAATTTTTTTATACATGTGCAGGTTTCAAAATAAAAGAAGGCGGGGACCGGTACCCGCACAATCTCCGGTCAACACAAGTCTTTATATATACAAGCAAAAAAGCGAGGCGAAAAGCATAAGGCCCAAACCCATCACTTCTTCTTCCTGCCACCTTTCGAGCCTTCACCTGGACGGATGATCAAATTTTTGGGCCAGCTTGTGAGAGTAGGGAAAGAAAGAGGAAGGGGTGCAATTGGACTCTCTTATGCTTTTTCTTCGCCGGCAGAAGCTTCCTTCTTTTTCTTTGAGACTCCGCGTTTCCCCCTCTTCTTAGAAGAAGACTCACTGCCCGGAGTGAAAAGAGCGGACAATTTTATGTCATCAGAAGCCGTCTGCTCCAGAGTTCTCTCACCTTCTTTAGGTTCTTTGGCCTTTTGTTCCTGATAAGCAACAGGATCGTCCAAGTCACGAAGAGCTTCTATCTGCTCTTCTTGCGACCCCAGTTGAGAGATAGAAGGAGGATTAATCTGAAGAGATGGAGGGGGGACAGCTGGAGGAGGGGAAGTCTGAACAATACTTGGTGCTTTCTCTACAGGAGAAGAAAAGTTAAATTCAGTATTGCTCATAAAAAGATGGGATAATGGCTCATCGACACTTAAGAAATAAGCAAGAAGCTCATTGAACTCGGTAGAAGCGGACAAGCAGTCCACTTGAGCGAGATCGACACTGAGATTACCTGGAGAAGTAGGTTTTATTATGTCAACTTCAAAAGCTTGCGCGCCAGTACTTTCTTGGACCTCATCTCTAGTGCCGGCGATGGCATTTTCAATAACAGCTTGAGCAGGAGGTGGAGAATGGGAACTGGAGCCAGCAATATCGATGTTGGCCGAAACTGAAGGTAGAACTGGGTCGGTTGAGATTGTCTTTCCTAAATGTTCTCCTTCTGCCATTCCGGCTCTCTCTCTGGCAAGTTGCTCCTTTCCCCTGGCAAGAGCGGCACATGCATCATCATCTAGATAGTGCGCCATTAAATCTACTTTGGCATATCCGGCTCCTCCAAGCATATCAAGTATGGCCTCCCACACTTTGGCCAAAGTAATTTCATTCTCCGGTCCCAAAAATTTAAGGCTGCCGCGCCCCAGAGCACTATGGATGTAAAACTCGAATAAAGTGGAGCTGACATCGGCTTTTGTTGCCATATGAGATTCTTCGGCTGCATTTTTGCCGGCAATAGCTTCATTGCGCTCTTTTTCAGCCTTAGAAAGTCGAGTTTTTAGCAATTCAATTTCCAAGTTCTAGGAGTTGGTCTTTTCTTGTAGATGAGCAACATCGGCTCGGTAGCTGTCCACAACTTGTTGATGTGCTTCAAATTTAGCTTCAGCATCGCTCTGTGCCGCGTGAGCATCTCTCACTTGTTTTTGAAGCACTTCTTCTCTCTGAGAATAAGAAGTGGAAGAAGTGGCGAGCTCTTCCTTAAGTTTTTCAACTTCTGCTTCAAGCTTCTCATTATAACCGGCAATACTCTTCATCTCCGCATCATGCTGCTCGAGTGTTTTCTGCCACTCGGATTTGTCATTTTCCATAGTCAGCATGGCTTCAAGGTTTGCGCGATTAACTCTTTGAAGCTCATCAATGAGTTTCTGCTAGCCAGACATTCTCTCGATATCGAGTTTGACGGCATCAAGATTTCGCAACATGGCTTGCTTATCAATCGGGACCAAGTCAAGATCGAAGCGTACTCCCTTTAAGCACCAGTGCGGGAATCGGCTTTGAAGAGTAGCTGGACCCTGTCCAACTTGATAGGGGCCTTCTTATGACTGTTTGAATATCAGCTCTTCGAAGGGGGGAGAGCCGGAAGGAATTTCCAAAGGGACGGGAGCAGTGGGCTTTTCAGAGAGTTCGGATGTCAGTTTTTCACCAAGTTTGGCCCGTTTACTTGGGTCCTCAGTGACATGGCTTTTTCCCTTGTCATCACGGGATTTTCGCTTGTGGGAATCATTCTCTCTCTGGGAAGAATCATGTCGTTCGTCCCGTCTCCCGTAGTGCTCTTCATAAGCGCGCTTCTCACGATCCTTCCTCGTAGCTCTTTCTTCGTCGGTTTCTCAAGAGGCAGGAAGATACCTCCTGGGGTCGTAAGAACCGCGTTTCCCATAACCCTGGAAATCGTCGTAGTAAGAGCCACTTCTTCCCATTGGAGAACCTGAAAATGAAGAAAAATAAACTCAGAAATCTTCAAAGCAAGGAAGTCGAACGCATATAAGTGCTGAAAAGTCCTAAGTGTGTGTAACGTGCAAACTATGCGCGTCAAACTACGAACCACTCCTGGGTTGGGGGGTAATGATGGATTTTGCAGCCAGTGTCAACTCTTGGGCTGATGGAGTTTGCTGTAGAACGGATGTCACTTCAACTGCTGGAGAAGTAACCTTAGCAGTGATAGGATCATCTTTAAAAAGCTCCTGTGAAGTAATCATCAGGTACCTCAACCCCTCAAAAGTATCATCACCGCTATTCCTGGCGGGACTTATTCTCTCAGTTCCTTCGTCACCAGATTTCCTGGATTGTTGGGGAGGTTCCCCTTCTTCGATGACCGAGGCAAGTGCAAGTTTTCCGGATGACCCTGCAACATCAATTGAAGTAGAACACTTTACCAATGAAGGCTCAACAGTATGTTCTTTCGGCGTAAGTTCTCCGACGGAAACTGGGGCATCCGATGTCTCTATTGGAGAATCAGGGACTTCATGAGGCCGAGTAGAATGGGAAGGGTGCAGAAGCCTGTATTGGTGAAGAAGTTCATCTTTCAGCAAAAACTTAATACTTCTTTCTTCAACCGGCACGGTACTTAATCTTTCAAAAGTCGTTTTGTGACTGGGATCTCTAGAGGGAGGAGGAAGCGCTGTAAAAGAAAAGAATGAAGTTAGCACTTAGCAATTCGAAACTCGAAAAGCTCAAATGGAAGAAGTGGGAGTGAGCAATCTTACTTCCTACTCTCCATATGGCATAAAACCCTGGAGGGCGACGAATAAAGAAGAATTGATTAAGAACCCGTGGGCGCTTTCCGGATGATCGACAATCAATCTACGGTTTCTGGTGCTTCTCACGAGTGTGATAGAGGGATGATCTTTATTCTTTGCAAATGTGCACAAGTAACAGATTTCTTCAAAACTCGAAAGACGATCAAGTGTCCTCCTGAATAGCACACAAAGTCCCATTAGGATGGCGTGGACATTGGGATGCAGTTGGAAAGGAGAGATAGTTAATCGAAGAAGGAGTCGTTGAAGAAAGTCGTTGAAAGGAGGAATGGCACCACATAGGCACATTTGACGGTTGACGGCGATAAAACCGAGAGGTGGCCTATCAGCGGTATCGTTTGGTCCAGGAAGCATAGCGTATGCTTTAGCAATACCAAATTGAATACGTAATTGGTTGAATGCCCGTTGACTCACGGAAGTTGGAGTTCTTTTCGGCGGATTATCCAATGGATTGGCTATCGGGAAGACTCCTTCAGATTGCTCTATTATCTCTTCTTGAGAAGACATTCTACACAAGGAACTGGATATTCAAATATGAAGGTGCACGTTTCCTAAAATGTGTGAAGTGTTGTGCAAAACTAATAAAACGACAAGCAAGTATAACTGAAATTAAACTAGCAGGCATTTGTTAATTACAAAGTTTCTGGGTTTGTTGTTTTAAGTCCAAACACAAGTGCAGTATTGATGCAGACAAAATCAGTTCTGGTTGATTAATTCAGCATTGCTTTAATACTTCACTTGAGTTTGTTAATTTACAACATTTCATATAATTTCTTTAAGTTGATTATCTTTTATCGACTAATCTGTCATTCGATGTGGGCAGTCAATGGCAGTATATTCGCCCTAGTTTTCTGCAAATGTTGTGTTCAGCAGGTTATTAGCTTACAAGTTAATATAGTCTGTAAAAAAGTGCAGCAAAGTCCAGACAGTTCAAAGTTCAAACAACTCCAAGTTCAAGCAATTCATTCTGGCAATTCAACTTGAGGATTCAAGTTGAAATTATGCTTCAAGACAGGCAAAGCAATTTTTAACTAAGTGTTAGCTCGTCCACGACCTAAAAGCTATGTTGCGAGTTAACATAGGTCGTTAGTTCTTTAAGTCATGATGAATATAAGAGAATAAAGCTTCAGGTCAGAATGACGCAAAATTGTTAAAGTCCTAGCTCGGCCGCGACCTAAAGCTTACGTCGCTGAAAGTTAGGTCGTTAGTTTATAAGGTCGCTCTGCTTTTAGCTTCACGTTATTCCAGTGACCTATCATACGTCGGACTTCCTTAAATCGTTCTGTTTAGAATCCATGTGATATTTTGACCAATTAAGTCGCAAAACAGTTAAACCGATTGGGTCAAGCAATTCATGTCTCAAACCGCTAAAGCCCTAGGTCGTTCGAGGCTCCTAAGTCGAGCATGACCTAACTCTCCTTAACTCGCTAACTCTTCTTCTCTCAACAAATCACCTAACCCACTAACCCGTTAACCCAATAACCTTCTATCCTCTTTACAATAAAATCCACCATCTCTCCACACCACCAGATCATCCAAAACCAATACAAATCGCCTCGGATCCATCACGAACCCAATGCACTGTTGTATTCTCATGAATCACAGCGACAGCACGTCTAATAATGATCAAAAGTTAATCGTAACATGATCCACGGTGAAATACGGCGTGCAAAATCGGGATAGGATCGATAATTGGGGGATTCACAATTCAATGGTGATCGTGGTTGAATAATGGTTGAATTCACTTACGTAGTGAGATTGAGGAGATGATTGGTGGCTGGTTGATTCAAATTCTTCTTCGAAAGCTCATAAATCTTTTAAAAAAGCGAGTTAGGTAGTTAGAGCCGGTAAAGAGAAGAAGGGGTGATCTCGGCATCTTATATACAGGGGTGGAGGAACACGAATCGGCACGAACGACCTAACTCTTTCATAAGTCACCCATGACTTAACGACCTAAGCTAGCACGGGTTAAAAGATATCGAAGCACACGACCTAACTCTTAGGCGTATACTTCGAGGGGCAAGTGTTAACCCTCTTCTATCTACGACCCTGCGATCTAGAGAAAGTAGCGACTCAACTAGTCAGCGACCTACCGAGCTCAATGACCTAGCGACCTAAGGCTCGCGACTTAACGATCTATAACAAGCTGCGACCTAAAGAGTTAAAGCGGCAGCGACTTAGTAACTAAATGAAGATAGAGCGACCTAAGAATGGAGCGGTCTTAATGACCTAAAGAGCTTACGACCTAAGGGCTCCTATAACACCGCGACCTAATGAAATAATGGACTTAGCGACCTAAAAAGAGTTCAAATGCCTTGCGACCCAATGGAGTGACATAGTGTCAATTGAAGAGTGCCGCGACCTAACAAGCCAGGAAGCTCAGCGACATAAGGATTGAACGACCTAGCGAGTTAATAAGGGGAGCGACCTAATAGGGAAGAAGTTCTCAAGCGAGCTAAGGGGTGACGACCTATTCCTAAGCCGCTCACGACCTAAACATACCAAAGGAGCTTCCTATGCCGCTCATGACCTATGACTTGTTAGTTTATCCAGAATGATCAAGTGTACCATATTTAAGCCGTAAACCACTCCCACTAGGTCGCGGACGACCTACGACCTATCCAAGGTCGCTTGCGACCTACGACCTAACGCCGAACTCTCCTATAAATACCCCGCCTACTCCAACTAAAAGGGGATCTTTTTGGCTCATTTCTGGAACGGGGATACTCTGTTGAATTCTCGACTCACTCGACACTTCCAACACGAATGACCTCCAAGAGGAAATCTAACACAGTCAACATGGATTCAAAGAATTCTTATACATCAGAGTTCTAGTTGTTTGTCTCATCAGTATTGTAATCGAAGATTGTTGTAAAGTTGTAATTGATTCAGCAATAAAGAAGATTAAAGTGGACGTAGGCTTAACCTGAAGCCAAACCACTATAAAACCGTCGTCTTTTACTTCTTTCTTTGTGACTTTTCTACTTGTTTCTAATTCCCGTATTCACGGGTGGCGCTTTCACTTAATCTCTACTTACACCGGAGTGTTAGCGTTCAATTTTAAGCGTTAACAGTGATAAATGGAATTTAAATTAAATATGAAAATATGATAAATTTATGATATTTTGAATTAAAATGAATTAAAATGATATTTTATAATATATTAATGATTTTTGAATAAAGTTAAAATGTTAAATGAATGAATATTGAGTTGAATTTTGAAATGTAACTTAAATTGGAAATTAGTGAATTTTGCTTAAAAGTGAAATTTTAAGTTAAGTAAATAAAATGAAAATGAGTTATATTTGAAAATGTAAACTTAAATGTTAAGTTAAAATTTAATTATAAAGAATTGAAATTGAATGTGTGAATTTAATGAGCGAATCATTATTAAATATTGAATTTGAAAGGAAATTTAACTTTATAAAATCATGAATATAAGGGTATTTGAATGATTATTTTAAAAGTGAAAATATGCGATTTTATAAGTTAAAAATGATTTAAATAAAAGATTAATTGTTTGTGAAATTATATTGAACATTGGAAATGTAATTAACAGTATTTTGAAATGATATTATTTCTAACGTAAATGATATTACAGCGCTTTGTAAGTGCTGTGGTTGATACAAATGAGCTATGTATAAATTATAACTAAGTGGTATTACAGTACTTGGTAAGTGCTGTGATAGCAGAAAGATAATTAAAATCTGAAACTAAATAAAGGGCTACAGTAGCACTTGATAAGTGTTGCGGTAGGCTGAAATGAATGTTTGAAGTTTTGATTTAAATAAATGAGCTCAGAATTTGTCTAAAATTTTAGGAACTGAATATTTGATTTTAAATATAATAACTTCACTTTTAAATGGTTTAAATTAATTTTTTGATTCTATTTGAAAGGTGATTTGAAATGACAATAAACGAATTATATCATTGAATTAAAAATGATAATTAATGAATGATATGTTTGAATTAAAAATGATAATAAATGAATGATATCTTCGAATTAAAAATGATAATAAATGAATGATATCTTTGAATTAAAAAGGATATTTAAATGTGTATATTTGGATTTGAAATCAAATAATGATTTGAAATGAATTTTGAAAGATATGATATTTTGATATATTGAAATGGTTTGGAAATGATTAAATCTTTATTTTGATAAAGATTTGAATTTGAAATGATGCTTTATTTTTGAAGTATAAACTATGATTTTTAAATTATAACTATGGGTTATAATAACGATTGGTTGTTAAAGAGACCGGGATCGGATATGGACATACTCTCTGTCGATATCGAAAACCACTTTAACAACCGTGTACGCGGTGGAGTTTCCAGAATGAAGTAGGATGGTGGCGACATTCTTGAGGTATATTTTATATGGACCCGACTCCCGTGAGTTGGCTTAAGGTGGCTAAAACAGGAGCGATCTCGGGCCAAAAGGGGTAGCTCCTCTGGTCGGACACATTCCTTCGATACTATGCTCTTACTTATAATTGATTAGATGGCCATCCTCCGATTTTGATACGGGAGTGTGTTCCGAGGTGGGGCATGTGGATGCTACATTACGATCAGCCCGTGTGCATAATTGGTATATCTACCCTGGCATTGCCTTGTGTGCCGTGTCACCTACCATACCGAGCCTTTACTACGAGTTTGTTTTTCTCCCGTAGCCCATGGGGTATTTAGGATAGTCTCCCGATCTGGAGATATGCTGATACTGGATGGACTACTGGGACTATCATGTGTGAAGGGTGATATGGGTAGCCCGGAATGCTATTCAAAAGTAAGTTTATTTTACTGTAGACATTATTATAATAGCGCAATATTACTACATGGTAAATAGTTTAACGGATCCTTAGAGGATGGGCGGTCTTAGGCATCCTTTAAGTTACTTGTACCTTATTACAGTTCACTTGAGTTGGTTTACATTATATAAGTATATATTGTCCTGACTCGAGTGTTTTGTGTTATGCTTTATGCTCGGGTCAGCCTGAATATTCACAGCTTTGGATTCTCTTTCTGGAGCTAGTCTTTGCTGGAGTTTCAGCCTATCTACATTTATATCTATTTCTGTTTCAGCTGTTCTAGTTTATCTCATGAATTAGTGAACTTCTATGTATTTGGGATTTCTATTATGTTGTTTCACACTATTATGTATTTGGGTTGAGATGCGGTTATAGTAGCTTCATGAACTATTATGTTAGTTTTTTATTCCGCTGCGAGTTATTCTGATTGTTCTTTTCAGTGATTTTGTGTATTTGATTTCATTTGCTCCAAATTTATTTACAATCTATTATTTTGCACCATTCAAGTCCGACATGTGTGGATCATTGTCGATTTGAATGGTACGAAATGGCGAGTTGTTACACATAATATGATTTATTAATATTTGAATTGATCGAACTTGTTTGTTACTACTTATTTATTTAATTTAAACTTACAATTTTATTTAAACTAATTTCCCTTAATAAATTATTTTAATGACTAAAAAAATTAAATAAGTTATTTATACAAATTAGGCTCTATAATATGTTATTAAAATTAAACTGTAAGTTGAAATTTGTGTATATATTTTTTTCTAGATTTATTTACATTTTAAATTTCTTCCCTGTAAGCAATGAAATAGTAATTACCTTTACTGCGAAAATTTTTCTTCTTTAATATATAATTTATTATATATTTGTAAAATTTAATAAAAATCTGAAAATAAAAACTTTATCTTATTGGTAGCTTAAAATCTTACCTCCCTATATTTAATTTTTCCAATTACAGTAAATAGTAAAGACAAAGTGTTACCTTATTATTTTGAAAACAAAATATTCTTCTTTTTTTTCTCTATTTCTCCTAAATTAGATGTTGTATATATATGTATTTGTATATACGTATATATATTAAATTAATGATGAAATTACAGGATATCTTGCTGCACACAACCCCTTGGCTAACGCTCGCCGTAACTCAGCTATCGTTCCTACGACGAACTCTAAAACCCAACGCTCGAAGCTGCGGCCTAGCCACTCGCGTCGCTGCCTCTCCTCACATGTTCGAGTCACCGCCCATCGAGCTAATATGATCGCTACGCTCTGCTCTGATGCTCATGACTTTCTCTATCACCACGCGAGCTACGATTGCCGACTGCTTCCCTCTTTCATCGCTTGGTCGCCTCTCGAATGCTTGATCTCGAAAGGATGGTAGCTCGTTATCCTCTCTTTTTTTGGATTTGCGAACGAACCCTGATTCGTTCGATTTGAAGACGGAGAAGAAGGAAAGAAGGGGAAGATTGCGATCTCTTTTTTTTAAATACGAACGAATCGATTTTGATTTTGAGGCTATTAATTTGATTTTTGAATTGAACTGGGAAGTGGAGTTGCTTTTTGAAGAAGAGAAAGAAATCGTTCGGTAATATTTTTTATTTTTATTTTAGAGAAGATGCATGTTAGAAGATGCAGGAAACATGTCCTCAGGGTGGAAAAGTGTTGGATGTGGTCCATAGTAAATTGAAGGGGAAACATATATATTATATTTAAATTTAAATTTATATGGTTTCGATTTTCGCAACTCACAATCTCGATCTCCTATCGAGGCATGCCACTAGGAGTTCATAATGTTATACCCCTATTATGAATGCAATGAAAAAGGTTTTGAGTCCTAATTCGATCGTATGGAGAAGATAGCCTTTTAGACAAAGTTATTATATTGAATTTTCGACAAAGATTTCAGCGCATTTATCTACCATACAATCACATGACAACCCCAAATGCTATGAAAATTGAAATCCAAAAATAATACACTATTACGGATTCAATGGAACTGGTTTCGTCGAAATCCAAGATTGTGCCTCAGAAGGCTATTTTTAAATGTCAATTTAAACGATATATTTTTAAAACTGAACAAAACAATTTTAAATTCACTTTTAAATTTTTTATTATCTTTATATAATCAATATAAATTTTACAAGCCCTTTAATTATCTTTAATAAGCTTAAAATTTCAGATTCAGCAATTTACCCAATTTCCAATTGTTAATTCCAATATTTAAAATATTCAGTAAATAGTGATATTTGAAACTCAAGTTAAATATTAAGTTTCAAATATTTAAAATCAATTAAATATTCCAATTTCAAATATCCAAAAATTCTGGGTAATCACAACAGCAACATCATTGACGTTTTTCGAGTTTGCACGGGAGGAATTTGTACCTTAATGATTTTTAATTGGTGTTTTGTTTTGGAAAAACTGGTTTTGGTTTGAAATGTAAAAAGGTGGTTTGATATACTAAGGGATTATGTTGTGTGTGTGTATGATTTTAAAAATGATTTTTGAATACCTAAGAGTTTGGTTAAACTCCGGAGTATGATTTAAAATGTTTTGTGAAATATGAGTGCAGGGGAAATAAAATTTGAAATACTTAGAACAAATTGTTAAGCTTTGAGATTTTGATTTGAAATGTTTAATTGGAAATATGAGAAAATAAGGTCGAACTTATAAAATCTGAAAAGAAAAATTTAAATAAATCTTACCTTAAGGCAAGTTAAATATAGTAGATAAATTAAACATGAAAACGGAGAATAAAATTTGTCTTAAGAAAAGTTAAATGAAAGTGAGTGTGGTAATGGAATATATTAGTAAAGTAAACTAATTAAATTGAATTGGAAGGAATTAGTGAATGGAATACCATAAGTTTAAAGACTTATAAAATTTGAAATTTGATGCTGGATTGGAATTAAAACTTAACTTAAGTTAAATAAAGTGCATTTTGAGAAACGAAGCCTATGTGGGCTAAATGTAATAGTTATCGAATAGAACTTATTAAGTTGGAAATAAATTAATGGATGAACCAATTGATTTAATTTGTAAGTAAATGGAATTGAAATTTAATATTGGAATGATATTTAACTTGAATCGTGTTAAATAAAGTGAAATTGAAAATTTAGTTTAAGTTGTACTAAATGAACCAAATTTTGGAAATAGAATTGATTGAGTTAAAGTGAATATAGATTTAAGTGTGAACTGTTAATTAACCATAAGAAGTTGTTTGAGATGTTATAACTTAAGTAAGGTTTATAAAGTGATCCACAAATGAATTAATATGGAGAGGAATGATTTGACTATAGAATTTGATGAAATAAATTCTCAAGTGAGATTAGTATAAAAAGGAATTTACTAAGTAAATATTTGAATGAAGATTAAATAAAAGGTATGTAAAATGAAAATTGTGGATAATTGGTTGGAATGAAATAAAAGTGAATACAAATGAAATAAAGGTGAATGTAAAGTATAAATGCGTATAAAGAATTTGATGTAGCTAAGAATCAATTTAAAATTAATACATAAGTGGTACGTATATTATTTTATTTGCATAATGATTTGAACCAGATTCGAATACAGAATTTCGAGATATATCGATTCGTGTTAGGATTTTTCACTAGACTTTCGACGATGAACCTTGGATATGGAGTTTTAATTGGTTTTGTGATTCTCTATCAAAGTATATGGCTATGTAAGGAGAATAATGGTTTTTGATCAAGAGACCAGATCTGAGTCCGCACTAGAGAGTCGTGTGAACGATACTAGTTCGAAAGTGAAATTGTATGATCGAGTGTGCGATCAGAGTTGATATCGCGTACGGATGATACATGTACATCGTACGAGTTTTAGTGAAATAAATATTGGAAATTGAAATGCTAAACAAAATGATTCTGAATTATATGATTGGGTGTTATTGGTAAGGGAGGTGCAGATATTTAAAAGAAAATGCTAAATTGATGTCTTCGATTTCAGAAGTAAAATTTGATTGCCCGACAAAAAGGTATGTGTTTAAATTGTGTTTGAATTTGATGATTTTATAATTGGGCCACTTGGATTTTGTTTTCTTTTGATGATTTGGCCCCGTAGTGGCATTTTGTAGTTTTTCAGATCTAGCCGCGCAAAGGAGACGCATGCGAAATTTTTCAAAAATTTAAGGAGTTAGAAAATTTTGAAGAAATTTTTGGTAATTAAAATTTGATTTGGATTTTAATTTAAATTCGTTGAGTAAATAATATTATTTGGAATCTATGGAGGAGTTTGGAAACAGGAAAAAGTGATGGTGTGTTTTTAATAAAATTGTGCTCGGGAAGTTGTTTGAAACTGTGTGGTTTTAGGAAAAATAGTTATTGGGTTTTGGGCTATTCTTCTATCCTAGCAATTTCGAGAATGAAATTTTTTTAAGGGGGAGGAATGTAATGACCCAGAATTTTAGTTATTTGAAATTGAAATATTTAAATTGATTTTGAATATTTAAATGTTAATTTTTAACTTGAATTTCAAATAACGATTTATTGGATAATTAAATTATTGAATTTAATAATTGAATATTGGTTAAATTATTGTATCTTGAGTTTTAATCTTGTTAAGCATAATTTAAAGGCGTATAAAATTATATTTATAATAATGAATAATAAAACATTTCAAATGGAATTTAAAAGTGAATTGTTTAGTTTTAAATTCATTTCGCTTGTATTAATGTATAAAAATGGCCTTCCGAGGCACGGTCTCGGATTTCAACGAAACCAGTTCCATTAGATCCATAATAGTATATTATTATTGAATTTCAGATTTTGTGATGTTTGGAATTATCGTTTGATCATACGGGATATAAACATGCTGAAATTTATATCGAAAATTCAATATAATAATTGGATCCAAAAGGCTATCTTCTTCATACGATCGAATTAGGACTCTGAACCTTTTCTATTGCGTTTGGAATAGGGGTATAACATTATAAAACCCTAACGGCATGCCTCAATAGGAGTCCAAAATTTTAATTTTCTTGAATTGATATATTTTGAAAATAAAATAAAATAATTTATTGTCATTTCAACAATCCTTCAGCCGAAACTTATATCCAATCAGCCCTATGATGTGAACATGACCTTTACCTCTTCAAGCGTGCATCTTCCCCTTTTAAAACAACAGCCGTGCATTTCAAAAGGTTGAAAAAAGCATGACATGGTTCAAAAAAATGGTAGCTTCAAAAAAAAATTATAGCTCGTGAAACACTTCATGGAAAAATTCAAAACAAATTTGTAAATTCATGTTTCCTCATTTTCTTCCATTTGGTATAAATTTTGCATGGCATGGTTTCGAGTTGAGAGTGGTCGACTTTTGGCACGTGTGTATGCTCGAGCTAGGGCTAGGAAATTATCGACATTAATGTGGTTTTGGTTCGAATCAGAGATGGACTCGTGATCAAGAAGCATAGGCGCACGCATGATCATAATTTGGGGTGGTTCGGTCAATTTTTCATGATCGAGACCTTCTGTACGGTCGATGAAAAGGATGTGTGTGTCTCTTTTTGCTTCATATGACCGGAGGAGGCGAGTTAGTGGCAGTGGAGAGAGGAGGGGCAGAGGAATCGGTTGGTGGCTCAGGTCGGTGGATGGTGGGGTGGATGGTCGTGCACCGTGCACAGCATACATGGGTTCGGTTTAAAACAAATGAATGATGGAAGAAGCAGCGATCAGGAAGAAGAAGAGCAGGCGAGCTTCGGGCCGAAGTAGAAAAAAGAAAAAGACATTGGAAGTAAAATATTTATAGTGAAATTTGGAGTAACTAAAAGAAAAGAATTTAAGTAAAATGAATAGTTTGATTTTAAATTGGTATTTAATAATTTTGGAATATGGAAAATAGAAATTTGGAATAATGTAAATAAAAGGATTTTAAATAATAAAATTTGAGAGATATTTGTTTAAGTGTAAAAAGATTATCTTAAAAATTGATATTTTAAATAGTTGGGAAAATAAATGGAAATTTGAAAATAAAATATAAGATTGTTATACTAGATATTAAATAAGAATTTAAATTATGAAATAGAAGTAGAATTAAAATTTAGTGGGGTTTGAAAGATAATTGGTGTTTTAAAAGAAGTTGATTTAAAAATGGAATTCAATTTAGATGTCGATTTAAAAGCTATTAAGCATTGTGAAACCGTTATAAGCTGAAATTGAAAACTGTGTGATTATAAACAATGTTTATAAATAAAGTGAAGTGATTATTAGTGGATAAATTGAAGAGATAAATTCAAGGGGAGAATTTATAAAATGAGATCGATAAGTCGACTAAAAATAAATGATAGATTTATTTTTTGAAATGTGAAAAGGGGATTTATGGAATTGAGACGTAAATCAAATTGGGAATAAATTGAGAATGATTTTAAATTGTTAGACTGGTTATACTGGAATCGGAAAATATATTTTTATCGAGAAATTGAGTTTGTTTTAAAAAGAAGGATTTTTAATTATTAACTTGGCAATTTAAAAGGTGTTAAGAATATTTCAAAAAAATTAATTATTTAGTTATTTTAAATTGTTTAAAGTATATTTAATTATTAATTAAGTAGTTTACAATGAGTTGATATTATGTTAATTATTATTAAGAATTAATCATTATTTTATTTTAAAGGATAAATTATTCAATATTAATATTATTTTTATATAATAACTTTTATAAAGAGCATTTTCCTAAAATAAATCTGAAAATCTATATAGGAATTTTATAAGTATTGTTTTGCAAAATAATAATTAAGTTTTCGAAAAGTAATGGTATACTTTCATGGCGAAATTGGAGGCAGTGAGTGCCTGTAGTTAAGTTTTGGATTTCTCTGGGATAGAGACGTACACATTGAGCTGTGAATCCATGGCTTATACCGTAGTGGTAATTTTCACATTATTTTAAAGGGTTTCAATTATTTTTGAAAGGGATAGTTTGTGAATACACTAAATTTGACAAGATAATTATATACTTTGGATAAAGAGATTTAATTTACTAAAATTGAATTAAATAAGACTTAGTGTTTTCAGTGGAAAAGAAAATATTTGGTTGAATGGTTGTTATTAGATAGTTAAATAACCGACTATCAAATCTGAACCCAAACCATAACTTTGGGAATATCTAGGAGAAACACAAGAATTATATGGTATGGTTACCATTCGAGGTGCTATACTATACTTATAGACTCGTTTCGTTCTTCTAGGATGATGATAAGGAAACCCTCCACCAACGGTTGGGAGGTGATCTCCGATCTTATTTTTGTCTGTTTATTTCCTAAAAAACCGAAGTTGAGTTTACCGAAAATATTGAACGTTGTATCGAAGAGACCGGGATTGGATAAGTTATCCGAAAACTACTTCGATCCAACAAGCAGCGTTCAAAGTGAAAACAAGAGCATGGAATCGAAAATGGAGCAGGGAAGTGCAAGAGCTAATCGCTACTAATCCTAAATATGATTCAAAAATGGATGTAGTAGGAACAGTGCATTCGGTTCTGTTCGAATCCAAAATGGACTTATATGAATGAATGTTATCAGTACTTTGTCATTGGATGACAATGAGCATTCTATGTAAAAATTCCTTTAAAAAGATAATCGTAGCCTCTAGCCTCATCAACCGGGAATGACTAAAAATCAGGGAAGATATAGCAAGGCAAAGTGAGTCGCATCCAATTACGGTATGTTTATCACCTTTCTAGATACCCTCGGATATTATTACTATGGTATGCGAAAGAGCTCGAAAAGGGTAGGAATACGTGGGGTGATAGAATATTCGGTCTATCTAGGTTAGGGGTAGTCCGGTGTTGTGTTGCAGGGGATATCGGCATGGTCGTTGGTACACTTATCTAGATGTGTACTATGACAGGTGGTACCCCAGTGCCAAGTCATTCGTATGGAATACATTCTCCAATACTTGCGTTTACGTTTTTGGTTGTAGAAACCAATGTGCTGGAATTTAATTAACGTAACAAATTCAACTATTTGAATAAGTATTCGTACTTAGACACTATTATAATATTAGATGATTTTGATATAAAATGTTTTAGTTATCGTAAGGTAAAAACCCATTGTATTTATTTATGGCGTGGTCTTGCGAGATATCTTTATTTTCAAAGGATTTTAATAACTTTATTAATTCAAATTGAGTGTGTTTTCTCGCGCTAGTTTTCCAAACCGACTCAGGTGTTATTCTATTATAATGCTCAGATTAGACCAAGTGTTACAGATATAGGATAGGATGCTATGGAGCTCAGGTGACGAGCTGGATGACGAAGACGTTTTACACATATTTGATTTTATTCTCCTGTGTATTGTAGGTTGTATATTCAGTATTTTTATGGAAAGTTATTATATCTATCTCATACTAGGTTATTGATTTATTGTACTCTGATGATGTAAAGTATAAGTAATGTTTTATAGCACTTTTATATAAAGACATGTGTTATCTATTATGCATATTGGTTCGCTGCGATTGTGAGATTCTGTGTTGTTATTTTCTGTTTTCTTCTTCTACCTCTTTCTTCTTTTTCCCTAGCGATCTGGTATTTTCGGCATTCGATTGTTCGACATGTCATACAGTGAATGTATTGTTGCCAATTTTCAAGCATTGAAAATCTGTGCCATGACACATCAAATTTCATACATATTTTAAATTAAAATATAGATTCAGTTTTTCCTTAGAATTTTAGGTTCTCATAATTTATTTTGTTTGTATAAAAGCAAAGTGGGGGAAGAATTGCTTTGGATGTTTAATTTTTTACCATAGAGTTTTAAAGTTTTTAACCAAGGATAAAAGAGGAAAAGATGCTAACTTTGATTAAATTCTCTGTACCTTTCGCATCAATTTTATTAAAAATGGAGTACTCATATAATTTGTAACGACCCATAAATTTTAGTGGTTTTATTTATTTAACTAATTGAAATTTTGTGAAACTTTAAGTAATTAAATTTTGAAATAAAATTTTGATAATTGGAATACGTCTAGTTAAACATAGCAACTGGTAAATTTTCATTTGATAATATGAAAGTTTATTTTATAGTGTAATTTTATTTTAATTTATATCAGTTAAAAATTTATGATGATAAAATGCTTTCCAAAATTGAATATTTTTCTGTAGAAAATTTGTAAATCATCTTCTGAGTGAAATGTCACATTTATTTCTCCAAATTTTGACTGTTGTTGCTCCGTTTATCTTATTTCTGGCAAAATAGCGGCATTTTCGGTATCGATTATTGACTTTTGGTTGGATGATCGTACCACTGATATCAATTTATCGTCTTGATTGTATTGTCGTGTTGATCTGCACAGTATACTTGTTTGTGTGATTCGAAGTCCAGATCACACTGAAATCTATGAAACAGTTCATCGTATCCGTATGTTTTGAGCCTTTTGTCAATTCATTATTTGATATATAAATCTAATAACCATTGCTTTTATATTGTCCACAATTTAAGGGTTGACAATTGCTATTCACTCAACATCAAATTTATTGATTCGTACTTGTATTATTTATTACTGTAAACCCTCTTCGTTTCACCTTCTCCCTTCCTGTCTGTTCAATATTCAAGTACATTTTCTTTTAAGGAAATAAATAAATAGTATAAGCTATTTTTTGTTAACAGTTCTATATTTATTCCCATCCGTCAAAATTATATCGGTTAACATTCGCGTCTCTTGCTATTTCCATTTTCAAACAAGCATATACTATAAGTATGTTCGAACAGCTCATCTCTGTGCTGTATAGTTTTGAGAACTGGACCCGGCCACGAATCAACTGTGAGAAGCCGTCGGTCGTGGGCCTCGCCGGCGCGGAGCTGAATCGGACCGCCTTCATGCGTGATGCAGCTCAGTCTAGTGGTGATGGATTGCAAATTATCATTTTCCAAGGCATAAGTCGTCCACGACCTAAGCAAGAAGAGGACTTAGGTCGTACACGACCTAAGGACGAAAATTTAAGTCGCTTCCGACCTAACTGGAATCCAGAATGTGAAGGCCTAGGTCGTCCACGACCTAAGGAGGGAAGTTTAGGTCGTTTCCGACCTAACTGGAGACCGGGGGGAAAGTTAGCATAGGTCGTCCACGACATAAGAAGGAGAATTTAGGTCCTTCCCGAACTAACTGGAGATCAGAAGGGGAAGATACATCGAGTTCACGACCTAACAGAAACGAGTTACGACCTAGGAAATTGAGTCGTTGCTTGGTTATGCCGCACGAGAAGAAAAGCTACCAGGAAGTTAATTCGTTTCCGACCTAAGAGGCTTGAGTCGTTAAGAGTTTAAGTCGTTAATGACTTAACTTAGGTCGTAGGTCGCAACGAGGTTTAAATGTGAGTGCTGGATTGTAATATGTTTGTAATTGTTAAGTCGTAGATCGTTTCTTTCTTAAGTCGCGTGATGTTGAGTCGTCTACGACCTAATCGTTATGTCGTGTACTTTGTGTTGTAAATAGTAGGTCGTAAGTCATTGAGTCGTAAGTCGCGTCCCGTGTATGTTGATAGGTCGTGTGCGACCTGGGTTGTGTTGTATCATGTATTATAAGTCGTGAGTCGTAGCGTTTTAGGTCGCTATGGTTTAAGTCGCGTACTGTTTGAGATGCGGGGTGTCTGTTAGGTCGGCAACGACCTAGGGATGAGTCGTAAGTCGTATACGACTTAAGGGGCTGTGTCGAAAACACTATAAATAGGGAGTGAGTTGTACATTTTGTGGTGGTTGATTTTTGAATAAAATTTCTTGTTTGATTGCTGTGTGCTTTCATCTTAAATTGGTAGTTGAGTGTAATCTCCTATCTCCACTTTCGGTTATTCGAGTGCGCTCGAATCAACGATTGTTGAAGCCGATTCGCGGAATCAAGTGCGCTTGATCAACGCTTGAAGAATTGAAGATCTTCTCTCACGGTATCGTGTGCGATCAACGTGTCGAAGATAGCTAGAATTCGGTATCTTTGTGATCAACGAATTTGGGCATTTCAGTATTTTCAATCCACCGATTGCTACATTTCATCGATTACATTTGTGTTCGTAATATCCGCTGCGTCAGTTTTTGGTATCAAAGCTAGACTTAGCCAATCATAGCTAAGCCGAGTCTTGGAGCCAATTTTTGAAGTTGAAGTTTGAAGTTGTTGTTCGTTGTGTTCTTATTGAAGTGCAACAGTTTGGAACATTTGATCCATAGCCTTTTGGATCGAAGTGTGCAAAAGTGTTTGACCCGAGATAGAAGCATAGGCCGTGCCTTGTGTTGTGTTGAAGTGTGAAGTTCAAGCCGAGCCGAGCTAAGGAGTTGTGCGAGCTAGTGTAGAGCCGTGACTTGTTGTTTTGTTGAAATTTGAAGAATTTTTGAAGATTTGTTGAAGTGTTTGTGTTAATCTAACCATGCCGCCAAGAAGAGCTAATCGTCATCAGAATGTTGAAGCGCTGTATAGAAGAGAAGAAGCCGAGCTTATGGAACAACGCATCAATGAGAAATTTGATGAAGGCATTGGAAAGTTAGAGAAGTTGATGAATGATTTGAATCAAACTCAAAGGAATAGATCACCAATCTCGAACCATGGAGGAAACAGAGTTTCGCCATCGGTTACGGAAGCGAGGAGGGTATCACCGCAATCTTTTAGAGAGAGAAGAGAAACATCAATTTCATCGAGGAGAGATCACCATGACTATGGACATGAAGAGAGGAGAACTCCACGAGAGTCTGAAAATGAGCCATATAGAGATGAAGAGAGACATAGTAGAAGAGACATGCGTGATCAAAGGGATGTTGATGGTCGAGATCGATGTAGACGTACATTTGATTTTGATGAAGAGGGTGATAGAGCTAGCATTCAATATCGAGATCGAGACCAAGTTCGAAATTCATACCGGGATGTAGATGATGATCGTCGTTGGGAATTGGGAATGAAGATGGAGATTCCAGAATTTAAAGGTTGGATGGTTGCTGAAGAATTCTTAGACTGGTTGTCAAATATGGAGGAGATCTTTGATTTCAAGGAGGTTCCAAAAAATCGTCGAGTGAAGTTGGTTGCTACTAGGTTGAGGGGGAGAGCTTTGGCATGGTGGCAGCAAACTAAACATACAAGAGAGAGAATGGGGAAGTCAAAGGTTGAGTCTTGGGATAAGATGAAGAGGTTGATGAGAGCTACATTTTTACCTTACAACTATCAATCACTTATGTACCAGAGATTGCAGAATCTAAGGCAAGGGACGAAGTCGGTTAATGATTATGCTGATGAATTCTACCAACTCATTGCCAGGAATGATATTATGGAGACAGAAGAACAGCTGACTGCCAGATTTGTTGGAGGGTTGCGAATGCAGATCCAGGATATGGTTAATATGTTCGATCCAAGATCTATGGTAGAAGCACACCAGAAAGCGTTGGCTTGGGAGAAGCAGGGAAGGCGTGGAGGTGGTGTATTTACTAATTCTAACAATCAAGTGAAGGGTGCCAGTGGAAGTTCTAATGTTTCTAAACCTATCAGTAAACCAGTTGTGAAGGAGGCTGAGAAGGCGAAGGTTAATAGCAGTTTCAAATGTTACAATTGTCAGGAATTGGGTAACAAGAGCAATGAATGTCCGAAGCCGAAGAGGAGAGCAATGGTTGCAGAGGTTGAAGAAGAGGATGTGGAAGTTGATTGTTCTAATTCACCTTATGTTTAGGAGGAAGAAGAGTTGTGCGGAGATGAGGGTTGTAATTTGATGATGAGGAGAAGTTATTTGGCACCGAAACAGGAAGAGGAAAACAGTTGGTTGCAGAATAACATATTTCAGTCCACATGCACTATTCTGGGAAAGGTTTGTAAGTTTGTCATTGATGCTGGAAGCTGTGATAATATTATCTCTACTGAAGCAGTAAGGAAGTTGAACTTGAAAACTGAGAAGCATCCTAAACCGTACAAGCTAGCATGGTTAAGAAAGGGTGGTGAAGTGAAAGTTGGGCGAAGAGCTTGTGTGAATTTTTCTATTGGGAAGAGATACAAAGACAAAATTTGGTGTGATGTTGTAGACATGGATGTGTGTCATCTGTTGTTGGGCAGACCATGGCAGTTTGATAGAGCAGTGCAACATGATGGCCGTGCTAATAGCTATAGTTTCATGTTTGAGGGTACTAAAATCACTTTAGTTCCCAAGAAGCAACAACAGAAGGAAAGCAAGCTAGAGGAGATTGAAGAGTTGAAAACTTTATTATCTTTGAAGGAGTTTGTTAAAGAAGTTGAAGAGGAGCCTGAAGTCTATTTGTTGATTGGACGAGAGAGTCATGAAAAGGTTGAAATTCCATAAAAAGCGAAGCCAGTTTTGAAAGAATTCGAGGATGTATTCCCAGAAGAGTTACCTAAGGAGTTACCGCCACTGAGAGACATTCAACATCAAATCGATCTTGTTCCGAGAGCAGTATTACCGCATAGACCACACTATCGAATGAGTCCGAAGGAACATGAGGAACTGAGAAGGCAGGTGGAAGAGTTGTTAGAACAGGGACGTGTTCAGGAAAGCTTGAGTCCTTGTGTAGTACCAGCTTTGTTGGTGCCGAAGAAGGATGGAACATGGAGAATGTGTACTGATAGTAGAGCTTTGAACAAAATTACTGTTCGTTACAGGTTTCCTATGCCGAGGTTGGATGATTTACTAGATCAGTTGAGTGGGGCAACTACCTTTTCGAAGATTGATTTGAAGAGTGGATATCATCAAATTCGGATCAGACCTGGGGACGAATGGAAGACAGCCTTCAAGACGAGAGAGGGGTTATACGAATGGTTGGTTATGCCATTTGGTTTATCAAATGCACCTAGTACATTCATGCGGGTGATGAATCAAATCTTTAGACCATTCATTGGGAAGTTCGTGGTGGTTTATTTCGATGATATTCTGATATATAGCAGGAGTATGGAGTAGCATGTTCAACATTTGAGGAAAGTGTTGATTAATCTTCGTGAGGAACAATTTTATGCTGCCACGAAGAAATGCGTGTTTATGACGCATAGTGTTTTATTTATGGGATATGTTGTATCTGAGAAGGGAATTCAAGTGGACCAAAGTAAAGTTGAAGCTATTAGAAATTGGCCACAACCTAAGACGATTACAGAAGTGAGAAGTTTTCATGGGCTAGCGTCATTCTATCGGAGATTTATTCCACACTTTAGTAGTGTGATGGCGCCTGTGACTAATTGTATGAAGGGCAAGAAGTTTGAATGGTCTGAGGAAGCAGGGGTAGCTTTTGAGAAGATCAAAGTACTGTTGACGACAACACCAATTCTTGTTTTACCGAGTTTCCAGTTGATGTTTGAATTACATACTGATGCTTCAAAGGTTGGTATTAGAGGAGTCTTGAGTCAGAATGGAAGACCAGTTGCTTATTTCAGTGAGAAGTTATCAGGGGCAAAGATGAGATATAGTACGTATGATGTAGAGTTTTATGCTGTAGTGCAAGCAGTGAAACATTGGAGACATTATCTGTTTCATAAGGAGTTTGTTCTTTACACAGACCACGAAGCTTGAAACATTTACAGGGACAAGACAAGATTTCAGCGAGGCATGCATCATGGATTGCTTATTTATAGAAGTTTACTTTTGTTGTCAAACATAAGTCAGGGGTGACGAACCGTGTAGCTGATGCTTTGAGTAGGAGGAGTCATTTATTAACGACAATGAAAGTTGAAGTGACAGGTTTTGAATTATTTCCAGAGTTGATTGAAGAAGATCCTTACTTTGCAAAGTTTGTTGAGAAAGTAAAGGATGGGAATACCAATGAATTTGTATTAGTTGATGGGTTCTTGTTCAAAGGAAATCGATTATGTATTCCGGAGAGCAGCTTGAGAATGAAGATTATCAAAGAACTACATGAAGAAGGCCATGTGGGTAGAGACCGTACATTACAGTTAATTTCTCAATCCTATTTTTGGCCGTCAATGAGGAAGGAAGTTGAAAGGTTTGTTCAGAGATGTCATATCTGTCAGGTTTCAAAGGGAACGGCTACGAATGCGGGGTTATATATGCCGTTACCCGTGCCTATTAAACCATGGGGTTGATATCGGCATGGATTTCGTTTTGGGTTTGCCTAGAACTCAAAGGGGAATTGGTTCTATATTTGTAGTGGTGGACAGATTTTCGAAGATGGTACATTTTGTTGCTTGTAAGAAGACGGTGGATGCTGTTCGTGTCGCTCAGTTATTTTTCAAGGAAATCTATCGACTTCATGGATTGCCAGAATCTATTGTGTCGGATAGGGATACTCGTTTTCTGAGTCACTTTTGGTTAAGTTTGTGGAAGATGGTTGGAACGAAGTTGAAATTTAGTAGCGCTTATCATCCGCAAACAGATGGACAGACAGAAGTTGTTAACAGATCATTGGGAAATTTGTTGCGATGTCTTGTGAAGGATAATCTGAAGAGTTGGGACATGAAGTTATGCCAAGCAGAGTTTGCTCATAATCATGCAGTGAATCGTAGTACGGGATTCAGTCCATTCCAGATTGTATATTCAAGTTTGCCAAGGGGACCGTTGGATTTGGCGGTAGTACCACAACCGAAGGGGATGGTTAAACGGGCTGTTGATTTTGTTGATGAATTAACTGAATGTCATAAAATCGTTTAGGAACGATTGGTGAAGGCAAATGAGAAGTATAAACGATCTACAGATTTGAAGCGACGAAATGTTGAATTTAGCGAAGGTGATTTGGTTTACGCTGTGTTAACGAAGGATCGTTTTCCAGTAGGTGCTTATAATAAGTTGAAAGCCAGAAAAATTGGTCCTGTAGAAGTTGTGAAACGAATTAATGAAAATGCTTATAAGTTGAAGCTGCCAGAGGATGTGTACACTTATGACGTGTTCATTGTTAAACATCTTGTGCCATATTATGGAGATGAACAGTCGGATGTGGAAGAGCTTACAAATTCGAGGACGAATTTTTCTCAACCAGGGGAGGATGATGCAGCTCAGTCTAGTGGTGAAGGATTGCAAACTATCATTTTCCAAGGCATAAGTCGTCCACGACCTAAGCAAGGAGAGGACTTAGGTCGTACACGACCTAAGGACGAAAATTTAAGTCGCTTCCGACCTAACTGGAATCCAGAATGTGAAGGCCTAGGTCGTCCACGACCTAAGGAGGGAAGTTTAGGTCGTTTCGACCTAACTGGAGACCAGAGGGAAAGTTAGCATAGGTCGTCCACGACCTAAGGAGGAGAATTTAGGTCGTTCCCGAACTAACTGGAGATCAGAAGGGGAAGATACATCGAGTTCACGACCTAACGGAAACGAGTTACGACCTAGGAAATTGAGTCGTTGCTTGGTTATGCCGCACGAGAAGAAAAGCTACCAGGAAGTTAACTCGTTTCCGACCTAAGAGGCTTGAGTCGCTAAGAGTTTAAGTCGTTAACGACTTAACTTAGGTCGTAGGTCGCAACGAGGTTAAAATGTGAGTGCTGGATTGTAATATGTTTGTAATTGTTAAGTCGTAGATCGTTTCTTTCTTAAGTCGCGTGATGTTGAGTCGTCTACGACCTAAGTGATGTAATTTGTTGAGTCGTTATGTTGTGTACTTTGTGTTGTAAATAGTAGGTCGTAAGTCATTGAGTCGTAAGTCGCGTCCCGTGTATGTTGATAGGTCGTGTGCGACCTGGGTTGTGTTGTATCATGTATTATAAGTCGCGAGTCGTAGCATTTTAGGTCGCTATGGTTTAAGTCGCGTACTGTTTGAGATGCGGGGTGTCTGTTAGGTCGGCAACGACCTAGGGATGAGTCGTAAGTCGTATACGACTTAAGGGGCTGTGTCGAAAACACTATAAATAGGGAGTGAGTTGTACATTTTGTGGTGGTTGATTTTTGAATAAAATTTCTTGTTTGATTGCTGTGTGCTTTCATCTTAAATTGGTAGTTGAGTGTAATCTCCTATCTCCACTTTCGGTTATTCGAGTGCGCTCGAATCAACGATTGTTGAAGCCGATTCGTGGAATCAAGTGCGCTTGATCAACGCTTGAAGAATTGAAGATCTTCTCTCACGGTATCGTGCGCGATCAACGTGTCGAAGATAGCTAGAATTCGGTATCTTTGTGATCAACGAATTTGGGCATTTCAGCATCTTCAATCCACTGATTGCTACATTTCATCTATTACATTTGTGTTCGTAATATCCGCTGCGTCAATGCGCAAACCGTTGGCTGAACCTCAAAATCGTGACTGAACCGTGCCCTAGAATCGAACCGCGTCGATTGACTCTTATGATTTTTCCCCAAATTGAGAAACCCTAATACCTAAGTAGTCGCCACAGCAACCACCATCACAGCCTCCTCCTCTAACTGTCTCCAGTCGTAAGTGCTGCATTGACCTTCCGTGTTACCATTGTCAGAAGCTCCGTAGGTATATGTAATTTTGCTTTTAAGGATTTTTAACTGTAAGTTTTATAGATATAATTCTCTGAAGAAATGAATGAACCATGGCGGTAGCAAACTTATGATTTATTATGAGTAAAGAATTAAAAGGCAGGCTGCACGAAAAATAGCAGGAAATTGGACCATATTGACTTTATTAACATTGTTTGACAAAATCCAAAATCAAATTGCAACAAGCAAGGGGCTTGTTTTGTATGTGCATTAGCTGTTAGGCTGTTACAATTGTTTGATAAAACCCATAATAAAATTATTGGTTTAAATTTCTTTTATTCTTTGTTCTTTAAGATCTTGAATTTATTGTTAGGATAATGTAATTTTGATTAATAATCATCAATGATATTCGATAATAAACTTTCTGCGGAGGCAGTAAAATGTTTGTGATTTGTAATATGGGTTTATACTTTAAATATGAATGTTGTCCTTGTGATATGGTGTGCATTTGAATTATTATATTTTCATTTGACCTATATAAATTACTATAAAAAAATGCACGGTTCGGACGGTTCAACCGGTTGGACCATCTAAACCTTCAACCTTAAATCATCACGGTTCAACTCACGGTTCGGTCTTCAAAACACTGCCGTGCTGTCTCTTGGTTGCCCCAGCTGTGCTTTTATGAGAGAATTATTAAAATAATATACATATTTGCATTTGTGAACCCATCCCATTTGTTCTCCTATTCTCTGCAAAATTTTCTTTTCTTTTTATAAAGCCTTGAACCTGAGGTTGCTCATTCTTTTCTCCTTACCTACATCATTTTCCACGTGAACGTCAGTATATCCATTGTGCTTGCCTCCTTTGCCACAAGCTTCCACTTGACTAGCTCCACCCAGCAATCCTCACATCCCACTGACCTGAAACCACCCACCTTGCACCACATCTGCCGCCGTCACCTACCTCGGCCGGGATCCCATCAACCCGATACCCCACGTGTGCAGCATCTTCACCCAAGCGTGAAGCAACACAATCAATCGACTCTCTTCACCTTGTTCCCTCCATCTTTGGCTCACATCTCGCGCCTATCCAGCTTGCACGGCTTCTGTTGCGTGCTGTATATATAAGATAACATGCTCATAAACATTTGTTCGCAAAATTTCTGAAGCTATAGCAATTTGTTACTTCGGCCATACATATCTCCTGTATATCTTTCACCATTGTCTATATAATTACTATACATATATTCATAGTCTTTAAATATGTTATATGCAAGTAAGTTTAGTCATATATACATTTGTATATGAGTTTGTAAAGTGTGTTTGTAGTTTTCCTTTATAGTTAATATATATGTATGTCTGTATTTATTTTCTGTGAATTTTGTTTTTGTACAGTAATTGCCATATAAAACCAGTAGTGTATACATATAAATATTTAAGGGTGTATATTTAGACGTCGATAAGTTATGTGACCTGTTGAGTTATATTCTATTATTGACATTCGGAAGTGTACATATATATTGATTAAAGTATGTAAATATTAGTTTTTGTATCTATAGGATTGTGTATATATATATCTTTAAATAAACGGTATGTATATGTGGGTTTGGAAACAAACAGTTTATATGGAAATCAACAGTATGTGTATATTTTCAAAAATAAGCATCTGGTTTTCAAAAAAGAAAATAAATAAATATTATACATATATATTTTATTATAAAACTATGGATCATTTTATAAATTTACTTTTACATATGTATAGTGTTGTCGCATGCATAGTTGTTGTATGCATTTACACGTAGTTTGTTCATAAATATAACCTGCATAGTTTTTTATTCTAACTTTATATATATATATATAATTGGTCTATTTGTTTTGTGATATCTTAACTATACCTTCTTGTTTAAAGGCATATATTCATACCAAAGGTCTTAGTTTTAATATATATACATACAAGGTATAGATATTTGGGTATGTGTTTTTTTATTGGTTTGAGGATATATATGTTTAAAAGTAATTATTGATTTCAAAATATAATAGGTATGTAAGTTATACATATGTTTATATACTAGTTTATGTACTAGTTTATATATACGTGAGTTTAGTTCCGTATATTTATAGAGATTTATTTATAAATGTTTAAATTTAGTATTGATTTTTGAAATATATTATATAGATTTTTATTTTATTTTATTTTTAAATATTAAATTTTAAAATTTATATATATTGGTCTCCATTGATTATTAAATTCCAACCTAGCTTTGCTTTGTTCATAGACTTCATATTCATCGTGCTTTGCTTTTGGTTTTGCCACTGTCCAAAGTTCGATCGCAGCAGTTGGTTGCTCTAATCTGTCGCTTATCAATGTGCTTGTCCCGATTTCTCTAGCCTCGAAAGGTGAGCAATCACTCACGATTAACGTTTTTATATTTGTTAAATTTATTTCAATTGAAGCGACAATTGAAATATGATGTTGTTAGTTATTCACATTGCTACATATATGCTGTTATCTATATCTGTTCACCGGTGAAATCTGACACCATTATCTGTTATTTATATTGATGATATATGCCTATTATATTATTATCATATCTGTTATCACTCTGCAAGTTCCCTGTTAGTATAGAATTCACTATGGGTTGAAATGATACATACTCGAACGATCCGTTGAATAGGAGAAAATCGTTATGGACTGAATGATAGACCCAAGCAATTTTCACCGAATTAAATTTGGGATTACGGGTCGAAATGATATATATACCCGTACATATATTTTAAATTATAGATTGAAATGACTGTTTCACTTGACCATGGGGTAGAAAATTATATACAGGCACCGCGGTCTATATATAAAATATTCTGAAATGATTTCTACGGTTTTGGAAAGAAATATATAGTTTTATATAAATATTGATTTCAGATATCGTTTAAATTTGTTTTAATATAAAATAAGTAAATAATAAAGTTTGATTAAGTATTTAAATTATATATTAACATAAAGTTTATAATGATTTTAATAAATTAAGGCTTGGAAGATGGATTTGAAATTGGTTTGAAATTGTACTTAATTAAGAGTTATATTTAATTAAAATCGATTTGGAACTTATTGAATTTTAGATTTTAAAGGATATGATTTTATAACTTGATTGTTGGTTTAAAGTGGATAATAAATATTCAAGTTTGAGTTTATTTAAATGATACTGAATTTATTAAGTAAATATTTCAAAACTAAATAATAGTAAATTAAATTAAGATATATATAAGATTATCTCATTTAGTTTTGAAATTATAGAATATTTAAAGCTTTGAAATATATATATCTTGAAATGATTTATTTGTGGTTCAAATTTTTATTTGAAATCGATATATTTTTTAATGGTTTATTTATAAGCTAAATTGGAATTAATGATTTGAGATCTGATTAAATTTGAATTTTGGAATTTGAGTTGATTTAGAATATATTTATGAAATTGAGGAAGATATCTTATTATATAAAGTATTTTTAAATTATATTTAAAACTATTCATATATATATATATATATATATATTACTTTATAAACTATTTTTATATAAACCATTTTAATATAAGCTATTTTTACATAAACTATTTTACTTTATAAAATACTTTATTATGTATACTATATAATATCTAAACTGTTTAAGTGGTGGAAGTTATGTTTTCAAAGTTATGAATTTTAAAGTATTATGTTTGAAAGGTTATGATTTCCAAAGTGTTTTGTTTTTTGAATTGTTGTAACTTTAAAAGTGTTATGATCTTGAAATGACCACGGTGTTATAATAACGTTTGGTCGTTAAAGAGACCGGGATCAGAAGTTGTCATACTCTCTGCCAACTCCAAAAACCACTTTAACAACCGTGTAGGTGGTGGAGATTCCAGAATGAAGTAGGATGGTGGCGATGTTCTATTGAGGTATATACGTGGACCCGACTCCCATGAGTTGGCATAAGGTAGCTAAAACATGAGCAATTGACGGGCCAATGTGGTCCTGATCGAACACACTTCTTCGGTACCATTCTATTACTTTGTGATTGATTGGGTGCATCTTGGATTTTTTGGGATTGTGGCCCGAGGTGATCGGTAGTGGCTGCTACGCGTTACCATCGGTTTGGAAGTGCAATTGGTATATCTACCCTGGCATTGCCTAGTTGTGCCGTGTCACTACCCTAGCGTGCCTTGTACGAGTTTGATTTGTCGTACCTATGGACTATTTATGGTAGTCTCCCAATCTGGAGGTATGACGGTACTGTATAGACTATTGGCACTATAAAATGTGTTAAGGGGGTATGAGTAACGCCTTAATGCTATTTTTAAATATATTATACTTTACTTTAGGCATTATTATGATAGTGTATATTACTACATAGTAGATAATTTAACAAATCCTTAGAGGATGGTTTTTCCAAACATCCTTTGAGTTACCTGTATTTCAGTTTTTATTTCACTTGAGTTGGATTTGTTGATATATGAATGTTAATCCTGACTCGAGTATTTTGTGTTTTGCTTTACGCTCTGGTCAGACTGAGTGATACAGCTTTTAAGACTCACCTTTGGAGATCCATCTACATCTTTCAGCTTGGAGTTATGCAATTGATTCCAGTGATGAATTGTAATCTTGTATTTGACTATTATATTCGAAACTTAAACTTCTATTGTATCTTATTTAACTCTGATATATATAGTAGCTTTATGAACTACTATTAATTTTGTTTCCGCTGCATATTGTATATTACTCTGTCTGTGATTCTGTGAATACTTTATTTACTGTATATGTTGAGTTTTTCCAAATATAAATAACGATCTGGTATTTTAAGCAATTCAAATCCGACATGGGTGGATGCGAATGGTTGAAAATACCGAGATGTTACATTTGGTATCAGAGCTTTGGTTTTAGACAAGACTCAACATATAGGGTCAATTTAATTATGGAATCACTTCCGTTCGAGTTTGAATCCCTTCCTCTTTGACTCAATTCCTTTGAATTTTGGAACAATCCCCTCGATTCCAAAATCCATTCTTGTCTCCCTCTATTCATGTTTTTTGATTCTGGAGTATTACCTAACTCCATTCTGAATGATTTCTATAATAAATCAACGGTCTCGCCAATCTTTAAATGATTCGTAAAGGGGTGAAACTCCTTTACAATAAGCATCGATTCATCGAAGATTCCTGTACCCTCGGTTTACGATGCCATCTGTCTCCATGTATGCCTGAATTCTATCTCTTGCGATCGAATGCCGATTTGCCTCGGAATTCTGCATCGGTCTTATTCTTGAAGTCACAGTCGACCCGGTTAAGGTTGCCCACGATTTATATAAACTTATCTATCTTCCTATTTTTTTATTTAATCATCTTATCTTTGTTTTGTACCTATCTTCGAACCAAAATTCTCTTTGATTTGAGTCCATCAAATTTTAATCTCTATCCTTGCATTGAAATCCATTCTTTTATCGTTAATTAAGGAGGTGTATTTGTAAATTAATATTAAAAATGTTATATATATATATATATTGTGTTGTTTGAGTTGTTGATGTTGATTTGGGTTTTCGATCGATTCGACGCTATCAATAGAATCTCCAAAACACTTGAATAGAACAAACTGACACAATATTGTTTCCAAATTTGGTAAATAAAATAATTTTGAATGATTATATTATATATAAGCAAAAAAATTCTGAAATTAAATTATTAATGAATTTGTTGTCAAAAATGACAATATTTTATTTTCATTTATAATCTTGTAAACCATTGACTATTGCATAATATAAATAAATGAATTTATAAAACTTAGTTATAATTTGATTCGGAATTTGAAATGAATTTAAATAAAGGATTTGAGAATTTAATTTCGATGACTTCAAACTCTGGTTTTAAAGTTTTAAAATGAATGTTATTTAAAGTATTTTTGAATAGAAATCGTTCCTAAAGAATTTTAAAAAGCTTTAAACCAGTTCTCTTCCCTTTGTCACTGGAAAATAATTTCGGTCATGACCGCAACATTATCGACATTCATTTTCGAGTTTCGAAGTAGAGAGACCATTAGTAGCTCAGCTACACTTTTGTTTTGAAGAAGAAAAAAATGAATTGTTTTGAATATATTAAGTATGACTTGATTTATAGTATAGTTCTATATTTATCGATTTGACTTGATATATATATATATATATATATATAAATAGTTTGAAATGAAATCAGAAATTTATTTCTTAATATTATGTTAAGAATGTTTTCAATTATAAAATGAAGCCAAAATTTTGGAATAAGTATTTAAACTTGAGTAATTGAATTAAGAAATTTTACTTATATAATACTCAATTACATTTCAATATAACTTGCCTAAATTATTTAGAAGTTGAATATGTAATTGGATAACATACAATATAAAACGATTTTTTATAAATAAAATTTGAGTGTTTATAATAAATGTTATACACTTAGATTTTAGTTATAAAATGTTATTATAGATAAATAGAATAATAAGTTGATTGAATAGTAAATGAAACAAATTAAATAAAATTTTATTTGAAAGAAATCTTTTGTATCAAATATTAATAAATTGAAATCAAATCAACTTAATGAATTATCTTAAATTTAAAATTAATTCTTGAATATAAATTATTTTAAATTGAAATTTGTATGGCTTAAATTAATTGTTTTATTTTGAAATTCAAGTCAATTTTCTTCTGGTTGTTTCTATTCTCCTACCTTCTTCATTTTCAGAGACGAAAAGTTTTGAGGGGGGGAGAGTGCAACGACCCATAAATTTTAGTGGTTTTATTTATTTAATTAATTGAAATTTTGTGAAACATAAATAATCAAATTTTGAAATAAAATTTTCATAATTAGAATACGTCTAGTTAAACATAGCAACCGGTAAACTTTCGTCTGATAATATGAAATTTATTTTCTTGTGTAATTTTATTTTTATTTATATTAGTTAAAAATTTATGATAATAAAATGTTTTCCAAAATTGAATATTTTTCTATAGAAAATTTGTAAATCATCTTCTGAGTGAAACGTCCCATTTTGTTTCTCCAAAATTCGACTGCTATTGCTCCATTTATCTTATTTCTGGCAAAATAGCGGCATTTTCGGTGCCGATTATCGAATTTTGGTCCGTTGATCGTACCACTGATATCAGCATATCATTTTGATTGTCTTGTCGTGCTGAACTGCACAGTATACTCGTTTGTGTGTTTCTAAGTTCGGGTGACAATGAAATCTATGAAACGATTCACCGTATCGGTACGTTTTGAGCATTTTGTCCGTTCATTAGTTAGCATATAAATCTAATAGTCGTTGCTTTTATATTTTCCAGAATTTAAGGGTTGAAAATTGCTATTCCCTCAACGTCAAATTTATTTATTCGTGCTTATATTATTTATTACTGTAACCCCTCTTCGTTTCACCTTCTCCCTTCCTGTCAGTTCAATGTTCATGTACATTTGCTTTTAAGGAAATAAATAAATAATATAACCTATATTTTTGTTAACAGTTCCACATTTTTCCCATCCGTTAAAATTATATTGGTTAACTTTTACGTCTCTTGCTCTTTCCATTTTCAAACAAGCATATACTATAAGTATATTCCAACAGCTCATTGTCTCTTGATTGTGCCAGATGTGCGTTTATGAGAGATAATATACATATTTGCATTTGTAAACCCATACCATTTGTTCTCCCCTTCTCTGCAAAATTTTCTTTTCTTTTTATAAAGCCTTGAACCTGAGGTTGATCATTCTTTTCTCCTCACCTACATCATTCTCCACGTGAACGTCAGCATATCGATTGTGCCTGCCTCCTTTGCCACAAGCTTCCACTCGACTAGCTCCACCCCGCACCCCTCACGGCCCACTGACCTGAGACCACCCGCTTTGCACCACATCTACCACCGTCACCTACCTCGGCCGAGATCCCATCAACCCAACACCCCTCGTGTGTAGCATCTTCACCCAAGAGTGAAGCATCGCAACATATCGACTTTCTTCGCCTTGTTCCCTCCGTCTCCGGCCCGCGTCTCATGCCTATCCAGCTTGCACGGCTTCTGTTCCATGCTATATATATAAGTTAACATACTCATAAACATTTGTTCGCAAAATTTCTGAAGCTATAGCAATTTGTTACTTTGGCCATACATATCACTTGTATATCATTCACTGCTGTCTATATAATTACTCTATATATATACTCATAGTATATATATACTCATAGTTTACAAATATATGTTATATGTAAGGCTATATAGTCATATATACATTTGTATGTGTGAGTTTATAAAGTGTATTTGTAGATTTCCTTTATAGTTAATATATACGTATGTCCGTATTTATCTTCTGTGAATTATTATTTTTACAGTAATTGCCGTATAAAACCAGTAGTGTATATATATAAATATTTAAGGTGTATATTGAGATGTCTACAAGTTATGTGACCTGTTGAGTTATATTCTATTATTGACATTTGAAAGTGTGCATACATATTGTTTAAAAGTATGTAAATATTAGTTTTTGTATATATAGGATTGTGCGTATATATCTTATAATAAACCGTATGCATACGTGGGTTTGGAAACAAGCGGTTTATATGGAAATAAACAGTACGTGTATGTTTTCAAAAATATGTATCAAGTTTTCAAAAAAGAAAAAAATATAAATAAATATTATACATATATATTAAAACTACAGATCATTTTACAAATTTACTTTTACACATGTATAATGTTGTCGCATGCATAGTTGTTGTATACATGTACACGTAGTTTGTTCATAAATATAACCTGCATTGTTTTGCATTCTAACTTTATATATATATATATATATATATATATATATATATATATATATAATTGGTCTATTTGTTTTGTGATATCTTAGCTATACCTTCTTTTTTAAAGGCATATATGCATACCAAAGGTCTTAGTTTTAATATCTATATATACAAGGTATATATATTTTGGGTATATGTTTTTTTTATTGGTTTGAGGATAAATATGTTTAAAATTAATTATTGATTTCAAAATATAACAGGCATGTAAGTTATACATATGTTTACATACTAGTTATGTACTAGTTTATATATACTTAAGTTTAGTTCCGTATATCTATAGAGATTTATTTATAAATGTTTAAATTTAGTATTTATTTTTGAAATATATTATAAAGACTTTTATTTTAATTTATTTTATTTATAAATATTAAATTTTAAAATTTATATATATTGGTCTCCACCGATTATCGAATTCCACCTAGCTTTGCTTTGTTCATAGACTTCATATTCATCGTGCTTTGCTTTGGTTTCGCCATTGTCCAAAGTTTGATCACAGCAGTTGGTTGCTCTGATCTGTCACTTATCCGTGTGCTTGTCCCGATTTCTCTAGCTTCGAAAGGTGAGCAATCACTCATGATTAACGTTCTTATATTTATTCAATTTGATACAATTAAAATATTCTGTTGTTAGTTATTTACATTGCTATATATATGTTGTTATCTGTATTTGTTCATCAATGATATCTGACACCATTATCTGTTATTTATATGACTGTTATATTATTATCATATCTGTTATCACTCTATAAGTTCCCTGTTAGTATAAAATTCACTATGGGTTGAACTGATACATGCCCGAACGATCTGTAGAATAGGAGAGAATCATTATGGGTTGAAATGACAGACCTAAGCGATTTTCACTTAATTGAATTTGGAATTACAGGTTGAAATGATATATACCCGTATATATATTTTAAATCATGGATTGAAATGATAAATATCCGTATCGCTTGACTATAGGCTAGAAAATTATATACAGATACCACAGTCTATTTATAAAATATTATGAAAAAATGAATTCTATGGTTTTGGAAATAAATGTATAGTTTTATATAAATATTGATTTCAAATATTATATAAACTTTTTTTAATATAAAATAATTTAATAAAAAAGTTTTATTAAGTGTTTAAATTATATATTAATATAGAGTTTATAATGATTTTAATAAATTAAGGCTGGGAGGATAGATTTGAAATTGATTTGAAATTTTATTTAATTAAGAATTATATTTAATTAAAATCGATTTGGAACTTATTGAATTTGAGATTTTAAAGGATATGATTTTATAACTTGATTGTTGGTTTAAAGCGATTAATAAATACTTCAAGTTTGAGTTTTATTTAAATAATATTGAATTTATTAAGTAAATATTTCAAAACTAAATAATAGTAAATTGAATTAAGATATATATAAGATTATCACATTATTTTTGAAATTAAAGAATATTTAAAGCTTTGAAATATATATCTTGAAATGGTTTATTTGTGGTTTCAATCTGTATTTGAAAT
Organism: Allium cepa; assembly: GCA_030765085.1. Classification (NCBI taxonomy): domain Eukaryota; kingdom Viridiplantae; phylum Streptophyta; class Magnoliopsida; order Asparagales; family Amaryllidaceae; genus Allium; species Allium cepa. The sequence continues at coordinate 517,227,169 of CM060942.1, forward strand.
TGATATAATTTTTGAATGGTTTATCTAGAAGCTAAATTGGAATTAATGATTTGAGGTCTTATTAAATTTGAATTTTGGAATTTGAGTTGATTTAGAATTGATTTGTGAAATTGAGGAAGCTATCTTATTATATAAAGTATTTTTAAATTATATTTAAACTATTCATATATATATATATATATATATCACTTTATAAACTATTTTCATATAAACTATTTTAATATAAGCTATTTTTACATAAACTATTTTACTTTATAAACTATTTTATTATATATACCATTTAATATGTGAACTGTTTAAGTGGTGGAAGTTATGTTTTCAAAGTTATGAATTTCAAAATATTATGTTTGAAGGGTTATGATTTCCAAAGTGTTTTGTTTTCGAATTGTTATTACTTTGAAAGTGCTATGATTTTGAAATGACCATGGTATTATAATAACGTCTAGTTGTTAAAGAGACCGGGATCAGAAGTTGTCATACTCTCTGCCAACTTCGAAAACTACTTTAACAACCATATACGCGGTGGAGATTCCAAAATGAAGTAGGATGGTGGCGACGTTCTATTGAGGTATATACGTAGACCCGACTCCCGTGATTTGGCATAAAGTGGCTAAAATAGAAGCAATTGGCGGGCTAATGAGGTAGCTCCTCTGATCGGACACACTTCTTCGATACCATTCTATCACTATGTGATTGATTGGGTGCACCTTTGATTTTTGGGGGTATGGCGCGTGGTGGACGGTAGTGGCTGCTATGCATTACCACCGGTCCGGAAGTGCAATTAGTATATCTACCCTGGCATTGCCTAGTTATGCCATGTCACCTATCCTAGCGCGCCTTGTACGAGTTTGATTTGTGTCGTACCTATGAGTATTTGTGGTAGCCTCCCGATCTAGAGGTTCGTCGGTACTGTATAGACTATTGGCACTATAAAATGTGTTAAAGGGATATGGGTAACGCCTTAACGCTATTTTTAAATGTATTATACTTTACTTTAGAGATTATTATAATAGCATATATTACTACATAGTAGATAGTTTAACGGATCTTTAGAGGATGGTTATCCCAAACATCCTTTGAATTACTTGTATTTCAGTTGTTATTTCACTTGAGTTGGATTTATTGATATAAGAATGTTAATCCTGACTTGAGTGTTTTGTGTTTTGCTTTATGCTCGGTTCAGACTGAGTGATACAATTTTTGAGACTCACCTTTGGAGTTGGAGATTCATTTGGAAATCCATCTACATCTTTCAGCTTAGAGTTATTCAGTTGATTCCAGTGATGTATTCTGATCTTGTATTTGACTATTGTATTTAAAAATTAAACTTCTATTGTATCTTATTTAACTCTGATATATATAGTAGCTTCATGAACTACTATTCATTTTGTTTCCGCTGCATATTGTATATTACTCCGTGTCTGTGATTCTGTGATTATTTTATTTATCGGTGCCAAGTTTTGCCAAATATAAATTAACAATCTGGTATTTTGAGCAATTCAAATCCGGCATGCGTGGATGCGAATGGTTGAAAATATCAGGATGTTACGTAATTTAATCCCCTCATATCTAAAATTGGAGTGTTAGTAGCAATAGCCATTTATTTTATTTCAAAGTAACGGTAATTTCGTATTATATACGATGTGTGTTAACCAAAAAATGGTGTAGCTGATTTTTGCTCATTTTTCGATGTAAGTACAATAATTTACTATGCTGAATAGAATTTGAATTTGTAATATTCCGCCTTTTCGCATGCTTTAAATGGACACGCATGCTAGTTCAAACCATACGGAAGGGAGGATTTATATGGGGTAAATAAGAAAAAGCAGAGAAAGAAAAAGAACAAAACAGAATCTTGCAGCGGAGTGATAAAATATAATAATCAAATATACAGTTCATGAATTTTTTTACAACATATTCGATTATACTTAAACAATACATATAAGAGTTGCACATACCAACAAATAGTAATTTATGCAGCGTAATTAAATAGTGTAGTACAATAATATAGTAGATAATAGTACTACAAATCTTCATCTTCGTCCTCCAGAATAAAATCATCGATCCTGAATTGCTCGGACTGACCCGAGCGAATTGAAAAGATAAAACACTCGAGTCAGAACTAAAAGATCTTATGTAAGTTAAATCAACTGAAATAAATATGAGTGTAATGGCGTCGGAGATGTTTACGGGGTTTGACATCTCCTATTCAGTGTCTAACATAAGTGCAGTAACTTAAGAGATGCTCGGGATTCACATCTCCATTAAACTATTTACTATGTAGTAATATTTCGCTATTATAGTAATGTCTATTATAAAATAAACTTACTTTTAAATAGCGTTAAGGAGTTACCCAATCTCCCCTTTAACACAATAATAGTCCCAGTAGTCCATCCAATATCATAGTCCCTCACGATCGGAAAGCCACCAGAGGATACCACATGGGCTACGGGAGAAAACCAAACTTGTACAAGGCGCGATAAGGTAGGTGACACGGCACAACTAGGCAATGCCAGGGAAGATATACCAATTATGCATCCGGACTGGTGGTAATGCGTAGCAGCTATTACCGCCCACCTCGAACAACACCCCCAAAATCAAAAATCAAAAGTAAACACCGAATCAAATCCAAATGTCAGAGTATAATATCGAAGGAGTGCGTCCGATCAGAGGAATGACCTCATTGGCCCGAGAATCGCTCCTGTTTTAGCCACCTTATGCCAACTCACGGGAGTCGGGTCCACGTATTTACCTCAAAGGAAACGCCGCCGCAATCCTACTTCATTCTGGAATCTCCATCGCATACACGGTTGTTAAAGTGGTTTTCGGAGTTGGCAGAGAGTATGACAACTTCCGATCTCGGTCTCTTCAACAACCAAACGTTATTATAACACCGCGGTCAATTTAAAATAATTGTACTTTTAAAACCAGATTATAATATCCATTTCAAAACCATATAAATACGATATCATTTTTATTTTAAGACCCAAATCAATATGATATCTTTTATTTCAAATATATCCTTTTTCAAGAAATCATAGCACTTTCAAATCTATATACCTTGAAATCTATAGCTTTGAAACGTAACTTAATATACTTCAATGGTTTACATATTAAATTACTTTATACAATAAAATAGCTTCTTTAATTTTTACAATAAATCCCAAATACCGATTTGAACCTCTAAATAAACCATTTCAATTCATATATTTCAATGCTTTAAATATTCCACAATTTCAAAACAAATTCTTTGATAATTCCATATATATATATCAATTTCAATTAATATTATTTAGATTTGAAATGTTTACTTAATAAAACTAATATCGTTTAAGCAAAGTGGTTTAAACTTCAAATAATAGAATATACTTTCTCTTTAAATTAACTTGATAATATTCATTAAAAGTGATTGATATTCATTTAATCCTCTAACCAAAATCAAGTTACACAAATCATATCTTTAAAATCTCAGATTTATTTAATTTCAAATTAATTTTTATTAGAGGATAATTCTTAAAACACTTTAATTCAAATCAATTCATATTTCTCTTCCAGCCTTTATTATTTAAGTCATTATACTCTACAAATATAATATAAATAAATACTTTACTGTATCATATATTAATAAAATCGACCTTTATTATTAAACTTCTCTTATACTTAAGCCAAATTTTTTCATAGCTTAGAACCAAGAAATTTATTATATATATAAATATAACATTTATAAATATCCGAATCTGTATCTCATAAACCATATTTTCTTTACAAAACCATAGAAACCTTTCAAAATATTTTTATATATAGACCGGATGCCTGTATATAATTTTCTATCCTATGGTCAAGTGATACAGATATTTATCATTTCAATTCAAAATTTAAAAATAAAAATTACGGTTATCTATCATTTCAAACCGCAATCTCGAATGAAATGAAAATGCATAATAACTTGCAGTTTATAACAATATAAAATACAACATCCATTCATCCAATATCAACCATCAACCATTTATCACAATCATCATTCAAATTCAAACAATACATCAATATATGACAGGTGATAAATAAAAGGTATCAACTACCAGTTTATATTCAAATAAATTATAACTGTTTAACTGTCAGTTTATATGCAATAAAATAAATAACAATTTAACTGGCAGTTAATATGCAAGAAATAAATAACAATTTAACTGGCAGTTAATATGCGATGAATAATTAAGTAACAATTAAATTAAATAATTTAATTTTACTGGAGTGATGATTAAAATATGCCAAACAGCCATAAATAAATTTCAAATCACATCGTATATCAATTTAACAAACATAAGAAATTGTAGAAGTTGTGAGTGGGTTAAAACACTCACCTTTTGAATTTAAATCCAATTTAAATCCAAAATTCAAACGATCTCAGAATCCTTCCAACCAAGCGCCAAAATGTCCAAATTTCCAATACAAACCTGACGGAGAAAACTGCGCATGAATCGGACCTCGTATGCGAAAGTTACGTGCGTTAGAACACTTGAATTTCAAATATAAATAAAATAAAATAAATAGAAACAAAACCCACGTTTGAAAGCCACGTCACCCTCAACAGTTTCTCATGTGCGAACCCTACTACCTTCGTTCGAAACCATCTCAGCCGCCACCTGCTTCGGCCAAAACTGCGCCGCCATCGCTGCCTATCTCCACGATCTGAACACGTCCCCACGACCTCCAGCCAAAGTCTCACCCACGGCCCGAGTTACGTCACCTCCGGTCGAGCTTTGAGCCGCCGCCTCCCCTTTTCATGAATTTTCTAGTGAAATTGCGACCACCTTGTAGCCAGTGTAGGCCACCGATGCAAAGCCCAGGTCCCCCTCTACCCAACGCAACCCTCCGATCGCTCTCAGGTCGCAGATCCACCGTACAAACCGACAACAACATACGAACGGACGAAAATAAATTGGCGAATTTTGGCCAACCGGTGAATCGATTTGAAAATGAATAGTACCAGAAGATTACACTCATTGAGAGCTTCAATATATATTTTTTTTCCAAATTTTTCTTAGGAGTTTGAAATTTTAGCTTTGGATCTGAATTGAAATTGGATCTAGAATGGGAATTTGTTTGTCTGCCATTGAGGAGGAGAGAATAGCTGAATTGCATACAGACAAATGAGAAGTAGGGAGGCTAGGGTTTAAAGCAGGATATTTATAGGCAAAATCGAAATTAGAATGGGTGGGCTCAATTGATATACGCGTTGAACGATGTATGGCCCGAAAAGTCCGTTTCAACTCCAAAACGGAATTGGGTCAACCCACATATCAAAATAGATATTTTTAAATATTTTAAACGCAATGGAAAAGGTTTCAAGTCCAAATTCCATCGTATGAAGAAGTTTTGCTAAAATCAATATTTCCAAATTGATTTCAATTGATTTCAATTTATCGATTTCAAGGCGTTTCGAGTCCGTACGATCAAACGAAGTCCGATCGCTACGAAACTTGAAACCCTACAATAATTCACCGTTACAGATCCGATGAAATAGGTTTCGTCGAAATCCGAGTCAGTGGCCAAATTGGCTATTTTTATATTAATTAAATAAATTAAAAATTGATTAATTAAATAAATTTCCCATTTAAATTCTAAAACTGACAATTTTTATCCCTTTATAATTCTTAATCATTTATACAAAAATTTAAACAAAGTAAGATGTCCCTTATATGCTGATTCAATCATGAATTTCAGCGTTAAATTACAATTTTATTAAATTCAGAGATTATAAAATAAATTTTCAATAATTCCAATATATTAAATTTTCATTCTATTATTCTACCTATTAGTATCAAGTAGATGGAGCTAACATTGGATTCCTACTTTATTACCTAAATATCTCGAAATTTAATCTATATTTCTATTAACGTAAAAATTTAAATGTTAAATTTCATTTATTTGAAATAAATTCAATTTTATTGAATTTTTCACTTCAATTAAATAAATAAATCTTGCTTTCTATTCTTTAAATCAACCAATGGTCGTAGTATAAATAGAATTAGCATTAATTACATCTTATAAAATTAACCCTTTTCAATGACAATCACATCTACCCTAACTGCACCAATTACGTCAACTAATTGTAATTGATTTCACATTGAATGTTATTAATTATAAATTGAAACCTCAATAAATTTGTTTATTGATTTAAAATCTTGCTATTAAATACATGGACATTTTATGTGTATAATTAACATTGAATTATATTACATTACATTAATGTATTTATTAATTTATTTCCAAATTAACGTACTACTTAATTCCCTTTGATTGCAAATTGATTTCCAAATTTTATTTAATAGACCAAATAAATGTATAACACGTAAAATTTGATACCATTAACTTTTTATTTCATTAAAAAGTTTATTGCTTACAACAAATGCTACCATAAGCTTCATAACACTAATTTATTCCATTTCCATTTATTATAAGTTATTTTGTTAGTCAGCCATCCCTTTCATTATTAATTTACCTTTTTGTATCCCATTATAAATTAATGCACACATTAATTAGGATTCAAGTCAAATAAATCGTCCCATCCTGGCTCCATTCTTTTATTACATTACCTATTATTTTAGGAATAAAATTAGCATTTCTTATTCATTTTGTTACAACTTTACTTACATTAACACTATTTCCCTTATTTTGGTTATTAATTCATACGTAGATCACAAGTTTACATTTTCTTTATACTATCTTATGAAACCATATACATTTCTAATACTTTATTACATTTATTGGGATTAAATTTCCAAATTTTCTGGATACAACAAACTATGACCTTACAGTTATTTCAATAAATTGGGATTTTGCTAAGTTAATTATTTATAAACTTACATTAACAAAATTGCATTAATTTACATTCGGTTACAAATGAATCAATATATTATTCCACCTATAAACAAAATAATTGCATTTGTTCTTATTATATTCCATTTATAGCTAAGTCATAATATTTGAAATTCAATTAAATTATAATCGTTCATTCAAGTTCATTAAATATTAACTTGCATTAACACGTTTCCTTAATTTACAATCAAATACCGTTAACAATATTTTATTACATTAATCAACTTAATACTTTCCTTTATTCCTCATATACAATTACATCCGGGTATAATCTTTTCACTACTTTCATTCATTAGAATTCTATTCAAATTTCAATTTCTTGCAAAAACTCATTTATTATAAATTTGCATACCAAAAATTTAGTTTCCAATAAATAGAATTGATTCAATTCAACCTTTTTAATTAAGTCTATATTAATCAATATAATATTTCATAGGTTAATTCTTAACATTTTCTTCATTATAACTTATAAAAAATTTATTTATTTATAAATTTAATTCCAAAATCTTATTAATATGACAAATTTAATTAACGAAATTTACGGGTCGCTACACTCTCCCCCACTCAAAACTTTTCGTCCCCTAAAAGGAAAAAGAAGGGAAAAGAAGAATTAAGAAATCAATATATCTTATTCAAAACATTAACTTTATAAAAAATTAAATTTACAAAATTAATTAATTTAGATAAAATATACCAATTTATAACCATTAAATCTTTTTATATTCAAATTAATAAAGTTTGAAAAAAATTCAAAATATTTTATAAGTCCAAAATTTACGGAAAATTTCGGCAGAGTCTCCTTTGTACGGAGAGGCTCGGAAGAAAATATAATATCAATATAACAATATACAACATATATTTACCAAAATATATATCCCAACCCAGGAAAACAATATAATAATGCTATAAACCGTAATCGGAAAACGTACCTATTAATCGGGCAATTAACGCTTATTTTATGGAACCAAAAGTAGTAGCAATTGCTTCCATAACCTGCATTTCACTTATATAATCTAAAAGGGTTAATAATTATGTAAATGAAATATTAAAATTGTTTCACCCATAAACAAACAAATCAATACAACCAACGACCACTTGTCACATAAAATCAACACAAATCAAACATTCATTCATATCAAACAAACAAATAGTTGTTTGGGTTCAAAACTTTAAATTGTACGGAATGAAAAATAACTACTAAGTTACACCATTTACTTAACAGTCTTAGATGAAACTAAATAGATTATTCATTCATCCAAAAAATTTTAAAGTATCCTTGCCCAAACAACCATAAACCAAACAAACAACCAACAATTTCAGAAAATAGATCAAATTCCTAAATAAACCATTTCAATTACCCTATTTTTCAGATTTTCCTCTTTCTTAATCTCATTTATTCGTTTATTTCTATCCGCTACTAACAAATTCATTTTATTTTATCCATATACTGCAAATTCCTTTTATTTACATTACATTCGTTTATTCATTACTTAATCTCATTTATTTACAGTATTTATCTTCCTACTTATTTTATTTATAAATAGCTTCAACTGTTTACTTAAGTTCATTATCGTTCATTTATACTACTTCATTTCATTTATTTATTTTATTCATTTCTAACAAAATCTCATTTCACTTATTCATAACATGAAATTTTCTTTTATTATATTACATTCATTTATTCACTGCTTAATTTCATGTTCTTAAATTTTCAATCTTTTATTTATATTACTTATCTTTCTATTATATTTTATTAGAAGCAATTTCAATTATGCCTAAGTTTATACCACTAGAACAACAAATTCTTATTTATTAAAGAATTTCATCAATTACTTTCCTTACCTCAAATTTATTACTTGTATAATATCTATTACACCTTCTTATTAACATTTCAACTTTTTACATCCTTTGGTAAGTTGTATATATGTTTAAAGAATGCAAATGAAACTTATACAAATTTTTCCTCATTTCTTTTAATTTAATCTAATGTTCAATAATTACATATTTTGTTTTATAAGTGACAATTTCAACTTTCTTGTTATTTCATTTATAACCTATCCTTTAGTTTCTTTTTATTTATAACTTAGCATTAAATCTCTTATTTCCTTTAGAGGTTTCAATTATTAATTACTTACGTTCAAATTCACTACAATAACTGAAACTATTAATTAATGAAAACTTAAGAATCTTAAGAATTTAAATACCAGGTTAATTTCAAATCATTTTAAAATAATAGATAAATGTATATACATACACTTTATATATCCAATTATATTTAAAACAATTTAAAATTTTATATTTGGTTTATCAAACAAATCTGCAGTAAACTACTACAATGGCCTTCCCACTTTGAAACTCTAAAATGAACATCGACGATGCGTGCACTCATCACCGAAATTATTTTCCAACGACAAAGAGTGAAGTACAGAACTTAATTTTTCCAAAAATTCTTTAAAATAGTCCTTTCAATTTATATATGTGAAAATACTTCTTATTATATTTCAAAATCCTTTGAAAGCTTTTTTTTTCAAAATCTCGGATTTAAGTTCTAAAATTTCCAAATTTCCATTAATTTTATTTTCTATCTTATTTCACATATTATTTATAAATTTCATTACCTAACAACCAATATATCACAACTAAATATAATCTAAAAATTTTATATATAGAAAATATAATAGGCAAAATTATTTCATTCACATATATTCAAAACCAAATATTATGTCGGTCTGCCCTATTAAGTGTTTAGAAATCCCTATTGATGTCATACGTCCCATGCATCAACCAGAATTTATAAATGCAAAACGGAACGGATTAACACAATATTAAAACCTTTTTATTACACTAACAAATACGCTCTCTCATATATATACTCTCAGTGACTCACCATAGGGTATTACCACCCTATTAATAAAGAGTCAAACCCCACTACGCTAAGGTTTATCGCTAAACTAAAGCTCTGATACCAGATGTGACATCTCGTCTTTTCGCACGCTTTAAATCGACACACATGCCAATTCAAACCATACGGAAGGGTGGATTGTTATGGGGTAAATAAGAAAAAGCAGAAAAAGAAAAATAACAAAACAAAATCTTGCAGCGGAATGATAAAATATAATAATCAAATATAAAGCAAGCTGTTTTACAAAATATTCGATTATACTTATACAATACATATCAGAGTTGCACATACCAACGATAATAATTTATGCAGCGGAATTAAATAGTGTAGTGGAAAAATATAGTAGATAATAGTACTACAAATCTTTATCTTCCTCCCCAAGAATAAAATAATCGATCCTGAAATGCTCGGACTGACCCGAGCGAATTGAAAAGACAAAACACTCGAGTCAGAAATAAAAGATCTTATGTAAGTTAAATCAACTGAAATAAATATGAGTGTAACGGCGTCGGAGATGTTTACGGGGTTTGACATCTCCTATCCAGTGTCTGACGTGAGTACAGTAACTTAAGAGATGCTCAGGATTAACATCTCCTAAGGATCTGTTAAACTATTTACTATGTAGTAATATTTCGCCATTATAATAATGTCTATTATAAAATAAACTTACTTTTAAATAGCATTAAGGAGTTACGCAATCTCCCCCTTAACACAATAATAGTCCTAGTAGTCCACCCTATATCGTAGTCCCTTCTGATTGGGAAGCCACCAGAGGATACACACGGGCAACGGGTGAAAACCAAACTCGTACAAGGTGCGATATGTTAGGTGACACGGCACAACTAGGCAATGCCAGGTACCAATTACGCATCCGGGCTGGTGGTAACGCGTAGCAGTTACTATCGCCCACCTCGAACAACACCCCCAAAATCAAAAAAAAAGTGGCCACCGAATCAAATCCAAATGTCAGGGTATAATATCGAAGGAGTGCGTCCGATCAGAGGAATGACCTCATTAACTCGAGAATCGCTCCTGTTTTAGCCACCTTATGCCAACTCACGGGAGTCGGGTCCACGTATTTACCTCAAAGGAAACGCCGCCACCATCCTACTTCATTTTAGGATCTCCACCGCGTACACAGTTGTTAAAGTGGTTTTCGGAGTTGGCAGAGAATATGACAACTTCCGATCCCGGTCTCTTCAACAACCAAACGTTATTATGACACCGCGGTCAATTTAATATAATTATACTTTTAAAAGCAGAATATAATATCCATTTCAAAACCATATAAATACGATATCATTTTTATTTTAAGACCCAAATCAATATGATATCTTTTATTTCAAATATATCCTTTTTCAAGAAATCATAGCACTTTCAAATCTATATACCTTGAAATCTATAGCTTTGAAATGTAACTTAATATACTTCAATGGTTTACATATTAAATTACTTTATATAATACAATAGCTTCTTTAATTTTTCCAATAAATCCTAAATAAAGATTTGAACCTCTAAATAAACCATTTCAATTCATATATTCCAAAGCATTAAATATTCCACAATTTCAAAACAAATTCTTTTATAATTCCATATATATCAATTTCAATTAGTATTATTTAGATTTGAAATGTTTACTTAATAAAACTAATATCATTTAAGCAACGCGGTTTAAACTTCAAATAACAGGATATACTTTCTCTTTAAATTAACTTGATAATATTCATTAAAAGTGACTGATATTCATTTAATCCTCTAACCAAAATCAAGTTACACAAATCATACCTTTAAAATCTCAGATTTATTTAATTTCAAATTAATTTTTATTCGAGGATAATTCTTAAAACATTTTAATTCAAATCAATTCATATTTCCTTCCAGCCTTTATTATTTAAGTCATTATACTCTACAAGTATAATATAAATACTTCACTGTGTCATATATTAATAACATCAACCTTTATTATTAAACTTCTTTTATGCTTAAGCCAAATTTTTTCATAGCTTAAAACCAAGAAATTTATTATATATATAAATATAACATTTATAAATATCTGAATCTGTATCTCATAAACCATATTTTCTTTACAAAACCATAGAAACCTTTCAAAATATTTTTATATATAGACCGCGATGCCTATATATAATTTTCTATCCTATGGTCAAGTGATACAGATATTTATCATTTCAATCCGAAATTTAAAAATAAAAATTACGGTTATCTATCATTTCAAACCGCAATCCCGAATGAAATGAAAATGCATAATAACTTGCAGTTTATAACAATATAAAATACAACATCCATTCATCCAATATCAACTATCAACCATTTATCACAATCATCATCCAAATTCAAACAATACATCAATATATAACAGGTGATAAATAACAGGTATCAACTATCAGTTTGCATTCAAATAAATTATAACTGTTTAACTGTCAGTTTATATGCAATAAAATAAATAACAATTTAACTGGCAATTAATATGCAAGAAATAAATAACAATTTAACTAGCAGTTAATATGCGATGAATAATTAAGTAACAATTAAATTAAATAGTTTAATTTTACTGGGATGATGATTAAAATATGCCAAACAACCATAATAAATTTCAAATCACATCATATATCAATTTAACAAACATAAGAAATTTTAGAAGTTGCGAGTGGGTTAAAACACTCACCTTTTGAATTTAAATTGAATTTAAATCCAATTTAAACCCAATATTCAAACGGTCTCAGAATCCTTCCAACTAACCGCCAAAATGTCCAAAATTCCAATACGAACCTAGTGGAGAAAACCGCGCATGAATCGGATCTAGTACACGAAAGTTACGCGCATTAGAACACTTGAATTTCAAATATAAATAAAATAAAATAAATGGAAACAAAACCCACGTTTGAAAGCCACGTCACCCCCAGCAGTTTCTCACGCACGAACCCTACTACCTTCATTCGAAACCATCTCAGCCGCCACCTTCTTGGGCCAAAACTGCGCCACCATCGCTGCCTATCTCCACGATCTGAACACCTCCTCGCGACCTCCAGCCAAAGTCTCACCCACGGCCCGAGTTTTGTCACCTCCGGTCGAGCTTTGAGCCGCCGCCGTCGCCCCTTTTCGCAAATTTTCAAGTGAAATCACAGCCACCCTGAAGCCAGTGAAGGCCACCGATGCAAAGCCCAGGTCCCCCTCTACCCAACGCAACCCTCCGATCGCTCTCAGGTTGCAGATGCACCGTACAAACCGACAACAACATTCGAATGGTCGAAAATAAATTGGTGAATTCTGGGCAACCAGTGAATCAATTCGAAAAACAAATAGTACCAGAAGATTATGCTCATTTAGAGCTTCAATATATATTTTTTTCAAATTTTTTTGAGGAGTTTGAAATTTTAGCTTTGGATCAAAATTGAAATTGGATCTAGAATGGGAATTTGTTTGTCTTCCATTGAGGAGGAGAGAATAGCTGAATTGCATACAGAAAAATGAGAATCATTGAAGGGGAGAGAATAGCTGAATTGCGTACAGAAAAATGAGAATTAGGGAGGCTAGGGTTTATAGCAGGATATTTATAGGCAAAATCGAAATCAGAATGGGTGGGCTCAATTGATATATGCGTTGAATGATGTATGGCCCGAAAAGCCCGTTTCGACTCCGGAACGGAATTGGGTTAACCCATATATCAAAATAGATATTTTTAAATATTTTAAACGCAATGGAAAAGGTTTCAAGTCCAAATTCCATCGTATGAAGAAGTTATGATAAAATCAATATTTCCAAATTGACTTCAATTGATTTCAATTTATCGATTTCAAGGCGTTTCGAGTCCGTACGATCAAACGACAAGTCCGATCCTACGAAACTTGAAACCCTATAATAATTCACCGTTACAGATCCGATGAAACTAGTTTCGTCGAAATCCGAGTCAGTGGCCAAATTGACTATTTTTATATTAATTAAATAAATTAAAAATTGATTACTTAAATCAAATTTCCCATTTAAATTCTAAAATTGACAATTTTTATCCCTTTATAATTCTTAATCATTTATACAAAAATTTAAACTAGATGTCCCTTAAATGCTGATTCAATCATGAATTTCAGCGTTAAATTACAATTTTATCAAATTCAGAGATTATAAAATAAATTTTCAATAATTCCATTATATTAAATTTTCATTCTATTATTCTACCTATTAGTATCAAGTAGATGGAACTAACATTGGATTTCTACTTTATTACCTAAATATCTCCAAATTTAATCTATATTTCTATTAACGTAAAAATTTAAATGTTAAATTTCATTTATTTGCAATATATTCAACTATTGAATTTTTCACTTCAATTAAATAAATAAATCTTTCTTTCTATTCTTTAAATCAACCAATGGTCATATTATAAATAGAATTAGCATTGATTACATCTTAAAAAATTAACCCTTTTCAATGACAATCACATCTACCCTAACTGCACCAATTACGTCAATTAATTGTAATTGATTTCACATTGAATGTTATTAATTATAAATTGAAACCTCAATAAATTCGTTTATTGATTTAAAATCTTGCTGTTAAATACATGGACATTTTATGGGTATAATTAACATTGAATTATATTACATTTCATTAATGTATTTATTAATTTATTTCCAAATTAGCGTACTACTTAATTCCCTTTGATTGCAAATTGATTTCCAAATTTTATTTAATAGACCAAATAAATGTGTAACACGTAAAATTTGATACCATTAACTTTTTATTTCATTAAAAAGTTTATTGCTTACCACAAATGCTACCATAAGCTTCATAACACTAATTTATTCCATTTCCATTTATTATAACTTATTTTGTTAGTCAGCCATCCCTTTCATTATTAATTTATATTTTTGTATCCCATTATAAATTAATGCATACATTAATTAGGATTCAAATCAAATAAATCATCCCATCCTGGCTCCATTCTTTTATTACATCAACTATTATTTTAGGAATAAAATTAGCAATTCTTATTCATTTTGTTACAACTTTATTTACATTAACACTATTTCCCTTATTTTGGTTATTATTTCATACGTAGATCACAAGTTTACATTTTCTTTATACTATCTTATGAAACCATATACATTTCTAATACTTTATTACATTTACTGGGATTAAATTTCCAAATTTTTTAGATACAATAACTATGACCTTATAGTTATTTCAATAAATTGGGATTGTGCTAAATTAATTATTTATAAACTTACATTAACAAAATTGCATTAATTTACATTCGGTTACAAATGAATCAATATATTATTTCACCCATAAATACAATAATTTCATTTGTTCTTATTATATTCCATTTATAGCTAAGTCATAATATTTGAAATTTAATTAAATTGTAATCGTTCATTCAAGTTCATTAAATATTAACTTGCATTAACACGTTTCATTAATTTACAATCAAATACCGTTAACAATGTTTTATTACATTAATCAATTTAATACTTTCCTTTATTCCTCATATACAATTACATCCAGGTATAATCTTTTCACTACTATCATTCATTAGAATTCTATTCAAATTTAAATTTCTTACAAAAACTCATTTATTATAAATTTAGATACCAAAAAATTAGTTTCCAATAAATAGAATTGATTCAATTCAACCTTTTTAATTAAGTCTATATTAATCAATATAATATTTCATAGGTTAATTCTTAACATTTACTTCATTATAACATATAAAAATTTTATTTCTTTATAAATTTAATTCCAAAATCTTATTAATATGACAAATTTAATTAACAAAATTTATGGGTCGTTACAGAACTAAACAATATGCTAGTAATTATTTAGCGATATAAAACATTAACCATTTCATATGAAAATTATATAAATATAATAGGTTGTTACTTATCAAACTTATTATTTAGTGATGTGCTAAGACATTATTTTTCACCCCACACTAATTCAATAGCAAACACACCTTCAGTATTCCCATTCTTACTATCAAATTCTTCCTTATTCGACTGCTTCCAAAACCCTAGCCATAACTTCACTATCCTTCCTCATCAAATTGAACTTTCCTTTTTAACATAAGCAACATAGTAGTGCACACAGAAGACCCTATCTCTGCTTGAATTTTTTTATATATTACTAAACCTCTATGTTATTTGTTAATTGATTAGGGCTTCTTTATATGTGTTTTGATTTCCATTTATCCATTTTAAACCGCAATAAAACTTCTCCTCACTGATTTTATGTATGTTATTAATTTTTACCTTTCTTGGTTTTGATTGATTGATTTAGGCTTCTTTATATATATTTTGATTTTTGTTTATTCATTTCAGAACATAGAAGAATATCCCTTAGTACTAATTTTAAATATGTTATCGAATTTTATCTTTCTTGTTTTTAATTGATTTACTTGGATTTCTTTATATGTTTGATTTAATATATTTGTTTTAGAACCTTCTCTGTAGTAGTTTTTTTTATCTCGGTCTATTTCAAAGAACCACAACTTTCTGCCTAAAATTAAGGAATGTAATTTATGATTTATTGTCCATATATATTAATTTCAGAAATGTTCTTATTAGTTTATTTTGTCTTTTTTATATGGTTTTAGTATTCGTTTGTATGCTTTAGATTTGAGGATGCGTAACTGAAAATTTAAGAAGTAAGGATTCACTTAGTTATAAAAATATGACGGTGAAAACATAACTAAAATATTAAATTTTCATGTATAATTCAAGAAAACAAAATTTATTTTGGTCTATTAGTCAAATATTGGAAAATTATTTCCAAGCATGCGCTAATTTAACAGGATGCATAATGTGGTTTCAAATTATTTAACAAGTACGTTTGCTTGTCCATAATTCTGATCTATTGTGGTATATTTTATGTTTTATCCATACGAATCTCATTAGTTTATGTAATTATTGGAACAATGTTTGCTTATGGAAGATGTCAAGTTATTTGATCTATTGACCATCAGAATATATGAGTTTCGACCAAAATATAACCGAAGCTCTACAGTTTATTTTGTAAGTATTGACATAGAATGCAAGAGTGAACTTATTTGTTTCTCTTTATAGTTTTAGGGTAACTTTAGACTGAAATCTGCCACCTCATTACAAAAGTAAAGATGCCATAATAATTATATTCGTTCAGTTATGTTGAATGCTTCGATTTTAAAATGTTTCTCAAACTGTAAAAACATTTCTGGTACTGAAAAATGGTATCGAAATAGTTATGTTTGTTGTACCAACAGAGAAGTAAAGTTTCTTGCCATGATATTGAATACAAATTCCATAGGATAATTTTTTAATTTAGGCCAATTTTAAAAACTAATTATAAATTTAGGCTAATTTGATAACTAACCACAAAAATAGGCCACTTTGCCTACATCAACGCCACGCATACAGGAGGCATTTCAAATGCCGCCGGTACATTTAAAAATAATAGTTTGCGGCATTTAAGATGCCGCCAGTTTGCGGCATTTGATATCCGCTAGTGTGCGGCATTTGAAATGCCACCAGAACTATTACTTTTTAAAAATTGGCTGTGGCATTTAAAATGCCATGAACTATTTAAAGAAAAAATGAAGTGGCGGAATTTGAAATGCCGCTAGTACACATGGCACTGATGTGGCACAAAATGGCCTATTTTTGTATTAAGTTATAAAACTGGTCTAAATTTGTAATTAGCTTTCAAAATTGGCCTAAATTTAAAATTTTCCAGTTTTATAACTTTATAGACCTTTAAACATTATACAATATAAAGATTTTATATTTTATTCCTTATTCTAACGAGGATTTGACATTGAGGTTGGTTAGTATATGGACTTAACTTTGAATAAAAATCGTATTAATTATAACTTGCCTTTTATTAGTTAAAGGCTATTCATTTCAATCTAAATTTATTGAAAACGAAGTATCAAAAATGAAGTGAAAAATATATAATTGTCAAAATGTTGTTGACTTTGAGGTATATGCAGCAATAAAGTTCAATGACTATGATTACTATAATTACATCAAGCTACCTTGTTTATATATTGAAAACCATCAAAAAAATAATTTAATATAATAGTCCACCATGATACTATTTATAAGTTAATTTCAATCTATATAGTTGAAAATTTAATTCCATACTTTGTAGTAAGAATCAAGAATGTGTAAATGATCAAAGGTGAAAAAGTAAAAAAATAAAATAGAAAGCCTAATTATTATTATTACTTTTAAGTTTATTAATACTATTATAGAAATTTGTAGATATCTTTGTCAATAATTTACAATGATTTGTGCTTAGAAGTAACTAAATTATTTCCGAATCTGTGTATTTACAATGTATGGAATAGATTCATAACTCACAACTAGCATATCTCGGTTAACTAAAATTGATGGGTTATTCTAAGGTTTCTTTTTCTAGGGAGAAGTATAACTAAAATATTCAATTTTCATGAATTGTTTAAGAAAACAAAGAAAATTTTGGTCTATTGGTCAAATATTGGAAAATTATTTATAATTTGGCATTGATAAAATATTTCCAAGCATGCCCTAGTACAACGGATTGCATGATGTAGTTTCAAATTATTTAAGAAGTGTGTTTGCTTGTCCGTGGTTCTTATATGTTGTCGTATATCTTATGTTTTATCCATACGAATCTCGTTAGTTCATGTAATTACCGGGATAATGTTTGCCTATGGAAGATGTTAATTTATTTGGTCTATTGTTTGCACCATCAGAATATACGAGTTTCTACCAAAATATAATCGAAGCGCGATATTATTTTTTAAAAGTATTCACTTAGTATGAAAGAGTGAACTTTGTTATTTCTCTTTATAGTTTTAGAGTAATTTTGGCTGAAACCTGCAACGTCATTGCGAAAATAGGGGATTCCATTAATAATTATATTTGTTCAGCAACGTTGAATGCTTTGATTTTAAAATGTTTGTCAAACTTCGAAATTGTTTCTGGTACTTAAAATAGTATCCAAATAGTTATATTTGTTGTACTAATAGAGGAGGAAAGTTTTCTGTTGTGGTATTGAATACAAATTTTATAACATTATTGCAACACCCCTAATTTGGAATAGCATTATTTGGAAGATTTAATTAGATAAATTGAATTGCAAAATGTAAAGAATAGAGTGATAAGGGGATTAAGATTTGAAAAATAAATAGAGGCCGTGCTTAACTAAATAGAATTAAAAGAATGAGTTTATGGAAATGGTTCATACGTTAACCAATAAGAGAATAAGACAAGGGCATTATGGGAAATAGCTACCCACCATAACCCTTAACCCCTAAACCATTATTCCCATTTTCATTCCATACGTTCATAATTCTAAAACATAAGAAAAAGGGAGCTTAAAGCTGGCCAAAACCTTAAGGAAAAGGTGATTAAAAATTTACAGAAGCTTAATCAAGATGAAATCTCAAGTTCCTTATCTAAAGCAAGGTGAATAATAATAAACTATCTCATTTTCATTTTTAGAAAGCATTTGACTTCGAGATTTAAGTTTAAAACCTTATATGCATTTTAATGATGATATGCTTGGATTACGTGATATGTTTGATTCAAACAAGTACGCTTAATAAACGTTTTATTTGATTTTAAGGATAAAATCGTACATATATTGGGTTTCGAATGCCATGAGGATTTAATATGTTATGTAAAACATTATTTCATTCAAATTTTTGTAATTATACAAGCTATGGATAATTTAGTATGGATTATTGAACGTAGAAATAAGTAATTGGGTTTAAAAATTTATTTCATCTAATAAATAAATAATTTTTGGTCTGAAATCTTTATATATTATATAACATATTAAAAAGTGAATTTTGATGACTTTTGGGGATTTTTCCTAAGTAATATACCATGGAAAATAAATTAATTTATTTGGAGGACTTAAATGTCTTAATTGTTTTGCCAAAGGGAAAGGCTCTTTGCTAATTATTATTAATTAAATCTAGATGAATTCGGCGGTTTTTTTGAAAAGGTTTTTTGTAAAGGTTGTGGCAACCAATTATATTTTTACAATAGTTAAAAACATTTACTTAAAACGGCAGTAAAATAGTTTGGCTCCAATTTACTGCTTCGCCAATTCTAGTCGCAACCTTTCACCCTGTACCTCCGTCGCCAACCAAGTCGAAATCGATACACATGGTTTCAATGCTTCGGTACGTAGTGGATTGGAGAAAGGCGGAAGGTATAAAGTCGAAACCATGCTTTTGATGGGGTCGGAAAGATTTTAAATAGCTTTCGAAGGACTTTGCTTTCTTTCAAAAAGAGATGTCGCTTGTCTAGATTTCAAAGATATACTTCGAAAGGGGTTAAATATTGCTTTCAAAGAGGTTGCCGTCTTCTTGTTTTGAAAGATAGCTTCCGTGTAACGACCCATAATTTCAATCATTCAAATTTGGCATATTAATTGATTTTAAATATTAAAATGTTATTTTTATAAGTTAAATTACTTGAATTTCAAATATAGCGATCTATTGATAATTAAAATTTTAAAGTTAATATTGGAATTGTTTAAATAATGGAATCTTGAATTTAATATGAATAAAAATGATTTCAAAAGTTGATTTAAATTCTGTTTAAACATGAACGAATATAATACTTTTAAATTGAACCAAAAAGTGATTAATTGATTTTGGAAATTATCCATTTAACTTAACGTGTAAAAATAGCCTTCTGGGGCTCTGTCACTGATTTCGACGAAACTAGCTCCATTGGATCCGTAATAATGTATTATAATATGCCATCGGATTTCGTAGCAATTTGACGTATCATCTGGGCATGCAAGATTGAAACCCGTAGAAATTAATTTTAGAAATTTATATAATAATTGGGTTTGAAAAACTATCTTCTACATGTGATCGAATTAGGTCTCGAGACAAGTTCTAGTGTGTTCATAATAGGGGTATAACATATAGAACACCAGGCCGCATACCCCGTTAAAAGTTCAAAATTTTAGGACCTTTAAAGTTGAATATTTTAAAATTAAATAATATATATATATTCCTTCAATATATATATATATATATATATATATATATATATATATATATATATATATGCTAGCCCTTTCTCTCAGCCATTCATAGCCCATGCCTTTGCGCGATCATGACCACACCCTCATTTCTTTTCAAATGCTTTCTTCCCCTCTCATTCTAGTGTTTCAAACCAGAAAAACCCAGAAGAAAAAGAAATGGGAAAATGCATATCGTAGGTTGCTGCGGCTATAGGAATTTGGACCAAATCAGTGAATGGTAGAGCAAGTTAACGCTAGGGCTTGATCATTTTAGAAATGGAAAGGGATTTTAGGGGCCCGGTTTAAGTCGATCGAGTGGCGTTGGCATTGGGGAGGGGTCAGAGATGGTGGATGGCGGAAAGAATGATCGGCGGCATCAACATGGATGTAGGAGGTTGCGATTTTCTGGTTCATGGTGATCGCATTCTCGCGGCGTCGGCTGATGGGGAGGCGTGGTCGAGCGAGGGTGAGCGCAACGACAAGTGGTGACATGGTTGGCATCGTGGTGGATGTGTACTGACCTGCCTTTTGGACAGTTTAAATCGACGATAAACCACACAAGTCAGACACAAACCATTCAAAAGGTTAGATTCTCATGGGCTAAAAAGAAAAAAACAAATACAGAATCTCGCAGCGGAATAACAAAATATAATAATCAAAAAATAGTTCATGAAGCTATTTTACAAATATATTTGATTATTCCTTTACAACACAAAGTCATAGATATATACAACAGTAATAAATAAACAATGCAACGGAACAATGTGATGCAGTGGAATACATATAATAAGTAATAATAGTACAAATCTTCATCTTAATCAATAAACTGAGAAGCTCAGACTGACCCGACCGAGTTGAAAAGACAAAACACAAGAGTCGGAACTTAAAGAACTTATGTAAGTTAAATCGATGGTAAATATGAGTGTAACGGCATCAGAGATGTTTAAGGGGTTTGACATCTCCTATCCAATGTCTAACATGAGTGCAATAACTTAAGAGATGTTTAGGATTTCCATCTTTTAAGGATCCCTTAAACTATCTACAATGTAGTACAATGCGCTATTATAATATGTCTACAGTAAAGTAAAGTATTAAAATAGTGTTAAGACTTTATCCATATCCCCCTTAGCACATTTTATATAATGTCGTAGTCTATACAGATACTGTTAACTCCACCCGCAGGTAGGCTATCAGGGAGCACTCCATGGGTACGATACAAAACAAACTTGTAGAAGGCACAATAAGGCATGCGACAAGGCACTCGAGGCAATGCCCAGGCTAGATATACAAATTGCGTCTCTGGACTGGTGGTAACGCATAACAACTACTACTGCCCACCTCGAAATGCAGTCCCAAATCAAATCAAGGGTTGGCCACAAAATCAATCACAAAGTAATAGAATTATATTGAAGAAATGTGTCCGATAGGGGGAATGACCTTACTTGGCCCGGCATAGCTCCTATTTAAGCCACATCAAGCCAACTCTTGGGAGTCAGCGTCACGCAAATACCTCATACAGAACCGTTCACCAAACCATCCTACTTCATTTCTGGAATCTCCACCACATACACAGTTGTTAAAGTGGCATTCATATTAGCAGAGAGTAGGACAATATCTGATCTCGGTCTGTTTAACAACCAAATGCTGATTTCACACTGGATGGTTCTTTTACATTTCAAAAGTCAATTCATAATTGATATCAAAATATCATGTTCTCAAAGCATATAATTTTCAAATCATATTCATTTTCAAAATTTACATTCACTTCCAAAGCATATCCACCTTCAAAATCATATTTACTCAAATATGTCATTTCATAAAAAAAGTACCAATTCCAAATTCCAACTTAGGTTTTTATCATCATTGAGGATTTAAACATAATTACTTCAACTTTACACAATCTGTGATTTTAGAAAGTAGTTTAGATAGTCGTAATTAGTTTTAATAGTTTAAAAATAGTTAAAATAGATAAAAATAGTTTAAATAGTAAAATATTTTAAATATATTTAAATTTGATTTGGCTAGATTTAAATTGATTTAAATAGGTTAAATATAGATTTAATAGATTTAATTAGATTTAAAATTATTTAAATAGGTTAAATATAGATTTAATTAGATGTAAAATGATTCAAACAAATAAAACATTGGTTAAATAGATTCAAATTATATCAAGTAGGTTTTAAATAGATTAAGAAAATTTAAGATAGATTAAATATATTAAATATATTTTAATTATATTAAATAGTTTTACAATAGATTAAATAAATTTAGTTTGTTTAAAATAGGTAAATTAGATCAAATTGGATTAAATAGGTTATAATATATTAAATAAATTAAATTGTTTTAAATTGATTTAAAATAGTTTAAATTAATTAAAATAGTTTTAAATTAGTTCAAACTAAATTTCAAAGTTATATCTAAACGTTTTCAGTAACTCAATTTCTAATAAATTCATTTATATTTGCCACTTCAACTTTGAAATTCAAATTTGAATCCTTTGAACAGTTCATTAAATCATTTCCAATTTAAACATTAACACTTAGATTATCCGTAATAATCCAGTTTATATAAATCAGTTTCTGTTTCAAAATACGGTTAACTGAATTCAAAATTTAATGAATTAGAACTCACTTAATTTAACTAGTCCGGTGTCCGTACATAATTTTCTATCCTATGGTCAAGTAATATGGATATTTATCATTTCAATCCACAATTTATAATTCTACAGTCATATAACATTTCAAACCGCAATCCCAAATTAAATAAAATCCATAAAATTGCTCGAGTCTACCATTTCAAATCATAACGATTTTTCCCCGATCTATAGATCATTCGGGTATGTATCATTTCAATGCATAGGGAACTTTCAGTTTACAACAATATAAAATACAATCACCCAGCCATATAATATCAACAATCAAACATCCATCACGATCACCATCCAAATTGATCAATAAACATCATCAAATAACTGATAATCAATAATAGATATTAAATTGGCAATTTAAATTCAATATTACATTAAACAATGATTAATGCAATAAAATTCAAATTTAACTAGAATGACAATTCAAACATACCAAATATTAAAAAATTAATTTCTATTCACATCATAAATTTAATTTAACTAATATAAAATAATCTAATAGTTGAGAGTAGGTCAAAACACTCACCTATGATTTCAAATCGATTTGAAATCCAAAACAAGGCCTAAAACTCAATGGTCTCAGAATTCATCCAAACCTACGTCAAAATGTCCGTAATTTCAATACGATCACAGTGGAATAAACCAAGCGTAAATTGGATCTCGTATGTAAAAGTTATGCGTGTTAGAATGTTTAAAGTTTAAGTTTAAATTAAATAATAATAAAAAACACCTATCACATTTTACATGTCAGCTCTAACATCACGTGAAACCCTACTACCCAGTTTGAGCAAGAGACTCCAATGGCTGCTACAGCTTCAAGCCATTTATTACGTCATCTTGATCGCGTTGGGCCTGATCCACGACCATCGTGGAGCACTGCAGGCCGAGGCGCATACCCCCGGCGACTTGGGGCGCCGCCAAACACCCCCAGTCGAGATCGTCCATGCAACCTTTCTCCTCGATTTTGGCCAAAAGCAGACACCTCTAAACCCAAGTGACCATATGGGCGTGCTCCCCTTGACGCCTTCATCCCCTGGAACTTCCCAATCGACAAGCAGTTGATGATCCATCGTTAAACGACAAATACTCAAATAGACGGCTAAGGTTCAACCTCGATTTCTGGGCAAACAGTGAATCCAATTGAAAAATGAGTTGCAGATCTAGGTTCCACTCATCGAGAGCTTAAAAACGGTATATAAGTTGATAGGGTTTGGAGGAGTTTGATTTTTCGATTTGATTTTGATTTGCAATTGAATTTGGAATTGGTTTTGGTTTGTTCGCTATTGCAAAGAGAGAAGCGGATAGAAGTGTACATACAGACAATTGGATTAAGAAATAGTTAGGGTCTATAATAGGCTATATATAGGTAGATCAGAAATAGAAATGAATGGACTGGATTGATTTAGGTTTGAACGATAAACGACCCAAAAACCCGTTTTGCCTTTGGAACGAAAATAGGTAATTCCATATATCAAAATAGATCGATAGTTTTAAACTCAATGGAACGGGTTTCAAGTCCAATTCCATATATGAAGAAGTAAGCTTAAAATTAGCTTATTTCAAATAGATTTCAATCGATTTCAATTAAATAGATTTCTAGGCATTTCAAGTCCGTACGATAAAACGCAAGTCTGATTGCTACGAAACCTGAAAGCTTACAATAATTCACCGTTACGGATCTCATGAAACTTGTTTCATCAGAATCCGAGACAGTGGCCAAAATGGCTATTTTTATCTTAATTAAATAAATTAATATTAAATTGATTGATCACTTTTTTAATTCAATATTTATAAACTAACAAATTTCATCATTTTTTATTTCTTAGACATTTATAATAATTTAGTGCAAGTTTATATATCAGTTCAGTGTTAATTATTTTCCTAAATACAGTGTCCAGTTTCAATTGCAATTAATCCAATTAATTATAATTTTACTCCAATAAACTGGTTAAATTTGATTTCAATCCTTTTTTATTCAATCAATTATTACTCTATTAACATCGTTAACATTTGTTTATATCTTATTACACTAACACTTCACCATTATCATCTTACTTTTCATTAACGTAATATTTAATTACATTTAATTGTAAAAATCCATTTATTAAAATTTAAATTCCAACAAAATGATCAAACTTGATTTCAATTCTTTTTATTAAATCAATTATCATATTATGAATCAAATTTACATTGGTTGCATCGTATTAAATTATTATTCTACAATTATTAATTTAATCTACATTAATTACACTAATCAAGTAAATTAATTGCAATTGATTTCCAATTTAATTTAACAGGCTAATTCAATAAATAAAATATAATAATTGTCACCATTAATGTTTAGTCACATCTTATAAGTTTATTGTCCACTACAAGTGTTATAATTACGAGTACATCCTAGTTTTCTTCAATTACAATTTATTACACATTATTTTATTTATTAATCAACATTTAAATTATCAATTGCTCTTTTAATTCAATTATCCATTAATATATACATTGCTTTAATTTATTTACAATCTACACCAATAATAACTTTTTAATCCTTTTGATTAATTGGAATTACATTTAAAACATTTATCAATTACCTTAAATAAATACTATTACACTTTATTGTAGTCATATTCCTATTATTAAACCATAAATTTTTATTCCTTCCAACATTTAATCACAAAACCTTATTAATTTAACAAATTTTAATTATCGAAATTTACAGGTCGTTACACTGTTCCCGTTAATAAAACCTTATTAATCACAAAACCTTATTAATCACAAATTAAGAAATCAATATATCTTATTCAAAATATTAAATTTATAAATAATTTATTTAAACATAATTAAATAATTTAAATAAAATATATCAATTTATAACAATTAAATCCTTTTATATTCAAGTTAATAAAAGTATGGAAAGCATTTCAAAAAGTTTTCGAAAAATTTCGACAGAGTCTCCTTTGTACGGAGAGGTCTTGGAAAAATATCAAAATCAATAATAACAATCTTGATCATATTTTCAAAATAAAATATCCCAAACCACTGGAAAACAATATAATATCGCTAAAAACTATAATCGAGAATGTACCTATTTGTCGGGCAAACAACGCTTAAATTATGAAACCAAAAGCAGTAGAAATTACTTCCATAGACCTGTATTACACTTATATAATCCAAAGACATTAATAATTATATAAAGATAAATATATAAGTTGTTTTCAACTAATAACAGCAAAACAATCACAACATAACAAAAGTCACTTTGCAACCAAACATACAATCATCATATGTAATTAATGAAATCAACCATCCATCCATAGCAACTAAAACAAATGGTTCATTTGGGTTCAGAAATTCTAATCATATAAAATGATAAATAAAGAACTAAGCAAACCATACACTCAACAGTCGTAGATAAGAATCAATAGATTATTTACGCATCTCTATACAAAATAGCAGTACATTTCCCAACCAATCCATAAGCCAACAAACAAAGAATTCAACACATTTTTAAATTTACTCTCTTTGTCTTTTCCACACCATTTTTGCTCATTTTTTTTCATACACTGATTTTCTTTAATTCCCTTTCATTACTTACAAAATTTTAAATTTTCATTCATTCATGTAAGGCTTATTTCATTAATTTACATTCTTTACTTACATAAGTTGTACCCATTTCAATTATTTATATCATAAATGAATTCATTATTGAAGTATTGTATACATTATATTTCAGTTTACTTCTTATTTACAATTTTGTTTGATTTTCTTTTCTTTTCATCATTTACTTTTCTTTCCACATTAATATGATCTTTATTTTCGTTAATTCACATTCGTTATTACTTACAAGGGTTCATTTCTCCTTTATTCATAAAATGACATTTTCTTTTATTTTATTACTTTACATTCATTGTTTAAATGAGCTATTTTTATTTTAATTATTGGATTATACATTATTAGGTAAGTTTCTTTACAATTTAATTCACCATTTATAGATTATTTCCTTTTTCACATTCATTCTTCCATATAAAGTATTATTGAATATTAACTCCATTTCTAAATCATTTCCAATATTCTCTAAAGTTATAATCATTTAATAGATATAGTATTCATTTTAGCTATAAATGGCTTTAATATTAATTCAAGTTTATAACTATTTGCTTACAGTATTCACCTTTATTATTAAATCTGACTATAAATAGCTTAAAATGTTAACCTAAGTTTATAATCATTTTTCTTACATTATTCACTTTTATTACATTTAATTAGTAGCATTTCAAACTATTCACTTTAGTTTATAACAATTTATAACATTAAAATTCAAATTTTTACTTGCATGATATTCTATTACATATTCTTATTAATATTTCAATTTTTTAATTTTTTGGTAAGTTATATATATGTTTCTAAGAATGCAATTGAATATTACCTAAGTTTCTCTTATTTATTTGATTAACAAAATGTTCAATAGTTACCATTTCTTATTCCCTTTTCCACTTTATTTACCATTTAAGAATTTTCAATTTTTTATCTATTTCATTAATCATTTTAACATAAAATTTCTTATTTTCATTTTAGAAGTTTTCAGTTATTCATATAGTCAAGATTCCATTCTTTACAACTATTTTAATTTCTCATTTATAGAAACTTAAGAACTAAACAACCGGGTTTCATTTCAACTCTTTTAAAATTTATATACATACATATATATATATATATATATATATAATATATTCTCATAACTTATATACATCTAAATCATATTTAGGAAAATTTAGACTTGTTATCAAAACAAAAGTGTTGTAAAATTACTACAGCATCCTTTCCACTTGAAACTCGAAAATGAATGTCGATGGTGCATGCAATCATCACCGAAATTATTTTTCAACGACAAAGAGGGGAGTATAGGACATATTTCCTTCCAAAATTCCATTAAAACATTTCTTTTAAATCATATTGAAACATTCATATCAGAAAATACTTCTAAATACTACTAATATTATATTCCAAAACCTTTTCGAAGAAATTTTCAAAAAAAAATCAAAAAACTTCATTTCTAAATTTTCAGTATTTATAAAATTTTCTATCGAACAAACAACATATTATATCCAACTATATCATTTATGAAATTTATTATTTATATACAAAATATATAATAGACAAAATTATTTCATTGACCTATATTTCAGAACAAGTATTGTGTCGGTCTGCCCTATTAAGTGTTTAGAAATTCCTATCGATGTCATAGCGTCCTATGCACTGACCAGAATTTATAAATACAAAACGGAACAAATTAACACAATACAAAAACCCTTTACAGCACTAACAAATACGCTTTCTCATATATATGCTTAACAACTCATTCTAGGGTATTACTACCATATTTCTAAAGAGTGAGATCCCACGAAGCTAAGGTTATCGCTAAACCAAAGCATTGATACCAACAGTAACGACCTACCTTTTTGGACAGTTTAAATCGAAGATAAATCACACACGTCAGACTTAAACCATTTAAAATGGTAGATTATTATGTGGTAAATAAAAAAATAGAGAAAGAAAAAAACAAGTACAGAATCTCGCAGCGGAATGACAAAATATAATAATCAAATAACAGTTCTAGAAGCTATTTTATAAATAAATTTGATTATTCCTTTACAACACAAAATCAGAGTTATATACAATAGTAATAAATAAATAATGCAACGGAACAACATGATACGGTGTAATCCGTATAATAATAAATAATAATAATATAAATCTTCGCCTTCATTCTCCAGAAAGCAGTCTTCGATAAACTGAGCTCAGACTGACCCGAGCGAATTGAAAAGACAAAATACTCGAGTCGGAACTAAAAGATCTAACATAAGTTAAATCAACGGTAAATATGAGTGTGACGGCGCCATAGATGTTTACGGGGTTTGACATCTCCTATCCAGTGTCAAACGTGAGTGCAATAATTTAAGTGATGTTTGGGATTTCCATCTCCTAAGGATATGTTAAACTATCTACTATGTAGTACAATATGCTATTATAATATGTCTACAGTAAAGTATTAAAATAGCGTTAAGGCATTACCCATACCCCCCTTAACGCATTTTATATAATGTCGTAGTCTATGCAAATACTATAAATCCACCCGCGGGTGGGCTATAAAGGAGCACTCCGTAGGTACGACCCAAAACAACTCGAAGAAGGCGCAAAAGGCATGCGATAAGGCACTTGAAGCAATGCCTGAGGTAGATATACCAATTGCATATTCGGACTGGTGTTAATGAATAGCAGCTACTACCGCCCACCTCGGAACACACTCCCAACTCAAATCAAAGGGTGACTGCCAAATCAATCACAAAGTAATAGAATGGTATCGAAGAAATGTGCCCGATAGAAGAAATGACCTCACTTGACCTGGCGTAGCTCCTGTTTTAGCCACATCAAGCTGACTCATGGGAGTCAGGGTCACGTAAATACCTCATACAAAATCATCTATCAAATCATCCTATTTCATTTCTGGAATCTCCACCATGTACACAGTTGTTAAAAGTGGCTTTCGGTATTGGCAGAGAGTATGACAATATCCGGTCCCGGTCTCTTTAACAACCAAATGCTAATTTCACACTGGATTGTTCTTTTACATTTCAAGAGTCCATTCAAAATTGATATCAAAATACCATATTCTCTAACCATATCATATTCAAGTCATACTCAATTTCTAAATTTACATTCACTTCCAAATCATATCCACCTTCAAATTCATATTTACTCGAATATGTCATTTCACAAAAAAGTATCAATTTCAAATTCCAACTTAGATTGTATCACCATCGACGATTTAAACATAATTACTTCAACTTTACACAGTCTGTGATTTTAGAAAATAGTTTAGATAGTCGTAAGTAGTTTTGATAGTTTAAAAATAGTTAAAATAGATTAAAAAAATTTAAATAGTAAAATAGTTTCAATAAATTTAAATTTGATTTACCTAGATTTAAATTGATTTAAACAGGTTAAATATAGATTTAATTAAATGTAAAATGATTTAAGTAAACTAAACATAGGTTAAATAGATTCAAATTATATTAAGTAGTTTTAAATAGATTAAAAAATTTTAAAATAGATTATAGATTTAAATTATCTTAAATATATTTAAAATAGATTAATAAATTTAATTTGTTTAAAATAGGTAAATTAGATCAAATTGGATTAAATACGTTATAATACATTAAATAAATTAAATAGTTTTTAATTCATTTAAAATAGTTTAATTTTAAAATAGTTTAATTTAATTAAAATAGTTTCAAATTAGTTTAAACTAAATTTCAAAGCTATATCCAAACATTTTCAATAACTCAGTTTCCAATAAATTCATTTATATTTGCCACTTCAACTTTGAAATTCAAATTTAAATCCTTTGAATAGTTCATTAAATCAATTCCAATTTCAACATTAAAACTTGGATTATCGAAAATAATCCAATTTATATAAATCGGTTTCTTTTTCAAATTATCGGTTAATGGAATTTAAAACTTAAGAAATTAAAAATCATTTAACTTAACCAATCCGTTGTCCGTATATAATTTTCTACCATATGGTCTTGTGATACGGATATGTATCATTCCAATTCGCAATTTAAACTTTTACGGTTATATATCATTTCAAACCGCAATCCCGAATTAAACAAAATTCATAAAATCGCTCGAGTCTATCATTTCAACCCATATCGATTTTACCCTGATATATAGATCGTTCGGGTATGGATCATTTCAACCCATAGAGAACTTGCAGTTTATAACAATATAAAATACAATCATTCAGCCATACAATACCAACAATTAAACTTCTATCACAATCATCATCCAAATTGATCAATAAACATCACCAAATAACTGATAATCAATAACATGTATTAAATTAGCCATTTAAATTCAATATTAAATTAAATAATGATTAAATGCAATAAAAGTCAAATTCAACTAGAATGATCATTCAAACATACCAAACATTATAAAATTAATTTCTAATCACATCATAAATTTAATTTAACCAACATAAGATAATCTAGCAGTTGTGAGTGGGTCAAAACACTCACCTTTGATTTCAAATCGATTTGAAATCCAAAATATGTCCCAAAATTCAATGGTCTCAGAATTTATCCAAACAAACGTCAAAATGTCCGGAATTTCAATACGATTGCGGCGGAACAAACTGCACGTAAATTGGACCTCATATGTAAAAGTTATGCATGTTAAAACGTTTAAAGTTTAAATTTAAATTAAATAATCAAAGAAAATAAAACAAACCCTATCACCTTTTACACGTCAGCTCTAACATTACTCGAAACCCTACTACTTAGTTCGAACACGAGACTCTAATGACCGCGACTGCTTCAAGCCATTTATTGCGTCGTCTTGATCACATTGGGCCAGATCCACGACCACTGCCGAGTACTGCAGGCCGAGGCGCCTCCCTATGGCAACTCGCGGCGCCGCCAAACACCCCCAGCCGAGATCGTCCATGAAACGTTTCTCATCGATTCTAGCCAAAAACTGACACCTCTAGATCCAAGTGACAATATGGATGTGCTCCCCTTGACGCCTTCTTCCCACGGAACTTCCCGATCGATAAACGATTGATGATCCACCATTAAATGAAAAACCCTTAAATAGACGACGGAGGTTCAACCTCGATTTCTAGGCAAACGGTGAATCCGATTGAAAAATGAATTGTACATCTGGGTTACGCTTATCGAGAGCTTCAAAACGGTATATAATTTGATAGAGTTTGGAGGAGTCTGATTTTTCGTTTTGATTTTGGTTTGCAATTGTATTTGGAATTGATTTTTGTTTGTCTTCCATTGGAAAGAGAGAAGCATGTAGACTTGTACGTACAGAAAATTGGAATAAGCAATAGTTAGGGTTTATAATGGGCTATATATAGGCAGATCAGAAATAGAAACGAATGGACTAGATTGATTTGGGTTTGATCCGAAAACCCGTTTCGCCTCTGGAACGAAAATGGATAATTCCATATATCAAAATATATTTTTTCGATAGTTCTAAACTCAATGGAATAGGTTTAAGTCCTAATTCCATCATATGAAGAAGTTAGGTTAAAATCAGCTTATTTCAAATTGATTTCAATCGATTTCAATTAAATTGATTTCTTGGCGTTTCAAGTCCGCGCGATCAAACGACATGTCCGATTGCTATGAAACTTAAAACCTTACAATAATTGACCATTACAGATCTGATGAAACTGGTTTTGTCGAAATCCGAGACAGTGGCCAAAATGGCTATTTTTACCTTAATTGAGTAAATTAATATTAAATTATTGATAACTTTTTCAATTCAGTAATTATAAACTAACAAATTTCATCATTTTTGATTTCTTAAACATTTATAATGACTTAAGGAAAATTTATATATCAATTCAGTGTTAATTATTTTTGTAAATACAGTGTTCAGTTTTAGTTGCAATTAATCTAATAAATTACAATTTAATTCCAATAAACTGTTTGAATTTGATTTCAATCCTTTTTATTCAATCAATTATTACTCTATTAACATAGTTAACATTTTTTTATTACACTAATACTTCACCACTATCATCTTATTTTTCATTAATGTAACAAAATGATCATACTTGATTTCAATTCTTTTTATTAAATCAATTATCATATTATGAATCAAATAAATTATTATTTTATAGTTATCAATTTAATCTACTTTGACTGCATTAATCAAGTGAATTAATTGCAATTGATTTCCAATTTAATTTAACAGGCTAATTCAATAGGTAACATATAATAATTGTCACCATAAACTTATAGTCACATTTTATAAGTTTATTGTCCACTATAAGTGTTATAATTACTACTACATCCTAATTTTCTTCAATTAAAATTTATTACACGTTATTTCATTCATTAATCAACATTTAAATATCAATTGCTCTTTTAATCCAATTATCCATTAATACATGCATTGTTTTAATTTATTTGCAATCTACACCAATTATAACTTTTTAATCCTTTTAATTAATTGGAATTACATTTAAAGCAGTTGTTAATTACCTTAAATAAATACTATTACACTTTATTCTAGTCATATCCTTATTATTAAACCCCAAATTTTTATTCCTTCCAACATTTATTCACAAAACCTTATTAATTGAACAAATTATAATTATCGAAATTTCGGGTCATTACAGGATGCGTGAATGTGGACGAGAGTTCGAGAAAAGGAAAAAAGGAACAAAGCTCGCGGCCTGGAAGAAACACGTGCCTGGAGGGAGAAAGGGTAAGTTTACCTTAAGTTAGTTATGTTTTAATTAATTTTTAATCATTCAAATGTTCATTTATCCATATTAAACTCGTACGTGGTCCAAATTAAATACGATGAGTCGTGTTGCGATTATATCCACGAAGGCTATGCTATGGAGTTGTATTGGACAAATTCAGAGCTATTTAATTTTGAATTAAAATAGGATGTTAGTTCCATTTTAATTCAAAGTGGAACATGGGAATGATAATTAAAATTAAAGTGAGTTAATCTCGCCTTTTTGGCTAACCAAAAATTTATATAGTCAATAAATATTATTTATTGGATGTTTGGATATATATTTATAATTGTTATTGATTGTTTGGATAATATACTAAATTATATTCTTAGTTGGATATATTCCCGCCTATTGGAGCAGACGAGAACCTATTACGTTCCCCTGTAAGAGCGGATGACCCTTTGTATACGAATCCCACCTCGAAGGGCGCTTAATTTATATGTTTATGATTATATACTATATGTGATGCAAGGGACCAGTTTGAGGGATCCAACGATGATTCCTTACACAGTTAATTTATTTTCATATAAATTGATATATGATATGTTGGATGTTATAAATGATGACATGAACAAGATTTTGTTTACTTAGTGCTTTGGTAGCACTAAAGCACTAGGCCTCAATTTTGATATTTTAAAAATACTATAAAATAGTGATTTAATTTAAAAAGAAATTTCATGTGATTTGAGAATTATTCATGTTTAAATAATTTCCTAAAATAAAAGTATGATTTTGTGGATATTATAATTTAATTGTTTTATAAAACATTTTGGATAGAGTTTAAAACTGAGAGTAAAGATTTTAAAATTTGGGAAAATAAGTCAGTCTTTTATAATAAAGGAATATGGTCTTAAAAAGAAAAATGGAAATATTTTTATACAAATATTATTAGCCATTATAGTTATATATAGGTATATACAGTGTAATTTATTTATAAAGGTGAATTTATAAATGTGCTAAATTTATAAAAGTGAAAATTTACAAATAAAGTTAAGATTTGTAAAGTTATAATTCATTTATAAAGTGATTGACTTATAAATGGTGTTTTATAAATTAAAATGAAACTATTATTATTTAATAAGTTGGAGAAATAAATCTAACGATGAATTCGTTATAAGATGAGGGATGATATTCTATTTTGGAAATTTAAGATGTGCGTAAATTTGGATTTGTTAAACGGTATTTTATAAATTGAAGGAAAATTATAAAAGAAATTTATACTTATAGGAGCAAGGTTAAAACAGTTGAAAGTATGACTTTGGATTGGTTTTATAAATAAGCGGGATTTATAAAGGAATAAAGTTATAAGTAGGTTCATAAATCAAGGAAATTTTATGAAGGAAAATTTTATAAAATGGGAAGATATTTAAGTGCGGATTTTTATCAAGGAAATATATTTATGTTTTGAATTAAGTATGGATTTCTAACCAAGGAAATATATTTATATTTTAAAGGTTGTTTGTTAATATTTTAAATATATTGAAAGGTTAACTATTTAAAAATATTAATATGGTTTGAAATTGATTATAATTATTTATTAGCAAAGTTTTGGAAATTAATTATGATTATTTATAAAAATGTGGAAGATAGACCATCATTGTTTATTTAAGAATGATTGGAATTTATTCATTATTGTTTAAACTATTTTCAAGTTAATATTTATTTATTTATAATTTATTACTATACGGTAGTGTTTAAAGGAAAAGAATAGAATTTTATTTTAAATGATTTCGAGATATATAAGTAGGGTTTTATAAATAGATTGGATTATAAGGGAAACTTATAATATGTTTTGGGAAAACGAAAAGAGAAGATTAGTTAAAGGATAAAAGAGTTTTTTCAATAGTTTAATATATTTATAAAAGAATTTTGGATATGAGTTATAGATTTATAAAAGGTGTTTATTAAATGGTTTTGTGGATTTATAGCGAAGTTTATAAATGATTTAGAATTATTTGAAAGAGAATCGTCCTTAATGTTGGTGATTATACTTATACCGTTGACATAAGTATATCGATATATTTCAAGTATTGAAAATATAAGGGTGTGCGAATGAATATGTGCAAAAGTATTTCGGTAAAAATATTTGCAAAATGATTTGAGTTAATTGAAGGATTTGTTAAGGAAGCCTAGTGTTGGTTGGTGCTAAAAAAAATTTGGTTTTATCTATGGAATTAAATCCTTAATTGAATGTTTGTTACTCGATAGTTAAATAACCGACTCTCGAATTTGGACGCAAACGTAACTTTGGAAATATCTAGGGGAAACACATGAATTATATGGCATTGTCATTTCTGATGATGTTGTACCATTCGTATAAATCTTGTTTCGTTCTCCTAGGATAATTTTAAAGAAATTCGTCCACTAACGGTTAGGTGGTGATCACCGATCTTATCTTTGATTGTTTGTTTCCTAAAGAACTGGGGGTGAGTTTATCGAAAATTATCAAACGTTGTTTCGAAGAGACTGGGATCGGGTATGTTATCCATAAACCACTTCGATCCAACGAATGATTTTCAAAGTGAAGACATCTTGAAGATGATGGATGTAACAACCCGCATATTTTACGATTGTATATTTAAATATTATATTTGAATATACCATCGTTAGTCGGATTTAAGTCTGAAATGCTACTTTTTGCAAATAGTCGAATTGGGACTCGAGACTCCTTCCATTGAGTCCAAAATGGCATTTGCGACCTTTTTGAGTATAAACATCGATATGTTTGGAGTTGATTAGAATTTTGATGTTTTCATTTAGGGCTTTGGGTCTGGGTTTCAACCCACCAACCCAACATATGAACCCAACTCCACTCCACTCCTCTTCATTCCTTCATAATATTTCCTAATACTAAAGCTTTAGTAAAAACGGAGGAAGAGAAAAGAATTTAGGAATTCTTAAGCCTTACATCTCCTAGGAATTTTCAGCTCTAAGCTAGAAATCAAGGAGAAGCTTTGGTAAGCATTCTCTTCATCTTCTCCATCTCAATTCCTCTTCAATTTCAGAAATTTCCTAAACCCTAACTTAGGAAATGTCTTTCTTATGAGCTTAGATTTAAGCTTTTTGGGTTAAAATTGAAGAGTGGTTGTTCTTGTCTTGCGTTATAGCTTCTCACTTGTGTTTTTGAGAAAAAGGTGAGTTTTTGAACTCACATCTATGTCTATAACTTTCTTTGTTGTTAGGTATGAATTGCTAACATCTATTCATGTCCATTTGATTTTGATTTGAATGGATTTGGTGAATTTTCCAATTTTTTATTCTTGTTGTCCAATTTATGAAAATCCTACTAAGGATGCTTGGACATGTTTTTGGGGTGTGTCGAAGAGTCTATAAGGCTGGGTTGTCGCGTGGCATAAATCCCTAGTCGTCATTGCTCGTTCGATCGCCTCTGTTTGGTTTTCGTCCTTTATTGGGGATAGGCTGAGAATACTGGAAATTCTAGTTCAGTCGACTGACCACCCTGGGTCAGTCGATTGAGCCTAGTAACTGAAAGTTTTCAAGCATGTTTCAGTCGACTGACCACTCAGGTTCAGTCGACTGAACCTGAAAATAGAAAGTTTCCAAGAATTGTGTCAGTCGACTGACCACCCTGGTCCAGTCGACTGAATCTGCTGTCTTAGCCAATTTTTCCTTTTGTGTGGATTTCCAATTTTTAATCGATTCTAGTGGATCCGATTTGTTGTTATCGCCTTTGTTGACTTTGATAACTTCTTTTTTGGATTTTGGGAATATCCATTTTGATGGATTTTGTATCGATCTCTTTGTATTTAATTTACGTCTTCGAATGTGAATTTCTGGTAATTGATTGCTCCTACAATCATTTCTACGGTTTGTCACTTTAAAAATGCAAAGGTTTCTATACAAGTAGTAAATATCAAAACCCCTTCATCAAAACAATTTTAACACTATTTTAATACAAAGCTCGGTTATTAAAACCGTTTTCCAACCTATTAGTATATACAAACCTTTACCTCGTTCGTATGAGAAAATCTAATTAAACGGCTTAGCAAAATAAGTGGTATGAAACGCTTGCGTTAATTTCGTCGATTAATTTTTGGACTTGTTCGATTAAAAATCTTGTGATAATTTTCGAGTGAAAATCTACAATTTGTTCGTAAATATTTAAGATAAGCCAGTGGTTATGGGACATGAAGCTAAACTCATTTATTTACTAGCTTAGTGTAATTCACACTTTTTATTGATCAATGATGATCATTTTGTGATTTAGACTAGTGATACGCTATGTCTTTTTTTCCACGTGGGGGACTACATCTTGTTTTATTGAGTTTCGTCTCATTTCATTAATAGGCTAACGACCTATGGGTTCTTTGGAGTTTCGAATCATTTTTGTGGGCTAGTGATCCATTGTACTTTTATGGAGTTCGGTTCATCGGACATACCGTTGTACTACGTCGTTGTATCGGCTTATCAGGTTCATCAGACTTATCGTTGTGCTATGTCATTGTTCTAAATAATTTGAGTTTTAGGTTCCTCGGGCGTTCCAATATTGTACTACATCATTGCACCGGCGCTATGGTTAGCGACCATGGGTTAGCGACCCATTTGTGATGCACGTGTTGGTGAGTTTTCATGCTCCCGTTTGTGATAGGCCTCCTCCTTTGTGGTTTTCGAATTTCTAATTGATGATTTCTAGAATTTATGTTTCACCAATTTTGCGATTGGCATTGATATATGTGTCAATATTTCTGGTTTGGTGAATAAAATAAAGAATATGTCATTCTTTTTTATCTGTGAGATTCTTGAGATATTGTATGATTTTTATTGTTGTTATATGTATATTTTTCATAGTATGGCATTATTGTTATCATACATTTTTGTTATATCTCTTATCCTATCTCAGTTTTACTGATATTTGTAGCTAGACTGATCC
The DNA here is from genome assembly GCA_030765085.1 of Allium cepa. Classification (NCBI taxonomy): domain Eukaryota; kingdom Viridiplantae; phylum Streptophyta; class Magnoliopsida; order Asparagales; family Amaryllidaceae; genus Allium; species Allium cepa. Next base: position 517,265,839 of record CM060942.1, read on the forward strand.
GTTTATTATTTTCTTATTAAATAATACTCAGGTCAGACCAAGATGTTACAGGTGCTTCTGCTTCACTCCTTATCTGGGACCATTTTCTGACTTTTGCCTAACTACTTTAGGTTTGGTAGTTTTTGTTGTTATACATTCGAGATAGATGTATACTTATTCTTTTGTGACGTAGTGGATCTTGTATAACCACTGCTTTGATGTACACTTTTATGTGATATATTCATATCTGTTTCCGCCTTTGCGATATGGATATCTACGACTGATTTGTGTTATGCTTATTTCTATATATTTTTTTGAAGACCACAAAGCCACTGTGTAGTTGCTTTGAATTTGTATTTGATATATTGGATTTCCTCTTGAAAAGAAATGCGTGACATACCATCTAACATATCGGCACTCGCACAAAGCAATTACATGGATGGTCGCTCATCAATAGCCTTATTCTTCGTGCTAGTCGACGGCATTACCTCGTAGTGTCCTTGTCTAGCGTGAGTATAGAGGTGGGGCATTACAGCTTGGTATCAATGCCGAACTTTGGAACAATGTAGAATAATCTAGCATGGATCATTATCCTAAGTCCTCCTTAGGAGTCGTGCCTTAGGATTTATCCGAGTCTTTGGACCCATTCTATCCTATTATCTTTTATGATGCCTTGTTTTATCAATCATGATTGTTTGATATTCGTTCTGAGAATAACTTTTTCTTATTTCTTTCTTTCTTTCTTAAAGAAGAGAAATGGTTAGACCAGGTTGTCCCAACGCCGGTCAATCTAGTGATAATCCTCAGGATGGAGTATTTATGTCTACCCAACAGCTTCTAGATCTTGTAAAGAATGCTCAAGCTGTCGAACCTATTCCAGAGCCTACTCACCCTAAATCTGGGTTTGCACGCTTGTGCAGTGATTATACCAATTTGGGTGGAAAACCATTCAAGGGTTCCGAAAGCATTATAGAAGACCAAGCTTGGCTTAGAAGATGCGATCGCATCTTTTCGCGCATGAATGTCATTGATTTGCATCGTGTCCAGGTGGCTTCTAGTATGCTCCAAGAAAGAGCATTAGATTGGTATGTGCTTCTGATTTTTGAAATTATTAAAGGCGAATCTTACTTGGGAGAAATTTCGGGAAAGATTTGAATTGAAGTTTGTGTCGGAAGCTGAAAAAATAACTTCAGCTCGGTGCTTTATTGACCTTGTTCAAGTTGAATCTTCTGTGATGGATTACGCCGCATCTTTTTAATCCCTCTCTAAATATGGGGTCGAGTACATTAATACCCCGCTAAAGAAAAATCAAAGGTTTGTCTATGGCTTGAATAAGGATCTCAAAAAGCCATTACCTTTGAAATTAGAAGTTTCTTTCGATCAGCTTGTTAATATCGCTTTTCGACTCGAAGAGGCCGATAAAGAAAGAGATATTGAAGTTGTGGGTGCCAAACCGACAACAACAAGAAGAGGACTAATAAGTTCAAAGGTCCTTATCCCAACAAGAAAGGGAAGCAAGCAACTCCGGTAGCAAAGACTTCAACCTCTAGTCATGGGCAATGCTACAATTGTGGTTCTAACGACCATTTTGCTAATAGATGTCTGAAACCTCTCTTTTGTCGTTATTGCAAAAGTTCAGGGCATCTTTTATCTTCATGTCCAAACTTCAGAGTAAGAACGAGGGAAAGCTAAATGTTGTGCAAGCCCCTAATAACACTTCTCATGGTCAAGGTATTTCTCATTCTATCCTTGATGGCATTATTATGTTTCGTAATCATCTTATTCAAGTTCTTTTTGACACAGGTGCATCCCATTCTTTTATATCAAAAGAACTTTCTTTAAGTATTATAGCTTTGATGACTTCTTTAAGAACCGCAAATCCAACTGGTGGATCTGCAACACTTAGTTTTCTTTGTAAAGTTGTCGAGATTATTTTATGTAAATGTTCCTTCCATGTCGATTTGCATGTCATGCGTTACTTTGGCCTTGGAATGATTTTGGGAATGGATCGACTTAACCCTTATGAAGCCCACATCTATTGTCCCGAGAGGACTATTCATCTTCGACATCCTCAATCTGTTAAGCAGATTTTTGATGTTCTCAAAGATTCAGATTCCAAATTGGCAACGTCCTTATATTCTCTAAACCCTCATGATGACGATAATGATGATGAGGAAGAGGTCATTTCCCTTATTCACGTTGTTCGTGAATTTCCCAAAACATTTGATCTTAGGATTGCCACATAAGCGAGCATTTGAGTTTAGAATTAATCTAATCCCTAGAGCTCTACCTATAACTCGTCCTCCTTATCGTATGTCTAATAAAGAAAATGAGGAGATGCGTAAACAATTATCCGAATTGGAAGGGAAGCGATTTATTCGCTCTAGTTCCTCTCCTTTTGGAGCTTCGGCTATTTTTGTGAAGAAATTCGATGGTACACTTAGGTTTTGGATTGACTACCGCAAGCTTAATGATCTTACCATTAAGAATAAATATCCTTTACCTCAGATTGATGATTTATTTGACCAACTTAGTGGTGCTAGAGTCTTTTCACAGTTAGCTTAGAAACCGGTTTTCATCGGCTTCGTATCGTAGAGGATAACATTCCTTTGACATCGTTCTATACTCGTTATGGATCTTATAAATGGCTTGTTATACAATTTGGTTTAACGAATGCTCCCGCCAATTTCGTTGACATTATGAATCGAGTTTTCAAAGACTTCCTCCATCGATTTGTTCTCATCTTTATAGATGATATTCTTGTTTATTCTAAAACCGAGGAAGAGCATGAAAAGCATCTTCGAATTGTGTTGGAAACTCTTAGGAGCAATCAATTGAAAGAAAATTTTCTAAGTGCCACTTTTGGCGATCTCGTATGAAATTTCTCGGTCGTATTATTTTCGAATCCGGAATTTCCGTGGATCCTTCAAAGATCTAAACGATTCTGAATTGGTAGAGACTGGAGAGTGTGACGGAAGTCCGTAGTTTTCTTGGATTGGCGGGCTATTACCATCGTTTCATAAAAGACTTTTCTAAAATTTTCATGCCTCTTACTAGTTTGACAAAGAAGGGAGTTAAATACATTTGATCACACAAATGTGAAGTTTCTTTTCAAAGATTAAAAGAACTCCTTTCGGATGCTCCTATCCTTGTGATTCCCGAAGTGAACCAAGACTTTATTGTTTATACCGATGCTAGTCGTGTTGGTTTGGGAGTCGTTCCCATGCAAAGGGAATGTGTTATTTCTTGTGCTTCTAAGCAATTAAAGTCTGCCGAGACTAGATACGCCACTCATGATTTAGAGCTCGCGGCTATTGTTTTCGCCCTTAGAATTTGGCGTCATTATCTAGTGGGAGAGAAATTTGTTCTCTATACCGATCATAAATCTTTGAAGTATTCATTTTCTCAAAAGGAACTTAATTTGTGTCAACAACATTGGCTCGAGTTCCTTGCGTCTTATGATCTTGATATTCTTTATACTCTCGGAAAGGGAAATCGTGTTGCTGATGCCCTCAGTCGTAAGCAATAAGCGGTTGTTTCTATGATGATATTCGAAAGGAATGATCTCGAGACTTTGTCCACTTTTGAGACTCGAGATCGCGAATCTGATTCATGTTCATATTTTGTTTTATGTAGCCTTGAGGCTATCCATCTCTTTTAGACCGCATTCTTGAAGATCAAAAGCATGATCCCGAATTGGTTCTTCTTAGCCAAAGTTGTTGGGATGTAAACAATGATGTTTTGAAAGACTTTGAAAGCGATGCTCGCGGCGGCATTCGAAACTAGACTTATCATGCCAAATATTAGTGATCTTCGTAAATATATTTTAGAAGATTTTCATCGTTCTAAATTTACCATTCACCCCGGTAGTAGTAAAATGTATGCGGATATGAAGCGACTTTATTATTGGGATGGAAATGGAATCCGATATTGCTAACTTCATTCAGCATTGCCTAACTTGCCAACTCATAAAGGCTGAGCATCAAAGGCCCGGTTGGTTATTGCAACCATTCGACATTCCAATTTGAAAGTGGGATCAAGTCTCCATGGACTTTATTGACGGACTTCCCCGTTCTCATTCGGGCCATGACAGTTTATGGGTGATTATTGTTAGACTTACAAAATCCACCCATTTTATTCTCGTTCGGTCTAATCAGACCGTACCTCTTTTGGCCAAACTCTATATTAAAGAAATTGTTAAATTACATGGAGTTTCTACTTCTATTGTTAGCGATCGTGATCCATTGTTTTCTAGTGGATTTTGGAAGAGTCTTCAAAAAGCTTTGGGAACGAAGCTTAATTTTAGCATCGCTTACCATCCTCAGTCCGATGGACAAACTGAGCATGTGAATCAAACTCTTGAAGATCTTCTTCGTGCATGTGTTCTTGATTTTGGTGGAAGTTGGGAAGACCATATTTCTCTTGTTGAGTTTTCTTATAATAATAGCTTCCAATCTAGTATTGGTATGGCACCTTTTGAGGCACTCTATGGAAGGCCATGCCGATCTCCTTCTTGTTGGCTTGAGGCTGGTGAGAAGCTGGTTTTAGATCCAGATTTTATTCGTGATTTCATAGAAAAGTTTGACCTTATTCGCCATAGGATGAAAGAAGCTCAAAGTAGAAAAAAATCCTATGCTGATAACCAAAGAAGGAAATTAGAATTTTATGTGGAAGATTTGGTATTTATTCGTGCTTCACCTATGAAGCGTGTTGTGCTTTCAGTCGATTGGGAAAATTAGCGCTTCGATATATTGGTCAATTTCCCATCTCCGAACCTGTTGGTTCCGTGGCTTATCGCCTTTTATTACAGGCTCAATTTTTGGCTATTCATCACATTTTCCACGTCTCTCAACTACGGAAATGCCTTAGGGATTCCGATTCTATTCTTGAGCTTGATGTTATAGAAGAAATTGAAGTTTTTCCTAATTTGACTTATGAGAAACATCCTATTCATATCATTGCTACGGAGGTTAAACGCCTTTGAAATAAAGATATTCCGCTTGTGAAAGTTCAATGATCCTCAAATCCTAAGGATTGCTTTTGGGAATCTAGAGAATTCATTGAGCGAACACATCCGAACTTACTCTCCCGTGCTCTTTGAGGTCAGCTTCTTATTTCAAATTTTCATTTGTGTTGATATGCTTTTATGGTTGTTACTTTTTATTTGCTCCTTAAGTATTGCGAGGATGCAATTTCTTTAAGGAGGGGAGTCTGTAACAACCCGCATATTTTACGATTGTATATTTAAGTGTTTTATTTAAATATAGCATCGTTAGTCGGATTTAAGTCTGAAATACTACTTTTTGCAAACAGTCGAATTAGGACTCGGAACTACTTCCATTGAGTCCAAAATGGCGTATGCGACCTTTTTGAGTATAAACATCAATATGTTTGGAGTTGATTAGAATTTTGATGTTTTCATTTAGGGCTTTGGGTTTGGGTTTCAGCCCACCAACCCAACATATGAACCCAACTCCGCTCCACTCCTCTTCATTCCTTCATAATATTTCCTAATACTCAAGCTTTAGTAAAAATGGAGAAAGAGAAAAGAAATTAGGAATTCCTAAGCCCTACGTCTCCTAGGAATTTTCAACTCCAAGCTAGAAATCAAGGAGAAGCTTTGGTAAGCATTCTTTTCAACTTCTCCATCTCAATTCCTATTCAATTTCAGAAATTTCCAAAACCCTAACTTAGGAAATGTCTTTCTTTTGAGCTAAGATTGAAGCTTCTTGGGTTAAAATTGAAAAGTGGTTGTTCTTGTCTTGCCTTATAGCTTCTCACTTGTGCTTTTTAAGAAAAAGGTGAGTTTTTGAACTCACATCTATGTCTATAACTTTCTTTGTTGTTAGGTATGAATTCCTAACATCTATTCATGTTCATTTTATTTTGATTTGAATGGATTCGGTGAATTTTCCAATTTTTTTATTCTTGTTGTCCAATTTATGAAAATCCTACTATGGATGTTTGGACTTGTTTTTGGCATGTGTCGAAGAGCCTATAAGGCTTCGTTGTCGCGTGGCATAAATCCCTAGTTGTCATTACTTGTTCGATCGCCTCCATTTGGTTTTGGCCCTTCATTGGGGATAGGCAGAGAATACTGGAAATTCCAGTTCAGTCGACTGACCACCCTGGGTCAAACGACTGAGCCTGGAAACCGAAAGTTTCTAGGCATGTTTCTGTCGAGTGACTACTCTCGTTCAGTTGACCGAACCTTGAAACAGAAAGTTTCCAAGAATTGTGTCAGTCGACTGACCACCCTGCTCCAATCGACTGAATCTGCTATCTCATCCAATTTTTCCTTTTATGTGGATTTCTAATTTTTAATCGATTCTAGTGGATCTGATTCGTTGTTATCACCTTTGTTGACTTTGATAACTTCTTTTTCGGGATTTCGAGAATATCCATTTTGATGGATTTTGTATCGATTTCTTTGGATTTAATACACGTCTTCGAATGTGAATTTCTGGTGATTGATTGCTTATACAATCATTTCTACGGTTTGTCACTTTAAAAACGCAAAGGATTTTATAATAGTAGTAAATATCAGAAGCCCTTCATCAAAACGATTTCAACACTATTTAATACAAAGCTCGTTTATTAAAACCGTTTTCCAACCTATTAGTATATACAAACCTTTACCTCGTTCGTATGAGAAAATATAATTAAACGACTTAGCAAAACAAGTGGTATGAAACGCTTGCGTTTACTTCGTCGGTTAAATTTTGGACTTGTTCGATTGAAAATATTGTGACAATTTTCGAGTAGAAATCAACAATTTGTTGGTAAATATTTAAGTTAAGCCAGTGGTTACGGGACATGAAGCTAAACTCATTTATTTACTAGCTTAGAATAATTCACACTTTTTGTTGATCAATAATGATCATTTTGTGATTTAGACTAGCGATATGCTATGTCTTTTTATCCACGTAGGGGAGTATAACTCGTTTTATTGAGTATCGTCTCATTTCTTTTATAGGCTAACGACCTATGGGTTCTTTGGAGTTTCGACTCATTTTTGTGGGCTAGCAACCCATTGTTCTTTTATGTAGTTCGGTTCATCGAACGTACCATTGTACTACGTCATTGAATCAGCTTATCAGATTCATCGGACGTACCGTTGTACTACGTCGTTGTTTCGAATTATTTAAGTTTCAGATTCCTCGGGCATATTGATATTGTACTACGTCGTTGCACCGGCTCTATGGTTAGCGACCATGGGTTAGTGACCCGTTTGTGATGCACGTGTTGGTGAGTTTTCATGCTCCCGTTCGTGATAGGCCTCCCCTTTTATGGTTTTTGGATTTCTAATTGATGATTTCTAGAATTTATGTTTCACTAATTTTGCGATTGGCGTTGATATATGTGTCAATATTTCTGGTTTGGTGAATAAAATAAAGAATATTCATTCTTTTTTATCTCTTAGATTCTTGAGATATTATATGATTTTTGTTGTTGTTAAATGTATACTTTTCATAGTATGGCATTATTGTTATCATACGTTTTTGTTATATCTCTTATCCTATCTCATTTTTTCTGATATTTATAGCTAGACTGATCCGTTTATTATTTTCTTATTAAAAAATACTCGGGTCAGACCAAGATGTTATAGTGCTTCTGCTTGACTCCTTATTTGGGACCATCATCTGACTTTTTCCTAACTACTTTAGATTTGGTAGTTTTTGTTGTTATACATTCGAGATAGAGACTACTTGATGTGGTTCTTTTTTCTAGCTCTTGCACCTATTCTTTTGTGACATAGTGGATCTTGTATGACCACTACTTTGATGTACACTTTTATGTGATATATTCATATCTGTTTCCGCCTTTGTGATATGGATATCTATGATGATTTGTGTTATGCTTATTTCTATATTTGCTTCCGAAGACCACATAGCCACTGTGTAGTAGCTTTGAGTTTGTATTTGGTATGTCGGATTTCCTCTTGAAAAGGAATGCGCGACATACCATCTGACATATCGTTACTCGTAGAAAGGAATTACAAGGATGGTCGCTCCTCAATAGCCTTATTCTTCGTGCTAGTCGACGGCATTTCCCCGTAGTGTCCTTGGCTAGCGTGAGTATAGAGGTGGGGCGTCACAATGGAATTGGAGACGGAGCTTTTAAATGTTACATTTAGTCCTAGAATGAACTTCTATGGATGAATGCTGGTATTGCATTGTTTCCTAGAGGGAGTATTAGCATTCTAAGTAGTAAGTGCTATATAAAAGGTAAAACGTAGCGTCAAGCCTCATCAACTAGGAATGACGAAAACAGGGGAGACGTGGTAGGACTAAGTGGGTCGCTCCTAAGTAAGGTATGATCATCCCTATCCAGAGTTGATATTATCTCTCATTTGTATGCTCCGGGTCCCACTAACGAAAGGATGATCATAATCGATACTATCCAATGAAGGGTAGGCTGGTTCTATGTTGGCAGGGGTCGATAGGTTCGATCTTGGTGTTATTTTATCTAGAGATGCACCATGACAGGCGGTACCCCAGTAGCCCAGTCATTGTACGGAATTAATTCTCCAATAGGAGCCTTTACGGTTTTAGTGTATACCTATTATGTTTGAATTTAATTAATACAATAATTTCGGCTAAGATTAATAAGTATTTGCATCTAGACAGTATTATAATATCAGATAATTTCATATAGAATATTTTGGTTATCGTAAGGTGAAAACCCGTCCATATTTATGTGCGGCGTGGTCTTACGAGAAACTATTGATTTAAATGGTCTTCTAGAAATTTAAAATCTAGTTGGGTATGCTTTTCTCATGTTGGTTTTCTAGACTAACTCGAGAGTTATTTCATTATAATGCTCAGGTCAGACCGAGCATTACAGATTGGCTTTGGATTCATTGGAGCTCAAGAGATGAGTTGTATTGACTTATATGTATATGCTCCGCTGTTTTTGCTATTGAAATCATTAGCATTTGTAAGCACAGGCTATTATAAATTTCCAGGCTGACTATCGTTATTTGTGTTGTACTTTGATGGATGTAAGTTTATAACAGTTTCTTTTTGTAAAGACGTTTGTAATATATTATATATATTGTTCCGCTGCGTTTGTGAAATTCTATGATTGTTCTAATTTAATTTCTTTTCTCCTTCTTTTCTCTTCTCCTTCCTTCTTTCTTTCTCATAACTATATGTCTTTCCGTTCAATTTGGGTTGTACATGTGTGGTTTATTGTCAGCTTGAATAGTACGGATTAGCGGGTCATTACACTTAGTATAGGAGCTTAGGTTGTGCGAACACCTAGGCTTTGGTAGGAATTTACTCATTTGGGATGGGGTAACCGAGACCCTACGTTGAGTTTTAGTGTGTTATAGATATGAGCACGTATTCGTTAGTGTATAAAAATATTTTATATTGTGTTAATTTATCTGTTGAGTGGCTTATGAATTCTGGTCAATATATGGGACGCCATGTTATCGATAGAGGTTTATAAATACTTCAACAAGGTAAAACGACACAATATTGTTTTAAAACTGGGTAAATGAAATAAATTTACCTAAAATGTATTCTTATATATAAAATAATAATTTTTCAAAAATTATTATATTTATATATGGAGTGGTTGGTGGTTGTAGAATGATAATATTTGATTATTATCATTTGATATTGTTGTTTTAATAAAATTTGTCATTATTATAATCTAAATAAGGATAAACATTTGAAAAATAAGTCATATAAGAAAGTGAATTTATAAATGTGATTTATAAATGTGATTCATAAATGGAAATGAAATAAAATTTCTCATGTATATTCATAGATTTGATTTTGTAAATGGAAATGGCTTTAAAACAAGGAATTTAAGGAATTTAAAACCCATTTGTTTGAAAATGGTTTTTCAAAGGGTTTGGGGAAAAAATAATGGTATTATTAGGGAAAATGTTTTAATCGAAATATTTTAAAATTGGTTTTGATAGTGACAGAAAGCACTAATTCACTTCGTTCCCTGGAAAATAATTCTAATGATGATGGTCGCATCATCAGTATTCATTTTTGAGTTTCTAAGTGATGAATTTCTACCTTAGTGATTTTCGTTGAAGTTTTATTTTAGTAAAACATATTTGTTTTAGATTCCAAAAGTGTAATTTGAAACATAAAGGAGTTGTATATATATATATATAATAAATTAATTTCAAAATGATTTGAAATAAAATTGATGCTTGAAATCCTGAAAATCTTTATCTAAATGTTTTGTGAAAACATAACATAATAAGTTTTTAAACTTATAGTTTTGAAATGGTATAAATAAGAAAGGAAAATTTTGAATTGAGATATGAAATTTAAGATTTTACTAAAGTAAATGTAAACAAAGTGAATTAATGAAGTAAATTAGCGGAATAAATATGAACTTGAGTATAAAATGGAATTCAACCAGAATTGTAAAATGAATTGAATATGTGTGGGAATATTGTTTGATAAAATTGAATATGAACTTAAGTACGAAAGTTAAACTAATGTGAATAATTGGGTTTGATTCAAATTGGTTGGAAATAAATTGAATGCAAATGGATTGAGTTTTGATAAATCGAATGTTAACTAATTGAAAATGAAATAAGCGAATGTTAAATAATTGGATGTAAAACAAATGAAGTTAAAGAGATTGAATGGGAGAGTCAATTGAATGAAAAAAAATTGATTGGGAATCAATTTATGGTTAATAAAAACGAAATTACATAATGTTGACATTAAAAATGCAAATTATATGATGACTAGTAAATTGGATGGATGTTATTTTTTTAATATGTTCTCTTGTCACATTCACTAAAATTGCATATAGTATATTGTAGTTTATATTATATAGTGATATTATTTTCTAAGTACATATTCTCATTGGTTTGTTGAGTGATTAGTAGGTGCAAATGGCGTATGCTTTGCATTTGGAGCTTGCTTTCGTATTATATTGGTTGTATATGCTTGTTAATGCTAATAATAAGGTGCACATTTTCGGATTACATACCATAATTTTATATTTTTCCCTATGGGATCCTACATCCTCGAAGATGAGATTTATATTTGTAATTACATATATACTGTAAATTTTTGCGATCGAGCCACGCAAAGGAGATGCTAGCAAAATTATTCGAAAATATGAGGCACTAGAAAAAATTTAGAATTAAAAAAAAAATTGATAGCTAAAATTTGGATTTTGGTTTTATAACTTGAATAGTAGCCGTTAGTAACTATGAATTGATTTGAAAGACTTAGAAAGGTTTTTATATAAGTAAAATGACCTAGAGGAATTTGATAATTTATTTCAACTAATTGATTTTTAAGGTAAATGGGTTAGATCATTTTTTCTTACCAGGGAAATTTCAGGGACGAAATTCTTTTTAAGGGGGAAGAATGTAACAATCCAGAATTTTAGCCATTTAAATTTGGAATATTTAATTGATTTTAAATATTAAAAAGTTATTTTTATGAGTTAAATAACTTGAGTTTCAAATATAGAGATTTGTTGATAATTAAATTCTTAAAATTAATATTGGAATTGTGTAAATATTAGAATCTTGAATATAATATGAATATAAATGATTTCAAAAGTTGATTCAAAATCTATTTGAATAAGAAGGAAGATATAAAACTTTTAAATTCAATTAAAAAGTGATTAAACTGATTTTGGAAATTATTCTTTTAAACTAACGTGTAAAAATAGCCTTCTAGGGCACTACATCGAATTTTAATGAAATCGGTTCCATTGGATCCACAATAATATATCATAATATGCCGTCGGATTTCATGGCAATTGAACGTATCATTTAGGCGTGCTAGATCGAAACACGTAGAAATTACTTTTAGAAGTTTATATAATAATTACGTTTGGAAAACTATCATTTGCATGTGATCGAATTAGGTCTAGTGTAACGACCCGTTAAATTCAATAATATTAAATGAGTCAATTTGATATGTTTTCTAATCTAATTTAAATTGAAATAGAAGTCTTAGGATTTTTAATGGAGTAAATGTAGGGGTTAGCTAGTAACTGTAATTAAAGGTAAATAATTTAAAATGTTTATATGACATAGATTGAAATAACGAAAATTTGTGTTTGTGGTTATAAGTCATAATTAGTTGATTAAAATGGTATTAATGAAATAATAACTGAATTTAATTGCAATATATAAACATCAGAAAAATTTAATTTGTGGATTAAATTTGTTAAAGATCATAAGTTTTGTAATTTAGTTTAGTAGAACTTTAAATTATAAATGAAGATTGAAATAAACGATAAATTTAATTATGTCAATGGTAACTCAAGACCTAGGTTATAGGAATTGGAACATAATCCAATTTGAATTAAGTAGAAGAAGGATTTGGTTAATATGTAAGTTATTGTTCAAGGTATTGAATAAAAACTTAGAATCCAATCATAATTTAATGATAATAACGTTAGTATTAGAGAATAAATATATTTCAATGCAGTACCCGAATGAACGGAATAAAATGAATATATATTGAATGGAAATGAAATGTAAATTGGCACATTTGGTTGAAAGTTAATTTTAAGAAACATATAAATGTTGAATTTGTGAATATTAATATAAATATTAACTTGAATGGGATTCATTAATACAAAGATGTAATAAGTGTAGATAGTAAAAATTTAATGGCTGTAGTGGATAAAAAAATCTAGCAGTAACATAAAATTTATTTATATGGAAAAAGAGTATAGATTTGAACAAATTTATGAAAATTTGATAAGAACAGTGGTTGTAATCAGTTTGGTTATTTAATGTTTGGAAGATAGAGATTTGTAAATCCGTTAATGAATTTATAATGGAAAGGAATGGTAAGAATGTAAAAATTATAAGCATTTGATTCAATTAAGGGAATTAAATTTTAAATAAATGGTCATTTAATAAATTCAACGTTCTGTGAGAAATCATAATAGTTGTGTAAAATGTGTACAAACTTCGATTTGGAAATTTATTGGATTTATAACGGTTTTGGTATTACATTTATGAGTTTAAAAGTTATTCCATTTTGTAAGGTAATAAAAGCTTATTTAGGTGACTAGAATTTAGCGTAACGACTATTGTGTGTTACCTATTCTTGTTGCTTGTTAATTTAAATTTTGGGAATTAAATTCAATTTATCCGCCAATTTACCGCAATTAAAGTGAAATAAATTGGTGAATGAGTAATGTTAAATTCAAATAAGATGTAACCAAGAAAATCCCATTTATAATAATTTATGTAGAATAAAGTAAAGAAACCAGGAAATGAAAATGTGAAAATGTGGATGCAATGAGATCTTAAGTAATAACAATAACTTTGTTAGGTAAATGATAACGGATTTTTTTTTTGTATAACCAAATAAAAATCCAAATTTATTTGGAAATTTATTGCAATCAATTGAATTTATTGCAATTAAATGGATTTAATATTTAATAGTTATGTAATTATTATTTGGAAGAAATTGGAGTTATTTGTAATAAGTATGAACCTAATGTTAATTTTTCTTATAGGATTGACAATTGATATGGAATGAAAAGAAGAAAATTTGGGTCAGTAAAATTTGTAATTTATGCATAATAAAATGGATCCTAACGTTAAATACTACGTTATTGAGATTTAAATTAGACTTAAAGAATAATGATGTGAATCAGGAACTAATGTTTATGGCATCTTTATTTTAAGTGAAAGTTGAGAATATAAAGATTAAAAATCTAAAGTATGGGTTTTGAGAATATAATTTATAAAATTCTTAAATATAAGAAAGTGTAGAAATTAACATTGCAATTAATATACTGTCAACTTTTAATTCACAGCTAAGCCTGTTAAATCTTTTCAATTGATTACGAATCATATAAGAAATAAAATTTGGCCAATTTTAGAATTTAATATAAAATTTGGATTTTTTTATAATTTATTTAATTTATTTAATGAATATTAAAAATAGCCATTTTGGCCACGGACTCGGATTTCGACGAAACAAGTTTCATCGGATCCGTATCGGTGAATTATTATAGGGTTTCAAGTTTCGTATCGATCGGACTTGTCGTTTGATCGTACGGGCGTGAAACGCCTTGAAATCAATTTTAATAAAATCAATTTGGAAATTTTGTTTTCAGGATAACTTCTTCATACGATCAAATTTGGAGGTGAAACTTTTTCCATCGCGTTCAGAATATTTTAAATTACCTATTTGGATATATAGATTTACGAAATTCGGTTCCGGAGGCATAGCGGGCTTTTTGGGCCATAGTTTGTTCCGCGCGTTCATTCTACGGTCTATCTACTCTACCTCTAACCCTCTATATAAACCCAGCTATTCAGCTCTAGCCTCCGCCTAATTTCATTTATCTGCGCGTATTTTCTTCAAGCTTCTCTTCTTCTTCAATGGGGGCTAACCCTAGATCCAGTCAGTTCAAAAAAAAAAAATATTCAAATTTAAAAAAAAAAAAAAAAAATTCGGATCTGCAGCAGCTTCTGGTCGCGCTTCGGGTTTCAGGGGAGAAAACCCTAGAGAAACTTCGGGTCAGGAAGAAAATGACTCGGGTCGCTCCGGGTCGTTTTGGCGAAAACTCCAAGCAAGCACCGGGAAATTGAGGCGGCGCACCGAAGTCGAACCCGAAGTCGACCCAGGACCAGAATTTTCCATTTTTCAAATTTTCATAACTTTTGCATACGAGCTCGGATTCATGCGCGGTTTGTTTTTCTGGGATCGAATCGGAATTTCTGACGTTTTGACGCTGGTTTGGATGGATTTGGAGACCGTCAAAATTTTGAGTTTAAATTCGATTTAAATTCCAAAGGTGAGTGTTTAAACCCACTCACAACTACTGGAAGCTTTTATGTTTGTTAAATTAATTTTAGAAATGAATAGAAATTTATTTATGGGTATTTGGCATGTTTATTTTATTCATATCTGTTGAATTGCATTTATTAAATTTAACTGTTAATTTAATTAATTTATTGCGTATAAATTTACAATTAAAATTTATTTGTTTGTATATGAACTGCTAGTTAACAGTTATATAATTTATTACTGAATATAGACTGTAGATTAATAGCTGTTAAATTTAATCTGAATAAAATTGCCAGTTATTACCTGTTATATATTATCAAATATAAATTGTTATTGATTGATATTGCTTGATGATTGTGATTGGATGATGGGTGATGTTGATGGATGTTTTATTGTATATCATTAAATTGCAAATTATCATGCATATTTCCTTTCATTCGGGATTGTGGTTTGAAATGATATATAACCGCAAAATTTTATACCTTTTAAATTGCGGATTGAAATGATAAATATCCGTATCACTTGACCATAGGATAGAAAATTATATACAGGCACCGCGGTATATATATAACTATTTAAATGTGATTTCTATGGTTTGGATGGAATACGGTTTATAATAATCTTAAATTTTATATTGTATAAATATTTTTCTTCCATATATATATACATATGAAGTTGAAAATTTTGAAATTAAAATGTGTATAAAAATCTTTATTAAAAATGGAAGAAAATTAAGAAAATGGAGTTTAATAATTTATATCATATGTTTAAATGTTAAGTTTGGAAATTTTAAGATATGATATTTATAATTGGATTTTTCCCAAAATAAATTGAAATGAATATTCTTAGTATAATTTGAATTGGAAAAAAATATATATTTTATTACTAGAAATTGAAGTCTTATTATTTATGGATTTTATATGAATATTCAAGACTAATTAATAGAACAATTGATTTGTTGAAAGCATAAAATCCAACTTTAGTTTGAAATATTGATACTCAAAATGGATATACGTATATATAAATAAATTGAAGTGGTTTTGGAACTTGAGAGAGATAATATAAATTTTGGTTTAGACTTTAATAAAGAAATGTATTTGTAAAGCCATGAGAACTATTTTCTTTACAAAGTAACATTTAAGTTAAACCATTTAATTCATATACCGTTGAATGTCCAAACCATTCAAGTTTTTAGAAGTTATGGTTTTAAATTATGATTTTCAAAATATTATGCTTTGAAAATATTTGATTTTCAGACGTTATGAAGTTAAAGCATTATGATTTTGGAAAAGCATTATATTTGGGATAAGTGATAAAATATGGTTTTGGGTTTTGAAATGATATCGTATTCATGGTTATGAAATGGAATGTTTATTCTGATTTTTAAAGTATAACCTATTTTTAAATGACCGCGGTGTTATAATAACGATGGGTTGGCAAAGAGACCGGGATCGGATATGGACATACTCTCTGTCGATACCGAAAACCACTTTGACTAACCGTGTACGCGGTGGAGATTCCAGAATGAAGTAGGTGGTGGCGACGTTTCCTGTAAGGTAAATACGTGGACCCGACTCCCGTGAGTTGGCATAAGGTGGCTAAAACAGGAGCGATTCTCAGGCCAATGAGGTCATTCCTCTGATCGGACCCTCCTCATCGATATTATACTTTGATTTTGGATTGATTCAGTGGCCACTTCTATATTTTGATTTTGGGGAGTTAGTCCGAGGTGGGCGGTAACTGCGGCTACGCGTTTCCACCAGCCTGGATAGCAATTGGTATATCTACCCTGGCATTGCCTAGTTGTGCCGTGTCACCTACCATACCGAGCCTTTACTACGAGTTTCTATTTGTGTCGTACCTATGGAGTATTCTCTGGTAGCTTCCCGATCAGGAGGTATTACGGTACTGTATAGACTATTGGCATTATTTGTGTTAAGGGCTATATGGGTAACCCCTTAACGCTATTAAAAAGTAAGTTTATTTTATAAATAGACACTATTATAATAGCGCAATATACTACATAGTAAATAGTTTAACGGATCCTTAGGAGATGTAAATCCCGAATATCTCTTGAGTTACTGTACTCATATTTATTTCTGTTAATTTAACTCACATAAGATCTTTTAGTCTGACTCGAGTGTTTTTGTCTTTTCAAATTCGCTCGGGTCAGTCCGAGCGTTTCAGGATCGAAGATTTTAGCTTTGGAGGACGAAGACGAAGAATCCGTATTATATTATTTATAGTATTGCACCACACTCTAAATTTCCGCTGCATTGATTGTATTGGTATGTGTAAATCTGATATTCATTGTATAAGTAAAATAAATATTTTGTAAACAGTTATCATGAACTGTATATTGATTATTATATTTTATCCTTCCGCTGTGAGATTCTGTTTTGTTTTTATTTCTTCTCTGTTTTCTTATTTACCCCATAACAATCCGCCCTTGCGTATGCTTTGAATTGGCACGTGTGTCGGTTTAAAGTGTGCGAAAAGGCGGGATGTTACAGTTGGTATCAGAGCTTTGGTTTAGCGATAAACCTTGGCTTTGTGGGGTTTGACTCTTTGTTAATAGGGTAGAAATATCCGATGGGAGTCACTGAGCGTATATATATGAGAGAGCGTACTTGTTAGTGTTATAAATTTTTTTTGATATTGTGTTAATCTGTTCCGCTTTGTATTTATAAATTCTGGTTGATGCATGGGACGCTATGTCATCAATAGGGATTTCTAAACACTTAATAGGACAGACCGACATAATATTTGTTTTTAATATAGGTGAATGAAATAATTTTTCCTATTATATTTTCTATATATATATATAAAAAAAAATTATAAAGATATATATATATATATATGTATATATTTGGTTGCTATAGATTGGGTGTTAGGAAATGAAAATATTTATAACAATTGAAGCTAAGTTGAAATTATAATAAATCAAATTGGAGATTTTAGAACTTAAGTCCGGGATTTTGAAAATCTGTTTTCAATGGATTTATGGGATATAGGGATTTGGTTTATAAGTATTTTCTTATATAAATATTTAGTATAATTCGGAAAAATTATTTTAAAGAGGATTTTGAAGAAAATAATTTTGTACTTTCTTCTCTGTCGCTGGAAAATAATTTCGGTGATGACGGCCGCATCAACGACTTTCATTTTCGAGTTTCGAAGGGGAAAGGCCACTGTAGAAAATTCTACTGCAGATTTGTTTTGAAATTTTCTAAAATTTTAATTGTTTTAAAATATAATTGAGATATAGAAGTTGTAAGAAATTAATTATCTATTATTTTAAAGAAATTTTGGAATTTGACCCGGTATTAATTCTTGAATTTCCATTAATTAGTGTAAAAAAATTTTAGGTTAGTGAAATAAAAGAAGTAATCAATGAATTAAAAGAGTTGAGATTAAACTTGCATAAGTTCTTTTGCTTTTTCTTTAACATAAATAACTTATCAAGTATAAAAAGTTGAAATGTAAATTAAGAGTGGAATAGAATATTATGCAAGTAGAATTTTTGGAAAAATGAAGTATTCAATAAATTACTGTTATAAATAAGAATTTAATGGTATTAACTTAAGTGATGATTGGAATTTTACTAAAATTAAAGGTTGTATTATTAATAGGTGATTTTAACCTTAAGAAAGTAAAAATGAAATTCCTTAATTTATAAAGTTTGATTGTAGGGTTATTAACTTAAGTATGCTTTAATTCCCCCTATTCTAATATAATAGAAAGTAAGTAATATATAAATGACTGTAAACCCTAAGCAATTAATTAATAAAATTCCTTATTTTTAAGAATGAAGGTTAAAGGGTTAATAATTTAAGTGTAATTAAAAAGGGTTGCTGTAATTAAATATTATAGAAAGTGGGTAATTAAACTGTTACTACTATTAAATATAATGGAAACTTCCACATTAAATAAATAAATGAGATTAAAGGTAAGTTGAAATTGTAGGTTATAAAACAAATATATATTAATTAAAGGAATGAAAAGGAACTTGTAAATTTTCACTTACATTCTTAAAACATACATAACTTACCATATAATAAAAAAGTTGCAATGTTAGTAGGAAAATGTAAGGGGAAATCTTACAAGTGAAGAGTAAGGTAATAAAGGTATTCTATTAATTTGCTATTGTTAATGAGAATTAATTGTATAAGCATAAGAAATTGGAAATTTTACTAAGTAAAAGTAAGAAGTATAAATAGAGGATAGAAACTTTAGTAAATAAATTGGAATACAAATATAATGAATTTTGTGATAAATGGAAATTGAAAATTTGTAAGAAATAAAGAAATCACTCCATAAATGAAAGAAAGAAAATCAACCCACTGAAGCATGAAATAAATGTATAATAAGTTAATTTGGTTGTTGGTTTGAATTGTTATTGTTGATTTATGTTTGTTGGGTAAGGAATTTGAAGTTGTTGGATGAATAAATAATCTATCCTTGTTCCATCTAAGACTGTTGAGTAAAGGATGCACTTGATAGTTAATTTCATTTCATACAAATTTCAAGTTTGAACCCAAACAACTATTTGTTTGATGGATTAAATGGTTGCTTTGTTTGTGTATGTATGTTGTTTGTAAGGTTGATGGTTGTTGAATTGTTTGGTTGATTAATGATTGAATCCACTTGAATAGTTCACTTTAATATAAATATTTAACCTTTTAGATTATATAAGTGAATACAGGTGATGGAAGCAACTGCTACTGCTTTTGGTTCCAAAATAATAAGCGTATTTTGCCCGACAAATAGGTACGTTTTCGGGTTACGTTTAAAGCGCTATTTTTCCCGTGTTGGGATATAATATTTTGATAATATATGTAATATATTTGTATATTTTGATATTATATTTTCTCCCGAGCCTCACCGTACAAAGGAGACTCTGCCAAAATTTTCCGTAAATTTTGGACTTAGAATTTTGTTGAATATTTTCCAAACTTTAATGATTTAAGTATAAAAGGTTGTAACGATTATAAACGGGTATATTTCATTAAAGGAAATTAATCCAGTAAATTATTGTTTATAAGTTAATATTTGAAATAAGATGTACTGTTTATTCTTCCTTCTCCCTTCTTTTTCCTTTTCGGGGACGAAAAGTTTTGAGTGGGGGAGAGTGTAACGACCCGTTAAATTCAATAATATTAAATGAGTCAATTTGATATGTTTTCTAATCTAATTTAAATTGAAATAGAAGTCTTAGGATTTTTAACGGAGTAAATGTAGGGGTTAGCTAGTAACTGTAATTAAAGGTAAATAATTTAAAATGTTTATATGACATAGATTGAAATAACAAAAATTTGTGTTTGTGGTTATAAGTCATAATTAGTTGATTAAAATGGTATTAATGAAATAATAACTGAATTTAATTGCAATATATAAACATCAGAAAAATTTAATTTGTGGATTAAATTTGTTAAAGTTCATAAGTTTTGTAATTTAGTTTAGTAGAACTTTAAATTATAAATGAAGATTGAAATAAACGATAAATTTAATTATGTCAATGGTAACTCAAGACCTAGGTTATAGGAATTAGAACATAATCCAATTTGAATTAAGTAGAAGAAAGATTTGGTTAATATGTAAGTTATTGTTCAAGGTATTGAATAAAAACTTGGAATCCAATCATAATTTAATGATAATAACGTTAGTATTAGAGAATAAATATATTTCAATGCAGTAACCGAATGAACGGAATAAAATGAATATATATTGAATGGAAATGAAATGTAAATTGGCACATTTGGTTGAAAGTTAATTTTAAGAAACATATAAATGTTGAATTTGTGAATATTAATATAAATATTAACTTGAATGGGATTCATTAATACAAAGATGTAATAAGTGTAGATAGTAAAAATTTAATGGCTGTAGTGGATAAAAAAATCTAGTAGTAACATAAAATTTATTTATATGGAAAAAGAGTATAGATTTGAACAAATTTATGAAAATTTGATAAGAACAGTGGTTGTAATCAGTTTGGTTATTTAATGTTTGGAAGATAGAGATTTGTAAATCCGTTAATGAATTTATAATGGAAAGGAATGGTAAGAATGTAAAAATTATGAGCATTTGATTCAATTAAGGGAATTAAATTTTAAATAAATGGTCATTTAATAAATTCAACGTTCTGTGAGAAATCATAATAGTTGTGTAAAATGTGTACAAACTTCGATTTGGAAATTTATTGGATTTATAACGGTTTTGGTATTACATTTATGAGTTTAAAAGTTATTCCATTTTGTAAGGTAATAAAAGCTTATTTAGGTGACTAGAATTTAGCGTAACGACTATTGTGTGTTACCTATTCTTGTTGCTTGTTAATTTAAATTTTGGGAATTAAATTCAATTTATCCGCCAATTTACCGCAGTTAAAGTGAAATAAATTGGTGAATGAGTAATGTTAAATTCAAATAAGATGTAACCAAGAAAATCCCATTTATAATAATTTATGTAGAATAAAGTAAAGAAACCAGGAAATGAAAATGTGAAAATGTGGATGCAATGAGATCTTAAGTAATAACAATAACTTTGTTAGGTAAGTGATAACGGATTTTTTTTTGTATAACCAAATAAAGATCCAAATTTATTTGGAAATTTATTGCAATCAATTGAATTTATTGCAATTAAATGGATTTAATATTTAATAGTTATGTAATTATTATTTGGAAGAAATTGGAGTTATTTGTAATAAGTATGAACCTAATGTTAATTTTTCTTATAGGATTGACAATTGATATGGAATGAAAAGAAGAAAATTTGGGTCAGTAAAATTTGTAATTTATGCATAATAAAATGGATTCTAACGTTAAATACTACGTTATTGAGATTTAAATTAGACTTAAAGAATAATGATGTGAATCAGGAACTAATGTTTATGGCATCTTTATTTTAAGTGAAAGTTGAGAATATAAAGATTAAAAATCTAAAGTATGGGTTTTGAGAATATAATTTATAAAATTCTTAAATATAAGAAAGTGTAGAAATTAACATTGCAATTAATATACTGTCAACTTTTAATTCACAGCTAAGCCTGTTAAATCTTTTCAATTGATTACGAATCATATAAGAAATAAAATTTGGCCAATTTTAGAATTTAATATAAAATTTGGATTTTTTTATAATTTATTTAATTTATTTAATGAATATTAAAAATAGCCATTTTGGCCACGGACTCGGATTTCGACGAAACCAGTTTCATCGGATCCGTATCGGTGAATTATTATAGGGTTTCAAGTTTCGTATCGATCGGACTTGTCGTTTGATCGTACGGGCGTGAAACGCCTTGAAATCAATTTTAATAAAATCAATTTGAAATCAATTTGGAAATTTTGTTTTCAGCATAACTTCTTCATACGATCAAATTTGGACGTGAAACTTTTTCCATCGCGTTCAGAATATTTTAAATTAACTATTTGGATATATAGATTTACGAAATTCGGTTCCGGAGGCATAGCGGGCTTTTTGGGCCATAGTTTGTTCCGCGCGTTTATTCTACGGTCTATCTACTCTACCTCTAACCCTCTATATAAACCCAGCTATTCAACCCTAGCCTCCGCCTAATTTCATTTATCTGCGCGTATTTTCTTCAAGCTTCTCTTCTTCTTCAATGGGGGCTAACCCTAGATCCAGTCAGTTCAAAAAAAAAAATTCAAATTTAAAAAAAAAAAAAAAATTCGGATCTGCAGCAGCTTCTGGTCGCGCTTCGGTTTTCAGGGGAGAAAACCCTAGAGCAACTTCGGGTCAGGAAGAAAATGACTCGGGTCGCTCCGGGTCGTTTTGGCGAAAACTCCAAGCAAGCACCGGGGAATTGAGGCGGCGCACCAAAGTCGAACCCGAAGTCGACCCAGGACCAGAATTTTCCATTTTTCAAATTTTCATAACTTTTGCATACGAGCTCGGATTCACGCGTGGTTTGTTTTGCTGGGATCGAATCGGAATTTCTGACGTTTTGACGCTGGTTTGGATGGATTTGGAGACCGTCAAAATTTTGAGTTTAAATTCGATTTAAATTCCAAAGGTGAGTGTTTAAACCCACTCACAACTACTAGAAGCTTTTATGTTTGTTAAATTAATTTTAGAAATGAATAGAAATTTATTTATGGGTATTTGGCATGTTTATTTTATTCATATCTGTTGAATTGCATTTATTAAATTTAACTGTTAATTTAATTAATTTATTGCGTATAAATTTACAATTAAAATTTATTTGTTTGTATATGAACTGCTAGTTAACAGTTATATAATTTATTACTGAATATAGACTGTAGGTAGATTAATAGCTGTTAAATTTAATCTGAATAAAATTGCCAGTTATTACCTGTTATATATTATCAAATATAAATTGTTATTGATTGATATTGCTTGATGATTGTGATTGGATGATGGGTGATGTTGATGGATGTTTTATTGTATACCATTAAATTGCAAATTATCATGTATATCCTTTCATTCGGGATTGTGGTTTGAAATGATATATAACCGCAAAATTTTATATCTTTTAAATTGCGGATTGAAATGATAAATATCCGTATCACTTGACCATGGGATAGAAAATTATATACAGGCACCGCGGTATATATATATAACTATTTAAATGTGATTTCTATGGTTTGGATGGAATACGGTTTATAATAATCTTAAATTTTATATTGTATAAATATTTTTCTTCCATATACATATACATATGAAGTTGAAAATTTTGAAATTAAAAGGTGTATAAAAATCTTTATTAAAAATGGAAGAAAATTAAGAAAATAGAGTTTAATAATTTATATCATATGTTTAAATGTTAAGTTTGGAAATTTTAAGATATGATATTTATAATTGGATTTTTCCCAAAATAAATTGAAATGAATATTCTTAGTATAATTTGAATTGGAAAAAAATATATATTTTATTACTAGAAATTGAAGTCTTATTATTTATGGATTTTATATGAATATTCAAGACTAATTAATAGAACAATTGATTTGTTGAAAGCATAAAATCCAACTTTAGTTTGAAATATTGATACTCAAAATGGATATACGTATATATAAATAAATTGAAGTGGTTTTTGGAACTTGAGAGAGATAATATAAATTTTGGTTTAGACTTTAATAAAGAAATGTATTTGTAAAGCCATGAGAACTATTTTCTTTACAAAGTAACATTTAAGTTAAACCATTTAATTCATATACCGTTGAATGTCCAAACCATTCAAGTTTTTAGAAGTTATGGTTTTAAATTATGATTTTCAAAATATTATGCTCTGAAAATATTTGATTTTCAGACGTTATGAAGTTAAAGCATTATGATTTTGGAAAAGAATTATATTTGGGATAAGTGATAAAATATGGTTTTGGGTTTTGAAATGATATCGTATTCATGGTTATGAAATGGAATGTTTATTCTGATTTTTAAAGTATAACCTATTTTTAAATGACCGCGGTGTTATAATAACGATGGGTTGACAAAGAGACCGGGATCGGATATGGACATACTCTCTGTCGATACCGAAAACCACTTTGACTAAACGTGTACGCGGTGGAGATTCCAGAATGAAGTAGGTGGTGGCGACGTTTCCTGTAAGGTAAATACGTGGACCCGACTCCCGTGAGTTGGCATAAGGTGGCTAAAACAGGAGCGATTCTCAGGCCAATGAGGTCATTCCTCTGATCGGACCTCCTCTTCGATATTATACTTTGATTTTGGATTGATTCAGTGGCCACTTCTATATTTTGATTTTGGGGAGTTAGTCCGAGGTGGGCGGTAACTGCGGCTACGCGTATCCACCAGCCTGGATAGCAATTGGTATATCTACCCTGGCATTGCCTAGTTGTGCCGTGTCACCTGCCATACCGAGCCTTTACTACGAGTTTCTATTTGCGTCGTACCTATGGAGTATCCTCTGGTAGCTTCCCGATCAGGAGGTATTACGGTACTGTATAGACTATTGGCATTATTTGTGTTAAGGGCTATATGGGTAACCCCTTAACGCTATTAAAAAGTAAGTTTATTTTATAAATAGACACTATTATAATAGCCCAATATACTATATAGTAAATAGTTTAACGGATCCTTAGGAGATGTAAATACCGAACATCTCTTGAGTTACTGTACTCATATTTATTTCTGTTAATTTAACTCACATAAGATCTTTTAGTCTGACTCGAGTGTTTTTGTCTTTTCAAATTCGCTCGGGTCAGTCCGAGCGTTTCAGGATCGAAGATTTTAGCTTTGGAGGACGAAGACGAAGAATCCGTATTATATTATTTATAGTATCGCACCACACTCTAAATTTCCGCTGCATTGATTGTATTGGTATGTGTAACTCTGATATTCATTGTATAAGTAAAATAAATATTTTGTAAACAGTTATCATGAACTGTATATTGATTATTATATTTTATCCTTCCGCTGTGAGATTCTGTTTTGTTTTTATTTCTTCTCTGTTTTCTTATTTACCCCATAACAATCCGCCCTTGCGTATGCTTTGAATTGGCACGTGTGTCGGTTTAAAGTGTGCGAAAAGGCGGGATGTTACATCTAGAGACAAGTTCCAATGTGTTCGGAATAGAGTTAAAATAAACGTAACCATAGACTAATACCCAACACATGACATCTGCCCACAAGAATGATTTGATTGGATTTCTCACAAAGAAAACCAATATAGAACGCCAGGAGGCACACCCCGTCTGCAGTTTAAAATTTTAGGACGTTTGAAGTTGAATATTTTAAAATTAAATAACACACACACACACACACACACACACACATATATATATGTTAGCTCATTCTCCTAGCCATGCATACCCCACACCTCTACATGATCATGACCACGCACTCGTTTCTTTTTAAATGCTTTCATCCTCACTCATTCTACTATTTCAAACCAGAAAAAATCAAAAGAAAAAAGGGAAGATTCATATCATAGGTTGTTGGGGCTATAGGAATTCGAACAAAATCAATGAATGGAAGAGCAAGTTCAAGCTAGAGCTTGATCATTCTAGATATTGTATGGGACTTTGGGGGCTCGGTTTAAGTCGAATTAAGCGGCGCTGGCATTGTGGAAGGGTCAAAGATGGTGGACGGCGGTAGGAACGATCAACGGTAGCAACTTGGATGTAGAAGATCGTGATTTTTGGGTTCATGGTGATCGCGTTCTCGCATGCATGGATTGATGGCGAGGCATGGTCGAGAAAGTGAGCGCGGCGGCAAGTGGCGTAATGATCGGCGTTGTGGTGGGTGCGTGAACATGGCCGAATGTTCGAATAAAGAAAAAAAGGAACAAAAATCGCGACCTAGATGAAATGCGTGCCTGAAGAGAAAAAGGTTAAGGTTAAGTTTAAACATAAGTTAATTATGTTAATTTTAATTAATTTTTAATTGCTCAAATTTTCATTTACCCATATTAAACTCGTACGAGGTCCAATTTTGCAACGAGTAGCTTTGTGATTGTATCGACGAAGGCTACGCTATGGAGTTGGATTTGACGAATTCAGAGCTAGTTTGAATTTTGAATTAAAGTAGGACGTTATTTCAATTTTAATTCAAAATGGAACGTTTGGATGAAAATTAAAATCAAAGTGAGTTAATCTCACCTTTTTGGCTAATCAAAAAATTTATATAGTCAATAACTACTATTTATTAGATGTTTGGATATTTATTTCTTTTTGTTATTGATTGTTTGGATAATACACTAAATTATATTATCAGTTGGATATAATCCCATCGGTTGGAGCGGATGTGTAACATCCCTCTACTTAGAGGCCCAAAACAAATGGCTACGAATGTTATATTCATCCATAGTTATTAATCCTCGGTGACCAAATACAGCGGTGCTAGATTCATTGATACACACACATTAATATGGAATATTTTAAAACATCAAACAAAATTACATTCCATTTCAAAAAAATTCCAATTCATTATATTATCCCATAATCGTCAACCACGTTTAGAGAAAATATATTTATTACAACATACGCCAAGAGTGACATATGAAGATGCCCCCTTGGATGATCAGAGTATATAGACATTATAACAACTTTGCTATTACAAACAACACAGCGGAATCAAATAAAAGAGAATTTTATATAGCTATCATACCTCTTGCACGTCTCCGGGAGCTTTATTCATCTAATGAGGTACCTGAAAACCTCAACTCTCAAACTACTCAAAATCAATTGAGTACACGAGAGTTTAAAGGGAAAACATAAACTTTAAGTCAGACATAAAGCTTGACATTAATAATAATCTACCATCTTAAACCATTTACATATCTAGTGTGACATGCGGCTTAGCGGAATGGTTTTTCCCCTCAATAGTATCCTAAAACCTTTATAAATCCATATATTTTGCTCTGGCATCCACATTGCTTAAAACAATTCAAAACAATATGATATGTTGATGTGAAAAACAAATGAATCAATTCTAGATTAACCATCTCCATTCATTTTGACTATTTGTCTCAATTATAGTTTCTAGAATTACTACGAACCTAATAGTTTTCATGGGCAAACTAAAACTGGTAAAATATATAAGGACACACTGTCTAATTACGTAGTTTTCATGGGATCACGATGAACCTATTGGTAACTCCAATATCTTTACTCTTATCCTACTTTTTATGGGTTGACTAGGAACCTATTGGAGACTCCAATATCCACTCTTCTTACCCTAGTTTTCATGGGTTGACTAGGAATCTATTGACATATGTCCATATCTGAATCTGGATATAGTTTTCATGGGCTAACTACAAACCTACTCGCACCTGCCAATATCAAATCATAGTTTTCATGAGCTTACTATGAAACTGCCTTACTGAAATATTCCTTTATACATCGTTTTCATGGGTTAACTATGAACCTGTTGGCCCCTACAAATATCTTTTCCTTTACACAGTTTTCATGGGTTTAATGAGAACCTATTGGCCCCAACCAATATCTTTCTTTATTATTTTTGCATCATATATTCTGGCCTACTTGACCTCCTGGACGCAATTCTACCCATTTAAGAGTTAACTTACTTTTTATTCACTACTTGTTCAACCTTGCTGGTTATTTTGCCCTTCCCCAAAATGCAGTTATGGGTCCAAAACAATGTGAATACACACACACACACACACACACACACACACACACACACATAAATAAAGAAGCACACATAATAACATGGTCAATGCCTTTAAAATTTTAATCAAAAAAAACTTCTTCAAAAACTCCTTTTAAAACACTTTATTTAATTATGCAATGGTTCTCTTTCAAAAATATGATTGGGATATTTGCTTTGAAAATTAAGGTTGTTGAAACCTTCAAAACTTGCTTTCGACTTCATTGGATAACCTCCTTCGAAAGCATATTAATATCTTTTCAAAACATTGGGCCTCTACTGAAAGTACGGTGTGTATACAATTATATGTGCTAATATAGTACACACGGATCGTGTAATATGGACTACAATATAAATGTGGAAATAGATGATAATAGCATAGTAAATAAAAAATAGAAAAATCACACCAGAGATTTTTATACTGGTTCGGAGCACCGTCCTACGTCCAGTCCCAGACTTCTATCTGGATTTTCACTATTAACTACCTCGCTTCACCCGGAGGAACAGGTTTACAACACCCGAACAACCGAACGGGATTTCACGCCTCTAATACACTGAGGACTTCAACACTTGTCTCTTACAACACAGAGGACTTCAACACAAGAACAATTACAATTGTTGTTGACAACTTGTGTTCTTGAAAACACGGATTTGTCACTAGTAGTACACCCTTCCTATAATCTTATCCTCAAAGTATGCGAATGATGTTTTGAAAAGATTAAGGAAAGTATATTACTTATTGAATCAAAAGATATGAAATAGTTTCAATAATTCAATAAATAATCGAGAGCTTTTAGAATGCAGGAGTATGTAGTAAATTCAGAGATTAGATTAAAAAGCATATATAATCATGTTGTTTTAATCAACGAATTAGATGAGTTTATATAGATAAGAATGATTGTAACTCTTTGTGAGCAGTTGCCATTAAGAGATATGATCTTTGGTGAAAGGTAAGAGATGCAACCTTTGGAGAAGAGAAGTCTTTTGGAAAAATTGCTTTCTGTTTAAAAACGGTCGACAGGTTAAAAAGTGACCAGTAGACAGGAATTTAAATATATATACGTTATGTGCATGTGTGCACGTTCAGTGTGCAAATTATGCAGGAACGGTCGACCGCCTATATTGTGACCGGTCGACCGGTCCCTGTAAAGTTGCACACTGAATGTGCAACTACATTCTAATCGTATATATATTAATTTTCTCGAAAATGCATGATTATTTGAGGATAAATTTTAACAAGTTTATCACTAATATAATATCAAATAATCAATCTACAATCTAGAGTACCATATGTAGCTCTTTATAGCCATAATGACCTTGTTTTGTCGATCGCCTTTAGTTATTTGTCAGAAATCAAAAGCTTCATAAAACTTGTGACTCAACATTCTCCCCCTTTTTGATTGATGACAATATATATCTGCAAATCTGAATCTCCCCCTGAGTATGTGATCTCTCTCTCTTTGAATTCTTATATATATGTATGTTCCGCAATTGCTCACATCGCCTTTGCCGATGATATAGCCTTTTGAATTGTCTCCAAAAGTGACGGAGCCACCATCTGAATATGTAATATTTGTTAATAGACTCTTGTCTCCTGTCATGTGCTTTGAGCAACCACTATCCAATATCCACTTTCCTCTTTTCTTAAGTGGGACCTGCAAAAAATAGAATTAAGTCCATGGTACCCACTTTTTATAGGGTCCTAAGAGTTAGGTCTTAGGAGTCCAAACCCATATGGGTCCGGTATCCCCTTTATATATATAATTTTTATTAAAATGCACAGTATTCATGAATTGCTGAATGTATTTGTTCCAAATCAAATTGTTATTTGTTTTAGGAACCCATATTTTGATAGTCTTGACATTTTTCTTTTGAAATTTCACAACTGGTTTTGGTTTGGAATATAATAAACTAAGATTTTTCTTAGCTTCAGTTTTTTGTACTTTCTTCTTCCGTTTATTTCCAAGATGTTTCTTGGTTTCTTGTTTGTTATATCCCAATCCTTGTTTGTCTGAAATAGATTGTGAACTTTCAATTATTTTTGTCAAATTTTCTCGACCTTTGTTAAAGTTAGAAACATTTTGAGTAATGTCATCAAACTTTATTTGTAAGCTAGCTTTTTCTAGGCCTAGAATTTTGACTTTTGCTTTAAGCTCATGATTTTCAGTAGTGAGAGCATTATTTTTCTCTTTTTGAGCTTCTATTTCTTGACTCAAAAGAGATATTTGAGAGTCAACATTAGATGATGATTCTTGAATATTTTCAAGTTCCTCTTCTAATATTTTCTTCTCATCTTTTAACATATCTCGTTCAAACTCTGCTCTACTTAAATCTGCTTTGACTACTTTTAATTGACGTTTTATGTCTTTATATTTGACTATTAATTCAGCATTAATATCAAGTAATTCATCAAATGTAGGAATTTGTACCTCATCTTCTGTTGCCATAAAACAAACATTAGCTTGTTCATTCTCTGAATCACTTTCACTTTCTGATGAAGATGACTCTGAATCATCCCATGTTACTGAGAAAGCTCGTTTCTTAGATTTGTCCTTCTTATATTTGAATTTGTCATTTTCTGACTTCTTCTTTTGTTCTGGACAATCTTTCTGTATGTGTCCCTTTTTGTGGCAGTTGAAACATTCTATAGCAAATGAAGATGGTTTGTTTGATCCAGGTTTCCTTTTATTGTAACGACTGGCTTTTCGATATTTTAGGAATTTTTTAAATCCTTTCGCAATGAATGCCAAATCTTCGTCTTCAGAATCTGATTCATTTTCATCTTTCTCAACATGAAATGCTACATTTTTCTTTTCTTCTTTCTGTTCCTTTCTAGCCTGCAAATTTGCTTCATAGGACATTAAATTTCCTATCAATTCATCTGGCTTCATGACGGAAAGGTCATTAGCTTCTTCAATTGCTAATACTTTTCCTTCCCATTCACTAGTCAGAGAATGTAGGACTGTTGAAACAATATCGAAATCAGAATACTTTTGTCCTAAGCCAATAAGTGCATGGTGAATAGTTTGAAACCGTGAATACATGTCATTTATTGTCTCATTTGGTTTCATTTTGAAATTTTGAAATTGACTTTTCAGCATGGCTATTTTGGCTTGTTTAACCTTGTTAGTACCTTCATGAGTGATTTTTAGTGTTTGCCAAATTTGATATGCAGTAGTGCAGATACTAACACGGTTATATTCATTTTGGTCTAATGCACAGAACAACATATTTATTGCTCTTGCATTTACGGCTGCTGCCGTTTTCTCAGCTGCAGTCCATTCTGAATAATCAGTTGTTGGATTCACTATTTCTCTTTGAGTGGCATTCCAAGCATCATAGCTATTTGATTGCATAAAGAATGACATACGTGTTGTCCAATAACTATAATTAAGACCATTAAAAAATGGAGGTCTTTGTGTCGATTGACCCTCCGTGTAAGTAGTGTTTTGAGTGCTAGTACTTACGTTATTTGCCATATTACTATAATATATCAAATAACTGTGTTACGGTTATATGATGACCTTGCTCTGATACCAAGTGAAAGTACGGTGTGTACACAATTATATGTGCTAATATAGTACACACGGATCATGTAATATGGACTACAATATAAATGTGGAAATAGATGATAATAGCATAGTAAATAAAAAATAGAAAAATCACACCAGAGATTTTTATACTGGTTCGGAGCACCGTCCTACGTCCAGTCCCAGACTTCTATCTGGATTTTCACTATTAACTACCTCGCTTCACCCGGAGGAACAGGTTTACAACACCCGAACAACCGAACGGGATTTCACGCCTCTAATACACTGAGGACTTCAACACTTGCCTCTTACAACATAGAGGACTTCAACACAAGAACAATTACAATTGTTGTTGACAACTTGTGTTCTTGAAAACACGGATTTGTCACTAGTAGTACACCCTTCCTATAATCTTATCCTCAAAGTATGCGAATGATGTTTTGAAAAGATTAAGGAAAGTATATTACTTATTGAATCAAAAGATATGAAATAGTTTCAATAATTCAATAAATAATCGAGAGCTTTTAGAATGCAGGAGTATGTAGTAAATTCAGAGATTAGATTAAAAAGCATATATAATCATGTTGTTTTAATCAAGAATTAGATGAGTTTATATAGATAAGAATGATTGTAACTCTTTGTGAGCAGTTGCCATTAAGAGATATGATCTTTGGTGAAAGGTAAGAGATGCAACCTTTGGAGAAGAGAAGTGTCTTTTGGAAAAATTTCTTTCTGTTTAAAAACGGTCGACAGGTTAAAAAGTGACCAGTAGACAGGAATTTAAATATATATACATTATGTGCATGTGTGCACGTTCAGTGTGCAAATTATGCAGGAACGGTCGACCGCCTATATTGTGACCGGTCGACCGGTCCCTGTAAAGTTGCACACTGAATGTGCAACTACATTCTAATCGTATATATATTAATTTTCTTGAAAATGCATGATTATTTGAGGATAGATTTTAACAAGCTTATCACTAATATAATATCAAATAATCAATCTACAATCTAGAATACCATATGTAGCTCTTTATAGCCATAATGACCTTGTTTTGTCGATCGCCTTTAGTTATTTGTCAGAAATCAAAAGCTTCATAAAACTTGTGACTCAACATCTACCTTTTAAACACTTTAAAACATCTCTTTCGAAACATTTCGAATGTAATGAAGTATTACTTAATAACACTTAGAAGCATAGCTGCAAAATCGTTGAAAGTACCCCTCTCAATAACATTGGAAGTAACCCTTCCGAAACCATTGAAAATCCACCTTTCGAAACCATTGGACGTTCCCCTTCCGAAACCATTGAAAGTTCCTCTTTTAAAACCATTGGGTTTATACTTAAAATATTAAATATTGGGGAAAGCATCTCTTTTAAAACCATCCTTTATCATATCATATAAAAATATTGGGGAAAACATGATGGCATCGGCGTCATCTCTTTTGAAAGCTTCAAACCATTTAAACAAAACATTGAAAGATAGCGTCGAAACCCCTTTCAAAGTCATTGCCTTCCAAACCCTTAGACCCTTTTGAATGTATTTAGGAAGTTTCTTAAAACATCTTTTAAAACAAACACTACCTTTCAAAAGCATTGATGACTTCAATGCCATAGAAAGGCTAAAGAACGACAGCAGGGCTTCGACTAGGTCAGAACCTTTTTTTTCAAAAGCATTATTTCATAAGTAAGGAACCCTTTCGGAAGCAAACATAAGTTGATGGCAACACCTTCGAAAGATTTTAATAACTTCTTTCGAAAACATATGCTTCAACTTCTTCGAATACTTAAGTAAAACAAAGGCAGTCGCTTCTCTTTAGAATAAATCAAGGTATCGACCCCTTCGAAAGCCATGCTTTCGACAACTAACCATCAGCCTTTTCCAATCCATTACGTACCATCTTTGTGATACCTTGTGTAATGGTTTTGGCATAGTAGGTTTCGATTGGGTTGAAGGTGGAAGCTCTGAGTCGAAAAGTTCTTCAAAAGAAGGCAAAACCAACTTTTCTAGGTAAATATGTTTTAATACTAATTAAAGTAAATTCTTTTCTAATAACCTGCCATGTGTAAACACCAGATTGGTTGCCTTAATTTTTCAAATTCTCTACTAAAATAACTACCACTAATTTCAGATCTAAACCATGGTTAGGTTAATCAAATAAGCTCTTCCATTAAGCAAAACCAATATTGCAAAGAAGTCCCTTTTCTAAAATAATTTAATTTGCATAGCAAATCACTTTGGAAAAATACCCAAAAATTCAAGAATTTCACTTTAATCATGGTATCAAACATATCAAAATTTCAGATCCAACTTCTTAATATATTTTCCAAAATAAATTTATAAACACAAATTCACTTTAATCATGCTTTCCAAGGAGGTTATCCGTTGAAGTCAAAAGCAAGGTTTTGAATGCCGAAGTAATCCACCCGGCTTCTGATGTTCTGCCTTCACTTGTTGATAGTTTACACACTGCCTTACCACAAGCCAAAATCCATCTTCATGCCTTCCTAATAGAAGCTTCTTTTTATATCTTGATACATCTTGGTCTCTCTAAGATGAATCGTAAACTTGAATCGATGACATTCCTCAATAACTTCTTTCCTCAAGTTCTCCACATCAGGAACACATAATTGTCCCTTCTTCCTCAACCATCCTCTCCAATCAAGATGAAAATCTTTCAGATCATCGATCTCAATCCCAAACTCAAGCCTTCTAATCCTCTCAGCTAATAGTGGATCCTCCATCTGCTTAGAAGCAATTCTCTCAATCAACACTGGTCGAACTTCTAAACAGGACAATGTGGCAGCACTCTGAATAGAACTGGCATTCGATCTTATCTGCCTACCACAATTGGCCAAAGCTTCTAGATCCTTCCATTCTGCCAATATAGCCAACACCACATTCTGATGTCTTCTGATAAGAGAATTTGCTACTTTATTACCTTTCCCTTGTGTATAATCTATATCAAAATCATAAGTAGCCAAAACTCCAACCACCTCTGCTATTTCATACTCAACTCCTTCTGAGAGAATAAATATCTTAAAGACTTATGATTTGTGTATAGCTCAAATCTCTCCCTCAATAGATAATTTTTCCAAATCTTCAGTGTTAAGATCACCACAACCAACTTCAAATCATGAGTAGGATATCTAACTTCAATGCCATCTAAGTGTCGTGAAGCATAAGCAATCACTTTACACTTCTGCATCAACACATCTCCCAATCTAGTTCCCTATGCATCAATATACACCACCAACCTTGGTTTTTATTTGGAATTACCAAAAACGACGCATTGGTCAACAAATGCTCTAACTTAAGGAATGCATCCTCACATTTTTCAAACCAAACAAACTTCACCTCCTTCTTGGTAAGCTTAGTCAAAGGCGCTGCTATCCATGAGAAATTCTTGATGTATCTCCAATAATAGCCAGCAAGTCCAAGAAAACTTCTGATCTCGGTCATCGTCTCTAGTCTCTTCCAATTATTAATAGCTTTGGTCTTATCCGGATCGACTAAGATCCTTTCTTTGAAACCACGTGACTGAGGAACTTAACCTCTTTCTTCCAAAAATGACACTTGAAAAACTTCGCCTTTAGCTGATTCTGCTCAGCGTCTCAAGCACCACTATAAAATGATCTTCATGCTCTCTTTCATCCCTAGAGTATACCAAAATATCATCTATAAACACCAACACAAATCAGTACAAATACTCTCGTAAGACTCGATTCTTCAAATCCATAAAGAAAGCAGATGCATTCTTTAACCCATATGGCATTACTAACCACTCATACGAATTATACCTAGTCTGAAATGTTGTCAAAGAAATGCTGTCCTCCGCCACCCTCAACTAATGGAGATCGGTCGCCAATCCAATTTGGAAAACACTATGGCTTCACTTAACTGATCAAACAGATCATCTATCCTCGACAAAGGGTACCTATTCTTGATCGTCCTTTCGTTTAACTTAAGATAGTCGATGCATGTCCTTAACAACCTATCTGGTTTCTTTATAAAAACAGCGGTAGGCGAACTTCTTGGTCTAATAAATTCCTTATTTCTAGATCCACTAGTTGCAACTTTAATTCCTTCATCAGTCAGTGTGATCGTATTAGGTAGTCTACTTACAGGTTTAGCTCCTAGCACAAGATCTATCGGAAACTCAATAGCTCGTTTCGTCGGTAGTCTTGTAATTGGCTCAAAGACATCTGCAAACTATCTTGCTATTCGATCCTGACGTAGATCTTCTCATACTTCCATTGCACTTAACAAAGCACAACTACTCCGGTAAGAATTCTCTACTGAGAATATAATTCGGTTATGACTATTAAGGCGTCTTAATGATATCTCTCCATACTGGTAAAATACCCTGGCCTCATACCTTCTCAACCAATCCATATCCAAAATGATTCTGAAATCTATGAAATCGAAAACATATAGACTAAATGCAAAAATATGACCCAACAAGTAAAGTTCTAACTGGTCACATCACATCCCTAAAGTTGCATACCCTCTTATTGGATTTGCAACCCTTAAGGAAGTAACAAGGTATGTGGGTTCTAAGCATAACATATCAACCAAATACTGAGATATAAATGAATGTGATACACTGGTATCGAATAGTATCCTAACTGGTATACTCTGAATCAAAAATGTATC
Organism: Allium cepa; assembly: GCA_030765085.1. Classification (NCBI taxonomy): domain Eukaryota; kingdom Viridiplantae; phylum Streptophyta; class Magnoliopsida; order Asparagales; family Amaryllidaceae; genus Allium; species Allium cepa. The sequence goes on from CM060942.1 coordinate 517,301,883, forward strand.
TTCCATCACAGTCTTTCCTTTATCAGCTGCAGTGGGTTTAGTTGATGATCCAACAGAAAAAACCTTTCCCTTATTCGCCCTGATTGGCTCTGGACATTGGTTCTTATAATGCCCAACTTGATTACAGTTTAAGCACTTCACATTCTTCTTGTCTACGGCCTTCTTTCCTTCTTGTCTACAGCCATCTTTCCCTTTCCCGATCGGCACTCATTTTCATAATGACCCTTCTTGTCACATTTATAGCAAACTATATCAGCCTTTGCTTTCTTGGCAGCATCTCCCTTCTAGGCTCTCTTCTTCTTAAAAAACTTCCTTTTATTCCCTGAGAACCCTGGGTTTCAACTGGTTCTCTCTAGCATAAACAGCAAGCATCTCCTCATGGCGAATTTCCATCCCTACAACAACATTACAAGGATCACAGATATGTGTCATGGTTGATCTAGCAATCTCAGGTCTCAAACCCCGAATGAATCTCTCATTCCTTTTAATGTTAGTGTCAACAATAGCATAACCATATCGAGACAGCTCATCAAACCTAGTGGCATACTCGGTAACCGACATCTCTCCCTGAACTAGATCCATGAACTTCCTCATCAACGCCAACTTAGCAACCTCAGATTGTAACCTCTGCTCAAATCTCCTTCTGGAATCAGCTCATGTCAATTCTTCCTCTGGAACTTCGGCAATAATACTATTCCACCAGTGAAGCGATGTCCCTTGCAACTGCCTAGAGGCCAGCCTCCTCTTTTTCCCATTATCCAACACTAGATCAGAAAATATCCACTCACAATACAATAGCCTATTCTCAACTTCAATAGCATCCTCCGTTTCAGCAAACAGCTTTCCACCCATATTGGTGTAGTCTCTACTCAACTAGGCACAGTTATTCCCAATTGGAGCCACAGGTTTAGCTCCTCCAACATTACCAGCAACCCCAGCTTGCAAAAGATTGGCAAACAACCGATACACCATCCCCGCATCTACTGGTGGATTACTAGCAGCCACATTGGCTTCAGCATTTGGGTTAGCATTAGCCTTTCAATATTGGTTCCTTCTGGTATTAGTTCGAGCATTTCATTTATTATGGTACTTCCTCCACCTAGATTTCTTCTTCCATTTCATGCTTCCATATCTTCTTTCTTGTAAACATGCATACGAGCTTTAGTAAGATACAGGAAAATGGTTTAAGAGAGAGGGGAACACATAATTATATATGTATATATATCAAATACAAATACGTTACTATAATGTTAACCTAAACCTCGATCTTCTTTTCAAATTCTTTGGATTATGTATGAAAAATTTTCAAATTTACATTTTCTTTTAAAGTTTCATAAACCTATGCTCTGATACCAACTTGTAACATAGCCCTACTTGGAGGCCAAAAACAAATGGCTATGGATGTTGCAGTCATCCATAGTTATTAATCATTAACGATCAAATAGGTGGTGTTAGATTAACTGATACACAGAACCACATGAATATATAAAATTTTAAAACATCAAACAAAATCACAATCCATTTCAAAAAAAATCCAATTCATTACATAATCCCATAATCGTAAACCATGTTCAGAGAAAATATACTTATTAAACATACGCCAAGAGCAACATATGAAGGTGCCTCTTGGATATCAAAGTATATACAAGAAATATAACAACTTCGCCATTACAATTAACATAGCGGAATCAAATAAAAGAGAACTTTATATAGCTATCATGCCTCCGCATGTCTCTGGAAGCTTTATTCATCTACATAGGTACCTGAAAACCTCAACTCTCAAACTACTCAAAATCCATTGAGTAGCCGAGATTTTGATGGGAAAACATAAAATTTGCGTCAGACATTAAGCCTGATATGACTAGTATTCTACCATTTCAAAGCATTTAGATATATAGTAAGACCACGCTGCTTAGTGGAATGGGTTTTCCCCGCACTAATATCCTAAAACCTTTATAATACCATATACCATGTTCCTACATCCACAATGGTTAAAACAATTCAAAACGATATGATATGATGATATGCAAAACAAATGACACAATTCTAGATTACACGAACCCATTCATTTTAACTATCTGTCCCAATTATAGTTTCTAGGATTATTATTAACCTAATAGTTTTCATGGGTTGACTAATAACTGGTAAAATATCTAACGACTCCCTATCAATTACATAGTTTTCTTGGGATCACTATGAACCTGCTGGTAACTCTAATATCTTTACTCTGATCCTAGTTTTCATAGGTTGACTAGGAACCAATTGGTGATCCAATATCCTCTCTTTTTACCCTAGTTTTCATGGGCTGACTAGGAACCTATTAACATCTACTAATATCTTAATCGGGATATAATTTTCATGGGCTAACTACAAACCTTCTGGCCTCTGCTAGTATCAAATCATAGTTTTCATGGGCTTACTATGAACCTAATGGCCCCTGCTAATATATTTTTCTATAACAATTTTCATGGGCTTACTAAGAACCTATTGGCCCCTACCAATATCTTTCTTTATTTTTTAGCATCATATATTCTGGTCTTCCTGACCTCTTGGACGCAACTCTACTTATTCAGGAGTTAACTTAATTTATATTCACTACTGGATCAACCTAGCTAGTTATTCTTCCCTTTCCTAAAATAGAGTTATGAGTCCAAAATGGTGTGTGTGTGTATGTATACATAAAAGAAGAAGCATACATAATAACTTGGTTAGAGCCTTTAACCTTTTAATCAAAGAAAACTTCTTCAAAACTCCTTTTCAAAACACTTTATTTAATTATGCTATGGTTCTCTTTCAAAAATGAGATTAGGTTATTTGCTTTGAAAACTAAGGTCTTTAAAACCTTTAAAACCTTGCTTTCGACTTCATTGGATAACCTCTTTCGAAAGCATATAAATCTTTTTCCAAAATATTAGGTATATTCCTTTTAAACACATTAAAACATCTTTTTCGAAACCTTTCGAATGTAATACAGTATTACTTAATAACACTTAGAAGCATAGTATTGAAATCATTAGAAGTACCCCTTTCGAAACCACTGAAAATCCCCCTTTCGAAACCATTGGAAGTAACCCTTTGAAAACCATTAAAAGTCCCCCTTTCGAAACCAATGGGTTTATACCTAAAATGTTATTTGGGTCAAAGTGAATATAGGTGAAAGCATCTCTTTCACAACCATCCTTTATCATACAAAATATTGAGGAAAGTATGTTGGCATTGGCACCTTCTTTTTCGAAAGCTTCAAACCATTTAAATAAAACATTGAAGGCTAGCGTCGAAACCCCTTTCAAAGCCATTGCCTTCGAAACCCTTGGACCCTTTCAAAAAGTATTTAGGAAGTAGCTTAAAAGATCTTTAAAAAAACTACCTTTTTAAAGCATTGATGACTTCAATGACATCGAACGGGTAAAGAACGATAGCAGAGCTTAGACTAGGTCGGAACCCCTTCTTTCAAAATTATTATTTCATAAGTAAGGAACCCTTTCAAAAGAAAAATAAGTGATGGCAACCCCTTCGAAAGATTTTAAAAACATCTTTTGAAAACATATGCTTCAACTCCTTTGAAGGCTTAAATAAAACAAAGGCAAGTGTTTAAAAATCGAGGTATCGACCTCTTTGAAAGCAATGCTTTCGACACCTAACCTTACGCCTTTCTCCAATCCACTACGTACCATCTTTGTGATATCTTGTGTATTAGTTTTGGCTCAGTAGGTTTCGACTGGGTTGAAGGCAGAAGCTTTGAGTCGAAAGGTACATCTAAAGAAGGCGAAACTAATTTTTCTAGTAAAATCCGTCTTAATACTAATTAAAGCAAATTCTTTGCTAACTAATCTGCCAAGTGTAAACACCAGATTGGTTGCCTTAACTTTTCAAATTCTTTACTAAAATAACTATCGCTAATTTCAGATCTAAACCATGGTTAAATTAATCAAATAAGACCTTCAATTAAGCAAAACCAATATTGCAAGGAAGTCCCTTTTCTAAAATAATTTAATTTGCATAGCAAATCACTTCGGAAAAATCCATAAAAATTTTAGAAATTCACTCTAATCATGTTATCAAATATATCAAAATTTCAGACCCAAATTCCTAATATATTTTCCAAAATAAATTTATAAACCCGAATAACCATAATTTCCTTTGAAAAATTCATAACAATCTTTCCATTGTTGGAAAATTATCAAATTAAAACCTAATTCCAAATTTATGTTTTATACAACATAAAAAAAATTCCATGGCATTTAAACATCAATATATATCGATTTTCCCCTTAAAACCATGTATATTCCAAATTAAACAATCTTGTTTAAATTAAACAAATTAATATTCAAGCATATCATCATCTAATTCACCATAAAAACGAATTTACCCTTAAATCCAAACACATATGATTACAAAACAAAATAGAGATGGAATTATTATTCACCTTGATTTATATAAGGAGACTGGATAGAGATTCTCTAGCTTTTGATTTAATTCCTCTTCTCTTAATGGCCTCCTCCTCTTTAAATTTTTGGTTTGCATTTTCAAATGATGTGAATGTGTAACGAAATGGTAAGAACGAGAATGTATAAGGGTTAAGAGTTATGTGCAACAAATACCCAATATACCCTTATGTAAATTAATTAGCTTATAACCCATTCTTAATCCCATTTAATTATTTTATTAAGTATGGCCTTAATTAGATTTGTTCAAATCTCAACCCCCTTATCACTTAACATTTACATTATTATATTTAATTTAACTAATTAAATCTCCTGAATAATGTTATCAATAAATAGGGGTGTTATAGGATAATACCCTATTATGTTCAGGTGTAAGAGAAGATGACTATTTGTATACAAATCCCACCTCGAAGCGATTGATTTATATTTTTATGATTATATATTATATGTGATGTAGGGGGACAAGTTAGAGGGATCCAACGAGATTCCTCATATAGTTAATTTATTTTCATATAAATTGATATATGATATGTTGGATGATATAAATGATGACATAGACATGATTTTATTTATTTAGTGCTTTGGTGGCACTAGATCTCAATTTTGTTATTTTAAAAATACTATAAAATAGTGATTTGATTTAAAATGAAATTTCAAGTGATCCGAAAATTATTCATGTTTAAATAATTTTTCTAAAATAAAAGTATGATTTTGTGGATATTATAATTTAATTGTTTTATAAAACATTTTAGATAGAGTTATAAAACTTAGAGTAAAGATTTTAAAATCAGGAAAAATAAGTCGGTCTTTTATAATAAAGGGATATGGTATTAAAAAGAAATATAAAAATATTTTTATATAAATATTATTTACTATTATATATATAGGTATATATAGTGTAATTTATTTATAAAGGTGAATTTACAAATGTGCTAAATTTATAACGGTGATATTCAACAAATAAAGTTAAGATACGTAAAATCATTATTCGTTTATAAAGGGATAGGTTTATAAATGGTGTTTGATAAATTAAAATGAAATTGTTATTATTTGATAGTGTAACGACCCGGAATTTTGGGTCGCCAAATTTAAACATTTAATTCATTTTAAATGTTGAATATGGATTATAATAATGTAACGACCCGGAATTTTGGGTCGCCAAATTTGAACATTTAATTCATTTTAAATGTTGAATATGGATTATAATTTGAATTTTTGGAATAAAAGATTTTGGTTAAGATGATAGAATTGGTTAAATTTCAAATACGAGAATTAAATTGGAATTTGAATAATAATAGCTTAATATCAGAAATTTGGATAATTGATAATTTTGAGTGTAGATGGATATAAAATTAGATTCTAAAATTTATTTTAGGTCTAATTGGGTTTGAATTTTTAAATTGGACCCTTGGATGAAATTAGAAGTCAATAAGTTATTATTTGGAATTTCATATTAATTTAAAGATGAATTTAATATTATTAAAATGCAATTAATCAGATTTTGGGTCCGGAATGAGCCTGAATGATTTGTAATGTGATTTTATATTTTATATGATTTATAATTAAGTTAATAAAGTTTTAAAAGTGAAATTTTGAGTGATTTCGACATTTTCGAAAATCGTCCGATTTAATCGACAAGTTAAAATAGCCTTCCGGGGCACAGTCTCGGAATTCATGAAACCAGTTCCATTAGATCCGTAATAGTTAGTTATTATCGGATTTCAATTTTTGTAGCAATCGGAGTTGTCGTTTGATCGTGGCAGCTCGAAACGCTTAGAAATTGATTTAACCGATTTAATTTTAAATTGATCGTTTAATTCAGTAACTCACACGTATGACCGAATTGGCTTCGGGAACTTGTTCCATTATGTCCAGAACGCGGAAAAACCCTAGAAACGCCTATTGGTGCGTAAGAATCAGAGTTCGTTTGCATAAGTTGTTAAATTGAGAATTCTATTAAATAAATATTATTAAACAATATTATATATATATTTATCGTTCAAAACCCTAGCATATCGTGAGCCGCCGTTCTTTTATTCGTTCATGGCCGAAAATTAATTTCGCTTCTCCTCAAAAATCTCTCGATCCATGCTTCTATTTTGAAAACTTTCAACTGGAGAATCGAAGAGGGCTTTGAGATCTACGATGTGTACAGTGGTGATGGAGTTTAGTGCAGCTTGGAGGGCGTGGGGCCCGTCGAGTTCGTCGCGTGTTTGGAGGGCTGCTGCGTCACCTTAGGTCGACCGAGTGGGCGCGCGTTCGAGCTTGAGGTGTGAGGCGCCGTGCTCTTCGAGGTAGCGGAGCTTGATCGCGTTCGAGCGCGTCGATGGGATTGCGTTACGAAACCCTAAAGCACGATAGTGGGTTCGGTTCTTCCTGAAGGCTCGCGTGGTAGGGAAGAAGGAGGTTTCGTTTGTGGGCCTTGATGTTTTCCTTCGTGTGCGGCATGTGTGCGTTTGGGTATAATTTGAATTTTTATAAAAGAAATTGTTTCAAATTTAATTATTCTTCTTTTATATAATTTATACTCATGGAATTTATTGGATTATAACAATTTCAAGTTTAGATTAAAATTTTAAATTCCTATTTAATTATAGTATTAACAACCAAACATCCAAATATACATATAATAATTCCAAAAAATTATTTATTTTATATCAAAATGTAATTTTGGGTAAAATTATTTCATTTACCCACTTTAAAAATAATACTATGTCGGTTTATCTGGTTTAAGAGTTTAGAAACCCCTATCGATACGGTTGTACTTCCCGCACCGACCAGAATTCATAAACACTCAACCGATAAGTCAACACAGTATAAAAACAATTTTATATTCACTAACAAATACGCTCTCATAGCTATTATTACTCTCAACTCGTTATAGAGTACCATTGACTCTATTTAATGAGTAATTTTCCCCACCAAAGCCTAGGTTGTCGCCAACCTAAGCTCTGATACCAAGTGTGACGGCCCGCAAATCCTCTAATATTATAATAGTGTCTATTTACAATTACTTATAAAATAGCCGAAATTGTTACATGATTAAATTCCAGCTACTAGCCACAAAAGTGGGTAATACAAACAAAACTCGTACAAGGCTCGTAGGGAGAATGGATTTCCAACAATGACTAGGCACTGGGGTACCACCTGTCACAGTACGGGGCCTAGATCACCGTACCGAGGATTACTCCCTTCATCCCCTGCAACACAAGGCCGGAACCATTCCTTACTGAACAGTCCCGAACAAGATAAACCCCGTGGTTGGCGCGACCAACCACCCACTAAGCCGAAATATATAAGGGACATCTAGACAGGGGAATTATCTTGTCCTGCTTGGGCATGACCCACCTAACCTTGCTGCATATCCCCTGATTTTCAGTCATTTCCATTTGATGGGGCTTGAGGCTAATCGTTACCTTTTAGAACGTTTCACTTAGAATGCCCATCGTCCACCTGACGATGTTTCGCAAGCATTCGTCCATACAAGTCCGTCCTGGGTTCGAACGGAACCGAAGGCACTACTCCTACTACATCCATCTACACTCAAAATTATCAATTATCCAAATTTCTGATATTAAGCTATTATTATTCAAATTCTAATTTAATTCCCGTATTTGAAATTTAACCAATTTTATCAGCTTAACCAAAATCTTTTATTCCAAAAATTCAAATTATAATCCATATTCAACATTTAAAATGAATTAAATGTTCAAATTTGGCGACCCAAAATTCCGAGTCGTTACAGATAGATTGGAGAAATAAATCAAAAGGTGAATTTATTATAATATGACGAATGATATTCTTTTTAGAAATTTAAGATGCAGGTCAAATTGGATTTGTTAAACAACATTTTATAAATGAAAGGAAATTTATAAAAGAAATTTATACTTAAGGAAGCATGGTTAAAATGGTTGAAATTATGTTCAAGACGGGTCTTATAAGTAAGCGAGATTTATAAAGGAATAGATGAATAAATGGGTTCATAAATAAAGGAAATTTTATGAAGGAATGTTTTATAAAATGGAAAGAGATTTATAAACATGGTTTATAAATATAGAAATGATTATGTTGAACTAAGTATGGATTTTTACCAAAGAAATATATTTTTATTTTAAAGGTTGTTTATCAATATTAATATTGTGTAAAGGTTGTTTATTAATATTTTAAATATTTTGAAAGGTTAATTATTTAGAAATATTAATATGGTTTGAAATTGATTATAATTATTTATCAGTAAAGTTTCTTAAATTAATTATTATTATTTATAAAAATTTTGAAGATAAACCATCATATTTAAGAATGTTTGAAATCGTCCGCGGGCATAGCTTAACTGATCGGGACTACATTGCAACCATGGAACAATGTTCCTGGAGGTTGTGAGTTCGAGTCCCACTATACCAAGATATGTTTAACATTAAGGCTTAGAGTGGTTATCTCCGATAAAAAATATGGGTAGGGGATTGATGTTGTTGGTTGGGCTAACTTAAAAAGGGGATCGGTGTGATGGACAACTGAATTCCCTCGCTCTACTCTTCGTAATAGGGTTTTAAAAAAATTAAAAAAAGAACTTTTGTAATTTATTAATTATTATTTTAAAATGTTCAAAAGTTAGTATTTATTTATTTATAATGTTATTACTACATAGTAGTGTTTAAAGGAAAGACTAGAATTTTATTTCAACTGTTTTTAAGATTTATAAATAGGGTTTTGTAAACAGATGTGGATTATAAGGGAATCTTACAATATGTTTGGAAAAATGCAAAGGGAAGACTGGTTAAACGATAAAAGAGTTTTTTAAATAGCTTGAGATAATTATAAAAGGATTTTAGAAATGAGTTTATAGATTTAAAAATGGAGTTTATTAAATGGTGTTATCCCACTTTTTGGTCAAAACGGGAATAACAACAAATTGGCAAGGAATTATGGATAGCAGGACAAGGAATAAGGCTACGATGGATATCGTCAAAATTTTGTTGAACTCCGATCGGGACGAAATTGATTGGAAATGATGATAAGGACTATGAAAGGCTATGTTTCAAATATCAGGTTAATCGGAGTTCGTATGGAGGAAATATGATGGATTCGAGGTGGGAGAGGAATGTTGTTCGAACCCATCAGGTTCGAACCCATCAGGTTCGAACCCATCAGGTTCGAACCCATCAGGTTCGAACCCATCAGGTTCGAACCAATGGGAACTAGATGGGTTCGAAAGGAGTAACTTCAGTGCAATGGACTCGAAGATAGTGGATTCGAATGATGAACATGGACTCGAAGACAGTGGATTCGAACGATGGATATGGATTCGAAGATGATGGATACGAAGCAATGAAGATGGACTCGAAGAAAGGAAGTGGATTCGAAGTTTATGATGGATTCGTAGAAGGTGATGGATTCGAAGTTGCTGTGGATTCGTAGAAGGCGATGGATTCGAAGTTGCTATGGAAAGTGATGGATTCGAAGTTGCTATGGATTCGAAGTTGGTGATGGATTCGAAGTTGGTGATGGATGCGAGGGCGATGGATTCGAATAGAGTGGTTTCGAAGGAATGGGTTCGAAGGAATGGGTTCGAAATACATGGTTTCGAAGTGGACAGAGCATGGGTTCGAACCAATCAGGACGCACGAATTCTAGAACTTGGATCGATCATATCTTCCAAACCGTTGATCCAAATGCGATGAAATTTTGACAGGAGCTTACATACATGTTGAAGAATGTTCACACCAAATTTCAGCTCAATTGGATGGATTCTTGATCGATTCGAAAGTCACTTCGAATCGATCCCAAACTGGGCACGGATTCCGAGAACACGGGCCTGTGGGCCCCCCTCACGTGCCAAGCAACCTCCCCATGTTTTAGGCGGGATTTCAACCTTCCAGGCCTATAAATAGAGCCCCTGGTCATTCAGAAAAGAGGTCGGAAAATTTAAGAGGAAAAGCAAGCCCAGACGCTGCTAAAATCATTCCATAGCATCATTACTACTATTTTCTTCTGATTTGGTCACTACAACTGTTGTAATCACTTGTAATCTTCAAGGATAATCAATAAAAAGAAAAAATTGGAGTGGACGTAGGCCGAAGATAGCCGAACCACTATAAAACTTGTGTCTCTGTTCTTTATTTTTGGGATTGCTGCCTATTATTGGTTGAGATCTGTTATTTGTGTTTGAATATTTATATTCATACACTGGTGCTTTCACGGTATTGGGTGTTTGTGACCAATTTTGGCGCAAACATTTTGGTGCTTTCACTGAGAACAACTAGCACCCGCTGCATCGGATTTGAAGAGTTTGAGGAATTTGGATTTGGAAGACAATGACAAGGCAGAATAGCAGAAGGCTAAGGGCTGAGAGAAGCCAACAAGGAGGAAGTCAACAAGCATCCTCCGGAGGTGAGGAAGGACAGGCTTCGGTCTACATAACTCGGAATGAAATGGAAGCTATGGCCAATTCTTTGCAGGAGAGATTGTTGAAAAGTCAACAGGAGATGATGCAAACTTTCTTGGAACAAATGAGAGCTACAGGGATGCAGAACTTAGGAACAGCTACAGCAGCTGCGGATGCAGGACAAGGAGCTAGGGTTGTGGAACCCAATGAAGGACAGGATACGGAGCCAGAAGGCAATCAACAAGGGCTTGGGGGCAGGCCCACAGGATTCAATGCAGGAGAACCTTTGGAAGGAATTCAACAAGCTAGAGCTAACGTTGCTGCTAGTGAGCCACACGAGGAATATGTACCAGAGTTCCCTCGGGGGCATGGGGGGCAACCCCTACCAGACAATATAGGATTAGTAGAAATGATCAGGAAGACTATGCGAAGTGGTTTGACAAACGGAGATTTGGAAGGGGTGAATAGAAGTCCATTCGCTCGGGAGATAAGGATGGCTCAGAATCCACCTAAGTTCAGGCTACCTAGCGTGGAGGTATATGATGGTAAGACGGATCCAACAGATCACTTAATGAGGTACACCAGACACATGGAAGTGCTGGGGGCATCGGAGGAAGTGATGGCCCGATGTTTCCCTTTGTATTTGAAGGACTTAGCTGCAATGTGGTTTAGGCAGCTGGAAGAAGGATCTATCAGGACTTGGAAGGAATTAGTGGAAAAGTTTCTGGGACAGTTCCGGGTTCACGTCAAGAGGCCGAAGAACGTAATGACTTTAACATCGGTGAAGCAAAGGATGGACGAATCGCTTAGAGCTTTTCTAACTCGATTCAGTGCGGCAGTCGCTTCGGTGGATCGGCCTGATCCATCAATGGTTTTAATGGCAGCAGTATCAGGAGTCAAGGAGAATTCGGATTTCAAGGTATCTCTGATACGAGATCCCCCGCAAAATCTCGATGAATTCTTTCATGAGGCAGAAAGGTTCCTTCGGCAAGAAGATGCAAGTACAGATTTAAAGGTAAAGAAGGCTAATGCAATCGAGGTTGGAGCGGTATCCAAAAATGGTTTGGATAAGGATAAAGGGAAAAGGAAGTTAGACGATGACTCTGGAAACGCTAGGAAGCGATGGAAGGATCCAAAGTTTTCCACATACACAGGATTGAACGAGACGCTGGAGCGGATATACCTGGAAACTCGGAATCGCCTTCCCTACCGAAGGCCAGCTAGGAGGGAACCAACAGAGCGGGAAAGGACATCAGGAAGGCACTGTCTCTTCCATGATCTGGATGGACACGATACCAACAGCTGCAGGCACCTAAAGGATATAATCGAGGAGCATGTGAGGAATGGACAGTTACAGCAATACGTTGGAACTCGGGATGCAACAATGGAGCAGGAGCAACCACCGACCACCTCACGCCGTGATGATGGGAGGCCCAGGGATGATCGTCGATTGATCATCCATTGACCAGGGTAATATGGAATAAGTAGCAAGCTATTAGCACACGGTAAAGTCATTTACACATGTACGGGGACGGAGATAGCCCCTAGGCTTGCTCTGAATGATGATAACCCGGGACGCTATGGTTTGTGAAATTTATTTCTTGCTTTTAGATTGGACATTGCTTTTCTTTTTGGATTTGGTTTTGGAGCTTGGATTGAGCTCCTGGTTTTTCTTGCTTTTTTATTCGGATTTTCCTTTGGATGATTGTTTTTGGTTTTGGATTCTGGTTTGGATTTCTGGATTTGAACTTTGGATTTGGATTTGGATTTTGGATTTGGATTCTGGATTTGAATTTCGGATTTGGATTTGGATTTTGGATTTTGGAATAGATTTTGGTTGGATTTTTATCTGGTTTTTGATAAATGGTCGTCGGGTATGGATTATACCTGGAAAGGGGTGAGTTGCTTTGCCCGAACGTGGTAAATTGACTCATTCAGGTCGTCAAGTATGGACTATGCTTGGCAAGGGTCCGGAGTGATCAGGATTCGGCCTAGGACTTAGGCCCTCTATTATCATATATTATTTTCAGGTCGTCGAGTATGGACTATGCTCGGCAAGGGTCCGGAGAGATCAGAATTCGGCTTAGGACTTAAGCCATGGCATTTTACAACGCCCAGGGACACTGGGCCAAGGTCGTCGAGTATGGACTATGCTCGGCAAGGGTCCGGAGAGATCAGGATTCGGCTTAGGACTTAAGCCATGGCATTTTACAACGCCCAGGGACATTGGGCCAAGGTCGTCAAGTATGGATTGCGCTTGGAAAGAACCCGGAGAGATTAACTCAACGTCCAGGGACACTGGACCACGATCGTCGGATATGGATCACGCTTGGCAGGAACCCGGAGAGGTTATGGATTTGGATATCAACCCGGAGAGGTTATGGATTTGGCTATCGACCAGGAGAGGTCCTGGCTTCGGTTATTGGCTATTGGATAAGGATGGATTGGAACTTGGTTGTCGACTTCGAATGGATACGGAATTGGCTAAGGCTTTGATTATTGGATATGGAATTGGACATCGACTCGAAGCAGTCAAGGATGATATACTCTGGCAATATGGCTTTGGACTTCGTATATTGGATTCGGAACTATTCAAAACACGTCTTGTTATCACAAGGCATGTTTTGGGGGGCAAGCTGTTATCCCACTTTTTGGTCAAAACGGGAATAACAACAAATTGGCAAGGAATTATGGATAGCAGGACTAGGAATAAGGCTACGATGGATATCGTCAAAATTTTGTTGAACTCCGATCGGGACGAAATTGATTGGAAATGATGATAAGGACTATGAAAGGCTATGTTTCAAATATCAGGTTAATCGGAGTTCGTATGGAGGAAATATGATGGATTCGAGGTGGGAGAGGAATGTTGTTCGAACCCATCAGGTTCGAACCCATCAGGTTCGAACCCATCAGGTTCGAACCCATCAGGTTCGAACCCATCAGGTTCGAACCAATGGGAACTAGATGGGTTCGAAAGGAGTAACTTCAGTGCAATGGACTCGAAGATAGTGGATTCGAATGATGAACATGGACTCGAAGACAGTGGATTCGAACGATGGATATGGATTCGAAGATGATGGATACGAAGCAATGAAGATGGACTCGAAGAAAGGAAGTGGATTCGAAGTTTATGATGGATTCGTAGAAGGTGATGGATTCGAAGTTGCTGTGGATTCGTAGAAGGCGATGGATTCGAAGTTGCTATGGAAAGTGATGGATTCGAAGTTGCTATGGATTCGAAGTTGGTGATGGATTCGAAGTTGGTGATGGATGCGAGGGCGATGGATTCGAATAGAGTGGTTTCGAAGGAATGGGTTCGAAGGAATGGGTTCGAAATACATGGTTTCGAAGTGGACAGAGCATGGGTTCGAACCAATCAGGACGCACGAATTCTAGAACTTGGATCGATCATATCTTCCAAACCGTTGATCCAAATGCGATGAAATTTTGACAGGAGCTTACATACATGTTGAAGAATGTTCACACCAAATTTCAGCTCAATTGGATGGATTCTTGATCGATTCGAAAGTCACTTCGAATCGATCCCAAACTGGGCACGGATTCCGAGAACACGGGCCTGTGGGCCCCCCTCACGTGCCAAGCAACCTCCCCATGTTTTAGGCGGGATTTCAACCTTCCAGGCCTATAAATAGAGCCCCTGGTCATTCAGAAAAGAGGTCGGAAAATTTAAGAGGAAAAGCAAGCCCAGACGCTGCTAAAATCATTCCATAGCATCATTACTACTATTTTCTTCTGATTTGGTCACTACAACTGTTGTAATCACTTGTAATCTTCAAGGATAATCAATAAAAAGAAAAAATTGGAGTGGACGTAGGCCGAAGATAGCCGAACCACTATAAAACTTGTGTCTCTGTTCTTTATTTTTGGGATTGCTGCCTATTATTGGTTGAGATCTGTTATTTGTGTTTGAATATTTATATTCATACACTGGTGCTTTCACGGTATTGGGTGTTTGTGACCAATTTTGGCGCAAACAAATGGTTTTGTGGATATATAACGGAGTTTATAAATAATTTAGAATTATATGAAAGAGAATCGTCCTCAGTGAAAGTGAATATGCTTATACCATTAAGATAAGTATATAGGTATTTTTCAAGTATTGAAAATATAAGGGTGTATGAATGAATCTTCGTAGAAGTATTTTGGTAAAAAAATTTACATAGTGATTTGAGTTAACGGAGGATTTGTTAGAAAGGCCTAGTTTTGCTTGATGCTTAACAAATGTTGATTTTCCGTATGGAATTGAATCCCCGATTGAGTGTTTGTTATTCGATAGTTAAATAACCGAATATCGAATTTGGACCCAGTTTAACGACGGAAATTCTATCGAGTTAGAAAACCACCGATAAATTTTGAATTAAATTTATACCGCAAGCGCATGACAAACTATAGTAGTACGTGGCGAATATGGGTTGATCCGTCGGAAATTGTTAGATTTTAAATCTCTATTCAATCAAATTAGCCAAAGTTGAAAATTTAATTAGCTAAAAATATAGAAAACTAACAAAAGAAAATTGATGAAAATATGAGGTTGTTAAGGAAATTTAGAGATAAATCCACTCTCTTGATCACATAGTTCAACACACATGAAATTATGATCTCTCTTTTTTGGTCATTAGTGGATTTGAATATTGGATTTATCATAAGTATGGCTTATTTGTGTTATTAATTAGCTCTGCATAAGCCATCAAGCTATAACACAACATTTGAACCACTTTTAACTCTCATGGAAAATGACAATAAAGTTGAAAGTGAAAATCTATTTTAAGCATGGCCTATTAACTATTGTTTAGAATATAGGCCATCAAATTTTGATTAAAACATTCACTTTTTTTCCATAATCATATTTAGATAAAGAGGCAATATGTGATTCGTTTTATTAAGCATAGCCTATTTTTTTGAGCAACATAAGCTATCAAACTCAAAATACAAAATTACATAAGCATCATTTTTCCATGAAGCACAAAAAGAGAGCATTAATTATCAACCTATGTTGAAGCTACATAATTAGAGAGTTTCATTACCCCTAAATTAAAAGGATTTAGCCTCTCATATTCGTTATCAAATCAACAAATGTAGTTTGCAATATTAAATGAAAACAAGAGGAAAAAAAGAGCAAAATGAAAAGAAAAGCTAAATAAATAAATAAACACTAATCTACTTGCATGTATAAATGAAACTACCCTACTAGCATGAAAGGAAATAAACAAGAAAGGAGAAGAAAATGTATTGAAATTGCATTAAAAAAGGAATTACATAAAAGAAGAAATGGCTAAGTAGCCATGAAAAGAAAGAGAGCTCTCATTTTATTTTTCTAAGAGAAGAGAGCCTAAAAGAGGGACTAAGGATGAGGATTACATGAAACATAAGGGGTATTTATACAATTTATAAACCCTAATCCATATTTTTTAGGAATGCCCAAAATGCCCTCATAGGAAGTGTGACCACCAAGTAATCATTAGCATGTCTTAATCCCCCACTAAGTGTACATGAAGCTTTAATGGCCTTTTAGCATATGCATTAGATCCTAATTGAAAATCAAGGTATGTGGGTAGGTGGGGTCCTCAATGTTCATGTGTTTGAATTTTCTTCATCTTCATTTTCTTTGTTTTCTTTTGTGCATGCATATCTTCATGAAGCCACTTGTATTTAAATTTAAATTCCTGCAAAACAACATAAAAATTTTCAATTAAATTTTAGAAAATTAATATATGCACAAAAACGACCATTTTATCTTTAGGTGAAGATGAATATGTTATAATTTGAAAATAATTTGAATTTGTTTTAAACAAGTTGAAATAGCCGATATGATCATTAATTTAATTTAAATAGATTAAATATGGTGGTAAAAATATGCACATTTATGTGCAAATCAGATACCCTCATACTTATCTTTTTATTCGTCCTCGAATAAAGAAAAACTAAGATAAATTTGTTTTAGTAGGGAGCACGATTGCATTGAGCGTATGCAATAAGCCGTTAAACCTGTGGATGTCCCCAGTAGGATGAATGTTGTCTCGTAAGGGTTTTCAACGGATACTACCCACAAAATCCAAATGCAGGATGAAAATATTTACAAAATGCAAGATTTATTAACAAAGATATGAAAGCGAATTTTCGAAAATATTTACAATGAATGATTTACTTTTAATTCGATACAAATAAATTACATATAAGTTTCGGTCATTATCTTGAAAATTTAAGTCATTTATTCGTCAAAATTTCCAACAAAAATCAAGTTGTCATAACAAATAGACTATAGTTTAACTTGTTTTTCCGGTTAATAAAAAGTGTAATTATGAAGTAGATCCTTAGTTGATTATCAAAGCTTATCAAAGTGGTATTTTCATTTCAGTTCAATAACAAGTCAAATCAAATAAAGTAAAATAGTGCTTGGTTTCATTTTGTTACTCTCTCCATTTTTCTTTTGAAAATTATATTGATACTAACAATATTTACATATGTCTAACTCAAATAAACTGAGGCCAGATATACCGATCTTGCACTGCCTTCCGGGCATACGTGAGAAGGGTACAGAGCGTGGCGAGTGAACACACAAATGTGAACACATGACTCTAGGTGTTTATTAAAAAATTATACATATATACAAGAAATATTTTTTGTATTTTGTTTTTTTAGGGAGAGAGTTTTGCAAAATCATCTTAGCACCATTTAACATAGAAGACAAAAAAACATGTTATATCCTTTACTTTAAATACACCATTTTTTAAAACAAAGATTTTCAATTAGGATGTATTTTGTAATTAACACGTATGAATCTTCCTATATACTCGTTAAACCATTGTTATTTGTAATCAAGCTTTGTTTTTACTTTTGTTAAGACAAATAAATTTTCAATTTAATTAACGAAAACCATATATTTATCCTATAGTGTTTCTTTAAAAATAAATCAAAAATGATAAAAAAAAATTGTTTTGTTTTTGTGTTTTTTTTTAATTTTGGAAAGAAAACTTAAACATAAACCATGAAAAATAAAAAATGATGATAAGTCTCCCCGCACACTTGATTTTGACTATGTCCCCACAGTCAACCTAAGTGGAAGGAGAAGAATAAAAAAAACACAAAAAGATGACATATATTTACATGAAAATGAGCAGTATTTACACGAGATCAAAAAGTATATCGTCAAAAAGTAAATGAAACGGTCTTCCAAAGACCGATTCATTTGTCTCGTCAAGTATGCGAGACATAGCTCAAGCTTGAAAAACCAAACCTTTAAAGATTTTAAAGTTGAATGTTGATTTGGAAAAACGAATGTTTTTGAAAATTGTACGAATTGTTTTATTTTCGATGATTTCGAGGTTTATAAAACAATTTATTGAAATTCAAGTTTATTATCACTAAACTAAAATTCAAATTTATCATTGAAAACTTCTTCAAAATTATTTATTTCAAAATCAAAATGGTGACGTAAACTTTCCCCATCAGAATTTGACAACTCATTTAAAGTCCAAAGAAATCGTGTTCATTGAATTCGTCTTCCTTTATTCAATTATCAACAACTTCATTTCATGTGTCAATTTCAAAATTCAAAGTTTTTGTATTTAAATTTTTGAAATCGAGAAAAGGAAGATCGAATTGTAAATCAAGTTTAACGCCCTTAAAAGAATTGAAATC
Organism: Allium cepa; assembly: GCA_030765085.1. NCBI lineage: Eukaryota > Viridiplantae > Streptophyta > Magnoliopsida > Asparagales > Amaryllidaceae > Allium > Allium cepa. Next base: position 517,320,372 of record CM060942.1, read on the forward strand.
CAACTCAATTACCGTTTTTCAACAACTTCATTAAGTTCATCATCATCATTTTCATTTTCAAAAGTTGTTGTTTAAAAATCGTTGATTTGGGTAAAAGGTGGATTATTACTTGACTCGTCACACATTGCGATTTGATTTTGTTTATCACCTTGTTTCATATATGTTTTGAGCAACAAATCCGTATGTTCATCGTAAATTTCGTCCATTTCTCAATAAAATCCAACTTATAGTTATTAACATGAGGATCTTCACTTTGAAATTGTTGAGGACAAAAGTTTTCAATTGTAATGTGGTTAAGATCATTCCCATTGCCAAACTCGTTTGAAAGTTGTTTCCACTTTCATTTTGAGTTTGAAATTCATTTTGGAGTTCGAAATGGAATTGGCATGGGTTATAATCAAAATCATTTGAATTTTGGATTGAATTCAAATTTTGAAATCCTTGACTCAAGTTATTACACAAATATGAATTACATAAATCATTTATACTTTGATTTTGTTGTGTAGAGAATTCAAGTAAAGATGAAATGCTATTTTCAAGAGTCGAGGGATGGTCATTGTTTTGAAAACTTTGTTAATCAAAATTCGAATTGTTTATAGAATAATTGTCGTTAAAATATCCATACGAATTTGGAGTGAAATCATATGGATTATATTGATTTTCACAGCTATTGCAAAATTCACATAAGTGGAGAAACTCGGACATTTTTAAGAATGTTTTTTGGTTATATATATATATATATATATATATATATATATATATATATATATATATATAAAGGAAAAATATTAACAAACAAAATGTATTTTTCAAAAGGGAAATTGATTTTTTTTTTGTTTTTTCAAATTTTTTCTTTGTTTTCGAAAAGGTTTTATAATTTATTTTGGATTTTGGTTTTTTCTAAAAGTTTTTTAGATTTTTGAAATTTCAAACAAAAAGGATTTAATTTTCAAAGTAAAAGAAAAGACATAATTACAATTTTTTAATCTCGTATTTTTGAAGTTTTTGTTTAAATATGCATGAACTAATGCAACTAAATGAATACAAGGGTCTAATTATAAATTATGCAACCTAAGCCAAAGTTGTATAATCACACTTTGTCTTAAATCAATAAGATAGCCCTCAACCAGGTAACAGGCAGGAGTTATCAGTGCACCATGAATCACCGTAGCAATACTGCTGAAGGTTTAAGCACCTTTAGAGAAACGACCACTATAATATTTACGAATCACCATAATATTTATAAATGGTTATTACTCTGCCGTAGCCTAGACACCAAGAAATTATATTGTTCAAAGAGCACAATTTGGCAATATACAATTAAGTGTTATTGATTTTTAGCCGTTATTGTTAAACTAAGATAAAATGCAAAACTGAAATTAAACGTGTATTAACAATGCAGCTACGAATGAATTTTTTTTGTTTTTGAATTTTTTTATATAAATGCAAATGCAAACAACCAACTATGCAAGCCACATAAAAACAACAGATATAGCAAGCAAGCAGTTTATTTTATTTTGGCAAGCGAAGCGAAGCAATTATTTTTGGCAGTAGTATTTTCCCTTCTGAAATTCTACTTTGGCAATCTGAAAATAAAAATAAGGTTTATATACAGATTTTTTATTTTATTTTATAGAAGGAAAACCAAACAAAACCAGTAAAACAAAACGAATGAAAATAAAACAAAATGAAAATTGTTTTTTTTTTTGTATCAAAAAAAAGGAATTCAAGGCAAAAGAAAACTAAAACTTAATTTTTTTTTTTTTTTTTTTTTTTTTTTGAATTCAAACTAAAAGAAAAGTTGAAAACAATTCAACTTGACCCTACTAAAAGAACTGAAGAAAATTTAGAAAAGAACTAATGAACACTCAATCCAAACAATTCCACTACGTCCGTTTTGCTCCTTTTTTTTTATGTTAATCGGCCCGGCCCAAATAAAAGATGCATAGTTTACTGTAGAAAAGCTTTTCACCGAATCAAACAAATTTCAAAATTCACTCGCGAAATTCCATACTAAGAATACCAAATTAAATTCACAAGCAAAATTCACAATTCACACTTCATAATTCCAAAGAACACCAAATCAAATTCACACGCGAAGGATTGATGTCGCGGTCGGTTCTATTGAAGTTGCGTTCGATTTGGGGATTGATGAAGATTTCTGGTGATGTCGAGGGATGCCGCGGATTATGGTGGAGGAATAAAGGCGATCGAACTCACGGGTGTTGGTTGTGTTGGTGGTCTCGGTTTGGCGAGGAGGGTTTGTGAAGATGATTTTGGGTTTGACGGATTTGCAATTCGTGGGTATTGGTCGTTCAATTGGTGAGTTGTAGGAGGTGGTGCGCGAGTTGTTTGGGAAAGGCAATTGGGAATTGGGTTGGTGGAGTTCACGATTGTTTATGGGGATTCGGGTTGAATTTAGGCGTGATGGTTGCGGAAGTGATTGCGTTGCTTTCGTGGCGATGGAAACGAATTTCGTGGCTGTAGTGATTGAGGGAGGCGATAAGGAGATAACATGTTCGAGTCAAAGGTAATGTTTATTTCAGGTAGAAGGTGAGTTGTTTGTAATCTGAGTTGTGGTTTCGATTATGTTTTTGGAGTATGATGAATGAAAGGAAAGTTGAATGCTCACTGTATATGGAACCGTAGCAGGCAATGGCTGTGTGGATAGTCAGGAAGGGTTGTGATGAATTGGTGTTATGTTAAGTGTTTGCCGGGGAAATGATGCGGTCTATGTTTTTGATGTGCAGCAGGCAGTTTGATGATTATGTGCAGGAGGTTGCACAGCAATGGCAATACAAGGAAGGCAGTAGTCAGGTGAAAGACAGAGAAGTTGTAGGTGGTTCGATGTGGTCAGAGGTTGTGGAAGCAGTGAGTGGTCTGGAATTGTTGTATTGCATTGAAGTTTTGATGGATGGCTTGCAGTGGATGGTGAAGTAGAAGTGGGGATTTCAGAACAGTGAAGTTTGTATGGGTAGTGTTTATTTGTGGAGAAGGTGTGGTGATTGAATGATGTGCGGGCAAGTTTGGCCAAGGAGAGAATGTGACAGTTTGTAGTGTATTTTTTTTGTTTTGGTTTTATAAATGTAAAACAAAAACAAAAAAGAGAAGGAAAAAAAACAAAAATGTAAATCTAAAAATACAGATGTAAAATTAAAATACAATAAAATGTTTTTTTTTTATTTTATAGAAATTTTGTATGTTTTAAAAAAAATAATAGAAATGCAATGCAAAACAAATAGAAAACACTAATCACACAAACAGATGTAAGCAGCAATCACACAAACACACAACAAAATTCTTTTTTTTTTTAATTGCAAACAAACACACAAAATAAAACACACAAAAATCAAACAAAATAATAATAATTCAAAGAGTAGAAAATTAAAATCAAAACAACTTTCCGGCAACGGCGCTAAAAACTTGTTTAACGATGGAAATTCTATAGAGTTAGAAAACCACCGATAAATTTTGAATTAAATTTATACCGCAAGCGAACGGCGTACTATTGTAGTACGTGGCGAGTACGGGTCGATCCGCATGGAATTAGTAGATTTTAAATCTCTATTCAATCAAATTAACCAAAGTTGAAAATGTGATTAGCTAAAAATGTAGAAAACTAACAAAAGAAAATTGATAAAAATATGAGAGTGTTAAGACAATTTAGAGATAAATACACTCGCTAGATCACATAGTTCAACACACATAAAATTATGATCTCTCTTTTTGGTCATTAGTGAATTTAAATGATATGTTTATCATAAGTATGACTCATTTGTGCTATTAATTAGCTCTACATAAGCCATCAAACTATAGCACAATATTTAAACACTTTTAACTTTTATGAAAAATGACAATAAGGTTGAAAATGAAAATCTATTTTAAGCATGACCTATTAACTATTGTTTAGAAATATAAGCCATTAAATTTTGATTTAAACATTCACTTTTTTGCCATAATCATATTTAGATGAAAATGCAATTTGTAATTCATATGACCAAGCATAGCCTATTTGTTTTGAACAACATAAGCTATCAAACTCAAAATACAAAATTACATAAACATCATTTTTCCATGAAGCACAAAAAGAGATCATTAATTATCAAACTATGTTGAAGCTACATAATTAGAGAGTTTTATTACCCCTAAATTGAAGGGTTTAGCCTCTCATATTTGTTGTCAAATCAACAAATGTAGTTTGCAATATTAAATGAAAACAAGAGGAAAAAGAGAGCAAAATAAAAAGAAAAGCTAAGTAAAGAAATAAACACTAATCTACTTGCATGTATAAATGAAACTACCCTACTAGCGTGAAAGGAAATAAACAAGATAAGAGAAGAAAATGCATTGAAATTGCATTGAAAAACGAATTACATAAAAGGAGAAATGGCTAGGTAGCCATGAAAAGAAAGAGAGCTCTCATTTTATTTTTCTAAGAGAAGAGAGCCTAAAAGAGAGACTAAGGATGAGGATTACATGAAACCTAAGGGGTATTTATACAAATTAGAAACCTTAATCCATACTTTTGGGAAATGCCCAAAATGCCCTTATAGGAAGTGTGGCCACCAAGTAACCATTAGCATGTCTTAATCCCCCACTAAGTGTACATGAAGCTTTAATGGCCTTTTAGCATGTGCATTAGCTCCTAATTGAAAATCAAGGTGTGTGGGTAGGTGGGGTCATCCATGTTCACGTGTTTGAATTTTATTCATCTTCATTTGCTTTGTTTTCTTTTGTGCATGCATATCTTCATGAAGCCACTTGCATTTAAATTTAAATTCCTACAAAATAACATAGAAATTTTCAATTAAATTTTAGAAAATTAATATGTGCACAAAAATGATCATTTTGTCTTTAGATGAAGATGAATATGTGACAATTAGAAAATAATTTGAATTTGGTTTAAACAAGTTGAAATACCCAATATGATCATTTATTTAATTTAAATAGATTAAACATGGTGGTAAAAATTTGCAAATTTACGTGCACATCAGACCCAAACATAACATTGGAAATATCCAAAGAAAACTCGTGAATTATATGGCACAGTCATCTCCGATGATGACGTACCATGCGTATAAATCACCTTTCATTTTCCCAGGATAATGATAAGGAAATCCGTCCACTAAAGGGTAGAAGGTGATCTCCGATCTTATCTTTGATTATTTATTTCCTAAAGAACTGGAGTTGAGTTTATCGAGAATTATCAAATGTTGTTTCGAAGAGACCGAGATCCGGTATGTTATCCCAAAACCACTTCGATCCAACGAATGCGTTTTGAAGTGAAGACATCATAAAGATGATGAAATAGGAGACGGAGCTCTCAAGTGTTTCATTCACCCCCAGAACGATCTTGTATGGTTGAATGTTGGTATTGCATTATTGCATGGAGGACAGTATTAGCATAAAAAGTGGTAGTGCTATAAAAAAGGTAAAACGTAGCCTCAAGCCTCATCAATCGGGAATGACTAAAACATGGAAGATGCAATAGAGCTAATTGGGTCCCTCCTATGTAGGGTATGATCATCCCTATCTAGAGTAGATATTATCTCTTATTACTATACTTCAGGCCCATTAACAGAGGGGTGATCATGTTCGGTGTTATCCAGTGAAGGGTAGGCCACATATTTGTTTAGAGGGGTCGATAGGTTTGACCTTGGTATTATTTTATCTAGAGATGCACAGTGATGGGCGGTACCATCGTAGCCCAGTCATTGTACAGAATCCGTTCTCCAATACGAGCCTTTACGGTTTTAGTTTTATATCTATTATGCTGGAATTTAATCAATGTAAGAATTTTGGCTAAGATTAATGAGTATTTGTATCCAGACACTATTATAATATCAGATAATTTCATATAGAACGTTTTGGTTATCGTAAGGTAAAATCCCTTCTGTGTTTTTGTGTGGCATGACCTTACGAGATACTTTTGATTTTCAAATAGTTTTCTGGAACTTCAAAACCTAGTTGGGTGTGTTTTCTCATGCTGGTTTTTCAAACTGACTCAGATGTTATTTCATTATATTGCTTAGGTCAGATCGAGCAATACAGATTTGTTTTAGATTCATTGGAGCTCAAGAGATGAGTTGGAGGTCTACATGTTGTTTTCACATATATGTCTATGTTCCGCTGCTTTTGTTATTGAAATCATCCATATTTGTAAGGATAGGCTGTTATAAGTGTCCAGGATGTTGATCATTATTTGTATTGTACTCTGATGGATGTAAGTATAAAATAGTTTCTCTTTAAAAAGATGTTAATATTATATTATATACATTGTTCCGCTGCGATTGTGAAATTCTGTGATTGTTTTAATCTCTTTTCTCTTCTTCTTTTCTTCTCTTCTCCTTCCTTCTTTCTTTTCAATAAATATTTATCTTTTCGTTAAATTTGGGTTGGACATATGTGGTTTATTGTCGGCTTGAATAGTACGGATTGGTTGGTCATTACACTTCGATTGAGTTATCGCATTATATGTTTTAAAATGGAACTTTCGAAAGGGTAGTTTGAACCTAGTCGAAACCATGCTACCATCTTCATGCCTTTCGAATTGGTTGAAGTTATCAATGAATTTGAAAGGTAAGCTTTTGTTTTATAAGTATAAAAGCTGCTTCCTAACATTTTCAAAAGGGCTCTAGTAGCCATTTAAACTAAAGGTTTGCAAGGCAATAGCCTCAAAAGGTATTTCTAAGCTATCCTTTTAATTTTTTTACTTAAAGACTAATGCGTTCGAAAGGATGGTCCCGAAGCCATTTGTTTTTCCCAAACTCTTTAACTTGAAAGTTAATGGTTTCAAAAGGGTTACTTTCGTTTATATTCATTTTGAACCGAAAGTTATTTTTAAGGATAAACCCAATGGTTTAAAAGTGGTACATTCAAATGGTTTCATAGCTATGTTTCTACAAGTTGGTAAGATATGCTTTAATGCTTTCGAAAGGAATGTTTTGATTGGTTTGGAAAAAGGTTTTTATGCTTTCAAAAGAAATGTACTAAGGCGTTTTGAAAGGCGTATGTTTAGTGTTTTGAAAAGCAGATTTGAATGCTTTCGAAAGAGATGTTCTAATGGTTTCGAAAGTAAAGGTCTAAGGTTTCGAAAGCCTTAGTTTTTAAAACAAAGAACCCAATTTCATTTTTAAAAGGAAAACCCATGGCAATATAAAAGAACTTTGAAATGGTTTTTAATTTTGGAGTTTTTGAAGAAGCTTTCCTTGATAAGAATAGTGGGTTAAAGGGATTAACCATACTTTTTGTGAAAATGATTTCAAGGATATAAAACCATAAATGTTGGTATTATTATTATGATCAGATATTGTTTATGCTTCTTCTATAAATACATTCACTATATAATTGACCCATAAATGTATTTTTAGGAGCAAGGGCAGAATAACCAGCTAAGTTGACCTGATAGTGAATATAAATTAATTTAACTCTTGAATGAGTTGAGTTGCATCCAAGAGGTCTAGTAGACCAGAACATAGGATGCCCAAAGACTGATCAAGAAATTGTCAGTTTAGACAGGTTCATAGTAGACCCATGAAAACTATGTTTGGAAAGAGTTATTGGAAGGGGCCAATAGATCCGTAGTGATCCCATGAAAATAATATCTAGATAAAGTTATTGATAGAATTCAATAGGTTCATAGTCAACCTATGAGAACTATGATATAAGAGAAGTTATTGGAGGTACTAATAGGTTCAGGGAGACCCATGAAATAGTTGAATGAAGTTATTGGCAAGGGCCAATAGGTTCTTAGTGATCTCATGAAAACTATGAGATCAGATACATAGTCTATAAGCTTCAAACAGGCTATTAGTCAGCCTATGAAAACTAATAGGCTAATAGACCCTATAAACTATAACTGATTCAAATAGTCAAATAAATGGGGATGGGAAATCCAATATATTTTTCTTGTTTGCATATCATCATGATATTTTAAATTTCTACGTTTTTAACTGTTGTGGATACAGGTGCATAGTATATGGCTATTATAAATATTTAGGTAAGATACTAGTGAGGAGAAAACCCGCTCCGTAAAGCGGCGTGGTCTCACTAGATATCTGAATAGTTCGAGACGATAGGTTATTATTCATACTAGGCTTTTTGTCTGACTCGAAGTTTATGTTTTCTACTTAAACCTTCGGTGCTTAATTGATTTTGAGTAAATTGAGAGTTGAGGTTTTTCAGGTTCTCCTTTAAACGAATAAGCTTTCGAAAACGTCCAAGAGGCAAGCTAGCAAATAGGAGTTCTTTTCTATTTGATTCTGCTATGTTTTGATGTAAGGGAAAAGTTGTTTAATTGCCTATGTCTAGACTCTGATCATCCAAGGGGACATTTTCATATGACGCTCTTGGCGTAGTTTGTAATAATTATATTTTCTCAAAACGCGATTTTCGAATTTGGGTAATGAATTTGAAATATGATTGAAATGGAATGAGAAAATTTTCTAATGGTTTTAATTATTTTTTGATCCATGTGTTTCCATTATATCCATGTATCTAACACTACCGCACACCGAAAATTAATAACTATGGATGACTGCAGCATCCGTAGCCGTTAGTTTTGGGCCTTCAAGTGAGGGATGTTACAATTATAGACTTTTAAATATTATACAGCATAAAGATTTCATATTTTATTCCTTATTCTAACGAGGTTTTGACATTGAGGTTGGTTAGTATATGGAAAGTTCTCAAAACTTTCAATAAAAATCTAACTAATTATAACTTACCTTTTATTGGTTAAAGGCTATTATTCAGTCTAAATTTATCGAAATGAAGGATGGAAAATGAAGTGAAAAATATATAATTCTGATTACTGCTATTGACTTTGAGGTCTATATAGTAATAAAGTTCATATGACTACGATTATCATATTTACATCAAGCTACTTTGTTTATATATTAAGAAACAATTCATAAATACTTTAATATAATAGTCCACCAAGATACTATTTTATATAAATAAGTTAACTGCAATCAAGATTCTTTTACTATAATGATACTTGGACAATATAATGTTTTCTAACTTATGAAATAAAAAGCTTACTAAGAACTATAACATTATCTGATCTGTATTGTTGAACTTTTAATTCCACACTTTGAAGTAAGAAGTAAGAACATGTAAATGATCGAAGATGAAAAAGTACAAAAGTTTAGAACGCCTAATTATTTTTACTTTTAAGTTTATTAATACTATTATAGAAATTTGTAGATATCTTTATCAATAATTAACAAAGATTTGTCCTTAGAAGTAATTGGATTGTTTTCGAATCTGTGTGCTTACAATGTTTAGAATAGATTCATAACTCACAACTAGCAAATCTCTAGAATAGGTTCATAACTCACAACTAGCAAATCTCGATTGACTAAAATTATCGGGTTGTTCTAAAGTTTTATTTTCTACAAAAAAATATAACTAATATATTCAACTTTCACGTATAGTTTAAGAAAACAAAGAAAATGTTGGTCCATTAGTCAAAGTATTGGAAAATTATTTATAATTTTGCGTTGAAAAAATATTTCCATGCATGCCCTAATATAACGAGATGCATAATGTGGTTTCAAATTATTTAAGAAGTGTGTTTGCTTGTTTACAGTTCTTGTCTGTTATGGTATATTTTATGTTTTATCCATATGAATCTCATTAGTACATGTAATTATTTGAACAATGTTTGCTTATGGAAGATGTTAAGTTATTTGGTCTATTGTTAACACAATAAGAATATACAAGTTTCTACCAAAATATAACCGATCTGCAATTTTTTTTGGAAGTATTGACTTAGAATGCAAAGGTGAACTTATTTGTTTCTTTTTATAGTTTTAAAGTAATTTGGCTGAAATATGCAACGTTATTGTAAAAATAGAGATGCCATAATAATCATATTTGTTCAATTATGTTGAATGCTTCGATTTTAAAATGTCTATCAAACTGTAAAATCATTTCTGTACTTAAAAATAGTATTCAAATAGTTCTGTTTGGTGTAGTAATAGAGGAGGAAAGTATTTTACTATGAAATTGAATACAACTTCTGTAACATTATAGATCTATAAACATTATCTTTACTACTAAAAAAGAGAATTCCAATAACTAATTTGCATGGTGTATTTCTGAAATTCAAAAACTGCCCTCCCTCATAAACTCCTCTTCATATGTTCTCATCTAATCCTAAATCAACAATTGTTTCATTATCAAATCCAACCTCCACCATTATCCCTCTACCCTCCCTCCACCCACACTCTTTCTAAAACCCTAGATCGAATCGACTCTTCCCATGGATCGTCCATCGTCTACATCGACTGAACACATTGCCCACCATCATCCCCGTATAGGATCAAAGCCTTTTTGAATTCTTTCTAGTACCCTAGGTCAGATCCACTTTACCCATGGATTCTCCATCGTCGACATCAACGGAAAACATCATTGCCATCGTACGGTCCACTCAATCCAACCTGCATCCCCTTCTTCTACCGTAGTGATCTATTTCTCTATTATCTACTACTACGATATAATCAATAATTACTCTATAAAAAATGTCCATGTTCTAAAATTTAATCATACTGATTTTGATACCTACCTACGACCATTTTTCTTCATAGCAACATATAGATTTGGGATTTCTATACCAAAATAGAAAATTATTTCCCTTTTTTGAATTGATCTATTCGTAAATTACCTATTTCACAACATGAAGCTTTACCTTATATGCCCTCTTTTAATAGATCTCCTTAAGAATTTAAATAAACCTGAATATTCAGTTAGTTTACATGCATATACAAATATTAATTATAAAAGTTAAATTTAGAAATAAATTAACAATGCATTTTCTGTTTTTTAGTTCGTAGCTTATTACCATTTCAATCATTTCCTAGAACGAGTTGACACTGAAAAATTGGAGAGGAGTTATCAGTGCTATCATCGTTAGAACGTGCATCGATACCTATTTTTCCTCCCAATATATTGAGAAGCGATGATTCTAATAAGATGCAACACATTCTCCTTTTTTACTTTTGGAAATAAAAATCATTGAATTAAGTTGTTTCATTAATTTTCATGTTTAAACATATCAGAAAATGAAATAAACCAATAGACTTAAGTTCCTCAATATGTTTGCCAGTATCTATGTAGATTGCAAGCCTGATAATTTTTTCTATACCACCGTTTAATATTAGTTATAACTACCCCAATATTCCTTGCAATGGTCGTTATTTCTTCAGTGAAATTTATTATAACATTTATAACATATTACAAAACAAGATTAAGAAATAATGGATTCGAATGATTACTAATCTACTATAGCGAGTAATTTGAATTTCCTTTCCATAAAAGGTATTCGATTCTCATGTTATGAATTTTATAGGTTAACCATAAAACCTATAACTTTTTGCTTTCGCTTCTGATTGGATTGTGTAAAATGAGTTTAGTAAAATGCAAGAGAACTTATATATATATAGCGGTCACCATCAGAAACTAAAAGGTTATTCTCATCTCACAATAAATTCAATGAACTAACCTGCACCATATCTTTTGAGGTTCCAAAATACCCCATGGATTCATTACATATTACCATTAATTTTTTATTATTTTTTGTTGACGCGTGAAATTGTATTTGGTTAAATTAAGAAATGAATATAATGTTTATTTAAAATTAACCGTTAAGTATTATTTTAACAAATACAACAAGAACGAAGTAAAGTCTTTAGTCCTAAAAGAAATAATTTATTTTAGAAAATACAATAACATCAATATACCCATTGGATGCAAAATTATGCGTACAAGAAAAGGAAGTGCTCTTGAAATTAAAGATTTTAGTCCCAAAAGGCTATAATTTGTTTAGACAGAAAGGAGGTATTGTATGCATTTTAACAACAACATTTGGGTATTTGCAAACAAGGCAACCAAATATCTTTCATTCACCGAAAAAAGCTATATTTATTTTAACGTGCATCATCCTTTACACTCAATTATATCGTACATGAGTTGGGATTAAATTTTTTTGGATAATGCTTACACTTGATTATCACTGCATTGTTAAAAACTTATTTTTCTTATTATTGCAATCTTAAGAACTTATTCTTCTTCTTATTATATATATATATATATATATAAGTTTTCTTGCATTTATTTCATTTTCTAGTCTTACTTTCAATTTGTTCGTCCTAGAGTATATATTATCGAAAGAATTTTTTTCATCTTCATAGCTCAACTTTGATTATTACTCAAGAGGTAGGCCTTGAAAAATTAAATTTGGTAAAAGTTGAATAAAGAAAGCAACCTAGTTTGTTAATATCTCATATTCATTTAGGTTATCCAAATATTATATACGATGTTGTTTGTGGAAGATATGTATTTTTATATTATGTTCGTACCAACATGCCCCACCTGCTAATTGCTTAATATAAGTTAAATATTTTTTCTTACATTATTATTTTGTTAGCTATAGTTGCTTCCTATTCTTTGGAAAATTCTATTACATATTTTCCGTTATATCTACATGTTGTAAATCATGTTCCAATTGTTACCATGAAACATATTATTACTTATATTATGTATATTAATTTTACTAATTAGTATGCGACTTATATTTTAAGGCTTAAATGGTGATATCCACTTATAAAAAAATTGAGTATTTTTTCCTATTAATCCGAAAAATGGATCAACACCATGGTTAAAGTTTGAAAGCACTAGCCATGTTCTGACAGAGCAATATCTAGATCACAGATATAAGAAAAGAACAGAAAAAGAACGAAGACAGAGAATTTTTATAGTGGTTCGGCTGTTAATAAACCTACGTCCACTTTATAATAACCCTTATAGACTGATTGCTGTTACAAGAGATGTTTGATTACAAGGCTTTGATTATGTTGAATCCCCAGAGTTGGAATTTACTGGAGAATCGCATTGAATTCCTTTGGAGATTATTGTGAGAGAGGTAGAGAGTAAAGAATAATTCCAGCAGAGCTTCAAAAATTAGTACGGTGAAGATCCAGTTTATGTTGCAGGTAGGATGGTATTTATAGGGGTTGGAGAGCTTCAGGGCCAGGATACGTCTTCATCAGCTCGTAGGTGGGTAGGAAAAGACCTAGGGAGAGGCTGGCATGCAAAACAAGGAAGAATCATATGGCGACCCATAGACTTGGCTCATTTTGCGAGCCAATGTCTTGGTCTCTTCTCGTATGTTTCTATGGCTAGTTCGTTTGATGGTTTGAACAGAGGCATAGGTCGTTGATGATCCAAGCACTTAGGATTTTTCTAGGGTCTGGAATTGGAGGTGTTTTGATAGTCGTTTATAATAGTTGTTTCGTTTTGATAGCAATCAACTAGCTGTTTGCGCTCAGCTGTTGATTGGACTAAACTGACATTAGCTTCTTTGTTCAGTTGAATTTTGTAACAACCCAATATTTTCAGCCATTCGCAGACACACATGCCGGACTTGAATTGCTCAAAAAACCGCATTGTAAATAAATTTGGAGCAAATGAAAACAATCACAGAATCACAAACATAGAAATATCAGAATAACTCACAGCGGAAATTAAAATACCATAGTAGTTCATGAAGCTATTATAAAAAAATCTCAAACAAATACATAATATCAGTCTGAAAACATATACATTAGAAATCTCAAATACATAGAAGCTTATAAATACCAGTGCTGAAATAGAACAACTAAAACTGAAAGGGAATAGATAACTAGACAAGCAGAATCTCCAGCGATTCCTAGCTCCAGGAAAGAAATCCAAAGCTAAGCTGTAAATACTCAGGCTGACACAAGCGTAAAGTAAAACACAAAACACTCGAGTCAGGACATACATACTTATATAATGTAAACCAACTCAAGTGAACTATAGTAGTAATGCACAATAACTTAAAGGATGCTTGGGATCGTCTATCCTCAAAGGATAGTTAAACTATAAATTTAAATACATCCCATGGTTAAAATTCCAAAATGGTATTTTATATTTCTAAATCAAATATCATTTAAAAATTCAATATCATTTCAAATTCATTTATAATATTAAATATCATATCCTTCTAAAACCTCATTCATTTTTATTTAATTTAAATACCATTTCAAATTACATTTCAAAATGGTTTATATTTCAAAGCAAATATTCCAATTAAACCAATTCCAATCAAACCAATTAAATATTCCATTTAAACATTTAAAATGAAGTTATTATATTTAATAATAAAATATTAAATTCTTAAAATTTTACCAATTTCAGAATTCATTTATTCACTTCAATTTATTAAAATAGTGAAATTTCAACTTTCGCAGCATTTAGAAAATGCTACGGTAAATTAACATTTAAAAACAATTCATTTTAACAAAGATAGCATTTATAAAAATGCTGTAATAGGTTTTAATTTAGTTTTCTACAAATACAACACTTACAAAGTGTTGTAATAACCCTTAGTTCAATTTAGTCTTTTAGTTCATTTATATCAATTACAGCATTTGCAAAATGCTGTAATATCTTTAACTTTAGAAAATGATAGCATTTCAGAAATGCTATCAATTTAAATTCCAAATTTTCTATACAATTTCATAAGCATATAAATTGAATTTAAATCATTTTAAACTTATAATAATCATATTTTCACACTTTTAAAATGATCACTTAAATACCCTTTTAAGTCATGATTTTATAAAGTGAAATTTCACAATTTAATATCAAATTTTAATAATTCACTTATTAAAATCAATATACCATTTCATAACATTTTCATTTACTTATTCTTTAAATTTACCATTTTATAAGTTAAATTTAGATTCCATTTTTATTTTCATAAATTAACCTTTATTTTTAAAATACATTTGCCATTTTACAAGTTAAGTTATAATTCAAATTTCATTTTCTCATTCATTCATTTAGCTATTTTTAATTCATTAGAAAAATAAATAACACCTTATAAAATCATTCTAAATTCAAATTTAAATCTATTTATCGTAATTTCTTACTTAATTTAAACTCCATTTAAAAATAAAATCATAAATTCCAAAAGTAACTTATATTTCAAATTTCTACTTTACCATTAATTTATTTCACTTATAAATTTGTAGAAAATCAATACTACTTTTGAAATCATTTTTTGATTTAAATTTATATCAAAATATCATAATATTACATTTCTAAAATACTTTCAAAATTTTAGAAATATATATATTAACCTCGGGTCTGTATAAAATTTTCTAACCTAAGTCAAATGATACGGATAATATATCATTTCAATTCGTAATTTACAAAGGAAAAATCCGGGTTCTATCATTTCAAACCCGCAATCCTAAGTTAAATGAAAGAAATAAAATTGCTCAGGCCTATCATTTCAGCCCATAATGATTTTTCCCTATTCTAAAGTCCGTTCGGGTATGTATCATTTTAACCCGTAGTGATTCTATTCTATAGGGAACTTGCAGTGTTATAAACTGGTATAAATAAATAAAATAGCATTATATAACAGTAACTGGTAATATGACAGATGTATAAATAGGGTGAACATCATATAAATAATATCACAGGCAGTTATAACATAATAATATAATCTACAGATTCAAAGGGTGTTAATTTACTAATTATATAAGTACAGAATGTCTGGTGAGAAATACTCACCTCTACGAGCTGGAGATAACAGATTTTAACACACAAACAAAGATCCGGAAAGCACAAAGGCTCAACTACGGATTCAAGTGAGGTGAGAGCCAAAATATGACCTTGTGCATATGAAACAAAACAATATATATAAACATGAATTTCAACATAAAATATATCATTAAACAATCTAGAAGTCATGCACTACAAAGAATCAAACACTAGAACTTGCTTCCACCATCACTATGCTCGACCATAGGATGATAAGGAACAGCCATGGCGTGTATTTGGTCAAGTATGAATCAAGTCTGCTTGGCCTAACTAAGGTAATGAAGTAATGGGAGTTGTTTGTGCATGAAATTACAACACAAGGCAACAAAGCAAATTTTTGCACAAACACAAGCTTCGGCCAAGGCTTTATATGCACAGCCAGACTGGTGGAGGCTAGGAGATGGTGTGGCAGTGGTTTTGTTTCAGGTATGGACTGGAGAAGGTGGTGCAAAGGCGGCTAAGGAGTTGTATGAGGTGATGATGGCCATAGGGGAGCTCGGCTATGCATTTATAGGTGGTATTTGCATTTTTTTATGGATATTGCAACCAATGGTGGCCACGGCCATGACATGATAGATGAGATGCAGGTGTTTGCAGCTGAACAAAGTGGTGATGGAGATGGTGGTGATGGTGGAGGCTTGAGTCCGAACATACATAATGAAAGCAAGGCAAGAATTTACACAAAACAAGGAAGAAAAGAGTAAGAAAAGAAGTAAAAATCATTACCAAAATTTCTTCAGAAGTGGAGGCCATAATTTTGAGATAAGGAACTAATTTTTGTGCATGAGAATGAAGTGGTATGCGGCTGAAGGAATGAGGTATGGTCAGCTAATGATTAATGCAAATGTTGATTGGAATTGAAAAGGCAAAGAAGGTGAAAAGTCTAAGGTACATATATAAAGTTTAAAACTCTTCATATTTCCTTATTTATTTTTGCATTTCTAAACAAATGAAAAATGAATATAAATAAAATAAAAAAATAAAAAAATAATGAGTGAATAAAAATAAATAAATAAATTTTAGATAAATATAAATAAATTAAGAAAATAGCTTAAAATAGAAACTAGGTTTTAAAAATTGAAAATAAAATACAATAAGTTTTGGAAAATTATAACATCATTTTAAAATGTTTTAAAATAAAAAAATATACCTAATATGTCATATAACACATATTAGAACATGATTTAACTAATAAAAATATTATTTATATTAATTAAAATAGAATTTTTTTATTAAATAAATCAATTTACATACAATATTGTAAAAAGCATAACTTTCACAATATAAATCGGATTTCAACAAAATGAAAAGCAGTATTCTTGAAATTTAATTTATTTTCATAATAAAAGATAAAATTCAAAATTAAAAGTTATAAATTTGAAAGTCAAAGTTTGACCAGATTGACCAAAAATCCACTTTTCTGGAAAATATTCTATTTATTCAGGTTTGAAATTATAATTCACACAAAAATCAAAATATACTTTCAAAATAATTTTTTTTATTCATTTTAATAAATATAATAAAGTTTTTAAATTAGGAGTTTCAATTTAAATAATTAAAATAAACAATTAGAAATACTCACAAAATACTGGGTTGTTACCTCTCCCCCAATCAAATCTTTTCGTCCTCGAAAAAAACGAACAAGGAAAAATAAGGAAAAGCAAGATAGACAAAACAAATAGTACCTGGAAAAACAAATTCCGGATTCGAAGTACAAATGCTCTCCTCCGTATCCCAGGTACAATCACGATCATCAGTACTCCATCATACTTTGATCAGTCTAACAGACTTCCTTCTTAGCTGACAATATGAAGTGGCTTACTCTCGATAGTCAGATTAATCTCAATATCCAAACTATCAAGAGCAGAAGGCTGAACAATAAGAGATCGATCATGAAGATACCGACGAAGATGAGAGACATGGAATACATCACGCACTCTAGAAAGCTTCCTGGGAAAATCTAAACGATAAGCCAAAGCACCAACTCTTTCCCGCAACGCAGAAAGGACCCTCGAAGAGGAAAAAGGTAGAACTAGTTAGAAGGGAAAGTAGGTTGAAAGGCAAGGATGAAACATATTTTTAAAACCATATAAATTTCAAATTAAATTTTTTATAACATTTAAAACATTTTATAATATGATGAATAGTCATTGGATTCAAATCCGATAGTTCGAAATAAACATTTTTTAAAACATTTTTAAATCATTTAGAAAAGTAAAATAAATAATCAAAATATCCTTTAGATAATACTTTATCAAACTACTTTTATAACTCGATGTCTTAACAAGTTTGCTTTCATTCCTACAGACTCTGGCCATGCGTTGATCAGGCGCAAAGCTTGAATTCTCCAGGTACTTAGTAGACTTGTTTCAACACCTAGTGAAAATACTGGAAAACTTTTTTAAAAACAGATATTGAAAGTACAATCCAAACAAATCAAATAAACCAAATCATTTGTCCAACCATGGATCGTAGATATGCAATGGTTACGCCTTGTTCCCCCAGGAAACATCCGTATCTGTAAGCTATCTCAGCCTGCGATTTATGCAATGATGACTAGTAGACCGTAGATACACAATGGTTACGCCTGGATCCCACAGGAAACATCCGTACCCTTAAGCTATCTTAGCCAGCAGATTTCTTTACTAATACGACCTACATAGATCACAGGATACACAATGGTTATGCCTGGATCCCCTAGAAAACATCCGTACCCCGAGGCCATCTCAGCCAGGCAAATTACGCTATGCAGTCGCGCTCATAAGACCATGGGGATCGCCATGGAATTCGATGGACACTCGAGTATAATATCCGAAAAACCCAAATCAGAGAGAATAATATCGATAGAATGAATTCACCGTGTGGCCACAAAGAGGATATCAAGCAGAAGGCACTTTCCATATCTTTACTTCGAAAATATATATCATATTGTATCTTTCAAATCACTTTCAAATATCATATTTATATAAAGTCCATTATATACAAGATTCCATTTTCAAGTCAAATACTTTCCAAAATCAATAGTATATCAAATCACACTTATATAGACTTAGATTATACAAAAGTTCTCTTTCCAAATTGAGTACCTTACAAATCAATAGTTTTCAAATCAACTTCATACTTATAAAAATCCATTTTATATAAGTTTGATAACTCCCAAATTAAAATATTTAGTAAAACAAGGTTCTCAATTTCTATTCCTTTCAATATCAATTCAGTTTCAAAATCATATATGATTTTGCCAAATCATTTCTTTCATATTATATATATTCAGTTTCAAAGTTTCTTACAACAATAGATTTTGAAAATAATCCAAATTTCTAAATCAAAAAAAATTATGCCGAACAAATTCATTTCCAAAACATCATATAAATAATGGGTTTTATTATCCAAATTAATTTTTTTTTAAAACCAAATATCTTCTCATAATCAATTATACCCAAAATAATTTCCAAGTTTAATCCCTTTAAGACCTTTAAACTATTTATTTCTATTCAAAAGATCAATTTACCTTTCAAACTATTTAAACTAAATTTTATTCAAAACATTCCAAACTAAATTCCGTATCAGTATAATTCAAAATAGTCTTATTCATTTACTTAACAAAATAGTTTTAACTCATTTACCTAATCAATTGATTTATATTTTTCCACAATTACTTAGCTTTTGAAAATTAATCCTTGATTTGGAAGTGCTCGAACTTTTTAAAAATAGTTGAAAAAATCATATTTAAAATCCAAAAGTTGAAAATCACCAACAAATCAGTAAATCTATTCCAATAGATAAGGCTATACCAAAACAATCTGAAACTCGAGGACTGAACACCGACTTACTTTAAATCATTTCAAAAATATATATACATATAGCTTTCGAACATTAAACAATACTTCGAGATCTGAAATAAAATTTGGTTTCACAAAATCACTCTTATAGCAAAGCTACTAGAGTGGCCTCTCCCCCACTCAGAAACTCGAAAATCAACGTCGATGATGCATGCATTCATCACCGAAATTATTTTCCAACGACATAAGTGAGTTCTGGACTTTTATTTTGAAACTTCTTTGAAATTTCTTCGAAGTCATTGAAATTAGTTCGAATACATCTGAAACATTTTTATTCAGAGAAATATCTTAAAATCATATTATTATTATATATTTTCCAAAATCTTAAAACTGATTTCAAAACGTCGGAGTTCGATTCCTCGAAATTCAAAACCCTTCAGTTATAAATCATTTTATATAAATCAAATTCTTATAAAATTTTCAAAATTTCAAATCTTTTCAAAGTTTCAAATTTCAATTTTAAAAAGATATAAAATCCTTATTGAAAACTTTTCACATATATATATAAAATAGGGTCATCCTTATCAAAATAATAATTGCGATGTATGCACAAATTCAAAATACAATGAAACACAAATTTCCAAAGAATGATTCAAGGTTAGATTTCAAACAAACAAAGATTCAAATTTAAAGGAACTCTGATCAAAATTCTGATTCAAAGATAAACTCAAATGAAGATGGATAATTTAATTACCAAATAGAAGATGGATAAGCTTATATAAAACGTCAGCGACCTTAACTGGTCAACCGTGACTTTAGGAATATACTCAATGTGGAAATCTAAGGCAAACCGAAATTCGATCGCCAGAGGTAGAATCCAGGTATAGCAGAAGATAGATAAGATCGAAATCCATGGATATAGCAATCTCCGGTTAATCAATGCCAATTGTAAAGGAGTTTCACCCCTTTACAAATCATTCAAAGATTTGCGGAATCAATGATCTTTATAGAGGTCATTTCAAAGTGGAGTTATGGAATGCCCAAAATCAAAAGGATAAAATAGGGAAGACAAGATTGGATTTCAGAACAAGTGGAAGCATTCCAAAGTTCAAGGAATCCTAATCGATAAGAATCCTAACCAAGAGATTTCTAATAAGGTGGATACAGAAGGAATGAAATTTAGAAAATTCTTGGTTTCAAAATATGAAAAGTTTTATACTAATACAATCTTTGAAAATACTTCAAAAAATCATTTGAAATCATTTTATACTTCGAAAATACGTTCTCTCACAAAGAAATGATTCGGAGATTGATTTCACTCATTCTAGGGTATTTCTACCCTATCTCTAATGAGTTTCTGCTCCGCGGGCTATAGTTTGCCTAAAATCAAAGCTCTGATGCCAAATGTAATGGGCCGCGCCAGTGGGGTAACGCCCGCCATAGCATACATTGGTACCTGTGATCTGCCTTTACGTCCAGCCTCTCGACTGCACCACCAACCCAGTGGGACATGTAGGAGTATAAGTCATCCGCTTGCTGCCAAACCAAATGCGAGAACCCCCTATCATGCTGCACCCTCCAAGTGCATAGGCAGACACACATGTCAGACTTGAATTGCTTAAAATACGGCATTGTAAATAAATTTGGAGTAAATGAAAAAACCCACAGAATCACAGACACAGAAATATCAGAATAACTCGTAGTGGAAATTAAAATACCATAGTAGTTCGTGAAGCTACTATAACAAAATCTCAAACAAATACATAATATCAGCCTGAAAAACATATACAATAGAAATCTCAAATACGTAGAAGCTTATAAATACCAGTGCTGAAATAGAACAACTGAAACTGAAAGGGAATAGATAACTTGTAAAGACCCAGAATTTCAGTCATTTGGAATTTATATATTTAATTTATTTTGAATATTTAAAAGTTAATTTTATTAATTGAATAACTTATATTTCGAATATATGGATTAAATTGAATAATTAAATTGTTAACTTAATATTTGAAATTGCTGAAATAATTAGAAATTGGATTTTATACGAACAAAAATGATTTGTAAAGTTATATTAAATCTTATTTGATTTAGAATGATGTTAGAGAACTTTTAAAATCGAACTAAACCTTTATTTGTAGAAATTGAATATTTTAATATTTAATTGACGAGTAAAAATAGCCATTTTTCAAACAGTCTCGGATTTCGACGAAACAATTTTCAATGGATCCGTAATATTATATTATTGTAAGATTTCAAATTTCATGTCAATTGGATTTACGGTTTGTCCAGGGCAAGCTAAAATATGTAGAAATCGGTTTAAGTGAATTTTAAATTTAAATAGCCGATTCGAAAATCTATCTTTCAAATATGATCGAATTGGCTCTCGATATATAGTCCATTGCATTTGGAATAGGGGTAAAACATTGCAAACGCCAGGCGGCACGCTTTATTTCGAGTTCGGAAAATTTCCAGATGAATAATGTCGTCAAATTTACTATAAAAGGACCTCATTTTTTCTTGTTTGCACTAGCCCTAGGGTTAGAAACCCTACCCACCACCAATAATTTCTATGGCCAAAATTTCGCCTTCTGTCTTCCTTAATTTCTTCAAATCCATGCAATATTTCAAGAAGCTTTCAACAACAAAGTGATAGAGTTCGTCAAGCTCTTCGAATCTATAAGGAGATGATCTAATATGGCGCGACGTGGAGGACCAAAATCGGCCACATTCACCTGCTATACATGCACGAAATTCGAGAGGGAGGCGACACTAGGGGGCTGCGCGCGTGGGCTAGGTGTGGAGGCGAGTGCGAGCTTCAACATGAGGGTCTTGGATCGTCGAATAGTTCGACGATGGTGAAGCATAATTCAACTAAAATAACGACGGCATGGGTTTATTTGGCTGTCGGGTTTCATGTTGGAGAAGAAGATGACCGATCGGCCTGGATCTAGAAAAAGAAAACAAACGGCCAGATTTGTTTAAAGGTTTAAAAAATAAAATAAAAAATGAAATTGCTTTATATATTAATTCGTATAACGTTTAAAATGCCATAACTTTTTCATACGAGGTCCGTTTCGCACGAAACGAATTGCATTGGAACCGTATTGACGAGCATTACATTTTAGAGCTGGATTGGAGTTGATTAGAGCTAGTGTGAATTTTGGGTAAAATTAAACGCGCGTTTAATTTTATTTGAAATAAAACACTGCAACTGCTATTGGACGCAAAGTGAGTGCAACTCACTCTTTCCGACTTGCTGATATTTTCATATAAGTGAGAATAATTGATTATATGATGATTGATGATTGTTTGGATGATATATGATATATTATTTGGTATTTGGATATATACCTGCCTAGTGGAGAAGATGACCCTATAAGTTCCCGTGTATGAGCGGATGACCCTTTGTACCCGCGTCTGCCTTGGAGCAGATATTGTACACATATTCTAATATGTATATTTGTTGCAGGTGACAGGTTGGAGGGATTCAACTGGATTCCTCACCAATATTGATTTATTTACAGATATTGTGATATATTCTGTTATCATATGATATATGATGTTTTGGTTGCCGTGATTGATGTATTTGGTGTTGTTGCAGCATTGGGCCTATTTTTGGTATTTTAAAATGTTAAAGTGATGATTTCCAAATTCAAAAGGACTTTAAAGTGATTTAGGAAATAAACTTTTATTGATTTTTTGAATTGTAAAGGAATTGAATTTATTTTGAATATATAAATATTATAATTTTTATGTTATAAAAATTATGATTTCTGTGAAATATAGTAAATTATGATTTTTGAAATATGAAATTAACTATTTTGTAAAATAGTTTAAATTGAGATTTTTGATTTATTATAAACGGTTATATATTTATATAAGACTTATAAAATTGATTTTTTATAAATCAAAATGATGGAATTTAAAAAGGAGTTTTATAAATGTTAAAATGAAGTTATAAATGGAGTTTATAAGGGAATAAGACTTATAATTGTGAAGTTATAAAATAAATGAATTGGTAAAATAAATGATTTATAAGGAATTAACTTATAAATTGAATTTTGGCTGTAAATGAGATATATGGAGAATAGGATAATAAAGAGAATTTATAAATTGAAGTTTTAATAAACTATGAATGGAATTTATAAACATTGTTTTATAACTCCGAAATCAATTCAATTTGATAAGTA
The DNA here is from genome assembly GCA_030765085.1 of Allium cepa. NCBI lineage: Eukaryota > Viridiplantae > Streptophyta > Magnoliopsida > Asparagales > Amaryllidaceae > Allium > Allium cepa. The sequence continues at coordinate 517,343,983 of CM060942.1, forward strand.
AATTTGAAAGCTTATTAAAGGAGATATATTCGCGATTTTGAACAGCGAATTATCCTTTAAGTTAAATGTTGAAATAATAAACAATTTGCTTGGGAATCATATCCACGATTTTGGACAGTGGATAATTCTTTACTAAATGTGTAGAAATATTGGATTTGATAAACGATTTATATTCACGATTTTGGACAGTGAATAATATATCAAATAAATGTTTTAGGAAGTGATATTTGAAATGAATTTAAAATGTTTTAAAGTTGTTTTAAAATGTGTTAATGATCGAAACCATAGATTTCAACATTTATTGTTGAAATAGACGTTTTTGAAAAGTATAAGGAAATGATGGACTATAACACTATTGTTATAGTAAATGATTTCCGAAAGGAAATGTTTTAATATAGTATTGGGATTTATATATCTATCTTATTATCGAATCCCTATACTATTCATTTTGGGTTGTCGTAACGATGTTTTACGCAACATTCGTTTTGTCCCAAATAAATGTGTTTAATAAGTATATTTTCCTTAAAGAATAAAATATATACTTAATCGTGATTTAAGTATATGCAATATTTTCTAAGTGTTGAAAATAAATAGAACTGTGAATTACTTATTATTAAGTGAGTATATGAAAATGTTTTCCAAAGTGAAATGGTTTGAGATTATATCTTTCTAAAGATCATTTGAAGTGAATGTTTGGCAAGTGGTTTAATTAATAAAAGATTAATTAAAAGGGCCCAGTGATTGTTATAGTGCTGGATATTTGTTTGCTTGCTTTGATAGTTAAATAACTGACTATCAAACTTTGCCAAATTTTAGTTCCTCAACTTGATGTGGAACGATTTAGTCGTACACTTAGTACGTAGCCTTTTGTGTAGGCTTGATTATTGTTTGTGTTGTGGATGTTGATTCGTATAGTGCAGAGTATTACTCCAATCTATCGAGCTTCCTTCTTGGCCCGAAGGATAACAAGTTGAAAGTTGGAAACGTGATAAGTCTATGAGACTTAGTTGCTATGTGAGGTTGAGAAACGCTTTTGCGTTGTTGGTGCAAAGAGACCGGGATCAGTTTATCCGAAAACCACTTCGGACCAACGTATATGCGACGATTGTGCAGGTTGCTTGTGATGATATTGTTATTTCGGATTTTCATAGTGGATGATTGCTTGTTGATCGTTTGGGGTTAAAATCCCAATATACATCCAGTAGTAGTGGTCTCTTCATTATGAAATATCCAATGCAAGGACTATACGCTACTAATCCTAGGGATTTGCCGATAGGATGTGGTAGGGAAGTACCTTCGTTTTGTCTTGTTCCTGGATGACTTGTATGGATGTTTGTCTGACATTGCATTTCTAAATATTACATACATTGGTTTTTACAAACGTATATCAGTGGTGGCGGAGAAGGCAACTTCTCTTAGCTTAACAACCTCCTTGAGACGTATGAGCTTAAGGGTTGTATTTTTATGGAAGGCAATTAGTAGTCAACAGAAATGGCTGTGTGACATTCTAAGTGATGTGATATGTGATTGTGAAAGGTAATCGTTACCTCGTCAGGCCTCATCAATCGAAAATGACCAAAACAGGGTTAGATGCAACAAGGCTAAGTGGGTCATTCCCAAGTAGGGTATGATCATCCTCTTATAGATATATCTTTACATGCTATGACGTTGTGTATCTGATTATTGTGTTTTGTATGCTATGAGGGCCCTCGGTAAAGGTCGGTAATGACCGGAGGATGACATATTCGGTACCGTCTAGTTATAGAGGTGGCCCGGTCTTATGTTGGTAGAGAAACTTTGTGATGGTTTCTCGGTGCATTCTTCTAGAGATGTGCTGCCGGAAGGTAGTCCCTTCACCCGGTCATTTATATGGAAATCCAAACTCCACTACGTGTTTGCCATTTTGATTGTATTACCCAATTAGGCTATATGCTGGAGTTTAATCATTGTAACAATTTCGGCTATGATTAATATTATTTGTGTATAGTAGACACTACTATAATATAAGAGGATTTGATATGATATGTTTTAGTTATCGTAAGGTAAAAAACATGTCCGTGTTTATGTGTGGACTTGTCTTACGAGATAATTTTTTTTGAAAACTAAGGAAAAGTTTGGTAATTTAATAAATTCAGTTGAATGTGTTTCTCACGTTGGTTTACCAGACTGATCCGGACGTTCTTCCCTTTCAATGCTCGGGTCAGACCGAGTATATTTACAGGTACAGCTTTGATGCTTTTGGAGCTTCAATAGGCGAGCTGGAGATCTTCATTTCGTATACGCGTATCTGTTTTGATTATTGATTATCCGCTGGATTGCTTTGTTTATTTGTTGTATATTATTAGCTTTTGTAAGGACAGGTTATTATCACTATCCAAGCTGATAACTATTGATTGATTGTTGAACTCTAATTTATGTATGTATGTATGTATACAGTTTCAATTTTGTATAGATCATTGATATGATATTATATATTTTCCGCTGCGATGTGAGGTTCTGTATTGTTCTGTTTGGTTCTATCTTCTCTCTTTCTTCTCTTCTCTTCTTCTCTCTTCTTTTCTTTCTCCTGACTTTCCGTCAGTCTTTGCTTTTTGGATCGTACATGTGTGGATTATTGTTAATTCAAAGGGTACGGATTTGCAGGTCGTCACATAACTAGACAAGCAGAATCTCCAGCGATTCCTAGCTCCAGAAAAGAAATTCAAAGCTAACCTGTAAATATTCAGGCTGACCCAAGCGTAAAGTAAAACACAAAACACTCGAGTTAGGACATACGTACTTATATAATGTAAAACAACTCAATTGAACTGTAGTAGTAATGCACAGTAACTTAAAGGATGCTTGGAATCGCCCATCCTCAAAGGATCAGTTAAACTATAAATTTAAATACATACCATGGTAAATTTCAAAATGGTATTTTATACTTCTAAATCAAATATCATTTAAAAATGCAATATCATTTCAAATTTATTTATAATATTAAATATCATATCCTTCCAAAACCTCATTCATTTTTATTTAATTTAAATACCATTTCAAATCACATTGCAAAATGGTTTATATTCCAAAACAAAATATTCCAATCAAACCAATTAAATATTATAATTAAACCAATTAAATATTCCATTTAAATCATTTAAAATGAAGTTATTATATTTAATAATCAAATATTCAATTCTCAAAATTTTAAAATTTTTATAATTCATTTATTCACTGCAATTTATTAAAACATTGAAATTTTAACTTCCGCAGCATTTAGAAAATGCTACGGTAAATTTACATTTAAAAACAATTCATTTTAACAAAGATAGCATTTACAAAAATGCTGTAATAGGTTTTAATTTAGTTTTCTACAACTATAGCACTTATAAAGTGTTGTAATAGCCCTTTGTTTAATTTAGTCTTTTAGTTCATTTATATCAATTACAGCATTTACAAAATGCTGTAATGTCTTTAACTTTAGAAAATGATAGCATTTCAGAAATGCTATCAATTTGAATTCCAAATTTTCAATACGATTTCATAAGCAATTAAATTAAATTTAAATCATTTTAAACTTATAAAAATCATATTTTCACACTTTTAAAATGATCATTTAAATACTCTTTTAAGTCATGATTTTATAAAGTGAAATTTCACAATTTAATATCAAATTTTAATAATTCACTTATTAAAATCAATGTACCATTTCATAACATTTTCATTTACTTATTCTTTAAATTAACCATTTTATAAGTTAAATTTAAATTCCATTTTTATTTTCATAACTTAACCTTTATTTTTAAAATACATTTCCCATTTTACAAGTTAAGTTATAATTCAAATTTCATTTTCTCATTCATTTATTTAACTATTTTTTAATTCATTAGAAAAATAAATAACACTTTATAAAATCATTCTAAATTCAGATTTAAATCTATCTATCATACTTTCTTACTTAAATTAAACTCCATTTAAAAATAAAATAAAAAATTCCAAAAGTAACTTATATTTCAAATTTCTACTTTACCATTAATTTATTTCACTTATAAATTTGTAGAAAATCAATAATACTTTTAAAAATCATTTTTTAATTTAAATTTAAATCAAAATATCATAATATTACATTTCTAAAATACTTTCAAAATTTTATAAATATATATATTAACCATGGGTCTGTATAAAATTTTCTTACCTAAGTCAAATGATACAGATAATATATCATTTCAATCCGTAATTTACAAAGGAAAAATTCAGATCCTATCATTTCAAACCTGCAATCCCAAGTTAAATAAAAGAAATAAAATCGCTCAGCCCTATCATTTCAGCCCATAATGATTTTTACCTATTTTAAAGTCCGTTCGGGTATGTATAATTTCAACCCATAGTGATTCTATTCTATAGGGAACTTACAGTGTGATAAACTAATATAAATAAACAGAACAACATTATATAACAGTAACAGATGATGTGACAGGTGTATAAATTGGGTGAACATCATATAAATAATATCGCAGGCAGTTATAACATAATAATATGATCTATAGATTCAAACCGTGTCAATTTACTAATTATATAAGTGCAGAATGTCTGGTGAGAAATATTCACCTCTACAAGCTGGAGATAACAGATTCTGACACATAAACAAAGACCCAAAAAGCACGAAGGCACGACTATGGATTCAAGTGAGGGAGAGCCAAAATATTATCTTGTTCATATGAAACGAAACAATATATAGAAACTTGAATTTCAACACAAAATATATCATTAAACAATCTAGAAGTCATGCACAACAAAGAATCGAACACTAGCACTTGCTTCCACCATCACTCTACTCGGCCATAGGATGATAAAGCATGGCCATGAGGTGTATTTGGTCAAGTATGAGTCAATTATGCTCAGCCTAACTAAGGTAATGAAGATATGGGGGTGGTTTGTGCATGAAATTACAACACAAGGCAACAAAGCAAATTTTTGCACAAACACAAGCTTCAGCCAAGGCCTTATGTGGCACAACCAGACCTGGTGGAGGCTAGAATATGGAGTGGCATTGGTTTTTTTGGGTATGGGGTGGAGAAGGTGGTGCAAAGGGCGGCTAAGGGGTTGTATGAGGTGATGATGGCCATAGGGGAGCTCGCTATGCATTTATAGGTAGTATTTGCATTTATTTGTGGATCTTGCAACTAATGGTGGCCATGGCCATGACATGATAGAGGATATGCAGGTGTTTGGAGTTAAACAAAGTGGTGATGGAGGTGGTGGTGATGGTGGAGGCTAGAGGCCGAACATACATAATGAAAGCAAGGCAAGAATTTACACAAAGCAAGGAAGAAAAGAGTAAGAAAAGAAGTAAAAATCATTACCAAAATTACTTCAGAAGTGGAGGTGGAAATTTTGAGATAAGGAACTAATTTTTGTGCATGAGAATGAAGTGGTATGCGGCTGAAGGAATGAGGTGTGGTCAGCTAATGATTAATGCAAATGTGGATTGGAATTGAAAAGGAAAAGAAGGTCAAAATTCTAAGGTATATAAAAGGTTTAAAACTCTTCATATTTCCTTATTTCTTTTTGCATTTTTAAACAGATGAAAAATGAATATAAATAAAATAAAAAATTAAAAAATAATGAGTGAATAAAAATAAATAAATAAATGTTAGATAAATATAAATAAATTGATAAAATAGCTTAAAAATAGAAACTAGGTTTAAAAATTGAAAATAAAATACAATAAGTTTTGGAAATTTATAACATCACTTTAAAATGTTTTAAAATAAAAACATATACCTAACATGTCATATAACACATATTAGAACATTATTTAACAAATAAAAATATTATTTATATAAATTAAAATAGAAAATCTTTAATAAATAAATCAATTTACATACAATATTGTAAAAAGCATAATTTCCACAATATAAATCGGATTTCAACGAAACGAAAAGCAATATTCTTGAAATTTAATTTATTTTCATAATAAAAGATAAAATTAAAATATTAAAATATTTAAATTTTAAATTTGAAAGTCAAAGTTTGACCAGATTGACCAAAAATCCACTTTTTTGGAAAATATTCTATTTATTCAGGTTTGAAATTATAATTCACAAAAAAATCAAAATATAATTTTAAAATAACAAAATTTATTCATTTTAATAAATATAATAAAGTTTTTAAATTAGGATTTTCAATTTAAATAATTAAAATAAACATTAGAAATAATCACAAAATGCTGGGTTGTTACAAATTTGGTCGTTGCTTTAGTAATGTGATTTGGCTCTCATCAACTCCTTGCCTTAGCCTTTCTCGTTAAGTTCTAAGCCATTCCGATGAAATGGGGTTGTTCTGTATTCTGTTGGATCTTGATGGGTTAAAAAACATTTCCCCCTAAAGTATGCCTTTTGAATGAAAGGTGTGCTTTGCTCTAGAACAAGTCAAGGCAACGAGCCTTCGGTTACTGAGCTTTCCAACAGCTTTAGTCTTGGTGAATCATCTAGTTCCTTCAGATTCTCTTGCCATTCATAAGTCATTCCAAACTTGTTACAACCTAAGATCTAGACTCTGCCTAAATTTAATATATACGTCACAATCTTTTCGATTTCATTTAAGGTTACTACATCACATATCTCTAATTACATACATATCGCTAATTGTCCCGCGTTGATTTGGGATATACATCACTATCAATTTTTGTTTTTCATTTAGAGTTTTTACGTTATATATCAAAATTAAATCATATATCAAAATCATATCATATCTCTTCATATATCATAATCATATTATAGCTCAAAATCACATCGTATCACTACATATACTAAAATCACATTGTATCACACCATAGTCATCCTATGTTAATCTAGAATTTATCTAGTTTGTTTTATTTATAAGGCATTCAAACTCTTTTTTTTTGCAAAACCAAATATACTTTAAGTTCCAATCATTCTGGACCGCTTAAGTAAGTTTAATGTGTGATCTCTCTGGATCGTTTAACATTTAGTTTAACGTGCGATCTCTCCAGAACGTATAATGTTTATTTTAATGCGCTATCTCTCTGGGTCGTTTAATGTTTTAAGTTAAGCGTACGATCTTTCTGGATCGTTTGTTTGTTAAGTCAAGGGGGATTAAGTAAGCCCATGCGCTCACTCTTCGGTGAGGGGACTTACTTCTTGCACTCCAGTCCCGTGGTGGGACTCTAAGGCGATCAATATCGTACAAGTCTATCCACTCGCTCTCCGGCAATGGGACTTGCACCTTGAACTTCGGTCCTGTAGTAGGACACTAAGGCGACCAATATCAGCTATTATAATTCAAATATTCAAATCAAAACAAATAAACAAAAATTAAACAAGCAGGAGTCCTTAATGTTCATCTCAGGCATCCGACTCAAAGCATGCCTAATGACCATTCATGATCCCTTACAAGCGGCCTTCGATTGTTATTGTCCTAAGTTCTCTATGGCATCCGACTCGGAGCATGCCTAGTGACCGTTCAGGACCCTATACACGTATAAGAAGTCCGTCATTATTGTCCTAAAGAGTCATCTTAGGCATCCAACTCAAAGCGTTCCTAGGAATCGTTTGGGATCCCGTACATGTGTAAGCTACCTCAAATTATTATTATCTTAAATAGTAATTTCAAGCATCCAACTTTGATCGTGCCTAGGGACCATTCGAGATCCCGTACATGTGTAAGCGGTTGGAGATTATTGAGGGCAGAAAAGGCAGAAGACAAAGAGTAAGGGACGAACCTGCTCCCTGTTCCAACTGTGGGCTTATGGTTTCGGCTTATGACGTCATATATTCCTACTCTGATTTGCTATTTACCTCCAACATTTCTCGTTCTAGGCGTTAAAGCTCATCCTATATCCAAATCCGTCATGCCCCTAAGTCGTGTGGCAATTATTTTATTTTGTTTTTCTCTACCTCTAGAAGCTCATGCATTGGGTCCTATTATCGGTTCAGTGTTTGTCCCCAAGTATAAGTTGCTTTGGGCATGGGGGCAAGACTCCATTTTGTTCCAATCCAACTCCGATAGCTCCTGTATCGTTTTCTAGAGTTTGATTCCAATTCCTTACAGATCTTGCCATCCCTTGCTGCTCCGTCCTTTGGAAGAATCCATCCATCATCTCCTATTGCCCAACTATGAGTCCATCCCGCATCAATTTCATCATCTTTTCCATCTCCTCTCTAATCACATAGCTGGGTTAATGAGAATTTGAGGACACTTCTTGGCTTCCCCAAAGCTCTGATTACCTTGCTCCAGTTTTAGATTTGGTGTTAGGCCTCTTCATTTTCTTCGAATCTCAGATTTAAACTTCAATTTCTCATATCTTGTTCAAGGTTCTTAGTAAAAGCACCAAAATATTAACCTAAAAAATGGACTAACACCCTAGCTAGAGTTTGAAAGCACCAGCCCTGTTCTAACAAAGCAATATCACAGATATAAGAAAAGAAAAGTAAAAGAAGGAAGATTTAGAATTTTTATAGTGGTTTTGTTGTTAATGAAGCGTACGTCCACTTTATAATTTTCCTTGTAGACTGATTGCTGTTATAAGAGATGTTTGATTACAAGGCTTTGATTATGTTTAGCTAGATTGAATCCCCAGAGTTGAAATTCATAGGACAATCATAGTGAATTACTTTGGAGATTGTTGTGAGGGAGGTAGAGAGTGAAGAATAATTCCAGCAGAGCTTCAGCAGCCAGTCCAGAGAAGATCCAATTTATGTTGCAGGTAAGATGATATTTACATGGGTCGGAGAGCTTCAGGGCCATGCGACTTCTTCATCGGCTTGCAGGTGGGTAGGAAATTGTTAGACTCTCGATTTTGATTATAACAACCTATATAAAATGATATGTGTATATTAAACCATCTTTGCAGGAGATTTATTGCAGATTCAGTTACAGATGTTTATAGCTGTATATTATGTGTCTAGAGTCTATATATTACTTAGAATTTTTTTAAAAATCTCTCCTTAAATGATATATATATATATATATATAAATATATATACACACATGCACACACACGCTCATACATGCACAAAATAGAAAACTAAGACGTCTGAAACCATTCATTCAGACGTCTGAGTACTGAAATAAGAATATTGTTTTAACAATATTCAAACGTCTGAACTAAAATATTCAGACGTTTGAATGAGGTCGAAAATGAACTATTTCTTTGCTATTTGCATTTTCAATCTAATTCAGAAGTTTGAATTTTTTATTCAGACGTATGAATATCCCCAGCTGCTATTTTCTTGAAAAGTCACTTCTCTTCACCAAGAGAAACATTCTTTTAAATCAACAGTTGCATCCGTTCTTTTCAATATAACTTTTCATTTAAAGATGCAACTCTTTATATACTATAAATAGATTATAGAATTCAACAAAACCGAATTTACTTTTAGCACTCTTGAATTCTCATCTATTCTCAAGCTTTCAAATTGCACTCAAATTACTTACATATTTTGATCTTTCGATCACTTTATCTTCCACAATTCTCAAAGCACATCACTACATATCATTAAGGAGAAGATTATAGGAAGATTGTACTTAATTGACTTATCCGTGTTATTTAAGAATACACTACGGTTAGATGTCTTTGTTATTTGTATTGAATTCCTATTCGGTTACTTAGGCGGGTGAAGTCCTGTTCGGTTGCTCAGGCAGTGTAAACCTGTTCCTCCGGGTTAAGTGAGGGTTGTTGTAGTTGAAATTCCAGAAGGAGTCTAGGACTGGACATAGAATGAGAAATTCGAACCAGTATAAAAATTCCCGGTGTACTTGTTTTATTTTTTATTTACTTTGCTATTATCATCTATTTTCGCATTTAGATTTAGTTATATTCCATATTAGTCAATCCTAAGTAATAACTTGCATTATTAGTTACCTTCATTTGGTATCAGAGCAAGGCATCTTATAACTGTTACAAAGTTATCTGATATCTTGCTAATATGGAAAACAACACTATCACTTCCAATAACATTATCAATTACACTAGCTTTATTGAAGGTCAATCCACTGCACGACCTCCATTTTTTAATGGTCTAAACTATAATTATTGGGAACTCGTATGAGAATCTTTATGCAATCAAATAGCATTGAATCATGGAATATTACACAAAATGAATACACTCTTCCTACAGGAGAATACTCCACTTAGTCAAACACTCAAGAATTAGATGCTACTACCAATGTTAAAGCTATAAACATGTTATTCTTTGCACTAGATAGAAATGAATTTAATCGTGTTAGCATGTGTCAAACTACTTATGAAATTTGGAGAACACTTAAAATCACTCATGAATGAACTAACAAAGTTAAGCAAAGCAAAATCTCCATGCTCAAAAGTCAGTTTCAAAACTTTAGAATGAAACAGATGAATCCATCAATGATATGTACTCTAGATTTCAAGATAACTATCATTCACTATTAGGTTTAGGAGAAAAATGCACTGATTTTGATATTGTATCAAAAATCCTAAACTCTTTAACGGATGAATGGGAAAGAAAAGTCTTGGCTATTGAAGAAGCTAATGACCTCTCTACCATAAAACCCGAGGAGTTAATAGGAAATCTAATGTCCTATGAAGTGAATTGGCAGGAAAAACGAGTACAAGCACAAGACAAAAAGAACATTGCTTTCCATGCTGAAGAAGAAAAAGATGAAGATTCAGATGAAGAAGATCTAGCATTTATTGCCAAAAATTTCAAAAATTCTTAAAATCCCCAAAAAATAACAGAAATAATGGAAAACAGAACTTTCAAAACAAACTATCATCTTCAGTTCTAGAATGCTTTAATGGCCATAAGAAAGGTCATAGTCAGACAGAATGTCCAGAATTAAAGAAAAATTACTTCAATAAGGCAGAATAGAGAAGAAGAAGAAAGCATTCTCTGTTACATGGGATGATTCAGATACCTCTTCATCAGATAGCAGCAGTGACAGTGAAAACGAGCAAGCAAATGTTTGCTTTATGGCTAATGAAAATGAGGTTAGTGATTTTACTATTGATGATATGATAGAGATAAACTCAGAGCTAGTTGACACTTAAAAAAACTTAAAAGAAAACATAATGAGACTCGTGAACTTCAAAACAAAGCAGAATATGAAAGAGATATGCTCAAAGATGAGAAGAAAATACTAGAGGAAGAACTTGAAAAATTACAAGAATCATTTTCTAATATTAATTCCCAACTCACTCTTTTAAGTCAAGAAATTGAAACTCCAAAGGAAAAGAATGATGCTCTTGTTTCTGAAAATCATGAACTAAAAACTAAGGAAAATTGATAGAGTTGGATAATACTAGTCTCAAAACTAATTTAGAAATCATCAACAAAAATGTTTCAAATTTTAATAAAGTAAGACAAACTTTATCTAAAATTATTGATAGATCTCAATCCGTTTCAAGTAGAAAAGGATTAGGATATGTTAACAAAACAACAATTTCACCTAGAAAACAAATTAGGGAAAATATTAATCCTACTATTGAACAGACAAAAAGGAATTCTAATCCAAAAAGTATAAAAATTTGGGTTCCTAAAAAAACAACAGTTTGATTAGAAAGAAATGTATAAACACCTTTTTTGAAACTGTTCATAAAAATAAAGATTACATTTTTAAATGGGATACTAAGCCCTCTTGGGTTTGGTTTCCTAAGATATGACTCTTAGGACCCTATTGAAAAAGTGGGTACCAATATTATCTTATATTTTTGTAGGTCCCGTGCAAGAAAAGAGGAAAATGGATACTCGATAGTGGTTGCTTAAAACATATGACAGGAAACAAAGATATGCTATCAAATATTATTTACTCAGATGGAGGCTCCGTTACATTTGGAGATGACTCCAAAGGATATATCATTGGCAAAGGCGATGTGAGCAACAACGGTAATTCAAATTAACCTCTTATTTCAAATGTTTTACTTGTCAAAAATTTAAAACATAATTTACTTAGTATCAGCCAATTGTGTGACAAAGGACTCAAAATCACTTTTTCTGAAAACAAATCTTATCTTTGAAGGAAATAGAGACAGAAATATCTATGTTCTGAATATGAAAATAAATCATAATTCAGATATGTGCTTAATAGCCAAAGAAAATGATCCTTGGTTATGGCAAAAACGATTCTGTCATATTAACTTCAAAACTATAAACAAGCTTTCTAAAAATGATTTAGTGAAAGGTCTACCAAAAATGAATTTTACAATTGATCATATTTGTGATGCATGTCAGTTAGGAAAGTTAACTAAGTCATCTTTTAAATCTAAAAAGGTCATTTCAACTTTACAACCACTTGAATTACTACATATGGATTTATTTGGACCAACACAAGTACAATCCATTAATCATAGTAGATACATGTTTGTTATTGTTGATGATTTTTCAGATATACTTGGACTATTTTTATGAAAAATAAAAGTGATACCTTTGATAATTTCAAAACTTTTGTCAAAAGAATTCAAAATTTTAAAGGTTCGAAAATCAAAAACATAAGAAGTGATCATGGAGGTGAATTCGAAAATGAAGCCTTTGAACATTTTTGTAAGAAAAAAGGAATATTCCATAATTTTTCGTTTCCTAGAACTCCACACTAAAATGGAGTTGTAGAACGTAAAAATAGAACCTTACAAGAATGTGCAAGGACTTTGTTAAATGGAAGTACGTTACCAAAACATTTCTGGGCTGAGGCAGTTGCAACAGCTTGTTATGTTTTGAATCGTGTTTCTATTCAGCCTCTAACTAAGAATACTCCTTATGAACTTCTTAATAGACGAAAACCAAATATGTCTTATTTTAAAGTTTTCGGTTCAAAGTGTTTTGTTTTAAACACAAAAGATCAGCTTGGTAAATTCGATCCAAAATCCGATGAAGGAATCTTTTTAGGATATTCGGATCGAAGCAAAGCTTATCGAATTTATAATAAAAGAACAAATATCATCGAAGAAACACTTCATGTATCTTTAGATGAAAATTTTAAAAAAATTCCAAGTATTAGAGACGATGAAGAATTTCCTGATAATATCACACACACAGAAATTTCAAATATTGAAAATAATGGAAACATTGATCACAATAACAATGAATTAAGATCTCCAGCTAGAATATTAAGAGATCATCCTCATGTTAATGTTATTGGAGAACTCAATTCATCTGTTAGAACAAGAAGTCAATTAAATCAAATGGGTCATGTAGCTTTTCTATCTAATATTGAACCTAGAAATATTAAAGAAGCATCTACCGATGAAAATTGGTTAATCGCTATGCAAGAAGAGCTAAACCAATTCGAAAGAAATGACGTTTGGGATTTAGTTCCACGACCTAGTGATCAACCAGTTATTGGTACATAATGGATTTTCAAAAATAAAGCAGATGAACAAGGAAATATTATTAGAAATAAAGATAGATTAGTTGCTCAAGGATATAACCAAGAAGAAGGACTTGACTATGAAGAAACGTTTGCTCCAGTCGCTGGACCAGAAGCAATACGAATCTTACTAGCATTTGCATGTTTTCATAACTTTAAATTATATCAAATCGATGTCAAAAGTGCTTTTTTAAATGGTTTCATAAAAGAAAATGTTTATGTTGAACAACCTCCATTATTCATACACGAACAATTTCCTAACCATGTCTATAAGCTTAAAAAGGCTTTATATGGTTTGAAATGAACACCTCGTGCTTGATACGATCATTTTAAAAGATATTTAATAGATTCTAGTTTTGAAATTGGAAAGGTTGATCAAACTCTTTTTATTAAAAGAAATAAACAGGATATTTTAATCATTCAAATATATGTTGATGATATTATTTTTGGATCTACAAATGAAAGACTTTGTCCAGATTTTTCTAAAAAAATGACTAAAGAATTTGAAATGTCACATAGAGGTGAGTTAAATTATTTTCTTGGCTTACAAATAAAACAACTAGAAAATGGTATTTTTATTAATCAAGAAAAGTATTGTAACAATCTAATTAAACGCTTTGGTATGGAAAATACTTCCACCAAACTAACTCCTATAAGTACAACCATACATATGGATAAAGATGAAAATGGTAAAAGTATTGACAAAAAATTATATCGAAGTATGATTGGATCGTTACTATATTTAACAGATAGTAGACCTGACATAATGATGAGTGTTTGCATGTGTGCAAGATTCCAAGCAGATCCCAAAGAATCACACTTACGAGCAGTGAAACACATACTACGGTATCTTAATAATACCAAGGACTTTGGACTATTCTATCCGAAGGAATGTCCTTTTGAATTAGTATCATATAGTGATGCTGATTTTGGAGGAAGTCGGGCAGATAGAAAAAGTGCAAGTGGGATCTGTCACTTCATTGGACGATCTCTAGTATCTTGGTTTAGTAAGAAACAAAATTGTGTTTCATTATCAACATGTGATGCAGAATATATTGCTGCAGCTTTGGCATGTGCTCAAGTTATCTATATGCAACAAACATTACAAGATTTTGGTTTTAATTTATGTACATGTATTGTGATAATTCTAGTGCTATAAATTTATCTAAAAATCCTACAAATCTTCACGGACAAAACATATTGACATTCATCACCATTTTCTTCATGATAATAATGATTTTTTTAATAAATTTAGAGTATGCGTCCTCTGACAAACAATTGGCAGATATCTTTACAAAACCGTTAAATGAAAATACTTTTATTAATTTAAGATGAGAATTTGGTATCGTCTCTCCTAAAGATTTATAAGTTCAAATTTTTATAATATATATATATATATATATATTTAAAAAAAGAAGAAAGGGAGAATTCATAGTTTCTTTCAAAAGAAAATAAAAAGTGTCGTCTAGCACTCGAACTTAAGACCTCATACTCGGTAGTCCTCTACATTACCACTTCACTCTCTAGTGTTTTCTAAAATATGAGGTTGTCATTAAATTCATATATACCTTCCGTTCACTCCCTTTCCAATGGGTATTATTTCTCTAACCAGACATTGTCCTCTCTATTATTAAACAAGCTTCTTCCTATATATTGTCTGCATTCTTACAATTCTTCTGTGATATCCCAGAATTTCAAACCCAATTTAAATATGATAATCTTTATAATAAATTAATTTAAATTGATAAATTTTTTATTTTATTCAACAGCAATAAATGAATTGTAAATGTTCAAATTTTCTAATTAAAACTAATATATACATAAGGGTAACGAATGTGTTAAAATTGTACCCTTAACAGATTTTATTTTTGAATTGAATTTAAAAACTCAAATTGAATTTGAATTGATAAACTAAAAGATTTAAAATATGTTAATTTTTATTCTAAATTTTACTTTGAGTTTTAAGGAATATTTTCATGATTTTATTAAGATATAACATTTGTTTTATATTCATTCTTTAAGGAAAATTGATTTTTATAGGAATTAAAAATGATTTTAAAATAAGAAAAATCAATTAAGAAAACATTTTTAAATTCTTTTTTGCATGAAATTAACACTTGTTAACAATTAAATCATACAAAATAACATGTGTTAGAGAATTAGCTAGATATAGTGACAAGTGTCATAATTTAAGTTTATTTTCTTTAAATTTTATAAAACAAATTTTTATAAAGGCCATTTCTTATGCTTCAACATAAACTTTCTCATTTTTATTAAGCAAGAAATTTTTACACTCCTCATTTTCAAACCGAAAATCTTCACTTCAATTCTTAATCAAACTCAAACTCTATTTCAAAATGTAATCCTGCAAAGAAATTCCTGTGATAAAAATCTGCATTTCAAATTACTTTTGAAACTGCAATCTAGATTCCTGCAATCAGCCAATTTCTGAAACAAATCTCAAGTTTTCTATCACTTACTGATTCAAAGATTTGAAGCATCATCAAAGTTAATCAAATAATTTCAAGAAGTGGAAAGAAAATCTGCAATTCTTTTTTTTCCAGCAACTTAAGTCTTAACAACAAAAACAGATGAGTAAATTTTAAATCAAAATTTTAAGTATAAGAATATGTTGCATGTGAATGTTAGTTCTGAAGATGCTTGCATGTTTTGTATTTTGTGAAATATTTGTTTACAGGTTTAAATTTAGTTGTGCATGTTTAAATGCAAAAGTTGTACTCTGTATCTTCAAGGTTTTGAGAAAAGTTTAAACAAAAACTCAAATTTATATAAAATAAAACATTGTTAGGCTGGAATATTCAATGTAGAAGTTTGATTCAACATAAATTAAGTGTTAAAAATAATATTCAAATGAAAACTGTTAAAAATCTGTAGAAATTGAGATAATACAGTAAAATAAGAATTTATATCATGTAAATCATGTTCGAATTTTGATGAATCAAGTTCATATCCTAAATCTACTACGAATAATATGAATTTCAAGATAGAAATCAAAATTTTTAACTTGGAATTGAAGATGAATTTTGGAAATAATCGAAATTGGGGTTTTTTGGCAAATTCGTGTTACTGGGTTGTTTATAAGCTTTGAAATTTGGATTGAAGTTGTGTTAAATATTTTTTAACACTAGAAAAATAATGGTTGTAATTATCTTTCAACAGTGGTTTAGTAATTTAGATTTTTAGGGTTTAGACTCTGTGTTTTTCGAGCTTGGGAAATTCGTTCGTGTGAAGCATGGAGATGATCGAGTTACGATCGGCTTGGGGTGGAGGTGTGTTAGGGTCATGCGAGTGTATGGTCGATGTTTGGGAACGTACGGTGGTCGGCTTACCGTGGATGATGGGTTTTTTCCTGGTGACTGTAGTTTGGGTTTGGGTTCGAGCAACCCATTTTTCGTTCGAGCTTGTGTAAGTGAGTTTTGGGGTTTGGAATTGGGTCGTAGGCCGATTTAGGATTTGCGCGTGATGTCGGCGGCGGCGGTGGTGGCGTCGGAACATCGTGCATGTGCACGGGGGATGGCCTGTGTCAGTGAGCTCGGTTTGAATGCATGTGGGTTTCGACTCGAAGCCGTGTTCGTGTTTTTGGTCGCGTGTCTCGGTGTGTGCTCGGGTGAGTTGGTTGTAGCTCGTGTGTTTGTTGAGTTCTGGTATAAAGAATGAAGAAGGGTAGGGGATAGATGGAGTTTAGGGTTGTGTTAAGCTTGAGTTTTGTCGAATCAAAAAAAAAAATGAAGTCGAAGTTTTAAAAACTTGTTTTAAATTTCAAATTTGTTTTAGGTTTTAACTTAAAATTTTATATTCTCACTACTTTATAAAGTGTCCAATATTTTATTTCAAAAGTAATTCACATTCTATTAGTTGAAGTTTTGAAATGATTTTCCATCTTTAAATCTAACTCTTGAAAAAGGTAGTTAGTTTTAATAAATAGAAATGTTTATATATGTAATAGTTTTTAGTCATGAATGAAATTGTTTGGTTTTGAAAGTTAATTAAATTTTGAAATTAAAGTTTACTTTAATTAATTAGTAATTAAGGTTGGAATTAATTAATTTAGGTTAATTAATTTGTTAAGATTTAATTAATTACTTATGGATTATTTAATGGATAATTAAGGATTAAATTAAATAATAATTAATAGATTATTAATTAATTTAAGATTAATTCATAAGTGATTAATAACTGATTAATTAAGTGATTAATGATTAATAAATTAGTGATTAAGAAGTTAATTAATTAATTGATTAAGAGTTAATTAATTAAGTAATTAAACATTAATTAATTTATAATTAATAGTAAATTAATTAATGGTTTAGTTTTAACTAATTAAATAATTAAGATTAATTAACGAATAATTAATTAAGTAATTAAGATAAATTAAATTGTGATCGATTAAGAATTAATTAAGGATAATAAATTATAAATCAAGGGTTAATTAATAATCAAGTAAGGAATGATTAATTTTAAATCAAGTTTTAATTAATAAATAATTATAGTAAATAATTGATAATTAAATAAAAGATTATTAATTAATTAAGGATTAATTAATTAATAATGGAGATAATTAAAAGGTGGTTAATTAATTAAATGATTGTGGTAATTAATTAATGTTTGGTTAAGCAAGATTAAGTGATAAATTCTTAAGTAATTAATTTAATTTAAATTAGTTAACTTAATTATAATATGAATTAAAGTAGTGCTTGCTTATGAATGATTATTTGAATTGAATGCCTAAATATGGTTGATATCTGTTGAATGATAGTTGAGATATTCTGTGATGAGATATTGTATATCTGTGATAGATATTGGTTATTATCTGTGGATAATGCTGTGTGATGCTATGTTTAAATCTGAAATGAATTGTTTAAATCTTTAAGCAACTTGGCCTTTAAGACACGTTTGGATTTCGATGAGACCGTGATCGGGAATCGAATTGATTTTTGAAAACCACATCGATCCAAGTTAAACGTTAGGTCGTGACATCTCAAGTGAGGATCGAGATGGAGTTTTGGAATGCAAGGGTTATTGTCGTTAACTCTGAGGGTGATCCCAAAATGAGTGTGACGAAATAATGCCTTAGGATTCGTTCGAACCCGGAACGAACTTGTATGGATTGAATGCTTTCAGATCATCAACAGGTGGACGATGAGCATTCTAAGCGATGTGTTATATAAAGGTAATCGTAGCCTCAAGCCTCATCAACCGGGAATGGCTAAAACAGGGGAGGTGCAGCAAGGCTTCATGGGTAGCCCCCACTTGAGAGTAAGATTTACCTCTGTCTAGAAGTCTCTTATTATATTCGATTGTGTGGACAGTTGTTGGCCACAACTGCGGGGTTGTCTTGTTCGAAGCTGTCCAGTAAGGGATGGGTCCGGTCTTGTGTTGCATGGGAGTTAGGGTGGCTCCTCGGTACGGTGATCTAGGCCTCGTACTGTGATGGGCGGTACCCTAGTAGCCCTGCCATTGATGGAAACTCATTTTCCCTACGAGACCCTACGGTTTTGATTGTATTATCCATTTTCATGGCTAATAGCTGGAATTTAATAGATGTAATAATTTCGGCTATTTTTCTATTTACTTGAAAACCCTAGACCCTATTATAATATCACTGGATTCCCTATCAAATGTTTTGGTTAGCGTAAAGTAAAAACTTACCCGTATTTATTTGTGGGGAGTCTTACGTGATACCTTTTGTTTCAAAATGATTTTTAAAGTTAAACAACTTTAACTGATTTACTCACACCAGACCCATGTCTGACCCGGAGTTTATTTTGTTTTCATAAACTCTTGGGTACTCAAAATTTTATGAGTAGCCAAGTGATTTAGGTTTGGATTAGCAAATGTTTTGGAAGGTGGAGCTGGAGTCCAGACGTACCATCTATCTCTATTCGCTGTAATGGTTTTTTTGATGTTGTGGTTTGAGTTGTATGGTATGGAAAACTCTTATGAATGTCCAATGAAATGAAGTCGTATTATTTTATGTACTCTGATATGTAAACTTATGTAATGGATATGTGTAATATTATATTTTGTTCATTTCCGCTATGAGATTCTGATGATTGTTGTTTCTTTTCTTTCTATCTTTCTATTTCTATCTCTTTCTTTTCTTATTGATGATACGTTTTTCTGGATATTGAAAGATGGGTCGTCACAGTTGGTATCAGAGCGATGGTTGAGAAACACCTAGGCTCTGGAGTAGAATCTATCTTGAGAGTGCGTATTTGTAATTTTCTTATAACTATATCCCTATCTAAATTGGTTGGGTTACCCGTTCAGGTAGCCAATATGAGTTCAAGAGGCCGAAGGGGAAGAGTTGTAGGAAGTGCATCAACTGGTAACAGAAGAGAGCAGACTGATAATGAGACTGTTAATCCAGTTACGTCTCCAGTCAGTTTTGCCGCATTATGCAAGGACTTTGTTCATCTTGGAGGAAAACCATTTCAGGGATCAGAAACTATAATAGAAGTTCAAGCATGGCTTCGCTCGTGTGAGAAGATTTTTAAGAGCATGAGGTTATCAAATGAGCAGAAGAGAATAATGGCTGTGTGGCAATTACAAGGTGGTGCCGTAGTATGGTGGAATTCAGTGACTGCTAATATCTCGGAAGATGGTATGTCTTGGGAAGAATTTAAGGAGATGTTTGAGGAGAAGTTTATGCCTGCTGCAGGAAGAACTCGGCTTTATCAAGACTTTCTTAATTTGAAACAAGGAAATATGTCTATAGCTGAATACGAGACTAAATTCAACGAGTTATCTTGCTACGGTCCAGGACTTATTGACACCTCTCTTAAGAAGAACGAGATGTTTGTCCAAGGGTTGAGGCCTGACTATCATGAGAGAATGACTGCACATTTGAAAGGGTCCTTTGTGGAACTTATTGACATGGCGCTGAGATATGAAGACTTGATGAACAAAAGATCTGAGGCGCGAGTTGCTGCATCTGGAGGAAATTCTTCCGATCCTAATAAAAGAATTCAATCCTAACTGGAAGAAACAAAACAAGAAGAAGTCCGAAAACAATAATGGACCCCGAAAATGCTATAATTGTAATCAAGTGGGGCATTTGGCAAATCACTGTCCTCAAGAAAGAAAGCAACAGCGACAGCATTATAGTGGACCAGGGTCAGCCTTAGTTCAGAAGTCTCTTTGCTTTAACTATCACCAACCAGGACACATGATTAAAGACTGCCTGCTCCTTCATAAGGTTCAACAGAACAAAGTATTTGCTTTAGAAGGCACACCATCAAACTCGTCGAAGGGCAAGGGAGTTTTAGAAGGTACCTTACTTTTAAATGGGAAATATATTAAAGTCTTATTTGATTCTGGTGCTTCTTTAAGTTTTATTTCCCTGGGAGCTGTAGAGAATTTCTTACTTACCCCTAGTATCGTAGACAATCCCATTTATGTATCAAATCCTATAGGAGGGGTAACCA
The DNA here is from genome assembly GCA_030765085.1 of Allium cepa. Classification (NCBI taxonomy): domain Eukaryota; kingdom Viridiplantae; phylum Streptophyta; class Magnoliopsida; order Asparagales; family Amaryllidaceae; genus Allium; species Allium cepa. The sequence continues at coordinate 517,364,772 of CM060942.1, forward strand.
AATTGGATAGGATCTGTAAAGATTTGAGAATCTCCTATCTATCCCATAGTTTTTCCTGTGATCCTTATGTATTGGATTTTAAAGGTTTCGACCTTATATCGGGAATGGATTGGCTTGACAAATATAAGGCTGTTTTAAATTGTGATGAAAGAACAGTTTCGTTGGAAACTGATCTGGGTAGGATTGCCAGAGTAATGTGTGATAACTCCGGAATTCACTTGAGTAGTCTTTTACATGGAGTGGAGACTTCTCAAGAGGAGGTTGTAGATATTGAAGTAGTCCGGGATTTCTCCGACGTATTTGAGGAAGTTAAGTGTTTTCCACCGCACCGGGAAATAGAGTTTCGTATAGATTTGGTTCCTGGAGCAATACCCGTAATTCAACCTAGTATGAGGATGGCTCCAAGTGAAAGGGAGGAACTAGTGAAGCAAACTCAAGATTTTTTGGAGAAGGGTTTGATTAGACCAAGTTTTTCTGCTGGAGTTCTGCTGCATTTTTTGTCACCAAGTCGGATGGGTCGCTAAGGTTCTGTGTAGACTACCGTGAATTGAACAAAGTGACCATTTGGAATAAATATCCTCTTCCTCGCATTGATGATCTCTTCGACCAGCTTCATGGTGCATCAGTCTTTTCTCAGTTAGATCTAGCATCAGGTTTCCATCAGTTAAGGGTAGCTGAAGACAATATTCTCTTAACTGCATTTAGGGGACCTAATTGTTTCTATGAGTGGTTGGTTATGCCTTTCGGGTTAACCAACACTCCTGCCTATTTGTAGATCTGATGAACCGGGTCTTTAGATATGTTTTGAATAAATTTGTTTTGGTGTTCATCGATGATATCTTGATTTATTCTAAGTCGGAAGATGAGCACAAGCAGCACTTGAGAATAGTTTTGGAAACTCTAAGAAGGCATGTTCTAAAGGAGAAATTTTCTAAGTGGAATTTTTGGAAATCTGAAGTAAAATTTTTGGGCCACATTGTTTCTGATGAGGGAATCTCTGTAGATCCAGCTAAAGTTGAGATTATTCTGGAATGGAAGCAGCCTCGGACTCCAACAAAAGTTCATAGTTTTCTGGGATTGGCCGGTTACTACAGGAAGTTTATTAAGCATTATTCTAAGATCTCTTCTCACCTAACGAAGCTAACAAGGAAGGGAGCTAAATTCAAGTGGACACCGGAATGTGAGGAAGCATTCCAGAAACTGAAGACAAAATTGACAAGTGCTCCTGTATTGGCTATTCCAGATGGGAAGAGCAAGTTTGAAGTGTATACTGATGCCTGTATTGTTGGATTGGGATCTGTGCTTATGTAGATAGTAGGGTTATTGCGTATGCGAGTCGACAATTGAAGCCACATGAGAGGAACTACGCTACGCATGATGAGCTGTTGGCTATTGTTTTTGCTTTAAAGATCTGGAGGCACTATCTTCTAGGAGAAAAGTTTGATTTATTCACGGATCACAAACCGTTGAAATATCTTTTCTCTCAGAAAGATCTTAATCTGAGACAGCAGCGATGGGTTGAATTCTTGGCATCATACGATTTGGATATTCTGTATACTCCGGGAAAGGCAAACGTTGTGGCAGACGCTCTTAGCAGAAATACGGTTCTTTCTCTTTTGGAAGTAGTTCCATCTCTTCTGGAAAGGATTTCAAGCAAGCAAGAATCTGATCTAATGTTGAAAAGAATTATCAAAAGAGTTAGGAAGGGGCAGTGTCCTAGTTTTGAGATTGATGGCCAAGGAATAATGAGGATTAACGGAAGGATCTGTGTTCCGTATGATAGGGATCTGCGTCAGGAAGTATTGTCAGAAAGTCATCGCTCCAGATTGAATATCCATCCAAGAATCTCGAAGATGTACAAGGATATGAAGAGAGTTTTTTGGTGGCCGAAGATGAAGAAGGATGTAGCCAGATTCGTTAATAGATGTGCTATCTGCCAGCAAGTGAAAGGAGATCAGCAGAAGCTAGCCGGTTTGTTACAACCTTTGGAGGTCCCGACATGGAAATGGGAGATAATTTCGATGGACTTCATCGACGGTCTGCCTAGAACTAAGAAGGGGAATGAAGGAATATGGGTGATACTGGATCGTCTAACCAAGAGCGCCCATCTTATACCAGTTAAGGCAACCCGTACTACAGCTTCTTTGGCAGAAATTTTCTTGAAAGAGATTGTGAGATTGCATGGTGTTCCAGTTAGTATTGTAAGTGATCGAGATCCGATCTTCACCAGTAAATTCTGGGAGGCATTGCAATCAGCTTTGGGAACTAGTTTAAGATTGAGTACAGTATATCATATTTAAACAGATGGACAAACGGAAAGGCTTAATCGAATTCTAGAAGATATGCTGAGAGCCTGTGTATTAGATTTTGGTGGATCATGGGAGGACCATCTACATCTAGTGGAGTTCTCTTATAATAACAGTTACCAAGAAAGTATCAAGATGGCTCCTTATGAAGCATTGTATGGAAGACCGTGTAGATCCCCAGCTTGTTGGATAGAGTCGGAAGACCGTATTGTGCTTGGACCAGATCTGATCCGTGAAGCATCTGCTAAAGTCGAGCTTATCAAGAAGAGGATGAGAGCTGCTCAGGATCGACAAAAGAAATATGCTGATAAAAGACGAAGACAATTGGAGTTCGAGATTGGTGATTTAGTCTTTGTCAAAGTTTCCCCTATTAAAGGAGCTGTAAGATTCGAGAAGACAGGGAAACTCGCTCCCAGATACATTGGTCCGTTCCGAGTTCTCGAGAGGATTAGTACTGTAGCATACAGGATTGAATTGCCAGTCCGGATGGCTGGAATTCACAATGTTTTCCACGTATCTCATCTATGGAAATATGTGCATGATCCATCTCTTATTGTGGAGCCAGCTGTGCAGGAGACATCCTGTTCAGATTGTTGATCAAGATGAGAGGCAACTCAGAAACAAGTTAGTGAAGATCGTTAAAGTCCAGTGGAGTGAGGATCCCAGAGATTGTACCTGGGAGACTCTGGATAGCTTTAGGAAGGCTTATCCGGATATGTGTCCGGATAGCTAGTGGTGTTTGTATTGAATGTATCATTGTTTGGATGTTTTGTTTGTTGATTTCTTATGAATGGATGTTATGTATGTTTGAAGTGTTGGATAAAATGAAATTTTGGATTATCTTTTGTTTAAATTTCGGGGACGAAATTCTTTTAAGAGGGGAGGAATGTGATATCCCGGAATTTCAAACCCAATTTAAATATGATAATCTTTATAATAAATTAATTTAAATTGATAAATTTGTTATTTTATTCAACAGCAATAAATGAATTGTAAATGTTCAATTTTTCTAATTAAAACTAACATATACATAAGGGTAATGATTGTGTTAAAATTGCACTCTTATCAGATTTGATTTTTGAATTGAATTTAAAAACTTAAATTGAATTTGAATTGATAAATTAAAAGATTTAAAATATGTTAATTTTTATTCTAAATTTTACTTTGAGTTTTAAGGAATATTTTCATGATTTTATTAAGATATAACATTTGTTTTATATTCATTCTTTAAGGAAAATTGATTTTTATAGGAATTAAAAATGAATTTAAAATAAGAAAAAACAATTAAGAAAACATTTTTAAATTCTATTTGCATGAAATTAACACTTGTTAACAATTAAATCATACTAAATAACATGTGTTAGAGAATTATCTAGATATAGTGACAAGTGTCATAATTTAAGTTTATTTTCTTTAAATTTTATAAAACAAATTTTTATAAAAGCCATTTCTTATACTTCAAAATAAACTTTCTCATTTTTGTTAAGCAAGAAATTTTTACACTCCTCATTTTCAAATCTGAAAATCTTCACTTCAATTCTTATTCAAAATCAAACTCTATTTCAAAATCTAATCTTGCAAAGAAATTCCTGTGATAAAAAACTGCATTTCAAATTACTTTTGAAACTGCAATCTAGATTCCTGCAATCAGCCAATTTCTGAAACAAATCTCAAGTTTTCTATCACTTACTGATTCAAAGATTTGAAGCATCATCAAAGTTAATCCAGCAATTTCAAGAAGTGGAAAGAAAATCTGCATTTCATTTTTTTTCCAGCAGCTTAAGTCTTAACAACAAAAACATGTGAGTAAATTTTAAATCAAAATTTTAAGTTTAATAATATGTTGCATGTGAATGTTAGTTCTAAAGATGCTTGCATGTTTTCTATTTTGTGAAATATTTGTTTACAGGTTTAAATTTAGTTGTGCATGTTTAAATGCAAAAACTGTACTCTATATCTTCAAGGTTCTGAGAAAAGTTTAAACAAAAACTCAAATTTATATAAAATAAAACATTGTTAGGTTGGAATATTCAATGTTGAAGTTTGATTCAACATAAATTAAGTGTTAAAAATAATATTCAAATGAAAACTGTTGAAAATCTGCAGAAATTGAGATAATACAGTAAAATAAGAATTTATATCATGTAAATCATGTTCGAATTTTGATGAATCAAGTTCATATCCTAAATCTAGTATGAATAATATGAATTTCAAGATAGAAATCAAAATTTTTAACTTGGAATTGAAGATGAATTTTGGAAATAACCGAAATTGGGGTTTTTGGCAAATTCGTGTTACTGGGTTGTTTATAAGCTTTGAAATTTGGATTGAAGTTGTGTTAAATGTTCTTTAACACTAGAAAAATAATGGTTGTAATTATCTTTCAACAGAGGTTTAATAATTTAGATTTTTAGGGTTTAGACTCTGTGTTTTTTGAGCTTGGGAAATTCGTTCGTGTGAAGCATGGAGATGATCGAGTTACGATCGGCTTAGGGTGGAGGTGTGTTAGGGTCATGCAAGTGTATGGCCAAAGTTTGGAAACGTACGGTAGTCGGCTTGCCGTGGATGATGTGTTTTTTCCTGGCGACTGCAGTTTGGGTTTGGGTTCGAGCAACCCATTTTTCGTTCGATCTTGTGTAGGTGAGTTTTGGGGTTTGGAATTGGGTCCTAGGTCGATTTAGGGTTTGCGCGTGATGTCGGTGGCGACGGTGGTGGCGTCGGAACATTGTGCATGTGCACGGGGGATGGCTTGTGTCAGTGAGTTTGGTTCGAATGCGTGTGGATTTCGACTCGAAGCCGTGTTCGTGTTTTTGGTCGCGTGTCTCGCGTGCATGCTCGGGTGAGTTGGCTGTAGCTCGTGTGTTTGTTGAATTCCGGTATAAAGAATGAAGAAGGGTAGGGGAGAGATGGAGTTTAGGGTTGTGTTAAGCTTGACTTTTGTCGAGTTCAAAGAAAAATAAATGAAGTCGAAGTTTTAAAAACTTGTTTTAAATTTCAAATTTGTTTTGGGTTTTAACTTAAAAATTTATATTCTCACTACTTTATAAAGTGTCAAATATTTTATTTCAAAAGTAATTCACATTTTATTAGTTGAAGTTTTGAAATGATTTCCATCTTTAAATCAAACTCTTTAAAAAGGTAGTTAGTTTTAATAAATTGAAATATTTAAATATATAATAGTTTTTAGTGATGAATGAAATTGTTTGGTTTTGAAAGTTAATTAAATTTTGAAATTAAAGTTTACTTTAATTAATTACTAATTAATGTTGGAATTAATTAATTAATTTAGGTTAATTAATTTGTTAAGATTTAATTAATTACTTATGGATTATTTAATGGATAATTAAGGATTAAATTAAATAACTATTAATAGATTATTAATTAATTTATTAATTAATTTAAGATTAATTCATAAGTGATTAATAACTGATTAATTAAGTGATTAATGATTAATAAATTAGTGATTAAGAAGTTAACTAATTAATTGATTAAGAGTTAATTAATTAAGTAATTAAACATTAATTAATTTATAATTAATAGTAAATTAATTAATGTTTAAGATTTAATTAATTAAATAATTAATATTAATTAATGAATAATTAATTAAGTAATTAAGATAAATTAAATTGTGATCGATTAAGAATTATTAAGGATAATTAATTATAAATTAAGGGTTAATTAATAATCAAGTAAGGAATGATTAATTTTAAATCAAGTTTTAATTAATAAATAATTATAGAAAATAATTGATAATTAAATAAAAGATTATTAATTAATTAACGATTAATTAATTAATAATGGAGATAATTAAAGGGTGGTTAATTAATTAAATGATTGTGGTAATTAATTAATGTTTGGTTAAGCAAGATTAAGTGATAAATTCTTAAGTAATTAATTTAATTTAAATTAATTAAATTAATTATAATATGAATTAAAGTAGTGCTTGCTTATGAATGATTATTTGAATTGAATGTCTAAATATGGTTGATATCTGTTGAATGATAGTCGAGATATTCTGTGATGAGATGTTGTATATATGTGATAGATATTGGTTGTTATCTGTGGATAATGTTGTGTGATGTTATGTTTAATTCTGAATTGAATTATTTAAATCTTTAAGCAATTTGGCCTTTAAGACACGTTTGGATTTCGATGAGACCGGGATCGGGAATCGAATTGATTTTCGAAAACCACATCGATCCAAGTTAAACGTTAGGTCGTGACATCTCAAGTGAGGATCGAGATGGAGTTTTGGAATGCAAGGGTTATTGTCGTTAACTCTGAGGGTGATCCCAAAATGAGTGTAACGAAATAATGCCTTCAGATTCGTTCGAACCCGGAACGAACTTGTATGGATTGAATGCTTTCAGATCATCGTCATGTGGACGATGAGCATTCTAAGTGATGTGTTCTATAAAGGTAATCATAGCCTCAAGCCTCACCAACCGAGAATGGCTAAAACATGGGAGGTGCAGCAAGGCTTCGTGAGTAGCCCCCATTTGAGAGTGAGATTTACCCCTGTCTAGAAGCCCCTTATTATATTCGGCTGTCTGGGCAGTTGTTGGCCACAACTGCGGGGTTGTCTTGTTCGGAGCTATCCACTAAGGGATGGGTCCGGTCTTGTGTTGCAGGGTAGTTAGGGTGGCGCTCCTCGGTACGGTGATCTAGGCCCCGTACTGTGACGGGAGGTACCCCAATAGCCCTGCCATTGATGGAAACTCATTTTCCCTACGAGACCCTACTGTTTTGATTGTATTACCCACTTTTGTGGCTAATAGCTGGAATTTAATAGATGTAACAATTTCGGCTATTTTTCTATTTACTTGAAAACCCTAGACCCTATTATAATATCTCTGGATTCCCTGTCAAATGTTTTGGTTAGCGTGAGGTAAAAACTTACCCGTATTTATTTGTGGGGAGTCTTACGTGATACCTTTTGTTTCAAAATGATTTTTAAAGTTAAACAACTTTAACTGATTTACTCACACCAGACCCATGTCTGACCCGGAGTTTATTTTGTTTTCATAAACTCTTGGGTACTCAAAATTTTATGAGTAGCCAAGTGATTTAGGTTTGGATTAGCAAATGTTTTGGAAGGTGGAGCTGGAGTCCAGACGTACCATCTATCTCTATTCGCTGTATTGGCTTTTTTTGATGTTGTGTTTTGAGTTGTATGGTATGGAAAACTCTTATGAATGTCCAATGAAATGAAGTCGTATTATTTTGTGCACTCTGATATGTAAACTTATGTAATGGATATGTGTAATATTATATTTTGTTTGTTTCCGCTGTGAGATTCTGATGATTGTTGTTTCTTTTCTTTCTATCTTTCTATTTTTATCTCTTTCTTTTCTTATTGATGATACGTCTTTCTGGATATTGAAAGACGGGTCGTCACATCTTTTCACCAATAATTCATTTGATTCTCTTTTAGAAACTTTTCCAAAATTCTATTCAATCGTGTCATCTCAAAATAACTCCTGTCATCTAAGTTATCTTACACCTCTCCTTCGTCGAGATCGGAGAATCTACCAACTCCTACTCCTATATATGAACCGGTTTCGATCGTTCCACCTTCTACTCATACTGGATATACTCCACCAGCTAAAAAAACAAGACGGTCTCTCTTTTTTGGATCACCATCCATAAAAGAGAAAATCGATGATATTCATCATTATCGAAAAGAAACAATAGACTTACTACGTGAATTATACTATGAGCAAAAAGTTAATGCCAAACGGCTTAGATTTTTGTAACAAGTAGCGTTAAAGTTCTGTGGTTCTTCATCAAAAGATACTATTCATCAACCATCTTCATCTCATTCTCCAAGTCGTCGCAATCCTTGGGAACCATCACCACAACGTCCACCAACTACTCCAAATTCTTGGGAACGTTGTAACAGATGGCCTCCGCTTCGACCATATGTTGAGAACACCAAAGTTGAAGAAGAATCTTATCATACTCCATCATCTTATTCAAAATTTATTTAATTATTTCTTGTTTTTAATATAATTTGTTATGTTGTCATTTCATTCTGCTTATTCTAATTTTTTAATATTGAAAATCATTCAATAATATATATAATTTTTTATTCTCACCATTGCCAATATGTGCTTCTGTACACAATTCATACGTCTGAATTGGTTTAAACAGACGTTTGAATATTTATATAAAAAACTTTTTGCCCCAGATTCAAACGTCTGAATCAAAAATAACAGCCATCTGAACTAGCCCTTTTTGAACTAAATCCTTATGGGTTGCAATTCAACCCAATTCAAACGTCTAAATCTCTTCTGAGCAATTTTTTTACATCTTCCTTATTCTTATTCATTACCATTTTTACCCCTACCTTTTCATCCTCTATATAACAACTTTTTCATTTTTTCACTTCTTACTTCAGAACCCTAGCCCCCACTTTCAACTCCCTCAAAGCTTTTAACCTTTCTCTAACTCTCCAATGACACCAAGATCAAAGAGAACAAGAGAATCAACTTCTGGACCATCCGAAGACCAAATCCAGCAATGAATATGGAATGATGTTGCTGTTACTCGGTTTAATTCCATGAAGAACTCCAACATCTTCGAAGGACCATTCATGAAATTTTTGGATTTCGCAGCATATCGTATTAGAGAATCAGCAGGGCAATTTAACTTCGACAGCTTGATTGGGTATACTCCTAACAATGTTAAGATTAACCATCTTATGATTATGCTTTTTCTTGCAAACCTAAATTTGGATCATCAAAATCCTCAAAACCGTCAAGATTGTATTTGGTCGTTAGTTTGTGGCGTAAGAATCTTCTTACCTTTACAACAATTGGGTCATATTTTAAATTGCCCTTATCAAGGAATTGATATTAATGAAATTGAAGTTGATATGGAACATCGTGATGAAGTTTCACATCAATTTTTATCCAATGAACTTATAAATATGGGCAATTTAAAATCTACCTTCTTAAGGCCACAAGCTAGGCTAATTCACCGTGCTTTTATTCGCTCTCTCCAACCAAGAATGGGTAGCTGTGAAAAAGTGTATAAAGAAAACTTTCAAGCACTTTATTCTATCTACTCTAATCAACAAGTAAATTGGGGGAAGTTATTTTGGATGAATTCCAAGATATCACAATCCGAAGGAAGTATAGAACGATTCATTATGGTGCCTATATTATGCGCATTCTCCTAAATATTGGTGTACCAATGCTTGACTCCGATTTTACAAGTATTAGTGAGTTATGTGCTAAAACTTTAGGGTTGATGGGTCTTCCTATATGACCTCCTTCTCAACAAATCATTTCCTTCCAACAATGGTCATAAATGTTCAACAAGGCATTCCTCAACCTCGAAACAATAGTATTGCTTCTTCTTCCCAAACCCAACATGAAGAAGAAGAGGAGGACGATGACACCATTCAAGAAATTGGCCCGGATACTTCTTCAAGACAAGCCATCGTCACTCTCTCCCGAAATCCATTAAAGAATCATCGGGACATAAAAGCACGTGAGAAGAAGACGGAAAGAAAATTCAATTCTATCAAAAGCTTTCTTAATAAGATATGGGATCGAATTTGTTGTTCCGGCTCTACATCTACTCAAGCATACAATCCATCTCCATTTGAATGGTCTTCCTCAAGCTCTAGCTCTAATAACAATGATCCATCTCTTTCAAGTCAATTTTAAATTATCATGGCTTATTTTTATGTTTACTTATCGCTTTTATTGGTTAGTCGTATGAGAAATGTCTAAAACATTATTTCTTTATGTACTATTTCCTCTGTTTGCCTTAATGAAATGTTTTATCTATTATCATTCATGTTCTTTCTTTTTGTTGATGATAAAGGGGGAGAAATTTAAATTGTGCATATTGACAGGGGGAGTATCTAGTATATTAATTTTATATAGTTGTCATCATCATAAAGGGGGAGAATGTTAGACTCTCGATTTTGATTATAACAACTTATATAAAATGTTATGTGTATAGTAAACCATCTTTGCAGGAGATTTATTGCAGATTGATCTACATATGTTTATAGCTGTATATTATGTGTCTAGAGTCTATATATTACTTAGAAAATTTGTTAAAATCTCTCCTTAAATGATATATATATATATATAAATATATACACACATGCACACACATGCTCATAGATTCACAAAATAGCAAACTCAGACGTCTGAAACCATTCATTCAGACGTCTGGGTACTGAAATAAGAATATTGTTTTCACAATATTCAGACGTCTGAACTAAAATATTCAGACGTTTGAATGAGGTCAAAAATGAACTATTTTTTGCTTTTTGCGTTTTCAATCTAATTCAGAAGTCTGAATTTTTTTATTCAGACGTCTGAATATCCCCAACTGCTATTTTCTTGAAAAGTCACTTCTCTTCACCAAGAGAAACATTCTTCTAAATCAACAGTTGCATCCATTCTTTTTAATATAACTTTTCATTTAAAGATGCAACTCTTTATATACTATAAATAGATTATAGAATTCAACAAACAAATCACCGAATTTACTTTTAGCACTCTTGAATTCTCATCTATTCTCAAGCTTTCAAATTGCACTCAAATTACTTACATACTTTGATCTTTTGATCACTTGATCTTCCACAATTCTCAAAGCACATCACTACATATCATTAAGGAGAAGATTATAGGAATATTGTACTCAATTGACTTATCCGTGTTATTTAAGAACACGCTACGGTCAGATATCTTTGTTATTTGTATTAAAGTCCTACTCGGTTGCTTAGGCGAGCGAAGTCCAGTTCGGTTGCTCAGGCAGTGTAAACCTGTTCCTCCGGGTTAAGTGAGGGTTGTTGTAGTTGAAATTCCAGAAGGAGTCTGGGACTGGACGTAGAACAGGAAGTTCAAACCAGTATAAAAATTCCTGGTGTGCTTGTTTTATTTTTTTATTTACTTTGCTATGATCATCTGTTTCCGCATTTAGATTTAGTTATATTCCATATTAGTCGATCCTATGTAATAACTTGCATCATTAGTTACTTTCAAAGATGACCTAGGGAGAGGCTGGCGTGCGAAATGGGGAAGTACTATGGGTCTTCGACGACCCATGGCCCATGGGTCGCTACCGTTTTGCGAGCCAATGTCTTGGTCTCTTCTTGTATGTTTATTTGGCTAGTTCGTTTGATGGTTTGAGCAGATGCATGGGTCGCTGATGATAAAAGCACTTTGGATATTTTTGGAGTTTGGAATTAGAGGTGTTTTGATAGTTTTTTATCGTAGCTGTTTCATTTTGATGGAAATCACTAGATGTTTCCGCTCGGCTGCTGATTGGACTGAACTAATGTTAGCTTCTTGGTTAAGCAAAATTTTACTGTTACTTTAGTAATATGATTTGGCGCTTGTCAACTCCTTGCTTTAGCCTTTTTGGTTAATTTCTAAGCCATTCTGATGTGATGAGTTTTTTTGTACTCTACGAGATCCTGTTGGGTTAAAAACCCGCATAACATTCCTAGTATTGTAGGTCAAACAAATTCCACTTTAAAAACTATGTATTTCGTTATCAACTCTTGGAAATCAATTAACTTTCCAAGATAAAACCACATAAAAGTCCTAGAATCAACGAGAGAACTCAACGTCAAATAATGGAAGCAAACCAATCCCCAACTTATAAAGGGTGGAAATTATTAATAGAGTTCAACATCACCAAATTGAATCCTACTGCATACCACCCTTACTGCCCCATAGAACCAAGAATTGTTGAAAGAAACCAACATCAAGCAATACAATGTACTCAAGCACCTTTGCACTATGTAGAAGCCCTAGAATCATTGAGCGAACTCACCAAGAAGAATTATTGGATGCCCAAATCAAGACTAAAAGAAAAAGACAAAGTCATTTTGAATTAAGTTCTAAATAATAGGAAAAACAATTAGAGCACCGTCGTATTCACAATAAAGAAGGACAAAAGTTAATGGATGAAGAAGACAAAGAGGCAAAATGTGAACAATACCGTGCTATTTATCATAATAGAAAATCTAGAACAGTTGAAAAAAATACCAATGATGATGCATCGCAAACAAGTAGTGTCGGCAGTTCTTTTTTAGTACCTTGCTCTCACAATATACAAGGTATTACATCAAAGAACTATTCCTATAATTCAGTACGTTATATTGTGAGAACAATAGAAGTTATATCCTGTAATTTAGTGTGTTATATTATGGGAACACTAAAAGTTATATTTACTAAAGTTTTTGTTACCTATGTGCATATATTATATTGTGAGAACAATAAAAGTTATATTTACGAAAGTTTATGTTACCTCCGTACATATGCATATAATGATACACAAACAAGTAGTACAAGTAGCTTCATATAATAATAATATATTTATCAATATAATCAAAGTATAATTTATGAACCCAAGTCTTATTAAATTTATCACCCACGTAGTTTACGAAGTCACTTCCTATCATATATTCCATAACTAGCAAATAGTCTCTAAACTTTCTGTTAAAAAAAACTTACAAAATTTATTTATCAAATTTTTTAAGCAGATCGAGATATTAGTGGACCAATGAACAATGAAGAACAAGAAGACATAGTTATATTACCTTTTGAACATAGAGATGACTTGAATGGAAACATAAGAACAAACAGAGTTGGTCAACCATGTCAAAGTTCTATCACAAGACATAAATATGCAAGAAGCTTTACAGATTATTCTGGTTTTCAAAAGTTCTAATTGTCACGGTCAAGAATATAGATATTGTTAAGCAAAACACTTCTATCTAGGATCAAATTGTTTTTGCTACTTAAATGGAAGAATAATTTTTACAGTCAATTTAATCACCGGATGAGATCTTTGAATTGTACACTGACTAATCAAATGGAAGGAAACACTTAAGAAAAAACATATGAGCTTATTACCATATGTTTGCATTTACATCAATGGGAGTACATGTTAATGAGAACTTGGCTAATGGAAGAAATGGAGTCTATACATTTAGTGCTCAAAGCACTATATATATCACAAAATAGGTAGTTTGATACCTCAATCCAGTTATCTTCCAAGTTTATTACAACTTTACATATATGATATAGAGCACGAAATCGAAAATCGATTGTTTGAAATGATACCCTGATTTGAGAAATAGTGGAGAAGTCGCAAAAACTTCTTAGCACATATAACAGATTTGTAGCTATATTTCGACAACTTGGATAGAAGTCAAATACCCAACATTGCCAATTAGTTATAAAAGAACCATCTTCAAACCAAAAACAATATGCTCTTCCAACTACTTCACAAGTTGCTGGAATTTAGGTAGAGGGAGTCGAAAATGAGGAAATACATGAAAGAGATATTATAGTTGAGACAAAATTTGGATAACTCATAAATATTCCTAAAACAGCTGGTTATTATGACCCATTACAATATCCAATTTTACTACCATATAGAAGTATGGATGGGATATAAATAGTCAAGACGAAAATGGTTACAAATTTTCATGTCGCGAGTATTCCGCTAATATTCTACAGGTGTATACAACTTTAATAACACTATATTCTATATATACATTTTACTTCTTGGTAAATTTATACTGTTAATTTTTTATAGATTTGAGAAAATGATAAATCACTTTTACTTCGAGGTGGTCGATTATTTTAACGGTACTTTGTTGATAATTATGCTAAGATAGACATTAACGGGCTAAGATGGTATGGGAGTAATCAAAATACCATTAGAGCTAAAACTTTTCAAGGATTACAAGATGCTCTGGATGTAGGAAAATGATGCAAGTGTGTATTTTTTGAACAAATTTTTTTACCTTTTATAATTAGTACATATTTCTGTAAACACAATTGAACTTCATATTACTAAGTTGTCAATAAATTATCTTATATAGGAAATATCGGTACACGGACAATACTACCTTCTTCGTATACTGGATGTCCATGTGAATGTATCAACGATGTCATAATGCAATGACTTTAGTACATAAATTTGATAAGTCCGGTTTATTCATTACGTGGACACGCAATCCATTTTGGGATGAAATCGTTAGTGGATTATTACCTGGTCAAGACTCACAAGACAGATCAGATTTAACAACAAAGGTTTTTCATGCAAAATATGAGGAATTGAAAAAAGTTGTTTTCATGGAAGGAGCACTTGGAAAAGTAGCTACTCAAGTTTATGTAATTGAATTTTAAAAAAGAGGTTTACCACATATTCATATGCTAAAAAAATTCGAAGAAGAGGACAAATTGACTAATCCGAATGAATGTTATAAAATTATTAGAGCAGAAATACTGGATATTAATGAAGAACCAGAGCTATATACAATGGTACTGAAGTGGAAGCTTCATGGACCATATGGCAATCAAAATCGTATTTCTCCTTGTATGAAAAATGGCTGTTTGTAAGGACCCACCTTTTTGGATGGTTTAAATCAACGATAAGCCACACACGTCAAACCTAAACCATTCAAGATGGAGGATTGTTATGAAGTACATAAGAAAAAGTAGGGAAAGAATGAAAACAGACATAGAATCTTACAGTGGGATAACAAAATGTAAATATCAAATTAACAGTTCATGAAGCTGTTTTATAAATAACATTTAATTATACTTTTACAATACAGAGTCAGAGTTCATACAGTAGTAATAAATAAATAATGCAGTGGAACTACATGACGCAGTGAAAATAATATAATAAATAGTAATAGTGCTAAATCTTTGTCTTCGTCCTCCAAAAGCAGTCTTCGATAAACTGAAAAGCTCAGACTGACCCGAGCGAATTGAAATGACAAAGCATTTGAGTCAGAACTAAAAGATCTTATGTAAGTTAAATCAACAGTAAATAAATTTGAGTGTAATGGCATATGAGATATTTACAGGGTTTGAATTCTTCTACCCAGTGTTAACGTGAGTGCAATTACTTTAGAGACGTTCGAGGTTTCCATCTCTTAAGGATCCGTTAAACTATTTACATAAATAGTACAATACGCTATTATAATAGTGTCTACAGTAAAGTAAAGTACTAAAATAGCATTAAGGCATTACCTACATCCCGCTTGACACATTTTATATATCCCCATAGCCTATGCAGTACCGTAAGTTCCTTCGTAAACAAGAGGTTTACCTAGATGGCACTCCATAGGTATGGTACAAAATTAATTCGTAGAAGGCACAATAAGGCATATGAACACGACACTCGAGACAATGCAAGGGTAGGATTCCACCAATTGCGGATCCAAACTGGGGTAATACATAGCAACTACTACCGTCCACCTCGGAACACACTCCCATAATCAAAATCATGGGGTGGCCACAAAATCGTCAAAAATTCATAATATAGTATTGATGAAGCATGTACGATAGGAGGAATGACCTCAATTGGCCCAGCTTGGCTCCTATTTTAGTCACAACTAAGCTGACTCATAGGAGTCAGGGTCACGTAAATAACTCAAGCAGAATCATTCACCAAACCATCATACTTCATTTCCGCAATCTCCACCACGTACATAGTTGTTAAAGTGGTTTTCGGTACTGGCAGAGAGTATGACAATATCCATCCGGTTTCTTGAACAACGAAATGCTTATTACACATCAGATGGTTCCTTTACATTTCAAAAGTCAATTCATAATTAATACTAAAATATCATATTCAATTCAAACCATATCACTTCCGAAATCATATTCACTTTTAAAGCAATATTCACTTTCAAAATTATATTCACTATGAAATTATCGGTAAGATAGGTTAATTAAATCCTCATTCCAAAATCATCATATTTATTCAAATATATCATTTCACAAAAAGGTATCAATTTCAAATCCCGAGTTAGGTTGTATCATCATCAAGGTTTAAAAATAAATATTTCAACTTTACACAGTCTCAAATTTTAGAAAATAGTTTAGATAGTCATAAATAATTTTAATAGTTTGAAAATATGTGACGACCCTGAAATTATTAACCATTGAAATGAAATATTTAATCGATTTTAAATATTTGGAAGTTATTTTAACCTTGAATTTCAATTATAGCTATGAATTTGGCAATTAAATTATTTAATTTAATTATTAAAGCTTGGGTAAAAAAAATTTGAATCTGAAATTTTAAAAATATTTTTAAAGGCTTAGAAGATTTATATTGACAATACTGAAGATAATGGAAGCTTCAGAATTGAATTTGAAAGCGATTTAATCAGTTTTGAAATTATATGGTTTAAATCAATATTTAAAAATAGCCTTCCGGGACACAGTCTCGGAATTCGGCGAAACCAGTTCCATTGGATCCGTAATATTGTATTATTATCGGATTTCAATTTTCATAGCATTCGGAGTTGTCGTGTGGTCGTACGATAAGCCAACGCGCTGAAAATTATATCGAAATATAATTTAATAATTGA
Organism: Allium cepa; assembly: GCA_030765085.1. NCBI lineage: Eukaryota > Viridiplantae > Streptophyta > Magnoliopsida > Asparagales > Amaryllidaceae > Allium > Allium cepa. The sequence goes on from CM060942.1 coordinate 517,381,455, forward strand.
GTCTAAAAAGCTATCTTCTCCATACGATCGAATTAGGACTCGGAACCTTTTCTATTGCATTCATAATAGGGGTATAACATTAGAAACGCCTAGCGTCACGCCTCGATTGGTGATCGGGATTCTTTGCTTCGTTTTCTCAACAATTTAAATTTGAATTTAAATTTAAAGATGGATAATGAAATCGCGTAACTTCTTTAATACGCTTCTTCGCTTAATAAATAAAATAAAAAGCAGATATTTTTCTTTGCTCAGAGAAAACCGAAACCTCTCTCTTCTCGAACAAATCCAAGGTTATGGCCGAAGATTAAATGGAAAAAAGATCAAAATAACATTCTTTCCCCTTCTAATTCCAAAAAATTGAAAATCCAACTCCCCCTTTCATTCTTTTATCAGTTCAAAATCGAACAAGAGGAAAAAAAATGGCCGTCGTTCGATTACAGTCGCAGTTCCGAGGTTTCAAGTTCTGGTGGCGATTAGGGATTTGGGCGATATCGATTTGGGGCGGCGATATCCGCATAGCGTGCTGCACCGTGAAGTCATCGCACGGGAATCTTGCAGCATGCGAAGTCGTAGTGTTCTTGATGGCGGCTCGCGATTGAAGTATGGTAGAGTTGCCGTGAGTTCGCGTGGAGGTGGTGGCTTGGGGATATTCGTAGTACTCGAATGAAGCTCGAGGGATTTCGCGATGAGGATTTGGTCATGAAATTCGATGTCGATCGGTGGTTGCTTAGGACTGTTGGTCGCAATGAAGATGTGCTCGACGAGGTCAATATTTTCGTATAAGGATTTAGGGCAGGAGCTCGCTGGGTTTGATTTCCAGTTCGATTGACTGGAGGCAGTCAAGGCTGAAGGTTCTAATTTTTATTTTCGATTCTAGCTTGATTTAATATGTATCATCTGATTGAAAATATGTTTATTTAGAAAAACAGAAAAAAAATAAATGAAGAATTATGCAGAAAATTCGTTTACAGTAAGTATAAATATATATAGATTAGAAATAAAAATATAAGATTTGGAGATAGGATTTTAATGCAATATAGATTTTATTTTTATAGAGAATTTGAAATATAGACTATTTTTATAAAGATACTTATTTCCAAAATGCATATATTTGATTCATTAAGTTATGTTAAAAACAATAATTTATTAAAGGTAATAAATTGTTTAGTTAACTCATCTAAATTATTTTAGTTACTAAGAAGATTATTTAAAAATGAAATTGTTTAAAATTTAAATTATTAACCTAAGATAACGTCATCGGTTAATTAAATTATCAAATAGAAATTTGATTATTCGATTATTTCGAATATTAAGTAATCCTATAATTGTTATCCCGCTTTTTAGCAAAGCCGTGATATCAAAGGATCGATCAAAAACAAAAGACAATTCGTCTCAGAGATTGGTTGTACTTCACTTCGCTATGGATATCGATGAATTTTGTCCGAGTCCGGAACGGGCCACGATTGATAGGACACGATAAGAAAGATCATAAAAGTCCGCATTTCAATTTCAAATCAATCCGAGTTCGTATGCTCAAGATATGATGGATTCAATTTGAGAAAGGTAGTCATTGTCTGGTTCGAACCCATCACGTTGAAGTACTTCGAAACCATCATCTTCGGACCCATCTACTTCGAAACCATGGAGTTCAAACCCATCCAATATCCTTCCTTCGAATCCATCCCTGCTTGCCATGTTCGAATCCATCAGCCAGTGCCCGCTTCGACTCCATCTCCCTCGAATCCATCACAATGGCCTGCCTTCGAACCCATGACTTCGCCAAGCTTCGTATCCACCCTGCATTCCTACCTTCGAATCCATCCTCACAAGAATGTTCGAATCCATTAAAACCCTCTAGCTTCGAACCCAAGTCACTTCGAATCGATCCAGTTCGAATCGATCAGGTTCGAACCCATAGGAACTCCTCGATTCGAATCGATCGCGCTTGAAATCAGAAACGATCGAGTCAACTAGCCACTCCATCGATACGAAGTCGGCACAATTCACGGAGACGAAGCGTTCAACCCGGAGAGAAGACCGGATCGATTCGAGAAACACGCGCCACCTCATCACGAAGCCACGTGAGCCGATCGATTCGAAGTACGTGGTTTCGAAGTGATCGGTTCGAACTCAACAGCCAACCGAGAATCATCATTTCGAACCGGTCATATCTCCTAAACCACTGACCCAAATGCAACGAAATTTTCACAGTAGCTCTCATACAAGGTAAAGATTATTCCTGCCAAGTTTCAGCTCGATTGGACCATTTCTTGATGGGTTCGAAATCACTTCGAATCGATGTCAGATCGAGACGAAACTTGGTGGGGTCGGTCGCGTGGGCCCACTCACGTGCCAGAAGAAGTCTCCCGAAGTTTGAGCGAGATCTGGGCCCCCAACGCTTATAAATAGCACCCTGAAGCCTTCTGAAAAGGGGATCTTCCAGGAAATTCTGCCATTGAACACCAAGACTCTGCCGGATTCCACTCTATTCATCATAATCACCGTTGTATTCAGATTTCAAAGCTATTATCAACTGTAATCCATTGTAGTCGATCTATCAAGCAAAGCAATAAAGAGAAAACCTTCAAAGTGGACGTAGGCACGAACGCCGAACCACTATAAATCCTGTGTTTGTGATTGTTATCTGCGAATTATTGTGATTTGTTGCTTAGATCTGAGTTCTATATTGATTGTTGTTGATTTGTGTTGATAAACGGGTGCTTTCACGACTATTGGGTGTTTGCGACCAATTTTGGCGCAAACATTTTGGTGCTTTCACTGAGAAGGCTGAACTCAGGAGTTCTACCAATTGATAGTTGATTCAGATAAAGTTTGAAAGTTTAGATTTGAGAAATTATGGCAAGACAATCGATTAGAAGGCCATGGCCAGAGAGAAGCGAACAACAAGGAAGTCAAGAGGCTTCCTCAGGAGCGAATCAACCATCGATCTTCATCACTAGGGACGAGATGGAGACTATGATGAAGAAGCAAGAGGAGTTGATTCAGAGTTTATTTCAACAGATAGGACAGCTTGGAGCACAGAATAGAGGAGCCAATGGAGTCCAGAACGAAGCAGGACCATCCGGCGTCGCACCCGGATTAGGGGGCACACCCATGGAGAACGTTGGTCCAATTTCGGAGAGAGAAAGAGGAGTATCTGCGCAACCTGGAGACAGCAGAGGAATGAACGCTCAGTCAAGGGGGCAGATTTCAGAGTACCCTCGTGAACTCGGGGGGCAGGTTGAGAGCAATGAACGAGGATTGCATCTTGGAGACGAAGATAAATTGGCCCAAATGGTTAGGCGAGCCATGAGAGGCGGATTAACGAACAAAGATCTTGAAGACGTAAACAGGAGCCCCTTTTCTCCTGCAATTAGGATATTTAGGAACCCACCAGAGTTTAAGTTGCAATCAATAGAGATGTATGATGGGAGGACGGATCCCGCTGTCCATTTGACGAGGTACATGAGGCATATGGAGGTGCTGGGGGCATCACAAGAGGTTATGGCCCGATGCTTTCCATTATATCTAACGGATATCGCAGCATTATGGTTTAGGAAACTAGAGAGCGGCTCCATAGGGACATGGGCAGGCTTGATGGAAAGATTCATGAGACAATTCAGGGTTCACATTGCAAGACCCAAAAACGTAATGAGTTTGGCAATTTTGAAGAAGAAGGCTGGAGAGACTTTGAGAAGTTTTCTGACGCGATTCAATGCGGCAGCAACATCGGTGGATCGGCCAGATCCATCCATGGTTATGATGGCAGCCGTTTCCGGGATAGCTGATGGCACGGATTTCAAAAATTCATTGACAAAAGATCCACCTATGGATCTAGGAGAATTCTATCATGAGGCGGAAAAGTTCTTACGATTGGAAGATGCGAGTGCGGAAAGAGAAGAAGGAGATGAGCTCAATGTTTACACGGTCAAAGATGGAAATCCTCCTGAGAAGGGTACGGAAGCTAGCAAAGGAAAGCGAAAGGCTGAGAGTGGCTATAAAAGGTCGATGCGACCACGAAAGGAACCAAGATTCACCACATACACTGAGTTGAATGAAAGCTTGGAACGAATTTATCAGGATACCAAAGAGCAGGTTCCATATCATAGGCCAATGCGAAGGGACCCAACTTCTGACGAAAGGAAATCAGATAAGTATTGCATATTTCATGAATTGAACGGTCATAACACTAATGATTGCAGGCATATGAAGCACGAGGTGGAAGGACATATCAGGAACGGTATGCTCCTTCAGTATGTGAGGAAACAGACTCCAGCAGTGGAGCCAGAGCGCCCGCTGTCTACCTCAACTAGAGGTGGCCATGAGTCGGGACGGCGTATGATTATCCATTGATTGATTAAAATCACGATGAACAAGTTGTAAACCTCTCACTAATGCGGTTAAATCATTTACACATGTGAGCGATCGCGCACGATCCATAGGCATGCTCTGAATGACTACCAGCGCATCATAGTGAGAGTTTACACTTTGACATCCCTGCTTTACTTTCTGCTTTGGTTTTGATTTGAACATCTAGACTCTGTTTGTATGGACATTTCTGTATTGAGATTCGTATAATCATTGCTTTTATATTTGCAATTCCATGAAATAATTTATCTTCATGCCCGTTGGATCGCGAACAGTCCACGAGCACCTTCTGTATGGCGATGAACCGCCAGAGTTTTGATTCAGAAACTCCCCCGAACATGAACTCCGGCATTGATAATACTAAGTCCCCCCCGGGCACACATAATTTGCCTCGAACGGCATACGATCGCGAACGATCACAATTTGCCTCGAACGACACACGATCACGAACGATCACAAATTCGCCTCGAACGGCACACGATCGCGAACGATCACTCTCTGCCTTGAACGGCACCGACCGCGAACGGTCATGATTCACTAATTATGAAATCCGACCTCGAACGGTCACCATTCGGCTTGAACGGCACTTGGTCGCGAACGATCACCATTTGCCACGAACGGCAATCGACCGCGAACGGTCCCATCTCATCATTTGCCGTGAACGGCATCGACCGCGAACGGTCCTATTCCATCCTATGCCACGAATGGCGCAGACCGCGAACGGTCCCGATTCACCTCAAGCAGCATGCGATCCCGAACGATCGACGCATGGATTTATACGCTCGACCGTGCACGGTCGCACTTCACCTCGAATGACTCGATCACGAACGATCGTCATTTGAAGTTAAGCGCTTGACCACGAATGGCCGTGCTTCATCTCAAATAGCTCGATCCCGAACGATCGTCATTTGAGGCCATATGGAACTATCAAGTTCTTTGTAGGTTGATAATAGGATACGAACATCCAACTCAAGGCATTACAAAACACACCTTCCTACCGCAAGGCATGTTTTGGGGGGCAAATGTTATCCCGCTTTTTAGCAAAGCCGTGATATCAAAGGATCGATCAAAAACAAAAGACAATTCGTCTCAGAGATTGGTTGTACTTCACTTCGCTATGGATATCGATGAATTTTGTCCGAGTCCGGAACGGGCTACGATTGATAGGACACGACAAGAAAGATCATAGAAGTCCGCATTTCAATTTCAAGTCAATCCGAGTTCGTATGCTCAAGATATGATGGATTCAATTTGAGAAAGGTAGTCATTGTCTGGTTCGAACCCATCACGTTGAAGTACTTCGAAACCATCATCTTCGGACCCATCTACTTCGAAACCATGGAGTTCAAACCCATCCAATATCCTTCCTTCGAATCCATCCCTGCTTGCCATGTTCGAATCCATCAGCCAGTGCCCGCTTCGACTCCATCTCCCTCGAATCCATCACAATGGCCTGCCTTCGAACCCATGACTTCGCCTAGCTTCGTATCCACCCTGCATTCCTACCTTCGAATCCATCCTCACATGAATGTTCGAATCCATTAAAACCCTCTAGATTCGAACCCAAGTCACTTCGAATCGATCCAGTTCGAATCGATCAGGTTCGAACCCATAGGAACTCCTCGATTCGAATCGATCGCGCTTGAAATCAGAAACGATCGAGTCAACTAGCCACTCCATCGATACGAAGTCGGCACAATTCACGGAGACGAAGCATTCAACCCGGAGAGAAGACCGGATCGATTCGAGAAACACGCGCCACCTCATCACGAAGCCACGTGAGCCGATCGATTCGAAGTACGTGGTTTCCAAGTGATCGGTTTGAACTCAACAGCCAACCGAGAATCATCATTTCGAACCGATCATATCTCCTAAACCACTGATCCAAATGCAACGAAATTTTCACAGTAGCTCTCATACAAGGTAAAGATTGTTCCTGCCAAGTTTCAGCTCGATTGGACCATTTCTTGATGGTTTCGAAATCACTTCGAATCGATGTCAGATCGAGACGAAACTTGGTGGGGTCGGTCGCGTGGGCCCACTCACGTGCCATAAGAAGTCTGTCGAAGTTTGAGTGAGATCTGGGCCCCCAACGCCTATAAATAGCACCCTGAAGCCTTCAGAAAAGGGGATCTTCCAGGAACTTCTGCCATTGAACACCAAGACTCTGTCGGATTCCACTCTATCCATCATAATCACCGTTGTATTCAGATTTCAAAGCTATTATCAACTGTAATCCATTGTAATCGATCTATCAAGCAAAGCAATAAAGAGAAAACCTTCAAAGTGGACGTAGGCATGAACGCCGAACCACTATAAATCCTGTGTTTGTGATTGTTATCTGCGAATTATTGTGATTTGTTGCTTAGATCTGAATTCTATATTGATTGTTGTTGATTTGTGTTGATAAACAGGTGCTTTCACGACTATTGGGTGTTTGCGACCAATTTTGGCGCAAACAATAATGATTGTTACAAGGTTCAAAATCGTGAAATCAAGCCGGAATGGAAAATGGATTGCAAAATAAAAGCTAAGGTGCAATATTCTCACTCAATTAAAATCTCCAGTAAATTTTAAATAGTTAGATTTAAAATTGATTGACTGCGTGCTTGGATGATTAATTTGTAATAATTTTCATTGGATGATACTATATATATAGTAGTATATAGTATATTGGAGTGATTTATTTCCCGCATTATATAGCGGATGAGACCCTATGCATCGCATAATAGCGGATGATATTTTAGAAATCCCATATACCGCGATATTCCACCTCGAAGTGGAATGGGTATTTAATTGTTGTGCTAACATCTGTGGATGCAGGGAAACAGGTTGGTGGGATCCAACTAGATTCCTCAAATATTGAATTTGTTTCATATGTTGTGTGTTGATAATCTCTGTGTGATTATATTGTAAACTGAAATCATTGTAGGCTAAAAAATTTAGCCGATTATATTTTTGGTATCGTAAGATACCAGAAATAAATAAATTTTGATTATTAAATTAAGTAGAAAATCTATAGTGAAATCCTATAATTCCAAAATATGGTGTAAATGTTTAATAAATGGATCCAAGAAATAATATTGAAAAGGTGAAGAATTTATTTTAAAAATACGGTTTTTAAGTAATTTTGGAAGGGATAAAGGAATTTATGTTAGACATAAATTCATAAATTGATTTGGTGTTAAAATAATAAATCTTTGGGAAATCAATATTAAAATTGATTTTGTGTTTAAGATAAAATTTGAAATCAATTTGAAACTTGATTTTTTGTTTGGAAATGATTTTTTTTAAAATCAATTTGGAAATCATATATCAGTAATTATGTGGAAAAATTAAATTCACAATGGGAATTTTATAAAAGAAAGGGAAATTTGTTTTAAAAATAAATATTGTTTTATTTTTAAAGGTGTGAAAAGAAATTTACAGATTTGGAATGTAAATTAAAAATAAATCGAGAAGATTTATTAAATTTTATAAATGGAAAGAGAATTCTTCCTTGAAAAGCGGAATATATTTTCAAAGCAACTTTTAAAGTATAAATTAAAATTTTTAGAAATTATTTTGAAAAAATATTGTTAGAGAAATTATTTGGGAATGTTTAAATCTTTAAAGTAAAGATTTATTTAGTTAATTATATAAAGGATTATTTTAAAGATTTAATTAAAATTTGATTTAGAAATTGGTTAACTAGATATTTATACCCTATCTAATAATTTTATTTTAAAGTTAGTTTGGACTTGAAATTTTGTATAAGATATTAGTATAAAATTTTCATAACTAATATTTAAGTAAGTGTTTTAAAATAGTTTTATTTCCAAGTATATATGTTTTGATAGTAATTTAAATTATTTTAAAGCATTTGATCTAGGCGAATTTTCAGTGGAAATAAACATTTGGAAATGTATTCCACATAAGGAAAAGTGATTTGAAATTTGTTTTCAAAGTATTGAAATGTGGAAATTAATTTGAAATTTGTTTTCAAATGGTTGAAGTGTTAAAAATATATATCTTGTGAAGATATTTTGAAAATAAATAATTGGAAAAATTATTTAAACCTTGGTGATTGTTGTGAATATTTATTGATAGTTAAATAACCAACTATCAATATTGGCCTTTTAATGGCATTTGAATTTCGATGCGATCGGGGGTCGGATTCTAAGTGGATAACCAAAAACCACATCGAACCTTTGTGATTGTGGTTGATCGTTTATTTAAAAGATCAAAGTGAAAATTCTTGTGATTTGTTTAAAATCTGAATGTAACACTTAGTTTTAAAAATACGCGCTTATTATTCGGATTAGCCGGGAGAGGACCTTGTGTAAAACCCATTCCGAATAACGATACAACGAAATGGGATTTGTATTTGAAGACGGTGTTGAATACCGGGTATTCTCGAAAACGAAAGGATTACCCATCGAATGTCTCTGCATCGGTTTCTACGGTATAGAGTTTTTATCATCTTTGTGATGGGAATTCCGGACGTGATTTGTGAATATTCGGATTTGCAAGGGCTTCTTTGAAGTGCCTTCGGTTTCGTTCGATCCCGGAATGGACTTATATGGATGTGTGTCTGACGTTACACTTTGAAATGTAAAGCTGGTTTCTATCAAATACATTTCTGTTGGTGGTGGAGAATTTATTCTCTTAGCTTAACACCCTTCTCTGAGATGTACGAGCTCAGAGGTTATGTATTTGATTGTTACTAGTAATGCATTCCCAATTTGGTAACGTGACATACGAAGTGCTGCTGATCATTTGTTGACCAAAGCATGACTTTGTGAAAAGTGTAGCTTTGTGGACTAGACCTCATCGGACCTCACATTCCGAAAATGGTAAAAACAGGAAAGATGCTGCAAGGTTTTGAGGATCGCGCCCTTTAGGGTATGTCATTTCCTTCTGGAAACTGGTAGTACCATGGTATGGAACCCACATATTTTACCTATGTTGTTGCCGCAAATATTTATATATATATTTTATGGTTGTTGCTTTGTGGTTGAGGATCCTCGGATAAAGGTCCCAAAGGACCGGGGGATGGCATACTCGAGTAGTAGTTACCTAAATACAGAGGTAACCCGACCTTGTGTTGGCAGAAATCCGGATAGGTTCTCGGGACTTCCCTTCAAAGGCATAGCCATGTGGAAGTAGGAAGTTCCTTAGCCTGGCCATTTGTTGGAAATCCAAAGAAACATTACGCGCATTGTACGGTTTTAGTTGTAGATACTGCCATTTATTATGACAGCTATAGTAGGCATAGTATAATGGTACCTATGTTGGCTAAGATTAATATTATATTTTCGAAATGTTTTCACACTACGCACTAGTAATAATATCGATGAATTTTCCTTGTATTAAGCATGTTTGACTATCATAAAGAGAAATCTCCACCAAGTCTGCGATTGCATTGTGTGTGTGCCGAGAGGCCTTATGGTAGTTTCATTTTCCGAAAGCATAGCGGATTTCTTTTTACTTTCTTTGTGAAAATAACTGTTTTTAAGATCTCACACCAGTACCACGACTGACCTGGAGTTTGTTGTTCCCTTTCTAAACTCTGGGTGCCCATAATTTTCCACACGAGCAGCCTAGAGTCAGGTTATCATTATTCGGGAGCAAAGTCGAAAAAGAGATGCTGTAGAGATCAGGAGCAAGCTGGATGGCGAAGCGTATCACTTATATATGTAATATTTCTTTCCGCTGTTTGTTGTTGTACACTCTGATAATATAATGTGATGTAATGCAATAACTGATATAGTGATCCTGTTTAAAGATATTTATTATCTATTATATTTGTTTCGCTGCGAAATGTGAGATTTTTTCACTGTTTCGTTTTCTTCTTCTACCTCTTTCTTCTTTAAACCCTAACGGTTTGGTTTTTTGGCATTCGACTGTTCGGCATTCGATACAGTGGACGTATTGATGTCGACTTTCGGGCGTTGAAAAACTGGGTCGTTAAAGATTGGTATCAGAGCAATTGGTTAATCGAAAACCTTGGCTCTGTTGGGTGTTACACATTAGAGATAGAGTCAGCAGTACTCTAGAATGAGTGTGAGTGTAATAATAGATATGAGTGTGTATTTGTTAGTGAATATAAATTTATTTTATATTGTGTTGATTGGTTTGTTGAGTGGTATATGGATTCTGGTCAATACGAGTAATTAACGTTATTGATAGGGATCTCTAAACACTTGTACAGAACAAATTCGACACGATATCGTTTTAAAATAGGATAAATGAAATAATTTTACCCACACTATTTTCGTATATAAAAGAAATAAATTTTCTGCAAATTATTATAATATATGGTTGCTTGGTTGCTAGGAAGTGAAAATACTAAATTATTATCATCATTGTATGAGGAATTGAAATCAAAACCAAAAGCTAAGAAAATAAAAATCCAAATGGGATTTGTAAATGTAAATTGTAAATGAGATTTATAATTTGAAATAGAATTCCAAAGAAATATTTGGAAATGTTCTTGAAAATATTTGAAATTCGGTAAGTTTGGAAATTAAATTCCTTTTGGGAATGGAAATAGTTTTTAGGGGTTTGGAAAAATGTTTTTGGAGGGACAAAAGTTCTAAACTCTTTGTGGTCGTTGGAAAATTATTCCAGTGATGATCGCGACATCATCGGCGTTCATTTTCGGGTTTCCAAAGGAGGAATTGCTGCCAAATTATTTTAAATGGAAGTTGTTTGGAAAATTTGGGTTTGGTTTTGAAATTCAAAGGATAATTTGAATTGTTTTCAATAATGGTTTTGGAAAAGGTGGAAAGACTCTAGAATTTTATAAACAATAGTTATGGAATAATAAGTTTGAAAACTTAGGAAATTCAAATTTAAACAGGAATTGGAATTGAATTTAATTTGTAAAGAAAAGTATTAAAATAAAATTAGTAAGTGAAATATTGAAACAAAATTAGTAAATAAAACTAATTAAAGGAATGACGAAATTGAATATGACTTGAAATGAATTGAAATTCAATAATTATAAACGGAAGATAAATTAAATTCATATGGGATTTGAAATCCAGTTTAAATATAAGTGGTTGTAAACCATAATGGTGAATTGAAATTGAATTGTGTTTGGGGATGAACAAAGAATAAAACTGGAATTGAAAACTGAATATCGAAAATCCATTTGAATTATGTGAAATAAAATGAAGTTGTAAATTAATTCAAAGTGAACTAAAGATAATAAAGGTGAAATAGAGAAATGGTTTGAGATAAAAAGAATTGGAATTTGTAATGAATTGGTAAATGAAACTAATTTAAAATAGTGCAGTTGTGAATGAAAGATAATTGATAAAATTCAATATTCGAAAGGTAATTGAACTCAAATAGAATTGAAATTGTGAATCGAATTTAAATGAAATTGAAAATGTAAGATTGAAATAAAATGGATGTATATCTTCAATTGTAAGCTAAAGATGGTATAAGAAGTATGTATTGACTATTTGTGTAGCGACCCGACTTTCCACTCCCGGAAAATCGCATCACTAATTAAGAAAAAAAGGGATAGAAGAAGAAAAGAAAGAGAAGAAAAGAAAACAACACATCAGAATCTCACAGCGGAACGATTTAAATATAATATAGAACATATACATAGTATCATATACATCAGAGTACACATCAAAATATCTCAATTTAGACAGTTATATCATTTCTGTTTAATACAATACAAGAACAGCAACACAGAATAACACACAGTGGAAACTCTAACCATATATCTACACACTGAAGCCTCCTGCTCCATACCTCCTCCAGAATTCGTCAAGAGATAACCTGAATCACTTGACTACTCATATATAATATGAGTACCCAAGTGTTTAATAAAACAGAAAATAAACACTCGGGTCAGACAGGGGTCTGGTGTGAGTAAACGGTTTAAGATTGCTTAACTTTTAGAAAATCCTTTGAAAAGAAAAGGTATCACGTAAGACTTCCCACACATAAATATGGAAAAGGTTTTAACTTAAGCTAACCAAAACATTTGATAGGAAATCCAGTGATATTATAATAGTGTCTAGGGTTTTCAAGTAAATAAGAAAATAGCCGAAATTGTTACATGATTAAATTCCAGCTACTAGCCACAAAAGTGGGTAATACAAACAAAACCGTAGGGTCTCGTAGGGAAAATGGGTTTCCATCAATGGCAGGGCTACCGGGGTACCGCCCGTCACAGTACGTGGCCTAGATCACCGTACCGAGGATTACTCCCTTCATCCCCTGCAACACAAGGCCGGAATCGTTCCTTACTGAATAGTCCCAAACAAGACCACCCCGCAGTTGGCTGCAGTTCCAACTGCCCACAAAGCCGAAATAAAAAGGAACATCTAGACAGGGATGTATCTCGCTCTCCAGTGGGAGCGACCCACGAAGCCTTGCTGCACCTCCCCTGTTTTAGCCATTCCCGGTTGATGAGGCTTGAGGCTGCGATTACCTTTATAGGACAAATTATCTTAGAATGCTCATCGTCCGCCTGACGATGTGCTGAAAGCATTCAATCCATACAAGTTCATTCCGGGTTCGAACGAAACCGAAGGCACTATCTCGTTACACTCATTTTGGAATCACCCTCAGAGTCAACGACCATAGCCCTTGCACTCTGATTCACCATCTCGAATCTATAAGCACTATTCCGTCAAACTCATTACGGAATCACCTACGGAGTTATACTGACGTATAGCCCTTACACCTCGAGTCTTCACTTGCTCCACTTGGATTAACGACCTAACGTTTAATTGGAATCGATGTGGTTTTCGGATATCCAAATATGGAAACCCGATCCCGATCTCACCGAAACCAAACGCCATTTTAATGTCCAAGTTATACTTAAGGGATTTAAACAATAGATATTTCAGAAAATATCACATAACATAAATGGGTGTATCACAACACAGATAGATAATCATCTATTATCACATGCATCTATACATATCTCAAAACAACATATATATCATATTCAGATATAACATATTCACATCATTACATATCAATCAATGTCATCCAACAACCAATATCATTAACTCATCCAATGATATATATCATCCAATCATTAATCATTCGTAAACAAGTTTTATTAAATCTTGATCAATTTAATTAATCCTTAAATTAAATTAATCCTTACTTAAACACTTGGATTATCTTCAATCCAACTTCTATTCATTAATTAATTACAAATTAATTAACTAACATCACTTAATTACCCAACTCAATTAATCTTTCCTGATTAATTATCACTTAATTACTTTAAGTAATTCTTACTTAACTACCATATTAATTAATCATCCTGATTAATTACTTCCAAAATATACTAAGTAATTAGCCCTTAATTACTTTCTAAATTAATCAACCTTGATTAATTATCCTCTAATTTTTCTGGTAATTATTTCTTAATTACCTTTAATTAATTACACTTGATTAATCACTTTTAATTAATCACACTGATTAATTACTTTTAATTAATCATACTTAATTATTTTTAATTAATCACCTTTGGTTAATTACCTTTAATTACATTTAGTAATTATAAACTAATTATTCTTAAATTATTAATTTACAATTAATTAATTATTTACATTAACTAATGATTACTTCATTAGTTAAATTACTTTAACATGTAACTAATCACTTAATTAATTACTCTTAGTACTTTTATTAATTAATCATTAATCAAATAATTTAAATCTTTAACTAATTATTAATTCTTTAATTAATAACTAAATGATTAACTCTTAATCACATTACTTAATTACTTTCCATAAAGTAATTATCCTTTACTTAATTACCTTCTAAATTAATCACTTAATTACTTAAGTTACTTCCCTAAGTAATTAGATTAGATTAATCCAAAGTGATTATCTTAATTAATCACAAGTTATTTACTTAATTAACTATTTAACTTAATCATTTAAAATTAATTAAATGATTCTTTAATTTATTATGTTAAAAAGATTCATAATTAAGAAAACATCATCTTAATTAAATCATTTATGAACAAATAAAACTTGATAATTAAAAATAATTTAATTATCTCAATTAACTTTACAAATGTTTTTATCTTTAATTAAATCAAATTTAAAATAACTAAAGATAATCTTTATTACAATTGAATATCAAATTCTAAATCATTAAACCTTATTTAAATAAAATATAATATTTAGAAATCAATTAAATTTAAACATATTTTAAATTGAACCTTGAAATCTTTTTAAAAAAAACTTTCCAAATTCATTTAATAAAGTTTAATATAAACTTTATTTCAAATCCACTTATTTCCTTTTAAAGCTTCCATATTTTAAAATATATAAACTTGTTTTAAAACATAACTTTGAAAACAAATTCAATTTGAAACTTGTTCAACCTTTGTTTTAAAAACTTTATTTCTAAAACAAATATCCTTTGTAATAACCATATCTAACTTCTGTACTGGAGCCTGAATACCTAAAACTCGAGTAAACCCTGCTAATAACTCGTTCCTACCCCGAGTAAAACTAGCAAACAACCCGAGTTTCCCCTGCCTACCCACTGCTTCGAGTCAGAACGCCCAATACCCGATGCAATCTTCGAGTCCTACCCCTCCATCTACCCAGAACCCAAAAACAAAACACACGATCGTGCACGTAAACGTGCACGACGCCGATGGTCGCTGGCGAACTCCACGCCGGTCATCCACAAGTTGCTCTCAACCCCAACATCTAGTTTCCCAACCCAGAAAACCCAAACTCGATCGAACACGCGATCTCGACCTTCAACCCCAAACTGTTCGAAAACCCCAACATCAATTTCAACCACTGCCGACCATCCCCTTCACCGGAGTCCACTCCATCACCACCGTGGCTTCATCTCACTTCCCATCAACTCCCAAATCCCTCGCGATAACCTCAGGTATCCCCACGACATCACAAACCCACGATGAACACATCGGCCAAAAACAGGTAATAAAACCCTAACTCTTCGATTATCGGCCAACCCACTAATTTAAAAATTTATGAACCATTTTTCGCATGATCACCGAAGCTCCCTCCACCTTCGAGTTCAACGGCGATGTCCACTTCGCCGTTGTTTGCCGTGATTTGGCAAAAATACCCAAAACAGTAAATCCCAAACTACTCACAAATCCCCACATTAAAAATTGTGATTCAAGCACTAAAAATCATTATTTTCCATTCTCAATCCAATTATGAATCCAAAATTTAAAATTGAATTCATGAATTTCTAACCAAATTTGACATGCACTGTAAATTTAACTATTTTAAATAAATTATTCAATATAAAATCTTGAAATTATTTTTAGATAATAGCTTATAAGATTACAAATAACATTTGTAAACAAATCATAAGCAGATTCGAATTCAAATCCAAGTTATTGTATTTATTTGAAAACCTGCTATGGTTTATAGAGCACATTCATGATTACAGACATCTCAATATTCTCAATTCCTCATACTCAATCATGCAACAATTTAAATTCAAGAATCAAATCAATTCATCAAGATTCCATACATAAGAACAAAAGGAAATTTAAAATTTAAAACTTGTTTTTAAAATTTTATTTACTCACCTGACAATATGCAGAAATCAGAAAAATGGTTTCCAGGCTTATTGAATTCCACTGCATGTTGAAATTTTAATCTGCTGATGCTCCAAATTTGCATGTTCTTGAATAAACTTGCATGTTGAATTTTAATCTAGCAGTTGATTTGAATCCAGATTTTGCTTCTTTCTTCTTTCATTCAGATTTCTTTACAGCTTCCAGAAATTTGAACTTTGTTTTGTATATATATTTTTTTCTTTCAGATTTGTATTCATCTTGTTTTTGATTCACATTTTAGTTGAGAAGAAGAAAATCTTTTGCTGAAGAATAAAACCATCTTTTATTCACAATTAGATTTTAAATTTTATTTTACAAAAGAAAGACATTTGTCAATCTTATATTCTAATTAGCTTACACCTATACATATATGATTACAAGTGTTCTTAATGTACATTAATATTCTTACATGTGTTATATAAGTGTTATTTAAATGTTTTATTAATGTTTTACAAATGTTCTTTTATCTTTAATAATTTATTTAAGCCTATATAAATATTTATGAAATGTTTACATGATTATAAGTTGTATTTATTTTATAAGAATAAGTTTTGGATTTTAATACATATATAAAAGTGAATTCATGTTAGCAATAATAACTTTATTTATACATTTGAATTAAATTGTAATGATATTATATAATAAAACTTGAGAAATTGATTTTAACTCTTTATATAAATTTTTAAAACAAATTTTATCTTATTAAAAACAAAAGCTAAAATATATGTTTATAAAACAAGAAATTAACTTTATTATTTAAAATTAAAATTTCAATTATCAATTCAAAGTCATTAAATCAAATTAACATTTCAAATTTTCAAAACTATTTATATATCTAAATAAAGTTTGGAAATACTTATTAAACTCAAATTAATAAAATTCCTATTTAAAACATATATACACAAATATATAAACACATTTCAAATAGAAACTTTCTAACATTAAATTTATTACTTTCCATATTAAATTTTAAAACAAATCTCAAATCACAATATATACATTCATATATATAACAATTTGAGTACAAAGTTTTATTACATTAAAAACTTCTTATTTACCAAATTAAATATTTCAAAAATCAAATTATTATAAATTCAAAAGAATTCAATCTTGCCTATTTATATTGTTAAGAAAAATATTAATAGATATTAACAAATTATTATCATCAATCTTTAAAATAAATTTTAACTTGTCAATGTATAATTTAAAATGATCAAATCAATTTAATTATTATCAAAGATTATTAAATTGATATTGCTCAAAATTCCGGGTCGTCACATTCCTCCCCCCTTAAAAGAATTTCGTCCCCGAAATTTAAAAGCAAAGATAATTTAATAACCTAGCTAAAGAATTTAAATTTAAATCAGAAATCAAACAATCAATCATACATTATCAATTATAGCATCCAATTCAAACAATTTTATCTTTCCAGAAAATTCTGAATAGAATTTCCTAATATTATCTAGAGTTTTCCAAGCATCTGTGCTGGAATACTCGCTCTATAGAATCTTAAGTAACTATACTATTAAAACCAAGAACTCCATAATCTGATCCTACAAATCTGAACAAGATATCAGACTAAACTCAAAACCAGCTCAACTACTAGATACTTCTGAACTACTGATTCTATCACTCAAAGAATCATACATATATCCCTCAGAAATATGTGAAATACAATGAATTCCAGCTATCCGGACTGGCAATTCCATCCTGTAGTTCGAAATTAAATCTTCAGAGAACACAGAAAAACTCAAAATACCTCTGGAGCTAGCTCTCCAGTTTTACCCAGTCTTATATCCCCTTTGATCGGATAAAACTAAAGCAATATCCAAATTCCAGCTTCACATTCCAAATCTTCTTAATTCTAACTACACAACTCTTCAGATGCCCTGAGTCATCTCCAATATTCCTGATCAGCCTAACCCTTGCTGATTGCTCCATGTAACAACATCACCAACTCAAATCAAAGCTCCAGATCCTACTCAACAAAATGGCTCTCCTAAAATAATTTGCTGAAATCCAAAATACAACTCTATACCACAAGCATCCGGGAACTTCAGACCGCCTATCCTATCTGGAATAGCCAAACAGTTGCACTTGACAACCTTGCTAACCAAATCCAGAAAATTCCTTCATACTTGAATTTCCAGTAGAAATTTCTCTACTCCAAGAAAACTGCAACTTCCGGTTGCTCCCATACTAGGATAACTGCCAACTCGCTTCCGCTGCACAACTCTGATCTAGAGTAGATAAGAATGCTATCGAAGAACTCAAGCACAATCTTTCTCCATACACAGTTCGTCCGACTCATAAAAATCTTAGTGACCATTCCACTTGGTCAAAACATCTCAACAGAATCTTAACTTAGAATAAGATGGTCAATCCCTCTCCAAAGAATCTTGAGCTGCCTCAACAAACTCTTCTCGCTCCAAAAGTCATTCCACTATATGGTTGAATCATCAAAATTACTCCTGAATTCCAAGTTGATAAGAAAACTAAATCTCCGATTTGGGTCAACTTCTGATTCCCTCAAAAAGCATCTAGAAAATCTCCGACTACTTTCATAGCTTTCACCTCTAATTGAGATGCCTCAATCTCAAACCAAAGAATACTCAAAGAATCCCAAACTAATCGCAAGTCACTTTTGCGATTCCACTCAGTTCTGATCCCAAAGAACTATCTTATCCAACTAGAACAACTTTCCTATACAAGATCAATCTTTCCCGAATGGCTCACCTATCAGAAAAACTGATAGATCACTTCCAACAGATATCTCGCTTTGCTGAGCCTCCTAAAAGAAAAGAATAAGCCTTCACTATCAGCCTGGTCTACCGATAGAAGAATCCCAAAGATTTCACAATCATCGAAGAAATAGATCCATGCTGCTACTTCCGAACTTCACTTCAATGATACTGCTAAGCCACAAGATCTTCCTTAACCACCAATTCCTGAGACTCAAAACTATCACCTAATTCCATTAAACATCCTTGAGATGAGTAAACATCTCCTCAAAGAAACTCGGCTCAAAATCAAACATCAACTACTTATCTTCTTAAGAAAACTATTGAGACCATGTCTGAAATGAGGTAACTCATCGACCTTAGCCTCCTACTTTAATATAGACAAGACACCCTTACTTCAAATCCAGAAAATTTTTAAATATCCGAATCTTCATTGCAGTAGACATCAATGCTCTTCCAACACCATTTAAATCTGGCTCCAAAGAAACATCTTCAGAACCATCAATGGATACTGCATCTCATCACACCGCTATTCCTTCTTGAAGCTATCAAGATACCACCACTTGCTTCTCCTCAGCGGACAACTCAACATTTAGAAATCCCGCTCGCTTGAGAGCAAATCAACCTCACACTTCAAGAATATACTCCAATTTTTGAAAATACTTCCTCTGGACTCAAAGAAATCCTTTCTACAATCCACCAAAACTTATTCGAGACGGTATTAGATCTACAATCTCAATAAACACCTCCAACCACAACATATAAACCTCTTCCAATAGTGGTAGTCGTGTTCCACACACTCCTACCTTATCTACCTTTATAGTCTATGTTGGAAAATCCGAACAGATAACCCAACATGTTAGGTAGTTATATAAATATATATTTATATATAAAAATTACAAGTACGCTCTCTCAAGATAGACACCATTCCAGAGCCTAGGTATTCACTCAACCTAACTGCTCTGATACCAACTGTAGCGACCCGACTTTCCACTCGCGGAAAATCGCATCTCTAATTAAGAAAAAAAGGGATAGAATAAGAAAAGAAAGAGAAGAAAAGAAAACAACACATCAGAATCTCACAGCGGAATGATTTAAATATAATATAGAACATATACATAGTATCATATACATCAGAGTACACATCAAAATATCTCAATTTAGACAGTTATATCATTTCTGTCAAATACAATACAAGAACAGCAACACAGAATAACACACAGCGGAAACTCTAACCATATATCTACACGCCGAAGCCTCCTGCTCCATAGCTCCTCCAGAATTCGTCAAGAGATAACCTGAATCACTTGACTACTCATATATAATATGAGTACCCAAGAGTTTAATAAAACAGAAAATAAACACTCGGGTCAGACAGGGGTCTGGTGTGAGTAAACGGTTTAAGATTGCTTAACTTTTAGAAAATCCTTTGAAAAGAAAAGGTATCACGTAAGACTTCCCACACATAAATATGGAAAAGGTTTTAACTTAAGCTAACCAAAACATTTGATAGGAAATCCAGTGATATTATAATAGTGTCTAGGGTTTTCAAGTAAATAAGAAAATAGCCGAAATTGTTACATGATTAAATTCCAGCTACTAGCCACAAAAGTGGGTAATACAAACAAAACCGTAGGGTCTCGTAGGGAAAATGGGTTTCCATCAATGGCAGGGCTACCGGGGTACCGCCCGTCACAGTACGTGGCCTAGATCACCGTACCGAGGATTACTCCCTTCATCCCCTGCAACACAAGGCCGGAATCGTTCCTTACTGAATAGTCCCAAACAAGACCACCCCGCAGTTGGCTGCAGTTCCAACTGCCCACAAAGCCGAAATAAAAAGGAACATCTAGACAGGGATGTATCTCGCTCTCCAGTGGGAGCGACCCACGAAGCCTTGCTGCACCTCCCCTGTTTTAGCCATTCCCGGTTGATGAGGCTTGAGGCTGCGATTACCTTTATAGGACAAATTATCTTAGAATGCTCATCGTCCGCCTGACGATGTGCTGAAAGCATTCAATCCATACAAGTTCGTTCCGGGTTCGAACGAAACCGAAGGCACTATCTCGTTACACTCATTTTGGAATCACCCTCAGAGTCAACGACCATAGCCCTTGCACTCTGATTCACCATCTCGAATCTATAAGCACTATTCCGTCAAACTCATTACGGAATCACCTACGGAGTTATACTGACGTATAGCCCTTACACCTCGAGTCTTCACTTGCTCCACTTGGATTAACGACCTAACGTTTAATTGGAATCGATGTGGTTTTCGGATATCCAAATATGGAAACCCGATCCCGATCTCACCGAAACCAAACGCCATTTTAATGTCCAAGTTATACTTAAGGGATTTAAACAATAGATATTTCAGAAAATATCACATAACATAAATGGGTGTATCACAACACAGATAGATAATCATCTATTATCACATGCATCTATACATATCTCAAAACAACATATATATCATATTCAGATATAACATATTCACATCATTACATATCAATCAATGTCATCCAACAACCAATATCATTAACTCATCCAATGATATATATCATCCAATCATTAATCATTCGTAAACAAGTTTTATTAAATCTTGATCAATTTAATTAATCCTTAAATTAAATTAATCCTTACTTAAACACTTGGATTATCTTCAATCCAACTTCTATTCATTAATTAATTACAAATTAATTAACTAACATCACTTAATTACCCAACTCAATTAATCTTTCCTGATTAATTATCACTTAATTACTTTAAGTAATTCTTACTTAACTACCATATTAATTAATCATCCTGATTAATTACTTCCAAAATATACTAAGTAATTAGCCCTTAATTACTTTCTAAATTAATCAACCTTGATTAATTATCCTCTAATTTTTCTGGTAATTATTTCTTAATTACCTTTAATTAATTACACTTGATTAATCACTTTTAATTAATCACACTGATTAATTACTTTTAATTAATCATACTTAATTATTTTTAATTAATCACCTTTGGTTAATTACCTTTAATTACATTTAGTAATTATAAACTAATTATTCTTAAATTATTAATTTACAATTAATTAATTATTTACATTAACTAATGATTACTTCATTAGTTAAATTACTTTAACATGTAACTAATCACTTAATTAATTACTCTTAGTACTTTTATTAATTAATCATTAATCAAATAATTTAAATCTTTAACTAATTATTAATTCTTTAATTAATAACTAAATGATTAACTCTTAATCACATTACTTAATTACTTTCCATAAAGTAATTATCCTTTACTTAATTACCTTCTAAATTAATCACTTAATTACTTAAGTTACTTCCCTAAGTAATTAGATTAGATTAATCCAAAGTGATTATCTTAATTAATCACAAGTTATTTACTTAATTAACTATTTAACTTAATCATTTAAAATTAATTAAATGATTCTTTAATTTATTATGTTAAAAAGATTCATAATTAAGAAAACATCATCTTAATTAAATCATTTATGAACAAATAAAACTTGATAATTAAAAATAATTTAATTATCTCAATTAACTTTACAAATGTTTTTATCTTTAATTAAATCAAATTTAAAATAACTAAAGATAATCTTTATTACAATTGAATATCAAATTCTAAATCATTAAACCTTATTTAAATAAAATATAATATTTAGAAATCAATTAAATTTAAACATATTTTAAATTGAACCTTGAAATCTTTTTAAAAAAAACTTTCCAAATTCATTTAATAAAGTTTAATATAAACTTTATTTCAAATCCACTTATTTCCTTTTAAAGCTTCCATATTTTAAAATATATAAACTTGTTTTAAAACATAACTTTGAAAACAAATTCAATTTGAAACTTGTTCAACCTTTGTTTTAAAAACTTTATTTCTAAAACAAATATCCTTTGTAATAACCATATCTAACTTCTGTACTGGAGCCTGAATACCTAAAACTCGAGTAAACCCTGCTAATAACTCGTTCCTACCCCGAGTAAAACTAGCAAACAACCCGAGTTTCCCCTGCCTACCCACTGCTTCGAGTCAGAACGCCCAATACCCGATGCAATCTTCGAGTCCTACCCCTCCATCTACCCAGAACCCAAAAACAAAACACACGATCGTGCACGTAAACGTGCACGACGCCGATGGTCGCTGGCGAACTCCACGCCGGTCATCCACAAGTTGCTCTCAACCCCAACATCTAGTTTCCCAACCCAGAAAACCCAAACTCGATCGAACACGCGATCTCGACCTTCAACCCCAAACTGTTCGAAAACCCCAACATCAATTTCAACCACTGCCGACCATCCCCTTCACCGGAGTCCACTCCATCACCACCGTGGCTTCATCTCACTTCCCATCAACTCCCAAATCCCTCGCGATAACCTCAGGTATCCCCACGACATCACAAACCCACGATGAACACATCGGCCAAAAACAGGTAATAAAACCCTAACTCTTCGATTATCGGCCAACCCACTAATTTAAAAATTTATGAACCATTTTTCGCATGATCACCGAAGCTCCCTCCACCTTCGAGTTCAACGGCGATGTCCACTTCGCCGTTGTTTGCCGTGATTTGGCAAAAATACCCAAAACAGTAAATCCCAAACTACTCACAAATCCCCACATTAAAAATTGTGATTCAAGCACTACAAATCATTATTTTCCATTCTCAATCCAATTATGAATCCAAAATTTAAAATTGAATTCATGAATTTCTAACCAAATTTGACATGCACTGTAAATTTAACTATTTTAAATAAATTATTCAATATAAAATCTTGAAATTATTTTTAGATAATAGCTTATAAGATTACAAATAACATTTGTAAACAAATCATAAGCAGATTCG
Organism: Allium cepa; assembly: GCA_030765085.1. Lineage (NCBI taxonomy): Eukaryota > Viridiplantae > Streptophyta > Magnoliopsida > Asparagales > Amaryllidaceae > Allium > Allium cepa. The sequence goes on from CM060942.1 coordinate 517,405,024, forward strand.
AATTCAAATCCAAGTTATTGTATTTATTTGAAAACCTGCTATGGTTTATAGAGCACATTCATGATTACAGACATCTCAATATTCTCAATTCCTCATACTCAATCATGCAACAATTTAAATTCAAGAATCAAATCAATTCATCAAGATTCCATACATAAGAACAAAAGGAAATTTAAAATTTAAAACTTGTTTTTAAAATTTTATTTACTCACCTGACAATATGCAGAAATCAGAAAAATGGTTTCCAGGCTTATTGAATTCCACTGCATGTTGAAATTTTAATCTGCTGATGCTCCAAATTTGCATGTTCTTGAATAAACTTGCATGTTGAATTTTAATCTAGCAGTTGATTTGAATCCAGATTTTGCTTCTTTCTTCTTTCATTCAGATTTCTTTACAGCTTCCAGAAATTTGAACTTTGTTTTGTATATATATTTTTTTCTTTCAGATTTGTATTCATCTTGTTTTTGATTCACATTTTAGTTGAGAAGAAGAAAATCTTTTGCTGAAGAATAAAACCATCTTTTATTCACAATTAGATTTTAAATTTTATTTTACAAAAGAAAGACATTTGTCAATCTTATATTCTAATTAGCTTACACCTATACATATATGATTACAAGTGTTCTTAATGTACATTAATATTCTTACATGTGTTATATAAGTGTTATTTAAATGTTTTATTAATGTTTTACAAATGTTCTTTTATCTTTAATAATTTATTTAAGCCTATATAAATATTTATGAAATGTTTACATGATTATAAGTTGTATTTATTTTATAAGAATAAGTTTTGGATTTTAATACATATATAAAAGTGAATTCATGTTAGCAATAATAACTTTATTTATACATTTGAATTAAATTGTAATGATATTATATAATAAAACTTGAGAAATTGATTTTAACTCTTTATATAAATTTTTAAAACAAATTTTATCTTATTAAAAACAAAAGCTAAAATATATGTTTATAAAACAAGAAATTAACTTTATTATTTAAAATTAAAATTTCAATTATCAATTCAAAGTCATTAAATCAAATTAACATTTCAAATTTTCAAAACTATTTATATATCTAAATAAAGTTTGGAAATACTTATTAAACTCAAATTAATAAAATTCCTATTTAAAACATATATATACAAATATATAAACACATTTTAAATAGAAACTTTCTAACATTAAATTTATTACTTTCCATATTAAATTTTAAAACAAATCTCAAATCACAATATATACATTCATATATATAAAAATTTGAATACAAAGTTTTATTACATTAAAAACTTCTTATTTAGCAAATTAAATATTTCAAAAATCAAATTATTATAAATTCAAAAGAATTCAATCTTGCCTATTTATATTTTTAAGAAAAATATTAATAGATATTAACAAATTATTATCATCAATCTTTAAAATAAATTTTAACTTGTCAATGTATAATTTAAAATGATCAAATCAATTTAATTATTATCAAAGATTATTAAATTGATATTGCTCAAAATTCCGGGTCGTCACAATTTGGTAAAGGAATGTGCAAAATAAATTTGAATGTCATAATTGGATATTATGGCTGGCAGGATATACAGTATGTACAGGAAAAAGGAAAAAAGAATTGGGATTTTGATTCTGAAGATAAATTTTGAATTGCTCGACAAAAAGATATGTATTTAAATTTCAATATGAAATTTGATGATTTTCTTGTCCAACCGCTTGGCTTTTCGTTTTCTTTTGGAATCTTGGGGCCTATGGTGCCATTTTGTAGTCGTACAGAGCTAGCCACACAAAGGAGACGCTGGAGAAATTTTTTGAAAATTTCGAGAGTTAGAAAATTTTGAGAAATTTTTTTGGAAATTTAAAACTTGAATTTAAATTTAAATTTTAGTTGGATAAGTAAACAAGGTTGTTTGGAAACTGTGAAGATTTTGCAAAGCTAGTTGAAATGATAATGGACCATTGTTAAAAAGATTTGTTTTGGGCAAGCTGATAAAACTGTTTGGTTTTGGAAAAAAAATGATAAACGGGTTGAGGATCATTCTTCCTAACTATTAATTTCGGGATGAAATTCTTTTAAGGGGAAGGATGTGAGGACCCGAAAATTTTAAACAATTGAAATGAAATATTTAATCGATTTTAAATATTTGGAAGTTATTTTAACCTTGAATTCCAATTATAGCTTTGAATTTGGCAGTTAAATTATTTAATTTAATTATTAAAGCTTGGGTAAAAAATATTTGAATCTGAAATTTTAAGCTGTTTAAAAATATTTTTAAAGGCTTAGAAGATTTATATTGACAATACTGAAGATAATGGAAGCTTCAGAATTGAATTTGAAAGCGATTTATTCAGTTTTGAATTTATATGATTTTAATCGATAATTAAAAATAACCTTCCGGGGCACAGTCTCGGAATTCGACGGAACCAGTTTCATTGGATCCATAATATTGTCTTATTATCGGATTTCAATTTTCGTAGCATTCGGAGTTGTCGTGTGGTCGTCCGATAAGCCAACGCGCTGAAAATTATATCGAAATTTAATTTAATAACTGAGTCTAAAAAGATATCTTCTCCATACGATCAAATTAGGACTCAGAACCTTTTCTATTGCGTTTGTAATAGGGGTATAACATTAGAAACGCCTAGCGGCACGCCTCGATTGGTTACCGGGATTCTTGGCTTCGTTTTCTCAACAATTTAAATTTCAATTTAAATTTAAAGACGGATAATAAAATCGCGTTACCTTCTTTAATATGCTTCTTCGTTTAATAAATAAAATAAAAAGTAGATATTTTTCATTGTTCAGAGAAAACCGAAACCTCGATCTTCTCGCTCAAATCCCAGGTTATGGCCGAAGCCCAAAAGGAAAAAAATTTGAAATCATATTCTTTCCCCCTTCCAATTCCATGAAATCGAAAATCCTACTCCCCCTTTCATTCTTTTATCAGTTCCAAACCGAACAAGAGAAAAAAAATGGTCATCGTTCGATTATAGTCGCAGTTCCGAGGTTTCAAGTTCTGGTGGTGATTAGGGCTTTGGGCGATATCGATTTGGGGCGGCGATATCAGCATCGCGTACTGCGCCGTGGAGTCATCAAACGAGAATCTTGCGGCATGTGAAGTCGTAGTGTTCTTGATGGCGGCTCGTGATTGAAGTATGGTGGAGTTGCCGCGAGTTCCCGTGGAGGCGGTGGCTTGGGAATATTCGCAGTAGTCGAATGAAGCTCGAGGGGTTTCGCGATGAAGATTTGGTCGCGAAATTCGATGTCGATCGATGGTGGCTTGGGACTGTTGGTCGCAGTGAAGATGTGCTCGACGAGATCAACATTTTCGTATAGGGATTTAGGGCAGGAGCTCGCTGGGTTTGATTTCCAGTTCGATCGACTGGAGGCAGTCAAGGCTGAAGGTTCGAATTTTTATTTTCGATTCTAACTTGATTTAATATGTATCATCTGATTGAAAGTATGTTTATTTAGAAAAACAGAAAAATATAAATGAAGAATTATGCAGAAAATTCGTTTTACAGTAAGTATAAATATATATAGTTTAGAAATAAAAAAAAGATTTGGAGATAGGATTTTAATAGCAATATAGATTTTATTTTTATAGAGAATTTGATATATAAACTATTTTTATAAAGATACGTATTTCCAAAATGCATATATTTTAATTCATTAAGTTATGTTAAAAATAATAATTTATTAAAGGTAATAAATTGTTTAGTTAACTTATCTAAATTATTTTAGTTACTAAGAAGATTATTTAAAAAGGAAATTTGTTTAAAATTTAAATTATTAACCTAAGATAAAGCCATCGGTTAATTAAATTATCAAATAGAAATTTGATCATTTGTTTATTTCGAATATTAATAAATCCTTTAATGTTGTTACAAGGTTCAAAATCATAGAATCAAGCCGGAATAGAAAATGGATTGCAAAAGAAAAGCTAAGGTGAGATCTTCTAACTCAATTAAAATCTCCAGTAAATTTTAAATAGTTAGATTTAAAATTGATTGACCGCGTGCTTGGATGATTGATTTATAATAATTATTCATTGGATGATATTATATATATAGTAGTATATAGTATATTGGAGTGATTTATTTCCCGCATTATATAGCTGATGAGACCCTATGCGTCGCATAATAGCGGATGATATTTTATAAATCTCATATACCATGATATTCCACCTCGAAGTGGAATGGGTATTTAATTGTTGTGCTAACATCTGTGGATGCAGCGAAACAGGTTGGACTGATCCAACTGGATTCCACAAATATTGAATTTGTTTCATATGTTGTGTGTTGATAATCTCTGTGTGATTATATTGTAAATTGAAATCATTGTAGGCTAAAAAATTTAGCCGAATATATTTTTAGTAGCGTAAGATAACAGAAATAAATAAAATCTGATTATTAAATTAAGTAGAAAATCTATAGTGAAATCCTATTGAATAAAATTCCAAAATATGGTGAAAATGTATAATAAATGGATCTAAGAAATAATATTCAAATGGTGAAGAATTTATTTTCAAAATACGGTTTTAAGTAATTTTGGAAGAGATAAAGGAATTTATGTTAGACATAAATTCGAAAATTGATCTGGTGCTAAAAGAATATATCTTTGGGAAATCAATATTAAAATTGATTTGGTGTTTAAGATAAAATTTGAAATCAATTTGAAACTTGATTTGGTGTTTGGAAATGATTTTTTTAAAATCAATTTGGAAATCGTATATCAGTAGATATTTGAAAATTTTAAAAGCACAATGGGAATTTTATAAAAGAAAGGGAAATTTGTTTTAAAAATAAATATTTTTTTATTTTTAAAGATGTGAAAAGAAATTTACAGGTTTGGAATGTAAATTAAAAATAAATCGAGAAGATTTATTAATTTTTATCAATGGAAATAGAATTCTTCCCCTAAAAGCCGAAAATATTTTCAAAGTAACTTTTAAAGCGTAAATTTAAAGTTTTAGAAATTGGTTTAAAAAAAATATTGTTAGAGAAATTATTTGGGAAATGTTCAACTCTTTAAAGTAAAGGTTTATTTAGTTAATTATAGAAAGGATTATGTTTAAGATTTAATTAAAATTTGATTTATAAATTGGTTAACTAAATATTTATACCCTATCTACTAATTTTATTTTAAAGTTTGTTTGGACTTGAAATTTTATATAAGATATTAATATAATATTTTCATAACTAATATTTTAGTAAGTGTTTTAAAATAGTTTTATTTCCAAGTATATATGTTTGGATAAGTAATTTAAATTATTTTAAAGCATTTGATCTCGGTGGATTTTCAGTGGAAATAAACATTTGGAATGTATTCCACGTAAGGGAAAGTGATTTGAAATTTGTTTTCAAAGTATTGAAATGTGGAAATTAATTTGAAATTTGTTTTCAAATGGTTGAAGTGTTAAAAATATATATCTTGTGAAGATATTTTGAACAAAAATTATTGGGAAAATTATTTAAACCATGGTGATTGTTGTGAATATTTATTGATAGTTAAATAACCGACTATCAATATTGGCCTTTTAATGGCATTCGAATTTCGATGCGACTGGGGGTCGGATTCCAAGTGGATATCCGAAAAACATGTCGAACCTTTGTGATTGTGATTGATCTTTTATTTAAAAGATCAAAGTGAAAATGTTGTGATTTGTTTGAAATCTGAATGTAACACTTATTTTTAAAAATAAGCGCTCATTATTCAGATTAGGAGAGGACCTTGTGTCATAAAACCCATTCCGAATAACGATACGACGAAATGGAATTTTTATTTGAAGATCGGGTATTCTCAAAAACGAAAGGATTACCTGTCGAACGTCTCTACATCGGGTTGCTCCGGTATAGAGATTTTATCATCTTTGTGATGGGAATTCCAAACGTAATTTGTGAATATCCGGATTTGCAAGGGATTCTTTGAAGTGCCTTCCATTCCGTTCGATCCCGAAACAGATTTGTGTGGATGTGTGTCTGACGTTACACTTTGAAATGTAAATCGGGTTTCTATCAAATACATTTCTGTTGGTGGCGGAGAATTTATTCTCTTAGTTTAACACCCATCTCTGAGACGTACGAGCTCAAAGGTTATCTAGTTGATTGTTACTAGTAAGGCATTCTCAATTTGGTAACGTGGCATACGAAGTGTTGCTGATTATTTGTTGATCAAAGCATGACTTTGTGAAAAGCGTAGCTTTGTAGACGAGACCTCATCGGACCTCACATCTTGGAAATGGTCAAAACAAGAAAGATGCGGTAAGGTTATGAGGGTCGCGCCCTTTAGGGTGTGTCATTTCCTTATGGAAAAGAGTAGTATCATGGTATGGACCCAGATATTTTACCTATGTTGTTGCCGCAAATATTTTTATATATACTTTGTGGTTGTTGCTTTATGGTTGAGAATCCTCGAATAAAGGTCCCAAAGGACCGGGGGATGGCTTACTTGAGTAGTACTTACCTAGTTATAGAGGTAACCCGGCCTTGTGTTGGTAGAGATCCGGGTAGGTTCTCGGGACGTCCCTCCAGAGGCGTACCCATGTGGCAGTAGGAAGTTCCTTAGCCTGACCATCTGTTGGAAATCCAAAGAAACAATAAGCGCCTTATACGGTTTTAGTTGTAGAACCTGCCATTTAGCTGTAGTAGGCATAGTATAATGGTACCTATTCTGGCTAAGATTAATATTATATTTTCGTAATGTTTCACACTATGCACTAGTAATAGCATCAAAGAATTTTTCTTGTATTAAGCAAATTCGACTATCATAAAGAGAAATCTCCCCCAAGTCTGCGATTGCATTGTGTGTGTGCCGGGAGGCCTTATGGAAGTTTCATTTTCCAAAAGCATAGTGGATTTCTTTTTATTTTTTTTGAGAAAATAAGATCTCACACTAGTACCACGATAGACCTGGAGTTTATTGTTCCCTTTCTAAACTCTGGGTGCCCATAATTTTCCACACTAGTAGCTTAGAGTGAGGTTATCATTATTCGAGAGCAAAGTTGAAAAAGAGATGCTTTAGAGATCAGGAGCAAGCTGGATGGCGAAGCGTATCACTTATATATGTAATATTTCTTTCCGCTGTTTGTTATTGTACACTATGATAATATAATGTGATGTAATGTAGTAACTGATATAGTGATTCTGTTTAAAAATATATTTTTATCTATTATATTTGTTCCACTGCGAAATGTGAGATTCCGTCTTTGTTCTGTTTTCTTCTTCTTCTACCGTTTTCTTCTTTAAGCCCTAACGGTTCGATTTTTCGGCATTCGACTGTTCGGCATTCGATACAGTGGACGTATTGATGTCGACTTTCGGACGTCGAAAAACTGGGTCGTTACAAAATAGTTAAAATAATTAAAGTAATTAAAATACTCTAAAATAGTTTAAATGATTTACAAATAGTTTTAAATAGATTAAAATAGTTTAAATTGTTAAAATGTTTAAATGGATTTAAATTGGATTAAATAGATTAAAATAGTTAAAATAGTTTAAATTGGATTTAAAATGATTTAAGTAGATTTAAAATAGATTAAATAGATTTAAATTATGTTAAATAGATTCAAAATAGATTAAATAAATTTAATTAGTTTAAAATAGGTAAGATAGATTAAATTGGATTAAGTAGATTATAATAGATTAAAATAAATTAAAAATAGTTTAAATTTGTTTAAAATAGATTTCAAAGTTATATCCAAACATTTCAATAACTCAATTTCGATAAATTCATTTATATTTGACAATTCAACTTTGAAATTCCATTTTAATTTGAACAATTCACTAGATCAATTCCAATTTCAGCAATAAGACTTGGATTTTTTAAAATAATTCAGTGTATATATCGATTTATATTTCAAAATACTAATTATCTAAATTCAAAATTTAAAGAATTAAAAATCATTTAATTTAACCAATCCATTGTCCATATATAACTTTCTACCATATGTTCAAGTGATACAGATATTTAACATTTCAATCCGCAATTTAAAATTTTTACGGGTATATATCATTTCAACTCGCAATCCTGAATTAAAATAAAACCCATAAATCACTTGAGCCTATCATTTCAATCCAAAACGATTTTTCTTAATCTATAGATCGTTCGGGTATGTATCATTTCAACCTATAGAGAATTTGTAGTGTTGAAACAATATAAAATATAACATTCAGTCATCCAATATATACAATCAAAAATACATTACAATCATCAGTCAAATCTACCAACAAACATCAATAGATAACCGATTATCATTAACAGGTATTACATTGTCGATTAAATTCAATATTAAATTAAATGATGATTTAATGCAATAAAAGTTAAATTTAACTAGAATGTCAAAGTTAAATATATCAAACGTCAACCAACCAATTCTAAATCACATTATAAATTCAATTTAATTAACACAAGATAATTTACTTCCTGTGAGTTGGTTAAAACACCGACCTTTGATTTCAAATCGATTTGAAATCCAAAATAAGGCCCAGATTTGAACAATCTTAGAACTTGTCCAAACCAATTCCATAATGTTTGAAATTTCAATACGATCGCAGTGGAGAAAACTGTATACAAATCCGAGGTCGTATGCAAAAGTTATTAAGATTAGAAGTTATATGATTTATATTTGAAATAAATAAAATAATAATATAATAAACAATTCACCTCAAAACCTTAGGTTGCATTCACGCTACAGTACCCGACATGGCTGCCACACTCCAATCGCTTACCAACATCACTTCACTAGCCTATACCCAAATCAATGACCACCGTGCTCCCCAGTTCGAGGCGCACCCATCCAAGCCGCGCGGCCATCTCCGATTTCTCTAAGCTGACAGTGCCGCCGCCTCAATCTTCGGCCTATCATAACGATTCCGGTGATCTACGGTGCAAACCACACCCAGACCCAAGGCTTGCTCGATGAGCTCTACCACCCCATGTCCTCTGATCGTCTCCAGGACGTAGATTCACCGTTAAATAATCAAAACACTAATATGGATGGCAGAGGTTCATCCTCAATTTCTGATCAAATGGTGGTTCAAACTGAAAAACGAACAATAGCATTAATTACCCTCGTCGAGAGCTTCGAAATGGTATATAATATGAGATGGTTCTGAGGAGTTTGATTTTTCGATTTGAATTTGATATTGGATTTAGGGTTTATATTTAGAATTTGTTTCTACCATTGAAAAGAAGGAGATAGAAAGAAGTTGATGTGCGTAAAAAATAAGAAAAATGATTTCTAGGGTTTGAAAAACATGACTATTTATACTAACAAAACCCGATAAGAAAATAAACACATATCGAATTTGTACATACTACGAAAAGCGATCGAAAAAGCCCGCTCTGCCTCGAAAACGAAAGTGGGTCATCTCATATATCTAAATTGATGTTTTCGATATTTTTAAACTCAATGAACATGTTTCAAGTCTTAATTCCATAATATGAACATATTAGCTTGAAAATCAGCATATTTCAAATTGAATTCAATTAAATTATTTTCTGCGCGTCTTGAGTACGTACGATCAAACGACAAGTCCGATCGCTATGAAACTTGAAAACCTACAATAATTCACTGTTGCGGATTCAGTGAAATTCGTATCGTCGAAATCCGAGACGGTGGAAAAAATGGTTATTTTCACATTAATTAAATAAATTATCATTAAATTGATTCAGTTGCTTTTAATTTCACTTTTAATAACGAACAAATTATAACGTTTTGGATTACTTAGACATTTACAATAATTTAAATCAACTTTACATATCAATCTATTTTAATATTACACTAATTACAGTGTTCAGTTTCAACTGTAATTGAATCCAATTAATTATAATTAAATTTCAATAAATTGATTAATATTATTTCAAACCTTTTGTTCAATCAATTATTACTCTATAACCAGAGTTAGCATTGGTTTATATCTTATTGCATTAATATTCCCTAATTTCTTCTTAATTTCCATTAACATAATATTTAATTACATTTATTTGCAATTGATTTCTAATTTAATTTAACAAACTAAATAAATTGGTAACATATAATAATTATCACCATCAACCTTTAATCACATTTATGAGTTTATTATCTACCACATATGTTATAACCATTCACCAAACACTGATGTTATCCAACTAGAACTGATTATGTATAATTTCACCAATTAATATAACATTTAATTTATTTTCTTATTTTAAGTTTATAACTAATTATAACTTAAAATTATTACAATTTCTTGAGATTACGCTCAATTAATCATCTATTACATTAAATTTACATTATTACTTTATTTCTTTATTTACAATCTATAACAATTACGACTTTACAGTCATTTCAATAAATTCGACTGGCATTAAAATAGTCGTCAAATATCTTACATTAACATTATTGCATCCAATTCTAGTTATTCATTTCAATGTTAAATCCTAAATTTTTAATCGTTCACAGCATTAAATTTCAAAACTAAATTAAGTAATAATATTAATCATCGAAAATTACGGGTCGTTACACTCTCTCTCACACAAAAAATTTCGTCCTTGAAACGGGGAAAAAGATTGGATAAAGATTTAATATATTAAGTTCAAAATATTTCGTTTATAAACAATTAATTTACATAATTAAATAAGTTAAATAAAATATATCAAATTTATATACAATTAAATCCTTCCATATTCAAGTCAATAAAAGTTTGAAAAACATTTTCACCGTCACAAAAAATTTCGAAGCACAAAATTCATGGGAAATTTCGACAGATTCTCCTTTGTATGGAGAGGTCTGTGAGAAAAAGTAATATCAATAATAACAATATATATCGCATATTTGAAAACAATATATACCAAACCACAGGAAAATAATATCATTAGAAAACCGTAATCCGAAAACGTACCTATTTGTCGGGCAAACAACGCTTATTTATGAAACCAAAAGCATTAGCAATTGCTTTCATAAACCAGAATTTCACTTATATAATCCAAAAGTGTTAATTGTCATATAAAAGAGAAATATTTAAATTATTTCAACCAATAACAACAAAATAATCACAATATAACAATAATCACTTACAACCATTACATGCAAATTCAAGAAATTGGCCATCCAACCATGGCAACCAAACAAATGGTTTGTTTGGTTTTAGAAATTTTAATCGTATTAAACGATAAATAAACTACTAGGTATACTATACACTCAACGGTCTTTGACAGAACTTAATAGATTACTTATACATCTTTACACAGTTAGAAATATCCTTTCCAAACATCCCATAAGCCAAACAACCAATAATTTCAAATGTCAATAAGTTTATTCTTACAAATTTCTTTTCATATCATTTACTATTTGTCTATTTTCATTCATTCATAAAAAGCTTATTTTCATTAAATTATATTCATTGCTAACAAAAGTTCGTTTCTCGTTTATTCATACAATGCCATTTTCATTAAATTTTCATTCAATTACTAACATAAGTTGTAACAACCCGCATATTTATCGATTTTTATATTTAAATATTTTATCGATACTCGGAATTTGGTCCGAAAAGCTACCTTTTGCATACGGTCGAATTAGGACTCAAGACCACCCCCATTGAGTTCAAAATGACATTTGCGACCTTTTTGAGTATAAACTTCGATATGTTTGGAGATGGTGAAATTTTGCCACATTTTCAGTTAGGGCTTTGGTTTGGGCTGAACCCATTAATCACTTACTAACTCGGTCCCAACCCACTCCAACTATTCACTACTTCATTTCATATTCCTAACACTCAAGCTTAAGCAAAAATGGTGGATGAGAATGGGAATTAGAAACTCCAAGCCCTAGTTCCTCTTGCTAGCTCAAGTTCTTGCTCCAAAATCAAAGAGAACCCATTAGTAAGCATCTCCTTCTTCTTCTCCAACTCATTCTCTCTTTGATTTCAGAAATTCCTAAACCTAATTTAGGAAATGTTTCTCTTTTTAGCTTAGATTCAAGCTTGTTGAGTTGGAATTGAAGAGTGATTGTCATTGTCATTGTTCTATAGCTTCTTCCTCCTTGTCCTTGTGCATAAAGGTGAGATTTTTATCTCACATCTATGTCTATATCTATCTTTGTTGTTAGGTATGAATTCCTAACACTTATTTATGTTCATTTGCTTTTGGTTTGGATTGATTTGGTGAATATTTCAATTTTTGGTGTTTTGTAGTTAAATCTTTAAAAATCCAATATTTGATGTTTGAACATGTTTTTGGTGATGCATCGAAGAGCCTATAGTGCTGGGTTGTCGATTGGCATAGATCCTTAGCATCCATCGCTCGTTCGATCGCATTTCGGTTTGGATTTGCCATTTTTGGTTTAGGCTGTTTTTTTTGCCTAGCAGAAGATTTCAAACGTCTGAAATTAATTTCAGACGTCTGAAACCAAATCTAGACGTCTGGTTGAATAATCCAGACATCTGGAAAAGGGTCTGGAAAAGGAAGAGCCTAAATCCAGACGTCTGAAACAAATTCCAGACGTGTGAAATCAAATTCAGACGTCTAGTTGAAAATTTCAGACGTCTGAAATGGCCCAGGAATTAAAAATAGAAGGGAGAAAACACATATACTTCCACATACTAGGGCCAGACGTCTGGGAACACCTACCAGACGTCTAGAACTGTTTAATTTGCCTATTTTTGGCTATTTTTGAGTATATTTACAACTTTAATCGATTCGTGTTGATTCCCTTTTTGTTGTTATCATTTATTATGGACTTTGATGACATTTTCATCGTGATTATTGGGAATATCCATTTTGATGGATTTGGTATCGATTTCTTTGGATTTGATTCACGTCTTCAAATGTGAATTTTTATGATTGATTGTTTCTACAATCAATTCTATGATTTGTCACTTTGAAATATAAAGGTTTTCTATACTAGTAGTAAATATCAAAACTCTTTCCTCAAAATGATTTCAACTCTATTTTCAATACCAAACTCGTTTATAAAACCATTTTCCAAATCTATTAGTATATACAAACCTTTACCTCACTCGTATGAGAAATCTAATTAAACGGCTTAGTAAAACAAGTGGTATGAAACGCTTGCGTTTACTTCGTTAGTTAATTCTTGGACTTGTTCGATTGAAACTCTTGTGATAATTTTTTAGTGGAGATCTACAATTTGTTCACAAATATTTAAGTTAAGCTAGTGGTTATGGGACATGATGCTAAACTCATATATTTACTAGCTTATTGTAATTGACACTTCTTGATGATCGATGATGATCATTTTATGGTTTAGACTAGCAATGTACGATGTCTCTTTGTCTATGTGGAGGACTGTTCCTCATTTTATTGAGCTTCGTCTCATTTCTTGCATGGGTTGTACCTTTTTAGGTGCATCGATGTTTGTTTACTTCGTGGAGCAATCAGCTCAATAAGTTGGGACATGGGGCATATCTTTCTAGTTGCGTCGATGTTCGTCTATGTATGGGGCGTATCTTTCTAGGTGCGTCGATGTTCGACTTTGCATGGGGTGTATCTTTCTAGGTGCATCGATGTTAGACATTACATGGGGTGTATCTTTCTAGGTGCATCGATGTTTATTTATGCATGGGATGTACCTATTTAGGTGCATCGATGTTTATTTGTGCATGGGGCGTATCTTTCTAGGTGCGTCGATGCTAGAGCATGGGGCGTATCTTTCTAGGTGCGTCGATGTTCGACTATGCATGGGGCGTGCCTTTCTAGGTGCGTCGATATCCAGTTTATGGGATTGGCCATCCTTTTATTGTGATTTCTGGATTTCTATTTGATGATTTCTGGAATTTATGTTTCACCACCTTTCTCAGTTGGCAATGATATGTATGTCATTTATTGTGGCTTGGTGAATTAAATAAAGAATATGATATTCTTTTTGATGCTATGAGATTCTTGAGATTTTGTATCACTTTCGTGATTTTCTAATGTATACTTGTTGAATTATGACATTTTTAGTTATCATACATTTTAATATTATATCTCTTCTTATATCTCATTTATATGTGATAATTATAGCTAGACTGATCCGTTTATTATTTTCTTCTTAAATAATACTTGGGTCAGACTGAGATTTTACAGGTGCTTCCTCTTGACTCCTTATCGGACCATCATCTGATCTTTTGGCTAGCTACTCTAGTTTGGTAGTTTTTGTTGTATACATTTAAGATATAGACTCCTTGATGTATACATATTTTTTCTAGCACTTGTATCTATTCTTTTGTGATGTTGTGGATCTTATTTGACCACTACTCTGATGTACAATTTTATGTGTAATATTCATATCTATTTCCGCCTTTGTGATATGAATTATACGTGACTGATTTGTGTTATGTTTATTTCTATACTTGTTTCCGAAGACCTTTATAGCCACTGCGTAGTAGCTTTGAGTTTGTGTCGGTATGTCAGATTTCCTCTTGAGATGAAAAGTTATATTTTTATCTGGCATATCAGTACTCACACAAAGCAATTATATAGATGGTCGCTCCTCAACAGCCTTATTCTCCGCGCTAGTTGAGGGCAGTACCCCGTAGTGTCCTTGGCTAGCGTGGGTATAGAGGTGGGGCGTTACAGCTTGGTATCGGAGCCAAACTTCGGAACAATGAAGAATAATTTAACAAGGATCATCGTCCTAAGTCCATCTTAGGAGTCGTGCTTTAGGATTTAATTCGTGTCTTCGTACCGTTCTATCCTACTTTCTTTTATGATTCCTTGTTTTATCTATTAAGATTGCTTGATATTTATTTTGAGAATAACTTTTTCCTCTTCTTTCTTTCTTAAAGAAGAGAAATGGTTAGACCAGGCCGTCCCAGCGCTGGTCAATCTAGTGCTACTCCCCAGGATGGAGTATTTATGTCTGCCCAGCAGCTTCTTGATCTTGTAAAGAACGCTCAAGCAGCCGGTCCCAATCAAGAGCCTACTCATCCTAGATTTGGTTTTGCACGCTTGTGCAGACACTATACCGATTTGGGTGGAAGGCCATTCAGGGGATCCGAGAGTGTTATATAAATTCAAGCTTGGCTCAAATCATGCGATCGCATCTTTTCTTGCATGAACCTTATTGATCTACATCGAGTCCAAGTGGCTTCTAGCATGCTCCAAGAAAGAGCATTAGATTGGTATGAGCTTTTAATTTTTGAAATCATTGAAGCGGATCTCACTTGGGAGCAATTCCGGAAAAGGTTCGAATTGAAATTTGTGCCGGAGGCCGAAAAAGTAACTTTGGCCCCGCGTTTTATTGACCTTGTTCAAGGTGAATCTTCTGTGACAGACTATGACGCATCTTTCGAATCTCTTTCCAAATACGGGGTCGAATACATTAATACCCTATTGAAGAAAAATCAGAGATTTGTCTATGGCTTGAATAAGAATCTTAAGAAGCCATTACTTCTGAAACTTGAGGTTTTATTTGATCAGCTTATTGATATTGCTTTTCGTCTTGAAGAGGCCGATAGAGAAAGCGATATTGAAGTTGTGCGTGCCAAACAGAACTTCAACAACAACATGATGAGGCCTATTAAATTCGAAGGCCCCAATCCCATCAAGAAAGGGAAGAAACAAATTCCGGTAGCAAAGACTCCTACCTCTAGTCGTGGACAATGCTACAATTGTGGTTCCACGAACCACTATGCAAGGGAGTGTCCGAAACCCCTCTTTTGTTGCTATTGCAAAAATTCGGGTTACCACATTACTGCATGTCCCGTACTTCAAAGTAAGAAGGAGGGAGAGCTCAATGCAGTGCAAGCCCCTAGTGGCACTTCTCTTGGTCAAGGTATTTCTCATCAATCCTTGATTACATTTGTTTTATGATTTCCTTTTCGAGTTCTTTTTGATATGGGTTTCATCTCATTATTTTTATATCAAAAGAACTTGTGATTCTTCTTCTTTAAACATTTTTGGGCTTGATGTCTTCCTTGAGGATTGTGAATCCGGATGGTAGATCCACAACACTCAATTTGTCTTTATTGATGTCGAAATTATTTTATGTGATTTTTCTGTCCGAGCCGATTTTTACTTAGGCTTCGGAATTTACTTTTGTAAGGATTGGCTTAATTATTATGAGGCCATATCCTTTGTCCCATGTGGACTATTCATCTTTGACATTTTCAATCTGTTAAGCAGATTTTTATTTTTTCCTTTGTGATTTTGATTCCAACTTGATGGCATCATTTTATTCCTTAAGCCCACATATAAGGAAAGTGTTATTTATCTCATTCATGTAGTTTGAGAAATTTTTCAGTATTTTTGAGCTTGTCTTAGGATTATCACCTAAGTAATTTTTTGTGTGGTGCTAAGGTCTTTTTAGTTTGACCTTACCACCGGTTTTCATTTACTACGAGTTGCGGAAGTTAGCATTCCACTTACCGCATTCCGCACTTGTTATGATTACTATGAATGAATTATTATGTCATTCAGTTTGTCCAGCTTATTTCATCCATTTTAGGTATCGAGCATTCTATATAATACCTCGATGATTCCATTTTTGCATTTATTGATTTTGGATGAAAATAGCAATTTAAAATTTTGCAAAATCTTTTTCATAAGATTTATTTAGAAGTATAACTGGATTTTTGTTCTTAAAACGAACAAAGAATATTGTTAGAAGTTTTTGAGAAACTTACTTATCCTATAGAATATATTTTGTGATTGTATTGCCCATTTAGTATTTTAAGAATTCTGGTCGATGCGCTTGATCAACATTATCGATAGGAATCTCCTAAATGCTTTGATGAGACAATCAGACACGATATATTGACTTGTAAAAATGTAAATTTTTGTAGAAAGATTATTACATAAAAATAAATATGTAATTTTGAAAGTTTTAACTTTTCGGGAAAGAGGATTATTTAAAAGAACTTTTCCTTTCGATACTCTTATTCTTGTGATTCCTGAAGGGGAACCAAGACTTTTCTATTTGTACCGATACTAGTCGTATTGGTTTGGCTGCCGTTCTCTTGCAAAGGAGAACGTGCTATCACTTGTGCTTCTAAATCATTATAGCTTATCGAGACTAGATATGCCACTCATGATCTAGTGCTCGCGGCTATTATTTTTACTTTTGGAATTTGGCATCATCATATTTGGATGAGATATTTGTTCTCTACCTCGATCATAAATCTTTGGAATATTTATTTTCTCATAGGGAACTTCATGTTGACTCGAGTTCCTAGCATCTTATGATCTTGATATTCTTTTGTTCCCGAAGGGAAGTCTTGTTGCCAATACGTCTTGTCGTAGGCAACAAGGTGTTAATTCTTTGATGTTGTCTGAATGGAATTATCTTTTTTTCAAGTTCATCGAACGTTTTGATATACTTCGTTTTATTGAGCTTTATCTCATTTTTTTATGGACCAGCGTCCGATGTTCTTTTATGGTGTTCGGTTCATCGGATGTACTATTATTATACTACATCGATGTTCCGTCTTATCTGGATGGATGTACCATTATTATACTACATCGTTGTTTCGGTTTATCGGTTCATTGGACGTACCATTTTTGTACTACGTTGGTGTTCCGAAATTATTCGGGCTTTGGTTCATTGGGCGTACCGTTTTTGTACTACGCTGATGTCCCAAATTATTTGAGTTGCTAGTTTCTCGGGCGTACTGTTATTATACTAGGTCTTTGCACCAGCTCAGTTTTCTGCTATTCTTGACGTTCTCCACGTCTTTTATCTACGGAAATGCCTTAGGGATTCCAGTTTATATTCTTGTGCCCGGTGATATTGTGGAAATTGAAGTTTCACCAGATTTGATTTATGTGCAACATTCCATTCGCGTCATTGCTTCGGAGGTTGAGCGCCTTCGGAATAAAGATATTCTTCTTGTGAGAGTTCAATGGTTCTCAAATCTTAGGGATTACTCTTAGGAATCTAGAGAATTCATTGAGCGATCCCGTTCGTGCTAACTCTTTCGTGCCCTTTATGGTGAACTTCTTATTTCAATTTTCTTTTGTGTTGATATGCTTTTATGGTTGTTACTCTTTATTTTCTTCTTAAGTATTGCGAGGACGCAATTTCTTTAAGGAGGGGAGTCTGTAACAACCCGCATATTTATCGATTTTTATATTTAAATATTTTATTTAAATATTTTATCGATACTCGGAATTTGGTCCGAAAAGCTACTTTTTTCATACGGCCGAATTAGGACTCGGGACAACCCCCATTGAGTTCAAAATGACGTTTGCGACCTTTTTGAGTATAAACTTCGATATGTTTGGAGATAGTGAAATTTTGCCACATTTTCACTTAGGGCTTTGGATTGGGCTGAACCCATTAATCACTTACTCACTCAGTCCCAACCCACTCCAACTCTTCATTACTTCATTTCATATTCCTAACACTCAAGCTTAAGCAAAAATGGTGGAAGAGAATGGGAATTAGAAACTCCAAGCCCTAGTTCCTCTTGCTAGCTCAAGTTCTTGCTCCAAAATCAAAGCGAACCCATTAGTAAGCATCTCCTTCTTCTTCTCCAACTCATTCTCTCTTTGATTTCAGAAATTCCTAAACCTAATTTAGGAAATGTTTCTCTTTTTAGCTTAGATTCAAGCTTGTTGAGTTGGAATTGAAGAGTGATTGTCATTGTCATTGTTCTATAGCTTCTTCCTCCTTGTCCTTGTGCATAAAGGTGAGATTTTTATCTCACATCTATGTCTATATCTATCTTTGTTGTTAGATATGAATTCCTAACACTTATTTATGTTCATTTGCTTTTGGTTTGGATTGATTAGGTGAATATTTCAATTTTTGGTGTTTTGTAGTTAAATCTTTAAAAATCCAATCTTTGATGTTTGAACATGTTTTTGGTGATGCATCGAAGAGCCTATAGTGCTGGGTTGTCGATTGGCATAAATCCTTAGCATCCGTCGCTCGTTCGGCCGCATTTCGATTTGGATTTGCCATTTTTGGTCTAGGCTGTTTTTTTGCCTTGCAGAAGATTTCAGACGTCTGAAATTAATTTCAGACGTCTGAAACCAAATCCAGACGTCTGGTTGAATAATCAAGACGTCTGGAAAGGGGTCTGTAAAAGGCAGAGCCTAAATCCAGACATCTGAAACAAATTCCAAACGTCTGAAATCAAATTCAGACGTCTGGTTGAAAATTTCAAACGTCTGAAATGGCCCAGGAATTAAAAATAGAAGGGAGAAAACACATATACTTCCAGATACTAGGGCCAGACGTCTGGGAACACCTACCAGACGTCTGGAACTGTTTAATTTGCCTATTTTGGCTATTTTTGAGTATATTTCCAACTTTAATCGATTCGTGTTGATTCCCTTTTTGTTGTTATCATTTATTATGGACTTTGATGACAGTTTCATCGTGATTTTTTGGAATATCCATTTTGATGGATTTGGAATCGATTTCTTTGGATTTGATTCATGTCTTCAAATGCGAATTTTTATGATTGATTGTTTCGACAATCAATTCTATGATTTGTCACTTTAAAATATAAAGGTTTTCTATACTAGTAGTAAATATCAAAACTCTTTCCTCAAAATGATTTCAACTCTATTTTCAATACCAAACTCGTTTATAAAACCATTTTCCAAATCTATTAGTATATACAAACCTTTACCTCACTCGTACGAGAAATCTAATTAAACGGCTTAGTAAAACAAGTGGTATGAAACGCTTGCGTTTACTTCGTTGGTAAATTCTTGGACTTGTTCGATTGAAACTCTTGTGACAATTTTCTAGTGAAGATCTACAATTTGTTCACAAATATTTAAGTTAGGCTAGTGGTTATGGGACATGATGCTAAACTCATATATTTACTAGCTTATTGTAATTGACACTTCTTGATGATCGATGATGATCATTTTATGGTTTAGACTAGCAATGTGCAATTTCTCTTTGTCTATGTGGAGGACCGTTCCTCATTTTATTGAGCTTTGTCTCATTTCTTGCTTGGGTTGTACCTTTTTAGGTGCATCGATGTTTGTTTACTTCGTGTAGCAATCGGTTCAATAAGTTGGGACATGGGGCATATCATTCTAGTTGCGTCGATGTTCGTCTATGCATGGGGCGTATCTTTCTAGGTGCGTCGATGTTCGACTTTGCATGGGGTGTATCTTTCTAGGTGCATCGATGTTAGACATTACATAGGGTGTATCTTTCTAGGTGCATCGATGTTTATTTATGCATGGGATGTACCTATTTAGGTGCATCGATGTTTATTTGTGCATGGGGCGTATCTTTCTAGGTGCGTCGATGCTAGAGCATGGGGCGTATCTTTCTAGGTGCGTTGATGTTCGACTGTGCATGGGGCGTGTCTTTCTAGGTGCGTCGATGTCCAGTTTATGGGATTGGCCATCCTTTTATTGTGATTTCTGGATTTCTATTTGATGATTTCTAGAATTTATGTTTCACCACCTTTCTCAGTTGGCATTGATATGTATGTCATTTATTGTTGCTTGGTGAATTAAATAAAGAATATGATATTCTTTTTGATGCTATGAGATTCTTGAGATTTTGTATGACTTTCGTGATTTTCTAATGTATACTTATTGAAGTATGACATTTTTAGTTATCATACGTTTTAATATTATATCTCTTCTTATATCTCATTTATATCTGATAATTATAGCTAGACTGATCCGTTTATTATTTTCTTCTTAAGTAATACTCGGGTCAGACTGAGATTTTACAGGTGCTTCCTCTTGACTCCTTATCGGACCATCATCTGATCTTTTGGCTAGCTACTCTAGTTTGGTAGTTTTTGTTGTATACATTTAAGATATAGACTCCTTGATGTATACATATTTTTGTCTAGCACTTGTATCTATTCTTTTGTGATGTTGTGGATCTTATTTGACCACTATTCTGATGTACACTTTTATGTGTAATATTCATATCTATTTCCGCCTTTGTGATATGAATTATCTGTGACTGATTTGTGTTATGTTTATTTCTATAATTGTTTCTGAAGACCTTCGTAGCCACTGTGTAGTAGCTTTGAGTTTGTGTCGGTATGTCGGATTTCCTCTTGAGATGAAAAGTTATATTTTTATCTGGCATATCGGTACTCACACAAAGCAATTATACAGATGGTCGCTCCTCAACAGCCTTATTCTCCGCGCTAGTTGATGGCAGTACCCCATAGTCTCCTTGGCTAGCGTGGGTATAGAGGTGGGGTGTCACATAAGTTATTTCCATTCAATGATTTAAAATAATCAATGAATTCATTATCGAAGGATTATAAATATTTTATATCGGTATACTTCACATTTATTATTTACTTTGATTTCCCTTTTTTATATAAATATTCATTTGTGAAGTAATCCGTTCATAGATTTTTATTCTTTTTCATATTTATTCCTTTCATATATAATATTCACCTTTTCTATTTCACTTTTTCTTTATAAATGGCTTCAAAACGTTACTTAAGTTTATAATAATTTTAATTACAGTATTCACTTTTCTATTAATTATAATTACTATCATTTCAAGCTATTATCTTAAGTTTATAACAATTTATAATATCGGAATTCTCATGTAAAGAAGAAATTCCATTGTACACTTTCATTTCCTAAGTTTACTTGTATAATATTCTCTTACACATTCTTTTTAACATTTCCAACTTTTTACATTTTGGTAAGTTATATATATTTCTTTTAGATTGCAATCAAATGCTAAACAAGTTCATCTTGTTTACTTTGACTAACAGATGTTCAATAATTCATCTTCTAAATTTCCATTATTCTTTAATTTTACAAGTTTCCAATTTCTTATATATACCATTAATCACTTAGCATCTAATTACTTATATTTTTCTTCATTTTAGAAACTTCCAATTATTAAAATAATTAAGATTTCATTCATTACAATAATTGAAAACTAATAATCATCAGAAAATTTTAAGAACTAAACTTCAGGTTCATTTTAGTCCCTTAGAAAATAATATATATTTATCCTTTATAGACCAATTCATATTTTAAAATTCAAATTTAAGTTTTACTCATCCAAACATAGGTGTATTAAAATTACTACAACAGTCTTCCCACTATGAAACTCGAAAATTAACGTCGATAATGCATGCACTCATCACAGAAATTATTTTCCAACGACAGAGAGGGGAGTACTGAACTTAGTTGCTTTAAAATTCCTTTAAACATTCCATTCAATTCAAAAATACTTTCAAATAATACTAATAATATATTCCAAAATCTTTTAAAAAAATCTCAAAAATCCCGAAACTTAAGTTCTGAATTTCCAATTTATGTTCTTTTTATGTATAATCTCGTTTTGCAATCAATATTTATAAATTTCAATTTTATAACAAACAAACATATCACACACCACAATATCCATTAACAAAATATTATTCTTTTACATACAAAATATGATACTAGGTAAAGTTATTTCATTTACTTATATTTCAAAACCAATATTGTGTCAGTCTGCTATAGTAAGTGTTTAGAAATCCCTATCGAAGCCATGGAATCCCATGTACCGACCATAGTTTATAAATACTAAACAGAACAAATAAACACAATGCAAAACATTTTATAACACTAACAAATACGCTCTCACATATATATAAACTCAACGACCCATTCTAGGGTATTATTATCCTATGTTATATCAGTAAGACCCCACAAAGCTAAGGTTATCGCTAAACCAAAGCTTTGATACCAAATGTAAGGACCCACCTTTTTGGACGGTTGAAAATCGACGATAGGCAACATACGTCAAGCCCAAACCATTCAATACGGAGGATTGTTATGGGGTAAATAAGAAAAAGCAGGGAAAGAAAGAAAAAAGACATAGAATCTCACAGCGGAATGGTAAAATATAACAATTAAATAAACAGTTCATGAAGGTGTTTTACAAATGACATTTAATTATACTTTTACAATACAGAGTCAGAGTACATACAGCAGTAATAAATAAATAATGCAGCGGAACAACATGATGTAGTGTAACGGTGTCGAAGATGTTTACGGGATTTGACATCTTCTATCTAGTGTCAACGTGAGTGCAATAACTTACACTACTAAAAATAATTGAATTAAAGACTCTAGATTTTAGTCTTTAATTGAGAAGTTCAGTCACTAATTAACATCTAAAGACCAATTAGTAACTGAAATTTTAGTCACTAGAACCAAAATCGCAAAAAAAGAATTTACGGTCTCAAACTCTAAAGACCAGTGTCGGTCTCAAAATTGAACAAAGACTGAAATTCAAAGACCAGTGTATAGTCTATAATCGGTCTCAAATATATATATATATATATATATATATATATATATATATAGACACACACACATATATATATATATATATGCGCGCATTTAATAGCACCTTTTATTTTGTAGTGTCTAAAGTGATTTCCACCACGTATTCTGAATTGAATGATAGTATGGTGTAACAATTGAATTTTGAGCATCAATGAGAATGATAAAAATAAATTAACAAAAATTCAAAGTGATTGACAAAATAACTCACAGGAAACAATCAAAAGCATCACATATAATTGACATATAGAATAAATATAATGTTACAAAGTTATGGTCATATACACGTATTCATTAATAAGGAAAAAGGCAAAACAAATCATTATACATAAAAAATATTGTACATAATCTACGTTCATCCACATCCGCCTAAACGGCTAACCCAAGAGCTAATTAACCAATGTCATTTGAAAAAGCTTTAATGGTTGCAATAACTGGCAACATTGTCACTGGTTGCAGACATCTTCTTCTCCAACTTCCATCAACTATGTCACGTGTAAAGGGATCTATGCGGGTAAACTATTCATCTATATAACTGTCTGTAGTGATCTGTATGGTTAATCAATTACTAGTGCATAAAATGTATAGAAAAAATTTAGTTATATAAACATAAACATTGGCAGATATAAATCTAACTTATCTCCTCAACTTCTTTTCTTGGCCATTTTTGCCAACTTTTTCTCCATTGCGCACTTCAAGCTGTAGCATTTCATTAACGAAGAACTTGCATTGCTTCATTGGGCACTTAGTGATAAATCGGATTCTAATCACCTAGAAGCACTGACATAAGAAGTAAAGAAATAAGAAACTAGGTGAATATATAAGTGGAGCGCTTAATTTAAGGAAATGGTGGACCTAAACTCATGGTTGCGTGAAGAAGTTACAAGGTGGATAATTTTCATGAGTGAGTGGAGTGCCTATTTTTAGGAAATGGCGGAATTTTCTAGTATATTAAATTACTTTATACTATATGTCACATCAGGTCTGAAACAGCAGTGACCGGATAACCAAGTTTATCCACTAGATGAAAAAATGTAATAAAAAAATCTCCACCATTGGATAAAAAATTTATTTACATATGCATTAAAGATCAAGTTACGAACTGAAATTTGATTTATGAATGATCTTTAAAAATGCAGTGACTGATCAAGGACTGTTCTTCTGTCTTTAGTACTAAATATTAATGACCGAACTTTTCAGTCATTAATCAATCTTTAATTAATGAATGATTTTTTCAATCATTAATCAATCTTTAATTAATGACTGAAAACGTTTAGTCTTTGATTTTCAGTCTTTAAATGAGTATTATTTTGTAGTGTTAAGAGATGTTCGAGATTTCCATCTCTTAAGGATCCGTTAATCTATTTGCATACATAGTACAATATGCTATTATAATAGTGTCTACATTAAAGTAAAGTATTAAAATAACATTAAGGCATTGCTCACATCCCTCTTAACACATTTTACATATTCCCATAGTCTATATAGTATAGTACGCTCCTCCGTAAACTAGAGATTTACCCAGAGGGCACTCCATAGGTATGGTACAAAACAAACTCGTAGAAGGCACGATAGGGCATATGAACATGGCACTCAAGGCAATGCCAGGGTAGGATTCTATCAATTGTGGACCGGACTGGTGGTAACGCAAAACAGCTACTACCGTCCACCTCGGAACACACTCCCATTATCAAAATCAAGTGGTGGCCACCAAATCATCACAAAGTCATAATATGGTATCGAAGAGGCATGTCTGATAAGAGGAATGACCGCACTTGGCCTGGTGTGGCTCTTGTTTTAATCACATCTAAGCTGACTCACGGGAGTCAGAACCATGTAAATACCTCATACAGAATCGTTCACCAAACTATCCTACTTCATTTCTGGAATCTCCACCACATACACAGTTTTTAAAGTGGTCTTCGGTATTAACCGATAGTATGATAGTATCTGATCCAGGTCACCTTAACAACCAAATGCTTATTACACACCGGATGGTTCCTTTACATTTCAAAAGTCAATTCATAATTAATATCAAAATATCATATTTGATTCAAACCATATCACTTTCGAAATCACATTCAATTTCAAAACCGCATTCACTTTTAAAATCATATTCACTTTGAAATTATCAATAAGATAGGTTAATTAAATCGTCATTCCAAATCATCATATTTACTCAAATATGACATTTCACTAAAAGTTATCAATTTCAAATCCCAACTTAGGTTGTACCATCATCAAGGTTTAAATATAAATGCTTCAACTTTACATAGTCTGAAATTTAGAAAATAGTTTAGATAGTCATAAATAGTTTTAACAGTTTGAAAATAGTTAAAATACTCTAAAATAGTTTAAATAATCTAAAGTTTGAAATATATTAAAACAGTTTAAAAGTTAAAATAGTTAAAATAGATTTAAATTAGATTAAATAGATTAAAATAGTATAAATAGTTAAATAGTTTAAATAGATTTAAATTACATTTAAAATGATTTAGAATAGATTTAGAATAGATTAAATAAATTTTAAAATAGATTAAATAGATTTAAATTATATTAAATAGATTTAAAATTGATTAAACAAATTTAATTAGTTTAAAATAGGTAAGATAGATTAAATTGGATTAAATAGATTATAGTAGATTAAAATAAATTAAAAATAGTTTAAATTGATTAAAATATTTTAATAACTCAATTTTGATGAATTCATTTATGTTTGACAATTTAACTTTGAAATTCCAATTTAACTCCTTTGAACAATTCATTAGATCAATTCCAATTTCAGCATTAAGTCTTGGATTTTTAAAAATAATTCAGTGCATATAAATCAATTTCTATTTCAAAATACCAATTAATAGAATTCAAAATTTAAAGAATTAAAAATCATTTAATTTAACCAATCCGGTATCCGTATATAATTTTCTACCCTATAATTAAGTTATACGGATATTTATTATTTTAATCCTTAGTTTAAAATTTTTACGGGTATATATCATTTCAACCTGCAATCCCAAATTAAAATAAAATCCATAAAATCGCTTGAGTTTATCATTTCAACCCATAACGATTTTCCTTAATCCATAGATCGTTCGGATATGTATTATTACAACCCAAAGGGATCTTGCAGCGTTGAAACAATATAAAATATAACATCCAGTCATCCAATATCAATAGTCAAACACACATCACAATCATCATCAAAATCAACCAATAAACATCAATGGATAACAAATAATCATTATCTGGTATTAAATTGTCAGTTAAATTCAATATTAAATTAAACGATGATTTAACAAAATGAAAGTTAAATTTAACTAGAATGACAAATTTAAATATGTCAACCAACCAATTCCAAATCACATCATAAATTCAATTTAACAAACATAAGATAATTTAGTAGTTGCGCGTGGGTTAAAACACTCAGCTTTGTTTTCAACTCGATTTGAAATCCAAAATAAGGCCTAAATTTGAATAGTTTCAGAATTCATTCAAACCATTTTCATAACAACCAAAATTTCAATACGATCCCAATGGAGAAAACCGCATACAAATCCGAGCTCGTATGCAAAAGTTATTAAGATTAGAAGTTATACGATTTATATTTGAAATAAATAAAATAAAAATAAAATAAATACGTTCACCTCAAAACTTTAGCTTGCGTTCATGCTATAGTACTTGGCATGATGGCCACACTCCAATCACTTTCCACATCCGCTTTACTAGCCTATACCTAAATCAATGACCACCATCTTGCTCCCCAGGTCGAGGCGCACCCCTCTAGGCCATGCGGCCATCTTTGGTTTATCCAAGCAACCAGTGCCGCAACCTCAATCTTTGGCCAATCACGGTGATTCTAATAATCTACGGTGAGAATGAGACCTAGATCTAATGCCTGCTTGACGAGCTCTACCACCCCATGTCCTTCGATCGTCTCCAGGACGTAGATCCACTGTTAAATAATCAAAACCCTAATATGAACGGCTGAGGTTCATCCTTGGTTTCTAATCAAATGGTGGTTCAAATAAAAAAAATGAAAAGCAGCTGTGACGCTTGTCGAGAGCTTTAAAACGGTATATAATATGACATAGTTATGAGGAGTATGATTTTTCGATTTGAATTTGATATTGGATTTAGGGTTTATATTTGGAATTTGTTTCTGCCATTGAAAAGAAGAAGATAGAAAGAAGTTGGTGTACGTACAGAATAAAAAACTGACTACTGGGTTTGGAAAATAAGACTATTTATACTAACAAAGCTCGATAAGAAGATAAACACATATCAAATTTGTACGAACGACGAATAGCGACCCAAAAAGCCCGTTATGCCTCGAATACAAAAGTGGGTCATTCTACATATCAAATGGACGTTTTTGATATTTTTTAAAATCAATGGAATAGATTTCAAGCCTTAATTCCATCGTACGAAGAAGATAGATTTAACATCGGCTTATTTCAAATTGAATTCAATTAAATTGATTTCTGTGCATTTCGAATCTGTACGATCAGACGACAAGTCTGATCGCTACGAAACTTGAAATCCAATAGTAATTCACCGCTATGGATCCGATGAAACTAGTTCCATCGAAATCCGAAACAGTGGCTAAAACAATTACTTTCATGTTAATTAAATAAATTATTATTACATTAAATAAGTCACTTTTTAATTTCACTTTTAATAACTAACAAATTTTATCATTTTTTATTACTTAGATGTATACAATAATTAAAAATAATTACCCATCAACCCAGTGTTAAATATTACACTAATAACAGTGTTCAATTTCAAATATAATTAAATCCAATTAATTATAAATTAAATTTCAGTAAATTGATTAAATTTGATTTCAATCTTTTTATTCAATCAATTATTACTCTTTGGGCATAGTTAGCATTGGTTTATATCTTATTACATTAATATTCTCCAATTTCATCTTAATTTCCATTAACGTAATATTAATTACCTTTATTGCAATTGATTTCCAATTTAATATAACAGGCTAAATAAATTGGAAACATATAATAATCGTCACCATTAACTTTTAATCACATTTATAAGTTTATTATCGACTACACATGTTATAACTATTCACCTAACACCGATGTTATCAAATTACAACTGATTACGTATTATTTCACTAATTAATATAACATTTAATTTATTTTCTTATTTTAAGTTTATAACCAATTATAACTTACGATTATTATAATTTCTTGAGATTACACTTAACTAATCATCCATTGCATTAAATTTACATTATTACTTGAACATGCAACGCTCACCAAGTTCTTCTATGCAAATTCAATCAAAGAACATCTAAGACAACTTCTATACCATGAATTTCTTGAACACTACGGTCTAACTCATCATCTAATAACCTAAAATGCAATGATTCAAACATCTAAGGTCCAACTCATTATCTGACACAAAAACGGTAGAAGAAATCCTCAAAAGGGCAATATCTCAGGGCAGTCTGAACATGGATCCAAGACTTTTCTTGCACGTCCTAATAAAACGGCATAGTAACTGCAGCAACAGTCGATGAGTCATGGAGCGTCAGAGTGACATAAAAAGAGCAACAACAGGTTCATCAATAGTCTCAATAATAACTAAAACATGACCATCCACAAAAACCACTTCTGGTACAGGAGACAATCTAACGGACTAAGAAGCAATGTTCATAACTTTTGAAACCCATTTTTGAATAAGGGGACGGAGTAGCAGAATCTTGGATGATTTAGGAACTTCTGTAGTAGAGACCGAAATCTTATAAGAGACGGCAACATGACCAAACGAATGACAAGTGAAAAAAAATTAGGCGCCCAACCATATCGAACACGGACCACCGCAACTTGGCCAACTTCCACTAGCACACGAATCAAAGATGGAAGAGGCTTATCGATGGATATTTCAATCGGGTCCTTAGAATAAACCAATTTCTCATGGGCTACAATATTAGAGTCGAAACATTTTAATTTACCTATGTTGGTGCAAACTAGTTCAATCCAATGAATGGCTGCAAAATAGACCAAAAGGGCAAAAAATAAACCCAAATAGGAATAAAAAAAATCTGTGCATGAGCACTAGCCATAGAAGGAGACCAATGAATAATAATGAATAGTTTACCATCAATAAAAGATAGTTCAGCACATGGTGATGATCCTCAAAAGATGAAAACTTGAAAAAGTACATTGAGTCAACATACCTGACACGGAAACCACCTCGAAGCACTACAAGAAAATCATTTTTTTGTTGCAAAAGTTGGTGGCGTTTTAATGTAAATGCAACTAATAATATTTTTCCCCTTATTATATAAATGCAACAAAAAATATTTCACTTCCCGCCTTTATAAAAAAATCCCGCGTTTGCCCAAATAAACGTAACCAAAAGATTACCGTCTTGTTGTTCCTGTGCTCCTTAAAAAAAATCAATTCTTTCCCCCAAAATAAGCAACCCTAAATCAAATTCGTTCTCCAATCCAACTTTGTAACGCTCAGCTATTCTAATCCTTGATAAGAAGCCGACTTCGAGAAGCAACAAGGTTGCCTCCGATTTCCATTCGAAAGAATCTCCAATGATCCGTATTTACCATAGTAATCTCTACTCGAGCTTCCTTCTTCTTTATTTACTTCTAATCTCTACCCGAACGATCTGTATTGTTGAATTCGTTATTGAATTCATTGCGTGTATTAGAAAACGTACCATGGATTTGGATTTTAATCAGTGATGACTCATCTATTTTTGAACTCATTACGTGTAAAATTCAGATAAACACATCCAGCTTTTGATAAGTTTCCAGCTCTTTCGTGCTGCAGCAGGATTAACAAGCACTTTGGTGAAAACAAGTAAGTTTCCAGCTCTTGATACATGAATATGATAATGACTATGCTGATGTTTTCTTCTGATGGAAAATATTTGAGCAAAAGTGTTTCAAGTTTATAAATAATAGAAAATATTTTGTTCTCTGTGTTTTTTCTCATTTTGCTGGGTAAGTAACTATCATTTACTTTGCACTTAACAATGTTGTTCACTTTTTTAGTTCTGTGTCTTGCATTTTCTTCAATGCATGTTTAGTAGCACATGGAAGATATTTTTCAGGTTTGAAATACGAACTAATTGAATTAACTTTTAGTCATATTTTATAACACAATAAAAAACATACTGCCATAGAATCTCCTACTCTATATGTTATGCTGTGTTTCTAACTGTACCAGAGAATCCAACAACTTAAAAGGGGATTGATTACGTTTTATAATGTTCAATTAAGTCTATAATTATTTGTTATGGTAGAAATATCTGTTGACATTGAAATGAAGTGTAATATTTGGAAGAAGATGACATTCTAGAAAATGTTATACATCTCTAATGAACGGTAAACTGAACCTATGAATAGTATCTCAGTGTTTCCTACTCTATACATGTTTTGTGGGTAAATTTTGTCGAATTTGTTGAGACTCAAATTTAATGGTTATGACATATGAATGCATTGGCATGAAATTTGAGATCATATTGACACTGTACATGATTTTTTGTAAACATAATTCTGCAATATTCCAATAGTCGGTATGATTAAGTAATGTGGTTATTAGGTAGGTACTACTGAATTGTTGCAATCATTATATGACCAGCTAGTTGAGAATGAGAAGGCATGCCAATTGGACAGATATACTGCATCTGAAAAATTGGGAAGGTATTTAATATTTGTAAGCACAAGCTGATATTTGGTGAAATTGTTTCTATAGCTAAATTGAAGCCACATTACATTTTTTTTATATATTACAGGAGTAGATGGTTATGGTCCCGATTGTTTTCACGATCTCCTTCTTATTCCCTAGTTAAAGGACTTTACCTTTATGGAGGAGTAGGCACTGGGAAAACAATGCTTATGTATTTATTTTATGATCAGCTGTGAGTGAAAGCCGCTATTACTACAATGACTTGTTGTTTTTACCTTTATTTTATGGTCAGCTCTGAGTTAAAGGACTTCATGTTACCATTATATTATTTATCTTGGTATGAGGGCCATTGGAAATAATTTGCAGTTTGAATTTAACAAATCAGTCATTAGTAAGCTGATAATAGGATAAGAACTACAGCTGTTTCGTTACTAAGTTCATGTGCAACAAATTTTCGTCGTTTGTGTGATATTTAATTGTCACTTCTCATGTATTTTGCTTATCTCATTTTCTTACATTAGAATCGACCTTTTATTTAGTTTTCAAGTGCTCCAGCTGTGCGTATAACTAGTCAAGTTTGTACATCTTATTTGCTGTTTTCCTACATTTTGTTCCGCAGGTCATATAATTGGAGGAAGAAATGAATACATTTCCATTATTTATTCTGTGTGTCCACAGCCGGTTGCAGGTATCTTTTACAGTCTTTTCTTCCCTTATTATCTGTGTGCATAACATGAACTCTCGTACACCTCATATTTTTTTAGTCTACTAGTAGGATGTGCAAACACTGTATTTGTACTTTTACTTAGACATGGTATTCAAGTGCAGATGCATAAAGGGGTAGCAGATCTGCTTGATGTAGTTGCATCTGAAATAGCAGATGAGTCTATTCTTTTATGTATCGATGAATTCATGGTATGTTATAAAATTCAGGGTAGGTTCCTGTTTCTGTATATTTGTTCTTCATTTTTTTACATACCAGATGCCCTTGATGTTAAACATTTTGTACTTGATGAATATTTTTAATTTTGTAGGTAAATGATGTCGCAGATGCTTTGATATTAAATCGGCGTTTTGGACATCTTTTCAACAAAGGAATTGTACGTAAACAACTTGGCCTTGCAAATAATCTGACATTGATAATATCCATAGCAAAATTGTGTTATACGTTATATTTTTTGGTGTCATAGGTTCTAGTTTCCACTTCAAATCGTGCTCCAGATAATCTTTATGAAGGTGGTTTACAAAGGGATCTTTTCTTACCAC
This sequence comes from Allium cepa, assembly GCA_030765085.1. NCBI lineage: Eukaryota > Viridiplantae > Streptophyta > Magnoliopsida > Asparagales > Amaryllidaceae > Allium > Allium cepa. The sequence goes on from CM060942.1 coordinate 517,437,186, forward strand.
TTTGCTATAGAGTTTAACTTGATGGGCGAGGGTAGGTTCCTGTTTCTGTATATTGTGTTGTGGTTGATGGTTTGTAGTTCAAGTTGATGGGCAGGGGTGTAGCACTGATGTGCAGTTGGGTCAGGGTTGGTTGAAGGGTATTGTTATTTGGTGATGCTTGTTAATGGTGATGCAGGGTGCTTGTTACTGGTGATGCAGGGGATGTGCAACTACAAGTTGTATGCAGGTGATGCAGGGGATATTTGAGTTAGGTGTTTGCTGATGACTATGGTGGAAGAGTTGGAATGATGGTTACAGACAGTAAGAAGTGGAGGCAGTAGGCTTGTAGCAATAACAAGGAGGTTGTTGATATAATGAATACCGATGCATGTGGGCAGAGATGGTAAGCAGGGGATGATTTAATAGTGATTATGGTAGTGATATGTTTTTGTGACATGAAGCTTTGGTATGTGGGCAGAGGTGGTAGGCCTGGGAATGTGCATTAGGAAATGTGCACAGAAACTGGTTGCACAGAAACTGTGATGTGCATTGTGATGGGTATGTTGATGAGGTGTGGAATGGCATTGAAATGTAGAAATTGAAAGGTTGTAACAATGGATGGGTTGAAGTATGCAAGTTGTATGACAAAGGATGGTTTCTTATGTTATGGCAGATGAACATTTTGAAACTAAAGCATTACCGAAAGAACTGCTTGCATCTATCTGCAGATTTAGCAAGGCAGGTTGCTGTGATTGTTGAAAATGCTCAAAGTACACTGTATGGACATGTAAGTATGTTTTTTTTGTTTCTTGAACTTTTGTTAGTGAATATCCAAGATCGTCCATTTATCATTCTTATTAGTGCTGCATAATTATTTAAAATTATATAGCTAGGAACGACAAAGGTTTATTTTAATTGCATTCATTTCGTTGATGTTTGGCTTTAGCAAAATTTGCCTAAGTCCACCATTATATGTTACATTGTACACTAGATATTCTGATTTCTACACTAAAAAAGGTATTTAGTTTCTTGTGATCTGTAAGAAGGTTTAGTTCCGTTGTCTCTAATGTTCTGATAATTTCTTATGGTCTTACACAACATGTATTACTTGATCCTTATCAACCTGTTTGGCATCAACCAAATTAAAGGATCTTTTCCATTATTCTAGATGTTAACTGCGGTAACTTAAGTCTAATCTGCAAGGAATATTTGAACGAAGTATTTGATTGGTAGGATGAGAATAGAAAAAAAACCAATGACCGTTGATGTTAAACGTTGGAACACATCCAACGCATCGCATGACTAACGTACCTTCTTTCTCCATCCTTACAACGGAGTTAGGAACGACACTAACACCGTTGAGACGTCGGATGTGTCGGACGCGTCCACAATGGGAACGGGTCAAAATATGGCTGCCAACGCTGCCTTATTGTTATCTTTATTGTCAGTGTGGGCAATTCTGACATTTATTTTAAACTTTCTGAGCTTTAGCGCATCTTATCTATTAACATTGCTTGTTAAAAATTATTGCTTTGTGTTGTTTGCAGGAATTAATTGCAATCAACGGGTACGTGTGAGCTTTGTATTATAAAATAAATGAGTAATAATTAAGTAAGTGTATATTGATCTGGTTACCCTACATAGTTACAATAATCGATGCGTTAAACTACCCTACATAATCAAATTTGTTTGGTGCAGGATCATATGACTCCGTCGCGTAGGCCCTCAATTCTCAAGTGCGCCTGCATTTATATTCCTTGTTCCTATAGACAATAATAATGAAAGGTGTTCTCCATATGCGTTCATCTAATTTATTCACGGTGGAATCAAATCTTTAAAAGAAGAAAAAAGAAGTGGAATTATTAGGTAATGCATACTTATAGTTGATACTTACTGCAATGTAGCCCATCTTACCCTGACCTAGCTAGCCCTCACCACGCTTTGTTAAAGCAAAATTAGCGATGAGAAAAAGCAGAAAAGGGCTTGTTTATGTATAAGCTATGAACACCTATAAAGAAGCAGCGGAGTGATGATATATTTAATTTATATATTTATACTTTTTTTTATAATAACCATGATGAAGTTATGCTTTAATCCTGTCTGTTCACTAAAGATGAGCATGATTCAGCCAGATGCCTTTTTTGGTCAAGCATGTATCAGTCGTAGTCATATCCCAATATAGATGTCATTTGTTATCTGTTTTTTATTATGATCTCCCTGTTGTCGGCTCAAAAGTTCAGTTTTGTGGGGATCGTACGTATGTATATATACACACGTTAGAAAAGTGTGGGTGCGAAACCATAGAGTTTAACCATCATAGTTTTAGTTCGGTCCATGATTTATTTCTTTTGAATTTCTAAATTTAGATAAGGACGAGAGGTGGGATTGAATAAAGGATCGATGTGCCAAATTGTATTCCTTTTGTCGAACCTCCCATGTGCACAAAACCAGTTCAAACCATATTAAACTGCTGTGCTCAAACTGATAAAAACCTTTAAAAACCCGATATAATTCAGCTTTCTATCTCAAAATTTTAATTGACACACAAAGGCCTGGTAATGAGCAACATACTTAACCAGTCTAAGATTTTAGCCATATTATACATGTATTATACATTTTTACACAACTAATATTATACACCATATGTTAACCAGGTTTGATATACTGGTGTTATTTGTTTATATATTTTACAGCTCATGATTTTTAGGGACTACAAATATTATTCCATTTGTTAGAGACTTGATTGTTAAAGAACATGCATTTAGCATAAATAAGTTACTGTTACTTTTATGTGACAGAGAAGGATGAGGCAATGACACAGATGCAGTGGTAGATGCAGTGGTAGCAACATCAAGTGTATGTAGTGTTGAAATATGGTTTTGGTTTTTTTGATGTCAGTGGTGATGACAGGAAGGGACATGATCGGGGATGAAGGGGAAGGTTAATGTGGTGCTATGGTGGTGGGTTATCAGCGGTTTGTTTTCCTCTGAATTAAGTAGTTTATTCGTAAAGAGAACTTGAACCACAGTGTGAGCTCTTACTTACAACGCATTTAACATCTGTCAATGCAACCATTTTGTTTACCACTATTTGTTCAACAATAAGATAATGCTCATTTTATATAACCAACTCCCGCTGATTTGTGATGGCTGCTCTGTTAGGTACCGATTTCTACCTTTTCGCTGTCCTCTTTTTGGCAAGTTGTCGTAAGATTTTACGAACTGTTTACTGAGTCTTCCTCAACTCGAGATGGTTCTAAACCTAGTCAAGTGTCTGTCTGTTTGTTCAATACACTTTGTTGATCAAAAGAGCAATATGTAATTTGATACAAAAAATCTGAGGTATTAGTTCCATTTTCTGCTAGAAAAACTATCACTCTTTAATCATTCTGTATAAAATTAGAATTACTATGCAGTTGGGAAAAAGGGTATCAGTTTGTAGATTACATCATTTTCTGTACAACTTCGGGTTTATATGTAAAAGGTGGAGCGTAAATATACGACTTTATGGTAGAGTAGTTAAACTGAGTGGTATAAGTAGTTGGTAGAAAATGCAAGTAGTAGATACATAAACTGCGAACAAACAATGGTCATCTTACATACATAAACAAATAGTCATGGTTGTCAGACATGTAATTTGTTTTCTTGGAGAACACCAACCGGCAACCGGTCGATAGTGTATGGTATTTAAACTAATCTCGGTAAACCGGTGTATTATGAATGCAATTTTGTGATAACGAAGTGAAGCTGTGTTGTACGATGACATGCTGTCACTGAACTGTAGTACTGTAGTAACATGATACAGAGCCAGTGATTGCTTACAAATTGGTAGTTGTATATAAGTACTGCAAGTACTCCACATTTGAATATTCGTATGGTAGACCTGGATAATGTTACAGTTTTATATTTCCAGATGGATTATTATTCCAAATATTAAAAAATCTTTTTCATTGTATTTATGCTGTTGTTCTTACAATTCAAGGTACTCGTTACTATTTTGCAACCAGTGTAAACCATATACCGGTTTACTTGCTTATCCTTTTGCTTGAGGTGTTTCTTGTTGAATGTTTTGTTGAAGGATTTCATGATGTGGCTGGTTGGGTGACATCTTCAAAAGGTGAAAGTATATGAGTTTGCAGGCACTGAATTATTGTGGTCTTGAATCATTGTATGGTAAGTGAGTTTCTTGTATTTGGGAATAAGGTATTTACTAAAGGATTTAGCTGCTAACTTGGTAAATTTAGAAAGATTTATTTGCTTGCATGTGTGGAAAAGTACTTGTTGAAGTTTACTGAGAGCGAGTAGCTGATTTAGGGCAGTTTTGGTTTGAATTTTGCAAAATGCACAGAAGTGTACACGTCTGAAGTGAGTGATGCTTTACTGGAAGTAGATTTGGCAGAAGGATGAAAATTTTGCAAATTCGTTTTGAGTGTATTCTTTCCAGCGTCCACTTGCTGCCTTCCTCAGTTCTTTGAAGCAAGAAAATGAACTCAGGTTAGGTCTATAAGCCAAATGAACTACATTTAGTGAGTACAATGTGTTAATTTGGCTGATTTTTAAGCAAGGATATTTAGGATACAACACTGTTGCTTGCTGTTTGTATATAGAAATCTTAAAATTCAACAGGTAAGTATTATACAGTTCATTACGTATTCTTTGAAAATTGAAAGCAATACTACTTTTAGGAAGTTACCTTTGTTAGGAACTTAAAATTCATTACCTTCATTACTTTGGGATATTTAATTGTTGGACGATTACAATGTGCTCACATCAGTGGTTAATACGCAGAGGCATATTTATTTGAAGTATTATAGTCTAAGGACTTCTATATTTGTCCATTTTTGATCTTTGATACCTTCACCTCACAAATATTTAGTAACATGATTCTTATTGTTTACAGGTAGATAAACGTTTGTGAAGAATTCAAGCAGCAACACTGGTTTTTGGTATGGTAGCAGCACATGTATGTAGTTAGGTTGATTAAAACCGTTATGAAACTATTATGAAACTAGTATGTATGGTAGAAGCACTACTTTAGATGCATGTACTATTATGAAACTGTTTATAGTAGTTTGGTTGTGTAAACGTATGGTTAACCTTTTGTCTTGACACTAATGTTATGATATAGTGATGATTATGTAATTGCTTTTGTTTGTGCTATTGTGGTTCATTGAATGTGTTATTTTTGAATGTGTATGTGTTTATATATTACGTTATTGTATAAGTTTTAATGTACTTGAATTGGAGGCGAAATAAGATGTAGTCGTGAAACAGAAGGCAATAAAATCGAAACATACGGTGGCTGAGAAAAAACGCCACCAAAAATATTTTTTTGTAGCGTTTAAAAAGCGCTACAGAATCAGCAATTATAGTAACGCAGATAATCTCCGTGGCATTCAAAAAACACTGCAAAAAATAATAATAAGTGCAACAAAAAAATAAGATAGTAAACGGCACCATTTCGGTGGCGTTTCTTAAACGCTGTAAAAAAGATCTTTAGTAAAGTTTAAAAAACGCTGCCAAAAATTCATTTATAGTGGCGTTAAAATAAATGCAACAAAAAGTCATGGATTTTTAGTCGCATGTTTTCTAGCGGCGTTTATCAAAACGCCACCAAAACTTTTTGTAGCGTTTTTTGAGCGCTACTAAAAATCAAATTTCTTGTAGTGAAGTTTCCATAATCGGCTATACAGATTACTAGCGTCTTGAATCAGATGATTTGGATCCAAGAAGAAACCAACTTGGTAGCCCGACCTGTATCCTGCACATTCTTGCATAGCAATAGGCGGTGGAATCATAACACCATTCTCCTCCACAATTTCAAGGCCTACAGGCGAGTAAACACCTGCATTTCGGGGCAGGGAATGAAAATGAGAGAAGCAAGGCTTGAGGCATCCTGGAATAGACACCTTTTAAGGCTGAATAGGAAGGATCATTTTGGCTTGAGAGCAGATTGCAGGAAAAACCGTGGAAGAGACATTCAAACAAGCACCTTCAATTCGAGAGCCAAGACCAAAATTGTCAATGTGTACACCACCAAGCTGGCCATCAAATACATCAACATTACTTACCAAAACTTTCAAAGGATCATCAATATTCAGCTCACCAATTTCAGTCCATTGCCCAACATCATCATGTATGTCCTTTTCCAACAAAGGGGAAAGAGGAGTATCCAAGTCAGTTGAAGAAGAAATGATACCTAAAATTGGTAAGCTACTGGGATCAGGAACACGAAGAGATGCATCTAAGGCTACAAAGGGGTTTGCGGTGGAAAAAGGGAATTCAGATATAGAATTTGACACAGCAAAGGCGGAACCCAAAGTTGGAAAATCATTAGCAGTGAACGGCAAAGAGGAACCAGTGGCAGCATGAGGACCAAACCTAGCCATGATTAATATATATTATTTAATTCATATATTTACTTTATAATTAGTTGTAACAACATTTTATGGTTAAAATCAGTCATATAATTTAATATATAACGTATTGTAGTAAAATTAATTTTCGTTAGTAAAGTAGTATTTTTATAAACGTTTTACGATTATTTGATATTATTCAAATCAATTTACTTCATAAATAAATTATATTAATTCGAACATGATATGAAAAATATTTTTTAATTTTAAAATATTATTTTAGCACCAAATAAGCTCCTGGTTGAAAAAGTAAAGAATAAAAAACGTTTTTTGTTTTTAAAATTATTTGCTTAAAATGGCCGAAATTAATTTAAATCAGTGAAAATGTGGAAAAAAAATTTGCACTTTAAAATATCATTTAGGATTTATAAAAAATTTAAAATTTGTAACAAAGTTTAAAAATTAATGATTTGTTAATATTTTAATAAGTATCAATTGAATATTTAATTAAAATGAATTTTAAATTTAAAAGAAATAAAATTATTTCTGAACTGTGCGCATGACCTGGGTTTAATAAGTAAATAATTTATCTTGAATAATTTTATTAATTAATGCATATAACTATATATTATAAATATATTTATGTGTATAGATATATATATCAAAAAAATTACTTTATTATAATATATATGTATACGTATATTATCGGGGGGGTTTAAAAAAATTATTTTAATACTTTAACTAATTTATTTATATTTTTGAAATATATATAATATTAATATTTTATTTATGAGATTATATATATGCAAATATATGTATGTATATATATGTGTGCGTGCGCGTGCGAGTGTATGTATATATTTAAATATATTACATATTTACATAAAATTATTTAAACAAACTTAACGTGTGTGTGTATGTTCAAAATATTTACAAAAAAAATAACAGTTCATATACATATATGTATTTGGACAAAATATACTTACATATTGGATGAGCTACCGTTGCAATGTAAATCCCAACATCTATACAGGGATATGTTATATGTTGTACAGGTTGACATGTTATACACACATATAATTGTGTATATGTACATAAACTATTATTGTATATATGTATACATATATTATTGAGGGTTTAAAAAAATTATTTTAATATTTTAACTAATTTGTTTATATCTTAACCATATATATAATATTAATATTTTCTCCATGAGATTATATATATGTGCAAATATTATATGTATATATTTATATATGTGTGTATATATATGTACCAATATGTATGGCACGTCCATTGGACGTGTACAAAGAGAACTGTGAGTTAACTTCTTTTTAATGTAAAATAGTACATACAAACATGCATATTGTTTCAGTGTATATTTTTTCCATGTACTGCTTTTTATGTGATAGCCGACTTTGTTTAACAATATGGATGCTCTGTAGTCCTTACCGTGGCACGATGTTGCAAGTAACTCAGATTTTGTTTGCATATCCAGTGTAGGCTTGTATGCTCAGATCATCCCATGTCCAAAATATGCCTTGCCCTATAACTGCCTCGGCTTATTCCCTTTCCAAAACAAGCCTTGTCCTACAGCTGCATCAGCTTACCGGTTCAATTTGTACTCATACATTAATTTTCTGCTATTCCAATATAACTATATTACTGCAGCCTGTTGACGAGAGCGAAGAAAAATGTCACCATTTGTTCAGAAATTAGTTTCTCGCCTCCTTTATCCAGGCTTGAGACTTGCATCACTAATTAGTAGGCGATGGCGTAGTTAAAAATATTTTTTATGGGTTATTTTATGTAATACATGTTTCTATAATGACCATAAAAAATTAAAATTATCGTTGTTATATATTTGACGTAAACGAAAGATTCAATTGAGAATAAATTAGTACAGGGTTAAGAAAGTTAAATGAAATATAAGTGAAATCATGAAGTCCCATTCGTAAATATAGAATTACATTGCTCAAAAATAATTTGAAAATGAATAATTTAGATAAAAAATGTTTGGTGGAAAAGATACTCTTAATTCTAATTAGTTTAGATTTTGATTACACAACAATAAAACATCTTTGTACACTACATTTCTAGTGTGAGTTCCCTTCTTACGTGGAATTTATCCTTTTTGTGCTAAAATCTTTGTTGAGTTTCGTGCAACTCCTCTGGATAATGCCGCATATAGTTGACCATGACTAAAAACGTGCTTTGGAAGATATATTCCAACATGAGGAATCGTTTATCTTTTTGATTTTTTAATCATTAAAGCAAATGATAATTTAATTGGGAATTGTTTGCACATAAATTAAAAGGCATGTTAATATATTCAGAAGGCTTTAGAGCGATACATGGAATAAATACCCTCGTACTACGTTAATAACCTATTGTAATTTCTGCATCAATGAAATTTCTATGGAAGATACGACATATTTATCTTGTTCCACTACATAATCCAATTTTTGGATCAATATTTCTAAGTAACATTATTTTGGATCCTACTTTAAGTGTTAGTTTGTGCGATGGCAAGCCACTTAGAGGAAGCGAGTTTAGAAACTCCGGCTGATACAAATTAGTAGTATCATCTTCAACTCTATCAAAAGAATAATAAACATGTTCCTCTCCTGGAAACATATGTATGATTGTATTATTTATCTCAACTATTATTTCATTTCTTGGTGCTAATATTGCTCTATTCATTATATAATAAGTGTCACCTAAATTTTCATGGAATGTAGGGAAGACTTCCTCAATTAAATGTCATAGAGAACTTGCATTAGTGATGGATATAACAATATCATTTGGGAGTTTAATAAGATTATATTGTACATAAGGTTCCATTCCATTTCCAATACGTAAAAGTGATTCGGCATATGATTGATCGTTTCTCGCTCGCATATTTTCTATTAAATGAGTTACATGTACACTTGACCATAAATGTGATCGTACTACACATGAATCAACTATTTGATCTCTAGTATCTTTTACGACAATGGGTAGTACTTGCCAAAAATCACCACCTAATATAATAATCTTCCAAGGAAATGATGTATTTATACCTTTTTGGTCCATTAACGTTCTGTCTAAGGCTTCAAGTGCATAATGCTGAGCCATTGTTGCTTCATCCCATAGTATAACAGTGGCCAAACGTAATAGTTTTGCATTATCAGATTTTTTTTCAGGAATGTAACATGTTGACGAAGGATCTAATCTAATAGGAATTTTAAATCTTGAGTGCGTAGTTCGATGTCCAAGCAACGCCAGAGAAGCAATTCTAGAGGTAGAAACCGCAATAGCAATAAGGCCCTGGATTCGTATATGAGCTAAAATTGCTTTATAAAGAAATGTTTTTTCTGTACCTCCTCGACCATCTATGAAATATATTGAGTTATTTTTTTTCTTTTACTGAATGCGTAATCATTTGAAATACATAATTTTGTTCTTTTTTAAGTTATTTACGGAATCTATATCGGTTTGTGGTATCTCTATAGATTGTTCCTCTAAAATAATGGTTGGACTATTATAGTTGTGGGAAAAATCTAGATTGTTATGTGGGATGTCATAGTCAAAAATAGTTTTGTTATATTGTTTTAGGAGGTTATTAAGGTCGAAAAGACATGATTTTATTAAATAAATATTATTTTTGTTAATGGTATACGTAGAAGGATAATCTTCAATTAAATATGGTAAAAACTAATCCCATAGTTCTTGCACCCTAGCCTCCTCCACCTTAGCCTCTTCCCGCTGTGCAAAACCCTGCAAGTGCTAGATCCAGACCTTCATCCGAATTTCCAAGCCCTGCCTCCAACCTGCCATGCAAGAGTCCCACCAAATTCTTCTTTCCCACTTGTTGTTTCAGGATTGACCATAATAACATAAATTTACTATAGATGTCAAAATTAGGGTATTGGATGAAGTTGGGTTGGAGGGAAGCGTTAATTTAAGAAAAAAAATAAAGCGCTTACCATAAAGGAAGAGGAGTTAGAAAACAAATGCAGTTTCCATTGCCAAATTATGGACATTCATTGAGTGGTGATTGATACAATTACCGATGCAGTTTTGGGTATGTATGAAAAACTCAAGAAGCAAAGTGGTGGGATTATTCTTGTTTTGCATTCTATTTAACAGTGCAGTTTAAGAGGAAAGATTCCATATAATGGGTCGGTGTAGAGAAACATAAAATGGAAGGACAAAAATATCACTACCACGGCCTGAACTTTGAAAGGGTAGTTTAGACAATAATTAATCCGACTATGAAGAATGTGTTGGATTTCTTAAGTTTGGGAGAACTTAACATCAAAATTGTCCATATGCTCCAGTGTATTTCTCTAATATAAAAGTAATTTATATTATCACTTCCTTTAATACGTGAAATTCCAAAGAGACCTCTGCAATAACCTACGTTATCATTCCCTTTTGTTTTACTTATCTATTAAACTAAAGAGCCGTATGATACCTCTGAACTTCATGAATGCAGCAATAAAATACATGTCTAAATGCAAATTTACTTTTAACGGTTTACCAAAAGATTATCTACTAAAATATACACTAGTAAATGAACTTAGAATTACTCATTGATGGTTATTAGAATTTATAACGTAAAATATAGTAGGGTCACATAGACATTACGATAGATTAATAAAGACTGTCTGGTATCACCTTTATCACTGTATTTATCTACTGCATAGTTAAAACTGACATAATACCTGTATCATCTCAGATACACTAAATCGCCCATCAATAACTTATGTTTGGTTGATTCCCTTTAGAGCATCTGGGAACAAATTAAAGAGTACAAATTGATTAAAAATATAGTAACATGTCAGAGTATCCTTTTGTACAATAAATTAAACATGTGTTTGTTCAAATCGAAGAAAATAAAAAATGGATTCAGCTTACCATACTTCAATAGTTTTCAAGAAGCTCAGACCTGATAATAATAGATAATCAATCGTCCATTCATATATATGTATGAATAAATTACTCATCAAAATCCACACATTACCTCTTAAACTTGGAAATGTGTTCGTAATTGTAACGGCTCGGAATTTTAGTTGTTAGTTTTGAATGTTCAATTATTTTTAAATATTGAATTTGAATTATTAACTGATTTTGAATATGGAAGAATTTCTAAACTGGTTTAAAATTTCCAAATATAGCGATAAATTGGATTTGGTAATATAGTAATTTAATGTTTGAAATTGGACAAATATGGAAATCTAGAAATAAATAGACATGGAAATGATTTTTAAAATTTATTAAAAAAAAATTTGAATCAGAATTATGATATGGACTTTTGAATGGAATTAAAAGTCGATAAATTTGAAGTTTGAAATTTATATATTAGTTTAATAGTGGAAATTAATATATGGAGACAATGTAAATAATTGAATTTTGATTTTAAATGAATCAGAATGGTTTCTAATATGAATAAAAATTTAATGCGATTTATAATGGGTTAGTAAGTTTTAAAAATTGAAAATTTAAACGATTTCAATGATTTTGAAAATCACTAAATTTAATCAACGCGTTAAAATAGCCTTCCGGGGTACAGTCTCGGAATTTGACATAACTAGTTCCACTGGATCCATAATAGTTTATCATTATCAGATTTCAAATTTCGTAGCATTTGGAATTACCGTTTGTTCGTACAGGATCGAAACGCGTTGAAATAAATATTGAAATTTAATAATTTAATTTGGTTCAAAAAGACTTCTTCCACATATGATCGAATTAGGCCCCGAAACACATTCCATTGTGTTCAAAATAAAGGTAAAAAATTATAGCCAGGCCGCGCATCTCGTTTGGAGATCGTTTGAAAAAGCACGATAAAATTTGATATAATATTAAAACAACTAATATACATTTATATATACGTGTTTCAAAAGTAACAAACCCTAGTTTTATTTGCGGCTAAGAGCGCTTATTTTAATGGCCGAAAAGTTTCCATCTTCTCTTTAAATTTTCTTCAAATCCTTAAATTGTTAGCAAAAATCATCAACTATAAAAATCAACAACTCGCCGAGAGCTTTAGATCCAACAGTGTGTTTTCGATGTAGATGCCAGATTTTGCCAGGAGGTGGTTGTTTAGGGTTCACTTTCTAGCATGAATTTCGAGACCAAGGAAGGGACAAGCGCCACGTGCTTCTGGCCGGATGTGGAAATCGTGACGACCTTTCAAGTCATGGTCTCTGATTGATTTATCCTAAAGCCTGGAGGTCGTATAAAAAGGGGGACAAACGTCGGCCGATGGGTTTAAAACCCTGGACGATTGCATAGAAGAAGAAGTAGCTTGTGGTCGGATTTCTCTAAAGCAAATCAACGGCACCGATTTGATCTGGTTTTGTAAATAATAATAAAAAATGAATATATATATATATTCAAAATTTTACAAGTTCGTATCTTTTTCATACATTATCAGAATCGGACGAAAATGGCGGTTTTGGAATCGCAGCGAGGAGCAGTACGCTGTGGTGCAGATTTGGAGTCGACCGGAGCTAGCGAAAATTTCAGGTTAAATCGAACATGTTTGATTTAATTAAAAATTGGAACATTGGCAACGTAAAAACTCAAGGTGTGTTAGTCTCACTCAATTTTGGACTACTAGTAATTGATTTTAAATAGTTAAAATTTATAAATGATTGATTGGTTAAATTGATGCATTTTTATCAGTTGGATGTAACATTATATATAGTGGTATATATATTGGAGTGATTGATATTCCCACATATATATGGCGGATGAGACCCTATGTGCCCCGCATAATAGAGAATGACCCTATATACCACAATATTCTGCCTCGAAGCTGGATTGAAATTTTCATGTTATGCCGATGTCTGTGGATGCAGGGAAATAGATAGGAGGAATCCAACTGGATTCCTCAAAAATGTTGAATTTAATTTCATATATAGTGATATATGTTCTATTGGAATAATCTATGATAGGTTATTGTGTGATTTGGATTGATCAGATGCGGTGGGAGGTTTTGACCTAGATTTTGGTATTTTAAAAATACCAGTAATATATGTTTTAAATGGGAAAAGAATTTAAAAAGGAGTTCTTGAAGTAAAATGTTTATAAGAATTTTGGGTTAGTTAATTGGAGAAAACAAGTGGTTTTGAAATGTGTACTTAACTAAAGTCGGAATATTGTGAATCGGATATTGGAATAAAAGTATACGAAAATGTTTTTTTAGATAATAAATGTTTAAGTGGTACTAGTTTAAATACAACGGTCTTTTAAATCGAGATTCCAAGTGGAATTTGGAAATGTGTACAAATTGGTGATACTGGGCTTAAGTAAGATTTCCAGATTTACGAAGTGGAATATGAATCTAGAATTTGGGTTGTTTTGAAAGAAGGATTTTGATTATTAATACAGGATTTTTAAAAAGGTGTTAAAATATGCCAGAAACTTGTTATTTAATCATTTTAAACAGTTTAAAGCATATTTAGTTATTAAATAGTTACTTTATAACGATTTTAAAGGGTTTATTATTATTTAAGAACTAGTCAATATTTTTTTTTAAAGGATAAATTATTAAATATTAATATAACTTTGTGTAATAGCTTTTATTTAAGAATATTTTTTCCAAGATTAAACTTGAAATTTATTTTAGAATTTAAAAGCATTATTTTGAGATAATTATTAAACAAAGTTTTCGAAAGGCAATGGTATACTCGTGTGCCATAAATCGAAGGCAGTGAGTGTCTACTGCTAAGTCCTGGATTTCTAATAAGAGATGTAACCATTGAGTTGTGATCCATGGTTTGATATCGCAGTGGTACTTTCCATATTATTTTAAAAGGGTTTTCTAATATTTTTGCAAAGGGTAATTTGCGATATACTGACTTCAATAAGATAAGTATTCATGATTTGGATAAACCAATTTATTTATTTTAAATTTAATTTAAATAAGAACTGGTGTTTCTTAGTGAAAATGAAGTTTTTGGTTGTATTGATTGTTTATTTGATAGTTAAATAACCAACTATCAAATCTGGACCTAAATATAACTTTGGAAATATCTAGAAGAAGTATGGGGATTATATGCTATAGTTACCGTTCGAGGTGCTATACTGTACATATAAACTCGTTTCGTTCTTCTAGGTGTTTCTAAGGAAATCTGTCCACTAACGGTTAGGAGGTGATCACTGATCTTATCTTCATCATTTTATTTCCTAGAGAACCGGGGTTGATTTTATCAAAAATAGCGAACGTTGTTTCGAAGAGACCGGGATCAGATTTGTGATCCAAAAACCACTTCGATCCAACGAGTACGTTTTCGTAATGAAGACAAGAGCATGAAGTCAAAGATGGAGCAGTGAAGTGTAAGGGATAATCGCTACTAATCCTGAGGGTGATTCCAAAATGGATGTAGTAGGAATAATGCCTTCGGTTCTGTTCAGACCGGGAACGGACTTATATGGATGAATGCTATCAGTACATTATCATTGTAGAACAATGAGCATTCTAAGTGAACATTTCTAATAAGGTAACCGTAGCCTCAAGCCTCATCAACCGAGAATGACTGAAAAGCAGGAGAGATGCAGCAAGGCTATGTGAGTAGCACCCAAGTAGGGTATGTCTATCTCCTTTATAGATAACCTCGAATATTATCACTACATATGGAAGGAGCTTGGAAAGGGTGGGAAAATCCAGGATGATAGGATATTCGGTTTATCTAGGTCAAGGATTGTCCAGTCTTGTGTTAGAAGGGATCCATAGGATCGATCTCGGTAGAGTGTTTCTAGACATGTACTGTGACAAGTTGTACCCCAGTGCCTAGTCATTCAATTGGAATCCATTCTCCAATAAGCATCGTACGTTTTTTATTGCGCCTAATTATGGTGGAACATGAGATGCAAGCATTTTAGCTATTTGAGTAAGTATTTGTACTTAGACTCTTTTTTAATATCGGATGATTTTGATATGTAATATTTTGGTTATCGTAAGGTAAAAACCTATCGCGTTTATTTATGGCGAGATCTTACGAGATAACATTGATTTTCAAAGGACTTTTAAACTTTAATAATTCAAAATTGAGTGTGTTTTCTCATGTTGGTATTCAAAACTGACTCGGGTGTTATTTTATTATATTGCTTGGGTCAGACTATTTATTTCAGGGTTAGGTTAGGATGCTAGGGAGCTCGGGAGAGTTGGATGGCGAAGACGTATTACTCGTACTTGTTTATTTCTGTTGTAGTGTTTTTGCTTGAAATTACCAATAGTTGTGAGAGCAGGTTGTTAAAACTTCCTAGGCTAGTAATTATTAATTTGTGTACTTTGATGTGAGATATGTATTTTACAGATTTGAATGTGTAAAGAGCTATTGATATTATATATTATCCAGTCCGCTAAGAGATTCTGTTTTTTTAGTATCTTCTCTCTTCTACAACTTTCTTTTCCCTCAAGAATCTGCCTTTCCCGCACTCAATCGTTCGGCATGTTATACAATAAGCGTATTTATGTCGATTTTCGAGGGTCGAAAGGGCAGGTCGTGACATTATGGTATCAGAGCTTATGTTTTTATATTGTGTTGACTTATCGGTTAAGTGTTTATGAATTCTGGTCGGTACAAGAAGTACAACCGTATCGATAGGGGTTTCTAAACTCTTGAACAATGTAAACCGACATAGTATTGATTTAAATTGGGTAAATGAAATAATTTACCCAAAATTATATTTTAATATAAAAGAAATAATATTCTAAAATTATTATACATACTGGGGTCTTTGGTTGTTAACATTGTAGTCAAATAAGATTATGAATTTTGAAACGGTTATATATATATGTGTGTGTGTGTGTGTGTGTGTGTGTGTGTGTATGTATATATAACCAAATAGAAATTGTATAAGAATGATTGATACAAAAGGGATATAACTGAAATTTGATTTAAACTAGAATTTAAATCCTGAAAATTTTGGAAAATGGATTGAAGTGAATTTGAACCAAGTGTTGGAATTTTAAAATCTTGAGAATTTTGGAAAATGTTCTAAATTTGATTGGAACTAAAATTAGAGAAATTTTAAAATATTAGAGATTTTCGAAAATGTCTTTATAATAGAAATTTTTTTAAAATGAATTTTTGGAAGCAAGGAAGCACTGAACTCACTTCAGTCAGTGGAAAATAATCCTAGTGATAATGGCCACATCATCAGTATTCATTTTTGAGTTTCTGCATGACGGATTCCTACCATAGAGATTGGTTGTGATTATTTTTTTGGACTTGTTTGATAAACAAGTTTTGCTTTAGAAATTCAAAAGGGAAATTGTTTTGGGCAAAACCAGGTTGTTTGAAAATCTGGAGGTATGATTTGATATACAAAGGTGGATATGTGTATAGTTATGATTTCAAATTGTTTCGAAAAAAGACCGGGTGATTGAATTCTGGGCTTTCTATTTATAAGATTTGTAAAGTTAAGAAGAAAGTAGATATTACACATACAAATTGAAGTTGGTATAAATAAGAAAGGAAAATGAAAATTTTAATCCTGGAATTAAAATTTGACTTGAGTAAATTAAAGTGAATGAGATGGGATGAAATTTAACTTAAGATAAGTTAAATAAAATGGAAATGGAATATAAAGTTTAAATGTAAAATGATTGTATAACTGTAAATTATAATTAATGAATGATATGGATATACTTAAGCTATTAATTGATATAGATAATCCAGAGTTATGATTATAGAATGTAAATGGAATTAAGTGAGTAAAATGGGATTTTAAGTAAATAAGTTTTTGAACTTATGAATTGAGAAATGAAATGGTAAATCCAAATGAAAACGGTTTGATAATATGGTGAATGAAATGGAAATTCGTTAAAAAGTTGAATTTTAAATGGAGGGTGAATTGGAATTTGGAAAATTGAATATAAATGTGAATTGTGAAGTGTTTATATAACTTTATGTTATAAATATTAAATGCAAGTAAAAAAATAAGTGGTAATTAAGTAAGTTGTGAATAAATAAGTGGTATAACTTATTGAACTAAGGAAGTGGAAAAGCATAACTAAGTTAAAATGGTTAAGTATTGGGTAGCAAGAAATGAATTCAATTTAGGAATGAATAAACTGAATATGATCTTGAATATGTATTAGATAAGATTGAGTATGGACTTAAGTCATAAAAGTTGAACATGAACTTAAGAGTAAAAGCCAAAGATAAACTTAAGTAGCGATATGGGATGTTATAATAAACATTAGAAATAATTATATGAAATGGTTACTAAAGTATTATAGTATTAATTGGATATACTAAGTAAATGAAAATTAGTAAATTGATGGAGATCAATTTAAAATGAAATGGTATTTGGTTGCAATGGGAAACTTAACTTAAGTGATTATTTATGGAATGACTCGTAAATAAAATTAACAGGGATTGGAATGTTGTTTAATGTAAAATGAAGCAAATAAGATTTGGTGGACAACATGAATGGGCCTCAAATGGAAATTTGACAAATTGAGTTAAGGTCAATTTAAAAAGGGAATAAATTAAAACTGATAAAATGGATTTGCAGATAATGAAGTCAAAATGAATGGAATGCAAATAGATTGATTGTGAACTAATTTGAAATTGAATAGAGTGAATTATATGAGCAAGGCACATATAAGTCAAATTGGAATGAATATGAGTTTGGTTGTTGTCAATATGAAATGAATGCAATGAATTTGATTGTAAATCATTTTGAATTGAGTGAAATGATATAAAGGATATCCGAATCCATGGAAAGGAATTAAATTAGTGTCGGTACCTTATAATTGCCTGTAATACACGATTTGCATGTTTGGGGTTACGAAGTTTATGTGTTCAGCTAGTAAATAAACAAAATGTTATAAAATTCCATGATTTTGAAAACTTATCTGCTTGTTTGAGTAAGTATAGGTACAAGAGGCTGCTAGATTGATTTGAGTTGCGCGAATGCATATAAAATAAGCTGCTGGTTTAAAAACTCTTATATGAGATACGCCTACGCAGTAAAATAAAGAATGACAATACATTGATATATATTTTGTTTTCCGACCATGTGGGTCGATGTACATGTATTTATATCTTTTGTGATATTGTAAAAGACTCTCCATACAAAGGAGACGCTGTCAAAAATTTCAAAAATTTAGGGTGCTAGAAAAATTTTGAAAAATTTTTGTTAACTAAAAGGCTGATTTTTGAATTGTATTGCAAATCAAGCGTTTTGAGTTTGAAATGGAACAAATTGTTTTGGATTAAACTAAAGGGTTTAGAGAAGTGAATGAAGGATTTTACTTAAGTAGGTTTTGGATAAGTTAATGGGTTTGGAAGTATTTTTCCTACCTTAGCAATCTCGAGAACGAAATTTTTATAAGAGGTGAGGAATGTAACGCTTGGAATTTCGGTCGTTAGTTTTGAGTGTTCAATTTTTTTTTAAATGCTGAATTCGAATTATTTATTGATTTTGAATATGGAAAATTTTCTGAAATGTTTTAAAATTCCAAATATAGCGATAAATTGGATTTGATAATATAGTAATTTAATATTTGAAATTGGGCAAATATAGGAATTTGGAAATAAATGGACATGGAAATGATTTCTAAAATTTATTAAAATTCAATTAAGTTTAGAATTATAATATTGGACTATTAAATGGAATTGAAAGTTGACAAATTTAAAGTTTGAAATTTATATATTAATTTAATAGTGGAAATTAATATTTGGAGACAATGTAAATAATTGAATTTTGATTTAAAATGAATCAAAATAGTTTCTAATATGAATAAAAATTTAGTGTGATTTATAATGGAGTTGGTAAGTTTTAAAAATTGAAAATTTAAACGATTTCGAAGATTTTGAAAATCACTCGATTTAATTAACGCGTTAAAATAGCCTTTCGGGGCACAGTCTCGGTATTCGATGAAATCAGTTCCATAGGATCCGTTATTGTTATTATTATTGGATTTCAAATTTCATATGTGGGAATTACCGTATGTTCATATGGGATAGAAAGCGTCAAAATGAATATCGAAAATTTAATATTTTAATTCGATTCGAACAGCCATCTTCCACATATGATCGAATTAGGCCGCGAAATACATTCCATTGTGTTTGGAATATGGGTAAAACGATATAAATGCCAGGCGGCATGCCTCATTCGACGATCATTTGAAAAAGCACGTTAAAATTTGATATAATATTTAAATAATTAATATACGTATATATATACGCATTTCAACAGTAACAAAGCCTTAGTTTTATTCGTAGCCGTCAGTTTTTTTTAATGGCCAAAGTTTTTCCATCTTCTCCTCAAATTTTCTTCAAATCCGTAAACAATTAACAAAAATCATCATCTATTAAAATCAAAAGCTCGTCGAGAGCTTCAGACCCAACGGTGTTTTTTCGATGTAGATGCCACATTTCGCCATAATGTGGTGGTTTAGGATTTATGTTCTAGCATGAAGTTCGAGACCAAGGAAGGGCCAACAGCCACATGTTTCCAGCCGAACGTGGAGCTCGCGACGACCTTTCGTTGTTGGTCTCTGATCGATTTATCCTCAAGTGTTGAGGTCGCATAAAAAGGGAGACAAACGGTGGCCGATGGGTTTAAAAATCCTGGATGGTCGTGTGAAAGAAGAAGTAGCTTCTAGCCGGATTTCTCTAAAGCAAATCGATGACACCGATTTGATCTGGGTTTGTATATAATAAATAAAAGTGAATATATATATATATATATATATATATATGTTCAAAACTTTAAAAATTCATATCTTTTGCATACGTTGTCAGAATCAGACGAGACAGGCGGCGTTGGAATATCAGCGATGAGCACACGCTGTGGTGCATATCTAGGGTCAATCTGAGCTATCAAAAATTTTAGGTTAAATCGACATGTTCGATTTAATTTAAAATTGGAAGGTTGGCAACATAAAAACTCAAGGTGAGTTAATCTCACTCAATTTTAAACTACTAGTGATTGATTTTGAGTAATTAAAATTTATAAATGATTGATTGGTTAAATTGATGCATTTTGATTAGTTGGATGTGATATTATATACAGTAGTATACATATACTGAACTGATTGATATTCCCACATATATATATCTATCGGATGAGACCCTATGAGCCCCGCATAATAGAGGATGACCCTATATATCGCGATATTCCACCTCGAAGCGAGATTGGTCTTTTTATATTGTGCTAACATCTGTGGATGCAGAGAAATATGTTGGGGGAATCCAACTGGATTCCACAAAAATGTTAAATTTAATTTCATATATAGTGATATATGTTCTGTTGAAATAATCTGTGATAGGTTGTTGTGTGATTTGGATTGATTGGATGCGATGGCAAGTTTTGACCTAGATTTTTGTATTTTTAAAATACTGGTGATATATATTCTAAATGGGAAAAGAATTTTAAAAGGGGTTCTTTAAGTAAAAAATTTATAACAATTTTGGGTTAGTTAATTGGATGTAATAAATTGTTTCGAAATGTGTACTTAACTAAAGTCGGAATGTTGTGAATCGAATTTTGGAATAAAAATATACAAAAATGATTTTTTTAGACAATAAATGTTTAAGTGGTTTTGCTCTAAATATAACAGGTTTTTAAATCGAGATTCTTAATAATTTTGGATAGATAGAAGTGGAATTTGGAAATGAGTATAAATTGGTGATACCAGGCTTACGTAAGATTTCCAGAATTACGAAGTGGGATTTGAATCAAGAATTTGGTTTGTTTTAAAAGAAGATTTTTAATTATTAATAAGGAAGTTTTAAAAAGGTGTTAAAATATGCCAGAAACTAGTTATTCAATCATTTTAAATGGTTTAAAGCATATTTAGTTATTAAATAGCTACTTTATAATAATTTTAAAGGGTTTATTATTATTTAAGAACTAGTCAACATTTTTTTAAAAGGATAAATTATTAAATATTATTATAATTTTGTACAATATCTTTTATTTAAGAATATGTTTTCCTAGATTAAACTTGAAATTTATTTTAGAATTTACAAGCATTATTTTGAGATAATTTGTTAAATAAAGTTTTTGAAAGGAAATGGCATACTCGTGTGCCGTAAATCGAAGGCAGTGAGTGTCTGCAGCTAAATCTTGGATTTCTCTGGATAGAGATGTAACCATTGAGCTGTGATCCATGGTCTGATATCGCAGTGGTACTTTCCATATTATTTCAAAACGATTTTCAAATATTTTTGCAAAGGCTAATTTGTGAATATACTGAATTCGGTAGGATAAGTATTTATAATTTGGATAAAGCAATTTATTTATTTAAAATTTAATTTAAACAAGACTTGTTTTCTCAGTGAAAATAAAGTATTTGGTTGAATTAATTGTTTATTGATAGTTAAATAACCGACTATCAAATATGGACCAAAATATAACTTTGTAAATGTCTAGAAGAAGTACGGGGATTATATGGTACACTTACCGTTCGAGGTGTTATACTATACATATAAACACGTTTTTTTCTTCTAGGACGTTTTTAAGGAAATCCACCACTAACGGTTCGGAGGTGATCTCTAATCTTATCTTCGTCTGTTTATTTCCTAAAGAACCGAGATTGAGTTTACCAAAAATAGCGAAAGTTGTTTCGAAAAGACTGGGATCGGATTTGTGATCCAAAAACTATTTCGACCCAAAGAGTACATTTTCATAATGAAGACAAGAGCATGAAGTTGAAGATTGGGCAGTGAAGTGTAAGGGATAATCGCTACTAATCCTGAGGGTGATTCCAAAATGGATGTAGTCGGAATAGCGCCTTCAGTTCCGTTCGTACCGGAGATGGACTTGTATGGATGAATGCTATCAGTTCATTATCACTGAAGGACAGTGAATATTCTAAGCGAATATTTCTAAAAAGGAAATCGTAGTCTCAAGCCTAATCAACTAGGAATTATTAAAAAGCAGGAGAGAAGCAGCAAGGCTAAGTGGGTAGCACCTAAGTAGGGTACGTCTATCACCTTTATAGATAACCTTGGATATTACCACTACCTGTGAAAGGAGCTCAGAAATAGTGGAAACAGCCAGGGTGATAGCATATTTGGTCTATCCATGCCAGAGATAGTCCGGTCTTGTGTTGGTAGGGATCGATGGGTTAAATCTCGGTACAGTGCTTCTAGACATGTACTGTGATAGGTGGTACCCTAATGCCTAATCATTCAGTTGGAATCCATATTTAATAAATGTCGTACGGTTTTTGTAACGATCCTAAATTTTAGCCAAACTTAAGTTGGTAATTTATATAAAATTTTGGATTAAATTGTGAGTTAATTTGAAATTTTCAAACTAAATAAGATATGTGCCTGCTTATTTATATAAATAGATTGTAGTTGAAAATTGAATTTGAATTTTCCAAAATAAATAACATTTATTTGTTAATTTATATATTTGTATATTGTAACGACCCGACTTTCTCTCCACAGAAAGTCACATATCTTTAAGAAAGAAAGTGATAGAAAGAGAAAGATAGAGATGAAAGAAAGAAACAACATCAAAATATCTACAGCGGAACAAATAAATTATACTAATCACATAAAATAGTACATAGCATACAACATCTATCAAAGTTACACAGCTTATACAACACATACTAGACAGTTATAAACACCTGTCTAGTTATTACAGCACAAGATACAACTCAAACAAACAAATCAGAGATCACACAGCGGAACACTATATTTATCTACAAACGCTGAAGCCTCGTGCTCCATTGCTCCTCCAGAACTCGTCAAAGCTAACCTGAATTCCTTGGCTACTCATAAAAATTTGAGTACCTAAGAGTTTAAGAAAACAAAAGATAAACTCCGGGTCAAACATGGGTCTGGCGTGAGTAACAGGTTAATGTTGCTTAACTTTGAAAAACCTTTGAAGGAAAAGGTATCATGTACGACTTCCCACACATAAACATGGATACGTTTTTACGTTACGCAAACCAAAACATTTGATAGGAAACTCAATGATATTATAATAGGGTCTAGGGTTTTCAAGTATGGCTGAAATTGTTACATGATTAAATTCCAGCATACTAGCCACAAAATGGGTAATACAATCAAAACTGTAATGGTGTGACGCCCCACCTCTATACCCACGCTAGCCAAGAACACTCCGGAGTAGTGCTGTCAACTAGCACGGAGAATAAGGCTGTTGAGGAGCGACCATCCATGTAATTGCTTATCACACGGTGGCTATAAATAACCTTCGGAAACAAACATAGAAATAAACATATCACAAATCAGTCACAGATATCCATATCACAAATGCGGAAGAAGATATGAATATATAACTAACACATGAAAGTGTACATCAGAGTAGTGGTCAGTAAGATCCACGATAATACAAAAGAATAGCAACATGTGCTATACAAAAGAATACAACTATGAGTCTATATCTCAAGTGTATACAACAAAAACTGCTAATCTAAACAGTTAGCCAAAAGTCAGAGTGATGAATCCCTGGGAAGAAGTCAAGCAGAAGCACCCGTAACATCTCGGTCTGACCCGAGTATTATTTAAGAAAATAATAAACGGGTCAGTCTAGCTATAAATATCAGATGACATGATATAACATAAAAGATATGGCATAAACATAAACATCCATAATGACATACCACTATAAGTATGTAAATAATGATCAACAGAAGATCAATCAATAAGAGATAATCAATATCACAAGAATCTTCTCAAAGATTCGGAAAGGGCATCATACCCCAAACTTGTACTCATAACAAGTCAATGACATAAATTCTAGAAATCAATGCAAGAAGTCCAGAAATCATAGAAAAGAGAAAGAGGCCTATCACATGACGGTCCGAAGACCAAGGGGAGCTACCCCACATGTGTGAATGGAATCACACAGATTAAGGTCCAGACTAACCAAAAAGCAAAAAGGTATGTGTGAGTGGAATCACACAAGTGGTGTCTAGTCTAACCTCGCAACAAGAGACATCGCACAGTTGCTAGTCTAAATCATCAGATTGATCGTCATAATCAACGAGAAGTGTCAATTACACTAAGCTAGTAAATATAGAAGTTTAGCCTCATGTCCCATAACCACTTGCTTAACTTAAATATTTACGAACAAACTGTAAATCTTCACTAATAAAATTGTCACAAGAGGTTCAATCGAACAAGTCCAAGAATTAACCGACGAAGTGAACGCAAGAGTTTCATACCACTTGTTTTACTAAGTCGTTTAATTAGATTTCTCATCCGAGTGAGGTAAAGGTTTGTATATACCAATAGATTGGAAAACGGTTTAAGAAAAGAGCTTTGTTATTAAAAATAGAGTTGAAATTGTTTGTTAAAAGAGTTTTGATATTTACTACTAGTATTGAAACCTTTATATTATAAAGTGACAAAACACAGAAGCAATTGTAGAAACAATCAGTCACCAAAATCGCATACGGAGATGTGAATAAAATCCAAGGAAATCAGCTCAATGTTTTTCAGATAAGATCCCCTACGGAGGGGGGGTCCAGGGGGGGTGGCAACCCCCCAAGGTGGGGGTGCGGGGGCAACGCCACCGCTTACGGTGTTCAACCTGCCCGGTCAGGTCGCGGGGGTCCAGGGGGCAGCGCCCCCGGCGGAGTGCGGGGCAGCGCCCCGACCAAAACGGTACGACCTAGTGAAGTCAAGCGGCCTACGACCTAAAACAAAAAATGAGGTCTTACGACCTAAGGGGGTGCGCG
The DNA here is from genome assembly GCA_030765085.1 of Allium cepa. NCBI lineage: Eukaryota > Viridiplantae > Streptophyta > Magnoliopsida > Asparagales > Amaryllidaceae > Allium > Allium cepa. The sequence goes on from CM060942.1 coordinate 517,462,199, forward strand.
ACCTAAGAAGGTTCGCGGGCTAAGGATGAGCGACCTAACAAGGTTCACGACCTAACGGAGACGAGGTCATGCGACCTAAAGTGGTTCGCGACCTAACGAGGTAGAGGGGACACGCGACCTAAAGGTACGCGACCTAAGAAAGCACGCGACCTATCGGCAACAAGGATCGAGCGACCTAACGGCAACATGGGTCGAGCGACCTAACTTTGCTGCGACCTATAAATATCACGACCTAAGGCCACAACGACCTAAGAAATAAAGGGAAGCGACCCAAAAGAGGAAGGGTTTAACGACCTAAGCAGTGAAGAGGCCAAGCGACCTAGCGTGGTCAACGACCTAAAAGGGTTCGCGTCCTAAGAAAGTGCGCGACCTAAAGCACACGCGACTTACGACCTAAGGAAAGCAGGCGACCTAACTCCACACACAAGGCCTAACGACCTAAGAGTTAAACGACCTACGACCTACGCCACCAACTCACGAGCGACCTAAGTACTAGGTCGTGAACGACCTAACTCCGAACACACGACAAGTGGTCAGAACGATCTAGGAGCTATCTCGTATGCGACCTATGACCTAAGACCCACACGACCTAACTCCGAACGACCTAAAAATGGCCAGAACGACCTAAATGCAGAAGTTTCGCCAAAACGCCAAAAATCGGAGTTTTTCGCCAATCCAATCCAAACCAAAAGCAAATATTCATGCTAAAGTGATAGGGAATCATTCCCAACAACCCAAGATAGTTATAGACAAGAATGTGAGTTAAAAATCTCACCTTTGCACTAAAATTTATGAAGATGAAGCTTGAAAGCAAGGAGAAGCATTCCAAAGCTTGAATCCAATATCTTCTACTTGAATTTGGAGTTGAATGTTGGAGTTGCAATTGAATTTGAGCTTGGAGTTTTAATTTCCCATTCTCTTCACCATTAATGCCAAAGCTTGAGTTAGTTAGGAAATTTATGAAGAGTGAGGAGAAGAGGGTTGGAACTTGGGCTTAATAGGCTAAACTAACCCAAAGTCCAAAGCGGGAAAAGTTAGTGAAATTTCACTAACCTCAAACCTATCGATGTTTATACTTAAAAAGTTGTAAACGACATTTCGAACTCAATGGAAGTGGTCTCGAATCCTAATTTGACCGTTTGCAAAAAGTAGTTTTTCGGACCAAAATCCGATTAACGATTTAATATTTAAATAAAAATATTTAAATATAAACTCGATAAATATGCGGGTTGTTACAAATGGCACGTAGGAACAATGGGTTTCCATTAATGACAGGGCTACTGGGGTACTGCCCGTCACAGTACGGGGCCTAGATCACCGTACCGAGGATTACTCCTAATCCCCTGCAACATAAGGCCGGAACCATCCCTTACTGGATAGTCCCGAACAAGACAACCTCGCAGTTGGTGCGCAATTCCAACTGCCCACTAAGCCGAATATAAGGGACCTCAAGAAAGGGGTAAATCTCGCCCTACTTGGGTGCTACCCACTTAGCCTTGCTACACCTCCCCTGTTTTATCCATTCCTAGTTGATGAGGCTTGAGGCTACGATCACCTTTAGAGAACACATCTCTTAGAATGCTCATCGTCCACCTGACGATGTTTTGAAAGCATTCAATCCATACAAGTTTGTTTTGGGTTCGAATGAAACCGAAGGCTTTGGCTCATTATACTCATTTTGGAATCACCCTCAGAGTTAACGACAATAATTCTTGCGCTCTGAATCTTCATCTTCACATGAGATTCAAGACCTATCGTTAATTTGGATCGATGTGGTTTACGGATATCCAAATCTGGAAACCCGATCCCGGTTTCATCAAAATCCAAAATGCCATCTTTTAGATCCACATTGTTTTAAAGTTATAACAATTTGATTCAATTCATTATCTATATTCACACAGATAGATAATTCAAAATATCACAATAAAAAGATAATTTACATTATCATCACAAATAGATAAACCACATTATCATCACAAACAAATAATTCACATTATTATCATAATTCAACCAAAGCATCCATATCGCAGATCAGTACATATCTCATATTAAAGGTATCAAATAATGCAAAGCATTCAATATCGTTCAGCCATCCACAAGCACTGATCTATACCATCTCTAATTAATTTAAAGTGAATTAAATTAAATACCTCATCTCTAATTAATTTAAAATAAATTAAATCAATTACTTCATTCTATAAATCGCGCTTACTTAACCATTAATTATTTAGAAATCAATTAATTAATCTTAATTAATCATCCTTGATTAATTACCCTCTAATTACATAAAGTAATTAGCCTTTAATTAATTACACAAAATAATTATCCTAAACCATTTATAGTAATTAATCTTTAATTACTGTCATTAATTAATTAATTATAATTAATTACATAAATCCTTAATTAATTACATTAATTAATTACTCTATAATCACTTATAATTGATTAATTAATCTTCATTAATCAACCCTTGCATTAATTAATGATCCTTAATTACTTCTTTGATTAATTATTAATCATATTTAATAATTAATCTTTAATTAATTATCCATTAATCAGCCTTGATTAATCGCATTAGTAATTAATTACCCTTAATTAATTACATTACTTAATTATCTTCAAATAACTCTATTAACTAATTCTTAAATTAATTACACTAAGTAATTAATTATTAATATTTTTCTCTAAGTAATTATCCTTCATATTAATTACACAAAGTAATTAGTCCCAAATTACCTCCATTCTTCAATTAATTACATCCAGCAATTATCCACTAATTACATCACTAAGTAATTATACTTTATAAATTACACCAAGTAATTGTACTTAACCCATCATCCAATGATTATTTTAAATTAATTAAACTAATTAATTAAATTAAACTATTCACATTAATTTAATGAATTAAACTACGTAACTTATTCTTTTTAATTAATTTCATTAAGTAGTTATACTTAAATAATTCCATACATTATTATCTTTAATTAATTAATAAAAATTAATCACATTAATTAATTATTTAATAATCTCTAGTTATTGATCTTCATTAACTATTATTAGTTCCTCAATTACTTTCCTTAAGTAATTAAACTAATCCTTATTAATTACAATTTAATTAATTTTTATTAACTAATTAATTAATCTCTAATTATTTAATTAATTAAGTGCTTAACTGTAACATAATTAATCTTTAATTACTTGATTAATTAATTTCTAATCATTAATTAATAATCTAATCTTATCTAATTAATGATTCTCAATTACAAATTAATTATTCCTTAATTAATTAACTTAAACTTAAATTAACTAATTTAAACCCTTAATTACTAAATTAATTAATTCAAATCATTAATATATTAAATTAATTAATTATTCTTGAATTACCTCAATAATTTAATTTATCCCAAATCATTAAATCTTAATTAATTTTAAGATAAAAACATTATTCTTATTAATGATTTAACTATCATTTACAAATACATTTGAAAACATTTCACTTTCAAATTTACTTTTAAATTCCATTTCAAATTAAGATTCATACTAAATACAAATTAAATTTTAAAAAAATTAAAAATAATTTAAAAACCTTGTTAATCAAATGTTAAAGGACACTTATCTTTATAAAAGAAATTTATATATGAGTTTAAAACCTAATCATCTAAATTCAAATCATTTTATAAAATATACTTTAACATTTAAAGTTGTTTTAAACATTTTAAATTTGATAAAACTTTATTCATCTTAAACTAGGATATAAATTAAATTTGAATCCAGATCAAAACTTTGTTTAAATCTTGCTTTACATTTTAAAATTCATTTTTATAATTTAAAAACTCATCAGGTTTAAAACCTGAAACAACCAAGTGACCCGAGCCTAACCTCAAATACTTTGAGTCAAACACCCCACGTCTTCGAGCAATTCACGAAGCAACTCGAGTAAAAACCCGAGTACTCATCCCCTGTTTCAACCCAACATCACCAGAAAATAAGAATGCACTGTGCACATGCACGGTGGCTCCGACCCACTCCAATAATCCACGATGACCTCTTTACATCGGCGATTGACCTCGCACCCTACCTCGATCATCAGCACACCGATAACAAACTCGAAATTGAATTCGATTGTTCAACCCAAATCCTGAAACCATCACCCAAACCTGAAACCACCTCATGCTCTCTTCTCCGACCCCCGGTGCATCTGGCCTTCCAGCAACACCTTCACCAACTGCCAATCTTCCAATTCCCAAAATATGGTGGCACTCGGTCCACCAGAGACACCGTGGTGGCCATTAGTCCGATAAATACCCAAACTAAGGTTGCAAACTGAAACAACCTCCTGTCGTTGCCACAATGCAATGCATCCTCATTGGATAATTTTCCCCAAGACTCTGACCATCCCCGCATCTCCAGAAAGAACCCTGACCTCTCCGACCATCGAGATCATCAGAAACCCCTCAAAACCCAATTTCTGGTCAAACCAGGACTGCATATTCATCCTTAAGCTAAAAAATATGATTTTAGTTTTAAAAATCATGTTTTAGTTTGGGTATTCGATTTATAATCCTAAATCAATGAATCAGGATAATTGAATTTAGCCTTATATTAAGTTTGCTCAGTTCTTCTTGATTCCCAGAGACAATACCAAATTATTTTACTTAAATAAATTTTAAAACTTTAATCTCACTTTGTTTGAAATTTAAACCTTAACATAGATTAGATTATGAGATAATGATTTTTAATCAGAACTTAAGCCTGGAAACTAAGAACAGACAAGAACAAACACAGCAGCAAGGACACATCTATACATCCATGTATATACACAGAGAATTCAATCATATACATACACACAATACTACTTTATTTCCAGTAATCCACATGCAATCAGATATCAAGATACTTAAGCTTTTATAAACAAAGTTACTCACCTGTTTTACAGAAGAACAGAGCATTTTTATTTTGAAAACAGGAATGCTAATCATGAATTGCTTCTTCGTTTTGAAACTGCGGTGCATGCTATTGAAACCTGTTAAGATGACTTAAGACTTAAATTGTTGAAGAAATGATTCCTACTTAAAAACTAGAGTTGCTAAAGATTACTTGTTATTGAATGTTGCTTTTAATTCCAGATTTTACTTGCTTTAATTTTCTGCTACAGGCTTGATTTCATCTCAGGTTTTTTTTTAAAATGCAAGCTTAATTATGATTTGGAAATGAAATTACATGTTGTTTTGAGTAATGGTTTGAGGAATGTGAATTTCAAATTTGCTTTTTAGAAAATGAATGAACAGGCTTTGATATGGAAATTCACAGGATTTGAAAATGAACAAGTTTTTGGTTTATGGAAATTTATTACAGATTTTGTAAAAAGGGTTTCAGTTTTGTTTGAGAATTTTACAGGCTAAAGTTTTGATTTTCTGTTAGCTTTTGAAAAGGAAAAGATGGAAAAAGATGGAAGGTGATAAAATATGTTTATATATAAGCTGAACTTCATTTTTATTTAAAATAAAAGAAAAACTAAAATTAGAAAGTGACACATGTTTTAAATCATAACATTTTTCATTACTCATGTTTATTGATTTACACTTGTTATTTAGGTGTCTTAAGGAATTTAGACTTGTAATAACATAAATTTTATTTATTAAATTTTAAAAAAAAGCTTTTATACATAATTAGTTAGTTTATAAATACTTATTTGTATATGTAAATAACTTTAAAGAAAATAAAACTAATTATATTTATAAATAAAAGCTTATACATATGTTTTAAAATCTAGAATACTTAAAAACGTCTATCCTTTTAAACTATCAATTTTAAATTCAAATTCAACTTAGATTTTAAAAAATCTAAATTAAAGCCAACTTTTTCAATTTGAAATAACAATTCCATTTTCTTATTGAAATCTTTTTTTATATAGAAATAATACTTTTTTAATATTGTTTTAAAATGAAAATTAAAAAATAATTTATAAAAGATATTATCTTATTGTTTTAAAATTAATTACAATTTAAATGAATTAATATGTTATATGTTAATTGTATTTTAAACTCTTATATATAATTTCAAATCATATTTATCAAGCATTATTTAAAAAGAAAATAAAACAAAGCTTTTATTTTAATTTTATTTAAATTTAAACTTAAGCTTAAAATCTATTTTGAACTATTAAATATTTACCTTAAATATTCTAAAACCATATAGTTATTTATTTAAATAATCTTTGAAAAGTTTTATATTAAATTAAATCATAATTACCAAATTACCAAAAATATTAGAATTTGAAAATATACCTTTATTTATTAAATGCAAACCAAAGCTTCTCTATTTACAATATATACAAATATATATACATTATAATTAGAAAACATTTTAATAGCTCTGAAAAGATAAAATTCACCAATTAAATATTTACAAAGAGAAGATCATTAAATTAATTCAAATTTTATTAACAAAGATTATCAAATCAAATTAATTATTTAATACAGATTATTAAATTGATATTGTCCAAAATTCCGGATCATCACATATATAAATTGATTTTAATAAAATATAAATTTTAAAATCCAAAAACAATTTTTTTTAAAATAAATTAGATTTGAAAAACATTATTTTTTAAATTAATAAAAATGTGTTTTGGAATTATAATATGTATGTGTGATTATTTATTAAGTGTATAATTCGATTTCAAATTATTTCTCTTATGGTTATTTAAAAAATTATAAAAGTATAAAATATAATGTATGAATACAAATGTAAAATAAGAAATGAAAGTTTAAAATATACATATATACGTATCTCTTGAAAATTAACAAGATTTGAATAAGGATATTTTAACTTAAGTTTAAAAAATTTAAATGAGATTTAATAAAAGATTTAAAATACTTTTCTTCTATATACTTGGAAATAAATATAGCTAGTGTATACATAAATAAATGTAAAAGATTTAATATGTATATATCTTTTGAAACTAATGAATACAAAATTTAAAACATATGTATACACACACAAACACACACACACATGTATAAAAGATAACTAAATATAGTTTGTAAGTATATAAAAAGTTTAAAACACTTTTCTTTTACACTTGAAATAAATTTAGTTTTGTTTATATTTAAAATAAATAGAAAAAGTATTACATAATTTGTACAAATTGACAAATCAAAGGTTTAAAACAAAATTGATAAACTAATTAAAGATTCAAGGTTTTAACATAAAATACATGGCTTTGACATTTGAAAATTTATAAAAATAGGCATTTACAAGTGTTGGTTTAATTAACAAGTGTCATCTTTTTTTTTAAATTCTTCTCCTTTTTAATTTAATAAATAAAAAGAATTTCAAGTACGTATACATCTACTTCCCCTCTATTCTCATTTTCCTCATCTTTCATATATTTAAAGAAATCAAATCTAAAACAAAACAAAAACCAAAAAAATCAAATCTTAAGCAAAGATCATCAAATCAAAATATAATTCCAGTTTTTAAAGATCAAAATCAAAAAAATCTTCAACTTGAGTAAATTCAAAACCTGGAAATTTGAAATCTTCAAACCAGAGTAACACAAAGCAAAGTAAAACAATCAATCATGGATTAGATTCAACTTAATATGAATTCAAATCAAACAAGATCCATATCAAACTCAGGAAGATCAAATTCCAGGTTTCAGATCAAAATCTGAGCAAATTCAAAACAAAAGTTCAAAGCAATTGGAACTAAAGTAATCAAACTGAAGCCATAGATCAAAAATAAAGTGAAGTTGGATCATCTCAAGCTTTAGATTCAACATCAAAGTTCCAGTTTCAAGTCTCTAGATCAAAGGAAACTTCTAGTTTTTAAATTCCAGACAAAACTTCTCTGCTCTTTATTTCCAAGCCTCTGTCTTCATCAAGTGAGCAAACTCACATTATTCTGCCTCTAGACTTTGATGTGTGTTTGACACCTGATGTATAATGAAAAAGAAATTGCTTGAATAGTTGATAAATATGCCTACATGTGTTTATATACGTAGAGAATTGAGGTGCATGTCCTTGTACAGGAACTCAGGCCTCTGTTCAAATTTACAGGGCTTAAATTTAGTTCAAAGATTCAAAATCTAATCTTTTATGCACTGATAGGCTTTGATGTCTAAACAATGTATGCTTGAATTTACAAGATCAAAATTTTAAAAATACTTTTAAGTATTAAAAATGAATGGGTTTATTGGAAAGTGTAAAAATTACAGTGAAAATCAAATTTAGTCGAAAATCAATGTTTAAGATTTCTAGTTTGGATTTCATAAACTAAATCGTATTGTAAAATGGTGAATTTAGATAACAATTTCAAGATTTTTAGTTTATTAAATTGTGACAAAATGAGAGTTGAAAGAAATAGACATTTCATCAAATTCCGATGATCGATGAAGTTAGGGTCAACGTGATCAAGATGGAAGGTGGCTTGTATGTAGTAGATCGATGGAAAAATGTTCGTAAATTTTTTAGATGATTGGAGTGATCGGGGAATGATGAAGTAGGGTTTAAGGCTTGTGTTGGGTTGCCGCCATTCTCGAAGAAATTGTACCAACGTCGAGGCACGGGGTCGATCGGACCCAGAGAAATCGGTGCTTTAGATCATGACGTTGTTTTGGGCAACGTGGTAGGGTTCTAGGTGGTCAGATCGTCGGTGTCGAGGCATTTGTATCGATCGAGTCTGGTTCCAAAAAAGCATCGACTAGCTCAAATTCGAATTCGATGTCGTTTCAAGGATCTGGGTATTTGGAGAGCTTGTGGAGGTTGTCGTCGATGTATTGACGATCAGAGTTTGGGTCGGAGATGGCTAGCTTGCTTGTACACGTGCACGCGTGATGATATGTATCTGTGTTGATTAAAGGTTGAGGAAGATGAAGTTTTATCGGGGCAAACTCGAAGTAATTTGCGAAGATACTCGAAGACGTAATGGTGAGGGGAAAACTGAAAGTAAGGCTCAGGTGAAACAAGTGTTTGGCTTGGGTATTTGTAATACAACAGGCTTTTAAAATTTAAAGCAAATAATTGACAAAGTTTTAAACAATGTAAATGTTTAAATCAAGTTTTTAACAAACATAAGAAGGTGAACAAAGTTTAAAAAAAGCAATGGTAAATTTAATCAAGATTTCAAGATATATTGACTATGTTTTAAAAGCCAAAATAAATTTTAGACAAGTTTTTAACAAAGTTTCAAAGTTTAATTTAAATTTTGATTTGTTTTTTTAGTAATGTATATTAGGTTAATTATATAATTAATTCCTAAATGGAATTTAATGATTAATTTAGATAAAAGGATTATCTTTAATAAATGTGGTTAATTAATGTGGTTTATCAAAGTTTAATTAATATGAGTAATTAAAGGATAGTTAATTACTTAATTAAGGATTTATCACTTGATGTAATTAATTAAGAATATTTAATTAAGGGTTAGCTAATTAATATAAATAATTAAGGAATTGCTTAATGAAAGTTATTACAAAGATTAATTATTTAATTACTTAAAGATTTATTAATCAATAAGATTAATTAATTAGTATGATTAATTAAAGGTTAAGTTGCTAATGATTAATTAATCAAGTGATTAAAGAATAATTAATAAGTAAGTGTGATTAATTAATTTAGGTAATTAATTTGAGAATAATTAATTAATTAAAGGTTAATTAATGAATAAAAGTAATTAAGGGTAATTAATTACTTAAAGATAATTACTTAATGAAAGTAATTAAGGATAATTAATTAATGCTTAAAGTTGATTAATCAAGTGATTAAAAGGTAATTACTCAATGTAATTAATCTGTTATTTATTAATATAAGTGATTAGGGATAATCACTTATTGTAATTAATTAAGGATAATTAATTAAATGATAATTAATAAGGATTAACTAATTGATGTAATTAACAAAAATTAACTAAAGGATAGTTATTAAAGGTTAATTAATAAATGATTAAAGGATAATTAATTAAAATAGTTTGTAATTAGTTAATGTTAATTAACCAGGATTAGTAATTTATTCGTAGGTAATTAATCTGATTTAAATTAATCAGGTGGTTGATTGATCATACTTATGGATGTTTAGTTTGTATTGAATGCCTTGAATTGTGTGATATTCCTGATGTGTGATGTTCTGTGATATGATTAAGCCGTGATCTGTGATTTATTTATTTGTGATAAATTTACATATTAATCTGTGAATCTATGAATGAAGATAAGCATTATAGGATTTTATCACTTATTGATCTTGCTGTGTTTGGATTGTGATGATTAATGATATTGTGTTATTGTGTGTAAAAGCCCTAGACCACACCACACACACAAACAGAAATTTCATAGGAAATTGGTTAAGTCATAGATATTTTGAATTTCATATTATTTTATTAAATGATGAAAAGTTTAAAAGTTGAATTTTGAATCCAAATGGTTTTGGAAATGGAATATGAAAAGCCTTTGAAAAGGATGTTTGAAATTAAAGTTTAGTTGAATATATTATATCTTATTAAGTTTTTAAATTGCTTTGGAAATTATGGTTTGAAAGGTTTATACAATATATATATATATATATACACACACACACACACACACACACACAGATATATATATATATCGATTTAAAACTATTTTAAATAAATTGTTTAGGAATTTGAATTTAATTCAAATAGAACTTGTCGATGATACGGCAGTTTGCTAAATTTCTGGTTTGTACTTTTAAAGGAAAAAACTTGTGTATATTTAATTGGATTTTTTCCGAAATGAAAAGTATTTGTTTTGAAATAATAACGGCTTTCATATAACGAAAGAACTTCTAGTTTTTGTTGAAAAGATTTCAAGTTTGAAATGGAAATTGTTTTGAAAGCTACCTTTGTGAAAGATAGGTGAACCTTGTTTTAAATTGAAGAGGACCTTAAAAGGGTGAATCTTTTGTTTCTTTTTAAAAGAAAAGGAACGGAAATTTGTTTAAACCATTCAAAAAGAAAGGTTTTGGTTTTAAAGTGGTGACTTAACTAAGATCCCAATATATTCATATGCTTTTTAAAATTAGCGCTCATTATTCAATTTAGCCGGGAGAGGACTTTATGTCATAAAACCCATTCCGAATAATGATACGACGAAATGGATAGCATTTGAAGACCGGTGGTGAAGATCGGGTATTTTCGAGAACGAAAGGATTACCCGTTGAATGTCTCTACACTGAATCACGTAGGTATAGAGATCTTCATATGTGATGGGGAGTCCGATCAGGATTATGAATATCCGGATTGCATGGGCTTCATTGAAGGGCCTTCGGTTCCGTTCGAACTCAAAACGGACTTGTATGGATGTTAGTATGACGTTACACTTTGAGATGTAAAGCTAGTTTCTATCAAATACTGGCGGAGAATTTATTCTCTTAGCTTAACACCCTTCTCTGAGACATACGAGCTCAGAGGTTATCTAGTTTATGATTACTAGTGATACATTCCCAATTTGGTAATGTGGCATACCAATTTCTGCTGATCGTTTGTTGATCAAAGCACGACTTTGGTGAAAAACATAGCTTTGTGGACGAGACTTCACCGGACCTCACAACCCGAAAATGGTCGAAACAGGAATGATGTGGCAAGGTTATGAGGGTCGCACCCTTTAGGGTATGTCTATTTCCTTTTGGATAAAAGTGGTATCACGGTATGGAGCCCAGATACTTAACTTATTTGGTTGTTGAAAATCTGTTGCTTTGTTGTTGTTGGTGTTGAGAGCTCTCGGATAAAGGTCGGTTACGACCGAGGGATGACATTACTCGTGACAGTTAGTTACCTCGTTACAGAGGTGACCCGGCCTTGGGTTAGTAGAGAGCTGGTTAAGTTCTCGGGGCGTCCCTCCAGAGGCATAACCATGTGGTGTAGGAAGTTCCTTAGCCTGACCATTTGTTGGAAATCCAAAGAAACAATACGAGCCATGTACGGTTTTAGTTGTATTACCTGCCATTTACTTATGGTGGTGACGTACCGTTTAATTGGTAGCTGATGTAGCACGAACTCGCAAAGAATAGGAAGGAGAAGATCGACTAACCTCAGGTTGCGATCGAAGCCACGAAGTTGAAGAATCGCAAGCCCTAGGTCGTAGACGACCTTGCCTAGGTCGCGGCAAGCGTAGGTCGTGAACGACCTTGCCCCATGTCACGGAAGGGCGCGTCTCTCCCTAAAAATTCGCGGCATCTCCTTCTTATGTCGCGTGCATCTCCAATAAGTCGCTGCCGAGTTTCCATCTCCTTCTTATGTCACGTACCGCCTTCCATAAGTCGCCGTCGAGTTTATTAAGTCGCGAACGACCTAATTTTAAGTCGCGTAATGGGTTATTTTAGGTCTCGAACTTAGGTCGTTATTGTTTATTTTTTTTAGGTCGCGTGCGTTGTTTCTTAAGTCGTTTGTTTGGTGTTTTCTTATGTCAAGTCGTGTTATGTTGTAACTGTTTGTAATGTGTTGTACTTTGTGTAGTGTTGTGGTGTTGTAAGCCTATAAATAGGCGAGTCGTGTCATTTGTGAAGGTTGTTGAAAATTGAATAAAAAAAATTTTGTGAAGCTTTGTGCCTCCATTAAATTGGTAGTCGAGTGTTTAACTCCTATCTCCACTTTCGGCATTCGAGTGCGCTCGAATCAACGAACGTTGAAGCCAATTCGCGGAATCAAGTGCGCTTGATCAACGCTCAAGAATTGTAGATCTTCCTTCACGGTATCGCGCGTGATCAATATGTCGAAGATTGCTAAAATTCGGTATCTTCGTGATCAACGGATTTGGGCCTTACGGTATTGATCACTCCATCGATTCTTCATTGATTCACCGATAATTTCCGCTAATCATGTGAGATCCCGAACGGATTTGATTTATATCGTCAAATTCGCTTCTCACGCTGCATCAGTTTGGTATCAAAGCTAGATCGCAAGGAGTTTGCATTATTTGGAGACTGGGGTTTTGAGAATTTGAAGTTTGGAAGAACGGATTTGCAAATTGGGAGAAGTTGGTGTTCATCGTGTTCATCGAGAAGTTGCAACAAGTTGGGAATTTCGATCCATCTCACTTTGGATCAAAAGTTCGGAAAGTGTTTGAAACTTATTCTTGAGTTTGTTTGAAGTTCAATCATGCCTCCGAGACGAGCTCAACGTCATCTCAATATTAATGCTTTGTATGGAAGAGAAGGGCCGATGAAATGGAACAACGAATCAACGAGAGTTTCACTGAAAAGTTGAATGAAGGAATTGGTCGATTAGAGAGAATGATGCTTGAAATGAATCAAAATCGAAGAAGAGTTTCACCTGAATCGAACCATGGGGGAAGTAGAGCTTCGATACATTCAGATCGGGAGAGAAGAGAAGATCAAGATCATAGAAGTATTGATAATCGTGATAGGAATGTTGATCGAAGGAGTGGTAGTAGAGATGTTGGAGGTCATGATCGACATCGATATACTTCAGATTTTGATGAGGAGTTTGATGGTGATAGGGGAAGTGTTCATTACCAAGATAGAGAACAAACACGAGGACAGTATCGAGATGTAGATGATGATCGTCGATGGGAATTGGGAATGAAGATGGAGATTCCTGAATTTAAAGGTGGAATGGTTGCAGAAGAATTCTTGGACTGGTTGTCTAATGTTGAGGAGATTTTTGATTTCAAGGAGGTTCTGAAAGACCGTCGAGTGAAGTTAGTTGCTACTAGGTTGAGAGGGAGAGCTATGGCGTGGTGGCAGCAAACCAAACTTACACGAGAACGGATGGGGAAGTCGAAGATTGTTGAATGGGAGAAAATGAAGAAATTGATGAAGGCTACATTTTTACCTTACAACTATCAATCACTCATGTATCAGAGGTTACAAAACTTGAGGCAAGGAACGAAGACTGTTAATGACTATGCTGATGAGTTTTATCAACTGATTGCTTGAAATGACATTATGGAGACCGACGAACAATTGACTGCGAGGTTTGTCGGAGGTTTGCGCATGCAGATCCAGGATATGGTTAATATGTTTGACCCGAGATCTGTGGTGGAAGTGCACCAGAAAGCGATATCTTGGGAGAAGCAGGGAAGACGAGGAGGTGGTGTGTTTACAAGTTCCAATATACAAAGCAAAGGGGCTAATGGGAGTTCCAATGTTTCTAAAGCCGTCAGTAAACCAGTTGTGAAGGAGGTTGAGAAGGAAAAGGTCAACAACAGTTTCAAATGCTACAATTGCCAGGAGATGGGTCATAAGAGCAACGAATGTCCAAAGCCAAAGAAGAGAACGATGATAGTTGAAGATGCTGTTGAAGGTGAAGATAGTCCAGTTGAGGAGAATGAACAGGATATCGCGTCAGGAGATGAAGGGTGTAATCTAATGATGAGAAGGTCTTGTTTAACACCCAAACAAGAGGATGAGGCTAGTTGGTTGAGGAGAAACATTTTTCAATCTACATGCACTATTCTGGGAAAAGTTTGTAAATTTGTGATTGATGCAGGAAGTTGTGACAATATTATCTCTACTGAAGCTGTGAGGAAGCTGAAGTTGAAGACGGAGAAACACCCTAATCCTTACAAACTAGCATGGGTGAGAAAAGGAGGAGAGGTGAAGGTGGATAGGCGAGTTCGAGTTCCATTTTCTATTGGGAAGAAATATAAAGATGAGATCTGGTGTGATGTAGTTGAGATGGATGTTTGTCATTTGCTTTTGGGAAGACCGTGGCAGTATGATCGAGCAGTGCAGCATGACGGTCGAACCAATAGCTATAGTTTTATGTTTGAAGGCGTTAAAATTATTTTAGTTCCAAAGAAGAGACAGCAAGGTGAGGGCAAATCTGAGGAGATTGAGGAGCTGAAAACTCTATTGGCTTTAAAGGAATTTGTTGAAGAAGTAGAGGAGAGTCCTGAAGTGTTTTTGTTGATTGGACATGAAGCTACTGAATCCGTTGAAATTCCAAAGGAAGTAAAACCGATATTAGAAGAATTCAGTGATGTATTTCCAGAAGAACTACCAAAGGATTTACCGCCATTGAGGGATATTCAACATCAAATTGATCTTGTGCCAGGGTCAGTGTTACCTCACAGGCCACATTACCGGATGAGTCCGAAGGAGCATGAAGAACTGAGAAGGCAAGTGGAGGAGTTGTTAGAACAAGGGCGTGTCCAGGGGAGTTTGAGCCCATGTGTCGTGCAAGCCTTATTGGTACCCAAGAAGGAAGGAACGTAGAGGATGTGTACGGACAGTCGGGCTCTAAACAAGATCACTGTGAGATACAGATTTCCTATGCCGAGGTTTGATGATATGATTGATCAATTGAGTGGGGATGTTGTGTTTTCCAAGATAGACCTGAAGAGTGGATACCATCAAATTCATATTAGACCGGGTGATGAGTGGAAGACTGCTTTTAAAATCAGGGAGGGTTTATGCGAATGGTTGGTTATGCCATTTGGTTTGTCAAATGCTCCTAGTACTTTCATGAGAGTGATGAACCAGATTTTTAGACCATTTGTTGGGAAGTTCGTGGTTGTTTACTTTGATGATATTCTGATTTATAGTGGGAGTACGGAAGAACACATCCAGCATTTGCGAGAAGTATTATTGATTCTACGACAAGAGTAGTTTTATGTAGCAACAAGGAAGTGCGTGTTTATGACGGACAGAGTTTTATTCCTGAGGTATGTTCTGTCAAAGGAAGGTATTCAAGTGGATGAAAATAAAGTGGAAGCTGTCCGGAGTTGGCCACAACCGAAGACAATTACTGAAGTGCGAAGTTTTCATGGCTTGGTGTCTTTTTATCGAAGATTCATTCCACACTTTAGCAGTGTGATGGCACCAGTAACCGATTGCATGAAAGGAAAGAAGTTTGTATGGTCAGAGGAAGCAGGGGTTGCCTTTGAGAAGATCAAGACACTCTTGACGACAATGCCAATTCTGGTACTGCCGAATTTTCAGTTGTTGTTTGAATTGCATACTGATGCTTCGAAAGTGGGAATTGGTGGAGTATTGAGCCAGAACGGAAGACCAGTTGTTTATTTCAGTGAAAAATTATCTGGAGCCAAGATGAGATATAGTACTTATGATGTAGAGTTTTACGCAATTGTTCAAGCCGTAAAACACTGGCGACATTACTTATTTCAGAAAGTTTTTTTCTTTACACTGATCATGAGGCATTGAAACATCTACAAGGGCAGGACAAGATTTCAGCGAGACATGCTTCGTGGGTAGCATATCTACAACAATTTACTTTCGTTGTAAAACACAAATCAGGGGTAACAAATCATGTAGCGGATGCTTTAAGCAGAAGAAATCACTTGTTGACAACGTTGAAGGTTGAAGTAACAGGATTCGAATTATTGACAGAGTTGTTTGAGGAGGATCCTTACTTTGCAAATTTTTTTGAGAAAGTTAAGGATGGGAATACTGATGAATTTGTATTGGTTGACGGATTCTTGTTCAAGGGGAATCGATTATGCATACCAGACTGCAGCTTAAGAATGAAGATTATCAAAGAATTACATGAAGAAGGCCATGTAGGCAGAGATCGTACATTGCAGTTAATTTCTCAATCTTATTTTTGGCCGTCAATAAGAAAAGAGGTAGGGAGATTTGTGGAGAGATGTCATATCTGTCAAGTTTCGAAGGGAACAGCTACGAATCCGAGATTATATATGCCGTTACCTGTGCCTACTAAACCATGGGTTGATATTAGCATGGATTTTGTGTTGGGTTTGCCGAGAACTCAGAGGGGAAATGATTCTATATATGTTGTAGTGGATAGGTTTTCGAAGATGGCGCATTTCATAGCCTGTAAGAAGACAGCTGATGCCGTCCGGGTTGCTCAATTATTATTTAAAGAGATTTATCGATTGCATGGGTTACCGGAGACCATTGTTTCTGATAGGGACACTCGATTTCTAAGCCACTTTTGGTTGAGTTTGTGGAAGATGGTCGGAACGAAGCTAAATTTTAGTAGCGCTTACCATCCGCAAACTGATGGACAAACGGAGGTGGTTAACCGATCGTTGGGAAATTTACTGAGATGTCTCGTGAAAGATAATTTGAAAAGCTGGGATATGAAGTTATGTCAAGCAGAGTTTGCTCATAATCATGCAGTCAATCAAAGTACTGGATTCAGTCCGTTTCAAGTTGTATATTCAGCCACTCCCAAGGGACTGTTGGATTTGACAACAGTGCCGTATCAGAAAGGGGTAGTTAAACGAGCTAGTGATTTGGTGAATGAGTTACAGGAATGCCACAAAGTTGTACAGGAACGATTGCTTAAGTCGAATGGAAAGTATAAACAAATGGCGGATAAGAAACGAAGAAGTGTTGTCTTCAAAGAGGGAGATTTTGTATATGCCGTTTTGACGAAAGACCGTTTTCCAGTTGGAACTTACAAAAAGTTGAAATCTCGAAAATTTGGACCAGTGGAAATTTTGAAGAAAATCAATGACAATGCGCATCAGTTAAAGTTTCCAGATCATATTCAAACTGCAGACGTTTTCAACATTAAACATTTGATTCCGTATTATGGGGAGGAGCTTGTAGAAGGTGTGAATTCGAGGACGAATTCCTTCCAACAAGGGGAGGATGATGTAGCACGAACTCGCAAAGAAGAGGAAGCAGAAGAGCGACTAACCTCGGGTTGCGATCGAAGCCACGAAGTTGAAGAATCGCAAGCCCTAGGTCATAGACGACCTTGCCTAGGTCGCGGCAAGCGTAGGTCGTGAATGACCTTGCCCCAGGTCGCGGAAGGGCGCGTCTCTCCCTAAAAATTCCTGGCATCTCCTTCTTATGTCGCGTGCGTCTCCAATAAGTCGCTGCCGAGTTTCCATCTCCTTCTTATGTCGCGTACCGCCTTCCATAAGTCGCTGCCGAGTTTATTAAGTCGCGAACGACCTAATTTTAAGTCGCGTAATGGGTTATTTTAGGTCGCGAACTTAGGTCGTTATTGTTTAATTTTTTTAGATCGCGTGCGTTGTTTCTTAAGTTGTTTGTTTGGTGTTTTCTTATGCCAAGTCGTGTCATGTTGTAACTGTTTGTAATGTGTTGTACTTTGTGTAGTGTTGTGGTGTTGTAAGCCTATAAATAGGCGAGTCGTGTCATTTGTGAAGGTTGTTGAAAATTGAATAAAATTTTGTTTGTGAAGCTTTGTGCCTCCATTAAATTGGTAGTCGAGTGTTTAACTCCTATCTCCACTTTCGGCATTCGAGTGCGCTCGAATCAACGAACGTTGAAGCCAATTCGCGAAATCAAGTGTGCTTGATCAACGCTCAAGAATTGTAGATCTTCCTTCACGGTATCGCGCGCGATCAACGTGTCGAAGATTGCTAAAATCCGGTATCTTCATGATCAACGGATTTGGGCCTTACGGTATTCATCACTCCATCGATTCTTCATTGATTCACCGATTATTTCCGCTAATCGTGTGAGATCCTGGACGGATTCGATTTATATCGTCGAATTCGCTTCTCACGCTGCGTCAGTAGCTATAGTAGATATACCATAATATGGTATGCTGGCTAAGATTAATATTATACTTTTGAAACGTTTTCTGCACTATGCACTAATAATAATATCAAAAAGGTTTTTGCGTATCAAGCATGTTTGACTATCATACAGAGAAATCCCCTCCAATTGTACGTTTGCATTGTGTGTGTGTGCAGGAAGGCCTTATGGTAGTTTCATTTTCCAAAAATCATTGCGGATTTCTTTTAATTTCTTTTGTTTTGTTTGTTTCAAAAATAAATTGTTTTTGTTTTCTCACACCAGTCCGATGACTGACCTAGAGTTTATTGTTCCCTTTCTAAACTCTGGGTCCCACATTTTTCCACACGAGCAGCGTAGAGTCATATTTTCAGATAATCTGCTAGTAGACATAGTTTTTGGTAATCTTTGGAATCTGTGGTTTGGCGATCGCATTGTCCATCGAGTTTGCTTCAGTTAAGCATGATGGTGGTTCGAGCTTATTGGATTGGAGTCTTTGAAGCTTTTGGGTTGAGCTATTTGGTTTTGAAGCATTGGAGATGGAGTTGCAGTATGGATGTTGGATTGTTTTGGAGCCTATATTGGTGCTATCTTTTTGCTGCTGTGTTTCCACTATTATGCATTTTTGGCTCTGATAGTGTTGAGCATCTGTTGTATCATATTGTATTAGATATTGTATCCGTTGTTGTATCAATGACATTCATTTCCTTTTTCCGTTGTGTTGTTGTACTTAATGTGTTATAAGCTCCGGCGAACCAAATTCAACATTTGAATCTATGGCATTCAAATACGGGTGATGTATTTAATGCTGATTTTCGAAGGTCGAGTCAGGGTCATTTCATGTGGTATTAGAGCTGAAAGTTGAGTAAGAACTTTAGCTCAGGAGTATAACTCATTAGGTGACTCATTAGAGATAGGGTTACAATTGCCCTAGAATGAGTATATCCCTAAGATATCCATCTATATGCCTCAGTAAATTCTCTTACTACTCACTGGTAGTGAGTATGAGTGCAAGAAGAGGATGAGGTAGGGGACAGTGGAGTACCACTACAAATGGTCAATACCCTATAACAACAAGGAACGACTTTCTCGATCAATTTCCTTTGATCATCCGATATCAATTCTTGGTCGTTTCTTGGCAACTCCAAGAAGAAGCTTTGGTGTGATGGTGGCCCTGCGAATCATGTTGGAAATTCCTACTTCATATTCTCATCGTCAGTTTTCTATCAGCTTTTCGTTTTAAACTTTAATGAATTTGAAATTTTAATTGGAATAAATTGGTTAATAAAATATGAAGTTAAATTTAATTGTATCTGTTTGTCTATTCTTTGGGGTCTAGATATATTCTACGAACGGTTAGTTATCCTTTGAACTATCCAATGCCTCTACATATCTTATAGACCGAATGACTCAAGTATCTTGCGAAATATTGAATGAGTTCATTCTCGTAATTATTGATGATATTCTGATTTGCTAAGCCAAATGTAGAATAAATATTCAGGTTGATCTGGAAAACTATGTCTTTGTATGTTTATTTGTTCTTTGGTCGTCTCACTGTCTAACAAATTTCGGGGATGAAATTTTCTTAAGGGGGGAATCTGTAACGATCCCGATTTTTAGCCAAATTAGAATTGGTAATATATATAAAATTTTGGATTAAATTATGATTGAATTTGAATTTTTCAAATAATTAAGATATGTGCCTATTTATTTATATAAGTAGATTGTAATTTGAAAATTAATTTTGAATTTTCCAAAATAAATAATATTTGTTTGTTAATTTATATATAAATTGATTTTTAATAAAATATAAATTTGAAAATCCAAAAATAAATATTTTTAAAAATAATTTGGTTTTGAAAAACATTATATTTTTAATTAATAAAAATTTGTTTGGAATTATAATATATATGTATAATTATTTATTAAGTGTATGATTCGATTTCAAATTATTTCTCTTAAGGTTATTTCAAAAATTATAAAAGTATAAAATATAATGTATGAAAACAAATGTAAAATAAGAAATATAAGTTTAAAATATACATATATACATATCTTTTGAAAATTAATAAGATTTGAATAAGTATATTTTAATTTAAGTTAAAAAAAATTAAATGAGATTTAATAAAAGATTTAAAATAGTTTTCTTTTATATACTTGGAAATAAATACAGTTAGTATATATGTAAATAAATATAAAAGCTTTAATATGTATATATCTTTTCAAATTAATAAATATAAAATTTAAAATATATATACATGTATAAAACATAACTAAATATAGTTTGTAAGTATATAAAAAGTTTAAAACACTTTTCTTTTATACTTAAAATAAATTTAGTTTTGTATACATAAAAAATAAATAGAAAATGTATTACATAATTTATACAAATTATTAAATCAAGGGTTTAAAACAAAATTTATAAACTAATTAAAGATTAAGGGTTTTAACATAAAATACAAGGCTTTGACAGTTGTAAATTTATAAAAACATGCATTTACAAGTGTTAGTTTAACTCACAAGTGTCATCTTATAAAAAAATTCTTCTCCTTTTTAATTTAATAAATAAAAAGAATTTCAAGTATATATACATCTACTTCCCCTCTATTCTCATTTTCCTCATCTTTCATATATTTAAAGAAAACAAATCTAAAACAAAAAACCATAAAATCAAATCTTAAGCAAAGATCATCAGATCAAAATATAATTCCAGTTTTTAAAGATCAAAATCAAAAACACTTCAACTTGAGTAAATTCAAAACCTGGAAATTTGAAATCTTCAAACCAAAGCAACACAAAGCAAAGTAAAACAATCAAGCAAGGATCGGATTCAACTTAAAATGAATTCAAATCAAACAAGATCTAGGTCAAACTCAGAAAGATCAAATTCTAGGTTTTAGATCAAAACTTGAGCAAATTCAAACCAAAAACAAATTCAAAGCATTTGAACCTAAAGAAATCAAACTGAAGTTATAAATCAAACGATCAAGTGAAGTTAGATCATATCAAGATTTAGATTCAACATCAAATTTCCAATTTCAAGTTTTCTGGATCAAGGCAAGTTCTAGTTTTTGAATTCCAGACAGAACTTCTATGCTCTTCATTTCCAGGCCTCTGTCTTTATCTAAGTGAGCAAAATCACATGATTCTGCCTCTATACTTTGATATGTGTTTGACACCTGATGTATGATGAATAAGAAATTGCTTAAATAGTTGATAAATATGCCTGCATGTATATATGTAGAGACTTGAGATGCTTGTCTGTGTATAGGCACTCAGGCCTCTGTTCAAATTTACAAGGTTTAAATTTAGTTCAAAAATTCGAAATCTCATCTTTTATGCACTTATAGGCCTTGACGTCTAAACAATGTATGCTTGAATTTTCAAGACCAAAATTTAAAAAAAAAAATTAAGTATTAAAAAGGAATGGTTTTACTGGGAAATGTGAAAATTACAGTGAAAATCAAATTTAGTCAAAAATCAATGTTTAACTTTTCGAATTTGGATTTCACAAACTGAATCGTATTGTAAAATAATGAATTTAGATAATAATTTCAAGATTTTTAGTTTTTCAAATTATGAGAAAATGAGAGTTGAACGGAACAGATATTTTCGTCAAATTTCGATGATCGACGAGTTAGGGTCAACGTGATCAAGGTGGAAGGTGGCTTGTGTGTATTGGAACGATGAAAAAATGTTTGTATTTTTTTAGATGATCGGACATCGGGAAATAATGAAGTAGGGTTTAAGGCTTGCGTTGGATTGCCGTCGTTCTCGAAGAAGTTGAGGAAACGAGGTCCATCAGACCTAGGGGAATCGGTGCTTTAGATCGTGACGTTGTTTTAGGCAGAGTGACAGGGTTCCAGGTGGTCAAATCGTCGGCATCGAGGCATTTGTATCGATCGAGTCTGGTTCCAGAAAAGCATCGATTAGCTTAAATTCGAATTCGATGTCGTTTCAAGGATCTAGGTGTTTGGGGAGCTTGTGGAGGTTGTCATCGATGTATTGACGATCGGAGTTTGGGTCGGAGATGGCCAGCTTGCTTGTACACGTGCACTCGTGATGATATGTATCGATGTTGATTAAAGGTTAAGGAAGATGAAGTTTATCGAGGCAAACTTGAAGTAATTTGCAAAGATACTCGAAGTCGTTATGGTGAGGGGAAAACTCAAAGTAAGGCTCGGGTGAAACAAATGTTTGGCTCGGGTATTTAAAATACAACCAGCTTTTAAAATTTAAAGAAAATAATTAACAAAGTTTTAAACAATGTAAATGTTTAAATCAAGCTTTTAACAAACATAAGAAGGTGAACAAAGTTTTAAAAAAAGCAATGGTAAATTTAATCAAGATTTCAAGATATTTTGACTATGTTTTAGAAGCCAAATTAAATTTTAGACAAGTTTTTAACAAAATTTCAAAGTTTCATTTTAATATTGATTTGCTTTTTTAGTAATATATATTAGGTTAATTATATAATTAATTCCCAAATGAAATTTAATGATTAATTTAGATAATAAGGATTATCATTAGTAAATGTGATTAATTAATGTGGTTTATCAAAGTTTAATTAATATGAGTAATTAAAGGGTAGTTAATTACTTAATTAAGGATTTATTACTTGATGTGATTAATGAAGAATAATTAATTAAGGGCTAGCTAATTAATATAAGCCATTAAGGAACTACTTAAAGAAAGTTATTAAAAAGATTAATTATTTAATTACTTAAAGATTTATTAATTAATATGATTAGTCAATTAGTATGATTAATTAAAGGTTAAGTTGTTAATGTGATTAATTAATCAAGTGATTAATGAATAATTAATAATTAAGTGTGATTAATTAATTAAGGTAATTAATTTAAGAATAATTAATTAATTAAAGGTTAATTAATTAATAAAAGTAATTAAGGATGATTAATTGCTTAAAGATAATTACTTAATGAAAGTAATTAAGGATAAATAATATATAATTAATGTTGATTAATAAAGTGATTAAAAGGTAATTACTTATTGTAATTAATCTATGATTTATTAATATAAGTGATTAGGGATAATCACTTATTGTAGTTAATTAAAGATAATCGATTAAATGGTGATTAATTAAGGATTAATTAATTGATGTAATTAAGGAAAATTAATGAAAGGATAGTTAATTTATTAAAGGTTAATTAATAAATGATTAAAGGATAATTAATTAAAATGATTTGCAATTAATTAATGTTAATTAACCAGGATTAGTAATTTATTCATAGGTAACTAATCTGATTTAAATTAATCAGGTGATTGATTGATCTTACTTGTGGATGTTTAGTTTGTACTTAATGCCTTGAATTGTGTGATATTCCTAATAAGTGATGTTCTGTGATATGATTAAGCTGTGATCTTTGATTTATTTATCTGTGTTAAATTTACATATTTATTTGTGAATCTGTGAATGAAGATAAGCGTTATAGGATTATACCGCTTATTGATATTGCTGTGTTTGGATTGTGATGATTGATGATATTGTATTATTGTGTGTAAAACCCCTGAACCACATCACACACAAATATGGATTTCACGGGAAGTCGGTTAAGTCATAGATATTTTGAATTTAATATTATTTTATTCAAATGGTGAAAAGTTTAAAAGTTGAATTTCGAATCCAAATGTTTTGGAAATGGAATATGAAAAGCCTTTGAAAAGGAAGTTTGAAATTAAAGTTTAGTTGAATATAATATATCTTGTTAAGTTTTTAAATTGTTTTGGAAATTACGGTTTGAAAGGTCTATACAATATATATATATGGATTTAAAACTATTTTAAATAAATTATTTAGGAATTTGAATTGAATTCAAATAGAATTTGCCGATGTTACGATAGTTCGCTAAATTTTTGGTTTATACTTTTAAAGGCTATAACTTGTGTATATTTAGTCGGATTTTTCCAAAACGAAAAGTATTTGTTTTCAAATAATAATAGCTTTCATATAACAAAAGAACTTCTAGTTTTTATTGAAAAGATTTCAAGTTTGAAATGGAAATTGTTTTGAAATCTATCTTTGTGAAAGATTGGTGAACCTTGTTTTAAATTGGAGAGGACCTTAAAAGGGTGAATCTTTTGTTTTAAAAGATAAAGAATGGAAATTGTTTAAACCATTCAGAAAGAATGGTTTTGGGTTTAACGTTGTGACATAACTAAGATCCCAATATATCATATGCTTTTTAAAATTAGCGCTCATTATTCGGTTTAGCCGGGAGAGGACTTTATGTCATAAAACCCATTCCGAATAATGATACGATGAAATGGATAGCATTTGAAGACCAATGGTGAAGACTGGGTATTTTCGAGAACAAAAGCATTACCTGTCGAATGTCTCTACACCGAGTTGTGTCGGTATAGAGATCTCCATATGTGATGTGGAGTCCGATCGGGATTGTGAATACCCAGATTGCAAGGGATTCTTTGAAGTGCCTTCGGTTCCATTCGAACCTAGAACGGACTTGTATGGATGTATGTCTGACGTTACACTTTGAGATGTAAAGCTGGTTTCTATCAAATACATTTCTGTTTGGTGGCGGAAAATTTATTCTCTTAGCTTAATACCCTTGTCTAAGACATACGAGCTCAGAGGTTATGTAGTTGGTGGTTACTAGTGACACATTCTCAATTTGGTAATGTGGCATACAAAGTGCTGTTGATTATTTGTTGATCAAAGAATTGCATTTGTGAAAAAGCATAGCTTTGTGGATGAGACTTCATTGGAGCTCACAACCCGGAAATGGTCGACACAGGAAGGATGCGGCAAGGTTATGAGGGTCGCGCCCTTTAGGGCATGTCCATTTCCTTCTGGATAAAAGTGGTATCATGGTATGGAGCCCAGATACTTAAATTATGTGGTTGTTGCAAATATGTTGCTTTGTGGTTGTTGGTGTTGAGAGCTCTCAGATAAAGGTTGGTTACGACCGAGGGATGGCATTACTCGTGACAGTTAGTTACCTAGTTATAGAGGTAACCCGGCCTTGTATTGGCAGAGAGCTGGTTAAGTTCTCGGGGCATCCCTCCAGAGGCGTACCCATGTGGTGTAGGAAGTTCCTTAGCCTGACCATTTGTTGGAAATCCAAAGAAACAATACGTGCCCTGTACGGTTTTAGTTGTATTACCTGCCATTTACTTATGGTGGTGACCTGCCGTTTAATTGGTAGCTATAGTAGGTATACCATAATGTGGTATGTTGGCTAAGATTAATATTATATTTTCGAAATGTTTTTCTGCACTATGCATAAATAATAATATCAAAAAGGTTTTTGCATACCAAGCATCTTTGACAATCATAAGGAGAAATCTCCTCCAATTGTGCGTTCGCATTGTGTGTGTGCGGGGAGGCCTTATGGTGGTTTCATTTTCCAAAAAGCATTGCAGATTTCTTTTTTATTTCTTTTGTTCTGTTTGTTTCAAAAATAAACTGTTTTTGTTTGCTCACACCAATCCCATGACTGACCTGAAGTTTATTTTTCCCTTTCTAAACTCTGGGTGCCCCCAATTTTTCGCACGGGCAGCCTAGAGTCATATTTTCAGATAATCAGCTAGTAGATATAGTTTTTGGCAATCTTTGGAATACGTGGTTTGGCGATCGCGTTATGCCCCGTGTTTGCTTCAGTTAAGCATGATGGTGGTCCGAGCTTATTGGATTGGAGTCTTTGAAGCTTTTGGGTTGAGCTATTTGGTTTTGAAGCATTGGAGAGGGAGTTGCAGTATGGATGTTGGATTATTTTGGTGCCTATATTGGTGCTATCTTTCCACTGCTGTGTTTCCGCTATTATGCATTTTTGGCTATGATAGTGTTGGGCATCTGTTATATCATATTGTATTAGATATTGTACCCGTTGGTGTATAAATGATTTTCATTTCTTTTTTTCCATTGTGTTATTGTACTTAATGTGTTATAGGCTTCGACGAACCAGATTCGACATTTGAATCTGTGGCATTCGAATATGGGCGATGTATTTAGTGCCGATTTTCGAAGGTCGAGTCAGGGTCGTTTCAATTTTGATTGTGCCCAAATATGCTGGAACGTGAGATGCAAGCATTTCAACTATTTGAATAAGTATTTGTACTTAGAAACTATTGTAATATCAGATGATTTTGATATGAAGTGTTTTGGTTATTATAAGGTAAAAACCCGTCGTGTTTATTTGTAGCGTGGTCTTATGAATATCCTTTGATTTTCAAAGGATTTTGAAACTTTAATAATTCAAAATTGAGTGTGTTTTCTCACGCTAATTTTCCAAACGGACTCAGTGTTATTTTATTATGATGCTTGGGTCAGACCCAATATTTTAGGTTCAGGTTAGGATACTAAGGAGCTCAGGAGACGAGTTGGATGGCGAAGACGTATTACTCATACTTTTTATTTCTCCTATAGTGTTTTTGTTTGAAATTACCAGCAATTGTTAGGGCAGGTTGTTATAGCTGCATAGGCTGGTAATTATTGATTTGTGTACTCTGATGTGAGATATGTATATTATAGATTTGATTGTGTAAAGAGCTATTGATATTATATATTGATCGGTCCGTTGTGAGATTCTATTTTGTTAAGTTTCTTCTCTCTTGTACCTACTTTCTTTTCCCTCAACAATCTATCTTTCCAGCACTCGATCGTTCGGCATGTTATATAATGTGTGTATTTATGTCGATTTTCGAGAATCGAAAGGGCGGTTCGTGACCGTAACGGTATGTTATATGAATAATAGCTGAAGGAGGTTAGTGTAGACTATCAATTCCTCATTACCAGGCTTTCAGTGATGCTAAAATGCACCAAAAGAACATTATTATACTAAAAAATAAAAAATGACAATCACCAATGGACGTTTCTTTTATACTAAATCAGTTGATTATGAAATTACATCAAGAACCTATCATTACCTCTTAAACTTGGAAACATCATTAGCTCTTGAACTTGGAAATGTGTGTGATTTCTACGTCCCAGTTGAAATTATACTTGAAAGTCAATATTATCTCCATGCTTGCAATTAGGAAGTAAGATACTGATCTTCAAAAAAGTAGAAAACAAAAACTTGACTCACGAATTGAATTTGTAGATCAAAGCAACCCTGAATTAGTGAAATTGGTGATAGGAATGAATGAAATCGACAGTAAATTAGCAAATCAAAACCGAAAATCCTAATATTAATATTATGAATTAATGAAATCAAATTGTTTAAGAATATGAGTGATTTAACACGTGAGTGAGTGTGAAAAGAGGGGAAACCGTACGTCGTAAGAACCATTATACTACTAACAGGAGGAATACAAATGACCAAAGTATCTTTATGATCTAGCAGGAAATTTAATTGGCAATTTGGACATTTCAAAAGCTTCAAATGGGGGTATTCCTATTATATATAAACATATTTAAATATACTATACATTTACATAAAATTATTTAAACAAACTTAACATGTGTGTGTGTTTATAATATTTATAAAAAATAAAAGTTTATATAAATATATGTATTTGGACAACATATACTTACATATTGGATGAGCTACCGTTATAATGTAAATCCCAACATCTATACACGGACATGTTATATGTTGCATGGGTTGATATGTTAACGTATGCACATACATATTTGTGTATATGATACATACAAAACATATATACGTACGTACATACATATACTAAATAAAACCATATCATTTTATAAATTTAAATAAAATAAATTTAAGCAAAAATTAGAAATGTTCTAAATAAATTAGACTTCATAGGCCAATAAAGATCCAACAAGGGAATTTTTTTTGAATTCACCCATAACTCCACCGTGGGATAGCCTAGATTCAATAGTGGTGTTCAAATCCAATAGCCTATGTAGTCTAAATTTGCTAGGTTAGGGTTAAATATTAAGCCCATAGCCCAAATACTATCCCTAATAGTAAGGGCAAAAATTTAAATTGGGCATTGGACTAATCTTCAAAATTGTTTAATAATTATAATATAAGATTTCAAATTCAAAAGTTAAATTTAAACTAAGGTATACGTATATTATAAAAGTAATAATATAATAAAATTTTCAAAATGTTTGAAAATTAATTTCAAAATTTATTAATAAGATTAATAACATAAATTAACTAATTAATTCCAAAATTTTAAATTTGTTAATACGATTAAAAACATTAATTAATTAAGTTAATTAATGAAAACTATATACATGTATTGTTCTGATACTCTAAAATGTTTAGGATATCATAAGTATACATGCATGTATGTAATATGATTTTGAAAATTAATATAAGTAAATTAAAATATTTAAATTAAATTAATTAATTAAAGGTTAATTAATTAAATAATTAATTAGAGGTTAATTAATTAAATAACTTAATTAGAGGTTAACTCAGTAAATAAATAAATAAAATGTTAATTAATTTGATTAATTAATTAAATGTTAATTATTTAAATTAATTTTTTAAAGTTTAATTAATTAAATAAGAACACACATATATAAAATATATATATTATACTGCAAATGTTATAGTATATAATGATTATTAAATATAAACGTTATATTAAATTAATTAAAATGTTAATTAATTAAATTAACTAAATAAGGTTTAATTAGTATAATGTTATACATAAGACTATTATATAAGT
Organism: Allium cepa; assembly: GCA_030765085.1. Taxonomy (NCBI): domain Eukaryota; kingdom Viridiplantae; phylum Streptophyta; class Magnoliopsida; order Asparagales; family Amaryllidaceae; genus Allium; species Allium cepa. Next base: position 517,491,283 of record CM060942.1, read on the forward strand.
AGTAAGAAATATAAAAGTTATACAATAATGAAAACTTACATAATATAAATGTATAATAAGAGGATGAACGTTAAGAAACCCAAAAAAGACATAGGGATAAATACATACATATAGTATGTATACCGTGATTTCAAATGTGTTCGACACTTGAATCATAAGGGTATTTAATAAAAAATACATTATTCCATAAGTCGATATCACTGGATAGAATATATTGAAAACTATGAATCTTTAATATAAAGTTGTGCTCTATCATTTATATATATGAATAGGTTACCTGCATACTCATTAGTTTTGAGTTTTCCTCAAGATAGAGATGTTATGTGTAGTACTATTAATATTTTAAATAGATGAGGTAAGAAAACTACACGTGTTTATTTTGCTTTCCTTAAGTTATGTGTATTATACTTAAGCCGCCGTGAAAAGATAAGTACGAGTGAATAGTTCCATTTTAATTGTTGAGCTTTCCTCAAGGTAAATGCAGGCTTAAGACAAGGAACCACTGGTTAGGAGTTGTATGTGATATAACTAATAAATAGTTATCCATCATATGCGGTCCTATGAATTGTTAGGCTTTCCTCAAGGTCAACATCCTAAGGCATGCGAGTCCTAACACCCAATATTGAAGTCAAGATGCTACTATGTTTTCCTTTGGGTTTAGCGAAACATATAAGATATTAGGAGCCTTATTAAAAAAATGAAATGATAACATATTATTTTTCTAATATTCTAAGAACATATGCTATATAATGTTATAATAGTTTACATCAATAAATTAGTGAATTTAATATGATTGATAAAATGTTTATCAATTAAAATATACAATTGAACTTAGCTAAAGATTAAGAAATAGAAATATAACATATACCTACTAATAAATGCTTCTTAGATGTTAGTGTTTCAATACCCAAGCAAGCACCTGATTTTATTGAAAACGCATTCAAAAAAATTAGTTATTTACATATTTATTTGGACGAGACCATGTATTGCATTACGTGAGTTCAAACTCTAAATGCTATACATGATTATGGATATTTGTTCCATATATTATCGCATATAAGTGTTATATGAGAAACAATCATAGTTAGTAATGTACGCCCGATTGGGGTTTTTTTCACCTTTCCCTCAATACTTCGATGAAATTTGTTAATTTGAAGCAAATAAATATATCATACTATGAGATCGAGTATTTAATTTAATTGATTACAATAAAGATCATATTGTGTTAATGAAAAACTGGACCGAAATTACAAGATAGATCTAGCAATTCGATCACCAAATATTAGTTTGATCAATTTACGTGAAGTGAAAAATATTTGATGTCCTTAAATGATAAGGATGATCGAGTGTGCTATAGCAAAGAGCTCGTTAAAATGTTGTAGTAATGGTATTATTTTGAAAGTTTCAACAATATAGAAAAAAATGAGTGTGCAAGAGTAGATGTGATTTAACGTACATTTGGGACAAAGAGAATGAATAGTCACTTCCAACTTCATGAAGAAACATTGGAAACGAAAATTGCAATAATAATAATTGATACTTAACATTGACATGCATAATATCATTTTTATTCCGAAATTTATTTCCATGTAGAAAATTGTTTTCTATTATATTTATTTCTTGGAGTTTAAGATATTTAATCAAAGAACTCTCTGTTGTAAACTAGTTGCATCGTATGAAATAAATAATCTGTATTAAATGAATAATGGACCTTCTAATTTAGTATGATGTTATTGTAATGGCAGAAATAGTGGGAGCATGCCATATAACAATTACCGATTACATCAAATTATGAAAATTATTTTCGTAAAACCCACCGCATATTATTAATGAAATAATGAATATTTTTTGGTTTCGATTGAAAAATAGACAAAAGTATATTTCAGTGTGAATATTATGAATATTTATTTTCAAAATAAAATTATAATATGGTATTTGTTTTCACAACAAAAGTGATGCGCTGAAAATATTAAAGTATCCAAAATAATATAGAATTATTTTGGAATTATAGACTAAGCCATAATTTTGAGAAATAATTTTATTATATGATTATGATTCATGTGACGCTAGTTGTGTAACCTACCTCGAAACAGGCCTTAATTTTGACCTAGAAAAGGCCTATCGAAATTTAAATCCATCTAAATATAATAGAAAATAGATGGAATAAAATATAACGGTACATAGCAATAACTGTTCTTTTAAGACACACAACAAATGGAATAAAATATAATAGAAGATTGTAACCAGTTATTTAAATACCATTTGAATGCCATAATGCAAAACATCATCGATTGTCAGGTAGAATTTGGTACATCATTTATCCAAAATGCATGCGTACAACATAAAACGTCATAAAAGATAATAATGAACTCCTACAAGCTTAAGACACTCTACCTTTAAGCATCGTCACCATCATTACTCCATCCTTAACTCATGTTGTAATGAGGAGCGAGTCAGAACAACAAATGTCCAATGAATAAAAACCTCGAGTCTTACCATTTCATTAATTGGGCCTACATACATAAAGTCATTTAATACTTCTTATAAGGAAAGGAGGTGAGTCCTCAATCAACCGCTTAATACCTTCCATTTCTGAAGTAGGTTCCAAAATCCCATAATCTAAATCCCATGTCATAAATACCTAACAAATCGAAAGATAGTACCCAGGCCACTTAATACCTTTTTTTTACAAAATAAGCGGACACTGCCATTCAAGACCTCAATTGAGGAAGACTTCATCATTTAATATAAATTCCCAAGGTGGACCTCTTCATGATAACTATCTAGCTGACATCACATGGAATCTCTCAAGCCACTTAACACTTCATTATGGAAAGGATGACCCTCAATCAATCACTTAATACTTTGTCCCGGAGCAGATCCCAAGATTCCACCCATTGTGCCTAAAACTAGCCTTTTGGCCATTTAATAATTCATTTAAGGAAAAGAGGCGGACCCTTAAACAACCACATAATACATCAGGAATCCGAAGCCGGCCCTTCGTATTATGACACATACTCATAATGACGTTTCACATAAGTCCGACTATTTTTAGGAACTGCTAGCCATATTTTCAGCATAGATTTACCCTATAGCAACCTCTCATCATCACAAATATTTATCATATGAGATGTCTCACATCAGCCCCAAAGTCACATTGCTGATAGGCAGGTTAGATAAGAAGACTTCTATATGTCTTTTGACCGACCTTGCATTGCCATAACTTAGCCATAATTTAAATGCTCTCCATATATATAGTACTCATCTAACCATTTCATAATTAAGGCCTTATAAGGAATCTTTCGTATTACACCTTAAACTATTAATTACCGTCTTGAGGGTGGATTAATGACAATGATTACCTAATTGACTACGCAATTGTATGCTATAATTATACATTTTTTATACTAACAGAAATAAATATATATTCGTGCATAATAGTTTCTAAATGTGCGGTTCAAACACCATAAACTAACGTTAAATGTAAATTCCTTAACCATAACACTAATACAATTCCTTTCCCTTCAGATTTCCAAGATTTAAATATTCATAACAAGGATTAAATATTCATAACCAAAACTACAATAAATAGACTTCTAAATAGAAAGAGAAACCCTACTTATTACATCAATCCAATGGAATATCATAAACAATGAAATTGCAATCCTAACTTCATATTCTATTCAAGTCCTCTTTTACAAAGAAATAAATGAAAGAATTTTGTGTGGAATAAGTGGTGTAAACTACAAATAGAATTTGTGCTCCACACCCTTATTTTATTATTGAAGACTCATAATTTGAATCAAAGAAGGATGAGAAGTGGAATAGACTATAAAATTATCAAAAATTCTAGAAACAATATAGATTCCATCAAATTAACATAATACTTGAGAATATCCATTCAGAATTGACATTTTGAAATAAAAAGAAATTTTAAGGGAGTTTATCTATTTTGTTTTTTTAATACCAAAATCCCTAAGGCATATTCAAATCCATATATATATATATATATATATATATATATATATACACACACACACACACACACACATACACTAATTAATTAGTGAAAAAGAAATCTAAAGTTTCCACTCATAGAATATCCTTAGCTTTGCCTTCCTTGGATTTGCATGACTTACAACCCCTTCTAGAATCTCTCTTTTGATACAGACACAGAGTAAGGGAGAGGTATATATGTTTAATAGATTCATAATAGTTGGAGAAGAATAGAATAAGAATAAGTTGGTAGGTGAAGAAATAAATAGAAACTAGATTGAATTATTACCTGAATTCCTAACGGAGTTTCCTAATCTAATTTTGAGAGACAAGAATGGAAGACATTCATGGAATTCCCTAAATATTTTTGAATAAAAGAGAAGAGTATAGAGTCCTATATATAGGCATCGAAACACCAGAACCATTGGATGGAGTTAGGTGAAAAACAGATAAATCTGGAGCTTTAAACGTCGAAAACCCTAGCAGTTACCCTGAATAGGGGTCGACCGCCCGCTTGACCGGTCGACTGTTAGGAGTCGACCGTTTGGGTTCCGAGGTGTCGACCTTTCTACTGTTCTAGGGTGCGCTGATTTGTTTTTGTTGCATGTCTTATTATTCCTTAATTAACTTTAAGGTTAATTGTTTAACTTAACGTTTACATAACACCCAAATAAACTTATAGTTAGTTTTTGAAATTCAAACTCTAAATTTAAATAATCATTTGAATTTGAATTCAAACTAAATTATATTAAATTTGAAAACTTCAAACTCTCGTAACTTCTTCCTTTGAGCTTCCTTTTCAGCATATTATATTTGGAAATAGATCAGAATTCTTCCAAGGCTGCAACGGAATAACTTACGTTGCCAAATGCTAATTTTTATAACATTTCCATTTTCAGCCCTACCTATGTAGTTCAATTTACTCAATTTATTTATGGTTGATTTTACGGGGTGATACAAGTTTATTTTATCTCAAACAATTCAAAGCTATGCACTCATTGAGTGGGAGCATCATAAGAGTCAATGAATTATTCGGATTAATACATATAGATAAATACAATCGTAAGTCTATTAATTCGAAATCGGTTCCCTATACTTTGTCATATTCAGCGATAAATTATCATAGACAAGAACATGTGTATTTGATACATTTGTATAAATCTATTAAGCTTATAAAATATAAAACGGAAGTAAATAATATAACATGAGATACAAAAGATACAATTTGATCGAATTAGTGAGTATATTGGAAAGAGTTCCGTATATACCTTATATGAAATAAGATTCAGTCTCAAAGGTCACTTCTCCTTATAATACATAATGATGTATTGGTAAGGAGTAATCAAACTTTGTTGGAAAAAGAACGATTAGTGATGAGTGAAGTTGAGTTAAAAATATTTGTCTAAGGTGTCTAATTAAGAGTAGTACACAAGATTAAAATTAATATCATTCAAAGAAAAGCTAACAAAACCATACGAGATAAAGGTTTATAATAAACTCTTACATATCTTAGGTCAAGGAGTACGCAGGTTGTGCGAGTTAAAAGACCGCAAGTAATAATTTTAAGTAAGGGATCTTGTATTAATCGACCCAGGAGAATTTCGAGAACGATGTTCATTAGATGGTTGATTATGTAGTGAATATAAATAGACTGCGAAGTAATGTAAAATAAGTTTTAATAAGGTAATTCGTAAAATGTTTATAAATGCCCGTTTTGTTACATTAAGAAGCAACTGTTGTTTCAAGAAATCCTAACTTCATGGTGAAGGACATTCTTTAAAAAATTATTGGTATAAAATGAATTTGGATATTATCCAATGATAATGAGTACAAGAGATGAAATGAAATTGTATGAACCTAAATGAACACAAATACATTAGAATATCTACTGAGTATCCTTGTACACTAAAGAGAAACTATGAGCTTCTTGTCAATGTTAAGAATAAATAATTGCCGGTTTTTTATTTAAACCATTAAGACTATTGACTCTATGATATGGTACAATGCGCTAATCTGAAATAGGTTCCAAGTACATTATCAAAATATGATTTTGGTAATTGTATCCAAAGAGATATGATTCACTGGTCGCAAAATGTGTCTTTATGAGTAAGACAAATGTAGTTGAGAAAGACAAGTGAAGTTGGAATGTAGTGAGCCATAATGATAAGAATTTTACCAAGAATTTCAATTGCTGAAATTAACATAATAGATTCATCATTCATGTGCTCTAGTAGGTTCCGATTTTACTGACAAAATTATCATATGGTATGACTTTATGTTTTGGTACGTATGTGTTGAAATAGAAAATTCTAAATAATGATTTAGAGTAAAATATTTACACATGATAACCAAAATGTCTCGAAGCCAAAGTGAGTGATATTGATTTATGAGTTTTTGGATAAGATCTAATAATAGATACCAAAGTGTCATTTGACGAGCATCAAAATTAAAAAAATGTTTCGACAAGAATATCAAATAGTTTGATTGTCAATCAAAATGTAGAGGAAGCATACGCTTATAAGAAAGAAAGTTAAAAAGGTACATAGATATTTCTAAATTATAAGTAAACAACACATTACTGATTGTTAACGATGTACTTGTGTTGAAATTAGCCTTAGTTATTTTAATACTCGATGTTGCATTTATAAATGATGTCTTTTATAGTAAGTATAAAAGATGTTGGGAATTTCCCAAATGATGTGCAAGTACACCTTATTAAAAGGTTTAATATCAAACATGTAAGATATATTCCTTATGTATTGAGAGTAAGAATTATCATACATGTTATGTTGTCTATGATATCATGATTTGTTCATGTATTTAATACATGAAGCAAATATCAAATCCAAATAGATATCACTATATGGTTGTTTGAAATGTTCTTGTCTATTTATGAAATACTAGAGAATTGTTTACAGAAATAACAAACTCCTTATGAAGGAGTGTTTATCATAAGTTATATTAAGTATAATATCTTAATAATTAATTCAAGTTAATAACCTTTAAGTTCGAATTATTCTAAATGAAATACCATGGCCAATTCAATGAAAAAGGCCAAGCGCATTGCCTTGAATAGTAATGCAATAAAAACAATGTATATAAGTATAAATGCAAAAATTTACAACTAATCTAAGGATGATTCCAAATGTTGCCTCCTCTTTCCATACTTGCTGGCCAAAAATATACTCTTGCACCTCCATCACTACAAGCTCAATTCAAGTTAGATCCCATCACTATTCGATATCAGAAGGTCAACGATTCAAGGGCCGGCACTCTGCTGAATCGGAAATGGTATCAAAGGGGAAAATTTAATTTTCAAGGTGTACTTCAAGGTCTTGAAATTACGGTATGATTTTATAAGATTATAATTAATGATTTTTAGTATAATGTTTTTATCATATATGTGTATATATATTATGTTGTTAGTTAGGTGACGATTTTCATATGTAGGCAATGTTCTCACAAAATAATTTTGGTTATATATATGTATATTTTCATGTTTAATATTTTTTATATCACATTTGTGAGGTTAGTGCAGCCATATGCAAAATTATAATATTTTATATTTTATAAATTAATATATATTATTTAATTATATATATAGTTTATAATTAGTTGTAACATCATATTTTGGTTAAAATTAATCATATAATTTTTATATAATGTATTATAGTAAAATTAATCTTTGGTAGTAAAAAATAAATTTTATAAATATATTATTATTATTATTTAATATTATTTAAATTAATATACTTCATAAATAAATTATATTAATTCGAATATGTTATGAAAAATATGTTTTAAATTTTATAAAATTATATTAGCACCAGATAAGATCTCGGGCAAAAAAAATGTAGGTTTCTATTTTTCAAAATTAATTGTTTAAAGTGGTCAAAACTAAATAAAATTAAATTATACTGATAAAAATAGGGAAAGAATTTCGAACTTCAAAATATCATTTAGGATTTACCAAAATTTAAAATTTGTAGGAATTATTCAAATTTATTTATCTATTAATATTTTATTCATTTTGTTAACTCCTCTTCGTTAGCGACCTAAGACGTGACCAAGTTTAACGACTCAGAGAATTGCCGACCTAGTGACCAAATTGAAGAAGCGACCTAAAGTGTTACGACCTAAAAATGCCTCGCGACCTAACAAGAAGCTACGACCTAATAAAGGCCGCGACCTAGCGGTTCTCAGCGACCTAAGGGAGCCCGCGACCTAGTGGTTTAAGAGCTCCGCGACCTAACGACTTAAGAGGATCAGCGACCTAAATCATATGCGACCTAAAGAAAGCCATAGCCTACCGACCTAAGGACGAAGTGATCTCAGCGACCTAAGTCTCAGCCGACTTACGACCTATAATAAGTCGTACGCGACCTATCAACTCGCTGAGAAGAGAACCAAGCACAATTGAGATAGGTCGGGTTCCATCCCCTAGGTCGTTGCCCACCTACGACCTACTTTAGGTCGAAGACGACCTAGCACTTGGAGATAAAGATACTGCCCAACGACCTAACGGAGTACTTTGATTACAGGAAAGTTCCCACGACCTATGATAGGTCGTTAACGACCTAGGATAAGTCGCTCTCGACCTATCTGTATGAACAAAGGAGCCGCCTTTTTGCATGCCGCTGGAGATAGGTCGTTCACGACCTTGGACTTGTACGAATCAGCACGTATGTTCTTATGGAAGGAGGGCCAGAGCTTTCTAGGTCGACTGCGACCTACGACCTTACTTAGGTCGGTCACGACCTACGACCAAACTCCGATAAAAACCTATAAATACAGCCCTAACTTGAACGAGGAGCGGAGGACTTTTGGGGGGGGCTCATTCTCTTCAAGCGCCATTACTCTGCCGAATTCCAGACGACTTCAAAGCCTTTTAGATCCAACAAACTTCTAAAGGAACTCCATGAAGGAATCATCCACATTCACCATGGATTTGAAGATGATTGTCAACATCAAAGCTTGAGCTACTTGTTTCACATATCCTATCACTTGAAGTGTGTTGTAATTGAAAGATCTTGTAAAGAATTGTAATCAAACTAGTGATAAAAAGATTAAAGTGGACGTAGGCTGGATTATAAGCCGAACCACTATAAATACTGTGTCTCTTACCGTTTTTCTACATACTTTCTGCTTATTTCTGTTTCCCGTACAAACGGGTGGTGCTTTCACAATCACATCTTATACACCAGGGTGTTAGCGTTCAAATTTAAGCGTTAACATTTTGGTGCTTTCACTGAGAATTGAACTCAGGACATCTATCATCATTGTTTCAGAAAGATTTGTAGATAGAGTTTCTTTAAGAACCAGAAGTCTATCCGAAATCATGGCTCCTGGAAGGAAAAGTAAATCTGTGAGATCTGCAAACATTCAAGAGGGAACCTCCGCTTCCCCAACACCAAATCAAGCCACTCCAGCTGTTGGAGTTTCAAAAGCGGAATTGGACGCTGCTATCTTTGGGTTGAATCAGCAAATAAATGCCCAGAACGCGCAATTGGAAGCTCAGAATGCTCAGAATGCTCTGATTCTGAATAGGTTAAACGATCTGCTCGGGGCAAACCGTCAACCTGCGAATAATGAAAGGAACTTTGTCGGTAATGTCCATGATGCTGAAACTAGAAACATTCCCGAAAGGGCTGCTAGCCCCTTTGAACAGACATTGCCTGAGGCTGGAGGATCCAGAAATAGGAATGACGAAGAATATCTTTCTGGTATGGTTCGACAGATTATGAAAGAAAGTATGCAAAGGGTCGAAGATGAGAAAGAATGGGGTTTCGCTCCGAGCAAGACTCCGTTTACTGAAAAGATCCTAAAAGCTGAATTCCCAAGGAAGTTCGTCCCTCCGACCATTCCAGCTTACAAAGGGACAAGTGATCCAAATGAGTTCCTGTACAAATATGATTGGCACATGACAGGTGCCAGAGCTTCTGACGAGATAAAATGCCGCTATTTTCCTGTGTATTTGGAAGGGGTAGCTCTGCTTTGGTTCACAAAACTGCCTGTCCGGTCCATCGATCAGTTTTCAGACCTAACCAGGAAATTTAAAGAGCAATTTAGGCTGTATGCTTCAAAGGCAAAAGACATCATGTCGTTGTCCGGTTTGGAACAGAATCCGGGGGAAACTATTAAGTCTTTTTTAAATCGCTTTAATATAGCGTTAGCTGAGGTGGATAATGCAGAACCCCGCATGGTCTTGACCTATTTGATGAGAGCTATTGATAAGTCAAGTGAATTCGGAAAGTGGCTGAACATGAAGGAGCCAAATTCTCTGGAAAAGTTCTACAAAAAGGCGGATGAATTCATGCGTTTGGAAAGCCGTCCTGTCCCGGCAAAGGCAACAGTAGAGAAAGCTGAAGACAACGCTGCTGCGCCACGTAAGAATGGATCTGTGGGACAGAAAAGAGAAAATAATGATGGAAGGAAACAACACAATTCAAAGAAGCCTCGATCCTTCAAGCCATCAGAATATACTCCTTTGTTAGAGACACCGGAGCGCATCTACCTGGCTACAAAAGATTCTTTTGAGTATCCCAAACCTCCTGTTCTCAGAACCGGAAGAAAAGCTGTGCAAAGTGGGAAGTTCTGTCGCTTCCATAATCAGCCTGGTCATGACACAGACGACTGCCGTCAATTGAAAAATATAATCGAAGAATTGCTAAGAGAAAATAAGCTGCAGCAATTTGTGAAGAAGAGTGGTAATGATCCTGCTTCGTCAAGTCAGGGGCAACAAGCTCTTGCTCATCAGCCCAGGACAAATGAGAAGGCCGCAGGACATGAATCTGGAAGGCCAGTTATTAATGTCATCACAGGAGGACCCCACCCAGCAGGCAGAAGCTGGGGTGAAATGGAGAGGTACACTCGAGCTCTGAAACATATGCCAACTGAAGAGAATGTCTTTGTTTTAGAAGACTCTACACCCCTGAAACAACAAAGGACTTTTAATGATGATATTGTGTTCAGGGCTAGAGATTCCACGGGCATTGAGGCCCCTACTTTGGACCCGTTAGTCATCTCGGCCGGTATTGGACCGGCTATTGTCAGAAGAGTTCTTATTGATTGCGGCGCATCTTGCAACATCCTCTTCAAGAAAACGTTTGACCAGATGAGAATCCCGATGGCGGATGTGCAAGCCTCATCTCAGAAGATTGTTGGCTTCACTGGGGAGCCAAAGCAACCAGTAGGAACCATTGACTTGCTTGTGGAACTCGGAGAAGGAGAAAGAAAAGTAGTTCGCAAGCAGACTTTTGTGATAGTAGATGAATTTTCTGCTTATAATGCTTTCTTTGGTCGACCTATTCTTGCTGCATTCAAAGCTGTCCTTGCCCCATGGTGTCTTACTATTAAATTCCCTACAGACAATGGGGTAGGAGTTATTAAAGGAGACCAGAACGCTGGGCGAGAATGTTATATGACGGAGCTGCGGGAAACAAGGAAGAGAGAAATGGGGAAAGATGCGGCAACCCCAATCCGCATCAAAACACCAACCCTATAGCAACTACAGGGCGGACCCTGCACTGGCGAGCATAGCGGGGCACGAAAAGTGATGGATCCTAGAAAGGCCAGTGCGGGGGAGAGTAGGGTGGTACCAGCAGAAACAACGATACCGGTGCCCGTTGATCTGAAGGACCCAAACAAGGTGCTGAATGTGGGTTCACAACTTAATGTGTCAGTTCAGAATGCCTTGATATCTTTTTTGAAAGCAAACCTGGATGTTTTCGCTTGGACCCATGCCGATATGTGCGGAATATCCCCAGAAGTTGCGGTACATGCTCTGAATATTGACCCAAAGTTCACGCCAGTAAAGCAGAAAAGAAGAATCCAAGGTCTAGAAAGGTCGACAGCATTGAAAGAGGAAGTTGACCGGCTCATGGAGAATAATTTCATCAGAGAATCTACCTATCCAAATTGGGTTTCAAATCCAGTGCTAGTTAAGAAAGCCAATGGTAAATGGAGAGTGTGCATCGACTTTTCAGATCTAAACAAGGCCTGTCCCAAAGACTGCTTCCCATTACCCAGGATCGATCAACTGGTAGATGGAACAGCGGGTCATGAATTGTTGTCTTTTATGGATGCCTACTCCGGATATAATCAGATCATGATGCATGAACCAGATCAGGAGGACACAAGCTTTATCACCGATGTCGGTCTTTACTGTTACAGAGTTATGCCCTTTGGGTTGAAGAATGCGGGGGCAACATACCAAAGACTGGTTAATGCTATGTTCAAACCGCAGTTGGGAAAGACTATGGAAGTTTACGTTGATGACATGCTAGTAAAATCTAAGAAAGCAGTGGATCACATCGAACACTTAGCAGAAATGTTCGCAATTCTCCGAAGATACGGAATGAAGCTTAACCCTTTAAAATGTTCTTTCGGGGTAGAATCTGGGAAGTTCTTGGGTTTCATCGTGAGCGCTAGGGGCATTGAAGCTAGTCCAGCTCAAATCACTGCTCTAAAAGAAGTCAAAGCTCCTAAAACAAAGAGGGAATTGCAAAGTCTCAATGGAAAAATTGCCGCCTTAAGTCGGTTCATATCCAAAGCTACTGATAAATGCATTCCATTCTTCGACGCTCTAAGGAAAGGAAAGAAAAACTTTGACTGGACTCCCGAATGCCAGAAAGCTTTTGAAGAATTGATTCAACATATGGAAACGCCTCCAATACTTTCCAGGCCCGGCGATGGCGAGGATCTTCTTATATACTTGGCAGTTTCATCTCATGCTTTAAGTGCAGCGCTGGTACGGGAAGACAAAAGGATTCAACATCCAGTTTACTATATCAGCAAAAGACTCACTGGGGCAGAAATGAATTACTCCAAGTTGGAAAAACTCGCCTTTTGTCTATTGATTGCCTCAAGAAAGTTGAGGCAATATTTCCAGGCTCATCCTATCAAAGTCCTCACTGATCAACCTTTAAAGCAAGTCTTGTTTCGCCCTGAGACTTCGGGCCGCCTTTTAAAGTGGAATATTGAATTGAGCCAATATGACATCACTTATCATCCTAGAAAAGCGATCAACGGACAAGCTTTGGCAGATTTTATTGCAGAATTTACAGACAAGGGTAACAGCGAGGAAGAAACAATCGAGAACTCCCCAACCCAATGGAAGTTGTTTGTAGATGGCGCAAGAAATGATTACTGTTCAGGTGCTGGAATTGTTCTTGAAACTCCTGAAGGCCGGTCCTTATGCTATGCGCTAAGATTAGAATTTCCTTCAACAAACAATGAAGCAGAATATGAAGCTCTGATCGCTGGTTTGAAAATTGCTAAAGAACTAAACATTCGAGCGTTACAGATCTTCAGTGATTCTCAGCTTATAGTATGCCAAGTCAAGAAGGAGTTTCAAACGAAAGGAGGAAATCTGCCCGCTTATGTGTCAAAGGCTTGGGAACTTTTATGTGAATTCGACCATTACACGATAAGTCATATTCCTCGAGAAGAAAACATGAAAGCAGATTCTCTCGCAAAATACTCAAGTTCTGGCGAAGCCCAATCCTTAGGGTTAGTTCCAGTGGAAGTTTTGTCAAATCCGAGCATTGATGAAATGGATATCGATTGGGTTATGAGTATGTCGCAAGAGCAAGAATCATGGATGACTCCAATAACAAAGTATCTACTCAATGGCTCTTTACCAGAAAACTCTAAAGAACGACAAAAGCTACTGAGAAAAGCTTCTCGATATATAATCCAGGATGGTCAATTATACAGACGAGGATTCTCAATGCCATCGCTTCGATGTGTATCCAAAGAAGAAGCCAAAATAATCCTATCAGAGGTACATGGAGGAGAATGTGGGGATCATTCAGGTGGTCAAACTTTAGCAAAGAAAATTCTCCGATATGGATATTTTTGGCCAGAAATTAATCGAGATGCTGCAGATTACTCTCGAAAATGTGACAGATGTCAAAGATTTGCCAAAATTCCTAGAGCACCTTCTACTGAGCTCACACAAATGACCAGTCCGTGGCCGTTTGCGATTTGGGGAATAGATTTGATCGGACCTTTACCAACCGCCAAATCTGGAATCAAATATGCCATTGTTGCTGTAGATTATTTCACTAAATGGGCTGAAGCTGAACCATTGGCAACTATCACCTCCAAAAAGATGATAAATTTTGTGACTAAGAATATCATTTGCAGATACGGTGTGCCTCAGAAAATAATCACAGACAATGGTACTCAGTTTGAAAGCGAGGAATTCCAGGATTTTTGCAAGCGATTCAAAATCCAGAAAAGCTTTTCGGCAGTAGCTCATCCGCAGGCAAACGGGCAAGTGGAAGCAGTGAACAAGATCATCAAATCAACCATCAAAAAGCAACTCGAAAGAGCAAAAGGTGGTTGGGTCGATAAACTACCGCTTGCACTATGGGCATACAGAACTACTCACAAAACTGCAACTGGGCATACTCCTTTTTCGTTAGCATACGGATCGGAAGCAATGATCCCGGTTGAAACAGAGGTCCCTTCACACAGAAGAATCCATTTCAATCAAGCAGAAAATGAAAAGCTGCAACTTGAAGCGCTGGATCTCCTTGATGAAAAAAGAGATGAAGCTAACCTCAGAGTTGCAGCTCATCAGCAAAGGATAGCCAGACATTTCAATTCCAAAGTTCGTCAACGCAGCTTTGAAATTGGAGATCTAGTCCTAAAAAGAATTATGACAGCGACAGGTGTGTTTGGGCCAAATTGGGAAGGACCGTATGTGATAGGTCAGAAACTTCTTGACGGCACATTTAAGCTCACCACAGTTGATGGAGATCAAATTCCAAGGGCATGGAACAGCAATCACTTGCGTCCATACTTTACTTGAAAATTTTGTTGAAACATTGTAAAAAGAATTATGAATGTATGATTCCTGTAATTGAAAGCAATTGTGAAACTGATGCAAGTAAATAATGAAAGAATATAAAGTGGATGTAGGCCCAATTTCATGGCCGAACCACTATAAATCTTGTGTTCCTTATTATCATTATATGTTTGCTTTGTTTTCGATATAAAAATACACAAAATGTATTGCTGAAATATCGATTTAAATTTTTGCAGACAGTGGAGATAAAACTTGCGCATAATAAGACCGAGCGATTCTCACCATCATTCAACAAACAAATTTCAAGTCACAAAGACCCCGAATTCAAATCCTAGATAGGAAATGCTTCAATTGAACGGCTAATGATTTCGATAGGAACGAGCCCTTGCTGATAAATTGAGATTGTTTAAACAAACAAACATCCAATTAGGAAGCTAGTGCCCGTTCTCACGAACTTGCCTGGCAATGAGGTACACTTCCTTGGATTAAACAAGCCACTTGTGAAAAAAAAAAAGGGGGATCGCTGAAAAGGCATAAGCAAGTGAACAGAGGAACAACCAAAGCTACCATCAGCGCCACAAGTCCTCTTCGGAGGCACAACTCTTCGGATAATAAAAGACCTCTAATGGGTCATATGCCACAAAAAAGAAAGTTCTCTACTCAACAAAAAAGATTGGAGGAGTCATGACCCTCCAACCATGAGAGAGTAACTTCCAGGCGATGAAAACCCTCTCTGAGGCACATTTCACCAGGAGTTGAAGTGTTATAACCGCTCTTCGGGATTTCACTTCACCAGAGTTGAAATGTAAACAAAATAAAAGCCCTCTTCGGAGGCCCATTTCACCAGGAGTTGAAGTGTTATAACCGCTCTTCGGGATTTCACTTCACCAGAGTTGAAATGTAAACAAAATAAAAGCCCTCTTCGGAGGCCCATTTCACCAGGAGTTGAAGTGTTATAACCGCTCTTCGGGATTTCACTTCACCAGAGTTGAAATGTAAACAAAATAAAAGCCCTCTTCGGAGGCCCATTTCACCAGGAGTTGAAGTGTTATAACCGCTCTTCGGGATTTCACTTCACCAGAGTTGAAATGTAAACAAAATAAAAGCCCTCTTCGGAGGCCCATTTCACCAGGAGTTGAAGTGTTATAACCGCTCTTCGGGATTTCACTTCACCAGAGTTGAAATGTAAACAAAATAAAAGCCCTCTTCGGAGGCCCATTTCGCCAGGAGTTGAAGTGTAGCAGCCGCTCTTCGGAATTTCACTTCACCAAAGTTGAAATGTAAAAACAAAGACCTTCTTGAAAGCACACGTTTCACCGAGATTGAAATAAAACTTCCAAGTGTTGAAACGTGAAAAGGCTTTCTTCAAAGGCACAACTCTTTGGGGGTACACGTTTCACCAAGATTGAAATAAAACTTCCAAGTGTTGGAACGTGAGAAATCCCTCCTCAGAGGTACAACCCCCTCCCGGGAACACAATTAAGAAAAAAGACCTCTTTGGAAACCCACGTTTCACCGAGATTGAAATAAAACTTCCAAGTGTTGAAACGTGAAAAGGATTTCTAAAGCATAACTCTTTGGAGGTACACGTTTCACCGAGATTGAAATAAAACTTCCAAGTGTTGAAACGTGAAAAAATCCCTCCTCAGAGGTACAACTTTCTATAAAAAAAAAAAAAAAAAAAAAAAATCCTCATCAAAAGCGTACTTTAACTTTCAAAGAAAAAGTAATTTGCCTACTGTGGGAAATGATCGTAAAAAGAAAAGAAGTTAAAGTACCCTTCAGAGGTCCGCTTTACCACATAGAGGAATTCACTTGATGAGATATGCACATAAGCAAAAGAAAAAAGTGATTTCTTCGAACGACCAAGCGTAAAAACTTATACGAAGGGAGTTGTACTCTATAAAATTTTCTTTAAAGAATAAAATAATTATTCTTTAGCAAATAAGAGTGTAAGTCCCCTCGAGGTATAGAATATTGCAGCATACTTATGGAATGGGGGCAATATAGTATAATTACACACAATATGGTATAACTAAACCAGCAAAAGGTAACGCTCAAGTAACATACCATAAGCTCGCTGCAATATCAAATAAACTCATGCCAAAACAAATAACAAATGTATTCTTTAATTCAAACAAAAGTTTGTACAAACGAGGAATCATTTTATTCAAGGAATCATTTTATTCAATTACAACGCAGGTACAGGTTTCAAAATAAAGAAAAGCGGGGGCCGGTACCCGCACAATTCTCGGCCAGTACATGCAAAACACAAAAAAAAAACTAGAAACTGAAGATCTTCACTTCTTTTTGCTGCCTTTAGACCCTTTACCCGGCCGAATGATCAGCTTTTCAGGTCGACCAGTGGGTATAAGGGAGGAAGGAGAGGTAGGCGCAGCTGGCCCAACTTCTGGCTCCTCTTCAGTGGCAGTGATTATCTTCCCTCTCCTCCTTGATGCTCCTTGCTTCCTTCTCCTCTTCGAGGAAGACTCACTTCCTGGAGTGGCAAGTTTAGATAAAGTTATATCGTCAGAAGGAGTCCGCTCCGGAGATATGTCACCTCCCTCAAGTCCCTCATCTTTTTGCTCTTGCGAAGCAACGGGATCATCCAGGCCATGGAGAGCTTCTATTTGTTCTTCTTGTGACCCAGGTTGCGAGGCAGAAGGAGGCGCTACTTGAAGAGATGGAGGAAGGATCACCGGGGGAGAAGAAGCTTGAGTTTGACTCGGTGCTTTCTCTACAAAGGAGAAAAAACTTAAAATATCAGTATCTTTCGAAAAGAGAGGGGATGACGGCTCGTCAAAAGTCGGGAATTCATTAACATTTGAGGAATAATCAAAAGTCGGGAATTCATTGACATTCGAAAAATAATCAAGAAGATCGTCAAGTTCACAAGGAGCGAACGAGCAGTTCACCACTTGGGCTGGTCCGGTGTCAAGTTTACCTGGGGAAGTTGGATCTCTGAGGCTGATTTCATATCGCTGTGCTTCGTTGCTTTCACCACCTTCATCCCCGCCTTGTGCACTTGTAGTTTCAGTTACTGTCTTAGTTGCAGACGGAGTAGAGGAGCTAGAACCCGTGATGTCAACCACAGGAGAAACTGGAGGTTGGACAAAGGAAGTAAGCGTTAATTCCTTTCCAGAACGTTCCTCTTCCGCCATTCCAGTTCTCATCCTGGCAAGTTGCTCTCGCCCCTTCGCAAGAGCAGCGCGAGCTCCCTCATCCAGGTAACGCGCCTCAAAATCTTCATCGCCATACCCGGCGTCTTTAAACATGTTAAGAGCAGCTTCCCACACCTCGGCCAGGGTGATTTCATACTTAGGACCAAGAAAAGAGAGGCTGCCGCGTCCCAAGACACAATGTAAATAAAAATCGAATAAAGTCGAATTGATATCGTTTTCCATGGTCTGAGCAGTTTCTTTGGCTGCAATTTTGCCAGCCATGGCCTCATCTCGATCTTTTTCGGTCTGAGCAAGTTGGGCTTTTAGCGCTCCAATCTCCATGTCCCGGGCGCTCAGTTTATTCTGCAGCTGGGTGACATCAGTGCGGTGGTTCTCTACAGCTTGTTCCAACCTCTCAGCTTTAGCTTCAGCGTCCCTCTGGCTGGCGTGCGCATCTCGCACTTGTTTTTGCAATACCTCTTCTCTTTGGGTGTAAGTATTAGTAGAAGAGGCAAGATCATCTTTGAGCTGCTTTACTTCAGCTTCGAGTTTTTCATTGTATTCGGCTATCTCCTTCATCTCAGCGTTGTGTTGATCAAGAATCTTCTGCCATTCTGATTTGTCATTTTCCATGGTCAGCATTGCTTCGATGTTAGCCCGATTAACTCTTTGAAGTTCATCAACCAGCTTTGGCCATCCAGACATTCTATCAATATCAAGCTTGACAGCATCGAGATTTCTGTACATAGCTTCTTTGTCGATGGGGACCAAATCAAGGTCGAAGCGTACCCCCCTCAAACACCAGTTCGGGAATCGGCTCTGCAAAGTCGGGGGCCCCCTTTCAACGTGGTATGAAGGCCTGTTGAGAAGTGTTTGGATGGCACTTCCTTCAAGAGCAGGAGATTCGGAAGGGATGTCAATAGAAACTGAGGCACCAGGTCTCTCAGATGTCACGGGCACGTGCTCCTCGCCAAGTTTGGTCCGCTTTCTCGAATCCTCAATATGGCTCTTCCCCCTATCATCGTGCGTTTTACGTTTATGGGAGTCATCATCCCTTGGGAAGGATTCATGTCGCGTGCCCGCTCCCTCATGACGTTCTTCATACCTTCTCCTCTCTTCAGCTTTTCGCGCAGCTCTCTGCTCATTGGTCTCTCTGGAATCGGTATAGTATTGCTTGTAATCATAGCTGCCACGCCCTCCATAGCGTCGAAAGTCTTTGTAATAAGAACCGCTACCGCTGCGCCCCATAGAGGAATCTGAAAGGCAAAAATAACAAGTCTTAAAAACTACCAGAGAAAAGAAGTTAAATGTGAACAAATGCCAAAAAATCCTAAGTGTTGTGTGATGTGCAAGCTACACGCATTAAGCTACAAACCACTCTTTGGTGTAGAGGTGATGATAGCTTGGGTATGAGGAGTTGATGTTTGTGTTGGCGTTTGTCGAAGAAGAGACGTCGCCTCAATTACAGGAGAGATAATTTTAGATACGTCATCTCTAAAAAGCTCCTGCGAAGTCACTATTATGTCACTCAACCCCTCATAAACATCGTCACCATCATGCTTGGTGGGACTTGTTTTCTCAATTCCTACATCAGCTAATCCCCCGAGAGACTGTGAAGGTTCTTCTTCTTCCTCGATCGGGGCAAGCACCGTCTTACTGGATGACCCCATAATGTCGGTAGAAGTGGAACACTTCACCAATGAAGCTTCAATATTAGACTCTTTTGATGCGAGTTGTTCGACAGTAACCGGGGCGTCAGGAGTTTTCGTCGGGGAATCGGGAACTTCTGTTGGAACTTCATGAGCATGCGTAGAACGAGAAGCATGTAGAAGCCCGTATTGGTGTAAAAATTCATCCTTCAGCAGAAATTTTATGCTCCTTTCTTCCGCAGCCACGGCACTCAACCTCTCGAAAACTTGTTTATGAATCGGATCTCTAGAAGGGAGGGGAAGTGCTGAAAAGAGCAAAGAATGAAGTTAGCAACTGAAAGTTCGGATCTCGGAAAAAGTTTCAAAAACGAAAAAAATGGAAACACTAGTCTTACTTCCTATTCTCCAGATGGCATAAAAACCTGGAGGGCAACGAGCATAAAAGAACTGAGTCAAAAACCCGTGTGCACTCTCGGGCAAATCTAAAATGAGTTTGCGATTTCTCGCACCTCTCACAAGAATGATAGAAGGATGGTCTTTATTTTTCGCAAATGTGCATAAATAGCAGATTTCCTCAAAGCTAGGGAGGCGATCAAGCGTCTTCCTGAATAGCACGCCCAACCCCATCAAGATGGCATAACCATTGGGGTGCAGTTGAAAGGGAGATATAGTTAACCGAAGAAGGGTTTGTCGAAGAAATTCGTTAAAAGGAGGAATCGCTCCGCTTAAGCACATTTGGCGATTAACGGCAACAAAACCGTGAGGTGGTTGGTCAGCAAAGTCATTAGGTCCGGGAAGTAGAGCATCTGCTTCGGCGATGCCAAACTGGATGCATAATTGGCGAAAAGCCTTGTGGTTCAGAGTGGTTGGCATTCTCTCTGGGGGATCGATCAATCGGTTAGCAACTGGAAAAATCTCCCCAGTTTGTCCTGCTTCTTCTAATTGAGAAGTCATTCTACACAAGCAACTGGATATTCAAATATGAAGGTGCACGTTTCCTAAAAGTGTGAAGTGTTGTGCGAAACTAAAAAAAAAAAACAACAACAAGAGGAATTCAAACATAACTGAAATTAAGTTGGTTGACAGTTAGTCAGCTATGAAATTCCAAGACCTGTTGATATAACGCTCAAGTATTGTGTTAATGCAAACGAATCAGCTTTAACTGGATATTTTAAGTTTTGCTTTAGCACTTCACTTGAGTTCATTGGTTCACAACATTTCATTCACACAGTTCATTTAAGTTAATTATTCTTTATCAACTAATCTGTCATTTGATGTGGGCAGTCAATGGCAGTATATTCGTCCCGGTTTTCTGCAAATGTCATGTTTAACAGGTTATTAGCATGAGAGATAATCTACAACAAAGTGCAACAGAATTTGAGATTAAACAATCCAGTTCAATTCAACCAAGTCATCTCGGAATTTCATAAGTCATAGGTCGTCCAGCGACCTAGCATAGGTCGGGGTTCATTAGGTCGCGCTGTGCAAGTTAAAAGGTTCAAGGCAGTGCAGATTTCCCATAGTCCAAGTTTGGTTGCGACCTACGGCTTATGCCGCAAAAAAGATTAGGTTGTTCATTTTTTAGGTCGTCCTGCTTGAAATTCATGTGCAAATTTGTTAAGTCCTAGGTCGTTTGAATCTCAGCGCGACCTAGGAGTTAAGTTGCAGATTTGAAGGATCCTTAAGTCGTTCAGATCTTCTAAATCACCAACTCCCTCTCCACGCAATATCACACCATCCCGATGAACTATGACCCAATAACCCATTATCACTCACGATGAAATCCATCATCCTCTTCGAGAGGTCCGTCATTCCTACGTACCACCGAATCATCCAAGAGGCGATTGAAAGCATCTCCGATCAATCACTAATTCAACTCAACACTGTGCTTTCATGAATCACAACTAATGGCGATCAAAATCGACCACAACTTGACTCAAAAGACGAAAAACGACACACGAAATTGCTATGAGATTCGGAGATGAGAAATTCCTGGTTCGGTGATGATCGTGGGGTGGATAGAGATCAGGTATACTTACACAATGTAATGGCGAGGTCGAATCGGTGGATGATTGGACTCTGGTTTGCTTTCCAAGATCGCGAGATGCTGTTAATGGCAGAATGAGGTGTTAAAACAGATGAAATGAGGAAGGAACGACCTAGGCTATTTATACCCCAGAGGAGTAGAAAGTGGATCGTCACACACGACCTAGTTCCTCAATAGGTCGCTTGCGACCTAACAACTCATCAGAGCGCGAGTTAAGAAGATCGAAGTACACGACCTACGACCTAGGCGTATACTTCGAGGGGCAAATGTTAACTCCTCTTCGTTAGCGACCTAAGACGTGACCAAGTTTAACGACTCAGAGAATTGCCGACCTAGTGACCAAATTGAAGAAGCGACCTAAAGTGTTACGACCTAAAAATGCCTCGCGACCTAACAAGAAGCTACGACCTAATAAAGGCCGCGACCTAGCGGTTCTCAGCGACCTAAGGGAGCCCGCGACCTAGTGGTTTAAGAGCTCCGCGACCTAACGACTTAAGAGGATCAGCGACCTAAATCATATGCGACCTAAAGAAAGCCATAGCCTACCGACCTAAGGACGAAGTGATCTCAGCGACCTAAGTCTCAGCCGACTTACGACCTATAATAAGTCGTACGCGACCTATCAACTCGCTGAGAAGAGAACCAAGCACAATTGAGATAGGTCGGGTTCCATCCCCTAGGTCGTTGCCCACCTACGACCTACTTTAGGTCGAAGACGACCTAGCACTTGGAGATAAAGATACTGCCCAACGACCTAACGGAGTACTTTGATTACAGGAAAGTTCCCACGACCTATGATAGGTCGTTAACGACCTAGGATAAGTCGCTCTCGACCTATCTGTATGAACAAAGGAGCCGCCTTTTTGCATGCCGCTGGAGATAGGTCGTTCACGACCTTGGACTTGTACGAATCAGCACGTATGTTCTTATGGAAGGAGGGCCAGAGCTTTCTAGGTCGACTGCGACCTACGACCTTACTTAGGTCGGTCACGACCTACGACCAAACTCCGATAAAAACCTATAAATACAGCCCTAACTTGAACGAGGAGCGGAGGACTTTTGGGGGGGCTCATTCTCTTCAAGCGCCATTACTCTGCCGAATTCCAGACGACTTCAAAGCCTTTTAGATCCAACAAACTTCTAAAGGAACTCCATGAAGGAATCATCCACATTCACCATGGATTTGAAGATGATTGTCAACATCAAAGCTTGAGCTACTTGTTTCACATATCCTATCACTTGAAGTGTGTTGTAATTGAAAGATCTTGTAAAGAATTGTAATCAAACTAGTGATAAAAAGATTAAAGTGGACGTAGGCTGGATTATAAGCCGAACCACTATAAATACTGTGTCTCTTACCGTTTTTCTACATACTTTCTGCTTATTTCTGTTTCCCGTACAAACGGGTGGTGCTTTCACAATCACATCTTATACACCAGGGTGTTAGCGTTCAAATTTAAGCGTTAACACATTTTCAAATGAATATTCAATTAAAACAAATTTTGAATTTTAAAAGTATTATTATTTCTGGGTTATCTGCATGACCTAGGTTAATAAAATAAAAATTGTCTCGAATAATTTACTTAATGTATATATGTATGTATGTATGTATATTATAAACATATTTGTGTGTTTATATATAATTACTTTATTATTATACTAGTATGGGCCTGTGCTTCGCACATGGGCTCTTTGTATTGTTGTATACGTTGATATTTTGTTTAAGCGCAAACCTGTAAAAGGAAACAATTAAATTTTGGAATTTCGAAAGAACATCGAGTAAATTAGTTCAACGAATTTTTTTATTAGTAGTAGAGATATATTTATACATATATTATTCATGGTTTTAGAAAATATTTTAACATTTTAAATAATATATTTATATTTAGATAAATATATTTAATAATGTGTGTGTATATATATAAATATATTTTAATAATATACATATCTAAATATATTTTAATAATATATATAATATTAATATTTTATTTATGAGATTATACATATGTATATTCAAATATGTATATTTAATAATATATGTATATGCAAATATATATATATATATTTATTTAATAATTTAATAATACATATGTGTATGTATGTACAAATATATTATACATTTAATAAAATTATTTAAACAAACTTGACGTGTGGGTTTATGTGTGTATACACTACAAGAGAAACCAGCTATTCCAACGGCTCCCGGCCGTTGGCGAATGTTGGAAAAGCCGTTGGAATAGCATTCACGCTTTCCAACGGCTTCTAATGAAAGCAACGGGGCTATTCCAACGGCTTTTCCAACGGCTTCAAACGGCATTTAGCCGATGGAGGCCGTTGGTTTAAAATGACCAAAGAGCCGTTGGTAGCCGGTTCTAATTTGGGCGAATTTTTTATATAAAAGCAAGTCATTCACCTTCCAGCCACACACAATCAATATATATCCATTTCCATTCCATTTCCATTCCATTTCCACTCTATTTCACATATATATCATGTGTCCAACACATTATACCACAAACAATATAAACAACCAAAAATCAACATCAAACGTTACATTTTCAAACCAAAATCCAAGTCAATATGTACATAAACAATAAAACCCTCACCAACACCAACTCCAACTCCATATTCAAGTCAATATATACAATGCAAACACTTAAACCTCACCACATCAAAGTCAATATATACATAATAACCATCAAAACAATCCTCACCACCTCAACGTCAATATATACAATAACATAACCACAAAGACGGTGAAGGGAAGGAACCATGCCTCTGCGCGTACTTCGCTAAGTGTTGATTCAGTCGCTCCATTTGTATAGCACGAAGGCGGTCCTGCTCTTGCAACTGCTCAACCATGGCTCTATAGCTATGGCACACGCCTTTTGAGGTGCCCGAACCTACAAATAGAATGTGAGATGTTCACATTTGTATTATAATCATTTTCTTAAGCAATGCATATTTAAAATATAGAAACCTAGATGACATGATCTTAAGCAATGCATATACCACAAGGAAATGCATATTTTATTAAATGATAATTGTACAGGATGATAAATGATAAAAAAATATTACATTTTCAATATCAATTTTGGTGTATGATGCCAAAATACCAGATTTTCCCCTACTTTACAATGAATTAATTAAATTCATAATCCATTTCCACTTGTTTTCGTTTTGAATGAAAAATAAAAATGGAATGTGTTAGAGCTATACAAACTTGATTCGAACTATTGGAATTTTTTTGAATTTATTTATTTCTACAATAATGTCATACATTATTCAATTAAAATAACGTATCAAACATAGAATGTTTTTTGTGCAATTTTAGTTACTTTTATTATACGTTGCATTTTTATATCACAACCTAAACCCGTCACTACTTTAATTCATTGCATTATTAGAGTCTAAGGTATAGAATGATTTTAAATTTTGTTCTTTTTGTTAAAATAGTATGGATATTATATCAGTAACAATAATATATTCCATGAAATTATATAATATAAACATACTAGATATTAAAAATATTATAAATTTGGATTATACCTTATATTTTAAATTACAAGCAATTTGAATTGTCACTGGTGAAATTAATTTGATTTTTTTTAATTTGCATTTATAATTTAGATTATTGATTTTTTATTGTTATGAATTTGAGTGCGATTTCATTATTGTAAATTTTAGGAATTTAATTTACGACATGCAAAGAGATATGGAGATTTCATCTATTTTCGTAAATAGCAGGGGTATAAACTATGAGTTTCCCTTTAACTTTGTCATATAAGACATCCATTAGTGTGTTCTTTTTAGTTCCATTTATTATTGTTAATACTACTACTATTTTTTAACTTAGGCGGGCAATTTGTCATCCTGCTCATATATGATTGCTTGGAAATGCCAAGCACAACTTCTGAGGGCTCCAAATCAAATCCTCTGTGTTAAATATAAAACAAAGCTTTAGACAAGTATATATATGTATGTACAAATTTATATTGTTATCATTTTAATTTTTATACTTACGCTCCATCAGACTTCGACTGCAAATGTACAAGTGGTCGAGCCGGAGGCTCACCACTACTCTCGCCGGCCGAGCGAGAAAAGCTACGACGTCTGGAGCCTGACATAATACCTGTTGAAAGTCTCATTTTTAATTATAGACATTGATAAAATGATGATGATATATGGTGCATATAATAAAGTCATTTTTAATTGGTAGTGCATGTGATGATGATGATGATATGTGATGCGTGTGTGTGAATAATTGTAAAAATTATCGGATATTACCCAGTCCTCGTCGTTTTCTGATTCAGACTCGGTCTCATGTTCTTCGTTTTCCTCTACACTCTCAAAAGCTTCGACTAATACATTTGTTTCATCATTTAATTGTCCAAAATCAGTTTGATCGTCTATAATTATGATTTCAACATTTTCCTCGAAATTTTGTGAACGTATCATGCACATATGCGTATACACATGGAACGAAAAGGAAATGCCATCGAAATTTTATGAACCGTTTATAACGATATGATTTACGAAACGTAATTACTTTATAGTGTTTGTAACTTGTCCAATACAAGGACAAATCCAACAAATATTGTATCAGATGAATATGGATATCCGTTTTGCAATAAAAACGAATAATCATACAACGATCAAATACAACACTTGTCAGACGGGGCCAAAAATTCACTAAGGGATTTAAATTTTGTTTATATGTTACCGTTTTATTAATATATAAAATAAAGCATATTATGCATTATTTTATTTATATTCTACTATTTTATTAATTATATAGTAAATTATATGATTTTTACTGTTTCGCAAAATATATAATTCATGTGTATACAATGCTAATATATTTTGTAAAAGATATAATTCATGTTCGTAAAATATTCGACTAATTCATGTTTGCCTAATATTTTACAAAACATACACAAAATAATATAAATCAATCCTAATTAATCTAACGCTAACTCAAATGCGCATTTACACTAAATTATCAACATATGTATATACGTGCATAATATATATACATACACAATTTGGACATTTGGATGGTAATAATTGTAATTAGCACTTAGTTTGGTATAATAAACAATCAATAGGTCATTTGATACAAACTATAACAACAAATTAAAAAAAGTCAGCAAAAATTAAATTCTTAGTGTTTTAGGCAAAACCCAATTTTATAGCTGTATTTGGATGGAGAGAGGCCGATGGTGTTGATTGATGGGGTCGAAGTGGCTGCTGGTTGCGTGGGGAGGTTGGGAGCAAGAAAAGAGGGGTGGAGGAAGATGGTGATGGATTTGGGTGTTTTTGGTAGGAAGAGAGAAATGATTTGTGCTCTCGGCTTGGCTGCAGGTTTATATGAATAATTCCAACGGCTGCAAACGACATTTTTACAATGGTTACCAACGGCTACCAACGGCTTGTTAAAAAATAACGAGCCGTTGGTAGCCATTGGAAATTCCCGTTAGCGGCCGTTAGAACCCTGTCGTGGCTATATATTGTAGTTCTAGTAATGATATGTTTATAAAATTTATATAAAATAATAGTTTATATACATATATATATTTGAAAAACATATGATTGCATATTAGATGAGCTAACTTGTCTGTTGTAATGTAAATTCCAACAGTTATACATGAACATGTTTTACCTTATATATGTTGATATGTTACACACACACATATATATAGATAATACATATATGTCGGTGTGTTTCAATATATAAATTAAATAAAACCATATCATTTTATAAATCTAAATAAAATAAAAGATTTTATTTAAAAATTTTTTAGAAATATTCCAAATAAATTAGCCTTTGTAGGCATAATAAAGATCCAATAAGAAATTATTTTTTTGAAATTCATCCGTAACTTTCACCAGGGGCTGCCATCTTTCAACATTTTAAACTACAAATTAATTGAATACATATATTATACTTTGTTTTGAATTTAAAACATCGATTCAAATCATATACGAATTTCCACACCAACAAACCTATGTCAACAATCATATAACAACAAATCTATATCATATACGAAGGTACGAATCATAGCATTGATATAAAATAAATCAAAGTAGTAATTCGTACCGATGGAGGTGGCGCTAGGCTTTGTATTTGTAGTGCTGGCGGCGGCTTAGAGCCTTTTTGCGCTGACTTGGAGGACGCGCTGGGCTTGAGAGGTGACAGATTGGGCTTGCGGCAATGACGAGGTGGTGGTCGTGCTTGAGATTTGTGGCGACGAGGTGGGAGGGATATGC
This sequence comes from Allium cepa, assembly GCA_030765085.1. Classification (NCBI taxonomy): domain Eukaryota; kingdom Viridiplantae; phylum Streptophyta; class Magnoliopsida; order Asparagales; family Amaryllidaceae; genus Allium; species Allium cepa. The sequence continues at coordinate 517,519,222 of CM060942.1, forward strand.
TACGACAAGGCTGGGGATTTTCGTCCATGAGGTGGCGACAGACGACGTCGAGAGAGGAGGAGGACGATTGAGGATTTTTGGTTTTTTTTTGGAACGACAAAAGTGATAGAGTAGAAGACGTCCATAGAGGTAAGCATGCTTTGGGCCGATGTCTACCGACGCCGTAATTAAGGGTGTCGACGCTCATCCGACGACCACCCACGTCCGTCCGACGCTGTAATTAAGGGTGTCGGAACGACGCCGGTAATACTAAATTGGTAAATGTTGCATTTTCTAAAAGGGATATGGATTATATTTTGTCAAACAAAATAAATCGTACTTGGCTGAATTATATATAAGCTGTATGATTTTTTTTTCTTTGTAGATGCTAGTTAATGAATCAATGTGTGATTTTAACTGTCAATTAACATTAAGATGTCGCTTTTAGTTTAATGATTGTTTTTTTTTTCACTGATATATTCTCTGTGCTTTCCAAAGGTAAAAACTTAATTTCTTGGTAGTATTGATATGGCAGGCCCTTACATTTCTGAAAGATAAAGAAACATTTAGAAAGATTTAAAAAAAGCCTATGTACTAGAACAAGGATCAACAACTGTTGCACTGTTATGATCATGTTAATGAATCCCAATAATTTTATAACGAGGGAGAAGAGTTGAACTTCTCTTGTTTGGATAATCCCAAAAAAAAATTATAACTAGTTCGAGAAGACTGTCTCTGGAATAATCTTTTTTTTCTTTTTCTTTTTGCTTAGAATTTTAGTAGACGTGGAATTGGATGGATAATGAAAAGAATGATGCCAAAAATGCGTTTAACATGATTCCGGATTTAAGACAAAAAAAAAGTAAACAAAAAAAAACGAAAAAAAGAATAAAAGAAAAAGAAAATCGGTTTTTTTTGAAAACCCAACAGAACCCGACGGGTCGGTAAACTTCTTATGATCGTAGTGTAAAGCCAAAGAAAAAGAAAATCATAATACAAAAGATTCATTTACATAACTAAACACGGACAGTACCAGCTTGATTACATCACTATTGCATTAGCCGCAAACTATAATCTTGAATATCACAATCCCAAACAAAGCATGGTCATCTAAAACTGCAAAAAGCATTACTTCATCCATTAATAAAAATATCAACTCTACTGCATTTTGTATATAGTCAACCTTGCCCTTGCATCAAACTGAAATCACCAATATCCTTACTAATAGCATGCATACAACTCGAACTCCTTGCAATCCCACCTTTTCTCAACCCCATTTTATGATCTCTAAGGCTTGTACTTTTAGCTCTGGCACCTCTGGCAGAGCCCTTCCTTAACATCTCTCTCATGGCCTCAGCCTGATAAAGAACCAGGTTCTGACTTCCAAATTTATTAAACCGATGATGCAGCTCAGGGGATAAGTCGTATACGGGTTAATGGAACAGGGCTGCGACTCAACGGGAACTTGGGGTTTTCGAGGCTGATGAGTCGTACACGACTCAACGACCCATACATAAGTCGTTTACGACTTAACACGAAGAAGGGGAAGGTTTCAGCAAGTAAGGTCCTTGAGTCGGAGGCAGAACACGACCTAGCTAAGTCGTTCGAAGAGGCATGCCGTAGAGAACTTGGAAGCTTGAGTCGTGTGGGTCTTGAGTCGGCCCATAGTTGAGTCGTGAGTCGTTCACGACCTATGTTGAGTCGTATATGTTGTATTACGAGCTGCTATGTAAACACTGGTGTTGAGTCGGTCAATTGATGAGTCATGTTGTAATGTAATTGTTTTGAGACGAGTGTTGTACTGTTTGTATTTTTTTCTAAGTCATGAGTCGTATGAACTGTGAAGTGATGAGTAGTTCACGAGACATGTTGAGCCGCTGTATTGTATGAATGGTAATGAGTCGGTTGAGTTGCTGAGTGTTAAGCCGGTGCCGAGTTAGCTAAGTCATAGGTCGGTTGCCGACTTAAGGGTCAGGGCAAAACACTATAAATACGCGTGAGTTGTTCATTTGTAAGGTTGTTGATTTTTGAAATAAAATTTCTTGTTGATTGCTTTGTGCTTTCTTCTCTAATTGGTAGTTGAGTGTAATCTCCTATCTCCACTTACGTCATTCGAGTGCGCTCGAATCCACGTTTGTTGAAGCCGATTCACGGAATCTAGTGCGCTAGATCAACGTACGAAGAATCGTAGATCTTTGAACACGGTATAGTGCGCTATCAACGTGTTTGAGATAGCTAGAATTCGGTATCTTCGGATCAACGAATTTGGGCAATTTGGTATCTTCATTCCATCGATCGCTACTTTCACCGATTGAAGTTTATTTCGATTAATCCGCTGTGTCATTATTGGTATCATGGCTTGTTTTAGCCAATCATAGCTAAATCAGGTCTTGGAGCCAAGTGTTGAAGTTTGAAGGAGTTCATTGTGTTCTTATTGAAGTTGCAACAAGTTGGAGTATTTGATCTATAGCATTTTGAATCAAAGTGTTGGACAGTGTTTGAATTTGTGAGGATATTTTTGCGCGCCAAGTATAGAAGAGTGTAAGCCGTGCCTTGTGTTTGAAGTTGAAGTTAGGCCGTGTATACTTGTGAAGTAGCCGAGCCTAGTGAAAGGTCTTGAAGCTTGAAGCCGTGACTTGAAGTTCTATATTGTATGAATCATGCCACCTAGAAGAGCTAATCGCCATCAAAATATTGAAGCATTATATCGAAGAGAAGAGGCCGATCAAATGGAACAACGTATGCATGAGAAGATTGATGAAGGCATTGGTAGGTTGGAAAAGCTTATGATTGATATGAATCAAAGTAGAAGAAGAAATTCACCTGAATCCATTCGTGGAGGAAGTAGAGTTTCACATCATTCAGATCGGGAGAGAAGAGAGAGTCAGGATCAATGGAGTGTTGATAATCGAAGTAGGAGGAAAGATGATGATCATGAAAGACGGGATGTTGGTAGTAGGAGTGGTGGTAGAGATGTTGGAGGGCGTGAAAGACAACGATATGCATCAGACTTTGATGAGGAGTTTGACGGTGATAGGGGAAGTATTCATTTCAGAGACCGAGATCAGGGACAACGTCTGTATCGGGTTATTGATGATGATCGACGTTGGGAATCGGGTATAAAGATGGAGATTCCGGAGTTTAAAGGAGGGATGGTAGCTGAAGAATTTCTTGATTGGGTGTCAAATGTTGAAGAGATCTTTGATTTCAAGGAGGTTCCTGAGCATAGGAGAGTAAAGTTGGTTGCTACTAGGTTGAGGGGGAGAGCATTGGCATGGTGGCAGCAAACTAAACTTACACGAGAACGGATGGGGAAGTCGAAGGTTGTTGAGTGGGATAAGATGAAGAAGTTGATGAGATCTACTTTCTTACCTTACAACTATCAATCACTTATGTACCAGAGGTTGCAGAATCTGAGGCAAGGGACAAAGTCTGTTAGTGATTATGCTGATGAATTTTACCAACTCATTGCCAGGAACGATATTATGGAGACTGAAGAACAGTTAACTGCTAGATTCATTGGGGGATTGAGAATGCAGATCCAGGATAAGGTTAATATGTTTGATCCAAGATCTGTAGCAGAGGCACATCAGAAAGCGTTAGCTTGGGAGAAGCAGGGAAGGCGTGGAAGTGGTGTGTTTACTAATTCCAATAATCAAGCGAGGGGTGTTAGTGGAGGTTCTAATGTACCTAAACCTGTCAATAAGCCAGTGGTGAAGGAGGCTGAGAAGGCGAAGGTTAACAGTGGTCTCAAATGTTATAATTGTCAGGAGTTGGGTCATAAAAGCAATGAATGTCCGAAGTCGAAGAAGAGAGCAATGGTTGCTGAGATTGAGGATGAAGAGGAAGAAGTCGAATGTTCTAATTCACCTTATGTTGAGAAGGAAGAAGAATTGTCTGGAGATGAAGGTTGTAATCTTATGATGAGGAGGTCATGTCTTACACCAAAGCAAGAGGAGGACTGTAGTTGGTTGAGAAGCAATATTTTTCAGTCAACATGCACTATCCTGGGAAAAGTTTGCAAGTTCGTTATTGATGCTGGAAGTTGCGATAATATTATTTCTACCGAGGCTGTGAAGAAGTTGAACTTGAAAACTGAGAAACATCCTAAACCGTACAAGCTAGCATGGTTAAGGAAGGGTGGTGAAGTGAAGGTGTGTCGAAGGGCTTGTGTTAATTTTTCTATTGGGAAGAAGTACAAAGATGAAATTTGGTGTGACGTTGTAGACATAGACGTATGTCATCTGTTGTTGGGCAGACCGTGGCAGTTTGATAGATCAGTTCAACATGATGGTCGTGCCAATAGTTACAGTTTCATGTTCGAGGGTACTAAAATCACTTTGGTTCCCAAGAAGCAACAACAGAAGGAGAGCAAGCTGGAGGAGATTGAGGAATTGAAAACTCTGTTGACTTTGAAGGAGTTTGTTAAGGAGGTTGAAGAGGAGCCTGAAGTATACTTGTTGATTGGGCGTGAGAGCAGTGAAGAGGTTGAAACTCCTGAAGAAGCAAAACCAGTTTTGAAAGAGTTTGAAGATGTATTTCCAGAGGAGTTGCCTAAGGAGTTACCACCATTGAGGGACATTCAACATCAAATTGATCTTGTTCCGGGAGCAGTGTTACCACATAGACCACATTACCGAATGAGTCCGAAGGAACATGAAGAGTTACGAAGGCAGGTGGAAGAGTTACTTGAGCATGGACGTGTTCAGGAAAGCTTGAGTCCTTGTGCTGTACCAGCTTTGTTGGTAACGAAGAAGGATGGAACATGGAGAATGTGTACAGATAGTCGAGCTTTGAACAAGATTACTGTTCGTTACAGATTTCCTATGCCGAGGTTGGATGATTTGCTGGATCAGTTGAGTGGGGCTACTATATTTTCGAAGATTGATTTGAAGAGTGGTTATCATCAAATTCGGATTAGACCTGGAGATGAATGGAAGACAGCTTTCAAGACAAGAGAGGGGTTATACGAATGGTTGGTTATGCCATTTGGTTTGTCAAATGCACCTAGTACATTCATGCGAGTGATGAATCAAATCTTTAAACCATTCATTGGGAAGTTCGTGGTGGTTTATTTCGATGATATTCTGTTATACAGCAGGAGTATGGAGGAGCATGTTCTACATTTGAGGGAAGTGTTGATTATTCTTCGTGAGGAACAATTTTATGCTGCTACGAAGAAATGTGTGTTTATGACAAGAAGTGTTTTATTTCTGGGGTATGTTGTTTCGGAGGAAGGAATTCAAGTAGACCAGAATAAAGTGGAAGCAGTCAGAAATTGGCCACAACCGAGAACTATCACTGAAGTTAGAAGTTTTCATGGATTGGCATCATTCTATCGAAGGTTCATTCCACACTTCAGTAGCGTGATGGCACCAGTTACTGATTGCATGAAAGGGAAACAGTTTGTATGGTCAGAGGAAGCGGGAGTTGCTTTTGAACGAATCAAAGAACTATTAACGACAGCACCAATTCTTGTTTTACCGAATTTTCAGTTGTTGTTTGAATTGCATACTGATGCTTCGAAAGTTGGTATTGGAGGAGTTCTGAGTCAGAATGGGAAGCCAGTTGCTTATTTCAGTGAGAAGTTGTCAGGGGCAAAGATGAGATACAGTACATATGACGTTGAATTCTATGCTGTTGTGCAAGCGATTAAATATTGGAGACATTATCTATTTCAGAAGGAGTTCGTTCTGTACACTGATCATGAGGCGTTGAAGCATTTGCAGGGGCAGGACAAGATTTCTGCGAGACATGCATCATGGATTGCCTATTTGCAACAATTTACTTTCGTTGTTAAACATAAGTCGGGAGTGACGAATCGGATAGCTGATGCTTTGAGTAGGAGGAGTCATTTATTAACGACAATGAAAGTTGAAGTGACAGGTTTTGAATTATTGCCAGAGCTGATTGAAGAAGATCCTTACTTTGTGAAATTTGTTGAGAAAGTCAAGGAAGGAAGTACTGATGAATTTGTGTTGGTTGATGGATTCTTGTTCAAAGGAAATCGTTTATGTATACCAGATTGTAGTTTGAGATTGAAAATTATCAAGGAATTACACGAGGAAGGGCATGTGGGCCGTGATCGTACTTTGCAATTGATTTCACAATCTTACTTTTGGCCGTCAATGAGGAGAGAAGTGGGAAGGTTTGTGGAGCGATGTCATATTTGCCAAGTTTCGAAAGGAACCGCGACCAATGCTGGGTTGTATATGCCGTTGCCTGTACCATCTAAACCATGGGTTGATATGAGTATGGACTTTGTATTGGGATTGCCGAGAACGCAGCGTGGTAATGATTCTATATATGTAGTGGCTGACAGATTTTCTAAAATGGCACATTTTATTGCTTGCAAGAAGACGGCAGATGCTGTTCGTGTTGCTCAGATATTCTTTAAGGAAATTTATCGCTTACATGGTTTACCAGAGTCTATTGTTTCAGACAGGGATACCAGATTTTTGAGTCATTTTTGGCTTAGTTTGTGGAAGATGGTGGGAACGAAGTTGAAGTTCAGCAGTGCTTATCATCCACAAATGGATGGACAGACCGAAGTTGTTAACCGATCGTTGGGAAATTTGTTGCGATGTCTTGTGAAGGACAATCTGAAGAGTTGGGACATGAAGTTATGCCAAGCCGAGTTTGCACACAATCATGCAATGAATCGTAGCACGGGATTCAGTCCATTTCAGATTGTATATTCAAATTTACCCAGGGGACCGTTGGATTTAGCGGTGGTACCACAACCGAAGGGGACGGTTAAACGGGCTGTTGATTTTGTTGAAGAACTAACCGAACATCATAAGATCGTTCAAAAACGATTAGTAAAGTCAAATGAGAAGTATAAGCAGGCTGCTGATTTGAAACGACGGAGTGTTGAATTTAAGGAAGGTGATTTGGTTTATGCTGTATTGACGAAGGATCGTTTTCCGGTGGGTGCTTATAACAAGTTGAAGGCGCGGAAAATTGGTCCAATTGAAATTGTGAAGAAAATTAATGTATAAGTTGAAGCTGCCAAAAGAAGTTTACACGTCTGACGTGTTCAATGTTAAGCATCTCGTACCATATTATAGAGACGAACAATCTGAGGCAGAAGAAGTTACAAATTCGAGGACGAATTTTTCTCAACCAGGGGAGGATGATGCAGCTCAGGGGATAAGTCGTATACGGGTTAATGGAACAGGGCTGCGACTCAACGGGAACTTGGGGTTTTCGAGGCTGATGAGTCGTACACGACTCAACGACCCATACATAAGTCGTTTACGACTTAACACGAAGAAGGGGAAGGTTTCAGCAAGTAAGGTCCTTGAGTCGGAGGCAGAACACGACCTAGCTAAGTCGTTCGAAGAGGCATGCCGCAGAGAACTTGGAAGCTTGAGTCGTGTGGGTCTTGAGTCGGCCCATAGTTGAGTCGTGAGTCGTTCATGACCTATGTTGAGTCGTATATGTTGTATTACGAGCTGCTATGTAAACACTGGTGTTGAGTCGGTCAATTGATGAGTCATGTTGTAATGTAATTGTTTTGAGACGAGTGTTGTACTGTTTGTATTTTTTTCTAAGTCATGAGTCGTATGAACTGTGAAGTGATGAGTCGTTCACGAGACATGTTGAGCCGCTGTATTGTATGAATGGTAATGAGTCGGTTGAGTTGCTGAGTGTTAAGCCGGTGCCGAGTTAGCTAAGTCATAGGTCGGTTGCCGACTTAAGGGTCAGGGCAAAACACTATAAATACGCGTGAGTTGTTCATTTGTAAGGTTGTTGATTTTTGAAATAAAATTTCTTGTTGATTGCTTTGTGCTTTCTTCTCTAATTGGTAGTTGAGTGTAATCTCCTATCTCCACTTACGTCATTCGAGTGCGCTCGAATCCACGTTTGTTGAAGCCGATTCACGGAATCTAGTGCGCTAGATCAACGTACGAAGAATCGTATATCTTTGAACACGGTATAGTGCGCTATCAACGTGTTTGAGATAGCTAGAATTTGGTATCTTCGGATCAACGAATTTGGGCAATTCAGTATCTTCATTCCATCGATCGCTACTTTCACCGATTGAAGTTTATTTTGATTAATCCGCTGTGTCAACCGAACACATGTATTCATATGTGTTTCTAAAGCTTCTTCTTTGTTTCCTCCATTCTTCTCTGTTTCTTCCTTAACTGCTTCAGAGCACAGCCCACATATCCATTTACCAAAGTATCTGTCACGTACTTTTGCTATGTATTCAGGCGTGAACTCATCACACATGTCACAGCATTCACATTTTGCATCCTCTGCTTCTGCTATCGTTGATAGTGAATTTTGTTCCGTTTCAAATAACGGTGCTTTGCATAGCTCTAATGAGAGATCGGATATTGCTCGTTGAAGTCCTTCTTTGGATGGTTTTGTACTTAGTGTGTTGTTTCTTGTGTAGGTTGTGACTGAAAGAATTTCCCCACTAGGCGCCATTGTAAGTAGTTGATCAAACTTGTTTTTGTTTATGGTTTTCTTCTTTCGTTATGAGACTTAATTGAACAATGTGATTGAATTGGTTACAGTATGAGGGCTTGTATATATAGATTCTTATCCCTGTAGCGACAATGAATTGGGATTATACTTTGTGGACTAGAGCAGTCCTCTGATCTTGTGAACAAGAATTGAAGGTGAAAAGGCTTGGAAACTCTAGATTTATCGTGATTATTTTACAGAAAGTTGGTGTAAATGTTCAAGTGCAACTTGCTTACCTTTAGTTTATAGTGAATGACCTTTTGCATAATAAAATATTTCATATAACATTATGTTTGTTTATCCATTTTACAGCCATATGATGTGTGTAGGAAGAGACGGATAACATGTAAAAAAAATCATACACCAAGATATGTGTAGTTCTTATATATTGTATGAACCTAGTGATATTTGTAAAGAATAACCATGCATTACCTATATCTCATATAAAATGAGTATGTAAGATAGATGAATATATGGGAACTTCACAGCTTTAATAACTAAACAAATTTATGGTCACCTTCCTATAACTGTAGAAAAATTCCACTAACTATAGGAATTAATTAATGGATTAATTCTATAGCACATATTTTTGTTGTTGCTCGACTTATAATACACGTTCAAAGTAGTTGATTAAATACATAAAGGTTCAATAATAATTTCACATATCAAGTGGGAAATAAAACGATTCGTCACTTGTGGTACTATTTGAAGCCATGCATGCATTATCAGGATATCAGCAACATAGCAGAAATTGTGACGATGATACATGCTTAACTTTATTAGAAATTGATGGTACAGATGTGGCTCCTATGTGTAACTTGTAAAAGTAGAAAGAAATCACAAGATACCTGGATTGATGAAACCTGAATGAAGATTTAAACTGAATATAAAAGCTTGTTAGATTGAATGAGAACCAATCATCAGTATGTAGAAAATTGGTCATATGAAAGCAAATTCTGCCGATTGAGACCTTTACTATCCAATATGTCTAACTTAGTTTGTGATTAATATGATGGTACGAATGCATATTAGCAGTTTGTACAATATACAAACTTTGGTGGTTGTCCATGTGTTAAGATTCGAAGAAAGTAGCATTAATTTGTTGAAAAGAACGTCGTCGGTGATCAGCTATAATCAGTGAGTTAGATGGAGGATATGTATAATATAAAACATGTTAGAAACAATTAAAGAAAGTGTGTGAGAATATAAACATTTGTTAGTTTGTCAGTTCTAAACCCTATACATATACAGGAAGTGCGGCTGGGCGATGGTGCTAAGCAAAAGGGAATGCGGATGCTAGCTCTAGCTATATACACACACACACGTACATACTTGAAAGTGTTAAAAAAAAACTGATGCAAGGCCCAAACAACCGGGTACATATTACCCGTTAACACAACTCCTCATTATACCGAACCATTTCAACCCTAGCTGCGCTCTAATTTCTCAAACTCCCGATTCTCGTGACTCGTCAAAAGAAAATGAAAGTTCGCAACCTTAGAGAATTAGGGTTACTATGAGTTGGGGCGATTCCTTCCAATCTTCAATTTATATGACTTGCGTTTCCTTTAGAGAGGTTTCTAGATTCTCTCCATGCTATTTTTAGCTTCAAATGGTATTGAATCGAAAAAATTTCTTCTGTATTTGTTCGCGATTTCGTAGTCGCTTGCAGCTTGCTTCTTTTGTCTGCTTTCTCGTTTATTCCATACAGATAAATGATAAACTTGGTTGTTAAGCGAGAATTAGTCAAATCAATCTTTGTATATCAATTTTGCTAGGGCGGGAGCTAGAAAGCCTCGATTTAGTGGGTTTAGCGGAATATAGCGGGGATTAAAACGAATATACTATTTAATAGCGCTAAATTAAAATAGCATAGCGGTTGGAGAGCGCTACGCGTTACAACGAGGATTTTGCGGGGCTTTAGTAGGGCTTTAACTATACAGTTTAGTGTTGTTAATCTGCTTCAATAATTTTCCATAGCTGGATGCTCTATTTTTTTTTTTGTGCAATCTAGCATTTTTTTTTCTCTCTCTCCAGATGTGATGTATTACTATTTTTAATAAAATGCTAGCTTTTTCAAATTCTTTGGTTTTGGTTTTGAATCTATGTTGAATGTGTTTGATGCATGCTCTTATTTTTTGCAGTCGAATGAGCTGATTGAGTTTAAGCTTTCCTTTTGCAATGAACCAAATATGCCTTGTGTAAATGCAGTCAAAATATTGATGGCACTGTTGTTTCCGATTCATATTTGCAAGGAAGGCGATTAATTTCACCATTTTTGATCCATATGTCACATCTGTCTCTTGTAGGTAGTCTATTTAACAATGCAAAGTAAGCACAATGTATCATTTTTGAAAAGTTTGCCATGTTTCAAATTGTTTTATCCCCATTCGCTTCATCTTCTGCACCTTTAACGTACTCCCATGTATTTTTAAAGGAGAATTCTCTTTCTATTGTTAATTTCGAACTCCAAATTCTTTATTTAGACTTGAGTCTATTTCAATGCTTCATATGGAAGATATGAATTTAGAGGCAGCCGATTGTAGATTTGTATTCCACTTGTGATGTTTTACTGTTCTTTCCATATTTGCATTTGTTCCTCCAAAATGCAATATGTTATTCCAGCCTAATAAGTTGACCAAAGATTTTCTATTTATCCATGGATCAAACTAAATGCTGGTATCTTTTCCATTTTTGATTTTTCTTTCAATCAACTTAGTGCATATTTCTCTACAATTTAAGTTATTTTTCTAAGTATGTGTGATGATTTTCTATGGCATTGTCTAGAAGTTGTTGTTCTTGACATATTTTCATTTCATCTACATTCCCTATAAAGAATTTCCTCCAATATATTTCTAGAATAACTTGAAATTTCTTGCTCCATTTATATCTTTGAATTAAGCCTAGACCACCTGTTTTTTCTTGTTTACAGACCGCCTCCCATGAAATTTTGTGAAATTTGCCTCTCCAAATAAAATTTGCACTATTCTTTCTAATTTTTGTAATGCTTTTGATGGTATGCTGTGAGTTTGTATCCAATACAAGATGGATGTTGTGATAATAGTATGTGCAAGCTCTCGTCTACCAACAATCGACAACAACTTACTCGATAAGCTCTCAAGATGTCCAATAATCTAGCACGGTCTCCGTCTGCTATTTGGTTCATACTAAGACAAAGTCCCAAGTATTTAATAGGCAATTCACCCTTCTGAAACTTCAAAATTTAAAGAATTTCCTCTTCTCTCGTACAATTTTTACTAAAACAAGCTTTATTCTCACTTTAATATATTTGCAAACCTGTAAAATCATTCAAATTTTCAATTTTTTTTGCAACAGAATTAGAACCATATATATCAGCATTTTGAATAACAATTGACCATCATGTTGGGGTGTCTCACATTATATGTGGGTAATGGGCGTACATTGGAAAAGAATAGTCCCACATAGGGAAAAATAATGGATGTGGAGCGGTATATGTATGCGTTTGGTTGCATGTAACAAGGGATTCTTTTTGTTAAAAGATGTTCCCCAAACTCTATGTTTTCTCCACAGAGGGATGTGCAGGCTAGATTTCAACATGGTATCAAAGCTGATGGTAACGTTTGGGAAAATGGACAATGCGCAAGAGATCTATAAATCGTGGTAGCTAGCAGCGTAGGCTTAAGTAGTCAGACTTAAGATGGAACAAGATCATAGTACATTGGATTTGTAAGAATGACTTGGGAGCAAAGTCTCAACATGGTGCAAGCATCGTGTTGGAGTAGTGGAAAACGCATGGATGGATGTGAGCCAAGATGGAGATTTGTTGGGGTATCTCGTATTGTATGTGGGTAATGCACACATATTGAAAAAGAATAGTCCCATATCGTGTAAAATAATGAAGATGCAGTGGTATATATATGAGTTTGGTTGCATGTAATAAGGGATTCCTTTTGTTAAAAAGTGTTAACCAAACCCTATGTTGCCCCCACGGAGGGATGTGCGGACTAGATTTCAACATCAGCATATAGTAAATGGGAAATACTAGGCTTAATTCTATTTGTTAGTTTTAAAGTTTCATTTAGTTGCTCAATTTTCATTTGTATTGAAAGATATTCCATTGTAATAGAGAACAGACAAGAAGCTAATGGATCATCTTGTCTAATTTCCCTATTATTGTGGATAAAACCATAAGGAGATCCATTTATAAGAACCGAATAGGTCGCAGTATTAGTGCATTCTTTTCCTAAATTGCATAATTTTTCATGAAACCCGAATTGTAACATTATATGAATTATTAAATGTCTATTTATTTTATCAAATGCCTTATGCAAATCAATTTTGATGCACCCCTTATTTTTGCAACCTTTGCTGAAGTTTCTAATTATTTCACGAGCCAATAAAGTATTTTCTATAATAAATATTTATGATATGATAGAACTTTGATTTTCAAAAACCAAATATTTCTAAAAGATTTTTATTCTATTACTCAAAATAGTAGCTATGGTTTTATAAATAAAATTACAACAAGCTATAGGTCTGTAATCCCCGAATCCCTTAGGAGTTGTAACTTTTGGAATAAGAGTAATGAATGTGTGATTTAAACATCTCAAAAGCTTTCCAGTCATGAAAAATTCATTTACTGCATCAAATATATTTTGCTTAATATCCTTCGAATGTGTTTTATAAAACTTTGCCCTAAAACCATCAGTCTTGGGCTTTTATCAATGTTAGCGTTAAAAATTATGCTTTTAATTTCTTCTAAACAAATAGGAGTAAGAAGAATTTCTTCACCATTTTCCTTAAGTAAAAATTTGGTGGAATTTTTTTGGAAGTTTCTCTTGTATGAATCAGAATTATAAAAATCAGTAAAGTAATTTACATCGTTTCTCTCTATTTGAGAGACATCATTAATTTTAACTCATTTATCATTTAACAAGTTTTCTATGTCATTTTTGTATTTTCTATTGGACATTTTGGATAGAAAAATTTGCTAACCTCATCCATACTAGCAAGCCAGTCAATTTTGGCCTTTCGCTTCATGTTGATTGCTTGCACAGGTGGAGCTTTACTTCCTGGCTGCCCCTAAGATCTGATTGTCTTGCTCGAGTTTTAGATCTGGTGTTAAGCCTCTTCATTTTCTTCGAATCTCAGATTTAAACTTCAATTTCTCAGATCTTGTTCAAGGTTGTTAGTGAAAGACCAAAATATTAACCCAAAAAATGGATTAACTCCCTGGCTAGAGTTTGAAAGCACCAGCCCTGTTCTGACAGAGCAATATCACAGATCACAGATATAAGAAAAGAAAAGTAAAAGAAAGAAGACAGAGAATTTTTATAGTGGTTTTGTTGTTAATGAAGTCTACATCCACTTTATAATTTTTCTTATAGACTGATTGCTGTTACAAGAGATGTTTGATTACAAGGCTTTGATTATGTTTAGCTAGATTGAATCCCCAGAGTTGAAATTCACTAGAGAATCATGGTGAATTTATTTGGAGATTGTTGCAAGAGAGGTAGAGAGTGAAGAATAATTCCAGTGGAGTTCAGCAGCCAGTCCAGAGAAGATCCAATTTATGTTGTAGATAAGATGATATTTATATGGGTCGGAGAGCTTCAAGGCCATGCGACTTCTTCATCGGCTTGCAGGTGGGTACGAAATGACCCAGGGAGAGGCATGCATGCAAAACGAGGAAGAACCGTGGGTCGTTGGCGACCCATGGCCTATGGGTCGCTACCGTTTTGCGAGCCAATGTCTTGGTCTCTTCTTGTATGTTTATTTGGCTAGTTCGTTTGATGGTCTGAGCAGATGCATGGATCGCTGATGATACAAGCACTTAGGATATTTTTAGAGTTTGGAATTAGAGGTGTTTTGATAGTTTTTTATCGCAGCTGTTTCGTTTTGATGGAAATCACTAGCTGTTTCCGCTCGGCTGCTGATTGGACTGAACTAATGTTAGCTTCTTGGTTAAGAAGAATTTTACTGTTGCTTTAGTAATATGATTTGGCTCTTGTCAACTCCTTATCTTAGCCTTTTTGGCTAATTTCTAAGCCATTCTGATGTGATGGGTTTTTTTGTATTCTACGAAATCCTATTGGGCTAAAAACCGGCATAACACTCCTAGTATTGTAGGTCAAACAAATTCCACTTTAAACATTGTGTATTTCATTATCAACTCATGGAAGTCGATTAACTTTCCAAGATAAAACCACATAGAAGTCCTAGAATCAACGAGAGAACACAACGTCAAACAATGGAAGCAAACCAATTCCCTAACTTATAAAGGGTGGAAATTATTAATAGAGTTCAACATCACCAAATTGAATCCTACTGCATACCACCCTTACTGCCTCGTAGAAGTCCAAGAATTGTTGAAAGAAACCAACATCAAGCAATACAATGTACTCAACCACCTTTAGCACTACGTAGAAGCCCTAGAATCATTGAGAGAACTCACCAAGAAGAATTATTGAATGCTCAAATCAAGACTAAAAGAAAAAGACAAAGTCATTTTGAATTAAGTTCTAAATAATTGAAAAAAAAATTAGAGCACCGTCGTATTTACAATAAAGAAGGACACAAATTAATGGCTGAAGAAGACAAAGAGGCGAAATATGAACAATACCGTGCTATTTATCATAATAGAAAATCTAGAAAAGTCAAAAAATACCAACGATGATGCATCGCAAACAAGTAGTGTCGGTAGTTCTTTATCAGTACCTTGCTCTCACAATATACAAGGTATTACTTGAACGAACTATTCCTATAATTCAGTATGTTATATTGTGAGAACAATAAAAGTTATATCCTGTAATTTAGTATGTTATATTGTGGGAACACTAAAAGTTATATTTACTAAAGTTTTTGTTACCTATGTGCATACATTATATTGTGAGAACAATAAAAGTTATATTTACGAAAGTTTATGTTACCTATGTACATATGCATATAATGATACACAAACAAGTAGTACAAGTAGCTTCATATAATAATAATATATTTATTAATATAATCAAAGTATAACTTATGAACCCAAGTCTTCTTAAATTTATCACCCACGTAGTTTACGAAGTCACTTCCTATCATATATTCCATAACTAGCAAATACTGTATAAATTTTCTATTAAAAAAACTTACAAAATTTATTTGTCAAATTTTTTAAGCAGATCGAGATCTTAGTGGACCAATGAACAATGAAGAACAGGAAGACATAGTTATATTACCTTTTGAACATAGAGATGACTTGAATGGAAACATAAGAACAAACAGAGTTGGTCAACCATGTCAAAGTTCTATCACAAGACATAAATATGCAAGAAGCTTTACAGATCATTCTGGTTTTCAAAAGTTCTAATTGCCACAGTCTAGAATATAGATATTGTTAAGCAAAACACTTCTATCGAGGATCAAATTGTTTTTGCTACTTAAATGGAAGAATAATTTTACAGTCAATTTAATCATCGGATGAGATCTTTGAATTGTAAACTGACTAATCAAATGAAAGGAAACGCTTAAGAAAAAACACTCGAGCTTATTACCATATGTTTGTATTTACATCAATAGGAGTACATGTTGATGAGAACTTGGCTAGTGGAAGAAATGGAGTATATACATTTAGTGATCAAGGCACTATATATCATAAAATATGTAGTTTGGTACCTCAATCCAGTTATCTTCCAAGTTCATTACAACTTTACATATATGATATATAGCACGAAATCGAAAATCGATTGTTTGAAAACGATACCCTGATTTGAGAAATAGTGGAGAAGTTGCAAAATCTTCTTAGTACATATAACAGATTTGTAGCTGTATTTCGACAACTTGGATAGAAGTCAAATACCCAACATTGCCAATTAGTTATAAAAGAACCATCTTCAAACCAAAAACAATATGCGCTTCCGACTACTTCACAAGTTGCTGGAATTTAGGTAGAGGGAGTCGAAAATGAGGAAATACATGAAAGAGAAATTATAGTTGAGACAAATTTTAGATAACTCATAAATATTCTCGAAACAGCTGGTTATTATGACCAATTACAATATCCAATTTTACTACCATATAGAAGTATGGATGGGATATAAATAGTCAAGATGAAAATGGTTACAAATTTTCATGTCGCGAGTATTCCGCTAATATTCTACAGGTATATACAACTTTAATAACACTACATTTTATATAAACATTTTACTTCTTGGTAAATTTATACTGTTAATTTTTTTTTATAGATTTGAGAAAATGATCACTTTTACTTCGGGGTGGTCGATTATTTTAACAGTACTTTGTTGATAATTATGCTAAGATAGACACTAACAGGCTAAGATGGTATGGGAGTAATCAAAATACCATTAGAGCTAAAACTTTTCAAGGATTACAAGATGCTCTGGATGTAGAAAAATGATGCAAGTGTGTATTTTTTGAATAATTTTTTTTACCTTTTATAATTAGTACATATTTGTATAAACACAATTGAAATTCATATTACTAAGTTGTCAATAAATTATCTTATATAGGAAATATTGGTACACGAACAATACTACCATCTTCATATACTGGATGTCCATGTGATATGTGTCAACGATGTCATAATGCAATGACTTTAGTACATAAATTTGATAAGTCCGATTTATTCATTACGTGGACATGCAATCCATTTTGGGATGAAATCGTTAATGGATTATTATTACCTGGTCAAGACTCACAAGACAGATCAGATTTAACAACAAAGGTTTTTCGTGCAAAATACGAGGAATTGAAAAAAGTTGTTTTCATGGAAGGAGCACTTGGAAAAGTAGCTACTCAAGTTCATGTAATTGAATTTTAAAAAAGAGGTTTACCACATATTCATATGCTAAAAAAATTCGAAGAAGAAGACAAATTGACTAATCCGGATGAATATGATGAAATTATTAGAGCAGAAATACTAGATATTGATGAAGAACTAGAGCTATATACAATGGTACCGAAGTGGAAGATTCATGGACCATATGGCAATCAAAATCATATTTCTCCTTGTACGAAAAAGGCTGTTTGTAAGGACCTACCTTTTTGGATGGTTTAAATCAACGATAAGCCACACATGTCAAACCTAAACCATTCAAGATGGAGGATTGTTATGGGTTACATAAGAAAAAGTAGAGAAAAAATGAAAGCAGACACAGAATCTTACAGTGGGATAACAAAATGTAAATGTCAAATTAACAATTCATGAAGCTGTTTTACAAATAACATTTAGTTATACTTTTACAATATAGAGTCAGAGTTCATACAGTAGTAATAAATAAATAATGCAGCGGAACCACATGATACAGTGAAAATAATATAATAAATAGTAATGGTATAAATCTTCGTCTTCGTCCTCCAAGACAATCTTCGATAAACTGAAAAGCTCAGACTGACCCGAGCGAATTGAAAAGACAAAGCATTTGAGTCATAACTAAAAGAACTTATGTAAGTTAAATCAACAGTAAATAAATTTGAGTGTAATGGCATATGAGATATTTACAGGGTTTGAATTCGTCTACCCAGTGTTAACGTGAGTGCAGTTACTTAAGACACGTTCGGGATTTCAATCTCTTAAGGATCCGTTAAACTATTTACATAGATGGTACAATACGCTATTATAATAGTGTCTACAGTAAAGTAAAGTATTAAAATAGCATTAAGCCATTACCTATATCCCCCTTAACACATTTTATATATTCCCATAGTCTATGCAGTATCGTAAGTTCCTTCGTAAACTAGAGGTTTACCCAGATGGCACTCCATAGATATAGTACAAAACAAACTCGTAGAATGCACGATAAGGCATGTGAACACGACACTCGAGACAATGACAGTGTAGGATTCCACCAATTGCGGACCCAAACCAGGGTAATGCATAGCAACTACTACCGCCCACCTCGGAACAAACTCCCATAATCAAAATCAAGGGGTGGCCACGAAATCATCATAAAGTCATAATATGATATCGACGAAGCATGTCTGATAGGAGGAATGACCTCAATTAGTCCAGCGTGGCTCCTATTTTATTCACAACTAAGCTGACTCACGGGAGTCAGGGTCACGTAAATACCTCAAACAGAATCATTCACCAAACCATCATACTTCATTTCTTCAATCTCCACCACTTACATAGTTGTTAAAGTGGTTTTTTGGTACCGACAGAGAGTATGACAATATCCATCCCGGTCTCTCTAACAACCAAATGCTTATTACACATCGGATGGTTCCTTTACATTTCAAAAGTCAACTCATAATAAATATTAAAATATCATATTCGATTCAAACCATATCACTTTCGAA
Source organism: Allium cepa (assembly GCA_030765085.1). Lineage (NCBI taxonomy): Eukaryota > Viridiplantae > Streptophyta > Magnoliopsida > Asparagales > Amaryllidaceae > Allium > Allium cepa. Next base: position 517,537,966 of record CM060942.1, read on the forward strand.
ATCATATTCATTTTCAAAGCAATATTCACTTTCAAAATCATATTCACTTTGAAATTATCGATAAGATAGGTTAATTAAATCATCATCCCAAAATCATCATATTTATTCAAATATATCATTTCACAAAGAGGTATCAATTTCAAATCCCAAGTTAGCTTGTATCATCATCAAGGTTTAAATATAAATACTTCAACTTTACACAGTGTGGAATTTTAGAAAATAGTTTAGATAGTCATAAATAATTTTAATAGTTTGAAAATAGTTAAAATAATTAAAATATTCTAAAATAGTTTAAATGATTTAAAAGTAGTTTAAAATAGATTAAAATAGTTTAAATTGTTAAAATAGTTTAAATAGATTTAAACTGGATTAAATATATTAAAATAGTTAAAATAGTAGATTTAAATTGGATTTAAAATGATTTAAATGTATTTAAAATAGATTAAATATATTTAAATTATATTAAGTAGATTTAAAATAGATTAAATAAATTTAATTAGTTTAAAATAGGTAAGATAGGTTAAATTGGATTAAGTAGATTATAATAGATTAAAATAAATGAAAAATAGTTTAAATTGATTAAAATAGTTTAAAGTAGATTTCAAAGTTATATCCAAACATTTCAATAACTCAATTTCGATAAATTCATTTATATTTGACAATTCAAATTTGAAATTCCAATTTAATTTGAACAATTCATTAGATCAATTCCAATTTCAGCATTAAGACTTGGATTTTCAAAATAATTCAGTGTATATATCAATTTATATTTCAAAATACTAATTAACTAAATTAAAAATTTAAAGAATTAAAATTCATTTAATTTAACCAATCTGTTGTCCGTATATAACTTTCTACCATATGTTCAAGTGATACAGATATTTATCATTTCAATCTGCAATTTAAAATTTTTACGGGTATATATCGTTTCAACTCGTAATTCTGAATTAAAATAAAATCCATAAATCACTTGAGCCTATCATTTCAACCCAAGACGATTTTTCTTAATCTATAGATCGTTCGGGTATGTACCATTTCAACCTGTAGGGAATTTGCAGTGTTGAAACAATATAAAATATAACATCCAATCATCCAATATCTACAATCAAAATACATTGCAATCATCACTCAAATCTACCAAAAAACATCAATAGATAACTGATTATCATTAACAGGTATTAAATTGTCGATTAAATTCAATATTAAATTAAATGGTGATTTAATGCAATAAAAGTTAAATTTAACTAGAATGACAAATTTAAATATATCAAACGTCAACCAACCAATTCTAAATCACATTATAAATTCCATTTAATTAACATAAGATAATTTACTTGTTGTGAGTTGGTTAAAACACCGACCTTTGATTTCAAATCGATTTGAAATCCAAAATAAGGCCCAGATTTGAACAATCTTAGAATTTATCCGAACTAGTTCCATAATGTTCGAAATTTCAATACGATCCCAACGGAGAAAACCGTATACAAATTCGAGCTCGTATGCAAAAGTTATTAAGATTAGAAGTTATACGATTTATATTTGAAATAAATAAAATAATAATATAATAAACAATTCACCTCGAAACCTTAGCTCGCATTCACGCTGCAGTACACGACATGGCTGTCATACTTCAATCGCTTACCACCATCGCTTCACTAGCCTATACCCAAATCAATGACCACCACCGTGCTCCCCAGTTCGAGGCGCACCCATCCAAGCCGCGCGGCCATCTCCGCTTTCTCTAAGCTGACAGTGTCGCAGCCTCAATCTTCGGCCAATCACAACGGTTCTAGTGATCTACGGTGCGAACCAGACCCGGACCCAGACCCAAGGCTTCCTCGATGAGCTCTATCACCCCATGTCCTCCGATCGTCTCCAGGACATAGATCCACCGTTAAATAATCAAAACATTAATATGGATGGCTGAGGTTCATCCTCAATTTCTGATCAAATGGTGGTTCAAACTGAAAAAGGAACAATAGCATGAATTACCCTCATCGAGAGCTTCGAAATGGTATATAATATGACATAGTTCTGAGGAGATTGATGTTTCGATTTGAATTTGATATTGGATTTAGGGTTTATATTTGGAATTTGTTTCTACCATTGAAAAGAAGGAGGTAGAAAGAAGTTGATGTGCGTAAAAAATAAGAAAAATGATTGCTAGGGTTTGAGAAACAGGACTATTTATACTAACAAAACCCGATAAGAAAGTAAACACATATCGAATTTGTACGAACGACGAATAGTGACCGAAAAAGCCAACTCTTCCTCGAAAATGAAAGTGGATTATCTCATATATCAAAATAGAGGTTTTCGATATTTTTAAACTCATTGAAATAGGTTTCAAGTCTTAATTCCATCATATGAAGATATTAACTTTAAAATCAGCTTATTTCAAATTGAATTCAATTAAATTATTTTCTACACGTTTTGAGTTCGTACGATCAAACGACAAGTCCGATCGCTACGAAACTTGAAAACCTATAATAATTCACAGTTGCTGGATTCAGTGAAACTTGTTTCGTCGAAATCCGAGATGGTGGAAAAAATGGTTATTTTCGCATTAATTAAATAAATTATCATTAAATTGATTAAGTCACTTTTAATTTCACTTTTAATAACTAACAAATTTTAGCATTTTTGATTACTTAGACATTTACAATAATTTAAATCAACTTTACATGTCAATCCAGTTTTAAATATTACACTAATTACAGTGTTCAGTTTCAACCGTAATTAAATCCAATTAATTATAATAAAATTTCAATAAATTGATTAAATATGATTTCAAACTTTTTGTTCAATCAATTATTGCTCTATAGGCATAGTTAGCATTGGTTTATATCTTATTACATTAATATTCTCCAATTTCTTCTTAATTTCCATTAACATATTTTATTACATTTAATTGCAATTGATTTCTAATTTAATTTAACAAACTAAATAAATTGGTAACATATAATTATTGTTACCATTAACTTTTAATCACATTTATAAGTTTATTATCTACCACATATGTTATAACCATTCACCTAACACTGATGTTATCCAACTAGAACTGATTAAGTATAATTTCACCAATTAATATAACATTTAATTTATTTTCTTATTTTAAGTTTATAACTAATTATAACTTACACTCATTACAATTTCTTGAGATTACGCTCAATTAATCATATATTACATTAAATTTACATTATTACTTTATTTTTTTATTTACAATCTATAACCAATTACGACTTTAGATCATTTCAATAAATTGGACTTCCATTAAAATAGTCATTAAATATCTTGCATTAGCATTATTGCATCCAATTCAAGTTATTCGTTTCAATGTTAAATCCTAAATCTTTAATCGTTCACAGCATTAAATTTCAAACTAAATTAATTAATAATATTAATCATCGAAAATTACGGGTCGTTACACTCTCTCCCACTCAAAAAATTTCGTCCTTGAAACGGGGAAAACGATTGGATAAAGAATTAATATATTAAATTCAAAATATTTCGTTTATAAACAATTAATTTACATAATTAAATAAGTTAAATAAAATATATCAAATTTATATACAATTAAATCCTTCCTTATTCAAGTTAATAAAAGTTTGAAAAACATTTTCACCTTCACAAAAAATTTCGAAGACCAAAATTCATGGGAAATTTCGACGGAGTCTCCTTTTTACGAAGAGGTCTGGGAGAAAAAATAATAACAATATATATCACATATTTCAAAACAATTTATACCAAACCACAGGAAAATAATATAATATCGTTAGAAAACCGTAATCCGAAAACGTAACTATTTGTCGGGCAAACAACGCTTATTTATGAAACCAAAACAGTAGCAATTGCTTTCATAAACCTGTATTTCACTTATATAATCCGAATGTGTTAATAGTTATGTAAAAGAGAAATATTTAAATTATTTCAACCAATAACAACAAAACAATCACAATATAACGATAATCACTTACAACCAAAACCACACAACCATTACATGCAAATTCAAGAAATTAGCCATCCAACCATGGCAACCAAACAAATGGTTTGTTTGGTTTTAGAACTTTTAATCATATAAAATGATAAATAAACTACTTGTATACTATACACTCAACGGTCCTAGACAGAACTTAATAGATTACTTATACATCTTTACACAGTTAGAAATATCCTTACCAAACATCCCATAAGCCAAACAACCAATAATTTCAAATGTCAATAAGTTTATTCTTACAAATTTCTTTTCATATCATTTACTATTTGTCCATTTTCATTCATTCATACAAAGCTTATTTTCATTAAATCACATTCATTACTTACAAAAGTTCGTTTCTCATTTATTCATACGATGCCATTTTCATTAAATTTTCATTCAATTATTAACATAAGTTATTTCCATTCAATGATTTAAAATAATCAACGAATTCATTGTCAAAGGATTATAAATATTTTATATCGGTATACTTCACATTTATTATTTACTTTGATTTCCCTTTTTATATAAGTATTCATTTGTGAAGTAACCCGTACATAGTGTTTTTATTCTTTTTCACATTTATTCCTTTCATATATAATATTCACTTTTTCTATTTCACCTTTTCTTTATAAATGGCTTCAAACGTTACTTAAGTTTATAATCATTTTAATTACAATATTCACTTTTATATTAATTATAATTACTATCATTTCAAGCTATTAACTTAAGTTTATAACAATTTATAATATCAGAATTCTCATGTAAAGAAGAAATTCCATTGAACACTTTCATTTTCTAAGTTTACTTGTATAATATTCTATTACATATTCTTTTTAACATTTCCAACTTTTTACATTTTGGTAAGTTATATATATTTCTTTTAGAGTGTAATCAAATGTTACACAAGTTTATCTTATTTATTTTGATTAACAAATGTTCAATAATTCATCTTCTAAATTTCCATTATTCTTTAATTTTACAAGTTCCTAATTTCTTATATATATCATTAATCACTTAACATCTAATTACTTATATTTTTCTTCATTTTAGAAACTTCCAATTATTAAAATAATTAAGATCTCATTCATTACAGTAATTGAAAACTAATAATCATCAGAAAATTTTAAGAACTAAACTCCGTTTTCATTTTAGTCCCTTAGAAAATAATATATATTTATCCTTCATAGACCAATTCATATTTAAAAATTCAAATTTTAGTTTTATTCATCCAAACATAGGTGTACTAAAATTACTACAACAGTCTTCCCATTATGAAACTCGAAAATTAACGTCGATAATGCGTGCACTCATCATCGAAATTATTTTCCAATGATAGAGAGGGGACTACTGAACTTAGTTCCTTTAAAATTCCTTTAAAACATTCCATTCAAATCATATTGAAATATTTATATCGAAAAATACTTTCAAATAATACTAATAATATAACCAAAATCTTTTGAAAAAAATCTTAAAAATCCCGAAACTTAAGTTTTGAATTTCCAGTTTATGTTCCTTTTATGTATAATCTCATTTTGCAACCAATATTTATAAATTTCAATTTTATAACAAACAAACATATCACACACCACAATATCCATTAACAAAAAATTATTCTTTTACATACAAAATAAGATACTAGGTAAAGTTATTTCATTTACCTATATTCCAAAACCAATATTGTGTCGGTCTGCTACTGTAAGTGTTTAGAAATCCCTATCGATGCCATGGAATCCCATGTACCGACCAGAGTTTATAAATACTAAACAGAAGAAATAAACACAATGCAAAACGTTTTATAACACTAACAAATACGCTCACATATATATAAACTCAGCGATCCATTCTAGGGTATTATTATCCTATATTATATCAGTAAGACCCCACAAAGCTAAGATTATCGCTAAACCAAAGCTTTGACACCAAATGTAAGGACCCACCTTTTTGGACGGTTGAAAATCGACGATACGCAACACACGTCAAACCCAAACCATTCAATACGGAGGATTGTTATGGGGTAAATAAGAAAAAGTAGGGAAAGAAATAATAAAGACACAGAATCTCACAGCGGAATGACAAAATATAATAATCAAATAAACAGTTCATGAAGGTGTTTTACGAATGACATTTTATTATACTTTTACAATACAGAGTCAGAGTACATACAGCAGTAATAAATAAATAATGCAGTGGAACAACATGATGTAGTGCAAATAGTATAATAAATAGTAATAGTACTAAATCTTCCACTTTTTCCTCCAAAAGCAGTCTTCGATAAACTGAAAAGCTCAAACTGACCCGAGCGAATTGAAAGGACAAGACAATGGAGTCAGAACTAAAATATCTTACTTAAGTTAAATTAAAAATAAATAAATATGAGTGTAACGGTGTGGAGATGTTTACGGGGTTTGACATCTTCTATCTAGTGTCAACGTGAGTGCAATAACTTAATTAAGAGATGTTCGGGATTTCCATCTCTTAAGGATCCGTTAAACTATTTTCATACATAGTACAATACGCTATTATAATAGTGTCTACATTAAAGTAAAGTATTATAATAGCATTAAGGCATTACCAATATCTCCCTTAACACATTTTACATATTCCCATAGTCTATATAGTACAGTATGCTCCTCCGTAAACTGGAGGTTTACCCAGAGGGCACTCCATAGGTATGATACAAAACAAACTCGTAGAAGGCACGATAGGGCATATGAACATGGCACTCGAGGCAATGCCAGGGTAGGATTCTACCAATTGTGGATTCGTACTAGTGGTAACGCAAAACAGCTACTACCGCCCACCTCGGAACACACTCCCATAATCAAAATCAAGTGGTGGCCACCAAATCATCACAAAGTCATAATATGGTATCGAAGAGGCATGTCCGATAAGAGGATCATTTGGCCTGGTGTGGCTCTTGTTTTAATCACATCTAAGCTGACGCATGGGAGTCAGGGCCACGTAAATACCTCATACAGAATCGTTTACCAAACCATCCTACTTCATTTCTGGAATCTCCACCACATACACAGTTTTTAAAGTGGTTTTCAGTATTAACAGAGAGTATGACAGTATCCGATCCCGGTCACCTTAACAACCAAATGCTTATTATACACCGGATGGTTCCTTTACATTTCAAAAGTCAATTCATAATCAATATCAAAATATCATATTTGATTCAAACCATATCACTTTAGAAATCACATTTAATTTTAAAACCATATTCACTTTTAAAATCATATTCACTTTGAAATTATCAATAAGATAGGTTAATTAAATCCCCATTCCAAATCATCATATTTACTCAAATATGACATTTCACAAAAATGTATCAATTTCGAATCCCAACTTTGGTCGTATCATCATCAAGGTTTAAATATAAAGCTTCAACTTTACACAGTCTGAAATTTAGAAAATAGTTTAGATAGTCATAAATAGTTTTAACAGTTTGAAAATAGTTAAAATACACTAAAATACTTTAAATGATCTAAAAATAGTTTGAAATAGATTAAAACAGTTTAAAAGTTAAATAGTTAAAATAGATTTAAATTAGATTAAATAGATTAAAATAGTTTAAATAGTTCAAATAGTTTATATAGATTTTAATTAGATTTAAAATGAATTAAATAGATTTAGAATAGATTAAATAAATTTTCAAATAGATTAAATAGATTTATTATATTAAATAGATTTAAAATGGATTAAATAAATTTAATTAGTTTAAAATAGGTAAGATAGATTAAATTGGATTAAATAGATTATAATAAATTAAATAAATTAAAAATAGTTTAAATTGATTAAAATATTTTAATAACTCAATTTCGATTAATTCATTTATATTTGACAATTTAACTTTGAAATTCCAATTTAACTCCTTTGAACAATTCATTAGATCAATTCCATTTCAGCATTATGTCTTGGATTTTTAAAAATAATTCAGTGTATATAAATCAATTTCTATTTCAAAATACCAATTAACAGAATTCAAAATTTAAAGAATTAAAAACCATTTAATTTAACCAATCCGGTGTCCATATATAATTTTCTACCCTATAACTAGGTTATAAGGATATTTATTATTTAATCCGCAGTTTAAATTTTTTACGGGTACATATCATTTCAACCTACAATCCCAAATTAAAATAAAATCCATAAAATCGCTTGAGTCTATCATTTTAACCCAAAATGATTTTCCTTAATCCATAGATCATTCGGATATGTATTATTTCAACCCAAAGGGAACTTGCAGTGTTGAAACAATATAAAATATAACATCTACTCATCCAATATCAATAATCAAACATACATCACAATCATCATCGAAATCAACCAATAAACATCAATAGATAACAAATTATCATTATCTGGTATTAAATTGTCAATTAAATTCAATATTAAATTAAACGATGATTAAACGGAATGAAAGTTAAATTTAACTAGAATGAAAAATTTAAATATGTCAAACGTCAACCAACCAATTCCAAATCACATCATAAATTCAATTTAACTAACATAAGATAATTTAGTAGTTGCACGTGGGTTAAAACGCTCATCTTTGTTTTCAAATCGATTTGAAATCCAAAATATGACCCAAATTGAATAGTCTCAGAATTCGTCCAAACCATTTTCATAATGTCCAAAATTTCAATACGATCCCAATGGAAAAAACCGCATACAAATCCGAGCTCGTATGCAAAAGTTATTAAGATTAGAAGTTATACGATTTATATTTGAAATAAATAAAATAATAAAATAAATACGTTCACCTCAAAACTTTAGCTCGCATTCACGCTACAGTACTTGACATGGTGGCCACACTCCAACCACTTTCCACAGCCGCTTTACTAGCCTATACCTAAACCAATGACCACCATCTTGCTCCCCAGGTCGAGGCGCACCCCTCTAGGCCGTGCGACCATCTCTGGTTGCTCCAAGCTACCTGTGTCGCAACCTCAATCTTCGACCAATCACGGTGATTCTAATGATCTACGGTGAGAACGAGACCTAGATCTAAGGCCTGCTTGACGAGCTCTACCACCCCATGTCCTTCGATCGTCTCCAGGATGTAGATCCACCGTTAAATAATCAAAACCCTAATATGAACGGCTGAGGTTCATCCTTGGTTTCTAATAAAATGGTGGTTCAAATTGAAAAATGAAAAGCAGCTGTGACGCTTGTCGAGAGCTTTAAAACGGTGTATAATATGACATAGCTATTAGGAGTTTGATTTTTCGATTTGAATTCGACATTGGATTTAGGGTTTATATTTGGAATTTGTTTCTGCCATTGAAAAGAAGAAGATAGAAAGAAGTTGATGTACGTACAGAATAAAAAACTGACTGCTGGGTTTGGGAAACAAGACTATTTATACTAACAAAGCCCGATAGGAAGATAAACACATATCAAATTTGTACGAATGACGAATAGCGACCCAAAAAACCTGTTATGCCTCGAAAACAAAAGTGGGTCATTCTATATATCAAATGGACGTTTTCGATATTTTTAAAATCAATGGAATAGATTTCAAGCCTTAATTCCATCGTACGAAGAAGATAGCTTTAAAATTAGCTTATTTCAAATTGAATTCAATTAAATTGATTTCTGCGCATTTCGAGTCCGTACGATCAAACGACAAGTCCGATCGCTATGAAACTTGAAATCCAACAATAATTCACCGTTATGGATCCGATGAAACTAGTTCCTCTGAAATCTGAAACAGTGGCCAAAATGATTACTTTCATGTTAATTAAATAAATTATTATTAAATTAAATAAGTCACTTTTTAATTTCACTTTTAATAACTAACAAATTTTATCATTTTTTATTACTTGGAAATTTAGAATAATTAAAAAAAACACCCATCAACCCAGTGTTGAATATTACACTAATAACAGTGTCTAATTTCAAATATAATTAAATCCAATTAATTATAAATTAAATTTCAATAAATTGATTAAATTTGATTTCAATCTTTTTATTCAATCAACTATTACTCTTTGGGCATAGTTAGCATTGGTTTATATCTTATTACATTAATATTCTCCAATTTCATTTTAATTTCCATTAACGTAAAAATAATTACCTTTATTTCAATTGATTTCCAATTTAATATAGGAGGCTAAATAAATTGGTAACATATAATAATTGTCACCATTAACTTTTAATCACATTTATAAGTTTATTATCGACTACACATGTAATAACTATTCACTTAACACTGATGTTATCCAATTACAATTGATTACGTATTATTTCACTAATTAATATAACATTTAATTTATTTTCTTATTTTATGTTTATAACCAATTATAACTTACGTTTATTATAATTTCTTGAGATTACACTTAACTAATCATCCATTACATTAAATTTACATTATTACTTGAACATGCAACGCCCACCAAGTTCTTCTATGTAAATTCAATCAAAGAACATCTAAGACAACTTCTATATCATGAATTTATTGAACACTACAGTTTAACTCATCATCTAATAATCTAAAATGCAATGATTCAAACATCTAAGGTCCAACTCTTCATCTGACACAAAACGGTAGAAGAAATCCTCAAAAGGGCTATATCTCAGGGTAGTTTGAACATGGATCCAAGACTTTTCTTGCTCATCTTAATAAAACGGCGTGGTAACTGCAGCAACAGTTGATGAGTCAAGGAGCATCAGAGTGACATAACAAGAGCAACAACCAGTTCATCAATAGTCTTAATAATAACTAAAACATGACCATCCACAAAAACCACTTATGGTACAGGAGACAATCTAACAGACTAAGAAGTAATGTTCATAACTTTTGGAACCCATTTCTGAATAAGAGGATGGGGTAGCAGAATCTTGGACGATGGAGTAACTTCCATGGTAGAGACCGAAAGCTTATAAGAGGTGGCAATATGACCAAACGAATGACAAGTGAAAAAAAGTTAGGCGCCCAACCATATCGAACACATACCACAGCAACTTGGCCAACTTACACTAGCACACGAATCAAAGATAGAAGAGGCTTATCGATGGATATTTCAATCGGGTCCTTGGCATAAACCAATTTATCGTGGGCTACAGTATTAGAGTCGAAACTTTTTAATTTACCTATGTTGTTGCGAACTAGTTCAATCCAATGAATGGCTGCAAAGTAGACCAAATGGGCAAAAAATAAACCCAAATAGGAATAAACAAAATCTGTGCATGAGCACTAGCGACAGAAGGAGACCAATGAATAATAATGAATAGTTTACCATCAATAAATGATAGTTCAGCTTCTAGTACATGCTGGCGATCCTCAAAAGATGAAAACTTGAAAATGTACATTGAGTCAACATACCTGACATGGAAACCACCTCGAAGTTTCCATAACCGGCTATATAGATTACTAGCATCTTGAATCAGATGATTTGGGTCCAAGAAGAAACCAACTTGGTAGCCCGACCAGTATCATGCACCTTCTTACATAACAATAGGCGGTGGAATCATAACACCATCATCCTCCACAATTTCAAGCTCTATAGGCGAGTAAACACCTTCATTTTGGGGTAGGGAATGAAAATGAGAGGAGCAAGGCTTGAGACAGCCTGGAACAGACCCCTTTTAAGGCTGAATAGGAAGGACCATTTTGGCTTGAGAGCAGGTTGCAGGAAAAACCATGGAAGAGACATTCAAACAAGCAGCTTCAATTCGAGAGCCAAGACCAAAATTGTCAATGTGTGCACCACCAGGCTGGCCATCAAATACATTAACATTGCTTACCAAAAATTTCAAAGGATCATCAATATTCGGCTCACCAATTTCAATCCATTGTCCAACATCATCATGTATGGCCTTTTACAACAAAGGGGAAATAGGAGTATCCAAGTCAGCTGAAGAAGAAATGATACCTAAAATTGGCAAGCTATTGGGATCGGGAACACAAAGAGATGCATCCAAGGCTGCAAAGGGGTTTGCAGCGAAAAAAGAGAATTCGGATATAGAATTTACACAGCAAAGGCGAAACCCAAAGTTGAAAAATCATTAGCACTGAACGGCAAAGAGGAACCAGTGGCAGCATGAGGACCAGACCTAGTCATGATTAATATATATTATTTAATTAGATATATTTACTTTATAATTAGTTACAACAACATTTTATGGTTAAAATCAGTCATATAATTTAATATATAACGTATTGTAGTAAAATTAATTTTCATTAGTAAAGTAATAATTTTTGTAAATGTTTTACGATTATTTGATATTATTCAAATCAATTTACTTCATAAATAAATTATATTAATTCGAACATGATATGAAAAATATTTTTCAATTTAAAATATTATTTTAGCACCAAATAAGCTCCTGGTTGAAAAAGTAAAGAATAAAAAACTTTTTTCCTATTTTTAAAATTATTTGCTTAAAATGGCCGAAATTATATAAATTAATATGAAATTAATTTCAATCGGGAAAATATGGAAAAAAAATTGTACTTTAAAATATCATTTAGGATTTATAGAAAATTTAAAATTTGCAATAAAGTTTAAAAATTAATGATTTGTTAATATTTTAATAAGCATCAATTGAATATTTAATTAAAATGAATTTTAAATTAAAAAATAAAATTATTTCTGAACTGTGCGCATGACCTGGGTTTAATAAGTAAATAATTTATCTTGAATAATTTTATTAATGAATTCATATAACTATATATTATAAATATATTTATGTGTGTAGATATATATCAAAAAAAATTACTTTATTATAATATATATGTATACATATATTATTGAGGGTTTAAGAAAATTATTTTAATATTTTGACTAATTTATTTATATTTTTGTAACGACCCGATATTTTCAACCATTCGCATCCGCACATGCCGGACTTGAATTGCTCAAAATATCGCGTTGTAAATAAAATTTGGCAAATCTCAGAATATACAGTAAATACATAATCACAGATCACAGACATAGAGTAATTAATAATGCAGCGGAATTTAAAAGAAATAGTAGTTCATGAAGCTACTATATAAAAATAAGATACATCAGAGTTAAACCAGATACAACAAAAGTAACAAGATACATCAGGTACAAATCAGAATACATCACTGGATACAGAAAGCAAAATAGATGGATGGATCTTCAAGGAAAGCTCCAACTCCGAAGGTGAATCTTGAATGCTAACTCACTCAATCTGACTCGAGCGTAAAGAAAAATACAAAACACTCGAGTCAGGACATAAATACTTATGAACTGTAAATAAACTCAAGTGAACAGTAACAAAAATGCATCAGTAACTTAAAGGATGCTTGGGATCGCCCATCCTTTAAGGATCCGTTAAACTATTTACTATGTAGTAATATTGCGCTACTATAATAATGTCTACAATAAAATAAACATACTTTTAAATAGCGTTCCGGGCTACCCATATCACCCTTCACACATAATAGTCCCAGTAGTCCATCCAATATCATGCCATCTCCACTCTGGGTGACTGTCAGAGGATACCACACGGGCTATGGGAGAAAAACAAACTCGTAGTAAAGGCTCGGTATGGTAGGTGACACGGCACACAAGGCAATGCCAGGGTAGATATACCAATTACGCACACGGGCTGGTGGTAACGCAGCAGCCACATACGCCCACCTCGGAACACACTCCCAATCAAAATCGGAGGATGGCCATCTAATCAATCACCAATAAGAGTATTGTATCGAAGGAATGTGTCCGACCAGAGGTGCTACCTCCTTTGGCCCAAGATCGCTCCTGTTTTAGCCACCTTATGCCAACTCACGAGAGTTGGGTCCACGTAATATACCTCAAGAACGTCGCCACCATCCTACTTCATTCTGGAATCTCCACCGCGTACACGGTTGTTAAAGTGGTTTTCGGAGTTGGCAGAGAGTATGACAACTTCCGATCCCGGTCTCTTTACAAACGTTATTATAACGCCGTGGTCATTTCAAAATAGTTTATATTTCAAAAGGATCAAATCATTTCATTTCAAAACTATATTCCTTTCAAAATAGTTTACGCCTCGAAACCAAAACCATTTTTATATTCAAAACTATTTATTCAATCAAAATAGTTTATACTTCGAAACCAAAATCATTTTTATTTCAAAACTATATTCAAATCAAAATAGTTTATACTTTATCATTTCCATCTCAAACCTATATCCACTTCCAAAAATCATAATACTTTCAAAGTTATAACTCTTTCGAAACCAAAATACTTGAAATCATTACACTTTGAAAATCATAACATTCTGAAATCATACATTTGAAATCATGAAACATTCATTTAATTCTTTACATTTTACAAATTTATTTCCAATTTAATTCAAAATTTCAAATTTCCAATTTAATTCAAATCAAACCATTAATTTCAATTCAATTCAGTTTTCTAACAAAACATTTCAAATCTTATAAATTTCAAATATAGATTTGATCTACAAAATAAGCTATCCAATTTTAATATGTTTCCAAAATTTAATATCCCACATTTCAAAACTAAACTTTATAATTCCATATATTCATATCTCAAATCTAATTTCATTATTATGTAGTTTTGAAATATTCATTTCATAAATCCAATATTATTAAAACAAACTTAAATTACAATTAAACCAAATATCTTTTCATACAAATATAAACTTCAATATTCCTTTATCAAATAAATCAAAATCAAATATCATTCCACATTCACATTCTTTGCTAAAATAAAGATCAAATCATTTCCAATCATTTCAAAATCACTAAAATAATACATCCTTTCAAAACTTCATAATCAAATCATTATTTGAATTCAAATCCAAATATTCAAATTTAAATATCATTTAAAAATCAAATATTTCATTCGTTTATTTTCAAACATCATTACAAAATACATTTCAAAATTCCATTCAAAAATTCATTTATCTCATTACATCTCATTCCGTTTAACACATAACCAAGTAAACTTTATTTAAAATTCAAATTCAAACTTAAATTCCTTAAAAATTCAAATTTAAATATTAAAATACATTTAAAATTTCTTAAATTTCACAATTAATCAATTTCCAAAAGTTAAACATTTAACACTTTAAAATATAACTCAAACAGTGTTAAAATCTATAACATTTCAAACATTGTCAAATTATAGCAACGACAACATTTATAAAGTGCTATCGTAGCTTATAGCTTCCAAAAATGGTTTAGATCAAGAATAACGGCATTTATAAAATGTCGTAATAGATATTTAGTTATTTCAAACATTGTTATATTCAAAACAATAGCATTTAAAAATGCTGTCAAAAGACTACAACATTTTGAAAATGCTATAAAATTCCAGATTTCATTTTAGCTTTTCAAAAATAATAATAAAACTCCAAATTTTTATTATTACAACTTAAAAATCATATTTCTAGACTTCAAAATTTCACATTTAAAATCATTTTAACATATGATTTAACACAATAAAATTTGAAGATCAAATATTCAATTTAAAAACTCCATTCATTTATTAAGTCAAAATTCACTGTTTATTAACATATAAATTAAATAAAACTTAAAATTTTACTTCAAATACAATTTCAAAACTTTAAATTAAATTTCCATTATTTATTTACATTTTAAAATAAAATTTAAAGTCTAAAATCACATTTACTCCAAATTTACATACTTGAATTCACTTAAATTCACAATTTCAAGATTTAATATTTAACTTTCTTAAAACCATAATATATATATTTTTAAATCAAAATTTCATACTTTTTAAAATACATATTTTAATAAAAATCATTTAAAAATATACCACGGGGTCTGTATATAATTTTCTAACCTAGGTCAAGTGATACGGATATATATCATTTCAATCCGCAGTTTACAAAGAAAACCCGGGTTCTATCATTTCAAACCCGCAATCCCAAGTCAAATAAAATACAATAAAAATCGCTCAGGCCTATCATTTCAGCCCATAACGATTTTTCCTATTCTAAAGTCTTTTCGGGTATGTATCATTTCAACCCATAATGATTCTATTCTAACAGGGAACTTGTAGTGTGAATATATGCATAAACAATATAAACAATGTCAATGTCACAATATAATGTCACATATCAGATGTCAGGTGATAATTAACATTTTTAACATGGTAATAACATGGCATAGCATATCATATGATCATCATTAACTTGCATAACATTTTATATTACTAAACACTTGTCATCAATTCACTATTTCATAAGTATAAATGTCAGAGTGAGAAAGACTCACCTTTATCAAAGCTAGAGACAAACAACACACACAAGAGCGATTCCAAAGGCACGACAAGCACGATTTGATTTGAATAGATGGAGACCCTTGTAAACAACACAAAATATAACATACATAAGCACAAATATAGATATCGACATACAAATATAATCAACAACTTTAGTTTGCAGAACAGTTGCAAAACAAGATAGATGACCAAACCTTAGAAGCAAAAGACTTGCACACGACAACATAAGCTTGTCACATGATCAAATGATCTTGATCTCACCACACTAGGCTCTGGTTTGGGTCAGGTATGGCAACCATAAAAGTTAGGTTACAAGTGGATGAAGGTAGTGGAAGAGTTACAACATGAAGCATACATGGGTTCAAGGCAAATATGTGAAGTTTTTGGTGCATTTTGACTCGGCTATGACCACATATAGGCTCGGCCATGGGGTCTTCATGTCAGGTCAGATCTGGACAGTAGTGAAAAGGGCAGCCAGAGGTGAAGTAGATGATGGTGGTGGCGGCTAAGGGGTGGCCAAAGGCAACTATGAAGGCAATAGTGGAGTATAGGCTTGGCTAGCATTGTTTTGGTGAAGTGCTTTGCAAATTTAAGGTGGTGGCTTCATCTAATGGTCATGGCTAGAGGTGGTGGTCAGAGGAGAGGGGGTTGGTGCTGCTGTAGATGGTGGAGAGGATGGTGGTCAGCAAGGAGAGAGGTGAGGCCAAGCAAACATGAAGAAGAGGAAGGCTAAATCAGTGACGAAGAGGGGAAAATGTGAAAGAAAAGCCATTGTTTTTTTTTTTGTTTTTTTTTCATACATGGCCGTGATTTTTAGGGGGAAGATGAGGGAGAGTTTTCACGTGAAAAGAAAAATGGAATGTCAGCTGAAGAGTAGAGTTAAGGCAGCCAATTGAAGAGATGTTGGTTGAGAAGTGAAAAGACAGAATACAAAAAGGCTTGAGCAAATAAAGAGTCACAAACCTTTCAAATTTCCACCATTTCTTTTTAAATTTTAAATACATGTAAAATATATATAAATACAGATAAAAACACGAAAATATTGTAAATAAACAAAAATAAATAAATAAATATTAATTAAATATAATTAAATTAAGAAAATAGCAAAGAAAATGTAAACTAGGCTTGAAAATTTGAAAATAATGAAATGAACTTTTGAAAAATTGTATGTACATGAAACATATTTATAAATAAAGATAAAAACATAAAAATAAAATGCATACATAAAAATGAATAAATAAATTTTAATTAAATATAATTTAAATAAAGAAAATAACAGAAAAATGGAAACTAACCTTTAAAAATAGAAAATAAATTCAATGATCTTTGGAAAAATTCAAACATCACTTTAAAAATATTTAAAAGGTAAAAATATATGTAACATAACATATAATAGAATTTAGAATAAGATATGACAAGTAAAAAAAAATATTTATTTAATTTAAATAAACAATATTGTTAAATAAAACAATTTACACCCAATTTTGTAAAAAGCATAACTTCCACAATATTATTCGGATTTCAACGAAACGAAAAGCATTGTTCTTGAAATTTTATTTACTTTCATAATAAAAGGTAAAATTAAAATTTTAAAACTTTTAAAATTTAAATTTAAAAGTCAAAGTTTGACCAGATTGACCAAAATTCACTTTTCTGGAAATATTCAATATATGCATGATTGAAATTCTAATCCACATCAAAATCAACATTTATATTTCAATTAACAAAATATATTCATTTTAATAAATAAAATAAAATTTTTAAATTAGGAATTTAAATTAAAATAATTAAATATACAATTACAATAATCAGAAAATACAGGGTTGCTACACTCTCCCCCACTCAAAACTTTTCGTCCCCGAAAAGGAATGAGGTAGGAGAAAGCACAGAAAAAGATAGAATGAAATAGTATTAAGACAAGATGACAAGAAGATTAAAATTATACCTGATAACTGTTGCTGTAGGTAAGTTTAACAATGTGGAGATGATCTTTCCAAGATCTTCCAGAATTCAAGAACAAAAGCATGAAAAAAAATCTTTTAGAATCTGATTCACCCTTCCCGTTTGACCGACGATCTGTGGATGGAAAGCAGTGCGTAGATTCAAAGATGAGTACCAAAGATTATTAAAGATTGTAGAAAGATTTCTAAACAGACTGGTATATGCAATAGCCTCCCATTCTGTAGCAAGATAAGGGAAATTAGGACAACCAAAAGATAGTTTGAAAAACAAAATAAAATAATAAATTTGAAACCATAAAATTTCAACTTAAACTGAAAATTAATTTTACATAATTCAAATAAATCTTAAGCATCTCTAATTTCATTATCTTATCATCCAATTATCTTAAATTAACAAATCCCTAAAATCATGTATTTGAAAAATCTTTTATTATACTCAAAATGTGACAAATAAAATTTAATTCTTCTTCACCACTAATTAAAATTAAATTTATTCCTCTCAATATATTTTATCACCTATGTTAAATATACTCACACTCATTGCAACTGCCTTAAATTTATTCTTAGTTCCTTTATCATCATTTTGTATTGTAAATTATTCCATTACCCTTTTTCTTTATTTACCTCTGTTAATCCTTTTATAACTTAAATTTAAGTATATAACATTTATAATAACCACTCAAATTTTATTTATAAAATCTTTTTTTTTATATTGTATATTATCCAATTACATATTCAACTTTTGAAAATTAAGGTAAGTTATATTGGAATGAAATTGTGCATTATACAAATAAAACTTTCTAATTAAATTATTTCAAGCTTGAATATTAATCCAAATCTTGAAATTATACCTAGAAATTATCTTTGAAGAAAAAAAATTAGGAATTAAATTTTGGATAAATTCCAAACTATTTAGAGATAAATAAATGCTCATATACTATATATATATATCCATTCAAATTTAAATCATATATCAGCATATGTTATAAATCCATTCTTATTTTAGAAATTAAAATCAATTAAATTTTCCCAAAACAAAACTGTAGCAAGACTACAGAATGGTCTCTTCACTTTGAAACTCGAAAATGAACGTCGATGATGCTGCAGTCATCACCGAAATTATTTTCCAGCGACAAAGAGAAGAGCACTAAATTTAAATTTAAAATTCTTTGGAAACAAATTTCTATTCGAAAATACTTTAAATAATATATCCTTTAAAACTTTAAACACAAAGTTTGAAATCCATCGGAAATTAAATTCTCAAATTCTTGTTTTAAATTCATTTTAAATTTCCAAATAAATTTATAACCATGTTTTATAGTTCAATTAGATATATGAAACAATAGAAAATGATATATAAAATCAAATATTATTTCTTAACAACCAATTCAAATAAAATCCAGATAAAGATATATAATAAAGGTACAAAATTTATTTCACAAAAATTTATTTCATTACTAAATTTTAAAAACATATTGTGTCAGTTTGCTCTGTTCAAGTGTTTTGGAAATCTTATCGATAGCGTTGATCAGACGAATCGATTAGAAACCCAAATCAACATCAACAAATCAAACAACACAATGTATAAAACATTTTAAATATTAGTTTACAAATACACTTCAAGAATAATTTGAAGATAAGTTGGAAACAAAGATGAGATAATTAAATAACAGAATAGAAAGATGGATAAGCTTATATAAATCGCGGGCAACCTTAATCGGGTCAACTGTGACTTAAAGAATAAGACCGATGTGGATTTCTTGGGTAAATCGACATTCGATCTCAAGATGTAGAGTTCGAAATTATAAGAGATACTAGCATCTAAACCGAGGATATAGAATCTCTGGTGAATCGATGCTGTTGTAAAGGAGTTCCCTCCCCCCCTTTACAAATAAATTTGAGGTTGGCAAGACCGCCAACTCATTATAAAGATCATTCAATGTGGAGTTATGGGATGCTCCAAAATCAAATGAAGATGAATAGTGAGGGACACGAAATGGATTTTGGAACCACAGGGAATGTTCCAAAATTCAAAGGAATCGAGTCAAAAAGGAAGAGGTTTGAACTTGAATGAAAGTGATTCTGTAAATATATTTACCCTATATACTGAGTTTTGCCTAGAGCTACCAAAGCTCTGATACCAACTGTAACGACCCGATATTTTCAACCATTCGCATCCGCACATGCCGGACTTGAATTGCTCAAAATACCGCGTTGTAAATAAAATTTGGCAAATCTCAGAATATACAGTAAATACATAATCATAGATCACAGA
Organism: Allium cepa; assembly: GCA_030765085.1. Taxonomy (NCBI): domain Eukaryota; kingdom Viridiplantae; phylum Streptophyta; class Magnoliopsida; order Asparagales; family Amaryllidaceae; genus Allium; species Allium cepa. The sequence goes on from CM060942.1 coordinate 517,558,414, forward strand.
CACAGAGTATTTAATAATGCAGCGGAATTTAAAAGAAATAGTAGTTCATGAAGCTACTATATAAAAATAAGATACATCAGAGTTAAACCAGATACATCAAAAGTAACAAGATACATCAGGTACAAATCAGAATACATCACTAAAATCACTGGATACAGAAAGCAAAATAGATGGCTGGATCTTCAAGGGAAGCTCCAACTCTGAAGGTGAATCTTGAATGCTAACTCACTCAATCTGACTCGAGCGTAAAGCAAAATATAAAACACTCGAGTCAGGACATAAATACTTATGAATTGTAAATAAACTCAAGTGAACAGTAACAAAAATGCATCAGTAACTTAAAGGATGCTTGGGATCGCCCATCCTTTAAGGATCCGTTAAACTATTTACTATGTAGTAATATTGCCCTACTATAATAATGTCTACAGTAAAATAAACATACTTTTAAATAGCATTGCGGGCTACCCATATCACCCTTCACACATAATAGTCCCAGTAGTCCATCCAATATCATGCCATCTCCACTCTGGGTGACTGTCAAAGGATACCACACGGGCTACGGGAGAAAAACAAACTCGTAGTAAAGGCTCGGTATGGTAGGTGACACGACACACAAGGCAATGCCAGGGTAGATATATCAATTACGCACACGGGCTGGTAGTAACGCAGCAGCCACATACGCCCACCTCGGAACACACTCCCAATCAAAATCGGAGGATGGCCATCTCATCAATCACCAGTAAGATATAGTATCGAAGGAATGTGTCCGACCAGAGGTGCTACCTCCTTTGGCCCGAGATCGCTCCTGTTTTAGCCACCTTATGCCAACTCACGGGAGTTGGGTCCACGTAATATACCTCAAGAACGTCGCCACCATCCTACTTCATTCTGTAATCTCCACCGCGTACACGGTTGTTAAAGTGGTTTTCGGAGTTGGCAGAGAGTATGACAACTTCCGATCCCAGTCTCTTTAACAACCAAACGTTATTATAACGCCGTGGTCATTTCGAAATAGTTTATATTTCAAAAGGATCAAATAATTTCATTTCAAAACTATATTCCTTTCAAAATAGTTTACGCCTCGAAACCAAAACCATTTTTATATTCAAAACTATTTATTCAATCAAAATAGTTTATACTTCGAAACCAAAATCATTTTTATTTCAAAACTATATTCAAATCAAAATAGTTTATACTTTATCATTTCCATCTCAAACCTGTATCCACTTCCAAAAATCATAATACTTTCAAAGTTATAACTCTTTCGAAACCAAAATACTTGAAATCATTACACTTTGAAAATCATAACATTCTGAAACCATACATTTGAAATCATGAAACATTCATTTAATTCTTTACATTTTACAAATTTATTTCCAATTTAATTCAAAATTTCAAATTTCCAATTTAATTCAAATCAAACCATTAATTTCAATTCAATTCAGTTTTCTAACAAAACATTTCAAATCTTATAAATTTCAAATATAGATTTGATCTACAAAATAAGCTATCTAATTTTAATATGTTTCCAAAATTTAATATCCCACATTTCAAAACTAAACTTTATAATTCCATATATTCATATCTCAAATCTAATTTCATTATTATGTAGTTTTGAAATATTCATTTCATAAATCCAATATTATTAAAATAAACTTAAATTACAATTAAACCAAATATCTTTTCATACAAATATAAACTTCAATATTCCTTTATCAAATAAATCAAAATCAAATATCATTCCACATTCACATTCTTTGCTAAAATAAAGATCAAATCATTTCCAATCATTTCAAAATCATTAAAATAATACATCCTTTCAATACTTCATAATCAAATCATTATTTGAATTCAAATCCAGATATACAAATTTAAATATCATTTAAAAATCAAATATTTCATTCGTTTATTATTTCAAACATCATTACAAAATACATTTCAAAATTCCATTCAAAAATTCATTTATCTCATTACATCTCATTCCGTTTAACACATAACCAAGTAAACTTTATTTAAAATTCAAATTCAAACTTAAATTCCTTAAAAATTCAAATTTAAATATTAAAATACATTTAAAACTTCTTAAATTTCACAATTAATCAATTTCCAAAAGTTAAACATTTAACACTTTAAAATATAACTCAAACAGTGTTAAAATCTATAACATTTCAAACATTGTCAAATTATAGCAACGACAGCATTTATAAAGTGCTATCGTAGCTTATAGCTTTCAAAAATGGTTTAGATCAAGAATAACGGCATTTATAAAATGTCGTAATAGATATTTAGTTATTTCAAACATTGTTATATTCAAAACAATAGCATTTAAAAATGCTGTCAAAAGACTACAACATTTTGAAAATGCTATAAAATTCCAGATGTCATTTTAGCTTTTCAAAAATAATAATAAAACTCCAAATTTTTATTATTACAACTTAAAAATCATATTTCTAGACTTCAAAATTTCACATTTAAAATCATTTTAACATATGATTTAACACAATAAAATTTTAAGATCAAATATTCAATTTAAAAACTCCATTCATTTATTAAGTCAAAATTCACTGTTTATTAACATATAAATTAAATAAAACTTAAAATTTTACTTCAAATACAATTTCAAAACTTTAAATTTAATTTCCATTATTTATTTACATTTTAAAATAAAATTTAAAGTCTAAAATCACATTTACTCCAAATTTACATACTTGAATTCACTTAAATTCACAATTTCAAGATTTAATATTTAACTTTCTTAAAACCATAATATATATATTTTTAAATCAAAATTTCATACTTTTTAAAATACATATTTTAATAAAAATTATTTAAAAATATACCACGGGGTCTGTATATAATTTTCTAACCTAGGTTAAGTGATACAGATATATATCATTTCAATCCGCAGTTTACAAAGAAAACCCGGGTTCTATCATTTCAAACCCGCAATCCCAAGTCAAATAAAATACAATAAAAATCGCTCAGGCCTATCATTTCAGCCCATAACGATTTTTCCTATTCTAAAGTCCGTTCGGGTATGTATCATTTCAACCCATAATGATTCTATTCTAACAAGGAACTTGCAGTGTGAATATATGCATAAACAATATAAACAATGTCAATGTCACAATATAATGTCACATATCAGATGTCAGGTGATAATTAACAGTTTTAACATGGTAATAACATGGCATAGCATATCATATGATCATCATTAACTTGCATAACATTTTATATTACTAAACACTTGTCATCAATTCACTATTTCATAAGTATAAATGTCAGAGTGAGAAAGACTCACTTTTATCAAAGCTAGAGACAAACAACACACACAAGAGCGATTCCAAAGGCACGAAAAGCATGATTTGATTTGAATAGATGGAGACCCTTGTAAACAACACAAAATATAACATACATAAGCACAAATATAGATATCGACATACAAATATAATCAACAACTTTAGTTTGCATAACAGTTGCAAAACAAGATAGATGACCAAATCTTAGAAGCAAAAGACTTGCACACGACAACATAAGCTTGTCACATGATCAAATGATCTTGATCTCACCACACTAGGCTCTGGTTTGGGTCAGGTATGGCAACCATAAAGGTTAGGTTACAAGTGGATGAAGGTAGTGGAAGAGTTACAACATGAAACATACATGGGTTCAAGGCAAATATGTGAAGTTTTTGGTGCATTTTGACTCGGCTATGACCACATATAGGCTCGGCCATGGGGTCTTCATGTCAGGTCAGATCTGGACAGTAGTGAAAAGGGCAGCCAGAGGTGAAGTAGATGATGGTGGCGGCGGCTAAGGGGTGGCCAAAGGCAACTAAGAAGGCAATAGTGGAGTATAGGCTTGGCTAGCATTGTTTTGGTGAAGTGCTTTGCAAATTTGAGGTGGTGGCTTCATCTAATGGTCATGGCTAGAGGTGGTGGTCAGAGGAGAGGGGGTTGGTGCTGCTGTAGATGGTGGAGAGGATGGTGGTCAGCAAGGAGAGAGGTGAGGCCAAGCAAACATGAAGAAGAGGAAGGCTAAATCAGTGACGATGAGGGGAAAATGTGATAGAAAAGCCATTGTTTTTTTTTTTGTTTTTTTTTTCATACATGGCCGTGATTTTTAGGGGGAAGATGAGGAAGAGTTTTCACGTGAAAAGGAAAATGGAATGTCAGCTGAAGAGTGGAGTTAAGGCAGCCAATTGAAGAGATGTTGGTTGAGAAATGAAAAGACAGAATACAAAAAGGCTTGAGCAAATAAAGAGTCACAAACCTTTCAAATTTCCACCATTTCTTTTTAAATTTTAAATACATGTAAAATATATATAAATACAGATAAAAACACGAAAATATTTTAAATAAACAAAAATAAATAAATAAATATTAATTAAATATAATTAAATTAAGAAAATAGCAAAGAAAATGTAAACTAGGCTTGAAAATTTGAAAATAATGAAATGAACTTTTGAAAAATTGTATGTACATGAAACATATTTATAAATAAAGATAAAAACATAAAAATAAAATGCATACATAAAAATGAATAAATAAATTTTAATTAAATATAATTTAAATAAAGAAAATAATAGAAAAATGGAAACTAACCTTTAAAAATAGAAAATAAATTCAATGAGCTTTGGAAAAATTCAAACATCACTTTAAAAATATTTAAAAGGTAAAAACATATGTAACATAACATATAATAGAATTTAGAATAAGATATGACAAGTAAAAAAAAATATTTATTTAATTTAAATAAACAATATTGTTAAATAAAACAATTTACACCCAATTTTGTAAAAAACATAACTTCCACAATATTATTCGGATTTCAACGAAACGAAAAGCATTGTTCTTGAAATTTTATTTACTTTCATAATAAAAGGTAAAATTAAAATTTTAAAACTTTTAAAATTTAAATTTAAAAGTCAAAGTTTGACCAAATTGACCAAAATTCACTTTTCTGGAAATATTCAATATATGCATGATTGAAATTCTAATCCACATCAAAATCAACATTTATATTTCAATTAAAAAAATATATTCATTTTAATAAATAAAATAAAGTTTTTAAATTAGGAATTTAAATTAAAATAATTAAAATATACAATTACAATAATCAGAAAATACAGGGTTGCTACAATTTTAGTAATATATATAATATTAGTATTTTATTTATGAGATTATATATATGCAAATATATGTATGTGTATATATGTGTGCGTATGTGTATATATTTAAATATATTATACATTTACATAAAATTATTTGAACAAACTTAATGTGTGTGTGTACGTTCGAAATATTTACAAAAAATAACAGTTCATATACGTATATGTATTTGGACAACATATACTCACATATTGGATGAGCTACCATTGCAATGTAAATCCCAACTTCTATACACGGACGTGTTATATGTTGCATAGGTTGACATGTTTTGCACACACGTACTTGTGTATATGTACATAAACTATTATTGTATATATGTATACATATATTATTGAGGGTTTAAAAAAATTATTTTAATATTTTAACTAATTTATTTATATCTTAACCATATATATAATATTAATATTTTATCTATGAGATTATATATATGTGCTAATATTATATGTATATATTTATATATGTGTGTATATATATGTACCAGTATGTATGGCACGTCCGTTGGACGTGTGCAAAGACAACTGTGAGTTAACTTCTTTTTAATGTAAAATAGTACATACAAACATGCGTATTTTTTCAGTGTATATATTTTTCGTGTACTGCTTTTTATGTAATAGCCGACTTTGTTTAACAATATGGATGCTCTGTAGTCCTTACCGTGGCGTGATGTCGCAAGTAACTCAGATTTTGTTTGCATATCCAGAGTAGGCTTGTATGCTCAAATCATCCCATGTCCAAAACATGCCTTGCCCTACAACTGCATCGGCTTGTCCCCTGTCCAAAACATGCCTTGTCCTACAGCTGCATCAGCTTATCGGTTCAATTTGCATACTCATGCTATCATTTTGCCGCTATCCCAGTATAATTATATTATTGCAGTATGTTGACGTGAGCGAAGAAAAATGTCGCCATTTGTTCAGAAATTATTTTCTCACCTCCTTTATCCATGCTTGGGACTAGCATCACTAATTAGTAGATGATGGCGTAGTTAAAAATATTTTTTATGGTTATTTTATGTAATACATGTTTCTATAATGACCATAAAAAAATTAAAATTATCGTTGTTATATATTTGACGTAAACGAAAGATTCAATTGGGATAAATTAGTACAGGTTAAGAAAGTTAAATGAAATATAAGTGAAATCATGAAGCCCCATTCGTAAATATAGAATTACATTGCTCAAAAATAATTTGAAAATGAATAATTTAGATAACAAAAAGTTTGGTGGAAAAGATACTCTTGATTCTAATTAGTTTAGGTTTTGATTACACAACAATAAAACATCTTTGTACACTACATTTCTAGTGTGAGTTCCCTTGTTACGTGGAATTTTTCCTTTTTGTGCTAAAATCTTTGTTGAGTTTCGTGCAACTCCTCTGGATAATGTCGCATATAGTTGACCATGACTAAAAACATGCTTTGGAAGATATATTCCAACACGAGGAATGGTTTATCTTTTTGATTTTTTAATCATTAAAGCTAATGATAATTTAATTGGGAATTGTTTGCACATTAAATTAAAAGGCATGTTAATATTTTCAGAAGGCTTTAGAGCGGTACATGGAATAAATACCCTCGTACCACGTTAAAAACCAATTGTAATTTCTGCATCAATGAGATTTCTATGGAAGATACAACATATTTATCTTGTTTCATTACATAATCCAATTTTTGGATCAATATTTATAAGTAACATTATTGTGGATCCTACTTTAAGTGTTAGTTTGTGCGATGGAAAGCCACCTAGGGGAAGCGGGTTTAGAAATTTTGGCTGATACAAATTAGTAGTATCATCTTCAACTCTATCAAAAGAATAGTAAACATGTTCCTCTCCTGGAAACATATGTATGATTGTATTATTTATCTCATCTGTTATTTCATTTCTTGGTGTTAATATTGCTCTATTCATTATATAATAAGTGTCAGCTAAATTTTCATGGAGTGTAGGGAAGACTTCCCCAATTAAATGTCATAGAGAACTTGCATTAGTGTTAGATATAACAATATCATTTGGGAGTTTAATAAGATTATATTGTACATAAGGTTCCATTCCATTTCCAATAGGTAAAAGTAGCTCGGCATATGATCGATCGTTTCTCGCTCACATATTTTCTGTTAAATGAATTACACGTACACTTGTCCATAAATATGATCGTACTACACATGAATCAACTATTTGAGCTCTAGTACCTTCTATGACAATGGGTAGCACTTGTCAAAAATCACCACCTAATATAATAATCTTCCAACGAAATGATGTATTTATACTTTTTGGTCCCTTAACATTCTGTCTATGGCTTCAAGTGCATAACGATGAGCCATTGTTGCTTCATCCCATAGTATAACAATGGCCACACATAATAGTTTTGCATTATTATATTTTTTAGGAATGTAATATGTTGACGAAGAATCTAATCTAATAGGAATTTTAAATCTAGAGTGCATAGTTCGATGTCCAAGCAATGCCAAAGAAGCAATTCCAGAGGTAGCAACCGCAACGGCAATAAGTCCCTGGATTCGTATATGGGCTAAAATTGCTTTATAAAGAAATATTTTTTCTGTACCTCCTCGACCATCTATGAAATATATTGAGTTATTTTCTTCTTCTACCGAATGCGTAATCATTTGAAATACATAATTTTGTTCTATTTTAAGTTATTTACGGAATCTATATTGGTTTGTGGTATCTCTATAAATTGTTCTTCTAAAATAATGGTTGGACTATTATAGTGGTGGGAAAAATCTAGATTGTTATGTGGGATATCATAGCCAAAAATAGTTTTGTTATATTGTTTGAGGAGGTTATTAAGGTCGAAAAGACATCATTTTATTAAATAAATATTATTTTTGTTAATGGTATACATAGAAGGATATTCTTCAATTAAATATGGTAAAAACTAATCCCATAGTTCTTGCACCCTAGCCTCCTCCACCTTAGCCTCTTCCCACTGCGCAAAATCCTGCAAGTGCTAGATCCAGACCTTCATCCAAATTTCCAAGCCCTGCCTCCAACCTGCTATGCAAGAGTCCCACCGAATTCTTCATTCCCACTTGTTGTTTCAGGACTGGCCATAATAACATAAATTTACTATAGATGTCAAAATTAGGTTTGGAAGAAGTTGGGTAGGAGGTAAGCGTTAATTTATGAAAAAAATAAAGCGCTTACCATAAAGGAAGAGGAGTAAGAAAACAAATGCAGTTTCCATTGTCGAATTATGGACATTCATTGAGTGGTGATTGATACAGTTACCGATGCAGTTTTGGGTATGTATGAAAAATTCAAGAACCAAAGTGGTGGGATTGTTTTTGTTTTGCATTCTATTTAACAGTGCAGTTTAAGAGGAAACATTCCATAAAATTGGGTAATAGTGAGATAATGGGTCGGTGTAGAGAAACATGGAATGGGAAGACAAAAATATCACTACCATGGCCTGAAGTTTGAAAGGGTAGTTTAGACAATAATTAATCCGACCATAAAGAATGCGTTGGATTTCTTAAGTTTGGGAGAACTTAATATCAAAATTGTCCGTATGCTCCAGTGTATTTCTCTAATATAAAAGTAATTATATTATCACTTTCTTTAATACGTGAACTTCCAAAGAGACCTCTGCAATAACCTACGTTATCATTCCCTTTTGTTTTACCTTTTAAAATAAATATCTATTAAACTAAAGAGCCATATGCTACCTCTGCACTTCATGAATGCAGCAATAAAATACATGTCTAAATGCAAATTTACATTTAACGGTTTACCAATAGATTATCTACTAAAATATACACTAGTAAATGAACTTAGCATTACTCATTGATGGTTATTAAAATTTAAAACGTAAAATGAAGCAGGGTCACATAGACATTACGATAGATTAATAAAGATTGTCTAGTATCACCTTTACAACTGTATTTATATACTGTATAGTTAAAACTGACATAATACCTGTATCAACTTAGATACACTAAATCGCCCATCAACAACTTATGTTTGGTTGATTCCCTTTAGAGCATCTGGAAAAAAATGAAAGAGTACAAATTGATTAAAAATATAGTTACATGTCAGAGTAGCCTTTTGTACAATAAATTAAACATGTGTTTGCTCAAATAGAAGAAAATAAAAATTGGATTCAACTTACCATACTTCAATATTTTCAAGAAGCTCAGACGTGATAATAATAGATAATCATTTGTCCATTCATGTATATATATGAATAAATTACTCATCAAAATCCACACATTACCTCTTAAACTTGGAAATGTGTTCGTAATTATAACGACCCGAAATTTTGGTTGTTAGCTTTGAATGTTTAATTGTTTTTAAAAGTTGAATTTGAATTATTAATTGATTTTGAATATGGAAGAATTTTTGAACTTGTTTAAAATTTCCAAATATAACGATAAATTGGATTTGGTAATATAGTAATTTAATGTTTGAAATTGGGCAAATATGGGAATCTAGAAATAAATAGACATGGAAATGATTTCTAAAATTTTGTTTGGATTAGAATTATAATATAGGACTTTTGAATGGAATTAAAAGTCGATAAATTTAAAGTTTGAAAATGAATCAGAATGGTTTTTAATAGGAATAAAAATTAAATGGTATGTCTATCTCCTTTCAAGATAACCTCGAATATTATCACTGCATGTGGAAGGAGCTCGGAGAGGGCGGAAAAATCCAGGATGGTAGCATATTCGGTCTATCTAGGTCAAGGATTGTCCAGTCTTGTGTTAGAAGGGATCGATAGGATCGATCTCGGTAGAGTGTCTCTAGACATGTATTGTGACAAGTGGTACCCCAATGCATAGTCATTCAATTGGAATCCATTCTCCAATAAGCACCGTACGGTTTTGATTGTGCCTAATTATGTTGGAACGTGAGATGCAAGCATTTCAGCTCTTTGAATAAGTATTTGTACTTAGACTCTATTATAATATAAGATGATTTTGATATGTAGTCTTTTGGTTATCATAAGGTAAAAACCTATCGTGTTTATTTCCGACGAGATCTTACGAGATAACATTGATTTTCAAAGGACTTTTAAACTTTAATAATTCAAAATTGAGTGTGTTTTCTCATGCTAGTATTCCAGACTGACTCTGGTGTTATTTTATTATATTGCTTGGGTCGGACTATGTATTTCAGGGTCAGGTTAGGATGCTAGGGAGCTCGGGAGAGTTGGATGGCGAAGACGTATTACTCGTACTTGTTTATTTTTGTGGTAGTGTTTTTGCTTGAAATTACTAGTAGTTGTGAGAGCAGGTTGTTAAATCTTCGTAGGCTGGTAATTATTATTTTGTGTACTTTGATGTGAGATATGTATTTTGCAGATTTGAATGTGCAAAGAGCTATTGATATTATATTGTTCAGTCCGCTAAGAGATTTTGTTTTTTATTTTCTTCTCTCTTCTATAACTTTCTTTTCCCTCAAGAATCTGCCATTCCTGCACTCGATCGTTCGACATGTTATATAATAAGCGTATTTATGTCGATTTTCGAGGATCGAAAGGGCGGGTCGTGACATTGTGGTATCAGAGCTTATGTTTTTATATTATGTTGACTTATCGGTTGAGTGTTTATGAATTCTGGTCAGTACGAGAAGTACAACCGTACCAATAGGTGTTTCTAAACTATTGAACAAGGTAAACCGACATAGTATTGATTTAAATTGGGTAAATGAAATAATTTTACCCAAAATTATATTTTAATATAAAAGAAATAATATTCTAAAATTATTATATATGTTAGGATGTTTGGTTGTTAACATTGTAGTCAAACAAGATATGAAATTTGAAATGGTTATATATATATATATATGTATATAAATGTGTATATATAACCAAATAGAAATTGTATAAGAATGATCGATACAAAAGGGATATAACTGAAATTTGATTTAAACTAGAATTTAAATCCCAAATTTTTTGGAAAATGGATTGAAATGAATTTGAACCAAGTGTTGAAGTTTTAAAATCTTGAGAATTTTGGAAAATGTTTTAAATTTGATTGGAACTAAAATTTGAGAAATTTTAAAATATTAGAGGTTTTTGAAAATGTCTTTAGAGTAGAAATTGTTTTAAAATGAATTTTTGGAAGTAAGGAAGCACCGAACTCACTTCAGTCACTGGAAAATAATCCTAGTGATTATGGCCACATCATCAGTATTCATTTTTGAGTTTCTGCGTGACGGATTCCTACCATAGAGATTGGCTGTGATTATTTGTTTTGGACTTGTTTGATAAACAAGTTTTGTTTTAGAAATTCAAAACGGAAATTGTTGGGCAAAACTAAGTTTTTTGAAAATCCGGAGGTATAATTTGATATACAAAGGTGGATATGTGTATAGTTATGATTTCAAATTGTTTCGAAATAAAACCGGGTGATTTAATTCTGGGCTTTCTATTTATAAGATTTGTAAAGTTAAGAAGAAATTAGATATTAGACATATAAATTGAAGTTGGTATAAATAAGAAAAGAAAATGAAAATTTTAATCCTGGAATTAAAATTTGACTTGAGTAAATTAAAGTGAATGAGATGGGTTGAAATTTGACTTAAGGTAAGTTAAATAAAATGGAAATGGAATATAAAGTTGAAATGTAAAATGATTGTATAACTGTAAATTATAATTAATGAATGATATGGATATACTTAAGCTATTAATTGATATAGATAATCCAAAGTTATGATTATAGAATGTAAATGGAATTAACTGAGTAAAATGGGATTTTAAGTAAATAAGTTTTGAACTTATGAATTGAGAATTGAAATGGTAAATCCAAATGAAAACGATTTGATAATATGGTGAAAGAAATGGAAATTCATTAAAAAATTGAATTTTAAATGGAGGGTGAATTGGAATTTTGAAAATTGAATATAAATGTGAATTGTGAAGTGCTTATATAACTTTGTATTATAAATATTAAATGCAAGTAAAAAATAAGTGGTAATTCAGTAAATTGTGAATAAATAAGTGGTATAACTTATTGAACTAAGGAACTGGAAACGCATAACTAAGTTAAAATGGTTAAGTATCGGACAGCAAGAAATGAATTCAACTTAGGAATGAATAAACTGAATATGGTCTTGAATATGTATTAGATAAGATTGAGTATAGACTTAAGTCATAAAAGTTGAACATGAACTTAAGAGGAAAAGCCAAAGATAAACTTAAGTAGCGATATGGGATGTTATAATAAACATTAGAAATAATTATATGAAAATGGTTGCCAAAGTATTATAGTATTAATTGGATATACTAAGTAAATGAAAATAAGTAAATTGAAGGAGATCAGTTTAAAATGAAATGGAATTTGGTTGCAATGGAAAACTTAACTTAAGTGATTATTTATGGAATGATTCATAAATAAAATTAACAGGGATTGGAATGTCATTTAATGTAAAATGAAGCAAATAAGATTTGGTGGACAACTTGAATGGGCCTCAAATGGAAATTTGATAAATTGAGTTAAGGTCAATTTAAAAAGGGAATAAATTGAAATTGATAATTTCTATGCAGATAATGAAGTCAAAATGAATGGAATGCAAATAGATTGATTGTGAATTAATTTGAAATTGAATAGAGTGAATTATATGAGTAAGGCACATATAAATCAAATTGGAATGAATATGAGTTTGGTTGTTGTCAATATGAAATGAACGCAATGAATTTGATTGTAAATCATTTTGATTTGAGTGAAATGATATAAAGGATATATGAATCCATGGAAAGGAATTAAATTAGTGTTGGTACCTTATAATTGCCTGTAATACATGATTGGCATGTTTGGGGTTACGAAGTTTATGTGTTTGGCTAGTAAATAAACGAAATGTTATAAAATTTGATGATTTTGAAAACTTATGTGCTTGTTTGAGTAAGTACAGGTATAGAAGGCTGCTAGATAGATTTGAGTTGCGCGAATGCATATAAAATAAGTCGCTCGTTTAAAAACTCAAATATGAGGTACGCCTACGCAGTAAAATAAAGAATGACAATACATTGATATATATATTTTGTTTTCCAACCATGTGGATCGATGTATATATATTTATCTCTTTTGTGATATTGTAAAAGACTCTCCATACAAAGAAGACGCTGTCAAAAATTTCGAAAATTTAGGGTGTTAGAAAATTTTTAAATTTTTTTGGAAAATGTTTGTTAACTAAAAGGCTGATTTTTGAATTGTATTAGAAATCAAGCGTTTTGAGTTAGAAATGGAAACATATTGTTTTGGATTAAACTAAAGGGTTTAGAGAAGTGAATGATGGATTTTACTTAAGTAGGTTTTGGATAAGTTAATGGATTTGGGAGCATTTTTCCTACCTTAGAAATCTCGAGAACGAAATTTTTATAAGGGGTGAGGAATGTAACACTTGGAATTTCGGTCGTTAGTTTTGAGCGTTCAATTTTTTTAAAATGCTAAATTCGAATTATTAATTGATTTTGAATATGGAAAATTTTATGAAATGTTTTAAAATTCCAAATATAGCGATAAATTGGATTTGTTAATATAGTAAATTAATATTTGAAATTGGACAAACATGGGAATTTAGAAATAAATGGACATGGAAATGATTTCTAAAATTTATTAAAATTCTATTAAGTTTAGAATTATAATATTGGGCTATTAAATGGAATTGAAAGTTGATAAATTTAAAGTTTGAAATTTGTATATTATTTTAATAGTGGAAATTAATATTTGGAGACAATGTAAATAATTGAATTTTGATTTAAAATGAATCAAAATGGTTTCTAATATGAATAAAAATTCAATGCGATTTATAATGGAGTTGGTAAGTTTTAAAAATTGAAAATTTAAATGATTTCGAAGATTTTGAAAATCACTCGATTTAATCGATGCGTTAAAATAGATTTTCGGGGCATAGTCTCGATATTCGATGAAACCAGTTCCATTGGATCCGTAATTGTTTATTATCATTGGATTTCAAATTTCATATGTTGGAATTATCGTATGTTCGTATGGGATAGAAACGCGTCGAAATAAATATCTAAAATTTAATATTTTAATTCGATTCAAACAGCCATCTTCCACATATATGATCGAATTAGGCCCCAAAATACATTCTGAAAGTAGTGGTGCGGATCGTGCTATATGGAAATATAATATACTAGTGCGGAAATAAAACAAAGTTACTGTAGCAGAGTAAATAAGAAAAAATAAAACAAGCACACCAGGAATTTTTATACTGGTTCGAACTTCCCGTTCTACGTCCAGTCCCAGACTCCTTCTGGAATTTCACTAACAACAATCCTCCCTTAACCCGGAGGAAAGGTTTACAACAACCCTTGAACAGCCGAACAATGGACCTGAGCAGCAGAACAGGATTTCGCCACAACAGCCGAAGAGGACTTCACTTGCCTGAACGACAGAACAGGACTTCAAATTATACAGAAAGTATATTACACAGTGTGTTCTGAATAACACGAGTTTGTATCTTGATAGTACAATCTTCCTATAATCTTCTCCTTTTGATATATATGTGTGTATGTGAAGAATATAGAAGTAAATGAATGATTATGTAGAAATTTGAATGCTCAAAATGTTAGAATCAGTGTAGTATAGAGATAGGAAGCTTTTGATCAATTCGGTGAATTAAACAAATGATTCTAATATGTTTATATAGAGTATAAAGAGTTGTAATCATTCGTGAAAAGTTACCATGAAAGAGTATGGATGTATCTCTTAGTAAAAGGTTGTAACTCTTCATGAAAATGAAATGTCTTTTCAAAAATATAGCAATTGAAGAAGTTCAGCCGTCTGAAAATAAATTTCAGACTTCTGAAATTTGAAACGTGCAAACCAGAAAAGAAATATTCTATTTTAGCCCAGATTCAGACGTCTGAAATGGTCAATTCAGACGTCTGAATTTGACTTGTAATTGAAAATTACCATAGCTCAAATGGTTGGAGCACTTGCTTTCTAAACTAGTGACCTGGGTTCGAGTCCCGCTTCATGCAATTTTTGAAAACTTGATTTTTCATTTAAAATATGAATGTATATGTGTGTATACCATTTGGAGAAGATTTTAACATTTTTAAACTCTAGACACGACACTATGTGACTACTAATACATTGTTTATAACCTTTGTCTTGTCTCTATCGTATATATCTCTTCTTGTATCTCCATATACATTCTTTTATTCTTTTGTGCTGTGTATCTTTATTTTGAATGTATTTGATTATCTCTTTTTGATGCCCATGTACCTGCAAATTAGCTTAGAGATTCTTTGACATAATTATATAGTTGTTGTCATTAAAATCCAACAATTGAGGTTCTAACACATTCCATTGTGTTTGGAATAGGGGTAAAACAATATAAACACCAGGCAGCATGCCTCATTTGGAGATCATTTGAAAAAGAACGTTAAAATTTGATATAATATTTGAATAATTAATATACGTATATATATATATACATATACATATATATATATATATACACGTTTCAACAGTAACAAAGCCCTAGTTTTATTCGCGGCCGCCAGCTTATTTTAATGGCCGAAAAGTTTCCTTCTTCTCCTCAAATTTTCTTCAAATCCGTAAACAATTAACAAAAATCATCAACTATTAAAATCAAGAGCTCGTCGAGAGCTTCAGACCCAATGGCGCTTTTTCGATGTAGATGCCTCATTTCGCCAGAATGTGGTGGTTTAGGATTCACGTTCTAGCATGAATTTCGATACCAAGGAATGGCCAATAGCCACATGTTTCTAGCCGAACGTGGAGCTCGCGACGACCTTTCGGTGTTGGTCTCTGATCGATTTATCCTCAAGTGTGGTGGTCACATAAAAGGGGGATGAACGGTGGCCGATGGGTTTAAAATCTTGGATGATGGTGCGAAAGAAGAAGTAGCTTCTAGTCGGATTTCTCTAAAGCAAATCGACGGCACCGATTTGATCTGGGTTTGTAAGTAATAAAAAAAGTGAACATATATATATATATTCAAAACTTTAGAAATTCTTATCTTTTGCATACGTTGTCAGAATCAGACGAGACAGGCGGCGTTGGAATCGTAGCGATGAGCAGACGCTGTGCTGCATCTAGGGTCAATTTGAGCTATCGAAAATTTTAGGTTAAATCGAACATGTTCGATTTAATTTAAAATTGGAAGGTTGGCAACATAAAAACTCAAGGTGAGTTAATCTCACTCAATTTTGAACTACTGGTGATTGATTTTAAATAGTTAAATTTTTTAATTATTGATTGGTTAAATTGATGTATTTTTATCAGTTGGATGTGATATTATATATAGTAGTATATATATATATATATTGAATTGATTGATATTCCTGTATATATATATCGGATGGGACCCTATGCGCCCCGTATAATAGTGGATGACCCTATATACCGCGATATTCTGCCTTGAAGCAAGATTGGTCTATTTATGTTGTGCTAACGTCTGCGGATGCAGTGAAACAGGTTGGAGAAATCCAATTGGATTCCACAAAAATGTTAAATGTAATTTCATATATAGTGATATATGTTCTGTTGAAATAATCTGTGATAGGTTATTGTGTGATTTGGATTGAACGGATGCGGTGGCAAGTTTTGACCTAGATTTTTGTATTTTTAAAATACTAGTGATATATATTATAAATGGGAAAAGAATTTAAAACGGGGTTCTTTAAGTAAAAATTTTATAAGAATTTTGGGTTAGTTAATTGGATATAATAAATTGTTTTGAAATGTGTACTTAATTAAAGTCGGAATATTATGAATCGAATTTTGGAATAAAAATATACAAAAGGATTTTTTTAGACAATAAATTTTTAAGTGATTTTAGTCTAAATACAAAAGGTTTTTAAATCGAGATTCTTAATAGTTTTGGAAAGATAGAAGTGGAATTTGGGAATGAGTATAAATTGGTGATACCGGGCTTAAGTAAGATTCCAGAATTGCGAAGTGGGATTTGGGTCGAGAATTTGGTTTGTTTTAAAAGAAGGACTTTTAATTATTAATAAGGAATTTTTAAAAAGGTGTTAAAATATGCCAGAAACTACTTATTCAATCATTTTAAATGGTTTAAAGCGTATTTAGTTATTAAATAGCTTCTTTATAATGATTTTAAAGGGTTTATTATTATTTAAGAACTAGTCAACATTTTTTTAAAGGATAAATTATTAAATATTAATATAATTTTGTATAATATCTTTTATTTAAGAATATGTTTTCCTAGATTAAACTTGAAATTTATTTTAGAATTTACAAGCATAATTTTGAGATAATTTATTAAATAAAGTTTTCGAAAGGCAATGGTATACTCGTGTGCCATAAATCGAAGGCAGTGAGTGTCTGCAGTTAAGTCTCGGATTTCTCAGGATAAAGATGTAACCATTGAGCTATGATCCATGGTCTGATATCGCAGTCGTACTTTCCATATTATTTTAAAAGGATTTTCAAATATTTTTGCAAAGGGTAGTTTTTGAATATACTGAATTCGATAGGATAAGTATTTTTAATTTGGATAAAACAATTTATTTTTTTAAAGTTTAATTTAAACAAGACTTATTTTCTCAGTGAAAATGAAGTTTTTGGTTGAATTAATTGTTTACCTGATAGTTAAATAACCGACTATCAAATATGGACCTAAATATAACTTTGGAAATATCTAGAAGAAGTACGGGGATTATATGGTACAGTTACCGTTTGAGGTGCTATACTGTACATATACACGTTTCGTTCTTCTAGGACGTCTTTAAAGAAATCCACCACTAACGGTTCGGAGGTGATCTCTGATCTTATCTTCGTCTGTTTATTTCCTAGAGAATCGAGGTTGCATTTACCGAAAATAGGGAACGTTGTTTCGAAGAGATTGGGATCAGATTTGTGATCCAAAAACCACTTCGATCCAAAGAGTACGTTTTCATAATGAAGACAAGAGCATGAAGTCGAAGATTGGGCAGTGAAGTGCAAGGGCTAATCGCTACTAATCCTGAGGGTGATTCCAAAATGGATGTAGTAGGAATAGTGCCTTCAGTTCCGTTCGTACCGGAAACGGACTTATATGGATGAATGCTACCAGTTCATTATCATTGAAGGACAGTGATTATTCTAAGTGAATATTTCTAAAAAGGAAATCGTAGCCTGAAACCTAGTCAACCAGGAATGACTAAAAAGCAAGAGAGACGCAGCAAGGCTAAGTGGGTAGCACCCAAGTAGGGTATGTCTATCACCTTTCTAGATAACCTTGGATATTATCACTACGTGTGAAAGGAGCTCAGAAATAGTGGGAACACCCGAGGTGATAGCATATTTGGTCTGTCCATGCCAGGGATAGTCCGGTCTTCCGTTGGTAGGGATCGATAGGTTCGATCTCGGTACAGTGCTTCTAGACATGTACTGTGACAGTGGTACCCCAATGCCTATTCATTCAGGTGGAATCCATTTTTAATAATGTCGTACGGTTTTTGTAACGATCCCAAATTTTAGCCAAACTTATGTTGGTAATTTATATAAAATTTTGGATTAAATTGTGAGTTAATTTGAATTTTTCAAATTAAATAAGATATGTACCTGTTTATATACATAAATAGATTGTAATTTGAAAATTGAATTTTAATTTTCCAAAATAAATAATATTTATTTGTTAATTTATATATATGTATATTGTAACGACCCGACTTTCTCTTCACAGAAAGTCACATGTCTTTAAGAAAGGAAGGGATAGAAAGAGAAAGATAGAGAAGAAAGAAAGAAACAACATCAAAATCTCAACAGCAGAACGAATAAATTATATTAATCACATAAAATAGTACGTAGCATACAACATCTATCAAAGTTACACAGCTTGTACAACACATACTAGACAGTTATAAACACCTATCTAGTTATTACAACACAAGATACAACTCAAACAAACAACTCGGAGATCACACAGCGGAACATTATATTTATCTACAAACACTGAAGCCTTCTGCTCCATTGCTCCTCCAGAATTCATCAAAGCTAACCTGAATCCCTTGGCTACTTATAAAAATTTGAGTACCTAAGAGTTTAAGAAAATAAAAGATAAACTCCGGGTCAGACATGGGTCTTATGTGAGTAACGGGTTAAAGTTGCTTAACTTTGAAAAACCTTTGAAAGAAAAGGTATCACGTAAGGCTTCCTACACATAAACATGGGTAAGTTTTTATCTTACGCTAACCAAAAAATTTGATAGGAAATCCAGTGATATTATAATTGGGTCAAAGGTTTTTAAGTAAATAAGAAATAGCTGAAATTGTTTCATGATTAAATTCCAGGATACTAGCCACAAAGTGGGTAATACAATCAAAACTGTAAGGGTGTGTAGGAAGAATGAGTTTCCATCAATGGCAGGGCTGCTGGGGTACTGCCCGTCACAGTACGGGGCCTAGATCACCGTACCGAGGATTACTCCCAATCCTCTACAACATAAAGCCAGAACCATCCCTTACTGGATAGTCTCGAACAAGACAACCCCGCAATTGGTGCGCAATCCCAACTGCCCACTAAGCCGAATATAAGAGACCTCAAGAAAGGGGTAAATCTCGTCCTACTTGGGTGCTACCCACTTAGCCTTGATACACATCCCTTGTTTTAGCCATTCTCGGTTGATGAGGCTTGAGGCTACGATTACCTTTAGAGAACACATCTCTTAGAATGCTCATCGTCTACCTGACGATGTTTTAAAAGCATTCAATCCATACAAGTTCCTTTCGGGTTCGAACAAAACCGAAGGCTTTATCACGTTATACTCATTTTGGAATCACCCTCAGAGTTAACAACAATAATTCTTGCACTTTGAATCTTCATCTTCACTTGAGATTCACAACCTATCATTAATTTGGATCGATGTGGTTTTCGGATATCCAAATCTGTAAACCCAATCCCGGTCTCATCCAAAACGCCATCTTTTAGGTCCAATTTGTTTTAAAGTTAAAACAATTTGATTAAATTCATTATCTATATTCACACAGATAGATAATTCACAATATCGCAATAAATAGATAATTTACATTATCATCACAAATAGATAATCCACATTATCATCACAAATAGATAATTCACATTATTATCATAATTCAACCAAAGCATCCATATCACAGATCAATACATATCTCATATCAGAGGTATCAAATAATGCAAAGCATTCAATATCATTCAGCCATCCGTAAGCAATGATCTATACCATCTCTAATTAATTTAAAGTGAATTAAATTAAATAATTCATCTCTATTTAATTTAAAATCAATTAAATCAATTACTTCATTCTATAAATCCTGCTTACTTAACAATTAATTAATTACAAATCATTTAATTAATCTTAATTAATCATCCTTGATTAATTACCCTCTAATTACATAAAGTAATTAGCCTTTAATTAATTACACAAATTAATTATCCTAAACCATTTATAGTAATTAATCTTTAATTACTATAATTAATTAATTAATTATAATTAATTACATAAATCCTTAATTAATTACTCTATAATCACTTATTATTGATTAATTAATCTTAATTAATCAACCCTTAATTACATCATTGATTACATTAATTAATGATCCTTAATTACTTCTTTGATTAATTATTAATCATATTTAATAATTAATCTTTAATTAATTATCCATTAATCAGTCTTGACTAATCACATTAGTAATTAATTACCCTTAATTAATTGCATCACTTAATTATCTTCAAATAACTCTATTAATTAATTCTTAAATTAATTACACTAAGTAATTAATTATTAATTATTTCTCTAAGTAATTATCCTTCATATTAATTACATAAAGCAATTAGTCCCAAATTGCCTCCATTCTTCAATTAATTACATCCAGTCATTATCCACTAATTACTTCACTAAGTAATTATACTTTATAAATTACACCAAGTAATTATACTTAACCCATCATCCAATAATTATTTTAAGTTAATTAAACTAATTAATTAACTTAAACTAATCACATTAATTTAATTAATTACATTAAGTAATTAATTCTTCTTAATTACTTTCATTAAGTAACTATACTTAAATAATTCCATACATGATTATCTTTAATTAATTAATATAATTAATTAATAAAAATTAATCACATTAATTAATTATTTAATAATCCCTAGTTAATGATCTTCATTAACTATTATTAATTCCTTATTTACTTTTCTTAAGTAATTAACTTAGATTAATCATCATTAATTACAATTTAATTAATTTTTATTGACCAATTAATTAATCTC
Source organism: Allium cepa (assembly GCA_030765085.1). Classification (NCBI taxonomy): domain Eukaryota; kingdom Viridiplantae; phylum Streptophyta; class Magnoliopsida; order Asparagales; family Amaryllidaceae; genus Allium; species Allium cepa. The sequence continues at coordinate 517,579,802 of CM060942.1, forward strand.
TAATTATTTAATTAATTAAGTGCTCAATTGTAACTTAATTAATCTTTAATTACTTGATTAATTAATTTCTAATCATTAATTAAAAATCTAACCTTATCTAATTAATGATTCTTAATTACAAATTAATTATTCCTTAATTAATTGACTTAAACTTCAATTAATTAATTTAAACCCTTAATTACTAAATTAATTAATTCAAATCATTAATAAATTAAATTAATTAATTATTCTTTAATTACCTCAATAATTTAATCTTAATTAATTTTAAGATAAAAACATTATTCTTATTAAAGATTTAGTTATCATTTACCGATACATTTGAAAACATTTCACTTTCAAATTTACTTTTAAATTCCATTTCAAATAAGATTCAAACTAAATACAAATTAAATTTTAACAAAATTTAAAAATAACTCAAAAACCTTCTTAATCAAATGTTAAATGACGCTTATCTTTATAAAAGAAATTTATATATGAGTTTAAAACCTAATCATTTAAATTCAAATCATTTTATAAAATATACTTTAACATTTAAAGTTGTCTTAAACATTTTAAATTTGATAAAACTTTATTCATCTTAAACTAGGATATAAATTAAACTTGAATCCAGATTAAAACTTTGATTTAAAACTTTGTTTAAATCTTGCTTTGCATTTTAAATTTTTTAAAATTTAAAAACTCAGTCAGGTTTAAAACCTGAAACAACTAAGTGACCCGAGCCCAACCTCAAATGCTTCGAGTCAAACACCCCACATCTTCGAGAAATTCATGAAGCAACTCGAGTAAAAACCCGAGTACTCATCCGCTGTTTCAACCCAACATCACCAGAAAATAAGAATGCATCGTGCACATGCATGGTGGCTCCGACCCACTCCAATCATCCACAATGACCTCTTTACATCGGCGATTGACCTCGCCCATACCTCGATCATCAGAACACCGATAACAAACTCGAAATCCAATTCGAGTGTTCAACCTAAATCCTAGAACCATCACCCAAACCTGAAACCACCTCATGCTCGCTTCCCCAACCACCGGTGCATCTGGCCTTTCAGCAACACCTTCGCCGACTGCCAATCTTCCAATTCCCAAAATATGGTGGCACTCAGTCCACCAGAGACGCCACAGTGGCCATTATTCCGATCAATACCCAAACTAAGGTTACAAACTGAAACAACCTCCTACCGCCGCCACAATGCAATGCATCCCCATCGGACAAATTTCCCCAAGTCTCTGACCATCCCCGCATCTCTGAAAAGAACCCTGACCTCTTCGACCATCGAGATCATCAGAAACCCCTTGAATCCCAATTTTTGGTCAAACCAGGACTGCATATTCATCCTTAAGCTAAAAATTATGATTTTAGTTTTAAAAATCATGTTTTAGGTTAGGTATTCGATTTATAATCCTGAATCAATGAATCAGGATAATTGAATTTAGCCTTATATTAAGTTTGCTCAGTTCTTCTTGATTCCCAAAGACAATACCAAATTATTTAACTTAAATAAATTTTAACACTTTAATCTATGATACAATAAACACACTTTGTTTGAAATTTTAACCTTAACATAGATTAGATTATGAGATAATGGTTTTTGATCAGAACTTTAGCCTGGAAACTAAGAACACACAAGAACAAACACAGGAGTAAGCGCACATCTATACATCCATGTATATACACAGAGAATTCAATCATATACATACACACAATAGTACTTTATTTCCAGTAATCCACATGCAATCAGATATCAAGATACTTAAGTTTTTAGAAAGAAAGTTACTCACCTGTTTTACAAAAGAACAGAGCATTTTTATTTTGAAAACTGGAATGCTAATCGTGAATTGCTTCTTTGAGTTGAAACTGTAATTGCATGCTATTAAAACTTGTTGAAGATGACGTAAGACTTGAATTGTTGAAGAAATGATTCCTACTTAAAAACTGGAGTTGCTGAAGATTGCTTGTTATTGAATCTTGCTATTGATTCCAAATTTTACTTGCTTTAATTTTCTGCTACAGGCTTGATTTCATCTCAGGTTTTTAAAAAATGCAAGCTTAATTTTGATTTGGAAATGAAATTACAGGTTGCTTTGAGTAATGGTTTGAGGAATGTGAATTTCAAATTTTCTTTTTGGAAAATGAATGAACAGGCTTTGATCTGGAAATGCATAGGATTTGAAAATGAACAAGTTTTTGGTTTCTGGAAATTTATTACAGATTTTGTAAAAAGGGTTTGAGTTTTGTTTGAGAATTTTACAGGCTAAAATTTGGATTTTCTCTTAGCCTTTGAAAAGGAAAAGCTAGAAAAAGATGGAAGGTGATAAAATATGTTTATATATAAGCTGAACTTTGTTTTTATTTAAAATAAAAGAAAAACTAAAATTAGAAAGTGACACATGTTTAAAATCTTAACATTTGTCATTACTCATGTTGATTAATTTACCCTTGTTATTTAAGTGTCTTAAGGAATTTAGACCTGTAATAACATAAATTTTATTTATTTAAATTTTAAAAAAAGCTTTTATACTTGATTAGTTAGTTTATAAATACTTATTTATATATGTAAATAACTTTAAAGAAAATAAAACTAATTATATTTGTAAATAAAAGCTTATACATTTGTTTTAAAATCTAAAATATTTAGAAATGTCTATCCTTTAAAATTATCAATTTTAAATTCAAATTCGACTTAGATTTGAAAAAATCTAAATTAAAGTCAATTTTTTCAATTTGAAATAACAATCCCATTTTCTTATTGAAATCTTTTTCTATATAAAAGTAATACATTATTAATATTGTTTTAAAATGGAAATTTAAAAATAATTTAAAAAAGATTATCTTATTGTTTTAAAATTAATTACAATTTAAATGAATTAATATATCATATATTAATTGTATTTTAAACTCTTATATATAATTTCAAATCATATTTATCAAGCATTATTTAAAAAGAAAATAAAACATAGCTTTTATGTTAATTTTATTTAAATTTAAACTTAAGCTTAAAATCTATTTTAAACTATTAAATATTTACCTTAAGTATTTTAAAACCATATGGTTATTTATTTAAATAGTCTTTGAAAAGTTTTATATTAAACTAAATCATAATTACCAAATTACCAAAAATATTAGAATTTGAAGATATACCTTTATTTATTAAATTCAAACTAAAGCTTCTCTATTTACAATATATACAAATATATATACATTATAAATAGAAAATATTTTAAAAGCTCTAAAAAGACCAAATTCACTAATTAAATATTTATAAAAAGAAGATTATTAAATTAATTCAAATTTTATTAACAAAGATTATCAAATCAAATTAATTATTTAATACAGATTATTAAATTGATATTGCCCAAAATTCCGGGTCATCACATATGTAAGTTGATTTTAATAAAATATAAATTTGAAAATCTAAAAATAAATAGTTTTTAAAATAAATTAGATTTGAAAAACATTATTTTTATTTAAAAATTTGTTTTGGAATTATAGTATGTATGTATGATTATTTATTAAGTGTATAATTCGATTTCAAATTATTTCTCTTATGGTTATTTAAAAAATTATAAATGTACAAAATATAACGTATGAATACAAATGTAAAATAAGAAATGAAAGTTTAAAATATACATATATATGTATCTCTTGAGAATTAATAAGATTTGAATAAGGATATTTTAACTTAAGTTCAAAAAATTTAAATGAGATTTAATAAAAGATTTAAAGTGCTTTTCTTCTATATACTTGGAAATAAATATAGTTAGTGTATATGTAAATAAATATAAAAGGTTTAGTATGTATATATCTTTTGAAAGTAATGAATACAAAATTTAAAATATATTTATACATGTATAAAACATAACTAAATATAGTTTGTAAGTATATAAAAAGTTTAAAACACTTTTCTTTTATACTTGAAATAAATTTAGTTTTGTTTATATTTAAAATAAATAGAAAATGTATTACATAATTTATATAAATTGATAAATCATGGTTTTAAAACAAAATTTACAAACTAATTAAAGATTTAGGGTTTTAACATAAAATACATGGCTTTGACATTTGAAAATTTATAAAAACATGCATTTACAAGTGTTAGTTTAATTAACAAGTGTCATCTTTTTTTAAAAAATTCTTCTCCTATTTAATTTAATAAATAAAAAGAATTTCAAGCATATATACATCTACTTCCCCTCTATTCTCACTTTCCTCATCTTTCATATATTTAAAGAAATCAAATCTAAAACAAAAAAAACCAGAAAATCAAATCTTAAGCAAAGATCATCAGATCAAAATATAATTCCAGTTTTTAAAGATCAAAATCAAAAACATCTTCAACTTGAGTAAATTCAAAACCTGGACAAAGTAAAACAATCAAGCAAGGATTAGATTCAACTTAATATGAATTCAAATCAAACAAGATCCAGATCAAACTTAGGAAGATCAAATTCCAGGTTTCAGATCGAAATCTGAGCAATTCAAACCAAAAACAAGTTCAAAGCAATTGAAACTAGAGAAATCAAACTGAAGCTATAGATCAAAAATCAAGTGAAGTTAGATCATCTCAAGCTTTAGATTCAACATCAAAGTTCCAGTTTCAAGTCTCTAGATCAAAGGCAACTTCTAGTTTTTAAATTCCAGACAAAAATTTTCTGCTCTTCATTTCCAAGCCTCTGTCTTCATCCAAGTGAGCAAACTCACATGATCATGCCTCTAGACTTTGATGTGTGTTTGACACCTGATGTATAATGAAAAATAAATTGCTTGAATAGTTGATAAATATGCTTGCATGTGTTTATATATGTAGAGAATTGAGGTGCATGTCTCTGTACAGGCACTCAGGCCTCTGTTCAAATTTATAGGGTTTAAATTTAGTTCAAAAATTCAAAATCTCATCTTTTATGCACTGACAGGCTTTGATGTCTAAACAATGTATGCTTGAATTTACAAGATAAAAATTTTAAAAATACTTTTCAGTATTAAAAATGAATGGGTTTATTGGGAAATGTAAAAATTGCAGTGAAAATCAAATTTAGTTGAAAATCAAAGTTTAAGATTTCTAGTTTGGATTTCACAAACTGAATCGTATTTTAAAATGGTGAATTTAGATAACAATTTCAAGATTTATAGTTTATTAAATTGTGAGAAAATGAGATTTGAAAGGAATAGACATTTTCATCAAATTCCAATGATCGATGAAGTTAGGGTCAATGTGATCAAGACGGAAGGTGGCTTGTATGTAGTAGATCGATGGAAAAATGTTCGTAAATTTTTTAGATGATTGGAGTGATCGGGGAATGATGAAGTAGAGTTTAAGTTGTGTTGGACTGCCGTCGTTCTTGACGAAATTGTCCCAACATCGAGGCACCGGGGTCGATCGGACCCAAGGGAATCAGTGCTTTAGATCATGACGTTGTTTTGGGCAGAGTGATAGGGTTCCAGGTGGTCAGATCATCGGTGTCGAGGCATTTGTATCGATCGAGTCTGGTTCTAGAAAAGCATCGACTAGCTCAAATTCGATTTCGACGTCGTTTCATGGATCTGGGTATTTGCAGGCTTGTGGAGGTTGTCGTCGATGTATTGACGATCGGAGTTTGGGTCGGAGATGGCTAGCATGCTTGTACACATGCACGTGCGATGATACGTATCGGCATTGATTAAAGGTTGAGGAAGATGAAGTTTTATCGGGGCAAACTCGAAGTAATTTGCGAAGATATTCGAAGTCGTAATGGTGAGGGCAAAACTCAAAGTAAGGCTCGGGTGAAACAAGAGTTTGGCTCGGGTATTTGAAATACAATAGGCTTTTAAAATTTAAAGCAAATAATTAACAAAGTTTTAAACAATGTAAATGTTTAAATCAAGTTTTTAACAAACATAAGAAGGTGAACAAAGTTTAAAAAAAGCAATGGTAAATTTAATCAAGATTTCAAGATATTTTGACTATGTTTTAGAAGCCAAATTAAATTTTAGACAAGTTTTTAACAAAGTTTCAAAGTTTAATTTAAATGTTGATTTGTTTTTTTAGTAATCTATATTAGGTTAATTATATAATTAATTCCTAAATTGAATTTAACGATTAATTTAGATAAAAAGATTATCTTTAAAAATGTGGTTAATTAATGTGGTTTATCAAAGTTTAATTAATATGAGTAATTAAAGGGTAGTTATTTACTTAATTAAGGATTTATTACTTGATGTAGTTAATTAAGAATAATTAATTAAGGGTTAGCTAATTAATATAAGTAATTAAGGAATTACTTAACGAAAGTTATTACAAAGATTAATTATTTAATTACTTAAAGATTTATTAATTTTAATATGATTAATTAATTAGTATGACTAATTAAAGGTTAAGTTTTTAATGTGATTAATTAATCAAGTGATTAAAGAATAATTAATAATTAAATGTGATTAATTAATTTAGGTAATTAATTTGAGAATAATTAATTAATTAAAGGTTAATTAATTAATAAAAGTAATTAAGGGTAATTAATTACTTAAAGATAATTACTTAATGAAAGTAATTAAGGCTAATTAATGAATGATTAAAGTTGATTAATCAAGTGATTAAAAGGTAATTACTCAATGTAATCAATCTTTGATTTATTAACATAAGTGATTAGGGATAATCACTTATTGTAATTAATTAAGGATAATTAATTAAATGGTAATTAATTAAGGATTAATTAATTGATGTAATTAACGAAAATTATTTAAAAGATAGTTATTAAAGGTTAATTAATAAATGATTAAAGAATTAATTAAAACAGTTTGTAATTTGTTAATGTTAATTAACTAGGTTTAGTAATTAATTCATAGGTAATTAATCTGATTTAAATTAATCAGGTGATTTATTGATCTTACTTATGGATGTTTAGTTTATATTGAATGCCTTGAATTGTGTGATATTCCTGATGTGTGATGTGTGATATGATGAAGCTGTGATCTGTGATCTATTTATCTGTGATAAATTTACATATTTATCTGTGAATCTGTGATTGAAGATAAGCATTATAGGATTTTATCACTTATTGATATTGCTGTGTTTGGATTGTGATGATTGATGATATCGTATTGTTGTGTGTAAAACCCCAGGACCACACCACACACACAAACATGAATTTCACGGGAAATCGGTTAAGTCACAGATATTTTGAATTTCATATTATTTAATTCAAATGGTGAAAAGTTTAAAAGTTGAATTTTGAATCCAAATGGTTTTGGAAATGGAATATGAATAGCCTTTAGAAAGGAAGTTCGAAATTAAAGTTTAGTTGAATATGTTATATCTTGTTATGTTTTTAAATTGTTTTTGAAATTATGGTTTGAAAGGTTTACACAATATATATATATATATATATATATATATATCGATTTAAAACTATTTTAAATAACTTGTTTAGGAATTTGAATTTAATTCAAATAGAACTTGTCGATGATACGGTAGTTCGCTAAATTTCTGGTTTATACTTTTAAATGCTAAAGCTTGTGTGTATTTAATTGGATTTTTCCGAAATGAAATGTATTTGTTTGAAACAATAATGGCTTTCATATAACGAAAGAACTTCCAGTTTTTGTCGAAAAGATTTCAAACTTGAAATGGAAATTGTTTTGAAATCTATCTTTGTGAAAGATTGGTGAACCTTGTTTTAAATTGAAGAGGACCTTAAAAGTGTGAATCTTTTGTGTTTTTTAAAAGAAAAAGAATGATCGTTTAAACCATTCAAAAAGAAAGGTTTTGGGTTTAAAGTTGCGACTTAACTGTAACGACCCAACTTCCAAACACCAGGAAGTTGCATCGCTAATAAGAAAGAAAAGGATAGAAAAGAGAAAGAAAGAGAAGAAAGAAGAAACAACACATCAGAATCTAAAAAGCGGAACGAATAAATTATTTTAATAACATAAAATATTACATAGTTTACAAATACTACTGGAGTACATAGATAATACAACACATACTATACAGTTATAAACACCCGTCTAGTATTTACAACATAATACAATCCAGAGACAACACAAAACACACAACGGAATACTATATATATAACGCAGAAGCCTCCTGCTCCATTGCTCCTCCAAAATTCGTCAAAGCTAACCTGAATCCCTTGGCTACTCGTAAAAATTTGAGTACCCAAGAGTTTATGAAAACAAAGATAAACTACGGGTCAGACATGGGTCTGGTGTGAGTAACATGTTAAAGTTGCTTAACTTTCAAAAACCTTTTGAAAAGAAAGGTATCACGTAAGACTTCCCACACATAAACATGGAAAAGTTTTTACCTTACGCTAACCAAAACATTTGATAAGAAATCCAGTGATATTATAATAGGTCTAGGGTTTTCAAGTAAATATGAAATATCCGAAATTGTTATATGATTAAATTCTGGCTACTAGCCACAAAAGTGGGTAATACAATCAAAACAGTTGGCACTTATTGGATTTTGGATTCCATACAATGGCAGGGCTACTGGGGTACCGCCCGTCACAGTACGTGGCCTAGATCAACGTACCGAGGAGTACGCCCGCTCCCCTGCAACACAAGGCCGGACCCATTCCTTACTGAACAGTTCCGAACAAGATAACCCCGTAGTTGGTGCGCAATTCCAACTGCCCACTAAGCCGAATAAAAAGGGACTTCTAGACAGGGATCAATCTTGCTCTCCAGTGGGAGCTACCCACGAAGCCTTGCTGCACTTCCCTTGTTTTAGCCATTCCCGGTTGATGAGGCTTGATGCTACGATTACCTTTATAGGACACATCTCTTAGAATGCTCATCATCCACCTGACGATGTTCTGAAAGCATTCAATCCATACATGTTCGTTCCGGGTTCGAACGAAACCGAAGGCATTATCTCGTTACACTCGTATTGGAATCCCCCTCAGAGTTAACGACGATAACCCTTGCACTCTGAATCTCTATCTCGAATCTTTAAGTACTATTCCGTCAAACTCATTACAGAATCACCCATAGAGTTATACTAACGTATAGCCCTTACACCTCGAGTCTTCACTCTTCACATAACATTCACGACCTATCGTTGATTTGGATCGATGTGGTTTTCGGATATCCAAATATGGAAACCCGATCCCGGTCTCATCGAAATTGTGATGACCGCCCATGACTCCCGCACCAAACAAGGAAATAGTGCGCTGTAAAGAGTGCCAGACCACCATGGACGATCATCAAGGTAAGGTAAACACAGAATAGTCTATCGTATTACTCACAGCGCATGGATAAAATACAATAGAAAAATATACATAGTGAAACTCCATAGAACAGAATCTCATCATATAAACTCATAATAGTTTGGTACAACAATCTGAAAAGTCAATACATCAAGCCTCACTACATATCACTCAGAGAATCATATAAGCAGCGGAACATCCAGTACATATAGTAAGAAAACAATATGCAAAAGCCTCCAGCTCGTCTTTCGTCATCAACAGCGTTGGTCACTAAGAACAGCACCTGTCACCTGCTACCTAGTCTGCCCATCCCAAAACGGACGAACAGCCCAAGGTAATAAGAGTTGAACATAAAACCTTGAGTCAGACAAAAGTCCTAGTGAGCAGTAAATCAACTAGCAAACATACCAAAAGAGCATAAAGGGTAAAAGGAATAGGAACCCAACCATCCCACTCCACCTCTTTCTTCAGTGATAGCCCCCAGACACACTAAGCAGAAACAAGCATAGCAAAGCAGACAATTAAAGCAATTATCACTCGGGTCAAGGTCGATGTTTTCCAAGTACAAACCCCCAAGGCCTAAACCAAGATCAGATAAGCACCCACAAAAACATCGCTCTTGAGACCGAGTGACGATACAACCAAAGCATCCAAACATCCATGACTCTGGCTATCACTGTTATCATTGCTTCGATTTCACCGTTAATTGAATGACCGGCTCATTCTTTCATCCGTCCGTCAAGGGCTAATGGTAACCCCGGTTCTAGACATAACTCCGCACGTCATCGTGACCCGTGCCTAGGACTATCGAATCTGCCCAGAGTACTCGACCACCTACCTATAGTCTTTTGGGTGTCCCGACCACCTACCTGTAGTCGTTTGGGCGCCCCATGTACTCTTGCTTTGAGTTTGCTAGAACCTTCAATAACGATGAAATCCAAGCCTTCTAGTCATCCTCCTCGATGACTATTCTCAAACTTTGCCCAAGCTACTTCTCGAGCCCACCATTATCCACAAACTCGAACCATATCACCGAGTTATCAACATGCTTGGGATGATCCCGTCTGGATTAAACCAAGGCTTTCTCATATCATACTTTGCTTCATCGCATCATAGCAAAGTCCCACCTCGACATCATCATCAAATCTATCCATATGAGCTTTCTCATCCGTTTCATATGCCACAAGCAGCTTTCCTTATTCAAGAGCCTTTCCACTTAGCTTTTGAATCATCTTCGACCAACTTGTCCAAATCAAGTCATCAATCAACTAACTTCTAACAATCAATCAAGTCAATCATTAATCCAAGTAATCAATCATTCAAACAAGATCTACACAAACAATTATAACAATAATGGCAATTTAGTAAATAAGGAGTCCAAATCTAACAAAACATGAATTCTAAATAATATCTTGTTGAATGAACTAGCATAGGTTAACATATAATAAAATGGATACCAAAACTTTATTAACGATAGATCTACACGCAGACTTAAGGAAAATGCATGAAATCACTATCTTTAACACACAAACAAGCCACCGATCCAATATACTCCTTTGGGTCCGTATGAGAGATAACTACCACTCACCGAATCACCTAAACACTTTAAAAGCAACAAACTTCAGATCTGGACAGTAAAGGATCTAGTTTGATCCGACAAGATTTCCCTTCAAATGATGAAATCTCTCTTTAAAGGATGGAGATCTTCAACTTTGGCTCTTAGATCTTCGATTTGATCTTCAATCTTGGATGGAAGGAAGCACTAGATTAGAGTGGAGAAAAGAAGTGAAGAAGTGTAGAGCCGAGCTCTTAAAAATTGCAGCACTTCGTCGCTTCAAAATCCGGTGCCAAAATAGTGAGATATGGACGTGTATTTATAGGCTGATCCTTAAGTCGCCGCCCCCATGAGTCGTCCACGACTTAAGAGATTCTCCGACCTACGACCTATCAAGCCTAGCCGACCTAACGACTTAACGGCGCACGACTTAGCAAATGCCGCGACCTAACTACACAGGACCAAACGACTTAACCTATGCGCGACTCAACCCAGACACGACTCAACATACTCGCGACCAATCTGAGATGCGCGACCCAACTCATACGCGAGTTACGACCTATCCCTCAACACGACTTCGCGACCTAACAACCTAACACTGTCTCCGACCTAGCGACTTACAGACATATACGACCTAACTTCGTGGCCGACCTATCACATAGCGCGACTTAACACTAACCTAAGTCCCAACGACTTATGGCCTAACCCTAAGTCGCCTGCAACCATAAGTCGTCTCACGACCCAACTTCAACACAGGCTAACCACAAGGTCGCTAACCCGTTAAGTCGTCCCAAACGACCCACGACCTAAGCACCTCACGACTTATCTCCTTATGTCGCCTAAACCCTTAAGCCTCTAACTATCTTAGGTCGTCTACCCCTTAGGTCGCCAACTCCCTTAAGTCTCCCCAGTCCTTAAGTCGTTAACCCATGGGCCTTCTAACCCTCTAACTACCTTAAGTCGGTCACTCTCTTAACTCGCTCCACCGACCCAAACCACAACACGACCTAAGCTCCCACACGAGCTAACTCTGGTTGACTTAAACAATGCAAACGACCTAATGGCAACTATTTTACGATTTGTCGACACGTAAAATACGGGTCGTTACAGAAATCCAAAGCGTGTCTTTTAGGTCCAAGTTGTTTTAGAGTTTAAAACAATTCAATTATATTATCTATATACACACAGATAGATAATTCATAGATTCACAACAGATAATTATCATTATCATAATCACAGATAATCCACATTTATCACTATCAAAATATAATCCATATCAATATCACAACACAACCAATGCATCCATGTAACAACCCGCATATTTATCGAGTTTGTATTTAAATATTTTATTTAAATATTAACTCGTTAATCAGGTTTTGGTCCGAAAAGCTACTTTTTGCAAACGGTCAAATTAGGACTCGAGACCACTTCCATTGAGTTCGAAATGTCGTTTACAATTTTTTAAGTATAAACATCGATAGGTTTGGAGTTATAGCAATTTCACTAACTTTTCCCGCTTTGGACTTTGGGTTAGTTTAGCCTATTAAGCCCAAGTTCCAACCCTCTTCTCCTCACTCTTCATAAATTTCCTAACTAACTCAAGCTTTGGCATTAATGGTGAAGAGAATGGGAAATTAAAACTCCAAGCTCAAATTCAATTGCAAATCCAACATTCAACTCCAAATTCAAGTAGAAGATATTGGATTCAAGCTTTGGATTGCTTCTCCTTGCTTTCAAGCTTCATCTTCATAAACTTTAGTGCAAAGGTGAGATTTTTATCTCACAAATCTAGTCTATAACTATATTGGACTGTTGGGAATGATTCCCTATCACTTTTGCATGCACATTTGCATTTGGTTTGGATTGGATTGGCGAAAAACTCCAATTTTTAGCGTTTTGGTGAATTTTCTGCACTTAGGTCGTTCTGGCCATTTTCGTGTGTTCGGAGTTAGGTTGCTCGCGACCTAACCCTTAGGTCGTTCGCGACCTAACCCTTAGATCATTCGCGTGGAAGAGTCTCGGCCTTCGAATAGCTCGTTTCCGACCTAAAATGGCCTATAACGTTAGGTCGCTCGGCGCTTCGGAATTAGGTCGTGGGTCGTTGGGCTTTAGGTCGCAAGCTCCTTAGGTTGTAGGTCGTTCGAATGTTAGGTCGCTCGGCCCTTATCCCCTTAGGTCGTAGGTCGTTCGAATGTTAGGTCGCTCGGCCCTTATCCCCTTAGGTCGCTAGGTGACGATGTTTTAGGTCGCTGCATCCTATGCCTCTATAGGTCGCTCGACCTCGTTTATGACCATAGGTCGCTCACCCCCTCTTCGTTAGGTCGCTTGGCCTTGCCTTCCATTTTTAGGTCGCTAGGTCGCGACGTTTTTGGTCGTTAGGTCGCGACGTTTTAGGTCGCTTGACCTTGTTTTCCTCTAGGTCGCATGGCCTTTAGACCGTTAGGTCGCGAGCGTTAGGTCGTTAGACCTTACCCTCCTTAGGTCGCTTGACCGGTTAAACCTTTAGGTCGCTCAACCCTACTACCATTACTAGGTCGTTTGGCCATAGCTCGTTAGGTCGCATGACCTTATAAACCGATAGGTCACATGATATTATAACCCTATAGGTCGTTGGACCTTTGACTCGTAGGTCGTTGGACCTTATCCCGATAGGTCGCTTGACCCCTTGGACTCCTAGGTCGCAACCCTTAGGTCGCTCGACCCTATTCCCCTTAGGTCGTTAGACCTCATTTTGTCTTCACTAGGTCGTACCGTTTTGGTCGGGGCGCTGCCCCGCACCCCGCCGGGGGCGCTGCCCCCTGGACCCCCGCGACCTGACCGGGCAGGTCGAACCCCGTAAGTGGTGGCGTTGCCCCCGCACCCCCACCTTGGGGGGTTGCCACCCCCCTGGACCCCCCTCCGTAGGGGATCTTATCTGGAAAACATTGAGCTGATTTCCTTGGATTATATTCACATCTCCGTATGCGATTTTTGTGACTGATTGTTTCTACAATTGCTTCTGTGTTTTGTCACTTTATAATATAAAGGTTTCAATACTAGTAGTAAATATCAAAACTCTTTTAACAAACAATTTCAACTCTATTTTTAATAACAAAGCTCTTTTCTTAAACCGTTTTCCAATCTATTAGTATATACAAGCCTTTACCTCACTCGGATGAGAAATCTAATTAAACGACATAGTAAAACAAGTGGTATGAAACGCTTGCGTTCACTTCGTCGGTTAATTCTTGGACTTGTTCGATTGAACCTCTTGTGACAATTTTATTAGTGAAGATTTACAGTTTGTTCGTAAATATTTAAGTTAAGCAAGTGGTTATGGGACATGAAGCTAAACTTCTATATTTACTAGCTTAGTGTAATTGACACTTCTCGTTGATCTTGATGATCGCTTTATGAATTAGACTAGCAATTGCGCGATGTCTCTTTCATTGCAAGGTTAGACTAGACACCACTTGTGTGATTCCATTCACACATACCTTTCTGCTTTTTGGTTAGTCTTGACCTCAATCTGTGTGATTCCATTCATACATGCGGGGTAGCTCCCCATGGTCTTCGGACCGTCATGTGATAGGCCTCTTTCCCTTTTTATGATTTCTGGATTTCTCGTGTTGATTTCTGGAATTTATGTCATTGACTTGTTATGAGTACAAGTTTAGGGTATGATGCCCTCTTCGAATCTTTGAGAAGATTCTTGTGATATTGATTATCTCTTATTGATTGATCTTTTGTTGATCATTATTTACATACTTATAGTGGTATGTCGTTATGGATGTTTATGTTTATGCCATATCTTTTATGTTATATCATGTCATTTGATATTTATAGCTAGACTGATCCGTTTATTATTTTCTTAAATAATACTCGGGTCAGACCGAGATGTTACAGGTGCTTCTGCTTGACTCCTTCCCAGGGATTCATCACTCTGACTTTTGGCTAACTGTTTAGATTAGCAGTTTTTGTTGTATACACTTGAGATATAGACTCATAGTTGTATTCTTTTGTATAGCACGTGTTGCTATTCTTTTGTATTATCGTGGATCTTAATGACCACTACTCTGATGTACACTTTCATGTGTTAGTTATATATTCATATCTTCTTCCGCCTTTGTGATATGGATATCTGTGACTGATTTGTGATATGATTATTTCTATGTTTGTTTCCGAAGATTATTTATAGCCACCGTGTGATAAGCAATTACATGGATGGTCGCTCCTCAACAGCCTTATTCTCCGTGCTAGTTGACAGCACTACTCCGGAGTGTTCTTGGCTAGCGTGGGTATAGAGGTGGGGCGTCACAATCCATATCAAACAACATTACTAATCTCATCTCTGAGATTCAAACCATTCAAGGTAACCAATATCAACCATCTATAAACAATGATTTATAATCATACCATCTATAATTAATTTAAAATGAATTAAATTAATTACACCATCTTTAATTAATTTAAAATGAATTAAATTAATTACTTACACAATATAAATCTTGCTTATATTATCATTAATTAATTACAAATTAATTAATTGATTAACCTCTAATTTATCATCTTAATTAATCAATCCTGATTAATCATACTTTAATTAATTTCACAAAATTAATTACTCTAAACCAAATACAGTAATTAACCTTTAATTACTTCATTAACTAATTAACCATAATTAATTACATTTATCCTTAATTAATTACAATTAATTAATTGCACTTAATCATTTATTATTAATTAATTAATCTTAATTAATCAATCTTAATTACATCATTAATTATATTAATTAATGAATCTTAATTATATTTAATAAATTACTCAATTAAATTAATTACTTTCAGTAATTAATCTTACTTAATCCATAACTATTAATCACCTTTGATTAATCTCAATCTGTAATTAACTACCCTTAATTACTTATCAAGTTAATTACGCCTTAATTAATCTCTTAATTAATCTCTTGATTAATTATACAAAATAATTTAATCTAAATTACATTCACAATTCCATCATATCCCACTAATTACATGCAATAGTTATCTTAATTACTTCACTGAGTAATCCCATCAAGTAATTACTATCAAATCCAATGTTTAAAATTAATTAAACTAAATTAATTAATTTAAACCAATCTCAATAAACTACATTAATTACATTAAGTAATTAATGTCTTAATTACTTTTATTTGAGTAATTAAACTTAAATAAATTTCACAATTTATTATCATTAATTAATCAATCTAATTAATTATTAAAAATTAATCAAATTAGTTACTTACTAAATAAACTTTAGTTAATGACCATCATTAACTATTATTAATTCTTTAATTACTTTTCTTAATTAATCTCTTATTAATCTAAATTATTATTTATAAATTAAATAAGTAAGTCATTCCTTAGTTATCTTATTTATTTAATTGTTATAACATCTTAATAATTTCTAAGATAAACCATTAATAATTTTATTAATATTAAAGTGGACTTAGAACATTGCATTTAAAATTTAAATTCAAATTCCAAATTTGAATCTAAAATTCAATAATGATATTTAATAAAGCATTATCAAATTTTAAATTCCATTTATTCTTTCCAAAGTAAATGTAAATAACATTTATTACTTATAATAAAACTTATATAAGATAAGTCTTAATTTAATTAAAAAAATTAGTTTAAAATACATTACTGTTTAAATTTCAAATTCAAGTTAATGATCATTTAATTTTCTTTTATAAACTTTTTATAATGACTTCATTCGTAAGGAAAATCAAATTTAAATATTTGTTGAAACAATTTATTTCTAATAAATAATTTAAATTTGAACTTGTTTAAAAACATTCAAATTCTATAATTTATGCAAATATCCAGATTTAAATTCAATACATTTGAACAATTCCTTATTTAAATCATTTGAATTTAAACTTGAATTGAACTCTTGATTTTAAAACTTCTTATTTAAAAATACAAATTCATTTTTAAAAAAAACTGAAGATTTAAAAAAAAATCTTAAGAAAACCTGAACTTAAATTTGAATTTAAACTGTTGTTCTTAAATTAGGTTTAGATTTTCAAAAATGAATTCAATTTCCTGAAGAAACTGTTAGGTTCTTCTTTCTTTTTTTATTTTAAACTGAAACCACTTTCAGTTTTGTAAACTAATAAGATTTTCAAAATCATTTGAAACTCTAATACATATTAGATTTAACTTAACTCAGATTTAAAAACTAGTATTTAAAACTTAATTTTCATTTAAATCCTGGGTTTTAAATTTATTTTGAATTTTAAAAATAGGACATCAGGTTCCTGTAAAAACAGCTATAACTCCATTACCCGAGTCACCCTGTTCCAAGCTTCGAGTCATCTAGTCCATTTCCTTGAGCAAAACACAGCAACACAGGAATAATGCTTCGAGTACAAAAATACAACAATACCCAGAAAAACAACAGATCAACGAAAATTGCACGGTGCACGTGCACCCTACCTCCGGCCACCATCACCCACCTCCGGCAAACTCCAATCATGAACGACCATTCTTACCATCAACCACCATCATCAGTTCTCCTCCAAAAATACAGAATTGAATTTGAGACGCATGCTCAAACCGGGAACAGAAAATACAGGTTCTAAACCCAAACCTGTCAAACCTTCCTCCTCCACCTTCTGACCTCCGACATGTCAGTGACTCCGGCCACGAGTCCATCCATCAACCTATTATCATTTTCCAGAAATTCAAACAACTCGATCTCTTCTTCGAGAAGAACCAGCCAAAGCAAACTACCTATCTAAAACTAGGGTTATATCAAAAATTTCATCACCGCAACCACCACGCTGAACTGCAGCGCCACCCAATATTTTTCCTAACATTAGTGACCACTCCTCCACCAACCAGAAGAACCTCGTCACCCCAAATTGCCTAGATCACCCAAAAACCCAAAAATCCCCTTATCTGTTCTAACTAGGTCTGTATGTTAAACCTAGTTTTAAAAATTGTGAATTTAGTTTCAAAAATCATAATTTTGAATATTGTTTTAGATCTTATTTCTGAAATAATGAATCAATGTGTTTGGTATTTCATTTATATGCAATTTAGTCCTGTTACCCTGAGTTTCCAGAGACAGTTTCAAATAATTATGATTATTTAATTTGAACAAAATTTTAAACTATGATTCCTGATTCTACAACACATTTGTGTGATCCTTGAAAACACTAACATATATTGTATTATGCGTTAATGGTGTTTGAACAGATTCTTGCATCTGGAAAAGAGAATACAAAGACATCATGATCAAGTTACTCAAACACTTCTACAGAATACAACTGATACAAGCGCATATATCATTCATACTGAAACATGAAAATCAACAAGCAACTTTCTAAAATGCTTAAACTTCATTAATTAGGATGTTACTCACCTTAATTGGATGGGCAGAGCAGTGAATTTTGACAAAGATTTTGCTTTATAAAACTGGAAACTTCATTTCAAAACCCTGAATTGCTTCCTCAATTTTGAAACTTTTTGAACACTTTAAAACTGAAATCCCTTGTTTTAAAAACTTTGCACCTAAATGTTCTTTGTTTTAAAAACTGCATGCATGCTTTTGCTTATTTTAGAACTGAGTTCCTTTTACAGGTTTGCATGCAGAAGACCAATTTCCATATTTCATTTGAAAATGGACCACAGGTTTTAGCCTGATCTTTGAAAATGCTTTAGCAGATTTGCATGTTTGAACTGAGGCTTTTTGAAGATGATTTTGTTTTGATTTGAGAAGTGGCTTTGAAAATGATTTCAGAAATTTGTTTTCCATTATTTCTTAGCTTTTGATTTAAAAAAGAAATAAGATGGAAGGGGTTTGTTTATAAAAACTGAATTCATTAAAAATAAAATCAAAAGAAAATGCTAATTAAATTTTTGACACTTGTCCCTACATATTACATTTGTCAAGTAAGTATGTAAATTAATTAACACATGCTCATTTAATTTGTTAGATGTTTACATTTGTCACAAATGTTAATTAGTTATAATTAAATGTTAATTAGTTATTTATTTAGATGTTAATACTAGATAAATGTAAACCTATGTTTAAATAAATTAGTTAATCATGTATTTATCCATATGTATATAGATTTTAAAATGAATAAATCAAACTATATTTATAAAATTAAACTTATACAAATATTTCAAAATTAAAACAAATTAAAAATATTTATACTTTAAATTTTAAAAACTTTGAATTCAAGTTCAAATTGAATTTTGAAATCCAGTTTATTTACAAATACCACTATAAATTTGAATTTTGAAAAACAATAATTTTTATTAGAAATTTATTTGTTGAAACAATGTATTATTATATTTTTAGAAATAACAATATTTAATAACCATAAATAACTTATAAAAGAAATTATTTCTTTATTCATAAATTATTTATTTTATTCAATTATATTGAAAAGAAAATCAAAATAACTTCATTGTATTTTACTTAAATTTAAACTTAAGCTAAACATATTTTAAATCAGTTCAATATTTATCTTATGTATTTAAAACCATATTTATTTATTAAATAACCATTTTAAAAGTTTAACATTTAAATAAAATCATAATTCACAATTTACTAAAGTTACATATTTTATAGAAACATGATTTATTTATTAATCAGATTAAAACAAGATCTATATACAATATTCTATATATATTATAAATAGAAAACAATTATTAGATTTAAAAAGATAAAATCTATCAATTACTATTTATTTTATTGAATTATTAAATTAATTCAAATCTTGTTACAAATATTATCAAATCAATTTAATTTTTATTTCAGATTATTAAATTGATATTGCTTTCAAATTCCTGGTCATCACATTCCTCCCCCCTTAAAAGAATTTCCGTCCCCGAAATTTAAAACAAAGGTAATTTAATAATCTATTTAAAGAATTAAATTTTAGAACACAAGCATATACCAATGATATGCTGACAACCATAGCAATCAATTCACCCAATCAATCAAATCTAATTGTCCAGAAAATTTTGGATAGAACTTCTACGAGTTTCCCCGGTATAAATATCGGAGTACTCGCTCTATAGATTCCAAACAATCAATACTATTTAGCTACAGAGCTCCTACTCATCTGGATCTACAGAACTAGACAGCATATCAGACTACAGACGAGTCTGACTCAACAACCAAACCTCTATAACTGCTGGTTCCAGAACCAGAGATAGACCATACGCGTCCTCCCTCAGAGATACGTGAAACTCATCAAATTCCAGTTATCCAAACTGACAATTCAATTCTGAAAACCAAATACCAATCCAACCAAAACACAGATAAAAGATCCAAACATCACTGAGCTAGCTTTCCAATTTTACCCAAATTTATAGCTCCTGAATCAGAGAAAACTCCAACAATAACGAAGTCTCCAACTTCGAATTCCAAATTTCTCCGTCCCTTATCCATAAAAGCCTTCAGACAAATCCTGGGCTGCCAATATCCAAACTGACCAGCTTAACCCTTGCCGATCTCCCTAGAAGAAAACAGAACCAGGAACAACCCAACACAATAATCACCTCAAGATCAATCCAAAACCAAAACACAATTCTACTCCATCAACAGCAGAAGACAACAAACTCCTCCTAATTTGGAAAAGACAATTAGGAACACTTCCAAATTGCTAACGCTGCACCACTCTGATCCGAAGTAGATAAGAAAATACCGATGAAGAACACAAACACCAACTGGACATCACTTTCCAGAAATATGGTTCAACAGAGCCATTAAGAAAACTCAGAAATTCCTCCAATACTGAGTTACTTCATCAAACTCTATCTCAAGGAATCATTCTCCAACTAAACAGAACCACTAGCTCCGTTCCACGAAGACTAATCGATAAGAAAACTCAATCTCCAGATGCGGACGAATCTCTGTCTCCCAGAAGACATCCAGAAAATCTCCAACCATCCAAGAGAACACACAAACAATCGCAAGTCACTTTTGCGACCAACCCAGATAAATTTCCAAAGAAAACCGTTCTCTCTTTACCAAATAGGACAGCTTACACTGGTCTAATCAATCCATTAAAGAAACAGATTCAATCTGCTGCTTCAGAACTCCATCTCCAGAAAAACTACTCAGCTAAGACCTCCCCGTCGGCTCATAGAACATTCCGAGCGGCACTGTTGACACCAATTCCAAACTTCTTAATCCAAACTCTTCGAGAAACTCGGACTCCAAAACTGACCACAACATCCTGTTGAATCTAGTCACAACATCGAAGCAGACTCACTTCCGAAACTTGTTCCAAAGAAAATATCTTTGGAAACAATCCATAGTCACTGCATCTCATCGCGCAGTTACAACTTCCTGAGGTATCAAAATACTATCACTTGCTCCAGCTCAACTGACAGAGCCAAACTCTACTCACCAAACTCTGCACTTCAAAGATGTCTCCGAACCTTAACAGGTTTCCTTCAGAGATCGATGAAATACTTCAACACAACAAAACTTATTCGAGACAGTATTAGGTCTACAGTCTCGACAGATACACTTCCAACCTCAAACATACAAACTCCAACCAATGGTAGTAATCGTGTTACAAACACTACTACCTCATCTACCTTTATAACCTATATTGGAAAACCTGAACAGGTAACCCAACAGATAGGTAGAAATAGATAAATATACATAAATATATTTAAAATTACAAATACGCTCCCTCAAGAAAGACACCACTCCAGAGCCTAGGTATTCACTCAACCTAATGCTCTGATACCACTGTAACGACCCAACTTCCAAACACCAGGAAGTTGCATCGCTAATAAGAAAGAAAGGGATAGAAAAGAGAAAGAAAGAGAAGAAAGAAGAAACAACACATCAAAATCTAAAAAGCGGAACGAATAAATTATGTTAATAACATAAAATATTACATAGTTTACAAATACTATTAGAGTACACAGATAATACAACACATACTATACAGTTATAAACACCTGTCTAGTATTTACAACATAATACAATCCATAGACAACACAGAACACACAGCGGAATACTATATATATAACGCATAAGCCTCCTGCTCCATTGCTCCTCCAAAATTCGTCAAAGCTAACCTGAATCCCTTGGCTACTCGTAAAAATTTGAGTACCCAAGAGTTTATGAAAACAAAGATAAACTACGGGTCAGACATGGGTCTGGTGTGAGTAACATGTTAAAGTTGCTTAACTTTCAAAAACCTTTTGAAAAGAAAGGTATCACGTAAGACTTCCCACACATAAACATGGAAAAGTTTTTACCTTACGCTAACCAAAACATTTGATAAGAAATCCAGTGATATTATAATAGGTCTATGGTTTTCAAGTAAATATGAAATAGCCGAAATTGTTATATGATTAAATTCCAGCTACTAGCCACAAAAGTGGGTAATACAATCAAAACCGTTGGCACTTATTGGATTTTGGATTCCATACAATGGCAGGGATACTGGGGTACCGCCCGTCACAGTACGTGGCCTAGATCAACGTACCGAGGAGTACGCCTGCTCCCCTACAACACAAGGCCGGACCCATTCCTCACTGAACAGTTCCGAACAAGATAACCCCGTAGTTGGTGCGCAATTTCAACTGCCTACTAAGCCGAATAAAAAGGGACTTCTAGACAGGGATCAATCTTGCTCTCCAGTGGGAGCTACCCACGAAGCCTTGTTGCACCTCCCCTGTTTTAGCCATTCCCGGTTGATGAGGCTTGAGGCTACGATTACCTTTATAGGACACATCTCTTAGAATGCTCATCGTCCACCTGACGATGTTCTGAAAGCATTCAATCCATACGTGTTCGTTCCGGGTTCGAATGAAACCGAAGGCATTATCTCGTTACACTCGTATTGGAACCCCCCCTTAGAGTTAACGACGATAACCCTTGCACTCTGAATCACTATCTCGAATCTATAAGTACTATTCCATCAAACTCATTACAGAATCACCCACAGAGTTATACTGACGTATAGCCCTAACACCTCGAGTCTTCACTCTTCACATAAGATTCATGACCCATCGTTGATTTGGATCGATGTGGTTTTCGGATATCCAAATATGGAAACCCGATCCTGGTCTCATCGAAATCCAAAGCGTGTCTTTTAGGTCCAAGTTGTTTTAGAGTTTAAAACAATTCAATTATATTATCTATATACACGCAGATAGATAATTCATAGATTCACAACAGATAATTATCATTATCATAATCACAGATAATCCACATTTATCACTACCAAAAGATAATCCATATCAATATCACAACGCAACCGATGCATCCATATCAAACAACATTACTAATCTTATCTCTGAGATTCAAACCATTCAAGGTAACCAATATCAACCATCTATAAGCAATTATTTATAATCATACCATCTATAATTAATTTAAAATGAATTGAATTAATTACACCATCTTTAATTGATTTAAAATGAATTAAATTAATTACTTACACAATATAAATCTTGCTTATATTATCATTAATTAATTACAAATTAATTAATTGATTAACCTCCAATTTATCATCTTAATTAATCAATCCTGATTAATCATACTTTAATTAATTTCAAAAAATTAATTACTCTAAACCAAATGCAGTAATTAACCTTTAATTACTTCATTAACTAATTAACCATAATTAATTACATTTATCCTTAATTAATTACAATTAGTTAATTGCACTTAATCATTTATTATTAATTAATTAATCTTAATTAATCAATCTTAATTACATCATTAATTATATTAATTAATGACTCTTAATTATATTTAATAAATTACTCAATTAAATTAATTACTTTCAGTAATTAATCTTACTTAATCCATAACTATTAATCACCTTTGATTAATCTCAATCTGTAATTAACTACCATTAATTACTTATCAAATTAATTACCCCTTAATTAATCTCTTAATTAATCTCTTGATTAATTATACAAAATAATTTAATCTAAATTACATTCACAATTCCATCATATCCCACTAATTACATACAATAGTTATCTTAATTACTTCACTGAGTAATCCCATCAAGTAATTACTATCAAATCCAATGTTTAAAATTAATTAAACTAAATTAATTAATTTAAACCAATCTCAATAAACTCCATTAATTACATTAAGTAATTAATGTCTTAATTACTTTTATTTGAGTAAATAAACTTAAATAAATTTCACAATTTATTATCATTAATTAATCAATCTAATTAATTATTAAAAATTAATCATATTAATTAGTTACTAAATAAAATTTAGTTAATGACCATCATTAACTATTATTAATTCTTTAATTACTTTTCTTAATTAATCTCTTATTAATCTAAATTATTATTTATAAATTAAATAAATAAGTCATTCCTTAATTATCTTATTTATTTAATTGTTATAACATCTTAATAATTTCTAAGATAAACCATTAATAATTTTATTAATATTAAAGTGGACTTAGAACATTGCATTTAAAATTTAAATTTAAATTCCAAATTTGAATCTAAAATTCAATAATGATATTTATTAAAGCATTATCAAATTTTAAATTCCATTTATTCTTTCCAAAGTAAATGTAAATAGCATTTATTACTTATAATAAAACTTATATAAGGTAAGTCTTAATTTAATTAAAAATTTTAGTTTAAAATATATTACTGTTTAAATTTCAAATTCAAGTTAATGATCATTTAACTTTCTTTTATAAACTTTTTATAACGACTTCACTCATAAGGAAATCAAATTTAAATATTTGTTGAAACAATTTATTTCTAATAAATAATTTAAATTTGAACTTGTTTGAAAACATTCAAATTCTATAATTTATGCAAATATCCAGATTTAAATTCAATACATTTGAGCAATTCCTTATTTAAATCATTTGAATTTAAACTTGAATTGAACTCTTGAATTTAAAACTTCTTATTTAAAAATACAAATTCATTTTTAAAAAAACTGAAGATTTAAAAAAAATCTTAAGAAAACCTGAACTTAAATTTTAATTTAAACTGTTGTTGTTAAATTAGTTTTAGATTTTTAAAAATGAATTCAATTTCCAGAAGAAACTGTCAGGTTCTTTTTTTTTTAAATTTTAAACTGAAACCACTTTCAGATTTGTAAACTAATAAGATTTTCAAAATCATTTGAAACTCTAATACATATTAGATTTAGCTTAACTCGGATTTAAAAACTAGTATTTAAAACTTAATTTTCATTTAAATCCTGGGTTTTAAATTTATTTTGAATTTTAAAAACAGGACATCAAGTTCCTGTAAAAACAGCTATAACTCCATTACCCGAGTCACCCTGTTCCAAGCTTCGAGTCATCTAGTCCATTCCCTCAAGCAAAACACAGCAACACACGAATAATACTTCGAGTGCAAAAATACAACAATACCCAGAAAAACAACAGACCAACAAAAATTGCACGGTGCACGTGCACCCTGCCTCCGGCCACCATCACCCACCTCTGGCAAACTCCAATCATCAACGACCATTCTTACCATCAACCACCATCATCAGTTCTCCTCCAAAAATACTGAATTGAATTTGAGACGCATGCTCAAACCTAGAACAGAAAATACAGGTTCTAAACCCAAACCTGTCAAACCTTCCTCCTCCACCTTCTGACCACCGACATGTCAGTGATTCCGGCCACGAGTACATCCATCAACCTATTATCATTTTCCAGAAATTCAAACAACTCGATCACTTCTTCGAGAAGAACCAGCCAAAGCAAACTACCTATCTAAAACTAGGGTTATATCAAAAATTTCATCACCGCAACCACCACGCTGAACTACAGCGCCACCCAATATTTTTCCTGACATTAGTGACCACTCCTCCACCAACCAGAAGAACCTCGTCAACCCAAATTGCCTAGATCACCCAAAAACCCAAAAATCCCCTTATATGTTCTAACTAGGTCTTATGTTAAACCTAGTTTTAAAAATTGTGAATTTAGTTTCAAAAATCATAATTTTGAATATTGTTTTAGATCTTATTTCTGAAATAATGAATCAATGTGTTTGGTATTTCATTTATATGCAATTTAGTCCTGTTACCCTGAGTTTCCAAAGACAGTTTCAAATAATTTTGATTATTTAATTTGAACAAAATTTTAAACTATGATTCCTGATTCTACAACATATTTGTGTGATCCTTGAAAACATTAACATATATTGTATTATGTGTTAATGGTGTTTGAACAGATTCTTGCATCTGGAAAAGAGAATACAGAGACATCACGATCAAGTTACTCAAACACTTCTACAGAATACAACTGATACAAGTGCATATATAATTCATACTGAAACATGAAAATCAACAAGCAACTTTCTAAAATGCTTAAACTTCATTAATTAGGATGTTACTCACCTTAATTGGATGGGCAGAGCAGTGAATTTTGACAAAGATTTTTCTTTATAAAACTGGAAACTTCATTTCAAAACCCTGAATTGCTTCCTCAATTTTGAAACTTTTTGAACACTTCAAAACTGAAATCCCTTGTTTTAAAAACTTTGCACCTGAATGTTCTTTGTTTTAAAAACTGCATGCTTGCATGCTTTTGCTTATTTTGGAACTGAGTTGCTTTTACACGTTTGCATGCAGAAGACCAATTTCCATATTGCATTTGAAAATGGACCACAGGTTTTAGCCTGATCTTTGAAAATGCTTTAGCAGATTTGCATTTTTGAACTGAGGCTTTTTGAAGATGATTTTGTTTTGATTTGAGAAGTGGCTTTGAAAATGTTTTTAGAAATTTGTTTTCCATTGTTTCTTAGCTTTTGATTTCAAAAAGAAATAAGATGGAAGGGGTTTGTTTATAAAAACTGAAATCATTAAAAATAAAATCAAAAGAAAATGATAATTAAATTTTGAGACTTGTCGCTACATATTACATTTGTCAAGTAAGTATGTAAATTAATTAACACATGCTCATTTAATTTGTAAGATGTTTACATTTGTCACAAATGTTAATTAGTTATAATTAAATGTTAATTAGTTATTTATTTAGATGTTAATACTAGATAAATGTAAACCTATGTTTAAATAAATTAGTTAACCATGTATTTATTCATATGTATATAGATTTTAAAATGAATAAATCAAACTATATTTATAAAATTAAACTTATACAAATATTTCAAAATTAAAACAAATTAAAAACATTTATACTTTAGATTTTAAAAACTTTGAATTCAAGTTCAAATTGAATTTTGAAATCCAGTTTATTTACAAATACCACTACAAATTTGAATTTTGAAAAACAATAATTTTTATTAGAAATTTATTTGTTGAAACAATGTATTATTATATTTTTAGAAATAACAATATTTAATAACCATAAATAACTTATAAAACAAATTATTTCTTTAGTCATAAATTATTTATTTTGTTCAATTATATTTAAAAGAAAATCAAAAGAACCTCATTGTATTTTACTTAAATTTAAACTTGAGCTAAACATATTTTAAATCAGTTCAACATTTATATTATGTATTTAAAACCATATTTATTTATTAAATAACCTTTTAAAAGTTTAACCTTTAAATAAAATCATAATTCACAATTTACTAAAGATACATATTTTATAGAAACATGATTTATTTATTAATCAGATTAAAACAAGATCTATATACAATATATACAATATTATATATATATTATAAATAGAAAACAATTATTAGATTTAAAAAGATAAAATCTATCAATTACTATTTATTTTATTGTATTATTAAATTAATTCAAGTCTTATCACAAATATTATCAAATCAATTTAATTTTTATTTCATATTATTAAATTGATATTGCTTTCAAATTCCGAGTCATCACATTAACTAAGATCCCAATATATTCATATGCTTTTTAAAATTAGCGCTCATTATTCGGTTTAGCCTGGAGAGGACTTTATGTCATAAAACCCATTCCGAATAATGATACGAAGAAATGGATAGCATTTGAAGACCGGTGGTGAAGATCTGGTATTTTCGAGAACGAAAGGATTACCTGTTGAATGTCTCTACACTGAGTCGCGTAGGTATAGGGATTTCCATATGTGATGGAGAGTCCGATCAGGAATATGAATATCTGGATTGTAAGGGCTTCTTTGAAGGGCCTTCGGTTCCTTCGAACTCGGAACGGACTTGTATGGATGTATGTATGACGTTACACTTTGAGATGTAAAGCTAGTTTCTATCAAATACGTTTCTGTTTGGTGGCGGAGAATTTATTCTCTTAGCTTAACACCCTTTTCTAAGACATACGAGCTCAGAGGTTATGTAGTTTATGATTACTAGTGATACATTCCTAATTTGGTAATGTGGCATACCAATTTCTGCCGATCATTTGTTGATCAAAGCATGGCTTTGGTGAAAAACGTAGCTTTGTGGATGAGACTTCATCGGACGTCACAACTCGAAAATGGTCGAAACATGAATGATGCGACAAGGTTATGAGGGTCACACCCATTAAGGTATGTCCACTTCCTTTTGGATAAAAGTGGTATCATGGTATGGAGCCTAGATACTTAACTTATGTGGTTGTTGCAAATCTGTTGCTTTGTGGTTGTTGGTGTTGAGAGCTCTTGGATAAAAGTCGGTTACGACCAAGGGATGACATTACTCATGATAGTTAGTTACTTATTTACAGAGGTAACCCAGCCTTGTGTTGGTAGAGAGCTAGTTAAGTTCTCGGGGCATCTCTCCAGAGGCATACCCATGTGGCATAGGAAGTTTCTTAGCCTAACCATTTGTTGGAAATCCAAAGAAACAATATGAGCCCTGTACGGTTTTAGTTGTATTACCTGCCATTTACTTATGGTGGTGACCTACCGTTTAATTGGTAGCTATAGTAGATATACCATAATGTGGTATGCTGGCTAAGATTAATATTATACTTTTGAAATGTTTTCTGCACTATGCGCTAATAATAATATAAAAAAGGTTTTTGCGCATCAAGCATGTTTGACTATCATAAGGAGAAATCCTCTCCAATTGTACGTTCGCATTGTGTGTGCGCGCAGGGAGACCATATGGTAGTTTCATTTTCCAAAAATCATTGTGGATTTCTTTTTGTTTCTTTTTTTTGTTTGTTTCAAAAATAAACTCTTTTTGTTCGCTCATACCAGTCTCATGACTGACCTGGAGTTTATTGTTCCCTTTCAAAACTCTGGATGCCCACATTTTTCCACACGAGCAGCGTAGAGTCATATTTTCAGATAATCAGCTAGTAGATATAGTTTTTGGCAATCTTTGGTATCTGTGGTTTGGCGATCGCATTGTGCACCGAGTTTGCTTCAGTTAAGCATGATGGTGGTTCGAGCTTATTGGATTTTAGTCTTTGAAGCTTTTGGGTTGAGCTATTTGGTTTTGAAGCATTGGAGATGGAGTTGCAGTATGGATGTTGGATTCTTTTAGAGCCTATATTGGTGCTATCTTTCCGCTGCTGTGTTTCCGCTATAATGCATTTTTGGCTCTGATAGTGATGAGCATCTGTTGTGTCATATTGTATCAGATATTGTATCCATTGTTGTATCAATGACATTCATTTCTTTTTTTCCATTGTGTTGTTGTACTTAATGTGTTATAAGCTCCGGTGAACCAAATTTAACATTTGAATCTACGGCATTCAAATACGGGTGATGTATTTGATGCTGATTTTCGAAGGTCGAGTCAGGGTCGTTTCATGTGGTATTAGAGCTGAAGGTTGTATAAGAACTTTAGCTTAGGAGTATAACTCATTAGGTGACTCATTAGAGATAGGGTTACAAATGCCCTAGAATGAGTATATCCCTATGATATCCATCCGTATGCCTCAGTAAATTCTCTTACTATTCAAAAACAGTAAGTATGAGTGCAAGAAGAGGACGAGGTAGGGGACAGGGGAGTACCACTACAAATGGTCAATATCTTGTAACAACAAGGAACGAATTTCTATATCAATTTCCATTGATCATCCGATATCAATTCTTAGAGGTTTCTTGGCAACTCCACGAAGAAGCTTTAGTGTGATGGTGGCCCTGTGAATCAAGTAGAAAATTCCTACTTCGTATTCTCATCATCAGTTTTCTATCAGCTTTTCGTTTTAAACTTTAATGAATTTAAAATTTTAATTGGAATAAATTGGTTAATGAAATATGAAGTTAAATTTAATTGTATCTGTTTGTCTATTCTTTAGGGTCTAGATATATTCTACGAGCGGTTAGTTATCCTTCGAACTATCCAATGCCCCTACATATTTTGTAGACCGAATGACCCAGATATCTTATGAAATATTGAATGAGTTCGTTCTCGTAATTATGGATGATATTCTGATTTGGTAAGCCAAATGCAGAATAAATATTTAGCTTGATTTGGAAAACTATGTCTTTGTATGTTTATCTGTTCTTTGGTCATCTCCCTGTCTAACAAATTTCGGGGATGAAATTTTCTTAAGGGGGGAATCTGTAACGATCCCTATTTTGTAGCCAAATTAGAATTGGTAATTTATATAAAATTTTGGATTAAAATGCGAGTGAATTTGAATTTTTGAAATTAAATAAGATATGTGCCTATTTATTTATGTAAATAGATTGTAATTTGAAAATTGAATTTGAATTTTCCAAAATAAATAATATTTGTTTGTTAATTTATATATAAGTATATAAATTGATTTTTAATAAATATATATTTGAAAATCCAAAGATAAATATTTTTTAAAATAAATTGTTTTTGAAAACTTATATTTTAAATTAATAAAAATTTGTTTTGGAATTATAATATATATGTATGATTATTTATTAAGTGTATAATTCGATTTCAAATTATCTCTTAAGGTTATTTCAAAAATTATAAAAGTATAAAATATAATGTATGAAAACAAATGTAAAATAAGAAATAAAAGTTTAAAATATACATATATATATATCTTTTGAAAATTAATAAGATTTGAATAAGGATATTTTAACTTAAGTTTAAAAAATTTAAACAAGATTTAATAAAAGATTTAAAATAGTTTTCTTTTATATACTTGGAAATAAATATAGTTAGTATATATGTAAATAAATATAAAAGCTTTAATATGTATATATCTTTTGAAAGTAGTAATATAAAATTTAAAATATATATGTAAACATGTATAAAACATAACTAAATGTAGTTTGTAAGTGTACAAAAAGTTTAAAACAGTTTTCTTTTATACTTAAAATAAATTTAGTTTTGTATATATTTAAAATAAATATAAAATGTATTACATAATTTATACAAATTGATAAATCAAGGGTTTAAAACAAAATTTATAAACTAATTAAAGATTAAGGGTTTTAACATAAAATACATGGCTTTGATATTTCTAAATTTATAAAAACATGCATTTACAAGTGTTAGTTTAATTAACAAGTGTCATCTTATAAAAAAATTCTTCTCCTTTTTAATTTAATAAATAAAAAGAATTTCAAGAATATATGCATCTACTTCCCCTCTATTCTCATTTTCCTCATCTTTAATATATTTAAAGAAATCAAATCTAAAACACAAAAACCATAAAATCAAATCTTAAGCAAAGACCATCAGATCAAAATACAATTCCATTTTTTAAATATCCAAATAAAAAACATCTTTAATTTGAGCAAATTTAGAACCTGGAAATTTGAAATCTTCAAACCAGAGCAACACAAAGCAAAGTAAAAAAAATCAAGCAAGGATCAGATTCAACTTAAAATGAATTCCAATCAAACAAGATCTAGATCAAAATCAGGAAGATCAAATTCCAGGTTTCAGACCAAAACTTGAGCAAATTCAAACCAAAAACAAGTTCAAAGCATTTGAACCTAAAGCAATCAAACTGAAGCTATATATCAAAAGATCAAGTGAAGTTAGATCATCTCAAGCTTTAGATTAAACATCAAGTTCCAGTTTCAAGTTTTCTGGACCAAGGCAACTTCTAGTTTTTAAATCCAGACAAAACTTCTCTAATCTTCATTTCCAGGCCTCTATCTTCCTCCAAGTGAGCAAAATCACATAATTCTGCCTCTATACTTTTATATGTGTTTGACACCTGATGTATGATGAATAAGAAATTGCTTAAATAGTTGATAAATATGCCTGCATGTGTTTATATATGTAGAGACTTGAGGTGCATGTCTGTGTACAAGCACTCAGGCCTCTGCTCAAATTTACAGGGTTTAAATTTAGTTCAAAAATTCAAAATCTCATCTTTTATGCACTTATAGGTTTTGATGTCTAAATAATGTATGCTTGAATTTGCAAGATCAAAATTTTAAAAATACTTTTAAGTATTAAAAAGGAATGGTTTTACTGGGAAATGGGAAAATTACAGTGAAAATCGAATTTAGTCAAAAATCAATGTTCAAGATTTCGAATTTGGATTTCATAAACTGAATCGTATTGTAAAATAATGAATTTAGATAATGATTTCAAGATTTTTAGTTTTTTAAATTATGAGAAAATGAGATTTGAACGGAATAGATATTTTCGTCAAATTTCGATGATTGACGAAGTTAGGGTCAACGTGATCAAGGTGGAAGTTGGCTTGTGTGTAGTAGAACGATGAAAAAGTGTTCGTAAATTTTTTAGATGATCGGAGATCGGAAATGATGAAGTAGGGTTTAAGGCTTGCGTTGGATTGCCGTCGTTCTCGAAGAAATTGCGGCAGCGTCGAGGCATCGGGGTCGATCAAACCCAGGGGAATCAGTGCTTTCGATCATGACGTTGTTTTGGGAGAGTGGCAGGGTTCCAGGGGTTCAGATCATCGGCATCGAGGCATTTGTATCGATCGAGTCTGGTTCCAGAAAATCATCGACTAGCTTAAATTTGAATTCGATGTCGTTTCAAGGATCTAGGTGTTTGAGGAGCTTGTAAAGGTTGTCATCGGCGTATTGACGATCAGAATTTGGGTCGGAGATGGCCAATTTGCTAGTACGCGTGCACTCGTGATGATATGTATCAATGTTGATTAAAGGTTGAGGAAGATGAAGCTTTATCGAGGCAAACTCGAAGTAATTAGCAAAGGTACTCGAAGTCGTTATGGTGAGGGGAAAACTCAAACTAAGGCTCGGGTGAAACAAGTGTTTGGCTCGGGTATTTAAAGTACAACCAGCTTTTAAAATTTAAAGCAAATAATTAACAAAGGTTTAAACAACGTAAATGTTTAAATCAAGTTTTTAACAAACATAAGAAGGTAAACAAAGTTTTAAAAAAAACAATGGTAAATTTAATCAAGATTTCAAGATATTTTGACTATGTTTTATAGAAGCCAAATTAAATTTTAGACAAGTTTTTAACAAAGTTTCGAAGTTTCATTTTAATATTGATTTGCTTTTTTAGTAACATATATTAGGTTAATTATATAATTAATTCCTAAATGAAATTTAATGACTAATTTAGATAATAAGGATTATCATTAATAAATGTGATTAATTAATGTGGTTTATCGAAGTTTAATTAATATGAGTAATTAAAGGGTAGCTAATTACTTAATTAAGGATTTATTACTTGATTTAATTAATGAAGAATAATTAATTAAGGGCCAGCTAATTAATATAAGTAATTAAGGAATTACTTAAAGAAAGTTATTAAAAAGATTAATTATTTATTACTCAATGATTTATTAATTAATAAGATTAATTAATTAGTATGATTAATTAAAGGTTAAGTTGTTAATGTAATTAATTAATCAAGTGATTAAAGAATAATTAATAATTAAGTGTGATTAATTAATTAAGGTAATTAATTTGAGAATAATTAATTAATTAAAGGTTAATTAATCAATAAAAGTAATTAATGGTAATTAATTACTTAAATATAATTACTTAATGAAAGTAATTAAGGATAAATAATTAATGATTAATGTTGATTAATCAAGTAATTAAAAGGTAATTACTTGATGTAATTAATCTGTGATTTATTAATATAAATGATTAGTGATAATCACTTATTGTAATTAATTAAGGATAATCGATTAAATGGTAATTAATTAAGGATTAATTAATTAATGTAATTAAGGAAAATTAATTAAAGGATAGTAAATTTATTAAAAGTTAATTAATAAATGATTAAAGGACAATTAATTAAAATGATTTGTAATTAATTAATGTTAATTAACCAGGATTAGTAATTTATTCGTAGGCAACTAATCTGATTTAAATAAATCAGGTGATTGATTGATCTTACTTATGGATGTTTAGTTTGTATTAAATGCCTTGAATTGTGGGATATTCCTAATATGTGATGTTTTGTGATATGATTAAGCTGTGATCATTGATTTATTTATCTGTGATAAATTTACATATTTATCTATGAATCTGTGAATAAAAAAAGCATTATAGGATTATACCGCTTATCGATATTGCTGTTTTTGGATTGTGATGATTGATGATATTGTACTGTTGTGTGTAAAACCCCTGAACCACACCACACACACAAATATGGATTTCACGGGAAATCGGTTAAGTCACAGATATTTTGAATTTAATATTATTTTATTCAAATGGTGAAAAGTTTAGAAGTTGAATTTTGAATCCAAATGGTTTTGAAAATGGAATATGAAAACCCTTTGAAAAGGAAGTTTGAAATTAAAGTTTAGTTGAATATGATATATCTTGTTAAGTTTTTAAATTGTTTTGGAAATTACAGTTTGAAAGGTTTATACAATATATATATATATATATATATATATATATATATATATATGGATTCATAACTACTTTAAATAAATTATTTAGGAATTTGAATTGAATTCAAATAGAACTTGTCGATGTTACGGTAGTTCGCTAAATTTTTGGTTTATACTTTTAAAGGCTATAACTTGTGTATATTTAGTCGGATTTTTCCGAAACGAAAAGTATTTGTTTTCAAATAATAATAGCTTTCATATAACGAAAGAACTTCCATTTTTTATTGAAAAGATTTCAAGTTTGAAATGGAAATTGTTTTGAAAGCTATCTTTGTGAAAGATTGGTGAACCTTGTTTTAGACTGAAGAGGACCTTAAAAAGGGTGAATCTTTTATTTTAAAAGATAAAGAATGGAAATTTGTTTAAACCATTCAGAAAGAATAGTTTTGGGTCTAGTTTAACTAAGATCCCAATATACCATATGCTTTTTAAAATTAGTGCTAATTATTCGGTTTAGCTGGGAGAGGACTTTATGTCATAAAACCCATTCCGAATAATGATACGACGAAATGCATAGCATTTGAAGACCGATGGTGAAGACAGGGTATTTTTGAGAACAAAAGCATTACCTGTCGAATGTCTCTACATTGAGTCGCGTTGGTATAGAGATCTCCATATGTGATGGGGAGTCCGATCGGGATTGTGAATACCCAGATTACAAGGGCTTCTTTGAAGTGCCATCGGTTTCGTACGAACCTAGAACGGACTTGCATGGATGTATGTCTGACGTTACACTTTGAGACGTAAATCTGGTTTCTATCAAATACATTTCTATTTGATGGTGGAGAATTTATTCTCTTATCTTAATACACTTGTCTAAGACATACGAGCTCAAAGGTTATGTAGTTGATGGTTACTAGTGATAAATTCCTAATTTGGTAATGTGGCATACCAAGTGTTGTTGATCATTTGTTGATCAAATCATTGCATTTGTGAAAAGCATATCTTTGTGGACGAGACTTCATTGGACCTCACAACCCGAAAATGGTCGACACAGGAAGGATGCGGCAAGGTTACGAGGGTCACACCCTTTAGGGTATGTCCATTTCCTTCTGGATAAAAGTGGTATCATGGTATGGAGCCTAGATACTTAACTTATGTGGTCATTGCAAATCTGTTGCTTTGTGGTTGTTGGTGTTGAGATGTAACAACCCGATATTTTCAGCCATTCGCATCCGCACATGTCGGACTTGAATTGCTCAAAATACCGCGTTGTAAATAAATTTGGAGCAAATGAAATACAATCACAGAATCACAGACACAGAAATATCAGAATAACTCGCAGCGGAAATAAAAATACCATAGTAGTTCATGAAGCTACTATAACAAACTCTCAAAACATAATACATAATATTAGTCTGAAACATATAAAATAGAAATCTCAAATACATAGAAGTTTATAAATACCAGAGCTGAAATAGAACAACGAAAACTGAAAGGAAATAGATAACTAGACAAGCAGAATCTCCAGCGATTCCTAGATCCGGAAAAGAAATCCAAAGCTAAGCTGTAAATACTCAGGCTGACCCGAAAATATCTTTACTTCGAAAATATGTATCATATAGTACCTTTCAAAATCACTTTCAAATATCATACTTATATAAAGTCCATTTTATATAAGATTTCATTTCAAATCAAATACTTTTCAAAATACTAGTATATCAATTCACACTTATATCGATTTCGATTATATAAGATTTCACTTTTCAAAATTGGGTACCCTTTCAAATCAACAGTTCCAATTCAACAGTTTTCAAATCTACTGCATACTTATACAAATCAATTTTATATAAGTTCGATAACTCCCAAATCAAAGTATTTAAATAACCAAGATTCTCAATTTTAATTCGTTTCAATAATGTTTCAGTTTCATAATCATATATGATTTCACCAAATCATTTCTTCCAAATTACATAAATTTAGTTTCAAAGTTTCTCAAACAATAGATTTAGAAAATAATCCAAATTTCCAAATCAACAAAATTTAGGTCAAACAAGTTCATTTCCATTTCAAACATATATTCACCTCAAAAATCATAATACTTTCAAAGTTATAAATCTTTCGAAACCAAATACTTGAAATCATTACACTTTGAGAATCATAACATTTTGAAATGATACATTTGAAATCATAAAACATTCCCTTAATTCTTTACATTTCACAAATTTATTCTATTAAACCAAAATCTAAAATTTTCAAATTTTAATTCCATTCAAACCATCAGTTTCAATTCAATTTAGTTTTCCAACAAAACCATTTCAAATATTATCAAATTCCAAATATAGATTTGATTTACAAAATAAACTATTCAATCTTAAATATGTTTCAAGGCTTAAATATACCATATTTCAAACTAAATTTTATAATTTCATATATCTCAAATTTTACTTCATATTACTTATATATGTCATCATTTCGCAACATTACATTCGATCGCTCGCTTGGTCATACAAGTTCACTTTCGAACTAGTATTGTCCATTCGACTTCCCTAATGCGGACTTCGATATGGTTTCTCGACTAGAAGCCATCAGTCTCCTTGCATAGCCATATACTATGATAGAGAATCCTAGAATCAAGCCCAAAATCCATAACAAATGTTCGCCATCAAGACTCAAATGAAAAATCCTAACACGAAATGATGTAATTCACCTCGAACTTGTGTACTCAAACTTGGATCAATAATTATGAGAATAAAACAGCATACGTACAACTTATGTATCTATTCCAACTTGTTAAATAAATAGTTTCATAAAGATGTTGTAAGTTAAAACATTTAAAACCAAATTTTTCTCAAACATTTGAATACTAATTTTTATCCAAAACATTTCAAAACTAAATTTCATATTAGTATAATTCAAAATAATCTTATTTATTTACTTAACAAAACAGTTTCAACTTATAAAAATCATATTATTTCATACTTGAAACATATAAACTAAACTTATATTCTTAATCAAATACCTTATACCTTTCAAAAAAATTTAGCTTTGAAAAGTTAACCTTGATTTGGAAGTGCTCGAATCTTAAAATAGTCGAAGAAATCATATTTTCAATCCAAGAGTTGGAAATCAACACTAAATCAGTAAATTAATTTCAAAAGCTAGGTTTCAAAATCTGAAACTCGAGGACTGAACACCGGCTTAGTTTAAATCTTTTCAAATATATATATACAGATCTATCTTTCAAATATCGAACCATACTTCGAAATCAAAAACCAAAATTGGTTTACAAAATCACTCGCATAGAAAAGCTACTAGAGTGGCCTCTCCCTCACTCAGAAACTCAAAAATCAATGTCGATGATGCATGCATTCATCACCGAAATTATTTTCCAGCGACATAAATGAGTTCTGGACTTCAATTAACTTTGAAAAACTTCTTTGAAATTCCTTCGAAATCATTGAAATTCATTCGAATACATTTGAAATATTTCTTATTTGAAAAAAAATATCTTTAAATCATATTATTATTATATATTTTCCAAAATCTTAAAACCGATTTCAAAACATCAGAATTCGATTCCTCGAAATTCAAATTCAAAACCCTTCAGTTATAAATCATTTTTGTATAAATCAAGTTCTTATAAATTTCAAGATTTCAAATCCTTTCAAAGATTTCAATTTTCATTTTAAAAGGTATATAACCCTTATCGGAAACATTTCACTTTTTATATATAAAAATATGGCCATCCTTAATAATTTCGATGTATGCATAATTTCAAAATACAACCAAACACAAATTTCCAAAGGATGATTCAAGGAAGGATTTCAAACAAACAAAGATTCAAAATTAGAGGAACTCTAATCAAATAGAATTCTAGTTCGAAGATAAACTCAAACGAAGATGAGATAATTTAATTACCAAATAGAGGATAGATAAGCTTATATAAATCGCGGGCGAACTTAACTGGTCAACCGAGACTTTAGGAATATAATCAATACGGAAATCTAAGGCAAATCGACCTTCGATCGCCAGAGATAGAATCCGGGTAGAGCAAGAGATAGATAGCATCGACATCCGAGAATACAAAAATCTTCAGTGAATCAATGCCAATTGTAAAGGAGTTTCACCCCTTTACAAATCATTCAAAGATTTACGGAA
Organism: Allium cepa; assembly: GCA_030765085.1. Lineage (NCBI taxonomy): Eukaryota > Viridiplantae > Streptophyta > Magnoliopsida > Asparagales > Amaryllidaceae > Allium > Allium cepa. The sequence continues at coordinate 517,618,308 of CM060942.1, forward strand.
TCACTGCTCTTTAGAGAGGTCGTTGCAAAGTAGAGTTATGGAATGCTCCAAAATTAAAAGGAAAAATGGGGAAAACAAGACTGGATTCCAGAACAAGTGGGAGTGTTCCAAAGTTCAAGGAATCCTAGTCGATAAGAATCTTAACCAAGAGATTTCTAACAAGGTGGATACCGAAGAGATGAAGTTTAGAAAATCTTGATTTCGAAATAAGAACATTTTTATACCAAAATAATCTTTGAAATTCCTTTAAAATCATTTGTAAATCATTTTATACTTCGAAAATACGTTCTCTCACAAAGAAAGGATTCTGAGATTGATTTCACTCATTCTAGGGTATTTCTACCCTATCTCTAATGAGTTTTTGCTCCGCAGGCTAAAGTTTGCCTAAAACCTAAGCTCTGATACCAACTGTAACAACCCGATATTTTCAGTCATTTGCATCCGCACATGTCGGACTTGAATTGCTCAAAATACCGCGTTGTAAATAAATTTGGAGCAAATGAAATACAATCACAGAATCACAGACACAGAAATATTAGAATAACTCGCAGCGGAAATAAAAATACCATAGTAGTTCATGAAGCTACTATAACAAACTCTCAAAACATAATATATAATATTAGTCTGAAACATATACAATAGAAATCTCAAATACATAGAAGTTTATAAATACCAGAGCTGAAATAGAACAACGAAAACTGAAAGGAAATAGATAACTAGACAAGCAGAATCTCCAGCGATTCCTAGCTCCAGAAAAGAAATCCAAAGCTAAGCTGTAAATACTCAGGCTGACCCGAGCGTAAAGTAAAAAAAAAACACTCGAGTCAGGACAATATATACTTATATAATGTAAACCAACTCAAGTGAACTGTAGTAGAAATGCACAATAACTTAAAGGATGCTTGGGATCTCCCATCCTTTAAGAATCGGTTAAACTATAAATTAAATACATCTCGTGGTTAAAATTTCAAAATGGTATTTTATACTTCAAAATAAAATATCATTTCAAAATTCAATATCATTCAAAATCCATATCATAATATCAAAATATAATATCTTCCAAACCACATTCATTTTTATTTAATTTAAATACCATTACAAAACACATTTCAAAATAGTTTATATTTCGAAACAAATTACTTGCTTTTAAATCATAAAATGAAGTTATTATATTTAATAATTAAATTATTAAATTTCCAAAATTTTAAATCTTTTCAAAGTTCATTCATTCCCTAAAATTTAGCAAACAGTGAAAATTCACCTTTTCGCAGCATTTAGACAATCCTACGGAAAGTTACTTTTAAAACAATTCAATTTAAAAAAAGACAGCATTTAAATGCTATAATAGGGTTACTTTAGTTCAAATAAAACCTTACTTGAATTCATCAATTATAGCCCTTACTTAAAGTTAGCCATTTAGTTCATTTCTATCAACTACAGCATTTACAAATGCCGTAATATCATTTACATTAGAAAATAATAACATTTCAAAATTGCTATTAATTAAATTCCAAATATTCAATATAATTTCACAAACAATTAAATTTTTATTTAATTCATTTTTAACTTATAATTATACATTTTCACTTTTAAAACAATCATTTAAATACCCTTATATTCATGATTTTATAAGTTCAATTTCCATTCAAAATCAAATTTAATAATAATTTACTTATTAAAATTCCAACATTAAATTTTAAATTAATTAAATTAAATTTAACTTAACACTTAAGTTTAAATTTTCAAACATAAATCAATTTCATTTTTATTTACTTAACTTAAAATTCACTTTTAAGCCAAATTCACAAATTTCCAATTTTAGTTGTATTTCAAAATTTTAACTTAAATATTCATTCATTTCACATTTAACTTTATTAAAAAATCAATAATATATTATAAAATCATTTTAAATTCTTTTAAATTCAAAATATCATAAATTTATCATATTTTCATATTTAATTTAAATTCCATTTATCACCTTATAATTTCCAAAATAACTTACATTTCAGATTTTCTAATTTTACCATGTATATTTCACTTATAAAATTTTAGAAAATCAATAATGCTTTACAAAAATTATTTTTTTATCAAGTTTACATCAAAATATTATAATATTTACATTTCTAAAATATTTTAAAGTTTTAGAAAAACATATTTTAACAACGGGTCTGTATTTCATTTTCTAGCCTAGGTAAAGTGATACGGGTATATATCATTTCAACCCGTAATTTACAAAGAAAACCCGGGTTTGATCTTTTCAAACCCGCAATCCCAAGTAAATGAAAATAATTGAAAATAATTCAGGCCTATCATTTTAGCCCATAATGATTTTCTTCTATTCTAAAGTCCGTTCGGGTATGTATCATTTCAACCCATAGCGATTCTAATCTAAAGAGAACTTGCAGTGTGATAAAATGATAAAAATATAACAGAACAACATAATATAACAGTAACATATGTTATAACAGGTGTATAAGCATGGGTGAATATCATATAATCATAATATAGCAGGTGTAACATGATAATGCATTTTACAGATTCAAAAGGGGTCAATTTACTAGTTATATAAGTACATATTGTCTGGTGAGAATAACTCACTGTTTTGAGCTGGAGACACAATGAAGAATGCACGAATGAGATCCAAACAAGCACGATAACACGACACAAAGATGAGTGGAAGAGCCAAAGATTAATTCTCCTTGGATACATGAGACAAAACAAATAAATATAACATAAGTTTTCAACCCAAATTCAATTAAACAAAGCTAGAAATGAATACACAAAACATCACCGAAGTGTTTGCACTTGCTTTCTACCACATATACTTCAACTCCAGATCTGAAATGGAACGGCTAAAGGCATGGTTTGGATCTGGTTTGGGTTCTTAAAGGTCGGCCTAGCATGGAAAAATGATGGAGCAAAGATATATGAGCATGAACTAACACTACAAGGCAAATATCATGGATTCCTATGCACTAAAGGGCTCGGCCAAGGCCAAGGAGGGCACGACCAGGTCTGTAGTGGGCTTGAGGATGATGTGGTAGTGGGCTCAGGTCAGGAATTTGATGGCGGTGGTGGTGTATGGTCGGCCAAAGTGATGGAGGAGGTGATGGAAGCAAGGTAGCTAGGCTATGTTGGATATAGGTGGAGTTTGCTTCATATTTTGGTGGATCATCAACATGGATGGTCTCGGCTCTGGAATGGCAGTGGAGAGGAGTGTATGGTGGCTGGAATAGGTGGTGGTGGAGGTGGCCAAGGCTCTGAAGATGGAGGGGCCGAACTGCATAAGAGATTGCAAGTGCAAAAAGCAAGTAAATCAAGTAGAAAATATAAAAAGAAATGAAAGTTTTTATCAAAATTTCTTCTTGGAGATGGCCAAAACTTTTTTTTAGGGTTTGAGGAAAACTTTTTTTTAGGGTTTGAGGAAAACTTTTTTTTAGGGTTTGAGGGAAAATTTTCACGTGAGAAACAATGGAAGAGTCGGCTGAAACAAAGAGATATGGTCAGCATATGATTAATGCAAGTGTTATTGAATTTGAAAAGACAAAAGGAGGTGAAAAGACAATGGTATGTTAAATGTCAAAACTCTTCATATTTCTCTAATTTCTTTTGCAAATTTTAATAAATGAAAAATTACTTATAATTACAGATAAAAACATGAAAATATAGTAAATAAACAAAAATAAATAAATAAATATTAATTATATATAATTTAATTAATAAAAACAGCAAAAAGTGCAAACTAGCCATAAAAATATGAAAATAAATGCAATGAAGTTTGGAAAATTTTTATGTACTTGAAAAATATTTATAAATAAAGATAAGAACACAAAATAAAAATGAATTCACAAAATACATAAATAAATATTAGTTTAATATAATTTAATGAAGAAAATAGCAGAAAAATGGAAACTAGCCTTTAAAAATAGAAAATAAATGCAATAGACTTTGGGAAAATTTAAACACCACTTTAATAAAATTTAAAAGACAAAATATATATAAAATGACATATTGAAACATTTTAAAATAAAATATGACAATAAAAATATAGTTTTTATATTTAAAATAAACAGAATTGCTATATAAAGCAGATTACACTAAAATATTGGAATATACATAAATTTAACAATTTAAATCTGTTTTCAACGAAACGAAAAGCAGTATTCAAGTTATTAAGTCTATTTTCATAATAAAAGATAAAATTTAAGAATCTAAATATTTAAATTTGAAATTTAAAAATCAAAGTTTGACCCAAATTTACCGAAATCAACATTTCAGGAAAATATTCAATTTATACCATTTTGGAATTATAAATGACATAATAATCAAAGTTTATATTTAAAAACGAAAAGTTTGAAATGGAACCAGTTAAAAAAAATTTAAAAATGAAATAAAGTCAAAATTAAAATATACATAAAAATCTAAGGTTGTTACATGAGAGCTCTCGGATGATGGTAGGTTACGACCGAAGGATGGCATTACTCGTGACAGTTAGTTACCTAGTTACAGAGGTAACAAGGCCTTGTGTTTGCAGAGAGTTGGTTAAGTTCTTGGGGCATCCCTCCAGAGGCGTACCCATGTGGTGTGGGAAGTTCCTTAGCCTGACCATTTGTTGGAAATCCAAAGAAACAATACGAGCGCTGTATGGTTTTAGTTGTATTACCTACCATTTACTTATAGTGGTGACCTTCCGTTTAATTGGTAGCTATAGTAGGTATACCATAATCTGGTATGATGGCTAAGATTAATATTATATTTTCGAAATGTTTTTCTGCACTATGCACAAATAATAATATCAAAAAGGTTTTTGCGTATCAAGCATGTTTGACTATCATAAGGAGAAATCTCCTCCAATTGTGTGTTTGCATTGTGTGTGTGCGGGGAGGTCTTATGGTAGTTTCATTTTACAAAAAGCATTGCGGATTTCTTTTTTATTTCTTTTGTTTTTTTTTTTCAAAAATAAACTGTTTTTGTTTGCTCACACCACTCTCATGACCGACCTAGAGTTTATTGTTTCCTTTCTAAACTCTAGGTGCCCGCAATTTTCCGCACGGGCAGGCTAGAGTCATATTTTCAGATAATCATCTAGTAGATATAGTTTTTGGCAATCTTTGGAATATGTGGTTTGGCAATCGCGTTATGCGCGGAGTTTGCTTCAGTTAAACATGATGGTGTTTCGAGCTTATTGGATTGGAGTCTTTGAAGCTTTTGGGTAGAGCTATTTGGTTTTGAAGCATCGGAGATGGAGTTGCAGTATTGATGTTGGATTATTTTGGAGCCTATATTGGTGCTATCTTTCCGCTGCTGTGTTTCCACTATTATGTATTTTTGGCTATGATAGTGTTGGGCATCTGTTATATCATATTGTATCAGATACTGTCTCCGTTGGTGTATCAATGATATTCATTTCTTTTTTTCCTTTGTGTTGTTGTACTTAATGTGTTATAAGCTTCGGCGAAGCAGATTCGACATTTGAATTTGTGGCATTCGAATATGGGTGATGTATTTGGTGCCGATTTTCGAAGGTCGAGTAAGGGTTATTTCAGTTCTGATTGTGCCCAATTATGCTTGAACGTGAGATGCAAGAATTTCAACTATTTGATAAGTATTTGTACTTAGAAACTATGTAATATCAGATGATTTTGATATGAACTGTTTTGGTTATCGTAAGGTAAAAATCCATTGTGTTTATTTGTAGCATGGTCTTACGAACATCCTTTGATTTTCAAAGGATTTTGAAACATTAATAATTCAAAATTGAGTGTGTTTTCTCATGCTAGTTTTCCAAACCGACTCGTTGTTATTTTATTATGATGTTTGGATCAGACCTAGTATTTTAGGTTCAGGTTAGGATACTAGGGAGCTCAGGAGACGAGCTGGATGGCGAAGATGTATTACTCGTACTTGTTTATTTCCGCTGTAGTGTTTTTGTTTGAAATTACCAGCAATTTTTAGGGCAGGTTATTATAACTGCATAAGCTGGTAATTATTGATTTGTGTACCCTGATGTGAGATATGTATATTACAGATTTGATTGTGTAAAGAGCTATTGATATTATATATTGATCGGTCCGTTGTGAAATTCTATTTTGTTAAGTTTCTTCTCCCTTGTACCTACATTCTTTTCCCTCAACAATCTATCTATCCAGCACTCGATCGCTCGGCATGTTATACAATGTGCATATTTATGTCGATTTTCGAGGATCGAAAGGGCGGTTCGTGACTGTAACGGTATGTTATATGAATAAAAGCTGAAGGAGTTGAGTGTAGACTATCAATTCCTTACTATCAAGCTTTCAGTGATGCTAAAATGCACCAAAAGAATATTATTATACTCAAAAATAAAAAATGACAATTACCAACATTCAATGGACGTTTCTTTTATACTAAATCAGTTGATTATGAAATTACATCAAGAACCTATCATTACCTCTTAAACTTGGAAACATCATTATCTCTTGAACTTGGAAATGTGTGTGATTTCTACGTCCCCAGTTGAAATTATACTTGAAAGTCAATATTATCTCCATGCTTGCAATTAGGAAGTAAGATACTTGATCTTCAAAAAAGTAGAAAACAAAAACTTGACTCACGAATTGAATTTGTAGATCAAAGCAACCCTAAATTTGTGCAATCGGTGATAGGAATGAATGAAATCAACAGTAGTTTAGCAAATGAAAACTGAAAAACCTAATATTAAGATTATGAATCAATGAAATCAAATTGTTTAAGAAGATGAGTGATCTAACACGTGAATGAGAGTGAAAAGAGGGGAAATCGTATGTCGTAAGAATCATTATACTACTAACAGGAGGAATACAAATGACCAAAGTATCTTTATGATCTAGCAGGAAATTTAATGGGCAATATGGACATTTCAAAAGCTTCAAATGGGGGTATTCCTATTATATATAAACATATTTAAATATACTATACATTTACATAAAATTATTTAAGCAAACTTAACGTGTGTGTATGTTTATAATATTTACAAAATACAATAGTTTATATAAATATATGTACTTGGACAACTTATACTTACATATCGGATGAGCAACCGTCATAATGTAAATCCCAACATCTATACACGGATATGTTATATGTTTCATGGGTTGATATGTTAACTCATGCACATACATATTTGTGTATATGATACATGCAAAACATACATACATGCGTACATACATATATCAAATAAAACCGTGTCATTTTATAAATTTAAATAAAATAAATTTAAGAAAAAATTAGAAATGTTCTAAATAAATTAGACTGCATAGGCCCAATAAAGATCCAACAAGGGAATTTTTTTGAATTCGCCCAAAACTTTCGTTGTGTGTTAGCCTAGATTCAATAGTGGTGTTCGAATCCAATAGCCTATGTAGTCTAAATTAGCTAGGTTATGGTTAAATATTAAGCCCATAGCCCAAATACTATCCCTAATAGTAAGGGCCAAAATTTAAATTGGGCCTTGGACTAATTTTCAAAATTGATTAATAATCAAAATATAAGATTTCAAATTCAAAAGTTAAATTTAAAATAAGGTATGCATATATTATGAAGTTATAATATAATAAAATTTTAAAAATGTTTGAAAATTAATTTCAAAATTTATTAATAAGATTAGTAACAGAAATTAACTAATTAATTCAAAAATTTTAAATTTGTTAATAAGACTAATAACATTAATTAATTGATTAAGTTAATTAATGAAAACTATATACATGTATTGTTATGATACTCTAAAATGTTTAGGATATCATAAGTATACATGCGTGTATGTAATATGATTTTCAAAATTAATGTAATTAAATTAAAATATTTAAATTAAATAAATTAATTAAACAAATTAATTAGAGGTTAATTAATTAAATAACTTAATTAGATTTTAACTCGGTAAATAAATAAATAAAATATTAATTAATTTGATTAATTAATTAAAGGTTAATTATTTAAATTAATTATTTAAAGTTTAATTAATTAAATAAAAACACACATATATAAATTATATCTATTATACTATAAATGTTATAGTATATAATGATTATTAAATATAAACGTTATATTAAATTAATTAAAATGTTAATTAATTAAGTTAACTAAATAAGGTTTAATTAGTATAATGTTATACATAAGACTATTATATAAGTAGTAAGAAATATAAAAGTTATACAATAATGAAAACTTATATAACATAAATGTATAATAAGAGGATCAACGTTAAGAAACCCAAAATAGACATAAGGATAAATACATACGTATAGTATGTATACCGTGATTTCAAATGTGTTCGACACTTGAATCATAAGGGTATTTAATAAAAAATACATTATTCCATATTTTGATATCACTTGATAGAATATATTGAAAATTATGAATCTTTACTATAAAGTTGTGCTCTATCATTTATATATATGAATAGGTTACCTGCATACTCTTTAGTTTTGAGTTTTCCTCAAGCTAGAGATGTTATGTGTAGTACTATTAATATTTTAAATAGATGAGGTAGGACAACTACACGTATTTATTTTGCTTTCCTTAAGTTATGTGTATTATACTTAAGCCGCCGTGAAATGATAAGTCCGAGTCAACAGTTCCATTTTACCTGTTGAGCTTTCCTCAAGGTAAATGCGAGCTTAAGACAAGGAACCACTGGTTAGGAGTTGTATGTGATATAACTAATAAATAGTTATCCATCATATGCGGGCCTATGATTTATTAGACTTTCCTCAAGGTCAGCATCCTAAGGCAAGCGAGTCCTAACACCCAATAGTGAAGTCAAGATACTACTATGTTTTCCTTTGGGTTTTGTGAAACATATAAGATATTGGGAGCCTTAATAAAAATATGAAATGATAACATATTATTTTTCTAATATTCTAAGAATATATGCTATATAATGTTGTAGTAGTTTACATCAATAAATTAGTGAATTTAATATGATTGATAAAATGTTTATCAATTAAGATATACAATTGAACTTAGCTAAAGACTAACAGATAGAAATATAACATATACCTACTAATAAATGCTTGTTAGATGTTAATGTTTCAATACCCATGCAAGCGCCTGATTTTATTGAAAATACACTCAAAATTTAGTTATTTACATATTTATTTGGATAAGACCATGTATCGCATTATGTGAGTTCAAACTCTAAATGCTGCATAAGATTATGGATATTTGATCCATATATTATCGCATATAAGTGTTATATGAGAAATGATCGTATTTAGTAATGTACGATACTTCGATGAAATTTGTTGATTTGAAGCAAATAAATATATCATACTATGAGATCGAGTATTTAATTTAATTGATTACAATAAAGATCATATTGTGTTAATGAAAAACTAGACCGAAATTACAAGATAGATCTAGGAACTCGATCGTCGAAATATTAGTTTGATCAATTTACGTGAAGTGAAAAATATTTGATGTCCTTAAATGTTAAGGATGATCGAGTGTGCTATAGCAAAGAGCTCGTTATAATGTTGTAGTAAGGGTATTCTTTTGAAAGGTTCAACAATATAGGAAAAAAATGAGTGTGCAAGCGTAGATGTGATTTAACGTACATTTGGGACAAAGAGAGTGAATAGTCACTTCTACTTCATGAAGAAACATTGGAAACGAAAATTGCAATAATAATAATAATTGATACTTAACATTGACATGCGTAATACCATTTTTATTCCAAAATGTATTTCCATGTAGAAAATTGTTTTCTATCATATTTATTTCTTGGAGTTTAAAATATTTAATCAAAGAACTCTCTGTTGTGAACTAGTTGCAACATATGAAATAAATAATCTATATTAAATGAATAATGGACCTTCTAATTTAGTATGATGTTATTGTAATGGCAGAAATAGTAGGAACATGCCATATAACACTTACCGATTGCATCAAATTACGAAAATTATTTTCGTAAAACCTACTGCATATTATTAATGAAATAATGAATATTTTTTGGTTTCGAATGAAATATAGACAAAAGTATATTTCAGTGTGAATATTATGAATATTTATTTTAAAATAAAATTATAATATGGTATTTGTTTTCACAACAAAAGTGATGCGTTGAAAATATTAAAGTATCCAAAATAATATACAATTATTTTGGAGTTATAGACTAAGCCATAATTTTGAGAAATAATTTTATTACATGATTATGATTCATATGACGCTAGTTGTGTAACCCACCTCGAAACAGGCCTAAATTGACCTAGGAAAGGCCAATCGAAATTTAGATCCATCTAAATATAATAAAAATGGATGGAATAAAATATAACAGTACATAACAATAACTATTCTTTTAAAACACACAACAGATAGAATAAAATATAATAGAAAATTGTGACCATTTATTTCAATACCATTTGAATGCCATAATACAAAACATCATCAATTGTCAAGTAGAATTTGGTACATCATTTGTCCAAAATGCATGTGTACAACATAAAACATCATAAAAGATAATAATGAACTGCTACATGCTTAAGCCACTCTACCTTTAAGCATCATCACAACCATTACTCCATCCTTAACTCATGTTGTAATGAGGAGCGAGTCAGAACAACAAATGTCCAGTGAATAAAAACCTTGAGTCTTACCATCTCATTAATTGGGCCTACATACATAAAATCATTTAATACTTCTTAAGAAAAGGATGTGAGTCCTCAATCAACTGCTTAATACCTTCCATTTCTGAAGTAGGTTCCAAAATCCCATGATCTAAATCCCACGTCATAAATACCTAACAGTGCGAAAGATAGTACCAAGGCCACTTAATACCTTTTATTACAAAATAAGCAGACGCTGCCATTCAAGACCTCAATTGAGGAAGACCTCGTCATTTAATACAAATTCCCAAGGTGGACCCCTTCATGATAACTATCTAGCTGACATCACATATACTCTCTCAAGTCACTTAACACTTCTTTATGGAAAGGATGACCCTCAATCAATCACTTAATACTTTATCCCGGAGCAGACCCAAGATTCCACCTATCGTGCCTAAAACTAGCCCTTTGTCCATTAATACTTCATTTAAGGAAAAGAGGCAGACTCTTAAACAACCACATAATACATCAGGAGTCTGAAGCAGGCCCTTCGTATTATGACCCATACTCATAATGACGTTTCACATAAGTCCGACTATTTGTAGGAACTGCTAGCCAGATTTGCAGCACAGATTTACCCTATAGCAACATCCCATCATCACAAATATTTATCATATGAGATGTCTCACATCTGCCCCAAAGTCACATTGCAGATAGGCAGGTTAGATAAGAAGACTTCTATATGTCTTTTGACCGACCTTGCATTGCCATGACTTAGCCATAGAGCATATATATAGTACTCATCTAACTAATTCATAATTAAGGCCTTATAAGGAATCTTTCTTATTACACCTTAAATTATTAATTACCTTCTTGAGGGTGAATTAATGACAATGATTACCTAATTGACTACGCAATTGTATGCTATAATTATACATTTTTTATACTAATAGAAATAAATATATATTCGCGTATAATTACTTCTAGATATGCGATTCAAACGCCCTAAACTAACGTTAAATGTCAATTCCTTAACCATAATACTAATACAAGTCCTTTCCCTTCATATTTCCAAGATTTCAATATTCATAACAAGGATTAAATATCCATAACCAAAACTATAATAAATAGACTTCTAAATAGAAAGAGAAACCCTATTTATTACATCAATCCAATGGAATATCATAAACAATGAAATTGCAATCCTAACTTCATATTCTATTCAACTCCTCTTTTACAAAGAAATAAATGAAAGAATTTTCTATGGAATAAGTGGTGTAAACTACAAATATAATTTGTGCTCCACACCCTTATTTTATTATTGAAGACTCATAATTTGAATCAAAGAAGGATGAGAAGTGGAATAGACTATAAAATTATCAAAAATTCTAGAAACAACATAATTCCATAAAATTAACATAATACTTGAGAATATCCATTTAGAATTGACATTTTGAAATAAAAAGAAATTTTGAGGGAGTTTATCTATTTTGTTTTTTTAGTACCAAAATCCCTAAGGCATATTCAAACCCATATATATGTATATATATACACACATATACTAATTAATCGGTGAAAAAGAAATCTAAAGTTTCCACTCACAGAATATCCTTAGCTTTGCCTTCCTTGGATTTGCATGACTTACAACCCCTTCTAGTATCTCTCTTTAGATACACACACACACAGAGTAAGGGAGAGGTATATATGTTTAATAGATTCATAATAGTTGGAGAAGAATAGAATAAGAATAAGTTGGTAGGTGAAGAAATAAATAGAAACTAGATTGAATTATTACTTGAATTCCTAACGGAGTTTCCTAATCTAATTTTGAGAGACAAGAATGGAAGACAATCGAGGAATTCCCTAAATATTTATGAATAAAAGAGAAGAGTATAGAGTCCTATATACAGGCATTGAAACACCAGAACCATTGGATGGAGTTAGGTGAAAAACAGATAAATCTGGAGCTTTAAACGTCGAAAACCCTAGCAGTCACCCTGAGTAAGGGTCGACCGCCCCCTTGACCGGTCGACTGTTAGGGGTCGACCATTTGGGGTCAGAGGTGTCGACCTCTCTACTGTTCTGGGGTGTGTTGATTTGTTTCCATTGCATGTTTTATTATTCCTTACTTAACTTTTAAGGTTAATTGTTTAACTTAACGTTTACATAACCCCCAAATAAACTTATAGTTAGTTTTTGAAATTCAAACTCTAAATTTAAATAATCATTTGAATTTGAATTCAAACTAAATTATATTAAATTTGAAAACTTCAAATGCTCATAACTTCTTCCTTTGAGCTTCATTTTCAGCGTATTATATTTGGAAATAGATCGGAATTCTTCCAAGACCGCAATAGAATAACTTACGTCGCCAAATTCTAATTTTTATAACATTTCCATTTTTAGCCCTACCTTATTTAGTTCAATTTACTCAATTTATTTATGGTTGATTTTACGGGGTGATATAAGTTGATTTTATCTCAAACAATTCAAAGCTATGCACTCATTGAGTGGGAGCATCATAAGAGTCGATGAATTATTCGGATTAATACATATAGATAAAAACAATCGTAAGTCTATTAATATGAAATCAGTTCCCTATACTTTGTCATATTCACTGATAAGTTATCATAGACATGAACATGTGTATTTGATACATTTATATAAATCTATTAAGCTTATAAAATATAAAGCAGAAGTAAATAATATAGCATGCGATACAAAAGATACGATTTGATCGAATGTGTGAGTATATTGGAAAGAGTTCCGTATATACCTTATATGAATTAAGATTCGGTCTCAAATGCCACTCCTCCTTATAATACAAAATGATGTATTGGTAAGGAGTAATCAAACTTTGTTTGGAAAAAGAACGATTAATGATGAGTGAAGTTGAGTTAAAAATCTTTCTCTAATATGTCTAATTAAGAGTAGTACACAAGATTAAAATTAATATCATTCAAAGAAAAGCTAACAAAACCATACGAGATAAAGGTTTATAAAAAACTCTTACATATCTTAGGTCAAGGAGTACGCAGGTTATGCGAGTCAAAAGACCACACGTAATAATTTTGAGTAAGGGATCTTTTATTAATCGACCCAGGAGAATTTCGGGAACGATATTCATTAGATGGTTGATTATGTTGTGAATATAAATAGATTGCGAACTAATGTAAAATAAGTTTTAATAAGGTAATTCATAAAATGTTTATAAATGCCTGTTCCGTTGCATTAAGAAGCAACTGTTGTTTTAAGAAATCCTAACTTCATGGTGAAGGGCATTCTTTAAAAAATTATTGGTATAAAATGAATTTGGATACGATCCAATGATAATGAGTACAAGAGATGAAATGAAATTGTATGAACCTAAATGAACACAAATACATTAGAATGTCTACCGAGTATCTTTGTACACTAAAGAGAAACTATGAGATTCTTTTCAATGTTAAGAATAAATAATCGTCGGTTGTTTAATTAAACCATTAAGACTATTGACTCTATGATATGGTACAATGCACTAATCCGAAATAGGTTCTAAGTACATTATCAAAATATGATTTTGGTAGTTGTATCCAAAGAGATATGATTCACTGGTCGCAAAATGTGTCTTTATGTGTACGACAAATGCAGTTGAGAAAGACAAGTGCAGTTGGAATGTAGTGAGCCGCAATAATAAGAATTTTACCAAGAATTTCAATTACTGAAATTAACATGATAGATTCATCATTCATGTGCCCAAGTAGGTTCCGATTTTACTGACAAAATTATCATATAGTATGACTTTATGTTTTGGTACGTATGTGTTGAAATAGAAAATTCTAAATAATGATTTAGAGTAAACTATTTACACATGATAACCAAATTGTCTCGAAGCCAAAGTGAGTCATATTTATTTATGAGTTTTTGGATAAGATCTAATAAATACCAAAGTGTCATTTGATGAGCATCAAAATTAAACAAATGTTTCGACAAGAATATCAAATAGTTTGATTGTCAATCAAAATGTAGAGGAAGCACACGCTTATAAGAAAGAAAGTTAAAAAGGTACAGAGATATTTCTAAATCATAAGTAAACAACACATTACTGATTGTTAACGATGTACTTGTGTTGAAATTAGCCTTAGTTATTTTAATACCCGATGTTGCATTTATAAATGATGTCTTTTATAGCAAGTGTAAAAGATGTTGGGAATTTCCCAAATGATGTGCAAGTACACCTTATTAAAAGGTTTAACATGAAATATGTAAGATGGATTCCTTACGCATTGAGAGTAGGAATTATCATATGTGTTATGTTGTCTATGATATCGTGATTTGTTCATGTATTTAATACATGAAGCAAATATCAAATCCAAATAGATATCACTAAATGGTTGTTTGAAATGTTCTCGTACATTTATAAAATACTAGAGAACTGTTTACAGAAATAACAAACTCCTTATGAAGGAGTGTTTTTCATAAGTTATATTAAGTATAATATCTTAATAATTAATTCACGTTAATAATCTTTAAGTTCGAATTGTTCTAAATGAAATGTCGTGGCCAATTCAATGAAAAAGGCCAAGCGCATTGCCTTGAATAGCAATGCAATAAAAACAATGTATATAAGTATAAATGCACAAATTTATAACTAATCTAAGAATGATTCTAAATGTTGCCTCCTCTTTCCATACTTGCTGGCCAAAATTATACTCTTGCACCTCCATCACTACAAGCTCAATTCAAGTTAGATCCCATCACTATTCGATATCAGAAGGTCAACGATTCAAAGGCCGATACTCTGTTGAATCGGAAATGGTATCAAAGGGGAAAATTTATTTTTCAAGGTGTACTTCAAGGTCTTGAAATTACGGTATGATTTTATACGATTATAATTAATGATTTTTAGTATAATGTTTTTATCATATATGTATATATATTATATTGTTAGTTAGGTGACGATTTTCATATGCAGGCAATGTTCTCACAAAATAATTTTGGTTATATATATGTATATATTCATGTTTAATATTTTTTATATCATATTTGTTAGGTTAGGGCAGCCATATGCAAAATTATAATATTTTATATTTTATAAATTAATATATATTATTTAATTATATATAGTTTATAATTAGTTGTAACATCATATTCTGGTTAAAATTAATCATATAATTTTTATATAATGTATTATAGTAAAACTAATCTTTGGCAGTAAAAAATAATTTTTATAAATATATTATTATAATTTAATATTATTTAAATTAATATACTTCATAAATAAATTATATTAATTCGAATATGTTATGAAAAATATGTTTTAAATTTTATAAAATTATATTAGCACCACGTAAGATCTCGGGCAAAAAAATGTAGGTTTCTATTTTTCAAAATTAATTGTTAAAGTGGTCAAAACTAAATAAAATTAATTTATACCGATAAAAAAAGGGAAAGAATTTCTAACTTTAAAATATCATTTAGGATTTACCAAAATTTAAAAGTTGAAGCAATTATTCAAATTTATTTATCTATTAGTATTTTATTCATTTTCAAATGAATATTCAATTAAAACAAATTTTGAATTTTAAAAATATTATTATTTCTGGGTTTTGTGCATGATCTAGGTTAATAAAAAAATTTGTCTCGAATAATTTACTTAATATATATGTATGTATGTATGTATATATATTATAAACATTGTGTGTTTATATATATAATTACTTTATTATTGTACTAGTATGGGCCTGTGCTTCGCACTTGGGCTCTTTGTATTGTTGTATACGTTGATATTTTGTTTAAGCGCAAACCTATAAATGGAAACAATTAAATTTTGGAATTTCGAAAGAACACCGAGTAAATTAGTTCAACGAATTTTTTTATTAGTAGTAGAGATATATTTATACATATATTATTCATGGTTTTAAAAAATATTTTAATATTTTAAATAATTTATTTATATTTAGATAAATATATTTAATAATGTATGTATATATATATAAAAATATATTTTAATAATATATATCGAAATATATTTTAATAATATATATAAATATATTTTAATAATATATATATAATATTAATATTTTATTTATGAGATTATATATATGTATATGCAAATATGTATATTTGATAATATATGTATATGCAAATATATATGTATGTATTTAATAATTTAATAATACATATGTGTGTGTATGTATAAATATATTATACATTTAATAAAATTATTTAAACAAACTTGACGTGTGGGTGTATGTGTGTATACGCTACAAGAGAAACCGGCTATTCCAACGGCTCCCAGCCGTTGGGAGCCATTGGAAAAGCCGTTGGAATAGCATTCACGCTGTCCAACGGCTTCTAATGGAAGCAATGAGGCTATTCCAATGGCTTTTACAATGTCTTCAAACGGCATTTAGCCGATGGAGGCCGTTGGAAGCCGTTGGTTTAAAATGACCAAAGAGCCGTTGGTAGCCGTTGCTAATCTGGGTGAATTTTTTTTTATAACAGCAAGCCATTCACCTTCCAGCCACACACAATCAATATATATCCATTTCTATTCCATTTCCACTCCATTTCACATATATATCACATATCCAACACATTATACCACAAACAATATAAACGACCAAAAATCAACATCAAACGTTACATTTTCAAACCAAACTCCAAGTCAATATGTACATAAACAACAAAACCCTCACCTACACCAACTCCAACTCCATATTCAAGTCAATATATACAATGCAAACACTTAAACCTCACCACCTCAAAGTCAATATATACATAATAACCATCAAACACAATCCTCACCACCTCAAAGTCAATATATACAATAACATAACCACAAAGATGACGAAGGGAAGGAACCATGCCTCTGCGCATACTTCGCTAAATGTTGATTCAGCTGCTCCCTTTGTATAGCGCGAAGACGGTCCTGCTCTTGCAGCTGCTCAACCATGGCTCTAAGCTCTTTTATTTTAGCTATGGCACACGCCTTTTGAGCTGCCCGAACCTGCAAATAGAATGTGAGATGTTCACATTTGTATTATAATCATTTTCTTAAGCAATACATATTTTAAACTATAGAAACATAGATGACGTGATCTTAAGTAATGCATATACCACAATGAAATGCATATTTTATTAAATGATAATGGTGCAGGATGATAAACAATAAAAAATATTACCTTTTCAATATCAATTTTCGTGTATGATGCCAAAATACCAGATTTTCCCCTACTTTACAATGAATTAATTAAATTCTTAATCCATTTCGACTTGTTTCCATTTTGAATGAAAAATAAAAATGGAATGTGTTAGAGCTATACAAACTTGATTCGAACTGTAGGAATCTTTTTGAGTTTATTTATTTCTACAATAATGTCTTACATTGTTCAATTAAAATAACGTTATAGAATGTTCTTTTGTGCAATTTTAGTTACTTTTATTGTACATTGCATTTTTATATCGCAACCTAAACCTGTCACTACTTTGGTTCATTGCATAATTAGAGTCTAAGGTATAGAATGATTTTAAATTTTGTTGTTTTTGGTAAAATAGTATGGATATTATATCAGCAAAAATAATACATTTCATGAAATTATAAATACAAACATACTAGATATTAAAAATATTATAAATTTGGATTGTACCTTATGTTTTAATATTACAAGCAATTTGAATTGTCACCGGTGAAATTAATTTGATTTTTTTTAATTTGCATTTATAATTTAGATTATTGATTTTTCATTGTTATGAATTTGAGTGCGATTTCATTATTGTAAATTTTAGGAATTTAATTTACGACATGCAACGAGATATGGAGATTTCATCTTTTTTCGTAAATAGCAGGGGTATAAATTATGAGTTTCCCTTTAACTTTGTCATATAAGACATCCATTAGTGTGTTATTTTTAGTTCCCATTTATTATTGTTAATACTACTACTATTTTTTAACTTAGGCAAGTAATTTGTCATCCTGCTCATATATGATTGCTTGGAAATGCCAAGCACAACTCCTGAGGGCTCCAAATCAAATCCCCTGTGTTAAATATAAAACAAAGCTTTAGACAAGTGTGTGTGTGTGTGTGTTTATATATATGAACAAATTTATAATGTTATCATTTTAATTTTGATACTTACGATCCATCAGCCTTCGGCTGCAAATATACAAGTGGTCGAGCCGGAGGCTCACCACTACTCTCGCCGACCGAGCGAGAAGAGCTACGACGTCTGGAGCCTGACATAATACCTGTTGAAAGTTTAATTTTTAATTATAGACATATATAAAATGATGATGATATGTGGTGCACGTAACAAAGTCATTTTTAATTGGTAGTGCATGTGATGATGATGATGATGGTGGTGATATGTGACGCGTGTGAGTGAATAATTATAAAAATTATCAGATATTACTCAGTCCTCGTCGTTTTCTGATTCAGACTCGGTCTCATGTTCTATATCGTTTTTATTTACACTCTCAAAAGCTTCAACTAATACATTTGTCTCATCATTTAATTGTCCAAAATCAGTTTGATCGTCTGTAATTATGATTTCAACATTTTCCTCGAAATTTTGTGAACGTATCATGCACATATGCATGTACACAAGGAACGAAAAAGAAATGCCGTCGAAATTTTGTGAATCGTTTATAACGATATGATTTACGAAACGTAATTACTTTACAGTGTTTGTAACTTGTCCAATACAGGGAAAAATCCAACAAATATTGTATCAAATGATTATGAATATCCGTTTTGCAATGAAAAAGAATATTCATACAACGATCATATACAACACTTGTCAGACGGGGCCAAAAATTCACTAAGGGATTTAAATTTTGTTTATATGTTATCGTTTTATTAAATATATAAAATAAAGCATATTATGCATTATTTTATTTATATTCTACTATTTTATTAAATATATAGTAAATCATAAGATTTTTACTGTTTCGCAAAATATATAATTCATGTGTATATAATGCTAATATACTTTGTAAAAGATATAATTCGTGTTCGTAAAATATTCGACTAATTCATGTTTGCCTAATATTTTAAAAAACATACATAAAATAATATAAATCAATCCTACCTAATCTAGCGCTAACTCAAATGCGCATTTACACTAAATTATCGACATATGTATATATGTACACAATATATGCACACACACACAATTTGGACATTTGGATGGTAATAATTGTAATTAGCACTTAGTTTGATATAATAAACAATCAATAGTCCATTAGATACAACTATAACAACAAATTAAAAATAAAGTTAGCAAAATTCAAAATTTTAGGGTTTTAGGCAAAACCTGATTTTGGAGCTGTATTTGGATGGAGAGAGGCCGCTGGTGTTGATTGATGGGGTCGGAGTGGCTTCCGGTTGCGTGGGGAGGCTAGGAGCAAGAAAAGAGGAGTGGAGGAAGATGGTGATGGATTTGGGTGTTTTTGGTAGGAAGAGAGGAATGATTTGTGCTCTCGGCTTGGCAGCAGGTTTACATGAATAATTCCAACGGCTTCCAACGGCCGCAAACGGCATTTTTACAACGGTTACCAACGGCTTGTTAAAAAATAATGAACCGTTGGTAGCCATTGGAGATTCCCGTTGGCGGCCGTTATAACCCTGTCGTCGTGGCTATATACTGTAGTTCTAGTAGTGATATGTTTATAAAATTTATATAAAGTAATAGTTTATATACATATATATATTTGGAAAACATATGATTGCATATTGAATGAGCTAACTTGTCTGTTGTAATGTAAATTCCAACAATTATACACGAACATGTTTTACCTTATATAGGCTGATATGTTACACATACACGTATATATAGATGATACATATATGTGGGTGTGTTTCAATATATAAATTTTATGTAAAACCATATCATTTTATAAATCTAAATAAAATAAAAGATTTTATTTTAAATTTTTTAGAAAGATTCTAAATAAATTAGCCTTCGTAGGCTTAATAAAGATCCAATAAGGAATTTTTTTTTGAAATTCATCCGTAATTTTAACCAGGGGCTGCCATCTTTCAACATTTTAAACTACAAATTGATTGAATACATATATTATACTTTTTTTTGAATTTAAAACATTGATTCAAATCATATACGAATTACCACACCAACGAACCAACGTCAACAATCGTATAACAACGAATCTACATCATATACGAAGGTACGAATCATAGCATTGATAGAAAATAAATCAAAGTAATAATTCATACCAATGGAGGTGGTGCTAGGCTTTGTATTTGCAGTGCTGGCGGCGGCTTGGAGCCTTTTGCGCTGACTTGGAGGAGGCGCTGGGCTTGAGAGATGTAACAACTGGGTATTTTCAACCATTTGCATCCGCACATGTTGGACTTGAATTGCTCAAAATACCGCATTGTAAATAAAATTTGGCAAATCTCAGAACATACAGTAAATAATAATCACAGAACACAGACACAGAGTAAGCGGAAGTAAAAGGAATAGTAGTTCATGAAGCTACTACGTAATATATCAGAGTTACATAAGATACAACAGAAGAAATAAAGTACAAAAGAAGTCTTAAGATAATAACCAAGTACAAAATGAATACAACACTGGGATCAACAGGATAACTGGAAGTGAAACAGATAAAACTGGACAAGCAGATAATTCCAGCGATTCCAATCTCCACAAAGTGGAAATCCTAATCTGTGAATACCCAGGCTGACCCGAGCGTAAATAAAAATAAAAACACTCGAGTCAGGACATACATACTTATACAATGTAAACCAACTCAAGTGAACTGTAGTAAAAGTACAAGTAACTTAAAGGTTGCTTGGGACCGCCCATCCTCTAAGGATCCGTTGAACTATTTACTATATAGTATATTGCGCTATTATAATAATGTCTAACAGTAAAATAAACATACTTTTAAATAGCGTTAAGGCTTTACATTTTCCACCTTAACACAAATAATGCCAATAGTCTATACAATACCTGCATATCTCCTGATTGGGAGACTACGAGAAGATACTGCATAGGTACGACACAAATAGAAACTCGTAGTAAAGACTCGATATGGTAGGTGACACGGCACACAAGGCAATGCCAGGGTAGATATACCAATTACGACACTCGGACTGGTGGTAACGCAGCAGCCACATACGCCCACCGCGGAACACATTCCCTCAAAATCGGAGGGGCGCCCAAACAAATCACAAGTAATAGTATGGTATCGAATAAATGCGTCCGCTACGAGGTGCGACCTCAACTGGCCCGAGATCGCTCCTTTTTTAGCCACCTTATGCCAACTCACGGGAGTTGGGTCCACGTAACATATCATAAGAACGTCGCCACCATCCTACTTCATTCTGGAATCTCCACCGCGTAAACGGTTAGTCAAAGTGGTTTTTGGTATCGACAGAGAGTATGCCCATATCCAATCCCGATCTCTTTGCCAACCAATCGTTATTATAACCCGTGGTTATAACTTTAAAATAATATTTTTATAATTCAAAATAAAATATCATTTCAATCCAAATCTTTATCAAAATAAAGATTTGATCATTTCTAAACCATTTCAATATATCAACATACCATATCTTTCAAATTCAAATATTTACTAAAATAAATATGAAGTCATTTCAAAGCATTTCAATATATATCCTTTCAAAACTTCCTTTCAAATCATTTTTGATACATATATATCATATCTTTCAAACTTCATTTTTCAAATCATTTTAATATAATCATATCTTTCAAACTTCATTTTTTTTAAATTATTTTAATATCAAAATATTCCAAAACTTCTTTTCAAAACATTTAATATATATAAAATATCATATCTTTCAAAAACTTCATTTCAAAACATTTAACATATATCAAAATATCATGTCTTTCCAAAGCTTCAATTTCAAATCATCATATAAGTTCAAATCCAAATATTCAACTTTAGATACCGTTTAAATTTAAAGTTATCATTCATTTATTTTCATTCCAAATCACCTTTTAATTGGCTTATATTTTAATCAAAATAATTCATTTAAACCATTTAAAAATTAAGTTTATATACTTTCAAATCAATATTCAATTTTCAAAGTTTTAAACCATTCTGAGTTCATTTACTAAGTTAAAACCATAAATATTGAAAATTTTAGCCTTTCACAGCATTCAGAAAAAGCTGTTGTGACATATGCTTGAAAACATTTCAATTTAAACCATTTAAACATTATAAAAATCATATTTTGACATTCAACGATGTTTATTAAAAATACTCTTTTAATTAATGATTTTTATAAAACAACATTTTATAATTAAATCAAATTTCAATAATCACCTTAATAAATTCAAGTGTAAACTTTCCCATTTTTACATTTAACACTTTATTAACATTTACATTTTAAAAATATCATTTCACAAATTAAACTAAATTTCCAATTTATTTAATTAACTTAAACCCTTAAATAAAAACCAATTTCACATTTCCAGGTCAAGTTTATTTTAAGATTACACTTTCAAGCATTCATTTATTTAACCATTTCAATACATAGAAAAATCAATAATACTATTAATTCATTTGAACTCAAATTTAATCAAATCATCATATTTACCATTTTCCAAATATAATTGAATTTCCATTTTATTCATATAACTTAAAAATCCCTTTTTAAACCAAAACCCAAATTTCCAGACGTTAAGTTATATTTCAAAAATTCACTTTTTACCATTCATTTGAATTACATTTTTAACTTCTAGAAAAAATCAAAAATTTCTCTATTTAAACATTGAAAATCCAATTTAAATCAAATTTCATAATTTTTCACTTTTAAAATATTTAAAATATTTAAAATACTTTATAAAATATAACCACGGGCCTGTATATTGTTTTCTAACCTAGGTCAAGTGATACAGATATATATCATTTCAATCCGCAGTTTAAAAAGAAAAATCCGAGTTTTATCATTTCAAACCCGCAATCCCACGTAAAAATAAAATAAATAAAAACCGTTCAGGCCTATCATTTCAGCGCATAACGATTTTTCCCTATTCTAAACTCTGTTCGGGTATGTACCATTTCAACCCATAGTGAACCTAATCTACAGGGAACTTGCAGTGTGATAAACAGATATAAATGAACAGTATAGCAACATAACAGTAACAGATGAGATGACATGTACTTTAACAGCTTTAACATCATATATAAATAATCACAGGCAGTTATAACATATCGTAATATTCTACACATTCAATTGTTGTCAATTCACATTTGCATAAGTATAAATGTCAGGTGAGATATACTCATCTCTTTGTGCTGGAGTTAGCGATCAAAACACATAGAATGAAAGTGTACATGTAGTACTAAGGATCGTGTAATATAATATATAAATGCGGAAACTGATAATAGCAGTAAAATAAGAATTAAAGTAAGCACACTAGGAATTTTTATACTGGTTCGAACTTCCCGTTCTACGTCCAGTCCTAGAATATCCTCTGGATTTAGACTAAACCCCTCACTTAACCCAGAGGAATAGGTATACCACACCTGAGCGGCCGAACAGGAATTTTTCCGCCTCAACAGCCGAAGAGGACTTCAACTTCATACAAATAATTTGTTGACGAGTGTGTTCTTGTAACGACCCAGAATTTTAATTTATTTAAAATTTGAATATTTAATTAATTTTAAATATTAATAAGTGAATTTTTAAGTCAAATAAATTTTTATTTGAATTATTGGATTTATTTGAATAATTAAATCGATAATTTAATACGTTAAATTATGGAAATAATTTAAAATTGAGTTAAATATGATTGAAAATGATTTGTAAAATTTTATTTTATCATATGGAAGTTAGAACGATATTTTAGAACTTTTAAAATCAATTTAAGAGTTAATTTGTGAAAATTGAATATTTTAATATTAAAATCGACTAGTGAAAATAGTCAATTTTTGAACAGTCTCAGAATTGAACGAAACTAGTTCCATTGGATCCGTAATAGTTATTTATTACCGGATATCAAATTTCGTGTCAATCGGAGTTACCGTTTGATTGTGGCAACTCGAAACGCATCGATTTATTTTTATTTTTAATTTGACGAGTGAAAATAGCCATTTTTCAAAAAGTCTCGGATTTCGACGAAACCAGTTTCATCGGATCCGTAATGTGATATTATTGCAAGGTTTCAAATTTCAAGTCAATTGGATTTACCATTTGTCCGGTACAAATTAAAACGCCTAGAAAATCGCTTAAATCGGTTTAATTTAAATTGAGCGTTTATAGCCATAACTCGTACATACTTCCGAATTAGCTTTCGAAACCTGTTCCATTGTGTCCGGAACGCGGGATAAACCCTAGAAACGCTGGTTACGGCGCGTAAATCGGAGTTTGGAATTTCCGGAATGAATAGTGTTTCGTTTTTCTCTATAAATAGCCCTCACACAAATAAAAAAAAATAAAACAAATCAAAACCCTAGCCGCCAGGTGCTTCAATCAATGGCCGAAATGCTCCACTCTTTCCCCTCCATTTACTCCAAATCTACACATTATTTCGAGAAAACTTCAACATGAATATTGTAGAGAGTGTCGAGTACTAGCATCTCAACGGTGGTGATTTGAATCGAAGCGCTAGATCGACCAGAATTTCACCACAAAGGCCGTACGTTCGAACGCGTGGTTCGAGGCCGAGACTTGACCGAGCTCGACGAGGCTCAGGGCGATGGAGGAGCAAGGCGTGGCGCTTCGTTTGGCATCGTTGGATCGAGGTAGAGATGTTTGTAGTGGCCGAGTTTTCAAACCCTAATGTGAAGCAATGGGTTTCGAATGGTCTGGGGGTTGAACGCGTGAACGAGGAGAAGAAGAGAAAGCATACGCACGGCCCAGATTTGCTCTAGAAGAAATGAACGGCCAAGATTAGTGATAGGTTGAAAATTTTAAATTATTTATAAATTTAGTTATAAAATCGTGTATAAACTTGTAAAATCAATATCTTTTTCATACGAGGTCGAAAACGCGCGAAACCAGTTGCGTTGGAATCGTATGGACGAGCACTACGCTATGAAGTTGGTTTGGAGTCGTTTGGAGTTAGTGAGAATTTTGGATAAAATTAAACGTCCGTTTAATTTTATTCGAAATAAATCGCTAAAACGGAAATAAAATCAAGGTGAGAACTTCTCACTCAATCGAATCAGTTTCGATTTTATTTTAAATAGTTAGATTTAAAATATTTGAATGCATGTTTGAATGTTGATTGTTATCTATTGATTGTTAAAATAGACATTATACGCCGTTAGTAAGCGGACGTTATTTATTAAAAACATATACCGCGAATATTTCATAAACGGTGAAATTGGTATTATATATAATAGCAATATATATATATATTGGCATATGTATATATTGGAGTTATTGATTTCCCGCATTTATTTGTTTAGCGGATGAGACCCTATTACGCCGTTATTAAGCGGATAATATTTTAAATCCCATATACCGCGATAATTTCGTACTGGAGCGAAATTGGTATTGTGCTAATGTTTGTGATGCAGGAAAACAGGTTGGAGGGATCCAACTGGATTCCTCAACAGTTTTTATTTGATTTCAGATATTTTGATATTTGATGGATTTTCATATTGATATATGATATCGTTGTTGTCGTGATTGACTATTTGGTGTGTAGCATCATTGGGCCCAAATTTTGGGATTTTAAAATGATTTTTAAAGGTGATTTTTGAAAGTACACGTTATAAACTATTTTTGGAAATTTATTTATTTTAAATAAATAAACGTTATACTTTTAAAAGTTATAAAATTATGTTTTTGAGAAATATAGTTAAAAGATTGATTTTTGAGAAATATGGATTAATGATTTTATAAAATAGTTTAAATTGGATTTTTGAATATGTTATTAAAAGTTTAAATATAGGATTTATAAAATTTGATTATTTTATAAATCAAAATGGTGAAATTATAAAGAAAATTAAAAACGTTTTAGAATAATGATATAATTTGATTTATATCAAGAGATTTATAAATGGATATTTATAAATTGAAATGTTGACATTATAAAACGAGTTTTTATAAGTGTTTGAATGAAGTGGAAATGAATTTCATAAATGAATGAAATTTATGGAATTATAAACTGTGAAGTTATAAAAGAAATTTATAAATAGTAAGATTTATAAATTTGGTGAAATTATTTGAAGAATAGATTGGTTAAATAAATGGATCTTATAAGTTATAAGATTTATAAATTGGAAAGTCTTTAAAAAGAACGATTTTGTAAAATAATCATTTTATAAGTATTTAACTTATAATATGAACTTTTAGTTTATAATCGAGTTATAAACTGGAATAGGTTAATAAAAGAATTTATAAAAAGGAAGTTTTTATAAATAAATAGAAATGGAATTTATAAACGTTGTTTTATAAATTCGCAAATGACTTATTTTGACAAGAAAATTTGTTGAAACCTATTAATGGAGTTATATTCACATTTTTGACTGTGAATAATCCTTTAAAATGAAATGTATAAAAGAATGAAATGTGTTAACGTAGTATATTCACGTTTTTGAATAGTGAATAATATGTTAAAGAAATTGTTTTGAATGTGATATTTGAAATAGAATTAAAACGATCTAACGAAGTTTTAATTGTGTTGAGATTCGAAACCATAGATTTCAACATTTATTGTTGAAATAGACGTTTTCGAGAAATAAAAGGAAATAGTGGACTATAACACTGTTGTTATAGTAAATGGTTTCCGAAAGGAAATGTTTTGTATAGTATTGGGATTTATACATCTATTTTAATTTCGAATCCCTATACTAGTGAATTTGGGTTGTCGTAACGATGTTTTACGCAACATTCGTTTTGGCCCAAATAAATATGTTTAAGAGAATGATTTCCTTAAAGAATGAAATATATACTAAATTTCGATTGAAGTATATTGGATATTTTCTAAGTGTTGAAATTAAATAAATATGTGAATTACTTATTAAATAAGTATGGAAATGTTTTCCAATATAAAGTGAATATCTTAAGAATTTATCTTTTTGAAGATAAATTGAAATGAATAATTGAAATCGAATATCCATAGATATTTTGGATTATAAATTCACTAAGGAATTTATAAAGGAAAGGGGAATTTGTTTAAAAATAAATATTGATTTATTTTTGAAGTGTGAAATTATATATCTAGTAGAGATATTTTTGGAAAATAAATAATTTGGAAAATTATTTGGAATCTAGTGATGTTGTGTATATCTATTGATAGTTCAATAACCGACTATCAATATTTCCCTTTGAATGGGTATTTGATGTGACTTGTTTGAATGTGAATGCTACACTTATTTTTGAATAAGCGCTCACTATTCGGGTTAACCGGGAAAGGACCATGGGGTCGTATAACCCATTCCGAATATGTGATACGTCATTGTGAATTGCATTGAAGATCGGTGTTGAAGACCCGGTATTTGCGAGAGCGATAGGATGACCTGTCGATTTACTCTGCACCGAGTTGCTCCGGTATAGAGTTCTCCATATGTGATGGTGAATCCGATCAGGATTGTGAATATCCGGATTGCAAGGACTTCTTTGTAAGTGCCTTCGGTTTTGTTCGATCCCGGAGCAGACTTGTATGGATTGTATGTCTGACATTACAAGTTGAGATATAAAGCCGATTCCTTTCAAATATATTTCTGTTGGTGGCGGAGAATTTATTCTTTTAGCTTAACACCCTTCTCTGAGACGTACGAGCTCAGAGGTTATATAGTTGAAGTTATCAGCAATATATTCCCAATTTGGTAATGTGATATGCTGAGTGTTGCTGAAATGATCATTGTGTTGATTATTGTGATAGGATCGTTTATTTGATCGTCTATCTTGGTGATCATTGTGTTGATCATTTGTTGACCCAAAGCATGGCTTTTGTATAAAGTATGTTTTTGTGGACGTGACTTCGTCGAACCTCACACCCCGGAAATGGCCAAAACAGGAAAGATGCGGCAAGGTTGTGAGGGGTAGCACCCTTTAGGGTATGTACATTTCCTTCTGGATAGAGGTGGTATCATGGTATGGAGCCCAGATATTTAACCTATGTGGTAACTGCGAATTTATTACTTTGTGGTTGTTGGCTATCGGGATCCCGTGAGAAAGGTCGTTTACGATCGGGGAATGGCGTGCTCGTGTCAGTAGTTACCCAGTTAGGGGTAACCCGGCCTTGTGTTGGCAGAGTTCCGGTTTGGTTCTCGGGGATGTCTTTCCAGAGGCATTCTCATGTGGCAATGGGAAGTTCCTTGGCCTGACCATTTGTTGGAAATCCAAAGAAACAATACGAAACTTGTACGGTTTTAGTTGTAGAACCTATCATTCACTTATGGTGTCGCAATACTGTTTGGATGGTAGCTATAGTAGGCATAGTTCGAAATGTCTATGTTGGCTAAGATTTATATTCTACTTTCGAAATGAATTTTTCCCCTACACTATGCACTAGTAATAATATCAAATGCTTCTTTTTAATGCGTATCAAGCATCTTTGACTATCATAAGGAGAAATCTCCTCCGATTCTGCGTTTGCATGTGTGTGTGTGCGGGAGGCCTTATGGTAGTCTCATTTTTAAAAGCATTGCGAATTTAAATAAAAATATTCCTCTATTTTGATTTTAAAGATAAATAAACTGTTTTGAGTTCTCACACCAGTCACATGACTGACTTGGAGTTTATTGTTTTCCTTCCTAAACTCTGGGTGCCCACCAATTTCCACACGGGCAGTCAAGAGTTAAGGTTTATCAGGATATTCTGGATATTCTGGAGTTGCTGGAGGCAAGCTGGATGGCATGGCGTATTACTACTATATAGTATTTCTTTTTCCGTTGCACTATTTGTTGTTGTACACTCTGATGATATGATGTAATGTAATGTGATGTAATGTAACAACTGATATAGTTCTTTGTTTAAAGATTATTCATTTATTATTATATGTTGTTCCGCTGCGAATTGTGAGATTCTGATGTTGTTCTGTTGTTTTCTGTTCCGTTCTATTTTAAAATTTTGTTCTATTCTCTATTTTCTTTCTCTTCTCTTTTCTTTCTATTTTAAAAAAAAAATTCTATTCTTTCTCCTCTCCATCTTCTACCTTCTTCTCTTCTTTTTCTTTTCCTAAATTTTTCTTAAACCCCTAAGGGTTCGTATTTTCGTTCATCTTGAATTAATCAATGGAGATTAGTGTCTATTCAAGGAGTACAGATTTACGGGTCTTTACAGTTCTGAATAACACGGATTGTCTTTTGATAGTACGATTTTCCTATAATCAAATCCTCAAGAATATGTAGTATGTGTGAAGATTTAAACGGAGGATAATCTCGTAGAATCGAAGTATATAAATTAATTACAAGATTCTAGCGATATTGAATGAGAATGAATGCTTTTATTTATAGAAATAAATAGAGAATAGATTTCAGAAATATAAACAAGAATTGGTCATTGTAGGAATGAATTAAACATGTTTATATAGTTGCAGAATAGTTACAATATTTCATAAAGAGTTTCAATCAAAGGTTGTGACCATATCTCTTGGATTGAAGGTGATTCCTCTTCATGAACGATCACAACTCTTCAGAAAAATAGCCGTTATTTCCAGGTCGGTTGACTGAAAATTCTGGCCGGTCAGCTGAGTTTAAAATCGTGCACAAAACAGAGCATATCTGTGCACTAATAACAGGTTCGGTCAGCCGAGTTTTCTGGTCGGTCAGCCGAGTTTTCTGGTCGGTCAGCCGAATTTTCTGGTTGGTCAGCCGAGTTTTCTGGTCGGTCGACCGTCCTGATGTTATGTGCATAGATCATATTTTTTCAAGTATAAAACAATATATAACTATTTGTATGTGTGTGTGACTAATTGAGGAATGATTTTAACAATATTCTAAGACTCAATATAATAAAATATTAATACTAATATCTGGATTGTAGTCTTGTCTCCTTTGTAGTGCACAATATACTTTTATTCTCTTTTTGTCGCCTTTGTGTAGTATTCTCTTTGTAGTTCGTCTTATGATCTCTGAAGCTTGTGTCATGAATCAAAACCTATGAATCAACATTCTCCCCCTTTTTGATTGATGACAATACTTATGTGATGAAGTAGTATATATTGTAATTCTCCCCCTGAATATATGGCGACTTTTCTGCATAAACTTGTTAGCTTTTATATATTTCTCCTCCTATGTCATCGACAAAAAGGAGAGTTTAACTGATGATATAAATTATATTTCACATAAGTGTTAACATAGAACAATATAAAACAAAATAACTACTACTTATAATGTAAGGTATCAGAAAAATTTACATTTAAAGCATGCGATACCCAGGCTTCTTATAATTTCATAATTTTTAGGAAACCATACCCATTTGGGTGTGGTTGAACCTTTATAAATATAATTTTCATTATTAACTATCATATTAAAATAACTATCAACGTATTTTTCTCTATTTTTCCAATTAATAGGAACCCAAATACTTAGATAATTTTTATTCATGTTTCCTGTTAATGATTTTGTACTTCTAGAGAAATTATCAACATTATAGATCATAGTAGTATTTGAATTTCTATAAAAATTAGATTTAGGCTTTACTCGAAATAGTACTAGCACTATCATTTTTACTATACATGAAAGCATATATAGTGCTATTTCTACTATCAGTTTTATTATATCCTAAACCACTTTTATCATTGTGAGCTTTTGAATTCTTAACATAACCTAATCCCTTTTTATTTGAAGTAGGTTGAGAATTTTCTAGTATTTTGGAAAGATTCTCTCTTCCTTTATTGAAATCCGAGACATTTTTAGAGACGTCATCAAATTTTATTTTTAGACTAAATTTTTATAAATCTAAATCTTTAATTTTATAATGTAAGCTATTATTTTCAAAAAATAAAACATCATTTTTATTTTTTTGAATTTCTAGTTCTTCAGTATTGAAGAAATTTGAGAAGATAAGTTAGAATTTGATTGTTGAGAAATTTCAAGTTCTTCTTCTAATATTTTCTTCTCATCTTTCAGCATATCTACTTCTAAGACTGTCTTATCTAATTTTCTTTGTAAATCTTTATTTTTCTTTTTAAGTTGCTTTGCTAAGTCTACTAATTCAGAATTAATTTCAATTAAATCTTCAAAACTATGATCACTTACATCGTCTGATGAAGCCATGAAGCATACATTTGCTTGCTCATTTTCATTGTCACTTTCACTTTCTGATGAGGATGATGACTCTGTGTCGTTCCAAGTGACTGAAAAAGCTCTTCGTTTGGCTCTGTCGTTGTTAAAATTGCTCTTTTTATGTTTTGGACAATCCTTCTTCATGTGACCTTTCTTGTGACATTCATAACATTCCATTGCTGAAGATGATGGTTTGCTACTGTTGATATTGTTGTTGGAATTATTTTTGTTTCCCCTAAATTTATTTCTTTCGAATTTCAGAAATTTTTAGAAATTTTTAGCAATCATTGCCATATCTTCATTCTCTGAGTCGAAATCATCTTTTTCTGCTTGAAATGCCACATTCTTCTTTTCTTGTGCTACATTTCTCTTTGCCTGTAAATTTACTTCGTAGGACATTAAATTACCTATCAATTCTTCTGGTTTTAATGATGACAAATCACTTTCTTCTTCAATGGCTAGGACTTTTCTTTCCCATTCGTCAGTTAAAGAATTTAAGATTTTTGTGACAACATCAAAATCAGTAAATGTTTGTTCTAATGATAGTAGAGCATGATAAATATCCTGGAATCTAGAATACATATCGTTTATAGATTCATTTGGCTTCATTTTGAAATTTTGAAATTGATTTTATAACATAGAAATTTTGCTTAATTTAACTTTGTTCGTTCCTTCATGTGTTACTTTAAGTGTTCTCCATATTTCATAACCAGAAGTGCACATGCTAACTCTATTGATTTCATTTCTATCTAATGCACAAAGTTAAATATTCATAGCCTTTGCATTTGATGTAGCATCTAGTTTTTATGTGTTACTCCAAGTTGAGTATTCTCCAGTAAGAGTTATGTACTCTCTTTGTGCAACATTCCAGATATCAAAACCACTAGATTGCATATAGATTCTCATTCTAGTTGACCAATAGTTATAATTTAAACCATTAAAAAGTGGAGGTCATGAAGTTGATTGACCTTCTGTGAAACTAGTATTAGTGTTAGTGCCAACATTGTTAGTTTGTGTCGTTGTCATATTACTAGATATAAATATCAAATAACTTTGTGACGGTTGTAGGATAACCTGGCTCTAAAACCAAATGAAAGTGTACGTGCAGTACTAAGGATCGTGTTATGTATTATATAAATGCCGAAACTGATAATAGCAGTAAAATAAGAATTAAAGTATGCACACCAGGAATTTTTGTACTGGTTCGAACTTCCCATTCTACGTCCAGCCCCAGAATATCCTCTAGATTTAGGCTAAAGCCCTCACTTAACCTGGAGGAATAGGTATACCACACCTGAGCAGCCGAACAGGAATTTTTCCGCCTTAACAGCCGAAGAGGACTTCAGCTTAATACAAATAATTTGTTGACGAGTGTGTTCTGAATAACACGGATTGTCTTTTGATAGTACAATTTTCCTATAATCAAATCCTCAAGAATATATAGTGTGTGTGAAGATTTAAAAGGAGGATAATCTCGTAGAATCGAAGTATATAAATTAATTACAAGATTCTAGCGATATTGAATGAGAATGAATGCTTTTATTTGTAGAAATAAATAGAGAATAGATTTCAGAATTATAAACAAGAATTGGTCATTGTAGGAGTGAATTAAACATGTT
Organism: Allium cepa; assembly: GCA_030765085.1. Classification (NCBI taxonomy): domain Eukaryota; kingdom Viridiplantae; phylum Streptophyta; class Magnoliopsida; order Asparagales; family Amaryllidaceae; genus Allium; species Allium cepa. The sequence continues at coordinate 517,651,649 of CM060942.1, forward strand.
TATATAGTTGTAGAATAGTTACAATCTTTCATGAAGAGTTTCAATCAAAGGTTGTGACCATACCTCTTGGATTGAAGGTGATTCCTCTTCACGAACGATCGCAATTCTTCAGAAAAATAGCCGTTATTTCCAGGTCGGTTGAATGAAAATTCTGGCCGGTCAGCCGAGTTTAAAATCCTGCACAAAACAGAGCATATCTGTGCACTAATAACAGATTCGGTCAGCCGAGTTTTCTGGTCCGTCAGCCGAGTTTTCTTGTCGGCCAGCCGAGTTTTCTGGTCGGTCAACCGTCCTGATTGATGCAGTGCATACCTCGCAAGCGACATTGATAAGTCGCAAAACCCTAGGTCGCAAGGTCGAAGCCGCTCAGGTCACGAGCGACCTACCAAAAGTCGCGATGCCTCGCACTTCCTCCGCCTCAGGTCGCGACCGACCTACCAAATCCCTAAGTCGTGCCACCATATGTCGCGAGCTCCAAATTCCTAAGTCGCGCTCCACCGCCTAGGTCGCTCCGCCACTCCAGATCGCGAGCATCCCTAGATCGTGAATTGCCTATGTCGCTGCCAAACCTGTTGGAATCGTTGTTCAGTATTTTTTTTTTAAGTCTCTTATATTTTAGGTCACGTGTATTTTTAAGTTGCATGTATTTTAAGCCGCGTGGAATTTTTTAAGTCGCGTGTATTTGTTTTCTTTTAGTCGATTGCCTTGTACTATGTAACGGTCGTGTGTGTGGTGTTGTAAACTCCTATAAATAGGGGTAAAGTGTCATTGTAAGGAGTTGGATTTTTGGGGAATAAAAATTGGTTTGTGCTTTGTGCCTCCATTAAAATTGGTAGTTGACTGTTATCTCCTATCTCCACTGTCGGCATTCGAGTGCGCTTGAATCAATGATTGTTGAAGCCAATTCACGGAATCAAGTGCGCTTGATCAACACTCGAAGAATTGTGATCTTCTTTCACGGTATCGTGCGCGATCAACGTGTCGAAGATTGCTAGAATCTGGTATCTTTGCGATCAACGGATTTGGGCATTTGGGTATTCTTAAATCCATCGATTTATCATTGATTCACCGATTATTTCCGCTAATCGTGTGAGATCCTGGACGGATTCAATTTACATTATCGAATTCGCTTCCTACGTTGCATCAGTTTGGTATCAGAGTTAGATTGCAAGGAGTTTGCATCAATTGGAGATCGGATTTGCAATTGTTGAGAAGTTGGTGTTCATCGTGAAGTTGGAACAAGTTGGGAGTTTCGATCCATATCATTTTGGGTCAAAGTTCAGAAAGTGTTTGAATTTTTTTGAATTTGTTTGAAGTTCAATCATGCCACCGAGACGAGCTCAACGTCATCGCAATATTAATGCTTTGTATGGAAGAGAAGAGGCCAAGAAATGGAGCAACGAATCAACGAGAGTTTCACTGAGAAGTTGAATGAAGGGATTGGTCGATTGGAGAGAATAATGCTTGAAATGAATCAAAGTGGAAGAAGGGTTTCACCTGAATCGATTCATGGGGGGAACATAGTTTCACCACAGTGGGATCGGGAGAGAAAAGGAGATCATGATCGTAGGAACATTGACGATCGTGAAAGGAATGTTGATGAACGAAATCGGAGAGATGTAGATTACCGTGATCAGAGGAATGTAGATCGAAGAAATGGTGGTGGCAGAGATGTTGGTGGTCATGATCGACAACGATATGCATCAGATTTTGATGAGGAGTTTGATGGTGATAGAGGATGTGTTCATTACCGAGATCGAGGTCAAGTGTGGAGTCGAGCTAGTGAATATGAAGATGACCGTAGATGGGAATCGGGGATGAAAATGGAGCTTCCGGAATTCAAGGGTGGTATGGTTGCGGAGGAATTTTTGGATTGGGTTTCAAATGTTGAGGAAATTTTTGACTTCAAAGAAGTTTCCGAGAATCGCAGAGTTAAGTTGGTTACTACAAGATTGAAAGGGAGAGCTATGGCGTGGTGGCAGCAGACTAAACTTACACGGGAGAGAATGGGGAAGTCAAAGATTATTACATGGAAGAAGATGAAGAAGTTAATGAAAGCTACTTTCTTACCTTACAATTATCAGTCTCTAATGTACCAACGTTTGCAGAACCTGAGGCAGGGGACAAAGACTGTTAATGATTATGCTGATGATTTTTATCAACTGATTGCTCGAAATGACATCATGGAGACGGAAGAACAGTTGACCGCTAGATTTATTGGGGGATTGAGGATCTAGATCCAGGACATGGTAAATATGTTTAACCCTAGATCTGTGGATGAAGCGCACCAGAAAGCGTTGGCTTGGGAGAAGCAGGGAAGACGAGGAGGTGGTGTGTTTACAAATTCCAACAATCAAGTGAAGGGGGCTAGTAGCAATTCTACTGTTACAAGGCTGTTACTAAACCGGTTTTCAAAGAGGTAGCAAAAACCAAGGTCAACAATAGTTATCAAGTGCTTTAATTGTCAAGAATTTGGCCACAAGAGCAATGAATGTTCAAAATCAAAGAGGAGAGCTATGATTGTTGAAGTGGAAGGTGAGGATGTTGGTGAAGGTTATTCTAGTCCAGTTGAGGAGAATCAACAGGATATCGCGTCAGGAGATGAAGGATGTAACCTAATGATGAGGAGATTATGTTTGACACCGAAGCAGGAAGAAGAGGCTAGTTGGTTGAGGAGTAATATCTTTCAATCGACATGCACTATACTAGGAAAGGTGTGTAAATTTTTGATTGACGCAGGAAGTTGTGATAATATCATTTCTACCGAAGCTGTGAGAAAGTTGAAGTTGAAGACGGAGAAGCATCCAAATCCTTACAAGTTAGCGTGGTTAAGGAAAGGAGGAGAGGTGAAGGTGGACAGCCGAGTTCATGTTCCATTTTCTATTGGGAAGAAGTATAAAGACGAGATCTGGTGTGATGTGGTGGAGATGGATGTTTTTCACTTGCTTTTGGGAAGACCATGGCAGTATGATCGAGCAGTGCAACATGATGGACGAACTAATAGCTACAGCTTTATGTTTGAAGGTGTTAAGATCATTTTAGTTCCGAAGAAGAGACAGCAAGGAGAGAGCAAGTCAGAAGAGATTGAGGAGCTGAAGACTTTGTTGACTTTGAAGGAGTTTGTTGGAGAAGTAGAGGAGAGTCCAGAGGTGTTTTTGTTGATTAGACGTGAATCTACTAAATCTGTTGAAGTTCCAAAGGAAGTCAAACCAGTGTTGGAAGAATTCGAAGATGCGTTTCCTAAAGAACTGCCAACAGAATTACCACCGTTGAGGGATATACAGCATCAGATTGATCTTGTTCCAGGAGCAGTATTACCTCATAGGCCACATTACCGGATGAGTCCTAAGGAGCATTAGGAACTGAGAAGACAGGTGGAGGAGTTGTTAGAACAGGGGCGTGTTCAGGAGAGCTTGAGTCCTTGTGCAGTGTAACGACCCAGAATTTTAAACCAATTAATTTGAAAATATTTAATTGATTTTAAATATTTGAATGATGGTTTGACTTGAATTTCAAATTATCAGAATGAATTTGGCGATTAAATTTTAGAATTTAATCTATTGAAAGTTGAATAAAAATTTGAATCTTCAATTTTAAACTGATTAAAAATATTTCAAAGGATTGTAAAATCCATATTGATAATATTGAAGATTATAGAAGCTTCAGAATTGAAATTTAAATTGAATTGTTCAGTTTTGAAATTTTATCGTTTGAATCGATATTTAAAAATAGCCTTCCGAGGCATAGTCTCGGAATTCAACGAAACTTATTTTCGGATTTCAAATTTCGTTTTATTCGGAGTTGTTATGTGAGCACACGGTAAGTAAACGCGTTGAAATTTAAATTGAATTCAATTTAAATTTAAAATCTGAATTTGGTCAAGATTCTTTCACGTCCAAACACTGTAGCTTCCTTAAATTACTCCTAGAATCACGAAAGAAATTGTGCAAACACATTCTCTCTGTAAAGTCACGTAATGTTGTCTCCTCCTTTTCTATAACTTCATGAGATTGAATTCATTACCAAACGAAAACTATTTTCGTTTAAAACGGAGAAAATGGCGGACGACTTAATCAAGCTTCCCTTTAATTCAAAGCCCTAAATCCTCATTCCCAATTCAAATCGATCTGGGTTTCATTCGTTTCGAAAAAAAATCAAACGAAATCTCGTTCAAGGATGAATTGCCTCTCTCCTACTATTTCCCTTTCAATCGCCGAGAAGTTCGATATAGCTGAGTTCTCAAATGGCAAATCAATGAGCATCAAAGTGGAGGGGCACGCACGAGTTAATGGGTATCGCGTATCTGAGTATCGCGTGGGGAGGCATCGTGATCGGCAGCCAAGGCTCGCGTCGTGAGGCATGTCAGCGGCTAGGGTTTCTCGATGTAAAGGCGTGGGTTCAACGGAAAAGGAGGCTCAGAACAACTCGAGTGATGTTTTGGGTGGCCACTGGCATGGCCGTGCTGCAGTGATGTTTGGAGGAGGGTGCGTTCGTTGATGTAAGGGGATTAAGGTAATCTATTCTATTTCTAGGTAGTAGGAATTTGTTAATAAAAAAAAAGAAAGAACTAAATGCAGTAAATAATTTTAATTTCTGAAAATTGATTTGATTTATCTTATAAAAATATGTAATATATGTATATTTTTCAGTAAGAGATATAAAACAGTTTTGTTTTAAATATATATATATATATATATATATTTACTTACAAATATGTATAAGAAACTGTAAATATATGAATATATAAGATTTTGGAAACTACAAGGGTTTAGAAAAAAAAGATTTCTGTTTCTAATGTCAACATATACAAGAAAAAAAAGAGAAATTTTAAAATATTGAAGAAATTTATACGAGTAAAATATTTGAAATATTTATGAAAATGAGATTTTAGTTTAAAGTAAAAAGAAAGCTAGTTTGAAATTAAAAGGTTTAGTTAAATAAATTTATTCAAAAGAAATTGGGTCGAAATAAAATCTTAGTTAAATAAGTTTATTTCAAAAGGGAATCAGTTAAAATTTAAATTTTTGTTTAAAACGAAATCACCGATGAAATGAAATTATCAAATGAACATTTATTATTCGATTTGATTCGAATATTAACAAATTGTATAAATCTTTATACAAGGTCTATAAAGGGAGAAAAACAAATTGGAATGGAAAATGGACTACAAAATAAAAGCAAAGGTGAGAACTTCTCACTCAAAAATTTAATGTTGGAATTGCAGTTATTGATTGTTTGCTTGATTATGATAATATATATAGTAGTATATATAGCAATATATATATATATATGTATATATATATATTGGAATATGTATATATTGGAGTTGTTGATTTCTCGCATTGTATAGCGGATGAGACCCTATTGCGCCGCATATTAAGCGGATAATATTTTATAAACCCCATATACCGCGATATCCCATCTTGAAACCGGATTGGTATTGTGCTAACGTCTGTGGATGCAGGGAAACAGGTTGGAGGGTCCAACTGGATTCCTCACAAATATTTATTTGATTTCAGATATTGTGATATTTGATTGATTATCATATCGATATATGATGTTTGGAAGTCGTGATTGACTGTTTGGTGTGTTGCATCATCGGATCCATTTTTGAAAATTTAAAAATAACGATTTTGATTCTTAAGGGATTTTTAAAGAAATTTTTGAAATTATACGTTTATTAAATTTTCGAATTAATTCATTTTAAATGATTAAAACGTTATAAATTTTTATGTTATAAAAATTAGGATTTTTGTGAAATATAACCAAATTAAGAATTTTTGAAATAAATAGTGATTAATTTATAAAATGGTTTAGTTTGGAATTTTGAATTATTATAAAGGATGTATATAAAAGTTTTAAAAAAAATTGATATTTATAAATTAAAAATATTGGAATTATATAACGAGTTTTTATAAGTGTTAAAGTGAAGTATAAATGGATTCATAAGTGAATGAAAATTTATAGATTTATGAATTGTGAAGTTATAAAATGAATAGATGTTGTAAGACAAAAGATATTAAGGAATTAAATTATAAATCGGATTTTTGCATTTAAATTGAAAACTTTGATGAAGCAAAAATGGTTTATAGTTGAGATTTATAAAATATATATTTTATAAATCGAAATAATAGAATTTTAAAAGGAGTTCTATTAATGTTGAAAATAGGGTTATAAAGGAAATCTTATAAGTAATAAGATTTATAATTTGTGAAGTTTTAAAAGAACGATTTTGTAAATAAATGGATTATAAGCATTTAACTTATAATATGGACTTTTGGTATGTAATTGAGTTATATAAATTAAGTTGGATTAATAAAGTAGATTTATAAATCGAAGCTTATAAATAGAAATGGAATTTATAGACATTGTTTATAAATTCGAAATCCATGGAATTTGATAAATTGAAAGTTGAAATTGGTTAAGGAAGTATATTCACGATTTTGGACAGTGAATATATTATCAAATAAAATGGATATGCTTGGGAAAATGAATATTATAAAATGAAGTTAATCGTTTTAACGATGTTTTAAAAATGTATTATAAATCGAATACATAGATTTCAACATTCATTGTTGAAATAAATGTTTTCGAGGAATAAGGAAATGGTGGACTATAACACTGTTGTTATAGTAAATGGTTTTTGAAAAGAAATGTTTTATATAGTATTGGGATTTATATATATATCTAAATTTCGAATCCCTATACTAGTGATTTTGGGTTGTCGTAACGATGTTTTACGCAACATTCGTTTTGGCCCAAATAAATGTGTTTAAGTGAATGTTTTATTTAAAGAATGAAATATATACTTAATTTCGATTTAAGTATATTGAATATTTTCCAAGTGTTGAAAATAAATAGATTTGTGAATTGCTTATTATTAAATAAGTAGGGAATTGTTTTCCAATATGAAATGAACATTTTGAGAATTATCTTTTTTAAAGATAAATTGAAAGTGAATATTTGAAATCGATTTGAAAATCGTATATTCACAGATATTTAGGAAATATAAATTCAATATGAAATTTATAAATGAAATTGGGAAAATTGGTTTAAAAATAAATATCGATATATTTTTGAAGTAGGGGAATTTTATATATATATATATATATATATATATATATATCTTGTAAAGATATTTTTGGAAGTTGAATAATTTGGAAAATTATTTGGAATCTGGTGATGTTGCGCATCTTTATTGATAGTTAAATAACCGACTATCAATATTTACCTTTAAATAGGTATTTGTTGTGAATTGCTTGAATTTGAATGCTACACTTATTTTTTTAAAAATAAGCGCTCACTATTCGGGTTAGCCAGGAAAGGACCTTGGGGTCGTATAACCCATTCTGAATATGTGATACGTCGTAATGGATCGCATTTGATGACCGGTGTTGAAGACCGGATATTTTTGAAAACGGAAGGATAACCGTTGAGTTGCTCTACATCGGCTGATCTCCGATATAGAGGTTTTATCACCCTTAGTGACGGGAAGTCCGAACGTGATTAGAAATTATCCAGAATGCAAGGACTTCTTTGTAAGTGCCTTCGGTTTTGTTCGAGCCCAGAACAGACTTGTATGGATTGTATGTCTGACATTACAAGTTGAGATATAAAGCTGATTTCTTTCAAATATATTTCTGTTGGTGGCGGAGAATTTATTCTCTTAGCTTAACACCCTTCTCTGAGACGTACGAGCTCAGAGGTTATGTAGTTGAAGGTTATTAGTGATATACTCCCAATTTGATAATGTGACATGCTGAGTGTTGCTGTGAAATGATCATTGTTTGATCATTTGTGATATGATCATTTGTTTGATCATTTATCTTGGTGATCATTACTTTCATCATTTGTTGACCCAAAGCACAGCTTTTGTATAAAGCGTGGCTTTGTGGACGAGACTTCGTCGGACCTCACACCCCGAAAAAGGTCAAAACAGGAAGGATGCTGCAAGGTTATTAGGGGCTAGCGCCCCTTTAGTGTATGTCATTCCTTCTGGATAGAGGTGGTATCATGGTATGGAGCCCAGATACTTAACCTATGTTGTTGCTGCAAATTTATTTCTTTGTGGTTGTTGGAAATCGAGGATCCTCGGATAGATCGGTTACGATCGGGGGATGACATATTGGTGTCAGTAGTTACCCAGTTAGGGGTAACCTGGCCTTGTGTTGGCAGAGATCCGGTTAGGTTTTCGGGACGTCATTACAGAGACGTTTCCATGTGGCAATGGGAAGTTCCTTGGCCTGACCATTTATTGGAAATCCAAAGAAACAATACGATCTTGTATGGTTTTAGTTGTAGAACCTATCATTCACTTATGGTGGCGCCCCACTGTTTGGATGGTAGCTATAGTAGGCATAAGTGCGAAATGCCTATGCTGGCTAAGATTTATATCTTTACTTTCGAAATAATTTTCCTACACTATGCACTAGTAATAATATCAAATGTTTCTTTTTAATGCGTCTCAAGCATCTTTGACTATCATAAGGAGAAATCTCCTCCGATTCTGCGTTTGCATTGTGTGTGTGTGCGGGAGGCCTTATGGTAGTCTCATTTTCTAAAAAGCATTGCGAATCTAATTTTAAAAATTATCCCGTTCTTTGTTTCAAAAAAATAAGTTGTTTTAGTTCTCACACCAGTCACATGACTGACTCGGAGTTTATTGTTTTCCTACCTAAACTCTGGGTGCCCACCAATTTTCACACGGGCAGTCAAGAGTCAGGTTTATCTGGATATTCTGGAATTTAGGAGTTGCTGGAGGCAAGCTGGATGGCATGGCGTCCTCACTAGTATATAGTATTTCTTTTCCACTGTTAGTTGTTGTTTGTTGTTGTACACTATGATGATGTAATGTAATGTAATAACTGATATAGTTCTTTTGTTTAAAGATTATTCATTTATCTATTATATGTTGTTCCGCTGCGATTGTGAGATTCTGATATTGTTCTGTTGTTTCTGTTCTGTTCTATCTTTTTCTTTCTTCTTCTACCTCCTTCTTCTTCTTAAACCATAACGGTTCGTTTTTTTTCGGCATCGAAAAAATCGAGTCGTTACATTTGGTATCAGAGCATATGGTTAAGCGACAACCATGGCTCTGTTGGGTGTTACTCATTAGAGATAGGGTCAGCAGTAATCTTGAATGAGTTTGAGCGTAATAATAGATATGAGCGTGTATTTGTTAGTGAATGTGAAATTGTTTTTTATTGGGTTAACTTATCGGTTGATTGTTTATAGATTCTGGTTGGTGCAGTCTAGCTAACTGTGTTGATAGGAGTTTCTAAACTCTTAAACAAGATAAACGGCACCGTATTGTTTTAAAAATCGGGTAAATGAAATAATTTTACCCAAAACTATTTTTGTATATAAAAGAAATGGTTTTATATAAATTATTATAGTATATGGTTGCTTGGTTGTTAGGAAGTAATAATATTAAATTATTACCATTGATTATTGAAAATAAGAAATTGGAATCATAATCAAAAGATAAGAAAATAAAATCCATATACAAATGAAATTTAAGAATGTAAATTATAAATGTGACTAATAATTGGAAATAGAATTCCAGAGAAGTTTTTGGAAATGTTTTTAAAAGAATTTGGAAATTTTAGAAATTAAATTCCTTTTTGATTTGAAAATGAATTTCAAAGGTTTTGAAAAGTATTTTGAAGGAATGAAAAGCTCTAAACTCTTTTCGGTCGCTGGAAAATAATTCCGATGATGATCGCGACATCATCGGTGTTCATTTTCGGGTTTCCAAAAGAGGAATTGCTGCCAAATTGTTTCAAATGAAAGTTGTTTGGAAAATTTGGGTTTGATTTTTAAATTCAAAGAATAATTTGGATTGTTTTCAAAGAAATGGTTTTGAAAGGTTGAAAAGACTCTGGAATGCTATATAAAAATATTTATGGAATATTATTAAGTTGAAAATAAATTTGGAGTAATCAAAATGAATTGGAATTGAGTATTGAATTATGGAAATAAATTGAGAATGAATGAATTTACAATTGCAAGTAAATGAAGTAAATTGAATTCATATGGAATTTGAAATCCAGTTTAAATATACGTAGTTATAAACTATAACTGAAAAATGAATATTGACAACCAATTTGAATTGTGCAAGATGAAATGAATTAGAACTTGTAATGAATTAGTGATTGGAACCAATTAAAAATTATGCAGTTATGAATAAAAGATAGTTGATAAAAATTCAATATTTAGAAGGTAAATTGAATCCAAATAGAGTTGAAATTGTGAATTGAATTCAAATGAAATTTGGAATGCAAAATTGAATGAAAATGAATATATAACTTCAATTGTAAACTAAAAATGATATAAGAAGCATATATCGAAATTTTGTAACGAAATGTGCAAAATGGTTTGAATATTGTGCTTGGATATTATGGGTAGCAGGATATACAGGTGTATTAAAAGAAATGGAATTGGGATTTTGATTTCAAAGATAAAATTGAATTGCTCGATAAAAAGGTACGTATTTGAATTTCAGTATGAAATTTGATGATTTTCTTCTCCAGCCACTTGGCTTTCTCTTTTCTTTTTGGATCTGAGGGGCCGTGGTGCCATTTTGTAGTTGTACCGAGCTAGCCGCGCAAAGGAGACGCTAGGGAAATTTTTCGAAAATTTAGAGTGTTAGAAAAATTTTGAGAAAATTTGAAAGTTTGAAATTTGAATTTGAATTTAAATTTGAATTTTGAAGAAAACAATGTTGTTTGGAACCTATAATTGAAGTTGGAAATTTAGTTGAAATGATAATGGATCTCTAATAAAAAGATTTAGGTTAGTAAGTTGATAAAACTATTTGGATTGTGAAAAATAGTAAACGAGTTAAGGACCATTTCTTCCTAACTTGTAATTTCGGGACGAAATTCTTTTAAGGGGGAAGATTGTAATGACCCAGAATTTTGAACCAATTAATTTGAAAATATTTAATTGATTTTAAATATTTGAATGATGGTTTGACTTGAATTTCAAATTATCAGAATGAATTTGGCGATTAAATTTTAGAATTTAATCTATTGAAAGTTGAATAAAAATTTGAATCTTCAATTTTAAACTGATTAAAAATATTTCAAAGGATTGTAAAATCCATATTAATAATATTGAAGATTATAGAAGCTTCAGAATTGAAATTTAAATTGAATTGTTCAGTTTTGAAATTTTATCGCTTGAATCGATATTTAAAAATATCCTTCCGAGACATAGTCTCGGAATTCAACGAAACCAGTTCCATTGGATCCGTAATATCGAATTATTTTCGGATTTCAAATTTCATTTTATTCGGAGTTGTTATGTGAGCACACGGTAAGTAAACGCGTTGAAATTTAAATTGAATTCAATTTAAATTCAAAATCTGGATTTGGTCAAGATTCTTTCACGTCCAAACACTGTAGCTTCCTTAAATTACTCCTAGAATCACGAAAGAAATTGTGCAAACACGTTTTCTCTGTAAAGTCACGTAATGTTGTCTCCTCCTTTTCTATGACTTCACGAGATTGAATTCATTACCAAACGAAAACCATTTTCGTTTAAAACCGAGAAAATGGCGGACGACTTAATCAAGCTTCCCTTTGATTCAAAGCCCTAAATCCTCATTCCCAATTCAAATCGATCTGGTTTTCATTCGTTTCGAAAAAAAATCAAACGAAATCTCGTTTAAAGATGAATTGCCTCTCTCCTACTATTTCCCTTTTCAATCGCCGAGCAGTTCGAGATAGCTGAGTTCTCGAATGGCAAATCAATGAGCATCAAAGTGGACGGGCACGCACGAGTTCATGGGTATCGCGTATCTGAGTATCGCGTAGGGAGGCATCGTGATCGGCAGCCAAGGCTCGCGTCGCGAGGCATGTCGGCGGCTAGGGTTTCTCGATGTAAAGGCGTGGGGTCAACGGCAAAGGAGGCTCAGAACAACTCGAGTGATGTTTTGGGTGGCCACTGGCATGGCCATGCTGCAATGATGCTTGGTGGAGGGTGCGTTCGTTGATGTAAGGGGATTAAGGTAATCTATTCTATTTCTAGGCAATAGGAATTTGTTAATAAAAAAAACAAAGAAAGAACTAGATGCAGTAAGTAATTTTAATTTCTGAAAATTGATTTGATTTATCTTATAAGAATATGTAATATATGTATATTTTTCAGTAAGAGATATAAAACAGTTTTGTTTTAAATAAATAAATATATATATATATATACCTACAAATATGTATAGGAAACAGTAAATATATGAATATATAAGATTTAGGAAACTACAAGGGTTTATAAAAAAAAGATTTCTATTTTTAATGTCTACATACACAAGAAAAAAAAGAGGAATTTTAAAATATTGAAGAAATTTATATGAGTAAAATATTTGAAATAATTATGAAAATGAGATTTTAGTTTAAAGTAAAAAGAAAGCTAGATTGAAACTAAAAGGTTTAGTTAAATAAATTTATTCAAAAGAAATTGGGTCGAAATAAAATCTTAGTTAAATATGTTTATTTCAAAAAGGAATCAGTTAAAATTTAAATTTTTGTTTAAAATGAAATCACAGATGAATTTAAATTATCAAATGAAAATTTATTATTCGATTTGATTCGAATATTAACAAATTGTATAAATTGTTATACAAGGTCTATAAAGGGAGAAAAACAAATTGGAATGGAAAATGGACTGCAAAATAAAAGCAAAGGTGAGAACTTCACACTCAAAAATTTAATGTTGGAATTGCAGTTATTGATTGTTTGCTTGATTACGATAATATATATAGTAGTATATATAGCAATATATATATTGGAATATGTATATATTGGAGTTGTTGATTTCCCACATTGTATAGCGGATGAGACCCTATTGCGCCGCATATTAAGTGGATAATATTTTATAAATCTCATATACCGCGATATCCCGTCTTGAAACGGGATTGGTATTGTGCTAACATCTGTGGATGCAGGGAAACAGGTTGGAGGGATCCAACTGGATTCCTCACAAATATTTATTTGATTTCAGATATTGTGATATTTGATTGATTATCATATCGATATATGATATTTGGAAGTCATGATTGACTATTTGGTGTGTTGCATCATCAGATCCATTTTTGAGAATTTAAAAATAACGATTTTGATTCTTAAGGGATTTTTAAAGTAATTTTTGAAATTATACGTTTATTAAATTTTCGAATTGATTCATTTTAAATAATTAAAACGTTATAAATTTTTATGTTATAAAAATTAGGATTTTTGTGAAATATAATCAAATTAAGAATTTTTGAAATAAATAGTGATTAATTTATAAAATGGTTTAATTTGGAATTTTGAATTATTATAAAGGATGTATATAAAAGATTTTTAAAAAAAATTTGATATTTATAAATTAAAAATATTGGAATTATAAAACGAGTTTTTATAAGTGTTAAAGTGAAGTATAAATGGATTCATAAGTGAATGAAAATTTATAGATTTATGAATTGTGAAGTTATAAAATGAATAGATGTTGTAAGACAAAAGATATTAAGGAATTAAATTATAAATCGGATTTTTGCATTTAAATTGAAATCTTTGATGAAGCAAAAATGGTTTATAGTTGAGATTTATAAAATATACATTTTATAAATCGACATAATAGAATTTTAAAAGGAGTTCTATTAATGTTGAAAATAGGGTTATAAAGGAAATCTTATAAGTAATAAGATTTATAATTTGTGAAGTTTTAAAAGAACGATTTTGTAAATAAATGGATTATAAGCATTCAACTTATAATATGGACTTTTGGTATATAATTGAGTTATATAAATTAAGTTGGATTAGTAAATGAGATTTATAAATCGAAGCTTATAAATAGAAATGGAATTTATAGACATTGTTTATAAATTCGAAATCCATGGAATTTGATAAATTGAAAGTTGAAATTGGTTAAGGAAGTATATTCACGATTTTGGACAGTGAATATATTATCAAATAAAATGGATATGCTTGGGAAAATGAATATTATAAAATGAAGTTAATCGTTTTAACGATGTTTTAAAAATGTATTATAAATCGAATACATAGATTTCAACATTCATTGTTGAAATAGACGTTTTCGATGAATAAGGAAATGGTGGACTATAACACTGTTGTTATAGTAAATGGTTTCCGAAAGGAAAAGTTTTATATAGTATTGGGATTTATATATCTATCTAAATTTCGAATCACTATACTAGGGATTTTGGGTTGTCGTAACTATGTTTTACGCAACATTCGTTTTGGCCCAAATAAATGTGTTTAAGTGAATGTTTTCTTTAAAGAATGAAATATATACTTAATTTCGATTTAAGTATATTGAATATTTTGCAAGTGTTGAAAATAAATAGATTTGTGAATTACTTATTATTAAATAAGTAGGGAAATGTTTTCCAATATGAAATGAACGTTTTGAGAATTATCTTTTTTAAAGATAAATTGAAAGTGAATATTTGAAATCGATTTGAAAATCGCATATTCACGGATATTTAGGAAATGTAAATTCAATATGGAATTTATAAATGAAATTGGGAAAATTGGTTTAAAAATAAATATCGATTTATTTTTGAAGTAGGGGAATTATATATATATGTATGTATGTGTATATATATATATCTTGTAAAGATATTTTTGGAAGATAAATTATTTGGAATTTGGTGATGTTGCGCATCTTTATTGATAGTTAAATATCCGACTATCAATATTTACCTTTAAATAGGTATTTGTTGTGAATTGCTTGAATTTGAATGCTACACTTATTTTTTTAAAAATAAGCGCTCACTATTCGGGTTAGCCGGAAAAGGACCTTGGGGTCGTATAACCCATTCCGAATATGTGATACGTCGTAATGGATCGCATTTGATGACCGGTGTTGAAGACCGGATTTTTTGAAAATGGAAGGATTACCGTTGAGTTGCTCTGCATCGGCTGATCTCCGATATAGAGGTTTTATCACCCTTAGTGACGGGAAGTCCGGACGTGATTAGAAGTTATCCGAAATGCAAGGACTTCTTTGTAAGTGCCTTCGGTTCTGTTCGAGCCCGGAACAGACTTGTATGGATTGTATGTCTGACATTACAAGTTGAGATATAAAGCTGATTTCTTTCAAATATATTTCTGTTGGTGGCGGAGAATTTATTCTCTTAGCTTAACACCCTTCTCTGAGACGTACGAGCTCAGAGGTTATGTAGTTGAAGGTTATTAGTGATATACTCCCAATTTGGTAATGTGACATGCTGAGTGTTGCTGTGAAATGATCATTGTTTGATCATTTGTGATATGATCATTTGTTTGATCATTTATCTTGGTGATCATTACTTTGATCATTTGTTGACCCAAAGCACAACTTTTGTATAAAGCGTGGCTTTGTGGACGAGACTTCGTCGGACCTCACACCCCGGAAATGGTCAAAACAGGAAGGATGCGACAAGGTTATTAGGGGGTAGCGCCCTTTAGTGTATGTCATTCCTTCTGGATAGAGGTGGTATCATGGTATGGAGCCCAGATACTTAACCTATGTTGTTGTTGCAAATTTATTGCTTTGTGGTTGTTGGAAATCGAGGATCCTCGGATAGATCGGTTACGATCAGGGGATGACATATTCGTGTCAGTAGTTACCCAGTTAGGGGTAACCCGGCCTTGTGTTGGCAGAGATCCGGTTAGGTTCTCGGGACGTCATTCCAGAGGCGTTTCCATGTGGCAATGGGAAGTTCATTGGCCTGACCATTTGTTGGAAATCCAAAGAAACAATACGATCTTGTACGGTTTTAGTTGTAGAACCTATCATTCACTTATGGTGGCGCCCCACTGTTTGGATGGTAGCTATAGTAGGCATAAGTGCGAAATGCCTATGCTGGCTAAGATTTATATCTTTACTTTCAAAATAATTTTCCTATACTATGCACTAGTAATAATATCAAATGTTTCTTTCTAATGCGTCTCAAGCATCTTTGACTATCATAAGGAGAAATCTCCTCCGATTCTGCATTTGCATTGTGTGTGTGTGCGGAAGGCCTTATGGTAGTCTCATTTTCTAAAAAGCATTGCGAATCTAATTTTAAAAATTATCCTATTCTTCATTTCAAAAAATAAATTGTTTTAATTCTCACACTAGTCACATGACTGACTCGGAGTTTATTGTTTTCCTTCCTAAACTCTGGGTGCCCACCAATTTCCACACGGGCAGTCAAGAGTCAGGTTTATCCGGATATTCTGGAATTTATGAGTTGCTGGAGGCAAGCTGGATGGCATGGCGTATTCACTAGTATATAGTATTTCTTTTCCGCTGTTAGTTGTTGTTTGTTGTTGTACACTCTGATGATGTAATGTAATGTAATAACTGATATAGTTCTTTTGTTTAAAGATTATTCATTTATCTATTATATGTTGTTCCGCTGCGATTGTGAGATTCTGATATTGTTCTGTTGTTTCTGTTCTGTTCTATCTTTTTCTTTCTTCTTCTACCTCCTTCTTGTTCTTAAACCATAGCGGTTCCTTTTTTTCGGCATCGAAAAAATCGAGTCGTTACATGTAGTGCCAGCCTTATTGGTACCAAAGAAGGATGGGACTTGGCGGATGTGTACAGACAGTCGGGCTCTAAACAAGATCACTGTGAGATACAGGTTTCCTATGCCGAGGTTCAACGATTTGATTGATCAGTTGAGTGGAGATGTTGTGTTCTCAAAGATTGACTTGAAGAGTGGATACCATCAGATTCGTATTAGACCGGGTGATGAGTGGAAGACTGCTTTTAAAACTAAAGGTCTATACGAATGGTTGGTTATGCCATTTGGCTTATCAAATGCTCCTAGTACTTTTATGAGAGTGATGAACCAGATTTTCAGACCATTTATTGGGAAGTTCGTAGTAGTTTATTTTGACGATATTTTGATCTATAGTGGGAGTATGGAAGAGCATATCCAGTATTTGCGAGAAGTGCTGTTGATTCTACGACAGGAGCAATTCTATGCAGCAACGAAGAAGTGCATGTTCATGACACACATCGTTTTGTTTCTAGGGTATTTTCTGTCGAAGGAAGGTATTCAAGTGGATGAAAGCAAAGTGGAAGCTGTTATGATTTGGCCACAACCCAAGACAATTACTGAAGTGAGGAGCTTTCATGGGTTGGTATCTTTTTATCGAAGATTCATTCCACATTTTAGTAGTGTAATGGTGCCTGTAACCGATTGCATGAAAGGAAAGAAGTTCGTGTGGACAGAGGAAGCAGAGTTAGCTTTTGAGAAGATCAAGACGCTTCTGACATCAGCACCAATTCAAGTTTTGCCGGATTTTTAGATATTGTTCGAGTTACACACTGATGCTTCGAAGGTTGGGATTGGTGGGGTATTGAGTCAGAATGGAAGACCAGTTGCTTATTTCAGTGAGAAATTGTCTGGAGCGAAGATGAGATATAGTACATATGATGTAGAATTCTATACTATTGTGCAAGCCGTGAAACACTGGAGACATTATTTGTTCCATAAGGAGTTTGTTTTATATACTGATCATGAAGCGTTAAAGCATTTGCAAGGGCAGGAGAAAATTTCAGCTAGGCATGCGTCGTGGATTGCATACTTGCAGTAATTTACATTTGTTGTGAAACATAAGCCGGGAATTACAAATCGAGTGGCAGATGCGTTGAGCAGGAGGAATCATTTGTTGACTACAATGAAGATTGAAGTGATAGGGTTTGATGTGTTACCAGAATTATTTGTTGATGATCCTTACTTTGCATAGTTTGTAGAAGAAGTCAAGGAGAGGAGGACGGATGAATATGTAATGATAGATGGGTTTCTATTCAAGGGGAATCGATTGTGCATACCAGAAGGTAGTTTGCGAATGAAGATTATCAAAGAGTTGCATGAGGAAGGACATATGGGCCATGATCGTACTATGCAGTTGATTGCAAAATCTTACTTTTGGCCATCAATGAGAAAAGAAGTTGAGAGATTTGTGGAGAGATGCCATATCTGTCAAGTCTCAAAGGGAACAGCTACGAATGCGGGATTATATATGCCATTACCTGTGCCTACTTGACCGTGGATTGATATAAGCATGGATTTTGTTTTGGGTTTGCCTAGAACTCAAAGGGGGAATGATTCTATATTTGTTGTGGTGGATAGATTTTCAAAAATGGCACATTTCATAGCTTGTAAGAAGACAACTGATGTCGTCCGAGTTGATTAATTATTTTTAAAAAAGTGTATCGATTACATGGGCTACCTAAATCTAATGTTTCTGATTGGGATACTAGATTTCTAAGCCATTTTTGGTTGAGTTTGTGGAAGATGGTCGGAACGAAGCTGAATTTTAGTAACGCTTACCATCCGCAAACTGATGGGCAAACGGAGGTGGTTAACCGATCATTGGGAAACTTATTGAGATGTCTTGTGAAAGACAATTTGAAGAGCTGGGATATAAAGTTATGTCAAGCGGAGTTTGCACATAATCATGCAGTCAATCGAAGTACTGGATTCAGTCCATTTCAAGTTGTATATTCAGCCATTCCAAAGGGACCGTTGGATCTAATGACAGTTCCATATCAGAAGGGAGTTGTTAAGCGGGCTAGTGATTTGGTGAATGAGTTGCAGGAATGCCACAAAGTTGTACAGGAACGATTGCTTAAGACAAATGAGAAATACAAGCAATCAGCAGATGTTAAACGACGAAGTGTTGTCTTCAAAGAAGGAGATTTTGTATATGCAGTATTGACCAAGGATCGATTTCCTGTTGGTACTTACAACAAACTAGCTGCTAGAAAGATTGGTCCTTTAGAAATCATAAAGAAGATCAATGATAATGCATATCAGTTAAAGTTGTCGGAAAATGTTCATACTTCTGATATTTTCAATGTCAAACACTTGATTCCATGCCATGTGAATAAGCATGTCGAAGAAGAGGAAAATGTGAATTCGGGGTCGAATTCTTTTCAACCTAGGGAGGATGATGCAGTGCATACCTCACAAGCGACATTGATAAGTCGAAAAACCCTAGGTCGCAAGGTCGAAGCCGCTCAGGTTGCGACCGACCTACCAAAAGTCGCGATGCCTCGCACTTCCTCCGCCTCAGGTGGCGAGCGACCTACCAAATCCCTAAGTCGCGCCACCATAAGTCGCGAGCTCCAAATTCCTAAGTCGCGCTCCACCGCCTAGGTCGCTCCGCCACTCCAGATCGCAAGCATCCCTATATCGCGAATTGCCTATGTCGCTGCCAACCCTGATGGGATCGTTGTTCAGTATTTTTTTTTAAGTCGCGTATATTTTAGGTCGCGTGTATTTTTAAGTCGCGTGTATTTTAAGCCGCGTGGAAATTTTTAAGTCGCGTGTATTTGTTTTCTTTTAGTCGATTGTCTTGTACTACGTAACGGTCGTGTGTGCGGTGTTGTAGACTCCTATAAATAGGGGTAAAGTGTCATTGTAAGGAGTTGGATTTTTGGGGAATAAAAATTGGTTTTTGCTTTGTGCCTCCATTAAAATTAGTAGTTGAGTGTTATCTCCTATCTCCACCGTCGGCGTTCGAGTGCGCTCGAATCAACGATTGTTGAAGCCAATTCACGGAATCAAGTGCGCATGATCAACGTTCGAAGAATTGTAGATCTTCTTTTACCGTATCGTGCACGATCAACGTGTCGAAGATTGCTAGAATCCGGTATCATCGTGATCAACGGATTTGGGCATTTGGGTATTCTTAAATCCATCGATTTATCATTGATTCACCGATTATTTCCGCTAATCGTGTGAGATCCTGGACGGATTCGATTTACATCGTCGAATTCGCTTCCTACGCTGCGTCACTGATGTTATGTGCACAGATCATATTTTTTCAAGTATAAAACAATATACAACTATTTGTGCGTGTGTGTGACTACTTGAGAAATGATTTTAACAATATTATAAGACTCAATATAATAAAATATTAATACTAATCACTGGATTGTAGTCTTGTCTCCTTTGTAGTGCACAATAAACTTTTATTCTCTTTTTGTCGCCTTTGTATAGTATTCTCTTTGTAGTTCGTCTTATGATCTGTGAAGCTTGTGTCATGAATCAAAACCTATGAATCAACACAGAATAGATTCTAGAAAGCACGACAAGCACGATACAACATGAATTTTGATTTGAATAAATAGAGAGCCTTGATATTTATCTTGTAAACACTAACCAAAACAAGACAATATATACATAAATATTTAACACAAACAATGTTGAAACAATGAAGATAAGAGACAACAAAGGAATGAATGTTTTTGCCTTGCTTTCTACACTTGCTAGCACGGCTTAGGAATGTTTTGGTTCAGATTTGGACATGGTTTGGGTCTGGTTTGGACCTAAAAGGGCATGGCTACACGGCAAGAGCAAGGTGGAGGTTACAGGCATGAGAATACAAAGGGTATAGGTTTGATAGTAGAGTTTTCGTGCACCACAAGGCTCGTCTACATGCACTGTTTGGCTCGGCTCTTTATGTTTCAGATCTGGACAGAGGATGAAGTGATGGGTGGTGGTCATATCAAGGTAGTGGTAGAGAAAAAGGAGATGGCCAAGGCAATCTAACGTGATGTTGTTGAAGTTTGGCACGGCTAGGCATGGTTTTAAGGGTTTTAACAATGTTTTATGTGGTTTTTGACCAAGTGGAGTGCACGACCAATCATGGTCAGATCTGGACAGAGGCTAAGGATGATGGCTAGGGGTGTGCACTTGCTGGTGGTGGTGGCTAGAAGGGTGGCCGTGGCCAAATATGGAAGGTATGGTGAAGTATTGGTTGACAGTGCATGGATTCAAGGAGTTTTGCACTGTTTTGATGATGTTTACTCAATTTTGTGTTCATGGTCTGATTTGGACAGAAGGGTGGGGTGTTTGGCTGTGGATTATATGGGAAAGAAGTGGTGGTGGTAGGTGGAGGTGATGGAGAGGCTATGGCTGAGCAAACATATGAAGAAGTCAAGGCAATTTCAAGCAAAATTCCATGGAAACAAGAAGAAAAAGATAGAAAGAAGAGGAGGTCATTACCCATTATTTTTCTTAGCCGTGCAAAATGAAATGGAGAAGGAGTTTCTCACGTGAAAATTGAAAGGAATACACAGCAAACGAAAAAAAATGCACGGCCAAAAGAAGTGTAAATGAAGAGTTATGGAAATGAAGAGGTTGGCAATTGAAAAGACTTGGGTTTTAAAAGCTTTTTAAACCTTTCGTATTTCTTTTCTTTAATTCAAATAAAAACAAATAAAAATCAGTAAATTTGACTTTAAAACCAAAACAAAGTAATATGAAAAAAAAAAATTTTAAAGAAACGGAAAAAAATTAAAGAAATTGCTTAAAAATCCAAAACAGTGTTCAGAAATTACAATTAAATCACCATTAACTTTGGATTATGAAGTAAAAATTTGAAATAAAATAATTTATTTATAATTTCTAAAATAAAATAAATAATTAAATTGGATAAAAATAGAAAAAGAACTAAAGAAATTGTTTAAAAATTGAAAACAGGGCATGAAAATTACAAATAAAATATCACTAGCCTTATAAAATTTCTCTATCACTTTAAAAAAAATAAAGAATCAAATTAATAAATACATGAGAAATAAAAAAAAAGTGCGAATGAGAATAAAATATGTTCTTAAGAAAAATATAAAGATAAATAAAGAATTGCTTTAATTATTTGAAACTAGGAATTAAAACTTACAAACAGAATACAACTGACATTTGAAAATGTCAATTACACTTTTAAAAATGTTTTTAAAACAAAATATATACATAGCATGTTATTTTACACATCAAAACATAAATTAGAACAATGCATGACCAAATAAAATATTATTTATAAAATTTAAAATAAACATTTTTTGTTAAATACAGCAAATTTCACACAATAGTTAAAAAGACATAATTTTCACATTATAAATCAGATTTCAACGAAACGAAAAGCAGTGTTCTTAAAATTTTATTTACTTTCATAATAAAAGATAAAATTCAAAATTTTAAACTTTCAAAATTTTAAATTTTAAAGTCAAAGTTGACCATATTGACCAAAATACAATTTTTTTGGAAAATATTCTTTTGATTCATATTTGAAAATTCTAATTCACATCAAAATCAAAGTTTATATTTGAAATAACAAAATTATTTAAAATAAATAAATAAAATAAATTTAAATCAAAATTCAATTAAAATAATTACAAAATACAGGGTTGTTACAAGAGGTGACAGATTGGGCTTGCGGCATTGACGAGATGGTGGTCGTGCTTGGGATTTGTGGCGACGAGGTGGGAGGGATATGCTACGACGAGGCTGGGCATTTTCGTCGATAAGGTTGCGACAGACGACGTCGAGAGAGGAGGACGATTGGGGATTTATGGATTTTTTTTGGAACGACAAAAGTGATAGAGTAGAAGACGTCCATAGAGGTAAGCATGCTTTGGGCCGACGTCTACCGACGCCGTAATTAAGGGTGTCGACGTTCATCCGACGACCACCCACGTCCGTCCGACACTGTAATTAAGGGCGTCGGAACAACGCCGGTAATACTAAGTTGGTAAATGTTGCATTTTCTAGAAGGGATATATATGGATTATATTTTGCCAAACAAAATAAATCGTACTTGGCTGAATTATATATACGCTGTATGATTTTTTCTTCTTCCTAGAAGCTAGTTAATGAATCATTGTATGATTTTAACTGTCAATTAACATTAAGATGTCGCTTTTAGTTTAATGATTGTTTTTTTTTTACTGATATATTCTCTGTGCTTTCCAACGGTAAACTTAATTTCTTGATAGTATAGATATGGCAGGCCCTTACATTTCTGGAAGATAAAGAAACATTTTGAAAGATTTAAAAAAAGCCTATGTACTAGAACAAGGACCAACAACTGTTGCACTGTTATGATCATGCTAATGAATCCCAAAAATTTTATAACAAGGGAGAAGAGTTGAACTTCTCTTGTTTGGATAATCACAAAAGAAAATTATAACTAGTTCGAGAAGACTGTTTCTGGAATAATCTTTTTTTTTCCTTTTCTTTTTGCTTAGAATTTTAGCAAACGTGGAATTCGATGGATAATGAAAAGAATGATGCCAAAAATGCGTTTAATATGATTTAGGATTTAAGACCAAAAAAAAGTACACTAAAAAAAAGAATAAAAGAAAATGAAAATCAATTTTTTTTTTAAAAAAAAACTCAAAAAATCCCGATGAGTCGGTACACTTCTGAGTAAAACAGTCCGCTGATACAAAGAAAAAGAAAATCATAATACAAAAGATTCATTTACATAACTAAATACGGAGCAGTACCAGCTAGATTACCTTACTATTGCATTAGCAGCAAACTATAATCCTGAATATCACAATCATAAACAAAGCATGATCATCTAAAACTGCAAAAAGCATTACTTCATTCATTAATAAAAATATCAACTCTACTACATTTTGTATGTAGTTAACCTTGCCCTTGCATCAAACTGAAATCACCAATATCCTTACTAATAGCAGGCATACAACTCGAACTCCTTGCAATCCCACCTTTTCTCAACCCCATTTTATGATCTCTAGGGCTTGTACTTTTAGCTCTGGCACCTTTGGCACAGCTCTTCCTCAACATCTCCCTCATGGCCTCAGCCTGATAAAGAACCGGGTTCTTCCTTCCAAATTTATTAAACCGAACACATGTATTCATATGTGTTTCTAAAGCTTCTTCTTTGTTTCCTCCATTCTTCTTTGTTTCTTCCTTAACTGCTTCAGAGCACAACCCACATATCCATTTACCAAAGTATCCGTCACGTACTTTTGCTATGTATTCAGGCGTGAACTCATCACACATGTCACAACATTCACATTTTGCATACTCTGCTTCTGCTATCGTTGATAGTGAATTTTGTTCCGTTTCAAATAACGGTGCTTTGCATAGCTCTAATGAGAGATCGGATATTGCTCGTTGAAGTCCTTCTTTGGATGGTTTTGTACTTGGTGTGTTGTTTCTTGTGTAGGTTGTGACTGAAAGAATTTCCATGCTCAGCGACATTGTAAGTAGTTGATCAAACTTATTTTTGTTTATGGTTTTCTTCTTTCGTTATGAGACTTAACTGAACAATGTGATTGAATTGGTTACAGTATGTGGGCTTGTATATATAGATTCTTATCCCAGTAGCGACATTGAATTGGGATTATACTTTGTGGACTAGAGCAGTCCTCTGATCTTGTGAACAAGAATTGAAGGTGAAAAGGCTTGGAAACTCTAGATTTATCGTGATTATTTTACAGAAAGTTGGTATAAATGTTCAAGTGCAACTTGCTTACCTTCAGTTTATAGTGAATGACCTTTTGTATAATAAAATATTTGATATAACATTATGTTTGTTTATCCATTTTACAGCCATATGATGTGTGTAGGAAGAGACGGATAACATGTAAAACAAATCATACACCAAGATATGTGTTGTTCTTATATATTGTATGAACCTACGTGATATTTGTGAAGAATAACCATGCATTATCTATATCGCATATAAAATGAGTATGTAAGATAGATGAATATATGGGAACTTCACAGCTTTAATAACTAAACAAATTTATGGTCACCTTCCTATAACTGTAGAAAAATTCCACCAACTATAGGAATTAATTAATGGATTAATTCTATAGCACATATTTTTGTTGTTGCTCAACTTATAATATACGTTCAAAGTTGTTGATTAAATACATAAAGGTTCAATAATAATTTCACATATCAAGTGGGCAATAAAACGATTCGTCACTTGTGGTACTATTTGAAGCCATGCATGCACTATCAGGATATCAGCAACATAGCAGAAGTTGTGACGAGGATACATGCTTAACTTTATTAGAAATTGATGGTACAGATGTGGCTCCTTTGTGTAACTTGTAAAAGTAGAAAGAAATCACAAGATACCTGGATTGATGAAACCTGAATGAAGATTTAAACCGAATATAAAAGCTTGTTAGATTGAATGAGAACCAATTATGAGTACAAGTATATATGTTCGTCCAGTTGGACCTGCATCTAATTACTTCGATAATTGAACTATATATATCATGATATCTATACTATTTTTTTCAACTAACACATTGCTTTCTTCCTTTAACATTTAATTGAGTTGAGATGATGTCGTGTAGTTTAATAATACAGCCCATAAATAGATGACATGCAAATTGTAAGAAAAATAATTTTAGCTACTGTGGAGATGTAAAAGGTATTTTAGAAAATTCAAAAAGACGCGGTTGAATCCTATTCATGAAATTCTCATTAGAAGTAGATATAAAGGCAGTTTTATGTTCAGTGATTAATAGAAAATTTCCTTCCTACTTCATATATATGTGTGTGTGTGTGTGAGAGTATATATATATATATTCTTTTGATCTCACTTAGCAACTATAATAAGGATTCAAACTGCTGGACTTTTTTATGTAAATTAAAAAGAGTAAGGAATTTAATTGAACATTTACTG
This sequence comes from Allium cepa, assembly GCA_030765085.1. Taxonomy (NCBI): domain Eukaryota; kingdom Viridiplantae; phylum Streptophyta; class Magnoliopsida; order Asparagales; family Amaryllidaceae; genus Allium; species Allium cepa. The sequence continues at coordinate 517,677,100 of CM060942.1, forward strand.
ATTTAAAACTTTGTTAAAACTTGTTTAAATAATGTTATAAGTAATATCAGGAACATCATATAATATGACTTCATCCGTACGTTGAAACTAAAATCAACTTCATAAATAACATTCATAAGTTTAAGGTCAAATCAATAATATTAAGCAGTACTCATGTAGAACTAAATCAGTGTCCGTTCACAAATATTTTAACTATTGCTCATATCAATATCATACTCATCAAATCAATTTACCGGACAGTATAATAGGATGTAGCTAAATCTCAGTAGCTCCGAAAGTGAACATAGGAGTAATAGGACCAGAAAGCAGAGCATCGAAACCTAGAAAATTGCATGAAAGAAGGACAGAAGACATCATATTATTAGTGCAATTAATCCTTATGGAAGGTGATGGAAAATGCAGTTTCAAAAAATCAATGAGATTAGATTCATTCCCACAATAATTGCATATCTTCATATCTGCTAAATATGTAACTTGTCTAGAGCTGAATGTACCCAAATGATAATTTATTATGGTCTACAGCTTCGTCAAATATATATTTATGTTATCATCAATTTTGACTTCATCCCTATCATAGAACAATGGAGATTAAACTGGACTTTTCTTCACAGAATGGTGTAATTTGCTATTGCAAGTGTATAATTATTGCTTGCTAAGATGAGAACAACAAAATTCATATCAAGTTTTACTGACCCGATCCTTGTAATGTAGAATTAGTCCTCTTTGAAAATAAATGAAAAGGAGTAAAAGTTGAAACTGTTCAATAATGCAAATTGCTCTAACATCATCACATAAAAATGCAATTGGCGGGTTTCCTTCAGGGCAGGAAACATAAAAATTACAGATAAATCAATTTGTTCTGAAAAAGCAATCACGATGTCTAAAAAGGTTAATAATTTTATAATAATAGACAAAACATATGGAACATACTTTTTTATTAAAAAGGGAATTTCTAAGATTAAATAAAAGAAAGTAGTTAAATAAATTAACTTTGAGGTAGTGGTTTAGCCAGAAAATAAATCTGGGTGGTTACCATCCAAACTAAGATGGTGACACAAACAACAAATCAGTTACAGATCTTAATAATTGAACAGATTACGTTCAATGCAAGTAATATGTTTATATCATGTGAATGTCAATTTTATTAAGTATCTACACTCATTTATTCACTTTTGTACTTCCCGTTGCTCAAGACTTCAATTTGGTCACCTGTGTTTATTACAATTGCGTTAGCCATCGGCTCAACATCGGTCCACTCCCCGTCTTTAAGTATCTGAAGCCTGCTCACTTCATTATCTTGGAAGAGTAGGATGACTCCTCCAGCATCAGTGTGGGCCCTAGTCCAATCACCATGTCCGGCTTTGGGCATGGTGGATAGTGGCTGACCTGTATTTATACCACATATATGAATTGCATTAGCCTCGATGTTGCTTTGAAAATGGAAACATCCTCTGCAGTTATCCAAATCAGTAATGAGACATAACATCAATCCCAGCAAAATCAAATGGTCATGTTTATAAAAAAAATATTCCCTACCTTAGTGCCAAAAACGGGTTCGTCAGTTCCAGCAAATGCTTTTTTGATGTACTATTCTCTGGCAAAGGAACCACTCCGTCAAAACAATCACCAAAATAGCCATTAGGCTTATGAACCAACCTGGATATTATATCTCTTAATGTGATCACACCTGCCAAATTACCATCCTTATCCATGACATAAACTCTTTGTATCTTTGCAGCATCAAGTTTTATTATCACGTCTTTAATCATGTCATCTCTCTTGCAACTAACCACTTCAAGTGATCCAGATGAGTCTTTCTCCTCTTCTTTTATGTGGTTTCTCACTGTGGTAATGAAGTCCTTTGTTGTTATCGATCTGTACTGCATGTAACATATTGATAAGTTACCCCTTACTAAATGAAACATTATAGTATTTTAGTTAGTCATTAGACTGTCATATGGACCTGTAATCTTTGAAAATTTCAGGAGAAGTTAATAGATACTGAACATCTCTCAGACTTATGTTTCCAATTGCTTTCTTTCTGGTTTTATCGACTACCGGAAGCACTCCAACTCTTCATTTGCGCATCATCTGAAAGGCTTTTAGAACTGATTCATCATTCCTCACCTATACATAGTTTATGGTTTAACATTTATTCTAGTATCAATATGGTAACTGTAATCTCTTCGTATGATAATGATGCCACATATACCATCATATAGAGCCCAAAATTATAGTACGTACTTTAGGACCAAAGTTAAAGTGTATTTTGCAAGCTCAATATAATAATATTTGTTTTGTTGAAGGCAATAGTTGTTAATCTTCATTTTAAGGAAGATGTTACGATATTTACCAAAATTTGTGCCTTATTGGGGACAAAGACAAAAGTATAAACATAGACTACAAAGAAAGTGACAATAAAATGGAATCTGAGGTCAAAAAGATGGTATCGAGAGCCAATTCTATCGTCTGTGCGAGTTACGGAAATAAACGATCCATTTTAAATTAAATCGATTAAACTAATTTTTATACGTTTTGCCTTGCCCCGGACAAACCGTGAATCCGATTGACACGAAATTTGAAACCATACAATAATATAACATTACGGATCCGACGAAACTGGTTTCGTCGAAATCCGAGACTGTTTGAAAAATGACTATTTTCACTTGTCGATTAAATATTAAAATATTCAATTTTCACAAATTAACTTTTAATTCAATTTTAAAAGTTCACAAACATTGTTCTAACTCCAATATGATTTAATATAACTTTATAAATCATTTTTATTCACATTAAACCCAATTCCCAATTATTTACGCAATTTCAAATATTAAATTATCGATTTAATTATCCAATTAAATCTAAATATTTGAAATATAATTCATTCAACTTACAAATTTTAATTGTTGTGTAGCGACCTAGGATTTTTATGAATTTAAATTTATAATTTAAATGAATTTTTGGATTTAAAAATTGTAAAACTGATTATAAATGGCAGCGAGTTTCCCCGATTCAAATAGAAATTATATTAAGTCGTATGAATTTGAAAATTTGTATATATGTGAATATATATGTATATATTGGATTTGAGAAAAAATCTTAAATAAATGGTTTTAAAATAAATAGAAATAAAAAAATAAGTAGTCATGTAAGAATAGAAATAAATATAATAAAAATAAATATAACAACTTTTATAATATGTACATAAAGTAAAATAAATATCTATCGAAACATAAACAAAGTAAACAAATGAAAATGTAAATACATAAGCATATAAAAACAAGACAAAAGAAAAATACAAGTATGCAGGCAAGAAGCAACCTGGGAAAGCAAGCTACATCATCTCAACCTATAAACAAATAAAAGCAAGTGTAAAATACATCAAAATATAAAATCTGATCAGCCTCTACACCAAAGAAAAAAAATCCCTGTTCAATCTTTGTACAAAGTATAAACATTTGTACAACATGAATCATCACCCTGTAAATCTCTGGTCATAACTATGTTAAGATCTTCCAGTGCAAAATCTGAGTACATACGAATAAGAGGCTGTAAGCAAAATAGAAACATTTGTACAAACTAATGTCATCTCAGCCCATGATACAAACATCTCATCCATACCCTATTGAATAAACAAATAAACATCACTTTGTACAAAAAGAACATGCTATCCCTGTACAAATAATACTTACAGTAAACCCATATATATCAACTTCTTTTATATATATATCAATCATCCTCATCAGTTCATCTCCTTCAAGCTAAAAGGTCTGAAGTAAACACCATTTCAAACATAAACAAATCTCAACTTAAATAATACAATCAACTCGAGCTAGAGAATCAAGTGAAAGATTTCAACAAAAATAAAGCTGCTTTCAAAATATGCTCTGTTCTTCTTCCTTAAATGTGAGTAACTCCACAACCTAAATAGTTTAACTTTATAGTTCTGTTGCCTGTTTATCTTTGCAACTTAGTTTGTTTGTGAGTGAACATCAAATTTAAAAACTTTAAGTTTAATTCATGATTCAATGATCATATGCTGTTGTGTATGCTTCGTACTCTCTGTGTTGGTTACAGTTTGCAAATCTCTCTCAAAACCCAAATTGTTCTCATTTAAACATTGTTAAATCTGAAAGTTTTAAATTGAAACAATTGGTTTAAACTTAAATAATAAAAAAAATTAGAAGTTGATTTAAACCATGTTGTACAAATATATCACTGCAATCTGTTTACAGGAAATTAAGTTAAATTTGATAAAAATAGATTGTTGTAAAATATAAGTTTGAGTTTATAAATTGAATCCATACTGTAAATCATGATTTTTAAAACTAAAATAACATTTTTTAGTTAAGCATTGAAAGAGCAGTTTTGGTTTTGAACAAAATAAGAAATTGGGTTTCTCTGATGATCGTGGCGACTGGAGGGACCGAGCCTTCTTCTGGTGATGGAGGAGCCATCGGAGGGTAGAGGAAAAATGGGAGAAGGTGGTCCGGTTGGTCGTGGTGGCGACGGCGTGGGGTTTTATTTTTTTTAACCTAGTTTTATCCACGCGAGAAATTTGTGCACCGCTGTCTCGTGAAAACACCGAGCTGCACGCGGGTTTGGGGAATGATAGAGGGGAGTTAGTCGATTTCGCGGCCGGGGTAGTTGATGTTCTGGTGGTCGGTGATGTGTGCGCGGCGCCGTGACAGGTTCGGGGTTAGTGGCTTTTGCGCGTTCCAGGTTTCTACTTTCTGTTCGAAGTTTGATTTGTGACTGATGGTGATGGTGTGATGGTTGAAGTGTGTTGCCGGGATGATGTTTGATGCGTTAGAGGAGGTGGCGAAGACCGGTGGTGATGGCCGGCGTCGTACACGTGCACGCTCGAAATTTGTGCATCTGGGATTTTATATTGATGAAGTATGGGTTGAAGTTTGGGAAGAAGTCGTGTGTTGTAGGGGAGTTTCTCGTGGAAGTGCCGTGTAGGACTCGAAGTAAACTGCAGGGAAACTCGGGTCGAATTCTTGTTCCAGTTTTTACTTGGAAACATGTTTCTCTGTTTTGAAAACTTTAAACTAAATTTAAATTCATCAAGCAAAGTTTTAAACGGAGTTTAATCTAAAATGTAAATAGAAGAAAAAAAATTTCTAGTTAAATTGAAATTTAGTTTGAAGATAAATAAAAGTTTAAAATTCCATTTGTTTTAATAAATTTAAAGTGATTAATGGTATTGAAGAAAAATTGGAAATCAAAATAGAATTGAATTCGGAAATAAAATTTAAACAAGTTATTTAAAAGTAGAACCTGAAATGAGTTTCAAATCAGATCTTAGGATTTTGGAAAAATTAATTTTTATTACTTAGTGTTGCAATAAGTCAAAATGTTAAAGTACAAGAAAAAGAATTGATTTTTTTACTCTTCAAAAATTTCTTTTGTAATCAATGGTTATTTTATTATGTAGGTTTAAAATGTTATGAAAAAATGTGTTACTTTAAGTAATGAAGATTGATGATTCCTAATTCATTACGAATGAATTTTAATAGGGAATTGATTTATAAATTGATAATGGTTAATGTAAGAAATTTTCTTTAAAAGGGTGATTAAATAAATTTAATAGTATTAAAATCATTAACTAAGATTATTTGAACAATTAATCAATGTGATAAATTTTATTAATAAATTTGATTGATTAAATTAATAATAATCAACTGTGAAACTATTAAGACAATTACTTAATGACGGGGATTGTGAAATTAAATACTCGATGTAATTTATTGAGTAAATCGAATCTGTTCAATTAAATTTCTTAAGTTAATTAATTCAGAAATATCGTTTGGTAATTTTGAAAAATATAATTACTTAGAGAAGTAATTAATTAATAGTTACTGAATGTAATTCAATTAATGATGATTAAGAATTTGAGTTAATGAATAAATTTAAGGATTAACTAATAATGGCAATTAATTAAGATAATTTAATAATTATAGCTTAATTGATTCATCGATTGAAATGATTAGTTAATAATTAAGGATTAACTAATAAAAATTTGAATGAAGATTTATTTCAAATAATTCATCATTAAATCATGATAATTAACCCGGATTAATAATGGATACATCTGATTTAAATTAATTAGTTGATTTATAAATTCGCTTGTGAATGTTTGGACTTGACTAAACGATTCAATTGTCAGATATTTCTGATATGTGATGCTTTGTGATATATCCTGATTTATGTTGTGATCTGAAATTTACTTATCTGTGATATTTATCTATGAATCTGTGAATGGACGATGAGCGTTATAAGTTTTATATCGCTTATCAACTATATTTCTGTATTCTGATCTGTGATGATTGTATGCTGTTGCACTATTGTGTTAAACCCCTGGACCACACTTATATACACACCAATATGGATTTCACGAGGAAATAGATTAAGTCACAGATTTTTGAGAATAGTTTTAAGTTTGAATATTTGAATTCAAATGTTTTGGAAATGGATTGGGTTTAAAGTGAAAAGCTTTTGAAATGGAATTTCATAGATGAAATTTATTTTGAATAACTCGATAAAATATGAAGTTGAATAATTTGATTTGAACTTAAATTCAAGATTTGAAATTGAATTCTATGATGTAAAACTAGGGATTAAAAATGTTATACCAGTTATATATGGGTTAAACTATTTTAATAGTATTGATTTGGGATGTAAATAGAATTCAAGGGCTTTAACTCGTGTAAATATAATTGGATTTTTCTGAAACGAAAACTGTTGTTTTCAAATAATAAAAGCTTTCACATAAGAAATGCACGTCCAATTTGTGTTAAAAAGAACTTCAAGTTTGAAAATGAAGATAAATTCCAAGTTATGAAAACGATTTGAAAGATATAAGTTGAATTTTGATTTAAAGATTCAACAAGTTAATCGAATTTTGAAAGCTATGAGTTAAATCTTTGATTTAAAGATTTAATGAGTTAATCCAATTGGAATGGAAATTGTTTTAAAGTTTATGAATTGATCTTTGTGAAATAAATCTTTTTGTAATATAAAGATTTGAAATGGTAATAGGTTTAAACCATTTGAAAAGGAAAGTTTTTGGGTTTTAAGTTGTGACTTAATTGAAATCCCAATATCCATATGTTTTTGAAATACTGCGCTCACAGTTCGGTTTAGCCGGGAGAGGACCTTTGTGTCATATATCCCACTCCGAATATGTGATATGTCGTTATGGATAGCATTTGAAGACCGGTTTTGAAGACCGGATATTTTTGAAAGCGAAAGGACAACTCGTCGAATGTCTTTGTATCGACTGGTCCCCGGTATAGAGACTCCATATGTGATGGGAAGTCCGAACGTGATTAGTGAATATTCGGATTACAAGGACTTCTTTGTAAGTGCCTTCGGTTCTGTTCGATCCCGGAACAGATTTGTATGGATAGTGTGTCTGACATTACAAATTGAGATATAAAGCTGATTTCTTTCAAATATATTTCTGTTGGTGGCGGAGAATTTATTCTTTTAGCTTAACACCCTTCTCTGAGACGTACGAGCTCAGAGGTTATGTAGTTGATGGTTATCAGCGATATATTCCCAATTTGGTAATGTGACATGCTAAGCGTTGCTGTGAAATGAACATTGTGTTGATCATTTGTGATAGGATCATTTGTTTGATCGTTTATCTTTGTGATCATTTCTATGATCATTTGTTGACCCAAAGCATGGCTTTTGTATAAAGTGTGTCTTTGTGGACGTGACTTCGTCGAGCCTCACACCTCGGAATGGTCAAAACAGGAAAGATGCAGCAAGGTTATGAGGGGTAGCTCCCTTTAGGGTGTGTGCATTTCCTTCTGGAAAAGGGTGGTATCATGGTATGGAGCCCAGATACTTACTCATGTTGAAACACTTTATTTATGATTGTGTGATGTTGGTGACGAGCGCTCGGATAAAGGTCCCAAAGGACCGAGGGATGGCATACTCGTGTCAGTAGTTACCCAGTTAGGGGTAACCCGGCCTTGTGTTGGCAGAGATCCGGTTTGGTTCTCGGGGACGTCCTTCCAGAGGCGTTCTCATGTGGCAATGGGAAGTTCCTTGGCTTGACCATTCGTTGGAAATCCAAAGAAACAATATGATCTTGTACGGTATTAGTTGTAGAACCTATCATTCACTTATTGTGGCGCCCCACTGTTTGGATGGTAGCTATAATAGGCCTAGTTCGAAATGTCTATGCTGGCTAAGATTTATATCTTTATTTTCGAAATGATTTTCTCTACACTATGCACTAATAATAATATCAAATGTTCTTTTTAATGTGTATCAAGCATCTTTGACTATCATAAGAAGAAATCTCCTCCAAGTCTGCGTTTGCATTGTGTGTGTGGCGGGAGGTCTTATGGTAGTTACATTTTCAAAAAGAATTGCGAATTGATTTTTTTGAATACTTCTTGGTTTGTTTTTAAAGATAAACTATTTTTGTTGCTCACACCAGTCCCACGACTGATCCGGAGTTTATTGTTCTTTCCTAAACTCTGGATGCTCATTATTTTCTACACGAGTAGTCTAGAGTTAGGTTTTTTAGATAGCTAGGTTCAGTAGGTTATCTGGAGCTAGTTCAATCTTTGGATCTCACCGCACTTGCTTTTCTTTGTGCATCGTTATTGGGAGTTCAAGCTATTTCTGGATTGGTTCTTGGAAATGGAGTTGCAGTTTTTGGAGTTCTTCATTGAAGACTATCTTAGAGTTATATTGTTCCGCTGCTAGATGTTATCTATCGTTTTCTTTTCCGCTGCTATTTTATTGTATCATATCTCTGATGTATATTGATATCTATTGGATCATCTGTTGTATCAGATATTGTATCAAAGCTGTATATCAATGTATTATTCTTTTATTCCGTTGTGTTGTTTACTTAATGTTGTTATAAGCTCCGGCGAATCAGATTTGAACGATCGAATCTATGGCATTCGAATACGATATGAAGTATGGATGTCGATTTTCGAGCGGGCAAAATCCGTCTCGTTACATTTGGTATCAGAGCTAAGGTTGAACTTTAGCTCAGGAGTATAACACATTAAGTAACTCATTAGAGATAGGGTGAAGTAAACCTTAGAATGAGTATATCCCTAAGATATCCGTTTGAATGCCTCAGTAAATTCTCTTGCTATCCACTGATAGTGAGTATGAGTGCAAGAAGATGACGAGATAGGGGATGGGAAAATACGACTATAATTGGTCAATGCTCTTTAACAACAGTGGAAACGATCTTTCTCTGTCAATCTCCTTTGATTCGTCTTTCCAAATTCTTTTGATTGCTTCGTAACAGCTCCAGAAGTAGTTTTGGTGTGATGATGGCCCTACGAATCGTTATAGGAAATTTTTCTTCGTATTTCATCAGTTTCTTATCAGTTTTTGATCTAAACTTTAATGAATTTGAAATTTGAATGAATTGGAAATTTTGAATAAATTTGAAATTTGAAATTGAGTTAAAATTGATTAATAGAATATGAAAGATAATTGAATTGTATCGATAAAGCGATTTCGTTTAAAATCAAAATTTGAAATTCTGTTGTAATTTCTTGGGTAGATCGAAGTCCGAAGAGGGACAAATTGGTATATATTTTGAGATATTCCGATTTGAGTTTGGAATTCATATCTTAAGTTTGAGGAATTATAGGAGATCCTGTGTTGTTTTCGTGCCTGCGAATTTCGAGGACGAAATTCTTTTAAGAGGGGAAGTTTGTAACGACCCAGGATTTTTATGAATTTAAATTTATAATTTAAATGAATTTTTGAATTTAAAAATTGTAAAACTGATTATAAATGGCAGCGAGTTTCCTCGATTCAAATAGAAATTATATTAAGTCGTATGAATTTGAAAATTTGTATATATGTGAATATATATGTATATATTGGATTTGAGATAAAATCTTAAATAAATGGTTTTAAAATAAATAGAAATAATAAAAAAAAAGTAGTCATGTAAGAATAGAAATAAATATAATAAAAATAAATATAACAACTTTTATAATATGTACATAAAGTAAAATAAATATCTATCAAAACATAAACAAAGTAAACAAATGAAAATGTAAATACATAAGCATATAAAAACAAGACAAAAGAAAAATACAAGTATGCAGGCAAGAAGCAACCTGGGAAAGCAAGCTACATCATCTCAGCCTATAAACAAATAAAAGCAAGTGTAAAATACATCAAAATATAAAATCTGATCATCCTCTAAACCAAATAAAAAAAATCCCTGTTCAATCTTTGTACAAAGTATAAACATTTGTACAACATGAATCATCACCCTATAAATCTCTGGTCACAACTATGTTAAGATCTTCCAGTGCAAAATCTGAGTACATACGAATAGGAGGCTGTAAGCAAAATAGAAACATTTGTACAAACTAATGTCATCTCAGCCCATGATACAAACATCTCAGCCATACCCTATTGAATAAACAAATAAACATCACTTTGTACAAAAGGAACATGCTATCCCTGTACAAATAATACTTACAGTAAACCCATATATATCAACTTCTTTTATATATATCAATCATCCTCATCAGTTCATCTCCTTCAAGCTAAAAGGTCTGAAGTAAACACCATTTCAAACATAAACAAATCTCAACTTAAATAATACAATCAACTCGAGCCAGAGAATCAAGTGAAAGATTTCAACAAAAATAAAGCTGCTTTCAAAATATGCTCTGTTCTTCTTCCTTAAATGTGAGTAACTCCACAACCTAAATAGTTTAACTATATAGTTCTGTTGCCTGTTTATCTTTGCAACTTAGTTTGTTTGTGAGTGAACATCAAATTTAAAAACTTTAAGTTTAATTCATGATTCAATGATCATATGCTGTTGTGTATGCTTCGTACTCTCTGTGTTGGTTACAGTTGCAAATCTCTCTCAAAACCCAAATTGTTCTCATTTAAACATTGTTAAATATGAAAGTTTTAAATTGAAACAATAGGTTTAAACTTAAATAAATAAAAAATTAGACGTTGATTTAAACCATGTTGTATAAATATATCACTGCAATCTGTTTACAGGAAATTAAGTTAAATTTGATAAAAATAGATTGTTGTAAAATATAAATTTGATTTTATAAATTGAATTCATATTGTAAATCATGATTTTTAAAACTAAAATAACATTTTTTAGTTAAGCATTGAACGAGCAGTTTTGGTTTTGAACAAAATAAGAAATTGGGTTTCTCTGATGATCGTGGCGACTGGAGGGACTGAGCCTTCTTCTGGTGATGGAGGAACCACCGGAGGGTAGAGGAAAAATGGGAGAAGGTGGTCCGGTTGGTCGTGGTGGCGGCGGCGTGGGGTTTTATTTTTTTTAACCTAGTTTTATCCACGCGAGAAATTTGTGCACCGCTGTCTAGTGAAAGCACCGAGCTGCACGCGGGTTTGGGGAATGATAGAGGGGAGTTAGTCGAGTTCGCGGCCGGAGTAGTTGATGTTCTGGTGGTCGGTGATGTGTGCACGGCGCCGTGACAGGTTCGGGGTTAGTGGCTTTTGCGCGTTCCAGGTTTCTACTTTTTGTTCGAATTTTGATTTGTGACCGATGGTGATGGTGTGATGGTTGAAGTGTGTTGCCGGGATGATGTTTGATGCGTTGGAGGAGGTGGCGAAGACCGGTGGTGATGGCCGGCGTCGTACACTTACACGCTCGAAATTTGTGCATCTGGGATTTTTATATTGATGAAGTATGGGTTGAAGTTTGGGAAGAAGTCGTGTGTTGTAGGGGAGTTTCTCGTGGAAGTGTCGTGTAGAACTCGAAGTAAACTGCAGGGAAACTCGGGTCGAATTCTTGTTCCAGTTTTTACCTGGAAACATGTTTCTCTATTTTGAAAACTTTAAACTAAATTTAAATTCATCAAGCAAAGTTTTAAACGGAGTTTAATCTAAAATGTAAATAGAAGAAAAAAAATTCTAGTTAAATTGAAATTTAGTTTGAAGATAAATAAAAGTTCAAAATTCCATTTGTTTTAATAAATTTAAAGTGATTAATAGTGTTAAAGAAAAATTGGAAATCAAAATAGAATTGAATTCGAAAACAAAATTTAAACAAGTTAAATTCAAAAGTAGAACCTGAAATGAGTTTCAAATCAGATCTTAAGATTTTGGAAAAATTAATTTTTATTACTTAGTGTTGCAATAAGTCAAAATGTTAAAGTACAAGAAAAAGAATTGGTTTTTTTTTACTCTTCAAAAATTTCTTTTGTAATCAATGGTTATTTTATTATGTAGGTTTAAAATGTTATGAAAAAATGTGTTACTTTAAGTAATGAAGATTGATGATTCCTAATTCATTACGAATGAATTTTAATAGGGAATTGATTTATAAATTGATAATGGTTAATGTAAGAAATTTTCTTTAAAAGGGTGATTAAATAAATTTAATAGTATTAAAATCATTAACTAAGATTATTTGAACAATTAATCAATGTGATAAATTTTATTAATAAATTTGATTGATTAAATTAATAATAATCAACTGTGAAACTATTAAGACAATTACTTAATGACGGGGATTGTGAAATTAAATACTCGATGTAATTTATTGAGTAAATCGAATCTGTTCAATTAAATTTCTTAAGTTAATTAATTCAGAAATATCATTTGGTAATTTTGAAAAATATAATTACTTAGAGAAGTAATTAATTAATAATTACTGAATGTAATTTAATTAATGATGATTAAGAATTTGAGTTAATGAATAAATTTGAGGATTAACTAATAATGGCAATTAATTAAGATAATTTAATAATTATAGCTTAATTGATTCATCGATTGAAATGATTAGTTAATAATTAAGGATTAACTAATAAAAATTTGAATGAAGATTTATTTCAAATAATTCGCAATTAAATCATGATAATTAACCCGGATTAATAATGGATACATCTGATTTAAATTAATCAGTTGATTTATAAATTCGCTTGTGAATGTTTGGACTTGACTAAACGATTCAATTGTCAGATATTTCTGATATGTGATGCTTTGTGATATATCCTGATTTATGTTGTGATCTGAAATTTACTTATCTGTGATATTTATCTATGAATCTGTGAATGGACGATGAGCGTTATAAGTTTTATATCGCTTATCAACTATATTTCTGTATTCTGATCTGTGATGATTGCATGCTGTTGCACTATTGTGTTAAACCCCTGGACCACACTTATACACACACTAATATGGATTTCACGAGGAAATCGATTAAGTCACAGATTTTTGAGAATAGTTTTAAATTTGAATATTTGAATTCAAATGTTTTGGAAATGGATTGGGTTTAAAGTGAAAAGCTTTTGAAATGGAATTTCATAGATGAAATTTATTTTGAATAACTCGATAAAATATGAAGTTGAATAATTTGATTTGAACTTAAATTCAAGATTTGAAATTGAGTTCTATGATTTAAAACTAGGGATTAAAAATGTTATACCAGTTATATATGGGTTAAACTATTTTAAAAGTATTGATTTGGGATGTGAATAGAATTCAAGGGCTTTAACTCGTGTAAATATAATTGGATTTTTCTGAAACGAAAATTGTTGTTTTCAAATAATAAAAGCTTTCACATAAGAAATGAACGTCCAATTTGTGTTAAAAAGAACTTCAAGTTTGAAAATGAAGATAAATTCCAAGTTATGAAAACGATTTGAAAGCTATAAGTTGAATTTTGATTTAAAGATTCAACAAGTTAATCGAATTTTGAAAGCTATGAGTTAAATCTTTGATTTAAAGATTTAATGAGTTAATCCAATTGGAATGGAAATTGTTTTAAAGTTTATGAATTGATCTTTGTGAAATGAACATTTTTGTCATATAAAGATTTGAAATGGTAATTGGTTTAAACCATTTGAAAAGGAAAGTTTTTGGGTTTTAAGTTGTGACTTAATTGAAATCCCAATATCCATATGTTTTTGAAATACTGCGATCACTGTTCGGTTTAGCCGGGAGAGGACCTTTGTGTCATATATCCCATTCCGAATATGTGATATGTCGTTATGGATAGCATTTGAAGACCGGTGTTGAAGACCGGATATTTTTGAAAGCGAAAGGACAACTCGTCGAATGTCTTTGCATCGACTGGTCCCCGGTGTAGAGACTCCATATGTGATGGGAATTCCGAACGTGATTAGTGAATATTCGGATTGCAAGGACTTCTTTGTAAGTGCCTTCGGTTCTGTTCGATCCCGGAACAGACTTGTATGGATAGTATGTCTGACATTACAAATTGAGATATAAAGCTGATTTCTTTCAAATATATTTCTGTTGGTGGCGGAGAATTTATTCTTTTAGCTTAACACCCTTCTCTGAGACGTACGAGCTCAGAGGTTATGTAGTTGGTGGTTATCAGCGATATATTCCCAATTTGGTAATGTGACATGCTAAGCGTTGCTGTGAAATGATCATTGTGTTGATCATTTGTGATAGGATCATTTGTTTGATCGTTTATCTTTGTGATCATTTCTATGATCATTTGTTGACCCTAAGCACGGCTTTTGTATAAAGTGTGTCTTTGTGGACGTGACTTCTTCGAGCCTCACACCTCGGAATGGTCAAAACAGGAAAGATGCAGCAAGGTTATGAGGGGTAGCTCCCTTTAGGGTGTGTGCATTTCCTTCTGGAAAAGGATGGTATCATGGTATGGAGCCCAGATACTTACTCATGTTGAAACACTTTATTTATGATTGTGTGATGTTGGTGACGAGCGCTCGGATAAAGGTCCCAAAGGACCGGGGGATGGCATACTCGTGTCAGTAGTTACCCAGTTAGGGGTAACCCGGCCTTATGTTGGCAGAGATCCGGTTTGGTTCTCGGGGACGTCCTTCCAGAGGCGTTCTCATGTGGCAATGGGAAGTTCTTTGGCCTGACCGTTCGTTGGAAATCCAAAGAAACAATACGATCTTGTACGGTATTAGTTGTAGAACCTATCATTCACTTATGGTGGCGCCCCACTGTTTGGATGGTAGCTATAGTAGGCATAGTTCGAAATGTCTATGCTGGCTAAGATTTATATCTTTATTTTCGAAATGATTTTCTCTACACTATGCACTAATAATAATATCAAATGTTCTTTTTAATGCGTATCAAGCATCTTTGACTATCATAAGAAGAAATCTCCTCCAAGTCAGCGTTTGCATTGTGTGTGTGGCGGGAGGTCTTATGGTAGTTACATTTTCAAAAAGCATTGCGAATTGATTTTTTTGAATACTTCTTGGTTTGTTTTTAAAGATAAACTATTTTTGTTGCTCACACCAGTCCCACGACTGATCCGGAGTTTATTGTTCTTTCCTAAACTCTGGGTGTTCATTATTTTCTATACGAGCAGTCAAGAGTTGGGTTTTTCAGATAGCTAGGTTCAGTAGGTTATCTGGAGCTAGTTCAATCTTTGGATCTCACCGCACTTGCTTATCTTTGTGCATCGTTATTGGGAGTTCGAGCTATTGCTGGATTGGTTCTTGGAAATGGAGTTGCAGTTTTTGGAGTTCTTCCTTGAAGACTATCTTAGAGTTATATTGTTCCGCTGCTAAATGTTATCTATCGTTTTCTTTTCCACTGCTATTTTATTGTATCATATCTCTGATGTATATTGATATTTATTGGATCATCTGTTGTATCAGATATTGTATCAAAGCTGTATATCAATGTATTATTCTTTTGTTCCGCTGTGTTATTTACTTAATGTTGTTATAAGCTCCGGCGAATCGGATTTGAACAATTGAATCTATGGCATTCGAATACGATATGAAGTATGGATGTCGATTTTCGAGCGGGCAAAATCCGTCTCGTTACATGTTGATATTTAAAATCAATTAAATATCTGAATTTCAAATGACATAAATTCTGGGTCGTTACATATATAGTAGGCCATTGCATTTTTGAAGGATAAGAGACATTTAGAAAGATTTAAAAATAGCCTATGTACTAGAACCAGGTCCACCAATTGTTAACTGTAATGATCTTGTTGTTGAACCCAAGAAAAATTATAGTAAGGAAGAAGTGTTGAACTTCTCTTTGGATGATGCCTGAACTCATATCTAGTTCAAGAAGAGTACTTCTCGGGATAATCTTTATTTTTCTTTTTCCAATAGAATTTTAGCAGATGAGAAATTTGATGGATAATGAAAAGAATAAACTCAAAATGCGTTTAACATGGCTTTGAATTTTATGCCAAAAAAAAGTACACTAAAAAGTTTAAAATTAAAAAATCATTATACAAACGATTCCTTTACATAACTAAATACGGGGCAGTGTCCATGGGTGCGGCGTAGTGAAAAGGAGGCTTGGGTTCTGGTAAAAAAACCAGGTTCCATTCCTACCAAATATGGGGCAGTACCAGCTGGATTACATGACTATTGTATGAAACTACTAAAAGCAATACTTCAATCATTAACAAAAATATCAAATCTACTACATTTTGTATATAGTTAACCTTGCCCTTGCATCAAACTGAAATAACCAATATCCTTACTAAGAGCAGGCATACACTCGAACTCCTTGCAATCCCACCTTTCCTCAACCCCATTTTATGATCTCTAAGGCTTGTACTTTTAGCTTTGGAACCTCTGGCACAAATCTTCCTCAACATCTCTCTCTTGGCCTCAGCCTGATAAAGAACCAGGTTCTTCCATCCAAAATTATTAAACCGAACCCATGTATTCATACATTTTTCCTCCATTCTTCTCTGTTTTTTCCTTAACTGCTTCAAAGCACTGCCCACATATCCATTTACCAAAGTATCTGTCACGTACTTTTGCTATGTATTCAGGTGTGAACTCGTCACACATGTCACGGCATTCACATTTCGCATCCTCTGCTTCTGCTATCGTTGATAGTGCGTTTTGTTCCGTTTCAAATAAGGGGGCTTTGCTTAGATCTAATGAAAGGTCTGATATTGCTCGTTGAAGTCCTTCTTTGGATGGTTTTGTGTTTGGTGTGTTGTTTTTTGTGTAGGTTGGAACTGAAAGTAATTCTCCATTGGGAGCCGTTGTAAATAATTGATCAATCTTGTTTTTGGTTATGTTTTTCTTCTTTCTTTATGGACACTTGATTGTTGAACAATGTGATTGAATATATTACAATACAAGGGCTATATATACACAGATTCTTACCTGTAGTCACAATGAATCGGGATTATGCCTTGTGGACTAGAGCAGTTCTCTAATCTTGTGAACAAGAATTCAAGGTGAAAAGGCTTTAAAACCCTAGATTTATCATGATTATTTTACATAAAGTTTTAAGTATAAATTTTCAAGTGCAACTTGCTTACCTTTAAGATTTAATTAATAGTGAATGAGATATGGCGCTGGGTTGAGGAGCAGAATTAATAGAAGAGAAACAAGAAGCAGGAAGAAATAAGAGCACGGCGAGAAAGAAGATCGAAATATTTCTTATATTCCCCTAGAGTGAAGATACATTTCCTTATATAACCAAGTCCTAACTAATATTGCCTACGTGGCTTAAAAGCAGCTTTACCAGGTAACAAACTTTGTAGAAATTCAGGTAGCCAATTAACAAATTAAGTAGGAAATTATAGACTGGAAATAACAAAAGACAAAATAAAATAAAGGTGATTGCATACCCTTGGATTATTCGGTTATGCGTGCTATTCTAGAAACCTCTTGGGACGTTGGATCATTCTCTTGGGCCTTATGTTTGTGGTTGTACTACCTTCATGTGGTGCTGGCTGAGTGGTATGCGCATCAATGCTCACCTCTTCGAGATCGACCTTGTCCTCAAGGTCAAGGGTATTAGGATTTGCTGGTAATGGGTGAGAGCTTGTGAATGCTGGGTTTGGACATAGCTTGAGGAGGGATACATGAAACACGGGATGGATGCGGGAATCTGGAGTAAGTAGGAGTTTCTATGCGATTGGTCCGATTCGGTCAATGATTTGGAATGGTGCGGAATATTTTTTTGAAAGTTCGTGGTGGTTGTTGTGAATGGTGGTTTGATGATATGGTTGGACCTTGACAAAACCCATGAGCCCATGTTAAATTCTTTGTCACCACGGTGTTGATCGACATGGTTTTTCATACGTGATTGGGCCTTTTTTAAATTTAGTTTGATAGCTTGAAGAAGTTGATCTCTAGAATCGGCCCATGTATCTAATTCCGGAATATTGGCTCGTCCCGTGATGTAGTTGAGATGATAGGTGGTGGTTGGCCATAAACGAATTGGAAGGGTGAAAGGTTGAGAGAAGTGAGTTTGTTCGTATTGTACCACCATTCCGCCCAAGGAAGACATTTTGCCCATTTAGTGGGGATATCACCAACAACGGCACGTAAGTATGTTTCAAGACAACGGTTAACAACTTCGAATTGGCCATCGGTTTGTGGGTAGTATGCACTACTCATTTGGATTTTTGTCCCATGGAGGCGAAATAATTCCTTCCAAAATTGGCTAGTAAATAGGCGGTCTCGGTCGGAGGTAATAGAGCGAGGAAATCCATGCAAACAGACGTATTCTTTAATAAAATAGGAAGCTAGTTGCGTTGTTGAGATAGAGGTGGGTAAGGCACAAAAATGAGCATACTTAGAAATCCTATCAACAATGACCCAGATTGTAGTTTTACCGGTGGATGGTGGGAGATGTGTGATGAAGTCCATAGCGATATCCTCCCATATTTGGTTCGAAATCGGTAATGGTTGTAACATCCCTTATACGGGGTGTTATCCGGTTTAGTTTCTAGGCACTTAGGACAGCACTTCACAAACTGTTGAACAGTTGTTGCGAGGTCAGGCCAAAAGAAGCTTCTTGCTACCCGTGCAGTAGTGGCCTTAATTCCCGAATGTCCACCAGTTTTGGAATCGTGTAACTTGGACATAATTTTGGTTTGCAGTTCAATATCATCAGGGACATATATACGAGAATCCCATAATATAAGATCATTAAGCAGTTGTAATTTCGGGTTAGAGCATGTACCTGCACGTAATTAATTCACCATGGCCTGCGCTTTAGAGTCGTTGCGCAAGGCAGTACGTACGTCGTGCAATAACGGAAATGTAGGGCCTAAAATTGCATTAAAAGAAGCTTCGACCGTGAATCTGGATAGGCCATCAACGACGGCATTCTCCTTGCCGGGTTTTTAATGGACCGTGAAATCGAATCCGAGAAGCTTCGTCAACCATTTTTGTTGCTCGGGTGTTTGGATTGCCCGTGATGTGAGACCCCGAAGGCGTCGGTGGTCAGTGAAGATTTGGAATGGACGACCGAGGAGATAGTGGCGCCATTTCTTGACGACAGCGGTGATAGCGAACATCTCGCGGGTGTATGTTGAGGCTTTCTGGAGATATTGAGGTAATTTGAAGCTAAAGAATGCTATGGGGTGATTTGTTTGAGAGAGGACGGTGCCAATTGCTTGGGATGAGGCATCAGTGGTGAGGCAGAAGGGTTATGAGAAATCTGGAAGGGAGAGAGTTGGGGTGTGGGTTACGGCATGTTTCAATTCTTCAAATGCAGATTGGGCTTTTGTGGTCCAATTGAATGCGTCTTGTTTTAACAAATCTGTTAATGGGCTAGCAAGTTGTGCGTAATTTCGTATGAAGCGCCTGTAATATCCTGTCAGGCCAAAAAAATCCACGCACAGTGGTGACTGAGTTGGGCGTAGGCCATTGAACCATAGCGTCGATTTTTGATTGATCGACTTGAACACCTTTAGCGGAAATGATGTGGCCCAAATAAGTAAGTTCTTGAAGGCCGAAATTACACTTGGCGATGTTGGAAAAAAATTTGTGTTGATTGAGGATATTTAAGGTAGTTTGATGATGGTCAAGGTGGGATGTCCAAGATGGCTATAAATGAGGATGTCGTTGAAAAATACAAGGATAAATTTACGAAGATAGGGGCAAAAAATGTTGTTCATCGTGGCTTGAAAGGTGGATGGCGCTTTTGTTAACCCAAATGACATTATTAAAAATTCATAATGCCCTTCATGAGTTCGAAACTCTATTTTTGGAATATCGGGTGGATGGACACGGATTTGAAAATAACCGCTACGAAGATCCAATTTAGAAAAAAATATTACGCCATGTAGTTCGTCTAAAATCTCGTCGACCGTTGGGATGGGAAAACGGTCTTTGACAGTGATGGTATTAAGTTCTCTACAATCAACACAAAATCGCCAAGATCCATCTTTCTTTTTGACTAATAATACGGGAGAAGAGAAAGGACTTGTGGATGGTTGAATAAGTTTGGAATGGAGCATCTCTTGAACTTGTCGCTCGATTTCATTTTTTTGAAAATAGGGGTAACGATATGGTTGGGTATTAATGGTTTGAGAATTTGGTGTAAGACTTATGTGGTGGTTTAGTGAACGGTTTGGTGGTAGGCCGGTGGGTTTGGCAAAAACGTCGTTATATGATGAGAGGAGGTCACGGAGTTGTGGGTCATATTGATCGATTGGGTTTAGGACTGGTGAGGCAATGACGAGTTGGAAATGTAAATAAAAAAACTGGAGATAGCAGACGTTGTTTCCAACCTTTTAAGTTGTTGAACTGAAATAGGTGTGGGTTGCATCGTTTGGCCCAGCCCAGTCAAGGTTACGGCCCGCTTGTTGAAATGGAATGACATCATTAAATCTTTATGATAAACAGTAATCGGCCCCGATGTGTCTAGCCATTGAATACCACATACGGCATCAGATCCAGAAATTTCGAGTAAATGAAAATCAATATTAAATTGATGCCCTTGGATGTGAACGCAACGTTCGAACAGATGCCAGATCTGCGTAACTTCTCTCCGTTGCCAACCGTGACGACGAAAGAGCTCGAGTGGTCGACTTTGAGGCCAAGGTACTTCGCTGCTTTCGGATGAAGGTAGTTGTGTGTTGACCCTGTATCAATGAGTATAGAAATTGGGTTGCCGTTAATTGTGGCAGGAAGGCGAATAGAGCATGGATGATTGGACCCGATTAACGCAGGGAAGGAGATTTCTTGTGCCAAAGCGGAATTTGGGCCCCTGTTATCTTGGTGGTCGGTGGGTAGCGATGGATCTGGTTCGGTGATGGGAACTGGTTCGGTTTCAAGGGCAATGTCATGAGGGTTTAGTTCGGGTAAGATCATGAGGATGTGGGTAGGTTTGCAGCGATGACCGAAATAGTATTTTTCATCGCAATTGAAGCATAAGCCTTGTTTCTTTCTTCGTTCATTTCGGATTGTGATAATTGTTTGATCGACATAGATGGTTTTGTGGATGGTGTGTGAGGTGTTTGATGAATTGTCTAAGAGAGGTTTGGATTATGTTGAGTTTTTGAAGTGTATTGGGACTGTTTGGGAAACCTGGACTGGTCGGTGTATTTTCGTTTAATGAGTTTGGCGTTGTCGATTGCATCGGAAATGGTGGTGGGTTTAAGAAGATGAAGTTCGTTTTGGATGTGTATTTTGAGGCCGGAGATGAAACATTGGAGAATGGAGTCGGGTGGTAAAGTATTAATGCGGTTGCAAAGAGTCTCTAAGGTGGCTTGGTATGGGTCGACAGTAGTGAGTTGCTTCAGCTTAAACATGGTGGCTTGCGGATTTAGGAAGGTAGGTGGCCCAAAATGCTACTCAACTGCCTTTGTAAGTGCTGGCCACGAACATAACTGCTTGTTTCTATGCATCCATTGAAACCAAGTAAGCGCTTGCCCCTGCATGTGAAAACTTGCCAGTTCGACTCGCTGTTCTTTGGGTGTAGAATAGTATGTGAAATACCGGTCAGCTTGAAATATCCAGTCATGGGGATTGGAGCCGTCAAAGGATAGTAATGTTATTTTTGGGTTTCGATTTGGTGTCGGGGATGCCAGAAGTGGTGGTTGGCGACTAGGTATTGGTGGAATGTAAGTTGTGGATGCTTGGTTATTTGGGGATGGTGGTGGCTGGTTATCCAGTTTGTGGTTGATGTCGGCTATGGCTTTGGTGAGGTTTTGGAGTGTGGTTTTGATATCGATGTTATCGGCGTGTTAGGTTTCGAGCATGGTATTGTGGTTTGTTTGGTTGCCTTGGATGGTGGTGACGCTGTCATAGTGTTGGGCGAGTTATTGGATGGCGTCGTCTGATTTGGTCATGGTGATGGAGGTGATTTGGATATTGCGGGAAAAGAGGAGGGAAGGTCAGTGGTGAAAGCACCAAAATGATATGGCGTTGGGTTGAGGAGCAGAATTAATAGAAGAGAAACAAGAAGCAGGAAGAAATAAGAGCACAACGAGGAAGAAGATCGAAATATTTCTTATATTCCCCCAGAGTGCAAATACATTTCCTTATATAACCAAGTCCTAACTAATATGCCTACGTGGCTTAAAAGCAGCTTTACCAGGTAACAAACTTTGCAGAAATTCTGGTAGCCAATTAACAGATTACGTAGGAAATTACAGACTGGAAATAACAAAAGACAAAATAAAAATAAAGGTGATTGCATGCCCTTACAGTATTCGGTTATGCATGCTATTCTAGAAGCCTCTTGGGACGTTGGATCATTCTCTTGGGCCTTATGTTTGTGGTTGTACTGCCTTCATGTGGTGCTGGCTGAGTGATATGCGCATCAGAATGATGCCTTTTGTGTGATAAATTATTTCATATAACATTCTTATGTTTGTTTATCTATTTTACGGCCATATAGTGTGTACAAGGCAAAAAGGATAACATGTAAAAATTCATATCCAGAGCCAGGTACGTGTAATTCTTATATATTGTATGAATGAATGCATTATCCATATCTCATATGAAATAAGTAAGATATATGAATATATGGGAACTTCACAACTCTAGTAATCAAACAAGTTTACGGTCACCTTCTTATAATTTTTGAAAACTTACTCTAACTATAGGAATTAATTAATGGATTAATTCTTCAGTACATTTTGTTGTTATTGCCCAACTTATAGATATTTAAGTTGTTGAATAATAACATAAAGGTTCACTGTTAATTTCATATATCAAGTGGGCAATAAAATGATTCGTCGGTACTTGTGGTGCTATTTGAAGCCATGCATGCAGTATTAGCAACATAGCAGAAGGTACGACGGGGATACATGCTCAACTTCTATTAGAAACCGATCATGTAGATATGTGGATTTTATTGATATCTAAAAGTGGAAAGAAATCACAAGATACCTGGATTAATGAAAGAAGATTTAAACTGAATATAAAAACAGGTTAGGAACATAGACCATTGCATCATTGATTGACATTATCACTACTAGAAACATTGTAAACAGTGATGCAGAACCACTAACGAAAAAAACAACGTTATTCTGAATTTTCTGAATGATCTCCGTATTTTTTATTCATCTAAGATCTATGTTTGTGAATTATCAACTATCGGGTGTTTGTGACCAATTTTGGCGCAAACAGCTATATACTGTAGTTCTAGTAGTGATATGATTATAATATTTATATATATAAAATAATATTTTATATATATATATATATGGAAAACATATGATTGCGTATTGGATGAGTTAACTTGTCTGTTGTAATGTAAATTCCAACAGTTATACACGAACATGTTTTACCTTATAAAGGTTGATATGTTACACACACACATATAGATGATACATATATGTGGGTGTGTTTCAATATATAAATTAATAAATAAAATAAAACCATATCATTTTATAAATATAAATAAAATAAAAGATTTTATTTAAAAAAATTTAGAAATATTCCAAATAAATTATCCTTCGTAGGCTTAATTAAGATCCGATAAGGAATTTATTTTATTTGAAATTCATCCCTAACTTTCACCAGGGGCTGCCATCTTTCAACATTTTAACTACAAATTGATTGAATACATATTTTATACATTGTTTTGAATTTAAAACATTGATTTAGTCTTATACCAATTACCACACCAACAAACCTATGTCAACAATCATATAACAACGAATCTATATCATATACGAAGGTACGAATCATAGCATTGATAGAAAATAAATCAAAGTAATAATTCGTTCCGATGGAAGTGGCGCTAGGCTTTGTATTTGCAGTGCTGGCGGCGGTTTGGAGTTTTTTGCGCTGACTTGGAGGAGGCGCTAGGCGTGAGAGGTGACAGATTGGGCTTGCGGCATTAACGAGGTGGTGGTCGTGCTTGGGATTTGTGGCGACAAGGTGGGGGGGATATGCTACTACGAGGCTGGGGATTTTTGTCGATGAGGTGGCGATAGACGACGTCGAGAGAGGAGGAGGACGATTGGGGATTTTTGGGTTTTTTTTGGAACGACAAAAGTGATAGTGTAGAAGATGTGCATAGAGGTAAGCATGCTTTGGGCCGACGTCTACCGACGCCGTAATTAAGGGTGTCGACGGTCATCCGACGACGACCCACGTCCGTCCGACGCTGTAATTAAGGGTGTCGGAACGACGCCGGTAATACTAATTTGGTAAATTTTGCATTTTCTAGGATGGATATGGATTATATTTTCCCAAACAAAATAAATCGTACTTGGCTGAATTATATATAAACTGTGTGATTTTTTTCTTTCTAGATGCTAGTTAATGAATCAATGTGTGATTTTAATTGTAAATCAAGATTAAGATGTCGCTTTTAGTTTAATGATTAGTTTTTTTACTGATATATTCTCTGTGCTTTTCAATGGTAAACTTAATTTCTTGGTAGTATAGATATGGCAGGCCCTTACATGTCTGAAAGATAAAGAAACATTTTGAAAGATTTAAAAAAAAGCCTATGTACTAGAACAAGGACCAACAATTGTTGCACTGTTATGATCATGTTAATGAATCCCAAAAATTTTATAACGAGGGAGAAGAGTTGAACTTCTCCTGTTTGGATAATCCCAAAAAAAATTATAACTAGTTCGAGAAGACTGTTTCTGGAATAATCTTTTCTTTTCTTTTTCTTTTTGCTTAGAATTTTAGCAGACGTGGAATTCGATGGATAATGAAAAGAATGATGCCAAAAATGCGTTTAACATGATTTTGGATTTAAGACCAAAAAAAAGTACACTAAAAAAAATTAAAAATCAAATAAAAGAAAAAGATTTTTTTTTTTTGAAAACCCAGAAGTACCCAATGGGTCGGTAAACTCCTGAGGATGGTACAGTAAAGCCGTCCGCTGATACAAAGAAAAAGAAAATCGTAATACAACTGAGTATAATCGCGTGAAAACAAAGATTCAGTTGAGTTCACTATTCAACCTGCAAAAATTAATACAGAGCTCCAAGAAAATGGCTTCATGTCCATCAAAAATAACCCTATTTTTGAGTGCAATCCTGATCAGAACGATAGAGACTCTCCTCTTCATTTCAGTCCTCCTCTTATTCCCAATCCTTCTTCTAATCCAAAAGATAAACCTCCTGATCAAGATGAGGATGGTTTTCAAATTGTTAAGAATCGACGCAGAAATAGATATGAAAATCTCAGATTTCTACGCATGAGTTAAAAGTGAATCCCCTTGATAGATCCCTGTCCTTAGGCCAGAGATCAATCCCTAATTCACTCAATAGGCAATCAAGACCCAACCAATCTCTGAAGCCGCCAAGAAATCAACCATCTTCCATGAATTATTCTACAAAGTCAGCTTCTTCTTGGGCAGATTTAGTCAAGAACGGTGGCTTCTGTTATAACTCTGATCGAATCTATTCTGCTCCCAATAAATTGGGAGACAAGAATATAGTGGTTGTTAAAGAGGAAATAAGTAAAAGGACTGAGAGTAAATGGAGTAACTCTATTATAGCTTATGTTTATGGTGCTCGTCCATATTATCATCACTTTAGGAATTTTGTTTCAAAAATTTGAAACCCTGTTGGTAATTTTGAAATCTTTACAAGAAGCAACGGTTTCTTCATCATCAGATTTACAGAGGAGCAAGACTGCATCAAAGTAACTCAAAATGGCCCCTTCTTTATCAATGGAAAATTAATTATCTTGAAAAGATGGGACAATAACTTGATTCTTGATCGTGATCTTCTCTCTACTTATCCAATCTTGATTAGGTTGCCTGAATTAAACCTCAGATTATGGGATAAAGAGGCTTTTGCTGCCATAGCTAGTGTAGTGGGCAAACCTCTAAAACTAGACGAGCCTACAGCAAAAGGAGACCCGCCTTAGCTATGCCAGAATATTAGTTGAGATAAGGGCTAAAGATGAGTTACCAGATCTTGCCTTAATTTCCATGCACGATGGAGAAAAATATCAAACAAAAAATCGAATATGAATTTATTCCTCCTAGATGTCAGAAATGTGCTTGTTTTGGACATCTCTCTGATGATTGCTCTTGGAAAACAGTTTGGAAAGAAAAAGAGACTTCCAACATCAATTTGGATAAAAATTCTTTGGTTGTTTCAGAAATCGAAAAAGATCAAAATCAAGAAAATCAACTACCGGAAAAGACCTCTCTTGATTATGATATATCTGTAAACAATTCAGTCTCTGAAAACCTTTTACAAAATTCTGGAAACAATTTGATACGGTGGCTTCAAAAGGAAATATTGAAAAGAATCTTTCCGAAATGAATGAGAAAACAAAGAGTTTTATCCCACAAAAATCTTCAAGAAACAATAAGGAAAATGCCCCAATTCTTAATATAGCCATGGATACTGATCAGCAAATGACTTAGACAGATGCCCTTTCAGATCATCATGGCATTTCACAGATAGACAAAAGTAATCAGGCTCTAAATAAAAGGGATTATCAAGAACAGTTCTTGCTTTCTCCCTCCTTCAGGAGAAAGCAATTTTAATCACAGACATAGATTCAAATCATTCTCAAATAGTTTTAAAAAACCGCATCTCTGAAAGCTTTACTTTGACTGAATCCATGCTGGAAAATGCTGGATTGCTCTTCTCTTCTCTCTTCTCCTCTCCTATCAAAAATAAAAGAAAGAAAGCCAGGAAAAAGTCTATTCATGAAATTATGAATAAAAATACAGAAGGCAGTCCAGACAGTCCAGTCCCCAATTCTAAACTTTTTGAGAAGAAATATATTATTAAAAACCCAAAATGGGAGGAATTTCTCAAAGTCCAAGACAAAAAAGACTGTAAAAGGAAAGGAGAAAAAGCTACTGAAAGCTTGGGAATAAGAAGCAAAATCTTAATTTAGCTGCTGTTATATCCTTTTAGTATCATTTTTGTCTAATTTTATATTCATGAATTTAATTACTTGGAATGTGAGAGGCCTTAATTCTTCTGAGAGGAAATTAGCCCTTACAAATTTATTGTTTTCTCATAAACCTTCTTTAGTAGGCATTTTGGAGCACAAATTGTCAGATAAAAACATTGATTTGTTTAGGATAAGTAATCTAAATAATTGGCAGCTTATTCATAATAATTCAATGGGGGAAATGTCAGGATCATTGTTCTTTGGGATCCTATCATTTTGGACCTTTGTAATTTCACCCTCAATCTTCAATATATCCACTGCAACTTTAAAAATAAAGGAGGCTTACAAATATTTGTCTCATTTATCTATATCTCCAATTTTGAAAATGAAAGAATTCAGTTATGGAATTCTCTTGTCCAACTTAATACAAATATTTCTCTCCCATGGGTTATAATGGGAGACTTTAATACCATTACTAAAGTTCATTAAAAAGAGGAGGAATTCCAGTCCCACTAAAAAAACTGGAATTTTTCTCTAACTTTCTTATTAAAACTGGTTAGATTGAGCCTACCATTAAGGGTAATAAATTCACCTGGAAATCAGGTGAATTTAGAAATATTCACTGTAAACTTGATAGAATTCTAGTCAGTAGAACTTCCATAAATCATTTTTCTGATTTTAACTGCTACACTTTACCCGAATATACTAGTGACCATACTCCCATTCAACTTATTTTATCTCAAAACTCTTCAACCAAGAAAAGTATCCCTTTTAGATTCTAGAATGGATGGGTCTATGAATCTGAATATAAAAGTGTTATTCAAAACTGCTTACAATTTTCCTCAAATGGTTCTGCTCAATTTAAATTCAGAATTTTTTTTCATCATACTAAAAATAACTTTAAAGCTTGGAATTTTACCAAAAATAAAAACAATAATGAAATCAAACAAATTAGAGAGGACTGTGTTAAATTGCAAGACAGTATTGATAAAGACGGCTCAGATAAAACCAAAATTAAAGAATTCTATCATTTACAGAAAAATCTTTCCAATTCCCTTCATGTTGAAGCTGCTAATATAAGGCAGAAAGCCAAAGTTAACTGGCTCTCTCAAGGGGATTTACCTACTAAATTCTTTTATGCTAAAATGTTTGGCAGGAAATATAATAACAATATTAATAGTAATGGTATGATTATTAATGATGCATCTTTATTAGAGAAAGAAGCTATTCTCTATTTCTCTGATTTGTTCTATTCTGAGGAGAAGTCTTGAACTTTTCCAACTATTTCTCCTAAATTTGTTCTACACTCTAACAGTGAGGAAATCCTTCTTGCCCTTATTTGTCTTGAAGACATAAAAAAAACTGTTTTTTCTGCCAAAGATGATAAAAGCCCTGGACCTGATGGGTTTGGGGCTAAATTTTATAAAACACATTGGGATGATATAAAAAACATGTTACTTGAGGCTGTCAAAGAATTTTTCTCTACTGATAGGCTATTAAAAAACATAAACCATACTTTCATAACACTTCTTCCTAAAACTAAAAACCCTTCCTGTTTAGGAGAGTACAGACCAATTGCTTGCTGTAATTTCTTATACAAAATTACAGCTTCTATCCTTAGTAAAAGAACTAAATGTTTTTTAAAATTTCTCATTTCTAAAAACCAATGTGCATTTATACCAGACAGGCTTATTTTTGAAAATATTCTTTTATCACATGAACTTTTAAGGGATTTTAATCAGGCAGGTAAAAATAAAATGTGTCTCAAAAACCTACACAAAGCATTTGACAAAATAAACAGAAATTTTATTATTCACATGATGAGTCAACCTGGCGTCAATGAAAATTTTTGCAACTTAGTTAAGGAATGTATCTGTAATGTATCTTATTCTATACTTATTAATGGATCTCCTTGTGGATTTTTACACAGTAATAGGGGAATTAGGCAAGGAGGTCCTCTATCCCCTTATTTATTCACTATTGTTATGGAATATTTTAATTTACAAATGGAGAAGGAACAGATGTGTAAAAACATAAACCAATTAACTCAATTATTCCATGTATTTCACATCTTTTATATGCTGATGATCTATTAAAAATATTAAATGCAGATACACTCTCTGCAGTTACCATTAGGAAAAATTTTGACAACCTCAAACAACAAGCATGTCTTCAAATCAACGAAAATAAAAGAATTTTTTTTCCAGCAAAGACTGTAGGAATAAGGTGGAAATCCTCAACATTCTAAAATTCCAACAGAGTGATCTCCCAGTCAGATATGATGGTCTACCCTTGAGTAACAATCAGATCAAGGAAAGAGACTGTGCCAAACTTTATCAAACCATTCAAAATAAAATTAAAAACTGGTCAAGTAAAATGTTATCTACGGCAG
The DNA here is from genome assembly GCA_030765085.1 of Allium cepa. Lineage (NCBI taxonomy): Eukaryota > Viridiplantae > Streptophyta > Magnoliopsida > Asparagales > Amaryllidaceae > Allium > Allium cepa. Next base: position 517,706,530 of record CM060942.1, read on the forward strand.
GAAGAGTAGAGCTAGTTCATACAGTCATCACAGCAGTCATCATGTACTGGTTGCAATCTCACAACACACCGGCAAAAACATTAGAGAAAATCGAAAAACTATGTGCCAACTTCATTTGGAATGGAAATCTCATAAAATATATTGGAATACCATAACAAAAACCAAAGAAGCTGGAGGATTGGGAATCAGAAACTTTTCAGATATTAATGAAGCATGAAAATTCAAACTTTTCTGGAAATTCATAGAAGGCAAAACATTATGGGCTGAATAGATGAGGACCAAATATGTCAAAAACAAAAACTTTTGGTCCATGCCAATCAAAAGCCATTATTCTTATGTTTGGAAAAATATTCTAAATTGTAGAGTAATTGGATCCAAGCTTAAAGAGAGAAAATTTAAAGATGGTAAAAACGCAAGCTTATGGTTTGAACATTGAATTAATGGAAATTCTCTTATCAACTTATTAGGCTGGAACAACCTTTATTACTTTGGAAAAGTTAATGCTTCTGTTTACAATATCATCTAAAATTCTACTTGGAATACTCAAGCATTTCCTGCAACTACCATCTTCAATTCTTCTATTAATAAAATTGAGATTGACCCAAATACTGACGAAGATGCTTGGTGCTTGAAATTATCATTAAAAGGAAAATTTTCTTTTAAAAATACTTGGGACTTTCTAAAGGAGGGGAATTGGAAGTTGATTGGCATAAATCAGTTTGGAACTCAGCCAACTGTCCAAAAATGGCTTACTGCACCTACTTTGAATTATTAAATCGTATGCCAACTAGAGAAAGATGTGGAAAATGGAACAAAAACTCTGGAAATATAAATTGCTTGCTTTGCAAAACTGAAATTGAAAACATTGAACATCTTTTCTTTGACTGTCCCTACTCCAGACATGTTTGGTTCATTGCCAAAAATAAGCTCAACATAAATCAACATCTGGCTCTCCAAAACATTAGAGACAACATTCATTACTTTCAGAAAGCATACAAAGGCAAGAAAGCAGATTTCAATAAAGCAACTGTAATGTTTACTACAGTCATCTACTTTATTTGGAAAGAGAGAAATAACAGGCTTCATAAAAAGTTGAAACAAACAGTATACAACTTTGGAATACTATTGAAATCGAATTTAACATCATCCTTCATAAATTCAACAGAAACAATAATAGATCTCATAACACCTTAGATGATGGCAATTATGAGAACTTCGTTGAAGAATACTTACAAAAGGAGAATTTTAATAAAAATTCTCAACATCCAGCTTCCAATGGAAAATTCGTGGTAAAGCCAACTGAATTCATAATTCACAGTTCCTCAGTTGAAGGTTGCTGCTCCACTATGCATACCAGAAATATTTCCTGCAAGGCAAGTAATCATAACTTCAATTTTAATACTAATTTTAAAAGTTTTTTAAATAAAAATTTACACTTTCCTTTACCTGATATGAATAGGGAGAGCCGTCCATTCAATTCTAAGCTTCTGTTCCCTAATGACGGTCAAATTCAAAGCAACATCGTTATATTCAATTCAGATGTTCCCAGGGATAAAGCCATTAAAAATTCCAAGCACTTGTCTGATTTTGCTCAATTCAATGTCGCTAGCAAGATTACTGCAGACAACCACTTAAGAAATCAGATCTTAACCTGTCAGGGAAGTAACAAGGCTATTAATACTGATAACTTTAGGATAAGTAAAAGATTTTGTACTAACACAGATGATATTTTACCTGATTATAGCAAGAGGTGCCACAATAATGCTGAAAAAGTCAACAACTCCTCTCTAGCTATTAGCGAGCAAAGATTAGAAAATTCTTACTACATTAGCAAGCTCAACAAACAGATTTATCACTTATCTGTATGGAAAAAAGGAGAGAGCGGCAAATCCTTTGCAGACGCCTGTACTAAATTTTCAAGGTCTGATCTAAAGGAATCTCCAGCTTTGATTCTCAATCCTTCACCAGATCTAAAGTCTGGGGTAATCATGATAATAAGGAAGATAACTTCAAGGATACAAAGACTGAAACAGCTTGTCAAAGCCATTTTAGCTTCGATCCAGAGATCTCCAGACCTCGCGCTAAAGAAATAAGGGAGTGGAGACCTCCTTAAGTGTCTAATTTGGTCTTGTGTTTTTTAGAGATTAAAGCAAAGTTTTTTTCCTTCACATAGTTCCGCCATTTTTCTTCGAAAGTCTAGTGGAGGCGCTGTTTCGATTTCTGTTCTCTAGGGTTTGCAGTGTGTTGTTTGTAAAGTTTGGTTTCAGGTTTTAGGGGTTTCCCCTTTCTATGTTTTGTAACCTATTGGGCTTGGCCCATTTATCAATTTATCAATTTTCAAAAAAAAGAAAACCATAATACAAAATATTCGTTTACATAACTAAATACTGAGCAGTACCAGCTAGATTACATCACTGTTGCATTAGCAGCAAACTATAATCCTGAATATCACAATCATAAACAAAGCATGATCATCTAAAACTGCAAAAGCATTACTTCATTCATTAATAAAAATATCAACTCTACTACATTTTGTATGTAGTTAACCATGCCCTTGCATCAAACTGAAATCACCAATATCCTTACTAAGAGCAGGCATTGACGCGGCGTGGGAAGCGAATTCGACGATGTAAATCGAATCCGTCTAGGATCTCACACGATTAGCGGAAATAATCGGTGAATCGTCGAAGAATCGATGGATTTAAGAATACCGAAAGGCCCAAATCCGTTGATCACGAAGATACCGAATTTTAGCAATCTTCGACATGTTGATCGCGCACGATATCGTGAAGAAAGATCTACAATTATTTGAGCGTTGATCAAGCGCACTTGATTCCGCGAATTGGCTTCAACGTTCGTTGATTCGAGTTCACTCGAATGCCAAAGTGGAGATAGGAGATAACGCTCGTCTACCAATTTAAAATGGAAGCACAAAGTACAAACCAAATTTTATTCAAATTTCAACAACCTTACAAATGACACGACTTGCCTATTTATAGGCTTACAACTCAACACACGACATAAAAAATTACAACACAAGCGGTTTACAAACAAACGACATAAGGAAATACAAGCAACGACTTAAAACAAACTCGGCAACGACTTATGGAAAGATATTCTGGAGCTTCGCGACTTAAGAAAGCGGTATTCATCAGCGACCTAACTGAAGCTTCATTCGCGACTTAAAAATCAACAGCAACTCAAGAAATGGAGAGTGATTCGTGACTTACTGGAATTGGAATAGGTCGTTCGCGACTTATCCTTGTTCGCGACTTACTGGAATTGACAATAGGTCGTTCGCGACCTAATCTTGAGTCGCGACATACGATCTCGCGAGCTAAGGGGGTAGGAAATCTCGTGTTTTAGTTTTAGGTCGGGGTTTCTTGGGTCGCGGCTACGGGAAGGAGTTGGGTCGTTAGGTCGCGGAGGTGGTGGGGTTAGGTCGTGGGTCACGAGATGGGGAGTTGGGTCGTTAGGTCGTGGATGTGGTGGGGTTATGTCGTGGTTCGCGATATGGGGGTTGCGGCTGCGGGAAAGGATTTGGGTTGTTGTTTGCGACTTTGGATAGGTCGTCCACGACCTAAAGAGGGCCGACGACGTGCTCGAGGTAAGTACTTCATCATCCTCCCCTTGTTGGAAGGAATTCGTCCTCGAATTCACACTCTCGTCATTTTCGACAAGTTCCTCTTCATAATACGGAATTAAGTGTTTGACATTGAAAACATCAGAAGTATGAACTTCTTCCGGCAATCTTATCCGATACGCATTATCATTGATCTTCTTCAAGATTTCTACTGGACCAATTTTTCGTGCTTTCAACTCGTTGTAGGTTCCAACGGGAAAACGATCTTTCGTCAAAACGGCATATACAAAATCTCCTTTTTTGAAGACAACACATCTTCGTTTCTTATCCGCTATTTGTTTATACTTCTCATTCGTCTTAAGAAATCGTTCCTGTACAATTTTGTGGCATTCCTGTAACTCATTCACCAAATCACTAACCCGTTTAACAATTCCCTTCTGATACGGTACTGTTGTCAAATCCAACGGTCCCTTTGGAATGACTGAATATACAACTTGGAACGGACTGAATCCAGTACTTCGATTGACTGCATGATTATGAGCAAGCTCTGCTTGACATAACTTCATATCCCAGCTTTTCAAATTGTCTTTCACAAGACATCTCAGTAAATTTCCCAACGATCGGTTAACCACCTCCGTTTGCCCATCAGTTTGCGGGTGGTAAGCACTACTAAAATTCAGCTTCGTTCCGACCATCTTCCATAAACTCAACCAAAAGTGGCTTAGAAATCGAGTGTCGCTATCAGAAATAATGGTCTCAGGTAACCCATGCAATCGATAAATCTCTTTAAAGAATAATTGAGCAACCCGGACAGCATCAGTTGTCTTCTTACAGGCTATGAAATGCGCCATTTTCGAAAACCTATCCACTACAACATATATAGAATCATTTCCCTTCTGAGTTCTCGGCAAACCCAACACAAAATCCATGCTAATATCAACCCATGGTTTAGTAGGCACGGGTAATGGCATGTATAATCCCGCATTCGTCGCTGTTCCCTTCGAAACCTGACAGATATGACACCTCTCCACAAATCTCTCTACATCTTTCCTCATTGACGGCCAAAAATAAGATTGTGAAATTAACTGTAAGGTGCGATCCCGTCCAACATGTCCTTCTTCATGCAACTCTTTAACAATCTTCATTCTCGAGCTACAGTCTGGTATGCATAATCGATTCCCCTTGAACAAGAATCCATCAACCAATACAAATTCATCAGTACTCCCATCCTTAACTTTCTCAACAAACTTTGCAAAGTAAGGATCCCCCTCAAACAACTCTGGAAATAATTCGAATCCTGTCATTTCAACCTTCAACGTTGTCAACAAGTGATTCCTCCTGCTCAAAGCATCCGCTACACGATTTGTCACCCCTGATTTGTGTTTCACAACGAAAGTAAATTGTTGTAGATATGCTATCCACGAAGCATGTCTCGCTGAAATCTTGTCATGCCCTTGTAGATGTTTCAACGCCTCATGATCAGTGTAAAGAACAAACTCCTTCTGAAACAAGTAATGTCGCCAGTGCTTCACAGCTTGAACAATCGCGTAAAACTCTACAGCATATGTACTATATCTCATCTTGGCTCCAGATAATTTTTTACTGTAATAAGCAACTGGTCTACCATTCTGGTTCAATACTCCACCAATTCCAACCTTCAACGCATCAATATGTAACTCAAACAACGACTGAAAATCCGGTAAAACTAGAATTGGCGCTGACGTCAATAGTGTCTTGATCTTCTCAAAAGCAACCCCTGCTTCCTCTGACCATACAAACTTATTTCCTTTCATGCAACCGGTTATAGGTGCCATCACACTGCTAAAGTGTGGAATGAATCTTCGATAAAAAGACACCAATCCATGAAAACTCCTCATTTCTGTAATTGTCTTCGGTTGTGGCCAACTCCTGACAGCTTCCACTTTATTTTCATCTACTTGAATACCTTCCTTTGACAGAACATACCCCAGAAATAAAACACTATCCATCATAAACACACACTTCTTTGTTGCTGCATAAAATTGCTCTTGTCGTAGAATCAACAATACTTCTCGCAAGTGCTGGATGTGTTCTTCCGTACTCCCACTATAAATCAGAATATCATCAAAGTAAACAACTACGAACTTCCCAACAAATGGTCTAAAAATCTGGTTCATCACTTTCATAAAAGTACTAGGATCGTTTGACAAGCCAAATGGCATAACCAACCATTCGTATAAATCCTCCCTGGTTTTAAAAGCAGTCTTCCACTCATCACCCGGTCGAATACGAATTTGATGGTATTCACTCTTCAAGTCAATCTTGGAAAACACAACAGCCCCACTCACTTGATTAATCAAATCATCAAACCTCGGCATAGGAAATCTGTATCTCACAGTGATCTTGTTTAGAGCCCGACTGTCCGTACACATCCTCCACGTCCCATCCTTCTTCGGTACCAATAAGGCTGGCACGGTACATGGACTCAAACTCTCCTAAACACAACCTTTTTCTAACAACTCCTCCACTTGCCTTCTCAGTTCTTCATGCTCCTTGGGACTCATCCGGTAATGTGGCCTGTAAGGTAATACCGATCCTAGCACAAGATCAATCTGATGTTGAATATCCCTCAACGGCGGTAATTCCTTTAGCAACTCCTCCGGAAACACATCACTGAATTCTTCCAATACCGGCTTCACTTCCTCTAGGACTTCAACTGATTCAGTAGCTTCATGTTCAATCAAAAAAAATACCTCTGGACTCTCCTCTACTTCTTCAACAAATTCTTTGAAAGTCAATAAAGTTTTCAGCTCCTCAATCTCCTCAGATTTACTCTCTCCCTGCTGTCTCTTCTTTGAAACTAAAATAATCTTAACGCCTTCAAACATAAAACTGTAGCTATTGGTTTGACCGTCATGCTACACTGCTCGATCATACTGCCACGGTCTTCCCAAAAGCAAATGACAAACATCCATCTCAACTACATCACACCAGATCTCGTCTTTATATTTCTTTCCAATAGAAAATGGAACTCGAACTCGCCTATCCACCTTCACCTCTCCTCCTTTTCTCAGCCACGCTAACTTGTAAGGATTAGGATGTTTCTCCGTTTTCAACTTCAACTTTCTCACTGCTTCAGTAGAGATAATATTGTCACAACTTCCTGCATCAATCACAAACTTACAAACTTTTCCCAGAATAGTGCATGTAGATTGAAAAATGTTGCTCCTCAACCAACTAGCCTCATCCTCTTGTTTCGGTGTTAAACAAGACCTCCTCATCATTAGATTACATCCTTCATCTCCCGACGCAATATCCTGCTCATCTTCCTCCACTGGACTAGAATCACCTTCACCAACATCCCCGCCTTCAACTTCAGCAATCATCGTTCTCTTCTTTGGCTTTGGACATTCGTTGCTCTTATGACCCACTTCCTGGCAATTGTAACATTTGAAACTGCTGTTGACCTTTGCCTTCTCGACCTCTTTCACAACTGGTTTACCGACGGCTTTAGTTGGAACTCCCACTAACACTTTTTCTTGGAATATTGGAACTTGTAAACACACCACCTCCTCGTCTTCCCTGCTTCTCCCAAGCTATCGCCTTCTGGTGCGCTTCCGCAACAGATCTCGGATCAAACATATTTACCATATCTTGAATCTGCATTCTCAACCCTCCAACAAACCTAGCGGTCAACTGTTCTTCCGTTTCTATGATGTCATTTCGAGCAATCAGTTGATAAAACTCATCAGCATAATCATTAACAGTTTTTGTCCCCTGCCTTAGATTTTGTAAGCGTTGATACATAAGAGATTGATAATTGTAAGCTAAGAAAGTAGTTTTCATTAACTTCTTCATCTTCCCCCATGAAACAATCTTTGACTTTCCCATCTGTTCTCGTGTAAGTTTTGTCTGCTGCCACCATGTCATGGCTCTCCCTCTTAAACGAGTAGCAATCAACTTCACTCTACGATCTTCTGGAACCTTCTTGAAATCAAAGATCTCTTCAACATTAGATAACCAATTCAAAAATTCTTCTGCAACCATTCTACTCTTGAACTCTGGAATTTCCATCTTCATTCCCGATTCCCATCTACGGTCATCTTCAAAATCTCTGTCTCGATTTCGTATTTGACCTCGATCTCGATAATGCACACTACCTCTATCACCATCAAAATCCTCATCAAAATCTGAAGTATATCGATGTCGATCACGACTACCAACCTCTCTACCACCACCACTTCTTCGATCTTCATTCCTATCACGATTGCCAACACTTCTACGATCATGATCTTCTCTTCTCTCCCGATCTGAATGTGGTGAAAGTCTACTTCTCCCATGGCTCGATTTAGGTGAAACTCTTCTTCGATTTTGATTCATTTCAAGCATCATTCTCTCTAATCGACCAATTCGTTCATTCAACTTTTCAGTGAAACTCTCGTTGATTCGTTGTTCCATTTCATCGGCCTCTTCTCTTCCATACAAAGCATTAATATTGCAATGACGTTGAGCTCGTCTCGGAGGCATGATTGAACTTCAAACAAACTCAAGAATAAATTTCAAACACTTTCCAAACTTTGATCCGAAGTGAGATGGATCGAAACTCCCAACTTGTTGCAACTTCACGATGAACACGATGAACACCAAACTTCTCAACAATTGCAAATCCGATCTCCAAACTTCCAATTCTTGAAACCCCGATCTCTAAATGATGCAAACTTCTTGCGATCTCGCTCTGATACCAAACTGACGCAGCGTGGGAAGCGAATTCGACGATGTAAATCGAATCCGTCCAGGATCTCACACGATTAGCGGAAATAATCGGTGAATCGTCGAAGAATCGATGGATTTAAGAATACCGAAAGGCCCAAATCCGTTGATCACGAAGATATCGGATTTTAGCAATCTTCGACACGTTGATCGCGCATGATACCGTGAAGAAAGATCTACAATTCTTTGAGCGTTGATCAAGCGCACTTGATTCCGCAAATTGGCTTCAACGTTCGTTGATTCGAGTTCACTCGAATGCCGAAGTGGATATAGGAGATAACGCTTGGCTACCAATTTAAAATGGAAGCACAAAGTACAAACCAAATTTTATTCAAATTTCAACAACCTTACAAATGACACGACTTGCCTATTTATAGGCTTACAACTCAACACACGACTTAAAAAATTACAACACAAGCGGTTTACAAACCAACGACATAAGGAAATACAAGCAACGACTTAAAACAAACTCGGCAGCGACTTATGGAAAGATATTCTGGAGCTTCGCGACTTAAGAAAGCGGCATTCATCAGCGACCTAACTGAAGCTTCATTCGCGACTTAAAAATAAACAGCGACTCAAGAAATGGGGAGTGATTCGCGACTTACTGGAATTGGAATAGGTCGTTCGTGACTTATCCTTGTTCGCGACTTACTGGAATTGACAATAGGTCGTTCGCGACCTAATCTTGAGTCGCGACATACGATCTCGCGAGCTTAGGGGGTAGGAAATCTCGCGTTTTAGTTTTAGGTCGGGGTTTCTTGGGTCGCGGCTACGGGAAGGAGTTGGGTCGTTAGGTCGCGAAGGTGGTGGGGTTAGGTCGTGGGTCGCGAGATGGGGAGTTGGGTCGTTAGGTCGCGGATGTGGTGGGGTTAAGTCGTGGCTCGCGATATGGGGGTTGCGGCTACGGGAAAGGATTTGGGTTGTTGCTTGCGACTTTGGATAGGTCGTCCACGACCTAAAGAGGGCCGACGACGTGCTCGAGGTAAGTACTTCATCAGGCATACAACTCGAACTCCTTGCAATCCCACCTTTTCTCGACCCCATTTTATGACCTCTAGGGCTTGTACTTTTAGCTCTGGCACCTCTGGCTCCTCTGGCACAGCTCTTCCTCAACATCTCTCTCATGTCCTAAGCCTGATAAAGAACCGGGTTCTTCCTTCTAAATTTATTGAACCGAACACATGTATTCATATGTTTTTCTAAAGCTTCTTCTTTGTTTCCTCCATTCTTCTCTGTTTCTTCCTTAACTGCTTCAGAGCACAACCCGCATATCCATTTACCAAAGTATCTGTCACGTACTTTTGCTATGTATTCAGGCATGAACTCATCACACATGTCACAGCATTCACATTTTGCATCCTCTGCTTCTGCTATCGTTGATAGTGAATTTTGTTCCGTTTCAAATAACGGTGCTTTGCATAGCTCTAATGAGAGATCGGATATTGCTCGTTGAAGTCCTTCTTTGGATGGTTTTGTACTTGGTGTGTTGTTTCTTGTGTAGGTTGTGACTGAAAGAATTTCCCCGCTAGGCGCCATTGTAAGTAGTTGATCAAACTTGTTTTTGTTTATGGTTTTCTTCTTTCGTTATGAGACTTAATTGAACAATGTGATTGAATTGGTTACAGTATGAGGGCTTGTATATACAGATTCTTATCCCTGTAGCGACATTGAATTGGGATTATACTTTGTGGACTAGAGCAGTTCTCTGATCTTGTGAACAAGAATTGAAGGTGAAAAGGCTTGGAAACTCTAGATTTATCGTGATTATTTTACAGAAAGTTGGTATAAATGTTCAAGTGCAACTTGCTTACCTTTAGTTTATAGTGAATGACCTTTTGTATAATAAAATATCTCATATAACATTATGTTTGTTTATCCATTTTACAGCCATATGATGTGTGTAGGAAGAGACGGATAACATGTAAAAAAAATCATACACCAAGATATGTGTAGTTCTTATATATTGTATGAACCTACGTGATATTTGCAAAGAATAACCATGCATTATCTATATCTCATATAAAATGAGTATGTAAGATAGATGAATATATGGAAACTTCACAGCTTTAATAACTAAACAAATTTATGTCACCTTCCTATAACTATAGAAAAATTCCACCAACTATAGGAATTAATTAATGGATTAATTCTATAGCACATATTTTTGTTGTTGCTCAACTTATAATACACGTTCAAAGTTGTTGATTAAATACATAAAGGTTCAACAATAATTTCACATATCAAGTGGGCAATAAAACGATTCGTCACTTGTGGTACTATTTGAAGCCATGCATGCATTATCAGGATATCAGCAACATAGCAGAAGTTGTGACGAGGATACATGCTTAACTTTACTAGAAATTGATGGTACAGATGTGGCTCCTACGTGTAAATGGTAAAAGTAGAAAGAAATCACAAGACACCTGGATTGATGAAACCTGAATGAAGATTTAAACTGAATATAAAAGCTTGTTAGATTGAATGAGAACCAATCATCAGTATGTAGAAAATTGGTCATATGAAAGCAAATTCTGCTGATTGAGACCTTTACTATCCAATATATCTAACTTACTTTGTGATTAATATGATGCTACGAATGCATATTTGCAGTTCCTACAATATACAAACTTTGGTGGTTGTCTATGTGTTAAGATTCAAAGAAAGTAGCATTAATTTGTTGAAAAGAACGTCGTCGGTGATCAGCTATAATCGGTGAGCTAGATGGAGGATACGTATAATACAAAACATGTTAGAAACAATTAAACATTTGTCAGTTTGCCAGTTCTGAACCCTATACATATACAGTCAGTTTGTCAAAAGAAAACGAAAGTTCCCAACCCTAGAGAATTAGGGTTACTATGAGTTGGGGCGATTCCTTCCACTCATCAATTTATATGACTTGCGTTTACTTTAGAGAGGTTTCTAGATTCTCTCCTTGCTATTTTTAGTTTCAAATGGTTTTGAATCAAAAAAATTTCTTCTGTATTTGTTCGCAATTTCGTAGTCGCTTGCAGCTTGCTTCATTTGTCCTTGATGCTTGCTGCTTTCTCGTTCATTCCATTCATATAAATGATAAACTTGGTTGTTAAGCTTGCTTCTACAGTAGCTTTCGTTTAGTCTCTGATTGTTAATTACGAGTTGAAAAATGTTGTCTTGTTGTAGGAATAATATCGCTGCATGTTGTTGGATGCACAGTTGTTCCTGATTTGAACAGGTAAGAAATAATTACGATTAGTATTTTTGTTTAGTTTAATACTAAATTATACTTACTAATTGATTATTGACTTCCCTTGCAGAAGCCTCTTCTGATTTGTGCATTGGAACGAGCACCTCCGATAATCATGTCATCGAGATTGGTTCCATTCCAGCCTCCTAACTCTTTCGTCGAGTGATTCGCGCTTTGTTGTAAATTTTTGCCTCGAGAAATTTCAAAATTAACTTTCTCACTTTGCAGGTAAGCCTTTACCTTTTCTTTATAGTTGTCCGTTCGTGAATGCTTGAATTTTGGCTTTGCGATTAAGTTAATTATTTTTCAGCCTTATGATTTAGTATCTGTGTTGTTTAAGCGCTTAACGCTTTTATACTGGTGAGCTACGAAAAGTTACAGCGGAGATAAAACGAAGCGGAGATAAAACGAGATATAGCGGAAAATAACGTACGTGCAAAAAAAGCTTCACTGATATAAAATCGAATATTTAATTTTAATTTATTATCATTCTTACGTCATTTGCATAAGAAATAGAAATACCTTTTAATCTTATACAACAAAATCGAAAATATCATGATTTATACAGACTAGATTTGGTGATTACGATATATTTATAACTTATATTGAGTACTTAAGCCTTAAAATTAGGTCTTTAACCTAACTTTATTGATTTGGTTTAAACCAGAATTAGTCACATCAATCTTCGTATATCAATTTTGCTAGGGTGGGTGCTAGAAAGCCTCGATTTAGTGGGTTTAGCGGAATATAGTGGGGCTTAAAACGGATATACTATTTAATAGCGCTAAATTAAAATAGCATAACGGTTGGAGAGCGCTACGCGTTACAACGGGGTTTTGCGGGGCTTTAGTAGGACTTTAACTGCACAGTTTAGTGTTTGTTAATCTGCTTCAATGATTTTCCATAGCTGGATGCTCTCTTTCTTTTTTTTATGTGCAATCTAGCATTTTTTTTCTCTCTCTCCAGATCTGATATATTACTATTTTTAGTAAAATGCTAGCTTTGTCAAATGAGCTAATTGAGTTTAAGCTTTCCTTTTGCAATGAACCAAATATGCCTTGTGTAAATGCAGTCAAAATATTGATGCACTGTTGTTTCCGATTCATATTTGCAATGAAGGCGGTTGATTTCACCATTTTTGGTCCATATGTCACATCTGTCTCTTGTAGGTAGTTTATTTAACAATGCAAAGTAAGCACAATGTATCATTTTTGGGAAGTTTGCCCTGTTTCAAATTGTTTTATCCCCGTTCACTTCAACTTCTGCACCTTTAATGTACTCCCATATATTTTTAAAGGAGAATTCTCTTTCTATTGTTAATTTCGAACTCCAAATTCATTATTTAGACTTGAGTCTATTTCAATGCTTCATATGGAAGATATGAATTTAGAGCCAGCCGGTTGTAGATTTGTATTCCACTTGTGATTTTTTATTGTTCTTTCCATATTTGCATTTGTTCCTCCAAAATACAATATGTTATTCCAGCCTAATAAGTTGACCAAAGATTTTCCATTTATCCATGGATCAAACTAAAGGCTAGTATCTTTTCCATTTTAGATTTTTCTTTCAATCAACTTAGTGCCTATTTCTCTACAATTTAAGTTATTTTTCTAAGTATATGTGATGATTTTCTATGGGCATTGTCTAGAAGCTTTTATTCTTGACATATTTTCTTTTCATCTACATTGCCTATAAAGAATTTCCTCCAATATATTTCTAGAATAACTTGAAATTGCTTGCTCCATTTATATCTTTGAATTTTCTTAAGCCTGGACCACCTGTTTTTTCTTGTTTACAGACTGCCTTCCATGAAATTTTGTGAAATTTGCCTCTCCAAATAAAATTTGCACGTATTTTTTCTAATTTTTGTAATGCTTTTGATGGTATGCTGTGAGTTTGTATCCAATACAAGATGATAGCTGTGATAACAGTATGTGCAAGCTCTCGTCTACCAACAATCGACAATAACTTACTCGACAAGCCCTCAAGATGTCCAATAATCTAGCATGATGTCCGTCTGCTATTTGGTTCATACTAAGACAAAGTCCCAAGCATTTAACAAGCAATTCAGCCTCCTGAAACTTCAAAATTTAAAGAATTTCCTCTTTTCTCATACAATTTTTACTAAAACAAGCTTTACTCTCACTTTAATATATTTGCAAACCTGCAAAATCATTCAATTTTTCAATTTTTTTTGCAACAGAATTAGAACCATATATATCAGCATTTGAATAACAATTGACCATCATGTTAGGGTGTCTTACATTATATGTGGGTAATGGGCGTATATTGGAAAAGAATAGTCCCACATAGGGAAAAATAATGGATGTGGAGCGGTATATGTATGCGTTTGGTTGCATGTAACAAGAGATTCTTTTTGTTAAAAGGTGTTCCCCAAACTCTGTTTCCCCCACGGAGGGATGTGCAGACTAGATTTCAACATGGTATCAAAGCTGATGCTAACGTCTGAGAAAATGGACAATGCGCAAGAGAACTATAAATTGTGGTAGCTAGCAGCGTATGCTTAAGCATTCAGACTTAAGGGGGAAGAAGATCATAGTACATTGGATTTGGTAGAATGACTTGGGAACAAAGTCTCAACATGGTGCAGGCATCGTGTTGGAGTAGTGGAAAACGCATGGATGGATGTGAGCCAAGATGGAGATTTGTTGGGGTGTCTCGCATTGTATGTGGGTAATGCACGCATATTGAAAAAGAATAGTCCTATGTCGTGAAAAATAATGAAGTTGCAGTGGTATATATATGAGTTTGGTTGCATGTAATAAGAGATTCCTTTTACTAAAAAGTGTTAACCAAACTCTATGTTGCCCCCACGGAGAGATGTGCGGGCTAAATTTCAACATCAGCATATAGTAAATAGGAAATACTAGGCTTAGTTCTATTTGTTAGTTTTAAAGTTTCATTTAGTTGCTCAATTTTCATTTGTATTGAAAGATATTCCATTGCAATAGAGAATAGACAAGAAGCTAATGGATCATCTTGTCTAATTTCCCTATTATTGTGGATAAAACCATAAGGAGATCCATTTATAAGAACCGAATAGGTCGCAGTATTAGTGCATCTTTTCCTAAATTGCACAGTTTTTTATGAAACCCGAATTGTAACATTATATGAATTATTAAATGTCTATTTATTTTATCAAATGCTTTATGCAAATCAATTTTGATGCACCCCTTATTTTTGCAACCTTTGCTGAAGTTTCTAATTATTTCATGAGCCATTAAAGTATTTTCTATAATAAATATTTATGATACGATAGAACTTTGATTTTAAAAAACCAAATATTTCTAAAATATTTTTATTCTATTACTCAAAATAGTAGCCATGGTTTTATAAATAAAATTACAACAAGCTATAGGTCTGTAATCCCCGAAGCCCTTGGGAGTTATAACTTTTGGAATAAGAGTAATGAATGTGTGATTTAAACATCTCAAAAGCTTTCCAGTCATGAAAAATTCATTTGCTGCATCAAATGTATTTTGCTTAATATCCTCCGAATGTGTTTTATAAAACTTTGCCCCAAAACCATCAGCCTTGGGCTTTTATCAATGTTAGCATTAAAAATTATGCTTTTAATTTCTTCTAAACAAATAGGAGTAAGATAAATTTCTTCACTATTTTCATTAAGTAAAAATTTGGTGGAAATTTCTTGGAAGTTTCTCTTGTATGAATTATAATTATAAAAATCAGTAAAGTAATTTACATCGTTTCTCTCTATTTGAGAGACATCATTAATTTTAACTCATTTATCATTTAACAAGTTTTCTATGTCATTTTTATATTTTCTATTGGACATTTTGGATAGAAAAATTTGCTAACCTCATCCATACTAGGAAGCCAGCCAATTTTGGCCTTTTGCTTCATGTTGATTGCTTGCACAGGTGGAGCTTTACTTCCTGGCTGCCCCCAAGCTCTGATTGCCTTGCTCGAGTTTTAGATCTGGTGTTAGGCCTCTTCATTTTCTTCGAATCTCAAATTTAAATTTCAATTTCTCAGATCTTGTTCATGGTTCTTAGTGAAAGCACCAAAATATTAACCCAAAAAATGGATTAACACCATGGCTAGAGTTTGAAAGCACCAGCCTTGATATAAGAAAAGAAAAGTAAAAGAAAGAAGACAGAGAATTTTTATACTGTTTTTGTTGTTAATGAAGCCTACATCCACTTTATAATTTTCCTTATAGACTGATTGCTGTTACAAGAGATGTTTGATTACAAGGCTTTGATTATGTTTAGCTAGATTGAATCCCAAGAGTTGAAATTCACTGGAGAATCATAGTGAATTTCTTTGGAGATTGTTGCAAGAGAGGTAGAGAGTGAAGAATAATTCCAGTAGAGTTCAGCAGCCAGTCCAGAGAAGATCTAATTTATGTTGCAGGTAAGATGATATTTATATGGCTCGGAGAGCTTCAAGGCCATGCGAATTCTTCATCGGCTTGCAGGTGGGTAGGAAATGACCCAGGGAGAGGCATGCACGCAAAATGAGGAAGAACCGTGGGTCGTTGGCGACCGATGGCCTATGGGTCGCTACCGTTTTGCGAGCCAATGTCTTGGCCTCTTCTTGTATGTTTATTTGGCTAGTTCGTTCGATGGTTTTAGCAGATGCATGGATCGCTGATGATACAAGCACTTAGGATATTTTTGGAGTTTGGAATTAGAGGTGTTTTGATAGTTTTTTATCGCAGCTGTTTCATTTTGATGGAAATCACTAGCTGTTTCCGCTCGGCTGCTGATTGGACTGAACTAATGTTAGCTTCTTGGTTAAGCAGAATTTGCTATTGCTTTAGTAATATGATTTGGCTATTGTCAACTCCTTATTTTAGCCTTTTTGGTTAATTTCTAAGCCATTCCAATGTGACGGTTTTTTTTGTATTCTACGAAACCCTGTTGGGCTAAAAACACGCATAACATTCCTAGTACTGTAGGCCAAACAAATTCCACTTTAAACATTGTGTATTTCATTATCAACTCATGGAAGTCGATTAACTTTCCAAGATAAAACCACGTAGAAGTCCTAGAATCAACGAGAGAACACAACGTCAAACAATGGAACCAAACCAATTCCCTAACTTATAAAGGGTGGAAATTATTAATATAGTTCAACATCACCAAATTGAATCCTACTGCATACCACCCTCACTGCCTCGTAGAAGTCCAAGAATTGTTGAAAGAAACCAACATCAAGCAATACAATGTACTCAACCACCTTTAGCACTACGTAGAAGCCCTAGAATCATTGAGAGAACTCACCAAGAAGAATTATTGGATGCTCAAATCAAGACTAAAAGAAAAGGACAAAGTCATTTTGAATTAAGTTCTAAATAATTTGAAAAACAATTAGAGCATCGTCGTATTTACAATAAAGAAGGACAAAAGTTAATGGCTGAAGAAGACAAAGAGGCAAAATGTGAACAATGCCATGCTATTTATCATAATAGAAAATCTAGAAAAGTCAAAAAAATACCAACGATGATGCATCGCAAACAAGTAGTGTCGGCAGTTCTTTTTTAGTACCTTGCTCTCACAATATACAAGGTATTACTTGAAAGAACTATTCCTATAATTCAGTATGTTATATTGTGAGAACAATAAAAGTTATATCCTGTAATTTAGTATGTTATATTGTAGGAACACTAAAAGTTATATTTACTAAAGTTTTTGTTACCTATGTGCATACATTATATTGTGAGAACAATAAAAGTTATATTTACGAACGTTTATGTTACCTATGTACATATGCATATAATGATACACAAACAAGTAGTACAAGTAGCTTCATATAATAATAATATATTTATTAATATAATCAAAGTATAATTTATGAACCCAAGTCTTATGAAATTTATCACCCACGTAATTTACGAAGTCACTTCCTATCATATATTCCATAACTAGCAAATACTGTATAAATTTTCTGTTAAAAAAACTTACAAAATTTATTTGCCAAAATTTTTAAGCAGATCGAGATCTTAGTGGACCAATGAACAATGAAGAACAGGGAGACATAGTTATATTACCTTTTGAACATAGAGATGACTTGAATGGAAACATAAGAACAAACAGAGTTGGTCAACCATGTCAAAGTTCTATCACAAGACATAAATATGCAAGAAGCTTTACAGATCATTCTGGTTTTCAAAAGTTCTAATTGCCATGGTCTAGAATATAGATATTGTTAAGCAAAACACTTCTATCGAGGATCAAATTGTTTTTGCTACTTAAATGGAAGAATAATTTTACAGTCAATTTAATCACCGGATGAGATCTTTGAATTGTAAACTGACTAATCAAATGAAAGGAAACACTTAATAAAAAACATACGAGCTTATTACCATATGTTTGCATTTACATCAATGGGAGTACATGTTGATGAGAACTTGGCTAATGGAAGAAATGGAGTATATACATTTAGTGCTCAAGGCACTATATATATCATAAAATAGGTAGTTTGGTACCTCAATCCAGTTATCTTCCAAGTTTATTACAACTTTACATATATGATATAGAGCCTGAAATCGAAAATCGATTGTTTGAAAACGATACCCTGATTTGAGAAATAGTGGAGAAGTTGCAAAAACTTCTTAGTACATATAACAGATTTGTAGTTGTATTTCGACAACTTGGATAAAAGTCAAATACCCAACATTGCCTATTAATTAGAAAAGAACCATCTTCAAACCAAAAACAATATGCGCTTCCAACTATGTGACGCCCCATCTCTATACTCACGCTAGCCAAGGACACTACAGGGTAATGCCGTCAACTAACACGGAGAATAAGGCTGGTTAGGAGCGACCATCTATAGCCTTGCTCTAACTATATATTGAATACATCGACAATAATCACACCAAATAGATCGACATATCCAATGAATACTTAAAACAAAACCATAGGTGGTCGAAGGATCTATCAGAACAAAATATAACAACTCAAATGTAATATACATCACAGAACAGAATATCATCATATACACATATACAAATACATACCAGAGTATACAAACTAATACACATCAAGTGGTATAGCAAATCACAATATACAGACGAATCAAAAGAATACACATCAGAGTTACAACAAAAAGGACTACAAAAAAGCTTTAACAAAATGGAACAAGCTGAATAGTCCATGCGGAAGCAAAATAGGCTAAGTCCAAAAGCACCTAACCTGAAACATCTCGGTATGACCCGAGTATAAAATCCACGGGTCAGTCTAGCTAAACAAATCAGTTAGATAAACTGAACAACAATAAAGCTGCAAGGTTACAAGGTATAACAAATACTCAAAAGGTGATAACACAATCATCTAACAAAAGATGAATCATATGATAACAAAACAAGCCTCATAGCATCGGCAACATAGATAAACATAGGATACAAATATCCCAAATCAAGCCATAAAGGCAAATAACAAATACCAATGAAGGTAACACAAGTTCCACAAGGTTATCGCTACATATCATGTGGCTCAAAAAGACCAACACCGAAGGGCGATACCAAGGGAATATACATATCAATGAAACATCAGAAAATTTTCTCGAGCTCAGTACTGTACAAACAAGGATCCATGAGCCCGAAGACTCCAAACCCAATATCACCCATGCGGCTCATAACGACCAACATCGGAAGCGATACTAAAGGGCACCCCAATATCACCCATGCGGCTTGTAATGACCAACATCGGAAGCGATACTAAAGGGCAACAAACCAAAGGCACAAACCCAAAGGCACAAACCCAAGGCAACATACCCGAAGGCATCATACCCGAAGGCAACAAACCGTAGTGGTGAAGGTCGAAGAACCAGTACTGGACACCACTAACTGGCGGAATGTGTCATAACTCTCCAAAAAGGATCCGAAAAGTGGTAACGTGAGTCCCATAACCACTCGTTCGCACTAAACGGTTTACTATCCGTTAGTTAATTTCACACTCAAAGTAGTACAAAGTTCACCTCATCTCATTGGTAAACCAGACCAAAAGGTCAAAACAATCAATCGAATAGGTTGGGAATTAATCGGATAGACAAACGCATGGATTCATGGTCCGTGTTTTACCTAACCATTTAATCTTTCTTCCACTCCGGTCGAAGTGCGAAATTGTGTATGTGTGTGTTAAATAGAATTTAAGAATTGGAGAAGGAAACTTTTAATACGATTTAGAGGGATTACTTATGAAAACCCGTGAATGAAGTCAAAAATAAGTTATCAAAGCTAAAGATGCAATGACAACCACTAAAAACCAACTTGAATCGATAAAATTTGGAAAACCAATCAAAATGAGCAAAAGTAGGAAAAAAGAAAAATAGGAGCAGGTCGGTCGACCGGACTGCAGGGCTCGGTCGGCTGGCCAGAAGCAGAAAAATTGCTCGGAGTAGCAGGTCGGTCGACCGGCTACAGGGCTCGGTCGGCCGAACTGCAAATTTCTGCAGTTCCTGCCCTTTCTCATCGAAGTGCAAACACTTCCAAAACACAACCGGTCGAGCAATGGGCCTAAGGAGCTTTAGCCAATACATACCCCAGCTCCATTAGCTCTCCGATTCGCTACCAAAAACATTCTCAAACATCAAAGTTAGGATCTTTAAAGAACTGAACCCAAACACTAAAAATTTGGATATTAACCAATTCAATCCAAATCAAAAGCAAGTGCATATGAACAAGTGCTAGGAATTCATACCCAACATCAATCAAATCAAGAGAGGTAGATGTGAGTTCAAAACTCACCCTCTTTCACCCAAATAAAGATATATATAAGCATAGATGTGAGATAAAAATCTCACCTTTCATCCCAAAACAAAAGAAGAAGAAGCTCAAACACAAGAAGGAGATTAGCCACTCTTCACTCTAACTCTACAAGCTTCAATCTAAGAATAAAACACATATTTCCCAAAGTTAGGTTTAGGAAACTTTCTGAAATTGAAGAGGAGAAGAGTTGGAGAAGATGAAGAGGAGGCTTACCAATAGCTTCACTTTGATTTTGGAGCAAGATTTCAAGTTGCAAGAGGAAACTAGGGCTTGGAATTTCTAATTTCCATTCTCTTCCCCCATTTTCAGTTTTTAGCTTAAGTTTTATGAAATGAATTAAGTGTGGAGAGGAGAGGGACTGAGTTAGGGTTAATTAGATAGTTAGTGGGCTGAACCCAACCCAAACCCAACTAGAAAAAGTTGCAAAATTCAACTTACTCCAAACATATCAAATCTTATACTCAAAAAGGTCGCAAACGCCATTTTGGACTCAATGGAAATGGTTTCGAGTCCTAATTTGGCCGTTTGCAGAAAGTAACATTTCGGACCAAAAATCCGACTAACGACGCTATATTTAAATATAAAATCGTTAAATATGCGGGCTGTTACAGATCTCCCCTCCTTACAAAATTACGTCCCCGCAATTCCTAGAGACGATATTTGTAACAACTACATACATACAACATTCAAAAGAAAAGGAAATAAGCTTGAGACGAAAAGATGTTCTCACCGTTGCCAAGCGAAGATAGAAAACCCGGATAAGATCGCTCGATATACTCTCTGGTTTCCCAAGTACTGTCATTTGGACTAGCGGATCATTGAACTTTAACGAGCGGCACGTCCTTGTTTCGAAGGTGTCGCACCTCCGTGTCAAGTACGCGAATAGGTTGCTATACAATAGATAAGTCCGGTGAGACCTCAAGCTCTTGTAAATTAGGAGAAGCGATAACAGAATCCGACTCCCGAAGACACTTCCGAAGTTGAGAGACGTGAAACACGTCATGAATGCCAGATAAATGAGCTGGAAATGAAACTCTATAAGCCACAGGGCTAATACGTTCAGTAATAGAAAATGGTCCTATATAGCGAGGAGCCAATTTCCCAGTCATACTGAAACGCATAACCCTTTCAAAGGAGAAACACGAATAAAAACAAGGTCACCGATCGAGAACTCGAGAGGCTTCCTACGATTGTCTGCGTAGGATTTCTGGCGGCTCTGTGCCTCTTTCATTCTCAATCGAATAAGATCAATCTTCTCGGAAGAATCACGAAAAAAATCTAGACCAAGAATAAGCTTCTCCCCAGATTCCACCCAACATGAAGGAGATCGACATGGCCTTCCGTATAAGGCTTCGAAAGGAGCCATACCGATACTAGACTGAAAACTATTGTTGTAGCAGAACTCTACAATAGGTAGGTGATCCTCCCAACTACCACCAAAATCAAAAATAAAAATACGGAGAAGATCTTCCAAGATACGATTCACCCGTTTAATCTGTCCGTCAGACTGCGGATTATAAGCTGTGCTAAAATTAAGCTTTGTTCCCAAAGCTTGCTGAAGACTCATCCAAAAATGTCTCATGAATAAAGGATCACGATCACTCACAATAGAACTACGAACACCGTGAAGTCTCACGATTTCCTTGACATATAACTTAGCCAAATGCGAAGTAGTCCTATTAGACTTAATAGGAACAAAATGAGTAGACTTGGTGAGGCGATCAACAATAACCCAGAACTAGAATGGCCCGATCTCGAACGAGGTAGGCCGTCAATGAAATCCATAGAAATCTGATCCCATTTCCACAATGGAATCTCTAGAGGCTGAAGAAGACCCGAAGGATGCTGATGTTCGGCCTTAACATGCTGACAAGTTATGCAATTACTCACATAACCCGCCACATCGCGCTTCATGCCTTCCCAATTATAAAGACGATGCTTATCGGCGTACATCTTACTACTACCAGGATGAATGGTATACTTAGAGCAGTGACAATCATCAAGAATGTCATGCCTAAGTGCAAAATCAAAAGGCACAAAAAGACGGTTCTTCTTACGAAGACACCCATGAGAATCAATGCTGAAATCCCGCAACGCCTCATCACAGGATCCAGACTCACAAAGTTGAATAAGATGCAACAAATCAGGATCACGTCGCTGAGCATTGGCAATACGATCCTACAAAATAGGTCGAGCTCCCAAACTAGATAATAGAATAAGAGAATCAAAAGATAAACCTCGATCACGAATTTCACAAAAAGATAGAGTCTCAAGAATATCCCATTCGGCAAGCATCATAGAAACAACAGCCGAATGTTTGCGACTAAGCGCATCATTACACTTTCCAGGGGTATACTGGATATCAAAGTCATATGAAGCAAGAAACTCGAGCCAACGCTATTGTCTTTTATTGAGTTCCTTCTGAGTGAACAAATACTTCAAGGATTTATGATCGGTATATAGAATGAAGCGCTCGCCCAATAAATAGTGTCGCCAAATCTTCAAGGCGAAGACAATGGCGGCTAACTCAATATCATGAGTGGCATAGCGAACTTCATTCGGACGCAGTTGCCTAGAAGCATAAGCAACTACATGATCCTTCTGCATAAGAATAGCACCGAGACCACTGCCACAAGCATCGGTGTTGACAACAAGATCATCATTCCCCTAGGGAACCACCAAAATAGGAGCATTAGGTAGAAGTTCCTTCAATGTCTGATAGGAAGCTTCACACTTGTCGGACCAAATAAAACGAATGCCTTTCCGAGTAAGGCTTGTGAGAGGAAGCACAACACGGGAAAAATCCTTAATGAACCGAAGGTAATAACCCGCCAATCCAAGAAACTACGAATCTCATGCACATTCTCAGGCCTCTTCCAATTCTGGATGGCTTCGATCTTTGAGGGATCGACAGAAATGCCATCGGAAGATACAACATGGCCTAAGAACTTAACCTTATTCTCTAAAAAATGGCACTTGGAGAATTTGGCTCTAAGCTGATGATGACGGAGAGTACTCAAGACAATTCTCAAGTGATTAGCATGCTCGGCTTCAGACTTAGAATAAACAAGGATATCATCAATGATGACAAGGATGAACTTATCGAGATATTCACGAAATACGCGATTCATAAGATCAACAAAGAAAGTAGGAGCGTTCGTCAAACCGAACGGCATAACGAGCCACTCAAAAGAACCATACCGAGTGCGGAAAGCTGTAAGAGGTATGCTATCCTCCGCGACTTGTAACTGATGAAAACCTGTGGCAAGGTCAAGCTGAGAAAAGACCTTAGCACCACCCAATAGATCGAACATATCATCGATCCTAGGCAATGGATATCTATTTCCTGATGGTTAACTCGTTAAGCTTGCGATAGTCAATGCAAAGTCTAAGAGTTCCATCAGACTTCTTCACGAAGACGACCGCGGATCCCCACGGAGAAAAACTGGACCGAATCAACTGCTTGGACTTAAGCTCTAAAAGCTGCTTCTTCAGTTCCTCATTTTCCTTTGTAGACATCCTCGTGGGAGGATGACTAACCGGCTGCGCCCCCGGAATGAGATCAATGCGGAACTCAATTGCCCGCTTAGGTGGCAAACCCGAAACAGGTTCAAAAACATCAAAAAAGTCACAAGCAATAGGAATACAAGATATATCATCACCATCTCGCGAATCAAGAGAATATAAAGCCATTTCGGAATTATCCACATCCCGAAGAATAAGAGATAGCTGAGTAGGCGAATCCGGATGTCGAAGATACAAAATTCTCTCCGAACAAATAATCCTGGTATCATATCTCACTAGCCAGTCCATTCCCAAAATCATATCAAATCCCAGACAGGAAATAACATGCAGATTTGCATGGAAAGAAAAGCCACATAAAACAATCTCAATATCATCACAAAGCAAGCTAAGGGTCGCGGATCCCCCAATAGGATTCGTAATCCTTAAAGAAGTAACCAAACAAGAAACATCCAAAGATAAATCATCAATGAGCTTCTTCGATACGAAAGAATGTGATGCACCTGTGTCGAAAAGAACTCGTACACTATGATCATGAAATAAAATAGAACCTTCCAAAAGAGATGGAGATATACCTTTGGGCTGAGAGGGACCTTCAGAAGCCTTGGCAGCATAAAGCTTGCTAGACTTGGTACCAGCCGGAACAGTAGGGCAAGCTGAAACATGATGACCTTCCTTCTTACAATAACGGCAAAAGAGAGACTTAGGACAAGCTCGAATAATATGATCAGGATAACCACAATTGAAACACTTCCGAATGAAAGGTGTTCCAACAGATTGAGGCTGAGAACTAGAACTACCAGTCTTCTTCTTCTTAGAAGGAAAAGACCTGGCCTTCTGAAATGGAAACGGCTTCTTGTTGGGGTTCTTGGAAACCTCAACATCAACATCACTATCACACTCCTTCTCGACAGTCTCGAGATGAAGTGCCGAATCAACCAACTCCTCAAAAGAAAGCTTAAGCTGGAACAACAAGGACTTCTTAAGATACTTCTTAAGACCAGAGACAAACTTCAAATTATTCTTATAAGAAGTGCTAATGAATTCAAGATCATACTTAGATAAAGCCTCGAATGATGCAACATACTCAGAAATAGAAGATTTCCCTTGATTCAACTCAAGGAAGCGACGGGTCGATAAAACTTTTTCAGATTCAGGAACGAACTTGAGTTCAAATCGCTCCCGAAACTGAGTCCAAGAAAGAGTAGACTCATCAATCTCGTCTACAAGAAGCTCATACCAATCAAGAGCACGCTCTTGTAATAAGCTAGAAGTTACAATAACTCTATCATGGTCAGAAAGATCCATACGAGAGAAGATACGCTCGCACGTGCGAAACCAAGCTTGGACTTCAAGAACAGACTTGGAGCCCTACCAACACCGAAGGGCGATACCAAGGGAATATACATATCAATGAAACATCAGAAAATTTGCTCGAGCTCAGTACTGTACAAACAAGGATCCATGAGCCCGAAGACTCCAAACCCAATATCACCTATGCGGCTCATAGCGACCAACATCGAAAGCGATACTAAAGGGCACCTCAATATTACCCATGCGGCTCATAACAACCAACATCGGAAGCGATACTAAAGGGCAACAAACCCGAAGGCACAAACCCGAAGGCAACATACCCGAAGGCATCATACCCGAAGGCATCATACCCGAAGGCAACATACCCGAAGGCAACAAACTATAGTGGTGAAGGTCGAAGACCCAGTACTGGACACCACTAACTGGCGGAATGTGTCATAACTCTCCAAAAAGGATTCCGAAAAGTGGTAACGTGAGTCCCATAACCACTCGTTCGCACTAAACGGTTTACTATCCGTTAGTTAATTTCACACTCAAAGCAGTACAAAGTTCACCTCATCTCATTGGTAAACCAAACCAAAAGGTCAAAACAATCAATCGAATAGGTCGGGAATTAGTCGGATAGACAAACGCATGGATTCATGGTCCGTGTTTTACCTAACCATTTAATCTCCCTTCCACTCCGCTCGAAGTGCGAAATTGTGTACGTGCGTTTTAAATAGAATTTAAGAATTGGAGAAGGAAACTTTTAATACGATTTAGAGGGATTATTTATGAAAACCCGTGAATGAAGTCAAAAATAAGTTATCAAATCCAAAGATGCAATGACAACCACTAAAAACCAACTTGAATCGATAAAATTTGGAAAACCAATCAAAATGAGCAAAAATAGGCAAAACAACAAAATAGGAGCAGGTCGGTCGACCGGACTACAGAGCTCGGTCGGCTGGCCAGAAGCATAAAAATTGCTCGGAGTAGCAGGTCGGTCGATCGGCTACAGGGCTCGGTCGGCCGAACTGCAAATTTCTGCAGTTCCTGCCCTTTCTCATCGAAGTGCAAACACTTCCAAAACGCAACCGGTCGAGCAATGGGTCTAAGGAGCTTTAGCCAATAGATACCCCAGCTCCATTAACTCTCCGATTCGCTACCAAAAACATGCTCAAACATCAAAGTTAGGATCTTTAAAGAATTGAACCCAAACACTAAAAATTTGGATATTAACCAATTCAATCCAAACCAAAAGCAAGTGCATATGAACAAGTGCTAGGAATTCATACCCAACATCAATGAAATCAAGAGAGGTAGATGTGAGTTCAAAACTCACCCTCTTACCCCCAAACAAAGATATATATAAGCATAGATGTGAGATAAAAATCTTATCTTTTATCCCAAAACAAAGAAGAAGAAGCTCAAACACAAGAAGGAGATTAGCCGCTCTTCACTCTAACTCTACAAGCTTCAATCTAAGAATAAAACACATATTTTCCAAAGTTAGGTTTAGGAAACTTTCTGAAATTGAAGAGGAGAAGAGTTGGAGAAGATGAAGGGAGGCTTACCAATAGCTTCACTTTGATTTTGGAGCAAGATTTCAAGTTGCAAGAGGAAACTAGGGCTTGGAATTTCTAATTCCCATTCTCTTCCCCCATTTTCAGTTTTTAGCTTAAGTTTTATGAAATGAATTAAGTGTGGAGAGGAGAGGGACTGAGTTAGGGTTAATTAGATAGTTAATGGGCTGAACCCAACCCAAACCCAACTAGAAAAAGTTGCAAAATTCAACTTACTCCAAACATATCAAAGCTTATACTCAAAAAGGTTGCAATCGCCATTTTGGACTCAATGGAAATAGTTTCGAGTCCTAATTCGGCCGTTTGCAGAAAGTAACATTTCGGACCAAAAATCCGACTAACGACGCTATATTTAAATAAAATATTTAAATATAAAATCGTTAAATATGCGGGTTGTTACAAACTACTTCACAAGTTGCTGGAATTTAGGTAGAGGGAGTTGAAAATGAGGAAATAAATGAAAGAGAAATTATAGTTGAGACAAATTTTGGATAACTCATAAATATTCCTGAAACAGCTGGCTATTATGACACATTACAGTATCCAATTTTACTACCATATAGAAGTATGGATGGAATATAAATAGTCAAGATGAAAATGGTTACAAATTTTCATGTCGCGAGTATTCCACTAATATTCTACAAGTATATACAACTTTAGTAACACTATATTTTATATAAAAGTTTTGCTTCTTGGTAAATTTATACTGTTAATTTTTTATAGATTTGAGAAAATGATAAATCTCTTTTACTTCGAGGTGTCGATTATTTTAACAGTACTTTGTTGATAATTATGTTAAGATAGACACTAACATGCAAAGATGGTATGGGAGTAATCAAAATACCATTAGAGCTAAAACTTTTCAAGGATTACAAGATGCTCTGGATGTAGGAAAATAATGCAAGTGTGTATTTTTTGAATAAATTTTTTTACCTTTTATAATTAGAACATATTTGTATAAACACAATTTAACTTCATATTACTAAGTTGTCAATAAATTATCTTATATAGGAAATATTGGTACACGAACAATGCTACCTTCTTCATATACTGGATGTCCACGTGATATGTATCAACGATGTCATAATGCAATGACTTTAGTACATAAATTTGATAAATCCGATTTATTCATTACGTGGACATGCAATCCATTTTGGGATGAAATCGTTAGTGGATTATTACCTGGTCAAGACTCACAAGACATATCAGATTTAACAACAAAGGTTTTTCGTGCAAAATACGAGGAATTGAAAAAAGTTGTTTTCATGGAAGGAGCACTTGGAAAAGCAGCTACTCAAGTTCATGTAATTGAATTTTAAAAAAGAGGTGTACCACATATTCATGTGCTAAATTTTTTTGAAGAAGAAGACAAATTGGCTAATCCGGGTGAATATGAAGAAATTATTGAGCAGAAATACTAGATATTAATAAAGAACCAGAGCTATATACAATGGTACTGAAGTGGAAGATTCATGGACCATATGGAAATCAAAATCGTATTTCTCCTTGTACGAAAAATGGCTGTTTGTAAGGACTCGCCTTTTTGGATGGTTTAAATCAACGATAAGCCACACACGTCAAACCTAAACCATTCAAGATGGAGGATTTTTATGGGTTACATAAGAAGAAGTAGAGAAAGAATGAAAACAGACAAAGAATCTTACAGTGGGATAACAAAATGTAAATATAAAATTAACAGTTCATGAAGCTGTTTTACAAATAACATTTAATTATACTTATACAATATAGAGTCAGAGTTCATACAGTAGTAATAAATAAATAATGCAGCGGAACCACATGATGAAGTGAAAATAATATAATAAATAGTAATAATACTAAATCTTCGTCTTCGTCCTCCAAGACAATCTTTGATGAACTGAAAAGCTCAGATTGACCCGAGCGAATTGAAAAGACAAAGCATTTGAGTCAGAACTAAAAGAACTTATGTAAGTTAAATCAACAGTAAATAAATTTGAGTGTAATGGCATATGAGATATTTACAGGGTTTGAATTCTTCTACCCAGTGTTAACGTGAGTGCAGTTACTTAAGAGATGTTCGGGATTTCCTTCTCTTAAGGATCCGTTAAACTATTTACATAGATAGTACAATACACTATTATAATAGTGTCTACAGTAAAGTAAAGTATTAAAATAGCATTAAGGCATTACCTATATCCCCCTTAACACATTTTATATGTTCCCATAGTCTATGCAGTACCGTAAGTTCCTTCGTAAACTAGACGTTTACCCAGATGGCACTCCATAGGTATGGTGCAAAACAAACTCGTAGAATGTACGATAAGGCATGTAAACACGACACTCGAGACAATGACAGGGTAGGATTCCACCAATTGCGGACCCAAACCAGGGTAATGCATAGCGACTACTACCGCCCACCTCGGAACAAACTCCCATAATCAAAATCAAGGGGTGGCCATGAAATCATGATAAAGTCATAATATGGTATCGATGAAGCATGTCTGGTAAGAGGAATGACCTTAATTGGCTCAGCGTGGCTCCTATTTTAGTCACAACTAAGCTGAGTCACGGGAGTCAGGGTCACGTAAATACCTCAAACAAAATCATTCACCAAACCATCATACTTCATTTCTTCAATCTCCACCACGTACATAGTTATTAAAGTGGTTTTTAGTACTGGCAGAGAGTATGACAATATCCATCCCAGTCTCTTTAACAACCAAACGCTTATAACATATCGGATGGTTCCTTTACATTTCAAAATTCAATTCATAATAAATGTTAAAATATCATTCGATTCAAACCATATCACTTTCGAAATCATATTCACTTTCAAAGCAATATTCACTTTCAAAATCATATTCACTTTGAAATTATCAATAAGATAGGTTAATTAAATCCTCATCCCAAAATCATCATATTTATTCAAATATACCATTTCACAAAAAGGTATCAATTTCAAATCCCGAGTTAGGTTGTATCATCATCAAGGTTTAAATATAAATACTTCAACTTTACACAGTCTGGAATTTTAGAAAATAGTTTAGATAGTCATAAATAATTTTAATAGTTTGAAAATAGTTAAAATCATTAAGATACTCTAAAATATTTTAAATGATTTAAAAATAGTTTAAATTGTTAAAATAGTTTAAATTATTAAAATAGTTTAAATAGATTTAAACTGGATTAAATAGATTAAAATAGTTAAAATAGTTTAAATAGTTTAAATAGATTTAAATTGGATTTAAGATGATTTAAATATATTTAAAATAGATTAAATAGATTTAAGTTATATTAAATAGATTTAAAATAGATTAAATAAATTTAATTAGTTTAAAATAGGTAAGATAGGTTAAATTGGAATAAGTAGATTATAATAAATTAAAATAAATTAAAAATAGTTTAAATGGATTAAAATAGTTTAAATTAGTTTGAAACAGATTTCAAAGTTATATCCAAACATTTCAATAACTCAATTTCGATAAATTCATTTATATTTGACAATTCAAATTTGAAATTCCAATTTAATTTGAACAATTCATCAGATCAATTCCAATTTCAGCATTAAGACTTGGATTTTCAAAATAATTTAGTGTATATATCAATTTATATTTCAAAATACTAATTAAATAAATTCAAATTTTAAAGAATTAAAAATCATTTAATTTAACCAATCGTTGTCCGTATATAACTTTCTACCATATGTTCAAGTGATACAGATATTTATCATTTCAATCCGCAATTTAAAATTTTTAAGGGTATATATCATTTCAACTCGCAATCCTGAACTAAAATAAAATCCATAAATCACTGGAGCCTATCATTTCAACCCAAAACGATTTTTCTTAATCTATAGATCTTTCGGGTATGTACCATTTCAACCTATAAGGAAATTGCAGTGTTGAAATAATATAAAATATAACATCCAGTCATCCAATATCTACAATCAAAATACATCACAATCATCACTCAAATCTACCAAAAAACATCAGTAGACAACTGATTATCATTAACAGGTATTAAATTGTTGATTAAATTCAATATTAAATTAAATGATGATTTAATGCAATAAAAGTTAAATTTAACTAGGATGACAAATTTAAATATATCAAACGTCAACCAACCAATTCTAAATCACATTATAAATTCAATTTAATTAACATAAGATAATTTACTTGTTGTGAGTTGGTTAAAACACCGACCTTTGATTTCAAATCGATTTGAAATCCAAAATAAGGCCCAGATTTGAACAATCTTAGAATTTTTCCAAACGAGTTCCATAATGTTCGAAATTTCAATACGATCCTAGCGGAGAAAACTGTATACAAATCCGAGCTCGTATACAAAGGTTATTAAGATAAGAAGTTATACGAATTATATTTGAAATAAATAAAATAATAATATAATAAAAAATTCACCTCTAAACCTTATCTCGCATTCACGCTGTAGTACCCAACGTGGCTGCCACACTCCAATCGCTTACCACCATCGCTTTACTAGCCTATACCTAAATCAATGACCACCACCGTGCTCCCCAGTTCGAGGCGCACCCATCCAAGCCGCGCGGCCATCTCCGATTGCTCTAAGCTGACAGTGCAGCCGCCTCAATCTTCGGCCAATCAAAATGATTCTGGTGATCTACGGTGCGAACCAGACCCAGACCCAAGGCTTGCTCGATGAGCTCTATCACCCCATGTCCTACGATCGTCTCCAGGACGTAGATCCACCGTTAAATAATCAAAACATTAATATGGATGGCTGAGGTTCATCCTCAATTTCTGATCAAATGGTGGTTCAAACTGAAAAATGAACAATAGCATGAATTACCCTCGTCAAGAGCTTCGAAATGGTATAAAATATGACATAGTTCTGAGGAGTTTGATTTTTCGATTTGAATTTGATATTGGATTTAGGGTTTATATTTGGAATTTGTTTCTACCATTGAAAAGAAGGAGATAGACAGAAGTTGATGTGCGTAAAAAATAAGAAAAATGATTGCTAGTGTTTGAGAAACAAGACTATTTATACTAACAAAACCCGATAAGAAAATAAACACATATCGAATTTGTACGAACGACGAATAGGGACCGAAAAAGCCCGCACTGCCTCAAAAACGGAAGTGGATTATCTCATATATCAAAATAGATGTTTTCGATATTTTTAAACTCAATGAAATAGGTTTCAAGTCTTAATTCCATCATATGAAGACATTAGCTTTAAAATCAGCTTATTTCAAATTGAATTCAATTAAATTATTTTCTACGCGTTTTGAGTCCGTACGATCAAACGACAAGTCCGATCGCTACGAAACTTGAAAACCTACAATAATTCACAGTTGCGGATTCAGTGAAACTCGTTTCGTCGAAATCCAAGACGGTGGAAAAAAGGGTTATTTTCACATTAATTAAATAAATTATCATTAAATTGATTAAGTCACTTTTAATTTCACTTTTAATAACTAACAAAATTTTACATTTTTGATTACGTAGACATTTACAATAATTTAAAATCAACTTTACATGTCAATCCAGTTTTAAATATTACACTAATTACAATGTTCAGTTTCAACTGTAATTAAATCCAATTAATTATAATTAAATTTCAATAAATTTATTAAATATGATTTCAAACTTTTTGTTCAATCGATTATTACTCTATAGGCATAGTTAGCATTGGTTTATATCTATTACATTAATATTCTCCAATTTCTTCTAGTTTCCATTAACATAATATTTAATCACATTTAATTGCAATTGATTTCTAATTTAATTTAACAAACTAAATAAATTGGTAACATATAATAATTGTCACCATTAACTTTTAATCACATTTATAAGTTTATTATCTACCATATATGTTATAACCATTCACCTAACACTGATGTTATCCAACTAGAAGTGATTATGTATAATTTCACCAATTAATATAACATTTAATTTATTTTCTTATTTTAAGTTTATAACTAATTATAACTTACAATCATTACAATTTCTTAAGATTACGCTCAATTAATCATCTATTACATTAAATTTACATTATTACTTTATTTCTTTATTTACAATCTATAACCAATTACGACTTTACAGTCATTTCAATAAATTGTCTTACGTTAAAATATTCATCAAATATCTTACATTAACATTATTGCATCCAATTCAAGTTATTCATTTCAATGTTAAATCCTAAATTTTTAATCGTTCATAGCATTAAATTTCAAAACTAAATTAATTAATAATATTAATCATCGAAAATTACGGGTCGTTACACTCTCTCTCACTAAAAAAATTTCGTCCTTCAAACGGGGAAAATGGTTGAATAAAGAATTAATATATTAAATTCAAAATATTTTGTTTATAAACAATTAATTTACATAATTAAATAAGTTAAATAAAATATATCAAATTTATATACAATTAAATACTTCCATATTCAAGTTAATAAAAGTTTGAAAAACATTTTCACCATCACAAAAAATTTCGAAGCCCAAAATTCATGGGAAATTTCGACGGAGTCTCCTTTGTATGGAGTGGTCTGGGAGAAAAAATAATATCAATAATAACAATATATATCACATATTTAAAAACAATATATACCAAACCACAGGAAAATAATATAATATCGTTAGAAAACCGTAATCCGAAAACATACCAATTTGTCGGGCAAACAACGCTTATTTATGAAACCAAAACACAGCAATTGCTTTTATAAAACTGTATTTCACTTATATAATCCGAATGTGTTAATAGTTATATAAAAGAGAAATATTTGAATTATTTCAACCAATAACAACAAAACTATCACAATATAACAATAATCACTTACAACCAAAACCACACAACCATTACATGCAAATTCAAGAAATTAGCCATCCAACATGGCAACCAAACAAATGGTTTGTTTGGTTTTAGAACTTTTAATCGTATAAAACTGTAACGACCCGTTAAATTTGGTAATATTAAATGAATTAATATAATATGTTCTAATCTAATTTAGAATGAAATAAAGTCTTAAGATTTTATTTGAGTAAGTGTAGAAATTTGTTATAGTAATTGGAATTTAAAGTAACAATAAAATTTATGACAATAGATTTGTATAATGTAAATTGTCACATTTTGTTGAAAGTTAATTTTAAGAAACATACAAATGTTGAATCAGTGGATATTAATAAAAATATTTACTAGAATGGAATTCAATTAATATAAAATAAACAGTGGTGATTGTACATTTGGTTGTAATTATAAATAGAGACTAAGTAAAAGTGACCGTTGAATAAACCAATGCAATATGTGAAGGTAAGTAATTTTCATAAATGGTCAATAATAAACGCACTTAAAAGGGTAATAAAATTTGTTTGTTTAGGTGATTACGTATTGATAAGCTATAACTAAATCTGCAGTTTGGTAGTAAATGGGATATGAGAAGACAAAGGCATTTAGAAAGTAATAGATGGGATTCATAATAACAAGTAGTAAATTTATGCATATATTTGGGCGTTTGCCAGAATTACCAAATTTTACCATTCATATAATTTATTTTATTAAAGTCTATAGCAACATTGTTGTTAATAATGTTGTTAGTGAATTTGGATATAAAAGAATGACAAGTGTAGGTTAACCATTTATTTTATTTTGTTAAGAATGGAAATAGTTTGAAATAGATCTGAATAGATTTGTTTTTTGGATTGTTTATGTGCCTAGTTAATAAGGGAGAGTTTATAAAAATAAAAAGGAATGCACAAGTGAAATGTATATAAGCAAAGGTTATTTATACCCACAAATTTGTTTAATTACTGTATAGGAGATTTAAATGTATAGTTAATTATGAATTGTAGAAACGGTTATTTAATCTAATTGTTGAAAAATTAGGTGAAATATAAATAAGGAAATAGCGTAATTGTTGCACTTGAATAAAAAATAAATTTAAGAATTTATGACAAGAATTTAAATTTCCTATGTGTTTATATATATTGGTAAAATTGTAACTATATGGGAATTTAGGAAGTAAAATAAATGGCAGTGAGGGATAACCAATTTAATGCAATACAAAGGTGATTGGAACGACTGTTGGGTTTAATGGAGTATATATAAATAGTGAAAATCATTATAATCTCTTAATTTAATACGATTGTTTAATTAATACTAAAAGAATAAAGTTGAAATAGTATTAATGTAATAAAAACTTTAATAGATTGCAATTGTATCATGGAAGTAAATTGTTAATAAATGAATGTAAATATTAACAAATTTATGGAAATAAAATATAAAGGAATGTTGGATAGAACATAAGTGAATGAAATTTGATAGTACGTTAATTTGGAGGTAAATTTAAGAAAGAATAACAACCATTATAAATTTCCTAACTTATTTGTCAATGAATGTATTTGGGAATAGAGTTCTTTTATATGTGAATAGTTATAATGTTGCTATTAAGAATGAACGTTACTTTAATTATTAATATAGTAACGGAAGTATGAATAAATTTATAGAAACATAAGACTTACTTTAAGGTAATATTTGAGTGTAGACTTTTTGAAATAGATTTAATAACAATAATTATTGTTCGTTACCTATCTTATTTGTTGTTAAGATATTTTGAAATCAATCTCAAATTTATTCACAAAATTATTGCAGTTAGCGTAGTTTTGGTTTTGTAATTGCAGTAGTTAATTCTATAAAGTGAGGTTAATACTAATTTTATTTTAATTGGACCAATTGTTGATATATGCTTTAGAAAGCAAGATTTAAAATTATAATTGGAGTATTAAATTCAACAAAGGGTATTTATTCAAATAAAATGGAATTAAACGTAAATTATTACGTTATTGAATTAAAAAGGAAATTGTAGATTTTAAAGTGAAAACATAGACATGTTAAAGGGCATCTTTGTTTTGGATTTAAGTTGAGAGTATAAAGGTAAAAGATTAAATAATTGGATTTTGAGAATTAAATTTATAATTCCTTAATATAAGGAAGCATAGAAATGTATACTGAAATTTGATAGACTTGTCAATCTTAATTCACAGCCAGACTTATTAAATCATTTAAATTGACTATAAATTATATAAGCAATAAAATTTGGGCAATTATAGAGCTTTAATATAAAATTGGATTTTTATAATTTATTTAATTTATTTAATGAATATTAAAAATAGCCATTTTGGTCACGGACTCGGATTTCGATGAAACCAGTTTCATCGGATCCGTATCAGTGAATTATTATAGGGTTTCAAGTTTCATATCGATCGGACTTGTCGTTTGATCGTACGGGCGTGAAACGCCTTGAAATCAATTTTATTAAAATCAATTTGAAATCAATTTGGAAATCTTGTTTTCAGCATAACTTCTTCATACGATCAAATTCGAACGTGAAACTTTTTCCATCGCGTTCAGAATATTTTAAAATACCTATTTGGATATATGGGTTTAATAAATTTTGTTCCGGAGGCTAAACGGGCTTTTTAGGCCATAGTTTGTTGCGTACGTTCATCCTTCTAGTCTATACGCTCTAACCCAACCCTAACTATAAATATACAGTTATAAACCCTAGCCCCATTTTATTCCCTTCTGCTGTACGCTCATTTCTTCAATCTTCTCTCTTCCTCAATGGATGCATTTCAGATCCAATCTCAAATTGCAAATCAAAGATGAAAATTCAAAGTTCTCTAAAAATTCTGAAAAAAATATATGTTGATGTTTTCGATACGAGTAATCTACTGGTGTGATCCGTTTTTCGATTGGAGCCATCGTTTATCCAGAAATATTCAAATCATTTTCGGCCTCACATCATCGTCGCAACAAAAGTTGTCGGATCGGGAAAACATTTCTGGGTATTGAAGAGAGGACGATGGGGATCACACTATATGGTTTGTTCGTCGTTTCAACGGTCGGATTGGCCCCTAAAATTGGATTAGGGTTCGAAATTTGACGGCGGCAGGCAGCACAAGGGACGGCCGGACCTGGGGGGTTGAGGGCGGCTCGGCGTAGGCAGTTCGATGGTGTTGGTCGGCGGGCGATGGAGGCCGGAGGCGGCGTGAAATGGTGGTCAACGTTCGGTCAAAAGGGGGAGGTTGCGTGCGTTAGGGGCTTCGGCCTGGGCTGTTTGCCTTCGTGCGCGTTACTGGGAAGATGAGAGGAATGCACGTTCTCATATGGTGACGTGGCAATAATTTGTGAGACATGTTCTCTTTTCTTTTGTTTTATAAATTTTGTTTTCAAATCGAATTTCCTACACAACTTTTTCATACGAATTCCGTTTCACGCGAAATTTCTTTTGTTAGGATCGTAATTTAATTTCGGATCTGATGACGCCGGTTTGGACGGATTTGGAGACCGTCAAATTTTTGAATTTAAATTGAATTTAAATTCAATTTAAATTCCAAAGGTGAGTGTTTTAACCCACTCACAACTACTAGAAGCTTTTATGTTTGTTAAATTAATTTTAGAAATGAATAGAAATTTATTTATGAGTATTTGGCATGTTTATTTCACTCATATTTGTTGAATTGCATTTATTAAATTTAACTGTTAATTTAATTTATTTATTGAGTATTAATTGATAGTTAGAATTTATTTGTTGCCTATAAACTGCTAGTTAACAGTTATATAGATTATTACTGAATATAAACTGTTAGATTAATGGTTGTTAAATTTTATCTGAATAAAATTGCCAGTTATTACCTGTTATATATTATCAAATATAAATTGTTATTGATTGATATTGCTTGATTATTGTGATTGGATGATGGGTGATGTTGATGGATGTTTATTGTATATCATTAAATTGCAAATTTTCATGCATATTTCATTTCATTCGGGATTGTGGTTTGAAATGATATATAACCGCAAAATTTTATATCTTTTAAATTACGGATTGAAATGATAAATATCTGTATCACTTGACCATAGGATAGAAAATTATATACAGGCACCGCGGTCTATATATAACTATTTTAATGTGATTTCTATGGTTTGGATGGAATACGGTTTATAATAATCTTAAATTTTATATTGTATAAATATTTTTCTTCCATATATATATACATATGAAGTTGAAAATTTTGACATTAAACGGTGTATAAAAATCTTTAATAAAATTGGAAGAAAATTAAGAAAATGGAGTTTAATAATTTATATCATATGTTTAAATGTTAAGTTTGGAAATTTTAAGATATGATATTTATAATTGGATTTTTCCCAAAATAAATTAAAATGAATATTCTAGTATAATTTGAATTGGAAAAAATATATATATTATTACTAGAAATTGAAGTCTTATTATTTATGGATTTTATATGAATATTCAAGACTAATTAATAGAACAAACTGATTTGTTGAAAGAATAAAATCCAACTTTAGTTTGAAATATTGATACTCAAAATGGATATACGTATATATAAATAAATTGAAGTGGTTTTGGAACGTGAGAGAGATAATATAAATTTTGGTTTACACTTTAATAAAGAAATGTATTTGTAAAGCCATGAGAACTATTTTCTTTACAAAGTAACATTTAAGTTAAACCATTTAATTCATATACCGTTGAATGTCCAAACCATTCAAGTTTTAGAAGTTATGGTTTTAAATTATGATTTTCAAAATACTATGCTTTGAAAATATTTGATTTTCAGACGTTATGAAGTTAAAGCATTTTGATTTTGGAAAAGAATTATATTTGGGATAAGTGATAAAATATGATTTTGGTTTTGAAATGATATCGTATTCATGGTTATGAAATGGAATGTTTATTCTGATTTTTAAAGTATAACCTATCTTTAAATGACCGCGGTGTTATAATAACGATGGGTTGGCAAAGAGACCGGGATCGGATATCTGACATACTCTCTGTCGATACCGAAAACCACTTTG
Organism: Allium cepa; assembly: GCA_030765085.1. Lineage (NCBI taxonomy): Eukaryota > Viridiplantae > Streptophyta > Magnoliopsida > Asparagales > Amaryllidaceae > Allium > Allium cepa. Next base: position 517,745,093 of record CM060942.1, read on the forward strand.
ACTAACCGTGTACGCGGTGGAGATTCCAGAATGAAGTAGGTGGTGGCGTCGTTTCCTGTAAGGTAAATACGTGGACCCGACTCCCGTGAGTTGGCATAAGGTGGCTAAAACAGGAGCTATTCCCAGGCTAATGAGGTCATACCTCTGATCGGACACTCCTCTTCGATATTATACTATGACTTTGGATTGATTCAGTGGCCACTTTTATTTTGATTTTGGGAAGTTTGTTCGAGGTGGGCGGTAACTGCGGCTACGCGTTTCCACCAGCCTGGGTACGCAATTGGTATATCTACCCTGGCATTGCCTAGTTGTGCCGTGTCACCTACCATACCGAGCCTTGTACGAGTTTGGATTTCTCCCGTAGCCCGTGTGGTATCCTCTGGTGGCTTCCCGATCAGGAGGGACTATGATATTGGATGGACTACTGGGACTATTACGTGTTAAGGGCTATATGGGTAACCCCTTAACGCTATTAAAAAGTAAGTTTATTTTATAAATAGACACTATTATAATAGCGCAATATACTACATAGTAAATAGTTTAACGGATCCTTAGGAGATGTAAATCCCGAGCATCTCTTGAGTTACTGTACTCATATTTATTTCTGTTAATTTAACTCACATAAGATCTTTAGTTCTGACTCGAGTGTTTTTGTCTTTTCAAATTCGCTCGGGTCAGTCCGAGCGTTTCAGGATCGAAGACTTTAGCTTTGAAGGACGAAGACGAAGGAGTCGTATTATTATTATCTATAGTATTGCACCACACTCATACTGTTCCGCTGCATTGTTTGTATTGGTATGTGTAACTCTGATATTTATTGTATAAAGAAGAATTAACTGTTTTGTAACCGTTTATGAACTGTATATTTATTATTATATTTTATCCTTCCGCTGTGAGATTCTATTTTGTTTTATTTCTTCTCTGTTTTTCTTATTTACCCCATAACAATCCGCCCTTTGCGTATGCTTTTAATTGGCACGTGTGTCGGTTTAAAGTGTGCGAAAAGACGGGATGTTACAAAAACGATAAATAAACTACTAAGTATACTATACACTCAACGGTCTTAGACAGAACTTAATAGATTAGTTATACATCTTTACACAGTTAGAAATATCCTTACCAAACATCCCATAAGCCAAACAACCAATAATTTAAAATGTCAATAAGTTTATTCTTACAAATTTCTTTTCATATCATTTACTATTTGTCTATTTTCATTCATTCGTACAAAGCTTATTTTCATTAAATTACATTCATTACTTACAAAAAGTTCATTTCTCATTTATTCATGCAATGCCATTTTCATTAAATTTTCATTCAATTATTAACATAAGTTATTTCCATTCAATGATTTAAAATAATCAACGAATTCATTATCGAAGGATTATAAATATTTTATATCGGTATTCTTCACATTTATTATTTACTTTGATTTCCCTTTTTATGTAAGTATTCATTTGTGAAGTAACCCATACATAGATTTTTATTCTTTTTCACATTTATTCCTTTCATATATAATATTCACTTTTTCTATTTCACTTTTTCTTTATAAATGGCTTCAAACGTTACTTAAGTTTATAATCATTTTAATTACAGTATTCACTTTTCTATTAATTATAATTACTATCATTTCAAGCTATTAACTTAAGTTTATAACAATTTATAATATCAGAATTCTCATGTAAAGAAGAAATTCCATTGAACACTTTCGTTTTCTAAGTTTACTTGTATAATATTCTATTACATATTTGTAGCGACCCGTAGATTTCATGGATTTAATTTGGTTAAATTAAGTTGTAATTAAATTTAGAAGAAAAATAAATAAAAAACCTACTTATAGTAATTCGAAGTTAATTCAAATGATTTTAAGTAGTGAAAAGAATTTTACCAGTATATGAGTTGAATATGAGGAATTTGAGGAAATTATTAAACTAATATAATGTAATAAACATTGTTAACAGTAAATGGAATATGATAATAAGAAAAATTGCAAGTTTGTATTTATGGGCGAAATAATATTGATAGGTAATAATTGTTGTAGAGAACAAATTACGAATGTTATAAATTGTATAATGGTAACAACTATTGTTCGTTACCAATGCATTTAATTTATAGCGATTAAATAAGAAATAACTGAAAATTTTGAAGGAAAAATCAATAGAAAGGTTAACTACATGCATAAGATGGAAAGTTGAATAGAATTCTAATAAATGATAATAATGGAAAATATATACAATCAATGTAGGTAATTTGAAATTACAAATGATTAAACGTTTCTTGTGATAATGAATAAATAACGAAAGGAGTAAGCATATTTATTTAGAGTATTAATTACTATTGGGTAGAGATTTAAGTAACAACGTTTAATGCAATGTAAGTAATGACATTTTAAGTCAATAATAAGGAATTGGGAATCATATCTATGAAATGATAACGAGAATACAAGATAATAAATGCCAATTAAGGGTAATAATTAAGAAACTTAATGAAATCCCAATTTTATACAAAATAATTTAAAGGTCAGGTTTGGTTATAATTTGAACATAAGTAAATTGAATTTGTAGTATGAAAATATATGCAGAAATTGATTTTTGTAATAAAGGATTTTGTATGTGACAAAAAGGTAACGGTAGTGTTTATGGTAGGTTGCCTATTCATTTATTTAGATTGTTAGTTGGAACTGGAAATAAGTTTGTAATAAATGTAAATAAATGATACATTTATGTAACCAATGTAAATTTTACTTATAATATAGCAAAAGGTGGATTTAAGAAGTGAAATTGTAGAATTTGAAGCTAATTAATAATAGACATAGTAAAGATGGAAATCCAATCAAATGCGTAGGAATCAGATTTATTGGAAGGTAACCTAATTTATAAATAAATGGTAAGTATTAAGATATAATTCTATATAAATTGAAACTGATTGTAGATTTAGTGTAGTAACGTTAAGGCTAACTAAATTTGCTTTATAGATGGAATTAAAATCAAGATGGATAGGTAACGAACTTAAAAATTTAATAAGTGAATTTATTTCAATCAGTGCAATAAAAGGATACGTAAATAAATGGTAAGATGAAATGGTAAATTTTTGATGTTAATAAAATGATTTTTTTTTTTGAATTGAAATAAGTATTATAATGGGCAAATTTAGTTACTTTAAGGTGAAACGGAAATTTTAACACAATAGTTTGAATGCAATATTAAATTCATCTAATTTATAATAAAGATTCGTTAGATTTATTTAATAGAAATTTTGGGACATTTAATAGATAATTGCTGATGTTGAATGGAACAAAGGAATTGAATTTAACATGAATAGCATGAATATTAATAAAAGAAATTATGTAATAATTGATTTATTTTAGCATTTATGAATGAAATAGGAATTTAGGTTTAAGCAAGTGATGAATAAGATGTTGTGCAATCCAAATTAATATAGTAATTGTGAGTAATAAGAGCTTATTTGAGATTCTAATTTTTTTATATATGTTTTACAATTTCAATATAAATGGAAATAGTAGCAATACAAAGAAAGGCAGAATTTTTGAATATAGTAGTTAAGAAAAGGCAAACAAATCCTTCCATCTAAATCCAATTTAAAATAAAGCTTAATTATTGCAGTGGTTAGAATTAAATATTATGCTAGTCGAATACTAACTAATTCATTGAAATACCTATTCATGAAAAACAATTGAAAGGTTTTATTTGGTTATAATTGGTAAATTTGAAATAAACGTAAAGTTATATTAATTGACGTAATAATACGCAGTAAACTATAAGGTCATAGTCAAAGTTAAATTTAAGTAAATTCTTGGAATTTACAATATCTGAATTTACCGTAATTGAATTCAAACACTGAAATTTAAAATGAATTTAAGAATAATATTGTGAATCATGAACCAAAGTATGTGGCATCCCTATTTGGATAAAGAATGAGTATATAAAAGGTTAAAATCTAATATACGGGGTTTTGAGCATTTAATTTTATAATTCTTAAATATAGAAAAGTGCAGAAATTAATACTGCAAATTGATATACTTATAATTTTAATTCACATCCAAGCTTGTTAAATCATTTGAAATTGATTAAATTATATAAGTAATAAAATTTGGACAATTTTAGAATATAATATAAAATTTGGATTTTTGTAATTTATTTTGATTTATTTAATAAATATTAAAAAATAGCCATTTTTGTCACGGACTCGGATTTCGACGAAACCAGTTTCATCGGATCCGTAACGATGAATTATAATAATGTTTCAAGTTTCGTAGCGATCGGACTTGTCGTTTGATCGTACGGACTCGAAACGCCTTGAAATTTACGCATTTTGAAATCAATGTGAAATTTTTGTTTTTTTAGCATAACTTCTTCATACGATCGAATTTGGTCGCGAAACTTTTTCCATCGCGTTCAGAATATTTTAAAACACCTATTTTGATATATAGTTTTAACAAATCCGACTCCGGAGGCATAGCGGGCTTTTTGGACCATGGTTTGTCACGCACGTTCGCGTATCCAGTCTAGCTACCCTACCTCTAGCCTATCTATAAATATACATCTATAAACCCTAGCTCCTTTCTTTTTCATTTGCTGTACGTTCATTTCTTCACTCCTTTCTCTTCCCCAAATGTATACATCTCAGATCCAATTCCAGATCCATCCACAGTTCAAAATCAAAAGTCAAAACTCAAAAATTTCAGAAAATTCCAGAAAAAATATATGTTGAAGTATTCGATACGCGTAAATTACTGGTGAAATTCGTTTTTCAATTAGAGCTGTCGTTCATCCAGAATAAATTCAAACAGCCCCAAAATCGTTCATCATCGTCGCGCAAAACTTCGTCGGATCGGAAAACGGTTTCTGGGTTTTGGAGAGGGAACCGAGGGGATCGCATCTATGTATTTTGTTTCGAGTATCAACGGTTAGATTGGGCTGTAGAATTCAACTAAGGTTGGTGATAATTGGCGCGGCTGTGTTCGTGCGTTCTGTTCTAGAAGAAGGTGCGTGCGTGTAAATATTAAATGTGATTGAATATGTGTTCCATTTTGTATTTTTTTTTTTTTTATGTTTTCATTCGCAATTTTCGACATAACGTTCTCATACGAACTCCGTTTGACGCGAGATTTTTTTGTTAGGATCGTATTAAAATTCCGTACTTGATGACGCTGGTTTGGACGAATTCTGAGACGGGCGAATTTTTGGGTTTAAATCGGGTTTGAATTCGATTTAAATTCAAAAGGTGAGTGTTTTGACTCACTCACAACTACTAGAAGCTTTTATGTTCGTTAAATAAATTTTAGAAATGAATAAAAATTTAATTATGAGCTTTTGGTATGATATTTCAATTATATCTGTTGAATTGCATTTTATTGAATTTAACTATTAATTTAATTGATTTATTGCGTGTTAATTAGCTGTTAGAAATTATTGTTGCATATGAACTGCTAGTTAACAGTTATGTCAATTATCACTGAATATAAATTGTTAGATTAATAGTTGATAAAATTTAATTTGAATAAACTGCCAGTTATCACCTGTTATATATGATCATATATATAATTGTTATTGATTGATATTGATCGATGTTGTGATTGGATGATTGATGTGTTGTTGAATGAATGTTTATTTGGATATCATTAAACTGCAAGTTAGTATGCATTTACATTTCATTCGGGATTGCGGTTTGAAATGATATACAACCGCAGTTTTATTTTTTTAATTGCGGATTGAAATGATAAATATCCGTATCACTTGACCATAGGATAGAAAACTATATACAGGCACCGCGGTCTATATATAACTATTTTTAAAATGTGATTTCTATGGTTTGGATGGAATACGGTTTATAAAATCTTAAATTTTTATACTGAATAAATGTTTTCTTCCATATTTATATACATATGAAGTTGAAAATTTGAAATAAAAAGGTGTATAAATCTCTTTATTAAAATGGAAGAAAATTTAGAAAATGGAGTTTGATAATTTATATCCTATGTTTAAATGTTAAGTTGGAAATTTTAAGATATTTAAAATTGGATTGTTCCCAAATAAATTAAAATGAATATTCTAGTATAACTTGAATTGAAAAATATATATAATTTATTACTAGAAATTGAAGTCTTATTAATTATGGATTCTATGTGAATATTCAAGAATAATTAATAGAACATTTGATTTGAAAGAATAAAATCCAACTTTAGTTGAAATATTTATACTCAAAATGGATATACGTATATATATGAATTTATTGAAATGGTTTTGGAACTTGAAGCGATATTAAATTTTGGTTTTAACTTTAAATAAAGAAATGTATTGTAAAGCCACGAGAAATATTTCTTTTCAAAGTAACATTTAAGTTAAACCACTTATTTTATATACTGTTGAATATCCAAACCATTTAGTTTTGAAAGTAATGGTTTTAAAAACTATGGATTTCGAAGTATTATGTTGAAAGTTAATATTCAAATATTTGGTTACAAGGAATTATAAATTTTAAAAGTGGTATAATTTTTGGAAAAGTTTTATATTTGGGAAATGATATCATTGATTTGGGTTTTATAAAATAATATCAAAATGAATCTTTTTGGGTTTTAAGGAAGAAATGATATCGGAATATTATGGTTTTGAAATGGATTATATTCTGGTTTTAAAGTATAAACTATTTTTAAATGACCGCGATGTTATAATAACGATGGGTTGGCAAAGAGACCGGGATCGGATATCTGACATACTCTCTGTCGATACCGAAAACCACTTTGACTAACCATGTACGCGGTGGAGATTCCAGAATGAAGTAGGTGGTGGCGACGTTTCCTGTAAGGTAAATACGTGGACCCAACTCCCGTGAGTTGGCATAAGGTGGCTAAAACAGGAGCGATTCTCAGGCCAATGAGGTCATTCCTCTGATCGGACGCTCCTCTTCGATATTATACTTTGACTTGGATTGATTCAGTGGCCACTTCTATATTTTGATTTTGGGGAGTTAGTCCGAGGTGGGCGGTAACTGCGGCTACGCGTTTCCACCAGCCTGGATAGCAATTGGTATATCTACCCTGGCATTGCCTAGTTGTGCCGTGTCACCTACCATATCGCGCCTTGTACGAGTTTGGTTTTCTCCCGTAGCCCGTGTGGTATCCTCTAGTGGCTTCCCGATCAGGAGGGGCTATGATATTGGACGGACTACTGGGACTATTACGTGTTAAGGTGGAAAATGTAAAGCCTTAACGCTATTTAAAAGTAAGTTTATTTTATAAATAGACACTATTATAATAGCGCAATATACTACATAGTAAATAGTTTAACGGATCCTTAGGAGATGTAAATCCCGAACATCTCTTGAGTTACTGTACTCATATTTATATTCTGTTTATTTAACTCACATAAGATTTTCTAGTCTGACTCGAGTGTTTTTGTCTTTTCAAATTCGCTCGGGTCAGTCCGAGCGTTTCAGGATAGCAGATTTTAGCTTTGGAGGACGAAGACGAAGAATCAGTATTATTTTATATATAGTATTGCACCACACTCTTTCTATTCCGCTGCATTGCTTGTATTGGTATGTGTAACTCTGATTTTTATTGTAAAAGAAGAATCAAGCTTTTGTAAACTGTTTATGAACTGTATATTTGTTATTATATTTTATCCTTCCGCTGTGAGATTCTGTTTTTGTTTTTATTTCTTCTCTGTTTTTCTTATTTACCCCATAACAATCCGCCCTTGCGTATGCTTTGAATTGGCACGTGTGTCGGTTTAAAGTGTGCAAAAAGGCGGGATGTTACAGTTGGTATCAGAGCTTTGGTTTAGCGATAAACCTTGGCTTTGTGGGGTTTGACTCTTTGTTAATAGGGTAGAAATATCCTATGGGAGTCGCTGAGTGTATATATATGAGAGAGCGTATTTGTTAGTGTTAATAAAAGATTTTGATATTGTGTTAATCTGTTCCGCTTTGTATTTATGAATTCTGGTTGATGCATGGGACGCTATGCCATCAATAGGGATTTCTAAACACTTAATAGGACAGACCGACATAATATCCATTTTTAATATAGGTAAATGAAATAATTTTGCCTATTATATTTTCTATATATAAAAATAGTTTTATAAAGATATATATATATTTGGTTGCTATAGATTGGGTGTTAGAAAATAAAAATATCTATAATAACTGAAGCTAAGTTGAAATTATGATAAATCAAATTGGAGATTTTAGAACTTAAGTCCGGGATTTTTTTCCAAATCTGTTTCAAAGGATTTATGAAAAAAAAATGATTCGGTTTATAAGTATTTTCTTATAAAAATATTTCATATAATTTGGAAGAATTGTTTTAAAGAAGATTTTGGAAAAAAATTAAATTCTGTACTTTCCCCTCTGTCGCTGGAAAATAAATTTGGTGATGACGGCCGCATCATCAACTTTCATTTTCGAGTTTCGAAAGGGAAAGGCCACTGTAGTAAATTCTACTACAGATTTGTTTTGAATTTATTTGAAATTTTTAATTATTTAAAGATAATTAGAGATATAAAAGTTGCAAGACATTAATTACCTATTATTTTGAAATAAATTGAAATTTAACCCGGTATTTCATAAAAAAAATTTTTTTTTCCGTTAATTAATTGTTTAAAGGTTGTTAGTGAAATAAAAGTTAAGTAATAAACGAATTGAAACCTCTAATTGAAATAAAAGAATAACTGCAAAGCTATAAAGAGGAATTTGCATACATATGAGACAAAGGGGTAATATGAATAAACATTAAATGTAATAAAGAATGAAGATTAAACTTGTATAAGTTCAATTGCAATTTCCTTAACATAAATAACTTACCAAATATAAAAGTTGAAGTGTTAAATGAGAAACTGGAATTGAATATTTTACAAGTAGGAATTTAGGAAAAATGAAGTATTCAATAAATCACTGTTATAACAAGAATTTATTGGTATAAACTTAAGTGATAATTGAAATTTTACCCAAATTAAAGGTGAGTATTATTAATAGGTGATTTTAACTTAAGTAAATAAAATGAAATTCTTTAATAAATAAAGATTGATGTGTAGGGTTATAAACTTAAGTATGTTTTAAAATGCTACTAGTAATATAATAAAAAGTAGGTAATATAAATAAATGTCTGTAAACCATAGATAATGAATTAATAAGATCCTTTATTTATAAAAATGGAGGTTTTAAGGTTAATAATTTAAGTGTAAGTAGAGGGTTACTGTAATTAAATATATTATTGAATCATTAATAAATAAAAAGGAATTGAGAAGAAACTTGTAAATTTTCACTTGCATTCTTAAACATACATAACTTACCATATAATAAAAGTTGCAATGTTAGTAAGAAAATGTAAAGGAGAAATCTTACAAGTGAAGAGTAAGGAAATGAAGATATTCAAAATATTTGTTGTTATTAATGAGAATTTATTTTATAGACTTAAGTAATAAAAAGGAAATACAAATATAATAAATTTTGAGATAATTGGAAAATAAAACTTGTAAGAAATAAAGAAATTCCTCCATAAATGAAGGAAAGAAAATCAAACCACTAAATTATGAAATAAATGTATAATAAGCTATTTGGTGTTGATTTGAATTGTTTGGTTGATGTATGGTTGTTGGGTAAGGAATTTTGGAGTTGTTGGAGGAACAATAATCTATCTCTATTCCATTTAAGACTGTTGAGTAAAGGATGCACTTGATAGTTATTTCTCACTCCGTAAAATTTCAGAATTTGAACCCGAACAACTAATGGTTGTTGATTGAATGATTGTTGTTTGTGGTGTGTGCTGTTTGTTAAAATGTATGGTTGTTGCATTTGATTTGGATATGAATGATTGAATCTGCCCAAACATTTCACTGTAATATAGATATTTAACTTTTAGATTATATAAGTGAATACAGGGGTTGGAAGCAACTGCTACTGCTTTTGGTTCCAAAATAATAAGCGTATTGCCCGACAAATAGGTACGTTTTCGGATTACGATTAAAGCGCTATTTTATATATTTTCCCGTGTTGGGATATTTTATTTTGGATATATATGTAATATATTTATATATTTGGATATTATATTTTCTCCAGAGTCCCTCCGTATAAAGGAGACTCTGCCAAAAATTTTCGTAAATTTTGGACTTAGAATTTTGTTAAAGATATTTTTCCAACTTTAATAATTTAAGTATTAAAAGACATAATGATTATAAAACAAGTGTAATTCATTAAAGGAAATTAATTTAGTAAATTATTGTTATAAGTTAATATTTGAAACTAGATATACTGTTTTATTCTTCTATCTCCCTTCCTTTTCCTTTTCGGGGACGAAAAGTTTTGAGTGGGGGAGAGTGTAGCGACCCGTAGATTTCATGGATTTAATTTGGTTAAATTAAGTTGTAATTAAATTTAGAAGAAAAATAAATAAAAAACCTACTTATAGTAATTCGAAGTTAATTCAAATGATTTTAAGTAGTGAAAAGAATTTTACCAGTATATGAGTTGAATATGAGGAATTTGAGGAAATTATTAAACTAATATAATGTAATAAACATTGTTAACAGTAAATGGAATATGATAATAAGAAAAATTGCAAGTTTGTATTTATGGGCGAAATAATATTGATAGGTAATAATTGTTGTAGAGAACAAATTACGAATGTTATAAATTGTATAATGGTAACAACTATTGTTCGTTACCAATGCATTTAATTTATAGCGATTAAATAAGAAATAACTGAAAATTTTGAAGGAAAAATCAATAGAAAGGTTAACTACATGCATAAGATGGAAAGTTGAATAGAATTCTAATAAATGATAATAATGGAAAATATATACAATCAATGTAGGTAATTTGAAATTACAAATGATTAAACGTTTCTTGTGATAATGAATAAATAACGAAAGGAGTAAGCATATTTATTTAGAGTATTAATTACTATTGGGTAGAGATTTAAGTAACAACGTTTAATGCAATGTAAGTAATGACATTTTAAGTCAATAATAAGGAATTGGGAATCATATCTATGAAATGATAACGAGAATACAAGATAATAAATGCCAATTAAGGGTAATAATTAAGAAACTTAATGAAATCCCAATTTTATACAAAATAATTTAAAGGTCAGGTTTGGTTATAATTTGAACATAAGTAAATTGAATTTGTAGTATGAAAATATATGCAGAAATTGATTTTTGTAATAAAGGATTTTGTATGTGACAAAAAGGTAACGGTAGTGTTTATGGTAGGTTGCCTATTCATTTATTTAGATTGTTAGTTGGAACTGGAAATAAGTTTGTAATAAATGTAAATAAATGATACATTTATGTAACCAATGTAAATTTTACTTATAATATAGCAAAAGGTGGATTTAAGAAGTGAAATTGTAGAATTTGAAGCTAATTAATAATAGACATAGTAAAGATGGAAATCCAATCAAATGCGTAGGAATCAGATTTATTGGAAGGTAACCTAATTTATAAATAAATGGTAAGTATTAAGATATAATTCTATATAAATTGAAACTGATTGTAGATTTAGTGTAGTAACGTTAAGGCTAACTAAATTTGCTTTATAGATGGAATTAAAATCAAGATGGATAGGTAACGAACTTAAAAATTTAATAAGTGAATTTATTTCAATCAGTGCAATAAAAGGATACGTAAATAAATGGTAAGATGAAATGGTAAATTTTTGATGTTAATAAAATGATTTTTTTTTTTTGAATTGAAATAAGTATTATAATGGGCAAATTTAGTTACTTTAAGGTGAAACGGAAATTTTAACACAATAGTTTGAATGCAATATTAAATTCATCTAATTTATAATAAAGATTCGTTAGATTTATTTAATAGAAATTTTGGGACATTTAATAGATAATTGCTGATGTTGAATGGAACAAAGGAATTGAATTTAACATGAATAGCATGAATATTAATAAAAGAAATTATGTAATAATTGATTTATTTTAGCATTTATGAATGAAATAGGAATTTAGGTTTAAGCAAGTGATGAATAAGATGTTGTGCAATCCAAATTAATATAGTAATTGTGAGTAATAAGAGCTTATTTGAGATTCTAATTTTTTTATATATGTTTTACAATTTCAATATAAATGGAAATAGTAGCAATACAAAGAAAGGCAGAATTTTTGAATATAGTAGTTAAGAAAAGGCAAACAAATCCTTCCATCTAAATCCAATTTAAAATAAAGCTTAATTATTGCAGTGGTTAGAATTAAATATTATGCTAGTCGAATACTAACTAATTCATTGAAATACCTATTCATGAAAAACAATTGAAAGGTTTTATTTGGTTATAATTGGTAAATTTGAAATAAACGTAAAGTTATATTAATTGACGTAATAATACGCAGTAAACTATAAGGTCATAGTCAAAGTTAAATTTAAGTAAATTCTTGGAATTTACAATATCTGAATTTACCGTAATTGAATTCAAACACTGAAATTTAAAATGAATTTAAGAATAATATTGTGAATCATGAACCAAAGTATGTGGCATCCCTATTTGGATAAAGAATGAGTATATAAAAGGTTAAAATCTAATATACGGGGTTTTGAGCATTTAATTTTATAATTCTTAAATATAGAAAAGTGCAGAAATTAATACTGCAAATTGATATACTTATAATTTTAATTCACATCCAAGCTTGTTAAATCATTTGAAATTGATTAAATTATATAAGTAATAAAATTTGGACAATTTTAGAATATAATATAAAATTTGGATTTTTGTAATTTATTTTGATTTATTTAATAAATATTAAAAAATAGCCATTTTTGTCACGGACTCGGATTTCGACGAAACCAGTTTCATCGGATCCGTAACGATGAATTATAATAATGTTTCAAGTTTCGTAGCGATCGGACTTGTCGTTTGATCGTACGGACTCGAAACGCCTTGAAATTTACGCATTTTGAAATCAATGTGAAATTTTTGTTTTTTTAGCATAACTTCTTCATACGATCGAATTTGGTCGCGAAACTTTTTCCATCGCGTTCAGAATATTTTAAAACACCTATTTTGATATATAGTTTTAACAAATCCGACTCCGGAGGCATAGCGGGCTTTTTGGACCATGGTTTGTCACGCACGTTCGCGTATCCAGTCTAGCTACCCTACCTCTAGCCTATCTATAAATATACATCTATAAACCCTAGCTCCTTTCTTTTTCATTTGCTGTACGTTCATTTCTTCACTCCTTTCTCTTCCCCAAATGTATACATCTCAGATCCAATTCCAGATCCATCCACAGTTCAAAATCAAAAGTCAAAACTCAAAAATTTCAGAAAATTCCAGAAAAAATATATGTTGAAGTATTCGATACGCGTAAATTACTGGTGAAATTCGTTTTTCAATTAGAGCTGTCGTTCATCCAGAATAAATTCAAACAGCCCCAAAATCGTTCATCATCGTCGCGCAAAACTTCGTCGGATCGGAAAACGGTTTCTGGGTTTTGGAGAGGGAACCGAGGGGATCGCATCTATGTATTTTGTTTCGAGTATCAACGGTTAGATTGGGCTGTAGAATTCAACTAAGGTTGGTGATAATTGGCGCGGCTGTGTTCGTGCGTTCTGTTCTAGAAGAAGGTGCGTGCGTGTAAATATTAAATGTGATTGAATATGTGTTCCATTTTGTATTTTTTTTTTTTTTATGTTTTCATTCGCAATTTTCGACATAACGTTCTCATACGAACTCCGTTTGACGCGAGATTTTTTTGTTAGGATCGTATTAAAATTCCGTACTTGATGACGCTGGTTTGGACGAATTCTGAGACGGGCGAATTTTTGGGTTTAAATCGGGTTTGAATTCGATTTAAATTCAAAAGGTGAGTGTTTTGACCCACTCACAACTACTAGAAGCTTTTATGTTCGTTAAATAAATTTTAGAAATGAATAAAAATTTAATTATGAGCTTTTGGTATGATATTTCAATTATATCTGTTGAATTGCATTTTATTGAATTTAACTATTAATTTAATTGATTTATTGCGTGTTAATTAGCTGTTAGAAATTATTGTTGCATATGAACTGCTAGTTAACAGTTATGTCAATTATCACTGAATATAAATTGTTAGATTAATAGTTGATAAAATTTAATTTGAATAAACTGCCAGTTATCACCTGTTATATATGATCATATATATAATTGTTATTGATTGATATTGATCGATGTTGTGATTGGATGATTGATGTGTTGTTGAATGAATGTTTATTTGGATATCATTAAACTGCAAGTTAGTATGCATTTACATTTCATTCGGGATTGCGGTTTGAAATGATATACAACCGCAGTTTTATTTTTTTAATTGCGGATTGAAATGATAAATATCCGTATCACTTGACCATAGGATAGAAAACTATATACAGGCACCGCGGTCTATATATAACTATTTTTAAAATGTGATTTCTATGGTTTGGATGGAATACGGTTTATAAAATCTTAAATTTTTATACTGAATAAATGTTTTCTTCCATATTTATATACATATGAAGTTGAAAATTTGAAATAAAAAGGTGTATAAATCTCTTTATTAAAATGGAAGAAAATTTAGAAAATGGAGTTTGATAATTTATATCCTATGTTTAAATGTTAAGTTGGAAATTTTAAGATATTTAAAATTGGATTGTTCCCAAATAAATTAAAATGAATATTCTAGTATAACTTGAATTGAAAAATATATATAATTTATTACTAGAAATTGAAGTCTTATTAATTATGGATTCTATGTGAATATTCAAGAATAATTAATAGAACATTTGATTTGAAAGAATAAAATCCAACTTTAGTTGAAATATTTATACTCAAAATGGATATACGTATATATATGAATTTATTGAAATGGTTTTGGAACTTGAAGCGATATTAAATTTTGGTTTTAACTTTAAATAAAGAAATGTATTGTAAAGCCACGAGAAATATTTCTTTTCAAAGTAACATTTAAGTTAAACCACTTATTTTATATACTGTTGAATATCCAAACCATTTAGTTTTGAAAGTAATGGTTTTAAAAACTATGGATTTCGAAGTATTATGTTGAAAGTTAATATTCAAATATTTGGTTACAAGGAATTATAAATTTTAAAAGTGGTATAATTTTTGGAAAAGTTTTATATTTGGGAAATGATATCATTGATTTGGGTTTTATAAAATAATATCAAAATGAATCTTTTTGGGTTTTAAGGAAGAAATGATATCGGAATATTATGGTTTTGAAATGGATTATATTCTGGTTTTAAAGTATAAACTATTTTTAAATGACCGCGATGTTATAATAACGATGGGTTGGCAAAGAGACCGGGATCGGATATCTGACATACTCTCTGTCGATACCGAAAACCACTTTGACTAACCATGTACGCGGTGGAGATTCCAGAATGAAGTAGGTGGTGGCGACGTTTCCTGTAAGGTAAATACGTGGACCCAACTCCCGTGAGTTGGCATAAGGTGGCTAAAACAGGAGCGATTCTCAGGCCAATGAGGTCATTCCTCTGATCGGACGCTCCTCTTCGATATTATACTTTGACTTGGATTGATTCAGTGGCCACTTCTATATTTTGATTTTGGGGAGTTAGTCCGAGGTGGGCGGTAACTGCGGCTACGCGTTTCCACCAGCCTGGATAGCAATTGGTATATCTACCCTGGCATTGCCTAGTTGTGCCGTGTCACCTACCATATCGCGCCTTGTACGAGTTTGGTTTTCTCCCGTAGCCCGTGTGGTATCCTCTAGTGGCTTCCCGATCAGGAGGGGCTATGATATTGGACGGACTACTGGGACTATTACGTGTTAAGGTGGAAAATGTAAAGCCTTAACGCTATTTAAAAGTAAGTTTATTTTATAAATAGACACTATTATAATAGCGCAATATACTACATAGTAAATAGTTTAACGGATCCTTAGGAGATGTAAATCCCGAACATCTCTTGAGTTACTGTACTCATATTTATATTCTGTTTATTTAACTCACATAAGATTTTCTAGTCTGACTCGAGTGTTTTTGTCTTTTCAAATTCGCTCGGGTCAGTCCGAGCGTTTCAGGATAGCAGATTTTAGCTTTGGAGGACGAAGACGAAGAATCAGTATTATTTTATATATAGTATTGCACCACACTCTTTCTATTCCGCTGCATTGCTTGTATTGGTATGTGTAACTCTGATTTTTATTGTAAAAGAAGAATCAAGCTTTTGTAAACTGTTTATGAACTGTATATTTGTTATTATATTTTATCCTTCCGCTGTGAGATTCTGTTTTTGTTTTTATTTCTTCTCTGTTTTTCTTATTTACCCCATAACAATCCGCCCTTGCGTATGCTTTGAATTGGCACGTGTGTCGGTTTAAAGTGTGCAAAAAGGCGGGATGTTACAATATTCTTTTTAACATTTACAACTTTTTACATTATGGTAAGTTATATATATTTCTTTTAGAGTGTAATCAAATGTTACACAAGTTTATCTTATTTATTTTGATTAACAAATGTTCAATAATTCATCTTCTAAATTTCCATTATTCTTTAATTTTACAAGTTCCCAATTTCTTATATATACCATTAATCACTTAGCATCTAATTACTTATATTTTTCTTCATTTTAGAAACTTCCAATTATTAAAATAATTAAGATTTCATTCATTACAATAATTGAAGACTAATAATCATTAGAAAATTTTAAGAACTAAACTCCGGGTTCATTTTAGTCCCTTAGAAAATAATATATATTTATCCTACATAGACCAATTCATATTTAAAAATTCAAATTTAAGTTTTATTCATACAAATATAGGTGTATTAAAATTACTACAGTAGCCTTCCCACTATGAAACTCGATAATTAACGTCGATAATGCATGCACTCATCATCGAAATTACTTTCTAGCGACATAGAGGGGACTACTGAACTTAATTTCTTTAAAATTCCTTTAAAACATTCCATTCAAATCATATTGAAATATTTATATCGAAAAATACTTTCAAATGATACTAATAATTCCAAAATCTTTTGAAAAAAATCTTAAAAGTCCCGAAACTTAAGTTTTGAATTTCCAATTTATGTTCTTTTTATGTATAATCTCATTTTGCAACCAATATTTATAAATTTCAATTTTATAACAAACAAACATATCACACACCACAATATCCATTAACAAAAAATTATTCTTTTACATAAAAATAAGATACTAGGTAAAGTTATATCATTTACCTATATTTCAAAACCAATATTGTGTCGGTCTGCTACAGTAAGTGTTTAGAAATCCCTATCGATGCCATGGAATCCCATGTACCGACCAGAGTTTATAAATACTAAAAAGAACAAATAAACACAATGCAAAACATTTTATAACACTAAAAAATACGCTCTCACATATATATAAACTCAACGATCCATTCTAGGGTATTACTATCCTATATTATATCAGTAAGACCCCACAAAGCTAAGATTATCACTAAACCAAAGCTTTGACACCAAATGTAAGGACCCACCTTTTTGGACGGTTGAAAATCGATGATACGCAACACACGTCAAACCCAAACCATTCAGTATGGAGGATTGTTATGGGGTAAATAAGAAAAAGCAGGGAAAGAAAGAAAAATGACACAGAATCTGTGACAACCCGGAATTTCTAACTATGTAAATTGGAATAATTAATTGATTTTTAATATTTAAAAAGTTAATTTTAAACTCGAATTCCAGATATCAATATTTACTTGATAATTAAATCATTGAATTATATAGTTTAAATATTGAATTTAATAATTAAAATTGGATAAAATACTGAATCTGAAATTTTTAAGCCTGTTTAAATAATTTGAAGGCTTATAAAATTTATAATGATAATACTGGAGATAATAGAATGGTTGAAATTTAATTTAAAGGCAATTTGTTCAATTTTAATAATATATCTCGTTTAAATTGAATTTAAAAATAGCCTTCCGAGGCACAGTCTCGGAATTCGACGAAACTAGTTCCATTGGATCTGTAATAGTTAGTTATTATCGGATTTCAATTTTCGTAACAATTGGAGTTGTCGTTTGACCATGGCAGCTCGAAACGCTTAGATTTATTTTGATTGATTTAATTTAAAATTGATCCTTTATTTCCGTAACTCGCGCAAATGATCGAATTAGCTTTTGAAACACGTTACATTGCGATCGGAACGTGGGTAAAACCTTATAAACGCCTGGCGGCATGTCTGATTTGTGGTTCGGTATTTCACGGTGCGACACGAGATATTTTCATTATTTAATTAAATAAACAATCTTACGCTGTAAGCTTTCCCAAACGGCTTTATTGTCTCGTTCCCCTTTTATTCCTCAGGCACGAATCGAACTCAAAAATAAAATAAATAATGGCCGCAGCCTTCGAAAAAAAATAAAAAAATAAAATAATAATCGTTGAAGCTGAGATATAATCAGATCTTGGGAGCGCACGAGGCAGAGTGAAGGGGCGCTGCAGTTCACGATTTAGGGTTTCGAGCTAGTGGGTGCAGCCGCACGTAGGTGATGTTGCATGCGATTTTCGAGTGTAGGGGAGGACGGCGCATTGGCGATCGACTAGTGGAAGACGCCTCAACATCAGAGGCGCGACTGGGTGAAGCATTTCGGCAGCTGCTGTTGTCATGGGGAAGAAGTCGCGACTATAGGAGAGCAACTCGCGTGGATCGAGTCAGAAGATGGCGTAGTCATGCGAGCTTCGAGGTAGCTATTGCTGATTGCAGTGGAAGCGTTCGTCAATCGTGAGTAATTTTATCCTCTTTGTTTTATTTTTTTTTACAGCACTGTTGATCTTAAACCCTAGGTGAAAAAAAGGGGGGGGGGGGGGGGGGGTAAATAAAGGAAATTGAGATTTAATAATCATTTATAAATCCTTAAATTAAATGCTTGTCAAACTTAAATCATGACAGCTTGATTGATAATTCATGAAATAAGTTAAAGATTAATTAGGTAATTGGGTTACAATTATTAATTGAGTAATTTGTAATTGGTGATTTGCAAATTGGGTAATCAGGTTTCCTAATTACCAATGAAGGTTGATAATAAATAGGTCAGGAGTAATGAATTAGTAATTACTTGTGGAAGTAATAAAGAAATAATCACCGGATGGAATTGATTGGATGAAGGGATTGCCAAATTTGTAAGGAGCGAAGGTGGGTAAATCTCATGCTTTTGGATTTTTTTTATTTAAATTTAAATGGGCAAATTTAAATAATTAGTTGGATGAATAACTTGATGGAATGTGCTTTGAAAAATGACGTGACTTTGTTTTGTTCTGATCATGAGTTAATTGTGGTTGACTTGAAGGGTTTGGGTTTTTAAATTGTCTAGATTTAATGTTGTAAATAAGAGAACGGTTTCATTCTAATGTTGTCAAGGGATTAATCAATTCTGGTTCATTAAATTTGAAGCGTAGTTAAAATAAATAAATTATTAATTAGTTCAATTACTTAATAATTTGGTTAATTAATTTTGAAATCGAGAGTTTGGAATTAATTAACTATGGATTAAGTTAATTAATGAAGTTTAATAAATTCAGAATAAACAATGGATGGCTTGATGAATAATTACTTAATTAAATTTAAATAAAATATAATTACTTGTGTAATTAATCAAGAGATTAATTAAGATGATTATTTAAGAGGAAATTGATTTATTTAAAGGAATAGTATTGTGGTTTAGTTAGTACTTAATATAAATCTAGGCAAATTGAAATATATTGGAAATCAAACAATTATATAATTAATGATGTAATTAAAGATTGGTAAATTAAGAGTGATAAATCCAGAATATGCGACTTATAAGAAATTAAGTAATATAAGATATTGAGGATTGATGTAATTAATATAGTTAATTAAATTGAGAAATAATTAAGATTTCTTATTGATTTCGGGTTAAGAATAATTAATATCGTAAAAATTTATTAAGGTAATTACTTGAATGAAATTGGAAGATAATTAATCCAGGGTAATTAATTAAAATGAATAAATTTGGAAGAATTGATTAATTAATTGGCTTGGAAATTAATTAATGAAGATATCTAAGTAATTGAGGATTTGAAATTCAACTTAAGTAAATTGCATTGGCTTGTATGCGATTAAGCCTTGCGTATGGATAATTGAATAGTATTGGATGCTTGAATGAGTTGATACCTCTGGTATGAAATGTTGTGTATTCCGTATGGATAATTCTAAAGAGGGCGGGATCGGGTATCGGGAAATACCCGACACTACTTCGAATATTTTATGGGATTAATATGTGGAATCTATATGCTGGAGTGAAGTGATTTAAAGGGATTGGACTATTTAAATCTAAGATTTAGTATTTTGGAAATGGATGTGTGAAATTAGTTATGTCTATAACATACTGTGAACTAGTAAAACTTTGTTCCAGTTACCCCGGGTTTTATAAGTTGTTTGCCTTGGTATTCCTAGTTAGTTGAGATTACTCACGCAGGTTTCCAGCCTGACCCGGGTGTTACTTTGGTGTAATGCTCGGGTCAGACCGAGTATTACAGATTTTCAGGTAGGTATGTTCTGGAGCCCAGGAGGCGAGCTGGATGGCAAGAGTGTATAGACATTTCCGCTGTATTTATATATTCTGAGACATGCTTGTTTGTATATGTTCAGTGACTGTATATATATGTGAAACTCTGATGTAAATTAAAATGTAATCGACAGATATAGTATTTTTTTGTAAACTGTTATTATTTATTATTATATTTTATCCGCTGCGAACGTGAGATGTTTGGTGTTTCTGTTCTTCTTCTTCTATCTTTTTTCTTCTTTTCATAACTATCTGGGATTTTCGGGTTCGAAAATTTCGGGTCGTTACATTTGGTATCAGAGCTGAAAGGTTAAGCGAGAACCTTGGCTCTGGTGGGGATTACTCATTAAATAGAGTTCGTAGAACTCTAGAATGAGTTGAGTGTGTGTGTGTGTGTATATATATGTATATATATATATATATATATATATATATATGAGCGCGTACTTGTTATTTTTTTATAAAGGTTTTAAATGGTTTTATATAAAATATATTTTGAAATATAAAGCAATAGTTCTTTCTAATAAATATTAAGGTGATTGGTTGTTAAATTATTGGAATTAAAATTGAGAAGTAATATAATACAACCAAACTGAAATTTAATAAAGATAAGTTTGAAATGGATTCAAACTGAAACTGAAGTTTAGAATTGGAATTAAATTAAGTAGGAAACAAAAATAATATAACTAAATTAAAATTTAAGTGATTGAAAATGAAATTCAAAATCTAATCCCGGAATTTGAAATATAGATTGGAAATGAAATTTATAAGTCGAAATAAATTTCATAAATAAATGAGCTTATAATTTGAAATAGAATGCCAGAGAATAATTGAAAATAAAGTAAGATGAAAATTCTAGAGTAATGTTTAAATATGAAATGGATGGATTGGGGATTTGGAATTTTTGGGAAAATTTAAAATTTCCTTTGGATTTGAAAGTGGTTCCCAGATGTTTTGGAGAAATAATATTATTATTTCAAAATATTTTTGTGTTGAATTTGAAATCTGGGAGATTTGGAGTTAAAAATATTTAAAAGTGTTTTTAGAGAGATAAAAGCATTAAACTCTTTTGGTCACTGGAAAATAAAGTCGGTGATGACTGCAGCATCATCGATGTTCATTTTCGAGTTTCTAGAAGAGAAATTGCTACCAAATTGTTTAAAATTGGAATTGTTTGTAAACTGGGTTTGGTTTTGAAATTCAAAGGGATAATTGAATTCGCCAAAGAATTTTGGATATAGTTAATTCTAAGGTGATATTGAAATTTGGAAATTTGTTTAAACTCTGGAATCTTAATTAAATGTTTATGGAATAATAAAAATGTATCGGCTAAATAAAATGTATAATTCTAAGTTAAAAATAAATGTGAATGTAATGGATTATAAATAGAAGGTGTAAAATTGAAATTATACTTAAGGTTGTAAGTTTAAAGATCAAATGGAATTTGATCTGAAATTGGAAGGAAATTGAGAATCAATTCAATTTGAATTGGGAATGAATCAAGTCCAATGGGAATTGGAGTTAATTAAATTGGGATTGGGTCAATTTAAATGGAGTGGAAATTTAAATTGGATTGTTGGGGAAGTGAACAGTTTTGACTCTAGACCATTTTCAATGTAAATTATTTTAATATAAATAGTTTTAAATCTATTTTCTTATCTATTTACTGTACAATTTTCTTTTTAAAACCTAAACTATTTTATACTGGTTTTGCCACTACTTTTGGAACTCTTTACCTATTTTACAACTGTTTTATACACTAATTACTAATTTTCAACTAAGTTACGAATTAATTTCTATTTTACAACTATTTCGCAATTATTAAGATTTCTATAACTATTTAACTATTTTCCAACTATTTTATAATTAGTTAACTATTTTACAATTATTTTGCAAACTGATAATTATTTTTCAACTACTTACCTATTCTTAAAATTTTCAAGCTATTTTTCTAAATTGGTCGGAGTTCAAACTGTTATTGATTAAGTACCCGACTGAGATAAGGATTGAATTAATAATCCAAATGGGGATTAATGTAAAGGTGAATAAGGAATATGAAATGGTTCTTTTGAACTGAAAGAATATTTTGAGAAATATGAAATGAATAAAGATGGAAATTGGATATTTATATGGTTTTTGAGAGTGTTTGAAGTATAAAAAGGGGTTTTATACAAGTTTGAAATGAACCAAAGTTTTAAATATTATATATATATATATATATATATATATATATAGGATCTTATGAGGATTTTGGAAAAGGTTTTGGGAACCTTTGGATTTTGAAAGGCTTTTGATTTTTGGGTAAAATCAATATTGAATTTGGAAAGCCAAGTTTGAGAATTATCGATTTTGGGGTAATCGATTTTGTGTAAAGGAGCTTTGATAAAGTTCATACTAGGTGTATGATTTGAAAGATACTATATGTGTATAGTATAAAGTGTTTTGATGATAGCTCTGGGGAAAAAGGCGCTCCCTTGAAATGGACTTCTCAGGAGTGCCACTGGGTAGCGCTGCCTTGAGCCCCGGGGGGTTCTAAAGTTGATCCTGTGAGGAGTCCGGACAAAACTAGTTCCTAGGGATTATGAGTAGTGTATACCATAGTGGAAGTCGTGTGTGCCGCGGAGAGCCAGCAGTTTACGTTTGATTCTATATCGGTAGACTGCGACCTATGGTATAACATAGCGGAAGTCGTGTGTGCCGCTGAGAGCCAACAGTCTGCGTTTGAGTTTATCTCGGTAGACTGCGACCTATGTAGGAGTGGAGAAGTTTCATTTTGATAGCGAGATCAGAGGCCGCGGAGAGCCTGCAGTTACATGGACTTTTGTTGTGACTGCAACGTAACCCTGGATGTAACTGTGATCTGTTGTGTGGGTTCCATGGCGTAATCGAGAGGCCGCGGAGAGCCTGCAATTACATGGACTTTTGTTGTGACTGCAACGTAACCCTGGTATGTAACTGTGACCATGGAATGGGTGATGATTTCCAGAGCATCCTCACTAAAGATATTTCCTCTATTTTCAAAAAAAAAAAGCTGTTTTCGATAATTTCAATAAAATTGTTTTCCACGTATTTTCACTGGGTGTTGAAAACGGGTTTACCAAGTACTTATATATTTTCAGTCCTACGCCTGATCAACGTATGACTGAATTTCTGTGAGAACAAGGATGGACTGGTTGAGACATCGAGTTATAAGAAATATTTTTATAAAAAGCTATTTTAATTGTATTGTCTGAATTTGAAGGCATTCCTAAATTTTAAAGTAAAAAGGGGATTTCAAACTGGAATTATAAAATAAAATTGGACTCGGGAAATTTCAATGAAGCGATTCTTTGAAATAAAATCGCATATTGATTTGAAAGTTGGAAGTAAGCTAATTAACAAAATAATTACTTGATTGAGTATGTTAATAAAATTTAACTCGGTTAAATAAAATGGATTGTAAGTTAATAATGTAGTTGGAAATGAATTCGAATTGTGAATAGAATTCGACTTGGGTTTGATAATGAATTAAATAAGAGGAGATGTAAATAAAAATAAAATAGAGTTAGATCGAAATAGCGATGGTTTGAATTACAAATAAAATTCAAGTGTGATTTGAATAATATTTAATGAAGTTTGCAAGCAAATTTAGATATTATGGAAGTGTTGTCGATGAAATGAAAGTGAAATATAATAGAAATGGTTTGGGTTGCAAACAAAACCCAAGTGAATAGAAATAATTTGAGAATGGCCTTGTATTAATAAAATAAATTCGAAATTTAATTAAATAAGTAAATTAAAAATTTAAATGGGTTACTGGGATTATATAATAAATGGATGAAGCCTGATTGAATCAAACTTTAATTGGAATTAGATTATCAGACTGAACTTAAGTTCGGTGGCATATTAATTTGGAGTATAAATGAGTTAAGTAGGTGCTTGGATATTATTTTAATTAATTGTGGAGGTGATTTGAATTTAAAGTGGATGGGCTAACTAAATTTAATGGGATTTGATTTGATGAGAATCAAATTTAATGGAAGTGAACTTAAGTTGAGGTGGAAATAGATTGAAGTAATTAACCTAAGTTTAAAATTTATGAAAGCTTGGCTTCGAATAAGGATAAAAGCCCATTGAATAAAAGCTCGGTTTAAATTAATTTGGGAATGGTTAGTATTACACAAGCATGGAATGTGTCGAGCTAAATAAAATGATTGTGAATAAATTAAAATGGAATTGAATTAAATAAAACTGAGTTGGAATCAATTTTAATTGGTTATAAAACTTAAATAATTAATTATTCACATGGATATTATCAAATTGCGTAGAAATGATTATCGTTTAACGTAAGCGAGATTTAATCAAATTAAATGCTATGAATTAGTGGAAGCGATATAATTGATTTTTGAATCAATTAAAGTGAATATGAGATTATTTCGCTTAAAATGAGTTGAATGCAAGTAATTGTGTGTAAACCATTAAAATTGAATGAAAAGGCATATAAATTTGGTTGGAAACAATTAGATGTGCTTTAAAACATATAAATTGCTTATTGGAAGTGTTTGGTGCTTGTTATTTATGTAATGCTTGTGTTTAGCTATTAAAAGTAAGTGAAATGTTAATAGATTTTCTATGTATGACACTTACGTATTTAAATTGAGTAAGTACAGGTACAGGGAAGTCGTTTGGCTAGATTTGGGGTATGCTAATTGCTAAAATTTATAAGCTGCTTGCTTAAATTGCTAAATAAGGTACGCCTACGCAATAAAAATAGGAAATATGAACTGTTTTTGCTTTTTCCGACCGTGTGGGTCGATGTATACATATTTATATCTATTGTCAAATTGCAAAAGCTCCTCCGTACAAAGGAGACTCTGTCAAAAAAATTTCGAAAATTTTGGGAGTTAGAAATTTTTTGGAAAATTTTGGTTAACGACAAAACAATTTCAAATGGGAAACTTAAAATAAACTAGTGAATGAAACTAATATGAATCAGTTTAAATGAAAGATATAACTCTATATTAGAAATCGAAAATAAATTGAATTCATATGAAACGATGGAAACTAAGTTAAATAGAAGTAATGTGAAGGCTTCTGTAAGAAAATGTATACAATGATTTGAAAGATTACGATTGGATATTGTTGTTAAATAGAATATTCAGGTGTTATAAAGGAAAAAGGAAATTGGATTTGGTTCTAAAAGATAAATTTGAATTGCCCGACTGAAAGGTACGTATTGTGATTCTGTATGATATTGGATTGGGTTTTTGATGTAGCCACTTGGCTTTTGTTTTCTTTTTTGGAATTTGGGAGCCCCTAGAGGCCTTTTGTAGTAGTACCGAGCTAGCCGCGCAAAGGAGACGCTGGCAAAATTTTTTGGAAATTTAGAGAGTTAGAAAAATTTTGAGAAAATTTTGATAATTCAAAATTTGGTTTTAAATTGAAATTTAAATGTTTGAGAAAAGTGATTTCGTTTGGAAACTATATAGGTTTGGAGAGTTGGTTAAGGTGATAGTGGGTCTTTAATAAAGGATAGTTGGTAGAATGTTGAATTGTGGGTTTTGGGAAAAGATAAGCGGGTAATGGACCATTCTTCCTAGCTAGTAATTTCAGGGACGAAATTCTTTTAAGGGGAGAGGAATGTGACAACCCAGAATTTCTAACTGTGTAAATTGGAATAATTAATTGATTTTTAATATTTAAAAAGTTAATTTTAAACTCGAATTCCAGATATCAATATTTACTTGATAATTAAATCATTGAATTATATAGTTTAAATATTGAATTTAATAATTAAAATTGGATAAAATACTGAATCTGAAATTTTTAAGCCTGTTTAAATAATTTGAAGGCTTATAAAATTTATAATGATAATACTGGAGATAATAGAGTGGTTGAAATTTAATTTAAAGGCAATTTGTTCAATTTTAATAATATATCTCGTTTAAATTGAATTTAAAAATAGCCTTCCGAGGCACAGTCTCGGAATTCGACGAAACTAGTTCCATTGGATCCGTAATAGTTAGTTATTATCGGATTTCAATTTTTGTAACAATCGGAGTTGTCGTTTGACCATGGCAGCTCGAAATGCTTAGATTTATTTTGATTGATTTAATTTAAAATTGATCGTTTATTTCCGTAACTCGCGCATATGATCGAATTAGCTTTCGAAACACATTACATTGTGATCGGAACGTGGGTAAAACCTTATAAACGCCTGGCGGCATGTCTGATTTGGGGTTCGGTATTTCACGGTGCGACACGAGATATTTTCATTATTTAATTAAATAAACAATCTTACGCTGTAAGCTTTCCCAAATGGCTTTATTGTCTCGTTCCCCTTTTATTCCTCAGGCACGAATTGAACTCAAAAATAAAATAAATAATGGTCGTAGCCTTCGAAACAAAAAAAGAAAATAAAATAATAATCGTTGAAGCTGAGATATAATCAGATCTTGGGAGCGCACGAGGCAGAGTGAAGGGGCGCTGCAGTTCGCGATTTAGGGTTTCGAGCTAGTGGGTGCAGTCGCGCGTATGTAATGTTGCGCGCGATTTTCGAGTGTAGGGGAGGACGACGCAATGGCGATCGACTTGTGGAAGACGCCTCAACATCAGAGGCGCGACTGGGTGAAGCATTTCGGTAGCTGCTGTTGTCATGGGGAAGAAGTCGCGACTATAGGAGAGCAACTCGCGTGGATCGAGTCAGAAGACGGCGTAGTCATGCGAGCTTCGAGGTAGCTATTGCTGATCGCAGTGGAAGCGTTCGTCAATCGTGAGTAATTTTATCCTCTTTGTTTTATTTTTTTTACAGCACTGTTGATCTTAAACCCTAGGTGAAAAAAGGAGGGGGGAGGGTAAATAAAGGAAATTGAGATTTAATAATCATTTATAAATCCTTAAATTAAATGCTTGTCAAACTTAAATCATGACAGCTTGATTGATAACTCATGAAATAAGTTAAAGATTAATTAGGTAATTGAGTTACAATTATTAATTGAGTAATTTGTAATTGGTGATTTGCAAATTGGGTAATCAGGTTTCCTAATTACGAATGAAGGTTGATAATAAATAGGTCAGGAGTAATGAATTAGTAATTACTTGAGGAAGTAATAAAGAAATAATCAATGGATGGAATTGATTGGATGAAGGGATTGCCAAATTTGTAAGGAGCGAAGGTGGGTAAATCTCATGCTTTTGGATTTTTTTATTTAAATTTAAATGGGCAAATTTAAATAATTAGTTGGATGAATAACTTGATGGAATGTGCTTTGAAAAATGATGTGACTTTGTTTTGTTCTGATCATGAGTTAATTGTGGTTGACTTGAAGGGTTCGGGTTTTTAATTTGTCTAGATTTAATGTTGTAAATAAGAGAACGGTTCCATTCTAATGTTGTCAAGGGCTTAATAAATTCTGGTTCATTAAATTTGAAGCGTAGTTAAAATAAATAAATTATTAATTAGTTCAATTACTTAATAATTTGGGTTAATTAATTTTGAAATCGAGAGTTTGGAATTAATTAATTATGGATTAAGTTAATTAATGAAGTTTAATAAATTCAGAATAAACAATGGATGGCTTGATGAATAATTACTTAATTAAATTTAAATAAAATATAATTACTTGTGTAATTAATCAAGAGATTAATTAAGATGATTATTTAAGAGGAAATTGATTTATTTGAAGGAATAGTTTTGTGGTTTAGTTAGTACTTAATATAAATCTAGGAAAATTGAAATATATTGGAAATCAAACAATTATATAATTAATGATGTAATTAAAGATTGGTAAATTAAGAGTGATAAATCCAGAATATGCGACTTATAAGAAATTAAGTAATATAAGATATTAAGGATTGATGTAATTAATATAGTTAATTAAATTGAGAAATAATTAAGATTTCTTATTGATTTTGGGTTAAGAATAATTAATATCGTAAAAATTTATTAAGGTAATTACTTGAATGAAATTGGAAGATAATTAATCCAGGGTAATTAATTAAAATGAATAAATTTGGAAGAATTGATTAATTAATTGGCTTGGAAATTAATTAATGAAGATATCTAAGTAATTGAGGATTTGAAATTCAACTTAAGTAAATTGCATTGGCTTGTATGCGATTAAGCCTTGCGTATGGATAATTGAATAGTATTGGATGCTTGAATGAGTTGATACCTCTAGTATGAAATGTTGTGTATTCCGGATGGATAATTCGAAAGAGGGCGGGATCGGGTATCGGGAAATACCCGACACTACTTCGAATATTTTATGGGATTAATATGTGGAATCTACATGCTGGAGTGAAGTGATTTAAAGGGATTGGACTATTTAAATCTAAGATTTAGTATTTTGGAAATGGATGTGTGAAATTAGTTATGTCTATAACATACTGTGAACTAGTAAAACTTTGTTCCAGTTACCCCGGGTTTTATAAGTTGTTTGCCTTGGTATTCCTAGTTAGTTGAGATTACTCACGCTGGTTTCCAGCCTGACCCGGGTGTTACTTTGGTGTAATGCTCGGGTCAAACCGAGTATTACAGATTTTCATGTAGGTATGTTCTGGAGCCCAGGAGGCAAGCTGGATGGCAAGAGTGTATAGACATTTCCGCTGTATTTATATATTCTGAGACATGCTTGTTTGTATATGTTCAGTGACTGTATATATATGTGAAACTCTGATGTAAATTAAAATGTAATCGACAAATATAGTATTTTTTTGTAAACTGTTATTATTTATTATTATATTTTATCCGCTGCGAACGTGAGATGTTTGGTGTTTATGTTCTTCTTCTTCTATCTTTTTTCTTCTTTTCATAACTATCTGGGATTTTCGGGTTTGAAAATTTCGGGTCGTTATAGAATCTCACAGCGGAATGACAAAATATAATAATCAAATAAACAGTTCATGAAGGTGTTTTACGAATGACATTTTATTATACTTTTACAATACAGATTCAGAGTACATACAACAGTAATAAATAAATAATGCAGCGGAACGACATGATGTAGTGCAAATAGTATGATAAGTAGTAATAGTACTAAATCTTCCACTTTTTCCTCCAAAAGCAGTCTTTAATAAACTGAAAAGCTCAAACTGACCCGAGCGAATTGAAAGGACAAGACAATGGAGTCAGAACTAAAATATCTTACTTAAGTTAAATCAACAATAAATAAATATGAGTGTAACGGTGTCGGAGATGTTTACGGGGTTTTACATCTTCTATCTAGTGTCAACGTGAGTGCAATAACTTAATTAAGAGATGTTCGGGATTTCCATCTCTTAAGGATCCGTTAAACTATTTGCATACATAGTACAATATGCTATTATAATAGTGTCTACATTAAAGTAAAGTATTAAAATATCATTAAGGCATTACCCATATCTCTCTTAACACATTTTACATATTCTCATAGTCTATATAGTACCATATGCTCCTCCGTAAACTGGAGGTTTACCCAAAGAGCACTCTATAGGTATGGTACAGAACAAACTCGTAGAAGGCACGATAGGGCATATGAACATGGCACTCGAGGCAATGCCAGGGTAGGATTCTACCAATTGTGGATCCGTACTGGTGGTAACGCAAAACAGCTACTACCGCCCACCTCGGAACACACTCCCATAATCAAAATCAAGTGGTGGCCACCAAATCATCACAAAGTCATAATATTGTATCGAAGAGGCATGTCCGATAAGAGGAATGACCTCACTTGGCCTGGTGTGGCTCTTGTTTTAATCACATCTAAGCTGACGCAAGGGAGTCAGGGCCATGTAAATACCTCATACAGAATCGTTCACCAAACCATCCTACTTCATTTCTGGAATCTCCACCACATACACAGTTTTTAAAGTGGTTTTCGGTATTAACAGAGAGTATGACAGTATCCGATCCCGGCCACCTTAACAACCAAATGCTTATTACACACTGAATGGTTCCTTTACATTTCAAAAGTTAATTCATAATTAATGTCAAAATATCATATTTGATTCAAACCATATCACTTTCGAAATCACATTCGATTTCAAAACCATATTCACTTTTAAAATCATATTCACTTTGAAATTATCAATAAGATAGGTTAAATAAATCCTCATTCCAAATCATTATATTTACTCAAATATGACATTTCACAAAAAGGTATCAATTTCGAATCCCAACTTAGGTTGTATCATCATTAAGGTTTAAATATAAATGCTTCAACTTTACACAGTATGAATTTTAGAAAATAGTTTAGATAGTCATAAATAGTTTTAATAGTTTGAAAATAGTTAAAATACTCTAAAATACTTTAAATACTACACTAACAACAGTGTTCAATTTCAAATATAATTAAATCCAATTAATTATAAAATAAATTTCAATAAATTGATTAAATTTGATTTTAATCTTTTTATTCAATCAATTATTACTCTTTGGGCATAGTTAGCATTGGTTTATATCTTATTACATTAATATTATCCAATTTCATCTTAATTTCCATTAACGTAATATTTAACTACCTATATTGCAATTGATTTCCAATTTAGTGTAGGAGGCTAAATAAATTGGTAACATATAATAATTGTCACCATTAACTTTTGATCACATTTATAAGTTTATTATCGACTACACATGTCATAACTATTCACCTAACACTGACGTTATCCAATTACAATTGATTACGTATTATTTCACTAATTAATATAACATTTAATTTATTTTCTTATTTTAAGTTTGTAACCAATTATAACATATGATTATTATAATTTCGTGAGATTACACTTAACTAATCATCCATTACATTAAATTTACATTATTACTTGAACATGCAATGCTCACCAAGTTCTTCTTTGCAAATTCAATCAAAGAACATCTAAGACAACTTCGATATCATGAATTTATTGAACACTACAGTCTAACTCATCATCTAATAATCTAAAATGCAATGATTCAAACATCTAAGGTCCAACTCATCATCTGACACCAAACGGTAGAAGAAATCCTCAAAAAGGCTATATCTCCGGGCAGTTTGAACATGGATCCAAGATTTTCTTGCATATCCTAATAAAATGGTGTAGTAACTGCAGCAACAGTCGATGAGTCACGGAGCATCAGAGTGACATAACAAGAGTAACAACAGGTTCATCAATAGTCTCAATAATAACTAAAACATGACCATCCACAAAACCCACTTATGGTACAGGAGACAATCTAACAGACTAAGAAGCAACGTTCATAACTTTTGGAACCCATTTCTGAATAAGGGGATGGGGTAGCAGAATCTTGGACGATGGAGGAACTTCCATGGTAGAGACCGAAAGTTTAAGAGGCGGCAATATGACCAGATGAATGACAAGTGAAAAAAGTTAGGCGCCCAACTATATCGAACACGGACAACAACAACTTGGCCAACTTACACTAGCACATGAATCAAAGATAGAAGAGGCTTATCGATGGATATTTCAATCGGGCCCTTAGCATAAACCAATTTATCGTAGGCTACAGTATTAGAGTCGAAACATTTTAATTTACCTATGTTGCTGCGAACTAGTTCAATCCAATGAATGGCTGCAAAGTAGACCAAAAGGGCAAAAAATAAACCCAAATAGGAATAAACAAAATCTGCGCATGAGCACTAGCCACAGAAGGAGACCAATGAACAATAATGAATAGTTTACCATCAATAAAAGATAGTTCAGCTTCTAGTACATGCTGACGATCCTCAAAAAATGAAAACTTGAAAAAGTACATTGAGTCAACATACTTGACATGGAAACCACCTCAAAGTTTCCATAACCGGCTATATAGATTACTAGCGTCTTGAATCAGATGATTTGGATCTAAGAAGAAACCAACTTGGTAGCCCGACCAGTATCATGCACCTTCTTGCATAACAATAGGCGGTGGAATCATAACACCATTCTCCTCCACAATTTCAAGGTCTATAGGCGAGTAAACACCTGCATTTCGGGGTAGGGAATGAAAATGAGAGGAGCAAGGCTTGAGACAGCCTGGAACAAAACCCTTTTAAGGCTGAATAGGAAGGACCATTTTGGCTTGAGAGCAGGTTGTAGGAAAAACCATGGAAGAGACATTCAAACAAGCACCTTCAATTCGAGAGCCAAGACCAAAATTGTCAATGTGTACACCACCAGGCTGGCCATCAAATACATCAACATTGCTTACCAAATATTTCAAAGGATCATCAATATTTGGCTCACCAATTTCAATCCATTGTCCAACATCATCATGTATGGCCTTTTCCAACAAAGGGGAAAGAGGAGTATCCAAGTCAGGCTGAAGAAGAAATGATACCTAAAATTGGCAAGCTACTGGGATCAGGAACACAAAGAGATGCATCCAAGGCTGCAAAGGGGTTTACGATGAAAAACGGGAATTCAGATATAGAATTTGACATAGCAAAGGCAGAACCCAAAGTTGGAAAATCATTAGCACTGAACGACAAAGCGGAACTAGTGGCAGCATGAGGACCAGACCTAGTCATGATTAATATATATTATTTAGTTACATATATTTACTTTATAATTAGTTACAACAACATTTTATGGTTAAAATCAGTCATATAATTTAATATATATAACGTATTGTAGTAAAATTAATTTTCGTTAGTAAAGTAATAATTTTTATAAATGTTTTACGATTATTTGATATTATTCAAATCAATTTACTTCATAAATAAATTATATTAATTCGAACATGATATGAAAAATATTTTTTGATTTTAAAATATTAATTTAGCACCAAATAAGCTCCTGGTTGGAAAAGTAAAGAATGAAAAACTTTTTTCTGTTTTTAAAATTATTTGCTTAAAATGGCCGAAATTATATAAATTAATACGAAATTAATTTAAATCGGGAAAAACGTGGAAAAAAATTTGTACTTTTAAAATATCATTTAGGATTTATAGAAAATTTAAAATTTGTAATAAAGTTTAAAAATTAATGATTTGTTAATATTTTAATAAGAATCAATTGAATATTTAATTAAAATGAATTTTAAATTTAAAAGAAATAAAATTATTTTTGAACTGTGCGCATGACCTGGGTTTAATAAGTAAATAATTTATCTTGAATAACTTTATTAATTAATACATATAACTATATATTATAAATATATTTATGTGTATAGATATATATCAAAAAAATTACTTTATTATAATATATATGTATACATATATTATTGAGGGTTTAAAAAAATTATTTTAATATTTTAACTAATTTATTTATATTTTAGTAATATATATATAATATTAATATTTTATTTATGAGATTATATATATGCAAATATATGTATGTATATATATGTGTGTGTGCGTGTGTGTGTGTGTGCGTGTGTATATATTTAAATATATTATACATTTGCATAAAATTATTTGAACAAACTTAACGTGTGTGTGTGTATGTTCGAAATATTTACAAAAAATAATAGTTCATATATGTATATGTATTTGGACAACATATACTTACATATTGGATGAGCAACAATTGCAATGTAAATCCCAACATCTATACACGAACGTGTTATATGTTGCACAGGTTGACATGTTATGCACACACAAACTTGTGTATATGTACATAAATTATTATTGTATATATGTATACATATATTATTGAGGGTTTAAAAAAATTATTTTAATATTTTAATTAATTAATTTATATCTCAACCATATATATAATATTAATATTTTATCTATGAGATTATATATATGTGCTAATATTATATGTATATATTTATATATGTGTGTATACATATGTACCAGTATGTATGGCACGTCCGTTGGATGTGTGCAAAGACAACTGTGAGTTAACTTCTTTTTAATGTAAAATAGTACATATAAACATGCATATTTTTTCAGTGTATACATTTTTCATGTACTGCTTTTTACGTAATAGCCGACTTTGTTTAACAATATGGATGCTCTGTAGTCCTTACCGTGGCATGATGTTGCAAGTAACTAAGATATTGTTTGCATATCCAAAGTAGGCTTGTATGCTCAAATCATCCCATGTCCAAAACATGCCTTGCCCTACAACTGCCTCGGCTTGTCTCCTGTCCAAAACATGCCTTGTCCTACAGCTGCATCAGCTTACCGGTTCAATTTGCATACTCATACTATCATTTTGCTGCTATTCCAATATAACTATATTATTGCAGTCTGTTGATGTGAGCGAAGAAAAATATCGTCATTTTTTCAGAAATTATGTTCTCGCCTTCTTTATCCAGGCTTGAGACCAGCATCACTAATTAGTAGATGATGGCGTAGTTAAAAATAATTTTTATGGGTTATTTTATGTAATACATGTTTCTATAATGACTATTAAAAATTAAAATTATCGTTGTTATATATTTGACGCTAACGAAAGATTCAATTGGGAATAAATTAGTACAGGTTAAGAAAGTTAAATGAAATATAAGTGAAATCATGAAGTCCCATTGGTAAATGTAGAATTACATTTCTCAAAAATAATTTGAAAATGAATAATTTAGATAAAAAAAGTTTGGTGGAAAAGATACTCTTAATTCTAATTAGTTTAGGTTTTGCTTACACAACAATAAAACATCTTTGTACACTACATTTCTAGTGTGAGTTCCCTTGTTACGTGGAATTTTTCCTTTTTGTGCCAAAATCTTTGTTGAGTTTCGTGCAACTCCTCTGGATAATGTCGCATATAGTTGACCATGACTAAAAACATGCTTTGGAAGATATATTCCAACACGAGGAATGGTTTATCTTTTTGATTTTCTAATCATTAAAGCTAATGATAATTTAATTGTGAATTGTTTGCACATTAAATTAAAAGGCATGTTAATATTTTCAGAAGGCTTTAGAGCGATACATGGAATAAATACCCTCGTACCACATTAAAAACAAATTGTAATTTCTGCATCAATGAGATTTCTATGGAAGATACGACATATTTATCTTGTTCCATTACATAATCCAATTTTTGGATTGATATTTCTAAGTAACATTATTGTGGATCCTACTTTAAGTGTTAGTTTGTGCGATGGCAAGCCACCTAGAGGAAGCGAGTTTAGAAATTCTGGTTGATACAAATTAGTAGTATCATCTTCAACTCTCTCAAAAGAATAATAAACATGTTCCTCTCCTGGAAACATATGTATGATTGTATTATTTATTTCATCTGTTATTTCATTTCTCGGTGTTAATATTGCTCAATTCATTATATAATAAGTGTCAGCTAAATTTTCATGGAGTGTAGGGAAGACTTCCCCAATTAAATGTCATAGAGAACTTGCATTAGTGTTGGATATAACAATATCATTTGGGAGTTTAATAAGAGTATATTGTACATGAGGTTCCATTCCATTTCCAATAGGTAAAAGTAATTCGGCATAT
Source organism: Allium cepa (assembly GCA_030765085.1). Classification (NCBI taxonomy): domain Eukaryota; kingdom Viridiplantae; phylum Streptophyta; class Magnoliopsida; order Asparagales; family Amaryllidaceae; genus Allium; species Allium cepa. The sequence continues at coordinate 517,780,970 of CM060942.1, forward strand.
GATTGACCGTTTCTCGCTCACATATTTTCTGTTAAATGAATTACATGTACACTTGTCCATAAATATGATTGTACTACACATGAATCAACTATTTGAGCTCTAGTACCTTTTATGACAATGGGTAGCACTTGTTAAAAATCACCACCTAATATAATAATCTTCCAACAAAATGATGTATTTATACTTTTTGGTCCCTTAACGTTCTGTCTATGGCTTCAAGTGCATAACGATGAGCCATCGTTGCTTCATCCCATAGTATAACAATGGCCACACGTAATATTTTTGCATTATTAGATTTTTTTTAGGAATGTAACATATTGACGAATAATCTAATCTAATAGGAATTTTAAATCTAGAGTGCATAGTTCGATGTCCAAGCAACGCCAGAGAAGCATATCCAGAGGTAGCAACCGCAACAACAACAAGGCCCTGGATTCGTATATGGGCTAAAATTGCTTTATAAAGAAATGTTTTTTCTGTACCTCCTCGACCATCTATTAAATATATTGAGTTATTTTTTCTTTTACTGAATGCATAATCGTTTGAAATACATAATTTTGTTCTGTTTTAAGTTATCTATGGAATCTATATCGGTTTATGGTATCTCTATAAATTGTTCTTCTAAAATAATGGTTGGACTATTATAGTGGTGGGAAAAATCTAGATTGTTGTGTGGGATGTCATGGTCAAAAATAGTTTTGTTATATTGTTTGTGGAGGTTATTAAGGTCGAAAAGACATCATTTTATTAAATAAATATTATTTTTGTTAATGGTATACATAGAAGGATAATCTTCAATTAAATATGGGAAAAACTAATCCCATAGTTCTTGCACCCTAGCCTCCTCCACCTTAGCCTCTTCCCGCTGCGCAAAATCCTGCAAGTGCTAGATCCAGGCCTTCATCCGAATTACCAAGCCCTGCCTCCAACCTGCCATGCATGAGTCCCACCAAATTCTTCTTTCAACTTGTTGTTTCAGGACTGACCATAATAACATAAATTTACTATAGACGTCAAAATTAGGGTGTTGGATGAAGTTGGGTAGGAGGGAAGCGTTAATTTGTGAAAAAAAATAAAGCGCTTACCATAATGGAAGAGGAGCAAGAAAACAAATGCAGTTTCCATTGTCGAATTATGGACATTCATTGAGTGGTGATTGATACAGTTACCGATGCAGTTTTGGGTATGTATGAAAAATTCAAGAAGCAAAGTGGTGGGATTATTCTTGTTTTGCATTCTATTTAATAGTGCAGTTTAAGAGGAAACATTCCATAAAATTGGGTAACAATGAGATAATGGGTCGGTGTATGGAATGGAAAGACAAAAATATCACTACCATAACCTGAAGTTTGAAAGGGTAGTTTAGACAATAATTAATCCGACCATAAAGAATGCGTTGGATTTCTTAAGTTTGGGAGAACTTAATATCAAAATTGTCTGTATGCCCGGTGTATTTCTCTAATATAAAAGTAATTTATACTATCACTTCCTTTAATACGTGAACTCCCAAAGAGACCTCTGCAATAACCTACATTATCATTCCCTTTTGTTTTACGTTTTAGAATAAATATCTATTAAACTAAAGAGCCATATGCTACCTCTGCACTTCATGAATGCAGCAAAAAAATACATGTCTAAATGCAAATTTACATTTAACGGTTTACCAAAAGATTATCTACTAAAATATAAACTAGTAAATGAAATTAGCATTACTCATTGATGGTTATTGAAATTTAAAACGTAAAATGTAGTAGGGTCACATAGACATTACGATAGTTTAATAAAGATTGTCTGGTATCACCTTTATAACTGTATTCATCTGCTGTGTAACGACCCGAAAATTTCGATCCCGAAATTTCCAGATAGTTAGAGAAAAGAAGAAAAGAGATATAAGAAGAACAGAATAGAAACACACAAACTCACATTCGCAGCGGATAAAATATAATATAAATAAAAATAATTATACCAAAGAAAACTGTATCTATCAATTTTACATCGATATATCAGAGTTACAACAATTTTATACAACACTGGACAGATACAATTTAATATGTCTCAAATATATACAATATCATAGTGGAACTCTCCATACGTCCCTGCCATCCAGCTCGTCTCCTGAGCTCCAGAACGTCCTTACCTGAAAATCTGTAATACTCGGACTGACCCGAGCATTACATCAAAGTAAAACCCGGGTCAGGCTGGAAACCAGCGTGAGTAAACCCTTCTAGCATGAATTACGAAAGCATACAACTTATATATATAACCCGAGGTAACTCGTACCAATTTACAAATTCACAATTTGTTATAGACATCACTTATCACACACATCAATTTCTAAGTACCAAAACTTAGATTAAATGGTCCAATTCACATAAATCATTTCATACTAGCCTATTAATTTCACATATCAATCTATAAAGAATCGAAGTGGTTTCGGGTATTAAGTAATACCTGACTCCGGTCTCTTCGAATTCAATGCCATTTAAACCCATGTTATTTAGTTGAAACATAATTCAGCCTTTAAATATAAGATGTCATTTTTTCCTTATACAACATTTCATCATCGACAGATAACCACACAATCACTATTCAAGACAACATACCATATCACAACATTTCATATCAGAAATATCAACCAATCATTCATAAGCAAGATTTATAAGTCACCCATTATTAATTAAATCAAATTAATCACTTTAGTCATTTTTAAATCTTACTTACTTAACAATAATTAATCACAAACCCTTAATTAATCATCCCTTAATTGTCCTCTCTAATTACATTCGGTAATTAGCTTTTACATTAATGAACCTTGATTAATCACTTTTAGTCATTATTGTTCTTAATTACTTACATTAATTAATGAACCCCTTAATTAATTTATGAATTCTTTAATTAATTAAGCTTGAGTAGTTAACACTTAATTATTTCCACTAAGTAATTATACTTCATTAATTACTTTAACAAAGCATTTGGTAATTATTTCAAATTGATTAAATTTAATTAATTAACTTAAACTAATCACATTAACTCAATTAATAAAAAAATGAGTAATTAATTTCTTAATTAATTTTCACAAATGATTATCCTAAATTAATTAATCTAATTAATTGTTAGAATTAATCACATTAATTAATTATTAAATAATCCCGAGTTAATGATTTTCACTAACCATTAATAATTCTTTAATTACCTTTTTAAGAAATTCAGCTTAATCAAATGTTGTTAATTCCAAATTAATTAATTCTAAATTTAAAAATCAATTTATTCTAAATAAATTAACTTAATCCTTAATTAATAAATTTAAAACCCTAATAATCTTATTGATAAATTTCTAAATTAATTTACTCATTAATTTAATGAAATCTCAAATCATTATATTTAAATTAACTTAAGAAAATCATTTCCTTTATTTATGATTTAATCATCATTTACAAAAAAATTCGGAAACACTTGCCTTTAAATTCACATTTGAATTCCATTTTAAATTTAAGATTTGAAATAATTAACAATTTAACTTTAACAAATCTAAATCAAGTTAAAACCCTTTTAAAATCAAATGTTAGAGAAACATTTACCATATAAAAATTTAAACCAAATCATTTAAATTCAAATTCATTTTAAACTATACTTTACCCCTCTTAAAAATTTGTTTAAATATTATAAATTTTACAAAACTTCATTTAATTTCAAACTAGAATTTAAAAGTTAATTTGAATCCTATCTTTAAATTCTTATTTTAAACTTTGTTAAAATACTGTTTTCCAATTTAAAATCATTTTAAATTTAAAACAGACAGGTTTAAAGGAACCTGTAACAAACAAAATTTGAGCCGAGGCAAAAAATTACTTCGAGTTCCAAACCCTCCTGCTTCGAGCCATCCACTCAAAATACTCGAGTAAAGCTCGAGTACAACACTGCTCAAACCCAAAAAGACAACATCCATCAACACAATTGTGCACAATGCACATGCACCGGCCGATCACCGGTTTCCGACCAACCCTGATGACTTAAACAAGTCATCGATCACCCAAGCACCTCAAATCGACCACCAGAACCTTGTTTCCCCCATGAAATCAAAATCCAGGCCTTCAACCCCAAACCGCTACTCAGACACAACCTGGAAATCACCTCGACCATCCCTTGCCGACCACCAGAACTCCAGAGGCTCCGGCCAAAGTTTCGCCTACGTCTACACTTCCAAGGCCCAAATTCTGGTAACACTCGATCCATCATAGAAGAAATGCTGAAGCAATTCCCGAACTTCCAACAAACTAGTTTAAGAAACCTTCCTGGCCAACCACCATCGCCACACTCATCTGATTAACACTCTGACATTTTTCCCCAGACCTCCGATCATCCATCTCCCTTCAGACCGAAATTCGACCACCAATTCCATTGGGATCACCAGAGGAACCCCAAAACTTCAAAATTGATCAAACCAAAACTGTTCTCTAAATCTTCTACTAAAATTAGTGATTTTTGTTTTAAAAATCATTATTTCATATGAGCATTCAAGTTATAAACCTGATTTGATGATTTAAGATGATTGATATTTTACTTATCTTAAGTAATTACTGCTCTTATGGGTTTACAGAGTAGATCAAATTTTATTTTCTCTTAATCATAATTTTTAAACATAAATCTTTAATAAATAAACAACTTTTGTTTAAATCATAATCCCTAACTAAGATCAGATCAAATGATAATGGGTTTTATCAAATTCTTAGTTTTTAAACCAAGCACAGGCAAAAAGATACAGAACAGTAACCAATTACATATTTATATATACACACAGAAGATTCATCACATTCAAGCATACCAAGCACATTTATTACTAGTAATCCATGTGCAACAGATAGTTAACACTGATGCTTGTAAAATGTGAAGTTACTCACCTTATTAAAACAGAGGCTGTGTATTGAATTCCCGATTTATTTAAAATTGAGATTTTGATATATTCATAATTTTATTGTATTACTTTATTTTATTAAACACTATTCTTCAAATCTTGCTTGAAAAATATTTTTAGATCAAATACCACATCACTTCAATCAAGTTTGCTTTATACATCCAAGCCTAGAAAGAATCCTGGAAAAATATTGAATTTTATCAAGGTTTGAAAACCTGTTCATCTAAAACAGTGCCAATAATTTGTATTCAAACCTTCATATCCATATATATATATACACACATTCAGTTTACATTATACAATCATGCAACCCAAATTTATCATTTTTACTTCAGATGTTAATTTTATGCATCTAGACTCAATCAGGTTTAATTACTTTAAAATGATTTGCTTACTCACTATTATAGCATACACAGGGACTTGCTCTGCATATCCTAGCATGGTATATAAATGTTGACACTCATATACATATATATATATATATATATATATATATATTTATATAAAAAATTATTTTAAATATCATGCACAGCATAGTTCTAATCAGACTTGAAGATTTATCGCTTGCTAGTTCAAGGTATATTAGATTTCAAAGTTTTACTTACACAAATATCACTTATATACCCAGACAACACATCCATTCACTCATGAAAATAAAAATTTAGACATTTCTATAATCAAAACTTGCATGCATTCAGTTATCAAGTAGAATCTAGTTTACAAGGGAGCAGATTTACTCACCTATTTGGAATAGAGAAACACAGAAGCCCCTTGAAGTTCGATCTGTACTTCAAGTTGAAACAGCAGGCTTGCTTATCTTGATTTGTTGATCTTGAACCATTGCTTTAAGTCTTTTTCTTGGCTTGGTTTTCAGATTTGTAATTGTTGAAAAGAAATTTGTTGCTGGGTTTGATTACTGTTTGTAGGTTGAGTTTGTTCTACTATCTTTTTTTTTATGTTACTGGTTTGTTTTTCCTTTGATCAAATTTCTTTCTTTTTGCTTAGCTTTGTTTAGGAAGTAGATTGTCAAAAGAAATGATAGAGAAAACTGAAAAGAATTATATAATTTAGTTTTATCCTTCTATAAAAAGAAAATACAAGTTTTAGACACTTGTTAGTTATATGATATTTACCTTACGTTTGTCTATGCATGATGTAATTCCTATCACACTTGTAATTTTGCATCAATTTATATAATATTTTTTTTTCATATTTATATTCTTATGTTTAAATACTTTTACATATATACAACTTGTACATGTATTTAAAGAAGGTATTCATCTTTGTCAAATCCTATTTAAACTTAAGATATTGACAAAATCTTATCATTAATGTTTTATGTTTTCATATATATATGTATATATATTATAAATTTATATATATACTTCTCCTTAGTTTGCACTTATATAACCTTTAAGAAAATAATTTTGATGCTAATTTTTACATTAATAAATTATCACATTCTCAAGATATTAATTGGAATTTTTAAATCCAAGTTTCACTTATAAACCATAAATATATGTATGAAAATAGAATAGCTATCATGTGATAAGTTTTGCATATATCTATTAATAAAAGATGAATTCTACTAAAATGAGTGATTATAAAAGAAAACCATTAAACAATTATCATCGAATTTCAATAATCATATCAGGAAATTATCAATGAATATTTATCCCGATATTTATAACTCAACATTTATTATAGTTCTAATTCATTTATATACATATCCTAAAATTTTATTATCAAAGTTATTTGTTCAATTAATAAATCAGTGTTATAATAAATCAAATTCTGTTAATTACAAATTAACAGCTAACCAAAAATCCAGGTTATCACATTCCTTCCCCCTTTGAATCTTTTCGTCCTCGAAAAGGAACGAAAGCAGAATTTATTAAATTATTTATATAAAATAGTTAAAATATTCTTTGATCATTTTTCAAACATCTTAAAATCTATATCATATTGCCAAAATTGTTTTTTTGTTTTAAAAAAAATACTTTTATAACTCGATGTTTCAACACGTCCATCCTCGTTCTCACAGAAATTCGGTCATACGTTAATCAGGTGTACGACTGAAAATCTATAAGTACTTAGCAGACCCTCTTTCAACATCCAGTGAAAATACTTTTAGAAAATAATTTTATTGAAAATATAGAAACAATTTTTGAAAATAGAGGATATATCTTTGGTGAGAATGCTCTGGAAATCATCACCCCCATCCATGGTCACAGTTACATTCCAGGGTTACGTTGCCGTCGCAGCAAAAGTCCATGTAACTACAGGCTCTCCGCGGCCTCTCGATTACGCCATGGAACCCACATAATAGATCACAGTTACATCCAGGGTTACGTTGCCGTCACAGCAAAAGTCCATGTAACTACAGGCTCTCAGCGGCCCCTAATCTTTGCTGTCGAAATGAAACCTCTCCACTCCTTCATAGGTCACAGTCTACCGATGTAAAATCAAACGCAGACTGTTGGCTCTCAGCAGCACACACGACTTTCGCTATGTTATACCATAGGTCGCAGTTACATCTTGGGTTACGTTGCCATCGCAGCAAAAGTCCATGTAACTGTTGGCTCTCAGCGGCACACACGACTTTCGCTATGGTATACTCAACTCATAATCCCCAGGAACTAGTTTTGTCGGGACTCCTCACAGGATCAACTTTAGAACCCCCCTTGGGGCTCAAGGCAGCACCACCCGGTGGTAGTCCTGAGAAGTTCATTCCAAGGGAGCGCCTTTTTACCCAGAGCCATCATCAAAACATTTTATACTATATACATATAGTATCTTTAAATCATACACCTAGTATGATCTTATACAAAGCTTCTTTACAGAAAATCGATTATCACCTAAATCGATAATACTCAAACTAGGCTTTCCAAATTCTAATATTGATTTTACTCAAAAATCAAAAAGTCTTTCCAAATTCAAAGGTTCCCAAAACCCTTTTCCAAAATCCTCATAAGATCCTTTATATATATATATATATATATATATATATATATATATATATATATATACACAGATATATATAATTTTTTTTTAAACCTTGAATTATCTCAAACTTGTATAAAACTCCTTTTATACTTCAAACACTTTCAAAAACCCTTTTCTTTTGGCAAAAGATTCAATAAGGGGAGTTTTATCTTATAAAACAAAGATATTAAACTTTGTCTACTCAAAATAAAATATTCAAATTTGATTACTCTTTTCAATATCATTTTCATTCAAATCCGTACGATGTACACATATCATCCGTACGCCATACCAATCTGATCGCTCACTCGATCACACAATTTCACTTTCGAACTAGTATCGTCTACCCGACTTCCTAGTGCGGATACAGATCTGGTTTCTTGATCAGAAACCGCCATTCTCCTTGCATAGACATAACTATGATAGAGAATATCCAGAACCAATCAACAATCCATATCCAGGTTCGCCGTCGAAAATCGAGTGAAAAATCTCACTCGGATCGATATAACTATCTCGAAATTCTGTGCTCGAATCTGGATCAAATCACTACTCGAATAGAATAACATACATACATCCTACGTATTTATCTTTATTGGTTATTAGCCAAATCAATTCCATTTCTATCCACATTCACTTTGATTTTCATTCACTTACTCATGATTGCTTTAATCCATTTGGATTATCACCTCTGTTCCTATCTCGATTGGGTATTTCACCAATAACAGTTTGAACTCCGACTAGTTTATTTAGAAAATAGCTTGAATTTTTTTTTAAAATAAGATAAGTGGTTGGAAAATAATTACTAGTTTGTAAAACAGGTGTAAAATATTTAAAATAATTACAGAAATTTTAGATAATTGCAAAATAATAGTAAGATAGTGTTTAGTTTAAACAGTTGGAAAATTGTTAAATAGTTCCAAAAATAATTGTAAAACAAGTATAAGATAGTTTGGATTTTAAAAGAAAGGTTGTATATATAATAAATAGCTTGAAAAGTAGGTTTATATTAAAACAATTTATATTAAAAATAGTCCAGAGTCAAAACTGCCCACTTCCCGATCTCCATTCTTATCAATTCAACTTAAATTTTCACTTCCATTTAAATTGACCTAATTCAATTTTAAATAATTCCAATTTTCATTGGACTTGATTTATTCCCAATTCAAGTTGAATTAATTCTCTATTCCTTTTCAAATTTAAATCAAATTCCATTTGATTTTAAACATATTTAACTTTAATTACAATTCCAAATTATTCAAATCAATCCAATTCAATTTTTCCATTTGAATCTTATACTCATGCATCTTCAATCACCATTTCAATTAATTCAAATCAAATTCAATTTGAACTGATTCAAATTTCAAATTTAAACCATCTCGAATTATATAAATTCGAGCTAATACTTCAATTGTTGATTTAATTTTTTAAATCAATTTTCTAGATCTCAACCCCAACATGAGATCCCACAAACTCTCAATTTCAATCAACCATTTATCTCCCTAAGTTAAATCTTAATTTCATCTTTAAATTTACAAATCAGGTTGAATGTTCCAACATATTTATTTTTTCCAAAGTTAAGCTCAATCCACTTAATCTAGTCAATCCTACCCAATTTGAATCTTCCATTCCAAATTTTGAACTTTTCATAAATAATCTTCCCACTTATTAAGTTCAAAAACTTATCACCTTGAGTATCACATCTTATTCTAAATTCAATACTCACCATTTAGAGTTTATTTCAAACCACCTTTGGTTTTTAATTCAAAACAAATTTCTTTTAAATTTTCAAACAACTCTTGTTTGAAATAGGACCATTTCATTCAATTGTATTAAATAATATTATTTATTGTTTCTTTAAATTAATTACATCATTAATTAATTCCAATTAATCATATTTGGTAATTAACTTATTTCTTAATTACCTTCATTAAGTAATTGTCCTTTAAATTATTACCTCTAGTTACTTCATTAAGTAACTCCCTCTTTATTTATCATTTCCAATTGTTATCCTGAAACCTTTCCAAATTCAAGATTTAATTTCAGTTTGGTTGTATTTCTGTTACTTCTTAATTTAATTCAATAATTTAACAACCAATTCCTTTACTATTTGTTAGAAAGATATATTGTTTTATATATCAAAATATATTATATAAAACCATTTAAAATCTTTATATAAGAAAATAACAAGTACACTCTCTCATATATATATATATACGCTCAACTCATTTTAGGGTACCACTTACCCTATCCTTAATGAGTAATCCCACCAGAGCCAAGGTTCTCGCTTAACCTTCAGCTCTGATACCAAATGTAACGACCTGGAAATTTCGATCCCAAAATTTCCAGATAGTTAGACAAAAGAAGAAAAGAGATAGAAGAAGAAGAGAATAGAAACACGTAAACTCACATTCGCAGCGGATAAAATATAATATAAATAAAAATAATTATACCAAAGAAAACTGTATCTATCAATTTTACATCAATATATCAGAGTTACAACAATTTTATACAACACTGGGCAGATACAATTTAACATGTCTCAGATATATACAATATCATAGTGGAACTCTCCATATGTCCCTGCCATCTAGCTCGTCTCCTGAGCTCTAGAACGTCCTTATCTGAAAATCTGTAATACTCGGTCTGACCCGTGCATTACATCAAAGTAACACCCGGGTCAGGCTGGAAACCAGCGTGAGTAAACCCTTCTAGCATGAATTACGAAAGCATACAACTTATATATATAACCCGGGGTAACTCGTACCAATTTACAAATTCACAATTTGTTATAGACATCACTTATCACACACATCAATTTCTAAGTACCAAAACTTAGATTAAATGGTCCAATTCACATAAATCATTTCATTCTAGCCTATTAATTTCACATATCAATCTATAAAGAATCGAAGTAGTTTTGGGTATTAATTAATACCCGACTCCGGTCTCTTCGAATTCAATGCCATCTAAACCCATGTTATTCAGTTGAAACATAATTCAGCCTTTAAATATAAGATGTCATTTTTTCCTTATACAACATTTCATCATCGACAGATAACCACACAATCACTATTCAAGACAACAAACCATATCACAACATTTCATATCAGAAACATCAACCAATCATTCATAAGCAAGATTTATAAGTCACCCATTATTAGTTAAATCAAATTAATCACTTTAGTCATTTTTAAATCTTACTTACTTAACAATAATTAATCACAAACCCTTAATTAATCATCCCTTAATTGTCCTCTCTAATTACATTCGGTAATTAGCTTTTACATTAATGAACCTTGATTAATCACTATTAGTCATTATTGTTCTTAATTACTTACATTAATTAATGAACCCCTTAATTAATTTATGAATTCTTTAATTAATTAAGCTTGAGTAGTTAACACTTAATTACTTCCACTAAGTAATTATACTTCATTTATTACTTTAACAAAGCATTTGGTGATTATCTCAAATTGATTAAATTTAATTAATTAACATAAACTAATCACATTAACTCAATTAATAAAAAAATGAGTAATTAATTTCTTAATTAATTTTCACAAATGATTATCCTAAATTAATTTATCTACTTAATTGTTAGAATTAATCACATTAATTAATTATTAAATAATCCCGGGTTAATGATTTTCACTAACCATTAATAATTCTTTAATTACCTTTTAAAGAAATTCAGCTTAATCAAATGTTGTTAATTCCAAATTAATTAATTTTATATTTAAAAATTAATTTATTCTAAATAAATTAACTTAATCATTAATTAATAAATTTAGAACCCTAATAATCTTATTGATAAATTTCTAAATTAATTTACTTATTAATTTAATGAAATCTCAAATCATTATATTTAAATTAACTTAAGAAAATCATTTCCTTTATTTATGATTTAATCATCATTTACAAAAAATTTCGGAAACACTTGCCTTTAAATTCACATTTGAATTCCATTTTAAATTTAAGATTTGAGATAATTAACAATTTAACTTTAGCAAATCTAAATCAAGTTAAAACCCTTTTAAAATCAAATGTTAGAGAAACATTTACCATATAAAAATTTAAACCAAATCATTTAAATTCAAATTCATTTTAAACTATACTTTACCCCTCTTAAAAATTTGTTTAAATATTATAAATTTTATAAAGCTTCATTTAATTTCAAACTAGAATTTAAAAGTTAATTTGAATCCTATCTTTAAATTCTTATTTTAAACTTTGTTAAAATACTGTTTTCCAATTTAAAATCATTTTAAATTTAAAACAGACAGGTTTAAAGAAACCTGTAACAAACAAAATTTGACCCGAGGCAAAAAATTACTTCGAGTTCCAAACCCTCCTGCTTCGAGCCATCCACTCAAAATACTCGAGTAAAGCTCGAGTACAACACTGCTCAAACCCAAAAAGACAACATCCATCAACACAAATGTGCACAATGCACATGCACCGGCCGATCACCGGTTTCCGACCAACCTTGATGACTTAAACAAGTCATCGATCACCCAAGCACCTCAAATCGACCACCAGAACCTTGTTTCCCCCATGAAATCAAAATCCAGGCCTTCAACCCAAAACCGCTACTCAGACACAACCTGGAAATCACCTCGACCATCCCTTGCCGACCACCAGAACTCCAGAGGCTCCGGCCAAAGTTTCGCCTACGTCTACACTTCCAAGGCCCAAATTCTGGTAACACTCGATCCATCATAGAAGAAATGCTGAAGCAATTCTCGAACTTCCAACAAACTAGGTTAAGAAACCTTCCTGGCCAACCACCATCGCCACACTCATCTGATTAACACTCTGACATTTTTCCCCAGACCTCCGATCATCCATCTCCCTTCAGACCGAAATTCGACTACCAATTCCATTGGGATCACCAGAGGAACCCCAAAACTTCAAAACTGATCAAACTAAAACTGTTCTCTAAATCTTCTACTAAAATTAGTGATTTTTGTTTTAAAAATCATTATTTCATATGAGCATTCAAGTTATAAACCTGATTTGATGATTTAAGATGATTGATGTTTTACTTATCTTAAGTAATTACTGCTCTTATGGGTTTACAGAGTATATCAGATTTTATTTTCTCTTAATCATAATTTTTAAACATAAATCTTTAATAAATATACAACTTTTGTTTAAATCATAATCCCTAACTAAGATCAGATCAAATGATAATGGGTTTTATCAAATTCTTAGTTTTTAAACCAAGCACAGGCAAAAAGATACAGAACAGTAACCAATTACATATTTATATATACACATAGAAGATTCATCACATTCAAGCATACCAAGCACATTTATTACTAGTAATCCATGTGCAACAGATAGTTAACACTAATGCTTTTAAAATGTGAAGTTACTCACCTTATTAAAACAAAGGCTGTGTATTGAATTCCTGATTTATTTAAAACTGAGATTTTGATATATTCATAATTTTACTGTATTTCTTTATTTTATTAAACACTATTCTTCAAATCTTGCTTGAAAAATATTTTTAGATCAAATACCACATCACTTCAATCAAGTTTGCTTTATACATCCAAGCCTAGAAAGAATCCAGGAAAAATATTGAATTTTATCAAGGTTTGAAAACCTGTTCATCTAAAACAGTGCCAATAATTTGTATTCAAACCTTCATATCCATATATATATACATTCAGTTTACATTATACAATCATGCAACCCAAATTTATCATTTTTACTTCAGATGTTAATTTTATGCATCTAGACTCAATCAGGTTTAATTATTTTAAAATGATTTGCTTACTCACTATTATAGCATACACAAGGACTTGTTCTGCATATCCCAGCATGGTATATAAATATTGACACTCATATACATATATATATATATATATATAAATTATTTTAAATATCATGCACAGCATAATTCTAATCAGACTTGAAGATTTATCGCTTGCTAGTTCAAGATATATTAGATTTCAAAGTTTTACTTACACAAATATCACTTATATACCCAGACAACACATCCATTCACTCATGCAAATAAAATTTAGACATTTCTATAATCAAAACTTGCATGTATTCAGTTATCAAGTAGAATCTAGTTTACAAGAGAGCAGATTTACTCACCTATTTGGAATAGAGAAACACAGAAGCCCATTGAAGTTTTATCTGTACTTCAAGTTGAAACAGCAGGCTTGCTTATCTTGATTTGTTGATCTTGAACCATTGCTTTAAGTCTTTTTCTTAGCTTGGTTTTCAGATTTGTAATTGTTGAAAAGAAATTTGTTGCTGGGTTTGATTACTATTTGAAGGTTGAGTTTGTTCTACTATCTTTTTTTTTTATGTTACTGGTTTGTTTTTCCTTTGATCAGATTTCTTTCTTTTTGCTTAGTTTTGTTTAAGAAGTAGATTGTCAAAAGAAATGATAGAGAAAACTGAAAAGAATTATATAATTTAGTTTTATCCTTCTATAAAAAGAAAATACAAGTTTTAGACACTTGTTAATTATATGATATTTACCTTACATTTGTCTATGCATGATGTAATTCCTATCACACTTGTTATTTTGCATCAATTTATATAATAATATTTTTTCATATTTATATTCTTATGTTTAAATACTTTTACATATATACAACTTGTACATGTATTTAAAGAAGGTATTCATCTTTGTCAAATCCTATTTAAACTTAAGATATTGACTAAATCTTATCATTAATGTTTTATGTTTTCATATATATATATATATATATGTATATGTATATGTATATATATATTATAAATTTATATATATACTTCTCCTTAGTTTGCACTTATATAACCTTTAAGAATATAATTTTGATGCTAACTTTTACATTAATAAATTATCACATTCTCAAGATATTAATTGGAATTTTTAAATCCAAGTTTCACTTATAAACCATAAATATATGTATGAAAATAGAATAGCTATCATATGATAAGTTTTGCATATATCTATTAATAAAAGATGAATTCTACTGAAATGAGTGATTATAAAAGAAAACCATTAAACAAATATCATCGAATTTCAATAATCATATCAGGAAATTATCAATGAATATTTATCCCGATATTTATAACTCAACATTTATTATAGTTCTAATTCATTTATATACATATCCTAAAATTTTATTATCAGAGTTATTTGTTCAATTAATAAATCAGTGTTTTAATAAATCAAATTCTGTTAATTACAAATTAACAGCTAACCAAAAAATCCGGGTTATCACATACTGTATAGTTAAAACTGACATAATACCTGTATCAACTCAGATACAATAAATCGCCCATCAACAACTTATGTTTGGTTGATTCCCTTTAGAGCATCTAGAAACAAATGAAAGAATACAAATTGATTAAAAATATAGTTACGTGTCAAGTATCCTTTTTTACAATTAATTAAACATGTGTTTGCTCAAATCGAAGAAAATAAAAAATGGATTCAGCTTACCATACTTCAATATTTTCAAGAAGCTCAGACGTGATAATAATAGATAATCATTTGTCCATTCATGTATATATATGAATAAATTACTCATCAAAATCCACACATTACCTCTTAAACTTGGAAATATGTTCGTAATTATAACGACCCAGAATTTTGGTTATTAGCTTTGAATGTTTAATTATTTTTAAAAGTTGAATTTGAATCATTAATTGATTTTGAATATGGAAGAATTTCTGAACTGGTTTAAAATTTCCAAATATAACGATAAATTGGATTTGGTAATATAGTAATTTAATGTTTGAAATTGGGCAAATATGGGAATCTAGAAATATATAGACATGGAAATGATTTCTAAAATTTATTAAAATTTTGTTTGGATTAGAGTTATAATAAAGGAATTTTGAATGGAATTAAAATTCGATAAATTGAAAGTTTGAAATTTATATATTAATTTAACAGTGGAAATTAATATATGGAGACAATGTAAATAATTGAATTTTGATTTAAAATGAATCAGAATGGTTTTTAATATGAATAAAAATTCAGTGTGATTTATAATGGAGTAAGTAAGTTGTAAAAATTGAAAATTTAAACGATTTCGACGATTTTGAAAATCACTAAATTTAATCGACGCGTTAAAATAGCCTTTCGGGGCACAGTCTCGGAATTCGACATAACTAGTTCCACTGGATCCGTAGTAGTTTATTATTATCGGATTTTAAATTTCGTAGCGTTTGGAATTATCGTTTGTTCGTACGGGATAGAGACGCGTTGAAATAAATATTGAGAATTTAATAATTTAATTTGATTCAAAAAGATTTCTTCCGCATATGATCGAATTAGGCCCCGAAACACATTCCATTGAGTTCAAAATAGAGGTAAAACATTATAAATGCTTGGCGGCGCATCTCATTTGGAGATCGTTTGAAAAAGCACGATAAAATTTGACATAATTTTAAAACAACTAATATACATTTATACATACGTGTTTCAACAGTAACAAAGCCCTAGTTTTATTTGCAGCTGATAGCGCTTATTTTAATGGCCGAAAATTTTCCATCTTCTCCTTAAATTTTCTTCAAATCCTTAAATAGTTAGCAAAAATCATCAACTATAAAAATCAAGAGCTCGCCGAGAGTTTCAGATCTAACAGTGTGTTTTCGATGTAGATGCCAGATTTTGCCAGGAGGTGGTTGTTTAGGGTTCACTTTCTAGCATGAATTTCGAGACCAAGGAAGGGACAAGCGCCACGTGCTTCTGGCCGGATATGGAGATTGTGACGACCTTTCAAGTCATGGTCTCTGATCGATTTATCCTAAAGCGTGGAGGTCGTATAAAAAGGGGGACGAATGGTGGCCGATGGGTTTAAAACCCTAGACGATCGCATAGAAGAAGAAGTAGCTTATGGTCGGATTTCTCTAAAGAAATAAACGGCGCCGATTTGATCTGGTTTTGTAAATAATAATAAAAAGTGAATATGTATATATATATATTCAAAATTTTACGAGTTCATATCTTTTGCATACATTGTCCGGATGAAACTGGCGGCTTTGGAATCGCAGCGAGGAGCAGTACGCTGTGGTGCAGATTTAGAGTCGATCAGAGCTAGCGAAAATTTTAGGTTAAATCGAACATGTTTGATTTAATTTAAAATTAGAACATTGGCAACGTAAAAACTCAAGGTGAGTTAATCTCACTCAATTTTGGACTACTAGTTATTGATTTTAAATAGTTAAAATTTATAAATGATTGATTGGTTAAATTGATGCATTTTTATCAGTTGGATGTAACATTATATATAGTGGTATATATATTGGAGTGATTGATATTCCCACATATATATTGCGGATGAGACCCTATGTGCCCCGCATAATAGAGAATGACCCCATATACCACAATATTCTGCCTCAAAGTAGGATTGAAATTTTTATGTTATGCTGACGTCTGTGGATGCAGGGAAATAGGTAGGAGGAATCCAACTTGATTCCTCAAAAATGTTGAATTTAATTTCATATTTAGCAATATATGTT
The DNA here is from genome assembly GCA_030765085.1 of Allium cepa. Lineage (NCBI taxonomy): Eukaryota > Viridiplantae > Streptophyta > Magnoliopsida > Asparagales > Amaryllidaceae > Allium > Allium cepa. Next base: position 517,798,350 of record CM060942.1, read on the forward strand.
CTGTTGGAATAATCTATGATAGGTTATTGTGTGATTTAGATTGATTAGATGCGGTGGCAGGTTTGACCTAGATTTTGGTATTTTTAAAATACCAGTAATATATGTTTTAAATGGGAAAAGAATTTAAAAAGGAGTTCTTGAAGCAAAATGTTTATAAGAATTTTGGGTTAGTTAATTGGATAAAACAAATGGTTTTGAAATGTGTACTTAACCAAAGTTGGAATATTGTGAATCGGATAATGGAATAAAAGTATACGAAAAGGTTTTTTTAGACAATAAATGTTTAAGTGGTACTAGTTTAAATACAACGGTTTTTTAAATCGAGATTCCAAGTGGAATTTGGAAATGTGTACAAATTGGTGATACTGGGCTTAACTAAGATTTCCAGATTTACGAAGTGGAATATGAATCTTGAATTTGGGTTGTTTTGAAAGAAGGATTTTAATTATTAATACAAGATTTTTAAAAAGGTGTTAAAATATGCCAGAAACTAGTTATTTAATCATTTTAAACAGTTTAAAGCATATTTAGTTATTAAATAGTCACTTTATAATGATTTTAAAGGGTTTATTATTATTTAAGAACTAATCAACATTTTTGTTTTAAAGGATAAATTATTAAATATTAATATAACTTTGTGTAATAGCTTTTATTTAAGAATATTTTTTCCAAGATTAAACTTGAAATGTATTTTAGAATTTAAAAGCAATATTTTGAGATAATTTGTTAAATAAAGTTTTCGAATGGCAATGGTATACTCGTGTGCCATAAATCGAAGGCAGTGAGTGTCTGCTGCTAAGTCTTGGATTTCTAATGAGAGATGTAACCATTGAGTTGTAATCCATGGTTTGATATCGTAGTGGTACTTTCCATATTATTTTAAAGGGTTTTCCAATATTTTTGCAAAGGGTAATTTGTGAATATAATGACTTCAATAAGATAAGTATTTATAATTTGGATAAAGCAATTTATTTATTTTAAATTTACTTTAAATAAGACTTGGTGTTTCTCAGTGAAAATGAAGTTTTTGGTTGTATTGATTGTTTATTTGATAGTTAAATAACCGACTATCAAATCTGGACCTAAATATAACTTTGGAAATATCTAGAAGAAGTATGGGGATTATATGGTATAGTTACCGTTCGAGGTGCTATACTGTACGTATAAACTCGTTTCATTCTTCTAGGACGTTTCTAAGAAAATCTGTCACTAGCGGTTAGAAGGTGATCTCCGATCTTATCTTCGTCATTTTATTTCCTAGAGAACCGAGATTGAGTTTATCGAAAATAGCGAACGTTGTTTCGAAGAGACCGAGATCGAATTTGTGATCCAAAAACCACTACGATCCAACGAGTACATTTTCGTAATGAAGGCAATAGCATGAAGTTGAAGATGGAGCCGTGAGGTGTATGGGATAATCGCTACTAATCCTGAGGGTGATTCCAAAATGGATGTAGTAGGAATAATGCCTTCGGTTCTGTTCAGACCGGGAACGGACTTGTATGGATGAATGCTATCAGTACATTGTCATTGGAGAACAATAAGCATTCTAAATGAATATTTCTAAAAAGGTAACTGTAGCCTCACGCCTTATCAACCGAGAATGACTAAAAAGCAGGTGAGATGCAGCAATGCTATGTGAGTAGCACCCAAGTAGGGTATGTCTATCTCCTTTCTAGATAACCTCGAATATTATCACTACATGTGGAAGGAGCTCGGAAAGGGTGGGAAAATCCAGGATGATAGCATATTCGGTCTATCTAGGTCAAGGATTGTCCAGTCTTGTGTTAGAAGGGATCGATAGGATCGATCTCGGTAGAGTGTTTCTAGACATGTACTGTGACAAGTGGTACCTCAGTGCCTAGTCATTCAATTGGAATCCATTCTCCAATAAGCACCGTACGGTTTTGATTGTTCCTAATTATAGTGGAACATGAGATGCAAGCATTTCAGCTCTTTGAATAAGTGTTTGTACTTAGACTCTATTATAATATCAGATGATTTTGATATGTAATCTTTTGGTTATCGTAAGGTAAAAACCTATCGTGTGTTTATTTGCGAAGAGATCTTACGAGATAACATTGATTTTCAAAGGACTTTTAAACTTTAATAATTCAAAATTGAGTGTGTTTTCTCATGCCGGTATTCCAGACCAACTCCGGTGTTATTATATTATATTGCTTGGGTCAGACTATGTATCTCAAGGTCAGGTTAGGATGCTAGGGAGCTCAGGAGAGTTGGATGGCGAAGACGTATTACTCGTACTTGTTTATTTCTATTGTAGTGTTTTTTCTTGAAATTACCAGTAGTTGTTAGAGCAGGTTGTTAAAACTTCCTAGGCTGGTAATTATTATTTTGTGTACTTTGATGTGAGTTATGTATTTTACAGATTTGAATGTCTAAAGAGCTATTGATATTATATTGTTCAGTCCGCTAAGAGATTCTGTTTTTTATTTTCTTCTCTCTTCTACAACTTTCTTTTCCCTCAAGAATCTGTCATTCCCGCACTCGATCGTTCGACATGTTATACAATAAACGTATTTATGTCGATTTTTGGGGGTCAAAAGGGCGGGTCGTGACATTGTGGTATCAGAGCTTATGTTTTTATATTATGTTGACTTATCAGTTGAGTGTTTATGAATTCTGGTCAGTACGAGAAGTACAACCGTATCAATAGGTGTTTCTAAACTATTGAACAAGGTAAACCGACATAGTATTGATTTAAATTGGGTAAATGAAATAATTTTACCCGAAATTATATTTTAATATAAAAGAAATAATATTCTAAAATTATTATATATATTAGGATGTTTGGTTGTTAACATTGTAGTCAAACAAGATATGAAATTTGAAACGGTTATATATATATGTGTGTGTGTATATAAATGTAATAACCAAGTAGAAATTGTATAAGAATGATTGATACAAAAGGGATATAACTGAAATTTGATTTAAACTAGAATTTAAATCCCGAAAATTTTGGAAAATGGATTGAAATGAATTTGAACCAAGTGTTGATGTTTTAAAATCTTGAGAATTTTGGAAAATGTTTTATATTTGATTGGAACTAAAATTTGAGAAATTTTAAAATATTAGAGATTTTTGAAAATGTCTTTAGAATATAAATTGTTTTAAAATGAATTTTTGGAAGCAAGGAAGCACTGAACTCACTTCAGTCACTGGAAAATAATCCTAGTGATAATGGCCACATCATCAGTATTCATTATTGAGTTTCTGCGTGACGGATTCCTACCATAGAGATTGGCTGTGATTATTTGTTTTGGACTTGTTTAATAAACAAGTTTTTTTTTAGAAATTCAAAACGGAAATTGTTTTGGCCAAAACTAAGTTTTTTTAAAATCCGGAGGTATGATTTGATATACAAAGGTGGATATGTGTATAGTTATGATATCAAATTGTTTCGAAATAAAACCTGGCGATTGAATTCTGGGCTTTCTATTTATAAGATTTGTAAAGTTAAGAAGAAATTAGTTATTAAACATATAAATTAAAGTTGGTATAAATAAGAAAGGAAAATGAAAATTTTAATCCTGGAATTAAAAGTTGACTTGAGTAAATTAAAGTGAATGAGATGGGTTGAAATTTAACTTAAGGTAAGTTAAATAAAATGGAAATGGAATATAAAGTTGAAATGTAAAATGATTGTATAACTGTAAACTATAATTAATGAATGATATGGATATACTTAAGCTATTAATTAATATAGATAATCCAGAGTTATGATTATAGAATGTAAATGGAATTAACTGAGTAAAATGGGATTTTAAGTAAATAAGTTTTGAACTTATGAATTGGGAAATGAAATGGTAAATCCAAATGAAAACGGTTTGATAATATGGTGAAAGAAATGGAAATTCATTAAAAAAATTGAATTTTAAATGGAGGGTGAATTGGAATTTGGAAAATTGAATATAAATGTGAATTGTGAAGTTTTTATATAACTTTGTGTTATAAATATTAAATGCAAGTAAAAAATAAGTGGTAACTCAGTAAATTGTGAATAAATAAGTGGTAAAACTTATTGAACTAAGGAAGTGGAAATGCATAACTAAGTTAAAATGGTTAAGTATTGGATAACAAGAAACGAATTCAATTTAGGAATGAATAAACTGAATATGATCTTGAATATGTATTAGATAAGATTGAGTATGGACTTAAGTCATAAAAGTTGAACATGAACTTAAGAGGAAAAGCCAAAGATAAACTTAAGTAGCGATATGGGGAGTTATAATAAACATTAGAAATAATTATATGAAATGGTTGCCAAAGTATTATAGTATTAATTGGATATACTAAGTAAATGAAAAGAAGTAAATTGAAGGAGATCAGTTTCAAATGAAATGGAATTTGGTTGCAATGGAAAACTTAACTTAAGTGATTATTTATGGAACGATTCATAAATAAAATTAACAGGGATTGGAATGTCATTTAATGTAAAATGAAGCAAATAAAATTTGGTGGACAACTTAAATGGGCCTCAAATGGAAATTTGATAAATTGAGTTAAGGTCAATTTAAAAAGGGAATAAGTTGAAACTGATAAAATGGATTTGCAGATAATGATGTCAAATTGAATGGAATGCAAGTAGATTGATTGTGAATTAATTTGAAATTGAATAGAGAGAATTATATGAGTAAGGCACATATAAATCAAATTGGAATGAATATGAGTTTGGTTGTTGTCAATATGAAATGAATGCAGTGAATTTGATTGTAAATCATTTTGAATTGAGTGAAATGATATAAAGGATATATGAATCCATGGAAAGGAATTAAATTAGTGTTGGTACCTTATAATTGCCTATAATACATGATTGGCATGTTTGGGTTACGAAGTTTATGTGTTTGGCTAGTAAATAAACGAAATGTTATAAAATTTGATGATTCTGAAAACTTATGTGCTTGTTTGAGTAAGTACAGGTATAGGAGGCTGCTAGATAGATTTGAGTTGCGCGAATGCATATAAAATAATCCGCTCATTTAAAAACTCTAATATGAGGTACGGCTACGCAGTAAAATAAAGAATGACAATACATTGATATATATATTTTTTTTTCGACCATGTGGATCGATGTGTACATATTTATCTCTTTTATGATATTGTAAAAGACTCTCCATACAAACAAGACGCTGTCAAAAATTTCGAAAATTTAGGGTGTTAGAAAAATTTTGAATTTTTTTGGAAAATGTTTGTTAACTAAAAGGCTGATTTTTGAATTGTATTAGAAATCAAGTGTTTTGAGTTAGAAATGGAAACAAATTGTTTTGGATTAAACTAAAGGGTTTAGAGAAGTGAATGAAGGATTTTACTTAAGTAGGTTTTGGATAAGTTAATGGGTTTGGGAACATTTTTCCTACCTTAGCAATCTCGAGAACGAAATTTTTATAAGGGGTGAGGAATGTAAGGCTTGGAATTTTGGTCGTTAGTTTTGAGCATTCAATTTTTTTTTTAAATGCTGAATTCGAATTATTAATTGATTTTGAATATGGAAAATTTTCTGAAATGTTTTAAAATTCCAAATATAGCGATAAATTGGATTTGATAATATAGTAAATTAATATTTGAAATTGGACAAACATGGGAATTTGGAAATAAATGGACATGGAAATGATTTCTAAAATTTATTAAAATTCTATTAAGTTTAGAATTATAATATTGGACTATTAAATGGTATTGAAAGTTGATAATTTAAAGTTTGAAATTTATATATTACTTTGATAGTGGAAATTAATATTTGGAGACAATGTAAATAATTGAATTTTGATTTAGAATGAATCAAAATGGTTTCTAATATGAACAAAAATTCAATGCGATTTGTAATGGAGTTGGTAAGTTTTAAAAATTGAAAATTTAAACGATTTTGAAGATTTTGAAAATCACTCGATTTAATCGATGCGTTAAAATAGACTTTCGGGGCATAGTCTCAGTATTCGATGAAACCAGTTCCATTGAATCCGTAATTGTTTGTTATTATTGGATTGCAAATTTCATATGTTGGAATTACCGTATGTTCGTATGGGATAGAAACGCGTCGAAATAAATATCGAAAATTTAATATTTTAATTCAATTCAAACAGCCGTCTTCCACATATGATCGAAGTAGGCCCCAAAATACATTCCATTGTGTTTGGAATAGGGGTAAAACAATATAAACGCCAGGCGGTATGCCTCATTCGGAGATCATTTGAAAAAGCACGTTAAAATTTGATATAATATTTAAATAATTAATATACGTATATATATACGTGTTTCAACAGTAACAAAGACCTAGTTTTATTCGTGGCCGCCAGTTTATTTTAATGGCAGAAAAGTTTCCATCTTCTCCTCAAATTTTCTTCAAATCCGTAAACAATTAACATAAATCATCAACTATTAAAATCACGAGCTCGTCGAGAGCTTCAGACCCAACGGTGTTTTTTCGATGTGGATGCCACATTTCACTAGAATGTGGTGGTTTAGGATTCACGTTCTAGCATGAATTTCGAGACCAAGGAAGGGCCAACAGCCACATGTTTCTAGCTAAACGTGGAGCTCGCGACGACCTTTCGGTGTTGGTCTCTGATCGATTTATCCTCAAGTGTCGAGATCACATAAAAAGGGGGATGAACGGTGGCCGATGGGTTTAAAAATCTTGGATGATGGTGTGAAAGAAGAAGTAGCTTCTAGTCGGATTTCTCTAAAGCAAATCGACGACACTGATTTGATCTGGGTTTGTAAATAATAAAAAAAGTGAATATATATATATATATATATATATATATATATATATTCAAAACTTTAAAAATTCATATCTTTTACATACGTTGTCAGAATCAGACGAGACAGGTGGCGTTGGAATCGCAGCGATGAGCAGACGCTGTGATGCATATCTGGGGTCAATCTGAGCTATCGAAAATTTTAGGTTAAATCGAACATGTTCGATTTAATTTAAAATTGGAAGGTTGGCAACATAAAAACTCAAGGTGAGTTAATCTCACTCAATTTTGAACTACTGGTGATTGATTTTAAATAGTTAAAAATTTTAGATAATCGATTGGTTAAATTGATGCATTTTTATCAGTTGGATGTGATATTATATATAGTAGTATATATATACACTGAATTGATTGATATTCCTACATATATATATATTGGATGAGACCCTATGCGCCCCGCATAACAGAGGATGGCCCTATATACCGCGATATTCCGCCTCAAAGCAAGATTGGTCTTTTTATGTTGTGCTAACGTCTGTGGATGCAGAGAAACAGGTTGGATGAATCCAATTGGATTCCACAAAAATGTTAAATTTAATTTCATATATAGTGATATATGTTCTTTTGAAATAATCTGTGATAGGTTATTGTGTGATTTGGATTGAATGGATGCGGTGGAAAGTTTTGACCTAGATTTTTGTATTTCTAAAATACTAGTAATATATATTCTAAATGGGAAAAGAATTTAAAAAGGAGTTCTTTAAGTAAAAAATTTATAAGAATTTTGGGTTAGTTAATTGGATATAATAAATTGTTTTGAAATGTGTACTTAATTAAAGTCGGAATATTGTGAATCGAATTTTGGAATAAAAATATACAAAAAGGATTTTTTTTAGACAATAAATGTTTAAGTGGTTTTAGTCTAAATACAACAGGTTTTTAAATTGAGATTCTTAATAATTTTGCAAAGATAGAAGTGGAATTTGGAAATGAGTATAAATTGGTGATACCGGGCTTAAGTAAGAATTCTAGAATTATGAAGTGGGATTTGGATCGAGAATTTGGTTTGTTTTTAAAGAAGGACTTTTAATTATTAATAAGGAAGTTTTAAAAAGGTGTTAAAATATGCCAGAAACTAGTTATTCAATCACTTAAATGGTTTAAATCGTATATAGTTATTAAATAGCTTCTTTATAATGATTTTAAAGGGTTTATTATTATTTGAAAACCAGTCAACATTTTTTTAAAGGATAAATTATTAAATATTAATATAATTTTGTATAATATCTTTTATTTAAGAATATGTTTTCCTAGATTAAACTTGAAATTTATTTTAGAATTTACAAGCATAATTTTAAGATAATTTATTAAATAAAGTTTTCGAAAGGCAATGGTATACTCGTGTGCCGTAAATCGAAGGCAGTGAGTGTCTGCAACTAAGTCTCAGATTTCTCTAGATAGAGATGTAACCATTGAGCTGTGATCCATGGTCTGATATCGCAGTGGTACTTTCCATATTATTTTAAAAGGATTTTCAAATATTTTTGCAAAGGGTAATTTGTGAATATACTGAATTCGATAGGATAAGTATTTATAATTTGGATAAAACAATTTATTTATTTAAAGTTTAATTTAAACAAGACTTGTTTTCTCAGTGAAAATGAAGTTTTTGGTTGAATTAATTGTATACTTGATAGTTAAATAACCGACTATCAAATATGGACCTAAATATAACTTTGGAAATATCTAGAAGAAGTACAGGAATTATATGGTACAGTTACCGTTCGAGGTGCTATAATGTATATATACACGTTTCGTTCTTCTAGGACGTTTTTAAGGAAATCCACCACTAACGGTTCGGAGGTGATATCTGTTCTTATCTTCGTCTGTTTATTTCCTAGAGAATCGAGGTTGCGTTTACTGGAAATAGCGAACGTTGTTTCAAAGAGACCGAGATCAGATTTGTGATCCAAAAACCACTTCGATCAAAAGAGTACGTTTTCATAATGAAGACAAGAGCATGAAGTCGAAGATTGGGCAGTGAAGTGTAAGGGCTAACCGTTACCAATCTCGAGGGTGATTCCAAAATGGATGTAGTAGGAATAGTGCCTTCAGTTCCGTTCGTACCGGAAACGGAATTGTACGGATGGATGCTATCAGTTCATTATCATTGAAGGACAGTGAGTATTCTAAGTGAATATTTCTAAAAAGGAAATCGTAGCCTCAATCCTAATCAACCAGGAATGACTAAAAAGCAGGAGAGATGCAGCAAGGCTAAGTGGGTATCACCCAAGTAGGGTATGTCTGTCACCTTTCTAGATAACCTTGGATATTATCACTATGTGTGAATGGAGCTCAGAAATATTGGGAACACCTGGGGTGATAGCATATTTGGTCTGTCCATGCCAGGGATAGTCCGGTCTTGTGTTGGTAGGGATCGATATGTTCGATCTCGGTACAGTGGTTCTAGACATGTACTGTGACAGGTGGTACCCCAATGCCTAGTCATTCAGTTGGAATCCATTTTTAATAAATGTCGTACAGTTTTTGTAACGATCTGACTTTTTAGCCAAACTTAAGTTGGTAATTTATATAAAATTTTGGATTAAATTGTGAGTTAATTTGAATTTTCAAATTAAATAAGACATGTGCCTGTTTATTTACATAAATAGATTGTAATTTGAAAATTGAATTTTAATTTTCCAAATAAATAATATTTATTTGTTAATTTATATATATATGTATTTTGTAATGACCCGACTTTCTCTCCACAGAAAGTGTGACGACCCGAAATTTTCGATCCCGAAATTTTCAAATAGTTAGAGGAAAGAAGAAAAGAAAGAAGAAGAAGAACAGAAAAGAATCACACAATCTCACATTCGCAGCGGATAAAATATAATAGCAAATAATAATATCAGTTATACAAAGAAAACCGTATCTGTCAATTTACATTTATATACATCAGAGTAACAATAACCCATACAACACTAGATAGTTTAACAACTTGTCCAGATAACAACAATACTATATCAGAATCCACTCCATACGCTCCTGCCATCTAGCTCTCCTCCTGAGCTCCAGAACGTCTTTACCTGAAAATCTATAATACTCGGTTTGACCCGAGCATTACATCAAAGTAACACCCGGGTCAGGCTGGAAACCAGCGTGAGTAAACTCATATAACATGAAATAGCAATGCATAGAACTTATTTAAGTCCTGGGTAACTTATATCAATTTACAACTTCACAAGTCGTTATAGACATCACTTATTTCACACATCATTTTCTAAGTGCCAAACTTAGATTAAATGGTCCAACTTACATAAATCATTCCATATCAGCATACTGATTCCACATATCAATCTATAAGGAATCGAAGTGGTTTCGGGTATTCACTATACCCGACTTCGGTCTCTTCGAAACCAATATCATCTCAACTTAAATTATCCAAGAGAAATATAATTCAATTTTAAATACAAGATGTCACAGTAATTCACCATCACCAGAAAACCACATCATCGCAGTTTAAATCAAACATATCTTATCACATAGCATCACGAACCACATATTAGGGATAACAATTAATCAAAGGCTTCCAATATCATTCTATTTATCCCTTAATTAATTTCACAAATCAATTTATCGCTAACCAAATACAGTAATTAAACTTTAACAAGCTCATTCATAATTATTAATCATAACTATTAATCATGCTTGATTAATAACATTCAGTAATTAACTACCCTCACTTACTTCATTGAATAAATCAATCCTTAATTTACTCTCTAATTAATCCCTTGATTAATCCTTATTTAGTAATCAACTATCCTTAATTACTTTATTTCAAAAATTAATTACCCCTAATTAATTATCTCAATTAATCCCCTGATTAATTTACATAGGAATTTTAATCCAAATTACTTTCATCATCAACCTCTTAAATTACATCCAGTAATTACCGTTAACTACTTCCTTAAGTGATTACACTTCCATTAATTACATTAAGTAATTATTGATCAATCATCAAGTGTTTAAATTAATCAAACTTAATTAATTAATCTAAACTAATCACCTTAAAACCAATTAATTACAGTAAGTAATTACTTTCTTAATTTCTTAATTACTTTTATTAAGTAATTAAACTTAAACAATTTTTCAATTGATTAGTATCAATTAACTAATATGATTATTTATTAATTAGTTAACTAAATTATCTAAGTAATTTACCCTTAATCACATAACAAGTAATTATCTCCTAATCACATCATTAGATGATTACTCTCTTAATTAATTACCTTAACAAATAATTAATCCCATCAATTAATAATTCTTAATTCTTTAATTAATTAATTTCCCTATAATTAATTAATTAATTATACTTTGTTAACAAGTGAGTTTAATTAAGATAAATGTTTTCTTAAGTTCATAACAAAGATAAATTAACCATATTTATCTTCATAAATTAATTACTTGAAATTAATCAAATTTTAATAACCTTGAAGACAAATTATTCAATTTGTTTTCCAAAATTATAACTTTTATTTGAAATTAAAGCATTTAGAAATTAGTTTGAAATTTAAAATACTTTAATTGTCTAATTTAAATTTTATTTATCTTCAATAAAAATTTAAAACTTAGTTTTTAAATCATTACTTAAAATTTACTTCAAAACTTCGATTTAATACTTATATTCAAAACACTTTTCTTCTTATTTTTTTAACTTGAAATTCAAAATTTAATTAAGGTATTTATATATAAAAGAAATCATCTTTAAACAATTTAAGTTTAAAATAAGCTCAATTTAATACTTTTAAAGGTTTGATTAACTTTCATTCCAAACAACAAGTTTTAACCTAGTATATTTGTTTCCTTATATAGAAACTTAAGTATTAAACTTGCACAAGAGGACGCCTCGGGTCAAACCCGAGAAAAACTTACCAAAACCCGAGAAAACATCGGGGCAACCACAAACACAAATTGCTTCGAGACAAACATAGGTTTGCGCGAGGCCAAACACGAGCCAATCCTCGTCTTCCCCAATCCAAACTTCCCTGTTCCCAAATCCATTTCCCAGTGCACACTGTACACAAGTGTACGTGCACATCCAAAACACGCTTCTCCGATCATCTTTCTGGTCGCCGACCAACCACGCACGATCTCGGCGACCTTCCCCACAACTAAGATCGAACGAAAAACCCATGAAACACAATCGAGCCAAAACTCGACCCTACTGGAACCACCATGGCTAGTAACCTTCCTCATTACTGACACCTCCGCTTCGATTAACCTCGCCATCCACACAATCCCTTCGCCACAACCTCCAGCAACTCTCGCAAGCCACGATATCGATTCCGATCCATCCACCACACCGTGAAACCCACAACCGCGTTGCCTTCAAAACATGAAACCAAAACCATACTCCTTTCCTTACCGATCACCACGATGATCGGAAAAATTATCATACATTTTTCCTGAGTTCTCTGACCTTCATGCTACCTCCTGAAACAACCACTTCTCTTCCCCTTCACTCCGATCATCAGGGAAGCCCCCAATCCCATAATCTGATCATTCCTAAATACTAACCCAATACCTAATTAAAACTCATAATTTTAGTTTTAAAATTCGAGTTCCCTTGTGTTGATTTAAGCTGCATGCTTGAATTCATAAAACAATTTATTTGATTTCTAAAATTTTTGCTAAACTCTTACAGTATTTACATAGTTACAGAATATTTACAAGTCAAAAATACTTCAACAAGTTTTAAAACTTGAATTATGATTTCTCAAACTCGTATTGTTTTAAATTCTAAATCTAATAGCAATTTAGGTAAGAAGTTTTTTTTTTCAAAAAAAAAAGAAATTCTTGAAATGTTAAACTCTGTAAAAAAATTCTTTCTTTTCAAAACAGAGGAGAACATGCTCTTAAAAATCTTGCACAGATCAATACAATCACCAATATCCAGAGATTCCAACCTATACATACATGTGCATAACACAGATACAATTTACCATCACATGCATAGATTTAGATCTAATTTAAGTTTTAAAAGAAAAGGGTTGCTCATATAAAAAAAAATTCAAACAGATTCAAGCATAAAAAGAAACATGTAGAAGATTACTCACTGTAATTTATAACAGGGGAGACTGAGATGATCATATTGAGTTGATCTTGCATGATGAATCAGAGTTGAACCCTTGCTTAGCTTGATTCAGTGTTGATTTAACTTCTCAAATCAGTTTCCCAGTCTTGATTTACTTGATTTAATTCATTTCCAGGCCTTTTATTTTTAAAGGGAAAAAATATGCTTGAGGATAAACGGTTTTACAGAATTAAAATTTTGATTTGAGGAAAACTTTCAGGTCTGATCTGGTTTTTAGAGATGAAGTTTCAAGTTTGTTTACAGCTTTTATTCTTCAAGTTTCTTGTTTTCAAAATTTAGGAATGTAAAATGAAAAATGAAGAAAAGATGGGAATGGGAGATAGTAGGTTTTTTTTATTAAAAATTAAAATGAAGAATGGTAAATGACACTTGTAAAAATCTTACTACAAGTCATACACTTGTTATTAACATTATTTCATACATTCACACTTGTAACTTTTCCATGTGTTTATTATTATTTTTTTCAATTTCCTAAACCATTTTTCTTAAATTAACATATGTATTATATTTGTCTACACTTAGTTAGATACATTCTTATGCTTCCATTTGTAATCGTGTAAACATTCAATTTATATTTGAAATCCCATGAATTAATGAATCCTTAAATGATTTTTTTTATAAAACCTATATATATATATATATATATATATATTTCCATTAAGTAAATACATTATCTTAATTTTATAAATAAATCTTTTAAAGAGAATAATGTAAAACCAATCATATAAAATCATAAAATATAATTTCAAAATAACTTGAGATATTCATCCTTTGAATTTCTAATTTAAATTCAATTTAACATAAATATATATGTATAGATATGAATAATACCAAATTTATTTGTTTAATCTATAAATCTGTATTTCTATTAATTAACCTAATTATATTATTAATTACAACGCCTGGAAATCCGGGTTATTACATTCCTCCTCCCTTTGAATCTTTTCGTCCTCGAAAAGGAACGAAACTAGAATTTATTAAAATGCTTATTATTAGAAAAATTATTCTTTGAAACACCTTTAAATTCTATACAATATTACAAAACAGTTTTTATTAAAATACTTTTTATAACTCGATGTCTAAACCAGTCCATCCTTGTTCTCATAGAAATTCGGTCATACGTTGATCAGACGTAGGACTGAAAATCTATAAGTACTTAGTAGACTCATTTTCAACACCCAGTGAAAATACTTTGAAAAATAGTTTTATTGAAAATATTGAAAACAGTTTTTGAAAATAGAGGATATATCATTGGTGAGAATGCTCTGGAAATCATCACCCCCATCCATAGTCGCAGTTAACCCGATGGTTATGTTGCCATCCCGACAAAATCCATAGATAACTGTAGGCCTCCGCGCCCCTCGATTACACCATGGAACCCGCTACAGATCGTAGCTACAACTGGGGTTACGTTGCTGTCACAGCAAAAACCCATATAACTGTAGGCATCAGCGCCCTCAAATTTCGCTGCCAAAAGAATGAAACTTCTCCACTCCACTTGACCATAGATCGCAGTCTACCGATGTTGCGTTGCCTTCGCGGCAAAATCAAGTGTAGACCGTTGACACTCATCCTCCACACGATTTTCGCTATGGTCCCCACAGTAGATCGCAGTAACATCGGGTTACACTGTCGTCACAGCATAACCCAAATGCCCTTGTAGGCATCAGCGCCCTCGACTTTCGCTACCCAATAATCCTCAGGAACTAGTTTGTCCGGACTCCTCACAGGATCAACTTTAGAACCCCCCTTGGGGCTCATGGCAGCACCACCCGGTGGTACTCCTAAGAAGTCCATTCCAAGGGAGCGCCTTTTTCCCCAGAGCATCATCAAAACATTTTATACTATACATATATAGTATCTTTAAATCATACACCTAGTATGATCTCATACAAAGCTCCTTTACACAAAATCGATTATTCCAAAATCGATAATTCTCAAACTAGGCTTTCCAAATATAATATTGATTTTACACAAAAATCAAAAGCCTTTCCAAATCCATAGGTTCCTAAACTTTTTTCCAAAATCCTCATATGATCCTTTATATATAGAGATATATATATAAAATTCTTGATAAAAATCTTTGGATCAATATAAACTTGTATAAAAAATCCTTTTATACTTCAAACACTTTCAAAATCCTTTCTTTCTGGCAATAGATTCATCAAGGGGAGTTTCATTTTATAAAACAAAGATACTTAACTTTGTTTACTCAAAATCAAATACTCAAATTTGATTACTCTTTACAAAACTACTTACCATATCACTTACTTCCATAAACAAAATTTCAACCATAGAAATATCCAATTTCCACTTTACTTCATCATATATTTCAAAAAATATATTTTTCATTTCAAAAATCATTTCACATTTCTTATCCACAAATTCCCAGTATCAATTTTATTCAAATTCGTACGATGTACACATATCATCCTTACGCTATACCAATCTGATCGCTCCCTCGATCACACAATTTCATTTCTGAACTAGTATTGTCCACCCGATTTCCTAGTGCGGACACAGATCTGGTTTCTTGATCAGATACCGTCATTCTCCTTGCATAGTCCTAACCATGATAGAGAATATCCAGAACCAATCAACAATCCATATCCAGGCTTGCCTTCAAAAATCGAGTGGAAAATTCCAACTCGGATCGATATAACTATCTCGAAATTCTATGCTCGAATCTGGATCAAATCACTATGCGAATAGAATAACATATGTACATCTTACGTATTTATCTTTATTTGTTATTAGCCAAATTAATTCTCTTTCTATTCACATTTACTTTAATTTTCATTCACTTATTCACAACCGCTTCAATCCCATTTAGATTATCACCTTTATTTTATCTCGATTGGGTATTTAACCAATAACAGTTTAAACTCTGTCCAGTTTAAATTTAGAAAATAGCTTGAAAAGTTAAAAATAAATAAGTAGTTGGAAAATAATTACTAGTTTGTAAAATAGGTGTAAAATAGTTTAGAAAATAGTTAAAATAATTATATAAATTTTAAATAATTGCAAAATAATTGTAAGATAGTAGTAAGTTTGTAAAATAGTTGGAATATAGTAATTAGTTTATAAAACAGTTGGAAAATTGTTAAACAGTTTCAAAAGTAATAATTGTAAAACAAGTATAAGATAGTTTGGCTTTTGAAAGAAAGGTTGTATATATAATGAATAGATTGGAAAAATAGGTTTATATTAAAACAATTTACATAAAAAACAGTCCAGAGTCAAAACTATTCACTTCCCAATCTTCATTCTCAATCAATTCAATTAAATTTTCTCTTCCATTTAAATTGACCCAATTCCAATTTTAAATAACTCCAATTTCCATTGGACTTGATTTATTCCCAATTCAAGTTGAATTAATTCTCAATTCCTTTTCAAATTTAAATCAAATTCCATTTGATTTTAAACATATTCAACTTTAATTACAATCCCAAGTTATTCCAATCACTTTGGACAATATCCATTCAATTGAACCCACTTCAATTTCAAATCATTTCAAATTAATCCAATTCAAATTTTCCATTTGAATTTTATACTCATACATCTTCAATCACACTTTCAATTAAATCAAATTCAATTTTGAAAAAATTTCAAATTTCAAATTTAAACCATCTCGAATTATATAAATTCGAGTTAATACTTCAAATGTTGACTTAATTCCTTTAAATCAATTTACCTTTTTATCCAAACAATGGATTACCATATTCCATTTCTCATTCATTTAAACAAATCCAATTCACAACTTAAATATTTTTAACAACAATAGGATGATATTATCTAATTTATTTTAAAACATCCATTCAGTTACAATTTTCAGATCTCAAACCCATTTTGAGATCACACAAACTCCCAATTCAGATTAACCATTTAACTTTCCAAGTTAAAACTTAATTTCATCTTGAAATTCCCAAATTAAGTTGATCATTCCAACTTATTTAACCTTTCCCAAACTAAACTCAGTTTACTTAATCCAGTCAACCTTACCCAGTTTGAACTTCTCATAAATAATATTCCCACTTAAAACTTATCACTTTGGGTATCATATCTCATTCCAGTTTGAAAACTCAATATTTAGATTTTATCTCAAACCATCTTTGATATTATGTATATTCACATATATACATATTAACTTCTTTTACATACCAAATTTTACTTTAAAATTTTAAACTACACTTGGTTTTTAATTCAAAACAAATTTCTTTTTAAATTTTCAAACAACTCTTGTTTGAAATAGGACCATTTCATTCAAATGCATTAAATAATATTATTTATTATTTCTTTAAATTAATTACATTATTAATTAATTCCAATTAATCACATTCGGTAATTAACTTATTTCTTAATTACCTTCATTAAGTAATTGTCCCTTAAATTACTTACCTCTAGTTACTTCATTAAGTAACTCCCTCTTATTTATCAATTCCGATTATTATCCATTAATTAATCTCGTTAAATAAAGTTTAATTAATTATATAAATTAATTGGTTATCGTTATCCTGAAACCTTTCCCAATTTCAAGATTTAAATTTCATTTTGAATCCATTTCAAACTTGTCTATAATTTAATTTCAATTTGGTTGTAATTCTATTACCACTTAATTAATACCACAACCAATTTCCTTAATATAATAGATAATCTATTTCTTATATAAGATTCATTTACTTTTGAAATCATTTAAAAACCTTTATATAAGAAAATAACAAGTACGCTCTCTCATATTTATATATATACTCAACTCATCCTACGGTACCACTTACGCTATCCTTAATGAGTAATCCCACCAGAGCCAAGGTTCTCGCTTAACCTTCTGCTCTGATACCAAATTGTAAAGACCCGAAATTTTCGATCCCGAAATTTTCAGATAGTTAGAGGAAAGAAGAAAAGAAAGAAGAAGAATAACAGAAAAGAATCACACAATCTCACATTCGCAGTGGATAAAATATAATAGCAAATAATAATATCAGTTATACAAAGAAAACCGTATCTGTCAATTTACATTTATATACATCAGAGTAACAATATCCCATACAACACTGGATAGTTTAACAACTTGTCCAGATAACAACAATACTATATCAGAATCCACTCCATACGCTCCTGCCATCTAGCTCTCCTCCTGAGCTCCAGAACGTCCTTACCTGAAAATCTGTAATACTCGGTCTGACCCGAGCATTACATCAAAGTAACACCCGGGTCAGGCTGGAAACCAGCGTGAGTAAACTCATATAACATGAAATACCAATGCATAGAACTTATTTAAGTCCCGGGTAACTTATATCAATTTACAACTTCACAAGTCGTTATAGACATCACTTATTTCACACATCATTTTCTAAGTGCCAAACTTAGATTAAATGGTCCAACTTACTTAAATCATTCCATATCAGCATACTGATTCCACATATCAATCTATAAGGAATCGAAGTGGTTTCGGGTATTCACTATACCCGACTCCGGTCTCTTCGAAACCAATATCATCTCAACTTAAATTATCCAAGAGAAATATAATTCAATTTTAAATACAGGATGTCACAGTAATTCACCATCACTAGTAAACCACATCATCGCAGTTTAAATCAAACATATCTTATCACATAGCATCATGAACCACATATTAGGGATAACAATTAATCAAAGGCTTCTAATATCATTCTATTTATCCCTTAATTAATTTCACAAATCAATTTATCCTTAACCAAATACAGTAATTAACCTTTAACTAGCTCATTCATAATTATTAATCATAACTATTAATCACGCTTGATTAATAACATTCAGTAATTAACTAACCTTAGTTACTTCATTGAATAAATCAATCCTTAATTTACTCTCTAATTAATTCCTTGATTAATCCTCATTCAGTAATCAACTATCCTTAATTACTTTATTTCAAAAATTAATTACCCTTAATTAATTATCTCAATTAATCCCCTGATTAATTTACATAGGAATTTTAATCCAAATTACTTTCATCATCAACCTCTTAAATTACATCCAGTAATTACCGTTAATTACTTCCTTAAGTGATTACACTTCCATTAATTACATTAAGTAATTATTGATCAATCATCAAGTGTTTAAATTAATCAAACTTAATTAATTAATCTAAACTAATCACCTTAAACCCAATTAATTACAGTAAGTAATTAATTTCTTAATTTCTTAATTACTTTTATTAAGTAATTAAATTTAAACAATTTATCAATTGATTAGTATCAATTAAGTAATATGATTAATTATCAATTAGTTAACTAAAATTATCTAAGTAATTTACCCTTAATCACTTAACAAGTAATTATCTCCTAATTACATCATTAGATGATTACTCTCTTAATTAATTACCTTAACAAATAATTAATCCCATCAGTTAATAATTCTTAATTCTTTAATTAATTAATTACTCTATAATTAATTAATTAAATATACTTTGTTAACAAGTGAGTTTAATTAAGATAAATGTTTTCTTAAGTTCATAACAAAGATAAATTAACCATATTTATTTTCATAAATTAGTTACTTGAAATTAATCAAATTTTAATAACCTTAAAGACAAATTATTCAATTTGTTTTCCAAAATTATAACTTTTATTTGATATTAAAGCATTTAGAATTAAGTTTAAATTTTAAAATACTTTAATTGTCTAATTTAAATTTTATTTATCTTCAATAAAAATTTAAAACTTAGTTTTTAAATCATTACTCAAAATTTACTTCAAAACTTCGATTTAATACTTATATTCAAAACACTTTTTTTCTTCTTTTTTTAACTTGAAATTCAAAATTTAATTAAGGTATTTATATATAAAGGAAATCATCTTTAAACAATTTAAGTTTAAAATAAACTCAATTTAATACTTTTAAAGGTTTGATTAACTTTCATTCCAAACAACAAGTTTTAATCTAGTATATTTGTTTCCTTATATAAAAACTTAAGTATTAAACTTGCACAAGAGGACGCCTCGGGTCAAACCCGAGAAAAACTCACCAAAACCCGAGAAAACATCGGGGCAACCACAAACACAAATTGCTTCGAGACAAACATAGGTTTGCACGAGGCCAAACACGAGCCAATCCTCGTCTTCCCCAATCCAAACTTCCCCGTTCCCAAATCCATTTCTCAGTGCACACTGTACACATGTGTACGTGCGCATCCAAAACACGCTTCTCCGATCATCTTTTTGGTTGCCGACCAACCACGCACGATCTCAGCGACCTTCCCCACAACTCAGATCGAACGAAAAACCCATGAAACACAATCGAGCCAAAACTCGACCCTACTGGAACCACCATGGCCAGTAACCTTCCTCATTACTGACGCCTCTGCTTCGATTAACCTCGCCATCCACACAATCCCTTCGCCACAACCTCCAGCAACTCTCGCAAGCCACGATATCGATTCCGATCCATCCACGACACCGCGAAACCCACAGCCGCGTTGCCTTCAAAACATGAAACCAAAACCCTACTCCTTTCCCTACCGATCACCACGATGATCGGAAAAATCATCATACATTTATCCTGAGTTCTCTGACCTTCATGCTACCTCCTGAAACAACCACTTCTCTTCCCCTTCACTCTGATCATCAGGGAAGCCCCCAATCCCATAATCTGATCATTCCTAAATACTAACGCAATACCTAATTAAAACTCATAATATTAGTTTTAAAATTCGAGTTTCCTTGTGTTGATTTAAGCTGCATGCTTGAATTCATAAAACAATTTATTTGATTTCTAACATTTTTGCTAAACTCTTACAGTATTTACATAGTTACAGAATATTTGCAAGTCAAAAATACTTCAACAAGTTTTAAAACTTGAATTATGATTTCTCAAACTCATATTGTTTTAAATTCTAAATCTAATAGCAATTTAGGTAAGAATTTTTTTTTTTTTAAAAAAAATTTCCTGAAATGTTAAACTCTGTAAAAAAAATCTTTCTTTTCAAAACAGAGGAGAACATGCTCTTAAAAATCTTGCACAGATCAATACAATCACCAATATCCAGAGATTCCTACCTATACATACATGTGCATAACACAGATACAATCTACCATCACATGCATAGATTTAGATCTAATTTAAGTTTTCAAAGAAAAGGGTTGCTCATATAAAAAATAAATTCAAACAGATTCAAGCATAAAAAGAAACATGTAGAAGATTACTCACTGTAATTTATAACAGGGGAGATTGAGATGATCATATTGAGTTGATCTTGCATGATGAATCAGGGTTGAACCCTTGCTTAGCTTGATTCAGTGTTGATTTAACTTCTCAATTCAGTTTCCCAGTCTTGATTTACTTGATTTAATTCATTTCCAGGCCTTTGATTTTTAAAGGGAAAAAAATATGCTTGAGGATAAACGGTTTTACAGAATTAAAATTTTGATTTGAGGAAAACTTTCAGGTCTGATCTTGTTTTTAGAGATGAAGTTTCAAGTTTGTTTACAGCTTTTGTTCTTCAAGTTTCTTGTTTTGAAAATTTAGGAACGTAAAATGAAAAATGAAGAAAAGATGGGAATGGGAGATAGTAGGTTTTTTTTTTATTAAAAATTAAAATGAAGAATGGTAAATGACACTTGTAAAAATCTTACTACAAGTCATACACTTGTTATTAACATTATTTCATACATTCACACTTGTAACTTTTCCATGTGTTTATTATTATTATTTTCAATTTCATAAACCATTTTTCTTAAATTAACATATGTATTATATTTGTCTACACTTAGTTAGATACATTCTTATGATTCCTTTTGTAATCGTGTAAACATTCAATTTATATTTGAAATCCCATGAATTAATGAATCCTTAAATGATTTTTTTAATAAAACCTATATATATATATATACATATTTCCATTAAGTAAATACATTATCTTAATTTTATAGATAAATCTTTTAAAGAGAATAATGTAAAACCAATCATATAAAATCATAAAATATAATTTCAAAATAACTTGAGATATTCATCCTTTGAATTTCTAATTTAAATTCAATTTAACACAAATATATATGTATAGATACGAATAATACCAAATTTAGTTGTTTAATCTATAAATCTGTATTTCTATTAATTAACTTAACTATATTATTAATTACAATGCCTGGAAATCCGGGTTATTACAGAAAGTCACATATCTTTAAGAAAGAAAGGGATAGAAAGAGAAAGATAGAGAAGAAAGAAAGAAACAACATCAAAATATCAACAACAGAGCGAATAAATTATATTAATCACATAAAATAGTACATACATACAACATCTATCAAAGTTACACAGCTTATACAACACATACTAGACAGTTATAAACACCTTTCTAGTTATTACAACACAAGATATAACTCAAGCAAACAACTAAGAGATCACATCGCAGAACACTATATTTATCTACAAACGATGAAGCCTGCTGCTCCATTGCTCCTCTAGAATTCATCAAAGATACCTGAATCCCTTGGCTACTTATAAAAAATTGAGTGCTCAAGAGTTTAAGAAAACAAAAGATAAACTCCGGGTCAGACATGGGTCTGGTGTGAGTAACAAGTTAAAGTTGCTTAACTTTGAAAAACCTTTGAAAGAAAAGGTATCACGTAAGACTTCCTACGCATAAACATGGGTAAGTTTTTACCTTACGCTAACCAAAACATTTGATAGGAAATCCAGTGATATTATAATAGGGTCTAGGGCTTTTAAGTAAATAAGAAATAGCTGAAATTGTTACATGATTAAATTCCAGGATACTAGCCACAAAGTAGGTGATACTATCAAAACTGTAAGAGCGTGTAGGAAGAATGGGTTTCCATCAATGGCAGGGCTACTGGGGTACTGCCCGTCACAATACGGGACCTAAATCACCGTGCCGAGGATTACTCCCAATCCTCTACAACATAAGGCTGGAACCATCCCTTACTGGATAGTCCCGAACAAGACAACCCCGCAGTTGGTGCGCAATTCCAACTGCCCACTAAGCCGAATATAAGAGACCTCAAGAAAGGGGTACATCTCGTCCTACTTGGGTGCTACCCACTTAGCCTTGCTACACCTCCCCTATTTTAGCTATTCCCGGTTGATGAGGCTTGAGGCTACAATTACCTTTAGAGAACACATCTCTTAGAATGCTCATCGTCCACCTGACGATGTTCTGAAAGCATCCAATCCATACAAGTTCATTTCGGGTTCGAACGAAACTGAAGGCTTTATCTCGTTATACTCATTTTGGAATCACCCTCAGAGTTAACGACAATAATCCTTGCACTTTGAATCTTCATCTTCACTTGAGATTCACGACCTATCATTAATTTGGATCGATGTGGTTTTCGGATATCCAAATCTGGAAACCCGATCTCGAACTCATCGAAATCCAAAACGCCATCTTTTAGGTCCAATTTGTTTTAAAGTTAAAACAATTTGATTCAATTCATTATCTATATTCACACAGATAGATAAATCACAATATCGCAATAAATAGATAATTCACGTTATCATCACAAATAAATAATCCACATTATCATCACAAATAGATAATTCACATTATTATAATAATTCAACCAAAGCATCCATATCACAGATCAGTACATATCTCATATCAGAGGTATCAAATAATGCAAAGCATTCAATATCATTTAGCCATCCATAAGAAATGATCTATACCATATCTAATTAATTTAAAGTGAATTAAATTAAATAATTCATCTCTATTTAATTTAAAATCAATTAAATCAATTACTTATAAATCCTGCTTACTTAACAATCAAATCAAAAATCAAAAATGGCGTTCAGATTTAGATCTAGAGATTAGGGTTTCCCCTTTTTATCCTGTATTCTTCTATTTTTCTTTCTTAATCTTGTACTTAATTCTTAATTTCTGTCTTCAATTCTTACTCCTCAAAAATCATGGGCTCTCTGCGGGATAAAGAAGGCTGGGAGGAGGTGAGAAGGAAAAGGGGCAAGCCTCCACAACCTTCAGGACCTGAAGCTAGGTTAAATCTGGGAGGTTACAGAACTAACAAATCAGGAGCAATTTCAGTTCGGAATCTCGGCAAATCAGGAGCAATTTTGGATCAGAATCAGGGGGGAAGAGTTCAGGAGGCTAATGAAGGGCGGTTTTCATCCAGATTTTCAAAATCTTCAAAGCAGAACGCCAACCAATCAGGAAGTATTTCGAAAATGAAATTCACTGTATCAGAGAACACTAAAAAAAATTCTTATAGTGAAGCAGTAAAAATAGGAGCTGTAGGAGATCTAGGAGACCTAGTTCTTGAATTTATTGAGCCGAAAATAACTGACGGTAAAAGGATAGGTTCCCTTTCATCTGAAGCTATCAGAGAAGCGGAGGGTGGATGGGACTTATGCATATTATTGTATGTGGTTGGTTATAAACCTTGGCTTAAAACTTTTGAAGGGTATGCCAACAGAGTATGGTCTACACAGAAGCCGTTTTCTGTTCATTCAAGGAATAATGGTTTCTTTGTGGTAAGATTTGGTTCTGAGGAAGATTGCAATAAGATTTTGAAATCTGGTCCCTGGTTTATGGATCGGAACCTGATTATCATGAAATGCCTGTCCCCAGACATGAACACGGATAGGGATCTTCTTACATCTTTGACCATGTGGGTTAGACTTCCAGGTTTAACCTTTAAACTGTGGGGCAATAAGGCAATCAGTGCATTAATAAGCACTATAGGACTCACTATAAAGATGGACGAGGCCACGAAAACCAAATCTAGACTAGCCTACGCCAGAGTTCTGATAGAGGTTAATGCTACCTATGGTATGCCTAACACCATTGAAGGCATGGGTGAAAACGGGAGGAGTTTCGTTCAGACAGTGGAATACGAAAACCCTCCTCCCATATGTGGCAAGTGCGTGTGTTTCGGGCATGTTACTGACGAATGCCCAATGACTAAGTCTTGGGTACCTAAACTGACTCAAGTAGATAATTCTGAGAAGGAAAATCCTGTAGATCCAACTCTTGTTGGTTGTTTGGAAACAGTAAGGGAGGATGGCGGAGATGGCATTACTAATATTCCTGGCAATCAAGTGACCAATGGAAATATTCCAAATGATGGCCTTTTATCTGTTGAAAATAGTAGGAATAACGTGGGGGAGGTTTCATGTGGAGAAGTTCTACTTCAGGAGACTCAAGAAAATGTAATCTTCTCTCCTAAAGATGGGTCTCAGAATAGAAATCAAATAGTTTCTGACTCGCTGGAGCAAGAGGTCCTCTCTGATTCAAGAAATAGAGAGATGATCATCCCTGCGAGCCAGCCTAACCCAGGAGTTAGAGAATCGAGCCCAATACCTCCGAAGTCATCCTCGACCCAAAAAACAATTCTCAAACGTCCTTCAACTCCATCGGACTCACATACAATTTCTATTAATTTACTTTCTAATGATAATTGTATTGATGATTGTATAATTAATAATGTTAATTTTAGGAGAGGTACTGATCCATGTTCTGATATGCAGGTACAGGAAAACTTGGACCAGGACACATGAATGATAGAAGCGGTAGGGGAACAAAATACATATGATAAAGTCGATCAAGCCCAGGAGGAGCAGTCTATTCCCAAGTCCCAGGTTACAGAATTTGAGAACATTCAGAAGGATAAACTTGTTCGTAAGAATCCCAAATGGGTCCAGATGTTAGGCATCTCTGCGGAAGACAAAGGTGAGTCCTCAAGTAGTAGGTTGTAGAGGACTCGAAACAACAAGACTTCATAATGTCGTTTGCATGCTGGAGTGTTAGAGGGTTTCATAACCCCAATAGAATGAAAGAAATGAGAAGACTCATTGAAAAGTTTAAAATAAGTTGTTTTGGTGTTTTGGAAAATAAACTGTTGTTTTTGGAACTTCTAGGTTCGGAAAGAGGTTTGGCGAACGGATGGAAAGTTATAAGTAATGTTTCATGCTATTATAAATGCCGAATATTCGTCCTCATTGACGGGAACTCTTGGGATTTCAATTACATTAGCATGAGTGACCAACATATTACTATTGAATTGATCAACAAACTGAAATTCAAATGTAATTTAACTTTTGTCTACGCTCATAATTTTGTTCATCTTAGGAAAAGATTATGGAAGAATTTACAGGAAGATGCGATTAATATTTATAGGCCATGGTTGGTTTTCGGGGACTTCAATTGTATTCGAAGTCCCTCAAAAAGAAAGGGAGGTAACCCAGTGCCATTTGGAAACTTATTTGAACTAGATGATATGTCAAATGACACAGGCCTTAAAGAGATCAACATTAAAGGTTATGAATTTTCATGGTGGTCTGGTCCTAGTCGAAACATATTTATTAAAATCGACAGGGTCTTCGTTAACCTTGACTGGATTAATTTATATCAAGATTTAACGGCCGAATATTTGCCTCCTTCCGTGAGCGATCACAATGCTGCTCTTGTCTCTCTTTTTCCTAAGCCTAGAGTCAAAAATAGACCTTTCAGATTTATGAATCACTGGCCTTTGTGTGATCAATACTTTCCACTGGTTGAGAAAGTATGGTTCTCTGATCAAAAAGATCGACCTCTATTTCAAATCTTATATATTCTCAAGAACATTAAGAAAGAGCTCAAGATATGGAGTGCTAAAATACGGAATACCAAACAAGAGGTTAATGAATAGAGAGAAAATTGTTCTAGACTTCAAAAACTTCTGGAAAAATCAAAAGATCACAATTTAGTTATGGAATTTCAAAATGCCAAAATTAAATTAGAAACGACACTCAACAAAGAATTTCTGGACACCAAACAAAAGGCTAAATGTGATTGGTTGATGATGGGTGATGAGGCTTCTGCTTTCTTTTATGCTAAAATGTCTAGCAGAAGAAGTAGAAAGTGCTTGACTAACATTATATTTGATGACAAGGAGGTTTAGGAAGATCAATTTGCTGAATCGGCCATTAATTTCTATAAACAAGTTTTCAATCTTCCTTTAAGTGACCAGTTCCGAGAAGTTATTTGTAAATCGATAATTTCGGAATATGGTGCGAATTTCTTGAATGACGGTCTTTCATTGGAAGAAATTAAATTTGCTTTGTTGGATATTAAAGAAACTACTTCACCAGGCCCAGACGGCTTTAATTCAAAGTTTATCAAAATTCATTGGAATCTTTCGAAAGACTTAATTTTCAAAGCTTTGAATGATATTTTCCATAAGGGTTCAATTATAAAAGAGTGGAACCACACTTTCTTGCATTTGATTCCTAAAAAAGATCATTCCACCAAAATTCAAGATTATAGACCCATTGCCTGCTGTAACACTTTATACAAGGTTTTCACTAAGATACTCTGTAACAGACTGGCTCCTTTTTTGGATAAGTTGGTGTCCCCTAATCAGACGGCTTTTATAAAAGGTAGATCAATAGGGGACGGTATTTTGTTTGCTCACGAAATTATTAGGGGTCTTGGAAGAAAGGATAATAAATACATGTGTATTAAAGTAGATTTTAAAAAGGCATATGATTCAATTAATCGAGCTTTTGTTATACACATATTAATAAGTTTGGGTTTCCCAGACAAATGGGTGAAAATTATTGAAGACATCATAACCACGCCTATGTTTTCCATCGTTGCAAATGGGGAATCGCATGGTTATTTCAAGAGTTCAAATGGCCTTAGTCAAGGTGACCCACTTTCCCCTATTCTATTTTCATTGGTTATGGAATATTTTACGTTACTGATGGACGGTAAGGTCAGGGATGGCCTTATTTCTCCAATCACAGACTTTAACAACAAGTTAACTCACCTCATTTACGCCGATGATATTATAGTTTTTACTAAAGCAAGTGTAAAAAATGCTATTGCTATTAGTGATGCTTTTCAAACCATGAAGAGAGTTACCGGATTGGAACTAAGCTGTGAGAAATCTAATGTGTTCTTTGGTAAGGGGTAGTCAATTGTACTAATATTAGCTCAATACTTAATATCCAGCAATCGGATCTCCTAATAAGGTAGCTGTGTATTCCCTTATCTAGTACTAATCTGAGAGATAGGGATTGTTCTCTATTGATAGAGAAGATCAAGCTAAGATTTGCAGGATGGGAAACTAGAATGCTCAGCCTAGCTGGGAGACTAGAACTTATCAAATCTACCATTTACCCTATTATTCAATTCTTTATGCAATGCTTTTGTCTCCCAAAAACTACGGTTCTTAAAATAAAGCATCTGATTCTTAACTTTCTTTGGAAAAGCCGTAGTAGTAAGATCCCCTGGGAAATTTTGTGTAAGCAAAAAGAAGAAGGAGGAATGGGTCTGAGAAATTTAGAAAAGATGAATCAAGCGTTATACATTAAATTGATATGGAAAATCATCAATGCAGAAGGAATTTGGGCAGATCTCATACATTGTAAGTACATTAGTAATAAAAGCTTTTGGGAAATCAATTAGAGAACGGACGACTCGGGAGTGTGGAAATACATTTTGAAGAACAGACACGAAGCTTTGAAATGTCTTTCTCTTAATATTACTGACGGTAAAACTACTTCTCTTTGGTACGACCCATGGATGAATGGAAGCTCTATTATGGAACGAATTGGAATAGACACAACTTTTAGAATGGGTAATGAAAATTTGTCTCTTAATAGGATTGTTAAAAATGGTGAGTGGAAGTGGGACGTGTTCAGTTTTTTATTTCAAATCCATGCGGAAATTGAAGGTGTCAAGATTCATAAGGATAGAGAGCGAGACTACTGGTCATGGAAGTGTTCTAAGGACGGTCAATACCAGTTTAAAAAAGTTTGGAACTCGGTTAGAACTAGTTTCGAAATAAAAAATTGGTCGTCATTGGTTTGGAACAAAATTCACGTTCCAAAAATGGCGGTATGCCTCTTTAAAGCCATTAACGATTATCTATTAACTAAAGAGAGATTACTACAGAAACAGATTCTTGTGGACCCCTCATGTATTTTTTGTAATAATCACATTGAAAATATAGACCACCTATTTTTTCAATGTAATTTTACAGGAAAAGTTTGGCACTGGAATTGTAAAAAAAAATTTAACTCGCCAAAAATTTGTTCTCTTTCACTCTGAAGGAAGATTTGCAAAAAATTATTTCTATCTCAAGATTAAAAAAAATCTAAACTCAGATTTTTTCCAACTTTCTATTTCTGTTTGTATTTAGCACTTATGGAAAGAAAGAAATGACAGGATTTTCCATAATATATTCAATGATACTACGCAGATATGCTCAAAAATATACCAGGCAATGAATATCAGAATGTTAAAATCTAAACATTTTAAGAACATCAATGGCATGACTGATATAATAGCAAAGAAATGGGGATATACCTCCAAACGCTAAATTGGGGATTCATCGACTTGATCATATGTATCGTTTCTTCTCTTTGCTATCTTCAAGTTTCTCTATGTCTCGATTCAGGCTACCTATACCTGTATTATCTTTACATTTACCTCACATCCTCTCTTTTAAATTACATTATAATTTACAATTAACAATATTTTTTTTGATCTAGTTTGTAAGGTATAAGATTGCAGAAACTATAGCAGATTGATGTCTTTCGCTTCCCTCTTGACTGATGTCTTGACCTATTTTATTTCAAACCGAGTTAGTTTATGAAATTAAAGATTCTAGTAAATATCATTAGGGAGTCAGAGACTTAGCTTGTGAGGATTGGCTTCACTTTTCTTGAGGGGGACCTGATTTCTGAAGCACCACGTGAAAGGAAAAAGAGTCTTTTGGAGCTTAGCCCTGCTGCTGGATACAGTCTTCTATGGTCATCATTTATAGATCTGGTTGTAGAAGAAGATGTTCTTGATTAACAATTTTCCCACTGTAAAACTGGTGAAGCTTCGAGAACTGTAATAGCTATTAAATGGGTTAGTTACTAATTAAAAGTATAAAGACGTCAATTTGTTGGAAGACAGTGACTTCTCTGGCTTAGACCTGCTAGATCTAAGGGTAGTGACCTCTGGTTCTCGCTGGATTAGAAACAATGATGTTCCTCGCCTCCCAGTTGCAGTCTCGAGTCCTAAAACATAGAGACTTGCTACTAGATTCTCTTTAAAGCTAAAAGATTCAATCTTTACGGGTTTAAGACTCTTATCTGTCTTTGTTCTTCTCGTGGAGGATCTGATACAAGGAATTGAAGCTTTCTGGTTCGCTTCTTGTCTAGATTTGGTACAGTAGACGAAGCCGACTAGAGCTACGTCTTTTTTCTCCCTCGCCGCCATTAACGATTCTTTTATTTATTTTCGTTCGAGAGGAGTAAATGAAGTAGGAGACAAGTGACGTCTTGCCTTTTTTACCTTCCGAGTTGTCTTGAATATTCTACTGGGTTTCGGGTGTATTAGTTAGACAATCCAATTAAAACAGTATTTGGGCCCTTTATTGAGTTAAAATATGTTAGGCCTGTAACGTTTGTATAAGGCTTTGTTTTCCTGTTGGACATTGTACATTCTTTTGTTTTCTTGGTTTCTAATAGAAAGTTTAAACCCTTATTCAAAAAAAATATTAATTATAAATCAATTAATTAATCTTAGTTAATCATCCTTGATTAATTACCCTCTAATTATATAAAGTAATTAGCCTTTAATTAATTACACAAATTAATTATCCTAAACCATTTATAGTAATTAATCTTTAATTACTTTCATTAATTAATTATAATCAATTACATAAATCCTTAATTAATTACATTAATCACTTATTATTGATTAATTAATCTTAATTAATCAACCCTTAATTACATCATTTATTACATTAATTAATGATCCTTAATTACTTCTTTGATTAATTATTAATCATATTTAATAATTAATCTTTAATTAATTATGCATTAATCAGCCTTGATTAATCACATTAGTAATTAATTACCCTTAATTAATTGCATCACTTAATTATCTTCAAATAACTCTATTAATTAATTGTTAAATTAACTACACTAAGTAATTAATTATTAATTACTTTCTCTAAGTAATTATCCTTCATATTAATTACATAAAGTAACTAGTCCCAAATTACCTCCATTCTTCAGTTAATTACATCCAGTAATTATCCACTAATTACTTCACTAAGTAATTATACTTTATAAATTACACCAAGTAATTATACTTAACCCATCATCCAATGATTATTTTAAATTAATTAAACGAATTAGTTAACTTAAACTAATCACATTAATTTAATTAATTACACTAAGTAATTAATTCTTCTTAATTACTTTCATTAAGTAATTATACTTAAATAATTCCATACATGATTATCTTTAATTAATTAATATAATTAATTTAAAAAAATTAATCACATTAATTGATTATTTAATAAACCCTAGTTAATGATCTTCATTAACTATTATTAATTCCTTATTTACTTTCCTTAAGTAATTAAACTTAGATTAATAAAAATTAATTACAATTTAATTAATTTTTATTAACCAATTAATTAATCTTTAATTATTTAATTAATTAAGTGCTTAACTATAACTTAATTAATCTTTAATTATTTGACTAATTAATTTATAATCATTAATTAAAAATCTAATCTTATCTAATTAATGATTCTTAATTACAAATTAATTATTCCTTAATTAATTGACTTAAACTCCAATTAATTAATTTAAACCCTTAATTACTAAATTAATTAATTCAAATCATTAATAAATTAAATTAATTAATTATTCTTTAATTACCTCAATAATTTAATTCATCCCAAATCATTAAATCTTAATTAATTTTAAGATAAAAACATTATTCTTATTAATGGTTTAATTATCATTTACAAATACATTTGAAAACGTTTCACTTTCAAATTTACTTTTAAATTCCATTTCAAATTAAGATTCAAACTAAATACAAATTAAATTTTAAAAAATTTTAAAATAATTTAAAAACCTTCTTAATTAAAGGATACTTATCTTTATAAAAGAAATTTATATATGAGTTTAAAACCTAATCATTTAAATTCAAATCATTTTATAAAATATACTTTAACATTTAAAGTTGTTTTAAACATTTTAAATTTGATAAAACTTTATTCATCTTAAACTAGGATATAAATTAAATTTGAATCTAGATTAAAACTTTGATTTAAAACTTTTTTTAAATATTGCTTTACATTTTAAAATTCATTTTTATAATTTAAAAACTCTGTCAGGTTTAAAATCTGAAACAACCAAGTGACCCGAACCCAACCTCAAATACTTCGAGTCAAACACCCCACATCTTCGAGCAATTCACGAAGCAACTCGAGTAAAAACCCGAGTACTCATCCCCTGTTTCAACCCAACATCACCAGAAAATAAGAATGCATCGTACACATGCACGGTGGCTCCGACCCACTCCAATCATCCACGATGACCTCTTTACATCGGCGATTGACCTTGCACCCTACCTCGATCATCAGAACACCGATAACAAACTCGAAATCGAATTCGAGTGTTCAACCCAAATCCTGGAACCATCACCCAAACCTGAAACCACCTCGTGCTCGCTTCCCCGACCATCGGTGCATCTGGCCTTCCAACAACACCTTCGCCGGCTACCAATCTTCCAATTCCCAAAATATGGTGGCACTCGGTCCACCAGAGACTCCGTGGTGGCCATTATTCCGATCAATGCCCAAACTATGGTTACAAACTGAAACAACCTCCTACCTCCGCCATAATGCAATGCATCTTCATCGGACAACTTTCCCCAAGTCTCTGACCATCCCCGCATCTCTGAAAAGAACCCTGACCTCTCCGACCATCGAGATCATCAGAAACCCCTCGAAACCCAATTTCTGGTCAAACCAGGACTGCATATTCATCCATAAGCTAAAAATTATGATTTTAGTTTTAAAAGTCATGTTTTAGTTTAGGTATTCGATTTATAATCCTGAATCAATGAATCAGGATAACTGAATTTAGCCTTATATTAAGTTTGCTCAGTTCTTCTTGATTCCCAAAGACAATACCAAATTATTTAACTTAAATAAATTTTAACACTTTAATCTATGATACAACAAACACACTTTGATTGAAATTTAAACCTTAACATAGATTAGATTATGAGATAATGATTTTTGATCAGAACTTAAGCCTGGAAACTAAGAACAGACAAGAACAAACACAGCAGTAAGCACACATCTATACATCCATTTATATACACAGAGAATTCAATCATATACATACGCACAATACTACTTTATTTCCAGTAATCCACATGCAATCAGATATCAAGATACTTAAGTTTTTAGAAAGAAAGCTACTCATCTGTTTTACAGAAGAACAGAGCATTTTTATTTTGAAAACTGGAATGCTAATCATGAATTTTTTCTTTGTTTTGAAACTGCAATTGCATGCTATTGAAACTTGTTGAAGATGATGTAAGACTTGAATTGTTGAAGAAATGATTCCTACTTAAAAACTGGAGTTGCTGAAGATTGCTTGTTATTGAATCTTGCTATTGATTCCAGATTTACTTGCTTTAATTTTCTGCTACAGGCTTGATTTCATCTCAGGGTTTTTTAAAATGCAAGCTTAATTTTGATTTGGAAATGAAATTACAGGTCGTTTTGAGTAATGGTTTGAGGAATGTGAATTTCAAATTTGCTTTTTAGAAAATGAATGAACGGGCATTGATCTGGAAATGCACAGGATTTGAAAATGAACAAGTTTCTGGTTTGTGGAAATTTATTACAGATTTTGTAAAAAGGGTTTGAGTTTTGTTTGAGAATTTTACAGGCTAATGTTTTGATTTTCTCTTAGCCTTTGAAAAGGAAAAGCTAGAAAAAGATGGAAGGTGATAAAATATGTTTATATATAAGCTGAACTTTGTTTTTATTTAAAATGAAAGAAAAACTAAAATTAGAAAGTGATACATGTTTAAAATCTTAACATTTGCCATTACTCATGTTAATTAATTTACACTTGTTATTTAGGTGCCTTAAGGAATTTAGATCGTGTAATAACATAAATTTTATTTATTTAGATTTAAAAAAAACTTTTATACTTAATTAGTTAGTTTATAAATACTTATTTATATATGTAAATAACATTAAAGAAAATAAAACTAATTATATTTATACATAAAAGCTTATACATATGTTTTAAAATCAAAAATATTTAAAAATGTCTATCCTTTTAAATTATCAATTTTAAATCCAAATTCAACTTAGATTTGAAAAAAATCTAAATTAAAGTCAACTTTTTCAATTTGAAATAACAGTCCCATTTTCTTATTGAAATGTTTTTTTATATAAAAATAATACATTATTAATATTGTTCTAAAATGAAAATTTAAAAATAATTTATAAAATAGATTATCTTATTGTTTTAAAATTAATTACAATTTAAATGAATTAATATATCATATGTTATTTGTACTTTAAACTCTTATATATAGTTTCAAATCATATTTAGCAAGCATTATTTAAAAAGAAAATAAAACATAGCTTTTACGTTGATTTTATTTAAATTTAAACTTAAGCTTAAAATCTATTTTAAACTATTAAATATTTACCTTAAGTATTTTAAAACCATATAGTTATTTATTTAAATAATCTTTGAAAAGTTTTATATTAAATTAAATCAGAATTACCAAATTACCAAAAATATTAGAATTTGAAAATATACCTTTATTTATTAAATTCAAACCAAAGCTTCTCTATTTACAATATATACTAATATATATACATTTTAAATAGAAAACTTTTTAAAAGCTCTAAAAAGACAAAAATCACCAATTAAATATTTATAAAAAAGAGGATTATTAAATTAATTCAATTTTATTAACAAAGATTATCAAATCATATTAATTATTTAATACAGATTATTAAATTGATATTGCCCAAAATTCCGGGTCATCACATATATAAATTGATTTTTAATAAAATATAAATTTGAAAATCCAAAAATAAATATTTTTTAAAATAAATTAGATTTGAAAAACATTATTTTTTAAATTAACAAAAATTTGTTTTGGAATTATAATACGTATGTATGATTATTTATTAAGTGTATAATTCGATTTCAAATTATTTCTCTTAAGGTTATTTAAAAAATTGTAAATGTACAAAATATAATGTATGAATACAAATTTAAAATAAGAAATGAAAGTTTAAAATATACATATATATGTATCTCTTGAAAATTAATAAGATTTGAATAAAGATATTTTAACTTAAGTTCAAAAAATTTAAATGAGATTTAATAAATGATTTAAAATACTTTTCTTCTATATAGTTGGAAATAAATATAGTTAGTGTATATTTAAATAAATATAAAAGGTTTAGTATGTATATATCTTTTGAAAGTAATGAATACAAAATTTAGAATATATATATACACACACACACACACATGTATAAAACATAACTAATTATAGTTTGTAAGTATATAAAAAGTTTAAAACACTTTTCTTTTATACTTGAAATAAATTTAGTTTTGTTTATATTTAAAATAAATAGAAAATGTATTACATAATTTATACAAATTGATAAATCATGGGTTTAAAACAAAATTTATAAAATATTTAAAGATTTAGGGTTTTAACATAAAATACATGGCTTTGACATTTGAAAATTTATTAAAACATGCATTTACAAGTGTTAGTTTAATTAACAAGTGTCATCTTTTTCAAAAAAAAAATCTTCTCCTTTTCAATTTAATAAATAAAAAGAATTTCAAGTATATATACATCTACGTCCCCTCTATTCTCATTTTCTTCATCTTTCATATATTTAAAGAAATCAAATCTAAAACAAAAAAAAAACAAAAAATCAAATCTTAAGCAAAGATCATCAGATCAAAATATAATTCCAGTTTTTAAAGATCAAAATCAAAAACATCTTCAACTTGAGTAAATTCAAAACCTAGACAAAGTAACACAATCAAGCAAGGACTAGATTCAACTTAATATGAATTCAAATCAAAGAAGATCCAAATCAAACTCGGGAAGATCAAATTCCAGGTTTCAGATCGAAATCTGAGCAAATTCAAACCAAAATCAAGTTCAAAGCAATTGAAACTAGAGCAATCAAACTGAAGCTATAGATCAAAAATCAAGTGAAGTTAGATCATCTCAAGCTTTAGATTCAACATCAAAGTTCCAGTTTCAAGTCTCTAGACAAAGGCAACTTCTAGTTTTTAAATTCCAGACAAAACTTCTCTGCTATTCATTCCGAGGCTTCTGTCTTCATCCAAGTGAGCAAACTCACATGATTCTGCCTCTAGACTTTGATGTGTGTTTGACACCTGATGTATAATTAAAAAGAAATTGCTTGAATAGTTGATAAATATGCCTGCATGTGTCGATATATGTAGGGAATTTAGGTGCATGTCTGTGTACAGGCACTCAGTCCTCTGTTCAAATTTACAGGGTTTAAATTTAGTTCAAAAATTCAATATCTCATCTTTAATGCACTGACAGGCTTTGATGTCTAAATAATGTATGCTTGAATTTACAAGATCAAAATTTTAAAAATACTTTTAAGTATTAAAAATGAATGGGTATATTGGGAAATGTAAAAATTACAGCGAAAATCAAATTTAGTCGAAAATCAATGTTTAAGATTTCTAGTTTGGATTTCATAAACTGAATCGTATTGTAAAATGGTGAATTTAGATAAAAATTTCAAGATTTATAGTTTATTAAATTTTGAGAAAATGAGAGTTGAAAGGAATAGACATTTTCATCGAATTCCGATGATCGACGAAGTTAGGGGCAACATGATCAAGACGGAAGGTGGCTTGTATGTAGTAGATCGATGGAAAAATGTTCGTAAATTTTTTAGATGATTGGAGTAATCGGGGAATGATGAAGTAGGGTTTAAGGCTCGTGTTGGACTGTCGTCGTTCTCGATGAAATTGTCCGAATGTCGAGGCACCGGGTTCGATCGAACCCAGGGGAATCGGCGCTTTAGATCATGACGTTGTTTTGGGCAGAGTGGTAGGGTTCCGGGTGGTCAGATCGTCGGTGTCGAGGCATTTGTATCGATCGAGTCTGGTTCTAGAAAAGCATCGACTAGCTCTAATTCGAATTCGATGTCGTTTCAAGGATCTGGGTATTTGAAGGCTTGTGGAGGTTGTCGTCGATGTATTGACGATCGGAGTTTGGGTCGGAGATGGCTAGCATGCTTGTACACATGCATGCGTGATGATATGTATCGGTGTTGATTAAAGGTTGAGGAAGATGAAGTTTTATCGGGGCAAACTCGAAGTAATTTGTGAAGATACTCGAAGTCGTAATGGTGAGGGGAAAACTCAAAGTAAGGCTCGGGTGAAACAAGAGTTTGGCTCGGGTATTTGAAATACAATAGGTTTTTAAAATTTAAAGCAAATAATTAACAAAGTTTTAAACAATGTAAATGTTTAAATCAAGTTTTTAACAAACATAAGAAGGTGAACAAAGTTTAAAAAAAGTAATGGTAAATTTAATCAATATTTCAAGATATTTTGACTATGTTTTAGAAGCCAAATTAAATTTTAGACAAGTTTTTAACAAAGTTTCAAAGTTTAATTTAAATGTTGATTTTTTTTAGTAATATATATCAGGTTAATTTATATAATTAATTCCTAAATTGAATTTAATGATTAATTTAGGTAAAAAAGATTATCTTTAATAAATGTGGTTAATTAATGTGGTTTATCAAAGTTTAATTAATATGAGTAATTAAAGGGTAGTTAATTACTTAATTAAGGATTTATTACTTGATGTAATTAATTAAGAATGATTAATTAAGGATTAGCTAATTAATATAAGTAATTAAGGAATTACTTAACGAAAGTTATTAAAAAGATTAATTATTTAATTACTTAAAGATTTATTAATTTTAATATGATTAATTAATTAGTATGATTAGTTAAAGGTTAGGTTGTTAATGTGATTAATTAATCAAGTGATTAAAGAATGATTAATAATTAAATGTGATTATAGGTAACTAATTTGAGAATAATTAATTAATTAAAGGTTAATTAATTAATAAAAGTAATTAAGGGTAATTAATTACTTAAAGATAATTACTTAATGCAAGTAATTAAGGATAATTAATGAATTATTAAAGTTGATTAATCAAATGATTAAAAGGTAATTACTCAATGTAATTAATCTTTGAATTATTAATATAAGTGTTTAGGGATAATCACTTATTGTAATTAATTAAGGATAATTAATTAAATGGTAATTAATTAAGGATTAATTAGTTGATGTAATTAACGAAAATTAATTAAAGGATAGTTATTAAGGGTTAATTAATAAATGATTAAAGGATAATTAATTAAAACAGTTTGTAATTAGTTAATGTTAATTAACCAGGTTTAGTAATTTATTCATAGGTAATTAATCTGATTTAAATTAATCAGGTGATTGATTGATCTTACTTATGGGTGTTTAGTTTGTATTGAATGCCCTGAATTGTGTGATGTTCCTGATGTGAGATGTGTGATATGATGAAGCTGTGATCTGTGTTTTATTTATCTGTGATAAATTTACATATTTATCTGTGAATCATTGAATGAAGATAAGCATGATAGGATTTTATCACTTATTGATATTGCTGTGTTTGGATTGTGATGATTGATGATATTGTATTGTTGTGTATAAAACCCTTGGAGCACACCACACACACAAACACGAATTTCACGGGAAATCAGTTAAGTCACAGATATTTTGAATTTCATATTATTTTATTCAAATGGTGAAAAGTTTAAAAGTTGAATTTTGAATCCAAATGGTTTTGGAAATGGAATATGAAAAGCCTTTAGAATGG
This sequence comes from Allium cepa, assembly GCA_030765085.1. Taxonomy (NCBI): domain Eukaryota; kingdom Viridiplantae; phylum Streptophyta; class Magnoliopsida; order Asparagales; family Amaryllidaceae; genus Allium; species Allium cepa. The sequence continues at coordinate 517,836,950 of CM060942.1, forward strand.
AAGTTCGAAATTAAAGTTTAGTTGAATATGTTATATCTTGTTATGTCTTTAAATTGTTTTGGAAATTATGGTTTGAAAGGTTTATACAATATATACATACATACATACATACATACATACATACATACATACATACATACATACATACATACATACATACATACATACATACATACATACATACATATATATATATATCAATTTAAAACTATTTTAAATAACTTGTTTAGGAATTTGATATTAATTCAAATAGAACTTGTTGATGATACGGCATTTCGCTAAATTTCTGGTTTATACTTGTAAAGGCTAAAACTTGTGTATATTTAATTGGATTTTTCCGAAATGAAAAGTATTTGTTTGAAAAAATAATGGCTTTCATATAACGAAAGAACTTCCTGTTTTTGTTGAAAACTTTTCAAGTTTGAAATGGAAATTATTTTGAAAGCTATCTTTGTGAAAGATTGGTGAACCTTGTTTTAAATTGAAGAGGACCTTAAAAGTGTGAATCTTTTGTTTGTTTTAAAAGAAAAAGAATGGAAATTCGTTTAAACCATTCAAAAAGAAAGGTTTTGGGTTTAAAGTTGTGACTTAACTAAGATCCAAATATATTCATATGCTTTTTAAAATTAGCGCTCATTATTCAGTTTAGCCGGGAGAGGACTTTATGTCATAAAACCCATTCCGAATAATGATACGAAGAAATGGATAGCATTTGAAGACCGGTGGTGAAGATCTGGTATTTTCGAGAACGAAAGGATTACCTGATGAATGTCTCTACACCGAGTCGCGTAGGTATAGAGATCTCCATATGTGATGGGGAGTTCGATCGGGATTATGAATATCTAGATTGTAAGAGCTTCTTTGAAGGGCCTTCGGTTCCTTCGAACTCGGAACGGACTTATATGGATGTATGTATGACGTTACACTTTAAGATGTAAAGCTAGTTTCTATCAAATACATTTCTGTTTGGTGGCGGAGAATTTATTCTCTTAGCTTAACACCCTTCTCTGAGACATACGAGCTCAGAGGTTATGAAGTTTATGATTACTAGTGATACATTCCTAATTTGGTAATATGGCATACCAATTTCTACTGATCGTTTGATCAAAGCATGGCTTTGGTGAAAAACGTAGCTTTATGGACGAGACTTCATCAGACCTCACAACTTGGAAATGGTCGAAACATGAATGATGTAGCAAGTTTATGAGGGTCACACCTATTAGGGTATGTCCACTTCCTTTTGGATAAAAGTGGTATCATGGTATGGAGCCCAGATGCTTAACTTATGTGGTTGCTGCAAATCTATTGCTTTGTGGTTGTTGGTGTTGAGAGCTCTCGGATAAAGGTCAGTTATGACCGAGGGATGGCATTACTCATGATAGTTAGTTACCTAGTTACAGAGGTAACCCGGCCTTGTGTTGGTAGAGAGCTGGTTAAGTTCTCGGGGCGTCCCTCCAAAGGCATACCCATGTGATATAGGAAGTTTCTTAGCCTGACCATTTGTTGGAAATCCAATGAAACAATACGAGCCCTGTACAGTTTTAGTTGTATTACCTGCCATTTACTTATGGTGGTGACCTACCGTTTAATTGGTGCCTATAGTAGATATACCATAATGTGGTATGCTGGCTAAGATTAATATTATACTTTTGAAATATTTTCTGCACTATGTGCTAATAATAATATCAAAAAAAAATTTTGCGCATCAAGCATGTTTGACTATCATAAGGAGAAATCCCCTCCAATTGTACGTTCGCATTGTGTATGTGTGCAGGGAGGACTTATGGTAGTTTCATTTTCCAAAAATCATTGTGGATTTCTTTTTGTTTCTTTTGTTTTGTTTGTTTCAAAAATAAACTGTTTTTGTTTGCTCACACCAGTCTCATGACTGACCTGGAGTTTATTGTTCCCTTTCTAAACTCTGGGTGCCCACATTTTTCCATACGAGCAGCGTAGAGTCATATTTTCAGATAATCAGCTAGTAGATATAGTTTTTGGCAATCTTTGGAATCTGTGGTTTGGCGATCGCATTGTGCACCGAGTTTGGTTCAGTTAAGCATGATGGTGGTTCGAGCTTATTGGATTGGAGTCTTTGAAGCTTTTGGGTTGAGTTATTTGGTTTTGAAGCATTGGAGATGGAGTTGCAGTATGGATGTTGGATTCTTTTGGAGCCCATATTGGTGCTATCTTTCCGCTGCTGTGTTTCTGCTATTATGCATTTTTGGCTCTCATAGTGATGAGCATCTGTTGTATCATATTGTATCAGATATTGTATCCGTTGTTATATCAATGACATTCATTTCTTTTTTTCATTGTGTTGTTGTACTTAATGTGTTATAAGCTCTGACGAACCAAATTCAACATTTGAATCTACGACATTCAAATACGGGTGATGTATTTGATGCTGATTTTCGAAGGTCGAGTCAGGGTGGTTTCATGTGGTATTGGAGTTGAAGGTTGTGTAAGAACTTTAGCTCAGGAGTATAACTCATTAGGTGACTCATTAGAGATGTGGTTACAAATGCCCTAGAATGAGTATATCCCTAAGACATCCATCCGTATGCCTCAGTAAATTCTCTTACTATTCAAAGACAGTAAGTATGAGTGCAAGAAGAGGACGAGGTAGGGGACAGGGGAGTACCACTACAAATGGTCAATACCTTGTAACAACAAGGAATGAATTTCTCTATCAATTTCCTTTGATCATCCGATATCAATTCTTGGCGGTTTCTTGGCAACTCCAGGAAGAAGCTTTGGTGTGATGGTGGCCCTGAAAATCATGTAGAAAATTCCTATTTTGTATTCTCATTCATTAGTTTTCTATCAGCTTTTCGTTTTAAACTTTAATGAATTCGAAATTTTAATTGGAATAAATTGGTTAATGAAATATGAAGTTAAATTTAATTGTATCTGTTTGTCTATTCTTTAGGGTCTAGATATATTCTACGAACGGATAGTTATCCTTCGAACTATCCAATGCCCCTACATATTTTGTAGATCGAATGACCCGAGTATCTTGTGAAATATTGAATGAGTTCTTTCTCGTAATTATTGATGATATTCTAATTTGGTAAGCCAAATGCAGAATAAATATTCAGCTTGATCTGGAAAACTATGTCTTTGTATGTTTATCTGTTCTTTGGTCGTCTCCCTGTCGAACAAATTTCGGGGATGAAATTTTCTTAAGGGGGAATCTGTAACGATCCCGATTTTTAGCCAAACTAGAATTGGTAATTTACATAAAATTTTGGATTAAAGTGCGAGTGAATACGAATTTTTCAAATTAAATAAGATATGTGCCTATTTATTTATATAAATAGATTGTAATTTGAAAATTGAATTTGAATTTTCCAAAATAAATAATATTTGTTTGTTAATTTATATATATGTATATAAATTGATTTTTAATAAAATATAAATTTGAAAATCCAAAAATAAACATTTTTAAAATAAATTGGTTTTGAAAAACATTATATTTTAAATTAATAAAAATTTATTTTGGAATTATAATATATATGTATGATTATTTTTTAAGTGTATAATTCGATTTCAAATTTTTTCTCTTAAGGTTATTTCAAAAATTATAAAAGTATAAAATATAATGTATGAGAACCAATGTAAAATAAGAAATAAAAGTTTAAAATATAGATATATATATATATATCTTTTGAAAGATAATAAGATTTGAATAAGGATATTTTAACTTAAGTTTAAAAAATTTAAACGAGATTTAATAAAAGATTTAAAATAGTTTTCTTTTATATACTTGGAAATAAATACAGTTAGTATATATGTAAATAAATATAAAAGCTTTAATATGTATATGTCTTTTGAAAGTAATAAATATAAAATTAAAAATACATATATAAACATGTATAAAACATAACTAAATATAGTTTGTAAGTATGTAAAAGGTTTGAAACACTTTCTTTTATACTTAAAATAAATTTAGTTTTGTATATATTTAAAATAAATAGAAAATGTATTACATAATTTATACAAATTGATAAATCAAGGGTTTAAAACAAAATTTATAAACTAATTAAAGATTAAGGGTTTTAACATAAAATACATGGCTTTGATATTTGTAAATTTATAAAAACATGCGTTTACAAGTGTTAGTTTAATAACAAGTGTCATCTTATAAAAAAATTCTTTTCCTTTTTAATTTAATAAATAAAAAGAATTTCAAGTATATATACATCTACTTCCCCTCTATTCTCATTTTCCTCATCTTTCGTATATTTAAAGAAATCAAATCTAAAACAAAAAAACCAAAAAACCAAATCTTAAGCAAAGATCATCAGATCAAAATATAATTCCAGTTTTTAAATATCCAAATCAAAAACATCTTCAACTTGAGCAAATTCAGAACCTGGAAATTTTAAATCTTCAAACCAGAGCAACACAAAGCAAAGTAAAAAAATCAAGCAAGGATCAGATTCAACTTAAAATGAACTCAAATCAAACAAGATCTAGATCAAAATCAGGAAGATCAAATTCCAGGTTTCAGATCAAAACTTGAGCAAATTCAAACCAAAAACAAGTTCAAAGCATTTGAGCCTAAAGCAATCAAACTGAAGCTATAGATCAAAAGATCAAGTGAAGTTAGATCATCTCAAGCTTTAGATTCAACATCAAAGTTCTAGTTTCAAGTTTTCTGGATCAAGGCAACTTCTAGTTTTTAAATTCCAGACAAAACTTCTCTGCTCTTCATTTCCAGACCTCTGTCTTCATCGAAGTGAGAAAAATCACATGATTCTGCCTCTATACTTTAATATGTGTTTGACACCTGATGTATGATGAATTAGAATTTGGTTAAATAGTTGATAAATATACCTGCATGTGTTTATATATGTATTGAGGTGCATGTCTGTGTACAGGCACTCAGGCCTCTGCTCAAATTTGCAGGGTTTAAATTTAGTTCAAAAATTCAAAATCTCATCTTTTATGCACTTATAGGTTTGATGTCTAAATAACGTATTCTTGAATATGCAAGATCAAAATTTTAAAAATACTTTTAAGTATTAAAAAGGAACGGTTTTACTGGGAAATGTGAAAATTATAGTGAAAATCAAATTAGTCAACAATCAATGTTCAAGATTTCGAATTTGGATTTCATAAACTGAATTGTATTGTAAAATAATGAATTTAGATAATAATTTCAAGATTTTTAGTTTTTTAAATTATGAGAAAATGAGAGTTGAACGGAATAGATATTTTCGTCAAATTTCGATGATCGACAAAGTTAGGGTCAACGTGATCAAGGTGGAAGGTGGCTTGCGTGTAGTAGAACGATGAAAAAATGTTCGTAAATTTTTTAGATGATCGGAGATCGGGAAATGATGAAGTAGGGTTTAAGGCTTTCGTTGGATTGCCGTTGTTCTCGAAGAAATTGCGGCAACGTCGAGGCACTGGGGTCGATTAGACCCAGGGGAATCAGTGCTTTCGATCGTGACATTGTTTTGGGCAGAGTAGCAGGGTTCCGGGGGTCAGATCGTCGGCATCGAGGCATTTGTATCGGTCGAGTCTGGTTCCAGAAAATCATCGACTAGCTCAAATTCGAATTCGATGTCGTTTCAAGGATCTAGGTGTTTGGGGAGGTTGTGAAGGTTGTAATCGGTGTATTGACGATCGGAGTTTGGGTTGGAGATGGCCAGCTTGCTTGTACACGTGAACTCATGATGATATGTATCGAAGTTGACTAAAGGTTGAGGAAGATGAAGCTTTATCGAGGTAAACTCGAAGTAGTTTGCAAAGATACTCGAAGTCGTTATGGTGAGGGGAAAACTCAAAGTAAGGCTCGGGTGAAACAAGTGTTTGGCTCGGGTATTTAAAATACAACCAGCTTTTAAAATTTAAAGCAACTAATTAACAAAGTTTTAAACAACGTAAATGTTTAAATCAATTTTTTAACAAACATAAGAAGGTGAACAAAGTTTAAAAAAAAAGCAATGGTAAATTTAATCAAGATTTCAAGATATTTTGACTATGTTTTAGAAGCCAAATTAAATTTTAGACAAGTTTTTGACAAAGTTTCAAAGTTTCATTTTAATATTGATTTGCTTTTTTAGTAATATATATTAGGTTAATTATATAATTAATTCCTAAATGAAATTTAATGATTAATTTAGATAATAAGGGTTACCATTAATAAATGTGATTAATTAATGTGGTTTATCAAAGTTCAATTAATATGAGTAATTAAAGGGTAGTTAATTACTTAATTAAGGATTTATTACTTGATGTAATTAATGAAGAATAATTAATTAAGGGCTAGCTAATTAATATAAGTAATTAAGGAATTACTTAAAGAAAGTTATTAAAAAGATTAATTATTTAATTACTCAATGATTTATTAATTAATATGATTAATTAATTAGTATGATTAATTAAAGGTTAAGTTGTTAATGTAATTAATTAATCAAGTGATTAAAGAATAATTAATAATTAAGTGTGATTAATTAATTAAGGTAATTAATTTGAGAATAATTAATTAATTAATGGTTAATTAATTAATAAAAGTAATTAATGGTAATTAATTACTTAAAGATAATTACTTAATGAAAGTAATTAAGGATAAATAATTAATGATTAATGTTGATTAATCACGTAATTAAAAGGTAATTACTTAATGTAATTAATTTGTGATTTATTAATATAAGTGATTAAGGATAATCACTTATTGTAATTAATTAAGGATAATCGATTAAATTGTAATTAATTAAGGATTAATTAATTAATGTAATTAAGGAAAATTAATTAAAGGATAGTAAATTTATTAAAAGTTAATTAATAAATGATTAAAGGATAATTAATTAAAATGATATGTAATTAATTAATGTTAATTAACCAGGATTAGAAATTTATTCATATGTAACTAATCTGATTTAAATTAATCAGGTGATTGATTGATCTAACTTATGGATGTTTAGTTTGTATTAAATGCCTTGAATTGTGTGATATTCCTAATATGTGATGTTCTGTGATATGATTAAGCTGTGATCTTTGATTTATTTATCTGCGATAAATTTACATATTTATCTTTGAATATGTGAATGAAGATAAGCGTTATAGGATTATACCGCTTATCGATATTGCTGTTTTTGGATTGTGATGATTGATGATATTGTATTGTTGTGCGTAAAACCCCTGAACCACACCACACACACAAATATGGATTTCACGTGAAGTCGGTTAAGTCACAGATATTTTGAATTTAATATTATTTTGTTCAAATGGTGAAAAGTTTAGAAGTTGAATTTTGAATCCAAATGGTTTTGAAAATGGAATATGAAAAGCCTTTGAAAAGGATGTTTGAAATTAAAGTTTAGTTGAATATAATATATCTTGTTAAGTTTTTAAATTGTTTTGGAAATTACGGTTTGAAAGGTTTATACAATATATATATATATATATGTGTGTGTGTGTATGTGTGTGTGTGTGTGGATATAAAACTATTTTAAATAAATTATTTAGGAATTTGAATTGAATTCAAATAGAACTTGCCGATGTTACGGTAGTTCGCTAAATTTTTGGTTTATACTTTTAAAGGCTATAACCTGTGTATATTTAGTCGAATTTTTCCGAAACGAAAAGTATTTGTTTTCAAATAATAATAGCTTTCATATAACGAAAGAACTTTCAGTTTTTATTGAAAATATTTCAAGTTTGAAATGGAAATTATTTTGAAAGCTATCTTTGTGAAAGATTGGTGAACCTTGTTTTAAATTGGAGAGGACCTTAAAACGGGTGAATCTTTTATTTTAAATGATAAAGAATGGAAATTTGTTTAAACCATTCAGAAAGAATGGTTTTGGGTCTAAAGTTGTGACTTAACTAAGATCCCAATATATCATATGCTTTGTAAAATTGCGCTCATTATTCGGTTTAGCTGGGAGAGGACTTTATGTCATAAAACCCATTTCGAATAATGATACGACGAAATGGATAGCATTTGAAGACCGATGGTGAAGACTGGGTATTTTCGTGAACAAAAGCATTATCTATCGAATGTCTCTACACCGAGTCGCGTCGGTATAGAGATCTCCATATGTGATGGGGAGTCCGATCGAGATTGTGAGTACCCAGATTGCAAGGGCTTCTTTGAAGTGCCATCGGTTCCGTTCGAACCTAGAATGGACTTGCATGGATGTATGTCTGACGTTACACTTTGAGACATAAAGCTGGTTTCTATCAAATACATTCCTATTTGGTGGTGGAGAATTTATTCTCTTAGCTTAATACCCTTGTCTAAGACATACGAGCTCAAAGGTTATGTAGTTGATGGTTACTAGTGATACATTCCCAATTTGGTAATGTGGCATACCAAGTGCTGTTGATCATTTGTTGATCAAAGCATTGCATTTGTGAAAAGCATAGCTTTGTGGACGAGACTTCATTAGACCTCACAACCAGAAAATGGTCGACACAGGAAAGATGCGGCAAGGTTATAAGGGTCATGCCCTTTAGGGTATGTCCATTTCCTTCTGGATAAAAGTGGTATCATGGTATGGAGCCCAGATACTTAACTTATGTGGTTGTTGCAAATCTGTTTCTTTGTGGTTGTTGGTGTTGAGAGCTCTCGGATAAAGGTCGGTTACGACCGGGGGATGGCATTACTCGTGACAGTTAGTTACCTAGTTACAGAGGTAACCCGGCCTTGTGTTGGTAGAGAGATGGTTAGTTCTCGGGGCATCCCTCCAGCGGCGTACCCATGTGGTGTAGGAAGTTCCTTAGCCTGACCATTTGTTGGAAATCCAAAGAAACAGTACGAGCGCTGTATGGTTTTAGTTGTATTACCTGCCATTTACTTAGAGTGGTGACCTTCCGCTTAATTGGTAGCTATAGTAGGTATACCATAATCTGGTATGATGGCTAAGATTAATATTATATTTTCGAAATGTTTTTCTACACTATGCACAAATAATAATATCAAAAAGGTTTTTGCGTATCAAGCATGTTTGACAATCATAAGGAGAAATCTCCTCCAATTGTGCGTTTGCATTTTGTGTGTGCGGGGAGGCCTTATGGTAGTTTCATTTTTCAAAAAGCATTACGGATTTCTTTTCTATTTCTTTTGTTTTGTTTTTTTCAAAAATAAACTGTTTTTGTTTGCTCACACAAGTCCCATGACTGACCTAGAGTTTATTGTTTCCTTTCTAAACTCTAGGTGCCCGTAATTTTCCGCACGGCAGCCTAGAGCCATACTTTTAGATAATTAGCCAGTAGATATAGTTTTTGGCAATCTTTGGAATATGTGGCTTAGCGATCGCGTTATGCACGGAGTTTTCTTCAATTAAGCATGATGGTGGTTCGAGCTTATTGGATTGGAGTCTTTGAAGCTTTTGGGTTGAGCTATTTGGTTTTGAAGCATTGGAGATGGAGTTGCAGTATGGATGTTGGATTATTTTGGAGCCTATATTGGTGCTATCTTTCCGCTGCTGTGTTTCCGCTATTATGTATTTTTGGCTATGATAGTGTTGGGCATCTGTTATATCATATTGTATCAGATACTGTATCCGTTGGTGTATCAATGATATTCATTTCTTTTTTTCCATTTTGTTGTTGTACTTAATGTGTTATAAGCTTCGGCGAAGCAGATTCGACATTTGAATATGTGGTATTCGAATATGGGTGATGTATTTGGTGCCGATTTTCGAAGGTCGAGTCAGGGTCGTTTCAATTTTAATTGTGCCCAATTATGCTAGAACGTGAGATGCAAGAATTTCAACTATTTGAATAAGTATTTGTACTTAGAAACTATTGTAATATCAGATGATTTTGATATGAACTGTTTTGGTTATCGTAAGGTAAAAACCCATCGTGTTTATTTGTAGCGTGATCTTACGAATATCCTTTGATTTTCAAAGGATTTTGAAACTTTAATAATTCAAAATTGAGTGTGTTTTCTCACGCTTGTTTTCCAAACTGACATGGTGTTATTTTATTATGATGTTTGGGTCAGACCCAGTATTTTAGGTTCACGTTAGGATATTAGGGAGCTTAGGAGACGAGTTGGATGGCGAAAATGTAATACTCGTACTTGTTTATTTCCGCTGTAGTGTTTTTGTTTGAAATTACCAGCAATTGTTAGGGCAGGTTATTATAACTGCATAGGCTGGTAATTATTGATTTGTGTACTCTGATGTGAGATATGTGTATTACAGATTTGATTGTGTAAAGAGCTATTGATATTATATATTGATCGGTCCGTTGTGAGATTCTATTTTGTTAAGTTTCTTCTCTCTTGTACTTACTTTCTTTTCCCTCAACAATCTATCTTTCCGGCACTCAATCATTCGTCATGTTATACAATGTGCATATTTATGTCGATTTTCAAGGATCGAAAGGGCGGTTCGTGACCGTAACGGTATGTTATATGAATAAAAGCTGAAGGAGTTGAGTGTAGACTATCAATTCCTCATTATCAAGCTTTCAGTGATGCTAAAATGCACCAAAAGAATATTATTATACTCAAAAATAAAAAACGACAATCACCAACATTCAATGGACGTTTCTTTTATACTAAATCAGTTGAGTATGAAATTACATCAAGAACCTATCATTACGTCTTAAACTTGGAAACATCATTAGCTCTTGAACTTGGAAATGTGTGTGATTTCTACGTCCCCGGTTGAACTTATACTTGAAAGTCAATATTATCTCCATGCTTGCAATTAGGAAGTAAGATACTTGATCTTCAAAAAAGTAGAAAACAAAAACTTGACTCACGAATTGAATTTGTAAATCAAAGCAACCCTGAATTAGTGAAATCGGTGATAGGAATGAATGAAATGGATAGTAGTTTAGCAAATCAAAACTGAAAAACCTAATATTAAGATTATGAATCAATGAAATCAAATTATTTAAGAAGATGAGTGATTTAACACGTGAATGAGAGTGAAAAGAGGGGAAATCGTACGTCGTAAGAATCATTATACTACTAACAGGAGGAATACAAATGACCAAAGTTTCTATATGATCTAGTAGGAAATTTAATGGGCAATATGGACATTTCAAAAGCTTCAAATGGGGGTATTCCTATTATATATAAACATATTTAAATATACTATACATTTACATAAAATTATTTAAACAAACTTAACGTGTGTGTATGCCTATAATATTTATAAAAAATAATAGTTTATATAAATATATGTATTTGGACAACTTATACTTACATATTGGATGAGCTACCGTCATAATGTAAATCCCAACATCTATACACGGATATGTTATATGTTGCATGGGTTGATATGTTAACTCATGCACGTATATATTTGTGTATATGATACATGCAAAACATACATACATGCGTACATACATATATTAAATAAAACTGTGTCATTTTATAAATTTAAATAAAATAAATTTGAGAAAAAATTAGAAATTTTCTATATAAATTAGACTTCATAGGCCCAATAAAGATCCAACAAGGGAATTTTTTTGAATTCACCCATAACTTCCGTTGTGGGTTAGCCTAGATTCAATAGTGGTGTTCGAATCCAATAGCCTATGTAGTCTAAATTAGCTAGGTTAGGGTTAAATATTAAGCCCATAGCCCAAATACTATCCCTAATAGTAAGGACCAAAATTTAAATTGAGCCTTGGACTAATCTTCAAAATTGTTTAATAATTAAAAATATAAGATTTCAAATTCAAAAGTTAAATTTAAAATAAGGTGTGCGTATATTATAAAGTTATAATGTAATAAAATTTTCAAAATGTTTGAAAATTAATTTCAAAATTTATTAATAAGATTAATAACATAAATTAACTAATTAATTCAAAATTTTTAAATTTGTTACTAAGACTAATAACATTAATTAATTGATTAAGTTAATTAATGTAAACTATATACATGTATTGTTATGATACTCTAAATTGTTTAGGATATCATAAGTATACATGCGTGTATGTAATATGATTTTCAAAATTAATATAATTAAATTAAAATATTTAAATTAAATATATTAATTAAACAATTAATTAGAGGTTAATTAATTAAATAACTTAATTAGATGTTAACTCAGTAAATAAATAAATAAAATGTTAATTAATTAATATTATTTAAATTAATTATTTAAAGTTTAATTAATTAAATAAAAACACACATATATAAAATATATCTATTATACTATAAATGTTATAGTATACAATGATTATTAAATATAAACGTTGTACTAAATTAAAATGTTAATTAATTAAATTAACTAAATAAGGTTTATTTAGTATAATGTTATACATAAGACTATTATATAAGTAGTAAGAAATATAAAAGTTATACAATAATGAAAACTTATATAATATAAATGTATAATAAGAGGATGAATGTTAAGAAACCCAAAATAGACATAAGGATAAATACATACAAATAGTATGTATACCGTGATTTCAAATGTGTTCGACACTTGAATCATAAGGTATTTAATAAAAAAATACATTATTCCATAAGTCGATATCACTTGATAGAATATATTGAAAATTATGAATCTTTAATATAAAGTTATCTCTATCATTTATACATATGAATAGGTTACCTGCATACTCTTTAGTTTTGAGTTTTCCTCAAGCTAGAGATGTTATGTGTAGTACTATTAATATTTTAAATAAACGAGGTAGGACAACTACACGTATTTATTTTGCTTTCCTTAAGTTATGTGTATTATAATTAAGCCGCCGTGAAAAGATAAGTCCGAGTGAACAGTTCCATTTTACTTGTTGAGCTTTCCTCAAGGTAAATGCGGGCTTAAGACAAGGAACCACTGGTTAGGAGTTGTATGTGATATAACTAATAAATAGTTATCCATCATATGTGGGTCTGTGATTTGTTAGGCTTTCGTCAAGGTCAACATCCTAAGGCATGCGAGTCCTAACACCCAATAGTGAAGTCATGATACTACTATGTTTTCCTTTGGGTTTAGTGAAACATATAAGATATTGGGAGCCTTGTTAAAAAAAAGAAATGATAACATATTATTTTTCTAATATTCTAAGAACATATGCTATATAATGTTATAATAGTTTACATAAATAAATTAGTGTATTTAATATGATTGATAAAATGTTTATCAATTAAGATATACAATTGAACTTAGCTAAAGATTAACAAATAGAAATGTAACATATACCTACTAACAAATGCTTCTTAGATGTTAATGTTTCAATACCCATGAAAGCGCATGATTTTATTGAAAATACATTCAAAATTTAGTTATTTACATATTTATTTGGATGAGACCATGTATTTCATTACGTGAGTTCAAACTCTAAATGATGTACAAGATTATGGATATTTGATCCATATATTATCACATATAATTGTTATATGAGAAATGATCATAGTTAGTAATGTAAGATACTTCGATGAAATTTGTTGATTTGAAGCAAATAAATATATCATACTATGAGATCGAGTATTTAATTTAATTGATTAAAATAAAGATCATATTGTGTTAATTAAAAACTAGACCGAAATTACAAGATAGATCTAGGAACTCGATCGTCGAAATATTAGTTTGATCAATTTACGTGAAGTGAAAAATATTTGATGTCCTTAAATGTTAAGGATAATCGAGTGTGCTATAGAAAAGAGCTCGTTATAATGTTGTAGTAAGGGTATTCTTTTGAAAGGTTCAACAATATAGAAAAAAATGAGTGTGCAAGAGTAGATGCGATTTAACGTACATTTAGGACAAAGAGAGTGAATAGTCACTTCTACTTCATGAAGAAACATTGGAAACTAAAATCGCAATAATAATAATTGATACTTAACATTGACATGTGTAATATCATTTTTATTCCAAAATGTATTTCCATGTAGAAAATTGTTTTCTATTATATTTATTTCTTGGAGTTTAAGATAGTTAATCAAAGAACTCTCTGTTGTAAACTAGTTGCAACATATGAAATAAATAATCTGTAATAAATGAATAATGGACCTTCTAATTTAGCATGATGTTATTGTAATGGCAGAAATAATAGGAGCATCCCATATAACACTTACCGATTGCATCAAATTACGAAAATTATTTTCGTAAAACCTACCGCATATTATTAATGAAATAATGAATATTTTTTGGTTTCGATTGAAAAATAGACAAAAGTATATTTCAGTGTGAATATTATGAATATTTATTTTACAAATAAAATTATAATATGGTATTTGTTATCACAACAAAAGTGATGCGTTGAAAATATTAAAGTATCCAAAATAATATACAATTATTTTGGAGTTATAGACTAAGCCATAATTTTGAGAAATAATTTTATTATATGATTATGATTCATGTGACGCTAGTTGTGTGACCCACCTCGAAACGTGCCTAAATTGGACTAGAAAAGGCCCATCGAAATCTAGATCCATTTAAATATAATAAAAAATAGATGGAATAAAATATAATAGTACATAGCAATAACTATTCTTTTAAAACACACAACGGATGGAATAAAATATAATAGAAAGTTGTAACCATTTATTTCAATACCATTTGAATGCATAATACAAAACATCATCGATTGTCAAGTAGAATTTGGTACATCATTTATCCAAAATGCATGCGTACAACGTAAAACATCATAAAAGATAATAATGAACTGCTACAAGCTTAAGCCACTCTACCTTTAAGCATCGTCACCATCATTACTCCATCCTTAACTCATGTTGTAATGAGGAGCGAGTCAGAACAACAAATGTCCAGTGAATAAAAGCCTTGAGTCTTACCATTTCATTAATTGGGCCTACATACATAAAATCATTTAATACTTCTTATAAGGAAAGGAGGCGAGTCCTCAATCAACCGCTTAATACCTTCCATTTCTGAATTAGTTCCAAAATCCCATGATCTAAATCACACGTCATAAATACCTAACAGTGCGAAAGATAGTACCCAAGCCACTTAATACCTTTTATTACAGAATAAGCAGACGCTGCCATTCAAGACCTCAATTGAGGAAGACCTCGTCATTTAATACAAATTCCCAAGGTGGACCCCTTCATGATAACTATCTAGCTGACATCACATGGGCTCTCTCAAGCCACTTAACACTTCTTTATGGAAAGGATGACCCTCAATCAATCAATTAATACTTTATCCCGAAGCAGATCCCAAGATTCCACCTACATGCCTAAAACTAGCCCTTTGTCCATTTAATACTTCATTTAAGGAAAAGAGGCAGACTCTTAAACAACTACATAATACATCAGGACTCCGAAGCAGGCCCTTCGTATTATGACCCATACTCATAATGACGTTTCACATAAGTCCGACTATTTTTAGGAACTGCTAGCCAGATTTGCAGCACAGATTTACCCTATTGCAACCTCCCATCATCACAAATATTTATCATATGAGATGTCTCACATCTGCCCCAAAGTCACATTGCTGATAGGCAGGTTAGATAAGAAGACTTCTATATGTCTTTTGACGGACCTTGCATTGCCATGACTTAGCCATAGAGCATATATATAGTACCCATCTAACCATTTCATAATTAAGGCCTTATAAGTAATCTTTCTTATTACACCTTAAATTATTAATTACCTTCTTATGGGTGAATTAATGACAATGATTACCTAATTGACTATGCAATTGTATGCTATAATTATACATTTTTTATACTAATAGAAATAAATATATATTCTCGCATAATAACTTCTAGATGTGCGATTCAAACGCCCTAAACTAACGTTAAATGTCAATTCCTTAACCATAATACTAATACAAGTCCTTTTCCTTCAGATTTCCAAGATTTCAATATTCATAACAAGGATTAAATATCCATAACCAAAACTACAATAAATAGACTTCTAAATAGAAAGAGAAACCCTATTTATTACATCAATCCTATGGAATATCATAAACAATGAAATTGCAATCCTAACTTCATATTCTATTCAACTTCT
Organism: Allium cepa; assembly: GCA_030765085.1. Classification (NCBI taxonomy): domain Eukaryota; kingdom Viridiplantae; phylum Streptophyta; class Magnoliopsida; order Asparagales; family Amaryllidaceae; genus Allium; species Allium cepa. The sequence goes on from CM060942.1 coordinate 517,852,857, forward strand.
CTTTTACAAAGAAATAAATGAAATAATTTTGTATGGAATAAGTGGTGTAAACTACAAATATAATTTGTGCTCCTTGAAGACTCATAATTTGAATCAAAGAAGGATGAGAAGTGGAATAGACTATAAAATTATCAAAAATTCTAGAAACAATATAGATTCCATAAAATTCACATAATACTTGAGAATATCCATTTAGAATTGACATTTTGAAATAAAAAGAAATTTTGAGGGAGTTTATCTACTTTGTTTTTTAAATACCAAAGTCCCTAAGGGATATTCAAATCCATATATATATATACACACATATACTAATTAATCAGTGAAAAAGAAATCTAAAGTTTCCACTCATAGAATATCCTTAGCTTTGCCTTCCTTGGATTTGCATGACTTACAACCCCTTTAGTATCTCTCTTTTGATACACATACACACAAAGTAAGGGAGAGGTATATATGTTTAATAGATTCATAATAGTTGGAGAAGAATAGAATAAGAATAAGTTGGTAGGTGAAGAAATAAATAGAAACTAGATTGAATTATTACCTGAATTCCTAACGGAGTTTCCTAATCTAATTTTGAGAGACAAGAATGGAAGACATTCGAGGATTTCCCTAAATATTTATGAATAAAAGAGAAGAGTATATAGTCCTATATACAGGCATTGAAACACCAGAACCATTGGAAGGAGTTAGGTGAAAAACAGATAAATCTGGAGTTTTAAATGTCGAAAACCCTAGCAGTCACCCTGAGTAGGAGTCGACCGCCCCCTTGACTGGTCGACTGTTAGGGGTCGACCGTTTAGGGTCAGAGGTGTCGACCTCTCTACTGTTCTGGGGTGCGTTGATTTGTTTCCGTTGGATGTTTTATTATTCCTTAATTAACTTTTAAGGTTAATTATTTAAGTTAACGTTTACATAACCCCCAAATAAACTTATAGTTAGTTTTTGAAATTCAAACTCTAAATTTAAATAATCATTTGAGTTTGAATTCAAACTAAATTATATTAAATTTGAAAACTTCAAACGCTCATAACTTCTTCCTTTGAGCTTCGTTTTCAGCGTATTATATTTGGAAATAGATCAAAATTCGTCCAAGACCGCAACAGAATAGCTTACGTCGCCATATTCTAATTTTTATAACATTTCCATTTTCAGCCCTACCTTATTTAGTTCAATTTACTCAATTTATTTACGGTTGATTTTACAGGGTGATACAAGTTGATTTTATCTCAAACAATTCATAGCTATGCACTCATTGAATGGGAGCATCATAAGAGTTGATGAATTATTCGGATTAATACATATAGATAAAAACAGTCGTAAGTCTATTAATACGAAATCAGTTCCCTATACTTTGTCATATTCACCGATAAGTTATCATAGACATGAACATGTGTATTTGATACATTTGTATAAATTTATTAAGCTTATAAAATATAAAACGGAAGTAAATAATATAGCATGCGATACAAAAGATACGATTTGATCGAATGAGTGGGTATATTGAAAAAAGTTCCGTATATACCTTATATGAATTAAGATTCAGTCTCCAAGGCCACTCCTCCTTATAATACATAATGATGTATTGGTAAGGAGTAATCAAACTTTGTTGGAAAAAGAACGATTAATGATGAGTGAAGTTGAGTTAAAAATCTTTCTCTAAGGTGTCTAATTAAGAGTAGTACACAAGATTAAAATTAATATCATTCAAAGAAAAGCTAACAAAACCATACGAGATAAAGGTTTATAACAAACTCTTACATATCTTAGGTCAAGGAATACACAGGTTATGTGAGTCAAAAGACCACACGTAATAATTTTAAGTAAGGGATCTTGTATTAATCGACCGAGGAGAATTTCAGGAATGATATTCATTAGATGGTTGATTATGTAGTGAATATAAATAGATTGCGAACTAATGTAAAATAAGTTTTAATAAGGTAATTCATAAAATGTTTATAAATGCCCGTTCCGTTGCACTAAGAAGCAACTGTTGTTTTAAGAAATCCTAACTTCATGGTGTAGGACATTCTTTAAACAATTATTGGTATAAAATGAATTTGGATATGATCCAATGATAATGAGTACAAGAGATGAAATGAAATTGTATGAACCTAAATGAACACAAATACATTAAAATGTCTACTTAGTATCTTTGTACACTAAAGAGAAACTATGAGCTTCTTTTCAATGTTAAGAATAAATAATTGTCGGTTGTTTAATTAAACCATTAAGACTATTGACTCTATGACATGGTACAAAGCGCTAATCCGAAATAGGTTCCAAGTACATTATCAAAATATGATTTTGGTAGTTGTATCCAAAGAGATATGATTCACTGGTCGCAAAATGTGTCTTTATGTGTAAGACAAATGTAGTTGAGAAAGACAAGTGCGGTTTGAATGTAGTGAGCAAAAATAATAAAAATTTTACCAAGAATTTCAATTACTGAAATTAACATAATAGATTCATCATTCATGTGCCCAAGTAGGTTCCGATTTTACTGACAAAATTATCATATAGTATGACTTTATGTTTTGGTACGTATCTGTTGAAATAGAAAATTCTAAATAATGATTTAGAGTAAACTATTTACACATTGTAACCAAATTGTCTTGAAGCCAAAGTGAGCCATGTTGATTTATGAGTTTTTGGATAAGATCTAAGAATAAATACCAAAGTGTCATTTGATGAGCATCAAAATTAAACAAATGTGTAGGATCTAAATTAACCCTAGAGGGGGGGGTGAATAGGGTTATAGCAAATTTTCTTGATTTAAACACAAAAATAAACTGCAGAAATAAATATACTGAAAAGTAAATCACACACAAGATTTACCCAGCTTCGGCAACCCCTGCCTACTGCTGCATTCCCAGATTTCTATTAGAATTAAACAGTATCACGCTTACAAACACTCTAACAGACTTGCAAACCCTGCTACCGCCTATAGAGTTTTGCAAACTCGCAACCCCTGCTTACTGAACTAACTCTAAATAGACAATCAGACACAACCTAAAACCTAGGTGGTGATTTACCTAAACTCTTTGATTCGTAGAATAAAAAAAAACAATAATTAAGAACAAAATAGCCCTAAACTAATTAACATTATTAATATAAGTTTATTAACAATATTAATTAATAACAAAAAACCCCCTTTTGTTTTTGAACACCGGCCCACTTCCTTATTTCACCCGATCCTCTTTTTATCTTCGTTCGTGAGAAAAAATGGCGGCTTCGTTCCAGTTAGGGCTTCGTTCCCTTTTGATCCAGTTAGGGCTTCGGCTCTTCGTTGCAATTAGGGCTTCGGTTCTTCGTTGCAATTATGGCTCTGGTTTCTTCAATTGATCTGTGATTGGTTGCCCTAGCTTGCTTGCAGTTGCTCGATCGAGTTTTGATGCTAGTGAATTCGGTATGTGCTGTCTCCTTTTGCTTTTCTAATTTGATACTTGAACTCGATCGAATTGAAATGCCGATGATGATTAGGGTTTTAATAGGATTTGATTTCCTATTTTTGCGTTCGACTGATTGCTGCAAAAATTCTTGTTTTTCCGTTCGGTTACGCTTTGATGCCGAGGATTAATCTGACTTTGTCAATTTCGTATTTGTAGTAACTTGTTTCACACGGCTTGAATTGATTTCGTGATTTGAGATATTTGACTTTGTCAAATTTACACACTTGAATTTCTTACTTGGTTTTGTGCCCTGATTATCACTGCACTGTTTTGATTTCTTGAATCATATCCACGGCTTCAATGTTTTCAGTGTTCATCCCTGTTGCTTTCGACTTCACTGACTTTACTGAGTTCTGACTTGATTAGTATTTTACTTCGATCATCTCTGCAATGTTGAACTTCGTCAATACTGTATTCGTACGTGAATTTTTATCACTGCGTTACATTTGTACGTCTGCATTGTTATTTTTCGACTTTGGCACTGATCCATACATTTGTCTTGTTGACATGATTTGCACTTTCACTGTTGCTCTCGAGTTTTGTTCATCCAATTCGTTGATACTTGTAACTTTCTGCACATATAAACTTGCATTATGTTTGCATACATTTCGTGCAGTCTTCAGTTTGTATATTTGGTCATGTTGCATTATTCATTGCAGTTTGCATGTGCTCAGCACTGTGTCTTGTTCACCATGTTGCAACTGGACTTGTTGCTGGACTTGTTGTGGCTCTATATCTTGTGCAACTTTCACTGTGTCACTGAGGTCTTGCCACTGACTTGCTGTTTTTTTTGTTGGCATTGTCTTCATGCCTGACTTGATTCATTTGTATTCTGGTCAGTCTTGTACTGTCCACTGCCCTGTAATCTTGAGTTAGTGCTTCACCATATCACTTTTTGATTGATGTTGCATCACTTGTAGCTTTATGTATTCATGTGCTTGTCTGCATTCACTCTGGCTTGCACTCATATTCTTGCTGTTTTTTTTTGATATTGTGGCATGTGGTCTTTGCTGTCCACTGCAGTTTTGTGTTGCTGTGCACTTTTGTGCTTTGGTTTGAACTTGCTGTTAAGAACAGTTGCTTTGTCTTGACTTTATTGGTGCATTGTTGCTGTAGCTTTTTGAAGCTTGAGTTTCTGGTCTTGATACTTGCAGTTGTATCACTTGATATTCATTCCTGTTGTTTGCAACTGTGTTGCACTTGCTTTTGATGTAGTTGATGATCTTTAGTATTTGCACATTTGTTCACAACTGCTTCAAGTCATTCTCTTTTATGTTCACTGGCCTGTATATTTGAGTTGCAGTGCTGTCTTTGATGTTGTACTTTGGTCTATTGAGCTGCATTTGTGTATATTTGATCATTTTTGCAACCTGGTCTGGTGCACCTTGTTTCATGCTTGAGACTGTGTTTGCAATGTCTGGTCAGTGGTGCTTTGAGTTGAACCTATCTTGGGTTTGACCTTGTTTTTGATTTCTGTGCTTTTGTTTGATTTTTGCACACGAGTTGGCGAGGCAGTGCACACGTATACGAATGTACACGTGTGTACTGCAGCCACTTGTAATTACCTATCCCTGATAAAAAATATCGATATGCACAGATATTGCACAGTCAAAAATGATGACGAACAACCCAAATAACTGAGGCAAACAATGTTTTCAAAATCATCGTTTCTTTCAAATTTCGAAAATATTTCTCTTTCAATTTTACTGCGTTTGAAAATATTTTTGCAGATTACTCAGATGCTGGATTCAAACCGAATTATAGTTGAAGACAAAAATATGAGTGTGAGCGATATGTAGTAAGGTCGTGATGTAAATGTGATGTGATTGTAATAAAAAATGTACATGTATAGTGAGAGCATGAAATTGTACTATTTACAATTTGTAATAAATATTTGTTTGAATAAAAAATTTCTGTTTGAATTCAAAATCTGTTTAACTTGTTCTGTTTGAATTCAAATTCGAATTCTGTGTAATTTAATTTTATTCAACAAATATTTATTTAAACTATGAAAAACAAAATAGTACATTACCAAATACATTTATATGAATGTATATATGTTTATTATCATCAAACAAAAAATCATATAGCGCAAAGCGCATATTCAACAATCTCCCCCTTTTGATGATAACAAACATATATTTAAGATTTTGAATATATTAAATGTATTTGATAATTTCATTTGCTCCCCCTATTTGAATGCTCCCTCTCTACACAATGCTCCCCCTACATATATGCATAGAAATATATAAGAGAGCCTATATGCACAATGAAAATTATTTGACCTTTGCTTGATTCTATTCGACAAAAATATTAACTTTTCTCTCCCCCTTTTGTTATCAGCAAAAGAATAATAGTGTTATAAAATAGGGATGAAATGATCGACATGAATCAAACATTTAACTCAATTAAATATAAATATCAAATTTGAATAAAATTCAAACAAAAATCATAATTACCCTTGTCAAGCGCATATTCCACTTTCAGAAGTGATGAAGATAGAATCATCAAAAATTCATATAGTTATGTCTATTTGTGGTATATTTATTTCTGGAAATTTGAATATCTACTAACCATGCATAACCGTTAGGACTTTTAAATGAGATTAGTAGTATTCCAATTTAATTTTAAAAAATGAAATCAAGTATCTTCTAACCACGCATGACCGTGAGGACTTTTAAATGGGATTAGAATCAACTTGTCTATTAAATCAATTATTTTTAATATGCGTTCCATACATGCATAACCGTGAGGACTTTTAAATGAGCATGGAAGCACATAATCAAAAATCCAAGTAATTCACCCATGCATGACCGTGAGGACTTTTAAATGAGAGTGAATACTTTGGATATTTATTTTTAATTGCTGAATATAATAAATTGAAGCACAAATAATTTCCTTCACTGATTTAAAGATATTGAAGAACAAATGATTTCCTTTGTAAACTACCACAAATTGACATACTAAATATGATCTTGATGAGTAATGTTTGATAGAAAGATGATAGAAATAGAAATGGTCATGGAATTATTACCCAACAAAAAGTTTTTATAACTCTTGTTATGAAATTCTAAAGAAATTTCCTAATTATATTTTCTCGAGTTTTAATATATGATAAATATCAACACTCATCACTTTTTCAATCACTATTCATCTTTTCGATAATCATTAGGGAGTTAGATTAGTTAAAAAATTGTCATTTAGAATCAAATTCAAAAATCAAATTTTTTTTAAAAAAAATGATTAGTCAACCTCTATAATTCCCAAATCTAAACGTAATTTGGAAAATCTGTCTTCGGGGAGAGGTTTTGTGAAAATATCAGCAAGTTGAGTTTCTGTTGAAATATATTCAATGCAAATGTCTTCTTTAGCAATGTGATCTCGAAGAAAATGGTGTCTCACATCAATGTGTTTTGTGCGAGAGTGATGAACAGGATTATTTGACAAATCTATAGCACTCCTACTATCACATTTTAATGGGACTTGTTTATAGACTAAGCCAAAATCAGAAAGAGTTTGCATCATCCATAGAATTTGAGCACAACAACTTCCCAAAGCAATATATTCTGCTTCAGTGGTGGATAATGCAACACAATTCTGTTTCCGACTTGACCATGAGACTAATGAATGTCCTAGCATGAAACATGTCCCACTAGTGCTTTTTCTGTCAACTAATGAACCAGCATAATCAGCATCGGAATAACCTACTAAATCAAAATTTTCACAAGAGGGGTACCATAGTCCAAATTTGTGTGTGTGTGAAAGATATCTCAAAATTCGTTTAGTAGCTTTTAAATGAGATTCTTTGGGATTAGCTTGAAAACGTGCACACAAGCACACAGAAAACATAATATCAGGTCTAGAAGCAGTAAGATAGAGAAGTGAACCGATTATCCCTCGATATTTCTTTTGATCAATTGCAATTCCTTTCTCATCTTTGTCCAACTTTGTTGATGGGCTCATAGGAGTTCTCAATGGTTTGGAATTTTCGACTCCAAATTTCTTCAATAGCTCCAACACATATTTGGATTGTGAAATGAAGATACCATCACTGCTTTGCTTAATTTGAAATCCAAGAAAGTATTTCAATTCACCAACCAAACTCATCTCAAATTTAGCCTGCATGACTTGTTCAAAATTCTCACACAAAAGCTCATTAGTAGCACCATAAATAATATCATCCACATAAATCTGAACAATCAAAAAATCATGTTCTTTATGTAATAGAAACAGAGTCGTGTCAGCACTTCCCTTTTTAAAACCATTTTCCAAAAGATATGTACAGAGGCAGTCATACCAAGCTCTTGGTGCTTGCTTAAGACCATATAATGCTTTTTCTAGCTTATACACATGATTTGGAAATTCATGATTTTCAAAACCGGGTGGTTGTTCAACAAAAACTTCTTCTTTTAAATCACCATTCAAAAAGGCACTTTTTACATCCATTTGTTTAAGTTTGAAACCCTTGTAACATGCAAAACTTAGCAAGATTCTAATGGCTTCTAACCTAGTAACTGGAGCAAATGTTTCATCAAAGTCTATGCCTTCTATTTGGTTATAACCTTTTGCAACCAACCTAGCCTTGTTTCTAATTACATTTCCTGATTCATCAAATTTATTTTTAAACACCCATTTAGTCCCTACAATTGGATAGTCATTAGGCCTAGGAACTAAATTCCAGACTTTGTTTCTCTCAAATTGATTAAGTTCATTTTGCATTGCTAAAAACCAATTTTCATCATTAAGAGCCATTTCCACAGAATCAGGTTCAATTTCAGAAATAAAACCACTATGACAACAAAACGCACATAAATTTTCATCAAATGAGGAACGAGTACGTATACCTTCCGTAGGATCACCAATAATTAATTCAGGAGGATGATTAGGTTTGAACCTTAATTTATCAGCATCAACAGTCCTCCTTTCAGTTTTCTCACTAAATGTCCCTTCTTCAGTGCCTTCAGGATCTACTCCATCGTCAACCATCCTTTCAGTCGTTTTTTCCAGATCAGATTCATCAAATTTCACATTGATTGACTCAACAATTGTCTTTGTTCGTTTGTTATATATCCTGTAAGCCTTACTCCTTGTTGAATAGCCCATGAAAATTCCATCATCAGCCTTTGATTCAAATTTTCCAAGTTGATCACCTGTGTTAAGAATGAAACAAGGACACCCAAATATACGAAAATAAGAAATGTTAGGTTTCCTTTCATGCCACAGTTCATAAGACGTTTTGCCAAGTATTGGTCTAATCATTACTCTATTCATTACATAGCACGAAGTATTCACTGCCTCTGCCCAAAAGATTAGAGGTAGCTTATACTCACTTAACATGGATCTAGCCAATTCCTGTAATGTACGATTTTTCCTTTCAACCACCCCATTTTGTTGAGGTGTTCGTGGAGCAGAAAATTCATGTTTTAAACCATTTTCTTCACAAAAATTTTCAAATTCAAAATTTTCAAATTCGCCTCCATGATCACTTCTCAAGGTTTTAATTGTAACTCCTTTTTCATTTTGAACAAGTTTTGCAAATTTTGAAAAATATTCGAAAGATTCAGACTTTTTGGCTAAAAAGTAAACCCATGTAAATCTAGAATAATCATCAACCAATACATAACAATAACGTTTTCCATTCAAGCTTGAAATTTCATTTGGTCCAAATAAATCCATGTGAACTAGTTCAAGGACCCTTGATGTGCTAACAATGTTTTTAGGACGAAATGATGATCGACTAAGCTTGCTCAAGGAACATGCTTTACACACTTTATTATTTTTAAATTTCTGATGTGGTAACCCTCTGACTAATTCTTTTGATTCGAGTTTTTCTAAGAGACTCATGCTAGCATGTCCAAGTCTCCTATGCCATAAATATGCCTCTTCGTCAGTGGCTACCAAACATCTAGAAAGTTTTAGATTATCAAATGAAAGTGAGTAAACATTCCCTTTTCTTTTGCCCATAAAAACAATGTTACTAGAAGATTTATCAATAATTTTGCAAGTATCACTATCAAAAATCACGTTCATACCTTTGTCACATAGTTGGCTAATAGAAATGAGATTGTGATGCAGATTTTCAACGTATAAAACATTAGTCAAAGAAAAAATACCGTTACCAACTTCACCTTTGCCAATAATCTTACACTTGCTATTGTCTCCCATGATCACATTTCCACCTTTAAAATTCTCTAAGCTAAGGAACTTCGATTTGTCACCTGTCATATGTCTAGAACAACCTGAATCTAGAAACCATTCTTGTTGTTCCTTAGCCCGCCAACAGACCTACATAAGAAGAGAGGAAGATGACCTAGAGAAACTCTTAGGTCCAATGTTATTAGTGATAGAAGCATTGTGAATAAACAATCCCTTTGGAATCCATACTTGTTTAGTCCTTTTATTTTTATTCCAATAAACATGAAATTTGTTTTTAGAATTCTTAGGAACCCAAACTTGTATAAATTTTGTGTTCTTGTTCCTATGACTATCATTTTCATCACGACATCTATATATTTCACATCTATCAAAGACATTCTTATATTTTGCATTATCATCAACTTGTGTTTTCCCAAAACCTAGTCCTTTCCCGTTGTTAGCAAAAATTTGATTTCCCAATAGCATGTTGAAAGATTTTTCGCCTCTTGAAAAGTTATTCAAAGATTTCTCAAGACTTTGGACTTTGGTTTTTAATGTTGAGTTTTCAGTAACAAGTGAGGTGCATCGATTAATAAAATCCTTTCTCCTAGTGTCGATGGTTTCCTTAAGATTCAATTTTTCATTTTTAAGACTTTCAAAGTTATTCCTCAGTTTTGATAATTCTGAATCTAAAATCTTACATTTTTTACATTCTAGGTTTTGAATATTTTCAATTTCAGTTTCTAACCTAGAATTTTCATGGACAAGTTCTCTCCTATCAGATTTTAGTTTTTCAATTTTAGATTCAAGAGTATCAATCATTTTAGTAAAATCACAACACATTGAAACAAGTTCTTTATAAGAATAGTTACTTACCTCACTAGATTCCTCTAAGCTTGCTTCTGAATCCGATTTTGACATAAGACACAAGTTCGCCTCCTCTGAGCTATTATTTGAAACTTCCTCTCCTTCTTCATCATCCCAAGTTGCTGCAAAGGCCTTCTTTTTCTTTTTCTTTCCTTTGTTTTTTTTGAGAAGTGGACATTTTTGTTTGAAGTGGCCAGGCTTCTTGCAGTTATAGCATGTCAATTCATTATCGGAATCGTCAGAATTCTTTGACTTATTACCACTTATTTTCTTCTTTCGTGACTTGAATCTTGACCATTTTTTAAGATTATTGACAGCCATTGCAAGCTCTTCAATTGGATCTTCTTTTTCTTCATCGCTTTCTTCTTTGCTCTTTAAGGCAATCGTCTTCTTCTTTGGTTCGGAGTTATTGCGTTCTTCCTTTGCTTTTAGCTCAAGCTCATATGTCATCAAGTTTCCAATCAACTCCTCCATGCTTAGTTTGCTCAGATCTTTCGATTCTTGGATTGCCGTGACTTTTGCCTCAAAGTTCATTGGTAAAACTCGTAGTATCTTTCGCACAAGCTCTACCTCAGTGAATACCTTCCCAAGCGCTCTAGCATTGTATACCAAGGTTGAAAAACGTCCAAACATATCCTTTATGCTCTCGCCTTTGTCCATCACAAAGTTTTCGTATTCATTGCTGAACAGGGCTAGCCGAGAATCCTTGACTTGAGAAGTTCCTTCGTGTGTCACCTCCAAAGTATGCCATATTTCCTGTGCTGTTGTACAATGAGAAATTCTATTAAATTCATTTTTATCAAGAGCACATATCAAAGCATTCATGGCTTTAGCATTTGTTGTTTTCAATTTCTTATCGTTAGCATCCCACCTATCCTTAGGTTTAGGAATCTCAGTATCACCAACGATTATAGTGGGGGGTTTATAGCCAGTTTCAATAATATCTCAAACTTCATAATCAACAGAACTGAGATAGATACCCATCCTAACTTTCCAATAAGCATAATCGTTCCCGTTAAACATGGGTGGCCTAACAATAGATTGCCCCTCAGAAAAAGCATTATTTTGTAGACTCATGACTCTAGAGTTAAAAAAAATATACCGGGCTCTGATACCACTTGTAGGATCTAAATTAACCCTAGAGGGGGGGGGGTGAATAGGGTTATAGCAAATTTTCTTGATTTAAACACAAAAATAAACTGCAGAAATAAATATACTGAAAAGTAAATCACACACAAGATTTACCCAGCTTCGGCAACCCCTGCCTACTGCTGCATTCCCAGATTTCTATTAGAATTAAACAGTATCACGCTTACAAACACTCTAACAGACTTGCAAACCCTGCTACCTCCTATAGAGTTTTGCAAACTCGCAACCCCTGCTTACTGAACTAACTCTAAATAGACAATCAGACACAACCTAAAACCTAGGTGGTGATTTACCTAAACTCTTTGATTCGTAGAATAAAAAAAACAATAATTAAGAACAAAATAGCCCTAAACTAATTAACATTATTAATATAAGTTTATTAACAATATTAATTAATAACAAAAAAACCCCTTTTGTTTTTGAACACCGGCCCACTTCCTTATTTCACCCGATCCTCTTTTTATCTTCGTTCGTGAGAAAAAATGGCGGCTTCGTTCCAGTTAGGGCTTCGTTCCCTTTTGATCCAGTTAGGGCTTCGGCTCTTCGTTGCAATTAGGGCTTCGGTTCTTCGTTGCAATTATGGCTCTGGTTTCTTCAATTGATCTGTGATTGGTTGCCCTAGCTTGCTTGCAGTTGCTCGATCGAGTTTTGATGCTAGTGAATTCGGTATGTGCTGTCTCCTTTTGCTTTTCTAATTTGATACTTGAACTCGATCGAATTGAAATGCCGATGATGATTAGGGTTTTAATAGGATCTGATTTCCTATTTTTGCGTTCGACTGATTGCTGCAAAAATTCTTGTTTTTCCGTTCGAATACGCTTTGATGCTGAGGATTAATCTGACTTTGTCAATTTCGTATTTGTAGTAACTTGTTTCACACGGCTTGAATTGATTTCGTGATTTGAGATATTTGACTTTGTCAAATTTACACACTTGAATTTCTTACTTGGTTTTGTGCCCTGATCATCACTGCACTGTTTTGATTTCTTGAATCATATCCACGGCTTCAATGTTTACAGTGTTCATCCCTGTTGCTTTCGACTTCACTGACTTTACTGAGTTCTGACTTGATTAGTATTTTACTTCGATCATCTCTGCAATGTTGGACTTCGTCAATACTGTATTCGTACGTGAATTTTTATCACTGCGTTACATTTGTACGTCTGCATTGTTATTTTTCGACTTTGGCACTGATCCATACATTTGTCTTGTTGACATGATTTGCACTTTCACTGTTGCTCTCGAGTTTTGTTCATCCAATTCGTTGATACTTGTAACTTTCTGCACATATAAACTTGCATTATGTTTGCATACATTTCGTGCAGTCTTCAGTTTGTATATTTGGTCATGTTGCATTATTCATTGCAGTTTGCATGTGCTCAGCACTGTGTCTTGTTCACCATGTTGCAACTGGACTTGTTGCTGGACTTGTTGTGGCTCTATATCTTGTGCAACTTTCACTGTGTCACTGAGGTCTTGCCACTGACTTGCTGTTTTTGTTGTTGGCATTGTCTTCATGCCTGACTTGATTCATTTGTATTCTGGTCAGTCTTGTACTGTCCACTGCCCTGTAATCTTGAGTTAGTGCTTCACCATATCACTTTTTGATTGATGCTGCATCACTTGTAGCTTTATGTATTCATGTGCTTGTCTGCATTCACTCTGGCTTGCACTCATATTCTTGCTGTTTTTTTTTGATATTGTGGCATGTGGTCTTTGCTGTCCACTGCAGTTTTGTGTTGCTGTGCACTTTTGTGCTTTGGTTTGAACTTGCTGTTAAGAACAGTTGCTTTGTCTCGACTTTATTGGTGCATTGTTGCTGTAGCTTTTTGAAGCTTGAGTTTCTGGTCTTGATACTTGCAGTTGTATCACTTGATATTCATTCCTGTTGTTTGCAACTGTGTTGCACTTGCTTTTGATGTAGTTGATGATCTTTAGTATTTGCACATTTGTTCACAACTGCTTCAAGTCATTCTCTTTTATGTTCACTGGCCTGTATATTTGAGTTGCAGTGCTGTCTTTGATGTTGTACTTTGGTCTATTGAGCTGCATTTGTGTATATTTGATCATTTTTGCAACCTGGTCTGGTGCACCTTGTTTCATGCTTGAGACTGTGTTTGCAATGTCTGGTCAGTGGTGCTTTGAGTTGAACCTATCTTGGGTTTGACCTTGTTTTTGATTTCTGTCCTTTTTTTTGATTTTTGCACACGAGTTGGCGAGGCAGTGCACACGTATACGAATGTACACGTGTGTACTGCAGCCACTTGTAATTACCTGTCCCTGATAAAAAATATCGATATGCACAGATATTGCACAGTCAAAAATGATGACGAACAACCCAAATAACTGAGGCAAACAATGTTTTCAAAATCATCGTTTCTTTCAAATTTCAAAAATATTTCTCTTTCAATTTTACTGCGTTTGAAAATATTTTTTGCAGATTACTCAGATGCTGGATTCAAACCGGATTATAGTTGAAGACAAAAATATGAGTGTGAGCGATATGTAGTAAGGTCGTGATGTAAATGTGATGTGATTGTAATCAAAAATGTACATGTATAGTGAGAGCATGAAATTGTACTATTTACAATTTGTAATAAATATTTGTTTGAATAAAAAATTTCTGTTTGAATTCAAAATCTGTTTAACTTGTTCTGTTTGAATTCAAATTCGAATTCTGTGTAATTTAATTTTATTCAACAAATATTTATTTAAACTATGAAAAACAAAATAATACATTACCAAATACATTTATATGAATGTATATATGTTTATTATCATCAAACAAAAAATCATATAGCGCAAAGCGCATATTCAACAAAATGTTTCGACAAGAATATCAAATAGTTTGATTGTCAATCGAAATGTAGAGGAAGCATACGCTTATAAGAAAGAAAGTTAAAAAGGTACATAGATATTTCTAAATCATAAGTAAATAACACATTACTGATTGTTAACGATGTACTTGTGTTGAAATTAGGCTTAGTTATTTTAATACTCGATGTTGCACTTATAAATGATGTCTTTTATAGTAAGTATAAAAGATGTTGGGAATTTCCCAAATGATGTGCAAGTACACCTTATTAAAAGATTTAATATAAAACATGTAAGATGGATTCCTTATGCATTGAGAGTAGGAATTATCATATATGTTATGTTGTATATGATATCATGATTTGTTAATGTATTTAATACATGAAGCAAATATCAAATCCAAATAGATATCACTAGATGGTTGTTTGAAATGTTCTCGTACATTTATGAAATACTATAGAACTGTTTACAAAAATAACAAACTCCTTATGAAGGAGTGTTTTTCATAAGTTGTATTAAGTATAATATCTTAATAATTAATTCACGTTAATAATCTTTAAGTTCGAATTGTTTTAAATGAAATACGATGGCCAATTCAATGAAAAAGGCCAGGCGCGTTGCCTTGAATAGCAATGCAATAAAAACAATGTATATAAGTATAAAGGCACAAATTTACAACTAATCTAAGGATGATTCTAAATGTTGCCTCCTCTTTCCATACTTGCTGGCCAAAATTATACTCTTGCACCTCCATCACTACAAGCTCAATTCAAGTTAGATCCCATCACTATTCGATATCAGAAGGTCAACGATTCAAGGGCCGACACTCTGCTGAATCGGAAATGGTATCAAAGGGGAAAATTTATTTTTCAAGGTGTACTTCAAGGTGTTGAAATTACGGTATGATTTTATAAGATTATAATTAATGATTTTTAGTATAATGTTTTTATCATATATGTATGTATATATGTATATATATATATATATATATATTATATTGTTAGTTAGGTGACGATTTTCATATGCAGGCAATGTTCTCACAAAATAATTTTGGTCATATATATGTATATATTCATGTTTAATATTTTTTATATCATATTTGTTAGGCTAGTGCAGCCATATGCAAAATTATAATATTTTATATTTTATAAAATAATATATATTATTTAATTATATATATATATATATATAGTTTATAATTAGTTGTAACATCATATTTTGGTTAAAATTAATCATATAATTTTTATATAATGTATTATAGTAAAATTAATCTTTGGCGGTAAAAAATAAATTTTACAAATATATTATTATTTAATATTATTTAAATTAATATACTTCATAAATATATTATATTAATTCGAATATGTTATGAAAAATATGTTTTAAATTTTATAAATTTATACTAGCACCAGATAAGATCTCGGGCAAAAAAATATAGGTTTTTATTTTTCAAAATTAATTGTTTAAAGTGGTCAAAACTAAATAAAATTAATTTATACCGATAAAAGAGGGAAAGAATGTCTAACTTCAAAATATCATTTAGGATTTACCAAAATTTAAAATTTGAAGGAATTATTCAAATTATTTATCTATTAATATTTTATTCATTTTCAAATGAATATTCAATTAAAACAAATTTTGAACTTTAAAAATATTATTATTTCTGGGTTATGTGCATGATCTAGGTTAATAATAAAAATTTGTCTCGAATAATTTACTTAATATATATACGTATATATATTATAAACATATTTGTGTGTTTATATATATAATTACTTTATTATTATACTAGTATGGGCCTGTGCTTCGCACATGGGCTCTTTGTATTGTTGTATATGTTGATATTTTGTTTAAGTGCAAACCTGTAAACGGAAATAATTAAATTTTGGAATTTCGAAAGAACACCGAGTAAATTAGTTCAACGAATTTTTTTATTAGTAGTAGAGATATATTTATACATATATTATTCATGGTTTTAAAAAATATTTTAATATTTTAAATAATTTATTTATATTTAGATAAATATATTTAATAATGTGTGTGTATATATAAATATATTTTAATAATACAGGGAATTAGGCTGAAGGAAAAACTTGAGAACACTTTTAGTCTGAAGGACAGAAGTTTTAAAATTTAGTCTGAAGGACAAAAAATGATATATTCATATAGCATTGCACATCCATAATGCTATATTCATATAGCATTACACAGCTGCTTGTTTGTGTATGCAGAAGCTTATAAAATGTGTTGTATATAGCATTATAGATGTGTAATGCTATATGAATATAGCATTATGGATGTGTAATGCCATATGAATATATCATTTTTTGTCCTTCAGGCTAAATTTTAAAACTTCTGTCCTTCAGACTAAAAGTGTTCTCAGGTTTTTCCTTCAGCCTAATTCCCTCTTAATAATATATATCTATATATGTTTTAATAATATATATAAATATATTTTAATAATATATATATATATATATATAATATTAATATTTTATTTATGAGATTATATATATGTATATGCAAATATGTATATTTTATAATATATGTTTATGCAAATATATATATATATTTAACAATTTAATAATACATATGTGTGTGTATGTATAAATATATTATACATTTAATAAAATTATTTAAACAAACTTGACATGTGGGTGTATGTGTGTATACACTACAAGAGAAACCGGCTATTCCAACGGCTCCCAGCCATTGGGAGCCGTTGGAAAAGCCGTTGGAATAGCATTCACGCTTTCCAAAGGCTTCTAATGGAAGCAACGGGGCTATTCCAACGGCTTTTCCAATGGCTTCAAACGGCATTTAGTCGATGGAGGCCATTGGGATCCGTTGGTTTAAAATGACCAAAGAGACATTGGTAGTCGTTGCTAATCTGGGTGAATTTTTTTTTATAACAGCAAGTCATTCACCTTCCAGCCACACACAATCAATATATATATCCATTTCTATTCCATTTCCATTCCATTTCCACTCCATTTCACATATATATAACATATCCAACACATTATACCACAAAAAATATAAACAACCAAAAATCAACATCAAAAGTTACATTTTCAAACCAAACTCCATGACAATATGTACATAAACAACAAAACCCTCACCAACACCAACTCCAACTCTATATTCAAGTCAATATATACAATGCAAACACTTAAACCTCACCACCTTAAAGTCAATATATACATAATAACCATCAAACACAATCCTCACCACCTCAAAGTCAATATATACAATAATATAACCACAAAGACGACGAAGGAAAGGAACCATGCCTCTGTGCGTACTTCGCTAAATGTTGATTCAGCTGCTCCCTTTGTATAGCGCGAAGCCGGTTCTGCTCTTGCAGCTTCTCGACCATGGCTCTAAGCTCTTTTATTTTAGCTATGACACACGTCTTTTGAGCTGCCCGAACCTGCAAATAGAATGTGAGACGTTCACATTTGTATTATAATCATTTTCTTAAGCAATGCATATTTTAAACTACAGAAACGTAGATGACGTGATCTTAAACAATGCATATACCACAAGGAAATGCATATTTTATTAAATGATAATGGTGCAGGATGATAAACGATAAAATATATTACCTTTTCAATATCAATTATGGTGTATGATGACAAAATACCAGATTTCCCCTACTTTACAATGAATTAATTAAATTCTTAATCCATTTCGACTTGTTTCCGTTTTGAATGAAAGATAAAAATGGAATGTGTTAGAGCTATACAAACTTTGATTCGAACTATTGGAATTTTTTGAATTTATTTTTTTCTACAATAATGTCTTACATTGTTCAATTAAAATAACGTTATAGAATGTTTTTTGTGCAATTTTAGTTACTTTTATTGTACATTGCATTTTTATATCGCAACCTAAATCCGTCACTACTTTGGTTCATTGCATTATTAGAGTCTAAGGTATAGAATGATTTTAAATTTTGTTGTTTTTGGTAAAATAGCATGGATATTATATCAGTAACAATAATACATTTCATGAAATTATATAATACAAGCATACTAGATATTAAAAATACTATAAATTTGGATTGTACCTTATATTTTAATATTACAAGCAATTTGAATTATCACCAGTGAAATTAATTTGAATTTTTTTTAATTTGCGTCTATAATTTAGATTATTGATTTTTCATTGTTATGAATTTGACTGCGATTTCATTATTGTAAATTTTAGGAATTTAATTTACGACATGCAAATAGATATGGAGATTTCATCTATTTTCGTAAATGGCAGGGGTATAAAGTACGAGTTTCCCTTTAACTTTGTCATATAAGGCATCCATTAGTGTGTTTTTTTAGTTCCATTTATTATTGTTAATACTACTACTATTTTTTAACTTAGGCCAGCAATTTGTCATCCTGCTCATATATGATTGCTTGGAAATGCCAAGCACAACTCCCGAGGGCTCCAAATCAAATCCCATGTGTTATATATAAAACAAATCATTAGACAAGTATATATATGTATGAAAAAATTTATATTGTTATCATTTTAATTTTGATACTTACGCTTCATCAGCCTTCGGCTGCAAATATACAAGTGGTCGAGCTGGAGGATCACCACTACTCTCGCCGGTCGAGCAAGAAGAGCTACGACGTCTGGAGCCTGACATAATACCTATTGAAAGTTTCATTTTTAATTATAGACATAGATAAAATGATGATGATATGTGGTGCATGTAACAAAGCCATTTTTAATTGGTAGTGCATGTGATGATGATATGTGATGCGTGTGAGTGAATAATTGTAAAAATTATCAGATATTACTCAGTCCTCGTCGTTTTCTGATTCAGACCCGGTCTCGTGTTCTATATCGTTTTTCTTTACACTCTCAAAAACTTCGACTAATACATTTGTCTCATCATTTAATTGTCCAAAATCAGTTTGATCGTCTGTAATTATGATTTCAACATTTTCCTCGAAATTTTGTGAACGTATCATGCACATATGCATGTACACAAGGAACGAAAAGGAAATGCCGTCGAAATTTTGTGAATCGTTTATAACGATATGATTTACGAAACGTAATTACTTTATAGCGTTTGTAACTTATCCAATATAGGGATAGTCCAACAAATATTGTATCAGATGATTACGAATGTCCGTTTTGCAATAAAAACGAATATTCATACAACGATCATATACAACAGTTGCCAGACGGGACCAAAAATTCGCTAAGGGATTTAAGTTTTGTTTATATGTTACCTTTTTATTAAATATATAAAATAAAGCATATTATGCATTATTTTATTTATATTCTACTATTTTATTAAATATATAGTAAATTATATGATTTTTACTGTTTCGCAAAATATATAATTCATGTGTATGTAATGCTAATATATTTTGTAAAAGATATAATTCATGTTCGTAAAATATTCGACTAATTCATGTTTGCCTAATATTTTACAAAACATACACAAAATAATACAAATCAATCCTAACTAATCTAACGCTAACTCAAATGCGCATTTACACTAAATTATCAACATATGTATATATGTGCACAATATATGCACACACACACAATTTGGACATTTGGATGGTAATAATTGTAATTAGCACTTAGTTTGGTATAATAAACAATCAATAGGCCATTAGATACAACTATAACAACAAATTAAAAATAAAGTTCGCAAAATTTAAATTTTTAGGTTTTAGGCAAAACCTTATTTTGGAGCTGTATTTGGATGGCGAGAGGCCGCTGGTGTTGATTGATGGGGTCGGAGTGGCTGTCGGTTGCATGGGAAGGCTGAGAGCAAGAAAAGAGGAGTGGAGGAAGATGGTGATAGATTTGGGTGTTTTTGGTAGGAAGAGAGGAATGATTTGTGCTCTCGGCTTGGCTGCAGGTTTACATGAATAATTCCAACGACCGCAAACGGCATTTTTACAATGGTTACCAACGACTTGTTAAAAAATAACGTGCCGTTGGTAGCTATTGTAAATTCCCGTTGGCGGCTGTTAGAACCCTGTCGTCGTGGCTGCATACTGTAGTTCTAGTAGTGATATGATTATAAAATTTATATAGAATAATAGTTTATATACATATATTTATTTGGAAAACATATGATTGCATATTGAATGAGCTAACTTGTCTGTTGTAATGTAAATTCCAACAGTTATACACGAACATGTTTTACCTTATATAGGTTGATATGTTACCCACACAAGTATATATAGATGATACATATATGTGGGTGTGTTTCAATATATAAATTAAATAAAAGAATATCATTTTATAAATCTAAATAAAATAAAAGATTTTATTTAAAAAATTTCTAGAAATATTCCAAATAAATTAGCCTTATGCTTAATAAAGATCCAATTAGTAATTTTTTTTTTGAAATTCATCCGTAACTTTCACCAGGGGCTGCCATCTTTCAACATTTTAAACTACAAATTGATTTAATACATATATTATACTTTGTTTTGAATTTAAAACATTGATTCAAATCATATACGAATCACCACACCAACGAACCAACGTCAACAATCATATAACAACGAATCTATATCATATACGAAGGTACGAATCTAGCATTGATAGAAAATAAATAAATGTAATAATTCGTACCGATAGAGGTGGCGCTAGGCTTTGTATTTGTAGTGCTGGCGGCGGCTTGGAGCCTTTTGCGCTGACTTAGAGGAGGCGCTGGGCTTGAGAGGTGACAGATTGGGCTTGCGGCATTGACGAGGTGGTGATCGTGCTTGGGATTTGTGGCGATGAGGTGGGAGGGATATGCTACGACGAGGCTGGGGATTTTCGTCGATGAGGTGGCGACAGATGACGTCGAGAGAGGAGGAGGACGATTGGGGATTTTTGGGTTTTTTTTGGAACGACAAACGTGATAGAGTAGAAGACGTCCATAGAGGTAAGCATGCTTTGGGCCGACGTCTACCGACGCCGTAATTAAGGGTGTCGATGTTCATTTGACGACCACCCACGTCCATCCGATGCTGTAATTAAGGGTGTCGGAACGACGCCGGTAAAACTAAATTGGTAAATGTTGAATTTTCTAGAAGGGATATATATGGGTTATATTTTGCCAAACAAAATAAATCGTACTTGGCTGAATTATATATAAGCTGTATGATTTTTTTTTCTTCCTAGATGCTAGTTAATGAATCAATGTATGATTTTAACTGTTAATTAACACTAAGATGTCGCTTTTAGTTTAACGATTGTTTTTTTTCTTTTTTCTTTTGTTTTTTTAACCTGATATATTCTCTGTGCTTTCCAATGGTAAACTTAATTTCTTGGTAGTATAGATATGGAAGGCCCTTACATTTCTGAAAGATAAAGAAACATTTTGAAAGATTTAAAAAAAGCCTATGTACTAGAACAAGGACCAACAATTGTTGCACTGTTATGATCATGTTAATGATCCCAAAAATTTTATAACAAGGGAGAAGAGTTGAACTTCTCTTGTTTGGATAATCCAAAAAAAATATAACTAGTTCGAGAAGACTGTTTCTGGAATAATCTTTTTTTTTTCCTTTTTCTTTTTGCTTAGAATTTTAGCAGACGTGGAATTCGATGGATAATGAAAAGAATGATGCCAAAAATGCGTTTAACATGATTTTGGATTTAGGGCAAAAAAAGCACACTAAAAAAATATAAAAAAAATAAATAAAAGAAAATGAAAATCAATTTTTTTTTAAAAACCCAGAAAATCCAGATAGGTCGGCAAACTCCTAAGGATAGTACAGTAAAGCCTCCGCTGATACAAAAAAAAGAAAATCATAATACAAATGATTCATTTACATAACTAAATACGGAGCAGTACCAGCTAGATTACATCACTATTGCATTAGCAGCAAACTATAATCCTGAATTTCACAATCACAAACAAAGCATGATCATCTAAAACTGCAAAAAGCATTACTTCATTCATTAACAAAAATGTCAACTCTACTACATTTTGTATACAGTTTACCTTTCCCTTGCATCAAACTGAAATCACCAATGTCCTTACTAAGAGCAGGCATACAACTCGAACTCCTTGCAATCCCACCTTTTCTCAACCCCATTTTACGATCTCTAGGGCTTGTACTTTAAGCTCTGGCACCTCTAGCACAGCTCTTCCTCAACATCTCTCTCATGGCCTCAGCCTGATAAAGAACCGGGTTCTTCCTTCCAAGTTTATTAAACCGAACACATGTATTCATATGTGTTTCTAAAGCTTCTTCTTTGTTTCCTCCATTCTTCTCTGTTTCTTCCATAACTGCTTCAGAGCACAACCCACATATCCATTTACCAAAGTATCTGTCACGTACTTTTGCTATGTATTCAGGCGTGAACTCATCACACATGTCATAGCATTCACATTATGCATCCCCTGCTTCTGCTATCGTTGATACTAAATTTTGTTCCGTTTCAAATAACGGTGCTTTGCGTAACTCTAATGAGAGATCAGATATTGCTCGTTGAAGTCCTTCTTTGGATGGTTTTGTACTTGGTGTGTTGTTTCTTGTGTAGGTTGTGATTGAAAGAATTTCCCCACTAGCCGCCATTGTAAGTAGTTGATCAAACTTGTTTTTGTTTATGGTTTTCTTCTTTCGTTATGAAACTTAATTGAACAATGTGATTGAATTGGTTACAGTATGAGGGCTTGTATATATAGATTCTTATCCCGGTAGCGACATTGAATTGGGATTGTACTTTGTGGACTAGAGCAGTCCTCTGATCTTGTGAACAAGAATTGAAGGTGAAAAGGCTTGGAAACCCTAGATTTATCGTGATTATTTTACACAAAGTTAGTATAAATGTTCAAGTGCAACTTGCTTACCTTTAGTTTATAGTGAATGACCTTTTGTACAATAAAATATTTCATATAACATTATGTTTGTTTATCCATTTTACAGACATACGATGTGTGTAGGAAGAGACTTATAACATGTAAAAAAAATCATACACCAAGATATGTGTAGTGCTTATATATTATGTGAACCTACGTGGTATTTGTAAAGAATAACCATGCATTATCTATATCTCATATAAAATGAGTATGTAAGATAGATGAATATATGGAACTTCACAGCTTTAATAACTAAACAAATTTATGGTCACCTTCTTATAACTTGATGCAGAGCATACCTCGCAAGCGAAGTCAGCGACATTGCTAAGTCGCGCTGCCCTAGGTCGGGACGAAGAGGACCAAACAACTCCAGTAGGTCGCGCTGCCAAGATCCACCCCAGATCGCGAGTGCGCGAAGCTTTTGAAGGTCGGGAACGACCTAAGCTTCATTGTGAATTCCAGCTACCAAAGTCGCGTTCTTCTTCCAGCCTAGGTCGCTCCACTCCACCCCTCCAGATCGCAAACTCCGACCTATCTTTGAATCGTGAGGTTCAGAGCATTTAGGTCGCGAACGACCTTTCCAGCCTAGGTCGCGGCTGCTACATCGCGAAGTCTTAGGTCGCGTACGAAGTCCAGAAGGTCGCGAATTACTTTGTTGATAAAGAATCTTAGGTCGCAAAATTATAGGTCGTTTGTGGTGTTTTGTGCTTAGGTCGTAGGTCGTCGAGTTTAGGTCGCTGATGATTTAGCGTGCGTCGCTGTGTGTTAGCTCGTGTTTGGGGAGTCTGTATTGTGTTGTAAAGGCTATAAATAGCAAGGTTGAGTCATTTGTAGTTGGTTGTTTAAATTTGAATAAAAATTTGGTTTGTTCTTTGTGCCTCCATTTAAATTGGTAGTTGAGTGTTATCTCCTATCTCCACTTTCGGATATTCGAGTGCGCTCGAATCAACGATTGTTGAAGCCAATTCACGGAATCAAGTGCGCTTCAACAAAGTTCGAAGAATTGAAGATCTTCTCTCAGGGTACCGTGCGCGATCAACGTGTCGAAGATTGCTAAAGTCCGGTATCTACATGATCAATGGATTTGGGCCTTACGGTATTCTTAAGTTCATCGATTTATCACGATTCACCGATTATTTCTGCTAATCGTGTGAGATCCTGGACGAATTCGATTTACATCGTCGAATTCGCTTCCCACGCTGCGTCAGTTTGGTATCAGAGCGAGATTTAGCCAATCATAGCTAAGACGAGCCTGTTGGACCAAGGAGAAGTGTTGAAGTTTCAGGCTTTGAAGTTTTTTCGAGTTCGAATTGAGCTGTTTGTTTATTTGGGTGTTCGTGAGATTTCAAACAAGTTGGGGAGTTTGATTCGAGATTTGTTTATTGAAGTTGTGCATAACTTTGTGTTGAAGTGTAGAGCCATGCATTGTTGAGAAGTTTGGATTTCATTGTGTTCATTGTGAAGTTTCAACAAGTTGGGAGTTTCGATCCATATCATTTTGGATCAAAGTTCGGAAAGTGTTTGAATTTTTGCTTGTTGGGATTTTGCACGCCACTTTGTTGTTCAAGCCGAGCTAAGTTGAAGTGTGAAGTTCATTTTTGTAGAACAAGGCCGGGTTTGAGTATTTGGAGCCGAGCCTATCAGTGTTGGATCCGTACTTGTTCAAGTTTGTGTTTTGAAAGTTCAAGTTAGTTGAAGTGGTTGTTTGATTCGACAATGCTTTCGAGAAGGGTTGAACGTCATCAGAATGTTGCCGATGCGTATAGAAGAGAAGCACTAAAGCAATAGAGCAACAAATTAGTGATAATCTCGAGGAGAAGTTCAATAAAGGTTTTGGGAAGTTAGAGAAGTTGATGTCTGACTTGAACCGAAGTCACAGGCGAGTGTCGCCAGATTATGATAGAGAAAGGAGAGAACCGTCCTTATCGAAAAATCGAGATCGTGGGTTTCGAGACAATCATGATTATCGGAATGAAGGAAGAAGAGCTTATCGTGGTTACGAGCATGAACCATATTGTGATTATGAAAGACATCGAGTAGAGGAAAGAGGGAGTAGAGGGGACGTGCATGGTCATAGAAGAGGCAATGTTCAGAATCTACATCGAAGCTCATCTAATTTTGAAGAAGATAGTTATGGTGATAGTGTTTATTTTCGATATCCAGATCAAGGGAAAAATCGATATAGAAATGTTGAAGACAATGGTCATACACAGAAACCAAGGATGGGCATGGAAATTCCACAATTCCGAGGTGGTCTACGAGCAGAAGAATTCCTTGATTGGTTGTCAAAGGTTGAAAAGTTTTTTGAACTCAACAACGTTCCAAAGATCGTCAAGTTAAGTTAGTTGCTACAAATTTGAGTGGAAGGGCTATGGATTGGTGGCAAAAAACTAAATCAACCAGGGAAAGAATGAAGAAATCTAAAGTTGTCAAGTGGGATAAGATGAAAAGGATAATGAAGGGAAATTTCTTACCCTACAATTATCAAGCACGTATTGATCAACAGTTGCAGAAGAGGAATCAAGGGAGTCAAGGAAAGGGTGTGGTTATAAGACCCATCAATCAGAATGATGGTGTTCATTACAGTAGAGGTGTTCCTAAGAAAGTCAACAAACCAGTTGTACCTGGAATCGCTGAGACAAATGTTGATGATCGAATTAAGCGATATCATTATCAGGAACCGGACCATAGAAGGATTGCATGTACGGAATCCAATAAGAAAGCCTTAGTTGTGGAAGAATATGAAGATGTGAATGTGGACGATTCGACTGAAAGCGAGCCGAAAATTGAAGAGGAACCGACTAGTCCATTATCATTCAGCGAGAGTGTTGAAGAAGCGGAAGGTAGTGCTGAAACATTGGTTAGGTATGAGGTACGTAAAGAGGTTAAAACTCCTGAAGAGTTTAAACCGATGTTGGAAGAGCTAGAAAAAGTTGGTCCTACAGAATCATTCGCAACCTTACCACTAGAGTTTGACAACAAAGATGAAGAGGTCGAGTTCGAGAACGAAGAATGTAATTTGTTGAGGATTGATGAAGTTAACTTTTATCAACCCCCACAATTTGATAACAATGAAGTATTTTTGCCAGGAGAAGAACGATCTTTGTCGGAATATGTAGAAGTTTTGTCAAGAGATGAAGGGGGTAACTTGTTGAGGAGGACTGATGAAATTGACTTTTACCAACCACCGAAATTTGATGATGATGAAGAAACTGAGTCAAAGTATGTGGATGTAGAAGTGGATTATACTTCACAGCCAACGATGGATGTCGATAGTATGGACAAAGAGATTGTGTTCGGAGTTGAAGGAAATAACTTGACGATGGAGGATTCTTGTTTAACATCCGAGTTTATGGATGAGAGCCAGCCAATTGAAACTTTTTTAGTTTCCGAGAAGTCCGAGCAAAGTGATAGTGAAATAGAAGAGAAGGCAGAATCAGATGATTTATTATCTTTGAAAGGGTTCGACAATGAAATAAAATATAGTGATGAATCATTTATGTTGATTGACTTTGGAGAAAGTTCTGATTTTGAGAATCCTGAAGAGATTGAAGTATTTGGAGAATGTGAAGATGAGATGTCTGAGGAACTACTTGAAGAAACTAATCTTTTATTTTTGGAAGAGTATGTAGAAATGAGGAATGAATTGCTTGTGTTGACCAAGCAAGAAGCGAGTGAAGAACTTGAGGTTTTCGAAGAAGTTAGGTCAGAATTCAATGAGTCTGTAGTCGAATATCCTGAAGAACTACCCGAAGAGTTACCACCACTACAGGATGTTCAACCTCACACCGAACTAGTACCCGATGCTATTTTACTACAAGGATCGTATGATCTTGAAGATATGACAAAACAGGAAGAGTTGAAAAGACAGGATGAAGAGAATGATTGTCAGTTGGAATTGCCTGATCATGTACGAACGACTGACGTTATTAACGTCGATTGCTTGCAACCGTTTCATGAAAATAAACATGTTGAAGGAGAAGCGAGTGGGAATTCATTTCAATCAGGGAAAATTATTGCAACACATCAAGGGAAGATTCTAAATGATGATACATCTGAACAAGATAAGGAGAGATAAGAATCTGGGCATGATTCATCACACTTTTTCAGTCGTAACTTCCTAAGTCGCTCCACGATTTTAAATTTCCTTATATCATCTCGCATTTTCATAACGATTTGGTTCTATATCATACCTTCCTATTGGCACAAGCATCATGAGGTCATCTCCCTCAGATCACTTCCTTATGTCGCCTGCCTAATGCCACGTCTGCTTATTGGCATGCGTTCCTTATGTCAAACCACATCATCAAAGAATCAAGACAAGATCAATCCCTAGAGTGGTTATCACCAGAGCCGCATCAGACCAGATAATGAATGGAAGATAGCATCTCGAAGAACAAACAAATTAAATTCGAGGACGAATTTCCTCCAACCTGCGGAGGATGATGCAGAGCATACCTAGCAAGCGAAGTTAGCGACATTGCTAAGTCGCGCTGCCCTAGGTCGCGGCGAAGAGGACCAAAACACTCCAGTAGGTCGCGCTGCCAAGCTCCAACCTAGGACGTGAGCGCGCGAAGCTTCTGAAGGTCGCGAACGACCTACGCTTCATTGCGAATTCCAGCTACCAAAGTCGCGTTCTTCTTCCAGCCTAGGTCGCTCCACTCCACCTCTCCAGATCGCAAACTCCGACCTATCTTTGAATCGCGAGGTTCAGAGCATTTAGGTCGCGAACGACCTTTCCAGCCTAGGTCGCGGCTGCTACATCGCGAAGTCTTAGGTCGCGTACGAAGTCCAGAAGGTCGCGAATTATTTTGTTGATAAAGAATCTTAGGTCGCAAAATTATAGGTCGTTTGTGGTGTTTTGGGCTTAGGTCGTAGGTCGTCGAGTTTAGGTCGCTGATGATTTAGCGTGCGTCGCTGTGTGTTAGCTCGTGTTTGGGGAGTCTGTATTGTGTCGTAAAGGCTATAAATAGCGAGGTTGAGTCATTTGTAGTTGGTTGTTTAAATTTGAATAAAAATTTGGTTTGTTCTTTGTGCCTCCATTTAAATTGGTAGTTGAGTGTTATCTCCTATCTCCACTTTCGGATATTCGAGTGCGCTCGAATCAACGATTGTTGAAGCCAATTCACGGAATCAAGTGCGCTTCAACAAAGTTCGAAGAATTGAAGATCTTCTCTCAGGGTACCGTGCGCGATCAACGTGTCGAAGATTGCTAAAGTCCGGTATCTACATGATCAATGGATTTGGGCCTTACGGTATTCTTAAGTTCATCGATTTATCACGATTCACCGATTATTTCTGCTAATCGTGTGAGATCCTGGACGAATTCGATTTACATCGTCGAATTCGCTTCCCACGCTGCGTCAGTTTGGTATCAGAGCGAGATTTAGCCAATCATAGCTAAGACGAGCCTGTTGGACCAAGGAGAAGTGTTGAAGTTTCAGGCTTTGAAGTTTTTTCGAGTTCGAATTGAGCTGTTTGTTTATTTGGGTGTTCGTGAGATTTCAAACAAGTTGGGGAGTTTGATTCGAGATTTGTTTATTGAAGTTGTGCATAACTTTGTGTTGAAGTGTAGAGCCATGCATTGTTGAGAAGTTTGGATTTCATTGTGTTCATTGTGAAGTTTCAACAAGTTGGGAGTTTCGATCCATATCATTTTGGATCAAAGTTCGGAAAGTGTTTGAATTTTTGCTTGTTGGGATTTTGCACGCCACTTTGTTGTTCAAGCCGAGCTAAGTTGAAGTGTGAAGTTCATTTTTGTAGAACAAGGCCGGGTTTGAGTATTTGGAGCCGAGCCTATCAGTGTTGGATCCGTACTTGTTCAAGTTTGTGTTTTGAAAGTTCAAGTTAGTTGAAGTGGTTGTTTGATTCGACAATGCTTTCGAGAAGGGTTGAACGTCATCAGAATGTTGCCGATGCGTATAGAAGAGAAGCACTAAAGCAATAGAGCAACAAATTAGTGATAATCTCGAGGAGAAGTTCAATAAAGGTTTTGGGAAGTTAGAGAAGTTGATGTCTGACTTGAACCGAAGTCACAGGCGAGTGTCGCCAGATTATGATAGAGAAAGGAGAGAACCGTCCTTATCGAAAAATCGAGATCGTGGGTTTCGAGACAATCATGATTATCGGAATGAAGGAAGAAGAGCTTATCGTGGTTACGAGCATGAACCATATTGTGATTATGAAAGACATCGAGTAGAGGAAAGAGGGAGTAGAGGGGACGTGCATGGTCATAGAAGAGGCAATGTTCAGAATCTACATCGAAGCTCATCTAATTTTGAAGAAGATAGTTATGGTGATAGTGTTTATTTTCGATATCCAGATCAAGGGAAAAATCGATATAGAAATGTTGAAGACAATGGTCATACACAGAAACCAAGGATGGGCATGGAAATTCCACAATTCCGAGGTGGTCTACGAGCAGAAGAATTCCTTGATTGGTTGTCAAAGGTTGAAAAGTTTTTTGAACTCAACAACGTTCCAAAGATCGTCAAGTTAAGTTAGTTGCTACAAATTTGAGTGGAAGGGCTATGGATTGGTGGCAAAAAACTAAATCAACCAGGGAAAGAATGAAGAAATCTAAAGTTGTCAAGTGGGATAAGATGAAAAGGATAATGAAGGGAAATTTCTTACCCTACAATTATCAAGCACGTATTGATCAACAGTTGCAGAAGAGGAATCAAGGGAGTCAAGGAAAGGGTGTGGTTATAAGACCCATCAATCAGAATGATGGTGTTCATTACAGTAGAGGTGTTCCTAAGAAAGTCAACAAACCAGTTGTACCTGGAATCGCTGAGACAAATGTTGATGATCGAATTAAGCGATATCATTATCAGGAACCGGACCATAGAAGGATTGCATGTATGGAATCCAATAAGAAAGCCTTAGTTGTGGAAGAATATGAAGATGAGAATGTGGACGATTCGACTGAAAGCGAGCCGAAAATGGAAGAGGAACCGACTAGTCCATTATCATTCAGCGAGAGTGTTGAAGAAGCGGAAGGTAGTGCTGAAACATTGGTTAGGTATGAGGCACGTAAAGAGGTTAAAACTCCTGAAGAGGTTAAACCGATGTTGGAAGTGCTAGAAAAGGTTGGTCCTACAGAATCATTCGCAGCCTTACCACTAGAGTTTGACAACGAAGATGAAGAGGTCGAGTTCGAGAACGAAGAATGTAATTTGTTGAGGATTGATGAAGTTAACTTTTATCAACCATCACAATTTGATAACAATGAATTATTTTTGCCAGGAGAAGAACGATCTTTGTCGGAATATGTAGAAGTTTTGTCAAGAGATGAAGGGGGTAACTTGTTGAGGAGGACTGATGAAATTGACTTTTACCAACCACCGAAATTTGATGATGATGAAGAAACTGAGTCAAAGTATGTGGATGTAGAAGTGGATTATTCTTCACAGCCAACGATGGATGTCGATAGTATGGACAAAGAGATTGTGTTCGGAGTTGAAGGAAATAACTTGACGATGGAGGATTCTTGTTTAACATCCGAGTTTATGGATGAGAGCCAGCCAATTGAAACTTTTTTAGTTTTCGAGAAGTCCGAGCAAAGTGATAGTGAAATAGAAGAGAAGGCAGAATCAGATGATTTATTATCTTTGAAAGGGTTCGACAATGAAATAAAATATAGTGATGAATCATTGATGTTGATTGACTTTGGAGAAAGTTCTGATTTTGAGAATCCTGAAGAGATTGAAGTATTTGGAGAATGTGAAGATGAGATGTCTGAGGAACTACTTGAAGAAACTAATCTTGTATTTTTGGAAGAGTATGTAGAAATGAGGAATGAATTGCTTGTGTTGACCAAGCAAGAAGCGAGTGAAGAACTTGAGGTTTTCGAAGAAGTTAGGTCAGAATTCAATGAGTCTGTAGTCGAATATCCTGAAGAACTACCCGAAGAGTTACCACCACTACAGGATGTTCAACCTCACACTCAACTAGTACCCGATGCTATTTTACTACAAGGATCGTATGATCTTGAAGATATGACAAAACAGGAAGAGTTGAAAAGACAGGATGAAGAGAATGATTGTCAGTTGGAATTGCCTGATCATGTACGAATGACTGACGTTATTAACGTCGATTGCTTGCAACCGTTTCATGAAAATAAACATGTTGAAGGAGAAGCGAGTGGGAATTCATTTCAATCAGGGAAAATTATTGCAACACATCAAGGGAAGATTCTAAATGATGATACATCTGAACAAGATAAGGAGAGATAAGAATCTGGGCACGATTCATCACACTTTTTCAGTCGTAACTTCCTAAGTCACTCCGCGATTTTAAATTTCCTTATATCATCTCGCATTTTCATAACGATTTGGTTCTATATCATACCTTCCTATTCGCACAAGCATCATGAGGTCATCTCCCTCAGATCACTTCCTTATGTCGCCTGCCTAATGCCACGTCTGCTTATTGGCATACGTTCCTTATGTCAAACCACATCATCAAAGAATCAAGACAAGATCAATCCCTAGAGTGGTTATCACCAGAGCTGCATCAGACCAGATAATGAATGGAAGACAGCATCTCGAAGAACAAACAAATTAAATTCGAGGACGAATTTCCTCCAACCTGCGGAGGATGATGCAGAGCATACCTAGCAAGCGAAGTCAGCGACATTGCTAAGTCGTGCTGCCCTAGGTCGCGGCGAAGAGGACCAAACCACTCCAGTAGGTCGCGCTGCCAAGCTCCAACCTAGGACGTGAGCGTGCGAAGCTTCTGAAGGTCGCGAACGACCTACGCTTCATTGCGAATTCCAGCTACCAAAGTCGCGTTCTTCTTCCAGCCTAGGTCGCTCCACTCCACCTCTCCAGATCGCAAACTCCAACCTATCTTTGAATCGCGAGGTTCAGAGCATTTAGGTCGCGAACGACCTTTCCAGCCTAGGTCGCGGCTGCTACATCGCGAAGTCTTAGGTCGCATACGAAGTCCAGAAGTTCGCGAATTACTTTGTTGATAAAGAATCTTAGGTCGCAAAATTTTAGGTCGTTTGTGGTGTTTTGTGCTTAGGTCGTCGGTCGTCGAGTTTAGGTCGCTGATGATCTAGCGTGTGTCGCTGTGTGTTAGCTCGTCTTTGTGGAGTATGTGTTGGGTTGTAAAGGCTATAAATAGCGGGGTTGAGTCATTTGTAGTTGGTTGTTGAATTTTGAATAAAAATCTGGTTTGTGCTTTGTGCCTCCATTTAAATTGGTAGTTGAGTGTTATCTCCTATCTCCACTTTCGGATATTCGAGTGCGCTCGAATCAACGATTGTTGAAGCCAATTCACGGAATCAAGTGCGCTTGAACAACGTTCGAAGAATTGAAGATCTTCTCTCATGGTATCGTGCGCGATCAACGTGTCGAAGATTGCTAAAGTCCGGTATCTTCATGATCAACGAATTTGGGCCTTACGGTATTCTTAAATCCATCGATTTATCACGATTCACTGATTATTTCCGCTAATCGTGTGAGATCATGGACTGATTCGATTTACATCGTCGAATTCGCTTCCCACGCTGCGTCATAACTGTAGAAAAATTCCACTAACTATAGCACATATTTTTGTTGTTGCTCAACTTATAATACACGTTCAAAGTTGTTAATTAAATACATAAAGGTTCAATAATAATTTCACATATCAAGTGGGCAATAAAAAGATTCGTCACTTGTGGTACTATTTGAAGCCATGCATGCACTATCAGGATATCAGCAACATAGCAGAAGTTGTGACGAGGATACATGCTTAACTTCATTAGAAATTGATGGTACAGATGTTGCTCCTATGTGTAACTTGTAAAAGTAGAAAGAAATCACAAGATACCTGGATTGATGAAACCTGAAGATTTAAACTGAATATAAAATCTTGTTAGATTGAATGAGAACCAATTATGAGTATGTAGAAAATTGGTCACATGAAAGCAAATTCTGCTGATTGAGACTTTTACTATCCAATATATCTAACTTACTTTGTGATTAATATGATGCTATGAATGCATATTTGCAATTCCTACAATATACAAACTTTGGTGGTTGTCTATGTGTTAACATTCAAAGAAAGTAGCATTAATTTGTTGAAAAGAACGTCGTCGGTGATCAGCTATAATCGGTGAGCTAGATAGAGGATATGTATAATACAAAACATGTTAGAAACAATTAAACGAAGTGTGTGAGAATATAAACATTTGTCAGTTTGTCAGTTCTGAACCCCATACATATACAGTAACTGTGGTATATGCAAGTATATGATTTTTGTTTGATGATAATAAACATATATATTCAATTAAATGTATTTGGTAATGTACTATTTTGTTTTTTCATAGATTAAATAAATATTTGTTGAATAAAATAAACTACACAGAATTTGAATTCAAACAGAAATTTTATTCAAACAAATATTTATTACAATCTTGAATAGTACAATTTCAAGCTCTCATTATACATATACATTTTTGAATACATCACGATTTCATATTTACATTAATAACCTCACTACATATCACTCACACTCATAATTTGTCTTCAACTGCATTCCAGTTTGAATCCAGCATCTGAGCAATTTGCAAAAATATTCACTAACGCAGTAAAATTGAAAAAGAAATATTTTTGCAATATAAAATGAAATATGATTTTTGAAAATATGATTTGCCTCAGTTATTTGGGTTGTTCGTCATCATTTACATTTGAATTCATCACACACGAACAGTGTGACATGCACAATGTATCACTGTACATGCAACAAGGCCGTGCACATCGATATACACTTGATCGATTTACAGGGACAGATGAGCACAGGTCAAACCCAAATGTAAAGCCGGGTTCAACTCACGTGCAATATATTTAAAATTACGACATGAGCACAAGGTCAAACCCGAGTTTTTTTGAAACTGGATTCTACTCAAGTAAAATTTCAAAAATCAACATGAAAGGATGCAAAGACCAGAAGTACAAACTGAAGACTGCATGAAGTGTATGTAAGCAGTCGAAGTCATGAAGCAATCAACATGAATATCACAAGTGACATCACAACAAAGATGACAAGTAATCAGTGAAGTCACAATGACTATGCCGTGGACATAAATGCAATGAAGTTGTACAAAAATTTCCAAAGACAGTCTCATAAGACAGTACAATGATACAAGGCAAACTAGCAACAACATGAAGTGAATCAAGTTCAAGGCAGTAGTGTACATGAATACAACTCGACTACAAAAGCCATCAAGTATACATTACTGCAAGCTCAAGTGATAGAAAATGTGTCCAGACAACAACACAATGAATACAACTAAAGGCAGATTTGAAAAAATGCATGTCACCAAGTTCAACAACATCAAAGACAACACAAGTTCAGCTATTCAAATGAAACACGGCGGCAACACTGGAAGCACACGAGCTATTGAAGACTGCATCATGATACAAGGCCAGAGACTGCAATATCAAGTTCATGTGCAAACTGCAATAGCAGATACATGAATACCATTACAGTGATCTCAATATAAAAATGACACAGTACATGCAAATGCATCAAAGCACAAATACATGGAAAAATGCAACAGTGAAGCTACTGAAGGCAACATGACCAAAATATGACAGTGCCAACATGAAAAGAGACCAGAAGTGAAGATTGCAGCAATATCCAGTGACATGCTACAGAATATACAATGAAGACAGTGGTCAATGCCAAGAAACAATGTACACAAATGAAACACAAGTTAGTTGCAAGTACAACAATGCACAATGATACAAAGCAAGTTCGACAGGCAAACAACAATCCCAACAGCAATGCATGTATCATGAAGCCAAAGTTCACAGTGAAGATCATGTTAAACCAACAAGAAAAGAGGGCCATAAAACCAAATAGTAATTCGAAGTCCAAATCGAATTCATGACAGTGTATCAAATTCGTATCTTTGAAAAATTCAAAGCAAAGTAGAATAGGAAATTTTTTGCCGTGTAGCACAAGAAGGATCGAACGCTCTCAAATTAAAGCCCTGAGTATCAAGTCGAGAAACTATATTAGGAAAGCAAATAATTTAGGAAAGTATCGAATTGATACGAGCAGAATCAAGTGTCCACAATTCATATAAATACATCACCCAAACCATCATCGAAATGTGGGGAAAATCGAATCAAATCCAAACACAAACCCAAGTTCATCATCGGCAAGCAGAGCAACAATCGAATTCAAGCATTCAAGCAAAAAGGAAAGTTACATACCAAATTGAAGCCGAATTCCAGAAGCCCTAATTTCACAATCGATCAACAGAGGAGCAACGCAAACCAGAAACAATCATAAGCGAAGCAGTGAGCAAGGGCAACAATCGATCATTAGAAATCAAGCACGAGTAAGAGCCGAAAGCCCTAATTCTCACAAGAGCCGAAGCCCTAATTCGAGAAAGAAGAACGAAGCCGCCATCGTCACAAACCATAGAAGTGGATCGGGCTAGTGAAAGAAAACAAGGGGCCGACCTTGTTTATTTTTAAAGGGGATTTAGTTTTTAGGGTCTAATTCTATAAAGGGTTTTTTTATTTTGAGCAAAAATCAGGGATTAAAGTTTATATTTTAATTTTTGCTCCTGGTTTTATTTTTGAAGTTGTTTTTACTTTTCGAGTCAAAAAATTTGTAAATCACCACCTAGGTTGTAGGTAGTGTCAGATTGTCTAGTTAGAATTAGTTTAGTGAGCAGGGTGTGCGAGTTTGCAAAACTCTGTAGGCGGGAGCAGAGTTGCGAGTAAGCGAAACTCTATAGGCGGAGCAGGGTGTGCGAGTCTAGTAGAGTGTTTGTGAGCGGGAGCAAATGTTTGCGAGTCTAGTAGAGTGTTTGTAAGCGGGATACTGTTTAATTCTAATAGAAATCTGGGAATGCAGCAGTAGGCAGGGGTTGCCGAAGCTGGGTAAATTTTTTGTGTGATTTACTTTTCGGCATATTTATTTCTGCAGTTTATTTCTGTGTTTAATTCGAGAAAATTTGCTATAACCCTATTCACCCCCCCTAGGGTTAATCTAGATCCTACAATAAGTGCAACTAGGTGATGGTGCTAAACAAAAGGGAATGTGGATCCTAGCTCTAGCTATTTCAACCCTAGTCGCACTCTTATTTCTCAAACACCCGATTCTCGTCAAAAGAAAACGAAAGTTCCCAACCCTAGAGAATTAGGGTTACTATGAGTTGGGGCGATTCCTTCCACTCTTCAATTTATATGACTTGCGTTTACTTTAGAGAGGTTTCTAGATTCTCTCCTTGCTATTTTTAGCTTCAAATGGTTCTGAATCGAAAAAAATTCTTCTGCATTTGTTCGCAATTTCGTAGTCGCTTGCAGCTTGCTTCTTTTATCCTTGATGCTTGCTGCTTTCTCGAGTTTTCCATACAGATAAATGATAAACTTGGTTGTTAAGCTTGCTTCTACAGTAGCTTTCGTTTATTCTCTGATTGATAATTTCGAGTTGAAAAATTCTGTCTTGTTGTAGGAATAATATCGCTTCATGCATGTTGTTGCATGCACAGTTATTCCTGATTTGAACAGGTAAGAAATAATTACAATTAGTATTTTTGTTTAGTTTTATACTAAATTGTACTTACTAATTGGTTATTGACTTCCCTTGCAGAAGCCTCTTCTGGTTTGTGCATTGGAACGGCCACCTCCGATAATCATGTCATCGAGATTAGTTCCATTCCAGCCTCCTAACTCTTTCGTCGAGTGATTAGCACTTTGTTGTAAATTTTTGCCTCGAGAAATTTCAAAATTAACTTTCTCACTTTGTAAGTAAGCCTTTACCTTTTCTTCATAGTTGTCCATTCGTGAATGCTTGAATTTTGGCTTTGCGATTAAGTTAATTATTTTTCAGCCTTATGATTAAGTATCTGTGTTGTTTAAGCGCTTAAT
Organism: Allium cepa; assembly: GCA_030765085.1. Classification (NCBI taxonomy): domain Eukaryota; kingdom Viridiplantae; phylum Streptophyta; class Magnoliopsida; order Asparagales; family Amaryllidaceae; genus Allium; species Allium cepa. Next base: position 517,889,990 of record CM060942.1, read on the forward strand.
GCTTTTATACTGGTGAGCTACGAAAAGTTATAGCGGAGGTAAAACGAGATATAGCGGAAAATAACGGACGTGCAAAAAAAGCTTCATTGGATATAAATCAAATATTTAATTTTAATATATTATCATTCTTACGTCACTTCCATAAGAAATAGAAATACTTTTTAATCTTATACAACAAAATCGAAAATATCATGATTTATGCAGACTAGATTTGGTGATTATGATATATTTATAACTTATATTGAGTACTTAAGCCTTAAAATTAGGTCTTTAACCTAACTTTATTGATTTGGTTTAAACGAGAATTAGTCAAATCAATCTTCGTATATCAATTTTGCTAGGGCGGGTGCTAGAAAGCCTGAATTTAGTGGGTTTAGCGGAATATAGCGGGACTTAAAATGGATATACTATTTAATAGCGCTAAATTAAAATAGCATAGCGGCTGGAGAGCGCTACGCGTTACAACGGGGATTTTGCGGGGCTTTAATAGGGCTTTAACTGCACAGTTTAGTGTTTGTTAATCTGCGTCAATGATTTTCCATAGCTGGATGCTCTCTTTCTTTCTATTTTGTGCAATCTAGCATTTCTCTCTCTCTCTCCAGATGCGATATATTACTATTTTTAGTAAAATGCTAGCTTTGTCAAATTCTTTGGTTTTGGTTTTGAATCTATGTTGAATGTGTTCGATGCTTGCTCTTATTTTTTGTAGTGGAATGAGCTGATTGAGTTTAAGCTTTCCTTTTGCAATGAACCAAATATGCCTTCTGTAAATGCAGTCAAAATATTGATGCACTATTGTTTCCGATTCATATTTGCAAGGAAGGCGATTGATTTCACCATTTTTGGCCCATATGTCACATCTATCTCTTGTAGGTAGTCTATTTAACAATGCAAAGTAAGCAAAATGTATCATTTTTGGGTAGTTTGCCCTGTTTCAAATTGTTTTATCCCAGTTCACTTCAATTTCTGCACCTTTAATGTACTCCCATGTATTTTTAAAGGAGAATTCGCTTTCTATTGTTAATTTCGAACTCCAAATTCTTTATTTAGACTTGAGTCTATTTCAATGCTTCATATGGAAGATATGAATTTAGAGGCAGCCAGTTGTAGATTTGTATTCCACTTGTGATTTTTTATTGTTCTTTCCATATTTGCATTTGTTCCTCCAAAATGCAATATGTTACTCCTGCCTAATAAGTTGACCAAAGATTTTCTATTTATTCATGGATCAAACTAAAGGCTGGTATCTTTTCCATTTTTGATTTTTCTTTCAATCAACTTAGTGCCTATTTCTTTACAATTTAAGTTATTTTTCTAAGTATGTGTGATGATTTTCTATGGGCATTGTCTAGAAGTTTTTATTCTTGACATATTTTCTTTTCATCTACATTTCCTATAAAGAATTTCCTTCAATATATTTCTAGAATAACATGAAATTGCTTGCTCCATTTATATCTTTGAATTTTCTTAAGCCTGGACCACCTGTTTTTTTTTCTGGTTTACAGACTGCCTCCTATGAAATTTTATGAAATTTGCCTCTCCAAATAAAGTTTGCGCATATTCTTTCTAATTTTTGTAATGCTTTTGATGGTATGCATTGAGTTTGTATCCAATACAAGATGATAGCTATGATAACAGTATGTACAAGCTCTCGTCTACCAACAATCGACAGCAACTTACTCGACAAGCCCTCAAGATGTCCAATAATCTAGCATGGTCTCCGTCTGCTATTTGGTTCATACTAAGACAAAGTCCCAAGCATTTAACAGGCAATTCACCCTCCTAAAACTTCAAAATTTAAAGAATTTCCTCTTTTCTCGTACAATTTTTACTAAAACAAGCTTTACTCTCACATTAATATATTTGCAAAACTGCAAAAATCATTCAAATTTTCAATTTTTTTGCAACAGAATTAGAACCATATATATTAGTATTTTGAATAACAATTGACCATCGTGTTGGGGTGTCTCACATTATATGTGGGTAATGGGCGTATATTGGAATAGAATAGTCTCACATAAAGAAAATAATGGATGTGGAGCGGTATATGTATGCGTTTGGTTGCATGTAACAAGGGATTCTTTTTGTTAAAAGATGTTCCCCAACTCTATGTTTCTCCCATGGAGGGATGTGCAAACTAGATTTCAACATGGTATCAAAGCTGATGGTAACATCTGGGAAAATGGACAATGAGCAAGAGATCCATAAATCGTGGTAGCTAGCAGCGTAGGCTTAAGCAGTCAGACTTAAGGTGGAACAAGATCATAGTACATTGGATTTTGTAGAATGATTTGGGAACAAAGTCTCAACATGGTGCAGGCATCGTCTTGGAGTAGTGGAAAACAAATGGATGGATGTGAGCCAAGATGGAGACTTGTTGGGGTGTCTCGCATTATATGTGGGTAATGCATGCATATTGAAAAAGAATAGTCCCATATCGTGAAAAATAATGAAGATGCAGTGGTATAAATATGAGTTTGGTTGCATGTAATAAGGGATTCCTTTTGTTAAAAAGTGTTAACCAAACCCTATGTTGCCCCACGGAGGGATGTGCGGGCTAGATTTCAACATCAGCATATAGTAAATGGGAAATACTAGGCTTCATTCTACTTGTTATTTTTAAAGTTTCATTTAGTTGCTCAATTTTCATTTGTATTGAAAGATATTCCATTACAATAGAGAATAGACAAGAAGCTAATGGATCATCTTGTCTAATTTCCCTAAAATTGTGGATAAAACCATTAGGAAATCCATTTATAAGAACTGAATAGGGCATAGTATTACTGCATTCTCTTCCTAAACTGCACAATTTTTCATGAAACCCGAATTGTAACATTATATGAATTATTAAATGTCTATTTATTTTATCAAATGCTTTATGCAAACCAATTTTGATGCACCCCTTATTTTTGCAACCCTTGCTGAAGTTTCTAATTATTTCATAAGCCAATAAAGTGTTTTCTATAATAAATTTTATGATATGATAGAACTTTGATTTTCAAAAACCAAATATTTCTAAAAGATTTTTATTCTATTACTCAAAATAGTGGCCATGGTTTTATAAATAAAATTACAACAAGCTATAGGTCTGTAATCCCCGAAGCCCTTGGGAGTTGTAACTTTTGGAATAAGAGTAATGAATGTGTGATTTAAACATCTCAAAAGCTTTCCAGTCATGAAAAATTCATTTACTGCATCAAATATATTTTGCTTAACATCCTTCGAATGTGTTTTATAAAACTTTGCCCCAAAACCGTCAGTCTTGGGCTTTTATCAATGTTAGCATTAAAATTATGCTTTTAATTTATTCTAAACAAATAGGAGTAAGAAGAATTTCTTCACTATTTTCATTAAGTAAAAATTTGGTGGATATTTTTTGGAAGTTTCTCTTGTATGAATCAGAATTATAAAAATAGTAAAGTAATTTACATCGTTTCTCTCTATTTGAGAGACATCATTAATTTTAACTCATTTATCATTTAACAAGTTTTCTATGTCATTTTTGTATTTTATATTGGACATTTTGGATAGAAAAATTTGCTAACCTCATCCATACTAGCAAGTGATGAAGCACTCACCTCCTTAGGTCGCGGCCGACCTAACCTAGATCGTGAACGACCTAACGCGATTTGCCAGAGCCCTAGATCGCGCCTCCTCTTCGTATGTCGCGAACGAGCTATTCGGCCGATCTTCTTTGGGTCGTGGACGACCTAATCAACATCGCGAGCAAGCCCTACGCCGCTTCCCTCTAGGTTGCGAGCGACGACCCACTATATGCCGCCTACCTCCAGCCCTAGGTCGCCCCACCGTGAATCGCGAGCGAGCTACCATAGGTCGCGAATTTTCTTTAAGTTGCTAATATGAATCTCTTATGTCGCTAATGATTTCCTGAGTCGCCCAGTATAGGTCGCTCAAGATTTTGAAGATGCGCCATTTCTGATGTCGCGAAGAAGAAATTAAGTCGCTGCATTAAGTCGCGAAGCTTTGTGCCATTTGCTTTCTTAAGTCGCGGAGATGAGGAAGTACGTCCACCATAATTCGTGTGCCGCCTTCCATAAGTCGCCGCCGAGCTATCTTAAGTTGCGTGAAGCATTTTAGGTCATGTGCATAGTTATTTAGGTCGTTTTGTAAGTCGTTATACTGTTTGTCTTTCATTTTCTTAAGTCGTTGTGTTTATTGTATCACTTTGTTAAGTCATATGTGTTGTAATCTCCTATAAATAGGGGTTGTGTCATTTGTAAAGGGGGTTGAAATTTGAATAAAATTTGGTTTGTGCTTTGTGCCTCCATTTTTAAATTGGTAGTCAAGTGTTAACTCCTATCTCCACTTCGGCATTCGAGTGCGCTCGAATCAACGAACGTTGAAGCCAATTCGCGGAATCAAGTGTGCTTGATCAACGCTCAAAGAATTGTAGATCTTTCTTCACAGAATCGTGCGCGATCAACATATCGAAGATTGCTAAAATCCGGTATCTTCGTGATCAACAGATTTTGGTCTTTCGGTATTCTTGAATCCATCGATTCTTCGTCGATTCACCGATTATTTCCGCTAATCGTGTGAGATCCTGGACGGATTCGATTTACATCGTCGAATTCGCTTCCCACGTTGCGTCAGTTTGGTATCAGAGCGAGATTTAGCCAATCATAGCTAAGACGAGCCTGTTGGACCAAGGAGAAGTGTTGAAGTTTCGGGCTTTGACGTTTTTTGGAGTTTGAATTGAGCTGTTTGTTTATTTGGGTGTTCGTGACATTTCAAACAAGTTGGGGAGTTTGATTCGAGATTTGTTTATTGAAGTTGTGCATAACTTTGTGTTGAAGTGTAGAGCCATGCATTGTTGAGAAGTTTGGATTTCATTGTGTTCATTGTGAAGTTTCAACAAGTTGGGAGTTTCGATCCATATCATTTTGGATCAAAGTTTGGAAAGTGTTTGAATTTTTGCTTGTTGGGATTTTGCGCGCCACTTTGTTGTTCAAGCCGAGCTAAGTTGAAGTGTGAAGTTCATTTTTATAGAGCAAGGCCGGGTTTGAGTATTTGGAGCCGAGCCTATCAGTGTTGTATCCGTACTTGTTCAAGTTTGTGTTTTGAAAGTTCAAGTTAGTTGAAGTGGTTGTTTGATTCGACAATGCTTCCGAGAAGGGTTGAACGTCATCAGAATGTTGCCGATGCGTATAGAAGAGAAGCACTAAAGCAATAGAGCAACGAATTAGTGATAATCTCGAGGAGAAGTTCAGTAAAGGTTTTGGGAAGTTAGAGAAGTTGATGTCTGACTTGAACCGAAGTCACAGGCGAGTGTCACCAGATTATGATAGAGAAAGGAGAGAACCGTCCTTATCGAAAAATCGAGATCGTGGGTTTCGAGACAATCATGATTATCGGAATGAAGGAAGAAGAGCTTATCGTGGTTACGAGCATGAACCATATTGTGATTATGAAAGATATCGAGTAGAGGAAAGAGGGAGTAGAGGGGACGTGCATGGTTATAGAAGAGGCAATGTTCAGAATCGACATCGAAGCTCATCTTATTTTGAAGAAGATAGTTATGGTGATAGTGTTTATTTTCGATATCCGGATCAAGGGAAAAATCGATATAGAAATGTTGAAGACAATGGTCATACACAGAAACCAAGGATGGGCATGGAAATTCCAGAATTCCGAGGTGGTCTATGAGCAGAAGAATTCCTTGATTGGTTGTCAAAGGTTGAAAAGTTTTTTGAACTCAACAACGTTCCCGAAGATCGTCAAGTTAAGTTAGTTTCTACAAATTTGAGTGGAAGGGCTATGGATTGGTGGTAAAAAACTAAATCAACCAGGGAAAGAATGAAGAAATCTAAAGTTGTCAAGTGGGATAAGATGAAAAGGATAATGAAGGCAAATTTCTTACCCTACAATTATCAAGCACGTATTGATCAACAGTTGCAGAAGAGGAATCAAGGGACTCAAGGAAAGGGTGTGGTTATAAGACCCATCAATCAGAATGATGGTGTTCATTACAGTAGAGGTGTTCCTAAGAAAGTCAACAAACCAGTTATACCTAGAATCGCTGAGACAAATGTTGATGATCGAATTAAGCGATATCATTATCAGGAACCGGACCATAGAAGGATTGCATGTACGGAGTCCAATAAGAAAGCCTTAGTTGTGGAAGAATATGAAGATGAGAATGTGGACGATTCGACTGAAAGCGAGCCGGAAAGGGAAGAGGAACCGACTAGTCCATTGTCATTCAGCGAGAGTGTTGAAGAAGCGGAAGGTAGTGCTGAAACATTGGTTAGGTATGAGGCAAGTAAAGAGGTTAAAACTCCTAAGAGGTTAAACCGATGTTGGAAGAGCTTGAAAAGGTTGGTCCTACAGACTCATTCGCAGCCTTACCACTAGAGTTTGACAACGAAGATGAAGAGGTCGAGTTCGAGAACGAAGAATGTAATTTGTTGAGGATTGATGAAGTTAACTTTTATCAACCACCACAATTTGATAACAATGAAGAATTTTTGCCAGGAGAAGAACGATCTTTGTCAGAATATGTAGAAGTTTTGTCAAGAGATGAAGGGGGTAACTTGTTGAGGAGGACTGATGAAATTGACTTTTACCAACCACCGAAATTTGATGATGATGAAGAAATTGAGTCAAAGTATGTGGATGTAGAAGTGGATTATTCTTCACAGCCAACGATGGATGTCGATAGTATGGACGAAGAGATTGTGTTCGGAGTTGAAGGAAATAACTTGACGATGGAGGATTCTTGTTTAACATCCGAGTTTATGGATGAGAGCCAGCCAATTGAAACTTTTTTAGTTTTCGAGAATTCCGAGCAAAGTGATAGTGAAATAGAAGAGAAGGCAGAATCAGATGATTTATTATCTTTGAAAGGGTTCGACAATGAAATAAAATATAGTGATGAATCATCGATGTTGATTGACTTTGGAGAAAGTTTTGATTTTGAGAATCCTGAAGAGATTGAAGTATTTGGAGAATGTGAAGATGAGATGTCTGAGGAACTACTTGAAGAAACTAATCTTGTATTTTTGGAAGAGTATGTAGAAATGAGGAATGAATTTCTTGTGTTGACCAAGCAAGAAGCGAGTGAAGAACTTGAGGTTTTCGAAGAAGTTGGGTCAGAATTCAATGAGTTTGTAGTCGAATATCCTGAAGAACTACCCGAAGAGTTACCACCACTACAGGATGTTCAACCTCACACTGAACTAGTACCCGACGCTATTTTACTACAAGGATCGTATGATCTTGAAGATATGACAAAACAGGAAGAGTTGAAAAGACAGGATGAAGAGAATGATTGTCAGTTGGAATTGCCTGATCATGTACGAACGACTGACGTTATTAACGTCAATTGCTTGCAACCGTTTCATGAAAATAAATATGTCGAAGGAGAAGCGAGTGGGAATTCATTTCAATCAGGGAATATTATTGCAACACATCAAGGGAAGATTCTAAATGATGATACATCTGAACAAGATAAGGAGAGATAAGAATCTGGGCATGAATCATCACACTTTTTCAGTCGTAACTTCCTAAGTCGCTCCGCGATTTTAAATTTCCTTATATCATCTCACATTTTCATAACGATTTGGTTCTATATCACACCTTCCTATTGGCACAAGCATCATGAGGTCATCTCCCCCAGATCACTTCCTTATGCCGCCTGCCTAATGCCACGTCTGCTTATTGGCATGCATTCCTTATGTCAAACCACATCATCAAAGAATCAAGACAAGATCAATCCCAAGAGTGGTTATCACCAGAGCCGCGTCAGACTAGATAATGAATGGAAGACAGCATCTCGAAGAACAAACAAATTAAATTCGAGGACGAGTTTCCTCCAACCTGCGGAGGATGATGTAGAGCATACCTCGCAAGCGAAGTCAGCGACATTGCTAAGTCGCGCTGCCCTAGGTCGCGGCGAAGAGGACCAAACCACTCCAGTAGGTCGCGCTGCCAAGCTCCACCCTAGGTCGCGAGCGCGCGAAGGTTCTGAAGGTCGCGAACGACCTACGCTTCATTGCGAATTCCAGCTACCAAAGTCGCGTTCTTCTTCCAGCCTAGGTCGCTCCACTCCACCTCTCCAGATCGCAAACTCCGACCTATCTTTGAATCGCGAGGTTCAGAGCATTTAGGTCGCGAACAACCTTTCCGGCCTAGGTCGCGGCTGCTACATCGCGAAGTCTTAGGTCGCGTACGAAGTCCAGAAGTTCGCAAATTACTTTGTTGATAAAGAATCTTAGGTCGCAAAATTTTTGGTCGTTTGTGGTGTTTTGTGCTTAGGTCGTAGGTCGTAGGTCGTCGAGTTGAGGTCGCTGATGATCTAGCGTGTGTCGCTGTGTGTTAGCTCGTGTTTATGGAGTCTGTGTTGTGTTGTAAAGGCCATAAATAGCGGGGTTGAGTCATTTGTAGTTGGTTGTTGAATTTTGAATAAAAAATTGGTTTGTGCTTTGTGCCTCCATTTAAATTGGTAGTTGAGTGTTATCTCCTATCTCCACTTTCGGATATTCGAGTGCGCTCGAATCAACGATTGTTGAAGCCAATTCACGTAATCAAGCGCGCTTGAACAACGTTCGAAGAATTGAAGATCTTCTCTCACGGTATCGTGCGCGATCAACGTGTCGAAAATTGCTAAAGTCCGGTATCTTCGTGATCAACGAATTTGGGCCTTACGGTATTCTTAAATTCATCGATTTATCACGATTCACTGATTATTTCCGCTAATCGTGTGAGATCCTGGACGGATTCGATTTACATCGTCGAATTCGCTTCCCACGCTGCGTCACAACTGTAGAAAAATTCCACTAACTATAGCACATATTTTTGTTGTTTCTCAACTTATAATACACGTTCAAAGTTGTTAATTAAATACATAAAGGTTCAATAATAATTTCACATATCAAGTGGGCATTAAAAAGATTCGTCACTTGTGGTACTATTTGAAGCCATGCATGCACTATCAGGATATCAGCAACATAGCAGAAGTTGTGACGAGGATACATGCTTAACTTCATTAGAAATCAATGGTACAGATGTTGCTCCTATGTTTAACTTGTAAAAGTAGAAAGAAATCACAAGATACCTGGATTGATGAAACCTGAATGAAGATTTAAACTGAATATAAAAGCTTGTTAGATTGAATGAGAACCAATTATGAGTATGTAGAAAATTGGTCACATGAAAGCAAATTCTGCTGATTGAGACTTTTACTATCCAATATATCTAACTTACTTTGTGATTAATATGATGTTGTGAATGCATATTTGCAGTTCCTACAATATACAAACTTTGGTGGTTGTCTATGTGTTAACATTCAAAGAAAGTAGCATTAATTTATTGAAAAGAACGTCGTCGGTGATCAGCTATAATCGGTGAGCTAGATAGATGATATGTATAATACAAAACATGTTAGAAACAATTAAACGAAGTGTGTGAGAATATAAACATTTGTCGGTTTGTCAGTTCTGAACCCTATGCATATACAGTAAGTGTGGAATATGCAAGTATATGATTTTTGTTTGATGATAATAAACATATATATATTCAATTAAATGTATTTGGTAATGTACTATTTTGTTTTTTCATGGATTAAATAAATATTTGTTGAATAAAATAAACTACACAGAATTTGAATTCAAACAGAAAATTTATTCAAACAAATATTTATTACAATCTTGAATAGTACAATTTCAAGCTCTCATTATACATATACATTTTTGAATACATCACGATTTCATTTTTACATTAATAACCTCACTACATATCACTCACACTCATATTTTGTCTTCAACTGCATTCCAGTTTGAATCCAACATCTGAGCAATCTACAAAAATATTCACTAACGCCGTAAAATTGAAAAAGAAATATTTTTGCAATATAAAATGAAATATGATTTTTGAAAATATGATTTAACTCAGTTATTTGGGTTGTTCGTCATCATTTACATTTGAATATCACAAACGAACAGTGTGACATGCACAGTGTATCACTGTACATGCAACAAGGCCGTGCACATCGATATACACTTGATCGATTTACAGGGACAGGTGAGCACAGGTCAAACCCAAATGTAAAGCCGGGTTCAACTCACGTGCAATATATTTAAAATTACGACACGAGCACAAGGTCAAACCCGAGTTTTTTTGAAACTGGATTCAACTCATGTAAAATTTCAAAAATCAACATGAAAGGATGCAAAGACCAGAAGTACAAACTGAAGACTGCATGAAGTGTATGCAAACAGTCGAAGTCATCAAGCAATCAACATGAATATCACAAGTGACATCACAACAAAGATGACAAGTAATCGGTGAAGTCACAATGACTATGCAGTGGACATAAATGCAATGAAGTTGTACAAAAATGTCCAGAGACAGTCTCATAAGACAGTACAGTGATACAAGGCAAACTAGCAACAACATGAAGTGAATCAAGTTCAAGGCAGTAGTGTACATGAATACCACTCGACTACAAAAGCCATCAAGTATACATTACTGCAAGCTCAAGTGATAAAACATGTGTCCAGACAACAACACAATGAATACAACTAAAGGCAGATTTAAAGAAATGCATGTCACCAAGTTCAACAACATCAAAGACAACGCAAGTTCAGCTATTCAAATGAAACACAGTGGCAACACTGGAAGCACACGAGCTATTGAAGACTGCATCATGATACAAGGCCAGAGACTGCAATATCAAGTTCATATGCAAAGTGCAATAGCAGATACATGAATACCATTACAGTGATCTCAATATAGCAATGACAGAGTACATGCAAATGCATCAAAGCACAAATACATGGAAAAATGCAACAGTGAAGCTACGGAAGGCAACATGACCAAAATATGATAGTGCCAACATGAACAGAGACCAGAAGTGAAGATTGCTGCAACATCCAGTGACATGCTACAGAATATACAATGAAGACAGTGGTCAATGCCAAGAAACAATATACACAAATGAAACACAAGTTAGTTGCAAGTACAACAATGCACAATGATACAAAGTAAGTTCGACAGGCAAACAACAATCCCAACAGCAATGCATGTATCATGAAGCCAAAGTTCACAGTGAAGATCATGTTAAACCAACCAGAAAAGAGGGCCAGAAAACCAAATAGTAATTCCGAGTCCAATTTGAATTCATGACAGTGTATCAAATTCGTATCTTTGAAAAAGTCAAAGCAAAGTAGAATAGGAAAGTTTTTGCCGTGTAACACAAGAAGGATCGAACGCTCTCAAATTAAAGCCCTGAGTATCAAGTCGAGAAACTATATCAGGAAAGCAAATAATTTAGGAAAGTATCGAATTGATACGAGCAGAATCAAGTGTCCAGAATTCATATAAATACATCACCCAAACCATCATCGAAATGTAGGGAAAATCGAATCAAATCCAAACACAAACCCAAGTTCATCATCGGCAAGCAGAGCAACAATCGAATTCAAGCATTCAAGAAAAAAGGAAAGTTACATACCAAATTGAAGCCGAATTCCAGAAGCCCTAATTTCACAATCGATCAACAAAGGGGCAACGCAAACCAGAAACAATCATAAGCGAAGCGTGAGCAAGGGCAACAATCGATCAACAGAAATCGAGCACGAGCAAGAGCCGAAAGCCGTAATTCTCACAAGAGCCGAAGCCCTAATTCGAGAAAGGAGAACGAAGCCGCCATCGTCACAAACCATAGAAGTGGATCGGGCTAGTGAAAGAAAACAAGGGGCCGACCTTGTTTATTTTTAAAGGGGATTTAGTTTTTAGGGTCTAATTTTATAAAGGGGTTTTTTATTTTGAGCAAAAATCAGGGATTAAAGTTTATATTTTAATTTTTGCTCCTGGTTTTATTTTTGAAGTTTTTTTTACCTTTCGAGTCAAAAAATTTGTAAATCACCACCTAGGTTGTAGGTAGTGTCAGATTGTCTAGGTAGAATTAGTTTAGTGAGCAGGGTGTGCGAGTTTGCAAAACTCTGTAGGCGGGAGCAGAGTTTGCGAGTAAGCGAAACTCTATAGGCGGAGCAGGGTGTGAGAGTCTAGTATAGTGTTTGTGAGCGGGAGCAAATGTTTGCGAGTCTAGTAGAGTGTTTGTAAGCGGGATACTGTTTAATTCTAATAGAAATATGGGAATGCAGTAGTAGGCAGGGGTTGCCGAAGCTGGGTAAATTTTTTGTGTGATTTACTTTTCGGCATATTTATTTCTGCAGCTTATTTCTGTGTTTAACTCGAGAAAATTTGCTATAACCCTATTCACCACCCCTCTAGGGTTAATCTAGATCCTACAGTAAGTGCAACTAGGTGATGGTGCTAAACAAAAGGGAATGTGGATCCTAGCTCTAGCTATTTCAACCATAGCCGCACTCTTATTTCTCAAACTCTCGATTCTCGTCAAAAGAAAACGAAAGTTCCCAACCCTAGAGAATTAGGGTTACTATGAGTTGGGGCCATTCCTTCCACTCTTCAATTTATATGACTTGCGTTTACCTTAGAGAGGTTTCTAGATTCTCTCCTTGCTATTTTTAGCTTCAAATGGTTTTGAATCGAAAAAAAGTTCTTCTGCATTTGTTCGAAATTTCGTAGTCGCTTGCAGCTTGCTTCTTTTATCCTTGATGCTTGCTGCTTTCTCGATTATTCCATACAGATAAATGATAAACTTGGTTGTTAAGCTTGCTTCTACAGTAGCTTTCGTTTAGTCTCTGATTGATAATTTCGAGTTGAAAAATTCTGTCTTGTTGTAGGAATAATATCGCTTCATGAATGTTGTTGGATGGACAGTTGTTCCTGATTTGAACAGGTAAGAAATAATTACAATTAGTATTTTTGTTTAGTTTTATACTAAATTGTACCTACTAATTGGTTATTGACTTCCCTTGCAGAAGCCTCTTCTGGTTTGTGCATTGGAACGGCCACCTCCGATAATCATGTCATCGAGATTAGTTCCATTCCAGCCTCCTAACTCTTTCGTCGAGTGATTAGCACTTTGTTGTAAATTTTTGCCTCGAGAAATTTCAAAATTAACTTTCTCACTTTGTAAGTAAGCCTTTACCTTTTCTTCATAGTTGTCCATTCGTGAATGCTTGAATTTTGGCTTTGCGATTAAGTTAATTATTTTTCAGCCTTATGATTTAGTATCTGTGTTGTTTAAGCGCTTAACGCTTTTATACTGGTGAGCTACGAAAAGTTATAGCGGAGGTAAAACGAGATATAGCGGAGAATAACGGACGTGCAAAAAAAGCTTCATTGGATATAAATCAAATATTTAATTTTAATATATTATCATTCTTACGTCACTTCCATAAGAAATAGAAATACTTTTTAATCTTATACAACAAAATCAAAAATATCATGATTTATGCAGACTAGATTTGGTGATTATGATATATTTATAACTTATATTGAGTACTTAAGCCTTAAAATTAGGTCTTTAACCTAACTTTATTGATTTGGTTTAAACGAGAATTAGTCAAATCAATCTTCGTATATCAATTTTGCTAGGGCGGGTGCTAGAAAGCCTCAATTTAGTGGGTTTAGCGGAATATAGCGGGACTTAAAATGGATATACTATTTAATAGCGCTAAATTAAAATAGCATAGCGGTTGGAGAGCGCTACGCGTTACAATGGGGATTTTGCGGGGCTTTAATAGGGCTTTAACTGCACAGTTTAGTGTTTGTTAATCTGCGTCAATGATTTTCCATAGCTGGATGCTCTCTTTCTTTCTATTTTGTGCAATCTAGCATTTCTCTCTCTCTCTCTCCAGATGCGATATATTACTATTTTTAGTAAAATGCTAGCTTTGTCAAATTCTTTGGTTTTGGTTTTGAATCTATGTTGAATGTGTTCGATGCTTGCTCTTATTTTTTGTAGTGGAATGAGCTGATTGAGTTTAAGCTTTCCTTTTGCAATGAACCAAATATGCCTTGTGTAAACGCAGTCAAAATATTGATGCACTGTTGCTTCCGATTCATATTTGCAAGGAAGGCGATTGATTTCACCATTTTTGGTCCATATGTCACATCTATCTCTTGTAGGTAGTCTATTTAACAATGCAAAGTAAGCACAATGTATCATTTTTGGGTAGTTTGCCCTGTTTCAAATTGTTTTATCCCCGTTCACTTCAACTTCTGCACCTTTAATGTACTCCCATGTATTTTTAAAGGAGAATTCACTTTCTATTATTAATTTCGAACTCCAAATTCTTTATTTAGACTTGAGTCTATTTCAATGCTTCATATGGAAGATATGAATTTAGAGGCAGCCAGTTGTAGATTTGTATTCCACTTGTGATTTTTTATTGTTCTTTCCATATTTGCATTTGTTCCTCCAAAATGCAATATGTTATTCTAGCCTAATAAGTTGACCAAAGATTTTCTATTTATTCATGGATCAAACTAAAGGCTGGTATCTTTTCCATTTTTGATTTTTCTTTCAATCAACTTAGTGCCTATTTCTTTACAATTTAATTTATTTTTCTAAGTATGTGTGATGATTTTCTATGGGCATTGTCTAGAAGTTTTTATTCTTGACATATTTTATTTTCATCTACATTGCCTATAAAGAATTTCCTTCAATATATTTCTAGAATAACATGAAATTGCTTGCTCCATTTATATCTTTGAATTTTCTTAAGCCTGGACCACCTGTTTTTTTTTTTTTTTGCTTTACAGACTGCCTCCTATGAAATTTTATGAAATTTGCCTCTCCAAATAAAGTTTGCGCATATTCTTTCTAATTTTTGTAATGCTTTTGATGGTATGCATTGAGTTTGTATCCAATACAAGATGATAGCTATGATAACAGTATGTACAAGCTCTCGTCTACCAACAATCGACAGCAACTTACTCGACAAGCCCTCAAGATGTCCAATAATCTAGCACGGTCTCCGTCTGCTATTTGGTTCATACTAAGACAAAGTCCCAAGCATTTAACAGGCAATTCACCCTCCTAAAACTTCAAAATTTAAAGAATTTCCTCTTTTCTCGTACAATTTTTACTAAAACAAGCTTTACTCTCACATTAATATATTTGCAAAACTGCAAAATCATTCAAATTTTCAATTTTTTTGCAACAGAATTAGAACCATATATGTGAGCATTTTGAATAACAATTGACCATTGTGTTGGGGTGTCTCACATTATATGTGGGTAATGGGCGTATATTGGAAAAGAATAGTCTCACATAGAGAAAAATAATGGATGTGGAGCGGTATATGTATGCGTTTGGTTGCATGTAACAAGGGATTCTTTTTGTTAAAAGACGTTCCCCAAAATCTATGTTTCTCCCATGGAGGGATGTGCAAACTAGATTTCAACATGGTATCAAAGCTGATGGTAACATCTGGGAAAATGGACAATGCGCAAGAGATCTATAAATCGTGGTAGCTAGCAGCGTAGGCTTAAGCAGTCAGACTTAAGGTGGAACAAGATCATAGTACATTGGATTTTTTATAATGATTTGGGAACAAAGTCTCAACATGGTGCAGGCGTCGTCTTGGAGTAGTGGAAAACGCATGGATGGATGTGAGCCAAGATGGAGACTTGTTGGGGTGTCTCGCATTGTATGTGGGTAATGCATGCATATTGAAAAAGAATAGTCCCATATCGTGAAAAATAATGAAGATGAAGTGGTATATATATGAGTTTGGTTGCATGTAATAAGCGATTCCATTTGTTAAAAAGTGTTAACCAAACCCTATGTTGCCCTACGGAGGGACGTGCGTGCTAGATTTCAACATCAGCGTATAGTAAATGGGAAATACTAGGCTTAATTCTATTTGTTAGTTTTAAAGTTTCATTTAGTTGCTCAATTTTCATTTGTATTGAAAGATATTCCATTGCAATAGAGAATAGACAAGAAGCTAATGGATCATCTTGTCTAATTTCCCTATAATTGTGGATAAAACCATAAGGAGATCCATTTATAAGAACTGAATAGGGCACAATATTACTGCATTCTTTTCCTAAATTGCACAATTTTTCATGAAACCCGAATTGTAACATTATATGAATTATTAAATGTCTATTTATTTTATCAAATGCTTTATAGAAATCAATTTTGATGCACCCCTTATTTTGCAATCCTTGCTGAAGTTTCTAATTATTTCATAAACCAGTAAAGTGTTTTCTATAATAAATATTTATGATATGATAGAACTTTGATTTTCAAAAACCAAATATTTCTAAAAGATTTTTATTCTGTTACTCAAAATAGTGGCCATGGTTTTATAAATAAAATTACAACAAGCTATAGGTCTGTAATCCCCGAAGCCCTTGGGAGTTGTAACTTTTTGAATAAGAGTAATGAATGTGTGATTTAAACATCTCAAAAGCTTTCCAGTCATGAAAAATTCATTTACTGCATCAAATATATTTTGCTTAACATCCTTCGAATGTGTTTTATAAAACTTTGCCCCAAAACCGTCAGTCTTGGGCTTTTATCAATGTTAGCATTAAAATTATGCTTTTAATTTATTCTAAACAAATAGGAGTAAGAAGAATTTCTTCACTATTTTCATTAAGTAAAAATTTGGTGGATATTTTTTGGAAGTTTCTCTTGTATGAATCAGAATTATAAAAATAGTAAAGTAATTTACATCGTTTCTCTCTATTTGAGAGACATCATTAATTTTAACTCATTTATCATTTAACAAGTTTTCTATGTCATTTTTTTATTTTATATTGGACATTTTGGATAGAAAAATTTTGCTAACCTCATCCATACTAGCAAATGATGAAGCACTCACCTCCTTAGGTCGCGGCCGACCTAACCTAGATCGTGAACGACCTAACGCGATTTGCCAGAGCCCTAGATCGCGCCTCCTCTTCGTATGTCGCGAATGAGCTATTGCGGCCGATCTTCTTTGGGTCGTGGACGACCTAATCAACATCGCGAGCAAGCCCTACGCCGCTTCCCTCTAGGTTGCGAGCGACGACCCACTATATGTCGCCTACCTCTAGCCCTAGGTCGCCCCACCGTGAATCGCGAGCGAGCTACCATAGGTCGCGAATTTTCTTTAAGTCGCTAATACGGATCTCTTATGTCGCTAATGATTTCCTAAGTCGCCCAGTATAGGTCGCTCAAGATTTTGAAGATGCGCCATTTCTTATGCCGCGAAGAAGAAATTAAGCGGCTGCATTAAGTCGCGAAGCTTTGTGACGTTTGCTTTCTTAAGTCGCGGAGATGAGGAAGTACGTCCACCATAAGTCGCGTGCCGCCTTCCACAAGTCGCTGCCGAGCTATCTTAAGTTGCGTGAAGCATTTTAGGTTGTGTGCGTAGTTATTTAGGTCATTTTGTAAGTCGTTGTATTGTTTGTCTTTCATTTTCTTAAGTCGTTGTGTTTGTTGTATCACTTTGTTAAGTCATATGTGTTGTAATCTCCTATAAATAGGGGTTGTGTCATTTGTAAAGGTGGTTGAAATTTGAATAAAATTTGGTTTGTGCTTTGTGCCTCCATTTTTAAATTGGTAGTCAAGTGTTAACTCCTATCTCCACTTCGGCATTCGAGTGCGCTCGAATCAACGAACGTTGAAGCCAATTCGCAGAATCAAGTACGCTTGATCAACGCTCAAAGAACTGTAGATCTTTCTTCATGAATCGTGCGCGATCAACATATCGAAGATTGCTAAAATTCGATATCTTCGTGATCAACGGATTTGGGCCTTTCGGTATTCTTGAATCCATCGATTCTTCGTCGATTCACCGATTATTTCCGCTAATCGTGTGAGATCCTGGACGGATTCGATTTACATCGTCAAATTCGCTTCCCACGCTGCATCAGTTTGGTATCAGAGCTAGATCGCAAGAAGTTTGCATCATTTGGAGACTTGGGTTTCGAGAATTTGAAGTTTGGAGAACGGATTTGCAAATTGTGAGAAGTTTGGTGTTCGTCGTGTTCATCGTGAAATTGCAACAAGTTGGGAGTTTCGATCCATCTCACTTTGGATCAAAGTTCGGAAAGTGTTTGAAATTTATTTTTGAGTTTGTTTGAAGTTCAATCATGCCTCCGAGACGAGCTCAACGTCATTGAAATATCAATGCTTTGTATGGAAGAGAAGAGGCCGATGAAATGGAACAACGAATCAACGAGAGTTTCACTGAGAAGTTGAATGAAGGGATTGGTCGATTAGAGAGAATGATGATTGAAATGAATCAAAGTAGAAGAAGAGTTTCACCTGAATCGAGCCATGGAAGAAGTAGAGTTTCACCACATTCAGATCGGGAGAGAAGAGAAGATCATGATCGTAGAAGTGTTGACAATCGTGATAGGAATGAAGATCGAAGAAGTGGTGGTGGTAGAGAGGTTGGTGGTCGTGATGGACATCGATATACTTCAGATTTTGATGAGGAGTTTGATGGTGATAGGGGAAGTGTTCATTAACGAGATAGAGATCAAACACGACGTCAGTATCGAGATGTAGAGGATGATGGTCGATGGGAATCGGGAATGAAGATGGAGATTCCTGAATTTAAAGGTAGAATGGTTGCAGAAGAATTCTTGGACTGGTTGTCTAATGTTGAGGAGATCTTTGATTTCAAGGAGGTTCCGAAAGACCGTCGAGTGAAGTTGGTTGCTACTAGGTTGAGAGGGAGAGCTATGGCGTGGTGGCAGCAAACCAAACTTACACGAGAACGGATGGGGAAGTCGAAGATTGTAGATTGGGAGAAAATGAAGAAATTGATGAAGGCTACATTTTTACCTTACAATTATCAATCACTCATGTATCAGAGGTTGTAGAACTTGAGGCAAGGGACGAAGACTGTTAATGATTATGCTGACAAGTTTTATCAACTGATTGCTCGAAATGACATTATGGAGACAGAGGAACAGTTGACTGCTAGGTTTGTTGGAGGTTTGCGAATGCAAATCCAGGATATGGTTAATATGTTTGATCCGAGATCTATGGCGGAAGCGCACCAGAAGGCGATAGCTTGGGAAAATCAGGGAAGACGAGGAGGTGGTGTGTTTACCAGTTCCAATATTCAAAGCAAAGGTGTTAGTGGGAGTTCCAATGTTTCTAAAGTTGTCAGTAAACCAGTTGTGAATGAGGCTGCGAAAGCAAAGGTCAACAACAGTTTCAAATGTTATAATTGCCAGGAAGTGGGTCATAAAAGTAATGAACGTCCAAAGCCAAAGAAGAGAACGATGATTGCTGAAGTTGAAGGCGAGGATGTTGGTGAAGGTGATTCTAGTCCAGTGGAGGAAGATGAGCAGGATATCGCGTCGGGAGATGATGGGTGTAATCTAATGATGAGGTGGTCTTGTTTAACACCGAAGCAAGAGGATGAGGCTAGTTGGTTGAGGAGCAACATTTTTCAATCTACTTGCACTATTCTGGGAAAAGTTTGTAAGTTTGTGATTGATGCAGGAAGTTGTGACAATATTATCTCTACTGAAGCTGTGAGAAAGTTGAAGTTGAAAACGGAGAAACTTCCTAATCCTTACAAGTTAGCGTGGTTAAGAAAAGGAGGAGAGGTGAAGGTGGATAGGCGAGTTCGAGTTCCTTTTTCTATTGGGAAGAAATATAAAGACGAGATCTGGTGTGATATGGTTGAGATGGATGTTTTCATTTGCTTTTGGGAAGACCGTGGTAGTATGATCGAGCAGTGCAACATGATGGCCGAACCAATAGTTACAGTTTTATGTTTGAAGGCGTTAAGATTATTTTAGTTCCAAAGAAGAGACCACAGGGAGATAGTAAATCTGAGGAGATTGAGGAGCTGAAAACTTTATTGGCTTTGAAAGAATTTGTTGAAGAAGTAGAGGAGAGTCCAGAGGTATTTTTGTTGATTGGACATGAAGCTACTGAATTAGTTGAAGTCCCAAAGAAAGTGAAGCCAGTATTGGAAGAATTCAGTGATGTGTTTCCGGAGGAGTTGCCAAAGGAATTACCGCCGCTGAGGGATATTCAACATCAGATTGATCTTGTGCCGGGATTGGTATTACCTCACAGGCCACATTACCGGATGAGTCCCAAGGAGCATGAGGAAATGAGAAGGCAAGTGGAGGAGTTGTTAGAACAAGGTCGTGTTCAGGAGAGTTTGAGTCCATGTGCCGTGCCAGCTTATTGGCACCGAAGAAGGATGGGACATGGAGGATGTGTATGGACAGTCGGGCTCTAAACAAGATCAATGTGAGATACAGATTTCCTATGCCGAGGTTTGATGATTTGATAGATCAGTTGAGTGGGGCAGTGGTGTTTTCAAAGATTGACTTGAAAAGTGGATACCATCAAATTCGTATTAGACCGGTTGATGAGTGGATGACTGCTTTCAAAACCAGGGAAGTTTATACGAATGGTTGGTTATGCCATTTGGTTTATCAAACGCTTCTAGTACTTTTATGAGAGTGATGAACCAGATTTTCAGACCATTTGTTGGGAAGTTTGTGGTTGTTTACTTTGAAGATATTTTGATTTATAGTGGGAGTACGGAAGAGCACATCCAGCATTTGCGGGAAGTATTCTTGATTTTACGACAAGAGCAGTATTATGCAGCAACAAAGAAGTGCCTGTTTATGACAGACAGTGTTTTGTTTTTGGGATATGCACTGTCGAAGGAGGGTATTAAAGTGGATGAAAGTAAAGTGGAAGCTGTCAGGAGTTGGCCACAGCCAAAGACAATTACTGAAGTGAGGAGTTTTCATGGATTGGTATCTTTCTATCGAAGATTCATTCCCCATTTTAGCAGTGTGATGGTACCTGTAACTGATTGCATGAAAGGAAAGAAGTTTGCATGTTCAGAGGAAGCAGGGGTTGCTTTTGAGAAGGTCAAGGCACTTTTGACGACAGCACCAATTCTGGTATTGCCGAATTTTCAGTTGTTGTTTGAATTGCATACTGATGCTTCGAAGGTTGGAATTAGTGGAGTATTGAGCCAGAATGGAAGACCGGTTGCTTATTTCGGTGAAAAATTGTCGGGAGCCAAATTGAGATATAGCACTTATGATGTAGAGTTTTACGCGATTGTTCAAGCTGTGAAGCACTGGCGACATTACCTATTTCAGAAAGAGTTTGTTCTTTATACCGATCATAAGGCATTGAAACATCTACAAGGGCAGGACAAGATTTCAGCGAGACATGCTTCGTGGATAGCGTATCTACAACAATTTACTTTCGTTGTAAAACACAAATCAGGGGTGACAAATCGTGTAGCGGATGCTTTGAGCAGGAGGAATCACTTGTTGACAACGTTGAAGGTTGAAGTGACAGGATTCGAATTATTGCAAGAGTTGTTTGAGGAGGATCCTTACTTTGTAAAGTTTGTTGAGGAAGTTAAGGATGGGGATACTGATGAATTTGTGTTGGTTGATGGATTCTTGTTTAAAGGAAATCGATTATGCATACCGGACTGTAGTTTGAGAATGAAGATTGTTAAAGAATTACATGAAGAAGGCCATGTAGGCAGAGATCGTACATTGCAGTTGATTTATCAATCTTATTTTTGGCCATCAATGAGGAAAGAAGTAGAGAGATTTGTGGAGAGATGTCATACCTATCAGGTTTCAAAAGGAACAGCGACAGATGCGGGATTATATATGCCGTTACCTATGCCCACTAAACCATGGGTTGATATTAGCATGGATTTTGTGTTGGGTTTGGCGAGAACTCAGAGGGGAAATGATTCTATATATGTTGTAGTGGACAGGTTTTCGAAGATGGCGCATTTCATAGCCTGTAAGAAGACAGCTGATGCCGTCCGGGTTGCTCAATTATTCTTTAAAGAGATTTATCGATTGCATGGGTTACCTGAGACCATTGTTTCTGATCGAGATACTAGATTTTTAAGCCATTTTTGGATGAGTTTGTGGAAGATGGTCGGAACGAAACTGAATTTTAGTAGCGCTTACCATCCGCAAACAGATGGGCAAACAGAAGTGGTGAATAGATCGTTGGGAAACTTATTGAGATGTCTTGTGAAAGACAATTTTAAGAGCTGGGATATAAAGTTATGTCAAGCAGAATTTGCACATAATCATGCTGTTAATCGAAGTACTGGATTCAGTCCATTTCAGGTTGTATATTCAACCATTCCAAAGGGTCCATTGGATTTAACGACTGTACCATATCAGAAGGGAGTGATTAAGCAGGCTAGAGATTTAGTGAATGAGTTACGAGAATGCCACAAAGTTGTACAGGAACAACTGCGTAAGACAAATGAGAAGTACAAGCAAATAGCGGATAATAAACGAAGAAGTGTTGTCTTCAAAGAGGGAGATTTTGTATATGCAATATTGACCAAAGACCGTTTTCCGGTTGGAACTTACAACAAGTTAAAAGCACGAAAGATTGGTCCAGTAGAAATTCTGAAGAAGATCAATGATAATGCGTATCGGTTAAGGTTGCCGGAAGAGGTTCATACTTCTGATGTTTTCAATGTTAAACATTTGATTCCGTATTACGGAAAGGAACTTGTCGAAGGCGACGAGGTTGTGAATTCGAGGACGAATTCCATCCAACAAGGGGAGGATGATGAAGCACTCACCTCCTTAGGTCGCGGCCGACCTAGCCTAGATCATGAACGACCTAACGCGATTTGCCAAAGCCCTAGATCGCGCCTCCTCTTCGTATGTCGCGAACGAGCTATTGCGGCCGATCTTCTTTGGGTCGTGGACGACCTAATCAACGTCGCGAGCAAGCCCTACGCCGCTTCCCTCTATGTCGTGAGCGACGACCCACTATATGCGCCTACCTCCAGCCCTAGGTCGCCCCACCGTGAATCGCGAGCGAGCTACCATAGGTCGCGAATTTTCTTTAAGTCGCTAATACGAATCTCTTATGTCGCTAATGATTTCCTGAGTCACCCAGTATAGGTCGCTCAAGATTTTGAAGATGCACCATTTCTTATGTCGCGAAGAAGAAATTAAGTCGCTGTCATTTTTAAGTCGCGAAGCTTTGTGCCGTTTTCTTTCTTAAGTCGCGGAGATGAGGAAGTACGTCCACCATAAGTCGCATGCCGCCTTCCATAAGTCGCTGCCGAGCTATCTTAAGTCGCATGAAGCATTTTAGGTCATGTGCGTAGTTATTTAGGTCGTTTTGTAAGTCGTTGTACTGTTTGTCTTTCATTTTCTTAAGTCGTTGTGTTTGTTGTATCACTTTGTTAAGTCATATGTGTTGTAATCTCCTATAAATAGGGGTTGTGTCATTTGTAAAGGGGGTTGAAATTTGAATAAAATTTGGTTTGTGCTTTGTTCCTCCATTTTTAAATTGGTAGTCAAGTGTTAACTCCTATCTCCACTTCGGCATTCGAGTGTGCTCGAATCAACGAACGTTGAAGCCAATTCGCGGAATCAAGTGCGCTTGATCAACTCTCAAAGAACTGTAGATCTTTCTTCACAGAATCGTGGGCGATCATCGTGTCGAAGATTGCTAAAATCCGGTATCTTCGTGATCAACGGATTTGGGCCTTTCCGTATTCTTGAATCCATCGATTCTTCGTCGATTCACCGATTATTTCCGCTAATCGTGTGAGATCCTGGACGGATTCGATTTACATCGTCGAATTCGCTTCCCACGCTGCGTCAGCAAGCCAGTCAATTTTGGCCTTTTGCTTCATGTTGATTGCTTGCACAGGTGGAGCTTTACTTCCTGGCTGTCCCCAAGCTCTGATTGCCTTGCTCGAGTTTTAGATCTGGTGTTAGGCCTCTACATTTTCTTTGAATCTCAGATTTAAACTTCAATTTCTCAGATCTTGTTTAAGGTTCTTAGTGAAAGCACCAAAATATTAACCCAAAAAATGGATTAACACCCTGGCTAGAGTTTGAAAGCACCAGCCTTGTTCTGACAGGGAAATATCACAGATCACAGATATAAGAAAAGAAAAGAAAAAGAAATAAGACATAGAATTTTTATAGTGGTTTTGTTGTTAATGAAGCCTACATCCACTTTATAATTTTCCTCATAGATTGATTGCTGTTACAAGAGATGTTTTATTACAAGTTTTTGATTATGTTTAGCTAGATTGAATCCCCAGAGTTGAAATTCACTGGAGAATCATAGTGAATTTCTTTGGAGATTGTTGCAAGGGAGGTAGAGAGTGAAGAATAATTCCAGTGGAGTTCAGCAGCTAGTCCAGAGAAGATCCAATTTATGTTGCATGTAAGATGATATTTATGTGGGTCGGAGAGCTTCAAGGCCATGCGACTTCTTCATCGGCTTGCAGGTGGGTAGGAAATGACCCAAGGAGACACATGCATGCAAAATGAGGAAGAACCGTGGGTAGTTGGCGACTCATGGCCTATGGGTCGCTACCGTTTTGCGAGCCAATGTCTTGGTCTCTTCTTGTATGTTTATTTGGCTAGTTCGTTAGATGGTTTGAGCAGATGCATGGATCGCTAATGATACAAGCACTTAGGATATTTTTGGAGTTTGGAATTAGAGGTGTTTTGATAGTTTTTTATCGCAGCTGTTTCGTTTTGATGGAAATCACTAGCTGTTTCCGCTCGGCTGCTGATTGGACTGAACCAATGTTAGCTTCTTGGTTAAGCAGAATTTTATTGTTGCTTTAGTAATATGATTTGGCTCTTGTCAACTCCTTATCTTAGCCTTTTTGGTTAACTTCTAAGCCATTCTGATGTGACGGGTTTTTTTGTATTCTACGAAATCCTGTTGGGCTAAAAACCCGCATAACATTCCTAGTATTGTAGGTCAAACAAATTCCACTTTAAACATTGTGTAATTCATTATCAACTCATGAAAGTCGATTAACTTTCCAAGATAAAAACACATAGAAGTCCTAGAATCAACGAGAGAACACAACGTCAAACAGTGGAAGCAAACCAATTCCCTAACTTATAAAGGGTCGAAATTATTAATAGAGTTCAACATCACCAAATTGAATCCTACTGCATACCACCCTTACTGCCTCATAGAAGTCCAAGAATTGTTGAAAGAAACCAACATCAAGCAATACAATGTACTCAACCACCTTTAGCACTACGTAGAATCCCTAGAATCATCGAGAGAACTCACCAAGAAGAATTATTGGATGCTCAAATCAAGACTAAAAGAAAAGGACAAAGTCATTTTGAATTAAGTTCTAAATAATTGGAAAAATAATTAGAGCACCGTCGTATTTACAATAAAGAAGAACAAAAGTTAATGGCTGAAGAAGACAAAGAGGCAAAATGTGAACAATACCGTGCTATTTATCATAATAGAAAATCTAGAAAAGCCAAAAAAATACCAACGATGATGCATCGCAAACAAGTAGTGTCGGTAGTTCTTTTTCAGTACCTTGCTCTAACAATATACAAGGTATTACTTGAAAGAACTATTCCTATAATTCATTATGTTATATTGTGCGAACAATAAAAGTTATATCCTGTAATTTAGTATGTTATATTTTGGGAACACTAAAAGTTATATTTCCTAAAGTTTTTGTTACCTATGTGCATACATTATACTGTGAGAACAATAAAAGTTATATTTATGAAAGTTTATGTTACTTATGTACATATGCATATAATGATACAGAAACAAGTAGTACAAGTAGCTTCATATAATAATAATATATCTATTAATATAATCAAAGTATAATTTATGAACCCAAGTCTTATTAAATTTATCACCCACGTAGTTTACGAAGTCACTTCCTATCATATATTCCATAGCTAGCAAATACTGTATAAATTTTCTGTTAAAAAAACTTACAAAATTTATTTGTCAAATTTTTTAAGCAGATCGAGATCTTAGTGGACCAATGAACAATGAAGAACAGGAAGTCATAGTTATATTACCTTTTGAACATAGAGATGACTTGAATGGAAACATAAGAACAAACAGAGTTGGTCAACCATGTCAAAGTTCTATCACAAGACATAAATATGCAAGAAGCTTTACAGATCATTCTGGTTTTCAAAAGTTCTAATTGCCATGGTCTAGAATATAGACATTGTTAAGCAAAACACTTCTATCGAGGATCAAATTGTTTTTGCTACTTAAATGGAAGAATAATTTTACAGTCAATTTAATCAACGGATGAGATTTTTGAATTGTAAACTGACTAATCAAATGAAAGGAAACACTTAAGAAAAAACATACGAGCTTATTACCATATGTTTGCATTTACATCAATGGGAGTACACGTTGATGAGAACTTGGCTTGTGGAAGAAACGGAGTATATACATTTAGTGCTCAAGGGACTATATATCATAAAATAGGTAGTTTGGTACCTCAATCAAGTTATCTTCCAAGTTTATTACAACTTTACATATATGATATAGAGCACGAAATGGAAAATTGATTGTTTGAAAACGATACCCTGATTTGAGAAATAGTGGAGAAGTTGCAAAAACTTCTTAGTACATATAACAGATTTGTAGTTGTATTTCGACAACTTGGATAGAAGTCAAATACCCAACATTGCCAATTAGTTATAAAAGAACCATCTTCAAACCAAAAACAATATGCTCTTCCAACTACTACACAAGTTGCTGGAATTTAGGTAGAGGGAGTCGAAAATGAGGAAATACATGAAAGAGAAATTATAGTTGAGACAAATTTTAGATAACTCATAAATATTCTCGAAACAGCCGGTTATTATGACCCATTACAATATCCAATTTTACTACCATATAGAAGTACGGATGGGATATAAATAGTCAAGATGAAAATGGTTACAAATTTTCATGTCGCAAGTATTCCGCTAATATTCTACAAGTATATACAACTTTAATAACACTATATTTTACATAAACATTTTACTTCTTGGTAAATTTATACTGTTAATTTTTTTATAGATTTGAGAAAATGATAAATCACTTTTACTTCGAAGTGGTCGATTATTTTAACAGTACTTTGTTGATAATTATGCTAAGATAGACACTCACAGGCTAAGATGGTATGGGAGTAATCAAAATACCATTAGAGCTAAAACTTTTCAACGATTACAAGATGCCCTAGATGTAGGAAAATGATGCAAGTGTGTATTTTTTGATAATTTTTTTTTACCTTTTATAATTAGTACATATTTTTATAAACACAATTAAACTTCATATTACTAAGTTGTCAATAAATTATCTTATATAGGAAATATTGGTACACGAACAATACTACCTTCTTCATATACTAGATGTCAACGTGATATGTATCAACGATGTCATAATGTAATGACTTTAGTACACAAATTTGATAAGTCCGATTTATTCATTACGTGGACATGCAATCCATTTTGGGTTGAAATCGTTAGTGGATTATTATTACCTGGTCAAGACTCACAAGATAGATCAGATTTAACAACAAAGGTTTTTCGTGCAAAATACGAGGAATTGAAAAAAGTTGTTTTCATGGAAGGAGCACTTGGAAAAGTAGCTACTCAAGTTCATGTAATTGAATTTTAAAAAAGAGATTTACCACATATTCATGTGCTAAAAAAATTCGAAGAAGAAGACAAAATGACTAATCCGGATGAATATGATGAAATTATTACAGTAGAAATACTAGATATTAATGAAGAACCAGAGCTATATACAATGGTACTGAAGTGGAAGATTCATGGACCATATGGTAATCAAAATCGTATTTCTCCTTGTACGAAAAATGGCTGTTTGTAAGGACCCACCTTTTTGGATGGTTTAAATAACCGATAAGCCACACACGTCAAACCTAAACCGTTCAAGATGGAGGATTGTTATGACATAAGAAAAAGTAGAGAAAGGATGAAAACAGACACAGAATCTTACAGTGGGATAACAAAATGTTAATATCAAATTAACAGTTCATGAAGCTATTTTACAAATAACATTTAATTATACTTTTACAATATAGAGTCAGAGTTCATATAGTAGTAATAAATAAATAATGCAGCGGAACCACATGATGTAGTGAAAATAATATAATAAATAGTAATAGTACTAAATCTTCGTCTTCGTTCTCCAAGACAATCTTCGATAAACAGAAAAGCTCAGACTGACCCGAGCGAATTGAAAAGACAAAGCATTTGAGTCACAACTAAAAGAACTTATGTATGTTAAATCAACAGTAGATAAATATGAGTGTAATGGCATATGAGATATTTACAGGGTTTGAATTCGTCTACCCAGTGTTAACGTGAGTGCAGTTACTTAAGAGACGTTCAGGATTTCCATCTCTTAAGGATCCGTTAAACTATTTATATAGATAGTACAATACGCTATTATAATAGTGTCTACAGTAAAGTAAAGTATTAAAATATCATTAAGGCATTACCTATATCCCCCTTAACACATTTTATATATTCCCATAGTCTATGCAGTACCGTAAGTTCCTTCGTAAACTAGAGGTTTACCCAGATGGCACTCCATAGGTATTATGGTACAAAACAAACTCGTAGAATGCACGATAAGGCATGTGAACAGGACACTCGAGACAATGACAGGGTAGGATTCCATCAATTGCGGACCCAAACCAGGGTAATGCATAGCAACTACTACCGCCCACCTCGGAACAAACTCCCATAATCACAATCAAGGGGTGGCCACGAAATCATCATAAAGTCATAATATAGTATCGATGAAGCATGTCCGATAGGAGGAATGGCCTCAATTGGCCCAGCGTGGCTCCTATTTTAGTCACAACTAAGCTGACTCATGGGAGTCAGAGTCATGTAAATACCTCAAACAGAATCATTCACCAAACCATCATACTTCATTTCTTCAATCTCCACCACGTACATAGTTGTTAAAGTGGTTTTTTGTACTTGCAAAGAGTATGGCAATATTTATCCCGGTCTCTTTAACAACCAAACACTTATTACACATCGGATGGTTCCTTTACATTTCAAAAGTCAATTCATAATAAATATTAAAATATCATATTCGATTCAAACCATATCACTTTCGAAATCATATTCACTTTCAAAGCAATATTCACTTTCAAAATCATATTCACTTTGAAATTATCGATAAGATAGGTTAATTAAATCCTCATCCCAAAATAATCATATTTATTCAAATATATTATTTCACAAAAAGGTATCAATTTCAAATCCCGAGTTAGGTTGTATCATCATCAAGGTTTAAATATAAATACTTCAACTTTACACAGTGTGGAATTTTAGAAAATAGTTTAGATAGTCATAAATAATTTTAATAGTTTAAAATATTTAAAATGATTAAAATACTCTAAAATAGTTTAAATGATTTAAAAATAGTTTAAAATAGTTTAAATTGTTAAAATAGTTTAAATAGATTTAAACTGGATTAAATAGATTAAAATAGTTAAAATAGTTAAAATATTTTAAAAAGTTTTAAATTGGATTTAAAATGATTTAAATATATTTAAAATAGATTAAATAGATTTAAATTATATTAAATAGATTTAAAATAGATTAAATAAATTTAATTAGTTTAAAATTGGTAAGATAAGTTAAATTGGATTAAGTAGATTATAATAGATTAAAATAAATTAAAAATAGTTTAAATTGATTAAAATAGTTTAAATTAGTCTAAAATAGATTTCAAAATTATATCCAAACATTTTAATAGCTCAATTTCGATAAATTCATTTATACTTGACAATTCAAATTTGAATTCCAATTTAATTTGAACAATTCATTAGATCAATTACAATTTCAGCATTAAGACTTGGATTTTCAAAATAATTCAGTGTATATATCAATTTATATTTCAAAATACTAATTAACTAAATTCAAAATTTAAAGAATTAAAAATCATTTAATTTAACCAATCCGTTGTCCGTATATAACTTTCTACCATATGTTCAAGTGATACAGATATTTATCATTTCAATCCGCAATTTAAATTTTTTACGGGTATATATCATTTCAACTCACAATCCTGAATTAAAATAAAATCCATAAATCACTTGAGCCTATCATTTCAAACCAAAATGATTTTTCTTAATCTATAGATCGTTCGGGTATGTACCATTTCAATCTGTAGGGAATTTGCAGTGTTGAAACAATATAAAATACAACATCTAGTCATCCAATATCTACAATCAAAATACATCACAATCATCACTCATATCTACCAAAAAACATTAATAGATAACCGATTATCATTAACAGGTATTAAATTGTCGATTAAATTCAATATTAAATTAAATGATGATTTAATGCAATAAAAGTTAAATTTAACTAGAATGACAAATT
This sequence comes from Allium cepa, assembly GCA_030765085.1. Lineage (NCBI taxonomy): Eukaryota > Viridiplantae > Streptophyta > Magnoliopsida > Asparagales > Amaryllidaceae > Allium > Allium cepa. Next base: position 517,920,068 of record CM060942.1, read on the forward strand.
TAAATATATCAAACGTCAACCAACTAATTCTAAATCACATTATAAATTCAATTTAATTAACATAAGATAATTTACTTGTTGTGAGTTGGTTAAAACACCGACCTTTGATTTCAAATCGATTTGAAATCCAAAATAAGGCCTAGATTTGAACAATCTTAGAATTTTTCCAAACCAGTTCCATAATGTTTTAAATTTCAATACGATCCCAGCGGAGAAAACTGTATACAAATCCGAGCTCATATGCAAAAGTTACTACGATTAGAAGTTATATGATTTATATTTGAAATAAATAAAATAATAATATAATAAACAATTCACCCCAAACCCTTAGCTTGCATTCACGCTGCAGTACCCGACATGGCTGCCACACTCCATTCGCTTACCACCATCGCTTCACTAGCCTATACCCAAATCAATGACCACCACCGTGCTCCCCGGTTCGAGTCGCACCCATCCAAGCCGCGTGGCCATCTCCGATTGCTCTAAGCTGACAGTGCCGCCGCCTCAATCTTCGGCCAATCACAACGATTCTGGTGATCTACGGTGCGAACCAGACCCAGACCCAAGGCTTGCTCGATGGGCTCTATCACCCTATGTCCTCCGATCGTCTCCAGGACGTAGATCCACCGTTAAATAATCAAAACATTAATATGGATCGCTGAGGTTCATCCTCAATTTCTGATCAAATGGTGGTTCAAACTGAAAAGTGAACAATAGCATGAATTACCCTCATCGAGAGCTTCGAAATGGTATATAATATGACATAGTTCTGAGGAGTTTGATTTTTCGATTTGAATTTGATATTGGATTTAGAGTTTATATTTGGAATTTGTTTCTACCATTGAAAAGAAGGAGATAGAAAGAAGTTGATGTGCGTAAAAAATAAGAAAAATGATTGCTAGGATTTGAGAAACAGGACTATTTATACTAACAAAACCCGATAAGAAAATAAACACATATCGAATTTGTACGAACGACGAATAGCGACCGAAAAAGCCCGCTCTGCCTCGAAAACGAAAGTGGATTATCTCATATATTAACGTAGATGTTTTCGATATTTTTAAACTCAATGAAACAAGTTTCAAGTGTTAATTCCATCATATGAAGATATTAGCTTTAAAATCGGCTTATTTCAAATTGAATTGAATTAAATTATTTTCTACGCGTTTTGAGTCCATACGATCAAACGACAAGTCCGATCGCTACAAAACTTGAAAACCTACAATAATTCACAGTTGCGGATTCTGTGAAACTCGTTTCGTCGAAATCTGAGACGGTGGAAAAAATGGTTATTTTCGCATTAATTAAATCAATTATCATTAAATTGATTAAGTCACTTTTAATTTCACTTTTAATAACTAACCGATTTTAACATTTTTGATTACTTAGACATTTACAATAGTTTAAATCAACTTTACATGTCAGTCCAGTTTTAAATATTACATTAATTACAGTGCTCAGTTTCAACTGTAATTAAATCCAATTAATTATAATAAAATTTCAATAAATTGACTAAATATGATTTCAAACTTTTTGTTCAATCAATTATTACTCTATGGGCATAGTTAGCATTAGTTTATATCTTATTACATTAATATTCTCCAATTTCTTCTTAATTTCATTAACAATATTTAATTACATTTAATTGCAATTGATTTCTAATTTAATTTAACAAACTAAATAAATTGGTAACATATAATAATTGTCACCATTAACTTTTAATCACATTTATAAGTTTATTATCTACCACATATGTTATAACCATTCACCTAACAGTGATGTTATCCAACTAGAACCGATTATGTATAATTTCACCAATTAATATAACATTTAATTTATTTTCTTATTTTAAGTTTATAACTAATTATAACTTACAATCATTATAATATCTTGAGATTACGCTCAATTAATCACCTATTACATTAAATTTACATTATTACTTTACTTCTATATTTACAATCTATAACCAATTACGACTTTACATCATTTCAATAAATTGGACTTACATTAAAATAGTCATAAAATAACTTACATTAACATTATTGCATCCAATTCAAGTTATTCATTTCAATGTTAAATCCTAAATTTTTAATCGTTCACAACATTAAATTTCAAAACTAAATTAATTAATAATATTAATCATCGAAATTTATGGGTCGATACACTCTCTCTCACTCAAAAATTTTCGTCCTTGAAATCGGGAAAATGATTGGATAAAGAATTAATATATTAAATTCAAAATATTTCATTTATAAACAATTAATTTACATAATTAAATAAGTTAAATAAAATATATCAAATTTATATACAATTAAATCCTTCCATATTCAAGTTAATAAAAGTTTGAAAAACATTTTCACCTTCACAAAAAATTTCAAAGCCCAAAATTCATGGGAAATTTCGACGGAGTCTCCTTTTTACGAAGAGGTCTGAGAGAAAAAATAATATTAATAATAACAATATATATCACATATTTCAAAACAATATATACCAAACCTGTAACAACCCTAGATTTTGACTATATATTTAATTTTGACTTTATTTCATTTTGAAATTAATTTAAATTTTTTTATTTGTGTATCATTTCTAAACATTTTTAAAATGATAACGTAATTTTTCCAAAATTTACTGTATTTATTTCCTTTTTTTAAAGGCCGTTTTCTAATTTTCTGCCATTTTCTTCATTTTAAATTTCTTTATTTTATTTTAAATTTGTTTTATTTGTGAAATTTCATCTCTAAATTTTTTTAAAATAATAATAGAATTTTTCCAAAATTTACTGTATTGATTTCCTATTTTTAAGGGCTATTTTCCCATTTTTTGCTATTTTATGCATTAAAAATTATATTTAAATTAAATTTTAAATATTTAATTTATGAATAAAATTTGGTTTTATGTTATTATTTATGTTTAAAAATACTTTACAAGCTCATATGAATTTTTTTTATTTATTTCATTTACTTTCAAATTTTCTTGTCTAGTTCACTGTTTTAACTATTTTTTCTTAATTTTTCTCTATATAATTAATAAATGGTATATATATTTTTATATTTTGTTAAAGTTTCGAAATTTTATCTGATAATATTGTTATTTCAGAATATATAAACTTTTATAAATAATTAAAGGTAAATTGAAAGGGTTTGTGACCTTTTATTTCCAATGGCTTTTGATTTTCCCACCTCTTCATTTTCCTAAACTCTTGCCATCAATTTGCCATAACTCTCCACATCTTCAGCCGACCACTTCATTCTTCATTCACGTACATCATTTCTCACCTAATTTATGAAAAAAAATTTGGCCATCACTTGTTTGAGAAGTTGGTAAAATTCTATTTTCTTTTATCTCCTTTTGTTCACTTATGTTGATTTTTCGTTTGATTTGCACTTGATTTTCTTTATCGTAGGATCAGCCATGCCCCTCTCCAGCCCCTGCCGCCACCACCACCTGAGCACGCCACCAGCACCTCCTCCTCACTGACCATCCCCATCCGTATCACCCTAGGTGGTAGTTCCTTCACCAAGTTCACCAAACTCTGACATCTTGACCTAGCCGAGCACAAGCCTTCACATCCACCACTTCCACCACCCATGGCCGCCACCTACATGGCCACCACCACCTCCAGCACCTCCAGCACCCTCTGCCATGTCACCACAGTGGACCCTACTCCTCTGGCTGTGACCACAGCAGCCTTGGCCGAGCTTTGTTTGCTTGAAACTTGTGATGTTGTTAGTAGTTATGCCTTGTTGTGTTGTTGTTCCATCTCCATAATTTTTGCCATCAACAAACTCATGTTAGGCCGACCTTAGCAACCCATACCTGACCCAAAACCATTTCCTTAGACCTATACTCCACCTCTGGCCGAGCCTATGGGATGTCGGAAGCAAGTGCAAAGCATTTCAGCTTTGTTTTATGAAGTTATTTCTCGCATAGTTTATCGAATTTTTGGTCTGAAACCTTATAATTGTTATATTGTTTTGTTTGATTGGTATTCAAGGGAATTAATCCTTGGCTCCTCCATTCGTATCTGTGTCGTGCTTTTGTGCTTGTGTGGATCCCGTTTGTGCAATTCGTCGTTGTGTCATCAACTCAAAACAGTGAGTTATTCTCACCAGACAGTTTTATACTTATATGAATAGTAAATTGATCACTTGTGAATATGTAAACTGCATCACTATATTATTATTTGCTATGTCACTATTATATGATGTTCACCCATGCTTAAACACCTATTATGACATTTATTACTGTTATATTATGCTGTTCTGTTATTTTATCCGTTAATCACACTACAAGTTCCCTTTAGATTAGAATCACTATGAGTTGAAATGATACATACCCGAACGGACTTTAGAATAAGGGAAAATCATTATGCACTGAAATGATAGGCCTGAATGATTATCAAATTTATTTCATTTACTTGGGACTGCGGGTTTGAAATGATAAAACCTGGATTTTTCTTTGTAAATTACGGGTTGAATTGATATATTACCCGTATCACTTTTCCTAGTGTAGAAAATTATATATAGACCCGTAGTTAATATATTTGTCTAAAATTTTTAAAATTATTTTAGAAATGTAAATATTAAAATATTTTGATTTAAACCTAATTAAAAATGATTTTTGGTAAAATATTATTGATTTTCTGAATAATTACAAGTGAAATAAATTAACGAAAAGGTTAGAAAATTTTGAATGTAAGCTATTTTGGAAAATTTGATTTAATTATAATTTGAAATTAAATAGAATATGAAAGCATGATAAATTTATGATAATTTGAAATTAAAGGAATTTGAAGTGATTTTATATCATATTAATGATTTTAATAAAGTTGAAATGTGAAATGAATGAATATTTAAGTTGAAATTTTAAATTGTAACTAAAATTGGAACTTTTGGAATTGACTTAAAAGTGAATTTTTAATTAAGTAAATAAAAATATAAACTAAATTATATTTGAGAATTTTAACTTAAGTGTTAGGTTGAAATTTAAATGTAATGAATTTAAAATTGGACACTGCAATTTAATAAGTGAATTAGTGTTAAATATGAATTTTTAAATGGAAATTTAACTTTATGAAATCATGAAATTAAAGAAAATTAAATGATGGTTATAAAAGTAAAATTATGTGATTTTACAAGTTAAAAGTGAATTATAGAAAATATAATTGTTGGATTAAACTAAGTTTTTTTCTTTGAAACTAATGTAACACTATTACAGCATTTTAAACGCTGTCTTTTGTTAAATTTAACTGTTTGAATATAACTTTCTGTAGCAATTTCCAAATGCTGCGAAAGTTGAATTTTTACTGTTTTGATAAAATTAAGTAAATGAATGAACTTTGAAAGTTGAAAATTTTGCAAGTTTAATAATTTAATTATTAAATGTAATAACTTCACTTTTAAAGGATTTAAATGAAGTAATTTGTTGGAATTGAACTATTTTGAAATGTGAATTGAAATGGTAATTTTAAATTGAATAAAAATGAATATGTTTTTCAAATGAAATGATAAGTTGATATTTTGAAATGGATTTGAAATGATATTGGATTTTGAGAAATAAATACCATTTTTGAAATTATAACTACGGGTTATAATAACGACTGGTTGTTAAAGAGACCGGAATCGGATATGGACATACTCTCTGTCGATACCGAAAACCACTTTAACAACTGTGTGTGCGGTGGAGATTCCAGAATGAAGTAGGATGGTGACGACGTTCCTAAGGTATATTTCATGGACCTAACTCCCGTGAGTTAGCATAAGGTGGCTAAAACAGGAGTGATCTTGTGCCAAAGGAGGTAGCATCTCTGGCTGAACACACTTCTTCGATACCATTCTATTACTCTTGTGATCGATTGGGTGCACCCCTTGATTTTTGGAGTGTTGTTCGGGGTGGGCGTATGTGGCTGCTGCGTTACCACCAGCCCGTGTGCGTAATTGGTATATCTACCCTGGCATTGCCTTGTGTGCCATGTCACCTACCATACCGAGCCTTTACTACGAGTTTGTCTTTCTCCCGTAGCCCGTGTGGTATCCTCTAACAGTCACCCGGAGTGGAGATGGCATGATATTGGATGGACTACTGGGACTATTATGTGTGAAGGGTGATATGGGTAGTCCGGAACGCTATTTAAAAGTATGTTTATTTTACTGTAGACATTAGTATAATAGCGAAATATTACTATATAGTAAATAGTTTAACGGATCCTTAGAGGATGGGCGGTCCCAGGCATCCTTTAAGTTACTTGTATCTTTATTACAGTTCACTTGAGTTGGTTTACATTATATAAGTATATATTGTCCTGACTCGAGTGTTTTGTGTTTTGCTTTACGCTCGGGTCAGCCTGAGTATTCACAGCTTTGGATTCTCTTCCTGGAGCTGGTCTTTCACTGGAGTTTCTACTTATCTACATATTTATCTACTTCTGTTTCAGCTGTATTAGTTTATCTCATGTATTAGTGAACTTCTATGTATTTGGGATTTCTATTCTGTTGTTTTTCAGACTATATTATGTATTTGGTTTGAGACTCTGTTATAGTCGCTTCATGAACTACTATGTTATTTTATATTCTGCTGCGTGTTATTCTGTTTGTTCTGTGTCTGTGATTCTGTATATTTGATTTCATTTGCTCCAAATTTATTTACAATCTGTTATTTCGCATCATTCAAGTCTGACATGTGTGGATAATTGTCGATTTGAATGGTACGAAATTGGGGGTTGTTACAGTTGGTATCAGAGCTTAGGTTTTGGCAACCATTGCCTCTGCGGAGCAAAAACTCATTAGAGATAAGGTATTTCCACCCTAGAATGAGTGAAATAAATCTCAGAATCATATCTTTGTGAGAGACGTATTTTCAAAGTATAAAATGATTTTTCAAAATGTTTTCAAAGGATTTTCAAAGATTATTTTGATATATATATTTTTCTTGCTTTTAAAGGATTTTCAAATGTTTTCTAACTTTCCTTTCTTTCGTATCTATCTTGTTAGGATCTTTTCTTTCTTTAAGATATTCATCCAAGTGTATTATCTTGCCTTATCTTAATTTGTCTTCGGCTTGTCTTTATTCTTATCCTAAATTCATTCTTGATATTTTTCAGGATGAATCGGGGAAATGCCAGAGTTAGGGGTCGCGGTATTGCCCCAGCTCCTCAACCTGTTGCTCCAGTCAGGTTCACTGTTCTTTGTAAGGAATTCTCTCAACTTGGTGGAACCCCATTCACCGGTTCAGAGACTATCATTGAGGCTCGGCAGTGGTTGCGGAGTCTTGAGAGGATATTTACTGGTCTTGACATTACTGATGCTCAGAAGCATCTGCTTGCAGCCTTGCAGTTGCATGATTCTGCTTTAGATTGGTGGGAGTCCGTTACGGCTAGCACCGTCGAGGCTGATCTCACTTGGGAGCAGTTTAGGTATCCTTTGGGTTATCTTAATTTTGTTCCTATTTTTCCTTTCTTTGAATCTATCTTAAGCTTGTTTTCTGTATCTCTTTTCCAGGGAGGCTTTTGTGGCAAAATAGATGCCAAAAGCCGGGAAATCTTAGCTTTATCGTGAGTTTATGGATCTGAAGAAGGGTACCATGTCTTTTGCTTAGTATGAGAGGAAATTCAATGAACTTTCCAAGTTCGGTCCTGGCCTTATTGATACTCCTCTTAAGAAGAATGAGAAATTTATTGCTGGTTCTCGGCCAGAGTATTATAGTCGCCTTATTTCTCATGTTCATGGTTCTTTCACCCAGCTTATGGATATGGCTATTCGCTATGAGAATCCCACATCCAAAGATCCTGCTGTTTCTGATGCTCAGTCTTCCTCTGCAGTTTCCAAGAAGCGTAAGCCAAATTTCCAGCAGCAGAAGAAGAATTGGCAGAAGCGTCCTGGTTTGGGATCTTCATCATCTGCCCCTGCTCAGAGGCAACCAGTTGATCTCTCCTCCATCACTTGCTTTAGGTGTGATCAAAGAGGGCACTATGCCAATAGTTGTCCCACACTATCTGGTGCTGCAGTTCCTCCACCTGCTCAGTCGGTTATGCGTGATCTCTGCCATATCTGTCTCCAGCCCGGACATTTTAAGAAGGATAGCCCTACCCAGCAGAGGGGTACTCCTTCTGGTATATTTGCTGTCACTTCTGCCTCATCTCCAGTTCCTCCACCTGCCCCTGCTCCTAGTGATGACCAAGGTACACTCCAGGGTTCATTTACTTTATTTCATCATCCTGTTCGTGTGTTGTTTGATACTGGTGCTTCACACAGTTTTATTTATGTTGATTTGTGTGATAAGTTTGAACATCTCCTTTCTCCTGAGTATACTTCTGTTCCATTATGTGTTTCAAATCCTATTGGGGGTCCTGCTAACCTTAATCGGATTTGTCGAGAGGTGAAACTTCTCCATTCTGATCATCGCTTTAGTGGTGATTTTTATATTCTGGGCTTCGATGCTTTTGATTTATTGCTTGATCAGGATTGGTTAGTGAATCATAATGCTCATATCTCTTGTAAAGCCCGGTCTGTTCAGCTTGTTGATGATCAAGGGAATTCCTTGATTATTAAGTGCCGCATGCCTCAGGATTTTGCTGGCAACTTTATTTATTCTTTGGATTCTTCTTCCAGTGACCTTGATTCAACTCCTGTGCTTAGATTATATCCCGATGTATTTGGCGAAGTCATTTCTTTACCTCCGAAGCGGGAAATTGATTTTCGGATTGATCTTATTCCTGGTGCTCGACCTATTGTTCTTCCTCCTAGAAGAATGCACCCCGCGAGAAGGTTGAGATGGGAAAGAAAATTGAAGACTTATCTTCCAAAGGTCTGATTAGGCCCAGTTTTTCTGAATGGGGAGCTGCGGTAGTTTTTGTCACCAAATATGATGGTTCACTTCGGATGTGTGTTGATTATAGGGAGCTGAACAAGCTCACTATGAAAAACAGATATCCTATGCCTTGTATCAATGATATGTTTGATCAGCTTCATGGTGCCACTATTTTCTCTCAGCTTGACCTTGCACAGGTTTTCATCAGCTCAGGGTTGCTGAGGATAGCATTCCCAAGACTGCTTTCCGCACTGAGAATGGATTTTATGAATGGTTAGTCATGCCTTTTGGTTTGACTAATGCTCCTGCTTTCTTTATTGATTTGATGAATCGTGTTTTTCGTGATGTGCTTAATAAATTTGTGCTAGTCTTTGTCGATGATATCCTTGTCTTCTCTAAGACTAAGGATGAGCATAAGTCGCATTTGAAATATGTTCTTGAGACTCTCAGAAATCATCAGTTAAAGGCTAAATTTTCTAAATGCCATTTCTGGAGGGATGAAGTCCGTTATCTCGGGCATATTATTTCTAGTAATGGAGTCTCTGTTGATCCAGTTAAGATTACTGCGATCAATGTAAGTCTTTCTTTTTTCTCTTTCTCTATCATTTTAATAATTCTATTTTTTTTCCTATTGTTTTATTTTCCCCCGATTTTTCCAGGATTGGGAAACTCCAAAGACTCCATCTGATATTCGTAGTTTTCTGGGCCTTGCCGGTTACTACCGGAGATTCATTGAGAATTTTGCTCAGATTGCTGCACCTCTCACAGCTTTAACTCGGAAGAATGCCAGATTTGTCTGGAGTGATAAGTGTAAGGCTGCATTCAGTGAGTTGAAGAGCAAGCTAACTTCCGCACCAGTTCTTACTGTTCCGAATGGGAGTGAGGGATTTACAGTTTATACTGATGCTAGTCGTGAGGGTTTGGGTGCTGTTCTCATGCAGGATGGTAGGGTTATTGCCTATGCCAGCCGTCAGTTGAAGACCCACGAAGCAAATTATGCTGCTCATGATTTAGAGTTACTTGCTGTTGTCTTTGCTTTGAAACTTTGGAGGCATCATCTTCTTGGAACCAAGTTTGAGCTTTTCACAGATCAACAGTCTCTGAGATATATCTTCACCCAGAAGGATCTGAATCAGAGGCAAGTTCGTTGGCTTGAGTTTCTGGCTTCTTACAACCTCGACATTAACTATACTCCCGGTAAAGCTAATGTTGTGGCCGATGCTCTGAGTCGGAAGAAGGCTTTGTTGTGTCAGCTTGTTGTTTCTTCTTCTCCTCTTCTGGATCAGATTATGGCTAAGCAGGATGAGGATGAGATGCTTAGATTGATGAAGGAGAGTGTTCGTAGCAGAGTTGGTGGTAGTAGAGGTAGTAGTGGAGCTCAGATTGATGACAAAGGGATTTTGCGGATTAATGGCAGGATTTGTGTTCCGAAGGTTGATAGTTTGAGACAGGAGTTGCTTCAGGAAAATCATAGATCCAGACATTCTATTCATCCTGGTGTGTCAAAGATGTATCAGGATATGAAGAGGCTTTATTGGTGGGAGGGGATGAAGAGGGATATCTCTATCTTTGTTAGTCGGTGTGCGACTTGTCAGCAAGTCAAAGCCGATCACCAGAAGACCCCTGGTTTGTTGCAGCCCCTCGAGATTCCTAATTGGAAGTGGGAACAGGTTTCCATGGATTTCATCGATGGTTTACCGAGGACTCGGAAAGGCAATGAGAGTATCTGGGTTATTGTTGATAGACTGACCAAGTCCGCTCATTTTATTCCGGTCAAGTCTACTCGTTCTGCTTCTAGTTTATCTGAGATTTACATGAGAGAGATCGTTCATCTCCATGATGTTCCTCTCAGTATTGTTTGTGATCGTAGCCCTATCTTTACTAGTCAGTTCTGGAAGGCTTTTCAGGAATCTTTGGGTACTCGTTTGAATCTGAGCACTGCTTATCATCCTCAGACCGACGGTCAGACGGAAAGGTTAAATCAGATTCTCGAGGATCTTCTTCGTGCTTGTGTGCTTGATTTTGGAGGATCTTGGGAAGATTATCTCCATCTTGCCGAATTTACCTACAATAATAGCTATCAGGTATTATCTTATCTTCTGTTTTCAGTCTATTCTTGATCTTTTTATCTATCTCATTCCATCTTTGCATTCAGGCCAGTCTCAAAATGTCTCCGTTTGCTGCTTTATACGGGCGACCTTGTAGATCTCCATCTTGCTGGATTGAATCCGGTAATCGTTTGGTTCTTGGTCCTGAAGTGATTTTGGAAGCTTCTGAGAAAGTTGAGGAGATTAATAAGAGGCTGAGAGTCGCTCAGGATAGACAGAAGAAATATCCTGATAGGCGTAGGCAAAATTTGGAATTTGTTGTTGGTGGTCAGGTGTTCCTTAAGGTTTCTCCCTTGAGGAATGTCATTCTCTTTGGTCGTAGGGGGAAGCTTTCTCCCAGGTTCATTGGTCCTTTCCGCATCATGGAAAGAGTTGGTTCTTTGGCTTATCGTCTGGATTTGCCCGAGAAGCTTTCTAGAGTGCTTGATGTATTCCATGTCTCACATCTTCGCTGTCATCTCCATGATCCATCTCTTATTTTCCAGCCTTCTGCTCTTGATAGTTTGGATATTGAGCCTAACCTGACTGTTGAGAGGAAGCCACTTCGTATTGTCGATAGAGATACGAAGCAGCTCAAAAGAAAATCTGTTAATCTGGTCAAAGTACAGTGGAGTACCGATGATCGAGATTGTACTTGGGAAACGGAGGAGAGCATTCGTGCTTCCAATCCAGAACTATTCGTTTCAGGTACTATTTTGTTTCTCTATCTTGTTTCTCTTTATTTTTCCTTTCCGTTCTTTTCGAGGACGAAAAGATTTGAGTGGGGGAGAGTGTAACAACCCTAGATTTTGACTATATATTTAATTTTGACTTTATTTCATTTTGAAATTAATTTAAATTTGTTTATTTTTGTGATATCATTTCTAAACATTTTTAAAATGATAATGTATTTTTCCAAAATTTACTGTATTTATTTCCTATTTTTAAAGGCTGTTTTCTAATTTTCTGCCATTTTCTTCATTTTAAATTTCTTTATTTTATTTTAAATTTGTTTTATTTGTGAAATTTCATCTCTAAATATTTTAAAAATAATAATAGAATTTTTCCAAAATTTACTGTATTGATTTCCTATTTTTAAGGGCTGTTTTCCCTTTTTTTGCTATTTTCTGCATTAAAAATTATATTTAAATTAAATTTTAAATATTTAATTTGTGAATAATTTTTTTATGTTATTTTTTATGTTTAAAAATACTTTACAAGCTCATATGATTTTTTTTTATTTATTTCATTTACTTTCAAATTTTCTTGTCTAGTTTACTGTTTTAACTATTTTTTCTTAATTTTTCCCTATATAATTAATAAATGGTATATATATTTTTATATTTTGTTAAAGTTTCGAAATTTTATCTGATAATATTGTTATTTCAGAATATATAAACTTTTATAAATAATTAAATGTAAATTGAAAGGGTTTGTGACCTTTTATTTCCAATGGCTTTTGATTTTCCCACCTCTTCATTTTCCTAAACTCTTGCCATCAATTAGCCATAACTCTCCACATCTTCAACCGACCACTTCATTCTTCATTCACGTACATCATTTCTCACCTAATTTCTGGAAAAAAATTTGGCCATCACTTGTTTGAGAAGTTGGTAAAATTCTATTTTCTTTTATCTCCTTTTGTTCACTTATGTTGATTTTTCGTTTGATTTGCACTTGATTTTCTTTATCATAGGATCGGCCATGCCCCTCTCCAGCCCCTGCCGCCACCGCCACCACCTGAGCACGCCACCAGCACCTCCTCCTCACTGACCATCCCCATCTGTATCACCCTAGGTGGTAGTTCCTTCACCAAGGTCACCAAACTCTAACATCTTGACCTAGCCGAGCACAAGCCTTTACATCCACCACTTCCACCACCCATGGCCGCCACCTACTTGACCACCACCACCTCCAGCACCTCCAACACCCTCTACCACATCACCACAGTGGACCCTACTCCTCTGGCCGTGACCACAGCAGCCTTGGCCGAGCTTTGTTTGCTTGAAACTTGTGATGTTGTTAGTAGTTATGCCTTGTTGTGTTGTTGTTCCATCTCCATAATTTTTGCCGTCAACAAACTCATGTTAGGCCGACCTTAGCAACCCAGACCTGACCCAAAACCATTGCCTTAGACCTGTACTCCACCTCTGGACGAGCCTAGGGGATGTCGGAAGCAAGTGCAAAGCATTTCAGCTTTGTTTTATGAAGTTATTTCTAGCATAGTTTATCGAATTTTTGGTCTGAAACCTTATAATTGTTATATTGTTTTGTTTGATTGGTATTCAAGGGAATTAATCCTTGGCTCCTCCATTCGTATCTGTGTCGTGCTTTTGTGCTTGTGTAGATCCCGTTTGTGCAATTCATCGTTGTGTCATCAACTCAAAACAGTGAGTTATCATAACCACATAGTTTTATACTTATATGAATAGTAAATTGATCACTTGTGAATATGTAAACTACATCACTATATTATTATTTGCTATGTCACTATTATATGATGTACACCCATGCTTAAACACCTATTATGACATTTGTTACTGTTATATTATGCTGTTCTATTATTTTATCCGTTTATCACACTACAAGTTCCCTTTAGATTAGAATCACTATGGGTTGAAATGATACATACCCGAACGGACTTTAGAATAAGGGAAAATCATCATGGGCTGAAATGATAGGCCTGAATGATTTTCAAATTTATTTCATTTACTTGGGACTGCGGGTTTGAAATGATAAAACCCGGATTTTTGTTTGTAAATTACGGGTTGAAATGATATATTACCCGTATCACTTTTCCTAGTGTAGAAAATTATATACAGACCCGTAGTTAATATATTTTTCTAAAATTTTTAAAATTATTTTAGAAATGTAAATATTAAAATATTTTGATTTAAACCTAATTAAAAATGATTTTTGGTAAAATATTATTGATTTTCTGAATAATTACAAGTGAAATAAATTAACGAAAAGGTTTGAAAATTTTGAATGTAAGCTATTTTGGGAAATTTGATTTAATTATAATTTGAAATTAAATAGAATATGAAAGCATGATAAATTTATGATAATTTGAAATTAAAGGAATTTAAAGTGATTTTATATCATATTAATGATTTTAATAAAGTTGAAATGTGAAATGAATGAATATTTAAGTTGAAATTTTAAATTGTAACTAAAATTGGAAATTTTGGAATTGACTTAAAAGTGAATTTTTAATTAAGTAAATAAAAATATAAACTAAATTATATTTGAGAATTTTAACTTAAGTGTTAGGTTGAAATTTAAATGTAATGAATTTAAAATTGGACACTGCAATTTAATAAGTGAATTAGTGTTAAATATGAATTTTTAAATGGGAATTTAAGTTTATGAAATCATGAAATTAAAGAAAATTAAATGATGGTTATAAAAGTAAAATTATGTGATTTTACAAGTTAAAAGTGAATTATAGAAAATATAATTGTTGGATTAAACTAAGTTTTTTTTTTCTTTGAAACTAATGTAACACTATTACAACATTTTAAACGCTGTCTTTTGTTAAATTTAACTGTTTGAATATAACTTTCTGTAGCAATTTCCAAATGCTGCGAAAGTTAAATTTTCACTGTTTTGATAAAATTAAGTGAATGAATGAACTTTGAAAGTTGAAAATTTTGGAAGTTTAATAATTTAATTATTAAATGTAATAACTTCACTTTTAAAGGATTTAAATGAAGTAATTTGTTGGAATTGAACTATTTTGAAATGTGAATTGAAATGGTAATTTTAAATTGAATAAAAATGAATATGTTTTTCAAATGAAATGATAAGTTGATATTTTGAAATGGATTTGAAATGATATTGGATTTTGAGAAATAAATACCATTTTTGAAATTATAACTACGGGTTATAATAACGATTGGTTGTTAAAGAGACCGGGATCGGATATGGACATACTCTCTGTCGATACCGAAAACCACTTTAACAACTGTGTGCGCGGTGGAGATTCCAGAATGAAGTAGGATGGTGACGACGTTCCTAAGGTACATTTCGTGGACCTAACTCCCATGAGTTAGCATAAGGTGGCTAAAACAGGAGCGATCTCGGGCCAAAGGAGGTAGCACCTCTGGCTGAACACACTTCTTCGATACCATTCTATTACTGTTGTGATCGATTGGGTGCACCCCTTGATTTTTGGAGTGTTGTTCGGGGTGGGCGTATGTGGCTGCTGCGTTACCACCAGCCCGTGTGCGTAATTGGTATATCTACCCTGGCATTGCCTTGTGTGCCGTGTCACCTACCATACCGAGCCTTTACTACGAGTTTGTCTTTCTCCCGTAGCCCGTGTGGTATCCTCTGACAGTCACCCGGAGTGGAGATGGCATGATATTGGATGGACTACTGGGACTATTATGTGTGAAGGGTGATATGGGTAGTCCGGAACGCTATTTAAAAGTATGTTTATTTTACTGTAGACATTAGTATAATAGCGAAATATTACTATATAGTAAATAGTTTAACGGATCCTTAGAGGATGGGCGGTCCCAGGCATCCTTTAAGTTACTTGTATCTTTATTACAGTTCACTTGAGTTGGTTTGCATTATATAAGTATATATTGTCCTGACTCGAGTGTTTTGTGTTTTGCTTTACGCTCGGGTCAGCCTGAGTATTCACAGCTTTGGATTCTCTTCCTGGAGCTGGTCTTTCACTGGAGTTTCTACTTATCTACATATTTATCTACTTCTGTTTCAGCTGTATTAGTTTATCTCATGTATTAGTGAACTTCTATGTATTTGGGATTTCTATTCTGTTGTTTTTCAGACTATATTATGTATTTGGTTTGAGACTCTGTTATAGTAGCTTCATGAACTACTATGTTATTTTATATTCCGCTGCGAGTTATTCTGTTTGTTCTGTGTCTGTGATTCTCTATATTTGATTTCATTTGCTTCAAATTTATTTACAATCTGTTATTTCGCATCATTCAAGTCTGACATGTGTGGATTACTGTCGATTTGAATGGTACAAAATTGGGGGTTGTTACAAAACCACAGGAAAATAATATAATATCGTTAGAAAACCGTAATCCGAAAACGTACCTATTTGTCGGGTAAACAACGGTTATTTATGAAACCAAAACAGTAGCAATTGCTTTCATAAAACTGTATTTCACTTATATAATCCGAATGTGTTAATAGTTAGGCAAAAGAGAAATATTTAAATTATTTCAGCCAATAACAACAAAACAATCACAATATAACAATAATCACTTACAACCAAAACCACACAACCACTACATGCAAATTCAAGAAATTAGCCATCCAACCATGGCAACCAAACAAATGGTTTGTTTGGTTTTAGAACTTTTAATCGTATAAAATGATAAATAAACTACTAAGTATACTATACACTCAACGGTCTTAGATAGAATTTAATAGATTACTTATACATCTTTACACGGTTAGGAATATCCTTACCAAACATCCCATAAGCCAAACAACCAATAATTTCAAATGTCAATAAGTTTATTCTTACAAATTTCTTTTCATATCATTTACTATTTTTCTATTTTCATTCATTCATACAAATCTTATTTTCATTAAATTACACTCATTACTTACAAAAGTTCATTTCTTATTTATTCATACAATGCCATTTTCATCAAATTTTCATTCAATTATTAAAATAAGTTATTTCCATTCAATGATTTAAAATAATCAATGAATTCATTATCGAAGGATTATAAATATTTTATATCGGTATACTTCACATTTATTATTTACTTTGATTTCCCTTTTTATATCAGTATTCATTTGTGAAGTAACCCGTACTAGATTTTTATTCTTTTTCACATTTATTCCTTTCACATATAATATTCACCTTTTCTATTTCACTTTTTCTTTATAAATGGCTTCAAACGTTACTTAAGTTTATAATCATTTTAATTACAGTATTCATTTTTCTGTTAATTATAATTACTATCATTTCAAGCTATTAACTTAAGTTTATAGCAATTTATAATATCGGAATTCTCATGTAAAGAAGAAATTCCATTGAACACTTTCATTTTCTAAGTTTACTTGTATAATATTCTATTACATATTCTTTTTAACATTTCCAACTTTTTACATTTTGGTAAGTTATATATATTTCTTTTAGAGTGTAATCAAATGTTATACAAGTTTATCTTATTTATTTTGGTTAACAAATGTTCAATAATTCATCTTCTAAATTTCCATTATTCTTTAATTTTACAAGTTCCCAATTTCTTATATATACCATTAATCACTTAGCATCTAATTACTTATATTTTTCTTCATTTTAGAAACTTCCAATTATTAAAATAGTTAAGATTTCATTCATTACAATAATTGAAAACTAATAATCATTAGAAAATTTTAAGAACTAAACTCCAGGTTCATTTTAGTCCCTTAAAAAATAATATATATTTATCCTTCATAGACCAATTCATATTTAAAAATTCAAATTTAAGTTTTATTCATCCAAACATAGGTGAATTAAAATTACTACAATAGTCTTCCCACTATGAAACTCGAAAAATAACGTCGATAATGCGTGCACTTATCATCGAAATTATTTTCCAACGACAGAGAGGGGACTACTGAACTTAGTTCCTTTAAAATTCCTTTAAAACATTCCATTCAAATCATATTGAAATATTTATATCGAAAAATACTTTCAAATAATACTAATAACATATTCCAAAATCTTTTGAAAAAAATCCTAAAAATCCCGAAACTTAAGTTCTGAATTTCCAATTTATGTTCATTTTATGTATAATCTCGTTTTGCAACCAATATTTATAAATTCAATTTTATAACAAACAAACATATCACATACCACAATATCCATTAACAAAAAATTATTCTTTTACATACAAAATAAGATACTGGTAAAGTTATTTCATTTACCTATATTTCAAAACCAATATTGTGTCGGTCTGCTACAGTAAGTGTTTAGAAATCCCTATCGATGCCATGAAATCCCATGTACCGACCAGAGTTTATAAATACTAAACAGAACAAATAAACACAATGCAAAATGTTTTATAACACTAAAAACTACGCTCTCACATATATATAAACTCAGCGATCCATTCTACGGTATTATTGTCCTATATTATATCAGTAAGACCCCACAAAACTAAGATTATCGCTAAACCAAAGCTTTGACACCAAATGTAAGGACCTACCTTTTTGGACGGTTGAAAATCGAGGATACGCAACACACGTCAAACCCAAACCATTCAATACGAGGATTGTTATGGGGTAAATAAGAAAAAGCAGGGAAAGAAATAACAAAGATACAGAATCTCACAGCGGAATGACAAAATATAATAATCAAAATAAACAGTTTACAAATTGATACGTAGAATTAATAGGTTGTAATGGAATGATTTAAGTGAATTGGACCAGATAATCTAAGTTCTGGCACTTAGAAATTGATGTGTGAAATAAGTGATGTCTATAGCAACTTGTAAAGTTGTAGATTGATATACGTACCCCGGGTTTATATGAGTTGTATACTTTTGTACTACATGTTAGATGGGTTTACTCACGCTGGTTTCCAGCCTGACCCGGGTGTTACTTTGGTGTAATGCTCGGGTCAGACCGAGTATTACAGATTTTGAGGTAGGTACGTTCTGGAGCTCAGGAGGCGAGTTGGATGGCAGGAGCATATAGAGTATTTTCGCTGTATTTATATTATTATTACCTTGAGATATGATAATTGTAAATATTCAGTTACTGTATATAATGTGAAACTCTGATGTATTAGAATGTAACTAACAGTTATAATATTCTCATATAGACTGTTATTATTTATTATTATATTTTATCCACTGCGATTGTAAGATGTTTGGTGTTTCCGTTCTTCTTCTTCTATCTCTTTCTCCTTTTTCATAACTATCTGAAATTCTCGGGTTAGAAAATTTCGGGTCATTACATTTACGAATGACGTTTTATTATACCTTTACAATACAAAGTTAGAGTACATACAACAGTAATAAATAAATAATGCAGCGGAACAACATGATGTAGTGCAAATAGTATAATAAATAGTAATAGTACTAAATCTTCACTTTTTCCTCCAAAAGCAGTCTTCGATAAACTGAAAAGCTCAAACTGACCCGAGCGAGTTGAAAGGACAAGACAATGGAGTCAGAACTAAAATATCTTACTTAAGTTAAATCAACAATATATAAATATGAGTGTAACGATGTCGGGGATGTTTACGGGGTTTGACATCTTCTATCTAGTGTCAACGTGAGTGCAATAACTTAATTAAGAGATGTTCGAGATTTCCATCTCTTAAGGATCCGTTAAACTATTTGCATATATAGTACAATACGCTATTATAATAGTGTCTACATTAAAAGTAAAGTATTAAAATAGCATTAAGGCATTACCAATATCTCTCTTAACACATTTTACATATTCTCATAGTCCATATAGTACTGTATGCTCCTCCGTAAACTGGAGGTTTACCCAGAGGTCACTCCATGGATATGGTACAAAACAAACTCGTAGAAGGCACGATAGGGCATGTGAACATGGCACTCGAGGGAATGCCAGGGTAGGATTCTACCAATTGAGGATCCGTACTGGCGGTAACGCAAAACAGCTACTACCGCCCACCTCGGAACACACTCTCATAATCAAAATCAAGTGGTGGCCACCAAATCATCACAAATTCATAATATGGTATCGAAGAGGCATGTCCAATAAGAGGAATGACCTCATTTGGCCTGGTGTGGCTCTTGTTTTAATCACATCTAAGCTGACACACGGGAGTCAGGGCCACGTAAATACCTCATACAGAATCGTTTACCAACCCATCCTACTTCATTTCTAGAATCTCCACCACTTACACGGTTTTTAAAGTGGTTTTCGGTATTAACAGAGAGTATGACAGTATCCGATCATGGTCACCTTAACGACCAAATGCTTATTACACACCGGATGGTTCCTTTACATTTCAAAAGTCAATTCATAATTAATATCAAAATATCATATTTGATTCAAACCATATCACTTTCGAAATCACATTCAATTTTAAAACCATATTCACTTTTGAAATCATTTTCACTTTGAAATTATCAGTAAGATAGGTTAATTAAATCCTCATTCCACATGATATTTACTCAAATATGACATTTCACAAAAAGGTATCAATTTCGAATGCCAAATTAGGTTGTATCATCATCAAGGTCTAAATATAAATGCTTCAACTTTACACGGTCTGAAATTTAGAAAATAGTTTAGATAGTCATTAATAGTTTTAATAGTTTGAAAATAGTTCAAATAGTTAAAATACTCTAAAAGATCTAAAAAAAAGTTTGAAATAGATTAAAATAGTTTAAAAGTTAAAATAGTTAAAATAGATTTAAATTAAATTAAATAGATTAAAATAGTTTAAATAGTTTAAATAGATTTAAATTAGATTTAAAATGATTTAAATAGATTTAGAATAGATTAAATACATTTTAAAATAGATTAAATAGATTTAAATTATATTAGATAGATTTAAAATGGATTAAATAAATTTAATTAGTTTAAAATAGGAAAGATAGATTAAATTGGATTAAATAAATTATAATAGATTAAAATAAATTAAAAATAGTTTTAATTGATTAAAATATTTTAATAACTCAATTTTGATTAATTCATTTATATTTGACAATTTAACTTTGAAATTCCAATTTAACTCCTTTGATCAATTCATTAGATCAATTCCATTTCAGCATTAAGTCTTGGATTTTTAAAAATAATCCAGTGTATATAAATCAATTTCTATTTCAAAATACCAAGTAACAGAATTCAAAATTTAAAGAATTAAAAATCATTTAATTTAACCAATCCGGTGTCTGTATATAATTTTCTACCTTATAATTAAGTTATACGGATATTTATTATTTAATTCGTAGTTTAAAATTTTTACAGGTGCATATCATTTCAACCTACAATCCTAAATTAAAATAAAATCCATAAAATCGCTTGAGTCTATCATTTTAACCCATAACGAGTTTCCTTAATCCATAGATCATTCGGATATGTATTATTTCAACCCAAAGGGAACTTGCAGTGTTGAAACAATATAAAATATAACATCTAATCATCCAATATCAATAATGAAACATACATCACAATCATCATCAAAATCAACCAATAAACATCAATAGATAACTAATTACCAATATCTGGTATTAAATTGTCAATTAAATTCAATATTGAATTAAACGATGATTTAACGGAATGAAAGTTAAATTTAACTGCAATGACAAATTTAAATATGTCAAACGTCAACCAACCAATTCCAAATCACGTCATAAATTCAATTTCACTAACATAAGATAATTTAGTAGTTGCACGTGGGTCAAAACACTCACCTTTGTTTCAAATCGATTTGAAATCCAAAATAAGACCCAAATTTGAATAGTCTCGAAATTCGTCCAAATCATTTCCATAATGTCCAAAATTTCAATATGATCCCAATAGAGAAAACCGCGTACATATCCGAGCTTGTATGCAAAAGTTATTAAGATTAGAAGTTATACGATTTATGTTTGAAATAAATATAATAATAATAAAATAAATACGTTCACCTCAAAACTTTAGCTCACGTTTACGCTACAGTACTTGACATGGTGGCCACACTCCAATCACTTTCCATAGCCGCTTTACTAGCCTATACCTAAACCAATGACCACCATCTTACTCCCCAGGTCGAGGCGCACCCCTCTAGGCCGTGCGGCCATCTCTGGTTGCTCCATGCTACCTGTGCTGCAACCTCAATCTTCGGCCAATCATGGTGATTCTAATGATTTACGGTGAGAACGAGACCTAGATCTAAGGTCTGCTTGAGGAGCTCTACCACCCATGTCCTTCGATCGTCTCCAGGATGTAGATCCACCGTTAAATAATCAAAACCCTAATATGAACGGTTGTGGTTCATCCTTGCTTTCCAATCAAATGGTGGTTCAAATCGAAAAACAAAAAGCAAATGTGACGCTTGTCAAGAGCTTTAAAACGGTATATAATATGATATAGTTATTAGGAGTTTGATTTTTCGATTTGAATTTGACATTGGATTTAGGGTTTATATTTGGAATTTGTTTCTACCATTGAAAAGAAGAAGATAGAAAGAAGTTGATGTACGTATAGAATAAAAAACTGACTGCTGGGTTTGGAAACAAGACTATTTATACCAACAAAGCCCGATAGGAAGATAAACACATATCAAATTTGTACGAACGACGAATAGCGACCCAAAAAGCCCGTTATGCCTCGAAAACAAAAGTGGGTCATTCTACATATCAAATGGACGTTTTCGATATTTTTAGAATCAATGGAATAGATTTCAAGCCTTAATTCCATCGTACGAAGAAGATAGCTTTAAAATCGGCTTATTTCAAATGGAATTCAATTAAATTGATTTCTGCGCATTTCGAATCTGTACGATCAAACGACAAGTCCGATCGCTATGAAACTTGAAATCCAACAATAATTCACCGTTCTGGATCCGATGAAATTAGTTCCATCGAAGTCCGAAACAGTGGCCAAAACGATTACTTTCATGTTAATTAAATAAATAAATTATTATTAAATTAAATAAGTCACTTTTTAATTTCACCTTTAATAACTAACAAATTTTATCATTTTTTATTACTTAGACATTCAGAATAATTTAAAAAAATACCCATCAACCTAGTGCTGAATATTACACTAATAACCGTGTTCAATTTCAAATATAATTAAATCCAATTAATTATAAATTAAATTTCAATAAATTGATTAAATTTGATTTCAACCTTTTTATTCAATCAACTATTACTCTTTGGGCATAGTTAGCATTGGTTTATATCTTATTACATTAATATTCTCCAATTTCATCTTAATTTCCATTAACGTAATATTTAATTATCTTTATCGTAATTGATTTCCAATTTAATATAGGAGGCTAAATAAATTGGTAACATATAATAATTGTTACCATTAAATTTTAATCACATTTATAAGTTTATTATCGACTACACATGTTTTAACTATTTATCTAACGCTGATGTTATCCAATTACAATTGATTACGTATTATTTCACTAATTAATATAACATTTAATTTATTTTCTTATTTTATGTTTATAACCAATTATAACTTACGTTTATTATAATTTCTAGAGATTACACTTAACTAATCATCCATTACATTAAATTTACATTATTACTTGAACATGCAACGCTCACCAAGTTCTTCTATGCAAATTCAATCAAAGAACATCTAAGACAACTTCTATATCATGAATTATTGAACATTACAGTTTAACTCATCATCTAATAATCTAAAATGCAATGATTCAAACATCTAAGGTCCAACTCATCATCTGACACAAAACGGTAGAAGAAATCCTCAAAAGGGCAATATCTCAGGGTAGTTTGAACATGGATCCAACACTTTTCTTGCACATCCTAATAAAACGGCGTAGTAACTGCAGCAACAGTCGATGAGTCACGGAGCATCAGAGTGACATAACAAGAGCAACAACAGGTTCATCAATAGTCTCAATAATAATTAAAACATGACCATCCACAAAAACCACTTATGGTGCAGGAGACAATCTAACAGACTAAGAAGCAACGTTCATAACTTTTGGAACCCATTTCTGAATAAGGGGATGGGGTAGCAGAATCTTGGATGATGGAGGAACTTCCATGGTAGAGACCGAAAGCTTATAAGAGGCGGCAATATGACCAAACAAATGAGAAGTGAAAAAAAGTTAGGCGCCCAACCATATCGAACATGGACCACATCAACTTGGCCAACTTACATTAGCACACGAATCAAAGATAGTAGACGCTTATCGATGGATATTTCAATCGGGTCCTTAGCATAACCAATTTATCGTGGGCTACAGTACTAGAGTCAAAAAAATTTAATTTACCTATGTTGCTGCGAACTAGTTCAATCCAATGAATGGCTGCAAAGTAGACCAAAAGGCCAAAAAATAAACCCAAATAGGAATAAACAAAATCTGCGCAAGAGCACTAGCCACAGAAGGAGACCAATGAATAGTAATGAATAGTTTACCATCAATAAAAGATAGTTCAGCTTCTAGTACATGCTGACGATCCTCAAAAGTTGAAAACTTGAAAAAGTACATTGAGTCAACATACCTGACATGGAAACCACCTCGAAGTTTCCATAACCGGCTATATAGATTACTAGCGTCTTGAATTAGATGATTTGGATCCAAGAAGAAACCAACTTGGTAGCCCGACCAGTATCATGCACCTTCTTGCATAACAATAGGCGGTGGAATCATAACACCATTCTCCTCCATAATTTCAAGGTCTATAGGCGAGTAAACACCTGCATTTCGAGGTAGAGAATGAAAATGAGAGGAGCAAGGCTTGAGACAGCCTGGAACAGACCCCTTTTAAGGCTGAATAGGAAGGACCATTTTGGCTTGAGAGCAGGTTGTAGGAAAAACCATGGAAGAGACATTCAAACAAGCACCTTTAATTCGAGAGCCAAGACCAAAATTGTCAATGTGTACACCACCAGGCTGGCCATCAAATACATCAACATTGCTTACCAAAAATTTCAAAGGATCATCAATATTCAGCTCACCAATTTCAATCCATTGTCCAACATCATCATGTATGGCCTTCTCCAACAAAGGGGAAAGAGGAGTATCCAAGTCAGCTGAAGAAGAAATGATACCTAAAATTGGCAAGCTACTGGGATCGGGAACACAAAGAGATGCATCCAAGGCTACAAAGGGGTTTGCAGTGAAAAAAGGGAATTCAGATATAGAATTTGACAGAGCAAAGGCGGGAACCCAAAGTTGGAAAATCATTAGCACTGAACGACAAAGAGGAACCAGTGGCAGCATGAGGACCAGACCTAGTCATGATTAATATATATTATTTAGTTACATAAATTTACTTTATAATTAGTTACAACAACATTTTATGGTTAAAATCAGTCATATAATTTAATATATAACATATTGTAGTAAAATTAATTTTCGTTAGTAAAGTAATAATTTTTGTAAATGTTTTACGATTATTTGATATTATTCAAATCAATTTACTTCATAAATAAATTATATTAATTCGAACATGATATGAAAAATACTTTTTAATTTTAAAATATTATTTTAGCACCAAATAAGCTTCTGGTTGAAAAAGTAAAGAATACAAAACTTTTTTTCTATTGTTAAAATTATTTTCTTAAAATGGTCGAAATTATATAAGTTAGTATGAAATTAATTTAAATCGGGAAAAATATGGAAAAAAAATTGTACTTTAAAATATCATTTAGGATTTATAGAAAATTTAAAATTTGTAATAAAGTTTAAAAATTAATGATTTGTTAATATTTTAATAAGCATCAATTGAATATTTAATTAAAATGAATTTTAAATTTAAAAGAAATAAAATTATTTCTGAACTGTGCGCATGACCTGGGTTTAATAAGTAAATAATTTATCTTGAATAATTTTATTAATCAATACATATAACTATATATTATAAATATATTTATGTGTATAGATATATATCAAAAAAATTACTTTATTATAATATATATGTATACATATATTATTGAGGGTTTAGAAAAATTATTTTAATATTTTAACTAATCTATTTATATTTTAGTAATATATATAATATTAATATTTTATTTATTGGATTATATATATGCAAATATATGTATGTATGTATATATGTGTGTAATTGTGTGCGTGTGTGTATATATTTAAATATATTATACATTTACATAAAATTATTTGAACAAACTTAACGTGTGTGTGTATGTTCGAAATATTTACAAAAACTAACAGTTCATATACGTATATGTATTTGGACAACATATACTTACATATTGAATGAGCTACCATTGCAATGTAAATCCCAACTTCTATACACGGACGTGTTATATGTTGCACAGGTTGACATGTTATGCACACACATACTTGTGTATATGTACATAAATTATTGTTGTATATATGTATACATATATTATTGAGGGTTTAAAAAAATTATTTTAATATTTTAACTAATTTATTTATATCTTAACCATATATATAATATTAATATTTTATCTATGAGATTATATATATGTGTTAATATTATATGTATATATTTATATATGTGTGTGTGTATGTACAAGTATGTATGGCACGTCCGTTGGACGTGTGCAAAGACAACTGTGAGTTAACTTCTTTTTAATGCAAAATAGTACATACAAACATGTGTATTTTTTTAGTGTATATATTTTTCATGTACCGCTTTTTATGTAATAGCCAACTTTGTTTAACAATATGGTTGCTCTGTAGTCCTTACCATGGCATGATGTTGCAAGTAACTCAGATTTTGTTTGCATATCCAGAGTAGGCTTGTATGCTCAAATCATCCCATGTCCAAAACATGCCTTGCCCTACAACTGCCTCGGCTTGTCCCCTGTCCAAAACATGCCTTGTCCTACAGCTACATCAACTTACCGGTTTAATTTGCATATTCATACTATCATTTTGCTGCTATTCCAATATAACTATATTATTGCAGTCCGTTGACGTGAGCGAAGAAAAATGTCGCCATTTGTTCAGAAATTATTTTCTCGCCTCCTTTATCCATGCTTTAGACCAGCATCACTAATTAGTAGATGATGGCGTAGTTAAAAATATTTTTTATGGGTTATTTTATGTAATACATGTTTCTATAATGACCATAAAAAATTAAAATTATCGTTGTTGTATATTTTACGTAAACGAAAGATGTAACAACCCGCATGTTTGACGATATTTATATTTAAATATTTTATTTGAATATTTTATCGATACTCGGAATTTAGTCCGAAAAGCTACTTTTTGCATACGGTCGAATTAGGACTCGGGACCACTCCTATTGAGTTTAAAATGCCATTTGCGACCTTTTTGAGTATAGGCTTCGATATGTTTGGAGAAAGTTGATTTTTGCTACTTTTTCACTTTGAGTTTGGGTTTGGGTTTGGGTTCAACCCTATGTTTAACTTATACACAAATCTGAGCCACTCATCCCCATTCACCCTCACTTTCTCCTCTTTTCAGTTCTAAAACATCAATGGTGGGAGAGATGGGAAATTAAAACTCCAAAACCCTAGTTTTCTTTCATAAATCAAACTCAAGCTCCAAACTAATAGAAGAACCCATTGGTAAGCTTCTCTTCTTCTTCTCCAACTCATTCTCTTATCAATTTCAGAAATTCCTAAACCTAACTTTGGGAATGTCCTTCTTTTAAAGCTTAGAATCAAGCTTCTTGAGTTGGATTTGAAGAGTGGTTGATTCTCCTTTGCTTTCAAGCATCTTCTTTAATCGTTTGGGTTCAAAGGTGAGATTTTTATCTCACATCTATGACTATAATTATCTTTGGTTGTTGGGTATGAATTCCTAACACTTCTTCATGTGCATTTGCTCTTGATTTGGATTGGTTTTGTGAATATTCCAATTTTTGGGTTTTTAAGTCAAATATGTGTGAAAATCCTTTTATGGGTGTTTGATCATGCTTTTGGTGATGCATCGAGGAGCATATAGGGCCGGGTAGCCGATTGGCATAAACCCTTAGAGCCAATGTTCGTCCGGTTGCATTTTGGAAGAGTTTTCTCTTCATTTGAATAGGCTGAAAAACAGCCCAGGCATGATTCAGTCGTCTGAATCTTCTGTTCAGTCGACTGAATCTGGAACCCGAAAGTTTCCAAGCATGATTCAGTCGACTGAATCCTCTGTTCAGTCGACTGAACCTGGAAACAGAAAGTTTTCTAAACCTGGAAAATTTTCAGGTACAGGGTCAGTCGACTGAAAACTCTGTTCAGTCGACTGAACCTGCTGTTTGAGTCCATTTTGACTTTATGGATTGAATTTCCAATGTTAATCGATTCGTGTTGATTCCCTTTTGTTATTATCACTTATTATCGACTTTGATGACATTTTCTTCGTGATTTTTGAGAATGTCCATTTTGATGGATTCGGTATCGATTTCTTTGGAGTTTATTCACGTCTTCGAATGTGAATTTTAGTGATTGATTGTTCCTATAATCTTCTTTGGGATTTGTCACTTTAAAAATATAAAGGTTTCAATACTAGTAGTAAATATCAAAATTCTTTCATCAAAACGATTTCAACACTATTTTATTACAAAGCTCGTTTTCTCAAACCGATTTCCAATCTATTAGTATATACAAACCTTTACCTCACTCGTATGAGAAATCTAATTAAACGACTTAGTAAAACGAGTGGTATGAAACGCTTGCGTTTATTTCGTCGGTTAATTCTTGGACTTGTTCGATTGAATCTCTTGTGACAATTTTATAGTGGAGGTCTACAGTTTGTTCGTAAATATTTAAGTTAAGCAAGTGGTTATGGGACATGAAGCTAAACTCATATATTTACTAGCTTAGTGTAATTGACACTTCTCGTTGATCATGACGATCATCTTTGTGATTTAGACTAGCAATGTGCGATGTCTCTTTGTCTGCGAGGGAGACTAAACCCCGTTTTGTAGAGTTTCGACTCAAATTGGTGGGGTAGAAACCCATGGTCTTCGGGCCGTTTGTGGAGCTTCGGCTCAATTTGTGATGGTTAGCAACCATGGAATTAGCGTTCCGTTTGTGATACACATGTTGGTGAGCTTTATGCTCCCGTTTGTGATAGGCCTTCCACCCTATTTTGTGTGATTTCTGGATTTCGTGTGTCGGATTCTGGAATTTTCTTCTTCACCTATTTTTGTGATTTCTATTGATATGATTTATCAATTTTTGTGCATAGGTGAATTCGTGTGACATTGACTGGATTTCTTGAGATGATCTCTAGAATTTGTGCTTCACCAATTTTCGTGATTTCCATTGATAAGTTTTATCAATATGTGTGCATTGGTGAATTTGTGTCATTGACTTTTGTGATTGACATTGATATAATCGTCAATATTTATGGTTTGGTGAACGAAATAAGGAGTATGACATTTCCTTTGATTCTTGTGTAGATTTGGTGATATTGATTAATCTCTTGTTGATTCTCAATTACTTATATATGTCACAGCTTGGCATTGTGATTATTATGTGTTTAGTCATATCTCTTACTTTATATATCGTTTCATCTGATATTTGAAGTTAGACTGATCCGTTTATTATTTTCTTATTAAATAATACTCAGGTCAGACCGAGATGTTACAGGTGCTTCTGCTTGACTTTACATCCGGGATTACCTCCTTGACTTTTGGTTAACTACTTAGATTAGTAGTTTTTTTTGTATACATTTGAGATATAGACTCCATAATGTATACTTATTCTTTTGTGTAGTTCGTGTAACTATTCTTTTGTGATATTGTGGATCATTTTAGACCACTGCTCTGAAGTACACTTCCTAGTGTAATATTCATATCTATTTCCGCCTTTGTGACATGAATTATCTGTGACTGATTTGTGTTATGCTTATTTCTATATTTGTTTCCGAAGATTATTATAGCCATTGTGTAGTAGCTTTGTGTTTGTATCGGTATGTCGGATTTCCTCTTGAAATAAAATGCATGTTATACTATCTGACATATCGGTGCTCGCGCAAAGAAATTACACGGATGGTCGCTCCTCAACAGCCTTATTCTCCGCGCTAGTTGGCAGCATTACACCGTAGTGTTCTTGGCTAGCGTGGGTATAGAGGTGGGAGGTCACAGCTTGGTATCAAAGCCAAACTTCGGAACAATATGGAATATTATAACAAGGATCATCGTCCTAAGTCCATCTTAGGAGTCGTGCTTTAGGATTTAATTCGAGTCCTTGTACCGATTCATCCTATTTTCCTTATGATTCCTTGTTTATCTATCAAGATTGCTTGATCTTCAATTTGGTGAATAACCTTTTTCTTCTTCTTCTTTCTTTCTAAAGGAAGAGAAATGTCTAGACCAGGCCGCCCCAGAGCCGTACCATCTAGCACTCCACCCCAGGATGGATTTTTTTTGACTGCTCAATAGCTTCTTGATTTAGTGACGAATGCTCAAGCAGCTGGAGCTAACCCGGAACCTACTCACCCAAAGTAGGGATTTGCACGCTTGTGCAGCGATTACACTAATTTGGGTGGGGAGCCATTCAAAGGTTCCGAAACTATTATTGAAGTACAGGCTTGGTTAAGGTCATGCAATCGAATCTTTTCTCGCATGAATCTTATTGACCTTCATCGAGTTCAGGTGGCCTCTAGTATGCTCCGAGAAAGAGCATTGGACTGGTACGAGCTTCTTATTTCTGAGATTAATGAAGCAGATCTCACCTGGGAGCAATTCCGGAACGCTTCGAGTTGAAATTCGTACCAGAAGCTGAGAGGGTGACTTTGGCTCGCCGTTTTATAGACCTTGTTCAAGGTGATTCTTCCGTGACTGATTATGTCGCCTCCTTCGAGTCGCTTTCTAAATACGGGGTTGAATACATCAACACCCCTTTAAAGAAGAACCAGAGGTTCGTCTATGGCTTAAACAAAAATCTCAAGAAGCCATTACTTCTAAAGTTAGAAGTTTCTTTCGACCAACTCATTGATATCGCTCTTCGTCTTGAAGAGGCGGATAGGGAGAATGATGTTGAAGTGGTGGGTTCCAAACCAAGCTTCAACAACAACAAGAAAAGGCCAAACAAATTCAAAGGCCCTTATCCCAATAAGAAAGGAAAGCAAGCAACCCATGTGGCAAAGACTTCTTCCTTTGGTCGTGGAGAATGCTATAATTGTGGTTCGAAGGACCATTATGCGAACAAGTGCCCAAGGTTTCTCTCTTGTCGTTATTGCAAAGTTCCCGGTCATGTTATATCTTCATGCCCCAAGCTTCAGGGCAAGAAGGAGGGAAAGTTAAATGTTGCCCAAGCCCCTGGCAACACATCTCGTGGTCAAGGTATGCTTCATTCTATCCTTGATGGCATTATTGTGTTTCGTGATCATCCTATTCGAGTTCTTTTTTATACGGGTGCGTCCCATTCTTTTATTTCAAAAGAGCTTGTTGATACTTTTTCTTTGGATGTTTTGTGTTTAATGACTTCTTTGAGAATTGCGAATCCGGTTGGTGGATCCGCAACAATCAGTTTATTGTGTAATGATGTCGAGATTATTTTGGGTGATCTTTCTTTCCGAGCCGATTTGCATGTCATGCGTTATTTAGGCTTTGGAATGATTTTGGGAATGGATTGGCTTAACCGTTATGAAGCTCATATCCTATGTCCTGAGCGGACTATTCATCTTCGACATCCTCAATCTGTTAATCAGGTTTCTGTTATTCTTAAAGATTCGGATTCTGCTTTGGTTGCATCTTTATATTCTTTAAACCCTCGTGATGACGATGATGATGATGATAAGGGTGATATTATTTCTCTTATTCACGTCATTCGTGAATTTTCCGACATATTCGAGTCCGTTTTAGGATTACCATCTAAGCGAGCAATTGAGTTCAGAATTAATCTTATCCCTGGAGCTCAACCTATCACCTGTCCTCCTTATCGTATGTCCAATAAAGAAAACGAGGATATGCGTAAACAATTATCCGAATTGGAGACGAAGCAATTTATTCGCTCTAGTTCCTCACCTTGGGGAGCTTCAGCTATTTTTGTGAAGAAATCCGATGGAACCCTTAGGCTTTGCGTTGACTACCGCATGCTTAATGATCTTACTATCAAAAATAAATATCCTTTACCTCGGATTGATGATTTATTTGACCAATTTAGTGGTGCTAGAGTCTTTTCACAATTGGACTTGGCTACCGGTTTTCATCAGCTTCGTATTGCAGAGGATGGCATTCCTTTGACATCGTTCCGTACTCGGTATGGATCTTATGAATGGCTTGTTATGCCATTTGGGTTAACAAATGCCCCGGCTTATTTTGTTGACTTAATGAATCAAGTTTTTGAAGACTTCCTCGGTCGATTTGTTCTCATCTTTATTGATGATATTCTTGTGTATTCTAAAACCGAGGAGGAGCATGAAAAGCATCTTCAAATTGTGTTGGAAACTCTTAGGAGTAATCAATTAAAAGCAAAATTTTCTAAATGCCATTTTTGGCAATCTCGTGTGAAGTTTCTCGGTCATATTATTTCCGAATCCGGAATTTCCGTGGATCCTTCAAAGATTGAAGCGATTCAAGATTGGAAGAGACCGGAGAGTGTGACGGAGATTCGTAGTTTTCTTGGATTGGCGGGTTATTACCCTCCGTTTTATCAAAGACTTTTCTAAGATTGCCGTGCCTCTCACTAGCTTAACGAAGAAAGGTGTTAAATATATTTGGTCGGAAAAATGTGAAACATCTTTTCAGAAATTAAAATTGCTTCTTTCTGATGCTCCTATTCTTGTTATTCCCGAGGGGAATCAGGATTTCGTTGTTTATACCGATGCTAGTCGCGTTGGTTTGGGTGTCGTTCTTATGCAAAGAGAACGTGTTATTGCTTATGCTTCTAGGCAATTGAAGCCTGCTGAGACTAGATATGCCACTCATGATTTAGAGCTCGCAGCTATTGTTTTTGCTCTTCGGATTTGGCGTCATTATCTTTTGGGAGAGAAATTTGTTCTTTATACCGATCATAAATCCTTGAAGTATTTATTCTCTCAAAAGAAACTTAATTTGCGTCAACAGCGTTGGCTCGAATTTCTTGCACCATATGATCTTGATATTCTTTATACTCTTGGTAAGGGTAATCGTGTCGCTGATGCTCTTAGCCATAAACAACAAGCTGTTGTTTCTATGATGATATCCGAATGGAACGATCTTGAGATTTTATCCACTTGCGAAATTCGAGACCGTGTTCCCGATTTATGTTCATCTCTTGTTTTATGTAGCCTTGAGGCTCATCCTTCTCTTTAAGACCGCATTCTTGAAGCTCAAAGGCTAGACCCCGAATTGGCTCTTCTTGGCCAAAATATTAAGGGTAAGAATGATATTATAAGTTTGAAAGACTTTGATATTGATTCTCGTGGCGGCATTCGAAAATTTGGTAGACTTATCGTGCCAAATATTAGTGATCTTCGTAAAGATATTTTAGAAGATTCACATCGTTCTAAATTTACCATTCATCCAGGTAGTAGAAAAATGTATGCAGATATGAAGCGACTTTATTATTGGGAGGGAATGAAACTTGACATCGCTAACTTCGTTAAGCGTTGCATGACTTGCCAATTCGTTAAGGCCAAGCATCAAAGGCCCGGTGGATTATTGCAACCTTTAGAGATTCCAATTTGGAAGTGGGATCAGATTTCCATGGATTTTATTGACGGCCTTCCCCGTTCTCGTTCGGGTCATGATAGCTTATGGGTGATTGTTGATAGACTTACAAAATCCGCCCATTTTATTCCCGTTCGATCTAATCGAACCGTTCCTCCTTTGGCCAAACTCTTTATCAAAGAAATTGTTAAATTGCATGGAGTTCCTACTTCTATTGTTAGCGACCGTGATCCATTGTTTACTAGTGGATTTTGGAAGAGTCTTCAAAAAGCTTTAGGAACGAAGCTTAATTTTAGCACCGCTTATCATCCCCGGTCCGATGGACAAACCAAGCGTGTGAATCAAACTCTTGAAGATCTTCTTCGTGCATGTGTTCTTGATTTTGGTGGAAGTTGGGAAGATCACATTTCACTTATTGAATTTTCCTATAATAATAGCTTCCAATCTAGTATTGGTATGGCACCTTTCGAGGCACTCTATGGAAGGTCATGCCGTTCTCCTTCTTGTTGGCTTGAGACCGGTGAGAAGCTGGTTTTAGGTCCAGATTTTATTCGAGATTCCACAGAAAAGATTGATCTTATTCGTCATAGGATGAAAGAAGCCCAGAGTAGACAAAAATCCTATGCCGATAACCGAAGAAGGAAGTTAGAATTTTCTGTGGGAGATCTTGTGTTCATTCATGTGTCACCAATGAAAGGTGTTGTACGTTTCAGTCAATCGGGAAAATTAGCGCCTCGATATATTGGGCCATTTCCTATCACTGAACGTATTGGTTACATGGCTTATCGCCTTTTATTACCGGCTCAATTTTCTGCTATCCATGACGTGTTTCATGTTTCTCAACTTCGGAAATGTCTTTGAGATTCCGATTCTA
Source organism: Allium cepa (assembly GCA_030765085.1). Lineage (NCBI taxonomy): Eukaryota > Viridiplantae > Streptophyta > Magnoliopsida > Asparagales > Amaryllidaceae > Allium > Allium cepa. The sequence goes on from CM060942.1 coordinate 517,954,045, forward strand.
TTCTTGAGCCCGGTGTTGTGGAAGAAATTGAAGTTTCGCCTAATTTAACTTATGAGCAGCATCCTTTTCGAATTATTGCTTCGGAGGTCAAACGACTTCGAAATAAAGATGCCCCACTTGTGAAAGTTCAATGGTCTTCAAATCCTAAGGATTGTTCTTGGGAGTTTAGAGAGTTCATCGAGCGATCACATCCGGACTTACTTTCCAGTGCTCTTTAAGGTGAACCTTTTATTTCAAATTTCTTTTGTGTTGAATATGCTTTTATGGTTGTTACTATAAATCTTCTTCTTAAATATTGCGAGGACGCAATTTCTTTAAGGAAGGGAGTCTGTAACAACCCGCATGTTTGTCGACATTTATATTTGAATATTTTACTTGAATATTTTATCGATACTCGGAATTTAGTCCGAAAAACTACTTTTTGCATACGCTCGAATTAGGACTCGGGACCACTCCCATTGAGTTTAAAATGTCGTTTGCGACCTTTTTGAGTATAGGCTTCGATATGTTTGGAGAAAGTTGATTTTTGCTACTTTTTCACTTTGGGTTTGGGTTTGGGTTCAACCCTATGTTTAACTTATACTCAAATCCGAGCCACTCATCCCCATTCACCCTCACTTTCCCCTCTTTTCAGTTCTAAAACATCAATGGTGGGAGAGATGGGAAATTAAAACTCCAAAACCCTAGTTTTCTTTTACAAATCAAACACTAGCTCCAAACTAATAGAAGAACCCATTGGTAAGCTTCTCTTCTTCTTCTCCAACTCATTCTCTTATCAATTTTAGAAATTCCTAAACCTAACTTTGGGAATGTCCTTCTTTTAAAGCTTAGAATCAAGCTTCTTGAGTTGGATTTGAAGAGTGGTTGATTCTCCTTTGCTTTCAAGCATCTTCTTTAATCGTTTGGGTTCAAAGGTGATATTTTTATCTCACATCTATGACTATAATTATCTTTGGTTGTTGGGTATGAATTCCTAACACTTCTTCATGTGCATTTGCTCTTGATTTGGATTGGTTTTGTGAATATTCCAATTTTTGGGTTTTTAAGTCAAATTTGTGTGAAAATCCTTTTATGGGTGTTTGATCATGCTTTTGGTGATGCATCGAGGAGCATATAGGGCCGGGTAGCCGATTGGCATAAACCCTTAGAGCCAATGTTTGTCCGGTTGCATTTTGGAAGAGTTTGCTCTTCATTTGAATAGGCTGAAAAACAGCCCAGGCATGATTCAGTCGACTGAATCTTCTGTTCAGTCGACTGAACCTGGAACCCGAAAGTTTCCAGGCATGATTCAGTCGACTGAATCCTCTGTTCAGTCGACTGAACCTGGAAACAGAAAGTTTCCTGAACCTGGAAAATTTCCAGGTACAGGGTCAGTCGACTGAAAACTCTGTTCAGTCGACTGAACCTGCTGTTTGAGTCCATTTTGCCTTTTTGGATTGAATTTCCAATGTTAATCGATTCGTGTTGATTCCCTTTTGTTATTATCACTTATTATCGACTTTGATGACATTTTCTTCATGATTTTTGAGAATGTCCATTTTGATGGATTCGGTATCGATTTCTTTGGATTTTATTCACGTCTTCGAATGTGAATTTTAGTGATTGATTGTTCCTACAATCTTCTTTGTGATTTGTCACTTTAAAAATATAAAGGTTTCAATACTAGTAGTAAATATCAAAATTCTTTCATAAAAACGATTTCAACACTATTTTATTACAAAGCTCGTTTTCTCAAACCGATTTCCAATCTATTAGTATATACAAACCTTTACCTCACTCGTATGAGAAATCCAATTAGACGACTTAGTAAAACGAGTGGTATGAAACGCTTGCGTTTATTTCGTCGGTTAATTCTTGGACTTGTTCGATTGTATCTCTTGTGACAATTTTATAGTGGAGGTCTACAGTTTGTTCGTAAATATTTAAGTTAAGCAAGTGGTTATGGGACATGAAGCTAAACTCATATATTTACTAGCTTAGTGTAATTGACACTTCTCGTTGATCATGACGATCATCTTTGTGATTTAGACTAGCAATGTGCGATGTCTCTTTGTCTGCGAGGGAGACTAAACCCCATTTTGTGGAGTTTCGACTCAAATTGGTGGGGTAACAACCCATGGTCTTCGAGCCGTTTGTGGAGCTTCGGCTCAATTTGTGATGGTTAGCAACCATGGAATTAACGTTCCGTTTGTGATACACGTGTTGGTGAGCTTTATGCTCCCGTTTGTGATAGGCCTCCCCCCTATTTTGTGTGATTTCTGGATTTCATGTGTCGGATTCTGGAATTTTCTTCTTCACCTATTTTTGTGATTTCTATTGATATGATTTATCAATTTTTGTGCATAGGTGAATTCGTGTGACATTGACTGGATTTCTTGACATGATCTCTAGAATTTGTGCTTCACCAATTTTCGTGATTTCCATTGATAAGTTTTATCAATATGTGTGCATTGGTGAATTTGTGTGTCATTGACTTTTGTGATTGACATTGATATAATCGTCAATATTTATGTTTTGGTGAACGAAATAAGGAGTATGACATTTCCTTTGATTCTTGTGTCGATTTGGTGATATTGATTAATCTCTTGTTGATTCTCAATTACTTATATATGTCACAGCTTGGCATTGTGATTATTATGTGTTTAGTCATATCTCTTACTCTATATATCATTTCATCTGATATTTATAGTTAGACTGATCCGTTTATTATTTTCTTATTAAATAATACTCGGGTCAGACCGAGATGTTACAGGTGCTTCTGCTTGACTTTACATCCGAGATTACCTCCTTGACTTTTGGTTAACTACTTAGATTAGTAGTTTTTGTTGTATACATTTGAGATATAGACTTCATAATGTATACTTATTCTTTTGTGTAGTTCGTGTAACTATTCTTTTGTGATATTGTGGATCTTTTTAGACCACTACTCTGATGTACACTTCCTAGTGTAATATTCATATCTATTTCCGCCTTTGTGATATGAATTATCTGTGACTGATTTGTGTTATGCTTATTTCTATATTTGTTTTCGAAGATTATTATAGCCACTATGTAGTAGCTTTGTGTTTGTATCAGTATGTCGGATTTCCTCTTGAAATAAAATGCATGTTATACTATTTGACATATCGGTGCTCGCGCAAAGCAATTACACGGATGGTCGCTCCTCAACGGCCTTATTCTCCGCGCTAGTTTACAGCATTACACCGTAGTGTTCTTGGCTAACGTGGGTATATAGGTGGGGCGTCACAAAAGATTCAACTGGGAATAAATTAGCACAGGTTAAGAAAGTTAAATGAAATATAAGTGAAATCATGAAGTCCCATTCGTAAATGTAGAATACATTGCTCAAAAGTAATTTGAAAATGAATAATTTAGATAATAAAAAGTTTGGTGGAAAAGATACTCTTAATTCTAATTAGTTTAGGTTTCGATTCACAACAATAAAATATCTTTGTACACTACATTTCTAGTGTGAGTTCCCTTGTTACGTGGAATTTTTCCTTTTTGTGCTAAAATCTTTGTTGAGTTTCGTGCAACTCCTCTGGATAATGTCGCATATAGTTGACCATGACTAAAAACATGCTTTGGAAGATATATTCCAACACGAGGAATGGTTTATCTTTTTGATTTTTTAATCTATAAAGCTAATGATAATTTAATTGGGAATTGTTTGCACATTAAATTAAAAGGCATGTTAATATTTTCAGAAGGCTTTAGAGCGATACATGGAATAAATACCCTCGTACCACGTTAAAAACCAATTGTAATTTCTGCATCAATGAGATTTCTATGGAAGATACGACATATTTATCTTGTTCCATTACATAATCCAATTTTTGGATCAATATTTCTAAGTAACATTATTGTGGATCCTACTTTAAGTGTTAGTTTGTGCGATGGCAAGCCACCTAGAAGAATCGAGTTTAGAAATTCTGGCTGATACAAATTAGTTGTATCATCTTCAAATCTATCAAAAGTATAATAAGCATGTTCCTCTCCTGGAAACGTATGTATGATTGTATTATTTATCTCATCTTTTATTTCATTTCTCGGTGTTAATATTGCTCTATTCATTATATAATAAGTGTCACCTAAATTTTCATGGAGTGTAGGGAAGACTTCCCCAATTAAATGTCATAGAGAACTTGCATTAGTGTTGGATATAACAATATCATTTGGGAGTTTAATAAGATTATATTGTACATAAGGTTCCATTCCATTTCGAATAGGTAAAAGTAATTCGGCATATGATTGATCGTTTCTCGCTCATATATTTTCTGTTATACATGTACACTTGTCCATAAATATGATCGTACTACACATGAATCAAATATTTAAGTTCTAGTACCTTTTATGACAATGGGTAGCACTTGTCAAAAATCACCACCTAATATAATAATCTTCTAACGAAATGATGTATTTATACTTTTTGGTCCCTTAACGTTCTGTCTATGGCTTTAAGTGCATAACGATGAGCCATTGTTGCTTCGTCCCATAGTATAACAATGGGCACATGTAATAGTTTTGCATTATTAGATTTTTTAGGAATGTAATATGTTGACGAAGAATCTAATCTAATAGGAATTTTAAATCTAGAGTGCATAGTTCGATGTCCAAGCAACGCCAGAGAAGCAATTCCAGATGTAGCAACCGCAACAGCAATAAGGCCCTGGATTCGTATATGGGCTAAAATTGCTTTATAAAGAAATGTTTCTTCTGTACCACCTCGACCATCTATGAAATATATTGAGTTATTTTTTTCTTTTACTGAATGCGTAATCATTTGAAATACATAATTTTGTTTTACGGAATCTATATTGGTTTGTGGTATCTCTATAAATTATTCTTCTAAAATAATGGTTGGACTATTATAGTGGTGGGAAAAATCTAGACTGTTATGTTTGATGTCATAGTCAAAAATAGTTTTGTTATATTGTTTGAGGAGGTTATTAAGGTCGAAAAGATATCATTTTATTAAATAAATATTATTTTTGTTAATGGTATACAGAGAAGGATAATCTTCAATTAAATATGGTAAAAACTAATCCCATGGTTCTTGCACCCTAGCCTCCTCCACCTTAGCCTCTTCCCGTTGCGCAAAATCCTACAAGTGCTAGATCCAGACCTTCATCCGAATTTCCAAGCCCTGCCTCCAACCTGCCATGCAAGAGTCCCACCAAATTCTTCTTTCCCACTTGTTGTTCCAGGATTGACCATAATAAAATAAATTTACTATAGATGTCAAAATTAGGGTGTTGGATGAAGTAGGGTAGGAGGGAAGCGTTAATTTATGAAAAAAAATAAAGCGCTTACCATAAAGGAAGAGGAGTAAGAAAACAAATGCAGTTTCCATTGTCGAATTATGGACATTCATTGAGTGGTGATTGATACAGTTACCGATGCAGTTTTGGGTATGTGTGAAAAATTCAAGAAGCAAAGTGGTGGGATTATTATTGTTTTGCATTCTATTTAACAGTGCAGTTTAAGAGGAAACATTCCATAAAATTGGGTAACAGTGAGACAATGGGTTAGTGTAGAGAAACATGGAATGGAAAGACAAAAATATCACTACCATGGCCTGAAGTTTGAAAGGGTAGTTTATACAATAATTAATCTGGCCATAAAAAAGCGTTGGATTTCTTAAGTTTGGGAGAACTTAATATCAAAATTGTCTATATGCTCCAGTGTATTTCTCTAATATAAAAATAATTTATATTATCACTTCCTTTAATACGTGAACTTCCAAAGAGACCTCTGTAATAACCTACGTTATCATTCCCTTTTGTTTTACCTTTTAAAATAAATATCTATTAAACTAAAGAGTCGTATGCTACCTCTGCACTTCATGAATGCAGCAATAAAATACATATCTAAATGCAAATTTACATTTAATGGTTTACCAAAAGATTATCTACTAAAATATACACTAGTAAATGAACTTAGCATTACTCATTGATGGTTATTAAAATTTAAAACGTAAAATGTAGCAGGGTCACATAGACATTACGATAGATTAATAAAGATTGTCTGGTATCACCTTTATAACTGTATTTAACTATTGTACAGTTAAAACTGACACAATACCTGTATCAACTCAGATACACTAAATTTCCCATCAACAACTTATGTTTGGTTGATTCCCTTTAGAGCATCTGGAAACAAATGAAAGAGTACAAATTGATTAAAAATATAGTTACATGTTAGAGTAGCCATTTGTACAATAAATTAAACATGTGTTTGCTCAAATCGAAGAAAATAAAAAATGGATCCAGCTTACCATACTTCAATATTTTCAAGAAGCTCAGACGTGATAATAATAGATATCATTTGTCCATTCATGTATATATATGAACAAATTACTCATCAAAATCCACACAGTACCTCTTAAACTTGGAAATGAGTTCGTAATTATAACGACATGGTATTTTGGTTGTTAGCTTTGAATGTTTAATTGTTTTTAAAAGTTGAATTTTAATTATTAATTGATTTTGAATATGGAAGAATTTCTGAACTGGTTTAAAATTTCTAAATATAACGATAAATTGGATTTGGTAATATAGTAATTTAATGTTTGAAATTGGGAAAATATGGGAATCTAGAAACAAATAAACATGGAAATGATTTCTAAAATTTATTAAAATTTTGTTTGGATTAGAATTATAATATAGGTCTTTTGAATGGAATTAAGAGTCGATAATTTAAAGTTTGAAATTTATATATTAACTGAACAATGGAAATTAATATATGGAGACAATGTAAATAATTCAATTTTGATTTAAAATGAATCAGAATGGTTTTTAATATGAATAAAAATTCAATGTGATTTATAATGGAGTTAGTAAGTTTTAAAAATTGAAAATTTAAACGATTTCTCCGATTTTGAAAATCATTAAATTTAATCGACGCGTTAAAATAGCCTTTCGGGACACAGTCTCGGAATTCGACATAACTAGTTCCACTGGATCCATAGTAGTTTATTATTATCGGATTTCAAATTTCGTAGCGTTTGGAATTACCGTTTGTTCATACGGGATAGAAATGCATTGAAATAAATATTGAAAATTTAATAATTTAATTTGATTCAAAAAGATTTCTTCCACATATGATCGAATTAGGCCCCGAAATACATTCCATTGAGTTCAAAATAGAGGTAAAACATTATAAATGCTAGGCGGCGCATCTCGTTTGGAGATCGTTTGAAAAAGCACGATAAAATTTGATATAATATTAAAACAACTAATATACAATTATATATACGTGTTTCAACAGTAACAAAGCACTTGTTTTATTTGTGGCCGATAGCGCTCATTTTAATGGCCGAAAAGTTTCCATCTTCTCCTCAAATTTTCTTCAAATCCTTAAATAGTTAGCAAAAATCATCAACTATAAAAATCAAGAGCTCGCCGAGAGTTTCAGATCCAACAGTGTATTTTCGATGTAGATGTCAGATTTTGCCAGGAGGTGGTTGTTTAGGGTTCACTTTCTAGCATTAATTTCGAGACCAAGGAAGGGATAAGCGCCACGTGCTTCTGGCCGGATGTGGAGATCGTGACGACCTTTCAAATTATGGTCTCTGACCGATTTATCCTAAAGCGTGGAGGTCATATAAAAAGGGGGACAAATGGTGGCCGATGGGTTTAAAACCCTGGACGATCACATAGAAGAAGAAGTAGCTTGTGGTCAGATTTCTCTAAAGCAAATAAACGGCACAGATTTGATCTGGTTTTGTAAATAATAAAAAAAAGTGAATATATATATATATATATATATTCCAAATTTTACAAGTTCATGTCTTTTGCGTACATTGTCAGAATCGGACGAAACTGGTGGCTTTGGAATCGCAAGGAGAAGCAGTACGCTGTGGTGCAGATTTAGAGTCGATCAGAGCTAGCGAAAATTTTAGGTTAAATCGAACATGTTTGATTTAATTTAAAATTGGAACATTGGCAACGTAAAAACTCAAGGTGAGTTAATCTCACTCAATTTTGGATTGATTTTAAATAGATAAAATTTATAAATGATTGATTGGTTAAATTGATGCATTTTTATCAGTTGGATGTAACATTATATATAGTGGTATATATATTGGAGTGATTGATATTCCCACATATATATAGCGGACGAGACCCTATGTGCCCCGCATAATAGAGAATGACCCTATATACCACAATATTCTGCCTCAAAGCGGGATTGAAATTTTTATGTTATGCTGACGTCAGTGGATGCGGGAAATTAGGTAGGAGGAATCCAACTGGATTCCTCAAAAATGTTGAATTTAATTTCATATATAGCGATATTTGTTCTGTTGGAATAATCTATGATAGGTTATTGTGTGATTTAGATTAATTAGATGCGGTGGCAGGTTTGACCAAGATTTTGGTATTTTTAAAATACCAGTAATATATGTTTTAAATGGGAAAAGAATTTAAAAAGGAGTTCTTGAAGTAAAATGTTTATAACAATTTTGGGTTAGTTAATTGGATAAAACAAATGGTTTTGAAATGTGTACTTAACTAAAGTTGGAATATTGTGAACCAGATATTGGAATAAAAGTATACGAAAAGGTTTTTTTAGACAATAATTGTTTAAGTGGTACTAGTTTAAATACAACTGTTTTTTAAATCGAGATTCCAAATGGAATTTGGAAATGTGTACAAATTGGTGATACTGGGCTTAAGTAAGATTTCCAGATTTACGAAGTGGAATATGAATCTAGAATTTGGGTTGTTTTGAAAGAAGGATTTTAATTATTAATACAAGATTTTTAAAAAGGTGTTAAAATATGCTAGAAACTAATTATTTAATCATTTTAAAGCATATTTAGTTATTAAATAGTTACTTTATAATGATTTTAAAGGGTTTATTATTATTTAAGAACTAGTCAACATTTTTTTAAAGGATAAATTATTAAATATTAATATAACTTTGTGTAATAGCTTTTATTTAAGAATATTTTTTCCAAGATTAAACTTGAAATTTATTTTAGAATTTAAAAGCATTATTTTGAGATAATTTGTTAAATAAAGTTTTCAAAAGGCAATGGTATACTCGTGTGCTGTAAATCGAAGGCAGTGAGTGTCTGCTGCTAAGTCTTGGAATTCTAATGAGAGATGTAACCATTGAGCTGTGATCCATGGTTTGATATCGCAGTGGTACTTTTCATATTATTTTAAAAGGGTTTTCCAATATTTTTGCAAAGGGTAATTTGTAAATATATCGACTTCAATAAGATAAGTATTTATAATTTGGATAAAGCAATTTATTTATTTTAAATTTAATTTAAATAAGACTTGGCGTTTCTCAGTGAAAATGAAGTTTTTGGTTGTATTGATTGTTTATTTGATAGTTAAATAACCGACTATCAAATCTGGACCTAAGTATAGCTTTGGAAATATCTAGAAGAAGTATGGGGATTATATGGTATAGTTACCGTTCGAGGTGCTATACTGTAAGTATAAACTCGTTTCATTCTTCTAGGACGTTTCTAAGAAAATCTATCCACTAACGGTTAGGAGGTGATCTCTGATCTTATCTTCTTCATTTTATTTCCTAGAGAACCAAGGTTGAGTTTATCGAAAATAGCGAATGTTGTATCGAAGAGACCGGGATCGGATTTGTGATCCAAAAACTACTTCGATCCAACAAGTATATTTTCGTAATGAAGGCAAGAGCATGAAATCGAAGATGGAGTCGTGAAGTGTATGGGATAATCTCTACTAATCCCGAGTGTGATTCCAAAATGGATGTGTAGGAATAATGCCTTCAGTTCTGTTCAGACCAGGAACGGACTTGTATGGATGAATGCTATCAGTACATTTTCATTGGAGAACAATAAGCATTCTAAGTGAATATTTCTAAAATGGTAACCATACCCTCACGCCTCATCAACCGAGAATGACTGAAAAGCAGGTGAGATGCAGCAAGGCTATGTGAGTAGCACCCAAGTAGGGTATGTCTATCTCCTTTCTAGATAACCTCAAATATTATCACTACATGTGGAAGGAGCTCGGAAAGGGTGGGAAAATCCAAGATGATAGCATATTCGGTCTATCCAGGTCAAGGATTGTCCAGTCTTTTGTCAGAAGAGATCGATAGGATCGATCTCGGTATAGTGTTTCAAGACATGTACTGTGACAAGTGGTACCCCAGTGCCTGGTCATTCAATTAGAATCCATTCTCCAATAAGCACCGTACGGTTTTGATTGTGCCTAATTATGGTGGAATGTGAGATGCAAGCATTTTAGCTCTTTGAATAAGTATTTGTACTTAGACTCTATTATAATATCAGATGATTTTGATATGTAATCTTTTGGTTATCGTAAGGTAAAATCCTATCGTGTTTATTTCCGGCGAGATCTTACAAGATAAAATTGATTTTCAAAGGACTTTTAAACTTTAATAATTCAAAATTGAGTGTGTTTTCTCATGCTGGTATTCCAGACTGACTCCGGTGTTATTTTATTATATTGCTGGGGTCAGACTATGTATTTCAGGGTCAGGTTAGGATGCTAGGGAGCTCAGGAGAGTTGGATGGCGAAGACGTATTACTCGTACTTTTTTATTTCTGTTGTAGTGTATTTGCTTGAAATAACCAGTAGTTGTGAGAGCAGGTTGATAAAACTTCCTAGTATGGTAATTATTATTTTGTGTACTTTGATGTGAGATATGCATTTTACGGATTTGAATGTGCAAAGAGCTATTGATATTATATTGTTCAGTCCGCTAAGAGATTCTGTTTTTTATTTTCTTCTCTCTTCTACAACTTTCTTTTCCCTCAAGAATCTGCCATTCCCGCACTCGATCGTTCATCATGTTATATAATAAGCATATTTATGTCGATTTTCGGGGGTCGAAAGGGCAGGTCGTGACATTGTGGTATCAGAGCTTATGTTTTTATATTATGTTGACTTATCGGTTGAGTGTTTATGAATTCTGGTCAGTACGAGAAGTACAACCGTATCAATAGGTGTTTCTAAACTATTGAACAAGGTAAACCGACATAGTATTGATTTAAATTGGGTAAATGAAATAATTTAACCCGAAATTATACTTTAATATAAAAGAAATAATATTCTAAAATTATTATATATTTGGATGTTTGGTTGTTGACATTCTAGTCAAACAAGATATGAAATTTGAAACGGTTACATATATATATATATATATATATATATATATATATATATATATATATATATATATATTTGTGCGTGTGTGTATCCAAATAGAAATTGTATAAGAATGATCAATACAAAAGGGATATAACTGAAATTTGATTTAAACTAGAATTTAAATCCCGAAAATTTTGGAAAATGGATTGAAATGAATTTGAACCAAGTGTTGAAGTTTTAAAATCTTGAGAATTTTGGAATTTTTTTTAAATTTGATTGGAACTAAAATTTGAGAAATTTTAAAATATTAGAGATTTTTGAAAATGTCTTTATAATAGAAAATGTTTTAAAATGAATTTTTGGAAGCAAGGAAGCACCGAACTCACTTCAGTCACTGGAAAATAATCCTAGTGATAATGGCCACATCATCAGTATGCATTTTTGAGTTTCTGTGTGACGGATTCCTACCATAGAGATTGGCTATGATTATTTGTTTTGGACTTGTTTAATAAATAAGTTTTGTTTTAGAAATTCAAAACGGAATTTCTTTTGGGCAAAACTAAGTTTTTGAAAATCCGGAGGTATGATTTGATATACAAAGGTGGATATGTTTATAGTTATGATTTCAAATTGTATAGAAATAAAACCGGGTGATTGAATTCTAGGCTTTCTATTTATAAGATTTGTGAAGTTAAGAAGAAATTAGATATTAAATATATAAATTGAAGTTGGTATAAATAAGAAAGGAATATGAAAATTTTAATCCTGGAATTAAAATTTGACTTGAGTAAATTAAAGTGGATGAGATGGTTTGAAATTTAACTTAAGATAAGTTAAATAAAATGGAAATGGAATATAAAGTTGAAATGTAAAATGATTGTATAACTGTAAATTATAATTAATAAAGGATATGGACATACTTAAGCTAATAATTGATATAGATAATCCAGAGTTATGATTATAGAATGTAAATGGAATTAACTGAGAAAAATGGGATTTTAAGTAAATAAGTTTTGAACTTATGAATTGAGAAATGAAATGGTAAATCCAAATGAAAACGATTTTATAATATGGTGAAAGAAATGGAAATTCATTAAAAAATTGAATTTTAAATGGATGGTGAATTGGAATTCGGAAAATTGAATATAAATGTGAATTGTGAAGTGTTTATATAACTTTGTGTTATAAATATTAAATGCAAGTAAAAAATAAGTGGTAATTCAGTAAATTGTGAATAAATAAGTGGTATAACTTATTGAACTAAGGAAGTGGAAACGCATAACTAAGTTAAAATGGTTAAGTATTGGATAGCAAGAAATGAATTCAATTTAGGAATGAATAAACTGAATATGATCTTGAATATGTATTAGATAAGATTGAGTATGGACTTAAGTCATAAAAGTTGAACATGAACTTAAGAGGAAAAGCCAAAGATAAACTTAAGTAGCGATATGGGATGTTATAATAAACATTAGAAATAATTATATGAAATGGTTGCCAAAGTATTATAGTATTAATTGGATATACTATGTAAATGAAAATACGTAAATTGAAGGAGATCAGTTTGAAATGAAATGGAATTTGGTTGCAATGGAAAACTTAACTTAAATGATTATTTATTGAATGATTCATAAATAAAATTAACAGGGATTGGAATGTCATTTAATGTAAAATGAAGGAAATAAGATTTGGTGGACAACCTGAATGGTCCTCAAATGGAAATTTGATAAATTGAGTTAAGGTCAATTTAAAAAGGGAATATGTTGAAACTGATAAAATGTATTTGTAGATAATGAAGTCAAAATGAATGGAATGCAAACGGATTGATTGTGAATTAATTTGAATTGAATAGAGTGAATTATATGAGTAAGGCACATATAAATCAAATTGGAATGAATATGAGTTTGGTTGTTGTCAATATGAAATGAACGCAATGAATTTGATTGTAAATCATTTTGAATTGAGTGAAATGATATAAAGGATATATGAATCCATGGAAGGAATTAAATTAGTGTTGGTACCTTATAATTGCCTGTAATACATGATTGGCATGTTTGGGGCTACGAAGTTTATGTGTTTGGCTAATAAATAAACGAAATGTTATTAAATTTGATGATTTTGAAAACTTATGTGCTTGTTTGAGTAAGTACAGGTATAGGAGGCTGCTAGATAGATTTGAGTTGTGTGAATGCATATAAAATAAGCCGCTCATTTAAAAACTCTAATATGAGGTACGCCTACGCAGTAAAATAAAGAATGACAATACATTGATATATATTTTGTTTTCCAACCATGTGGATCGATGTATATATATTTATCTCTTTTGTGATATTGTAAAAGACTCTCCATACAAAGAAGACGCTGTCAAAAATTTCGAAAATTTAGGGTGTTAGAAAAATTTTGAATTTTTTTGGAAAATGTTTGTTAACTAAAAGGCTGATTTTTGAATTGTATTAGAAATCAAGCGTTTTGAGTTCGAAATGGAAACAAATTGTTTTAGATTAAACAAAAGGGTTTAGAGAAGTGAATGAAGGATTCTACTTAAGTAGGTTTTAGATAAGTCAATGGGTTTGGGAGCATTTTTCCTACCTTAGCAATGTCGAGAACGAAATTTTTATAAGGGGTGAGGAATGTAATGCTTGGAATTTCGTTCGTTAGTTTTGTGCGTTCAATTTTTTTTAAATGCTGAATTCGAATTATTAATTGATTTTGAATATGGAAAATTTTCTGAAATGTTTTAAGATTCCAAATATAGCGATAAATTGGATTGGATAATATAGTAAATTAATATTTGAAATTGGACAAACATGGGAATTTGGAAATAAATGGACATGGAAATGATTTCTAAAATTTATTAAAATTCTATTTAGTTTAGAATTATAATATTGGGCTATTAAATGGAATTGAAAGTTGATAAATTTAAAGTTTGAAATTTATATATTAATTTAATAGTGGAAATTAATATTTGGAGATAATGTAAATAATTGAATTTTGATTTAAAATGAATCAAAATGGCTTCTAATATGAATAAAAATACAATGCGATATATAATGAAGTTGGTAAGTTTTAAAAATTGAAAATTTAAACGATTTCGAAGATTTCGAAAATCACTCCGTTAAAATAGACTTTCGGGGCATAGTCTCAGTATTCGATGAAACCAGTTCCATTGGATCCGTAATTGTTTATTACTATTGGATTTCAAATTTCATATGTTGGAATTACCGTTGGGATAGAAACGCGTCGAAATAAATATCGAAAATTTAATATTTTAATTCGATTCAAACACCCATCTCCCACATATGATCGAATTAGGCCCCAAAATACATTCCATTGTGTTTGGAATAGGGGTAAAACAATATAAACGCCAGGCGGCATGCCTCATTCGAAGATCATTTGAAAAAGCACGTTAAAATTTGATATAATATTTAAATAATTAATATACGTATATATATACGCGTTTCAACAGTAACAAAGCCCTAGTTTTATTCGTGGCCGCCAGTTTATTTTAATGGCCGAAAAGTTTCCATCTCCTCCTCAAATTTTCTTCAAATCCGTAAACAATTAACAAAAATCATCAACTATTAAAATCAAGAGCTCGTCGAGAGCTTCAGACCCAACGGTGTTTTTTCGATGTAGATGCCACATTTCGCCAGAATGTGGTGGTTTAGGATTCATGTTCTAGCATGAATTTCGAGACCAAGGAAGGGCCAACAACCACATGTTTCTAGCCGAACATGGAGCTCGCGACGACCTTTCGGTGTTGGTCTCTGATCGATTTATCCTCAAGTGTGGAGGTCACATAAAAAGGGGGACGAACGGTGGCCGATGGGTTTAAAAATCTAGGATGATGGTGTGAAAGAAGAAGTTGCTTGTAGTCGGATTTCTCTAAAGCAAATCGACGACACCGATTTGATCTGGGTTTGTAAATAATAAAAAAAGTGAACGTATATGTATATATATATATATGTGTGTGTGTGTGTGTGTGTGTGTGTGTGTGTGTATTCAAAACTTTAAAAATTCATATATTTTGCATACGTTGTCAGAATCAGACGAGACAGGTGGCGTTTGAATCGCAGCGATGAGCAGACGCTGTGGTGCATATCTAGGGTCAATCTGGGCTATCGAAAATTTTAGGTTAAATCGAACATGTTCATTTAATTTAAAATTGGAAGGTTGGCAACATAAAAACTCAATGTGAGTTAATCTCACTCAATTTTGAAGTACTGGTGATTGATTTTAAATAGTTAAAATTTTTAAACGATTGATTGGTTAAATTGATACATTTTTATCAGTTGGATGTGATATTATATATAGTAGTATATATATACTGAATTGATTGATATTCCTGCATATATATATCGGATGAGACCCTATGTGCCCCGCATAATGGAGGATGACCCTATATACCGCGATATTCCGCCTCGAAGCAAGATTGGTCTTTTTATGTTGTGCTAACGTCTGTGGATGCAGAGAAACAGGTTGGAGGAATCCAATTGGATTCCACAAAAATGTTAAATTTAATTTCATATATAGTGATATATGTTCTGTTGAAATAATCTGTGATAGGTTATTGTGTGATTTGGATTGAATGGATGCGGTGGCAAGTTTTGACCTAGATTTTTGTATTTTTAAAATACTAGTAATATATATTCTAAATGGGAAAAGAATTTAAAAGGGGTTCTTTAAGTAAAATTTTTATAAGAATTTTGGGTTAGTTAATTGGATATAATAAATTGTTTTGAAATGTGTACTTAACTAAAGTTGGAATATTGTGAATCGAATTTTGGAATAAAAATATACAAAAAGGATTTTTTTAGACAATAAGTGATTAAATTGTTTTAGTCTAAATACAACAGGTTTTTAAATCGAGATTCTTAATAATTTTGGAAAGAAAGAAGTGGAATTTGGAAATGAGTATAAATTGGTGATACAAGGCTTAAGTAAAATTTCCAGAATTATTAAGTAGGATTTGGATCGAGAATTTGGTTTGTTTCAAAAGGAGGACTTTTAATTGTTAATAAGGAAGCTTTAAAAAGGTGTTAAAATATGCCAGAAACTAGTTATTCAATCATTTTAAATGGTTTAAAACGTATTTAGTTATTAAATAGCTTCTTTATAATGATTTTAAAAGGTTTATTATTATTTAAGAACTAGTCAACATTTTTTTTAAAGGATAAATTATTAAATATTAATATAATTTTGTATAGTATCTTTTATTTATGAATATGCTTCCCTAGATTAAACTTGATATTTATTTTAGAATTTACAAGCATAATTTTGAGATAATTTATTAAATAAAGTTTTCGAAAGGAAATGGTATACTCGTGTGTCGTAAATCGAAGGCAGCGAGCGTCTGCAGCTAAGTCTCGGATTTCTCTGGATAGAGATGTAACCATTGAGCTATGATCCATGGTCTGATATCGTAATGGCACTTTCCATATTATTTTAAAAGGATTTTGAAATATTTTTGCAAGGGGTAATTTGTGAATATACTGAATTCGATAGGATAAGTATTTATAATTTGGATAAAACAATTTATTTATTTAAAGTTTAATTTAAACAAGACCTGTTTTCTCAGTGATAATGAAGTTTTTGGTTGAATAAATTGTTTACTTGATAGTTAAATAACCGACTATCAAATATGGACCTAAATATAACTTTGCAAATATCTAGAAGAAGTACGGGGATTATATGGTACAGTCATCGTTCGAGGTGCTATACTATACATATACACATTTCTTTTTCTAGGACGTTTTTTAAGGAAATCCATCACTAATGGTTCGGAGGTGATCTCTGATCTTATCTTCGTCTGTTTATTTCCTAGAGAACTGAGGTTGCATTTACCGGAAATAGGGAACGTTGTTTCGAAGATACCATGATCAGATTTGTGATCCAAAAACCACTTCGATCCAAAGAGTACGTTTTCATAATGAAGACAAGAGCATGAAGTCGAAGATTTGGCAGTGAAGTGTAAGGGCTAATCGCTACTAATCCTGAGGGTGATTCCAAAATGGATGTAGTAGGAATAGTGTCTTCAGTTCCGTTCGTACCGAAAACGGACTTGTATGGATGAATGTTATCAGTTCATTATCATTGAAGGACAATGATTATTCTAAGTGAATATTTCTAAAAAGTAAATCGTAGCCTCAAGCCTAATCAACCAGGAATGACTAAAAAGCAGGAGAGATGCAGCAAGGCTAAGTGGGTAGCACCTAAGTAGGGTATGTCTATCACCTTTCTAGATAACCTTGGATATTATGACTACGTGTGAAAGGAGCTCAGAAATTGTGGGAACACCCGGGGTGATAGCATATTTGGTATGTCCATGCCAGGGATAGTCCGGTCTTGTCTTGGTAGGGATCGATAGGTTCGATCTAGGTACAGTGCTTCTAGACATGTACTGTGACAGGTGGTACCCCAATGCCTATTCATTCAACTGGAATCCATTTTTAATAAATGTCATACGATTTTTGTAACGATCCCAATTTTTAGCCAAACTTAATTTGGTAATTTATATAAAATTTTCGATTAAATTGTGAGTTAATTTGAATTTTTCAAATTAAATAAGATATGTGCCTATTTATTTACATAAATAGATTGTAATTTGAAAATTGAATTTTAATTTTCCAAAATAAATAATATTTATTTGTTAATTTATATATATGTATATTGTAACGACCCGACCTTCTCTCTACAGAAAGTCACATATCTTTAAGAAAGAAAGGGATAGAAAGAGAAAGATAGGGAAGAAAGAAAGAAACAACATCAAAATCTCAACAGCGGAACGAATAAATTATATTAATCACATAAAATAGTACATAGCATACAACATCTATCAAAGTTACACAACTTATACAACATATACTAGACAGTTATAAACACCTGTCTAGTTATTACAACACAAGATACAACTCAAACAAACAACTCGGAGATCACACAGCGAAACACTATATTTATCTACAAACGCTGAAGCCTCCTGCTCCATTGCTCCCTCAGAATTCATCAAAGCTAACCTGAATCCCTTGGCTACTTATAAAAATTTGAGTACCTAAGAGTCTAAGAAAATAAAAGTTAAACTCCGGGTCAGACATGGGTCTGGTGTGAGTAACAGGTTAAAGTTGCTTAACTTTGAAAAACCTTTGAAAGAAACGGTATCACATAAGACTCCCCACACATAAACATGGGTAAGTTTTTACCTTACACTAACCAAAACATTTGATAGGAATCCAGTGACATTATAATAGGGTCTAGGGTTTTTAAGTAAATAAGAAATAGCTGAAACCGTTACATGATTAAATTCCAGGATACTAGCCACAGAGTTGGTAATACAATCAAAACTGTAAGGGCGTGTAGGAAGAATGGGCTTCCATCAATGGCAGGGCTACTGGCTTACTTCCGTCACAGTACGGGGCCTAGATCACCGCACCGAGGATTACTCCCAATCCTCTACAACATAAGGCTAGAACCATCCCTTACTGGATAGTCCCGAACAAGACAACCTCCCAGTTGGTGCACAATTCCCACTATCCACTAAGCCAAATATAAGAGATCTCAAGAAAGGGGTAAATCTCATCCTACTTGGGTGCTACCCACTTAGCCTTGCTACACCTCCCCTGTTTTAGCCATTCCTGGTTGATGAGACTTGAGGCTACGATTACCTTTAGAGAACACGTCTCTTAGAATGCTCATCGTCCACCTGACGATGTTCTAAAAGAATTCAATCCATACATATTCGTTTTGGGTTCGAACGAAACCGAAGGCTTTATCACGTTATACTCATTTTGGACTCACCCTCAGAGTTAACGACAATAATCCTTGCACTTTGAAACTTCATCTTCACTTGAGATTCACGACCTATCATTAATTCGGATCGATGTGGTTTTCGGATATCCAAATCTGAAAACCCGATCCCAGTCTCATCGAAATCCAAAACACCATCTTTTAGGTCCAGTTTGTTTTAAAGTTAAAACAATTTGATTCAATTCATTATCTATATTCACACCGATAGATAATTCACAATATCGCAATAATAGACAATTTACATTATCATCACAAATAGATAATCCACATTATCATCACAAATAGTAATTCACATTATTATCATAATTCAACCAAAGCATCCATACCACATATCAGTACATATCTCATATCAGAGGTATCAAATAATGCAAAGCATTCAATATCATTCAGCCATCCATAAGCAATGATCTATACCATCTCTAGTTAATTTAAAGTGAATTAAATTAAATAATTCGTCTCTATTTAATTTAAAATCAATTAAATCACTTACTTCATTCTATAAATCCTGCTTACTTAACAATTAATTAATTACAAATCAGTTAATTAATCTTAATTAATCATTCTTGATTAATTACCCACTAATTACATAAAGTAATTAGCCTTTAATTAATTACACAAATCAATTATCCTAAACCATTTATAGTAATTAATCTTTAATTACTATCATTAATTAATTAATTATAATTAGTTACATAAATCCTTAATTAATTACATTAATTAGTTACTCTATAATCACTTATTATTGATTAATTAATCTTAATTAATCAACCTTTAATTACATCATTGATTACATTAATTAATGATCCTTAATTACTTCTTTGATTAATTATTAATCATATTTAATAATTAATATTTAATTAATTATCCATTAATCAGCCTTGATTAATCACATTAGTAATTAATTACCCTTTATTAATTGCATCACTTAATTATCTTTAAATAACTCTATTAATTAATTCTTAAATCAATTACACTATGTAATTAATCATTAATTACTTTCTCTAAGTAATTATCCTTCATATTAATTACATAAAGTAATTAGCCCCAAATTACCTCCATTCTTCAATTAATTACTTCCAGTAATTATCCACTAATTACTTTACTAAGTAATTATACTTTATAAATTACACCAAGTAATTATACTTAACCCATCATCCAATGATTATTTTAAATTAAATAAACTAATTAATTAACTTAAACTAATCACATTAATTTAATTAATTACACTAAGTAATTAATTCTTCTTAATTACTTTCATTAAGTAATTATACTTAAATAATTCCATACATGATTATATTTAAATAATTAATATAATTAATTAATAAAAATTAATCACATTAATTAATTATTTAATAATCCCTAGTTAATGATCTTCACTAACTATTATTAATTCCTTATTTACTTTTCTTAAGTAATTAAACTTAGATTAATCATTATTAATTACAATTTAATTAATTTTTATTAACCAATTAATTAATCTCTAATTGTTTAATTAGTTAAGTGCTTAACTATAACTTAATTAATCTTTAATTACTTGATTAATTAATTTCTAATCATTAATTAAAAATCTAATCTTATCTAATTAATGATTCTTAATTACAAATTAATTATTCCTTAATTAATTGACTTAAAATTCAATTAATTAATTTAAACCTGAATTACCAAATTAATTATTCAAATCATTAATAAATTAAATTAGTTAATTATTCTTTAATTACTTCAAAAATTTAATTTATCCCAAATCATTAAATCTTAATTAATTTTAAGATAAAAACATTATTCTTATAAATGATTTAATTATCATTTAAAATACATTTGAAAACATTTCACTTTCAAATTTACTTTTAAATTCCATTTCAAATTAAGATTCAAACTAAATACAAATTAAATTTTTACAAAATTTAAAAATAATTTAAAAACCTTCTTAATCAAACGTTAAAGGACACTTATCTTTGTAAAAGAAATTTATATATGAGTTTAAAACCTAATCATTTAAATTCAAATCATTTTATAAAATATACTTTAACATTTAAAGTTGTTTTAAATATTTTAAATTTGATAAAACTTTATTCATCTTAAACTAGGATATAAATTAAATTTGAATCCAGATTAAAACTTTGATTTAAAACTTTGTACAAATCTTGCTTTACATTTTAAAATTCATTTTTATAATTTAAAAACTCTATCAGGTTTAAAATCTGAAACAACCAAGTGACCCGAGCCCAACCTCAAATACTTCGAGTCAAACACCCCACATCTTCGAGCAATTCACGAAGCAACTCGAGTAAAAACCCGAGTACTCATCCCCTGTTTCAACCCAACATCACCAAAAAATAAGAATGCATTGTGCACATGCACGGTGGCTCCGACCCACTCCAATCATCCACGATGACCTCTTTACATCGGCGATTGACCTCGCACCTTACCTCGATCATCAAAATACCGATAACAAACTCGAAATCGAATTCGAGTGTTCAACCCAAATCCTGGAACCATCACCCAAACTTGAAACCATCTCGTGCTCGCTTCCCCGACACTGGTGCATCTGGCCCTAAAGCAACACCTTCGCCGACTGCCAATCTTCCAATTCCCAAAATATGGTGGCACTCGGTCCACCAGAGACGCCGTGGTGGCCATTATTCCGATCAATACCCAAACTAAGGTTACAAACTGAAACAACATCCTACCGCCGCCACAATTCAATGCATCCTCATCGGACAATTTTTTCCAAGTCTCTGACCATCCCCGCATCTCTGAAAAGAACCCTGACCTCTTCGACCATCAAGATCATCAAAAACCCCTCGAAACCCAATTTCTGGTCAAACCAGGACTGCATATTCATCCTTAAGCAAAAAATTATGGTTTTATTTTTAAAAATCATGTTTTACTTTAGGTATTCGATTTATAATCGTGAATCAATGAATCAAGATAATTGAATTTAGCCTTATATTAAGATTGCTCAGTTCTTCTTGATTCCCATAGACAATACCAAATCATTTAACTTAAATAAATTTTAACACTTTAATCTATGATACAACAAACACACTTTGTTTGAAATTTAAACCTTAACATAGATTAGATTATGAGATATTGATTTTTGATCAGAACTTAAGCCTGGAAACTAAGAACAGACAAGAACAAACAAAGCAGTAAGCACACATCTATACATCCGTGTATATACACAGAGAATTCAAACATATACATACACATAATACTACTTTATTTCCCGTAACCCACATGCAATCAGATATCAATATACATAAGTTTTTAGAAAGAAAGTTACTCAACTGTTTTACAGAAGAACAGAGCATTTTTATTTTGAAAACTGGAATGCTAATCATGAATTGCTTCATTGTTTTGAAAGTGCAATTGCATGCTATTGAAACTTGTTGAAGATGATGTAAGACTTGAATTGTTGAAGAAATGATTCCTACTTAAAAACTGGAGTTGTTGAAGATTGCTTATTATTGAATCTTGCTATAGATTCCATATTTTACTTGCTTTAATTTTCTACTAAAGGCTTTATTTCATCTCCGGTTTTTTTAAAATGCAAGCTTAGTTTTGATTTGGAAATGATATTACAAGTTGTTTTGAGTAATGGTTTGAGGAATGTGAATTTCAAATTTGCTTTTTAGAAAATGAATGAACAGTCTTTGATTTGGAAATGCACAGGATTTGAAAATGAACAAGTTTCTGGTTTCTGGAAATTTATTACAGATTTTTTAAAAAGGGTTTGGGTTTTGTTTGAGAATTTTACAGGCTAAAGTTTTGATTTTCTCTTAGTCTTTAAAAAGGAAAAGCTAGAAAAAGATGAAAGGTGATAAAATATGTTTATATATAAGCTGAACTTTGTTTTTATTTAAAATAAAAGAAAAACTAAAATTAGAAAGTGACACATGTTTAAAATCTTAACATTTGTCATTACTCATGTTGATTAATTTACACTTGTTATTTAGGTGTCTTAAGGAATTTAGACTTGTAATAACATAAATTTTATTTATTTAAATTTAAAAAAAAAGCTTTTATACTTAATTAGTTAGTTTATAAATACTTATTTATATATGTAAATAACTTTAAACAAAATAAAACTAATTATATTTATAAATAAAAGCTTATACGTATTTTAAAATCCAAAATATTTAAAAATGTCTATCCTTTTAAATTATCAATTTTAAATTCAAATTCAACTTAGATTTGAAAAATCTAAATTAAAGTCAACCTTTTCAATTTGAAATAACAATCCCATTTTCTTATTGAAATCTTTTTTTATATAAAAATAATACATTATTAATATTTTTTTAAAATGAAAATTTAAAAATGATTTATAAAAGAGATTATCTTATTGTTTTTAAATTAATTACAACTTAAATGAACTAATATATCATATGTTAATTGTATTTTAAACTCTTATATATAATTTCAAATCATATTTGTCAAGCATTATTTAAAAAGAAAATAAAACATTGCTTTTATGTTAATTTTATTTAAATTTAAACTTAAGCTTAAAATCTATTTTAAACTATTAAATATTTACCTTAAGTATTTTAAAACCATATAGTTATTTATTTAAATAATCTTTGAATAGTTTTATATTAAATCAAATCATAATTACCAAATTACCAAAAATATTAGAATTTGAAAATATACCTTTATTTATTAAATTCAAACCAAAGCTTCTCTATTTAAAATATATACAAATGTGTATGCAATATAAATAAAAAACATTTTAAAAGCTCTAAAAAGACAGAATTCACCAATTAAATATTTATAAAAAGAAGATTATTAAATTAATTCGTGTAACGACCCGTTAAATTTGATGATATTAAATGAGTTAATTTAATATGATTTCTAATCTAATTTAGAATGAAATAAAAGTCTTAAGATTTTATTGAGTAAATGTAGGAATTAGATATAGTAACTGTAATTTAAGGTTAACAATTTTAAATGTTTATATGGCAATAGATTGAAATAACGTAAATTGGCGTTTGTGGTTATAATTTGTTGATTAAATTGGTTTGTGAAATTAATACTGGAAGATATAAAGCGGAAATAGTATTAATGAAATAATAACGGAATTGAATTGCAACTATATAAATGAAAGTAAATTTTATTTAGTGGATGTCAACATTGAATAAATTTATTTAAAATAAAAAGATTTAAATGCTTGTTTGGATAGAATATATGATTGATGGATTAAGTGGTAAGTAATTAGAATTTAATTCTATAAAATTTGGAACTGAATGTATGTAAATAATTTTGTAGGAATAAGTTAATTAACAATTTATTTGTGCATACCCGATTTAATTGAAATAACAGAAAGGACAAGATCTTGATTTGCCTAGGTATGTGTATATTGATAAACTATAACTAAGTAGGAAGTTTGGTAGTAAAATAGGAAATAAGATGACAAAGGCAACTAGTAAATTAATAAATGAATTCATAGTAATAAGTAGTAATTAATGCATAAATATATTTGGCATTTGGGATAATTACAAAGTTTTACCCATTCATCTAATTTATTTAATTGAATCTAAATCTATGGCAACATTGTTGTTATTGTTGTTATTAGCGAATTTGAATATAAAAGGGTAACATTTTTTTTAGTATATTAAGTTAAGAATGGAAATCGATTGAAATAAATCTAAATTAATTATTTTGTTTTGGTTAATGTGCTCTAGTTAATAAAGGGGAGTTTATAAGAAATGAAACATGCACTAATGAAATGAATTATAATTCAAATGTTATTTATACCTATAAAATGTCTATTACTGAATAGAAAGATTTTAAATCAATAAACGGATTTATTGAGGTTCCAATTTATAATTTATAACATTTAATGTAGACTCAATTACAATTAATTGACTTAAATCGTGCAGTTAGCGTAGATTTGTTTTGCAACTGAAGTAGTTAATTCTATAAGATGAAGTTAATGCTAATTCTATTTATAATTGGACCATTTGTTGATATAGATTTTAGAAAGCAGGATTTATAAATTTATTTAAGCATCAAAATTCAACAATTGCATTTATTGCACAATAAAATGGACTTTGAGGATAATGATGTGAAATCATGAACCAATGTTAGTGGCATCTTTATTTTGGATAAAAGTTGAGAATATAAGAGTTGAAAATCTAATAAGTGGGTTTTTGAGAATTTAATTTATAATTTCTAAATATAAGGAAGTGGAGAAATTAACACTGCAATTGATAGACTTATCAACTTTTAATTCACATCTAAACTTGTTAAATTATTTAAATTGATTATGAAATATATAAGCGATAAAATTTAGCAAATTTTAGAATTTAAATATAAAATTGGATTTTTATAATTTATTTTAATCTATTTAATTAATATAAAAATAGCCATTTTGTTCACGGACTCGAATTTCGACGAAACCAGTTTCATCGGATCCGTATTAGTGAATTGTTGTAGGGTTTCAAGTTTCGGATCGATCGGACCTGTCGTTTGATCGTACGGACGCGAAACGCCTTGAAATCGATTTAATTAAAATCAATTTGAAATCAATTTGGAAATTTTGTTTTCAGCATAACTTCTTTATACGATCGAATTTGGACGTGAAACTTTTTCCATCGCGTTCAGAATATTTTAAAATACCTATTTGGATATATGGGTTTAATAAATTTCGTTCCGGGGTTAGAACGGAGTTTTTGGGCCATAGTTTGTTCCGTACGTTCATCTATCTGGTCTATCTACTCTAATCCAACCCTACTTATAAATAGACGATCATAAACCCTAGCCTCCATTCTATTCTCATTTGCTGTACGTTCATTTCATCAGTTCCTTCTCTTCTTCCTATGGCTAAAAACCCTAGATCCATGTTCAAATTTCAAAAATCAAATGAAAAGCTAAAAATTAAAAGTTGTCAGAAAAATTCCAAAAAAAATATATGTTGTAGATTTCATCGATACGAATCTGCTCGTGGTCTCTGTTTTTGAAATAGACACTCGAGTTAACCGGAAATCACGGTCAAACCTTGAAAATTCGAAACCATACACGTCGATTTTGGGGTTTTTGATTTCGGACTCAATCAGAGAAATTGAGATATGGGTTTTGTGGGGAATGTTGTTGGAAGTCAATCTAAAGTGGTTGCATCGCTTATTGGGGCTGGGGATGGCCGGAATTCGAAGAATAGGGTTGCAAAACCCAAACGGCGGCGGTGATAAACGTGGGTCGCACGGGTATCATGGGGGGCGGCTCGTCGTGGGTTGCTCAATGGAGTGTGTTTCGAGGTTATAGGCGGCGCGTGGGGGAAGGTCAGGCAGGTCAAAGGAGGGACGGTCGTGTAGCAGCATGCGTATGTTCTTGGGAAGAAAGGGGTGAGGACGGCATCTTGCTGACGTGGATGTTGTTTGAGCATGTGAGTTTAGTTTCTTTGTTTTAGTTTAATTAAATTTTTCAACATCGTTTTAATGCGTAACTTTTTCATACGATATCCGTTTTACGCGCGGTTTTTTTTGTTAGGATCGTAATAAAATTCCAGACGCGTTGACGCAGGTTTGGACAGATTTGGAGACCATCGAATTTTTGGGTTTAAATCGGATTTAAATTCGATTTAAAATCAAAAGGTGAGTGTTTTAACCCACTCACAACTTCTAAAAGTTTTTATGTTTGTTAAATTTATTTTAGATATGAGTAGAAATTTATTTATAACTGTTGGGCATGTTTTGTTCATCATATTTGCTAAATCGTGTTATTTAATTTAACTGTTAATTTATTTTATTTATTGCATATTAATTGACAGTTAGAATTTATTTATTTGCATAGGAACTGCAAGTAAACAGTTATAAAATTTATTACTAAATATAAACTGTTAGTTTAATAGTTTATTAAATTTATTTTTGAATATAACCGCCAGTTATTACCTGATATATATTATCAGATATATATTGATATTGAATTATTATTGGATGATGATTGTGATTTGGATGATGGATGATGTTGATGAATGGATGTTTTATTTTATATCATTAAACTGCAAGTTATCATGCATTTATCGTTTCATTCGGGATTGTGGTTTGAAATGATATACAACCGCAAAATTTTATTTTTGAATTGCGGATTGAAATGATAAATATCCGTATCACTTGACCATATGATAGAAAATTATATACAAGCACCGTGGTCTATATATAAATTATTTTAAAGTGATTTCTATGGTTTGGATGGGATACGGTTTATAAAAATTTGATTTTGATATTTTATAAAATATTATTCTTCGATATGTATACATATGAAGTTAAAAATTTGAAAATTATTGTGTATAAACCTGTTGAATAAAAATGAAAAATTGAGAAAAAGGAATTCGGAAATTTATCTTATATGTTTAAGTTTGGAAATTTTAAGGTATGATATTTATAACTGGATTTTCCAAGATGAATTAAAAATGAAAATTCTAGTACAAAGTAAATTTGAGGAAATATTTAATTGCTAGAAATTGGAGTTTTATTTATGGAATTTATATGAATATTCTAGACTAAATAATAGAATATTAATTTTTGAAAGAAGAAAATCCAACTTTAGTTTTGAAATATTAATACTCCAAATGGATATATATATAGAAATTGAAGGGGTTTTTGGAACTTGAAGTGATATTTAAATTATGGTTTAAACTTTAAATAAAGAAATATATTTGAAAAGCCATGGAAATTATTTTTCTTTACAAAGTAACTTTAAAGTTAAACCATTTATTTTACATTCGTTGAATATCCAAACCATTCAAGTTTTAGAAGTTATGGTTTTAAAATTTTGAATTTCGAAATATTATGCTTTGAAAGTATATTTCAAATATTTGGTTTCCAGATATTTTAAATTTTAAACCAGCATGATTTTGGAAAAGAATTATATTTGAGATAAAATGATATCATATTGTTTTGGGTTTAAATTGATATCGTATTCATAGTTTTGAAATGGAAAATTTTATTCTGGTTTTAAAGTATAAACTATTTTTAAATGACCGCGGTGTTATAATAACGATGGGTTGGCAAAGAGACCGGGATCGGATATGGACATACTCTCTGTCGATACCGAAAACCACTTTGACTAACCGTGTACGCGGTGGAGATTCCAGAATGAAGTAGGTGGTGGCGACGTTTCCTGTAAGGTAAATACGTGGACCCGACTCCCGTGAGTTGGTATAAGGTGGCTAAAACAGGAGTGATTCTCGGGCCAATGAGGTCATACCTCTGATCGGACGCTCCTCTTCGATATTATACTTTGACTTTGGATTGATTCAGTGGCCACTTCTATTTTTGATTTTGGGGGAGTTTGTTCGAGGTGGGCGGTAACTGCGGCTACGCGTTTCCACCAGCCCGGATAGCAATTGGTATATCTACCCTGGCATTGCCTAGTTGTGCCGTGTCACCTACCATACCGAGCCTTTACTACGAGTTTTGTTTTGTACCATACCTATGGAGTGCCCTCTGACGACGCCCAGTACGGGGGAGATTACGGTACTGTATAGACTATGGGAATATATTCTGTGTTAAGGGCTATATGGGTAACCCATTAACGCTATTAAAAAGTAAGTTTATTTTACAATTAGACACTATTACAATAGCACAATATACTACATAGTAAATAGTTTAACGGATTCTTAGGAGATGTAAATCCCGAGCATCTCTTGAGTTACTGTACTCATATTTACTCCTGTTGATTTAACTCACATAAGATTTTTTAGTTCTGACTCAAGTGTTTTGTCTTTTCAATTCGCTCGGGTCAGTCCGAGCGTTTCAGGATTTGAGGATTTAGCTCTGGAGGACGAAGACGAAGATTTGTATTACTAGGATCTACTATATTATTCCACTACACCATTTAATTCCGCTGCATTGTTATTGGTATGTGTAACTCTGATATGTAGTATATAAATGTTTTGTAAACAGATTTATAAACTATACATTTTATTATTATATTTTATCCTTCCGCTGCGAGATTATGTTTTCTTTTATTTCTTTCTCGTTTTTCTTATTTACCCCATAACAATCCGCCCTTCCGTATAGTTGAACTGGCACGTGTGTCAGTTTAAAGTGTGCGAAAAGGCGGGATGTTACAGTTGGTATCAGAGCTTTGGTTTAGCGATATACCTTAGCTTTGTGGGGTTTGACTCTTTGTTAATAGGGTAGTAATACCCTATGGGAGTCGCTGAGTGTATATATATGAGAGGGCGTATTTGTTAGTGTTATAAAAAGATTTTGATATTGTGTTAATCTGTTCCGTTTTGTATTTATAAATTCTGGTTGGTGCATGGGACGCTATAACATCAATAGAGATTTCTAAACACTTAATAGGACAGACCGACATAATATTTGTTTTAAATATAGGTAAATGAAATAATTTTGCCTATTACATCTTCTATATATATAAAATAAATTTTCCAAAAGATATATATATTTGGTTGCTATAGATTTGGTGTTAGGTAATAAAAATATTTATACTAATTGTAGCTAAGTTGAAACTATAATAAATCAAATTGGAGATTTTAGGACTTAAGTCCAGGATTTTGAAAATTTGCTTTCAAAGGATTTTGAAGTATAATAATATTGTTATATATATTTTCCGATATAAATATTTCATTTTGAATTAGGAAGAATTGTTTTAAAGAAGATTTTGGAGAAAATAAGTTTCGTACTTTCCTCTCTATCGCTAGAAAATAATTTCGATGATGGTGGCCGCATCATCGACTTTCATTTTCGAGTTTCGAAGGGAAAAGGCCACTGTAGTAAATTCTACTGCAGATTTATTTTGGAAATTATCTAAAATTTTAATTGATCTAAATATAATTGAGATATAAAAGTTGTAAGAAATTATTTATCTGCTATTTTAAAATAATTTAAAATTTGACCCGGTATTTAATTCTTAAATTTCCATTAATTAATAGTTTAAATTATTTTAGTGAAATAAAAGGTAAGTAATTAATGAATTTAGACCTCTAATTTGGGTAAGAAAATTTATGCAAAGTTATAAAGGGAAATTTGAAATTTCTAACATATGAGACAAAAAAAAGTAATATTGTTGAACATATAATTTAATTAAAAGATGAGATAAACTTGTATAAGTTCAATTACATTTTCTTTAACATATATATAACTTACCAAATATGAGAAGTTGAAATGATAAATAAGAGATTTGAATAGAATATTATACAAGTAAAAATTTTGGAAATAATGTAGTATCCAATGAATTGCTAGTATAAATAAGAATTTAATGGTATAAACTTAAGTTATAATTGAAATTTTACTAAAATTAAAGGTAAGTATTATTAATAGGTGATTTTAAGCTTAAGTAAATAAAACAAAATTCTTTAATAAATAAGGATTGATGTGTAGGGCTATTAACTTAAGTATGATAGAAAGTAGGTAATATAAATAAATGACTGCAAACCCTAAGTAATAAATTAATAAAATCCTTTATTTATAAGAATGGAGGTTATAAGGTTAAGAATTTAAGTGTAATTAAAAAGGATTACTGTAATTAAATATAATAGAATGTAAGCATTTAATAAATGATTTAAAGTGAGAAGTGCATTAAATGTAATACAAATAAAAGAAACTTACATAACCTGAATAAATAAAAATGAATAACTATAAGTAATAAGTAAAAATAAAGGAAACAACCACTGATGAGTAAATAAAATTAAAAGTTGTTAGAAATAAATGTAGATTATAAAAAGATAATTTATGTGGTATATGAATGAAAATAAATGAAAATAAAAGATAAACTATTATATGAATGAAAAGATCAAACGGCTAATGTATGAAATAAAAATTTAAATGAGTTAATTTGATTTGTTGGTTTGAATTGTTATTGTTTGATTTTGGGTTGGTTGGGTAAGGAAATTGAAGTTGTTGGATGAATAAATAATCTATTTTGTCCCATCTAAAACTGTTGAGTAAATGATGCACTTGATAGTTATTTTTCATTCCGTACCATTTCAAGTTTTGAACCCGAACAACTATTTGCTTGTTGATTTAATGATTGTTTGTTTTGTTGTGTATGCGGTTTGTTGAAATTGATGGTCGTTGTATTCTTTGTTGTTAGTGATTGTAACCACTTAAATATTTCACTTGTGATAAATTGTTAAACCTTTGGATTTTTATAAGTAAAATGCAGGTTATGGAAGCAACTGCTACTGCTTTTGGTTCCATAATAATAAGCGTAAATTGCCCAACAAATAGGTACGCTTCGGATTACGGTTTAGCACTATTTTGTATATATTTTTCCCGGGTTGGGATATAATAAGTTTGAATATTATATATGATATTTGTTATATTAAATATTTTATTTTTCTCCCGAGCCTCTCCGTACAAAGGAGACTCTGCCAAAATTTTCCGAAAATTTTGGACTTAGAATTATGTTGAAAATGTTTCCAAACTCTAATTATTTAAGTATAAAAGGATATAATGATTATAAAACGGGTATTTCATTTAAGGAAATTAATTTAGTAAATTATTGTTTATAAGTTAATATTTGAAATAAGATGTACTGTTTTAAATTCTTCCTTCTCCCTTCTTTTTCCTTTTCGGGGACGAAAAGTTTTGAGTGGGGGAGAGTGTAACGACCCGTTAAATTTGATGATATTAAATGAGTTAATTTAATATGATTTCTAATCTAATTTAGAATGAAATAAAAGTCTTAAGATTTTATTGAGTAAATGTAGGAATTAGATATAGTAACTGTAATTTAAGGTTAACAATTTTAATTGTATATATGGCAATAGATTGAAATAACGTAAATTAGCGTTTGTGGTTATAATTTGTTGATTAAATTGGTTTGTGAAATTAATACTGGAAGATATAAAGCGGAAATAGTATTAATGAAATAATAACGGAATTGAATTGCAACTATATAAATGAAAGTAAATTTTATTTAGTGGATGTCAACATTGAATAAATTTATTTAAAATAAAAAGATTTAAATGCATGTTTGGATAGAATATATGATTGATGGATTAAGTGGTAAGTAATTAGAATTTAATTCTATAAAATTTGGAACTGAATGTATGTAAATAATTTTGTAGGAATAAGTTAATTAACAATTTATTTGTGCATACCCGATTTAATTGAAATAACAGAAAGGACAAGATCTTGATTTGCCTAGGTATGTATATATTGACAAACTATAACTAAGTAGGAAGTTTGGTAGTAAAATAGGAAATAAGATGACAAAGGCAACTAGTAAATTAATAAATGAATTCATAATAATAAGTAATAATTAATGCATAAATATATTTGGCATTTGGGATAATTACAAAGTTTTACCCATTCATCTAATTTACTTAACTGAATCTAAATCTATGGCAACATTGTTGTTATTGATGTTATAAGTGAATTTGAATATAAAATGGTAACATTTTTTTTAGTATATTAAGTTAAGAATGGAAATCGATTGAAATAAATCTAAATTAATTATTTTGTTTTGGTTAATGTGCTCTAGTTAATAAAGGAGAGTTTATAAGAAATGAAACATGCACTAATGAAATGAATTATAATTCAAATGTTATTTATACCCATAAAATGTCTATTTACTGAATAGAAAGATTTTAAATCAATAAACCGATTTATTGAGGTTCCAATTTATAATTTGTAACATTTAATGTAGACTCAATTACAATTAATTGACTTAAATCGTGCAGTTAGCGTAGATTTGTTTTGCAATTGAAGTAGTTAATTCTATAAGATGAAGTTAATGCTAATTATATTTATAATTGGACCATTTGTTGATATAGATTTTAGAAAGCAGGATTTATAAATTTATTTAAGCATCAAAATTCAACAATTGCATTTATTGCATAATAAAATGGACTTTGAGGATAATGATGTGAAATCATGAACCAATGTTAGTGGCATCTTTATTTTGGATAAAAGTTGAGAACATAAGAGTTGAAAATCTAATAAGTGGGTTTTTGAGAATTTAATTTATAATTTCTAAATATAAGGAAGTGGAGAAATTAACACTGCAATTGATAGACTTATCAACTTTTAATTCACATCTAAACTTATTAAATTATTTAAATTGATTATGAAATATATAAGCGATAAAATTTAGCAAATTTTAGAATTTAAATATAAAATTGGATTTTTATAATTTATTTTAATCTATTTAATTAATATAAAAATAGCCATTTTGTCCACGGACTCGGGTTTCGACGAAACCAGTTTCATCGGATCCGTATTGGTGAATTATTGTAGGGTTTCAAGTTTCGGATCGATCGGACCTGTCGTTTGATCGTACGGACGCGAAATGCCTTGAAATCGATTTAATTAAAATCAATTTGAATTCAATTTGGAAATTTTGTTTTCAGCATAACTTCTTCATACGATCGAATTTGGACGTGAAACTTTCTCCATCGCATTCAGAATATTTTAAAATACCTATTTGGATATATGAGTTTAATAAATTTCGTTCCAGGGTTAGAACGGAGTTTTTGGGCCATAGTTTGTTCCGTACGTTCATCTGTCTGGTCTATCTACTCTAATCCAACCCTACTTATAAATAGACGATCATAAACCCTAGCCTCCATTCTATTCTCATTTACTGTACGTTCATTTCATCAGTTCCTTCTCTTCTTCCTATGGCTAAAAACCCTAGATCCATGTTCAAATTTCAAAAATCAAATGAAAAGCTAAAAATTAAAAGTTCTCAGAAAAATTCCAAAAAAAATATATGTTGTAGATTTCATCGATACGAATCTGGTCGTGGCCTCTGTTTTTGAAATAGACACTCGAGTTAACCGAAAATCACGGTCAAACCTTGAAAATTCGAAACCCTACACGTCGATTTGGGGGTTTTTGATTTCGGACTCAATCAGAGAAATTGAGATATGGGTTTTGTGGGGAATGTTGTTGGAAGTCAATCTGAAGTGGTCGCATCGCTTATTGGGGCTGGGGATGGCCGGAATTCGAAGAATAGGGTTGCAAAACCCAAACGGCGGCGGTGATAAACGTGGGTCGCACGGGTATCATGGGGGGCGGCTCGTCGTGGGTTGCTCAATGGAGTGTGTTTCGAGGTTATAGGTGGCGCATGGGGGAAGGTCAGGCCGGTCAAAGGAGGGACGGTCGTGTAGCAGCGTGCGTATGTTCCTGGGAAGAAAGGGGTGAGGACGGAATCTTGCTGACGTGGATGTTGTTTGAGCATGTGAGTTTAGTTTCTTTGTTTTAGTTTAATTAAATTTTTCAACATCGTTTTAATGCGTAACTTTTTCATACGATATCCGTTTTACGCGCGGTTTTTTTTGTTAGGATCGTAATAAAATTCCAGACGCGTTGACGGTGGTTTGGACAGATTTGGAGACCATCGAATTTTTGGGTTTAAATTCGATTTAAATTCAAAAGGTGAGTGTTTTAACCCACTCACAACTTCTAAAAGTTTTTATGTTTGTTAAATTTATTTTAGATATGAGTAGAAATTTATTTATAACTGTTTGGCATGTTTTGTTCATCATATTTGCTAAATCGCATTATTTAATTTAACTGTTAATTTATTTTATTTATTGCATATTAATTGATAGTTAGAATTTATTTATTTGCATAGGAACTGCTAGTAAACAGTTATAAAATTATTACTAAATATAAACTTTTAGTTTAATAGTTGATTAAATTTATTTTTGAATATAACCGCCAGTTATTACCTGATATATATTATCAGATATATATTGATATTGAATTATTATTAGATGATGATTGTGATTTGGATGATGGATGATGTTGATGAATGGATGTTTTATTTTATATCATTAAACTGCAAGTTATCATGCATTTTTCGTTTCATTCGGGATTGTGGTTTGAAATGATATACAACCGCAAAATTTTATTTTTAAATTGCGGATTGAAATGATAAATATCCGTATCACTTGACCATAGGATAGAAAATTATATACAGGCACCGTGGTCTATATATAAATTATTTTAAAGTGATTTTTATGGTTTGGATGGGATACGGTTTATAAAAATTTGATTTTGATATTTTATAAAATATTATTCTTCGATATGTATACATATGAAGTTAAAAATTTGAAAATTATTGTGTATAAACCTGTTGAATAAAAATGAAAATTTGAGAAAATGGAATTTGGAAATTTATCTTATATGTTTAAGTTTGGAAATTTTAAGGTATGATATTTATAACTGGATTTTCCAAGATGAATTGAAAATGAAAATTCTAGTATAAAGTAAATTTGAGAAATTATTTAATTGCTAGAAATTGGAGTTTTATTTATGGAATTTATATTAATATTCTAGACTAAATAATAGAATATTAATTGTTGAAAGAAGAAAATCCAACTTTAGTTTTGAAATATTAATACTCCAAATGGATATATATATATATATATACATATATATATATATAGAAATTGAAGGGGTTTTTGGAACTTGAAGTGATATTTAAATTATGGTTTAAACTTTAAATAAAGAAATATATTTGAAAAGCCATGGAAATTATTTTTCTTTACAAAGTAACTTTAAAGTTAAACCATTTATTTTACATTCGTTGAATATCCAAACCATTCAAGTTTTAGAAGTTATGGTTTTAAAATTTTGAATTTCGAAATATTATGCTTTGAAAGTATATTTCAAATATTTGGTTTCCAGATATTTTAAATTTTAAACCAACATGATTTTGGAAAAGAATTATATTTGAGATAAAATGATATCATATTGTTTTGGGTTTAAATTGATATCGTATTCATAGTTTTGAAATGGAAAATTTTATTCTGGTTTTAAAGTATAAACTATTTTTAAATGACCGCGGTGTTATAATAACGATGGGTTGGCAAGGAGACCGGGATCGGATATGGACATACTCTCTGTCGATACCGAAAACCACTTTGACTAACCGTGTACGCGGTGGAGATTCCAGAATGAAGTAGGTGGTGGCGACGTTTCCTGTAAGGTAAATACGTGGACCCGACTCCCGTGAGTTGGCATAAGGTGGCTAAAACAGGAGTGATTCTCGGGCCAATGAGGTCATACCTCTGATCGGATGCTCCTCTTCGATATTATACTTTGACTTTGGATTGATTCAGTGGCCACTTCTATTTTTGATTTTGGGGGAGTTTGTTCGAGGTGGGCGGTAACTGCGGCTACGCGTTTCCACCAGCCTGGATAGCAATTGGTATATCTACCCTGGCATTGCCTAGTTTGCCGTGTCACCTACCATACCGAGCCTTTACTACGAGTTTTGTTTTGTACCATACCTATGGAGTGCCCTCTGACGACGCCCAGTACGGGGGAGATTACGGTACTGTATAGACTATGAGAATATATTCTGTGTTAAGGGCTATATGGGTAACCCCTTAACGCTATTAAAAAGTAAGTTTATTTTACAATTAGACACTATTATAATAGCGCAATATACTACATAGTAAATAGTTTAACGGATCCTTAGGAGATGTAAATCCCGAGCATCTCTTGAGTTACTGTACTCATATTTACTCCTGTTGATTTAACTCACATAAGATCTTTTAGTTCTGACTCGAGTGTTTTGTCTTTTCAATTCGATCGGGTCAGTCCGAGCGTTTCAGGATTTGAGAATTTAGCTCTGGAGGATGAAGACGAAGATTTGTATTACTAGGATCTACTATATTATTCCACTACACCATTTAATTCCGCTGCATTGTTATTGGTATGTGTAACTCTGATGTGTAGTATATAAATGTTTTGTAAACAGATTTATAAACTATACATTTTATTATTATATTTTATCCTTCCGCTGCGAGATTCTGTTTTCTTTTATTTCTTTCTCGTTTTTCTTATTTACCCCATAACAATCTGCCCTTCCGTATAGTTGAACTGGCACGTGTGTCGGTTTAAAGTGTGCGAAAAGGTGGGATGTTACAATTCAACTTTTATTAACAAAGATTATCAAATCAAATTAATTATTTAATACAGATTATTAAATTGATATTGTCCAAAATTCCAAGTCATCATATATATAAATTGATTTTTAATAAAATATAAATTTGAAAATCCAAAAATAAATATTTTGTAAAATAAATTAGATTCGAAAAACATTATTTTTTAAATTAATAAAAAAAATTGGAATTATAATATGTATGTATGATTATTTATTAAGTATATAATTCGATTTCAAATTATTTCTCTTAAGGTTAATTAAAAAATTATAAATGTACAAAATATAATGTATGAATACAAATGTAAAATAAGAAATGAAAGCTTAAAATATACATATATATGTATCTCTTGAAAATTAATAAGATTTGAATAAGGATATTTTAACTTAAGTTCAAAAAAATTAAATCATATTTAATAAAAGATTTAAAAAACTTTTATCCTATATAATTGGAAATAAATATAGTTAGTGTATATGTAAATAAATATAAAAGGTTTAGTATGTATATATCTTTTGAAAGTAATGAATACAAAATTTAAAATATATATATACATGTATAAAACATAACTAAACATAGTTTGTAAGTACATAAAAAGTTTAAAACGCTTTTCTTTTATACTTGAAATAAATTTAGTTTTGTTTATACTTAAAATAAATAGAAAATGTATTACATAATTTATACAAATTGATAAATGATGGGTTTAAAACAAAATTTATTAACTAATTAAAGATTTAGGGTTTTACCATAAAATACATGGCTTTGACATTTGAAAATTTATAAAAACATGCATTTACAAGTGTTAGTTTAATTAACAAGTGTCATCTTTTTTTAAAAAAATCTTCTCCTTTTTAATTTAATAAATAAAAAGAATTTCCAGTATATCTACATCTACTTCCCCACTATTCTCATTTTCCTCATCTTTCATATATTTAAAGAAATCAAATGTAAAACAAAAAACCAGAAAATCAAATCTTCAGCAAAGATCATCAGATCAAAATACAATTCCAGTTTTTAATGATCAAAATCAAAAACATCTTCAACTTGAGTAAATTCAAAACCTGGACAAAGTAAAACAATCAAGCAAGGATTAGATTCAACTAAATATGAATGCAAATCAAACAAGATCCAGATCAAACTCAGGAACATCAAACTCCAAGTTTCAAATCGAAATCTGAGCAAATTCAAACCAAAAACAAGTTCAAAGCAATTGAAACAAAAAAAATCAAACTGAAGCTATATATAAAAAATCAAGTGAAGTTAGATCATCACAAGCTTTAGATTCAACATCAAAGTTCCAGTTTCAAGTCTCTAGATCAAAGGAAACTTCTAGTTTTTAAATTCCAGACAAAATTTCTCTGCTCTTCATTTCCAGGCCTCTGTCTTCATCCAAGTGAGCAAACTCACATGATTCTGCCTCTAGACTTTGATGTGTGTTTGACACCTGATGTATAATGAAAAAGAAATTGATTGAATAGTTGATAAATATGCCTGCATGTGTTTATATATGTAGAGAATTGAGGTGCAGGTCTGTGTATAGGCACTCAGGCCTCTGTTCAAATTACAGGGTTTAAATTTAGTTCAAAAATTCAAAATCTCATCTTTTATGCACTGACAGGCTTTGATGTCTAAACAATGTATGCTTGAATTTACAAGATCAAAATTTTAAAAACACTTTTAAGTATTAAAAATGAATGGGTATATTGGGAAATGTAAAAATTGCAGTGAAAATCGAATTTAGTCGAAAATCAATGTTTAAGATTTCTAGTTTGGATTTCATAAACTGAATCGTATTGTAAAATGGTGAATTTAGATAACAATTTCAAGATTTATAGTTTATTAAATTGTGAGAAAATGAGAGTTGAAAGGAATATACATTTTCATCAAATTCCGATGATCGACGAAGTTAGGGTCAACGTGATCAAGACGGAAGGTGGCTTGTATGTAATAGATCGATGGAAAAATGTTCGTAAATTTTTTAGATGATTGGAGTGATCGGGAAATGATGAAGTAGGGTTTAAGGCTTGTTTTGGACTGCCGTCGTTCTCGACGAAATTGTCCCAACGTCGAGGCACCTGGGTCGATCGGGCCTAGGGGAATCGGTGCTTTAGATCATGATGTTGTTTTGGGCAGAGTGGTAGGGTTCCACGTGATCAGATCGTCGGTGTCGAGGCATTTGTATCGATCGAGTCTGGTTCTAGAAAAGCATCGACTAGCTCAAATTCGAATTCGATGTCGTTTCAAGGATCTGGGCATTTGGAGGCTTGTGGAGGTTGTCGTCGATGTATTGACGATCGAAGTTTGGGTCGGATATGGCTAGCATGCTTGTACACATGCACGCGTGATGATATGTATCGGTGTTGATTAAAGGTTGAGGAAGATGAAGTTTTATCGGGGCAAACTTGAAGTAATTTGGGAAGATACTCGAAGTCGTAATGGTGAGGGCAAAACTCAAAGTAAGGCTCAGGTGAAACAAGAGTTTGGCTCGGGTATTTGAAATACAATAGGCTTTTAAAATTTAAAGCAAATAATTAACAAAGTTTTAAACAATGTAAATGTTTAAATCAAGTTTTTAACAAACATAAGAAGGTGAACAAAGTTTAAAAAAAAAAGAAATGGTAAATTTAATCAGGATTTCAAGATATTTTGACTATGTTTTAGAAGCCAAATTAAATTTTAGACAAGTTTTTAACAAAGTTTCAAAGTTTAATTTAAATGTTGATTTGTTTTTTTAGTAATATATATTAGGTTAATTATATAATTAATTCCTAAATTGAATTTAATGATTAATTTAGATAAAAAAGATTATCTTTATTAAATGTGGTTTATCAAAGTTTAATTAATATGAGTAATTAAAGGGTAGTTAATTACTTAATTAAGGATTTATCACTTGATTTATCACTTGTGTATAGTAGAACGATGAAAAAATGTTCGTAAATTTTTTAGATGATCAGAGATCGAGAAATGATGAAGTAGGGTTTAAGGCTTGCGTTGGATTGCCGTCGTTCTCGAAGAAATTGCGGCAACTTCGAGGCACCGGGGTCGATCAGACCCAGGAGAATCGGTGCTTCCGATCGTGACGTTGTTTTGGGCAGAGTGGCAGGGTTCCAGGGGTTCAGATCGTCGGCATCGAGGAATTTGTATCGATCGAGACTAGTTCTAGAAATTCATCGACTAGCTCAAATTCGAATTCGATGTCGTTTCAAGGATCTAGGTGTTTGGGGAGCTTGTGAAGGTTGTCAACGATGTATTAACGTCAGAGTTTGGGTCGGAGATAGCCAACTTGCTTGTACACGTGCA
The DNA here is from genome assembly GCA_030765085.1 of Allium cepa. NCBI lineage: Eukaryota > Viridiplantae > Streptophyta > Magnoliopsida > Asparagales > Amaryllidaceae > Allium > Allium cepa. The sequence goes on from CM060942.1 coordinate 517,994,119, forward strand.
CTCATGATGATATGTACTGATGTTGATTAAAGGTTGAGGAAGATGAAGCTTTATCGTGGCAAACTCGAAGTAATTTGCAAAGATACTCGAAGTCGTTATGGTGAGGGGAAAACTCAAAGTAAGGCTCGGGTGAAACAATTGTTTGGCTCGGGTATTTAAAATACAACCAGCTTTTAAAATTTAAAGCAAATAATTAACAAAGTTTTAAACAACGTAAATGTTTAAATCAAGTTTTTAACAAACATAAGAAGGTGAACAAAGTTTTAAAAAAAAGCAATGGTAAATTTAATCAAGATTTCAAGATATTTTGACTACGTTTTAGAAGCCAAATTAAATTTTAGACAAACTTTTAACAATGTTTCAAAGTTTCATCTTAATATTGATTTGCTTTTTTAGTAACATATATTAGGTTAATTATATAATTAATTCCTAAATGAAATTTAATGACTAATTTAGATAATAAGGATTATCATTAATAAATGTGATTAATTAATGTGGTTTATCAAAGTTTAATTAATATGAGTAATTAAAGGGTAGTTAATTACTTAATTAAGGATTTATTACTTGATGTAATTAATGAAGAATAATTAATTAAGGGATAGCTAATTAATGTAAGTAATTAAGGAATTACTTAAAGAAAGTTATTAAAAAGATTAATTATTTAATTACTTAATGATTTATTAATTAATATGATTAATTAATTAGTATGATTAATTAAAGGTTAAGTTGTTAATGTAATTAATTAATCAAGTGATTAAAGAATAATTAATAATTAAGTGTGATTAATTAATTAAGGTAATTAATTTGAGAATAATTAATTAATTAAAGGTTAATTAATAATAAAAGTAATTAATGGTAATTAATTACTTAAAGATAATTGCTTAATGAAAGTAATTAGGGATAAATAATTAATGATTAATTTTGATTAATCAAGTGATTAAAAGGTAATTACTTAATGTAATTAATCTGTGATTTATTAATATAAGTGATTTGGGATAATCACTTATTGTAATTAATTAAGGATAATCGATTAAGTGGCTAATTAATTAATGTAATTAAGGAAAATTAATTAAAGGATAGTAAATTTATTAAAAGTTCATTAATAAATGATTAAAGGACAATTAATTAAAATGATTTGTAATTAATTAATGTTAATTAACCAGGATTAGTAATTTATTCATAGGTAACTAATCTGATTTAAATTAATCAGGTGATTAATTGATCTTACTTATGGATGTTTAGTTTGTATTAAATGCCTTGAATTGTGTGATATTCCTAATATGTGATGTTCTGTTATATGATTAAGCTATGATCTTTGATTTATTTATTTGTGATAAATTAACATATTTATCTGTGAATCTGTGAATGAAGATAAGCGTTATAGGATTATAACACTTATCGATGTTGCTGTTTTTGGATTGTGATGATTGATGATATTGTATTGTTGTGTGTAAAACCCCTGAACCACACCACACACACAAATATGGATTTTACGGGAAATCGGTTAAGTCACAGATATTTTGAATTTAATATTATTTTATTTAAATGGTGAAAAGTTTAGAAGTTGAATTTTGAATCCAAATGGTTTTGAAAAGGAATATGAAAAGCCTTTGAAAAGGAAGTTTGAAATTAAAGTTTAGTTGAATATAATATATCTTGTTAAGTTTTTAAATTGTTTTGGAAATTACGGTTTGAAAGGTTTATGAAATATATATATATATATATGGATTTAAAACTATTTTAAATAAATTATTTAGGAATTTGAATTGAATTCAAATAGAACTTGCCGATGTTACGGTAGTTCGCTAAATTTTTGGTTTATACTTTTAAAGGCTATAACTTGTGTATATTTAGTTGGATTTTTCCGAAACGAAAAGTATTTGTTTTCGAATAATAATAGCTTTCATATAACGAAATAACTTCTAGTTTTTATTGAAAAGATTTCAAGTTTGAAATGGAAATTGTTTTGAAAGCTATCTTTGTGAAAGATTGGTGAATCTTGTTTTAAACTGAAGAGGACCTTAAAAAGGGTGAATTTTTTATTTTAAAAGACAAAGAATGGAAATTTGTTTAAACCATTCAGAAAGAATGGTTTTGGGTCTAAAGTTGTGACTTAACTAAGATCCCAATATATCATATGCTTTTTAAAATTAGCGCTCGTATTCGGTTTAGCTGGGAGAGGACTTTATGTCATAAAACCCATTCCGAAAAATGATATGACGAAATGGATAGCATTTGAAGACCGATGGTGAAGACTGGGAATTTTCGAGAACAAAAGCATTACCTGTCGAATGTCTCCACACCGAGTCGTGTCGGTATAGAGATCTTCATATGTGATGGGGAGTCTGATCGGGATTGTGAATACCCAGATTGCAAGGGCTTCTTTGAAGTGCCATCGGTTCCGTTTGAACCTAGAACGAACTTGCATGGATGTATGTCTGACGTTACACTTTGAGACGTAAAGCTGGTTTCTATCTAATACATTTCTATTTGGTGGTGGAGAATTTATTCTCTTAGCTTAATACCCTTGTCTAAGACATACGAGCTCAAAGGTTATGTAGTTGATGGTTACTAGTAATACATTCCCAATTTGGTAATGTCGCATACCAAGTGTCGTTGATCATTTGTTGATCAAAGCATTGCATTTATGAAAAGCATAACTTTGTGGACGAGACTTCATTGGACCTCACAACCCAAAAATGGTCGACGCAGGAAGGATGCGGCAAGGTTATGAGGGTCGCGCCCTTTAGGGTATGTCCATTTCCTTCTGGATAAAAGTGGTATCATAGTATGGAGCCCAGATACTTAACTTATGTGGTTGTTGCAAATCTGTTGCTTTGTGGTTGTTGGTGTTGAGAGCTCTCGGATAAAGGCCAGTTACGACCGGGGGATGGCATTACTCGTGACAGTTAGTTACCTAGTTACAGAAGTAACCCGACCTTGTGTTTGTAGAGAGCTGGTTAAGTTCTCGAGGCATCCCTCCAGAGGCGTACCCATGTGGTGTAGGAAGTTCCTTAGCCTGACCATTTGTTGGAAATCCAAAGAAACAATACGAGCGCTGTATGGTTTTAGTTGTATTACCTGCCATTTACTTATAGTGGTGACCTTCCATTTAATTGGTAGCTATAGTAGGTATACCATAATCTGGTATGATGGCTAAGATTAATATTATATTTTCGAAATGTTTTTCTGCACTATGCACAAATAATAATATCAAAAACGTTTTTGCGTATCAAGCATGTTTGACTATCATAAGGAGAAAACTCCTCCAATTGTGCGTTTGCATTGTGTGTGTGCGGAGAGGCCTTATGGTAGTTTCATTTTTCAAAAAGCATTGCGGATTTCTTTTTTATTTCTTTTGTTTTGTTTGTTTCAAAAATAATCTGTTTTTGTTTGCTCACACCAGTCCCATGACTGACCTAGAGTTTATTGTTTCCTTTCTAAACTCTAGGTGCCGGCAATTTTCCGCACGGGCAACCTAGAGTCATATTTTCAAATAATCAGCTGGTAGATATAGTTTTTGGCAATCTTTGGAATATGTGGTTTGGCGATCGCGTTATGCGCGGAGTTTGCTTCAGTTAAGCATGATGGTAGTTCAAGCTTATTGGATTAGAGTCTTTGAAGCTTTTCGGTTGAGCTATTTGAGCTTATTGGATTGGAGCCTACACCGGAGCTATCTTTCCGCTGCTATGTTTCCGCTATTATGCATTTTTGGCTATGATACTGTTGGGCATCTGTTATATCATATTGTATCAGATACTGTATCCGTTGGTGTATCAATGATATTCATTTCTTTTTTTCCGTTGTGTTGTTGTACTTAATATGTTATAAGCTTCGGCGAAGCAGATTCGACATTTGAATCTGTGGCATTCGAATATGGGTGATGTATTTGGTGCCGATTTTCGAAGGTCGAGTCAGGGTCGTTTCAGTTTTGATTGTGCCCAATTATGCTAGAACGTGAGATGCAAGAATTTCAACTATTTGAATAAGTATTTGTACTTAGAAACTATTGTAATATCAGATGATTTTGATATGAACTGTTTTGGTTATCGTAAGGTAAAAATCCATTGTGTTTATTTGTTGCGTGGTCTTACGAATATCCTTTGATTTTCAAAGGATTTTGAAACTTTAATAATTCAAAATTGAGTGTGTTTTCTCATGCTAGTTTTCCAAACTGACTCGGTGTTATTTTATTATGCTACTTGGGTCAGACCCAGTATTTTAGGTTCAGGTTAGGATACTAGGGAGCTCAGGAGACGAGCTGGATGGCGAAGATGTATTACTCGTACTTGTTTATTTCCGCTGTAGTGTTTTTGTTTGAAATTACCATCAATTGTTAGGGCAGGTTATTATAACTTCATAGGCTGGTAATTATTGATTTGTGTACTCTGATGTGAGATATGTATATTATAGATTTGATTGTGTAAAGAGCTATTGATATTATATATTGATCGGTCTGTTGTGAGATTCTATTTTGTTAAGTTTCTTCTCCCTTGTACCTACTTTCATTTCCCTTAACAATCTATCTTTCCGGCACTCGATCGTTTGGCATGTTATACAATGTGCATATTTTTGTCGATTTTCGAGGATCGAAAGGGCGGTTCGTGACCGTAACCGTATGTTATATGAATAAAAGCTGAAGGAGTTGAGTGTAGACTATCAATTCCTCATTATCAAGCTTTCAGTGATGCTAAAATGCACCAAAAGGATATTATTATACTCAAAAATAAAAAATGACAATCACCAACATTCAATGGACGTTTCTTTTATACTAAATCAGTTGATTATGAAATTACATAAAGAACCTATCATTACCTCTTAAACTTGGAAACATCATTAGCTCTTAAACTTGGAAATTTGTGTGATTTCTACGTCCCCAGTCGAACTTATACTTGAAAGTCAATATTATCTCTATGCTTGCAATTAGGAAGTAAGATACTTGATATTCAAAAAAGTAGAAAACAAAAACTTGACTCACGAATTGAATTTGTAGACTAAAGCAACCCTGAATTAGTGAAATCGGTGATAGGAATGAATGAAATCGACAGTAGTTTAGAAAATCGAAACTAAAAAACCTAATATTAAGATTATGAATCAATGAAATCAAATTGTTTAAGAAGATGAGTGATTTAACACGTGAATGAGAGTGAAAAGAGGGGAAATCGTACGTCGTAAGAATCATTATACTACTAATAGGAGGAATACAAATGACCAAAGTATCTTTATGATATAGCAGGAAATTTAATGGGCAATATGGACATTTCAAAAGCTTCAAATGGGGGTATTCCTATTATATATAAACATATTTAAATATACTATACATTTACATAAAATTATTTAAACAAACTTAACGTGTATGTATGTTTATAATATTTATAAAAAATAATAGTTTATATAAATATATGTATTTGGACAACTTATACTTACATATTGGATGAGCTACCGTCATAATGTAAATCCCAGCATCTATACACGGATATGTTATATGTTGCATGGGTTGATATGTTAACTCATGCACATACATATTTAGGTATATGATACATGCAAAACATACATACATGCGTACATACATATATTAAACAAAACCGTGTAATTTTATAAATTTAAATAAAATAAATTTAAGAAAAAATTAGAAATGTTCTAAATAAATTAGAATTCATAGGCCCAATAAAGATCCAACAATGGAATTTTTTTGAATTCGCCCATAACTTCCGTTGTGGGTTAGCCTAGATTCAATAGTGGTGCTCGATCCAATAGCATATGTAGTCTAAATTAGCTAGGTTAGGGTTAAATATTAAGCCCATAGCCCAAATACTATCCCTAATAGTAAGGGCCAAAATTTAAATTGGGCCTTGGACTGATCTTCAAAATTGATTAATAATTAAAATATATGATTTCAAATTCAAAAGTTAAATTTAAAATAAGGTATGCGTATATTACAAAGTTATAATATAATCAAATTTTCAAAATGTTTGAAAATTAATTTAAAAATTTATTAATAATATTAATAACATAAATTAACTAATTAATTCCAAAATTTTAAATTTATTAATAAGACTAATAACATTAATTAATTGATTAAGTTAATTAATGAAAACTATATACATGTATTGTTATGACACTCTAAAATGTTTAGAATATCATAAGTATACATGCGTGTATGTAATATGATTTTCAAAATTAATATAATTAAATTAACATATTTAAATTAAATAAATTAATTAAACAAATTAATTGGAGGTTAATTAATTAAATAACTTAATTAGATGTTAACTCAGTAAATAAATAAATAAAATGTTAATTAATTTAATTAATTAATTAAAGGTTAATTAGTTAAATTAATTATTTAAATTTTAATTAATTAAATAAAAACACATATATATAAAATATATCTATTATACTATGAATGTTATAGTATACAATGATTATTAAATATAAGCGTTATATCAAATTAATTAAAATGTTAATTAATTAAATTAACTAAATAAGGTTTAATTAGTATAATGTTATACATAAGACTATTATATAAGTAGTAAGAAATATAAAAGTTATACAATAATGAAAACTTATATAATATAAATGTATAATAAGAGGATGAACGTTAAAAACCCAAAATAGACATAAGGATAAATACATACCTATAGTATGTATACCATGATTTCAAATGTGTTCGACACTTGAATCATGAGGGTATAATAAAAAATACGTTATTCCATAATTCGATATCACTTGATAGAATATATTGAAAATTATGAATCTTTACTATAAAGTTGTGCTCTATCATTTATATATATGAATAGGTTACCTGCATACTCTTTAGTTTTGAGTTTTCCTCAAGCTAGAGATGTTATGTGTAGTACTATTAATATTTTAAATAGATGAGGTAAGACAACTACACGTATTTATTTTGCTTTCCTTAAGTTATGTGTATTATACTTAAGCTGCCATGAAAAGATAAGTCCGAGTGAACAGTTCCATTTTACTTGTTGAGCTTTCCTCAAGGTAAATGTGAGCTTAAGACAAGGAACCACTGGTTAGGAGTTGTATGTGATATAACTAATAAATAGTTATCCATCATATGCGGGCCTATGATTTGTTAGGCTTTCCTCAAGGTAACATCCTAAGGCATGTGGGTCCTAACACCCAATAGTGAAGTCAAGATACTACTATGTTTTCCTTTGGGTTTAGTGAAACATATAAGATATTGGGAGCCTTATTAAAAAAATGCAATGATAACATATTATAAGAACATATGCTATATAATGTTATAATAGTTTGCATGAATAAATTAGTGGATTTAAAATGATTGATAAAATGTTTATCAATTAAGATATACAACTGAACTTAGCTAAAGATTAACAAATAGAAATATAACATATACCTACTAATAAATGCTTCTTAGATGTTAATGTTTCAATACCCATGCAAGCGCCTGATTTTATTGAAAATACATTCAAAATTTAGTTATTTACATATTTATTTGGATGAGACCATGTATTGCATTATGTGAGAACTCTAAATGCTGTACAAGATTATGGATATTTGATTCATATAATATCGCATATAAGTATTATATGAGAAATGATATAGTTAGTAATGTACGATACTTCGATGAAATTTGTTGATATGAAGCAAATAAATATATCATACTATGAGATTGAGTATTTAATTTAACTGATTACAATAAAGATCATATTGTGTTAATGAAAAACTAGACCGAAATTACAAGATAGATCTAGGAACTCGATCGCCGAAATATTAGTTTGATTAATTTACGTGAAGTGAAAAATATTTGATGTCCTTAAATGTTAAGGATGATCGAGTGTGCTATAGCAAAGAGCTCGTTATAGTGTTGTAGTAAGGGTATTCTTTTGAAAGGTTCAACAATATAGAAAAAAATGAGTGTGCAAGCGTAGATGTGATTTAACGTACATTTGGGACAAAGAGAGTGAACAGTCACTTCTAATTCATGAAGAAACATTGGAAACGAAAATCGCAATAATAATAATAATAATTGGTACTTAACATTGACATGCGTAATATCATTTTCATTTCAAAATGTATTTCCATGTAGAAAATTGTTTTCTATTATATTTATTCTTGGAGATTAAGATATTTAATCAAAGAACTCTCTGTTGTAAACTAGTTGCAACATATGAAATAAATAATCTGTATTAAATGAATAATGGACCTTCTAATTTAGTATAATGTTATTGTAATGGAAGAAATAGTAGGAGCATGCCATATAACACTTACTGATTGCATCAAATTACAAAAATTATTTTCGTAAAACCTACCGCATATTATTAATGAAATAATGAATATTTTTTGGTTCCGATTGAAAAATAGACAAAAGTATATTTCAGTGTGAATATTATGAATATTTATTTTAAAAATAAAATTATAATATGGTATTTGTTTTCACAACAAAAGTGATGCGTTGAAAATATTAAAGTATCCAAAATAATATACAATTATTTTGGAGTTATAGACTAAGCCATAATTTTGAGAAATAATTTTATTATATGATTATGATTCATGTGACGCTAGTTGTGTAACCCACCTCGAAACAGGCCTAAATTGACCTAGAAAAGGCCCATCGAAATTTAGATCCATCTAAGTATAATAAAAAATGGATGGAATAAAATATAACAGTACACAGCAATAACTATTCTTTTAAAACACACAACAGATGGAATAAAATATAATAGAAAATTGTAACCATTTATGTCAATACCACTTGAATTCCATAATACAAAACATCATCAATTGTCAAGTTGAATTTGGTACATCATTTATCCAAAATGCATGCGTACAACATAACACGTCATAAAAGATAATAATGAACTGCTACAAGCTTAAGCCACTCTACCTTTAAGCATCGTCACCATCATTACTCCATCCTTAACTCATGTTGAAGTGAGGAGCGAGTCAGAACAACAAAAGTCCAGTGAATAAAAACCATGAGTCTTACCATTTCATTGATTGGGCCTACATACATAAAATCATTTAATACTTCTTATAACGAAAGGAGGTGAGTCCTCAATCAACCGCTTAATACCTTCTATTTCTGAAGTAGGTTCCAAAATCCCATGATCTAAATCCCACGTCATAAATACCTAACAGTGCGAAAGATAGTACCCAGGCCACTTAATACCTTTTATTACAAAATAAGCAGACGCTGCCATTCAAGACCTCAATTGAGGAAGACCTCGTCATTTAATACAAATTCCCAAGGTGGACCCCTTCATGATAACTATCTAGCTGACATCACATGGACTCTCTCAATCCCCTTAACACTTCTTTGTGGAAAGGATGACCCTCAATCAGTCACTTAATACTTTATCCCGGAGCAGATCCAAAGATTCCACCTATCGTGCCTAAAACTAGTCCTTTGTCCATTTAATACTTCATTTAAGGAAAAGAGGCAGACTCTTAAACAACCACATAATACATCAGGACTCCGAAGCAGGCCCTTCGTATTATGGCCCATACTCATAATGATGTTTCACATAAGTCCTACTATTTATAGGAACTGCTAGCCAGATTTGCAGCACAGATTTACCCTATAGCAACCTCCTATCATCACAAATATTTATCATATGAGATGTCTCACATCTGCCCCAAAGTCACATTGCTATTAGGCACGTTAGATAAGAAGACTTCTATATGTCTTTTGACCAACCTTGCATTGCCATGACTTAGCCATAGAGCATATATATAGTACTCATCTAACCATTTCATAATTAAGGCCTTATAAGGTATCTGTCTTATTACACCTTAAATTATTAATTACCTTCTTGAGGGTGAATTAATGACAATGATTATCTAATTGACTACGCAATTGTATGTTATAATTATACATTTTTTATACTAATAGAAATAAGTATATATTCGCGCATAATAACTTCTAGATGTGCGATTCAAATGCCCTAAACTAACGTTAAATGTCAATTCCTTAACCATAATACTAATACAAGTCCTTTCCCTTCAGATTTCCAAGATTTCAATATTCATAACAAGGATTAAATATCCATAACCAAAACTACAATAAATAGACTTCTAAATAGAAAGAGAAACCATATTTATTACATCAATCCAATGGAATATCATAAACAATGAAATTGCAATCCTAACTTCATATTCTATTCAACTCCTCTTTTACAAAGAAATAAATGAAAGAATTTTGTATGGAATAAGTGGTGTAAACTACAAATATAATTTGTGCTCCATACCCTTATTTTATTATTAAAGACTCATAATTTGAATCAAAGAAGGATGAGAAGTGGAATAGACTATATAATTATCAAAAATTCTAGAAATAATATAGATTCCATAAAATTAACATAATACTTGAGAATATCCATTTAGAATTGACATTTTGAAATAAAAAGAAATTTTGAGGGAGTTTATCTATTATTTTTTTTAGTCTCGAAATCCCTAAGGCATATTCAAATCCATACACACACACACACATATATACTAATTAATCAGTGAAAAAGGAATCTAAAGTTTCCACTCACAGAATATCCTTAGCTTTGCCTTCCTTGGATTTGCATGACTTACAACCCCTTCTAGTATCTCTCTTTTGATACACACACACAAAGAGTAAGGGAGAGGTATATATGTTTAATAGATTCATAATAGTTGGAGAAGAATAGAATAAGAATAAGTTGGTAGGTGAAGAAATAAATAGAAACTAGATTGAATTATTACCTGAATTCCTAACGGAGTTTCCTAATCTAATTTTGAGAGACAAGAATGGAAGACATTCGAGGAATTCCCTAAATATTTATGAATAAAAGAGAAGAGTATAGAATCCTATATACAGGCATTGAAACACCAGAACCATTGGATGGAGTTAGGTGAAAAACAGATAAATCTAGAGCTTTAAACATCGAAAACCCTAGCAGTCACCCTGAGTAGGGGTCGACCGCCCCCTTGACCGGTCGACTGTTAGGGGTCGACCATTTGGGGTCAAAGGTGTCGACCTCTCTACTGTTCTGGGATGCGTTGATTTATTTCTGTTGCATGTTTTATTATTCCTTAATTAACTTTTAAGGTTAATTGTTTAACTTAACGTTTACATAACCCCCAAATAAACTTATAGTTAGTTTTTGAAATTCAAACTCTAAATTTAAAAAATCATTTGAATTTGAATTCAAACTAAATTATATTAAATTTGAAAACTTCAAACGCTCATAACTTCTTCCTTTGAGCTTCGTTTTCAGCGTATTATATTTGGAAATAGATCAGAATTCTTCCAAGACCGCAATGGAATAGCTTACATCGCCAAATTCTAATTTTTATAATATTCCCATTTTTAGCCCCTACCTTATTTAGTTCAATTTATTTATGGTTGATTTTACAGAATGATACAAGTTGATTTTATCTCAAACAATTCAAAGCTATGCACTCATTGAGTGAGAGCATCATAGGAGTCAATGAATTATTCAGATTAATACATATAGATAAAAACGATCGTAGGTCTATTAATATGAAATCACTTCCCTATACTTTGTCATATTCACCGATAAGTTATCATGGACGTGAACATGTGTATTTGATACATTTGTTTAAATCTATTGAGCTTATAAAATATAAAACGGAAGTAAATAATATAGCAAGCGATATAAAAGATACGATTTGATCGAATGAGTGAGTATATTGGAAAGAGTTTCGTATATACCATATATGAATTAAGATTCAGTCTCAAAGGCCACTCATCCTTATAATACATAATGATGTATTGGTAAGGAGTAATCAAACTTTGTTTGGAAAAAGAACGATTAATGTTGAGTGAAGTTGAGTTAAAAATCTTTCTCTAAGGTGTCTAATTAAGAGTAGTACACAAGATTAAAATTAATATCATTCAAAGAAAAGCTAACAGAACCACATGAGATAAAGGTTTATAACAAACTCTTACATATCTTAGGTCAAGGAGTACGCAGGTTATGCGAGTCAAAAGACCGCACGTAATAATTTTAAGTAAGGGATCTTGTATTAATCAACCTAGGAGAATTTCGGGAACGATATTCATTAGACGGTTGATTATGTAGTGAATATAAATAGATTGCGAACTAATGTAAAATAAGTTTTAATTAGGTAATTCATAAAATGTTTATAAATGCCCGTTCTGTTGCATTAAGAAGTAACTATTGTTTTAAGAAATCCTAACTTCATGGTGAAGGACATTCTTTAAAAAATTATTGGTATAAAATGAATTTGGATATGATCCAATGATAATGAGTACAAGAGATGAAATGAAATTGTATGAACCTAAATAAACACAAATACATTAGAATGTCTACTGAGTATCTTTGTACACTAAAGAGAAACTATGAGCTTCTTTTCAATGTTAAGAATAAATAATTGTCGATTGTTTAACTAAACCATTAAGACTATTAACTCTATGATATGGTACAATGCACTAATCCGAAATAGGTTCCAAGTACATTATCAAAATATGATTTTGGTAGTTGTATCCAAAGAGATATGATTTACTGGTCACAAAATGTGTCTTTATGTGTAAGATAAATGTAGTTGAGAAAGATTAGAATGTAGTGAGCCACAATAATAAGAATTTTACCAAGAATTTCAATTACTGAAATTAACATAATAGATTCATCATTCATGTGCCCAAGTAGGTTCCGATTTCACTGAAAAAATTATCATATAGTATGACTTTATGTTTTGGTACGTATGTTTTGAAATAGAAAATTCTAAATAATGATTTAGAGTAAACTATTTACACATGATAACCAAATTGTCTCGAAGCCAAAGTGAGTCATATTGATTTATGAGTTTTTGGATAAGATCAAAGAATAAATACCAAAGTGTCATTTGATGAGCATCAAAATTAAACAAATGTTTCGACAAGAATATCAAATTGTTTGATTGTCAATCAAAATGTAGAGGAAGCATACGCTTATAAGAAAGAAAGTTAAAAAGGTACATAGACATTTCTAAATCATAAGTAAACAAAACATTACTGAATGTTAACGATGTACTTGTGTTGAAATTAGCCTTAGTTATTTTAATACTCGATGTTGCATTTATAAATGATGTCTTTTATAGTAAGTATAAAAGATGTTTGGAATTTCCCAAATGATGTGCAAGTACACCTTATTAAAAGGTTTAATATGAAACATGTAAGATGAATTCGTTATGCATTGAGAGTAGGAATTATCATATATGTTATGTTGTCTATGATATCATGATTTGTTCATGTATTTAATACATGAAGCAAATATCAAATCCAAATAGATATCACTAAATGGTTGTTTGAAATGTTCTTGTGCATTTATGAAGTACTAGAGAGCTGTTTACAAAAATAACAAACTCCTTATGAAGGAGTGTTTTTCATAAGTTATATTAAGTATAATATCTTAATAATTAATTCGCGTTAATAATCTTTAAGTTCGAATTGTTCTAAATGAAATACCGTGGCCAATTCAATGAAAAAGGCCAAGCGCATTGCCTTGAATAGCAATGCAATAAAAACAATGTATATAAGTATAAATCACAAATTTACAACTAATCTAAGGATGATTCTAAATGTTGCCTCCTCTTTCCATACTGCTGGCCAAAATTATACTCTTGCACCTCCATCACTACAAGCTCAATTCAAGTTAGATCCCATCACTATTCGATATCAGAAGGTCAACGATTCAAGGGCCGGCACTCTGTTGAATCGGAAATGGTATCAAAGGGAAAATTTATTTTTCAAGGTGTACTTCAAGGTCTTGAAATTATGGTATGGTTTTATAAGATTATAATGAATGATTTTTAGTACAATGTTTTTATCATATATGTATATATATTATATTGTTAGTTAGGTGACGATTTCCATATGCAGGCAATGTTCTCACAAAATAATTTTGGTTATATATATGTATATATTCATGTTTAATATTTTTTATATCATATTTGTTAGGTTAGTGCAGCAATATGCAAAATTATAATATTTTATATTTTATAAATTAATATATATTATTTAATTATATAGATAGTTTATAATTAGTTGTAACATCATATTTTGGTTAAAATTAATCATATAATTTTTATATAATGTATTATAGTAAAATTAATCTTTGGCAGTAAAAAATAAATTTTATAAATATATTATTATAATTTAATATTATTTAAATTAATATACTTCATAAATAAATTATAGTAATTCGAATATGTTATGAAAAATATGTTTTAAATTTTATAAAATTATATTAGCACCAGATAAGATCTCGGGCAAAAAAAATGTAGGTTTCTATTTTTCAAAATTAATTGTTTAAAGTGGTCAAAACTAAATAAAATAAATTTATACCGATAAAAAAAGGGAAAGAATTTCTAACTTCAAAATATCATTTAGGATTTACCAAAATTTAAAATTTTAAGGAATTATTCAAATTTATTTATCTATTAATATTTTATTCATTTTCAAACGAATATTCAACTAAAACAAATTTTGAATTTTAAAAATATTATTATTTCTGGGTTATGTGCATGAACTAGGTTAATAAAAAAATTTGTCTCGAATAATTTACTTAATATATATTTATATATATGTAAGTATATATATTATAAACATATTTGTGTGTTTATATATATAATTACTTTATTATTATACTAGTATGGGTCTGTGCTACGCACATGGGCTCTTTGTATTGTTGTATACGTTGATATTTTGTTTAAGCGCAAAACCTGTAAACGGAAACAATTAAATTTTGGAATTTCCAAAGAACACCGAGTAAATTAGCTCAACATTTTTTTTTTATTAGTAGTAGAGATATGCTTATACATATATTATTCATGGTTTTAAAAAATATTTTAATATTTTAAATAATTTATTTATATTTATATGAATATATTTAATAATTTGTGTATATATATAAATATATTTAATAATATATATCTAAATATATTTTAATAATATATATAATATTAATATTTTATTTATGAGATTATATATATGTATATGCAAATATGTATATATAATAATATATGTATATGCAAATATATATGTATATATATTTAATAATTTAATAATACATATGTGTGTGTATGTATAAATATATTATACATTTAATAAAATTATTTATACAAACTTGACGAGTGGGTGTATGTGTGTATACACTACAAGAGAAACCGGTTATTCTAACGGCTCCCAGCCGTTGGAGGCGTTGGAAAAGCCGTTGGAATAGCATTCACGCTTTCCAACGGCTTCTAATGGAAGCGACGGGGCTATTCCAACGGTTTCAAACGGCATTTAGTCGATGGAGGCCGTTGGGATCCATTGGTTTAAAATGACCAAAGAGACGTTGGTAGCCGTTGCTAATCTGGGTGAATTTTTTTTATAACAGCAAGTCATTCACCTTCCAGCCACACACAATCAATATATATATATATATCCATTTCCACTCCATTTCACATATATATAACATATCTAACACATTATACCACAAACAATATAAACAACCAAAAATCAACATCAAAAGTTACATTTTCAAGCCAAACTCCATGTCAATATGTACATAAACAACAAAACCCTCATCAACACCAACTCCAACTCCATATTCAAGTCAATATATACAATGCAAACACTTAAACCTCACTACCTTAAAGTCAATATATACATAATAACCATCAAACACAATCCTCACCACCTCAAAGTCAATATATACAATAATATAACCACAAAGACGACGAAGGAAAGGAACCATGCCTCTGCGCGTACTTCGCTAAATGTTGATTCAGCTGCTCCCTTTGTATAGCGCGAAGATGGTTCTGCTCTTGCAGTTGCTCGACCATGGCTCTAAGCCCTTTTATTTTAGCTATGGCACACGCCTTTTGAGCTGCCCGAACCTGCAAATAGAATGTGAGACGTTCACATTTGTATTATAATCATTTTCTTAAGCAATGCATATTTTAAACTATAGAAACGTAGATGACGTGATCTTAAGCAATGCATATACCACAAGGAAATGCATATTTTATTAAATGATAATGGTGCAGGATGATAAACGATAAAATATATTACCTTTTCAATATCAATTTTGGTGTATGATGACAAAATACCAGATTTCCCCTACTTTACAATGAATTAATTAAATTCTTAGTCCATTTCGACTTGTTTCCGTTTTGAATGAAAAATAAAAATGGAATGTGTTAGAGCTATACAAACTTGATTCGAACTATTGGAATTTTTTGAATTTATTTATTTCTACAATAATGTCTTACATTGTTCAATTAAAATAACGTTATAGAATGTTTTTTTGTGCAATTTTAGTTACTTTTATTATACATTGCATTTTTATATCGCAGCCTAAATCCGTCACTACTTTGGTTCATTGCATTATTAGAGTCTAAGGTATAGAACGATTTTAAATTTTGTTGTTTTTGGTAAAATAGTATGGATATTATATCAGTAACAATAATACATTTCATGAAATTATATAATACAAGCATACTAGATATTAAAAATATTATAAATTTGGATTGTACCTTATATTTTAATATTACAAGCAATTTGAATTGTCACCAGTGAAATTAATTTGAATTTTTTTAATTTGGGTTTATAATTTAGATTATTGATTTTTCATTGTTATGAATTTGAGTGCGATTTCATTATTGTAAATTTTAGGAATTTAATTTACGACATGCAAATAGATATGGAGATTTCATCTATTTTCGTAAATAGCAGGGGTATAAAGTACGAGTTTCCCTTTAAATTTGTCATATAAGGCATCCATTAGTGTGTTCTTTTTAGTTCCATTTATTATTGTTAATACTACTACTATTTTTTAACTTAGGCCAGCAATTTGTCATCCTGCTCATATATGATTGCTTGGAAATGCCAAGCACAACTCCTGAGGGCTCCAAATCAAATCCCCTGTGTTAAATATAAAACAAATCTTTAGACAAGTGTATATATGCATGAACAAATTTATATTGTTATCATTTTAATTTTGATACTTACGCTCCATCAGCCTTCGGCTGCAAATATACAAGTGGTCGAGCCGGAGGCTCACCACTACTCTCGCCGGCCGAGCAAGAAGAGCTACGACGTTTGGAGCCTGACAAAATACCTGTTGAAAGTTTCATTTTTAATTATAGACATAGATAAAATGATGATGATATGTGGTGCATGTAACAAAGTCATTTTTAATTGGTAGTGCATGTGATGATGATGGTGATATGTGACGCGTCTGAGGGAACAATTGTAAAAATTATCAGATATTACTCAGTCCTCATCGTTTTCTGATTCAGACCCGTTCTCGTGTTCTATATCATTTTTCTTTACACTCTCAAAAGCTTCGAATAATACATTTGTCTCATCATTTAATTGTCCAAAATCGGTTTGATTATCTGTAATTATGATTTCAACATTTTCCTCGGAATTTTGTGAACGTATCATGCACATATGCATGTACACAAGGAACGAAAAGAAAATGCCGTCGAAATTTTGTGAATCATTTATAACGATATGATTTACGAAACGTAATTACTTTATAGCGTTTGTAACTTGTCCAATATACGGACAAATCCAACAAATATTGTATCAGATGAATATGAATATCCGTTTTGCAATAAAAACAAATATTCATACAACGATCATATACAACACTTGTTAGACGTGGCCAAAAATTCACTAAGGATTTAAATTTTGTTTATATGTTACCATTTTATTAAATATATAAAATAAAGCATATTATGCATTATTTTATTTATATTCTACTATTTTATTAAATATATAGTAAATTATATGATTTTTACTGTTTCGCAAAATATATAATTCATGTGTATATAATGCTACTATATTTTGTAAAAGATATAATTCGTGTTCGTAAAATATTCGACTAATTCACGTTTGCCTAATATTTTACAAAACATACACAAAATAATACAAATCAATCCTAACTAATCTAACGCTAACTCAAATGCGCATTTACACTAAATTATCAACATATGTATATATGTGCACAATATATGCACACACACAATTTGGACATTTGGATGGTAATAATTGTAATTAGCACTTAGTTTGGTATAATAAACAATCAATAGGCCATCAGATACAACTATAACAACAAATTAAAAATAAAGTTAGCAAAATTCAAAATTTTAGGGTTTTAGGCAAAACCTTATTTTGGAGCTGTATTTGGATGGAGAGAGGCTGCTGGTGTTGATTGATGGGGTCCGAGTGGCTGCCGGTTGCGTGGGGAGGCTGGGAGCAAGAAAAGAGGAGTGGAGGAAGATGGTGATGGATTTGGGTATTTTTGGTAGGAAGAGAGGAATGATTTGTGCTCTCGGCTTGGCTGCAGGTTTACATAAATAATTTCAACGGCCGCAAACGGCATTTTTACAACGGTTACCAGCGGCTTGTTAAAAATTAACGAGCCGTTGGTAGCCATTGGAAATTGCCGTTGGCGGTCGTTAGAACCCTGTCGTCGTGGCTATATACTGTAGTTCTAGTAGTGATATATTTCTAAAATTTATATCAAATAATAGTTTATATACATATATATATTTGGAAAACATATGATTGCATATTGAATGAGCTAACTTGTCTGTTGTAATGTAAATTCCAACAGTTATACACGAACATGTTTTACCTTATATAGGTTGATATGTTACACACACGTATATATAGATGATACATATATGTGGGTGTGTTTCAATATATAAATTAAATAAAACCATATCAGTTTATAAATCTAAATAAAATAAAAGATTTTATTTAAATTTTATTAGAAATATTCCAAATAAATTAGCCTTCGTAGGCTTAATAAAGATCCAATAAGGAATTTTTTTTTAAAATTCATCCGTAACTTTCACCAGGGGCTGTCATCTTTCAACATGTTAAACTAAAAATTGATTGAATAAATATATTATACTTTGTTTTGAATTTAAAACATTGATTCAAATCATATAGAATTACCACACCAACGAACCAACGTCAACAATCATATAACAACGAATCTATATCATATGCGAAGGTACGAATCATAGCATTGATAGAAAATAAATCAAAGTAATAATTCGTACCGATGGAAGTGGCGTTAGGCATTGTATTTGCAGTGCTGGCGGCGACTTGGAGCCTTTTGCGTTGACTTGGAGGAGGAGTTGGGCTTGAGAGGTGACAGATTGGGCTTGCGACATTGACGAGGTGGTGGTCGTGCTTGGGATTTGTGGCGACGAGGTGGGAGGGATATGCTACGACGAGGCTTGGGATTTTCGTCAATGAGGTGGCGACAGACGACGTCGAGAGAGGAGGATGACGATTGGGGATTTTTGGGTTTTTTTTGGAACGACAAAAGTGATAGAGTAGAAGACGTCCATAGAGATAAGCATGCTTTGGGCCGACGTCTACCGACGCCGTAATTAAGGGTGTCGACGTTCATCCGACGAACACCCACGTCCGTCCGACGCTGTAATTAAGGGTGTCGGAACGACGCCGGTAATACTAAATTGGTAAATGTTGCATTTTCTAGAAGGGGTATATATGGATTATATTTTGCCAAACAAAATAAATCGTACTTGGTTGAATTATATATAAGCTGTATGCTTTTTTTTTTCTTCCTAGATGCTAGTTAATGAATCAATGTATGATTTTAACTGTCAATTAACATTAAGATGTCGCTTTTAGTTTAATGATTGTTTTTTTCTTTTTCTTTTTGTTTTTTTACTGATATATTCTCTGTGCTTTCCAACGGTAAACTTAATTTCTTGGTAGTATAGATACGACAGGCCCTTACATTTCTGAAAGATAAAGAAACATTTTGAAAGATTTAAGAAAAGCCTATGTACTAGAACAAGGACCAACAACTGTTGCACTGTTATGATCATGTTAATGAATCCCAAAAATTTTATAGCAAGGGAGAAGAGTTGAACTTCTCTTGTTTGGATAATCCCAAAAAAAATTATAACTAGTTCGAGAAAACTATTTCTGGAATGATCTTTCTTTTTTCTTTTTCTTTTTGCTAAGAATTTTAGCAGACGTGGAATTCGATGGATAATGAAAAGAATGATGCCAAAAATGCGTTTAACATGATTTTGGATTTAAGATCAAAAAAAGCACACTAAAAAAAATAAAAAATAAAAAAATAAAAGAAAATGAAAATCAATTTTTTTTAAAAAAAACCCAGAAATTCTCGATGGGTCGGTAAACTCCTTAGGATAGTACAGTAAATCAAAGCAGTCCGCTGATACAAAGAAAAAGAAAATCCTAATACAAAAGATTCATTTACATAACTAAATATGGAGCAGTACCAGCTAGATTACATCACTATTGCATTAGCAGCAAACTATAATCCTGAATAGTGAATATCACAATCACAAACAAAGCATGATCATCTAAAACTGCAAAGAGCATTACTTCATTCATTAATAAAAATATCAACTCTACTACATTTTGTATGTAGTTAACCTTGCCCTTCCATCAAACCGAAATCACCAATATCTTTACTAAGTGCAGGCATACAACTCGAACTCCTTGCAATCCCACCTTTTCTCAACCCCATTTTTTGATCTCTAGGACTTGTACTTTTAGCTCTGGCACCTCTGGCATAGCTCTTCCTCAACATCTCTCTCATGACCTCAGCCTGATAAAGAACCGGGTTCTTTCTTCCAAATTTATTAAACCGAACACATGTATTCATATGTGTTTCTAAAGCTTCTTCTTTGTTTCCTCCGTTTTTCTCTGTTTCTTGCTTAACCGCTTCAGAGCACAACCCACATATCCATTTACCAAAGTATCTGTCACGTACTTTTGCTATGTATTCAGGCGTAAACTCATCATACATTTCACATATTTGACTAATTCATGTTTGCCTAATATTTTACATACATACACAAAAAGATACAAATCAATCCTAACTAATCTAACGCTAACTCAAATGCGCATTTACACTAAATTATCAACATATGTATATATGTGCACAATATATGCACACACACAATTTGGACATTTGGATGGTAATAATTGTAATTAGCACTTAGTTTGGTATAATAAACAATCAGTAGGCTATTAGATACAACTATAACAACAAATTAAAAATAAAGTTAACAAAATTTAAATTTTTAGGGTTTTAGGCAAAACCTGATTTTGGAGCTGTATTTGGATGGAGAGAGGCCGCTGGTGTTGATTGATGGGGTCGGAGTGGCTGCCGGTTGCATGGGGAGGCTGGGAGCAAGAAAAGAGGAGCGGAGGAAGATGGTGATGGATTTGGGTGTTTTTGGTAGGAAGAGAGGAATGATTTGTGCTCTCGGCTTCGCTGCAGGTTTACATGAATAATTCCAACGGCTTCCAACGGCCGCAAACGGCATTTTACAATGGTTACCAACGGCTTGTTAAAAAATAATGAGCCGTTGGTAGCCACTGGAAATTCCCGTTGGTGGCCGTTAGAACCCTATCGTCGTGGCTATATACTGTAGTTCTAGTAGTGATATGTTTATAACATTTATATAAAATAATAGTTTATATACATATATATATTTGGAAAACATATGATTGCATATTGAATGAGCTAACTTGTCTGTTGTAATATAAATTCCAACAGTTATACACGAACATCTTTTACCTTATAGAGGTTGATATGTTACATACACACGTATATATAGATGATACATATATGTGGGTGTGTTTCAATATATAAATTAAATAAAACCATATCATTTTATAAATCTAAATAAAATAAAATATTTTATTTAAATTTTTTTAGAAATATTCTAAATAAATTAGCCTTCGTAGGCTTAATAAAGATCCAATAAGGAATTTTTTTTTAAATTCATCCGTAACTTTCACCAGGGGCTGCCATCTTTCAACATTTTAAACTACAAATTGATTGAATGCATATATTATACTTTGTTTTGAATTTAAAACATTGATTCAAATCATATACGAATTACCACACCAACGAACCAGCGTCAACAATCATATAACAACGAATCTATATCATATACGAAGGTATGAATCATAGCATTGATAGAAAATAAATCAAAATAATAATTTGTACCGATGGAGGTGGCGCTAGGCTTTGTATTTGCAGTGCCGGCGGTGGCTTGGAGCCTTTTGCGCTTACTTGGAGGAGGCGCAGGGCTTGAGAGGTGTAACAACCGGGTATTTTCAACCATTCGCATCCGCACATGTCGGACTTGAATTGCTCAAAATATCGCGTTGTAAATAAAATTTGGCAAATCTCAGAACATATAGTAAATAATAATCACAGAACACAGACACAGAGTAAGAAATGCAGCGGAAGTAAAAGAAATAGTATTTCATGAAGCTACTATGTAATATATCAGAGTTACATAAGATACAACAGAAGAAATAAAGTACAAAAGAAGTCTCAAGATAATAACCAAGTACAAAATGAATACAACATTGGGATCAACAGGATAACTGGAAGTGAAACAGATAAAACTGGACAAGTAGATAATCTTCAGCGATTCCAATCTCCAGAAAGTGGAAATCCAAATCTGTGAATACCCAGGCTGACCCGAGCGTAAATAAAAATACAAACACTCGAGTCAGGACATACATACTTATACAATGTAAACCAACTCAAGTGAACTGTAGTAAAAGTACAAGTAACTTAAAGTTTGCATGGGACCGCCCAACCTCTAAGTATCCGTTAAACTATTTACTATATAGTATATTGTGCTATTATAATAATGTCTAACAGTAAAATAAACATACTTTTAAATAGCGTTAAGGCTTTACATTTTCCACCTTAACACAAATAATGCCAATAGACTATACAATACCTGCATATCTCCTGATTGGGAGACTACGAGAAGATACCGCATAGGTACGACATAAATAGAAACTCATAGTAAAGGCTCGATATGGTAGGTGACACGGCACACAAGATAATGCCATGGTAGATATACCAATTACGACATTCGGGCTGGTGGTAACACAGCAGCCACATACGCCCACCGCGGAACACATTCCCACAAAATTGGAGGGGCGCCCAAACAAATCACAAGTAATAGTATGGTATCGAAGAAATGCGTCCGCTATGAGGTGCGACCTCAACTAGCCCGAGACCGCTCCTGTTTTAGCCACCTTATGCCAACTCACGGGAGTTGGGTCCACGTAACATACCATAAGAATGTCGCCACCATCCTACTTCATTCTAGAATCTCCACCGCGTACACGGTTAGTCAAAGTGGTTTTCGGTATCGACAGAGAGTATGCCCATATCCGATCCCGGTCTCTTTGCCAACCAATCGTAATTATAACCGTGGTTATAACTTTAAAATAATATTTTTATACTTTAAAATAAACTATCATTTCAATCCAAATCTTTATCAAAATAAAGATTTAATCATTTCTAAACCATTTCAATATATCAACATACCATATCTTTCAAATTCAAATATTTACCAAAATAAATATGAAGTCATTTCAAATCATTTCAATATATATACTTTCAAAACTTCCTTTCAAATCATTTTTGATACATAAATATCATATCTTTCAAACTTCATTTTTCAAATCATTTTAATATAATCATATCTTTCAAACTTCAATTTTTTTAAATTAATTTAATATAAAAATATTCCAAAACTTCATTTCAAAACATTTAATATATATAAAATGTTATCCCGCCTTTTGGCAAAGCCGCGATCCAAAAGATCGATCGAAAACGGCGAACAGTTCGTCTCAGAGGTTGTTCATACTTCGTTTCGCTATGGATATCACTGAATTTTGTCCGAGTCCAGATTGAGCTATAATTGGTAGGACATGACAAGAAAGATCGTAGATGTCCGCATCTCAAATTTCATGTCAATCCGAGTTCATACGCTCAAGTTATGATCGATTCAATTTGAAGGGAGAAACATAGATTTCGAACCCATCACCAAACATTGTTTCGAACCTATCACCTTCGTATCGATCACCTTCGAATCCATTGAAGTACCTCAGGTTCGAATACATCAACTTCGAATCCATCGAAGGGTTCAAGTTCGCATCAATTGACTTCGCATCCATAGAGAAGTTACAAAGCTCGTATCCATCAGAGAAGCGCAGGTTCGTATCCAGGAAGCATCGGTCGTTCGAACCCATCGATGAAGCCTTGTTCGAACCCATCATTGAAGCCTTGTTCGAACCCATCTGTGAAGCCCTGTTCGAATCCATCAATGAAGCTTCGTTCGAATCCACTGGGTCAACTAGCCATGGTGACGTGTCTTTCATCGGTTCGAATGCGCCGAGATATATGGAGTCGAAGTGGTCAACTCGGAGCAAAACCCGGATCGAGGCGAAGTGTGCGCTCCACGTCAACACGAACACGTGCCACCATCGATTCGAAACCATCGATTCGAAGGGATGGTTTCGAACCGAACAGCCACGCAATGAATCCCATCTCGAATCCATCATATCACTCAACCTACTGATCCAAATGCCATGAAATTTTCACAGAAGCTTGCATACATGTTGAAGAATGTCCACACCAAATTTCACCTCGATTGGATGAATTTCTGATCGATTCAAATGGAGTTCGAATCGATGCCAAAGTGGGCCCAAATTTCCTGAGGCCGGGCGCGTGGGCCCCCTCACGTGCCAGAAGTGGTCTCCCGAGTTTTCAGCGAAATATCAGCAACCTACGCCTATAAATAGAGCCCCAGAGCTAACAGAAAAGGGATCTTTCAACTCTCAAGCGCTCAGACTCTGCCGAATTGAGATCTCCATCATCTTACGTCGTAATTTTGCTGTTGATTTCGAATTTCCAATTGTAACTTGCTGTTGATCGCTGTAACAACTTGTAATCATTGAAAGAAAATCAATAAAACATCAAAAAACTTCACAGTGGGCGTAGGCAACACGCCGAACCACTATAAATCGCTTGTCTATGCATTTACTTTACTGTTGATTGGAGTTTTTGTTAGATAGTATCTGTTTTGAATTTACATTCTTCATTATTATCTCTTCAACGACTGTCGAAGAGTGTTGTGACCAATTTTGGTGCAAACACTTTGGTGCTTTCACTGAGAAAACCCAGATTTTCTCCTGCTCTTTGGATCTGTCATCGATACCGGATTGAATAAATCTAAGAGAGAGATCCAGATCATCAAATCCAAGTTCCTTCCCATCTATTCAGATTTGCATAAAGTCTAGGAAAGGAATTCAACTTTCAAGATGGTTAGTACGAGAACCACCTCTAACGCCATCAATCAAGAAGGACAGGATAGACAGGATCCTGCTCCACTACCTCCATCTAATCAAGATGCTACTGGACACTCGGAACCGTCGGGTCCGGTTACCCGACAAGAGTTACAGTTGCTACTCCAAGAGCTGACTCAGAGTCGGCAACAACTAGCAGAACAACTACGTGCTAATGTCGAGCTGATCAACAAGCTGGATCGCCAGAAGCGAAAGAGATGCAAGAGAAACCACGCGTCTCGCTCCTCCAGCGAGAGTTCTTCATCTTCTGCTTATCACAATCGATCTCCACGACCCCGACTAGATGGGAGTCGCATGCCAGCTGCTGGAGATCAACCCACACTAACCGTTGGACAACTGAGAGTTGGTCCATCGGCCAGTTTCCAAACCGGACCCTCCTCCCGAGGAGGTGCCATCCCTCACCACACTACAGAATACCGTACTACTAACGTTGCAGCTGAACCAGGGGTCGACGTCCAAGATCAGTCGGACCTGGACCATCGTCATAGTAGACGTACTCCTGAACCATACGTCCCAGAGGACTATGAGCCAAGAAGGCAAGACTTGGACCGTCGACGACATCCGGTGCAAACCCAAAGTATGGAACGTAATCATACTCTGGCGCAAATGTCGGATCTTTCAACTATGATACGTCAGATGGTCCGTGAGAGACAGGGATTCACAAATGACGTTTGGGCAGTTTCCCAAAGTCACACTCCTTTTACAGACGATATTCTTACCGCTGAACCCCCACGGCGATTCAAAATGCCAACTCTACCCATGTATGAAGGGAACTCCGACCCCAACCAACATATTCTGAAATATGAATGGTCGATGACCGCTGCCAGAGCAGACGATGCAGTGAAGTGTCGTAGTCTCCCCATATCCTTGGGAGGCATCGCTATCATGTGGTTCACTCGATTGCCACCTCGATCCATCTCCTCATTCGACCAGTTGGCCACGAAATTCGTTGAACAATTCCGCATGCACGTTGCAAGGCCCAAAGATGTCAACACTCTGTCTAGCGTCACTCAAGCTCCTGGGGAAACGCTCAGGCACTGAGAGATTCCATACTGCATGCGTGGAGATCAACAATCCGAATGATAACTCCATCCTTATGGCGTTAACTAAGGGGATCGACCCCGATTCTGAGTTTGGCAACTGGTTAGCTAGAAAACCACCTGCATCGTTGGACCGGTTCCATGCCAAGGCGGCTCAATTCCTGAGACGGGAAGATGCGAAACAGTCTAGGAAGCAAACCGATGCAGGACCAAGCACGGAAGGGATCCAAAGCAATGTTGCAATCAAACAGTCCGGCGAGGGCTTCGAAAAAGTTCAGTTGAACGTTAAAAACAAACAAGCTCGGCGAAGAGAGAGCGTAAATCAAACTAAAAAACGAGATCAAAATCATGGCCCGCAGCGCAAGAATCTAATGTTTGACAGTTACACCCCTCTGAATACATCACTAGAGGACTTGTACTTACAAACCTGTGATACAATTCGGTACCAAAAACCTGCACCAAGACCGTCGTCCGAGAGACAAATCCAGACGGGAAAGTTTTGCAGGTTCCATGAAAGCTACGGGCACAATACGAACGAGTGTCGTCACTTATAAAATCTCGTTGAAAAACTGATCGGAGAAAGGAATCTGGAACAGTTTGTGCGGACACCGCAACCCAGAGAAGCGGGCCCATAAAATCAAAACAATGAACCCAATCGGCCGAGACATGAGGACTGAAATTGTCCCCGCGGAAGATTGGTGATAAACGCCGTCAGTGGCGGACCAACTTTCTCAGGAGCCTGCAACAACGAAGATCTTCGTCACGGCTACACATGACAGGCTCATTCTATCTATGAATACTTTGCAATTTCCTTCACATTCTGAAGTTTGAATTTGTAATAAGGCACTGACTTTGCCATATTTTCTTATTTTAGCAATAAAATGCTATCTCTTCAAGCTAGAGCTGTGATTCACCGAATGCAACGTTCAATAATCACGACACACGAAGAGCTAAATTCCATCAAACAATGGAATTTATTCAAATAGCGAGTGACTGTGATACGACCGGCCACTCACTAAGTGAAACCCCAGCTCGGGGGCAAGCCATCACATTAAAGGCTGAACTGGACCAACACACGATTGTTCTATAACTAACTCCAACTTCCCAGAGTGTGAATTGGAGTATAAACATTCAACAATTCATTCTCGGAGTGCGAACGGACTTCAACTTCCCAGAGTGTGAATTGGAGTATAAACATTCAATAACTCGTTCCCATAGCGCGAACGGACTCCAACTTCCCAGAGTGCGAATTGGAGTATAAACATTCAATAACTCGTTCCCGGAGTGCGAACGGACTCCAACTTCCCAGAGCGCGAATTGGAGTGTAAACATTCAATAACTCATTCCCAGAGCACGAACGGACTCCAACTTCCCAGAGCCTGAATTGGAGTATAAACATTCAATAACTCGTTCCCAGAGCGCGAACGGACTCCAACTTCCCAGAGTGCGAATTGGAGTATAAACATTCAATAACTCGTTCCTAGAGTGCAAACGGACTCCAACTTCCCAGAGGGTGAATTGGAGTATAAACATTCAATAACTCGTTCCTGGAGCGTGAACGGACTCCAACTTCCCAGAGTGTGGATTGGAGTATAAACATTCAATAACTCGTTCCCATAGCGCGAATGGACTCCAACTTCCCAGAGTGCGAATTGGAGTATAAACATTCAATAACTCGTTCCCAGAGCGTGAACGGACTCTAACTTCCCAGAGTGCGAATTGGAGTATAAACATTCAATAACTCGTTCCCAGAGCACGAACGGACTCCAACTTCCCAGAGCGTGAATTGGAGTATAAACATTCAATAACTCGTTCCCAGAGCGCGAATGGACTCCAACTTCCCAGAGTGCGAATTGGAGTATAGACATTCAATAACTCGTTCCCAGAGCGCGAACGGACTCCAACTTCCCAGAGTGCGAATTGGAATATAAACATTCAATAACTCGTTCCCAGAGCGTGAACGGACTCCAACTTCCCAGAGTCCGAATTGGAGTATAAACATTCAATAACTCATTCCCAGAGCGCGAATGGACTCCTATTTCTCAGAGTGCGAATTGAAGTATAAACATTGAATAACAGGTTCCCGGAGCGCGAACCGAAGCATCCGTGCCAACTCTAACTTCTCAGAGCGTGAATGGAGTATAAACATAGATTACGAGTTCCCGGAGTGCGAGCCAAAGCACACATGCTACCTCCGAATTCCCAGAGTGCGAACTGAAGCACAAATACTACGTCAAAGTTCTCGGAGTGCGAACCGAAATATCAATACTAACTCCAAGTTCCCGGAGCGTGAATCGGAGTATAAACATCAATTCCAGGTTCCCGGAACGCGAACCGTGTTACAGATATCGATAACTCTCAAATTCTCGGAGTGCGAACCGGATTATCGATCTCAAATTATCCTAAGTCCCCAGAATGTGGACATGTGCTAAAGATTTGCAATAAATACGATCAACCACCAAAATACAAATGTTGTTCCCTGAGACTGGGGGGCAAAAAGGCTAAGTGTTAGTCACTAGCCAAAGTGATACAATGTCCGAAGTTCAACTTATTCATCGATAACAGCATATGACCAAGACTTTTAGACTTAGCAAATAAAACGAACTCTACTTGATAGTAAAAACGTCACAAGTACACCGGACTAAAAGCTAAGCACTGCAAATACTTAAGCACAAATGAAATGAGAATTGAAACAAAGAAATTGAATTTTATCTCAACTAACTAGAGGCAAGGACTTACATGCAAATAAGTTCTTCCAAAAAAGAATTCCTACTAGCAGGGGCCGAACCTGCATCTATACACGACCTACTAACAAAACACAAACACCAGTTCCTATCTACCAAAAAATCCGCTTAAACGGCCCATCTACTTCTTCTTTTTGAATCTCCTTATTAGCGATTCGTCATCGGACTCGCTAGAAACAGAGATTCTTCGTTTGGAGTGCTTCCTCTCCGGCGGCTGCTCTTCGGCTGGGGGCATAATGTTAATGTCCTCCTCAGAGCTCGAATCTACGTGAAGGCTTTCCACCGGAGGAGTAGGAGGGATTGGGTCTGCAACAGAAGACGGGGCGGACATCCGAGTACCGGCCACAGAGCCACTTGGCAATATCACATTTAGAGGTGCTGGACTATGCATCGTAGTCCTAACTCCAGCACTGCCCTCACGCCCCGCAGCCTCTATTTCGGCGTTGATCTCGGCTAAGATTTCCTCGTCTCGAGCTGATTGGGCCTGGCTGGAAGCAGCTATGGTCTGCGTTACAAAACTAGAGGCCGGTGGAAGATCACTGATGATAAATGGCAAGTCTGTAAAAGGGTCACCCTGTTGGCCAATCAGCTCACTCACCATTTGTTCGTCGAGAGATAAGGATCTCCCCTGCGCCATCTCAGTAGACAATGCCGTCGTCACGACAGTTGTTTCGGTGGTAATGGCCTTTTGCCCTTGAATAGACTCCTGAGCCGAAGATGCCAGAGTTGTTTTGGTTATTGAGCAAAGAAGAGAAGGAGTTATAAGCAATCACTTTAAAACAAATGCTTAAATAGAAACACACGTGAGATATGTTCAAAGTACCTTCCTCAGTTTGACTCGTTGACGGTTGGATGGCCTCAGAGACGTGCTCCCGAATAGGAGATAACCGTGGTTGTTCTGGGTCATAACCAGGAACAGATTGTGAACCAACCACAGATACAGGCTCTAACGAAGGTGGAGCGGTGATTTCAATAATAGTAGCGTGATGCTCAACACCTGATCTCTCTCCAACCTCCAGAGATCGGCCACCAATCATCTCCTTCTCATGAGCAATAATAGCGTCATGGAGGATCTTTTTCTCATCATCTGTCAGCAACCGATTTTCGAGTTCAAATTGGTCGACCGATTCATCCGGATGGGCTTCCTCTTCCTCCTCAACCAATCGTCCCCAAGCGCTACGAAGGTGTACCGGGTAGTCCTCAAGCCAGGCCAAATTTCTGTGTCTCAACACATTGGCGTTGTAAGTGATGAGCAGATCTTCAATATCGGCCTCCAGCCTGGCCTCCGCTTGTCAAACTTTCTCCTCGACCTCCGTCTCGATCGCCTGGACCTTGGCCACTGCCGCATCCCGTTCAGCCCGGAGCATCACGGCTTGTTCACACGCCTCCTGGGCTGCATTGTTCGCATCATCCCTATCCTTGGCGATTTCGGCAAATTTGGACATAAGCTCATTTAGCTCCTTCAGGGCTGCATCCCTCTCGGCAGCGACCATGGTGTTTCGATGGCCCATATCCTCTACCGTGACATAATGCTCACGTTTCATCCTATCCATCGTTGCCTGGGCTTCGTCGGTTTTTTGATAGCCTCCATTTCAGATTTCCGAGAAGATACAGCTTCAGTGTTTAGCACCTCAATAATATGACTCTTTTGAGCTAACTCAGCGTGCAACCTCTCGACGGTGGCCCCACGCTCAAAGGCCAATGCCGACGCTTTGTCAGCCGCTTTCGCCCACGCTTTGTACTGGACATAAAAGTCGTGCACGTAGTCATGCACTAACTGCTCGGCTTCCTCTGGGATCCTTTTTAAATGTGGAGGAAAGATGTAGTTGTCAAAGCAAATGTTCGGAAAATCTTTCTTTATCTGAGCGAGCTTAATTGCTCCTTCCCCTGAAATTTCCATGGGGGGCTATTCTGTAACGGCAGCAGTTATTGTTTCGCTCCTAGAATGGCGGGATTCATGCCTAGAAGATTGAGAAGCCGACATGTAGTGTGAAGATTCAGAGGGACGAGAGACATGAGCAGGAGGTTGTATGGGATCTCTGGGAGGAGGAGGAGTACGCGATTGGGATCGACGCTTATAGCCTCTATTTGTATCATATCTTTCTTGACCAGAATACCCAGAGCATCCCTGGTCGTAATCTCTATCCCCTTCTCGTCTGCGCGACCCATGATATGAAAACTTGCGCGCGTGTCGGAGACTCCTTAACATTGAACCTCGCCCAGACATGGTATCTGCAGAGAAAAATAAAGTAGGATTAATCATCCTTAGATACATGTAGTTTATAGTCAAAGGTTACGCAGTATTGTGAAATATGTATGAATGTGCAACCCCCCGACCAACCGGATGTGTCTGCCACACCAGTGGGAAAAGACTCGCTCAAAACTAAAGTTTCTGAAAGTTCTTCCAATCCGGCATCATGCTGCAGGGACACATCGTCCGGAATTGGAATATCGGCGAGCCCTTCATAAAGACTTTCAGTTCTCGGAGGAGACAACTCCGAAATTCTAACTCCGGGAGAGGATCGGGCCGTGACAACCGATTTCTATCTCCCCTTCTTAGTTGACTTGACAACGGCTGCCTTGCCTTTTCTCTGCTCTGCGATGTCCTGAACTACATCTGTAGGCTCCGACAACGTCTTGTCATCAGTATGAGTTCTTTCAGAATCAGCCTCCTCGGCTATAATAACTTTGGGCTTCTTGTGCTTGACTCGTTTTTTCAAAACGGTCCTTAATGCCCCGTCAAACTTTATGCTCTGCCCTCGTTCGATCAACCCATAAGTCCGGAGATTCCTGTCTGTCAAAAGCTACTCGATATCCCTATCTTCGCTCGGGACTTCTCGAAGTACTCGAACTATCTCTTAAATTGTTCACCTTCAGGTCGCTGAATCGTTGCTGTAAAAAGGAAAAAGGATATAAGTTTCATTACGACTGCAATTGCCTTAGTAATTATTTAAGAACTCAGCGATACTCACGTCTGAATAACCATCGCCAAGCAAACCCCGGAGGACATCTGACATGGAACCATTCCGTCCTGTAATAACTCAACCTGGTCCAAGACCCAGTGACCACTTGGCAATTCCTCATTGTTTCCAAAAATGTGAAGGAAGGGTAATCACCTCGGGTTTTGAAATTGAATAGATATCTGATCTCGGTCGGGATCGGTGGTCTATGAAGGTACTCCATGAAGACGATGAACAAGCTGTTCACGGAGGCATAACCGTTCGGGTGTAGCTGAGATGGAGCGATCCTCAAAAAAGACAATACTTCCCTAATATACTCGTTGAATGGAGGAAGCGTTCCGGCCGCGCACGCGTGGCGATTAAATGCTGTATATCCCTCCGGCGGATTGTGTGGTCTATCATTCAGCCCCGGCAGTAACACATCATCCAGTGACAGGCCGTGCCTCAAGCATATTCTCCCCAACATATCTTCAGAAATATTGGATTGAACGGAATCCGATGGATTGGCAATAAAAGACACATTGGGGAATTCGTCCGGGGCTGGACCGATGATCTCAGGTTCAATATCCGGAACCTCTAGTCTCGAAGTGAGTTTACTTTGAACCTCCTGCTGCTGCGAACTTGAAGGTTCCATGACTAGCTAACTAATGAGAAACCATCGTTAGACGACAAAGGACCCGTGCGTTCCCCAGTGTAAAGTGTATGAATGTATGTTGTACAGTGACATGCATTACTTGAATAAATGTCACAGAGTTAAAGGAAATATGCAAATGAAAAGGCTACGAAGTCCAGTCATAATGACCGTCATCGCTGACCGTCATCACTAAACCGTTTGTATGATGGAAGTTGATTCGGGTAGAAGTTGTTATGGTTCCATCGACGAGCTTCGAAAGGTGGTCAAGTATGCAGTGTAATTATCAAGTCCAAATATGCAAGAATGAAGCTCGTCGGAATTATGCTAAGAAAATGTCAAACTTTGGTACCCATCATAGAGGGTTTCGAACCGATCACAGGAAGCTCGTTCGAAACCGTCACAATACCACTTCGAATCGATACATAGGAGGCGCGCTTCGAATCGATGTTCAAGTGCCGAGTTCGAATCGATCAAAGAAGGATGACTTTGAACCGATCGTTGGTTAGCTAGTTCGTACCGATCCGGAAAACCTCAACTTAACATCGATCACGTTCGAATTGATACCTTTCGTATCGGTCACAAAGAGGCAATTCGTATCGATGTAAAGTTAAGGACTTCGAACCGATGCTGATGGATTCGAAGTCCATCGATTCGAATGGACCCATAAAGATAATCAATCGGTACGAACTGCATCACCGCCAAAAGGTCATCCCAGGGATCGATGCGAAATCCAAGGAAAAATGACGCCGCCATCATCGATTCGAACTCGAGTCCCCAGATGGTTTCGAAGCTCTCCCAAACCAGATCTGGTTTTACCAATCATCAGAGTGGCCAATCGATGAAGAAGAGGTAGGTTCGAAATAGCTTTGCCGTTTGGATTCGAGGCTAATTACCTAGTTTGAGTGATGGATTCGAGGAATTAAAGACTTGGATCTGGATTGATTCCGAAACGTGACACAGTATTTCTCTCTGAAGCTTCGAGACGATGCAGTGCACAGTAAACACAAAGTAAAAAGTAAAAAGTGAAAAATGGTAAGGACTCTGCTATTTATATGGGACCTAGAGAGTAACCCGAGGCGATTCGCCTCCCAGTGGACCTGACCGGTCGCAACCGGTCAAAACACTTTTCGGTTTAAAATCTCCATCCGAACCCATCTGCCTAAGGCTTTATCGATTCGAAGTTAACCTCACACTTCATTGATACGAAGTATACAACAAAGGCTGTACAGTGTACATTGAGCTCCATCGATGCGAAACGAACAGTGAGCACATCGACTCGAAGCCTTCGTGCGCATCAACACATCCACAACTCCATCCACAACCTACTGATACGAGCAACGAATTCGTATCCATCATTTCCTATCGATACGAATGACGGTTTCGTATCCATCCTTTCTCATCGGTTCGAATGGGTGATTCGTCCTCGTTCACTCGATCGATACGAATGTCGATTTCGTACCCATCATAGCATAAGCGTACTCCATCCATACGAATGTTGATCTCGAACCCATCGATGCTCATACCCATCGGTTCGAAATATTACATTCGCGCAACACAAATTCGATTCCCTCAACCTTCTATATCGGTTCAGGAGAGGATCGATACGAAGGGACTTTTCAAAACAACCATCAAGCGTTATCCCAACCCAAATTTCCAAATTAGTTCAGGAGTGAATCGATACGAAATTCAAATGGCAAACAAAACTGACAACGACTCGTGGACGCACGGCGTTAAAAAGGGTCAAACTAACATATGTGCTTATATGTTGGGGTAACATTTGATTTTAAACATTTACAGGGATCGAATACTCATCTTGTTACGAATACAACAGCCAACGGCTAAGCGCTATTATACAGCAATCAATCATATCAACACAAGGTTACAGCAATACAGAATACGAGTCTCAACAAAAAAGGGAGCAATGATTGTTCAGAGAGAAATTGCAGCTATTCAAAGCACGTCATGTTCCCACAAGACGTACTTTGGGGGGCAAAGTGTTATCCCGCTTTTTGGCAAAGCCGCGATTCCAAAAGATCGATCGAAAACAGAGAACAGTTCGTCTCAGAGGTTGGTCATACTTCGTTTCGCTATGGATATCACTGAATTTTGTCCGAGTCCAGATTGAGCTACAATTGATAGGACATGACAAGAAAGATCGTAGAAGTCCGCATCTCAAATTTCATGTCAATCCGAGTTCATACGCTCAAGTTATGATCGATTCAATTTGAAGGGAGAAACCTAGATTTCGAACCCATCACCAAACACGGTTTCGAACCGATCACCTTAGTATCGATCACCTTCGAATCCATTGAAGTACCTCGGGTTCGACTCCATCAACTTCGAATCCATCAAAGGGTTCAAGTTCGCATCAGTTGACCTTGCATCCATAGAGAAGTTACAAAGCTCGTATCCATCAGAGAAGCGCAGGTTCGTATCCAGCAAGCATCGTTCGTTCGAACCCATCGATGAAGCCTTGTTCGAACCCATCATTGAAGCCTTGTTCGAACCCATCTATGAAGCCCTGTTCGAATCCATCAATGAAGCTTCGTTCGAATCCACTGGGTCAACTAGCCAGGTGACGTGTCTTTCATCGGTTCGAATGCGCCGAGATATATGGAGTCGAAGTGGTCAACTCGGAGCAAAACCCGGATCAAGGCGAAGTGTGCGCTCCATGTCAATACGAAGACACGTGCCACCATCGATTCAAAACCATCGATTCGAAGGGATGGTTTCGAACCAAACAGCCACGCAATGAACCCCATCTCGAATCCATCACATCTCTCAACTTACTGATCCAAATGCCACGAAATTTTCATAGAAGCTTGCATACATGTTGAAGAATGTCCACACCAAATTTCACCTCGATTGGATGAATTTCTGATCGATTCGAATGGAGTTCGAATCGATGCCAAAGTGGGCCCAAATTTCCTAAGGCCGGGCGCGTGGGCCCCCTCACGTGCCAGAAGTGGTCTCCCGAGTTTTCAGCGAAATATCAGCAACCTACGCCTATAAATAGAGCCCCAGAGCCAACAGAAAAGGGATCTTTCAACTCTCAAGCGCTCAGACTCTGCCGGATTGAGATCTCCGTCATCCTACGTCATAATTTTGCTGTTGATTTCGAATTTCCAGTTGTAACTTGCTGTTAATCGCTATAACAACTTGTAATCATTGAAAGAGAATCAATAAAACATCAAAAAACTTCACAGTGGACGTAGGCAACACGCCGAACCACTATAAATCGCTTGTCTACGCATTTACTTTACCATTGATTGGAGTTTTTGTTAGATAGTATCTGTTTTGAATTTACATTCTTCATTATTATCTCTTCAACGACTCCCGAAGAGTGTTGTGACCAATTTTGGTGCAAACATAAAATATCATATCTTTCAAAAACTTCATTTCAAAACATTTAATATATATCAAAATATCATGTCTTTCCAAAGCTTCAATTTCAAATCATCATATAAGTTCAAATCCCAATATTCAACTTTAAATACCCTTTAAATTCAAAGATATCATTCATTTATTTTCATTCCAAATCACCTTTTAAATAGCTTATATTTTAATCAAAATAATTCATTTAAACCATTTGTAATTTAATTTTATATACTTTCAAATCAAGTATTCAATTTCCAAAGTTTTAAACCATTCTGAGTTCATTTACTAAGTTAAAACCATAAACATTGAAAATTTCAGCCTTTCACAGCATTCAGAAAAAGCTGTTGTAAGTTATACTTGAAAACATTTCAATTTAAACCATTTAAACATTACAAAAATCATATTTTGACATTCAACGATGTTTATTAAAAATACTCTTTTAATTAATGATTTTTATAAAGCAACATTTTATAATTAAATCAAATTCCACAAACCACCTTAATAAATTCAAGTGTAAACTTTCCCACTTTTACATTTAACACTTTATTAACATTTACATTTTCAAATTATCATTTCACAAACTAAAATAAATTTCCAATTTATTTAATTAACTTAAACCCTTAAATAAAAACCAAATTCACATTTTCAGGTCAAGTTCATTTTAAGATTGCACTTTTAAGCATTCATTCATTTAACCATTTCAATACATAGAAAAATCAATAATACTTTATTAATTCATTTGAACTCAAATTTAATCAAATCATCATATTTACCATTTTCCAAACATAATTAAATTTCCATTTTATTTATATAACTTAATAATCCCTTTTTAAACCAAAACCCAAATTTCCAGAAGTTAAGTTATATTTCAAAAATTCACTTTTTACCATTCATTTGAAGTACATTTTTAACTTCTAGAAAAAATCCAATTTAAATCAAATTTCATAATTTTTCACTTTTAAAATATTTAACATACTTTATAAAATATAACCACGGGCCTGTATATAGTTTTCTGACCTAGGTCAAGTGATACAGATATATATCATTTCAATCTGCAGTTTAAAAAGAAAAATCCGAGTACTATCGTTTCAAACCCGCAATCCCAAGTAAAAATAAAATAAATAAAAACCGTTCAGGCCTATCATTTCAGCCCATAACGATTTTTCCCTATTCTAAAGTCCGTTCGGGTATGTATCATTTCAACCCATAGTGAACCTAATCTACAGGGAACTTGCAGTGTGATAAACAGATATAAATGAACAGTATAGCAACATATAACAGTAACAGATGAGATGACATGTAATTTAACAGGTTTAACATCATAATAAATAATCACAGGCAGTTATAACATATCATAATATTCTGTACATTCAATTGTTGTCAATTATCATTTGCATAAGTATAAATGTCAGGTGCGATTTACTCACCTCTTTGTGTTGGAGTTAGCGATCAAAACACACAGAATAGATTCCAAAAAGCACGACAAGCATGATACAACATGACTTTTGATTTGAATGAATAGAGAGCCTTGATATTTATCTTGTAAACAATAACCAAAACAAGACAATATATACATAAATATTTAACACAAACAACGTTGAAACAATGAAGACAAGAGACAACAAAGGAATGAATGTTTTTGCCTTGCTTTCTACACTCGCTAGCACGGCTTAGGGAATGTTTTGGTTCAGGTTTGGACATGGTTTGGGTCTGGTTTGGATCTAAAAAGGTATGGCTACACGGCAAGAGCAAGGTGGAGGTTACAGGCATGAGAATACAAAGGGTCTAGGCTTGATAATAGAGTTTTGGTGCACCACAAGGCTCGTCTACATGCATTGTTTGGCTCGGCTCTTCATGTTTCAGATCTAGACAGAGGATGAAGTGATGGGTGGTGGTCATATCAAGATGGTGGTGGAGCAAAAGGAGATGGCCAAGGCAATCTAAGGTGATGTTGTTGAAGTTTGCCACGGCTAGGCAAGGTTTTAAGGGTTTTAGCAATGTTTTGTGTGGTTTTTGATCAAGTGGAGTGCACGACCAATCATGGTCAGATCTGGACAGAGGCAAAGGATGATGGCTAGGGATGTGCACTTGCTAGTGGTGGTGGCTAGAGGTGTGGCCGTGGCCAAATATGGAAGATATGGTGAAGTATTGGTTGACAGTGCATGGATTCAAGGAGTTTAGCACTGTTTTGATGATGTTTGCTCAACTTTCTGTTCATGGTCTGATTTGGACAGAGGGGTGGGGTGTTTGGCCGTAGATTATATGGAAAAGAAGTGGTGGTGGTCGGTGGAGGTGATGGAGAGGCTATGGCTGAGCAAACATATGAAGAAGTCAAGGCAATTTCAAGCAAAATTCCATGGAAACAAGAAGAAAAAGATATAAAGAAGAGGAGATCGTTACCCATTATTTTTCTTAGCCGTGCAAAATGAAATGGAGAAGGAGTTTCTCACGTGAAAATTGAAAGGAATACACAGAAAATGAAAAAAAATGCACGGCCAAAAGAAGTGTAAATGAAGAGTTATGGAAATGAAGAGGTTGGCAATTGAAAAGACTTAGGTTTTAAAAGCTTTTTAAACCTTTCATATTTCTTTTCTTTAATTCAAATAAAAACAAATAAAAATCATTAAATTTGACTTTAGAACCGAAACAAAGTAATATCAAATAAAAATAAATAATAAAATTTAAAGAAATGGAAAAAAATTAAAGAAATTGCTTAAAGATCCAAATCAGTGTCGAGAAATTACAATTAAATCACCATTGACTTTGAAAAATTATTCACTTCATTTTAAAAATATTATGAAGTAAAAATTTGAAATAAAATAATTTATTTATAATTTCTAAAGTAAAATAAATAATTAAATTGGAGAAAAATAGAAAAAGAACGAAAGAAATTGTTTAAAAATTGAAAACAGGGCATGAAAATTACAAATAAAATATCACTAGCCTTATGAAATTTCTCTATCGGTTTAAAACAAATAAAGTGTCAAATAAATTAATAAATGAGGAATAAAACAAAGTGGGAATGAGAATAAATATGTTCTTAAGAAAAATATAGAGATAAATAAAGAATTACTTTAATAATTTGAAACTAGGAATTAAAACTTACAAACAGAACACAACTGACATTTGAAAATGTCAATTACACTTTTAAAAATGTTTTTAAAACCAAAATATATACATAGCATTTTATTTTACACATGAAAACATAAATTAGAGCAATACATGACCAAATAAAATATTATTTATAAAATTTAAAATAAACATTTTTTGTTAAATACAGCAAATTTCACACAATAGTTAAAAAGACATAACTTTCACATTATAAATCAGATTTCAACGAAACGAAAAGCAATGTTCTTAAAATTTTATTTACTTTCATAATAAAAGATAAAATTCAAATTTTCAAACTTTCAAATTTTTAAATTTAAAAGTCAAAGTTGACCATATTGACCAAAATACAATTTTTTTGGAAAATATTCTTTTTAATCATATTTGAAAATTATAATTCACGTCAAAATCAAAGTTTATATTTGAAATAACAAAATTATCTAAATTAAATAAATAAAATAAATTTAAATCAAAATTCAATTAGAATAATTACAAAATACAGGGTTGTTACAAGAGGTGACAGATTGGGCTTGCGGCATTGACGAGGTGGTGGTCGTGCTTGGGATTTGTGGCGACGAGGTGGGAGGGATACACTACGACGAGGCTGGGGATTTTCGTCGATGAGGTGGCGACTGACGACGTCGAGAGAGGAGGACGATTGGGGATTTTTGGGTTTTTTTGGAACGACAAAAGTGATAGAGTAGAAGATGTCCATAGAGGTAAGCATGCTTTGGGCCGACGTCTACCGACGCCATAATTAAGGGTGTCGACGTTCATCCGACGACCACCCACGTCCCTCCGACGCTGTAATTAAGGGTGTCGGAACGACGCCGGTAATACTAAATTGGTAAATGTTGCATTTTCTAGAAGGGATATATATGGATTATATTTTGCCAAACAAAATAAATCATACTTGGCTGAATTATATACAAGCTGTATGATTTTTTTTCTTCCTAGATGCTAGTTAATGAATCAATGTATGATTTTCACTGTCAATTAACATTAAGATGTCGCTTTTAGTTTAATAATTGTTTTTTTTCTTTTTTTTACTAATATATTCTCTGTGCTTTCCAACGGTAAACTTAATTTATTGGTAGTATAGATATGGCAGGTCCTTGCATTTCTGAAAGATAAAGAAACATTTTGAAAGATTTAAAAAAAGCCTATGTACTAGAACAAGGACCAACAACTGTTGCACTGTTATGATCATGTTAATGAATCCCAAAAATTTTACAACAAGGGAGAAGAGTTGAAATTCTCTTGTTTGGATAATCCAAAAAAAAAATTATAACTAGTTCGAGAAGACTGTTTCTGGAATAATCTTTTTTTTTTCGTTTTCTTTTTGCTTAGAATTTTAGCAGACGTGGAATTCGATGGATAATGAGAAGAATGATGCCAAAAATGCGTTTTAACATGATTTTGGATTTAACCAAAAAAAGTACACTAAAAAAGAATAAAAAAAAGAATAAAAGAAAATGAAAATCAATTTTTTTTAAAAAACCCATAAAATCCCGATTGATCGGTAAACTTCTGAGGATAGTACAGTGAAACGGTCCGCTTATACAAAGAAAAAGAAAATCATAATACAAAAGATTCATTTACGTGTAGCAGTACCAGCTAGATTACATCACTATTGCATTAGCAGCAAACTATAATCCTGAACAGTGAATATCACAATCACAAACAAAGCATGATCATCTAAAACTGCAAAAAGCATTACTTAATTCATTAATAAAAATATCAACTCTACTACATTTTGTATGTAGTTAACCTTGCCCTTGCATCAAACTAAAATCACCAATATCCTTACTAAGAGCAGGCATACAACTCGAACTCCTTGCAATCCCACCTTTTCTCAACCCCATTTTATGATCTCTAGGACTTGTACTTTTAGCTCCGGCACCTCTGGCACAGCTCTTCCTCAACATCTCTCTCATGGCCTCAGCTTGATAAAGAACCGGGTTCTTCCTTCCAAATTTATTAAACCGAACACATGTATTCATATGTGTTTCTAAAGCTTCTTCTTTGTTTCCTCCATTCTTCTCTGTTTCTTCCTTAACTGCTTCAGAGCACAACCCACATATCCATTTACCAAAGTATCTGTCATGTACTTTTGCTATGTATTCAAGCGTGAACTCATCACACATGTCACAGCATTCACATTTTGCATCCTCTGCTTCTGCTATCGTTGATAGTGAATTTTGTTCCGTTTCAAATAACGGTGCTTTGCATAGCTCTAATGAGAGGTCGGATATTGCTTGTTGAAGTCCTTCTTTGGATGGTTTTGTACTTGGCGTGTTGTTTCTTGTGTAGGTTGTGGCTGAAAGAATTTCCCCGCTAGCCGCCATTGTAAGTAATAGATCAAACTTGTTTTTGTTTATGGTTTTCTTCTTTCATTATGAAACTTAATTGAACAATGTGATTGAATTGGTTACAGTATGAGGGCTTGTATATATAGATTCCTATCCCGGTAGCGACATTGATTTGGGATTATACTTTGTGGACTGGAGTAGTCCTCTGATCTTGTGAATAAGATTTGAAGGTGAAAAGGCTTGGAAACTCTAGATTTATCGTGATTATTTTACAGAAAGTTAGTATAAATGTTCATAAAAGATTTTGAATCAACAAGTAAAATGAAAAAGCTTTTATTGATTTTTGAGTGAAGAGAATTGATACGGAGATTCTTCATAATGATTACATTGTAACTGCTGTATTTATACAAGCTAATATAGGTTGTGAGTAGGCTTCAAAGTAGTCGGCCCATATTTGTATTTGCACCTTTGTAAACTGAGAATAAATGATAGCCGTTGGATGCGAACATGAGGTTGAGATGCAATGCTTCATACTCTCGTATATATCTGCTTTTAACTATTGCTGTAGCTATCTCATTCTCTTATACTCCCCCTCAAACCTAATGTCGGCTAGGGTTTGCTTGAGAGAAATGAGATCTGTTTTCTCTGCGTGAATATGAGTCGATTTAAAAAAAATTGAGAATGATCTTTGCTATGATAGTTCTCTCCATCCTTTATCTGCGGTTAGATGGTATAAAGACGGCAACTTGAGTGAGCGAAAAGAAGATATTTTTTTTTCCGGAGTGACATTAAGATGAGTTTCTTCTGAAATACTTGACTCCATTAAGATCTTGAACTTGTTTCTGGTATATACACTGGAACTTGAGATCTTTGTTTGATATCTGCAACCTCGACATTCAATTCCCTTCTGAACTTTGTGAAATTCTGCAGTGAAAGGGGTTTTGTGAGAACGTCGGCCTTTTGGTAAGTTGAAGGTATGTAATTTACTCTGATCTTGTCCTTCATCACTTGTTCTCTTATGAAATAGAGGTCAACTTCCATGTGTTTAGTCCTTGAATGTAAGATAGGGTTGACTGTAAGTGATATTGCACTGATGTTATCACACCAAATTGTTGCTTTACTGCTGTTGTTAACTTGTAGTTCACTGAGTAATGATTGTATCCACATAACTTCTGATGCTGTGCTAGCAATACTTCTGTATTCAGCTTCAGTGCTTGACCTAGATACCGTTGATTGTTTTTTAGCATACCATGACACTG
This sequence comes from Allium cepa, assembly GCA_030765085.1. Taxonomy (NCBI): domain Eukaryota; kingdom Viridiplantae; phylum Streptophyta; class Magnoliopsida; order Asparagales; family Amaryllidaceae; genus Allium; species Allium cepa. The sequence continues at coordinate 518,036,740 of CM060942.1, forward strand.
GATTTTTTCCTAAAAATATACAATAACCAGTTGTAGACTTCCTGTCGTCATGGTCAGTGGCCCAGTCTGAGTCTGCATATGCATTGATATTCAGTGATTTGCTTGTTTGCATGATTAAGCCTTGATCCAGTGTACATCTAAGATATCTTAGAATACGCTTCACTGCTTTCCAGTGTTCATCTAATGGTTTCTGCATGAACTGGCTGACTTTATTCACACTAAATGAGATGTCTGGTCTTGTTATGGTAGCATACTACAATGCACCAACTATACTTCTATACTGCTTATCATTAGATATGGCTTCACCTCTATGCTTTGATAAGTGCAAATTGCTTGTCATAGGTGTGGGCAGTGGATTTGCTTCATTCATGTTAGCTTTTACTAGAATTTCTGTGATGTATTTTCTTTGATTTAACTGAATTTCTTTGTTTGGTAGTCTTTTGACTTCAATTCCAAGAAAATAGTTTAAGTCACCCAGATCTTTGATTGTGAATTCACTGTGTAGAAATTGTATAGTTTTCTCAATTTCTGACTTATTGTTGCCTGTGATAATAAAATCATCAACATAAATCAGTATATATATAATACTATTATTTGAAAATTTAAGAAATAGAGAGTTGTCTGATTTTGCTAAGTTGTATCCAAGCTTGGCAAGTGTTGATTTTAGCTTTTCAAACCAAACTCTTGGTGCTTGCTTGAGTCCATAGATAGCTTTCTTTAGTCTGCATACAAGGTTTTCATTGCCTTTTTTAACAAATCCATGTGGCTGTTCCATGTACACCTCTTCCTGCAAGATACCATTAAGAAAAGCATTATTAACATCCAATTGTCTGATTGTCCTGTCCTTGTGCAAAGCAATAGTTAAAATAATTCTAATGGTTGAGGGCTTCACAACAGGAGAAAAAGTTTCATTGAAATCAAATCCATTCTGTTGTGAATACCCTTTTGCCACCAGTCTTGCTTTCTACTTAAGAATTGAACCATCTGGATTTCTTTTAATTCTGTATGTCCACTTGCAGCCATTGTGTTCTTATGTGTTGGTAGAGGTACAAGGTCCCAAGTCTTGTTTTTTGTTAATGCATTGTACTCCTCCTTCATGGCCGTTCTCCAGTTGATGTCCTGTAATGCTTGTTGATGGGTATGTGGCTCAGTGCAATCTGATACAATACTATAAGTTTTTGGTTTAAATATGCCACTTTTTGCCCTAGTTATCATGTGATGTCCAGTGTGTGCAGGTTGAGCAGATTGTTCATTATTGTCTCCAGTAGCACCTTGTTGAGTATTGAGTGATGCTGTATCACTTAATATTTGTTATGTGCCAGACTGTTGACTAATGTTGGATGGAGAAAAATCACTTGATCTTTCTGAAGTGTTCTCTTGCTCTGGCCCTGTCTCACTTGCTGACTTAAAGAGATCAGTACATGAATTATCTCTTTCCCAATTATTTGTAGTGCTGTCAGAGGCTAATTCTTCAGAGAAAAGAGTTATTGGAGGTAATGAGTATCTAGCATTATAAATTTTGTCAGAAGTTTTAATTTCTTCCTTACTGAAAGGAAATTCCTGTTCATTAAAAATAACATGTCTTGATATATATATTCTTCCTTTGTTATCAAGACACTTAAAACCCTTTTTATTTGGTGCATATCCTAAAAATGTACAGGGTTGAGATCTAAATTCTAACTTGTGATTGTTGTAAGGTCTTAAGTAAGGAAAACATAGGCATCCATATACTTTTAAGTTTTGATAGTCTGGCTTGACTTTGGTTAGCACTTCCAATGGATTGTTGTAATTTAGTACCTTTGTGGGTAGTCTATTAATTAAAATAGACAGCTGTGTAGAAAGCCTCTGGCCAGAATTTTAATGGCAATGATGCCTGAGCCAACAAAGTCAAGCCAGTTTCTACAATATGCCTGTGTTTTCTTTCTATAAGACCATTCTGTTCAGAAGTATAGGGACATGTAGTTCTTTGAGTGATTCCTTTTCTTTGAAACTAATCTTTTAGTGATAAAAACTCTTTTCCACCATCTGTTTGAATGATTTTTACCTGATTGCCTGTCTGTCTTTCTGCATTAGCTACAAACTGCATTACTGCACTGTTAGTTTCAGACTTAGCTTTTAAGAAATATATCCAAATGTGTCTGGAATATGCATCAATAAATGATATATAATATTTATAGCCATAATCACTGCATATTGGGGCTGGACCCCATAGATCAGTAGCAATTAATTCTAATGGTTTATGATAAACAGTCTCAGAGTCTGGAAATGCAAGCTTATGACTTTTACCCATTTGACAGAATGTACAACTATAAGAGTCTGGAATTTCATTAACTGATATGTCACTACAATTGTTTGCAACATGTTTCAAGATTTTTATACTGGGGTAACCTAGTTTACAGTGCCAAGTAGTAAAAAATTTTCTACTATCATCAGTTTTTAATTCAGAGATATGACACCAGTTTTCCTTATGATCATCATTTCTTGAATTTGCAACATCAAATTTGTACAGTCCTTTATGTTCTTTACCCTGCAAGAGATTTTCCCTTGTTAGTATATCTTTTACAAAGCAATGATTTGGATAAAACTCAAAATAGACATTGTTATCTTTGGCAAACTGTGATACACTCATTAAATTCTTTTTAATAAGTGGCACTCTTAGTAAATTGTTGAGGTAGAGTTGTCTTATACCCCTTAAGCTTGCATTACCAGTATGTGAGATGTGAATAGATTTACCATTTCCCAAAATCAGTAATTGCGTACCTTTGTATCTCTGTTGCCAAGATTTAATTTGCTCAAGTCATTTGTTACATGATTGGTGGCTCCAGAGTCAGGGTACCAACTGTTGTCATGTATGTCTTCAATATTGGCTCTGTCATCACTCCTTTGTTCAGTTTTGTGTTCTGGTTGAACATTAATCATGTTTGCAATGGGATTTGAGGCTCTTGAACCATTACTGCTTTGTTGTGTTGGAGTGAAATTTGCATCAAATCTGAAGTAACATTTGCATGCTGTGTCTCCATACTTTTCACATATTTGGCATCTTGGTCTGTTGTTGTAGTTTTGCCTACCTCCTCTGCCTCTGTATCTATTGTATTGACTGCCTCTTTGATTATTGTTGTGTTGGTTTCTTGTTGCATTGTTGCTTTCTTGATTCTTGTTTCTGTTGCTAGCAATGAAATTGATTGAGCAATCTGAGGTGGTTAACTTCTTTTTTTCTAATCTGCCTTCATGTGAGAGAAGTATTGAATGAACAGATTGTAATGATGGTAATACTTCATTGGAAGATATTACTGCCACCACTGACTCATATTCTTCATCAAGACCATTCAAAATTGATAAGACTTGTTCTGTGTCAGATACTTTATGCCCAGCAGAAGCAAGTTGATCACATATAGTTTTGGCTTTTGATAGATATTCCCTCATGCTTAGATTATCCTTTTTTAAATGATGCAGTTGTCTTTTATACTGCATGATTCTTGCCGCAGATTGAGAACTAAACACTTGTTCAATTGTATGCTATATTTCGTATGTTGTTTTGCATCCAACGATTTGTGGTAATAGATTTGCACTGATTGATGATATTAGCCATGAACTGATCAAGCTGTCTTGTTTTTGATGTGTTGTGTAGTCTTTATTGCTTATGAGTTTCCCATCTTGATCTGCAGTGAATTTGGGTGGAACATTTATGGTTCCAAGAACATAGTCTTCAATGCCATAGCCTCTGATGGCAGTTTCCATTTGGAATTTCCATAGCAAGTAGTTTGATTCATCCAACTGAATAGTGAATGTTTGAGTTTGTGGCTTGATAGTAGAATTCATGAGATCTTGTGTGATGCTGGATTGAGTTTGGACGGTTCTTGGAGTGTTTCTTGGTGCAGAGGTTGATGATGCAGCGGCATCTTCATCAGCCATGATGATAAAGTTGAATCAAGAATCAAGAACTAACTTTCTCTGATGATGTGTGGGATATTCTGGTGAATTTGATTAGTATATTTCTCTGATTCACTTTTTGTCGAGCTCTGGTCAGGTAATATTGTTTTAATGAATTCTTTGATGATCAACTGATGCAGCCAGTTAGGTGGTGGATGATGAGTCACTAACACCTCCTGGCTTGGCACGGCACAGTTATCAAATGATAAGAACTGTGATGAATTCTTGAATCTCAGATGATGATCTAAATCTGATGAGATTCAGATGTGCAGCCGATTCTCAGATGATGAGATCGTTTCTGATGAGATTATGGCAGGGCACTATGCTGTTAAGCAAATGAATGCTCTGATACCATAAAAGATTTTGAATCAACAAGTAAAATGAAAAATCTTTTATTGATTTTTGAGTGAAGAGAATTGATACAGAGATTCTTCATAATGATTACATTGTAACTACTGTATTTGTACAAGCTAATATAGGTTGTGAGTGGGCTTCAAAGTAGTCGGCCCATATTTGTATTTGCACCTTTGTAAACTGAGAATAAATGATAGCCGTTGGATGCGAACATGAGGTTGAGATGCAATGCTTCATACTCTCGTATATATCTGCTTTTAACTATTGCTGTAGCTATCTCATTCTCTTATAGTTCAAGTGCAAATTGCTTACCTTTAGTTTATAATGAATGACCTTTTGTATAATAAAATATTTCATATAACATTATGTTCGTTTATCCATTTTACAGCCATATGATGTGTGTAGGAAGAGACGGATAATATGTAAAAAAATCATACACCAAGATATGTGTAGTTCTTATATATTGTATGAACCTACGTGATCTTTGTAAAGAATAACCATGCATTATCTATATCTCATATAAAATGAGTATGTAAGATAGATGAATATATGGAACTTCACAGCTTTAATAACTAAACAAATTTATGGTCACCTTCTTATAACTGTAGAAAAATTCCACTAACTGTAGGAACCAATTAATGGATTAATTCTATAGCACATATTTTTGTTGTTGCTCAACTTATAATACACGTTCAAAGTTGTTAATTAAATACATGAAGGTTCAATAATAATTTCACATATCAAGTGGGCAATAAAAAGATTCGTCACTTGTGGTACTATTTGAAGCCATGCACGCACTATCAGGATATCAGCAACATAGCAGAAGTTGTGACGAGGGTACATGCTTAACTTTATTAGAAATTGATGGTACAGATGTGGCTCCTATGTGTAGCTTATAAAAGTGGAAAGAAATCACAAGATACCTGGATTAATGAAACCTGAATGAAGATTTAAACTGAATATAAAAGCTTGTTAGATTGAATGAGAATCAATCATCAGTATGTAGAAAATTGGTCACATGAAAGCAAATTCTGCTGATTGAGACTTTTACTATCCAATATATCTAACTTACTTTGTAATTAATATGATGTTACTGTAATTTATATCTTACAAATAAATAAACCCTAAGATCTAGAATTACATGATTATCACATATGCAATGAATCAATAAAACATACCTCCAAACATCTCGTATATGAATCAGCAATGGTTGTTGTTGAAAGCTGTTTTAATGGATAAAGGAAGTGGTTTCTCTCTCTTTTTCTATATCTTTCTTTATGTGTTTTTTCTATGTACTTTGTGATGCGCAAAGGTTAATATTTATAGGTAGAGAGAACCAAATTTTCAGATTTGTAGACTTAGTCTTGATCGTCCATCAAGATCAAGATGAGAGAAATTAACTCTCTAGATTATAACCGTTTTATTGATTAATAATATGAAAACCCTATAGATTCTATTGACCAAAAAATGAGGAAGGAAACGTTTGAAACGGTCAAATTTGCTTACAAAATAAGGAACGAAAATTCATTAAATTTTTCGTATTAATTTCCTTACAAAATAAGAAAGGAAAATTCAATAATTTTTTCGTATTAATTTCCTTACAAAATGGTCAAATTTCCTTACAGTCTCCCACTTGGTCAATAGTAAAATCCATTAATGTTTTCGTATTAAGGTCGTAAGGCACGCATGATATGCTAAACTTTTCTTTAGTCAGTTATCATAAGTGCCTTGGCTAATGTAGTGGTCAATGGAAGTCATGACGTGTACATGTTATTTTGCAATATGCTTACTTCCATGTACTATGACATTGAAAACTTTCATAACTAGACCGTAGATGAGCATAACTTAATGGTCACTTTTGCACAAAAAATGGACAAACACCTCCAAGTCGTGTGAATTAGTCGATTTTAGGTTGTTTCTAGTGGTTTGGGTGATTTATGCAAATATATAAAAAGCAGGGACTAAACTGTAAAAGACACACAGATTTATAATGGTTCGGCCAGAACGTGCCTACGTCCACTTTATATGTTATTCTCCTTTTTCTTTCAGATTACAAGTACAAAGCTTTGTATACAAGTATACGAAAGTTGTTTGAAAGTTCCTTCCGTGCTTGAGCTCTCAAACTTGTCTGCCATTGTTGTACCCCTGTCCCTCTATTTATAGAGTGAGGTTGGGGGCAGGGGTCTTGGATGTATATAGATGCTGGTGGTCCTAGGCTGAAGCAATCTGGTCTGGCACGTCCGGTTCGGCATGCCTTGGTTCGGCCGTGCTTGGAGAAGGTTGGTTCGGCAGGGGTTGGTTCGGCAGTGGCTAGAGGGAAGGTTGGTTCGGCCTTGCTTCGTTCGGCAGGGGTTGGTTCGGCAGTGGCTAGAGGGAAGGTTGGTTCGGCCTTGCTTCGTTCGGCAGGGGTTGGTTCGGCAGTGGCTAGAGGGAAGGTTTAAGAAGTGTGTTTGATTCGGTGGGACCCTCCCTGTAATAGCTTGGTGGCAATATCCACAACACTTGCCCCCCAAAGTAGGGTATGTGCATGTACATGGCGTGCTTTGTTTTGAGCTTGGGAGTTTCCATCCAGTTTCTAGCGCCAAACCAACTGGTCCGGTCATTGTCGTTTGCTTATAAATAGGGGCCTAAGGCCTCCGTCTTTTCCCACCGAACGAGATAGCCGGATAAGAATTTCTCTGCCGAATCAACATTTCACCGAATCAATTCTTGGTTGCCGAATCAGATGACTGCCGAATGTCCCCCCTTCTCTTCTTTTTTTTTTTTTGAATGCCGAATGTCCGGCATTGGGAATGCCGAATGAATCTCGGCATTGGGAATGCCGAATGAGATTTCGCCTTACCTTGCCGAATGAGCTTGGGGGTTGGAGTGCCGAATGGACTCTCGCATTGCTTTACCGAATGAACTTTTATATTTGAATCCTAAGTGAAATCCTGGACTCATATATGCTCACTCGCTTCATACACCTGCTTGCTTATATTTCCATACTTCTTGTTCTAACACTATGTCTCTCGCTTTTGCGTATGCAGATAAATGTCTCGCAAAGTGGAAACTCGATCAGAAAAGAGAAAATCTACGGACCGAAGTGAGCCTCCCGTTGTGCCCCCTGCCCAGTCAGGACCAGCACGACAGGGACCTGCCCCGAGGTCTTTAGTGGACGGATACGGTCCTCAGGAGCTCTTAAACTCTCCTCCTGACTGCTTTCCTAGCTCTCTCAGAGAGGAGCAGCTTGATGTTATATCCCGCTCCTTTGGGATTGATAGAGCGCTTATGCGATTGCCGGGGGACGGAGTGATGCCGTACAATCCCCCTGAAGGATATTTTGCGTATAGTAGGTACCACTGCATGTGTGGGGCCATTCCTCCCATTAATACCTGGATAGTCAGCTTCATCACTTATCTGAAGGTGGCTCCCTTCCAGCTTCAGCCCAATTCCTACGCCATCTTGGTGTGCTTATACATTATTTTCCAGAGAAGGTACGGGCGCCCCCCTTCCAACCGGGAGATTCGGTATCTATATAACTTGAGGGGTTACAAGAAGGGATCTCCGTACGTTAGCTTGGAAGCGGTTGTTCCTTCAAACCGGTCCTGGACCTATATTCGAAGCTTAGTATGTTTAAGAAAGAATGGTTTTTCATCAGGGATGACTCCGTTTCCTTCCGCCTTTTCACCTATGGCTGTAAGTTGAACTTCATTTATAGTTTCCTTGTTTCGGCTGCAACGCTTCTTCTTATATGCTTTTATTTCTTGCTAGCGACAGGTGGCTTTGCGGTCGTGGAGAATGATTCCTTGGTTCAGATGGCTGCAAAAATAAGAGCCATTCCGGGACGGGATCGGTCGGCTTCTTACCTGATCAGGAACGCTACTCTCCTGGAGAACAACTTGATCCTCCCACACCAGTCCGTGGTTAAGCAGAGGGATACGGCTGAGGAGAAGGCCGCCAAAGCCAAGGAAGGGGTCATGGTGAAAAGCGGCAAGAGGGAACCTTTCACAAAGCCTCTAGTTGTCGGGGGCAAGAAGCTCAAAAAGTCCGACGGTCCCTCTCCTAGTACTTGCCCACTTGCTCCGGGAGAGGAAGATGTGGAGGAAGATAGAGGTGAAGGTGAAGGAGGAGATGGACAGAGCGGTAGTGGCGTTGGTGCCTTAACCTCCGGGCAAGCGGGAGAGATTCATGAGTGGACGGATGATGCTTTCCGTCAAGCTTTTGGAAAGTCGGAGGAAGGATCGGCTTTGGTTGAGAAGGCTAAAGGGGTTGATAAAACTGGGGCTGGCGCCGATCCATTCTTTGAGAGTTCTTCAGCTAAGGCGACTCCAGCGATTCAAGATGAACTTTTGACTTCTGTAGACTCCATTTATGATAGGGACTTAGGAATATTTTATGGTTCGCTTCCGTCCTGAAATGATATTCAGGACTTATTGCAGTATCCCACTCCTCCGCAGGGTTTGTATAACAGACGTGCCTTCTCATTCTTTTTAACTTAACATATTTCTTGAATTATGGATCATTATATGTTCGTAACACTTGGTTTTTATTCCAGGAGCAGGTAAGGCGGCCAAGTCATCAGATATCCGGCACCGCCTCGAACAGTATAAGCTACTCAAAGCTTCTTCCAAACCAAAGCCGCCAACTAGCCGTCTTGGGGATGTAGTTAGATATCGCCCCCTTCTTGGAGTCATTGAGGAAGATATGCAAAAGAGGAAGAGGGGCCGATCTTCGTTTTAACCTTCTCCTGGCCCTCAGCCTCCAGTCCATCCCATCCATGATATGACTGAGGAGGATACTGAGTTTATGCCTTCCCCCCATTCGTCCGAAAATCCAACCGTCACTCCGATAGACCGTCCTGGTTTGGATCGCAACCCATTTGCCGGCCACCCGGATCTGGACCCGAGTTTTCAAGATATCTCTTTTGACGAGGTCACGGGTGAGCATCTTCTTCCCCGCAATCCCATGGTACGGGTGCTTGATGAGGCTAAGTCGTTAGACCTCGATTTGCTTACTACTAGGATTGTGACCATGGGGAATGAGGCCAAGGCAAGCATCGATCGGGTGGCTGAGGAAACTAAGAGGCTAATGGAGCATCATACTCGACTGGCCAGGGCTGGGGAGGAAATCGTAAGCGCTAACATCCGGTTGCGGCTACAGGTTTCTGATCAGGCCAAACAGCTTCCCGATCAGGCTATCCAGATAACCCAGCATGAGGCGGCCTCCCGACGACTAAAGAAAACCATGGAGGAGGCTAGCAAAGCTGAGTTGCGAAAGATGGAGGCCGCCTGCAAGGAGCGGATTGACATAGCCATTGCTACGGTGGACGAGGTTCGGAGGGCGGATCTCGAGCAAGTAGAGGAGTTAACTGGGAGGCTTGAGGCCGCAAAGCTTGCTCAGGCCAGGCTAAAGGAAGAGATGGAAGAAATGAGGAGGTCTCTCCAGGCTGACCGCTTGAGATATCGATCGGAGATGGATGTTGCCATCGCTAAGTTGCTGTCCTCCGAGGCCCGGGTGAGGGAGTTTGAGGAGAATGAGGGGATGATGGATGAGATGTTGCAGGATATGTACTTCCGTACCTGGAAGCAGGGTAATCTAACCTGGATGGACGACTATCCCCGGATCATGGCTAGGATATATCTCCGGGCTTTGGAGGAGGCCAAGGCCGATGCGGATAAGGAAGGTGGAGCGGCATTCAGGATGGATATGGTTACCGCCCTGTTCTCAAAGGAGGAGAAAGTAGCGGTGAAGGAGGGGATGCGGCTACTTGCTACGGAGGAACCCGGTGTGCAGTTGGGGGATGAGGATCAATAAGCGGGTGTTGGTGAGTTTTTCCTTTTTAGCTTTTCATAACTTGATCGTTTGTGGTTTATCTGATGGATTCTTTTCCTGAATTGGACAGGTGGGACCTCTGGTCAACATGCTGGGAGTTCCAATCCAGCAACCAAGTAGATTCGGAGAGCTGGTTCTGAGGTGTAGTGGTTAGCACTAATGCAGCTGGTTATTTTATTTGGTCTGCCTGACATTCCTGTATATGCTAGTTCAAAAAACATTAATGTACTTTCGAGCTGTAATTATGTCATTGAACGACTTTATGTAAGTTTATAACACAAGCTGATTCTGTTATATTTTGAATGCTGTCATTATTTTGATGTGCTGCATAAGAAGTATAACTATGCATATGCCTGTGATTTAGTTGTGTTTGATGCTAAGCTCTTGCTTGAAATATAATCTCATGTTTTGCAATGTTAGTGTGATGTATGAATAAGTTATAGTTACATGTTTATGTACAAGAGAAGAGAGTACTGCCCTTCATGTCTTAGTTGCAGGGGGGTAGCTTTGAGCGTCTAGTGTAACTGGTCATGGATACAGCTGAGTGTCTTGTTATCCAGTTTGCGGGCTCCGATCCTTATGAGCGAATGTCTCCTAGTCGGTGTCCTGTACTTTAGGGATCGTTACACAGGATAGGAGAAAAGTATTTAAATGGAATGGAAATATAGGAAAAGTAAAACTTCCAGTCACGGAAGGCCGTCGATATGCTTAAGTTCGTGGCAAACGGGTTTTGTAATCACTTTCCCTAGCTGTGGGTCTTGGAGACATTTGTCACCCATCTTACGCCTCCGCGGGGAGTTTTCTTTTTTACCACAGCCGCACTTAAGACATATCGGAGCCGAGAACGCGCACAGTAACTACCCGAGCCATTATGGCCCGTAATCGTGGGTATTATTCGATTTACTGTGGCCGGCTAGCGTGGGTGCCGATCGTTAACCGTGAACTACCCCTGGCTGGCCACACCTTATGTTGGGGCTTAAAGTAGGTTCATAATTCCCGGCGAGCCGAACGCCGTAATGAGCTGCCATCGGCTATAGTCGGCCTTCGTGATGGCTTATAATCGGCTCATTACAGTTGGCTTTGAGGGCAGTCGCGAGCAATGAGTTAACCCGCAGCAGAGGGACGCTGGATCAAAAGTGTCTCATTGGCGAGTGCATAGAATCGCATAGTACCTGTTGAGTCTTGTCCAGGTGAAGTTGCGCCATGAAGTTCCAGTATGGAAATGTCGTTGTACACGAAGTTGTTCAACAGAAAAGGATAAAGCTTTACAAGCAGCCAAGATATAAAGGAACAAGTTAAAAAGAGGCAAGATTTTTAAAGTGGTTCGGCATGAAAACGCCTACATCCACTGATTCTCTTTGTTAATTCACTTCATATGGGTAGTACAAGTTAAGAAATGTATCGACGGAGGTGTTGGATGTTCCATGCCCTATGGAACACCTCTCTGTCCACTGTTGACAAAATATAAGCTCCGTTGTGGAGATCTTTATGAATTACATAGGGTCCGTCCCAGATTGGATCTAGCGCTCCGGGGTGCGGGAAGATCCGCGTGAGGACAAGATCTCCTTCCTGTAAGCTGCGGTGCTTGACTTTAGAGTTGCATTGTGCTGCTACTTTTTGCTTGTGAGCTGCTGCTTTGAGTGCTGCATCGTCTCTTCTCTCCTCAATTAGATCCAAAGACATGAGGAGGGGTTCTTCGTTCTCTTCTGGGTTGTAGTGGATCCTGCGGTGAGAGGGCCCTATAGTTTCAACTGGGAGCATGGCCTCCGATCCATATGCCAAAGAGAAAGGAGTATGCCCTGTTGAAGTTCTGTAAGATGTGCGATAGGCCCAAAGTGCCGTAGGAAGTTCGTCCACCCAAGCGCCTTTCGACTTTTCAAGTTTCTTCTTGATTAAGGTTTTGAGAATCTTGTTGACAGCTTCGACTTGTCCGTTTGCTTGAGGATGAGCTACAGATGAGAAGCTTTTGTGAATTCCGTGTTCTTGGCACCAATCGGCGAATTCTTCGCTGTCAAACTGAAGTCCGTTGTCTGATATGATCTTGAGTGGGACCCCGTACCTGCACAGAATATTTTTGATCAAGAAGTTGATAACTTTTGCCGAAGATATTTTATTTAGAGGTTCCACCTCCACCCATTTGGTGAAATAGTCAACTGCCACTATAGCATATTTGGCTCCGCCTCGGCCCGTTGGCAGTTCGCCAATTAAGTCAATTCCCCATACTGCAAAGGGCCAAGGGCTGGTCATTTGAGTAATCTCATTTGTGGGTAGTCGAGGAATCTTGGAAAATTTCTGACATCTGTCGCATCTCTTGACGAATTCCAAGGTATCTTTGTTTAAAGTGGGCCAGTAATATCCATATCGGAGTATCTTCTTTGCCAGAGTCTGTCCTCCAGTGTGATCTCCGCAACTTCCTTGATGGATGTTAGATAAGACTTCCCTGGCTTCCCTTCCAGCGATACACCTTAATAAGGGATTAGAGAAGCCGCGCCGATAGAGGATGCCTTCTTGTAATGTATAGCGGGAAGCTTTCCTCAAGATTTTCTTGATTTCGTTACGCCTGTCGGGCAGTGTGCCATCTTGTAAATATTTCCAGATATGAGTCATCCAAGTTTCTTTGTCGATTGCAGCTATCAGATTCACTTACTCGAAACTTGGTGCCGGCTGTTTTGAGATGGTTAATGCTCCGAAGATAGTGATGTTCTTCATACTAGCTTGCTTTGCTAGTTCGCCGGCCTCTTGGTTCTCTTCTCGAGGAATGTGTTTGATTAGATAGTGATCCAATTGACTGAGCAACAGCTTGGCCTTTTTTAGATATGCTGTGAGTCATTCTCCTCGAGTCTGGAAGTCTCCCAGTATTTGATTTACAATGAGTTGAGAATCGCTATGGAGACATAAAGAGCCGACCCCAATCACTATGGCCAGTTCTAATCCAGCTATCACCGCTTCGTATTCTGCGTCATTGTTCGTGGCAGCGAATTCCAACCTTAGGGCGTAGTGCAGCTTCTTTCCCCTGGGGGTGATTATCACAACACCTGCCCCCGAGTCTTGTTCGTTCGACGCTCCATCTACGAAGAGATTCCACTTGATATCTTTTGTTATTTCAGATTGCTCCTTACCTTCGCTAGTAGTGAATTCGGCAATGAAATCAGCTATGCTTGCCCCTTGATAGCGGTGCGAGGATGGTAAGTGATATCATATTGACTTAGTTCAATGCACCATTTAAGTAATCGCCCAGAAGTGTCGGGGCGATGGAGCACTTGCCTTAGCGGTTGATCGGTTAAAACTCTGATGGAATGAGACTGGAAATAGTGTCGCAGTTTCCGTGACGTGATTAGCAGACAGTATGCTAGCTTCTCAAGTCTAGGGTACCTGGCTTCTGCCCCTGTAAATCTCTTGCTTACAAAGTACACGGGCCGCTGTACGCGGTTGTCTTCTCTCACCAAAGCGGCGCTTAAAGCATGAGATGATACAACAAGGTATAAGTACAGTTCCTCGCCTTCATTTGGAGTTGAGAGCACTGGTGGTTTCTGGAGGTGTCCGATTAAGTTAAGGAAGGCTGTCGAGCATTCGTCAGTCCATTCGAACTTTCCTTTGTCCTTCTTTAAAGCCTCGAAGAAAGGGATGCATTTGTCGGTTGCTTTAGAGATGAACCTACTTAGGGCGGCCACTTTCCCGTTCAGGCTTTGCATCTCCCTTTGAGTGGATGGTATCTTGATATCTTGTAAAGCTCGAACTTGTTCGGGGTTTTCTTCAATCCCTCTGGCATGAACAACGAATCCCAAGAACTTTCCCGACGACACCCCGAAGGAGCACTTTAGAGGGTTCAGCTTCATTCCATATTGGCGAAGTGCTTGAAACATCTCATCCAGGTGATTTATATGATCGTTGGCTTTTTTTACCAGCATGTCATCCACATAAACTTCCATAGTTCGTCCTATTAGTTCCGCAAACATCTTGTTGACAAGGCGCTCATAAGTAGCCCCAGCGTTTTTAAGTCCAAAAGGCATTACTTTGTAGCAGTACAATCCCCGGTCAGTGATGAAGCTAGTGTGGTCTTGATCGGGGGCGTGCATAGGGATCTGGTTATATCCTGAGTATGCGTCCATGAAGGATAAGAGTTTGTGTCCGGCAGTGCTGTCCACGAGTTGGTCGATTCGGGGGAGTGGGAAGCAGTCCTTTGGGCAGGCATCATTTAAGTTGGAGAAATCGATGCATGTTCGCCACTTCCCATTAGCTTTCTTTACCAGTACCGAGTTGGCGATCCATTCTGGGTAGATGGCTTCCCGTATGAAGTCATTGGCAAGTAAGTTCTTTACTTCTTCCTCGAGGGCTGCTGATCGTTCTTCCCCCATGCTCCTCTTTTTCTGCTTCACTGGCACCTTGGTGGGATCGATGTTCAGCATGTGGCATGCTACGTCTGGGGAGATTCCTGTCATGTCAGCGTGTGTCCATGCAAATACATCCATGTTGTGGCGAAGAAAATCAATGAGTTGATTTTTTAATTCTTCTTTTAACTGAGACCCGACTCTCAGCAGTCTACTTGGGTCGTATTTGTCTACAGATACGAATTCCATAGCCTCTGCAGGCTCGGCGGTAGCCTCCTCCTCTTTGTCCCTGGGGTCTAATTCATTGAAAGGATCACTGGTATATCGAAGAGGAGGGGCTTTCTTTAGTTGCTATGCTTCCAAGCTCTTCATGCAGAGAGTAGTCTCTGCATTTTTCCCTTTATCTTTTCTGCGGTTATTGCGAAGTTCAGTTACATAGCAGTCTTGAGCAGCTTCTTGATCTCCCTCCGTTTCTCCTATTCCGTTATCGGTCGGAAATTTCATCTTCAAGTACCACGGGGCTAGGACAATTTGGAAGTCAGACAAGGCTGGTCTTCCCAAAAAGGCGTTGTAGGCCGAGTGGTTCTCTATTAGCACAAATGTTTGTTTTCGCACAGCGGAGCGGGGATGACTTCCTATTTCAACAAAAAGGTCCAGTTGCCCGAGGGGTATCTTCGCATCTCCAGTGAAACCATGTAGTGGCTTGCTGTAGGGAGACACATCCTTCATCGATAGTTTCATTTTGTCGAAAGCATGCTTGAATAGGATATTCACCGAGCTTCCAGTGTGTATTAAAATTCGGAAAACTTTGGCGGGTCCGAACCATACAGAGATGACCATAGGATCCATGTGCGGGTATTGTCTTCCCTCTAGATCACGCCTACTGAATGTGATGTCGTAATTCTCTTTCCGTTTCGGGTGGCGTTCTTCCATAACAGATTAACGCAGCCTTCAGCGTTCCTCAGTGACTTACCGTATCTTTCCATCTCCGCCCAGCTTCTGTCGGCGATGTGCAGTCCTCCTGATATGGTGTGGACCACTATCTTCTCTTGACTAGAGCGGCTGGTGTTGCGATTTCCCCCACCTGCTTCTGGGGGGGTAGTCCAGGATTCTCATTGGCCGGAGTTGAAGTCCTGTTCTGGCCTTTTACATAGCGCTCCAGTCTCCTCCTTCTGATGTGTTCTTCAATCAAGTCCCGGAGATGGTGGCATTCATTGGTATCATGTCCGTGGGATTCGTGGAAGCGGCAGAACTTTTCAGATTTGAGTGCGCTATCTGACTCCTTCTTGTGCGGGTAGCGCTTGTACCTAACTTCGTCTTGAGTGGCTAGGAAGATGTTTTCTATCGTTTCATTCAAAGGAGTGTAAGAGTCAAATCTTGGTCCTGGTCGATATAAGCGCTTTTCTCCCTTTTTGCCCCCAGCATTGTATCTAGAGTCATTTCTTCGAACATCCTTTGCTGCAGCGGGGAACCTGTCTATAGCCGTCTTAGCCTGTTGCCCTGATTGCCTCTCAGTGGCGGCGTCCTCAAGTCTCATATACTTTTCAGCTTCATGGAAGAAATCAGGTAAAGTAGCTGGTTTTTCCTTGGTTGGTCTTCTAGAAAATTTAGTATCTGGATGTACACCACTGCAAAGGGCCGTTAGGATAAGTTTCTCGTCGGCATCTTGGACTGCGGTTGCCACGGCATTGAATCGGGTTAGATATTGTTGCAATGTCTCTCCGGGTTTCTGTTTGATATTAGATAAGGAATAAGCGTCCTTGGGTTGCTCCACATGAATGCGGAACTGATTGATGAACTTTTCTTTCAACATTTCCCATGAGCTGACGGACCCTTGGGGTAGGTGGCAGAACCAGGAGGTAGCTAGATCTGCCAAGAATAGTGGGAAGCATTTACACAACACTCTCTCTGTTGCTCCGCTCATGAGCATATGCTGGGTGTACCTCTGTAAGTGTACGATGGGGTCAGAGGTTCCCTTGTAAGGTTCCATCGTTGGCATTTTCCATTCTCGGGGGGTGATGGCAGTTTCAATATTGCGGGTGAAGGGGCTAGTTACCCTAGCACCTATCCCCCGATCCCTTTGCTCCTGTTGGACGCACTCTCTAAACAATCGTGCCATCCTTTCATCAGAACTTGGAGCGGACAAAAATGAGCTTGGTTCTTCCCTGCGGGATTGATTCCGTCCAGATGACTTGTAGGGATGGTATCGTCTGTCACTCCTAACATTCTCCAAAGGCTGTCTCTGCTCTTCGGGGGGCATGCTGGGGTCAGCCATAGTTGGCCCTTGCCTTGATCTTTCCCTGCTGGGTTCTGTTCTCAGTGCTTCCTCGGGTCCAACTTCGGGCTGGACTCCAGCTCGGCCCCGTCTACTGGTGTTTTCATGGTTAGGTAGCATGACAGGCTCAGAAACATCCGACCCTTGCCTGGCACCTCCCCCGTTGGGTTCGGTTCCAAGTGTTTCCTCGGGTCGGACTTCGGGCTGAGACCGGGCTCGGCTCCTACCATGGCTGTTTCTGTTGTTAACCTCTTCGAAGAAGAAAGGTCTTTGTCGCCTTCCAGATCCTCCAGATTGGGACTCACCCCATGATTCGGTGTTGCGGTTGGTTCTTCAGCATCCCTCAGGCGTGACATGAGTTGGTCCACCAAGGCTTCTTGTTGAGATGCGAAGCGGTTAGTTACTTCAGCCACAACCCTGTCTAGATCAGCCCTAGTAATTGGTTGTTCCGCTGCGAGGGCTGTTGGATTTGCCTGATTTTCATCTGGTATTGCTGTTAAAACGGGATGATTCTCTTGATTTGGGGCCACTGGATCTGGGATACTGCTAGTTGCGACGTTCTTTCCTATGTTAACATCTCTCCTCTGCCTGGAAGTCATGTTGTCGGAGCAAGGAACGATGCTGTGAGGAAGAAGGTTGAGTAGGAGAAGCTGTAGCTTCTAGCTTGGTTCTCAGTGAAAGCACCAAAAATGTTTGCACAAAAAATGGACAAACACCTCCAAGTCGTGTGAATTAGTCGATTTTAGGTTGTTTCTAGTGGTTTGGGTGATTTATCCAAATATATAAAAAGCAGGAACTAAACTGTAAAAGACACACAGATTTATAGTGGTTCGGCCAGAACGTGCCTACGTCCACTTTATATGTTATTCTCCTTTTTCTTTCAGATTACAAGTACAAAGCTTTGTATACAAGTATATGAAAGTTGTTTGAAAGTTCCTTCCGTGCTTGAGCTCTCAAACTTGTCTGCCATTGTTGTACCCCTGTCCCTCTATTTATAGAGTGAGGTTGGGGGCAGGGGTTTTGGATGTATATAGCTGCTGGTGGTCCTAGGCTGAAGCAATCTGGTCTGGCACATCCGGTTCGGCATGCCTTGGTTCGGCCGTGCTTGGAGAAGGTTGGTTCGGCAGGGGTTGGTTCGGCAGTGGCTAGAGGGAAGGTTGGTTCGGCCTTGCTTCGTTCGGCAGGGGTTGGTTCGGCAGTGGCTAGAGGGAAGGTTGGTTCGGCCTTGCTTCGTTCGGCAGGGGTTGGTTCGGCAGTGGCTAGAGGGAAGGTTTGAGAAGTGCGTTTGATTCGGTGGGGCCCTCCCTGTAATAGCTTGGTGGCAATATCCCCAACAGTCACATAATGTCTTGAAGCAAAAGACTATTTATGTTATCATTTATCTAAATATAAATGTGTACACATTATAAAATAGAAATAAAAGATGTTCAAATTATTAAGAGCTCAATAATTGTTATGTTTAGCTAAGTTCAAAATAAATGGAATAATAAGAAGATAATTAGGAATTATTTGCAAGACCCATGCTATCTGTATGGCTCTGAAAGGTCTTTGGAGGTAGTCGTTTCGTGCATATGTTTGCCACTTGTAAGTCTGTACTTATCGATTCAACGATAATTTTCTTTAGTTTAACATCTTGCTTCAGCAGTAGGTATTTCAGGTCTATGTGTTTGGAATCTTTGATTATCCTATCATGCTTGGAGAAAAAGGTTGCAGCTTCATTGTCGCACTAGACAGTTAGTGGCTTAGTGATAAAACTTAAAGTGCCAAATTGTGAAACAAAATTACGCAGCCATGTTCCCTGAATTGAAGCCTCATAACATGTTACGTATTCAGCCATCATGGTGGATCCGAAAGGCATCTCAGATTTCTTGCTTCTCCATGATATTGCACCTATACATAAGAGGTACACGTAGCCAAGAGTGCAGGTCCTAGTGTCAGGACATCCAGTAAGGTCTGAATCAGAATAACCAGTTACCTGTTGGTAACTTGATTTTCTATAGTGAGCATGTAATTCCTTGTTCCCTTTAGGTATCTCAGTACCTTCTTTGCAGCTTTTCAATGAGTGATTCCTGGGTTACTTTGAAATCTACCAGCATACTAATTGCATGATTGATATCAGGTCATGTACAGACCTGTGAATACATCAAACTCCCTACAAGTGATGCATAAGGATATTTGGTCATTTCTTCTCATTCCATAGGAGTCTTTGGGCACTGTTCAAGAACAAGTTTATCTCCTTTCTGTAGTGGGATAGGACAAGAGGAACAATTCGTCATGCCAAATCTATCAAGAATTTTGTCAATATATGCTTTTTGAGACAATCCTAGAATTTCTTATGATCTATCACGAAATATTTCTGTTCCTATCACTTAGGAAGCCTCACACATATCTTTCATTTCAAAGTTCGTTGAGAGATAATCCTTAATTTCACATAATAAATGAAGGTCGCTGCTAGCTAATAATATGTCATCAACATACAGAATCAAAAATATGAACTTTCTCCCACTGAATTTGAGGTATGTACAAGGGTCAACTATGTCTTCTGTGAAATCGAAAGCGGTAATGATTTCATGAAACTTTAGATACCATGGTCTGGAAGCTTGTTTCAGTCCACATATTGATTTCTTATGTTTGCAGACCATGTCTTCCTGTCCTTCAATTATGAAGCCTTCAGGTTGACGCATGTAGACTTCTTCTTCAAAGTCTCCATTTAGAAAGGTTGTTTTCAAATCCATTTGATGTCACTCGAGATCATAATGAGCTATTAATGCCATGACAATTCTAAGAGAATCTTTCCTGAAAACGGGAGCAAAAGTTTCATTATAGTCAATGCCTTCTTTCTGATTAAAACCTTTGAAAATAAGTCTGGCTTTATATCGTTCAATTTAACCATTGCAGTCACGTTTGGTCTTGAAGACCCACTTACAACCGATTGCTTTATGTTCTTGTGGCAATTGAACGATTTCTCAAACTCGATTATTATCCATAGATTTCAGTTCATCTTTCATGGAATCAATCCATTTAATAAAATTAACAACCTTAATGGCTTATGAATAAGAAATTGGGTTTCCATCCTTTACAAATTTTGAAATGTCTTAAACTAGGTTTCCATCCTTTCCAAAGTTCAAAAGGAGTCTTTGGAACGGCCTTACTTGGAACTCTATTTAAGATCTAGACAGCTGTTCGTAATGGATCCATCCATAACGATATAGGTAAATTTGCATGACTCATCATGGATCTAACCATTTCCATGTGTGTACGATTTCGCCTTTCAGCTACACCATTCTGCCATGGAGATTCAGGCATTGTGTATTGTGCAACAATTCCAAGTTTTTGAAGAAGTCTAGCAAAAGGTCCAGGATGTTGTCCCGTTTCATCATACCTTTCATAAAATTCACCACCCCTATCTGACCTAATGATTTTCACCTTTCTTTCTAATTGCCTTTCGACTTCAGTAATGAACACTTGTACAACATCCACTGACTGAGATTTTTCATGCAACAGATAAAGATAGCAATAACGTGAAAAATCATTGATAAAAGTGATGAAATATTTCTCTCCTCCAAAAGTTAGAACATCAAAAGGTCCACAAATATCTGTATATATTATTTCAAGAAGTTGTATACTTCTTGTGGCTCCTTTCTTTGTGTTTTTTTGTTGTTTTTCCTTTAATACAATCAACACATGCTATAATGTTAGCGAAGTCTAGGTCCGGTAGGACACCATCTTTCACTAACCTCTTGATTCTTTCACTAGATATATGACCCAGTTTTTTATGCCACAAGAAGTAAGAATCATTCTTGGATGACTTTCCTTTAGTTTCTTTTCCATGCAGGGTGAGTTGGATTTTAGCATTTTGTTTAACATGAAGTATATAAAGTCCATTAAATAATATTTCAGAACCAATAAGACTAGAATTTTTAAACAAAATAAATTTCCATTTCCAACTTCAAAAGAATATCCAAATTTATCAAGTACACTACAGAAATCAAATTACGGGAAATAGACGGAACATAAAGAGTTTGACATAAATCTAACTGATAACCGCTATCTAAAATAAGACGGAAAGTTCCAATAGCTTCAACTGGAGCTTTATCCTTATTCCCTATGAAAATGAAATTCTCACTTGGGTTTGTGGTTTGGATTGTAATGAATCCCTACATAGAATTCGAAACATGAACGTTAGCAGCAGTATCAATCCGCCAAGTAGAAGAAGGTACATTAGTAAGATTTGATTCGAAATGACTTATGAAACCCATTGGGTTACCGTTCTTTTCGAACCATGTTTTGCACTTAATGCAATCTGTCAGGAAGTGTCCAGGTTTCTTGCAGAATTTGCAGACATGATCCTTCTTTTTCTTCTTGGATGGTTGAGTGGTGTCATAAGAATTTGGTGGTGCTCTTTTATGCTGTGAGTTGTTCTTTTTGCCAGCTTGTTTTCTAACCCCTTGAGTGAAATAAGCAACTTTAGTGCCTTGCGAGCCTTGCCTAGACTCCTCTTGAACCAGTTTGTTAGTCAATTCATTTAGACTCCACTTTTCCGTAGTAGTGTTGTAATGAATTTTGAATGGTTCATACCGAGGAGGTAAGCTAGTGAGGATGAATTGGACGAGAAAAGCAACGTCCATAACCAATCCTAAGTTCTTAAGTTTGGTAGCAAGGTTAATCATTTCAATGACATGAGCGCTCATGTAGCGCGAACCATCAAACTTCATGGTTATAAGATCTGCCATAAGTTTTCCAGCAAGGGATTTGTCTGTAGTCTTGAACCGATTTTCAATGGATTGCAAATACTCTTTTGCGCTATCAGTTTTGGGTAGGGAGGTTTTGATGTTGGTATCAATCACCATTCGCATAAACATCATGTTGAGCCTATTAGATCATTCCCAATCATCATGGAGTTTGTTTTCCTCAGGCGTACTTGTGTCAGTAAGTGGGGCTGGCTTTTCCTTAAGGAGAGCCATGTCCAGTTCAAGTACGCCCAAAGAAAACTCAACTTCCTCTTTCCATTCTGAGTAGTTGGTTCCATTGAGTCCGGCGATAGACGTAGCGTACGAATTAAGGTTTGAGGGCACTCCAACTCTAGCTATAAAAGAAATGTAGGCTTCTTTACTAGAATAAAACACATGTAATAATAAGAGGTTAACTTTAGCGCCTCCTGTGGGTAGGCAGTAGAACCATACTCATGAAAGAATGATAAACATTAATGTTTCATGCGTTATTGTGCAAGCACCAGCCGCCTATGGACGGGACTGCATGCATCAGACCAGAGGAAACAAGGAAATTAAGCGTGGAAGCGAAAATTAAAACAAGAGAGAAAAGAGGGAAACCGGATCGGACCAGTTGGTCATCTCTTTTTTTTTCTCGCATAAACATTTTCCATTCTTTCAAGCAATCCACAGCAAGAATAATAAATGTCTAGTAACTCCAAGTAAATTCCATATATGAATTTAACATATAAACAATTATTTTGCAAATCATGTATAAACAATTATCTTATAAGTTCCAGATCATGAATTTAATGTCAAACTAGGAAACAATTGTTTTCAATATGTATACTTTCTAAAAAATATTCGCATACAATAAGTTGTTCCATATTATACAGTAGGTCAAACATTAAAGTAGAAAAAAATTAACTTTTGCGGAAATATAAACTTTTCGGATTCAGATCTAAGCATACGTTGAATAGAACAATATTGATAATCATGATTACTATAGCAGCTTAAATAATATGAATATTAAACTTGAATCATATTAATACTAAAATAATTATCATCATCATAGTAAAATTACAAACATCATATCATAGATCTATGCTAGTTTCGTTTTATATATTGATGGATAATCATGAATTCTAAAACTATTCTCTAATACCACATGTAATCTATATCTTGCGAATAACATAAACCCTAAGGTCTAGAATTACATGACTATCACATATGTAATGAATCAATAAAAAATACCTCCAGACATCTCGTATATGAATCGGCAATGGTTATTGTCGAAAACTATTTCAATGGATAAAGGAAATGGTTTCTCTCTCTTTTTCTATATATTTCTTTATGTGTTTTTTCTATATACTTTGTGATGGGAAAAGGTTAATATTTATAGGTAGAGAGAGGACTAAATTTCCAAATTTATAGATTTAGTCTTAATCATCCATCAAGATCAAGATGAGAGAAATTAATGCTCTAGATTATAACCATTTTATTGATTAGCATATTAATATGAAAACCCTTTAGATTCTATCGACCACAAAATGAGGAAGGAAACGTTTAAGGAAGGAAACGGTCAAATTTCCTTAGAAAATAAGGAAGAAAAATCCATTAATGTTTTCGTATTAATTTCCTTACAAAATAAGGAAGAAAAATCCATCAATGTTTCGTATTAATTTCCTTACAAAACGGTCAAATTTCCTTACAGCTACGAATGCATATTTGCAGTTCCTATAATATACAAACTTTGGTGGTTGTCTATGTGTTAAGATTCAAAGAAAGTAGATTAATTTGTTGAAAAGAACGTCGTCGGTGATCAACTATAATCGGTGAGCTAGCTGGAGGATATGTATAATACAAAACATTTTAGAAACAATTAAAGAAAGTGTGTGAGAATATAAACATTTGTCAGTTTGTCACTTCTGAACCCTATACATGTATAGTAAGTGCGGCTAGGTAACGGTGCTAAACAAAAGGGAATGTGGATCCTAGCCCTACACACACACAGTTGAAAGTGTTAAAATTCTGGTCCAAGGCCGAAATAAACAACCGGGTACATATTACCCATTAACACAACACCTCATTATATTGAACCATTTCTACAGTAGCGCACTCTTATTTCTCAAACTCTCGATTCTCGTCAAAAGAAAATGAAAGTTCCCAACCCTAGACAATTAGGGTTACTATGAGTTAGGGCGATTCCTTCCATCTTCAATTTATATGACTTGCGTTTCCTTTAGAGTGGTTTCTAGATTCTCTCCTTGCTATTTTAGCTAAAGTGGTTTTGAATCGAAAAATTTCTTCTATATTTATTCGCAGTTTCGTAGTCACTTGCAGCTTGCTTCTCTTGTCCTTGATGCTTGCTGCTTTCTCGTTTATTCCATATAGATAAATGATAAACTTGGTTGTTAAGCTTGCTTCTACAGTAGCTTTCGTTTAGTCTCTGATTGTTAGTTTCGAGTTGAAAATTTCTATCTTATTGTAGGAGTAATATCGCTTCATGCATGTTGTTGGATGAACAGTTGTTCCTGAATAGGTAAGAAATAATTACAATTAGTATTTTTATTTAGTTTTATACTAAATTATACTTACTAATTGTTTATTGACTTCCCTTGCAGAAGCCTCTTCAGGATTGTGCATTGGAACAGCCACCTCCAATAATCATGTCATCGAGATTGATTCCACTCCAGCCTCCTAACTCTTTCGTCGAATGATGAGCACTTTGTTGTAAATTTTTGCCTCGATAAATTTCAAAATTAACTTTCCCACTGTGTAAGTAAGCCTTTACCCTTTCTTCATAGTTGTCCAGTTCATGAATGCTTGAACTTTGGCTTTGCTATTAAGTTAATTATTTTTTAGCCTTGTGGTTTAGAATCTGTGTTGTTAAAGCGCTTAACGCTATTTCGCGGTGGAGATATGAAAAGTTATAGTGGGGATAAAATGGGATATAACGGAAAATAACGAGGGTGTAAAAAAGCTTCACTAGATATAAAATCAAATATTTAATTTTATTTTATTCTCATTCTTACATCATTTACATAAGAAATAGAAATACTTTTTAATCTTATATAACAAAATCGAAAAATATCATGATTTACGCAAACTAGATTTGGTGATTACAATAGATTTATAACTTATATTGAGCACTAAAGTCTTAAAATTAGGCTTTTAACCTAACTTTACTGATTTGGTTTTAAGGAGAATTAGTCAAATCAACCTTTGTATATCAATTTTGCTAGAGTGGGTGCTAAAAAACCTTGATTTAGCAGGTTTAGCGGAATATAATAGGGCCCAAAGCGGATATACGACTTAATAGCGCTAAATTGATATAGCATAGTGATTGGAGAGCACTATGCGTTACAAGTGGGATTTTGCGAGGCTTTAGTAAGGCTTTATCTGCACAATAGTATTTGTTAATTTGCTTCAATGATTTTCCATAGGTGGATGCTTTCTTTTTCTTTTCTTTTTTTGTGCAATTTTGGCGTTTTTCTCTTTCCATATGTGTTATATTACTATTGTTGGTAAAGTGTACCAATTTTGATGACCCTAACTCGACCTTCGAAAATCGACACCAAATACGATACACGTATTCAAATGCCGCAGATCCAAACGTCGAATCTGGTTCGCCGAAGCTTATAACACATCAAGTATAATAACGCAGCGGAAGAAAAGAAATGAATATCATTGATATACAACATTCGATACAACAATGATACAATATGAATCAATATCAGAGATACAAGATAACAATGCTACAGTGGAATAACAATATGATATAGGAGCGGAAAACGAATAGCAAAAGAGATAACTCCAATATCAAACTGCAACTCCAATTCCAATGCTCCAAAGCCAAACTCCAAACCACAAGCTCGAACCACCATCCCATTTCACCCAGATTAGCAAGTCTCATCCGTGAATCCAAAGACTCCAAAGAATTCCAAAGAGAAAACTAAAAGCTACCAAATCGATATCTATATATACTATCTGAAAAAACCCAACTCCAGGGTCGTTACAACCGGTATCAGAGCTGAAGGTTAAAACTTTAGCTCAGGTGTATAACACATTAAGTAACTCATTAGAGATAGGGTGAAGTATACCCCAGAATGAGTATATCCCTAAGATATACGTCTGTATGCCTCAGTAAATTCTCTTACAATCCACTGATAGTGAGTATGAGTGCAAGAAGAGGACGAGATACGGGACAGGGGAGTACCACTATACATGGTCAATACCCAGCAATAGCGGAAACAACTTTCTCTATCAATCTCATTTGATTCGTCTTTTTAGTTCTTTGATGTTTTCCTGACAGCTCCAGAAAGAAGCTTTGATGTATTTGCATGGGACACAAACTCTAGATATGTCAGAATTGTTTGTTTGGATGAATTGCTTGCTTTGGTTACTATGGTTGATAGGTATATTTTGGTTGTTTAAACTAAAAGTTTTGGCATTGTATCCATATATCTGTCTTTTCTTTGGGATATTCTGACTTGAGCTTGGAATCCATACCCAGTGTTTGAGAATTTTGGAAGATTAGATTCATTTACTTGTTTCTTTGGGTTCTAGATATGTTCTATGAGTGATTAGTTATCCTTCGAACTAACCAGTGCCCCTGTATATTCGTAGTTCTGGCGACCCGAGAGTCTTGTATTATATGAGTTCTTTCTCATAATTATAAGTGATATTCTGATTTGGTGAGCCAAATACAGAATAGATAATCATCTTGATTTGTGAGTCGATTCTCTATCTTTGTGTATCTATCTTTTGTTGTCTCCCTTTCAAATTTCGAGGACGAAATTTTCTTAAAGGGGGAATCTATAACATTCTTTGATTTTAGCTAGAATAAATTTGACAATATAATTTAATTTTTGAATTAAATTGTGGATTTATTTGAGTTTCCCCAAATAAAATAAGCTGTTTGGTTGTTTGTTTAAATGTTTATGAAGAAATTTCAAATAGAATCTTAGTTTTGTAAATCAAAAAGAAAATAAATATTTTAAATAAAATTGGGTTTGAAAGAAAAACTCTATCTTTTAAAATTAATAGAGATTTGTTTCCAAATATATAACATACATATGTAATATGTATTTTGAAAATATTTGAATTCAATATGGTAAATTTCTAAAAGCCAACCCAATATATATGTATACATATTTATTTATTTATATATATGAATAAATACTTATTTAAAGGTACAATAGTTTGAAATATAAATAATTAAAGGATTTAAAATAAAAATTGTATTTACTAACTTATAAATATTTATTAGTAATGTATAATTTAATTTCAAATCATTTTTCTTTAATTTGTATGAGTATAAGTAATTGAAATTATCTGACGCAGCGGATAATAACAAAACGATGTAGATCGATGAAAGTAGCAAACGGTGGATTGAAGATACTGAAATGCCCAAATTCGTTGATCACAAAGATACCGAATTCTAGTTATCTTCGGCACGTTGATCGCGCACGATACCATGAAAGAAGATCTACAATTCTTCAAACGTTGATCAAGCGCATTTGATACCGTGAATTGGCTTCAACGATCATTGATTCGAGCGCACTCGAATAACCGAAAGTGGAGATAGGAGATCACACTCAACTACCAATTTAGATGAAAGCACACAGCAATCAAACAAGTTTTTATTCAACAATCGACCTCTCAAAATGTACAACACACTCCCTATTTATAGCATTTCACAACCGGTGCCTTAAGTCATTCACGACTTACGACTTATCATATGTCGACAGCGATTCATCGTACACGGCTCACGACTTAAGTTAGGTCGTACGCGACCTATCATCCAGCGACATAACCCCCTTACAACACAGCACACCGTCGACCGACTTATCTACATACCGACCTACGACTTATCACAACACAAGTTACCACGACTTAAAGCAATTACAACCATACGAACTAATCAAGTCCCAGCGACATAACGGCTTAAGAACGACACGACTTAACAATTTACAACACAAGACCTAAGATACAACGCACCCGACCTAAACATACAACGACTCACCTTCACATATGTACAATACAACGACTCAAGACACAACGACTTAAAATAACACGACTTAACTCTTCAGCGACTTAAGAGCATAACTTCTTTATCACTTCACGCGACTCAAGCTTCATGCGGCATAACTCTTTAAACGACTTAACTAGGTCGTGAGCGACCTAAAGTTTTGTTAGCTCGTGAAGTACTTATCTCGTAGGTTGATAAGTCGTGGCTCTTTTAGGTCGTGACCCGCAAACTCGTTAGGTCGCGAGCTTAATGCAACTTCCCTTTCTTGTTTCCTGTTAAGTCGGGAGTGACCTACACTTTCCTCCTAAGGTCGTCGACGACTCATGCCTTCACCTTCTGGGTTCCAGTTAGGTCGGAAACAACTTAAATTTTCCTCCTCCTCCTTAGGTCATGGGCGACCTAAGTCTTCATCTTGCTTAGGTCGTGAACGACTTAAGCCTTGGAAAATGATAGCTTGCAATTCTTCGACCCTGGTCTGAGCTGCATCATCCTCCCTAGGTTGAGAAAAATTCGTCCTCGAATTTGTAAATTCTTCCACAACAAGTTCAGCTCCATGGTACAGAATTAAATATTTGACGTTGAAAACATCAGAAGTATGAATATCCTCTGGTAACTTCAATTGATACGCATTCTCATTGATTTTCTTTAGAATTTCAACTGGACCAATTTTCCGCACCTTCAATTTATTGTACGTTCCCACCGGAAAACGATCTTTTGTCAACACTGCGTAAACCAAATCACCTTCGTTAAATTCAACACTTCGTCGCTTCAAATCTACAGTTCGCTTATACTTCTCATTTGTCATCTCCAATCGTTCCTGAACGATTCTATGACAAACCTTTAAAGCATCAACAAAATCAGTAGCTCGTTTAACGGTCCCCTTTGGTTGTGGCACTACCGTTAAATCCAATGGCCCTTTTGGCAAGTTTGAATAAACAATCTGAAATGGACTGAAACCTGTACTACGATTCACCGCATGATTATGAGCAAACTCTGCTTGACATAACTTCATATCCCAACTTTTCAGATTATCTTTCACCAAACATCTCAATAAATTCCCCAACGATCTGTTCACAACCTCCGTTTGTCCATCTGTTTGCGGATGGTAAGCGCTACTAAAATTCAGCTTCGTTCCGACCATCTTCCACAAACTCAACCAAAAATGGCTCAGAAAACGAGTATCTCTATCCGAAACAATAGATTCAGGTAAACCATGAAGTCTATATATCTCTTTAAAGAACAACTGTGCGACATGAACAGCATCCGCCGTCTTCTTACAAGCCATAAAATGTACCATCTTCGAAAAACGATCTACCACAACGTATATCGAGTCATTTCCCCTTTGAGTCCTCGGCCAACCCAACACGAAATCCATGCTAATGTCCACCCATGGTTTTGCTGGAATAGGTAAGGGAATATACAAACCCGCATTTGTCGCTGTCCCTTTCGAAATTTGACAAACATGGCATCTCTCCACAAATCTCTCTACCTCTTTTCTCATCGACGGCCAAAAATAAGATTGTGAAATTAACTATAGGGTGCGATCCCGTCCAACATGTCCTTCTTCATGTAACTCTTTGATAATCTTCATTCTCAAACTACCTTCTGGTACGCACAATTGATTCCCCTTGAACAAGAACCCATCTACCAACATGAATTCATCCGTACTCCCGTCCTTGACTTTCTCAACAAATTTCATAAAGTAAGGATCTTCTTCAAGCAGTTCTGGCAATAGTTCAAACCCTGTCACTTCAACTTTCATTATCGTCAACAAATGATTCCTCCTGCTCAAAGCATCAGCTACACGATTCGTCACCCCTGATTTGTGCTTAACAACAAAAGTAAACTGTTATAGATACGCGACCCATGAAGCGCGCCTAGCTGAAATTTTGTCCTGCCCTTGCAAATGCTTCAAAGCCTCATGATCCGTATAGAGAACAGACTCCTTCTGAAATAGATAATGTCTCCAGTGTTTCACAACTTGAACAATTGCGTAAAACTCAACATCATAAGTGCTATATCTCAACTTAGCCCCAGACAACTTCTCACTGAAATAAGCAACTGGTCTTCCTTTCTGACTCAAAACTCCACCAACCCCAACCTTCGATGCATCAGTATGTAATTCAAACAACAACTGAAAATCCGGTAAAACTAGAATTGGTGCTGTCGTCAATAGTGTTTTGATCTTCTCAAAAGCAACCCCTGCTTCCTCTGACCACTCAAACTTCTTTCCCTTCATGCAATCGGTTATAGGTGCCATTACACTACTAAAATGTGGAATGAACCTTCGATAGAAAGATACCAACCCATGAAAACTTCTCACTTTAGTAATTGTCTTGGGTTGTGGCCAACTCCTGACAGCTTCTACTTTACTTTCATCCACTTGAATTCCTTCTTTCGATAGAACATATCCTAGAAACAACACACTGTGCATCATGAACACACACTTCTTTGTTGCAGCATAAAATTTCTCCTGTCGTAGAATCAACAGTACTTCACGCAAATGCTGGACATGCTTTTCCATACTCCCACTGTAGATCAAAATATCATCAAAGTAAACTACCACAAACTTTCCAATGTATGGTCTGAAAATCTGGTTCATCACTCTCATAAAAGTACTCGGAGCATTTGATAAGCCAAACAACATAACCAACCATTCGTATAGACCTTCCCTGGTCTTAAAAGCAGTCTTCCACTCATCACCCGGTCTAATACGAATCTGATGGTATTCACTCTTCAAGTCAATCTTTGAAAACACAACAGCTTCACTCAACTGGTCAATCAAATCATCAAACCGCGGCATAGGAAATCTGTATCTCATAGTGTTCTTATTCATCGCCCGACTATCGGTACACATCCTCCACATTCCATCCTTCTTGGGTACCAATAAGGCTGGCACGGCACAAGGACTCAAGCTCTCTTGAACACGCCCCTGTTCTAACAACTCCTCCACCTGCCTTCTCAGTTCCTCATGATCTTTAGGACTCATCCTGTAATGTGGTCTGTGTGGTAATACTGCCTCTGGCACAAGATCAATTTGATGTTGAATATCCCTCAACGGTGGCAACTCCGTTGGTAACTCTTCAGGAAACACATCACTGAATTCTTCCAATGCTGGCTTTACTTCTTTAGGAACTTTAACAGATTTAGTAGCTTCTCGTCCAATCAACAAAAACACCTCTGGACTTTCCTCTACTTCTTCAATAAATTCCTTCAAAGTCAATAAAGTCTTCAGCTCCTTAATCTCTTCTGATTTGCTTTCTCCTTGTTGTCTCTTCTTCGGAACTAAAATGATCTTAACACCTTCAAACA
Organism: Allium cepa; assembly: GCA_030765085.1. NCBI lineage: Eukaryota > Viridiplantae > Streptophyta > Magnoliopsida > Asparagales > Amaryllidaceae > Allium > Allium cepa. Next base: position 518,067,496 of record CM060942.1, read on the forward strand.
TAAAACTGTAGCTATTGGTCCGACCATCATGCTGTACTGCTCGATCATACTGCCATGGCCTTCCCACAAGTAAGTGACAAACATCCATTTCCACAACATCACACCAAATCTCGTCTTTATACTTCTTTCCAATAGAAAATGGAACTTGAACTCGCCTATCCACCTTCACCTCCCCTCCTTTTCTTAGCCACGCTAACTTGTAAGGATTCGGATGTTTCTCCGTTTTCAACTTCAACTTTCTCACAGCTTGGTAGAAATAATATTGTCACAACTTCCAGCGTCAATCAAAAATTTACAAACCTTTCCCAGAATAGTGCATGTTGACTGAAAGATGTTACTCCTCAACCAACTAGCTTCTTCTTCTTGCTTCGGTATTAAACAAGACCACCTCATCATTAGATTACATCCTTCATCTCCTGACGCAATATCTTGTTCATCCTCCTCAACTGGACTAGGATAACCTTCCCCAACATCCTCACCTTCAACTTCAGCAATCATAGTTCGTTTCTTCGGCTTCGGACATTCATTACTCTTGTGACCCACTTCCTGGCAATTGTAACACTTGAAACTATGGTTGACCTTCACCTTCGCAACTTCATTCACAACTGGTTTACTGACAGCTTTCGAAACATTGGAACTCCCACTAGCACCTTTGTTCTGAATATTGGAACTTGTAAACACACCACCTCCACGTCTTCCCTGCTTCTCCCAAGCCAACGCTTTCTGGTGTGCTTCAGCAACAGATCTAGGATCAAACATATTCACCATATCTTGAATCTGCGTCCTCAACCCTCCAACAAATCTAGCAGTCAGCTGTTCCTCTGTCTCCATAATGTCATTTCGAGCAATCAGTTGATAAAATTCATCAGCATAATCACTAACAGTCTTTGTCCCTTGCCTCAGATTCTGCAACCTATGGTACATAAGTGATTGATAATTGTAAGGCAAGAATGTAGCCTTCATTAACTTCTTCATCTTCTCCCATGACTCAATCTTCGACTTCCCCATTCTCTCCTGCATAAGTTTAGTCTGCTGCCACCATGCCATAGCTCTACCTCTCAAACGAGTAGCAACCAACTTCACTTTTCGATTCTCGGGAACCTCCTTGAAATCAAAGATCTCTTCAACATTAGACAACCAATCCAAAAATTCTTCTGCTACCATTCCACCCTTGAATTCTGGAATTTCCATCTTCATACCCGACTCCCATCGTCGGTCATCCTCAACATCCCGATACGAGTTTCGAACTTGGTCTCGATCTCGATAATGAATGCTAGCTCTATCACCCTCTTCATTAAAATCAAATGTATGTCTATATCGATCTCGACCATCAACATCCCTTCGATCACGCATGTCTCTTCTACTATGTCTCTCTTCATCTCGATATGGCTCATCTTCAAAATCACGTGGAGTTCTTCTCTCTTCATGTCCATAGTCATGGTGATCTCTTCTCGATGAAATTGATGTTTCTCTTCTCTCTCTAAAAGATTGCGATGATACCCTTCTCGCTTCCGTAACCGATGGCGAAACTCGGTTTCCTCCATGGTTCGAGATTGGCGATCTCCTCCTTTGACTTTGATTTAAATCATTCATCAATTTCTCTAACTTCCTAATACCTTCATCAAATTTCTCATTAATGCGTTGTTCCATTTGCTCGGCTTCTTCTCTTCTATACAACGCTTCAACATTTTGATGACGATTAGCTCTTCTCGGCGGCATGATTGGATCAACACAAACACTTCAAAACTTCACAAATCTTCTGCAAATCAAACTTCAACAAAACAAAGCACGGCTCAACACTAGCTCGCATAAACTCCTTAGCTCGTTTCAACCCAACTCGGCAATAGGCAACGACCTAAGGCTTAGGTCGGCTCGGCTTCAACAAAGCACGATTTCAATATCAAACTTTGGCGCGCAAACTCTCACGGCCAAATTCAAACAACTTCCACACTTTGATCCAAAGTGGTATGGATCGAAAGTTCTCCTCTTGTTGCAACAAACTATGAACACGATGAACACCAACTTCAAACTCCTTGGCTCCAAGACTCGACTTAGCTATGATTGGCTAAGTCTAGCTTTGATACCAAAAACTAACGCAGCGGATAATAACAGAATGATGTAGATCGATGAAAGTAGCAAACGGTGGATTGAAGATACTGAAATGCCCAAATTCGTTGATCACAAAGGTACCGAATTCTAGCTATCTTCGACACGTTGATCGCGCACGATACCGTGAAAGAAGATCTACAATTCTTCAAACGTTATCAAGCGCACTTGATACCGTGAATTGGCTTCAACGATCGTTGATTCGAGCGCACTCGAATAACCGAAAGTGGAGATAGGAGATCACACTCAACTACCAATTTAGATGAAAGCACACAGCAATCAAACAAGTTTTTATTCGATAATCGACCTCTCAAAATGTACAACACACTCCCTATTTATAGTATTTCACAACCGGTGCCTTAAGTCGTTCACGACTTACGACTCATCATATGTCGGCAGCGACTCATCGTACACGGCTCACGACTTAAGTTAGGTCGTACGCGACCTATCATCCAGCGACTCAACCCCTTTACAACACAACACACCGTCGACCGACTTATCTACATACCGACCTACGACTTATCACAACACAAGTTACCACGACTTAAAGCAATTACAACCATACGAACTAATCAAGTCCCAGCGACATAACGGCTTAAGAACGACACGACTTAACAATTTACAACACAAGACCTAAGATACAACGCATCCGACCTAAACATACAATGACTCACCCTCACATATGTACAATACAACGACTCAAGACACAACGACTTAAAATAACACGACTTAACTCTTTAGTAACTTAAGAGCATAACTTCTTTATCACTTCACGCGACTCAAGCTCCATGCGGCATAACTCTTCAAACGACTTAACTAGGTCGTGAGCGACCTAAAGTTTTGTTAACTCGTGAAGTACTTATCTCGTAGGTTGATAAGTCGTGGCTCTTTTAGGTCGTGACCCGCAAACTCGTTAGGTCGCGAGCTCAATGCAACTTCCCTTTCTTGTTTCCTGTTAAGTCGGGAGCGACCTACACTTTCCTTCTTAGGTCGTGGACGACTCATGCCTTCACCTTCTGGGTTACAGTTAGGTCGGAAACGACTTAAATTTTCCTCCTCCTCCTTAGGTCGTGGGCGACCTAAGTATTCATCTTGCTTAGGTCGTGAATGAATTAAGCCCTGGAAAATGATAGCTTGCAATTCTTCGACCCTAGTCTGAGCTGCATCATTATCCTTCGAAAATAAATAAGAAAACATGAAAACATGATTTGTAAGTAGAAAACAAAAGAAGGTTTAAAAACAAACATTAACAAAATAATTTACATTAGGGACTTAAACACAAATTTGAAAATTTTTCACAAGTGTTCATATGATAAACAAATGTAAACCAAGTGTAAACATATGGATCAAGTGGCAATACAGCTACTTTCTTTTAGTAAAGAATTTCATAAAAAAAACCATACATAAGAAAAAGAATCGATTTCTCAATTCAGTAGAAAGGAAAATTTTCTTTCATCCTCAAATTTAAAACTGAAAAACCAAAGCTAGTAAAGCAACTCAAGATCAAACTACAAACCTGGAAATAAAATTACAACCTCAAAGTATAAATATGAAAACCAAAATCAAAGTAAACTTCGGCAATAAATCCAAAAAAAACCCCAGTAGCAATTCAAAGCAAATCAGAAATGCATGCAGGATCAATCTCAGAAAAACTGCAGATCAAAGAAAAGAAAACTACATAATTTAAAACAAGATAAATTTCAATCTGAAAGCAAATCAACTCAAAGACTTGAGCTAGCAAAAGCATTCAACCTGGAAATTTCAAATGAAGATGGAATGCAAAGATTTAAAATCTGGAAAGCAAAACAATGTTTAAACAAGATCAATACTGCAAATTCAAAACATAGAGCTGCCTCTGTTCTTCAAATTAAGGTTAGTAAACATCACCCCTATCGAACTTTACCTGTTTTTCTTGTTGCATGTGAAGAATCTATGAATCTTGTTGTGAGAATTTTGTTTATATGTGCTTATATGAACTTCAGTTCAAATGTGATATGTATATGTGACTGTGTTGATTTTTTTTGTGCTTCCCTGCCTTTTGAGTCACAGGGTAGAAACCCTTAACAAATCCAATCTCTTCTTTTCTAAACATTATCAGGTTTGGGTTTCAAAATAAAATAGGTGAGTTTAAGTATGAATTTTAATTATAAATAGTTTCAAGAAGAATAGGAATATATAGTATGTAAAAAAATGGGTTTTTACAAAGAAAAATTAAATTTTGAATAAATTCGAATGTCACGATTTAGTGATTCAATTACATAATATGAACTGGCATTAGAAGATAGGACTTTTAAAACAAGTACGATGATTTTTAGTTACGTGTTTAAGGTGCAGTTTTGAGATGAACAAAAATGTTTTTTTTTGTCCATTCCTGATGGTTAAACAAATCTTGGACGTTGAAATTGGTTTTGAAGCTAGCTTAATGGTTTACGAAGTAGGGAAAAATGTTAGAAAAAATTTCTATCGCGTGAATTTGGGGAATGAGATCAATTTAGGGCTTGAGTTCAAGTTTTGATCTTATCTGTAATCAAGTGATGTTCGTTGCCCTCACGTGATCGAGTGCCTCGAGATTTGGGAAATGGATGCATCGTGGTCTAGTGCAGTCTTGGGCAGAAGGGCGAGATGGTCAGTGATTGGAATGGTCGTGGATGATGGGTTTAGTTGCTTGAAGTTTGGGTTCTGATGGAAGCTAATTTTCTCGATTTTGATTCTTGATGGAATTCGATAATCAGGTTGTTCGTGGTAATGGAGGGGACAGCCGGTGATATGCTGAAACCAGTGTAGATGATCGGAGTTGTTTCGATCGTGTGTACACGTGCACGTCGATGTTGGGGTATCAGTGATCGTTACTGGAAGAAGAAGAATATGTAGCTTTGTAGTTATGCTCGATTAATTGCAACAGTGGCTCAGGAATGTCTCGAAGATGAGCTCGGGATGGAACGTGGGGTAGCTTGAGTTATAACACGAAACAAGATCCTGATGCGAAATAAAAATACTTAGAGAAATTTTAAATTTTAAAATTTTGGACACTCGGGTCAGTTTTTGGGAAAACTCGAAGTAGAGCTCGAGTTCGTGGGGGTTTATTTCGGGCAAATACTCGGGTTGCCTGGGAAATTTTTATATTTTCAGCTTTAAAGCTTTAATGAATTAGCTAAAGAAATTTTTGGAATTATTCTTTTTGATAAATGATGATTTATTTATTGAGTAGGAAGTATAAATTAAAAGTTTCAAATTTTAAATTTTTTATGTGGATGTTTAAAAATTGATTTGTTTATTTAAATTTTCTAACGCTTTCAAGTGGAATTTTATAATTAATTATTAAGGTAGGTTTTTAATTTATCAATATGGTTAATTAAAGGATTAATTGTTTCAAATCAAGGTGATTGATTTAATTTTGTTAATCAATCAAGAACTAAGGTAAAACAATTACACGAATTAGGTTAATTAAATAATGATTTAAAGATAAATTAATTAATTAACGAAAGTATTTAAGGAATGATTTATCAATAGAGGTAATTACTTAATTAAAAGTAATTAATTTATCATTAAAGGTGGATTAACCAAGTGATCAAAGAATAAGTAATTCAAGGAATAATTAATTTATGTGGTTAATTAATGAAGGTAATTAATTAAAAGCGATTAATTAAAGGTTAATTAAATTAAAATGATTAAGAAATCATTATTAATTAAGGGATAATTTACTAAGGATTAAATTAATTACAATTAAGGGTTAATTAATTAAGATAATTAATAAAGTAATTATGTGGTTAATCAATTTAAACCACATGATTTATTCAGCTTAATTAAAGATGTTTGATTTGTTACTAAATGTTGTGTATTGGATTAATATCTCTGATTTGTAGCTGTAATGCTATGAGATATGAGTTGCTTTGTACTGAATTGTAATATTTGTGATTGTTTCTACATGGATATGAAAACCCCTTGGCCATAAAACGGTATTTGAAATTCGATGCGACAGGGAGTCGGATTCCATTTGGTTATCCGAAACCCACATCGAATTGTAATAATGAATCTTTGTGATTTATAAATTTATTTTATCTATAATCTGTAAATTAAGATAAACGTTATGAGTTATACCGCTTATTGATATTGTTATATCTGTGATGTGATGATTATTGTTGCACTATTGTGTAAAACCCTTGGACCACACTATACACGCACAAATATGGATTTCAAGTGGAAATCGGTTAAATCACAGATTTTTGAATATAATTTTAAAATTGAAATCCAATTGGTTTTGGCTATGAGTTGGGTTGAATTTGAAAAGACTTTTGAAAAGGAATTTCAAAGATAAAAGTTATTTTTGAATAACTTGATTTAGTTTTGAAATTTGATTTAAAATTTGAATTCAAAAATTTGAAATCGAATTCTATGTTGAGAATTTATGATGTAAAAAGGTTATACAAACTATAAATGTGTTTATATGGGTTTTTAAACCATTTTTAAAAGTATGGTTTTGAGAATTTGAATTTAATTCAGATTTATATCTAAAAGGCCTTAATTCGTGCGATTATAATCAGATTTTCTAAAACGAAAAACAAGTGATTTCAAATAATAATAGCTTTTACATAAGGAAAGAATTTCCAAATTATGATGGAAAGATTTCAAATTTGAAATAGAATGGTTTTGAAAGCTATAATTAAATCCTTGTGAAAGGTAGTTGAACCCTATTTTGAAATTGAAGAAGATTTTAAATGGTATATCTTTTATATATAAAATATTGAAACGGAAATTGTTTTGCAAATTATGAATGAATCTTTGGAAATTGTTTGAAAGCCATGAAATGAGTCTTCAATTTAAAGACCGGATGAGTTAATCAAATTTGAAATGGAACTGTTTTGAAAGGCTATGAATGAATCTTTGTGAAATATTGGTGAACCTTGTTTTAAATTGAAAAGGGGTCTTAAGAGTGAATCTTTTGTTTAAAAGATTTATATGTGAAAATTGTTTAAACCATTGAAGGTTTTTGAAATGAATCTTTTTGTTTAAAAGATTGGAAATGGTAATTTGTTTAAACTATTTGAAAGAAAGGTTTTGGGCTTTATGTTGTGATTTAACTGAGATCCCATATCCATATGTTTCTTGTAAATATTGCGCTCACTATTCGGTTTAGCCGGGAGAGGACCTTTGTGTCATATAGCCCATTCGTAATATGTGATACGACGTTATGGATAGCATTTGAAGACCGGTGGTGAAGACCGTGTATTTGCAAGAACGATAGGATGACCTATCGATTGTCTCTGCACTGAGTTGCTCCGGTATAGAGATTCCCTAAGTGATGGGAAGTCCGATCGGAATTGTGGATTCCCATATTTGCAAGGGCTTCTTTAGAAGTGCCTTCGGTTCTGTTCGAACCCGGAACAGACTTGTATGGATGTGTGCCTGACATTACACTTTGAGATGTAAAACCGGTTTCTATCAAATAGATTTATGTTTGGTGGCGGAGATTTATTCTCTTAGCTTAACACCCATCTCTGAGACGTATGAGCTCAGAGGTTATGTAATTGATCGTTACCTGTGATACATTCCGAAATTGGTAACGTGGCATACGAAGTGCTGCTGATCATTTGTTGATCGAAGCATGCCTTTTGTGAAAAGCGTAGCTTTGTGGATGAGACTTCGTCAAACCTTACAACCCAGTTATGGTCAAAACAGGAATCGTGGCAGCATGGTTATTTGGGGGTAGCTCCCCCTGTAGGTATGTCCATTTCCTTCTGGATTATGAGTGGTATCATGATATGGAGCCCAGATACTTAACTTCGTGGTTGCTGCAAACTTATTGCTTTGTGGTTGTTGGTTGAGAGGATCCTCGGATAAAGGTCGCAAACGATCGGGGGATGGCATGCTCGTGTCAGTAGTTACTTAGTTACAGAGGTAACCTGACCTTATGTAGCAAAGATCCGGTTAGGGTCCCGGGACGTCCCTTCAGAAGCATTCCATTTTATTTTTATATGGGAAGTTCCTTTGCCCGACCATTTGTTGGAAATCCAATCATCCAATACGAGCCTTTTACGGTTTTAGTTGTAGAACCTGTCATTTATTTATGGTGGTCACCACTGTTTAGATGGTAGCTATAGTAGGCATAGTTCAGAATGTCTATGCTGGCAAAGATTAATATTATATTTTCGAAAGGTTTTCCACACTTTGCACTTATAGTAATAATATCAAAGAAATTTTCTCGTATCAAGCATATTTGACTATCATAAGGAGAAATCTCCTCCGAGTTTGCGTTTGCATTGTGTGTATGGCGGGAGGCCTTATGGTAGTTTCATTTTCCAAAAAGCATTGTGGATTTAAAATTTAAATTCTTTTGATTGATTGTTTTAAAAAGATAAAACTATTTTTTTGCTCATACCAGTCCCATGACTGACCTGGAATTTATTGTTCCCTTTCCTAAACTCTAAGTGCCCATAATTTTCCAAACGGGCAGTCTAAAGTTGGGGTTTTTCAGTTAGCAGATATAGATATCGATTTGGTAGCTTTTAGCTTTCTCTTTGGAATTCTTTAGAGTCTTTGGATTCACGGATGAGACTTGCTCATCTGGGTGAAACGGGATGGTGGTTCGAGCTTGTGGTTTGGAGTTTGGCTTTGGAGCATTGGAATTGGAGTTGCAGTTTGATATTGGAGTTATCTATTTTGCTATTCGTTTTCCGCTACTATATCACATTGTTTTCCGCTATAGCATTGTTATCTTGTATTTCTGATATTGATTCATATTGTATCATTGTTGTATCGAATGTTGTATATCAATGATATTCATTTCTTTTCTTCCGCTGTGTTGTTATACTTGATGTGTTATAAGCTTCGACATGATTCGAATTTCAACGATTGAATCTGCGGCGTTCAAGTACAAGTGGAGTACGGATGTCGATTTTCGAACGCTGGAATTTGGATCGTGACAGATAGCTTTGTAAAATTCTTTAGTTTTGGTTTTGAATCTCTGTTGAATGTGTTCGATGCTTGCTCTTATTTTTTGCAGTGGAATGAGCTAATTGAGTTTAAGCTTTCCTTTTGCAATGAACCAAATATGCCTTGTGTAAATGCAGTCAAAATATTGATGCACTTTTGTTTTTGATTCATATTTGCAAGGAAGGCAATTGATTTCACCATTTTTGCTCCATACGTCACATCTGTCTCTTGTAGATAGTCTATTTAACAATGCAAAGTAAGCACAATGTATCATTTTTTGAAAGTTTGCCCTATTCCAAATTGTTTTATCCCCGTCCACTTCAACTTCTGAACCTTTAATGTACTCCTATTTAATTTTGATGGAGAATTCTCTTTCTGTTGTTAATTTCGAACTCCGAATTCTTTATTTAGACTTGAGTCTATTTCAATGCTTCATATGGCAGATATTAATTTAGAGGCAACCGGTTGTAGATTTGTATTCCATTTGTGATAATTGTTCTTTCCACATTAGCATTTGTTCCTCTAAATTGCATTATGTTATTCCATCCTAATAAGTTGACCAAAGATTTTCTCTTTATCCATGGATCAAACTAAAGGCTAGTATCTTTTCATTTTTGATTTTTCTTTCAATCAACTTGATGCCTATTTCTCTACAATTTAAGATTTTTTTCTAAGTACATGGGTAATGATTTTCTATGGGCATTGTCTAGAAGTTTTTATTTTTAACATATTTTCTTTTCATATACTTTGCCTATAAAGAATTTCCTTCAATATATTTCCAGAATAACTTGAAATTGCCCGCTTCATTTATATCTTTGAAATTTCTTAAGCCTGGACCACATGTTTTTTTTTGTTTACAGACTGCCTCCCATGAAATTTTATGAAATTTGCCTCTCTAAATAAAGTTTGTACATATTCTTTCTAATTTTTGTAATGCTTTTGAAGATATGCTGTGAGTTTGTATCCAATACAAGATGATAGCTATGATAATAGTATGTGCAAGCTCTCGTCTACCAACAATCGACAACAACTTACTTGACAAGCCCTCATGATGTCCAATAATCTGGCACGGTCTCCGTCTGTTATTTGGTTCATACTAAGATGAAGTCCCAAGTATTTAACAAGTAACTCACCCTCCTGAAACTTCAAAATTTAATATTTGAAAACCTACAAAATCATTCAAATTTTCAATTTTTTTAGAACAGAATTAGCACTATATATATATCAGCATTTTGAATAACAATTGACCATCATGTTGGAGTGTCCCACATTGTATATGGGTAATGGGCGTATAATGGAAAAGAATAGTCCCACATTGGGAAAAATAATGGATGTGGAGTGGTATATGTATGAGTTTGGTTGCATATAACAAGGGATTCTTTTTGTTAAATGCGTTCATCAAACTCTATGTTTCCCCTTCAGAGGGATGTGCAGACTAGATTTCAACCTGGTATCAAAGATGATGGTAACGTTTAGGAAAATGGACAATGCGCAAGAGATCTACAAATCATGGTGGCTAGTACCGTAGACTTAAGCAGTCAGACTTATGGTGGAACAAGATTATAGTACGTTGGATTTGGTAGAATGACTTGGGAACAAAGTCTCAACATGGTGCAGGCAACCTATTGGCGTAGTGGAAAACGCATTGATGGATGCGAGCCAATGAGGAGATTTGTTGGGGTGTCTTGCATTGTATGTGAGTAATGCGTGCATATTGAGAAGAGTAGTCCAACATCGTGAAAAATAATGAAGATGCAGTGATATATATATATATGAGTTTGGTTACATGTAAAAAGGGATTTCCTTTGTTAAAAAATGTTAACCAAACTCTATGTTGCGCCCACGGAGGGATGTGCGACTAGATTTCAACAATCAGCATATAGTAAATGGGAAACACTAGGCTTAATTCTATTAGATGGTTTTAAATTTTCATTTATTTGCTCAGTTTTCATTTGTATTGAAAGATATTTCATTGCAATAGAGAATAGACAAGAAGCTAATGGATCATCTTGTCTAGTTTACCTATTGTTGTGGATAAAACCATAAGGGGATCCATTTATAAGAACTGAATTGGTGGTAGTATTAGTGCATTCTTTTCCTAAATTGCATAATTTTTCATGAAACCCGAATTGTAACATTATATGAATTATGAAATGCCTATTTATTTTATCAAATGCTTTATGCAAATCAATTTTAATGCACCCTTTATTTTTGCAATCCTTGCTGAAATTTCTAATTATTTCATGGGCCAATAAAGTATTTTCTATAATAAATCTTCCTTGTATGACAGAACTTTGATTTTCAAAAATCAAATATTTATAAAAGATTTTTATTCTATTTCTCAAAATAGTAGCTATGGTTTTATAAATAAAATTAAAACAAGCTATGGGTCTGTAATCCTCGAAGCCCTTGGGAATTATAACTTTTGGAATAAGAGTAATGAATGTGTGATTTAAAAATCCCAAAGCTTTCTACTCATGAAAAATTCATTTACTGCATCAATTATATTTTTGCTTAATATCCTCCGAATGTGTTTTATAAAACATTGCCCCAAAACCATCAGTCTTGCGCTTTTATCAATGTTAGCATTAAAAATTATGCTTTTAATTTCTTCTAAACAAATAGGAGTAAGAAGAATATCTTCACTATTCTCATTTAAGTAAAAATTTGGTGGAAATTTTTTACAACTTTCTCTTGTATTAGTCAGAATTAAAAAATTCAGTAAAGTAATTTACATCGTTTCTCTCTATTTGAGAGACGTCATTAATTTTAACACATTTATCATTTAACAAGTTTCTTGTGTCATTTTTGAATTTTCTATTAGACATTTTGGATAGAAAAATTTGCTAACCTCATCCATACAAGCAAGCCAGTCAATTTTGGCTTTTTGCTTCATCTTGATTGCTTGCACATGTAGAGCTTTACTTTGATAATCTTGCATTTTCAAAAATTTATTTACAGGAGTGTTATCTGAGCTATCAGTTAACGATCCAGAATTTGATTACTTTGAAATATAATATATAAAGTGATTTTAAATGTAAAATAAGTAAGGTTATATGACTCAAACAATATTGATAGGATTTTGAAAGGGAAGTATACACAAAATAGTAACATTTGCGTATATCGACAAAAATGACAAAATGCTGATTTTGGAAAAATAAGTTTCGATGGTTAAATAAATTATTTTAATTTATTTATGAATTTTTATAGTTTTAAATAGCATTATAAAAATTTATTTTTAAATTTGGTTTACATGAATAAATAGTTTAACTAAAACGTCAAAATGTGACCATAAAACATTTTGTCGAAAATCAACGTTTGGTCGGTTAATAGTTGTCGCAATGTCGTCGCACCTTTATTTTCTTATATAGAAACATATATTAAAATAGTGTAAGTATTAATTAATTCACTAAACATGTTTACTTTTATTAAATAAGATTAAAAAAACTTCTAGAAGTTATTAGTAAAAGTAAGTAAGAATTAACAAAAGTGAGAAAAGTAAACATTAAATCACATCAAATTAAAATCAACATAATTATTATTTTACTTAGCTTAGTTCTTAAGGGATTACGACATAAAGTAAGAAGTGAAAGGATGATTTTATGTTTTGAAAAAAGTAGAGTTTTCTTTAGGTTGAAGTAAGGTTAGTTTGGTAATTTGGTAAGAGATTATTTTGGTAAATTAGCACTTTTTTCTTTTTCTATAAATACCCACCTTCTTCTTCACTCTCATTCACATTTCTTCTTCTTATTTTCTCAAGATTCTTCATCTTCTTTCTCTTCTCTTTAATGTCTTTCAAGCCATAGAAAAAATTAAAAATAAATAGTGTCAAAATATTTATAAAATATTCAAAAGAAATCAATGTTCATCCTCTTCAAATCAAACTCCTTTTTTCTTCAAATTTTACCTCTTCTTCTCTTGGCCATAAATTCTTCAAAACTGAACCAAAATGCTAAATTCTTGTTTTTTCAAATCATGTATTTTTCCAGTGGCTACAACTTTTATGTTTTCCACTTTGTCTCATTTTAAATTTATCTATGTCAAAAATATACTTCTTTCAAGTGCATTTTCTGGCCCTGTTTTTTAAGCTAGAGAATAGTCCATTTTTTTATCATAATTTGATAGTAACAGGCCCAAATTAAGAAATTTTTTTTTGAAACCATATAAAATTCCAGTGGCTACAACTTTTGTGTTGATCACTTTTTCCAGTTTTGAAGTTTGCTATACCTGAAACTCAATTCTTTGAAGTGTATTTTCTGGCTTCATTTTTGTCTATCCGACAATACCTCTTCTTCATTCTATCATATCTCCCTCAAAACAACTTAGGTTCAAATGTTTATTTTCTTCAAATTCAATAGAACTTAATTTTCAACAACTTTTCAATTAACAAGTTTTTTAAATTTAGTGAGTAAGAGAGTCAAAAACAAGAGAGAATTTGACCCATTTTTCGGATCTAAATCTTGGAAATTCAAGTTCAAAGCTCTATCGCTTCTTCTCTATGTTTTCGGCCAACTTCCATCTTAGGCCTCGACAAAGCTATTGGAAGGGAGAGGGTATTATTTGCTAGTGTTTAATGGAGTAGGAATTAATTAGTGAAGTGTTGGTTGATTAGAATGTTGGTAGGAAGTTAGTCGCTTTGGTTTATGGTGAGAAACTCTATTTAGCTTCTCTATTTATATATGTACATGTTTGATGTTGTGTTATGATTGCTATGGATGCTTATATATGCTTTGATCATCAATTATTGATTGTTTGATATGATTGTTAAATTTTTTTACCAAGTCACGTCGATAAGCACAAAGGAAAGCACTTTCCTTTTGAAAATGAAATGGTGTATATGGAATTCTTAAACCTTTTGGAAATAGTTTTAAAATGAGTTAGAAATGTTTGGTAAAAATTTAAATATGTATAATGAAATAAAGGAATAAAATCAAGATTTTATCTTGTATATTTTAAATATGTCAAAAACAATTTCCCAAAAAAATCATGCATTTGCAGTAAAATGACCTAAGTTTAAAATTGATATTTTAAATGTTTTAAAAATATGAAATAAATCGTAAAAATCTTTTAAAATGTATTAAAATAGATTTAAGTTGAAAATATGGATTTCTAAATGATATAAAAGTCATTTTAAAGAATATAGCTTTTAAAATGCTATTTGCAATACTTTTCGCAAGGCTTTTCGCAGAAATTTGAAATAACTTTTGAATTGCAGTTTTAAACTTAACAATTCTTTCCAATATATTTTATGAATTATTTTCAAAGAGTAATTAAGTCATTTAAAGATGATTTGAAAGTTTTAATGAGAGTTTGAATAAATGGGAAAGAGGAATTGTTTATAACACTTAAACAATAAGCGAAGAAGATTGAATATAATAACAAACTGAGTAATGTGGAAACGACTAGTACATTTGTTTCGCTTGTGAGATGTGGGAAGATAAAATAAGGTGGTTAACTAAGGATAGGAATGGAGTAACCAGTGCCCTGAACTTCCTAGCCTATATTTTCTCTTCTTTGGCGAGAGTTGGAACATATCGAAAGGAAAGCCCGGATGCTCTAAAAGATCATAATTAAGTTTTTTCTAAGATAAAAAAAAGAAATGAATTTTTGAATTTATTATAAATGGTCTAGATATAAGATTTATAAAATTAATATTCTATAAATAAAAGTAATAGGATTATAAAAGTGATTTATAAATATTAGAAATGGGATTGTAATCGAATTTATATATGGGTTTACAATTGAAATTTAGAAAAGAATTTATAATGGTTTTTATAAATAATAAGATTTGAAAGGAATGAATTTGTAAATAAGAGTTCTATGAGTAATTAAATTATAATTGGATTTTGACTTATGAGTGAGATATAAACGGAATTTGTTAGTAAAGAAATTTTTTATATGGAAGTTTATAAAATAAAAATGGAATTTATAAACACCGTTTTATAAATCTAAAATCAATTCAAATTGATAAGTTAGATGTGAAAGTTTATTAAATGAATTATATTCGCGATTTTGGATAGTGAATAATCCTTTGAATTAAATGGATGTTTTGGAAAGTGATATTATAAAAGGGGAATATTTTCCCTAAGTTAAAGTCAAGAAAAGAAAATATTTGATTAAGATTTAATGAATGATTTGGAAAGGTTTTCCTAAGTAAAAGAGAAAATGATTAAGAACTATTCCAGGATTTAAGAAAGGTTTAAATAAACCAAATGATTTGGTAAATGAGGCTTAATGATTCCTTATACTCTTGAAAAGAAAATGGAATAAATTGAAAAGAATATATCTAACAAAGATATTCTATAAAAGATGAAGTAATTAATTGATGTTTGATATCCACATATGAACTTAACGTCTTTAAATCGACAATTGGCTTCGAAGGAATCGGGGTTGGATTTGGATAATTCCAATCCGAAAACCACTTCGAACCAATGTATACGTTTCGAACGTGAAGACATGTTGAAGATGATGATTATTGACGACCGTGGACCTTTCATAGTGTGAGGACTGCTTGTTGATTTGCTCGGGGTCGCACCCATTATAGAGTTATATATAGCAGTGGTCTCCTCGTTGTGGAGATTTTTCGGATTGCAAGGACTACTCGCTACTAGTGGTAGTAGGAGAATGCCTTCGGTTTGTCCTGTTCCTAGACAACTTATATGGACATTTGTCTGACATTGCATTTCTAAGGATTATGCACATTGGTTTTTACAAACTACATCAGCAGTGGTGGAGAAGGCAGCTTCTCATAGCTTAACACCCTCCTTGAGACGTACGAGCTCAAGGGTTGTATTTTTGTGGAAGGCAGTTAGTAGTTAACAGAAATGGCAATTCGGCAATCAAATATGTGATATGTGCTATGTGAAAAAGGTAATCGTTGCCTCAAGCCTCATCAAACAAAATGACCGAAACAGGATTTGATGCAGCAAGGCTAAGTGGGTCATTCCCAATTAGGGTATGATCATCCCCTTCTACATATATTTCTTCCCGCTATGACGTTCGGGATGTAAATTAATGTGGTGTATGGAAAATGAGAGCTTGGTTAAAGGTCGGTAACGACCGAGGATGACATGTTCGGTACCATCTAGTTATAGATGTGGGCCGGTCTTGTGTTGGTAGAGAAGCTGTGTAATGGTTTCTTGGGAAATCCATCTAGAGGTGTAGCTATTTCGGAAGGTAGATCCTTCACCTGGTCACTTGTGTGGAAATCCATTCTCCAATAAGAACCTACAGTTTTGTTTGTAGATCCTAGTATGCTGGAATTTAATAATGGTAATAATTTCGGCTAACATTAATAAGTTTATTTGCAAATGTTTTCAAAGAAATGTCATTAGAAATAATATCAAAGGTTTTGATATAAAAGTGTTTTAGTTATCATATGGTAAAAAACCGTCCGTGTTTATGTGTGGGCATGGTATTATGAGATACTCTTTCTTTTCAAATGATTTTATCCAAAGGCTGATGTATGACACTATCATTTATTATTGAGTTTTTCTCACACCGGTTTTTTAAGCCTGATCCGCATATTTTCAATACTCGGGTCAGATCCGAGTAGTTTTAGGTTTATGCGAAGACGTTTGGAGTTTCCAGAGGAAAGCTGGAGATATTCATCATATGTATGAACATATTCTATTATCCGTTGTACTTAGTTTGTTTTAGTTGATGTTCTTCAGCAATTGTAAGGACAGATGTTTATAACTGTCCAAGCTGAATTTAAGTTAGACTCTGATATATGTATTTAAAAAATTTCTTCTGTAAAGATATTTGTTCAATCTTATATGTTATTCCATTCGAGTGAGATTATGTTCTATCTATTTTTCTTTATTACCCTTCATGTTTCGTATTTTCGTGCAATTTGAGTTGGACATGTGTGGTTTAATGTCGATTCAAAGGGTATGGAAAAACAGGCCTTGACATATCAAAATCAATATCATTTTGGATATCCTCACATTCATTTTTGATTAGTTTAATGTCACCCTTAGCTTGATTTTTATTCCAATGTTTTAAATTTTCTTTTGTATTTTTAAGGAGATTGCCGAACTTATATTGAGTTGTACCATGGACAATTACATCTATGCAATTTTTCACAGTTTCTTTATAATTTTTTATAAAATCCAGCCATTCACATATCTAAATTTTGTATTTTTCTTTAAATTATATTATTGTGCAAAATGAATTTGAATAACGGTATGATCACTAGAAGCTTGTCGTAAAGTGGAGCACTGAAAATTAGTAAAATAGTTCGCAAATATTTGATTGATTAATATTTTGTCTAATTTGTAGTGGATATTCCTAAGTTCACTAGATTTCTAAGTGAATTTTTTGCTTATTATAGTGGGTTCAATCAACCCTGTTTTGATGGTAAAATTGTTCATGATTTCTAGCTTTCTAAGAATATTTGGTAAACCCCTCCTTTTTTCAAATGAGTGCACAACTATATTGAAATCCCTAATTACTAGCTAAGGTTTATTCATATTTTTGTTTAATAATTTTAAATGATTCTAGAGCATATTTCTTTCATTTTCAATACTAGAAGCATAAATAAAAGAAATTTTAAACTGAAATCCTCCTTTATTTATAAATTTACAATTAATATATTGTAAACTTATAAAATATTGATTTAGATCGCAAATATTTTGATCCCTAATTCCATAATTCTCACATTTCCAACCATTAGATCATTATTTGCAATGCTATAATTTCTTAAGCCTCCGGACTAATATTCTTCTATTTTAGAGT
Source organism: Allium cepa (assembly GCA_030765085.1). Taxonomy (NCBI): domain Eukaryota; kingdom Viridiplantae; phylum Streptophyta; class Magnoliopsida; order Asparagales; family Amaryllidaceae; genus Allium; species Allium cepa. The sequence goes on from CM060942.1 coordinate 518,085,271, forward strand.
TGCCATGTTTGTGTTCTAATGTTCCTATTATATTTGGTTTATTAGTAAACAACAAATTGGTTAAATATAATTTCCTTTCTGGTGAGTTTAATCCCCTAACGTTCCAAATAATTAATGACATAATATTTAAAGTAATCTTTTAAAGGACAGTTAAAGGGACATCTCTAGTAGCTACAGTGAATAACAGGGGTTGCAAACTTCCAAATTCTGAAAATTCTTACTAAATTCTGTGAGCTCATAGTTCTTTAACCCCTTTTTTTAGTGATTTATTGGTTTGAATTTTGAGCAATTCTTCCCACTTTTGATTTTCGAAAATGTACTTTTCTTTGAATTTATCTTGCTTTTTATTCTTGTCACTGGTTTTGGACATTATGTCTTGCAAATTCCTTATCTTTCTTATTTTCTTTATTCTTATAATATTAGCAGGAGAGAAGGAATTTGATAAAAGTTTTACTGATTTCAGTGCCATATTTTCTAAGATGCGTTGAGAAGGAAGTAATCTTTTAGTAGAATAAGAGCTGAAAGCATTCAAATATCAATAGTTGTGTTTTTGGTATTTGAAATTGTTTCCATAATTGAATTACTGGCTTTTATAACAATTTCTGAGGTTTCTTTCAAATGGGAGTGTACGGTAACTCATGCACTGTGATCCTTTGTGAATATCTACAAGTTTACAAATTGTTTTATTGTGTTTCCTACCATATTTTTCTTGTGATGACCCACCTTCCTAACCCTTGGAAATGACACTTAATATATCCACGCTATTCGTGTGTCATTGCCCAAGCATCCGAAAGACGAGTTGTCGTTAGGTAAAATGAAAAATAGTATAGAAAATCTCACAAAGGAACAGTTAATTATAATACAATAACACGATAGTACATAAAGTTAGTCCTTAACATGGAGTAATTAGAGTTACAATAAAAGTACTACCATCAGCCTAAGCAGTTATAACCACATGCCTTTACACTTGTTGGTACAAAATACGTATACATAAATAAGAATGACAGCAGAAATGAATAGCTAAATAGAAAAGAAGCCCATTGCTCATCCATCAACTTCAAAAGAGCCTAAAGAAACCTGCTACTCAATGACTACTCAAATATAAATGAGTACCCGAGAGTTTAGGGAAAACAAACAATTTGAGTCAAAAATAAGCCTGGTATGAGTAATGTAGCACCCCTAATTTTAGTCCACATTATTCAGGACATTTAATTGGATAAATTAAAGAAAATAATGTATAATTAGGGAGAATGAGATTTGGTTAATTAGACCGGTCGTGCCAAATTAACGAACTAATTAAGATTGTTTTGAAATTAATACACATAGAAGAATACATAGGAGGGGCAAAACAGGCATAGATAAACCCTTCATTCATTAAACCCTCACGTCCTACATTATTTAATATTCACAACAAAAACAACCGAAGGAAAGCTCAATTAAGGCCAGCCATAAGGAAGCAATAGGAAGATCAAATCTACGATTCAAGGGAAAGCAAGCTTAGGATTAGGAGTTACATCAAATCTCAAGTCCATCCATTAATCTAAAGTCAATAGTAACACTTATCATGTCTTAAATCTTAGTTCGATTTGGTCATGGGTAATACCCGAATAATATGTGTTTGGTAGGTCAATATATGATCTAATAATCATTGTTAGGTCAAAATAATGGTTAATGGGAATTTTTGGAATTTATCAGAAATGGTTTAGTTCAATTTTGAGGTTAAATTCAAAGTTTTTATCCTCCAAATTATTTGAAATCTTGATATGTTAAGGAAAACATATTTTGGAAATATGTTTTTAATTTCATAATTTTAGGAGTTATAGAATCTTTTTATTACTATGAAGGAAAGGCTTAATTTTAGGTTAATTATTTTAAATAATTAAATGAGGTTTTGGGCTTCAAAATTTCATATAATGTGGAGAAAGGTATCCTCTATTTTTCATGAATTTTTGGGATTTTTCCCATGTAATTTTAAATTATAAAGAATTTTTTATGCTAAAATATGCATATAAAAGTTTAATTTATTATGTTTACTAGTTAATTATTATAAAATAATGTTTTGGATCTTAGTAACATGGTACGGTGGTTTTTCAGTAAAGAAAATTGATAAAGTTTTGCTAGCCAATAAGCTTTTGACAAGTTATAGAGATTTGGTGAAAAATGATACCTTTTTATAGTAATTTGGCAATTTTCAAGTTAATTGCAGTCTTACCATGTCAATATTGGCTATGTCAAGCCATATCTCCTCCTCCCAATGTCATCGACGTGGAACAAAATAATGCCACATGATGCCAAAAGTTTGGCATGTAGCGGACTGGTTTTGAATCTCGTCGAGGCCAAAAGTAACAAATAGAAAAAGGGATAGGCCTCGACATGGCGATGTCAATGTTTATACTCACCAGCCTTTATAACATTGATGTTGCACTATTTTATTAGCAACTTTGAGCTTTGCGCCTCAAAGACCCAAATGGCCATCGGTCCTACCCCATGCAATTTTAACTTGCTGTCGAGCCTAGCCAAGCCAATTTTGACTTGTCATCGAGTTTACCATATGCTGCTTTTAACCTATTATCAAGCTTACCCAATGCCTATTTTAACTAGTCTTCGAGTTTCTTATAAGCGGATAGCCTATGTATCACGAGGATCGATGACTTTATTATCATAGAGGCTCGTGATTCTACATGTTTTAGTCATCGAGTCTTAAAATAGGCAAAGGGCCTTATGATTTTACATCAACGTGATATAGATGTTGATGTTAATGAATATCTAGCTTATAAACGGTAAAGCCATTTGTTGCGTGATTTTAAATTCAAGCCATAGGGATATTAAGGTATATCTTAATGAGTTTGACATGAAATCTTTTGGGTTTACCAGTTTATTTCACCATTCAATTTAAGTAACTAAGGGGAAATAACTTAATCGGGGACACCAGTAGAAATAAACTGTACATGTAGATAGCATGGATTAATGCTACACATGTGGGTGGCATAGATTAAAGTTAAACATGTGGGTAGTATGACGTAAATTGAAACATGTGGATAACATGAATTAAATGGACAAGTGATGAGTCATTATAGGAAACTATGGGACATATGATGGATAGTCTGCATTATGTCGGAGATGGATAGTCTCTTATTGGTTAATTTAAGGATTCATAGTCATCATAGGGAAAATATGAGACGTGCGAGATGGATAGTCGACATCAATTTAAATGAAAAAAATGTGAGATGGATAATCCACATTAGTTTAAGTAAAATAAAATATGGGATGGGTAGTCAACATGAATATAAGACGGGTAGTCAATAAGAACTAGATGAGTAGTCTAATAATTGGGGATGGGAAACCCGTTACATATGACATGTTTATACAATATCATATTATTCTATTATAACCATTGCGGATGCATGAGCACAGTATATGGTAAAGATGTTTAATTGGATACTAGTGGGGGGAAACCTGTTCCGCGCAGCGACGTGATCTCACTAGATATCTACTGGTTTGAGATGGTAGATTATTATTCACAACAGACTTTTTGTCTGACCCAATACTTTTGTTTTCCCCTTAAACTCTTGGATACTCATTTGAGTATGTTAAGAGTAAGGGCTTTTTAGGCTTCCTTTAAATGAATAAGCTTCCAGAGATAAGCAGGAGGCAATCTAACTAGCAGGAGTTATATTCTATTTTTCACAATATTTTGATTCTACTTTTTGTGTTGAAATGGAAATTTGTATTCAATGCCAGATATTTTACTCTGATCATCCGAAGCGGCATCTTCATATGTCGCTCTTAGAGTATGTTGTAATAATTATATTCTTTTTAAACATGGTTTGCGAATTGGGATTACAAAATGAAATTGAAATCTTATTATGGAATGAGATGAGAAAATTTATTTTAAAAATTATGTTGAATTTCCATATTCATGTGTTTCTGACATTATCAAAATGATTTACAAAGCCGCATTTTGTCATGGAAAATTAATAACTATGGACGACATCAGCATCCATAGCACTTAGTTTTGAGCCTTAAAATCGAGGACATTACAAGTAAACTCCAAACAAAGGGTGGAATAAAAAATGATATGTGAGACCATGCTACCAAAGGTGGAATAGGTTTCCCCTCACAAGAACAACATCCAACCATATTAATGGGTATTAACAATTAAACATCGCAAAGTGTGCAAGACACTTCTCGATGCAATTAAGAAAGAAGTAAATTTCAGGGTTTGAATCAAAAAAAACAATGAAAGGGAAATTTTTTTAACAATGAGTAGGTGGGTATGCCCCTCTTATCGAAAGTATAACTCTAGACGATATACTTGAGAGGGTCAGTTTTTCTACGACTCTCTCGGAAATGTACAAGCCAAACCACACCAACCTTGTCAAGTATCCAAGTATTTCACATCTCCATGCAAAAAAATTAATCCAATTTAGAGTAGATGTGAAGATACCCTATCGGAGCAACCCCATATACCTTGACGTCCACTCGCTTTTTGATTTTAGTCATTTCCGGCAAAGGACATCAATGTTCAAATGAGCAACAAATCATCTTAGAGCGATGATGCATAAAGAAGATAACTGAATCTATAATTGATAAATCAACTATCATGGAAGATTAAAACGATCGTATATAGAAATTAAATCACATACCCTTACCACTACTCATCGATTTCAAACATGTACCATCCCTCGATTGAAAATGAAGCTGGGTAGATAATGGCAATGTAAGATCTAAGGCTTATCTTGATGAAATTTTCAATCTTTGAGATAGAGACAAGTTTCCATACCTCGACATTTAGTGCTGAGAATATGACTAATTCCTTTCCATATAAGCTATGTTGTTTATGGAAATTTGAATTTCTTATCTTTTCTATATCTAAATCAAACTTTTAAACTTTTAAAACTGAACTTATGCTTAGATACATATATTAAATTTAAATGGCATTACTAAAAATGATTAGTTAACTTTAAACATGATTAATTACTTCAAACAACATTATTCAAAATAATTAATAAACTTTAAACATGGTTAATTACTTTAACCATCATTATTTAAAATGATTAACTAACTTTAATCATCATTATTCAAACAATTAATTAACCTTAAAAATTCGTTATTAAAATGATTAATTAACCTTAAAAATCATTATTAAAAATAATTAATTAATTTAAAACATCATTATTAAAATGATTAATTAATTTTAAAACATCATTATCAAAATGATTAATTTATTTTTAAACATCATTATTAAAATGACTAACAAACCTTAAACATCATTACTAAAATAATTAACTAACCTTAAAAATCATTTTTAAAATTGGTCAACTAATCTTTAAAACATCATTATCAAAATGATTAATTAAAACAATTTAATTTTTATACCTCTAAACTGCATCTATATCGACATCGCCATAACTTGTACACTAGTTTTGTAAATCAAAATTGTTTTTAAACCATGGTTCAAACAAAATTTTTAAAAGTGTTGAAACACAACCAATATTTGTTTCATAAAAACTATAGCACGAGATTAGTAAAAAGATTTTCATAAATGATGATGTTTTCAAAGTGTCGATAAAGCGATAGCCGCTATACGAACACTTCCATAAAACATTTTATATGTCATGTATTCATCCAAACATCTAATAAACATAAACATATATATACACACACTCACACACTCAAATGTAAATAACATTCTAGAGGCAAGGTCAAATTTATCACTTTATAACTTATGCATTTGGAAATGTGTCATAGCAACCTACTAGCTTCAAACACTTCGACTTCATTTCAACTCTCTTGCAAATATCCTATGTATCATCCACTTTCAAGCGTGAACTAAACAAAACAATTTTATTCCAAACTTATAACATAAACAATCAACTAATTAACATTATTACGACAAGTGATAAAGTTTAAATCCTTGGGTTTAAAAGAGAGATTTACTCACCAAAATCCACATTACTACAGATCAAAGCTACTACAATCTAGCACCAACACTCGGATCTACTTTTCTTTTCAAATATTTGAATTTTAGTCCGTTGGGAAGTGAAATTGGCTCTGCCTAAGCATACATGGGTTCTTCTATGACTTAGAATAAGGGGTTTTGAACTTGGTTTTGGAAGAGAGGAGGTGTAGAGAAAAAAAAAGAAGTATTTTGACTAATGTTTTTATGGTTTTAAAGTGGAAAATGAAAGGATTTATAACCTAAAAATTTCAAAGAGGCCATGGAAGTGGAAATGGAAACTTAGAAAAGAAATAGGAGTTTGAAATGAAGAAAGTGAGAATGAAAATAAGAATAGAAAAAAATATAATTACTTTTATGTAAAATGGATAAGTGAAAAGTCTAAAATGCCCTTGAGACATTCAAAGCACCATACCCTCCACATTTTTTACGCCACATCACCACCCTATATCTCACTCAATATGCAACCTCCAACCACCCTCTCATCTCCAACACATAATCAGTTTTCGATGCAAGATGTTACATTTTTCCATTTCTTATCTTTTTAAATTTTTAAAAGAAAAGCCAAATTTGCTTTATCTCTTTAAGCAAATACTTAAACTTATTTAACCCTAGCCATTTTCATAACGGAAGTAATGTTATTTATATATGTGTGTGTATATTCTAATGTATACAACATATTCTGACAAATTTTAAATGATGAAAAGTCGAAAATCTGATTTTCGGTCACATGTTTTATTTTTCTCCGAACTAATTATTTTTGTAAACCAAAGTGATTAAATATTTAAAAATTTATATCCATTAGTCAAATATTTAAAAATTATAAGCTTATTAAATATTCAAATTCAAAATGATTAAATTAGGTTTGTTACACTCTTCAACGGTGTTTTGCATAAAATTTTAATAAGCAATGTGTATATTATCAATTGAATTATTTGCTTAACCATTAATTGCTGATCTTTCATTGGCCTTGGTTATCTTTATTTGCTCAACTTCATTACTATTCTGAAATGTTGCATCCTTGCTTTTTGAAGTTGCATCAATTCCCACATTTTTCAAAAAATTGAATTTTTCCTAAAAGTGCATTGTTTTATAAATCTTTAAATGTTGACTTGTTTTGCTCAGAAACACCATTTGACATGTTTTCATCTCTTAAATAGGAATTAATTCCCCAGAGAGTTGTTCATTTCTTTATTAATTGTGCTTTCATTGATCTTTTCTTTCCAAACATTTTTCGTTGAGCAAGTTTCTATAGGATGCCCAGAACAAGCAAATATCATACATCTTGGTGGAATCCACTCATATTCTATTTTGTGAACAAGATTTTCTCATTCATTCACAGTAATATTTGCCTCATCAGGCAGGTGTACATTTTCTTTTATTTCAAATAGAATACTAGCATAGCTTAATCGAGTTTCTTTTGCTATTGGTTCATCTAATTTTACAAGAATTCAAATAGCACTAGCAATGGCACTAAATGCCTCTTTATCCCACAATTTCAAATATATTTCAGGGAGTCCAATTCAAATAGGAAGTGTAGTTAAAGAATCTCTATCAAATTTTATTTTGTTGCTTTATTTTTCAGAGTGATAAGCTTTTCGTTCATAAAGTAAGGCCCTTCATTAGCTGTCTTTTCGCAATCATTAGCATTGGCATATCTAATTATATAGAATCCATTAATTCTAGTGTAAATTTTGAAATTACTCGTTGGATTCTATGTATTTTTGAACAAAGGTTTTGAAGTGATGATAATATGGCTTATTGCCAAACACATAGGCTATGACTGAACTGCTCCATTTAGATTTAGTACTTCAACTGACCTCCTCTTTTATAACAGTTCTATATTGTTGCTGATTGTGATAGACGGTATAAATTCCAAATCGAAAATGTGATTGAGCCCACCATTTTTAATCTTATCTGCCTATGATGATGATTTCTTAACAGATGCACCAGTGTTGCTTTGATTTTGTGTTGAAGGATTCACATTAGATTTACTTCCATTTTGTGAAGTTGAATTTGTATTGAATTACATTCTTCTTGCAATTCTTGGATCACTTTGTTTGGTTTTATTGAACTTTGGCTAAATCCTAATGCTTTCTTGAACATCATCAAAGCGATGTGGTGGAGTTAGCCTTCTTTGACGATTCCTTACTTTCCAAAATCTCTCATTATCAACATTTGGTGGCTACACCTTGAGATTTGTGTTAGAAGGATGGTTCAACATTGTCCACCATTATTGTTTTTGTTAACTCTTGTTTTGATTGTACTTTTGTGTGTTTTGACACACACACACACACATAGAGCTAGAATCCACAACCCCCCTTACTTAGCACCATCACCTAGCCCCTTGACAGCAGCCACATATTTATATTTAAACGATCCCCTTTCTATCTCCAGTCATATGGTTTATTATTTAAATATAAGTATGTGATTTATATCAAGTGGCTCATGATGGTGCTAAATAAGGAGGATTGAAGATCCTAGCTCATATGTGTACATACATATACAGACATACATACATACACACACAGATATATATATATATATATATATATATGTTAGAAAATAAGAAATATACTACGAAAGGTTATCGATGACGTAAGGCGGTATCGTTGGTAAACGGTAAAAGGTAAAAAGTAAAAAGTGGTTGAAACTTTCGACGACTAGATGAGAAAAAATAAAGAACCTTCCCCATGCCATAACAGTCATCGGTGTGTCATTGAAAATTTTGATGGCTTATTTTTATTAGTCTACAGCCAGCTCCAGACTTCCTATTTCATTTACTTCAAATAAAAAATTAAAACCCCTAATCCTCCATTGCTTCCAAACCAAACCCTCCTCCGTCACTTCAGGACCCTTACTTCTTCGCCTCCAGATCCGAAATCTACTTCGTCAATTTACTCTACCATCTCATCGACGATGCTCCAAAGCATATAGACTTGAATTGATGCTTCCAAAGCCCTCATCCCTAAAGTCCTTATCTTTAGAATCATACTCCAATGCCTCTTAGATGCTGCTCCAAAGCCCCATGTCCTGTCATGTCTATTCCAATGCCCCTTCCATCAATATTGTACCAAGCCCCTAAGCCTCCATCAACATTGTTCCAAGCCTCCATGTCTACTTTAGCCTCCAAATGTTCAACGATATAAATCTTTCATATTCACAATATCCATTTATGATTCTGTAATTTTAGTTAATTATAATGAGAATAGCTTAGTTCAAAATAAGTGCTGTCATAAACGGTTGGTTAAAAATGTATATGTACACGAAGAAATTTGAAATTATATAATCCTTTGATTTGGTAATTTTAGTTCAGTTGATGTTAACCAATAGATTTGTTAGCCCCATCTGATGAGTTTTTATATAATCGTTATATTGATATTTGTTTTACTAAAACAATAATCAATATTCATTTCATATAATATTCATCAGATTTATCCCAATATTGGACAAGTTATAAACTCAAAATATATACGTAAGTCATAAATCAATATTTTATCTTAGAAGGTACCCAAAATATTGAAGGTCCTTCTTATTTTATTCTTCTTGATGTTTTTTTGTGCACGGTACAGAGAATAAGATAAAGTGCTATCGAAATTTTGCGAATCATCCACAATAAATTATTGGTTTGCAAATTGCATATATTTGTATTTGTAATGGGAGGTAGGATAACCGACCAGTTAAATCAAAGTGCACTCTTTTCATTATGATTTACTTAATTGCGAAATTAGTGACATAATAATATATGACAATATAATAAAAGTTAATGATGAAAAGATAATAGTATGTGATTTTAAAAGAAAATAATATTGATATTAATAACAAGATAAAATTAGTAGTGCTATCAACAATACATTATTGTTTGAAGGAATAGTTTTGTAGTGCGAGACTGCACATTCCAAAATGCATAAACTAAATAAACTATTCTTCTGACCAACGTGCCTTGTCAGCAGCAACAAAATGTTCTTAGACTATATTGTCATAAAATAGTGCATATGTAATGATAAATACATACAACTAGAGAGATGTACATGTAAATTCACAATAACCCAAATAAAGGAGGTCTAACATTTTCAATAGTCTATTCTTCTTTGGTGGCAGCATCAATTACATGAGTAGCTTCATAGTGGCCTTACAATTCTTGGTCATTCTCGTCACTACCAATCATCAGAGCGAGGGGTAAAATTGTTCACCTCTCCAAGTATGAAAGAGATGTAAATTTCGTTGACATAAGTTTAAATTTCCATTGACATTATGTTAATGCGTCTAGAATTCCTTACATGCTACGTAGCCCAGTTGAATTCAAAATGTAATTTTTTTGTATGCTTGTTTTGTGTTCGTGTTGTACTGCCAACATCAAAATATAAGATAATGACTAGGATACTTCTGAGAATTTTTATGACATATGTGTTCCATACATAGTAGGAAATGTCATAGTTGAAGAAGTGGTGTTAGAAGCTTTCAGGTGTAGAATTACACATCAAGAATATATGAGGAACGTGGATGCCTTTGTAAATCAATATATCCTTTATGTTGATGTTTTCATGTATGGGCAACCACATACGCATCTTGACTTTGGGGTAAGTCTTGCATTTCCACATTATGAAGAATGCAAAATGCCTTCCAGAATTTTCAAGTCTATTATATACAGATCTAACAGTAAGTATTTCAGTGTTCTTAGAGGGCCAATAAAAATTATCTAGTTTGGGTGATGAGGTGAAGGTGCGAAAGCAGGAGAGGAGGCAACGAAGTTGGCTTAGAGAATAACCAATAATAACGTGACCAAATCAAATGCAATTCAAACTCAAAGTAAAAATGTCCTGAATAGTGATTATTTGGTTGGTTGTAATGCTATAGAGATAAGAGATGATGATCTTTAAAGGGATTTAGGAGTACCGGGCGTCTAACCAAAAGCTATATCTTTCCCTAATTCCAACTTTCACGAGGACACGAGCTCTTACCCAATTAGAAGTATTGGAACTAGCCAGCCTGTATTAGAGTAATAGGTAAATTTCAAAAATTACCATTTGTATATCTTTATTGAGCCTACGTAGTCTAAATTTATTTAGAACTTTTTCAAATTTTATTTTAAATAAAATCAATATTTTATTTAGTTCATAAATTTATTTTTTATTTACATATTCTTTATGTTATATAATATATATTTGTATCATATGCACATATGTGTGTACGTGCACATGCAACATAACGTAGTGTATATGGTTTAACATGCCCGTATATAGGTGCTGAGATTTACACCGCAACAGACTTGTTAGCCCCTCTATTTACAAGTGTGTTGTCTAAATGTATATATGTGAACATATAAATAATATTATATAAAATATGCTCATGTATGATTTTGCATATCATAAGGTGCAACTTATAAATAAATTTATAGCACATACTTATCTGAACATATATATATATATATATATATATATTATATAAAATATGCTCATGTATGATTTTGCATATCATAAGGTGCAACTTATAAATAAATTTATAGCACATACTTATCTGAACATATATATATATATATATATATATATATATATATATGAATATATTTAAATCGTAAAACATTTTGAATATTAGTATAAAAATTAATTTTAAATAAAATACGTAAAATATTATATAAGTGCCGAACGCATTATGCATATAATATAAATAAACAAAACTATACATTAAATATATTGTTATATAAATAATATTAGACATAATATACATACATATCGCCTAGAAAAGTATTTGACTGTCTTCGGATTACATTTTATTTAACAAATAATTTTAAAAAAAAATCCGCACAAAACTTATATAAAATAATAATAATAATATTTTCAAAAAAGTGGTATATTTCGTATTAAAATTTTATATTACACATACACACATATATGCACGCATATGTAAATTAGTCATATGTATAATTAATTTTAATTAAAAATGTTTATGCACATTAACATATATGTATTAAATTGTATATGAATTGTTACACCAAAAAACTACCTTTCGAATAAGTCGAAAGGTCTTTCAACAAAGACAAAGGAAAAGAAGCACATCCTAAACCTTTCGAAGGAGTCCAAGGTATGCAGTCATCAAAGTTTAACAGTCCCGAACCTTTCAAAGGAGTCGAAAGGTTCCATCTCTTAGTATTCAAGGAGTTCCTATCTTTCAAGGAGGATGAAGAAGTCAAAGCAAATGTGAGCCACTCCATGGTGACCATTTCGAAAGCATAACAAGCCTTTCAAACCGGTTAAAGCACATCCAAGATACCTTCGACAATGTCGAAAGGTTTTATGAAGAAAGCAACACTCATAAGGCAGCAAAGAATGAAAGACAACCTTTTGACAACATTGAAAGGAAGCACGACTCTCAAAAACAATCAAGTAAAGAGCAACCTTCTATGAAGGTCAAAGGCTTAGCAATGATCAAGTGAAGAGCAACCTTCCGACAAGGTCGAAGGGTTCGTAACAATCAAGTGAAGAGAAACCTTTCGATAAAGTCGAAGGGTTCACAACAGCATAGAAAAGGAAAACCCTTCAAAAAATGGAATGATTCGTGAAGGCATAAAAAAAGCAGATCTTTTGACAATGTCGAAAGGTCTAAAATGGCATATGAAGGGAAAAAATTCCGTCAATCGAAAGGTTTGCATCTACATATAAATGGGAGACCTTCCCACCTAGTCGAGAGTACTGAGTCGAAATGGTGGCCGCCTGCATCTATAAATAAGACCCAAGGGGTCATGTTTTGGGGGATCAGGTTTCTCCCATTCTAATCTTGTATCTCCCTAATAAAAACATTGTAACCCTAACTGGGTGTTTATTTGGGGAATTTAATAAAATGAAGCTTTTTCTTGGGCAAAGAGGGAAGTCCTAAGATTTATTGATTACTTTACTGTTTGCTTAAAATTTTATTGGATTAGCTCCAAATTTCCAAGTTCAATCTCATCCAAAGGATCTTGCCGACAAGGTCGACAACTCTTCTGATACAAATAACTACTGCAACCTTAATCCATTAACTCTACAATCTAAACCTTTCGACAAAGTTGACAATACATCTGATCCAAACATCCACTGCAACCTTCCGAAGAGATTAAATCAGTGGCCTAAATCTTTCGACAAGGTCGATAGTTCGTATGCTATAATGATACAAGTGCCTTTCGGAGCTATAATCCAAGTGTTCTAACCTTTCGGTAAGGTCAGAATCTGTGCTATAAATCTAAATATCTGTAAAGTTCAAGTCAAAGGAGGTCATTACCATACCTTTCGACAAAGTTAAAACCTGCCTCATATAAGTGATCTAACCTTTTGATAAGGTCGAAGTCTACCAAATATCCACTAAAGTGCTTGACTTCTTGGTTCTACCATAGGAAAGCTATCACCTTAACCTTTCGACAAGATTAAAATCAACGTAAAGGACTAAGTTAGGTAATTTCAACCTAGCCAAAATGATAACTTTGGTAGGAGAACTTATACAAATTCAACTAAGACGAAAGGTTATCTAATTCAAAGATTAAATCTTTCGAAGATCTTGGAAGGTCTGGCTCAAGAATCAACAACGATTGAAGCTAAATTTAAAGGCAGTTTTTGAGGGTATCACGCCCTTCATTTAAACAAGTCTATCCATCCTTCTTCGAATAACTTTGGGGTTTTGACAAGAAATCTTGTTAACATGATTTTTTTTTTCTGAAAATTTATATATGCGAATAATTAATTATAAAATATAGATTGTGCATAATAAAATATTATACATTTTCAATATAGGCTTTTTATTTAAGAAATTTATTTGTCAACATATATTAATTTTAAAGAATATTGTTTTTTTAAAATGGCAGAGTGCTGCATGATATGTATATTTAAAAAATACCCTTTTCTATTTGTGTATATTAGCACATATACAACCGTCTAATGTGACAACATAGGTCTATACATATTCTTTATAATATACAAACTATTTTAACTAATTAGCATACGATATAACATAACATTAAGCATTAATAGATCAGAACTATACCTTTCACCGATGCCTGGATTTGCACCTTGAAACATTAAACTTAGCACCTTCAATTGAATTCCAAATCTAGAAGTTGATAGCTCCCGAACTACTTTACCATTGATAATCGAACCAAAAATTTTATTTGAAGTTTTAGTGTTTGAATTCTGCAGACTTGAAGAGGATATGGCTGATCTATCCATGCGGCAAAATGAGCATGAAAAGAATCTATTCTAAGTGAGGATAACATGATTTATATAGAAAATAAGAGAGAGTAAAAGTAGGATTTAGATCCCCGCTTGTCGCTTACCTATTCTCCCCTTTAAACCATTCAAAATCCTTCCCTTAAGCCATCAAATGGAAACAATCTACTTGTTGCCCTATAGCTGACTAAAGCAAGCCTCTAATGAGCCCCAAAACCATTTCAAACCTAAGTTGCATTTTAATCCCATTTAAACGCTTAGCGATATCATTTATTGATTAGTGTTTATATAACTATTATACGCACACTATTTAATACTGTTCTAGGCACATCAAATAAAATTTTATAATTAATATTTCACAAATATTAATTAATTTATAGGAATTACAAATTAGTTAAATTGGGTGGTAACATGGGTATTCGACATTTCGGCTATGTGGCTCTTAGGTGTAAATTTGGTCATGAATAATATCGAACACTTTGAATATTAACATTCACACTTTACTTAGCAAATAGAGTGACATTATGGCCAAATTTATGGCTTACATGCTATCAATAAAATCCAATTTTACTTTACTAAGTGTTACCTAGATGTGACAATTATTTATACCAATTCCCTTTGTCAAAATCATATCACTTTAGGATTATGAAATTTTGTAGAGATCAAAATTTCAATATCGGCTATATTCCACTCGATAGTCCAAACACAAAGTTCTTGGTTCAATAATAACAATTATTATTAACCAAAATGCTCTGGCTAGAGAATTTGATTTCGTGTTGAATTTAGTCGGCCATGATACTAACCGTATATAACTTAGTAGACGAATTCTCCATTGAATAGTGTTTCATTTCAATTGCTTGCATTCAACCCAACTATAATAATTCAACGGATGTCGTGCCACAATTTAACTATAATTAAAGCAAAGTTTCTATATTGAAGCTTGATAATATTATCAAGTCGAGTGAATTGTGTAAAATTGCCATGTTGATATTTTCTTTTTGACCTTAGTTATATTAAACAACATAAATCTATCGAATGAGTTATTCCATAGTTATCTAATAGCTATCAGTACATAATCCCTTAGTGCCTGTGACGACCACCCTATACCTCCGACACCAATAGTATATAAGTAGTGTGTTGCTGCCGTGACTGCTCGATATAAGACGATCATTAGGTTGAAAATGAAATAAATACAGCATATAACTTGCCATATATCTCATAACACATGGACAATATACAATATCACATATATAGGAGAAAAGAAATATTAACAATGTGAACTAATCATTAAAGTATAAGATCCACGGTGTTATACATTAATAGTCTAGAGTTTATACAATGGAAACCAACTCAACAACTATCCCAAATACAAGCAAATAAGCAGCCACTGCTAAGGCTACCTAGTGCTACACGGTGGAATAACCATACTAATTAATATAGGCATATAATATGAAATAGATCAATCCAGCTCGTCCTCCGCACAACTACCGTGTCACCTAGTCCCCTCATTTAACAGTACCCAAGATAATAAGAAGCAAAGCATAAAATCTTGGGTCAGACAAGAGTCTGGTGTGAGCGGTAAATGAATCTCAAAATACTATACAAGTAAATATAGTAAGGAATAGAGGTACATGAATCATACTTACATGTCCCTCCAACTAAAGACTTTGCATATAAAAATATAATATGCTACTCTACAATATTATAAAAGTACTATACATAATAAAATAGTGGATGTCCAAATGTCTATATCTCTAGCACCTACTCCCAATGATATCCACGAGTGATGGTCTACTAAACAAAGCAACCAAAGCAACCATAACATCCATCAAGCAATACTCACAATCACTCGTCCTTGTGCCTAAATATATGATAACTTGTATGCCCACATGCCAGGGACTAATGGAAATCTCGGTTTTCATTGAACTATCAAATCACACACCCTAAAGATCGATACGTATCCTATATCCCAAAGCTGTACACTAGACCCAAAGCCACTGGTCTAGGGTAAATAGATCCCTTTGCTAATCCAAAAACATCTCCACTTAGAATAAGCCTGCTTCGAGTAAAACAGCAAACACTATGAGTATCAATGATTCCTTCGCACATATACATTTGAGCTCTCCTTTTCTCTATTCAGATCCGAGCCCCACGCTTGCTCAATCCAGTCTCCATTATCTAGGAATCCCCCTATGTTCCCTATTATATGACGCTCTCTTACCTACTCCCCCTATGAGTCACAAACCGAAATGCACTTTTTTCATCATGATGATACATCGAGATACAATCTGATGCGAATGAGCCAACACCTCTAGTATGATTCACAAAACCTCTAATTTACTCCTCAGAAGTTCCACCATCACCTGACCAACCCAAACAACCTTGTATCGACATAAACAAGTTGGTGATAACTTGTTTACTTAACCAGTTGTTGGCTAAATCTTCTTACATGCTTTTGGTACTTCATTCACAAGTGCTCTGGACCCCGACCTATCCATCAAAAAACCTTGGTCCTTTCTCCAAAGCATTTGACTTCATGTTCTAGAAACAAGTCAGCATATCATCAAGCACTTAACCAATTTCTTGCATCTTGCAATGGACAACTTCTTTTAATTATGATATATCACCCTGTTCCAACCGCTGCCCTATTTGACTAATACAGAAAACTCGAAATCGACATAAACAAGTCAGTATTGACTTGTCTGCTTAGTGAGTTGGAACTTTTGAATTGAGCTATAGGCTTCCCTTATACTCTAGAGCCTCCACTCTGGTGTTCCTCCAATTCTGACCATCTTTGCTTCCACTTTGCCTAATTCTTCAACCTGCCTTCCTAAACATCCAAAATACTAGTAAAAAATATTAAAGCACAATAACCAACAATAGAATAATATGTATATACATCAAGTGACATAAGAAATACCAAAATTATAGCTATCGAACAATTAATAATCCAAATCTATGAACATATGTACATGGATAAGGTGAATTACAAAGAAAAATTCATCAATTTAGTTTATAAACATATGTTAACAAATAATTAAGGTTAAAAAAGGATATGTAGAGTCAAAATCATATTAAAACCTATAATTCTACCATATAAACATGCATAGGATAGTGTGAAGGCATATACCACTCACCAATCACCATATTTGTAACAGCCCGAAAATCCGTACCCCTTGAGTCAACACTATTCTATCTAAATCGACTCAAGTTGTACAGAAATACGAACCGTTTGGGTTAAAGAAGAAGAGGTAGAAGAAGAAAAATAGAAAATAACAACAGAATCTAACCATCGCAGCGGAATAAAATATAATAGATAATAAATAATCTTTACTCAAAATCAAATATATCTGTTTACATATATTACATCACAGAGTACATCAAAGAGAGCTCACATCAATAACATACAACTGGATACACAGCTACACAACATAGCAGAATAAGTATATATATAAACAAGTACGAGAGTACGTATCATCATCCTGCTCGTCTCCTGATCTCCACAGCATTTCCTGTATCCTATAATACTCGGTCTGACCCGAGCATTACAGTTAAATAACACCCGAGTCAGTCTGGAATACCAGCGTGAGAAAATCACACCCAGTTGATTATTAAAGTTTCAAAAATTCTTTGAAAACAAAAGCATCTCGTAAGACCACGCCACAAATAAACATGTCGGGTTTTTACCTTACGATAGCTAAAACAATTTTTATAGAAATCCTCTGATATTATAATAGGGTCTATATACAAATACTTATAAAATAGCCGAAATTGTTACATCTATTAAATTCCAGCTACTAGCCACAGAGTGGGTAATACAAACAAAACTCGTACAAGGCTCGTAGGGAGAATGGATTTCCAACTAATGACTAGGCACTGGGGTACCACCTGTCACAGTACGGGGCCTAGATCACCGTACCGAGGAGTACGCCCGCTCCCCTGCAACACAAGGCCGGGACTACCCCTTACTAGATAATCCCGAGTGAGATCACCCCGCGGTTGGGATCAGCAACCGCCCACTAAGCCGAAATAAAAGGGACATCTAGACTGGAATGACCTTACCCTGCTTGGGTGCTACCCACCTAGCCTTGCTGCATAACCCCTGATTTTCAGTCATTCCCATTTGATGAGCCTTGAGGCTAAGCGTTACCTTTTAGAACATATCCCTTAGAATGCCCATCGTCCACCTGACGATGTTTCGCAAGCATTCATCCATACAAGTCCGTCCCGGGTTCGAACGGAACCGAAGGCACTATTCCTACTACATCCATTTTGGAAATATCCTCAGGATTAGTAGCGACTATCCCGTGCTCTTCACTGCTCCATCTTCGACTCCAAAATCGTTTTCACGAAACGTACAAACCGGATCGAAGTGGTTTTTCGAGAAATAAATCTCGATCCCGGTCTCTTCGAAACGATCAACGCATTTATCCAATATTGGTAGTCGGTTATCTAACTATCAATTATATTCACAAACAACCATCAACCAATAAATAATTTCCCAAATTATTTATTAACCTCAAAATATCTTTACAAGATATATTTCTATTTTCAATCCTTTGAAAACAGTTTCAACACCACCTTTCTTTCCAGAATAAACTTTCCCAAATATTTTCTATCTCCTCTGAAATCACCAAGCACAAAAATAGATTTTTTTTTTAAAATAATTTAAAACACTTTACTTTGAAATATGTACTTTAAAACATTTAGGATAAAACTGCTTAAATAATTTTTTAAAAATACATATTATATGAATTTGAGAAAATAAGGTTACTTTATAAAATATAAAACCAGGTTTCCACTTTTAAAACAAATACTATGCCACTTTTAAATAATTAATGCTATATTACATTAAAAGGAAATACTTGCTTTAGAAATTAAATATTTGAAATAATAAATTTTACAAAACTTGCTTTCTTTAACAACAACTTTAAAAACATTTAATTTATTTTTACAAATTTACTTTTAAAAGCGTGTACTTGGCCATCCAGAGAGAATTCCAACTTCAAGCACTTGAATCAATTTCCCGAATTGATTTCCAATTCATTCTATTTGAAATAAATTTCTTTACTTGCTCGGTTCATTTCAAAATTCATTAATTATGGACTTATTTTTATTATTATTATTTTCTGTTTAATTTTAAGTCTTTTAACTAAAATATACCAATCTCAGCTTCTTCCAAATTTCTTCTTCATTCTTTCCAATAAATTGAATTTTAAATTTTAAATATTTTTTTTATAATAACTCTAAAATTTAAAATTCATTAATCTTCTGATTATTCAAATTTCCCTTACTAACTTAAGATTTATTTATTAGAATTTCAAAGGCACTTTATTTCTTTTCCAATAAATTAAATCTTAAATTATTCAAATTTCTATAATTATTTTACTTACAAATTCTCTTCGTTTTATTTCCAAAATCCAATTATATATATATATATATATATATATATATATAAATAACTTAGTGCACCGGAATATATTCAGGTAAACCATAACATCCAATATTCCTATTATCAATAATATTCATCACAGAATATAAAATAATCACATCATAGGGCATTAAATAATTTAAATAAATGTTGAGGGATCCAGTTGGATCCCTCCAACCTGTTTTTCCTGCATCCACAGATGTTAGCACAACAATATGCCAATCCCAGAATATATCATACTATATCACATAAATCAATTCAACCATCCAACAATTATTTAAAATAAATCATTTAAATTTAAGTTTAAATTTAACTGAGTGAGACTTACTCACCTTGCATTTGTTTGCAGTCCACATCAATTCTGTCTTGGTTTTTTCCCGGTTTATAACCTTGTATAAACATTAAGTGTTTTATTAATATTTGAATTAGTTCGATAATCAATTCCCTAGGTAAATATTTTAATTAACAATGATTTAATTTAAAATATAAAAATTCTTAAGTAAATTTGATTAACCGAAATTTTATTGAAACTAATCTGTTTCTTTTAATAAATAATTTATTAATACTCAAACAATTTGAATAATTGATCTCCACTTGATAGATTAAGTTTAAATTTATATTCTGACAAAATTTCCATTTTAAAATTTACACCCAACTACTATTTTAAAATTTAAACTAGTAATTAATTTTAATTGACAAATTTTCCTTTTAAAATATCTATACACTTAAAAATAGATTTCAAAATTCTAATTTTTTTCTCTCGTTTACCTAAAATTAACATAGGCATGTGACACTACATATTTATACATTATATGTGTTTTTTCTTTTTTTTATATATAAATTATTTGAACAAATAGAATAAATCATTTACCATCACAAATCAAATTAACTAACTACTTAAAAAATTTCCTTTGTTTACTGTCAACTATTTAAATAAAAATCTTAACCAACCTCAATGTAATTCTTTTATATATATATATATATATATATATATATATATATATATATATATATATATTTAAACTTATGAATTCCTTATCCTTAATTTAAATTAGTTTAGATTAAGCTTAAAAAAATTCACCTTACTGCCGAACTGAGGAATCCCCAAATTGTGGCCTCCTTCCTACACCTCGACCTCACAAGCATCAAATCGAGCATAAAACCTTCGGCGAACTTCACTTCCATCGCCCACGATGCCATCAACTCGAACGCGATGCCAATTCGAGAGGCTCGGCCCCAAATTCCACGGGCCACGACTCGGCTACAACATCAATCGACGCTCAAACCCTAAGCTTTAACAACACCGTAACCCAAAAATCGACAACCCATGCCATCCACGCGAGCCCAAAAACTGGCGAAATTTCCTTCGGTGCTTCCATAAACGCACGCACAATCACCAGTCGACACGTGAAAATAGAAGTTGCGATTGAGGCTAGGTTGATTTGAAACGAAAAGAAAATGGGAGGAGGAGACGCGATTACATGAATTCGTTTGAACGAATAAGCATAGAGGCGAATTCGGCCATTATTGATATATATATATATATATATATATATATTCATTAGAAACGGAATTAGGGATTTGGGTTTGAAACTGAAGAGAAGAAAAGAGGGGTCGGCCCTATTGAGTTGCCCTCTTCTTTTTTTTTTTTAATTTTAACGTGACTTAAAGCTTCTCCTTGAAGCTTCTCCTTTTATTTCTTTATTATTCTTATTATTATTATTATTGTTATTGTTATTATTTTTATTGTTATTTTTTTTGAGCATTTTGATTGTTGATTGAACGACTTAGAATTGGAAAAGTACGTGACTCAATGACAGGAAGATGGCGTATACCAGAAGCTTGATTAACTAAATTAAATTTCATCAAATTATTACCAATTAAATTTTCAGCATGTTTATATATCTTACGCTCACACAACAATTCCAAAAGCTATGAAAATTAAAATCCGATAATAATTCAATATTACGGACTCAATGGAACTGGTTTCGTTGAATTCCGAGATTGTGCCTCGGAATGCTATTTTTAAATTTAATTTAAGCGATTAAATTTCAAAACTGACCAATTCAGTGTTAGATTCGATTTTAACACTTTTATTATATTCAATGTTATCAATATAAATTTTATAAGCTCTCAAATCATATTTTTAGCAGGCTTAAAATCTCGGGTTTCATGTTTTATCCAATTCAAATTATTTAATTCAACAATCTAATTGTCAAATAAATTTTGATATTCGTAATTTAAGTTGATAATTAACCTTTAAATACTTAAAATCAAATATATATTCCGATTAAAAGGCTTAAAAATTTTAGGTCGTCACAATATTTAACTAATTTAAGTCTCGATCCGAAGTGGACAGTAATGACAAGCAATTTGAATCAACCATATGATCATCTTTATCATCTAATCAATGATCTAGTCACTAATCTTTTATTTGGTTTGATTTATAGACTTATTTGGGCGACTGTGGATGGATCTAGGGTTATTGGGGGTTTAGAGCTGATTTAGGATTGAGGAAAAAACCTTTAATTTGACACATATAACCCCTATTTATAGTAATCTCGAATAATACTAATCGACCTACTCATGAGCTTAAATAATTACACATTAATTCTAGCCAGCGACTATCTAAACTTAAAACATGCCTAATTTCCTAACCGTAAGTTTGTTTTTCTGTTATGACCACTCTAAGGAATGGCAAACTATCATACTAAAGCAATAAAACTAGATTGAGACCCTAATTTTGATATCTATCAAAAGTTATAGCTCAAACAAGATTTCTAGAATTAAATTTGTCACATAGAAATTCGAGAAAAATCATAGGTGTGTAAAATGTCCCAAAGAGTCATATTCCGAAATTATAGAATCATACAACCTCATATGAATAAAACAAAATATTTTACGATCTTTCGCTATGTAAAATACGGGTCGTTACATTCTCAACCCTTTATAAATTTCATCCTCGAAATCACTAAACACGCCAAAATATAAGCAATCATAGTTATCCCACATGCCAACCAATCATAAACAACCATCAAACATCTCAAACAAGCAGTCAAGTGTTAACCTGCCTTTTGGCAAGGCAACGTATAGTTGGAGTTAACCCAATCGACTGCATGGTTGTCGAGGCCGGAATACGATGGGTTTGATTCGACTGGATGGATAGACGATCGACCTTGGATGATGATCATGATTATGAAGCTGGGATTCGGCATGGTCGATGGACAAACGTTGTGGGATACTATAAATATAGGTTTCAACAAAAGTCGAGTTGTTTTGGGTTGTTTTGAGTTTGCTTTGAGTCATCATTGGAGTTGCTTTGGGTTTTCAGGCGACTTTCTTTGAATCTGGCAAGGGTGCTCTTCGGGTCATGGAGTGATTGTCTCGGATCCGTGAGTACTTCAAGGGATCGGTGCTTACTCGGTTGACATCCTCCAAACTTCGTTCGGCATCTCTAGTTTGACACGAATGGAGTGGTCTGCCGAATGAGGATTAACATCTTTAAGGGTTCGGCATATTTTCGGGGTCGGTGTTTATGCGCTACTTTGGGTCGATAAGCTATCTGCTTTGGGTCGATGAGCTATCTACTTTGGGTCGGTCATGGAATTTCTTCGGTTTAGCAAGAGGAGATCAGGTCGGCGAGAATGGGGTCGGCGTTGGAGGAAATGGATCACGTCGGCATTTATTCTAGTTTTAGGTCGGCATGCTCAACACTTCAGGTCGGAGCTTGGGTCTTGAGTTCGGGTTGGTATGATGAAGGCATGGGGTCTGTATAATCTGGCTTCTAGTTCTAGCACGAACTGCTTCGTGTCACACGTAGGATGCTTTAGGTCGGTTGTGGTGAATCCGCAGGTCCACATAGAAGGTCGGGTCAGCAACAAAGCTTAGGGGTCGGTGTAATATTGCTTCGAGTCCCAGCCTTGTTTACTTCGAGTCAAGCATAAGGTTGCTTCAGGTCATAACATAGGAAAACTCGAGTCAACATATATACAACTTGGGGTCAGCATCAACGAAAAATATGGGCACGGCTATGTCCGTGTGGGCCCATATTACTCAAGAAGCCCCGTAACCCAAATTTTGCCAATAAATAAAGAATGTGGGGCTTTAGAAAAGGGATCTTGATTCTATTTCTCTTCGTCTTCCCCATAAAGGCTACTCTACATTATGGTTTTAGAAACTATGGATTATAACTGTAATCGATTTAGATATCAATAAAAAGGAAATTTCTGAAGTGGACGTAAGCCAAAGTCAGTCGAACCACTATAAATCCTCTGTTATTACTGCTTTCTTTTTAATTTTGATTGTTTTCATATTTATACTCTCTACATGCACTTAATCAGTTATATGTGACTGTCAATTGGTGCTTTCAACGTCATTTGGGTGTTAGTGACCCATTTTGGCGCTAACATTTTGTTGCTTTCAATGAGAGAGCTTGCACTCAGGAATTCTAAAGATTGGATTTTGGGTTTAAAGGCTTAGGAACCCTAATTTTGGAAACGATGGAAAAGCAATCAAACAGGAGATAAAGAACAGAGAGGAGTCAGCAGAAAGGGAGTCAAGAGGCTTCCTCAGGAGCTAATTAGGCCTCAATCTATATTACCAGATACGAGATGGAAATGATGCTAAAAAGATAGAAGCATATGATACAGAACCTACCCTAACAGGTTGGATAAGCTGGAGTGCAAGGTCAAGGGAATGGAATTGTATGGGATGCTAGAAATGAGGATCACGAAGCTGGAGCAACATGAACGGAGGCAATCCAGAGCCAGAATCAGGGGAATGGAACAGCCTGGATTCAAGACAGAGAGGGACCATTAGGAACAACCCCTAAATTAGGGGGCATGCCTTCGAGTCATGTAGGCTGTAACGTCCCGGAATTTTTGACAATATCAATTTAATAATCTGTAGTTAAAATTAAATTGATATTCATAATCTGTTAATAATTACTCAGATAAATTTAATAATCTTCTTTAATAAATATTTAAATAGGTGATTTATCTTTTTAAAATAATAAATTGATTTCTATTTTCAATATAAATATATGGTTTATATTTTAAATAGATTGGTTTTGTTTTAAATTTAGAATAAATTTAACAAATGGATATTTTATTTAATAAAAATATAATCTCTTGTGAAATGATTTTTAATTTAATAATAAGAGAGTTATAAAAGCAATATTAATAATATAATGACTTTTTAAATAAGTTTTAAATGACATTTGTAATTTTAAGTTCAAATTGAATTTATAATTATAACTTGATTTAAAAATATTTGATTTTGAATTTTTGTTTGAATTTAAATTCAAAGTTTAAATCTTCATTTGTTTTAATTTTTATTTGTATAAGTTTATAAACATGATTTGTTTTCATTTATAAATTTATACATATAAAATAACAACTTGATTTAAGCTAATATACATTAGTTGTAATTTAAATACTAATTTCCCTTAAAGAAAACACATGTGTTAAATTAATGTGCAATCATATAGACAAGTGTCTCATTTTAGACAAGTGTTAGTTTTAGTTTTTAATTTTCTTTTATTTCCTAAAATCTGAAATACATTTGCATAATATACATCCTCATTCATGCATATTTTCCATTTTCTTAAACCAAACAAAGATCAATCCCATCTTCAAAATTCATTTTGAAGATCTGTTCATAAATTCTGCATTCACAAATGGATAAAAATTCAACAACAAATCTGAATCATCTTCATATTAAAAACAAATCTGCATTTGACCCATCTTCAATCTGCATTTCCTCAAATCAAAGATAAACCTGCATATTCAAACACAGAAATCTGCATAATCATAAACAAATTCAAATGTGCAACTATTCACCCAAATTCTATTCCAAAATCTACACTTCCAAAATGTAAAGCCTGCACATGCTTGTTTCTGTAAACTTTCAAATGAGCAACTGCATCATCTACATGCAAGTAAATTGAGGAGCACGAACAACAGAGAGGAGTTAGCATACCTGCATATACAAGTTCATCTGAACACCTGCATGCAAGTAATAGGGTTGTGAGCATGAGCATATCATCAAATGATCAACAGAGGAATCCTGCATGTTCATGTTTTCTGCAATATCAAAGAATCAACAGTGGTCTGCATACATGAATAAGGTGAGTAACATTAAATTTTTAAACTATAATTTAGGTTGCTTGATGCATGCTTGAGACAAAGATTTGTGGTGTGCTTATAAATGTCTGTTGAAATTGCAATTTGTTTATGCTTGTTGATTGTGCTGTAGCTTCAAATCCTATTTAAAAGAATCTTTTATAAATTGATTTAAATTTGAGGTTTATATCTGAGTTTTAGAAATAAAAAGAGTTTGTTATTAGAGATTAGAATACAGTTTATAAGTAATGTGTTTACATTCTTAAGTTTAGTTTTAAATTTTTTTTTAGGAAATTTAAATACTGGGAGTTCTCTGAAACATAAGTATCTTACCTGTATAGTGATTTTGATTTAGAAACAAATCATATTAATATTCATATCAGTTTCAGAAACTAAAAAGTATTTATTGGGAAATGTTTTTGAATCAAGTATTGGAATTGTAGGTATATGTTTCATTTATAAGCTGTTCTTGAACAAAATTTAGAATTTGAGAAAATTCTATTGATTCTTGGATTAAGGAATTCTGGAACTTTTTGAGTGATGGAGTAAATATTGAAGATACTCAGAAAAATCAAACATGTGGATATTAATTACCAGATTGGTGCAAATTTTGGTTTTTCAGGTTATATCCCTAAGTTTTGAATGGGGTGTGAACATGGGATCAGTGAGAGGGAATGACTTGATCGAGTGTTTTGATTTTTGGTATGTGGGTAGTTGATGTGTGAGGGAGTTCATGGCCGGAGGGGTGGATTGCCAGATGGTCAGAATGGCAAGATATGGCCGTTGACAGGTGGAATAGAAACCTGTAATATGTTTCAGGTTGAAATTGGGTGTTGCAGGGAGGCAGTGGGGAAAAGGGAGAATGACTCGGAGCAAGTTGATGGGAAACTGGGAGTAGTAAGGTAGAAATCTCGAAGTGAACTAAGGGGGGTCTCGGGTTACACTCTGTAGTTTCCAGGTTTAAAATAGAAACTGTGTTTTTTGAAAACTGGGTTCTTTGAAAATTTAAAATCTGAAAGTTTGTGTTGAAAGAAAAGTTTAAGATTAAAATCAAATTCAAATTGTATTTTTGATTTGAATTCAAGTATGTATTTTGATTGAATTTAAATTTCAGGTTTTGAAACCTGTTTTTCTGTTTTGTTTTAAAATCTGGGTTTTTAACTTTTTAAAAATCTGGATTTTTGAAGTTTAAAATCTGTGGTTATAGATTTTAAATAAGGCTTAAGTTTAAATTTAATTTAAGTTTGAACAACTAATTTAAATTTAAAATCTAGGTATGAATTTGAAACCTGTGTATTTTCTGTTTTCTGGAAATCAGGATTTAAATCTTTTTAAATCTGCAGTTGTGTTTTGAGAAAAAATTTAAATTCAAATTTAAATGGAAGTTTAAATTTCTCATTTGATTTTAAATTCCAGTTTGTAAAACAGAAACTTAAGTTAAAAAAAAAAATTTAAACTTTATTAACTATATCATGTTGAAAGGATAGTTTAAACATGCTGATAATATGGTTTTAAAAATGTGAGTAGATTTAAAGTTATTTAAATCTGGAAATTCAAATTTAAAATTTGAAATGCAGTTTTAAATTTTAAAGAAGATTTAAAATTTGAAGTTTCAAATTAAAATGGAAATTTAAATTATTGAAAATTTTGAAATGACTTTAACTTTAAAAATTTCCATAGCAATAGATGATTTGCAATTTAAAAAGTTTAAATTTATTTAAAACTTTGATAAGTTTAAAATTATTCTATTTTAAACTTGAATTTGAATTGAATTTAAAGGTAATTTCAAAAGTACTTTGTTTGAATCAAATTGTTTTAAACATAATTAAGTTATGTTTTATTTTGGAAAATTTGATTAAGATTTATGTTTTAAAATTTATTAACAGGTAATTAAGATTAATTAATTAATTTAATTAATTAATTAAATTTGGAATTAATAATTGATTAAGGATTAATCAATTTGAAATTAAGATCATTAATTAAGTTATTAATTAATGATAAATGAATATTAATTATGTAATTAAGTTTTTAATTAAGGTTAATTAATTTAATAATTAACTTTAATTAATAAATGATTAAAGATAATTTAATTGGTAATTAATTTAAGTTAATTACCTCATAAAATAATTTAAGGATGGTTAATGAAGGTCATTAACCATGATTATTTAATAATTAATTAATTTGGTTAATTTTTATAATTAATTAGATTAATTAATTTAATAATAATCAATTATAAATGGGTTGAGTAATTACTTGATAAAGTAATTAAGAAATTAATTACTTAATGTAATTAATTTAATTGAATGAGATTGTTTAATTTAATTAATTAAGTTTAATTAATTTTAAACACTTGGGTTAAGGATAATTACTTTATGTAATTAATGTTTTGGAAACTACTTAGTTAAGTAATTATATAATAATTACAGGTTGTAATTAAGGAGATGCTTAAGTATGAAGGAATTTGGATTAATTATTTAAATAATTAATCAAGGTATTAATTAAGAAATTAATTTAAGAGTAATTAATTTGGTAATTAAGTTTGTTAATTACTTTGAGTAATTAATTTAAGAAGTAATTAAGATCATTAATTATTTTAATTAATGATGTAATTTAAGTTGATTAATTATGATTAATTAATCAAAAATAGGTAATTAATTAATGTAATTAATTAAGGATAAATGTAATTAATTATGATTAACTAATTAGTTGGAATAATTAAGGGTTAATTACTGGTTAGTTGAGGATAATTAATTTTGTAAAATTAATTAAGAATAATTACATGAAGGTAATTAAGGATAATTAATCAAGAGTGATTAATTAAAGTAATTTATGATTAATTAATTGATTGTAATCAATTAAATGATTGAGTAAGCAAGATTTTTATTATGAAGTAATTAATTTAATTTATTTTAAATTAATTAAAGATGAAGGAATTAATTTAATTCATTTTAAATTAATTTGAGTTATAGATAGTTAATTTAATTCATTTTAAATTAATTATATTGTGATGAGTGGATCCTTGCTTATGTATGAATGGATGTCATGGATTGACTTGGATGCTTTGTGATCTCAGAAATGAGATAAATAATATTGTGTGGTATGGATGTTTGATGGTATTGTGATGATAACATAGGTTATCTATTGTGATATTGATATATGGAATATCTATTTGATATTGATGATGTGAATTACCTGTTATGTGATAATGTTGATTATCAGTTATGATTTAAGTTATCTATCTGTGTGTATATAGATACTGTATTGAATTGTTTTAAAACTTTAAAACAACTTGGAACTTAAAAGACACGCTTTGGTTTTCGATGAGACCGGGATCGGGTTTCCATATTTGGATATCCGAAAACCACATCGATTCCAAATAACGTTAGGTCGTGTATCAAAGTGGAGCTTTGTGAAGACTCGAGGTGTAAGGACTATGAGTCATTATAACTCTGTGGGTGATTCCGTAATGAGTTGACGGAATTAGTCCTTATAGATTCGAGATGGTGATTTAGAGTGCAAGGGTTATTGTCGTTAACTCTGAGGGTGATTCCAAAACGAGTGTAACGAGATAATGCCTTCGGTTTCGTTCGAACCCGGAACGAACTTGTATGAATTGAATGCTTTCAGCACATCGTCAGGTGGACGATGAGCATTCTAAGTGATATGTCCTATAAAGGTAATCGTAGCCTCAAGCCTCATCAACCGGGAATGGCTAAAACAGGGGAGGTGCAGCAAAGCTTCGTGGGTCGCGCCCACTGGAGAGCAAGATTGATCCCTGTCTAGAAGTCCCTTTATATTTCGGCTGTGTGGGGCGATTGCTAGCTAGAATCGCCGGGGTTGTCTTGTTTGGAACTGTTCAGTAAGGAACGGGTCCGGCTTTGTGTTGCAGGGGATGAAGGGAGTAATCCTCGGTACGGTGATTCCAGGCCACGTACTGTGACGGGCGGTACCCCAGTAGCCCTGCCATTGTATGGAATCCATAATCCAATAAGTGCCAACGGTTTTGATTGTATTACCCACTTTTGTGGCTAGTAGCTGGAATTTAATAGATGTAACAATTTCGGCTATTTCTTATTTACTTGAAAACCCTAGACACTATTATAATATCATCAGATTTCCTATCAAATGTTTTGGTTAGCGTAAGGTAAAAACTTTTCCATGTTTATGTGTGGGAAGTCTTACGTGATACCTTTTCTTTTCAAAGGTTTTTAAAAGTTAAGCAACTTTAACCTGTTACTCACACCAGACCCATGTCTGACCCGGAGTTATTTCTGTTTTTCTATAACTCTTGGGTACTCAAATTTTTATGAGTAGTCAAGAGAATTCAGGTTAGGATTCAGGATTAGCTTTGACGATTTGTGGAGGAGCATATGGAGCAGGAGGCTTCTGCGTATAGTTATTTAGTTCCGCTGTGTTTGGTATCTCTGAGTCTTGTGTTTGTATTGAGTTGTAATAACTAGACAGGTATTTATAACTGTCTAGTATGTGTTGTATATGTCTGTGTACTCTGATATTTGATATATACTATGTAATACTTTGTTATTAATATAATTTATTCGTTTCCGCTGTTGAGATTCTTGTGTTGTTTCTTCTTCTCTTCTTTCTTTTCTTCTTCTATCCCTTTCTTTCTTTATTCATGACGCGATTTTCCGGGAGTGGAAATCGGGTCGTGACATTTTGGTATCAGAGCATTAGGTTGAGTGAATACCTAGGCTCTGTAGTGATGTCTTTCTTGAGAGAGCGTATTTGTAATTTTTATATATAAATACATATATTTATTTCTACCTATCTGTTGGGTTACCTGTTCAGGTTTTCCAATATAAGTTATAAAGGTAGATGGGGTAGTAGTGTGTGTAACACGACTATCATTGGTTGGAGTTTGAATGTTTGAGGTTGGAAGTGTTTTGTCGAGACTGTAGACCTAATACCGTCTCGAGTGAGATCTGTAGTGATGAAGAACTTCATTGATCTCTGAAGGAAACCTGTAAAGGTTTGGAGTTCATTTTTGAAGTTGTTGAGTAGAATGTGAATCTGTTGGTTGGGCAGAAGCAGGTGATGGTATTTTGATACCTCAGAAAGTAGTAGCTGCGTGATGAGATGCAGTGACTATGGATGTTCCCGAAGATGTTTTCGTTGGAACAAGTTTTAGGAAGTGTGTCTGCTTCAATGTTGTGGCTGTGTTCAGCTGGAGTTTCTGTTTGCTTTGAAGTCCGAGTTTCTCGGAGAGCTTTGTTTTGGAATTCTTTGGCATCTGTGGCAGCAGTGTAGCTTGGAATGTTCTCGGTGTTGGCAAGAGATCTTTTGGCTTAGCAGTTTTTCTGAAGTGGAGTTCAGAAGCAGCTGAGTGGACCCGTTTCTTTGATGGGTTGGCTAGTTGAGTTTGAGCTGTTCTGTTTGGTTATGGAAGAACAGTTTTCCTTGGATTTGGTTTAGATGGATCGCAAAAGTGACTTGCGATTGATGGAGTGTTCTCTTGGGTTATCTGAGTTTTCCTGGATATCTTCAGGAAGTCAGAGTTTGGTTCACATCTGGAGATTGAGTTGGTGTAGCAGCTTGGAGTTTTGGAGGAACTTCTGAAGTTCTTATAGATTTGTTGAACCATATCTCTGGGGTGTGTTGTCTTGTTGTGCTTGTGTTCTTCTTCAGCATTCTCTTCTTTGTCGGATCAGAGTTGAGCAGCGGAAGCAGTTGGGAAGTGTATCTGTTTTCCTTTGCCCGTACAGGAGAAGTAAGTTGTTATTCTCTGATGATTGAGGAGTTGAGTTTGAGTTCTTGGTTTTGGTTGATCTTGAGGAGATCATTTTGTTGAGTTGATTGGTCTGGTTTGTTTCTAGAAGCATCGGCGTAGGTTGAGCTGATCGAATAGGCTGTAGGTAGCCCAGGATCGTCTGAAGAATTATGTGGATAAGAGTCGGAGGGATTTGGACTCTGAAGACGGAGATTAATTTTGATAAGTTTTCTCCGATCAGAAGTGAGCTATAAGTTTGGGTAAGTCTGAGGAGTTGCTCTGATGTGTTTTGGATCTTTTCTGTATTCTTGGAGAAGATGATGGATCTACAGGATTGAATTGCCAGTTGGATAACTGGGATTCGATGAGTTTCACGTATCTCTGAGGAAGTACGTGTATGATCTGTCTCTAGTTGTAGAACCAGCAGTTTTGGAGTTTTGATAGTTAAGTCAGACTCGTTTGTAGTCTGATATTTTGTCTAGTGTTATAGATATAGTTGTATAGGAGCTTAGTAGCTTCATGGTATTGTTTGTTTGGGTTCTCTAGGGCGAGTATCCCGGTGGATATATATACACTGAGGAAACTCGATAGAATTTTATCCAGAATTTATCTGGATAATTAGATTTGTTTGATTGGTTGAATTGGTTGTTTGGTTGCTAGCATATGTTTGATATATGCTTGTGTTTAAATTAGAATTTAATAAGGTTATTAAATTACCTTTGTTTTAAATTTCGAGGACGAAATTCTTTTAAGGGGGAAGGATTGTAACGTCCCGGAATTTTTGACAATATCAATTTAATAATCTGTAGTTAAAATTAAATTGATATTCATAATCTGTTAATAATTACTCAGATAAATTTAATAATCTTCTTTAATAAATATTTAAATAGGTGATTTATCTTTTTAAAATAATAAATTGATTTCTATTTTCAATATAAATATATGGTTTATATTTTAAATAGATTGGTTTTGTTTTAAATTTAGAATAAATTTAACAAATGGATATTTTATTTAATAAAAATATAATCTCTTGTGAAATGATTTTTAATTTAATAATAAGAGAGTTATAAAAGCAATATTAATAATATAATGACTTTTTAAATAAGTTTTAAATGACATTTGTAATTTTAAGTTCAAATTGAATTTATAATTATAACTTGATTTAAAAATATTTGATTTTGAATTTTTGTTTGAATTTAAATTCAAAGTTTAAATCTTCATTTGTTTTAATTTTTATTTGTATAAGTTTATAAACATGATTTGTTTTCATTTATAAATTTATACATATAAAATAACAACTTGATTTAAGCTAATATACATTAGTTGTAATTTAAATACTAATTTCCCTTAAAGAAAACACATGTGTTAAATTAATGTGCAATCATATAGACAAGTGTCTCATTTTAGACAAGTGTTAGTTTTAGTTTTTAATTTTCTTTTATTTCCTAAAATCTGAAATACATTTGCATAATATACATCCTCATTCATGCATATTTTCCATTTTCTTAAACCAAACAAAGATCAATCCCATCTTCAAAATTCATTTTGAAGATCTGTTCATAAATTCTGCATTCACAAATGGATAAAAATTCAACAACAAATCTGAATCATCTTCATATTAAAAACAAATCTGCATTTGACCCATCTTCAATCTGCATTTCCTCAAATCAAAGATAAACCTGCATATTCAAACACAGAAATCTGCATAATCATAAACAAATTCAAATGTGCAACTATTCACCCAAATTCTATTCCAAAATCTACACTTCCAAAATGTAAAGCCTGCACATGCTTGTTTCTGTAAACTTTCAAATGAGCAACTGCATCATCTACATGCAAGTAAATTGAGGAGCACGAACAACAGAGAGGAGTTAGCATACCTGCATATACAAGTTCATCTGAACACCTGCATGCAAGTAATAGGGTTGTGAGCATGAGCATATCATCAAATGATCAACAGAGGAATCCTGCATGTTCATGTTTTCTGCAATATCAAAGAATCAACAGT
Source organism: Allium cepa (assembly GCA_030765085.1). Lineage (NCBI taxonomy): Eukaryota > Viridiplantae > Streptophyta > Magnoliopsida > Asparagales > Amaryllidaceae > Allium > Allium cepa. Next base: position 518,118,711 of record CM060942.1, read on the forward strand.
GGTCTGCATACATGAATAAGGTGAGTAACATTAAATTTTTAAACTATAATTTAGGTTGCTTGATGCATGCTTGAGACAAAGATTTGTGGTGTGCTTATAAATGTCTGTTGAAATTGCAATTTGTTTATGCTTGTTGATTGTGCTGTAGCTTCAAATCCTATTTAAAAGAATCTTTTATAAATTGATTTAAATTTGAGGTTTATATCTGAGTTTTAGAAATAAAAAGAGTTTGTTATTAGAGATTAGAATACAGTTTATAAGTAATGTGTTTACATTCTTAAGTTTAGTTTTAAATTTTTTTTTAGGAAATTTAAATACTGGGAGTTCTCTGAAACATAAGTATCTTACCTGTATAGTGATTTTGATTTAGAAACAAATCATATTAATATTCATATCAGTTTCAGAAACTAAAAAGTATTTATTGGGAAATGTTTTTGAATCAAGTATTGGAATTGTAGGTATATGTTTCATTTATAAGCTGTTCTTGAACAAAATTTAGAATTTGAGAAAATTCTATTGATTCTTGGATTAAGGAATTCTGGAACTTTTTGAGTGATGGAGTAAATATTGAAGATACTCAGAAAAATCAAACATGTGGATATTAATTACCAGATTGGTGCAAATTTTGGTTTTTCAGGTTATATCCCTAAGTTTTGAATGGGGTGTGAACATGGGATCAGTGAGAGGGAATGACTTGATCGAGTGTTTTGATTTTTGGTATGTGGGTAGTTGATGTGTGAGGGAGTTCATGGCCGGAGGGGTGGATTGCCAGATGGTCAGAATGGCAAGATATGGCCGTTGACAGGTGGAATAGAAACCTGTAATATGTTTCAGGTTGAAATTGGGTGTTGCAGGGAGGCAGTGGGGAAAAGGGAGAATGACTCGGAGCAAGTTGATGGGAAACTGGGAGTAGTAAGGTAGAAATCTCGAAGTGAACTAAGGGGGGTCTCGGGTTACACTCTGTAGTTTCCAGGTTTAAAATAGAAACTGTGTTTTTTGAAAACTGGGTTCTTTGAAAATTTAAAATCTGAAAGTTTGTGTTGAAAGAAAAGTTTAAGATTAAAATCAAATTCAAATTGTATTTTTGATTTGAATTCAAGTATGTATTTTGATTGAATTTAAATTTCAGGTTTTGAAACCTGTTTTTCTGTTTTGTTTTAAAATCTGGGTTTTTAACTTTTTAAAAATCTGGATTTTTGAAGTTTAAAATCTGTGGTTATAGATTTTAAATAAGGCTTAAGTTTAAATTTAATTTAAGTTTGAACAACTAATTTAAATTTAAAATCTAGGTATGAATTTGAAACCTGTGTATTTTCTGTTTTCTGGAAATCAGGATTTAAATCTTTTTAAATCTGCAGTTGTGTTTTGAGAAAAAATTTAAATTCAAATTTAAATGGAAGTTTAAATTTCTCATTTGATTTTAAATTCCAGTTTGTAAAACAGAAACTTAAGTTAAAAAAAAAAATTTAAACTTTATTAACTATATCATGTTGAAAGGATAGTTTAAACATGCTGATAATATGGTTTTAAAAATGTGAGTAGATTTAAAGTTATTTAAATCTGGAAATTCAAATTTAAAATTTGAAATGCAGTTTTAAATTTTAAAGAAGATTTAAAATTTGAAGTTTCAAATTAAAATGGAAATTTAAATTATTGAAAATTTTGAAATGACTTTAACTTTAAAAATTTCCATAGCAATAGATGATTTGCAATTTAAAAAGTTTAAATTTATTTAAAACTTTGATAAGTTTAAAATTATTCTATTTTAAACTTGAATTTGAATTGAATTTAAAGGTAATTTCAAAAGTACTTTGTTTGAATCAAATTGTTTTAAACATAATTAAGTTATGTTTTATTTTGGAAAATTTGATTAAGATTTATGTTTTAAAATTTATTAACAGGTAATTAAGATTAATTAATTAATTTAATTAATTAATTAAATTTGGAATTAATAATTGATTAAGGATTAATCAATTTGAAATTAAGATCATTAATTAAGTTATTAATTAATGATAAATGAATATTAATTATGTAATTAAGTTTTTAATTAAGGTTAATTAATTTAATAATTAACTTTAATTAATAAATGATTAAAGATAATTTAATTGGTAATTAATTTAAGTTAATTACCTCATAAAATAATTTAAGGATGGTTAATGAAGGTCATTAACCATGATTATTTAATAATTAATTAATTTGGTTAATTTTTATAATTAATTAGATTAATTAATTTAATAATAATCAATTATAAATGGGTTGAGTAATTACTTGATAAAGTAATTAAGAAATTAATTACTTAATGTAATTAATTTAATTGAATGAGATTGTTTAATTTAATTAATTAAGTTTAATTAATTTTAAACACTTGGGTTAAGGATAATTACTTTATGTAATTAATGTTTTGGAAATTACTTAGTTAAGTAATTATATAATAATTACAGGTTGTAATTAAGGAGATGCTTAAGTATGAAGGAATTTGGATTAATTATTTAAATAATTAATCAAGGTATTAATTAAGAAATTAATTTAAGAGTAATTAATTTGGTAATTAAGTTTGTTAATTACTTTGAGTAATTAATTTAAGAAGTAATTAAGATCATTAATTATTTTAATTAATGATGTAATTTAAGTTGATTAATTATGATTAATTAATCAAAAATAGGTAATTAATTAATGTAATTAATTAAGGATAAATGTAATTAATTATGATTAACTAATTAGTTGGAATAATTAAGGGTTAATTACTGGTTAGTTGAGGATAATTAATTTTGTAAAATTAATTAAGAATAATTACATGAAGGTAATTAAGGATAATTAATCAAGAGTGATTAATTAAAGTAATTTATGATTAATTAATTGATTGTAATCAATTAAATGATTGAGTAAGCAAGATTTTTATTATGAAGTAATTAATTTAATTTATTTTAAATTAATTAAAGATGAAGGAATTAATTTAATTCATTTTAAATTAATTTGAGTTATAGATAGTTAATTTAATTCATTTTAAATTAATTATATTGTGATGAGTGGATCCTTGCTTATGTATGAATGGATGTCATGGATTGACTTGGATGCTTTGTGATCTCAGAAATGAGATAAATAATATTGTGTGGTATGGATGTTTGATGGTATTGTGATGATAACATAGGTTATCTATTGTGATATTGATATATGGAATATCTATTTGATATTGATGATGTGAATTACCTGTTATGTGATAATGTTGATTATCAGTTATGATTTAAGTTATCTATCTGTGTGTATATAGATACTGTATTGAATTGTTTTAAAACTTTAAAACAACTTGGACCTTAAAAGACACGCTTTGGTTTTCGATGAGACCGGGATCGGGTTTCCATATTTGGATATCCGAAAACCACATCGATTCCAAATAACGTTAGGTCGTGTATCAAAGTGGAGCTTTGTGAAGACTCGAGGTGTAAGGACTATGAGTCATTATAACTCTGTGGGTGATTCCGTAATGAGTTGACGGAATTAGTCCTTATAGATTCGAGATGGTGATTTAGAGTGCAAGGGTTATTGTCGTTAACTCTGAGGGTGATTCCAAAACGAGTGTAACGAGATAATGCCTTCGGTTTCGTTCGAACCCGGAACGAACTTGTATGGATTGAATGCTTTCAGCACATCGTCAGGTGGACGATGAGCATTCTAAGTGATATGTCCTATAAAGGTAATCGTAGCCTCAAGCCTCATCAACCGGGAATGGCTAAAACAGGGGAGGTGCAGCAAAGCTTCGTGGGTCGCGCCCACTGGAGAGCAAGATTGATCCCTGTCTAGAAGTCCCTTTATATTTCGGCTGTGTGGGGCGATTGCTAGCTAGAATCGCCGGGGTTGTCTTGTTTGGAACTGTTCAGTAAGGAACGGGTCCGGCTTTGTGTTGCAGGGGATGAAGGGAGTAATCCTCGGTACGGTGATTCCAGGCCACGTACTGTGACGGGCGGTACCCCAGTAGCCCTGCCATTGTATGGAATCCATAATCCAATAAGTGCCAACGGTTTTGATTGTATTACCCACTTTTGTGGCTAGTAGCTGGAATTTAATAGATGTAACAATTTCGGCTATTTCTTATTTACTTGAAAACCCTAGACACTATTATAATATCATCAGATTTCCTATCAAATGTTTTGGTTAGCGTAAGGTAAAAACTTTTCCATGTTTATGTGTGGGAAGTCTTACGTGATACCTTTTCTTTTCAAAGGTTTTTAAAAGTTAAGCAACTTTAACCTGTTACTCACACCAGACCCATGTCTGACCCGGAGTTATTTCTGTTTTTCTATAACTCTTGGGTACTCAAATTTTTATGAGTAGTCAAGAGAATTCAGGTTAGGATTCAGGATTAGCTTTGACGATTTGTGGAGGAGCATATGGAGCAGGAGGCTTCTGCGTATAGTTATTTAGTTCCGCTGTGTTTGGTATCTCTGAGTCTTGTGTTTGTATTGAGTTGTAATAACTAGACAGGTATTTATAACTGTCTAGTATGTGTTGTATATGTCTGTGTACTCTGATATTTGATATATACTATGTAATACTTTGTTATTAATATAATTTATTCGTTTCCGCTGTTGAGATTCTTGTGTTGTTTCTTCTTCTCTTCTTTCTTTTCTTCTTCTATCCCTTTCTTTCTTTATTCATGACGCGATTTTCCGGGAGTGGAAATCGGGTCGTGACATAGGCTCATTTCCAGGCATGATACCAGGCGGTGGGTTGCAATTTGGTGTCGATAGAAGAATGAATGCTCATCTAGAAGAGAAGACTTCAGGATTCCCATGAGAATAAGTGGGGCAAGTTGAAATTAACGAACGAAGACTAACTTGGAGATAATGAAAGACTGGAAGAAATGGACAAACGGACCATGAGAGGAGAATTGGTGAACAAAGATTTAGAGGATGTGAACAAGTCCCCGCTTGTTCCCGTAATTAGACAGGCTAGGAGTCCACCTGATTTCAAGCTACCAACATTGGTGACGTATGATGGAAGAACGGATCCTACTGTTCAACTAACAAGATATATGAGGCACATGGAAGTGACGGGGGCATCGGAGGAGGTCATAGCCCGGTATTTTCCTTTGTACTTGACGGATATAGCAACATTGTGGTTCAGGCAATTGGAAAGTGGCTCCATTAGAACGTGGACCAAGTTTAAAGAGAGGTTTATGAGGTAGTTTAGAGTTCATATATCAAGGTCTAAGAATGTGGAGTTTGACAATACTAAAATAAATGACCGAAGAATCTCTAAGGAATTTTTTGTTGCGATTTAATGCAGCGGCGGCATTGGTGGATTGCCTAGATCCATCCATGGTTCTGATGGCATCCGTACCTAGCACAGCTGATGGCATGGAATTCAAACATTCATTAACAATGGATCCATATATGGTTCTAGGAGGGTTTTACCATGAGGAAGAGAAGTTTTTGCAACAGGAAGATGCGAAAACTGAAAGAGATGAAAGAGTTGAAGTTTATGCAGTCAAAAAAGGAGATCTGTCCAGGAAAGACTTAAACAAAGATAAAGGAAAACAAAAAGCATAAAGTGGCCATGAGGAACCGAGGCAGCCCTAAGGAACCAAGATTCACTTCTTATTCGGAGTTGAGAAAGGCTTCAGAGTGAATATACCAAGACACTAGAGGGTAGATTCCATACCGAAGGCCAATCAGAAGGGAGCCAACCAATAATGAAAGGAAGTCAGATAAATACTGCCTATTTCATGAGCTAGGTGGCCATAGTACAAATGACTGCAGGCACTTAAGGGATGAGATTCAAAGACACATCTGGAATAGCATGATGTGCAGTATGCCAAAAGGCGAGAGGCAACAGTGGAGCAAGAGCAGCCCCCATCTGCATTAAATGAAGACGGCCCTAGATCGAGGCGCTGTCTTGTCATCTACTGATTGGAACAGTGAAGAATCAATAAAATACTCCACAATGAAACAATTAAGTCACTTACACATATAAGAGATCACGAACAGTCATCCGCCATGCTCTGAGATAACAATAAACCGCCAATGTGGAGAAGCTTGCATTTTGATGTTTTAGTTTCGCTTTTGTTTTCTTTCCTTTGTATCTAGACATTTTGTTAGTTGGACATTTCAATTATAACTCATTTAAGTGTAAAGTCTGATATTTACGATTTGCCTCGAACGGAACCCAAAGTCGAATGATCACAATTCGCCTCGAACGGCACCCGACCTCGAACGGTCACAATTCGCTTCGAACGACACCCGACCTTGAACGGTCACAATTTGCCTCGAACGACACACAACCTCAAACAATCACAATTCACCTCGAACGGCACCCGACCTGGAATAGTCACAATTCGCCCCGAACTGCACCGGACCTCGAACGATCACAATTCGCCTCGAACGGCACCCATCCATGAACGGTCACAATTCGCCTCGAACAACATCCGACCTCAAATGGTTACATCTCGCCTTGAACAGCATATGATCTCAACCGATCGCTACTCACAATAAATCATTGATCTCTTCATAGGTCCTCATCAGATTCTGAATGTCAGGCATACGACGGTACAAAACACACCTTCCTATCGCAAGTCATGTTTTGGGGGGCAAAGTGTTAACTCGCCTTTTGGCAAGGCAGCATACAAGCAGATTTAACCCAGTCGGCTACATGGTTGTCAAGGCCGGAATAGACAGGCTTGATTCGACTGAAAGGATAGATGATTGATCATGGATGATGATTATGAAGCCAGGATTTGGCATAATCAATGGATAAAAGTTGCAAGATACTGGAAACATGGGTTTCAACAAAATTCGAATTGTTTCTGGTTGTTTTGAGTTTGCTTTGAGTCATCATTGGAGTTGCTTCTACTTTTTAGGTGACTTTATTCGAGTCAGGCAGGGTTGCGCTTCGGGTCATGGAGTGATTGGCTTGGATCGGTATTTATTTCAAGGGATCGGTGCTTGCTTCTGTCAGCATCCTCCAAACTTTGGGTAGGTATCTCTGGTTTGGCATGAATGGAGGGGTCGGCATAAATGGAGGGATCGACATCTTTGAGGGGTCGGAGTATTTTCTGGTTGGTGTGTTTGCACTTCTTCGAGTTAGTGAGCTATCTACTCCCGGTCGGTCATAGCATTTCTTGGGTTTTACAAGTGGAGATTAGGTCATCAAGAATGGGGCCGGCGTTGAAGGAAATGGATCGGGTTGGCATGTATTCTAGTCCTAGGTCGGCATGCTCAACACTTCAGGTCAGAGCTTGGGTCTCGAGTTCAGATCGGCATGATGAAGGCATGGGGTCGGTACAATCTTACTTCAAGTTCTAGCACGAACAACTTTGGATCACATGTAGGGATGCTTTGGGTCGGCTGTGTGAATCCTTGGGTTATCATTGAAGGTCGTATCAGCAACAAAGATTATGGGCCGGTGTAATATTGCTTCTAGTCCCAGCCTTGTTTACTTCGAGTCAAGCTTAGGGTTGCTTCGGGTCGTCACTTAGGAAAACTCAGGTCGGCATAAATACAACTTGGGTCGGCATTGACGAAGTATATAGGCTCGGCTTTGTCTGTGGTGGGCCCATATCACTCAGAAACGTTGTAACTCGGATTTTGCCTATAAATACAGCAGGTGGGGCTTTAGAAGAGGTGTCATGGTTCTGTTTCTCTTCATCTTCCCCATAAATGCTACTCGACCATTATTGTTTTTAAAAACTCTAGATTGTAACTGTAATTGATTCAGATATCAATAAAAAGGAAATTTCTGGAGTAAATATCGGCTAGAGTCAACTGAACCACTATAAATCATCTATTATTACTACTTTTTTAGTTTTAATTGTTCTTCATATTTACTCCCTCTGCATACACACTATCAGCTATTTGTGACCGTGAATTGGTTCTTTCAACGGTATTTGGGTGCTAGTAACCAATTTTGACTTTAACACCATGTTATCGGCAGTATAAGTGAATTTGCCCTAGCATGTAGAATACCAACCTATATAATATACAATAGTGACAGTAGATAAGATAAACGATGAATCTTACCATTCAAAGTGCTCTGAAGATGTAGTCCTCATGCTCTCCTCAGTCTCCCACGTACAATGGTCATCACTTCCGCTCCATTGTACCTTCACTAGCTTCACATATTTTCTCCAGAACTGTTTCGTATCACACCCAATAATATAAAGTATCCAGTGACACATAGAAACTTTTGGTTTGACCTCAACATATTCTAGCTGATCTGGTGTAATCATCATGGCCAATTCATGCAGAAACTTCCGTAGATAAGAGACATGAGAGATGTTGTGCATGCCTACTATTTTCTAAGGTAAGTCGACACTATATGCAAGCTTTTGAATCCTCTCAACTATCAAAAGTGGACCTACAAATCTTGGTGATAACTTTCCCTTTCTACCGAATCGAACTGCATTCTACAGAGAAGAAATCTTCACAAATACCATATCCCTAATAGAAAACTCTAAATCTCTACATCTTTTATGGGCGTAGCTCTTCCTTCGATCCATAGCAACTTTAATTTGTTACTAAATAATCCCAATCTTTTCAGAAGTTTATCAAATCATATCTGACTAATTACCAGTTTCTCGCCCGCTTCCTACCAACATGAAGGTGTGCAACACGATCGGCCATACAATGCTTCATAAGGAGCCAGACCAATACTCGATTGATAACTGTTGTTGTATGCAAACTCTACCAATTGTAGATGTTCATCCCATGACTCTTCAAATTTTATAATGCATGCTCGCAAGAGATCGTCCAATATATGATTTACTCTTTCGGTTTGTCCATCCATCTGCAGGTGATAAGCTGTACTAAGGTGCATCTTGGTCCCTATCGCTTCTTATAAGCTCTTCCATAATCCACCAGTGAACAAAAGATCAGGGTCGCTCACAATGCTCTTTGGCACACCATGAAATTGTAATATCCACTTTATATACAACTTTGTTAGGTTGGATTCCATTCTACTTGACTTCACGAGCATAAACCTTGCACTCTTGATCAACTGATCAACCACGACCCCAATGCTATCATACCCTGCTCGAGTCTTCGGTTGTTAATTTATAAAACACATCTATACTTGCTCCCATTTCCACTCAAGAATCTCTAAGGGTTGCAATAGCCCACTAGTTTTCTTTTTCTTTACCTTTACCAATTCATAAACTTCGTGACCAATGTCCCAACTTCCCTCTTCATGCCTTCCTAATAATAAATTCGCTTCGTATATCGATTCAACTTGTTATCGTTGGGATAAATAGTCAACTTACAATGATGACACTCTTATAATACTTCATCTCTTAATCATCGACATAGGAATAAATAATCTTATATCCTTACAAAGGCAGCCTTCTCAGTCAAGTTCGTATTACTTTATGTCTGTAAACTTTTCTTCTTCTATCCTTGTTTTGGTCTTTAGTAGCTTAGTAGCTTGCTTATGACTAGTAACGATCCTTCCGACTAGAGTAGGTCTAGTCGACAAACTTGCCAATATCTCTTATTCCAGCTCACAATGAGGTCTGAAATCATAACCTGCAATATAGTCCATCTACTTCCATTCTAAGAACATTGCTTCTAAACTAGCATGTCTTCTACTTAATGCATCGAGGACTGCATTTCCTTTAACCGATGTATAGGAAATACTGAAATCATATGAGGCTAAGAACTTCAAACACCGTTGCCGATGAATTTTGAGATCACTTTAAGAGAAAAGCTTCTTTAAGGATCTATGGTCCGTAAGTAGCTCAAACCTTTCCCCAAGAAAATAATGCCTCCGCATCTTCAAATAAAAAACTATCGCTGCCAATTCCAAATCATGAGTCGGATAATTCCTTTTATGCAGTTTTGGGTATTAGCTAATGCAGGAAATAAATTTTCCCTTCTACATTAATACTGAATCCAATCTAGTTTATAGGCGCCTGTGTACTCTATCAATTCTTTTTTTCCTCTTAGAATGGTCAAAACTGGTGCACGAGTCAACCTCTCTTTCAAAATCACAAATGCATGCTCATACCTAGCATCCCAAACAATAGCCTGATTCTTCTTCTTTAAATTAGTCAACGGTGTCTCTATCTTTGAGAAGTCCTTCATGAAGCATCTATAGTATCCCTCCAATTCTAGGAAACTCCTCATAGTCATAGCACTCTTGGGCTGGTTACAATTTTGGACAACTGCCACCTTTGCTAGATCTACTACTATATCCTGTCCCAAAACGACAAGGCCCAAGAATCTCACTTCTTCTCTCCAAAAGTAACACTTAGAGCACTTCGATATCAAGTTGTGCTTCCTTGATATCTCTAGCCAATCCTTAAGTGCACTTATGCTCCTATTCAGTTTTGAAATAGATCAGAATATCATCCATGAACACAAGCACAAACTTGTTTAACTGGTTCTTGAAAACCTGATTTATGAAATCCACAAAATATGCCAAAGCATTGGTTAATCCGAATGGCATTACCAACTACTCATAAAAGCCGGATGGCATATGAAATGCAACAATAGGCACACTCTCCTTTTCTACTCTCAACTAGTGAAATCCCATTGCTAAATCCATTTGAGAGAACACATTCGTAGAAGCTAATCCAACGCATGATAATCCACACACAACCTCAAAGAGCCAATCGCTTTAGTCGTGAGCACTACATGTGCACCCTACTCAGATATACTCGTTCGAGCGAACCCTCTGTGACGACCCGGAATTTTGAGCAATATCAATTTAATAATCTTTGTTAATAATTAAATTGATTTGATCATTTTATATTATAAATTGACAAGTCAAATCTATTTTAAAGGTTTATGATAATAATTTGTTAATATCTATTCATATTTTTCTTTGCAATATGAATAAGCAAGATTAAATTCTTTTGAAAGTTTATAATAATTTGATTTTGGAAATATTTATTTTGATAAATAAGAAGTTTTTAATGTAATAAAATTTTGTATTCAAATTATAATATATATGAATGTATATATTGTGATTTGATATTTGTTTTAAAATTTAATTTGGAAATTAATAAATTTAATATTAGAATGTTTCTATTTGAAATGTGTATATATATTTGTATATATATATTTGAAATAGGAAAATTATTAAATTGAATTTAATAAGAATTTTCAAACTTGAATAAATTTAGTTTGAATTTAAAATGATAATTTGATTTAAATGACTTTAAATTGATAATTGAGATTTAAATTTAAAATAACAAAGTTAATTCCTTATTTATGATAAATATGTACTTTAAGTTTTTAAATAAGATCTAATTTAAAATAGAAGTTTCAAACATATAAACATGATTGGATTAAAATGTAAATTACTTGTTTCATATGAATATCTATTAAAAGATAAGTATGCATATTTTATAATTCATATGAGTATTACATATACATGTATATTAGACTTTAATAAATTGTTAAAGATAAATACATATAAAGGAAAAACATATAAATAATACTTATATAACACATGTAAGTATATTAATTTACCTTAAAGACAAATGTAAACTAATTATATAGGTGTATGCTAATTGGAGTTTCTATGTGACAAATGTCTCCCTCTCTAATAATTTAATTTAAATTCTAATTGTAAATAAAAGATGATTTCATTCTTCAGCAAAAAAAGATTTTCTTCTTCTCAACTAAAATATGAATTCAGATCTGAAAAACAAATCAGTGAAAAAGAATGCAAATCAAAACAAAGTTCAGGAAGTAAAATCTGGAAAGAAGAAACAAATGCATGAAACTGCATAGAAGTCTGGAAATTCAACAGAGGCTAAAACTTGATTCTCAAATAAAGTTAGAGGCAAGTTCAAAACAAAGAATAGCAGGGAAAAATTTAATCAACATGCAAAGCTAGGAATCATCAACATGCAGCAACAATTAATCAACATGCAGTGGAATTCAATAAGCCTGGAAAGAAGAAATGCAGTTCCTGTCCTCTGCATTAATCAAGTGAGTAAACATAATTTTAAAAACAGATTTAAACTTGAATCTTATCTTGAATTGTGAATGAATATCATGCTATTACTTGATTGAATTAAATGCATGTTGTATGTGAGTGTTTAATGGCATGTCTGGATATAGATTGAATGCCTGTATGATTAAAGGTTTACTGTGTGGTTATGAAACAGTTTCGAAATTTATAATAAATTCAATAACTTGATTTTAAATTCGAATTAGACTTAGAATTGTGAATTGAAGTTGTTTGTAATCAACTAACATATCACCTAAAAATATTTGCAAGTTTTAAATTTGAATAATTAGTTGTAAATTTGCAAGTTTACAGTAAAATACAATATTTGGTCAAAATTTGATGAAATCAATTTCAGGTTTTGATTTCATGATTGGATTGTAAACGGTAAATGATGATTTTTAGTACTGGAATCATAATTTTTAATGAACTAATTAGTGGGTATTTTGGAATTTTCTGTTTTGGGTATTTTTGCCAAATCACGGCCATCCACCGCGAACTAGGTTTTGCCGTTGGTCATGGAGATGAAGGGGACTTAGGTGAGCATGCGGAAAATACTCATGGATTTTATTAATGATCGATTTGGTCGAGAATTTGGTAAGTAGGGTTTTAACACCTGTTTTTGGCCGTCGTGTTCATCGGGGTTTCGCGGCGACGTGGGGGTGTCGGTGTTGATCGCACTTGGTGCCAGAGGTACTGGGGAGTGAGGGGAAGCTATGATGATGAAGGCGTGGTCTCTGGTGAAGGAAGTGGTCGGCGGTGGATGATTTTTGTTGGAGATGGGTTTCGAACAGTTTGGGTTCGAATGTTGAATTTTGATTTTCAAGCGTTTTGGGTGTTCTGGGTGATGAAGTTGGATAAGGAGGTCATGAGTGACTTGGGAATGGCCGGAGGTTGGTCAACGTCGGCCGAACGTGGGTGTGCACGTTGACGTGCACTGTCGCGTGCATCAGGAGGTTGGGTGCTGGAAATGGGAAGAGAAGCAGGGGTAGACTCGAAGTAGGCTTCGCGTTTTTGATGGTCTGACTCGAAGCAAGGGTAGGCAGGTGAGACTCGGGAATTGTCGTGTGAGTTCCTGAGTGATTACTCGAGTTGCCAGCATGCTTTAGTTTGGGCTATGTGGGTTTTGATAAGTTTTAAAATATTTAACAGTAAGGTTTCTAAATTAAAACAAAGAATTTTTGTTTTTAGAAATAAAGTTTTTTAAAACAAGGGTTAAACAAGTTCAAATTGAATTGGTTTTTCACAGTTATGTTTTAAAACAAGTTGATATATTTTAAAATATGGAGTTTTAAAATAAAATGGGTGAATTTTAAAATAAAGATTGTATTTAAACTTTATTAAATAAATTTGGAAAGGTTGTAAAGATTTCAAAGTTCAATTTAAAATATGTTTAAATTTAATTGATTTCTAAATCATTATATTTTATTTAAAATAAGTTTAATGATTTAGAATTTGATAATCAATTGTAATAAGAATTACCTTTAGTTATTTTGAATTTGATTTAATTAAAGATAATTAAATTTGTAAAGATAATTGAGATAATTAAATTAATTTTAATTATCAAGTTTTTATTGTTAATAAATGATTTAATTAAGATAATGGTTTCTTAATTAAGAATCTTTTAATATAATAAGTTAAGAATCATTTAATTAATTTTAAATGATTTAGTTAAATAGTTAATTAAGTAATTAACTTGTGATTAATTAAAATAATCACTTATGGATTAATATAATATAATTACTTGGGAAGTAATTAAAGTAATTAAGTGATTAATTACCAAAGGTAATTAAGTAAAGAATAATCACTTTATGAAAAGTAATTAGGTAAATGTGATTAAGGAATAATCACTTTAGTTATTAATTAAAGAATTAATTATAATTAGTTAAAGGTTTAAATTATTTGATTAATGATTAATTACTTGATTAAGAGTAATTAATTAAGATAGAATTTTAATTAATGAGTAATCATTAATTAATGAAAATAATTAATTAATTGTTAATTAATAATTTAAAAATAATTAATTTGTAATTAAGTTTTAAATTACTAAATGTAATTAAAGTAATTAATCAAAGGTGATTAATTAAAAGTAATTAATTAAGTATGATTAATTAAAAGTAATTAATCAATGTGATTAATTAAAAATGATTAATCAAGTGTAATTGATTAAAGGTAATTAAGGAATAATTACCAGAATAATTAGAGAATAATTAATCAAGGTTGATTAATTTAGAAAGTAATTAAGAGGTAATTACTTAGTATAATTTGGAAGTAATTAATCAGGATGATTAATTAATTTGGTAATTAAGTAATAATTACTTAAAGTAATTAAGTGATAATTAATCAGGAAAGATTAATTGAAATGGATAATTAAGTGATGGTTAGTTAATTAATTTGTAATTAATTAATGAATGAGAAGTTGGATTGAAGATAATCCAAGTGTTTAATTAAGGATTAATTTAATTTAAGGATTAATTAAATTAATCAAGTTGAATCAAACTTGTTTATGAATGGTTAATGATTGGATGATATATATATCATTGAATGAGTTAATGATATTGGTTGTTGTTGGATGATATTGATTGATATGTGATAATGTGGATATGCTATATCTGAATGTGATATATATGCTGCTTTGTGATATGTATAGATGCATGTGATAATAGATGCTCATCTATTTGTGTTGTGAATACATCCATTTATATTTCTAAGTATCTATTGTTTAAATCCCTTAAGTACAACTTGGACATTAAAATGGCGTTTGGTTTCGGTGAGACCGGGATCGGGTTTCCATATTTGGATATCCGAAAACCACACCGTTTCCAATTAAACGTTTGGACGTTAATCCAAGGGGAGCAAGTGAAGACTCGAGGTGTAAGGGCTATACGTCAGTATAACTCTGTGGGTGATTCCGTAATGAGTTTGACGGAATAGTGCTTATAGATTCGAGATGGTGAATCAGAGTGCAAGGGCTATGGTCGTTGACTCTGAGGGTGATTCCAAAATGAGTGCAACGAGATAGTGCCTTCGGTTTCGTTCGAACCCGGAACGAACTTGTATGGATTGAATGCTTTCAGAACATCGTCAGGCGGACGATGAGCATTCTAAGATAATTGGTCCTATAAAGGTAATCGCAGCCTCAAGCCTCATCAACCGGGAATGGCTAAAACAGGGGAGGTGCAGCAAGGCTTCGTGGGTCGCGCCCACTGGAGGGCAAGATACATCCCTGTCTAGAGGTCCCTTTATATTTCGGCTGTGTGGGCAGTTGGTCTGCAGCCAACTGCGGGGTGGTCTTGTTCGGGACTGTTCAGTAAGGAATGGTCCCGGTCTTGTGTTGCAGGGGATGAAGGGAGTAATCCTCGGTACGGTGATCTAGGCCACGTACTGTGACGGGCGGTACCCCAGTAGCCCTGCCATTGTTGGAAACCCATTTTCCCTACGAGACCCTACGGTTTTGTTTGTATTACCCACTTTTGTGGCTAGTAGCTGGAATTTTATCATGTAACAATTTCGGCTATTTCATATTTATTTGAAAACCCTAGACACTATTATAATATCACTGGATTTCCTATCAAATGTTTTGGTTAGCGTAAGGTAAAAACTTTTCCATGTTTATGTGTGGGAAGTCTTACGTGATACCTTTTCTTTTCAAAGGTTTTTCTAAAGTTAAGCAATCTTAAACCGTTTACTCACACCAGACCCCTGTCTGACCCGAGTGTTTATTTTCTGTTTTATTAAACTCTTGGGTACTCATATTCTATATGAGTAGTCAAGTGATTCAGGTTATCTCTTGACGAATTCTGGAGGAGCTTTGGAGCAGGAGGCTTCAGCGTGTAGATATATGGTTAGAGTTTCCGCTGTGTTGTTTCTGTATGATGTCTTGTATTGTATTAGACAGAAATGTTATAACTGTCTAATTTGAGATGTTTAGTTGTGTACTCTGATGTATATGATACTCTGTATATGTTCTATATTATATTTAAATCGTTCCGCTGTGAGATTCTGATGTGTTGTTTTCTCTTTCTTCTCTTTCTTTTCTTCTTCTATCCCTTTCTTTCTTAATTAGTGATGCGATTTTCCGGTAGTGGAAAGTTGGGTCGCTACAGCTGGTATCAGAGCGTTAGGTTGAGTAAATACCTAGGCTCTGGAGTGGTGTCTATCTTGAGAAAGCGTACTTGTAATTTTTTTTATATAAATATATATTTATATAACTACCTAATCTGTTGGGTTATCTGTTCGGATTTACCAACATAGGTTATAAAGGTAGATAAGGTAGGAGTGTGTGGAACACGACTACCACTATTGGTTGAGATATCTCATATGTTGTGGTTGGAGATGTGTCTGTCGGGATTGTAGATCTAATACTGTCTCGAATAAGATTTGGTGGATTATAGAGAGGATTTCTTTATGTCCAGAGGAAGTCTTTTTCAAGAATTGGAGTATATTCTTGTAGTGTGAGGATGATTTGCTCTCGAGTGAGCGGGATTTCCAAGAGTTGAGTTTGTCAGCTTAATAGAAGCAAGTGGTGACTTCAAGAAGGAATAGCTATGATGAGATGCAGTTTTCATCGATGGTTCTGAAGATGTTTCTTTTGGAGCCAGATTTAGATGGTGTTGGAAGAGCATTGATGTCTGCTGCAGGGAAGGTTCAGATGTTTAGAGATTTTCTGGATCTCAAGTAAGGGTATCTTATCTTTATTGAAGAAGGAGACTAAGGTCGATGAGTTACCCCATTTCGGACATGGTCTCAATTGTTTTCTTAAGAAGATAAGTAGCTGGTGTTTGATTTGGAGCCGAGTTTCTTGAGGAGATGTTTACTCGTCTCAAGGATGTTTTAGAGGAATTGGATGTTAATTTTGAGTTTCAAGGAGCTTTTGGTTAAGGATGATCTTTTGGTTTAGCTGTATCATTTGAGTGAAGTTTGGAAGTAGCAGCATGGGTCTATTTCTTCGATGATTCAGTAATCTTTGGGATTCTACTATCAGCAGACCTGGCAGATAGTGAAAGCTTATTTTTCTTTGGGAAGGCTCAGCAGAGCGGGATATTGGTTGGAAGTGATCTATCAGT
Source organism: Allium cepa (assembly GCA_030765085.1). Taxonomy (NCBI): domain Eukaryota; kingdom Viridiplantae; phylum Streptophyta; class Magnoliopsida; order Asparagales; family Amaryllidaceae; genus Allium; species Allium cepa. The sequence goes on from CM060942.1 coordinate 518,135,723, forward strand.
TTCTGATAGGTGAGCCATTCTTGAAGATTGGTCTTGGAAAGGAAAAGCTGTTCTGGTTGGGAGACAGTTCTTTGGAATCTGAACTGAGTGGATCGCAAAAGTGACTTGCGATTAGTTTGGGAATCTTGGAGCATTCCTTGGTTTGATATTGAGGCATCTCAAGTAGAGGTGGAAGCTATGGAAGTAGTCGGAGGTTCTCTAGATGTTTTTGGGGAAATCTGAGGTCTACCTGAATCGAAGATTGAGATTTCTTATCAACTTGGATTTCTAGGAGTAGTATTGATGGTCTAACCATATAGTGGGATGACTCTTGGAGCGAGGTGAGTTTGGTAAGGCAGCTCAGGATTCTTTGGAATTGATCATCTTATTCCGAGTTAAGATTCTGCTAAGATGTTTTGACCAAGTGGAATGGTCACTGAGATTTTTATGAGTCGGATGAACTGTGTATGGAAAAAGATTTTTGCTTGTGTTCTTCGATAGCATTCTTATCTGCTCTAGATCAGAGTTGTGCAGCGGAAGCAAGTTGGGAATTATTCTAGTATAGAACAACCGGATGTTGCAGTAAAGGAATTTCTACTGGAAATTTAAGTATGAAGGAATTTTCTAGATTTGAAGGCAAGGTTGTCAAGTACAACTGTTGGCTATTCCAGATAGGAGAGGTATGTTTGAAGTCCATTAATGATTGTGGTATAGAATTGTGGATTGGATTTCAGCAAATTATTTTTGGAAAAGCCATTTTGTTGAGTAGGATCTGGAGATTTGATTTGAGTTGGTGCTGTTGTTTCATGGAGCAATCAGCAAGGGTTAGGCTGATCAGGTATATTGGAGGTGACTCAGAGCATCTGAAGAATTGTGCAGTTAAGAACTGAGGAGATTTGGAATGTGCAATTAGAGTTTGGATATTGATTGGGTTTTATCCAATCAAAGGAGATACAAGAATGGGTAATACTGGAGAGTTAGCTTTGAAGGTATTTGGAGTTTTATTTGTGATCTCTAGAGATTTGATTTTGATCTACAGGGTTGAATTGCCAGTTTGGATAACTGGAATTCATTGTATTTCACATATCTTTGAGGCATATGTGTATGATTCTTTGAGTGATAGAATCAGCAGTTCAGAAGGGATCTGGTAGTTGAGTTGGTTTTGAGTTTAGTCTGATATCTTGTTCAGATTTGAAGAATCAGGTAAGGGAGTTCTTGGTTTTAGTAGTGTAGTTAGTTAAGATTTGTAGAGTGAGTATTCCAGTATAGGTATCTGGAAACTCTAGATAATATTAGGAGGTTCTATTCAGAATTTTGTCTGGATAGATAAATTATTTGTTTGAATTGGTTGCTATGATTGGTAGTGTATGGTTGATTGTTTGATTGCTTATAGGAATTTAAATTTTTTTAGCTGGGTTATTAAATTATCTTTGCTTTTAAATTTCGGGGACGAAATTCTTTTAAGGGGGGAGGAATGTGACGACCCGGAATTTTGAGCAATATCAATTTAATAATCTTTGTTAATAATTAAATTGATTTGATCATTTTATATTATAAATTGACAAGTCAAATCTATTTTAAAGGTTTATGATAATAATTTGTTAATATCTATTCATATTTTTCTTTGCAATATGAATAAGCAAGATTAAATTCTTTTGAAAGTTTATAATAATTTGATTTTGGAAATATTTATTTTGATAAATAAGAAGTTTTTAATGTAATAAAATTTTGTATTCAAATTATAATATATATGAATGTATATATTGTGATTTGATATTTGTTTTAAAATTTAATTTGGAAATTAATAAATTTAATATTAGAATGTTTCTATTTGAAATGTGTATATATATTTGTATATATATATTTGAAATAGGAAAATTATTAAATTGAATTTAATAAGAATTTTCAAACTTGAATAAATTTAGTTTGAATTTAAAATGATAATTTGATTTAAATGACTTTAAATTGATAATTGAGATTTAAATTTAAAATAACAAAGTTAATTCCTTATTTATGATAAATATGTACTTTAAGTTTTTAAATAAGATCTAATTTAAAATAGAAGTTTCAAACATATAAACATGATTGGATTAAAATGTAAATTACTTGTTTCATATGAATATCTATTAAAAGATAAGTATGCATATTTTATAATTCATATGAGTATTACATATACATGTATATTAGACTTTAATAAATTGTTAAAGATAAATACATATAAAGGAAAAACATATAAATAATACTTATATAACACATGTAAGTATATTAATTTACCTTAAAGACAAATGTAAACTAATTATATAGGTGTATGCTAATTGGAGTTTCTATGTGACAAATGTCACCCTCTCTAATAATTTAATTTAAATTCTAATTGTAAATAAAAGATGATTTCATTCTTCAGCAAAAAAAGATTTTCTTCTTCTCAACTAAAATATGAATTCAGATCTGAAAAACAAATCAGTGAAAAAGAATGCAAATCAAAACAAAGTTCAGGAAGTAAAATCTGGAAAGAAGAAACAAATGCATGAAACTGCATAGAAGTCTGGAAATTCAACAGAGGCTAAAACTTGATTCTCAAATAAAGTTAGAGGCAAGTTCAAAACAAAGAATAGCAGGGAAAAATTTAATCAACATGCAAAGCTAGGAATCATCAACATGCAGCAACAATTAATCAACATGCAGTGGAATTCAATAAGCCTGGAAAGAAGAAATGCAGTTCCTGTCCTCTGCATTAATCAAGTGAGTAAACATAATTTTAAAAACAGATTTAAACTTGAATCTTATCTTGAATTGTGAATGAATATCATGCTATTACTTGATTGAATTAAATGCATGTTGTATGTGAGTGTTTAATGGCATGTCTGGATATAGATTGAATGCCTGTATGATTAAAGGTTTACTGTGTGGTTATGAAACAGTTTCGAAATTTATAATAAATTCAATAACTTGATTTTAAATTCGAATTAGACTTAGAATTGTGAATTGAAGTTGTTTGTAATCAACTAACATATCACCTAAAAATATTTGCAAGTTTTAAATTTGAATAATTAGTTGTAAATTTGCAAGTTTACAGTAAAATACAATATTTGGTCAAAATTTGATGAAATCAATTTCAGGTTTTGATTTCATGATTGGATTGTAAACGGTAAATGATGATTTTTAGTACTGGAATCATAATTTTTAATGAACTAATTAGTGGGTATTTTGGAATTTTCTGTTTTGGGTATTTTTGCCAAATCACGGCCATCCACCGCGAACTAGGTTTTGCCGTTGGTCATGGAGATGAAGGGGACTTAGGTGAGCATGCGGAAAATACTCATGGATTTTATTAATGATCGATTTGGTCGAGAATTTGGTAAGTAGGGTTTTAACACCTGTTTTTGGCCGTCGTGTTCATCGGGGTTTCGCGGCGACGTGGGGGTGTCGGTGTTGATCGCACTTGGTGCCAGAGGTACTGGGGAGTGAGGGGAAGCTATGATGATGAAGGCGTGGTCTCTGGTGAAGGAAGTGGTCGGCGGTGGATGATTTTTGTTGGAGATGGGTTTCGAACAGTTTGGGTTCGAATGTTGAATTTTGATTTTCAAGCGTTTTGGGTGTTCTGGGTGATGAAGTTGGATAAGGAGGTCATGAGTGACTTGGGAATGGCCGGAGGTTGGTCAACGTCGGCCGAACGTGGGTGTGCACGTTGACGTGCACTGTCGCGTGCATCAGGAGGTTGGGTGCTGGAAATGGGAAGAGAAGCAGGGGTAGACTCGAAGTAGGCTTCGCGTTTTTGATGGTCTGACTCGAAGCAAGGGTAGGCAGGTGAGACTCGGGAATTGTCGTGTGAGTTCCTGAGTGATTACTCGAGTTGCCAGCATGCTTTAGTTTGGGCTATGTGGGTTTTGATAAGTTTTAAAATATTTAACAGTAAGGTTTCTAAATTAAAACAAAGAATTTTTGTTTTTAGAAATAAAGTTCTTTAAAACAAGGGTTAAACAAGTTCAAATTGAATTGGTTTTTCACAGTTATGTTTTAAAACAAGTTGATATATTTTAAAATATGGAGTTTTAAAATAAAATGGGTGAATTTTAAAATAAAGATTGTATTTAAACTTTATTAAATAAATTTGGAAAGGTTGTAAAGATTTCAAAGTTCAATTTAAAATATGTTTAAATTTAATTGATTTCTAAATCATTATATTTTATTTAAAATAAGTTTAATGATTTAGAATTTGATAATCAATTGTAATAAGAATTACCTTTAGTTATTTTGAATTTGATTTAATTAAAGATAATTAAATTTGTAAAGATAATTGAGATAATTAAATTAATTTTAATTATCAAGTTTTTATTGTTAATAAATGATTTAATTAAGATAATGGTTTCTTAATTAAGAATCTTTTAATATAATAAGTTAAGAATCATTTAATTAATTTTAAATGATTTAGTTAAATAGTTAATTAAGTAATTAACTTGTGATTAATTAAAATAATCACTTATGGATTAATATAATATAATTACTTGGGAAGTAATTAAAGTAATTAAGTGATTAATTACCAAAGGTAATTAAGTAAAGAATAATCACTTTATGAAAAGTAATTAGGTAAATGTGATTAAGGAATAATCACTTTAGTTATTAATTAAAGAATTAATTATAATTAGTTAAAGGTTTAAATTATTTGATTAATGATTAATTACTTGATTAAGAGTAATTAATTAAGATAGAATTTTAATTAATGAGTAATCATTAATTAATGAAAATAATTAATTAATTGTTAATTAATAATTTAAAAATAATTAATTTGTAATTAAGTTTTAAATTACTAAATGTAATTAAAGTAATTAATCAAAGGTGATTAATTAAAAGTAATTAATTAAGTATGATTAATTAAAAGTAATTAATCAATGTGATTAATTAAAAATGATTAATCAAGTGTAATTGATTAAAGGTAATTAAGGAATAATTACCAGAATAATTAGAGAATAATTAATCAAGGTTGATTAATTTAGAAAGTAATTAAGAGGTAATTACTTAGTATAATTTGGAAGTAATTAATCAGGATGATTAATTAATTTGGTAATTAAGTAATAATTACTTAAAGTAATTAAGTGATAATTAATCAGGAAAGATTAATTGAAATGGATAATTAAGTGATGGTTAGTTAATTAATTTGTAATTAATTAATGAATGAGAAGTTGGATTGAAGATAATCCAAGTGTTTAATTAAGGATTAATTTAATTTAAGGATTAATTAAATTAATCAAGTTGAATCAAACTTGTTTATGAATGGTTAATGATTGGATGATATATATATCATTGAATGAGTTAATGATATTGGTTGTTGTTGGATGATATTGATTGATATGTGATAATGTGGATATGCTATATCTGAATGTGATATATATGCTGCTTTGTGATATGTATAGATGCATGTGATAATAGATGCTCATCTATTTGTGTTGTGAATACATCCATTTATATTTCTAAGTATCTATTGTTTAAATCCCTTAAGTACAACTTGGACATTAAAATGGAGTTTGGTTTCGGTGAGACCGGGATCGGGTTTCCATATTTGGATATCCGAAAACCACACCGTTTCCAATTAAACGTTTGGACGTTAATCCAAGGGGAGCAAGTGAAGACTCGAGGTGTAAGGGCTATACGTCAGTATAACTCTGTGGGTGATTCCGTAATGAGTTTGACGGAATAGTGCTTATAGATTCGAGATGGTGAATCAGAGTGCAAGGGCTATGGTCGTTGACTCTGAGGGTGATTCCAAAATGAGTGCAACGAGATAGTGCCTTCGGTTTCGTTCGAACCCGGAACGAACTTGTATGGATTGAATGCTTTCAGAACATCGTCAGGCGGACGATGAGCATTCTAAGATAATTGGTCCTATAAAGGTAATCGCAGCCTCAAGCCTCATCAACCGGGAATGGCTAAAACAGGGGAGGTGCAGCAAGGCTTCGTGGGTCGCGCCCACTGGAGGGCAAGATACATCCCTGTCTAGAGGTCCCTTTATATTTCGGCTGTGTGGGCAGTTGGTCTGCAGCCAACTGCGGGGTGGTCTTGTTCGGGACTGTTCAGTAAGGAATGGTCCCGGTCTTGTGTTGCAGGGGATGAAGGGAGTAATCCTCGGTACGGTGATCTAGGCCACGTACTGTGACGGGCGGTACCCCAGTAGCCCTGCCATTGTTGGAAACCCATTTTCCCTACGAGACCCTACGGTTTTGTTTGTATTACCCACTTTTGTGGCTAGTAGCTGGAATTTAATCATGTAACAATTTCGGCTATTTCATATTTATTTGAAAACCCTAGACACTATTATAATATCACTGGATTTCCTATCAAATGTTTTGGTTAGCGTAAGGTAAAAACTTTTCCATGTTTATGTGTGGGAAGTCTTACGTGATACCTTTTCTTTTCAAAGGTTTTTCTAAAGTTAAGCAATCTTAAACCGTTTACTCACACCAGACCCCTGTCTGACCCGAGTGTTTATTTTCTGTTTTATTAAACTCTTGGGTACTCATATTCTATATGAGTAGTCAAGTGATTCAGGTTATCTCTTGACGAATTCTGGAGGAGCTTTGGAGCAGGAGGCTTCAGCGTGTAGATATATGGTTAGAGTTTCCGCTGTGTTGTTTCTGTATGATGTCTTGTATTGTATTAGACAGAAATGTTATAACTGTCTAATTTGAGATGTTTAGTTGTGTACTCTGATGTATATGATACTCTGTATATGTTCTATATTATATTTAAATCGTTCCGCTGTGAGATTCTGATGTGTTGTTTTCTCTTTCTTCTCTTTCTTTTCTTCTTCTATCCCTTTCTTTCTTAATTAGTGATGCGATTTTCCGGGACTGGAATTTCGGGTCGCTACACCCTCTCCTTAATAAATCATTAACTTACAACTCTAGCTCATTTTGCTCTTTGGATGCCACACGCCTCCAAGTCATAACTATATCTTTCGCTTCCTTCATTAAGTCTATCCAAAACTCAATCTCTCATTATGCAGCTGCAATCTAGTCACTTCCACAAAGAGATTCGGATAATCCCTAGCGATAGGCAAAGAGGACAACTCCTGCTTGGGAACTTCTAGTAAATATATAAAGCTAACCATCACCCCATCCACTAGTAGGCATCTAATCACTACTGTTCGCCTTTCCACATTTTTGATTGTCACCAATAGCTTCTTGCAATCCACTATTGTTGCACTTTTCTTATACCTATCCATTTCCAAGTTCATCCCGAGCCTAAAAAAATTCAAGACAAAAAAATGGTAAACAAATGAGCAACCATGACTAGATAATATTAACCGCTACGAGTGCACAAACTAGTAGAGCCTTCAATGGGGTTTGTCACAATCAAGGGTGGTGTAACACCCTTAATTTTGATAACATTATTCAAGAGATTTAATTAGATAAATTAGGTAAATGTAAAGTGATAAGAGGCTTGAGATTTGAAAAAATCCAATTAAGGCCGTGCCTAATAAAATAACTAATGGGCTTAAGAATGGTTTTTAGGTTAATCAAATTACATAATAGTATATTAAGAATTTGCCTCCCAAAACTCTTAACTTTATATATATACACACACACACATATATATACATATATACATATACATACATACATACATACATATATATATATATATATATATATATATATATATCATTCCTACCATTTTTTACTATCCATTCACGTCACTTTGAAAAATGAAAATCAAAAGATTAAAGAAGGGCCGACCATTAATAAAATAACTAAGGAGTTTTGAAATGATATAAGTATGTAAATTTGAAGAAGTATTTCCTGATAAAATATAGGTTAAAGGGATTAACCATGTTTTATACGTAATGTGTGTAAAGGACAATAATCTACAAGAGTGGTATTATTTTGTTAGTATGGTTTCTTATTCAAGTATAATTATATTCATATATAAAGGACCCATAACTGTATATTGAGAAATAATGGCTAGAAGAAGCAGCTAGGTTAACCCAACAGTAAATATAAATTGATTAGACTCCCGAATGAGTAGAATTGCATCCAATTAGTCAGGGAGACCGGAATATTGGGTGCCAAAATATAAAAGTTTCTTGGGAGACAGGTTCATAGCAAACCCATGAAAACTATAAGAGATGAGTTATTGGGGTAACCAATAGGTTCATAGTAAAACTATGTATAAAGGATGGTTGGCTAGGGCCAATTGCTTTGTGGTGAACCCATGAAAAATTTATCCAGGTTAAGTGTTGACATCAGTAATGGGTTCCTAGTCAACACATGAAAACAAGGACAAGAAAGAAGTTATTGGAGGAATCCATAAGTTCTTAGTCAACCCGTGAAATCTAGGATAAGTGAGGAGTTATTAGAAAGACCAATAGGTCCAGGGTAACCCATGAATTAATTAATATAATTGATAGGGGCCTATAGGTTCTTAGTGATCCTATGAAAACTATGTTGTAGGATGGGGAGACCATAAGTCGGGAAAAGGTTATCAGTAAGCCCATGAAAACTAGTAGGTTAATAGTGACCCTAGAAACTATGAATATGACAAGGGATCAAATAAAATGGGGATGGGAAATTCAATATTTATTTACGTATGCATATCATCATAATATTTTGAAATGACGATGTTTTAACCATTGTGGATGCAGGAGCACAGTATATGGTTTTATAAAGGTTTTAGGATACTGATAAGGTGAAAACCGTTCCGCTAAGTAGCGTTGTCTCACTAGATATCTAAATGATTTGAGACGGTAGAATATTTTTCATACCAGGATTTATGTCTGACTCGAAGTTTATGTTTTCCTCTTAAACTCTCAGTACTCAATTGATTTTGTATAGTTTGTGATTTGAGGTTTTCAGGTACCTCTTTAAGACGAATAAGCTTCCGGAGATGTGTAGGAGGCATGATAGCTATTTAGAGTTCTCTTTTCTTTTGATTCCTTTGTGTTGTTTGTACTGGCAAAGTTGTTAAATTGTTTGTATATACTCTAATCATCCAAGGTGCATCTTCATATATCGCTCTTGGCGTATATTGTAATGAATATATTTTCTTTGAACATGATTTGCGATTGTAGGATTATGTAATAAATTGGAAAATTTTTGAAATGAAATGTGACTTTTTTGAAGTTTAAATTTTTTTTTCCATACTCATGTGTTTCTTTGTATCAATGAATCTAACACCACCATATTTTGTCGCCGAGGATTCATTAGGGCTCCAAATAAGGGGATGGTACAAGTTGGTATCAGAGCGCAGGTTTATGAAACTTTAAAATAAAGTTAAACCTAAAAGATTTTCAAACATAATCCAATGAATTTGAAAATATGATCGGGCTTTGGATTAGCGCTATAGTAACATACTTGTATTTGATATATATACACACATACACGTACGTGCTCCTCTCTCTCTTTGACAGTTCTTCTATATCCTACTAAGGCTTATATGTAAATTTACGAGAAAGAAGATATGGAAGAAGGAAACGAAAGAGGAAATCTAGGTGGAGGAAGTACCACAACCAATGGAAATGCTCGACCTAATACCAGGAGAATTCAAGATCAATAAGCAAATGCTAACCCAAATGTCGAAGCGAATGCAGGTGCTAGAAATCCACCAGTAGATGCAGGGATGACGTATCATTTGTTAGCCAATCTTTTGCAAGCTTAGGTTGCTGGTAATGTTGGAGGAGCTAATCCTATATGGCTCTAGTTAGGAATAACTACGCTAAGTTGAGTGGAGACTACACTAATCTTGTGGAAAGCTGTTTGTTGGAACGAAGGATGTAGAGGTTGAGAATTGGCTGTTGCACTATGAGAGGATCTTCACTGATCTAGGATTGGATGATGGGTAAAAGAGTAAGCTAGCCTCTTGGCAATTGCATGGTGCATGGCTTCACTATTGTAATAGTGCTACCATCAGAGTTTCGGAAGAAGAGCCGATATAGGCTGATTTCAGAAGGAGGTTTGAGAAGAGGTTTTTATCTGAGGTTGCTAAGTCGGCGTTAATGAGGAACTTCATTGATCAAGTTCAAGGAGAAATGTGAGTGATCCAGTATGTGCTAAGTTTAGTGAGTTATCTCGATATGGATATGCTATGGTTGACACTGAAATTAGAAGGAATGAGAGGTTCATTCCAGGACTGGGACCTGAGTTTGCTAGGATGACCATGACCTGTATCCGAGAACCTTGTAATGTGGTGGTGGAGATGGCCATTCGCCATGAAGAGATGCTGGCTGGTTGTGCCAGAAGTAGCCAGTAGAATCCTAGGGTCCTCAGGGAAGAAGTGGAAATTATTTAAGAAGAAGGGAACCCAGAAAGGGGATGTTGCCAAAAAGGCATAGGCTGATTTAGTGTGCTTCAAATGTGACAAGAAGGGTCACTGTGCTCATGAGTGCCGGTTAGGAAAGGCAAAGAAGGCTACAGATAAGAAGAATGTGAAGTGCTTCCACTATGTACAATTTATGCATTATAAGAACTAGTGTCCAAAACCAGTTAGGGCAGACAAGGGGAAAGTTTTAGCTGTTGGATCATTAGCTAAGCCGGCGGATAAGGGAAAGACTCTGATGAAATGTATGTTTTTCACTCAAAGCATACTAGTTAGGATACTTTTTGATACCAGTGCATCACATTCATTTATATCTTAGCGACTGGTTGATAGGTTATGCTTAGAACCTACATACCTTGTTATTTCCATAAGGGTTGCAAATCCAATAGGAGGGTGTGCAATTCTAGGGATGAGATGTGACCAATTAGAACTTGATTTGTTAAGTCATATGTTTGCATGCAATCTGTATATTTTTGATTTCGTACCTTTTGGAATCATTTTGGTTATGGATTGGTTGAGAAGGTACCGGGCCAGGATTTTTTGCCAAATGGAGAGATATCTTTGAGACACCATAATAGTCATAATCGAATTATATTCTTAGCAGAAAATTTTGACTGAAGTAGTTGTTCTTTGCTAAGTGGAATGGAAGTGGGAAAAGAGCTAAGTCAGGTTCAAGTAGCAAAAGGGTTTGCAGATGTCTTTGAAACGGTCATAGGACTACCATCGGAACGAGCTGTTGAGTTTCGGATTGATTTTATGCTAGGAGTTGAACCTTTAAGTAGACAACCAAGCAGGATGACACCGACTGAGATAAGGAATTGAAGGTGCAGCTTGTAGATCTAGAAGGAAGGAATTTTATTAGACCAAGTAGTTCACCTTGGGGAGTGACCGTGATATTCGTGAAGAAACCAGATGGGTTGTTAAGAATGTGTATCGACTATCATAAGTTGAATGAAAGGATGATAAAGAATAATTATCCTTTTCAAAGAATTAATGATCCCTTTGATCAGTTGAGTGGAGCCAGAGTGTTTTCCCAGTTGTATTTGGGATGGGGTTACATCGGATAAGATTAGCAGGGGACAATATTCCTTTAACAGTATGTCGAACTAGATATGTTTCATATGAGTGGTTAGTAATGCCATTCGATTTGACGAATGCACCTACTTTCTTTGTGGATTTGATGAACCGAGTGTTCCTAGAGTATTTGGATAGATTCGTGTTGATGTTCATAGATGACATTTTGGTATACTCTAAGGATGAAAGAGAGTGTGAAAATCATCTTAGAGTTGTGCTTGAGACGCTAAGGCAGAATCAGCTAAAGGCGAAGTTTTCCAAGCATCGTTTTTGGAAGAAAGTGATTAAGTTTCTTAGTCATGTGGTTTCATAGAAAGGATTGTCAGTCGATCCAGATAAGATCGAAGCTATGAACAATTGGAAGAGACCAGAGACAGTGACTGTGATAAGAAGTTTTCTTGTACTAGCTGGCTACTACAAGAGATTCACCAAGGATTTCTCATTGATAGTAGCACCTTTGACTAAGCTTACTAGGAAGGAGGTGAAGTTTGTTTGGTCCGACAAATTTGAGGAAGCATTCCTTAAGTTAAAGAATTTGTTGACCAGTGCTCCAGTGTTAGTGGTTCCAGACGAAATACAAGGGTTGCTAGTGTACACCACTGCATGTGGAATAGGATTGGGAGTAGTGTTGATGCAGAAGGGCAAAATCATCATTTCCTATGCACCAAGGCAACTTAGACCGCATGAAGTGAGATATCTTACTCATGACTTGGAGTTGGCTATGGTGATTTTTGCCTTGAAGATTTGGGGGCACTGTCTCTTAGGGGAGAGATTTGAGTTTTATACCAATCATAAATCTTTAAGATATTTGTTCTCTTAGAAGGAGTTGAATATGAGACAGTACAGATGGCTGGAGTTTTTGGCTTTTTATGATTTTGGTATAGAGTATGCTCCAGGGAAAGGTAATAAAGTAGCGGATGCGTTTAGCATAAGACATTATAATATGGTGTTGGCTATGTTGGCAAAATGGAAGGATCTAGAAGCTTTAGCCAGTTGATGTGTGCAGTTAAGATCGACTGCTAGTTCTAGTCAGAATATTGCCATGTTGTCATGTTTGGATGTTTGACCGGCGTTGATCGAGAAAATTGCTTCTAAATAGAAAAACAATCCATTATTAGCCGAGTGGATTGGAAGGCTTGAGGTTGGAACTGAGGTCGATGATTTGAAATTTTTTTGTCTTGACTAGAGAGGGTGGTTGAGAAAGAAGGGGCGGTTATGTTTTCCAAATGTTGATAACTTAAGGAGAGACGTCATTAGGGAATGTCATCGATCCAAGTTTATGATTCATCTTGGAGGGACCAAGATGTATTAGGATATGAAGATGTGCTTTTATTGTGAAGGCAAGAAGAGGGATGTTGGCTTGTGGGTTAGGCAGTGTGTAAATTGTCAACAAGTGAAAGCTGAACATTAAAAGCCAAGTGGGTTACTTCAGCCAATAGGATTGCAGTTTGGAAATGGGTTTCGATATCCATGGATTTCATAGATGAGTTTCCAAGGTCAAGTAGAGGAAATGAGAGTATATGTGTTATTGTGGATAGGTTGACCAAGAGTGCCAATTTCATTCCAGTCAATTTGACCAAGTCGACACCTATTTTGGTAAAGTTGTTCATGAATGACAAAGTTAGAGTTCATGGAGTTCCTTGTAGCATAGCCAGTAATAGAGATTCTTTATTCACTAGAAAATTATGGAAGCGTCTACAGGATGTGTTAGGCACTAAGCCTAAAATGAATACCGCATATCACCCACAGACGGATGGACAGAAGAGAGAGTTAATAAGGCACTCGAGGATTTGTCGAGGGATTGTGTTTTGGATTTTGGTGGATCTTTGGAGGATCGCCTATGTTTGGAAGAGTTGTCCTATAATAATAGTTATCAGACCAGTATAGGAATGGCGCCTTTTGAAGCTTTATATGGATGGCCATGCAAATCACACATATGTTGGTTGGAGATTGGAGATAGATTGGTCTTAGGTCCAGATTTGGTTAAGGAAGTGTCATAGAAGATTGAGTTAATCCGGGTAAGAATGAAGGAAGCTCAATACAGACAGAAGAGTTACGTAGATAAGAGGCATAAAGAACTAGAGTTCTTAGTTGGATATAGGGGTTTCCTTAAGTTATCGCTGATGAAGAGTGTGGTGCGGTTCGGGAAGTCAGGGAAACTGGCACCGAGATATGTTGGTCCATTCTAGATTATAGAAAGGATTGAAAACTCATGTACATAGTAGAATTACTGAGAAGTATGGTAGATGTCCATCACGCATTTCATGTGTTTCATCTCCTTAAGTATGTGAATGATCCAGTGGCTATTATTCCTTCGACAGGGTTGGAAGATCAAGTAATAAATCCTAATTTAACTTCTGTCAACCAGTTCTGGTTGTTGCGAAAGATCAGAAAAGATTGAGGAACACGACAGTTAAGGTTGTGAAAGTTCAGTGAAGCGATAACGAGAAGGATAATACTTGGAAGATAGAAGACAGGATTCGAGACACTTATCTTGATCTGCTTTGAAGATATGTCTATATTAGATTTATATAGATAATCCCTAGTCAAATAGACTAGTATAGTTATAGGAGTCGTTGCAGATGATTGCTATGTTTAGTATTTAGTCCATGGTGAATGTTAAGGACAAAATTCTTTAAGGAAGGGAGCCTTTAACACCCCTAGTTTTGATAACATTATTCAACAGATTCGATTTGATTAATTAAGTAGAATAATGTAAATGTACAAGTGATAAGGGGGTTGATATTTGAATAAACCCAACTAAGGCCGTGCCTAATAAAATAAATAATGGGCTTAAGAATGGTTTTTGGGTTAAGCAAATTACATAAGGATATATTAGGAATTTTTCGCCCAAAACTCATACCCTTATATATATCTCGTTCCTACCATTTTACTACCCATTCACGTCACCTTGAAAAATGCAAATCAAAAGATTAAAGAAGGGTCGGTCATTAAGAAAGAGAATTCAATTAAAAGCTAGAGAACAAGTTTAGGGGAAATTAATCTCAGTCCAATCTCCTTATCTTAATCAAGGTGGATAATAATCACAACATCTTTATTTTATGATCAACGAATTACGAATTTAAGGGTAAATTCATTTCATGATATATTGTTTTGATGATATGCTTGAGTTATAATTTGTATGGTTTAAACAACATTATTTAAAAGGGGATACGCAAGGTTTTAGGGCAAAACTAAGATTAAATGATCTATAAATGCCATGGAAAAATTATATGTCATGAGAAACATGATTTTTGAGTTGGGGTTCAATTTTCATAATTTTCCAAGTCATGGAAAATTGGGTATGAATTTTCTCAGTAAAATTTGGTTAATTGGGTTTATAAATTTATTTCGGAAATTATATTAAGAATTTGGCTCTAAAATTTTGATATGTTAGATAACATGATTAAAATGAATCTATAGAATTTTGGGGATATTTACCGAATGATTTAGTATGGAAATTAAATTATTTTAAAAGGACTTAAATGATTTAACTGCTTTGTTAATGGGAAGGGATTATTTGTCAAAAGTTTTACAGTTTTTAGATTTAAGAAAATGCGGCATATAATAGTACACTAATTTGAAAGTTTAATGTAACCAATCAAGTATTTACACGTGGGCAAGTTAGTTAAAATGTTAGCTTTATTTAGTAAAAACAGCCTTTTGTTCAGCAAAGTGGGCTTCGCCTCCTTTGGAAGGAGCTCTCGACCTAGAGCTTCCGCCTTCGACCTAATCGAAACCTTCTACCGTGAAACCATATACATTGTATCGCTTAGTTGGTACGCGGTGGATTAGAGAAAGGCAGAAGGTAGGGCGTCGAAACATAGCTTTCAAAGGTGTCGATACCTATGTTTTGTTTTTAAAGGAAAAAGCGCTTGCCTGTTTACAAAGTCGTTTCGAAATAGCCGAAACCAATTGTTGTGGAAGGATATTTCAAAATAAGCTTTCGAAGGAGAGCAACCGCTTTCTTTTAAAAGTAGTAGGTTCCAAAGGAGTTACATAGCTTTTAATTGAAGCTTTCGGAAGGGGTAATTTTGACCAAATCGAAATCCTTCTGTGATTAGACGCCTTTCGATGGTATTGAAAACATCAACGCTATCGAAAGGTACAATTTGTTTTTATAAATATAAGCCACTTCCTAATGCTTTCGAAAGGGGTTAAGGGTTTCGAAGGCAATGGTTTCAAAAGGGGTTACGAAGTCAACCTTCAATTGTTTTACCGAGATGTTTTATGCTTTCGAAAGAATGGTTTCGACACCATCAAGTTTCCCCAATACTTTTATGCAAAGAATGGTTTCCAAAGAGATGCTTTCGCTTATGTAGACTTTGATCCAAAATGATGTTTCAAATATAAACCCAATGATTTCGAAAAGGGGGTTTTCAACAGTTTCGAAATTTATACTCCCTATGGTTTCGAAAGGGATACTTTCACTTGGTTTCAAATCAATGCTTCTAAATTTAAAGGCTAATGCTTTAATACAGTTGAAAGGTTTCGAAAGAGAAGTTTTAAAGTATTTGAAAGGCAGGAGTCTAATGTTTTGGAGATATATTTTAACGTTTTCGAAGGAGGTCACCATATGAGGTCGAAAGCAAGGTTTTGAAGGTGTTGAAAGGTTTTATAGCCCAAACTCATTTTTAAAGAAAAAATCCATAGCTAAATAAAGGAGTTTGAAATGATTAAGTGTGTAAATTTGAAGAAGTTTTTCTTTGATAAAAGTATAGGTTAAAGGGATTAACCATGTTTTATATGAAAAGTATTTCAAGGACAATAAACCTATAGGAGTGGTATTGTTTTGTTAGAGTGGTTGCTTCTTTAAGTATAATTAATTTCACCTGATAAAGGCCCATAACTGTATATTGGGAATAAAGGGGTAGAAGAACTAGCTAGTTTAACCCAGTAGTGAATTTAAGTTAATAAAACTCCTAAATGAGTAGAATTGCATCCAGGAATTCAGGGAGATCGGAATATAGGGTGCCAAAATACAAAAGTTGTCTAGGATCCAAGTTTATAGTAAACCTATGAAAACAATAAGATAGGAGTTATGGGGTAACCAATAGGTTCATAGTAAACCCATGAAAACTATGTATAAAGGATGTTGGAAGAGGCTAATTGGTTTGTAATAAACCCATGAAAAATATATCTAGATTAAGTGTTGACATCAGTCAATAGGTTCCTAGTCAACCCATGAAAACTAGGATAAGAAAGAAGTTATTGGAGGAATCCGTAAGTTCCTAGTTAACCCATGAAAACTAGGATGAGACAAGAGTTATTAGAATGACCAACAGGTTTAGGGGAACCCGTGAATTAATTAAGTTAATTGGCAGGGGCCTATAGGTTCTTTGTGATCCCATGAAAACTATGATATAGATGGGGAGTCCATAAGTTAGGAAAAGGTTATTTGTAAGCCCATGAAAACTAATGGGTTAATGGTGACCCTAGAAACTATGAATATGACAGGGAGTCATTTAAACTGGGGATGGGAAATCCAAGATGTTTTTATGTATGCATATCATCATAATATTTTGACTATGTTTTAACCACTATGGATGCAAGAGCGCATTATATGGTTTTATAAAGGTTCTAGGATACTAGTGAGGGTGAAATCCGTTTCGCTAGGCAGTATTGTCTCACTAGATATCTAAATGATTTGAGATGGTAGATTATTATTCAAATCAGGCTTTTTATGTCTGACTTGAAGTTTATGTTTTCCCCTTAAACTCTCAGGTACTCAATTGATTTTGAGTAGTTTGGAAGTTGAGGTTTACGGGTACTTCTTTAACACGAATAAGCTTCTGGAGACATGAAAAAGGCATAACAGCTATTTAGAATTCTCTTTTCTTTTGATTTTGCTATGTTGTTCATAATAGAAAAGTTTTTATGTTGCCTGTATATGCTCTGATCTTCCAAGGGGGCATCTTCATATGTTACTTTTGGCGTATGTTGTAATAAATATATTTTCTCTGAACGTGATTTGCGATTGTGGGATTATGTAATGAAAGAGAAATATTTTTAATTAAAATGAGACTTTATTTGAAGTTTACATTTTTTTCCATATTCATGTATATCTATGAATCTAAGACCACCGTATTTGGTCATCAAGGATTACGACTTCAGCATCCGTAGTCGTTAGTTTTAGGCTCCATGTAAAGGGATGTTACAGAAGGACTACTGTCTCAGGTCTCAATCCCAATCTATATAGTTGGTCACTACATATGAATGAATGTGAAGCCTTCATATCACACAAAAATTTAATAGGAACATTACTAATAGAAAGCATAACTTGAATCATGACTTCATTTCCCTTTTCCTTTGCCAAGGGAGAACTCAACGAAGTCGGGACTGCGTCCAAAGCATATACTTCTACATAATGCTTATCCTTCACTGCTTATGAACAATCCTTATTCAAATGCCTAGTCTTATCATAATTGTAGCACTTTCTCTTGCCGCTCACTTTGTAGTCTTTAATCATGTGACTCTTCTTCTTGAACCCATAGCAAATAGGTTCCCACTTACCGTTTTCAGATCATTCTTTCCTTGAGATTCCTTCCTCTTTCCTTTCCACTTATTCTTTCCTCTACTATTTTGGTTTGGTTTCGAGTTGTCCTTCTCAGTGGAAATAGCTATAGCTGTCTTAGCCTTAGGATACAGATTCTCGTGGTGAAGAGCTTCTTCAACAAACTTCTCAAATGGCTCTTCAGTGTGGTCTTCCGAGGTAATCATGCAGACCAATGATGAACTTCTCATTCTTTCTCAATAGAGTGCCAATGAATGACATCCCTGTAATGCCCCACCCCGAGACCCACCTTAGTAAAGAGAATTAACGAGTAATTCCGTCTACTAAAGCGGAGAATAGGGCTGGTTAAGGGCGACCATCTGTAACTTTGTCTTAAACATCTACTGAATATATCGATAAAAGCAATATAATTTTTTTTTCTTTTCTATCTCAATAGATCGACATACATAGTAAATGCTTAATCCAAAACTATAGATGGTTGACGGATCTATCAGAACAAAATACAATAACTAAATATAAAGCACATCACAGAACACTAATCGACATCTTATATATATACATATACATCGACATCTTATATATATACATATACACTGATACATGTTTAGTACAATACAATATGAATACAATAAAGGTGGTACTCGACCACACCATATACATCAAATCGAATGTAAAAACATCAGAGTATGTGGAAAAAATAAACTACTCAAGCGAAAGAGGAGATGATATCCAACACCAACTTCAAGCTAAGTCCAATAGATGATACCTGAAATAACTCGGTCTGACCCGAGTACAAATAAACGGGTCAGTCTAGCTACACAAATCAGTCAATATTGATAATTTGAAGCAGAATGGATATAGTGATACTCCTTCTCGAATGAGGAGAAGGATTAGATAACTCATAACTTAATACTTAAGTAACAAACGCTACCTAAGTGACTAAATACCTCGAAAGAGGTAACTCAAACTCAATACTCAAATAAAACACAAGTGCCTCATATCATTAGCGATAACCCATAATGAACTCAAATCAACTCATATAAAACTCAAGCAAAACTCAAATGGTTCGATGAACCATTACTCCGAAAAGGAGAAAACTCATCTCAATCACAAATAGAAGTCATGAAAGCAACACAAGACAACTCCATAAGAATGTGAGATCTCAAACTCATAAGTAGGCCAAGGCGGCTAAATCTCACACATACATCTCAATCATAAAAACTCATGGAACTCGATACGAATTCAAACTCATAAAATCTCAAATTCAATAAAGAATTCGATGCATGTTCAAAACTCAAAAAATCTTAACACTAATGCACCAAAAACGGCGAATTCAAAACTCATAAAACCCAGATTGGCCATATTCCTAAATACAATGCCGAAGCAATGCTGCACGTGCTAAACTCAGACGGCTGAAGCCTTAGACAAGGTCACTAACACCTTCCAAAGCAGTTCGTCCTCATGACAAGGTCGCTGACACCTTTCCAAAGCAGTTCGTCCTCATGACAAGGTCGCCGACACCTTTCCAAAGCAGTTCGTACTCATGACAAGGTCGCCGACACCTTTCCAAAGCAGTTCGTACTCATGACAAGGTCGCTGACACCTTTCCAAAGCAGTTCGTCCTTGATACCTTTCCAAAGCAGTTCGTACTCATGACAAGGTCGCTGACACCTTTCCAAAGCAGTTCGTACTCATGACAAGGTCGCTGACACCTTTCCAAAGCAGTTCGTTAGGTAAACATTGTGAATGTGTCACAAACTCACGGATAGGAACCCGAAAAGTGTTAACGTGTATCCCATACCACACATTCGAACTTAGCGGTTTACTAGCCGTTAGTCGATGCCACACTAAAAACATCATAAAACTCAGAAAATTATATCTCGCCTAGTCTCATTGGCGAGTGATAAAGAGATACCATACTTATCTCATCTCATCGATAAGTATTAAATGGCATCATATCTTGTCTCATCTCATCGACAAGTGAAAAACATCATGACGGTTTCTCATAAACCATAAATCTCAAAATATGAAATCATAAACTCAAGACTTGCCTTATGTCATTGGCAAGTAAATAAAACATCGTGATGGTTCTCATCGATCATACTCCTACATAGGAGATCTCAAACCATAATGCTTGCCAAATATTGGCCATCTTAAATAACTCCAATAAATATAAATTATAAAACTCAAAAATACGCCATAAAATGGCAAAACATCTCAGAATCAATAATCTCAAATAGCTTCGATCAACCTATACTACAAATATGCAAATGTGTTCAACAGGAAAGTTGTCAAACATAAAATAAACTTTCCGAAACTAAAAAAATCATCCAAATCCGACAAGAAACAAGGAAGATATGATCAATTTACTAACTGTGTTCAGTTTGGATAACATAATTACTAAAGTGACGGAGCAGAGAGTTTGCAACAGAATTTTGATCAATTTATTCTCAAAATATGCAAATGTTTCAATAGTAAAGTTGTCGCATATAAAATAAGCTTTCTGGAACATCAAAAATCATCTAAATCGGACAAGAAACATGGAAGATATGATCAATTTACTAATTGTGTTCAGTTTGGATAACATAATTACTAAAGTGACAGAGTTGAGAGTTTGCAACAGCATTTTGATCAATTTATTCTCAAAATATGCGAATGTGTTCAACAGTAAAGTTGTCACATATAAAATATTCTTTCCGGAACTTCAAAAATCATCCAAATCGGATAAGAAACAAGGAAGACATGATCAATTTACTAATTGTGTTCAGTTTGGATAACATAATTACTAAAGTGACAGAGATGAGAGTTTGAAATAGCATTTTGATCAATTTATTCTCAAAATATGCAAATGTATTCAACAGTAAAGTTGTCACATATAAAATAAGCTTTCCAGAACTTTAAAAATCATCCAAATCCAATAAGAAATTAGAAAGATATGCCTAAAATAATTTCTGCGTTTCAAAGCTAAGATTAAAACACAGGACAGAAAGGTTACATCTTCTTCAAACTCAAGTTACTCTTAGTAAACCGCTTAATTACAAAAAGTAATGAACATAAAAGTTGTTCCTTATAAAAGAATCTTCCTAATGAAAGAAACCTAACTCAATTTCGATCTACCATTTCAAAGTTATGGTGATTTCAATAGCAGCTTTCAACAAAAATATTGCACAGAGCAGAGCTGTGTACATCAGTTTCAAACCCAATTTCGACCCACTAAACCACAGAATTTATTAAAGTGATTAAAAGAAAACTTGTAGCTAATAGAATGGTCTTTCAACTGAAAAAATATTGAGCTAATTTGGATAAATTGGCACTAAGATATCGCTGTTTTACTGCAGCGATATTTTTACAAACAATTTTCAGCAAACTACAACCATGCAATCATTCAAATTCAAGCAACCAATTCACAACTAATTTGAAAGCAATTCAATCATCAAACCATCCATTTCAATTCAATAATACTCTAAAAATTATTCTTATAGATTAAAAGTAGTAGTGTGAGTGATTAACTCACCTTTTACTTTCCTATAGCCTGCTAAATCCTCTTTTAAGCCTTGCTAACCTCTTAGCTTCTCCAAAATCACCAAAAAACTCAAGAACAAAATTTGAACAGCAAGCAATTTGATCAAAAAGAGGATCAAAATCATTCTTTTAGAGTTCTAAAGGATATATATAGAGTTTAAAACACTTACTCTACATTATTGGACAGAATTCCTTTGATTTGAGCTTTGAATTTTGAAATTAGGAACTAGGGTTTAGGAAGATTAATGTTTTTTTTTTTTTGAGAAGGAGAATGAACGTACTGATGTTTTAGGAAGAGAAATATGTTTCTCATTTCTTTTCTAACAGGCCAAGTGAAGTATGTTAATGGGCTAGAGTCTAATTTTTCAAGAAAATTAGCTTAGGTTATAAATTAATCACTTAATTACATGTTAACAATGCACACCTTCAAATTCAATCATCTATTCAACTTTATTTCATATCAAAAATTTATAAAACTTCATATTTATGATGATAAAATGTTATATACTCAAAATAAAAGATTATTTATATTTTTAAACTTTTTATCATCATATTTTTTTTCCTTTTTATAAATAACAAATTTACATCTTTAATTAAAATTCCATTGTAATTAACATTATAAATTACACAAAAATAATATTTTTGTGTAATAAAATTTTATAACCCTTTTCAAATATAGTTTTACACTTAAATTATATTTTTAAACTCAATTCCATCATTATTATGAAAATGTCTCATCTTAAAATTAATCACTTTTTTTAAAAATCATTAAAAGAAGTAAATAGCAATAATTAACAAAATTATTGCATTAACTCTAAATGAAACACATTTTTCTCATTTTATTTTATCAAATCATCTTAATAAAGTTTTCAGAATATTTTCTCATTTTTATCCTCAAATATATTGTTTATTCCCAATAAACAATTTAAATTCCTCATTAGTTATTAATTTACACAATTAAATTATAACCGCCGTTATAATTTAATATTCTCAGGTAATCGCTAAAATTAGGGTTGTTACAGACTCCCCCTCTTACAAAAATTGCGTCCCCGCAATTTTCTTGAAAAAGAGCTGTAAACAACATAAAAGATACAATCATCGAAGGATAAAGACATTCTTGAATTCCAAATCATTCATACTCTCAATATAGAATGGTCGAAAGAAATAATCAAAAACTCACTTGGTTAATCCAATGGCTCATCAAATGCTAAAATGGTGATTAGTAAACCATCGAATTTTCCAAGTAACTCAAAAGAATTTCGAAGATATCCCATCTTCGATCAAAACTCAATAAGATGCTCAACAATTAATCAATCGAAAATGATTGATTTCATAAAAATCTACAAATAGAGTCGGGATCAAACTCACTTAAACCCGAACTCTAAGCAATAGAAAAGAACATCAATAAGATTTTCTGCATAAATATGTGGAAAGAACATCCTCACAATAGGGTAGACACAATAGACAAGATAGATAAATCACAAGATGGCTTCTCAAAAGGCCACAAACTCGAATGACCGCGAAAAATGCACGTCGATAATAATAGCTCAAAGATAGAATATACTCAAGAACAAGGATATAAGCTCAAATTATCTTTTAATCCAAGATATTTATAATTTTAAATCTCAACATCTTTTAAATTTTAAAATCTCAATTTTCAACGTTCGAAAATTTCTCAAACTCTTTACTATATTGCTTAGTACATAATTTAAAACTCAAAGTTAAAATTCAAATTTCATCTCTTACTTCAAAATTAATTTCCAAAGAATTTTGTAAATCCATAATAATATTCCTAAAAATAAATTATGGGTTTTCTTTACTATTATATTAAATCACCTAAATAGTTTTTAAAACAATCTTCAAATTCTCTTATTATACTCTTCCCTTAAAACATTCAATGTATATAATATAGATTCTAAAATCTCAAATTAATTCTTCCAATAAAGCACAGCTCGATAATTTTCTCACATATTCTCATCTTTATAATTTCAAAATAAATAAATAAATAAATGGCATTGCCTCGCCACTAAATCTCTAATAAATAGATATGTCTATTGGCTGCAGAGTCGATCGAACGATCAAAACTGCCTCGCCACTCTGATACTCGTCTCTAAAATCAATGGCTGCAATTACCATTCAAAAATAAATTTAATATTTAATCTCAAATATTATTTTCAAAATCTCAATCCTTAAAACACAAATCACCGTGTTTGATTGCCTCATCATAGCATTTAGGAGATTCCTATCGATAACGTTGATCAGGCGTATCGACCAGAACTCTTAACTACTCGATGGATAACCCAACACTCTCAAATTATTTCTATGAAAGAATACTGCTCATATAAATATATTCTCAAAACATTCTTTGATTTTTAAAATACCTCAAAACTCCAATTTCTCTTTTTAAAACTCATATATATGGCTTCAAAACTCAAACCAAATAACATTAAGAGAATGCATCGAGATATTCCTAGAGTACGCGATTCACAAAATCAACAGAAGGAGATGGAGTGTTCGTCAACTCCTACATGAGGATGAGCCACTCTCGGAAATCATCAAGACCAAAGATAAGCCAGATATTCTCCTCGAAGGAAAAGAAGCATACAAACCACAAATCATTACTTCAAACAAAGTAATGCTGCAAAGGATAACACCGATTGAGTATTCGAAAAGGATATTTAAAGAAACTGAATGATAAACTCAATCGAACTCGAATAATCTAGAAACTCGCCTCATTCCTTAGTGGATATCCTCGTGGAAGGATAATCGAAGAGCTAAGAGCCAGGAATAAGGTTACCTCAACATTCGATTTCCTAATTGAATGTCAAATTCAAACGGACTCACAAAAATCAACAAAGTCACCTTGATTGGAATTCGAGATATATCATCAACATGTCGATACTCAAGAGTGAATACAGAAACTTCGGAATCATTATTAACATTCCAAAGTGATAGAAATAATAAAACAATCAAATTAGGATGCCTAAATAATTGTAGGATCCTATAACAACAAAATGGATCGGACTTAACATCAAATAAGTCAATCCATCTTAAATCAAATACATCTCAATATAGTGAGTAATAAACAAATACTCACTAAAGCAGCAACAAATAGAAAACACGGAATACTCACAACAAGCCAATCATTGTGGACCCCTTAATAGAGTTCACAACTTTCAAAGGAATACAACAAGAATGCTTCAAAGAAATCAAATTAGCTCCATCGATATGAACTCACTCGTATCGACAAAAATAAGAATACAATAATCCTAAATAAGATTATTTGTAAGATAATATGACACCCAAACTCTATTATGGAATATTACGGAATACAATACATCTATATTCCTAGACATATTCCATCTCAACAATCCCAAAACTCAAAAAAGAATCAAGGCTCGATTCAAAAACATGCTTGAATAAAGGACAATGTTTAACCCGTATTGTACTTCGATGTATCATGATATACATACTGTTCTGTGTTTATCCTACTTTGTTCTGACCACAGCTCTGATACCAAGCTGTAACGCCCCACCCCGAGACCCACCTTAGTAAAGAGAATTAACGAGTAATTCTGTCTACTAAAGCGGAGAATAGGGCTGGTTAAGGGCGACCATCTATAACTTTGTCTTAAACATCTACTGAATATATCGATAAAAGCAATATAATTTTTTTTTCTTTTCTATCTCAATAGATCGACATACATAGTAAATGCTTAATCCAAAACTATAGGTGGTTGACGGATCTATCAGAACAAAATACAATAACTAAATATAAAGCACATCACAGAACACTAATCGACATCTTATATATATATATATACACTGATACATGTTTAGTACAATACAATATGAATACAATAAAGGTGGTACTCGACCACACTATATACATCAAATCGAATGTAAAAACATCAGAGTATGTGGAAGAAATAAACTACTCAAGCGAAAGAGGAGATGATATCCAACACCAACTTCAAGCTAAGTCCAATAGATGATACCTGAAATAACTCGGTCTGACCCGAGTATAAATACACGGGTCAGTCTAGCTATACAAATCAGTCAATATTGATAATTTGAAGCAGAATGGATATAGTGATACTCCTTCTCGAATGAGGAGAAGGATTAGATAACTCATAACTTAATACTTAAGTAACAAACGCTACCTAAGTGACTAAATACCTCGAAAGAGGTAACTCAAACTCAATACTCAAATAAAACACAAGTGCCTCATATCATTAGCGATAACCCATAATGAACTCAAATCAACTCATATAAAACTCAAGCAAAACTCAAATGGTTCGATGAACCATTACTCCGAAAAGGAGAAAACTCATCTCAATCACAAATAGAAGTCATGAAAGCAACACAAGACAACTCCATAAGAATGTGAGATCTCAAACTCATAAGTAGGCCAAGGCGGCTAAATCTCACACATACATCTCAATCACAAAAACTCATGGAACTCGATACGAATTCAAACTCATAAAATCTCAAATTCAATAAAGAATTCGATGCATGTTCAAAACTCAAAAAATCTTAACACTAATGCACCAAAAACGGCGAATTCAAAACTCATAAAACCCAGATTGGCCATATCCCTAAATACAATGCCGAAGCAATGCTGCACGTGCTAAACTCAGACGGCTGAAGCCTTAGACAAGGTCACTAACACCTTCCAAAGCAGTTCGTCCTCATGACAAGGTCGCTGACACCTTTCCAAAGCAGTTCGTACTCATGACAAGGTCGCTGACACCTTTCCAAAGCAGTTCGTACTCATGACAAGGTCGCTGACACCTTTCCAAAGGAGTTCGTCCTCATGACAAGGTCGCTGACACCTTTCCAAAGCAGTTCATACTCATGACAAGGTCGCTGACACCTTTCCAAAGCAGTTCGTACTCATGACAAGGTCGCTGACACCTTTCGAAAGCAGTTCGTTAGGTAAACATCGTGAATGTGTCACAAACTCAGGGATAGGAACCCGAAAAGTGTTAACGTGTGTCCCATACCACACATTCGAACTTAGCAGTTTACTAGCCGTTAGTCGATGCCACGCTAAAAACATCATAAAACTCAGAAAATTATATCTCGTCTAGTCTCATTGGCGAGTGATAAAGAGATACCATACTTATCTCATCTCATCGATAAGTATTAAATGGCATCATATCTTGTCTCATCTCATCGACAAGTGAAAAACATCATGACGGTTTCTCATAAACCATAAATCTCAAAATATGAAATCATAAACTCAAGACTTGCCTTATGTCATTGGCAAGTAAATAAAACATCGTGATGGTTCTCATCGATCATACTCCTACATAGGAGATATCAAACCATAATGCTTGCCAAATATTGACCATCTTAAATAACTCCAATAAATAGAAATTATAAAACTCAAAATACGCCATAAAATGGAAAAACATCTTAGAATAAATAATCTCAAATAGCTTCGATCAACCTACTCAAAATATGCAAATGTGTTCAACAGGAAAGTTGTCAAACATAAAATAAACTTTCCGGAATTAAAAAATCATCCAAATCCGACAAGAAACAAGGAAGATATGATCAACTTACTAACTGTGTTCAGTTTGGATAACATAATTACTAAAGTGACAGAGCAGAGAGTTTGCAACAGAATTTTGATCAATTTATTCTCAAAATATGCAAATGTGTTCAACAGTAAAGTTGTCACATATAAAATAAGCTTTCTGTAACATCAAAAACCATCTAAATCGGACAAGAAACATGGAAGATATGATCAATTGACTAACTGTGTTCAGTTTGGATAACATAATTACTAAAGTGACAGAGTTGAGAGTTTGCAACAGCATTTTGATCAATTTATTCTCAAAATATGCGAATGTGTTCAACAGTAAAGTTGTCACATATAAAATAATCTTTCCGGAACTTCAAAAATCATCCAAATCGGATAAGAAACAAGGAAGATATGATCAATTTACTAATTGTGTTCAGTTTGGATAACATAATTACTAAAGTGACAGAGACGAGAGTTTGCAATAGCATTTTGAACAATTTATTCTCAAAATATGCAAATGTATTCAACAGTAAAGTTGTCACATATGAAATAAGATTTCCAGAACTTTAAAAATCATCCAAATCCGATAAGAAATTAGAAAGATATGCCTAAAATAATTTCTGCGTTCCAAAGCTAAGATTAAAACACAGGACAGAAAGGTTACATCTTCTTCAAACTCATGTTATTCTTAGTAAACCACTTAATTACAAAAAGTAATTAACATAAAAGTTGTTCCTTATAAAAGCATCTTCCTAATGAAAAAAACCTAACTCAATTCCGATCTACCGTTTCAAAGTTATGGTGATTTCAATAGCAGCTTTCAACAAAAATATTGCACAGAGCAGAGCTGTGTACATCGGTTTCAAACCCAATTTCGACCCACTAAACCATAGAATTTATTAAAGTGATTAACAGAAAACTTGTAGCTAATAGAATGGCCTTTCAACTGCAAAAATATTGAGCTAATTTGGATAAATTGGCACTAAGATATCGCTGTTTTACTGCAGCGATATTTTTACAAATAATTTTCAGCAAACTACAACCATGCAATCATTCAAATTCAAGCAACCAATTCACAACTAATTTGAAAGCAATTCAATCATCAAACCATCCATTTCAATTCAATAATACTATGAAAATTATTCTTATAGATTAAAAGTAGTAGTGTGAGTGATTAACTCACTTTTTACTTTCCTATAGCTTGCTAAATCCTCTTTTAAGCCTTGCTAACCTCTTAGCTTCTCCAAAATCACCAAAAAACTCAAGAACAAAATTTGGACAGCAAGCAATTTGATCAAAAAGAGGATCAAAATCGTTCTTTTAGAGTTCTAAAGGATAGATATAGAGTTTAAAACACTTACTCTACATTATTGGACAGAATCCCTTTGATTTGAGCTTTGAATTTTGAAATTAGGAACTAGGGTTTAGGAAGATTAATGTTTTTTTTTTGAGAAGGAGAATGAACGTACTGATGTTTTAGGAAGAGAAATATGTTTCTCATTTCTTTTCTAACAGGCCAAGTGAAGTATGTTAATGGGCTAGAGTCTAATTTTTCAAGAAAATTAGCTTAGGTTATAAATTAATCACTTAGTTACATGTTAACAATGCACACCTTCAAATTCAATCATCTATTCAACTTTATTTCATATCAAAAATTTATAAAACTTCATATTCATGATGATAAAATGTTATATACTCAAAATAAAAGATTATTTATATTTTTAAACTTTTTATCATCATATTTTTTTCCTTTTTATAAATAACAAATTTACATCTTTAATTACAAATTCCATTATAATTAACATTATAAATTACAGAAAAATAATATTTTTGTGTAATAAAATTTTATAACCCTTTTCAAATATAGTTTTACACTTAAATTATATTTTAAACTCAATTCCATCATTATTATGAAAATGTCTCATCTTAAAATCAATCACTTCTTTTAAAAATCATTAAAAGAAGTAAATAGCAATAATTAACAAAATTATTGCATTAACTCTAAATAAAACACATTTTCCTCATTTTATTTTCTCAAATCATCTTAATAAAGTTTTCAGAATATTTTCTCATTTTTATCCTCAAATATATTGTTTATTCCCAATAAACAATTTAAATTCCTCATTAGTTATTAATTTACACTATTAAATTATAACCGCCGTTATAATTTAATATTCTCAGGTAATCGTTAAAATTAGGGTTGTTACAATCCCATACATCGATAAAGCATCAAATTCTGGAACATACTCAGAAATTAACATCTCTCCTTGCCGAAGATCAGCAAACTTCCTAAACAGCACCGATTTTGAGCAGCGGGAATGAACTTCTTTCCAAACCTTACTTTGGACTAGTCCTAAGTAAACTAATATTCTGGAGTAGCAATGGAAATTGCAAACCACTAGTTCGTGGTTGGCCCCTGAAGGTGTTTGGAAGCCAACTTTCTCTTCATGGCGTTATACACTTCCATACCAATAAAGATGGGAACATAACTATCAATCTAATCTTGCACTTCTATAGTGAATTTTTTTTCCATAGAATGGTTTTCCTTCTAGTGTAGAATAATCTTTTTTCAACCTGGCAAAATCAGCCCTAGGCTCTTACACGAGAGCACCTCTACAACAGCCATGCCAAGAGCATTCACCATCATATTCGCCATTATAGCATTATGCATAGCTTGAAAATCAGGCGTAGCATCTCCTAATCCTACCCACTCTTCAAATCCTAAAGCAGAATGCCTCACAGTATTCCTTGTATTATGTCTCATTCTTATATGTAAGAAGAATGATCCGTATCTCATAAAGAAAACTGCATCTATGGTGCCCAATAAAGAAGCATTCGAAGCAAAGTGAAGAACGAAACCATATCAGTAATCAATTCAAACAAAGCGGTGGCTTCATCACAAAACCCTGCCTATGTACTGCCCCCAAGGTTTCTACTAGAAATTAAGTTGTCAGAAAAATTGAAACACCCGTTAATGACTAATCTAACAACATATTCAAAACCTTGCCACAACTCAGCCACTATGTAATGACCTTGACTCGACCTTCGAAAATGGGCACCGAATACTTCACCCGTATTCAAATGCCGCAGATTCAAACGCCGAATCTAGTTCGCCGGAGCTTATAACACGTTAGGCATAACAACACAACGGAAGAAATGAATATTATTGATACAACAATGAATACAATATCTGATACAATATGATACAACAATATCAGAGGCAATAACAACAACAGAAAGGATAACAATGGAAGAGATAACTCCAATATGATCTTCGATAAAGAGTGAATCCAAAATCTGCAACTCCAAACCAAATCTCCAAAGCCAAAGCTCTAAACTTCAAGCCCCAAACACCATCAAGCTGAACTGAACCAAACTCCATCCAATGCAATTGCCAAAACCAAAGGCTGGATGCTATCGACTCGATATCTACAAGCTGACTATTCGACTATTTGAAAAATCCAACTCTAGACTGCCCATGTGGAAAATTGTGTGCACCCAGAGTTTAGATAGGAAACAATAAACTCCATGTCAGTCAAGGAACTGGTAAGAGCAAACAAAAACATTTTATCTTTACCAAAAGCAAAACAAAAGATTTTAAAAGTAATCCGCAATGCTTTTTGGAAAATGAAACTATCATAAGGCCTCCCGCCACATACACAATGCAAGCGCAAACTTGGAGGAGATTTCTCCTTATGGCAGCAAAAAATGCTTGACACACAAAAACTATTTGATATTATTATTAGTGCATAGTGGAAAACATTTGCAAGTATAATATTAATCTTAGCCAGCATACGTACCATTATAGTATGCCTACTATAGCTACCATATTAGATGGCAGGTTCTATAACTAAAACCGTACAGGGCGCGTATTGGATGATTGGGTTTCCAATAAATGGTCAGGCAAAGGAACTTCCCACATAAAATGGAATGCCTTTGGGGGGACGTCACCGAGAACCTAACTGGATCTCTGCTACACAAGGTTGGGTTACCTTTGTAACTAGGTAACTACTGACATGAGTATGCCACCTCCCGGTCGATGCCAACCTTTATCTGAAGCGCTTCACAACCACCAACCACAAAGC
This sequence comes from Allium cepa, assembly GCA_030765085.1. Classification (NCBI taxonomy): domain Eukaryota; kingdom Viridiplantae; phylum Streptophyta; class Magnoliopsida; order Asparagales; family Amaryllidaceae; genus Allium; species Allium cepa. Next base: position 518,166,734 of record CM060942.1, read on the forward strand.
AATAAGTTTTGTAGCAACACCAAAGTTAAGTATCTGGGCTCCATACCATGATACCACTTTTAATCCAAAAGGAAATGGACATACCCTTAGGGGGCGCTACCCCGAAATAACCTTGCTGCCACATTCCTGTTTCGTCCATTATCGGGTTGTGAGGCTTGACGAAGTCTCATCCACAAAGCTACGCTTTTCACAAAGCCATGCTTCGATCAACAAATGACCAGCAGCACTTCGTATGCCATATTACCAAATTGGGAATGTATCACTAATAACCATCAACTACATAACCTCTGAACTTGTACGTCTCAGAGAAGGGTGTTAAGCTAAGAGAATAAATCTCCGTCACCAAACAGAAATGTATTTGATGGAAACCAGCTTTACATCTCAAAGTGTAATGTTAGACACACATCTATACAAGTCTGTTCCTGCTTCGAACAGAACCGAAGGCACTTCCAAGAAGCCCTTTCAATTCGGGTATTCACAATCCCGATCAGACTCCCCATCACATATAGATATCTCTATACCGGCGCTACTCAATGCAGAGACATTCGACGAGTTATCCTTTCATTTTTGAAAATATCCGGTCTTCACCATCGGTCTTCAAATGCAATCCATAACGACATATCATTATTCAGAATGGGTAATATGACACAGGGTACTCTCCCGGCTAAACCGAATAATGAGCGTAATATTCAAAAACATATGGATATGGGATCTTAGTTAAGTCACACTTTTAAATCCCCAAACCTTTTCTTCAAATGGTTTAAACAAATTTCCATTTTCAAATCTTTAAACAGAAAGATTCACTTCACAAAGTTTGCCAATCTTTCACAAAGATTAATTCATAGCTTTCAAAACAATTCCATTTTAAATTGGATTAACTCATCCATTCTTTAAATCAAAGATTCAATTAATAGCTTTTAAAACCATTTCCATTTCAAATCTTTTATACAAAAGATGCCCCTTTCCAATTTCAAAACAAAGTTCAACAATCTTTCACAAAGATTTGTTCATAGCTTCCAAAACAATTCTATTTCAAATTTGAAATCTTTTCAGGATAATTGGAAATCCTTTCTTTGTATGAAAGCTATTATTATCTTGGAAAGAATAGTTTTCGTTTTGGAAAAATTCGATTTCATTTTCCCGAGTTAAAGCCCTTCAAGTATAATACTAAGGTTAAATTCAAATTCCCAAACCAATACTTTTTAAATGGTTTTGTAACCCATATAAACACCTTTATAACTTGTATAGCCTTTTTAAACAATAATTTCCAAAAAAATTTAATTTCAAACCTTGAATTCAAATTCAAATTAAATTATTTAAATTTCAAAATTTATCAAGGTATTCAAAATAACCTTTATTTTTTAAACTCCTTTTCAAAAGCTTTTCATATTTAATCCAATTCCATTTCCAACACTATTTGAATTTAAAATTCAACTTTTAAAACCATTTCAAAAATCTATGACTTAACCAATTTCCTCGTACAATCCATATTTGTGTGTGTATAGTGTAGTCCAGGGGTTTTACACAATAGTCCAACATCATCAATCATCACAGATTCAAGCATATCAATATCGACAAGCGGTATAACCTATAACACTTATCTGCATTCACAGATTTACAGATATCATAGATAAATAAATTACATTCATCATAGATAAATTACATTCATCACATTTCAAATCAATTCAATTCATGTCACAAATTAGCATACATCAGGGGTAACAAACAATTTAACATTCAATAGGATTCAAACATCCATAAGTCAGATTAATTAATCATCTGATTAATTTTAAATCAGATTTAATTACTTAAGAATAACTACTAATCCTAGCTAATTAATATTTCTTAATTACAAATCATTTTGATTAATTATTCTTTAATCATTTATTAATTAACCTTTAATAATAAATTAATCAACCTTAATTATTAATTCATCAATCTTAGTTAATAATTTAATCAATCTTTAATCACTAAATAATTGTCCTTTAATTATTTAATAATCCTTTAATCAATTACCCTTAATTGATTAGTTAATAAATAAATTATCCCTTAATTAATTACCATTAAATTAATTATCCTTTATTAATTACAATAAGTGATTATCCCTAATTACTTACATAATTAATTCACCCTTAATTAATTATCTTCAAATTAATTACTAACTAATTAACCATATTTATTAATTATCCTTTAATTAATCATTTTAATTAATCAACTTTAATCATCAAATAAATTATCCTTCATTACTTACATCAAGTAATAATCTTTAAGTAATAAATTTCCCTTTAATCACATAATTTAATTAATTCACTCTTAATTACATACAGTTTTAATTAATAATTAGTTCCTTAATTAATCTTTAAATTAAGAAATTATTCTTTAAGCAACCAACCCTTTAATCATCTTCATTAAGTATTAATTAATTTGATTAACCTTAAATTAATAACAATGATTAATTTTCTTTAATTTATTTCATTACTTGATTAACCTTTAATTTCAATTAATTACTTAATCTTTAATAACTTAAAGCCTTGATTAACTTAAGGTTACCCACTTATCCTAATCACTTATTTAATCACATCATAAATTTCTAATTGAAAATACTAAAGAAAATAATTATTCCAATATAATAATTCAAAATCCCATAACAGTTTTAAACATATTTTTAATTTAAAATCCAATCTTTGAAAGCTTGACTTAAAAATTGATTATAATTTACATTCGAAAACATGGTTTATTTTACCCTAAAACTTATTTATTTTTGAAATACATTAATGTTAAATTTTATAAACTAACTTTACTTTTTAAACTTCAATACCTTTAAAGAAAACACTAGTCATTCCCTCAAAAACACTTGAGCCACATGATATTTTTCCCAAACCTTTTCAATTTCAAGTTTACTTCGAGTCGAACTCTGTTTTTCGCGTGCTCGAACCCGAGAGTTCTTCTTCTTCCACGATCTTTTGGAAACAGCTGATACGAGCGATACCACGTGCACGTGTACAAGTCGCCTAAAGTCTTCCGATCAACACGTCGCGCTCATCCACTAGTCTATCTTGACCTCGAAAACGAGCTTGACTACCTGACTCACGGAAATCAAAATTTATACTACAAGATAAAATACTAGAACCACCTTCCGATAGAAAATCTCTTCGCCATGCCACCCAAAATCACCAGAGGCCATGCGAGCTTGACCAAAGCTCTACCACTCACCCACGAACCTTCTCCCCTTGGTTCGATCTCCTAAAACATCTTGACAACGTCGTAGTTCTTCTGAGAACAAGCTTACCCAAAAGTGAATCTTAAAACCTAAAATGATCTCGCCAAACCACCACGATCTTCTGGAAAATTCACGAGTATTTTTCCCGTGATCATTTATGCTTAATCCATCATCTGACCAAAACTCGAAGAACCTAATCTCACCGTTTGATAGAAATCGATAAATATACATTTTCTGATCATCTATCCGACCTCATTACTCATGCACTTAAAAATTCTAAAAACTATATTAAAGATCATGATTTAACAATACGAATTCAAATATATAATCAAAACTTAAAATTGTTTTCACTGATTTCTCTATTTAAAGGAGATTTTAATGTAATATTAAATTTTTGATATGTTTTATAAATCATTCTTCTGGAAACACTTCTTAAAAATGGATTTATATTGTTGTAAACAATTTCCATTTAGAAATCATAGCCTATTTTATTTGGATAAAGAGATATGAATTTCTCTTGAATTGAATTAACCTGTGACTAAACAGAGGAACATCTATACGTACACAGGCTTACACATCCATTCATAGATACATATATACATTCATATTCACACTTTCAAGATTATTGCATGTAGATAAAAATGTGAAATAGATTTAAAGTTTTGGGATGTAGTTTGCTCACCTGGCTTCCAAAAGAAACAGAACCTGGAAAAAAAAGTACTCTGGAAGTGTTTTGAGTTGAATCCATTTGGAATTGAACTGCCATTGGACTTGCCTGATTGCTTCCAGATTTGCTTTGTTCCAGTTTCAAAGCTTCAAGGTTTGAATTTTGCCTCTGATCTTATACAGGTTTAAATTTTGTTTTGCAGGTTTGATTATGCTGCTTGATTTTCATTTTCATCGATTAAAGTTTTAAATGATTGCTCACTTTGATCTCGAACTTGATCAGTTCCTTTCCTTTGGAACCTGGAACAATGCTCTGGTTGAATAGAAGCATGTCGTTTGATTTTGAAGGCTTGAAAACTGTTGTTGTTTGATTTGTTTTTTGGTTCTACTTTGAGTTCCAGGTTTGTTTTGATCTTGGAAACTTTATGTTGAGTTTGAATTTTCTGCTCGCTGAGATGATTTTTTTTCTTGTTTGCTTTTTCTTTGTTCAGATTTTGATTTTAGTTTTGAGAAGTTTAAACTAAGAAGTTTGAAAATGACCTAGTTTATTTTATTTGACATTAACATTTGATTTTAAAAGAAAACGTTATGCCACTTGTCTTACTAAAAAAACACTTGTTAACTAATGATGTTCCTTATTAAACCTTTGTCACAACATGATTTTAAAAATCTTACACTTGTTAAAATAAGTAAATTTATGTTCAAAACCCTTTCTTTATTTTATTTATAATTTTTTTAAACCCTTATTTCATTAAATTTGAAATTTGTATTTTTAAACCCTTTAATTGTTTATATTTATATTTTAACATATGTAAATGTTTTACATTTTAAATTCATGAATATACAAATTATATTTATTTATTTCAAAAGAAAATGTGTTTTAAATCTTTTTATCAAATCTAATAAATATTTATATATATTTATAACTTTAAAGAATATAGTTTAATAATTAATTAATCACTAATATACAAAAACATATCTATTTGAATTAAATCCTTTTTTTGAAATAGCTTTTGGAAAAATTAAATTCAATACACAACTTCCAAAACATCTATATATTTACATATATATATATATATTATATATATACAAAATTTGAAAAAAAAACACTTATTAACTCTAGAATATAGTTTTCAAATCCAATATACGCTATGTAAAAATTTATTTTCAAATTTTTAAATTCAATTTATTCGTAAAATATTTACAATTGAATTCCCAAATTAAACATAATTTATTTTAAAAAATATTTCTTAGAGTTTCAAATTCAAAATGAAATTCAAAATCAATCTATATATATTTATAAATATATTTATTCAAAAAGTTTCAAATTAATCCACAATCAAATTTATAATTAATATATTATTCAAAATACTTATTTTTGAATTTCAAATTAGAAATTCTATTTTAAAAATCATATTTATATTCGTTTATATTAATAAACAAACAAATATCTATTTAATTTGGAAAATACCAAGTTAATTCATAATTTAATTCCAAAAATTAAATTAATTTCCAATTTAAATTTGATTTAAAAACGAGAATGTTACAGATTCCCCCCTTAAGAAAATTCCATCCCCGAAATTTGCCAGCGAGACAACAAAGGATGGATACACAAAGATAGAGAAAGAGTTTTCCAGGTCAAACTGAATATCTATTCTCCATTTGGCTTACCAAATCAGAATATCAACAATATGAGAACAAACTCATACAATATTTTACCAAATACCCTGGTCATCCAGATCTATGAAACAAGTAGGGCACTGGTTAGTCCGAAGGGATAACTAATCGTTCGTAGAATATATGTAGACCCAAACATCGATAAATGAATTTAATCTTTCGTAATTCTCAAACACTGGGTGTGGATTCCAAACTCAAGTCGGAATAACCCAAGGTATATATAACTTGTCCCTCTTCGGACTTTAATACTCATAAGAAATCACAATAAAATTTCAAATTTGGTTTTAATCGAAATCATTTTATCAATATAATTTAATTTAACTTCATATTTAATTTACCAATTTATTCCAATAAAATTTCAACTTCGTTAAAGTTGAAACGAAAAGCTGATAACGAGAATACAAGATAAGAACTTATCTACCTGATTCGCAGGGCCACCATCACATCAAAACTTCTTTCTGGAGCTGCCACGAAGCAATTAAAGAATTTGAAATTGGATAATCAACAAAGGATATTGATAGAGAAAGATATTTCCGTTGTGGCAGGGTATTGACCGTTGTGGTGGTACTCTCTGTCTCCTAACTCGTCCTCTTCACGCACTCATACTTACTATCAGTGGATAGTAAGAGAATTTACTAAGGCATTCGGACGGATATCTTAGAGATATACTCATTCTAGGGTATACTTCACCATATCTCTAATGAGTTACTGATCGTGCTATACTCCTGAGCTAAAGTTTCAACCTTCAGCTCTGATACCTTGTAATGACCCTGACTCGACCTTCGAAAATTGGCATTAAATACTTCACCCGTATTCAAATGTCGTAGATTCAAACGCCGAATCTGGTTCGCCAGAGCTTATAACACATTAGGTATAACAACACAGCGGAAGAAATGAATATCATTGATGCAACAATGAATACAATATGTGATACAATATGATACAACAATATCAAAGACAATAACAGCGGCGGAAAAGATAACAATGGAAGAGGTAACTCCAATATGTTCTTCCATAAACAGTGAATCCAAAATCTACAACTCCAAACCAAATCTCCAAAGCCAAAGCTCTAAACTTCAAGCTCGAACCACCATCAAGCCGAACTAAACCAAACTTCATCCCAATGCGATTGCCAATACTAACGTCTGAATGCTATCTACTCTATATCTACAAGCTAACTATTCGACTATTTGAAAAATCCAACTTTACAATGCCCGTGTGGAAAATTGTGGGCACCCAAAGTTTAGAGAGGGAACAATAAGCTCCAGGTCAGTCATGGGACTGGTATGAGTAAACGAAAACAGTTTATCTTTATCAAAAGTAAAACAAAAGATTTTAAAAGTAATCCGCAATGATTTTTGGAAAATAAAACTGCCATAAGGCCTCCCGCCACACACATAATGCAAGCGCAAACTTGAAGGAGATTTCTCCTTATGGCAGTCAAAAATGCTTGATACGTGAAAACTAGTTGATATTATTATTAGTGCGTAGTGGAAAACATTTGCAAGTATAATATTAAACTTAGCCATCCTACGTACCATTATAGTATGTCTACTATAGCTACCATATTAGATGGTAGGTTCTATAACTAAAACCGTATAGGGAGTGTATTGGATGATTGGGTTTCAACAAATGGTCAGGAAAAGGAACTTCCCACAAAATATGGAACGCCTCTGGAGGGACGTCCCCGAGAACCTAACCGGATCTCTGCTACACAAGGCCGGTTTACCTCTGTAACTAGGTAACTGCTAACATGAGTATGCCACCTCCCGGTCGTTACCAACCTTTATCCGAAGCGCTTCACAACCAACAAACATAAATGATCAGCAGCACTTCGTATGCCACATAACCAAATTGGAATGTATCACTAGTAACCATCAACTACATAACCTTTGAGCTCGTACGTCTCAGAGAAGGGTATTAAGCTAAGAAAATAAATCTCCGCCACCAAACAGAAATGAATTTGATAGAAACCAGATTTACATCTCAAAGTGTAACGTCAGACACACATCCATAAGTCTGTTCCGGGTTCGAACAAAACCGATGGAACTTCCAAAGAAGCCCTTGCAATTCGGGTATTCACAATCCCGATCAGACCCCCCAATCACATATGGAGATCTCTATACCGGCGCGACTCGATGCAGAGACATTCGACGGGTTATCCTTTCATTTTCGAAAATACCCGGCCTTCCCCACCGGTCTTCAAATGCAATCCATAACGACATATCACTATTCGGAATAGGTTGTATGACACAAGGTCCTCTCCCGGCTAAACTAAATAATGAGCACAATAATAAAAAACATACGGATATTGGGGTCTTAGTTAAGTTACACTTTCAAATCCCCAAACCTTTTCTTTAAATGGTTTAAACAAATTACCGTTTTCAAATCTTTAAACAAAAAGATTCACTTCATAAAGTTCGCAATCTTTCACAAAGTAATTCATAGCTTTCAAAAAAGTTCCATTTTAAATTAGATTAACTCATCCAATCTTTAAATCAAAGATTCAATTCATAGCTTTTAAAACCATTTTCATTTCAAATCTTTTATACAAAAGATACACCTTTCCAATTTCAAAACAAAGTTCAACAATCTTTCACAAAGATTTATTCATAGCTTCCAAAACAATTCAATTTCAAATTTGAAATCTTTTCAACATAAATTGGAAATCCTTTCTTTATTTGAAAGCGATTATTATTTGAAAACAAATATTTTCCGTTTCGGAAAAATCCGATTTCATTTTCCCGAGTTAAAGCCCTTAAGTATAAGACTAGGGTTAAATTCAAATTCCCAAACCAATTCTTTTAAAATGGTTTTAAAACCCGTATAAACACCATTATAACTTGTATAGCCATTTTAAATCATAATTTCCAAAAGAAATTAATTTCAAACCTTGAATTCAAATTCAAGTTAAATTGTTTAAATTTCAAAACTTTATCAATTTATTCAAAATAACCTTTATTTTTGAAACTCCTTTTCAAAAGCTTTTCATATTTAAGTCAATTCCATTTCCAACACTATTTGAATTTAAAATTCAACTTTTAAAACCATTTCAATATTTTCTGACTTAACCAATTTCCTTGTGCGATCCATATTTGTGTGTGTATAGTGTAGTCCAGGGCTTTTACACAATAGTGCAACATCATCAATCATCACAGATTCAAGCATATCAATATCGATAAGCGGTATAACCTATAACGCTTATCTACATTCACAGATTTACAGATATAAAATATAAATTTATCATAGATAAATAAATTACATTCATCACAGATAAATTACATTCGTCACATTTCAAATCAATTCATTTCATATAACAAAGTAGCACACATCAGGGATAACAAACAATTTAACATTCAATAGGATTCGAACATCCATAAGTCAGATTAATTAATCATCATATTAATTTTAAATCAGATTTAATTACTTAAGAATAACTACTAATCTTAGCTAATTAATATTACTTAATTACAAATCACTTTGAATAATTATTCTTTAATATATTATTAGTTAACTTTTAAACATAAATTAATCAACCTTAATTATTAATTAATCAACCTTAATTAATAATTTAACCAACCTTTAATTATTAAATAATTATCCTTTAATTATTTAATTATCCTTTAATCAATTACCCTTAATTGATTAATTAATAAATAAATTATCCCTTTATTAATTACCATTAAATTAATTATCCTTAATTAATTACAATAAGTGATTATCCCTAATTACTTACATTAATTAATTCACCATGCATTAATTATCTTCAAATTAATAACTAATTAATTAACCGTATTAATTAATTATCCTTTAATTAATCATTTTAATTAATCAACTTTAATCATCAAATAAATTATCCTTAATTACTTACATTAAATAATAATTTTAAGTAATAAATTTACCTTTAATCACTTAATTTAATTAATTCACTCTTAATTAAGTACAGTTTTAATTATTAATTAATTCCTTAATTAATCTTTAAATTAAGATATTGTTCTTTAAGCAATCAACCCTTTAATCATTTTCATTACGTATTAGTTAATTTGATTAACCCTAAATTAATCACAATGATTAATTTTCTTTAATTTCTTTCATTACCTAATTAACCTTTATTTCAATTAATTACTTAATCTTTAATTACTCAAAGCCATGATTAACTTGAGATAACCCACTTATCCTAATCACTTATTTAATCATATCATAAATTTCAAATTGAAAATACTTAAGAAAATAGTTATTCCAATATAATAATTCAAATCCCAAAACAATTTTAAACATATGTTTAATTTAGAATTAAATCTTTGAAAACATGACTTAAAATTTGTTTACAATTTACATTCGAAAACTTGGTTTATTTTACCCTAAAACTTATTTATTTTTTGATGTACTTTAAAGTTAAATTTTACAAACCTACTTTATTTTTTAAACTTTAATACCTTCAAAGAAAACACGGCCATTCCCTCAAAAAAACTTGAGCCACATGATATTTTTCCCGAACCTTTTCAATTTCATGTTTACTTCGAGTCGAACTCTGTTTTTTGCATGCTCGAACCCGAGCGTTCTTCTTCTTCCATAATCTTTTGGAAACAACTTATATAAGCGATACCACGTGCACGTGTACAAGTCGCCTGAAGTCTTTCGATCAATGTCGCGCTCATACACTAGTCCATCTTGACCTTGATAACGAGCTTGACTACCTGACTCCGATGATTCCATCGGAAATCAAAATTTATGCTACACGATAAAATACTGGAACCACCTTCCGATAGAAAATCTCTTTGCCACGCCACCCAAGATCACCACGGACCACGCGAGCTTAACCAAAGCTCTGCCACTCACTCATGAACCTTCTCCCTTTGGTCTGATCTCCTAAAACATCTTGATGGCATTGTAGTTCTTCTGAGAACAAGCTTGCCCAAAAACGAGTCTTAAACACTAAAATGATCTCGCCAAACCACCACGATATTCTGGAAAATTCGCGAGTATTTTTCCCATGTTCATTGATGCTTAATCCATCATCTGACCAAAACTCGAAGAACCTAATCTCACCGTTTGACAGAAATCGATAAATGTACATTCTCTTATCATCTAACCGATCCTCGTTACTCACGCACTTAAAAATTCTAAAAACTATATTAAAAATCATGATTTACTGATACGAATTCAAATATATAATCAAAACTTGACATTGTTTTCATTGATTTTTCTGTTTAAAGGAGATTTTACTATAATATCAAAATTTTAATATGTTGTATAAATCATTCTTATGGAAACACTTTTAAAAATAGATTTATATTATTATAAACAATTTCCATTTAGAAATCATAGCCTAAATTTGTTTGGAAAAGAGATATGAATTTCTCTTGAATTGGATTAACCTGTGAGTAAACAGAGGAACATCTATACATACACAGGCATACTCATCCATTCACAGATACATATACATTCATATTCACACTTTCAAGATTATTGCATGCATGTCAAAATGTGAAACAGATTTAATGTTTTGGGATGTAGTTTGCTCACCTGGCTTCCAAAAGAAACAGAGCTTGGAAAAAAAGAATTCTGGAAGTGTTTTCAGTCGAATCCATTTGGAATTGAACTGCCATTGGACTTGCCTGATTGCTTCCAGATTTTATTTGTTCTTGTTTCAAAGCTGCCAGGTTTGAAGTTTGCCTTTGATCTTATACAGGTTTAAATTTTGTTTTGCAGGTTTGATTATGCTACTTGATTTTCATTTGCATAGCTTAAAGTTTTAAATGATTGCTCACTTTGATCTTGAACTTGATCGGTTCCTTTCCTTTTGGAACTTGGAACAATGCTCAGGTTGTGTGACGACCCAGCTTCCTACGCCCAGGAAGACGTGTCATCAATAAGAAAGAAAGGGATAGAAATAGAAAAGAAAAGAAAAGAAAGAATAACAACATCAGAATCTCACAGCGGAATGGAATAAAATATAATACATCAACATAACTATTGCATAGTTATATATATACATCAGAGTTATACAATATCATACAACATGACTATCATATACATATCTGTTAGAACATACATCTCAAATATCATGGACTAACTAACACAGCGGAACTATATAGGTAGCTACATACGTCTGGTCTCCTGCTCCAACTCCTCCAAAATTCGTCAAAGCTAACCTGAATCCCTTGGCTACCCGTAAAAATTTTGGGTACCCGAGAGTTTATGAAAAACAAAATATAAACTCCGGGTCAGACATGGGTCTGGTATGAGTAAACGGGTTAAAGTTGTTTAACTTTGAAAATCATTTAAAATAAAGGTATCACGTAAGACTTCCCACACATAAATACGGGTAAGTTTTTACCTTACGCTAAGCAAAACATTTCATAGGAAATCCAGTGATATTATAATAGTGTCTAGGATTTTCAAGTAAAATACAGAAATAGCTGAAATGCTTACATCTCACATTTCAACATAGTTGGGCACAATCAAAACGTACAACGCTTATTGGAAATTGGATCCCATATAATGGCAGGGCTACTGGGGTACCGCCCGTCACAGTACGTGGCCTAGATCACAGTACCGACGACCCACCCTAACTCCCCTGCAACACAAGGCCGAAACCATTCCTTACTGAACAGTCCCGAACAAGATAACCCCGCAGTTGGCTGCAGACCAACCGCCCACACAGCCGAATAAAAGGGACATCTAGACAGGGGTATACCTCATCCTGCTTGGGCATGACCCACCTAACCTTGCTGCACATCCCCTGTTTTAGCCATTCCCGGTTGATGAGGCTTGAGGCTGCGTTTACCTTTTAGAACATATTTCTTAGAATGCTCATCGTCCGCCTGACGATGTGCTGAAAGCATTCAATCCATACAAGTTCGTTCCGGGTTCGAACGAAACCGAAGGCATTATCTCGTTACACTCATTTTGGAATCACCCTTAGAGTTAACGACGATAACTCTTGCATTCTGGAAACACCATCTCGATCTTCACTTGAGATTACACGACCTAACGTTTAATTTGGATCGATGTGGTTTTCGGAATATCAATTGATATCTGATCCCGGTCTCATCGAAATCCAAACGCCATTTTAAAGTCCAAGTTGTCTAATTAACTTAACAGTTTAAATTTAACAATTGAATTCATATAGCGATTTAACATAGATAAATAACATCAGATAAATCATATAATAATTTAATACAGATAAATCATACACAATCATCACAGATATATCTAGAATATCACAGAACATCACATGATATAAATAAACATCAGAGACAATCAAATAGAGTCATTGATTCATATCAACAAGTTTGATTTGTTTTAAACTTAATTGCATACTTAGGAATAAACTATATTTTATTCTTGCTTAATCAATTACAATTAATTAATTTATTTCAATTTATTAATTACTTATTAATTACTTCTTAATTAATGGATTAATTCTTAATTACTAATCAATAACCTTAATTATTGATTTATAAAACTCAATTACACATTTAATTATTATTAATTGCTTAATTAATCATTAATTATTAATTAACTTAATCGTTTAATCATTAATTAGTTAATTAATTCGTTAACTATGATTTGTTAATTAATCAACTTCAAATGATTAATTAAATTCTTAATTACAAATGATTTATGTAAGATTATCATTAAAATCCTTAATTACAAATTTGATTAAAATTTGGACTACATATGAAATTATAATTATAAAATTTGTTGTTCTACTTAATTAACTTTGTATTTAAATTAATTACACCCTTTGTTTTCTACAAAGCTTATAGTTTAACCTGGCTTAAACAATTTGGTCAATACTATTTATACTTAGCATATTTTACTTTAATATGGTTAGCAAGCTACTGGAATTAAACCCGAAGTCGACACTATGTTTCCTCGTGCAGAACTCGAGACTAACCCTTATATCTTTCACGTTCCCCTCCCTGTCACTCTTCTTCCTTCCCTGTTTCTATCTTCTGCTCCTTTTGTTTTTTTTATTTATTTTAAGTTTTAAACAACAAGTAAGCTAGCACACTCACGTGACTCAAAAGAAAAAGACCCGAAGTAACACGCGATACAACTCGCGTTTCACCCAAGTTGAAATTGCCCAGACCCTTCCCCACCGCCGTGCACGTGCCCGGCGGTCCATCACCGCGCTACTGCACCTCGACACCGCCAACAAGTCACAAACTCCCCTCTCGTTCGAAATCAAAGCCCAGAAAAAACGCGACAACCACGAAATCAAAAAAAAGCCCAAAAGTCGAACTGCAACAAAACCACCGTAGGCAAATTCACCTCGCTCCCGCGATCACGTCCACCTGACACGGCAAGCCTTCGGCCGTACCTTGCCAACTACACACTCTAACTCCTCCCAAAACTTCGCATCACTCGGTTGCGCCATAGTGTCGCAAGCATCAATTAACCAAACCCAAAATATACAGAACCCATAACCCTACTTTTGTTTCCCCTCAACAATTCTTGCATTCGAAAAATATTTTAACAATTTTCTGGTGATCTTACAACATTACTCAAGCTTCAAGTCGAATTTCAACAAAAATTATTGAATGAATCATTTGAACTTCATAGAAAAGCAAAAATGGGTTATTATCAAACTGCCCCCAGACTTGTTCACTAAAAATTATAATTTGGGTCTTAAAAATCATAACTTGGTATGTTGTTTCGAGATATAATTTTGAATTTACAATTTATGCAACTCGAATTTTGATCATTACTTACCTTTTTACTGTAAGTTTAAGTTTCCAGTGCTTAAATTATACAGCTTTCTTAAAATCAACTTCAAACCTTAATCTGAAGCTTTAATAACTTTTACTTAGTTAAATTACTAATTACATGAGATGACTTTACATAAAAGTATGAATTATTCTTTACTTCCTTTGACTCAACAGAAATTTAAAACCTATAAGAATATCAAGATGCAGAACATATAGAACTATGCCAAACATTCCAGAACTTAAATCATAACAATACTTCATGAAATCCATATTAAAAGTTAGATTTAAAAACATGTTTACTCACCAAAACTGTTGTAACAGAGAAGTATTTGATGATGCAAGGGTACTGCAGTTTGCAAATTTGTATTTCTGTAACTACTCTTCTTTCCTGAATTTGTTTTTGAACTTGAAAATATAAAGTTTTTGTTTATTTTATTTTGCTTCTTCTCAGTTTTGTTTTCATAAGTCAATGACTGAACTCAATGAAATAAGAAATGTTGAATACATATATATAACTTGAACAATATGTCTTCTTGTACAAGCTTTCATTTGATAAAATATCTTGCTTTATTTTATTTTATTTTTGTACTAAAGCCTAAGACAATTCAACCATTTCGGCTGAATAATTTTGTTTTTCAGTACATAAAAGTAGGCTAATTAAATGTTTGTGTTAACATATATGTTAACATACTATTAATGCTTGCTGACACAACATATGGTATAACATATTTCAGGCTTTGTTTGTACTGAATGTATTCATATGGGTTTACATTATAATGCATTCACAACTTTGTACAAAGATATTTGCAGTGTAATTTTTTTTAGTGTAATTATACAATAGTTTTGCCTTTTGTACTAATATGTTTTATTGATGTGAATTCTTGCTCTCTCTTATTTTAACATATAAACAAAATGTTTGTTTGCAGGTTTGGTCTGTACAAATTATTTTATTTTACCTTTATACTTATGTTAACATATAAATAATGTTTGCAGACAAGTTAGTTTTGTTTAAAGGTATTTGATCTTAACATAGTTACATTTTTATTTATATCTTATACACATCATATTTTGTACTTATGTTTTATGTATACTTATGTAACCATATAAATAATGTTTGCAGGTTAATTTGTCTTTATTGCTGATGTTAACATATTATTATGTTATCCTTATGTTCATGTTGACTTATGTTTCTAGTCATATTTTATGTTATACTTATATTAAATATTTATAAGCTTATTGTAAATATTATTCTTAAACATACAATATGGTCAACTACTTAAATCTTATTTTTATTTAATGCTTAATCTTTCCAATATTTCGTTTGTAATGTATTTGCACTAATGTATTTTATATTTAATATTTAATATGAAAAGAATTGTATTATTATACTTGTTATTATTAACTGCACTCATATTTCTGATATTAAATGTCATTAATATATAATTTTTAATTTAATTGAATAAAACAGATTTATTTTAAATATTGTCGAAAGAGTCTATTTATATTTTGAAATTATAAATTCCTTTATAACACATATACAACCAATAATATCCAACATCTTATTTATTTATAAATGACAATATTATATTTTATTTAAATTTGATCAAAAATTTATGGTAATAATGGGGTCAAAATTCCGGGATGTCACGTTCCTCCCCCATTAAAAGAATTTCGTCCCCGAAATTTAAACAACATTTAATTCAAAAACTCAATATTAACAATCTAAACATACATATCATCCATACAAAACAAACAATCAAACAGTCAATTCTAACAACATTACTAGCTATCCGGACATAAATTTGGATAAGCTATTCTAAAACTATCAAGAGTTTCCCAGGTACAATCTCTGGGATCATCACTCCATTGCACCTTGACGAGTTTCACCACTTTGTTCCTGAGATGCTTCTCGTCTTGATCTACAATCTGAACAGGATCTCTAACCACAGTCAGGTTGGGTTCTACTTCTAAATCTTCCTGAACAACTGGTTCTACCACTAATGATGGGTCATGAACAAATTTCCTTAAATGAGACACATGAAATACATTGTGAATCCCAGACATCCGTTCTGGTAATTCAATCCTGTAGGCTATAGTTCCAATTCTTTCTAACACTCAGAATGGACCAATATATCTCAGAGCAAGTTTTCCCGTCTTTCCGAATCTTATAGCACCTTTGATTGGGGAAACTTTGATAAAAACTAAATCTCCGATTTCAAATTCCAATGGTCTTCGTCTCTTATCTGCATATTTCTTCTGACGATCTTGAGCAGCTTTCATCCTTTTCTGGATAAGCTCAACCTTCGCAGAAGCTTCACGAATAAGATCGGGTCCGAGTACAAGTCGATCATTCAATTCAATCCAACAAGATGAGGATCTACACAGTCTTCCATACAGAGCTTCATAAGGAGCCATCTTAATACTCGCTTGATAAGTGTTATTATAGGAAAATTCCACTAGATGAAGATGGTCTTCCCATGATCCACCAAAATCCAATACACAAGCTCGCAGCATATCTTCCAGAATATGATTAAGCCTTTCTATTTGTCCATCCGTCTGAGGATGATAGGCTGTACTTAATCTCAAACTTGTTCCCATTGCTGATTGCAGAGCTTCCCAAAATTTGCTAGTGAATATAGGATCACGGTCACTTACTATGCTGACAGGAACACCATGCAATCTGACAATCTCCTTCAAGAAAATCTCTGCCAAGGAAACTGCAGTGCGAGTTGCCTTAACTAGAATAAAATAGGCACTCTTCGTTAAACGATCAACAATAACCCATATTCCTTCATTTCCTCTCCTTGTTCTAGGCAAACCATCGATAAAGTCCATCGAGATCATCTCCCACTTTCAATCTGGAATTTCCAAAGGTTTCAATAGTCCTGCAGACTTTTGTTGATCTCTCTTCACTTGCTGGCAAATGACACAACTATTTACAAAAGTAGCTACATCCTTCTTCATATTCGGCCACCAGAAAACTCTCCTCATATCTTTATACATCTTCGAGATTCCCGGGTGAATATTCAATTTGGAGCGATGACACTCAGCTAAAACTTCTTGCCTCAGTCCATCAATATTAGGCACACACAAACGACCATTAATCCTTAAAACACCTTGATCGTCTATCTTGAAATCTGAATACCGACCGTCTTTAGTCCCAAGAATTATTTCCTCAAAAGATTTATCCTCCATTTGCTTACTAATGATCTTTTCTTAGAGAGATGGAATAATTTTCAAAAGAGATAAAACAGCATTTCTACTAAGAGCATCAGCCATGACATTTGCTTTCCCCGGAGTATACAAAATATCTAGATCATAAGATGCCAAAAATTCGACCCACCTCTGCTGTCTCAAATTAAGATCTTTTTGAGAGAAAATATATTTCAACGGTTTGTGATCCGTGAATAACTCAAACTTTTCTCCCAAAAGATAATGTCTCCAGATCTTCAAAGCAAAAACAATAGCTAACAGTTCTAAATCATGCGTAGCATAGTTCTTCTCATGTGACTTCAATTGTCGACTAGCATACGCAATTACTCTGCCTTTCTGCATCAGAACTGCACCCAATCAAACTAAACATGCATCCATATATACTTCAAATTTGCTCTTCCCATCCGTAATAGCAAGTACTGGTGCACTAGTTAGCCTTGTCTTCAATTCCTGAAAAGCTTCTTCACACTGAGGTGTCCACTTGAATTTAGTTCCTTTCCTTGTTAGCTTGGTCAAATGCAAAGAAATTTTGGAATAATCCTTAATGAATTTTCTATAGTAGCCAGCCAAACCCAGAAAACTGCGAACTTCCGTCGGTGTCTCCGGCTGTTTCCATTGCAAAATAGTTTCAACCTTTGCTGGATCTACTGAAATGCCTTCACCAGAAACAATGTGCCCTAAAAATTTTACTTCAGATTTCCAAAAATGGCACTTTGCAAACTTTGCCTTCAACACATGCTTCCTCAGAGTCTCCAATACAATCCTCAAATGTTGTCTGTGCTCTTCTTTCGATTTGGAGTAGACCAAAATATCATCAATGAATACCAAAACAAACTTATTCAACACATCTCTCAAGACTCGGTTCATGAGGTCAACAAAATAGGCCGGTGCGTTGTTTAATCCGAATGGCATAACCAACCACTCATAAAAACAATTCGGTCCCCTAAATGCTGTCAAGGGAATACTATCTTCAGCTACTCTCAATTGATGGAAACCTGAAGCTAGATCTAGTTGAGAAAAGATAGAAGCTTCATGTAACTGGTCAAAAAGATCATCGATGCGAGGAAAAGGATATTTATTTCGAATGGTCACTTTGTTCAATTCTCTATAATCAACACAAAACCTTAGCAAACCATCCGATTTGGTGACAAACACCGCAGCAGAGCCCCAACAAGAAAAACTGGGTCTAATCAAACCCTTCTCCAAAAGATCTTGCGTCTGCTTAACCAACTCTTCTCTTTCTCTAAGAGGCATTCTCCTACTGGGCTGAATCACCGGCACTGCTCCAGGAATCAAATCAATCCGAAACTCAATCTCTCGAAGTGGCGGAAGACACTTAACTTCTTCAAAAACATCAGGAAAATCTTGTACCACATCGATTTCCTTAACTTTCTCCTGAGAAGTCTTAACTCCTAGCAAAAGACTACTCAAGTGAAATCCAGAACTATCGCACGACACTTTGGCAATCCTACCCAAATCAGTCTCCAATGAAACTGTCTTTTTATCACAATTCAAGACTGCTTTATACTTATCGAGCCAATCCATTCCCAAAATAAGATCAAATCCTTTAAAATTTAACACATAAGGGTCACAAGAGAAACTGTGGAACAAATAAGAAAGCTTCAAGTCCTTACAGATCGTATCCAATTTTGTTGCTCCACCAATAGGATTAGATACAATAATGGGACAATCCACGGTACTAGGTTTAAGAGAAAACTTTTCTACCGATTCCTGAGATATGAAACTCAAAGACGCACCCGAATCAAATAAAACTTTAACATATTTGCCATTTAAGAGTAAGGTACCTTCCAAAACTCCTTTGCCTTGAGAAGAAGAAGATGAACCTGCTTCCACAGTAAAAACTTTATCCTGCAGTGTCCTATGCAAAAGTGGACAATTCTTACTCATATGACCGGGTTGACGACAATTAAAACACAACGATCTCTGGACTACTGCTAATCCTGGACCACTCTAACGTTGCTGCTGCTGAGATCCTCCTTGAGAACACTGATCCGCCAAATGTCCAATTTGTTGACAATTATAACACTTACGGGGTCCGTTATTGCTTCTTCCCGATTTCTTTCCCTTAACTTGCCTTTTCCAAAGTGGGTTGAACTTTCTTTTATTTTGGTTAACAGAATTCCCTCTCGAAACTGTTGTCGTTACCTCCAATTTCTTGCTCATCAAATCTTCATACCTCAATGCCATATCAACTAAATCAACAAAAGATCCTTTCAAGAGCACCGTCATCTTATTCTGGAATTCAGACCTCAATCCTTGCACAAATTTTTCATTCTTCTTGAGGGGAGTATCAATGAGTCTTGATCCATAACACGAAAGTTCGTTGAATCTGGTCTCATACTCAGAAATGGTCATGCTTTCCTGCTTCAAATTCAGAAAATCCTGGTACAATTGAATTTTCTTTGCTGTAGGCATAAACTTCTCCTCAAATAACTCCTTAAATCTTTCCCATGAAATATCTTCCTCAGGAATATTTGCAATTATTGCATCCCACCATGCTGTTATGCTTCCCTGCAATTGCCACGATGCCATATCTCTCTTCTGATCATCCGACAACCTCATCCTCTTAAAAATACGCTCACAAGAACGTAACCAGGCTTGAACTTCAATTATCGATTCTGAACCTTTAAATGGTTGGCCTCCAAGATCGATAAAATCTTTACATAAGGCTGCAAAACTAACTTGAGGCGGTACTGGATTAACAGCCTCTCTAGCAATTTGACTTCGAACATTATCACTCGAAGTACTGGCCCTAACTCTGCCTCTTCTCCCAGAACTCATGTTGGCCTCCTAGACAGGTAACCCAACAAGTTTAGTTAGGTATATAATTATTTATATGAAAATACAAATACGCACTCTCAAGATAAATATTATTCCAGAGCATAGGTACTCGCTCAACCTAATGCTCTGATACCAGCTGTGACGACCCGGCTTCCTACGCCCAGGAAGACGTGTCATCAATAAGAAAGAAAGGGATAGAAATAGAAAAGAAAAGAAAAGAAAGAATAACAACATCAAAATCTCATAGCGGAATGGAATAAAATATAATACATCAACATAACTATTGCATAGTTATATATATATATATATATATATACATCAGAGTTATACAATATCATACAACATGACTATCATATACATATCTGTTAGAACATACATCTCAAATATCATGAACTAACTAACACAGCGGAACTATATAGGTAGCTACATATGTCTGGTCTCCTGCTCCAACTCCTCCAAAATTCGTCAAAGCTAACCTGAATCCCTTGGCTACCCGTAAAAATTTTGGGTGCCCGAGAGTTTATGGAAAAAAAAATATAAACTCCGGGTCAGAGATGGGTCTGGTATGAGTAAACGGGTTAAAGTTGTTTAACTTTGAAAATCATTTAAAATAAAGGTATCACGTAAGACTTCCCACACATAAATACGGGTAAGTTTTTACCTTACGCTAACCAAAACATTTAATAGGAAATCCAGTGATATTATAATAGTGTCTAGGGTTTTCAAGTAAAATACAGAAATAGCTGAAATGCTTACATCTCACATTTCAACATAGTTGGGCACAATCAAAACGTATGACGCTTATTGGAAATTGGATCCCATACAATTGCAGGGCTACTGGGGTACCGCCCGTCACAGTACGTGGCCTAGATCACAGTACCGAGGAGCCATCCTAATTCTCCTGCAACACAAGGCCGGAACCATTCCTTACTGAACAGTCCTAAACAAGATAACCCCGCAGTTAGCTGCAGACCAACCGCCCAAACAGCCGAATAAAAGGGACATCTAGACAGGGGTATACCTCATCCTGCTTGGGCATGACCCACCCAACCTTGCTGCACATCCCCTGTTTTAGCCATTCCCGGTTGATGAGGCTTGAGGCTGCGTTTACCTTTTTAGAACATATTTCTTAGAATGCTCATCGTCCGCCTGACGATGTGCTGAAAGCATTCAATCCATACAAGTTCGTTCGGGGTTCGAACGAAACCGAAGGCATTATCTCGTTACACTTGTTTTGGAATCACCCTCAGAGTTAACGACGATAACCATTGCATTCTGGAAACACCATCTCGATCTTCACTTGGGATTACACGACCTAACGTTTAATTTGGATCGACGTGGTTTTCGGAATATCAATTGATATCTGATCCCGGTCTCATCGAAATCCAAACGCCATTTTAAAGTCCAAGTTGTCTAATTAACTTAACAGTTTAAATTTAACAATTGAATTCATATAGCGTTTTAACATAGATAAATAACATCAGATAAATCATATAATAATTTAATACAGATAAATCATACACAATCATCACAGATATATCTAGAATATCACAGAACATCACATGATATAAATAAACATCAGAGACAATCAAATAGAGTCATTGATTCATATCAACAAGTTTGATTTGTTTTAAACTTAATTGCATACTTAGGAATAAACTATATTTTATTCTTGCTTAATCAATTACAATTAATTAACTTATTTCAATTTATTAATTACTTATTAATTACTTCTTAATTAATGGATTAATTCTTAATTACTAATCAATAACCTTAATTATTGATTTATAAAACTCAATTACACATTTAATTATTATTAATTGCTTAATTAATCATTAATTATTAATTAACTTAATCGTTTAATCATTAATTAGTTAATTAATTCGTTAACTATGATTTGTTAATTAATCAACTTCAAATGATTAATTAAATTCTTAATTACAAATGATTTATGTAAGATTATCATTAAAATCCGTAATTACAAATTTGATTAAAATTTGGACTACGTATGAAATTATAATTATAAAATTTGTTGTTCTACTTAATTAACTTTGTATTTAAATTAATTACTCCCTTTGTTTTCTGCAAAGCTTAAAGTTTAACCTGGCTTAAAAAATTTGGTGAATACTATTTATACTTAGCGTATTTTACTTTAATATGGTTAGCAAGCTACTGGAATTAAACCCGAAGTCGACACTGTGTTTCCTCGTTCTCATTCACGTTCCCCTCTCTGTCTCTCTTCTTCCTTCCCTGTTTCTATCTTCTCCTCCTTTTGTTTTTTTATTTAGTTTAAGTTTTAAACAACAGGTAAGCTAGCAACTCACGTGACTCAAAAGAAAAAGACCCGAAGTAACACGCGATACAACTCGCGTTTCACCCAAGTTGAAATTGCCCAGACCCTTCCCCACCGCCGTGCACGTGCCCGGCGGTCCACCACGGCGCTACTGCACCTCGACACCGCCAACAAGTCACAAACTCCCCTCTCGTTCGAAATCAAAGCCCAGAAAAAACGCGACAACCACGAAATAAAAAAAAAGCCCAAAAGTCGAACTGCCACAAAACCACCGTAGGCAAATTCACCTCGCTCCCGCGATCACGTCCACCTGACACGGCAAGCCTTCGGCCGTACCTTGCCAACTACACACTCTAACTCCTCCCAAAACTTCGCATCACTCGGTTGCGCCATAGTGTCGCAAGCATCAATTAACCAAACCCAAAATATACAGAACCCATAACCCTACTTTTGTTTCCCCTCAACAATTCTTGCATTCGAAAAATATTTTAACAATTTTCTGGTGATCTTACAACATTACTCAAGCTTCAAGTCGAGTTTCAACAAAAATTATTGAATGAATCATTTGAACTTCATAGAAAAGCAAAAATGGGTTATTATCAAACTGCCCCCAGACTTGTTCACTAAAAATTATAATTTGGGTCTTAAAAATCATAACTTGGTATGTTGTTTCGAGATATAATTTTGAATTTACAATTTATGCAACTTGAATTTTGATCATTACTTACCTTTTTACTGTAAGTTTAAGTTTCCAGTGCTTAAATTATACAGCTTTCTTAAAATCAACTTCAAACCTTAATCTGAAGCTTTAACAACTTTTACTTAGTTAAATTACTAATTACATGAGATGACTTTACATAAAAGTATGAATTATTCTTTACTTCCTTTGACTCAACAGAAATTTAAAACCTATAAGAATATCAAGATGCAGAACATATAGAACTATGCCAAACATTCCAGAACTTAAATCATAACAATACTTCATGAAATCCATATTAAAAGTTAGATTTAAAAACATGTTTACTCACCAAAACTGTTGTAACAGAGAAGTATTTGATGATGCAAGGGTACTGCAGTTTGCAAATTTGTATTTCTGTAACTACTCTTCTTTCCTGAATTTGTTTTTGAACTTGAAAATATAAAGTTTTTGTTTATTTTATTTTGCTTCTTCTCAGTTTTGTTTTCATAAGTCAATGACTGAACTCAATGAAATAAGAAATGTTGAATACATATATATAACTTGAACAATATGTCTTCTTGTACAAGCTTTCATTTGATAAAATATCTTGCTTTATTTTATTTTATTTTTGTACTAAAGCCTAAGACAATTCAACCATATCGGCTGAATAATTTTGTTTTTCAGTACATAAAAGTAGGCTAACTAAATGTTTGTGTTAACATATATGTTAACATACTATTAATGCTTGCTGACACAACATATGGTATAACATATTTCAGGCTTTGTTTGTACTGAATGTATTCATATGGGTTTACATTATAATGCATTGCTGACACAACTTTGTACAAAGATATTTGTAGTGTATTTTTTTTAGTGTAATTATACAATAGTTTTGCCTTTTGTACTAATATGTTTTATTGATGTGAATTCTTGCTCTCTCTTATTTTAACATATAAACAAAATGTTTGTTTGCAGGTTTGGTCTGCACAAAATATTTTATTTTACCTTCATACTTATGTTAACATATAAATAATGTTTGCAGACAAGTTAGTTTTGTTTAAAGGTATTTGATCTTAACATAGTTACATTTTTATTTATATCTTATACACATCATATTTTGTACTTATGTTTTATGTATACTTATGTAACCATATAAATAATGTTTGCAGGTTAATTTGTCTTTATTGCTGATGTTAACATATTATTATGTTATCGTTATGTTCATGTTGACTTATGTTTCTAGTCATATTTTATGTTATACTTATATTAAATATTTATAAGCTTATTGTAAATATTATTCTTAAACATACAATATGGTCAACTACTTAAATCTTATTTTTATTTAATGCTTAATCTTTCCAATATTTCATTTGTAATGTATTTGCACTACTGTATTTTATATTTAATATTTAATATGAAAAGAATTGTATTATTATACTTGTTATTATTAACTGCACTCATATTTCTGATATTAAATGTCATTAATATATAATTTTTAATTTAATTGAATAAAACAGATTTATTTTAAATATTGTTGAAAGAGCCTATTTATATTTTGAAATTATAAATTCCTTTATAACACATATACAACCAATAATATCCAACATCTTATTTATTTATAAATGACAATATTATATTTTATTTAAATTTGATCAAAAACTTATGATAATAATGGGGTCAAAATTCCGAGATGTCACAGGTTGAACAGAAGCTTGTCGTTTGATTTTGAAGGCTTGAAAACCGTTGTCGTTTGATTTGTTTTCTGGTTTTACTTTGATTTCCAGGTTTGTTTTGATCTTGGAAACTTTATGTTGAGTTTGAATTTTCGACTTGCTGAGATGATTTTTTTCTTGTTTGCTTTTTCTTTGTTTTGATTTTGATTTTAGTTTTGAGAAGTTTAAACTGAGAAGTTTGAAAATGACCTGGTTTATTTTATTTGACATTAACATTTGATTTTAAAAGAAAAGGTTATGCCACTTGTATTACTAAACAAACACTTGTTAACTAATGATGTTCCTTATCAAGCATTTGTCACAACATGATTTTAAAAATCTTACACTCGTTAAAATAAGTAAATTTATGTTCAAAACCTTTTCTTTATTTTATTTATAAATTTTTTAAACCCTTATTTCATTAAATTTGAAATTTGTATTTTTAAATCCTTTAATTATTTATATTTATATCTTAACATATGTAAATGCTTTACATTTTAAATTCATGAATACATAAATTATATTTATTTATTTCAAAAGAAAATGTATTTTAAATCTTTTTATCAAATCTAAAAATATATATATAACTTTAAAGAATATAATTTAATAGTTAATTAATCACTAATATACAAATACATATCTATTTGAATTAAATCCTTTTTTTAAATGGCTTTGGAAAAATTGAATTTAACACACAACTTCCAAAACATCTATATATTTACATATGTTTGTTATATATACAAAATTTTAAAACAAACTCTTATTAACTCTAGAATATAGTTTTCAAATCCAATATACATTATTTAAAACATTTATTTTCTAATTTTTAAATTCAATTTATTCGTAAAATATTTAAAATTGAATTTCCAAATTAAACTCAATTTATTTTCAAAAATATTTATCTTAGAGTTTAAAATTCAAAATCAATCTATTTATATTCATAAATATGTTTATTCAAAAAATTTCAAATCAATCCACAATCAAATTTATAATTAATATATTATTCAAAATACCTTATTTTTGAATTTCAAATTAGAAATTCTATTTTAAAAACCATATTTATATTCATTTATATTAATAAACAAACAAATATCTATTTAATTTGGAAAATATCAAGTTAATTCACAATTTAATTCCAAAAATTAAATTAGTTTCCAATTTAAATTTGATTTAAAAACGGGAATATTACACGCTGAGTTACAAACTCTCGAAGTACACCACCGCATTTTGTAACCTAGTTACAAAACTAAAAATTCACCAAAATATAAAAGTAAATTAAATAAAAAAATAAAACTACAACAATAGCTAGACAAAACCCTATATGATATATTGAAGCCCAAATAAAAATGACCCGCCGAAAAATTAAAAGATAATTGTTGGATGTTTTTCTCTTATTATTGTGGCTGCCTTATTCTCTTTATCACTCTGGTCTGGAAAACTAGGACTTGCGTAATTTTGGGGCTTTTCTCAAAATTAAGTCGCCAAATGGAGATTAAAAGCTTGAATCCTTTGATGGTATACTCTCAATTCAATTTGAAGCTTCTTCGATCAATTTAATTCTTTCACGGCTGCTTTAAGTGATGAGTTCGAATGGATAAAAATTGCTAATTGATTTTTGCCCCTTTTCGATTTTACTTAAGCACGATGTTTGCTCTGTTAATTTTCTTGGGTTCGAACTCATGAATTTGCCAATGATGTAAAGGGAATAATTTATGGGGATAAAATCCCAAAATTTTCGTTCGTACAAATCTGTTTGAATTCTTCATGAATTTACTTTGGTCGTGATATTTTATTCGAACGAATGTTGTGATCTCTGACTTGTTCATTATTAAATTTGCTTGAATAATTTTTATGTATGTTTCGTTCTTTTTCCTATGACTTCGGCATTTTAATTTTTGAGATAATTTTTGGGCAAATTTTGATTGACTTGTTTGAATTACTCCATGAATTCAAATTAGCTCCATCATTTTTGACCTTGACTGGCTCATCGAACTGCTACTTCACTATTTTGTAGAACTGTACGCTGCAACTGAACTATTGTTGTAGTCATGCCTTTAGCTTAATTCATGCCGACTTGTTCTTCCTTTGGTCTATTTGAGTACAATTTCTAATCTTGCATTCATCTATATATTTGTTTGCATGTAGAGTATAGCCTTGTTCCACTGCTCATTGAGTTCATGTCATATTCAATTTTGTTGATGACGACTGGTACAATTTGAATGTTTGTATACTGCTATCTCCTTTTGTGTTGCAGTCTTGCTGTTGTTTTTGGACTTGCGTTCTTGTACATTTGGAGTCTTTTGGAGTAATGATGATCGCCATACATATATACATGCATATATATATATGTATGTATATATATATGTATGTATGTATCTTTGTATGTATGTATGTATGTATGTATGTATGTGTGTGTATGTGGTTGACTTGATTGCATCTCTTTGAAAAACATACAGTCACTTGATTACATGTTCATACTGCTGTCTCCTTTTGTGTTGCAGTCTTGCTGTTGTTTTTGGACTTGCATTCTTGTACATTTGGAGTCTTTTGCATACTTTGAGTAATGATGGTCGCCATACATATACACATACATACATATATATATATGTATGTATGTATGTATGTATGTGTATGTGGTTGACTTGATTGCATCTCTTTGAAAAAATACAGTCGCTTGATTACATGTTCATAACTACTTGTGCACTACTCTGTTGCTCGAGTGCTTGCTTCATTTATCCTTTGTTGATCGGCTCATTGAACTGATATATGTGTATACATGTGCTAGTTGCTGCATGCACCTCTTTGGTCTGTTATGTGATTTTTGTAGCTGCTTTGTCCTCGATTCTGGTTGTTCATGCCTTTGATCTAGTTTATGTGCATGTAAATGTTCATATTTTTACCACCATATTTAATCTGTTTAAATTGAATAAATGATCATATTATGTATTTTAACTTCTTTAAACCAAAATTCAAATTATTTTCAAATTGTCACATATTCATCTTCATACAGGGGTAAAATTGTCATTTTTGTGCATTTATTAAATTGTGAAAATTACTTAGAATTTTTTATGTTGTTTTGTAGGAAATTTGGTGAATTTTACAAGTGGTTTTATGATGAAATATGCATGTACAAAGAAGATACAAAAGAATAAAGATAGAAATAATTCAAAGTGAAGAACATGGAGGACCCCACCCACTTACCTTGATTTTCAGTTAGAGGCTAATGCTCATGCTTATAGAATTTAAGGTTTCATGTGCACTCAAAGATGATTAATAGAAGCTAATGATTACTTGACCTCCACACTTTCTCAAGGGTGTTTTGGGTATTCCTCAAAAATATAAATTAAGGTTTAACACATGTATATATACCCCTTATGGTTCATGTAACCCTCTTCTTCCTTAATCTCTCTTTTAAGCTCTCTTACTTTGTCTCTCTTAGTTTATTTTAGGCTCAAAATAAAATTCAAAGCTCTCTTTCTCTTTTCATTACTACTTAGTCATTTCTTTAATGTAATTTTTATGCAACTTTAGCATATTTATTTTTTCTTTTCTTGTTTATTTCATTTCATGTTGTAGTGTAGATTTACATTCATGCAAAATATAATAGTTCTAATTCTTGTTAGTTAGCGCTCTTTTCCATTAGCTTTCATTTTCCTTTCTTTTTTGCTTTCATGTTGCAAGCTACGTTTGTTAATCAAATGACAAATATGAGAGGCTAAACTCCTTTAATTTTGGGTAATGAAACTCTCTAATTATGTAGCTTCAACTATTTGTTAATTCATGCTTCCTTTTTGCGTTTTTAATCAATAGTTAATATGCCATACTTAAAATAGATTTCATTTTCATTTTCTTTGTCAAATTTCATGAAAGTTAGTCAGTGCTTTGAGAGACGTGTTATATTTTGATGGCTTACGTTGGCTAATCAATAACACAAATATGTTATACTTATGATAAGCACATCAATTAAAGCACTAATGACCATAAAAGAGAGATCATGATTTCATATATGTTGAACTATGTGATTTAGAGAGTAGATTAATTCTCTAAATTGTCATTTAACTTTTACATTTGTCTCTCTTTTCTGTTAGTTTGTTAGTTAATCCTTATTTTCTAGCTCAAATATTCTCAAACTTTTGGTTAATTTAATTGCAATTCTCTGCGAATCGACCCGTACTCGCTACGTATTTCAATAGTACGTCGTGCGCTTGCGGTATAAATTTTATTATAAATTTTTTGACTGTTTTCTAATTCGATAGAATTTCCGTCATTAAACAAGTTTTTGCCGTCGTTTCTGGAGAACTTTCTTTGATTTTTATTTATATTCTTCGAATTATTTTCATTTGATTTTTATTGTGTGTTTGTTAGTGTGTTAATTTGCATTTTAAAAAAAATTGTGTATGTTTGTTGTGTGATTTGTTTGTGTGTTCATTGTTGTTTTCTAGTGTGTTGTTCATTTGCACTTGCATATATTAAATGTACATATTTATTGCACAATTGCACTTGAAAAAGAAAAGAAAAATTCCATTTCATTCACATTTGCATCTTTTACAGTTACAAATTTTCTCTCTTCTCTTCATTTTCTTCTTTTATTACACTTTACTATGACTCTCACTCTTTCTATTTTCACTCACTATTCACTGATCTCTGGCCCTCCTCTGCACTAACTTGCACAACTCAACACTTCAATGCCACTCCACTGCCTGAAATACTTCACACTGTCATTTTGCCAAATTCTCCTCATTTCAAAACAACAGCCACTTCCTACTTACAAACATCAACAGTGCACTGCATATTTCCATCTTCTTCCTACATATCAAACATTTCCATTACCCCTACTTCATTTCTACAAACCCATAGCAATACAAACTTCTCATCGCAGTTTCATACACCTTCTGGTGAATTTCTCTACTGCCCATATCATTAATCAACTTTCTATGCATCTCTGTTGGCAACTCTGCAAAATATTTTGTGTGCATCTCTGAACAACTCACCCTTGAACCACCAAACAACCTCCAACAAACAGTGAACTACAGCCCCACCACCAATTCCATCATCACCCTCAAACAACAAACAATAGTTCACTCTTCACCACCCCATTACTGCCTATTACCATAAAATCTCCACCTTCAACTATCATCGCCCTCTCCCTGTCGCATTTCTGCCCACTGCTTTGCCATATCACTCCCCTTTCAACTTCAAATACTACTGCCAACTGTCCTCCAGAACCATCCCCACTCCAGTCATTAACTTCTTTTTCATACATCATACAACCACCACACAAACTACAACCCACAACGACCTGAAGCAACATAACTGCTGTGCACCCACCCCTTCATCATCTGCTGCAAACTCCACTTCACAACATCACAATAATCCTCCATATAACATCCATTGCCTGCCTGTCTCTGTTGCACTGTCCAGTGCCCAGTATCCAATTCAGTTCATCTACCAATTCACACCCGAAACCACCACTCATCCATCATCTGACATCTCCACGAACCTGAGACTTTCCCAGCAAACTATGACTATTCACGAATTTCGACACTTATCTCCAGCTGTGATCTCCTTCTCGACATAAAACAACCAAATAACCGTGAATTCCTACCAGTAAACCCCCAAATCGTCTGTAAGCAACCCAACCCAAAATAGAACTCATCACCGCGACAGCCACTGCAAATTCACCTCGAAACAGAATTCAAGTCGCCGTAACCTTCTTCACTACCACAAACCAAGCACAGTGCTTCGACAACCATCCCAAATCAAAACCACGAAATCCCATCACCAAACCCATCGTCGAACACCCATCGACGACTCCACCCCATCGAATAACCCAGCCGCGAATCTTAAATGGCTCAGTAACCCAGTCGCGAATTTCATTTTTTTTAAACTAGCGGAAGATTTAATTGATTTTTCAATTGAGTTTTAAAGAGCATGTCCTGTTTGATTTTGTATGTTATCCATCAGACGAGATTTTTTTTTTTTTTTTTTTTTTTGCGGTTTTGGGCTTTGAGTTGTAAGTGGGCTGACCAAGTTTAGTTTCGAATTTTTTTTAAGGTGTTTAACTAATTTGTTTCGAGTTTTATTTTAGAGTTCCTTTCTTGCTTAAAAAAAACACAAGTTTCACTTTGTTTTCGTTTTCATTTACCAATAGTTTACAAAAAAAATAAAAAAAATCATTTTCGTTTGGGTAAATGATAAATTTTTACCTTGCTTTCATTGTCGTTCGATCTTCAAAAAACAAAAAAACAAATTGTTTTCATTTGTTTTGGCTAGGTTTCATTTTTAGTTTGTTTTTATTTCAATTGTATATATTTTGTTTTTAATTTCAGGTTACAGAAGCAGATAAGGAAGAATAAGTTGCTTGCTTCGGTCAAATGCTTGCCAAAAAAAATAACTGTTTGCTTATTTATAATTTTCATTTTATTTGCTTTGCATTGTATATATCTATTGTGTTTGTTTTTCTTGCATTGTTGTTTACTTGCATTTAAAGAAAAAGATAATTTAAAAACAAAAACAAAAACAAAAATTTCATTCGTAGTTGCATTGTTAATACACGTTTACCTTTTGCTTTGCATTTCATCGAAGAATTTGATTAATAATAATGGTTAGACATCGATAACCTTTAATTGTATATTCACAGTTTGTCCTTTTTCGACAATTTAATTTCTTGATGTCTAGGCTATGACAGAGTAATAACCGTTCATAAATATTACGGTGATTCATAAATCTTATAGTGGTTGTTCCTCTGAACGTACATAAACCTTCGGCTGCACTGCGACTGTGATTCGTAGTGCACCGATAAATCCTGTTCGTTACCTGGCTGAGAATTATCTTGTTAATTTAAGACAAAGTGTAATTGTACAATTTTGAGGTTAAATTAGGATAAATAATTGTTAATTAACCTTACATTCATTTAGTTGCGTTAGTTCATGCATATTTAAAAAAAAATCAAAATCCAAAACTTAAAAATTGTAAATATTCCTTAATATTTTAAAATCCTTTCTTTTTTAAAAAATAAAAATTCCAAAAAAAATTAGAAAATCAAAAATCCAAAGAAATATAAAATCTTTCCAAAAAAAAAATTGAAAATCTAAAACCAAAACAAAAAAAAAATCAATTTCCCTTTTGAAAAATAATTCTATTTGTAAATATTTTTCCTTTATAAATAAAAAAACCAAAAACATTCTTGAAAATGTCTCAATTTCCAAATGAATTTTACAATAGTTGTGAAAATCAATGTAATCCATATAATTTTATGGATGTTTTAATGACAACTATTGTGTAAATAACTTGAATTTTGAAACACAAAATTTTCAAAACAACGATCAACCCTCAAATCTCGAAAATAGCATTTCATCTCTACTTTAAATCTCTAAACAACAAAATCAAATGATAAATGATTTGTGTAATAACTCGAGTCAAGAATTTTAAAATTTGAATTCAATTCAAAATTCAAACGATTTCGATTATAACCCATGCCAATTAAATTTCGAATTCCAAAGTGAATTTCAAACTCAAAATGAAAATGGAAACAACTTTTAAATCAAATTTGGCAATGGGAATAATCTTAACCATGATGTCATTGATAATTTTTGTTCTCACCAAATCCAAATTGAAAATTCTCAAGTTAATAACTACAAATTTGATTTTTTGAACAAATGAAAGATATTTACGACGATCACATGGATCGTTGTTTGAAACTTATATGAAACAACGTGAAAAAAAACCAAATTCCAACGCGTGACGAGTCAAACGATAATCCATTTTTTTACCGAAATTGATTATTTTCGAATAACAACTTTTAAAACTAAAAATGACGATCTTAATGAAGTTGTTGAAAAAAATTGGTAATCGAATTGGATTTCAATTATTTTAAGGGTAAGAAGTTCGATTTAAATTTCGATCTTCCTTTTCTCGATTTCGAAAATTTGAATACAACAACTTTGGATTTTGAACTTGAGATACAGAATGAAGTTGCTGATAATCCAATAAAGAAAGATGAATTCAATGAACAAGATTTCTTTGGACTTTTTGAAAATAAACTGTTAAGTTATGAAGGGGAAGATTTAAATCACCATTTCAATTTTGAAATCAATAATTTTGAAAAATTTGTTGATGATGAGCTTGACTTTCAATTTGATGAAAATAAATTTGAATTTCAATCAATTGTTTTATCAACCTCGAAAATCATCGAAAATAAAACAACTCATACGATTTTCAATAAAATGACGTTCGTTTTTCCAAATCCATATTCAACTCCGAAATCGTTTATGGTTTGGTTTCTTGAGCTTAAACTGTGTCTCGTATATTTAACGAGACATGTGAATTGGTCTTTGGAAGACCGTTTCATTTACTTTTTGACGATATACTTTCTTAACACTTATAAATAATAATCTTTTTGTTTCCATGTAAATATAGATCATTTTATTTTTATTTTATTTTTATTTCTCTCCTTTCACTTGGGTTCACTGTGGAGATACAGTCCAAATCAAGTGTGGAGGGAGACTCGTCTTCTTTTTGACTTTTCAGGATTAATTTTTCATTTTTCTTCCAAAAACTCAAAAAAAAACTTTCAAAAAAAAGAAGAATATAATTTTTAAGCATTTTGATTTATTTTTAAAGAAATACTATAGGACAAATACATGGTTTTGGTTTATTAAATTGAAATTTTTGAAAATTTGTTCGTCTTAACAAAAATAAAAATTAAGTTTGATTACAAACAACAATGGTTTTTGACTAGTACATAGGAAGATTCATACGTGTTAATTATGAAATATATCCTAACTAAAAATCTTTGTTTTAAAAAGTGGTTGATTTAAAGTACGGATATAACATTTTTTTGTCTTCTAAGTTAAGTGGTGCTAAGATTATTTTGCAAAACTCTCTCTTTCAAAAAAATAATAATAAACAAAACATCTGTATATATTTTCTATTAACACCTACGGTCGACAGGTGTACACACTTGTGTATACACTCATCATGCTTTGTACCTTTCTCACGTAAGCCCGAAAGGCAGTGCACGATCAGTATATCTGGCCTCGGTTTATCTGAGCTAGGTGTATATATAAGAATTCCTATTAATAACACCTACAGTCAATAGGTGTTCACACTCGTGTATTCACTCGCCACGGTCTGCATTTCCCTCACATAAGTCCGCAAAGCGGTGCATGGGCAATATGTTTGGCCTTAGTTTATCTGACTTAGGCATAAGTAAATATTATAAATATCAATAAAATTTTCAAAAAAAGAGAGAGAGCAAGCAATTGAATTCCTAGCACTATTTTTAACTTATTTGATTTGACTTGTTATTGAAAAGAAATAAATATACCACTTTGATAAACTTTGATAATCAACTAAGGATCCATTTAATAATTACACTTTGTTGTCAATCCAAATAACGAGTTAAACTATAGTCTATTTGTTATGATAACTTAATTTTTGTTGGAAATTTTGACGAGTAAATGACTTAAATTTTCAAGATAATGACCAAAACCTATATTTAACTTATTTGTGTCGATTTAAAAGTAAATATTCTATTTGTAAATATTTCTAAAAACTTGCATTCATCTCTTTGCAAATAAATCTTGCATTTTGTAAATATTTTCATCATGCATTTGGATTTTGTGGGTAGTATCCGCTGAAAACCCTTACGGGACAACACCCATCCTACTGGGGACACCCAGAGGTTTAACGGCCTGTTGCATACGCTCAATGCAATCGTGCATCCTACGAAAATGGATTCATCTTAGTTTTTTTTTATTTGACGACCAATAAAAAGATAAGTGTAGGGGTATTTGATGTGCACATAAATGTGCATATTTTTACCAATTTATGTAAACTATTTAAATTGAATAAATGATTATATTGGGTATTTTAACTTGTTTAAACCAAAATTCAAATTATTTTCAATTTGTCACACATTCATCTTCATACAGGGGTAAAATGGTCATTTTTGTGCATTTATTAAATTGTGAAAATTTACTTGGAATTTTCTATGTTATTTTGTGAGAAATTTGGTGAATTTTACAAGTCGTTTTATGATGAAATATGCATGCACAAGGAAGATACAAAAGAATGAAGATGGAAATAATTCAATGTGAAGAACATGGAGGACTCCACCCACTTACCTTGATTTTTCAATTAGAGACTAATGCACATGCTTATGGAGTTTATGGCTTCATGTACACTTGAATGATGATTAGTAGAAGCTAATGATTACTTGGCCTCCACACTTTCTCAAGGGTATTAAGGGCATTCCTCAAAAATATGAATTAGGGTTTAACACATATATATATACCCCTTATGTTTTATGTAACCCTCCTCTTCCTTAGTCTCTCTTTTAGGCTCTCTTACTTAGTCTCTCTTAGTTTAGTTTAGGCTCAAAATAAAACTCAAAGCTCTCTTTCTCTTTTCATGGCCACGTAGTCATTTCTTTTTTGTAATTTTTGTGCAACTTTAATATATTTATTTTTTCGTTTCTTTTTTAATTCCTTTAATGTTGTAGTGTAGATTTACATTCATGCAAAATATTTCTTGTTAATTAGCTCTCTTTTCCATTAGCTTTCATTTTCCTTTCTTTTTTGTTTTCATGTTGCTAGCTACGTTTGTTAATTAAATGACAAATATGAGAGGCTAAACCCCTTTAATTTAGGTGTAATGAAGCTCTCGAATTATGTAGCTTCAACTATTTTTTAATCCATGTTATCATTTTGTGCTTAATGATGATCAATGAAGAGTTTTATATATTGTTCCTGCTTTGAATTTGATAGCCTATATTGTTGACACCTAATAGGCTATGCTTAAACAATCACTAACACAAATGCCTCTTCATTAAAATATGATTATGGCAAAATAAAGTGATTTGAAATTAAATTTTTATGGTCTATATTTCTAATCTATAGTTAATAGGCCATACTTAAAATAGATTTCATTTTTTTATCAAGTTTCATGAACGTTAGTAAGTGTTTTGAGGGATATATTATACTTTGATAGCTTATGTTGGCTAATCAATAGCACAAATATGTCATACTTATGATAAGAACATCAATTAAAGCACTAATGACCATAAAAGAGAGATTATGATTTCATATATGTTGAACTATGTGATCTAGAGAGTGTATTTATTCTCTAAATTGTCATTTAAATCTTATATTTGCATCTCTTTTCTTTTAGTTGGTTAGTTAATTCTCATTTTCTAGCTTAAATATTCTCAAACTTTTGGTTAATTTGATTGAATAGAAAATTTTAAAATCAACATTTCCTTGTGGATCGACCCGTACTCGCCACGTACTTCAATAATACGCCGTGCGCTTGCGGTATAAATTTTATTATACTTTTTGACGGTTTTCTAATTCGATAGAATTTCCATTATTAAACACTAGTTGAGTAGTTTGCAGTCATTATTGAACTGGTCTACATTTCTTTGAGTCATACTTGTATTGCCTCGAGCTCTATGTGTATTCTATGAACCCACTTGGTTCACTGAGAATCTGCTTCCAGTGTGCTTACTTTGAACGTATGCTGATGTCTTCATTTCATATTGCTTATGACCATGTCATGTTGATTTTCTTCACATGTACATCATGTATGGTAGCATGTTGTATGTCGGTCTTGATGTGTCTAGGGTACTTTGAGTACTTGATCTTCATGTTGCACTAGCTTGTTCTCGAGTCATGTATCATGTGGAGTTCCTGCTTCTTTGTACATCACTTTATACATATGCACTATATGTTGTTGTATGAATCTCTGAACTAATATGTGTATACATGCTTACTATATGTATATATGTAATTGTGTATATGTTACTGCACTTGCAAATGCACTGAATCCATCTGCCTTGAGTACATATAAGTATGTTGGCCTTGTTTGTGTTCTTGTATCCATGTCCATGCCTAAACATTTCCTTTGTTTGGTTTATACATTTTGATTGAGTTTAGTTGCATATGTGTGTGAGTTCATGCCATGTTGTAGTTTCATTCTTGTTTGGTTTCATATGTGGAACTGGTCTTGTTTTGGTTGGAGTCATTCTTGTCTTGTTACTCTTTTGTCTTTGAGCTTTTGACAATTTCATTGCGCATGTACATGACTGGTTCTGGTTCTACTTTGCATTGTTGTGAGCATGGCCATTGCATTAAACTTTTACATGATGGTTGAGTCTGTTCTTTGGTTTTTACTTGAGGTTTTAAAATTGGTGCCTCTGGTTGTGATTATGCTTTTGCACTTGAGCTGAATCCAGCCTTGGGCTTGGGTTTGACCTTGTGCTCACATGTCCCTACAATTTTATCAAGTGTATATCTATATGCATCGCCTTGTGGCATGTACAGTGATACACCGTGCAAGTCGCAAGTTGTTCGTGTAAGATGGGTTAGAAATAAATAATGGCGAACAACCCAAATAACCGAAGAAAATGATATTTTCCAACACATACTTTTATTGTACACTGCAAAATATTTCTTTTTCAACTTTACTACGTTAGTGTTTATTTTGCAAATAATTCAGATGTTGGATACAGGCTGGAAGAAAGTTGAAGATAAAATACGAGTGTGAGTCAATATACGTAGTGAGGTCAAAATTTTAAATTTAAATTTTTGATGTAATGAAAATTGTGAGGTAACTGAAAAATGTATATATGTAGTAAGAGCTCAAAATTGTACTATTCGAATTTGTAAAAATATATTTGTTTGAATATGAATTCTATGTTATTTATTTTATTCATCAAATACTTATTTAATTATGTGAAAAATAAAATAGTACAATAACAAATACATTTTAAATGAATATATATAGATATGTTTATTATCATCAAACAAAAATCATATTCTAGCATATTCTACAGTCATGTGCATGCGACTTATACTATATAATACATTATTATATAGCTTTGGAAACCAAAATATATAACAAGTATGTACTCTCCATATACACACACTCTAGATCCAGTCTAAGGCGATAACTTCTTCCATATAACTAGTGGATCGTGATATCAACTCAGGTTAATAACGCAACCAAAGCTCTGATGCCTAATGAGAAGACCGTCCTATACATCCGACATATAGCATACAAGTAGTGCGATGCCATCATGCCTGGTCGATATAAGATGATTGTCGTGGTTTAAACGAAACAAATACAAAATACAACCTATCATATATCTCACATCACATGGATAATATATAATATCAGAGATATAGCAAAAGAGACAGTAATAACCATATGAATCAATCATCGGAGTATAAGATCAATTGTCTCAAATACAAGAAAATCAACAGTCATTGCCAAGGCCCCCAGTACCCCGCAGCGGAATAAGCGTAATAATCCATATTGTTATATAATATGAGATAGCTCCATCCAGCTCGTCCACCACACGACTACTGTGTCACCTAGACCTGTTCTACTCATATAAGAGTGCCCAAGATAATAAGAAGAAAAACATACAACTTTGGATCAGACAATAATGTGGTATGAACGTCAATCAATCTTAAATATTATATGAGTAAATATAGTAAGAAATAGTGGTATGTGAATCATACACGACTTGTCCCTACAACCAAAGATTATGCATATAACAATATAATATGCTACTCTACAATATCATAATGTACTATATGAAATAAAATAGTAGATGTCCAGATATCTTTATCTCCAGTGCAACTCCCAATGACATCCACGAGCAATAGCCTACCAAAGTAAGCAACCAAAGCAACCATGACATCTATCAGGCTATACTCACTATCACTCATCCCTGTGCCCTTACTATATGATAATTCGTATGCCCGCTATACCAGGGACTGATGGAAATCCAGGTTTTTGCCAATACTCTCATATCATGCGACCTAAAGTTTGATACGTATCTCATAGCCAAAGCAGTATACTAGACTAAAATTCACTGGTCCACGGTATACAAATCCCTTCGTTGTTTCATGGGTGTTAACCCTATCTCGTTCACGAGTTAACAGGTCCATGAGTTAAGCAGCTCACGACTCAAAAGGCTTCACGACTTAAGGAAATGAATGGTCTACGGCTTGAAAGGATTGTGTGGCTTTGAACATGTTACGACTTAAAGAAACACACGACCTAAGGATTTGTACGACTTAAGGCCTCTACGGGATAGGAAGCCTTACGAGTTAAGCTTCCTACGACTCAAGGCATCTACGAGTTAAAGGATACACGAATTAGAAACCTCCTACGAGTTAAAGCCTCTACGAGTTAAGGAGTACCCGAGTTAGGCTGCTTACGAGATAAGCGGCTCACGAGTTAAGAAGAGATAACGACTTAAGACCCTGATGACCTAAGGAGTCTACACGACTTAAGGGAGCTACGACATAACAGATTAAAGCTTGACCGAGTTAACAAGTGTTACGACTTAAAA
The DNA here is from genome assembly GCA_030765085.1 of Allium cepa. NCBI lineage: Eukaryota > Viridiplantae > Streptophyta > Magnoliopsida > Asparagales > Amaryllidaceae > Allium > Allium cepa. Next base: position 518,206,081 of record CM060942.1, read on the forward strand.
AAGGTGTACGACCTAAAGACACTATCTCTTAACTCGTCTACGAGTTAGGACTCGCCTTCACAAAGCCTGAACTCAGCTTTAAGCCGAAGGCAGCTGGTTAAGTCAACCACGACCTACGACTTATGATGAGTCGTATACGACATATACAAACAAGCCAGAAACTACAACCAGATAACTCGTAAACGACCTAGTACTTGAAGCATGGGTTCGAAAAAGGCAGGAAGCTCTCTACAAACCAGAGACTCAGCTCAATGAGTCGGTCACGACTCATCCTAAGTCAGCAACGACTTACCTTAAGTCGGCAACGAGTTAGGACTTAGCAACTTTTTTCACCCAGAACTCTCTATAAATAGACATCCACCTCCAACTCTGGGGGGACTTTTGGCTCATTCTCTTCAAGCGCTGATACTCTGCTGCATTCCAAACCAATTCAACACTTGAAGCTCTCGAGACACTAAGAACGCTACAAACAACTTCAACAAGAGATCACGTACATCCAACATGGATTCGAAGACTCTCATCTCCATCGAAGTTTTAAAATAATTGTTCTAAGTTTCTTGTAGTTCAAAGCGAATTGTACTTGGGAAGAACTGTATCAACTTGTAACGAGATCATCAATAAAAGTACTTAAAGTGGACGTAGGCTGTACCCATAAGCCGAACCACTATAAAATTGCTGTTCTTTACTGCTCTTCCGTTATTACTTGCTTGTAATTCTTTCCCGATCTATCGGGTGGTGCTTTCACAACTACACTTCACACACCGGGGTGTTAGCGTTTAAATTTTAGCGTTAACATTTTTGGTGCTTTCACTGAGAATTGAACTCAGGAAAACTGCCATCATTGCTTCACAGAGATTTGAAGAAAGAATTTCCTTAAAAACCAGAAGTCTATCTGAAATTATGGCTCCTGGAAGGAAAAGTAGATCTATCAGGTCTGGGAATATTCAAGAGGGAACCTCCGCTTCCCCTGTACCTAATCAACCCACTCCGTCTGTTGGAGTTACGAAAGCGGAGTTGGATGCTGTAATTCTAGGGTTAAACCAGCAGATAAACGCCCAAAATGCACAATTAGAGGCTCAAAGTGCCCAGAATGCTCTGATTCTGAATAAATTGAACGATTTACTTGGGGCAAACAATCAACCAGCTTGTAATGAAAGGAACTGTGCTGGCAACATTCATGATGTTAGTGAAAGGAATGCTCCTGAAAGGGCTACTAGCCCCTTTGAGCAGGCAGTTCCTGAGGCTGGTGGATCTAGAACTCGGCATGATGAGGAATATCTTTCTGGAATGGTCCGGCAGATCATGAAAGAAAGTATGTAAAGGGTTGAAGATGAGAAGGAATGGGGTTTCGCTCCAAGTAAAACTCCGTTCACTGAAAAAATCTTGAAGGCGGAATTTCCAAGGAAGTTTGTCCCTCCGACTATTCCAGCTTACAAAGGGACAAGTGATCCGAACGAGTTCCTGTATAAATATGATTGGCACATGATAGGGGCCAGGGCCTCTGACGAAATAAAATGTCGATATTTCCCCGTATACCTTGAAGGTGTGGCTCTACTATGGTTCACCAAGTTGCCAGTCCGATCTATCGATCAGTTTTCAGACTTGACCAGAAAATTCAAAGAGCAGTTTAGACTATATGCTTCGAAGGCCAAGGACATTATGTCACTATCGAGTTTGGAGCAGAATCCTGGGGAGTCTATCAGATCCTTCTTGAACCGCTTTAATATAGCACTGGCTGAGGTGGACAATGCTGAACCACGAATGATATTGACTTATCTGATGAGGGCTATTGATAAGTCAAGCGAATTTGGGAAATGGTTAAATATGAAGGAGCCAACCTCTCTCGAAAAGTTCTACAAAAAAGCAGATGAATTCATTCGCTTGGAAAGCCGTCCTTTACCGGTAAAGACAGTGTTGGAGAAAGCAGAAGACAACACTGCCGCTCCACGTAAGAATGAATCGGTGGGGCAAAAAAGGGAGAATGATAATGGGAAGAAACAGGGTAATCTGAAGAAGCCCCGATCCTTCAAGACATCAGAGTATACTCCATTATCACATACGCCGGAGCACATCTACCTTGCCACTAAAGATTCCGTCGATTTCCCTAAACCTATCCCTTTGAGGACTGGGAAAAAAGCCATACAGAGTGGGAAGTTCTGTCGTTTCCACAATCAACCCGGTCATGAAACTGATGAATGCCGTCAGTTGAAAAATCTGATTGAAGAGTTGCTAAGAGAGAACAAACTGCAACAATTTGTGAAGAAGAATAGCAACAATCCTGCATCGTCAAGTCAGGGGCAACAGGTTCCTGTTCATCAGTCCAGGACAGGTGAGAAAACTACGGGACATGAATCTGGAAGGCCCGTTATCAATGTCATTACAGGAGGGCCTCACCCAGCTGGCAAAAGCTGGGGTGAGATGGAGAGATATTCCAGGGCTTTGAAATATGCTCCAGCCGAAGAAGATGTCTTTGTTTTAGAAGACACTACGCCCCTGAAACAACAGAAAACTTTTAACGATGATATTGTTTTCAGAGCCAGAGATTCCACAGGTATAGAAGCTCCTACCCTAGATCCCTTGGTCATCTCGGCTGGTATTGGACCGGCCATTGTCAGGAGAGTCCTCATTGACTGCGGAGCATCATGCAATATCCTCTTCAAGAAGACATTTGACCAGATGAAAATCCCTATGATTGATGTACAAGCCTCATCACAGAAGATCGCTGGCTTCACTGGGGAGCCAAAACAACCAATTGGGACCATCGATCTGCTTGTAGAACTTGGAGAAGTAGAAAGGAAAGTGGTCCGCAAGCAAACATTTGTGATTGTCGATGAGTTTTCTGCTTATAATGCTTTTCTTGGCCGTCCAACACTCGCAGCATTCAAAGCTATCCTAGCCCCGTGGTGCCTCACTATTAAATTCCCTACTGACAATGGAGTAGGAGTTATAAAAGGGGATCAAAATGCTGCGCGAGAGTGCTATTTGACAGAGCTGCGAGAGTCAAGAAAAAGAGAAATGGGGAAGGATGCGGCATCCCCGGTCCGCATCAAAGAACCAGCCTTGTAGCAATTACGGGGCGGACCCTGCACTGGCGAGCACAGCGGGGCACGGAAAGAAATGGATCCCAGAAAAGCCAGTGCAGGGGAGAATAGAGTGGTACCAGTGGAAACGACAGTTCCGGTACCTGTTGACCCGAAAGACCCAAATAAGGTGTTAAATGTGGGTTCACAGCTTAATGTGTCAATTCAGAATATCTTGATATCTTTCCTGAAAGCAAATCTGGATGTCTTTGCTTGGACTCATGCCGATATGTGTGGAATATCCCCAGAAGTTGCAGTACACGCTCTGAATATTGACCCAAAGTTTACGCCAGTTAAACAGAAAAGAAGAACCCAAGGTCCAGAAAGGTCAGCAGCATTGAGAGAAGAAGTTGATCGACTCATGGAAAATAACTTCATCAAAGAATCTACATATCCGAATTGGGTTTCAAATCCTGTGTTGGTCAAGAAAGCTAATGGAAAATGGAGAGTGTGCATTGATTTCTCTGATCTAAACAAAGCTTGCCCCAAAGATTGCTTCCCATTACCCAGGATCGATCAACTGGTAGACGGAACTGCGGGACATGAATTGTTATCCTTCATGGATGCCTACTCCGGTTATAACCAAATCATGATGCACGAGCCGGATCAGGAGGATACAAGCTTTATCACAGATGTTGGACTTTATTGCTACAGAGTTATGCCCTTCGGATTGAAAAATGCAGGGGCAACCTACCAAAGACTTGTTAATGCTATGTTCAAACCGCAATTGGGCAAAACTATGGAAGTCTACGTCGACGACATGTTAGTGAAGTCCAGGAAAGCAGCGGATCACCTTGAACACTTAGCAGAAATGTTCGCAGTCCTCCGGAAATACAGAATGAAACTTAACCCTCTGAAATGTACATTTGGGGTCGAGTCCGGAAAGTTCTTAGGCTTCATCGTCAGTGCTAGGGGCATTGAGGCTAGTCCAGCTCAAATTACTGCCTTGAAAGAAGTTAAAGCTCCTAGAACAAAGAAGGAATTGCAGAGTCTCAACGGAAAGGTCGCCGCCCTGAGTCGGTTCATTTCCAAAGCCACTGATAAATGCATCCCATTCTTTGACGCCCTGAAAAAAGGAAAGAAGAATTTTGAATGGACTTCCGAATGCCAAAAGGCCTTCGATGAGTTGATCCGTCATATGGAAACGCCTACAATACTTTCTAGGCCAGGCAATGGTGAGGATCTTCTTATATACTTAGCAGTATCATCTCATGCTCTAAGTGCAGCGCTGATACGGGAAGACAAAAGGATTCAACATCCGGTTTACTATATCAGCAAAAGACTCACTGGGGCAGAGCTGAATTACTCCAAGTTGGAAAAACTCGCCTACTGCCTACTAGTTGCATCAAGGAAACTGAGGCAATATTTCCAAGCTCATCCTATCAAAGTACTCACTGATCAACCTCTAAAGCAAGTCCTATTTCGCCCTGAAACTTCGGGTCGCCTTCTAAAATGGAACATTGAACTCAGTCAATATGACATCACCTATCACCCCCGAAAAGCAATCAACGGACAAGCTTTAGCTGATTTCATTGCAGAATTCACAGAGAAAGATAATGGTGAGGAAGAAGCGATCAATGATTCCCCAATCCAGTGGAAGATGTATGTTGATGGCGCAAGAAATGACTACTGTTCTGGAGCCGGAGTGGTATTTGAAACTCCTGAGGGTCGATCATTATGTTATGCACTAAGATTGGAATTTCCTTCAACAAACAATGAAGCAGAATATGAAGCTCTTATTACAGGTCTGAGAATCGCTAAAGAGCTAAACATTCGAGCATTACAAATCTTCAGTGATTCTCAGCTTATTGTATGCCAAGTCAAGAAGGAATTTCAAGCAAAAGGTGGAAACCTGCCTTCCTACTTGTCAAAGGCTTGGGAACTCCTATGTGAACTCGATCACTATTCAATAAGCCACATTCCTCGGGAAGAGAATATGAAGGCAGATTCCCTCGCAAAGTATTCAAGTTCTGGTGAAGCTCAACTATTGGGATTGGTCCCTGTAGAAGTCCTTTCAGCGCCAAGTATAGACGAGATGGATATAGACTGGATTATGAATGTATCTCAAGAACAAGAGTCATGGATGACTCCAATACTGGATTACCTACTCAGAGGTTCTCTGCCAGAAAACTCGATAGAAAGACGAAAGCTACTAAGGAAGGCCTCTCGCTATGTAATTCAGGATGGCCGATTGTACAGATGGGGATTCTCAATGCCATTGCTTCGATGTGTATCCCGGGAAGAGTCCAAAACAATCCTAGCTGAAGTGCATGGAGGAGAATGTGGTGATCATTCAGGTGGTCAAACATTAGCAAAGAAAATTCTCCGATACGGATATTTTTGGCCAGAAATTAATCGGGATGCTGCAGATTACTCCCGAAAATGTGACAAATGCCAAAGATATGCCAAAATTCCTAGAGCACCTTCTACCGAACTCACACAGATGGTCAGTCCATGGCCATTTGCAATTTGGGGAATGGATCTCATTGGGCCGCTACCAACTGCTAAATCAGGGATTAAATATGCTATTGTTGCAGTTGATTATTTTACTAAGTGGGCTGAAGCTGAACCATTGGCTACTATCACTTCTAAGAAAATGATAAGCTTTGTGACCAAGAATATCATTTGCAGATACGGTGTGCCTCAGAAAATAATCACAGACAATGGTACTCAGTTTGAAAGCGAGGAATTCCACGATTTTTGCAAACGATTCAAAATCCAGAAAAGCTTTTCGGCAGTAGCTCATCCGCAGGCAAACGGGCAAGTGGAAGCAGTGAACAAGATCATCAAATCAACCATCAAAAAGCAACTCGAAAGAGCAAAAGGTGGTTGGGTCGATAAACTACCACTTGCGCTATGGGCATACAGAACTACTCACAAAACTGCAACTGGGCATACTCCTTTTTCGTTAGCATACGGATCGGAAGCAATGATCCCGGTTGAAACAGAGGTCCCTTCACACAGAAGAATCCATTTCAATCAAGCAGAAAATGAGAAGCTACAACTTGAAGCGCTGGATCTCCTTGATGAAAAAAGAGATGAAGCTAACCTCAGAGTTGCAGCTCATCAGCAAAGGATAGCCAGACATTTCAATTCCAAAGTTCGTCAACGCGGCTTTGAAATTGGAGATCTAGTCCTGAAAAGAATTATGACCGCGACAGGTGTGTTTGGGCCAAATTGGGAAGGACCATATGTAATAGGTCAGAAGCTTCTTGACGGCACATTCAAGCTCACCACTGTTGATGGAGATCAAATTCCAAGGGCATGGAACAGCAACCATTTGCGTCCATACTTTACTTGAAAATTTTGTTGAAACATTGTAAAAAGAATTATGAATGTATGATTCTTGTAATTGAAAGCAATTGTGAAACTGATGCAAGTAAATAATGAAAGAATATAAAGTGGATGTAGGCCCAATTTCATGGCCGAACCACTATAAATCTTGTGTTCCTTATTATCATTGTATGTTTGCTTTGTTCTCGATATAAAAATACATAAAATGTATTGCTGAAATGTCGATTTAAATTTTTGCAGACAATGGAAATAAAACTTGCGCATAATAAGACCGAGCGATTCTCACCATCATTCAACAAACAAATTTCAAGTCACAAAGACCCCGAATTCAAATCCTAGATAGGAAATACTTCAATTGAACGGCTAATGATTTCGATAGAAACGAGCCCTTGCTGATAAATTGAGATTGTTTGAACAAACAAACATCCAATTAGGAAGCTAGTGCCCGTTCTCACGAACTTGCCTGGCAATGAAGTACACTTCCTTGGATTAAACAAGCTACTTGCAAGAAAAGGGGGATGAAAACTTTAAAAAAAAAAAAGAGAGAGGATCGCTGAAAAGGCATAAGCAAGTGAACAGAGGAACAACCAAAGCTACCATCAGCAGCGCAAGTCCTCTTCGGAGGATAAAAGACCTCTAATGGGTCATACGCCACAAAAAAGAAAGTTCTCTACTCAACAAAAAAGATTGGAGGAGTCATGACCCTCCAACCATGAGAGAGTAACTTCCAGGCGATGAAAACCCTCTCTGAGGCACATTTCACCAGGAGTTGAAGTGTTATGACCGCTCTTCGGGATTTCACTTCACCAGAGTTGAAATGCCAAAAAATAAAAACCCTCTCTGAGGCACATTTCACCAGGAGTTGAAGTGTTATGACCGCTCTTCGGGATTTCACTTCACCAGAGTTGAAATGCCAAAAAATAAAAGCCCTCTTCGGAGGCCCATTTCACCAGGAGTTGAAGTGTTATGACCGCTCTTCGGGATATCACTTCACCAGAGTTGAAATGTAAACAAAATAAAAGCCCTCTTCGGAGGCCCATTTCACCAGGAGTTGAAGTGTTATGACCGCTCTTCGGGATATCACTTCACCAGAGTTGAAATGTAAACAAAATAAAAGCCCTCTTCGGAGGCACATTTCGCCAGGAGTTGAAGTGTAATAACCGCTCTTCGGAATTTCACTTCACCAAAGTTGAAATGCAAAAACAAAATAAAGACCTTCCTGAAAGCCCACGTTTCACCAAGATTGAAATAAAACTTCCAAGTGTTGAAACGCGAAAAGGCTTTCTTCGAAGGCACAACTCTTTGGAGGTACACGTTTCACCAAGATTGAAATAAAACTTCCAAGTGTTGAAACGTGAAAAATCCCTCCTTAGAGGTACAACCCCCTCCCGGGGACACAATCAAGAAGAAAGACCTCTTCGGAAGCCCACGTTTCACCAAGATTGAAATAAAACTTCCAAGTGTTGAAACGTGAAAAGGCTTTCTTCAAAGGCACAACTCTTTGGGGGTACACGTTTCACCGAGATTGAAATAAAACTTCCAAGTGTTGAAACGTGAAAAATCCCTCCTCAGAGGTACAATTTTGTATATAAAAAAAAAAAATCCTCATCAAAAGCGTACTTTAACTTTCAAAGGAAGAGTAATTTGCCTACTATGGAAAATGATCGTAAAAAAAAAAAAAAAAAAGAAAAGAAGTTAAAGTACCCTTCAGAGGTCCGCTTTACCACATAGAGGAATTCACTTGGTAAAATATGCACATAAGCAAAAGAAAAAAGTGATTTCTTCGAACGACAAAGCGTAAAAACTTATACGAAGGGAGTTGTACTCTACAAAAATTTTCTTTAAAGAATAAAATAATTATTCTTTAACAAATAAGAGTGCAAGTCCCCTCGAAGTATAAAATATTGCAGCAAGCTTAAGGTATGGGGGCAACATGGTATAGTAGTATAGCTGCATCAGTAAAGTAATACTCAAACAACATACCATAAGCCCGCTGCAATATCATATAAATAAACTTGTGCAAAAATGAATAATAAATGCATACTCAAATTCAAACAGAAGTTTGTACAAACGAAGAATCATTTTATTCAACTATAATGCAGATACAGGTTTCAAAATAAAAGCGGGGGCCGGTACCCGCACAACTCTCGGCCAGTTCATACAAAAGGCAAAAAGCTAAAATCTTCACTTCTTCTTCCCTCCTTTGGACCCTTTACCCGGTCGAATGACCAGCTTTTCAGGTCGGCCAGTGGGTATAAGGGAAGTAGGAGAGGTAGGTGTAACCGGTTCAACTTCCGGCTCCTCTTCAGTGGCGGTGATTTTCTTCCCCCTCCTCTTTGATGTCCCACGCTTCTTTCTCCTTTGTGAGGAAGACTCACTCCCCGGAGTGACAAGTTTTGATAGAGCAATGCCGTCAGAAGGAGTCCGTTCCGGGGATATGTCACCTTCCTCAGGTCTCTCATCTTTCTGCTCTTGCGAAGCGATGGGATCATCCAAGCCGTGAAGAGCCTCTATTTGTTCCTCCTGTGATCCAGGTTGCGAGGCAGAAGGAGGCGCCGCCTGAAGAGATGAAGGAAGGATAACCGGAGGAGTAGAAGTTTGAGCAGTGCTTGGTACTTTCTCTACAGAAGAAAAGAGGTTAAAGTCAGTAAAGAGAGGAGATGAAGGCTCACCAATAAAGTTAGTAGAGAGAGGAGATGAAGGCTCATCAAGGTTGAGAAAATAGCCAAGGAGCTCATGAAACTCATGCGAAATAAATGAGTAACCCGCTTGAGCAGAATTGACAGTAGCGAGATTAACAGTGAAATTACCTGGAGAAGCTGGTTTCCTGATATCGACTTCATAAGCTTGCGCATCAGCGCTCTCGTCACCCTCGTCTCCACCTTATATGCTTGTGATCTCAGTGGTAACTTTGGTGGGAGAAGCAAAATGGGAACTGGAACCAATGATGTTGACTTCAGACGAAGAAGGTGGCTGGACTAGAATAGTTGAAGTGGTTTTTTCCAGCCGGTCCCCTTCCGTCACTTCGGTTCTTAGTTTGGCAAGTTGTTCCTTTCCCCTGGCGAGAGCAGCGCGAGCGTCTTCATCAAAATAATGCCTTTCCAGGGCTGACTCGTCATAACCAGCACCTTCAGCACCAAGCATATCGAGGGCGGCCTCCCACACTTCAGCTAAAGTGATCTCATACTTGGGACCAAGAAAAGCGAGGCTTCCACGCCCCAAGACGCTATGCAAATAGAAGTCGAATAATGTTGAGCCGAAGCTGTTCTTGGTCGCCTCATGAGAATCTTCAGCTGCGATTCTGCCGGCGACAGCCTCATCACGCTCCCTCTCGGTTTTGGAAAGCTGAAGCTTAAGCAGTTGTATCTCCGCTTCCTGGGAGTTGTTTTTCTTTTGAAGCTCAGCAATATCAGAAGCATAGCCCTCGTTGATTCTTTTCTGCACTTCAAGCCTGTCCTCAGCGTCCCTCTGACTGGCATGAGCATCTCTAACTTGTCTGAGAAGCACTTCTTCTTTTTGAGAGTATGAAGTAGAGGAAGCAGCAAGCTCATCTTTCAACTTCTCAACCTTTGCTTCGAGCTCCTCGTTGTAGGAAGTAATGCTCCTCATTTCGGTGTCATGCTGCTCAAGGACCTTTTGCCACTCAGCCTTATCATTTTCCATGGTGAGCATGGCCTCTAAGTTGGCACGGTTAACTCTTTGAAGCTCATCAACAAGCTTCTGCCAGTTTGACATCCTCTCGATATCAAGTTTGACGGCGTCAAGATTTCGTAGCATAGCAGGCTTGTCAATAGGGACCAGGTCAAGGTCGAATCTCACACCCTTTAAGCACCATTGTGGAAAACGACTTTGTAGAGTGGCTGGGCCAGGTCCCACTTGAAATTTAGGCCTGCTTATTATTGTCTGGATGTCCTCCTTCCCGAGAGCAGGAGAGTCGGAAGGAATGTCAAGAGGGGCAGGGGCAGTAGGCTTTTCGGGAATAGTGGAAGCATGTCTCTCACCATATCGGGCTCGTTTGCCTGAATCTTCAGCTACATGACCCTTTCCTCGGTCGTCGTGAGATTTCCTTTTGTGAGAGTCGTCACTTCTCTGCAGAGAATCATGGTGCTCATCCCTATCCCTTCTGTCATAACGCTCTTCTGCATCCCTCCTTTCACGAGCCTTTCGAGCAGCCCTCTCTTCGTCAGACTCTCTATAGGAGGGAAAGTAACGCCGATAATCATATTGACCACGCCCCCCGTAGCGTTGGAAATCCTGATAATATGATCCGCCGCGTGTCATTGAAGAATCTGAAATAAGAAAAGATAAGCTTTAGAAATCTTTAAAGTATAAGAAGATAAGTGCATAAATGTGCTGGAAAATCCTTAGTTGTGTGTGAAGTGCAAGCTACTCGCGTTGGACTAACGAACCACTCCTCTGTTGGGGGGAAGTGATAGATTTCACTGTTGATGACAATTCTTGAGATAAAGGAGTTAGAGTCTGTTGGAGGGCAGATGTTGCTTCAATCGTCGGAGGTATAGCTTTACCATGAGCAAGGTCTTCTTTAAAGAGCTCTTGGGAAGTGACGATTATGTCACTTAAATCCCCAAAAACGTCATCACCGTCACGCCCAACCTGATTCCCTCCATCAGCTCCTTTGTCAGCACTCTTCCTGGTTTGGGAAAGGGGCTCCTCTTCTTCTTCAATTATGGGAGCAAGTGCGGGCTTTTCGGAGGGTCCCGTATCGTCTCTTGGAGTAGAGCACTTTACTAGTAAGGTTTCTGCAGAAATTTCTCCTCGCATGTGCTCTTTAGTGGAGATCGGAAGATCAGGAGTTTTCACCGGAGAATCAGGAACCTCCGTTGGAGCTTCACGAGGCCGAGTAAAGCGAGAGGGATGGAGGAGTCCGTATTGATGTAAAAATTCATCGTTTAGCAGAAACTTTATGCCCCTCTCTTCTACCGGCACGGCATTTAATCTTTCAAAAATTTGCTTAAGACTTGGGTCCCTAGCAGGGGGTGGAAGTGCTAAAACAGGAAAAGCATGAAATTAGCAATTGAGAGTTCAGATCTCGAGAAAGTTTCAAAACGGAAAAAGTAAAGACAGGAAATCTTACTTCCCACTCTCCAGATGGCATAAAACCCTGGAGGGCAACGAACAAAGAAAAACTGATTCAAAAATCCGTGAGCGCTTTCGGAGAGATCAGTAATAAGTTTGCGGTTTCGAGCGCTTCTTATAACCACGATGGAGGGATGGTCTTTAGTTTTCGTGAATGAGCAAAAATAGCAGATCTCCCCGAAGCTTGGTAATCGATCCAAAACTCTCCTAAATAGAACACATAACCCCATCAGAATGGCGTAGCCATTGGGGTGTAATTGGAATGGAGAGATAGACAACCGAAGCAGGAACTGTTGGAGAAAGTCATTAAAGGGAGGAATAGCGCCGTTCAAGCACATTTGGCGATTAACAGCAACAAAGCCAAGAGGGGGCCTATCCGCGGTGTCATTTGGCCCCAGAAATAAGATGTCAGCATCATCAATGCCAAACTGGACGCGCAGTTGGTTAAACACCCGCTGATTCAAAGTTGTGGATGTTCTCTCCGGAGGGTTGTCTATAGGGATGGCTACTGGGAAGACATCTTCAGCCTGGCCCATCGGCTCTTCTTGATGAGAGGTCATTCTACATAAGCAACTGGATGTTCAAATGCGAAGGTGCACGTTTCCTAAAAAGTGTGAAGTGTCGTGCAAAGCTAATAAAAAATAATAATAATAATAACAAGTAAAGATAACTGGAATTAAACTGGTTGACGATTGATTGACTACGGTAATTTCGGAACTTGTTATTTAAAGCTCAAGCATAATATTAATGAGGGCTGGTCAGTTTCAATTGACTAATCCAGTGCTGCTTTAATATTCCACTTGAAATCGATAGCACTTCGTTCACACGATTTATTTAAGTTAATCATCTATCATTAACTAATCTATCGTTCGATGTGGGCAATCAATGACAGTATATTCGTCCCAGTTTTCTGTGAATGTTATATTAACAGGTTATTAGCTTACAAGTTAAAGCAATCTGTAAAAGATTCAAGCAGCAGTCCAAGGTTCAAGTGGAGTTTAAAAAATACATGTGCTAAGTCGTAACCGACTCAAGAGTTAAGTCGTAACCGACTCAAGAGTTAAGTCGTTCCTGTCTTAAGTCGTCAACACATCAAGCTGATTATGCTCTAAATCCTAAGTCGTAACTCAAGGAACAGAAGAAAGGCTCTGATTCAAAGCAACTGGAAATCCCTTAAGTCTTAACTCGGCTATGGCTCATGAAAATTGCTAGGTCGCATGGAAAATCTCTGAGTTGTATATGGGACGATTCCTCACTCTATTCGAATCAAGTTTTTCAACCAACCTGCCTTCCCTTCTAACTTTCAACCTGTTCACCCACGGCCTCCTCAACAGCAATAGCCTTAACCTATCACACTACAAGTCGCCTCAAATCGCGAATCACCTTATGTCAAGCCAAACGAGTTTAAGTTCGTCAATGACCGATTTGATAAAGCTCGTAGGATTTGAAAGGACAAGCCAAAAACGAGGGACTGAACATGTAAGGTAACAATGGCTAACGGTCGAAGAGGGAACAAGATCACTTACGATTGTATGATGCTAGAAGGAATCGGACGAAGTTTGGATCGAAATCGCCTTGGAGAGCTCGGAGATGCGTTAATGGCAGAAAACAGTTTAAAAGTTAAGTGATGAGAAGAAGGAAAGAGGGAGGACGACTCAGGCTTTTATATCTGGAAATGTTGGAATTTGAATCGGCATGCCCGGGTTATGATAAGTCGAAGCACACGACTTACGACCTAAGCGTGTGCTTCGAGGGGCAAATGTTAACCCTATCTCGTTCACGAGTTAACAGGTCCATGAGTTAAGCAGCTCACGACTCAAAAGGCTTCACGACTTAAGGAAATGAATGGTCTACGGCTTGAAAGGATTGTGTGGCTTTGAACATGTTACGACTTAAAGAAACACACGACCTAAGGATTTGTACGACTTAAGGCCTCTACGGGATAGGAAGCCTTACGAGTTAAGCTTCCTACGACTCAAGGCATCTACGAGTTAAAGGATACACGAATTAGAAACCTCCTACGAGTTAAAGCCTCTACGAGTTAAGGAGTACCCGAGTTAGGCTGCTTACGAGATAAGCGGCTCACGAGTTAAGAAGAGATAACGACTTAAGACCCTGATGACCTAAGGAGTCTACACGACTTAAGGGAGCTACGACATAACAGATTAAAGCTTGACCGAGTTAACAAGTGTTACGACTTAAAAAAGGTGTACGACCTAAAGACACTATCTCTTAACTCGTCTACGAGTTAGGACTCGCCTTCACAAAGCCTGAACTCAGCTTTAAGCCGAAGGCAGCTGGTTAAGTCAACCACGACCTACGACTTATGATGAGTCGTATACGACATATACAAACAAGCCAGAAACTACAACCAGATAACTCGTAAACGACCTAGTACTTGAAGCATGGGTTCGAAAAAGGCAGGAAGCTCTCTACAAACCAGAGACTCAGCTCAATGAGTCGGTCACGACTCATCCTAAGTCAGCAACGACTTACCTTAAGTCGGCAACGAGTTAGGACTTAGCAACTTTTTTCACCCAGAACTCTCTATAAATAGACATCCACCTCCAACTCTGGGGGGACTTTTGGCTCATTCTCTTCAAGCGCTGATACTCTGCTGCATTCCAAACCAATTCAACACTTGAAGCTCTCGAGACACTAAGAACGCTACAAACAACTTCAACAAGAGATCACGTACATCCAACATGGATTCGAAGACTCTCATCTCCATCGAAGTTTTAAAATAATTGTTCTAAGTTTCTTGTAGTTCAAAGCGAATTGTACTTGGGAAGAACTGTATCAACTTGTAACGAGATCATCAATAAAAGTACTTAAAGTGGACGTAGGCTGTACCCATAAGCCGAACCACTATAAAATTGCTGTTCTTTACTGCTCTTCCGTTATTACTTGCTTGTAATTCTTTCCCGATCTATCGGGTGGTGCTTTCACAACTACACTTCACACACCGGGGTGTTAGCGTTTAAATTTTAGCGTTAACAATGGGAATCCCCCGTTATAATACCCGGCTTCAAGTATAATAAAAAACACTTCGAGTATCAATGATTCATTAGCAAATATACGTTTGAGCTCTCATTTTCTCTATTCAGATTCAAGCACTACTTTTGCTCAATCAGTTACCATTACCTAAGAACCCTCACAACGTTTCCCATGCTATGGGTCTCTCCTTTAACAAATCACTATCTTCGGTACTTACTCCCCTCACGAGTCACAAATCGAAGATACATAGCTTTCATTATGACGTTACAGCGCCATCCAACTTGATGTGAATGAGCCAACACCTCCAGCATGATTTATAGAACCTATACTTCGCTTCCTAGAAGTTCCATTACCACTGGACAAACCCAAACAACTCGGTACCGGCATAAAAAAGTCGATAGCGACTTTTTTGCTTAGCCAATTATTGGCTAACTCTTCTTCCATATTTCTGGCACTCCATTCACATGTTCATTGGACCTTGACATATCCATGAAAATAACTCGGTCCTTCCTCCAAAGCATTCAACTTCACGTTCTAGAAAAAAGTCAACATATCCTCAAGCATTTAACCAATTTCTTGTATCTTGCTATGGACAACCTCTTTTAGCCATGCTCTATCACCTTATACCAACCACCGACCTATTTGACCCACACAAACCATAAGGTACTGACATAAACAACTCAGCACCGACTTGTTTGCTTAGTGAATTGGAACTTGAGCTATTGGCTTCCTCTATACTCCAGATCCTTCTCCCTAAGTTTTGTCCAGTTTCGACTATCTTTGCTTCCAATTTCCCCAATTCTCTAACTTGTCTTCCTAAACATTCAAAACACTAGCAAACAACATCAAAGTATAACAAACAACCGTATAATAATATGCAGATACGTCCAATCACATAAGCAATAATCATAACTATAGCAATCAAATAATTTCTAGTCCAAATCTATGAAAATGAACATACGTAGATAGATAAAGTGAATTACAAAGAAAACTCGTCAATTTAGGTTATAAACATATGTTAACATATAACTGAGGTTAGAAAAGGAATTTTAAGGTAAAACTCATGTTAAAACCTATAATTCTACCATATAAACATGCATAAGAAAGTGAGATGGCATAAACCATCACCAATCACCAAATTCAACCGTTTCGAGTATCGGTCCAATGTGCACAACAATGAAAAGCAATTCAAATCAACCAAAATAACGATCTCTATCTTCTAATCAATGATCTATTCACCAGTCTTCAATTTGGTTTGATTTAAAGAGTAATTTGAATGATTTTGGATGGATCTAGGGTTAACAATGGTTTAGATTTGATTTAGAGAGAGGGAAAAACCTTTAGTTTGACTCTGACAACTCCTATTTATAGTAATCTAGAACTAGACTAATGGACCTAATCATGGGCTTAGTTAATTACATAATAGTTCTAACCAGCAACTGTCTAAACTTAAAATAGGCATAACTTCCTAACCACAAGTCCTTTACTCTTTATGACAACTTTATAAATGGAAAATGATCATCTTGAAGCAATGAAACTGGTTTAAGACCCAAATTTGACTCTTATTGTAACGATACGGATTTTTCGCGTTCGAAACTCGACATCCATACTTTACATCTTACTCGAATGCCATAGATTCGACCGTTCAAATCCGAGTCGCCGGAGCTTATAAAACAATTAAGTAAACAACACATCGGAAGAAAAAGAATAATATATTGATATATAACATTGATACAATATCTGATACAATGAATATTCATATACATCAGAGATATGATACGAGAAATAGCAGCGGAAAAGAAAATAGATAGTACCAGCAGCGGAATAATATCCAAAATAGTCTTCAAGGAAGAACTCCAACAACAGCTCGAACCAACATCACGATGGACTAAGACAAGCAAGTCTCGTCCACATCCAAAGATTGAACTAGCTCTAGATAATCTACTAAACCTGACTATCTGAAAAACCCAACTCTAGACTGCTCGTGTGGAAAATAGTGAGAACCCAGAGTTTAGGAAAGAAACAATAAACTTCGGGTTAGTCATGAGACTAGTATGAGTAACAAAAATAGTATATCTTTAAAATCAACCAAAGTAATTTAATTTTGAAAATTGCAATGCCATTTGGAAAATGAAACTGTTATAAGTCCTCCTGCCACAAACACAATGCAAGCACACACTTGGAGGAGATTTCTCCTTATGACAGTTAAAAATGCTTAATATAAGAAAACCATTTGATATTATTATTAGTGCATAGTGCAGGAAATCTTTTGAATTAGGTAGCTAACACACCGACGCTACCTCACGGTGTACAGTTGTAACTAGGTAGCTAAAACACGAGCTATCCCATCCCCCGGTCGTAACCGACCTTTATCTGAGGATCCTCAACCAACAACCATAAAGTAATAAATTTGCATTAACCACATAGGTTCGATATCTGGCTCTATACCATGATATCACCTTCTATCTAGAAGGAAATGAACATACTCTAGGGGCGCTAACCTTAGGAAAAACCTTGTCGCAACATTCCTGTTTCGACCATTTCCGGGTTGTGAGGCTTGACGAAGTCTCGTCCACAAAGCTATGCTTTTTCACAAAGCCATGCTTAGATCAACAAATGATCAGCAGCACTTCGTATGCCACATTACCAAATTGGGAATGTATCACTAGTAACCATCAACTACATAACCTCTGAGCTCGTACGTCTCAGAGAAGGGTGTTAAGCTAAGAGAATAAATTCTCGGTCACCAACAGAAATGTATTTGATAGAAACCAGCTTTACATCTCAAAGTGTAACGTCTGACACACATCCATCCAAGTCTATTCTAGGTTCGAACAGAACCGAATGCACTTCCAAAGAAGTCCTTACAATTCAGGTATTCACAATCCCGATCGGACTTCTCATCACTTAGGGAATCTCTATACCGTAGCTACTCAGTGCAGAGACAATCGATAGGTCATCGTATTGCTCTCGCAAATACCCGGTCTTCACCATCGGTCTTCAAATGCTATCCATATACATCGTATCACTATTCGGAATGGTTATATGACACAAAGGTCCTTTCCCAGCTAAACCGAATAACGAGCGCAATACTTAAAAATCATATGGATACTAGGGCTCAGTTAAATCACTGCTTAAAGCCCAAACTTTTCATTCGAATGGTTAAAACAAATTACCATTTCCAATCTTTTAAACAAAAAGATTCATTTCAAAAACCTTCAATGGTTTAAACAATTTCCACACTTTAATCTTTTTAACAAAAGATTTAATTCACAAAGTTCACCCCATTCACAAAGATCCATTTATGGATTTCAAAACAATTACCATTTCAATTAACTTGTTAAATCTTTAAATCAAGATTTAACTTATAGCTTTCAAAACTCGTTTCCAAAGATTCATTCATAGCCTTTCAAAAACAATTCCAATTCAAGTTGGATTAACTATTCGATCTTTGAATCAAAGACTCATTTCATAGCTTTCAAAACAATACAAATTCTATTTCAAACATGAAATCTTTTAACACAATTTGAAAATCCTTTCTTTAAGTGAAAGCTATTATTATTTGAAAACAAATAGTTTTCGTTTCGGAAATATCCGATCTCTTTTATACAAGTTAAAATCTTTGGGTTAGTTCAAATTCCCAAAAACAACACTTTAAAAATGGTTTAAAACCCATATAAACTTGTATACCGTATAATATCATAAATACTGAATATAGAATTCAATTTCAGATATTGAATTCCAATTTAAATCAAAATTTTCAAAACTTAATCAAGTTGTTCCAAATAAATTTCATCTTTGAAATTCCATTTCAAAAGTTTTTCACTTTAATCCTAAAACATTTCCAAAACCATTTGGATTTAAATATTCAACTTTTAAACTATTTCAAAATCTGTGACTTAATCGATTTCCCCGTGAAATCCATATTTGTGTGAGTATAAGTGTGGTCTAGGGGTTTAACACAATAGTGCAACATCATTTAATCATCACAGATTCAAATAAAACAATATAGTTGATAAGCGAAATAACTATAACACTTGTCCTCCATTCACAAATTCACAGATAATATGCAGATGTATCATCAATAAATGAATAAAATACTCAGTTAAATGCACAGAACACAATATCACAGATCAGTTAGGACAATCAATTCAAGGCAACCAAATCTACGAAATATCCAAAGACTGAACTAGCTCCAGTTAATCTACTAAACCCGACTATCTGATAAACCCAACTCTAGACTGCTTGTGTGGAAAATAGTGAGCATCCAGAGTTTAGGAAAGAAACAATAAACTCCGGGTCAGTCATGGGACTGGTATGAGTAACAAAAACAGTCTATCTTTAAAATCAACCAAAGGAATTTACTTTTGAAAATTGCAATCCCGTTTGGGAAATGAAACCGTCATAAGGCCTCCTGCCACACACACAATGCAAGCACACACTTGGAGGAGATTTCTTCTTATGAAAGTTAAAAATGCTTAATATAAGAAAACCATTTGATATTATTATTGGTGCATAGTGCAGGAAATCTTTTGAAAATATAATAGCAACCTTAGTCAGCATGGGCATTACGCACTTATGCCAATTATAGCTACTATGTTCAATAGCAGGTTACCGCCACATTCCATGGCAGGTTATACAACTAAAACTGTACAAGGTACGTATTGTTTCTTTGGATTTTCCAACAAATGATCGGGCTAAGGAACTTCCCATACCGAAATGGAACGCATCTAGAAGGACGCCCCCGAGAACCTGATCGGATCTCTGCTAAACAAGGCCGACGCTAACTCACGATGTAAGCTGTGACTAGGTAACTAACACACCGACGCTACCTCATGCTGTACAGCTGTAACTAGGTAGCTAACACACGAGCTATCCCATCTCCCGGTCATAACCGACCTTTATCTGAGGATCCTCAACCAACAACAACAGCAAAGTAATAAATTTGCAGTAACCACATAGGTTCGATATTTCGGCTTTATACCATGATATCACCTTCTATCCAGAAGGAAATGAACATACTCTAGGGGAGCTATCCCAAAAAAAAAACCTTGCCGCAACATTCCTGTTTCAACCATTTCCAGGTTGTGAGGCTCGACGAAGTCTCTTCCACAAAGCTACGCTTTTTCACAAAGCCATGCTTCGATCAAAAATGATCAGCAGCACTTCGTATGCCACATTACCAAATTGGGAATGTATCACCAGTAACCATCAACTGCATAACCTCTGAGCTCGTATGTCTCAGAGAAGGGTGTTAAGCTAAGAGAATAAATTCTCCATCACCAACAGAAATGTATTTGATAGAAACCAGCTTTACATCTCAAAGTGTAACGTCAGACACACATCCATCCAAGTCTGTTCCGGGTTCGAACAGAACCGAAGGCACTTCCAAAGAAGTCCTTGCAATCCGGGTATTAACAATCCCGATCGGACTTCTCATCACTTAGAGAATCTCTATACCGTAGCTACTCAGTGTAGAGACAATCAACAGGTCATCCTATCGCTCTCGCAAATACCCGGTCTTCACCACCGGTCTTCAAATGCTATCCATATACGTCGTATCACTATTCAGATTGGGTTATATGACACAAAGGTCCTTTCTCGGCTAAATCGAATAACGAGCGCAATAATTAAAAATCATATGGATACTGGGGTCTCGGTTAAATCACAGCTTAAAGCCCAAACTTTTCATTTGAATGGTTAAAACAAATTACCATTTCCAATCTTTTAAACAAAAAGATTCATTTCAAAAACCTTCAATGGTTTAAACAATTTCCACACTTTAATCTTTTAAACAAAAGATTTAATTCACAAAGTTCACGCCATTCACAAAGATCCATTTATGGATTTCAAAACAATTACCATTTCAATTAACTCGTTAAATCTTTAAATCAAGATTTAACTTATAGCTTTCAAAACTCGTTTCCAAAGATTCATTCATAGCCTTTCAAAAACAATTCCAATTCAAGTTGGATTAACTCATTCGGTCTTTGAATCAAAGACTCATTTCATAGCTTTCAAAACAATTCAACTTCTATTTTAAACTTGAAATCTTTTAAAACAATTTGAAAATCCTTTCTTTAAGTGAAAGCTATTATTATTTGAAAACAAATAGTTTTCGTTTCGGAAATATCCGATCTCTTTTATACAAGTTAAAATCTTTGGGTTAGTTCAAATTCCCAAAAACAACACTTTAAAATGGTGTAAAACCCATATAAACTTGTATACCGTTTAATATCATAAATACTGAATATAGAATTCAATTTCAGATATTGAATTCCAATTTAAATCAAATTATTCAAATTTCAAAACTTAATCAAGTTGTTCCAAATAAATTTCATCTTTGAAATTCCATTTCAAAAGCTTTACACTTTAATCCCAAAACATTTCCAAAACCATTTGGATTTAAATATTCAACTTTTAAACTATTTCAAAATCTGTGACTTATCGATTTCTCCATGAAATCCATATTTGAGTGAGTATAAGTGTGGTCCAGGGGTTTAACACAATAGTGCAACATCAATCAATCATCACAGATTCAAATACAACAATATAGTTGATAAGCGATATAACTATAACGCTTATCGTCCATTCACAAATTCACAGATAATATGCAGATGTATCATCAATAAATGAATAAAATACTTAGTTAAATGCACAGAACACAATATCACAGATCAGTTAGGACAATCAATTCAAGGCATCTCATACAATGCAATCATTCATAAGTAAGGTCAAGCATTCAATGGTCATTTATAAGCAGGATTAATTAATTATTTAATCCTAATTAATTCAATTCATTTCCAATTAAATTAATTACTTATGAATAAGTTATCCAATCTTGATTAATTAATTACAAATCATTTGATATCAATTAATTCATCCAACACTTTAATAAATTAAATTATTCTTATTAATTTAATCAACCCTTAAACCAATTACATAATAAATTAACTTTAATTAACCAAAATATCCAAAGCTAATTACTAAAAGTGATTAATCCTTAATTACTTTTATTTAGTAATTACATTTAAAAAAAATTCATAATTGATTATCTAAATTAATTTATCCAATTAATTATTAAAATTAATCACCTTAATCAATGCTTGATAATCCTTAGTTAATTAACTTTATTAATTAATAACATTTCTTAATTACTTTCTTAAAAAATTTCTCTTAGATTAATTCATTAGTAATCATTTCTAATTATAAATTAAATCTAAACTATTTATTTATAAATTAAATAAATCACTCGTTAATTACTTTCCTAAAGAAATTACTTGCATTAATCATTATTCATTAAAATTGATTAACCATTAATACTCATAAATCAACCCAATCATAATTAATCATGCTAATTAACTTAATAATTTGTGATTTACAGTTTCATTAACTTTAAAGATAACTTATTCCTATTAATGATTTTATTTATTACTTTCTTATATTTGAAAACATTTATTTCAAATTTTCTTTTTAAAATTTCATGTTAAAGTAATATTTTATTATGAAAGAATTTTTAAAAGAGTTTAAAATCAAATTCCTTTTAAATTCAACATTTTTAAAGATTTACTTTAAAATTTGAACTTATGTAAACATTTAAAGTTATAAAACTTTATTTAATTTCAAAATCTAGAATTTAAAGATAGATTTAAACTCAAGTTTACGATTTAATTTAAACTTTGTCTAAATTTCTTACTTTACAATTTTGAATTCCATTTTTAATTTTCAAATTCTTTTAAATTCTACTTAATTTCTTAAACCTTTAAGTTATTAAAACAATTTGAATTTTTAAAACTTATTTCCAAATTAAGTTTCAAAACTGAACTTGAATTTATATTTTAACTTTGATTTTCAATTTAGTTAAAACCTTGTTTATCAGTTTTAAATTAAACTTTACAATTCCAACAGAAACAAGTTTCTGTCAAAACCTGGAAAACAGGTTATACCGAGCATTCCCTTTTTTTTCTTCGTGTCCAATTCCCCACCACCCTGAGAAAGACTACCCAGTGCTTCGAGTAATACCCAAGTAAACCCACGAACTACCCAGCTCCACTCGAACACAACACGATTTCAAACTGCTCCGAGTAAACCACGCAATTACTCGAGATTAAACACGAGAATTTCCCCTGCTCGCTGCCACACAATACCCAGATCCTAAGCAACGTGCTCGTGCACGTGTTCATCACCGTCGCTTGCTTCCAGCCACCACCTCATCGTCGAGCGAGTCGATGGTCACCCTCAGATCAGCCCACGACCATCTAAACCTTTCCAGTTTGACTCGAACTCGAGTAAAAAATTAAAACCTGGAAACACACTAGCCTCAACACCACAAACATGTCAACACGCCGTTCTCGACACCTCGACCATCGGAGTCCGTGCAAGTTCGGTCACGCGATCGTCAACCTCCCCTCCTCCATCACCCACGGTCGTGTGCAACTCGATGCACGAGGGAAGCCACGTCGATCGATTCCCTGACCACTCTAAAAATTAGGTTTGCAAACATAAACCTTGCGCCGCCGCCACCCTGTTCAACTGCCGACCATCTCTCCATTTTTCTCTGACACCCCGTAGGCTCCTCTACCTCCAGAACAAATTACGCCCCCACGAACCAGAGAATCACCAGAATTTGGTCGAAGAACAATTTTCGTTCAACTAAGAATTGCTCTCGACCCCCGCATCTAAAAGTCGTGATTTTTGCTTTAAAAATCAAGTTATAGGATATGAATTCAAGTTACATTCCTGGATTCGTAATTTACAAACTTTGAATTTTTACTTATTTGATGCTTTACTCAGATATCTTGATTTGCAGGGATATTATCAAGTTATTTAAATAAATTTTAGATCTTGATTATATGCTATAACAAATAGTTTTTGTTTGAATCATAAGTCTAAACAGTAAGTAGGTTGGGAGGAAAAGATTTTTGAATCGAAAATTTTGACTATGAACTCAACAAAGACAATTAAAAACAGCAGTCTGTACATTTATACTTGTTACTCAGATATACACAGAGAATTCGAATATGTATTCTAACATACATATTCACAGATAAATATTCAACAATTTCATACTTTAAGTTTTTTAAAGTAAATGTTACTCAAAGTTTTAAAAGAACAGAGCCTCTTTATTTAGCAACAGGTTTGAAAATTACAAGCTGAAACTCTTCCTCTTGATTCTCTGGTTGGTTGACCTTGATTGCAGTTTAAACTGAAGTTTTGTTTGAGTTTGAAATAGTTTACTTCAGATCTAGGTTTTGGTCTTCGAATTAAAATGAGAAGGTAGAGATATATAGAAAAGAGTTGTAGACAGGGTACATTTTTATATTTTACAGCAGTGATAACACTTGTACAATACAGCATATATACAATCTTTGTTTGTACTGATTTAAATCAAAGATACTTTTAGGGTGGAGGCTGATATGAACTGCTTGGCTAGCATTTAATGCTTGTCTAGATTTACAATTTACAAACTTATCTAATATTGTTTGTGCACATCTTGTATACATTTATTTTCTTTTTGTTTCTCAGCCTGCATACCTATCTGTTCTTTGCTTGTACTTCTTTGTTTCCTTCTACAAGTTAATTCATATTTATCTATGTGCATTTGTCTTGCAATCTTGCTTTGCATTCTAAATGAAGTTCTATATTAAACAAGTTGTTAGATTTTAGCTAATGGATTCACTTTATATACTTCATTTATCTACATTGGTTATAATTAACTTTTTTATGTTGGAAACATTAATGTAATTAAATTTAAAAATTTATGGTTTAAAACTTGGTTACAAATTTGTTTACAACTTTGTTTTTAAACCCAAATTGTTGTTCTATGTCATTTATTTAAAATTTAGATTCAAATACCAATTCAATATCAGAAGTCAAATTTCAAGTCAAATTCAAATTAATTCAAAATTTATTTCAAAATTTTACATAATTTATTAATTTAAAATTAATTCAAAATTGGGATCGTTACAGATTCCCCTCCTTAAGAAATTTCGTCCTCGAAATTTGCAGGCACGAAAACAGCCAAGATAGATGAAGAATATTTCATCAAATCAATTGAACATCTATTCTACATTTGGCTTACCCAATAAGAATATTAACAATACGAGAACAAAGTCATCCAATACTACACAGGATACTAGGCCACCAAATCTACTAAATGTGCAAGGCACTGGTTAGTCCGAGGGATAACTAACCGTCTGTAGAATATATCGAGACCCAAACAATAGGTAAATGGATTTTTATTTTCCACAACTTCCAAATACCAAATATGGATTCCAAACTCAAGTCGGAACATCTCAAAATATATTCCAATTTGTCCCTCTTCGAACTTCGATCAACCCACGAAATTACAGTAGAATTTTAAATTTGGTTTTGAACGAAATCATTTTATCGATTCAATACAAATTTATCCTTCACATTCTATTTATCGATTTTAACTCAAATTAAAATTTCCAATTTATTCAAAATTTCCAATTTGAAATTTGAAATTTCAAATTCATATTCATTAAGGTTTAAATCAAAAACTGATAAGAAACCGATGGAGATACGAAGTATGGATTTTCTACAATGATTCATAAGGCCACCATCACACCGAAACTTCTTCTGGAGCTGGTACGAAGCAATCAAAAGAATTTGTAAAGATGAATCAAAGAAGATTGATAGAGAAAGATTGTTTCCACTGTTGCAGGGCATTGACCATTTATAGTCGTGTTCCCCTGTTCCCTATCTCATCCTCTTCTTACACTCATACTCACTATCAGTGGATAGTGAGAGAATTTGCTGAGACATTCGAACGCATATCTTAGGGATATACTCATTCTAGAGATACTTCACTCTATCTCTAATGAGCTACTTAACGTGTTATACTTCTGAGCTAAAGTTCAACCTTAGCTCTGATACCAAATGTAACGATACAGATTTTTCGCGTTCGAAAATCGACATCCATACTTTACATCGCACTCGAATGTCGTAGATTCGACCGTTCAAATCTGAGTCGTCGGAGCTTATAACACAATTAAGTAAACAACACAGCGGAAGAAAAAGAATAATATATTGATATACAACATTGATACAATATCTGATACAATGAATATTCATATACATCAGAGATATGATATAAGAAATAGCAGCGGAATAGAAAATAGATTACACCAGTAGCGGAACAATGTCCAAAATAGTCTTCAAGGAAGAACTCCAACAGCAGCTCGAACCAACATCACGATGGACTAAGACAAGCAAGTCTCGTCCACATCCAAAGTCTGAACTAGCTCCAGATAATCTACTAAACCTGACTATCTGAAAAACCCAACTCTAGACTGCTCGTGTGGAAAATAGTGAGCACCCAGAGTTTAGGAAAGAAACAATAAACTCCGGGTCAGTCGTGGGACTGGTATGAATAACAAAAACAGTCTGTATTTAAAATCAACCAAAGTAATTTACTTTTGAAAATTGCAATTCCATTTGGAAAATGAAACTGTGATAAGGCCTCCTACCACACACACAAGCAAGCATACACTTGGAGGAGATTTCTCCTTATGACAGTTAAAAATGCTTAATATAAGAAAACAATTTGATACTATTATTAGTGCATAGTGCAGGAAATCTTTTGAAAATATAATAGTAACCTTAGTCAGCATGGGCATTACGCATTTATGCCAACTGTAGCTACCATGTTCAATAGTAGGTTACTGCCACATTCCATGGCCGGTTATACAACTAAAACCGTACAAGGTACGTATTGTTTCTTTGGATTTTCCAATAAATGATCGGGCTATGGAACTTCCCATACCGAAATGGAAAGTCTCTGGAAGGACGCCCCTGAGAAACTGACCGGATCTCTGCTAAACAAGGCCGACGCTACCTCATGCTGTACAGCTGTGACTAGGTAACGAACACACCGACGCTACATCACGCTGTACAGGTGTAACTAGGTAGCTAACACACGAGCTATCCCATCCCCCGGTCATAACCGACCTTTATCTGAGGATCCTCAACCAACAACCACAAAGTAATAAATTTGCAATAACCACATAGGTTCGATATCTGGGCTCTATACCAAGATATCACCTTCTATCCAGAAGGAAATGAACATACTCTAGGGGCGCTACCCCTAAAATAAACCTTGCCGCAACCTTCCTGTTTCGACCATTTCCGGGTTGTGAGGCTCGACGAAGTCTCGTCCACAAAGCTATGTTTTTTCACAAAGCCATGCTTTGATCAACAAATGATCAGCAACACTTCGTATGTCACATTACCAAATTGGGAATGTATCACTAGTAATCATCAACTACATAACCTCTGGTCACGTACGTCTCAGAGAAGGGTGTTAAGCTAAGAGAATAAATACTTCGTCACCAACAGAAATGTATTTGATAGAAACCAGCTTTACATCTCAAAGTGTAACGTCAGACACACATCCATCCAAGTCTGTTCCGGGTTCGAACAGAACCGAAGGCACTTCCAAAGAAGTCCTTGCAATCTGGGTATTCACAATCCCGATCGGACTTCTCATCACTTAGGAAATCTCTATACCGTAGCTACTCAGTGTAGAGACAATCGATAGGTCATCCTATCGCTCTCGCAAATACCCGGTCTTCACCACCGGTCTTCAAATGCTATCCATATACGTCGTATCACTATTCAGAATGGATTATATGACACAAAGGTCCTTTCCCTGCTAAATCGAATAACGAGCGCAATACTTAAAAATCATATGGATACAGGGGACTCAGTTAAATCACAGCTTAAAGCCCAAACTTTTCATTCGAATGGTTAAAAAAATTACCATTTCCAATCTTTTAAACAAAAATATTCATTTGAAAAACCTTCAATGGTTTAAACAATTTCCACACTTTAATCTTTAAAAAAAAGATTTAATTCACAAAGTTCACCCCATTCACAAAGATCCATTTATGGATTTCAAAACAATTACCATTTCAATTAACTCGTTAAATTTTTAAATTAAGATTTAACTTATAGCTTTCAAAACTCGTTTCCAAAGATTCATTCATAGCCTTTCAAAAACAATTCCAATTCAAGTTGGATTAACTATTCGGTCTTTGAATCAAAGACTCATTTCATAGCTTTCAAAACAATACAAATTCTATTTCAAACATGAAATCTTTTAACACAATTTGAAAATCCTTTCTTTAAGTGAAAGCTATTATTATTTGAAAACAAATAGTTTTCGTTTCGGAAATATCCGATCTCTTTTATACAAGTTAAAATCTTTGGGTTAGTTCAAATTCCCAAAAACAACACTTTAAAAATGGTTTAAAACCCATATAAACTTGTATACCGTTTAATATTATAAATACTGAATATAGAATTCAATTTTAGATATTGAATTCCAATTTAAATAAAATTAACCAAATTTCAAAACTTAATCAAGTTGTTCCAAACAAATTTCATCTCTGAAATTCCATTTCAAAAGCTTTTCACTTTAATCCCAAAACATTTCCAAAACCATTTGGATTTAAATTTTCAACTTTTAAACTATTTCAAAATCTGTGACTTAATCAGTTTCCCCGTGAAATCCATATTTGTGTGAGTATAAGTGTGGTTCAGGGGTTTAACACAATAGTGCAACATCATTCAATCATCACAGATTCAAATACAACAATATAGTTGATAAGCGATATAACTATAACGTTTATCGTCCATTCACAAATTCACAGATAATATGCAGATGTATCATTAATAAATGAATAACATACTCAGCTAAATGCACAGAACATAATATCACAGATCAGTTAGGACAATCAATTCAAGGCATCTCATACAATACAATCATTCATAAGTAAGGTCAAGCATTCAATGGTCATTTATAAGCAGGACTAATTAATTATTTAATCCTAATTAATTCAATTCATTTCCAATTAAATTAATTACTTATGAATAAGTTATCCAATCTTGATTAATTAATTACAAATCATTTGATGTCAATTAATTTATCAAACACTTTAATAAATTAAATTATTCTTATTAATTTAATCAACCCTTAAACCAATTACATAATAAATTAACTTTAATTAATCAAAATATCCAAAGTTAATTACTATAAATGATTAATCCTTAATTACTTTCATTTAGTAATTACATTTAAAACAATTCGTAATTGATTATCTAAATTAATTTATCCAATTAATTATTAAAATTAATCACCTTAATCAATAATTGATAATCCTTAGTTAATTATCTTTATTAACTAATAACATTTCTTAATTACTTTCTTAAAAAATTTCTCTTAGATTAGTTCATTATTAATCATTTCTAATTATAATTTAAATCTAAACAATTTATTTATAAATTAAATAAATCACTCGTTAATTACTTTCCTAAAGAAATTACTTGCATTAATCATTATTCATTAAAATTGATTAACCATTAATACTCATAAATCAACCCAATCATAATTAATCATGCTAATTAACTTAATAATTTATGATTTACAAATCAATAAGTTTCATTAACTTTAAAGATAACTTATTCCTATTAATGATTTTATTTATTACTTTCTTATATTTGAAAACATTTATTTCAAATTTACTTTTTAAAATTTCATGTTAAAGTAATATTTTGTTATGAAAGAATTTTTAAAAGAGTTTAAAATCAAATTCCTTTTAAATTCAACATTTTTAAAGATTTACTTTAAAATTTTAACTTACGTAAACATTTAAAGTTATAAAACTTTATTTAATTTCAAAATCTGGAATTTAAAGATAGATTTAAACTCAAGTTTACGATTTAATTTAAACTTTGTTTAAATTTCTTACTTTATAATTTTCAATTCCATTTTTAATTTTCAAATTCTTTTAAATTCTACTTAATTGCTTAAACCTTTAAGCTATTAGAACAATTTGAATTTTTAAAACTTATTTCCAAATTAAGTTTCAAAACTGAACTTGAATTTATAATTTAACTTTGATTTTCAATTTAGTTAAAACCTTGTTTATTAGTTTTAAATTAACCTTTACAATTCCAACAGAAACAGGTTTCTGTCCAAACCAGGAAAACAGGTTATACCGAGCCTTCCCCTTTTATTCTTCGAGTCCAATTCCCCACTTCCCCGAGCAAGACTACCCAGTGCTTCGATTAATACTCGAGTAAACCCACGAACTACCCAGCTCCACTCGAACACAACACGATTTCAAACTGCTCCGAGTAAACCACGCAATTACTCGAGATTAAACACGAGAATTTCCCCTGCTCTTCGCCACACAATACCCAGATCCTAAGCAACGTGCTCGTGCATGTGTACATCACCATCGCTTGCTTCCAGCCACCACCTCATCGCCGAGCAAGTCGACGGTCACCCTCAGATCAGCCCATGACCATCTAAACCTTTCCAATTCGACTCGAACTCGAATTCGAGTAAAAATTAAAACCTGGAAACACACTAGCCTCAACACCACAAACCTGTCAACACGCCGTTCTCGACACTCTACCATTGGAGTTCGTGCAACTTCGGTCACACGATCGTCAACCTCCTCTCCTCCATCACCCACGGTCGCGTGCAACTCGATGCACGAGAGAAGCTATGTCGATCGATTCCCTGACCACTCTAAAAATTAGGTTTACAAACTTAAACCTTGCGCCGCCGCCACCCCGTTCAACTGCCGACCATCTCACCATTTTTCTCCGACACCCCATAGGCTCCTCTACCTCCAGAACAAATTACGACCCCCACGAACCTGAGAATCACCAGAATTTGACGAAGAACAATTTTCGTTCAACCAAGAATTGCTCTCGACCCCCGCATCTAAAAATCGTGATTTTTGCTTTAAAAATCAAGTTATAGGATATGAATTCAAGTTACATACCTGGATTTATAATTTACAAAGTTTGAAATTTTACTTATTTGATGCTTTACTCATATATCTTGATTTCCAAGGATATTATCAAGTTATTTAACTTAAATAAATTTTAGATCTTTAGTATATGCTATAACAAATAGTTTTTGTTTGAATCAGAAGTCCAAACAGTAAGTAGGTTGAGAGGAAAAGATTTTTGAATCAACAATTTTGACTTATGAACTCAACAAAGACAATTAAAAACAGCAGTTTGTACATCTTATACTTGTTACTCAGATATACACGGAGAATTTGAATATGTATTCTAAGATACATATTCACAGATAAATATTCAACAATTTCATACTTTAAATTTTTAAAAGTAAATGTTACTCACAGTTTTAAAAGAACATAGCCTCTTTATTTAGCAACAGGCTTGAAAATTACAAGCTGAAACTCTTCCTCTTGATTCTCTGGTTGATTGATCTTGATTGCAGTTTAAGCTGAAGTTTTGTTTGAGTTTGAAATAGTTTACTTCAGATCTAGGTTTTGGTCTTCTAATTAAAATGAGAAGGTAGAGATGTATAGCAAAGAGTTGTAGACAGGGTACATTTTTATATTTTATACAAGATCAGATATGTCATGGCCAATTCCTCAGAGGATTCTTCCACAATAGACTCTGATAAGTGAGATTTCGAATAAGTGTTTACAGAATCTTCTTCTGTCCGAAGAAATGATTCGTCGAAATAATGAGTCACCCGTTCCATTTATATGGGCACATCTGAGATCAAGAAATGCTTGGGAGTTCCTCTATTCAATCCTTTTCCTTCTTCTTGTTGCTGGATATCTTCGTTGCGATTACGGGTTGGATGTCTAGTTGTCCAGGCGGTAATGATAGTATCTTGTACCTGAACCGGTGGCTCACTTTTTCTAAGTAATGGGAAAGAGGACCGAAACATCGATTTTCGACGGAATGAAAAAGACATATCTGGTAGAATCGTAACCACTGATTTAAATCAAAGATACTTTTAGGGTGGAGGCCAATATGAACTGCATCGTGGCTAGCATTTAATGCTTGTCTAGATTTACACTTTACATACTTATCTAATATTGTTTGTACACATCTAGTATATATTTATTTTCTTTTTGTTTCTCAGCCTGCATACCTATCTTTTCTTTGCTTGTACTTCTTTGTTTCCTTCTACAAGTTAATTCATATTTATCTATGTGCATTTTTTTGCTATCTTGCTTTGCATTCTAAATGAAGTTCTATATTAAACATGTTGTTAGGTTTTAGCTAATGGATTCACTTTATATACTTCATTTATCTACATTGGTTATAATTAACATTTTTATGTTGGAAACATTAATGTAATTAAATTTAAAAATTTATAGTTTAAAACTTGTTTACAAATTTATTTACAACTTTGTTTTTAAACCCAATTGTTGTTCTATGTCATTTATTTAAAATTTAAATTCAAATACTAATTCAATATCTGAAGTCAAATTTCAAGTCAAATTCAAATTAATTCAAAATTTATTTCAAAATTTTACATAATTTATTAATTTAAAATTAATTCAAAATTGATATCGTTACGCTTATCAACAGTTCTAAATAAGATTTCCAAGGTCAAAATAGTCATGTTTAAATAAACAAAAAAAATCATAGGTATGTAGAATGTACCTAAGAGTCATATCCTGAAATAATAGAATCATACGACCTTGTATGAATAAAGTAAAAATATTTTACGATCATTCGTTATGTAAAACGCGGGTCGTTATAGTGCCCCAGCAACCATAATTAATTCACTACCCAACATTTCGAGAGTGTTACGTACTCTAGTCTTAATGGATGTATTGATACTATATCTCTATACATCTTGACTAGAAATATCTAACATGGTATGTTTATCTTATTGTGATAAATCACTGATGATCACAACATATTGTAACTACTATCACAAAACATACCATTTATGGATCTTCTATTAAGTGTACTTTTAATTAAATTAGTTATTTAAAATAAGACATTATATGAAGTGTATAATAGAAAGAAAATGCCTTTTATTTTGAACGAGATTGGTTATCGAGTTAGATATATGTAACAAGTTACATAATTTCCCTTAGGGCAAACCCCTAACTCTGTCCATCTTCCATTTGCACTTGGGGTCGTTTATAAAATCTCTATCTAATCCCTTCAATTAGTTTGATGAGAATTGATCGAGTTAGACCCTTCATGGATCGATCTACTATGTTGTTTTAATTATCCACTCTGTCAATCAATTCACCCCGATGGTGGTAAAATAGCTCGTCACGTGGAACTAGTCCGAGTATGTTCCTTGACTTCTGCAAAACTCTTATTTTCGAATTTTTATCATATAATAATAACACAGTTTTTTTAGTACTTAGAATCACCCCAAGCTCGGTTATGAATTTGTGCATTTATATTTATACATTTCTTTTATCATGGCATTATTCAAGGTGATTTATTGGCTTTTTCATTAAACAACCACAATGTTTCGCTTGGAACATTGCCAACTTAAAGCTTTTTAATTAAGATTTGAACGTGAATTTAATGTTGGCGTATTATGCTCAATAGCACTTATGAACTTTGAGTCTAAACACTCTTTTATGAGGAGCTAGTTGCATATGTAAACAATTCTAGCATTTCATAAATGCACGAGAACACTCTATACTACCATCTAGTGATCTTAATTTAGAATTGATATTTTCTTCATGCATAAAATACATAATCAAAATATGATATTGTAGATAATACAACACATATGATAATTTCTATTGTCAATGCATAATTAATCCATCTTACATGTTCCACATAAAACATTTTAATAAGTTGTCTTTGCATATTGCACGAGGCATTCCCAATATCCTTTATACTTATTATAAAAGATATAATTTAGAAATCTAGTATCAAGTATTAAACAACCAAATAATTATCGATTTTAACATACGTACATCATTAACAATAACTGGTATGTTGTTTACTTATAATTTAGAAATATCTATTTACCTATTAGTGGTTCTTTCTTACGGACACATGTTTCCTCTGCATTTTGACTAAAAATAAAACTATTCAGTATTTCAATCAGATTAATTATTTAATCCTGATACTTATAGAAGAAGACTTTCATATCATTTCTTGGATCATATCATAAATTCAACAACTTAATATTGCTCCCACTGACTTTAAGATACTTTGGTTGTTATATAAAAATAGTTTGTTCTAAATCATTATTTAGAAGTTTCCATTTCAGCATATATGTACCGAAACACTGAGGCATACCACTCGATAATTTTCTAAGTAAAGCCGATTTAACTTTAGCAAGTTGAATGACAAATTATTATGCTAATTTCAACAATAGAAATTGACGACGTTATTCTTATCGAAGTTGCTCACTATATTCCAACTGCATCTATGACGAACCAGTATTTTTGAATATTTGAAATTGGAACATTTAATTAATTTTAAATATTTGAAAGTTAGTTTAGATTGAATTTCAAATATCACTGTTTATTTGGTAATTAAATTATTAAATTTAATAAATTAGAAGTTAGGTAATGTATGGAATCTTCGGTTTTAAGCTTCTTAAAAATAATTTTATGGTTTAGAAATTTGTATCAACTATATTGAAGATAATAGAAATTTTAAAATTGAATTTAAAGATAGTTTGTTCAGTTTTGAAATATATAGTTCAAATCGATATTTAAGAATAGCCTTTCGAGGCAGGGTCTCGAAAGTTGATGAAACCAGTTCCATTGGATCCGTAATATTGTATTATTATCGGATTTCAATTTTCATAGTGTTTGGAGTTGTTGTTTGATCATACGGTATATAAACGCGCTAGATTTATATCGAAAATTTAATATATTAACTGGGTCCAAAAAGCTATCTTCTCGATACGATCGAGTTAGGACTCGAAACCTTTTCCAATGCGTTCGAAATAGGAGTATTAGCGGCACGCCTCGATAGGGGCTTAAAATTTTAGACTATGTAAATAAAGACGATTTGAATTTGAATTTAAATTAAATAAATATATTCACATACAATAGATAAATTAAACATGTTTCCTCCTTACCAACACGTGTCCCCTCAAAATTAAACAATCAAACACATTTTCTTCTTGTCCCCTATTTCTTTTTTCATGCAACCTTCTACCTTGTCCTCGGTTAAATATTTGTAAACAGGAAAAAAAGAACAAAAAGAATTCAAGACAAAAGATATGGCCGCACTTCCTTCTTCTCATTTTCTTTAAATCAGCCGATGCCCAGTTTCAAAAAATAACGGCTTGAAATCTTTCATCTCTTCTTCAATTGATTACGGATTCAATAGAATGGATCGAAATCGAATTCGATCCATAGAGATACCGAGTTTGGGTTCATACGAGAATCAACGACGTGGGTTCATCGTCGGTAGCGATTTCGATTTGGCTAGAGCTTCGACCCTCACAAGCTCGCGTTCATAACTGATAAAGACTGGCATAGTGGCGTTGTGGCCAGCGACAGCGGCGTTCAGGCACGCACAAGGCAGGTTGAGGCGGTCTGGAGCTCGGCGTTGTCGAGCTCCTCAACTGCTGACCGCGACTTTGGCGTGGCAATGTTTAGCGATCTCATCCAAGTATTGGGCAGAGCTCGATGGGTTGTTGCCTGTTCGAAGTAAGTTATAAGCCCCCATTTTTATTTTTTATTTTTCTCTGTGTATATATTTATATATCCAGTATAGAAAGTATAATATATATATATATACACACACATACATACATATTTACACATACCTATTTTTTATTTAAAAGTATATAGTCAAACAGAAGATAAAAATTTATTATATATAGAAAAGATTTTGGGAAACATATATATGAATTTTAAGTGTTGAAAAAGTTTTATAAAAATTAGTTCTTTTAAACTATATAAATTAATTTTATAAGTGTATGGGTTTCAAAGGATAGAAAAGAAAATGTTGGTATATGTGTCTGGGTGTGTGTGTGTGTATTTGTACTTACTAGTTTATTTTAAAACAATGGATTCAAAGAGATTAACTTGTTAAATTATCTTATTTAATTATTTTAGTTACTAAAGATTTCAAGGGGAAAATAAGTTTAAATCAAATTATAAGTTAAATTTAAATAAGTAAATGGCGATTAATTTTTTGATTAATTCAAATAGTAATAAATCATGAATTGTTCATTCAAGGTCAAAGTCATGAAGAAAACAAGCTAAGATGGAAATGAATTGCAAACAATAAAGTCAAAGGTGAGTTAATCTCACTCATTTGGATTTTCTTTTAAATTTAAATAGTTAAATTTAAATTATTAGTTTTTTGCTTGAATTGATAATTTATTATCAGCTTGGATGTGATATGTTATATATAGTATATATGTGTGTGCACATATACATACATACATACATACATACATACATACATACATACATACATACATACATACATACATACATACATATATGTTGGAGTGATTGATTTCCCGCATTATATAGCGGATGCGATCCCATGCACCCACATAATAGCGGACGATCCTATATACCATGATATCCCCCTTGAAGTGGGATTGGTATTTTATATTGTGCTAACATCTGTGAATGCAGGGAAACAGGTTGGAGGGATCCAACTGGATTTCTCAAAACGTTGAATTTATTTTATATTCAACGATCTGATTTATTTGATGATCTATGATAGATTATGTTGATTATATTGGGGATTGAAATTATTGAATGTTATGGCTTGGCTGAATATATATTGGTATTTTGAGAAATGGAAAAAAAAAATATAAAGTTTGGATTTTCACAGGAAATGAAAAGAAAATTCTTAAGTAAATAGTTATTGGGAATTGGATAAATCGAGTAAATTTTAAAAAGGAATTTAAACCAGGAAATCAGTTTGAAATCGATTTGGTGTTTTGGAAACTGTGATTTAAAGGAAAATGAGGAATGGAAATTTGTAAACTGGGTTTATAAATGAAGTGAAATATTTATTTGTGGACAAATTTGGAAGTATAGATTTGGGTGGATTAGTTAATGTCTTTACTTTATAGGTAGGTCATCACATACCACATATAAAGTTATAATTTTCTTTCCAAAGAAAGAGGGATCTAAATATAAACTTGATTAGTTAATGTCTTTACTTTATATTTACAAACAAATATGTACACATAATATATATACTTGGTGAGTTAACCCACCTAAATCCTTTCCACACCAAGTACAAGCCCTAAAGAATACACAAACTCTTCCTATTTATAAGGAAAAGGTGCAATTCATTTTAAAAATAAAAAGGCCATTTTATTTCTAAAAGTTGGAAAGTATATTTTTTTTTGGAAAACCAAGTATATTTTCAAAGAAAATATTTCAAAGTATAAAGTAGAAGTTTAAAAATGTGTTTTTAAGAATGTTTTACAAAATTTATTGTTTTAATTATTTTTAAGTGAAAAATTAATATTTATTTTTATTAATTATGGTAGTTAATTATTTTTAAAGGTAAAATAGAATTATGATTTTTAAAAGGAAATTTTAACATAAATATTTGATATAATACTTTATTTTAAAAAGGAAATTTGGGTTTAAGTTTTACTCAGAAATCCTTATAGAATTTCTTAAGTATTATTTTTATTTAAGTAATTTTAGTAGCCTTAATGTAAATAATTTAGTGTATATTGTTGAAAGTAATTTTAAGGAGATGGGAAATGTGTTTTAAAAATAAAAAATGGTTTTATTTTTAAGTGTTGAAAGAATTTATGAAAAATCGAGACGTAAATTAAATTCAGATAAATCAAGCAGGAGTTATATGGGTTATACTGAAATGGAAGTGTATTTCCCTAAAATGCCAATTACATTTTCAAAGAAAGATTTCCAAGTTTAAGTTAGAGGTTTTAAAAGACCGTTTTAGAAAGAAATTATTATTTAATGGTTTTAAAAATTTTAACAATAAATATTTATTAAGTCAATTATATAAGAAGATTATTTTAAAGGTTTAAGTAGTATTTTGATTTAAAGGATAATTATTTAATATTTATACCTTATAGAATAAGTTTTATTTTAAATTTAGTTTTGGCTTAAGTTTTACATGAGAAATTTATATAAAATTTCATAAATAGTATTTTAAATCTTTTGAAGTATATATTTTTGGATAAAGTGATTTAGATAATTTAAAAATCTAAAGTTTTAAGACTTGATGATTTTCGAGGGAAATATAACAATTGGTGAATGGTTGTTTGATTTGATAGTTAAATAACGGATTATTAATATTGGCCAATGCGTTGATCATTTCGAAGAGACCGAGATCGGGATCAATTTTTCGTAACCCATTTCGATCCGGTTTGAACGTTTTCGTGAGGTGGAAAAGAGCTTGGAGTTGAAGGTGGAGTAGTGAAGTGCAAGGGCTAATCGCTACTAATGCTGAGGGTGATTTCAAAATGGATTTGTAGGAGTAGTGCCTTCAGTTGAATGGACTTGTATGGATGAATGCTATAAGAACAACATCAGGAGGACGATGAGCATTCTAAGTGAGATGTGTTCTAAAAAGGTAACACTTAGCCTCGAGCCTCATAAACCGGGAATGGATAAATCAAGGGAGGTGCAGCAAGGCTAAGTGGCTAGCAACCAATTAGGGTAAGGCTATCCCTGTCTAAATGTCCCTTTTTATTCGACTGTGTGGGCGGGTGTTGATCCCAACCGCAGGGTGATCTTATTTGGACTGTCCATTAAGGGTAGCTCAGGTCTTGTGTAGCATGGAATAAAGGTGGATCCTTGGTACGATGATCTAGACCACATACTATGATAGACGGTACCCCAATAGCCCTGCCATTGTATGGAATCCAATCTCCAACAAGCGCCTGTACAGTCTTGATTGTGCCCAACTATTACTAAAACGTGAGATAAAAGCATTTCACCTAGATTCTATTTTACTTTCTACGGACATTATTATAATATCAGATGAATTTGATAAAAACGTTTTGGTTATTGTACGGTAAAAACCCGACATGTTTATTTGTGGCATGGTCTTACGAGATACCTTTGATTTCAAAAGATTTTGAAACATTAATAATCAAATTAAGTGTGTTTTCTCACACTGGTTTTCCAGACCGACTCAGGTATTGTTTTATTATAATGCTCGGGTCAGACCGAGTATTATAGCTGTAGGAGAAGATGTTGTAGAGCTCAAGAGATGAGCTGGATGGCGAGATGTATCACATATATTTGATGTATTGTCTGCTGTGTATGGTCTGATGCATAATCAGTTTCTTCAGGGATAAGTTAATATAACTATCCAGTGTTTTGTTTTGTTTGATGTTGTACTCCGATGATGTAATATATAATACAATTACAGTTTCTTTGCATAAAAGTCTGTTGTTATATATAATATGTTATTCAAGTGCGATTATGAGATTCTGTTGTAGTTTTTGTTTTCTCTTCTTCTACATCCTTCTTCTTTCCCTTACGGTTTGGTTTTTCGGCATTCGATTGCTCGACATTTAATACAGTGGACGTATTGATGTCGATTTTCGGGCGTCAAAAAATCAGGTCGTTACACTTGGTATCAGAGCTGAAGGTTAAGCTAGAACCTTGGCTTTGGTGGGGATTACTCATTAGAAATAGAGTCCGTAGTACTCTAGAATGAGTTTGAGTGTTTTAATAGATATGAGCGCATATTTGTTAGTGAATTTAAAATTGTTATACTATGTTGATTGGTTTGTTGAGTGGTTTATGGATTCTGGTCAATACGAATAATTAACGTTATTGATAGGGATCTTTAAACACTTGTACAGAACAATTCAGCACGGTATTGTTTTAAATAGGGTAAACGGAATAATTTTTCCTAAAGTTATTTTTATATAAAAGAAATAATTTTTCTTAAATTATTATAGTTAAGTATATGGTTGCTTCGTTGTTAGGAAATGATAATATTATAATTATCAGCATTATGTATGGAAATTGAAATCATAATCAAAGGTTAAGAAATTCACCCATAAGATACAGTGTGATTTGAAATGTGAATTATAAATGGGAATTATAACTTGAATTCTAGAGAAATATTTGAATAAAGATTGGAAGGTTTTGAAGTTTTGAAAATTTGGGAAATTTAATTTCCTTTGAGTTTGAAAATAATTTTCAAAGGCCTTGGAGGAATAATAATGACATTATTAGAAAATATTTTTTAATTGGACATAAAATCTGATGGGATTTCCAATTAAAATATTTGAAAATGCTTTTAAGGAAGGTAAAAGAACTAAACTCTTTTCGGTTGTTGGTAAATAATTTCGGCGATGACTATAGCATCATCGATATTCATTTTTCGAGTTCCAAGAGAGGGATTGCTACCTAGATGTTTTGAATTGGTGTTTGTTTGCAAAGATTGGGTTTGATTTTGAAAACGCAAAAGAATAGTTTGATTTAGACATATAAGTTTTCAAAATTTATTTTGAAATGTTGAGGAATTGCTTGAACTCTGGAAGTTAATTTAAAATGTTTATGGAATATTAAATGGGTTTGAAAAAATTATAAAAATTTGAAATTTGGTAAGAATAAAATTTAACTTAAGAAGAGTTAATTAAAAAGTGTATGAAAACGAAATAAGTTGGAAAAGTAGACCTATTAAATGAAGTAAATTTAAAGAGAGTAATGAATGGAATTTAAATAAGTTGGAAAAAACTTACTGAAGTT
This sequence comes from Allium cepa, assembly GCA_030765085.1. Lineage (NCBI taxonomy): Eukaryota > Viridiplantae > Streptophyta > Magnoliopsida > Asparagales > Amaryllidaceae > Allium > Allium cepa. The sequence goes on from CM060942.1 coordinate 518,246,030, forward strand.
TAAAAATTTAAATGGAAATGAAATTTAACTAAACCAATTTAAATAAAAAGTGAATTTGAGGAAAGGGTCTAAGTTGATTAAATGAAATGGTCATTGTAATAAAATTTATTATGTTGGAAATTAAATTTGAAAATGAAGTGATAAATAAAATTGGTAAGTTAAACAGGTTTGAAACTGAATTTGATTGAAAACGAATTAGTGGATGAAGCTAATTACAATAACCAGGAGATAAATATGCGTTGAGATGTGGTTAATAGCATTCAATAGTGGAAAATTGGAAGGTAAATTGAATTCAGAATAGAATTAAAAATTTGAGTTAAATGAAAATAAATATAAGAAGTGTATAAAATATTTATAGTGAACTTAAGAAAAGTAAAGGGTGAAATTCTTAAGTAAAATTTGGTATTGGGAAAATATTCTTAGTTAATATGTGAATGAAGGTTTAATAAGGGTGTGTGAAATGATAATTGTGAATAAGTGAATAGAAATCAAAAAAATAAAGCTGTATAATGGAGAATTGATATAGCTAATAATCAATTTGGATAAATATGTAGAATGTACGTGTATTATTTTATTCGCAAAGCGATTTGATCCAAATTCGAGCATAGAATTTCGAGATAGTTATATCGATCCGAGTTGGGATTTTTCACTCGATTTTCGACGGCGAACCCTGGATATGGATTTTGGATTGATTTTGGAAATTCTCTATCATAGCTATGCAAGGAGTATGACGGTTTCTGATCAAGAAACCAGATATGAGTCCACACCAAGAAGTCGGATGGAGGATACTAAATCGGAAGTGAAATTGTGTAATCGAGTGAGCGATCGAATTTGGTATTGCATACGGATGACATATGTGCATCGTACGGGCTTGAAGAAATAGATATTCAAAATTTTGAAAGGAAATGAATAAAATGATTTTGAATGGTGATTGGATATTATTGCTAGTAGCATATGGGTATTTGAAAGCAAAAGGAAATTGACGATTTTGATTTCAGAAGATAAAATTTTGTGGCTTGACAGAAAGGTATGTTATTTGAAATTGTATATGACATTTGATAATTTTCTGGTCTAGCCAGTTGGCTTTTGTTTTCTTTTGAAATCTGAGGGTCCGTAGAGGCATTTTGTAGTTATATCGATCTAGCCGTGCAAAGGAGACGCTTGCGTATTTTTTCGAAAATTTAAGGAGTTAGAAAAATTTTGAGAAAATTTTGATAATTTAAAATTTGGTCTTAAATTTAAATTTGAATTGTTGGGTAAGTAATATTGTTTGGAACATATGGATGAGTTTGGAAAGTTAGTAGAGCGAAAGTGTGTCTTAAATAAAAGATTTGTTTTGGGATGTTGTTCAAACTATTTGGATTGGGAAAATAGTTAAGGGGTTATCGATCATTCTTCTTAACTAGTAATTTCGAGGACGAAATTCTTTCAAGGGGGAAGGAATGCGATGGCTTGGAATTTTTGAATATTTGAAATTGAATATTTAATTAATTTTAAATATTTGAAAGTTAGTTTAACTCGAATTTCATGTAACGACCCATAATTTATATTAATTAAAAATTATATATTTAATTGATTTTAATTATTAATAAGTGGAATTTATAAGTCGAATAATTTATTTATCGAATATTGGATTTAATTGGACGATTAAATCGATAATTTAATAGTTGAAATTACAGAAAAAAATTGAAAGTCGAGTTTAATATGATTAAAAATTATTTGGAAAATTTTATTTTATCATATTGGAGTTATAGTGATGTTATAGAACTTTTAAAATCGAATTAAAAGTTAAATTGTGAAAATTGAATATTTTAATATTTAATCATCGACTGTAAAATAGCCATTTTTCAAAAAGTCTCGGATTTCGACGAAACTAGTTTCATCGGATCCGTAATGTGATATTATTGTATGGTTTCAAATTTCGTGTCAGTTGGATTTATCGTTTGTCCGGTGCAAGCTAAAACGCCTAGAAAATAGTTTAAATCGGTTTAATTTAAATTGAACGTTTATTGCCGTAACTCGCACAGATGATTGAATTAGCTTCCGAAACCTATTCCATTGTGTCCGGAACGCGGGTTAAACCCTAAAAACGTCAGTCACTACGTGTAAATCGGAGTTTTGAAAAGTCGGATGAATAGTGTTCGTTAAATTTCTATAAATAGGCCCATTTACTCACAAAAAAATAAAAAAAAGGGTTAGGGTTTCAATTCAATGGCCGGCCGCCATCTTTAAATTTAAAGGCCGAAAATCGTCGAAATTCATTCTTTAATCTCTTGCAATCCATCCACTTATAGCAAAAATCTCCAACTAGTAAATCGAAGAGCTCGAAGAGAGCTTTGATTTCATAAGGGTATGATCGAAAATAGTGGAGCGAATCAACGGCAAATGGAGCTTGAAGGCCGCGCGTTCGGCACGAAATTCGAGGGCCATAGGGGGGCCGAGCTCCTCCCTGTTCCAGCCGAAGATGGCTCTTGTTTTCGGTTGAGATGGTATCAAGTAGTGCTGAGAGGATAGGCATTAAATGCAAGCATTTAATGGAAGCATGTAATGTTTCATGCTTTGTATATTTTCAACATGCTATTTGATTTGCTTTTTCTGTAAGTACTATTTTCTTATATTTTTTTTTCTATTTAAAATACTTACTTTCCTAGTTTACTTTATAAAATAAAAGTGCTTTGTTTTAAAAATACTTTCTTGCATAGATTTTGTTTTCTATGCTATCTTCTTGTTTGCATGCAACTCACGGCAAACTACTTACTGGTTTGTATATTCTTTTTGCAAGTACAAGTTTGCTTTACTAAAGGTTAGGAATTTGTTTATATGTAAGTGTTGTTTTGTTTAATTGTATTGTTTTTCTTATGTCTTCTTATTTGTTTACATAGCTAATTGAAAGTGTTTTCTTTTACAGTTTTATATTTTCTTCACAAAAATTTGTTATCTTAGTTTATTTGTTTATTTGTTTACTTGTTTATTTGTTTACTTGTTTATTTGTTTATTTGTTTATTTGTTTACTTGTTAGATTATAATTATGTGATTTAAATTTTTATAAATTTATCATAACTCATTTTAACAATTTTATTTCTATTAAAAGCTCATCTACCACAATTTATTATTTTACTTTATTAAAAGGAAAAGTTGTTTTAGTTATTAACATTAAATAACTATGTGATTTTATTACAATATTTGTTTTAATTCTATTAAAAGTTTTAACTAAAAACACTAAATTTTGTTCATATTTTATTTCTTTATAACTTCTCGATTTAAATTTCAAAAAATTCAAATACATTACTAAAATTTAAACTCATAATTTTCGGGATGTTACAATGGCACTTGCGATGGGCAACGAAATGAGGGTCTCTGATCTAGCTTTAGTGCGACGTAGGCGGGGCGGCATCAAACCCTAGAAGGTGGTTTTGGGTTCTTGTGTTCGAACGTGAATATCTGGAAGAGAACGTGCGTGGGGAAGAAGCTTTGGGGGAGCGGCCTGATGTGCTTCAACTTGAGATGCACGGCCTTGATTGATTTGGTTTAGAAAATGTAAATAGGTTGTAAATTTATATATATATAAATCGTGTAACTTTAAAAATTCATATCTTTTTCATACGAGGTCAAAAACGCACGAAACTAGTTGCGTTGGAATCGTGTGGACGAGCACTACGCTATGGAAATGGATTGGAGTCGTTTGGAGTTAGTGAGAATTTTGGGTAAAATTAAACGCGCGTTTATTTTTATTCGAAATAAAAGCTGAAAACGAAATTGAAATCAAGGTGAGAACTTCTCACTCAATCGAATCGGTTTCGATTTTTATTTTAAATAGTTAGATTTAAAATACTTGTATATATGTTTGAATGATGATTGTTATTTATTGATTGTTAAAATAGACATTATGCGCCGTTAGTAAGCGGAGGTTATTTATTAAAAACATATACCGCGAATATTTCACAGTACAGTGAAATTGGTATTATATATGTACTTGGAGTTGATTTTCCCGCATTATATAGCGGATGAGACCCTATTGCGCCGTATATTAAGCAGAAAATATTTTATAAATCCCATATACCGCGATAGTTCCGTACTGGAACGGAATTGGTATTGTGCTAATGTTTGTGGATGCAGGGAAAAAGGATCCAACTGGATTTCTCAACTGTATTGATTTATTTACAGATATTTTGATATTTTTTGATTATCATATCGATATATGATATTTGGATGTCGTGATTGACTATTTGGTGCTGCTGCATCATCGGATCCATTTCTGAAGTTTTAAAATAATGATTTTTGGTTTTAAAAGGAATTTTAAAGTGATTTTCGAAAGTATTCGTTTTATTAAATTTTGAATTGTTAAAAGTAAATAAACGTTAAAATTTTAATGTTATAAAAGTATGATTTTTATGAAATGAAAGTGAAAAGTGATTTTTGAAATAAATAGTTAATAAATTTATGAAATGGTTTAAATTGGAATTTTTGGACTATTACAAACAATTTTTATAAAAGATTTATAAAATGGATATTTATAAATTAAAAATATTGGAATTATAAAACGAAGTTTTTATAAGTGTTAAAATGAAGTATAATGGATTCATAAGTGAATGAGAATTTATAAGATTTATAATTTGTGAAGTTTAAAAGAACGATTTTATAAATAAATGAATTATAAGTATTTAGCTTATAATATGGACTGTTGGTAAATATTTGAGATATATAGATTGAATTGAATTAATAAAGGAGATTTATAAATCGAAGTTTATAAATAGAAATGGAATTTATAGACATTGTTTATAAATTCGAAATCAATGGAATTTGATAAATTTAATGTTGAAATTGGTTAAGGAAGTATATTCACGATTTTGGACAGTGAATATATTATCAAATAAAATGTATATGCTTGGGAAAATGAATATTTTAAATTGAAGTTAATCGTTTTAACGATGTTTTAAAAGGTGTAAACATCGAAAACATAGATTTCAACATTCATTGTTGAAATAGACGTTTTCGAGAAATAGAAGGAAATGATGGACTATAACACTGTTGTTATAGTAAATGATTTCCGAAAGAAAATGTTTTTGTATAGTATTGAGATTTATATATCTATCTAAATTTTGAATCCCTATACTAATGATTTTGGGTTGTCGTAACGATGTTTTGCACAACATTCGTTTTGGCCCAAATAAATATGTTTAAGAGAATGATTTCCTTAAAGAATGAAATATATACTTAATTTCGGTTAAAGTATATTGAATATTTTCCAAGTGTTGAAAATAAATGGATTTGTGAATTACTTATTAGTAAATAAGTACGGAAATGTTTTTCCAATGTGAAGTGAAACGTTTTGAGAATTTATCTTTTTGAAGACAAATTGAAAATGAATATTAGAAATCGATTTGGGAATCATATATTTATAAATATTTTGGGATTATAAATTCACTAAGGAATTTATAAATGAAAAGGGGAATTGGTTTAAAAATAAACGTTGATTTATTTTATAAGTGTGGGAATTAATTTACGGATTTGGAACGTAAATATAAAGTAAATCGTTAAGGATTTATTTAATTGATTTAAATGAACCATGTTGAAATGAAAGAAATTCCGCGTAAGGAAAATGTTTGAAATTTGTTTTCAAAAGTGGAAAAGGTGAAAAGTGATTTGAAAATTAGTTTTCAAATGTTGAAGTGTGGGAAATTTTATATCTAGTAAAGATATTTTGGAAAGTAAATAATTTGGAAAATTATTTGGAATCTGGTGATGTTGAACACGCCTATTGATAGTTAAATAACCGACTATCAATATTTACCTTTAAATAGGCATTTGTTGTGATTGCTTGAATTTGAATGCCACACTTATTTTTGAATAAGCTCTCACTATTCGGGTTAGCCGGGAAAGGACATTGGGGTCGTATAACCCCTTCCAAATATGTGATACGTCGTAATGGATTGCATTTGATGACCGATGTTGAAGACCAGATATTTTGAAAACGGAAGGATTACCGTTGAGTTACTCTGCATCGGCTGATCTCCGATATAGAGGTTTTATCACCCTTAGTGACGGGAAGTCCGGACGTGATTAGAAATTATCCGAAATGCAAGGACTTCTTTGTAAGTGCCTTCGGTTCTGTTCGAGCCCGGAACAGACTTGTATGGATTGTATGTCTGACATTACAAGTTGAGATATAAAGCTGATTTCTTTCAAATATATTTCTGTTGGTGGCGGAGAATTTATTCTCTTAGCTTAACACCCTTCTCTGAGACGTACGAGCTCAGAGGTTATATAGTTGAAGGTTATTAGTGATATACTCCCAATTTGGTGGTGTGGCATGCTGAGTATTGCTGTGAAATGATCATTGTTTGATCATTCGTGATATGATCATTTGTTTGATCATTTATCTTGGTGATCATTTCTATGATCATTTGATTGACCCAAAGCACAGCTTTTGTATAAAGCGTGGCTTTGTGGATGAGACTTCGTCGGACCTCACACCCCGGAAATGGTCAAAACAAGAAGGATGCAGCAAGGTTATTAGGGGGTAGCGCCCCTTTAGTGTATGTCATTCCTTCTGGATAGAGGTGGTATCATGGTATGGAGCCCAGATATTTAACCTATGTTGTTGCTGCAAATTTTGTGGTTGTTGGAAATCGAGGATCCTCGGATAGATCGGTTACGATCGGGGGATGACATATTTGTGTCAATGGTTACCTAGTTTGAAAGGTAACCCGGCCTTGTGTTGGCAGAGATCCGGTTTGGTTCTCGGGTCGTCTTTCCAGAGGCGTACCTATGTGGCAATGGGAAGTTCCTTGGCCTGACCATTTGTTGGAAATCCAAAGAAACAATACGAGACTTGTACGGTTTTAGTTGTAGAACCTGCCATAGAATGTGGCGGTAACCTGCTATTGAACATGGTAGCTATAGTAGGCATACGATAATGTTCGTATGTTGGATAAGATTTATATCTTTACTTTCGAAATAATTTTTCTACACTATGCACTAGTAATAATATCAAATGTTTCTTTTTTAATGCGTATCAAGCATCTTTGACTATCATAAGGAGAAATCTCCTCCGATTCTGCGTTTGCATTGTGTGTGTGTGCGGGAGGCCTTATGGTAGTCTCATTTTTAAAAGCATTGCGAATTGACTTTAAAAATATTCCTCTATTTTGTTTTAAAGATAAACTGTTTTGAGTTCTCACACCAGTCACATGACTGACTTGGAGTTTATTGTTTTCCTTCCTAAACTCTGGGTACCCACCAATTTCCACACGGGCAGTCAAGAGTAAGGTTCATCAGGATATTCTGGAATTCAGGAGTTGCTAGAGGCAAGCTGGATGGCATGGCGTATTACTAGTATATAGTATTTCTTTTCCGCTGTTAGTTGTTGGTTGTTGTTGTACACTCTAATGATGTAATTTAATGTAATAACTAATATAGTTCTTTGTTTAAAGATTATTCATTTATGTATTATATGTTGTTCCGCTGCAATTGTGAGATTCTGATGTTGTTCTGTTGTTTCTTTCTGTTCTGTTCTATCTTTTTCTCTCTTCTTCTACCTTTTTCTTTTTCTTAAACCCTAACGATTCGGTTTTTCGGCAACGAAAAATCGCAAACGTTACATTTCAAATATCACTGTTTATTTGGTAATTAAATTACATTTAATAAATTAAAAGTTGGGTAAAGTATGGAATCTTCGATTTTAAGCTTGTTAAAAATAACTTAATGGCTTAAAAAAATTTGTATTAACAATACCGAAGATGATAGAACTTTTAAAAATGAATTTAAGGATGGTTTGTTTAGTTATGAAATATATCGTTTAAATCGATATTTAAAAATATCCTTCTAATGCACGGTCTCGAAAGTTGAGGAAACTAGTTCCATTGGATTCGTAATATTGTATTGTTATTGGATTTCAATTTTCGTAATGTTTAGAGTTGTCGTGTGATCATATGGTATATAAACGAGCAAGATTTATATCGAAAATTTAATATAATAACTGGACCCAAAAAGCTATCTTCTCCATACGATCGAGTAAGGGCTCGAAACTTTTTCCAATGCGTTCGGAATAGAGGTATAATATTATGAACGCCTAGCAGCACGCCTTGATAGGGGTTAAAAGTTATAGACTGTGTAAATTGAGGCGATTTGAATTTGAACTATATATATATATATTCACATACAATATACAAATTAAACACGTTTCCTCCTTAACAACACGTGTCCCCTTAAAAATAAACAATGAAATACGTTTCCATCTTGTCCTCTATTTCTTTTTCATGCAACCTTCTCCCTTATCCTCACTTAAAACTTTGTAAATAGGAAAGAAAGGAATTCAAGTCAAAAGATATGGTCGCACTTCCTTCTTCTCATTTTTTAAAATCAGCCGATGCCCAGTTTCAAAAAATAATGGCTCAAAATTTATCCTCTCTTCTTCAATCGATTGCGGATTCAATAATATGGATCGAAATCAAATTCGATCGTCAGAGAGACTGAGTTTAGGTTCAAACGAGAATCGGCAACATGGGTTCATCGTGGGTCGCGATTTCGATTCGTCTAGGGCTTCGACCCTCACAAGCTTGCGTTCGTATGCGATGAAGACTGGCATGGTGGCATTGTGGTCAGCAACGACGGCGTTTAGGCGCGCGCAAGGCAGGGCGAGGCGATCTGGAGCTCGGCATAGTCATTTCCTCGACTGGTAACCGCGACTTCGGCGTGGCAGAGTTCAACGATCTCGTTCGAGTATTAGGCAGAGCATGGTGGGTAGTTACCTGTTCGAAGTAAGGTATAAAACCCCCTTTTTATTTTTTATTTTTCTCTCTCCCTCTATATATATGTATATATCCAGTATATAAAGTATAGTATATATATACACACACACATACATACATATTTACACATACCTATTTTTATTTAAAAGTATATAGAGAAACAAAAGATAAAAATTTATTATATATAGAAAAGATTTTGGGAAAATATATTTGAATTTCAAATGTTGAAAAAGTTTTATAAAAACTTGATTTTTGAATCAGTGTAAATTAATTTTATAAGTGTATGGGTATCAAAGGATAGAAAAGAAAATGTAGGTCTTCGTATATATCAATTTGGATTCAAGGAGATTAACTTGTTAAGTGAGCTTATTTAATTATTTTAGTCACTAAAGATTTCAAGGAAAAAACCAGTTTAAATCAAATTATAAGTTAAATTTAAATAAGTAAATGGCGATTAATTGTTTGATTAATTCAAATAGTAATAAATCATGAATTGTTTATTCAAGGTCAAAATCATGAAGAAAACAAGCCGAGATGGAAGTGAATTGTAAACAATAAAGTCAAAGGTAAGTTAATCTCACTCATTTGGATTACCTTTTAAATTTAAATTGTTAAATTTTAATTAATGGTTGTTTGCTTGAATTGATAATTTATTAACGGCTTGGATGTGATATTATATATATATATATGTATATGTATATGTATATGTTGGAGAGATTGACTACCCGCATTATACAGCGAATGAGACCCTATGCGCCTGCATAATAGCGGATGGCCCTTTATACCGCGATATCCCTCTCGAAGTGAGATTGGTATTCTATATTTTGCTAACATCTATGGAAGCATGGAAACGGGTTGGAGGGATCCAACAGGATTCCTCAAAACGTTGAATTTATTTTACATTCAACAATGTGATTTAGTTGATGATCTATGATAGATTATGTTGATTATATTGGGGATTGAAATTATTGAATGTTATGGCTTGGCTGAATATATATGGGAATTTTGAGAAACGAATATATATATATATATATATATATATATATATATATATATATATATAGTTTGGATTTTTAAAGGAAATGAAAAGAAAATTCTTAAGTAAATAATTATTGGGAATTGAATAAATCTAATAATAAATTTTAAAAAGGAATTTAAACCAGGAAATCAGTTTGAAATCGATTTATTGTTTTGGAAAATGTGATTTAAAGTAAAATGAGAAATGGAAATTTGTAAACTGGGTTTATAAATGAAGTGGAATATTTATCAGTGGATAAATTTGGAAGTATAGATTCCGGTAGAATTTATAAGAAAAAGATGCAATTCATTTTAAAAATAAAAAGGTGATTCTATTTTTAAAAGTTGGAAAGTATATATTTTTCTTTGGAAAACTAAGTATATTTTCAGAGAAAAGATTTCAAAGTATAAACTAGAAGTTTAAAAATGTTTTTTAAGAATGTTTTAGAAAATTTATTATTTTAATTATTATTTTTAAGTGAAAAGTAAATAATATTTAAGTTAATTATGGTAGTTAATTATTTTTATAGGTAAATTAGTATAATGATTTTTAAAAGGAAATTTTAACATAAATATTGGATATAATAACTTTATTTTTAAAAGGAAATTTTTGTTTAAGTTTTACTCAAAAACTCTTATAGAATTTCTTAAGCATTATTTTTATTTAAGTAATTTTAGTAGCCTTAATGTAAATAGTTTAAATATATATTTTTGAAAGTGATCTTAAGGAGATGGGAAATGTGTTTAAAAAATAAAAAGTGGTTTTATTTTTAAGTGTTGAAAGAATTTATGGGAAATCAGGACTTAAATTAAATTGGGATAAATCGAGCAGGATTTATAAATGATTATATGCGTTATACTGAAATGGAAGTGTATTTCCCTGAAAAGCCAAGTATATTTTCAAAGAAAGATTTCCAAGTATAAGTTAAAGGTTTTAAAGTGGTTTTAAAATGATGTTTTAGAATGAAATTATTATTTAGTGGTTTTAAATTTTTTAACAAGAAGTATTTATTAAGTTAATTATATAAGTAAATCATTTTAAAGGTTTAACTAGTATTTTAATTTGAAAGATAATTATTTAATATTTGTACCTTATATAATAAATTTTATTTTAAATTTAGTTTTGGCTTAAGTTTTACATGAGAAATTTTTACAAAATTTCATAAATAGTATTTTAAAAAAGTTTTTGAGTAGTTTTTATTTTAAATGTTTTGAAGTATATATTTTTGGATAAAGTGATTTAAACTATTTAAAAATCTAAAGTATTAAGACTTGGTGATTTTCAGGGGAAATAAAACAATTGTTAAATGATTGTTTGATTTGATAGTTAAATAACCGACTATCAATATTGACCAATGCGCTAATCATTTCGAGGAGACCGGGATCGTGATTAATTTCTCGTGAACCATTTCGATCTGGTTTGAACATTTTCATGAGGAAGACAAAAGCTTGGAGTCGAAAATGGAGCAGTGAAGTGCAAGGGCTAATCGCTACTAATCCTGAGGGTGATTCCAAAATGGATGTAGTAGGAGTAATGGCTTCGGTTCCATTCGGACCAAGGAACGGGCTTGTATGGATGAATGCTATCAGAACATCGTCAGGAGGACGATGAGCATTCTAAGTGAGATGTGTTCTAAAAAGGTAACATATAGCCTGAGCCTCATTAACCGAGAATGGCTAAAATAGGGGAGGTGCAGCAAGGCTAGGTTACTAGCAACTAATTAGGGTAAGGTCATCCCTGTCTAGATGTCCCTTTTTATTCGGCTGTGTGAGCGGTTGCTGATCCCAACCGTAGGGTAATCTTATTCGGACTATCTAATAAGGGGTAGCTTCGGTCTTATGTAACAGGGTATCAGGGTGGATCCTTGATATGGTGATCTAGACCACGTACTATGAAGGGCGGTACCCCAATAGCCCTGCCATTGTATGGAATCCAATCTCCAATAAGCGCCTGTGCGATTTTGATCGTGCACAACTATTGCTGAAACGTGGGATGCAATCATTTCAGCTAGATTCTATTTTTCTTTCTATAGACACTATTATAACATCAGATGAATTTGATAAAAAAAAATTTGGTTATCATAAGGTAAAAACCCAACATGTTTATTTGCGGCATGGTGTTACGAGATACCTTTGATTTCAAAGGATTTTGAAACTTTGATAATCCAATTGAGTGTGTTTTCTCACGCCAGTTTTCCATGCTGACTCGGGTATTGTTTTTTTATAATGCTCAGGTAAGACCGAGTATTATAGATATAGGAAAGGATGCCGTGGAACTCAAGAGACGAGCTGGATGGCTAGACGTATCAAATGTATTTGATGTATTATCTGCTATGTATGATTTAATGCATAATCAGTTTTTGTGGGGACAAGTTAATATAACTGTCCAACATTGTGTTTTGTTTGATGTTGTACTCTAATGATGTAATATATAATATAGTTACAGTTTCTTTGTATAAAAGTCTGTTGTTATCTATTATATGTTATTCCAGCGCGATTGTGAGATACTGTTGTTTTGTTTTCTTTACTTCTACATACTTCTTCTTTCCCTTACGGTTTGGTTTTCCGGCATTCGATTGTTCAACATTTATTATAGTGGACATATTGATGTCAATTTTGGACGTCGAAAAATGGGGTCGCTACAATTGGTATTAGAGCTGAAGGTTAAGCGAGAACCTTGGCTCTGGTAGGGATCACTCATTAGAAATAGAGTCTGCAGCACTCTAGAAGGAGTTTGAGTTATTAATAGATATGAGCGCATATTTATTAGTGAATATAAAATAGTTTATACTGTGTTGATTGGTTTGTTGAGTGGTTCATGGATTCTGGTCAATACGAGTAATTAACATTATTGATAGGGATCTCTAGATACTTGTACAGAACAATTCGACATGGTATTGTTTTAAATAGGGTAAACAAAATAATTTTTCCCAAAGTTATTTTTATATAAAAGAAATAATTTTTTCTTAAATTATTATAGTTAAATATATGGTTGCTTGGTTGTTAGGAAATGATAATATTAAAATTATTAACAATATGTATGGAAATTGAATAAAGAATTGAAATCATAATCAAAGGTTAAAAAATTAACCCATATGATAGAATGGGATTTGAAATGCGAATTATAACTTGAACTTCCAGAGAAATATTTGAATAAAGATTGGAAGGTTTTGAAGTTTTGAAAATATGGGAATTTTGATTTCCTTTGACTTTGAAAATGATTTTCAAAGGCCTTGGAGGAATAGTAGCAATATTATTCGAAAATATTTTTGAATTGGATATGAAATCTGTTGGAATTTGTAACTAAAAGTATCTGAAAATGTTATTAAAAAGCACTAAACTCATTTCGGTCACCGGAAATAATTTTAGTGACGACTACTGCTACATCGATATTCATTTTCGAGTTTCCAAGAGAGGGATTACTACCTAGATGTTTTGGATTGGTGTTTTTTTGTGAAGATTGGGTTTGATTTTGAAAATGCAAAAGAATAGTTTGATCTAGATATATATGTTTTCAAAATTTATTTTGAAATGTTGAGGAAATGCTTGAACTTTGGAAGTTAATTTAAAATGTTTATGGAATAAATGGGTTTGAAAAACTTATAAAATTTTCAAATTTGTTTAGAATAAAATATAACTTAAGAAGAGTTAAATGAAAATGAGTATGAAAACGAAATAAGTTGGAAAAATAAACCCATTAAATGAAGCAAATTTAAAGAGAGTAGTGAATGGAATTTAAATAAGTTGGAAAAAAATTATGGAAGTTTAAAAATTTAAATGGAAATGAAATTTAAATAAACCAAGTTAAATAAAAAGTGAAATTGAGAAAAGGGTCTAAGTTGATTAAATGAAATGGTCATTGTAATAAAATTTATTAAGTTTGAAATTAAATTTGAAAATGAAGTGATAAATAAAATTAGTAAGTATACAGATTTGAAATTGAATTTGATTGAAATGAATTAGTGAATGAAACTAATTACAATAACCAGGAAATAAATATGGATGGAGATGTGGTTAATAGCATTCAATAGTGGAAAATTGGAAGGTAAATTGAATTCAGAATGGAATTAAAAATTTAAGTTAAGTATAAGAAGTGTATACTATATTAATAATGAACTTACGAAAAGTAAAGGGTGTAATTTTTAAGTAAAATTTGGTATTGGGAAAATATTCTTAGTTAATATGTAAATGAAGGTTTAATAAGGGTGCGTGAAATGATAATTGTGAATAAATGAATAGAAATCAGAAAAATAAAGGTGTATAAAAGAGAATTGATATAGCTAATAATCAATTGGGATAAACGTAGGATGTACGTATATTATTTTTTTCGCATAGCGATTTGATCCAGATTCGAGCACAGAATTTCTAGATAGTTACATCGAACTGAGTTGGGAATTTTCACTCGATTTTCGACGGTGAACCCTGGATATGGATTTTTGATTAATTATGGAAATTCACCATCATATTAAATGGCTATGCAAGGAGAATGATGGTTTTCGATCAAGAAACCAGATATGAGTCCGTAGTAGGAAGTCGGGTGGACGATACTACTTTGGAAGTGAATTGTGTGATCGAGTGAGCGACCGAATTTAGTGTTGCGTACAGATGATATATGAGCATCGTACGTGCTTGAATGAAATAGATGTTGGAATTTTTGAAAGCAAATGAATAAAATGTTTTTGAATGGTGATTGGATATTATTACTATAGTATATAGGTATTTTAAAGCAAAAGGAAATTGATGATTTTGATTTCAAAAGATAAAATTATATTGCCCGACAGAAAGATATATATTTAAAATTGTATATGAAATTCGATGATTTTCTGGTCTAGGCACTTGGCTTTTGTTTTCTTTTGAAATTTGGGGGCCCATAGAGGCATTTTGTAGTTATACCGATCTAGCCGCGCAAAGGAGACACTGGCGAATTTTTTCGAAAATTTAAGGAGTTAGAAAAATTTTGAGAAAATTTTATAATTTAAAATTTGGTTTTAAATTTAAATTTGAATTGTTGAGTAAGTAATATTGTTTGGAACTTATGTATGAGTTTGGAAAGTTAATAGAGTGATAGTGTGTCTTAAATAAAAGATTTGTTTTGGGAAGTTGTTGAAACTATTTGGATTGGGAAAATAGTTACTGGGTCATGGATCATTCTTCTTAACTAGTAATTTTGGAGGCGAAATTCTTTTAAGGGGGAGGAATGTGACGACCCAGAAGTTTTGAATATTTGAAATTGGAATATTTAATTAATTTTAAATACTTGGAAAGTTAGGTTAACTCGAATTTCAAATACCACTGTTTATTTGGTAATTAAATTATTGAATTCAATAAATTAGAAGTTGGGTAAAGTATGGAATCTTCGGTTCTAAGTTTGTTAAAAATAATTTAATGGCCTAGAAAATTTGTATTAACAACACTGAAGAAAATAGAACTTTTAAAATTGAATTTAAAGATGGTTTGTTCAATTTTGAAATATATCGTTTGAATCGATATTTGAAAATAGCCTTCTGAGGCACGATCTCGGAAGTTGACAAAACCAGTTTCACTGGATCCATAATATTGTATTATTATCGTATTTTAATTTTCGTAGTGTTTGGTGTTGTCGTGTGATCATACAGTATATAAACGCGCTAGATTTATATCGAAAATTTAATATAATAACTGTGCCAAAAAGCTATCTTCTCCATACGATCGAGTTAGGACTGAAACATTTTCCAGTGTGTTCGGAATAGGGGTATAACATTATGAACGCCTAGCGGCAAGCCTCGATAGGGGTTTAAAATTTTAGACTGTGTAAATCGAGACGATTTGAATTTGAATTTAAATTAAATATACATATTCACATACAATAGGCAAATTAATCACGTTTCCTCCTTAACAACACATGTCCCCTCAAAATAAACAATCAAATACATTTCCATCTTGTCCCCTATTTATTTTTCACACAACCTTTTCCCTTATTCTCAGTTAAAACTTTGTAAACAGGAAAAAAAAGGAATTCAATTCAAAAGATATAGCCGCACTTCCTTCTTCTCATTTTTTTTAATCAGCCGACGCCTAGTTTCAAAACATAATGGCTCGAAATCTTTCCTCTCTTCTTCAATCGATTGCGAATTCAATAGCATGGATCGTAATCGAATTCGATTGGCAGAGAGACTGAGTTCATGTTCAAACGAGAATCGACGACATGGGTTCATCGTGGGTCACAATTTCAATTCGGCTAGGGCTTTGACCCTCGCAAGCTCACGTTCGTACGCGATGAAGACTAGCATGGTGGCATTGTAGTCAGGGTCGGCGGTGTTCAGGTGCACGCAAGTAGGGCGAGGCAGTTTGGAGCACGGCGTTGTCGTGCTCCTCGACTGGTGACCGTGACTTCGGCATGGCAGAGTTCAACGATCTCATTCGAGTACTGGGTAGAGCTCAGTGGGTTATTGCCTGTTTGAAGTAAGGTATAAACCCCCTTTTATTTTTTTATTTTTCTCTGTATATGTATATATATATATATCCAGTATAGAAAGTATAATATTTATATAAATATATATACATATATACATATTTACACATACCTATTTTTATTTAAAAGTATGTAGACAAACAGAAGATAAAAATTAACTATATATAGAAAAGATTTTAGGAAATATATATAGAAATTTTAAGTGTCGAAAAAGTTTTATAAAAACAAGATTTTTGAATCTAAATAAATTAATTTTATAAGTGTATGGGTTTCAAAGGATAGTAAAGAAAATGTAGGCATATATATATATATATATATTCGATATAAGAATATATATATATATATATATATATATATATATATATATTTATATATATATTAACTTACTAGTTTATTTTAAAATAATGGATTCGAGGAGATTAACTTGTTAAATTAGCTTATTTAACTATTTTAGTTACCAAAGATTTTAAGGGAAAAATCATTTTAAATCAAATGATAAGTTAAATTTAAATAAGTAAATGGTGATTAATTGTTTGATTAATTCAAATAGTAATAAATCGTGAATTGTTTATTCAAGGTCAAAATCATGAAGAAAATAGGCCGAGATGGAAATGAATTGCAAACAATAAAGTCAAAGATGAGTTCATCTCACTCATTTGGATTATCTTTTAAATTTGAATTGTTAAATTTTAATTAATGGTTGCTTGCTTGAATTGATAATTTTTTATCGGCTTGGATGTGATAATTACAGATGAGACCCTATGCGCCTGCATAATTGCGGATGACCCTATACCGCGATATCCCACTCGAAGTGGGATTGGTATTTTATATTGTCCTAACATCTGTGTATGTAGGGAAACAGATTGGAGGGATCCAACTGGATTCCTCAAAATGTTGAATTTATTTTATATTCGGCGATGTGATTTATTTGATGATTTGTGATAAATTATATTGATTATATTGATTATGTTGGGGATTAAATTGTTGAATTTTATGGCTTGGCTGGATATATATGGGTGTAATATATATATATATATATATATATATATATATATAGTTTGGATTTTCAAATGAAATGAAAAGAAAATTCTTTAAGTAAATAATTATTGGGAATTGGATAAATCGAGGAATAAATTTTAAAATGGAATTAAACCAGGAAATCAGTTTGAAATCGATTTAGTGTTTTGGAAACTGTGATTTAAAAGAAAACGAGAAATGGAAATTTGTAAACTTGGTTTATAGATGGAGTGGAATATTTATCGGTGGATAAATTTGGAAGTATAGATTCCGGTGGAATTTATAAGAAAAAGTTACAAATCATTTTAAAAATAAAAAGGTGATTTTATTTTTAAAAGTTGGAAAGTATATATTATTTTTTGGAAAATTAAGTATATTTTCAAAGAAAAGATTTCAAAGTATAAACTATAAGTTTAAAAATGTTTTTTAAGAATGTTTTAGAAAATTTATTATTTTAATCATTTTTAAGTGAAAAGTAATAATTTATTTATGTTAATTATGGTAGTTAATTATTTTTAAAGGTAAATTAGTATTATGATTTTTAAAAGGAAATTTTAACATAAATATTAGATATAATAACTTTATTTTTAAAAGGAAATTTTGGCTTAAGTTTTACTTTGAAACTCTTATAAAATTTCATAAGTATTATTTTTATTTAAGTAACTTTAGAAGCTTTAATGTAAATAATTTAAGTATATATTTCTGAAAGTGATTTTAAGGAGATGGGAAATGTGTTTTAAAAATAAAATGTGGTTTTATTTTTAAGTGTTGAAAGAATTCACAAAAAATCAGGATGTAAATTAAATTGGGATAAATCGAGCAGGACTTACAAAGGATTATATGGGTTATACTGAAATGGAAGTGTATTTCACTGAAAAGCCAGGTATATTTTCAAAGAAATATTTCCAAATATAAGTTAGAGGTTTTAAAGTGGTTTTAAAAGAATGTTTTAGAAAGAAATTATTATTTAGTGGTTTAATATTTTTAACATTAAATATTTATTAAGTTAATTAGATAAGTAAATTATTTTGAAGGTTTAACTAGTATTTTGATTTAAAGGATAATTATTTAATATTTATACCTTATAGAATAACTTTTATTTAAATTTAATTTTAGCTTAAGTTTTATACGAGGAATTTTTACAAAATTTCATAAATAGTATTTTAAATAAAGTTTTTGAGTAGTTTTTATTTTAAATGTTTTGAAGTATATATTTTTGGATAAAGTGATTTAAATTATTTAAAAATCTAATGCATTAAGACTTGGTGATTTTCAAGGGAAATAAAACAATAGGTGAATGATTGTTTGATTCGATAGTTAAATAACTGACTATCAATATTGACCAATATGCTGATCATTTCGAAGAGACCGGGATCACGATTAATTTTCCAAAAACCACCTCGATCTGGTTTGAACGTTTTCGTGAGGAAGACAAGAGCTCGGAGTCGAAGATGGAGCTGTGAAGTGCAAGGGCTAATAGCTACTAATCCTGAGGGTGATTCCAAAATGGATATAGTAGGAGTAGTGTCTTCGGTTCCGTTCGGACCGGGAATGGACTTGTATGGATGAATGCTATCAGAACGTTGTCAGGAGGACGATGAGCATTCTAAGTGAGTTATGTTCTAAAAAGGTAACGCATAGCCTCGAGCCTCATGAACCGGGAATGGCTTAAACAGGGGAGGTGCATCAAGGCTAAGTGGCAAGCAACCAATTAGGGTAAGGCCATCCCTGTCTAGATGTCCCTTTTCATTCGACTGTGTGGGCGGTTTCTGATCCCAACCGCGGAGTGATCTTATTCGGACTATCCAGTAAGGAGTATCTCTGGTCTTGTGTAGTAGGTGATCAGGGTGGATCCTCGGTACGGTGATCTAGACCACGTACTGTGATGGGCGGTACCGTAGTAGTCCTACCATTATATGAAATCCAATCTCCAATAAGCGCCTGTACGTTTTTGATTGTGCCCAACTATTGCTGAAACGTGAGATTCAAGCATTTCACGTTAGATTCTATTTTACTTTCTATAGACACTATTTTAATATCAGACGAATTTTAGAAAAATGTTTTGGTTATCGTAAGGTAAAAACCGACATGTTTATTTAGGTGTGGTCTTACGAGATACCTTTGATTTCAAAGGATTTTGAAACTTTAATAATCCAAATGAGTGTGTTTTCTCACACTGGTTTTCCACACTGACTCGGGTATTTTTTTATTATAATGCTCGGGTCATACGAGTATTATAGATATAGCAAAGGATGCTATGGAGCTCAGGAGATGAGCTGGAAGGCGAGATGCATCACATGTATTTGATGTATTATCTGCTGCGTATGGTTTGATGCATAATCAGTTTCCATGGTCACAATTTAATATAACCGTCCTATGTTGTGTTTTGTTTGATGTTGTACTCTGATGATGTAATATATAATACAGTTACAATTTCTTTGTGTAAAAGTCTATTGTTATCTATTATATGTTATTCCGGTGCGATTGTGAGATTCTGCTGTTGTTGTTTTGTTTTCTCTTCTTCTACATCCTTCTTCTTTCCCTTACGATTTGATTTTCCGACATTCGATTGTTAGGCATTTAGTACGATGAATGTATTGATGTTGACTTTCGGGCGTCGAAAAATAGGGTCGTTACATCATCAGTCTTTCTCTTGAAGACACATTATGGTCGATGGACCATATCCCTTTAGGTACAAGTATCAAAATCATATTTTGATAACATACTTGGAATCCATTCAGATTTTTGCATCATACCTTATGGCATAGTCAATAATCTTAATGTTTTAACTGAAACCGAGGATTATCTATTCTTAATATTGGTAAGAAACTCATGGTTTTTCTTTAATGTGCAAAAATTCTTATCAGACGCTCTAACGCATTGTGTTCGTTTTGGACATGTTAGTTTCATTTAGTCCTACATAATAAGTTTCATATTTGGATCTTATCCAAATCCATTTTATTACTAATAATCTCAAGAAGAAATTCATTTGCTAAGAAACTGATAAATCTAGAAATAATAACTGTTCTCAGTGCAATAGAATGGGTCTTTATACACACTTTATGATTTTCCTTATATATAAAACTGATTTGGTTTTAGTACGTGACATTTATGTTTGAAACACAAATTGGCCATCCAACGACAATCATTTCCGAACTCGTTTTGGGATGATTCGTGCAAGATACCTCACGAATAATTATTGCACATAGTCATTCGACTTGCACAACCTGCCAACTCTTTGGCATAGATATGTTGCGTACTACTCTTAAGTACACGACTTTACAGAAATAACTTAACTAAACTAATAGAGTTATGGGTATGCTCTTGGGGCAATCATGTAATTTGTTATGTAAATCTAACTCAATAACCAATCATAATTGAAATAAAAGGTGTTTTCATTCTGTTACATACTTGTTATAATATGTTGTAAATAATTAACTATTTAATTTAAGTATATATGTCAGTTTTCCGTAGGCTTAGTGATGTTGGCAGGAGCATTTGATTCCCTTATAGAGGGGATAGGGTTCGATTCTTGGCAACCACATTGAGTCATCCAAAAGGGGTGGTTTAAATTTAGGATGCAGGTTTTGGAAGACCTTCTTGTGTGCCCCTTGGATGTTGTCGGCAAAGCCGGATTTACCGGGATTCAAAAAAAAATATAGATGTCAAAAAGTCCACAAATAATGTGTTTTTAATAGTAGTTACAAATAATTGTAACCATGAATATTGTATCACAATATGATAAGCACATCATTTTAAATATTCTTAGCAAGATGTATCGAGATTGACATCGATGTATCCGTTAAGACTAGAGTACATAATGCTCTCCAAATTTATGCCAGTTTATTACTTTTGGTTGATGGAGGCGCCAAAGAGTTATATACTGATAGTTATTAGATAACTTTGGAATGACCCATCCAATACTTTTCTATTGGTTAATATAACTAAGGTCGAACAGAAAATATCAAAATAGCTAATTTTCATAATCTCTTGACTTGAAAATACCATTGCCCTCAGTATGAAAGCCCCGCTTTGATTATAGTCAAATCATGGTGTTATGTCCATCTAACGACTACAGTTGGGTCTTGTAGATGTATTTGAAGTGAAAACTCTATTCAAGAGAGAATTAATCTCCTCATTTATAAAGGGTTAGTACCATAGTTGACTGAAATAAAATCATAGTCAAAATCTCTGGCCAGAGTAGTTCAGTTAATAATTATTATTATAATTGATCCAAGGAATTTGTGTTTGAACTATAAAGTTGAATGTGGATGATACTGGAATTTTGACCATTACCAAATTTCATAAGTCCAAAGTGATACAATTTTGACAAAGAGAATTGGTGTAAATAACCGTTACTACCAGGTATCACTTATCATAAATAAAATTGGACAAAATGTCACACTACTAGCTAAGGTGGCGTTTGAAAATTAAAATTGAATTATTTGATATTAATTACCGACTGAGTCAACAACTTTGAGTCGCACAAACCAAATGATGAACACTCTAAATGAACCACATGATTTAATTAATTTATAATTATTGTAAATTAATTAAACTAATTAATATTTATGAAATATTAATTACTTAATTTTATTCAATTTGTTTAAATACCATTAGTATTTAATAAAGTGTGTATATAAAAGTTATAAATGTACGTATCGATATACGACATTAGTAGAATATTTAAATTGTATTTAAATAGAATAAATATCAAGTGTGTTTTTAAATTAATTACTATTTATTAAATATTACTTATTACATTTTATTTGATTTGACTACCAATACCTTTTAATAAAATGCGTAAATAAATGTTATAGACGTGCATGTCGATATATGATACAAATTGCTTAGATTAAATTTAAATACTATAAATGTTGAGTGGGTTTGTAATCTTTTGAGACCCATATGGTATGTTTGTCCAGCCAAATGAAGGGAAAGGAAAGGCTTCAGATTGTATTTGTAAGGGCAATGAAGTAAATTAAGGAATGAAAATAATCTCCAGCCTTAATTAAAAACATATTACCTTCATTATATATTCATTTCCTCTTGCCATTCTCTCTTCCTTTCTCCCAAATGAATCATGGCCAAAGTTAACATGGAAACATGGCTAAAATTTATTAAAAAAAATTAAGATTAAATTAATTTACAAAAAGTAGTTTTCCCTCTTGATCTTTACAAAATCTAGAGGTAGACTTCTGGATCTTGGAGCTCTTGATTCATCATTAAATTGTCATCTTTTGGCATCATCAATTGGTAATATTCAATCACTTTTAATTTGTATTACAACATGTTCAAATAACTTACGTCCCCTTCTTATCTTGTTATGAATTGGTCACATCTTGTTAATTTAGTTTGGACTTCACTTCTTTTACAACAATTATACAAATTTATGTGTGTGTGTCACAAACACATGTATATCTGTATGTGTATTTGTGTTGGCATATTTCGTTTAATATTTTTTTAGAAACTTAAGTTCAAAAAAAAATTCAAACCTCGATTGAATTTTATTTAATTGAAATATATATATATATAAGTAAAACACGTACATATTTGTTTGAAATCATTTATGAAATTGAGTACAAGTTTCATGTGCTATCTTGTTATTTTTATTACCATATACTTTGTTGCTATTTACTTTGTTTCAATGAATAGTTATAAATGGACTTTAAAATTATTGACGCAACGGATAATTAACGAAACGATATAGATCGATAAAAGTAGCAAGTGGTGGATTGAAGATACTGAAATGCCCAAATTCGTTGATCACAAAGATACCGAATTCTAGCTATCTTCGACACGTTGATCGCGCACGATACCGTGAGAGAAGATCTACAATTCTTCAAACGTTGATCAAGCGCACTTAATACCGTGAATTGGCTTCAACGATCGTTGAATCGAACGCACTCGATTAACCGAAAGTGGAGATAGGAGATTACACTCAACTACTAATTTAAGATGACAGCACATAGCAATCAACAAGAATTTTATTCAACAAAAATCAACCCACCAAAATGTACAACACACGCCCTATTTATAGCTTTTTACACCCTGACCCTTAAGTCGTTGCCGACTTAACTCCCCACGACTCACGACTCATCCTTAGGTCGTACGCGACCTAACACATCACATACATACACGACTCAAAGCAATTACATCACAACAGCCTTCGGCCGACTCAACACTTGAATGACTTAAGGAAACACACAAATATACAACTCACTCACATATATACAACACAGCGGCTCACCATAGTCAACATAGGTCGTGAACGACTCATCACTTACAGACCACACGACTCACGACTTAAGTTCAACACAGCGACTCAAGTTTCTTGCGGCATATTCTTCAAACGACTTACGGCATAACTCTTCAAACGACTTAACTAGGTCGTGACCGCTTCTGACTTAAGGTCTTTAATTATTTGAACTTTCCTCTGCTTCATGATAAGTCGTGGTCGACTTATAATTGTGTCGTTAGCTCGTATCTCCCCCTCACATGACCCCTTAGCTCCTATAGCTATAAGTCGTATACGACTTAGAAAGCACGAACGACTTATGCCTTTGCTAAGTCGTAACTCCTTCCCATGTGAACGGCCCAAGCCTTCCTCCTTAAGTCGTGTACGACTTATCCCTCCTTCTCTAGCCTGCTGCATCATCCTCCCCTGGTTGAGAGAAATTCGTCCTCGAATTTATAAATTCTTCCACATCAGATTGTTCATCTCCATAATATGGTACAAAATGCTTAACATTGAACACATCAGAAGTGTACACATCCTCCGGCAGCTTCAACTTATAAGCATTTTCATTGATCCGTTTCACAACTTCTACAGGACCAATTTTTCTGGCTTTCAACTTGTTATAAGCGTCTCCTGGAAAACGATCCTTGGTTAACACAGCGTAAACCAAATCACCTTCGTTAAATTCAACACTTCATCGCTTCAAATCTGCAGTTCGTTTATACTTCTTATTTGCTTTCTCCAATCGCTTCTGAACGATTTTATGACATTCAGTCAACCCATCAACAAAGTCTACAGCTCGTTTAACCATCCCCTTCGGTTGTGGCCTTACCGTTAGATCCAACGGTCCCCTTGGTAAATTTGAATATACAATCTGAAATGGACTAAATCCCGTACTATGATTCATTGCATGATTATGAGCAAACTCTGCTTGGCATAACTTCATGTCCCAACTCTTCAGATTGTCCTTCACAAGACATCGCAACAAATTTCCCAACGATCTGTTAACAACTTCGGTCTGTCCATCTGTCTGCGATGGTAAGCGCTACTAAATTTCAGCTTCGTTCCAACCATCTTCCACAAACTCAGCCAAAAATGACTCAAAAATCTGGTATCCCTGTCTGAAACAATGGACTCCGGCAACCCATGTAAACGATAGATTTCTTTAAAGAACAACTGTGCCACATGGACTGCATCCGCCGTCTTCTTACAAGCAATAAAATGTACCATCTTTGAAAAAGGATCCACCACCACATATATAGAGTCATTTCCCCTTTGAGTTCTCGGCAAACCCAACATGAAATCCATACTAATGTCTACCCACGGTCTTGTAGGAACAGGTAATGGCATATACAATCCCGCATTTGTAGCTGTCCCTTTCGAAACCTGACAAACATGACATCTACGCACAAACCTTTCGACCTCTTTCCTCATTGTCGGCCAAAAATAAGATTGAGAAATTAACTGCAAAGTACGATCTCTACCCACATGGCCTTCTTCATGTAGCTCCTTTATAATCTTCATTCTCAAACTACAATCCGGTACGCATAAACGATTTTCTTTAAACAGAAAACCATCCACCAATACAAACTCATCAGCATTCCCCTCCTTGACCTTTTCAACAAAATTCATAAAGTAAGGATCTTCTTCAGTCAGTTCCGGCAACAATTCAAACCCTGTCACCTCAACCTTCATTGTAGTCAACAAGTGATTCCTTCTGTTCAATGCATCTGATACACGATTCGTAATTCCCGATTTATGTTTCACCACGAAAGTAAATTGTTGTAGATATGCTATCCACGAAGCATGTCTCGCTGAAATCTTATCCTGTCCTTGTAAATGTTTCAATGCCTCATGATCAGTGTAAAGAACAAACTCCTTCTGAAACAAGTAATATTGCCAGTGCTTCACCGCTTGAACAATCGCGTAAAACTCTACATCATAAGTGCTATATCTCAACTTGGCTCCAGATAATTTTTCACTGAAATAAGCAACTGGTCTTCCATTCTGGCTCAATACTCCACCAATTCCCACTTTCGAAGCGTCAGTATGCAATTCAAATAACAACTGAAAATTCGGCAGTACCAGAATTTGTGTTGTCGTCAAGAGTGTCTTAATCTTCTCAAAGGTAACTCCTGCTTCCTCTGACCATACAAACTTCTTTCCTTTCATGCAATCAGTAACCGGTGCCATCACGCTACTGAAATGTGGAATGAATCTTCGGTAGAATGACGCTAGCCCATGAAAACTCCTCACTTCCGTAATTGTCCTCGGCTGTGGCCAATTCCTGACCGCTTCAACTTTATTCTGGTCCACCTGTATACCTTCTCCTGACACAACATACCCCAGAAATAAAACACTCCTCGCCATAAACACACATTTCTTTGTTGTGGCATAAAACTGTTCCTGTCGTAGGACCATCAATACTTCCTTCAAATGATGCAAATGTTCCTCCGAACTCCCACTGTATATCAGAATATCATCGAAATACACCACCACAAATTTCCCGATAAAAGTTCTAAAGATTTGATTCATCACCCGCATGAACGTACTCAGTGCATTCGAAAGACCAAACGACATCACAAGCCATTCATACAACCCCTCTCTCGTCTTGAAGGCTGTCTTCCATTCGTCACCTGGTCTAATTCGAATTTGATGATAACCACTCTTCAAATCAATCTTCGAAAAGATAGTTGCCCCACTCAACTGATCTAGCAAGTCATCCAACCTTGGAATTGGAAATCTATATCTCACCGTAATCTTATTCAATGCTCTACTATCAGTGCACATCCTCCACGTCCCGTCCTTCTTCGGTACCAACAAAGCTGGCACAGCACATGGACTCAAACTTTCCTGCACATGTCCCAGCTCAAGTAACTCTTCCACCTGCCTCCTCAACTCTTCATGTTCCTTCGGACTCATTCGATAATGTGGTCTATGCGGTAATACTGCTCTCGGAACAAGATCGATTTGATGTTGAATGTCTCTCAGTGGCGGTAACTCCTTGGGCAACTCTTCTGGAAATATATCTTCAAATTCTTTCAAATCTGGCTTCGCTTCTTCTGGGATTTCAACCTCTTCACTACAATCTCGTCCAATTAACACAAAGACTTCAGGCTCCTCTTCAACTTACTTAACAAACTCCTTCAAAGTTAACAAAGTTTTCAGTTCTTCAATCTCCTCAGATTTACTCTCTCCCTGCTGTCTCTTCTTTGGAACTAAAATAATCTTAACGCCTTCAAACATAAAACTATAGCTATTGGTTCGACCGTCATGCTGCACTGCTCGATCATACTGCCACGGTCTTCCCAAAAGCAAATGACAAACATCCATCTCAACTACATCACACCAAATCTCGTCTTTATATTTCTTCCCAATAGAAAATGGAACTCGAACTCGCTTATCCACCTTCACCTCTCCTCCTTTTCTCAGCCACGCTAACTTATAAGGATTTGGATGTTTTTCCGTTTTCAACTTCAATTTTCTCACCGCTTCTGTAGAAATAATATTGTCACAACTTCCTGCATCAATCACAAATTTACAAACTTTTCCCAATATAGTGCATGTCGACTGAAAGATGTTACTCCTCAACCAACTAGCTTCACCCTCTTGCTTCGGTGTTAAACAAGATCTCCTCATCATTAGATTACACCCTTCGTCTCCCGATGCGATATCCTGTTCATCTTCCTCCACTGGACTAGAATCACCTTCACCAACATCCTCAACTTCAACCTCAGCTATCATAGCTCGTTTCTTCGGTTTTGGACACTCATTGCTTTTATGACCTATCTCCTGGCAATTGTAGCATTTGAAACCATTGTTAACCTTCGCCTTCTCACCCTCCTTTATCACGGGTTTACTGACAAGTTTAGAAAATACCCTTTACTTGATTGTTGGAATTAGTAAACACACCACCTCCACGCCTTCCCTGCTTCTCCCAAGCCAACGCCTTTTGGCGTGCTTCTGCCACAGATCTTGGATCGAATATATTAACCATATCCCGAATCTGCATTCGCAAACCTCCAACAAACCTCGCAGTCAATTGTTCCTCGGTCTCTATAATGTCATTTCGAGCAATCAGTTGATAAAACTCAATAGCATATTCATTAACAGTCTTCGTTCCTTGCCTCAGATTCTGCAATCTCTGATACATGAGTGATTAATAATTGTAAGGCAAGAATGTAGCCTTCATCAACTTCTTCATCTTATCCCAAGACTCAATCTTTGATTTTCCCATTCTCTCCCTTGTAAGTTTAGTTTGCTGCCACCATGCTAAATCTCTACCTCTCAAACGAGTAGCAACCAACTTAACTCTTCGATTCTCCGGGACCTCTTTGAAATCAAAGATCTCTTCCACATTAGACAACCAATCAAGAAATTCTTCTGCTACCATTCCACCCTTGAATTCTGGAATTTCCATCTTCATACCCGATTCCCATCGACGATCATCATCTACATCTCAATATGAATTTCGAATTTGGTCTCGATCTCGATAATGAATGCTAGCTCTATCACCCTCTTCATCAAAATCAAATGTACGTCTATATCGATCTCGACCATCAACATCCCTTTGATCACGCATGTCTCTTCTACTATGTCTCTCTTCATCTCTATATGGCTCATTTTCAAATTCTCGTGGAGTTCTCCTCTCTTCATGTCCATAGTCATGGTGATCTCTCCTTGATGAAATTGATGTTTCTCTTCTTTCTCTAAAAGATTGCATTGATACCCTTCTCACTTCCGTAACCGATGGTGAAACTCGGTTTCCTCCATGGTTCGAGATTGGTGATCTCCTCCTTTGATTTTGATTCAAATCATTCATCAATTTCTCTAACTTTCCAATACCTTCATCAAATTTCTCATTAATGCGTTGTTCCATTTGCTCGGCTTCTTCTCTTCTATACAACGCTTCAACATTTTGATGACGATTAGCTCTTCTCGGCGGCATGATTGAAACACAAACACTTCACAACTTCAATTGCACGCTACCCCTCAAACAAACAAAACACGGCCTCAAAGTTCAAAACAACTTCACTAAGGCTCGGCTACTTTCACAAGTATACACGGCCTTCCTTCAACAAATGATACCAAAGTGATGCTTCAACTCTCGGCTCAAACACCTTTCCAACTTTGATCCGAAATGAAATGGATCGAAAACTTCTAACTTGTTGCAACTTCAAGATGAACACGATGAACACCAACTTCAACTTCAAACTTCTTGGCTCCAAGACTCGGCTTAGCTATGATTGGCTAAGTCTTGCTCTGATACCAAACTGACGCAGCGGATAATTATCGAAACGATATAGATCGATAAAAGTAGCAAGTGGTGGATTGAGGATACTGAAATGCCCAAATTCGTTGATCACAAAGATACCGAATTCTAGCTATCTTCGACACGTTGATCGCGCACGATACCGTGAGAGAAGATCTACAATTCTTCAAATGTTGATCAAGCGCACTTGATACCGTGAATTGGCTTCAACGATCGTTGAATCGAGCGCACTCGATTAACCGAAAGTGGAGATAGGAGATTACACTCAACTACCAATTTAAGATGACAGCACACAGCAATCAACAAGAATTTTATTCAACAAAAATCAACCCACCAAAATGAACAACACACGCCCTATTTATAGCTTTTTACACCCTGACACTTAATTCGTTGCCGACTTAACTCCCCACGACTCACGACTCATCCTTAGGTCGTACGCGACCTAACACATCACATACATACACGACTCAAAGCAATTACATCACAACAGCCTTCGGCTGACTCAACACTTGAACGACTTAAGGAAACACACAAATATACCACAACTCACTCACATATATACAACACAGTGGCTCACCATAGTCAACATAGGTCGTGAACGACTCATCACTTACAGACCACATGACTCACGACTTAAGTTCAACACAGCGACTCAAGTTTCTTGCGGCATATTCTTCAAACGACTTACGGCATAACTCTTCAAACGACCTAACTAGGTCGTGACCGCTTCCGACTTAAGGTCTTTATTTATTTGAACTTTCCTCTGCTTCATGATAAGTCGTGGTCGACTTATAATTGTGTCGTTAGCTCGTATCTCCCCCTCACATGACCCCTTAGCTCCTATAGCTATAAGTCGTATACGACTTAGAAAGCACGAACGACTTAAGCCTTTGCTAAGTCGTAACTCCTTCCCATGTGAACGGCCTAAGCCTTCCTCCTTAAGTCGTGTACGACTTATCCCTCCTTCTCTGGCCTGAGTGGCATCAATTATAGATCTAATGTACCATTTATTCCAAAACTAAAATTAGACTTCTGGTTGTTATTTTAAGTTGTTAAACATATAGGACTATAAGTTTCATTTTGTATGTTATTCCAAATTAGATATGGTTTCTTATTATTTACATATGTACATAAATACATACTTATGTTATTTCAAAGTAGAAATCGTAGAAGGACTTTAGTGGAAAAATCACAAATCTAATGTTGAATTCTTTTATATGCTAAAACCATCTTTCAAGTCCTTGATTTTAAATGGCAAACATATAAGATTCCATGTTTTACATTAGTTTGTTATTATGAATTTAGAGTATGTTTTACCATTATTTACATATGCTTTTTGTGTGTGTGCATTATGTATTTTATTAGTCAAAACTTGGATAATAAAGGTACGTGTAAATTTATATATAAATGACATTTGATATATCAATTAATCTAATTAATGAGATAGAGAAATGAAAGGCTTCTTTCTCTAAATTCATTTATACATGTTTTATTTATACACGCACACATTTCTTACATACTGCACTCAATATACATTCTTAGTATATTTGGATGTATTCAATTTTCATGCCATGTTTAAATTTTTCTTCAATGACATTTAAAAATTATCAATCTAATCAAAGATAGAAATGAAAGGTTTTTCCCACTCCAATTAATGTTGTTTATTTCATTAATTAGTTGCACAATTACTGGAGCAGGAAACAAAATATTTCCTTCTCAAAATTAATTTTAATAAGTAATTGCTACACACATGGGTGTATTTAATACACTCATTCATTTAAATTTATGTCAAATTCAAGCTCTCAAACTAAATAAATTAATTAAATGATTTTATTTAAAACACCATTTAGATTTGATCTAAAATCTCTTTAGACTTCATAGGCCAATAGATCTAAATAAGAATTTTTTTAACAGTTACCCTGTGACTCCATTGTGGGCTGGCCTAGTTCCAACAATGGTACTAGAGCCTAATAGATTATGCGGTCTGGGTAATCTAGTACTCCATCCTGCCTTGTTACCAACCTGGCCTTAAAGGTGATGTAAGCCCAAAAGTTACCCCTAAAAGGAAAGGCCCAATTTGAATCAAGCCTTGGCTAATTTTCAAAATTGTTTTGAAAATTAAAGTAAAGATTTTAAATTTAAAAGTTAAATCAAAAATGAAATATATTTATTTTAAAAGTTATATTGTAACGTTAATTTTTAAAATGTTTGAAAAGATAATAAATTTCCATGTGTTTGGAAATTAAATTTAAAATTATAACATTAATTTCGGTAACTAATTTATTAGTAAGATTAATTAAATAAATTAACTATATAAATTAACTAATTATATATGTATATATGCATGTATGATATATATATATATATATGTGTGTGTGTGTGTGTGTGTGTGTGTGTGTGTGTGTGTGTGTGTGTGTGTTATATTGTCTTAAAATGCATAAGATAATATAAATATACATGTATGCATATATAAAATGATTTTCGAAATCAACGTAACTTAACTAAAATTCTTTAATTAAACAAATGTTAATTAATTGAATAAATACACACACACAGATATATATATACACGATACATATGTATCATTAAAAAGTTATAGAACATACTACATGATTATAATATACTAGTCCAATATAAAAATTATACTGGAATAATAATTTAATATTTATTAAAGAGTTAGTTAAGTAAAATTAACTAAACAAGATTTAGTTAATATTATGTTATACAATAATTACATACATATAAATCAAAGGCATAAACCAAATGTGGAATATTAAAGCATAGTTTAACTTGAGGAATAAATACATATGTAATTGTACATACGCCATCATTTCTGATTCGTTTGACAGTTGAATCACTCGGGTATTTCATAATAAATGCTGTAACGACCCATAAATTTTAATAAATAAACTGATTAATATAATTACATTTTGGTAATTTAATTTAGAAAGGAATAAGAATTTTATCATTTATATTGAAGTAAATGTTAAGATTGAATTTGTAGCAATGGTCATTAAATTCGAATAACTGAAGTGGGAAAAGTGTTATACCTGGATATGAATTGAATATGAAAAAATAAAAGTAAGAATTGAATTAATTGATGAGATAATACATTGTTAACAGTAACTAAAGGTAAATTAAGGAAATTTGTTAATTTCAAGTTAATAATATATGAACTTGAATGAACATTCCAATTAAATAAAATAAATTTAAAAGTTACGACTTAGTTATAAATGGAGTATAATGAAAACAAATGTAATTATTGTATTAATGTGTGAAATAATGGGATAGAGGGTAATTGTTGTAGAGAATAACCATACAAGCATTATTAAGAGTACATTGGTGATAAATGGTTACTACAAATAAAGGTAATTAAGTACTACTTTAATGAAATAAATGTAGTAATGGAAGTGTGAATGTAAATTTAATAGAAACGTAAATTTCTTTTAAGGTAGTAATTGGTGAATTGGGAAATAAGTTCAAAGTCTGTATTGATGAATTAATACGTAATGTATGTAAGTAATAAATTGGTATAAGAAGGAATTAAGTAAATTCATTAGATGGTTTTAAAATCCTAACTAATGTGTTAAATTGATAGAAGTACACATTTAGATATGTAATATTTATTCAAATTAAGATGTAAATAGGTGTATATTAATGTCATGAAATAAAATTAGCGTATATGAAATTATAAATCTGGATTGATAAGTAACGAACTTATAAATGTAATTAAAAGCAAATAGGTGGCAATTAATATAGGTTGCTTGTTTATTTAATGTGTTAAATAAACGGGTAATCAATTGCAATAAATCTAAATTAACGTTTTGTTAATGTAAATTTATGTAATAAAGTAAGAATCCAAGATTAATTTCATCTATTTGACAATAATGAATGGAATAATAATTTATTTATTTAACTATATGGAATTATTGGGAATTTTATTATAAATTTCGAATTCAATAAATTAAGGTTAGTACTGAAATTTATAAATTAATCAACTTTAAATTGACATCTGAACTTGTTTAAATTATTGTGAGTGACTAAGAGATCAAAAAAGGATGAAATTTGTCCATTAAAGAATTGGAATTTGAAATTTGATTTAATTAGCTAATTTATTTATTTAATTAAATAGTGTAAAAATAGCCATTTTGGCCACTGACTCGGATTTCGATGAAACTAGTTTCATCGGATCCGTAACAATGAATTATTATAGGGTTTCAAGTTTCGTAGTGATCAGACTTGTCGTTTGATCGTACGGGCCGGAAACGCCTATAAATCAATAAAATTGAAATCAATTTGAAATAAATTGATTTTAGTATAACTTCTTCACACGATGGAATTTGGACTTGAAACCTTTTCCATTGTGTTTAAAATATTTTAAAACATCTATTTTGATATATGGGTTGATCCAATTTCATTCCGGAGTCAGAACGGGCTTTTCGGGCCATTCATCGTTCAGCGCGTTCATAAATCGGGTCCATCTATTTTATTTCAATCTTGCGTATATATACCCTGTTATAAACCCTAGCCTACCTCTATTTCTCATTTGTCTGTGTGTACAATTCCATCAGCTTATCCTCTTTCCAATGGCTGAAAATCCTAGATCCAATTGCAATTCAAAAATCAAAGTGAAATTTCAAACTCCTCAAAAATATTCAGAAAAATTATACATCGAAGCTCTCGATGGACGCATCACAGATCCATAATTCATTTTTCTGTTCGAATCACCGGTTGTTCGGAAATTGATTGTTTATTTTCGGCTGTTCATCACGTGACAATCAACCTCGATGGATCGCCAAATTGAAGTTACCAATGCGTAGAGAGAACCGCGCGTTGTGCATCAGCAGTATACATTTGGGTTGATCACGGCTAGATCGAGGCGAAAAATTCGATTAGGGTTTTATCATGCAGCGGCGGCTGCTGCGTTTTGGGGCCGATGACAGTCATCGCGGAGTCGTGGGCAGTGAGGGGAGCGCCGGCGTGAACGAAGGGGGGTCAGCGACCTTAGTCGGCAGCATTCAGGAAGGTGGTCATCGCGTTGACGTGGGAGGCAGTCGTGCTTTCGCGAGCATCAGGTCTGGATGCTGAAACGATAGACCTAGCTGACGTGGAAAATGAGTATGTTTTGTTTTATTTATTTTAAATTTCTATTTCATTCGTTTTAATAATCATAACTTGTGCATACGCAATCCGTTTTACGCGCGGTTTATTTTGTTAGGATCATATTTGAATTTCTGACATTTTGATGCTGGTATGGATGAATTTGAAGACTGTTCAAATTTTGGGTTTAAATCGGATTTGAATTCAATTTAAATTCAAAAGGTGAGTGTTTTAACCCACTCACAACTTCTAAAATTTCTTATGTTTGTTAAATTTAATTTTTGTTGTGATTTTGCATTTATTTATGACTGTTTCTTATATTTTAATCACCATCTCAATTAATTGCATTTATTCAAATTAAATCGTTATTTAATTTATTATTGAATATAAATGCTAGTTAATTACCTATTAAATATTATCAGTTATATATTTATATTGATTGATTGTTTTGGATGATGATTGTGATGGATGTATGATTTTATGATGGATGAATGAATGTTTTATTTATATCATCATAATCCGCAAGTTCTTTATTGATTTGTCATTATTGATTCGAGATTGCGGTTTGAAATGATATACAACCGTATTTTTATTTTAAATTACGGATAGAAATGATAGATATCCGCATCACTTGACCATAGGATAGAAAATTATATACAGACACCGTCGGTCTATATGTATAAATATTTTGAAAATGATTTCTATGGTTTTGGATAGAATTATACGGGTTAAATAAATATTGATTCTTTTTTATATTATATAAAAATATTATATATACATATATATAGTTAAATTCATGTATTTAAGCTATATATAAATCTGTTTAATGAAAATGAGTAAAAATGGTGTTTGATTTATTAAAATAAATATGGTTAAGTATTTAAATCATATTTTTATATAGAGGTTACAATGATTTAAATAAATTAAGATTTGGAAGATAAAATATGAAATGGATGTGAATTAATTTTTTTTTTTAAGAATTTTACTCGAATAAAATTTGATTTGAAATTTAGATAAATTTGAGATTTTATGAAATTGTAATTATTTCAGAATTAAATAAACAGGGTTAACGTGAAATTTATTTAATTGGAAATTTTAAAAGGTATAATTGTTATAACTTGATTTTTGGGGTCTAGGTGAATTAAATAATTATTTCAAGTATAATGATTTGAAGGCAATATCTAGTTATTTGAAATTTGAGTTTTATTTAAATAATAAGGGTTTTATTGTATAAAATATTTCAAACTAAATAATAGGAAATTTAATTGTCGAATTGAAATTATCAAATTTAGTTTGAAATTTTGGAATATTTAAAGCCTTGAAATATATCGAAATTGAAATGTTTATAGAAATTGAAATGTTTTGAAGTTATGAAGTTCATAGCATTATGGTTTAAAGGTGTTGAAATTTCAAATGTTTGGTTTTGAAGTATAAAATTTGGAAGTTCTATGGTTCTAAAACAGGGATATATTTGAAATAAAATGATATTATATTGATTTGAAATAAAAGGAATATCCTATTGATTTGGTTTTTAAATTTTAAATGATATTATTTTTATATGGTTTTGAAATAAATATTATATCCTGTGTTTGAAGTAAAAATTATTTTGAAATGGCCGTGGTGTTATAATAACATTGGGTTGTTAAAGACCGGGATCAGAAGTTGTCATACTCTCTGACAACTCTGAAAACCACTTTGACAACCGTGTACGAAGTGGAGATTTCAGAATGATGTAGGATGGTGGCGGCGTTTTCTTTGAGGTAAATCCGTGGACCCGACTCGCGTGAGTTGGCATAAGGTGGCTAAAACTGGAGCGATCAATGGGTTAAGAAGGTAGCACCTTTTTTCGGACACATCCCTTAGATATTATACTCTGACTTTGGATTTATTCGGTGGCCACTTTTGATTTTCTTTTTGGGGGTGTGGCTCGAGGTGGACGGTAGCTGCGCGCTACGCGTTACCACCGACTCGGAAGCGTAATTGGTATATCTACCCTGGAATTTCCTAGTTGTGCCGTGTCACCTACCCTATCGCGCCTTGTACGAGTTTGGTTTTCTCCCGTAGCCCGTGTGGTATCCTCGAGTGGCTTCTCGATCAAGAGAGTCTATGATATTGGATGGGCTACTGGGACTATTACGTGTTAAGGGGAATATTGGGTTACTCCATAACGCTATTTAAAAGTATGTTTATTTTACTATAGACATTATTATAATAGCGAAATATTACTACATAGTAAATAGTTTAATGGATCCTTAGGAGATGTAAATCCGAAGCATCTCTTAAGTGACTGCACTCACGTTTGACACTGGATAGAAGATGTCAAATCCTGTAAACATCTCTGACGCCGTTCCACTCATATTTTACCGTTGATTTAACTTACATAAGATCTTTTAGTTCTGACTCGAGTGTTTTGCCTTTTCAATTAGCTCGCGTCAGGCTGAGCATTTCAGGAATTGAAGGCCTTATTTCTAGAGGACGAAGACGAAGATTGTATTATTTCCATTATCTATTATATTATTCCTCTACACCATTTTATTCCGCTGCATTATTAATATTCTCTGGTAAGTGTAACTCTGATATGTATTGTATAAGAATAATCGAATATTTTATAAAACAGCTTCATGAACTGTATATTTGATTATTATATTTTATCGTTCCGCTGCAAGATTCTATTTTCTTTCTTTCTCTACTTTTTCTTATTTACCCAATAACAATCCGCCCTTCTGTATGGTTTATCGTCGATTTAAAGCGTGCGGAATGGCGGGACGTTACATCAAGTATCAGAGCTTTGGTTTAGCAATAAACCTTAGCTTTGTGGGGGCTGACTCTTTACTAATAGGGTAGTAATACCCTATGGGAGTCATTGAGCGTATATACGAGAGAGCATATTTGTTAGTATTGTAAAAAGGTTTTAATATTGTGTTAATTTGTTCCGTTTTGTATTTATAAATTTTGGCTGATGCATGGGACGCTATGACATCAATTGGGGTTTCTAAACACTTAATAGGACAGACCGACATAATATTTGTTTTTAATATAGGTGAATGAAATAATTTTGCCTATTATATTTTCTATATATAAAATAAATTTTTATAAATAAGATATATATCTGATTGCAATATATTGGTTGTTAGGTAATGAAATTTATAAATAATAGTTGAAATAAGATGAAAATAAAATAAATGAAAATTGGGAATTTAGAACATAAGTTCCAAGATTTTTGAAAAAAATTTCTTTTGAATGATTTTGAAATATAATAATATTATTAGAAGTATTTTCTGGTATAAATATTTCAATATGGTTTGAGAGAATTATGTTAAAGAAATTTTGAATAAATTCTGTACTCCCCTCTCTGTCGTTGGAAAATATTTCGGTGATGAATGCACGCATCATCGACATTCATTTTCGAGTTTCGAAGTGGGAAGGCCACTGTAGTAGTTTTACTGCAAATTTGTTTTGATAAACAAATATAAATTTTAAATTGTTTTAAATATAATTTGATATATTAATTGTATGTATATACATTTATCTGTTATTTTAAAATGATTTGAGATTTAACCCGGTATACAGTTCCTAGGTTGTCATTGATTAATAGTTTCAGTTGTTGAAGTGAAATGGAATGTAACTAATTAATAATTGGAGCCTTTAATTAAAATAAGAGATTTAATGCTAGGTTATGAATGAAATTAAAAGAAATTTGAAATGTGTAACCTATAAGACAAAGGATATTATTATTGAACATTGAATTAATTAAAGGAAATAGGACAATTTGTATAACTTTTAATTACATCCTTAGAAGCATATAAATAACTTACCAACTATCAAAAGTCAAAAAGCTAAAAGAAAATGTAATGGAAAATTTTACAAGTAAAACTTGAAGTAATGAAATTATTTTATAAAATTCTTTAATAAATAAGAATTTGATGTTGTAATTGTTATAAACTTAAGTTATAATGGAAATCTTACTATAATAAAATATGATAGAAGTAAATGTTGTGAGTAAGTAATTATAGACTTAAGAAAATGCTGAAGTTATTTATTTTGAAAATAAGCAGAAAGATGAATACTGTAAATAAATGAAATTAAGCCGTGAATAAATGAATTAATATAATAAAGAGGAAAAGTTCCATGATATAAATAAGCGAAAATGAAATTTCATTAGAAATGAATAAAAGGAAATGAAACTGTAAGGAATAAAATGTAAATTAAAAGAAAACCATTACATGGGAAAAAAAGGAAATCAAATAACAAATGGATGAAGTGGAACTGATAAAAATAAACTTGATTTATTGTTGATTTGGTTTAGGGTTGTTGGGCAAGGATACTTTAAAATTGTTTGGATAAATAAATAATCTATTTAGTTCCATCTAAGACTGTTGAGCAAATGGTGCGCTTAATAGTTTATTTTTCATTCTGTACAATTTAAAGTTTTAAAACCCGAATAACTATTTGTTTTGTATCATATGAATAAAGATTGGTGCGTTGATTTTATCTGATGGTTGTATGCTTTGTTGCTATTGACGATTGTTTGTATTGAGTTGCTTGTTAGTGGGTGAAACAACTTAAATATTTCATTTTATACAATTGTTAACCTTTTTGGATTATATAAGTGAAATACAGGTTATGGAAGTAATTGCTACAGCTTTTGGTTTCATAAAGTAAGCGTTATTTGCCCGACAAATAGGTACGTTTTTCGAATTATAGTTTATAGCGCTATTATATTATTTTTCCCGTGTTGGGATATATTATTTTGGAAAATATATGTTATATATTGTTATATTTGATATTATATTTTCTCCCGAGCCTCTCTGTACAAAGGAGACTCTGCCGAAATTTTCCGAAATTTTTGGACTTAGAAATATTTTGAAAATGTTTTCCAAACTTTATTAATTTGAATATAAAGGATTTTGTTGTTATAAATCTATAGATTTTATTTGAATTATCATATTCTGTAAATTTACTGTTATGAATATAATGTTTTGAATAATATATATTGATTTATAAGTTCCTCTTTTCCCTTCTTTTCCTTTTCGGGGACGAAAAGTGTTGAGTGGGGGAGAGTGTAAAGACCCGTAAATTTTAATAAATAAACTGGTTAATTTAATAGATTTTTGTAATTTAGTTTAGAAAGGAATAAGAATTTTATCATTTATATTGAAGTAAATTTTAAGATTGAATTTGTAGCAGTGGTTATTAAATTTGAATAACTGAAGTGGGAAAAGTGTTATACCTAGATATGAATTGAGTATGAGAAAATAAAAGTAAGAATTGAATTAATTAATAGGATAATACATTGTTAACAGTAATTGAAGGTAAATTAAGGAAATTTGTTAATTTCAAGTTAATAATTTATGAACTTGAATTTAACATTCCAATTAAATAAAATAAATTTAAAAGTTATAACTTAGTTATAAATGGAGTATAATAAAAACAAATATAATTATTGTATTAATGTGTGAAATAATGGGATAGAGGGTAATTGTTGTAGAGAATAACCATACAAGTATTATTAAGAGTACATTGGTGATAAATGGTTACTACAAATAAAGGTAATTAAATATTACTTTAATGAAATAAATGCAGTAACGGAAGTGTGAATGTAAATTTAATAGAAACGTAAATTTCTTTTAAGGTAGTAATTGGTGAATTCGGAAATAAGTTCAAAGTCTGTAACTGATGAATTAATACGTAATGTATGTAAGTAACAAATTGGTATAAGAATAGAATTAAGGTAAATTCATTAATTGGTTTTAAAACCCTAATTAATGTGTTAAATTGATAGAAGTACACATTTAGAAATGTAATATTTATTCAAATTAAGATGTAAATAGCCGTATATTAATGTCATGAAATAAAATTAGCGTATATGAAATTGTAAATCCGGATTGATAAGTAACAAACTTACAAATGCAATTAAAAGAAAATATGTGGCAATTAATATAGGTTGCTTGTTTATTTAATGTGCTAAATAAACAGGTAATCAATTGCAATAAATCTAAATTAACGTTTTGTTAATGTAAATTTATGTAATAAAGTATGAATCTAAGATTAATTTCATCTATTTGACAATAGTGAATGAAATAATTATTAATTTATTTGATTATATGGAATTATTGGGAATTTTATTATAAATTCTGAATTCAATAAATTAAGGTTAGTACTGAAATTTATAAATTAATCAACTTTAAATTGACATCTGAACTTGTTTAAATTATTGTGAATGATTAAGAAATCAAAAAAGGATGAAAATTTTCAATTAAAGAATTGGAATTTGAAATTTGATTTAATTAGCTAATTTATTTATTTAATTAAATGGTGTAAAAATAGCCATTTTGGCCACTGACTCGCATTCCGACGAAACCAGTTTTATCGGATCCATAACGGTGAATTATTGTAGGGTTTCAAGTTTCGTAGCGATCGGACTTGTCGTTTGATTGTATGGGCTAGAAACGTCCAGAAATCAATAAAATTGAAATCAATTGAATTCAATTTGAAATAAATTGATTTTAGCATAACTTCTTCATATGATGGAATTTGGACTTGAAACCTTTTCCATTGCGTTTAAAATATTTTAAAACATATATTTTGATATATGGCTTGACCTAATTTCGTTTCGGAGTCAGAATGGGCTTTACGGTCCATTCATCGTTCAGCGCGTTTATAAATCGGGTCCATCTATTCAATTTCAACCTTGCCTATATATACCCTGTTATAAACCCTAGCCAACCTCTATTTCTCTTTTGTTTGTGCGTACAATTCCATCAGCTCCTCCTCTTTCCAATGGCTGAAAACCCTAAATTCAATTGCAATTCAAAAATCAAAGTGAAATTTCAAACTCCTCAAACATATTCAGAAAAATTATACATAAAAGCTCTTGATGGATGCATCATGGACCTGTAATTCGTTTTTTTGTTCGATGGATTGCCAAATTGAAGTTACCAGTCCATAGAGAGAACCACGCGCTACGCATCAAAAGTATTCGTTTTGGTTGATCATGGCTAGATCGAGGCGAAAAATTCGATTAGGTTTTCAAAATGCAGCGGTGGCTGCGTTTTGGAGCCGATGACAGTCATCGCGGAGTCGTGGGCAGTGAGGGGAGTGCCGGCATGAGCGAAGGAGGGGCAGCGACATTGGTCGACGGCATTCAGGGACGGTGGTCATCGCATTGACGTGGGAGGCAGTATGTGCTTTCGCGAGCATCCGGTCTGGATGCTGAAAGGAGAAGACGCAGCCGACGTGGATAATGAGTATGTTTTGTTTTATTTATTTTAAATTTCTATTTCATTCGTTCTAATAATCATAAATTGTGCATACGAAATCCATTTTATGCGTGGTTTCTTTTGTTAGGATCATATCTGAATTCCGGACATTTTGACGCTGGTTTGGACGCATTTGGAGACTGTTCAAATTTTGGGTTTAAATTGGATTTGAATTCAATTTAAATTCAAAAGGTGAGTGTTTTAACCCACTCACAACTTCTAAAATTTCTTATGTTTGTTAAATTTAATTTTTGTTGTGATTATGCATTTATTTATGACTGTTTCTTATATTTTAATCATCATCTCAATTAATTGCATTTATTCAAATTAAATCGTTATTTAATTTATTATTGAATATAACTGCCAGTTAATTACCTATTAAATATTATCAGTTAGATATTAATATTGATTGATTGTTTTGGATGATGATTGCGATGGATGTACGATTTTATGATGGATGAATGGATGTTTTATTTATATCATCATAATCCGCAAGTTCTTTATTGATTTTTCATTATTGATTCGGGATTGCGGTTTGAAATGATAAACAACCATATTTTTGTTTTAAACTACGGATTGAAATGATAAATATTCGTATCACTTGACCGTAGGATAGTAAATTATATACAAACACCATCGGTCTATATATATATATATAAAATTTTTGAAAATTATTTCTATGGTTTTGGATAGAATTATACGGGTTAAATAAATGTTGATTCTTTTTGATATTATATAAAAATATTATATATATAGTTAAATTCATGTATTTAAGCTATGTATAAATCTATTTAATGACAATAAGTAAAAATGGAGTTTGATTTATTAAAATAAATATGGTTAAGTATTTAAATCATATTTTTATATAGAGGTTATAATGATTTAAATAAATTAAGATTTGGAAGATAAAATATGAAATGGATGTGAATTAATTTTTTTTAAGAATTTTACTCAAATAAAATTTGATTTGAAATTTAGATAAATTTGAGATTTTATGAAATTGAAATTATTTCAGAATTAAACCAACAGGGTTAATGTGAAATTTATTCAATTGGAAATTTTAAAAGGTATAATTGTTATAACTTGATTTTTGGGGTCTAGGTTAATTAAATAATTATTTCAAGTATAATGAATTGAAGGCAATATCTAGTTTTTTGAAATTTGAGTTTTATTTAAATAATAAGGGGTTTTTATATAAAATATTTCAGATTAAATAATAGGAAATTTAATTGTTGAATTGAAATTATCAAATTTAGTTTGAAATTTTGGAATATTTAAAGCCTTGAAATATATCGAAATTGAAATGTTTATAGAAATTGAAATGTTTCGAAGTTATGAATTTCATAGCATTATGGTTTAAAGGTATTGAAATTTCAAATGTTTGGTTTTGAAGTATAAATTATGGAAGTGCTATGATTTCAAAAAAGGAATATATTTGAAATAAAATGATATTATATTGATTTGAAATAAAAGGAATATCCAATTGATTTGGTTTTTAAATTTGAAATGATATCATATTTATATGGTTTTGTAATAAATATTATGTCCAGGGTTTAAAGTATAAATTATTTTCAAATGAATGTGGTGTTATAATAACGTTGGGTTGTTAAAGAGATCGGGATTGAAGTTGTCATACTCTCTGCCAACTCCGAAAACCACTTTGACAACCGTGTATGCGGTGGAGATTCCAGAATGAAGTAGTATGGTGGTGGTGTTTCCTTTGAGGTAAATACGTGGACCCGACTCTCGTGAGTTGGCATAGGGTAGCTAAAACAGGAGCGATCGACGGGTTAAGAAGGTAGCACCTTTTATCGGACACATCCCTTCTATATTATACTCTGACTTAGGATTTATTCGGTGGCCACTTTTGTTTTTCTTTTTGAGGGTGTGGCTCGAGGTGGGCGGTAGCTACGCGCTACGCGTTACCGCTGACCCAAAAACGTAATTGGTATATCTACCCTGGCATTTCCTAGCTGTGCCGTGTCACCTACCCTATCGTGCCTTGTACGAGTTTGGTTTTCTCCCCTAGCCCCTGTGGTATCCTCTGGTGGCTTCCCGATCAGGAGGGACGGTGATATTGGATGGACTACTGAGACTATTACGTGTTAAGGGGAATATTAGGTCACTCCTTAACGCTACTTAAAAGTATGTTTATTATATTATAGACATTATTATAATAATGAAATATTACTACATAGTAAATAGTTTAATGGATCCTTAGGAGATGTAAATCCGGAGCATCTCTTAAGTGACTGCACTCACGTTTGACACTGGATAGGAGATGTCAAATCCCATAAACATCTCTGACGCCGTTCCACTCATATTTTACCATTGATTTAACTTACATAAGATCTTTTAGTTCTGACTCGAGTGTTTTGTCTTTTCAATTCGCTCGGGTCAGCCTGAGCATTTTAGGAATTGAAGGCCTTATTTCTGGAGGACGAAGACAAAGATTGTATTATTTCTGTTATCTATTATATTATTCCTCTACACTATTTTATTCCGCTGCATTATTAGTATTCTCTGGTAAGTGTAACTCTGATATGTATTGTATAAGAATAATCGAATATTTTATAAAACAGCGTCATGAACTGTATATTTGATTATTATATTTTATCTTTCCGTTGCAAGATTCTATTTTGTATTTTTTTCTTTCTCTACTTTTTCTTATTTACCCCATAATAGTCCGCCCTTCTGTATGGTTTAAGTCTGACATATGTGGTTTATCGCTGATTTAAAGCGTGCGGAAAGGCGGGACATTACAAATACATTATTCCATAAGTCGATATCGCTCTATTAAACATATTGAAGATTATGAATGTGTTGTCCTCTACCTTTTATATATATTAATAAATTACTTGCATAATCTTTGGTTGTTGAGCAAAATTAAGTTAAAGATGTTATGTGTAGTATTATTAATATATTGACTAGACGAGGTAAGATAAATATATGTATTTTTAAGCAAACTCAAGGCACATATGCTATAGGCTATTGTGAAATAGTAGGTATGAGTGATTAATTTCTTTCTATTTATTGAGCTATCTTAAGGCCAACATTAGACTAGGACAGGGAACCATAAGTTAAGGGTTGCATATGATACAACCGATAAGGAGTTATCCATCATATGCGTGACTATGACATATTTAGCAAACTTAAGATCGGAATCCCATGACAGACGAGTTCTCACACCCAATAGCGGAGTCAAAAACTTTTATGTTTCATATTAGGGTTTGGAGAAATATGTAAACCTTGTGGGTGCCTTATTAGAA
The DNA here is from genome assembly GCA_030765085.1 of Allium cepa. Classification (NCBI taxonomy): domain Eukaryota; kingdom Viridiplantae; phylum Streptophyta; class Magnoliopsida; order Asparagales; family Amaryllidaceae; genus Allium; species Allium cepa. The sequence continues at coordinate 518,290,403 of CM060942.1, forward strand.
AAAAAATGGTAACATTTAACCTTTTTAATATTGTAAGAACACATGCTAAATAATATTACAATAATCTATGTTGATATATTTGTGTAGGTAATATGATGATAAAAGCTTATCTTAGTTAAAATATACAAATGAACATCATTGAAGATGAAGAAATATGGCTATGACATATAGTTACTATTAAATGCTTTTTGCATGTTAATGTTTTCTATACACATGCAAGTACCAAATTTTACAACTACTAAAAGACACTCATAATTTTGTCAATTATATGTTCATTTTCCCAAGATCGCATAATGCTTTCTATGTGTTTCAAACTTTAAAAGCAATGCAAGACTATGGATACTTGATCCATATACTATCTTATGTGGCGACCCACAAACATATGCCATTTGAATCGATAATAAACCACATATGTCCTACCCAAAAAGCACCGACTGACGGAAATTCAAGTGAAAGAAAAGAAGAGAGAAGAAGAGAAGAGAAGAAAGAGAGAAGATATAACCAAACAGGACAATATAGAATCTCACATCGTAGCGGAAAACATATAATATCATATCAATGGTCTTTACAAAACAGAAATTGTATATACATACATCAATCAGAGTACAACCATCAATCACTAATTATCAGCCTGGACAGTCATATTAGCTTGTCCTCACAATCGCTGATAATATACGACACTAAGCAGTGGATAATCAAAATAGATATGTGTATACAAAAATGAAGATCTCCAGCTCGCTTGCTGATGCTCCAATAGCACCAAATCTGAACCTGTAAATATACTCGGTCTGACCCGAGCATTGAAAAGGAAGAATGCTCGGATTAGCCTGGTAAATCAATGTGAGAAACACACTCAAATGAATTTATTAAATTACCAAACCTTTCCTTTATAAAAAAATAGTATCTCGTAAGACATGCTCGCACATAAACACGGACATGTTTTTACCTTACGCTAACTAAAACATTTCGTATCAAATCATCTTATATTATACTAGTGTCTGGTATACAAATAATGTTAATCATATCCGAAACTGTTGCATTGATTAAATTCCATCATATAGCCCAAAATGGGTAATACAATCAAAATGATATGCGTGTAGTGGAGTTTGGATTTCCATATAAATGACCAAGTGAAGGGACGACCTTCCGGCAGTACATCTCTACAGGAATGTACCGAGACACGGAATATTTGCCCTCTACCAACACAAGATTGACAACCTCTATAACTACATAGTAGCAAATATGTCATCCTCCGGTCGTTACCGACCTTTTCCGAGCGCCCTCATAGCATACCAACCACAATAATCAGATACACAAGGTCATAGCTTGTAAATATATATCTAGAAGAGGGATGATCATAACCTACTTTGGAGCGACCCACTTAGCCTTGCCGCATCTAACCCTATTTTGGTCATTTCCGGTTGATGAGACCTGAGGTAACGATTAACTTTCACATATCACTTATCATATCACTTTGAATGCCACATGGCCATTTCCGTCGACTACTAATTTCCTTCCACAAAAATACAACCCTTAAGCTCATACGTCTCAAAGAGGGCGTTAAGCTAAGAGAAGTTTCCTTCTCCACCACCACTGATGTACCTTTGTAAAAACCAATGTACGTAATCTTTAGAAATGCAATGTTTGACAAACATCCATATAATTTGTCCAGGAACAGGACGAACCGAAGGTGCTCTCCTACCACATCCTGTCGGGAAATCCCTAGGTTTAGTAGCGAATAGTCATGGCGTTGGATATTTCATAACGAAGAGACTACTGCTACTGATGCACATTTGGATTTTAACCCCAAACGATCAACAAGAAAACCCCACTATGAAAATCCTAAATATCAATATCATTGACCAGCCTGCACAATTGTCCCATAAATGTTGGTCCGAAGTGGTTTTCAGATAAACGGATCCCGGTCTCTTTGCACCAATAGGGAAAAATCGTTTCTCAGCCTCACACAGATACTAAGTCTCATTGTCTTGTAACGTCTCCAACCTTCAACTTGTTATCCTTCAGCCAAGAAGGAAGCTCGATAGATTAGAGTAATACTCTGCACTACATGAATCAACATCCTTAATACAAACGATAATCAAGCCTACACAGAAGGCTACGTACTAAGTTTACGACTACATAGTTCCCACATCAAGTCGAGGAAATAAAATGGCCAAATTTGATAGTCGGTTGTTTAACTATCAAAGCAACAAACAAATATTTAGCACCATAAGCAATCACTAGGCCCTTTTAATTAATCTTTTATTAATTAAATCACTTCTTAAATATTCACTTCAAATTATTATTAAAAAGATGTATTTTCAAAACCATTTCTATATTTCAACATTGGAAAACATTTCCATATACTTACTTAATAATAAGTAATTCACAATTCAATTTATTTTCAACACTCAGAAAATATTACATATACTTAAATCTTGATTAAGTATATATTTTATTCTTTAAGGAAAACATTCTCTTAAACATATTTATTTGGGTCAAAATAATTCGTAAAACATCATTAGGACAACCCAAAATCACTAGTATAGGGATTTGAAAATTAGATAGATATACAAATCCCATATACTATACAAAACATTTTCTTTCAAAAATCATTTAATATAGCAACAGTGTTATAGTCCATCATTTCATTATTTCTCGAAAATGTCTATTTCAACAATGAATGTTGAAATCTATGTGTTCGATACTTGACATATTTTAAAACATCTTCAAACCATTTAACTCCATTTAAAATATCACTTCCCAAAACATTCATTTATTTTAAAAGATTATTCACTGTCCAAAATCATGAATATAGTTCATTTACCAAATCCAATATTCCTACACATTTATTAAAGGATAACCCGCTGTCTAAAATCACGGATTTAACCCCTTTACCAAATTCATTATCAAATTTAATTAAAGGATTATCCACTGTCCAAAATCGTGGATGAAATCCCTTTAATAAACTTCTATATCTAGTTTATCAATTTAAATTGATTTCACATTTATGAAACAATGTTCATAAATCACATTTATATTTTATGAAAACTTCTATTTATACAAATCTTTATTAACCAATTTTATATATCCCATTTAAATGCCAAAATCCAATTATAAGTTAATTCACTTATAACTTTCTTACTTACAAATTCATTCCTTTATAACTTCATAAATTATGAGTCTTATTACTTATAAGATTCATTTATACTTCATTTTAATACTTACCAAAATACTTTTTAATTCCATAATTTCTATTTATAAAATATCAATTGTATAAATCTTATATATATATCATTTATAATAATCCAAAAATCTCAATTTAAACTATATTACCAAAATAATCAACTTCATATTTCAAAAAAAAATCGTATTTTGTTTCCATTTAAATAAACTTGTTGTTTCAATAATTTACAAATCGTTATTAAAATTTATAACTCCAAAAATCATACATAAGTATATTTCACAAAAATCACAATTTTTATAACATAAAAATTATAACTTTTATTTATTTAAAATGAATCCATTTACTTAACTATTCAAAAATAATCAAAACATCTATTTTAAAAATAACTTTGGAAATCCTTTTTAATTTGGAAATCACCACTTAAACATTTTTAAAATTTTCGAAATAGGCCCAAAGCTACAACATTGCTGAATACATCAATCATGGCAACAAAAACATCATATCTCATATGATAACAGCATATATCATAATATCTATAAATAAATCAACAATGGTGAGGAATCCAGTTGGATCTCTCCAACCTGTCACCTGCAATAGATATACATATTAGAAAATATGTACAATGTCCACGACAAGATAAACGCACGTACAAAAGGTCATCCGCTTATACACGGGAAAATATAGGGTCTCATCTACTCCAATAGGCAGGAATATATCCAAATACCAATCAATATATAGATAATATATCATATATCATCCAAACAATCATCAATCGGCGTAAATTTATTTCTCGCTTATATAAAAATATCAATGAGTCAGAAAGAGTGAGTTGTACTCATATTGATTCCCATCATAGTTGCAATGTTTTATTCCAAATAAAATTAAACAACCGTTTAATTTTACCTAAAATTTACACTAGTTCCAATCAACTCCAAACCAGCTCTAAAATATAGTGCTCGTCAATACATGCCCAATGCAAATTGTTTAGTCAAAAACGGACCTCATATGAAGTAGTTATGCAATTTTAAAGTTTATACGAAATTTAATGTAAATTAATTACAATTTCTTTTCATTTATTTTTAACCTAGATAGCATCTCGGCTGTTGATTTCATTACACCAGATCTTGGCCACTGGTTCTTGCTTCTTCCTCCAGGCATATTCATGTTCGAAGAAACCCATTCGGCCGCCAATGAAACGTAATTACCGCAACCATCTCGATCGTCGAGAACACGATCAACCACCACCACTTCGAAGCTCGTGCTCCACTCCACCTTCGGGCAAGACCTGGCTGAGCATGGTCATATGATGGCCTCGAGAAAAGTGTATGAACGCATGACGTTCAAATGCAAATCGTCGACGATCCGTAGCTCTAAAACCGACCACAACCGTTGAAGTTGAAGATCTCGTCGCCCTCTATAATTTTTTAGTTGATAATTTTTTGAAATAATGTTGGATTTGAAGAGATTGAGGGTAGAACGAGGTGAATTTCTAGCCATGCAAAAGTTAATGGCGGCTAGGGTTTGGTTGTGACCTAGGTTTTGTGAAAATAAGAAAATATTTGGCCTTTTATAGGAAATTTTGCGCATTATTCATCTGAAATTTTTCCGAACTCCAAATGAAGCGTGCCGCCTGGTATTTATAATGTTTTACCTGTATTCCAAACATAATGGAATATATGGGGAGCCAATTCGATCGCATATGGAAAATAGGTTTACGTATCGACTATTTAAATTTAAAATTCACTTAAACAAATTTCTACGTGTTTTAGCTTGCCATGACTAAACAGTAAATCCGATTGGCATGAAATTTGAAATCCTATAATAATATAACATTACGGATCCATTGAAAGAGGTTTTGTGGAAATCCGAGACCATATGAAAAATGACTATTTTTACACGTTAATTAAATATTAGAATATTCAATTTCTACAATTTAACTTTTAATTCAATTTTAAAAGTTCTATAACATCATTCTAATCCAAATAGAATTTATTCAACTTTATAAACCATTTTCTTTCACATTAGATTCAACTTCCAGTTATTTTTTCAATTTCAAAATTAAACTAACAATATAATTATCCAATTAAATCACTATATTCCAAAATAAGTTATTCAACTTATAAAATCTACTTGTGAATATTTAAAATCAATTAAATCTACAAATTTCAAATGACTCAAATTCTGGGTTGTTATATTCTCCCCTACTTAAAAGAATTTCGTACCTGAAATTACCAAGTAAGAAAAGTCACAAAATCCATTAATTGTTCAAAAACAATTCGTTCAATTTATTACCAAAATCATTTAACTTTTCCACAACCCCTTACCTAAACTTCTTATAAAAACTTCTCTAAGTTTTCAAATCTATAATTAGTTATCTTTTCAAACCACCTAATATCTTTTAACTTTTATAACTCAAATCAAAATTTTATTTATCAAATTTTTTTCCAAATTTTCTCAAAAAATTTCTAACACCCTAAATATTCAAAAAAATTCGCCATATCCCCATTTGCACTGTACGATCGAAGTAGGATCAGAACACACACACACATCTATTTATATATCACAGATATACATCTCATCTTCAAGGACGATGCATCAAGTAGGGAAGAAATATAAAAGCATAATATGTAATCCGAGATATGTACCTTATATATTATTAGCGAGCATATACGACTAATATAACGCGAAACCGAGCTACAAATGCGAAGCGTATACCATACGTACCTACTAAACACTAAACAGCAAATGAGAACGGTGTATTTAGAAAATAATATCAATATATAACATTTACCAATACAACAACTATATGTGCCAATATAGCAAATGCAATCAAAAATAACAAATCCATCCATCAAACCAATATCATCCAACAAATCAGTATCTATCCAATCAATCTATAATCAAATTAATATAAATTCACTTCTCTTTAATATTCATTGAATTAATTTTCAATTCAAATTTTATTCATTAACATTTGATTTTACTAACATTCATTTATTCATATTCAATTAGTTTACATTCACAAATTTACATTTAAGTTAGGTCACTTCCAATTCAAATCAAATTCAATTCTATTTAGATTTACTCACTTCCAATTTGAATTCAATTATTTTAGCTTTAAATTTGATTAATTCAATTTCATATGAATTTCTATATAATCAACTAACAATGAATACATAACCGATATTACCAAATTAATTTACTTTACATTCAATATTCATATTTACTTCGTTTACCTCCAATTTGGTATAACACTTTTAATTCCAATTGGTTTAATATCTAATTGACTTTCATTCAATTGCTAATTCATTTTAAATTTCAAATAGAATTTTATAATATTACTCAAATTCATATTCATCACTTCACTTTATTAATTCATTTTGATATCAAATTCAACCTCATTTAACATTACTCAATTTATGTTTCATTTCATCCTTATTTACATTTACTTTCACTATACAACTTAAGTTCGCTACTAATATAATTGAAATTCTATTTTAATTAACTTTTACTTAAGTCAAATTTCCTACCACTTATTCAAATTCAGATTTTTTTCTGCTTAACAAATTGTTTAACCATTTTAACAATTGGATTTACTTACATTTTCCCACTTTATAAGTTATACAACTTATTTATTTTAACTTTCAAATTCATATTATATAATCACTTACCATTTAAATTTAATTTCCATTTCAATAGCTTATCTAATCTAGTTCAAATTGGTTAACCTTCCTTTAGTTAAATTTCCATTCATATATTTTGTTATGCTAACTAAATTTTATTCAACTCTACCAAAGTAAATATTTTTAATTTCATATTATAAGTCAAAAACGCAATTCACTTATCTTTATCAATTTCAACTTGGATTTTAAATTCAAATTCGTTTATCACAGCAAAACTTAAATTTTCAATTTACTATTGGTAGTAAATCAATCACATAGAAACTCGGAAATGATACTGATGATGCTGCGGTCATCACCCTTATTATTTACCAATAATAGTAGTGAATTCAGTGCTTTATATTCTTTTAAAAATCCTTTTTTATTTTTAAATAACATTTATAAATCTTTTAAAAGTTTCCTTTTATATTTATAAATCACATTTACAAATCATTACTTATAATTTCACTACTTAACTTCACTTATATAAGATCATTTCAAATTCATTTATCTTATTTAGATCTATAATAATATAACCACTTTAAATTTTTGAAAAACAACTTCCAAAATCAACATGATTCAAATTTTCCAATTCTTAATTTAAATTTATTTTTATTTATAACTAGTATTTATAAATATACTCAGGTAGCTCCATTTTTTTATATATAAGATTATTTCACAATTGTAAATCATTTTAATTATAATTCCATTTTTTATAATTCACTCGTTTATATAATTTGTTATTTTACAAATTGTTGTTTTTATTTAGATTATTCAAACATCTTTTATTAACTTGTATATATTTATATTTTCAACAACCAAACAATTTATTTATGTACACTTTAATAATTCATGAAAAATTGTTTCCTTTATATATAAAATATAATCGAGGTAAAATTATTACATTTACCCACTTAAAATGATACTATGTCGACTTGCCTCATTTAAGTGTTTAGAAATCCCTGTCGATAATATGGCGTCCCACATACCGACCAGAATTCACAAACAGCTCAACGAATAAGTAAACAAAATATAATTTTTTTTATAATCTCTAACAAATACATACTCATATATATAACACACTCAAACTCAATCTAGGTTGCTATTGTCCCTAACTATAGTGAGTACACATCAAAGCTTAGGAATATACAAAATTTAAGCTTTGATATCACGTGTGACGACCCACAAATCCATACAGTTTGAATCGACAATATACCACACATGTCCGACCCAAAAAGCACCGTCTCATGGAAAGTCAAGAGAAAAAAGGAAGAGAGACGAAGAGAAGAGAAGAAAGAGAGAACATAGAACCAAACAGAAAAATACAGAATTTCACATCGCAGCGGAGAACATATAATATTAGATCAATGATCATTACAAAATAGAAACTGTCTATAAAATATCAATCAGAGTGCAACAATCAATCACTAATTATCATCCCTGAAAGTTATAATAACCTATCCTCACAATTGCTGATAATATACAACAACTAAGCAGCGGATAATCAAAACAGATACGTGTACATGAAAATGAAGATCTCTGGCTCACCTACTGATGCTCCAATAACACCAACTCTAAACCTGTAAATATACTCGGTCTGACCCAAGCATTGAAAGGGAAGAACGTCCGGATCAGTCTGGTAAACCAGCGTGAGAAACATACTCAACTGAATTTATTAAATTACCAAACTTTTCCTTTATCAAGACAATAGTATCTCGTAAGATACACCCACACATTAACACAGACATGTTTTTGCCTTACGATAACTAAAACATTCATATCAAATCATCTTATATTATACTACTATCTAGTATACAAATAATATTAATCATAGTTGAAATTGTTACATTGATAAAATTCAATCATATAGCCCAAAATGGGTAATAAAATCAAAGTACCAGGCACATAGTGGAGTTTGGATTTCCATACAAATGACCAGGTGAAGGGACTACCTTCCGGCAGTACATCTCTAGAGGAATGTATTAAGGCACAGAACATCTGCGCACTACCAACACAAGACCGGCCTACCACTATAACTAGATAGTACCGTATATGTCATCCTTCGGTTGTTACTGACCTTTTCTGCGGGCCCTCATAGCATACAAACCACAATAATCAGATACACGACGTCATAACATGTAAAGATATATCTAGATGAGGATGGTCATATCCTACTTATGAGAGACCCACTTAGCCTTGCCGCATCTAACCCTGTTTTGGCCATTTTCGGTTTATGAGGCATGAGGTAACGATTACCTTTAATATATCACATATCACATCATTTAGAATGCCACACAGCCATTTCCAGCTCATACATCTCAAGGAGGGTGTTAAGCTAAGAGAAGTTGCCTTCTTTGCCACCACTGATGTATGTTTGTAAAAACCAATGTACATAATCTTTAGAAATGCAACGTCAGAAAAACATCCATATAAGCTATCCAGCAATAGGACAACCTGAAGGTACTCTCCTACCAATTCCTGTCAAGAAATCGCTAGGATTAGTAGCGAATAATCCTTGCATTTGATATTTCATAGCGAAGGGACCACTGCTATTGGATGTATATTGGGATTTTAACCCCGAATGATCAACAAGTAGTCCTCCACTATGAAAATCCTGAATATCAATATCATCGATCAACCCGCATAATCATCAAAAATGTTGGTCCGAATTGTTTTTAAGGATAAACCGATCCTGGTCTCTTCATACCAAAATGCAAAAGCATTTATCAACCTCACATAGAAATTAAGTCTCACAGACTTATCACGTCTCCAACTTTCAACTTGCTATCCTTTGGCTAAGATGGAAGCTCGATAGATTGGAGCAATTCTCCAAACTACATGAATCAACATCCTCAACACAAACGATAATCAAGCTTACATAGAAGGCTACGTACTAAATGTACGACTAAATAATTCCCACATCAAGTCGAGGAACTAAAATGTCCAAATTCGATGGTTGGTTATTTAACTATCAAAGCAACAAAAAAATATTTAGCACCAAAAGAAATCACTAGGCCCTTTTAATTAGGCTTTTATTAATTAAATTACTTCTTAAATATTCACTTCAAATTATCTTTGAAGAGATATATTTTCAAAACCATTTCAATATTTTAACATTAGAAAACATTTCCATATACTTACTTAATAATAAGTATTTCACAATTCAATTTATATTCAACACTTAGAAAACATTACATATGCTTAAATCGTGATCAAGTATATATTTTATTCTTTAAGGAAAACATTCTTGTAAGCATATTTATTTGGATCAAAACAAATTTTGCATAAAACATTGTTACGAAATCCCCAAATCACTATTATAGGGATTCGAAAATTAGATAAGTATATGAATCCCATATACTATACAAGACATTTCCTTTCGAAAATCAATTACTATAACAACAGTGTTATAGTCCATCATTTCCTTATTTCTCGAAAACGTCTATTTCAACAATGAATGTTGAAATCTTTGTATTCGATACTTGACACATTTTGAAACTTCTTCAAACCTTTAACTCCATTTAAAATATCATTTTCCAAAACATTCATTTAATTTAAAAGAATGTCCACTGTCCAAAATCGTAAATATAGTTCATGTACCAAATCCAATATTTCTGCACATTTATTAAAGGATAATCCACTGCCCAAAATCGTAGATTTAATCCCTTTACAAAATTCATTATTATTGCAAATCTAATTAAAGGATTATCCACTAGCCAAAATTGTGGATGAAATCCCTTTAATAAACTTCTATATCTAGTTTATAAATTTAAATTGATTTCACATTTGTAAAACAATTTTTATAAATCAGATATATTTTATAAAAATTTCTATTTATAAAATTCTTTATTAACCAATTCTGTGTATCCAATTTAAATGCCATAATCCAATTATAAGTTAGTTCACTTATTTACAAATTCATTCCCTTATAACTTCATAAATTATAAATCTTATTACTTATAAGATTCATTTGTATTTCATTTTAACACTTAAAAACTCCTTTATAAGTCCATCATTTTTATTTATAAAACATCAATTTTATAAATCTTATATATAAACCATTTATAATAATTGAAAATCTCAATTCAAACTATTTTACCAAAATAATCAACTTCATATTTCAAAAAAATATTATTTTGTTTCCATTTGAATAAACTTATTCTTTCAATAATTTACTAATTGTTATTAAAACTTATATAACTCCAAAAAAGATACTTAAGTATATATCACAAAAATCATAATAATTATAACTTAAGAACTATAACTTTTATTTATTTAAAATAAATCCATTTACGTAACAATTTAAGAAAAACCAAAACATCTATTTTCAAAATCACTTTAAAAATCCTTTTTAATTTGAAAATCATCACTTTAACATTTTTTTAAATTTCAAAAATAGGCCCAAAGCTGCAACAATGCTGAATACATCAATCTTGGCAACTGAAACATCATATCTTATATGATAAGAGAATATATCACATTATTTGTAAATAGATCTACAGTGGTGAGGAATCCAGTTGGATCCCTTCAACCTATCACCTGCAACAAATATACATATTAGAAAATATGTACAATATCCGATTCAAGGCAGGCGCACGTACGAAGGGTCATCTGCTCATACACGGGAACGTATAGGTTCTCATCTACTCCAATAGGTAGGAATATATCCAAATGCCAATCAATATATAGATAATATATCATATATCATCCAAATAATCATCAATCAACATAAGTTAATTTATTTCTCACTTGTATAAAAATATCAATGAGTCAGAAAGAGTGAGTTGTACTTATCTTGATTCCTATCGCAGTTGAAGTGTTTTATTCCGAAAAAAATTAAACAGCCGTTTAATTTTATCTAAAATTTACACTAGCTCCAATCAACTCCAATCTAGCTCTAAAATGTAGTGCTCATTTATACGATCACAATGCAACTTGTTTCGTCAAAAACCAATCCCGTATAAAGAAGTTATGCAATTTTAAAGTTTATATGAATTTAATATTAATTAAATACAATTTCTTTTTATTTTATTTTTAACTGAGATCGCATCTCGGCTGTTGATTTCATCACACCAGATCTGGGCCGATGGTTCTTGCACCTTCCTCCAGGCATATTCATGTTCGAAGAAACCCACTCGGCCGCCAACAAAACCTAATTACTGCAACCATCTCGATCGTCGAGAACATGATCAACCATCACCACTTCGAAGCTCGTGATCCACTCCACCTTCGGCCATGACCTAGCTAAGCTCAGTCACATTATGGCCTCGAGAAACATGCATGAACGGTGGCATTCAAATGCAAATCGCCGTCGATCCGTTGCTCTAAAAATGATTACAACTGTTGAAGTTGAAGATCTGGTCGCCTTCTACAATATTGTAGTTGATAATTTTTTGAAATAATGCATGAATTTAAAGAGAACGAGGGAAGAACGAGGTGAATTTCTAGCTATGTAAAGGTTAATGTGGCTAGGGCTTGGTTGTGACCTAGGTTTTGTGAAAATAAGAAAACAGTTTGGCCTTTTATAAAAAAAATCGTGCACTATTTATCCGAAATTTTTCCAAACTTCAACGAAGCATGCCCCTAGCATTTATAATGTTTTACCCTTATTCCAAACACAATGCAATATATATATATATACATATATACATATACATATACATATACATATACATATATACATATATATATATACATATATATATATATATCGGAAGCCAATTCGATCGTATTTGGAAGATAGGTCTTCCAAGCGACTATTCAAATTTAAAATTCACTCACTATGCCATAGATTGCATACTGCAACACCCAAGAAGTGATGGAGGAAGTGCCAAAAAATGTTGCTGTAGGTTAAAAAAGGGCAAAGGCAACACTTTCTCGGTGATGCATTTTTCCGCGTTGCCCTAGAGTCAAAGGCAACATCTTTGCAGCCCTAGGGCAACATCGGTTCTATTGTTGCCACAGCTACCAAATTTACTAAAAAGTGGGCCCTACAATCTGGGCCCAACATGTGGGCCCACATTATGGGGCCCACTAATTCTGTGCCCCACCTTTACGGAACCTTGTCGTGGGGCCCATATTCATTAATCTATGGTAACACTTTTATCACCCAATGGCAACACTTTGCCAGTTTAGTACCACATTTAACATCATATACTGCAACATTATATCATATCTATGGCAACACCTTTAAAAATTTAAATTGGAAATGTACTGCAACATTATACTACTATGACATTATATCATATCTATGGCCACATTATACTGCAACATTTTATCATATTTAATGGCAACATAACACTACAACAAAGAACTTTTCATTTCAGAATAACCAGCAACACAAGTTTTGCTTAGTCAAGTACAAAATAACAAACATACTTAAAAACATAGCCAGTGTATACATAGTTATAGCCAATACATACTAAATTCTACTTATTAACAGTACATTCATATTTGCGAGCCTCCGGTGCCATCAATGCCATCAGTGCCTCCAGTGCCATCACTGCAGACGATCGCACAAAGATCCTGCATGTCAGGGTTAAGCTAAATAACCCTTTATGCTCCAGCCGGATAACATTGCATAGCCCGTAAAGTCGCTAATCGTCCATAATACGCTTGCACGTAATGTGAAATTAGCACCAGTTAAGGCATCATAAGTTTTATATGCCAAGACCCCATAATTCTTTTAATTCTGCGATAAGAGGCTGCATGTAGACATCAATGCTATTCTTAGAAGACTGTAGACCAGGGATAAGGGTTGAAAGAATCAAATTTTCTGGCTCCATGCATAACCAAGGTGGAAGGTTATAATTTACCAAAAAAAGGAATAATTATATATAACTCAACTGTACAGGGTACTATCTATAAGCTGTATATAAAAGAGAAGTCACACTTCATTAACATGTTATAAGTGCACTTCATTAACATGTTATAAGTGCAAGCTATGTCAGGCATGGATGCAATAGCTACATATTTCAACAAACATAATAAAACTAAAAGGAATAATAAATGTTCACAGCAACCATACATATTATATAGAAACTTACATCGAGTACTGGATTGCATCAATAACATTAGTTGCAGGCAGAAAATCATCGACAACAACCTCCTTGTTCTCATTTTCCTTATCTAGAAACAGGTAGATAATTATATTATATTTAGTCAATTAATCAACAACACCAAGGAATTACATGAACATATTATTGCAAAAAAGGTTATCATTAACCAACTGTGGTTTTGTTTATTGATCACAACATTGCTAAATAAAATAAAATAAATGAATAAATAAATAAAAATAAAGCTACTCACAACGATGCACATAATATGATCAATTTCAGACTGCTGGTTTGTACATTATAAAAACCACTTCAATCAACTAAAATATATTAATAAAATAAAACTTACAGTCCTCAAAGAAGCACTTGATCTCACTAAGACGATGTGGAGATAGGCCTGGCAATGGGTACTCGAAAAATCCGATATCCATTCGAATCCGTATCCGAAAACAAGAAATTTATCCGTTATCCGAAAAGCGGATATGGATATCCGAAATGCTTTTCGGATATGGATATGGTTATAGTGGTATCCGTATCCGAAAAATATCCGTTCGATTATTTGACATGAAAATACATACATATATATATACACATACATATATAAATTTTTTAATTAAACTATTAAGGAAATGAATGGGCCTTGAGAACAAATATGATTTGGGCCGCACTTGTTTTATACTTACCAGTTACCAATTACACAGGCATTTCTCTCTATAGTATAAATGTACACCTAAATTACCTTTACCTATAGTCTATACACAACACACGCAACACACCACACATAAAACCTTAAAATTTTACTGAAGCAAAAATTTCCAGCCGCCATCACTTCGTCTTCACACAAATTGGAGATCGATCAATCTCTCGATTTGAAGCTCGTCCCTCGATTGGAAGCTCCATATCTCGCGAGTCACGGCGAGGCGGCGCCTATCAATCGATCGCTCGATTGAATCATGCTCTTTCTCTCAATTTGAATGATAGCTTGGAAATCTTAACTCGGTACAATTTCTAAACTTAATTAGGTGATTTTGAAAACTGATTTGTAGTTAATTGGTCGAATACATCATCAAAGTATTTTATATAAACAAAGCATTTTACTATCTTGTAAATGTTTGTTCCTGGCAGCTTTGGTCAATTTTATTTTATTTAAATTAATAATTAAAGTAAAGATAAACAACACTCTGTTTTTCACTCATATAAGCTTTAAGTTAATGTTCAGGGTACATTTTTAACAAATATGGTGATTGTATAGTAAGTGCAAATATAAATATAGGACTAAGCCTAATTAAACATGAAACTGTTCGTACGTAACATGTTGTACATTATTTCATAGTAAACCCAAATAGGAATGTTTGTATAAATAATTTAAATTTAGTTAAAATTAGCTTGGCAAACCAAAAACTCAGCAATATGCAGCTAATATCTAGTTTATTCAAATCCAAATCTAGTATTCAGCACTTTAGACTTTAGAACAGGGAAATATGGAATAAATATGTAAACGCCAGTTTCTGTTTTTTGTAGAGCAATCTAGTACTTTGAATAATGGAGGAATAAATATGGAATGCTTGCTGCTCCAATCTTGAAGTAGCAAGCAAGAATGAATAATCATGCTTGCTGCTCCAAGCTTGGAGCAGCAAGCATGATTTGTTGCTCCAAGCTTGGAGCAGCATGATGTTTCAAGCATGATTTGCTGCTTGAAACATCATGATGCTCCAAGATTGGAGCAGCAAAACATGCTTCAGGAAAAATCATGCTTTCAGCCCACAACTGTACAAGTATTCTAGAAAAACAAAGTATTTTGCAACTTTCCAAATGCCTTTCTTCTTTTTCTTCAAATGAAAGATGCATAATTTTTGAGAATACTAAAGAAAAATATTGTAAGAAATACTGAAACATTGTTGAATTTGACATTTTGTTCTTAAAGAGAGTGAAAGTCGTAGAGTTTTTGTCACGGTAATTAAGAAAGCATGCAATGCTTTTCAACTATAATATTTGTTACTTATTTGATATGAAACTAGTCTTGCTCAATTCACGTATATTTCACTTTCACAGCGATGTGGGACATTTCAAATAAATATATCACTTGCAATTTGCAAAGGTAATTGGCTTATGATTTACCGACTAATTCGACTATTAATATAGGTTAAGAATGGTTTAATTAATGTTTGGTATGGTGCACTGGTGCAAGAAGATGGACAAATGCATAAAGATTAGTCATAATAGGAAATAGTCATTAACACTTGACAATGTACATATATAGCAATACAACAATCAATAATTATTAACATTCAACATAATTACTAGTGTTTATAAGAGAATTTAGACCAAGTAACATTTTGTAACCACTGTTCACGTGATAAAATGAAACCATAACAACTAGATGCTCTAACAAACAACCGATCATAGATCAAACTTACCATCTACTAATCAAAGCATAGAAATGTTAATTGAATATTTTAATTTTGAATCTTAAAAATTACTAACTGTCAGAAGTTAGCTGGAGCCTAGTTTGATCAAAGACATTGACTGTCAGAAGTTAGCTGGTATAATCCTTCTAGAAATTTTATTACTAACCGAGTCTATTACAATTTACAGGGGTAGACTTTTGAAGCATCGACTAGCTGTTACTTCATGGAAAAAGGGAAAAAGGATGCAATGTATTAAATTATATGTGTGCTTTGTAGATGATTTTTGGTATTTGCTACAATTATTTGCATGTATGATGTATTTGCTTTTATTATTTATGTTGTTTTAGGTTATGACATGTATGATATATTTTCTTTTATGACATGTATGATGTATTTGCTTTTATGATGTATTTGCAGTAATTTATGTATTTTCTTTTGTGATGAATTTGCTACTATATTTGCTGTAATTTATGTATTTGCTTTTATGATGTATTTGCTACAATTATATGTTGTATTTGCTGCAATTTATGCATTATGCATTTTCGGATATGCATTTTTAAATTCGGATACGGATATTTTCGGATATTCAAAAATATCCGCATTCGCTGAGCCGGATACAGATATTTTCGGATATCCAAAAATATCTGTGGATACTTATATTCTTCAACTGGTACACGAGAATATCGGATATGGATTCAAATACGGATTTTTATTTTCTGATATGGATTCGGATATAGCACTATCCGTATCCGATTGTATCCGTTGACATGCCTATGTGGAAAGAGCTCTTTAATGTCCCTTAAGTGACGATACTCAAGATCATCAGCACATACAACAATTATTGTATCATCACCTTCTCCGTATTATTTTACAAAACTAGTTACCAAAGTCTCATGATATGATTTCATTCCATTTTGAATTATCCAGCTAGAATTTACAGTACCTGATCAATCATAGGCATTAGCCCAATAGTTCTAGCACGAAGAAAGGTGCCAAGTAATACTGGTTCTTGTTATAAAAATCAAATTAGGAATGAAATCAGAATATAAAAGAGAAAAAGGATGGCTTATGTACGAAATAAATCACGTTGAATAGAACCATCAAATGTGTAATGAGTTTTTCGATGGAACAAAAAACATAAAATACAAAAAAATACACAAGTTGCGAAATGTTAATTTATGCATTCAATATGTAAGTGGCATTTTCTAAGCATGTAAGTTATCAGTTAGTGAGAAATGTTAATTTATGCATTCAATATGTTGGGCAATTTAGATTGTTAAACACTTTAAGGGATGCTCTACAGACATAACAATCGCTAATCTTTGTAAAAATCAATGATTTCAATTTCATAAATGCAAAAGTGCAAAACTTGTATAATACATAGTGATAAACTACAGATGTTGGACACCATTTTAATTCACAAGAAGCGTAACCCAACAGAAAATATAATTTGAAAAATATTTACAATACAGGTATTACCGTACACTATTTCTGAGCGAGGAAACAAGACGAGAGAATCATAATGGACAAAATGTTAAAGTAGACATTACCTGCATAAGCACCAGTACATCCAATGGGTCATTATCTTCACAAAATGTTCGAGGGACAAAACCAAAGTTGTGAGGATAGACCACAGATGAATACAAAACACGATCAATCTGATATAGTAAAAGAAAATTCTAGTTATCAGAATGAATGAAGGAAAAGAAAGTAAATATGATTTTAGTTTTTTTATGCAATGTTTTGTTGTCATATGATGGTGGGAATTCTAATGTGACTAATTACTAATATAAAAATTGCAAATGATGTCTCATCTAACATATGATCAAAGCTTATAGTAACCTTAATTATTCCAGTTTTCTTGTCAAGTTCGTACTTGAATTTGCTTCCTTCTGGAATTTCGATAACCTGTAGAGGTTCAAAAAAAAAAAGATTTAACCTTAAGTTGGATGAAAAGAAATTAAATAATATACAGGTTCTCTCTCAAATGGCATAATATTAAATCCATGTCACCGATTCAAGCAATGTTATATTCCAAATGTAATCGTTCCTATTCAAGAAATAACAAATTCTTAGTCAAAGAACTTACAATATTGAAAATAGCAGGTGCTCCAGGACCTGTACGCACATAATTGATATTACAACATCAACATTAAATAAATGGTTAAAATACAATAGTATTCAATGCATTCATAGAAAGTTTATAACCTATGTCAAGGTCACGCCTAGGATGTGCACCAACTGATCTCCTAGACATGGATGAAAGGATCCTTTCGTTCAGCTTAGGGGTTGGACGATGTGAACCACTTGCGTTTTTCTTCTCATCTTGAGGAGCGTTTGAGTTTTCTTCACTCATGTTTCTAAGAAGTATGAAAAACACAATTTCAACAAATAATAACTTATCCACAAGCATCCATTTCTTAACTATTTTTTTTTGGAAAAATCTAGGGTTCGCAGTTTCCCCAAAATGAGCATAATCAGTGTAATTATGTAATATTTGAATGCTCACTGCACCTCAGAGGTGAACAGTTTTTTAAAATTTTAACCTAACTTCAACTAATCGATTACTCCTAAACAGTCTAACATTAAATTCACATACGCGCATCAGCGATATGTAATCACGAGCCAACCGCAAACCAAGATCGATTTAAAACGCATTCAAAATAAGATTTAACTTCTTCATTGATGTGCCACAGAGGAATCATAAAATCGACTTTACATCAGATCGCAAGATCATACCAAAATAAAAATTTGTAACCAGATTAAAAATCAACCATAAACAAACTAAAATTCTAAAATTATGAAAGCATAATATAGATTATCTAGCTAAAACGATAAAAAGTGAAAATTCGAAACCCTAACTAAACGATAAGCAGATTAAATCGAAGCCCTAATTGAAATTCGAAAACCAAACGAACCCCAATTGAAGACCTAATTGAAACACCGAAGCCCTAACTGAACTTGAACTCGAACTTGCCGTAATCGAACCCCAATTAAGTTTGTAAAGTTAGAACTTTTAGCCCTAATTGAAATCGCAGAGCGTTTAGTGTTTGAGAGGTTGAGCGGCGGAGTATGTATTTTGTTAAGTGTTTGAGTGAAACCCTTCAATATTTTGTTAACTTTTTCCGCTTTGTTTTTGCTTCCCGCGTTAAAAATTATTTCAGCCCGCTTTTTTTCGGGCCGCACTCATTTTTTATAATATTTTTATAAATCTATAGCTACTGCAACATAGTGTTGATATCTATGCTAACATCATGAAGCTAATGTTGTAATAGACAAGAATCAGCATAGCTATCGTTACATTGTAGCTAGCAACATCTTGTATTTTCGTTGCAATAGGCCATCTATGGCGTAGTGACTTAAACAAATTTCTACGAGTTTTAGCTTGCTATGATTAAACCGTAAATCCGATTAACACGAAATTTGAAATTCTACATTAATCTAAAATTACGGATCCAATGAAACTAGTTTCATTGAAATCCGAGAAATTATGAAAAATGACTATTTTTACATGTCAATTAATATTATAATATTCAAGTTCTACAATATTGACTTTTAATTCAATTTTAAAAGTTCTCTAACATAATTCTAATCTAAATAGAATTTAATTCAAATTTATAAATCATTTTCATTCACATTAAATTCATTTTCTAATTATTTTTGCAATTTCAAATATTAAACTAACAATTTAATTATCCAATTAAATCACTATATTCAAAATTTAAGTTACTCAACTTATAAAATCTAGTTATGAATATTTAAAATCAGTTAAATATACGAATTTAAAATGATTGAAATTCTAGGTCGTTACATGTTATATGGTGAATGGTCAAAGTTCATAATATATGATATTTCAATGAAATTAGTTCGTTCGAAATAAGTGAATAAACCATTTTATAAGATCGATAAACAATTCGATTGATTATAATGAATTGTGTTAAATGTAACACTAGGCCAAAATTACAAAATATGAAATCTAAGAACTCGATCGCTGAAATGCTGGTTTCGATTAGTTTACATAAAATGCAACATAATTATTATCACAAAAGGTTGAGGATGATAGAATGCACTTTTGTAAAGAGTTAATTATGATATTGCAGTAAGGTTTTTCTTTCGAATGGTTCGACCATTTAAAAAGGAAAACGAATGTGCAAGAGTAGATACGATTTAATGTATAGTGGGATGAAGAGACTAAATTATCACTTTTACTTCATAAACAAACATTTAGAACAGAAATTACAGAATAATAATCGATAATTAAAATTGGAGTAAGAAATAAGATTTCTATTATGAAATATATCTTCATATAGAAAATCGTTTTCGACGAGATTTATTTCTTTGAGTTTAAGATAATTGATCAAAGAACTCCATACTATAAACTTGCTATAATATGAGAATTAATTAGTCTATATTAAGTGGATGGTGGACCTCTATATTTAGTATACTATAGTAATAGAGTAAATAATGGGCGCATGTGACATAGAAATTATTAACTGAATCAAGTTACGAAAATTCTTTTCGTAAAATGTACCATACGTTATTCATAAAATAATATGTTCTTCGATGATGGCTGAAGAATAGACTATTTTATTTCAATGAGAATATTGTGAATATTCTTCATGAAATAAACTATAATGTGGTATTTTCATCATAACAAAAGTGATGCATTGGAAAATACCGAAGTATCTAAATTTATTTACAATTATTTCGAAATTATAAACTAAGCCATAGTTTTGAGAAATAATTTTTATTACATGATTATAAATCTTACGATACCAGTTAATTAATTTCTTAAAATTAAGGGCAAAACACCTATTTAGTGGTTGCATCAAAAGAGTTGATGAACTCTTCGGATTAATATATATATATATATATATATATATATATATATATATATGTATATGTATATATATGTATGTATGTAATCTTAAGTATGATGATACCAAAACAAGTCCACATACTTAGTTGTATTTAATGATGAATTATCACGAGTATGGATACGTGTATTTAATACATATGGAGCATGTCTGCGACAAGTGTAACGACCCGTTATTTTGGACTATTCGCATCCGCACATGTCGGACTTGAATAATTCAAAATACCGAATTGTTAATTATAATTTGGAAAAACTAAGATATATAGTAAATAAATAATCACAAAATCACAGACACAGAGTAATAATATGCAGCGGAAGTAAAAGAGATAGTAGTTCGTGAAGCTACTATATAAATATATAAGATACATAAGAGTTTACAACAGAAGAGAAATATGATACATCAAGTACAAATCAGAATACATCACTGGAATCATCGGATACTGAAAGCAGAATAGATGGCTGGATCTCCAAGTAAAGCTCCAACTCCAAAGGTGAGTCTCGAAAGCTGAACCACTCAGTCTGACCCGAGCGTAAAGCAAAACACAAAACACTCGAGTCAGGATTAATATTCTTATATCAATAAATCCAACTCAAGTGAAGTAACAATTGAAATACAAGTAACTCAAAGGACGTTGGAATAACCGCCCTCTAAGGATCCGTTAAACTATCTACTATGTAGTAGTGTACGCTAAATAGATAATGTCTAACAGTAATATAAAATATCAAAATAGTGTTAAGGCGTTACCATTATCCCCCTTAACACATTTTTATAAGCGTTATAGTCTATACAGCACTGTAAACTCCACCGTAAACTGGTGGGATATCAGGAAGTACTCCATAGGTATAACACAAAACAATTTCGTAGTGGTCGCGTATATAGGGATACAAGTATGACAAGGCACATGAGGCAATACCCAAGGTGGTGAAACTACCGTTCGCCTGATCCGGACTGGTGAGAACGCATCGCCGCAGCGATCGCAACACCGCGAAACAACACTCCTGAAATTCCGAGGGTGCACCAATCAATCACAAGTAATGAGTAGTAGTTACGAAGAAGTGTGTCCGCTCGAGGTGGCTAACCCCATTTGGCCCGGCACGGCTCCTGATTTTAGTCATTTCCAATTTGACACAAGTGTCAAGGCTATCCATTATCGTTCTCTTTCTTCAGTCATCACGTACATCATTCCAACCACTTCATTCTGGATCATCACTCCGCCTATAGTTATTAAAGTGGTTTTCGGTTTAGATAGAGAGTATATCCATAACCGATTCCGGTCTTTTTAATAACTTTCGTAATTATTACACCGATTGGTCGTTTAGTAAATTTTAAACCAAATCAAATTCAATTTCAATTCGTAAATCAACATTTCGTTTGTCTTCCTAAATCAATTTCCAAAGTTTATGTTTCAAAACTTCCAAATTACCGTTTCAAAATCTTATAATTCAATTTCAATTTTTATTTAAAACAATTCAAATATTGATTCAAGTTCGTATATAGGTTTCATACCGAAATCATTTAAATTGTTTAATTTTCATTCAAATCAATTTAAATTCATTTATCGATTTCATTCAATATTCGCTAAGCTAATTTATCATTTACACAATTTTCATTTAAATTTCCAATTCATTAAGTCGATTTCTTAAGTTCAACTTCATTATATCAAAACTTCAAATTGAAATAAATTAAATTCGTCAAATCAATTCTTAAAATTACTAGTCTTACGTTAGTTTCAATAAATCATATTCATTTCAATAAATCACCTTTTATTTCTTGTTAAAGAAATTCAATTTTCACTTATTTATTGACTTCGTTACAATTTTAAACTCAATTAATAAAAACTAAATTTCACATAATCGAGGAGTTTCAATTTCACTTATTAACTTACTTAAATAATTTTCCAAAACTTTAATAAATAAAGAAACTCAATTTCATTTATTAACGAAGTTCAAATCCGCTTATTCAAAAGTTCAATTTCTCTTATCAAAGAATTCAATTTTTATTCAATTATCAATAATTAAATCTTACTCAATTATTAAATAATTTCAATCTTAATTATTAATAATTTCAAAACTTAATAATTACAACTTGATTACAGATTCAAACTTAATTATTAAATCATTTTCGCCTAAATATGAATTCAAACTTAATTCAAATCATTTCAACCTAATTATAAATTCAACTTAATAATTTCAAAACTCAATTATTACTAATTCCAAATTGTTTATTAATAATTCCAAATTTAATTATTAAATAATTAAATTTCAAACAACGTTCTTTCATCAATTATTACGTTAATATTTGTTTCAGATTTCAATCTTTACATTTTCCTTTCAAAAATTCAAATTCCAACTTCATTTCAAAACTTATTGTTTATTCGAATAAAATCATTATTTTATTTTTAAATCAAATTATTGACCAATCGGATTTATTTAATTCTCTATCCTAGGTCAAATTCATTTGGATATTTATCATTTCAACCCGATTCCAATTCAATTCAAAAATCAAAGTATAAAAAAGGGAACTTGCATTGTGATAACTGGGATGGTGTCAAAGCAAATAAACCAGCAATAGCAACAATCAATAGCAATCCAATAAATTAATTCAAATAATCCCGAAATAATCGTATTAATTCGCATTATTATTTGTGCGAATTAATATAATTATTTCTAGAATCTACACTATCATTTCATGTAGATTAAAGATTATTACATTACAGTTCTTCACTTGTCATCAATTTACAATTTCATACAACATCAATTTAAACAACATGCATTCAGTGATTCAAGGTGTAATTAACCAAATCCTACGTGTCAATTAAATTTTACATTTAAAGGGGTCATATTACACAAATGTCATTTAAATCAATTTACACATATGTCGTTTCAAATTTTAAACTATCCTACGTCAACTTCAATTTCAAGTTATTTATCACATACAACATTAACAATTTAACGTTCAATGTCAACATCACATAATCATTCAATTATCAACCAAACTGGATTATTATTACATACATAACAAATAACGGTGTCGGGTGTCACAAGTGAACTGATACAGGTAATAACATATATAACAGTGTAATTAACTAACAGCAGCATATTCCAATTGTCGTTTCAATTGAAATCAAATTTAATAAATAAAGAACATTAATCGAGAGTGATTGCTCACCTTTCGAGACTAGAAAGAAAATAACGGGACTAGTTACAGATCCAAGCACAGATTTCAAAGCAAAGCACGATGGACTCTAGTTCGACGGACAAGCTGATAATAGGAAATGATGGGAACGAATCAGAACTAGATCGATAAAGATAATTGATACAATGAATTGGTATAAATATAACATATATTCAATATCATATTCTAATTACAAACATTTATAAATAATATATATACTTGTATTTCAAAACTCATTGTTTTAAATAAATAACACATAAACAAGTCTTAATATATAAATATAAAACCAAATCAATGTATACTTAGAAATCAATATCCAGTTTCAACTTTAAAACAAAATTTCGGAATATCTATATATATAAGAACTGTCATATAAATGTATATATAACTTCATTTATAAAATAATAATATATAGTAAACACTTATATAGAACAACCTATAGTACAAAAAAAACTATATATGCCTTAAACTCATATATATATGCAGACCCGTGCAAACAAACTTAACATACAGATACAAACAAACGCATATATATACACTGACATATACACCAAGACATATCCAACACATGAAAATAAAATTTATATATATATATATATATATATGAGCAAATCAACATCTGGTTTCAACTTTAAAACAATTTTTTTTTGAGACACCATTATACCTATACTTTGAACATGTTGACTCAAGTAAACGAACCGCAACTAGATATGCTGACCATTCAAATAATTGCCTTTGCAGACTCCTATATGTGAGAACAAAAATATGTAGGCTAATATGTGTAGGCCCTTATCATTATATTTGAAACAAATACTCGAAAACTAAAGTCACGTGCACATATTTATATAATTAATATCTAGATTACTATATAGCTTACACGTTAAAAATTTACAATACGACATGCAAATTTAACAAGCTCTATATTAAGGTACTTCTTTAGATAAGCACGAACTGGATTGCAAGATGGATGCAAAGATGAATGTGACTGTAGATATATAAACCTTTATATTTAACTAACAAAACATAAAATACATGTACTAATTGAGATCTGGACATACTTTATAACACACAATACAATATATACACCTTTCAAAAAAACAAACAGAACAAATGAAGGCTTCCAGGTATAGGGAGTTTTACCAATTTCAAAAGTAGGTGACATCTATATAAATTGATTTTTTTATACACCGATAAACAAAATTCCTGAAACATATATACATGTAAAAAACTTATATAATCTATATATAAATAGCTTCAGCAAATTAAATATATACACTGTAACAAATAATTCCTTCAAACTGTGCATACATATTTAAACTATATGCATATCAGTATAAGAGGGGAGCAGCAAAGGCTTACAAAGCTCTTACCTCTTAGAAGATGCACGGGCAGAAGGAGCCGACCTGGCTTGCGGCATCGAGTGTCGCGTGGCACGAAGGCTCGCGTGAGTTGCTGCCACGGTGAGAAGGAGCGTGGAGCAGAGGCTTGGCGAACTCGGGTGGAAAGAAGGGTGAGATGAAT
Source organism: Allium cepa (assembly GCA_030765085.1). Classification (NCBI taxonomy): domain Eukaryota; kingdom Viridiplantae; phylum Streptophyta; class Magnoliopsida; order Asparagales; family Amaryllidaceae; genus Allium; species Allium cepa. The sequence goes on from CM060942.1 coordinate 518,316,284, forward strand.
GGTTTCAGTGCAATGCTCGGAGGAGTGGAAGCCGCGGCGCTAGGGTGGTGGTGGCACCGAAGCTTGGTGGCTGAGCTCGGGTTATTGCGACTTGCGTGGGTGAGGACGTGGTTGGTTTAGGCGAGTGACTGGGATGCCGAAGACTGTCGTGGCAGCTAGATGGATGGCTTGGTGAGATGGCGGTAGTTGTAGTGGCTGATAGTGGCAGGCTAAGGGGTATTCGGCAAAGGTGTAGAGGATGTGGCGCTGCTTTGACGGAGGTGGGTGGAGCCCGGCAGTGGAGGAGCTGGTCTTCGGGCTTGCGTGAGATGGTGGACCAGGGGGCGGATCTGGTTTCCGTTGTGGGTGCCTTGTTCGGTGAGTGTTGTAGAGGTCTGGACACGGTCGGGCTCAAACATGAAGGGGAGGTCGAACAGGTGGGTGGCTACGTGTTGGCTACAGGGAGCAATGAGTTTCGGCAATGACTAGATAAAAGGAATGTATGATGCAAAATGAGCTACCCCTTTTTCAATTATTTTTCTCAGAGAGAAAGGAGATGTGCAGAGGAAGGCTTTCTATGGTGATGGGTTGAAGAAAGGAGAGGAAGAGCGGAAGAAAAGGAGTAACAGTTTCAGCCGGAAAAAAAATTAACTTCGTGTATTATATTTCATAAACGAATCTCGAGACCAAAACCAAATATAGGATCCAACAGATAATAAATGAAAATGGAGAACAGTGAAAGTCATATGCTGAATTCAGAGAATAATAAAAGCTTCTGGCTATTGATGTTCTCGGTAGGAAATTGGATAGCCACGAAAAACAAATGAACTTGAACTGTACTGACATACGTAACTATTTCATTATTTCCGTCGCGAATCGAACATCGAAACACAGAAGTGAATATACCACAGTGACCAGCGCGATGAGACAGTTAAATCTGTATAGAGATATCAGTGATTTGATTTAATTATAAAAATTCGAATTTTATAATAGTGGAAAATGCATGAAAAACGTAGAAAAATAAGATCGACGGAGCCAAAGATGTCCGAATTTGGAAAAACGACAAACTAACATCTTGCTCAGAAGATGATTTAAATTTTTCTATGTAAAAATAATTTTGTTTTGAAAATGTTTTATTTTCATCGCTTTTTAACTAATTAAATTAAAGTAATTTTACGCACGAAATAAACTTTCATATTTTCGGATGAAAATTTACCAGCTGCTTTGTTTAACTAGACATATTCCAAATATCAAATTTATATTTCAAAATTTTATCGTTTAAAATTTCAAAAAATTCAATTTATTAAATAATAAACGACTAAAATTTACGGGTGTTACAATCTCCCCCACTCAAAGCTTTTCGTCCTCGAAAAGGAAGGAGGTAGGAGAATGAAACCCACCAGAAAGAAAATTGATTAGAAAAACTAACAACCATACAATTTCAAATTTAAATTACTTTATATTCAGCAATTGATTTAATCCATTTTATTTTCTTAAGTTAAATCAAGCTTTAACTATTTCTAGATTTATTATCTTATTATCCAATTTTCTTTAATTACCAGTTTCAAAACCATAAATTTGAATAGTCATTTATTAAAATTATACTTTATTCACCAAATTTTATTCTTCTTTATTCCAAATTATTATTTAATTTTATTCCACTTAATATATCTCATATATTAAGTATATTTACCCTAGTTATAACTACTCAAATTTATTTAAAATTTCCTTTGATATCATTTTCTACTGTATAATATTCAATTATATAGTTAACTTTTGAAAATTTAGGTAAGTATATGTAATGCAATTGAGTATTGTCCAAATAAAATTTTATAATTTACTTATTTCAAATTAAGTGTTTAGTCAAATCTTTTGGCTTCATTGAAATCATCTTTAAATCCAAATTTTAAGAATTTATTTCCGATTAATTTCAAACCATTTCAGAGATAATTATGTATATACCACATATATCAAGTCAAATTAAATTTAAAATTACATACTTATATATATAAATCAAATCATATTTAAGAAATTTAAATCGATTTAATTTCCAAAACAAAATTGTAGCAAAGCTACGAATTCGTCTCTCCACTTCGAAACTCGAAAATGAATGTCGATGATGTGGCCGCCATCACCGAAATTTATTTTCCAGCGACAAAAGAGGAGCTCAAATTTAATCATTTAAAATTCGTTGAAAACCATTTCTATTCGAAAATATTTTAAATAATATACATTTTAAAACTTCAAAACCATAGTTCGACATTATTGGAAATTAAATTATCGAATTCTAGTTTAAATTCATTTTAAATTCCAAATCAAATTATATCCAAGTTTTATAAATTCATTTATTCATATTATGCAATAGTCAATGGTTTATAATACAATAAATGAGGATATTATCATTTCAGACAACAGGTTCATTAACACTTAATTTCAGATTTTTTTTTTACTTATATATAATATAATCATTCAAAAATTTCATTTACCAATTTTGAAAACGATATTATGTCAGTTTGCTTTGTTAAGGTATTTTGGAAATCCTATCGATAGCGTTGATCAGACGAATCTATTGAAAATCCAAATCAACATCAACAACTCAAATAACACAATATATATAAAACATTTAACAGTTTTAATATTAATCTACAAACACAATTCCTCGCTCGACGATACAAGAATAGATTTCAAAAAGGAAATAGAGATTCAAATTTGATGGAAATCAAATCAAAGAGAATTTTGATTTGACAATAAGTTCGAAACAGAAGATAAGGTAGTTCAATTAACAGAATCGGGAGATGGACAAGCTTATTTAATTCACGGGCAACTTAACTGGGTCGACCGTAACTTCAAGAATAAGATCGATGCTGAATTCCGAGATAAATCAACACTCGATCTCAAGAGATATAATTCAAGTATAGCAGGGAATAGACAGCATCGTAAACCGAGGATACAGAAATCTCCGGTAAATCAATGTCTATTGTAAAGGAGTTTCACCCTATTACAAATAATTCGAAGATTGGCGAGACCGCCGATTCATTACAAAGATCATTCGAAGTGGAGTTATGGGATACTCCGGGATTAAAAGAAGACGAATAGTGAGGGACAAGAATGAATTTCGAAACCGAGGGAACGTTCCAAAATTCAAAGGAGTTGAGTTAAAAGGAAGAGATTGAAACTCGAGTGGGAGTGATTCAGTAAATACATTTACCATATATGCCAAGTTCTACCTAGAGCTACCAAAAGCTCTGATACCAACTGTAACGACCCGCTATTTTGGACTATTCGCATCCACACATGTCAGACTTGAATAATTCAAAATACCGAATTGTTAATTATAATTTGGCAAAAACTAAGATATACAGTAAATAAATAATCACAGAATCACAGACACAGAGTAATAATATGCAGCGGAAGTAAAAGAGATAGTAGTTCATGAAGCTACTATATAAATATATAAGATACATCAGAGTTTACAACAGAAGAGAAATATGATACATCAAGTACAAATCAGAATACATCAATGGAATCATCGGATACTGAAAGCAGAATAGATGGCTGGATCTTCAAGTAAAGCTCCAACTCCAAAGGTGAGTCTCGAAAGCTGAACCACTCAGTCTGACCCGAGCGTAAAGCAAAACACAAAACACTCGAGTCAGGATTAATATTCTTATATCAATAAATCCAACTCAAGTGAAATAACAATTGAAATACAAGTAACTCAAAGGACGTTGGAATAACCGCCCTCTGAGGATCCGTTAAACTATCTACTATGTAGTAGTGTACGCTAAATAGATAATGTCTAACAGTAATATAAAATATCAAAATAGTGTTAAGGCGTTACCATTATCCCCCTTAACACATTTTTATAAGCGTTATAGTCTATACAGCACTGTAAACTCCACGGTAAACTGGTGGGATATCAGGGAGTACTCCATAGGTATAACACAAAACAATTTCGTAGTGGTCGCGTATATAGGGATACAAGTATGACAAGGCACATGAGGCAATACCCAAGGTAGTGAAGCTGCCGTTCGCCTGATCCAGACTGGTGAGAACGCATTGCCGCAGCGATCGCAACACCGCGAAACAACACTCCTGAAATTCCGAGGGTGCACCAATCAATCACAAGTAATGAGTAGTAGTTACGAAGAAGTGTGTCCGCTCGAGGTGGCTAACCCCATTTGGCCCGGCACGGCTCCTGATTTTAGTCATTTCCAATTTGACACAAGTGTCAAGGCTATCCATTATCGTTCTCTTTCTTCAGTCATCACGTACATCATTCCAACCACTTCATTCTGGATCATCACTCCGCGTATAGTTATTAAAGTGGTTTTCGGTTTAGATAGAGAGTATATCCATAACCGATTCCGGTCTCTTTAATAACTTTCGTAATTATTACACCGATTGGTCGTTTAGTAAATTTTAAACCAAATCAAATTCAATTTCAATTCGTAAATCAACATTTCGTTTGTCTTCCTAAATCAATTTCCAAAGTTTATGTTTCAAAACTTCCAAATTACCGTTTCAAAATCTTATAATTCAATTTCAATTTCTATTTAAAACAATTCAAATATTGATTCAAGTTCGTATATAGGTTTCATACCGAAATCATTTAAATTGTTTAATTTTCATTCAAATCAATTTAAATTCATTTATCGATTTCATTCAATATTCGCTAAGCTAATTTATCATTTACACAATTTTCATTTAAATTTCCAATTCATTAAGTCGATTTCTTAAGTTCAACTTCATTATATCAAAACTTCAAATTGAAATAAATTAAATTCGTCAAATCAATTCTTAAAATTACTAGTCTTACGTTAGTTTCAATAAATCCTATTCATTTCAATAAATCACCTTTTATTTCTTGTTAAAGAAATTCAATTTTCACTTATTTATTGACTTCGTTACAATTTTAAACTCAATTAATAAAAACTAAATTTCACATAATCGAGGAGTTTCAATTTCACTTATTAACTTACTTAAATAATTTTCCAAAACTTTAATAAATAAAGAAACTCAATTTCATTTATTAACGAAGTTTAAATCCACTTATTCAAAAGTTCAATTTCTCTTATCAAAGAATTCAATTTTTATTCAATTATCAATAATTAAATCTTACACAATTATTAAATAATTTCAATCTTAATTATTAATAATTTCAAAACTTAATAATTACAACTTGATTACAGATTCAAACTTAATTATTAAATCATTTTCGCCTAAATATGAATTCAAACTTAATTCAAATCATTTCAACCTAATTATAAATTCAACTTAATAATTTCAAAACTCAATTATTACTAATTCCAAATTGTTTATTAATAATTCCAAATTTAATTATTAAATAATTAAATTTCAAACAACGTTCTTTCATCAATTATTACGTTAATATTTGTTTCAGATTTCAATCTTTACATTTTCCTTTCAAAAATTCAAATTCCAACTTCATTTCAAAACTTATTGTTTATTCGAATAAAATCATTATTTTATTTTTAAATCAAATTATTGACCAATCGGATTTATTTAATTCTCTATCCTAGGTCAAATTCATTTGGATATTTATCATTTCAACCCGATTCCAATTCAATTCAAAAATCAAAGTATAACAAAGGGAACTTGCATTGTGATAACTGGGATGGTGTCAAAGCAAATAAACCAGCAATAGCAACAATCAATAGCAATCCAATAAATTAATTCAAACAATCCCGAAATAATCGTATTAATTCGCATTATTATTTGTGCGAATTAATATAATTATTTCTAGAATCTACACTATCATTTCATGTAGATTAAAGATTATTACATTATAGTTCTTCACTTGTCATCAATTTACAATTTCATACAACATCAATTTAAACAACATGCATTCAGTGATTCAAGGTGTAATTAACCAAATCCTATGTGTCAATTAAATTTTACATTTAAAGGGGTCATATTACACAAATGTCATTTAAATCAATTTACACATATGTCGTTTCAAATTTTAAACTATCCTACGTCAACTTCAATTTCAAGTTATTTATCACATACAACATTAACAATTTAACGTTCAATGTCAACATCACATAATCATTCAATTATCAACCAAACTGGATTATTATTGCATACATAACAAATAACGGTGTCGGGTGTCACAAGTGAACTGATACAGGTAATAACATATATAACAGTGTAATTAACTAACAGCAGCATATTCCAATTGTCGTTTCAATTGAAATCAAATTTAATAAATAAAGAACATTAATCGAGAGTGATTGCTCACCTTTCGAGGCTAGAAAGAAAATAACGGGACTAGTTACTGATCCAAGCACGGATTTCAAAGCAAAGCACGATGGACTCTAGTTCGACGGACAAGCTGATAATAGGAAATGATGGGAACGTATCAGAACTAGATCGATAAAGATAATTGATATAATGAATTGGTATAAATATAACATATATTCAATATCATATTCTAATTACAAACATTTATAAATAATATATATACTTGTATTTCAAAACTCATTGTTTTAAATAAATAACACATAAACAAGTCTTAATATATAAATATAAAACCAAATCAATGTATACTTAGAAATCAATATCCAGTTTCAACTTTAAAACAAAATTACGGAATATCTATATATATAAGAACTGTCATATAAATGTATATATAACTTCATTTATAAAATAATAATATATAGTAAACACTTATATAGAACAACCTATAGTACAAAAAAAACTATATATGCCTTAAACTCATATATATATGCAGACCCGTGCAAACAAACTTAACATACAGATACAAACAAACGCATATATATACACTGACATATACACCAAGACATATCCAACACATGAAAATAATATATATATATATATATATATGAGCAAATCAACATCTGGTTTCAACTTTAAAACAATTTTTTTTCGAGACACCATTATACCTATACTTTGAACATGTTGACTCAAGTAAACGAACCGCAACTAGATATGCTGACCATTCAAATAATTGCCTTCGCAGACTCCTATATGTGAGAACAAAAATATGTAGGCTAATATGTGTAGGCCCTTATCATTATATTTGAAACAAATACTCGAAAACTAAAGTCACGTGCACATATTTATATAATTAATATCTAGATTACTATATAGCTTACACGTTAAAAATTTACAATACGAAATGCAAATTTAACAAGCTCTATATTAAGGTACTTCTTTAGATAAGCACGAACTGGATTGCAAGATGGATGCAAAGATGAATGTGACTGTAGATATATAAACCTTTATATTTAACTAACAAATCATAAAATACATGTACTAATTGAGATCTGGACATACTTTATAACACACAATACAATATATACACCTTTCAAAAAAACAAACAGAACAAATGAAGGTTTCCTGGTATAGGGAGTTTTACCAATTTCGAAAGTAGGTGACATCTATATAAATTGATTTTTTTATACACCGATAAACAAAATTCCTGAAACATATATATATGTAAAAGACTTATATAATCTATATATAAATAGCTTCAACAAATTAAATATATACACTGTAACAAATACTTCCTTCAAACTGTGCATACATATTTAAACTATATGCATATCAGTATAAGAGGGGAGCAGCAAAGGCTTACAAAGCTCTTACCTCTTAGAAGATGCACGGGCAGAAGGAGCCGACCTGGCTTGCGGCATCGAGTGTGGCGTGGCACGAAGGCTCGCGTGAGTTGCTGCCACGGTGAGAAGGAGCGTGGAGCAGAGGCTTGGCGAACTCGGGTGGAAAGAAGGCTGAGATGAATGGTTTCAGTGCAATGCTCGGAGGAGTGGAAGCCGCGACGCTAGGGTGGTGGTGGCGCCGAAGCTTGGTGGCTGAGCTCGGGTTGTTGCGACTTGCATGGGTGAGGACGTGGTTGGTTTAGGCGAGCGACTGGGATGCCGAAGACTGTCGTGGCAGCTAGATGGATGGCTTGGTGAGATGGCGGTAGTTGTAGTGGCTGATAGTGGGCAGGCTAAGGGGTATTCGGCAAAGGTGTAGAGGATGTGGCGCTGCTTTGACGGAGGTGGGTGGAGCCCGGCAGTGGAGGAGCTGGTCTTCGGGCTTGCGTGAGATGGTGGACCAGAGGGCGGATCTGGTTTTCGTTGTGGGTGCCTTGTTCGGTGAGTGTTGTAGAGGTCTGGACACGGTCGGGCTCAAACATGAAGGGGAGGTCGAACAGGTGGGTGGCTACGTGTTGGCTACAGGGAGCAGTGAGTTTCGGCAATGACTAGATAAAAGGAATGTATGATGCAAAATGAGCTACCCCTTTTTCAATTATTTTTCTCAGAGAGAAAGGAGATGTGCAGAGGAAGGCTTTCTATGGTGATGGGTTGAAGAAAGGAGAGGAAGAGCAGAAGAAAAGGAGTAACAGTTTCAGCCGAAAAAAAAATTAACTTCGTGTATTATATTTCATAAACGAATCTCGAGACCAAAACCAAATATAGGATCCAACAGATAATAAATGAAAATGGAGAACAGTGAAAGTCATATGCTGAATTCAGAGAATAATAAAATCTTCTGGCTATTGATGTTCTCGGTAGGAAATTGGATAGCCATGAAAAACAAATGAAATTGAACTGTACTGACATACGTAACTATTTCATTATTTCCGTCGCGAATCGAACATCGAAACACAGAAGTGAATATACCACAGTGACCAGCGCGATGAGACAGTTAAATCTGTATACAGATATCAGTGATTTGATTTAATTATAAAAATTCGAATTTTATAATAGCGGAAAATGCATGAAAAACGTAGAAAAATAAGATCGACGGAGCCAAAGATGTCCGAATTTGGAAAAACGACAAACTAACATCTTGCTCAGAAGATGATTTAAATTTTTCTATGTAAAAATATTTTTGTTTTGAAAATGTTTTATTTTCATCGCTTTTTAACTAATTAAATTGAAGTAATTTTACGCACGAAATAAACTTTCATATTTTCGGATGAAAATTTACCAGTTGCTTTGTTTAACTAGACATATTCCAAATATCAAATTTATATTTCAAAATTTTATCGTTTAAAATTTCAAAAAATTCAATTTATTAAATAATAAACGACTAAAATTTACGGGTGTTACAATCTCCCCCACTCAAAGCTTTTAGTCCTCGAAAAGGAAGGAGGTAGGAGAATGAAAACCACCAGAAAGAAAATTGATTAGAAAAACAAACAACCATACAATTTCAAATTTAAATTACTTTATATTCAGCAATTGATTTAATCCATTTTATTTTCTTAAGTTAAATCAAGCTTTAACTATTTCTAGATTTATTATCTTATTATCCAATTTTCTTTAATTACCAGTTTCAAAACCATAAATTTGAATGGTCATTTATTAAAATTATACTTTATTCGCCAAATTTTATTCTTCTTTATTCCAAATTATTATTTAATTTTATTCCACTTAATATATCTCATATATTAAGTATATTTACCCTAGTTATAACTACTCAAATTTATTTAAAATTTCCTTTGATATCATTTTCTACTGTATAATATTCAATTGTATAGTTAACTTTTGAAAAGTTAGGTAAGTATATGTAATGCAATTGAGTATTTTCCAAATAAAATTTTATAATTTACTTATTTCAAATTAAGTGTTTAGTCAAATCTTTTGGCTTCCTTGAAATCATCTTTAAATCCAAATTTTAAGAATTTATTTCCGATTAATTTCAAACCATTTCAGAGATAATTATGTATATACCACATATATCAAGTCAAATTAAATTTAAAATTACATACTTATATATATAAATCAAATCATATTTAAGAAATTTAAATCGATTTAATTTCCAAAACAAAATTGTAGCAAAGCTACGAATTCGTCTCTCCACTTCGAAACTCGAAAATGAATGTCGATGATGTGGCCGCCATCACCGAAATTTATTTTCCAGCGACAAAAGAGGAGCTCAAATTTAATCATTTAAAATTCGTTGAAAACCATTTCTATTCGAAAATATTTTAAATAATATACATTTTAAAACTTCAAAACCATAGTTCGACATTATTGGAAATTAAATTATCGAATTCTAGTTTAAATTCATTTTAAATTCCAAATCAAATTATATCCAAGTTTTATAAATTCATTTATTCATATTATGCAATAGTCAATGGTTTATAATACAATAAATGAGGATATTATCATTTCAGACAACAGGTTCATTAACACTTAATTTCAGATTTTTTTTTACTTATATATAATATAATCATTCAAAAATTTCATTTACCAATTTTGAAAACGATATTATGTCAGTTTGCTTTGTTAAGGTATTTTGGAAATCCTATCGATAGCGTTGATCAGACGAATCTATTGAAAATCCAAATCAACATCAACAACTCAAACAACACAATATATATAAAACATTTAACAGTTTTAATATTAATCTACAAACACAATTCCTCGCTCGACGATACAAGAATAGATTTCAAAAAAGAAATAGAGATTCAAATTTGACGGAAATCAAATCAAAGAGAATTTTGATTTGACAATAAGTTCGAAACAGAAGATAAGATAGTTCAATTAACAGAATCGGGAGATGGACAAGCTTATTTAATTCACTGGCAACTTAACTGGGTCGACCGTAACTTCAAGAATAAGATCGATGCTGAATTCCGAGATAAATCAACACTTGATCTCAAGAGATATAATTCAAGTATAGCAGGGAATAGACAGCATCGTAAACCGAGGATACAGAAATCTCCGGTAAATCAATGTCTATTGTAAAGGAGTTTCACCCTATTACAAATAATTCGAAGATTGGCGAGACCGCCGATTCATTACAAAGATCATTCGAAGTGGAGTTATGGGATACTCCGGGATTAAAAGAAGACGAATAGTGAGGGACAAGAATGAATTTCGAAACCGAGGGAACGTTCCAAAATTCAAAGGAGTTGAGTTAAAAGGAAGAGATTGAAACTCGAGTGGGAGTGATTCAGTAAATACATTTACCATATATGCCAAGTTCTACCTAGAGCTACCAAAAGCTCTGATACCAACTGTAACGACCCGCTATTTTGGACTATTCGCATCCACACATGTCAGACTTGAATAATTCAAAATACCGAATTGTTAATTATAATTTGGCAAAAACTAAGATATACAGTAAATAAATAATCACAGAATCACAGACACAGAGTAATAATATGCAGCGGAAGTAAAAGAGATAGTAGTTCGTGAAGCTACTATATAAATATATAAGATACATCAGAGTTTACAACAGAAGAGAAATATGATACATCAAGTACAAATCAGAATACATCACTGGAATCATCGGATACTGAAAGCAGAATAGATGGCTTGATCTCCAAGTAAAGCTCCAACTCCAAATGTGAGTCTCGAAAGCTGAACCACTCAGTCTGACCCGAGCGTAAAGCAAAACACAAAACACTCGAGTCAGGATTAATATTCTTATATCAATAAATCCAACTCAAGTGAAATAATAATTGAAATACAAGTAACTCAAAGGACGTTGGAATAACCGCCCTCTGAGGATCGGTTAAACTATCTACTATGTAGTAGTGTACGCTAAATAGATAATGTCTAACAGTAATATAAAATATCAAAATAGTGTTAAGGCGTTACCATTATCCCCCTTAACACATTTTTATAAGCGTTATAGTCTATACAGCACTGTAAACTCCACGGTAAACTGGTGGGATATCAGGGAGTACTCCATAGGTATAACACAAAACAATTTCGTAGTGGTCGCGTATATAGGGATACAAGTATGACAAGGCACATGAGGCAATACCCAAGGTAGTGAAGCTGCCGTTCGCCTGATCCAGACTGGTGAGAACGCATCGCCGCAGCGATCGCAACACCGCGAAACAACACTCCTGAAATTCCGAGGGTGCACCAATCAATCACAAGAATGAGTAGTAGTTACGAAGAAGTGTGTCCGCTCGAGGTGGCTAACCCCATTTGGCCCGGCACGGCTCCTAATTTTAGTCATTTCCAATTTGACACAAGTGTCAAGGCTATCCATTATCGTTCTCTTTCTTCAGTCATCACGTACATCATTCCAACCACTTCATTCTGGATCATCACTCCGCGTTTAGTTATTAAAGTGGTTTTCGGTTTAGATAGAGAGTATATCCATAACCGATTCCGGTCTCTTTAATAACTTTCGTAATTATTACGCCGATTGGTCGTTTAGTAAATTTCAAACCAAATCAAATTCAATTTCAATTTCAATTCGTAAATCAACATTTCGTTTGTCTTCCTAAATCAATTTCCAAAGTTTATGTTTCAAAACTTCCAAATTACCGTTTCAAAATCTTATAATTCAATTTCAATTTCTATTTAAAACAATTCAAATATTGATTCAAGTTCGTATATAGGTTTCATACCGAAATCATTTAAATTGTTTAATTTTCATTCAAATCAATTTAAATTCATTTATCGATTTCATTCAATATTCGCTAAGCTAATTTATCATTTACACAATTTTCATTTAAATTTCCAATTCATTAAGTCGATTTCTTAAGTTCAACTTCATTATATCAAAACTTCAAATTGTAATAAATTAAATTCGTCAAATCAATTCTTAAAATTACTAGTCTTACGTTAGTTTCAATAAATCCTATTCATTTCAATAAATCACCTTTTATTTCTTGTTAAAGAAATTCAATTTTCACTTATTTATTGACTTCGTTACAATTTTAAACTCAATTAATAAAAACTAAATTTCACATAATCGAGGAGTTTCAATTTCACTTATTAACTTACTTAAATAATTTTCCAAAACTTTAATAAATAAAGAAACTCAACTTCATTTATTAACGAAGTTCAAATCCACTTATTCAAAAGTTCAATTTCTCTTATCAAAGAATTCAATTTTTATTCAATTATCAATAATTAAATCTTACTCAATTATTAAATAATTTCAATCTTAATTATTAATAATTTCAAAACTTAATAATTACAACTTGATTACAGATTCAAACTTAATTATTAAATCATTTTCGCCTAAATATGAATTCAAACTTAATTCAAATCATTTCAACCTAATTATAAATTCACTTTAATAATTTCAAAACTCAATTATTACTAATTCCAAATTGTTTATTAATAATTCCAAATTTAATTATTAAATAATTAAATTTCAAACAACGTTCTTTCATCAATTATTACGTTAATATTTGTTTCAGATTTCAATCTTTACATTTTCCTTTCAAAAATTCAAATTCCAACTTCATTTCAAAACTTATTGTTTATTCGAATAAAATCATTATTTTATTTTTAAATCAAATTATTGACCAATCGGATTTATTTAATTCTCTATCCTAGGTCAAATTCATTTGGATATTTATCATTTCAACCCGATTCCAATTCAATTCAAAAATCAAAGTATAACAAAGGGAATTTGCATTGTGATAACTGGGATGGTGTCAAAGTAAATAAACCAGCAATAGCAACAATCAATAGCAATCCAATCAATTAATTCAAATAATCCCGAAATAATCGTATTAATTCGCATTCTTATTTGTGCGAATTAATATAATTATTTCTAGAATCTACACTATCATTTCATGTAGATTAAAGATTATTACATTACAGTTCTTCACTTGTCATCAATTTACAATTTCATACAACATCAATTTAAACAACATGCATTCAGTGATTCAAGGTGTAATTAACCAAATCCTACGTGTCAATTAAATTTTACATTTAAAGGGGTCATATTACACAAATGTCATTTAAATCAATTTACACATATGTCGTTTCAAATTTTAAACTATCCTACGTCAACTTCAATTTCAAGTTATTTATCACATACAACATTAACAATTTAACGTTCAATGTCAACATCACATAATCATTCAATTATCAACCAAACTGGATTATTATTGCATACATAACAAATAACGGTGTCGGGTGTCACAAGTGAACTGATACAGGTAATAACATATATAACAGTGTAATTAACTAACAGCAGCATATTCCAATTGTCGTTTCAATTGAAATCAAATTTAATAAATAAAGAACATTAATCGAGAGTGATTGCTCACCTTTCGAGGCTCGAGAGAAAACAACGGGACTAGTTACTGATCCAAGCGCGGATTTCAAAGCAAAGCACGATGGACTCTAGTTCGACGGACAAGCTGATAATAGGAAATGATGGGAACGAATCAGAACTAGATCGATAAAGATAATTGATATAATGAATTGGTATAAATATAACATATATTCAATATCATATTCTAATTACAAACATTTATAAATAATATATATACTTGTATTTCAAAAATCATTGTTTTAAATAAATAACACATAAACAAGTCTCAATATATAAATTTAAAACCAAATCAATGTATACTTAGAAATCAATATCCAGTTTCAACTTTAAAACAAAATTTCAGAATATCTATATATATAAGAACTGTCATATAAATGTATATATAACTTCATTTATAAAATAATAATATTTAGAAAACACTTATATAGAACAACCTATAGTACAAAAGAAACTATATATGCCTTAAACTCATATATATATGCAGACCCGTGCAAACAAACTTAATATACAGATACAAACAAACACATATATATACACTGACATATACACCAAGACATATCCAACACATGAAAATAAATTATATATATATATATATATATATATATATATATATATATATATATATATATATATGCGTAAATCAACATCTGGTTTCAAATTTAAAACAATTTTTTTTCGAGACACCATTATACCTATACTTTGAGCATGTTGACTCAAGTAAACGAACCGCAACTAGATATGCTGACCATTCAAATAATTGCCTTTGCAGACTCCTATATGTGAGAACAAAAATATGTAGGCTAATATGTGTAGGCCCTTATCATTATATTTGAAACAAATACTCGAAAACTAAAGTCACGTGCACATATTTATATAATTAATATCTAGATTACTATATAGCTTACACGTTAAAAATTTACAATACGAAATGCAAATTTAACAAGCTCTATATTAAGGTACTTCTTTAGATAAGCACGAACTGGATTGCAAGATGGATGCAAAGATGAATGCGACTGTAGATATATAAACCTTTATATTTAACTAACAAATCATAAAATACATGTACTAATTGAGATCTGGACATACTTTATAACACACAATACAATATATACACCTTTCAAAAAAACAAACAGAACAAATGAAGGCTTCCAGGTGTAGGGAGTTTTACCAATTTCGAAAGTAGGTGACATCTATATAAATTGATTTTTTTTTATACACCGATAAACAAAATTCCTGAAACACATATATATGTAAAAAAACTTATATAATCTATATATAAATAGCTTCAGCAAATTAAATATATA
Organism: Allium cepa; assembly: GCA_030765085.1. Taxonomy (NCBI): domain Eukaryota; kingdom Viridiplantae; phylum Streptophyta; class Magnoliopsida; order Asparagales; family Amaryllidaceae; genus Allium; species Allium cepa. Next base: position 518,331,610 of record CM060942.1, read on the forward strand.
CACTGTAACAAATACTTCCTTCAAACTGTGCATACATATTTAAACTATATGCATATCAGTATAAGAGGGGAGCAGTAAAGGCTTACAAATCCCTTACCTCTTAGAAGATGCACGGGTAGAAGGAGCCGACCTGGCTTGCGGCATCGAGTGTGGCGTGGCACGAAGGCTCGCGTGAGTTGCTGCCACGGTGAGAAGGAGCGTGGAGCAGAGGCTTGGCGAACTCGGGTGGAAAGAAGGCTGAGATGAATGGTTTCAGTGCAATGCTCGGAGGAGTGGAAGCCGCGGCGCTAGGGTGGTGGTGGCGCAGAAGCTTCGTGGCCGAGCTCGGGTTGTTGCGACTTGCGTGGGTGAGGACGTGGTTGGTTTAGGCGAGCGACTGGGATGCCGAAGACTGTCGTGGCAGCTAGATGTATGGCTTGGTGAGATGGCGGTAGTTGCAGCGGCTGATAGTGGGCAGGCTAAGGGGTATTCGGCAAAGGTGTAGAGGATGTGGCGCTGCTTTGACGGAGGTGGGTGGAGCCCGGCAGTGGAGGAGCTGGTCTCCGGGCTTGCGTGAGATGGTGGACCAGAGGGCGGATCTGGTTTCCGTGGTGGGTGCCTTGTTCGGTGAGTGTTGTAGAGGTCTGGACACGGTCGGGCTCAAACATGAAGGGGAGGTCGAACAGGTGGGTGGCTATGTGTTGGCTACAGGGAGCAGTGAGTTTCGGCAATGACTAGATAAAAGGAATGTATGATGCAAAATGAGCTACCCCTTTTTCAATTATTTTTCTCAGACAGAAAGGAGATGTGCAGAGGAAGGCTTTCTATGGTGATGGGTTGAAGAAAGGAGAGGAAGAGCAGAAGAAAAGGAGTAACAGTTTCAGCCGAAAAAAAATATTAACTTCGTGTATTATATTTCATAAACGAATCTCGAGACCAAAACCAAATATGGGATCCAGCAGATAATAAATGAAAATGGAGAATAGTGAAAGTCATATGCTGAATTCAGAGAATAATAAAAGCTGTTGGCTATTGATGTTCTCGGTAGGAAATTGGATAGCCAAGAAAAACAAATGAACTTGAACTGTACTGACATACGTAACTATTTCATTATTTCCGTCGCGAATCGAACATCGAAACACAGAAGTGAATATACTATAGTGACCAGCGCGATGAGATAGTTAAATCCGTATACAGATATCAGTGATTTGATTTAATTATAAAAATTCGAATTTTATAATAGCGGAAAATGCATGAAAAACATAGAAAAATAAGATCGACGGAGCCAAAGATGTCCGAATTTGAAAAAACGACAAACTGACATCTTGCTCAGAAGATGATTTAAATTTTTCTATGTAAAAATATTTTTGTTTTGAAAATGTTTTATTCTCATCGTTTTTTAACTAATTAAATTGAAGTAATTTTACGCACGAAATAAACTTTCATATTTTCGGACGAAAATTTACCGGTTGCTTTGTTTAACTAGACGCATTCCAAATATCAAATTTATATTTCTAAATTTTATCGTTTAAAATTTCAAAAAATTCAATTTATTAAATAATAAACGACTAAAATTTACGGGTCGTTACAACAAGTTCATAGAATATAAAACGAAAGTATATGGAATATCATGCAATAAAATGATTTGATTTGATAGATTCAGTCTAAAGGGTTATCCTCCCTATAATACATAATAATGTACTGATAAGGAGTAATTAAACATTACTGGACAAAGCATGGTCAATGTTGAGTGAAGCTGGGTTAAATTCTTTCTATAAGGTGCGTACTTAAGAGTAGTGCACAATGTTAAAATTTGTATCATATAAAGATAGTTTACAAAACCATACAAGGTAAGGATTGATAAAAAACACCATCCTGTCTAAGTCAATGATTCGGCAAGTTGTGTGAGTAAAAAGACTGTACGTAATAATTGTACCTAAGGGATTTTGTGTGAATTATACCAAAAGAAGTTTGGAAATGATATTAATTGGACAACTAATTTATGTTGTGAACATAAATATTGTGAACTAATAAAAATTAATTTTATATAAGGAAGTTTAGAATATGTTTATAAATGCCCGTTCCCTTGCATTGAGAAATAACTGCTATTTCATGAAATACCAAATTTGTAGCGAAGGAGTTTCTTTGAGATATTGTTGGTATTGAAATGGATATGTATATGATCCAAGGTTAAAACTGTGGGATGCATTGAAATTAAAAAATTCTAATGAACATCTAATGGGTATTTTTGCACATCAAAGAAAAACTATGAGTTTCTTGTCATTATCAAATACAAGAAATCGTTGGCTTTTAATTAAACCATTAAGAGTATTGAGTCTATGGTGTGCTACGATGCACAAATTCGAAATAGATTCCAAGAATATTATCAAATTATGGATTTGAAAGTTCTACCGAGAGAGATATAATCCATTGGTCACAAATGTACCTTTAAGAGAAAGAAAAATGCAGTCAGGATATAGTGAGCCAAATTGATAAAAATAAAATTGTGAATTTCAGTTGTTGAAATTAGTGCAATGGATTAGCGATTCGATGTGCTCAAGTTGATTCGGATTTACTCAAAAAATTATCGGCAAGTGTGACCTTGTGTTTTGGTACATGTATATTTGAAATGGAAAATTCTAAATGAATATTTCAATTAGACTATTTACACAAAGCAACAAAAGTATCTCGAAGTTAGTGGAAGCGATATTGAGTTTATTTGTTTTGGATACGATCCAAGAACTGATACGAAAGTATCATTTGACGAGCATCAAAATTGAACAAGTATTTTGATAGAAATATCGAATAGTTTGATTTTAGTTAAAATATAGAGGAAGCATGTGTCCATACGAAAGAATATTAAAGGTACACTGATATTTCTAAACATAAGAAAAACAAGCTACAGATAGTTAACGTGTACTTTTGTGAAAATTGGCTTTTAGTTGTTTTAATATTCGTCGTTGGATTTGAAATTGATGTCTTTTATAGTGAGTATAAAGGACATTGAGAATGTATCAAGCAATGCAACGACCCGTAAATTTATCAATTTGATAAATTATATTTATTTTTAAATATTAAAATAAAACCTTTTAAATGCATATATTATGATCCTTGAACAATAATAATGGTAATAAGTTACAAAAAAATATTTGCTTTGGAAAAATAGCGATAAAATGGTCGAAAATCATTTTAACAATAAACAGCTCTATGATGGTGAAATGTCATGCACGGAGCTGGATACATACACTTATTGTTAGAATTGAACGAGAATATGAAATAATTTTTATTTTTATTTTTATTTTTTAGGAAATTAAATGTATGTATGACGCCCTCAATGATGTCCTCATATTTAATAATTGATTTATGATTTTAAATTAAGATTTAATGGTTCAATATCTTATAATTATTTAAATAATAGCTTATAAATGATAATAATTCATTTTAAATAGTTATAAAGTGATAATAATTAATTTATAATTGTTTATAAAGAGATATATTATCAGTTTGAAAATATAAGAAAATTGATATCGCTTTATCGCTATAATAGCATTTTTTGTAAATAACAGGTAATATTGATTTATATGATTTTATCATTCAAATGTGATCACTTTTAATTATCAAAAATGATTAGGAATTTAATTTCGAACTTTTCTTACAAATATATGTATATTAAATAAAAAGTGAAAACGTGATCGGGATTCGGTTTCCCGATTTTCAACAGTTTAACGAACAGAAGTTGTATGAAAGATGTTGCAACCTTATCTATATGACATGTGCACATATATAACATACAAATGCATCCACTAACATATACATGAACACATATATACATATGTATAGCATATATATATATTAAAAATATCTAAGAAATTTTAGGAAATCTTCACCTTTAAGCTTTCATAAAGTCAATAATTAAGATACGAAGTGATTTGAGATGATGGATGATGATGAAGAGGTTTATGGGAGTGTGAAATGATGGAGATGAAGTGGTGCACATAGGTGATGCAAGGAAGCTGAAGTGATGTAGGATATTTTTTAAAAATCTTGGCTAAAAATACAAGCACCTCACACATCCGACTATCTTCTTCTTCCTCTTTTCTTAAGCTTTTCCATGGCTAATTATTTAGGAAATTTATAAATAAATTTTAGTGTAAAATAAAATAAAATTTTGTATATACATATACGAAGTCAAATCACCTCAAAACACTAGCCAATCCTCTCCCTACCTCTCTATAGCTCATGACCACCCTATCCCCACCTCAAGCCCGGGAGCACCACCACCTAAGGAGCATGGTTAAGCACTCCTAGGCCTTGGTCGAGCCCTATAAGAAGAAAGGAAGGAGATCAAGAAGATCTACTGCAAGAAAAAGAGAAGGAGGTGCCCCCAAAATCGATTCGGGGATCTACGAAAAATTTGGAGAAGTGAAGCCGTAGGTGAGCACTTGATTTACTTACATTTATAAAATAATTATATGAATGTTTATATTGTAAATATAAATGCTTGGTTGATAACTTGAATGATTATATGATTTATTATATGGATGCTGATATAGTTGATAACTTGATTGTGATCAATTATGAAAAATCATAATAAAAATGGTTTAGTAATTAACCATGAATAATTAATGAAAAATAAATTCATATGGATGTGTATATGGAGTTTATTGAGCCTCGTATGGTTTGAAAATATCAAAAGGTTGAATATTAAATAATATAATGTTTTATATAATTTAAAAATGAAAAAGAGATTTAATATGGAAAACATTGGTTTAAATGTTTGAAAATGTTTTATAAATGTTTTATAAACATTAAAATTCAAATTGGAGAAGTTTTATCAAATAATGGATGTGGAGTCAAAAATAAGTGTGTTGCGTAACGGTAATACGCGATTTCATGCCGTAAAAGTAAAATCATTCTTTAGGATGGAATCTGAGTCGGATTTCTTTGCAATAAGAATTTTCTGAACTCTTATGACTATAGTTTTTAAATAAAAGAAAAGGATCAAGATTTCGTATAGTCTATTTTTAAATAAGAGCTGATCAAGTTTTTGATAAAATCGTGCTTTGGTCGTTCGGTGGCCAAAGTAGCAAATGTTCTAAATATGTATTTTTAAAATGTTTAAAAATATGGAATAAATCTTCTAAGTCATTTATGGTGTTTTAAAAATGGTTTGAGTTGGAAAAACGGACATGTGTGAAATAAAAATGATGTTTTGATCAAAGAAGCTTTAATACACCATTTGCAGCACTTTTCGCACCACTTTTTGCAGTAGTTTTAATAACTTTTGAAATATAGATTTAAAAATAATAATTCTTTTCTAAATCCTCTATAAGTGTTTTCAAATTAATAATTAAGTGTCTTGATAACGATTTGGAAGTTTGCTAATTTATTTAAAAGAGTTTAAATAAATGATTGCAGAAAAGTTATTATAAGCAAGTGTTTTAATCTTGGCTCTAATAAACGGACGAGTACACCTGATTTTCCTATTTCCAAGATTTGGGTGGAGTTGCTTCAACTAAAGAGATGTTCAGGAGCATGTAGTGCCCCTGCTCACCTAGCCTCATCCCAAGTGCGGAATGGATAAGGTTGAAATGCCAGAAATGAATTAAGTATAAAAGATTAAAATTTTCAAATTTAATTAACTTGGATTGAATATAAATAATCTTCTTACACTTGGTGTTAAATTTCCGAGGAGGAATACCATACTATCCATATGAATTTAAAAGGTGATTTCATCGCTATTCGACGGGTAGTAAAGGTTGAATACAGAAATTGATATTGAGTAGAATTGGCATAATTACCATGATCCTTTTTACTCAGTAATATTTTTCGATATAAGATGTAAATATGTGATTTAGAATTATTTTAATTCCTGCACTTAAAATTAATTTTTTTGGGCTTCAGTAAGCTATATCTTAAATAACATTGTTTTTGAACCGTTTTAAATGTTATGATTTGGAAATCTTTGTAAAGATTTAAATACATGATTTGTAAATATTTTCCTAAGTAAAAGGTAAAATAATTTGGAATTTTTCCAAGACTTAAAAAGGTTTTAAGTAATCAAAGGATTTGATAAATGTGGCTTAATGATTCCATATACTACTAAGAAGATAAGTCGAATAATTTAATATAATATATCACTAAGAGATATTTATGAATGAATAAAAAGATGAATTAAGTTGAATGTTGATTAATAGTCACATATAAACTTAACATCTTTTTTATCGACGATTGGTTCGATGGAACCGGTGATGGATTTGGATAACTCCTATCTGAAAACAACTTCGAACCAATGTATATGTTCGAAAGTGAAGACATGTTTAAGATGATGATTATTGAAATCCTTGTTGTATTAATGATCGGAGATCTTCATAGCGGAAGAACTGCTTGTTGACATTCTCTGGGTCGCTCCCTATATAGAGACATTTATTATAGCAATGGTTCTATCTTATTTTGAAATCTTCATATTGCAAGGACTACTCGCTACTAATGGTAGTAGGAGGAGTTCCTGTGTTCAGTTCCAGAACGAACATGTATGGATGAGTGTCTGACATTGCATTTCTAAATCACGAATGTTGATTTTTAAAAACGTACATCTCTTGGTGGCGTAGGAGATAACTCCAATTAGCTTAACACCCTTCCTTAAGAAATGTGAGCTTGGAGATTGTATTTTTGTAGAAGTCAATTAGTGATAAACGGAAATGGCAATGGGGCATTCTAAGTGGAATGTGCTTTATGGAAGAATAAAGTGTGTCTTTATGAAAAGCAAAGTGTGGATCTGTAACATTCTTGAAAATTTTACTAAGTTTATTTTGGCAATTAAATTAATTTTTGAAAATAAATTGTGAATTAATTAGAGATTTCTAGTGTAAATAAATAATTTTTTATTATAAATATAAATTTAATTTGAAATTTAGGAATAAGTATTTTATAAACAAATATTGAATTTCAAAATAAAATATATTAAAAATAAAATAGAAATTAAAAGCTTTGGGATCGATAAAAAGTTAATGATAGTTGTTTTCTAAATTTTTAATTTTATTGATATTTGGAAGACGTAATAAATTTCAAAAGATTTATTTTTAAGATTTAATTCTTTTATATAAATAAATGTGACTATTGTTAATATGAAATTAAAATTTTTAGATCCTTCTTTTCTTTTAAAGGTTGTATAAAAATAAATAATAAAAAAATGTATGAATGTAAATTGTATAAATATATTAGTGTATAAATATGTTGAACAAAATTAAAGGTTGCAATGTGAAAATTAATTGGGGTAAAATTTTGTTTGTGTAAATATAGGTATAAAAGAAAACACAACACATACATAAATAAAATAAAAAATTGTATTTATTTAAATGTGAAAATAATATAAAGATTGTGATATATGTTAATATAAAAAAATAAATGCCTAATAAAACAACCAAATTGGCGACTGCGATTTCTTCGCTGGTTTCATTTACCATTTCTCCTCCCTGACATCTTCCCCTGCCCCGTTTCTTTCCGCTTCCTCCCCCATCTCTTTTCTCCTATGCGCCATTCTCCTCAGCTCCCCTCTGTTTCGCTCCCCTTCTCTCCGTCGTCGACAAGATCTGGTCGCGTCTTCAACGCTATGCCCTCTGGCTTTGAGTCTCCTTGTCTCCTTTCAAGCTCTGAGTTTCCTCCTCTGCGTTGTTCGGTGCAGTCCTTGAATGTTGCAATTGCTCGGCCTTGCTTAGGCGCTGAGGTTGCGAGCGCATGTTGCCCTGAATCAACCGTGGACGCAATCTCCGGCAGAGCTTCTCATTAGTGGCGAATGTTTCTACTACCGAGAATTACAATCTCACTTTTAATTCGAATGCGAACTGTGGTCTGGCTGCGAACGTGAATGCTTTGTCTGGTGAGTTTCCTCTTCCCAGTGTATTCGGCAGTCATTCATGTTCTCCTGTGGATACTGCTTGTGTAGTGGATAAGCTTGGTTCGAACGATGTGTTCGATGACCAGCGTACTATTCGTACGTCCGGTCTTGATAAACTATTAGATCATGCTGTCAATTCCAGTTTGTCTCAACGCACTCCAGGCGCTTGTGAAATTGACGCTGTGAATTATGAACCAAATGTTAGTGATAAAGCTCCTAATATTCCCAGGCCTCCTTTTCAACCTGGTCTTTCTTCCTCGCTGCTGGCTCGTCCCAAGTCCTGGTCTTCGCTGTTCAAATCGTTGCCACGTAATGCGGGTGATTACACACCTATTGATTCTGACATTATTGAGGAGAATGGAGTGATGATCCCTCCTCCTATAGTTATGTAGGACGGAGTGGATTATTGGTCTGATTATTTGGTTGGCTTCTTCTTAGAACCTAATCATCGCCTTAGTGATGCATCCTCTGTTTGTAAACGAGCTTGGAAACTGTGTGGCAATTTACAAGTTAAGCTGATTGATTCGATGTATTATCTCAAGTTTTCTTCTTCCGAAGAACGACGACTTGTTCTTGAGGCTGAGCCTTCCTTTTTTGATGGTAGGCCATTTATTATTACTCCATGCTCTCCTACTGTTGCTAGTGCTCGTGAACAGGTCCTCTTTATCCCTGTTTGGGTTTATTTCTCGCAAATCTCGTCTTCTCTTCAGCCTCTTATTGGGTTGAATTGGCCGGCCTGTAATGTTGGTAAACTGAAATGTTTTGATGCTAATACGGTAGCACGTGATAAATTGATGTTTGCTAAGGCTCTTATTGAGATATCTCCCTCTAAGCCTCTCCCTGCTTCTATTCCTGTACAGTTAGCTGTCGGGCATGTAACAGTCATCCGTGTTCGTTATGGTTGGGTTCCTCATATTTTCTCCACCTGTCACTCCTTTGGTCATCTTGTTATTTCGTGCCATCATACTGTAGCATCCACGGCTGCTCCGAAGATCCCTCTACCTCGTCCTCTGACTAGGATCTGGATACCTAAGGTTTCTACCTCTCAGCTTGCCCCCTCTCCTGCTGTTCTTAAATCTGCTCTGGGCCCTCCTCCTATCTCTATTCCTGTTCTTAGACCTGCCTCTCCTCCGATTCCTGATGTCCCGTGTGATGCCTCTGATGTTCCCTTATCTGCTCCAGTTTCTGATCTCCCGCTTTTGCCTGTTGTGTAGGATGAGTCCGAGAGGTGTTGGATTGAGCAGATTTCTGACATGAGATTTAACCCGGTGGCTGATTCCTTCTTCAGATTTGTCTCTGATGATCATATGGATCTAAGATGCCTTTTCTACAAACCGTCTGGTGATTCCTTAGTTCTTGATTTGGATGGTCTGTTTGCAAGTAAGAATGCTTTCATGCTTGATGATACTACTTGGGATCGTTCCTTCATATACTCTTCTGATGTTTTGGGTTACGATCCTTATCTTGCTATCCGGTTCCGCCCCTTTGCTGGTCATTGTGGTTCAGTTCCAAGTGATTCTTCCTGGGTGTCAGTGGTAGGTGATGTTTCTTCCTCTTTGGAGGAAACTTAGTCTTAGTGATTTATGTAGTTACTGTGGCTTCTCTGTCACATACGTGTGCTGTATTTACTTTTTTTCCTAGTAGTTAAGGTACCTTTACCTTACTCTTGTACTTCAACTTTATTACGTTCGTAATAAAAGTGGATGGTCCAATATAAAACCGGCTGGCCTTGCAAAAAAAAATAAAAAAATGTTTTATAAAGTAAATATGATATAAGATTTTATATAAAAATTTCTTTTATCTTTTAAAATTACAAATGTAAACATATATAAAGGAGATGAGTAAAGAAATCAATATGCATTGGGATTTCATAATCATTTGTTTTTACACATGGCATTCAATATAATTGATTCAATAAAATAATGAAATTTAAAATTATAAAAAACTTTCCATCTTCCCATGCTCAATCATATAGTATCTCACCAAATCTGAAATATACAGTAACATAGATTTGGGCAGCTCAAATCTCAAACCCCAAGGGAAAAGATAGAAGGGAAAAAAATAGAAAAAAAGAATAGAGAAAGGAAAAATAAAATAAAATAAAAGAAAAAGGCTGAAGCATTTCTATCAAACTCAGCTAAAACAATGATCAATTACAAACTTGTCTTCATCTTCAATTCCTCAACTCTGAGATTTTCTGAAGCAATCAAAAATTTATGCAATATCAACTCAAACCTGGAAATTTAAAAATGAAGATCAATGCAAAAGTTCTCAACCAAGGAATCAAGAGCAAAATAACTAATCCAACCTCAAGCAAGATCAATCTCAGGTAAGTTTTTAACTCTAAAGTTTAATGAATTTTTTATTTCAAAAATCAAGTTTTTAACATAAAACAAATTCAAGAATTGCAGATAAAAAAAAGAAATAAAGCTGCAGATTTTTGGCCAGATGGTGCAGATTCTCTAAAAAAGGAATTAAGGCAAGTAAAATTCTTTTAATAGATTTGTATTTGAAGTAGTTAATCAGTAATGAAGCAGAGGAATTTAAACAATAATATTAAACAGTTGCAGGGAACAAATCAAAGTTCAGACCCAAAAAAAAGAATCAAGTTTACAGGCTTGAGTTCTTCTCTGCTTCTTCCCATCGAGGTGAGCAAACTATCCTAAATAAAGCTTTAATTTGTGTTATGCCTTGATATTTGTGTTAATTCTGGGGTGAAAATTTGTTTGCATGGATGATAATTAGCTGGAATATGATATGAATTGCTCTGTAACTCATGCATATGCCTGGGTATATCACATTTTACACCTCTGATACATATACAGGCACAAGACCATAAGAAATAAAATCAAATTTCTCCCTACATAATATGTTTTAGGCTTTGATTACCGAATGAAGGATGATCATATGAATGTAACATCAATCTAAAACATAAATCCAAACAGATTTATCAAGTTATTATATTCAAAACCAGGATATTCAGTGATGACCAAATATAAGTGGGAAATCAATCAGTTTAATTCCAAGTTTCATATTCATAACTTCACTCGAAATTATAAATAATGATTTTTGGTAAAAGTTTCGTGATTTTTAAGTTTAAAAATCGAACGAAATCGTTAGTTGAACAGAATGGATAATTTCGTCAGAATCCGATGATCAACGACGAGTCGGGCATCGCGATTAAGAATGAAGCTAGCCGGTACATCGGTGGATTTGAGAAAAATACGAGTTGATTCTATATCTCATCGTGGTGATTGGAAAATGGCATTTTAGGGTTTAAGAACCCTATTTGGTTGAGGTGTTCATCGTGTTCGTATAGCAACAAGGATTGATCGGGGTGAATCGAAGCTGTGGGAATCGATGCATTAAAGTGTTGTGAAGCTTCGGACGAAGTCACGTCATTTCTGATGGACTGGGTCATCGACGTCGAGGGTATTTTGATGGTAGTTGGGTTTCAATGGGTGTTCGAACCTGCTGATTTTCGACATCCAGTCGAATTCAAAATTCTGGGTGTTGGGTGGATTGAGTAGATGAACGACGATAGGCTGAGGCCGGCAACGATGACCGGAGTCAATCCAATCGATGGTGCACGTACACCGTGCACTTGTGTGCCTGGGGATTTTTGATGATGGGAATATGAAGTTGACTTGAAGTCAGGTTCGGGAAAGTGAGGTTGTAGCTCGGGTTTGGCTTCGGGGTGTCATGCGAGTGTTTTAACTATGCATTAGGTTTAAATTTGATAGTGAAACAAAGTATAAAATAGAAGAGGAGGAGAACTCGGGGAAAGGATCGGGTAATCTAGGGTTTTACTCGAAGTTGAGCTCTTGAATTCTTGGAGTCGTCTCGGGTTTGAAATTTTTAGTAGTAAAAATTTAAAATAAAACAAGTTTACTATAATTTTAATTAAATCAAGTTGTAAACCTCTGCCGATTCATTTTTAAAGAATGACAAATATTTTAATTTAGTTTTGGGGTTAGGACTAAAGCATTTTTTTTTAAAGTTAATTAAGTTAAGCTGGATTAAGAAATTGCTCTTAAGAGGGTGATGTTTTAAATTTGTTGTTTGGTTTTAAAGCCTTAACTTAATTTGTAGATTAATATAAATTTTCTTTTCAAAGACTTAGGACTTAAAGTTTAAATGTAATAAAAAAAATAGAGAAAGGAAAAAAAATAAAATAAAATGCTCGGGGGAATTGGGTATTCGACTCGGGTAAAGACCCGAAGTGGCTTTGGCTGTGGTAAAAATAGTTTTTGTTTTAAAATAAATTTTTCCTAAATTTCAAATTTTACAAATTTAAACACCCTCTTGATTATCTTTTTGAAATAATAAATGCTTTATTTTAATTTTTGGGATTAGTAAGCTTTAAAGATATCGTTTCAAAATTAATCTAGTTCTATAGTGTTCTTATATCCATATATAACCTTAATTTTAAAAGTTATTTCAAATATATCTTTTAGTTAATTAAGGGAATGAAATATTTTCTATTAATTTAAATGTCCTTAGTTAATCTATGTATTAATGATTTATCAAATAAACTTGAATGTAATTAAGTTTAATTGAGATAAATGGATTATTTTAATTTGAAAATTCAATGATAATTACTTAATTTAAAGATGTATTAAGTATTAATTAAGGAAGTTAAGTATTAACATATACCTAAACTTTATTTTGAAAGTTTATACTAAATAAACTTAATAATATTTAAAGAAGTTAATTAATATAAAGGATGTTTTGATTTGTTAATTAACTTTCAAAGTCTAAGTTAACATATTTGTTAAAGGATAATCACTCGATTAAAAATAATTAATTATTGATCAAAGTTGATTAATCAAGTGATAATTAAATTATGTGATCAGGGATAATCAATTATTATTATTAAAGGATAATTAATTAAATGATAATTAATTAAATGATAATTAATCAAATGATGAATAATTTAGGTAATTAATTTAAGGGTAATCAATTAATTTAAAGTTTAATTAATTAATGGAGAATGATAATTAATTGAGGATAAATGGTAATTAATTAATCAAGAGTTAAATTAATTAATTAATTAAAGATAATTAATTAAATGGTTAATTAAATAATTAAAGGTAAATTCTTTAATAACTAAAAGTTGATGAATTATAATTAAAGGTTAATGAATTCATTACTGAAGGTTAATTGATAAATGACTAAAGAATATTTAATCTAAATGATTTGTAATAAATTAATATTAATTAACCAGGATTAGTAATTCATAAGTAGTTTATCTGATTTGAATTAATCAGACAATTATCTGATCTTACTTATGTATGTTTGGATTCTATTGGATGATTGAATTGTTTTGATATCCCTGATATGTGATGCTCTATTTTGATTTCAGCTGTGTTTAATGTAATTTATCATCTGTGATATTAATCTGTGATCTGTGAATAAAGGATAAGCATTATAGTTTATACCTCTTATCAAATATATTAATGTATTTGAATTTGTACCGATTGATGTTGCACTTTTATTGTGTAAAACCCCTGGACCACACTTATACACACACAAATATGGATTACACGTGGAAATGGGTTAAGTCACAGATTTTGAAATTGTTTTAAAGATTGAATTTTTGAACCCAAAATAGTTTTGGAATTAGAATTGAAAGCTTTTGAAAATGAAACTCAAAAATAAAGGTTATTTTGAATAACTTGATTGAGTTTTGGAATTCAAATAATTTGATTTAAATTTGAATTTTGAAAATGAATTCTATGATTTGGAAACTATGGTTTAAAAAGTTATTCAACTATAAATGTGTTTATATGGGTTTTTAACCATTTAAAAGGTATTTTTTTTTGGGAATCTGAATTTAAACCAAGCTTATACTTGAATGGCTTTAACTTATGTAAATGTAATCAGTTTTTCCCAAAACGAAACCTATGTGTTTTTAAATAATAAAAGCTTTCACATAAGAAATGAACTTACAAATTTGTGTTAAAGGGACTTCAAGTCTAATATGAAAATGGTCTTCCAAGTTATTGATAAGTCTTTGGAAACGGGTTTGAAAGCTATAAGTTAAATCTTTAGTTTAAAGATTTAATTGAATTAATCCAAATTGAAATGGAAATTATTTTGAAATCTATGAATAGATCTTTGTGAAACTAGGTGAACTTTGTGAAACGAATCTTTTTGTTTAAAGATTTGAAATGGTAATTTTTTTTAACCATTTGAAGAAAAGTTTTTGATTTTTTAAGTTCTGACTTAACTGAAATCCCATATCCATATATTTTTAAATATTGCGCTCGCTATTCGGTTTAGTGGGGAGAGGACCTTATGTCATGTAACCCATTCCGAATGGTGATACGACGTTATGGATTGCATTTGAAGACCAGTGTTGATGACCAGGTGTCTTCGAGGACGATAGGATAACCTGTCGATTGACTCTGCACTGAGTTGCTCCGGTATAGAGTTCTGCATATGTGATGGGGAGTCCGGTTGGAATTGTGGGTGCCCGGATTGCAAGGGCTTCTTTGAAAGTGCCTTCGATTCTGTTCGAACTGGGAACAGACTTGTATGGTTGTATGTTTGAAACTACACTTTGAGATATTAAACTGATCTCTATCAAATACATTTCTACTTGATGGCGGAGAATTTATTCTCTTAGCCTAACACCCTTCTTTGAGACGTACGAGCTCAGAGGTTATGTAGTTGATATTTATCAGTGATATACTCCCAATTTGGTAGTGTGGCATGCTGAGTGCTGCTGTGTATCATTTGTTGATCAAAGCATGGCTTTTGTAAAGCGTACCTTTGTGGACGAGACTGCATCAGGACCTCACACCCCGAAAATGGTCGAAACAGGAAAGATGCGGCAAGGTTATGAGGATCGCGCCCTTTAGGGTGTGTCATTCCCTTCTGGAAAAGGGGGGTGTCATGGTATGGAACCCAGATACTCCACCCATGTGGATAATGTAGATCTATTACTTTGTAATTGCTTTGTGGTTGTTGGATTAGAGGTACCTCGGATAAAGGTCCCAAAGGACCGAGGGATGGCACGCTCGAGTAGTAGTTACCTAGTTACAGAGGTAACCCGACCTTGTTGTTGGCAGAGATCCGGTTAGGTTCTCGGGACGTCTCGCCGGAGGCGTCCCATGGACAGTAAGAAGTTCCTTAGCCTGACCATTTGTTGGAAATCCAATCAAAAATATACGCGCTTTGTACGGTTTTAGTTGTAGAACGTGCCATTTAAAATGGCAGCTATAGTAGGCATAATATCATGGTACCTATGCTGGCTAGGATTAATATTATACTTTCGAAAGGTTTTCCAATATGCACTAGTAATAATATCAAAGAATTTTTCTCGTATTAAGCATATTTGACTATCATAAGGGGAAATCTCCCCCCAAGTGTGCAATTGCATTGGGTGTGTGCCGGGAGGCCTTATGGTAGTTTAATTTTCAAAAAGCATTGCGGATTTCAAATTTAAATTCTTTTGTTTGTGTTAAAGACCAAAAGTTTTCATTTGCTCATACCAGTCCCACGATTGACCTGGAGTTTATTGTTCCTTTACTAAACTCTGGTTGCACATTATTTTCCCACAGGTCACTCTAGAGTTGGGTTTTCAGATGATCAATAGTAGATGTAGATTCGATAGCTCTCAGCCTTAGGATTTGGCAATCGCATTTGGATCAAGTTGCTTCACTTCATCTTGATTGGGAGTTCGAGCTACTTCTGGATTGGTGCTTTGGAGATGGAGTTGCAGTTCTAGAGTTCTCTTTAAAGACTACTTTCCATATTGGAGATGTTGTTCCGTTGCAAGTGTTATCTTTTCTTTCCGCTGCTATTGTCTTGTATCATATCTCTGATGTATATTGATATTCATTGTATCATTCAGTTGTATCAGATATTGTATCAATGTTGTATATTGATATGCTATTCATTTCTTCCGTTGTGTTGTACTTAATGTGTTATAAGCTCCGACGAACCAGATTCAGCGTTTGGATCTGCGGCATTTGAATACGAGTGTCGTAATCGGTGCCGATTTTCGAAGGTCGAGTCAGGTTCTTTAGAGGCTTTGTTAAAATTTGGCGTAGCCTCATGAGCCTCATATCACGGAGATGATACGGGTAACTATGTGGCCTGAAGAACACACATTCAGGATATTGGTTGATGTATATGGTGGCATCCAATAGGAAGTCCCATTGGGGAAGGCATCCCTCAAGGCATTTATTGCCGTATTTATTTTAATATGTTAGATACATTGCGAAAAGTTATTAGGCTATCGAGTATTGGTAGTGTAGCAAGTGTAATTCCAAGTAGCTAGATTGAGAAAAGCGATAAGGCTTCCGAGCGGACTATGGTTGTTATGCGTGGATCCAAGAAAAAAGGCCACTAGTTCCCATTCATGTTGGAAACCCAATTCCAATACGAGCTTTACGGTTTTGGTTGTATTCCTAAAATAGCTGTAATACTTTGCAAACATTTCAACTTAACTTTATGTATCATATATTCGTCTGGTATATTCCGTTTGGCCTTGTTCGGATATATTACCATAGGATTTGTCTCGTTATTGATACTTGTTTTATATATATTTATTTGAAAAGCGTTTTCAAAACCATGTCATTAATAATAATATCAAAGAGGTTTTCCATATAAAGTATTTTGGTTATTGTAAGGTAAAAACTCATTCGTATTTATGAGCGATGTGGTCTTACGAGATACTATTCTTTTAAATGGTTTTGTTTAATACCCATCTATGACTCCATTATATGTTTATGGTTCGAGTATCCCATACTGGTTTATCAAGCCTGATCCATATATTTTTAATCTGGTCAGATCTGAGTAGATTTAGGTTTAGTTGAAGATGCTTGGAGTATCCAAAGGAGAGCTAGAAATCTTCGTCTACATATGGACGTATTCTATTATCCGCTATATATACTGCATTTTTGTTGTTGTCAGCATTTGTAAGGATAGAGGATTTATAACTGTCCAAGCTGAATCTTGGTCATACTCTGATATTGTTGTCAATATTTTCCACCGTGAAGATTTTATATTGAAATAATATATGTTATTCCATTCGGGTGAGATTCTGTTCTATCTTTATTTTATTTTTCCCTAACAATCAGGTTTTCTGGCACTTAGATTTGTGGTACGTGAATACCGAGGATGTATTAGTGTCGATTTTCAAGGTCGAGAACCCTGGTCGTTAAATTTGGTGTCAGAGCTTAGGTTAAGAGAACATCTACGCTTTGGTGAGGGTAAAACTCATTATTGATAGGGTTAGTAATCTCCTAGAATGACTGACTCATTACAGATAGGGTTATCAATACCCTAAAATGAGTTTGAGAGTATTATATATATGAGTGTATATTTGTTAATTGACATAAAAAAATTTGTGTTGACTTATCTATTGTGTGGTTTATAAATTCTGGTTGGTACGTGGGATTCTACGATAATGATAAGGCTTTCTAAAGACTTAAACAAGCCAAATCGACACACCGTTTTAAAAGAAGTATATTTTATAAAAAAGTATATATTTGTGCGATTAGGAAAATTTATAAGATGTTATCCCTTTGGAAAGTTCCAAGAATAAGTTCTTCATCTATTTGGTGATAGAGGGAATGATCTTTTAAGTATCCGTCATATGTTGGCTTGGGCGAACGGTATTAAACACTTGGTATAATATTGTTCTTATCATTGTACAATAAAGGCATGTTCAAAGTATAACAAGTTAAATCAAGTAATTTGGATTAATGTTATGAAACCTATGATAATAACTTAGTATGTTATTAGGTAAGGATGTATATTATATGTGGGGTAATGAGTTATGGGCTAATCCAAAGCAAGCATGTAGAGTACGTGCACAAAAAGAAGCTGAAAAAGAAAAACTAGGATTCTATGCCGATGCCGACTGTTACTATTGCGGTAAGAAAGGACATTATGCACTTGCGTGTGAAATTAAGCAAAGGAAGAAGCGAAGGAGGGAAAACAAAAATTATGACCAGGATGATATAGTCCGTTTCAAATGTAATGAGAGAGAGAGAGAGGACATTTTCTACATAAATGTCTTAGAACAAAGAAGAAACCAAGGATTAAAAAGAAGACAATTGGTTGTTACCGATGTAAGAACCTAAGAGGAAGTCAAAGATTGTCCTAAACGAACTTGCATTTGGTGCTTCCAAGGGAAACACTTGATGAAGGACTGTCCAAAAATGAAAGTGGTTAACTTAGGCCTCCAAAATGAAACACCATCTACCTCAAAAGAAACCCAAAAATAGTATGTATCGCAGTTCAAGCATTATCTATACAATGGTAGTGCGTGATAGGTTGTATTCCCTAGGTAGTTATCTCTAAAAGTTTGTAACAGAGTCTAGGGTTGGTAATGAATGTATAAAAATAATGTTAATTAATAAATCTCTTTTGATCATTCTCTCCGTGCATTTCTTCTATCTTCCATCACATAAGCTTAATAAGATATTTAGAAATAAAAAGTTTAAAAGAATAATAGAAATATTTTTTTTCAAAAAAAGTATTTAAATTAAGAAATTATTTAAGAAATTATTTTATAGAATAAAGTGTAAAAGTAAAAGATGTTTGAGAAAGATGGATTTGAGAATTCATAACCTAATGTTTTGAAAAGGTGTAACAAAGGAAGTTATGCAATATTAAATAAGTTGGGAATTAAATTTACAATGAGATTTATTAACAAAGAAATTTCAAAGGGATTTTGAAACAAGAATTATAATGGTATTATTCCAAATAAAGGATAATATATTTTTTTGGAAAAGAGATAGAAATTTTTTTAGGAATAAGTATTTTTAAATAATAAAGGGTTTGTATAAGTAAAAGACAAAAGTTTTACGAAAAGTTTTCATAAAGATTTTTGAATGATACATATGAGGTACGTAAATCATTTCGATATACAATTTTGATCTAAGAATCGAGTATGGAACTTTGAGCTGTTTACACCGGTCCAAAAGAGGATTTAACACTCGATTCTTAATGGCGTACCTTGACGATGGTTCATGATTGGGTACTAAAGTTTTCTATCATAGTTAAGGGCTATGTAAGAGAAATGAAGTTTTCTGATCAAGAAGCCTGGTCAGAGTATGCACTAGATGATCTGTGGACCAATACTACTTTGGACATAAAGTTGTGGATTTTGATGGTAAATTGTATCAGGTATTCCGTGCGGATGATCTGTATACATCATATGAATGTTAAGAATAAATATTTTGGGCAAATACCTTTGTGTTTTGTTTTGGTGTAATTTAAAGAACTTGATTCTTTTAAAGGGTGAAGTCTGTAATGACCCATAAATTTAACAGTTTGATAAATTATACTTATTTTTAACTTTAAAATATAAGATTTTAAATGCAAAAATCATGATGTTTGAACAATAATAATGGTAACAAGTATTTACAAAAAATATTTGCTTTCGAAAAATAATGATAAAATGGCCGAAAACCCTTTTATCGATTAATAACTCTATAATCGTAAAATGTCTCGCACGAAGCTGGATACATACACTTATTTTTTGAACAAGAATATGAAATAAAACTAATTTATTTATGTTTGGGAAATTAAAAGTATGTATGACACCCTCAATGATGTCCTTATATTTAATAATTGATTTATGATTTTAAATTGAGATTTAATGATTTAGTAATTATTATAATTATTTAAATAATTTTTTAAAATGATAATAATTCATTTTAATTAGTTATAAAGTGATAATAAATAACTTATAATAGTTTATAAAGATATATTCAGTTTGAAAATACGTAAATTGATATTGCTTTATCCGTACAATACCAATTTTATAAATAATAGTTAATATGATTTTATAATTCAAATGTGATTAGTTTTATTTATAAAAATTTATTAGGGATTTAATATCAAACTTTGTTTACAAAAACATGTATATCAAATAAAAAGTGAAAATGTGGCCAAGAATTAGTTTCCCGATTTTCAACGGTTTGACAAACGAAAGTTGTTGCAACCTTATTTATATGGCATGTGCATATATATAACATACAAATGCATCTACTAAAATGAACATGAACACATATATACATACATATAACATATAAACATTTATATATACATATATTAAATATATTTTAGGAAAACTTCACCCTTAAATTTTCATAAAGTCAACAATTAGGTCATGAAGTGATTTGAGGTGATGGAGATGATGAAGAGGGTTGTGGGCGTGTGAAATGATGGAGGTGAAGTGGTGCACAAGAGTGATGGAAGGATGGTGAAGTGATGTAGGATATTTTGCAAAAATTTTGGCTATGAATACAAGCACCTTTTCATTAATTCATCCACACATCCCACCATCTTCTTCTTCCTTTTTTCCTATGTTTTCCATGGCTACTTCTTTAGAAAATTTATGAAGAAATTTTAGTAGAAAATAAAATAAAATTTTATACATACATGTACAAAGTCAAATCACCTCAAAACACTAGCCAATCCTCTCCCCTACCTCTCTATAGCTCACCGACACCCCATCTCCACCTCAAGCCTGAGAGCACCCCCAACTAAGGAGCATGGTCAAGCACTCCTAGTTATTGGTTTATCTCTATAAGAAGAAATGAAGGAGATCAGGAAGAGCCGGTGTAAGAAAAAGAGAAGGAGATGCCCCTAAAATTATTTGGGAATCTACGTAAAGTTTGGAGGAGTGGAGCCATAAGTGAGTACTTGATTTACTTACATTTATAAAATAATTATATGAATGTTTAAATTATAATTTAAATACTTGGTTGATAACTTGAATGGTTATATGATTTATTTTATCGATGTTGACATAGTTGACAACAAAATTGTGACCAATTATGAAAAATCATAGTAAAAATGGTTCAGTAATTAAATATAAATAATTAATGAAAAATAAATCAATATGGATGTGTATATGGAGTTTATTGAGCCTCTTAATGGTTTGAAAATATCAAAAGGGTAAAATGAATATGATAATAATATAATGTTATGAAATAGTTTAAAAATGAAAAAAGGTTAAATATGGAAAATATTGGTTTATATGTTTGAAAATGGTTTATAAATGTTTCATAAATATTAAAATTTAAATTGGAGAAGATTTGTCAAATAATGAATTTGGAGTCAAAAATAAGCGCGTTGCATAACGGTAGTTCGTGATTTCGCGTCGTAAAAGTTAAATCCTTTTTTAGGATGGAATCTGAGTCGGATTTCATTGCAATAAGAATTTCCAAACTTTTATGACTATAGTTTTCAAATAAAAGAAAAGGATTGAGATTTCGTATAGTAGATTATGAAATATGAGCAAATCAAGTTTTTGACAAAAGCGCGCTTTGATAGTTCGGTGGCCAAAGTAGCAAAATGTTCTAAATATTTTTTTAAAATGTTTAAAAATATGGAATAAATCTAATTCATTTAATGTGTTTTAAAAATGGTTCGAGTTGGAAAAATGAACATGTGAAATAAAAATGTTGTTTTGATCAAAGATGCTTTAATACACCATTTGCAGCACATTTTGCGGCAGTTTTAATAACTTCTGAAATATATATTTAAACTTAACAATTCTTTTCCAAATCCTTTATAAATGTTTTCAAATGAATAATTAAGTTTCTTAATAATGATTTAGAATTTTCATAATTTATTTAAAAGAGTTTAAATAAATGATTAAGAAAAAATTATTATAAGTGTTTTAATCTTTGCTCTAATAAGCCGGCGAGTACACCTAATTTTTCTATTTTTAAGATCCGGGTGGACGTGCTTCAACCAAGAAGATGTTCAGGAGTAAGCAGTGCCCTGACTTATCTAGCCTCATCCCAGGCGAGGAATGGGTAAGGTTGAAATGTCCGAAATGAGTTAAGTATAAAAGATTAAAATTTTCAAATTTAATTAACTTGGATTGAATAGAAATAATCTTCTTACACTTTGTGTTAAGTTCCAAGGAGGGAACCCGTACTATCCGTATGAATTTAAAAGGTGGTTTCACTGCTATTCGACGGATAGTAAAGATTGAACATGGAAACTGAAATTGAGTAGAAATAGTATAATTTCCACGATCCTTTCTACTCAATAATGTTTTCAATTATGAGATGTAAATAAAAGATTTAGAATTATTTTATTTCCTATGCTTAAAATTAATTGTTTTGGGATTATGGAGAACTATGTCTTAAGTAACATTGTTTTTGACCTGTTTTAAAAGTTATGATTTGGAAATCTTTATAAAGATTTAAATAAATGATTTGGAAATATTTTGCAAAGTAGAAGGTGAAATAATTTGGAATTATTCCAAGATTCAAAACGGTTTTAAGTAATAAAAGGATTTGATAAATGTGGCTTATGTTTACATATGCTACTAGGAAGATAAATGGAATAATGTGACAACCCGGAATCCAGCGTCCGAAAATCGACATCCAGTGCCTCACTTGTATTCGAATGTCGGAGATTCAATCGTTGGAATCCAGTTCACTGGAGCTTATAACATATTAGATGAATAACAACACAGTGGAAACGAAATGATAATACATTGACACAACGTAGATACAACATTCATTACAACAACGACCACAAACATCAGAGCACTGTGTATATGATACAACAACAAAATACAACACCAAAACCGAACAATAATGGTGGTATAATAACTTCAATAGGGTCTTCAAGCGAAAGAGAGCGAGTGCGAGAATCCAACAAACTGCGACTTCAATCCAAAGCTTCAAAACTCCAAAGACTTCTAAACCAAAAGCTTTCAAAACCCAACAGCTTCCAAACCAAAGACTCCAAAAGACTTCTAGATCCAAATCTACATTCCAACTTCGCTCCTGAACACATATAACCTGACTCTAGGCTGCCTGTGTCGAAATTTTTGGGCACCTAGAGTTTAGAAGAGGAATAATAAACTCCGGGTCAGTCATGGGACTGGTATGAGTAAACATAAAACAGTTGTTTGAATGAAAAAAATTACAAACAGAAATCCGTTATGCTTTTTGGAAAATTAAACTACCATAAGGCCTATCGGCACACACACAATGCAATCGCACACATGAGGGAAGTTTCTCCTTATGATAGTCAAATATGCTTAATATGCGAAAATTCTTTTGATATTATTATTATCACATAGTGTGAATTTTTTTTGGAAAGTGTAATATAAATCTTAGCTAGCATAGGTACCATTATATTATGCCTACTATAGCTACCACCTGAGGTGGCAGGTTCTACAGCTGAAATTGTAAATGGCTCGTACTTGATTGATTGGATTTCCAACAAATGGCCAATGCTAAGGAACTTCCTTAATCCAAAAGGGTACGCCTCTGGAGGGACTCCCCAAGAACCTAACCGTATCTCTGCCAACACAAGGCCAGGTTACCTCTGTAACTAGGTAACTAACTGTCATGAATTGACATTCCCCGGTCGTAACCGACCTTTATCGAGGGCCCTCAACACCATCAACCACATAAGAAAATTATCTAGGCTCCATACCAGAATACAATTTTTATTCAGAAGGAAATGTACATACCTTGAGGGGCACGACCCCCATAACCTTGCTACATCGTTTCCTGTTTTGACCATTTTCGAAGTGTGAGGATCGAAGAAGTTTCTTTCCATAAAGCTACGCTTTTCACAAAAGCCATGCTTCAATCAACCAATGATCAGCACTTAGCATGCCACACTACCAAATTGGGAATATATCACTAATAACCATCAACTACATAACTTCTGAGCTCGTACGTCTTAGAGAAGTGTGTTAAGCTAAGAGAATAAATTCACCGCCACCAAACAGAAATTTATTTGATAGAAACCAGCATTACATCTCAAAGTGTAATGTCAGACATACATCCATACAAGTCCATCCTAAGTCTGAATGGAACCGAAGGCACTTCGTCCAATAAAGGAAGAAGTCCTTGCAAATCCAGGTATCCACAATCCCGACCGGACTCCCATCACATATGGAGATCTCTATACCACAGCAATTCAGTGTAGAGACAATCAATAGGTAATCCTTTCGTTCTCGAAAATACCCGCTCTTCAACCACCATCTTCAAATGCAATCCCATTTCGTTGTATCATTATTCGGAATGGGTTTAATGACTCAGTGTCCTCTCTCGACTTAACCGAATTATGGGCTCTTATTATAAAAACACGTGGGTATATAACTCACAACAAATTTCCATTTATAATCTTTTAAACAAAAGGTTCACCTTTAAGATTCGATGTGGTTTTGAGATAACCATTTAGAATCCGACACCCGGTCGCATCGAAATTCAAATGCCATTTTAAATGCCAACAATTTTACTTCAATTCATAGGTTCATAATCACACAGCAATATATCACAGATACCACAGCTCAATCCAAAGCAATTCATATCATAGAGTATCACAAATCGCATATTAGAGATATCAACCAATCCAAGGCATTCAATAATAATCCAATCATCTATAGGCAAGATTAATTAATCCTGTGATTATAATTAATTTGGTCAACTCAAAATAAATTAATTACTTACCCCTGCTTAATTAACGTTAAGTAATTACAAATTATTTAATTAATTAATCACATAATTACTTTAATTAATTTTCCTTTAATTATAGTTTAATTATCCTTAATTATTAATTAATTAATCCTCAATTATTAATTAATTATAATTTAATTATTCATTAATTAATCCTTACTTATTAATTAATTAACCTTAATTATTTAGTAATTAATCTTTCATCATTATTTGATTAACCTTTAATCATCAATTAATAAATTAATTAATTATTCTTTAATTACTGACATTAAGTAATTATCCTTTAAGTAATTATCTTTTAATTACTTTCATTAATTAATAAACCTTCAATTATTTAAGGCTTTAATTAATTAAAAGATAAACCATTTATCTTAATTAATTACTTAATTATCATTAAAAATCTTTATTTAATAAACCTTGGGATTAATTAACATTAACACATAAATCAACTTAAGATATTTAAGTTAATTAATAATTGAAAACATTTCTTCTTAATAAAATTTTATAATTACTCTATTAAATTTATTTTAATTAAATTAAGAATTAATTTATAAATAATACTCACATGATTAAACAAATTAACTTAATGACTTTAAAACAATTTACTTTAAAACCTTAAACCAATCCCATTTTTAAATAAAACAATTATTTCAAAGAATGAGTTAAAAATGTTTAAACTTGAATTTGTTTTAAATTTTGAAAAATCGCAACTTCACATACCCGAGTTAACTCGAGTGTCACCCGAGTCAAAACCCAGTTCCCCCGAGACTTCCCCCAAACCACCTCTTATTGTTTTTAAAAACATTGATTTTTGTTTTTAAATTTTAAAACCTGTTGACCCGTGTTAACCCACACGAATCCCTCGGACTAAAACTTGAGCCATAACCTAGTATCCCCGAGATCGACTTCAAGTCTGTATCTTCTTCCTCGTAAGCAAACTACTGACACGTTCCTAACACCGTGCACGTGCACAGGAGTTTTGGCCATCTCTGATCCAAGCTTTGGCCATCGACAAGTTAGCGACGACCTCCTCCTGCCTTACGACCACCCATAACATTGAAACAACGACGAACTTGGAATCAAGTAGCTTTGAACTCCACTAGATCGAACTCGATCATCAAAATCCTTCTCGACACGCCGCCAAAGGTCACCAGAAATCATGCAACTCCGAACATAGCCTCATCGATCATCCACGCAATGATTCCCCCCGCTCTGATCACCTTCGGTCCACTAAGGATGTCGCAATTTCCACATAAACTCAGACTACCAAAACCGGGTTTAAACCCTAAATCGACTCCGTCCGGCCACCATGGTGGTTTAAAAATTCACCCACCATTTTTGTCGAGTCCCCGACCTCCAAACTTGTTTCAGCCATGACCATGACCTCCTTCACCTTGACGATCGCCAGAAAATGCCAGAAGTACCAAAACCGTTCAACCAGCAAGCTCTCACGATTTACTAAACTAAAAATTATGATTTTTCTTTTAAAAAATCATAGTTTTCGAAAGCAAATCATATTATATAAATGATTCAAGGAATTAAGATACTTAAATTTTGACATGCATTTAAATTTTACTATATTTCCTAATTTTTAGAAAATACATTAGTTAATTATGCATAAAATTATTTTTAAAACTTAAAACATGATTATACGAGCATGTTTTGTTCGAACCTTAAAGCCTAAAGAGGATTAGAGGGAGAGAATTTGGATTTTAAAATAGGTTTGAAACATGTAAACCTGGAACAGAGCCATCTTCCTTGTTCCCAAACATGCACACATCATTTACATACACACACACACACATATATACATGTAGGCATAATTACATACATTTAAACATTATAACAGCTTCACTTCACGAACATTAGGTTATAGATCAAATTATAAGTAGTTTATTCACCTGTTAATGAATAATAGAGAGCCTATATTTGTTTTTGAATTTGAAACTGGAAAATACTTTGATTTGTGATCTGCTTCGGTTTTGATCTTCACCCTGATTTTGATTTTCTTAATTACTGAGTTGAATTGCATATTGTTTTGATTTTAAACTGATCTTGATTCACCGAGTTGAATCTCTAAATTTTCTTTGATATTGAGATGATCTATAGCTTTCAGGTTTGAAATGAATTCAAGTTTGTTTTCTGGTTTTAATTTTAATTTGCTGGTTTGAGGTTTTGAGCAGATTAAAGAAAATGAGAAAGGTAGGTAAGGTAGAACTATATAGCCTTAATTTCTTTTTATTTATTATTTTTGAAAATAAAAGAAAATTAGGACACATGTTAATTGCATGATAAATTAGTTACACTTGTTAATTTATATGTTATACTACTTACATTTGTCATTTTTCATGAGAATAATGTCTTTTTTATAATTTATATATTACATTATACTTAGTTTATATTTTTATATGCATATGTTTTATTAATTCATATTCTAGTTTTAAATTTAACGAGTATATTTCCTTTATTTATATTTATATATAAATTTAGAGAAAAATTATTTAAAACTGTACATTAATAAAAATCAATATCAATTTATTTTCGAAATTTACGCTTTAACTTCACTGTAGGTTGGCCTACTTCCAACGTCAACTTCGCTCATAATTAATCGACTTTGTTTAAAAACATTCGATTACCCCCTATCGACACATTAATATATATCACAGGAAGAAGTGACTTTTGAGATTTAATCTCTATTCATTTTTAGGTATGTTTGGAACTCTTTGCAATATACTCACCAATCCGATCAAATCGAATCAATTTATTTTCTATCGCATGTTATTTTATTTACATATATTTTATATTTTATGGACTCATCATTAACATACCACATGTGGATTATGAACATATATTCGTATTTGTGATAATTCATCAATGAATACAACAAGTATGTGGAACCATTTTAAAGTTAATAGACTTTCTGTTGCTTACTTCTATATGTATCAATTCGTTAAGTTCGTCAACTCTCATGAAACTCCCACTGAATAGGTGCTTTGCCTTTAATGTTTGTGATATAATTTGTAGTACCATATGTTCATAATCATATAATCAAAGAATTATTTTTCCAGCTCGTGACTTGGTCTATAATTCCAAAATAATTGCAAATATCTTCTGTATTATCTAATGCATTACAAATACCGCTATTATAGTTTATTTTATTAAAAATATTCACAGTATTTATAGCGAAAGAAAACTATGACTGCTTTTCAGTTAAAACTTAAAGCCAGATATTATCATAAACAATGTTTGGTATGTTTTTTGAAAACAATTTTGGTAACCCGATGCGGCTAATAAATGTTATGTGGCATGCTCTGCTATTTCCATCACTGATATAATAACATATGAAATACGGAGCTCCATTCAACCACTTAATATAGATCATTTATTTTATTTACTATAATTGTTTACAGTCGAGAATTTTTAGATTAAATATCTTAGATTCAAAGAAACAAATATCATAGAAAAAAATTTCTACAAAAATACTTTTGGAGTAGATATCATATTTATTATTCCTCATTAAGTATCTACTATTATTTTATAATAATTGTTTCCAACGTCTTTTTATGAAGTTGAAGAGACTACTCACTCTCTTCATCCAAGCTGTGCCTTAAGTACAACTATTGTAACAACCTGGAAGTTCAAACACTTCGTGTTTCAATATTTGAATTATTTACATATTTGAATCTTGGATTTAATTCGATTAAATGAGATTTCGTAACCTTGTTGACCCCTTATTAGATAATAACTAGTGATAAGAAACTTCTTTTTGAATTTTTTTTACAAACATAATTAGTTTAAAGAAATATCGACAATGTGATCGAAAACCATTTTATCGATAAACGACCTTTTACTCAACAAAAGTTGTTCGAACTCTTTTGTATATGTATAGTAACATATGAAGATGTTAACAAGAATTTAACTTTCCTAAATTCAAAAGAAAATTAATTAAATCCTTAGTTTAATTAAAGTGACAAAGTGGAGGGAATCCAGGCTTGAATCTAGAGCGTATCATGGCCTGTTTTAAGGCATGAAGTTCGCCTTGTCTCATGAAGAGGAAGGTTGAAGGAAGCTTCCTTGGGATGATCTAGATGGTGGGGGTGATTGAGGTCATTTTCCACTTGCGTAACTCAATAAATATGCATACTTAGATCTCTTATTTGGTTACTCACTTTTTCCAAAAAGAAAACACTCTTACACTCCCTTTCTCTTCAAATATTCTTGATACAAAGTAACTCCAAACAAATCCAACTCTCTTCATACTCAGTATATTTCTTAGAAAATCCTTGCAACAAGGAATATTTGCTTTTGTTGAAGAAAAGTGAAAAAATAACCTCCTGTCCAAGGTCATGAGCAATTAAGCAACTAAAGGGCTCGGAGGAGCTTTGGCTTGGCTTGAAGGCGAAGAAGCATGAATCATTGGGCTTTAGGTGATGGCAGGAAGTTGTTCTTAAGTTCGTTGAGGCTTGTGCTTGTGTTTATCACATTTATAGGTGGTTATGTCCCCATTGAATGAGTATATATATGTGTATATGTGTTTGATTGTGAAAAATGTAAAGTTATGTAAAGAACAATGCACGTTATAACTTTTGTACCCCTTCTTGCGTTGGAAAGAAAATTACAACATTATATATAGTGTAATCTCACTTATAACTCTCTAAAAGGTGTATTATGGTCATGAATTGTATTTTTACTTATTTGATAATGTTCATGTGAAGTTGAAGTGTGCAGTGAATGTTTGAAGCGAAATAGTCGTTATAAAGCCATTTTGAATTCCCTTAACTTTAATTTGTGTAACTTGGTGATTTAAGAACATATCTTGGCATAACTTGTTTTGTTGTTCCCTACACTTCAAGGAGTGTTTGGATGACAAGCCATTGGTTTGGAAAGTGGTAGAACTTGTAAGACAAAGTGGAAAAAGCTATAGCGAAATAGTCGCTATTTGAGCACTTTGTAAAAGACATTGTAGTGGGAATTTTTTATGACATTTAGAAAGATATCCTTAGAGGTTCTTTTGGTTTTAACAAGTAAAATACAATTAATTACTAATGTAAAAACATCAAGTTTAAAAGGGTTTAAAACTAGTCAAACAAAGTTAAGAAAGTTTAAAGCACAAAGGTCGTTATATGAGCACTTCGGAAAACCTTGTTTTTGAAAATTATTTAAATTAATTAAATATATATATCCTCAAGGGTTTCTTTCCATGATTTTTAAGAACTATAAGTATACAAACTACTATAGAAAAGTAATTAGCTATAGGCAAGTTAAATTTCAAAAATTAGTCTCAAAATTCATGCAAAATCATGCTAATTCCAAACAAAACTTTAGATAGCATTTGGAAGGTGACTTTCTTTGGTTCAAAAACACATTTTCTCGTCGTAAGTACATTAGATTTCATTTCCAGACATTCTATCTTTTTTTGTTTGAAAGATTGAGATGTTAAAAAAAATCTTAAATTAAGTATTTTTCTTCAGTCTTATTAGAGTTGTTTTCTAGCTTATATTTTTTTTTGAACTGGTACTTTATATACAACAAATCATTGGGACAACAAATCACATGTCAAATAAACGTTCGAAAGCAAGTTTCGAACTTGTGACATCCTGCACCAAAGCCGAATCAATTAACCACTTGGACAAAGTTTCTAGCTTGTATTAGAGTAGTTTAAAAGTTGTTTCAAATTTAAATATATTTTTATAGTCAATTATGAATATTTAAAGTAATAGGCTTTTAAATAAAACAAGCTTATTTTTGTTATTTTCTATTTATTTTCAAATTTATTATTTTACATAATATTCTATATAGATGATTTTAATATATTTTTAAGTTGTCTAAAAGTGTTTTAACATATTTATAAGTATTAAAAGTGTGTGTGTGTGTATATATAGAAGTTTCAAAAAGTAAGTTAAGTAATTTATAAAAGTAGTAAAAGAAGTTTTGGATTCTAACTCTTCAGTTAAAATAAATGGTTTTGTGAATTTAACTAAAAGTGTGTTACCTTAATCAGTAAGTCGGGATATGCATAGATCTTTAAAATGAATGTCTTATAGTTAATGACAAGTATAAAATGGTTTTGGGTTGTAGTAAACAATGTTTAAGTGACATTTTTCTTTAACTCTTGTTAATTATACTTAGGATCATAACATTGTCACTTATAAAAAAATGTTTTAAAGATAGTTATAAGTAAAAAAAAAAATTGGTATGTAGTAAAAAAAAGTTAGTAACATTTATTTTTAAATCCATGAATTATATTTTAAAGTGGAAAAATATTGCTAATTCCACTCTCAATTTCTTTCGAAGGGGTCGAAAGGATGTCAAGTACCTATCTTTAAGTGGACCCTTTTTAAGGGGTTGACGTGGTTGGCAAGAAATGGACTTCTGCGAAAGCAAAAATATGTTTCAAAATATTGTAACACCTTTCGAAGAAGTCATCTTAAGGGTTCAATTTAATGGCTACACCATATATATTTTCAGAAGCCCAACTTTTTATAATGGATTCAACTTAATGTATCTAAAAGTGGACTTAGTTTGTCATTTGATTTTATTTTGTGTAAATCATGCTCAACTTTGATTTACTCTAGAAGATGTTAACAATTATAAATAAATACTTCCTATCTTCAACTTGATTGAAATAGTACTTTTTGTTAAAATTGAAAACCTTACCAAGCCTTTCGACTTGATCGATACCCCCTAAATTGAGGCAAGCCTAGTTGTTTGTATGCTTTCGAAACTGTACTTCCCCATTTTTAATCACTCCAAACCCATTTTGGTTGACAGAAATATATCTATCGTTTTCTTAATACAAAAACAGTCGAAATATTTCAAGGACCTTTCATTTGTATTAAAATTACTTGGATCCATATCTTTCAACTTAATGAGAGCATATTGTTTTAGCAATATTCATATTTTTTGAGTAAAATGAAATTGGTGGGTTTCGACATTGTTGGAAGGTTTATTTGGCTTAATTGTGGAATTTTGTTAATATATATATATATATATTCAAACTACAACCATAGAATTAGTTATTCCTTTTAACAGTAAAAATTTTCACGCTTCCGACATTGTCAAAGGGTGTGTTTTGATGTTTTTATTCCCTTTTTCCCTTTGACATCGTCGAAAGCTCAACGAATTTCATGATTCAAGTTACCTTTAACACTCTTTTAAAGATAAGGAATTATACACCTGGTAGATACTTGAATTATTGCAATAGGTTTTGAACATCTTCGGAAGGTCTTAATAGTGAAACAAACTATAACTTTTAATGAAATGGTTTCACCTGACAGGATCATGGATTTGACAAAGATTTCCAAGAAACTTGAAAAAGATATAGCTCCATATAAGAATCTTCACCAAAAATGGTTGAATCCATCTCAAGGCATTCTCTAATATCTTCTCAAGATGAAGCCGATGCCATTTTCAATGATTTTGGAATCACGGGATTGGAAGCTATTCCTCTTGGTGATAGTGATACTATCTTGAATCCCCTTGAAGAATATTTTTCTTATACTGCTATCCACATATGGAATGACAACTTCATTCCATAACCAAATTTATTTCCTAGATTCCTGGATCATCTTGGTATTGCGGCTATCCAATTATCACTAAATGTCTATACATATCTTGTCTCTTTGAAGCTTATGGCTTTGGAATCTAGAATTCCTTCACCGAGTGTTGAAGCTCTTAATTATTTGGTGCATCTGGTGAAGCCTAATATCTTAATAGCCAAATTTTCAGGGCTAATCCCCATAAGAAACAAATTTCAGAGGGAGTAAATAAGTTCAGAGCCTAGGAGGTGCAGTTCTTTTACGCCAAACATTAGTGGAGTCTTCTCTTCTCCTCGTAAGTTGACCATAATCTTCATCATTATTAAATTACTTTCTTTTGCTTAATTATGTTTTCTTATTAGGTCCGAGTCCTTAAGAACTCAATGATGAGGGGAAGGGAACCATAAAGCAATTGATCGCTGCTTTTGGTAGTATCGGGAATAGGCTTATTCTATTGATGTCAAGAAATCTTCAAAAATGCTCCATCTTTCCCCTAGGTTAGAGAGTTCTTGGACAACCCCTTCTCATCAAACATACTTTTAAGAGCAAGTGCTTCTTCTCCTTGGGGGATCCTAAAAAAAATCTTCTATGTCTCCTATTTGTCCGGATCATCGTTGTAAGCTTAAGCGTAGTACTTGTAATTCAGCACCGTGTTACTCCTGAGATTGCTTTGCTAACTTATATCTTTTTAATTTTTAGCAACTGGTCCTCTAGTTGAATTGATCATAAGAGATCCAGTCCTTTCGACTTCTGAATCCAACGCTTCAGCTTTGACCCAGGCTATCTCTGGGTTGAGGATGATTGCCAAAAGAAAATTAAGTGAGATGACAACAGCGAGTCCATCCCTTAAGAAATATAAAATTACCGATATCCTGTCCTTTCTTTCCCTAAAAGAGGGTTAAACTGCCGATGCTCGATCTTCACTCTTCCAAAACATGGTGAAACTATAGATGTGAGAAAACTCTGGAGAGCCCTACTCTTGAAGCTTCCATTGACTAATCTAAGACAACTCTTTTAAAGGAGGACCTTATGTCTTGCATTGCCCTTTATGATTCTCCTAGTGTCATCGAGTAGATGCAAAGGGATTTGGGCACTTCAACTCCCCTCAGGTGTTGAACCTCTCTAGACCTCCATCATTGGTTTCCCCAAATGATTTTGAGATGATGTTGCAATCAATTTTGAGTTCTTCCTCATTCACTTCCATTCATCCGCCTTCCTCTATTCCTGACATAATAACGCACTGTCGGTCTCTAATTGAGCAATAAATACTAGTACATCTCATACTACATGACCCTCTTATTACTATTTCCTACTAAATTTTGACTCATGTCATACTTTTTCCTTTAGGATTTCAAAACGCTAGTACTCTAAAGTGCTTCAAAGTCTTCTACTAAGGCGTCGAAGCTTCAAGAAGAAGTTCCAACTTTGAATAGCCGAATTACTTCCCTTTCTATGCTAAAGATAATGTAGTGAAGGAAGAAGAAAGGCTGAATGTCTCTCTTGCTCAAGCGGAATCAATCATTTTTGTGGAGAGGAAAGCAAAATAAGTCTTAGCTGGTGAAAATATTGCTTTGAAAATTACTTTAAAAGAGTTCGAGGAAGATAAGGCTCATATGGTTGCTAAACAATTTCTCTTAAGAAGAAGTTGGGAAGAAGAAAAATTCTTTAACAATGTCCATTAATACCATTTCTAAAACCAAGCAGAAGGTGTCGCAATTTTTAAGCACTTCAATTAATGACTTCATCATGAATTCTTTCGAGGTTGCTCTTATGTTTGCATATTCTGACAACATCAAAAAGTGTCTAGACTTAAGCTTCCCTTCACTTGATCCTGCTTTAGTCAAAAGATTTGTAAATAAAATCAAAGAAATGTACTAAGGGATCGAAGTTCCCAAGAGAGACGAAATTGATGTTGAAAAAGTTTTATCATTTGATGAACCTTTAATAGAGGATGATTCTGACTCTGACGAAGAAGAAGATTATGAGGATCGTCATAGAGGAAGGTGGCAATGATAATTAAAATGATGACGGTAACCCCGACAATGAAGATAGAGGTCAGGGTTTAGGCGAAAATGAGGTGGTTATGCCAGTGCTCATAGAAAGGATGGCGATGATATCCCCGGGGCTTTAGAAAAAGCTAACCCCGACCCTAGTGATTGTGAAACAAGCCCAACTGAACTTCCTGAGCCTTTTGATCTCCACGAAGAGGCCGCCAATATTAATGTTAAAGAAAGAAGGGAGAAAAAGCAGAGTCTGGAAACTTCAATTCTGATTTCTCGGGTATGAAATTCTTTATCTAAATGGCATTCACTTCTAAGATTACGATAGTTGACATCATTTTGTTTAGATAAAAAAGAAATCTATTCAACTTTATAAAAAAAGCTTGAAAGAAAACAAGAAGAAATAAATAGCTTGTGTAGAGAGCTAGATAAGAAATTAAAAGAACATAACACACTCTTTAACAAGTATCATAAGCTTAATAAGAGTGTCGTGATGTCAGCATCCTTTAAAGAACAGGAAGCTGTCCCCTAACTGAAGAGGGCATGCCTTCGATATGACAAG
The DNA here is from genome assembly GCA_030765085.1 of Allium cepa. Lineage (NCBI taxonomy): Eukaryota > Viridiplantae > Streptophyta > Magnoliopsida > Asparagales > Amaryllidaceae > Allium > Allium cepa. Next base: position 518,366,055 of record CM060942.1, read on the forward strand.
CTTTTGGAAGAGAACCGAGAATTAATAACACTCTTTTGGATGTTAGTTTAAGAAAGGGACATCTAATAGACTTCCTATACAAAGCCTATTACCGAGACCCAATCGTGAATTTTTCGTATTTGGGTGATTTTAGCGGGGGTTTTCGTAGACGTCTACATAAGAGATATTTTCATAAATTTGGATCGAATCCACATCACGGGGCTTGTTAGAATTTACCGTGAGCCAAATCAATCCCTCATGTGTTAGCTCTAGTAAAAATCAAATATTAAAGGATAAATTTATTTCCATGTTATTAAAAAAGTCAATTTTGTACAAACGGATGAACATTTGTAATTATGTAATAACATTGATTTGTAAATTTTCTTTGGTTTCCTTTTATACTTAGTCTTGCATTATTACGTTATCATAGAATAAATGTTTCTCAAGCAACCTTGTTTCTAGAGATTATTTAGGCATATATGTCAAATTAAGAAAAGATTATTAAGAAAAGGCTTCCCTCATGAAACCTTCAAAATCAGCTAGATAAAGCTTTCTTAGAAATCTGCAGAGACTTTATATACAACATGCCCACCTTCATTTTCGATTTTCTTGGTAAAGAAAAAGAAAAGCTTCTCAAGGAAATTCGAACATATCATACCAAATTAATATGTGGTTGTGATAGTCCTCCTACTGGGGAACAGGAATATAGTAAATATCCTCCAGTTATTACCTCGGAAGGATTTAATGCCCCTTTCAATTCAATAGTTACTCTTTCAGCTAATTCGTTGAACAAAGTCAAAAATGTTGTTTCTCAACTTTACGTGTAATAAAACAATTATTTGATTATAACAATGTGATTGTACTTTTTTTATTTCTTCTTAAGTTGTAATCTTTATTATTGTAACCAAAGAGATTGCCTATTTAAGTCTTGACTTTGTTTTCGTTTAAAAAGGACTCACCGTTAGCTATCGCACCACTCTTATCGAATTCCTTATCTCGTTTTATTAGCATCGGTGATAGTTGCTTGCGAGGGTTGAAAATTGGCATCTACTTAAGGACGATATGTCTGCTGTTTTTGAAGGCAATGTTGAAGCACTAGAATGGAAAAAGAGATTTTTGCTTCAAAAGGCAATTGTTAGAAACCTAATGATCAAATTGCCAATATTGAGGTGGACATCAAGAACACGAATGTAACAATTTCAATATTAAAGCACCAAACTAAATCAAATTCTTCGATTGATTTTGATTCATAACATATCCGAGCTTCTTCAATGGATAAGCGATTTGGAAATTAAATTAAAAGACAGTCAAGCTCAATGCAAGTCATTGGAATTTATCATAGGGAACAACATTCCAAATATCGACTTACCGACTTCTCCAATCACCTCATCTATCATAAAATCAACAATGTCTTCATCTATTGTAATTCAAAAATTTCCTACTTTGACAAACCCTTCCCTAAGTTTAAATGAGAAGGCAATGGATGAATGGTGTAGGAAGGTGAAATTTGAAATGGTGAGAATATTGATGATCAACAGTGGGCGAGATATTCACCACACATTAATGAATACGCAGCTAAAATTCAAAGACTTGAACATGTAAATTATCTTCTTCAAAGCACCTTGTTGATTTAGAGAGAAAAAAGAAAACCTTCAAAGGTGCTAACAAAGCTTTTAACCACACTTTGAAGATTCGTATTGAATCCATTGATGATGCCGATGAAATAATGCAAAAGGAAAAGAAACTTAAAGGAACTCTTTATATAGTAATTTGCCATGTCGTTGATCCTTTAGTTGCTGAAAATCTAGATAACGCTATTCAGGATTTGTGAAACATATACTTATGTTGTATACTTGTAAATAATTTTCTAAATTTTGTAAATTTTGTAAACATCACCTAGTTTGTAGCCTCTTCTTAAAATGTTGTTTCTGAATCTGCTTTTTGATAACTTGAATTATGGTTTCTGTCTTTGCTCGTCCATTCAGTCTTCCTTACTAGTCTCAGTTTCCTAAAAAGTACAAAGTACACAGCACTCTTTATCATTAATTTGCACCTATGCAAGAGCATGTTCAGTGATTTGTTCACATTACTAGTGATAATATTAAGAATTCGAAATTTTAAGTTATGAAAGTAACTAGATTATCATGTGAAAATGATGATGATAAGTGAGAAGAAACTCCGTAATTGGATATAGCTAAATGTCTTGGAATACAACTTTGGTAGTGATGAGGGGAGGCTAGGAATCTGATTCTAAATATGTTAATAGAAGATCAGTAATCTAATTATAATAGAGGACCAAAAATCAAGCATCGACATTATTTATAGGAGTTTAGAAATCCTTCTCTTGGAGATAACTGAAAGAAGACCAAGAATAATCGTTTAGTAAAAGTCCAGAAATCATTATATGGAAATAAATCAAAGAAGAATAGGAATATTTATTATAGAAGATCTGAAACCTAGATTTGGGTGTTAAGGAATGTTGCCTCAATGTTTGTAGCAAAAGTCCAGTGCCCTAATTTGGGTATTAGTAAGGTAGGTCCCGAGTTTAATTAAAGACTAGAAATTCATAGAAATCTCAATGTCAATTGCTCTGGAACATGGACTAAGGCATTAATGATTGAAATTCAAAAGTTAAAAGACCTAAAACAAGATTTAGTTATTAGTGAATGATAGCCAAAAATTCACGATAAAGGTCTCCATAATAGAAGTCCAGGGCCCATATTCGAGCATTAATGGGCAAAGTTAAAAAATTAATAGTAAGAGGCCCGAAACCCAGATTCAGATGTTAATAAGTGAAGTCCAGAGATCCCCTTCTAGAAATTAGTCGAAGGATGAAGATTTCTATTTAAGCCTTTTGTTCTGCACCACTTTTTGAGTTTTAATTCTTTTGACATGTACCACCTTTTAGACTTCATACATTGACATAGTTTGATACGCCTTTTCTCAAGCTCGGACGTCTTAGTCCACTATTGTCTGATGTGCTTGGTTAGCTTATCCATAAGCAGGACCCAAGGAGTTACCCAACCTCCCTTTAGGAGATGCTCCAGCCTAGCCTTAAAGGCGTGACTGAAGGCTTGTTCTATGCCTTGTTCAGGCCGTAGCATGGCGGGACCAAAGGATACTCCATCCTTCCTCCAGGAGGTGCTTCAGCCAGGCTATAGCATGGTAGGGCTGAAGGCTTGTTTAGTGCCTCGCCCAAGCCATAGCATGGCCGGACAAAGGGTTTACTTCGTCTCCCTCCAGGTCGTGCCTTGGTTTGGCTATAACATGGCGCGATCAAGGGATTATTGATGCTTTAACCCGACCAAAGCGTGGCACGGGTAAAGGATTACTTTAACCTTCCTTAAGAAGGCGCTTTGACATGGCCAACTCGACATGGACAAAGGCTTCGACCGTTTAAGGTAAATTCCAAGTTAAATGAGAATTATACTTCCGACCATGTAGATTTTTCTTAGGTAAGCAGTGCTTTATTGAATTCAATTAAGATCATTTTACAAATCAATTGATTTTTCCTTGTCCAAAAAAGTCGATCACCATTTTTTCAAGTGCTCTACATTGATTTGTTTCATGCCCATACATTATGTGATAGTGGCAATAGTATCCTCCTTGTTTCCTTTTATATTTAGGCTTTTCCTTTGGGGATGGCCAATAGTCGAGTTCCTCCTTGGTTAGCAAATAAACATTCTCACTTGATGTGGTAAGATTGCATTCCCATGGAGTACCGACTTGAAGTTTGTCTTTTGAAGATGGTTTCTACATTTTTTATTGCTTGATTTTCAAGCTTCACCCTTAACAACCAATTTTCTTTTCAAAACCCTTTGAAGCTCACATGTAGTCAATGTCACACTTGTCGCTTGATGCCATTTTTGTAAAAAGGTGTTGTAATCAGCCATCATCCCCTCTTCAAAGATAGTTCCTTTGGCGTAGAGTTGAATTGTCTTCTTCATTTGGTTAAATAAGTTATCACTTTTATCTTTTGTTCCCCTTAAGGCAAAGATAGGTGTGGGGCCAATGTGAAAGGGGTTTAAGCTCCACTTGTCTGGGTCTCAAGATTCAGCTCACCTTTTCTTTATGATCCTCAAAGCTTCCAATCTCAACATTTTCTCTTCATATAGCCTAGAATCTCTAATTATTCTATAGGAGTATCAAATTAAATGTGGCTCAAAAGATCCTTGTTGTGGACTTCTTAATTTTTCTAAATATGGCGGTGTAGATTCTAAAGTAGGTAATCTTGGAATATAATAGGGTTAGAGGAAAATAAAGTTACTCAACATGGTCGGAGGTTCGGGCCCTCATTCTAGCACACAAAAATGTTAATAAAAAACTTGTCAATACCCTAAAGCAAAGTTTAAAGTGTAAGCTAGCCATTCAAAACCACTTTTCAAACTGATGGAGATAGCATAAACTTTTAGAATCCTTTTATTCAACAATCTAGGTGATTTAGATCTCCCTTAAGTCCACTTTTCAAAACTTGCAACAATTGAAACTCCTTTTTAAAAACCTTTCAACACGTTTGAGACACTTGGATTCCGTCTAAAAATACTTTTCGATCTAGTTTAATTGGCTTAGGATCCTGTCGAAACCTCCTTTCGAAGTGGTCAAGGTGACTCAAAGTTAAGACTTAATGAACTAAGGGTTTTAGTTGAAGTAAATGGGTTTTGATTCCTTCGAAAAGAAACCTTTAGATCACGTTGATTCAAGCAAATCATAATCAAAATCAAATAGAAATGTTAGATCAACTAATATATCCAGAAATGCCATATACATGCTTTGATAACGTTTTCCTTTATTACTAGAAGCATAAGTAATACAAAGAAGTCAAATCTCTAGATTTTGAATCAGGGATTACAAATTCAAGAAAGAACAAGTTTAGAGTGAATGAGATCGAATCCCTAAAACCATAACCCTAGGGTTTTATTTATGGAAGCGAGTTGGCACCTTTCGATTCGGTCCTCTTGACTTAGTCGAAAGGGTTCCTTAGGGACCTTTGGTTGTTATTAATGTCAACGTGTTCTTCACTTTGCATTTAAAATGAAATGGAGTGATTTCGAGTTGGTCAAAAGGTGTAGATGCGCTATCCACTTTATTGTTAATGTGCAGTTGCAAGTACGGAAGGACATGGGTTTTTGATCCTGTTGATAGGCGAATCTTTGGGGCTTTGAAGGAGTAGGAATGTAGTAGAAGGTTTAAACGTGGAAGGTGGCTTCCGAAGGCATACTTGTTGATTAATGCAGAACCCCATCCTCCGGTGTATGAGAATGCTATATTGAACTTAAGTAAGCTTTCTCTAATAATTGTGAATGGTCCCAACTAGTTAGAAAGGCTTATTTATGCTTTCAAAGGGGCATCTCTAGCCAAATGTTCTTTTGTGGAATGTGAATGAAGGAGAAACCCATTGTTTTGAAAGGTTTGGCATGCATATGAAAGCTTGTAATCTGTTCCATCGAAAAGTGTTCATGAACTCATTTGAAATGTCTTCATAATTGAGAAAGCAACCCTTTCGGAAGGAAACAACTGAAGCAAAAGGTTGCTCTTGTCCCCTTTCGACCTCCTCGAAAGCTCGTAGCACATCCAATGTTTGTAGAAGTATCCCTTCGACTCTTTTAAAAGGTTTTGCTTTCAATATCATTCCTCATGGATCCTTCTTTTATATTCATCATGATTTCAACAAGATTGAAGTGAGTACTGATGATATCACATATATAGCCAAAGGTTAAGCACAATAAAAGGTCAAAAGAGTTTATGGTTTTGAAAGCAATTATTCCAAATTCATCACATATGAAACTACTTCTAAAATACAACATATATATATATACACACTTTCAAATTTCTCCTTTAAAAATCCATAGACCCATCCATTGGTGAAAACCAAAATCCTTATAAAAATCTCTAAAAAATCTCTGAAACTATTCTCTAGTCAGGCCACCTGATGCAGTTCATGCATCTCACATCAAAAAGAAATTAAGGAGAGTCATCATAAATGATGATAGATTCCAATTAGTTAAGTCAAGGTTTCAAAGGAAAAAAGAGGCCAAGAAAACTCAAGAGTTGCCACATATTCCCTGTAAAAGCAACACGAAGGGAAGAGAAGTTCCAAGAACCACTTTTCCACAACCATATAGAGATAGATCTAAGGTAGGAACAAGGAAGCCAGCTACCGTCTCGTTGAATAAAGAACAAGGACGTAAAACATAGGCGGACATTGTTGCCAAAGAACCTGATGAACCAACGGGGAGGCGTGCAATCTTGAGATCATTACACCAAAAGAGATCAATAATAAGAAGTTTGTTTGCTTAAAGAAGCAATATGAAAAAGTGAAACCAAATATTGGAGTAATTCGATCCTCGCTTTTGTTTTTGGTACCAAACCATACTGCTTGTATTTTAAATCTTACATTCAACGAGTATGGAAACCACTGGGAGAGTTTGAAATGTATATAAGAGAAAATGGTTTCATTATCGCTAAATTCAATGGTTCAAAAGATTGCGACTCAATGTTTAAAAATGGTTCGTTTTTCTATAATGGCAAACTCATCATTAAGAGAAGGTGGTTTGATTCTTCAAAATTGGACAAGATTTATTAGCAACTATGTCAATATGGAAAAGTTTAGACGGTGTAAATATAAAGATATGAGATTATGAGGCATTTAGTATCATGGCTAGCATTATAGGAAAACCCATTAAAACGGATGCACCCACCACAATGATGACAAAATAATTATGCTCGCCTTCTTGTTAAAGTGTCTACAATAGATGAACTTCTTAAAGAAATAAACCTAACTTTATATAATGGAGAAATTATCACTTAATTGGTGGAATATGAATGGATTCCACCAAAATGAAACATGTGCAAATGTTTTGGGCACATTAGAGAGCAATGTAATCCAAGAAAGGGTTGGATGCCCAAAGTATGTAATCAAGAAGCTCAACAAAATGCCGGAAATAGTCAAGAGAATAACATGAAATGCTTAGTAAAGATCCCAAAGAAAATATAGAAAAGGTGAATTTTTCAAAATCTATTGAAATGAATGATCAGATCAACCAAGAACGCATCATTTGTAATTAAGAAAATCCAAAAAATCAGCTCACTGATCAAGATTAGATTGTAGTAGAGAAAGTACATCTTTCTGATGTCCGAAAAGTAAGCAATATAAAAAAGCATATAGAGCACATCAAAAGAGAGTCAAAAGAATAAAATGGTATTAGAAATTGACACCCTTTATGTATTAGATCCTGCTTAATTACAAATGATAATAGTATAATTGTGGAAGAAGACATTCAGCGTAATATAAATAAAAGTCCGAATGAAATCATGGAGAATGCCATTCCATCAGAATATGCTGTAGAGACGGAGGACAGGGAAGGCATCAACTCAGCCTTGCCTCGCACATCTGATCATTTTGATATCTCTATACTGCCTCTTCTAGAAACTGAGGATAAAGGTTCCAATAATTCAGGCTCGTCAAGTATTTCAGATCATTTTGATATTTCTCAACTATATATTCCAAAACGGGAGTTAAAGTTAAGAATAAAGAGAAAGCTAAATTTAAGAAATAGTACATTTCTATTAATCCAGAATGGGAAGAAATGACTATTAGGCATAAAGAAAAAGGAATAGTTACAAAAGAAGGGGTAGAGGTGCCACTATGTAAGATACAATATAAAGAAACTCCTCATTAAATGTATATTATTATGTCTATACTAGCATATAATGTTAAAGGGATGAATTCCCCTACTAAACAAACTGATATCTTGCATATGCTGAGAAGCTATAATCCTACTATTAATGCACTTATATAAAATAAGATGAATGATGAAAATACTAACAAGTTTTGTTTGAAATTGTCTAGTAACTGGAAATCTTTTAATAATAATGATTATGGTAGTAAAGGTAGAATTCTAATAATTTGAGATCCTAACATTTGGACCAATGTTAATATTTATAATGATTTTTAGTATATAGACCATAGTTTCAAAAATATAGGATGTTTTTCCATTCAATTTAATAGTGTGTATGGTGATAATTTTAAAAATGAAAGAAATGGTTTATGGGGTAGATTAAAGGCTGTGAATCATATCTATAAAATACCATGGTTAATCATAGGAGATTGTAATGCTGCAATGCATTTTTAAAAAAAATGGTGGTAATGAAATTCCTTAAAATAAGCTAAACAGAACCAATAAATTTCTTATGGAAACTAGTTTATTAGAGCCTGATATTAATGGTAATAAATTTACATGGAAATTTGGTTTGGAAAAAATATTCATTTCAAACTTGGATAGGATTTTAATAAACAGTGATTTCGCTGATATTTTTTCTAACTTTGTGTGTAATACCATTGAACAAAACACTAATGACTACACCCCTTTATTTGTCAAACTATTTCATAATTTAAATTTTGTAGAAAAAAGGAATGTTCCTTTTCGATATAAAAATGGTTAGACTTTTGACAATGATTATAAAACTCTTATGAATGAATCTTTAAATTTCTATTGTAATGGCATAAACTAATTTTGGTTTTATATGTTATTAAAAAATATTAAAAGTAATCTTCAAATTGGAAAATGAATCAAAATAAAAACTGTGTGGATAAGTTAAGAAAAGAAGGATAGATTTTACAAGACTTAACTGACAAAAATCCAAATAACTTAGAAGTCATTGAAAAAAAAAATTACAAATCAGAAAAATTTATCTAGAGAGTTCTATATAAATATGGTCAATTCGAAACAAAAGGCTAAAGTTGACTGGCTTACTTAGGTCACGATTGTACAAAAAATTTCATATAAAGTGAGTAGTAAAAAAATATACCAATAATATGGGCAATGTAATTGAAAACTCTGGCAATTCATCTAATGACTATAATAAAATAGCTACGGATTGGATTAATATTCTAATTTATATTACTCTGAAGAAAATGAAATCAATTTCCATAATATTATGTGTAAGTCTATGCTGAAAGTAGCAGCAGAAGAAATTTTGATTGCTCTTGACTCATATAATGAAATTAAACATATTATTTTTAATGTAGGAGATAATAAAAGCCTAGCCCTAATGGATTTAGTGCAAAGTTTTATAAAACTCACTGGGAAAAGATTAAGGATCAGATTGTTAATGTAGTAAAGGAATTTTTTTATAAAGGCAAAATCTTAATGATCTTAACCACTCCTTTATCACTCTAATTCCTAGGAAAAAAATCCTTTAAGTATTGGTGATTATAGGCCTATATCATGTTGTTATTTTATTTATAAAATTATTTCAAGTGTACTAAGTAACAGAATTAAAGTCATTTTACCTTTTTTAATCTCTAAAAACAAAAGTGAATTTGGCCAGGTTGGCTTATCGACGAAAATTATTTACTAGCTCGTTAGATGTTTAGGAAATTTTAATACTAAAAGTGGAGATAATATATGTTTGAAAATTGATTTGCAAAAAGCATATAAGATAGTAAATAGACACTACATTTACCAAATTATGAAATGTTTGAGGTTTCCTATAAAATTTTGTGACTTGATCTTTGAATTTATTAGCACCCATACTTTTTATATATTAACCCAATGTAAGCCAGAGGGCTTTATTAGGAGTAATGGGGTACTAGACAAGGTGATCCGTTATCACTATACCTTTTTACTATGGTCATGGAGTAGTTCTGTATTTTAATGGAAATTGAGGTTATTAAATGTAATATTACTCCAATAAATAAAGTACAGCCCACTATCACTCATCTTTTTTATGTAGATGATTTAATGCTTTTTATTAAGGCTTATAAATCTAATGCAGTTGCTACTAAGTATATTTCCAAGTGTTTAAATAAGCATCCAGGGTTGCAGATAGATGTATGTAAGAGTAAAGCCTGCTTCAGTAACTACAACAGTTACAAAGAAGAAGTTTCAGACACATTGCAATCTGATGAAGGAAGTCTTCCTATTAAATATTTGGGTCTGCCTTTAGCAATTAATCAAAGTAAGGACAATGACTACTCTATGTTGTAGAAAAAATTTAGGAAACAATGAAAACAAGGTCTACTAAGCTACTTTATATAGCAGGGAGAATGGAGCTTATTAAAACAGTGATATATGCTATTATTTTATATTTGCTTCAATCAAATCATATATCGGCAACATCTACTAAGAAATTAAAAAGTAGATTCGCTGAATCCCTCTACAGAAGAGGCTTTCGTAAAATTTATTGGGATAATATTTACAGGCCAAAAAAAGTGGTATTGGCACTGGAGATATGAATGACCATAGTTTTACTTGACATTTAAAACTATTTTTGTGATTTATTAGTGCAGATTATGTGTGGGCCAAATGGATGAAGTGCAAATATCTCAAAAGGGTAAACTTTAGAATATCATGACTAAGAATAATCAGTCTAATGCTCGGAGAAAAATTTTAAGGTGTAGAGATTTTGGTAAATCACTATTGGAAAGGAATTTTAAACATGGTAATGAAGCAAGTTTATGGTTTGATCCCTGGTTTCAACATGAATTGTTTATAGACAGAGTGGGATGGGACAATCTAGTTATTTATGGAGGAGAAAATGCAACGATATGAACAATTACTAAGGATAATCAATAGCAACCACAAGTACATCCAATTACAAATCCTCACAAGAAAAGTATATGTAAAATTTCTATAGATATTAATGCAGATATTGAATATAGGAGCTTGTTTGCTAGCAACAAACGGAAGTTCTCTTTTAAAAAAACATGGGAGACTATTAGAAATAAACAGCTTACTGTAGAATGGTATAAATGCATATAGAACAAAGTAAATAATCCTAAGATGGCATTCTGTACTTATTTTGGAATAAATAACAGATATCTTCAACTCCAGTCCAGATTGAATCCATCATCTGGGCAATCTGCAAAATATAGAATAACACAGTAAAATTGAAGATAAAATATTTTGGCAGTATAAAATAAAATGTAATTTTGAAAATATTATTTGCCTCGGTTATTTGGGTTGTTCATCATCAATTAAATTTGAATTCATCATACACGAACAGCCTGTGACATGCACAGTGCGTAACGACCCGTAATTTTGGGTAATATCGGTTTAATAATCTATAATAATAATTAATTGGTTTGATAAATTTTCTTTATAATTTTAATTTAAATTGGTAAATGTAATCTTTAAAGGTTAATAAATTTTTAATCTGGCAAAATTTGATTAGAATTGTTTTTCAAAAGCTAATGAAATTTTATTCTGTTTATAATATAAATAATTGATATATATTGTGAATAGAAATATCTTTTGTTTTAAATTAAAGATGAATTTTCAAATTGTAATATATATGTTTGTATATGTTAAAATTTGAAATTGTTTTGAAAATTTAATTTAATCTATTAATAATTTATGTATGAATGAATATTGCAATCTTAAAGCTTTGTTTTAAATTCGATAAGATTTTTCAAAAAGATAATTTAGTTTAATTCAATTGTTTCAAATATAAGATTGTTATTTATTTTTAATAGGATAGTTTAAAAAGGTTTTAAACAAAGTTTTGTTTTTTCTTTCTCTTAAAGTATTTAAAATGTGATAGTTTCAAAAGAATTTAAGCAAGCTTTGTTTTAAAATGATTAGATTTAAAATGGTTATAAATGTATATGTATAAGTTTTAGATTTTTAAAATACATGCATAAGAAAATATATTTGTACTATAATTGGCTTTAGAATATTTCCTTTAAAAGGTAAATTTATTTACATATATATATATAAGTATTTATTTACTTAGTAAATTAATATGTTAGTTTATGTTTTCATTTAAATTAGATAAAAATTAATTTAAAAATACTTAAGGCAAATGTAATCATACTAGTCACTTTAATAACACTTGTAAGACCTATGACAAATGTTAATAAAATGAACATGTGGCATCATTTTATTTAGAATTTAAATTTATGTAAAAATGATAGTTTGAAAAGAAGATTTGTTTTCCACCTTTATTTCTTTGTTTTCTTTTCTAAAACCAAACCAAAAGATGTTCTCAAATCTGAAATTTAAAAACCAAAATCAAACCTGCAAATGCAATTGATCTTCAACTTCAACCTGTAAACTTCAAAGCTGCAACTTCTACATGCAAATGAAGATTTGTTTCAATCTTTCAAAGCATGCAAAGGAATTTCATTAGCAATTCAAATCTGAAGCTTCAACTCTTAAAATAACAAGCTGTAAGCATGCATTCAACTTCAATAGCAAGAAAATCAGAAACATTATCCAGATTAATAATTCAAGATCCTGGGAAATATAGGACCAGCTATCCGCCTTCTCTAAATTGTGAGTAAATTTTTAATTCAAAAACAGTTTCACATTTAAAATTTATCTCGAAACTATGAATAAAATCTTGAAGTGAAGTGATATGAAATGTTTACATGTATGCCTGAATCTGAATACATGTAAGTATATATATTATGTTGTGCAAAAGTCAGTATATTTGAATATTTACATCACTGTTATATGTTGAGGTTCATTCCCATTCAAAAAAATTCAATGCCAACAACTCAAATCCATATTAGTCTTTAGTATTTGAATGAAATAGATTTGTAATTGTATAATAAAGCTTTTAAAATAGTCTGGAAATTCGAGATATCATAAATCTTGATTAAAATAAAATTTACAGAGGAATTTGAATTTTGGTTAAAAATTTATTATCTTTTTTTTTTGAAAGGCAAGCGAGGTTGACTGGACCCCTACTAGAGTTTATTAGAAGAAAAAGAGAAAACCGCAACAAAAACACACTTTTGCCGCAGAAAGAAAACATAGAAAAAACACAAAACAAGCAAGCACAACATCACAATAGGAACAAACTGAAGGAAAGACGACTGCACAAACTAAAGAGCAGACTAGAACAAAATTGCACAAACAAGGATGCGCAGTGAGCATCACCAAACAGCATGTTCAAATCCATAGAACTTCGTCATGCGGAGAAAAAGCATGCCTTGAGAATCTGATACCATATACTATATTCACCATCACCTTGCTCCAAAGCTGATTAGCAGATAGGGCTTCATCAGAGAAGCAACGTGAATTTCTCTCCAGCCAAACAACATGAAGATACTTCTTAATAACAAAGAAAATAATATTAGTGTGATTAGCATCCATGTTCATCGCCAACCGCAAAACATTCCAATCATCAGCAAAGCTTCCACTAAAACTAGCAATTCCAACTTTACCCATAAGGGTCGCTATCATATTAACTAAAAATTCGCAACTAAAATATAAGTGCTCAACAGTTTCCAGGCACAAGTTGCAGAAGAGACAAAGATGATTTGTTACCAAACCAGTCGAGAGAAGCTTATCCCTAGTTAGAATAGCCTTATGCAATATTCTCCAAAAAAATAAGTTTTCCTTAGCTGGGGAATGGGATGACCAAGACACTCTAGACCATGGAAAAGTAGTTAATGTGTCAGTGTGCAAGATGTGGTTGTACACTGAGGAAATTCGATGCTTCTTCCCTTTCCAGTTAAGACCACTAACATGACTAATAGGCACCTCACAATTTCTCAAGCTCATCCACAAGGAATTAACAACCTGATTGCTTGAACTAGGTGTACACATTGTCCCATTGACAATGTAGTTAACGGCATGCGCATTGCAACCAATCATAGACTGGAACCTCTCCTGCGCAGATAACATGTTTTCCAACAGCAAGCCCTCCTTTACCCAAGGATCCTTCCAAAACGAAACCAGTGAATCAAGGGACAACGTAAATTTAACAAGAGGAAGGAAATCTCCTTTCAAAGCAAGAATTTTACGCCAAATCCAACTAACCCCCTGCGCAACATGCATTGTCCAAAAATCTCCAGACTTAATGCGATACAACCAAACCCACTAGACCCAGAGGCAATTCTTACGAAGAAGCAACGCATCAACATGGGAACTGATAGCAGCTTTGTTCCATAGCTCCGGTTTGATGATACCTAGACCACCCTTAATTATAGGCTTTTCCAAACTTGAGAATGACATAGGAATAAGCTTCCTGTTGTGAATAGACCCAGTCCATAGGAATCTGAGCAAAGCTGCTCTGATCATACTGAGAAGTTTTGAAGGCAAAATGAAAGTACGCGACCAATAAACAGTCATAGAGAAGCAAACAGACCTCACAAGTTCCAATCTACCAGCCATCGAAAGGTACCTGGATGTCCAACTGTTCAACTTGGCAATAATTTTTTCATAAAGAATAGTGCAATCGGCTCTTGTTATTCTGGACGTACATAGTGGAAGACCAAGATAGGACATATTATTATCCATCATTTGGAGACCAGAGAGAGAAACAATCCTAGCCTTGGCAGCAGTACAAAGACCGGAAATAAGAATTTTAGATTTTGCTGGGTTAATTTTTAACCCAGTAGCAAGGTAAAAACAGTGAAGAGTCCCCATAATCCCAACAATTGAGTGGTCATTAGGCTTAGTGAAAATCATCACATCATCGGCAAAGAAAAGCGATGAGATAAGAAGCTGTTTGCATTTGGGGTGATACGAAATTCTCTTATCATCAAATTTAACAGACAGCATGCATGACAAAACCTCCATGACAATAATAAAAATATAAGAAGAGATGGGGTCTCCCTGACGAAATCCCTGCATCCCCTTGAAGAATCCAGAATTCTTACCATTATAGCACAGAGAGTAAGAAGGGGTTGACAAACAAGCGAACAGCCATGCAACGAACACCTTCGGGAAACCCATCAGTGACATAACACGAACAACAGTGGTCCATTGCAAACTATCATACGCTTTGGATATATCAAGTTTAAGCATGGTTCTTGGAGAGCTACAACCTCTACCATAACCAGTAATAAGCTCATGCGCCATCATAACGTTGTCAAGAATGCTCCGCCCCGGAATAAAGGCAGACTGATTAGAGCTGATAATAGAAGGCAAAACCATTACAAGTCTAGAAGCTAGTATTTTGGAGATACACTTGTAAACCACATTACAGCAAGATATAGGTCGCAAGGAAGAGGCATTTTCAACAGGCCTAACTTTTGGAATGAGAAAAAGGTTAGTAGCATTAATTTCATGGAGCATTATAAACTTGTCAAAAAAATTATGAACCGCAGCCAAAAAGTCTTTGCTAACAATTGTCCAACCATATTTGAAAAAGACAACATTAAAGCCATCAGGCCCACCACATGAAGTAGAGTTCATTGCAAATAAGGTATCATTAATCTCCTGGTCAGTGACCCTTTGGACAAGTAAGCCAACCTTATCAGAGCTTATCTTAGGAAGCTCTAAACAATTCAAACTATCAAGGTCAGGAACAAAATTATCATAGTTTCCCAGAAGCTTGGAGAAATGTTGGAGCAAGTGCTGATCAATCATGTCAGGAGAGGAATGGAGAACACCATCAGCATCCCATAGGGAATGAATGTGATCACGAGCACGTTTGTCCTTCAACGAAGCATGAAAGTAGGCAGTATTCCTATCCCCTTCATCAGCTCACCGTTGATGAAGCTTTTGCTTGATCATACTTGCTTCAGAGCTAAGGGCATTATTCAACTGTTGGAATAGCAAGCTTTCATTCTGAGCTAAAGTTGGATTGGAAGGATCAACGTCAAGGGCCTTCTGAGCAGTAATGAGCTGATCCTTAAGGAGAGAGGAAGCAAGAGAGCCAGAACCAAACTTCAAAGATACCCAATGCCTTAACGCAAACTTGGTATCCCTAAGCTTCCTGCACAATACAAACATAGGGTTGCCATAAACAGTGGTGGACCAAGCAGAACTTACAATGTTATTAAAATCAGGATCCTTGACCCAAGCATTGAAAAATTTAAAAGCCTTTTTCCTCTCACACGGCAAGAAGGAAGGGGACAAAATGATAGGGGAGTGATCAGATAAAATGGGATGTGGCAATAGGGAAGAGATGGAAGGCCACAAAGAGAAGGCAGAAGCATTGCAGAAGGAGAGATCAATATTGGAGAACGTTCTAATCCCCGAACGACTCCTGTTATTCCAAGAGAATGACACACCGGAGCGGGGAATGGGACGGAGATCAGAGTCAGAAATGGAGTTGTTGAGAGGAGCAATGTCTCTCGGAGCAAGAGGCAAACCTCCCACCTTATCAGTCAATGATAAGCAGCAGTTGAAGTCACCTAAAACAAGCCAAGGGTGGGAGTTCTGGCGAAAGGAAGGGAGAAGATTAAGAAGCAGCTGCCTAGAGGCTTTAGCGTTGTGAGCATAAACAAAAGTTAAGTAAAATGAAAGTTGTTGAGGAAGGTAGATAGCATGAAAATGAATCAGTTGAGAAGAAGACAAAATAGGAGAAAGAGTGAAAGAATGGGGGTCATGGACAGTAAGAATTCTTCCATAAGGCGCATGTTCATGATTGTGGAAAACAATCCAATCAGGGTTGATATAATTAGCTGCTTTCAGCATTAAGGGAAGAGACAGCTTGGTTTCAAGGATGGCAAAAATTTTAATTTTGTGAACTTGGATTAAAGACTTAACATGATCCAGTTTAATAGGGTTATGTGCACCACGAATATTCCAGGATGCAATTGTATTCATAAAGACAAAGATGACTGCAATAAAACATTTGCCCTACTCCTAGTTTTAGGAGGTTCATTACGAATAGCCTTTAACTTTTCAGCTAAAGAAGAAGATTTGAGCTTGTGTGGGGATGCTGAAAAATGAGAAGTTGGGGGAGAGATCCAACCAGGCAAACTACCATGGAAAGAATAGGGGGCAGAGTAGAATTTGGAATCATTGGAGGTGGGCAAGATGAGGAAGGCAGATTGAAAGGCACAACAGGCTTAAAAAGGTCGAAAACGAAATTCTGAAGTTGTTCAATAAAAGCAATCTCAAGTGATACTCTATCAGGGTTGGAAATTGGCTTCTTTGCATGGGAATTATAAGGGAAACGATCTGATTGGCCAGAGGGGGAGGTGCATGGTATGCTAGGACCCGGCAAAATACTATTATTATGCTGTTCCTGCACTAAACAACGTAACGTAGAGTTATCTTGTGAGTTCATCACGTGAGATGGTTGTGTTGCAAGGTCATTGTGAACATCATATGTCTTCACTGATGAGGGACAGATTTCTCCCTCTTCCACATCATTAATATCTTCAATATTATCTTCAACTCCAGTGAGATCATGCACAAGCAATGAAAATGGATTTGCACTTAATGTTGCCTCGGGAAACTTGCACAGCTGCTGTGCTTTCACTGTTAGGAAGATATTAACTAGATCATTACCCTCAGAAACATCAGCAAGTTCAATTCCATCATCACTGATAAATGGCGTGTCTTCCTTCCTTTTATTTTGCATGAGTACAGAATCAGAAGCCAAGGAATTGGTTCCAACTTGCCCCTCAACAGTAGCAGTAACATTAGCAACCCTATTTTTAACAGGAGGCACTTTTTCCTTTCTGCTCTGAACCTTTCTCCAAACTCCCTTTGTTGAGTCTTTAGTTCCAACTGATCCATCATTCACATTACTCACTTTTCCTTTAACAGATGCTTTCAAATCACCCTTATCTTTAGCTCCTTCCTCCTCCACCTTATCATCTACACATTTCTTCACATTACAGCCAGACTCATTATGCCCAAAGACTTTGCAAACCCCCACAAATTAAAGGTTTCCACAAATAATCGACTTTAACAACCTGCTCTGAACCATCAAGCAACTTAACTTTGAAAGAATCTGGTAATTCAGAGGTAGCAGAAACTTCGACCAAACATTTGGCATACCCAATTCTTTCAAGCTTTTCAGTATTTTCATCCATACAAAGGAACTTCCCCACCCTTGTCGCTAACCAATTAATGCCAACATGTGACCAGCAATACAAAGGAATATTGGAGAGCTTCACCCACACTGGAACTGAACTGATAGTGCTAACACTATTGCCTAACGTGGGATCCCATTCTTTTACAATAAACAACTTGTTCCTCATAATGATAGGATCAGACTGGATGATCTTCCTTCTATCATCATCAGATGATAGATTGAAGAGGAACAAGGTTCCATCTGAAATGACCTTTACTGATCCCTTAAGACGCCAAGCACGCTTAAGGTGATTCAAAACAACCGTATATGGAAGAGGTAAGTCAAGGAAAAACCCAACTAGACAATGACCCCAAACTTCATTACCTGCATTAATAACTTCAACAGGCGGGACAATGGCTCCCTCCTCAAAAACTAAAGGGAACGACCTAGGAACAAAGGAACCAGCATTGCGTGGCTTCGCTTTGAACAATGAGTTCCACTGGGGAAGGGGAGCAGCGGACGAGCGAAGTGAAGAAACAGGTGGCGGTCCAAGAAGAGAGTATAGCTCAACAGAGGTAGCTGGCGGTGGATCAGGAAGAGGAGGTATGTAAGAGTGAGAAAATGTGACAGGAATAGAGGACGAATTGATAGAAGAAGATGGTGGCAGCGGGACAGAAGGAAAAGGACGAAGAGGTAAGGCCATGAGAGAAGGAAAAGGACGAGAAAGTTTTTCACGATACAAGAGCGAGGGTTAGGAATTTTTTCACGATACAAGAGCGAGGCCATGAGAGAAGGAATTATCTTAAATTCAAAATTGACTACATATATGTAATCTTGATGTAAAATCATGAATTTAGATATGAAGTTTGTAATTTTTAGTGTGGTAATTTATTCGAATTTTGGGTTTAAATGTTTTGGGAACTTTGGTGAATTGCCGTTGATTCGATTGTTGTTTTGAATCGAATTTGTGGGTGAAGCAAGTTTTTGAATTAAGGATCAAGGGAAAAATGCGAGAAATTGTTTTTAATGTGTGAATTTCTCGGGATGGATCGAACTAGGGTTTATTCTAGTTTTGGGTTTCGGCTTGCAACAGGGGATACCGCGACTTGTGTGGTGGACCGTTGGCATTCGCGATTTGGGGATAGTGGCATGGAGGTTGCGGCGATGTTTTGAGTTGATCGTGGGGGTTTATGGTGGTGGCTATGACCGACGATGATGGGAATTTGGTTGATGTTTGCTGAAGTTTTCGTCGCGTATGCTTGAATTTTGATACGCGTGGTTATAGATAATTCTGGTTGTTCGATCGTGTTCGTGGGTGGTTGAGTGATGGTCGACGATAGGCGCGACTAACCAGGGTGGCCGAAATTGTTGGTGTATGTGCATGAGTTAGTCGTGTACGCTGGGTTGTGTGAGATTCGGGGAAGACGATGGAAACTCGAAGCTCGGCTCGCGTTATTATCGCGTTGGACTCGAAAGAGAGAGGGAGGGGTTTAGCTCGAGAGGGTCGCGTGTTGATGCCGTGTTTTGCTCGAGTTTAGGTTGTAAGCTTTTTGGTAATTACTGTATAATGAGATAAATTTGCAAAGTAAACTTATGTTGAATAAATAGAAGTAAGCTTTAAATCATAAACAAGATTTATAAAGGAAAACAAATTTTTAAGGGTTTAAAACTTCTTGTTTTGAAATTAAGTTAATCAAATTTAAAATGTAAATCAAATTTACTTTCAAATTTAAAATGTTTAAGATGATTTCCTAGGAAGTAATTTAACTTAATAAAAATTTGAATTTTAATTTAAAAAGAGTGTTTTTGAATTTAAATGTTAAATCAAAGTTTAAAATAAATTTTAAAAGTAATGTTTAATAACAAAGTTTCAAATTATTTTTGAAAACAAATAAGTTTAAAATTAGATAATTAAAGTGTTTTAAACTTTTAAAGATGATATCTAAATGTTTATTTCCAAATAAGGTAAATGTTAAGATTTTCAAAACCAAATAGAATAATTGGTTTTTAAATTATAAAAATTTGATTAATTCAAAAAAAAATAACTATAAAGATAAATAGGGTTAATTTATCTTTGTTATTAACTGTAACGACCCAGAATTTTTGTTAATTGAAATTTGTATATTTAATTGAATTTAAATATTAAAAAGTGCAATTAATAAGTCGAATAATTTATTTTTCGAATATTGGATTTAATTGGGTAATTAAATCGATAATTTAATAATAGAAATTCCAGAAATAATTGAAATTTGAGTTTAATATGATTGAAAATGATTTATAAAATTTTATTTAATCATATTGGAGTTATAGTGATGTTATAGAACTTTTAAAATCGAACTAAGAGTTAATCTGTGAAAATTGAATATTTTAATATTTAATCGACTAGTGAAAAATAGCCAATTTTTGAACAGTCTTAGAATTGGACGAAACTTGTTCCATTGGATCCATAATAGTTTGTTATTATCGGATTTCAATTTTCGTAGCAATCAGAGTTGTCGTTTGACCGTGGCAGCTCGAAACGCATCGAAATTGTTTTAATATTAATTTGGCGAGTTAAAATAGTCATTTTTCAAAAAGTCTCAGATTTCGACGAAACTAGTTTCATCGGATCTGTAATGTGATATTATTGTAAGGTTTCAAATTTCGTGTCAATCGGATTTACCGTTTGTCCGGGGCAAGCCAAAACGCATAGAAAATCGTTTAATCGGTTTAATTTAAATTTGATCGTTTATTGCCGTAACTCGCACAGATGATCGAATTAGCCTCCGAAACCTATTCCATTGTGTCCAGAACGTGGGGTAAACCCTAGAAACGCCGGTTACCGCACGTAAATCGGAGTCCGGAAAACCCGAAATGAATAGTGTTTTGAATATTTTCTATATAAAGACCATTTACTCTCATTTTTGCAAAAAATAAAATAAAACTAGGGTTTTGGTTCGTAGCCGTCACCCTATTTTCGAACGGCCGAAATCATCTCATCTTCCTCCCTCAAGTCCTCCAAATCCATCAATCTATATGAAATTTCTCCAACTACGAAGTTGTAGATCTCGTTGAGAGCTACGTTCTCAACGGTGATGATCGGAAAATATTGAATCGATCGACGACAATTTGCATTTGAATGCGTGACATTTGCACATGTTTTTCGAGCTAGATGTAGGGCTGAGCTTCAGGGCCTTTGGGGCGGAAGTGGAGAAGGCTGGGACGAGTCGAATGGCGGCGGTTTGATGAACTCTCGACGTTCGTGGAGGGAGAGGCGATGAACCCTAGTCGGCGGCAAAAAAATTGGGTTCTCTGATACGCGAAACGAATGCGTTTGGGAAGAAGGTAGACGTGGCCCTGATGCTTGCAAGTGAAAATCAACGGCCAGATATGTTTGGGTATAAAAATAAAATAAAAAGTTGTAAATTATTTGTATTTAAATTGTGTAAACTTCTAAATATCATAACTCTTTCATACGAGGTCCGTTTTGGACGAAACGAATTGCGTTGAAATTTTTTTGTCGAGCACTACGATATGGAGCTGGATTGGAGTCATTTGGAGCTAGTGAAAATTTCGTGTAAAATTAAACGCTTGTTTAATTTTATTCGAAATAAAATGCTGCAAATTGATATCGAAAAATCAAGGTGAGAACTTCTCACTCAATTGAACAATTTCGATTTAAATTTTAAATAGTTAGATTTAAAATTGCTTGATTGCTTATTTGAATGATGATTTCAGTTATTGATTGCTGTTTGGTTGTGATATTAGATATAGTAGGATATATCTATATATAGCAGTATATATATATTGGAATATGTATATATTGGAGTTGTTAATTTCCCGCATTATATAGCGGATTTGACCCTATTGCGCCACATAATAGCGGATAATATTTTATAAATCCCATATACCGCGATAATTCCGTACTGGAACGGAATTGGTATTGTGCTAACATCTGTGGATGCAGGGAAACAGGTTGGAGGGATCCAACTAGATTCCTCAATAGTAGTGATTATTTACAGATATTGTTATATATTCTGTCGTCATATCGATATATGATGTTTGTTGTCGTGATTGACTATTTGGTGATGTTGCATCATCGGATCCATTTTTGAAAGATTTAAAAATAACGATTTTGATTTTAAAAGGATTTTTAAAGTGATTTTTGAAAGTATATGTTTTATTAAAATTTTTGAATTGATTCATTTTTTTTAAAATAAATAAAAGTTAAATTTTTAAACTTATAAAAAGTTATATTCTTGTGAAATATGACTAAAGTGTGATTTTTAAAATAAATAGTTAAGTAATTTATAAATTGGTTTAAATTGGGATTTTTGAATTATTAAAAACGATGTATATAAAAGACTTATAAAATTGATATTTTATGAATTAAAAATATTGGAATATTAAAACTATTTTTTATAAGTGTTAAAAATGAAATAAAAATGGATTTCATAAGTGAACGGAATTTGTAGATTTATAAATTGTGAAGTTATAAAATGAATAGATTTTGTAAAATAGAAGATTTATAAGTAATTATTTTATAAATCGGATTTTGGCATTTAAATGAGATATAAATGGAATTTGTTAAAAATGAGATTTATAAATCAAAGCTTATAAATAGAAATGGAATTTATAAACATTGTTTATAAATTCGAAATCAATTGAATTTGATAAATTGAATATTGAAGTTTATTAAAGGAAATATATTCACGATTTTGGACAGTGAATACATTATTGAATAAAATGGTCATATTTGGCAAAATGGATATTATTAAAAGAAGTTGATTATTTTAACGACGTTTTAAAATGCATTAAATATCGAAACCATAGATTTCAACATTCATTGTTGAAATAGACGTTTTCAAAAAATAGAAGGAAATGGTGGACTATAACATTGTTGTTATAGTAAATGGTTTCCGAAAGGAAATGTTTTGTATAGTATTGGGATTTATATATCTATTTAAACTTTGAATCCCTATACTAGTGATTTTGGGTCGTCGTAACGAAGTTTTATGCAACATTCGTTTTGACTCAAATTTATGTGTTAAGAAAATGATTTCTTAAAGAATGAAATATATACTTAGTTTTGATTTAAGTATATTGAATATTTTCAAATGTTGAAAGTAAATAGATTTGTGAATTACTTATTATTAAATAAGTATGGAAATATTTTTCCAATGTGAAATGAATGTTTTAGAATTCATCCTTGTAAAGATAAATTGAAAGTGAATAGTTGAAATCGATTGAAAATCGTATATCATAAATATTTTGGGATTATAAATTCACTATAGAATTTATAAAAGAAAGGGAAATTTGTTTAAAAATAAATATTGATTTATTTTTGAAGTATGGAAATGAATTTACGGATTTGGAACGTAAGTTTAAAATAAATCGGTAAGGATTTATTTGATGATTTGAAATTGTTTTCAAAGGGTATAAAGATGAAAAGTAATTTGAAATTGGTTTTCAAATGATTGAAGTGTGGAAAATATACCTTGTAAAGTTATTTTTGGAATTAAATAATTTGGAAAATTATTTGGAATCTGGTGATGTTGTGCATGCCTATTGATAGTTAAATATCCGACTATCAATATTTACCTTTAAGTAGGTATTTGTTGTGATTGCTTGAATTTGAATGCCACACTTATTTTTGAATAAGCGCTCACTATTCGGGTTAGCCGGGAAAGGACCTTGGGGTCGTATAACCCATTCCGAATATGTGATACGTCGTAATGGATTGCATTTGATGACCGGTGTTGAAGACCAGATATTTTTGAAAACGGAAGGATTACCGTTGAGTTACTCTGCATCGGCTGATCTCCGATATAGAAGTTTTATCACCCTTAGTGACGGGATGTCCGGACGTGATTAGAAATTATCCGGAATGCAAGCACTTCTTTGTAAGTGCTTTCGGTTATGTTCGAGCCCGGAACAGACTTGTATGAATTGTATGTCTGACATTACAAATTGAGATATAAAGCCGATTTCTTTCAAATATTTCTGTTGGTGGCGGAGAATTTATTCTCTTAGCTTAACACCCTTCTCTGAGACGTACGAGCTCAGAGGTTATGTAGTTGAAGGTTATTAGTGATATACTCCCAATTTGGTAGTGTGGCATGCTGAGTGTTGCTGTGAAATGATCATTGTTTGATCATTTATGATATGATCATTTGTTTGATCATTTATCTTGGTGACCATTACTTTGATCATTTGTTGACCCAAAGCACAGCTTTTGTATAAAGCGTGGCTTTGTGGACGAGACTTCGTCGGACCTCACACCCCGAAAATGGTCAAAACAGGAAGGATGCAGCAAGGTTATTAGGGGTAGCGCTCTTTAGTGTATGTCATTCCTTCTGGATAGAGGTGGTATCATGGTATGGAGGCCAGATACTTAACCATGTTGTTGCTGCAATTTATTACTTTGTGGTTGTTGGAAATCGAGGATCCTCGGGTAGATCGGTTACGATCGGGGGATGACATATTCGTCTCAGTAGTTACCCAGTTAGGGGTAACCCGACCTTGTGTTGGCAGAGATCCAGTTTGGTTCTCGGGTCGTCTTTCCATAGGCGTACCCATGTGGCAATGGGAAGTTCCTTGGCATGACCATTTGTTGGAAATCCAAAGAAACAATACGATCTTGTACGGTTTTAGTTGTATAACATGCCATGGAATGTGGCGGTAACCTGCTATTGAACATGGTAGCTATAGTAGGCATAAGTGCGAAATGCCTATGCTGGCTAAGATTTATATCTTTATTTTCGAAATGATTTTTCCTAGACTATGCTCTAGTATTAATATCAAATGTTTCTTTTTAATGCGTATCAAGCATCTTTGACTATCATAAGGAGAAATCACTTCCGATTCTGCGTTTGCATTGTGTGTGTGTGCGGGATGCCTTATGGTAGTCTCATTTTACAAAAAGCATTGCGAATCTATTTTTAAAATATTCTTCTGTTGTCTTTTAAAGATAAATTGTTTTAAGTTCTCACACCAGTCCCATGACTGACCTAGAGTTTATTGTTTCCTTCCTAAACTCTGGGTGCCCACCAATTTCCACACGGGCAGTCTAGAGTTTGTTTATCAGGTTATTCTGGATTTAGGAGTGCTTTGGAGCTCAGGAGGCGAGCTGCATATCGAGACGTACCACTTGTATATGATATTATACTATGTATTATTCCGCTGTGTATTCTGTATGAGGACAAGCTTATATAACTGTCCATTGATGTATTGACTCTGTTGTCTATTGTTGTTGTAAACTCTGATAATGATGTAATGTATAAAATGTATAGTTCTTTGTTTTAATGATATTCATTTATCTATTATATGTTATTCCGCTGCGATTGTGAGATTCTGATATTGTTCTGTTGTTTCTTTCTGTTCTGTTCTATCTTTTTCTCTCTTCTTCTACCTCTTTCTTCTTCTTTAACCATAACATTTCGGTTTTCTGGCATTTGATTGCTCGGCAGTTGATACAGTGGACGTATTGATGTCGGTTTTCGAGCGTCGAAAAATCGCGATCGTTACATTAACTTTAGAATACTTGATTTGAATATGATTTGTAATTAAGTAAAGAATTAATTATGATAAATGCTTTTTCTTAATTAATTAAAGATTTTGAAATATAAGATGTTAATTAATTGTTTAATTAATTTTAAATAATTAGTTAATTATTTATTTAATTTTAAAATAATCATTTTATTATTGATTAATTAAGTGTAATTACTTAATAAAGAAACTAATGGTTAATTGTTGAATGTAATTAAGGAAGTTAATTTCTCATGGAAGTAATTATTGGTAAATACTCGTAGGAGTAATTAGTTGTAGTGATTATTGGGTAATCACTTATTGATATCAATTAAGAAGTTGATTAATATAATTGTGAAGTTAATTAATTATGAAATAGTTAATTAATAAAGAATTAAGGATTTGGTTAATGATGAAAGTAATTACTTGTTAAATAATTAATTAAGAGAGTAATTAAGAATTTTTAATGAAGTAATTAGATATAATTACTTGTTAAGTAATTAAGAGCTAATTACATAATTATTTAGTTAATTAATTAATGTGATTAAATTAATTTATGAATGAAACCAATTTAAGATTATTTACCAAGTGTAGTTAATTAAAATTGTAATTAATTAATAAAGAAATTAATTAAGGATTAATTATTAATTTAAATTGATTAATAATTACTTAATGAAGCGATTAAGGATTAATTAATTAGGAGTAATTAATCAAAGGGTTAATATAATTAATTAAGAATTTAATTGATTAAGATAAGTAATTACAAATTGTTAATTACTAATTATGATTAATGAGTTGATTAACTCCAAGTTAATTATTTAATTAAAGTAAATTATTAATTAATAAGGATCATTAATTAATATGATTAATAATATTAATCGTGGTTGATTAATATAAGTCATTAAATTAAGTGTGATTAATTAATTATAATTAATTGAGGATTAATGCAATTAACTTGAGATAATTAATGAAAGTAAATGAATGATCATTAGTTATTGTAATTAATGATAGTAATTATAGGTTAATTACTGAATATGGATAAGGGTAATTACTTGAATATAATTAAAGATAATTAATCAAGGAAGATTAATTACAGAAAATCATTAAAGATGATTTATTTATTTATTTGGAATAATAATTAATGAAGAAGGATTATGGTAATCCAATTGATTAAGAGATAATCAATTCTGTTTGGATGATTGATTAATATGGGTTGATTGATTAATATTGGTTGATTGAATGATATTGGATGATCAATATTTAGAGACTGATATTAGATGATTGGCTGATATTGGATGTTTGATATTGACTGATATTGGTTGATACTGGATATCTCTGTTATGTGATATGTTGTTGTGAGATGAATGTTGTTATATCTATTGTGGTAATATGATTCATCTATATGCTATATCATCCTGAACATAAGTTAATTGTTAAACCCTTAAGTACAATTTGGACATTAAAATGGCGTTTGGTTTCGATGAGACCGGGATCGGGTTTCCATATTTGGATATCCGAAAACCACATCGATTCCAATTAAACGTTAGGTCGTGAATCCAAGTGGAGCAAGTGAAGACTCGAGGTATAAGGGCTATACGTCAGTATAACACAGTGGGTGATTCCGTAATGAGTTGATGGAATAGTGCTTATAGATTCGAGATGGTGATTTAGAGTGCAAGGGCTATGTTCGTTGACTCTGAGGGTGATTCCAATATGAGTGCAACGAGATAGTGCCTTCGGTTTCGTTCGAACCCGGAACGAACTTATATGGATTGAATGCTTTCAAAACATCGTCAGGTGGACGATGAGCATTCTAAGATAGATGTGTTCTATAAAGGTAATCGCAGCCTCAAGCCTCATCAACCGGGAATGGCTAAAACTGAGGAGGTACAGCAAGGCTTCATGGGTAGCTCCCACTGGAGAGCAAGATTTACTCCTGTCTAGAAGTCCCTTTTTATTCGGCTGTGTGGGGCGGTTGATCCGGACAACTGCCGGGGTTGTCTTGTTCGGGACTGTTCAGTAAGGAAAGGTCCCGGCCTTATGTTGCAGGGGAGCGGGCGTACTCCTCGGTACGGTGATCTAGGCCACGTACTATGACAGGCGGTACCCCAGTAGCCCTGCCATTGATGGAAACCCATTTTCCCTACGAGACCCTACGGTTTTGTTTGTATTACCCACTTTTGTGGCTAGTAGCTGGAATTTAATGAATGTAACAATTTCAGTTATTTCATATGTACTTGAAAATCCTAGACACTATTATAATATCACTGGATTTCCTATGAAACGTTTTGGTTAGCGTAAGGTAAATTTTTTTCCATGTTTATGTGTGGGAAGCCTTACGTGATACCTTTTCTTTTCAAAAGTTTTTCTAAAGTTAAGCAATTTTAACCCGTTTACTCACACTAGACCCCTGTCTGACCCGAGTGTTTATTTTCTGTTTTATTAAACTCTTGGGTACTCATATTATGTATGAGTAGTCAAGTGATTCAGGTTTGCTTGACGAATTCTGGAGGAGATATGGAGCAGGAGGCTTCCATGTGTAGATATATTATGGTTCCGCTGTGTTTGTTTGTTATCTGTTTCTTGTGTACTTGAATTGTATAATTAGACAGATGTTTATAACTGTCTAATTTGTGTTGTTTATTGTGTACTTTGATGTAATAAGATACTATGTAATATTTTATGTGATATACTATATTTTATTCGTTCCGCTGTGAGTTCTCTGATATTTTTGTCTTTCTTCTTTCTCTTTCTTTCCTTCTTCTATCCCTTTCTTCCTTCTTAGATGATGTGATTTCCTGGAGATAGGAAGTCGGGTCGTTACAGTTGGTACCAGAGCATTAGGTTGAGTGAATACCTAGGCTCTGGAGTGGTGTCTTCCTTGAGAGAGCGCACTTGTATTTTTTATATATAACTATATATTTATATATATCTATATCTACCTAATCTGTTGGGTTATCTGTTCGGACTTTTCCAACTAAGTTTTAAAGGTAGATGGAGTAGTGGTATGTGTGTGTAACACGACTACCACTGAAGAAAGAAGTCCATATGTTGAGGGTGGATATTTTTGTCGAGACTGTAGATCTAGTACCGTCTTGAGTGAGATTTGTAGTTTGGAATAAGAATTTCTCTGATATCCGAGGGAATTTTTTTTTAAAAGATTCGGAGTTCGTCTTTGAAGTGTAAGTTTGGATTTCGCTTGGGTGAGCGAATTTTTCTTGAGTTTGGATCTGTCGGAAGTGCAGAAGTAAGTAATTATATCGTGATAACTGCGTGATGAGATGCAGTATCCATAGATATTTTCTGAAGATGTTTTCTCTGAAGCAGTTTTAGAGATGGTTGAGGAGCAGTCTTTACCTGCCTCAGGGAAGACTCGTCTGTGTATAAGTTATCTAGATCTTCAGTATGGAGGTTGGCTGTTTTGGAATATGAGACTAAGGTCTATAAGTTATTTGCTTTGGCATAGTCTCATTTGTTATCCTTTAAGGAGAGCGAGATGTTGATGCTTGGTTTGGGGCCCGAGTTTCTTTTGGAATATCTGCCATCTCGAAGGTTCTGATGTGTGGGTTGTTGATAGTTTTGGAGTTCGAAGAGTCTTTGAATTAGAAGACTTTGGTTAGCTGGGGTAGTAGTGCAATTCGAAGTGTTCGGTGTGCTGACGAGAAGGTCTTTTAGCTTTGCAGTATCATCGAAGTAGAGTTTGAAAGCAGCAGTGTGGCTTGTTTCTCCGATGGTTCAGGAATCTTGGCGGTTCTTCTATCAGCATCCCGAGCAGTTGGTGGAAGTTATCTTGAAGAATTAACCTTGTTTGGAAAAGCTTTAAGCTGTTCTAATTGGTAAAGAGAGGACGGTTTATTTGGAATCCAAACTAGGTAGGATCGCAAAAGTGACTTGCGATTGGTTTGGAATTTTCTTGAGCATTCTTTTGTTTGAGACTGAGGATTCTCATGGGAAGTAGGAGCTACTGAAGTAATCAGAAGGTTGTCTGCATCTGAAGATTGAGTTCCATATTGTTTTGGTTCCAGAAGCAATTTTGGTGGTTAGCCAAGTAGGAGAGCTGGTGTCGCAGCTCAGAATTTTTGGAATTTGGATTTGGTTAGATTTTGTTTTTGAATTGGATTCTACTGTAAGGATGTGACTGAGTAAGATGAGTCACCCAGATTTTATGGATTTGATGAACAAAGTTTCCGAATTTAGTGGATAAGTTGTATTCGTGTTCATCAACATTATTCTCATCTATTTCAGAATCAGAGTTGTGCAGCGAAAGCGAGGTAGCAGTTGTGCAAGGAAGGAAGTTTTGTTTGCTATTGCTTGAGTAGTAGAGTTTGTGTTTTGGATTTCAACGGATCTTGGAAGACTTTTCTGTTGAATAGGATCCAGAAGCTAGTTTGCTTTGGTCTAGTTGTTTCTGGAAGTATCAGCATAGGTTGAGCTAATCAGGAAACGAATTGGCAGCCTAGGATTGTCTGTTGAGGTATACAGATATGAGATGAGGAGTTTGGAGTTTGAAGTTGGGGACTTCATTTGTTGTTAAGATTTCTCTGGTTAAGAGAGCAGTAGTTGGGTAAGACTGGATAGCTAGTTCTGAGGCATTTGGGATTTCTTATCTGT
This sequence comes from Allium cepa, assembly GCA_030765085.1. Taxonomy (NCBI): domain Eukaryota; kingdom Viridiplantae; phylum Streptophyta; class Magnoliopsida; order Asparagales; family Amaryllidaceae; genus Allium; species Allium cepa. The sequence continues at coordinate 518,395,863 of CM060942.1, forward strand.
GTTTTGGTAGGATAAAATTAAATTTCCAGTTTGGATAACTGAAATTCATTGCATATCACATATCTATGAGTGAGTACGTGTATGATTCATCATTAGTTATTGAATTTGCTGTTTAGTTGGATTTGGGAGTTGTGCTAGACTTGAGAATAGTCTGGTGTTATGTTCAGATTGATGAATCTAGAGAAGAGAGGAGCTCTGGATTTTGGTAGTGTAGTTTGTTAGCTTCTTTAGAGCGAGTCTCCCGGTTATTTTTACTTGGGAAACGCGAAATAGTATTAGAGTTTTATTCTGACGTATGTCAGGATAATTAGTTAAGTTTATTTGTGTGATTGATTACTTTGGTTGTTAGTAACTGATTGATAAGTATGCTTTGCTGATTGAATTAAAATCTTTGCTGGGTTATTAAATTACCTTTGCTTTTAAATTTCGGGGACGAAATTCTTTTAAGGGGGAGGATTGTAACGACCCGGAATTTTGGGCAATATCGATTTAATAATCTGTAATAATAATTAATTGGTTTGATAAATTTTCTTTATAATTTTAATTTAAATTGGTAAATGTAATCTTTAAAGGTTAATAAATTTTTAATCTGGCAAAATTTGATAAGAATTGTTTTTCAAAAGCTAATGAAATTTTATTCTGTTTATAATATATATAATTGATATATATTGTGAATAGAAATATTTTTTGTTTTAAATTAAAGATGAATTTTCAAATTGTAATATATATATATATATATATATATATGTTAAAATTTGAAATTGTTTTGAAAATTTATTTTAATCTATTAATAATTTATGTATGAATGAATATTGCAATCTTAAAGCTTTGTTTTAAATTCGATAAGATTTTTCAAAAAGATAATTTAGTTTAATTCAATTGTTTCAAATATAAGATTGTTATTTATTTTTAATAGGATAGTTTAGAAAGGTTTTAAACAAAGTTTTGTTTTGTCCTTCTCTTAAAGTATTTAAAATGTTATAGTTTCAAAAGAATTTAAACAATCTTTGTTTTAAAATGCTTAGATTTAAAATGGTTATAAATGTATATGTATAAGTTTTAGATTTTTAAAATACATGCATAAGAAAATATATTTGTACTATAATTGGCTTTAGAATATTTCCTTTAAAAAGTAAATTTATTTACATATATGTAAGTATTTATTTACTTAGTAAATTAATATGTTAGTTTATGTTTTCATTTAAATTAGATAAAAATTAATTTAAAAATACTTAAGACAAATGTAATCATATTAGTCACTTTAATAACACTTGTAAGAAGGTTAAGCTAGCCTATGACAAATGTTAATAAAATGAACATGTGGCATCATTTTATTTAGAATTTAAATTTATATAAAAATGATAGTTTGAAAATAAGATTTGTTTTCCACCTTTATTTCTTTGTTTTCTTTTCTAAAACCAAACCAAAAGATGTTCTCAAATCTGAAATTTAAAAACCAAAATCAAACTTGCAAATGCAATTGATCTTCAACTTCAACCTGTAAACTTCAGAGCTGCAACTTTAACATGCAAATGAAGATTTGTTTCAATCTTTCAAAGCATGCAAAGGAATTTCATTAGCAATTCAAATCTGAAGCTTCAACTCTTAAAATAACAAGCTGTAAGCATGCATTCAACTTCAATAGCGAGAAAATCAGAAACATTATCCAGATTAATAATTCAAGAGCCTGGGAAATAAAGGACCTACTATCTGCCTTCTCTAAATTGTGAGTAAATTTTTGTTATCCCGCTTTTTGGCAAAGCCGCGATACCAAAAGATTGATCGAAAGCGAAGGACAGTTCGCCTCAGAGGTTGATCGTACTTCCTTTCGCCATGGATATCACTGAATTTTATCCGAGTCCAGATTGAGCTACAATTGATAGGACACGGCAAGAAAGACCACAGGAGTCAGCATTTCAAATTTCAAGTCAATCCAAGGTCGTATGCTCAAGTTATGATGGATTCAAGTTGCGAGAAATGAACCTTGCTCGGTTCGAATCCATCACCTCGAATCCATCCGGAACCTTCCCTAGTTCGAACCCAAGAAGCTTAGCCGTGCTTCGAATCCATCCGAGCAGGCACCGTGTTCGAATCCATAGCACAGTCACGCCATATTCGAACCCATCAGGTTCGACTCCATCTAGTTCGAAACCATCAAAGCGCCTCACCTTCGACTCCCTCGTGTTCGAATCCATATGCCTCGTACCCATGGAGGGGTTGCAGAGCTCATGTGCATCCTAGGAACACAAGTTCGAAACCATCACAGAAGCCATGCTTCGAATCCATCACAGAGGCCTTCTTCGAACCCATCTGTGATGCCATCTTCGAACCCATCTGTGATGCCATCTTCGAATCCATCCTGTGTAACTTCGTTCGAACCCACTGGGTCAACCAGCCACGATGACGTGTCTTCCATCGGTTCGAATGCGCTGAGATACATGGAGTCGAAGCGGTCAACACGGAGTGAAGTCCGGGTCGATTTGAAGTTTGCGCTCCACGTCACCACGAAGCCGCGTGCCATGATGGATTCGAAACCATCGTTTCGAATGCATGGGTTCGAACCAGACAGCTATGCCAAAAACCCAATTTCGAATCCATCATATCTCTTAACCTATTGATCCAAATGCCACGAGATTTTCACTGAAGCTTGTGTACATGTTGAAGAATGTCCACGCCAAATTTCACCTTGATTGGACGAATTCTTGATCGGTTCGAATGGAGTTCGAACCGATGCCAAAGTGGACCCAAACTTCCTGAGACCGTGCGTGTGGGCCCCCTCACGTGCCAGACGTGGTCTCCCGAGTTTTCAGCGAGATATCAGCAGCCTACGCCTATAAATAGAATCCCAGGGCCAACAGAAAAGGGATCTTCTGACTCTGAGACGCCGAGACTCTGCCGGATCAAGATCTCCATCATCCTATATCATAACTTGATTGTTGATTTCGAATTTCCAGTTGTAACTTGCTGTTGATCGCTGTAACAACTTGTAATCATTGAAAGAGAATCAATAAAACATCAAAAAACTTCACAGTGGACGTAGGCAACACGCCGAACCACTCTAAATTGTTGTGTTCTGTGCAATTTACTTTCTGTTGCTTGGAGTTTTTGTTAGATAATATCTGTTTTGAACTTGCATTCTTGACTATTATCTCTTCAACGACTCCCGAAGAGTGTTGTGCCCAATTTTGACACAAACAATTTTTAATTCAAAAACAGTTTCACATTTAAAATTTATCTGGAAACTATGAATAAAATCTCGAAGTAAAGTGATATGAAATGTTTACATGTATGCCTGAATCTGAATACATGTATGTATATATGTTGTGTTGTGCAAAAGTCAGTATATGTGAATATTTACATCACTGTTATGTGTTCAGGTTCATTCCCATGCGAAAAAATTCAATGCCAACAACTCAAATCCATATTAGTCTTTAGTATTTGAATGAAATAGATTTGTAATTGTATAATAAAGCTTTTAAAATAGTCTGGAAATTCGAGATATCATAAAATCTTGATTAAAATAAAATTTACAGAGGAATTTGAATTGTGGTTAAAAATTTATTATCTTAAATTCAAAATTTGACTACATATATGTAATCTTGATGTAAAATCATGGATTCAGATTTGAAGTTTGTAATTTTTAGTGTGGTAATTTATTCGAATTTTGGGTTTAAATGTTTTGGGAACTTTGGTGAATTGTCGTTGATTCGATTGTTGTTTTGAATCGAATATGTGGGTGAAGCAAATCTTTGAATTAAGGATCAAGGGAAAAATGCTGGAAATTTTTTTTAATGTGTGAATTTCTCGGGATGGATCGAACTAGGGTTTATTCTATTTTTGGGTTTCGGCTTGCAACAGCGGATACCGCGACTTGTGTGGTGGACCGTTGGCGTTCGTGATTTAGGGATAGTGGCATGGAGGTTGTGACGATGTTTTGAGGTGATCGTGGGGGTTTATGGTGGTGGCTATGACCGGCAATGCTGGGAATTTGGTTGATGTTTGCTAAGTTTTCGTCGCGTATGCTTGAATTTTGATACGCGTGGTTATAGATAATTCTGGTTGTTTGATCGTGTTCGTGGGTGGTTGAGTGATGGTCGACGATAGGCGCGACCAACCAGGGCGGCCGGAGTTGTTGGTGTATGTGCACGAGTTAGTCGTGTACGCTGGGTTGTGTGAGATTCGGGGAAGGCGATGGAAACTCGAAGCTCGGCTTGCGTTATTATCGCATTGGAATCGAAGGAGAGATGGAGGGGCTTAGCTCGGGAGGGTCACGTGTTGATGCCGTGTTTTGCTCGAGTTTAGGTTGTAAGCTTTTTAGTAATTACTGTATAATGAGATAAATTTGCAAAGTAAACTTATGTTGAATAAATAGAAGTAAGCTTTAAATCATAAACAAGATTTATAAAGGAAAACAAATTTTTCAGGGTTTAAAACTTCTTGTTTTGAAATTAAGTTAATCAAATTTAAAATGTAAATCAAATTTACTTTCAAATTTAAAATGTTTAAGATGATTTCCTTGGAAGTAATTTAACTTAATTAAAGTTTGAATTTTAATTTAAAAAGAGTGTTTTTGAATTTAAATGTTAAATCAAAGTTTAAAATAAAATTTAAAAGTAATGTTTAATAACAAAGTTTCAAATTATTTTTGAAAATGAATAAGTTTAAAATTAGATAATTAAAGTGTTTTAAACTTTTAAAGATGATATCTAAATGTTTATTTCCAAATAAGGCAAATGTTAAGATTTTCAAAACCAAATAGAATAATTGGTTTTTAAATTATCAAAATTTGATTAATTCAAAAAAAAAATTTAACTATAAAGATAAATAGGGTTAATTTATCTTTGTTATTAACTTTAGAATACTTGATTTGAATATGATTTGTAATTAAGTAAAGAATTAATTAAGATAAATGCTTTTTCTTAATTAATTAAAGATTTTGAAATATAATATGTTAATTAATTGTTTAATTAATTTTAAATAATTAGTTAATTATTTATTTAATTTTAAAATAATCACCTAATTATGGATTAATTAAGTGTAATTACTTAATAAAGAAACTAATGGTTAATTGTTGAATGTAATTAAGGAAGTTAATTACTCATGGAAGTAATTATTGGTAAATACTCATAGGAGTAATTAGTTGAAGTGATTATTGGGTAATCACTTATTGATATCAATTAAGAAATTGATTAATATAATTGTGAAGTTAATTAATTATGAAATAGTTAATTAATAAAAGAATTAAGGATTTGGTTAATGATGAAAGTAATTACCTGTTAAATAATTAATTAAGAGAGTAATTAAGAATTTTTAATGAAGTAATTAGATATAATTACTTGTTAAGTAATTAAGAGTTAATTACTTAATTATTTAGTTAATTAATTAATGTGATTAAATTAATTTATGAATGAATTTAATTTAAGATTAATTACCAAGTGTAATTAATTAAAATTGTAATTAATTAATAAAGTAATTAATTAAGGATTAATTATTAACCTAAATTGATTAATAATTACTTAATGAAGTGATTAAGGATTAATTAATTAGGAGTAATTAATCAATGGGTTATGATTAAGATAAGTAATTACAAATTGTTAATTACTAATTATGATTAATGAGTTGATTAACTCCAAGTTAATTATTTAATTAAAGTATATTATTAATTAATAAGGATCATTAGTTAATATTATTAATAATATTAATCAAGGTTGATTAATATAAGTTAATAAATTAAGTATGATTAATTAATTATAATTAATTGAGGTTTAATGCAATTAATTTGAGATAAGTAATGAAAGTAAATGAATGATCATTAGTTATTGTAATTAATGATAGTAATTACAGGTTAATTACTGAATATGGATAAGGGTAATTACTTGAATATAATTAAAGATAATTAATTAAGGAAGATTAATTATGGAAAATCATTAGAGATGATTTATTTGTTTATTTGGAATAATAATTAATAAAGAAGGATTATGGTAATCCAATTGATTAAGAGATAATCAATTCTGTTTGGATGATTGATTAATATGGGTTGATTGATTAATATTGGTTGATTGAATGATATTGGATGATCAATATTTGGAGATTGATATTAGATGATTGGCTGATATTGGATGTTTGATATTGATTGATATTGGTTGATACTGGATATCTCTGTTATGTGATATGCTGTTGTAAGATGAATGTTGTTATATCTATTGTGGCAATATGATTCATCTATATGTTATATCATCCTGAATATAAGTTAATTGTTAAACCCTTAAGTACACTAAAATGGCGTTTGGTTTCAATGAGACCGGGATCGGGTTTCCATATTTGGATATCCGTAAACCACATCGATTCCAATTAAATATTAGGTCGTGAATCCAAGTGGAGAAAGTGAAGACTCATGGTATAAGAGCTATACGTCAGTATAACTCTGTGGGTGATTTCGTAATGAGTTGACGGAATAGTGCTTATAGATTCGAGATGGTGATTTAGAGTGCAACGGCTATGGTCGTTAACTCTGAGGGTGATTCCAATATGAGTGCAACGAGATAGTGCCTTCGGTTTCGTTCGAACCCAGAACAAACTTATATGGATTGAATGCTTTCAAAACATCGTCAGGTGGACGATGAGCATTCTAAGATAGATGTTTTCTATAAAGGTAATCGCAGCCACAAGCCTCATCAACCGGGAATGGCTAAAACAGGGGAGGTGCAGCAAGGCTTCGTGGGTAGCTCCCATTGGAGAGCAAGATTTACTCCTATCTAGATGACCCTTTTTATTCGGCTGTGTGGGGCGGTTGATCCGGACAACTGCCGGGGTTGTCTTGATCGGGACTGTTCAGCAAGGAATGGTCCCGGCCTTGTGTTGCAGGGGAGCGGGCGTACTCCTCGGTACGGTGATCTAGGCCACGTACTATGACGGGCTGTATCCCAGTAGCCCTGCCATTGGTGGAAACCCATTTTCCCTACGAGACCCTACGGTTTTGTTTGTATTACCCACTTTTGTGGCTAGTAGCTGGAATTTAATGAATATAACAATTTCGGCTATTTCATATTTACTTGAAAACCCTAGACACTATTATAATATCACTAGATTTCCTCTGAAATGTTTTGGTTATCGTAAGGCAAAAACTTTTCCCTGTTTATGTGTGGGAAGTCTTACGTGATACCTTTTCTTTTCAAAAGTTTTTCTAAAGTTAAGCAATTTTAACCCGTTTACTCACACCAGACCCCTGTCTGACCCGAGTGTTTGTTTTCTGTTTTATTAAACTCTTGGGTACTCATATTGTGTATGAGTAGTCAAGTGATTCAGGTTTGCTTGACGAATTCTGGAGGAGATATGGAGCAGGAGGCTTCCACGTGTAGATATATTATGGTTCCGCTGTGTTTGTTTGGTATCTGTTTCTTGTGTACTTGAATTGTATAATTAGACAGATGTTTATAATTGTCTAATTTGTGTTGTTTATTGTGTACTCTGATGTAATAAGATACTGTGTAATATTTTATGTGATATACTATATTTTATTCCTTCCGCTGTGAGTTCTCTGATATTGTTGTCTTTCTTCTTTCTCTTTCTTTCCTTCTTCTATCCATTTCTTGCTTCTTAGATGATGCAATTTCCTGGAGATAGGAAGTCGGGTCGTTACACAGTGTATCAGTGTACATGCCACAAGGTCGTGCACACCGATATAAACTTGATAAAATTACAGGGATAGGTTAGCACAAGGTCAAACCCAATTAAAAGCCAGGTTCCAACTCAACTGAAATACAAATAAAATCACAACTCGAGAACAAGGTCAAACCTGATCTTTAAAGATGGATTCAACAAAGGTGCAAATTCAAATGAAATGGTCAAGATACAAAAATCAAGCCTCGACCAAAGTTCAAGTCAATCACTAATAAACAGAGACTGCAATAGTTCTGACCAAACAATAAAGTTCAATATCCAGGCAAGCTAAATGAAGACTAGCTCAACAATCATGTAACATGAAGAAGTCAACACATATGATCATAAGCAATGCAACAGTCAATATCAAGGCATGAACTAGACAAGTACTCAAGGGATGCAACTCACAAGCTCCAGAAACAAAGCAACTCGCTGAATATATATATATATATATATATATGTGTGTGTGTGTGTGTGTGTGTGTGTGTGTGTGTATGCGTGAACATTTATGTGGAGTGGAACCAACAGGAGCACAACAGTGCAGATCGCACAGTCAAGTTCAAACATGAATTCAAATACAACATAGCAATGTGAAAGTATAGACTCTATGATACAACATGCATATGACACAAGATTGCAAACAAGTCTTGAAATTAGACTTAAGAAAATCACAATGAACAGAGGCAATATTCAAGTACAAATAATGACATATATAGGTGCATTGAATCACACAGAAGCTCCAATGAGCAACTGCACAAGACCGGTCAACTTGAAAGTAATATCAATGATGACTAAGAAGCAAACGGTGAATCAAGACTACATGAACCAGACACTAGCAAAACAGAGTTGAGCAAATGCACTCACACATATTGATTCAGAGCTAACTTAATGCACATGTCAACAGAGTTTAATGCAACACAGTGACTAGCTAACCAGACAGCATGTAGGCATCTAGCAGATAAAGGCAAAGCTCATACACAACCTATAGTGATAATATGATTGCAGTGAAGGCAGCAGCTCAAGGCAACAATTCAATGCATACACTTGCACCAAATCAAGAGACAACATGGAGCCTCAATGTAAAATGTTGTAGTAACAATGTGAATCGGAGAAGCTGTGCATGAAACCCAAAGCTAATGCATGTCTATATATATGATGCAAATGCACAAGTACAGTCAGAAACAAAATCCAGCAGGAAGTTTCAAAAACGATCGAAGTCAAATAGCAGTTTTATCAAAATCGAACAAGTCCGGGTTGATACGAATGGCCAAAGTCAACAGAGTGAAGAATAGTTATAACAAAGTCAAGTTTAAAATGCCAAAAAATCAAAACCAGTGTACAGTTTGATCAAAATAAGTAGATAATATAAGGAACACAATCAATATCAATTTCAAAAGTCAAGGCCGATGTCAACAATGAAATCAACATCGTCAAATCTAGTCAAGCCGTGGTGGCCACGAAATCGATCAAAGCCGTGATTATCAAGTAAATACAGAAATATATGAATTTTAAAAGGTCAGAAAAATCATCAGCATTCAAAAAAATCAAGAGGCTAAGAAAAATCGTCAGACGAATTCGTATGAAATATACGAACGAAAAATAAGGAATTCAATTCCTATAAAAGCCCTAAGACATCATCGGCTAAAATTATTCGAGTTCAAGCTTATCACAGATCACAACATCAGTCAGGAACTCAAATCAAAGTTGAGTATAGTATAAATCGAAAAAGGAACGAACTTATCAATTCAAGCAACATTCGAACTCGACTTGGTTGAAGCTGCTATTTAATCAATCGAAGAAAGGAATCAAAGCATCATCACAATCAATTTGACAAAGCGGCAACTTCATCTAGAAGCCTAATTTCAGAGAAAAGAAAAAACGAACGGCAGCCATTTTTCAAAGATTGAAGAACTAAGAAGTCAGGCCGGTTAGAGATAAAAGAGAAGAGGGCCAGCAAAGTTTTTACTGTGATAGTTTATTTTGGGCCGGATAATTAAAGATAGGGATTGGGCTTTAATATTTTAAATTAGGGTTTTTTTTATAATTGTTTTTAAATTTGTATTTTTTCCTTTTAAACGATCGTATTTTCTAGTCATGTGACTAGGGTACGAACTGCGGTGGTGCAGTTCGAGAATTCACAACTCAATGGCTGAGTTGTGGCAAGGTTTTGATTATAGAGTTAAGGCTAGTCGATAGTGGATGTCGCGAGGTTTGACTGCTTAATTTCTAGTAGAAACCTTAGGGGCAGCACGTATGTAGGGTTTTACTAAAGCAGGGTAAATTCTATGTTGTTCTATTTCTGCACTTGTTATTCTCCTATTATCTGTGCTGCTATAATTCTGATAAACCTGTGTTGAAAATATTTTATAAACTTTCGCCTTAAATTTTTATAATTAATAGTATCACCTTACTCACCCTCCTCTAGGGTGAAATCGATCTTACAAGTGGTATCAAAACTAGGTACAAAAGCCAATTTTGTTTTAAATAGTTTAATTTTTCAAAGACCAATTTTTCTTACAAATTTGAAATTTTAAAATGGCTTCTTTTAATGAGGGTTGGTTCAATATTATTCCTCCCGTTTTTAATGGAACCGATTTTTTTGAATTGGAAATTAAAAATGGAATTTTATTTAAAATATGTTAATGTTAAATGTTGGGATATTATTGAAAATGCGTGTGATATAACAAATGAGAAAATTATCTCGATTAATGCTCTTGCCATGCATATATTATATTCTCATATTAGTCAAGATAATTTTAACTTTTTCTCTCATTATGAAAGTGCATAGGAAATCTGGAATACTTTTGACGCAATATTTGGTGCAAAAGTCAATAATCATGAGAGAGATTGTGATGGCTTGGTATTTTGGCAACATTATTTTAATAAATAATATATTCTAATTAAATAAAATACAAGCTTTTCAATTTATAAACTGATAAAATCTTTGGACATTCATCAGTTATATATGGTTTGTGAAGGAAATGATTTGAAATTTTAAAATAAAATCTCTTAATAATATTCACAATAAAATCTTTATTATACAATTAAATTAAAATGCTTACCTTGTTATAAATAGATATACATATGGATAATAATGTTTGAAATAGAATCAAATTCTATCAATATAAAATTTAAGCATGAAATATTGTGTAAAGCATATGAATGTGATTTAAATGTTGATGGCTAAAATACAAAATAGAAATGAATATAAATAAAAACAAGTGTATAAACAATTATAACAATTTTAAGTGAAACACAAAGTATAGAATAAAATAAAACAAAGTATAACATAATACCAGACAAAACATATATATAAACTATTCAAGCTATAAGTTCACAGGACAAATGTTTATACACAATATATCTTTATCTACAAGCCAAATTCCTAGTTGCAAAGTGAAACATTTGCATACAGAATATCTTCACATATAAAACAAACATCTTTACACAATACCTT